>BSBN01000360.1:0-5000000 GCA_027924645.1 Cunninghamia lanceolata
AAACCCTAAGGACTCTAGCACCCCATGCTAGTGTCTTGCCCAATCTGCTCCTACTTCTAGTGCCAAGTTCCATTCTGTCTGCTCATTTTTATTTTGCTCTTATTTTCTAAAAAAATGTAACGATAGTCTACACATTTTCTTAGTTAATCAATTAGGTCTTCACATTGCCTAGTTTAATCAATCCATTAGTTTACAATCTTCCATCTTTGCAACAAGGAATAGAGCCCAGACAATTCATCTCTCCCTTGAGGACAGTAGCCAAGCACAAAGTCTTCTTCAGTTCATGTTCTAATGTAATGCAGAGAAAGATTGACCTAGATTAACCACATCAACTAGGCTAGATCTCATTTTCAACATCATTTTGGTGTGAACCCAACATCTTGTACTTACAAACCTTCTTTATCTTTGTCTAATTATTTGATCAATTGATTAGATACTTTTTATATTTGCAAACTTTATGTGTTTAGTTTAGAAAGCGAAAACACTAAAAACATTTTGTGTTCTTTTCTTTTAGATTAGAAAAAACCAACACATAAACAAAATTTTCTTATTCTTCTATCCGTTAATCAAGATTTGTCATCTTATCATAATCTTTTCTCTACTTCTCTCTTCTTCTCTCTTTCTCTCTCTTCTATCTTTAAATTTTGGAGAAAGTAAGTTATGTGATTATGTTGGATCTCTTTCTTCAAGATTTCCATGCATTTGATGAGTTGTTCAATAGGATGATTTTGATATGTTAGATGAATCCATAGATGACTTCATCTCAACAGAATCATCCTCTATGACTCCTAAAACATGTCTTTGTCAAAAATTAATCAACATGATTTATGTTTCTAGTTCCCAAAAGGAGCCTGTGAAACCAAAGATTGTTGTGCATCTTCATTCCGATGTTCCACAAACAGAATATAATCCTCTTCTAAGTATTGGAGGTGCTCCATAACCATCTCAACCTCTTGGTTACATTTTAAACTTTGCAAAACAACTTACTACAAGCAACCAAATTATTCAAAATGTGTCGCAACAACCACATTACCATGCGGTTGCTCACACATATAACACTTACAACAACAAACAAAATAAATAAGAAACAATTGTTCCTACTTCTCTTCCACCTTCTGCACCTTTTTTTCCTCCAATATCTCATCTTTGTCAACATACTAGCACATAATATGAACTTGTTGAGTAGCTTCATGCTACTCTAGCTAAAATCTCACTCTTGGAGTAAATACAAACCTCGCCTGCATACCACGGAATGCTTTCAGAGGCTCTACAAAAGGTGGTCATTCCACCTTCTATCAGACCGAATGATGTAGCAGTCCTATTAGATTGTATGCATGTGACAAATTTAGATATTGTCTTTTCAACAACATGAGTTACCTCCTCTCGAAGTTTAAAAGCAACATGATCCTCTCATGATTTTGGTCATCATTAATAGAAATTGAATAAAGCGTACTTAATTGATAATGGATTAGGTCTTAATGTTTGTAGCATAGACATGTTATATAAAATCGGTGTAGATACATCTCTTATCAAATCCGATACTCTTTCTATTTGTGGCTTTGATAATGTTGGTAGATAGTCATTAGGTACAATCACACTACATGTTGAGGTAGGAACTATGACCTTTCCCATGCACTTATCCATGTCATGCCTGATACTCTTTCATATAACCTTCTTCTCAATAGACCATGGATTCATGCCATGGGGGCAGTCCTGTCTACTCTTCACCGCACATTGAAATTTTTTTATAACAACAAACTCTATACAACTGATCCAGAAAGTTACTTACAAGAAGAAGCTGGATATCAACCTCCTATTTCTAAATCTCTTAGCACTTTGATTCCATCTTCAACAAAGCTAACATACTATTCCCCACTGCTACCAACAGTGTTGATTAAGATTGCATGTCACCTTCAAGTGAGTTTTTCGGTGATGATTGGGGTTCATTAGATTTACACCCTCCTTTATTGGCGAGTATAAAATCTCACCACAAAAGTTTGAGACCACGAAGGTGGCTTCGGCTTCCACTACACACTCTTCTTCTTCTTCTAAAAATCCTAAACTCACTATTCCAACTTCTTCTACTTTGACAAGTTTTGTCAATTATACTTATACTCTTGACTACACCATTAACATTGACCCATCGTCTTCAATGGAAAATGACATCTCGTTATGGTAAAGTTTTCAGATCTTGTCTCAGATTGGGTACAGAGGCAATGGTTGTGGTTTAAAGGAGCAGGATATAAAGATTCCCTTAGAACCTAATCCACATGGTTCTTCATTTGGTCTTAGATACCACCCTTTAAAGCCCACCAAATCTTCTTGTCGCCCCTTTCTCAACGTAAACACGATATTTGTATCTCAAAATTCTTCTACATCACTTAATCTGATTTACCTTGAATTAATAGACACAAATTCAATTGCTAGCATACCTTCTTTGGATAATTTCCCAACAGATGAAGCTTTGGTAGAATTCCTAGGAGTCTATGAGCATTTGCCACGTTACCATAATGATCATGGATTTCCCTATTGTTTAAATGCCGAGATATACTTTGGGAAAGATGCTTGTTTATCAAATGATACCTCAACATCTCAGGAGACACTTCAAGAATCCCACTCATCCACCCAATGTCCCAAACCATAGTACTCTCCTTGTTGGAGATATTTTTTTATGTCTCGATGGGCCCATCTAACCCTGAGAAAGTCATTCCAATCAGAAAATGTCTAAATTCTGATCAACAATGTGAACACTCTTCTCTTCTACATGAATTTCTAGATCTATTTGCTTGCACATATTCAGATATGCCTGGCATTGACCCATAAGTTGTAACACAACATTATGTTGCAACTTAATAGCAAGATCGTAAAATAAAAGATCCAAAGGATGAATCCCAATGTGGTCATTGTTAGTTAAGGCTGAGATCAAGAAGCTTCTATAAGCAAGATTTATCCACCCAATTGACTATTCTTCTTGGATATCGAATATTGTTGTTGTCACTAAACCTGAAAACTGTATTTAGATACATATTGATTTTTGAGATCTAAACAAAGCTTCTCTAAAAGATGACTTTCCTCTTTCCTAATATTGACATGATTGTTGATTCCACTACTGGCCATGCCTTACTCTCCTTTATGGATGGTTTCTCTAGATACAACCAAATCTTCATCAATCCTCAATATCAATATAAAACATCTTTTTATCACACCTTGGGAATGTTTTGTTGGGTGGTCATGTCGTTCAAACTAAAGAATGCTGGTGTAACAATATACCAACGTGCCATGACCAGCATCTTCCATGACTTCATCCACAATATCTTGGAGACTATGTGATGACATTTTGGCCAAGGTTCATCTTTCATTAGGATCATGTCAAAAATCCTCCACCAAATGTTGAAACATATTTGTAAATTTAACATGCACTTGAATCCCCATAAATGCATCTTTGGCGTTGATAGCGACAAGCTATTGGAATTCATTGTTTCACATCGTGGAATTGAGATGGATACAAAGCAGATTGATGCTATCATCAACATGCCACCTCTAAAAAATATTTCTCAACTTTGTAGTTTACAGGGAAAGATTCAAGCTATTCATTGGTTTGTCTCACAACTAGTGGATTGGACTCTCCCTTTCACTCAACTTCTTAAGAAAGATCTCATTTCAACTGGAATCAGACTGCTAAAAGGCTTTTGATTATCTAAAACATTACTTAGGCCAATCCTCCTATTTTATCTCCATCTATCTCTGGATGTCCTTTCCTTCTTTACACTTTTGCTTCATCCAATGATCTTGCAGCACCTATTGGCACAACATGGTGATGATAGAAAAGAGCACATTGTATATTACATTAGTCAAACTTTGCTCATTTATGAAGTTTGATATCCTACAATCAAAAAATAGTGTCTAGCTCTTGTATTTGTAACACATAAGTTGAGACACTATCTTCTAAACGCTGAAACATTTGTCATCGCAAAACTTGATCCATTAAAACATCTTTTTTATAAAACAGATCTTTCAAGATATTTTCCAAATGGGTAATGTTGCTAACGAAATTTGATCTTAAGTTTTTTTCTCAGAAGGCAAATAAGGGTCAAGCATTGACCGACAACTTACTCGACGCTCCTTCACCATTTTCTCTTCCAAAGCAAGACTTGTTCCCTGACGATCATGTCCTTCCCTTGGATATTGATTAGAGGTGGGACTTGTTCTTTGACAGTTCTAGGTGTCAAACTGGCTCTGGTGTTGGTGTTATACTAGTACCACCCTTTAGGTAAGCTAATTCCCCTATCTTACCGCCCTCAACTTTTTGTGTACCAACAACATTGCAGAGTACAAAGCCCTTATTGTTGGCTTGCATCTCGCATTATCTCTTAATATTCAACATCTTTGTATATTTCATGATTCTCAGTTGATGTTCAAATGATGTTGAAACCTACTCATTCTCCACTGTGGATCCTATCAAACCTGTCTTGATAGATTAACTTATGAGATCTTGCATTTAACACGGTAGCAACTCCTCCCAAGATGAGAAAATTCATGTAAACACTTTAGTCCCATTAGAGTGCTCTCAATCCTATGAGCGAGCTCGATCTCCACTTTGGCTCTTCCTTAGGCCCTTCAATTGTGGTTATTATCTCTCCATCAATGAAATCCCTAACTTGCCCCAATAACTTCAAAATAGATAAAGTCAATGTAGTGGTCAGAAAGATTAACACGACAAAACCCTAAAATTGGGTAAACTAATATATTTTTATTTTTCTCTCTTGGTATGGCATGGTTTATGTAAAAAACATAATACAACTTTCTTGTTCTATATATATATGAGAGTGGCCCCCATCAAAGGGTATTCCTCCATATATTTTTGAAAAGGTCAATGGACTAGTTGAGGAGGTTATGTTGTGAAGGTGCTCAAAGTAAAGGGTGGTCATGGGGTCGACGCCCGCAAACCTATCTTCTTGTCAAACATTCTTTTAAGAGTATTTATTTTTTGGTGGGATTCATTAACACAAAAGAGATTAAATTTTTTAAAAGGAGGGTGATTGTAAAAAGATTTCTTTTTCAAAGGGGGAAATTATATGTTATTTTCAAAAAAAATATTTAATAACTGATTATTTTATTTTTTTTAAATATTGTAATTGGATGCATTACCGATAGAAACTGACATCTAAGGAGATTTTATATTAACGGGTGGGGGGGAATATGAAACATGTGGATCTCAACAAAAACTCAAAAGATGAAGGAAACAATTGACCAAGACCAATCATTGATTCATCTCTATAATAAAAGTTATTCACCTCATGTTAACACTAAGGGGGAGAATGTTAGGAATTAGTCCTCACATGTTGAAATGAATGCACATAAGAAAATCCCAGATTGTTGAGAGGCCCAGGGGTTGCTCGAAGGTTTGGCTATAATCATCCATGAGCCTCCTGTCTGGGATCCTCTTCCTGCTCTTGAATTGTTCCTCTTTCATTAGCTGTATTGGTTGATAAAGTGTGCTTGTAGATATCTTGTAAAATTTTGTCTATTTAGTTTTATTTAATATCTTTAGTTTTTGTTTAGCAAAGTACCTTGTCTATTGTCAAAAGTTTAAAATTTCAAATTGGGTATTGCTCTGTACTTTTCCCCACCCCCATTCTCGTGTCACTTTGTGTCATCCCCCCGGGTGTATTGGTGTGAAAGTTGGTTGAGTGTGGTACTGTGGAGAGCATTTAATGTGGAGAGAAGGTAAAACATGGATAATAATGTGGAAGTCAAGAAAATTGATCAAATAGATAATAGTAAATCTTACTGAGAAGCCCTAAGTTCTGATAATGTCGAAGCTCTGCCAGAAAATGCGAGCTTCTCGGTTAGGGTTGCATTCAAAAGCAACTGTGGACTCGCCGATAAAGGGAGTGAGAGAGGCGAGAATGGTGACAAGTTGCAAGGTGAGTCCCCTCCCCCACCGTGGAAGATATTCTTGAGCCCTAATGAGGATATGTTAAAAACATTAAGAAATGAAGAAAATAGGCTTAAAAATGTGGATGTGCTTTTTACATGCATTAACTTGGACAAACTACCTTCAAGAAAATTCTTTGATAATTGGTTAATTATAGTTTGGGGAAGAAGACTTGGGATCCATTATTCTTTTTGTAGAATGATACAAAATGGATTTTTTGTTATTTTCCTAAAAAATCACAGTATGCAAAAACATGTAATAGAAAAAGACTTTTAGAACATTAGACCTGCTCTATTCAAGGATTTTCCTTGGGCTCCAGATACTTCTCATAGAGAAATTTATTTTTGTTCCATTCCTCAATGGGTGTTAATAAAAAATGTTCCAATTCAATTTTGGAGCTTCTTTCCACAATTGTTTAAATCATTTGGGAAAATAATTAAGGTTGACAAAACTCAAGCAACCCTACCACATTTGGATGCTAGACTATTAGTTGCCTTCAACACAGGTGTTCAAATACCTAAAACCATTGAAATTAATTGGGATAATAAAATAGCTCTTTGTGAAATCTTAAGTCTGGGGAGGTTAAATTCTTGTTTTTTATGTAAGATGGATGGCCACTAGAGAAGGGATTGCTCAGTTTTAAATAAAAAGAATAAAAGAGAAGACTTAAAATTTGAGACTAAATTGAAGGGGTAAAATAAGTCCTCCAGGGCCAGTACTTTTGAAGGGAATGGGGGGTACCCTAGGGTTGCCCCCCAGATGCGTTTGGGACCAGATCCTTCTCCTATTATGGGAGGGCCTCTTGCCCAGTATGGGTCTGACCCTAAAGAAGACAATGCTAAGGTTGTAAATATTACCAATATCAGTGATATTTTTTTTGAAACTATGGTGAATAGACCTGTAGAAGATTGTGATACAAATAGTACTCAAGATCGCAGCTTGAGTCTCTTTTCAGTAGAGGAAAATGAAAGTGTTGCCATGATAGATGACATTGATTGTTAGGCCTCCCAGGTTGAGGATACTCAAACCCCTTCAGACAACAACAAACTAGAAAAGGAGAAGGATAGTGGATTCCCTATAGAATCTAAGGGCCTTGATGTAGTGCCCTCTGAAACCCTAATGTAAGGCCCTACCTCTGCTGATGGTTTTATCTCTGTTATGAGGAAAAATGCTCAAGAGTTGGCTCTTGACAAGATTAGGGAAATAGCTTATCAAAGAAATAAATTGGACTCCTTGAAGGAAGAATTTTTAAAAAAAGAGCTTCAGATCCCCTAGGATTGGCTTTGGATGTCCACAAGGTGGGGGGCATGAAGACAAATGCTACTCCAGAAGGAAGGAGATATGAACTTAGAAGTGATAAAGAGGGGAAAAAAGATTTTGAAGATAAAATAGATGATGAAGGAAAAAAAAGAAAGAACATGAGTAGAACAAATAGCACTGTGAAGCTTGGAAAAAAGGTAAGGATGATCAGATCCCCAAGTATTTTGATAAAATCAATTTTGGAGACAAGCCCTGCTCCAACTAAAATAGTTACTTATAATGAAAGATCTTCATTGCTTTAGTTGGAATGTTAGGGGTCTGAAATCCCAAGACAGAAAGTATGTGGTCAGGGAATTTTGTAATAAAAATAGGTATATGGATATTCTCTTTATCCACGAGGTAAAAGATTTTGGCTTCATGCTGGAAAACACTTTGAGGTTTATTTGGAGAGAAGCCTTGGCTTTCACCACTAAACATGACAAAGGAAAAGGTGGCAGTGCCATCTTGCTAAATAGGAAATGGGAAAAGAAACTTAAGGGATCAGAACAGTCCCCATGTAATAGATGTATTTGGATTATACTAGATGCTGGGGGCTTTGAGATTGGGCTTTGCTTAGTATATGCCCCCAAAGAATACTTTAATAGAGCTGAGCTATGGAATTGGATGTGCTCCAATCTTCCTAAGGTTGCATGGATTATATGTGGTGACTTTAATATGATTGAACATAAAGAGGACAAATTGGGAGGTAACTTTATGGAGTGGAGAGAGAATGAAAGTTTTTTTGGGGAGAGATTGAAGAAGTCTTTGAAGCTGATGGACCCTTTAGAAGGTAATAAAAAAGATAGCAGAGGGATCTAGTTTACCTGGTGCAATAGTCGTAAAGCGAATAGAAGGATCTATAGCAGGCTTGACGGATTTTATGTAGAAAAAGATGTCTTCCTCTTTTAGGGTAAAAAGGAGTTGAATAAAGTGCAAGTTATTCCAAATGGTCTTTCAGATCACCATCCAATAAAATCAATTATCACAGTAAAAAGGTAGGAAGAAAACCACATTGCCCTTAAAGGGGGAAGCTTTAAAATTAATTGCGAGATTTTAAAAGATGAGGATTGTCTTAATGGAATAAAGACTTTAAGAGGGATCTGCAAAACTCTATATGGATCCAATGGTGTTTCCACTTATTGGAGCAAGATAATAACCTCATGTAAGACTGTATTCCAGACTATGGGGAAAAAGTACTCTCTAGATAGGAAAAGAGAGGAGATACTCCTTTAGAAATATTTTTTGAGACTAAAAGAAGAGACTCAAAGCAAACCATATGATGAAGAACTAATAGAAAAATTGGGGGAAGTGAAACACAGTTTGAGGAAGCTTCAAATTAGGAAAGCTCAAGGTACAAAAATCATAGCTAAGCTGCACTGGTTGGAAGATGGGGACAAAGGTACAAAATACTTTTTTAACCTCCTAAAGTATAAAAATATTAAAGAAAATATTGGAGTTGTAATAGAATATGGGGTCTATCTGAAGGAAAAAGGAGAGATTTTAGAATCTTTTAAGGGATTCTATGAAAATTTGTTTAAGAATGAAGATGACAAAGATGGATGTATAGAATCCCAAGAACTCTATGTCAAAATCTGTAAGGAAAAGGTAATTGAAGAAATGAAGAATAAGTTAAATAAAGAGATCTCAAAAGAAGAAATTGAAGCTGCTATTAAGTCTATGGATAATGGGAAATCCCCTGGTGTTGATGGCCTCCCTGTTGAATTTTACAAAGCCAATCTGGCTTGGGTGGTTGATGATCTATTTGAGATCTACAAGGAAGAGAGAGGTACTTTGGGAAGAGAAATAAATAGAGGAATTATTAAACTTTTACCCAAGGAGGGAGACTGATCCAATATTAGGAATTGGAGGCCTATAATCTTGCTAAATGTATCTTATAAAATTATGGCTAAAATATTGGCTTTAAGGTTAAGAGATATTTTACCAAGCATAATAAGCAATACTCGAACTAGTTTTATTAAAGGCACATAAATCCTTGAAAATTTAATTACCAGCTGGGAAGCTTTACATTGGGCAAAAGAAACCAATCAGAATGCAGGTATTCTTCTCTTAGACTTTGAAAAAGCCTATGACAGGGTGGAGTGGTCCTTCATCTTCAAAATGCTTGTAGCAATAGGTTTTCCTGACCACTTCTACAAAATAGTTAAAATGTTGTTTAAGGATGCTTCGGCCCAGGTAGAAGTTAATGGTGTTTTGTCCTCTCCTTTTGAGATGGGAAGGTCAATTAGGCAGGGATGCCCTATAGCCCCACCCTTATTTGTTATAGATTCAAAGGCTCTCCACTTTCTCCTAAGAACAGAGTTAATTAAAGGACATCTAGAGGGAATCTCCCTTCCTAATGGGGACAAGTTACTTAATATCCAGTTTGCTAATGATACAACACTTTTTCCTAGGGTGAATAAAGTGGAATTTAATAGGTTGGAATCAAGATTAGAATTTTTTTTGCCTTGCATCAAGTGCTAAAATCTCTCCTTCTAAGTCTATTTTATTGAGTTGGGATGAATGTGCTCCTAATTGGCTTAATGTGAGCAAATGGCAATCGGGGGGCCATATGAAATAGGTGAGGTTTCTAGGCATTTCATTTGTCATTTGCCCATCACTAAAAAAGATGTGGGAATGGTTGTTGGCCAAAATTGAAGGAAAGTTAAATAGTTGGAACAAAATGCATCTTTCTTTAGCTGGAAGGACTCAAGTGTGTCAGAAGATCCTCTCTGCATACTCTATCTTCTACTCCTCCATGTGGCTCTTTGCAAACTATCAATTTGGTATTATTCATAGAATAATTAGACAGTTTTTGTGGTCTGATGGTAAAGGTAAAAATAAAAAGCACTTGGTGAAATGGGATTGGTGTTGTGTAAGCAAATATTTGGGGGGCTGGGCCTGAAGGATTTGAGGATCCAGGGTGTTGCCCTGGCAACAAAATGGATAATCAAATCCTTATCTAGGGTGGAATCTTGGAAGATCTTGGTGAGAAATAATATTCTTCTTGCAGTGTCGGGGAAGAATAGAAATTGGGGGTCTTTGCCTTTTCATGACACTCTTCTTGGGGATTTCAAAGTCAAGCCTAAGGGATCTATGGTCTTCTGTAGTATATGGAAGGCTTAGGAACAAGCTAAAGTCTTGATTCTGGATAGAGAAGCTATTAATCGAGAAAAAGGAAGCATTTGGGGTCATAGATCCATTTGGTGGAATGTTAAACATAAGGGTAAATTTGTATCCTAGCTTCAGGGATGCTCAGCCAAGAAGTGTAATGCTAAGGGGTTGTCTCCTCTTGAGGATTTGTTTGATGGAGACTGCCCTAAAGGTTGGACACATGTTAAAGTGGAGTTTGGTCTTATTGATAGTCAAGATAGAACTTTTTCCACTATCTCTAAGGCCTTGATTAGTAAGCTTCCCTTGGTTGTTTCTATTTTGAAGGCTAACTATTTTGAAGTGCTTAAGTGGAAAGATGGGACTAGTTTTTTGAATGTGAAGCCAAAATTGATATATAAAATGCTCTCCAACACACAGGCTATCTTCTTGCACATCAATTCATCCTAGGGTGTCACATTGAGTCAAGAAGACCTAGTTAAAACTTGTAAATTGATTTGGTCAAAGGTGATAGAACCAAAGAAGTCTTGTTTTAGGCGGCTTTTATTGTTTGATAAACTATGTATGGGCTTTAATGATCTAGTTTGTCCTTTATGTAATGTTGCAGAAAATTCCTTTCATGTTTTCTTTGACTGAGTGTTTGCTAGGAGGGTCTGGGCATTGTTTATGGGCAATATTTCCAAGTGGGATCCTACTATTAGTACAAACTGGAAATAAATTCTTTGTGTCTATGTTGTTGGTCTTAGTAAAAAAGCTAATATGTTCTGGTTTATTTTTTCTACTAAAGTCCTATGATTTTTATGGAAAAAAAGGAATGAGGATAAATTCCAAGGCAGAGAGAGGGTACTCACAGAGGCTTTATCTAGTCTCATGCATTTAAGATTTTTTGAACAGGTAGTGGTTTCTCTGGAGCTATCTATTGATAAATTCAAAGATTTGATGGATAAAGGAATTATGATATACAAAGATGACATAAAGGAGTCAGACTTCTGTGTGAGGAATGTTGGAAGATTTGATCAAAAGGTTTTATAACAAGTACATAGATTTTAAAGAACTGTATTGCAGGTAGCAACAGTTAGACAAGAAAAAAGAAGAAATTTATAAATACATGGAAAACTCATCCCAAAACTTTGGTGTAAGCACAGAGCTGCTGAGGAACTCACCAAGCATTGATACTATTGTAGGTTTGGACTCTTACAAGGTTAGTGACAATAGGAACAATCTATGGTATCAAGAAACAGACTGGGCAGATGACAAATGGAGGTTGGAACTGAGGAAAACTCAGACATAAGAGAAATACTATGGCACAAGCCTAGAAGACAGCCAAGGGATGTACTATCAAGATAGAGAAATGAGAGATGAGGAAGAGGTAGCTTAGGACAGTGGCAATATGGGAATCTCCAGGGTAGGAGAAGAAAATATGAGCAGTGGTTTTCCAGCTGCAACAGAGGTACTAGAAGAAACAAAATTTAGAATTTGACAGAGAGACTTTAAGAATAGCAAACAATGTAGCCTTGCTTTTTAATAAAGTGATTCATGAATGATCTCGTCATAGCAGGATAAGGGCATATTATATATCCATGTTTAAACTCTAGTACTTACTTATGTTTTGAAGTATGAAAAAGTGTTTGTATGTATTAGAGTAATATGTGTTTTTGGATTGACTCTAGCTGCAGTGAGTTTTTGATGTTGTTCTCTTGACCACAATGATGTAAGATCAGACATATATTTTGAATACAATTTGTGCACGATTCTCAATCCAAAAAAATGGATCTTTCAGGATGTTTTTCCAAATGGGTAATGTTGTTAACGAAATTTGATCTTAAGATTTTTTTCTCAAAAGGCAATTAAGGGTCAAGCATTGACCGACCACTTAGCTAATGCTCATTCACCATTTTCTCTTCCAAATCAAAACTCGTTCCCTGATGATCATGTCCTTCCCTTGGATATTGATTGGAGGTGGGACTTGTTCTTTGACAGTTCTAGGTGTCGAACTGGCTCCGGTGCTAGTGTTATACTAGTACCCCCCTTTAGGGAAGCTAATTCCCCTATCTTACTGCCTCAACTTTTTGTGTACCAACAACATTGCAGAGTACAAAGCCCTTATTGTTAGCTTGCATGTCGCATTATCTCTTAATATTCAACATCTTCATATATTTGATGATTCTTCTAGTTGATGTTCAAATGATGTTCAAACCTACTCATTCTCCACTGTGGATCCTATCAACCCTGTCTTGATAGATTAACTTATGAGATCTTGCATTTAACATGGTAGAAAACTCCTCCCAATGGTGAGAAAATTCATGTAAACACTTCAGTCCTATTAGAGTACTCTCAATCCTATGAGTGAGATCGATCTCCACTTTGGCTCCTTCTTAGGCCCTTCAATTGTGGTTATTCTCTCTCCATCAATGAAATCCCTGACTCGCCTCAATAACTTCAAAATAGATAAAGTCAATGTGGTGGTCAAAAAGATTAACACAACAAAACCCTAAAATTGGGTAAAATAATATATTTTTATTTTTCTCTCTTGGCATAACATGGTTTATGTAAAAAACATAATATAATTTTCTGGTTCTATATATATGAGAGCGGCCCCCATGGTTGTAGTTTATCTACCTATATATATATATATATATATATATATATATATATATATATATATATATATATATATATATATATATATATATATATATATATATATATATAAAGCCTAAATTTTAAACTTCAAAAGGGTATTCCTCCATATATTTTTGAAAAGGTCAATGGACTGGTTGAGGAGCTTATGTTGTGAAGGTGTTCAAAGTAAAAGGGTGGTCATGGGATCGACCCCCACAAACCTGTCTTCTTGTCAAACATTCTTTTAAGAGTATTTTTTTTTGGTGGGATTCAACACAAAAGAGATTAAATTTTTTAAAAGGAGGGTGATTATAAAAAGATTTATTTTTGAAAGGGGGAAATTATATGTTATTTTCAAAAAATTATACAATAAGCAATTATTTTATTTTTTAAAATATTATAATTGGATGCATTACCGGTGGAAACCGACATCTAAGGAGATTTTACATTAATGAGGGAAAATATGAAACATGTGGATTTCAATGAAAACTCATAAGATGAAGGCAACAACTGACCAAGACCAATCATTGATGCATCTCTAGAATAAAAGTTATTCACCACATGTTAACACTAAGGGGGAGAATGTTAGGAATTAGTCCTCACATGTGGGTGTTAATTAGTACTCCACATTATTATTTGTTAATTAGTGTACCATGTGTATGCAAATAATATGTGGAGAGAATAATAAAATAATAAATAATAAATAAACATGTTAATGTTAATTTATTAAATAGGAGTTAGTAATTAATAATGTTAGCTGTCAAGTGGTTTGAGTAGTTAGTAAATTGAAAGGATTTATAAAACCATTGAAATGTAATATCAATATGTTGAAGATGGCCGGATGATTAATGTGTTTGAGCCTTTGGCTCTACTACATATCTCATTTTTTAATAAACATGACTATCACAAGGCATTGGCCTTGACAATGTAAATCCTTTTCCTCAATAGAAAAATTGAAACTCAAATACTTAAGACATATTTCCCCCTATAATAACATCCAAGTATGATCAAATGACAAGCACATAGTTTCCAAACAAAGATTGAAAAATAACAACATTAAGGAAATATTGTAAGCACATCACAATATATCCAACCAATAAACAATAAACCATGTATACAATGTTCCTCTCTTAGTCACCTAGACAAAGTATGCTACCCAAATGGGATTGTCATGACAAACCTAGTGAAAATGTACCCCTAAAATCATAACAGTGTTGAGAATGTATCCTTGAATGGAAAATAAAAACATTAGCAATATTTGGTCTTTTCATAATATGATAAAATTAAATTATAATAACTGCAACATTAATTATCTCCAAGTATAAATCAATTACTAAAAGTAATCACACATTACAAATCTATTGGAGATGTTGTCATCGTTCAATGACTTGGCAAGTCATATTTATACATATATATAATATTTGTTTATATATATGTTAGATTCCAAGATCATCACAATATTTCTTCTACACAAGAGAGCTGCTTCAAAAAGCAAGAAATTAGAAGATCAATTTACAATCAATACATTCATGCGCATTACTAACAAAGAGTAATTACAAAGATTAAATACATTCCACATTTGTCAAGAAAAGACAAAGTGGAAAAGAAGATAAGGCAATCTTGTCCTATGCGATAAGATTGACAACTAATAAAGGAAAATACAATCCTAATTAACTCCCTAATTAACTTATGATAATATGTAAATATAATTTTACACCAACACATAAGTGCAACTTAGGTAGTTTACACATGAGCTAAAAATGAAAGATGAAGATTAGTCTTGAGAACAAGGCTTGATTAGGTACCCATTTATAAATAAAGAATCTCCCATAATATGAGTAAAGGAGAAAACCTAGTGGGATAAAAAACCTCTCCAAAAGAGAGAAAACAATGTACACAAATATACAAGTATTATAAACTCAAAACCAAGTCCATCACAAAAACATAATGAATACCCCCATAGGAGAGAGTGAATGAATGATATAAGGTGTCCCCTCTAAGAAGTAGCTCCTATACCAATGAGGACTTCCTGAAGACATAAAATAATCCACTACCCACAAACAACATTCCTTCCCTTTGGAAGAAATAGATCCACTAGTGAATGTAGAAACAACTCCAACAATTTGGATGAAAGGGGAATCCGAATCAAAATATGTTCTTGTGCCTCTCAATGCAACTATGGTGTACTCATGTTGAAAAAGATATCTCCTCCAAAAAAGGAACTAAATGCCTAATCAAAGAAGTGGAACCAAGAGAGGACAAAATATGAACTACATCTGGAAACACAAAAGATAATGTGATGACATCACTCTCATCAAATATGAAATAAATACCTTCTAATGTATCCTCCACATTAGAAACATGTGAGACTCCACAAACAAAGATGAGATGTCTGATAAATAGGAATCTGAATGAGGTGGATCTATAAGACTGTGATGTATATGGTCCTCCTGTAAATAATCACTTGAAGCCCTCTAAGAAGAAACACTGGACTCTGATGTAGAAATAGGTGATGAAGATGTTTCTACAACTATTGGGGTAGAATAATTTGGTAAACTAATGCCATTGGAAATGCAAAGTTGTTTTAATTGATGAAGCTCATAGAGTTGTTTTAATTCATCAAGTTGTTTCAGCTTGCATTTATCTATAGTGTGCCTTTTCTTCCCATAATAATCATAGTTGATTTTCCATAAATTAGGAGATATGATTAACCAATAAAAATAAAGTGCAGAAATGAAGAAGCAGATTCAACCCACCCAAAAAATAAAACTTCTCTAGTTGTCAATATGTCCAAGTTATTAATTAGGAAGCATAAAACTGACAAACTAAATAAAATTAACATGGGGTTGAATTTAGAGAAATCACATGGGTGGATATGTAGATCTCCTCAATACCTTTTTAATGTTGCCAGAATCTAGAAAAAAGTTATAAGCTTGGAAGCCTGAAAAGATGTTTGGACTTCAACCTGTAATAAAAATTACCAATAACGAAATCTAGAAAAATAACTAGCACCACTAGAAAGTGCTTGGAACCAGATTTTTGATGCGTATTCATTTGTGAATTTTTGATATCATGTAGAAAAGCTATGGCCTTTAGAAAAATAGATCTGTTATGCACGCCAATGAGGGCAAGGGCTCTGAATGGTGGCTCTTAGGTGGTAGGATAGTGGTGGGCTAGTGGCAGGGTGGCCTGATGGGTAGCTGAAGGGTGGTCCATAGGTGGAGCACTATTGTGGCAGTTGGTGGCAGCGGCATTTGAGCACAGGTGATGTGATGGTCATGGTTGGAGTAGAGATCTGCCAATGACGATGGATGGGTGAACAATGCTGGTGGATGTGGTGTTTGGGTGGAACATGGCCTATGGCACTACTAGCTATGGGCACTGGGGTCTATCCCCCACTTGTGATGGTAACCAAGGGCTTGTCCCTAAAGAACCCTGTGCTAGAATAATTAAAACAAACAACTCCTGCTAGTTTATATAAACCACTATTCAATCCAACTAACCACTCAACTTAGACACGAACTCACCAAAAAGAAGATTTTATTGTCAACAAAACCAAACTATTGGATAAATAAACTTGCCAAATAAAAAAGTGATCACTATGTAATGTGTTGCAATCATAGGGTAACATGTCAAACTTGAGCTAAAATGCTAAAGGACCTATGTAGTGAATTAATTGTGATAGTACGTGTGACCAAGTACATATTCGTGCTACTATATGGATTCTGTATGATGTACAAAATTCTCAAATGATGAAAATTAAAACTCTCAAAAAATACCTAAAAATTTTCTAGACTCTGATTTCAATGTTTGGATAGGTGATCCTTATATTTTAATGCATTTTGGACTCATTCATAAGGTTTTTTTCACACCAAGATGCACCGATTATGACCTCATGGATAAAACCCAATCAAATTTGAGAAGAGACTTACAAATCCCTTCTTTGGTACCATGTTAGATTCCAAAATCATATACAATATTTCTTCTACACAAGAGAGTTGCTACAAAAAAGTAAGAAACCAAAAATGAGATGATCAATATGCAATCAAAACTTCATGTTCATTACTAACAAAGAGTAATTACAAAGATTAAAAACATTCCACATTTGCCAAGAAAAGATAAAGAAAAAAAAAGATAAGACAATCGTATCCTATGTGATAAGATTGACAACTAATAAAGAAAAATACAACCCTAATTAACAAATATATACATCACAAAACTATACAATAATGTCATTGTATATATATAAACCAAAAAAATCTTCACAATGCAAAATTATATAGTAATATCAATAAATGCATGTTACACCAAATGGGGTTATGACAATTATTCTCTAGAGCATCACTAAGATTAGATGCATTGATGGATTTCATAACCTCCCTTAGTATTTTTTAGAGTGTTTTGGTTCAAGTCCTTGTAACTTCCACTGTTTGATAGACAATTTTCTATTTTATCCATATAATTAGATTCATTCATTATTACCACATCATTAGTTTATTGGATTTTATAATCATAAAAATTTGAATGGCCCTCATATGATGGAGAGCCTTGATCTCTTCCACTAGCATATTCATCCTAAAATTATATTTAATCATCTCAAATCTCTAGTCTAGTCATAGTTTTTCAATTATGTATTGTGTTTTGATATATAACCAATCATTTAATATTGAACATAACATGGTAATTAAGTGGGTGGAAGGAGAGGTTTATCACCGTATGATCTTATCAGATACAACACACTTATAATTTGATACAACTAGATCTAGACATTTGTGTGGCTAACAGAAATGAGTTGGTCCATAAAGAGGAGAGACATGATACACAAGAAAGGTAAGGTGAGAAGCAACAAAGAGAAAGAGGAACAAGTGAATAACATAAAAAATTTAGGTTAGGTGTTAGGAGGAGATATTGTTACTATTAACACTTGAGGAATGATTTAATGAATGAGGGGACACATGGAGAGATGTTAAACAAAATTTTAAGCTAGATATTTAAATGGAGGATGTTAGGTAAATAAGGAGTAACACTAGTTTGTAATGTTATCTCCAATACTCAAGGGAATTTTAAGTACAAGGAAAAATATTTCAAAATATGGTTGAATTAGAAGAATGATGTAGATAACATGACTAAATCCTTAATTCCGTCTAGCTAAGGTGTTTCCTTTAAGGCTAAGTCTATTTTCTTACAGCAATATGATTATGGGCAATGTTCAAATCCATCAAATATTATATTAAGTCAACTATAAGTTGTGGGGTCTATCAAATTGATAAAATGTTTGGTCACCCTTATGTTGGGGCAATATTTTCAAGTAAGCTTCAAGAAAAATAACATGATATTCATTGAGACATCAACTCTCTTGCTTTAGTGGAGTATGTATGTATAAGTCTTCACATGAAATTTGCTTGGATAAGGCAATAATTCTAGTAGGGGAGGATAACTATATCAAAAGGAAAAGTCCTTTTAGTCAAACCCCTTTGTTATTTTCACAAGAGTTAAAAGCACAAAATACACATAAATGCAAGATGCCTAAAGTATAGTATCTATTGTTGAGATGTTGATGCAATGTAGATTTCTCTAATATGATTTGAAATGCTTGTTAGCATTTTAGTTTATCTCTTATGAAACAAACAAAGAATAGAAAAATATACAAGGATAAACCTCTCTTCAAATTAGTAGGTGATCCTTAAAAACTAAACACTACTTCTAAACCTAGAGATATGAACAAGATTTATCTCTACTCACCCTTTACAAGATCATCAATGGGGTTTTGCATAAAGAAAAATAACCAAAAGTAAACTTGACCTATCTTTTTGAGTCTTAGAGGTTGAGCACAAGACTTGAAAGGTTCTTATCTCACAAACAATGTTTTTAAATTTTATTTAGAACACTTGCAACTAGATGAGAGAATCATATAAACTAAAACAACTTATGCTTTCTAATTGGTTGAAAAAAGAGACTAGAAACTCTACATACATAATAATTGGATAAACAAACTACTTCTAACACAAATACACAATAAAAGAACTCAAGAAAATGAATTACTTAAAAGTATGTAAAGTTGTACGACTAAGACAAATTGTAATGTTGATACAAAGCTCAATACTATTCTTCACTTTTAATTCACTTAATAAAATCTACCACACTACACACACATAAAATTCAAATAGAATGCTTGAATGACAAACTTTGTAGTATAAGATCAACTTCAACTACCATTATGAATGTCTTGTGCCCAAGACACTTATTTATAGGTTACAACGGATAGTTTTTAGGGATTTGAGAATAATAATTAAATATCTAGAAAGAAAACATTTTAAAGAGAACCTATCCAAAAATTGTAGAAAATGTGGAAAGAAATAAACTTAAAGAAAACATATTCTAAAATGATGAAAGACTAAAGTAGCCTAAACATTGTTGCTTCTCAACTACCCAAGAATATAATATGATCAGAAATAACTACTACTTGATATAGCCATTGCTAAAAATAATAATTTGCATGAGTGACCTATGAGATTTTGAAACAACTCTTAATATACAACCCACCAGATCTCTAATGAAACACTGAACCTCTAATAGTTCACCTTGATGCTTTGAATCTAAAAAATTATTTGTTCCATTATTTCAACACTAGATGAAAATATACTACTTTAAATGATATAAAATTGTAGCATTTATCATTCACCACATATGTTGATATTTGTACATAAGCTTGTTGAGATGAAGAGAAAACAAGATTGTTAAAACTAAAAAATGTCTTAAGCACTCAACATATGTAAAAGTCTAATGTTTTGAGGATGTGAAGCCTTGTAAAAATGAAAAAATTGTGGTTATCAGTCCAAATTTGCATCTTAATGCAACCATTGCTACACAATGCTTGCATGATAAATACTCCATTAAAAGTTCAATGCACAATAAATAATATATTGAAATATCAATAAGATCATTGTTATACTATTGCCAATTGTTCACAATCTCACTGAAATGATGACTAAAAATTGATTTTGAAAACCTAGACACACTTGGTCTATTGGAAACTAATATAATCATCAAATATGCTTAAATTGGCTTTTTTCTTTACTAGGCTAACTTCAAACAAGTATGGTGCACCTCATTAACATCTCCACCTATTTCCTAAACATAGTTAGAAATGTTGAATGACTTAGCCAACTTGGTAGGGTGGTAAAAGATTTGGATGGCTTATCCATCACTAAAGTGTACTAGGCAAGATTTTATGGAGACTTGGCCATATTTAAATGGTAGGAAATAAATTGTTAGTTGAACCAAACTAAAACTATGCCTCTTTTATGTTTTCTATCAACACCTTAAGATAGGTAGAGCTTGAATGTGTTTTTGCCATCTTTTTTGATTGAGAAAAAGAACATGTTGGTTGAGCCATGATACAAATGTGCCTAGTGGAAAATATTTGTGGTTATGTCATGACTGGTGCACACTTCTTCCATTTAAACCCATTTTCATGCATTTTGGTGGAATAACCCAATGGTTGAACCATGTTTTAAATGCACCTAGTGGGGATGTAGAGTGATGCTACCATTTTCCTTGCCCTAGTGGAAACATATACTGATAGAACCATTAAAAAGGTGCACCAATGAAAAACTTCGTGACTTAAGCCACCTTTTATATCTAGGTAGAGATTTCCAACAATTCAACCATTATAAAAATGTACCTGTTAAGTTATGCCAAGACAAAAATGTTTGTGACTTCTGCAAAGGTAGAGAAACATCTCAATGTTGCCATTGGGTGAGTGTGAGATCATCATGGGCCAAACAATACCTCTAAGTGGCAATGAAAATGCCAAAAGACAAACTTAGGCAACTTCACGTGAAAATTAGAATGGGGTATTTACATAATTCAAAAAATACGTAGAAATAAAATTTGTAAAAAATTGAATGTAGTTTATGGGCTACTATCTTTTTCTTTGAAAAAATTAAATTTATTTGGTGAAAATTGGATATTTCAATGAGGTACTACTATAATTTTAAAAAAAAATTAGACGTAGGTGCCATTCTGACCAATCTAAGTATAAGCAAAAAAATATTTTTAAAATTTTTTTAGATATAAGTAAATGTCACATGCCTAAATGCGATGCATATTTTTGTGAATTTTTTTGGTAAGTAAATAATTAGTTATGAAATTTTTACTATGACTTTTTAAAATATTAAAAGGTAATTTTCTGACTAACCTAACTTGGTCAAAAAAATATGAAATCCAATTTTTTTTAAGACCTATAACTAGTGAAGCATAGAGTGTGACACATCTTTCAGATTTGAAAAAGGTGAAACGGTTTTAAAGTTGTGGATGTTTTTGAATTAATGTGGCTATCAAGAATTCATACATAGTGTAGGTAAAAAATTATTAATAATTACCTATTAATATTATAATTAGACATATATTATATTTTTAGAATCTTGATGGTTTCCTAAATATACCCTTTTCAAAATATCCCAACTCTTCATTCAGGAGGAAAAGGCAGGATTGGAATCCCAAGCCTAATTCCCATGCAATTTGGGGGGGATTTTAAAAATCAAAATGAATATTTATTTTCAAGAAATGGATATAAAACCAATATCCATTTCTTCCTAGTAAAAAAAAGGATCGTCAAAATAGATATCCATTTTGAAAATAGATATCCATTTTGGAAATGGATGTCCATTTCCAAAATAAACAAAACAAATATCAATTTTGGGAAAATAAATATCTATTTCCAAAATAGATATATCCATTTTGGAAAAGCTAATATCTGTTTTATTTTGACTTACCAAGCCAAAATCCGAGGCAAAAAAGTGTTTCATGATTTTGGCTAACACTTTCATGTAATTTTTTTCCTTCATTTCCATTGTTTGGCACATGGTGATCTCACACTCACCCCATTTCTTCATGTTAAGATAGAATTTCATAATGATCAAACCATGGCTAAAGTGTGTAGGGTGGATCTCATGTTCGGTGTTGTTATCTTCAAGTTGCTGAGGCAAAACTTCTACTTGATTAAGCCATATCTCATGTGGTGTCACATGTAGATTTAGATTATACAAACATAAATTCACAAGATTTGAACCATTCTTCAACATGTTGGATAGAGAGAGAGAGTGACAATGCTGTCATTTTCTAACAAAACTCAAGTAGAAAAAGATGAAGGTTGAGCCAAATGGAAAGTGCACCTAGGCATAAATAGTCTTCGATGTTATTACTTTTATCCTCGGTGGAGACTTAGGCCTGGAGTTTACTTTCATTGTTATCACTTTCCTTGAAAGGTTAATGATAATTTTACTTGGTTTGGTCACATCAAAAGTGTGCCTCTTAGCCTTAGCCATTCTCATAATCTCCCTTCTTTGTTGCAACAATCAACGATTCTGATTTTCATCATTATTTTATTTTAGAATAGTTGCATACTCGATCAACCTATGAAAATTGTTAGTCAAAAAATAAGACCCCAAAACAACAACCTTACAACTTGACAAGGGAGACCACACTTGCATTGGATCAACACACAAATGATGATACAAAATAGAGAAAAAGTAGTAAGGATGCTGAGTTTTGTATGGGTACATCAATGCTATTGCATATTTTCTTAATATGATCTGATGATTCCAAGATGCTATATGAGAGATGATTTAGTCTAATGTCCTAGAACTTGTCTTTGAACATGACATCTTAGGCATTAAATTCATATACTTTGGCATAGATGTTGATAGGCAGAATTCAAGGAAGGAGTCAACTCTAAATGAGTTAAAGGTGAGTTAAGATAAAGGGGACATAATCATGTGTGTAGCTTTGTCTAGGGAATATAATCACACCTATGATTTAGTCCAAGGTGGGAAAATTGATATGAAATATACCAAGTCCCAACCATTGGGGTTTAATAGTGGATTCAAAGGATAAGGAATTTGCTAGCTGATGACATGATTATCCAATTCACCATCTGATACCAGTCAGGTGCAGGATAACACTCACACTTTCTTATGTCCTCACACATTCTCATATCAAACTGAATAACAATTCCTTTGCCTAACATCCAAATTTTACTGACAAGACAGTGACATGAACTATAATGTTTAATACAACTCATTAGTGACAGGACTGTCAGGAAATTTCAAACTCAGTTTTAATATGCAACATAAATCTGCAATCTACATACAACCTGCCTTCGAGATGACATGAACTTCCATAATTATTTAGTATTACATTCTTGAAAGCCATAGATAATCACAACGATCATAACATAGATATGAACAAAACCTATTACTTTATTTCTACAACTTATATAAAAGATGATTACAATTTCCTCTTAGGGTCTTCAATTGATCTTGACTATGTCCAAGCACTCGATCCTCTTCTCTTTATTTGTCTCATTCAATATTCTTCAATATATCTTCTGTCTCATTTGCTATAGAGATTATTCATTACATAGATGTGGCCTTCTATTGACAGTAAAATCCATTGTTCAATTTTCTTCTTCCCAATCTCCCTTCTATTTAGCCTCTATTCTTCGGCCTTCTTTTTTTCTGATTCAGCCTTTACTTCTAGTTTTCTCTGCCAGTTCATTCACTTTCTTTATGGTGACATCCACCGCTGCTTATTGGGGATCCAGTTTCTTCTATTCGATCCTCCTACTATCTCCCTTTACAGATATAATGTCCTTTATTTCTCTTTTCAACCCGACTGCTCTTCTCTTCATAGAGAAGATCTTTTATTACCATCCATTCTCCTTTCTACAACCGTTACCAAGATGTTGCCATTGCACTACCTTCTAACTACTCTGTAACTGCCGTGGGGTGTTTGTGTTTCCATCTAATTGTCATTCAACCAGCCACCACGTTCGACCACTCCTCTTCCTCAAAATTGTAACTACCAATGAAATCAAGACTGTCAGTTTAGAGAATAACTGTAACTCTTTTACTAACCAGTGACAAGAACAAGTCTTCGCATTATAAGCGACAGGATTGTACAAAGAGCCACCACCGGAGACAAGATATCATAACTTATTCCCAAATTACACAATAAAATAAAATCTAGATTATTTGGAGCATGATGCCCCTGCATTAGACTCCTAGGGGACAAAAGATCATGTGCTCCTGTACATGTGTTCCTCTGAAAACTTATCAAATCTTTTCTTTTGCCTTTTCCATAGTCTTTCTAGCCCATATGTCACATCCTTCCAACATTTTTGTGCAACACTGTCTGCTACCCTTACGAGGCTGTCTACATCAATTACTGTCCACCACCAATCTTTGATCCGTCTTTCATCCACACACAACACAACATAAACAAATGGAAAGATTTCCATGTCTTCAACATCACCCACTGTATCATCAACATTTACCATCTCTATACCATGCTCAACATGTTCATCCAACATTCTTTCCAACCACTCTTCGTCTATGGCCATCTGCTGCAACAACAAATTGTTTTCAGCTTCATCTTCTATTTCATGACTCATTACATCCATTTCAAAATCTGCCATTACTGCTACATCTTCTACCTTCATTCTTGCAACAAATTCTACACCATTGTCTTCAATCTCCCTCGGGGTGTCCTTTGCTATCCCACGCATTTGCAATCCTACAACCTTTTCATTCCATTCTTGCTCAATGGCTACCAACTACCTCCACAAATCTTCTTCAATGTTTTCAGTTGTTGCTCCTCCTTCTAGTTCTATCTCCACATTAGCTTCAGCATCCTTTTGTTTGCCATCTTCTTCCTAGGTCATTGCTACTCCATCATCATCCTCTTCATATGTTGCCGCTCTCTTGTCCAAATCTGCACTTTCATGCTTGTCACCACATGCTACTGTTGTCCTCTTTTTATGTTCAACTCTTCCAACCAACTTTTCCTCTTTTTTGTCACACTCGCCTATGTTCATTTTGGATTTCCCAATCTGCCTTTGCCTACTTTCTTTCTTCTTCTGATATTTTCTCCTCCTTACATCTTTCTCATCCACAATTCTCCACATCTCCATGTCATATTTATAAATTTCATTCAAAGCCTCAAAAGAATCGTCATCAAACTCAGATTATTCACTTGGCATCTGGTTCAACTTTTCCTTATCTTTTCCATCAAAAAAATCATCCAAAGTTTCAAAAGCATTAGTAACTAACTCAACTTGTTTACCTTTTACAACATACGGGGCATTCTCTAACTGCTGCCAATCTATTGCCTCAATGTTCTTCACATTAGGTTCCTTCACAAGCTCTTTACCAACATCTTCCCTTTCAAATTCCACTCTTTTATCAACATTGTTTATTGCAGCACCACTTGCTTTTTCTGCTACCACACTCTTTGATGTCCATACTTTTCTTGCCACAACCTTGGGTTGATCTCCTTTCTTTGATGCACTTATACTTCTCTTTTCTTGCTATGCTTTCAGCCTTAAATCATCTTCCTTATGTTGGGAATTAAGGTGTCTCAACCTTGGTAATTCTCTGCATTTGTAATGTTTGTATTTATTATTCATTGCCTATGTTGTAAATAATTGGAAATTCCACTTTGTCATATTGTGGGATGTGGCACGGTGCTGTGTCAATCCTACATGGATTATGACAACTTGTTATTTTGTCCTCACATGAGGAGATAGGCATCCCACTTAGTGTTAGGAATATTCTGCCATGTGTCGGCATCTTCTATGTTATGTAAGGAATGTTTGACCGAAATGGTTATGACGGATTCCTGTGACTAATCTATGACATGTAAGAGTCGAGAATAGAAATTTGTAAGATAGGTAATGACATGTGTCATGAAGCATCTTTGAATGAGGCATATTTGGGCGCCCCAAGGTGGAATATGATGTGTTGTAAGAGAATATGCTATTTATAGCATGTTTATGACAGATTCTCTTACAGCTGTAAGTTGTAACTGCTATGACAGATTCTATGATGGTCGTAAGTGTCGTAAGAGCATCTGTCATAGCCCATTTTGGAAAGTGGCGACCTCTTTGGGATGGGAGCTATGGACAAGTGTCAGACACATTCTACAATGTTGACCAAGTGTCCCTAGGCATGGGTTTTGGTCCAAGATGCCATTTTGGACACCCATTCAAAGAAAGGTCCAAAATTGCCTTGTATGTTCTATTTAAACAGGTGCTTGGAGATGGAGTTTGTATCACAGGTTTATAGGTACTATTATGCTCCTGGATTGACTCCAGACACGAGTGTCAAAGACCATTGAAGCTTGCATTGCAAGTGTATTGTAAACATTCTTTCATATTTGTTAATACATTGTGTAGGTTTCTGAGTGTGGGGTTTTTCACCCGATAAGGGTTTTCCCCACCATAAATCTCTGTCTCTCTTCTTCTGTCTTCTTTCTGGCTCTTGTGTTTTGCTGTAATATCTCATGTTAATGGTTTAACATTGCTGTAATAGTTACGATAAATTTGAATTTGCATAGCCCTCTCCTTAATAGATTAGTGTAGGAAGTGTTTCCGTACACCTAGCTTCCTTTTAGTTGGTATCAGAGCTTGATCACCTTTGGTCCTAGTTGTTGGGTAGGGGTTTTTTGAGCTAATATTAGGTTGAGTGGGAGTCTATGCAGAGCATTCTGTATCTTATTGCAGCAAGGAGATGGCAAGCACATCAGGAAGGTTTGAAGTAGAGAAGTTCAACGACAGTAATTTCGAGCTATGGAAGCTCAAGATGGAAGACTTATTAGTTGATCGAGACCTTTGGGATAGTGTGAATGGAACTAAACCAACTACAATGTCACAAGTTGATTGGGATCAAAAGGATCAGAAGGCTAAGGGTCTCATAAGACTTAGTCTTGCTGATTCTGTGTTGTTAAATGTCCATGAAGAGACCACTGCAAAACTCCTTTGGAAGAAGTTGGGGGATGTGTATCAAGCCAAATCCCTTGTCAATAAACTTTTCCTAAGAAAGAAGTTGTATTCTCTTCGAATGGAGGATGGAGGATCCATGGCTGAACATATGAATGCCTTTAACATGCTGGTTGCACAATTGACATCTATCGGTGTAAAGATGGAGGGGGAGGATCGGTGTATGACCCTGCTTTGTTCTCTGCCGGACTCATGGGATCATCTTGTCATGGCAATCAGAAGCACCACATCCACATTCAAAATGGAAGAGGTGGTTTCTTCGCTGTTATCTGAAGAGATGCGGAGAAAGTTTTCCGAGGCAGCCAAAGAAGCCCTTGCAGTTCGTGGAAGACCCAAGGAGAAAGGGAAGAAGAAGGACAAGAAAGCTGAGAAGGGTAGATCCAAATCTCCTGGAAAGTCCAAGGCTCTTTGTTGGAACTATGGCAAGACTGGCATTTTCGAAAGGAATGCAAAGAGGAGAGGAAGAAAAAGAAGAAAGCTCCTAATTCAAATTTTGACAAATCACAAGATGACGGTAATGCCTTCATCGTAGCCCTGGCAACCCATGCATCTGATGATGTGTGGCTAATCGACTCTGGTGCATCATTCCACATGACCTTGCATCAAGACTGGTTCACTAAGTATGAGGAGTTCGATGGTGGAAAGGTGTATCTGGGTGATGACTCTCATCTGAAGATTGTTGGTCATGGAAGAGTGAAGGGGACCTCTGGGGTTATGTACATCCCAGGCTTAGCATGAACCTGCTTTCTGTAAGTAGTTTGAATGATGCAGGTGTGTAGGTTGTCTTTTCGAAAGAAGGATGCAAGATGACTAGAGGATCTACGGTGCTTGCTAAGGGTACTCGGAGAGGTACTCTATTTCAGCTGGAAGCATGCATTGCACAATGCAATAGTTCTTCTGACTCAAGGAAGAGGGCAACAGTCACTTCATCACCACCATCTGAACGAGCAGTGAAGAAATCTGTTGTTTCTAGTCTTGATGGTTGTAATCGTGCATTAGAAGTTAAACTTCCTGCAAAAAAGACAATGTTATGGCATAAGAGATTTGGCCACATTGGTGAGAAGAGTTTGCGTACCCTAAAAAATAAGAACCTCGTTGAGGGGTTAGATGATTGTAATCTTGAGTTTGACTTTTGCGAACATTGCATTTATGGAAAACAAAATTGTGTTCAGTTTTACTCAAGTTCTCATAAGTCTTCTGGTGTGTTGGACCTCATTCATTCTGATGTGTTTGGTCCTGTTAATGTTCCTTCGTTATCAAAATTTGTATACTTTGTATCTTTTATAGATGATTACAGTAGAAGGACATGGATTTATTTTCTCAGAAGCAAATCCGAAGTCTATAGCAAGTTTAAGGAGTTTAAAGCCTTTGCTGAAAATTAGACTGGTAAAAAGATTAAATGTTTGAGAACTGACAACGGTGGTGAGTTCTGTTCTATAGAATTCGATAAGTATTGCAAGGAACTTGGGATTGAAAGACATAAGACAACTCCATACACACTGCAGCAAAATAGAGTTGCAGAGAGGATGAACAGGACACTGATGGAGAAGGCTAGGATTATGCTTAGTGGAGCTGGTCTAGAACAAAAGTTTTGGGCTGAAGCTGTTGCCACTACTTGCTATCTAGTAAACAGATCTCCTACATCAGCTCTTGTTGGAAAGACACCTATGGAGGTGTGGTCTGGTAGAAAGCCTTCAGTAAGGCATCTTTGTGTTTTTGGTTGTGAGGCATATGCACATGTGCCTAGGGAGAAGCGGTCAAATTTGGAGAACAAAGCTGTTAAGTGTATCTTCATCAGCTATGGTGTTGGTGTGAAAGGATACAAGCTTTGGGATCTCGTGGTTGAAAAAATGTTGTACAATAGAAGTGTCATCTTTAGAGAGCTTACACCTTCTACTATTTTGTAGCCAGAAGAAAAAGAAAAGACAGAGGATGTTGTTCAGTTTCCTCTCACCCCTGAGAAGACTGCACAAAAATACAATGTTGGACCTGATGATGAGGAGAGCTCTAGCAGCTTTGAAAGCTCAGAAGAAGAAGAAGCTGAACCTCAACCTCAGCTCTTGAGGAGGTCTACACAGATAAGGAAGCAACCTGAAAGGTTTGGTTTTACATTGCTTGATTCTAGTTGTGCTTATGCTTTACTCACTAACAGTGATGAACCTAGAACTGTATCAGAGGCTTTGGATATGAAGGATGTAGGTTCCTGGAAGGAGGCCATGGAGGAAGAAATGGCTTCTTTGGAAAAGAATCAAACTTGGGACTTGGTGCCTTTGCCTCCTGGACGGAAATTCGTTGGATGCAAATGGGTGTTCAAGAAGAAGATTGGTGTAGATGGCAGTGTTGAGAAGTATAAGATCAGATTGGTTGCAAAGGGGTACTCACAAGTGGAGGGTATAGATTATGGTGTGATCTTCTCTCCCGTTGCAAAGCTGACATCCATTCGATTCCTATTGTCTCTCGTAGCAGCGTATGACTTGGAGGTAGAACAGATGGATGTGAAGATAACTTTCCTTCATGGTGACTTGGAGGAGGAAATCTACATGTCATAGCCAGAGCATTACATGGTAAAAGGTAAAAAAAAATTTGGTTTGCAAACTTAAGAAGTCTCTGTATGGTTTGAAGCAATCCCCTAGGAGATGGTACATGAAGTTTGATGCCTTTGTGTTGTCAATTGGATTTGTTAGATTGAAATCGGATCACTGTGTTTATTATAAGTTTGATGGTGATCGTATTCTCATTGTTGCACTGTATGTTGATGATATGTTGCTTATTGGGAAGGGTAAGAATATGATTTCTGATTTTAAATCTCAGTTGTCAGCTCAGTTTGAAATGAAAGATTTAGGGGCAGCCAGGTACATTCTAGAAATGGAAATCAGAAGAGACAGAACTAGCAGAAAACTTTGGTTAAGTCAGAGTAAGTATGTTAAGACTGTGTTGGACAGATTCAAAATGGGAGATTGTAGACCATTGTGTGTTCCCGTTTCCTTGGGGACAAAGTTGTCTGTTGAGGATTGTCCAAAATCTCCTAGTGAGGTGGAGGACATGAGCAGAGTACCTTATGCTAGTGCTGTTGGTAGTTTGATGTATGCTATGGTCTGCACAAGACCAGACATTGCCCAAGCAGTGGGAGGCCTTAGTCAATTTATGTCTAATCCCGGACGAGTTCATTGGGATGCAGTTAAGTGAGTGTTCAGATATTTGAGGGGTACTTCTGAGTATTCCATTTGCTATCATGGTAATGTTTTAGGACCTCCACATTCTATTGATATTCATGGATTTGTGGATTCAGATTGGGCAGGTGACATTGACAGCAGGAGATCCACCAGTGCTTATGTTTTTACACTGTTTGGTGGTGCTATTAGTTGGATGAGTAAGCAACAACTTGTTGTTGCTTTGTCCACGACAGAAGCTGAGTATATGGCAGTAACTCATGCTTGTAAGGAAGCTATTTGGCTTAAGAGATTGTGTTTTGATATTGGTGTTGATGTAGGTCAGATCACGATCAGTTGTGATAGTCAGAGTGCAATTTACCTTGCAAAGAATCCAACTTTCCAAGCTAGAACCAAGCACATTGATGTTCAGTTTCACTTCGTGAGGGACATGGTTGAGGATGGAAAGGTAAATTTGGAGAAGGTAGATACTTTGAAGAATGTTGCAGATGCATTGACAAAACTAGTGGGCACAGAGAAGTTCAGATGGTGTTCGGAGTCTATGGGCCTCTCGGCCTATAGCGGTTAAATCCTATTTTTCTATTAGCTCTTACAAGGTGTTCGACAAGTGGGAGAATGTTGGGAATTAAGGTGTCTCAACCTTGGTAATTCTCTGCATTTGTAATGTTCATATTTATTATTCATTGCCTATGTTGTAAATAATTGGAAATTCCACTTTGTCATATTGTGGGATGTGGCATGGTGATGTGTCAATCCTACATGGATTATGACAACTTGTTATTTTGTCCTCACATGAGGAGATAGGCGTCCCACTTAGTGGTAGGAATATTTTGCCATGTGTCAGCATCTTCTATGTTGTGTAAGGAATGTTTGACCGAAATGGTTATGATGGATTCCTATGACAAATCTATGACATGTAAGAGTCGAGAATAGAAGTTTGTAAGACAAATAATGACATGTGTCATGAAGCATCTTTGAATGAGGCATATTTGGGCACCCCAAGGTGGAATATGATGTGTTGTAAGAGAATATGCTATTTATAGCATGTTTATGACAGATTCTCTTACAACTATAAGTTGTAATTGCTATGACAGATTCTATCGTAAGAGCATCTGTCATAGCCCATTTTGGAAAGTGGCGACCTCTTTGGGATGGGAGCTATGGATAAGTGTCAAACACATTCTACAATGTTGACCAAGTGTCCCTAGGCATGGGTTTTGGTCCAATATGCCATATTGGATACCTATTCCAAGAAAGGTCCAAAATTGCCTTGTATGTTCTATTTAAGCAGGTGCTTGGAGATGGAGTTTGTATCACAGGTTTATAGGTACTGTTACGCTGTCAGATTGACTCCAGACATGAGTGTCGAAGACCATTGAAGCTTGCATTGCAAGTGTATTGTAAACATTCTTTCAGATTTGTTAATACATTGTGTAGGTTTCTGAGTGTGGGGTTTTTCACCCGATAAGGGTTTTCCCCACTAAATCTCTGTCTCTCTTCTTCTGTCTTCTTTCTGGCTCTTGTGTTTTGCTGTAATATCTCATGTTAATGGTTTAACATTGTTGTAATAGTTAGGATAAATTTGAATTTGCATAGCCCTCTCCTCAATAGATTAGTGTAGGAAGCGTTTCCGCACACATAGCTTCCTTTCACCTTAGGCCTCCTTGTTGGTCAATTTACCCTCAAATCTGGTTGCCATTTATTCATGTGCATATCGTTCATTCTTTGCACTTGCTTGTTAGTAAAAACACAATCAAAAGCATCTATTGCTTTACATTTTTACTGTTGCCCCTCAACATCTTGTTTCCTTTGCCAATATGGAACTATGTATCCATGATGAACACAATATAAACTTGGCCATCCATATTCACATTTTTCTTTCAAAAATCAACATTATGACCATTCTTTACTTGTTGTCCCAAATTGCTTCTTACCTTGACTTCATGGCTTGTTGACTCTTCCATTTTACAAGACTCCTTTTCTTTATCTGCATCATCTTCTAGGGCATCATAGAACTCCATGGCTTCTTCATCATCTTCTTTATTTTGCTAGACATCTTTAGCATCAAACTCTTCTTCATTCTCAGGCACTTTGTAATGTACCTTTGCTGCAAACTCTGCTAGACATGTTGCTACAATCAACCTCTTCTCATCTTCAACTCTTTCTATGGGTGCTATTCTTGCCCCATCTCTTATCATCTTCAAGGTCTCATTCTTGACCTTCCCTAGTGCATTCTTCATACCTGCATACAAATATACAAACATAATATTAGCAAATAAAATAAGAGACCTCAATGTCTCCATTAGTGTCTTCTTCATAGACACTCTCCTCTCTTCATTTCTTTCTTTCGCAAGTGCTGCTTGTGGCACTTCATCCTCTTCCTATCTTCTTTCTTCCTTATCTTCTCTTGTGTTCTCTTCAATGAGAACTTCCTTCACCACTTCAGGTGTATGTTGCTCATTCGACAACCTCTTGCTGTCCCAACCTCTATGGGTACTCTTTCCTCTTCTCAAGGCATCCATCCTCTGCATTTTTATTCTTTCCATAATCATCTTCACATGCCACTTTACTTTCTTTTGCATGGGCCAACACCAAAAATACTCCTAGCTTTCTTCTTCATACCTTTGCTACCTTGCAATCATGTATTGTTCTAAATCTTTTCTCAATTCTACCAGCTCCCTTTCAAAATCTGCATCTTGTTTCTTCATGATTTCTTTCCTCTTGTCTCGCTTCGTGAGACATTCTTTACTTGCATGCTTCTGCATCTTTCTTTCTTCTTTCATCTTCTAGACACCTCTCCTAGGGCTTCTTTCTTTTCTACTCTGCCCAGTCTTTCAATGTCTCACCTTCTCTAGTTACCTTATCAAATGGCAACACACATATCCATCCAAGTATTTCTTAGTATGCTCACTGCCCAGATCTTTTAGAATCCAGGTTCTATGTGACCTATCAATCTGTAACACATTCTTCAAACATTTATGAATATCCAAATAGTAATACCCCATCAAAAAATTAGGAACATACTTAGTGTCCCCTGCCCAGATCTTTTAGGGCTCTGATACTACTTAATGACATGATTATCCAATTCACCATCTGATACCAGTCAGGTGCAGGATAACACTCACACTTTCTTATGCCCTCACACATTCTCATATCAAACTGAATAATAATTTCCTCTACCTAACATCCAAAATTTATTGACAAGATAGTGACAAGAACTATAATGTTTAATACAACTCATTAGTGACAAGACTGTCAAGAAATTTCAAACTCAGTTTTAATATGCAACATAAATTTGCAATCTACATACAACTTGCCTTTGAGACAACAGGAACTTCTAGAATTATTTAGTATTACATTCTTGAAAGCCATAGATAATCACAACAATCATAACATAGATATGAACAAAATCTCTTACTTTATTTTTGCAACTTATATAAAAGATGATTACAATTTCCTCTCAGGGTCTTCAATTGATCTTGACTCTGTCCAAGCACTTGATCCTCTTCTCTTTATTTGTCTCATTCAATATTATTGATTATATCTTCTGTCTCATTTGCTATAGAGATTATTCATTATAGACATGCGGCCTTTTGTTGATAGTAAAATCCATTGTTCAATTTTCTTCTTCCCGATCTGCCTTTTATTCAGTCTCTATTCTTCAGCCTTCTTTTTCTGATTCAGCCTTTACTTCTAGTTTTCTCTGCTGGTTCATCCACTTCCTTTGTGGTGACATCCACTGCTGCTTATTGGGGATCCAATCTCTTCTATTTGATCCTCCTACTGTTCCCCTTTGTAGAGATAATGTCCTTTATTTCTCTTTTCAACCTGTCTGCTCTCCTCTTCGCAAAGAGGATCTTTTATTAGCATCCATTCTCCTTTCTGCAACCGTTACCAAGATGCTGCCGCTCCACCGCCTTCTAACTACTTTGTAAGCGCTGCGGGGTGTTTGGGTTTCCTTCCAACTGTCATTCAACCAGCCACCACATTCAACCACTCCTCTTCCTCAAAACTGTAACTGCCAATGAAATCAAGATTGTCGGTTTAGAGAATAACTGTAACTCTTTTACTAATTGGTGGAAGGAACTAGTTTTCACATTATAAGCCACATGAGTGTGCAAAGAGCCACCACCGGAGACAAGATATCATAACTTATTCCCAAATTACACAATAAAATAAAATCCAGATTATTTGGAGCATGATGCCCCTGCATCACTAGGTTTTGTCACCTCATGTGTAAAAATATGTTGATGTGGGGAAAAGAACAAAGTATGGAAAAATGACAAAGTATGCACTTTTCTTCTCTACAATGTTGTTGAAGAGAAGAAAACTACTCCCTACAAATTGATATCATATCTAGGGATCAAGACTAATAAAACACTTTAATCAAATCCTACATAAATGTAATTGAGCTAAGGAACACAACTTGAAAATAACAAATTAAATAACGGTTAAGAGGTGCTTAGCTTAAAGTGACAAAGGTAGTTGGTTTGGCTAATTTGAACTATAGACACACTCCATGATTGCAAATATTATACCTTAAGTATTGCTTTTATAATAGATGAGTCCCTCGAGTCTACATTGCAATTGAACACGATCACACTTGTGATTTTGTCTAGGGCTTTTTGTGATCTTATCCTATATGATGTGATTATGTGTCTATTGGTCACCCTTCGCAAAGAGGATCTTTTATTATCATCCATTCTCCTTTCTACAACCGTTACCAAGATGCTGCCACTCCACCACCTTCTAACTACTTTGTAAGCGCCGCGGGGTGTTTGGGTTTCCTTCCAACTGTCATTCAACCAACCACCACGTTCAACCACTCCTCTTCCTCAAAACTGTAACTGCCAATGAAATCAAGTTTATCGGTTTAGAGAATAACTGTAACTCTTTTACTAACTGGTGGAAGGAACTAGTCTTCACATTATAAGCGACAGGAGTGTGCAAAGGGCCACCACCGAAGACAAGATATCATAACTTATTCCCAAATTACACAATAAAATAAAATCCAGATTATTTGGAGCATGATGCCCCTGCATCACTAGGTTTTGTCACCTCATGTGTAAAAATATGTTGATGTGGGGAAAAGGACAAAGTATGGAAAAATGACAAAGTATGCACTTTTCTTCTCTACAATGTTGTTGAAGAGAAGAAAACTACTCCCTACAAATTGATATCATATCTAGGGATCAAGACTAATAAAACACTTTAATCAAATCCTACATAAATGTAATTGAGCTAAGGAACACAACTTGAAAATAACAAATTAAATAACGGTTAAGAGGTGCTTAGCTTAAGGTGACAAAGGTAGTTAGTTTGGCTAATTTGAACTATAGACACACTCCATGATTGCAAATATTATACCTTAAGTATTGCTTTTATAATAGATGAGTCCCTCGAGTCTACATTGCAATTGAACATGATCACACTTGTGATTTTGTCTAGGGCTTTTTGTGATCTTATCCTATATGATGTGATTATGTGTCTATTGGTCGCCCCCTCCAAAACTCTCTCCTATTGCGACAACTAAATTGGGATTAAGACAGTGTTAAATAACACCTTTAGGAGCTTGCTATGCTAGGATCGAAGTATGATTCATCCTTGCACCTTAGTCAAGCCCCTTGTTGTTTTCCACAATTTGTATGAATTTTTTTTGAAGACACATGATATGCAGTATACTTGAAATATAAATTACTATGGTAGTGTAGAGTGCTTTGATCTAAATTCTATAGATGCTCCCTATAATGATATTTGAATACTTAAATGCTTCTGTGATACGTTCAATAAATGTCTTAGGACTTACCTTCAAATATGCCATACTAAGTACCAATTTCAAAAGATTTCGTGTGCAAGACAGTGGGCAAAGTTCTAATTTGGTTGAAAGCCAACTCAAGGAATGTGAAAATAAGATTTGACCAAGGTAAACATGATTATGTTTGTCCTAGACAAAATTACATTTCCAATTTTAATTACTACAAGAAACACATAGAAATAGAGCTAAGTCCAAACTATAATAACTAAATTGTTGAAAGGATAAAAAATAGTTAGATTTTGTCAACTTGTAGACAAAAATCTATAAAGAAAAGCAGTGAAATAACACACTAAACAACAAAAATAAAACAAATACAAAACAATTAAAAAATAAAAAAACAATTTCTCTTCTAAAAATATATAAAAAAATATTAATTAAAATACTGAAACTTACAAAATATACCTTATATAATATTAATTTAAAAAAATAAGCTCAAAATCTTTAAAATTTATTAAAAAAGAGATTCTAAGATCAAATTTTAAGAAACCACAAGAGCAAGCAAACTTAGCACATGATACCAAATCACCAATACGCTCACCCCTTCTCACCTTCTTTATAATAGAATTTCGAAATAAATAAATAAATAAAAATATTGCAATCTATAAATATCCTTTAGTGTAAACCAACCCTTTATGGGAAAAAATTCAATTCCTTTGAGCTTTTGAAACAAAGACATACACAATGAACAGCACAGATAAAGATATAGATTGGCAGAGAAGAGAAGGAACAAGAGCAAGCAGAGGCAGAGGAGAAAAGGAAGAGGAGCAGGCATAGCCGAGAAGAAAGGAAAACTATATAAATAATAACGATTGTTATTATTATTGTTAATTATTTTTTATCATCATTGTACAGAGGAATAGTGTGAGAAGGGCCAGAGATCGTCACCAATTCCAACAACGTTCTAATCCCCCGCCATCATCAACAACATCACCACTTTGGTTGGTTCTTCGATCCAGATTTCTGTATATATATCGTGCATATATTCATTAGACACATATATTTCTATGTAGATATATAGAGTATATATATATCTATATATTCTCATGACTAGTCAATTGACTGATGAAAAAAGATATCGAGGAACAGCAGCTACAATGCCAACTCACGAACATTCAGAAACAGAGCCCTCTCCCACCCACAGCGAAAACGGCACAGGTATTTTTTTTTTTCTGTTCTTCTTATTCCAAAAAGTATATACATTGTATATGTGTCCCAGTCTCAGTCTAACACAAGTGGGTATACCTGAATCCAAAACGTGAAATCTAAAACGTGCTGCCCTGGTCTGTAATTGTCTTGAAAATTATCTTAATATGTACCTAAATGATTTGAACACATACCCCAGTCGTTTATACGTTTCAGAGTCTCAGTCTAACACGTGCGGGTATGCCTTCGTTGAATTCAAAACGTTCTGTTTTGCTCTGTATCTGTTATGAGATTCTGCTAAATGGATACCCAAATCATTTAAAGACATACCCAAACCACTTCAACACGCACCCGAATCAATGGTAGGCGTATGGATTTTGTTCTCTTTGAACCCATGATGAGTTGGGTAGCATATTAATTGTGTATATACTTGATCCATAATTAATTTGTTGTTGTCTTTATGACGTGGCAGACTCGAAAGGAGCGGTCCCATATGATGGCAGTGACAAGGAGGATGAAAATGACGAGTACGTTCCTTACCTTTTGCCTGCACTAAATTCAAATGGTGCTATTACTATGCATACCCTTTTAGATCTTAGTGATGAGTTTTATGTATATATTTCATTTAAGTGAAAAAAGATGGTGGTGAGTATTCAGATGTGGCTAAGTTGGGGGTCTGGGTTGCTTTGAACAAGTTTAGAGCTGGCTCAGCTGCCGTAGTGTTAGGATGAGTCCCCAGTGATTGATGTTATTGGATAATTCACTTCACCAGTTTCAGTCCCACCACTTCACCTCTGTGAGCATAACTTGATGCAATGAAGGGCCATTTGAGTTCCTGACACATGGGTCATAGAAGGAATGACTTGATTGTTTAGTACAGATAATCATGAAAATGAAATTTAATAATGTTGGTCTGTGAAAATGTCAATTGCTTAAATTTTAGAGATAGTTAGAATGCACTGGGTATCAGCTATTTATGTCAACAATGTGAAGCATCCAGCAGGATGTAGAAGCTAGTAGGTAGTCATCTCAGTGGAGGAGCTGAACCATAATTGCTTGTTTTTAAGAAACTATTTTCATCAAAATTGTTTCTTTTATTGGCAAATTCTCGTTGTGGGGTAACTGTCAGCTTAGATGCCATGATCAAGGGGTATCTCTTCCATTAAAGTCACCTTGGACTTGCACCTAGCCTAGTCCATTGGGGTACACAGCACCTAGAGTTGGATTTGCAATTTTACCCAATATCATCTCTTAACATGTTTCCTATGGGTTTGGAACTGAGACAATGCTATGATAGCCCCAATAATTTTACCACTTAAGCTTGTTCCACCTCCTCTGTTTGGTTATTTTATAGCATATTGTACATTAGGCTCCCTTCTGTTTTTCCATTCTCACCAATTCTCAGAGTCCTTACGCCATAACAAATCTATTGTAAGTCTGTAAAGAATAAGGAAAATGGGTACTTTGTCGAAGACCCCAGTTTGGTCTTTTGGTTGACCTATATCCACAAGTATAAGTTATCAGTCCCATATCCCTTGAATGATCTTTACCCTTTCAAGATTGTATACCTCCAATTATAGAGAACAATCTACCTGATGTTAGAGTAGGGTGGATGTTTATGAGAACATTATATGATACACAGTTAGCTTGAGCAGGGTAATGAAGTAGTTTACTCAGTCTTCAAACTGGGCCACATCAAGAATGTAAGTTTTATCCATATTTGAAGACATGAAGGCCATTTTGTAGGCTGGCTAAGTTGCTTCTGGTCAGAGAAGTCTTGTGCATTCTCCCTATCTGAGCTGGTTGTCAGTTCTGTGGACACTCAATGTACTTAAAGGGTTTGACATAATTGCCTGCAAGTCAGTTGTATCACCTTGAATTCTATTCATTTGCTTTTGTTTTCTCCATCATCGTTTTCAATATTGCAAGTTGCTTATCCTTCTTTAATGGTAAACCCATCCCAGGGTTGTACCAGTGGATGGTATGAGGACTAATTATTGTGGACAAGGTTTATAACGATACTCCAATTGCTTTCTTTTAACAAGGATAACTCACTTAAATATACCATTAGGGTTGAACATGACTCTTTGCAAGCATAATAGCAAGGCAAGGCAGCTTGTAATTGCCTTAAATTTGTTTATTTCTACTTCCTCTCCTATATCTTTCTTGGCTTTATGATCTGTTTTTCCTTTGTTTATGGCAAGTTCGCAGATATGTTTCCTTAACGGATTTGTTTAAAATGTGTGTATGGGTTTTGTATTTAAGAAAGCAAATAGACCAGAAAACAGAGCCTTTATCTGGTTGCTGGTGTGGTGAATGGGAGGTTTCGTAGTCAAATAATTTGTATTTTCATTTCAATCCTAAGTTCCCTTTGCTTCTTGAAATTTTGATTGAAATTTTGCAGTTAAAGGGATTCTATTATTAATTTTATCAAAATGTGTGGTTGTGGCTAGAACTTGTAGAACTGTGGTTATTACTAGCTAAGGTTGGGTTTCTTTATGCTCATCTTCCTTTCTTTGGTCTTGATGGAATTTTTGCATTTCTACTTTTATTTTTCTTTGAGTTGTAATGCTTCAGCCATTTTTCAGTGGGATATTTCTAGACTCTCTCCTAGATATCTGATATATGGTTGGTTTGCAATTAGGAATTTATATGTATATCCTGCTGTTAGTGTTTTGGATGCTAAGTCTATTTTCCATTCATGTACTAATCCCATTTCTAATTCAAGCTCAAGGTGTATCCTTTATCTGTTTTGGCTTGAATGTTAGAACTTCTTGTTCTTATGTTATTTTGTGTTTAATTGTTCATGTTGAGAGAGATTTCCTGTAGTTTTAGATATTCTGTCAGAGATTATAATTTACTTACTTAGGTCCTCACTTTACCAACATTTTCCTGTTTAAGGTATTTTGACCTGTTACCTGGTCTTTAACAGAGCGTGACCACTGTTACTAACCACATGCCATGATGATGCATTAGTGTTGATTTTCAAAATTCAGATGCCATTTCTAACAGATTGGAAAATTAGCTCAGAAGAAATGCTCTAGAAACATGAAAAGGAATGAAATGGAAATTCATTTATTCAATAAGGTTGAATGACATGAAAAAATCTGGAGTGAAATATCATGTGATAAGCAAAATGATTCTGCTGCAAATAATGGAGAAGAAAAAACAATGGAATGCCAAAAATAGAGAATTCCAGTCGACAAACTACTTGTTCAAATTGTAATATAATGGTAATAACCCAGATTCATGTTAGTATGATAAATAATTTGGATACTCATTACAAAGATTTCAAAGTTTTGTGTTTGAAGACACAACCGATGATAAGCCTAAAATGCTAAATACTAAATAGCGAAGGCCAAATTAATATGAAATCCTCTCTCTCAAGACCATGTTTTGGTTCTTGATGTTACAGAAAGATAAGAGAGTTGTATCAGAGCATGAATCACAAGGAATTTTGAGGGAGTAATGCTTTACAGAGCAAACCTCTGCTATCAAACTAGTCCTTGAAAGTGATGAGAAGGCTGAAATAGATTTAACTGTCACGATCAATTGAAGATTTGCAGATATAGTCATTGGTGGGGAAACATTGAAAGAATTCAGTGCATATGTGGACTAATATTGAACTTGAAAAGAGCAAACAGAGTAGAGATTGTGGAACAGTGCGAAGTTGGTTTATATTGTGGAATTCCAGTGCACAGGAGTCAGAGAGATTATGCCTTAAGGTCTCATAAGGTACATGCATATGTTGAAACTTTAGCATAAACTGTTAGAAGGAAACTATAGAAGGGAGTATCTGACAGAGTACATGGTCCGTTACAGAAAGCCAGAAAATGGTGTTTTACATGCATAATTATGTGGTAGCAAAAAGTATTTTGTGGAAAAGGGTTGCACATGATAGAAATAGGCATGCAATGTTAATGTGCTTCTTAAGTGACCGTCGTCGCCAAAAATATAACCATTGTGATTATTATTTTCACTGGCTTTAGAGTATGTAGGGGAAAAAACTGTGTTTATATGGTATAATAAATTGTAAGAGCTGCTATAACAATCTTAAACAGAATATGGCACATGATCAGTAATGATCCATCCACCCATCTAAACAATGATATTGACTGTTGCCAAACATACAACATTTGGTTACTTGTATACCAACCGTAACTTAGCTGACTGGAGTCAATTGAGCCTTACGTGTTGGCTGAACACCACTAATTCTGTCATCATCCCTCAGCATCAAGTTTTGACATGTTAAAAAATGTACCTGCACGGTACCGTGCACCAGCAACAGTTACAGATTCTTTTAACCAAAGAAATAAGACTTAGTGAAGATCTGTGAGCACTTGCTGGCTAGCAAGCCAGGCAATGCTTGATGAGTCAGGCTGCATCGAATCACAGACTTGGACGAGCCTCCCTGTCAGGACTTTTGAGTTTTATAGGCAGATTCATCGATTCTTGCAAAAAACATAAAAAAAATTAATAAAACATTTTAAAAAATATGATTAAATAATGCCAAGTTTTTCTGAGTCTTTTTCTTCTGGATCCAAGACTGATTCCAAAATCAGCTTATTGAGAATCTCACTAGTAAGCTTGTAGTGGTTTGAGTTGAACTGTCCCAACTCCTGGCATTGTATGTCATGTACTATGTCTACTTATGTGGATAGCTAGTTCGAAGTTCTCCTATGTTCAGATTTGCTTTTCTTAGTTCATCCTGTCTCTTTGCAGAGCTTTCATTTTACATAGATCTTATTTATAACAATGAATGAAGGTTCATAGGTTTCTATGTGCTTTCTCTTTAGATTGCCCACTTTGTTATGTTCTGTTTTAGTTCTGTAGATTAGATTATATCTCTATTTTCTTGTACGATTACATCAACTATACGATGTTGATTCAGCAATCAGTATGTTTTTCCCTGGATACATCTTGGGATCTGGATCAGCAGTGATCAGAGCATTGAACTTTTGAATTCCTTCAAGATAAAAGATAGCAAGTATGTGATTCATTTTCACAAGCCCTTTGTTACACCTTCCGACATGCTCTACACAACTTTAAATGACTTATCTAGATTCAAATGCACTTGGCCCTGTCTATGAGGCGATCAAACCACATCATAGGGATAGAAATGAGAACTCTTATCATTTTGGACAAATTCTGCAGTGCCTAAGCGTCTTGTAAACCAAGATCAAATTCAAGAAAACTTGTGTTTGGTGGACATATGACTTTCAAAGTGGAAGTTAAACCTCTTGGCCTCTAGAACTCATACATAGCAATATACACAGGTCCATGCGAAAGCCCAAACTTCTAGGAGCCAGGTGCTTTCTCACCTTCAATGATGACTATTCTTGATTCCTTTCAATCTACTACATCATATGAAAAGATGAAGTATTCCCCAAATTTAAAGATTCAACCTCTTGTGGAGAATCAGCTTGAGAGGAAAAGATCAAGCGACTTCAGACAGATAGAGTGGGGGACAGGGGAGTATGTTATTAGAGAGTTTTAGTGATTTCTTATTGACTATGGCATTACATGTCAGTGTATAGTTCTCTACACTGCACACCAGAATGGAGTTGGCAAACAGAAGAATCATGCCATTATGGAAATAGCCAAATGCATTGTTCATTCTAAGCACATGGATCTTGAGTTCTGAGGAGAAGCCATGGTCTATGCTACCCACATCATTAACCAAATACTCCATATGAAGGTTTGGTACAGGAAAACAAACATTTCTGATCTTTGAATCTTTGGATCTAATGCCTAGGCTCACTTACCAGATGAGATTTATAACAAACTAGAACCTAAGAGTCACAAGCATTCTCCAGTTACATACAAGGAGTTCAAGGCCTACTGCCTATATGATCCTTCAATGAAGGATTTTGTTGTGAAGAGAGATTTTATCTTCCATGAAGAAATCTCTCCTCCATCCCCAAGCTGCTGCTAAATTTGCTTGCCCTTGAGGATTTTCATTCTTTTTTCTTTAGTCCAGCTCTTGTTCATGAAGAAGAGACATACTGCTCTGCCTATGATCGACTTGCTCTCTACTCCAGATTGTATAGAGAATGTCTCCACTTCTCTGATCACCCTTCTTGAAGATAATTTATCTAGTGAGGCATTGTTGATTGATCAGCCAGAGGATAACATGGCTTCTCATGTATCAAAAGATTAAGTGATTATGAATCTCTGACTATTGTTTTCATCAGTACACCTAAGTAGTGCACTGCCACACTAAAGGATGCTTCCCTGATGCTATAGGAACTTGGAGAGAATCATGGCAGGACACAATCATGAATGCATCAAGCTCGTGCAATTCAACATAGTGATCCTACTACCTACAAATAAGCCATGGGTCAACCCCGCTAGGAAGATGCTATCCAAGAAGAATATGACACTCTCATCCAAAATGACACTTGGGAGCTTGTCCCTCAACCCAAGCATGCAAATTATTGTAGGATGCATGTGGGTCTACAAAACAAAATGTAATGTTGACAAACACAAGGCATGCATTGTTGCTTGAGGCTTTTTATGGGAGGGTGTAGAATACAATGAAATCTTTGCTCCTATTGCTTGGATTATACCATCTGCATCATAGTTTTAAAACTCGGACTCGCCGTGGACTCGGCAGCCCAAAATAGGACTCGGACTCTGGACTCGGCAAAAAACTCAGCAAGGACTCGACAAAGAAGAAAACCGTAGTTTTACCAAAAAACAAAAAGAAATTAATGCATTTAGAGAACATAAGAGCCATAATTCAAACATTACACATGTCATATGATCTTCTTAGCTCGTAATCTCCTCTTCTCCAACCTCTAATCCACTATGCAGACCTATTTTGTGCTTCAAAGAGTGCAAATGGAAAAAAAAAAAAAAAAACTGAGTTTTTAAGCTTACTGGGCGTCTAACTGGCAAAATGAGAGTCCAGGGTCGGGACTCGGGAGTCCGACCCAGGGTAGGACTCGCAAGTCCCGACCCTGGACTCGCCAGGACTTGACTCGCGAGTCCGTGGCGAGTCGACTCGGCTTGCCATAGGACTCGCGAGTCTGGAGAGTCTTGGCGAGTCCTAGAAGAGTCTTAAAACTATGATCTGCATAGTACTTTCTCTTGTTGCCTCCTTCAATTGGGAGGTTTATTTGATGGATGTGAAGAATGCATTTCTTCATGGTGATTTACATGAAGAGATCTACGTGGATCAGCCTCCCAATTTTCAACAGGACAATGACACTCCTCTTGTGTGAACATTGAAGAAATCTCTCCATGGGCTTGAGCAAGCTCCTTGTGACATGGTAAGAAAATTCACATTTTTTTCTTTTCTTCTGGTTTTGTTCATTGTGAGGGGGATTATGATCTCTGTGTGATGGCGACATCCTCATTATTGGATTGTATGTTGATCATGTGATCATTATTGGAGACCATTCTCTCTCATTTCCGAGATAAAGGTCAAACTCCAGGATTCATTTGAGATGACAATCATGTGCCTTCTACACTATTTCATTGGAATTAAAATCTCTCAAAATCCAGCAGTATCACACTCTCATAGCCATTTAATGGCTTGGATCTTCTTTAGAGATTTGGTCTTTTGCATTGCAATGTGACTCTTATGTCTCTTCCTACATGCACACAACTTCAGGCTAATGCATATCTTGAATTTGCCTTTGCGGATCCTACTCTGTATGGGTCTTTGGTGGGTAGTCTTATCTATCTGAATTACAGTTGACCTGATATTTTAGTGTTGTATCTAGATTCATGTAGATGCCTTGTGCATGCCATCTTCAAGCTGCCGAGCATATCCTTTGATATGTCAAGGGTACTCTTTAGCTTGGGATTTGTTACACAGTAGGTAGCAACCCCACATTGGTTGGTTATTGCATGTTGACAATGCCGGAGATTTATATAGCTAGAAGAGTACATAACGATACATCTTCTTTCTTGGATCAGGCCCTATTTCTTGGAAGACAAAGAAGCAACAGTTAATTTCTCTCTTGACAGCAAATGTGGAACATTACAGTGCAAAAGAAGCATTGTCTCAGCTCATGTTGTAGCAGACTCTTCTTTTTCAGCTTGGGTTTCCTCAAGAGGGCTCTAATATCATTCACTATGACAGTATGAGTGCGTTGTTCATCATGAGTACATTAAACACATTGAGATTTACATGCATTATGTCAAGAAGCTCTTTCAAGAAGGAAAGGTTGATTTTTTGCATGTTCCATCACAATCTTAGCTAGCATATTTTTTCACCAAAGCTCTTCCCAAGGATACATTCTTTTGTCTTTGAAATTAAATTGGTTTTCAGGGGTCACATTCAAGGTGGGTTGAGAAGCAAAATTCTATTGAAAAGTTTGACAGTTGATCTTAAGGGGGGATGTAGGAACTTGTGTAATTTTTTTCCTTTACTTTTCATTGTATATTGCCAGCCTCAAGGCCAACTATAATGATTTGTAATACTATTTTGGGTCAACTAAGCTCCGTCATCATGTCATGTACCAATGACTGGGATGTGTATATTTACACATACCAATCTCATTGCTTTTCATCTGTTTTCATTCATATTGTTATACGAAGTTGTTTGCTTGAGGGCTCTTCAACATTTTCTGTATCCTTGGTGCATGCTTGTCTTCACGTTTGATTCAAGTTTATGTCATTTTGACTGTGTAGGGATATTCAATTTCTACAATTAAGAGGCTTAACCATTGACTTCATCATGGTGAAGATTCACACCACTCAAAATGAACTCTATTATGCCATCAATGTTACAAAGAATGAAGTCATGGTAATATGGTTTGCCTTGATTTGTGTCACTTTCATCTTGGAAACCATTTAGGTAGGAATGTTGTGGCTTGTACATGTTAAGGCCACAACATATCATCTAGATTCTTTGAATCATTTTGACTGTGTAGGGATCTTCAATTTCTACAATTAAGAGGCTCAACCATTGACTTCATCATGGTGAAGATTCACACCACTCAAAATGAACTCTATTATGCCATCAATGTTACAAAGAATGAAGTCATGGTAATATGGTTTGCCTTGATTTGTGTCACTTTCATCTTGGAAACCATTTAGGTAGGAATGTTGTGGCTAGTACATGTTAAGGCCACCACATATCATCTAGATTCTTTGTGGGAGGTGCTACAAGATTCCTAAATCATCACAAAGATGAAGTTGCCTTTGTTTAGCACCAAGTGCAGTCGAAGGTCAACCATTTGCAAAAGTTCACACTTCTCATGATTTGATCATTAGACCAGCCCAAGACTCTTGCTTGGATGCAAATATCTTCGATTGTATTCCATTCAACAACAACAAATTGATGCGCTCATGGATGAGTGTATGGGCATTTTCTAGTCACCCTCTAGGTATTAACTCCATTGCCAAATGAAGCATTCAACTGATTCCATTCTATAATCATCTCTTCAAAACGGTTTTCTCTATGCCAAGCCCATGTTGAAGAATAATGATATTCAATGTCAAATTGAGGAACTTGACAAAGGCAACAGTAGACCTATTGCATCATCATACAATACTTCCCTTATTTTTGCACCAAAGAAGGATGACACACAGATGTTTTTCATTAACTTGCATTTTAATGAAAAACATCCATGTCTTGTTCTTTTGCACCAAAGAAGGATGGAATGTAGAAGTGAACCAATAATCCATTTTCTTGCACTAACAATCTTTTTGGCAACATTTTGGTTGCCAAATGCTTCACAATATTGATGCAAAGTTTGCTTATCACCATATCCTTATCAATCATGCAAATATTTGGAAGGCACCTCTTAAATTTAAAGTTCATGTTGTGCCCTATGAAACTCAATGTTCATATTTCCCTTTTTTTGTTTGTTGTCAAAATTTATCATCATTGTATGTTAACCAAATTCAATTTGTGGCCTCTCCGGTCATTTGCAAGGTTGTCATGGCATACTCTTTGTTCGTCAACTAATAACATTTGCAAAATGATGGAGGTTGTAGTTGTACGATATGAAATAATGACAATGTTTGAGATGATGTCAATGGCATTGACAAAAAGAGGGAATGGAAAGATGGCTAATTCGTTGTTTTCTCTGCCTTGACAAGTGTGACTCAAAGTTCCGCCTAACAATGGTTGGAAAAGTGATATGATGGCTAAGTTACCGGATCCAGGATAGGCCCCCATACCTGTATTGGTTCGGTTCGGGTCCCAGTCCTAGGCCGGTTCTTGCTCGGGTTCGCCCAGGGTACCGCCCGGGAATTCGGGGTGCCTGGGCGGTACCTTGGGAGAACCCGGGCCAAATCTGGGCCGAACTCGGGAGAACTCGCGGCGCTGGGCGGCCAAAAACAAATAAAAATAGATTTTTTAATATTTTTAAAACAAAAAAAAACTCATTTTCTATGTGGATTCCCTCGTTTTCTTCATTGAAGTTTTCTGCACGGATTCAACTCGGAAGCACATCGACTGATGGTAAAATGAGCACATCGTTTGTTTCTATGGGGGAATTATTACTGCAGTTGAAGATTGAATGAAGTTTTTAAATATTTTGCTTATTGGCAATTATGAGTATTACTGTTTTTATAATTTTTAATATATATTAAATAATAAATTATAGCTATAAACTTATATAAAAAATTATAAGTTATATTATATATAAATAAATTAATAATAAAATAATAAATTATAATTATATAATTTTATTATTTATATATAAATTATAAAATAAAATTTATAATATTATATAATTTATATTTTATTATTTATATACTTTTTTTTTAGATGAATAAACTTCAGGCTTGGGGTTTGCTCCCTTTTATATTATAGCTTAACTGGAAAAAAAATAGAGTTTGTGACCCAGTATTCAACCAACAACCTATACTCCTATACGGGGTAGAAACAAAATCCCTGTTCTTCTACATACTAACTTCTACTATGTTCATACATATGTCTGTTAACAGAATATTAACATTGTCTGAGCAGAGTATATCCTACTATGCAAAAAGCTTCAAGCATAAACAAAAACTAGTGCATACTATCTTCAGGCATTACTATCAGCAGCATAGTACATCTCCAAGAAGCCCTGCATCCATGCGTCCTCCACGTCCAGCCCAAGGAGTTTCTTGAGGAAGGCAATCCCTCGTGCCGCCTTCTTTTTGCGAGCTGCAATCTTCTCCACACTGGCCTCTGTGATAAATGACTTCTAATCAACCGCATCCCCTGCAACATTAACCCTGTGGAAATCCTCCGGGAGAGGAATCCCAACTCTGCTGCGTGCTACACCCAACACTTCTTTCCAGCCTCCCCAGAATTCTGACTCCACATAGGTTTTCATTAACCTCCTTATTACTTCCTTTTCCTCATTCAAATCCAACAGAACCACCATAGACATTGAAGCAAGATCCGAATTCCCCCGGTATCTGTTCAAATTTTCCATAAAGTCCTCACCCAGAATCCACTTGATGGCAAACAAAACAATGGCACTCTTAGACATAAAGAACTTCTGCATATGTTTTTTTGAGATTCTACCTAGAAAGGACATTTGCCTCTTACTGCAAACCAGCTGAATAGGCGTCTCCATTGATTGCAGACAAGGAAAAACCAGTGCAAGCTGAATGTCCCGAGCACTCTTCATCATCAATAGACAAGGCAACTCCCAGAAACAACCCTTCGCATGCTTCGCCAGCTCCTTCCAACCATGGGGATTAGACTCCTTGTCAGTGAAATGAATGGGAATCATCATTTTTCATCGCCTCCCAAAGAATAGCATGTTGCGAACCGATAGCCCAGTTGGCTAACGTGTCTGCCTCCTCATTTCCTTCCCTATATATGTGGTTAACTACCACACTATCCATGTTTTCTAATAATTTCAATGCCTCCATCAATAAAGAATTAAGTTTCCAATTTTTCATCTCTTTTTTTTTAATTGCATTTATGACAATTAGAGTCTCCTATCTCTACCTTAGACACCTTGAGTTGATGGCATAGGTTTAGTCCCAAGATCAGGGCCTGAAGCTCTACTTCGTTGTTAGATCCAGGGGCTAACTTCTTCGCTGCTTTGCCAATGACCTCCCCTTTCCAGTTTCAAACTAGACATCCCACCACTGACTCGCCAGGATTGCCCTTTGAAGCTTCATCAAAATTCAATTTGGCCCACCCTTTTCCCGGTGGAGACCATCTAGCCTCCCTTCTTTTCTTCTGGGAATCCACTCCCCCAACCCCATTAACAGGGTTATTATTTATATACTTTATTATATATTATATATATTATTAATTATATAATTATAATTTATTATTTTATTTATAATATTTATAGATATAATTTATAATATTATATAATTTATACTTTATAATTTATATATAATATAAATAATAAAATTATAAATTATAAATTATAATTTATATAAAATAATAAAATATTGATTAGTATATATATATGTTGCCGTACTGTACCCGCCCCCCAAATTGCCGTATCTGCGTACCGAGTTCTCATACACACGTACCCAAACCATACCAGGATTGACAACTTAGCATGATGGTCCCAAAACTCCGCCTTGGCATAGATGAGCAAGGCTTCTGCCTAGCAGTCATAATGAAAATCGGTGGACATAGCTTAGGTGTGCACCTAGATTGGCTTAACCACTCAAATCTTCTGCCCAAAAGAGGAAAATTGGCATAACTGCCATAAAGTTATGCTTTCAATGAATGAATATCAGCAAACATGGCTTGAGCGTGCGCTTGCAGTATCTCAACCATGCCAACCAAGTTTGCAAAATTAGCTTAAGTTACCCAAGCTCAAAATTGGCTCCAAAAAATGTTTTCTCCACCATGGTTTGATTAATGAAATGTTCTGCCTAAGTGGCATAAGTGATGTTAAGTTCCACCTGCATTGGAAAGATGGCAAGAGTGGAAAACTGTTCCACTTGGGATGAAAAAGGTCTCATATTTGAATGTGGGTGCACTTTTGGGATGGTTAAGCCATTAAAGATCTCTGCCCAACTTGCAAAGATGGTTTTAAGTGATCAGAATTTCCACCCAGCATTGTAAAGGTGGCAAGAACATCTAAAAGTTTCACCTAAGTCATATAGAAGGGGCTGATAAGTCTTTAGCGTGCGACCAGCCCAGTCTAACCATCACAACTTCCTCCCAAGTTTCAAAGTTGATGAAGACACTTAAAAACTCTGCCCAAATCATGATGAATGGCGTACATGCTTGGAAAGTGCGCTTGGGTCTGTTGTGACAGGTTTTTTGAGGCCAATGCACTCATTATAAGCACCTGATTTGATTTAAGGTGAAAACCTTAGATATAAGGCAGAACTGAACCAAATAAATTTATGATTCAACACTAGTGTTAACTGAATATTGCAGGGTATGTTGCTGTTGTGGGTTTCAATCCTTTCATAGTTGTACAAAGCAGTGATATGACAGTCAGAACAGCAAAGAATGAAGGGTGTTTCAATATAAATGTACGATTTCAGATGGAAATGTATATTCCTTTGCACATTTTGGAAAATAATTTGGTCATACATGGATTTGATGTTCACCATGTCAACAACTTTGCATCTACAGGCTCAAAATCTAAGTGTAGCTGTCAATCAAATCATTGTATACCTTATGTGTGTGAATTGTAAGCATCCATGCACATGGAATGAAAGCTTTATTTCACTCAACAAAGCCTCAATAAGTATCAACGAGTCAACACAACTCCACTAGCAGCAGTCTGTTTGATGTTTATTTAGGCATCCAATCTCTTGCACCAATTCATCTAGTTTGCCTTATGCAGTCAAATACAGATTCTGTATTTGTGTATAACGAAATTGAACGTGTCGTCAAGTTTATCTAGCATATCTATAATATTCAGCACCTAGTTCATGGCATGCTTGAGCAAACATTTGCCATAGCATAGGCAACACCATGACTAACACTGTGTTGCACATTGATCCAATGTTGGTGATAAAGTTTGGTTGCACATGTAGGAGTGTTTCCAATGCCTTCACAAGATGCTAAATCCTTTTTGCTATGTTCCCTATGCTATTATCAAGTAGGTTGGAGATAATGCTTTCGAGCCCAGTCTTTCACCTTCCTTTTCTTGCATCTGGTCTTCAATGTTGATTTTCTACAACCTCACTTTAACTCCACAACAGAACAACTTCAATCCATTATCATAATTGTGTCCCAACAGGTGTGCTCACATTTGAACCTTGCACAGAAGATCAGGGTTGGTCATCCATTTTGATGATTGCACAAAGTGCACCTTTGAAACAAGTCTTCTTCACCTCTTTATCAGTTTTTGTTCTGTATGTCAAGGTGATTCTTTAATTGGAGCAGTATACTCCAATAGAGCCTTCAACAGAGCTTGGTTTAGATTGTATGATTCCAGTTGAGTGAGATCAGAAGTTGAGCATGGGCTGAAGTAAACTCATGACCAGACTGTGTCATTCTTTCACATAACCAAATCCAGATAATTGCCAGTGCTGGACAGGTGGTATATGATAGAGTAGTTTCAACAGAAATTTTGGTTTGTAGACATAGTCAGGGCTATTACCTTTATAGAGTGAGAAAATTATCAGGGGAAAAGGTAAAATATTAAAGTCCATAATGGTGCCAATTTTTGCCAATTTTTATGTTGCTCTTGGCATCAATATCTGCACAAACCTCAAAGTCAACGTTGGCTAAGTTATTCTTCAAACTGTTGTCAACATTTACACCAAAGAATAAGATCTAAGTTCGCATTGGCGCTAGTCATCTGGCCAATCTTGTAAGTTGACATTATTTGCACCAATCTATAATAACAGATTTTGCATCAGTTTGCATCAATTTTCACCGCTGTACATCTTGTGCCAATCTCAACATTTGTACTTAGAATTAACTCTTGTGCCAACCGCACTAACATACATTTGTACCAAGAATTAACTCTTGTGCCAACTGCACTAACATACATTTGTACCAAGAATTAACTCTTGTGCCAACCGCACTAACATCAACATGATGCTAAGGCCAGCCTACACTAAAACTAGCAGTCCCAACCTTCTACATCCAACTTCCAACATTTGTATCAACGCCAATTCAGTTGTCAGCCACCCTATTAGCACCAGTTTAGCTTTGTGTGTTGGTTGAATGACACCAATTCTGTCATCATCTTCAAGTGGCATCTGAACCCAAGTACTGACCTGCAGAGGACTGTTTGTCAGTGCTATGTGCCTTACATCATAATAATGGCCAAGTGTTGAACCATTCGAACTTTCCATCTGGATAGATGGTTCAGATTTGTACTTCTGAGTTTACATCCTCACTTCTTAGTTTCAAAACTAACTACATCACTTCATAAAGACTCATTGTAAGTGTTGCAGCTCTTAAATATTAGTGTGATACATTTCTCATTGCACACTCTGTTCTGTTATATTTTAGTTCAGTAGATCAGATTATCTTTTGGACTCTTTTCTTGAATGCTTCCTTTGCTACAATAACATGTTGCTTCCACAATTGATATGTTGCGCCCCGGATACATCTTTAAATCCAGATCATGTGGATTACTGTGTTAATTGCTTACTTGAAGGTGAAAAAGGAATACCACATTTGAATCTTATAGAGATGGCAGCCAATAAGCCATCACAGATCATGATCCTGTTTTCATGGAGCAGAGAATGGATTTGCTGTGTGGTTAAGCAATGAATCATTACAATCTTGATTTGTGAGTAATAGAAGATATTCAGACAGAATAAGGAAACAAATTCATATTTGGGGAACCATCAAAAGTAATCTGGATCAGTTTCCTCAACCATCAATAATATCTAATAGGTGCAATTTACAAGCAGCAGAATATCCTAGAACAATATAAACTGTCTGCTGGAAAAATTTGGATTGATTGATACCGGCACAAAGAATGCAATGCCATAAGGAACAAAACAAGTGGCTAAATGAAGAACAACTGGAAGAAGTAGCTATTTTGGTTAAAGAAAATAAATATGTGGCATTAGAAAGTATGAAAGACAAAGTTTCTTGGTGTCTTCTGGTTTAAAAGGAGGCTTAAGAGTCTGGAGCATACAAGTGAACAATAAACCAGTGCACTATAAAGTTAAACCCTCAATTAAATCTAAAATTTTATATCCTAGAAGTAAGTATCAGAAAACTGGAAGATGGGTCTCTGGAGATTCTGAACCTGTGGTATCTTCAATCCTGTGCAATAACTATGTCTTCTTTCATCTGAATCCAACCCTTGAGTTTTCTTTGTGAAGCAAATGGTTATGGTATTGGACACCCTGGGGCCCCTATCTCTCGCCTTCATCTTTGTGAGGTAAGATACAATGTGTGATAGCCCTAGTGAAGAAGTTCTAAGGTGGTAGAGATCTTTTAAGTTCTAATGGATTTAGACTGTTGCTCATGCCAATAGAGAAATAAATTTAAACAATTGGGCATTCCAATTCAAAAAATGTTTAAAGCACAGTAGCAACAAATGTTCTGAAGAGAAATGTAAAGAAGAAAAATAGAAACATGGTTGTTAAAATAGTCTTTTGGATGTTGTGTAAACAAATTAACCTTTTAAATGGATTCAGTGGACCATGTCAGCATTTTGATCATGGCCCAAAGTTTCACATTACAAATTTGAACAGTAAAGTACCATAATTTAGTGCTAATACAACTGAATATGCTTGTACTGTCCTTCTCTGCTACATGCAGCTTATTCCCCATTAGAATTGTCGAACAACTCCAATTCCTGTTCTCCATGGAATCTTCAAAAGCCATTTTATATGTCGTTTTTAATACCTTTCATTTACATTAGCCATATTTTGAGTGTTTCCTGTTCTGCATTTCTCATTTTGTCTGCTAGATGTCTAATGTAGTTTAAAGGGATGTATCTGATAGGAAAAAAACAATATAAGAAAGTAACCAAATATTTCAATATGGTAAATATTGATGCAAAAGAAAAGAACATGGCAGTGAGGCCTGTTACAACTCACTGCAAACAGCATTAATTGAAAAATGGATTATAAAAGGGATAGAATTTTCTGTATAAGTGTGAGATATCTTTCCAACTTGTTACAAGCAAAAGCTTTGAGCCGAGACAAGACATCGGTGTTCCATATAATAATTCCATGCTCATTCATAGTTTTTCCTCATTATAGAGAAATTCCAACCAGATAAACTGTAAGGTAAGCATGATATTTACCTTAACAACAAAAACATGTAAATAATACACAAGAGAAAAATGTGGACAAGTGGATAGAAGAAAGTAATCTTAGGTCAGTGTAATCAAGCAATTGACAAGGGCATTTGATTTCGGATCAATGCTGGAATTTATAAATTAGCAGACTACAGTGCATCATATTCCTAACAGAAGGTATCCACTTTATTAGCAAGTATCCAATCTTCAATCTCATAGGGCACAAGTGGTACTACCACTTCCTAAAGGATTATCCTTAACTGTCTGTGCACGACAGATAGGACAGGCAACAGAGCAGTGTCAAATTACCACCATTGGATAAGAAAGCACTTTATATTTGGCATTTGAGCTAACCTTTCCTTAAAAAACAGAAACAAGGGCATACAGTTGCAAGGAAAACAAAAAATTCTGGAGTAGGACTGGCATCAAATGTCTCATCATATAGAAGAATCTGCCAACAAATATACACATTTCTTTACTTGAAATGTGTTGCACCCCTATGAAACTCATCTTTGGAAAGGCATTTTCTTGCATCTCTTTGTGTGTGCTAATCATATTTTGTCGTAGATTGGAGCTAGTTTTCATGATTATCTTTAAGGTTTGTCCTTTAAAGATTGCCCTTCTTTAAAGTTGTTTTCGTCTGCTGATGAGTCCATGTGTAGAGGCTTTCAGGTGTGTTACACCCACTCTAATATAACAGAAAAAAAAAATTAACTATTAACAGAATTTCAGCAGAATAATTAACTTGATTAACTAACTATTTAAGCAATAAAAATTTCACGATTACAACTAACTTTCTTTTTCAGCTGAAGTAATCTTTTCTGACTGATTATAAGCAATCAAAATAATTTAACTAACTTTTTTCAACGAATTTTCAAACAATAAGAGAGTTTAAGGGAAGTACAACTTGAATAGCTTCCTGCTGATTTTGTCTGAAGATCCTCCACTGGATTTTTTTGGGAAAAAGAGATATCAACAAGGGTTTTATCCACCCAACCAAGACCAATTGGTCTCCCGTGCTTCTTCATCTGAAGAAACCCGACCCTTCACGAGGGTAATAACAGGATTCGATTAACAACAATGTACGAGCTTGGTGTCAAGACCTATACCTCTTTATCGATCCTTCCCTATAGGTACCTCCTAACTGGAAAGATCATTCTGACCAGAGGTATATCTGGTAGTTGATCGCTGACAGATGTCTATCTGCATTATAACCTTGGCCAAGGATTTTCTAGTATATTTATATATACATATATCTGACACTACTGTGTCGTCAACTTTCACCCTTGCTCGACATTGTTGTTATCTTAATGTTTCCTTCTTTTTGGAATGCAAGTTTTTTTCATAACATCATACATGTCTTACTTGCCAATCTTTGCTCACATTAAAACAAAACAGCAACTCATAGACAAAAGTATGTTCACAAGAATACAATAGACTCTTAATATCATCACATAATGATACTCAGGCTGATAGTAACAACAATGGAACTTTTAAAGCTTGTTTATATATATATATATATATATAGTTGCATATCATACATAGATCATATAATAAAAGTGTCTCGGTGGAAGAAATCTCAAAAACAGAAATAATGAAGATATGGATACAGATTTCAGGAGATTGAATTCGGAAGTTTAGATTTCACATCATTCAGAAGATAATACAAAATGCTAAGATCAATGAACTTTTATCGAACTGATCAAAAGATTTAAGGTCTTGCCTGGTAGATGTTTTGCAAGCCAAGATTACTAGCTGCGACTGATTTATTCCACAAGGTTGGTATCAATTGACTGCTAGAAGAATGCACGATACAACGAAACTTCACAAAGTAAGACGTCAACAGTAAGTACGATGAAAATATGATGCTTTTTCAATGGAACTACTACTCGAACACCTCTGCTTTTCCGCCCCTTTTCTCAGAGTAAAAAAAAAAAGAATGTTTTCCCTCAAGAATGGCAGATGTTCCCTCTATTCTCCTATATGAAGGTAAAGATGCATGCCAAAAAAGAATAATCGATCAAAATAGAACCGCTCCATGTAGTGGAAAGAATGAGGAGTTACAAACAAGACCACTTCATACACTTCAAGCGCTCCACAAGGTGAGACCCAAGGTAATTTATTAGATAAACATAAGAGATAAATCTTTTTCTTTATTTAAATATATTTATATATTTATATACTCTTACGCCTTGGCCAAGGCTATGATAACTTTAGGATTTTGGCTAAATTATTGTTAATCGATTCCAGTTATTATCCTCTCCTTGTTGATATCCCTTTTTCTTAGCCACCTGTTTTGTCCTGCAACCACCTAGACAATTATGGAAGGTTAAATCATTTCCATGGTACAAATAATATTTAATATCATTTCTATCAATCCATTTCATATAATAAAATATTTGCAATTAAAGAAAAATCATCGTATACACTTTCAACGAACAATTTCACATTCATATGAAAACAGTTGTTCTCAACTAACAACATAATTAATATTTAATTGTTCAAACAAAAAGGGATGTAACAAGGTGACAGCAAAAGGGGACTGACTGGAGGTTAAGTATTGGTCAGCCTCAAGAAGGATAAATGCCCAATAAGTTGAAGAGGGCCGGTTGATTTCAATTGTGAGCACAAAAAACTATACATATCCAAGGTTAAAACTGTTTATTTACTCATTCAGTTTGCAGCATTCTTCTCTCAGAAGATGAAGGCAGCAGAAGAACAGTGAATGAAGGCAGATTCGTAACATTTGGGGAGCAGAAAAAGGCGATCAAAGGACAGAAGACAGCAACTTTCATGGTGCACACTTGCATTGGAAAGCATCTTTTAAAACTTCTGCTTTGGGCTTAAGTGGAACAGAATTCTGCCCGATCTCTAAGGTTGGCTGAGTCTCATGTAACTTCCACCTATCAGCCATAAGAATTGGCAGCAGTAAACAAGATCTCCACCCAGCATCATTTGTACAAGATAGCACACATTTTAAGTGGCCTAACCATAGGAATTCTCCGCTGAGGTCTTAAAAGAGGGTTTAAGTGAGTCTGGTGCCAGCGAAGAGTGGTTTAACTACTCATAATCTCCACCAAACTCATAAAAACATGGTTTAAATGTCATAGATATCTGCTCAACATGATAGATAATGGGCATAACTGAACATGGTGCATGCCCATGATGGCCAAACCAGTTCAGAGTTCCACCAAAGACTTGAAGTTGGCACTAAGTGAAAGTGGCACATTTTTATGTTGGCAAAACCATCAAACTTTTCTGCTCGGGGTAGTGAAAGTGGCAACATTACTGACATTCTCCGCCTAAAGTTCCACCCAAAGCTCAAACACAAACAAGGGCACATTTTTCCTATGGTTTAAGCTGTTAAACCAACTAAAAATTCCACTTAGGTTATCAAAAAGTGGCAAAGGTAGAGCAGACATGCACTAGAGCAGAGTTTGCCATGATTTCAAATGCGGAAAAGTGGCAGTAAGCGAACATTTCTCGGCCTATGTGTCAAACAAGGTCGTTTGGGCACACATCTACTGTGGTTAGGCCGCCAAAAAGTTCTGCTTCCATCACAAACACGGCAAACACATATGAAAGTTCTGCCTCAATCTCCATTAATGGTGTGGAAGTGGCAAATACATGAGGAAAGTGCAACTAGACAGAACTGAAGCCTTTTTAGTGGCAGGAACACATAGAATAGGCAACTTGCAGACCTAATAGTGACATACAGATTCAAAAGAGGTGCCTGACAATGCTAACAAGCCTTTCGAGTGGCTGAAACATTCATAAACAGAGAGCCTGATCAGTTTATGGCAAGTTAAGGTTGTCTGATATCACAGGTCTCTGTAAACAGCAGTTTTCATCTTCCTAGAACAGCAAATAACCTCTTTCAGTTGCATATAATAGCAGTTCCACATTTGTGCATAATGGCAGTTTTTATAAACCTCTGTTCATGAATGAATCAGTGGGTCTCAGCCTCTCCAAAACAAGGGAAGTCAGTGATTTCAGTTATTCGTAACAGTGACATCTTGATTTGGCATGATGGCAGTCACCATATCCCTGTTTCATACAAATATTATTTATAAGTTTACAAGCCCCTATTTTTGGGATTTAGGATAATCTTTAATAATCCAAAAAATTAATGTCTTTAAAGCTCATCCACTAAAAATAACTGAAAAGCTGAAAATAAAGCACTTTAAAGCTAAAACAAATCTAAACAATGTCCAGATAAAAGCTGAACTAATCTAGCTAAAATTGAGCTCTCTAAATGGGCCCTAAAAATAGGCCACCTGCTCAAATCATAGATAGCTAATCTGAAAGCCCCTTGTGGTACTTTCAACTATGGTAGATCCTTTGAAGAAACTTGGAACTGATGGCTCACCATGACTTGAAGTCTTGAAACTAAAAACCCTAGCTGCCTTATTCAAATGGAAATTGAAATTGCTGATTTTGAGTTTGAAAATGGCAGAAAACTGCTGAAATGATTGTCACAACACTGCTTCCCATACCCTTGTTTTAGATTTGAAAAGTCAGTAACCACGGATGTTAAATACATGCTCAAATCAAATCCATGAAAGCTACTAAAAGCTGGTCCACAAATCCTTGTGAAAAGCTGAAACCCTAGTACTTGAGTGAAGAGATGTTTGCTGAAAAATCTGAGTGTCAAATTCTAGAGGAGAAATTGAAAACTATCCATTTTGATCAAATCCTATCAAGATGCAACCTTGGTGCCTCAAATGAAGTTGCTGAAATATGCTGTTACAGCCCCTTCAAACCCTTTGAAAATTTAAACCTCTTTTCTTTCCAACTCCTCAAACCCTCCTGCTTGCGCTTGAATGCATCAGACCAACAAAGTGGTGTGGAAGTGCTAGGTGAGCCTAGGAGGTTCTTGCTGCACGAGAGGTACATGCTTTATGGGGTAAAACCTGCTTATGAGATGAAACACATGCACCCTAGGGTGTTTTGACACTTCTTGTTTCAACATGAGAAGCATGTGCTTGGAGGGATTGCACTGCTTGAGTTTTGGTCATGACTAGAGAACCATGTGCCTAGAGGTATTCTATCACTTTTGCCTTACTCATTTTTGCAAAGTGCACGTTTGAAGATGGCATGCCAAGATCAAGTGTGTGATGGGGGGCGCTTGCCACTTAACTTTTGACTTTGACTGGGAAAGTGCAAAGTTGGGGGGGGGGGTTCTTGTCTTAGTGAATTTCACTCATTTTTTGGCACTAATACATGAAGCATGCGGCTGGGATCACTTAGCCTTGGTAGGACACCCAAATGTGTGCCCTTTTGAGGTCTCAACCATTTTGAGCACTCAGCCAATTTTTAGGCCTACCAAAGTGTGCCTTAGGGATCATTTTGCCATCTGTCCATACATAGACAATTTCACTGCTTTGACAATTTTTTGTTATGGTTGAAGACTTTTAGAGTTGACATTCATCATCAACTCGACAAAGACAATCATTGTGTCCCCAGAATGAAGGATTTCACTTATGACATATTAAAAACAATGAAGGGCTAACCATAATGCTTAACAACTTTCAATGTTTGACAAGAAGACTGATAATTTTTGCAAAACAGACTCTAGTATGCAAAGTTTTGTAGGGGTACAACAATATGTTGAAATATAGGATTAACTAATCATTAGTTCTTACCCTTCCTAACTTGCAGCAGGTATTTGAAGGTGAAACAAATGTGAGTATGCTATGGGGCAGTTTTATGGGAGGGAGGTAAACTAGTTTTTATATTATTTAGAAGTATTCTAAAGCTGTAAGATATTACTATGTATATGATTAAGACATGTATGCACTTTTTCAAACAATTAAAAAACGAAAACATTATTTTAGGCAAAGAAACAATTGTTCAAACTGACCAACAACTTTTCCAATATTTGCAAGCAAAAATAAGTTGCAGCAAGAAAAGCACTTGCTATGGATAGGCTTTCTAGGCCAACCATTACAAAGAACTTTTTTGGTTGGGGCCACAATTTTGCAACTTGTGCCTTTGGCACAAGAGGCTTATGAGGAAGCATATGCAAAAGATGCAGATTTAGGTAGATATACATGCAGTTGAAGTCAAGGAAATCAAATTTTGAAGACAAGGCTGAAGTCCACCTCAAGAATGGGTTACTCTAGAGGTTGGACAAATTGTGCATACAAAAGGAAGAGAGACTTTTACTCATGAGGGAAGCACATACTTCCAAACTTTTGGGTCATTTTGGAGTCTGGCAAAACAGTGGAAAATTTGCAAGGATATGAATATTGGCCTAAAATGCAAGAAGTTTCCAAATTCATAACATGATGTAGGTTATGTTGTACATGTAATCTTAATGTTAGGAAAGAAGGATTTTACACAGATCATCCTATTCTACTAAGCCATGGGAGAGCTTCTCTATGGATTTTATGGGAGGCTTAGTAATGCCTAAACATGGGCATGATCATCTCTGTGTGGCTGTGGTGAGTTTCAGAATAAAGGTGTGTTAATCTCACAAAAATAGAATATTGAGGGTCATGAATTTCTTCCACCATTGATCAGTTTCATGAAACATGTAGTATGCATGCCTCAGAAGAGTAATTTATGCTACTTGCCTTGTTGGTGAAGTAGGCACATGAGAACTATCACTGACATAATTGATAAAAGAATCTTTTTTGCTTGGAGGAGATTGATGTTGTTGAACTGGTGAGACATTCAAAGGAACTAGAGGCCTGATTGAATCTTTCTATATCTTTCTTGAACTGATCATATGATCCTTGAACTCGATGGCATATTCTTGAGCTTCCTGCAATGCTATAGCATTTCCTTGCTTGAGAAAGAAAGCAATTTTTGAAAATAGAACATTGATGAAGTAGGCTAGAAGAATCTCAGAAGAAGGATTTAGAGTGTTGGCAACTCTGGTAACTAGACGATTGAATCTTGTAACCAACTCACTCATTGGTTCACTTTCCTCTTTCTTGGCATTTGAGAGTTGTGCAAACAAGTCCACAAGTTTGAACCTTGCAAGAAACTTATTACTCATTGACTCCCAACTTGTGATTGTATCGGTAGCAAGGTGGTGAAACCAATCAGCTGTTGCATCTTGTAAGGTTCCCACAAACAAGTGAACTGCAACATCTTCATGTGCAACACTTAGAATTCCACAAGCGGTGGTGAAGGCTGAAATATGCTCATCTGAATTCTGCTTGCCATCATTGTAGAACTTGGAAAAATTCTGTCTTGATCCTTGTGGAAGTTCATGATTTTCTATCAATGCCAATGGACCAATTGAATTTCCCCATGGCAGCAATGGAGGTGGACGATTGTTGTTGATGTGTTTTCCCTCCTGATTAGCCATTGAGTGTTAGAATTCTTCTTTCGAAACTGAGAAAACCTTGGAACCTCTATGCCAACTTGAATGATTTGATGCATAAGATGGTAGTCTTATTTCACTTTCCTAGGAGAGTCACAAAAAACAGTAGCATTTTAATTTGCACCTTTCAGTGCAATACAAACAACACAGATGTGCGGTAGAACCACTCTTCAAATTTGAAGGGGAAGCTCCCTTTAAACTAAAAACTAACCTAAATTGCACAATATGTACTTGTTTACAAACTGTACAATGTTTTTTGGAGTTATTTTGGGTATGTGGTACAAACAAACTAAAAAAAAACCTCTCTTTTTGTTATTGTAATCTAGAGTTTAAGGTGACTCAGCACTAGATAAGCAACTTTTGGATTTTTTTTTACTAAAAGAAAAACTGTACAATGTTTTTTGGAGTTATTTTGGGTATGTGGTACAAACAAACTAAAAAAAAACCTCTCTTTTTGTTATTGTAATCTAGAGTTAAAGGTGACTCAGCACTAGATAAGCAACTTTTGGATTTTTTTTTACTAAAAGAAATCTCTATAGCTTCACGCTTGCATTGTTTAGTTAAATGCAAAGATTGAACAACACAAGTACACATACGAAGTTGAACAGGCAAAAAAACTAAACACGAACAATGTGGTAAATTAAATGTAGGACTCGGTACAAAGCCATGATCTACACCTTCAAGCTAACCTGCAATACAAAGCTTGCAAATTTGCCAAAGCAATTTAACCATCAACACACATAATGAAACATCTCAATAAACATTTATCAACAAGATAGGTGTAATAAATTTCATTGAGTGAATAACAAATTCTGGATAACAAGAACATTGAATACTCGATGAATAGCAATTTGAGCAATATGTAGGTGTGAGAATTACTATGCCCCCAACTAAGTGCAAAAAAACACTTATTTATGTTGTTTACAGAGAAATTGCATGAAAAGAATTGAAATAAATTGACTCGACTTCAACTCTAGCTACGACTGCTTGCATGAAGTGCAAGATTTATTACAAATTATTTTGTCCATCAATTCAGTTCAAATGATGATTCAAATGAGTATAGATTATCTCTTAATGCTCACATTTCTTGCATGATGAGATAGATGATCTAACAATAGCCAACTCTAGACCATAAATAGAGGATGCCAAAAATAGCAAAAGGCTCTGTCTAAAAATACTCTTCTCTTTGAAAATGATGACGGCTAAAAATAGACTTTTTGGAAGGCTTTGGATGATTTCCATGAAGCTTTAATGACAAACCTTCTGAGATATTGACAATCACTTTGATGTTTTGAAACGAAACATCTTTCCTGTTGATTTGTGCATTATGTATCCTCTATGTCATCTCAAGATTTGATTTTTATACCTAGGGAACAAAACATAATCACAATTGGAACTATAATCGACAAGAAATTAACAGTAATCACATCTCTTCCAGCACACCATTTATCATCTTTTGATGTCTTGATGACTTTGACAAAACTTTCTTCTTATACGTGAAAATTCCAGTTGTAGAAGCTGTGTATATTGCCATCTAGCTTGGAGTATTTGATACTCATATCTGGTTTTCTCATCATTATTCTTGCACAACAAAATCCTTTATAGTCTCTTTTATAATGAAATACCCTCTGCAATTGAATGAACACACTCCCTCTTCAAGTAACTCTTTACAAATTAGATTGCTCAAGTATCAAAGATACAAACTGTCACTTTCTTTGTGTTCACTAAGTGGTGACAACCATGCCTTTATTATTTTTTGATCTGCTTTGATTACCTTTCCTAATGTTGACATCGTACTTGTGAATTGGCCGCAGCTTGTTCCTTTATCACATAGACATAGTTTTCTTTGGATGGTGTCACTTTTAGAAAAGACAAAAGAATCTAAAAACTATGCCTTCTTTTCTTATCTCCTTATGCTAGCTACCTCCTTATGATCCTGATTGGGCAATGTTTTGTCCTTTGTCTTTGCTTTGACTTACCTTTTTATGGCACCATTTGATACTGTTGACCATCACTAAAAAAAGTGACAGAAACTCCTGAAAAATGCGCTGAGTTGAATAACATTCCAGGTGTGACTTTATCCTTTGAGACTGCCACCAAGCAAATGTAAAAAGTGTGGTTTTATTCATGTGTGACTACTCTATTTTGGTCGCCTTTTGTTGACTTGGCACTTCATTTCTGTTGACTTACCTTTTTATCTTTAGTAGGCGTGATTCATAATACTAAACTGTAGCATTCTTTATCAGGCATGATTTAGCTTAGCTGATCACCAACTTCAAATCTCTTTTGTCTTTACCTACCTTGCTGACTGAATGCTTGTGCTGAATGGATGCTACTTTATATATTAGGACAAATTTGAATGGTGCGGTGTCGAAAGACTCAAATCATACTAGTGATATACTTAACTTATCATCCTTTCTGACTAGGCATGATTTCTTGCATCTGACTGCAGCTTTGTTGGGTTGACAACAATACTTTAGTGCATGTTATTCCAAGCACAATTTCTCCTTTGTTAATGTCACTTTTTACAAAAGACAAAAACCTTTCAAAAAGTGCGTCATTTCTCTCTTTTTTATTTTTTTAATTTTTAACAAACAGTCTTTAATAGTTTGATAATTTGAAATTATCCTAGTTCCACGGGGACGTGTTCCCCCCCCCCCAAAAAAAAAAAACCAGCCGTCCCCCAGAGGTGGACGTTTCCGGGATAGGGAGACGCCGCCCCCCCCGCCGCCTCTCCTTGTGGAGACTTATGGACGTCCCCCCCGAAAAACATTTTTTAATCATTTTTTTTAAATTTCAAGGAAAATGAAAACCTAAAAGCGCCTCTAAGTTTAATAGTTTATTTTTGACCTTTTTTTCTTTGTTTCATAGTTTATAGATGAGGATGCTACACAGACAGGGCTGGTTGGTATTGGTTTAGATGAGCATGAGCATTTGGGGTCCAGCAGTTCCAGTGATGAGGAGATCGACATGGAGCTTGGGGATGATTAGATCATTGGAGGCATTAGGCCATTAACTATTTTGGCATTTAGTATTTAGTATTTCAGTATTTTGAACATTGTTGAAACTTGATTGTAATTATGAACAATGATTATGAAATTCAAATTACGAAACATCTAGTTCTCGTTCCAATGTCTATTAAATTTAAGTACATTGTTTCAATGTTCACTAGTTCAATGAAATCATTGCAGTGTGTTTAAACTCTAAACTTTACTTATTCCTTAGGCTTCTATAGTTATACATCTTTTTATAACTAATTTTTCAAGTATTATATGTATTTCAGCGCACCGCTCCCCCGCCGCCCCCGCCGCCGTCCCCTCGCTTTCCTCGTCCCCGAAACGCGTCCCCTGCCGTCCCCCCCGTCCCCATCCCCGAAACTCCGTGGAACTATGGAAATTATGGACTTTGACCCTGACAATCTGTGACTCAACTGGCAATGACTCTTTTTGCTTTTAATTTTGATACACAAAAGATTGTTTTTTTTTGATGGTGAAGAAGTATCATGTAACACAGTCAAGTTTAGGATTGGGTACAATAGGGCCCAGGGCATCACCTTGGCTAGGGGGTTAGTGGCGCCCCAATGTAGGTGTTTGGTGGTGGTAGCCCTCAATAATTTTTTTGGGCCCTTTTTCAAGGTGTTTTTTGGTAATATCCCTCACTGATTTTTTTGGTGTTTTGATAAATGTTTGACAAAATGCTAAATAATGAAAAGTACAAGAAAACTGATTTCACACTTATTTCCAATGTCAGACAATTACTGCGACATATTCACCATGTATTACAACTAATATATACTCATTGATGATGGTACAAAAACTATAAACTCTTATTTACAAGTACAGCTCATAAATGTAATGGTAATGACATTAAGTATGGCTCTATACACTGATAAATGATAATGTAAGTTGCTGATATTAATCCTGATAAAATTTCAAAACTGTACCTTCATTTTTTATGCCTGCTGTAGCTTGGATGTCCTGCTAGTGGTAAATGATTGCTGGGGAAAGAGTTTATACAGTCCAAAAATAACATAGAAGGCAGGAAATGGGCTGTGTCTAATATAAAGGGGGTCCAAATGCCTTAGCAATGAAGCGCTTCCCTCAAGGAAGCCTCACGTCCCCTTTCCAAACTCTAACAATACATCCAAAACAGTGCGGCCCCACTTTGGGCATAAAACATTCACTAAATGCTGGCCAGCTGGGCTGTATTAAGCTAAGAAAATATACGGCTAGCTCTAGCAAGAGTAAGAAATACCCCAAATTGAACGGCTAGCATATATTCTTTCTTGGAAGAATTAATATAATCAACCACAATTACTTCACTGTTGGAGTTTGATCAAAATCCAGAATAATAAGAATATTTTGTTTATTCAGCACACATCTTCGTACCAAAACAAGCACAAAATTATCGATTATTATTTTCTATGCAAATCCTTTCGATAAACCTTCAATTTGCAACTCCATTGAATACCAAAAAACAACCTGAAAATGATGTTTAACTCTTCAGCACAATTTTCTGCAAATTCCAAATATTAAGCACACTTGTGAATCTTGTATGAATCCACCACAAATTGGCTAGGAGGGATTCCGTCCTCGAAACCAATCTTTGCCATAGGGTTTTAGTTTTTGTCCTAGGGCTGAAAGTTGAACAAAAGCTCGATCTCCACAATTGGGGTTTTAGAAATAAAAATGCCAAGAATATGAAATTTCTCCTTTCACAACCTACTTTTATACTCCCCTTTAGAAAGTTTGAGAAATTATATTTTATTTCCTCCATAAAGTGACTTTTAATTTTTATTTGCCTTTTGGACCTCAAAATAAGTCACTTTAATATAAATTGCCCAATTTTAATAAAAATAATTAATTAAATATAAGTTGTCCATAAAAGAATTAATTTAGACAACTTAATTAAATTAATTAGTTATTCCCTTACTATAATCCCAATTAGCCTACGGGAATTAAAATAGGCTAAGGGTCTTTGCCAATCACTCATGCCTGCTAAGGGGAAATTACATTTTTCAGCCCTTTGTTTGATACCCATTGTTTTCTAATACTGGTTAGCGGTTTCCTATAGTGATGTGCCTATACATAATCACACACAGATTAGGGTTTAGATAAGCTAGAAATATCTTATTGTATTGTGAATGGTTGAGTTACATTAAGTGAGTGTTGTTTTTGCTAGATTTTTCTTGAAAGGATTTCCGAAGGTATATCTAGTGTTTCATGTGTGAATGCGTTGCTCTATTCTATTGTATCATGGATTTAAATCTATTTAGCATAACTCCTCTTGTTTAGATTACTAGTTCTATTTCCTTTCACCAACAAGTACAAAACTTAAGAAATCGCAGATTAAACTTGAACTCTGCATGAATGGTGGTATTGAAATTAGAAGTCAAGACACAGTATGTTGATTCCTAAATGCTACAATCTATTTACAACAGATAATGAGCCCACTAAAATCCTAAACATGATGCCTTAAAACTATCTATGAACTTTCATTATTTTCTTCTTGCTTTAGGAACAAATTGTCCTGAAAGGAAATTGGAAAACCCAAATGTCTTACATTAGACAAGCTGCCTTTCTTGTTAACATGGTATGTGGTAATCTGCTTCTGTTTGGTAGTGCAAATTTCAGTAGCAAGAAGAGTATATTGAAAATCTGCAACGTCTCATGAATATACAATTCTGCATCTTCTTTAAGTGATAGGTAATAGAGTTTGAGATTTTTTATCTACCATGGATGCTAAGATAAGTCCACAAGTTGAGGCAAGAGCCAATTGGTCTAATAGATTGAATCTTTTTGCATGTCTTTTATGGAATGGGTTTTAAGCTTGTGATGCTGTTAGGTTTCTAAACTCTTTGGATAAATGTAGCAAAATTTTCTGCCTCCCCACAACTTGATGTAGGATAAGCAGTTTTCTATTGCCCACACCTTGGTCCTATTGATCAAGTGCTTCAAGGCCCTTCATTGGGAGAGAACCTCAAGGCCCTTTTGTTGGTACAAGGGACGATCCTCATCCCTAGATCCAGACTCATTCCCAAGGTCGACAGATTCATATCCATAGCTCATAGATTCTGAAATCCTTCACCACCTTCCAAGATTGAGATTCCTCGATAGCTACTAATCCCACAACCAATGGCATAAACAGAAACTAACTTTCATTGGACGAGTGCTAAAAGGCCGGCCTTCCTTGTTTGGTTCCATAGAGTACATGTAAGAAGAGAAGGAAGGCGAGGCAAAACAAGGGCCATCAAATTAGAAATAAGATCAACGATGTATGGTAGCTTAAGAAAATACAATAAATAAATCTTTTTTAGAAAAATAGAGGCTGTGGATATTATCTTAAAAAGCTTTGAATGGACAGGATCAAACCTTTTAATCTTAAGTAGGTTGTCAGCTTTAGGCATGTGGTTAATGGGATTGAGGAATGACATTGATTGTTGATTGATAAATGATTAAACAATCAGAAAAGGATAGGATACTCTGTTGTTCTTACATTTAATGTTGCCTATTAGGTAATCCTGTTGTTGGTATTCTATTTTATGGACCATCTCATCATAAAGAACCAAACAACCAAGCACCTTGGGTTTGAAAGAACTTCAGGTGAATCCAAATTGCACTGATTTTTTGTGATTCTTACATCTCTTGACATCTCATTACAAGAATGGCTTTTCATGCCTAGAGAATAATGCCTCTTTGAATACCTATCTTCCCTAACACAGCACTCCTTGGAAGCAGCTGGACATACCCAAAAAACATATTATTAGGAAGCAATAGGTAAATGGCCGTAATTGGGAAGTATCTTGTATCATCTTCCCATTTTCTTTCATTTCGGTCAAATCTAGGAACTCTTTAAATGAATATTGCATATATGTTTCTACCATTATTTTTAAAAATCAATTATTCATTTGAAAATGTTTCTTGTATGAACATATGCTGATTTTAGACTTTTTGCAAAGGCTTTATAGACGAAAGATCCAAAACATTGATTGATGATTCTATTAGAAATATTGTTGTATTGTCTAATAAATTTGGCAATTGGTATCTTTAAATGAAGTTTTCATTGTTAACTGACCATATTCTGATTGATGACTAGGTATGTTCTTGTCAACTTGTCAGCAATTCGAGAAGAAATGCAATGCCCCATTTGTTTGGGTATGCTAAATTTGGTCATTTTTTAAAACTAGTGTTTATGCTTTATTCATTTTATTTTGGAAGTTGAACTTGATTATAATAAATGTACCATTGATAAGATTGGGTTATGAGTTGATTTCAATGAATTATTGAGCATCAAAGTTGTGTGGCTTTAGGCGTACATTCTGTTTTTCCAAATAAATGTTTGGGACCAGTGCTCATGCATCCTAAATGATTTATAGCGAACAATTAATTAGAATTTGGTGTGGGCTCTGGGGCCAAGCCTTTGAATGTTTTGCTTGGCCTGATGATTCAACTATTTATGAAAGGCACGCTAATTAGTCATTCTTATTTTTTTTGTCAACACTGTTTATTAACCTAATTAATGTTAAGGTAGCCATAACTGAACTTTATACGCTTCCACAAGCACAACAATTTGTTAGAGCAAGTAGTGTATTTACATCTTCAATGCTCATATATCTTTGTAACTGTATCTATTACCTGTGCATCAAATCTCTCACATCTACAGAATGGATATAACATATAAAACCCACGAGAGCCTCTGCACTCACTTAAAGTGGAGTCACATCATACCAAGACTACATGAATGGTTATATAATGATTGACCGATGCTATTACTACTAAGTACTATATTATTTACATTGGTCCATCCACAGTAAGCAGTCAAGGAGTATTTCCTACAGAAGTTCTTTACATGTTGATTGTTCGGTGCTTCAAAATAAAGATGCTTTCCTCCAGTTTTAGCTCACTAAAGGTTTCATTGCTGCTATCTCTTCCTTGTCTTCATTTTTCTCAACTTCTTAAGTTAATATGAAATTTAGTTGCCTACAAAAAACATTTTGAATATCTTGTAATTGTGTGACCGTACATGCAACTTCTCTCTTTTCCTAGAAGACAAACACCTAAAACATGGTTGCAGGAAAATTTATGGATGTCAATTCAGTCTAGCATAACATCTCATCTTCCAATTTACATAGCCGAAATGTCTTGACCTATTGTTTTAGGACTCTATGGTGGTTGTTATCTTTGTTATGTGCTTAGCTCAACCCAGACTCCTCTTTCACCTTTTCTCTTATCAAGAATATATCTTTCATCAAACTTCCTCCATATCTCTCTTCAAATTAGGGCCAATGAAATTCATGGCCATTTTCTTCTTTTTAACGGAGTTAATGCTCATTTTTGTTGGGATGCATGTAATCTTGAGACCTAGCCACATCACAAATCAATCCTTGGTTTTCTATGCAATTTTTGTGTGTTTTTATTATACTTATTTTACATTATCTCAAAATTTTAACCATGTTTTTTGAAACATGGAAGAGTCTCTTAGGCTCTGTATGTTGCCATGCAAATTCTTGAGCACCACTTGTTTGAAACTTGTAACACATGTATGCTGTCAGATGTAATTCATGTATACATCTTGTAGGCTTTGATGTGTATGCCCGTGAATGCTCTATGCATGCGTTAATACCATGATGTGTTTGGAAAAACGAAATTGTCTGGCCATTCACTCCTGAATATAATAAAGTTTGCACAGATCCATTTTCACATTGCAGCAGGACATAGGAACTGCTTCAACTGCAACTTTCCTTGTTGAGGAGGGGACTGTTTTTGTAGCAGTGTCTAGATGCTGCTGCAACAGCAACATCCTGCATAGAGAGCATTTCTCCATCCAAAAGAACATATAAAACCATTTTCCGCAGAAGAAAAACAGTTCTTAAATTAAAAAAGTGGCATATAAATATATCTTTGCAAGTTGTTTGTTCTGTGTGCACTGTGTTATTTTGTGAACTTTGTATATTTGTTTGTAGCATTCACTTTTCTCCAAATTATATCTCCTGTCACACCAAATTACTCTTTCATGTTATTTATATCTATGTATATGTATTATGAATCATAAAAAATGTTATAATATACACATATGTAGCTGATGTTATAAATCAAACTACTTATAAACCTTATCCATTTGCTACCATCTTCGAAAAGTTTGATTTATAACGTTGGTTGCATGTATTATATTTATCTGTTAATTTTCTTATTATTTAATAATTATTGAGTTATATATCTATAAATACATCAGCTGTCAGTGTTCCCCATGCATCTACCCACATCAAATGTCTACGTCTATGTGGGATGTAGATTTTACCTCTTGGCATGAATCATTTAAGGTTGGTCACCTTGGTGATATAATATGATGTCATCTAATAATAAAATATTATTTGATCTTTATTTATTTGTTAGTGTGAAGATAATATGCATGTTGCAAGTGTAAAGGACATACTCCATAGAATAATCCTTGTTCAGATTGAATAGATTTGAATGCATGGTTCTAAAATTTATCCCTTACTCAAGGAGTGGTTTCCTTTATTGATGGGATTTATTGGGATCAAGGATGAGAACCAAGCATTCAGGACCAATACGAATCATGTTCCTTCAGAACAAACAAAAACACATTTTTGAGATATATGTATAAAGAAATAACGAAAAGATCTTCTAAAAATGTTTGAGATCATTGTTAGTGTAGGTTTTCATTTTCTTTTCCTAAGATTTTTCCTGCACTTTTATTAAACTTGCAAGTTAATAAAGTGAGTTAATTAAGTGAGTGGAGTGTTGAGGTGTCGCCATCTTCCAAGGAAGTTGCATTTACTACGTTTAGACTGTTTGGTGGTCTCTCCCTATTGGCTAGCTTTGCCACCTCCACCCTCTCCTTGAGTCTATATAAACTCACCACCTAGCTTGTATTTTGCATCTTCTATTCCAACTTCTTTTTGTGAGCTCTTAATGCAGATTTGTCATCTTGACATTTTGCATGCCTCTTGGAATCTTTGGTTTGTTTATGTTTGTTCATTTATAGTTTTCATAGCTAAAAACCTCTCTTAAAAAGTTCTTGGGTTATACATCTGTTTCAGATGGCTAATATGGTATCAGAGCTTTTGTTTTCAGAGTTTTAAGTACTAGAGTTTTTGATTGAGAGATTAGAGTTTGCTTTTGTATGATCTTATAAAACCTCGTATGCTCTTCTCTTGCGTTTCTAAATGATCTAGAGAATTAGAAAGGATTTATGAAGATTAATAACCTCTATATTTTGCATGTGTTTTGTGAGATGTGGGTGATTGCAGCTCTTTCAGTTATACTGGTAGCATTTTTAGTTGTTTCAACGTGTTTGGGAGGCTTGAGAAAGTCAAAAAAAGCTTTCATTTCACTAGATTTGGAGATTGTATGACACGGTAGCAAATGGGGGTTTGAATAGCTTGCATTTGGGGCATTTTCAAAGCGAAAAGGACCTCAGCATTGAGTCCAAAAGGCCCCCAAACCCCTATTTCCATATAAAATTTGACCAATTTGGGCGTCAAGAGTTTTTGATGCAATTTTTTTTGCACAGGGGGTTGTACACACTCATGCCCAATTTTTTCCAAAAAAACAATATTGGGCACTGCCTAGCCCACAGGCCGAGCAACCCCTATGCCTTGTGCTAAACATTGTTCATAGGGATTCCGACCCTTTGGCCTCCGTAGGCTCTCTCACTTTAATCACTACATCAAACTGTAAGCTGCCGATGACTAGTTCTAAACTGCCACCCATAGAAGACTGCTAGCTTTCTCAGCTTTGCCATTTAGTCGCTTTGCTAGTAGTACTGCCCAACGGCCACCAGAGTGCCGTCCCCTGGTCAAGGGGGGTTTGCCTTTTGTGAAGCCTATAAAGGGGACTTTTTTCTTTTTGGCATAACTTTTGCCTCGGGAGTTGGATTTTTGTAAACAAATAGGCAACAAAAAGCTGGTGAAGTGAACTTTTCAGCCATGATGGTTTTGATCAAAATTTGTCATTTTCCCAGATATTGTAGGTTGAAGCTAGTTATTTTTTCATTCGACAAGCCATATCTTGTGCCTTGGATCTCTATTTTTTGCAAATGAATAGGTGTTGGAAAGCTGTTGGAGAGCACTACACAACTATACAGTTATTTTTTCCAGATTTTGTAACAGGTCCATTTTGGATCAAAAGTCAGTTTTTGGCCATTTTTGGGTCCTGTGACTTGTAATTTGGCAAAAGCATTGTAATTGCACTAAATTATAAAGTGACAAGCTTGTAAATCTTTGGGGGTGATTTCTGAGACTAGTGAAAGGGGGGTGTCTTGTGTGCCTTGTTTCTTGCATTTTTGCAATTTCTTTTTGGCACAACTACTACAATCTACTTTTCTGCACTAAAATAGATCAATTAACAATTCCTATACTTACCCTACAACTATTTTGATTGGAAGTCCAAAATAACTATTTAACTTAAGAAGCAAGGGCTGCATCAGGTAACAATGGGGCTTGAAACAAAACCAACTTTAATTACAAAAAAACCAAAATGGTTTAACAAGTGTGATAAAGCATATGGTACTTTGTGCATGTTTGTGTCTCTTGAATTACTTCTTCATATTGAATTTGCTACTACTCCAAATGAAGTCTGGACTATATTGGAAAGTTTGGACTATATTGGAAGGTCTCTTTGGTAAACAAGATGAATTAAGGGGTCATCAACTAGAGAATGAACTCATAGGGTTAAATCCATGTAATTTTGATACAATTCAAGACTTCTTCACAAAGTTAAAAGCCATTGGATTGCAGTTAAAGCAGTGTGGGATAGAAAAAAAAGACAATTGATTTTAAGTATTCTCTCTAAACTTGGTCCGAACCATTTAGTTTTTGTTTTTACATTTTATGCTACTAAATGTGCCCGAGGTTCTATCTACAAAATGCCCTCTCTTGATGATTTTGCTGTTGAAGTCATTAAGGAGCAAGACAAATTGGTTCACATGGGTACAATCAAACCCTCTAAGTCTCATGCCTTGGCAACAAATCAGGGCACTAAAGATCAGAAAGGGTCTGACAAGCAAAATAAGAAACACACGAACCAAGGAGAGAAGAAACAAGGTCCAAAACTGTCTGCCTCCAATGTAGCTTCTAAGTCCTCTTCTTCTAAATGCGACAAGACTAAGAAGAAGGCAAAGTGTGGTTTTTGCAATAAATCTGGTTATGATGAGCATAAATGCCTGAAAAAGCACATAGTTCATCTTCACATCTTGAAAAGAACAACATCAAAGTGCCAGATTCAGCTAAGTAGGATTCATCAAGAGAATCTTCAAAGGACACGACTATCGGTAAGGGGAAAGGAAAGGGCAAGGCCCTTGTTGCAGTAGCTTCACAACTCGACACTTGGGTAATTGACTCGGGTGCTTCTCACCACATGGCCAATTCACATGAAAGTTTCTCATCCTTGGAGTTGTGTTTTGTGCCTGATATGCTTATAGGTAATGATACACCTAAGGAGGTTCTTGGGAGAGGGTCTATTGATGTTGGCGATGGGACATTTCATGATGTTCTCTGTGTGCCTTCCTTGTCAACTAATTTCCTATCTATCTACCAAATCACTCATATAGGTTCTAGCAAGCGAGTTGAATTCACACCCGACATAGTGGTAATTTGTGAGTTGCATAGTGGGTCTATAGTTGTCGTGGGGAAAGCTGATCATCGGTCTAGATTGTATCACTTTTCTCATTTTGTTCTTGATCCTTCTTCAATTGCATTGCTTACTCATATGAGGTGAGTCGTTTGTGGCATCAATGGTTTGGCCACTTGAACTACTGCTACTTGCAGCAGCTCAATCAGCATGACATGGTTTCAGGATTGCTTGCAGTTCATTTTTTCAATGGTGTTTGCTAGGGATGCATTCTTGGTAAGCATCTAGAGGAGAAATTTGACAAGGGCAAATCTTGGAGAGCTTCATAGCTTCTGGAGTTAGTACACAGTGATTTGGCTAGACCATTTCCACATCCATCTTTTAGTAGAGCCCAATATGTTTGACTTTCATTGATGATCTTTCCAAGTACACTTTTCTGTATTTTCTCAAACAAAATTTTGAAGTTTTTGAGTCATTTTAGGACTTCAAAACATTTGCAGAGAAATAAATTGGGAAGTCTCAAGATCCTGCACACAAATAATGGGGGAGAATATGTCAACCACAAGTTTGAGCAGCTTTGTGCCCCTGAGGGCATTGATCTTCAACGCACAGCTCCCTATAGTCTACAACAAAACGGAGTTGTAGAACGAAGTTGCAGAATGGAAGAATCGGTCCTTGAAGGAGATGACTAATTGTATGATTCACTCTAGATCTCTTGCACCACCATACTACGCGAAATCCATAGATTGTATGTTATTTTTAGAATCGGGTTCCTCACCGAGTTGTTAAGAGGGTAACTCCTTTCCAAGCTTGGACTGGTCATAAAACCATAGTGAAACACTTCTGAGTGTTCGACTCCCTTCCATGAGCCCACATTCCAGCAGAAAAACACAAGCCTATGGATTCACAGAGCAAGCCTTATATATTTGTTGGGTATACAGATGGTGTCAAAGGCTATATATAGGCTTCTTCATACTACCACTCATGAGTTGTTCATTGAGAGGAGTGTTTGTTTTGAGGAGAGTCTTGCTAGCTCTATCCCTTCTCCATCATTCATCACATTGGAGACACTGTGGCATGGTGACAGTTCTTCCGCAGATTTTAATCCTCTAGTTCTTGATGAGGAGTCTTCTTCCTCCACTTCAGATGATGATGAGGAGGATTTACTTCCTTCCACACCTAGTCATCACTTAGAGGGCACTCCTCTAGTTTCTCCACACTCTCCAGCTTTAGGGCCTCTTTGGGCTTGTTAGACATTGTAGTCAGCAGGCGATTGGGTTGGGGATCCATCAGATACTAGAAGGACTCTGTTACGATTTCAATAGGCTCCACATCTCTTTCTTGCTCTAGCTTCTGATCCACAGTCTTTTCGGGAAGCTTCTGGTGTCCCCAAGTGGGATGCTGCTATGCTAGTTGAGTTCAGCTCCTTTGTGAGGAACCATACTTGGGATTTAGTCCCCCTTCTTAAGGGAATGAAACTTGTTCGATGCAAGTAGATCTATCGGACAAAATTTGTTGCAGATGGGCTGAACATAAGGCTCGCTTGGTCGCCAAAGGATTCTCCCAGGTTCTTGGGATTGACTACTCTGAGACTTTTCCACCAGTTGCCAAAATGAATTTCATCCGACTTGCTATTACTGTAGCCCATTGTTGGGAAGTTCATCAAATGGATGTGAAGAGTGCTTTTCTTCACGGTGACCTTTAAGAGGAGATATACATGGAGCAACCACAGGGGATCGTTTAGGATCCTTCACTTGTTTGTCGTCTTTGGAAGTCTCTCTATGGCCTCAAATAAGCCCTTCGAGCTTGGTATGCCAAGATGTACTCTTTCTTTCTATTAGTTGGGTTCACTTGGTGCCATTCCGATCCAAATGTTTATATTCTGTAGCAAGATGATACTCTCACCTTCCTTGTTCTCTACGTTGATGACTTGTTGATCATAGGGAGTCACTCATCCACCATTCAGGTAGTGAAAATTGGCCTTAATGATTGTTTCTTGATGTCAGACTTGGGCCTTCTGCACTTCGTGGGGATTTAGATTACTCAGTCTCCTAGTACCTTTATTGCACAACCTAAGTACGCACTTGATATGCTCTCCAAATTTCACATGGTTGACTGTAAGTCTGCGCCCACTCCATTTTTGTCAGGGGTCAAACTTGAAGCTCATTGTTTTTCACCATTGGTGGTTGCTACTTTGTATCGCCAATTAGTTGGGAGTCTCATTTATTTGACTCACACGAGGCCTGATCTTTCATATGCCATGGGCCTAGTCTCTAGGTTTATGTAGGAGCCACATGAGTTGCATTGGAAATTAGCTAAGTAAATTCTTCACTATGTGCAGGGGTCTCACAGTTATGGGATTCACTATGCAACGAGAGTGGATATTGACTTGGTGGGACACACTGATTTAGATTGGGTAGGCGATTCTTAGGATCGCAAGTATACTTTAGGGTATTGCTTCTCACTTGGTTCTGGTCTAGTTTCTTGGTCGAGCAAGAAGCAGTCAACAATTGCTCTTTCATCTACAAATGCTGAGTATCGAGGAGCAATTAATGCTGCTACTGAGGCCATCTGGCTTTAGAACATTCTCACTAAGTTTGGCATTCCCTTCTGGAAGCCTACAGTCATCTTTTGTGATAACCAGAGTGTGATACAAATCTCTTGCAATCTGGTCCATCACCAGTGGACCAAACCCAATGAGATCCACATGCACTACATTTGAGAGATGATTCATGAGAAGATCATTGATCTTTAGTATTGTTTGACATTAGAGTAGATTGCAGACATCTTCACCAAACCCTTCACCAAAAGTAAGTTCCTTCATTTGCGAGCTTTGCTGGGGGTGCGACAAGTGTCCACTTTTTGGGGGGCTTCTTAGTCCTTTTCTCTCTCTTTTCTTGGGGGTCTTTTCTCTCTCTATTTTGGGGGGGGGGGGGGGGGGGCGTACTCCTTTTTGTGGGGGGGGGGTACTTCTCTTTGGGGGGATCTCTATGTACATGGGTACCTCATCAAGCTTCATTTGTTGGGACTTGTTTTTCACCCATCTAAGTTTATGCTTAAGGGGGGGTGTTATTGTAGGTTTTTATTTCCCTTTCCTAAGTTTTTTCCTACACTTTTATTAAGCTTGCTTAGGTTAATAAAGTGAGCTTATTTAAGTGAGTGGAGTGTTGAGGTGTCGCCATCTTCCAAGGGACTTGCATTTACTATGTTTAGACCGTTTTGGTGGTCTCTCCATATTGGCTAGCTTTGCCACCTCCACCCTCTCCTTGAGTCTATAAACACACTACCTAGCTTGTATTTTCCATCTTGGATAGGCATCTTTTGTTGCAGCTTCTCTTTGTGAGCTTTTAATGTAGATTTGCCATCTTGGCATTTTGCATACCTCTCGGAATCTTTGGTCTGTTTATGTTTGTCCCCAGCCCAGTTAGCCCTTGGGAGCTGTCCATCCTTTTGGAGGGTAGCTCTCAATGCGTATGCTATTGATTCCCAGCTCTTGCTATCAATTTCGAGCTATGGAATCAATAGACTGAATTGTGGCTCCCATCAGTCACCTTCACCTTCAGTCGGAACTAGTGGATTTCAACTAGAACTAGATCTAGTCCACCAACCAATAGTATAACCGTTCTTTGCTCCCCGTGACAAACAATAGCTAGCCCCCCTCTTTTCTATTATTGGATCAAATGATGTTGCTATGCTATATCCTCCCACCCACCCCGACATTCCATAGAACTATCTCAAGTGGTGTATCACCTTACGTGGGAGTCAATTATATAAAAAGGGGTGCTCTATGGTTAAGATCCAATGGGATTCGAACCCAAACCCCAATGAAGGTATCCTGGGAAAACTTGCCAATCTACTATATACTCTCAGCACTAACTTGACTAGCCAACCAACACTAACTACTTTGAGAGGGTATTGTCCTTTCCTTTCTTCAACTTGCTAATCTACCAGGCAACCAGCGACATCTACCTACTCTTATTACTTTCTACTTGACTTGCTTTTAGTACTTTCTACCTGACTTGCTCTCAAATGAAGGAATTTAAACTAGTTCAACACCACCGACTAACCCGACAACTAGTTCCTTGAACCCGACCCGGGATAGGCCTGTCACTTTCCTCCCACCTTGGTGGGGGTGTGTGTGGGGATGGGTGGGGGGTTATATTGCCAACCCCGGGCTATTTGTTGTTCCAATCTCTAACCCTAACCACTAGTTGGAGGGGGCTACTTGCCAATCAGATAGAGATAGAAGGGATGATGTAGCATCAAACTATATGTCACATTTCCATTTATAGTAGTGAGTGGGAGGATGGAACGGGTGGGAAGCATTGGATCTCCTCCCCCCGCCCCCTCCTGGGAGGCAATAGTTCAGTGGCAAACTAAAGCTACTGAAGTTTAGTTTCCCAGATAATCATCTGATGAAGAATAGATGATTCGGTTGTCTGATAGGTACGCATCTTACCTATAGATTCTCCCCTTAACCACGTAACCGGATAAACACTATACTCCTTGGGTTACCTCCCATTCCCTCATCCCAAAACATCGCATCTCGCTCCAGAACACCAGAGCAGTTACAGTTCTCAGGGTGGGTGGGAGGTATTGTGGGGTTGGGTGGGAGCACATAATTCTCAGTCGCTCCTACCTTGGAAGATCGGCTCCAGGCCCGCTCATACGCCTAGATCCTGAATAAAGGGTAATATACTTACCCAGATCAAGCCGATTTGACATAGAATTGGCTTCACCTATCTCCTCTAAACCAACCCTACCCCACCTGCACAGGTTTGGCTTCCACCCAACATCTCATCTTGCTAGCCTATGGATAGTAGGGGCCTGGGAATTGTGGTTGTGTTTGAGGGTAGGGGCTTGGTTGAGCTTACCTACTTTACTGAGCGCCACGTAGGTTTGGTGTGCTTCCACCCAACACCGTTTCTCTGAGTGGGTGGTGTTGATGATTGTTTTTAGACAAGTCAACAATAGAGTAAAACACTAGAGTATCCCACTCCTCTCTTGAATAAAGCTCTTCAAAGGCTGAACTATGTGATCCAGTGAAGTAACTTCAAGGTTCCTTATTTATGATTCATGATGAGTTAACTTAGTGATTACATGTGATCTTGCTGATAATCACAAAGGGACTTACATTAGGCTCTTCTTCTTTCACTTAGCTTATTCCTCCTTTCAGTGTGGATGATGTATCAATGATAAAGAAAAGTAAAAAAGATAAAGGTCTGGAAAGTTTAATTTAAGGTCAATAAAGCAATGATGATGAGTGAATAGACAAACTCCTTGATAAACCTAACTCCATTTCGCCAAGGATGCCTACAACTACATGAAGTTGGTGCAATCTCCCAAGGTTATGCGAATGGTTTTCAAATCATGAAGGCTTATACAAGCACCCATTAAACGGCGCAGCTCAAACAAGCATTCACAATCGAACTTAAGCAAATGAAGCTCAGACTAGCTTTACACAACATTTCACCAGCGATGAATGTTAAAAGCATGAGTTAGGAGTTGATCAAATATTCAATACAACATACATAACATCAAAGAACTGCTAATCTATTTCTAATCTATTTTGAAACATCTCTTCATTCAATTCAAGATACCAGAAACCATGTTATTTCACAAGATAACACTTAAACACCAAATGATGAACTCCAATGTTTTTGCATTAATCCTGAGAAATATTTACAACAACTTCAAGCATTCAGAGAATTTCGAGAGTCTCTCCTATTCTACTCTTACAAAACTATATATTACAAATGAGGCAACAAGGCCTTTATGTAGTGTCCTGAATACAATGAATGGCTTAGATCATTTCATGTAGCCAAGGGCTTAGATCATGCCACCTCAATAGGTAGTTACAACAACTTGCTATTTTTAGTATAAAAGAGAGAGGCAATGAAGGCACGTTTTCCAATGTGATAAGGATAAGATGAAATCATTTAAAGCATCTTCCACATAGGCGTCCCTTTGGCTTCTTTTATTAAATGATACATTGAATGCAGTTGAAATAATGTGGCTGATTGTGATTGAATGATAATAGGTACATGCCACGTAGATGCCACTTCAACATGTTCCCAAATTATATCATCTTGTGATGTCTTTGATGTGATTGCTTTTGATGAGGAACACTTGATATGTATCTTGTTGATCTTGCCTTGTTCATTGTAAGTAGGATATGTATGATGCTTGTAACTCATTTGACTAACTCTGTGATGTTCCTTCTTACATGTAGGTTGATGTTGATCTTCTTTGGATGCATCTTCATGAAGAGTAGTAGGAGATGATGATGCTCCTTCATGAAATAGAATAGGTAATGAAGCTTCATTAATGACATGGAGTAGAAGACTCTTCTCAAGGACTTTTAAGAATGAATGCCTTGAAGTATGCTTCATGGAGTAAGAGACTCTTTTAATACTTGAAGATTTGAAGGAACTTGAAGTTGATGGTATTAATGTCTTCGATGTAGAAGTTGATGAAGTGATCTTGCACGATGATCTTTGAAGTGGCCCTTTGGAGTGTAGATGATAACACCTTCTTTGGATGTGGAGTAGATGACCTCTCAAGGAGACTTTGAAACTTAATGAACCTTTGAAGATTGGGAGAACTTGACTTGAAGCTTGGATGGATGAATGTCTTCGAACATGATGCCATTGATGAAGTATACTAGAACTTGATGTGATCTAAGATGGTGTCATTGATGTTTCCTCTACAATTTGAAGGTGACTCAGGTGCTTGTCCTATAGATGATTCCTTGGCTTCACCAATATAGACAGCAAAATAGTTTAAGTAAACAAATGATGTAATTAGTTGTCGGTACCAACTGATGGGTCGGGTAGTTTGGAGTCGGAACCAACGGTTGGCATCACAACCAACCTTGGTGATGAGTATTTAGAGCGTCAATACATTGTAGTCGGGACATCGGTGACTTGACAATAGTTGATATGCAGACATTGGAGTCATAATGAAATATGTATGTTGCTGTTGTGAACATTGTAATGTTTCCTATGAATTAATGATGAATACAATGGTCCGTTTTGAGTAATTCTGTTATGTTCGTATGATGCACTAAACTACTATTTATTTCTGTTTACTTCATATTCTGTGAAACACACCATATTCCGGTAAACATTTGGCGCCGTTGCTAGTTCGAAAACGGGTCGAGGGTGACAAGAGTCATCTGAGGCCATTGGGTGACAAGTCGATGACAAGTTGAGTCGTCCGAGGCCATCGGGTGACAAGTCGATGACAAGTTTAGTCGTTTGAGGCCATCGGATGACAAGTTGAGTCGTCGGAGACCATTGGATGACAAGTTGGCTGTCGATGACAAGTTGAGTCGTCCGAGGCCATCGGGTGACAAGTCGATTACAAGTTGAGTTGTCCGAGAGTCGTCGGAAACAATCGGACTGGGATCAATTGCACGTCGACCAAGAGGTCGACCATCTCCTCACCCGAGTAGCAATTAATGCCCATACAACTCAATAAGGATAAGAACCGAGTACCAAGTGGGCATGAAACACAAGAGGAAAGAACACGAAGATCATTGAGATTAAAGGAACAAGAAGAACGAAGGAAAACACTGAGACAAATTGTCAATGAACATCATCATGCCGACGAAGGAATTTTCAAGACACCGCTGACAAATAAAGAAAAAGGGAATGAAAATGAATTGACAGAAGAAATTGAAAATAGCATACGCCGCATCAGAGAGTTATCCATATCGGACGACGAAGGGCCGAGAGTTGGAAGATCTGATTCTAAAACCCTAGGGCAGAGGGAGTATCAGAACGAACTCGAGGAGACTCAAGGTGTAGAGGACACTGACAGACGACGCGGGGAAGACTCGAACGTGGCCGAGAGTGCAAGTGACGCACCGGGACGTTGCGAGAGAACCAGTCCAGTCAGGTCCAACGCACAAGGAGGGCATCGGGGAAGGATGGTGACTCCACCAGCCGAGAGGTAGAAGCTGCCAAAATTTACGGGGGATGGGTCAGAAGATCCAGTACGACACTGTAAGACGTGCGAGACGATTTGGATAGCCAATGGGCAAGATGATGTGGACTACTGGCTGAAAGCATTTCCAGCGACACTGAGAGATAGTGCCATCGACTGGTACACAGAGTTGGCCCAAGCACATAAGGCATCATGGAGATTACTTAAGAAGGCATTCCAAGACGAATTCAAACTCCTGAGGGATGACAGTTAAATTGTAGCGGAGATCTACAGTACGAAGCAAGGGAAGCATGAGAACGTGCGAACCTACAATCGGAGACTGAAAGAATTGTTGGGAAAACTGGAGACTCAGCCGGCCGACGGGCTGAAGAAGCGATGGTTCATCGAAGGGTTGCGCCCATCGCTGAGAAAGAAAATGAAAGTCGTGCCTCCGTCGTCGTACGATGAAGCGTACAATCGAGCGATGGATATAGAGAGTGAATAAAATATCCTTCCGAGGGAAAAGGAAGACGGACGACGAGGAGAGTACGGATGACAACAACGACAGTGAGTCCAAGACCGTGCAAGCACTCAGGAAGGACATGATGAGAATGATGAAAGAGCTGAAGGCCGACAAGGAGAGTACGAGGGAAGCCAGAGAACTGTGGTGTACAGATTGCAAGTGGGAAGGTCACACAAAGGCAAATTGTCCGAAAAAATTGTTTTGTGATATCTGCCAAGTGATGGGACGTTCCATCAAGGAATGCCCATACAATCTGTAAGCAAGGAGTACACAAGTACTCTTCACTCAAGGAGAACCGTCAACACCGCCGAACACACCACCAAAGCCCCAATACAATAGCCATGCATCCCCTGGAGGTTACCAAAGCAATAGAAGTCCGAGAAACAGATTGCAGTACGACAGCAAGGGGTGACCCATGATACAGTGCCGGCAATGCAACGGATGGGGGCACTTTGCAAGGGAATACCCAAACAATAACCAGAACAAAATAAATGCATTATGCAAGTGGTGTGGGCTTGGGGATCACGAAGAAAAAGATTGCCCGAAGCAGAAAGGGGTGAACCTTATCAGTTTCAAGGAAAATGATGAAGAGATCCTTGCGGTCACCCGAGCACAATGGAAAAAAGCAACGTATCCAGATCCTCGATCCGAGAAGGAGAGACTTCGGGAGGTTAGGAAAGAAATAGAGATGGCAATGGAAATGGAAGGAAAGAATAGAAGAAGAACTACTGTACGACCAGAGTTGGACAAAAGTATCGTGAATCAGGTGCTACAAACCACTGTATCGGTCAAGATAGCGGATCTTCTACAGAGTATGCCACAGCTGAGGGTGGCGATCTCAAAGGCGATGGAAGGGAACTCAAAAGGGCAAACAAAGGATGAAGATGTCATAGTGGAGCCACCGTTGGAAGGAGAACAAGTTGTCGATCTGAGACTGTTGGCCATTAACAATGGCAAAAATTTAGCCGTCGTACACATGGAAATTGGTAGATGTCACCTGATGAACACAATAATCGACAGTGGATCGGGAGTGAATGTGTTGACAGAAGATACGTGGAAGTGCTTAGGGAAACCTACACTATGGCCACAAAATTTCTAGTTATTGGGAGCAGACCAGCACGGAATTAAAGCGCTGGGAGTGCTAATGGCTCAGAAAGTGAAGATTGGCACCCAACTCTTTCGATTAATTTTTGTAGTCATAACAGCACAAAATGTGTCGTACAATACATTACTCGGCCGAGGGTGGCTAATAGCCGCCAAGGCCAACCATAACTGGAAAAAGAACACATTGTCAATAGAAAACAAAGGTAAGAAGATTGTCATAGATCTGAGAACACAAGCTATAAGTGAGGAACTAGCATCGGATTCCGATTTAGACGGAGGGGAGTCAGTTGGCAGAGGGCCAATGGAACCTCATGAGGAAGGAGTATTAAAATTGCAAGAATGTTTTGAGGATGAAACTAATTCCTTTAGTGGGCTCTTCCACTGGTAGATGGAAGATTACGAGTTCTTTCAACCGGAATGTAATATGATTTCAATAAAAGAAGTCAGCGAGAGCTCTCCGATGAACAATGCAAGTCCTCGTAGTGCAAGTCCTGGCAATAAGTCATGGCAGTGCAATTCTTGGCAAAACTCGGTCGAAGAGTGAAACACTCGGCAACTGTGAAAGTCTCGGCAACTCTCGGCTGACGAATGAAAGTCTAGGCAACTCTAGGCCGACGAGTGTAAGTCTGGGCAACTCTAGGCCGACGAGTGAAACATGGTTCACGAATGAAGCACTTGATGGATTGGCAAACACTCGACCACTTGGCAAGAGGGAACCAGTAATGAGTGACAAAGGGGAGGAAGATAATAATCAGCCGGAAGTAACAGAGCAAATAGTGGTAGAGACAAGTCGACCAGAACAGACAAGTCGACCAGGAGAGGCACAGAAAGAATATACAGAGGGTGAAGCCAAGATAGATGATACACTTGTACATACATTTGAACTAGACGAGGTGATCAGGTATGTGAAGAGTCATTGACAAGCAAGGTGAATCGGGGTGATGAAACTAATGACGGGAACACAACATTGAAAACACTGGCTAGAAAGAGACCATACAGAAAGAATAAGGACTTTAGAGTATTTCCGTCGACTGGCAATGTTTTGGCGATCGGTGACAATCAGCAGAGAAAAAATAATGTTCAAAAGTCAGATAGTTTATTTTTTTTTAAGACAACAATTCCAGTCGGAGTTGCAGATCGAATGTGGAACCCATCGGAGAAAAATAGACAAATCAGATTTAGTTTGACATGGAAAAGACGAAAAAAAAAATGTCGACCAGGCTGTACGACGTACGGCCTGGGCCAAAAAAAAATTTCAAAAAAAAAAAATCAAAATTCAAAAAAATTCCGTACGACATACGATCAGGCTGTACGACATACAGATAGACAGTATGATGTACTGCCTGACCAAAAAATTTTCAAAAAAAATAAAAATAAATAAAAAAAATCCGTACGGCGTACAGCCAAGCCGTACGACGTACGACCTGGGCCATACAACGTACTGTGTTCCCCCGCCCTTGACAAATTAAAAATCCTCCGTCCCTTGCAAATTAAACACAAAACTGTCCAAACGCCCGTACAGGAAGAGGAGGGAGTTAGAAAAAGAAGAGAAAAGGACATCAGGCCGCCAAGTACAGATTTCACAGAGGTTGCCATACAAATTCAGAGAAGGCCGTACAGGGAAGGAGCCGAACGAAGGGAAGCCGTACACAAGACTTCAGGGATTGCATAAGGCTGTCAAGGAGGTTGCCGTACACCACACTATTGCTGCTGTAAAGATGGTTCAGTGAGGTGGAAAAAAGAAAAAAGTGTGGATATAGGAATGGAAGCCTGGGAAAGTCTGACGGGAAATGAGTGCAAACAATGGTGAAGGCAGCAAGAGAGCGAGAGTTAGTGGCCCAACACCAGTTGCGGCAAAAGACGTAGGAAGCAAGGAAGCTACAGGCACAACAACGATCAGCCACCCCAACCTCCTCAGTACATCCAGGGATGTCCTTCCAACCTCCCCACTCTCAGTAGGATGTTTTTGAGTTTCTGTCATAAATTTGTTGTTTTGATGTAAATGTCGTTTGGAAGACGACCAATTTTGAGGGGGGGGGGTAGATGTAGACAGCAAAATAGTTTAAGTAAACAAATGATGTAATTAATTGTTGGTACCAACCGACGGGTCAGGTAGTTTGGAGTCGGTACCAACGGTTGGCATCACAACCAACCTTGGCAATGAGTATTTAGAGTGTCAATACATTGTAGTTGGGACATTGGTGACTTGACAATAGTTGATATGCAGACATTGGAGTCATAATGAAATATGTATGTTGCTGTTGTGAACATTGTAATGTTTCCTGTGAATCAATGATGAATACAATGGTCCGTTCTGAGTAATTCTGTTATGTTCGTATGATGCACTATACTACTATTTATTTCTGTTTACTTAATATTCTGTGAAACACACCATATTGCGGTAAACAACCAACACTCCTTTCAATGATGCAACTTGATGATGATCTTGAAGTGATCTCCAAAGGTGGCTAGCATGATGACTCTTCCTTGAAGGTGACTCCTTGAACAACTCCTTAGATTTGTTGATGTTCCTACAAGACAAGAGAAACAATATTAATCACTTTGTAACGCAAAAATCACTTTGAACATGTAATAATCCCACTTCAAACTTAGGTGCATATACAGGTGAAAAGAGGCGGAAGGAGCGCCTAACACAAGTTAGTCCCACATTCATGACTTAAATGATTTCAAACAATTGTAATGGCTTAAAGAAGTCAATCTCACTTAAGAGGTTCATGAAAAGGTGTCTTGCAATGCAATTTCTTCCTAGGCGCTAGAATGGGTTTGTACTGATGGAAAGTGCGCCTAGACTTGATGACTTGATACTTGCAATTTTGCAATTCTAAGTGATGAAACATGTCTTGACTGACTTCTATCTTTCAAGCACCCACTCAAAGAGGTCATGAAATGCAATTTCAATCTAGGCGCACTTTGAAGATCATTTGGCCATGAATGAGCATCTTGATATAGGCAATTGATTCCTTCAATATTTGGAGTAAAACAACATCAAGTTAGATGATTTAGGCTTCCTCATGCCTAAGCGCTCATTTTGGTTCAAGGAATCACACATGTTAAGCTAAGGCGCTAAAACTAAGTTATTTAGACATGGATTGGCGCCTAGCTATGTTTAGCTATTTTCTTGACATTTTGAAGTTCTCAACCCATGAAACATGCCTTAGAAGTCTTTTCTTTCCCAAGTGCCCACTCCTAGATGTGAATTGATGTATTTTTCCTTAAGGCGCAAATTGAGGTTCATAGAGACAGGGAAATGCGCCTAGGATCCTTGGCTTATTTTTGACATTTTAATGATTTCAAACACTTGCTAATAGCTTCAAAGACCCTATTCCCCCTTAGGCACTCATAATGATGTAGATATATGATGTTTCTTCAAGGCACCAATGTGAGGTCTACTGAGAGGCAAAGTGCGCCTAAGGTTCAATTTAAGCTTTATACTTGTCATTTTTCATGTTTTCAAACACTTAAACAAGAGTTAGAATAATCCTTTTTCCTCAAGCGCTTACTCTTGTATGTTAAGTTATGTGATTTCTCCCTAAGGCGCTATTTTGTGATTGCACAAGTGAAAAAGTGCGCCTTAGCTTCTTGGAACTAATTCTTGACATTTTTCCATGCTTTAGATACTTGTGAAAGCTTTAAGATGACTTTTCCCCTTCAAGCACCTACATAAGATGATTCTAACTACACCTTGCACGTTCTTCCTTTGATATACTTGAAAATTCCATCTAGGCTCTTCATCTAGGCTCTCCATGAGGATATAGGTGTAGAAATGCGCCCAAAATGAGAAGAGCAACAAGGAATAGGCGCCTAAACTTCTCAATCAACTGCAAGGTGCCAAAATGGGTGAAAATCCACTTCAAGGTGCCAAAATGGATGAAAATCCACTTCAAGGTGCCAAAATGGATGATAGGAGGCATAGAATGTGCCTTAGGGGTTTATGCTTAGCATGCCTTAATAAATAAAGGGCCTCTAAGGTAGGCGCCAAAAACTATAACTCACCCCACTTCCTCTAGACACCATTTGATAATCCCCCCAACACTCTGGGTTCAGGGTGCTCAAACATGATGATGACCTATATATCACTCTCCCAAGGCGCTCACGATGATGAAAAAACCAAGGGTATTTTGTCTTAGGTGCCCTTTTGGGTTTGAAAAAGTGAAGAAGTGTGCCTTGAGTCCTTCAACACATTTTGGCCATTTTGGAGGTCCTCTACATAAGGCGCTAATACTTGATGGAAACTTGACTATCATCTCAATCTAGGTGCTAATACTTGATGATTTTGGGTATATAAAATGGTGCCTTCAATAATGATGATCAATTGTATGCATTTACTCCACTGAGAAACTTAAGATGACTCTTTTAACCCTTCATACACTTAGGCGCTCAAAGTTGGTGTTAGTGATGTCAATAGGCGCCTTCACTCTTCATGCAAGGTTTTAGTTTATTAGAAAACTTCTAACACTAGGCGCTCAAAGTTGGTGGTAGTGATGTCAATAGGCGCCTTCACTCTTCATGCAAGGTTTTAGTTTATTAGAAAACTTCTAACACTAGGCGCTCAAAGTTGGTGGTAGTGATGTCAATAGGCGCCTTCACTCTTCATGCAAGGTTTTAGTTTATTAGAAAACTTCTAACACTAGGCGCTCATTGAGGTCTCTGCCTTTAGGCGCCATATTTCAAGGTTTAATCCTCTCACACCCAAGGCGCTAGAATGAAGTGATTTTGTAGCATGAAAGGCGCCTAAACTCATAATGCATTTTCCTTGTCAAATTTTCACTTCTTGAGGTCTTTTAGCAACTTTTCAATCAAGGCGCCATATTTCAGGCTGGTTGGAAATGTATTCTCTCCTAGGCGCATCTATGAATTTGTACCCAAGGCGCTGATTTGGGTTGGCAGAGGTAGAAAAATGCACCCAAATTCGCGCCTAGATTTGGAAGTCCCAGAGGGTAAGGTATATTAAAAAATATATTCAAGTATAAGTTTAGAGATTGAATTCCTTATACTTCAAATATTTCAATATACCTTTCAGGATGTTTGAGATAGGTCTCAGATCCACCCGATTTAACATGCAAATTATAGAATTTGGAGGATCCACCAGATTTCAGACTTAGCCAATTTTTTCAGGATTTCAGGCTACCAGACTTAGTCATTTTCAGGATCTCAAACATCAGGATCAGGTCATTAGGGGACTATAGGATTCAAACACCACTGACTTCATCATGCAATAAACTAAAGACATCATCAAAACTTAATGCAAAGCATCGGAGCTCAAAAAAAAAAGGGGGGGTCCCCATTTGCAATGGGGCGATGTGTAATTTGGTCACAACAGGTGGGAGCTATGGGGTTGGGTGGGAGGACATAATTGCCCCGCTAAATAGAAAGGTGAGGTGACATACCCAACTATAGGAGTAGAAAGGTGAGGGGGAGAATCAACCCACCTCCCATTCAAACAGCAAGCCCATCGAGGTCGAGTAGGTATGTTACGTATAGAATGTTGGGATAACTGGCCTGGGAGCAGATAGGGAGGGAGGGCTATAATTGTTGGCAGCAAAACTTTCGGATAGGCCAGTTGAGAAATTTGTTCTTTCGGTGATTCAGAGCTCGCATTCACTAGCAATCCCCAAATAAGGGAGAGTGCTCGACCTATTGAAACGTGAGTCGAGGGAGTATGCCTCTTAAGATAGGGCACCATAGGGAGGGGGGTGCGAGTCTTAAAGTTCCAAGGGAGTGCTTTGAAGAAAGTCTAGAGGGACCGGGGTACTACGAATACGATTGAAACGTAACATCGATATTACGAATTTTAGCCCCCCACAATAATAGCCTTTCCAACTAGGGGTGGGTGGGAGGTATAGATTGGGGTGGGTGGGAGGAACAACCCTTTCGTGGGTTCCTTAGGACCGATTCACTCTGCGTAGATTGATTGAATGCAAAAACCCTGGAACTGACAGGCGATTGTGTTTTTCGCATGATTCTCGTTACTCATGTCAGCATTCTCACTTCTGATATCTCCAAGAGCACAAGCACAGTGAGCACCAGTGAACTACGTTGTTGCCCCTTTGATTCACAAAACATCCCGCTATTGACCCGGATGGGAGCGAATCTCATCGCTTCGATGAATCACTCGAGCCTTGATACATTTTTGGTGCTATGGAGCTAGACCAGTGAGCTATTATGCTTTCTTTGAAGGATGGTTGCTTCCAAGCCCACCTCTTGGTTGTCATCGCTTGATTACTTCCTTTTCCACTAAGTGACTGCTTAGGGACCTTAGCGTACGATCTCGGCTATTTCCCTCTCGACTTTGGATCTTAACATCCAAAGTCTGTCTGCTTACTGAAATGGCATGTACTTGGAATTTCCTTGGGGTTGGTCAAGCTTTGGGCCACCCTAGCCCATTGTGTGCTCTGTAATATGCACACCCAATTTTTTTTATTTTTTTTATTGTAAACAAGATGCAAACATGCAATCTCCTCAACACTTTCTGATCATCCAAATCCCGAGATGGGTAAGGTGAGAGCATACGGTGTGTTGGAATCACACAACTACCCAATGCAGCTACCAATGCTCACTACAACCACTAGACGGCCATGTCGTCCACAACCTACGCTTCTTTAGCGGAGTGCTTGTTTAGACAATATGATCGCACTAGGCAGTAAGCTGTCCACATCTACACTTATTCATTGCAGTTCGAATGCAATTACAAGATGAACACACAAGGCGGCAAGTTGACCTTATCGACACTTCTTCACTAGACATGTGTTTAACATGCAATGTCACTGGCAGAATGTCTAAGCCGATACAGACCAAAATGGTCGATATTATCAGGCTTGTTCAATACCAAACGGGCCAAATTGGTATGCTATAACAACTGGCGATAAACCATCTAGTTTTACAATATGCAAATGCAATAACAACAAACCTCCAACGGTACTACCATCCGGGGTTGTAACAAAAGAGTTTTCAAACACTTCTAGATAACTCTATGCAATTTAAACTGCTCCGAACTGATTTAATAATATTCTGATGTAAATTTCAGATTGCTGCTACATACAAATCAGAATACTAAATGCTCAGAAAACATCAGAAATCAAGGAGTAACCATCTAACAGTAATCCATAACTGAGAAACAATGAAGTATACCACTGAAAACTCTTTGTATACATTGTCAAATCATTCTGAACTGAAAAGACACTGCTGAAGCTGCTCACCAAACTGTATGGTCAGCTTGTGTATCAACCCAAAACCACCAAAGAACATCATATAATAGGGCGGCTAGCAGAAACAAAGATTAAGCACCTCAAAATAGCTCCAAATACCGAAAAAAGAGGTATCGATTCATATTCCCATCCTCACGTCCTCCTTCAAATGCTGTATGTAAAGGTACGACTCCCTCATATACGTACAGCTCCCTCCAAAAATCATTCAAAACAAACTTTCAAATGAAGTGAGCGCCTTGGTCAAAGAAAGAAAGCGGCCCCACCAGATCACTAAAGACAAAAAGATAGAGAGAAATCTTTAATCTTATTTCATTCGACTTGTGATATCCCGATATTAAGGCAATGTTTAACTTAAAGATTTAAACATCATGATAAAAGACGGTGAAGTTGCTTTCGTAAAATGTGGTGTTTAGTCAATTTGAATGATAGAGATAATTGCGGATGTATTAATATTTAAATAAACAATATTAAATAATATTATTATAAATATTTTAATATAATTAAAATATAATATATTTATTTCAATTAACAAAGATATATTATTATATATATAAATATAAATATAAATATTAATATAAAAATAAATATAATTACAAAATGACTTCATATAAGACTTTTTGTCTTATCTAAAGATATATATAAGCAGCGATTATCATAACTAGGACAGCGATTGTTAATTATTAAGGAGTGATCAGAATTAAGGATTGCTGACTTGAGATGTGGTGCGACTCCTATTAATAAGGAGATATGAAGTGTATCAAAGGAATAATTTAATAAAAAGCACCGATTCTTAAGAGCAGCGATCTATTGTGAAGGAATGCTATGATCCAGATTTAGTATATTTATAATTATCATGAAGAAAATAATTAAGAGGAAGGCAGCAATCTCTTTGAACGGATACATCTATTAAAAAGGTGGTGATGAATAGGTATGCCCCTTAACTTATTGAGGAGGATATAAATGTCAAATGAAGATATGTCTTGAAGGGGCATCTAGAAATGAAAAATAAGATCTGATTTTAAATAGAGATGTGAGGGAATAAGAAAAGGAAATAACAATATATATATTCTGATTTAAGAACAAGATAAAAATAGTATATAAAGAGGAGCCATCAAGAGGAAAAACATTCATACAGATCTGCAAACAAGATATATAGAAAAGGCATTAAATTGAGGAAGGGATTCAAGAATAAATATAATATACAGATATACAGATCTGCACATAAGAATTATTTAGAAGATCAATCAAGAAGGCAGTACTGAGCATCTAAAGAAATACAGAGCAGAACTAAGAAATACAGACAGCCAGGTACATATATATATATCAGTTGCAATATATACAATCATAGAGGTGACAACAAAACTATAAGTTAATCTGCCCTATGGAATAATTATATCTATACTTAATGAATATAAAGATGAATCAATATATTCACCTACATCTACCATTATACTAGTAAATGATATTATTGATGTTATGGATAATGATTTGAATTTGGCAATAATTGGTCAAGGAAAGGATGAGGCAGGACTGCAAGGAGGGGGAACGACGAATGATCCCTCACTAGGTACGCCACCTCATGATGATGGTTAAGGACCACATGAGACCAACAGAGGATAAGGTCTTGTTGTTGGGCCTAGGGTTGAGATTCCAGGACACCCTATTGCAACCTCCTGGACTATCCCCACTTGAATCAATTATTGAAATAAATAGGGGGATCTTCAATCATAAAAGGAAGGGTTGGTGTGATGGAGGGGAACGACGTAAAGCCCTCACTAGGTAAGCCACCTCATGATGATGGTTGAGGACCATCGGTTAAGGACCACATGAGGCCAACAGGGGATAAGGTCCTACTGTTGGGCCTAGGGTAGAGGAAACTTGGGACACCTCATCACGACTTCTCCCCTCTTTATGGTTGAACCCATATAGTCCTTGAGACTTGTCACATTGTTATATATGATCTTTCTTAGACTTAGAATTAAATGTATTACATATCTCTTACATGATTTGAATAGATAATTTATTATACATGTTTTGATCATATGAAGTGTATTTCCAATGTTATCTAACATGATTGCAGGGCCTAAATCAGCATTTAATTGGTAAGTTGTAACCCTAACTTGTGATTCTAGGGCAAGATTTAGGGTAATCCCTAAAGGAGACATTACACGACTATCTCCATCTTGTACGACAACTTTGGTACGATGCCTAAGGGAAAAGAAAAGGTACAGAAAGATACCATGATTTGCCTTTACAAAACAAGTTGCCTCATCTTAGAATATTCATCCAACAAATAATCTGCATTAAAACTCAAACATTAACTTCAACGTCCAACATAGGAAAAAGTATGGCTTCCCTCCATGGTACGACTCCTTCAGGAAAAAACTCCAAAATTTATTAATAAACTTTGCAATCTGCTTCCCAAACTCCATCAGAAAACATCAAATATATTCATTCTCAACAACAAACTGTAAAAATTATACTTGCAGGGCAAATGCAATTTTAGGATGAAATCAGCAAATCCAGATAGGAGGGGTTTCGTCCTCAAGAAATATGGAGAAAACTCAGATTCTCACTTAGAGCAAAACAATATGCAATATCCAGTCTAAACCTTCAAATGAGCTCAACTCCTCCTTAAATAGACACTTTTAGGGCAACACAGGTGAGAATATAATAATAATTTCACTTTTTTATATTCTCCTCAAATAAAAAAAAAATGACCTTTTATTTGCTCATTGAAGTTTCTTAATGTCCCCCATGCCTAACACCCCTCTATCTGCACACTTAAAAGTCACTTTTTAAATAATTAAAAAGTTGTCAACTGAAAAAATATAAAGTAAAATTACTTTTCGACAACTAAAACAATTATTTAAATGAATTTTCCTTTTCACCATCCAATTAGCCTGCGGGAAAACATAGGGAAATAGGCTAATGGCCATTGAACTACTTATGAGCGAGAAGGGGACATTACAGTTCTCCCTCCCCAGAATTGATTGTCCCCAAGCAATTGCAACTCAGGATGCTCCAAAATCTGCTCACCTTCCCATGTGGCATCCTCTATTGGAAGATTCTTCTACTTAATCAAATACTCCTTAATGCTTCGTTTCCTCAAACTACGCTCTCTGAAATCAATCACTGCTTGTGATACCAATATAAGTTTCGCTTCATCATCTAAGGAAGGTAGCCCAACTGAAACAACCACATTGTGACCAAGCGTCTTCTTGAGGCATGAAACATGGAAGACATTGTTAACCCTGCTACTCTCAGGTAGCTCTAACTCATAAGCCACTTCTCCAACTCTCCTCTTGATCCTGAATGGGCCATAGAATTGTGGCTTCAACTTCTTAGCTCCACTCTTTTTGAGAGTAAACTGTTTATAGGGCTGCAACCTTAAATAAACCATATCTCCCACTTCAAAAGTTCATTCAACTCTATGCTGATCAGCATACAACTTCTGCTGATTCTGGGCATGCTGGAGGTTGTCTTTGAGTGATTTCAAAACATCTTGACTCTGCTGCAATAAGTCTTTTGCCCCGGAACACTACTGTCACAAAACATTAGATTAATGAAGCTATGAGCTTCATAACCATATAAAGTCATGAAGCGAGACATTTTAATAGACATATGATAAGTAGAATTATAGCAATATTCTCCCAAATGGAGCCATCTCACCCAAGCCTTCTGCTGTCCCAAAACATAGTTTTGCAAGTATCCTTCCACCCACTTATTCACTATCTCTGTTTGCCCATCCGTCTGTGGGTGATAACTAGTGTTGGGAGTGAGTTCTATTTCAGTCAATTTGAACAACTCTTGCCAAAACACACTTAGGAACCTGCTGTCCTTGTCACTAACAATACACTTTGGCAAACTATGCAACTTAAACATTTCTCTAAAGAACAAATCAGCAACTTGAGATGCCTTATAATCAACTGAAATAGCGAAGAAGTGAGCAAATTTTGTCAATCTGTCAACAATAACATAAATGTATTCTTTACCTCGCATTTTGGGCAACCCGGTGATGAAGTCCATTGATATACTTTCTCCCTTTTGATTGGGAATAGGTAGGGGCTGCAACAAACTAGTAGGAAAAGTATGCTCATTCTTATTTTGTTGACAAACTTCACACTCTCAAATATGCTTAAGGACATCATCCTTGAGCCCCTTCCAAGAAAATCTTTCCTGAATCTGTTTATAAGTTTTAAAATATCTTTGGTGACCAGCCAAGGGAGCATCATGAAAAGTTCTTAAAATCTTCTCCTTCAACTTGGATTCGGGTAAAAAGATTCTACCCTTGTAGAGGATCAGCTCATTAACCACTTCATACTTCTCATCCTGCAAAGTTCCCTCCAAAATGTTAGTGGCGAAAAAATTCTTATCATATTTTATTAAGATTCAATCCTTCCAATCAGCTGGAATTTCCATCTTAGCATTCAAATGTGGCCTTCTTGACAGTGCATCAACCACCACATTCTTTTTCCCCTTGACATATTCAATGTCAAAATCGTAAGCTTGTAGCTTACTAACCCATTTTTGTTCCCTGTCATTGAGATCTTTTTGACTAAGGAAGTACATCAGGGTATTATGATTAGTTTTAACAATGAATTTCCCACCAACCAAGTATTTCCTGAACTTAGCCAAGGCATGCATAATGGCAAACATTTCCTTGTCATAGAATAAATTCTTTTCACACCTCTCAATTTCCTACTCTCAAAAGCAATTGGATTCTTATTTTGCATCAACATAGCACCAATTCCTTCACTGAAGGTATCACACTCAAGCTCAAAAGGCTTGGAGAAATCAGGTATGGCCAAAACAGGGCTGAACTCATTACTTGCTTAAACTGATCAAAAGATTGCCGTGCTGATGGAGACCATGCAAATGCCCCCTTCTTGGTCAAATCAGTAAGTGGGGCAGCCAACTGTGAAAATCCCTTCACAAACCTTATGTAGAAATTGCATAATCCAAAGAAACCCTTCAAATGAGTAAGAGTCTTCGGTGGAGGCCAATCCAATATGGCCTTAATCTTCTCTTGGTCAACCTTAACTCCTTTAGAGCTGATTACATGACCCAAATATAAAATTTCAGTCATGCCAAATTCACACTTTGACTCCTTTTCAAACAAAGATTGAACCTCAAGAATGCCCAAAACTACATCTAGATGTCTCATGTGCTCTTCCCATGTCTTACTGTAGATTAAGATGTCATCAAAAAACACCAAAACAAACTTTTTGAGTTGCTGACTGAAGACTTGGTTCATGCAAGTTTGGAAAGTTGCAGGTGCATTTGTCAAGCCAAAGGGCATGACTAAGAGCTCATAATGCCCAAAATGGCATCGAAAGACAGTTTTTTAAATGTCTTCCTCGCTAACTTTGATTTGGTGATTCCTGTTGATGATTGTTTTTAGACAGGTCAACAATAGAGTAAAACACTAGAGTATCCCACTCTCTCTTGAATAAAGCCTCTCGAATGCTAAACAAAGTGATCAATTGAGACAACTCCAAGGTTCCTTATTTATGATTCATGATGGGTTAACTCAGTGATTACATGTGATCTTGCTGATAATCACAAAGAGACTTACATTAGACTTCTTCATACTTCCTTAGCTTATTCCTCCTTTCAGTGTGGATGATTTATGTACAAGGTCTCAATGATAAATAAAAGAAAAAAAATAAGGATTTAGAAACTAATCTAAGGTCAATGAAGGAGTGATGATGCGTGAATAGACAAACTCTTTGATAAACCTAACTCCAATTCGCCAAGGATGCCTACAACTACATGGAGTTGGTGCAATCTCTTAAGGTAAACGAATGGTTTTCAAGTCATGAAGGCTCATACAAGCACCCATCGGATGGCACAACTCGAACAAGCATCCACAATTGAACATAAGCAAATGATGAGGCTCAAACTAGCTTTACACAACACTTCACCGGCGATGAATGTTAAAAGCATGAGCTAGGAGTCGATCAAATATTCAATACAACATACTAACATCAATGAGCTTCTAATATGCTTCTAATCTAATTTGAGACATCTCTCCACTTCATTAAGATACAACAAACCATGTCATTCCACAAGACAACACTTAACACCAAATGAGTTCCAATGTCATTACATTAATCTTGAGAAATATTTACAACAACTTCAAGTACTCTTAGAGAATTTCGAGAGTCTCTTCTATTCTACTCCTAAACTATTTGCCTACTGACTACTCTCTAATCTCTCTTTTAATGAATTACAAATGAGGCAACAAGGCCTTTATATAGGGCTCCAGTATTACAATGAATGACTCAGATTGATCAAGATAGCCAAGGGCTCAGATCATGCCACCTCAATAGGTAGTTACAACTTGCTATTTTTAGTACAAAAGAGAGGCAATGAAGGCATGCTTTCCAAGAAGATAAGGATAAGATGGAATCTTTGGAGCATCTTCCACATGGACGTCCTCTTTGTCTTTTTGCTTGTCGAATGATGTGGCGGACTATGATTGGCTTGATGACGAGTGTCTGCCACGGAGGTGCCACCTTAGCATATTCCCAAATTGTATCATCTTGTGATGTCTTTGATGTGATTGCTTTGATACTTGAATGTTTAGGAATACTTTGTTGATTTTGCCTTGTAAATTGGATGTATGATAGATGTTGCTCATTTGGTTTAACTTTTGTAATGCTTCTCCTCTTGCAGGTAAGATACATGATGATCTTCTTTGGATGCATCTTCTTGAAGAGTGTAGTATGAGATAATGATGATACTTAATTCATGATTAGAAGTAGGAGATCTCTCTTTAGACTTGAAGATCAAAGAGTCTTGAAGTTGAATGGATGGATGAATGTCTTCGACGTGATGCCATTGAAGATGAAGTAGTGTACTTGCCATGTATACTTGAACTTGATGTATATGATGAAATGCTCCAACTTGAAAGGGTCCTTTGGAGTGTAGATATTGATGATAACACCCTTCTTATATGTAGAGTAGATGACTTCTCAAAGAGAGTTGAATGCACCGGAGGAACTTGAAACTTTATAAATATCATTGGATGCCTTCGGAACGCTTGATGATAATGAAGATGAAGGGTGTTGGCATGTTGAACTTGAAGTGATCACTTGGAGTAGCTACATGATGTCTTCTCCAATATAGCAACTTGTTGACTCTGGATGTTAGCTCCTTTGATGATTCCTTAGCTCCATTCACGCTCCTGCAACACACAAGGAAAGAGACAACATCAATCCTCTTGATAAACACTTGATTTTATAACACATAAGAATCATTACATGCATCCCTAACCTAGGCGCATTAGATGGGAAATTGGTTCTTCATATGAAAGCAATCATAAAATTCAAACCAAGCATCATATATGAGTGTCGCATTAGATAAGCAATTCAGCCTTCACTTAAATTTCTTCAAAACCACATCAATAGTGGTGCATTGGTTAAGGATTTTGATGTTTGGTTTGAGTGATGTCAAAAACTTGAATTTAACCATGCTCATGAGTGGCGCATTGGATCATGAAGTAGATCTTCTCTTGAAATTTGACCTTTTGCTTATCATTTGTGGTTGGCGCATCGGTTGATGTTTTTAGACTCCGGTTGAAGTATGTCTTAAGCTTAAGTTCCTCAAAGCCGATAAGGCGCAGCAATTGGGAATTCAGTATCCTCCTTCAATGATGTTCAAACTTTTATTTCCATCTTACCTTTCCTCACATGAAATGGCGCAGCAGATCAGGTTTTTGATCTTTGATTGAATTTTGCTTTAAAACCTGAACTAAACTTCCTCTTAGCAATGGTGCATTGGATGGATGTTTTGGTTGATTCTTGAAAAAATTCATAACACTTCAGCCCCAAATCCATTCATAACTGACGCATTACATCCACATTTTGACCTTTGCTTAAAATTGGCATCCAAAACTTAAGTTATCACACTCCAAGTGGTGGCGCATCAGATAGGGAATTGGATCTTCTTTAAAATTCTCACAAGATTTATACTTAGACAATCAAAACAAACTTCTTCAATCTTGGCGCATTAGATGGCAATTTAGATGCTTGGTTGAAATGTCTCTTGAAAGTTATCATCATCTCTCTTTGTCAAGGCACAGCAGATGTAAATTTGATCTTCTCTTCATGTCTTAATGCATCAGATCACATTTTCATCCTCCTCATGAATGACCTCCTTGTGGATGCATTAGTTCGAGGTTTCAATTTCTCTCTGATTTTGAATGATGTATTTGAAATAATCCTAAATAGGTTGCATTGATCATGAGATGGAGATCATGATGCTCACTTGATATCCTTTGAAAAACTTAAACCCGACCTTACTCCAAGGTGGCGCAGTAGTCAAGGATGTTGATCTCTTCTTGAAGGTGTGTCAAAAACTTGCAATCCGCAACCTCTCCACATGTGGCGCAATGGATCAACATTTCATGCTCCGGTTAAAACTTAGCCATTCCTCATACTTCAGTCATTTGATTCCAAGGCAGCACACTAGATCAAGGTTTTGGATCCTCTCTTAAATGTCTTTATGAAAATCCGGATGCAATTACTTCATGCTTTGGCGTACTAGATAGAGATTTTGGATCTTCTTGAAATGTCTCATAAAACTTAAGTTCAAGCCTCCTTCAAGGTGAGCGCATTGGTCAAGGAATTTGGATTCTGGTTGAATGATCACCAATAAAACTAATCAAACCTTCCTCTCACCTTAATATACATGGGGCACCGGTTGAGGATATTGATTCTCTCTTGAAAGATACTCTAAAAACTTGATTTAAACCTCATGTCAATTAGGCGCCTTGGTTCAAGGTTTGGATCTCCACTTGGAACTTGCCTTGAAACTCCCAACAAGATGTCTTCTTCCTTAGGTACATTGGTTGAGGATTTTAGTCTTTGGTGGAAATTTGTCTCTTGAAACTCGTCATCACCTCCTTTTGACAAGGGCGCACTAGTTCTTGATTTTGAACTCCCGTTGAATAATGCCAAAAGCTCAAGTAAAATCACCCTTTAATGATGGCGCATTAGATCAAGGATTTAAGCTCCGGTTGAAAATTCAGTTTGACAATCAAAAGAACTTTTCATTTTGGACGCATTACATGTGGCGCACTGGTTGAGGGTTATAGATCTTCTGTTGAATGCACTTCAAAACCTCGATCTTATCATCCTTGATAAGGGCGCATTAGGTGAGTCGCATGGGATCCAAATTTTGATCTCCGGTTAGAAGTGGTGCATTTCATCAAGATTTTGCGGCACTCTTATGTCTTGGCGCACTGGATCAAGTTTCTGCGCTCTCTTCAGTACTTAGCCATTTTCAAGGTCTCTCAGGGCAAGGTATATTGAAAAATATATTTAAGTATACTTTAAATATTTTTCAATATACCTTTCAGGATGTTTGAGATAGGTCTCGAACCCACCGGATGTAACATGCAAAATCTAGAATTTGGAGGATCCACCAGATTTCAGACTTAGTCAATTTTTTCGGATTTTTAGGATATTAGGATACCAGACTGTCATTTTCAGGATCTCAAACATACATCAGGATTTATCTCAGTGTTCATTATTTGGATGGAATTTGATCAAGACTTCATTACTACAAGTTCATGTTCCAGATGAGACCTCCAGTTATAAAGCAAAAACTTTCTAGGAGAGAGACTTATTGTTGGATTGGCAGAGGAAACGAACCTAAGATATCATCCAAAACCTAATGCAAAGCATTAGAGCTCAAAAAAAGGGGGTCCCCATTTGCAATGGGGTGATGTGTGATTAGGTCACAACAGTACCTAGACCTCAAGTCTATTTTGGAAAAATAGTGCACCATGCAATTCATCTATAAGCTCATCAATCCTTGGAATTGGATATCGATTTTTGATGGTCTTCTTGTTGAGTGCATGATAATCAATGCACATACACATTGTCCCATCCTTCTTTTTGAATAGAACAACAAAATAAGCAAATGGGCTTGTGCTAGTGCGGATATGTCCCATCTCCAAGAGTTCTTTGATGGCCTTTTCAATCTCTTCCTTATGCCATCTATGATGACGACGAGTGGTGATGACTGGTTTGGCCCCCTCCTCCAGCTCAATCACATGCTCGATCCCTCTATTAGGAGGTCTTCCAGGTGGTATCCCACTAAAAACCTTGCTATGCTTATCTAACAAGGCTTGCACATCCGTATGGTACTCTCTTTTTCCTTCACGAGAGGTAGTTGGTGTGATGATGCATTGGGCTGCCCACTCCACTTGCCCATGACGAAACAATCTCTCCATTCTCTTTGTAGTGACCACACGTGGAGCACTAGTAGACATGCCTCTCAAAACTACCTTCTTCCCATCAGCTTGGAACTTGAGTTCCATAGATTGGAGATTCAATGTGATTTCTCCCAATGATTGCAGCCACTGAATTCCTAGGACAACATCAATATCACCAATGCTAACCACATAAAAATCATCCTTGACTTCGTAATTCCCTAATTGGAGACTCATATTGGGAATTTTTCTACTACAATGAAGGGTGAAACCATCTGCAACCATCACATTAAACCCTTCAAACTCCTCGGTTTTCAACCCTCTTCTAGCAACAACACCTATGTCAATGAAGTTATGAGTGGCTCCGGTATCAATCAAAGCAACAATTCTTTGGCCACACAAAACACCTCGGATCCTAAAAGGATCATTTCTTTGATTGCTCGAAAGTTGAGCAAAGGTACCTTCACTATTCTTCTCTTCTGTGGGCTCTTCTGTGATTTTTTCTTCTTCAAAATTATCATGATCAGCCTGCTGTTCTGAAATTTCTGATTCAAATTCTTCCTCTGAAAACACTTCTATATAGTGCACTTGCCCTTTCCCAAGGCACTTATGCCCTAGAGCCCAAGGCTCTTTGTATGAGAAGCACAATTTCTTTCTTCGCAACTCATTTCTAACTTCCTCATCCATTTTTGGAGGCATACTCTTTGGCTGATTGTATGTTTTCTGGAATGGTTTCTTGGATGGGAAACTCTTCTTGGAAATTGGTGATTAGGGTGAGTGGTCTCAAGATCTAGAGACTTCTTGATAGCTTCTTGAAGTGTGGGAGGATTGAATGCCTTTACCAAACCCCTCAAATTCTCAGTGAGTCCTTCAACGAACAGCATAACCACCCTCTTTTCAGATATATCAGGGACCATAACAACAAGTTTATAAAACTTAGTGATGTAGCTATCAACACTGCCATACTGCTTAATCTGGGCCAGCTCACGGAAGTATACTTCAGGATCCTTCCAGTCAAATCTGTCAATCAATTTCTTACTGAACTCATCATAGGAATTGATAAGAGCATGGTTTTGAGTAACCAACCCATGATGCCACCATTCATAGGCAACTCCTTCAAAGTGAATAGTTGCAAATTTTATTGCCTCAACTTTTGGCATGGGTTTGAGAGTTAGGAAAGTATCCAACTTTTGTATCCAAGCATGTGTTGTGCTCTTCCCACTCCCATCAAAAGTAGATAGTGTTAATTTGCCCAAGGCTTGCTGGTACTCCTTTGGCTATCTTTTAGGCCTCTCTTCTTGTCTGGAGTTCTTTCTATCCTTTTTCTGATTCATGAATTGATGTAGGGTTATCTCTCCATGAACATGTTCCGGAAGTGTGTGATATTCATCATAGATAGCCACCACTTCATCTACCAGGGGTGTCTCCTCTTCAGGCTTTGGAACCTCTTCTTCTCTTTGTATGAAAGTTGGTTGGAAGGGTCTTCCAATCCCACTTGTTGCAGTCCTCATTGTGTTATTAACACTGTTTTGGTTGTTGGTTGTAGCACTGTTTTCTGCTTGCACTCTAGGAGTGCCCATGTTTTGGGACATTTGAGCAAGTACAACAATCAACTGCTGCTGCAATTGGGCAAATTGATTCATCATTTGCTGCTATCCAAGTGCAAGATCATTCAAAATATTCTCCAAACTTGGCATTTCAAACCTTCTTTCAGTTCTATCCTGGGGACTTCCATTTCCTGAAACATCCTTCCCTCTGTCTATTTTCTTTGACTCAACTGCTGGTTCAACTGCAAGGGGCTGTCTTGCAGCTAAAGCTGCTGACCAAGTGTCCTCTTCTAGGTATCTAGGAGTCTGAAACTGGTTTCTCTTTTGTTCTCTTTCAAAATATCTTCTTTCCCTGTCACTTCCGTGCATGGAGTGACTGCTGCATGAAGAGATTAGTGTCTAAACACTCACAAGCTGGCAAGATCTCTAGCTTTGATACCACTGTAATATGTACACCCAAATTTTTTTATTTTTTTACTGTAAACAAGATGCAACCATGCAGTCTCCTCTTCGGATAATCTAGATCCCGAGATGGGCAAGGTGAGAGCATACAGTGTGTTGGAATTACACAATTACCCAATGCATCTACCAATGCTCACTACAACCACTAGGCGGCCACGCCGTCCACAATCTATGCTTCTTTAGCGGAGTGGTTGTTTACACAATATGATCGCACTAGGCGGCAAGCCGTCCTCATCTACATTTATTCAGTGGAGTGCGAATGCAATTACAGAATGAACAAACCAGGTGGCAAGCCGACCTTATCGACACTTCTTCAGGGGACGTGTGTTTAACATGCAATGCCACTGGCAGAATGTCTAAGCCGATATAGATGAAAATGGTTGATATTATCAATCTTGTTCAATGCCAAATGGGCTAGATTGGTATGCTATAACAACTTGCGGTAAACCATCTAGTTTTACAATACGCAAATGCAATAACAAACCTCCGGCGGTACTACCATCCGGGGTTGTAACAAACAAGTTTTCAAACACTTCAAGATAACTCTATGCAATTTAAACTACTCCAAACTTAATAATATTCTGATGTAAATTTCAGACTTCTGCTACATACAAATCAGAATACTAAATGCTCATAAAACATTAGAAATCAAGGAGTAACCATCTAACAGTAATCCATAACTAAGAAACAATGAAGTATACCACTGAAAACTCACTGTATACACTACCAAATCATTCTGAACTGAAAAGACATTGCTGAAGTTGCTCACCAAACTGTACGGTCAGCTTGTGTATCAACCCAAAACCACCAAAGAACATCATATAACAGGGTGGCTAGCAGAAACAGAGATTAAGCACCTCGAAACAGCTCCAAATACTGAAAAAAAAGGCATTGATTCATATTCCCATCCTCATGTCCTTCAAATGTTGTACGTAAAGGTATGACTCCCTCCAAAAATCATTCAAAACAAATTTTCAAATGAAGTGAGTGCCTTGGTCAAAGAAAGAAAGCGGCCCCACCAGATCACTAAAGACAAAAAGATAGAGAAATCTTTAATCTTATTTCATTCGACTATCTCCATCTTGTACGACAACTTTGGTACCACGCCTAGGGGAAAAGAAACGGTACAAAAAGATACCATGATTTCCCTTTACAAAACAAGTCGCCTCATCTTAGAATATTCATCCAACAAATACTTTGCATTAAAACTCAAACATAAACTTCAACGTCCAACACAGGAAAAAGTACAACTTCCCTCCATGGTATGACTCCTTTAGAAAAAAACTCCAAAATTTATTAATATCCTTCAACCTTTAAAAAGATCACAGTAATCACAAAACATAGAATAAACTTTGCAATTGGCTTCCCAAACTCCATCAGAAAACATCAAATATATCCATTCTCAGCAACAAACTGTAAAAACTATACTTGCAGCGCAAATGCGATTTCTAGATGAAATCACCAAATCCAGCTAGGAGGGGTTTTGTCTTCGAAATTGGTATTCCAAGAGGGTTTTCATCCTCAAGAAATATGGAGAAAACTCAAATTCTCACTTAGAGAAAAACAATATGCAATATCCAATCTAAACCTTCGAATGAGCTCAACTACTCCTTAAATAGGTACTTTTAGGGCAGCAAAGGTGAGAATATAATAATAATTTCACTTTTTTTATATTCTCATCAAATAAAATTAAAATGACCTTTTATTTGCTCATTGAAGTCACTTTATGTCCCCCATGCCTAGCGCCCCTCTATTTGCACACTTAAAAGTCACTTTTTAAATAATTAAAAAGTTGTCAATTGAAAAGATATAAAGTAAAATTACTTTTCGACAACTTAAATAATTATTTAAATGAATTTTCCCTTCCACCATCCAATTAGCCTACGGGAAAACATAGGGAAATAGGCTAATCGCCACTGAACTGCTTACAAGTGAGAAGGGAACATTACATGCTCTACCTCGAGCCATAAGCATGCACGTTCTACTGAAATGGATTTCGCAGAAAACCAACTATATTCGATCTTGGTTGGCCTTTCACCCCTAGCCACAAGTCATCCCTGTATTTTGCCACATATGTGGGTTTGGTCCTCCAAGGCCCATTGGAGCTCCCTTCAACTTGGTCATGGTTCAGGTCAGATAGGAAAAACTGGGAGATTCTATTGGCCAAGGTTGGGCCCCCCACCTTTCCAATTAGAGTTCTTTTCTTTGTCACGCCTACACCTAATGGCTTAAGCCGTTGTTCCCACTTACTTGTTGACCCATTATGCAAAAGGTATGTTGTTCAATGCCACATTGACCCCCCCCTTGGGGACCTGAGGGGACCCTTTCCACGGGCCCCCACCCCTATGGGACCTATCCTTCGTAGAAAGGGTGGGGGGCCCCCCAACTTTCTATAGTTGGGACTAACTATCATTAGCGGTGAAAGTGATGCTACACTGCGACCGACTGATTGTTTATGCGCATTGGATTCGAGGTCTATTGCACTCCCTTTCCTAGAGTTCTTTTCACCTTTCCCTCATGATACTTGTACGCTATCGATCATTGAGGAATACTTGGGCTTAGAGGGTGGTCCCCCTGATTTAAACACTCCACGCTTTACTCAAATCCTGGGAAGAATTGAACTTGGCTAGAGGTAGGTAGAGAGGGCCCCCAACCCCCGGGGTGGTAGGGCCATCGGGGGGCACCCTATCCTTCCTATCTAGAGTAGGGGTGGGGAACCAATCTACAGGGCTATCGCCTTGTTTGGCTAGATCTTCCAACCTTTTCATAGTCCCCCCCCGGTTCTTCCATCATCCACCTAGTGAATGAATTGCACAGAGAAGAAGAGCCCCACCGCCACTACCTCTACCTATTAGCCATGGGGGGCTATAGTTTAGCTCCCTACCTCTATAGTAGGGGTGGGGGTAGGTATGGCGCCCTATTGATTGTTTGGGGCAGGACTCTGTTGATGGATATTTGCCCAATCCACTTTTGCTCATCACTACTAACGGGGTCTTAGTTGATTTCCTTTCCTCTAGCTACTTAGATGTTTCAGTTCGCTAAGTCGCTTCACCCTCACCCCCCCACTATAGAGGTAGGGAGTGGGACACGGATTCCCGATTAGAGATCCATGGATCACAGACGGTATCTCCCCATGGCCTTTCGCCTTTGGAAGCGTCTTTCCCTCCCAATGCCCAAGCATCCATCCGATGCATTATGATATGGTAGGCATTGAACCGACTGAACCTATGGGATAGGGCTCTATAATTCGCCCCACCCCCACCCCTCTCCCCAACAACACTATAGTCCACTTTCGAACTATAGTTGGTTCTATACTCAACTATAGATGCGATAGTTGACCGGCCTATAGTTTTTGAAGGTAGATTCTATGCGTAACATGCCCCCACCCACCCTAACTACTTCCTCCCATCTTGGGGTGAGGGGGGGTGGGGGAAGTAATGTTGACTCCCACCCACTTCAATGATGAATCAAGAGGGCCCCCTCCCTACTTACAGTTACTGCCCTCAACCCCCCTCCCTTAAACGGAGGGGGGAGACCCACCTACTCTCTCTCTTTCTACTACCCCTCCCACTAGCGAGGTGGGAGGAACTCACCCCTCCTACTCTTTCTTTCTACTGCCCCTAACACTACTGAGGTGGGGGGAATATCGGGGTGGCAACAACTCAATACCGGGGTGGGTGCAACTCACTACCAAGGTGGGCGGAACTCACCCTGCCTGCTTTCTCTAATCATTTACAATTTTCATAGCTTAAAATCTCTCTTAAAAAGTTCTTGGGTTATACATTTGTTTCAAATTTCTAATAATCATTACAATGATGAAGAATGCATAATTTGTGTGGGATGATTTATGGCTAAACTAACCTGCTAGACAACTGTGTCGGGCATGCTTTTAATTATTTTTATGTGAACACTAGCAATAATCTGAGCAGCATTAAATAAAGCTGCTCCATTATACACTACAATTTACAAAATACAAATTCTTACTATGCAAACATAGCCATCAAAGTACAATATATGTTCTACTATAGAGAAATTCAACATGTGGAAATGTGAATTGTGTCTATATATTGATTTGCTTAAATTTTCAAATATATATTTTGCATTTTAATTTGTCTCTTTCGAGATAACTCAAACCAGAATAGTATGTGAGGTAAAACCTCTTAAAATTATAAAGGGAAGCTCCTTAAGTTTAAGATAAGTTGCCATCCTGGTACGAGAACGGGTTCGAGGTTCGGGTATGCCGATACATATATAAATTATAGTTATATAATTTATTATAATTATATATATAATATTATAAATTATATGATATATAATTATAACTTATAACTATATAACTATAATTTATAATTTTATATTTATTAAAAATTATAAAAATAGTAATACTCATAATTGTCAATAAACAAAATACTTAAATGCCATAATTCACAAAAAAGAAAATATTCATAATTCAGTGATTTGTCAAATGTCAATACAAAATGAAAATTACAATCAATCGTATAACTCGCAACCTGTTGAAACATATAACTTCAAGCAAAATAAGCTGCGAGAAATCCCCAGGGCGACAATTGTATTAAAAAAACACACAAAATGGACACCACCATTTGAAACGAACATGGTGTGTCCTCTCAACCAGGGCAGAATAAGGTTTTTTTTATACGTCAACCTTTAACCATGATAATAATTCTCACACAGAAACAACGATGACTGATGGCAAAATGAGCTTTCAACACTAAAATTTCACATTTTTTCATTGACTTTCATCCAGATACATCTAGATCCTCCCAGGTCCATCCCGGGTAGACCTTGGGCGAACCCCAGGGCATCCTATCCTTGTCATCGGCCCCATACTGAACCTATACGGGCACGGGGGGCAATACTATAGAACCTAGTAACTTAGAGTTTAAGCTATAGACAAAGTATACCGTTATTCACACTTCACAATATTTCTTCTGGTGGGTTTTGATGAGTGAAATAACTATCTTCTTGTCTTTTTGCCTCGGCTACAAGTACAAGATTGTAACAACTCGTCTCACAAGTGAGATTTATAGATTTTATGAATGAAAGCATCTAATCCTAAACATGACAACTGGACCTTCCTACTAGTTAAAACAAAGACCAATAAGCAGATGCAAACAAGATTTGGAAAGAATAACAACTTGGACATATAACAACATATGATTTCATGAATTGAAAAGCTACATCGCATGTAAAGCTACAACCTAGGTAGATCGATATATCATCAATACAAAACTTGACCCTATAATTTACTTCCAATTCAATTAATGAAATTACATATACTAAAGTAGACACAAGGATATCAAGTTAAATAATATTTCATCAGCATGAGCATAGCATCAACTATCATTAAGAATTTCTTGTGCTCAAAGTACTTATTTATAGGTTACAAAATGCCCAATTTTTGGTATTTATAATAATTAATTTATTCCAAATTTCCAAAAACCATTGCTTGTAATGAAATAACTTGCACAAGAAAAGAAATATAATAGGAAATATGCTGCAAATACTTGAGAATAATCAGCCACTTCAAGGGGGAAAACCTCCAAAAGTCTTCAAGAGAACACAATTTGCATTATGATCATGATAAACTAACCACTAGCTCGTATATATAACACATAGGATGGCTTAATTATCTAAAATAAGACTATGATGATGATTATATAACTTAATTAAGAGTTAAGGTAGCCACAAGCTGACTACTCATAGCCCTATGCACACTATAGGATTAAGGGCGTAGCATTGTTTTAAAATACAAATGCTTAAAGTTTTTGAAAAGCAAGAAATAAAGAACTTTAAAGAAAAAATAAATAAAATCTAACTAAAGCAACCTAAAAACAGGCTTTCAACACCCTGTCCAAAAGTAAAACTTCCAGAAAAATGACTGCCAAAAATAGACATGGCTAAAAACAACAGTTTGATGCATGAGCACCCACTTTGATTCTGATGTAGCCCTTGCTTTGAAACATGGTGGATCCTCTGATGAATTCCAAAACCCTAACCACACATCAACTGATGACTTCATCCTCCAATCTTGGTGACTCGAACGTAATGCCATTTGTGGAAACAAGGCAAATTAAACCTTAGGTGACTGCATCTATTTTAGAGAACAGATTTTGCATCAGCCAAACCCTAGTTGAGAATGCTTTGCAAAGATCACGAAATTTGTACTGAAAATGTCCTTCATTCTTTGCTGTTCTGACTGTGACTGTTCAAACTACTGATAAATGCTTGAAATCAGAGGTATTATGAAGTTGTATAAGCTGCCATCATAATGATCAAAATACTGCTGGTACAAGCGACTTGAAACACTGTTTTTACCTTTTTTTGGAGGCTGAAAACCATGTGATATCAATATATCCCTTTCACAGTCCCAGTTCTATTTCATGTTTTCATATTTTCACCACAGCTAGGTCAGACTGAAGTGATGAATCCGAAGAAATAGCGTTCTTTCCTTGACTAAATGGGGTAAGAACAAAAGAAAACTCCTTAAGAGGGTTAAGTCATCAAAAGAAAACATGACATGGACTACATGAGGTGTGCCCTTTAGCTACATCTGCCACTTAAATCACTGCATGAGGTGTGCCTCCTTCATTCATGTTTGTCACTTAAATCACTGCATGAGGTGTGCCTCCTTCATTCATGTTTGTCACTTAAATCACTGCATGAGGCGTGCCTCCTTCATTCATGTTTGTCACTTAAATCACTGCATGCACATCCCAAGTGTGCTTTTGGTAGGCTTATATCATTTAAGTCATGTCAAGACCACTCCAGGCATGTGTTTCGCTCATCCATTTCACTTAAACATAGTATTTCCGCTATAGGCGTGCTTTTCATGCATCAGTCACATATCACTTGACTTGTACACACTAGACTCTCAGTTCACCCTCTCTTGCCACTTAAAGTTGTCAAGATGCATATAGGTGCGCCTTACACTCTTGTTTGCCACTTGAAACTTATCTTTTCTCATTTAGGCTCCTATTTTTGCTATCCCTGTCACTTAACCACATCCTTTCCTAGCAGGCACACCTTTAAAGCACTTCTGTCACCTAAGTTATGTGAATCCACCTGTAGGCAGGCTTTTAGAACACTTGTGCCACCAAAATCTGTCATAGGTGCTCTTTTTGGCTAATTGTGTCACTTAGGTTGTCTTGACACATTTAAGCGCCTATTTTTGCTGTCCTTGTTGCCTTATCAATGTCCTAGGAGTGCTCATGGAAGGCTTCTGTCCCCTAAAACACTGTCAAGACAGCTAAGCATGCATTTCAGGGTTTGGCATCTTAAATGTCTCATAGGCGTCTCTTCTTGTCATGGTTGCCACTGAACACTGTCATAACACCTTGAGGTGTGAGTTTTTGTTGCTCTTGTCACTTGACAATGACATAGGCAGTCCTTTTTCTTGGACTGTCCTTCACCACTCAAGAGTCAAGACAAATCTTCATCCTTTGGACAGGCTAACATGGTTTCCTTCTTACACACTTCACTTGACAAATGGACAGCACAACCTAGAAGATGTTCCACTTTGCTTATGAACAGAAGATGCAACAAAGGCGTCAAGGAAAAAAATGACACTTTCAGCCCTCATATCTGACAGATTTATAAAATAACTTCAGTCGTCATATCTGACAGATTGATAGATAACTTTAGTAAGTCACGAGAAATGGGGTTCAATAGATGAGTTCTGTGGGGTGTAACACCATTCTTAACAACTTCTAACCAAATTTGTGTTGGTTAAGTTCCAGTTTAGCAGGGATAACATGACTTAATGTAAATCAGAAAAGAGTTCAACTTCTTAAAGAATCTTAAAACATTGATGAAGTCTATATGCGTCATTCTCCAATCTAGAAGGTGAACTAGGTTTAATTGGAATCTGGTGGACAACACACTAAATTGTGGAAACTTCATGTGTTATGAAAGCAATAAAGCCAAGCAAAGAAAATGAACACAATTTATTGAAACCAATTTACAAAAGATATCAATCTTTCAGAAGAGATGTGAAGCTACAACATGTTGATTTTCACATTTCAATTGCAATTCCTTTATATCTATTAGTAGGAAATGAAAATTTAAAAATAGAAAGTATAGTAATTTGCCTTGGAATGTGAAAATCCATGTGACAAGTGGTCCTCCAAGAAGTTGTGAAGATTCTTGTAACATGAAAATCATTAAAAAAATCAAGATTTTGGTTTTCCAAATTTTTTGGAATTTTATAGATTTTTGTATATTGCCAATTTTGTTTGGGCCTTTTGGTGCAGTTTTTGGGATCCAAACTTTGTCTGACCCTTTCATCATATTGTACATGTCCCAATCCTTCCAACATTTTTTGCATTGGGTTGTTTTGAGCTACAATCACAAAGTTATGGCCCTAACAAGGTGACTGACTAGTTTTTGGGTACTCTATCGAAACATTGTCCCAAACTGCCACTTGGATCACAAGCTCAGTCCAATGGAGTTGTTCTTCATGAAAAGATAAAAACACTAACCTTCTGAACTGAAAAATTAAACCTTCAATAGTGTAAATCATTCCATTATCCACTTAATTTTCTCAAAATAACATCTTGACCAATCTTGTGATACAGTTCAATGTCTGAAGTTATAAAGTGGACTAATATAATTGTCGCTACAACGTAAACATAAATTTCAATGACATAAAACACCAATGCACAAACATTGGTTCTCTCTTCTATGCAAACTTGCTCGTAAGATTATTTTACAAACTCCCAATCTTTTAATTGTGTGAAAGCATCTATAAACAATATACACTTGGACAAATTATTGTATAAAAAATATCATTGTGTCTAAACAATTTTCCGAGTTGTACATTAAAATTAACTTTAATGAAGAGCAACTTATATACATATATGATATATGTCATTCTTCCAATTCTGAGGTTTAACCATTAATTCCCACAAATCTCCATTTTTACAGGAAACCTGTGCCCCTGTTTATGTAAATATGCAGCAGTATGCTGAAGAATATCAATATTTCTTGTCAAATTACCAAACCTGTCCTTTTTAAGCATGTTACACACTTTGGTATAGGTTCAATATGGAGTCCATGCACATCCAGAACCAAAAAGCTGCAGGCAAGGCTTACCTTCTGATTGCCATGTAGATTCTAGAATCCAAATTGAAAACAACAATCCTCACGGATCCAACTAAGAACGAGTGCTTATGTTGCATTTGTATAATTGTTTTATTCAGCTTCAGCTTGTTCTGAATCTAAAATCTCTTGGCTTGGAGCACGTATAAAATGAGATACTGAAAGTACAGCTATCTAATGGAAAACAAGGGAAGCAAATCACAAAACACTCTATCCCAAGGGACCAGGGCTATGAGACTTGTTGATGGCCCCTTTGTGGATTGTCATTTGAAATTTTGAATAGATACAAAACAAGTGACTGACCATATAAATTACAATAGGTTTCCTATCTGAACATCTTTTCCCTTATTTAACTGGATTGCTTTCCTTAATTTGCATTCAAGTGTCTAAGATAGAGGGTGCTTTGTGAACTCATGCATTTTGTGATCCTTTGCATTTTAATGGCCTTCTGCCTTCCTGTGACGTTTAAATCTGTGGCAACTCTCTCTTGCAAAAACTAGTTGCTTTTTAATATTTTTTAAATTCTTTTTCTGTTTCCAGACATTGATTGATGGTCATTATTCAACATTAAATAAGTTTAGGTTCTCAAGGGTGTTGTGTGGCTTTGTGTATATCCCTATACCCTCTCAGGCCTTTTGTGAAGTAATTTCCAAATGGCTGTGAACTTGTCCATGTCGCTGAATGTTGTGTTTACATGGATATGGAATTCTTTTGTCCAAACCAAATATCTTATTTGCATAGTATTGAGAAAATTCCTCAAACTTTGTCTGTCATACAACTTGCTATTATGCTTTGCACTCTTTACATCAAGCATAACCTGTGAATGCTATTCGAGTAGGTGCTAGAGAGTAAAAGATGATAAACAAATAAATTTAATTCAAAAGTGTCAGTTTAAATAATCCCTTTATACCAAACAGGTTTGGCCCTTGATCACAATGGATACTGATATTGTGTCCACTTGATGTTTCACCGTCCTCTTGATGGTTTTTTTTACAATGGCTATTTGTAATTGGCACAAAGTTACCTAGGAATGTGTCCCTTGTTTTCATGGGACTTATGGATGTCTTGAGGACATCCCCTACTGTCCCCAAGCACATCCTCCTTGAGAAGGGAAGCTTCCAGATGCCTGCCTCATGAAAGGGGACTGCCAAACAACCTGCAAAACAACAATAAAACGATAACAATATAAAGTATCAATTTTTTTTCTTTCTAATGGCATCTAGTGTGCCTTATGGTGCCTGGTGCATGTTAAGAGAAGACCAAATCAATTGGATCAAAACAGGCAGAGATGTTTTCTTTAGAGCAGCAACAAACAAAAGCTAGGAAGAAGACATTGACAGCAATAGAGAAGCATTATTTTATATTGAATCTTAACTAATGAACTATCTACTAATGTTGTATTTCATTTTAATTTAGCAACAAGAAATGCTATAAGTAAATCAGCCTTTACAAATAGCATTTCTTATTATTTCCTGTGATAACTTTGGAATGGTCAATAGGGCTCAATACCAACGTTGGGCTCCAAAGACTAATACACTTTACAGTCTGGAGCCACATTGAAACTGGCAGATTTAGATGCTTTGTTGCTTCTTTGATTATGGTAGTTTTTTTTTTGGTGGATTTACTTAAACTTAGTAGCTGAGATCCGTGTTTTGACACCCCTTAGACTAAATATTTGGACAACACTTCTGCTAATCTTCAGATTTTGATATTTTGATTTTTTAAACACTTGTTAATACAATACAATTGACCTTTTAAAAATAAATGCTATAACATACCCATTTTAATAAGGTGATTTGTGATTTCATTTTTTATTTTTAGAATTCCAATATTTTTTGTTTGTGGCGTGGTCTCCTGAAATTTGGGGTTCTCTTCATACATCCCCAATACCATACTTGTACTCTTGTCCCCAAAACATGGGATAGCATAGATTTTATGTACATCGATGAAATTTCAGAGTCCCCTGTTGCATAGCGACTGCCTGTGCGTCTCTATATCTCTAGTAGGATACCATAGTTCACTCGTTGCAATTTTCACCATGATTTATATGTGTCTTGTGAATTGGTATGTTTGTTTTACTTCGTTATATAATATAATATAACAGATGTTATCAAGAGCATTTTAGATAGCAGCAATTTTTCTGGTAACATGCATTCTCTTTTGCATTCAAGGGTCTGCATAAAATTGGCTAAAGTTATAAATAATGATCTAAGTTTCAGTCTACTCCTGTGCTTACTATTTTTTCCCTCCATGCCCGCAAAATAATTTTTTTGTTAAACATAAAACATAGATGCACTGAAGCACTACTGCACAAAAGTTCAGATCATTCTTTGGTCTTTCATTAGAAGCCATTAAGATCTCACAGATTGTTTTAGAAAACATAATTTAGGTTTTGTTACTAGTTCAGAAACATGGCAGATACAAACAAATGCATGAAGTACTGTATTGGGACTGCCCATCAGATAAATCCTTTTTATTGATCTTTTGAAGCCATTTTTATTCCATTCAGTTTTTGGGTCACCTACAGGCTACATGATTCTATGCTTAACTTATGCCAGAATGGCATTTGCTTGTTTTTACTCATTGACAATTTGACCCAATGCCAAATGATGAAGCTTTCTGTATTTTTTAAGAAATCTTTTGAGGTATTGCTTCATTCTCAAGTGAATTGAATTATTTACTGAGATCAGAAAATGTCCTTTATTCTCCATCCATTTGGGGTATAACATATGTACTCTGTGAGACCTATAATTATGCATTTCAATAATTGAAATGCTTGTTAATCATGTGAAATGTAAGCTAATCTGGACGGTAGATAACATGCCACCAAATCTAAACCACTCTATGAAGCTATCATACAAAAACAATGATGTCATTTTCTGTCATCCGGTGAAGGATCATGGAGTGTGATCCAAAACGTGGATGAAAAAAAACACAGTTTTTCCAAAATCTCTTCGTTTCAATCTTTTGGACTGTGAAAACCTCATGTACAATAATACTGTCCTTGTCAAAATGTGCTACGAAGTATAATTATTATTTCAGTTGTTACTCTGTAGAATTAACAGTATAATACATGCAGGATGCTGCTACTTAACTTTTTTGGGAAGTAGGCATTATTAGTGATGGTGAAATGTGTAAAGGGGATTAAATATCATTTTCTCTGGCAGGCATTATCCGGAAAACGAGGACAGTTATGGAATGTCTACACCGATTTTGCAGAGATTGTATTGACAAGTCAATGCGCTTGGGGTATGATTGTAGACTAGGATCTTCACATGTTTTTCTGTTCTTATTTAATTCTTGCATACTTTATTCATATTGGCTTCACAAGTACTAAATCACTAGTTCAACTGTCCAGCATTCAAGCTTTTCTGATATTTTGCCTTCATTTGATAAAAATTGCAAATTGCAAATCAGAGTTAGAACACGAGCCAGTTACACTTATAAGACATAGTGATTACCAGAGATCAAAACATTGGGAAAGACCGAGAAATAATGCATTGTCTATATATACTAAATAGCCTTTGCCTCGCATTAAATGCTGGACTTTTTGTGACCTCAGGAACAACGAGTGCCCTGCATGCCGTACACATTGTGCTAGCCGGCGATCATTGCGAGATGATCCGAACTATGATGCATTGATTGCAGCAATATACCCTGATTTGGACAAGTATGAGGAAGAGGTGAAGTTTAACTGATCCTATTACTGTGTCTTTGACTGTCTTTCATTTACTGGAATTGGAACCTGTCCAATATTAATGGTAAGTTGCTGCTATTTCTGGGTGAACACCTTAATGTCAATCAACTTTTTCATGTCTATTTTCTTTATTGTCAAGTGCTTTTGCAATCTTGAGGATGGGTAGTTATCCTAACCCCTTCTTTGTTCTTCCATTAGGAGATGGCTTTGCACGAAGAAGAAGAGCACAGAAATAGACAGGTAGGGTTTCGTCTGTTCTGACTGCTCTTAACCATCTAATTGATTGAAATCACAATGTTCGGCTTTCTTTTAGTTTTAACTATTGTCAGACAAATTTGTAACAGATCCAAGCTAGCATTGCTGATACATTTCGGCGGCAGTCAGAAGCTATTACACGACGGCGCAGGACTGCTAAGGCCACTGCAGCAGCATTTGTCAGAAAGGCTCATGGTAAATTTTCTGGCGTTCAGGGTCAGAGCAAGCGTAACAATAGAGGAAAACGGCCTAGAAGAAGCTTAACTACTGATGGTGATGAAGGTGAGGACATGAAGCAATTTTTTTCTGATGACGAAGAACCTCAGCAGCGCAGGTGGACACGGAAGAAAAGAAGAGCTCCAAGCTCTTTACCTGAAACCTCTGCTGATATGGATGTTGGCAATGGAGAAGAACAAGATGACATTGATGATGAAGAAGCTGGTGAAGATATTCAATCAGCTGAATATAGCCAAGCAGAAGCTAGCAGAGAAAGTACTGATGCTTCTCCTGGAAATGCAAGAAATGCAGAAGGTTTGGCTTGGGGCAAGGGTGGTGCAAGAAGTCATACAAAGAATGGAAGTGTGAGAAATGCTCATGCCAGGACTTCTCGTGCCACATATGCAGCTAAGATGGCCGAGTATCTTATGTCTAAATCTCGACAGGAAAAGGAGACTGAGGTAAAAATATTTTCTTATAAATTTGACTTCAACTTTGAACTGTAATCTTAGCCCCTTCGATAAATGTAGTTTTTTAACCTTTATGAGTCAGTCTGATCATGCATCAAAAGCTCTTTCTTATTGCTAAAAATGCTTCCATAAAAAATGGGCTCTAATGCATAGGTTGTTGCTTAATGTTCACAGTTTGAGATACACTTCACGTTGTTACCATTTGAGGATGAGGAAACGTTTCCCAGTCTGAAAAGGCCACATCTTTCCTGTCAACCAACCGTGACTGTGAAGCATATTTGTAAAGTATAGTTCATTTCTATATAACTCTATTCATTAGAATCAGAAATTGCTTTATGATTTAATATACTGATTTGAATTAGCCCATGTGATGTTCTAGTTCCTGTCGGGCATCATTTCTGTGGCCCCTGAAGATCTAGAAATTGTAATTGAGAAGCAAAGTAGTCCATTAAATTTGGCCAAGTTTGGAAAGGGAAAAGCTTTGGTTGGTGCTTCAAATGGTGAAAAAGTTCTAGAGGTCCTAGATCAACAAGCAACATTGGAAGGAATCTTTGCAGGTTGCACAGAGTGTAGGGGTAACCTGGTAAATGAGAGCCTTCACCTTCAAAGTTCAAATACATTTGGTTAATTTATTGGGTACAAATTTTTCTTTTCAGGCTATAATGATACTGTTTTCCTATTGTTCTTGCTTTGGGCTAAATGGTGTCGGCTTGTGTGATAGGTTCTGATGTATCGCTACAAGGACTGAGTTTGGAGATTTGGCAGAAGATTCAAAATTTGCGTGGGCTTGCTCCAGCTAGAATCTTCCATGTTTAATTAGATCTACTACTTATTTCGCCTTTCCACTAGGCGCTCTTTAGTTAGAACTATAACTGAATTCTCTGTGCAGTGTAAGCTTTCGAGAGAATTGTTTCTGCCGAAAGCTCTAAATTTACTAATCACTAAAGGTAGCATTCATTTGTCGACCTTCCCCAACACATGTACAGATACAGCTTGAAGTAATGAAATTACAGTGTTATACATTGTAATACATTATGATTGAAATACATGAGAGCTTTATCATTTCTGGAAGTCAAGTTGTACTGATTATATCTGTTTTTGGTTCGTTTCTCTAAATAATGAATCAAGACAAATGAAACTCATTGCAAACACAATTTCAGGCATTTTTTAACCCAATTTCTTAAACATATATCATTTTATTATTTTCAGCAATATTCTACCATGTTGCACAAATTAACACCTTGAGGGATGTGAACCTATAGAGAAGATAATAATTTAAATGTTTTGTGCTGTTTGATTAACTTAATGGATTACACCGGGTACATAAAGAAATATAGGGTTTTAACCAGAGAAAGCCATTCAAATTCCCTTATTAAAAAACTAAAAAGTTGATTGATAACTACACAAGCTCCTCGTGACAAATATATATCTTATGTAGGTCGTTACATCCACAAGCTAATATAACAACGTCATGCTAAATAATAGCATGTTGAAATGACAGCATATCTATAGTACATACATACTGAACATCTCTGCGCTCTTTTACTACTTGGACTCTCACTTTTTAGTATAAGCATTTAATTTCTTTTTTAAGCTTCCAACTATGACAATGTACATAAATTCAATTTGTACATGCTTGGATTCCATACCGAGCATTTTAGTACAAAGATGGCTCCATATTACATTCAATATGTAGATGCACATTGTACACAACCTGAGCTATTGGATATTGAATGAAATTTATAAACATGCAATAAAGAAGTTTAGAGAATAGAATGAAGTTTTCTGTCTATCATTTGATATTAAAAAATATAGGATGAAATTATTCACTCTTGGATTCCGAGATCATATGTAGTATTTCTTTTACACGAGAGTTATTTCAAAAAGCAAAAAAATCAGAGGACCAATTTGCAATCAATACATTCATGTGCATTACTTACAAAGAGTAATTACAAAGATTAAATACATTCGCATTTGTCAAGAATAGACCAAGTGAAAAAATAGAAAGACAATCTCATTTTAAGTGATAAGATTGACAATTAATAAAGGAAAAATCTATTTCTAATTAACTCCCTAATTAACTTATGATAATGTGTAAATAAAATTATACATCAATACCCCCCATAAGTGTAACTTAGGAGGTTATACACAAGCTAAAAAGGAAGGTTGGGTCCTCGCAATAAGGTCTGATCAGGCACCCATTTACAAACAAAGAATTTCTCATAATAAGAGAAAAAATAAAAACCAAGTGGGACAAAACTCCTCTCCAAAAGAGAGAAAAAATAAAATATGTACAAGTGATGGTTACAAAATCAAGTCCACGACAAATACATAATGAATACCATGCCATAAGAGAGCATATGAATGATATGTCCCCTCCATAAATAAGTAGCTCCTATGCCAATGACGAGTGCTTGAAGATACAGTGCTTGAAGATAGAAAACAATCCACTATCTACAACAACATTCCTCCCCCTCAGAAGAAATAGATCCATTGGTGAATGTAGAAGCAACTCCCATAATCTAGATGAAAGGGGAATCTAAATCCAAATATGTTCTCGTGCCTCTGAATGCAACTTTGGCGTACTCATGTTGGAAAAAGACATCTGCAAAATAGGAATTGAATGCCCAATCAAAGAAGTGGAACTAGGAGAGAACAAAATGTGAACTGCATATGGAAACATAGATGTGATTACATCACTATCATAAAAAATGAAATGAATATCCTCCAATGTATTCTCCACATCAGAAATGTGAGACTCCATAAACAAAATGAAATGTTTGATAAGTAGGAATCCCAATGAGGTGGATCTGGAAGACTGCAAATGACTTGTTGCAAGGAATCACTGGAAGCTCTCTATGAAACAACACTAGACTTAAATGTAGTAACAAGTGACGGGGTAATGTCTGCACATGCTGGGTTAGAAGAATTTGGCAACTAATGCCATCGCCAATGCAAAGCTATTTTAATTGATGAAGCTCATACAATTGTTTTTATTCATTGAGTTCTTTCAACATGAAATTATCTATAGTATGCTTTTTCTTCCCACAATAATCACATTTGATTTTCCATAAATTTGGAGACATGATAAAACCAAAAAACTAAAGTGCAGAAATGAAGAAACAAATATGAAGCCCATAAAAAAAAACTTCTCTAGGTGATAGTATGTTCAAGTTATTAATTGGGAAGTGTAAAACTGACAAACTGAATAAAATTAACTTGGGGTTGAATCTAGAAAAATCACATGGGTGGTTGTGTAGACCTCCTCAATACCTTTTCAACGCTTATTCAATCTCAAAAATCAGAGATATTGGGTGAAAATTATGAGTTTGGAAACCTGAAAAGATGCTTGGACTTCAACCTGTAATAAAATTGACCATGACCAGTAGTATAATCTAAAAAAGACCAACACGACTAGATAGAGCACAAAACCATCTTTTTGACCCCTATTCATTTATGGATTTTTGATATTGTATGCCCAAGATATGGCTAAAAGAAAAACATATCCCCTATGGCAAATGAAATGAGGGTAGGTGGCCTTGTGGTGGTCGGCCTAGTGGTTGGTGGGTTGAGGATTAGTGGTTGGCAGTGGAACGCCAGTGCAGAGGTGAATATTCCTAGTCTGGGTGGCAGCGCCACTTCCGAGGGTGGCGATTGAGCTATGTGAGTGGCGGAGGTGGCCTTGTGTTCGTGTGCAGGGTTAAGCCTCCCTCCCTAGCAAGTACCGGGGGTGGAGGACTCAATATGACCAAGGGTGCCAATTTAAAATCCTTTCTTGCCCAAAAAGAAATTGTTGTGCAAACCAGATAAAACCAAGCAAAAAATGGCTAGAAAAATCAACCCATGACCAGGATATTAATTGCACACCATTGGGAAGACATTAAATCTTCAAGTAAAGAAATTGTTTGCCGGATAAACTAGAGATTGGTGATTGACCCAAGTGATGCAAAGGAGCCCAATGCTAGCACCAAGACGACATACGACTAGTATGACTAGGTACATATTGTACAAATGTATAGATTCTGTACAATGTATGGAATTTTCATTGGTGAACATTAAAACCCACAGAAAAAGCTTCAAAATTTTTTAGACACTGATTTCAGTGTTTCGACAAGCAATCCTTAGGTTTTTGACACCTTTTGGACTCATCCATGAGATTCATTTTGCACTAGGATGCACCAATTATGACCTCATGACTATAACCCTCTCAGATTTGAGAAGAGACTTATAGATCTAGAGCTTTGATACCATGTTAGATTCTAAGATCCCCTGTAATATTTCTTCTACTCAAGAGAATTGCATGCAAAAATAAAAATACAAGAGGATCAATTTGTAATCAATACATTCATGTGCATTACTTACAAAGAGTAATTACAAAGATTAAATACATTGGCATTTGTCAAGAATAGACAAAGTGATAAGATTGACAACTAATAAAGGAAAAATACATTCCTAATCAACTCCCTAATTAACTTATGATAATGTGTAAATATAATTTTACGCCAACATTAACATGTTACCTCACATTTTCATGGCTTACAATATTAAGTGTAGAGTGGCATGTTGGCTTACAACATGAAATACAGAGCGAGTGATTTAATTCAAGTAGGTTATGCAAGCCCTCAAAATCAAATGCAATATGATTGTGTGCATTACCTTACATATTTGACTTCAAGTAGGTTGTCACACTTATTTATTTGAACTACAATCCACACATTGAGGGTTCCTGATAAAACTGACGAGAATTCACGGGGGTTATAACAAACATGTCCCTTAATATTGCATGTTTTGAGTTGACATGCCCTTGGAACCTATACGACGCATAATTGTGTAAGGTGGTAAGAGTTGTTCTATTCCTACATCATAGTAAGGTGACCTTTTAGGAAAATGATATTGACCTTGTTAAGGGTTTTGCCATCAAAGATGCCATAATTAAAGGCTAGTTATTCTATTTGAGTCACATACAAGAGGATTTTATCAAATTGAGTTTTGATGGAATAGTTAAAGGGAACCTTGGGCCAGTTGGGGTTGGGATTGTGTTGCATTTTCCTTTTGACACATTTATTAGAGGTGGGTCCTACTTTTTAGATTCAACGTGGAATAATGAAGTAGAAGCATTGGTGTTGCTTGAAGGTGTCAAGATGGATAAATCTTTAGGTGGCAATCTCTTGGAGGTCAAAGGGGATTCGTAGGTGGTTATATAGGGATACCAAAGAAAAGGTGCGAAAGATTGGAAATTGAGAAGCATTTTATAAGTTGAATTTATTACTAATATCTTTTTTTGGGATGAATTAGTGTCATATATTACCTTGTATAAAGAAGTATATTACACCATACTCACAAAAAGAAGATGGATGGAATGGCATCATACCCCAAAGTATATGCAAGTAAAATCCTTAAATGAACACATTAAATTAAAAGACAAAATAGCAGATGGCTAAACTACTAAGCAATGAGAGCTATAGATCCAACAAGATGTGGAGGCAAATCATAGTCATTAGGCTTGTCCAAACCATCCGAAAGGTCTTAGCCATCAAGAATTAGCTTCCAACCTATAAAAGCACCTTCTTCATTAACTTGTCCTCCATCTAGTAGTTGAGTTGCATTCTTGGTGGGAGAAATGGCCAATGCCAAGCGATAAAATTTGTTGTTGCTCAACCAACTAGGAGCACCCTTGTCATGGGGTTGTGAGGAGACAAAAGGAAGATGAGGCTACAAAGATCAACTATGAGTATTGTGACCCTAAGTTATGTGCTAAGGAGGTGGATAACTATGTAAACCATGATAATTATATTTGATCATTGTGACTATGTCCATGTCGACACCTTTGAGAATGGGACCGAACTCTCTAAGAGGGAGAGTTTGATGGGACTTTGTCAATAGTACAAGGTGTATTACCCCAATGGTTAAGAAACACCTATAGGTGAGCAAATTTATTAGCTTGCACTTTTATTTGTATGAGAACATTAGAGAAAATAATGGATTTAGTAAACATAGAGAAATGAATATCACCATAAGCTTTAAAAGAAAGAGCTGAATTTCAATCTTTCCAAATTTTGAAAAAAATTTCCACTCTAAATGAAAACATGTCATATCTGAGTGAATTAGTAGGTATTCTAGGCCAACCCCCTAAAATAATCATATGCCAAGAAAGAGGCTTTGGTCTAAAAGGCTTAAAGAAGTCATGGATCCAACTCCAAGTAGACCAGGCTCTAGTGTAAAATTGAAAAATATGCTCAAGGTTCTATTGATGTATGCAAAAAGGATGAGGATTGGCAAATCCTAGTGGATCAATCTAGATCCAATGTGAATACCCTAGTAAAGAATGCACCAAGCATAGTGAGCACGTTTTGGTTCAAGAATGGTTGTACAAATAATTTGGAATTTGCACTACCATGAGCCAACTGATGGCTATAAGGCCCATTTGTTAGAGTTTTTGCACCATATGTATACGTAGAGAGCCATAAATATCCTTTTAAAGGTTTGTAGTTGTAAAATGGAGCATCGAGATACCATTTCCAATCTTCCAAACATGGTTTATTACACCTAACTCTAATTTTGTGAAGCATTTCTACAAGGATAGAATCAACAATAGTCTAAAAGGATTTAAAATATTGATTGGAGACTTTGAGTTTCATCTTGTCCTTAGACCAAGACAACAAATTTTTGGTGGTCTTTGAAAAAAACATCTATTAGAGTCTTAATGCCTCTATTTTAGGGCATGAACCTAAGGAACTTTAGCAAGATGTCTATCTTGGAAAATGGTCACAAGAGACCACCAAATGGACTATTGATTGATGGATAGTCCATTGCAAAAATAATTTCCTTTCCATAGAAGCCATGGTTCAATAGCTTCCCAAGCCTTCCATATGCTTTTGATCACAAAAGTGCCATGAACCTAAACATGTTCCTTCATAATAAGAATAGATTTAAAGCCCAAATTTCTCTAAGATTTATGACCATACAAAACACCACAAGAAAGACGATGAGGAGGAAGGACATTTCATCTTCGCCTCAGGCTAAGACAACAAATTTTTGGGTGGTCTTTGAAAAAAGATTTGGTAGTCTTAATGCCTCTGAAAAAATTTAGGGCATGAACCCAAGTAACTTTAGCAAGAGGTTTATCCTAGAAAATGGTCATAGGAGACCACTAAATGAGTCGCTAATTGATAGATAGTCCATGGCAAAAATTAGTTTCTTTCCATATAAGCCATGGCTCAATAGCTTCCTAAGCATTACATATGCTTTTGATCACAAAAGTGCCATGAATCTAAACATGTTCCTTCATAATAAGAATAGATTGAAAGCCCAAAATTTTCCAAGCTTTATGACCATAAGGAACATTAGAAGAAATACAATGATGAAGCAAGACTTTCTAGGATTCATTCCCCTCTAGGGCTATAATAACCCACTTAACACACAAAACCACTCCTTTATGTTGTGTGCCAATAAGGCTAGACCACCTAAATAATGAGGGAGCCAATAAATCTCCTAGGCAACCCTATGGAAACCTTTTCCCTAATCAAATGAGGCCCATAAAAAATCTCTTGAAAGATTCTCAATCTTTTGGCAGGAGGCTTTTAAGGGAACATAGTAGGAAGACTAATAAACATGGGTAGCCACTAAAACATTAGAACAAATCTAAAATTTTCCTACAAGAGAAAAAGGTATGGTGATCCATGTTAGTATAGGGTTTTGGTATTTTCCTTAGGGATATTTATTTTTCCTACACATTATTAAGCTTGCTTAGGTTTATTAGATGTGGTTAATATGAGGACATGTGGCAAAATACATCAGCTACATGTGTCACTCTCTTCCACACATGGGTAGTTGAGTTACACACCTTCTTTTGGCTTATTGTTCCACCTCTCATAATCACTATTCTGTATTTACCTGAGTAGGTTATGGGGTAGTTGGGTTTCACACCCTCTTCTGGCTTTATGTGCCACCTCTCGTAACCTCTTTTCTGTCTTTACTTGAGGAGGTTATGCCACATGTTTTGGCATTTACCAAGTAGGTAAAACTTCCGCCTATTTTGGGTAGTTGGAGTTATTACACCTCTTGGATGTATTTGCCCATTATTTGCTATATATACAACACTCTCCTCTCACCTTAAATAGTTCAAATACCAGTTCGGTAACTAGTAAGGGAGAGTAATGTGAGAATTCTCAAAATTCTCTTGCAATTTGTCTCTTGATTCTCTCTTTTAGGATTCTCACTCCATTCTGCTATTTTGATCTTTGATCATTTGTCAACTGGAGTGTATGTGATCTACGACTGACATCAAATCCTGGCTTGGTTCTCGCTTCTCACAAAATCTAACATGGTATCAAAGCCTATTTGTTTGGTTTAGTTCATTTTTGTAATATCGATATTTGAGAGATTTGGGACTCTTAGATTGCTAATATTTTTCTCAAAAACCTAGTATGCTCTTCTCTTGCATCCTTAGATGATCTAAAGAATCAACATAGTTTAGAGGAAAATAATCATCTATATACTCTAGCATGCATATTTGGTTTCTTGTGAGATCTGGGTGATTGCAACTTTTGGTAATCTTGGAGGCATTTTCAACTGTTCCATAGCGTCCAGAAGGCTCGAAAAAGTCAAGATTGGCTTTTGTTTTACCAAATACGAAGATCGGAGGACCCAATTGCTACAAAGGTTTCCAGAGAGTTTCTTAGAGGTAGCCATCAAATCGGAGCGTTTTCGGCCAAACAGACCTCACCATCGCGCTCAAAAGGCCCAAAAACTTTAAGTTCAATTGTCAAATTGTCAAAATTAGAGTGCAATTTTCTGAGCCAATTTTTTTCACCCCCGAGTTGTATGGCGTCTGTACTATACAACTCTACATAAAATTTTTGACTATCTTAAATTTGATGGTCAAATGACCATCACTGAATACTGTGTTAAATTTGACTTTCATTTGACCATCAAAACCCTGTCTTAAATTTGACGTTCAAAGTTCAAACGATTGTCACAACGCATTATCTTAAATTTGACGACCAAATGACCATCATAGGCCACTGGATTAAATTTGGCGGCCAAATGACCGTTAGAGGTCATTGGATTAAATTTGATAGCCAAATGACCGTCAGTAGGCCAACCCCTCTCCATTTGCTTTTTTGATCAGACAATCCAACTACAAACGACTGTAACTTGAACATACAAATTCCTTTTTTGATGCAATTTTTTTTATTTGGGGTAGAATTTCACGCTTAACACTATGGGGAAGTGGGTGTTCTAATTGGATGCTCCAAATTTTTAGAAATTGAAGATTCTCTTAGAATTTGTTGTGCAATATTCATTTTGAGACCTTCCGGGAGCCATAACTTGCACAAACAGACTTCATTTTGAGTGACATTTCTTCCAGGGTTCATATTTTTTTTGTGTACTTTGGATTTTTATCTCATATTATACTTGGGCTATAGTTTCAGTGTTTTGACCTTTTTGGGCCCTGTAAGAGTCTGAATATCTGATTTTTGCATTGTAAATCACACTAATTATAAAGTGGCAACACTGTAATTTTTTAGGGGGGTCATTTCAGAAACTAGTAAAAAGGGGGGGTGTCTCATGTGTCTCTTTTTCACACTTCTCTTTCTGCATTTCAATTTACTTTTTTTCACAAATGGATGCTTCAATAGTTCCTGTTTTAACACCATATAAATATTTTGAATGGAAATCAAAGATATAATCTATCTCAAAATGCATGGATATCACAGGGTTACTATGGGAATTGAAACAAAACCTACACAAAATGTAGAAAAGATAAAATAGTTTAACAAATGTGATGAAGCCTTTGGTACTCTGTGTATGTCAGTCTCTCCTGACTTACTTTTTTCATATTGAAATTGCTAGGACACCCAATGATGTGTGAACCACATTGGAAAACCTCTTTGGCTAGCAGGATGAACTAAGAGGTCATCAGTTGGAGAACAAACTCATAGGATTGAGTCCTGGCAATTTTGACACCATACAAGACTTCTTCACAAAGTTGAAAGCCATTAGATTGCAGTTGAAACAGTGTAGAATAGAAAAAGAAGACAAACAACTGATAAGCATTCTTTCTAAGCTTGGTCCGAACTATTATGTGTTTGTTTCACCTTTTATGCCACAAAAAGTGCCCTGGGTACGAACTATAAAATACCTTCTCTAGATGAGCTTACTACAGAACTCACTAAGGAACAAGATAAACTGGTTCACATGGGTACAATTAAACCGTCTAAGTCACATGCCTTGGATGCAAATCAAGACACAAAAGAATAGAAATGGTTTGACAAATAGGATAAGAAACAAAAGCACCAAGGCGAGAAGAAGAAAGATTAGAAACCTATTGTTTCAAATGTAGCTAATCATACCTCTTTATCAAAAGGTGAACAACCTAAGAAGGAGAAGGTCAAGTGTTCTTATTGTAGGAGGCCTAGACATGATGATAACAAGTGTTTAAAGAAGCGGATTGATCACCTGTCACATCTTCTTGAGAAGAAGAATATCAAGGTGCCTGACTCTATTAAACAGGGTTCATCAGAAGGGTCTTCAAAAGACACATAAAAGAGTAAGGGGAAAGGAAAGGGCAAGGCCCTAGTTGCAGTTGCTTCACAACTGATACTTGGATCATTGACTCGGGTGCTTTGCATCACATGGCTTTCTCATAGGATGGTTTTACCTCCTTAGATCCATGTTCTATGCCTGCCATTCTAATGGGCGATGAAATCCTGTTGAAGTGCATGGGAGAGGGTCTGTTGACATGGGCGAAGGAACATTTCAAGATGTTCTCTACATTTCATCTTTGTCAACTAATCTCTTATCTATTTATCAGATCACTCACACAAGCTCTGGCAAGCGGGTTGAGTTCACTCTAGACAAAGTGGTAATCAGTGAGTTGCACGATGGGTCAACAGTTGCTGTGGGAAAATTAGATCATCATTCCAGACTATATCAGTTTTCTCATTTTGTTCCTAACTCTCCTTTGATAATGCTACTCACTCACTTAGATGAGGTGAGTCATCTGTGGCATTAGCGGTTTGGCCACTTGAATTACCGCTACTTGCAGCAGCTCAATCAACAGGACATGGTTTCAGGGTTTCCTTCAATTCAAATTTTTGATGGATCTTTCTAGGGATGCATTCTTGGTAAGCATCTAGAGGAGAAATATGACAAAGACAAAGCATGGAGGGCCACACAGCTTCTGGAGTTGGTACACAGTGATTTGGCTGGACCATTTCCACATTCTTCTTTCAATAGGTCTCGATATGTTCTGACATTCATTAATGATCTTTCTTGATACACTTGGGTTTATTTTATCAAGAAAAAGTCTGAGGTGTTTGAGTCTTTTTAGGACTTCAAAGATTTTGCAGAGAAACAATTAGGGAAGGCCATCAAGATTTTGCATACAGATAATGGGGGGAATATGTCAACCATAGGTTTGAGCAGTTTTGTGCCTCTGAGGGCATTGATCTTCAGCACACAATTCCCTATAGTCCACAATAGAATGGTGTTGTAGAATGCAATAACATGTCTTTGAAAGAAATGGCCAATTATATGATTCACTTGAAGTCTATGGCACCTCAGTACTAGGTAGAGGCCATCAACTATGCGTGTTACATCTAGAACTGTGTTCCTCACAAAGTTGTGAAGGGGGTAACTCCTTTCCAAGCTTGAATTAGTCAGAAACCTGCAGTTAAGCACTTTCGAGTGTTTAGTTCTCTTGCATGGGCCCACATTCTAGTAGAGAAACACAAGGCTATGGATCTGTAGAGCAAGCCTTGCATATTTGTTGGGTACCCAGATGGTGTCAAGGGCTACATGCTTCTTCATCCCACTACACATGAGCTATTCATCAAGAGGAGTGCTCATTTTGAGGACTCTTCCAGTTCTTCTCCTACCACTTCTCCATCAATAATCACATTGGAGACATTACAACATGATGATTGTTCTTCAAAGGATCTTAATCCTCCTAATCCAGACAAGGAGTCTTGGTGCAATCATGGATGGGGGGTCCTGAGAAGGGACTGTCCAACCATGCAAGTAGAGTAAAACACAATGGAAACAACACAAGAAAACACATGAATAGAATGTAATGGAAAATTTATATGCTCAATAAATCATACAATTACAATGCTTATATGCTAGAAACATGCGGGCTACAATCAAGGGCTCACAAGCCTGTCTTTCAGGTTACAACATACATGAAAGATATGGCATTGAAGTGCCTCCAGAAAAGGACTATCTTACTACTCAATCCGCAGATAGCTAAAACCTACTCTTCTAGTGCATATAGGAAATGCTTATATATCCTTCTCCAGCTCCAAATTCCTCTGCATCAACCTAGGGAGATCTCAAACTCCAATGAATGATGAAACATTTAGGAAATGTGTAGGTCATCCTACAACTCTTGGTAATGCTCCACAAATAGATGGAGCTCTATGTGGTTCTCAACAAAGGCCTAACTAGTCCCAAATTTCCTTGTGTGATGTTCCATTTAGCTCTGCAATTCACGGGATTGCTCCGCAAACCTTGTTTACTCATGTTGACTGATGAATTTTCTCTGTTCTATGAATGTTGATGATCTTTTGATAGAAATAACTTTCCACTAACATGTCCAAATCTCATGAAATCATAATATGTTGTAGAGACAATGTAGAATCTAATTCCTGCTCCATGAGATCTGAAATGAAGATGTGGTAGAATGTGGTAGAAAATGATGAAACTGTAAATGATTGAACTACAACTGAAATGCAAGAAAAGAAAAGAAAGCAAATATTTTTGGTTGATGCAAGATTTCTCTTCAACCTGGGAGGCTCTTGCATCAGAAACCCAGGGTTGCTGAGAAAGTGAGTCCCTCACTTTGTTAGGGCTAGAGGAAAACCAAGGCGGTCTACCTTAGCCTAAGAAATCCATGATGAATCTTCTTTTGGTCTTCTTTTCCACTTAACCAAATACTCTTTATACTGCTTGCCTCTGGTGCTATGTCCAACTCTGCTATCCAAGATCTGTTTTATCTGCTCTGGTTGTTGCTGCGGTAACTGATCCTTCAATCCATCTTCAAGATTGTCACTTGATTCTCCCTCATGATATTGATATAGATCTGTAATGTTGAATATACCTATGATATACCAAATGTCTCTAGTAGCTCTACTTCATATGCATTTCCTGAATCAAACTTCTTAAGAATCTTACATGGCCCAAACTTCCTCATCTTCGGCTTGTTATATGTCCCCACTAGAAATCTTTCCTTCCTAAGATATACCATAACTTCATCTCCAACAAAAAATTCCTTATGTCTCCTCTTCTATCTTCTTGTTCGTTATATTTGCTGTTCATCTCTTCCAAATGTTTCTTGACTTGATTGTGTACTATCTCCATATATCTTGCAAATTCTTCTGCTTCTACACTTCTTTTTTGATCCATGCTGATGTCTCTTAGATCTACAACTCCTCTAGGTTGTACTCCTATCACAACTTCAAATGGTGTCTTCCCTATACTTCTACTTACTGAGTTATTATAAGCGAATTCTGCTTGCGATAGAATTATATCCCAATTTCCTGCCTTTTCTCCTACCAAGCATCTCAACAAGTTGCCCAAACTCCTATTTACCACTTCTTTTGTCCATCTGTCTGTGGGTGAAATGTTGAATTGAACTTTAGGTCTATCTTCATCTTCTTCCACAATGTCCTCCAGAAAATATCCTATGAATCTTGTATACCTGTCTAAAACTATACTCTTAGGTAATCCATGCAATCTCACAATTTATGTGAAAAATAGGTCAGCAACATGTAGTACACCATCATTTGTCTTCTTACAATGAATGAAATGAGCCATCTTTGAAAATTTGTCCACTACTACAAATATAGAATCATATCCCCTATGTGTTCTTGGCAAACCTAAAATGAAATATATGCTTATATATTCCCAAGATCTCTCCTGTACTGTCAAAGATTTTTACAAACCAGTATTTTGATTACTCCCTTTTACAACTTGACAAGATCTGCAACTTTAAACAAATTTCCTTACATCCTTATATATGTAAGGCCAAAAATAATGTTCACTTACTAAAGCTACTATCTTATCAATCCCAAAATATCCTGCTAATCCACCACTTTGCTTCTTCTTGATCAAATTATCCCTCATTGAACTCCTAGGTATACATAATTGATTTCCTTTGAACAACATATCCTCCTAAATAAAATAATCCAACCACTTACTTCTATCTATCACAATAGGTTCTATACATTCTTTCCATGCTTCTGCAAAATCAAGATCCTATTCATACACATGCTTAAGTTCTTCAAATCCTAGTACTTCTACTCTCATCTCTGTCAACAAACTCCTTCTACTCAATGCATTTGCAACTTTGTTTGACTTTCCACTCTGGTGCTTCAATACAAATGTGTAACTCTGCATGAACTCTACCCATCTCATGTGTCTATGATTCAACTTACCCTGACTATTCAAATACTACAAAGCTTGATTATTTGTGTACAACACAAATTCCTTTGGCAACAAGTAATGTATCCACTTCTTCAAGGCTTGAATTATGGCATAGAACTCCTGATCATAAAATGAATATCTCCTCCTTGCATCATTCAACTTCTCACTAAAATATGCTACTAGTCTCCCTTCTTGACTTAACACTGCTCCTATTGTATTTCCACTGGCATCACAATCAACTTGAAGTACTTTGTTAAATTATGGTAATGCTAACACTAGTTGTTCTGTTACCTTCTACTTCAACAATTCAAAACTCTTATTTTCTCCTGATGTCCACTTAAAATCCTTTAGGTCACCTCTCATTGTCTCTGTCATTGGTGTGCATATAGTACTAAAATTTTAGATGAACTTCTAGTAGAAATTTGCTAGTCCATGAAATGATCTTACTTCTCAAATGTTCACAGGTGTTGGCCATTCAACAATTGCTCTAACTTTCTCAGGGTCCATCTTCAATCCTTCCGCAGAAATAAAAAATCCCAAATATACCAGTTCTTCCTTCATGAAACTACACTTCTTGATGTTTATCAACAATTTCTCTTCTCTTAGTCTCTGAAGTACTTGTCTAATGTGCTAAAAATGTTCTTCTTTTGTTCTACTAAAAATTAGAATATCATCCAAGTATACAATAACAAACCTACCCAAGAATTTCTTGAAAACCTCATCATCAATCTCTTGAAAGTACTTGGTGCATTAGTTAATCCAAAAGGCATGACTAACCATTCATATAATCCCTCATTTGTCTTGAATGCAGTTTTGCACTCATCTCCTTCTCTGGTCCTGATTTGATGGTATCCACTCTTCAAGTCTATCTTTGTGAAATATTTTTCTCCACTCAAACAATCCATTATGTCATCCATCCTTGGCAATGAAAATCTATACTTAACTATGATATTATTGATTTCTCTCAAGTTTGTACACATCCTCCATTCTCCATCCTTCTTCAGTGCTAGTACTGTAGGTACCGCACATGGGCTTAAACTTCCTCTAATCAATCCTTTCCTCCACAGCTCATGTATTTGTCTATTCAACTCTGCATTTTTTGCTAGTGTCATCCAGTGTGCTGCTTTGTTAGGCAAACTAGCTCCAGGTACATGGTCCATATGATGACTTATACTTCGGATTAGTGGTAATCCTTTAGGTACATTCTCTGAAATGCTATCTTGGTACTCTATCAACAATTCAGTTATCTCCTCCGGCAGTGGTTCTTCTTCTTTTGTGGTAGCAGTTTCTGCACTTTGGATGCCACACTTCTTCAGAATCAAAGAAAAACACACGTTCTCATGTATCAATGCATCCAAAAATTTCCTTCTATCCACTAAATAGATTCTAGCATTTCCACATACTTCACTTTTAGGTTTGTCTTCCAAAGGTATCAAGATATGTTTCTTTCCATTTGATGTTATAGTATAAGTATTCTACCTTCCATCATGTATTGCCTTTCTATCATATTGCCATGATCTTCCCAACAATATATGACATACATCCATCGGCATAATATCACACAAAACCTCATCAACATAAGATCCTCTATGAAATTTCACTAGACATTGTTCACTCACTAGTACCTTGTGCTCATCTTGAATCCATGCTATCTTGTAGGGCTTCGGATGTTTCAGTCTCTCTAGGTTTAGCTTCATCACCATCTCTTTTGAAACCAAATTATCTGTACTACCACTATCAATGATAGCTTTACAACATTTACCTCCTGATTTGCATCTTGTCCAGAACAAACTTTTCCTTCACGGTGGTTCCTCAGTTGTCTCTACTTGAAATATAGCTCTCCTCATGACCAATGACTCTCCTTTCTTCGGCTTTCCCATTGAACTAGGTGATCCAATCAGTTCTTTTTCCACATAAGTTGCTCTTGCACTATTCTCTATCCTTTTGTTGGTACTCCCTTGATGACATTCAAATGCTCTATGTCCTTCACCTTCGCACTTGAAACAAGTTCCTCTAAATTATCTCTTATCAAATCCTCTTTCATTTCTCCAGTATCCTTCATTGCGGTAAGAATTATGACTTCCTCTATTACTGTGGTAGAAATTTCTATCATCTCTCCCTCTATAGTATGAGTTATTGTCCTTTTATTCCTTGTGGTATGGGTTACTCTCCTTTTTTTTCTTTGCACATGGTCTTTCTCTTCCAGAATATGTTCTACCTCTTTGAAATTTTCCTCCTCTACCTCTTTGCCTTTGGTCATGTCTCTTATTCAACTTTTCTTCAACTTTCAGCACAAACTGATATGCTTCTTCTACCATTGTCATCCTCACCAAACTTAGCTCTTCTTGAATGTTTATCCTCAATCCATTTATGTACCGCACCACTTTTTCCTTGCTTGCTTCACTATGTCCGGTCTTGATAATCATCTTGTGAAATTCTTTAGTGTACTCCACATATTTCTCCTTTTGTCTTAGGTTTTGTAATCTTTTCAACAATTCCAACTCATAGTCAGCAGGTATGAACTGATTCTTCAACTTTGTCACCATCCTATCCCATTTTATGATTTTCTCTTTTCCTCTCTTGCTTCTTTCCAATTGAACTTCTTTCCACCAAATAGTAGTATGTCCTTTCAACTTAGTTTTTGCAAATCTCACTCTCTCCAGATCTTTAATTTCCTCATATTCAAAATATTCCTCCAGGTCATTTATCTAATCAATCAATTCCTCAAGGTTTAAATTTCTAGTATAGTTTGATACTTCCATTCTAGGTCTCTTACCCATCTTAGAAATAGCTTTCAACATCTTTACCTAATTTGATTCTTCTTCTTCTAAACTTTCTTCATTTTGGTCAGCTGATTGAAATTCATCATCATCACTTTCATCCTTAAGTCTAGGGTTTAGTCCCCTTCTTCTGTCTTCTTCTACAACATCCAATCTAACTTTCATTGTCCTCATCATCTCTATCATTTCTTCCATTCTTCTAGCAACATTGGCCATAGCAGGCATCCTCCTTGACATCATCTCTTCCTAGGATCCAGTGCAACTACCTCAATTCGGTGATCTGACTACAAGGTAGCAACTGCCTCACAATCGATGCTTTGTTGACAAACACAAGTAGACTGCCTCATGTCAGCAATCTATTCACCACAAGATCTTCTGGAATGCCTTATCTCCCAAAGGATTGACAAACTTCACTCTGATACCACTTGGTGCAGTCATGGATGGAGGGTCCTGAGAAGGGACTATCTAACCATAGAACTAGAGTAAATTACAATGGAAACAACACAAGAAAACACTGAACAAAATGCAATGGAAAATTTATATGCTCAATATATCAGACAATTACAATGCTTATATGTCGGCAACATGCAAGCTATAATCAAGGGCTCACAAGCCTATCTTCCAGGCTACAACATACATGAAAGATATGGCAATGAAGTGCCTCCAAAAAAGGATTGTCTTACTACTCAATCCTTAGGTAGCTAAAAACTACTCTTCTAGTGCATTTAGGAAATGTTTATATATCCTTCTCCAACTCCAAGAATCCTCTGCGTCGGCCTAGGGAGATCTCAAACTCCAATGAATGATGAAATGTGTAGGTTGGCCTACAACTCTTGGTAATGCTCCGCAAATAGATGAAACTCTATGCAGTTCCCAACAAAGGCCTAACTGGTTCCAAATTGCCTTGTGTGATGTTCCATTTGGTTCTGTAAGTCATGAGATTGCTCCGCAAACCTTGTTTACTCATGCTGACTGATGAATTTGCTCTATTCTGTGAATGTTGATGATCTTCTGATAGAGATAACTTTCCACTAACAAGTCTAAATCTCATGAAATATTAATATGTTGTAGATGAAATAGTGTAGAATCTAATTCTTGCTTCACGAGCTCTGAAATGAAGATGTGGTAGAAAATGTTGAAATTGCAAATGACTGAACTACAAATGAAATGCAAGAAAAGAAAAGAAAGCAAATATTTTTGGTTGATGCAAGATTGCTCAACTTGAGATGCTCCTGCATCAAGTCTTCTTCCTTCACTTCAGGTGGTGATAGTGATGATGAGAATCAACCCTCTCCTTCTAGTCATCATTTAGAGCTTGAAATTTCTCCTCCAGATTCTCCTGCCATAGGGCCTCTTTAGGCTTGTCAGACTTAGTAGGTAGCAGGTGATTGGGTTGATGATCCTTCAGATACTCAAAGAACAAGGTAACAATTTTAGTAGGCTCCACATCTCTTCGTTGCTTCAGTTTATGATACACAGATGTTTCAAGAAACTTCTGGTGTCCTGAGTGGTATGTAGCAATGCAGGAAGAGTTTAGTTCCTTGGAAAGGAATCACACTTGGGGATTTTCTCCCTCTTCCTAAAGGAAGAAAACTTTTTTGATGAAAGTGGATCTATTGGATAAAATTTGTAGTAGATGGGTTGGTTGACAAGAATCAGTCTCACTTGGTTGCCAAAGGATTCTCCTAGGTGCCTAGGATTGACTACTCTGAGACTTTTGCGCCAGTAGCCAAAATGAATTCCATCTGACTTGTACTTGTTATCGCTGCAGCCCATCATTGGAAAGTTCATGAGATGGATTTGAAGAGTGTGTTTCTTCATGGTGAGCTTCAAGAGGAAATCTACATGTAGCAGCCATAGGGGTTCATTTAGGATCCTTCACTTGTTTACCAACTTTGAAATTTTCTCTATGGCCTCAAACAGGCTCCTCAAGCCTGGTATGCTAAGATGGACTCCTTCCTTTAGTCAGTTGGGTTCACTCGATGTCATTCTGATCTGAATGTCTACATTTTGTAGTAGGATGATACTCTGACATTTTTGGTTCTCTATGTCGATGACTTGTTGATCACAGGGAGTCATTCATCCACCATCAAGGCAATGAAAAATGTTCTACATGATCAATTTCTAATGTCAGACTTGGGCCTTTTGTATTACTTCTTAGGGATTGAGACCACTTAGTCATCTTCATGCATCTTCATGGCACAACCCAAGTATGCACTTGACATGCTCTCCAGATTTCACATGGCTGATTGTAAGCCTGCACCGACTCCAATTTTTGTCAGGGGTCAAACTTGAGGCTAAGTGTTCTTCACCCTTGGTTGATGGCACTTTATACCAACAACTTGTTGGGAGTCTCATCTATTTGACTCACACAAGGTTCGGCATTTCATATGTCATGGGCATGGTCTCTTGATTCATGCAGGAACCCCATGAGTTGCATTGGAAAGTAGCTAAGTGGATTCTCGATTATGTTTAGGGCACTCACAACTATGGGATTCATTATGCAGTGGGCATGGATTTTGACTTGGTGGGTTACACTAATTCAGATTGGGAAGGTGATTCTTAGGATCACAAGTCTACTTCAAGGTATTGCTTCTCACTTGGTTCCGGTCCAATTTGTTGGTGAGCAAGAAGCAGTCTGCAATTACTCTTTCATCTACAGAGGCTAAGTATTGAGGGGCAATTAATGCCACGACTGAGGCCATCTGGATTTAGAATATTCTCACCGTATTTGGCATTTGATTCAAAAATCTCATAGTCATCTTTTGTGATAATTATAGTGGAATACAGATCTCAAAGAATCTAGTCCATCACCAACGTGTTGTAAGTATGTGCTAATTGGTGTTGTCATTGATGTCAACATGTTTGTATTGTCATTGGTTTCAACTGTATCTTCTATTTTTGTTGTTGTTGGTTGATTGATTTACTATATTAAGGTGATTTGAATGACTTAAAGAAGTGTTGATGATGTTAGTATATTGCTCTTGTTGCTAAGTTTCCAAGTGCTTTTGAGAAAATTTGATAAATACTGAAGATAGTGTCGAAAAGAAGTATTCTGGCTTACAAGATACTGTCTGAGTTTTTGCTCCGCATTTCTTCTATGTTGGAGACCGAAGTATGATATTTGGACATGTTTTATAGAAGTATTTGAAGATGGTAAATCCAGAATTTGATTGTCTAGATCACTGTGCAGTAGAAGTTATGTTCACCAGTTTGAAGACTGTAATTGATAGAGTTTCTTGGTTGTGCAGAGGCGTCTAGGAGAAAGTATTTTGCTCCATATCTCTCTGCAAAATGGTTTTAGGTGGTGTAGTTCTAGAAATATGTTTATAAGGTCCTTATCTATCTTCATTCCAAAGGATTTGTGATTTGGTGCTCTGGAAAGCAAGTTATTGTATAGCAGAGTTTGACAGTGTTGTTTATGAGTAGACAATGAACCTTCTTCAAGTGAAAGGTGTTGCACATGATTGTGTTGGTTCTCAAGTGAATTAAGGTTGTTCATGGATGTCTCCAGATCATGTTGAAGGCTTGTGCTTGGTCCATAAGTTATGGTTGTGTTCTTGGAAGCCTGTGCCTAAAGATCCTAGTGTTAATACCAGTTTTGGCCTACCTAGTTGTTTACACTCTTTGCAGATGTGCTTCATGGATTGTGGAAGTGTTGAAGCATGTGAAGATGTATTTAGGTCTGAACTAATCTATGAAATGTTCTACCTTCATTCCTTTGATTCGCAAGAATGTTTAGGTCCAGACCTACTATTCCAAAGGTTGTAGAATGTGTTACCAACCTTAATGAATGTTTCAAGGTTGATGATTGATGAGGATGTTTGTGTTGTAAGGCGGTGAAGGTGATATGAATTGTGCTTCATTGGAACCGAACTTAGGCATGTGTTAGATGCTATTATATTAGTTCATGGTAATGAGCCCTTTTTGTAGTGAGCATTTCTTTGGATAGTGAGTCCTCGGGCAGTGATCCCTTTGGTAGTGAGCCTCTTTGTAATTCGGTATTGATATTGTCACTTAATCCTCACCATGGTTTTTCCCTTTTAGTGTTTTCCACATAAAAATATGGTGTTCTCTTGTGCATGGTATTGATGTGATTAAGATTCTGTTATCTATTTTTCATGTTTAATCTTCATAACAGAATTAGGGTTTAAGTGAATTGATGTGGATGTGATTGTGTTTGCGAAGGTTTAAAGTTTTTGATACAACTGATTCACCCCCCCTCTCAGTTGTCTTGTGCATTTAACAATTGGTATCAAAATGAGGGTTCCTTGGAAGAAAGCCTAACAACTTAAGGTAGATCTAGGATGGTGTACAAGAATGACATTCCTTAATTTGATGGAACCGACTATGCCTTCTGAAAGGTACAGATGCAAAGTTATCTTGTTTCTCTTGGTTTTAATGTTTGGAGAATGGTTGAAAAGGAATACAAAATACCTGATAATGGTCCAGAGATTGCAATGGAGATTTAGGGCTTATGAGACTAATGGCAAAGCTAGAAATTCCCTACTGAATGCTCTATCTAATATTGAAATGGCAAAAGTTTTGGATCTAGAATCTTTTCATGAGATCTGGGAAAAATTAAAGAACATCGATGAAGGAGATGAATCTATCAAAAAGGCCAAGATGCAGAACTTGAAGTCCAAATATGAAACTATGCAGATGTTTGAAGATGAGAACATAACAAGCTATATGAAGAAGGTTGATGAAGTTGTCAATGACATCAAAGGTCTTGGTGGAAATCTGACTGATGAAGAAGTTGTGAATAAAATACTCAGAACACTTCCCAAATATTATAGTCATAAAGTGTCTTCCATTGAAGAATTGCTAGATACGAGCAAGCTTTCAAAAGATCAATTGCTTGGAAAATTGACTGCTTTTGAGATGAGAGAATTTGGCACTACTAAGGGTCCTATGAAAGTTGAGACTGCTTTTAAACCCAAATTAGAAAAGATTGTTAGATCATATAAGTATGCTATGGAATCATGTGAGGAATCCTTTGATGAGATTGAGGCAAACTTTGTAAACAAAATGAAAAAGGGAAGCGAAAAGTTCAGAGGCAAGTTACCTTTCAAATGTTTCAGTTGTGGTAAGAATGGCCATTATGCTTCAAGATGTCCTGATAGAACTTTGAAGATCAAGAACAAAGAAGGTAGAGATAAGATGGTAAGGAAAAGTTACTATGTTAAAGATGATGAAGGTGTAACTGATGATGAATCTGATTTTGAAGATGGTAATGCTAGTGAATGGTTGTTTATTGCTATAAAAGAACTTGTTCATGCTAACTGTTGTCATATTTTGCCTAGCCCCAAAATATTCATGTTCCCCTCCTATTAAAGAAATCCAATCAGAGAAATCCTGAATAGAAGGAGGGAAGCCTTAAATCCTTCATGTACTCATGCTCTGCCTTGCAAAAATCCCTAAAATCTCATCTGGAGAATCATTGCAAAAAACCCAGCAATCCTTTGTCCTCAAGTGCCTTCCATCGTAGGGATTTCTCATTTTCATACTTAGTCATTTTGATGCATATGAAGGTGACGTTATCCTCTGTTTGGGGGTTTTCCATCATTTGGTCAAAAATGTATCTCATATACATTTTCATTTGTATGTATATCATGTACAATGTTTTCAATGTACATCGGGTTTATTTCCTGCATCTTATGCATCTTTGTATGTATATCTGTTTGTATCTTAAGTTGTATACAAAGATACAATCCAGACCCAATCACTTTTCATGATAAATTTGATAGTGGCTTAGATCCACTTTTGTATTTGTATGTCACAAGGATGCATCATATATACAAATCTGGGATATGCATGGGCTGACCCGACCAGAAAATGCAATTGGTTTAAGGAAGTGGAGGTGATGTATGCATCTTTGTATGTATAATTGCAGGTATATAAAATACAAAAGGTGATACAAGTAGAACATATACAACTTAGACACGACTGGAAAATTAATTCTGGTGGACTTCAGGCGGGGTCCGTAGTTGTATATTGGGATGCATGTGTTCGACATACAAAGGGCAAGATGCAATCACAGATGTCAACTCAGAATTAAAAAGTGCAAAGTAAGTGCATTTATACATAGTGAAAGGTAGAAAAGTCAACATCCTTTGTATGTATAAAGTGCATGTATATGCGATATGCAAAAAAGGTGAGATACAAGGCTGGATTTGAATTTAATCCCAATTTGCTTCAAAAAAATGATGAACTTGCTTTTGTATGTTTGGCATTTGTATCTCATATACATTTGTATATGCAAAGGAGGATACAAAGGGCATCATCAGTAATTGTATCTCATAGACCGATAGGGGGTTCTTTGCTAGTCTATTTTGCAGCGGTGGGTCCTAGGTTTGACCGACCGGGGAATGCTGTTGACTTGGTAGGCCACGTGGAAGTCGTTGGGTGGTCCTGCGGAGCTGAAGTGAAGACGGCTCACCTCCTACTGCTTACCAATGGAGTGACGACACATGTCCAAGGTGATACAAAAGGTGGATATACAAATCGGACATGGTCAAAAAGTTAAACATTGTGGATTTTCTTAGTGAGGTCCACGTTTGTATGTTCAATGATTGTGTTTGCATATACATTTACACATACAATTGCATATACAAATGATTCGATATGCAAAAACCGAAAGGTAAAGAAATTGTATAAGTACATAAAGTGAAATTAAATAGTTAGGAGGACTCGATATGATGATGATGTCATCCATCTTTCCTCTTTGACCAAGTTCTACAGGATGATGATGTCATCATGATTTTCAAAGTGCATCCAAATTTTGAATGTCTTTATGCATACGGATGACGATTCTCCTTGTTGCGAAGATAAAATTGACGGTCGTCGACTCTGAGGATGAATTTGTAGACTTGGTTGACATGACATCTCAGCGACCGACTTGGCGTATTGCAGAGGCTCATACTTTGCATTGATTCCAGTTGGTGAGTTTTGCAGATGAATTCATGGGGGATGGCTTAGTTCTTCAATGCAAATGGGCTTCTCTGGCTCGTTGGAAGATATCTTTGTGGTCTGCGATGACTTTTGGGCTCCTCTCTTCATGCTTTATCCTCCCTTGCATGTGGGCAACCATTTTTTGGAGTTGCAGACCTGCCAGCGGCATGGTCCCTGTTCTCATCACCATTCCTCCCTGCCCCTGCATTAATGACTACATTTATGTTCTCAGATCCAATGGAGCTACCTCAACGTCCCCTGCACAAGAATTTGATATAAGATGCATTGTAACCTCATTATTCAGAGGATGGTAATTTTGGGCTGTTATGCTGCTGAATTTCTTGTAGTAAGACCTCTTAGTGTAATTGCAGGGTTATTGGAATGTGACTCACTATGCCTAAATCTTGGCCTCTGCTGTCTTCTGATCAATCCACCAATGAATGTAATTAGCTACACTGTGTCTTTTTCTGCTACTGGTTATTTTGTATTGTAATGGTTTCTAGCCTTCATGAACAATATATACATGATATCTCACCTCTCTTATGGCCTGATTTCTGTGTTTTACTTGAAGTTGTGAACTATTTTGTGAGTAAAGCACCTTCTCTATAGGTTAGGCCTTCGTACCGAAGCCTCAATCAGTCCTATAAGTCTGTGTGAACTCCCTCCATGATTGAGATCATTGTTGTGTCTCTTCCAAGATCATCATCACTCACTAAAACTGGAGTATCGCCCCTTTCATTTCAGTTTCCTTCTAACCCTTTTCCCTTGCAAGCATTAGCACTAGGTTTAGATAGTTTTCTCTAAGCATTAGGCTTAGAATGAGGAACCAACCTTCTCTGGAGGTCTGATCTCAACTTGCAAGGTCCTACACCTTGAGATCATTCCCATTGTGTCATTAGAATGCTTAGATTCTCTCCAAGCAGGGTGCAATTATATGTGATAACAGTTCCTGGCAGGCCCAATCGGACTACTCTGCTATGAGTGAGAGCTAGACTGAGGATTTGGTGTCACTCTTAGTCTACATGTTGCTATGAAAGCATCAACATACACCTGGTGACTCTGCTAATCCAATTCCTTCATCACCATTCAACATTTCATGCCTGGAGTGCAGACAAGGTCTTCCTCTAGAGGTAACTTCCAATTTGTTGAACTCTCCTTTGCTGATAGAAGACGAAGAACAAGATTATCTAGGTCCCCTGTGAGGGAAAACACAAGTAATCATTCAAATCGTACAAGGGCACAGTCCACTCCTCCATTTGATTTTCACATTAGGTCTCAGCATTTAGTCAAAACTTTTCATATCCCCTCTATCATTAACTTGAATATACCTAACATGGTAAGAAATTTGCCATTTGTTGCATTTCATGGGGATAGCCCTTTGGACCTAACCCAATATGATGGCACCCCTACATCAGCCTTGAAGGCTATACCATTTTTCAACGGTGAGAACTCTATCACCCCTGCTGAGCACATACAAGATGTTGCCAGTGTTTTTTCAGTCCACCATGTCATTGCTGACAACGTGGTTGTGAGGTTGCTAGCCTCTTCTTTCAAAGGCAAGGCCCTACAATGGTATAGAGGCCTCCAACCCAATTCAATACACAACTGGGATGACTTGGGCACTAAATTGTGCCAACACTTTGAAGATAGAAGTGACCATTTGTCACTTATGGAGCAGTTGGCTTCAATTAAGAGAGTTCCACACGAGTACATGGTAGATTTCAACTACTATTTTTAGAAGACATGGGACATGATCCCTCAGTTGGTGAAGCCATCTCCAAACACTACATTTATATATTATTTGAGGTCTTTAAACCCTGATATTACATTCATGATTCAATCTATGGGTGGAGTTGTCTTGCTTGATGCCTATGATACAGCCATTAGAGTAGAAAATTGCCTAATTCAGGCAGGAAAGATTGCTCCAAGGCCACCTATGCCTCTATTTCCAGAAGCTCTTGTCATACAACCTGCTACCATTGCCCCAATTCCTACTACGGTCAACCCCATTCCTTCTCTATCTTCACCTATGCTTGAACAACTGGAAGAGAGTAATGCTCTAATCAAAAAGTTTAGTAATGAATTGATATTGACAAGGAAGCAGAATGCCCAACCAAGCCGACCATATCAGCAGCCTAATCAGCCCTATTAACCCTTCAATTAGGGTTACCAATAGAATAGGTCGTCATACTAGAATAATATGCAAAGATAAGGGCAACCTAGCTATATCCGACCACTCAATACTATCGACCCTAACGCAACTACCACTTCAGGGCCTCTTGTGCCAATTCAGAACAATCTAGCCCAAGATGACAACTGGTGTTATCCTTGCAATCAACCACATGATCAGAAATTGTGCCAAGGAGGACATTTCGGTCATGCTTTGACAGTGCAAGATCAATCATCAAGCTCGAAGCATCAGGTTAGCATCAACCAAGGAGTGGTAGACAGTCAAGAACAGATGCAAAATGATGCAACTCTGATGAATTGGACTCATGATGATCATTGTTGTGTTAATCAAAGTGATAGTCCAGTTGCATTCAATACAAGATCAAAGAGAAGGGCTGTTGAAGACACTTCAGTGCCTACAATCAGCCAAGCACCTGTCCCTAATGTAACCCCAATCCAATTTGCAAAGGAAAAGGTGCTTGCTATTCCATCAGAGAAAGCGGATCCAACTGTTGGTAAGGCTATTTCAGCCTCAACAGTCAAATCAAGTGAAGAACAACAAAAGAAAAGTGACTCTACAGTCACTAAAACATCTCAAAAAGGCAGCCAAACACCTTTCAACATAGTGGAGCAGATGAAGAAAATGAATATAGGTGTCAGCATGTGGGATGCATTGTTGATTCCATCTCAAAGGAACCTTCTCCAAGAAGCTCTAACTGATTTCAGTCATTCTGGTGCAGAGTTGGCAAGCGAAAGGACTGCTACCCCAATTAATCTATGTCAACCTGAGGAGGAGGTAAGTATAGGAAAAGCTAAGAAGCCCCCTCCATTTTATGTTTCCCTAGTCATAGGTAATAAACTATTGCATAACTGTATGATAGATTCTAGGGTGGGTACCTCTGTCATGCCAAAGGTTACTGCTGAAAGATTAGGTATAGAGTATGAGCCTGTAAACAAAGGTGTAGTAAGTCTTTTGTAGTAGTGTTGAAAGGCCGAGCTTAAATTGTTGTAAAAGCTTGCCTGAAAGTCTGTAATAAGTCTGCAATAAGTTGGTAGTGTTAGGATAACAAGCATATTCAGATAGCGAGCAATGTAAGAGATGAACATCCATGTATTTTTTCTGAGTGTTGTTAATAATAATGGTCATATAGTAGGTGTTATAAAAGGTCTAGATCTCACCTTACATGCATGCCCTGGCTGCTCTGTTTCACAAGACATATATGTTATTGACCTCCCTGCATACTTTGGTATCTGTTTGTCTAGAGATTTCACTGCAAAAATAGGTGGGTATCTGTCTTCTGACTGGTCTCACATGTTTTTAGGACCAGATATGGTACCAAAGTAACCATTAGGGCTGAACCAATTGCCAACGACCATATAGAACCCTACTCTCCAAACCTTGACAACATGAATTGCAAAATACATGAGTTGGAGGAAAAAGATAATAGACATGAGGCTACCACACCTATGGATGAGGTACCAGATATTCTACGTGATGAGTGGCCTGATTGTTTTTAGTTTGACACTCCTGATTGTATAGAGGATACAGGGTTGGGTACTTATTGTATCCATGAGGAAGATGCCGCTATCCCCAATCTTGAAAAGAAAAAATTAGATCCAAATGGGATATGGCAGATGTATTTTGATGGCTCCAGAAGCAAAAATGGAATAGGTGTTGGGGTTGTATTGATTTCACCCCAAAAGGAAAGGTATTTCTCTTCATTCAGACTACAATTTAGCTATACTAACAATGTGTCTAAATATGAAGCCTTGATTCAGGGCATACAACTAGCTCAAAAAAGATGAATAAAAGTGTTACAAGTATTTGGTGACAGTGAGCTTGTTCACCAAATCAGAAAGTTAAGTCCTTCAAAGAATGAGTTGCTAAAGTCATACAAACATAGGGTATGGGACTTGATCAAAGACTTTGATGCCTTCAACATTTAGTTCATCCCCAGATAGAAAAATAAGGATGCTGATAGGTTGGCTAGGGTCGGTGCCCAGTTTGATATTCCTCTAAATGTCAAGCAAATTTCAGATCAACATGTAAAGATTGTGGTTAGGCCTTCCATGCCTGACAATGTGATAAGCTGGCAAGTGTTCGACAATGACTAGCAAATTGTGAGCTTCTTGCAAGATGAGGCAGAGTTTGCTGCCAAAAATTAGTCAGTTTTGCAAGAACAATATGGTGATCAGATCGTCCAGCTAAAGACTATCAAACTGCCTAGAGGGCTAATGATGCAGGAGCATCCAGGGTGTAAGAGCAATCTTGCATCAACAAAAAAAAATGTTGTTTCTTTTCAATAAGGGCTAAATTTGGCAGGGTTACTATTTTTAGTAAGTTTGCATTTGTGCATGGTTGGATACAAAATCTTACACAGACCTCTAGAATGGTGAATTGAAGCGAATGGTGAAAAAATCACTTTAATATCATTTGTCTTTTGTGAGATATTAAAATTTCAAATTCCAAAAATCCTATTGAAATATTCAAAGTCAAATTTGAGGCACTTAGAGGCTCTAGATGGGCCCGAAATTTGGTGGGAAACCCAAGCAATCTATATTTTAGTACTACTTGTGAACCATCATCTTTTCGAGAGCTTTCCAAAAAGCTATTATAATTGAAAATCTAATTTTCGGATCGAAAGTTATGGCCCCGCGAAGTTGACCTATTTTTGGAGGGTGATGCAAATTTCAAAATTAAGCTGGTGGCCGCCAAAAAGGGCTATATATGACCATTTTTGGGAACCCTTGGGGTAGTAGAGTTAAGGGGGAAGGTGTAGAGTCAGGAAAAGGTAAGAAAATAGAAACCCTAGTTGATTTGGGGCGACAAAAGGCTGAAGATTCTAGAGTCTTGAGAGAGGGAGCTGTAATGTGTTGCAACATGTAGGGGATTCATCCTCTGATTGTATTTGAGCTTCTGTAATGTAATGTTTTGCCCATATTAATAAAATATCATTCTATTTTAGGTGTGCAATTTCTGTTATTGTGTGTTTTATGAGTTACCCCTTCATCAAGTGGTATCAGAGCAAGGGTTCTTGAGTGTGTAGACAGATCACCGACCGTGAGGCAATGCCTCCACGAAGAAATCGTATTGGGAGGAATGCTTTGACGGAAGAGGGTTTTAGAGCCCTGCAAAGACAAATCGATGCATTGCAAGAGGAGTTGTGAAGAGGGTTTGAGCCAAGAACAAGAGAAGAAAGTGAGGATGAAGCAGAAGAAGAGCTATCTGAGGAAGAACAAGAAGCTGCAAGAGATCCTGCAGAAGTTAGGTTGTTGAGGGCCATTTCTAAGATTGGAAAGAGGCCCAGGATTGAAGTTTCTGCATATTCTAGATATTTGAATCCAAAACAACTTATTAATTGGATCAATGACATGGAGGAATCTTTTGAGTATGAAGATGTGGAAGACCCAGATCGGGTCAAGTTTGCAAAAACAAAATTGAAGGGCCATGCCAGTACTTGGTGGAAGGAGGTCCAGTTAGAGAGGAATAGAAGAGGAAAAGGAAAGATCACTAGATGGGATCGGATGGTGGAGAAACTGAAGAAGCAGTTCATTCATGTGGATTATGAGATGGATTTGTTGAAGAAGTTGCAAGGATTGAAGCAAGGCAACAAGTCTGTTAAGGAGTATACATAAGAGTTTTATAAGATTACTATCAGAACCGTTCATGCAGAGGCCAACAAGGAGAAGGTAGCCCGTTACATTAATGGGTTGAGGCCCAGTATTGAAGAAGAGCTGAGCCTGGTCCGAATGACCACCATAGAAGATGCATACTAGTTTTCCCTGAAGGTGGAAGAGAAGCTAAATAAAAGATTTGACAGCAAGCAAAGGGGAAGAGGTCAAGGTGGAAGGACTGGTGGAAGACCCTATGGGGGCCGAAATGAAGATTTAAAGAAAAATGAAGAAGCTGGCACTAGTCAAAATCAAAGAGGAGATAATACCTACCGTCCTCGTGACCAGAACAACGGTGAGCAATGAGGAAGAGGCAGACCTGGGCAAGGACCTGGAAGAGGAGGTTTCAAAGGAACTTGTTTCCAATGTGGAGAAGAAGGACATTGAGCATACGAGTGTCCGCAACATCAAGGAAGGACAAATAGAAGACCTAAAGGTAATGCACGAGTTGCACATGTCAATGAAGATGCCCAATTTGAGTGCTCTGAAGATGCTGAAAGGGGAGAAACCCTAGTTGTCAGAAGAACTTTGTTGAGTGAGGAGAAAGAACCCAATTAGAGGAAGAGTTTATTCCACACAAGGTGCAAATGTGAAGGTAAGTGTTGTTATATTATTATTGATAGTGGAAGCACTAATAATCTTGTTTCAGAGGAGATGGTTGAAAAGTTGAAGTTGACAAGAAGAAAGCATCCGTACCCATACCGGATTGCATGGTTGCAGAAGGACCATAGAGCTTTGGTCAATGAGCAGTGTTTAGTGAAGTTCAAGATTGGTGACTACCATGATGAGGTGCTGTGTGACATCATACCGATGGATGCATGTCATATGTTATTGGGGAGGCCGTGGTAGTATGATAGGAGTGCTATCCATGATGGCCGTGTAAACACATATTCCCTAACAAAGGATGGAGTTCGTCATAAGTTGAAGCCCTTGAAGGAGGTGGAAGAAAAGGTATGTAGTACTGCCAGAATTTGCTTGGTAGATGGTAGGAAATTTTTGGAGGGTATGAAGCATGAGCGTCTTTGCTTTGCATTGATTCCTAAGATTAGTCAAGAGAAATGTGAAGATATACCAGAAGAAGTCTCAGATATGTTGGAAGAATTTCAGGACATTATCTCTGATAATGTACCAGAAGGTTTACCACCAGTAAGGAAGACAAGTCATCAAATAAATTTGATACCAGGAGCTAGTTTTCCAAACAAGGCAGCCCATAGAATGACTCCAGTAGAGAGTGAAGAGTTGAATAGACAAGTTCAGGAGTTATTGAGGAAGGGATTGATAAGAGAAAGCCTAAGTCCATGTGCGGTACCTGTAGTACTAGCACCGAAGAAAGATGGAGAGTGGAGGATATGTACAGATTACTGAGCCATCAACAAGATCACAATCAAGTACAAATTTCCATTGCCTAGAATGGATGACATAATGGATTGATTAAGTGGAGCCAAGTACTTCACGAAGATTGATCTGAAGAGTGGGTATCACCAGATTCGAATAAGAGAAGGAGATGAGTGGAAGACAACCTTTAAAACAAAGAAAGGTTTGTATGAGTGGTTAGTCATGCCATTTGGGCTAACTAGTGCACCAAGCACATTCATGCAGCTCATGAACGAGGTACTGAAAGAATTTTTGGAAAATTTTGTTATTGTTTATTTAGATGACATTTTGATTTTTAGTAAGACTTGGGATGAGCATTTGATGCATATCAGAAGAGTTTTAGAGAAGCTGAGGGGGGAGAAGTTGTTGATCAATATGAAGAAATGTAGTTTTGCAAAGAAAGAGTTGGTATACCTAGGATTTGTTGTCTCAGAGGAAGGTCTTAAGATGGACCCAGAGAAGGTAAGGGCTATCATTGAATAGCCTACGCCAAGGAATGCTTTCGAGGTAAGATCTTTTCATGGTTTGGCAAGTTTTTACTGAAAGTTTATCAAGAATTTCAGTAGCATTTGTGCACCCTTGACTAAGACAATGAGAGGGGATAGAAAAGAGTTTAGATGGACTAAAGGAGAAGACAAGAGCTTTGATACATTGAAGCAGAAAGTCATAGAACAACCTATTTTGGCACTTCCAGATTTCAATAAGGGATTTCAGGTAGATTGTGATGCTAGTGGTAGTGGTATAGGAGCTGTTTTGAGTCAAGAAGGTAAGCCCATTGCCTATCTTAGTGAGAAGCTTAATGATGCCAAGAAAAAGTATTCTATTTATGATTAGGAGTTTTATGCAATAGTTCAGGCTTTGAAGAAATGGAGACATTATTTGTTGCCAAAATAGTTTGTTTTATATACTGATCATCAGGCTTTGTAGTATCTTAATAGTCAAGGAAAGTTAAATCAAAGGCACTTAAAATGGGTTGAGTTTTTGTAGAGTTATACTTTTGTTTTGAAGCACAGGAGTGGGAAATCCAACAGAGTTGCAGATGCCTTGAGTAGAAGGCAAAATTTGTTGATAGAAATGAAGATAGAGGTTGCTGGGTTTGATGAGCTCAAAAGTTTGTATCCAGAAGATCCAAATTTTGCAGAGGCCTGGAAAGCTTGTCTAGAACTTGTTACTTTAGATAGGACAAAATGGTTGGATTTCATAATCCAAGATGGCATGTTGTTTAGAGGAAGCCAATTGTGCATACCGAGGAGTTCCATGAGAGAGAACCTGATTAAGGAGAAGCATAGTGGAGGATTAGCTAGACACTTTGGTTGAGATAAGACCATTGCTATTGTTGGTGAACATTATTACTGGCCACAATTGCAACAAGATGTGAGGAAATTTGTGCAGACTTGCAGAGTGTGTCAGATGGAAAAAGGAACAAGTAAAAATACAGGGCTATATCAGCCATTACCTGTACCAGAGAAGCCATGGGATGATATTAGTATGGATTTTGTTCTTGGTTTACCAAGGACACAGAGAGGACATGATTCCATTTTTGTGGTGGTGGATGGATTCTCAAAGACGGCCCATTTTATTCCTTGTAAGAAGACTAATGATGCTGTTCATGTTGCAGAGTTATTTTTCAGGGAAGTGGTGAGACTACATGGTCTACCTAAGAGCATAGTTTTAGATCGAGATACCAAGTTTGTTGGTTATTTTTGGAGGACATTGTGGAAGAAGTTGAAAATAGATTTGAAGTTCAATTTTGTACACCATCCACAGACTGATGGACAGGCAGAAGTGGTGAATAGGAGTTTGGGTAACCTACTATGATGCTTAGTAGGAGATAAGTCCAAGGGATGGGATTTGATTTTTCCATAGGCAGAATTCGCTTACAATGCTGTCAATAGGAGTACTGGTAAATCACCATTCTAGATTGTATATGGCAATAGTCCAAGAAATGCTTCAGAGTTAAGGAAGCTAGACAAAGGAGAAAAGACAAGTGCCGAGGCCGAAGACTTTGCAGAACACCTAAAGAATTTGTATGAAGAAGTGAGAAAGCACATTAATAAGATGAATATTCAGTACAAGGCTAAGGTGGATCAGAAGAGGAGATATAAGGAGTTCCAGGTAGGAGATAGGGTCATGGTTCACTTGAGAAAAGAAAGGTTCCTAATTGGAACATACAATAAGTTGAAAATGAAGAAATTTGGACCGTGTAGAATCCTGAAGAAGCATGATTCAGGAAATGCATTTGAGGTAGAGTTGCCTGATGACATCAATATTTCACCAGTGTTCAACATTTCAAATTTGATAAAGTATCATGATGATGGACTTCATAAAGGAACACAGTGGAGCATTCCAGCATCTACTTCAGAGGAGGAGATAGAGGGCATTCTGGATAGCCACGTGGGTAAGAGTACAAGAAATAGGCAGTATACAGGATACTTGGTGAAATGGAAAGGAAGGCCTGTTGAAGATTCATCATGGTTATCTGAGACTGAGGTTAACCGTTTTGGTTTCCCTCTAACTCATGAGAAGTGATAGGGTCACTTTTCAAATTACCCCAGATGCCTGATGCAGGAGCATCCAGGGTGTAAGAGCAATCTTGCATCAACAAAAAAAATATTGTTTCTTTTCAATAAGGGTTAAATTTGGCAAGGTTACTATTTTTAGTAAATTTGTATTTGTGCAAGGTTGGATACAAAATCTTACTCAGACCTCTAGAATGGTGAATTGAAGCTAATGGTGAAGAAATCACTTCAATATCATTCGTCATTTGTGAGATATTAAAATTTCAAATTCCAAAAATCCTATTGAAATATTCAAAGTCAAATTTGAGGCACTTAGAGGCTCCGGATGGGCTCAAAATTTGGTGGGAAACCCAAGCAGTCTACCTTTTAATATTACTTGTGCACCATTATCTTTTTGAGAGCTTTCTGAAAAAGTATTATAATTGAAAATCCAACGGTCGGATCGAAAGTTATGGCCCCGCGAAGTTGACCTGTTTTTGGAGGGTGATGCAAATTTCAAAATTAAGCTGGTGGCCGCAAAAAAGGGCTATATATGACCATTTTTGGGAACCATTGGGGTAGTAGAGTTAAGAGGGAAGGTGTAGAGTCAGGAAAAGGCAGGAAAATAGAAACCCTAGTTGATTTGGGGTTACAAAAGGCTGAAGATTCTAGAGTCTTGAGAGAGGGAGCTGTAATGTGTTGCAACCTGTAGGGGATTCATCCTTTGATTGTATTTGAGTTTCTGTAATGTAATGTTTTGCCCATATTAATAAAATATCATTCTATTTTCTATGTGCAATTTCTGTTATTGTGTGTTTTATGAATTACCCCTTCATTAGCTGATCACCATGGAAAGAATGTTTGGGGCTGATGATCAGCAAAAGAAAGAAAAAATGAATATGACAGTTAAAAAATAGGACTATGAAGAGGTGGAGATTGCCCAAGGTAGATTTCTTAAACATGGCAGGGTATGTGAGCAGGCTGAAAGGCAAGGTTTCATTGATCTTTGTGATGAATTTAATGATCTAATTGCTTGGGATTATAGGGATTTAAAATGCTTTGATCCTAGTTTAATCTAGCATACTATTGACCTAGACCCTAATGCCAACCCTATTCACCAAAAGCAAAGGCCTTCTAATCCTAAATAGAGTGATTAATGAGGAAAGAGCTATCCAAACTCATTGAGGCTAAGATCATTTATCCTATTAAACATTCCTCTTGGGTAGCCAACTTAGTTCCAGTTAAGAAGAAAAATGGAGAAATTAGACTATGTGTGGACTTTAGAGATTTGAACAAGGCCTCACTTAAGGACCACTATCCACTCCCTTCCATGGAGCAAATTTTACAAACAGTAGCAGGTGCTGAGAGGTTCTCACTCCTAGATGGCTACTCAGGCTACAATCAGATTCTAGAGAAGGAATCAGACCAATACAAAATGACCTTTACCAGCAAGTGGGGTACTTTGGCCTATCAAAAGATGCCTTTTGGATTGACAAATGCCGAAGCCACCTTTCAGAGAGCAATGGATTTGGATTTCAAAGGCCTAATCAATGATATTATCTTGGTGTATGTTGATGATTTAACAATATATTCCAATAATACAGCCGACCATTTGGGTCATTTGAAAAAGTCTTTGAAAGATGCAGAGAGTTTGGGATATCACTAAATCCCAAGAAGTGTATATTTGATGTCCCTGAAGGTAAACTGCTACGGCATGTGGTCTCCAAGGAATGATTGGCCATCGATCCAAAAAGGACAAGTGCCATTCTTGCTCTTCGTCTTCCCAGCCATAAGAAGGGTCTGCAGAGTTTCCTGGGAAAGATCAACTTTGTGAGAAGGTTCATACCTAATTTTGCCTTGATAGCAAAACCCCTCATGGTCATGCTGAAGAAGAATGCTGCTTTCATTTGGTCCAAGGAAGGCAGGGATAGTTTTGAAGATGTCAAACAAGCTATTGCACAAGATCCTACACTGATAAACCCTAATTATGAGAAAGATTTCATCCTTTATTCCTTTGGAGGCAAAGAGGGTATATCAGTTGTCCTGACACAACAAAATGAGGAGAAATTAAAACAACCAATTGCTTTCTTTAGCCAGCCTCTTAAAGAATATGAACTGGATTATGAATTTATAGAAAAATAAGTGTTCACTGTAGTAAAGGCCTTAAAAAAGTTTAGACATATGATCTCTAATAGCAAAGTTCAATTGATGGTGAATCACCCTGGTGTCAAAGATTTTCTCCTGAGCAAGGATGTCAATGAGAAAAGAGCTAGATGGATCACTAAGGTGATGGAGTACAACATCAACATCAACATTAGCAGACTGGTTCACAGCAAAGGTCTATGTGAACAAATTGCAGCAGATGTAAAAGATAGAAGTGAGGCTATATGTGTTCAAGGGCAGGCACAACCAGTTGAGCCTCATACTCCAACTGACTGGTATCATGACATGTTCATATTTTTGCAATCAAGAAGATGTCCTAGTGGATTGGATCAAGCTAAAAGAAGGTATTTCAGACTCCAATCCATTCCCTATGTTATTATTGATGGTGTCTTGTTTAGAAGTAACATTAGTGGAGTTCTTCTTAGGTGTATAACACAAGATCAGACTTCAAGAGTACTAGAAGAAATTCTTGGTGGTCCTGCTGGTGGCCATTATTCTCCCAGAACAACTTCAATGAAGATCATGAGAGTTGGTTATTACTGGCCTAGTTTATTCAATGATGTACATAGATGGGTCAGAAAATATAAAGAATGTGTATTATTTGTTGGAAAGCAGAGACTAGTAGCTCTTCCTCTTCATCCAATCCAAACAGATCAGCCTTTTGCTCAATGGGGTTTAGACTTCATTGGAGTAATCAATCCACCTTCTAGTGCAGGCCATAAGTGGATTCTTACAACCATTGATTATTTTACTAGGTGGATAGAGGCGGTTGCATTGAGGAATGCTACAGAGGCATCTATTGTGGATTTCCTTGAAGGTATAGCTACAAGGTTTGGTGTGCCCTCCACCATCATTTCTGATAATGCTAAAGCCTTCGTAGGCACAAAAGTCAGTGAATGGGCATTGAATTATGGAGTGTACATGAAGACTTCATCCAATTACTATCCTTAGGGCAATGGTTTGGTTGAGTCCACTAACAAAAACTTAATCAGAATCATCAAGAAGACCGTGGAAGATAATCAAAGGACTTGGCATTCTAAGTTAAAGACTGCTCTTTGGGCTGACAGAATCACTCCCAAAAGAGCCATAGGCAATTCCCCTTTCATGCTGGTATATGAAAGGGAAGCAAGGGTTCCATTGTCATTGGAGCTTCCTTATCTTGAGTTGGTGCAACAGCTAGAATTAATGGAAAATGATGCCATGATGGTTAGACTTGCAGAGCTGATGGAACTTGCAGAGAAGAGAGATGCTGTTATGAGGACTCTTGAGGCTCACCAAGATCAGGTTAAGAGGACCTTTGATAGGGCAAGAGATGGGAGAACATTCAGTGAAGGAGATATAGTGCTGAAATGGGATGCAGAAAGAGCCAAAGCTGGAAAACATTCAAAGTTTGATGCCCTGTGGAGTGGCCCTTACATCATCATCAGTTTCAAGCAAGCTAATGTATTTCAACTTTCCAGGCTGAATGGTGAGGTCCTGCCCATCCAGTCAATGGGATTCATGTCAAACCCTACTTTTAGCATGGTTGTAAGGTCTTGTAAATAAGGTAGGTTTCCTTTCAATAAGTGCCTTTGCACTCTGCTGTATTCTCATTAGGAGATACATGCTTGTTTTGTTTTGTTTTGCTCTAGTGGTGCTTGCCCAGTTGTTCAAGCTCCTCTGTTCTTGTTGTAGTCCCCCTTTTTTTTCGACTCCATGTCCAATAGATGCATAAGATCACTAATCAATTTGTTTAGCAGGCAAACATCCCTGAGAGGTTGCCAAAAATGTGTCATATTTTTCCTAGCCCAAAAATATTCCTGTTCCCCTCCTATCAAAGAAATCCGATCAGAGAAAGCCTGAATAAAAGGAGGGAAGCCTTAAATTCTTCATGTCCTCATGCTCTGCCTTGCAAAAATCCCTAAAATCTCATTTGGAGAATCCTTGCAAAAAACCCAGAAAAACCCATAAATCCTTTGTCCTCAAGTGCCTTCCATCACAGGGATTTCTCATTTTCATACTTAGTCATTTTGATGCAGATGAAGGTGACGTCATCCTCTATTTGGGGGTTTTGATATACATTTTTGTTTGTATGTATATCATGTACAATATTTTCAATGTAAATCAGGTTTATTTCTTGCATCTTTGTATGTATATCTGTTTGTATTTTAAGTTGTATACAAAGATACAATCCAGACCCGATCACTTTTCATGATAAATTTGATAGTGGCTCAGATCCGCTTTTGTATTTATACATTAATTATGGTGGACTTCAAGCAGGGTCCACAATTGTATATTGGGATGCATGTATTCGACATACAAAGGGCAAGATGCAATCACAGATGTCAACTCAGAATTAAAAAGTGCAAAGTAAGTGCATTTATACATAGTGAAAGGTAGAAAAGTCAACATCCTTTGTATGTATAAAGTGCATGTATATGAGATATACAAAAAAGGTGAGATACAAGGCCAGATTGTAATTGAGTCCTAATTTGCTTCAAAAAAATGATGAACTCCACTTTTGTATGTTTGGCATTTGTATCTCATATACATTTGTATATGCAAAGGAGGATACAAAGGGAATCATCGGCAATTGTATCTCATAGACTGATAGGGTGTTCTTTGCCAGTCTATTTTGTAGTGGTGGGTCCCAGGTTTGACTGAGCGGGGAATGTTGTTGACTTGGTAGGCCACGTGGAAGTCTTTGGGTGGTCCTGCAGAGCTGAAGTGAAGATGGCTCACCTCCTGCTGCTTACCAATGGAGTGACGACACGTGTCCAAGGTGATACAAAAGGTGCATATACAAACCGGACATGGTAAAAAAGTTAAGCATTGTGGATTTTCTTAGTGAGGTCTACATTTGTATGTTCAATGATTGTGTTTGCATTTACATTTGCACATACAATTGCATATACAAATGATTGGATATGCAAAAAGAGAAAGGTAAAGAAATTGTATAAGTGCATAAAGTGAAATTAAACAGTTAGGAGGACTCGATTTGATGATGACATCATCCATCTTTCCTCTTCGACCAAGTTCTATAGGATGATGATGTCATCATGATTTTCAAAGAGTATCCAGATTTTGAATGTCTTTATGCACACGGATGACGGTTCTCCTTGCTGTGAAGATAAAATTGACGGTTGCTGACTCTAAGGATGAATTTGTAGACTTGGTTGACATGACATCTCAGTGAAGGACTTGGTGTATTGCATACGCTGATACTTTGCATTGATTCCAGTTGGTGAGTTTTGCAGATGAATTCATGGGGGATGGCTCAATTCTTCAATGCAAATGGGCTTCTCTAGCTCACTGGCAGATATCTTTGTGGTCTACGATGACTTTTGGGCTCCTCTCTTCATGCTTTGTCCTCCCTTGCGTGTGGGCAACCATTTTCTGGACTTGCAGACCTGCCAGCGGCATGGTCCCTATCCTCATCACCATTCCTCCTTGCCCCTGCATTAATGACTATATTTATGTTCTCAGATCCAATGGAGCTACCTCAGCGTTCCCTGCATAAGAATTTGATATAAGATGCATTGTAACCTCATTATTTAGAGGATGGTAATTTTGGGCTATTATGTTGCTGAATTTCTTGTAGTCAGACCTCTTAGTGTAATTGCAGGGTTATTGGAATGTGACTCACTGTGCCTGAATCTTGGCCTCTATTTTTTTCCAATAAATCCACTAATGAATGTAATTATCTATATTGCGTCTTTTCCTGCTATTGGTTATTTTGTATTGTAATGGTTTCTGGCCTTCATAATCAATATATACATGATATCTCACCTCTCTTATGGTCTGATTTCTGTGTTTTACTTGAAGTTGTGATCTATTCTGTGAGTAAAGTGGCTCCTCTATAGGTTAGGCCTTCATACCGAAGCCTCAATAAATCCTATAAGTCTATGTGAACTCCCTCCATGATTGAGATCATTATTGTGTCTCTTCCAAGATCATCATCACTCACTAAATTTGGTGTATCACCCCTTTCATTTCAGTTTCCTTCTAACCCTTTTCCCCTGCAAGCATTAGCACTAGGTTTAGATAGTTTTCTCTAAGCATTAGGCTTAGAATGAGGAACCAACTTTCTCTGGAGGTCTGATCTTAACTTGCAAGGTCCCACACCTTGAGATCATTCCCATTGTGTCATAGAATGCTTGGACTCTCTCCAAGCAGGGTGCAATTCTATGTGATAACACTAACCTTGCAAGCTGTGTGAAGGAAGGAAGTCCAGAAGAAGAGAGAGATGTCTGCATTTCATGCTAGAAAGGAAAAGGATGAATGGGTCATTGATGACAAATGTTCAAATCACATGATAAGAAATAAGATTAAGTTTTTCAAATTGGAAAAGTGTGATGGAGGACTAGTTAGATTTAGTGATGATGCAACTGGTAAGATTTGTGGAAAAGGGTCAATTACTTTTGATGGCAAGTATAGTACAGATGATCTTCTTTATGTTAAAGGATTAAAGCATAATCTTCTAAGTGTTGGAAAAATGTGTAACAAAGGATATAATCTGATGTTTAAGGACAAACGTTGTGAGATAAGAAAAAACTTCAGAACAATAATTGCTGCTGGTAAGAAGACTCATGGTAATGTTTATCATTTGAAAGGTACTGACAATTGTTGTTTGTTGGCTTAGATAAATGAAAGCTAGTTATGGCATAGGAGAATGTGTCATATTAATTTTGATAATCTAGTGAGAATAAGCTCAATTCAAGCTATAAGAGACCTACCTAGGATTGTGAAGCCTGCTAATGCCATTTGCAAAGAATGTCAATTTGGGAAGCAAACAAAGATGAGTTTCAAAAGCAAAGAAAAAACCTCTACCAGCCTATTGGAGTTGGTGCATACAGACTTATGTGGCCCTAGAAGAATAAGAAGTCTACAAGGTGATAGGTACTTCATGCTACTTATTGATGATTATTCAAGAATGACTTGGGTTACTTTTCTTAGAGAAAAATCAAAATCCACAAGTTCAAGGCATTTAAAGCAATGGTTGAAAATAAAATGGATTTGAGAATCAAGTGTCTGAGGTTTGACAGAGGTGGTGAGTTTACTTCAAATGAATTCAATGCTTTTTGTGAAGAACATGGGATAAAGAGACAATTGTCTGCCCCCAGAACTCCTCAACAAAATATAGTAGTTGAAAGGAAGAATAGAACTGTTCAAGAAGCTTGCTAGAACAATGATGAAAGAAACTAACCTTCTGGAAGTATATTGGAAAGAAGTTATTCATATTGCTGTCTACATTCAAAACAGAGTGCAAGTCAAAGCAAATGGAACAAAGACACCTTATGAGTTGTGGTATGGAAGAACACCTTGATGAATGTTTCAAGGTTGATGATTGATATAAATAAGTATAAAGAATTCGTGTGTAAGTATGAAGGTGCGAAGATGAGGATGTGTAATGCCTACCCATGAAAATTATCAATAATTAACAATAATAAAATATAATACGATGATAGGAGAATATTCACTTGTTGAAATTTAATAAAATACACATTTTGATTAAATATAAGTTTAGTATCATTCATTGTAATTGAAAATTTAAGATATAAATTTTTTTATACAATTATAGATAATTATAGTAAATGTCATATAATCATCCACTCTCAAAGTGGGAAATTACTTTCTTAGCTTTAGTATCCTACATGATTAACAGACCTAGATCTTCACACTAAATGTAAACATTAGTTCTACATAGTCAATAGATATACATAGCAGATATCAATGTACAAGATAATGAGACTAAGGCCCTAAGGGGCCAACTTAATGTCTCGGGGGCTCATGATGGCCTTGTCTATGTACGCGCAATGCAGAGACTTTGTAGTTTGAAGCAACTAGTATTGCAACCATAAGGTTGAATTAGATACAATAACTCATAAGGAATCTAGTTCATCACATAATATTTTCTAGAGTACCTTTCAAGTTCTAGAGAGTACACACAATATTTATATTTATGAGTAATCCCTAAAGGGGTAAAATAAGGAAGTTACAGCAACAACAAAAACATTCCAACCATTCTCTATCTCAACACATCATACAGAATGCATAAAATAGACAATGTTTTTAATTAACTTCCAAAGATGTATGCGACATTGCAAGAAGGCTACAACATGTGAAAAAAAAACATATATACCCATACATCATCTAATGTGTAATCATATATATACAATGAAGACCAATCTCAACCAGTGATAAAATAGATAAACTTCATCTCAAATTTTATTTTATACAATTTAGACACTACCATAGAAATTAGATTTGCTATTTCACTTCAAACAAAATAAGGTTCCAATCTAACACAATGCTAGTCTTATCAATTTTAGTATTTCCACATAATATATGCTAGGGAAAGATAATATAGATATTTCTACAATTCCAAGTATTATATAATCATGATATGAGACTATTCAGGTATTTCTCAACTAGCGCAATAGTAGCTATGTTGTGGATCTAACACAATAAGTTTTAAAAGAGATATTGAAATGTATATATATATATATATATATATATATATATATATATATATATATATATATATATATATATATATATATATATATATATATATATATATATATATAGTTCCAATGATGAATGTTTTAACATGAAAAACTATTGTTCTGAGAAGAATTCAAGCATTAGGGATATGTTAGGTTTTAGAGGGAAAGAGTCAAAGGATTTACAGATTTAATAGCAACAGCAAAGAGGGCATAGAAATGGTCATCACTAATTGATACACATCTCCCAATTGACAAACTGGGTAATACTAATGTTTAGATATGATTTACATATCCAAGTGATGCACCTTATAAATTTTTTTTAGAGAAACCCAGTTCAAAAATATAGAGTTATTGGTGACACAACAGACTATTTTAATAGAGATGAAATGGGTAAGAAATAGATGATTACTAAACATTACATATCTCCATAGAGACATATTGGGTAAGGCTAATTTTTGGATATGATTTCAATAATTGGGTGGTGTACCTTATACAAAAATTTCATAGAAACCCAGTTTGTAAAAATAAAGTTATTACCGATGCAACAGACTAGGGTGTAGAATCTTTAGACTGGTTGAATTAACATCCTGATATATGATTGGAGATTGGTTTCAAGAAAGTGATCCCTAAGGAATTTTTTAAAAAATGAACGGAATATACAAAAGAGAATTCACAAAATAACATAAAGCTTGCATATAACAAAAAAATATTTCAAACAACAAATCAATTCCATAACTTAGTGCATACCCGGAATTATATTGTTATCCAATCTTCACCAAAAATTTTCAGCTCGCATCCATTTTTCCCCAAATCTTTTGATCTCAAAAAACCAAAGCCATCCATTTTATTCCCTACCATATCAATATATATTTTTTCGAATGTATCTTTTTTTTTACCTCATATATTTCTTGATCTTTTAAAACTGAACAACATGACTCTTCATATGCCGATCTGGACACCCATTTTCTTATAAACTAAAAAAAAATTAGAATAATTTTAAAACATAATTTAATTACTAATATTCTCTCTTGAATTACATATCTACCATTTCTTGCAAGTGACATAAAATAAAAGAATTCTTTATAAAATATATAAATATAAAAGCATAAAATGACAATGAATGATTTTCTTTTGAAAACAATATTAAATCATCTAAATAATTATTTTGAAACAAAGATGTTAATTAATTATTCTCAATAAAATATCATAATTAATAAATAGGGTTTAGGTATCCTTACATTCTTCCCCCCTAAGAATGGACTTCCTCCTGGAAGTCATCAAGAGGAATGAATATTTCCTAACTTCAACACATCCAACAAAAGTTAGATTTCATCGGAAGAATTCATCTGTACATTATTAAAACAAAGTAATCGATATGAAAATGCTCCATTTACAAATCAAACACAATACAAAGTGCAATAGAAACCAAAACTCACTAGATCATCTTTTGTCCATAAGCAATTTCTACAGTTACTAGAAACAACAAGAATTATCAACTCTATCATTCAAATTTTGGATATACCATTCTACCCATTAGAATTCTGTAAAATCAACAACATCATTACTTAACCAAGGAGCATGTTTATATCATCATTATATTACTGCTAATCAAATTCATTGTAACATATTCTTTCATAACAACTCTTAACATTTAGTCATCACAGATATCAATTCTATACATAGTACATCATGTATACTTCCAATGAGGATGATTAGTGCCAAATAGAACCATAAATATTACACAATTTCACAATAAACATTCCCTAGGCCATCTACTCCCCTATACAATCTACCAAGGACCTCTCTTGGGTATGGCAATCTACACAATTCACATTTCTCCACACAAGCCAGCAACAACAAACACTGATAAAGCCTCACAATAAAGAAGTTTACAATGAGTAAAATTTTTAAATAAAATCAACTTTATATGAAAACAAATTAGATAGCAGAAAACAACAGTTCAATTCAAAACCAAAAACCTTAATAGAGTAGTCCTTGAGGCAAAAGGACAATCAAAAAAATATCTTAAAGAAATTTTAAAACTACTGGCTCAATTAAGGAAAGAAAATAACCAAATAAATTTTTTAAATATTTTCACAAAATTTAACATCACAACCACCACGTGACTTCATACGAGCCACCTAATGGGAGGAGGGGAATGTGGTGGTCTCAAACCACATGAAGCTCCATAATAGATTATCATATCATAATGCTCATATACCAAATGTAATCACAAACATTATTCTTTCCAATAAATTTTGTAGCTAAAATAATCACAATTTAGAAAACTTCCTTTTCACAAATGTAACTCCCATTTCACAAGTGTAACTCCCATATCACAAACTCCCACAACACCATTCCATCAACCATACCCCCATCACAACACCAACACCAACATCATGAATATCCCTAAAGGGGCATAGGTCTTTATAACTCCCTTACTGTAGCTCTTAATTCACAACATAAATCCCAAACCGTAGCTCCCAAACCACATCATATAACAATAAACAACCATATTATGTCAAGTCACATCAATGAAAAAAAATCCGCATACCTTATTTTAGATAGCTAAACATGTCCTTAATTCATCTCTATTATCATGAAGATATCAATTTATAACAAAGGAATTGAATCAAGTCACCATACCCTGTTCTAGTCAATAATTTCTAACACTTGATTCTCGACAACACTCAGTGACACACATCACATAAACTTAACTCCACATATAACACATTTTTCAAAATAAAATCTTTTTCACATCACGTACCTCTTCTATGTGAAACACATGATGAAGACCATTCTCACATGTATCAACTATACTCATCATAAAGACAGGTCACATGACTCACACCACAAGGCTCATCGATAATGGGTATTACAAGGAGGACATCTCTAATATATCACTAAGTAATGCATAGTGCCATGGATCCAAATACCCAATAAATGAATAACTATGCTATGTAGAATCACTGTGCTAATATCCTAGTAACATAACACCATATAATCTCACCTCCAATGGAGCTAATATCATTCATACCATAGTGTCAAATAACTAATTAGGAAAGATGGTCTCAGGGTTCTCTCAAGGATCCCACCATACATTTCCTAGTATAAACAAGATTCCCCAAAGGGTATAGATCCCTATAGCTTCCTTTCGCACGTAGCTCCCTTTATATCAATGTAACACACACAATAGCTCCCATAAAACAATAACTCCCATAACACAATAGTATCTCCCATAATAGCAACAATATCTCCCATAAAACAATAACTCCCAGAACTCTCATAAATAATAACTCCTAGAATTCCCATAAAAATTAGCTCCCATAAAACAATGACTCCCATAAACATATTTTTAACTCCCCATTTCACCAACTCCCATCAACTACATCAGTCATAGCACCAACACCAATCTCCATGATAATGCCCCAAAGATGTACCCACCATTCTATCCCCACTCAAGATTAACTCCACAGTTAGACAACAGGTTTCTATCAACTTATCACTTGCAAACATTCATCTCAATCATAAAATTCATATAAAACAGAAATAACATTTAATTTTATTACCTTGGCTGTCCAAGTTAGGATCATCCCATGAGACTTTCCCAGATATCATCCTCTATCAATCCAGCAACTCACAGCAACCCCACAATTCCATTAAGATTCAGTTACATAAAAACTATAGCTCCTTTTATATTAATGTGACACACACAAGTTTGTCAGTATCATTATAGAATAAGGTGAAAAATATACATGCTTAATAGAAATCATTAATTAACATTATAGAAACTTACAACTCCAAGAATACATCCATGTTCATATATGTATATATATTGAAAATGATTTACTAGACATTCATTTCATATAGTTAATCAACCAAAATTTACCTCTACTTACCATGGTGAGACTAAAAAAAAAAAGGTTTACGTTACTAACACTTTTACCCCAAAGCTCTCAAGTGTTGCAACCTAGTGCTTTGATACCTATGTAATGCCTACCCATGAAAATTATCAATAATTAACAATAATAAATTAATTTACTAATAAATAATGAAAATATAATAAGATGATAGGAGAATATTCACTTGTTGAAACTTAATAAAATACACATTTCGATTAAACATAAGTTTAGTATCATTCATTTTAATTGAAAATTTAAGATATAAATTTTTTTATACAATTATACACAATTACAGTAAATGTCATATAATCGCCCACTCACAAAGTGAGAAATTACTTCCTTAGCTTCAGTATCCTACACGATTAACAAACCTGGATCTGCACACTAAATGTAAACATTAGTTCCGCATAGTCAATAGATATACATAGTAGATATCAATGTACAAGATAACAAGACTAAGGCCTTAAGGGGCCAACCTAATGTCTCGGGAGCTCATGATGGCCTTGCCTAAGTATGCACAGTGCAGAGACTTCGTAGTTCGAAGTAACTAGTCTTGCAACCATAAGGTTGACTTAGATACAATAACTCATAAGGAGTCTAGTTCATCACATAATATTTTCTAGAGTATCTTTCAAGTTCTAGAGAGTACATGCAATATTTATATCTATAAGTAATCCCTAAAGGGGTAAAATAAGGAAGTTATAACAACAACAAAAACATTCCAACCATTCTCTATCTCAACACATCATACAAAATGCAGAAAATAGACAATGTTTTTACTCAACTTCCAAAGATGCATGCGAGATCACAAGAAGGATGCAACATGTGAAAAAAAAGACATATATACCCATACATCATCTAATGTGTTTATCACATATATACAATGAAGACCAATCTCAACCAGTGACAAAATGGATAAACTTCATCTTAGATGCTATTTCATACAATTTAGATACTACCATAGAAATTAGATTTGCTATTTCACTTCAAACAAAATAAGGTTCAAAGATAACATAATGCTAGTCTTATCAATTTCAATATTTCCACATAATATATGCTAGGGAAAGATAATATAGATATTTCTACAATTCCAAATATTATATAATCATGATATGAGACTATTAAGGTATTTCTCAACTAGCGCAATAGTAGCTATGTTGTGGATCTAACACAATAAGTTTTAAAAGATATATATATGATGATGATGATGATGATGATGATGAATGTTTTAACCTAAACAACTATTGTCCTAAGAAGAATTCAAGCATCAAGGATAAGTTAGGTTTTATAGGGAAAGAGTCAAGGATTTGTAGATTTAATAGCAGCAGCAAAGAGGGCATAGAAGTGGCCATCATTAATTGATACACATCTCCAAATTGAAAAACTGGGTAATGTCAATTTTTGGATATGATTTACCTAACTAAGTTGTACACCTTATATAAAAATTTCAGAGAAACTCAGTTCGAAAATATAGAGTTAATGGTGATGCAATAAACTATTTTAACAGAGATGAAATGGGTAAGAAATAGATGATCACTAAATATTACATATCTCCATAACGACAAACTGGGTAAGGCTGATTTTTGGATATGATTTCAATAACTAGATGGCGTACCTTATTTAAAAATTTCAAAGAAACCCAGTTTGTAAAAATAAATTTATTGCCGACGCAATACACTAGGGTTTAGAATCTTCAGACTGGTTGAATTAACATCCTGATATATGATTAGAGATTGGTTTCAAGAAAGTAATCCCTAAGGAATTTTTAAAAAAGTGAATAGAATATGCAGAAGAGAATTCACAAAATAACATAAAGATTGCATATAACATAAATTATTTTCAAACAACAAATCAATTCCATAACTCAGTGCATACCCGAAATTATACTGCTATCCAATCTTCACCAAAATTTCCCAGCTCGTATCCATTTTTCCCCAAATCTTTTCTTCTCAAAAAATCAGAGCCATCCATTTTATTCCCTACCATATCAATATTTTTTTTCGAATGTATCTTTTTTTTACCTCATATATTTCTTGATCTTTAAAAATCGAACAACATGACTCTTCATATGCCAATATGGACACCAATTTTCTTATAAACTAAAAATAGATTAGAATAATTTTAAAACATAATCTAATTAATAAGATTCTCTCTTGAATTACATAACTGCCATTTCTTGCAAGTGGCATAAAATAAAAGAATTCTTTATAAAATATGTAAATATAAAAGCATAAAATGACAATGAATGATTTTCTTTTGAAAACAATATTAAATCATCTAAATTGTTATTTTGAAACAAAGTAGTTAATTAATTGTTTTCAATAAAATATCATAATTAATAAATAGGGTTCAGGTATCCTTATAGGATGTTTGTGTTGTGAGGCTGCAAAGGTGATATGAATTATGCTTCATTGGAACTTGTTTAATAGGAAAAGAGGGGTTGATTTTGTTGTATGGGGTTTTTAGTTTGAATTCTCCTTTCCACTAAATATTCCAAGGGATTTTCAACTGAGTTGCCTCTCCACTCGAGAGGAGAGTCACCTATCAGGTTGGGTTGCCACAAGGGAAGCAGGGAAATTCAAAAGTTATCACACAATGTCTTTAATTAATGTTTTAATGCTCTTGAAACCCTAATTTAAGCAAAACAACAAGTAAATTTGCAAATTACGACAGATGCTATTGAAATAAGACAAAGGGCAAGGAACCTTAAATCACTGTCTTTTGTAGTTCAGAAAATGGAAATGTCAGGGACAATGGTGAAGGCACCCAAGTCCAAGGTGCAACTTTTTCTGTGTAATCCCGATCTCCTTACGACACCGATTTCTTCTGTACCTTTAGTTTCTGACAATTCAAATGCAGAGGACACTGTTGATGACGCCCTAGTCCATTTATGGATATTCTTCAGGATATCAGAAGCTCTACAATCATTGATTATCATTGTTCAGTCTATTTCTATAGATCCAAGTGCGGAGGACAATGTTGATGGTGCATGTGTCCCAAAATGTCACACAGTGTCTGCTTCTTTTTAGATCCTGAATCTACACTATCCTCCAATCCTGCCCACAACTCCACTTCCTCCAAATCTGATACTTGTAACCTGCAATCATAAGGAGAATGGGAGGGGGTTGTGGTGTTTAGAGGCTTGCCTCAGTCAAGCCCCGGAGAGACATTCAAGTCTTTCAAACACCCTTGTTAGATGAGAGTGCGTATCCCTATGGGATAGAGGCAAAAATCTAAATGATAATGATTATAAAACACAATAGATGTCACCTTGATGATGAAGCTCTCATGGAAGGAAGATGCTCTTCAATGCCATGAGGAGATGGAATAAAAAACCTGCAACACAAACACAATAACAATGCTCTGCTCTACAACACAATGAATACCTTGATCAATTTAACATAAGCTCATGAATCACAATGTACATCTAGTTTCCATCTATTTTCCATCTAGTTTGCAAATGAATCACTAAACATGCTAATATATGCAACTACAAAGATTCCCGCCAAAAAATTCATAATTAAAACTTATGATGTCATCTTGGGACCCAAATAACGGTCACAAACCTGACATTTGAATTTAGGGTAGACCCAAAATAGGGCTGGACTAGGGTGCTAGTGCCCAAGTCCACCCCCTGTCTTTGTTTTGGGATCATCAAAATAGTCTGCCTTAGGTCCCATTTGTCACAAGGCCCAAGGGTTTTCTCATCGGGAGTCTAAATTATTATGCAAGATGCTCTAAATGCAATCTAAAGACCCGGGAGCTAAACGTTAAGAGGAAAAAGCCCCCAAGAGTGCATTTTTCTGACGTAACAGAACTAAACTCAAGCATGTGGTAGATGCTATTATATCAATTCATGCCAGTGAGCATTTCTTTGGACAGTGAGTCTTTGGGCAATGAGCCTCTTTGTAATTCGGTATTGATACTACTATATATTGTGAGCTAATCCTCATTGTGGTTTATTCCTTTTAGGGTTTTCCACATAAAAATTTGGTGTTCTCTTGTGCATGGTGTTGATGTGATTAAGATTCTATTATCTATTTTTCATGTTCAATCTTCATAATAGAATTAGGTTTAAGTGAATTGATGTGGATGTGATTATGTTTGTGAAGGTTTAAAGTTTTTGATACAACTAATTCACCCCCCCTCTTAGTTGTCTTGTGCATTCAACACAATGGATAAAACACATTGAGATACATATGCACTACATACGAGGGTTGATTCATACAAATATCATTGATTTCAAGTACATTCAGATATCAGAGCAGATCACAGAACTTCACCAAACCCTTCACTGAGAGCAAGTTCCTTCATCTACGAGCTTTGCTAGGGATACGACTAGTGTCTAATTTAGGAGGGGCTTCTTAGTCCTTCGCTTTCACTCTCTCTACACTGGGGGTGTTTTCTCTCTCTATTTAGGGGGGGCATTCCTTTGTGGAGGGTTCTTCTCTTTTGAGGGATAATTCTTTGTAGATGGGTACCTCACCAGGCTTCATTTTCTGGGATGCATATCTTTTCACCCACCTAAGCTATGCTTAAGGGGGGTGTTAGTGTAGGTTTTTTATTTTCCTTAGGGATATTTCTTTTTTTTACACATTATTAAGGTTGCTTAGGTTTGTTAGATGTGGTTAATATGAAGACATGTGGAAAAATACATCGGCTACATGTGTTACTCTCTTCCACACATGGGTAGTTGAGTTACACACCTTCTTTTGGCTTATTGTGCCACCTCTCATAACCATCATTCTATATTTACCTGAGTAAGTTATGGGGTAGTTTGGTTTCATACCCTCTTTTGGCTTTATGTGCCACCTCTCATAACCTTTTTTTTGTCTTTACTTGTGGAGGTTATGCCACATGTTTTGGCATTTACTAAGTAGGTAAAACTTATGCCTATTTTGGGTAGTTTGACTTATTACACCTCTTGAATGTATTTTCCCACTATTTGCTATATATACAACACTCTCCTCTCACCTTAACTAATTTGAATACCAATTCGGTAACTAGTAAGGGAGAGTAATGTGAGCATTCTCAAAATTCTCTTGCAATTTGTCTCTTGATTCTCTCTTTTAGGATTCTCTCTCCATTCCACTATTTTGATCTTCGATCATTTTTTGACTCAAGTGTATGTGATCTATGACTGACATCAGATCCTTGCTCGGTTCTCACTTCTTGCAGAATCTAACAATCCAGTAAGCTAATTTCTTCTCAACATAGGCAATGATAGCTTACCATAGTGAAGAGGGAGAAGCTTAAAAATAAAAAGGGATGCAAAGATACTAAAATCTCTCTATGATTAATCCATTTGCAACCAAAAGATTTGAGCCAATTAGGTTTGGTATAAAGGGTTATAAATAACATTGAGTTTTCTGCCATTGAATACTAGAATTAGAGGCTAGGAAAAATGTACTTAGGAATTGGAGAGCATGTTTGACATTATCCTTTTATCCCAAGAGGGTAAGAAAAGAGTCACTAGCAAAGCAACCATTAACACATTGTTAGAGGAATTGGGAAAAAATAATACCATTATTCTAAGAAACAACATGGGCCAAAAGGTAGCCTAATCTTTCGACAACTATCATATAGAGCATAGGGCCAAGAGGACATCCTAATTATATGGAACATAAAATCCCAAATGAGGAGGATTGTCGGTCATTGATATTAATGTAAGAAGAAGCATCAATAAAGAGAACTTGAATAGAGCATACAGAATTAGGACCAAACACTAGCTCCTAGAACATATCAATTATAAATGGCCTTTCAATTCAGTTATATGTTTTTGCAAAATAAATATTGATATTTAAATGACTTGTTGAGAATGTCTAGTCCATTCCATTCTTTCCCACATGGCAATGATACTGTGAAGAATATACCTAGATTTTATGAATCTAATTTTCTTAGGATGAACAATAAGAGGAAGTAAATGACACAACTTGAGAGCAAGAGCCTTCATAATGATTTGGTAGTAAACATTGATCAAGGTGATCGACCTCTAGATCTCTAGATTTATGTATGAATTTGATATTACCTTTATCGATAATAGAGTTTGAATGATAAGATTCTGGTGCAGGAGCTTAGTTTTGTGTTGTTTTTCTAGTTAATTTTCATGTTAGTTATTTATCTCTAAGGCTTTGAAAAGCCATTTTTGATGTGTTGAAATAAAAGACTTAGTCATTTGTTTGACTAGTCTAAAATAGAGTGAACAAAGGCCTATTTCATAGGAAGTTCTTTTAGAAAGCTTGGTTTTATTAAGATAAAACTTATTGTTTTGTTAATTCTAGCTTTTCCTTTAGTTTCCTGCCTTTCTTGGGCAGTTGTACGGACTGAGAAGGAAGAGCAACCGTTGGGAAAGTTCCTATAATACTGGAGTTTGTAAACATGCCAAAAACATATGAAAAGAAGGAGTTTTTTAAGGAGAAAAAAATAGTTTTTAGCATTTTTTATTAGAAACAGCTCTTTGTACGGCTTTGTACGGATTCTTGTGAGTTGAAATGTTTTAAAATCTGTTAATATTGTAAAGTAGCTTACATTTACATATATTTGAGTTCTTGACATTTTATTTGAAGGGAGAAAATATCTAGTTTATATAAGCTGTTCTGAAACCCTCTTAGCTAGGTTTTGTGACAAGAAATGGTGAATTCTTCCTCCATCCTCTGAGAATTCAACCATTTTCAGTAGGATGGGGAAGTTTAGATTAGATTTTGCTCTTCTCCATGTTGTGCAGGTGGAAGACTCCTTCTCCAGGTGTTTGGCATGATCCTAACTAGTCAAAACAGTGACTAGTTAGTGAAGAAGAGGTATTGGACAGCAAAAGTTAAAGAAACAGTCATAGGGCTGATAAAATGGAGTTGTTCCTTGGGATTTAGGAGGGATATAGACCTGCATAAGAGCCTGCTATTCAGACAAGGAATCTTGATACATCTCTTTCCTTTAATTCCAAGCTAGACTATCCTTTAGAAAGCAAACAACAATGGTTGACAGAAAAAATAGCTTGCTGTTATGCACGTGGGTACAGTACGGCCTGAAGGTTTAGTGAATGGTAAACATCTTATTATTGGTGTTTGGTTCATATACCAAGTAATGAAGGTCATTTGAGGTTTTTTGAAGGAATTGCATGGTGTTAAACTTCCCTTTGCTTGCAAGATAACCTTCATTTCTATCTCTGTTTTCTTGAGGACTGTCAACAGCTGTACTTTTATGTCAGAGAAATTACCTTGGTGTGGTGTTAGGTCAGAGATTTCAAGTAGACCCTACCTGTGATGAATGTAAGTGGTGTTTGGACCTTCCATGGTAGAAGAATGCTAGTTTGTTGTCCTTATAGGCTACAAGGTAAACTGTCATTCTAAGACTGTCATAGGACAGTCAACATCCAATTTACTGTCCTCTGCCCTTTTAAATACAGTGTTGACCTGCACACAAGTAATTGGTGGTTCCCTCACATCAAATGTTGAGTATGCATTAAGTATTGATGGTCATCTAAGGTTTTGGAAGGGTGCTGAAGGTTTAAATCTTTGTTTATGCTCAAGAGAAGAGTTTCCTTTTTAACTCTACTGCAAAATAGCCATTTGGTGAATAGTCCTATATAGTTTGTAGCCTTTTTGTCAGAGAAACTCTTGTTGGTGCTGTCCTCAATAGATGCATGTGAAGGTTATTGTGAGTAGGGGAATCAACATTAGTTTTCTTCATAAAGGTACATGATAGAAGCTTCCTTGTTACTGTCAAAAGACAGTCATACAGAAACTTGATGTCCACTGTTGTATGAGGAGTGGAATGAGAGTTTGGGTTAGTTTCATGCATGTCATAAGTTAGTATATGTTGATTTGTGTTGTTGTTCATGTTGGTAGAGGTGTGGGTAGGAAATTGTGAATCAAACCAAGGTGGTTGTGTAGAAAGAAGGGATTGAGTAGTAACTCTCCAAGGTGAGAGTTGGACAGCCTGTGAGGAGGACACTTGATAGTGGTCCTAGGCTGGATAAAATCTCTGTATTAGCCTTGTGTAGGCTTTATTATTACAAACACCTTTGTAAACCTTGTGGAAGGAAGTTAAGTTCACTTGAGTGAAATTTCAAACTACTCTTACCTTACCTCTGCATCAGATTCTAGGTAGACCTTACAAAGATCATTGCCAACCATATCCCATATAACTTGGTAGAGTTCAAAGGAAATCTATCACATCCTAGAGTTTTGGCATTAGCCATGGTGAGCATTGCCTCATGAAGATCATCTTGAGTGAGAAACTATTCACACAATGCCCACTAGAAGTAGAGAGCCGACAAGAAACCACATTAATGAACTGCCAAAGAGTATTATCTCACTCAGTAGAGGAATCTTGAGGTTTAAAAACCTGTTGATAAAGGCTAACAAAATATTGAAGAATTAAAGATAACATAGTTAAGAGTTGCTAGCCTTCATTGATGTGCACTTAATTGACTTAGAGGTATGATGAGCTCACAAGGATTGCAATAATTCCTTAGAAACTTTGTTCCCAATTTTAAGCCAATTAAGATGGGCTTTGATTTGAGCTCTTCTAGTAGAATGATTATGTATGTTGGTAAAGTTTGGCCACTTATAGTTGTAGAGAAGGTACAAATGGTTGCTCTTCCAACTTAGTGGTGGTGCAATGGAGCTCCAAGGTGGTGGTTTTGTATCGGTAGTGGTGAAAACATACAAGCTAGTATCGATAAGTGCAAAGAAAGCAAGAGGTATGCTTGATAGCATTATTGGACATTGAAAGGAAGCTAGATAGTGGAACAACTTTCAACACTAATCTTTGAGGAGAGAAAATACAAAAGAGAACTAGGATTCATCAATTTCGAAAACATAAATCACAAATGCAATAACATGCATCACATAAACATACATTGTATTTACCTTGGAGAAACCCTTTTGAAAAACCACAACAAAGGAGCCTCCATGTATATTCCATAATCACCAATTTGTGGTTACAAAACAATGTTAGAGTATCACTCCTCAGTCACAACACCATGCCTAGAGAAATTTTGATAGCATAACCCCTTACAAAATACAAGTGCACTACATCTCTTCATCCAAGCACCCAATATATAGAGCAAGCCCAAACCACAAACCATAAGTGGTTTCTAAAAGCATGGGCAAAATACCATGGGATAAATATGGTGCCAAAAAACTCCATGAAAATCCAATGCCCAAATTCATGATGGGTCAAATATGCCAAAAATATAATGTAACTCTCACATCATAAACACTTCATAGCCACCCACCAAACTTGGGTGTTCCACTTTGGACTCATTATATATTTTCAAAGATGCTCTATGACAAATTATTCTTACACATCATAAGTTTGTCAAAAGTCATAGTCCATTATGTAACCTCCCTCTTACATGCATCCTAGAATCTTCTTACATCTTACAATGTCATAGATGCTCTTACATGTATGTTACATGACATTAGATATTCTTAGACACGTCATAATACAACAAACATGTGGCATGGAGGGCCACCTCAATGTAAGGAAGCTAAGGTAGCAGAACAACTTCCTACACTAATCTTGAGAGGAGGATAATGCAAAAAGTTACAAATCTTTAACAGTTATAGAAACTTAAAATGAAATAAACATAGATATCATGTATACCACAACACAGTGATTTACATGGGGAAAACCCTTTTGGGAGAAAAAACCCACACTTGAAAATATGCCAAATATATTATTCAGAAATCACAAAGATTACAATATACTTGCACATAAAGCTTCTCACAGGAGTATCACCACCAAAGATTCAGAGACAACACGACCGCTATTAGACTCTCAGAATACATCATGATATCACAGTCATAATACAACACCCTCATAAAATAGAGTTACCTTCTAGGGCAAGACAAGCCAACAAAATATCTACCATCAGATCTAAAACCTAATAATGAACGGTCCAGATTTATAATATATCATTAATTTAATGTATGTTATCCATTTAATAGTTTTTGTTAACAAAAAAATTTTAACACACATCCCCCTCCACCCCATGCTCCTATTGTATATTACACCTATCAGTGTAACTAGGAAATATATATATATATCCCATCAACAATAAATATTATATAATTGAAAGGTTGAGACATATTTTCCCAACAAATCCCCCACTTGTCGAACACCTTGCAAGAGCAATGGGAGGGAGTAAACATCATATCTTAATTGCTAGGGGCCAAAAGGCCCATAGTCTCTGAACACCATCTAAATTTTTTTGTTCTCACAGGCTTAGTTAAAGAATCAAAAACATTCATCAAAGTCTCTACCTTAACCAACTTTACCATGCCATCTTTGACCATATCTTTAAAATGATACTATATATCAATGTGCTTGGTCCTGGCATGAAATATCAGGTTCTTAGCTAGACAAATTGCACTCTAACTGTTGCAATAAATTGTCATTGCACCTTGTTTTATCCAATATCTGAACACAGACTCTTAAGCCAAATGGCTTCTTTGCAAGCATGAGTAGCTGCCATATACTCAACTTCAGTAGTGGACAAAGCAACCACAACCTATCACTTACTCATCCAACTAATTGTACCACCAAATAAAGTAAACACATAAGCACTGGTGGATTGTCTACTATCAATATCACTTGCCCAGTCTGAATCCACATAACCATGAATATCAAGGGAAATATCATCTTCAGTCAAATTACTATGATAACACAAGGAATACTCTGAGGTACCACACAAATATATAAACACTCTTTTAAGTGCATCCCAATGAACTCTACCAAGATTTCACATGTTTTCTCTCCCCCTTTGACATCAATGGCAAAGGGCTCATACTTGCAACTTTAACACATCAGAATCATACCAGCTGCTCCCCCTGAGTAGCAGCTCCCCATCACCAATCCAGATCACAAGATATGACTGTGATATCCATTGGACTGATGCACATCAGTGCATCCTAGTTCATCACCGGAGGGGCAATGACCCCTAACTTCTTCCTAAGATACTCCAAAGAGTCCTTTGGAAGAGGTTTAGTGAAAATATCTGCAAGGTGATCCTTGGAGGGCACATACTCCAATCTGACTTTACCCTTGTTCACTTGCTCTCTCAGAAAGTGAAATTTGATAGATATATGCTTGGTCTTAGAATGCAACACCGGATTCTTAGAAATATTTATTGCACTTGAATTATCATAGAAAATTGTGATGGGCCCCTCATATTCTACTTGAATATCTCTTAGCATCTGCTTCATCCACAAAAGTTGAGTGCAACTTCCTATTGCTGCAATGTATTCTGCTTTAGTTGTAGACAGGGATATTGCCTCTTGTTTCTTGCTTAGCCAAGAAACCAACCTTTTTCCCAAAAAGAATGCTCCTCCACTTGTACTCTTCCTATCATCCACATCTCCTGCCCAATCTGCATATGTATATGCATGAAGAGAAAAATCCTGATCTCTAGGATGCCATAGGCTATACTCAATTGTTCCTTTTAAGTACCTAAAAATTCTTTTGATTGCCATGACATGAGAGTCTCTGGGATCAGCTTGGAATCTTGCCACAAGACCAACAACCTGCATTATATCTGGTCTAGTCTGAGTGAGATACAATAATCCTCCAATCATTGATCTGTATTTGGTCTGATCTGTCTTAGGAGAGTCATCATCTTTGCTCAACTTACATCTGGTTGCCATGGGAGTGTTCATTGGCTTTGAATCTTCCATTCTGAATTTCCTCAACAATTCTTTCACATATTTTGTCTGAGAGATAAAGATTCCTTTCTTTGTCTGAGTAATTTGCAGACCCAAGAAGAAATTCATTTCACCGAGCATTGACATTTCAAACTCACTTTTCATTTGATTTGCAAAGGTTTTACACATACTGTCTCTTCCTCCAAAGATGATATCATCAACAAATACTTCAACAATCAAAATGTTTTCATGATCAATTTTGAAATATAGGTTACTATTAGCAGTACCTTTGTTGAAACCAATCTTCAAAAGATGTTTGTCCAACCTCTCATACCATTCTCCTGGGGCTTGCTTTAGACCATATAGTGCCTTCTTTAATTTGCAGACCATATCACCATGCTCAGATAACTGAAATCCATCCGGTTGTTCAATGTACACTTCTTCTTCTAAGTCACCATTCAGGAAAGCAGATTTGACATCCATCTGATACACTTTGAAATCTTTGAAGGTAGCAAATGCAAGAAATAGTCTGACTGCTTCAATTCTTGCCACCGGAGCAAAGGTTTCCTCAAAATCAATCCCTTCTATTTGAGGTAGCCTTTGCAGACTAATTTGGCTTTGTTTCTGATTACTTCACCAACTTCATTTAGTTTGTTCTGGAAGACCCATTTGGTTCCAATCACATTCTTGTTTCTAGGTCTAGAAACAAGATCCCAAGCGTGATTTTTCTCAATTTGCATCAACTCTTCCTCCATTGCTTTGGTCCAATTTTCATCATTGTAGGCTTCATTTATTGTCTTAGGTTCAATCTTTGAAATCAGACAACATTCATCTGAATTTTGAGCAAATTTCCTTCTAGTTTGCACACCTTTGCTTTTGTCACCTATGATCTGATCTTCAGAGTGGTTCAGTCTTACATACCTTGGAACTTTGGGAGTTTCTTGCACTTCTGTTTCTTGATCAGGCTCATTCAGACCAACCTCTTCTTCCTGATTTACCAGATCAGTCTGAATTTGACTTTCAGAGGAGGATTGAGCTCCTTGAACCAGAGAATCATTCTGATCATCTTCATCATATTCATAAAACCTTGAGGGCTTCTCAATTCCTTCATCAACCTTCACATTTGTACTTTTTATCATCTTTCTCAGTCTCTTATTGTAACACCGGTATGCTTTGCTTTGAGTGGAGTAACCCATGAAAATTCCTTCATCACTTCTAGCATCAAACTTTCCTAGATCTTCATCTCTTTTAATGTAACATTTGCTACCAAATACTCTGAAATATCTCATAGTAGGAGTTATACCAAACCAAAGTTCATAAGGAGTCTTACCGGTATTGCTTCTAATTTGAACTCGATTGAGAGTATAGACTGGAGTGCTGACAGCTTCTCTCCAAAACATCTGGGGAACATTTGCTTCCATCATCATTGTCCTAGATGCTTCCTGGATGGTCCGGTTCTTTCCCTCTACTACTCCATTCTGCTGTGGAGTCCTAGGAGTAGATATTTGTCTCATTATACCATGCTTCTCACAAAAGTCTATGAATTCACCAGATGTGAATTCACCACCTCTATCAGACCTCAGACATTTCAGTTTTAATCTGGTTTGATTCTCTACCATAGCCTTGAAGATTTTGAACTTCTCAAAAGCTTTTGATTTCTCTTTCAGAAAGGTAACCCACATCATCTGGGAATGGTCATCAATCAGTATCATGAAATATCTATCACCTTGCATACTCTTGATTCTTGTTGGACCACATAGATCAGTATGAATTAATTCCAATAATCTGGTAGAGGATTGATCCTTGCTTTTGAATGAGACTCTACTCTATTTACCCAGCTGACATTCTTTGCATAGACTATTTGCAGGTTTCACCAATTTTGGAAGATCTCTTACAGCCTAAGTATTGCTTATCTTGATGATGTTATCAAAATTTACATGACACAACCTTCTATGCCATAACCAACTCTGATCAACTTGAACAAATAGACAACTTTTATTAGAACCAACTAGATGGAAGATATTACCTTTTGTTTGAGTACCGGATGCAATCTCAGTTCCGGAGCTCTCAAAGATCCTGCATCTTCCATTCTTGAACTGGAGATCATAACCTTTGTCCACCAACTGTCCAACACTGAGAAGATTGTGTTTCAATCCTTCAACATACAGTACGTTACCAGTTTTGCTTTTTCCATCAAAATAAATAGTTCCCCTTCCTCTGATTCTACCAGCAGAATTATCACCAAACTTTACCATTCCTCCTTCATACCTTTCCCAGTCTAAGAACTTGTTTTTGTCACCTGTCATATGGTGAGAGCATCCACTATCAATAACCCAATCATCCTTTTCTTCAACTTGGGCAGCCAAAGCTCTTTCTACAACCTTATGATTGACAGATTCAGAGGATATTGGATCTTCTTCCTTGATGGCAATAAACACCCATTCATTTCCAGATTTGTTTCCTATTTCTGATTCATCATCTGTTACTCCTTCATTATCATCATCTTCATGAACATAATAACAATTCTTTTGGAACCTTTGTCTGTTGGAATTTGACCTTGTAGATCTTTCCGGACATCTTGAGGCAAAATGACCAATCTTATTGCAGTTGAAGCACTTAAAGGGTAATTTTCCTTCATACTTACCGGATCCTCTTGGCAGTCTCTTTGCAATGAGGGATTCAAGTTGAGCTGTTTCTGCTTCTTCCTCTTCCAAGTCTCTTCTTGCTTGATCATACCATGATAGCTTCCTTGAAGAGTTTTCTCCCAGATCAAATCTTTGTTTACCTTTCACAAAGGCACTGGCTTTGAATGCAGATTCAGTTTTGGGGGGATCATCTCCAAACTCAGTCATTTCAAATGTAGCCAGTTTGCCAGCCAATTGGTCTCTTGTGACAGTTGTATGGGCTCTGAATTCATCAATGGCAGCAACCTTGATTTTGTAGACAGGAGGAAGGGATCTGAGAATTTTACCAACAATCTCATTTTCATCCAAAACTCCACCAGCATTCCTAATTCCACACACAAGATCATTTACTCTTGACATAAAGGTAGTAATATTTTCATCATCTCTCATCTTAAGTCTTTCAAATTTCCCTTTGAGACTCTACAACCTTGTACTCTTAACATACTCATCTCCTTCACGCAGAAGTTCTAGTTTAATCCAGATCTCATAGGCAGTTGGTAGGTCAATAACATTTGAGAGTTCTGAGTCAGTCAATGCGCTTAGAAGAGCCTCTTTGGTCCGTAGATTGTTTTCAGCATATGTGATTTCATTTAGAGTTGTCGGACCACCCTGTGGAGGTACATATGCTTTTGTGACCATGGACAAGTACACCTTTCCCATACACTCCAAGTGACATTTCATGTGACCTTTCCAAAGAGAGAAGTTGGTTCCATCAAACTTCAGACTATCCTTCTTGTATGACGACATCCTGGATCACCTCAAGCGGTTAAGCTCCTTCAGAGGAACTTGGCTCTGATACCAATTGTTGGATTCAGGACAGACAACTGAGAGGGGGGGTGAATCAATTGTCCAAAGCTTGCTTGTAATTCAAACACTTAAATCCTCTTTGTTATTTAATAGTATATCAATTAATCATTCATGAAAGCATAAAGCATAAACACTAGAGTAGATACACATCAACACATGAGACACCAAGATTTTGACGTGGAAACCCGGTCAAGGGAAAAACCATGGGGTGATTAACCCAAGGATTATTCTCTGTTAGAAGAATAAGAAAAATAGATGGCACATGCCAATTAGGGCTCACTGCCTGAGCACACTGCTCACAAGAGGCACACTGCCTACAAGAGACACATTGTCTACAAAGTAACAAGTATTACAAACTTGAACTAGAGATTGACATCTTTACCATGCCTGGATCAATTCCATTTAAGCCCAAAAACTCCTGCTCTGCCTTTCACACTTCTCTTCACTATACCCCACTTATCCGCTCCAAGACACACTTAAAAATGAATTCACAATCCCTTATTTATACAAGGCATCGACTTAGGAACAATCATCTAAGTCGGCAAATACCTATAAGATCATTCGCAAGACGTGTAACACATCCGGTCGGCCAGTCTCAAGAAGAACACCAATACCCAGTGGTAATTCTTCAAATGCAAACTCCAACTTCAATGCGGACTGTCAATAAGAATTGTACACGATCCAAAGATCACCAAAACCTTTCCTGAGTCACCAAGAACATCCGCACTTTATCAGCTTACTGGAATTCTTCTCTTCTTCATCCAGAACTTCAAGAACACAGTCTATCACCACTGTCACACTAAAAAAGGTGATTCTAGACTTCCAAACCATGAACAAATCTAGTTGTCACTTCACATTGCTTTCTTCAACACTCCCTCCAATCCACAGAATGAGATAATACAATTCTATAGCTCATTGGACCAATCTGTGACACTCTGTCACCACTGAACATCTGTCAGAACTGGTTCTACTAGAGCGACCATAACTTCTTCATATCTTCATGTGGACCTCTGAAATCTTGACTGGAGCATCTCAAGACTCATATCTGAAAACCCTTTAAACCACATCCTCTGATATTCAACTTATCTTGGACTTTTACCTTAATGTCATCACTATTTTTTACTGTTCCTGATTGAGGCTAATTTTCTCAATATCCTCAGCACACAGCTCATCCAATCTTTCTCATTAATGCAATGAGTATGTTGACATCAATGACAACACTGGTTATCCTCATACTTGCAACAGGATTTGCACCCTGTGTTGAAGCACTATGCTGCAACAATCTAGTGAAACATTGGAGTGATTTCCAGGTGTGGGACCTTGCAAGGAAATCAAACCTCCAGAGAAGGATGGTTCCTAAATAAGATTCAAAGTGTGCTAAGACTAAACCTAATCTATCACTGTTGAGGGAAAGGGGGAGGAGGAGAAACTGGAAATAAAAAGGTGATACACCATGTTTGAATGTAGGTTCTCATATCAACCATGTATGCATAGAATAACAAAAAACAACAGACCAACATACACAAATCACAAATGAATGGCAGAGGTAAAAGAAACTAATGGAGATCCAGAAGGAAAGAAGCATTCACAAATAGATACTCAACATAATTATTACACAAAGTAAAATAATTTATGAAAAGGTAAAATCTCTTGTTTATTCTCAAAGAGGCACGGTTATAGCTGAAAGGAGATGTGATTTTTTAAATCAACTGCCAACATAATACATTCAATTTCATGCATTTTATAGCATTTTACAACGAGACGCCATCACCTAGAGTAATAAATTCACCCTATGGGCTTGTCAGAAGATATTTTACAAAAGGAATGTCTAAAAATATATGTTTGTCTTTGACATAAATGCAGAAAATATCTTCTCTGAAGTAGATGAACAAGTATTTGCATTGAAACCTTGCATCTTTTTTGACCTGCAACAATAAATGCCCAACAACAAATTCCAGCTGGAGCTAGACGTTTAAATTTTAGTACAGCCTGCATTCTTCCTTATCAACAGATTCATCATGATCAACCATGGCGGATCCTGAATTCTGCCTCTTTTCCCTTCATTTCTGAAGATCACAGAAACTGTCAGAGATCAAGTCTCAGGCATTCAGCGTCCCTCCTTCCAAAAGAGAAGGAGAAAGAAGAAAACCCCACCCCCCAAGCTTCACTATACAAAGGAAGATCACAATATCGAAAAACTTTGGGCCTCGAGCCTTCGATCTTCCTCCTTCCTAGAGAAGGAAGAAGAAAGAAAGTCTGGGCCTCGAATGTTCAAAGACTTAGTTGTTTTTGAAAGTTTTGGCAGAGTTTGGGCATTAGACCTTCGGCCTTCCTCCTAAAGGAAGAGGGATGAAGAGAAATCCAAAGTCCAAAACACTTAGAATTATTTCCATAAGGTTTCGGTAGAATTCAGCCTTCGGGTCTTCTTCCCTTCTCCTTCCTCGATCAAAGTTGATTTGGATGACATCATGACCACCTAGCAGCTTTCCGCAGTTCTGCAAGCCTACTAGGGCCCACTCACAAGGCTTAGTGAAATGGAGGAATGCCATAGAAAGAATAAGACCCGTCAGAGATCGGACCTCAAACCTTCTGCCTTATGCCTTTTTAGAGAAGGAAGAAGAAAGAAGAAAAGTCCAAAGTCTAGTCCCCTGAAACACTTTGAACACTTTGAATTATTTTTCAAGGAAAAAAAGTGGAGTTCGGAGGGTGATTAGGATGACATGACGAAAAGGAGAACCCCAAACTTTGAAACTCCAAAAACGTCAAAAACACAAGAAAAACTCAAGATTTTTTGGACTTAGTCAATTTGGGATGTTTTCCCTTGTATTTATAAAGGGGAAAACACTTAGAGATTTCATGGATTTGGGCTATTTGGCTAGGAAGCAAAATAGGACAATAGGGCCTTGATTCAACTTTCTTAGGTGTAGAAGGAAATTGAATCACATCTTCCTATTTACTTTGTTCTAGTTGCAATTAAACAAAAGAAGGCTTAGTTTCTCTAAAAACAATACTTCTACTATATATTATCTTTTGTGCAATAGGATCCCAAAGCTTGTATCCTTTCACACCATAACTGTATTTGATGAAGATACATTTCATAGCCTTGTTCTCCAACTTTGTTCACTTCTCTTTTGGCACATGTGCATATGCCTCACAACCAAAAACTCTAAGATGTCTTAATGAAGGATTGTGACCCGACCATGCCTCTATAGCATCTTATCAACAAGAGCTAATGTAGGAGACCTGTTAATCAAGTAACAAGTAGTGACAACAGCTTCAGTCCAAAGCCTTTGTTCTAGACCAACACCATTCAACATACTCCTAGTCTTCTCCATTAGTGTTTTGTTCATTCTTTCTGCAACTCCATTCTGTTGTGGAGAATACGGAGTTGTCTTTTGTCTATGAATACCACAATCTTTACAAAATCTATCAAAATCATTAGAGAAAAATTCATTGCCATTATCAGCACTCAAACATTTTATTTTCTTTCTAGTCTGCAACTCAACCATTTCTTTAAATTCTTTAAATCGACTGAAAACTTTAGTTTTACTCTTTAGAAAGTATACCCATGTCCTCCTATAGTCATCAATAAATGAAACATGTATAATATGTGGATTTTCCAATTGAAGGATCATCTATAGGACCAAACACATCAGAATAAATAAGATCCAATACACCACAAGTTTTATGAGAACTTGAGTAAAACTGAACACAATTTTTTTTTTCCATAAATGCCATGCTCACAGAAATCAAACTCAAGATTACAATCAGATAACCCTTCAACAAGGTTTTTATTTTTCATGGTCCTTAGACCCTTTTCTCCATTGTGGCCAAGTCTCTGGTGCCATAACATAGTTTTCTCTGTAGGTAACTTTGATTCAGAAGAAAGAGCACCCTTAGGTACCTAAAAGCCATGCCCATCTACTGAAGATGAAACCCTTGTAGGAGTACAATCAACACTGAGAGGGGGGGTGAATCAGTGTTGTGTGAATTTTCAAATCTTTTTTACACACTTTAACTTTCAGAGTACAAGGAGAGAAAGATAGCATTGATCTGTCAAATACATATGCACATGAATGTGAATACAGAATGAGAACAAAACTTCATAAGTAAATCATACACACACAGAGAAGATTATGACACAAGAATTGCATGAGTGGAAAACCCTCCAGGGGTAGAAAAACCACTCTAAACTGCCTCACTGGCTTAACTGATCAAACATGCCTCACTGGCTACAAAGAAGCCTCACTGGCTACAATATGTGTCTCACTGACAAATGTTAAGGTCTCACTGACCTACAAGCCTCACTGGCATACTGTTTAGAAGCACCAGCTTCAAGGAGCACCAACCCCTATTACAGAACAAACTGAAAGCATAAATTCAGAGGGTTTCTCTGTTTCAATACATAACATTTATTCTCTCTCATGTGTCTGTCAAATGATCATTCCAAAATCATATACAAACTCAGATATTTCAATCCTGTATCATGATCCACTCTACAACACCAACACTGCTTGATTTTCAACAACACTTCACAACACTGTATGTTTCATCTCTATCTTACTAGTTTCAATGTCTTGATCAATCAAATTCATGATTCATGCACCTGATTGTCATTACAAGTGCATATTGTCTTTCTAATCACCTTGTCAATCTCTATATCTGTATTTGATCCCTGTCAGTTCATCATCAATCTGCACAACATCACTCACATCACCTTGTTAATCCACACAACTCTATAAAAAGCATCTGTAATATCATTAAATAAAATCTGAATATACTTTCACAACCCTTCATATTCTCTTCTCTATTTTTAAAACAAAATATCTTCCCGTCAATTCTATGCATTAAAAAATCTTTTGATCTTCCTCTTCTCTGTACATGATCCTTCACATTCTTTGACATTTCAATTTGGACAATTTCTGTATTCAATATTATCCCTACAAATAAAATCTTCAATTTGATTTTCTCACAAGACAAAAACATCATTCAATCTTGTTGATCTTCCTCAAAAATATCTTCATGAAAACCTTTCATATTCTATATCTGTGAAGAAATTACTTTTCTCTTCATGTCTATGACTGTTCATTTTCTTCCTCTCTTCCTCTTTGCAAATTCCTGCAATCTTATTTCATCTTCAATAAAATCAAAAAATCAATTCATCTTTGAAAACCAATCTGCCTCAAAAAAATCTTCAATCTGTAAAGAATCTTTCTCATTGCATCATTGTTATCTCTGCAATTTTTTCATAAAAATCTTTTCTAAATTCTTCAATAGTTTTCTAAAAAAATTGCTTTTAAAAAGCAATAGCAATCTCCTATAAGGGTTCCTTAATTCTATAATGAATCTTAAGCCATTTAATTAAAAATGGAAATTTAAAAGAAGTTTCCAAAAATCTTTTAAAAAAAATGTGCCCACTTATATCGGGCTCCCTCCTTATTCCATGCACCTTTTATTTAAATGTCATAAAATATGACATACTAAAGTTTCTAAGTTTAAACAAAAAAACAAACCTTCCCTTTTTGAATATACCGCGGGCTCTTCACAAAGCAATTTCAATTATTTTAAACTCATAAAATCCTTAATGAAATTCGCGCTCCAAAAAACATGTGAAGAGAGTCATTTGAAATGACTTCCTGCCCGAGCACTTTTGGAAGAGACCGATGGAGTCGGTTAGGAGTATGAGATGGGCCGGTCACCGCCATGACTAGAGACCCCTCCAAACGGTGGTATTTAAGTTGTAAACCCGCTACAATAAGTCACCTCCCAAATAGATTTAAAAGTGTATGACAGGTAGAAGGTTTAGAGATTATTTAGAGTTGATAATACCTCTTTAGTCATCCTTATTGCAATGTCAAAAACACCACATCAAACTGATCACCTTACCCTCGAGCATGTCTGATTGATATCAGTACACATTATCTAAACATCAAATTCAAGGCACCCTTGAAAAGATAAACTCTTTTGAGCCATGAGCAAAAAGATTTAATACTTCAACATATACGATTTAAGCTCCTGAGATTACCTCCATCATAATAAAAACTTAGACAATTAAAAACCTCAAATGATCTCCAAAAACATATCTCTGTGAAATGATTGATCATCTCTTGCAATCAATACTACTTTATAATGTAACCTTGAGAATGAAACAAGCCCTCTCATAAATATGATTATAAAGACTTGATCAAGTACTACATACAAAGTGAACCCTCCAACATAAATACCTTATCTGCACTGGTCTTATTAAACTGAAGCAAGTGAACTTTGTCAAGCCAAGATCAATCATACATTGTAACATCAACATGATCAATCTGCGTAAATATGAACATGCATGTAACCCATTTGAGCTCCTGTATGATCAACATCCTCAAACACATCACTGACTTTGCACAAACACAATTGATATTCTTAAAGCAACATTTTCACAGATCAATATTATCATCAACTCAGTCTGAATGACACAACACTTTACCATACTGAACAAGCTGTGATATGACAATAGAAAGAACACATGAGATGATGTCTCATGCTCCTGCTCCTATCAACAACAAACAAGATGATGTACTCCTGATGATGCAAGATCAAACCTGTGAAGTATAAAACCATTCTCTATATCTGCAAGATGATTTCTCATGCTCCTGAACACTTTTGACATCAATGACAACCTCACACCATCAACCCTCACCTCTTCCATAGACTTTCTTTTCACAGAAGTACTATTGCACTCAATAGTGCATGCATCAAGCTTATATAATGTGCCATATCTGACACCTCTAGCAATCACCATAGCACCTCTAACCATCTTGCATCCCACATCAGAAAATACTACTTGTACACCTGCATCTATAAGTTTGCTCACAGATAACAAATTTTGTGCTAATCCAGGGATATCCAACACACCATTAATCCTTTTTATAGACTACCATCACAAAACTTGATTCTAACATTACCACAGCCAACAATATTTAAATAAGAATCATCACCCAAGTACACCTTACCTCCATCAAATTCTTCATATTCAGAAAACCAATCTCTATTAAAGGTCATATGGAAATATGCACCTGAGTCAATTAACCATGCATCATTACCTAAATGAGTTGCCAAAGCTACAATGAATGCATTACCATCTTCCTTCTCAGACTCAGAATCAGAATCAAATGTTTTCTTTTTCTTCTTCTTTTCTTCTTTGCATTCCTTACAAATATGTCTAGGCTTACCACAGTTCCAGCAAACAACTTTGGACTTTTCAGGAGATTTGGATCTGCCATTGGGCTTGGATTTATCATGCTTCTCATTCTTCTTGTCTTTTTCCTTAGGTCTTCCATGAAAATTTAGGGCCTCCTTGGTACTAATGGATACCTTCCTCCTCACCTCTTTAGAAAGTAAAGAACCCACTACATCTTTAGTCTTTAATATAACAGAAGTACTCCCAATAGCCATAACAAGAGAGTCCCACAAATCAAGAAAAGAACAAAGCAATATTTGACATTTCTCCTCTTCATCCATTTTGACACCAACTGTTGCCAACTGAGCCACTATCATATTGAATGCTTCTAGGTGGTCTGTAATTTGTCCACTCTCTTCCATTCTCAAGGAATACAATTTCTTCCTCAAGAAAATCTTGTTCACTAAAGATTTGGCTTGATACATCTCACCAAGATTCTTCCATAGTTTTTGTGCAGAGGTCTCTTCATGGACATTGATTAAAATAGAGTCTGTCAAACACAATCTTATTAGACCCTTGGATTTATGGTCCATAACATCATATTGAGCACCCAAAGTAGGATCTGTAGGTCTTGAAACCTTCTCATCAACATCATCCCACATATCTCGATCTATTAATAGATCCTCCATCTTCAGCTTCCATATTTCAAAATTATTTGTAGAAAATTTATCCACCTCTATTCTCCCTGATGAACTTGCCATTTGAAAATTCCTTCAATAAGATCACAAATTGTCTTCTGCACAAGCTCCCACTCAAATCTAGATTAGTTCAAAAAACCCAACAACCCACAACTGAAACCAAAGATGATCAGACTCTGATACCACTTGTAAGGAAGCTAAGGTAGCAGAACAACTTCCTACACTAATCTTGAGAGGAGAATAATGCAAAACTTTACAGATCTTTAACAGTTACAAAAAGTTAAATAGAAATAAACATAGATATCATGGATACCACAACATAGTGATTTATGTGGGGAAAACCCTTTCGGGAGAAAAACCCCATACTCCAAAAGCTGCCCAATATATTATTCAGAAATCACAAAGATTACAATATACTTCCAGAGAAAGCTTCTCACAAGAGTATCACCGCCAGAGATCTAGAGACAACATGACCTCTATCAACCTCTCATAATACATCATGATACCACAACCGTAATACAACACCCTCATAAAATAGGGTTACCTTCTAGGGCAAGACAAGCTAACAAAATATCTACCATCAGATCTAAAACCTAATAATGAACGGTCTAGATTTACAATGTACCATTAATTTAATGTATGTTAGCCATTTAATAGTTTTTGTTAACAAAAAAATGTTAACACGCATCCCACTCCACCCCATGCTCCCATTGTATATTACACCTATCAGTATAACTAGGAAATACATATATATATATATATATATATATCCTATCAACAATAAACCTTATATAATTGCAAGGTTGAGAAATATTTTCCCAACACTCAAGTGGGACACCCTTTTCCATGAGGACACATTAATTAATACAAATTAATAAATAAATTGAACATTAGGATTTGCAAGGTGTATGACACCTAATCCCAACATCCACCATTCAATCAAACCAGTTTGATGTTGTTACTTGGCTCCAAATTCTAGACATGTCAAATATGAGCAAGGGTTGGTTGATAAGTCAATAGAGATGTGTTATGGAATAATTGAGTTTTCTTCATCTTGGGCTTGACAAAGTAACATTCAATGCAAAAATTTATTAGGAAGTGATTAGAAAGGATAATTTCCAACAAAGGCTCAATTGACATTTTTAAACTTTCACTTTCTTGCATTTTTATAGAGTGCAACTGCATTGCAGATTGCCTTACGAATGTGAGAGATACCCTATTACCACTCAGATTAGTGAGGATCTGAGGAATGGGGAGATTTCAAATCTTTTAAAAGTTGAAGCTCCTACTTTTAATTCTCCTCCCCTTCCAAAATTCTACTCCCCTTCTCTTATTTCTGTGGATACCCTTTCTCCTATGTAAGACAAAGAATTATAAATTGCCATTGCTATGTTTTGCAATAGACTAGTCTTGCATAGCACATTTGACAATTAATGGGAATTGAGTGAAGGCCTTTTAAGAGGCTTAGGCTCTTGGTATCTTCATTTATCTTTGTTTCTCTCTTTTGTGTATGTAGGTGGGCTTTAGCTTCAAGTAGCATATGGATTTTAGTGGTTGCTGCTATAGATATTATAAAGCATGGGTTGCATGGAAGGGATTCTCCCTATAGTGTAGTCTCCAACAGGTGTCTCAAACACACTTTCAACATTGTAGATTTGGCTACATTATCCTTTGTTAACGCTATGCTGGAGGAGGATGGACTATGTAACACTGACGTGCAACACATGAGAGCCTCTATTATAGAAGATTTTGGCCAAAAGTTGAACTTGAGAGTAGCAGACCCTATTATGAGGGAATGGATACTACACAAAAATATTCCCTTGAAAGATGTATTTTGATTGTGGAAAGCTCACATGATGACTTTCAAGAATCAGAAGGGTTTTCCCAAGCACAACAAAGAGAGCTTTTGGATCTCCTTAAGCATTCTTCTCAATAGTTGTCAAAATGGTTTGAGGATTTGGCATTGTACAACTATAATCTTGCATTGTATATAGATAGTCTCAGAGTTATCCTTTGGATGGTTATTTAGATATTTTTAGTATTTTTACTCTACTCTACTTAAACATCATCCATTTCAATGGTCAAATAGATAATAGTAAATTTACACCTCATCCATACCAAAAAGTGGTAAATATTTGTTCTATTTTTATTGGCCAAAATTGACATTTGACTATTGAAGTGGATGATGTTTAAGAATAGCCTTTTTACTTTCCTTTGTATTTCTAGGTGTAGTGTTACCAAGGCCGCTAGGAGAGAGTTTGTGGATGTTGGTGTCAAGGTGGTCGAGAAGGATGATGGAGCTTCTGCACCAAGGAAGTTAGAAATATAAAAGGTGGTGGAGTTTGCTACTTCTTGTTTGTGGTGCCTATAATATAATTTTTGTTAGGGACTTTTTTGGTTATTTTTAAGCCAATTTCATCTTTTAGACCTTTATGTATTTAACATTTCCTAAATTGAACATAAAACCTTGTAAAACCTACAATTTACTTATCACAAAAATATTCATAATATTTTAATAGTAAAAATATTATTTGTAAAATTATGTTAAATATTATATATTAATAATTTTTTTTCTAATATTATATATTAATAATTTTTTTACTAATAATGTATACATAATCTAAAGAAGTTGAAAGTGCTTAAGAAAATACTTTGAAAATTATAGATTTTCTAATAACTTGTTTAATTTAGAGTATGAACCTTATATATCGAAAAATTCTTTAGGTATTTGAAAAATATAAATTTAATGAAAGTGTTGAAAAATTGTAAAGGTATTTGAAAAATAGAAATTTAATTAAAGTGTTTGATCATTTACATACATTGTGTGAGAGGAATTATTGAAGTTATTAAATAAGCCTTATAATTTTTTTTCAAAATACTTAATACATTTCTTATAGTATTTAACACTATTATTATTTTTAATCTAATCCAAAGTAACAATTGATTCTATTTTTTAAATGGAATCTTATAATAAAGATGAATTATAAGTCATTTTTTAAACATTATTGATAATGACAATTGTTTATAATATTTTTTAGATCAAATTGGTTAGTAAGAGCTATTAAGTTTATAGTCAAGATTCATTTGATTAAAATCTTACAATCAAGTTTTCATTTAATTTTTAATTTAGAATCTAATAAAATAATTTTATTTTAAAACATTTAGGATTTAAATTAGATTCTAGGCTAAATGAGACAAGGTTGAACATTCAAAGGTAACACAAATAAAAATGAAAAGAGAGACGGTTTAGAGGTGCTCAGTAGGGATTGTATGTTAAGATAGGATGCTAGCTTGCAATTCTATTTTTTTTTGTGTGTTGGTGTCTTGTATAGTTACACTAGCATCCAACTAGCATGCTAGTATCTTTTGTCGTCGCAAAGGCATTCTTTGTGACTCTTGGCAACAAGCTCTGCCCATATACCTACACTCAAAATGCTTCTTATGACACATTTTGGGATCTACTTCAATTAGATTCCTAGGCTAATTCAATATTAAAGTATGAGAATATGCTTTATCTTATGTATAAAACCTATGTACAAGTATAAGTGGTTGCAATAATGGTTGAATGTGATGTGTGTTGTTTGAGGATGCCCTTGGTGCTCAAGTTTGTCATATATCCTATATCTAGAGTGTGTGTAGAATCCCCTTAGTGCTTGTGTATTCATTCCCTTAAATCTCTTTTTATAAATATGTTCTTTGATCCTCTTTTGACCATTAGAGGTGAATTAGGTTTTTTAGGGGAGTGAAAAAGGTAAGTGAGTGATAGGAAAAGTTAAGTTTGAATTTAGAGGACATGAGTGTGTAAGATCAAGCTTGTCTAGAGGACATGAATATGATGTGCTAGCATCCTACATGGTGAAAAAGTTGAGAATGAATGATAGTAAGGTGTTCATAGTAAGATTTTTGTTATGACGTGATGTGTGGGTTTAGGGGAAATTCTATGCTCTTGAAAGATGGAATTTTAACCTATCCTTGTATGTGTTAGAGGGTAAATAAATTCTTCCTATGATATTCATTATATTAAATAAATTAGATTACTTTAAGTATTTAAACTATAACAACATATAAATTTAATCTAAATACAATAAATATAAAAGATAGGGATGGAAAAGTAAATGAAACTACATGCTACAAAAAGAAATGAGAATAGGGAACATAAAACATGTTTGGTTGGAAAAAATTTCTGAAAATGGAATTAAAAGGCTCTAGAGTATATCCTTGTAAATTTTGAACAATATTGGAGAAAGTGTAATCTAGGATGCTCTTTTTTGGCTTGGGTTGTAGGTCGCTAACCTAGGGTGTTGGTGTCTCCATGTCTAATAGGTCCCAAAATTATTGAGGATACTCACCTAATTTTTTTATGCCTTTACACTTTCAAGGTACTAATGTTTGTCACCATCATGAGATTTGATCAACTAAAGTTTGGGAAAGAAAAATTTGTTTGTACAGTATGGGTATATGCCTCAATCAATTTTCTATTTGGCTTCTTCTATGCTCCACAGTAGCACCTAGGAAAGATGGGTGTGTGTATCCCCGGTGTAGTGAAAATGGTGGTGTGTGTAGAGATTTAGTGCCTAATAAATGAAAGCCTAAGTGGTCTCTACACTAAAGTGGTGTGTGGTTGTGATGGAGGAAAAATAGTAGATGAAGATCATAATTATATAGGAAAAAGAGATGGTAGGAATGAAGGAAAGATTTAGATCTACAACACAATGGGAGTGAAAAGGTTTTTGATCTAAATATGTCTAAATGGTGACAATGAGAGAACCTATGGAAATGAAATGGAGAGAGGAGAAAGAATCCAAGGGAGATCTATGTATTTCAATGGAAGCTTCAAATCCTCAATATTTGGACCACTAACTTGCCTCCCTACAAACAATAGAGTCTATTTTTTGCAAACTTAATAGGGATAATTCAAATGTGATAGCATGTGAGAGGAAACCAACAACGAAGATTAAAATTAGGTTTATAGGAAAATCTAGATGAAGGGAGCACTAAAAATGTAATAAGTTTTAGGGTTACAATGTGCATTGAGGCTTAGTCCTTAATTTTGAACATGAACATAAGTGCTTGAGGTGTTGTTGTCCTCATAGAATCAGATGCCCAAACATTAGGAATAACTTGGAGATGAGGTCCTATGACTTTTTCTCCAATGTTTGCAAAGTCTTGGTTGATTAAAAAGGCTAGAAAATGGGTTGAATGATTTCTAGATATGACTAAGGGGACAATTATTAAAACGATTGCAGAAATGTATGGAAAATATTGTGAAGTATGTAATTTTTGATATTTTTCCAGGTTGATGACACTAATGAAGAAGCACATTATAGTAAAGTACATTCCATAAATTATTAAAATTTTGTAAAGAATACTGTGAAAAAAGGATATATAAAAGCTTATGATCTTTTTGTTCTCTTCGCTTTTTCTTTAATTTCATGTATGCACTCCAATCCTACAATGCACCCAAGAAAACAAAGAAGCAATTATTACATGTTAAAAGGAACTATACTAACATAAATGAAAATAAAATGTTGAAATATAAATTACACACACATCCATCTATTCTAAGCATAGTAGTGTTAGATTTTGTGATTACATAATTATCCTATCTAACCTAATGTCTATGAATTAGACACAAAACAAAAATAAGAATAATGATCTTCTATATTGATTAATTCAACATAAATGAGAAACAATACAATGCGTGGTGTACAAATATATAGGACCCTTGGATGAGTGAGTTAGGATGACACATGTCAAAGAGGTCATGAGTTAACTCCTAATCAGGAGATGAGTTAACTCAGTCAAGTGAGCTAGAGGTGCCCTGGATTAGATAAAGGTGACACCTAACTTCATCAATAAGAAATTGATGGGGAAATGGTGGCACTCAATGACCTCAAATCAAGGGTTACATGCATTATTATCTAACTAGGTGAGGGAAATTAAATATCCTATTATCTTAACTAAACTTAATAAATATGTGAAATATTACACTTAGGATATAGTACTATCCTAGATGAAGCACACTATTACACCAACACCCCCCTTAAGTGCAACTTAGGGAGAATTAGAAAAGGGTGTCGACAACAAGGCCATGTTAGTCACCCATGTACAAATATAGTACCCCCTTTGAAATAATGAGAGAGAACCCCTTTGAGAAAGGAAAGAGAGTAGAAATGAGAGCTAGGTAGCCCCCAATGTGTAGCTTTCTATACTAGAAATGGGTGGACAATACTGAATTCTAATAAAGATCCATTTTTATCAAATGATATTTCTTCCCTTTAGAAGAGATAGGTCCATAGGTGTATGTAAAATGACTTACTATTCCATGAAGGAAGATAAGGTAAGAAAAATAGGATTATGAACCTTGGAACCTATCCATCAATCTCCATGCTGGTGTTGTGTGGTGTCAATCTTTGATTAGAAGTCCTAAGTACAACTTTAAAAAGTGACATCTCAAAGGCATGTGGAGGATGAGATGGGAAAAGTTCCAAATAAGACGGTGATTCAATTATTGAAGCACTATCACCGAAAAGGAAAACCAAGTCCTCAATAGTGTCCTCTAGATTTGAAAGGTAGGAATAAACAAACATTCATGATATATCTATCAAGTAAGCATCTTAGTGAGGTGTATCTAGAAAAATTTTATGACCCTCTTTAGAAGAATCATTGGATGCCTTTGGAGAGGAAACACTAAACCCTATAGAACAAGAAAGGGGTTGTAGAATCTTAGTGCATGTATCAGTAGCTTTAGTGTCTATGAGGTTCATATGATTATACCACCGATCCCAAAAAATACTCACAGTGGTGGTGTAAGTATGTAGATCTATCAAAAGAGAATTAGAAGAAAAAAATGAGAAGGCATAAGGCTTTGAATTATGATCAATCTTCCTTACTACAGTAATTTATCAACTTTGTAGAACCATGAAATTAGGAGAAAACTCAACACTCTTACCTATCCCATCATGAGTGATTTGATAGATAAATATAGATTATTTTACAAGGAAGGTACACAAAGAACATCATGAAATGATCCTTCACCCATGTTTATAGACCCTCGCCCACATATATCAATTGAATAGTTGTCACTCATCAAAGTTTGAGGCATAGACCATGGCTCTGAGGTAAAGACATCCTTTGATGAAGCCTTGTAGTGCAAAGATCTAGAATCAAGAATTGATGTCCTTGAACTAGGAATTGAAACAAAAACAAGTGCGTTATCCTTTCCCTTTTATAACTTAGTAGGAGTTGTAGAAGAATCTATGATAGGGAGTCAAGAATGGTGATATTATTCTTATTGAGAAGACACATCAGCCAATCAATTTGCTTCTTCACACACTTAGATTCTTTGTGTCTTATATTTTAAGTAGCCGCACTTAGCCTTTTCTTTCATTGATGAATCATCTTGAGAAGAGTAGGTCTTAGTTTAGATTTGGAATTCGATAAGGACTAATGTTGATTAGTTGAGGTGTTGCTTGGATTGTTTTTGGACTCATTCTTCTTTTCCTTGTTACCAAAATCTTTATTATCTGTAGTGCTTTGATTTTCTACCAAAGCATGTGACTTAGAATATTTTATTGTGCCCATTTGAATTAGTTTGTATTTCTCTCTTGTTAGTGCATTTACAAATGCATCAAAGTAGGGAATTTTAAACTTTGTTCCTAGGGTAGTTTTATTAGCATATAAAATATACATGAACACTGAATAATCATGGCCAAGTTTAGAGAGTGCACTCAATATCAACTAAGAGTCCTTTTCAATCTTACAATATTTCAATTGTATTCTTGGTGACTTAAATTGTGTGATGAAATCCTAGTTTTTGTCAAAATTTGTGGGATTAAACTATTAGATCATTTTATAATTAATGATCTCTAAGCTCATTTATTTGAATAAACAAGGATTATAGTTTGTTCCATATTTCATTAGGAGTTCCTAATTGTTCTATATGAAAGAGTAGATCATTAGACATAGCTAGACACAAGATGCCAAAGTATTCATCACATGTGTTAAGCCACTTGTTTTTATTTGCCTCTCCCTTAGGTTCAATTTTAGCTCCTTGAGTTATCCTATTCAACCTCTCAGCCCTTAGTAACATACTGAACTGTGCTTTCTAAGAAAACTAGCTATAGGGTGTCAAAGTTGGCATAACTTTTAGATACATGGTGCTGAAATGAAAGGAGAATGCAAAAGGGAAAATACAATCACACAATCACACCCTCCCATTATTACACGATACAAGAAACCCCTTAAACAAGTAGAAGATGATGCTTTATACTCAATACATTGTTACAATGCTTGTTTATATTTCACATGATATTACAGTCTCTAAAAATGATTATAAGATGAAAGTATAATATACACTCATAATGAGAACAAATTGACTACATTGCTATAAAGTACATAGAAAAATACATGCTTTCAAAAAAGGGGACCCAAAAAGGAGTTTGTATTCACAAGTTATGGTCCTTCAAACTTCTTAAAATGAGAATTATGCAAGATCTATAATAAATTATGTTTTTAAAAAAAATGGGTGTCATAAGCAAAAACCAACTTTTCCACTACATAGTTAGCACAAACATAGTTTGGTTCAAAATATTTGACCTAATTTAAACATCAAATGAGCAAATTATGGTTGTATGAAGTTGGGCTACAAAGTCAAAAGTGCCTAGTGTATGGAAAACTATCTTCAATATGAAACTACCTGGAATCTCTGAGATTCCATGGAATATGCTGAAACTACCATTAAAAGGCTAGAAAATGCCTTTAAGAGTTGTAAACTATTATAATTTTCCTCAAAAACCACTTAACAGTTATAGAGGTGGTTTTAAGGCTACCTTTTTTTCCAACTAGTAGTTGGCTAATGACACCAACCTAGAATCTTAATGACTATTGGTCATGAAAAATAGGTAGCTAGAAAAGGAAATTTTTGGCCCACTAGAGGTGGTACCTAACTTCTATATATCAAGAATTTCTGGTCAAGTGAGATAGAGATGTACATAACTTCTATCAATCATTGATGAGGAAGTGGTGGTACTTGATGACCTCAAATTAAGGGTTACACATGTCATTATTAGTTAGCTTAGAGGTGAGGAAAATTAAATATCCTACTATCTAAAAACTTAATAAATAGGTGCAAGGTGATCCCACAATAGTGTGTCCCACTTTTTGGCCTAAGTGGGACACTTAAATCAATATTTTAAATCAAAATTTCACTTTCTATCACTTACAATGAGCAAACAATTAAAAATTTAAAGATGATGTGAATTAGTGATTTTTGAGATTTCATGTGTAGTTCTAATTTTTTTTCGAAATTTTAAAAAATAGTTTGTCTCATTTTTTTTGATAGGTAAATTGTTGTCTTAGGGATAACTCCCATTGTATTAAAATGAATAGAACATAAAGAGTTTAACATTTATAGGCTCAGCTAAATTTTTGAGCTAACTAGGTAACCAACAAAAACTTGGAAATTTACTATCTAAACCTACAGAATAATACCCACCCATGACTAATAGTCAAATCATCTTTTGCCCCTGGAACTTGCTTACCCATTTTATCATGGGAGCGTAGAGTCATTGGAAAAGATAGTTTTATCTTCTTCCCACGCTTAACAGGAGTCCATTCATCCTTGGACGGGTCTTCAATGTTTAAATTTTGGCTTATTTTCTCTAAGGGTGAATTTGCACCAATGGAACCCTAACTAGCCCCTTTATTGATTTTGTTGAAAAATGGACAATATCCTCCAATTTTGGGTGGTTTTGCACCACTGGACACCCTACTGTCTTTCTTTAAATCAATAATAGCATTGACTTTCCTCCCACCACTGGGAGCCAGAGTGGCCTTCTAAAGCTTCAATACCATTGGGAGCCTTGCTAACCAACTCTGAACTGTCTGTAGTAACCAACTCTGAACTGTATGTAGTAGCGAGCTCCTCTATTTTGGATGGAGAGGGCACCACCCTTTGTGATAATGTTGAGGCTTCAACTACTAGTTTCAACTTGCTGAGCAAATCAAATTTTTCTAGGGCATTGACTTCAACACCCACCTATGAAAGAGGAAAGATATGCTAATGATGGAGTTTTTCCCCTTTCCAATAGGTAGCCTACTTTTGTGAATTGACATAAGTTATATTAAAGAGGAAGGTTTTGAACATTCTTCTGCTTTATGTCCTATAGCATAACAACATCTGTACCTGAAAGCAGTCCCTTCATAATCTATCATTTGAGTCCACAACTTGGAATTGAATTTGATTTTAACCTCTGCAAGAAGGGGGAGAGCCAGATCCATTTCCACAAGGATTCGTGCATATGTGAAGGAGGAGTGAAGAGTGAAGGCTAAATGATCTTATGAAGATCTTGTTCCTGAAATGTATTTCCCAATAGAGCATAGACATGAGGAGCCCCAAAAATGTAGAGGCAGATTTGGAAGACACACCCAAATTGGGGTGACAGAGAAGGTTTCAGTAAACAGAGTGAAGTTAGGAAACCAAGGCTTCATTCCTAGTTATGACTTATTCAAGATCCAAGGACCTTTCTATAGTAGTGTTTCTGTGTCCAGTGGGAGTTCACAAGTAACATAAAAGAAACCCTTGGTGTAAGGGCCTATACAAAGTTCTCCCTCCAGTAAGGGTTGCCAATGCTTTAATATCCATTCATTTAAATTTGTTAGGCTTGACCAAAAATCACAGAAACAACAGATAAGGGTATGTTTCTTATGGAGTTCCTGTTGGCAATTTGGCTAAGCTTGATGTTCAATGGTGTTGTCATTGATGGCAACAAGAAAAGGAACAAGGTTGGAACAAAGATTTTGGTCTGGCAAAGGAAGACCTAAGGAATTTGGCTAAGTATTGGAAGAGTTTAGAGATAGTGATAGAAAGACAACATTTTGATTGCCATTGGTCCACAGTTGAAGATTTGGTCTTGCAGTTCTGGTAAGATGTCTATAGTCCTCAAATGATCTTAAATACAAAGTTTCAGCTTTTGATCATCTCTGGAAGTGTATCTTCAAATTGTCTAAGTCTGGCATGACAAAATACAGTAAAAAATAGAGTAGAACACACATTTGTTTTCGTCCACATTCCTCCGATGTTGGACATTTTGTTATGTGGTTTTGAGGTGTTGTAAACACTTGTATGAAGTGTCTAAATCTAGAGTTGTAGAGTCTTAAGTCCAATGGAATGATAGTTTTGAGCTACTGAGTATTGCTACTTGGTTTGATAATGTTTGACTGAGATAGGGCATGAGTTCTAATGGTCCACATTTTCCCTCAAGATAATATTATGCTTTGTGGTTCTAAAGTGATAGTTTGTGTTTGAGGCCGACCTTTTAGTTTGATTTGTATAGGCAAGTTCTATTGATTGGAACTTTATCCTAAGTGGTTCTACAGTTGGAGCCGACATATGAGAATGTGTTTCAAATGTAAATTGAGTCCGCAAAGCATTTTGGTGAATGAATTTGGCTGACAAGTTACATGTTGATTAACTACACGTTTCATCTTAGTAGGCTGACCTAACGTGAAGATTCTAAGTGTTGTGGATATATATGAGATCCAATTCGATGTTTGGATGATTGATGTGTGATTATGAAGGTGTGTGCATGTGACATGTGAAAGATTGTGATTGTGTAAAGGTGACAAGTGTGCAAAAGAAGAGAGATCTTGTTCTCATGTTAGAATAGAGTAGTGTAGCAGAGTAGTCAAGATGAAGAGTTTTGAGACAATTTTTTTAGCATTATTGGAACTGTAGTCATGCATTTGCAAATGCACTTCTAGCAGTTCATTTTGGTAGTTAGCCACCCTTCTATCTTCTTTCTTTTGGCAGTGAGCATTTTGGACAGTGAGTCCTTTTGGGCAATGAGCCTCTTTGTAATTCGGTATTGTTACTACATAATATATTGTGAGCTAACACTCATCATGGTTTTTCCCTTTTTTGGTTTTCCACGTAAAAATCCTAGTGTTCAAGTGCCATGTCTTGTGGTTGTTCATGTTATGTTTAATTTTCTTTAATGTTGTTGAATGGGAAAATGAATTAATGATTTAATGAGTGTATGGTTTAAGAGAATATTGATTCACCCCCCCTCTCAGTATTCTGAGTGTTCAACAATTAGTATCAGAGCCTGGTTCCTTGGAAGAAGTCTAACAGATTAAGGAAGATCTTGGAGATTGAACACATGGCAGGTAAAAGGTATTCTACTCCTCTTGAAGAAATTAATTCAACTGAAACTATAGAAGATCTTCATGCATGCTTTTCAGTGAAGAAGAACTCAAGGCTACTCTTTAAGATCTTGAAAAGACTGAAATAGAAAACAGGTATATGAAAGAAAATGTCAAGGAAGAAGATGAGTGCATCAAAAAATTAAGGGAGCAAGTCAAGAGGTTCAAAGAAAAGCATAAGGAGGTTAGTGAACAATTGAGATCAGAAAATGAAACCTTGAATGATCTGAAAGTGGAAGTTGTAGAAAGAGCAAAAGCTGAAGAAATCCTAAATGAAATAATAAAAAACAAATCTTAAGAATGTACAAGGATTGAACAAGAGGTTGTGGATCTGAAAGCTGATATGAAATAAGCATGGATTCAAGAAGATAAATTCAAAGTGACTACTACCAAACTTGATAGAATAATTGCAAGTCAGAAGAGTCCTAATGATAAAGAAGGCTTGGGATTTAAGAAAGGTGAAAGTTCTAAAATAGGTCAAGAAAAGAATGTTGAGATCAAGAAGGACAAAGGCAAATAGATCTAGAATCAAAGGAACAGACCTAGAAAACCATCGGTCAGGCAACCAAATGCTCAAAGGTACCCCTCTTTCAATGGTTATTGCAATGCATGCAATAAGTTTGGTCATAAGGCTACTCAATGTAGGAGCAGAGTGATTCAAAATATTCCATCATTTTCTGGTTAGTGCTTTACTTACAATAAAGTAGGTCATAAAGCTAATGAATGCAGAATTCAGATAAGGAATGGTTACAACAGTGGAAGGAATGCTCAAACTTTCAGAGGTAACTGCTTTATATGCAAGAGATTTGGTCATAGAGCTAGTGAATGCAAAAGGCAGATAAGAAACATATATAATAATGGAAGGAATGTTCAATCTTTTAATGGAAATTGCTTTGCATGCAATAGATTTGGACACAAGGCTAACTAATGCAAATCAAGGATAAATGGAAGGAACAATGGTCAGAGAAATGTTGTATGCTTCAATTGCAACAGGCTTGGACATATTACAAGGTTCTGTAGAAGCAAGAATATGAAGAAGGATAGTCAGGAAGAGATGAAGAAACTAATACAAAAGGTTGATCTGGCAGAGGCCAAGAAGGAGATAAACAAGATTTGGGTTAAGAAGAAAGTACATGAAGTTAAGAATGAGTCTGCACTAGACTCTGGTGTAGACACTTCCTCCAGGAAGTAAATTGGGAGCTCTGGCTCAAGGGGAGCTTTAATGAAATATTTTGTCCCCCTAGCCAGAAAAGTGGTGCCGATAGCCAGCACGAGGATATAAGTTGAAAAATAATATATCAAAACTTTTGAAAAAGATTCTGGCAGAAAAGAACCTAATTAGGTGGATTACAGAGCAATTTAGATCTACTATGAATGATATAGAAAGTGTATGACAACTTTTTAAAACTAGCATTTATGGCAATTAGGTTTCAATGAAAAAGGATTAAAAGGGAATTCACTTGAAAGGAAATAACATTGTAGTCAAACCCTCAGGCGACTAAGGAGATCTGAGCAATGAAGTACAAAAGTGAATTCAAACATTTGGCAAGAAGAAACCCTAACCGGAAACAAAGATCAAGGTATTTACAATTTTTACTCTTACAAAGTTTTATTGAGCTAGAAAAATGTCTATTCCACATGTTGAGATCACTGATAGGCCCCACCCTAAGTTCAAGAAGCACCCATTCAAATAATTAGAAATAGATGTGGATGGTGCATTCTCTGAGGTTCTGTTTGTCATCATGCATAATGAAGATATTAGGGTTTATATCTATGTTAATTTGGAAGAATATGATCATCTAAAATTAGGGCAAGTTTACTTTAATGAGTTGACCAGAGATAAATTTGAATTGAAGGAAGAATTTAGTGCTTTGCATAAGAAGAAATTGGAAAAATGGATCGATTTTCCCATTTTCTCTAAATATGCTTGGGTTCGGTATGCCCTAAGTAGAATACATGATGAATTAATGTGGTTAGACATGACACATATGATTACTAAAGATGTCATTAAGGCAGTCATTGGTATGTGTTCCATCGGAGCAATTCTGGCTTTGAAGGCCATAAAGAATAACACAATGATGGAGTTAATAGGTGCCAAATTTGACAAAAGGGCATTAACAATCAATGACATAGAAAATCCAACAGTAAGGTTTGCTTCCATGGTGATTGGTTATAAAGTATACTTCTCAAACAGGGAGAACTCTGTCTCAACTATGGCTATCTACATAGCTTTTGAGATGGTAAAGAAGAATGCAGAATATGACCTGTGTGAGTTGTTCCAGTAACAATTGATGGAGAATCTAAAAAGGACAAAGGACACTAAGTACCCCTTCAAGTATGGTACTCTGATCATTTGTTTGTTGTTCTACTTCCTGAAAAAAATACCATGTATAGGTAACATTGCTTGGTTAAATCATTCTCTGGTAGCAATTCAAATTAGAAATCATCTACCAAGTTTAGGAGATGTTGATAAACAAAATGCAACATTATGGGGTTACTTTAAGAATTTCTAAAAAAAAATGCAGGCTAGGGCTAGGATCCCTAAAAGGTTTGTGGAGAAATATGAAAAAGAGATTGTGTTTATGGTAGATAAGGATAAATGCCTCATGGAGGCAGTAAAACCTAGAACTGTATGGGTCCCAACAACGAGATATGACGTTATAGAGGATGTTCTAACTGGTTTGGCTGATTTGATGTTGAGCAAACCAAAGGATCCTAAAGAGGAAAGATTTGGAACATTTGAAGAAAAATCTCTCAAAGTGCATATGGAACTGAAACAACCTAAAATCAAGAGAAATGTAAGAAAATCTGTGGAAGAGTTTGCAAAAAGTAAAGGATTTACAAAAGAATAGATAAATGAAGCAAGAGCCAAGTCTAAAGCCTCCTAGACTGCAAGTGCTCTGGAAGGTCAGACATCAAAGACTTCGGAGAAGGAATAAGAGAAATCTAAACCAGAAAAGCCTATTTCCAGCTCAAGAAGAAGAACAAGAGCCTCCTCCTCTGCTGCAGATACCTCTAAGAACTCCGGTCCACTCCCTACAGTTGAGGTTCAGAAAGAAAAGACAAAGCCTATAGAGAAAAGGCATAAAAGAAAGAAAGCAAAGGCCACCAAAAGAGTGTATGTGAGTCTAGGCGAAGGAGAAGAAGAAGAAGAGACAAAACTGATGAAGAAATCAAGGAAAAGAAAGAAAAAATAGATGAGACCATAGCAAGAAAAAAGGAGAGGCTCTCTGGAAAGGTTAAGGACAAGAAGAAGAAGAAAGGGAAGAAGACTGAGACTAGAGAAAATGAAGCAACAATGTCCTTGGAAGCCACAATCAATGCAATAGCTCAGCATGGGAATTTGAAGCCTATTCCTAGTATATATAATGAAAGCTCAGGTGCAGACAAGGTGATACTGGAAACAACAGTTGTAAGATTTTTGGTTATGTTCAGTAAAGCATTGATTGAAGTTACAGATAATTTACCAGACAGTTTAGCCAGCATCATGACAACAAGAAAAGAAGGGGCCATGGCCAAAGATGCTGAGATAAAGGAGTATGTTTTGTTGAAACTTTGCCCAAATATCACAAGTGAAGGAAAAGTTAAAGTCACTAAGAAGCTCAGTGATGAATTCAGAACCAAGAAGAGAGTCAATTCTCTAATGTCTGGAGACATTGAGAAACTGGTTAAAGAAACTAAGGAGATAACATTATGTGTGCTACATGAACTGCAAATCTCAACTGTGGTAGACACTAATGAAGAGGAACAAAATGTTGATGCTGACAAGCCTAATACAGTACTAGATGAGAATATAGAACAGAGTATGGATCAAGGTGGAACACCTCCTCTAGTAAGCTCTAGGCAAGTTGAAGAAATAAAAGAGCTTGTGGAAGAAAAGAACTTTGAAGAAGCAAAATTGGCACCTAAAGAAAATATCCCTGAGGACCAAGGTGAACAAAGAGAAGAAGCAAATGAACAAATAGTTGACAACCCTACTCCAGAAACAAAAGAAAATGAACAAGAACTCATTCAAGAAGACCCTCCTAAAAGGCATGATGTTGAAATGTCTCATGAAGAAGAAGACAAAAGAGACACTGTTGAGAATGAGTCAATTGACTCTTTGAGAGAGTTTTTGGAGAAGAAAAAGGAAGCTCAGATTTTGACTGCACCTAAGCTATTGCAAGGACCAATTAACCTTGCCACAATGTCCCCATTACAAAACCTAAGACTTGGGACAATTTTTCAAACTACGACACAAGAAGAGATATTAAAATCACAAATGGAAGATAGTGAGCTGATTGAAGATGCATCAACAATTTTTGAAAAGATTATGCCTAGAATAAAGAGAGATACATCATTAGCTCCTACTAGTTAGTTGAAGAAACTTATTGAATCAGTCAACTCTCATTTTGAGTCCCTGGAACAAGCTGTAGAAAAGAAGGTAAGGGCAAAGATTGATAGCAAGAGATTAGTTAAGCTTAGTGACAAATTTGCTCAAGATAAGATTTTGTTAGATAAGAGCATAGAATATGCACACACAACCATTAAAGAAGCTAGTGAACTATATCAATTTTGTCTTACATGGCCCAAGAAGACCAAGGACATAAAAGAGAAAATAGATCGATGGTAAACTCAATAAATGAAAATCTCTAGAAGTTATGATCTGGTGAAAGATGCTATTGGGAATCAAAGGGCTACAATTGAAACCATCCACTCTGACATAAATAAGTTGCAAACCTAGAAGGAGGTCATCAACCATAGAATGAGCCAGCTCCAGGAGATAGCGGGCTTCAAGATTGCATCCGTGACTAGGCTAGTAGCAGCAACAAATAAGACTAGGCAAATCACTGAGGCCCCTACTACCGTGAAGAAGGCAGAAGAGTTGGTGTCGTAGGTTAATGGGCATATATTAGTTTTGAGCGATGCTAAGGTGAAATGGGATGAAGATTTGGTGCAACTAAAGAAGATCTACAAATATATTCTTCCTACAAATTAGTAAGCAATTTGATTTCATCTGTATATATGTGGACAGTATAATTTTTTTTGAAGTTTTGGCAACTTGTACATATTTCTATATCATACACCTTTGCCGTTGATGTCAAAGGGGGAGAATGAAGCATGTGAAAAACATTAAGAAAAATAATTGAAAAACAAGGAGAGAAGCATGAAGTTAGGGGGAGCAGTGTGAAAAATGTAAGGGGGAGCAATATAACAGTTTTTCACATCAAGTGTTGCCATCAATGCCAAAGGGGGAGATTGTTGGCAATTTGGTTGAGCTTGATGTTTGATGGTGTTGTCATTGATGGAAACAACAAAAGGAACAAGGTTGGAATAGAGATTTTGGTCTGGCAAAGGAAGACCTAAGGAATTTGGCTAAGTGTTGGAAGAGTTTAGAGACAGTGACAAAAAGACAACATTTTGATTAGCATTAGTCTGCAGTTGAAGATTTGGTCTTGTAGTTCTGGTAAGATGTCTATAGTCCTCAGATGATCTTAAATACAAAGTTTCATCTTTTGATAATCTCTGGAAGTGTATCTTCAAGTTGTCTAAGTCTGGCATGACAGAATACAATACTAAACAAAGCAGAACACACATTTGTTTTGGTCTACATTCCTCCAGTGTTTGGATATTTTGTTATGTGATTTTGATGTGTTGTAAACACTTGTATGAAGTGTCTAAATACAAAGTTGTAGAGTCTGAAGTCCAACAAAATGATAGTTTTGAGCTATTGAGTATTGCTACTTGGTTTGACAATGTTTGACTAAGACATGGTATGAGTTCTGATGGTCTGCATTTTGCCGCAAGATAATATTATGCTCTGCGATTCTAAAGTGGCAGTCTGTGTTTGAGGCTGACCTATTAGTTTGATTTGTATACGAAAAGTTCTATTGATTGGAACTTTATCCTAAGTGGTTCTACAGTTGGAGCTGACATATGAGAATGTGTTTCAAATGTAAATTGGGTCCACAAAGCATTTTAGTGAATGAATTTGGTTGACAAGTTACATGTTGATTAACTACACGTTTCATCTTAGTAGGCCAACCTAATGTGAAGATTCTAAGTGTTGTGGATATATATATGAGATCCAATTCAATGTTTGGACGATTGATGTGTGAATATGAAGGTGTGTGCGTGTGACATGCAAATGATTGTGATTGTGTAAAGGCGACAAGTGCAGAAGAAGAGAGATCTCGTTCTCATGTAAGAACATAGCAGTGTAGAAGAGCAGTCAAGATGAAGAGTTTTGAGATAGTTTTCTGAGCATCATTGGAATTGTAATCATGCATTTTCAGATGCACTTCTAAAAGTTCATTTTGGCAGTGAGCCACCCTTCTATCTTCTTCTTTCTTTTGGTAGTGAGCCACCCCTTGGCAGTGAGCATTTTGGACAGTGAGTCCTTTTAGGTAGTGAGCACTAAGGTAGTGAGCCTCTTTGTAATTTGGTATTTTTACTGCATAATATATTGTGAGCTAACACTCACCATGGTTTTTCCCTTTTTGGGTTTTCCACGTAAAAATCCTAGTGTTCAAGGGTCATATCTTATGGTTGTTCATGCTATGTTTAATTTTCTTAATGTTGTTGAATGTCAAAATGAATTAATGATTTAATGAGTGGATGGTTTAAGAGAATATTGATTCACCCCCCCTCTTGGTATTCCAGGTGTTCAACAGTTCCTCCTCTTCTGAAGCGTCCTCTCCAAGATCTACTATGGGAGATTGTTCGCTAGGGAGTGTTCTGCCCTACACGGTTGAGAGGTTCGACGCTTCCAATCTAGTAGCTTGCAAATATGCATACCTGCCCTTCCTGACTACGCCTAACCACGAGTCAATAACCACATTCTTGAGGGAGTTGGGCTTTGAAAAATGCCTAGTGCTTTCTACATCTGCCTTGAGGTCACCTCCATCGTCCCCATAAGGTAGAAAATTATCGTTTCCTAGAGGAATAGACTGCAAGGATGAGTATGGAGATCGACTTAGGGTTTCGGTAGTTCTACTGAAAGCCGGGAGTGCCATTAGTTTGTCTCATTTTTTAAACATTCGTTAATAACTTATTTTTATACTTTATAGTATTTTTAATGAGTGATATTATGCCAAGAGCATTACCTTTTATAGAAATTAGATAAATTCATAATTCTTAAACATGGATCATTAACACTGATATCTAGCCTACATACATTTTTTTTTTGTAATTTTTAATTATATATTAATTATTAATTTTTAATTCAGATTAATTATAACTTAGAGTGATATCATGCCATAATGCATAATGTGTTTTGTAAATATCCAAATTAGTATTATTTTGTTGAAACAAGGACATCAATATGGAGTGTACATATTTTTTAGAACCTTTTCTACATTTTTTAATTTTTTCACATGTGTCAAACATAGACCTTTATGTTTGGTAGAAAAGCTATGTTCACCAGAGAGTGGAAAATAAATATAATATTTAAACAAAAAAGTACTACAAATTATACTTTTAAGAAAGATTAATTTGAGGGTTGTAATCCTATAAAATAGAATGGCATGGTGACTTCATTTGATTGTCTAAAGCTTGCTCCAAACTAGAATTTCTATCAAAATTTAAATGACCAAAATGAGAAGGGTAACATAAAGGGATTTGAATGAAGGATCTTCATTGTCCTTAATTCAAAGGTAACTTCATTCAAAGGTCCCTTCCTATAGGGGTTTTGAATGTGAAACATTTAAAAATGGAAAAATAGGCTTTCATTCAAATCACTTACCTTCATTTAAACCTCCTCCTTTATTTGAACACTATTTACAATTTGCAGACATTTTATCTTCAAGTTTTGCCTTCCAAAACTCATTTTTGTACCCCCATCCCACAAGTGAGAGATGCAAGAGGGTTTCCTATCTCTTGCTTACAACTCACAAAACACAAACCAAGATTGCAACCCAAACAAATCAACTCAAAATTATATTGATATTTGAATTCAATAATACATAATTACTGAAGTTTTAAACACATGTACAATTCTGGCCTTTCTACAATTCTGGCCTTTCTCTGCACATAGGTAATCTGCCCTGCCTCTTCTATTGTTGTGTTTACCTGCCACTATACTCCTATAGTCACACAAGCTGTTCTTTAGGACAATTATAGATTTCTCTATTATCTTGGCTGATCTTACCTCTGCTTGGTTCTACCTCATGCTGCACATTCCTTTGTGCCTGCACTCCAATCAGTGGTTTGCTTCGCCAGAGACCAACCCCCTTCACAACACTATCCATCTGTTTTTATATGCCCAACATTAACAATTTGAGAAGACAAAATTTTAACCGATGGAGGGAGCTGAAACGTCGCCACTCTAAGGAAGGAAACACAGCTTATGTTATTACATCAAAGTACAGATGAAATCATTATGCCTGAAATACGGTGTCATTTTGGATAAAGAACATCATAATGTCCCGGCTGATATAGTAAGATGACATAAGACTAATCTTTCTCTGACTCTTGGTCTTTTGATAGACAGGTATGAACTCATGACGGTTCATTCTCCTCTTAGTTGTATGACTCATCGACCTAGTTTTCATTCTCTCACACACACACGTGGAGGAAATGAGGTCTCAGATGGGTATCGTGACCATTCGGCATCCAAGCCAAATGTATATCGGCTGTATAAAATTGTTCACCTCTCACATGCCCGCGCATACTCAACAACAGTATAAGTTCAATACACTTATGAATCTTTTTTTATTTTTTTGTTTTAAGTTCTAACCTCACATTGTCCATCGAGTCTTTGTCTTAAATGATGAGGATAGATCGCCTCTCCACAAGAATGAAATCAATTGATGTTGTTTATACTTACCCATATCCCCACATCATGGCCGACCAAACAAACAAAAGATAATCATGGTAACTTCAACGCTTAAGGAAATTTGAAATTAAATTTTGGACTGCAACGACTATAAAGAAGTCAATTCATATAGATTATCATCTTGTTTCCATTCACTTTGACTTCGGTGACTCAATGTAAATCGATTCAGATCCAGTGGCGAGCAAAAAGAAACATATTTCACTACCATCGACCTCTATTACTGTTAAAGATCTTCAAAGACTCAGCACATATGTTTCACAAGTCTGGATCTCATGAATTCACAAAACTTTTGTGACATTTTGCTAAACAGTGACAATGGTGGAACTCTGTAACATACTTCTTCATTCTCTGAGCTCTTAAAAACTTGCCAGTGCCAGTGTATACACAAGACTCAAATGTGACTTGATATTTTCTCATTGAATGTCTTTGCCACTTCCAATGTTGCATCAACGGTTGCCTTCTTATAAAGATCATCAACCAAAATTGAATCAACGAAAATCAAACAAAGCTAAAAATGCTTTTGTGTGATGCTGATCGTGCATGGGCCCGGGTACTCCTGCATCACATTGTAGGATCACCTTGCAATATTACACTTAGGATATAATATTATTCTAGATGAAACTTTATATTACACTAATAGAGAAATAGAGTGAATATCCCTGAAGGGTCCCACAAGTGGAAGTAGGAGGCTTTAGATGAGCTAAGAATATACTATAGAGTGGTAGGAACATTGACAAAGGTTTAATTATGTCATAATCATCAAAATGTGAGAGAGATAACAGAAAAGTCATTATCACCAAATAAAGGTGCCATTCCTAGATAGAAAGGCACAAAGAAAGTAAAATAAAATGGCAATTTGGTTGCCACCCAAGCAAAGGGGATCATGTTAGATTCAAAATATAAATGGTGATGTGGTTGCCACCCAAAAAAGAGGCTATGCTAGGTTGAATGATGTGTTGGAATGATAGTATAAAATAGAGAATATTCCCTCTTAAATGATTAAAAAAAAAGAGGAGCTAATAAATTTAAGGAAAATGGATATGGGAATTAACGAAAGTTGCCATGGTATGAGATGAGAAAGTAACTAGAATAAGGGAAAAAGTATGAAAATACTCCCATTAATAAGAAAAGTTACCCCCAAGTAATGGGAAAATGAGTAGTGCACAAAATAGGTGTAAACAAATCAAAAAATGAGCAATAAGATAGCAATAGTAATAAAAAAATATCATAAGAAGTGGGTACATGTTAGCTAATGTGAGGTCTTGAAAGTGTAAGAAAAACCATATTTCCCCTAGGGAAGGGAAAGCAATATAAGAAACAAAAAGATCATGCTATTATCCACAAAAGATAAATGCATGCATGTATAAGGGACCATTTAACATTGTTGTGGAATTGGGTAAAGAATGCCATGAAAACATTAACATTTAGCAATTAAACCCATTAAGAAACATGTGATGATCATGAAATGGAGATAAAACAGTATATAAAATCAATGATACACTAGAAAGTTACCCGGGCCAAGTAGTGGGAAAATGAGTAGTGCACAAAATAGGTTTTGAAGAATCAAAAAACAAGTAGTAACATAGCAATAATAATAAAATACAAAGTCATCATAAGAAGGGGGGACACATTAGTTGATGTTATGCCTTGAAGGTACAAGAAAAAACATTTTTCCCCAAGGGAAGGGAAAACTATATAAGAAATGGAAATATCATGCTATTATCCACAAAAGATAAATGCACGCATGTATAAGGGACCATAACATTGTTGAAAAATTGGGTAAACAATGTTATGAAAATATTAACATTTAGAAATTAAACCCATTAATAAACATGTGATGATCATGAAATGGAGATACAAGAATATATAAAATCAACAATACACTAGAAGACTAGATTTATGTGGAGAAACCATTTTGGAAAAAACTCAACCACCAAAGAGACCCTAAAATTGTATTAATCTCAAAGAGTAGAGCACATAAATACAACCTACTTATCCCTTCAATTAGATAGTAATCCAACAACATAATAGTACTTAAAAAATCAAGATACCTATTCTATCCCTTGCCCCCATTAAATGGGGAATTATAAACTAGAAAACCATGCATGGCTTCCCAAAATAAGAGTTAAAACCATGGGCCCAAACTAGGCACCCAATACCTCATGCAAAAACCAATACCCCATATTCAATGGTCAATCATCTCACAATAATAATTAATTCCTCTTACACCTCTCATGAACCTTACGTGTCATAAACTATATCATAAATTTCATAAATTGATTAAATGCAATCCTAGGTACTCCATGATGGCACTAAATTCAATCCATGACCACTAAATTTGGAAGATGATTTGTAATTCCCAACTTTTACCTTTTCTTGTAACCTCCTCGTTCAATGTCTTCTTGCAACCATATTTGCAAGTCATCAAGGATTAAATAATAATTAAATATATCTCCCACCCTTACATGGGTGTCCCATTTTTCCCATTCCACTATTCTTGGACACATACATTACACTATCTATGCATAATTAAGTATTATAATAGATAAATAGGATTTACAAGTTGAATAACACACCTAAACTTAACATTCTCCCACTTGATATTTTCATTGCAAAGACATATAAGAGTAAACATAAATGAATTAATTAAGTGCTAGAAGATGTAAGGTCCATAGCCTTCTTGGACCAATAAAACTTATATGTTCTCATTGGCTTAGTGAGAGAATCTAAAACATTTTGCAAAATGCCAAATTTATATATCATGAACCTCCCATCATCAAACATCTTGTGAACAAAGTGATATTTAACACCTCTATTCTTAGTATGAGTATGGTACATTGGGTTCTTCACCAAATAGATAACACTATGACCATGACAAATGATCCTCGCCTTCCTACACTCAAAGCCAATACCTGAATATAATCTCTATAACCACAATACATCCTTACAAGCATGTGTAGAATCCATTTGCTTTGCTTCTATAGTGGTAAACACAATTGTGGGTTACCTCTTACTCATCTAGCTACCTACATGTCCAAACAATGTGAACACATAGTCACTAGTTGACCTCCTTTTGTCTAAATCTCCAATCCAATCTACATGAACAAATCCCTATATGTCCAACCTCTTACATACATCATTAGTACCATGATGAAAAAAAATATAATAATTAGAAGTCCCATGTATATATATAAACACCCTTTTCACATAATCCCAATGCTCTCTGCCAAGGTTCGACATAAACCTATTAAGAACTATTGCTTGGGCACTCTTTGGTCTAATACAAACCATTTCATACATCAAGATACCAGCAACACTAGAATATGGAACTGTTTTGTAAGAAAAAGGGGGACAATGAATACAAGGGTTAAATCCTCCTTTCTCTACAAACATTCAAGGACATATCAACCGAGTTGAATCACACTTTTACAAGAAGATTCACCTAAAGGTTAGGCTGTCACTTGGAACGATGTGGAAATTCAAAGATTTTTAATTAATGTATCAATTTAATAGTCAAATACCCTTAAAACCCTAATTATACAAAATAACAAGTAAAATGATGAATTACGATAAATGCTTGCAGACTAAGGTAGTAGGCAAAGATTGATAATTGACCATTTTTTGAAGTTCGAGATGATGAATACTTGGGGACACTTGCATTAGCACCCCTGTCCAAGGTGGTTTTTTCTTTGTAGAATCCTGATCTCCTTCTGACACTAATATTCACTATATCTTTCGTTTCTCCATGCTAAACTTGATTTATCTCCATTGCTCTTCTTGTAAGGAAAACAAAGGTACAGAAAATAGCTTCCCAAATGCTAATTCCAGGGGATAATACAGGCAGGTAACTTTCCATTCAAAACATAGATGAATACATCAGAGCAAAAATAGAACACACAAGTAAAACATAGAGTATTACACCAGATTTACGTGGGAAAACTCTTTCGAGTAAAAAAACCCACCACCACAAGAAAAAACTATCTTTATTACAGTAAAAGAATATACAATAAAGATCCTAGCTTCTTGTTCTAGTTATCGATTCTCAAAAAAAAAACATACACAGTTCATGACCACACTGCACATATACAGACTACATCATCAGATTTCTATCTGTGATTCCAAGAGCAGAAAACTGTTTCTCAACTTCTGCCCTAACCAATCAAACCAACTGATTCAGTGTAGTTACTTGCCAATCATTACAACTGTTCGCATTCCAGCGAGACCTTTAGTCCCACATGCACCATGTCGCAAAGGACACCTCGATTTATAACCGCCAACGAACCAAAGACTATCGTCAGTAATTTTGTTGCCGACGATACCAAGCCTTCATGTCCATCGGCCTAACAATCCCCATTGGCTATTGGATTTCATTTCCCACCGCTAGACAGAGTCTCCCTGATCACCAAGTTTAACCTCCATCGGAATGACCACAGTGCATCGGCCTGAAACCTTTAAGCTATGCCAACAGATATCCTCTCACTGATGCCCAAAGCTTCGCCAAACTCCATCGGGGAGACAATACACATCAGAGCGACTTCACAAAGCTGGACCGATAGATGATCTTATGCCGATGCCAAACGTCAACTCGTATCGGAGTGACACACAACCATCGGAGCAGCCTCAACATCCTTCGCCGATCTTCAACCTCAAGCCAATGGTTCACACCCTTTGGTGAGACCCTGGAGATCAGTATGAAACTTTCAGCTTCCGCCGATACAGAGGGACACACCGATGGTCACTAGCATCGGTGACACATCATATGTCGGCCAATGACTTTGAACTCCCACCGATAGTTGTTCTCACATCGATGCCAAACATCATAGGTATGATGGATAACATTGGAGTAACATCAGAATGCTTAGCCGATAATAGTTCTCACACCGATATATCCATATTGGTGAAACCTTGTATCTGTGCCCAAACACTCCCGCCGATAGTGTGAACAAATGAATATATGAGGTTCCAAACAATAATATGAGACATTAATCTCTTCAATCTCCCACTTGTCAAAGATATTATTGCTACCTCGTAATCCTCATACGATTACTAAGAATTATGGGCCCGAAGACCCATTGCATCTGAACACCATTTGAACTTGGTCGTGCTTACTAGTTTAGGTAAGGCATCAGCGACATTTTCCAAAGTGTCAACCTTTTCCAGCTTCACCTTCCTGTCTTCCACCATATCATGAACAAAGTGATATTGGACATCAATATGTTTTGTCCTAGCATGAAAAGTAGGATTTTTCGCCAAACATATAGCACTTTGACTGTCACAATGTATTTGTATCTGCCCTGCATTAAAACCAACATCAGAACATAACCTTTTCAACCAAACGGCTTCTTGGCATGCACGAGTAGCTGCCATGTACTCTGCCTCTGTTGTGGACAAAGTGACTATAGCTTGCCGCTTGCTCATCCAACTGATAGCACCACCATTTAACATGAACACATATCCACTGGTGGATCTTTTGCTGTCAATGTCCCCTGCCTAATCAGAATCAACATACCCTTGAATGTTGATAGATCTCTGTGATCCTACTGAGTTTCCATGATAACAAATAGCATAATCAGAATTTCCCTTCAAATACCTCATAACTCTTTTCACAGCATCCCAATGTGATCTGCCTAGATTAGCCATAAACCAGCTCAGAACTCCCACTGCTTGGGCAATGTCTGGTCTGGTACAGACCATTGCATACATTAAACTACCAACAACACTTGCGTAAGGCACTCTTTTCATGTCGCCAGATTCATTCGAAGATTCTGGACAATCTTCAACAGATAATTTCGTTCCCTGCAAAACTGGAACAACTAACTGTTTAGAATCAGACATATGAAACTTATCAAAAACATTGGTAATATACTTGCTCTGGCTGAGCCAAATCTAACTGTTTAGAATCAGAAGTATGAACTTGGGCTTTGGTTTGTCTTCATGATTTGGATTAGGAAGAGGGACACCTTTAATTATGATCTTGGGCTTTGGTTTGTATTCATGATTTGGATTAGGAGGAGGGCCACCTTTAATTATGATCTTGGGTCTTGCATTGTCTTCATGATTTGGATTAGGAGGAGGGCCACCTTTAATTATGATCTTTGGCTTTGGATTGTCTTCATGGTTTGGATTAGGAAGAGGGCCACCTTTAATTATGATCTTGGGTCTTGCATTGTCTTCATGATTTGGATTAGGAAGAGGGCCACCTTTAATTATAAGCTTTGGTCTTGGATGAGGCATAGGCTTGCTAAGGATTACAACCATTTTGACAAGTGTTTGACTAGGATGAGAATGATGATGTGGAGTATGATTAGGGTATGATTGGGATGAAATTGATTAGACTAGAATGAAGATGATGATATGAAGTGATTTAGGATAGATAGTATGAAATTGATTGGATATGTGGAATGATGATGATTATATGATGTGTAATTATTAGGATGAAGGTTGAATGATGAACATACGATTAGAATGTGATTAGGATGATGTGGAATGACAAGATTGGATGACATGGATTGATTAGGATGAAATTGATTGAACTTTGATTAGGATGAAGTTGATTGGACTAGAATGAAGAGGATGATGTGTAATGATTAGGGATGATTAGGATATGACTAGGATGATTAGGGTGCCTTGTCTTAGAATGAATGTGTTGGAAAGAATGTTTAGGAAGAAGTGTTTATGTGTTTGTGTTTATAGCTTGATTTGGCAATATGTAAACAATGATTACACATATACACACATGAATCACACACGCAAGACACATAAGCAACTTTGACTTTGAAAATGAAATGTGATGATTAAGCAAGCACTTGAAGAAGACACTTCAACAAGCCCTATATTAGTCAAGTGGGTGTGGCCAATTAGGTCTTGTTGGTTATTTTTCCTAGACTGGATGCTTGTTCCCAGTCACCCCTACAAAGTAGCCATCAATGATCGACAGGATTCTCGGGCCAGGGGTCAATAGTATAGGAGATAGACTCTATAAATATCTCCTCTTCTTCTTTAGGCTCTGTAGAACCAAGGAGGGTATTCCCTACTCAACATCTATGAAATGCATCCATGAATTAGTTCGGATGTTGATACAAAGCAGATAAATCCTCTCTTATGTAGACCAAAACTGTGAGATAAGTGCAAAGGGGCTAGCTTCGGGCCTATATTTAGTTGTAGACAGAGGATTTTAAGTCCTAAAACTACTTCTAAAGTCCTAAAAGTTTTGAAGTTGAAGTTTGAGTTTGATTTATAGATGGATGCAAAACTAGGACTTTGGGTTACAACGAGATACCAAACCAAATCGGTGCCTATCCAGGGCTCAGAGTCAATAGACATATATATGTGAATGTTTACCACAGACCTAAGACAGTAATCAGATTTCAAGGGGTTTCTCAAATGTCTGCCTTACAGACAATACCCAAGAGAGAGTATTTAGTTATTTCTGCTTACAAACATCCTTACTGCAATGTATTCTTCTCAACACTTAATCCAAAACATTCAATCTACTCCTTGAGCAAAAGTAAGAGACTAAGTATTCAATATAGAAAACCTATATTCTAGAATCTATAACACCCCTTAGATGTTCAGAGTCAGAAGAAAAACACATTCAGTTTGGAGACAAATAACAAAACACACGCAATGAAGCATTACTCATTTAAATCAACATGAAATTGATAATTCTGTGCATAATACATACAACATACAACTCATAAACTTGCAGAGACACCTGAAATAGAGTCACCAGAAAGTTGTATTCCTATTGCAACACCAAAATTTGCCCAGTTTTCAACAACACAATGAGTAATACAATTTGGCATTTTATACCAAGACTATGTACTTAGCAAAATTAATTACAAGGCAAGGTCAAAAATTCCCGCCAGGCCATGCACCATAAGAATGGCGCTCAAAACACTGCAGGCAATAGGCAGAAGGAATGGCGAGGAGGAACAAAACTCGAGCCCCGTGCCGCTGCTTGGGGACATTCCTCATAAAACTGGTAGTTGGTCTGTCACTCAATCCATCGCATGTCTTTGCACGACCGCCATTAAAACCTCAACTACTGCGGGATGCAACAGCAGATGCATCTAGAGACTTTTTCTGCTCAAAAATGGCCGTAAACACAAGGAAAAAACCATCGCTGAAGGTTCAAAACCTGACCATTGATCAAAAAACTCATCGCCGAAATCAACGGTCCCAAAACATGTATGAAGAGTCACCAACCAATAATATCGTGCCACATAGGCACCTTAACCCTCCATCGCTGACCCTTTCTCCCTTTATTTCGCCTTTACCGCCTTTGTATATGCAAATCCAAATGCATATACAACATACAAGGCAGACGTCAAATGTATCTATCCATCGGATTTGAAAAACTTTCAAATCCGGGCCTTGTATCTTCATGAGTTTGCACCTCAGCACATATACAAGTCACAGATGCCAAATATTTCTTCTACTAGATTGGAACACTTCTTGGAATCCAGATTGTATCCTATCATTGTACATCAGGTTGTATATTGACATATACAAACATCTATACAAGTCACGGACCCCAAATAATTATACAGCAGCCTAAAACTTTCATCGGGTCTGGAATGTATCTCCTCAATGTATATTTTGTTTGCATGCAGAAATATACAAACACAAACATACAAGCAGGGAATCTTTTTAGAATATGTGATGAATGCATATTTCCCTTGTATGCCGAACATGTACAAACCTGTTTGTATAAACCTGCAGCAGGCCCCACCAATTGCATTTTTTGCCTTTGTATATTACGGAATATACAAGGTCACTTGTACATTGCACCGTTCACTTTGCATGTCGCGAGCATTTGTATAATTTTCAATGTACATTTGACATACATCCATTCTTGCACATACAAACATGGGATCTTCCTGGAATATTCCCACAATGTATCTTCCATCTTGAACCCGATATGCATTTGGAAATGCATACAAATACAGAATATTCTCAGGGACCCTGCGAAAGATTCTCCCTTGTACATGCAACCCGATATGCATTAAATTATGCATATAACTCAAATTTTTAACATTTTTTAAAGGCCGAATGAGATTTCACTAGCCCGCTAACAGATTTGACCTTTGTATACACAGAATTTAGCATTTTTCATGAGTGCGATAGGAAAAAAGAAATGAGGTGAAAAACTTCTAAATTCGTTAATGATGTATTGATTGTTGAAGGTTGTTCAAAGGAAAGAGGAAAGAACAAGTCCAAAGGTGAATGTAAATCCTCTAGAAAAACCAAGGTGAAATGTTGGAATTGTGGTGAGACTTGACACATTAGAAAAGACTACAAGAACAATAAGGTAGAAAAAAAACATATGATGAAACTCCTTCCATAGAATTAGATTCCTTTAATGAAGAAGGTGAAGATGTGTTTCTAACATCATCATGTACACACATGTATGTAATGGCTTATTGATTCTAGAGCATCTTGTCACATAACTCCTCATAAGGAGTGGCTCTCTAAGTATGAGAGTTTTGTCAAAGGTGATGTCTTTTTAGGGGAAAATTCTATCCATAAGATCATGGGTCAAGGTAAGGTTGAATTAATGTTTAGAGATGAGAAAGTGAAGCCAATCTCTAGAGTCTAGCATGTTCTTGGGTTAGCTAGAAATTTAATTTATATAAGTAAGAGTAATGATGTAGGTTTGCATGTGGCTTTTGAGAAGAACAACTATAAAATGATTAGAGGTAGAAGATTGTTGGAAATGAGTCTAGGATGTGACTTATTGGTTGTCCATGATTTACCTTCTAAGAAGAAATTTGTTGGCTACAAATATATGTCTCAAATTAAGTATTAGATATGAGGGTATTAGGAAATGAACCATAATGTCATGTAGAGTTTTGGTGCAATGGGAGTTTTTTTGGCAATGACATGGTTGGTTGTGAATCATTTGGTTGCAAATGGATGGTCTTCAAGGTGTTAAGGACATATATCAATTTATGGCATGAGGTTGCTTGATATTGAAAGAAGACTAGCATAAAAGAAAATATTATTGTATTTGTAACCATGTTCTATTGGTAATATAGTGAGTGTTGTGTTTTCTTACAGTATTGGTGTAATGGGAATGTCATATGGCAAAGATGTTGTTTGTCTATCTATTGGTTTTAGATATATGTTTTAGGGCGAGCCTAAATATCTCCTCATTGTTGGAGATGGAAAGGTCGGTGCATTGGAAGTGATGGAATTGGAAGAGTCCATTAGCAATCTGCCAAAAATCCATTAGCAATCTATCAAAAACTAAAGATTAATGTTGAATAGGAGGATTTGATGTGACTAGGACAATGGATGTACAAGGCTTCATTGATACATAATGGGTAGGAGACATGGATAGTAGAAGTTCTACAAATGGTTATCATTTTAACCTATTCAATGGTGAATGGTGGCTATGAGCATATTTAGTCCCTAGCTCTTAGTTCTTTTTTGTTGGGATCATTTATGTTATTTTGTAATGTATACAAGTGTGAGAATGTTAGCACTAGGTGTTGTACACCTTGCAAATTCTTGTAATATTATAATTCGTTAACATTTGTATTGTGTTGTAATATTTGAGCCCTCATCGAATAGGATGCCACCTTTGGAGGAATCCATATGATTTGTTCGATGACACACTACGCGACTTAGAAGTTGCAACATGACATGTGTAAGAGCATTTATGTCATTGTAAGATGTGTAAAGAGCACATATGACATTGTAAAGTGTGTAAGAGAATCTATGATACATACAAAAGCATTGTAAGGGGGGTTACATAATAGACTAAGTGGAGCATCTTTGACCAGTGAAATATAGCCATATGTAAGAGGGTTGGAAGACTAATTAGTGCTCCGATGTGGAGTGCTTGGTAGTTAAATATGACCTTGATTGTAGGAGTTAAAGATGTGTAAGAGAAGTGAGTTACTATTGTAGGAGGGCTCACACATGTGGAGGGGTACACAAGGCTAACTTAGATAAGTTGGACCAAGACTTGGCTCATGATTTGAGCCTATGGTTTTAGGTAACCATTTGTGGTTTCTTGATCTCCTTGTTCTATATATTGGAGACTTAGGATGGAGATAGTATGGTAGTCTTCACTGCATGTTCAAACAAGGTTATGTTGTTGAATCAACTTCAAAAAATAAATTTGAAAATCTCTTGTATATCTTATTAAGAGAATTGCTACTAGATTGTTTTGTAATCTTTTGTTTATATAATATAATCAATGTGCTTTAGAAACTAGATTTTTCTTTAAAAATTCCCAATATATCTTGAATTGTGTGTTGCTACTTTGTTTAAAAAATTTAGAATTATGTTACTTGGAGAGTTTCTCTTACGCCTAATATAGTGAGTCACAATTTTCGTGGTAAGGATTGATCAAATTAAAGGGACTTTCCCGAGCTTCCTCTAATTGCTGTCCCTCTTCTTGATTTTTGGTTGATTAGGTTTTCCAACCTAGATCTTTAGCAAGAAGTTTCAATTTTTTCCTTTGGATCTATTATTTTCAAGACAAGTTTTTATTTTCCCCGTGTGAAGGGGAGGTTTCTCTTCGGTTCTCTTAATCCCATTAGTTTCAAGATCCATGTACTGACTCTTATTACCTTTGAAAGTAACAATCATTTTGTCTATTGACTTGGTTGGGTTCCCTCTCGATCGCCTGCATAAAATATAGACACTTGAGGTGTAAACCACTTGACCACAGTCAATTGAATAAAAGGGTTAGCTATATTTTTTAAGGATTTTCAAATAAAGTAAGACTTTCTGTTTTCCCCAAGATTTCTTGGGGTTTTTTCGTGAAGTTAATTGCTTGAAAGCCCTCATTGTGTACAAACTTTTTAATGGTAGTAGGGCTCAGGTCAGTGTGCTGAGTTTCTGGAATGACAACTGGTTTAGAGAACTGTGATGCAAGAAGTGACCGTGTTGGTGAAGCAGCTGACATCTGAATGGTAATAATATATAGTCCAACACTTGCTCCCATAGATGGGCATTTCCAAAAAGTAATTTTCCTGAAAGTGGACAACTTAGATCCAGTTTGTTACACACACACAAAAGAATTATATTCCTTACATCGGGTAGTGCAAAAATTGCCACAAATTTTCGAGCCATTTTCATGGCCCCTTTTAAGGTAGTTTTCATGTCAAAATTCTAGCAGAAGAGTGTACATACATATCCATACTGGCAAGCATGCTAGGTTCTGTATATTTTGATGATAACCAACAGTACACTTCTTGCCGTAAAGATCAGCACTCTATTTTTTGTGGAAGAACATTCCTTCCTCCAAAATCCCCATCTGCATTGTTCATAAAGCTGGCGTCAAAAATCCTTTCAAACCCACCAACAATTTAAAGCCAGCTTTGGGTGGATCCAAAGTTATAGATGGTTTCATACAACATTCAAACCATTAAACTTGCATTTGAGTACATGGGAGCTGTGATATGCAATATCCTCGAAAACACTATAATCTGAGCGTGAGATTAAAATCGGTTTGACTCATATTTTGGAAGGCATGTGTTCCTTGGCTGTTGCTAGCTGTAAATAGCTTCAGACAACATGTGCTCATTTTGACTTGAAACACTCCCCCTATATGAAAACACTTGTCCAAGAGAAAATTTCTCAGGTCTAATTAACTTAATAGAAATAGCTTCAGGGTAAACATCTTTGCCCAAAACTGTTGCATCTGTGAAGAAACTAGGAAAATCTGCAAAATATGGTTGGAGAATAGTTAACTTGCTCACTGAGAAACTTCTCAAGTTTTAGCACTATAGTTACAAATAATGGAGCTTTGGACTCATGTAAACAGACATATTCTTGCAGTAGACACTAAACAGACTGCAATATGTTTAGAACAAACATTGGTAGCTAGCAAGAATATAATAGCTTACACAATTTTAGTCAAACATATAAACTATCTTGACAAGGAAACATAATGCAAGCATATAGAAATATATCTACCATTAGAACCACCAATGTATCCGATATCCAAAAACACATTCAACGCCAGCATAGAAGGTCATATCACAATTGCATTTATAGCTCAAACTTTTCCTAGACCATTGCGAGGAAAAAAAAATACAACCTATGGATATCAAGCTTAAGAATGCCAACACAAAAAACGTAAGTACTAAATTATAAGTAATTATTCTTCATATCATATTCAGTAGGTCTATTAGTCAATGTCTTGGATGTTCAATCACTTTGTGAAGCCCAAGATACCTTGACAGAAAGGTTTCACAACATTTCCTGCAGAGTTATGACCTTACCTGAGAATTCTCTACCAGATATCTACTTGGACTGCCATCCATGGTCTAAAAGAAATAAGGAGCGTAGGCCAATTCGGTAGATAACCTTTTCAATGTCTAAAACTTCAAGTTTAACCCAACCCCTATCAACGAGAAGTTTCAAGTTGCTTTGGTGATACCTATGCAGTGCTCCCCTTCAGGACTCGGGAAGGACAGCGCTTTATACAGAAAGACCACAACAGCCTTTCAACAAGGAAGAGCGCCATTGTCATTTTCAAATTACCCATATGAATCTATGACAAACTGTTTTTTCACCACTTTGAAATGCAAATTGTTCAACTGGCCCACAATCTGTTTCATAATCTCAAAGGCATGGTCTTCCTTCTGATATGCTGAAGAGAACAAATTCTGAACTGTTGTCACGCTGAGCAAGTGGATTTTAACACTGATAAGCATTAAATGTCAACATGAGAAGTGAAAACTGTTAGTATGTGAAGTTAGTTTCTTATTCCAGCATTGATTAAGCAGTTAACGACTAGTTCTACACGTATGATTTATGCATGGAAATCCTTCTTTGGAAAGGATTGGATTAATTGCATGTCTTTTCGTGCTTTTTAAATCAGTTGAGATTGAATACAAACGCATTGCTAAATTCTGTAACAGCGAATTTCTTCTGAGAATAAAATTATTGAGAGATCTTTGCCCGTGGTTTTTCCTGGTACATAACCATGTTTTCCACGTAAATTTGTGTTGTCTATTTTGTGCGATTTATTGCTATTTTACATCTTTTTATTTCATTCTGCACTGCTTATTTTTCTTAAAAAAAACACTTTGAATCCACTCTTAATTCCTTGCAAATTGTTGACAAGATCAAATTATGCATACACAAATCATCCAACTACATATTTTCCAGTGCCCCCCTCACTGCAGTAAATATTAAGATTTGTCACAAGGAAAAGCCACAATTTCTGCCCAGAAATAAATATCAAACATTAACTTTTCCAATCTACGTTTTTATTGTTTCAAATTTCCACAAACCATTATTGATGCAAGATAAATGTGGCATACCATAGAGCTGATTAATTAATGGAGTTCTGTCTGAGAATTCTGTTTACATCATTTAGATAATGTTGAATGCATTATGTCAAAGATGAGACAAACTCGAATGTGCTTTGTCCAATTCATAGAACTACTAGAAATCATGTTTGGGCATCTAAACCTACATTAAAAGCTGAGTCAGTCAAGAGGATAGAAAATTCCTATTTTTACAAACTAGCAGAATGTTAATGTAAATTATGTTCATTAAACAAAAGTACAATCTGCAATAAGACTAGTTCCTGTATCAAGTTAAATCCTATTCAAAATATAATCTAGTTCCTGTGTCATGTCAAATCGTATTTAAAATACAATGTAGTAAATGCAGTTACAAATGGGCATAAAATATATCAAATGCGACCTCCTTAAAATTATTCTCTGCATGGAAGAATATTAGCATAGATATCTTAAGTTTTAACTCTACATCTATTTAAAAGACGGAGAGATATCAATTTCATGGTTAGTATAGGTAGGCGCCTCAAGACAGATATCTCTAGGTGTCTTTCAGATAGAGATGTATTAAAGATATCTATGCTAATTATTAATAATTTTTTTTTATTGGATTAAGAAAAGAAATTTACATAATCACGTAGACAAGCAGCTCAAACAGAAACAGTCTACAAAGAACAGCAGTAGGAAGGAGTATTACAATGCACCAGAATTGTATGGTGGACAGTGGTGGTCCACCCAATCGAATTTATGTTGGACATAACAATTGTTCTTTGCTGGCTGTTCTGGCCCTTTCCTGCTCACTTAGGGACTGATGTAATAATTTTATTTGTGGGTAGCAAAAGCTTTTATTGAATGTTTATTTTGTTAAATTAAATTATCGATAGATAAAAAAGACAGCTACTTTTTTTATCTACTTAAAAGTAAATGTATTTTACTTTTGAGTTATTTTATTTACATATTTAAAAAATTTGGTGTCTTTATATTTAAAAAATAAATGTGGACTCTAAAATTCTAAAATTCTAAATAGTTTCTCTAACATGGTCAGTCCATTACACTTCACACCTTGCTGCCACTATAGGTTATGCCTCTTGACATAAGAAGGAGACCATAGGCAATTAAAATTATGGCAAATTCTCTTACTTAGCTATATTCAGATCCTACATAGAAGAACAGTATAATAATATCCACTACCAAGTACTTGAAAGAAAAGCGAGCAGTGGCCATCATCTATTACAATAATGTCATATACACTCAAATGTCAATTCATAGAATCTACCAAGGATTGAACCACCAAGAAATCAACTTCTCCAACAGAAGTAATTTATTTCACATCAGAGGCAAAACATTTTGATAGTATACTACAGTATCGTATGCAATTAGTCTGGTGTAAAACCATACAGAGCAAATGATGATGATATATAAAGCTCAAATATTAAGCAACTTCTTACATCTACACAGCATGGTGGTCTACCAATATAAAGATATCCCCCATAAAAAAGAAAATTTACTACAGAAAAATGCCAAAGCAATCCACGATTAGATATTATATGAAAATAGAAGCCCTTAAAATAATATCATATATCAACAATAGAAGTTGACAGGCAAATCATGTCTCTATGTATTGTTTGAAGTTTGAAGCTTTCCAACATAAAGGATTTTTGCATTATTACCGCAATCATTCGGGTATGATTACCAGAAGTAAAAGTTTTTACAGCCATTCCCCAACAAAGGACAGATTAACCCCTGGCCTTAAGCTCTGCAAGGCGTCGACTCAAATCATCCTCTTCGACTTTCTCCTGCTTGGCAGGAATTGCATGACCAGCTGCCTGAGGTAGGCCAACAGACACCTCAAGCCCATAATCATCAGCTACCTGTTGCATTAAAGTGCTGACTTGATCCTCTGGAGTGGAAAGAGAAGTGCTACCAGCCATAGCACTCTCGACAAATTGCGAGTGTACCTCCATGTTCACAAACTGTGATTCAAATTGATCCATTGTTTCAGACATCTTTTGAAGATTATTGCTTGCAAGTGCAGTATCCAATGACCTTACAATTGATGTCATGGATTTGTTAATTGTCATCATTTTGGCTTGGGTATCAAGCTTGGAAACCACAGCATCCAAACGAGAGGCCAAGCGCATATAGTTTAACTGTTCATTACGTTTTCTAATGGAGTTTTCTGCGTATATACGAGCTCCATCCATGTTTCCTTTCTCTATGGCTTTCTTAACTTTCAGTTTCTCAGCTTTTTCTTCCTTTTCACACTTTCTGGCCTGCCTTTGCAGGCTCTTGGAGGTGAATTTGAGCTGAAAGATCTGATCCATCAACCTCTCAGTGTTCCCCATTGAATTCCTAGATCTGAAACCCCAAATTAAATGACTTGAACGCTGAAAAACAGATTCCTGCAGTGCCACAAGACTTCAATTTTCAAACACACAAAACCTGTATCTTAAAAAATTCACAAAAACTCCTAAGGAAACACAAAAGAAGGCTTTTGAAGCACAGATCTGGGCAGTATCTAAATACGGACTTGCCAAATACAAAAATCGAATGCCCTAAAATTCAACATATGCACAAAAACCTCAGAAACACAGCCAGTTAATTTCTGAGCTAAAATTACTCAAAAGCGCAACAGCTCCATGGCTTTGCATCACATTTTAGTTCACAACAAAATATTCTCCATTTTCAATTATATATAAATATATATACACGGAGAATGAGTTACATAAGGCCCTAAATTTTAAAACTTACAAAAAGATAAAATGAACTCCTTAAAAAAACAAAGGAGTAATATTTATAAATAAATCTCATAAATACCTTTGTCCAACTTTCTCAAGGCAACAATTCTGAACCCCTAAAATTCAATAGACTACTCCGCAATCACAGAAACAAAAAAACTCCACAACTCACATGATTTCCTAAGTATTCAAGTTCAAATTGTTTAAACCCACATATATTTCATTAAATTTGCATCAAATTCTCTATCGCTTGCTTTCATTTCAGGATGAATAAATTTCTCAAGGTAACAATTCTAAACCCCTAAAATTCAATAGACTACTCCGCAATCACAGAAACAAAAAACTCCACAACTCACATGATTTCCTGAGTATTCAAGTTCAAATTGTTTAAACCCACATATATTTCATTAAATTTGCATCAAATTCTCTATTGCTTGCTTTCATTTCAGGATGAATAAATGTATAGACTGAGTTGCAATGTAAGACCAACTAAATAAGATTTAATAATAAATGTCAATTTTTGAAACCCACAAACACAAATTTCTGTAAGTTGGATGAAAAATCTTTACAAATCAATAGACTCCTAAAAAACACAAAAACAAAAAAATTTGAAACATAGATCCCAGCTATACTCATCTTCAACTTTCTCAAACTCAATAATTCCAAATCTTAAATTCTATAAATTATCCAGCAATTACACAGTCTGCAACAAACACCCCCCATACCCAAGATCAAATTATTCAAACCCACACGGGGTATTTTCTATTTGTTGTTTTTACTCCTTAACTGATTTCTAACAGCAGAATCATAAACTAAACTCGCCAATGAGCAAATTAATTTTTTCAACTGGAAAGATTAGTCAACATTTCCACAATTTTAATACATTACAAAACATTAAAAAAATCGTTCCCTATTTTTTCCCCCAAAAACCCACATCGATTCCACAGAATTCGCATCATATATTAATGCCTAACACGAAATTGTCTAATGCATTTTAAGCAGCTCCTCCAAAAATAACATTTCAAATCCACAAATCTAGATCTCTAAATCATCAGTAAAAGCAAAGCCGAAAACCTCTTTAAAAAACAAATCCCAGGAGTACCCACGTTCAGATTTCTCAAACTCACAAATTCGAAACCTTAAAATTCATAGTTCTCCAGAAAATTCATAAGAGAAGCCCTAAAACACACCTCGGCAGTACCCAACTTTAAATTTCTCAAAACCGCATCAATTCCATTCAATTTGCATAATATTTCACCAATTTTCCACCCCTCTTTTTCCTCCGAACTCAGATAGAAGCAAAAGTAAAAATTATTTGGAAAAAAAACATGAATTAAAGAGCTAAGAACAAGCAAGGAATTAGACTTGCCTTCGGTCCTTTAGATGTTGTGAAGAATATATCAATTGTCCAAATGACTACAATTTTTGATGGGGGTTTCTCAACTAATTTACTTCAGGCAAAAGAAATCAAATTGTGTCCAGTGTTTGATTTTGCTACTATTGACTCCAAAAGGGAACTTCCTCCTCGTTTCCTTTAGATTTGTGACTTGGGCAACGCACCAGGTCATATGAAAGAATCTATTTTATGCGTCCTCTTCATAACTTTTATTTTATGAACGATTTTTTATATGTATTTATTTATATAAACTTGGTGGTGACCCCTTGCACAACCTATAAATAGAAAACGAGCATGAGCGGTGAGCATGATGACTTGTAAGGAATATATGGAAAATAAATATCCAAGGTAAATCAATTAATCAAAAAAGCAATTAACTCCTGAATTAGCAATTGGATCCATAGCTTCAATGGGCATGTTTATAGTTTTTATTATAATAAAATTTTCTTAAGGATAGTTGATTTTCCTATAATCAAATTCTTAATTATACAGAAGATAATACAAAATTTATACTTTTTTTTTTTAAATTAATTGATTGTAGGATGGAAGTCACTGCAATAATTTTATATGTTTTGCAATAAAGCTATGAGAAACTTGTATGTAATCTATATATGAATTAAATTAATCAAATCCCAATTCATTTTTATATAATTTTATGTAGAAACAAATGCAATCCTTGTCACAAAGCATATATATATATATATTCAAGTAAAAACCAAATACATCATGAATGACCCCTTGCATACCATTGTAACTCAACACTAAAATGTTCCACTAAAGTTGACAAAGACACAAACTTCATATTCTCACAATTTGAAGTCACTCAATAGACCTGTTGATGGTCCAATTAACACACATGCAACACAAGCAAGAAGAGATTCAACTTGTCTCTCTTGAAAAGATAATTGACCCGAAAAATCATTTACCCCCAAGGTCTAGGGAATTGGGTCACAACTACACTGCGTAATCACACGCTCAATGCAGACAGTTTAACAAGGGGCGTGGTATTATTTAATGTTCAAACCAAATAAAATTTAGTTTCACTCTAATGTTGTTTTAAAGGAAAGATCAAAAGATTTAGAGGGATGCAAGGAAAGATTCATGTAACACTTTATTCATGCCTTTATATCGACAAACCGTCTAAAAAATTCATTAATTGCAGTATTAAAACCAGTCATTAGCTCGATTACTCATACCACTAGTGCAAGATTCAAAGGATTTCAATAGGATAATATGAATTTTATACCCAATTACCGTATTCCACACGCAAATTAGAAATAAAACTTAAAACTTAAGTTCAAATTCACAATTTCTCAAACAAATATATAAGTAAAGAGTGAAGTAAAAAGCACTACACCATCTGCACGAAGATGAATCCAGAGGAATTGATAGCCATCTTGTATTACTTTCTTCAAATTTAGGTAGAAGGTATAAATCCAGCAAGAACACATTGGAATTACATGTTTTGTTTCCAAAGAACTATCTCCACTAAACTGGAATGTTGTAAACTTAACTGATTGCTTGAAACTTGAAAATGTTGAAAAATACTAAGTATGGACCGATAGCCTAATTCTTCAACCAGTGGACCCTTTGAACAAAATAGGTCCCTTCCTTATATAGGTGCCTAAAAGAAATTTTTCTTTTATAAAAATAAAAAACACAACTGATTTAGATCACATGCAGCGCCTCCCCCCTTGTTTTTATCTCCAACATACACATGTAATAAAAATTAATTTTATTTTAAAATATTATATTATGCATGCACACCCCAACTTTGACTTTTCAACTCATGGATCATGCAAAATCCCAGAGCCCTAAAAAGGACACTTCAAAATTTGGTAGGAGCCGCTTTATAAAATAGCAGATTCCTTTTTACAAAGAATTTTGAATGAAAGAATAAAAGAATATTATCTATAACCAAAAATGGAATTAGGAAGAGCTGGACACTCCCCCTAGAAGATTGTCCTCATTTGTATTCTTCAAAATTAGATAAGAGGTGCTCAAATCTCTCTTTATCAGGCCCATCCAACCACTCCATTCTAAATTTAAATACATCAAATTTATTAGAAGCATGCTCATATTTCCTTTGCAATTTTGCCAAATCGACCATTGCCAATTTGAAATGAACCTTTGTTTCTACAAATTGTTCTAGAACATCTTCATGTTCAACCCTGGAGGAGTAGACAACAAACCCTGCATTTTCAATGTGAACACCTCTTTTATTTTCTCCAAAGTCTCTATTCCTTGCCTGTTAGATAAGAAAACTTCTGGCCCAACCACCTGATTGATGAAGACTTCAAAAATGGCTATAAATTCAAAAATTTCCCTATGTATTGCCAACAAACGAGGAACATACTCTATAATCTGATCAACTTTAAACTAAGAAACTTTTATACAGTGTTCTATAAAATCAAGATTTTTGTCTTGCAAAATACTAGAGCTCGCCAATTCTTCCTGACTCATCCTCCTCATTTCTTTCAACAGTTTAAGGCTCTTTTCCAACATTTCCTTGTCTTCTTTGGCCTTCTCCACAAAAGAGTCTATATCATCCTCTATCTAGCATGCTTCCTTATAAAATGGGTAATTATCATAAAAAATAGTAAGAGCTTCATTCAAAAACATTACTGCCCACCTATCCACAACAGTCAATTTTTGCTTTATGGCTTGGAGGGTGTCTACTTCCTACTTAGTCATCAAAATTGGGACATATATAATTGCTTGTTGCTAGATGAGATTGGAGTGAGCAACTCTTTGACAAAAGCCTTCATTTGATTCAATTATAGCTTAAGTTCATCTTTTACTTGCTTGTCCTTTTGCATTCTTTCTTTCACAACATCTACAGCTGAATCAAATGAATTTATATGTTCTTCCCAGGTATGTCTACCCAAATTCACTCTTGTGATGTGATAATCTTCAACAAGGAGCTCCATATCATCCTTATCAGGCATTGGAGTTGCAATTTCAGCAATCCTCTCCCCATGTTTATTGATTCAGACAACAAATAGAATCCTTGACTTCTTCTTTGGTTTCTTCTTGTCTACTTCTATCATCATGTCCTATAGGCTCAAGGGTTTAACAACAAATTGTTGCCTCTTTTCCAAATTCAAATTCAGCCAAGAGGAGATTACATGAGGTGTTGGTTGGTTTTGTTCTATTTGCCTATCCTGATGTTGCTAATCTACATTATCATCTGCACCCTTCTCTTTTGTTACATCCTCAACTTACAGTTAGACTTAATCATTAACTTAGTATGATAATTAGGAGGATTAGACAAAGCTAATTGATTTGATATTGTGGAAATATCTGATTTAACCCTTGGTTATGATATAGTTACTGATGATAATTTGTTTTGTGAATTAATTAAATTATATTATGAGACATGATAATGATACACTGATCATGATCTTGTGGTCCTGACTGTGAACATGAAAATGAACATCCTTCGAAGAAGGAAGGAGAGTATCATCCTAGAGGAATGGTTAGACATGGGGAAAGCAAAAGGTTGATTAGTCATCTAAGTATCAATTTCTTATGTCCTTCTAAAACCCCTTCATAAGTTGACACGTTTCATGTCTCTTTTCTTAGTTTTCATGTCCTCTGTAAGTTGTTATGTCATTGATGCCATCTAGTCTAGTTGCGAAGACTAGACGATGTTCTTGGAGCATCATCTCAAGTTGAAGGACAATCATGTAGAGAGATAAGGGAGTCTCTTGCAATCCTTTGTTCTCGGGGATACTATTTATTAGTCTTTCGACTAAGGACGCTAATCAATTTCGGAGGAGAATTACTTGACCCCAAAAATTGACGATCTAGATGTGATTCTATTTGTACTTTTTATTATACAATGTTAATCCTTAAGTAAGGATGAAAACCTTATTATAGGTTGAATTGTAATAATAATATTGTTATTATCTCTCTTATCATAATATTCGATTTCAATCAAATGCTATTAACTTGTTGTGGTCGACCTTGAGAAGTGATGGAGAGCTTTAAGCTCATCCATTTCTAGCACGATGCCTTAATTAAGCCACCTTTTTTGGGAACCAACTGAGTGGGAAAGGTAGTTACCTTTCAAGATGGCATGCCAAGGGTCGGTTGGGGTTATTAAGCTGAGATCATCGTATTCTGACTATCCATTTTTTTGTTCAGGGGAATAGTAGACTTGGGCGGAGAGAGTTCATGGGGCTGGTTTTTATGAGCAAGGTGGTGAAAGCTACAGAAATAGCACAAGCAGATTAGAGGCTATGTGCAGCTCGTAGGAGACTTGGACTGGAATAATGTTTCCATTGAAATCATTATCTAGGTAATATGATGGATGAAATCCTATTACTTGAATGATATATATATATATATATATTGAGCCTTGACATGTTTAAATTAGAAATATGGTGAAGTTATTTGTCATAACTCAGAGGCACGAGGCTAGTGAGGTCATGTCATTATGTAAATCTTTTCTTAGTCGTGGCTCGAGGCTATTACAGCCGAGCTATTATTGTTTCTAAGTTTTGTTTCATGCGGTAGCTCTAGGCCTTAAAGCCGAGCATACCAAGTTATCTTTATGTCAAGAACAAGCTCAAAGCCCTAATGCTTAAGCTAGTAATACAAGTAAACAGTCGTATGTATGAACACATGGCTATCAAGCTGAGTTTTAAACTTATTGAAATCTTTTAAGATTACTGTAGGTCGTAAGGCTGAACGATGAAACATTGAAAACTTATTTTGGAGACTGCATTCCAGGCCATGTGGCCGAGGCAATGAAGTATTATAATGTTACCGGTGGCTAAGCTCGAGGCTTAGAAGCCAAGCAGCGACCGCACCATGTTTTGTTTGTGATTCTTGCTCAAGGCCGTAAGGTCGAGTCTTTTAGAGATGAAATCCTCTCTATGTCTGAGCTGAGGTCTTACAACCGAGCTATAATGCTTTTTACATCTTTCACTTTACCAAAAAAAACTAGTGCTTAAAGTTGTATCGGCTAAGCTTGTTATCAAAGAATGACAAACTCACATCATATAATGACGTAGATAAGGTTTAAGAACTCTTGAATGGAGTAGGTAATAACTCCATAATGATTGTAGTCATAAGTGAATAATACAGTCACATGACTGTGGTCTTAGCCGTGAAGGCATTAACATCCATACTATAGTCACCCGACGATGATGACAACCACCTGGAGGCATTTGAATGACAGTGTGTTTACAACACCAATACTAATACCAAGTCAGGCTTGTATGATAGCCGACTATGAAACACTTTCAGGGTTACTTAACCTATTTAAGATTATATTATTATACCCTCGAATATGGAGGTGGTGAGACCATTTGAGAACATGGTCTCATCATGAAACCGTTGGAATGTATTTATAAAAGAATACTAACTTATTCGTCATGAGCCTGAATTTAAGACTTATGGTTAAATGTTATGAGTTATAATTACTTTACTTCTACTCTACTAAGGCATGGTATACCTTGAGTACACGTATTCAATTTCATCATATGTGATGATTTGTTTCTGAAATTGTAAACCATATGAGACCAAGGTGTCAAAATGGTTGAATTTGATATGAAATAAAAATGAACCTGGTGACGAGGAGTCACTAGATTCTTGTTATTGAAATAACATATTTTAATTTTAACCAACCTATGAAGGGAGTCAAATGTGACCCAAGTCTGGACAGTGACTCAAATTGATCCCACTCACACAAGACCTAAAAATTGGGTCGTTAAGAACTTACTGTAGGACATGACAACTTATAAGTCAAGTTTGGGTGGTGGACATGCGACGACGTTCATTGTACAACATGTATGTATGTAAAATTTTAGCCAAAGTAATGCATCTGTCTCTACATGCATTGTCGGTCCATAGTGTTCCAGATGGACTAGTGTCTCTAGTAGTGTCATACAAGTTAGAGTGGATCTATAGTGTGTGACCATGAGACATTAGGAAGGACACAACACCAGATACTCAGATGGCTATCCAAATGGTTTCCATTGTCTAACATTTTGGTGAAGGGTAGGGCCTCTTCCAGTTAGGAAGATGAGTGGGGGACCATAGGTCCATGGTTGGAGGAAAAGCACCAGGATGATGCTCTCCTTCCCAAGCATGAGACAAGCTGAGGCTTATGAAGATAGATGTCATGGGTTCCAAATACAATGTTTGCATTTTATGACCACTTGGTCTATTGTAATGTATAAATTGATTATGGTGCCTTGGGCATATTTTGTATTTGATTAGTGATGGTTACTCACTAAAGATTGTAAATGATTATTGTAATGTAAGCCTTGTTATATCATGGTTAGATTAACATGCTTAAATGGTGAAAGGATTATGATTCTTGGGTTCAAATTTAATCAACTCCTTCATTTTGTTAACTAATCATTTGATTATGATGCATGTTTAATGTTAGATTTTTATCATTATGGATAGTAATGTTACATCTTTGTTTTCAACATCAAATTCTTCTTCTTCGTTCTCCCCCTCTTCAACCTCCTTTTCCTCTTGTTGGTTATGATGACCATGTTCATTTATCAATTCTTCAAGTCATGTGCAAGCTCCTCTTCTTCACCCTAGTTCCTTATACCTTGGTGCATAATATCCATTTGCTATATTAAAATAAGGATTGCTCTTTACATATTAGCATAACCAAAGTCAACTTTCTCTATTACATGTCTACCATTCATATCAATTTTCTACAACTCATCTCCCCATCTAATTTACTTTCCATTCATCATATCATATCATCTACATCAACATCATTCAATTCCTTTTATTTGATCCTCCAATCCCTTTCATCCATTATTCACTCTTTATCTTCTATCAACATCTCAATTTCATCCATTTCGAGAGCTCATACTCGTGTTCTTCCAACCCACATATCCTCTCGAGGGGACATCATTCATCTTATCAATTAATCTACCATCATCTCTCCTTGTCATCCTTGATTTGAGTGACTAGGGCATCACCATCTCTAATCTAATCATTTTCCTCCAATCATGTTCTTCTAAACCAAAATTTGCTTCTATTCAACTTAACACTATGTTTTAATCTTCTTTGAAATGATGTTACTTCACAAAACCACCTCAAAGAGGGAAAAAATGTAGACACTTAAAAATGAATAACACATTCTTCATATCACCTTCTCACCATATCTTATATCATTTAATAAATCATTTCATTCTTCTATATTAATTAAATGATTTCTTAATTATTTAATTAACTAACTTTTCCCTCAACACATTAATTAAATAATTTAAAAACTAATATTCTATTTCTTCCAAATAAATAAAATTCAATATTTTATTTATTTATCCATTTGCACATGAAATTAAATAAGTAATCTATTTAATTTCCCTATTATCTCCTCTCACCATGATTCACTCTAGTCTCACCATGGTTCTCTCTCATCACCCCACTAATCCCTCTTAATCTATTTTGTTAACAAACCATCGAATAAGTTGAGTAATCAGATAAAAAATCAATCAATTTAGTCAACTAGTCAATCAAGCTTGTTAACTCCCATAATTCATGAGAGTACAAGGACACTTGTCACTCTCTCATTCCTCCAAATCCTCTCAATCATTTTCAGCCATTGATCTCTTCAATCTTTCCTCACCATTGATCTTCATTTCTGGAAATCTATAAATAAATCCTCTCTCAAGCCATATTGAAGTATCTTCATATTGCAAGTTTATGTTGTTGAATTATCTCCAAATCCTCCATTATCAAATCATATCAAGGTTATGCTAAAGTAGTTGAGAAATCCACATAAGATCATATCATTCAAATCAAGGAAGAATAGCTATTAGAGCTTGGTTTTACTCCCTTCCGCTCCCTTGAGGAGAGGAATTGCATTTGAAGGGAAGGTAATTGTGTTGTTTTATTTGTCTTCATTGTTTATTGTTCATATGCACTTTTCTCATCCACAACATGTATTCAAAGCTTAATTCTCTATAAACTTTGTTAGCATCATTGTACAAAAACTACCCTAAAAAGCCCTAAACTTATGCTCCAAACCAAGCATGTCTCCCACTCCTACAAAGCACAAAAATACAAGCATTAAAATCCCAAGAAACCATACAATTGCACACCATGGACTTTAGTCATGGAAAAAATAAAATTAAATGTGAATAAATTTAAAGGATTGTTTTGCAAGGTCTAGTATAGTTTTTAAGAATTAGCAATCAATTCTCTTTTTTGCCTTATACATGGTTCTACATTTTTCATTCATGTTGAGCATAATTTTCTAGGTAAATTATCTAAAAAATCAAGATCCAAAAAACACTAGACATGAAGGCTTTACCAAGGATTTTTTGTTAGAGTAGATTTTATTGTGTATATGGGGTTCAAGAGTTGTTGCACATGTACTTCCTTGACTTGGATTGGGCTAGTGAATTACATAAAAAAAAACATATCATTTAAATTGGGCTATGATGTTGTATGTTTTGTATTTTTACAAGGACCTATGCACAAAATATTTTATGTCAGTGCATAATGTGCTCTCTATATATTTTCGTTTGGGTGTTTAAACACATTCATGTAGTTACAATTACCCTGGTAGACATGTATGCAAATATTTTCTCTGTTAACTTTTTCACCATCTTGCATAAAATGATACCATAAAATCCCTAAACTTAATCTCCAAACCAAGAATGTCTCCCACTACTACCAAGAACAACAATACAAGCATTGACACCCTAGGAAACTACAAAATTGCACACCACACAATTCACCCATGTAAAATAGAAAATTAAAAACAAAGAAATTTAAAGGGTCATTTTGTAGGATCTCATACAATTTTTAAAAACTAGCAATTTGCATTCTCCTACAATTTGCATTCATGTTGAGAAGGAAAGTGGCAACTAAAACATCTAAGAAAGTTCCTCTATACTTTATTTAATGGATGTCCACACCCTATTCAAAAGATCTCATTTTGCCACAGGATTGGAGCACACAGATTTTTAAAAGGGCATTTTTTAAATAATTTGTATAGTATTTAAAAATTAACAATCAATTCTCTTCATGCCTTATGCATGGTTCTACATTTTCTATTCATATCGAGCATAATTTCCTAGGAAAATTGTCTGCAAAATGAAGATAAAAAACACTATACATGAAGGCTTTAGCAAGGATATTTTATTAGAGTAGCTTATATTATGTAGATGGGATTCAAACATTCTTTCACATATACTTCCTTGACCTTGACTAAGATAGTGAATTAGAAAAAATACATATGACTTGCATTGAGTTGTGATGTTCTATGTTTTGTAGCTTTTACAAGGACCTATGCGCAAAAATATTTCATGTCAATGAATAGTGCTTTTTCTATACATTTTCATTTGGGTATTTAAACACTATAATGAAGAAAATGTGATACCTCCACTTTTTACACTACACTCATACAAGCTAGAATGGAAAACATGAACTTACAAAAAATTGAAGTACAAATTCCAAAAAATGAATACAGAGTTGTAAAGAGGAAAAATAGAGGTACCTAGCAGTAGAGAATGGGAATCTTGGTCTAGGATGCCATCACATTGTAGGGATGTTTGTGCATCATTCTGTTGTCCAAATAGTAGCAAAATAATAAAAATTCATATTGTACCCGGTCTAATCTAGGTCTGAAACTTCATCTAGTCTACACACAGGGCCAAAATGAGTACCCAACAACATAGTACATAGAGAAATTGATAAAATAATGTATTTAAATGAAAGATAATGAAGATAATATAAGTAAAAGATAAAAGGAGAGAAATGATCAAACTCTCATATGTTTGAATCTTTTCCTTTAACCTTCACAACATAGAATAGGAAAAATGGTTGGGGTTGTTTGGGGATTTGCCTTTAGGTCAAACCTTTGCTTTGGTCTTTTGACCTCCACAACAACCAATAGATAGATAGATATAAAAGTGTGTGAATGATCCTATTCCAAATGTTCTTGGGAATGGTAAGAGTTGTGATTGTGCAAATAATGGAAACTATATAATGAAGTAAATGGAAGGGATGTGAGGATCCTAAGGTGCTCAAGGGAAAAACGAAAGAAATGCTTGCAACAAGTAAGAAACAAGAACAATATCACTTGTGAGGGCTTAAAGAAGCCAATAGAACAAGAAGGTTGAAAGAAGATGCCTTAGAACATTGTAGAAAGTTGTGGCAAGCAAGAAAGTTGTAAAAGAGATCCAAGAAAACCTAGAGAGAGCCAAGAGGAATGCAAGATTGAAAGATAGGTTCAAAAAGAGAGGAGGGAAGAGGAAGGAGAAAACAAGTGGTTTGGAATATTCCTAAGGCGTTACAACTGACAAGTGAAAAGCACCAAGTGGTAAAATGCTCAAAATAGCCACCAAATAAGAAACTATCACGGGATGCTAGCGCATCATGTAGATGTCCATGTGAAGCACTAGTGTCCGGACAGTCCACACGACGCACTAGTGTTTGGACAGTTTGGAATCGAAGACTATGATGCACTAGAACATCACAGGACTAACACAAAAGTGATAACAACACTTGACAACAAGATAATATAGAAAACAAGGCCTAAGCACCATGGGAGGGAAGAAAAGGATAATGTAAGGGATAAAATGAGCCTACAAACAAAGGGAATGGATACTAAATAAAGGCCAAAATATAGCATGAAATTGCAAGGGTATGCAATTTACAACGCTACAAACATAATCATGCATTTACAACTATCTTGTTAGACATGTATGCAAAGTTTTTCTCTCTAAACTTTGCCAGCGTCCTTTCACAAAATGCTACACTAAAAATCCCTAATCTTATACTCCAAACCAAGAACATATCTTACTTATACTAAGAACAATAATACAAGCATTAAGACCTTAGGAAACCACACAATTGTGCACCATGGACTTCACCCGTGGAAAAAATAAAATTAAAAATAAAGAAATTTAAAGGGTTGTTTTGTAAGGTCTAATATAGTTTTTAAAAACTAGCATTGATACCCTTTCATTCCTTCTGCATGCTCCTACATTTGGCATTCATGTTGAGAAGGACAGTGGTGTGTAAAACATTCAACAAAATTCCTTTATGCTTTATGCTTTGATGGATGTCCACACCTTGTCCAAAAGCTCTCATTTTGGCACATGCTTAGAGCACATAGATTTTTAAAGGGCTATTTTTGTAAGGTTTTGTATAGTTTTTAAAAACTAGCAATCAATTATCTTTCACATGTTTTGTATGGTTCTACATTTTGCATTCATGTCGAGCATAATTTCCTAGGAAAATGATCTAAAAAATGAAGATCCAAGAAACATTAGGCATGAAGGCTCTAGGGAGGAGATTTTTTTATAGTATCTTATATTGTGTAGATGGGCCTCAAAAATTGTTGCACATATACTTTGTTGACTTGGACTAAGCTAGTGAATAGTTCAAAAAAACATATGCTTTGCATTGAGCTATGATGATTTATGTTTTGTATTTTTTGCAAGGACCCATACATAAAATATTTCATTTCAGTGCATAATGTGCTCTCTATACATTTATTTTCTAGCATTTAAATATAATTATGTAGTTGCAACTACTCTGGTAGACATGTATACAATTTTTTGTCTTTAAACTTTGCAAGTATCCTTGCACAAAAACCTACCCTAAAAACCCCTAAACTTATGCTCTAAACTAAGCACATCTCCTACTACTACCAAGCTCAATAATACGAGCATTAAAATCCTAGGAAACCACACAATTGTACACCATGGACTTTGCTCATGGAAAAAATAAAATAAAAAATGAAGAAATTTGAAGGGTTATTTTGCAAGGTCTAGTACAGTTTTTAAAAACTAGCAAGCAATATGGTATAGGTTATGAATCCAAGAAATATGGCCTCTTGTGTGCATACGGTCCTTCCTTCTTGTAGGTGTGTGCTGACAATATCTAGGACTTGATGTTGAGTTGTATGCTCACCCCTATGATGGTGTTGGAGATAGAACACACACACACACACATGCAAGTTGAAGAATGTGATTGATTGGTGTGTATTGATTATATGAGAGATTAAAATTGTAGGGTAGGTTGTTCTTATTTCTATACCAATATTAGGACGGGTTTTCCATGTTGTGATCTTGAGTATTCAACTCTATTTTATGATAGCATCTTTGCAAACTTTAAAGGAGAACTTATAATGCATAGTTTGTCATTGATTTGGGTGTCTTTGTGAATGTTAGATAGGCCTTTTGTAATCGTAAATTCCCCTTTGTACTAATATTATCATATCTTGAATTCATAACAAACTTTATATCTCTAATTACCATTATAGGCAAAGAAAACATTTCTCTTCCCATTATGTTCATCATTTTTTAAAACTAATGTCCATTCTCCTCTATATTAATATTATCATATATTTATTTCACAATAAACTATATATTGAGAACCCTATACTTCTCTTTCAAAACAAACCAATTGAATTTATAGAAAGCTAATTCTAAAAATATTTAGAAGCATAATTGAAACTAGATTTTTCAAAGATGCACTAGTTGTAAGTGCCACTTTGTGGACCTTGAAAGCTTGGACAAATTTGAAGATGTTTCCAAGTTGATAAATTTCATAATATGTTACAAGTTGGTCTCAATTGGGAATTTTACAAATTATGTTTTTATGGACTAGGAATTTATCCTTCTCTAATCCTTCAATCTAAATCTTGTTTTATCTATTACATCACGTATTTTCTAAATTAGACCATATTTATATTTTACATATCAGGATCAATTTGATATTAAAAAATTCATGACTGTGAGAGGTTTGATGTGCAAGTTTAAATACCTATAGGATGCTTCTAGCTATAGTGACAAGGTTACATGTTCTAGAAAGCTTAGAATCTCAATCTCTAGGAATAGACTTTCCATGCCTTATCATTCCTTTTGTACCTCAATCAATAAAATAACATCTCATATCATTAGAATGATGAAACAAATTTACAAAGTTGAACAAGTTATTTGTTGGAATAGCCAAGGATTCTTTGCAACACTTGATATTCACTCTCACAAAATGGAAATTGACAAAAAGAGATAAGAAATCAATGATATTGATGAACCTAATTTGAGCATAAACATATATTAATCTCACTTACAAATTTACATGAGAATGCCTCGTTATATAGGCATGGAAGAGACAACCCACCTTGCACATGGACTGACAAGTGCCTTGTGATGTGGCACATGCAAGAAGACAAGTGTCCTATAGGGTGTCAACCTTTGGATCACTTGGAATGTGCAAACTAACAACCTTCTGTGACAAATGTTGGATGACTACAAAGTGTCTTTTGAGGTGAGATGGAAAGTCTTCCAACATCAAAAGGTATGCAAATGAGGTTTACCAAACAACTAGGTAACCTCTTACCTCTAAAAGGTTGCACATTTAGTTAGACAAGATGTTGTCTAACCTTATCAACCTAAGTACAGTTAAGCTATAGTGAATAGATAAATTATTCAATCTAACACCCCCCTTAAGTGATACTTGGGGAGATCACAAAAGTGCAATAGATACAAATAAATGGGTCCCAGCTACTAGGCCATGTTAGGTACCCATGTACAAAGTTTCTCATAAGGTGGAGTAAAGGAGAAAACCCAGTGGGAACAAATTGATGGTGTCAGATTGTCATTGATGTCAAAAAGGTCTTGCAGGATCTTGGGTTGATCTTAGTAAACATCTAAAGGTCACTAATTAGGAGGTAAGTGCAAGAGGTTAATGCAAGTTGAGGTTATACTTCAAAAGATAAGGACTTGCTTCATATGTATGTTCATGCTTCATCAAGAGTTGTGTGAAGTTGTGTGTTCTTTCTATTATCATATCACAGCTTGTTCAGTATGGTTGATACAGATGACATGGTTTGGTCATTTGATCTCAATGAAACATAGTAGTTTTCATCATGATTTGATATCTAGGTGTATGATTGCATTTTTGAGGTGATTTGGTTTCCTAGCTTGTTCAAGATCTTGGTGATGGTTTAACATTCAAGAGCTTTTTGATGAGGACTGATACTCTAGTTGCCATATGAAATGTCTTTGAACCAAAATGTCCTCTTAGGGTTTTATCAAGGGTCATGAGTTGGATCAAGTATTTTCTAAAGCCAAACTCGAAATTCATAAGTCTTCTATGCCCATAATCTATATCATACACTTTATGTTATAAATTGTTATTGACTTATAGTAGCAGGTAGATTCACTTACTCTTACCTGCTAGAAGGGTTTTTGATCATCCATTGACCGGCCCTCACCTTATGAAACGGTCATCATATAAGAGGTCTCCATATAAAGTAAGTTTTTGGTTTTAAAACCTTATTAATCCCGATCACCTTTTTGAAAAGCTCGAGCGAAAAAAAAAAGATTTTCAAATGCCTTTTTTAAAGAGGAGCAAGTTTTGTTTAAAGCATCAAATGCAATATTGAATGGTTGACCGAATTTTATGAGATGATTTATGCTTTAAAAAGCATTTGTTATTTTTGGAATTTTAAAGCATTAACTATGCTTTATGTAAAATGAAGGGGCCACAAATATACGTGGGCAAGAAATTTGTATAAGTTTCCAAAGTTTTTTTTTATGTGGATAAAAGGCTTTATATTTAAAGTTTAGAAATTTTTTTAATTTCTATTTTATTTGCTTTTTTTAAAAAAAGGCATGAGATTCAATATGGAAAGTATAGGAGTTTTTCAAGGAATTGGTTGATGCTTTTTAAAAGCAATTTTTTGAAATTTTTTTTTATTTTCTCTCCCATACCATTGAAGAAATTAGTGAAGATTTTTTTTTTAAGATGATTTTTACAATTTGGAGAATTTTTATTGATTTCACAAATTGAAGATTTTTTGAAGAAAATGAAGGTGAATGGATTACAAGATTGATTTATTTTTGAAGATATAGAGAAATGATTGCAGAGCAAGAGGAAGAAGAATGGTGTTGTGATCTTATTTTTAAGATAGGTTGTGTAGGGAAGATCAAAAGATTGAAGGAAAATGAATAGATTGAAAGTTTCAAAAATTATGAAAGATATTTGTGTAAAGAAGATATTCTTGCATAAAGAAGTGAAATTTCAAGAGTCCTATTGTTTATAATTTTATTGCAGAAATTGTGTGATCAGATGCAAACAGATATTATTTTTTTAAGAAGATGAAAGGTTTTGAAAAGAGGTTAATGAAAATGTGTCTTGAAGGTGAAAGGACATTCAATTTGTATACAATAATTTTTTAGGTGCATTGATGTAACTTCTTATATAGACATAGATGAAATATACAGATTGTGTGAGTTTTAGAGGTTGAATATATAGGTGTAATGGATGCGTATCAATATGCAAATTGAATACAACTTATAATACAGATTGATTCTTATGAAATTTGAAGACTATATGCAAAGATAAACTGAATCAGGTTCTATTGCAGATGAAATGCAGAGGAAGACATTGAGAATGTATTGTGAATCAATTTATTTGATTATGCAGAGGTCATGAAATTGATAAGCAGATTCGTTTGAGTATGATTGCAAATTCAGAGAAGACATGTTGAATAATGGTGCAAATCAGATTGAGTGGCAATCACTTCTTGCACACTTTGCGGCTTGTTCTGAATTAGGGGTTGGTGCTCCTTGAAGTTGGTGCTTCTAAACATTGTAATCAGTGAGATTTTTGATAAAGCCAGTGAGGCAGTTTTGGAGTGGTTTTACCCTCCACTCGTGCAAATCTTGTGTCATGATCTTCTCTCTCTGTGTGTGTATGATTTACTATGAAGTGTTGTTTATATTCTCTTTTCTCAGTCATGTGTATATATGTTTGACAAATCAATGATATATTTCTCTCCTTGTGTTTAGAAAGTTAAAGTTTGCAAAAAGATTTGAAAATTCACACAACACTGATTCACCCCCCCTCTCAGTGTTGTCCTTGACTCCTACACAAAACTCCTCTCCAAAAAGAGAAACAAAATGCATGAAAAGAAAACAAGTGAAGAAGAAGGATGGGCTTATATCATTACCCCCCTAGGACAACTTCTATCACATATGTATAATGAATTTCCCCAAAATAGGAAATACAAAGAGAGACTTGGAAGCCCCCCATAATATATGTTGTAGTGTGCATAGATGCTCAATGAAGTATGCTAAAGAGAATCCATGAACGTTGAGCCACATTTCTCCCCTTAGGAAGAAATCAAACCATAGTAGTGTGTAAAGAATCTTCCCATTCTGGATAGGAACATACATGAAGAAGTAGGAAGGTCTCTGAATTATGCATATAACCCAAAGACAATGATGATGCCCATGAAGTCTTCGAAGAATGCTCAATGATCTCTAAGCCAATGCTGACATGTGATGAATGCTGATGGAATGAATCAAGTATCATAGAAGATTCGGTAACATGGACCATAGATGTATGGTGATAACCGGAACCATAAGAATCTGATATTGTCACTATATAAGCTAAAGTAGGTGAGGCATGAACAAGAATTTTTGAAGACGATGGTGATGCAACTTCATCGAAGCTAACATCGAATAGAAGACGGATGTCCTCAATGATGTCTCCCAAATCTGCATCCCAACATGTGGCAGATCTGGAAAGATGAGATCAATGTCCCGGTGCAATGAATCACTAGAAGCCATAGAGATATCAACTTGGGATTCAAATGTAGCAATAAGTGTTTGGGGTTTTGCAATCTGACAGAGGAGTTTGAAAGCAACATGAGAGAAATAAGGACACATTGTGTCATCATGTTGGTTTCCACAATAGGTGCATTTGTAGGTATAATATGGAGTATCCAAAACATACATGATCAAATGCTAGTGTTGACCCCCCTGAAATTATTAGATTTTCCCCCTGATTAGGTGACCCCCCAAATTTTGGCACTTTATAACTTAGTGTATTTTACAAAATAAATATGACCAATGTGTGGGAAATTGAAAAACATGTACTTTTGCAAAAAATGGTGCTCAATTTTGAGCTACCACGAGAAAAAGTTATTACAATAATGAATTCTCATAAAATAGACCTATTTTTAAAAACTGCGCTTGAAGAAGCAAAAAAATGCCTATAACCCTGAGGGAACCTAGCCTTCCAACTACTCGTTGGAATTGGAAAGAAATGAAGATTACAATGGTGTGGATTGTGAGAGGGAATTGGCCTCTTGCCAACCCAGACTTCACCTTTCATCTTTGTCAGGCAAAGATAAAAGTGTTTTAAAACCATTAATTCTTCAAATGAAAAAATTGCCCTTTGAATTTGCCTCCTAATTTACAATAAACCCCCCAAAACTATGCATTTCTAGTATCTTAATAAACATAATGTAAATTCTTATTAAAAAACAAAATGTAAATGCTATTTTGATGAGCAAAAAATAGGCGGATTACTACAAAAAGAGCCCAAAAAATTGTTGGTGTAGCCAAAATTCATCTCTATAGGCCAAATTTCTTCCTCTTAGATCAATATTAGGCAGCCACAAGTCGATTTGAGGCAACTACAAGTTAAAAAATGCCCCGCACATCAAAAAAATGCCTTGCCTAGCTCAAAAAACGTGTTGCACATCCAAAAAATGCCTTGCTGGGAGGGTTTGACCCACAAAGATGTAAAAATGCCTTGTTGGGAAGAGATTTGATCCACAGAGATGGAATATGAACCAACACTTTCTCTGATTCTAGCCAACCCTTCAAATTCCTGCAAATAATGAAGCTTGATTTGTTTCGCTCAAGGACACATCGACTTTCGCCTCACCTTTGTATTCCCTCAAATCGAAGAGTGTGTCTATAGCATGGCTCTGATACCATGTTGGAATAGCCAAGGATTCTCTGCAACACTTGATATTCACTCTCACAATATGGAAATCGACAAAAAGAGATAAGAAATCAATGATATTGATGAACCTAATTTGAGCATAAAAATATATTAATCTCACTTACAAATTTAAATGAGAATGCCTCATTATATAGGCATGGAAGAGATAATCCACCTTGCATATGGATTGACAAGTGCCCTGTGATGTGGCACATGCAAGAAAACAAGTGTCCTATAGGGTGTCAACCTTTGGATCACTTCGAATGTGCAAACAAACAACCTTGTGTGACAAGTGTTGGATGACTACAAAGTGCCTTTTGAGGTGAGATGGAAAGTCTTCCAACCTCAAAAGGTATGCACATGAGGTTTACCAAACAACTAGGTAACCTCTTATGTCTAAAAGGTTGCACATTTAGTTAGACAAGATGTTGTCTAACCTCATCAACCTAAGTACACTTAAGCTATAGTGAATAGATAAATTATCCACTCTAACATTATTTACATTGTTTCATTTGATTATGATACATATTATTATGTTCTTCTATTTAAGCATATTGCTTAGCAACTTTCATTCATTTATTTTGTCTAGGATCTTAAAGATAGCCTCGAAAACACTAGAATCAATTGACCTTGTGACTAATAGACTAACATTCGATTCAAGAAATCTGAAATACAAGGGGTTTGATTAATAGTAGTGGATGTTGATGAAGTTAAGAGTGTGTAACAAACTAGTCCTAACTTTTTGAGAAAATCAGAACGACCATTCAAATGATATGTTGTAAACTCACAAAATTAGTCTTAGATGATAACTAGGAGTGTTTTTTAAATAAAATTGCATGTTTTAACTCTAGTTTTGATGTAAAGCTACACTATGAACATCAAATTGATTTAAATATTAAGATCGAAGCAATGAGAATTTTGGAGAATTGTGAAGCTTTCTTGGTTGTTTTTCTATGCTAAAAATCTTGAAAAGAAATATATATGATTGTTTTAGTCCTTCTTTTGTTATATCTCTTTGGGTGGGAATGAATATTACCACTTGAGACAAAAATAAATACCTCTAACATTTTATGCCTATCCACACTAGTTGATAGGATTTTTGTTCTAATTTTATTCTTGTTCACTATGTTATGGTTCCATTGTAAAAGTTGACTCAAAAATCATGTTCAAATTCATGATATCATCTACATTTAAGTTCAAATTTTTATGTTCACAATTCATTGCTTATAATCTGAAGTCACAATAATGAGAGTGTTCATAGTTTATAGATTTTTCCAATTTATGACATACAACTTTGTAATTTAAAATTTCTTCAAAATCCATTACCAATGGGCTTGTAGAACATATTTTTGTTATGCCTAACCATCCAATTTATTATTGTAAAGCCACTTTATTTGTTTGGTAACCCCGCTAAGATTTAATGGTTTAATAGAATTATGGAAGATTTGGTGGATAGAAGTCTAGTTTATGAGATGAGTCACAGTTCGAGCTTTATAATGACCATTTAAATGCAATGCTTAAGTGAACGTATGTGTGTGTGCATCTAAGGAGAAGGTGGGGGTTGAATATGTGGGGATATGTGTATGGAGATGGTTGAAGGATAAGAGAATTTGTTGATACATGTAGATATCAACAAATGACACAATCATGCAAAGAAGCAAAAGTGGTTGAATGTGTAGTAGCAATAGCTAGTTCTATTGTTGACTAACCAAACACAATAACCAAATGCACAAGCTATGCTAACTAGTAGCTATTGCCACCACATGGGTTTGATCTATATATTTGGAATTGACTTTCATATAGACTTTATTGCAAAAAGAATATGCTATAGTGAATTTTGATGGTCATATGCCATAAACAATTTTGCTAGCATCAAGCCCCTTCCCGATTTCATATAGATGTCATTTATGGAAATAAATTGCCTTATACTAATGAATCATATAGCCAACAAATAGTAGAATCCCCATCATAGGCATCCAAGCTTAAGCACCTGCCATAGTAGTCGGGGTAAAAATATAAGCCATTGAAGTTGACAGGGTTGCTCCTTTAATGGTTTTAGTCTCTAATCTAGAGATTAGAACCAATATTAGTTTACCCCATGCTAGGTGCCCAAGTAGCAATTCCAATCCCATGGCTAGCTCCAAGTCCTTTATTGATCCCATAAAGAGCTCCAAATATAGTAGTAGCAAAGTAAGCTACACCAGGAGCAAAGCAAATTGCACCAGTATACAAGTAAGCCTTCAAAGTTGATACAATGGGCCCTTTTTTCTTATGTATTGAACCTATTTTAATTAGTGAAGTAAGCTACACCGGGAGCAAAGCAAATTGCACTAGTTTACAAGTAAGCCTTCAAAGTTGATACAATGGACCCTTTTTTCTTATGTATTGAACCTATTTTAATTACTGTCCTTGCTCCCAAAATAAGTATAAGTGCATAATCTGCATGAACAAATCTGGATTCTGGAATGTAAATTTATATTAATTTTTAAAATTTAAATTTAAATGAAAATTTCTCTTTATATAATATTGTTTGTTAAATTAGAGTGCATTGTCTTTCTATTGTCCTATTAGTCTTTAGGCATACAAGTACAATTGCACAAATCTTTATTCCAAGCAAATGCAGCTGCCAAATGTAAAACTAGACTGCATCTTTGTCAATTTCATAATAACCTGATATCCCAATTCCCACAAACTGCACTGTCCTTGCAGCCCTTGGCAAGGACTGTGGCTGCAAGGCAGCTCTTGTTCTTAGATGTGTTTCAGTAACACAAGAACATTTCAAATAAAAAAAACCTCCACATTATTATAAAAGCCCATTGTGATGAAACTGGATGATTCCTTTGCAGAGCTGTTGCAGCACTCCTTACAATTAGAAGCATTTAGCAAATAAAGACTCGGAAGATCACAGCAATCGTTGGGAGGAAGAGGAAAAAATGGAGGAAGTCCCTCTGAAGAGGAATGGAGGAGCCGCTGGTGCGGATATGGTATTAAGGATTCATTTGCAGAGTGAGGATTACGATCAGAAAAGAGCAATGCCTGGGAGTAGAGGGGGAAATCTGATTCAGTTTTCCATGCATAAATTACAAATAGAACTTAGTTCCATTATTCCTAGATAAATCTAAATAGACTTCACATCATCCACGTGGAAGGAAGTTGGTTCGAAGTGAGACCTTGGCAACCATTTCTCTCCCATGTCTTGTGCTGTAACCACATTGCTATCTTCATCCTGTTCATTACTATCATTACCAATGCTCTGCTTTATTATCTACATAGCTGAAAATACAGTAGCAAATCATTACATTAATAACATAACATTAGGAATCCACCACTTCTTCCCCTACTGAAAATGTTCAGAGTGCCTATGTAAATTTGATAAATCCTTCACCTTAGAAACACCTATAAAATTATATAGGTGAGATTTTCACAGTCCATTAAGCTGTGTCAATTCTGTTTATATCATTGCTCCTATCACACTCCATCCATTATCAAGATGATAACGGAATATTAGATTGTCAAAACGTTGATGTAAACAAAATTGACAATTTTTTCACATATGTTATAGCCTTAACTCAGATTCAAGTTCTCCAAATTACATGGAGGGAATGTTGCACTAACAGCCACTTTAGGTCTAGATAAAGGTGAACGGTTCAATTTCCCTGAATTACATAGGAGGGGATGTTGGACTAACCACGTCGGAAGGGGATATTGAACTAACCACATCAGAAGGGGATGTTGGACTACGACTAACTGCCACTCTAGGTCTAGATAAAGGTGAAAGGTTCAATTTCTCTAAATTACGTGGGAAGGGGATGTTGGACTAACCATGTCAGAAGGGGATGTTGGACTAACCGCCACTCTAGGTCTAGATAAAGGTGAAAGGTTCAATTTCTCTGAATTACGTCGGAAGGGGATGTTGGACTAACCATGTCGGAAGGGGATGTTGGACTAACCGCCACTCTAGGTCTAGATAGAGGTGAAAGGTTCAATTTCTCTAAATTACGTCGAAAGGGGATGTTGGACTAACCGCCACTCTAGGTCTAGATAGAGGTGAAAGGTTCAATTTCTCTAAATTACGTCGGAAGGGGATGTTGGACTAACCATGTCAGAAGGGGACGTTGGACTAATCGCCACTCTAGGTCTAGATAAAGGTGAAAGGTTCAATTTCTCCTAATTACGTCGAAAGGGGATGTTGGACTAACCGACACTGTACATCTAGATAAAGGTAAAAGTAGGTAAAAGTGCTGGTTTGAAAAGTTTACTAAAGAACTTTCATTATCAACTCATAAAATTGACTCTGACAAGGCTTTTAAGTAAACTTACCACCCAGTTCTTAAGAGCCGCTTTATTCACTTGATCAGTGTCTTGGGCCATCGCCTTGAGTGCTTCTTCGAGATCCAGGTTATAATTTTCTTCGAGATCTACCGTTCTGATTTTCGACATGGTTTTATTTGTGATGGGAGTTTTGTATCCCAGCTGTCTCTTAATCCACATGGCTTGTTGGGCAGTGCATGTCTTAAAATTGATGGACGATTGTCAAGTCTGAAATTCCAGCAATAGCATAGGGTTCTCCTTGTCAAGAGTGGCAGACCTTATTCTTGGTGGCAGTTACTATGCCGTTTCCATCTTTAAAGAGCGTTTCTATCCTCCGCAACGTGTTTGCAGAAAGTATCATCGTTTTTTCATGATTCGTCCCATCTTTTCCCTTAAAACTTGTTTTTATATTTTGATTTTTATAAAAGCTCCTTAAGGTTCGTTCTTTTAAGGGCCTAAATTTGATGGCCGTATGGCCATATTTAGGCATTTTTGCGGTAAAATACAATCAAAATATTTAGAAAGATTGTATAATATGAAAGGAGAGGTTTTGGATAGACTGTCAAAATTTATATAGAATTGTGATGATATATATACTTTGACTTATATATAATTTTACTTATATTAAGGTATGTCATAGTATTTTAAAAGCACCTTTGATTCGATAACCGTCATAAAAAAATTGTTTGAAAGGCAGAGTCAACTTTTTTATGAAATCTTAGCTGCCACCTATGTTTATTATTTTTTATGTTGGATGCCCTCAAATGCTTCTTATCTGAAGGTTGAAAAGTTGCTCTCAGATTTGCTCTGGATTTCTAGTGATGGTTATCAAGGATTTCATCATATTGCTTGGAAATTATGTTGTCTTCACCACGATGGTGGTGGTTCAGGCTTGCTTTCTATTCATCGACAAGGAATTGTCTTATGTGCAAAATGGATTATCAAGGTCTTAGAAGGGAATGAAGCTGGGAAAATTCTCATCAGGCATTGTATTAGTTCAAGTGTGCCTTTGGGTCGGCCAGCTTGGAAAGGCCTGCATCTTGGTACTCTTCTCACTATGAGAGAACTGGTCTAGATTCAAGGTACTTTTGTTATCAAGAGAATTTGGAAAGCTCGGGAAGTTATTAAGCCTTGCCTTTTATAAGATGGAAATGACTTCCGCAATGGCCTTTTAATCAATCAATAGTCTATTTGGTGGTCTCTAGTTCTCTCTTGTCAAGACCGGCCTTTGGCTATGATGTCATGGATCCATGCTTTAAAATTTTTCAGACGAGGCATTAGAGTGCTATCAAATCTCATTAATAGAGCTATCAAGAATTTTCCTTCTTAGTCTGAATTAAAATGAAATTTAGGTTGTTTACTCAAGATCAAGAGACTTATAGACTATTATTGATGCCACCCTCTTAGATGATTCACAAAATTGGGGTTAGATCTTTCAAGCCTTGTTGGAAGATCAAAAATAGTATCTAGACACATCATTTCATAATTATAGGCCTTGTAAAGGTTATTTGTGGTTTTCATCTCACCTTCATATGGTGGATTAGCTAAACCATTATTGACAGCTTCAGTCTTCTCTTAGTACTTCGCATCACCTGTTATAGTCTATATGGCTAGCCATTTTGGAGCCTAAGTTGACTCATTTTGCCTTGTGTATTCTTTATCAAGGTCTTCCTCTAAGCAGTTCTTTAACTCATTTAAGAGTTCTTAATCCCTATTGTCCATTATGTAAACAAATTGAGTCTCTCAAGCATCTCTTCTAGTTTTGCACCGGAGCTAAGGAAGCTTGGAATTAGATTCACAATGTTTTCAAGCCCTTTTGGCCTACTCCTTTTTCTTGACACATGGTTTTGTTAGGAGGTTGGCCTTGTCTTACATTCAAGTATACCCAAATTTGGCATGCTTTTAGGGTATAAATTCTCTTCAACATTTGAAAAGATAGAAATTTAACTCTTTTTTTAGGATGCTCAACTGATATTCATTTCTCTTTATATAATAAATCTATAATTTTCTTTAATTGTCTTATGCGGATTCAGATGCAAGATAGCAAGACTGCACTTGAAGTGACTCATCTCCAAGAGTTCTTAAATTATTGGGAAAATGCTCCTTGCACTATTGCCAGAATACCATCTACCCCCTCTTCTCTTCCTTAAGGGTGTCGGTGAGGTTGCAACGAGTTTGCCAGAAGAGATTGAGGATCTCAGTCTCATGGCTTGCAACCCTCAAGGAACAAAGACAATGTAGCCCATGGATGATCTCAACCTTCAAGGCTACCCTTAGTCTCTTTGCATGGGTGTGGTGCTCTTGGTTGGCCTAACTCCAATAAGTTTCCTCACCTGGAGCTAGCCATTTCTCCAATTCATGCTCAACCACCCTCACATGATACTCTTGAAAAGGAGGGAGCTCTCATTAATTGGGAGTCGATTAATGATTATATCCCCAGTGATGTATGGGGCAAGCCTAATGATAAAGATCCTCCCTCTACTAATGTTACAATAGCTACTTAGTTGTGTTGGCTAGGCTCGACCTTTGTTATTTCATCTTTGGTTTAGAATTGGTCCCACTTAGACTTTATGGATGTGTGTAACACCCCGCCAGGAAACCCCAGAGAACAGCTCAACTATGCTATACAAAAAGGACAATTTTTTTTTTAAACAAAAGAAATAACAACAATCATATATTTATTCATAACATTTAAATTAAACTTTATCCTCTAGGGTTCCATGGCTACATTACTAACGAACTAAAACAAGGTCTAACCAACATTATGAATTAACTAACAACCATAGTTCATTCTAAGTCTATTTGCATCAGATGAATAAACACATACAATTCCATATTATAACATTAGATAAGTAATCATTAAGGTCCTGTATAAAGGATTACAAGTACATATACAATTCCCTTTACATGAGGGTACACCATTACATTGCTTACAATATCGCTTTCCTGATTACATTGGAGTACATACATCAAGAATAATCGTACATGATTCTACAAGGCAAGAACATAAATATCTGTCTCCTTGAGCTAGATCAAGATTTAAAATCTGCTACAAGTAATACATCCTTCTCACTCACGATCAATAGCAAGAAAACCAATGGAGATAAAGCACAACCACCCGACCATGTGGAACCCTAAGGTCCACCCCCTGTGCTAGGAGATAACAATAAGGTCCCACGAAGCAAACAATCAAGAAGACAATAGGCTAACAGATGCAAGGACTACACATGACTCCAATACAACATTGGTCAATATAAACATCACAAGCAACTCAAACAACACTTCTAGAGGCAATCACACAATAAAAGGGGAAAACACACTTAGGGAATGCTAGGCTACAGTAGGGAAGAGTGTCATCGCATGGTCCTAACATGGGTTATCCTGGCAGTCTCTCACCGGATGCCGGCCCCCATCCATGGGTTATCCTAGTCGTCTAGACGCTGGCCCCCATCTACGGTTATCCTGGTAGTCTCTCACTAGACACCGGCCCCATAGGGTGACACATGTGAAACCAACATTCCTTTCGTGAGGACAAGGAAATTGATCTTGCCAACCACGGCCTTCTCATCCCATCCTTAGCCTAAACAAGCACTACATGCATGGGTGAGGCATCTAATTATCTTATTTAGTGTGGAAACTACCCAACCCTCTAAATTTATTATTAAGTTATCACTGGATTAAAAACTTTCAATGGGTTATCCTGGTAGCCACTTTGGGCACCGGCCCCACATTGAAAGCCACTCCCCTACCTGCATCTAAAAGACCCTATTCATGAAGCAAGACAATTACCATCACAATGACAAGTAATTCGTACAAAACATAATCGTAGGGACCAATTCTTATATCCTTGTCCCAAAACATAAACCAAGCATGAACTATCACATTCTCATCATGATGCATTTACAACACAAAATACACATCATTTCACATCACACAGAGCAAGGCATTATCCATCTTGCATAGTAATCATAACCACATGAATAGGTACACTGAGCAAGGCATTATCCATCTTGCACATGTATCATACCAACATAAATAGGAGGCAACATTTCAAGAATGCATTTCATTCAACTTACATGATGCACACAAAGCCAACCCCCACACAATCATACCCTCCTAGGCCTCTGGAAACAACTTCCCCAAATGACTCAACACTTGACACCATTAAAAACACAATGGTTTCACACCACATTCACTCTCAAAGCACATCATAAACTAATACCCTTTAACAACTTTTTTTTTTTAAGGAATGTAATATTAATCCAAGCATGAACAATCATCTAACAGTTATAAAGTGAATCTATCTCAACAATATAGAACTGTAACTTTTTAATCACCAATAGTAGTTACAATATGATCATAAGATATAAGTGTCCACGAGTAACAATATTTTAACTAATAATTCTCAAGACTTATTTTAATTTCATTCAATTAAAATGATTGCAAACAAATTGCAAATAACTCTAAGGCATACAAATTAAACACAACAATTATTTACACTGATGTAGATTTCATTAATAATCTAGACAATTTTGTAAATACTATTAAATAAAACTGTATAAGCAAGGCTAAAAGCCTATAATATTATAATGCTATAAATCTCTTACACTAGTTAGAATCACAAGATACAAAACCTGAAGCTACATTGAAAGAACCTTGTTCTAAGGTTAGCTTGAGAGGAAAGGAATATAGAATAACAAAACATTCCTATTGATCTAACATCTTCATCAAATCTACCACACTTTTAACCACATGCGTATGATAGGATCATAACAAATTTAAAGAATGGTTCAAACCACGTAGAAGTACCATGGCTAAAGCAACTCAAGAGTGAACACTAATAGGGCACAAGTAAAAGAACAATATTTTTCTAGGTCTTACCAAATTCCTTTCAACACACGAATAGGAAGAGAGAGAAGCTCAGGTTGCTATGGGAAAGCTTAAGTGTCAACTTGATCAATCTTATATAAACCACTACTACATTGGTCCTATGAATACCAAAATGATCATACCTAATACAAAGTTCTTCTAGAGGTGTCTACACCTCATAATGATTACCAAGCTTGCTAAAATCCCTTACCCAACACTAGTCTTAACGGAATAAACCAATACAAAGCATTCTAACCTACTAACCTACCAAGTCTAGGAATAGGAAAGGGTTGATTGAGTTCCAAACATAAATATGATATAAACATTTTCTCAACAACAAGGTTAATAAGAACGTGACATTTCTTAAGCACAAATTATAAACAGGCTCTATACAACTAATGAACCACAACATCCGTAAAGGACTCTATTATCACATCAAAATTCACTTACAACATCGCATACACATGAAATCAGGACATACTAATCTATGCCTTAGGGAAACCTCAACAACATGACCCTATTACGACCACTAATACAACTTACACAAGTTCCATTTACCTTATACAATTCCACTCGTAATCAAGTAATTTCTAAAACAAACTTATAAATCAAATCTTAAATACATTGTTTACAAACCTAATTCCAACCTATTAATCAATTTTCAACTTAACACTACTATTACAAAGAAATTGTAGTAAAATTAATATTAAATTCATCAAGAATAATTAACAACCATGTCAACTCTCATTTAATCATATTAAACAAAATATAGTAATGTAATTTTATATATATGTGTGTGTGTACTTTTGTGTAACAATTAATAAGATATCGGTCGTAAGGTTTATGCAATTTTGGTTAGACGGTTATGCAAAAGATCGAGGCATAAACAAGGTCTGTGAAATGTTTGACAACCGTCTCAAAGAGACGTCATCTCTTGGATTGAAATGATTGCAGGATACGCACAGAATGGATTTGTAGATTTAATAACAACCAAGATGGCATAGGACTTGTTTGTCACGAATTGATACATATCTCTGAATTGACAAACTGGGTAATGCTAATTTTTTGGATATGATTTTCATATATAAAAGTTGAATCTTATATAAAAATTTCAGAGAAATCCAGTTCGAAAATAAAGAGTTATTGGTGACACAACTAACTGTTTTAACAGAGACGAAACGAGTGAGAGGTAGACAATCACAAAATATTCATATCTCCAAAATGACAAACTGGGTAAGGCTGATTTTCGGATATGATTTAGATAACCAGGTCATGCACCATATATAAAAAATTTAGAGGAACTTAATTCGTAAAAATAAAGTTATGACTAATGCAACAGACTATAAAAACATAGATGAAATGGGTGAAAGATAGACAGTCACAAAGTATTTATATCTCTAAAATGATAAACTAGGTAAGGCTAATTGTCAGATATGATTTGGATAACTAGGTCATACACCATATATAAAAAAATTAGAGGAACCCAGTTCGTAAAAATAAAGTTACGGCTAACGCAACAGACTAAAAAAAAAAAGATATGAAATGGGTGAGAGATAGACAGTCACTTCAATCAGTGATTCTTAGAAATGCAATGATACAGACATGCACAATTGGATCTGATAACAAGACTTCTAACCTCTCAAGAAAATTACAATCGACAGGAAAAATCATAAATCAAACATTTACTTCAACAAAAAACTGAGATAGAATTTAGAACTGAGGAACCTGATTTCGCTTGCTTGATTGGGCTGAAGATTCGATGCTGGGTTCAATTGCTGCAGCCACAAACCAGTCTCTCCAATCTCCTCTCCCCCCCCCCAAAGTTCCATCTACTGAAGATTATTATGAGAGAGAAATCCCTCCAATATCTTCCAGAAGATTCCTCTCATTAAAGGTAATAAATTCTGCCTAAATTCCTTTCTTACAATTTGCTATTTTTTTTATCATTTACAACTAGACCAGACAATATATATATTTTTATATTATTTATTTCCTTTACAACTAGACAAGAATTATTTTTATTTTTATTTATTTAGTATTTACTATACATGAGTTTGATGACAACTCATAAATATTATATATTTTTATTGCCACTTAACACAACATTTAATTATATTAATTTATTTATTTATCTTTAACTAGCATTTACATTTATTATTATTATTTTTATTATTTATTTCCATAAACTTAAATTATCATAAAGGTATATATATATAACAAAAATGCTTTCATAACTAATAATATTATTTTAATGCAACAGTTAATCAAAGCAGCAATCAAACAATGCTAAACTAAATAACCCAAATGCCAAACAATGTCTGACACTATGCACGATCGAAAAGCATGACCACAATAACAAAGATTGACTATCATGCCCATACAGACAACACTGATTGGGTGCAAAACTAGATACCCATCATTTTCAAGCATGATGGCTAACTAGGGGACCATATGTTATCTCTGTTCAATAGTTTCCATTGGATTTAAGGCACACTCAGACCTATTAATTCAGGTGGAGTCAACGCCTAGTACCTGCAACCTGCAGCACACAACACGGTCTGTGCACAAGTATAATAAATATTAAACGGTCATGGAGTGAAAGAGAATCGCAATGTCGTCAGATGCTCACGAATGAGTGGTACGACATTGTCTCTTTTCACACCACACAATAATCAGATCATCCTATAATACAAAATTAGTCGCATAAAAATCAATTCTAACTTATGACAATCATAGTAAGATCAACATCATAATCACCTAAATGTAAAACAATGTCAAAGCATATGGATTATTAGTGTCGAAACAAGGATTATCAATAAAACATGCTAATTGTCATATGAAACCACCCATGAGGATAATCAGGAATGTCACCAACATGAATGTAGCATCTACCAACATCATATAATGTACAACATCAACTGTCTAACATACCCTAAATATTCCTATTATTTTACCCTCATCTTCATGCTCCTTAGCCAGACTATCTGTACATCCAAGATGAGAATGGAGGGGCACTACAATGTGCCTCTCTAACACCCATCTTTTTTGTGAATATTGTACTATTACTTTTTTAATATATTTATATTAAACAAAGTAATTTAGAAAGTTTAATAGGAAGTATTCATTAAAAAAATTATAAAGAAAAATATAATTAAATAAATTTTAAATGTTTAGAAATTTTTAGATATAATTGATTTTAATATTTTAAAGTTTATTTTAATAATTGTTTTAATTGTAAATTTCTATAGTTATAGTAGAGAGAAATATATATAATATTTGTCTCTACTATATTATTATAACTATAGAAATTTACAATTAAAACAAGTTATTAAAATAAATTTTAAAATATTAAAATCAATTATATATAAAAATATCATAAACATTTCAAACTTATTTAATTATATTCCACTTTATAATTTTAAATTTTAAATAGTTATATGTGTGTTTATTTCTTCTATGCAACTTTTTAAAATCTTATTTTTTGTTGTGTTGCCATTATCGTCACATTTCTTGTTTCTCATTTTTGGTAACTTAGGTTACATGTAGATGAATTTCCCACCCACAACAATTGTGTTTCATCCTCTAACGTGGGGTCCTATTTAAGGGAGCAAAACCTTACATTTCCACAACCCCACTCTTGGGAGCTTCACAATAAGTCACTTGACTAGCAATTATAACAGTCCAAGTTATCTCTTAATTAAGGTAATCCCAAATCACTAGCAACTACCTCTATTAGTGTAATGTCATAAATTGCATATCCTACAATTTTGCGTTATGTCTTGCATCCCCTCTCTAGGTCCCTTCATAGAGCTCAATTTGCAACAATCTCCCTTGAGTCATGGCATTTCCATAAACTATTCTAGAGAGTTGTCTTAATTGTTGTTTTGAGCTTCCATGGCAATTTTGGGCTTGCTTCCCTTAGATAGGGACATGACACATAGACATCTACATGATGTACTAGCATCCCATGCCATACAACACCATGCAATGTACATTTCCTTTGCATGCAATCGCCATCAACATGTTCACTAGTTGTCATAACGCCTCATGCAGATGCACCAAGCTATTCTTAGCAACTTTCCTAAAATTGAATCAAAAGGGAAAATTAAGAAGATCTTCTAAACATTTTTTTGTATCCATCAATCTTTCTAAAGAGAGTAGCACAAAGCATGGTAGATTTAGGAAAATATCTAGAGTTCTAAGCATTCTTTCATGGCTGATGGTATATGTGAAATCTTGCACCATTGAGAGCATAGTTCGAACACTATTTTAGATATCTTTGTATTGTTGTTGCAGATTCAGACCATTTCCATATTCCATTTTTTAGGTTTCAGCACAAGGAGAGAATAGCTCGTTCAAGAAACTTACAAATAGAAGTTTATCCCAAAGATTCCTCTAAGATTCTGGCCTTCATCTCTTAAGCATCAAAACCACTTGTAATAGCATTTCAATAGGTAGCATATACTTGTATGCTCTCTAAAATCTTTCCTTTATGCATCATAGAAATCAATCTTTCTAAAGGCTTTTGCATTCTTGAATCCATTTCTTTGAAAGCACTAGAAGTGAATCCATGGAGAAACTCCATTCCTCCACCGAGCATTCCCTTAGCTACACAATCATTACAAAATCCCTCTTTTTCCTTTTATCCCGACCCGAATTCCTATTTATCCCCCTTACTATCTACAAAATATAAGCTTAAAACTCTCTCTATAGACCAAAGAGGCACTCTTAGGAAATTCATTTGTCGCTGCATCCTAGACACACTTAAGTGCACACACACATTCCAATCGTTCTTCATCGTCTGACTACTTGTGGAGGTAGAAATATCAAAGGAGGGGTTTGACCACTCTTAAGAAACTCCTTTGTAGTCCCAAAATTTCTTCTTAGCTCATTACTATAGTCCACTTAGAGGAGGTTATGTACATGGAGGTTTGCTAGTATCGAGTTTGTTGCTTTGTTGATTCCATCATCTATCTAGTGTACCTAATTTATTTATATTACTTAGATATTACACTTGTATTTGTCTTCTCTATGTTGTGCAAGTTAATTGAAAAATCCTACAAATAGAGGAGAAGCTCCCTGGGCCAACACAGAACATTCCCACCAAGCTCTGTTGTTTATAAGGCATCGTACAGACATCCACGTGGCATGTTGTCATCCTTGACAGAGAGCTCCAAATTTCAACACTAGATTCTATTTCATTTTTTATTCCACTTCCTAAACTCTATTCCTAAAAATTCATCTTTATCAGTCTATATTTGTAGGATTCAGATTGATAAGTGTGGAATAGAAATTAAGTAGAGTACTTTTCCCCATTCTACATTTTTTGCTGAACCCGACATGAACCTATTTTTATGCAAGAATTTTTTATTTTCAAGAGAAAAAGAAATTTCTTCTCTACTTGTCTGAGGGTGATCCCACAATAGTGGGTTACACTTTTTTGCCAAACTTGACATTGAAATCAATATTTTGAACTAAATCTTCACTTTCTGACACTTATAGCCGCTAAACCATTAGGAATTTGAAGATGATGCAAACTAGTGATTTGTGAGATTTTGTTTGTAGATTCTAAAAATATTGTTTGAAAAAAATTTGGAGTTAAATTGTAATTTTTTTTGCATCTCCTTTGATAATTAGTTTTAATAGTAAACAACATTTTTTTAAAGTGATTGTATTCCATAACGCATAACTTTTTTTCTGCAAAGGATAAAATTTTGATTCTTTCAAATTTAGATTGGTAACACCGATATCTAGGGCATGCATTTGGTTTCATAATGTTTTGTTGAATATTTTTTTTATTTAGTTTTGAAGTCAAACCAATTATAATTTAGACATACGCGTATTCCATAGAACATAACTTTTTCTGTATATATCGAAATTCAATTTTTGTTTTTGCTAAAGCAAGGACATCAATACCTAGGGCCTACATATTTTTCAAATTTTTTTTCACTAATTTACTATTTTTCCATGTGTGTAGAACAGAGAACTTGATGTTCGGTGAAAAACCTATGTTTAGTAAATCTAAAAAAAAATCATAATAAAATCAAAATATATCAAAACTATACTCGTTGGAAAGCTTGTTTCGAGGACTGCGATCCTCCAATTTGGTTTGGCAAAGGTGAATCCATTTGGACCTTCAACTGGGCTTCAGAAGCCAAAATTTTGTAGAAGAAAGGGGAAGGGAAGGTAGGAAGGTGTCTAGTGGGGGTCTTCATGCGAAGACCCCTGCGAACGAAGGTGGGTGACGTCGTTCGTTCGAAGTCATCCCTCCTTCGAACGAAGGTCCAGACATGGTGGATTAATCCACATAACGACCACCTTCATTCGAAGATACCGTGCATTAAAAAGATATTTTTTTCTTTAACAGTCGACCTTTGTTCGAAGGCAGGCCGACATTTTTTTTAATGTTTTAATTATTCGTATTGTATATAAATAGGATTGCTTTTTTTCATTATAAATCAATTACAAACAAGATAAATTTACATTTTTCTTCTGCAAGGGAGTCCAAGAAATCTTTGAGAGAAGAATTTTCAAGTCATATTTTACAAAGAAGGAGATGGGAAACAAAAAGACAAGACAAAATAAGACTTCACGAAAGTATTCCACAGAAACTATAGCAAGATTGAATGAAGAAAGATTGGAAAAATATCATAAACAAAACAAGGTATGCACATATTTTCTTTTCTATTTTTATTCTAGGTCATTTTATTTATGCTTAAATATATACATGTATTAATGAAGTATGTAGCAGGATGTCATTTAATTTAGGTCACTTGATTTATGCTTAAATATATACGCATTGATTTCGTGTAGCTCCGATGTCATTTAGTTTAAGTCATTCCTCATTCTTGGCTATAATCCCCACCTCTCTACCTAGAGATAACTACCTACCTCTCTCTCTCTCTCTATCCACCACTCTCTCTCTCTCTCAAGTTGCCCACTCTCTTTACCTCTACCTCTCCCTCACTGGGGCCTTCATAGCTATCTCTCCCTCTCTAACTCTCCATATCCCTCTCCCTATCTCCAACTCAACTTCATTGTTTTTTTCTAAAGTGGTAACATACATTTCTATTATAATTTATTAAAAAAATCAAGTTCACTTTTCATTTTAGGTTATTTCTTTTCTTGATTATTTATTTTTATTTAAAAATTATTTTAAATCTAAAAACTTTATATTTAAAAAGCTACACTTCCTAATTTTAAAACAAACTCTTATAGGTGCTTTTTTGTTTTTTTTCTCTAAAATATATTTATAATAATTGTTAGCTTTTTTATCCAATAATTTTTTATCATAAATGTTTTTTTAGCTTTTTTATTTTTGTGTTTTTATGATTTTTAATGCTAAATTAAGGAATAAAAGAAAATTTATAAGAAAAAATTTGTTGAAATATTTTTAGAATGCTTTTTAGATTTTCTTTTTCCTAAAGAATGAAAGTATTTTTTAGAAAACATAATAATTTCTACAATAGAACTTAAGAGTATAAATCAATAAAATAAAAAGAATGTTTATTATTTAGAAAGTTTTATTTTATAAAATAAATAATTTTATTTTTATTTTAATATGTATTTCCTTCATTTGTGATAAAGAAAGTGGAGCAAATGTTGCTGAAGAACACAAAGTTGATATTAGCCAAGAGGAGGCCCAAGTGCAAACAATGGATGTTGGAGAGGGGTCAGGATCGCTTCCTTTGACTGGTATGGATGAGCATATTAATCTTGCTGAAGAGGTGAAGAGAAAAATTTCTTATAGAAATTTAGATCATTTACTTAACATGGATATTAAGAAATTGAAACATTATGTTGGACAACCTAGATGTACGAATAGGAGGTCAATGAATAAAACTGCAAAGGAAATAATTGCTCATTTCAATAATCTTGATACACTTGGCCAAACCCAATTGTTATCAATTGTACTTCTTAGTAAGGAGCTACATGAGCCATTACAATTGTTGGGTCTTGATTTGTCATTGAAAAAGGGGAAAGGTTCACAGCTAGAAAAAGATATTGTTGAAAATGTTAAAGAAGGTTTGGCTTCCATTGGGAAACAATCTTGATCTACAGATAAGTCCATTACAAGAAGAGTGATGTTCACAGGTATTGTAAGTGAAAGAAATTCTAAAAAAGACAATTGTCTTCAATTTCATCTAAGCTTGGTTTCAGTAGAAAGACAGTAACAAAATATGTGGAAAGGAGAAAATTATTGGATGATAGTACCTCGAAAGGCAATTGGGCAATTATGTGTAGAGCTCCTTGATTTGACATGATTCAAGATGTTGTTAGCAACTTAATCTCAACATTTTGGAATGATAATACTCGTGCTTCATCAAATAGTAGAGATGTTATCAAACACAGAATTGGGCCCAATAGTTATGAACTACATACAAAACATTAGCCAGAGATAACACAACATGAGATGTATGTGAACTTTTGTAATTCAAATCCAAATATAAAGATTGGGCAAACAATGTTTGAAAGGTTAAGGCCATATTATGTGATGACAAACAAGGTTTTTGAAACTTGTTGTTGTCGTTACCATATTGAATTTGATCTCTACTATCAGATGTTTCGAAAGATTTGTGAAGACAATGATGGTTTTGTAAATGCACCTCCTAAACAGGTAAGTCAGTTCATAGCATCCATCTTATGTGATAAATTAGATGATGATAATGCAAATGGTCAAATAAACTGCATAAAAGGTCTTTGTGAAACATGTGGAAATTTGGCTTAAATGCCTTTGAGAAATGAAGATATCAACCTAATGAAGTTGGTAAATTGCAAGAGGTACAGGTACATAAAGTTTCAAACAAAAAATGGGAAAGAATCCACAAGGTTAGATTATGTAGAAGAGGAGATACCTATTGGAACATTTATGGAAAATTTTCATAAATTGATTCAACCATACATACATCATGTTTTTTTTGCTAAGTGGCAAGCACAACAGTTTTAAACATTAAGAGATACTTTCCCACCTAGAACAATTTTATCAGTGGTTGACTTTGCAGAAAATTACTCTTTTGTACATCAAAAAGAGATTCAATCAAAATATTACTTTTCAGAGCATATCACTATTATGGTGCATGTGTGTTATCAACATGCACAATTGGATTTGGATGGTGTTGAAAGTACATTTCAAGCATGAGTCATCATGAAAGAATATCACTTTTATATTAGTGATGATAAAGATCATGATACACTTTTTGTACAACATTGCTTTAAGAATTCTTTTGGATATTTGGCAAGCAGGGGTGTAAATTTTGAAAGGCATTTTGTATGGTCAGATGGATGTGTGTCATCACAATTCAAATCATCAAGGCCATTTTATGCACTATGTAGATATCAGCGAAATGAAAATATACCACATGTTTTGAGTTTCTTTGAGAGTGGGCATGGAAAGGGTGAACATGATGGCACAGGAGCTTGCATCAAATGTGCTCTAAGGAAACATCAAATGAATTATGATGGAGACAGTATAAATGATGCACATGATGTTGTTGAATGGTGTAAGTTACACTTTTCACCAAATGAGGCCGGCACATCTTCAAGAACAAACAGATACATTCCACATAGAGTGTTTTGGGAGATATCAGGTATGTATTGTTTGAATTTATTTAATGTACATGTACTTTAAATATATATTCATGTATATGAAATATGTGTACACACAAGTTTGTTTATTTTAGTTTGAATTTAATTATTTAGATATATTATATTCATAATGTACTTGGTATATAATAAATTTGTAGGTGTGGATAGAAGATCAATGTGTGGATGCAAGAGGGTAGAGAAAACAAGATCTTTGCATTATGTCATGAGTACAGATAGCCCTACATGGACGTTGTGCACTAGGGATTACTCTTGTTTTAGTTATGAGTGCATGTTGGGAGGTTTTGAGAATTATAAGAACCAATAACGTGGATATGTCAGCGAATGGGAAAATGTGCCACTAGTGTTACCAACACGTACAATGAAGATGAGGATGAAAGATTTGAAGACATTCCTTTGATTTCAACTGATTATAACCATATTTCAGGATTGATTAGAAAAGGTATGTGTGTACATTTATATATATAAATTATCTAAGGTATCTCTAAATTTTTTTACAAATTTTGGACATGTAAATTTGGTGTAGGAGATGTTTTTGCAGTCATAGCAGAGGCTGGAAATATAGAACAAGTTAGTTATTATTTATTGCGTTGCACACAAGAGAGGCAAAATGTAATAAATCCATAAACAAGTGATGTAATGGTGTTTCCCACGGGTTTAACTTTATTTTAATATATTTTTAAATAATTTTCAATTTGTTACATATGTATATGTCAAGTACCTCAAGAGTGATTTAAAATGTGTTCAATTTTTATATTATAATTTATGTTATGTCTTACCAAGCAATGATAATGCTATACATGTTCATAGATACATGTAGGTTACATTTACCTCAAGAAAATGTTATGTCTTACCATGGAATGTTGTTTCCCACAAGTTCAGTTGTAGCATAAGGGACATATCTCAAACAAGTCAAGATTGTTCAACATGGGATTCACTTTATTGATTATCAACCTAATAACAAGGTATATCAGTATAGCCACCTAGTAATTGCTACTGGCCTAACTCTTCATATAGTTTTAGACACACGTGGACGTTGTAAGTCGAGACTACATAGTGAAGATCATCAGAGAATATTAGATGTCATTAAAGAGCGAGCTGAACCACTTGATGTGGTATGAAAAATATGGATGAAGAACTTACAATTTTTAATGTTTTGAAGACCTAAATTCACTATTTAGATGTATGTTCATGTATTAATTATTTTACAATTTATGCAAGTTAAATTAATAGTTCTTTTGTTGAACAAATTTTAAATTTCAACATGCGGTTCTTAATGTACAAATGATCTCTCTATTAGAAGTCATGTAGAGAATGCCCTAGATTCTTATTCAAGCATGCACGATATGATAATTTTTGAATGCTTTTATATAATGCTATATATGCTCTTTGAAATGTGCTACAATTTACATGTACATGTATATGCACTAGAGATGTCACAATATAAATTAAATTAAAATCAAAGTTTTCAACATCAATGCACAAATCATCACTACACAAGTGGAAGTATCAACCTGTCATGTGATGACCTCACCATGATGGTCATACAAGAGGTTAGAGTTGCCTCTAACCATGAGGATGATCAAAACTTGTCTTAGTGAAGCACATGGCAATGGAAGTAATTCATTCGATTACCATCAAAGTAACTAGATCTATGACTTAAAAAGTAAACTTTAAGGTATAAAATAAATTTATTATTTCAAATAGTGGTCATGATTTAGTTAAGAGAAGGAAAGCTATATATATGTAAGGTTATCTCAATTGTATGCTAGTTCTTTTTTGGGCGCTTTTCTTCTCAACACAGCAAAAACTAAAAACTACATAAAAAGAATTTCATGCCTTGAAATCACAAGACAAATTGAAGAATATTTCTAAACTTAACCTGTTATTTATACCTTCACTAGTTACATGTGTTTTTTGTATACATTAACAAGTGTAATATTTTCTTCATGAATTTTGTTGCCCATTTGGCTATACATAAATGGAATTAAGACTTTATGCTTAGATTGTTATATAAGGAATGAGAAGAATAATTTTGAAATGTTTTTTGTTTATTCACCTGTTGTTGCATGTAATGTTTTTATGTTCAATATGGAATTAATTCCTCATATTTTCTTGTGTGTTAAAAGATAAATTATCAAATACTCCCTTTACCACTGATGTTACATGCATAAACAAAGAACTATGTGTCTATGTTAATTACATATCATTTAGTATTTCTTTTCCTTTTTCTACATTTAGTTTGAGGAATCTTTTAACATAGTTTCTTGTGCAAACTTATTTAGGAATCCCCATTTTCCTTTAAATCTTTTTCCCATTTTTTTTCCTTTCATACTTTTAGGTTAAAAGTGCACAAAGGAGCTCCTCTCATAAATGTAGAGGAAAATTTATCTTAATAGGCCCATTTCCACTAGTTATAAGTTAAGGCTTTCTCATTGGAGAGGAAGGATTTGGCTTGATTGCATTGGAATGATATGTGTGGACATTAACTAACAAGACCATTCAAATTGAAACATGTCGCTAAGAATTCAATGAAGACCTATTTGGAACATTGATTAAGGAGCTATATTTAAAATGGGACCTCTCTAAAGGAAGTTGTTGCAAAAAAACTGCCAAATTGGGACTAGCTTGATGATCTCAATGCTCCTATTATCACTTGAAATTGGATTAGTACTTATTACTTTGAAATTAGGAGACATTGGCCTTGAAAATTCAAATTCAAATTTAATAATTTTGTAATGAAATTATGCCAACTTGAGGAAACTTCATATTTTTTTATCTAGCTAGGAATGTATATAAACCTAGTGAATTAATATTGTAATGGGGTTGGAAACCATTCATTCACATTTTATTATTGAAATACTATTAATTTTTTCATCTATCTTTACTTACATTTTGTGGTTTTCCAATCTAAGTTACGTTGTTTTGAAATCTTAGATCAACACTTCACTTAAGCATTTGATGAATCCAATTGAGTGCTTCATAGCATATATTTAGTCTTGTTGGTGGTGAGGTTGTATATTCAACTTGAGTTTTCCAATCAAGTACTTTATGAAATATATTTTACAATAAGGCTTTGATGGTTTGTGTGTTCAATCTGTATAGGGAATATGGTGATTATCTACACTTATCTTCATAGTTGGTAAATCCCTATGAGATTGCACCATTGTGTGGTCCTAACTATGTGAATACTACTCAAGCAAGAGTGAATACATTTTTCTCTCTTCCCTTTATTCTTTTTCATTAAAATTAGTTAGAATTAAGATTAGATTAGCATTTAGATTAGAATTTTTATTGATCTAAATTGGTGCCCTATCTCTAAATTGTTAAATTCCTTTGGTTGAAAATCTCTATCATTGTTTGTTAGCATAGGAACAGGTGTGTGAATATGACAAATGTAATGTTCAATGAATTCTAAATCAAGTGAACTTAATTGGTAAATTTTAATTTGTTGTTAATTAGTAGGCATAATTCACCAATGTCAATATGTCTAGAACACAAGAAAGTCTATCATTTATCCAACAAATTCAACCTTACATGTCAAGGAATTAATTTTACCAATGTCATTGTATTTAACATGTTTTTACCTCAACCAACTACTCATAACAACTAACTTAACCAAAAGAGTTTGTATCAATCTATAAGCTACAATAGTAGCTAACACAAGATTTATAATCTTTACACATCATAATATTATCAAATATCAGCACATAATCATTAAGTTAGGAGATGATATTAGGGTGATATCATATTTTCACTTCTCATTAAAGGTAATAACATTGCATTCCACTTAGTGACTATGCCATAAATGAACTATCCTTAGAATAACATAATTTCTACTTAAATGAACTATGAACAAAGATATAACATAATAGGATCAAAAGTAAATTGACAACTAGCAATTTTATAAACAAAAGTATACCCTTACAAACATAGTTATGCATTTGAAATTTTATTCAACTTATTTATAGATCATCACTATAGTTTTAATTTCACATATAATAACTTCTCATGACAAAAACAATCATAATAATCATAAATAATCATGATAATTTCTTTTTAACAAATCCAAATCATATATTGGGTTCTATTCAATGTGATAATTGTATTTGTATACACCATTGTTAGATAGCGATAGCATAAAATAAAAAGCACAAAAGAATGGTTTAATAATAACATGTAGATCTATAGAAATGTCTGAAACACATGTAGATATAAATTTCCTCATAAATGTCCACAAACACACATGTACAAATGTATCTAGATAGAAATGTCCATACATAAACATGTACATCTATAGAAATGTATGTTCAAACAAATATATCTAGAGAAATATCTGGAGAAACATGTTTACGAAGTGCTACCAATAGCCTGGTCATCATGTCGGCTGCAAGTTGAGCAACCTGAGTCTGACTAAGCATCCTGATCTGATGGACTGACTGAACCTTGGAGATAGTACAACACATGTATGTATAAAAGTGTACAAATTATGTTAAAATTTAAATAGAATAATGTTATATATATATATATATATATATATATATATATATATATATATATATATATATATATATATATATATATATATATATATATATATATATACATGCACACGTACAAATTATATGCATTTACTTGTATGTAAGTTGTAATGATTTAAAAATTTAAAACTCACTTGTCCACTAACATTACTGCCATCAGTTGAATCACGCATACATGCTCGGTCCATCCCCAAACTAGGTGTAACATGAACTAACCCCTACAATATATATATATATATACACACACACACACACACAACATTAGGACTCTATCTAGCAAAGTAATTTAACTTAATTTAATTTAAGTTCAAGTTTAAATCATGCATGCATGTGCACATACGCATGTACATACCTATGTATCAGGTGTTGTAGGATGATCTATTGCAATGATTGTATCCAGTGCCTCCTTGGCTAGCTCAAGTAATGAAGTCTGAAGTGGACTAACTAGGCGACTTGGCAACGAAGAGCCTCAATGAAGAAGCATATCCACAAAACCTGACATCGATCTCATTTGCAACTGCACCTCCTCAAGTGAATCTGGGGAGGGTTGGGATGTCTGATGCTCAACACAAGGCTTGATAGGTGTATCTGCCTCTGCAGCAGCCGAATGATCTATGGGTGGATTAGGATGCGGAGTACTCCCAGGCACCTGATGAGAAGGTCTTGCAGCCTGACTGGATCGGGACACACTATGTGAACAGCAAGCGCTACCCACATGTCCTCTAACTTCATGTAAAGCGATACCAAGCTCTGATGCAATAAAAGCATATGACTCCAATAGGTCCTCAAAAAGATAACTCGTTGTAGTCTGAAGCATATGGTCTCCTCTCAAACCATCTATGTCTACAAGTGACAGGACACCCGCGATAGCATAAGGATCAGTAGCATGATCTGATGGTCTGGATCGTCTAGGATGACTCATCAAATATCTTCTCACACAATCAAAAGATATAATAGATATGGCAGCTGCAATATCAGCTACATTGTTGATTGCTTCCCTTTGGGAAGCAATGACAACCTGATCGACAACAGGGGCCAGGGCAAGGGAGATAGTAGCCATCCTCTCCCCAACCAAGGCCTTATAAACTGGAGCATGTCGATCTAGTCGACGATAGGCATCTTTATCAGCAACCCTGGCCCTCCCCTGACCAAAATATTTTGGCAAATCCAAGTAATTGACCTTGAGGCCCATATGAACCTTTGCATATAACTGTTGTGCAAAATATAAAGGAATTTGGTCATTATTGGGATAACGACCATGAGCAGCAAGAAAACGTGGATATATCAATGGGGCCAAAGAGGGTTGTCTACACATCTAGTCACTTGGTAGCCCCTCACATTAGGCTTACCAACATAAGATGGGAAACATTGGGATTTGATAGTCTCTTTCGAGACACTAAGCTGAATAGAAGCAAGAGAACATCACCAGTAACCTCTTGCCGCATCTGGGCAAGAATAGCAACAAGAGTATCACCCGAATAAGCACGAGTATCTCCTAGACTCTGTCTAATGTGCTACAAGCTAGTTAAAATTGATTGACACATGTCCCTATAAACCACTATTGTGTTGGGGTCAGAAAGAAGAGCTGTTAATCTCTGAATCTCAGTATCTATACGCGTAAATATAGAAGGTCCAAGAGGTGGTGGTGCATGTGCCATGATATATATATTGACCTAAATTTTGTGCATGTAAAAATAAATTATGTATTCCAATACATACATGTGTGCATTAGGATGGCCATGTTGAACCAATTCACTACAAGTATGACTGATATGTCATACCAAGAACATAACATGATAGTGTCTACTTTGGACTGTGGAACAAATGTATCAACATACACGTCCTACATCTGAGTAGATAGGGATGTTGTGTTGTACTCAATTGTATCAACATACATTTCTTCTCTGATGTACAAGTGTGTACATTTGATACATTGTTCCACAACTTATAAACTTAGACACTAGTTATCACTGGTGTTGGTGAGGCATATCAGTCATCTCGTAGAGAATTGGTTAAACATGGATGGATCCTAATGCAATTCCAACACATTAAATAAATAGTTGAACAAGAGGGAAGATTTCATTTCTACAATGCATGGATGATTCTTTTCCTTTTCAACTTGCAGAGAGAGAGAGAGAGAGATTTTAACTTTTCCAAATCTACACATACATGTAATGTTGAACATGTATCAGTGTCATAAAGAGAGAGAGAGTGAGGGAGAGAGAGATAAAGAGATTTCTTTTGAAATCATTATAGCACATAGGTTCAGCAATTAAAGATATAAAATAATGAACATTACACACTAAGAACATGGATACAACCAATGACTATACATATCCAGTTACCATGGAAATATATGACTATTACATTACTTTAATTGATTAGGCATTAAAAATCACTTTAATTGATTAGGCATTATATAATTTGGTTTGATTCATCTTGTATTACTAATAGTACACATTCACTAAATTAGACATGTTTTTATTAAAGTATTTTTCATGACCTTGAGTGATTAAGGATGATATGAATTTGTCTATATTTTCTTGCTACATCTTTAGATACTTGTCCATCTCCTTCACCTAATGCTAATACAACTTATACTTTCACTCCTATGAAGCCATTAGTCTTTCACACTACCACACCTAGGAAGTTTTGTTCTTTCTTTGTCACCAACCTTTAAACCTCATGTGTTGCATGCACTAACTGATACACCTAAAAATAACCTTGTGGTACTTCATGCAACATCTACTTCATATAATTATTATGTATTTTATCAAATCATCCAAATTTACAACCTATAAATCTTTATTTTCCTCCTCCACCTAAGTTAACAACGAAGACACACAAAGAGATTTAATTTATCAGCTTTAGAATACTCAAATTAAGATTTCTCTTTAGCATTTATTGGATGCATCAACATGCTTTGGAAAATATTAAATTTAACTCAAATGCTTCACCTCAAATAGTTGATTCTATAGGAGGGTCGATTGGTAATGGAAATATTCATGACATTTTCTTTGACTCTAAGGAACTTCCACATGGTAGTGTTATTCAAGAGCATTTACCTATGTGTATCATAGTGGTTCATTGAAGTTTGAATATAAAGCACGTCTTGGTTGATAATGGCTATAGATTGAATATATATAATGAGGATTATTAGTTCATGTTGGTAGGTAGGTTACTATTGCAGGTTGCTATATCTACTTGGCACAAGCAGTTAAGAATTTTTTAACAAAAATTTGAGGTGCTAAGTATAGAAAGCATACAGTTAAGTATAGAAAACATGACTCCCAGGTCTACTATATCTAGTTGGCACATCCCCACCACTGCCAGTTTTGTAGAAAATGGCATTAAGTTCTAAGTATTCCAAAATCATTGAAGGAAGCTAGTTAAATATGAAGTTCATCTTATGAAATTAAAATAGCATCTATTAGGTCTACTATAGCTGGTTAGATAGTTAAGATAGATAATTCGAGTTCTAGGACTCTAATTGTCCTCCAAAGAATTCTAGAAGGTGCCCTAAAATGAATGGGGCCATGAGATGGCTTCGTATTCATTCTCTTTCTTAAAAAATGGAGGTACTTCATTTTTTGGTGAACAAGTCCACCTAACAAACAGATCTCTTCACATTACACAACCACCACTCATTGGCCATTGAATATCTCCTTGGCTAGAATGGAGACGAGGCGTCCAAACATGTGGTGATGTGCATCTATAACAACTACCTTGGCATAGATCCTTGATTCGCTCACCATTTTGTCCTCTCCTCTCCTCTACACAACATTATACTTCCAAATTTTGCATACATGGCTACTTGGACATTTGCAACAATAGATCTCAAGGAGGTTCAACTTCTTGTGATGGAGCATGGCCTATCTAAGGTAGGTGTGGCCCTCTTAGTTGCAGTGTAATTCTTTTTAATTTGGTTGTCCCTCCCTTTATCAGTAAAACAAAACAAAATAAATGTAGCAAAGCTATTGCCATTATGTTACCAAAATGCTACCAATGCCAATTAATTTTAAATATATTTGGCTCTGTAATGGCCACCACTATCATGCACTCAACTTGATAATTTTTACATTATAATAAATTGTCTTAAAAGCCTTTGCTTTCTGATGCAGAGCGCATAGTGAAAATGCTCAAAACAGGGATGAATACCCATCTAATCCACAGTACAGAGAGTTTAATGCTCAAACATCTTTAAATATCCTTCTCTAAGACCAAACAATTCTGAAACACATGCATTCTTCACTATCAGTCAAACAGCATTCCATCAATGAGTTTAAATTTCCATTGGCCGATAGGCTGATACCTCCATGACCTCGTTTGACTTCACTTCAGATGGATCAGCGAGACTGAATACTGTCGGCATACTCTAAAACTCCTCCGTCGATCTCACATCTCTCACCGACCATTCAACTCAATGCTTTGATTTCAGTGTGACCCTGGCTATCGGTGGACACTTATAATCTCCTGACAATACACCAATGAATTCGATCGTCGGCAAGACCTTTACCATCGGTGGTGTCTTATCGACACAAACTGATGTCTTTGGTTTCGAACCAACTCTTGACGTCGATGCTAACGTTCGTTGATCGGTAACACTTTGTTAATCAATATCACTTCCCAAAACTTCTCCGATGGGCTATATCAAGCCGATGTCCACTCCTACTATTCTACCATTATACGAACACAGAACAACTTATACAGAAACAACGATGACTACATCTGCAATTCTGCAACCGAACAACTTACACAGAAATAACAAAACTCAACAGAATGGAAACACTCTACTCCTAAGGAAGTCATTCCACTAATTTTGAAGAAATCTCAACCAGTGGAATGCTTCCGATCTACATTCTGTGTAATCAGACCAAAACAGAACTTCTTTTATTCCTTCTTCTCAAAATATACATACAAATTGATTTTCTCCGTCTGTACCTCACCGTGTCTCTCTTAACAAACACAGACCAACTATATAGACTCACATATCGGCAGTTTACACAAGATGGAAGGCGAACCACCCTACAACCACCTCTGCCATTCAATTACATCCACTTATGCAGTTTGATTACAATGACACGTATATAGATTTTAACTTTATGTTGTTACTCGGCCAACTAAGATTCGACATGGCGCTAAGGCCTTACAAACATGAAAAGACTACTTTGGTCAAAAACAAAGTATGCATGGAATCCTCGAAATTCTTAGTGTCTCGAGGTGCCCCTGCATCACTTTCCCTTACTAACTACCAAAACTACTTATGGGAAAGTAACTCTCAAAACTAACAATAATAAACTAACTTTTAATTATTTAAATACTAACAAGTCAGTAAGGTGACTTTATTTCTAATATATTTATTTATTAACTATATACTAAAGATGGAATAATTCCAACAATTTAATGAGAACATTTAGGAAATTTAGTATGAGTCTCAAATGATTTTAGTGTAGATATTTTATTTTTGATTTTTTAAACTCCTGTAATGGTGAAAAGTGCATCCCTAATACTTTTCCCCAATCATTTTGGACTTATTTTGACCTATTGTTCTTGATGTCATAACTAATATCTAAATGGCATATTTTGTGTAGAGAATTGTCATCCAATTTATACCTTATTCGAATATATGTCCTTGTTCTCTAGTGGTCCAAACCTAACCCTTTGAATATATTTTGTTTCTTGTTGTAGTTTAAAATTGTAGTTATGATTTTGAACTTGGTTCAAAACCACATGTGCGGTATTTCCCCATTTTCTAAAATTAAATTTAATCATGGGCCCAAGCTAACTTGCCTCCAACTAGTTGTTACCCACTGATTGAAACACAAAATATTCAAATTTGTGCACTAGGTTGTTGTATTAGAGGTTGAAGCCCTAGTTAATTTTAAAAATCCACATGATTAATTAGAGTATCATATTGAATTGTATCATTTGAACATTTAGGAGCATTGCATTATCATTTAATCATAAGGATGGACATAGGCATTTACATTTCTACTTGGCATGTCTTCAAACTTGTTATAACAATCCAAGAGTTTGACTAAGGTACAAGGGGGAAGTAATTTGACTTCTCATCCTCATGTTGAATATCAGAAGCACAAAGATCAAGGCCATATTTAAGGCTCAAAATTGAAGCAAAATGGTAAAACCTATAGATGCACGTATTAGAACCGCAAGTGCAAGTTTTAAAAATTTGCTAGGAACATGACGCAATGCGTCTCTTGTTTATATAAACCCTTCAAGTAGATATGCTAAAATTGGAAAAAATGGTTCAAGTTATAATCAAAGTGTTTGATACTATTGGTCAACAACTTATGGGTGAACTATTACTCTTCCTATTATCATGTGGGATTGTTTGTACCATTGATGCACTATTTCATGTGATTCCAAGGCATTTAACATAATTTTTTGATTGGGGCATCCATGGATTCATACAATGAATTAAATTCCATCTAATGTAAATCAAAATCTAAATTTTAAGTATGGGAATAAGTTTTATACTAAATATGCAAATGAACATCCATTTATTCATTGTTAGATGGTTGAGGAAGAAAAAATTGTTTACATAGAAGAAGTCAACAAAAGAAATGCCTAAAAATAAAAAACATAGTCATACAAAAGAATAGAAAGAGGAAGATTCCCCACAAGATGGTATTAATGTTAATTATGGAGATGCTTTGGGTTCTTTAGATTTTGCATCTTCCTTTATGGGAGAGTATAAGATAAATGATCATGATTTGCATAATCCACCTTATACATGGATCCATCTATATATGGGCAGATGCCACAAAAGAAGAAAGATACTATTAAGGATTCTAAAGTGGCTTGTGTATGTGATAGAAAATCAAAGACTAATACCTCTAGTGCAAATTTTTGTATCTTATCTACATCATTTGTAAAGACATATTGCCATAACCAGGTCCTTCCTAGACCCTTTTTTTGTTTATTTAGTTGTCTATTTTTGTCATAATTATGTTTAGAATAGAAAAATGATGAAATTATACACTCATATATTTCCATGGTAACTCAATATGATTTATAGCATATCTAGTACAAGAAACATCACAAAAATACATAAATTTATATACATAAATTTACACATGTAACTACAAAATTTGTGTCACTATCCAAATAATGCTTCTTGGTAAATGGTGAACAAGACTAGGATCTTGACATTCATGTGACTTTTTTTTCCATGATTCATCTTATCAAGTGAGGGATTTTGTGCTCATGAGTATGTGTAATGTTTATCTTCCATTTGTCTATAATTTCTTGAACTTTATGTATCGATGCAATGCCTCTATACTTAGAATATCCATGTGTGTGATGAATTTAGTAGGTTTAGTATATGTATAAGCCATATGGGAAGTAGGATCTAACAAGGATCAAAAGATAAACGATCCTAGTTTAGGGTTTGTCAAATTAGGGTGAAACTAAATTCATCTTTTCACCCTAATTTGACAAACCCTAATTTATTTTGAAACTCTAGGGTTTCTCAAACCCTAGTTTGGCAAACTAGGGTTTGATAGTTCTTTCATTGTCTCAAGAAAAATTTCTATTTTTTATGAAATTTTTCTCTATTTTATTAATTGTAATGACAAACCCTAGTTTAGGGTTTGTCAAATTAGGGTGAAACTAAATTCATCTTTTCACCCTAATTTGACAAACCCTAGTTTCTTTTGAAACTCTAGGGTTTGATAGTTCTTTCATTGTCTCAAGAAAATTTTCTATTTTTTATGAAATTTTTCTCTATTTTATTAATTGTAATGACAAACCCTAGTTTACCAAACCCTAGTTTACCAAACTAGGGTTTGACAAACCCTAGTTTACCAAGCTAGGGTTTGACAAACCCTAGTTTGGCAAACTAGGGTTTGACAAACCCTAGTTTGATCTAGTTCTTTAACTAAATTCATCAAAGTTCTGTTGCAAATATGTGCCTAATCGGTGTTGTCATTGATATCAACATAATCTTGTTGCCATTGGTGTCAACTATATCATATCTTGTTGCCTGACTAGAAGATTGGAATGTTGAGGATATTGAGAAAATTAATAAATATCAATGGATGCAGATCATACGGAAGTATAGAGGATTGTGTGAAGTAGCTCCAGTCAGGATTTGAGAGGTCCGGATGAAGATTTGAAGAAACTATGGCCATCTGAGTAGAACTAGTTTTGCAGTATTCAGAAGAGACAGAGTGACAGAGAAGTGGTCCAAATCCTTTCGGATATGTCAAATAATGATCTGTGGATCTAGAGGCATGTTTGGGAAGTCAGTGTGTATCATCCATTCAAGCGGTTCGTGGTTTGGAGGTCCGCAAGCAATCTTTCTAAGATGACAGTCATGACAGATAGTATTCTTGAGGTTCCGGATGAAGATGCAAGTGATCCTGATGACTTGGAGGAGTGCGGATGTTTTTGTTGAATTCTTATGCTTGTGGAGGTCTCTGGATTGTGTGACTATTGTGTTGGAAGTTTGCATTGAAGTTTGAGATTGTTGGTGAAGATTTCCTTCTTGGTGTTGTTGTTCTTCCCAGTCCTGGCTGACCGGATGATTCAAGCATGTTACGGATGATCCAGAAGCAATTATCTAGAGCGTGGTGTGTTGATGAAAGAAGATTCAAATCTTAGCAATGTTTGGCCAACAGCTTAGTGATTCGCATTAAGTAAGATGTTTGATGTGTCGACCTTGACATTTATTCCAAGGTTGATGAAGCATATAAAGGAGTGTAGCTGAGTCGTGGAAAATCATCTTTGAGCAAAAATAATAAATCCAAAGAAAGGATCAAGAGTAGAGCAAAGAAGAGGAGGTGCAGAAGAGCAAAAGCAGAAGAGTGAAAAGTTAGTGGAGAAGAGTTTGGAAGCAGAACAAAAGTTTTATGAGCATTCAATGAAACTGAACCAGGCATGAAGTAGATGCTATTTCTCAGTTAATTCTTTTTGTGTTAAACTAAAATTTATTGTAGGTAGTGATCCTCTCTTTTGAGCAGTGAGCCCGAAGGCAAGTGCCTTCCCATTCCTTTTAAGTACTTCTAACAAGGTACGAATCTTGTGGGCTAACACCCACCGTGGTTTTTCCCTCAACCAGGTTTCCACGTCAAAAATCTTGGTGTCAAATGTGTTGATTATGTTTCTGCTTATGTGATGTTGTTTCATGCTTTAATGTTTACATCATTAATCAATTTGCATATTGTGAAAGAAGATTAAAAGGAAGAAAAGGTTAATTTTTGGGACAACTGATTCACCCCCCCTCTTAGTTGTCTAGTCTAATTCCAATAATTGGTATTAGAGCCAGATCCTCTAAAAGAAGCCTAACTGCTTGAGGAGATCCAAGATGTCAACTTATAACAAGGAAAGTCCTAGATTTGATGGAACAAATTACTCCCTTTGGAAGGTACGCATGCAGTGTCATTTGGAATGTATTGGTAATGACTTTTGGACGATAACAAAGAATGAGTATAAGATTCTGAAGAATGGCCCTACTACTCTAGACGAACTCAGGGAAGCTGAATGCAATATTCAAGCCAAAGAAGCTTTATTGATTGCCCTGTTTGATACAGAATTGGCAAATGTCCTGGATTTGAAAACTGCCCACGAAATCTGGAAAAAGCTAGAAACTCTGTATGAAGGTGACAAATATGTTAAATGTGCCAAGCTACAAAGCCTGAAGGGTAAATATGAAAGATTGGTAATGAGGGAAGATGAAAACATTACTTCCTACATGCAGAAAGTAAATGAACTTGTGACTGGTGTCAGAAATGCAGGTGGAGTATTGGAAGAATCAAAAATTGTTGCCAAAGTGCTTAGATCCTTACCTGCAACATACAAGCATAAAGTTGCAGCCATTGAAGAAATCAGGATAGTAACAACTATCACAAGAGATCAATTAGTTGGTAAGCTTCCAGTATTTGAAATGAGTGAGTTTGGTGATTCTCTCCCTAAGTCTAAATCTGCATTTAAGGCCAGTGTGTATGGAAAGCAAAGATATGATCCAGATGAAAGTTCTTCAGGAAGATCAAATAGATTTGTGAAGACAAGGAAGGATCTTGAAAATAATAAAATTGAGACTACAGATCTTGAAGCTCTTATTGCCAAAAGATTACCAAGAGGATCCAGTAAATATGAAGGAAAGTTGCCACTCAAATGTTTTTCTTGTAATAAGATTGGTCACTTTGCCTCAAGATGTCCGGAGAGGTTCTCAAAACCAAACCCTAATATATATAAAGGTCAGAAAAAAAATGTTACTATGTCCAAGAAGCTGGAGAAGGAGTCACAGATAATGAATCTAATCATGGAGGTTCCACTGAAGATGATTGGGTGTTCATTGCTATCAAGGAAGAAGATCTGGTGTCTACTGAATCTACTAGCTGTACAAATGTGGAAAGTGCCTTAGCTACTCAGGTTGTTGAAAAGGATGAATGGGTGATTGATAGTGGATGTTCTCATCATATGACAGGTGATAAAAGTAAGTTTGTAAGCTTTGAAAAATATGAAGGTGGAATTGTGAAATTTGGAGACAACTCAGTTGGTAGAATTCGTGGTAGAGGATCCATCTCTTTTGAAGGTAAGAATAACACTAATGATGTTCTGTATGTGGAAGGATTGAAGCATAATCTTCTTAGTGTTGGACAGTTGGTTGATAAGGGTTATGATCTCTGATTCAAGGATGGAAAATGTAGGATCTTGGAAAGATCTGGAACTGAAATTGCATCTGGTACTCAAACTAGAGGTAACATCTTTCATTTAAGTAGTTCTAGCAAAAGTTGTTTGATTGCTCAGACAGATCAAAGTTGGTTATGGCATAGGAGGACGTGTCATATAAATTTTGATAACATTGTCAAGATAAGTTCTATTCAAGCTATAAGAGATCTTCCAAAACTTATGAAACCTGATAACATATGTAGAGAATGTCAATTGGGCAAATAGAATAAAATTTTATTCAAAAGTAAAGAACAATTTTCAAGTGAACGGTTGGAACTTGTGCATACTGATCTAAGTGGTCCTGCTAGAATTAGGAGTGTGTACGGAGACAGATATTTTATGTTGTTGATTGATGATTACTCCTGGATGATGTGGGTAACCTTCTTAAAAGAAAAATTAGAAGCTCTTGACAAATTCAAGGTATTCAAAGTTATGGTGGAAAATGAGATTGGTGTGAAGATAAAGTGTCTGAGATCTGACAGAGGTGGAGAATTTACCTCTGGTGAGTTTGATTCATTTTGTGAAAAACATGGAATTAAAAGATAGTTATCTGCTCCTAGGACTCCTCAACAAAATGGAGTTGTGGAAAGAAAGAACTGGACCATTCAAGAAGCTGCTAGGACCATGATGATGGAAACAAATGTTCCTCAAGTTTATTGGAGAGAAGCTTTGAGTATTATTGTCTACACTCTTAACCGGGTGCAGATCAAAGGAAATTCTGGTAAGACACCTTATGAACTATGGTTTGGTCATCCTCCTATAAGATACTTCAGAGTTTTTGGTAGTAAATGCTATATCAAAAGAGATGAGGATCTAAGCAAGTTTGAAGCAAGAAGTGATGAAGGAATTTTTCTAGGTTACTCTACTCAAAGCAAAGCATACCGGTGCTTTAACAAAAGGTTGAAAAAGATTGTTGAAAGTGCTAATGTCAGAGTTGATGAGAGCAAAGGACATTCTAGACCTTGCAGATATGATTCAGATGATCAAGATGAAAATCCAAGTCAAGAAAGGCAAGTGCAAACTCAGATCCAGATCCAGATTGATCCAGAAAACCTAGTAATTTAAGAGGATAGTGCAGAAGTTAAGGAACAAGCTCAAGAAACAGAAGCTCAAACAATTCCCAAAACTCCCAGGTATGTAAGGATGAATCATCATGAAGATGAAATTATAGGAGATAGAAATAAAGGTGTCTGAACTAGAAGAAGAATTGTTGAAGATCAAGAAGAGATTTGTCTAATCTCAAAGATTGAACCAAAAATAGTAAGTGAAGCCTGTAAAAATGAAAACTGGGTAAAGGCAATGAAAGAAGAATTAATGCAAATTGAGAAGAATCACACTTGAGATCTTGTTTCTAGACCTAAGGACAAAAATGTGATTGGAACTAAATGGGTCTTCCAGAACAAGCTAAATGAAGAAGGTGAAGTTGTAAGAAATAAAGCAAGGTTGGTATGCAAAGGATATTCTCAAGTAGAAGGAATTGATTTTGAAGAAACTTTTGCTCTGGTGGAAAGAATAGAGGCAGTCAGATTGTTTCTTGCTTTTGCTGCTTATAAAGATTTTTAAGTCTATCAGATGGATGTCAAGTCAGCATTTCTAAATGGAGAGTTAGAAGAAGAAGTCTACATTAAGCAACTGGAAGGATTTCAGTTGTCTGATCAGGAAGATATGGTCTACAGATTAAGGAAAGAATTGTATAGACTCAAAAAAGCTCCAAGAGCCTGGTATGCAATATTAGATAAGTATTTGCTAAAGCTAGGTTATAGCAAAGGCACTGTTGACAGTAATCTCTATTTCAAGATTGATCATGAGAATATTCTGATTATTGAGGTATTTGTTGATGATAACATTTTTAGTGGAAATGAGAGTATGTGCAAAATATTTGTTGATCAGATGCAAAGTGAATTTGAGATGTCCATGTTTGGTGAAATGAACTTCTTCCTAGGTCCACAAATCAATCAGTCAAACAAAGGTATCTTTATATCTCAGTCTAAGTATGTGAAACAATTGTTGAAGAAGTTTGGAATGGAAGATTCAAAGCCAATAGGTATGCCTATGGTAATCGGATGTAAGTTGAGTAAAGATGATGACTCCCCTAAGGAAAATCAGAAAAGGTATAGATCAATGATTAGAGGACTGCTCTATCTGACTCAGACCAAACCTGATATCATGAATGCAGTTGGACTTGTCGCTAGATTCCAAGCTGATCCTAAAGAATCTCATGTTGTAGCAATCAAAAGAATTTTTAGATATCTCCAAGGCAAAATTGATTATGGATTATGGTATCCAAAGGATAATGACTTCACTCTTCATGCATATACAGATGTTGATTGGGCAGGAGATGTGGATGATAGAAAAAGCAATAGTGGTGGTGCATTCTTCTTGGGAAGTAGATTGGTTTCTTGGCTAAGTAAAAAGCAGGAGGCAATTTCCTTATCTACAACAAAGGCTAAGTATATAGCAGCAACAAACAATTGTACTCAAGTCCTGTGGATGAAGCAAATGTTGAAGGACATCAAAATTGTGTTTGAGGAGCCTCTCACAATCTTCTGTGATAATTCAAGTACAATAAGTATCTCAAAGAATCTGGTGTTGCATTCAAAGACAAAGCATATATCCATCAAGTTTCATTTCTAGAGAGAGAAGGTAAATGAGAATGAAGTCAAGTTGGATTTTGTGTCCTCAAAGGATCAGATTGGAGATATTTTCATTAAGCCTCTTCCCAAGGATACTTTTGAGTATCTCAGAGAGAAGTTAGGGTTTATTACCCCTCCTGATCAGAATTAAGATGCACTAGAGCGCATCGGTCCGGTGGAATTCACAGTCATATCTTGTGATCCAGATTGATGTTAAGGAAGCACTACTCAGGGGGGAGTAGTCTACATGCAATTTTTGAGTTTGATCTAAAACAAAACTAAGGAGAAAGAACTGCAAATATGTGTCCTTTGCCATTGATGTCAAAGGGGGAGAGAAGTCATGTGAAAAACTAGTTGCTAGTGAAAGGGGGAGCAATGAAGATAGTGGTTGTAGAAGTGATAAGAGAAAGGGGAAGAAGCTCTTGCCTTGATGGTTGAATCATTTTTTCACATCATAAATTACCATCAATGACAAAGGGGGAGATTGTTGCAAATATGTGCCTAATCAATGTTGTCATTGATGTCAACATATTCTTGTTGTCATTGGTGTCAATTGTATCCTATCTTGTTGCCTGACTAGAAGACTGGAATGTTGTGGATATTGAGAAAATTAATAAAGATCAATGGATGCAGATCATACGGAAGTATAGAGGATTGTGTGAAGTAGCTCCAGTCAGGATTTGAGAGGTCCGCATGAAGATTTGAAGAAACTATGGCCACTTGAGTAGAACCAATTTTGCAGTATTTAGAAGAGACAGAGCGATAGAGAAGTGGTCCAGATCCTTCCAGATATGTCAAATAATGATCTACAGATCTAGAGGCATGTTTGGGAAGTCAGTGTGTATCATCCATTCAAGTGGTTTGTGGTTTGGAGGTCTGCAAGCAATCTTTCTAAAATGACAGTCATGGTAGATAGTATTCTTGAGGTTCTAGATGAAGATGCAATTGATCCTGATGGCTTGGAGAAGTGCGGATGTTTTGTTGAATTCATTATGCTTGTGGAGGTCTTTGGATCGTGTGGCTTCTATGTTTGAGTTTCGCATTGAAGTTTTAGCTTGTTGGTGAAGATTTCCTTCTTGGTGTTGTTGTTCTTCCCAGTCCTAGCCGACCGGATGATTCAAGCATATTGCAGATGTTTCCAGAAGTAATTCTCTAGAGCGTGGTGTGTTGTTGAAAGAAGATTCAAGTCTTAGCAATGTTTGGTTGATGACTTAGTGATTCGCAGTAAGTAAGATGTTTGGTGTGCCGACCTTGATGTTTATTCCAAGGTTGATGAAGCATATAAAGGAGTATAGCTAAGTTATGGAAAATCATCCTTGAGCGTAAAATAATAAATCCAAAGAAAGGATTAGGAGCAAAGAAAAGAAGAGGAGGTGCAGAAGAGCAAAAGCAGAAGAGAGTGAAAAGTTAGTGAAGAAGAGTTTGGAAGCAAAAAAAAAGTTTTATGAGCATTCAATGAAACTGAACTAGGCATGAAGTAGATGTTATTTCAGTTAATTCTTTTTGTGTTAAACTAAAATTTCTTGTAGGTAGTGAGCCTCTCTTTTGAGCAGTGACCTCTGGGCAGTGAGCGCAAAGGCAAGTGCCTTCCCATTCCTTTTAAGTACTTTTAACAGGGTACGAATCTTGTGGGCTAACACCCACCATGTTTTTTCCCTTAATTGGGTTTCCACGTCAAAAATCTTGGTGTCAAATGTGTTGATTATGTTTTTGCTTATGTGATGTTGTTTCATGCTTTAATGTTTATATTATTAATCAATTTGCAAATTGTGAAAGAAGATTAAAAGGAAGAAAAGGTTAATTTTTGGGACAACTGATTCACCCCCCCTCTCAGTTGTCTGGTCTAATTCCAACAAGTTCCTGCGTTTAATTGAATTTTTCTATATTTCATTAACTGAAATGACAAACCCTATTGCCAAACTAGGGTTTCATAGTAGCAAATTTTCTGTATTTAATTGAGTGTAATGGAAGCCATGGAAGCCCTTGTTGGCAAGTATATTCAAGGCCAAGTGAAATGTTGGCAAGCATATATATATTCAAGTGAACATGACAAGCATTGCATATATACATATAGAAACAACACGACAAATTTATGCACCTGTGGCAGGGAGCTTGACATGTATGGTGATGGTGATGTGGGGTCTTTGCCTTCATCCCATTCCCTATCACCTTTGGACGCCTGTTCCATGTCGCCTTCATTCAACTATTGCGAGCTCTCAAATGACATTTTTTTGTCATTTGAGAGTCAACCTATTTTATAAAAAAAATAATGCCTTCATTCGAAGATAGTCTTTGAGCGAAGGCATTATTTTATTATTTTTTATTTGGCGTTCAATGGCCTTCGTTCGTAGACCCCCTTCGAACGAAGGTTCTGTTGATTTTCTTTTTGACTTGGTCGACAAGGCCTTCATTCGAAGATTCAACCTTTGAACGAAGGTGTCTGCTAAAGATTGTTTGGCACCTTCAATTTTTCTTCGTCCACAAAAGTGTAACCCAATATTGTGGGATCACCCCTGAAAACAAACCATTTGCATACTATGTGTTAGAGGCTCTCCCAAGTTTTATGAGTTTTATGGCCTGGGCAATCCTCCTCTATAAAGTACATTGTCAGAAGAAGTTACAAAAACATGGCTAAACCCTTTGCCTCTACATCCTTGACCACAATTACTAATTACTTTCTAATATTTTCATTTAATCCTACTACTATGACTTTGCCATTCCTAAAATTCATCTTCAGAGGTTGTCAATTGGGTATTTTATGCCAATTATAATCTTCCCCAATATAGAATCCAACCTCAATATTGAAGATGCTCTAATACCTTCATCATCTCAGATCAAGAACTTAGACCAACATATCCATGTCTTCTAGACATTTCTATCTGAAGAGACAACTTCTGGTACTACCCCCTCGATCATAGAATCTCTTTGAAGAATGTTATCTACTCATCCTAAAGGTCTCGATGCATTATGTGGCCTTGCTCATATTGTGCACACTGATGTACCTCTGTTATCTACCATTCATGAGGTTGTTCAAATCCCACAACAAAAAATCATTCATGCTCAGGTCTCTATGATGATCCCCACCTCTACCATGTATACACCTACATCTACACACATGACCACCACTATTCCATAGAATTGTTCAATGATGGGGATGGCAAATAACCCCATCTATTCATATGGGTTTGTTCTCCTTCCTATCCACTATCATTTGGTGGATCTTCTATAACACAACACCCCATAGTTGCACAAACTTTTCCTACTCATTCTACAACTCTCATACCATCCTCAGGTATTCCTATGATAGTTGCAACAACAACCTTACACATGATAGACCTAGTGGTTAACCAACTCTTACAAAGTGTTAGTAGTTTGCAACAATAGATTTCTTCTCTTTTGGTTGCTCCCATGCAACATGTCATGTCACCATATGTCTGTCATAACCTATTATCACTTCACATTCTAGCCACTCCTCTCCCTGCCGACTTTGAAGTCCTTAAATTTAAAAATACAATGGCAAAGGAGACCCCCAAACACATGTTTCAACATTCGTTGCCCTATGCACCGACTTTATCTTTCATGATGAGTTGTTATCAAAACTCTTTCCACACTCATTAAAAGATAGCACTCTGGATGGGTTTTGCTCACTCCCAGACCATTCTATCAATTCTTTCTAGCAACTTATAAATTAGTTTCTTCAAAAAATTTAGACAAATATTATCCCACAAACAACATTCACTAACCTAGTTTATTGTAAATAACGATCCTAAGAAAAAGTGACTGATTTTATCTTTCACTATGAGTCCTTGTTCTTGTAAATTCCATACCCTCTTCTCGATTCAAATGTCCAATGTGTTTTCATTGGGAATCTTCAACCTACATTAAGAGAAAATATCTTGATCATGAGATATCCCTCCTTCCTTTATCTATGTACAACTTTAAAATACTAACAACAACCACTAGATCAATTCAAGACATCCTCTACCCCATCTACCCCTGCTACATCTTCACATAATCATGTTAGGAAATTACCAGGTTGATCAACCCAATTCCTACATAACCCTATGAGAGATAATGATGCATAGAAGCTTACAAAATAACCATAATGCAAAGATCAAAAAACAAGCCACAAGATAACACAATATATATCCTAGGAATACCCTCAAGAGGGAAAAACCTAGCCTCCTAAAGCATCCATACTCTATGTATTATTCAGCAATAAAGCATTACAATGTACCTATAGAGTCTCATGAATACTTCTAAAACATCAAGCTCCTCCAATGCATCCTCCATGTGTCCAAGCATGTAACCACACATCCCATGCCATGCTTCACATATGTACTCACAAGAGAAACTCAATATAATGACAACCCACTCAACCAGCCAACCCAAACCACTAACCATGTGATTGCTTTTATAGATTCAACCTCACACAAATACAACTTGTGGTATTGAGAAAACCATGTGTCTCAAAACCATGAGCACACAAAACAATTGACCCCCTCATTTAATTCTTGCTACTATGTTTTCACTTTATGTCCAAATATTAATTAATTATTCTGTCTCCCACACATAAAATAACTAACCCAATTTTACATGCAGCTTTACAAGTGGACCCAAATAAATATTTAATGTGGCTAAACACATCCCCTCAGATGCACCACAAATAAATATTTATTTTACATAATTAAAATATTTCATTTTTATGCAAGGTGTACAATACACCATTTTCCTAACATTCTACCACTTGTATACATTGCACAAGGGTCAATCAATGAAATACATCATCATGAAACCACATGAATCTCCATCACACCCTCATGCTCCATCAATATACCTATAATAAAACCAATGTGACCATCATCTCAAGCAAGAACTCCTCTCATCCTCCAACATGCTACCTATGGAAGAAAAGAAACATGCCAAGGTGAAGATGCACCAATCCAAAGAACACAAGCATCAAATCCAAGTGATAACAAAGGCTCCAAGCTATTGTCAAAGGTAAAAAACCTACATGGAATTGGAAATAAAACCCACAGCAAATTCTAATACATCCAACGATCCATACCTCTTAGTTATTAACAACATCAGTAATACTTATTCCAACAATATGTCCAACCCATAAATCGCAATCACAAGCTCCCTATATAAAACCTGCCAATGAAGAACATACATATCCAAGAACTCCCATTGCATGGGTAATGTCAAATATAAAAATAGCTCAAGGCATACCAAATCTACCAATCAACACTCAAACCAAGATGTAGCTAATGATCAAAACCATGTAAGAACAATCTCAATGATCCACACATGCAACACAAATAGCTACATACTCCCTCACAACATGTTACCATAACTCTCCCAAGTCAAACCATATGAACATGAACCTCAAGGAAGTAGCCATAGAACAAAGAGAGAAAAACTATAACTCATATCATATCCTTCTACCAACACCTCAAAGTGCTAAGTTGTGTCAAGTATGATATCCTTTACAAACCCAAATAAAAAACCTTAACAACACCCAACCATTCAATCCCATAGATCAAAAGAAACATATGTATCATGAAACCAACATGGATCTAAGCCTCTCTAACTAAGGAAGATCAAACTCATAACCATTTAATAACTAGTGATAAGCCCAATAAACATCTCCTAAATGTTCATAAATGACATCATAAGTCAAAATCATATGCACAAGGAGATAACCATGCTAAACACCCCTCAAATGAACCCTCCAGAACCAACAACCATAGCTCAAGATTTATAACCATGAGAAGATAAAGCATAAAGTAAAATGCATCTAAAGTATGGGCAATACCTCTTAGATGATGATCCGCCAAGTCAACCAATAGTGGGGAATGAGAATGCTCCTCCAAGATACACCAAGACACAATGACTCTCTCCAAGAACAATCTCCTCTAAGGTCCATGAACTCACATCCATATCTAGGTGAAAGGCTCCTTAGTCTTCTTGTTGAAACCTCCAAGTGTAATTATCTCAACAAATGCCTCTAATCCCAAGGTAACTCTTGCCTCAACCAAGTCTCCAAGTATCCATGAGCACCTACAACCAATCAATCCATGCTAAGCTCCAAGTGCAACACCACACTAGCATGAAGCTCTCCAAGCACATGAACAATGTACTGAATACTAAGAGAACCAATAAGATAATTATCAAATCTCCCATGCTGCATATCTACATAATCCAAGAACACATCACAACATCATGATCTAGCATCTCCTAGGAGTTCACATGCTTCAATGCACACATCTTGGTCTCAACATAACATGTATCATGCCAACACTCTAATCTAGAATTAAGAGTCCATCAAGTCACAATACCAAACATACTATAAACCAAGGATCAACATCTCCAATCATATGAAGATAACCATCTCCTAAAAATAGAATTCATTATGCCAAATCACTCATACTACATAAGAATCATAATCCAAGAGTTTGTCCATGACACCCAACCACTATAGAAGATCATCCATCACTAGGTGATAAATCCACATCACTGCCAAAACTCCCACTGAACCATGATACAAGCTACACATGACATCATGATAACCATCTCCTAAAAGGAAGATCACCATAGTCCACATACACTGAACTGTAATACTAATAACTCCCAATAGAACCAAGATCTCCAAGACAAGATGATAAACCATCACTGTCAAAAGCTCACACAAAATCATGAAACCAAGCTATCCATGAAATCATGATAAACATGCTACAAGTCCCAACAAATGACTATCTAGGCACTCTAATCATCCATCCTCTCATCCCAATGCAACATACCAATGTACAAATGACCACAAACAAGGCCAACTAACAAAGTTTGCATCAACATTGAATCAATCTCGTGTATATAGATAGTCCACATCCAAGTTATCCCACTGCAACCAATGGGTAGCTAATCCACAAACTGCATAACTCAAAGATCCCAAACCAATGAAACATGCAAACTCATCATCACATTAGTAACCAACAAATTGAGATATCAAAGAAGGAAACCAGTAGATTTCAAGACTCAAATACCAAATCAACCCTAGATTCAATTTGTCAAACAAGTCCAAAAATGAGTAACCATAGTCAAAGAACCAATCAAGCATCCAATAGATAAGAACAACCTCCTAAAAGTGAACCACACCACCACTTGTAATCATGAATCAAACATCATAACCCATACCTATCAACTGCATACATGATCATGTTGTGCTAATGGTCAAGATATACTTGCATATCCATGACACCTTAATCATCATCATTTCTATACTTGTACTCAACTACCACTGAATCAAGACTCCTAGTCTCATATGTGTATCAATCATGTCCTCAAAGCAAAAGACTACTTGTGTACATGTCTCTATCAAAGTCCAAACTCTAAAAACATTTGTAAACTTGTATATGGAAGTACCAAATCTTAAAACCTACTATACCAAGATGTTGGTCCCATAACAACATGCACTCCCACAATTTTGTGCCCAAAAATTTATCCAAATGCTCTCATAATCACACCCCGAATCTTAGGCTCCCACTAGTGTTCAAACAAGTAAAAAATATCTCTATACACCAAATTAAAAATCACATGATTCACTATGTAGTACGTTTCAAATTCTCTCCAATGCCTATCTGAAATCCAAAACTTGATTATGTATGTGAAAGTTATGACCAATTAACTGTCCTGGAGTAATGCCTAACTTCAGGCACCAAATTCTAAGACAAATAAAAAATTTGATGATCAAACATGTACCACTACATAGTGCTTAGAGAGACCTTTTTGATGCCTATAAGAAGTCAAATATCTAATATTGTGGGTGAAAGTTATGCCCCCTAGTAGAAAATGCCCTCTAAGGGCTAGAAGGGGCCCTTGGTGGGACCTTGTCTGTACTATTGACGTCATCATCCATATAGATGATGTTGGCACTGCGATGAGGTGGTGCCTAGGCGATGCACTGGTGGTGGCTAGGTGGAGGTGATTCTCTAGCTAGCCGATGGCGGTGGACTCCAAATCATATTAAATCTATTTAATTTTTTCAAAATTTCCAAACCCACGTCGATTTGAACCAACAGGCATTAGAAAGCAATTTAATTTTATTTTGAGTTTTAGAGCTGAATCCTACCACTCGCAGGTGACTACCAAGCTAACTGGCTTGACTGGGGGCTGGGATTAGAGGCCTAGACCTTGCCAGTGTAGTCCCATGACAACCCTGTACGTTGCTTGTTAGTTGCACTACCTGGGCGTATGGGGTCTATAGACCCCGTGCAACCCAAAGGATTTTTTTTAATTTCTTTCTATATTTATAAAAACTAAAAAAATTTCAAATATAATTCAAACTATAGAAATATTTCCTTGTGCAGGGAATTTTTTTCATTTTAAATATATGTAGTTTATACACGACTGTACAACCATATGATTGGATAGGGCAAGGGTTTTTTTTTCTTCAAGCCTTGGTGGCCAAAATATATCAAATTTTATGTCAATATTCATGTCTCAAGCTTCTTGGATCTAATGGTGAGGTCCATTTTGTCCCATGAGGTCATTTGTGCAACCTCCATTATAAAACCTTCATATGAAGCACATCCAAGAAACCCCCTTTTTGCCAACATTTTTCAAACCCCAGATCTACAATAAACACAACAAATCTGCAAACCCCAAAATCCCAAATCTATAAAACAACAACCTACAGAAAACCCTCATACCTTAAAATATCTCAAAACTTTCCTACATTTCCATGGATTCAACTTTGCACCAAATCTATTCAAACAAGGTTTATACAAAACCAGGGAGCTCACACCTCCCCCAATGATGAATATAGCTCTGATACCACTTGTTAGAAAATTATCAGGTTGATCATGTTGATAACTGAGAGGGGGGGTGAATCAGTTATCCTAAACTTGCTTACAATTCAAACACTTAAATCCACTTTGTTATTCAATAGCATAGCAATTAATAATTCATAGAAGCATAAAGCATAAACACCAGAGCAGATACACATCAACACATGAGACACCAAGATTTTGACGTGGAAAACCTGGTTAAGGGAAAAACCACGGGGTGATTAACCCAAGGATTATTCTCTGTTAAAAGAATAAGAAAAATAGATGGCACATGCCAATTAGGGCTCATTACCCTAGCACACTGCTCACAAGAGGCACACTGCCTACAAGAGACACACTGTCTACAAAGTAACAAGTATTACAAACTTGAACTGGAGATTGACATCTTTACCATGCCTGGATCAGTTCCATTTAAGCCCAAAAGCTCCTGCTCTGCCTTTCGCACTTCTCTTCGCTATGCCACACTCATCACCACAAGACACACTTCAAAATGAATTCATAATCCCTTATTTATACAAGGCATCGACTTAGGAACAATCATCTAAGTCGGCAAACACCTACAAGATCATTCGCAAGACGTGTAATACATCTTGTCGGCTAGTCTCAAGAAGAACACCAATATCTGTGGTTATTCTTCAAATGCAAACTCTAACTTTAATGCAGACCACCAATAAGAATTGTACATGATCTAAAGATCACCAAAACCTTTCCTGAGTCATCAAGAACATTCGCACTTTATCAGCTTACTAGAATTCTTCTCTTCTTCATCCGAAACTTCAAGAACACAGTCTGTCGCCACTATCATAATGCAAAAGGTTCTTCCAGACCTCCAAACCATGCACAAATCTAGTTGTCACTTCACACTGACTTCTTCAACACTCCCTCCAATCCACAGAATGAGATAATGTAATTTCGGAGCTCACCAAACCAATCTGTGACACTCTGTCACCACTGAACACCTGCCGGAACCAGTTCTACACAAGCAGCCATAACTTCTTCAGATCTTCATGTGGACCTCTGAAAACTTGACTGGATCATCTCAAGACTCATATCTTCAAACCCTTTGAACTGCATCTTCTGAACCTCAACCTATATTGTACTTTTACCTTTTTGTCATCACTGTTCTTCACTGTTCCTGATTGAGACTAATTTTCTCAATATCCTCAGCACACAGCTCATCCAATCCTTCTCATTAATGCAACATGAGTATGTTGACATCGATGACAACACCGGTAATCCTCGTACTTGCAATAGATCAAACCAATTCCTACATAACTCTATGAGAGATAATGATGCATACAAGCTTATATAATAACCATAATACAAAGATCAAAAGACAAGCCATAAGATATATCCTGGGAAAACCCTCAAGAGGGAAAAACCCAACCTCCAAAAGCATCTATACTCTATGTATTATTTAACAACAAAGAACTACAATGTACAAGTATAGAGTCTCATAAATACTTCTGAAACATCAATCTCCTCCAATGCATCCTCCATGTGTCCAAGCATGTAACCACACATCCCATGTCATGCTTCACATATGCATTCACAAGAGAAACTCAATACAATGATAACCCACTCAACTAGCCAACCCAAACCACTAACCATGCGCTTTCTTTTATAGACTCAAGATTACACAAATACAATTTGTGGTATTGGAAAAACCATGTGTCTCAAAACCATTGACCCCCTCACTTAATTCTTTCTACTAAGTTTTCACTTTATGTCCAAATTATATTAATTAATTATTCTATGTCTCCCACACATAAAATAACTTACCCAATGTTACATACAACTTTACAAGTCAACCCAAATAAATATTTAATGTGGCTAAACACATCGCCTAGGACGCACCACAAATGAATATTTATTTTACATAATTAAAGTATTTTGTTTTTATACAAGGTGTACAACACACCCTTTTCCTAACAAATCAAAATAAAAACTCTAAAAAGAGGGCAACCAACTTTCTAAAGAACACAACTTTTGTTGTTATTGGTGATAATGTGGTCACCTACCTTGTGTCAAAGGTAATGGCCCTTATCACTTCATGGTAGAAGTTCAAACAATTCACTTCATTATCCGTGTCCTTACATTTCATGTTGCAGAAACTCCTAGCTCACAACCTAGTGCAATTGTCACCTATTAGACCTGCCAACCCAAACAAACCACTTCCAAATAACTATGATACAAAGGCCTTCTATCAATATCACTGGATACCTAGGTATGATACTAGGTGATGCATGCATCAAAATCACCTAGTGCAAGACCTCATTGACTCTAATACCATCTAGGTCTCTAGAGATACTAATAAAGGAAATAAATCAGTGGTGAAGCCTAACCAAAACCTTTGAATTTTCACAAATCCATTTCCACCACACTCTTCCAATTTCACAGATTTGGACATTTCATCACAAAAGTTTGAGAAAGAAACTTATTCTTCTACATAACACTTTCATGCCATAATTGGTGTGGTGGAGACACAACCCTTAACATCTCAAAAGGAGCCCACTACTGACCTTGACATTACATTCACATTCAGTGACATTGCTCCTAATGTACCTAATGGTCCTTTGTATATCAATGCTCAAGTAAACTCAATGATCCTTCATGGATCCTTGGTTGATCCTATCAATGTTGCCAATGTAGTCATAGAAAAATTCCTATACATGCACCAAGTTCACAAGAAAATATATGACCCATTAGAATTTTTTATTAGGACTCATGATGGTATGTTTGTCCCTACTCTAGGGTCAATCAGATTATCCATCCAGGTGCAACCAAAACCCTTGGATGCCACATTATTCCCACATTAGATCACTTCCATGTCCCATTAGACCAACCATGACTCACATAGATGAAAGTAGTCCCTTTAATGATTCATAAATGTCTAAAATTTACATATGAAAGAGTTATTTATACTATTCCCAACAACAAATTTCAACCTTTCCACCATTAGGGAAAGTTTTCTTTAGATTATTTCTAGTCCACTCCTTCAAAACCACTTCAACATCACACATAATTCTTGTTTAAATCTTACTCAAAGTATAGGGAAGGTTGAAATGGTTCTAGTACCTCTCTCATTGTTTAGCTTACACTGCATATGCTTAAACCTATTATTCCTAGACTTCTCTCTCCTAAGACGCCCCAGCTTGCTACGGTTGTTTTTATTCCTCCTTCTCCTTCTCCTATTGTGGTGATGGAGAAGCAGCCCATGTTGGGAGATCCTCCCCATCCTCCTTGTCAGTATTTAGCAGTTTCATTCCCTATGTCTTACATGTCATCTAGGGGAAAAGAACCTATATTTCAGAGATCTGCATCTCCCCCTAGGGATACTTGACCTTCTATGGCTACTTCTAAGCCTTCCACTATCATTGTGATAGTTGGAGAGAAGAAGCTTGTCTAGTTGGACCTTGTCGATCCTTCAGCCTGGACTAGATGAAATTGACTTGCGCGAGAGTGCAAAAATTGTTGACGTGCTACAACTAGAGCTCAAGCTACTGATTCCACCTCTGATGAGTTAGCCCAAGGCTCTAAACAATCTAGTTTTAAGAAATTTCAGGTCATCTTGGATCCCTCTAGTGACTTGCCACTCATTCCCATCACACTTGATAGGCCACCATTCTCTAAACCCTTGAACATGCCCAATGTCTCTATTATTTCCAAGGAGACCATAAACACCCTAGTGCCCTTCCAGTGCACCCACCATCAAATTTTCCTAGATGATCTCCACCTCGCTACTATAGACATAGACATACTGCATCATCCACCAAAGAACAAGCAAGAGTGCTACCCTACTCCTCCCTATCATCGATCTATGACTAATGTCCCTACTTTCATCTTCCAGGTCTTCTTTGTCTATCCTTAAGCTGGCTAAGGTCCCTCCTCCACCAGTCTATGTTGCCCTTATAGATCCTACTCCTAATATTAGTGTGGAGGAGCTGCAAATTGTCCCTTATAGAGGTGCAGTTTCATTTCCTTCCTCCCCTGATGAGTTTGCTTGTGATGTCATTGTTGACATACCTTCATTGTCTTTGATTCTCACTAAATTGTTGACTCTCACATTGCTTGAGGATGTTGTGGAGGGCATTGCTCCTGTGACCACCTTTCCACATTTCAGCGATGACTCTTCTCCTAGTACTACTGTAGTTGTGGCCCCATTGGCTTGTTAACCTTCTTTCCCCTATGATGAGAAAGAATGGGAAGGGGATGATTTTCTAGTCTCTAACCCTAAGTAGTGCTACCTTCATATCTCTGGTGTGTTTTATTTGCATGTGATTGATTGTTGTATGCCTATTATTTTGTTATTCCCATGCATTTTCTTGTTATATGCTGTTAGTTTCTCCTAGAGGACCCATGCTACCTTGTAGGTACATGGATACATGGGGGAAGAAATGTTGTGACATTCCTTTATTTGTACCTCATTTATTCTATCTATTGTATCTTTATTTTCATTGACATTTTGGAGATGATGCAAAGCGTTGAGATATTTAAGTCTTTTCCATGTTGACCAAAAAAATTTATTTTTGTCTTCATTCCCCAAGTGTTCTTCATGTGGATGATCTCCTTCATGTATAGTGACACTCCTCTAGCAACATATCATTTTATTACTCCCTATAGTATCTCTTTCTCATTGCAACACCTTTTAACTACTTGCAACATCTATTACTCATTTAAACACCTTTCTACCACACCCTGCTATGTCTCTTGTTGATTTCAGCACCTTTTTCCCGCTCCCTACAACATCTCTTACTCATTGTAGCACCTTTTTACCACTCCTTGCATTATCACTTACTCATTTCAACACATTTTTACTACTCCCTACAACATTTGTTACTCATTGTAGCACCCTTTTATTGCTCCCTGAAGTGTTTTGATTTTTTTTACTCTTTTTTTATCCCTTGGAACATCTTTTATTTTTATTTTTACTTTTGTACACATTTATTATACTTTCTCTCGTTGTGTATCAGATCATGTTATTTCTTAGCATGGTTATATTAGATATGATCCTCTCCCTTATTGTCTCGATGGATTATATATTTTCTAACATCATGGTTTTGTAGGACTTGTAACTCTAATGCTATGGTTTTACAAGTTCCAGACTAGGGGCATCTTGCCTTCCACCTGAAGGACCTTTACAATTTCATAGTATCCTTTTTACAAGAATATTTCATTTCATGAATTTCATTTTATCCTTTAGCCTGCTTAGTGTGTAGAGCAGCAAAAACTGGAGCAATATTAAAGATTACATTGCAAATAATAACTAAAACAAAGGGGAATTTTATTAGAAGCATTCATTATGTTTTACATCCCATACAATTGGCTTATAAAGCCTTATTTTCTCGTTTTACCAACTATCTACGGGAATAACTTCCCACCCATCTAACTACCTAATAAATAATTTATTAAATGTAAACCTTATTTCCTAACAACCCCCCTTTAAGGTTTACATCACAAAAGAGAAAAAACAAAAGAAATACTATATCAGCATCAACCTAAACTCCTCTTGTCTAGGTAAATATCTAATTAACCAGCTCTACATCAACCAAAACTCCTCTATCTAGGAAAATGTCCAACTTTGCATCAGTCCAAACTCCACTATCTAGGCAAATGTCCAACTCTACATCGACCCAAACTCCACTATCTAGGCAAATGTCCAACTTTGCATCAACATCAACCTAAACTTCTTAGTCTAAGTAAATGTTAAAACCACTGCATCAACATCAGCCTAAACTTCTTTGTCTAGGTAAATGTCTGATTATACAACTCCATCTCATCAACCTATGAAGTAAGACACACTCAACTGTCCACATATACCACACACAAACAACAATAGATTTGTGAATTCAACTATCCACAATGTCCTATCCCCCCTTATTCCCGAAGAGACTTGAGATGAACACTAGTGCTTCTCATGCAATGAATCACCCTTGAGTGAGAAGCTAGCTCGGGATCATGAAGATCCTCCTACCTCTGATACCTCCATCCTCCGATCAATCTTGTTACACTTTATCCATCATTAATCTCTACGATAGCACAAGCATGTGAGTCTTTGAAAGCCCTATTAGGTGTAACATGAATGGCCTCGAGACCACAAACATTTGGTGACACAACGAAACTAATCATTATCATGCTTAAAGGTGACACAATGAAACTGATCATTATCATATTTAAAGGTGACACAATGAAACTGATCATTATCATATTTAAAGGTGTCAGGTTTAAACGAAATTGCAAATTTATACAATGTGATATAAAATCCTTATTTCTCCACATAAAATGAAATAGAAGAGAGTTTTGAATCCTTATTCGTTATGTTTCAACCACACTCTTAACCACTTCATGAACAAACATTCTTGACTTGATATCCCAAAATATGCATTCACTATTTTGTTTTCTTTTAAACTTCCAATTATATTAAATCACATCCAATATTTATTTTCAAATGTAACGTGATGATTATAAGGAGCTTGCTCGATCATATACTTAAAAATTAAAAAACCGTACTCTTTCACACCTTATAAACATTATAAATTATTTTAGCGCACCTTTTGATATACCTTGGCTGCAGACTTAAGGTTCTTTACTACAAACATTCATAGATGTGGCCCACAGACATCAAAATAAATGAGTGTTACGCTATTGTTCATAAAGATAATTTAAGAATCCTTTGAAATTGTCTTTTCCTTTTCGTTATTTGGCATCAGAAAGCATGGTTTCAACACAACAATGTTTTAAAAAGTTGACTCCACCATCTCCTTACATCAGAAATGAAGGAAAAACTATCTTCAACACCTTATTCTGCATCACAGGAACAACAAGCATATACAATGTTTTTAAACGACCTCCAAATTGAAAAAATGGCTCCTAAGCTTCAAGGGATCTGTATGCCCTTGTTTCAGGTTCTAGCAATAGAATTCAAGCAATTTGCACCCAAATCAATGACTTTGCACCCTCTAGACCAAAATGTTTTGCAATAGTTCATTTCATTGGCAAGAAATTCTCAAATTGTTTACTCCAAATAAGCCATCAGGTAGAGCAAAGAAAAACAATGCAAACCCTAAGTATCAAACAACACCAATACTCCCTCAACATCACATTACCGCTTCATTCTCGAACCGACAGAAGTGAATTCTTCTCTGCATTTTTTTAAATGAATTAGCATTTAGAATGGCAGTATTCTACCACCTTTAGTGTCTTCTCCAAGCCTTCATACCGAATAGCAGTCTAACTTGCAAAGTAGATGTATTCAAAAGAAAACTATAGCAATAGAATGCTATACACTCAGCAAGTGGATTCAAATGTCTTGAGTTCTATACAGCTTCATCACAGCATAGGATCTAATATGCTCTAATACTAATGTAGAGCAGTAAAAACTAGAGAAATATTAAAGATTACATTGCAAATACTAACTAGAACAAAGGGCAATTTTATTAGAATCATTTGTTATGTTTTACATTCCATACAATTGACTTATACAACATTATTTTACCGTTTTACCAACTATCTATGGGAATAACTTCCCACCCAACTAGCTACCTAATAAATAATTTATTAAATGAAACCTTATTTCCTAACATAGTGTCTAGCACCTCCATCCCACTATAGTGGGGAAAAAATGTAATGTTTGAAATTACATACCTTATATAATTTCACATTATGTCTTGCATCCCCTCTCTAGGGCCCTTCATATAGCTTGATTTGCAACAATCTCCCCTAAGTCATGTCATCTTTAGAAACTATTTTGGAGAGTTGTCTTAATTGTTGTTTTGAGCTTCCATGGCAATTTTGGGTCTGTTTCCCTCAGATAGGGACATGACGCATAAATGTTTGTCTGACAGGTTGGTGTCTCGTGTCATACAACACCATGTTCTGTATGTTTCGTTTGCATGTAGCTGCCATCAACATGATCACTAGCCATAATAAAAACTCATATGGACGTGGCAGGCTATTCTTAGAAACTTTCTCAAAATTGAATCAAAAGTATAAATTAAGAATATCTTCTAAATAATCTTCTACATCCATCAAGATTTCTAGAGAGAGTAGCAAAAAGCATGGTAGACTTAGGAAAATATAGAGTTCTGAGCATTCTTTCATGGTTGATGGTATATGTGAAATATTGCTCCATTTAGAGAGTAGTTCGTACACTATTTTAGATATCTTTGAATTATTGTTGCAGATTCATGTTTCCATATCCCATTTTACAGGTTTCAACACAAGGAGAGAATAGCTCATTCAAGAAACTTAAAGCTAGGAGTTTCTCTTGAAGATCCTCTAAGTTGCTAGCCTTCATCTCTTAATTATCACTATCCCCTGTAAAAGAATTTTAGTAGGTAGCATATACTTCTATGCTCTCTGATTTATCTTTCTTTTATGCATCGTAGAACTCAATATTTCTAAAGGCTTTTTCATTCTTGAATCCCTTTCTCTAAAATCACTAGAATTGAATCTATAGAGAAACTCTATTCCTACATCGAGCATTCCCTTGGTTGCACAATCATTACAAAATGCCTCTTTTCTCTTTTATCTTGATCCTGATTGCTATTTATCCCCCTTACTATTTGTAAAATCTAAGCCTAAAACCCTCTCCATAGACCAAAGAGGCACTATGAGGAAACTCATCAGTCACTACGTCCTAGACACACTTAGGTGCACATACACATTTCAATCTTTCTTCATCATCTAACTGCTTGTGGAGGTAGAAATACCAAAGTAGGGGTTTGACCACTCTCAGCAAACTCCTTTGCAATCCAAAAATTTCTTCTCATCTCATTACTATAGTCCACTTGGAGGAGGTTATTCGCATGAAGGTTTGCTAGTATTGAGTTTTTTTCTTTGTTGATTTAGTAATCTATAGTGTACCTAATTTATTTATATTACTCATTTATTATTCTTGTATTTATCTTCTTTGTGTTGTGCAAGTTAATTAAAAAATCCTATAGATAGAAGAGAAGCTCGTTGGGCCAACATAGAACATTCTCTCTAGGCTATGTCATCCATACTGTGTCATACAGACAATAATACTTAGCATAGAAACTTGTGTGGTGCCCTGTCATCCTTGATAGAGAGCTCCAGATTTCAACACCAAGTTCTATTTCATGTTTTATTCCACTTACTAAACTCTATTTCTAAATATTCATCTTTATCAATCTATATTTATGGGATTCATATTGATAAGTGTGGAATAGGACTTAAGTAGAGTACTTTTTCCCCATTCTATAATTAGACATCTTTATAAATAGAAACAAGGAATTGTACAAGGCATATGAGGTGTGATTTGAAAAGGGAGTCAAGATTGGAAGTAGTAATTTCATTGCTAACCAAATCTATGTTCCTAGACTGCCTTCGATGCCTGCATGTAGATATTGTTGAAGTTGACAATTAACTCCATCCACAAAGATCACCTACAAACCTAAGATATACCTTCCACAAGAGAAAAAAAGCAAACAGGAATAATTTGCACAATAAGGATGAATTAATGAAATGGATTAAAGAATTACATATGAGAACTTGCTTTTATATTTGCAAGTTAGAGGAAAACCCTAATATGACTTAAGAATAACCTAAGACTAAAATTAGCCCTAAGTAAACTTAATAAAGTGTAATTAAATATTTAATTACACCAACACCCCCCTTAAGTGCAACTTAGGGAGAAATGAAAAGCATGCAACTAATGTAAGAATGGGTCCAAGCTACAAGGCCATGTTAGGTACCCATGAACAACAAGAATCTCTCATAAAGTGGAGACAAAGGAGAAAAACCCTATGGGAGAAAACTCCTCTCCAAAAGAGAGAAAAAACAAGTACATGAACATGTGATGGAAGAAGGACTAACACTAAGACCCCCCTAGAACTAAATACATCACAAAAGTAAAATCATGAATGCTGATGTAGAGAAGGGGTAATCAATAAATCATTTTGACTGACTTGGAAGTCTTTAACAATGGTCCTCACCTCAATACTTTCCTATCACTTGAAATCCTTAAGACCCTAAACAATGACATGTAACAAGGGACACTTCATTTGGCAAAGTACTTTGACACATACCATCTCTTTGAACACTTTCTTGTGATTTCTTACACAAGCCCAAGCCAACACTTGATTGACCTTTTAAGCTTGCACTCAAGGTTCTTGTTCCAATGAGAATGACAACAAATATTATGTTCTTGAACCCTCAATATTATGAGCAGTGACATACAACAGAGGGCATGGAGAACTTGGTCCATTCAACCCATTACAACACATTGCTATGGTTTTCACAAACAAATTCCAAACCAACTTTTGACTGTCACAATACACCAGTCACTGTCACACACTACAATTAGGACTTTTTTGGCTTAATATCAAATAATTAAGAGAATAGTCAAGCACCCCTCTCGCTTCCTTATAAGGAATCTAATCAACTTTCACAAACATTCGTTATTGAATCCTTCAATGACTTCAATAAACCTACTTTACAAGACTGTCATAGGCAGATTACTAACACAGACCCCAAGAACTCTCATCCACATGCAAATGGTGAAATGTCCTTTTGTAGGACTATTAACACCACCATGATAGAGGTTTCCACCAAATATCATGAAATTTCGACAGTGGAAACCTTGTCAAAACATTTTTATTTGTTCACTGAAACCCTAAGTAGGGTTTATGTTTGTTTTCACAAAAATGGTTGTAAAATGCACAAATCTTAACAAAAATTGCTCAAACTAGTTGCATTTGAAAGGTATGATCACCTCCAACTTTCCTATTTGGTTTCAGGGTTGTACACATCGTACCAGTCCATACAAAGCATAAAATATAGTCTATTTTCAAGAAAATGCTGTTAGAAAGTGTGCAAAACTGAGTTTCTTTCGTTCCAACTTCTCCCCAACCTTGGGGATTGTGTTTACAAGACTTATTTATGCCCCTACAATCATTTTTTCAACACCAACCAACCTACAACTACCTTTTACAACATTTTCAAAAAGTTGTCATGGCAACCTTGACAATATTAACAATTTAGCAACTTTTGCATTTCTTGACCAAATTGCACCAAAACATCAAAATTGGTCCTAAAGGACATATAATGGTCTCAAATGACCCTATTGACATCAAACATATCAAATCAAGATAAAAATCAAAGTTTGACCATATTTCCCAAAGGTGCCCCTACACCATACTCCCTAGAGGAGAAAGATTCAAGTTCCACTTGAATAGAAAGATGCAACAGTGTAACCCTGCTTGAATGCTCTTGTCTTGTATCTTAAAAGTGGTATCTTAAACATCCAACATTGGCTCCAAATAAATGTATTGTGCAAAGTTGTCCTGTACCTCTTCTTCTATGAAATAGTCCAAGAGTTGTCTCATCTTGACCTTAGGTCTGTCTAAGTCTTGGTAAAAGTGCTTAAATCAAACAAAAGGAATGATCTTACCTTCATCTACACCTCCGAGTCCCTCTTTCAACATTACTTCAACAATTAAAACTTCACCACTACATTGTGCAAAAACATCAAACTCAAATCTCTTATTCTCGTTGATGTGAAAGGGTTCAACTTCTTGTTTAACACTGTCCTTTGCAATTGCTTGTGTGCTTTGTTTCTCACATTCTTTGAGTAGTCCTATTAACATTACAACTTCTGATGGATGAATCATGGTTTGGACATTAACAATGTCAACTTTGGCTTGCCAATTTACCTTGTTAACTGCTGCCCTCTCTGATATCCTTGTGGAATGACTGGTCTACTGCCTTATTATATCAGTATCAGATTGAGAACATGATGATAGAACATCCTTGAATGGACAAAAAGAATAGTGACTATGCATATACTTATGTCTGATATTATGAAGTCTTATGTTGGGATTGAACTTGCTATTGTCACCTTGCTCTATCTCACAATCACCTATTGTTGTCTTCTCTATGGGCTTTGTAAACTGATTGGCATGCTCCCTCTTTGTATTACTACTATCATACATAATAGACTCAGATATACTACATTCCATTTGATTGATTCTTCTCATTGGAGGAAAATAATTGGAAGGTTCATCAACAACAATATTTACACTACCCTTCAACATGTCTTGTATGTCCCAAGGTAACTCATTAATGTGTACTACTATTATGACTATCCTAGGTCTGATCATTTTTGCAAAATCTACCTTTTCCTCCTCCGTTGGCTTTAGAAACTCTTTTTGACTCATTAACATCACACTTGACCCTACTTTTTGATCTTTGTTTTCCTCCTTCAAAGATGTGAGAGTATAGGAGATTCCATCTTTCTCAATGTCATAAACTTATTCTTCCTACAATCATACTTAGCATTTCTATCATATTGCCATGGTCTACCTAGCAGCATATGGAAAACATCCATGGGAATGATATCACACAAAACTTTGTCCTTATATCCCCCTATGTGGAATTCTATCCAACTTTGCTCATTCACTAACACCTGTTGCCCTTTATTTAACTATGAAACTTTATATGGTGCAGCATGTGGTAACTTTTGTAACTTCAACTTTTCAACCATCTCAATAGAAACTAAGTTATCTTTGCTACTAGAATCAATGACAATTTGACAACATTTACCTTGGCATTTGCGTGTAGTCCTAAAGAATGACTTTATTTGAGGTAATTTGTTCTCCATGGGCACTTTGATCAAGGCTTTCTCATTAGCAAGGACTCCCCAACTTCTGGATCAACATTGTATGATGGAGAATTGACACTTTCATTACCCTCACCTTGTACAATTTGATTCTTCCTTTCACTCCTAACTGAAGTAGTGGATTGTTCCTCAGTGCATTGTCATGCTTGATGGCTAGCAAACTTGTTACATTTATAACACTTTCCAATGAAGCCACTTGTTCCTCCTCTACTCCCAAATCTACCCCTTGATTCTGAGACTTGTTCTTGTGAGTTACTTGTCTCTCCTTAACTCCCATGTGACTATCCTAAATTAGAAAATGATCCTCTTCCTCTTAAACTCCTTCCTCTACCCCTTCTTTTCTTTTCTTGTCTCTTTATCAACTTGTCTTCAGCCTTCATGGCCAACTGATAGCATTCTTCTACTATTCTTGGACTTGTGAGACTTAATTCATCTAGTAGGCTATACTTTAGCCCATTCAAGTACCTTGCAAATTTGTCAACTTCATCCTCCATATGGCCTGATCTAATGCTTAGTTTATAGAACTCCTCTGTATATGTCTTTACATCCATATCTTTTTGTCTCAAATTTTATAATTGCCTACGCAATTGAGTGGTAAAATCACTAGATAGAAATTTACCTTTCAACTTTGCAACCATTCTGTTCCAAGAGGTGATTTTGGATTTGCCCCACTTCCTTCTCTCATCTTACACATAGTCCCACCAAAGGGATGCATGACCCTTCAACTTTGTTCTTGCCAACTTCACCTATTATTCTTTAGGCACATCTTCAAATTCAAAATACTTGTCTAGTTCTCATATCCAATCTAGGAGTTCTTCACCATTTAGACTCTCTGAATACATTGGGAGTTCCATCTTGACCTTAGGACCATCATTATTGATAGCCTTGAGTAGCCTCTCCATCCTCATCTCTTCAACATCTCTTTCTTCTTGTTGTTCTACTTGTGGTGTCTCCTCACCCACATCTTCTTGGTCACTCATATCTCCTGTGACCACTCCTCTTTTTTTATTTCTTTCAAGTGCAGCAAGCCTAGCTTCAAAGATTTCTCTCATCTCTCTTGCATGTTTCTCCTTCAACTCACTCACTTCTCTAGCAACTATATTTGTTTTTGGAGGCATCTTGACCACAATATCACTTCACTATTCTTTCTTGCAGATCTCTCATGCTCTAATACCAATTTGATGCAAAGCAGGGGTAATCAATAAATCATTTTGAGTGACTTGAAAGTCTTCAATAATGGTCCTCACCTCATCGGGACAGCAATACTTTCTTATCACTTGAAATCCTTAAGACCCTAAACAATGACATGTAACAAGGGACACTTCACTTAGAAAAGTACTCTGACACATACCATCTCTTTTAACACTTTCTTGTGATTTATTACACAAGCCCAAGCCAACACTTGACTAACCTTTAAGCCTGCACTCAAGATTCTTGTTCCAATGAGAATGACAACCCATATTATGTTCTTGAACCCTCAATATTATGAGCAGTGACGTACAACTAAGAAATACAACAGAGGGCATGGAGAACTTGGCCCATTCAACCCATTACAACACATTGCTATGGTTTTCACAAACAAATTCCAAACCAACTTTTGACTATCACAATACACCAGTCACTGTCACACACTGCAATTAGGACTTTTTGGCTTAATATAAAATAATGAAGAGAATGGTTGATCACCCCTCTTGCTTCCTTAGAAGGAGTATAATCACTTTTCACAAACATTTGTTATTGAATCCATCAATGACTTCAATAAACCTACTTTACAAGACTGTCACAGGCAGATTACTGACACAGACCCCAAGAAATCTCACACATGTAAATGGTGAAATGTCCTTTTGTAGGACTGTGAACACCACCATGACATAGGTTTCCACCAAATATCATGAAATTTCAATGGTGGAAACCCTGTCAAAACATTTGTATTTGTTCACTAAAACCCTAGGTAGGGTTTATGTCTGTGTTCACAAAAATGGTTGTAAAATGTACAAAAATTGACAAAAAATGCTCAAACTAGTTGCATTCAAAAGGTATGATCACCCTCCAACTTTCCCAGTTGGTTTCAAGGTTGTACACACCGTACCAGTATGTACAAAGCATGAAATATAGTCTGTTTTCAAGAAAATGTAGTTAGAAACTGTGCAAAACTGAGTTTCTTTCATTCCAACTTCTCCCCAACCTTGGGGATAATGTTTACAAGACTTATTTATGCCCCTACAATTATTTATTCAACACTAACTGACCCACAACTACCTTTTACAACATTTTCAAAAAGTTGTCATGGCAACCTTGACAATATTGACAAAATTTAGCAACTTTTGCATTTTTTGACCAAATTGCACCAAAACATCAAAATTGGTCCTAAAGGACATATAATGGTCTCAAATAACCTTATTGACATCAAACATATCAAATAAAGACAAAAATCAAAGTTTTACCATATTGCCTAAAGGTGCCCATGCACCAAATGCCCCCCATAAGAGAGGAAGAAGAGAGAAGGTCTAATGACCCCCCAGAAGTGAGAAGGATAAAACCCCATGTGAGGATATGCTCCCTCCCAAAATAGAGATGAGAAGAGAGACCATGTAGATGTTCCTCAAGATGACTCATGTAGTGCTGGAAGATGCTCGACACAGAATAAAGATGAAGACCCATGAACATCGAACAACATTTCTCCCCTTGGGAAGAAATAGAACTACAGATGTGTGCATAATGTCTTCCCATTCTAGATAGGAATATACAGGAAGAAGGATAAATGTCTCTAAACTATGCACGTGATCCAAAGACAACAATGATGATCCTAAAAATTGCTTAAATGTCTCTAATCCACTACCAAACTATGAAGAAGTGGAGGATCAAGAACAATCTCTAAAGCAGATGATGGTGATGTAACTCCATCGAAGCTATCATCAAAGAGAAGACAAATGTCCTCAATGTGGTCCTCCAAATCTGCAAGATGGGACTCTACAAACAATAATGATATATTTGGTAGAAATGCATCCCAAAAAGCTATCTCTGGAAGACTGATAATGTCCTACTGTAAAGAATCTGATGTAGCAACAAGTAATAAAGATGTGATCTCTATAAGAGGAGAAGGAGAAGTAAGTGAAGTCACTGTGTCATCTGAACTAGCAAGACCTATCAAATATGCAAGCTCCTCAATTGTATCATCATCAAAAGGTATGCAATCTACATCATCAAGGGGTATGTGGTAATCCATAGCAAGAACACCTAGGAATGGAGAGATATGTGGGTCTCCATAGATATCCCAAATGCTAGTCCAAAGAGCGTGTGGGCACTCAATATGTGAGATAGTACACATAGTGTCAGAATCAACACTAGAACCAATCAATCCTACAATATGATCAATATAATTTCCCCATGCAGATTTCCTCCCAAGTGTATCTGGTTCAGGTATGAGTCCATAAAGATAAGGCAAAAGATTAAGCCACCTAAGATGTGTCAAGATGCCCTTTTGCCAAAACTCATAATTATCCTTACCTAATGTAACCATAGAAGGGTGAATAGAAAAACCCATGATATTTCCTCAAATAAATCAGATCAGAGATCAACAATTTGAATATTTATTAATGCTGATAAATGAAGCCCAACAAAACAAACAGAACTTCTCTAGGTGCCAAAATGTCCAGAATATCAAATCGAAGCCATAAAACTGACAAAATGAATAAAGAATACCTAGGAGTGAATTTGGAAAATGTGTATGGATGGCTGTGTAGAGCTCCTCAATACCTTTCCAATGCCACAAGAATCACGAAAATTGGAGATCGTGGCAAAAAGACACGAGCTCGGAGGCCAAAAAGTGATATGAACTTCAAACAACAATAAATTGCACCAATAGAAAAATCTGCAAAAACATACCTGCACCACTAGATTATGCTCAGAACCATCTTTCCAACACCTAGTCATTTGTGAAAATCTGACTCTGTTTTCCCAAGATATGACAAAAACAAGAAGACCCCCTTGAAGCACAAATTAGGGCAAAAAATGGCCCCTTTTTGCTAAATTTAGCCAAACTGTCAGATAAAAATAGAACCTAGCTAAATTGGAGGACCACCAAAAATAGAGCCAAAAATGGTGAAGCCATAAAAAATGGGCACAGAAGTCGAGGTTGGTGCATGCAACACGGGCATAGATGAGAAGGATTTTTTTTTATTAAAAATAACTTTAAAAAAATATATTGAAAAGGATTTTTTTAAAAAACATTTAATGAGGGTGGGGGCGTAAGCCACCCCATGACCCCATGCAAATGGGATTCTCTATCCCAAAAGGGTGCAAGCGGTACCCTATGTTGTAGGTTGTACCTTGTAATAGGTTATGGGGCCTACGTAGGGTACTGCGTAGGTACCCAATGCCTTAAAAAAAATTGAACCCTTTTTTTTTTTAAATCTTTTCAATGTCTCAATTTTTCTTTTGAAAATATATTGCTTTTTTTTTTAAATTACAATAATAAACTCTGCACAAAGTTTTTTTAAAAAGCAACAATTTAAAAAAAACCTCGTATTGCATGTTGGGCAGGTCGTATAGCTTGCCTGGCAAAAAACATTTACCGCAAATGAGCTTGAGGCTGATTTCGACGATTTGACAGTTGATCTTAAGGTTTTTGGGTGCTTTGAATGCAATGATGAGGTCCATCTGAGCTGAAAATGCTCCAAAATTGCAGATACCCTCTAGATCCCAAAAAAAAGCACCCGCTGAAACCTTCATAGATCTGGCCTCCCAAGACCAAATTCATTCACACAAAAGACAAATCTACCTTTTCCAGTTGCTCTGAATCTAATGGAATACTCCGTTTTACACAAAAACACACCCAACAAATGGCTCTTGCTTGAATTCTTCTCCAAATCTGAGAAGGGGCTTGCAGATCCGCTCTGATACCATGTTGAAGTTGATATTAACTTCAACCACAAAGATCACCTACAAAACCTAAGATTTACCTTCCACAAGAGAAAAAACAAAGAGAAATAATTTGCACAATAAGAATGAATTAATGAAATGGATTAAAGAATTACATGTGAGAACTTGCTTTTATATTTGCAAGTTAGAGGAAAACCCTAATATGACTTAAGAATAACCTAAGACTAAAATTAGCCCTAAGTAAACTTAATAAAGTGTAATTAAATATTTAATTACACCAACAGATATCATCTTGAGTTTCTCTTTGTTGTCACCTCTAGTAGGCTAAGAACTATAAGTTAATGGTTGTAACCTTAGCTTATAAGTCTTGTGAGTTTCTAATTATAGTTATCTTGAATAAATTTTGCTAGATAATAAAGTATCATAATATTTTGTGTGTGTGTCCTATTCCATTCAATATTTTTTTGGAATCTTGTGAGAGTCATGTGTTTTGGATTGTACTGCATAGCCAATGTTACTAGTTGGTAGTTTACGTGTGAAGCTACTTAAATCTCAAGTCACTTTTCACTGCACACTTGAGGAATGACTGCATCAAGTAGTATTAGAGCTCCTGTATGTTGTCTCAAAGACTCTAAGATTTTGTTGCAGGTGTGAGGAGAAGTCCTACAATTATAGAGAGCTACATAAGACATCATTTGATTTTTGAGACAACTTGAATGTGGTGGGTTTTACTTTTCCACAATTGTATGAGAGAAGAGCACAATGAGATTTATCTTTCAAAGATTTGTTGTGGAAGTGGCATTGATATTGGTAGGATGCCCCAAGAAGGAGAGTTCCTGTAATAAATATGATGGAGGAAATGTTTGAGCAACTTTGTGTTGAGCTCTAAAATGAGATAGTTGCTTTGGCTATTAACCATAGAAGAATTCTAAAAAATCATGGAGAATATGGTAGTGATGAAGAAATTAGAATGGAAGAAAGAGAAAGTGAAGACGAACAACCTCTATATGAAGGACAAGATTATGTCTTGAGAGCTTTTACAAGGATTAGCAAAGGGGCTAAGATGGAAGTTCCATGCTTCTCTAGTATCCTAAATCTAGAAGAAGTAGTAGATTGGATCAATGAGTTAGAAGAGTATTTGGAATATGAAGATATTCATGACCCTCATAGGGTAAAGATGGCGTGGACCAAACTTAAGGGACATGTTTCTCTTTGGTGGAGAGAGTTGCAGAGAAAAAGAGTAATAAATGGGAAAATGAGAATCACCTCGTGGAATCAAATGGTTTCTAAATTAAAAGGGAGATCTCTTCTTGAAGATTATGAGTTGGAGTTATTAAAAAATCTTTAGAACTTAAGATAGAAGGAAAGGAGTCTATAAGATTACATAGAGGAGTTATATAAAGTGGTAATTAGATTAGGACACCATGAAATAGATAGAGAGAAGGTAGCATGAGATATGTGAATGAGTTGAGATTCAATACTCAAAAAGGAGGTAGCAAAATAATTCAAAAGGGAAAGGAATGTCATTTGTTGGAAGAGAACTAGTAGATAGCGACAAGGGAAAAATGAACATGTGAAGAGGAAATAAGTACTTGACAAAATAATGATTCAAGTGGAAGCACAAGAGGAAGGTATTCCATATAAAATGGGCCTCCTAAGAAACTCTAAAAAAGTAAAACTTGTCTCATATAATACAAATTATTTAAATATAAATTACTTAATTATATGAGTTATATGTATTTCTATTATAATTCCTTCAAAAACTCAAGTTCACAATATAAAAAATGAAAAAGAATATTTTACAAACTTTTTTATTTTCCTTTCTCTAAAATATTAATAAACATTTATTAAGTTTTTATTTTTCTTTCTTCCATACATGTTTGTTTTTATTTTTATTTATGCAATAATTTTTTTTATCTTTCTTTTAATATGCAAATGTATATAGAAAGAATAATTTTGGACGACAAAAAATTAGTTTACCAAAAAAAAAAAAAAAATTGGGATTAATGATAGTTCATTTATATGACCAAAAAATAGGAGTTGCAAGCTACATATATCGTGGCCAAGATAGCCACCACATCAGGGCTCTCAATTTTACAAAAGCTACAAAAGTATTACAACCTTTTCAAGAAAGGCTTTTCAGTTTCTTCTCCAGATACGCCTTGCCATGCTTCCAGGAGAAGGAGCATCAATAATGGATCTTTGATCCAAAGGCCCAAGTGGTTGTGGTCATTGAGATGGAGGCCTAGGGAACCATGGTGATGGTCGGTAACCATGCTGAATCTCAGGAGAGACTATCGGCTCATGTTGGAGAATAGGAGATCTTCTGACCGGAAGTTTAGGTCTGGAGGACCCACTTTCAATGGATGGCTGAAGTAAGAAATACTTTCTTGATTTGAGCTGGTCCAGTCGAGCCATTAATTTCCTCCAAGTTTCTTGACCCATATTCATGGTATGGAGTTGAGACTCAGTTTGGACAATATCTTCAATTACCTTGTCCAATTCTACACGAGTGTCCCTTACACAGGTGTCCCTTCTGAGCATTATGCAGTAGAAGGAGACTTCCGAATCCTCATCAGAGGAGTGAACTTCTTTGGTCATCAAATTGACCTGAGCTTGTTCTTGAGCTGATACATATTCTTCTGATTCAGACTTGGTACTTGATTCTAAACAAGAGAGGATGATATCTTCTGAGTCTGATGGATAAGCATTGATGAATTCATATTCATCATTTTCAACCCCTGCTTCTCTGGCTGCACGAACTTTACCTTTTCCTTTCTTCTTATTTTGGTCCGGGCATTTATTTGCAAAGTGATCACCTTTGCAAATGTAGCAGGTAGGTTTCCATTTCTTGGAACCCTTTCTTTTCTTATCCCTTTTTCTGAAGTATCCTTTTTTCTTGGAATACTTACTTTTGAATTTCTTCTTTTTCTTCTTGTAAGGTCTTTCTGAATTGTCACATTTATAACAAGAAGATTTTCCCTTTTCAGGGAACTGATTAGAAGGCATAATCTGGTAACAAATAGATGAAGAAAGTAAAGGTTGTACCTTTTTTATTTCTTTCTTAGCTTTTCCTTCTTCACAGATCTCTTCATTAATCTGTGTTAAGAATTGAACTAACTGTGGATAGGTTAGTTCTTTCATTTCTATATTATCTACTACCAGATTCTCAAGAACTTTCTTGTGATAGAATTCTCCTATCACAGTACCAAAACTTTTTAGAAAAGTGGTGAACATGAATTCATGATTCTGCTCACGGCCTGACAAATAGAAATTCTCATATTGGACTTCACAATATTGCTTGAAATATTTGAGGTCCTTGCACTTACCTTTAATTAACTTGTTGTAGGCTAACTTTTCTCTGACGTCTGTTTTTCCCACAAACAAACGTGTCAATTGAGCACAGACTTGATCTGTACCTCTGTCTAACAGACTTTCTCTGTAAGCATCATCGAGCCGGTCCCATACATGTCATGCAATATTGGTCATGGCATTCAGAGCCTGCTTGATTACTTGCTTTTCATCTGCATCAGCATTAGTGGACATATAATTTGTTATCTAGGCTCGCATTGCATCTATACCTCTTGTATTTTCAATATCTTTAAAATGATCAAAATTAACAAGGGGTGGTGTATCAGCTTTCAAAGTTTGAATATTTTTCAATGGATCAACAGGGTTAGATCCATTTGGATTAGAGCTAGAGCCACGAGCCATTTGGAACTTTCCTTTGGCTTGTTCCTCTGGAGTGGTGTCTCTAAGATTCCCTATGGAGGGATCATAAACCTTTTCAATTACAGGCTGCCTAACTTCAGTCTTTAGCTTAGGTCCTTCATACTGAGCCTGTAAATATCCCTTTGCACTGGAAGGGAAATTCTTTGTTCTTACAGTCTGCTGCTGTCGAACTGTATGGGTCACGGACTGAATAGTCCTAGACTCTTCTTGAAGTGCAGACTTTATATCAAAGGATTCTGACTTGATGGAATCATTCATAAGAAGTTGTGACTGTGCAAATGAATGGACTTCTTCAGAGATTTCAACAAGTCTCTGACTATTATGCTTGACATGTATATTTGTAGTGTTCAGTTGAGAACCAAGCACATCACAATCTAATTTGACTTCACTTCTGACTTTCTGCAGAAGTTCTCTCTGTTGTTCTAAAGATCGTTGCTGAGCAACCCACCAGGTTTCAGCTTGACTTTTGAACTCATTATATTGAGCTTTGAGTTCCTGAAGATCTTTGTTAACAGAGTTCATCCACTAATCTGTGAGACGCTTTTCCAAGTGTTCAAGAGTGGAGATTAGAGAATGGAAATTCTCTTGAGCACTGAGGCGTGATTTCTCAGCCTTGACTGCTTCGATCTGGTGCCAGATCTTTCTATCCTCAACAAGTAGCATGGATTTCCTAAGACACAGGTTTGTCCAGTTAAGCAATTTGCTTTGACTGGTACCTTGGGAACTTTCAGGAATAGGAAATAAATGCAGAGGCCAGAAATCAGCTTTATAGGTTCCGGTTGTATCAAATAGAATAAAATCCTGAAAGGGGGGAATGGTACCGGGAACAAGACAAGGACCTGCAGGGGTACTTATAGCCTTTTCATGGGACTCAGAAATATCATGTTCAGGTATCGTAGCTTGTCTGGCTGAAAACTTTCTAAAATGGCCGGTTTTCGGAGGAAAAACAAAAGAGCAGTCTTCACATCTATACAACCCATTATCTAATTCAGAAAACTTTTTATGGGTGCATGATGAACTAGCAAGAATGGCTGAAGCTGTTGAACTGCTAGATTTTGCAACAGTAGGGATGGTAAACAAACTTTCAAAACCCTTAGAGGGTTGTAATCTAACGCTCTAGGAGCGAGGTAGGGAACTCACAAATGGACCAGGTTGGTTGTAGTTAAAAACTTTTTATGTTCTCATGGAAGGTCCAGTGCGCAAGGCAGGCTGGGTGCCCGATGAGAATCTGATTACTGCCTGATCATCTATTTCTTCAATTGAGATGCCTCTCAATTGTGGTTGTTTCTCATTTTCTGCTTCTACTTGACTTTCACTATCCCAAAGATCTAATGCCCATTCTTCAGGCATCTTGATATCTTTGTGCTTTACTATTTTGGGTGCAGTCAATTGTGTGCTGTCACTGGAGGATGTCCAGATGGTGGAAAGACCTTCTAATCCTTGGGCTTTTCTAGGATTAATCATTAATGGAATGACCTTATTATACAATCTATAGTGAACCAGAAATGTCAAGGAATGGTCGACAGACTTCTTCTTCATGAAGAGATTCATTGTCTTGAAATTATATTCAAGAACATCTTTGAGGTTTCCATCTTTTAGACTAACAGGGAAGTCTAACAGGCAATCGATGTAGATTGGACCTTTGGACATTGAATCACAACCAACACCTAGAAGAGAATGAGACAATTTGTAAATTCGGGCATCTTTTAGCATCATCATTACGATGATAGGTAAGCCTTTTCTATAATGACCACAGATTCCTATTCTGACATAGGACAAATGCATGAACTGTGGATTATCAGGACTGGCTAAGGCTTCTTTCTGAAACTTTGCTACAAGGGCATCTGAGAAAATATTTAATTTACCCTTACTACCACCAGTAACAACATGTTGCAGGGTGGCTACATGACAACGTTGCGAAGTTTTATAACCAAACCAATTCTTAAGACCCTTATTCTTATTAAACATATCTATAACACCATTAAGAACATCTTTATAGATATCAGAAGATTTAATCTTAGGCACACGAAATTCCTTATCAGGAAACTGATTACTAGCAGAAACTTCGTCTAAAACATTATTACTTGACTCAGGAGTAGAAAATGAACTTTCATTATCAGCAAAGAAATTGGTGAACTTAACTTCTGTGTTGTGATCTGCAGTTAGGTCACTGCTTTCCATAGTCGATTCAAAAGTGTTTGCTCTATCCATTCTGCGCTCGAACCTACGCTCAAATCTGCGCTCGAAATACAAATTACTGCCTCAAATCTACCCTGACGCAACAAGCTTAAACGGGACTTACACCACGAGGACTTACAACAGGATACTGGTTTGTATGAGCAATACAGAGAGCAATATAAGGAGCAATACAGTGAATAGTATAACACTTATTGGCTAGTTATGGTTAGACAACAATGATAACAACAGACAATAACATCATCAGCTCTGATACCAACTTTGTAACACAGCTGCAAATGACAAATGAAGTGCGGAATAGAATATCTGATTCTCAGATAGATCTTATGTATATTATTATGACGTACACTTAGGAACATTACATTCATCATCTTACAATGCGCGCTGGCATAGACTTAGACATCTATGTGGAAAGAGGAGCTTAAAACATACAGAGCAAGCTAGAGATAATAGCACTCTTGGTTTTTAAACTCTTCTTACAACATAAAGAGCAAACCAGAGATAATGGTACTCTTTTATAGACTCAACACTTAAACTCTAGACTCTCTAGGATTTCACTTCACCAGAAATCATTAAGAAGAGAAGGCGTCCCTCTTGCCTTATATAGGGAGTGTGGGCAACGCTTTAACCTTATCTTCTACAATTCTTTTGAAATCCATCCATAGAAAGTGGACACGTTGCAAACCTTATCTGAAGGATTACCCGGTTGAGGATAAGGATTCCTCTGGTGGGACCAATTAATCCGTGAACAAAGATAAAGCTGATCGACCGATAAAACTTTACAGGATGCCTTTTGATCACGAGAGGTACAACTCGTGCTTACGATAAGGCATGTAAGCTTTCCCCTTTTACCGTGGTGAGGCCCACATCTATCATTTTTCTCGAGATGATAGATATTCTCGATGGATGACAAGCCCATCCATTAGCCTAGGACGAACTTTACCTTTTCCTTTCTTCTTATTTCGGTCTGGGCATTTATTTGCAAAGTGATCACCTTTGCAAATGTAGCAAGTAGGTTTCCATTTCTTGGAACCCTTTCTTTTCTTATCCCTTTTTCTGAAGTATCCTTTTTTCTTGGAATACTTACTTTTGAATTTCTTCTTTTTCTTCTTGTAAGGTCTTTCTGAATTGTCACATTTATAACAAGAAGATTTTCCCTTTTCGGGGAACTGATTAGAAGGCATAATCTGGTAACAAACAGATGAAGAAAGTAAAGGTTGTACCTTTTTTATTTCTTTCTTAACTTTTCCTTCTTCACAGATCTCTTCATTAATCTGTGTTAAGAATTGAACTAACTGTGGATAGGTTAGTTCTTTCATTTCTATATTATCTACTACCAGATTCTCAAGAACTTTCTTGTGATAGAATTCTCCTATCATAGTACCAAAACTTTTTAGAAAAGTGGTGAACATGAATTCATGATTCTGCTCACGGCCTGACAAATAGAAATTCTCATATTGGACTTCACAATATTGCTTGAAATATTTGAGGTCCTTGCACTTACCTTTAATTAACTTGTTGTAGGCCAACTTTTCTCTGACGTCTATTTTTCCCACAAACAGACATGTCAATTGAGCACAGACTTGATCTGTACCTCTATCTAACAAACTTTCTCTATAAGCATCATCGAGCCGGTCCCAGACATGTCGTGTAATACCGGTCATGGCATTCAGAGCCTGCTTGATTACTTGCTTTTCATCTGCATCAGCATTAGTGGACATATAATTTGTTATCCAGGCTCGCATTATATCTATACTTCTTGTATTTTCAATATCTTCAAAATGATCAAAATTAACAAGGGGTGGTGTATCAGCTTTCAGAGTTTGAATATTTTTCAATGGATCAATAGGGTTAGATCCATTTGGATTAGAGCTAGAGCCACGAGCCATTTGGAACTTTCCTTTGGTTTGTTCCTCTGGAGTGGTGTCTCTAAGATTCCCTATGGAGGGATCATAAACCTTTTCAATTACAGGCTGCCTAACTTCAGTCTTTAGCTTAGGTCCTTCATACTGAGCCTGTAAATATCCCTTTGCACTGGAAGGGAAATTCTTTGTTCTTACAGTCTGCTGCTGTCAGACTGTATGGGTCACAGACTGAATAGTCCTAGACTCTTCTTGAAGGGCAGACTTTATATCAGAGGATTCTGACTTGATGGAATCATTCATAAGAAGTTGTGACTGTGCAAATGAATGGACTTCTTCAGAGATTTCAACAAGTCTCTGACTATTATGCTTGACATGTATATTTGTAGTGTTCAGTTGAGAACCAAGCACATCACAATCTAATTTGACTTCACTTCTAACTTTCTGTAGAAGTTCTCTTTGTTGTTCTAAAGATCGTTGCTGAGCAACCCACTAGGTTTCAGCTTGACTTTTGAACTCATTATACTGAGCTTTGAGTTCCTGAAGATCTTTGTTAACAGAGTTCATCCACTAATCTATGAGACGCTTTTCCAAGCGTTCAAGAGTGGAGATTAGAGAATGGAAATTCTCTTGAGCACTGAGGCATGATTTCTCAGCCTTGACTGCTTCGATCTGGTGCCAGATCTTTCTATCCTCAGCAAGTAGCATGGATTTCCTAAGACACAGGTTTGTCCAGTTAAGCAATTTGCTTTGACTGGTACCTTGGGAACTTTCAGCAATAGGAAATAAATGTAGAGGGCAGAAATCAGCTTTATAGGTTCCGGTTGTATCAAATAGAATAAAATCCTGAAAGGGGGAATGGTACCGGGAACAAGACAAGGACCTGCATGAGCATAAACATATTATGTTTTTTTATCCTAAATACTACTGCTAACAAAATATCATATTTTTAGATCATTATAATATCAGCATTTAAGGTCTCCTATGAGGCTACAGCAAGGTCAGCCTCCCCATCAGATCTATTCATCTCGTGACAAACAACTGCAAGCTCTGATACTAGTTCCAAATCTATATGTCCAATTCCATTCATGTCGACATAAACCCTCTGGTTTTCCAAACTAATCGGATCCACATTACCGAATCCTAGGCCCTATATGGTATTCATCATCTCAGCATCATCAATATGAAGCCTTCTAAAACTGTCATTCAACTCCTCCAACCGATGCAAGAAGGAATGGCAAGTTGTAGCACAGCCATGATGTCCCTACTCTAGAAAGGTAGCAACAAACTCTTTAAGTGAAAGGTCCTCCCTCTCTACAGCTTTTTCCTTGAAAGCTATCTAGTTTTTCGCCTTTAGAGCCACCTGTATAAATAAATCAGGTTGTGTGAGTCTTTATTCAAACCCAGCAAGAATCCTTGTATTGACTTGAAAATGGTCCTCATTCCTCTTTTTCCACAAGATCCATAAAACTTCAAATGTTAATGCAAGCCAAAACAAGTTAGAGTTTGCATCAAAACCAGAAATATGACCAAATAAAATTCCAAACTTATAAAATAGAGAACATGGTGACCAATAAGGTAGCTTACTCAAAAATAAATTCTAGACTTGACTAGCATAAGGACACTCAAAGAAAATATGATCACAGTTTTCATAAGCACTACAGATACTACAAATGTAACTATTAAGACCCACAGGTAATTTCTTTAGGCAAAGCAACCATCTAAAGCATCCTATTTTGGGTTCTAAAGAGTTAGACCAAAAAGACAAAAAGATACTCCTTAATTTATTAAAACCCACATCCCTATTCCAGACCTTGACACAATGTTCATTAATATCCTCTGAGTTCCCAAGCATCTTGTAAATCCTTTTAGACTCACAATTCATAAGATTGGCACCATCCTCCCAATTTAGATTATCCAGCCAATCCTACTCTTCAAGAAGGTTTTGCAAAGCAGGGTTGCCCGAATAAGCTAAATGCAATACAATATAAGTTCTTCTTTGAGTTTCTTTTAGCCCATACTCAATTTTTAGGCACTCCCAAGATTTAAAACTAACCGAAGTGAAGAATTTTTGAAATTCAGACAGTCCCATCTTATGCCATTTGAGACCTGAGCAACCTTGGATGAGAGCAATATGCTTCCCATTGTGCTTTAAGGCTCACCAAACAAAGCTATGTTTTCCCCAATGCAAAAAAGTATTATCCCTACTAGGGCAAGAGATGAGACACCTTACACCTTCCTAAGCCTTCTAGATAGATGCAAAAACCACATACCCGAAAGGATTAACTTTAAAATCCCTGAATAGGAGGTCATAGGGATGCAAATCTTTCCAGCCTAAGGAACCTCTAGGCCTAGCAAGTTTAATATTGTTCCTCACTAAAACCTTCCAAGGCTAATTGCCTTCTAGAGAATGCACAGTCCATTTTGCTACAAGGGCTAACCCTTGAAGCCTCAAGTCTTTCAAACCAAATCCCCTAAAGTCTCTGCTGATACAGCACCATTTCCACTTTACATAGTGCTTTTTGTTTCTTCCTTTGCCATCAAACCAAAGGAAGGACCTGATCACCTTATGAATGCTTTCTATCTGTAGTTTAGAAAAAAGCCACATGGAGGCATAGTACACTATATATGCTAATAAATTTTTTTGACACACTTGGAATCTCCCTGCCAAGGATAGAGCTTGTCTGTTCCAACTTTTGAGTTTACAATCAATTTTTGTAAAGAGCCAGTTCCACATTTGTTTGAGAGAGGGGTCTATAGCAAAAGGGATACCAATGAATCTATCTAACTTTTTCAGCCCTCTCCACTTCCACTCATTATCACCAAACCAAGCAAGAAGAGACTCGGACCATCCTAATAGAAAGGATTTATCAAATGAGATCTTGGCACCTAAAGTACAACAGAAAATGTTCAATCTAGTCTTAAGATTTTCAAGATTTTCTTTTTCTATCACAGGATAAAGTGCAGTGTCATCTGCAAACTACATGTTGAGTAGGGAATTCTCGTCCGAAATCTCAATGCCTTTAAAAGAGCCTACTATTCTATCTATTCTCAAAAGATAATATAGAGCTTCAGAGGCAATAACAAATAATGCAGGAGCCAAAGGGCACCCTTGCCTAATGGACCTCCCCATATGAAAGGAGGAAGTGAGTTCCCCATTAACTTCCACTTGAGCAGATGCATTCCTAAACAACATTTCATTCATCCTCACAAATTCTGAAGGGAACCCAAAAGCCTTGAGTATACAAACTATGAAGGACCATTCCACTCTATCATAGGATTTTTCAAAGTCTAACAATGAAATCCCTGCATTCTATCTAGTTTCCTTAGCCCAATGAGTAGCTTCCTATAGAGGAAAACTAATGTGTTGTAGACTTAACTAATTTAGGGGAAACCTATCTGAACAGTCCACTCTATCACTATGCATTCCTATACTTAATTATCGACCAAGGAGCGTAATATTATGATGGTACTTGCAAAGTATATGCCTTCAGGGCTCATATGGTTCCTAAATCATTCTATTTTTAACTTTAAACAAACAAATCTACTTTTCTAGAATTGACAGAATTACAAACAATGAAAATAGTTATGAATCCTAGTTGCTACGGGTACCTACAGCAAGGTCTGTAAATAACTATTACAACAGGGAAACTATAGAATTAACTTAATGAATTGACAAGAATGAAATGACTAACTATTGATCTCCGGAGGATTTGTAAACACACTAATATGCATTTGTTCATGAACTATATCTATTTGATCAAAACATAATACTAACTTGAATTCAAATTATGATTAACAGAAAACTAATAAACCAACATTAACTAAACTGAAATAAACAAGGAGAGAATCAGTACCTTGAGAGGCCAGCTCAAGAGACTGTCTTCCTTAACTAAAACCAAATCTAATCTAGATTCTACGTATCTTTGTAACACATATCGAAGCTTAACTTATTCCATGCATAGAATCAACTCATAACAAATTGTTCAACAATGAAATATTTTCTATCATATCTAGATTGTATTCCATATATGTAACATGCTTGAGTCTTTACACATAGAAAAGGAAATGATAACTAAACTTTTAACAAGTTGACTCTGCTACCTTATATATCTCATCTCCCCCTTACTATACAAAAATGGAGACAGAGCCTTATTTATTAATTAACTGACTCTGATCCTTTACCGTGCCTAGATACTAGGTCGTGGAGTCAAGATCACATTCTTATTCTAACTGACTATAAGAAGAAGAATTCAAATCAAATTAGAAGTCTGATACATGAACAACATCCATAATCATATTTGAAACAAATCCACTCCTTAATTTATTACTATACATGATGCTCCATAATTGTCTTCAGTTGTCTCTGCATTCTTAGCATTGAAACTCACACTTCTATTAACTCCTTTGTCTGCAACTTGCTACAAATGCTCGATCTCATCATGACACATCCAATTCTGTACATAGAATTAGTTGTCAAAGCATATACCACAAGCATTCTCCATGACTAACCATAAAAACATCTCATTTATACTTTATACATATCTATATCTAATTCATTCATTAGATAATATGATCATCACATTCCATATTAACATTATAAGTTTAGGTCTTAGAAGTATAAAGAAGGTCAACATATCATAGTGCAAACATGGATAAATGTCTTAAAGGATGCTATGAAAGAAGTCTTTGAAGTATAAAAAGTAGCATAAAAGAGACTCATTTTGCAGCCCATCATTCCCCCTAGCTAACCTTTTGCTTGTCCTCAAGCAAAATTACTCAAACAGATACCTAGGAGAATGAATTATAATGTAAAACAATTTGCCTCAAGTCCATAACTACCCTGACACCCTCACCCTGTTTCAAATAGAACCTATTGTAGCATGAAAGCCTTTGTAGTCTGATATTTTCTATAGTCCTACATTCCTCTCCCTTTTCTCTTGTCTAGTATGGAACTAGATATAAGAGTAGAGGTGGATGGTAGGTAAGACGCAACCATGCCACACCTTGATTCTCTAAAATTTGAATGTACCTGCGTAATCTTTCAGACATGTTCATAAAGTTATGTAAGAAATGAGGTTCTTTCCGTTGAAGAGTAGGTGTCAAACTGATCCATCTGCTTTGCACATATCTAACACAACATTGTAACATGGATCCCATCATTCTCTATATCCTTCTGTGATCCCTTATTCTTAAGTCCATAATGATTTTGCCTGGACCCTTATGAGAGAGAAGTTTGTACCATTTTATGACGATATCTTCACGGTTAAGTGCCTCTTGTCTGATTGGTAGTGATACCTTCTTCTCATATTCTTCATACCTATCCATTAATTCTCCTCTCAACTTTTCATTATTTAGGTATGATATTACATCTCTCAACTGCAAATCTCCAACATTTATGGAGGGATTCCATTCTGTATCTTCCTCCATCAGGTAGTTGTGCAAACAGAACTCACATAGTTGATCTTGTTGTTCTAGACTGATCTTTTGAAAATAACTGAAGAAATTGTGTCTAGAATGTAGAGCTGGTTGGTCACTAACAAATCTATTGAATTCAAAACTAAGAAATTTCTCCTTTAAAAATAATGCATAAACCCTTGAAGGTGGTCTGCATTCAATGATTTCCATGGCCCTGTCAATTATGTCTTCCACCTTTGCCTCTAATTTCTTAATTTCAAGATTCTAGTTCTCAATTATTTCATTAAAATTTTTCCTTCCTTTATCCCAATTCTCTGTGTCTTGTTTTGACCTACTAGTGACTTTCAGCAACTCAAAACCCAATGAAACAGTAGTATGGTATGTTAGAGTTCTTACCTCAGGAAATGCTAGAGGGGGTTCCTTCTCCTCATCTGAGCTAATCTTGCTAACAACCAATTGTGCTAACAAGTCCAATTTAGACCCTTGATTTTGTGTCTGAATCCTCTCCTCTAATTCCTGTATCCTCTTTTCTTTTTCTATCTCCCTCTCTTCATACCTCTTTACTTGATCCTCTAGGGTTTTGATTGTATTCAATGCCTCCTAAAGTTCTTTTTGGAGGTCTCTTTCTTCTAACAATTCATTTCTTTTCTCAAAATTGACATCACCACTATCATTATTATCAAAAGCATTAAAAATTTCTTTAACAGGGCTACCAGGGGTTGCTTTTTTCATCTTTTTGGCAACAAATGGGTCTTCTGAGTCATAGTCAGAAGAAGAAACATTCACATCATCCTTATTTGCAGAGATGTCATCTTCAGGTATATCAATAGGAACATTCCCAAGAGCATTTCTTCTTTCCTCATAATCTTGTCCCTGCTCAACAATCTTTTCTTTAGCCGTCTGTTTCCTCAATCTGTCTGATCTCCTCGGGGTAGTGATTTCTTGTTCAACAGCCCTTTTTCTCTACTTTTTACCTTTCCCCTTTTGTTTCTCCTTTGCTTCCCCTGCATTGACATTTTTCTCTTTCTTTTTCCTTTTTATGTATCCTTTCTTACTTTCTTCTTCTTTCCTTTCTTGCTTACAAGTTTTGGGGTCACATGTTCAGGAGGAGAGAATGAAGGTTGCCCTGTTTCTTTAGGTATTTTTTCAGGGACATTTTCATCCTTCATCTCTTCATGAACAAGTTCATCTTCAGGTTCAGCATTGTATGGGGGTTCTTCTTCCTCCTCATGAGGTTGCTCCAACAAGGTGGAAATATCAACACAATCCTTAAAGGCCCCCCAATCAATTTGTGGGTATTGTATCTGCAAACTCCTCTTAACCAGTAGTGCAATTAGACAATGATGAGACACCGAAGTATCTATTGGCTTCTTTTGGTATTCTGAAGCCATTCTCTTTAGGAAGTTGTAGAGGTAGTTCAGAACATTCACCAATTTCTCATGAAAAAAAATGTTTGACAATTTAAAGTGCACAATGTACAGCATATTATAGCTCCCATCACAAGTGAAATACTTGATAATGTAGGTAGCACATTTGCCCCAAAAAATGGAAAAGATAGGCATTTTGTACCTTGAGTTGTGGAGTCTAAATGCTCGCCTCACTCGTAGAATTCTTCTCTAGCAGCGGCTGCATCAGCTTGGGCTGGGTATTCTAACCTGGTGCATGGCATTCTAGTCGCTTGGGCTATAGGTACCTCAGATGCATCAACCATTAACCCTTTCACTACTGCTTTGTCACCTTGCAATGTAAGTGCAAATTCTGCGGCCATATCATTGTCAGACTCTGTCAATTTTAAAAAGTACTTGAGCCATCCTGCTTTGGTGAAGAGTGGTAAAACTAGCACATCTTCAAGAATCTCCTTGTGCATAGATGGCTCTCTACATACTAAGTCACCTCCCATGTCTATAATCCTCTATATAATTCCACTTCGCCACCTTGTTAGACTTAACCCCTATTCATATCTCTCTGCAATTCCTCTTATTGCTCAGGGTTAACTCAATTTGACTTAAGCAAAGATATTAGGAAGGTAACTCTCACTAGTTATTTACACAGTACACAAGGATGACAACTCATTTGAAAACTAGTCAAAAAATCAAGAATGACAACCCTTCCCCCCAACTAAACGTGAAGTGACCTCACCCACATGGCAAAGGAAGTGGTAGGAAGTTGCAATTATTAACTAGAATGTTTTGAAATATTATCACATGCATCATGTAAATAAAGATAATGATAAATGCATTAAAAAAATAAATTTAATGGCAATCATGAAAAGTTACCTTTCGAACAATGCCTCGAAAAGAAATGTGGGAGCATTCTTCGAAAGAAGATATTGTGTACGATGCAATTAATTCCCCATAACTATAAGGTCATTCATGCGGATGAATGGTGAGGTGGCACGCTAGCATGTGTGATTTGATTGAATTGCTTGAAATTCAGTGCATGAGGTATAGGCATGGTGATGAAGCAAGGTGTAGTGTACGGATTGAGTGGATTGGCAGTGCATTGCATGGAAGACATCGACAGTTGTTGCAAGTGCTTGCAGCATTGTTCCAAAGTGAAGATTATGATAGTCATCAAAATAGGTGTAGAATTAACAGGTCCCAACTGAAAGTGGTAAACATGTCCCAATTGAGGGTTGTAAACAGGTCCCAGCTGAGGGTTGTAAACAGGTCCCAGTTGAAGGTTGTAAACAGGTCCCAGCTGAAAGTTGTAAGAAGTCCCAGCTGAAAGTTGTAACAGGTCCCAGCTAAAAGTTGTGAACATCATGGTAAAGGTACTATGTGTGTGCATGTGTTTGGAAAGAAAAATAAATTAGGCCTTAGCTATAGGGGTTGAGAATTTCAACTCAACCTTTGCATCACTAGGTAGGTCGTGTGGATTATCCTATGACGTTGTATCAACTGATGTCATAGTATCCTCATCAAGAGTGCCAAAAGCACCATATGCAGTAGCTAAGGAAACAATGAAGTCTTCCTTTTGTAATGGCTTCTTATACAACTTTAGCCTATGTCCATTTACCAAAAGTGAAGATTGGACCTCATCTATAGTTTGCAACTAAACTGCTCCATTTGGGAAAACTTGCATGATTTCGTATGGTCCAAGCCACCTGGATTGGAGCTTGCCCTTGAAGTCTTTATACCTGGAGTCATATAAAAGTGCCCAATCACTAGTTGCAAATGCTTCGTTCTTGATATGATTGTCATGCCATTTAATCCTCTGTTTCTGGACAACTTCAGTATGGTGGAGTGCCTCTAGACTTATTTCATCCAGAGCATTAAGATGTTGAAGCCTATCTTGTTGTGCTACTGTCAAATCCATCCCAACCTCAATAGCTGTCCTTAGTGTTTTATGTTCAAATTCAATTGGGAGGATTGTTGTTTTCCATAAACCAATTCATATGGGGTAAACCCTGTGGTTGTTTTCTAGGTGGTTCTATAGGCCCAAACAGCCTCTGGCAACCTAGTAACCCAGTCTCGCCTATGGAGTTGTACTATTTTGGTCAGGATGTTTTCTAGTTCTCTGTTGGTTACCTCAACCTATCCATTGGCTTGAGGATGATAAGGGGTAGACTTTTTATGCCTTATTTGATACTCCTCCACTAACTTTGTAATTAGATCATAGGTAAACTAAGGACCTTGATCTGTTACTATTTCCCTTGGCACACCATATCTGGTGAAAATGTCCTCATATAATAATTTAGCTACATTACCATCTCTTGCCAACTGAAATGTTTTGACCTCAACCCATTTTGTAAGGTAATCAGTACTTACCAGAATATACTCCTTATTGTTGGAGGTTGGAGAAATAGGACCAACAAAGTCCAGTCCCCACTTGGCAAAAGGAGCTAATGAGATTTGTGGTTGCAATGGCATTTCACCACTTTTAGTTGGTCTGCCCATTCTTTGACACCTATCACAGCCTCTTGTATATTTGATAGCATCCTTGTGAAGTGTCAGCCAATAATACCCTGTTGTCAAAATTTTCAAGGTTGTTCTTTTTGCTACAAAGTGTCCCCCACATGGTTCATCAGGACAAGTCTTCATGATATCAAACACTTCATCTTCTCTGATGCATCTTCTCATGATGTTGTCTAGTCTAGTATAGAAGAGAAAACCTAAAATCCAAGAGTAAGGAAAGCATTTGTGAACAAGTTGTCTCCTTTCTCTTGGTGAAAAATATCCTGGAACTTGCCCTATAACCAAGTAATTTGCTATGTCTGCATACCATGGTGTGTGTATAGTGAGAGCACATATTTGCTCATCAGGAAAGGAATCATCAACCACATCATCTGAAGATTGAGTGGGCAATCTAGATAAAAAGTCAGCAACCACATTAGCCTTTGTCAACAATTGTGATATCAAATTCTTGAAATAACAATAACCATCTGACCAGCCTGCCACCCACTATTAGTTTGTTCATTAGATATCTGATGGCTATGTGATCAGTATGAATGAATACTTTATAGCCGGTTATGTAGTGTCTGAACTTGTTGATGGCATAAACAACTACCAACATTTCTTTCTCTGTTATTGTGTAGTTTAGATTAGCTCCTTGCAAGTTTTTACTGATGTAGTAAATTGCATATTCCCTGTTGCCTTCTTGCTGGCCTAAAACTACCCCAATGGCAAAATTTGATGCATCGATGTGAATATGAAAGGGCAGTTTCCAATTTGGACCTCACAAGACTGGGGCCCGTGTTAGGGCTGCTTTCAATTTTTCAAAAGAATGCTGACATTCAAGTGTCCAAGCAAATTTAATATCCTTAGATAGAAGTGCAAACAAGGGAGCAACAATTTTGTTAAAATCTTGAACAAACCTTCTATAATAACCTGCATGCCCAAGTAAACTTCTAACATCCTTCAATTTTTGTGAAATAGACAATGTGGAGATTATTTCTATCTTCTTTGGGTCAACTTGGATACCTATAGATGAAATGAAATGTCCCAACACCACTCCTTCAGTCATCATCATAAAACACTTTTCATTAATTAAGGACAAATTGTGCTCTATGCATCTTTTCAAAACTTTTTCAAGATTCTGCAAAGCCTCATCAAATGCTTCACCATATGTGGTGAAGTCATCCATATAGATCTCCATGCTATCATGAGCAAAATCAGAAAAAATACTAAGGACTACCCTTTGAAAAGTAGTTGGAGCATTGCACAGTCCAAATGGCAAAATAGGGTATGCAAGGTCCCCCATGGACAGGTAAATGTGGTTTTATCCTGATCTTCTAGAGAAATCTTTATCTGATTATATCCGCTAAAACCATCAAGAAATGAGAAGTACTTCTTTCCTACCAAAGAATCTAGGACTTGGTCAATAAAGGGCAATGGAAAGTGATCTTTTCTAGCGGAAGTGTTAAGCTCTTTGTAGTCAACACAAACTCTCCACTTGCCACCCTTTTTAGGAACTATCACCAATGGCGAAACCCATTCACTATTTGAAATGGGGTAAATAAAACCTGCATCCAGAAGTTTGTGAAGCTTAGCCTTGACTATGTCCCTTAGAGCAGGGTTCATACGTCTTTGTTGTTGCCTGATAGGTCTAAAATCAGCATCAATATAGATCTTGTGCATGCATAGATTTGGGTCAATGCCTTTCATATCACTGTAATCCCATGCAAAAGCTGTTGAATTGGACTATAGGACATTTTGAAGGGATTGCTCCTATTCTTTAGTCAAGGCATTATTGATAGTCAACATCTTTCTAGGCTGTATCTCTAATGGTTTAGTCATTGGTTGAATGGAAGACACATCAAGACTAGAAAAGACCGGTAGATGTTGTTGGGGTAGTAAGGCATGAAACAATTGGGAGATTTCTTCTGTGGAACTGCTAGGTATTATACTATTCAGTGGATCCTACAGATAGGATAGGCAATCTTGCTGCTGTGGGTGCCTCCCATAGTCATTTTGGATAATGTGTGCCAGTAACTCATCTTCATCTTGGATATCCAACAAAGGACTATGTTCAATGGTCATCAAGGTTTGCAAAGAATAATTGTCCTCTTCTTCTAGAGTAGGCCAAATAGTTTGCTCGAGTTCATGGTATGGTTGGGTTGGTTGATACAACACCAATTTCTTGGTAATGGTTCTATTAGATATAATCATGTTTCTTGACCGGCAACCTATAAATGCATCAGTTGTAGCAAGCCATGGTCTGCCTAGGATAAGAGGGTAATCGGGAAGATTGACTTTAGGTTGTAATACAATGAAATTAGTAGGATATTCCTAGGAATCTAATGTAATGACTAAGTCCTCAATGATACCTTCAAGTTTTATATGGACCTATTAGCCAATTGCAGGACAGTCTGAGTAGGTCTATGATTGGTTAATTGCAACATTTGCATTGTGTCCTTAGTCATGACATTGATTGATGCACCCAATTCTATTAAGGTATTCTTGATTAGGGCTCCATTGATCTTAACATCGACCACTAGACTTCTTGGATCGATATACTTAGGAATAGTGATATTTTCCAACATGGTGTCCGTAAGGTTACCTAAGACATGGACTATTTTTGAGTCTACTCTTTTTCTCCCTAGTTTCTTGATACAGAGATCCCTAATTGTCTTAGTGTAGATAGGATTACCTTTGATGGCCTAAATCAAGGGTATCTTTATGTTTATATCTTGTAACTGTCCTATAAGGTCATTGGTAGGTTGTTCGGGCTATTTTTTGATAACCAAGCGCTCAGGGAAAGGAGGCTTAGGGTGTGATATAGATTGACGATCCTGAACTGGTTCAGGTTTCAAAGGTGATTCATCTAAGGCTTCCTCCATGGGTTCTCCATCCTGCAGTTCTGTGATTTGGGGATATGAAGGACCTGCAAGGTGTTTCCCTGATCTGAGGTGAACATTACTTACATCAACTCCATAGGTGGGGTACTGCATCACCTCATTAGCATAAGCTTGTTGAACAGGCTTGTTGTTAGGGTTAGGTGTAGGTTGGGTAGGAATCTAGGTAGGTCTAGGAGGTTGATTTGGAGGTATTGGTGGAGGCATGATGGCTTGCTGTTGTGGCTAAGGTGGAAGCAAGGGTTGCTAATATTGGGAGTTTGGCTGCCAAGGTTGGCCCATGTTCCATTGAGGTTGCCATTGTTGTTGTTGAGTAGGCCATTGGGGGTTATAGGTAGGGCCTTGGAAAGTCTGCTGAGGCCATTGTTGCTATTGGTTTCACCCTGCCTATGGAGTAGACCATGGTGGGTTTTTCCAAGCATTTGGATTAGCAGGCTAGGGCTAGTTATTCCAAGAAGAAAAATTTTGATTGGCAGCAGGAAAAGATGAATTATAATTAAGTGGATCAGGGGGCATACCTTGCCTTTGTTGCCAAGGTCTTCTTTGAGCAATAAAGAATAGTTGCCCATCGTCACCTTCAAATGGTTGAAGTTTTGTCCTTTCAATCTTCTCCTGCTGGATATTAGCTACCCTTTTGCATTTACAGTTGGCCTTCCTTTGTCTACAGCTTGAAAAGTATTCAGTGAGCATTGCATCTGCCTCTTCTTGTTTCTTTTTAATGTGGAGGGTGTCCAACTATATAGCCATATGTCTAATGATATCTTCTTTCATATTGGTCAGCAGGTTACTAATTCCCACTCGAGAAACTCCATTAACTGCCTTCCTGCAATAGCTACTCTTTCTCCTTTGGGCTTTCTGGAAAAAGTCCTGGAGTAGTTCCTGCAAGCTGTACAAATATATTTAAAGGGTAATTGGGAGATATCCCCTATTCCAATGAGATTTAGGGCATCCATGCAATCATCATTGGCCCCTCTTAAAAAGACCAGCTTCAATGATTCTTCGAACAACTTATTCTGAGGGTTTTTCTTCAAGGCAAATTGGAATCTTTCCACATAGTCTTCTAATGGCTCCTCCTCCTTTTGTTACATCCTAAAGATGTCATCTCTCCTCCTATCATGTCCTTTACAGTAGTCTTTGTATTTTGTCAAGAACTTTGTCTTCATGGTATCCCAGTCTGGAATGGCATCTTTCCCTAGTCCCATAAACCACCTTAAAGCAGCATCTTTTAGGGTAGCAGGGAACAACTTGAGTATGTAAGGATCAGTTGTATAATCATAACTCCTACACAGAACATCAAACTCGAATAGGAAAGTGTTAGGATCTTCAGTCACCAAACCATAGAAAACAAGTAATGCAGATGGTGGTATATTTTTTAGGGTAGCTACCAATGCTTGGTCTGGTATAGGGAATTCAAATGTAGCTTGCCCTAGAGGATCCTCTACTGGTTCTACCATTGTTCTGAAAGTTCCCTCTGTGGCAGTAGAGGAAGTTGATGGAAATGTAGGGGGTGTTGATGAAGATGTAAAAGGAAACTCTCTTTCAGCACTTCCTATTGTGTAGTTGTTTAAATCAGTTGTACCCTCGTTTCTCTAAGAAGTTGATGGGAGGAATCTACCTCAAATATCTCTCTACCTCCGCATACCATATTTTGAGCTTTATGTTTCAGTGGCCCTGCACAATGTTAATAGAATGTGTGGTGTTTCCTGAAAGGTGTTTTGATTAACTCTAATGCTGGAATCAAAAACATTTAAACAATGAAAACATGTAAAAAAAAAATGAGCCTAAGAAGTTAGCACCATCACTGGCAACAGTGCCAAAAATGTAGAGGAAAAATAATGTGTTGTAGACTTAACTAATTTAGGGGAAACCTATCTGAACAATCCACTCTATCACTATGCATTCCTACATTGAATTATTGACCAAGGAGCGAAATCTTATGATGGTACTTGCAAAGTATATGCCTTCAAGGCTCATATGGTTCTTAAATCATTCTATCTTAACTTTAAACAAACAAATCTACCTTGCTAGAATTGACAGAATTACAAAACAATGAAAACAGCTATGAATCCTAGTTGCTATGGGTACCTACAGCAAGGTCTATAAATAACTATTATAACAGGGAAACTGTAGAATTAACTTAATGAATTGACAAGAATGAAATGACTAACTACTGACCTTTGGAGGATTTGTAAACACACTAATATGCATTTGTTCATGAACTATATCTATTTGATCAAAACATAATACTAACTTGAATTCAAATTATGATTAACAGAAAACTAATAAACCAACATTAACTAAAATGAAATAAACAAGGAGAGAATCAGTACCTTGAGTGGCCAGCTCAAGAGACTGTCTTCCTTAACTAAAACTAAATCTAATCTAGATTCTATGTATCTTTGTAACACATATCGAAGCTTAACTTATTCCATGCACACAATCAACTCATAACAAATTGTTCAACAATGAAATCTTTTCTGTCATATCTAGATTGTATTCCATTAATGTAACATGCTTGAGTCTTTACACATAGAAAAGGAAATGATAACTAAACTTTTAACAACTTGACTCTACTACCTTATATATCGCATCTTCCCCTTACTATACAAAAATGGAGAGAGAGCCTTATTTATTAATTAACTGACTCTGATCCTTTACCGCGCCTAGATACTAGGTTGTGGAGTCAAGATCACATTATTATTCTAACTAACTATAAGAAGAAGAATTCAAATCAAATTAAAAGTATGATACATGAACAACGTCCATAATAATATTTGAAACAAATCCACTCCTTAATTTATTACTATCCATGATGCTCCATAATTGTCTTCAGTTGTCTCTGCATTCTTAGCGTTGAAACTCACACTTCTATTAACTCCTTTGCCTGCAACCTACTACAAATGCTCGATCTCATCGTGACACGTCCAATTCTACACATAGAATTAGTTCCCAGAGCATAAACCACAAGCATTCTCCATGACTAACCATAAAAACATCTCATTTATACTTTTATACATATCTATATCTAATTCATTCATTAGATAATATGATCATCACATTTCATATTAATATTATAAGTTCAGGTCTTAGAAGTATAAAGAAGGTCAACATATCATAGTGCAAAAATGGATAAATGTCTTAAAGGATGCTATGAAAGAAGTCTTTGAAGTATAAAAAGTAGCATAAAAGAGACTAATTCTACAGCCCACTTCCCAACTAGTTAGCAGGTTCTCCAGGATAAATCTACCTTTGATAAATCTTATTTGAGTCACATTTATTATGGATGGCAGGATATCCACCAGCCTTCTAGCCAACACTTTGGCTATAATTTTGTAGGAGACATTAAGCAAGGTAATTGGTCTCCAGTTCCTCAGATTGGATTTATCCCCTCCTTTGGGCAAGAGTTTAATGATCCCTCTATTTATGTCCTCCCCCAAAGTACCAATCTTAATGGCCTCTTGATAAACCTCCAAAAGATCATCAACAACCCATTGAATATTAGATTTATAGAACTCGACTAGAAGTCCATCTATCCCTGGAGATTTGCAGTTACTCATAGAAAGAATGGCACTCCTAATTTCATCTTTAGATATCTTCTGCTTAAGCTTTTCAGCCATGGAAGCATCTATCTTTTTGGGGCATACCAAGGAGCATAACTTCTGAGCATCAACGCAGCCTACATTCCCATCTTTAGCTCTAAAAAGGTTTTCATAGAAGTTTTTGACCAATGTCTTAATATCACTCACATTTGTAAATGTATTGCCATTATCAGTGACAACTTCTATATGCTCTTGTCCGAACTTACTTCTTAACAATCTAAAGAAGAATTTTGAGCCCCTATCTCCTCCTTTAATCCAGTTCAGTCTAGCCCTATGCTTAGCAATCTAGGCCCTAAGAGTCTCAAAGGATCTGAGTCTACTTTTAATGACATTCAAGCAAGAGCTCAAATCCTCATTAAATGGGTCAACTTGTAGATTTTTTTCAAATTCTACTAGTTCTGATTGTAGTTCTCTTTCTTCCTTCCTTCTATCCAAAGCAAACTTCTTACCACAAATCTGAAAGACTTCTTTGTAGGCCTTAATAAGCATTGACCAATATTCATTAGCTTTATAGTGTGCATGTGTGCACTTAATGATGTTCCTGATAGCTACAATACCTTGTTTACAATCCTCCTTGTCCAACAACAAGGTATTAAGCTTAAAAGAGTTTGCCACCTTATATTTAGAACCCTTCTCATGACCTATGAAGAGAATGTCTGTAACAATAGGATGATGATCAGATAAGGAGTTAGGCAGGACCTTTACTGCATTGCCCCCCTGGGGAGACTTGAACTAAAAAAAAATTTTGTTGACATACATTATGTCCAATCTGCTATAAATCCTTCTATTGCTCGATTGGGCATTACACCATGAATACCATATTCCTTTGCTCATGCTCTTTGCTCCTTCCAAAAGATCCAGCTGTCTATTAGTGCCTGCATAAACATTCAGGTTTCAAGCATTTAAATATGCAAGCACCTTCCCAAAAAATTCTAAATCTTTTGGCCTTTGCAGTTGAAAAGTGCAAAAAATTCAGTTGCACGCGTGTATCTTTGTATATACAAAGGGGTTTGTATGTACAAGTGCATTGTGCATTGGCGGGCCAAAAATGTCAATCGGCTTTCAAAAGGTGAAAAAATGTGATTGCGCGCATTTTAAATGCATATCGGGTTTGTATATGCATTGAGGAATCTTTCGTAGATTCCTAGAATATTCTGCAGTTGTATGTTGAGTTTGCTTGTATATCGGGTTTGTATGTTTAGACATACAACGGCTAGATACAAAGGGGAACATGCAAGCAAAATATACATTGGTGGCATACAAGTGAAACATGCAAGGGTCAATGTACATCGAGACTGGTGCAATGGTGAATGTATGTCCCACATACATTGGGAAATGTACATTACAAATATACAAAGGGGACGCATATACATGTACATTGCAAAGGTACAAGGGGTCTTGTATATTTAGCAACATACAAAGTGGTAAGAGATACATTTGGTGGGGTCTACCTCACATACAAGATGGAATGTATATGCGATATGCATTCGCCATATGCAAAGGAAATGTGCAAAGGGTCGATATACAAGAGGAGGGACCCGTAGATATACAAAGGGGATTGTATGTGTTCGACATACAATGTGGGCATACAAAGCAGAATGTATATTGGGTAGATGCATCAGCGGCAATGTACAAGGTGATACATGCAAGGTAGGTACTAAAGCATGGGGCCCGCCAGTTGTATGTCCGCATTGTATATGTGGCATACAAGCTGATATACACAAGAAAGCATACAATCTGAACCCGATTGAAAATCAAATGCAGTGAATAAAATTTGGGGTCCACTGTTTGTATGCGAGGTGTGTTGTATATGCCAAGATGCAAAGTAGAGGAGATGCAACCCAAACGCGAGAGGAGAATATGTTTTGGCAGATTTCAAGTTGAAGTCCGCGGGTTGCATGTTATGTGTTGTATATGCGATATACAACGAAAAGGTACAATGAAAAAGATACAAGCCAGATTTCAAAAGGATGTACATTCTGATTCATAATCATTTGAAGTCCACGGCTTGTATGTATGTGTGTGTTGTATATCACAAATATACAAAGGAGGGAGATACAAGTCGGACCCAAATGAGTTTTCAATTTGTTTCATAAAGGTTTGGGGTCCACCTTGTATGAAAGGTGATTGTATCTGCTTTTGCATATACAAAGGGGCAAAAAAGTAAAAATGTATGTTGCGAAGAGGAAAGGTCAGCGATGGAAGCACAAGGTGCCCACGTGGCACAATTTCATTGGCTGACAACTTTTCAAAGTGTTTTGAGGCCATGGATTTCAGCGATGGGGGAAATCAACGGCCTATTCCAAAGGTTCAAATGAGAGAAGGTATTTCTTTGTATGCAGTTGCGTTTTAGGCGGGAAAAACTTCAAAAATAGGTGAAGCTGCTGAGGCCGCGAGTAGGTTAACATTAATGGCAGTTGCAGATGCATGATCGATGGAATGACAGACCAACCACCATTTTCAATGGGAAAATCTCCAGTCGGTTGCACGAATCCCCATTCTACCTACTCTCTTCCTCTATTTCTCATGTTGCATTCAATATTTTTGAGCGCCATTCTGTGGTACGCTGTATCTGGCGAATTTTGAAATGCCTTGTAATTTTTGCTGAGTACACAATCTTACTATAAAAGGCAAACTGTGTTACTCATTTAGGTTGTTGAAGACTTGGCCAAATTTTTTGGAAAATAACGAAAAATAGAGCATTTATTGTTTGTTTTATCTCTGTTGGAGTTTATGAGTTGCATTTGAGTGCACCTTACACATATGTTTAGTTTCTTGTCATTTTATATGAAAAATGCATTATTGCATGTGTTTATCTGTCTGTCTTCATGTGTTGTATGCATTCTCTTCTTTTGAATCTAGTTGCTAAGGGTTTCTTAGATTCTAGGGTATGGATTTATGTATCACATGCTTTAATCTTTAACTTCCATTCAAGGAGTGGATTAAAATGTTTTAGGTTGAGTATGGAGAAGATTGTACGTCAGCTGGGATGTATGTAAGTAGAGACAGTTAAATACTTATCCTTGGGTGGTGTTTGTAAGGCAAATACCAGGCCTAACCCCTTGAAACTTGAATGCCAATTGCAAGCCACTCTCTTATATACATCTAGTTGACTCCTTGCCCTGAGATAGGCACCGGTCCGCTTCTGGATTAGTAGTTATGATCCAAAAACCCCTGTCTTGCATCCAAAACATTATACAAATCATTTCATAATCCCAACCTGTTAGTTGTAGGAGTAGAAGTAGGACCCCTGCATGCTCTCATCCTCAACCAGTTAGATATGTCCAAGAATGATGCCAACCTTGTGATTTATCACCCAAATCTTGGTCCACACATGAGAGTATTCTGCTTGTCATTGTAAAGCTAAATCTTTTCATCATTGGGCGAGTCAATGTTACATCTTTAGCTATAGGGATACCCCCCTTGGTGTAGTAGAACTAGAAGTGAAGGGGAGGTAGCTCATGCAACCTCCCGTATCTATTGGCCGAATTTGCCTGTGCATTGGAGCTGGCAAACCCTCTGCTGATTCGAGCACTAACACTGTCTAAGGGACTTTTTTAAGCTAAGCCAAAATAAATTTTCATTGCCTTTCCATTTAGCCCTGATACCACCTACCTTATCTTCTCTCTTCTCAACCATGTTGAAATCCCCTGTCAGTATCCAAGGGACCTTAGGGAGATGAGAGGACAACTATTCCTAGAGATCACCTCTTTCTCTGTAATAATTTGAAGCATAAAGAGAACATACACCAAATGTTTCTCCATTGTTATCAAAACTGACCCAAACTGCTCTATTGCAAGGGGAACACCCGGACTGGGAAACAAACTGCCCCCACTTTAGATCCATTAAAATTGTAGAGCCTCCCTTTCCTCTATCATGCTTTGTGTGAACTTTAAGGGAGTCTTTCTAGATGAATCTAAGCACATTATCTAGTTGAAAATTAGCAGCCTTGACTTCCTGAAGCAGCAAGAAATTAATGTATTTATGCTTGTTTACAAGATCTCTCACAATATACTTCCTATCTAGGGATTCAAGACCCCTCACATTCCAACTGATGCATTTCATAATGAAGAGATTGGATAATACCTTGGACCAAATTAATGGGCCTCATCTTTTGAAATCCCCATATTATCAAAGCACTTGGGAAGCTTACGTCCCTTCACCCTCTTACATTCACTCAATTTTCTCTTAACATATTTCCTCTTTTTTCTACCTCCCTCTTCTTTTGGACAAGCCACAACAACCTCTAAATCTTCTACTGCATCACTCTCATCCTCGGCCAACTTCAAGTGAATTCTAGCCTCAACCACCAAAGGGTCTGGTGGTTTAGAGGGCTCAAGGAGCCCCACATCCTGAACAATTTCATTCATTTTCCTTGCAAGTATATCATCTCTAATTTTGATCAGAGCAAGTTGCTGGGCATTTCTCTTAGGGAGGGTAGGCCCCGGAAGGCCTCCACCATTGTTTGGTTGCTCAGAAGCACAGGGACCCCCAATAGGGACCACGAATCCCAAGCTCTTATCGATAGGATTATTAGCACCTTCCAAGACTGAATCCCAAATTTCTTTCCCCTCAACAGAGAGGGGAATCACTAGGCCAAGGCCCTCCGACTCCATTGCACTACAAAAAGGAGGCGACGCCTTCGGAGTAGAAACCCCCTCCTCCACAACATTACAGCTTCCAAAAACCATCCCATTCTTACCAATAGAGGGGGAAGGAAAAGGAGTCGACTCCACACACTTGAAAATTCAAGCAATTCCCCACAGGGAGGTCCCAAACCAAAATCCAACAAGGAACAGAGTAGAATTTAATATCTTGCATAGAGGCCTCCGGGGACCAATTGAAAACTTTGAATAGTGATCTACCCACATTCTACATCTCTCTCTCTAAATTTTTTTTTGCATAGTGTGATTTTTTAGTATAATAACAACGATACCCTTCGAAATCATTCTGTAGAATGAAACATACACTGCCATTTTTTTCCCCAAGTAGAATACGGCCAATTATCAAAGAATTTTCTTGCAGGCACCTTTTCCACATATATGCACACAAAAAATAGAGCCACATTTTTCAACCTGTTTTCTTCCGCATTCACTACTTTTTGCATACCATCATTAGGCTTAAGAACTAGTTTTATGGGCAATAAATGATTCCTACCCTCATTTTTCCAACCTAAAGATCCTTGACATTCACCGCCGCCGCACCCGCTACCTCCACCGCCCTCCTCTCCCTCTTGCGTCGAGAAGCTTGCATCTTCGAGTGGAGGGGTGGCATGCTAAATGTCCAAGGCTTCCTTAAACGACTTACCTGCAACCACTGATTCGCCATTACTTCCATCTGCCAACTTATTCCCATTCTTATCCTTGGCCATTGACTCTCTCGGCCGAGGAGTAAATGCCTCAGCTGAACCGAAATGGAGAGGAGACCAATCACATGTGTGTCAAGGCCTGGATACCTAAAACCCAGACCGACGAGAAAACCAGAAAATTAAATTCAAAAACAAAAGCCCTTATTTTCTAAAATGTCCCTAACTTCTAAAAAGATAAAAATAAGTGACTATAATGATACAAATCAACCGTTTCAGAATGTATACACTGAATATTTTACAAAAAACAACAGAAAAGAGGAACGAAGAAGACCAATCTTCAATACAGGAAAGAAGCCCCGCAAGAAGTTCATGGAGGGGAACCAGAACCCTCGAACAACTTGCAAAGCTCTCTACCTACCAAATAAAAATCATATACATATATATATATATATATATATATATATATATATATATATATATATATATATATATATTTCTAAAATTTATAAATAGTGACAAAGGAAAAGAAAATTAAAATTTATATATACATGAAGTTATGATTTTATATATTTAGATTTTTATATATACTTAGATTTATAATTTTATGTATATTTAGATTTATAATTTATAATTTTTTATTTATTTATATTTATGATTTTATATATGCTTAGAATTTTAAATAGAAAAATTTTGTAGTATTAATATATATTTTTTTTAACTTTTAATTTAAATTGTAAATAATTATGTTCATTAAAATAAGGAGTCTCATGTTGCATCATACATAAAAACTAAAACATAGCCAACATATATGGAATAAAAAATTAAACTATAAAATTTAAAATATAAATATAGAAAACATAATTAAAAAATATAGTATATAAGAATATAATATTTACTACACTTCTCAAATAAAAGAAAAACAAAAGAATTACCAATGTAATGAACTAGTATATTTATATTTAAAAAATATATCTAAAGTACACCGAGAGATATCTTTCTAAAGGTGCCTATTTTTTATCATACAATTTGATATGTTTGTTCTACATGTGAAAAAAAATTAAGGACGCAATATAAATGGAATGTGTGTCTTTTCATATGGCATTCTAACATTTCTTTCTTTCATCTTAGTGCATAGTGATGGCTTCTTTGAAACTGTCATCCACCTTTCTTTCCATCCACCATATATTTTCTTTTTTCTTCTTTTTTATTCCTTTCACCTTCTTTTTCTTTTGGTTTTTTTTGTTAGTTTTAGAATCAGAATTGAATTAAGCAGAAATACAATAATGATAAACACTTTAACACAACAAGTAGCCTGGGAAAACCCTCCTCGAGGGAGAAAAACCCAACCAATAATTTCTCTTATATTGTTGAATAAATAATGTAGAAATTTGCTTTATAATGACTAATCTCAAGGACGATTCACACAATGAATGAAGGCACCTCTCCTAGGTGCGAATACACAAGAAGTATGACTTCTCCTTTATATAGATTGATCTAAGGCAATATGACAATATGCTAAAGATGATCGAATTCCTCTCCAAGTGCTAGTTTTGCCTTCAAACTCGATCTGTTGTAGAAGAGCGAACTTGTCTTTTTATTCGTGGATGATCAAATGATAAGGATTGCATGCCTATATATATGTAACTCGTGGTGCCTCTTCATGAATAAGTTGTGACTCCTCATTGAGTCGGCCTGGGTAAATCTCTTGCCGCTACAATAACATCAACACTCCCTCTTAGCTAGGGAGATATCTTTCCAGATATCCATGTCATGGAGTCTCTCGACATGACACACTCAATGGCTACACCCATTAGTGAGAAGAATTTATCATGGAGTCTCAAAACGTGATATCATCATGGAGTCACTCAACATGATGTCCACCATGGCTACTCCCATGAGTGGAAGAAAACAAGTGCACAAGTGCCCATCATGGAGTCACTCAACATGATGTCGTCATGGAGTCTCTCAACATGACGTCCACCATGGCTACTCCTAGAGGGTGGATAAACACAAGTACAAGAGAATCATCATGGAGTCTCTCAACATGATGTCCACAATGGCTACTCCCATTAGTGGAAAAAATACATTGTCATGGAGTCACTCAACATGACGTCCACCATGGCTACTCCCAAAGGGTGGAAAGAACCACATGTCTGTCTTAGAGATGGACAAGGGCTTTCACCTCAAATTTCTCCGTCTCAAAGAAAAATGCATTATATCAGATAACACAAATCATTGATGCTGAGACTCCCTCTCAACAAGGGCTTCATTCTCCAGAACTCCAAGCTTGTCTCGAAAATGCACAAACTTCATTATGGAGAGAGGCTTGGTGAGAATATCAGTTGTCTGCTCATCAGTACAAATGTACCTCAATTGAATAGCTTTCCTTAATACCATATCTCTAATGTAATGGTATTTGATTTCCACATGTTTTGTTCTGTCATGGAACACTGGATTGACAGATAGCTTCACATAGTTGTCACAATGAATAACCATCAGCTCTAATGATTGTCCAAACAATCATGCAAGGAGCTTCCGAAGCCACATTGCTTCTCAAGGTACTATACAACCTGCAATATATTTGGGCTCTGCAGTGCTTAGTGCCATTGAAGACTACTTCCTGCTACACCAAGAAATCATCGTAGACCCTAAGCTAAAGCAACATCCAGAGGTGCTCTTCCTATCAGCTACACTCTTGACTCAATCAGAGTTAGAGTAGCCTTGTAGCTTTAGAATTACACTAGAAGTATATCTCAAGCCATATCCAATTGTACCATGCAAGTATCTCAAGATATGCTTGGCTGCAACTAGGTGAATTTTCCTTGGTTCACACATGAACTGAATGAGGGCACTCACTGCATAGCAAATATCTAGTCTAGTATTGACTAGATACATCAATGATCCAATCAACTGCCTGTACATGGTGGGATCTACCAGATCTAAACTAGCTGCAGACTCACTCAATTTCTTCAAATTTGTTTCAATCGGTGTAGACATAGATTTGCAATCCATCATCCCAAATCTCTTCAAGATATCTATGGTGTATTTCCCTTGACTTAGAATAATCTCATTGGGTCTCTGCCATACCTCCAACCCTAGAAAGTAATGCATAAGACCTAAATCCTTCATTTCAAACTCAAAAGTTAACTCCTTGCATTTGGCGATGAGATGTTCTTCTCCAGTAAGGAATAAGTCATCAACATAAAGAACCAATATTAGAGCCTCACCATCAATTACCTTGAAGTAAAGATTTGAATCTGCATCATTCTTAGAGAAGCCCAGGCTCATGAAGTATCGATCAATCCTCTCATACTGATGCAGGAGCATCCAGGGTGTAAGAGCAATCTTGCATCAACAAAAAAAAAATGTTGTTTCTTTTCAATAAGGGCTAAATTTGGCAGTGTTACTATTTTTAGTAAGTTTGCATTTGTGCACGGTTGGATACAAAATCTTACACGGACCTCCAGAATGGTGAATTGAAGCTAATGGTGAAGAAATCACTTCAATATCATTTGTCATTTGTCAGATATTAAAATTTTGAATTCCAAAAATCCCATTGAAATATACAAAGTCAAATTTGAGGCACTTCGAGGCTTCGGATGGGCCCAAAATTTGATGGGAAACCCAAGTAGTCTACCTTTTAGTACTACTTGCGCACCATTGCCTTTTCGAGAACTTTCTGAAAAGGTATTATAATTGGAAATCCAATGGTCGGATCAAAAGTTATGGCCCCACAAAGTTGGCCTATTTTTGGAGAGATATGCAAATTTCAAAATTAAGTTGGTGGCCGCCAAAAAGGGCTATATATGACAATTTTTGGGAACCCTTGGGGTAGTAGAGTTAAGGAGGAGGGTGTAGAGTCAGAAAAATGTGGGAAAATAGAAACCCTAGTTGATTTGCGGTTACAGAAGGTTGAAGATTCCAGAGTCTTGAGAGAGGGAGTTGTAATGTGTTGTAGCCTGTAGGGGATTCATCCTCTGATTGTATTTGAGCTTCTGTAATGTAATGTTTTGCCCATATTAATAAAATATCATTCTATTTTCTATGTACAATATCTGTTATTGTGTGTTTTATCAGTTACCCCTTCATCAAGTGGTATTAGAGCAAGGGTTCCTGAGTGTGTAGATAGATCGCCGACCGTGAGGCAGTTTGCACCAGGACCTAAGGTTGTGGGTTTGTTGCAGAGATCGAGATGCCTCCACGAAGAAATCATATTGGGAGGAATGCTTTGACGGAAGAGGGTTTTAGAGCCATGCAAAGACAAATCGATGCATTGCAAGAGGAGCTGTGAAGAGGGTTTGAGTCAAGAACAAGAGAAGAAAGCGAGGATGAAACAGAAGAGGAGCTATTTGAAGAAGAACAAGAAGCTGCAGGAGATCCTGTAGAAGTTAGGTTGTTGGGGCCATTTCTAAGAATGGAAAGAGGCCCAGGATTGAAGTTTCTACATATTCTAGAGATTTGAATCTAGAACAACTTATTGATTTGATCAATGACATGGAGGAATATTTTGAGCATGAAGATGTGGAAGACCGAGATCGGGTCAAGTTTGCAAAAACAAAATTGAAGGGCCATGCCAGTATTTGGTGGAAGGAGGTCTAGTTAGAGAGGAATAGAAGAGGAAAAGGAAAGATCACCAGATGGGATCGGATTGTGCAGAAACTGAAGAAGCAGTTCATTCCTGTGGATTATGAGATGGAGTTGTTGAAGAAGCTACAAGGATTCAACCAAGGCAACAAGTCTGTTAAGGAGTATACAAAAGAGTTTTATAAGATTACTATCAGAACTAGTCATGCGGAGGCCAACAAGGAGAAGGTAGCCCATTACATTAATGGGTTGGGGCCAAGTATTCAAGAGGAGTTGAGCCTGGTTAGAATGACCACCATAGAAGATGCATACCAGTTTTCCTTGAAGGTGGAAGAGAAATTGAATAAAAGATTTGATAGCAAGCAGAGGGGAAGAGGTCAAGGCGGAAGGATAGGTGGAAGACCCTATGGGGGCCAAAATGAAGATTCAAAGAAAAGTGAAGAAGTCGGCACCAATTGAAATCAGAGAGGGGATAATACCTACCACCCTCGTGACCAGAACAATGGTGAGCAAAGAGGAAGAGGAAGAGGCAAACCTAGGCAAGGACCTGGAAGAGGAGGTTTTAGAGGAACTTGTTTCCAATGTGGAGAAGAAGGACATCAAGCATACGAGTGTCTGCAACATCAAGGAAGGACAAATAGAAGATCTGAAGGTAATGCACGAGTTGCACATGTTGATGAAGATGCGCAATCTGAGCGCTCTGAAGATGCTGAAAGGGGAGAAACCCTAGTTGTCAGAAGAACTTTGTTGAATGAGGAGAAAGAACCCAATCAGAGGAAGAGTTTATTCCGCACAAGGTGCAAATGTGAAGGTAAGTGTTGTGATATTATTATTGACAGTGGAAGCACTAATAATCTTGTTTCAGAGGAGATGGTTGACAAGTTGATGTTGACGAGAAAAAAGCATCTGCATCCATACCGGATTGCATGGTTGTAGAAGGACCATAGAGCTTTGGTCAATGAGCAGTGTTTAGTGAAGTTCAAGATTGGTGACTACCATGATGAGGTGTTGTGTGACATCATACCGATGGATGCATGTCATATGTTATTGGGGAGGTCATGGCAGTATGATAGGAGTGATGTCCATGATGGTTATGCAAACACATATTTTCTAACAAAGGATGGAGTTCATCATAAGCTGAAGCCCTTGAAGGAGGTGGAAGAAAAGGTATGTAGTATGGCTAGAATTTACTTGGTAGATGGTAGGAAATTTTTGGAGGGTATGAAGCATGAGTGTCATTGCTTTACATTGATTCCTAAGATTAGTCAAGAGAAATGTGAAGATGTACCAGCAGAAGTCTTAGATATGTTGGAAGAGTTTCATGACATTCTCTCTGATAATGTACCAGAAGGTTTACCACCAATAAGTAAGATAAGTCATCAAATGGATTTGATACCAGGAGCTAGTTTTCCAAACAAGGCAGCCCATAGAATGACTCCAGCAAAGAGTGAAGAGTTGAATAGACAAGTTCAGGAGTTGTTGAGGAAGGGATTGATAAGAGAAAGCCTAAGTCCATGTGCGGTACCTACAGTACTAGCACCAAAGAAAGATGGAGAGTGGAGGATGTGTACAGATTCCCTAGCCATCAACAAGATCACAATCAAGTACAGATTTCTGTTGTCCAGAATGGATGACATAATGGATTTTTTGAGTGGAGCCAAGTACTTCACAAAGATTGATCTGAAGAGTGGGTATCACCATATTCGAATCAGAGGAGACAAGTGGAAGACAACCTTCAAAACAAAGGAAGGTTTGTATGGGTGGTTAGTCATGCCATTTGGGCTAACCAATGCACCGAGCACATTCATGCAACTCATGAACAAGGTACTGAAAGAATTTTTGGGAAGTTTTGTTATTGTTTATTTAGATGACATTTTGATTTTTAGTAAGACTTGGGATGAGCATTTGATGCATATCAGAAGAGTTTTAGAGAAGCTGAGGGGGGAGATGTTGTTGATCAATCTGAAGAAATGTAGTTTTGCAAAGAAGCAGTTGGTATACCTGGGATTTGTTGTCTTAGAGGAAGGTCTTAAAATGGACCCAAAGAAGGTGAGGGCTATCATTGGATGGCCTACGCCAAGGAGTGCTTTCGAGGTAAGATCTCTATCATGGTTTGGCAAGTTTTTACAGAAAGTTTATCAGGAATTTTAGTAGCATTTGTGCACCCCTAACTGAGACAATGAGAGGGGATAGAAGAGAGTTTAGATGGACTAAAGGAGCAAACAAGAGCTTTGATACATTGAAGCAGAAAGTCATAGAACAACCTATTTTGGTACTTCTAGATTTCAATAAGGTATTTCAGGTAGATTGTGATACTAGTGGTAGTGGTATAGGAGATGTTTTGAGTCAAGAAGGTAAGCCCATTGCCTATTTTAGTGAGAAGCTTAATGATGCTAAGAAAAAGTATTATATTTATGATCAAGAGTTTTATGTAATAGTTCAGGCTTTGAAGAAATGGAGACATTATTTGTTGCCAAAAGAGTTTGTTTTATATACTGATCATCAGGGTTTGCAGTATCTTAATAGTCAAGGAAAGTTAAATCAAAGGCACTTAAAATGGTTGAGTTTTTGTAGAGTTATACTTTTGTTTTGAAGCACAGGAGTGGGAAGTCCAACAGAGTTGCAGATGCCTCGAGCAGAAGGCAAAATTTGTTGACAGAAATGAAGATAGAGGTTGTTGGGTTTGATGAGCTCAAAAGTTTGTATCCTAAAGATCTAGATTTTGCAGAGCCCTGGAAAGCTTGTCTGGAACCTGATACTTTGGATAGGACAAAATGGTTGGATTTCATAATCCAAGATGGCATGTTGTTTAGAGGAAGCCAGTTGTACATTCCGAGGAGTTCCACGAGAGAGAACCTGATTAAAGAGAAGCATAGTGGAGGATTAGCTGGACACTTTGGTTGAGATAAGAGCATTGCTATTGTTGATGAAATTGCAGCAAGATGTGAGGAAATTTGTGTAGAGTTGCAGAGTGTGTCAAATGGAAAAAGGAACATGTCAGAATACAGGGCAATATTAGCCATTACCTGTACCAGAGAAGCCATGGGATGATATTAGTATGGATTTTGTTCTTGGTTTACTAAGGACACAGAGAGGACATGATTCCATTTTTGTGGTGGTGCACAGATTCTCAAAGATGGCCCATTTTATTCCTTGCAAGAATACTAATGATGTTGTTCATATTGCAGAGTTATTTTTCAAGGAAGTAATGAGACTACATGGTCTACCTAAGAGCATAGTTTCAGATCGAGATACCAAGTCTGTTGGTTATTTCTTGAGGACATTGTGGAAGAAGTTGAAAATGGATTTGAAGTTCAGTTCTGCACACCATCCACAGATTGATGTACAGACGGAAGTGATGAATAGGAGTTTGGGAAACCTACTATAATGCTTAGTAGGAGATAAGCCCAAGGGATGGGATTTGATTTTGTCATAGGTGGAATTTGCTTACAATAATTATGTCAATAGGAGTACTGGTAAATCACCATTCCAGATTGTATATGGCAATAGTCCAAGAAATGCTTTAGAGTTAAGGAAGCTAGACAAAGGAGAAGAGACAAGTGCCGAGGCTGAAGACTTTGCAAAACACCTAAAGAATTTGCATGAAGAAGTGAGAAAGCACATTAATAAGATGAATATTCAATACAAGGCTAAGGTAGATCAAAAGAAGAGATATAAGGAGTTTCAAGTAGGAGATAAAGTCATGGTTCACTTGAGAAAAGAAAGGTTCCCAATTGGAACATACAATAAGTTGAAAATGAAGAAATTTGGACCGTGTAGAATCCTGAAGAAACATGATTCAGGAAATGCATTTGAGGTAGAGTTGCCTGATGACATCAATATTTCACCAGTGTTCAACATTTCAAATCTAACAGAGTATCATGATGATGGACTTGATAAAGGAACACAGTGGGACATTCCAACATCTACTTTAGAGGAGGGGTAGAGGGCATTCTGGGTAGCCATGTGGGTAAGAGTACAAGAAACAGGCAGTATACCGAATATTTAATGAAATGGAAAGGAAGGCCTATTGAAGATTCATCATGGTTATCTGAGACTGAGGTTAACCGTTTTGGTTTCCCTCTAACTCATGAGAAGTGATAGGGTCACTTTTCAAATTACACCGGGTGTTTGATGCAGGAGCATCCAGGGTGTAAGAGCAATCTTGCATCAACAAAAAAAAATGTTGTTTCTTTTTAATAAGGGCTAAATTTGGCAAGGTTACTATTTTTAGTAAGTTTGCATTTGTGCACGGTTGGATACAGAATCTTACACGGACCTCCAGAATGGTGAATTGAAGCTAATGGTGAAGAAATCACTTCAATATCATTTGTCATTTGTGACATTAAAATTTTAAATTCTAAAAATCCTATTGAAATATTCAAAGTCAAATTTGAGGCACTTAGAGGCTCCGGATGGACCCAGAATTTGGTGGGAAACCCAAGCAATATAGCTTTCAATACTACTTGCACACCATCACCTTTTCAAGAGCTTTCTGAAAAGGTATTATAATTAGAAATCCAACGATTGGATCGAAAGTTATGGCCCTACGAAGTTGACATATTTTTGGAGGGAGATGCAAATTTCAAAATTAAGCTGGTGGCCGCCAAAAAGGGCTATATATGACCTTTTTGGGAACCCTTGGGGTAGTAGAGTTAAGGGGGAGGGTGTAGAGTCAGGACAAGGTGGGAAAATAGAAACCCTAGTTGATTTGGGGTTACAGAAGGTTGAAGATTCCAGAGTCTTGAGAGAGGGAGCTGTATTGTGTTGCAGCCTGTAGGGGATTCATCCTTTGATTGTATTTGAGCTTTTGTAATGTAATGTTTTACCCATATTAATAAAATATCATTCTATTTTCTGTGTGCAATTTATGTTATTGTGTGTTTTATGAGTTACCCCCTTCATCACATACCAAGCACGAGGAGCCTGCTTAAGGCCATACAAAGCACGAGGAGCCTGCTTAAGGCCATACAAAGCCTTCTTTAGTCTACAAACATGAGATTCCTTCCCATGAATCACAAATCCAATAGGTTGCTCAATGTATACTTCTTCAATTACACCATTAAGGAATGTTGTCTTCATGTCCATCTGATGTAGTTTCCATCCCTTAGCTATTGTAATAGCAATAATAGTCATGATGGATGTATAACGAGCAACCGGAGCAAATGTCTCCTCATAATCTATTCCCTCTTTCTGAGAGAATCCTCTAGCCACAAATCTTGCTTTGCATTTCTCAATGCTCCCATCAACTACTTGCTTGATCTTGAAAAGCCACTTGGAAGTTACAACTGATTTCCCTTCAGGTCTAGATACAACATCCCAAACATCATTCTTGATGATAGACTGATATTCTTCTGTCATTGCATCTTTCCATACCTGCTAGTTGGATGCCTCCTCAAAATTGGAAGGTTCAGAATCAATGATGTGACTCATCAATACCACATAATTTGAGAACTTCTGAGGTCTCTTGCTTTCTCTAAAAAATCTTCGAGGAGCTACATATTTTCCCTCCTCTTGCATGGTTCATCGAGCCCACAGAGGCCTTTTCATACTACGGCAATAGCTCTAAGTCCATCAGTTGGTTCTATAAGATCAACTGGATCACTAGCCTCTTTTGGTTTAGTAGACTCCCTCTGAATCTCAAAAGTCAGATCAGGAGAAATATCCATATCTTGAGGTGTCTCCTATTCTTCACTGTCTATCTCCATGTAGGACCCTTTAGATCTTTTGAATGCAACTTCTTCTTTGAAACTGACATCCCTGTTGATCTCAATTTGTTTCTGCCCTGGAATGTAGATCGTATAGGCCTTGGAAGTCTCACTATATCCCACAAACATTCCTTTCTTGTCTGATGGTTCTAACTTAGATCTTTTATCTTTAGGCACATGAATATAAACTGGACAACCAAAGATTCTCAAATGACTAACCTCAGGTTTCACACCTGTAAATGCTTCTTCAGGAGTCATATTTTCCAATATTCGATGAGGGCTCCGATTCTGAACATACACTGCAGTTCTAGATGCTTCTACCCAAAGAAAGGTTTGTAAGCCTTGGTCATGGATCATAGCTTTGGCTGCCTCAACTATGGATCTATTCTTCCTTTCTGCAACTCTATTTTGCTGGGGATTGTAAGGAACACAAAACTCCCTCTTAATCCCTGCCTCAATACAAAAGTTGTGGAAGCCTCCAGAGGTGTATTCTCCTCCGTTATCAGATCTCAAAACTTTGATCCTTTTCTCAGACAAATTTGCTACTTGAGCCTTAAATTCTTTGAATTTCTCAAGCACTTCTTTAGATTCCTTAGACTTCAAAAAGTAAATCCAAGTCTTTCTAGAATAGTCATCAATGAAAATTACATAATACCAAAAACCACTCAAGGATGCCACAGATATTGGACCACACAAATCAGAATGAACAAGATCTAGAATACATTTTGATCTACTTTCACTATTATGAAAAGGACCCTTAGTATTCTTACCCATTGCACATCCTCTACAAGTACCATCATGCTCTTGACTAAGTTTCGGAAGGCCAGTAACCATCTTCTCCATAAATGGAAGAGCTTTGAAGTGAAGGTGAGCAAGTCTCCTATGCCATAGCTCACTCGAACTGGTGGATTCACGCATCAACGCTTGAATTGGATGAGTGGAAAGTCTATATAGACTCTCTTGATGAACACCAATTACTCAGGTTGTTTTGATGCTAGAGTTCTTTGGCTAAACAAGAACTTTTCCATCAAAAAATGCAACTTGATATCCTTTGTCTTCCAACGTCAAAATTGATACAAGGTTCCTCTTGATACCTGGTACAAACAAGACATCAATCAAATGGAGAGGGATGTTGGCATCTAGGTGAAGAGAGGTGGCTCTAGTACCCTTCACTGAATAGCATGCATCATCTTTGATTATAACTTGAAGGTGGGTTTCTCTTTCTATCAAGTCTGAAAGATGTTCTCTTTAACTCGTAATGTGACAAGAAGCACCACTATCAATCAACCATGTGCTACTATCGGTTGGAACATTGCTTTATAGGGCAGAGATGAATAGGAATCCACTTGAGTTATCTCTTGATTCCTTCTGAGGATAGACATCATCCACATCCGCAGTAGAGGCATGTGGTTTTGGTCTTGTTGGACAATCACTAGCATAGTGAGCATACTTGTCACATCTGAAGCACTGAATATGGGAGAGATCCTTCTTCTTCTTTGATCCAGGGGCAGCATCCTATTTCATGTCTCTATTCCTCTTGAAGTTTCCTCTTCTCCATTTTTTTCCTTTCCTTCTGGAAGTTTGAGCAGCAAGAACATGATTGTCTTCATTGTGAGAGCTTCGACCATTACCTCTTGCTGCCAATCTTGATTCTTCTTGAATGCAGTCAGCTCTAAGATGATCAAACTTTGGTAACCTAGATCTTCCACTGATACCTTGGATGAAGGGCTCCCAAGATTGAGGAAGACTGTTAAGTGCCAACATGACTAAGTCTCTATCTTCAACTATATCTCCAATGGCATATAGTTGATCCTTTAATTCAGTAATCTTCATGAAGAAGGAGATGACTGAATCTCTTTTAGCCATCTTGATATAATGTAGCTGTTGCCTCAAGGCAAGAGCTCTGCTGGTGTTATTGATCTCATATAATCTCTTCAAAGTCTTGAACATATCTCTAGCCATCTTCAACTTGGAGATGATAGGCACAAGGTGATCCTTCATGGAATCAATCAAGATCTTCTTGGCCTTCGTGCCATTCTTCCTCTATTGAATTTTCTCAGTCTCATCGGAAGGTTCAGGTACTTCGCTCTCTACAAACTCAAGAATATCATTCTCTTCCAATGCAATAAGAACTCTGAACTTCCAAGAGGTGAAGTTAGATGCACCATCAAGTCTATCTTCAACCTTGAGTCTGTTCACCATTTTTGAGGCTTGGATAGATGCTCTAAGATGAGAAGAAGAGAAGAATATTTCACTGCTTAAACACATTTGATCACGATCTTGCTTAAACCCGCTCTGATACCATGTTAGTTTTAGGATCAGAATTGAATTAAGCAAAAATACAATAATGATAACACTTTAACACAGAAAGTACCCTAGGAAAACCCTCCTTCTCGAGGGAGAAAAACCCAGCCAATAATTTCTCTTATATTATTGAATAAATAATGCAGAAATCTACTTTACAATGACCAATCTCAAGGCCGATTCACACAATGAATGAAGGCACCTCTCCTAGGTGCGAATACATAAGAAGTATGAGTTCTCCTTTATATAGATTGATTTGAGGCAATATGACAATATGCTGAAGATGATCAAATTCCTCTCCAAGTGCTAATTCTGCCTTCAAACTCGATATGTTGTAGAAAAGCGAACTTGTCTTTTTATTCTTGGATGATCAAATGATAAGGATTGCATGCCTATATATATGTAACTCATGGTGCCTCTTCATGAATAAGTTGTGACTCCTCATTGAGTCGGCCTGGGTAAATCTCCCGCCGCTACAATAACATCAACATTTTTAATTTTTGGAGTGACTATTTGGTTTTTTAATAAAGATTCCAGATTGGAATCTTATAAGTTTACATAGAAATTCCAGAATCTTTCAACTCCCATCCGTGTTGTGAATGTAGGAACGCCTCTCGACGTAATGATGGTTTTTCCAAAAGTAAAACTAAAAGTTACATACAAAAGTAAAACAAGTGAAATATCAAAAAATAACTCTTTGAATAAAATAAAGTGACCTGTGGATAAAACAAAATATTTTAAAAATAAAATATCTCCAAATTGATATCTTTTAACTTTTTTTAGATGAATATTTCCTATTTAACTTTTCACTAATAAAAAAGATAATAGTACAATATTAAAAAAAAGTCCTTGGTTTGTTGGTGAGTTGAAAGGCTCTGAATGAGCCCACTAGGGATCAAGTCTTGTTGAGTGCAAGGTGACTAGACATTTCCCAAGTAGAGAGCATTGGAATTATGTGAAAAGAGTTTTCATATACTTGAGATGGACTTCTCATTATAGTGTTTTCTATCATGGGATTTATTATGTGGGAAAGTTTCTTGATATACAGCTTCTCATTATAGTATTTTCTATCATTTATTATGTGGCAAAGTTTCTTGATTTATGTGGTAAAGTTTCTTGATATACAACTTCTCATTATAGTATTTTCTATCATTTATTATGTGGGAAAGTTTCTTGATATACAAGGCTATCATTTATTATGTGGGAAAGTTTATTGATATACAAGGTTTTGTTGATTAAATTATGCTGGTGACTTCTCATTATATTATATACAAGGCTTTGTTGATTAAATTGTGTTGGTGACTTCTCATTATAGTATTTTCTATAATGGGATTTATTATGTGGGAAAGTTTCTTGATATACAAGGCTTTGTTGATTAAATTGTGCTGGTGAATTCTCATTATAGTATTTTCTATCATGGGATTTATTATGTGGGAAATTTTCTTGATATACAAGGCTTTGTTGATTAAATTGTGTTGGTGATTTGGAAAGTAGAAGGTCCACAAGAGGTTATGTGTTAACTCTATTTGGAGTAGTTGTTAACCAGATGAGTTAGCAACAACTCATGGTTTTGTTTGTCCAACACAAGATTAGAGTACATGATTGTGACACATGCCTATAAAGAGGCAATGTGGTTACAAAGATTGTGTTTAGGTATTAGCTTTGAGTGTAGACAAGTTAGGATCATATGTGATAGTTAGAGTGTTATCTATTTAGTGAAGAATAATATGTACCATGCTTGTACAAAGCATATTGATGTTCAATATCACTTTGTTTACAAGATGGTTGAGGATGGTAGATTCATGATACAAAAGGTTGACATTTTGGTTGATGTTGTAGATTCTCTCACTAAGCTGGTGAGCATGGATAAATTTTGTTGGGTAGAGAGGCCATGGGTCTTATCTCTTCTAGTGCCTAATTCATTATTTTTAGTTTCCTATTATATATTTGGAAGTAAATGTCAAGTGGGAGAATGTTATTATTAGGTGTGTCATTCACCATGCAAATTTTTAAGTCTGGATAATTGTATTTAAGTATGCGGACAACTAATATATAATCTCCAAACACCATGGATTGGGCAAAATGGGATGCCCATGTGAGAGTGGGGACATTATTTATTTATTACTATTCTTTGAGATGCTTGGGTTGTTGTATAAGAAGGCATTGAATATGAAGGTTACATTGAAAAGATCAAAATTGAAAGTTATAGAACATCTTCCCAATTTGGATGTTATGACAAAGAATTAAATACCCTCATGGAGCACCTAGATTTGGGAAATTGATTAATTTTACCGCTACGACATAATCTATGATGCGTAAGAGAGGTGTAAGAGGAGTTGCTATTTTAGGTTGCTTGGCCATGTCTATGGGCACATTGGATTTTTGTTATGACTGAATTTTGAAATACCAATTGGTGGTTTTCTATTTCCAATATTTCTATATAATAGAAGCATGAGATATAGGTTTATAAAGTTCTTTTGCATGTACTCTTATGCTGTCAAATTACTATTAATTAGAGGGATAAATAGATTGTATTTGTGTACACTTTTATTGTAATTAATACAAGCTTGGGTCTCTTTGGTGGAATTTTTTTTCCTACAAGGGTTTATCCACATATCTCTAATGTTCATATGGTTTGGGTATTTATGTTTACTTCTTCATTAATACATTAATGTTATATGATTTATCACATGTTTAATTAGATTGAAACACTTAATTGTTAATATTCGCAATATATCATTCACCCTATATTCAACAAGTATAGATGTGTAATTTTCACCATTACACCTTTCAATTATATTAATGTGTGTTAATTGTTTATATGTATAAGAACTTTGGGGAATCAAAATAAAGTAATTAATACATCATTAAAAAATAATAACCCTAGTTAAATTATTATCAAAGATCAAAGATGAGAGAATATAATGATATCATCTTTACCAAACAAGAATTTTTTTAAAATGCCATTGATCTCTAGGTAACACTATACTCTTCTGATTTAAAGAGAACTATTAACATTTCTTGCCTCTGTAGAGGTATGCTGAACATCCTTCCCTTATCATTCTTATAATCTTTCAATGAAAACCTACTTCTCTAGCTGTAATAAACCTCTTGTTTACATAAAACAACCACGCACAGAGAAAATACCATTCAAAGTAGCCCAATTTCACGCAAATGTCAATGCACATCCATATTCTCTCATCCTGGAGACCTGCAAAAACATTCAAACACTCAAGAAAACACACACCCATATCATCACAACAGGACTTTCCAACAATAATGTCTTGGCTGCAAAAATTATAACAGCGTATGCCATGTTACGCAATTTAGACGATGCCTGTAAGATATGTGAACATAATTCAAATTCTTTTTTATGGAATGCATTGATTGGAGTGTATGGTAGGAATGAGTGTTGTCATGAAACACTAGGGTTGTATTAAAAAATGAGAGTTTTCGGAATAGAGCCTGATAATTTTACATACCCACTTGTGCTCAAGGCTTGTGCTGGGATTTTAGGTTTGAAGGAAGGGAGGGAAATTCATTGTGACATTGTTAAGAAGGGTTTTGAATTGGATGTTTTTGTTGGCGTTGGGATTATAGATATGTATGGGAAGTGTGGAATGTTTGAGGATGCGCGCCAAGTGTTTGATAAAATGTCTGATCGGGATGTCGTAGCTTGCAATGCAATGATTAGTGGGTGTGCACAGAATGGGTGTTCTGATGAGGCCTTTAGGGTTTTTAAGGAAATGCAGTTGGCAGATTTGAAACCCAATTCTTCTACCCTGGTCGGTATGCTTGGGGTGTGTGATCGTTTAGGAGGGTTGGATCGAGGTCGGCAGATCCATGGGTATGTAGTTAAGAGTGGATGTGAGTGCAATGCCTTTGTGGGGACTTCCCTTGTGGAATTATATGCTAAATGTGGAGATATAGAGGATGCAGCACTAGTGTTCGAGAAAATGTATGACAGAAGTGTAGTTTCATGGAATGCAATGATTTCTGGATATGCTCAAAATGGATATGCAAATGAGGCTTTGAGACTCTTTCATCATATGCAGGTTGGAGATGTCGAACTCAACTCTTTAACAATAGTGGGCGTTCTCTTAGCATGTGCCCAGTTAAGAGCCCTGGAAGAAGGCAAGTGGATCCATGACTATGCAATCAGAAGTGGGCTTGAATTAAATGTTTTTGTAGGTACAGCTCTTATTGACATGTATTCCAAATGTGGTAGAATAGATACTGCTCGCCAATTGTTTGATGATATGCCTAGAAAGAATGTGGTATCATGGACTGCAATGATTGGTGGGTATTCCTACTGTGGATATGCAAATGAGGCATTGAAACTCTTCAATCAAATGCAACTTGCTAATGTGCAACCGAATTCGGTTACCTTGGTGAACATGCTTCTGGCATGTACCCTTTTAGGAGTTATGCAACAAGGCAAATCAATCCATAATTATATAGTTAGAAGAGGATTTGACTTGGATGTTTCCATGCAAAACACTCTTGTAGATATGTATGCAAAATGTGGGAGCATAGAGCTTTCATGTGAATTGTTTAACAAGATGTCCAAAAGAAATTTGGCCTCGTGGAATGCCATGATTGCTGCGTATAGAATACATGGTCTTGCCAAGGATGCTCTTGCACTTTTTGTTCAAATGCAACAGATAGGCATAAGGCCTGACCATATAACCTTCATATGTGTATTGTCTGCATGCAGCCATGCAGGCCTGGTGGATGAGGGGTGGCAATGTTTTAATAGCATGACTAGAGAATATTGCATCACACCTGAGATGAAGCACTATGCATGCATGGTTGATCTCCTTGGTCGTTCTGGGCATCTGGACGAGGCACAGGACTTCATTAAAAAGATGCCATTAGAACCCGATGCTAGTGTGTGGGGAGCTTTGCTTGGGGCCTGCAGAATTCACAACAATATTAAACTGGGAGAACATGTTGCTAATTGCCTCATTGACTTAAAACCTGATGATGCTGGATATTATGTATTGCTGTCAAACATATATGCAGCAGCTGGTAGGTGGGATAGTGTAATGAGGGTGAGAACAATGATGAAAGACAAGGGAGTGAAAAAATCACCAGGATACAGTTTGGTTGAGATAAATAACAGGGTTTATGCATTTCTTGTGGGAGATAGATCACACCCTCAGCTCAAAAAAATTCACAATCTTCTAGAGGCCTTGACTGTGCAGATGAAAGAGGCTGGATATATAGCCGACACAAATTTTGTGCTGCATGATGTTGAGGAGGAAGTGAAGGAAAGCATTCTTTGCAGCCATAGTGAGAGGCTGGCCATTGCATTTGGAATTCTTAACACAAGCCCTGGAGCTCCGATCAGGATTACAAAGAACCTTCGTGTGTGTGGCGACTGCCACAATGTCACTAAGTTCATTTGTAAGATTGTTGAGAGAAAAATTATTGTTAGGGATGCAAATCGTTTTCATCATTTCAAGGATGGATTTTGTTCATGTGGAGATTATTGGTGATGGTAATTAAACAAACAACACATAAAATGCTTTAACACCAACAAAGTTTGAATCAATCGAGGACCCCCAAAGAGTCAGGTACTATTGCTGCTGATGGTTCTAGAGGCCTAACTTCTTTTCTTTACCAGCAAAACCAGTCACACTATTTAGTATTTTATGATTCCAAATCAATAATCTTCACAATATCTGCGCCAAGATACCATCAGGCTGAGACACCTCTTTAACACATTTTAATCTTATGACATTTCTAAGATTCAAATATTACCGTTGTCTAACTCAAAGCTGTGTCATCCTCTGCAAACTTTTTTACTTGCAGCATAAAAATCTACCATTGCTGCCAATGGTTCTAGGAGCTTCCTAGCACATCTTCTTCGGGCTTATATATCTTGGGCTTTTTAAGGATGTTGTAGGATGTCTTTGAGGGCAAAAGTTTCAGTAACTGAGGCTTTGGCTGGAGTCAACAATTGATGAATTTTCACATACAAGTTCAAGTTGTGGGATGTGGGATTGTAAGAACCTGCTCAATATTTGTGTCATACATACTGTAATATATGTAAAAAAATACAAATAGATTGATCTCAACAGTGACTAGTAATAATTATTAATGAAAGATGTAACTGACTGCCTCCTTTCTTAGAGGATATGGCAAACAGATTGCAACGATTTGATGGCAAGCTGTTAGAGCTATAGCTTGGACTAAGTCCCTAAGAACCTACAACAGGACCCCGTTGTTATGGCTATGTAAGAGATAGTGACTAATTGGCGAATTATTTAAAAAATCAAGGCAGGGTTAGTGAAAAGAGTTGTACATATCTTGCCAACGAGGTCAGCTCAAAGTTTTGTGTGCAAAGCATGCTGCTCAAAAAATCTAGTCATTGATGTCTGCTCATGGCAGATTCACTCAACCCCTAGAATAGCCAAGGAGTTTGTTCAACATTATATGAAGGCATTAGTTCCCGGGAAATGTAGATTGGCAGTGTAAAAACGGATTGCTGTATTCCCCTGCAAAGTCATATTCTCCCATCGCGCATCGTGTCATCAGTCTGTATCGTTTGACATGCTGCATTCAGCTTTCATACAGATGGCCAGATAAAAAATTGCCTGCCATTGACAGGTTTCCCTGCAAATTTTACCGAACAATTTGGGATATCGTGGCTGCAAATCTGCTTTGATTCTACAAGAACTTAGAAGCACTCACAAACCGATCTTCTGTCAAGGTCATCAATTAGGGAATATTAATCTTCAAAGTGTGATTCCTAGGTCTTCCTAGGTCTTATCTAGTTGGAGGCCAATAACACTAGTTATTGTCTCATGTAAGAACTTGGCCGGAGCTGTGACCCTTTGTATCAGCATTTTCTCCCCGTTCTTGTTCAAGCAAAGCAAATTGCCTTCATAAAAGGCAGGTATGTTTTAGATAATATGACTGCTATTTGAGAAGCTATTAAGTGGCCTTGATTCACAGGCCAAAAAATTATGTTTATAAAAATTTAACTTCGAAAAAGCATACAATCACAAGAAGTGGTCGTTCATTTTGGTTACAACCCAAGTTCTTGGATTTGAGCCCATCTTTATCGAAGTAGTTCAATCCCATTTATTCAAGACTTTGTCTAGCCATCAATGTTTATGGTTTGAAGAGGCAAGTCTTTTCCTATTCATTAGTCGACACTCTGTAGAATCTTGCTTTCAACACTCTGTAGAAGTGCTCTCTGTTTGAGTTCTTTAGTTAGCTTCTTGCATATCACTTGTTTTCAGTAAAGTAATTTTTGTTCCTTCAAATGTGTTTTCAAAAAATGTTAATGGACATCTTGTGGGATCTTGCCTTACTGTTATAGATGGCAAAGAATCACTATACAATGGACTTAGATGCTAAGGTGGTTTCTACGAGGGTTGTGTTTCACACGTTCAATTAGGCAAAATGTAAGACTGTTAGGGAAGTTAGAAGTCCGTGCCCCAGTGACTTTTAGAGCTCTATTGGAAATAGGAAAAACTTCGTGCGATGTTTATATTTTAGGTATCCTTCTTTTTGCCTTTTGGGCTTCTCTTATTGACCTCTGGAAGTTACTTATCCAAGATTTCATAGGATAGAGGTAAAACACAGTACTAGATCACCAAATCAATATCCCCGACAGTTAATTTTTTTATTTGCACCAAGGTTTTAGCAGTCACCCACAATGTGTTTTATTCTTCTTGTTGATACCTTCAATTGTTGCTTACAAGCTGAAGAAGATCCTTTGCTCCTTTCTGTGGGCATCAAAGGAGGGTACTAAAGGATTTCATTGAGTTTCTTGGAAAGCCAGTTCCATGCAGAGAGACAAAGTTAGTCCAAGGATAATTGACATTTAGCCTAGTTACTCAGGCATTTGGATTCAGTGAGGCAGGCAATATTCTTTTGCATGGAACCATGGGAAGAATGGCTCTGGCTTTTTATCCCGAGCTTAGTCACATTTTGGGAACCTTTTTGTTAAGAATATTTAGAAGGCATGGGAAGCTATCAAGCCTTACTTACCTTAGTTGGATTGAAAGTTCTATCACAGCCTTACTAGAAAGTGATTCTCTTTAAGGTTTCTCACTCTTGGCATGTTGATTTATCTAAAGCGTGGCATTTGCTTATTTTGAAATCTTTTATATTTATGCAAAGAGTGTAATGCAAGGGTCTTCCAAAAAGAAGATTCCGTTGCTTATAACTTGTTCTAACAAAGTTGTAGTGTTTGTTGACAAGTGAGATGTAGTTCAATGTGATATAGTCATTATAGAATTTGATTGTTTGTGCTAGTTGATCAGCTTATTGGTGCAATGTCTCATCAGGCTTCACCATGTTCCAACTAGTAGCTTCATGGGGTGCTCAAAGAGATTGTGTGACAAGATAAAATAATCATATTAGGATAGTTTTAATTCATGTCCATTTTTATGTAATTTTCAATCTTGGCATAGGTCTCAAACCCTCTCTAGATCATGACAGCCAAGTAATGGCATCTCCAACCTTAGCTCTAAGTATATCAAAGGACTAATGTTAGCACGGTCTGAAGATGGATGGGAAACTTAAGTTTTTCCTTTAAAGATACCTTAATTTGGTTGATGCAATTGCCTATTAAATAAGCTTACAAAGGGAGGCCAAGTTGGCTATCTGTGAAACAACCTGCATAAGTAAACAAAAATGAAATCTCAACAAAATCGTAACAACTCTCTTAATTTGGGTGCTAATTTACACTATAATATTGTAAAGGAAAAAAGGTTTACCCTAAGCTCAATCTAGGCTAATACAGTAAGATGCAAACATATAAGCATAGATTAACCTAGATTAATAAATGATAGCTACGAGTGTGGATAATTCTATAATTAATGTTAAGCTATGAAAGTAAATACAACAGATAGGAGTACTTAGCTCTATGATTGAAGATGAATGCCCTTGGATTTAGATTATGGATTTCATTGTCGTTGGCCTGGGAAAGGATGCCTCTTTGTCTATATGTTGCTCATATTATGTGCTTGACATCTTTGTCCCAAATCAAGTTCATAGGGTATGGTCATGTTTGTGTCTATGGATATGTCCTCTATGCATAGATATGACCCTATTCAATGTGTGCATCTGCTTTGCGACTCCCCTGATTTGATCTTTGTCTACTCTCCTTTTTTTTTATAGTTGAGACTAACATTATTTTAAAATACCTTTGAAGGATTGTCATTATGTCACACAAGGGGACATGTTCACCTAGGTCAACCCCTAGAAATGTATGTTAAAGATCAAAGAAACAAGCAAGCAACCTAGGATGATGTATGTATATTTGTTACTCCTTTTAATGCACCAAGCTAAAGTATTTGTTACTAATTGCTCCTTGAATGCTTTTAGGATGGGAGAGGATGTGAGAGAGATGAGAAGATGTGAAATGGATACAAATGAATGCCTTTAAATGCAAGCACATAGCATCAAATATTGCAAACGTGTGTTTAGTTGGATCATAACGGCTAGTACAATGGGTGGGAGTTAGCTAAATTTGAATGTGAAGTTTAGAAAAGTAGGGGTTGAATCAATGTCTATGGGGTTGACCCTATGACTGTAGAAATGACCATGGGTAGGCAAATGGTAGTGGCTATATATGAGAGATGAATATCTAAGGATGTGTGGAATCATAAATATCATGATAAATGAGCAATGTATCAGTATATGTGGAGATGTGGTAAAATGTATGGGAAGGCATATGTATGGGGATAGGTGAAGGCTAGGGGAATGAGTCCTATTTTGCACAAGATTGTCATTTGTCAATATGTGCATGTATTAAGATGTTCTCCCAAAATGGGTACAAAACTAATGTTAAATGACATGTATCTACAAATTTCACCATTGCCTTTTTCCTCCACTTTGAGGTGCATGTGAATCCTAGAATGATCATGTATCTCAAAGTATGTAACACTCACAAACTTGCATGTATTTAGTAAATACTTAGAAATGAAAGATTATCAAAGGGGGTTCATATAAAGCATGGACATTCTAGGGTGTTACTATGCAATTGTGTCCTTTGGTATGCTATAATAACCTACAAAGCCCTTGTTTTGGCGAAGATTAGGCAAAGCTCTATGGAGTTCTAGAGTAAGGGCCCCAAATTAACCATCTCGATAGACACCAATTGGAAGATTATAAGTTTTGGTTTGACTATACTATGTGTTCTAAATGATAACTACTTTAGCAATAAGAAATGTGTTTACTATCCTAATAAATATTAATGTGGATTTTATTGCAAGGTAATATGCTTAAAATGATGAGTTTAGACTATTAATTATCTAAATTTTGATTAAGACAATGTTTTCTAATCTATGGTCTAAGGGTAGGATACCCCAAAGTAATAATCAATCTAGATTCATGTTTTAGATTAACGATGAAGGGAGACAATGACTCGAATTAATATATTGATTAGAATAATGTTTACAAGAACAATGGTCTTAGATAAAAAAAAATCAAATTATTGATTAATTATGTTAAGATTAATATTATCTTGATCATGCTTTAGAAAATTATAGTCCTAACCTTGGGATGTCTTATAATGACTCTAAGTCAAATTAATATTACTTGATTAAGGTATTCAAGCTAACACTTGTGCAAAATAATGTTCATGCCAACTAAAGGTATTCGAAATCATTAGTTAATTAGGAAAGCATTTCAATTAATGAAGAGAAAGATTATTTCTTTTTCAAATAATATACATATATATACTTAGACTGTAAGGTGTCCAGAATCATGATCATGGTTAAATGTTTTTAGAACAATGCTTGAAATAGATTTTTGTGTTTATTCTTATTCATGATTTTAGATTAGGGTAAATCAGGATGTGATATCTCAAATTTCTTGTAAGACACGGTGCCTTGACAAAATTATATGAGTGTGTAGGTGGTGTGGACATGGACAAGGCAAAAGTAAATTGAAGGGAGGAGAGGGGAGGGACTTTATTTAATGGGCAGCTATTGGTGACTCGTGACAATTCATGAGTAGGCCAATTGAGAAAAACCAGAGCAACTAGATGTCGGCTAAGAAGCCAAGTATAAGAGTTTATGACATGAGCAAACTTAGTGTGAGAAGTAATGGACAGATGAAGCTTGAGGATAATGCATGGGAGTAAATAAGTTTGGAGAGTTATGTGTGCTTAGGAAGAGGTAAAAGCTACCGACTTGATAGCACCACTAAGTGAATGACCAATCAAACCAAGACAAGAACCTACATGACATAGGGAATCTCAAAAATAAAATAATTCCTTGACACTAGAAACATTTTGAGTAATCATTCCAAGGGATTAATGCACCTACATGGTCGACCGATGAGGTCTGAAGTAGGAGATCTCAAGAGGCCACCTAAATACCAAAATAGATCACCAAGAGAAGGTTGTTGAAACTAGATGCGTGAATGTAGAAGTTGTGGAAATAGGGGGAAAGGGATTGTTAGAAAAAGGAAAAATGAAGAGGTTAGGATAAGGTATATGCTGATGATTGGCCTAATAATATTTAATCATGTGGACATGGTTTTCTATGTGTGTGTGTGAATACATACTATGTGAATCTCATATGAGCCTAGTTGTTGTTTTAGGTATGTGTAAGATTTGGTGGGAATCTAATCACATGAGCTTGGATCTAGGTGTATGAAGAAAGTTATAATAGCTACAAGCACAAAATAAATGATACAATATGCAAGAACACGAGCTATTATAAAATAGAGAAAATTAATAATTAAATCAAATCAACCATCAAATGAGTGGATGAAGTACATATAAATTGGTCACCTAGATGCATGACTCAAGGAGATGATATATCTAGTGGTCATGAGTTTAACTACCATTTAGTGGATCAATTAACTCGGTCTAATTATGAGGTCAAGAGTTGAATTGCCAAGCAATGGATCAGCTCATTCAATCTAACTAAGACAAAGTTGGTCTTAACTAAATAGAGGTGGCACCTACCTACCATCAATCAAGGATTGATAAGGCAATGGTAGCATTTGTGTACCTTAAGTCAAGGTATACATGTCATTATTAGCTACTTAGATGAACGAAACTAATTGTTCCTAATATCTTAAGTAAACGTATTAAATATGTGTAATATCACACTTAGGATAGAGACATATCCAAGGTGAAGGAAATATTACACCTACACCGCCCCAAAGTACAACTTAGGAGAAATGGATCCTAGCAACAAGACCATGTTAGGTACTCATGTACAATAAGTTCCCCCCAAAAGAAGAGATATATGAATGAACGGATATGGAACCTACTTATGTGCCTCGATACTAATGTTGAACTATGACTAAATTTGATCAATGGGATCAAGTACCATGAAGATCGGGGAACATTAACCATAATGAATGGCACTCAATTTTAGATGTGAACCAATGTGAATCAAATGCAAGATTCAAAAACATTTACCATAGATGAATGAATCTTAATTTGAGGTGTGAATTAATCTGAATCAAGATGTGTCAAGTCATAAGCATGATGTGGTGAAGAGAACAAGAGGATCTAGAATAGATGATGCAAGGGTAAGTGCATGGAAATGGTATACAAAAAGTGGCCACTTTTTTCCTGAAATCAGCTAAACCTGAACTTGGATGAGTAATTTGAGCTGCATGCACTCAAAATTTGAAGATATGGAAAGAACAAGAATTTAAGTGCTCTGAATCTAGTTTCTAAAATACTAAAGTTTTAAAAAAATAATTAAGATTAAGAGGGTGAAATGTTGTGCGCACACAAAAGTGTTCATATTTTTCTCACTAAAATATAACATAGTGTCTAGTGTGCGCCCCCCTATTTTTTTGTTGCATTTAATATTTTTTTTAAACAGATTAGAAGAAATGTAGCTAAGAGTGAGTACTAGAAGTTGTGATTTTTTTGTGAATTTTCAAAGTGGATGCATCCTGAAAACTGCATCACTGAGCATGCACATCACATAACTTGAACAAAAATAATTGAAAATGTAAATTTTTTTAATGTATAAATAATGAAGCATAGAACAATCCTATATAATTTTTTAAAAATTTTGATAAGTGAATCAAAAGTTATAAAGAAAAATCAATACATGTATGATTGAAGAATATGAGGACACTGTTCAAAGAAAATAAAAATAAATATCCTAACTTATTTAAAAAATTTTAAAAAATATATGGTTGGAAAGCTAAGAATTAGTTTGTCATTTTGATGTTGGTTTCATCAAATTTCATTATAAAATGAGTAAATCTGACGACATTGAAGTTCAAAAATGTTATTGACAATGAAAAATATGTTTATAGGAGGTATCATAGAGGTCTAATCCTAGGTTTGGTTGCCCAAGCCAATTCCAAGCCTAAAAAGGTAGCTAAAATTTTGAAAAAAAAAAAATGCGCTTGTGTTTTAGGCTCTCTCTCTCTCTCTCTCTCTCTCTCTCTCTCTCTCTCTCTCTCTCTCTCTCTCTCTCTCTCTCTCTCTCTCTCTCTCTCTCTCTCTCTCTCTCTCTCTCTCTCTCTCTCTCTCTCTCTCTCTCTCTCTCTCTCTCTCTCTCTCTCTCTCTCTCTCTATGCTTGAAATGTAAAGAAAATAACTCTTTCAATGCTTGAAAACCAAAGTACACAACTCTTTCAACTACTTGAAAATGAAAAATGCAAAAGAAAATATAGCAAATTTTGACTTCATCAAAGCAAGCAACAACTGAAGTAATCACTATCTTTCAATTTCTTTATCCTTCACTTGTCTTTGCACACCAAATCTATCTTAGGATTACAAAAGATTGGATTGAGTTGGTCCTTAACGAAATTCAAGAAAATGTGCCCACACTTAGGAAAATAAGATAACGCAATGAATAGAGATGGATAAGAGAAGATACTCACTCAAGCGAACCCATTTTCTTAGAAAAGATCATTGCACACATTGATGCTAGACTCACAATTTACTAGCATTGCAAAGAGAATGTTTAAACACCCCAACAGTTCAAGTGACAACCACTCCACATTCCACATCTCAAATCAACACCATAGGCTACCACTAGGAACTCCTTCCTTGTGAAGTGAGTGGACTTGGTGACATGACTCCCATTCCATACAACCATATCACTACCATCTATGAGATCCTCTTGCCATGAGAAGAGAGTGATTAGCCAAATTCTCCTTTACTTAGCTATATTTTTTGGAAGAGCAAGAGTAATTAAATCCATACCATCAATAAGGGTGTAGCACATATTGCATGTTCTATCTTGAGTCCACCTCATTCAGTTTTTGTGATGAGAATATTTAGAATATCACATATTTTGGTGAAACTAACATGAAAGGAAAATCCTTTTAGACAATCCCTCTCATTTTCTTTCTTCCACCTTTCACTCACCTTGTATTCCCATTTTTTTGTGGTACTTATGGTACCCTTAAATATGTCTAGACCAATAACACAATAGGGACAAGGTCCCTTAGACCTAGATATCCCTCCTTCATTCAATTGGTACATCCTTCCCAATCCATTAGCACCTGTCTTAACTCGAATGGTGGACAACAATGACTGCATAACTTCATCACTTTTGATAACCTAGTTTGGAACCATGATATTATGATTCAACCAAACCTAGATCAAATTAGAGTACTCAAGTGCTCATCTGATCAAAAATCCATCATTAGGGTCATCCCATCACAAACTACAAAGACACTACCACTTGAATTGACAATGAGGTGAGACTCTTAGAGAAAGACCCAGAAGAATATTGTATAGCATGAGGGGCTCCCCATATAGAATATCAACATGAATGAGATGAAGCATGCCAAGGGGTACTAGAAATCTTCCTTGAGGAAAGAACCAACATGACTACTCAACCCTCACTCACTAAACAAAACCCACCTCATGATGGAGAAATATAAAACATAGGAGATGCTACCTCAAGAGCTCTCATAGCCACCATGATCCAATAGATCATGATCCTTGAAGCTAGGATCCTTGAAGATAGAGGTAGGGAGATAGAGAGGGAAACATAGATAGAAATAGAGAGGGGGAGAGAAGGGGAGAGAGAGGGAGGAGATAAGGAGATATAGATAAAGAGAGGGAGAGAGAGGAAGGGAGGGAGAGATAGAGAGAGAGGGATGGAGGGAGAGATAGAGAGGGATGGAGGGAGAGGGACTAATAGAGAGAGATGGAGGATAGAGACATTGAGAGAGAGATGGGGAAGATAGAGAGATATAGATAGGGAGAGGGAAGACAAAGGGGGAGATTGAGGGATATAGATAGAGAGTGGGAGAGACGAGGGAGATTGAGGGATATGGATAGAGAGTGGAGAGATAGAGAGAGGCAAAAGAGATGAAGGATAGAGACATTGAGAGAGAGGGGAGGAGATAGAGGGGAGATTAAGGGATATAGATAGAGAGTGGGAGAGAAGCATGATATTTAGGGATATGGATAGAGAGGAAGAGAGAGAGGGGGGAGGGATAGAGGGAGAGATAGAGAGTGGCAGAGTGACAATGAGAGATAGATATAGAGAGAGGGAGAAATAGATATAGAGATGCAAAATGTGGAAGCATAGACAAAGAATGTGAACTATTTGACAGAATGCCTCAAAGAAATGTGTTCTCATGGAATGCCCTAAATGCAAGATACTAACAAAATGGATTTGTTGAAAAGTCTTTAGAAACTTTCAACCAAATGTAATGGGCATGTGTATGCTCACATTTTGTGTTCAACAAAGTTCATGCCTGTGTTTTGTGGAACACAAAACATGTAAAGTCGTTAGAAGCTTTCAACTAAATCCAATGGGAAGGTGTGTTCATGTTTTGTGTTCAACAAAACATGCTCATGTTTTGTGGACCACAAAACGTGATTGCGTTTTGTGGACCACAAAACGTGATCGCGTTTTGTGGACCACAAAACGTGATCGTGTTTTGTGGACCACAAAATGTGCTCGTGTTTTGTGGACCATAAAACGCGGTCATGTTATGGCATGGAAATGGTATACAAAAAAATGGTCAAATGAGTAATTTTTGCAATAACGTGCTTGCGTTATGTTTAAATGGACATAACCAAGCTATAACGCACTCGTGTTATGACCATTTAAACATAATGCAAGCACGTTATTGCAAAAATTACTCATTTGGCCATTTTTTTGTATACCATTTCCATGCATTTACCCCATGTCAAGCCTAGGACCAACTAGCGAGACCTCTTGCTCACCCATTTGTTCAACATATCACAATTCCTTTTGTTGTGAAGTAGAGTGTTGAGGTGGAGACCCTATAGTCCTTTAGTTCACTTACACATACTTTGTTGCAATATAACGGGCCTCTTTCACATGGTGATGAGGGTGAGCCTTCTAGGCATCAATTCTAACCACACATTTGCCGTGCTTGTGGATCTGCATGTGATTATGGGTCTAAGGATTTTTCAATGAGGTATACGACACAAGATGTACACGAGCATGATGCTAGTACACATGTCAAATAGGATGCTCCACACTTTGAGGAGTATGCCACACATGGTGGCACACATGATACATCTATATTAGATAGTATGGTCTTGACCAATGAGATGTTGGATGTGACCTTTGGCATTGACCAACAAGTAATTTTTAATAACGTTGTGTAAATTAATATATTTCCTATTGAAATCTATAATTAACTATATTAATCCATTATGAATAAAAATTAATATAAAAAATTGTATGTATTATAAAATTTCAAGGTCAAAGTATGCATCTTGTATCTTTTGGCCCTTTATCACATGCTTATGTGGGGATGTCAAGTCCAAAGGTATGTAATTTGTAACAAAATAGTAAATATACATGTGACCTTTTTTGTCATATATCAATGGTAATCTTAAAATGACAATTTGATGATGACCTAGTGGATGTTGAACCTCCAACATGAGGACACATTAGTGGTAGTATTCAGTTATCAAATTTCACTAAGGTAGGTTTTACTATTTTTAATTATTATGTGTGTAAATAATGTTATATATATTTATGTCAAATAATAATGTTTCTATTTTCAATTGATGACATCAATATAGACTCCTGATATTCATGGAACAATGGAGATGGACATTGCTATTGTAATTTTGTCTTCAATGTCTTTGACCATAGGTATGAATAGGTAGTATAAATGTCATTATGTATTTGTTGTTTTATCTAACATTATTTAGTGTAAATAAATGATATTCATCTTTAGTCTAATTTACTTCTTCATGCTTACCACACAACTCCACTTCATGTACCTACCCCTCAAGAAGATGAAGAGAAGCAAAGAATGATTGAGGAGGATCAGCTTGTAGTAAGTGATTATTTATTTATGTCATTATATATTTCTTGTTTTTATATTAATATGTATATTGTTTAATTGTATTAATAGGTGGAGATACCAAAAATTCTTGAGACTAGGAGGTCTAGTCGATGATGGAGAGATGTCAATTATTATATTGGTTCTCTATCTTCTTGGAAGAGCAAGAGTCATTGATTTTTCCATAACTAAAAATAAAATTAGAAGCCATTACAAAACTCTAAAAATTTTAATTTATATTTTATTAAAAAATAAAAAACTTAAATTTAAAATTTTATAAAATCTAAGTTAAATATTAAATTTAAGTTGAAATTAAATTATGTTCTAAATTCAAATTAATTTGAAACTAAAATTAAATTAAAATCAAAAGATCATGTTTCCAACTAATAAATCTTCTCAAAAGCAACCATATCATGCCAAAACTCTAACCAATAACCTAAAGAGACCTAATGTCTCAAGTTACTATTTCGAACCTCATTCATTCCTTGGTCATCGGCCACACTAGAGCATCAGAAGACTTTGTTAATGTTACACCGATCGCTTTTCTCTCACCGATGGTAGTGAGCCATCAGGTAGACTTTCTGTATCGGCGGGAGTGAGGAGTCTTTGGGTGATCAGCACTGGTTTCACCGACGAAGGGCTAGCTATCGGCATGACAATCATTGTCAGCATGGTTTGTAAATGTCGCTCCGACAGTTTAGGTTACTCTGATGGGAGTTGGTATCAAAGATCAATGTATTGGCGTGAGAACCACTATCGGCCCATCCTTGAGATGACACTCTAATAGTCTTGTGTCTTTCCGATGTAGGCTTGGATCGGCAAGACCATAACTATCGATGCAGTTTCAAAATGTCACTCCCACGGCCTTTGTTACTTCGATGTAGGTTGAAGGTTTGGGTATCGGCAGGACAAGGAACCATCGGAGTGAATGGTGAAGTGGTCTCCGATGGCTTAGGCTATTCCGATGAGGTTTTGATTGGCATCGTCGACAACAAAATTGTCGACGATAGTCATACAGTGTGTTTGGGTATATAAACCTGGATGTCAAACTCGAACTGGTGAATGTGGGACTAAATGTCTCACATGAATACGAACAGCTGCAACGGTTGGAAGGTAGCAACGCTAGGTAAATTGGAACGAATAGTTAGGGCAAAAGTTCAAAATAGTTTTACTCTTAGAGACTATTGTATATACAGATTTGGTGTAGTCGTCAGTGGTTAATGATCAGATACGATCAAATTGTTCATTCTATAGATGTACAGAGGAAGTGAACTGTATGTATGATTTGAGAATCGATATCTGAGCAAGAAGGCTAGGATCTTTATTGTAGTCTTTCTAAGCTTACTGTAAATAAAGATTGTCTCTCTTGTGGTGGTGGGTTTTTTACCCAAAAGGGTTTTCCCACGTACATCTGGTGTTGTTCTATGTTGTCTTGTATGTTTATTCTGTATTTTCTGGTGTGTTCATCTTTGTATTTGAATTAAACATTACCTATCTGCATTATCCCATTTGAATTGACATTAGGGAAGCTATATTCTGCACCTGTGCTTTCCTTACATAACTTGGAGTCCACCATGGCACAATAACACTCATTCTTGATATCAAAAGACCATCTATCAAATAGACAAATCCATATCACTCCCAAAGCTCCAACTAAGAGTTACAAATTTATCCATGGCATCATGATATCCTTGTGATAAACTCACATACACAACCATGGAAAGCTAAAAATTAAACTTGTGCACAGGATCTTCCCATGGCATTACAACCACCTATTAGAACACACGCAATCTACTGAGAGGGGGGTGAATTAGTAGATCAATAATACTTAAACAACTTCTAATCTCTAGAAAGCAAATCAAAATAACTTTCAGTGCTTAAGCAAGAACAATAAGAGATCATACAGACATGAACACCAGATGTACATGGAAAACCCAAAGATGGAAAAAACCATGGTGGGAAAATGTTGCCAAGATCTACTGTCCTAATCCAACCTCACAGAATAAACCATTAATTACAATGTTTTAAGGGCACCCACCGTAAGGAGTCACCAAACCCTTGATTTAAGAACTCCAACTCTAAGGAGACTACAATCCCCTGAACTAAGAACCAACTCAGTCCATAAGAGGCACCAACCTCTGAATCTTTACAAATTCAAGTATGCAGACATTTGGTTCTTCATCAACCTCAAATACACCTATTCAATTCATACACAGTTGTCTCCTCTCACTTAGCTCACCCAAATTCTCTGTGCTCTCATTAACACCCACATACAATGCACACTCAAAGTGTCATTACACTCTCTGTTCTCCTTAACATGATCGCCTATAATACACACGAAGAACAACAACACATTAAAATACAACTCAGTCTGCCTTATTTAACATTTTCATAAGAGGAAATTATCCACGTATTCTCAACTGCTCATTTGATCTTCAGAAATGATTACTAGAAATCCTACATGTGTCTCATACAATTTGACCAAAATAGTAACAAAAGATCATCTATATCAATGCAGTTGCATAACCGTAACTTGTTAAGGAAGAACTGAAAGCAACTGTACCAACAAATCTTTAAATTGATCTAACCATTAACTCAACTAAACAAATTGTACATAGAGATTTGAATCCAGAAAAACTGCGCTTTGAAACTTCTCCTTATACAAAAATTGAATTCGCGAACTTTCAGAGATTGGGCTTCTGGTCTACCGCCTTCCTCCATGAAATCCTTAGAATCTCACCTCCAATCTCATTGTTCCCTTCCTTGGTAATTCAATCAAGCGTCGGGCTTCCTATCTTTCATCTTCTTTATCGAGCGTTGGGCTTCTTATCTTTCACCTTCTTTATTGGGCATCGGGCTTCCTATCTTTTGCCTTCTTTATCAGGTGTCATGCTTCCTGTCTTTTGCCTTCTTTATCGAGTGTCAGGGTTCCTGTCTTTTGCCTTCTTTATTGAGTGTTGAGCTTCTTGTTTTTTGCCTTCTTTATCAGGTGTCGAGATTCTCGTGTTTTGCATTCTGTCGGGAGTCAAACTTTCTGTCTTCCGACTTTCATTTTGGCATGGGTCAAAGAACATCTCTACTCTCTGATTTCCATAGCTTTTTTAGATTTCGCTCGTTGGGCATTCTTTCTTCCATCTTCAATTTTGGAATGAGTCAAGGAGCAACTCTGCTCTTCGATCTCCAATCCCGTAGTATATTTTGGATTTCGCTCGTCAAGGTTTCTTTCTTCCATCTTCCATTTTGGAATGAATTAAAGAGCAACTCCGCACTCCGATCTTCGATTCCTTAGACTCAATCAGATTTTGCTCGTCAGGGATTTTATCTTTCGGCTTCCACTTTGAGAATGGAACAATGAACAACTCCGCACTTTGATCTCTGATTCCTTAGACTCAATCAAATTTCGCTCGCCGGGAAATTTGTCTTCCAAGTTCCACTTTGAGAGTGGAACAATGAAAACCTCTACTCTCCAATCTCTGATTCCTTAGACTTAATCAGAGCATTGCAATCAAGCCTTCCACTTTGGCCCTTATTTCCTCGACAAGGAAAACGAGTAAGGCCGAAACCCCAAACCTCGATGAACTTCAAAAAGGAGTAAGACCAAGACCCCAAACTCTAAAAACCCAGAAAACAAGTAAACCACCCTCTATCACTTAGTCTGATTAAACTTTTGACCTTAGACTCATCAATGATAACACTTGAACAATTTCCTTTGACATCAATGATAATAATTCAACAATCTCCCCCTTTGTCATTGATGTCAACCTATGAATAATCTATCTTTTATCACTGCCCGATCTCTTCTGCATTTGTTCCCCCTTACTCTAATTCTCCCCCTTTGACATCAATGGCAAAGGGAGGTAATCAATCTCTTTCTTGATAGCAACCTACTACTATAAAGCTTCTGATCAACTAAACTATCGTCAATCTACCTGCTCCCCTTGAGAGGTACCCATTATCTAAACAGGGATGAATGATATGCCTTGAACTTCTCTCCCTGGACAGATGTCATAGCTACACTTCTACTTGTGACAAGAATAAGGAGCAATAACTCCTAACTTCCACCTAAGATATTCAAACGTATCCTTGCAAAGTGGCTTTCTGAAGATGTCTACAATCTGATCTTGTGTGGTGATGTACTCCAACTTTACTTCCTAATCTGCAACCTTTTCTCTCAAGAAGTGATATTTAATGGAGATGTACTTTATTCTTGAATGCATCACAGGATTCTTTGAGATATTGATTGCACTTGTATTATCACAAAGAATGGCAATAGGATCATTATTCTCTACCTTTATATCTTTTAGAGTTTGCTTCATCTATAAAACTTGTGTGTAACATGAAACAATAGCAACATATTTTGCCTCAGCAATGGATAATGTAACTGAATCTTGCTTCTTATTGAGCCACGATACCAACCTATCACCAAAAAAGAAAGCTCCACCACTAGTGCTTCTCATGTCATCTATACTTCCTGCCCAATCAGCATCTGCATATGTCAAGTCAAATTAAAATCATTATTTCTAGGGTACCATAATCCGTTATCCATAGTACCTTTCAGGTATCTAAAGATTCTCTTCATAACTTGAACTTGATATCCCTTAGGAGTAGCTTGGAATCTAGCCACCATGCATATTGCATGCATGATATCTGGTCTGGATGCAGTTAGGTGTAGTAAGCTACCTATCATGGATCTGTACATTGTCTGATTTGTATCAGGTGATTCATCATTCTTTCTCAACTTGCATCTTTTCATCATGGGGGTACTAACATGCATATAGTCTTCCATCTTGAACTTCTTGAGCATTTCCTTTGCATACTTGGTTTGGGCTATAAATATACCTTGGTCTAATTGTGATATTTGTAAACCAAGAAAGAAAGAAAGTTCTCCAAGCATGGACATTTCAAACTCTTTCTACATCAGATCAGCAAATTCCTTGCACATCCTGTCATCACTACCACCAAAGATGATGTCATCAACATATACAACAACAATCAACATGTGCTCACCTTCTGATTTGAAGTACAAGTTGCTATTTGCACACCGTTTTTTAAATCATTATTGTTGGAGATAACTATCTACCTTAGAATACCAAGCCCTAGGGGCCTGTTTCAGACCATACAATGTCTTTTTCAGTCTACAAACATAATCTTCTTTTTTTGGCAACTGAAATCCCTTAGGTTGCTCAATGTAAACCTCTTCATTAAGGTTCTCATTTAGGAATGCAGATTTAACACCCATTTGGTTATAAATAAAGAATGCCAAAAACATCGTAATGGCTTCCAATCTTGCTACAGGTGCAAAAGTTCCTTCAAAATCTATGCCTTCAACCTGTGCATATCCTTTACGAACCAATCGTGCCTTGTTCCTCACAACATCTCCATCCTCGTTCGGCTTGTTTTTAAACACCCATTTTGTGCCTATCACGTTCTTATCTACAGGGTCTTGGAACCAATTCCCAAGTTTGATTTTTCTCTATCTGATTGAGCTCATCATCCATTGCATTGATCCATCCTTCATCTTCACTAGAATCAATAAATGATTTAGGTTAAATCTTAGATATTAATGAGAAATTTACTTGTTCATTTGTCCTTACCAATTTTCTTCTAGTTTGCACTCCTTCATTCTTGTCTCCTATTATCTGTTGTTCAGGTTGATCTTTTTGCACATACTTAGCAAGTGCCTTACTGGTTATCCTTTTAGATTCTTCTTCAACAGTAGCATCTTCTTCTTCTTCTATTATCATTGATCCTTCTAAGCAACTATCCTTGATATGTGTTAGATGTGGTTGGTCCTCATCTACCCTAACATTAGCACTTTCTACAATTCTATGTAATCTCTATGTGTAACACTTATAAGCTTTGGATCTGCTAGAATATCCTAGAAATATGCCTTCATCACATCTTGAATCAAAGCTTCCTAGGCCATCTTCATCTCTCCTGATGTAGCATCTACTACCAAACACTTTGAAATATTTAACAGACGTAGATCTACCATACCAAATTCATATAATGTCTTATCAATGTTTATCCTTAACTACACTCTGTTCAAGATATACACCACTGTGTGTACTACATCCCTCCAGTAGACATCGTGTAACTTTACCTCATTTAGCATAGTTCTTGCCATCTCTTTTACAATTCCATTTTTCCTTTCCACAACTCTATTCTGCTGTGAAATTCTAGGTGCAAAATATTGTCTTCTTATCCCATGCCTTTCAAGTATTCCACAAATTCATTGGAGGTGAATTCTCCACCTCTGTCTGATCTTAAGCATTTGATTGCCAGACCACTCTCCCTCTCAACCATAGATCTAAAACTCTTAAATCTCTCAAAAGCTTATGATTTATCCTTTAGAAAGGTTACCCATGTCATTCTTGAGAAATCATCAACTAACAACATGAAATATCTCACCTTGTAGTCCTTGTGTCTTGGTTGGACCACTTAGGTTTATATGAACTAGTTCTCCAAGAGTCTTGAAGTAGAGTATTCTTTTGTTTTGAAACTAGACCTTGTATGTTTCCCATGTTGACATTCCTCACATGTTGTATTTGTTGGCTTGGTGATTTTAGGCATGTGCCTAACTGCACTTTTTGAACTTACCTTCACAAGGTTGTCAAAATTGATATGTCCCAATCTTCTGTGCCACAACCAACTTTCATCGACCTATCCCATCAAACAACTTCTTCCTTGAACCTCCTTGAGATTGTAAAGATTATTTTCTGTTTTGCTTGCCTCAGCAACCAACTTACCAAAGCTTGCCTTCCTAATCTCAAAACCTTTTGCATTAAATGTCAGATTATATCCATTATCACACATCTGGCTTACACTAAGCAAATTATGCTTTAGTCCTTCAACATAATAGACATTGTGAGTCTCAGATTTTTTATCAATACTTAGTGTTCCTTTACCACAGATCTTCTCGGATGTGTTGTCACAAAACTTAACTAAGCCTCCATTCAATTCTTACAGACTTATGAACTTACTTGTATCTCTGGTCATGTGACTGGAGCATCCATTGTCTATCACCCATGGATTCTATCTCTTAGCATGAAATGTTGTCTATACTATCAGATATTTTTCTTTCTCCCTATCATCCTTCTTCTCCTTCCAGACTTTCTTAGTTTTCATCTCCTTATTCACATGAGAGTCTGATACATTATCCCTCTTAGGAGGAACATTCTCCTTTCTTTACATTTTGTTAGATTTTACAAAATTTGTTCTACAGTATTTTGCAATATGACCATAGTTATTGCATTTGTAACAAACCATTCTTAAATCTCCTAGAGGTGCAAAATATTTTTTGCTAGTAAAATCAATTCTTCTCTTAGAAACAATTCTACAACTAATAACCCTATGACCAAAATGATTACAAGAATAACAATAGCCATGAAGGATTAAGGAAACCTGATCATAGTAGAATATTTTGCAGGAGGGAGACCTCTGTAGCTTTTCTCCTTTAGATCTCTGACTTTTGTGAAGCCATTATCATCCTTCTGTTGCTTCCTCTCTTCAATCTTTTTAGGAGGATCACTTGACTTTGAATGCTGACCTTTTTCAAATCCTAATCCAGTCATGTTCTTTGAAGACCTCTGGCTGTTGATTATTTCATCAAGGATGCTAATGCTCTTTTCAAACATCATACTTATATCAATCTAATTCTTAGCCTTTTCTAATTCTTTTCTTAGATATACAATTTTGGATTCCAACTTCAAACATTCTTCAGATCTTGCTTTCAATTCCAATTTTGTAACTTCTATTCTCTTGGCTTCTTCCACTTGTGCCATTAAATCAACAATCAACTCTTCTACTTCTACAAGATTCTTAAACACCATACCTTCTTGAAGTCGCAGCTTCAGTTCTGATTTTTTCTTCCTAAGTTTCTCAATTTCTTGTAAAGCACATACTAGCTCTCCTTCCAAATTTACTTCACCTTCTTCTTCATTCTCAGGATCTTCTAGATCAATATTGTTATGATCTTTACCATTAGACTCCACTATCATAAATAGGAATTCATTTTCTTCAACCTCAGAGACACCTTCATTGTTGTATCCTGAAATGGTACTTCCTTCAGAGGAATCATTGTCACCTTTTATGTAAAGGCTCTTCTTATTCTTCTAAAAATTCTTCTTCTTAGGATAGAACTGCTTGTTACTTTTCTTACTATCATATTCCTCACTTTTATCTCTTCCTACAAGAGAACATTTAGCAACAAAGTGACTGACCTTTCCATAATTAAAACATTTGAAAGGTAACTTACCTCTATACTTCCCAGATCCTTTCTTCAATCTTCTTACAAAATTGGCCTCTTCCTCATCTATCTCATATTCAGGCTCTACATTCTTTTCCTTCTTTAATGCCTTAAATGCAGCTTATCTCTTGGAGATCTCAGTCCCAGTTGTCCTCATTTCATAGGCAGTAAAAATACCATGTAGCTCATCGATAGTTATCTTATCAAGATCTTTTGCTTCTTCTATAGCAAAGACATACCTAGAAGGTAAGGATCTAAGTACCTTCTTGACAATTACTAGGTCTTTTACTTATTCATCTAATCCTCTCATAACATTTATAACTTCATCAACTCTGAGCAAGTAATCAGCAATCTTTTCTTCCTCTCTCATTTTCAGGCTTTCAAATCTTCCTTTAAAGGACTGTAACTTGGCTTGTTTCACCTTTGTATCTCCTTCATAAATGCTTTGAAGTTTATCCCAGACTTCTTTAGCAGACTTGCAATGCATCACTTTCACAAATTCAGAATTAGCTAAACCACATAGAATTGATTCTTGGCCTTAGCATTATTCTCACATTCCTTCTTACAGGTCGAGTTTGTTGGAGGAGTTGCAGGAGCAGATAACCATCCTTAATAGATTGTCATACATCAAACCCTATTGAGGTTAGGTAGGCTTCCATCCTTATACTCCATAATGCATACTTTGTTCCATCAAACAATGGTGCTTTGTTTGAGTGAGATCCTTCTTGACAAGCCATGTGTTCAACTTCCTAGATCAACCTTTATTTGTTAAGCTTCTTCAAGGAACCTTGCTCTGATACCAATTGTTAGAACACACGCAATCTACTGAGGGGGGGGGGTGAATCAGTAGATCAATAATTATTAAAAAACTTCTAATCTCTAGAAAGTAAACCAAAATAACTTTCAGTTCTTAAGCAAGAACAATAAGAGGTCATACAGACATGAACACTAGATGTACATGGAAAACCCAAAGATGGGAAAAACCATGGTGGGAAAATGTTGCCAGGATCTACTGTCCTAATCCAACCTCATAGAATAAACCATTGATTACAATGTTTTAAGGGCACCCACCCTAAGCAGTCACTGAACCCCTGATTTAAGAGCTCCAACTCTAAGGAGACTACAATCCCCTAAATTGAGCACCAACTTAGTCCACAAGAGACACCAACCTCTAAATCTTTGCAAATTCAAGTATGCAGACATTTAGTTCTTCATTAACCTCAAATGCACCTATTCAATTCATAAACAGTCTTCTTCTCTCATCAACTCACCCAGATTCTTTGTGCTCTCATTAACACCCACATACAATGCACACTCAAAGTGTCATTACACTCTCTGCTCTCCTTAACATGATCTCTTGTAATACATGCGAAGAACAACACATTAAAATAGAACTCAACCCGCCTTATTTAACATTTTTATGAGAAAAAATTGCCCACGTATTCTCAACTACTCATTTGATCTTCATAATCGATTACTAGAAATCCTACACGTGTCTCATATAGTTTGAACCGAAACAATAACAAAAGATCATTTGTAAAAGTGCAGTTGCATAACCATAACTTGTTGAGGAAGAACTGAAAGCAGTTATCCCAACAAATCTTCAAATTGATCTTATCGTTAACTCAACTAAACAGATTGCACTTAGAGATTTGAATCCAGAAAAACCATGCTTTGAAACTTCTCCTTTTACAAAAACTAAATTTGCGGACTTTTGGAGATTGGGCTTCCAATCTACCGCCTTCCTCCATGAAAGCCTTAGAATCTCACCTCTGATCCCGTTGTTCCCTTCCTTGGTAATTAAATCGGGTGTCGGGCTTCTTGTCTTTCATATTCTTTATCGGGCGCTAGGCTTCTTGTCTTTCGCCTTCTTTATCAGGCACCGAGCTTCTTGTCTTTTGCCTTCTTTATCAGGCACTAGGCTTCCTGACTTTTGCCTTCTTTATCAAGCATCAGGCTTCCTATCTTTTGCCTTCTTTATCAGGCGTTGGGCTTCTTGTCTTTTGCCTTCTTTATCAGGGGTTGGACTTCTCGTGTTTTGCCTTCCATCGAGAGTTGGGCTTTCTGTCTTCCGACTTCCATTTTGGAATGGATCAAAGAACATCTCCACTCTCTGATCTCTGATTTCCTTCACTTTTTCAGATTTTGCTCACCGAGCATTCTTTCTTCCATCTTCAATTTTGGAATGAGTTGATGAGCAACTCCGCTCTCCGATCTCTGATCCCTTAGTATATTTCAGATTTCGCTCATCAGGGGTTCATTCTTCCATCTTCCATTTTGGAATGAATCAAATAGCAACTCCACTCTCTGATCTTCGATTCCTTAGACTCAATCAAATTTTGTTCACCAGGGATTCTATCTTCCAGCTTGCACTTTGAAGGAACAATGAACAACTCCGTACTCTGATCTTCGATTCCTTAAACTCAATTGGATTTCACTAATCGGGCATTCTGTCTTCCGACTTCCACTTTGAGAATGAAACAATGAAAACCTCCACTCTCCGATCTCCAATTCCTTATACTTAATTGGAGCATTGCAATCGGGCCTTCCACTCTGGCCCTTCTTATTTCCTCGACAAGGAAAAATGAGTAAGGCTAAAACACCAAACTTCAATGACCTTCAAAAAGGAGTAAGGCCAAAACCCCAAACTCCAAAAAAATAGAAAACAAGTGAACTACCCTTTGTCACTTAGTTTAATTAACCTTTTGACGTTAGACTCATCAATGACAATACTTGAACAATTTCCTTTGACATCAATGACAATAATTCAACACCACCATCTTCAACCTAGAATATAATAGGTCACAAACTACTATGTACCTGAATAAAAGCTCACACAAGACTATAAATTTGGGGCATCTCATGGCAACACAGTTCATGTCCTCAAAACCAAAAGGCATCCCTTCTACTTGCGAGGCCTATGGAAAACCTTCTTGACCATAAACTTCCTTACCTCTACTACTCAACATGCCAATGCTCCATGATGGTCAAAGTCCAATAAACCAAAATCTATAATTCCATGGCATTCAAACAATCTACAACAAATAACTAAGATGCTCAAAAGACTACCAACTCACCTCCACCACTATCATGGTGAATCTCCTTATTGTACACACACAACACCATCAATACGCTATCAATCTATTCCCAAGTTCTCCATGTAATGTAGGTACATGAACATGGAACTCATAGTATGTGACCTCCATAAAATGGCAAATAACATGGACAATGCTCCTATTGAAACAAAGTAAATTGCAAAACTCGTAGATCTCAAAATAATGTAACTTGGATCCACCAAAACATGCAAACCCAAAAAACATGTAGATTCAAACCCCCACTAGCGACAACAAAACAAGGCGCTATACAGATTCTTCCCATGGCACAAACATCAGAACCAAAACATCCTTAGATCAAAAAAGCAAAAAAATTATAACTTTGGGACAAGTCAAAAACTAGAGACTAATAAACAAACCTCTAACCATGCTCAAAAGCATGCATGCAAATCTAAAATTACTTCCATCTGGACAACCTTCAAGAATTACAATTCAAAAAATAGTCTCACAGCTCTATAAAATTGAAATTGTCTCCATCTAGACAACCCTTGGAATTATGCATTGAACAACAATCTTCTATAGATCTACAAACCATGAATTTTGATTCAATGTAAAACCTACCAAAACCATGCATGCCAAAGGCATCGATGAAAATATGAATTCATTAACACATCCAAATCATTCGCAACTCTTAACACTAAGGATTCACTATATGAACGATGGAATACCATAAATTTGCAACCAGTAGATCCAAACACCATGAATCTACAACATGCAAGTACATACATCCAAAAGGACAAAAGCTTCAAGCTACCAAATGACCAACTCTATAACATCCACCACGTGCATCCAAGAGCTCCAAGTCAAAGTTAATGCATGACTAACTTCTCCATCAAGTACATGCAAGTAGAACAACCAAGTTGTCTAGGAGCTCTAGGTCATCATACGACCAACACCACAACCTTTACATGTCCACGTATCCAAGTAGTTATTCCAATAAATTTAAAGTCACCAAATGACCAACTCTACAACCTCCATGTAGCCAAGAAATCATCCAAAATGTTAACATAGGCCCCAAGCATGACCAACTCCAACTATGTAGGGATTGACTCCAAAGAAACTAGCAACACAATTCACAATTTTCACAATCAAGCAAATCCTCAAGCTCAAAGTGTGTTCCATTGATCCTCTTGAACTCCATTCTATAAGTTTTTGCAATAATTGTCCTTCACACAAGACCAATTGCAACCAACTCGTACTCATACAAGGATTAATACTGTGGTGAAAGGCTTCCCCTCCTTCAACCCTAAATCAAGCTCAATACCAATTGAAAGGAAATATTCACTTCCAATACCAAAATCATAGAAAAATTATGATACTAAATGAATACCAAATGTAAGGAAATATAAACAGTTTCCCACATTAACCATAGTACAAAAAAATCACATTAACCCTACTAAGAAAGATGTCATAGTGGCATCACTAATCTATATAAATTATATCAACATTCTAGCATAAACCGCACATTACAAGAATGAAAGAAAGTACAACCACACAAAAATCAGAGAGACTGATATACCTTAGGAAAACCCTTTTGGAAAATATCTAGCCTCCAAAAACACCAAAACCAGTGTATTTCCAACAGCAAAAGAATCACAATACAATATCAAGCTCTGAGCAACACTCACAACTATGGAGAAACCATGCAAGATGTGACCTCCTTTTGCAACAATGAGCAATTGTTGTTGCCATCTCCATGGGACTAATCCAAAAACAAATGAGTCAAATGTCCCACTCCATGCTCCTCAAGATCTTAACAAGCAACCCAAGCCAAGCTCCACTCACAATAAACAAGTGTACAAGATAATCAAGTATTACCAACAAGTGATGAATGACTCCATCCCAAGCCTCCTATTTATAGGAAAAAGAGCAACAAGCAAAAGAAAACTCACTAGAAGTTTCACACCCAATTTTGCCACAATTATTTAATGCCTTGAGCAAAAATAATGACTACACTCAATGCACAAATACTTAATGTTCAAATATCTCCATGGCGGCTCCTTTGTTCTCTCAGACCAAGTTGGCTTGCAACATGTCATAAGCATTAAATGCTTTACAATATTTTTTACAATTAATATAAATATTAAATGCTTATGAGCCCAACTTACCATATGCTTACTAATCTATGACCCCCAATGTGACAACCATATTAAATACATTTGCAATGTTGCATACGAATCACTCATAAGAAAATAATGTTTAATTATAAAATATATAAAAAACAATTTGCAAGGTGTAGAATACCTTCCCAACATAAAGAGTATGAAATTCTGTTATAATGCTAGAGAAGATAGATTTCTTCTTTTAGTTGAAGTTCGATGAAAAGATGAAAAGTTAAAGGGATTCTAGCAAGTTTCAACATTATGCCTAGGCTATTAACTCTTCTGAAGTAATTTTAGAGCATGCTTTTCAGAGTTGGTCTTGGTAAGATTTTAGTAACTTCCACTTTTATTGCATTGTACTATTTTTTTCATTTTTTGGGTGAAAATTAAAAAAATCGAATAAGTTTTCTTCTTCTTGTTTATTTATTTTTTAAGGTCCCAACCTAACAAGCACAAAGAAAGCAAAAAGCATTGTCTAGAACGTCCTTGTAATATAGAGAGAGAAATGTGTTGGGAAATGAGTGTTGTAAGGCAAACGAGGATGTCTTCGACCCTTATCGCTCTGTAAACAAATTCTTCCTTTCTTTGTTCGTTATCTATTTTGTACATTGATCTTTATAGGATGTTGATTTTAATAGGGCCAACACTTCAGTGTCACAAATTAAATTTCTGTGGAATCAATGTATACCATTCCTTGCACAAACTTTTTTAAGTTTAGGCAATTTGTTTTAAATTGAGATTGCATAATGAAGTTCAAACACGTCTGTTTATATCAGGGCTTCAGGACGAATTAAAACGATTGAGGGGGAGGAATTTTTGGAAGAAATTTGGTGTTTATGTAGGGTAACTGCTTCCAGTGCTACACAGAATTGTTACGCTTTTCTTTTAACATATCCCATGAAATGAAGCGAAGGAGCAGGTACAAAAGCAAATATTAATACAGAGAAGATTACTCCAGACAAGTAAATTGTGCAGGTGTGGATAAGTTATTCCGTTTAAAGAAAATTTTAAGCTTGGCTACAGAGAATTATATGCCCCTGCACAAGTCCTGCAAGAAATTTGCATTTATATTAAGTATGTCAGAGTGCTTTCGTCGCGAATTTTAGAATAAGACTACTCCAAACTATTAATAATCCATTAAGCATCTAAATAAGTTTTTTTTAGTGTTTTTTGTTAAGATTCTTATCTGTACTATTGATTTGCTTTGGATAAATTAATTGAAAGTTTAGAAATTATAAATGCAATAGTACAGGGCCTTCGGCAATGGAGAAGTTTGTGGTGTAGATGAGGCCAGAAAGAATAAAAATATAATATTAAATACTAAAGGGAAAGTCGATACAATGACAATACCAATGAAGTAAATTAATTAATTAATAAATACCTTTCATAATATTTAATGTTGATAAGGCATTCATTAATTAATAGCGAATCTACACCTTACACTGTCCTGTTATTTGAGCTTCTTTCGTGAACGCCTTTCCAAGGCAATGGAATGGCGATAAAATTACAAACCCTGCAGTGTCAATGGCTTCTCCAAAAAAAATTCTTGAATAATATTCCTCCTACAATCACCACTTTTTCCAAGCAAATGGCCATGCGATGACCCATGTGCATGGTCCGCCATAATACAGTCTCTACAAGTTTCAGGATGATTGCCTGCTGTATTGTTCTCAATTTGCCATACGGTAAGAGTTTTTTTTATTTTTCTGTGTTTGAAGCCCTCAGAGAAGTTTACAACGATTCACGGCATGAGTCCTTTTCAAAACCCTCCAATTTGATCGATACTTTATGTAGTTTTAATAAATTTTATTTGATTTCAAAGACAGTAGTAAACTTTTGATTAACTTTCTTGTCATATTTTAATCTTTTAAGCGGTGGGTTCTGCACAGAAATTAGTTTGAATACACTGTAAAGTTGTTGTGCACAATGCGGAAATATTATTCTGTGAACTCATCTATCAATTTTTCATGAAAAACAATTATTTTGCATTTATGAAAGGACTGTCACTTAAAATGTTTTACCATCACGAAAGTTATTTCCAGTGAGGAGCTTAATTTTTCTTTACAAAACGCATCATACAGAACAAATGTATTTTATGGCATCTAAATTATGCTTTACAACAAAATAATTTCCGGTTTTTGTGTAACAATATAGCCAATCCATCGTCCAAATCAGCTTATAGATTTTGTGTACATTCCAGCTAGGGCAGATGCAAATCGATTCTTATAAATTTCAGTAATTGAGGAATTGGTGTTACGAAACTCTACCAATCAGCAAGTGCGGGATTGTTCTCGTTACACTTCAGCTTCTTCCTAGCAAAGGTATCTGGATGCTTTTAACAAACTACTCGTCTAGGGACATCCTCTTTTATTCCTTCACTTTTATTTATCATTGTGTATATAGGACTCCGACTTGTTTAAATGAGGGAATAATGCAGTCTGACAAGTATTGTTGTTAACATATAAAAAAATAAAATATTTTGGCAGCCAACTTATGTTGTTAATTCTTGCATACTCCTTTTTGAAATTGTATGTGTCAGTTTTAATTATGGACAGTTGGGCAATGGTTCTGTCTCAATGGTCATCTGTTTGGCATTACAAATAACAAGTCAAATGGTTAAACTAAAGGATACTTTTATTACCAGTCCTCTCTGTACCAAACAAGTTGAATGTCTAACTAACGGAAATTGATATTACAAGCCAAGCTTTCTATTGTACATTACCCAATGCAATAGATGTATCCCCTCATTGTATTATTCACCACGTGATCTCATCCACGCAAGTAATATTCTTTGGTAGTGTAGCAAATTGTTGTAAAGAATATTTTATTGTCTCATTTGAGTTTGACTTTGGTTCATGTTATGGAGTTTGAATGCAAGAGTTTGCTTAGCAGATTTATAGGTCTGTGTGAGCATAACTTTATTTGATTGTTAATAATTTTGTATCAGAGCCCATCCAACCTAGAAAAAAAAAAATTCACACAGTATGTTGCTTTTCCCTACAACTGAAATTTTTAACCAACAATAGGACAAATTCCATTTTTTCTTACAAATGTTCTACCATACGAATGTTCAACACTAGATGTTATACTGTAGCAAATGTTCAATGCTGAATGCTTTACCATATCAACCACTGGTTGCAAATATTTGCAATATACAACCAAGGAAATTTCCTTAAAAACAAATAGACAGTTTTAGAGAATAGCACCAAACTTACACTATTATCATTGCTTTTCATCTAGGAAGCTTAATTTCAACAATCTATCTATATCTTAATAGGTAAAGGCTCCTCTAGATATCAACCACTCATATATATAGATAAAAAGTAATGATAATAGTAGAAACTTCGATAATATTCTCTTATAGCATCAGTTTTATTGTCTGTGTGTGTATATATGTACGTAACACACACACATAATGAGGTGCATCTGGGAGAAAGTATACTAGGGCATTCAAAATCCAATAATAATCAGCCCTTCTATACTTCCATCATTTAATTTATATTCAACGACTTTGCCACCTCACTGTGGAATACATCCAAATGCCCCCCAGTATTTTAAATGGAAGCCTACCATCAATTAACACACGACAAAACATTTAGTTCCAAATTAGTTAAAACATACATTTGTTGTAGGGGTTGGTTACTTGTCAAGTCACTTATTATTCCACATGAACCGTTACTCAAAAGATGGTTCGATAGAGATGGACTCAAACTACTGAATCTAAACCAACAGAATTACCTCACAAGCTAGGGAACTCAAAAAAATGAATAGTTCATAAGGCACGATACTTGTGGAAAGTATGCCAAATAATGTAGAAGCTAAGCAGGCTTGGTTGTAAAGGAAACCCCATAGTTAAGCAGGTCTGAGCCAGAATAGTACTGGTATGCAGGATCTCCTAGAAAGTCCTGATGTTCCACCACTGTGGACCATGCATGCTCATGAGAGAATGGATTCATGTAAACCACTACTGTTGAAAAATGCATCAACATGGATTGACTTTTAAACTACAACATGGTCTTATAGTTTGGTAGCTAGTAGGAGGCTAGCTTTACTAATATCTTCATAAGAGGCGAGCAAAGACAGTGCTGCCTGTACTAAGCTGTCAATCCAATGCTCTTAACCAGGAGGATGGCAATAATATCAATTTTCAAGGGTGAAAAATTCCAACTTGTTTTTCTTCACAACAAAGTGAACTGCAATACAAATTTTTCTGTAGCAAGAATTATGGAACTGCAAAAACATAATTTCATCATACACCTTTCAGCTTTTACTCTGTGTTAAACAATCCTTCACTAATATGAATGCTATGATGCAAAATATGCAAAACAAGCTGAACATGTACGTATCTTCTATGGCAGAACAGCCTTCACCCCAGTCACCACGTACAAAACAGCACGGAAAAGATCTTGTCTTAACATTATATTCCATTTTGTAGCATAGCTCGAACCCTTATTGGAAGGCCATAGAGACGAATGAAACCAGCAGCATCTGCTTGGTTGTAAATACCACTACCCTCCTCAAAAGAGGATATATCTTGACGATATAAACTGTATGGACTCGTTCGACTTGCAATAGACACAGAACCTTTGTAAAGCTTCAATATTACTGTTCCAGTAGTTGTCTCTGTGATTTTCTCCATGAATGCATCCATGGAGTATTTTAATGGATCAAACCATCTACCTGCATAAACCAGCTCTGCATATTTTATGGCAAGGGTATCTTTAACCTGCATCATTTCTCTATCAAGTGTGAGGGATTCTAATTCCCGTACAGCTGCATTTAGAATTGTGCCTCCAGGAGTTTCATACACACCTCGACTCTTCATGCCCACCAACCTGTTCTCCACCATGTCAACACGTCCTATACCATGTCTTCCCCCAATTGCATTCAATTCTGCTAGTAAATTTGCAGGAGAAAGCTCTTTTCCATTTAGTGAGACTGGTGTTCCAGATCTTATGCCTATCTTGACATATCTGCAAAATCAGATTTTATTAAAAGATCAAATTAGAGGAAATTTTTTTAACAAACAAGTTGAAACTACAGATAAAAAATGTTTTGAAAAGAGTTGTTGCTTAATACTTTTCATAATATTATGAAATCTTGCTAATCATAAACCAAATCGCAACAATGGCTTCTCTGTATAAAATCCAATGAGATGAATAATCACATCAAAATAATTCATGCAAATAGAAAAAATAAGAAAAATAAATCCTGTACGTATAAAGAAAAGTAAAATTGAATAAGAACTTGTCAACAGATGGGAGTGTGACTTTCAGGGACATCTTATCATGGCCAAAACGGTTTGGTAGTACTCTCAACCATAGAGGCAGTTCTTGCAAAACTATCACAAGAAATTGCCAGATATCATTTCTCACTGCAGGTGTTGAGAAATTCACAAAAAACATTGTGATATTTTGATTAAAAACAGGTCAATGATATTTTGACCCAAAACTCCTGATTAAATCAAATAAATTCTGATATTTTGGTGACATTTTTGTGTTAAACCTTATATATTGCCTGTGCGCTGCAATTTTTTACTCATTCTGCCCTATGATTTGTCCAGCGAGTTTTGACTGAGTTTTTAGGGTTCCAGGGTGCGGTTTCAGTAAACCTTTACAATTTCATTGCAATTTAGGGGCACAGTGATCAGATCTATGACACCACCTTTGAAATCGGCAACCAAAGGGAGCATCGAGGACAATCAGTTGATTGACCTTGATAGGATCAACCCAGAGTAGGAATGGCTCACAGCTGCAGAGGAGCCACTTCTTCAGGAGGAAGACTTTGATATCTTTAGGATGGCCAAGGCATTTAATGAAGAACAGCCGAAGACTTTGATGATATCTTTCGGAAAATTTGTAGAAACCTTTTGACACATCTGGAATTGCTGATATTGTAATTTACTGAAAAGTAAGTAGCTCACATACAACAGACCAATGCTTGCTACAAATTGCATAGGGATGACAGATGGATGACAAAGATACTTGTCGTCCATGCGAGAAAATGACAAAATGGAAAATAATCATGCCCCATCTGCAACTATAAAATATTTGTTGGCATAATTGTGGTGCATCCTGAAGAGATAAAAGCAATTACTTAAAAGTGCACTTTTAAGCTACCCGCCATCAGGAGTCTGTTTGTTGGAGCCTCTTTAGCCAGAGGAGAAGACCTGCATAATGCAAGACCTCAGTACTCACATGCTTGTATAAGAGAAATACATCTCCAAAGTTTCTAATGAGATTTGATTAGCATCTTCTTGTTTAATAATTTTATTAAGGGCGTTGACACAACCGTCCAAGAGAAAACCCATCCCCATCAGGTAGGCAAATTCAAAGTGGAGACGTCTATTACTTATCAGTACGATCCCAATTCTTTGAATTTGGCAGACTACTCTCTAAATCTAAGTATGATCATACTCCAAAGTATGTCTTATGACACTGAAAAATATCTCTAGTATGGCCATAATGGTCATTGCTGACTGAACAGTGAGTATCTATTAAAAGAATCATATAGCAGTTGTTGAGATGAAACCACCAAGGGCACAACAGAGAGAAGTAATAATCATCAGTATTCCAAGCATCCAAGTCCCCAACTTTAAAACGGACAACTATTGCAAATTAATCCAAATTGTTTTTAATAATGTCAGTGTTTGCAATGTCTGACTGGATCTATAGGCAAACACCAAAATGTAACTGATCCTGATGCAAATACTACCCCAGTTGGGTCTATAGTTAAACACAAGTATCCCCATATTTTTCAGTATTCGATATGGTTTATCACATGAACCTTCCCATTAGGTTTTTGTGTGGTAGATTAGATATGACAACTGTAGAAGAAAACAAAATCATCCACTAATTTGCAAAAATTATTCCCAACTCTAACTGTAGAAGAAAACAAAATCATCCACTAATTTGCAAAAATTATTCCCAACTCTAACTGTTTAGGTGTGCATGAAATGATAAGGCTTACCTGTACATTTATTTGATGAAAATGGTCCTTACTCTAAGCCTTTTTAAAATTGGTAGTATCAAAATGAATGTAAGATGTGTAGTAGAAAGGGAGGAAGTGGTACATTAGATATGACAAACAGTAGAAGAAAACAAAATCTTTCCACTAATTTGCAAAAACTATTCGCAGTCTAGCTGTTTAGGTATGCATGCAATGTTAAGGCTTACCTGTACATTTATTTGATGCAAATGTTCCTTACAAGGGCATGAGCTAAATTGTTTTCCTTTCAAATTGCAAAAAAGTAAAAACTTAATGGTTATTGACAACAAACATTATGCTCCTTACAAATTCCCCATAGAATTTTGAATTAAGTTCAAGAAGATATATATCTATGTATTGGACTATTTATTTCATGCTATTTTTAGTTAATGGTCAATCGTGTAACTGTTTGTAATTATTTAGTAAGATCGTGTTTACGATCTTCTGCAACTTGCCCTTGTATATTTGTAAATCTATTTATCTGAGCGTGTGCTCATTGTTAATATATCAAGTTTTTACCAATTACTGAGCGTAATATGGTATCAGAGCCCCATGATTAAAATTGATCTTATAAAATTTTCAAAAAAAAAAATTTAGCTTTTGAAGATCGATTTCTTCTGTTCTTTTTTTCATGGGTTTATTAACGCTAAAAATCGCGGGTGTTTTTGAAAGGAAAAAATTGAGGGTTTTTTATTTAAGATTTTCATGAGTATTTTCTCACTAAATTTCAATCCTCCTGCTACAAATCTGGGCACGATTTCACTCCAGTTTCGAGTGATTAGAGCCGCATTTTTCCTCTGGCCGCGTTTTTTCTGTATCAATCTGAGCGTAATATGATGTTTTTTCTTTTTTTCTTTGGCGCGAAAACCTTTTCCTTCCTAGGCGACGGTTTTCTACTTCCACGGACCTGTGTGGTCGCGTTTGCCTCTAGTGGTCACGATTTGCAAACCTGTGTGGTCGCGGTTTTCTTTTGGCGGTCACGATTTGCAGAATGGCACCATTTTGAAGTTGGTCGCGTGTTTCAGCTAGGTGTGGTCACGTTTTGATTTGTGTGGCAGTTTCAAATTCAAGGTCGTGATTCTATGAGCCCTTGTGTGGTGCGACCTCTCTGTGTTTACACCTGAGTGGTTTCTGGTCGATTTTCTGCAATTTCTGTGCTTTCATGGCCGCCTAGGGTTCTGCAATTTTCGGCTAGGGTTTTGACTCCCTGGTTCAAGTCCAAAAAATTTTTTGATTGCAGATTCTTGGTGGGTTTTTCGAGACAATTTATGGGTACCTGTCAGATTTTTCTGGGTACCTCGAAATCCGTGCCTTGAAATTTGTGCCAACAGATTTGTCTCGAAGTTTGTGCCTATAAACTGCCTCAGCATCCTGTGCATTGGAATTTGTGCTTCAGGTTCCGTGTATTCCGCCTCTTCTCAGCGCCTCATTTTTCATGCCTCGAAAAACGTGCAAGATTGGCGAGTTTGACCAACATCATGTTGGAAGGCAGTCAGCGATTTAATGGCAAAAATTATAATACCTGGAAGCAACGAATGATGACCATCTTTGAATATCGCTGCCTCGCTCAGATCATTCTAGGCACTACTACTCGTCCAGCAACAGCGGGTAAAGACCAAGATAAGTTTGACGAACAAACTCATGAAGCAGTCATGCTCATTAAGCTATCAGTCACAGATGATCAGCTACCTCAGATTCCCGCTGGAAAGACAGCAAAGGAGATTTCGGACCATCTGAAGGGTTTGCATGAAACCTCCAACAAGAACCATGCGTTCTTCCTGAAAAATATACTGTTTTCTATCATGATAGATGAGAAGACATCTTTGCAAACGCACCTGAACAAGATCCAGGAGATCCGAGATCAGCTGGAGGCTATTGGTTGAAAAATGGAGGAAGAAGAGATGGTCATGATCACTTTGAAAAGTCTACCTAAGTCCTATGGGTATGTGTTCAGTTTGGGATCCAGTGCAGTCACATGGACTAATAAGAAGCAGCAGGCAGTGGCTCTCTCCTCGACAGAAGCAGAGTATCGAGGAGCAATTAAGGCAGCTTGTGAGGCAGTTTGGCTTTGCCGGATGCTTTCTAATATGCAAATATCTCAAGCAGGTCCGACTCCCTTGTTCTGTGATAATCAGGGAGTTCTCAAACTTGCCAAAAATCCAGTCTTCCATGAAAGAACCAAGCATGTAGAAACTCATTGTCATTTCATCAGAAAGCTTGTTGAAGACGGATCAGTTCAGTTGCTGTATGTTCCGACGGAGAATCAGACAGCTAATATCCTCACCAAGTCCCTTGGTCCAGATAAGTTTGTAAAATTCAAGGGGTCTCTTGGTGTAGTTGATAGATTGACCATTAAGGGAGGGTATTAGACTATTTATTTCATGCTATTTTTAGTTAATGGTCAATCGTGTAACTGTTTGTAATTATTTAGTAAGATCATGTTTACGATCTTCTGCAAGTTTCTATTCTAGAGACTTGCCCTTCTTGTATATTTGTAAATCTATTTATCTGAGCGTGTGCTCATTGTTAATATATCAAGTTTTTACCAATTACTGAGCATAATACTATGATCCTAAGGGCATTAAGGATCTTCTGTCAAAGGTTTAAGGAGAGCCTGCAAGCATAGAGCCTAGTAATGGTGCAATCTAGCAAGGAGGGTGGAAAGATTGGAAGGGGATGAATATAGTTATTATTCTATTTATGCTTTTGTAGGGTGAAACGTTTGACTTTAAAATACAACTTGTAAACTCCAGCATTGTCATGTTCTATGGTTTTGAACATTTTATGAAATTATATGAATTTACAATATCAACATAAAATTGCTGGAAGGTGTTTATTGTGAGTATTTAAGTTAGACATATCATCATAATGTTTATGTTATATTTAAATTTATAATGTATTTTTTAGAAATTGAAACATTTCTTTGTCCAAAGGGTCATGGTATAATGGTAAAACAAATTCAGAAGAATGACCCAAGTCCAAATCGCCAAACCAGAATAAGGCGGCCCATAACTTGTAGGACATCTGCACGTGTATTAACACATCCAAGACTGGATCTTGTTCCTCCCAAAACCAGTCTGGGCCCAGAAATGTTCCCAGTTAGCCTTAACAAAAAAAGATATGAAACATTTCATTTAAATTTCCTTTCTTGCAAGTTTCTAGAATTCCATTTCAAGATTCAAACATAAATTTTTTCGACTCCCATTCTTTTCATAAATAATTTGCTTGCAGAATATCAAAGTGATGTCTGCATAGAACTTAGTGTCCAAAGTATTTATCAATAAAACAGCATGTCAAAAGATAGTTCAATAAAAGTAATACATAGAAACTCACTCTGGTAGATTTGGTGCTTTCTCTGGGTCCACTGTCATCAGAAACATGTCACTGTGTGGCTCATTAGCTGGATCTTCAAGGATATCTCCCTGTAACAAATAATACCTTTATTAGATGTCAATTAACATTGACACAACATGCAATACAAATGAAGTTCGTAATCTCAATATTTGTAAAACTGACCAAAGTTAACATATTCTGTTAAAGTTTGCATAATGCAACAGATACATCAAAAGCAACTTAGCCAGATCATATATTCAATTAAGTTTGATATTTAACATTAAAGCTACCGAACAAAATGACAGATTTCAAAATAATGGACAAACCACCTCTGAGAGTACAAAAGCCTTGAATGCAAACATACTAGATAGATATACTAACCAAGGTAATTGATAAATATGTTCACCATGGTACTCAACCCACATGTTCGTATTAATGCAGTTACACAGATCAATGAGCCTAAGTGCAGCTACAGTCCTTTGCAAGCACCTCACAGAAAAATGATAGGAAAGAAATTTACATCACCTCATGGCTAAGATGCCATAGATTTCGATCTCTGCTGTAAATTGATTTCTTAGTTACTGGAACAGGAACTCTATGTTTTCTAGCATACTCAATGGCATCTTCTCTTCCTTTTATGTCCCACTCGCGCCATGGTGCCACAACATTCAGCTTTGGATTCAATGCAAAGAACGTTAACTCAAACCTAACCTGCAGTCGAAGAGAACACTTTGATTTAGCTTATATGAACACTTAAAAGTGTACAATTCATTAAAACAAAATCCCTCCTAAACCAAACCTGGTCGTTTCCTTTTCCTGTGCATCCATGTGCAACTGCATCTGCCCCAACTTCTCTAGCAATGTCCACCATAGCCTACAGATGTAAGTGAAAACATAAGCTTATAAGAAAGAAGTATATTTATTTAAAAGCTATTTCTGACAGCTATCATTGCTAGAATGGTTTTGCCTCGGTTTATTAACAAATTTAGAATATGTATTTATTCCCTCCTAGTGACTATTAGAATGAGTGCAAAAGCTGCATCAGCTATGGAGACTGGAAATTTAAAAAATAATAGGAAGAAGGATATGGCTGCTTAAATCTTTCATATTCTCAAAACTTAAATCTGCCCAGATATTTACCTCCACACTCCACAGTACTACATACCATAGAAATAAATATCTTTATTGTGAATTTCTCATAAAACAAAAAGATAAGGATATTTTTTGAGTGAAAATTTCTGATTCAAGTGCAAAAAAAATCATCATTACACACAAAAAATTGTTCTTTTTAAACATGATTTATTGCATTTTATTGGTGACAAATCGGGCAAAACATTATTCAAAAAACTGGCGGAAACACGTTGACCTGATAAACTCGACTTCTTGCAAGCTTTTTGGCAATTTATCAACAGAAGGTGCAGTGATAAAGATTTAGCGGGAGAAATCAAGCTAAATTAAAGATACGATATCAAGCTATTTCTAGCGATATTCAACATGGAAAAAATTCAAAAATCTTAAATCCGATGCTTTCAAGTTGAACCAATCTCCTCATATATCTAGCAATTCTGCAAATGTTTGAAAACTAGAACTAGAGAAGAAAAGATGAAAATAATTTTGAAATTTTAAGTAATCAATGGCTCTAATTAAGCATATTAGTATGTCACTAAATATCAAAAAAGTCTTTCAGAATTTTCTTAATGGGAATATAAGCTTTGTTTTGCAGTCATGACACTTTATCTGCACCTCCAGTAAGTTGTTCAAATTGGGATTGAAGTCAGTGAGATGTACGCAAACAATGAAAGCATATCAATGGAACAATCATTAATACGAACTTCCAAAGGCAGTGGGGAGGTAAGCCCTCTGACAAATAAGGGAACACCAAAACAAAGAAACACATATAGCTGTTTCCAGCTCAATGTCCCATTGAAATTAACTTTCTCCAAGGAATTAGGAATTAGGACATTCTCCAAGAAATTTCTTGTATTTATCCCCATCTCCAAGACATGTCATCTTTGAGATATGTGTCCCCGGGTTTCAAATGCTTCCACACATTATTTCCCATCATTTTCCACAATTCAGCCTTATCACCTTCACTACCAATTCTTTCTTAAGTTTCATGATCACATTTTTTGTGAGTCACATCCTCCATTGCACACTTATTTTCTCCAAATTCAAAGCCACCATAGATAAAATCAGAACAATCAGTGCAGACTCTATTCAATAACCACCCATGCCAAAAAAATTTGATAACACCAAATACATTAAAAAGCAAGACCATCCAAAAATATAGCATCCAAGACAAATGAAAAGAGCAAGCTTTGTTGAAAATTTAACTGACATTGTCAGAAAGAGATTCAATATATAGCTGACAATAAATAATCAAAGTTGATTTAGTACTATTGCACTATTAGTAACTACAGGTAGCCCAAAAAAGAGTATTTAGTTCTAGAATTTAATAATGCATTGGAAAAGTAAGTTGCTTGTCTTCTTTGTGTTAGCCAATCCCAGTATAATACCATCACACAGTACACAATATCTGCAGAAAACAATGATTTGAAATATTGAATGAACATGAATTTCTAATAACTATTGTAAAAATTAAAACTGACCTTTGCAATGACAGGACGAGCCATTGATGTTCCTAGCAAATACTTTCTTTCATAAATTGCACCAGCTCGCAAACATGGAAAGACATAATCTTTTACAAATTCTTCTTTCAGATCCTTAATGATAAGTTGGCTTGCACCACTGGCCGTAGCCTTCTCTTCTAAGCCTTCAGTTTCACCAATACCCTGCAAAATTAAAATCCAAATACACGTTAAAAAAAATTAAATTTTTAAACATACCTCTGAAGATCCCAACTTTGGAACAAACACACTTGCTACCTATCTCACTGATGTAGCTATTGTCAGATTATAAAATCTGACCATCAAAAAAGTAAATATTCTTGCAAACCAAAAAGCAAATATTGTTGCCTTTCTCACAGATGGTGCTATTGTCAGAATATCAGCATTTAACTTTCAAACCAAAAAGCAAACATTCTTGCAAACATACAGGCCAATGTGTACTTCTCTCGTAACAAAAAAATCTTGCTAGCAAACAATATGCGTCATATTCAAAATATAACCAAAATAAATAAATAAAATTGATCTTATGGTCAAAACAATTAGTAAAGGGGGATGATTAAAAACCAAAGATTGGTGAAGGTGTGGAATGAATACAACCAATGACACAGATAACACAGCTCTTAAGTTTGTGATGCCTATTGACCAAGCTTCCATAGCATCAATGCAATAAACCAACACTCTAAAATTTAAAATCATGGATATCAGTAAAGAGAAGAAAAATGTAGCGAAGAGAATAGAGAAAATTAATCTGGAAGTGACAAGATGAAGAAATGATTCTGTAGGCAAAGCCAAACAAGCCCCGAGGCTAGTTGAAAGAATAGATATGGAAATGGACTTATGTATGGGAAATTTTGAAGTTCTTGGGCATTCTGTTTTCCTTCCATTCATTTTCTGTTGATTTACAGCAATATATTATGCAGAAAATTGAAAACAAAATTCCTTATTAGATCAATAAGCCAGCACGCTTTGGTTAAAACTCTGATTTTTCTCTAAGGTGCTGGCTGTCAATCATGTATTGCATCCCATTAGAAAATAGCCAACTTTGTACTCCACTCGCTAGGCTTCCTTAAATTGATCTAGAAGATTCCATGAGTGCCCTGATGTATTGCATCCACAAATCTAAATGGTGTTATTTATTCTTAATTTATTGGCAAAGGCTCCCTAATATTTTACAATTTTTTTATTTAGGAAGTAATTGCATTAAAGTGGTCAATTTCCTTACCATTTATTTAGAAATAATTATAATATCAACTTTACAAGAGAGCCCAACATGTTTGAACATGATATTTACATAACAACGCCAGGCTATTCGTAAAAAGCTTTTAAAGTCAAAATGAGAGAGTTCATTTATAGGTATTTGTAACTAAGTAGGAAAAAATTTAAAAACCTATTTGATGATTTAGAATCCAAGGAAATATGTGTCTTGTAACTTTTTGAACTTAAGGCCAATGCAATTTGTTAGCTAAACACATAAATTTACAATAATGAATAAAAGTAACAGTACCATCTGCCCTACCTTCTGACTTCATCAAGCATTTCTAAGAAAAAATTTCATTGTAATTAAATTATTATTTTTGAGTAAGGATGGCAATACATTTAAATGGATTAAAGACCAGAAAGCTAAGGATTGAGATACTACAGATATAATTCAGAAGAATCTGACAAGTGTGAGTGCAGAACAGAAAGGTAGCAGATGAATATGCATGTCAGTAGTGGGAACAGTTCATAATTATGGGGAAGAATTCATAAATGCATCAGATTCTAAACAAGATATTTTCTTGTGCTAGAGCATGCTCAAAAACACAACAGATAAGCTGTTACTTCAAGATTACTCAATAACAAACACACAATATGGATGCATGGTATAGTGCCCCAAAATTTACAACATGCACAAATTAATAACGTGTCATACCTGGCCAATATCTGCAGTAAAACATACAACATCACAGCCATAGTTTTCCCTGCAAAACAGCACATAAGAATCAACAACTCACTGATACAATTATAAGCACCACCTCCCAAGTCAGTAACAACAGAATCTGCACTTTAAGCTTACGGAACGCATCATTTCTTGGGCCATGTATTCAAGTCAAAATTTAACAATTAAAGCAAGTAACAAACCTCAACCAAGGAACAATCACTGATGTGTCTAGCCCACCACTATAGGCCAAAACCACTTTATTTAATTTTCCACGGATTCCTCCATTTATTTCCTTTGGTGTTTCTGTCCTTCCTTTAGCAACTAATGCTACTTTAGTTGCTGCAATTAATCAAATTTCAATTTTGGTAACTGCAACTCTGACATCTTAAAACTAGTTCTAAACAAGGACAAAACAATACAAACGCCATTGCAAATGTTAGAATAAATGAAAAAATAAAACTGAAACTCTGACATGTCACTTTTATTCTGAAAAAAGATCAACCGCAAATATATCAAAATAAAAATTAAAAACCCATACAGAATAGACTCCCGTAGGAACTTTGATTTAGTAGCTGCTAATCAGGAGTTAGAAATAAAACAACATACAAGATCTTGTTTGCACCTTCATAGAATTTACAGAGGAGGATCCATAATATACTACCACTCATCCTATTATATGTTTTTCTCCCCGGGATCAGTACAGCCATAACAAATATATATATAAATAAAATATAGGCATAATTTGCATAAAATATACAAAATTAGATACAGAACGTGCATAAGACCTTTAAGATAGGCCTTTTCCAATTTTCTAAAAAAATTCGTAAGACCTTTTCCGTATGGTATGCCTCTTTGCTAGAGGTTTAAGGTGCTTGTGTGTTAATGACAGAATCCTAGAAAGAAAACAATGCTTAATTAAGTAATACAGCAAATACAGATTGGCTAGTTTAAACTGGGCTCCAATCTCAATTTGGTTCATGTCAATATGGATATGCATGGTTAGCATTGTTGCTTTGCACTTTTTATGAAAAAGAAACACTAAGGGTAACATCAACTTACACATATCACTATGCTAACATGAAAACTACCATCATAATACATCCATTAAAATGAAAACCAAACCCAACTGCATTTAAGGATTGAAAATTTATACTATCCTCACAAACCTAATGCCATGAGATACAAGCACAATCCTCTACATTGTGCCATGAAGCCTCTTGCAACGAAACCTCTTGACATCTTGCTTTTGTATATATTTGTGTTTCTATTCCATATTGCATAATACTAGAATGACACAGTGCAATGCACAATTAATGTGCCTAGGAAACATAGAAAAAGGCTTAAAATACAATTCAATGGTAAATGATTAAGAATAGATAATTAAACCATTTTTCGCATTAACCAATTGAATGAGTCTTCAAATACAACCAAAGTTTAAAATCAAAACAATTCATTGATTAGAAGTTGAAATGCTCTAGATTATTTTTTTTTAAGTATCTTTACCTGGAATATGGGAAACTTTGGTTGAACACTTTGCATTGAGAGTAATATCTTCCCCCGCCAATTTGCCTGATGATTCTCCTAACTAGATATCAAGTGAAATGAGATATAGCTTTTCATTTAACATTAATGAATACAAAATGCATTGCTCCTTAATCATTAAATAATGTGAAACACGTGTCAATCTCGTTCAAGACATAATAACCTTGTTAATTTACCACAAGCACTCACATTTGAAAAGACTCCATTTTGATTGGAGGACAACACTCGCAGAGATGTTCTACCACCTGTTGAAACTTGTATATGCAGAATAAGTTAGAAAAGTATGTAAACAATAGGCAATTTCTGACAGTTCATAACTGATAACACCAAAATCACACCCTCACCTTCATTATATTTAAATGATTTAATTGTCTGTGAGAGTATATTCAACATGTAATGTGCATATTATAAATCCAATTCATGACAAATCAATTTAAAATATCCCCAACTACTGGACAAATCTACAGTGTTCCCATTTTCCAAAACTGACATTGCCTCTCACATGAGGATAATAAAGAATCTAAAAGTATAATAAATCATGAACAATGTTTTCACATTGTGTGCGCACATGCTGGCAAAACAATTAATCATGATCACATTGGATATTCAACTTTCTTTTACGCACATACAGTGTTTCCTATTGCAAAATAGGATAACATATCAAATAAGGAATTGTATTGTACGTGGTTTAAACAAGATTTAATTGGTTGCAGAAACTCTTATGCAGATAAAAGGAATTTAGAGATTACAAGCAAATCCTCAAGAACTAAACATCTTCAGCATCTACCTAGATAAAACTCAGACAAATACAATACCAGTTCCATTCTCTTTTGTTTGCTCCTCAAGCTGGGGCATTTTATAGTACCCCAATAATATTATCTGAAAAAAGAGGATTTTAGTTTTAATTGATTAATTTAAATTTTAAATTTTAAATAACTTTAAAGTAAAATAAAAAATCAAATTAATAAATACTAGTATATTTATATTTAAAAATATATATCTATAGTATGCCAAGAGATATCTTCTAGAGGTTATGTACTTGCTTTTTGTGTTATCCGTACCTTTTGTGATTTTCTCCACCTTTTTTTCAATCGTTTACAATTTCTTTTTTTATTTTTGATTTTTTCTTTTTTCTTTTTTTTTTGGTTCCATATTTTTTTGTGATTTTCTCCACTTTTCTATCCTTCATGGTTTTCATTTTTATTTTCTCCAATTTCTTTTTTTATTTTTATTTTTATTTTTTCCAATTTCTTTTTTGGTTTTTATTTTTTTTATTTTTTTGGCTATATATTTACACGGAAAAAATGAGTGCTCTCATCTCCACCCCGCTATGACTGTAGAATGCTTCTCGGCATAATTAACAATTTAAAAATTTTGAAGTTTACAATTAAAAATTAAAAATAAAAAATACAAAAATGTAAACCTAAAGTTTAAAGCTTTATCTTGTAAGTTTTAACTTTTAAGTTTAAATTAATCCATTGCAAAACAAAGCTTAAAAAACAGAAGAGGAAATAAAAATGGCCCTGCCTATTCCATTCTTGCAATGGTTCGCGTCTGCAATCAACCGCTTTTGTTGTTATCCGTCAAGATCTATAAAATCCACCTGACTCCACTGTTATGTGTCACTTCTGCTGTTTGACCACTTCACTATTACTGTGAAGCTCAAATTTTGTAGACTCTTTTCATTGTTTTCTGCTCAGACTAGTCCTTTCTCACTCAAATTGTAGATTGCAAATTAAAACTGCCATAAATAAACAGTCCAATGACAGGCTTTAGGCTCAAACTAAAGATAACACATTTTCACATTTTTGGTACTTGATAGCAAAAGGAATAAACCAGGCTCTAAGAGCTTTAGATATTTCTTTGTTGGATATAGTGCACATTTTAAGGCATATAGACTCATTGATATTTCCACTAACAAAGTCATAGTTAGTTGGGATGTTGATGTAAAGAAACATAACATTTATTTGATTGTAACCCTAACCAGCAATTTGTCGATGATTAATATAAAACCAGTGGTTCCTTTGAAAGATGAAATCTCTAGTTCTTCTTGTACTCCATCTCAGTGGTCAACTTCTGGCTGAAATTTCTCTTATACCATTTGTATATCATAGATGAAGTCCTTGGTTGACTTCAACTCTTGATGTGATTGTTTTGCACAAGAATCTCAGGTTATACAACAATGGATACCCAAGTCGTATTATTCCATCTTTCAAAATGAGCAGGAGGATTAACTTCCTCACTCAAATGTGAGACCTTGTCAAATAGGGAAATATTGATGCTTCATATAAGCATGTATATTTTGCTCTCTTTTCTAAACTTTACAAGGTGCCTAAACCACAATGGTATGCAGAAGCAAAAAGTAAACTTGAATGAAAAGCTACTATTCACATTGAATATGATGCTTTGATGAAAAATCATAGCTAAGAGTTGGCCAAATTACCTCATGGTAAAAAGCACGTAGGATGCGAACACGTAAATAAGATCAAATGTAAAGCCAACATACTTTGGACACATAGTTTTTTATCAATCTCTGATACGAGAAAATACGGGCATGATAATGGCATGTCAAATATAAACTGTCATCTTTTCACAGAGTATTTGAAGATAAATCGGCTACTTGTTTCTTGATATACTTGTGGGACTTGATCCTTTTTCTCAAGGATGTTCTATTTTAAATTTTATCAAAAAGAAAGATTGTTCAAGAATGGCTGTTTTAGAACAATCTCCCAGATCTTTTAGGCAGGCTTAAGAGCAATAAGAACATGCATAAAAGTCACAACAATTGCCTCACCTGCAGAAGCATTGAAATGCAGAAATTTCACATCTTGTGTGCGCCAGCCGCCAGATTTTACAGGGTTTGAGACAGAAATTTTGGTCGAAGAAAACGTAGAAAAAGCTTGAAGTTGAGCCATATAAATCTACGCAAGTTTCAATTTTACCTGCAGCCATTTTCAAATAAAATAAAATTAGACTGAGATTTCGATGCCTTCTCACATTACTGGAGAATGAGTAATGGAAAAAATATCTAAAACAAATCAAATCTTCTTTAAAATTCTTTTAGTTTCTGTAAAAGCTAAAAAATTTTAATTTGACATAAAAACAAAGGATTAATGCACACTTCCTTGCATGATATTCAAAGGAAGACATTTATAACACAGGCTCAAAAATGCCTGTTGAACAGAATAAGACAAATTATATGAAGTGGAGAAAATTACATTTCTATACATCATATATATATGGATGAAAGTCAAATTAACTTTGAAGAATAAACAAAATAAATGTAAGAAGCAGCAACTATTCAGGCTTTTTTAGTCTAAGGGGCTGTGACCTAACAGTAGCAAGGGACAGTATAACCCCATCAAGGTTCAACATGTGGAGAGGTTGTGGTATAACAAATATCAGGTACATTCGAATGTGACCCAGGTTTAATGGGATGCATCTGAGGGTGGCCCATTAGATCTTAAGAATGTGCCTCAAGCTTACCCAACACGAGAATGTGGTCCAAGCTAACCAACCCCACACAGCCATGGCTTCACCCAACACTAAACAAGCACAACACACACACACACAAACACACACACACATACATTAAGATATTTTCTCATGATTTAGTCAAACTGTGCACTAGATCACAAATGGTAAAATTAATTTTCCATGTGGTGGTCAAACCGTGCACTAGATCACAAATGGTAAAATTAATTTTCCATGTGGTGGACAAAAAAATTCAAATAGAAAGAAAGAAAATTCTAGAGACTTTTTTTTTTATATACTCACCTCCATAAGGAAATTCTAATGAGCAAAAAACAGTTCACAAGCTAAAAGTAGCTTCCAAGAATATTTCACATTCTCAAGTTATTAGTAACAGCTAGTTTATAGAAGAAAGCATTAATTTTGTACCTAAGCTTGTTAAGAGAACATCGAGGGCCAACCATCTACAGGTGTGGTCTGATGATAATATTCCTACAAACTAGAACTATCCGGTTTACTTTTAAGCTTCAATTACTAAAATTAGGTATTTTATGTGTCGCAATCAAGAGTTGTCTTGTACTTCATCTTTGTTTGCAGTTATCCCAGTGTGGCATACCACAGCAGCAAGACTCAACATTATCTGTTGTTCATCCTGATCTTCCTAACAGATTGGTATCAACTGCTCACCATCTTCCAGGTAGACCGGTTATTATGATGTTGAAGATATGGAGATCTGATTCATAGATAACACGGTTATTTTGTAGCATCTGGGTTGTCATAAGATTTAGTCTTTAACTTGCTTCAGAGCTTCAGAGCTTAGGTGTTTGAATGTCCATTTTCCACAATATTTTAAAATGAAGTTCTCTATTACCATGCTCAGACAATAATAACTATTCAGAGAGACCATCCAGGACACTCATCTATGTTGACTGTCAATCTCATCTAGTGATCACCCTCTAACTTTTATGCTTTCCACTAAGTAATATACAAACCACTACACATTTGTTCATACATACTTGCAAACCACAGTGATGATTACATGGCAATTTTATATACTTTTAATATTACACACACACGCACACAGAGCACGCACACACACACACACACACACACACACACACACACAGTCTATACAGCCATAGCCAGGCAAAAACAATTCAGCAAACCACCATACCCAAAACAGCAAATTAGCTAAATAGTTATGTACCTCATTTCTTTATTAGATTAAAGAAATATATTTTCACTAAAAATAATAAGAAACAACATCATTGAAACAAGTTCAAACATGAAAGGGAGGGAGAGGAAAAATAAGTATTCCTCATACTTTCTCAACTCTTTAAAAACAGCTACATTAGCATAAAATTGTATTACAAAATGCTCTAATACCAAGGGTGTACTCTAAAATGAAATATGCATCTCAAACTGAACAGATACCTGAAATTTATAAATTCTGCAAGCAAATTATTTAAAATCTTTTAAGATTATAATTGTGACAGAAACCTGCTAATTTTTGACAAAAATTGGAAACAAATAAATCTAACAAACCATACGCTATAACATAAGTAAGCTATTTTTAAAAGGTATGGACCCAGCTCAGGCCTAAAATCTTGAAAGCAGCATGAATACTGCACTTACTCAAGCAAATTAATCTCAAATGGACCACCTAATACAGAATCTCCAAAAGCCATGTATTCCAGCTCAAAAGATAAACATTTTTGGGTTCCATGCAGTTCTAGTTAAAATTAAGCTCAACATAAACAGCCACTAGAAAACAATCATTGTAAATCCGAGAAGAGGATCACACTGTTCTCAGCAACCAAATCATAGGAATGGAAACCCTTCTTTCCTTTCTCATCAACAGGAAATAAGGTAAAGTTGAATAGGATTAGTAAATGATCAGAGCTTTCATAGACTATAGTGGATCCTGAGCTCAAATTCCATGAAGACATGTTAAGTGTTGAAATCAGGTAAACTAGTCTGGATGCAATATAGCCCAACAGACAAGGCCAGGTGCACGTCCCAAGTACCACTGACAAAAGATATAACCCTGGTTGTGGCGTCTAATCCAAGGTCGGCGCAAAGGAAAGCTAACCATTAAAAAATTAAAATATAAAAATTTAAGTACAGACAGATTTTGTTAGGTTTTGTAATTTAGGTTGCCTTGATAAATTTATACATAATTTTATATTTATGGCATGCATATGGATGATTTTTATTACTAATAGGATATTCACATGCTTATTAGTAGGCATGCAGACAAATGCATCAGATAAAAATTTATTAGCCTAGTCTGATATTTGCTGAGCATAGAACTCCAAATATCTCAGAATGCTCTAGCTAATTTCAATGCTGGTTTCCTTACTCTAAGCTGGTGCCACTGGGAAAATCTTGGAACAGGGTACAGAAGTCCATTAGAGAATGACAATGGATTTATTTCTGAGATTGTACATGAGACTTCCAGAATAGACATGTTCATTGTTACTAAATGCATAAGTGTACAGAAGACACAAACTGTTTGACATATTCCCTAACTGAAATGTAGGCTGTGGACTGCAATTAACACTGGATATGCTTGTTGATAAATCCTTCGAGACTTTTTAAACAAACATAATTGGTTGTGTTAAGTCAAATTCAACTACCTCTGCCTACATCTATTAGTGTGTCTAAATGGAATCATTCATAGTTATAAGAAAAAAATTGCTAAGTTCCAAACCAAGACAACCCAAACAAGTCCAGTTGAATCAAATTGAGAGACTCGACACTTGATCCAAAATGAAAAAATAACAGAGAATAAAATTAACAACTAATTCCTGTAAACTTGCCCTTCCCTCCTTCATTCTAACATCTATCCACAAGAGAAAAACATAATTTACAATTTTACAGCATTAAAGATTTTATTTTGGTAATTTTGGGTGACTTCAGTCAATCTTTGGAGGATTCTAATTAAGTATATTGACCAATTGATTTCTTGATTCTTACCGCATTTTTGACAATCTTTTAGGCTGAGTCCAAGTTTCAAAACTATTGGATCTTTGCCACAAGATATGGACTTCAATCAAAGGGGACCTATAACAATTTTTCTCAGCTGTTGTATCTGTGACCAACCTGATAGACATGTATGCAAAATGTGAACACAGATAACAATCCTCCGGAAGAAACTTTTCTTAACTAATATTGTTGTGCATCAAGAAACTACAATGTGAGTAGAGGGTGTGTCAAACAGAAAAATCACTCTAGTCTCGATGAAAGATTATCATTAGAGTATGGACTACAATATAGTCAAGACTACACTCTAGTCTGGACGGTAATTAATCACTTGGGTATAAATCATCCTCTAGTCTAGATAGTAGAGCAGCTTACAGAATACACTTTAGTCTGGGAAGCAGAGCATAGCATGATATAGCAGCACATGTCAGATAGACAGAGACATAGCCAGATTAATCCAGCAGATAATACACAGCAGCGTCAAATGCAAGAATGGGGTTCCATTTGTTGGTTAGAAAGGCAGAGACATAGCCAACTGATTGGTGAGAACGCCTCAGTAAAGCTACAAGCTTAGAAAGTACGTATGGACTCAGTCATAGCAGATAATACAGATACTGATGTCAAATTGCTAGAATGGGGATTCACTCAATTCTGGCCTACTTAATTTCTTGCTACCAGGATATTTTCTTTTACTGCACAGGGCCCCATTATCAACACCATTAACCAGATTTTTTTAGTTCCGGTTTAATCAAAAGGAACCATAGCAACCATATTTGTTTAACTAGATATTGCTAAATGTGCCTTCCAACCAATCAAAATCAGTTATTATTTATTCATATTTTTTCTTAATGTTGAAAGAGTAAAAAATGCTCATTTTTAATTAAAAATGATAAAAATGTGATTTGTCTCAATTGTTACTAGATAAAAAAATTTAGAGTCTTATTGCTCTCTATGCATAGTTTGAAGAGATAATAATTATTGTTTTATTACAGAGTATGAGATACTCAGAAAAGTGACTAATGTCTTAATTTTTTTAAATTAAAATAAAGTTTGAAGTAATTTTCAAGTTATTTCAAAGAAAAGAGTCCCATGCTATGACTATCCTAGTTACATTGCCAGACTATGAAAGATTAAAATATATATATAGTATTAGTCAACATTTCATATTATTATTTATAATTTCGCTTCATCATAATATTACAGTATATTAATATAGTATTATAATATATTACTATATATTTTAATATGTGTATTATATAAACATATAATATATTAGTATAATATTAATAATAACCTATATTATATTTAATTATTGTAAAACAAAACATATAGTATACAATTATATTAATTATAAAATTAATAATATATATATATATATATACACATATATGTGTATACATATATATGTATGCATATATACACATATTGTGCCGCAAGCTGAGCGAAGAATGCCATGATGGCCAAGCTGGAAGCCATTATCAAGGGCGCTCCACTGCAAAAGATCTTACAAGCCGGACTTTGGTGGCCTACCTACATGAGAATGCACAGGTGTTTGTGTGTGTGTGTGTGTGTGTGAGAGTTATATATATAAAATAATGTACATGCAACAATCAAGTGTTCAGCGTACAAAGTACTTACATCAATAGGATTGATTAAGATTATATTAGTACATATACAATATTGAACATTCACTATTGCATTATGATACTCTGCATTTGCAAAAGATAACTTATTTGAAAAGATCAAAAAATTTGCTTTGAAAAGATCAAAAAAATTGCATCATCATTTTTGCTAACCAACTACAAAAGGCTAAAAAACATCTTCTACATGCAGATGCTAACTGTAAAAAAAGAAACCTAACTAATGCCTAAAATTGCATGCTTTTATCTTCTTAAAACAAAAGAAAGTTCAAAACCAGTTCTTAAATCAACAGATCCATTACCAAAACATCAGTCAGAACTAGTTGCTTCCCAGCCCTTGTAAAGAAAACAAAGGAAATACCAACCCCTTAAAAGCTGCAGAGATTTATTTTATTATTTAAAAACGTTAGACAAGAAAAAAACAAATCTGGACTTAAAATGTGACAGTTTTTTCCAAAAGTCATTTTTGTTTACTGTCGAAATAAACTAATTGAAAAAAGGAAAAAAAAGAACTTTTTACAAAACCAGAAGATTGCAACTTCTATATCCTAAAGGCTAAAACCCTAGATTTCTCTTTATTTTCACACAAGCCTTATTCTTGTCTCCAGGGATTTGAACAAAATGTGAAATAGCAGAACAATACAACATTTTGATAAGCACGAAAAACAGAGCAGAGAGAAACAAAAGTCTTACAGGAATGTAAAGCAGGATCTGAAAAAGCCTGGAGAGGGAAGAATCAAGAAGATCTCCGGAGAAGGAAGAATCAAGAAGATCTCCGCAACTCCTTACACTAAATGCGCAGTGTTTAACGGTATTTGTTTCACCTATTTAACGGAATGAAAAACACTATTTGAGGATTTTGGGTTACTATTCATCCTAGGTATATTCAATGTATTGACTAGTTAAACGGCGGGACTGGAAGATATAGTTGTAAGCCTTAGCTGGGATTAGGTTTTAATATGAACCCACCATATTTAATAAATTTACGAATATTCAGAGCAGTTACGTTACGAAAAAAAATCAATGGACGCAAAGTAGCCGGCGGTCAAAAACTCGTAAGGTTGCGTGCACAACGTGTCTTCTTTGGAAAGTCTGCGTAGAAGATGGCAAGATATCGTGTGTCCACACATGCAAAAGAATCAAACCCTTTTTCTGATTTTTCTGTGTGAAAACATTTACCACCTTCCAGAATTGTTGGATCCCAACTGTCAAAGATTCAAATTACCCTAAGAGTCAAAGATTCGTATTATGAAATACAAAAGCGTGATTCGTTTCAATAGGAAAAAGAAAAAACGCGTGATTCTTTTCGTGGTCAACTTTAGAATTAAAATGTGTTTCAAACTCTCGGTATACGGAATAAACTATTCTTACCCCCCAAAGAACTAGAAAAAAAACTCTTCTTTTTAAGTTTGAATTAAAATATGTCTTATTAATATCATGGGCAGCCGACAAATTGGAAAAGTAAAATATTTTAATTTCAACATGTCTATCACTATATAAACTCTTTATTATTATTATAATAATCTGTCAATTTAGCCTTTAAATTCTTGTTATTATTATTATTATAATCTGTCAATTAGCCTTTAAATTCTTGTATTTAAATTGTTTTTTATTATCATCTTTGTCGCTATCTTATTAAGTTGTTTTTGGTTTGTCCACTTTTATGTCGGTTAGCTATAAATTTAAAATAACTGTTATTGAATCTAGGCGTATATTCCCTTTTTAATTTTTTTATATTATAATTTGTTTGATCTTTTTCAAATAATGGTAATACAGGTGCAATATTAAAATAAAGAAGCAAGAAGGTTTTAGGATTTTAAAGATAATAGATTATACATTTTTTCTTTAGAATCTAAATTAATATAATATTTCAAAACATAATATGCATATTATATTGTAATGGTGAAAATTGTTTATTTATATTCTTTATATTGAAAATTTTATTTTATGAACTGACTTAGTATATATTTGTGTTCATCTTTATTAATTATTTAATTAGCCTAGATTATTTATATAAAAAGATTTTATTCTTACATATATAATTAGTATAGATATCTTAAATACATCTATCTATAAAATTTTTGAGGATTTATTTTATTTACTTAAGAACTATTTAAAAATTATTTTATTTTAGTTACATTGTTTACTTATTTTTATTTGAGGAGCTATTTTTTCTTAAGATTTATTTTATTTTACTTCTTAAATATTTAAGAATTATTTTATTTTACTTACATTATTTATGAAAAGCTATATTTTTATTTAAGAGTTATTTTAGTTACTAAAGAATTATTTTATTTTTTATTTATGAGTTATTTTATTATTTAAGAATTATTTAATTTTATATAGTTAAAAATTATTTTATAATTTTAATTTTTTTAATATATGTCAACTATATTTTATTTTTATGTCCAAGACTTACACAGTTACACTATACCGCTGTGAAAAAGTAAGTATATAATGTGATTTGAATGCTTCTAGATTTGACTGTGATCGATTTTTTCCCTCAACTTTTCGGATCACACTCGTGATCCATCATCAGGGGAAAAAGAGCAAGAGAAGAGAAAGAAAATGATGAAATTGCAGACCCAATCAGACTAAAAAGGAGGGCGAGAGATAGCACGGGATCCAAGAAAGTCGAGGAAAAAAATCGATCACAGTCAAATCCTAAAGCATTAAAATCACAACACTATGGACTGTGGAAAATTAATGAATTCAACTAAGTATATAATATTAACTTATATTATATTTTATTATATATATTAAATACTGTGTAACACAAATCTAACCAAAAATGTATATATACCAGTCAAATATTTCAATCTAATTATAAATATATTATAATATTGAAAATTCATTGTTCTCTCGTCGGTCAGACAAAAAATGGTGGGAGATGAGATGAAAAGTGGGGCTCATCTCGTATCGTAGTAAGGCAATACACTAAATGTCCATTATGAGATTTAAACAAAGATCGTTAACTCTGGCATCACATGTTTATATAAAAGCTTAAAAATATTTAAAATTATAGTTTAATTTTTCTTTTTACAAAAGGTTAAAATATTTTTTATATCTAAGTTTATTTTTATGTTTGGAGTTATATGTGCTGATTGTTTACATGTTGGACTTGCTTCCACTGTAAATAGCCAGTGCATTGATTTTAATGTACCAGTTGTTTACTTGTGGGACCTACACCCACCTAAACAGCAGCTTATTGGACCATAAACAACAGGTGCATTGTCTTCAACGTACCAGCTGTTTACATGTGGGATCTACACCCACCTAAACAGCGGCTTATTGGACCATAAACAACAGGTGCATTGTCTTCAACGTGCCAGCTGTTTACATGTGGGATCTACAGCCACCTAAACAGCGGCTTATTGGACCATAAACAATAGGCGCATTGTCTCCAACGTACCAGCTGTTTAAGCTCTTCCATCTTATATATTATTAGTTTTGTGTGTTTATGACCTCTTTTAGACTGCTACCATCTTGTATCCTTCCATTATTTATAAACATGCTGTCATGATCAGCAACATCTACTAATCTGTAATATTTGAGACTTAATCTAATATTTAAAAAAAAACTACTTTTTATGATTTTAATTGTAAAAATAGAAATCTAACTAATGCCTAAAACTACTAGCTTTTTAATCTTCTTAAAACAAAACAAAGTTCAAAACCCTTTCTTAAACATACCATCAGATCCATTATTAAAACAAAGTTCAAAACCAGTTTTAAAATATATCATCAGATCTATTACCAAAACAAAGTTCAAAACCAGTTTTTAAATCCATTACCAAAACATCAACAAAAACTAGTAATCCATTACTAAAACATCAACAAAAACTAGTAATCCATTACTAAAACATCAACAAAAACTAGTTGCTTAACAACCCTTGTGAGAAAAACAAAAGAAAATCAAACCCTGACAAAGATTCATTTTATTTTTTAAAAACATTAAGTTAAAAAGTGACTTTTTTTTCCAAAAGTTACTGTCAAAAGAAATCTGCTTGAAAAAATAAAATTACTTTTAACAAAACCAATAGATTCCAACTTCTATTTCCATAAAACCCAGAATTTTAAAAACCTTTGAAACAAGTGTTATCCTTTTCTCCTGCAATTTAAGCAAAATGTGCAACAGCAGATCAATACAATATTCTCATAAGCATAGAAAGCAGAGCAAGAGGAGCAAAAAGCTTACAAGACTCGAAACCCTGACCTCGAAAAGCCTGATGAGTGAAGAATGTCTCAGCAGCTTCCTCAAACTAAATGCACAAATTTTAACAGCACTTCTTCATCTCTTTAAAGGAAAGGAAAAAAACTGTAAGGACGAAAAAAAAACTATCTACTTTGGATGCACAGTTAATCCTCGATATTTGCAATAAATTTGACTAAAATAAGTTGAATGGTTAGAATCTACTTGCATCCCTTTTTGGGGATTCGGTTCTAATTTGTACCTTTATACAATTTGCTATGTGCATGACAAAAATTCATTGTACGCAAAGAGGCCGGGCGGTGGAACATTTATCTTGTTTGGAGTGTCCGGCTTGTCTTTTAATGAAAGTCTGCGTACAAAATTGCAGAGCTACTGTATCTCCCCACATGCAAAGGAATCAATACTAGGTACTATTTAAGAGATTTTTCTATGTTAAAACTTTCAGGGACCCACACCTCAATTATAGTGCTGGGCAGCATCAGGGGGCCCTTTTCTCAGAGCTCCGTTGGGCCTAAGATTCGAACTTGGGCTGTTAATCAGAGATTCATATCATGAAAAGCATGATTTGCTTTAAAAGCAAAAAGAAAAAGGTGAAATTCCTTTCTCTGTCAATAAATTCCGTAAAGAGGCCCAAATAGTGTTGTCCAGAAACGGTGCACATGTACAAAGTAGGGGTATTTGAGCTCCTTTAATGAACTCCGTTCAAATACCTTTCAGACTCTTTTCTATACGGGACAAACCCTACTGCTTATAACCACAAATCAAAGTCTGTACTGTGAATTCCATGGTTCAAAGAAAAGAAAGGGAGCGTACATGAGAAAAGCAACAAATTTCAATTCAAACATGTCAATTTCCACTGAAACTCTTTGTCCTTGTGATGATAACATTTTGTTTGCCAAAGATTCTTAATGGTTAAAACTCTCTTGTGATCCCTTAACACTCTTAACTTTCTTAACTTCAATAATAAAACTAATTTTGTTCATGATATAAACATGTGCATATACAAAATGCATCTCTCTCTAGACGAATACTTTTTAAAGAGTCTTTAAATGTCACTTCTCCTTTATAATTAGTGGCATCTTTTTATTGTACAATGTATCCTTTTTTTCATATTTGGATTCTTTACGGCATTAATACTCTAATGGTTTCGTCTATTTCTTTGTATGGTGCATCTTTCTCCTTATCCACTCACCTCTACTCTTCCATGGATGATTAGAGGATCTTTTATGGCATTAGTATTCTAATGGTTTCGTCTATTTTTTTGTATGGTGCATCTTTCTCCTTATCCACTCACCTCTACTCTTCCATGGATGATTCTAGGGGATCTTTATATGGTGCATCTTTCTCCTTGCCCGCTCACCTCTACTCTTCCATAGATCATTCCTCCTCTAATCATGTGGTGGATTCCCCACATGGTGGAGTCTCTAAATGTCACTTCTCCTTTATAATTAGTGGCATATTTTTATTGTACAATATACCCTTTCTTTCGTACTAGGATTCTTTATGGCATTAGTACTCTAATGGTTTCATCTATTTCTTTGTATGGTGCATCTTTCTCCTTATCCACTCACCTCTATTGCTCCATAGATGATTAGAGGATTTTGTATGGTGCATCTTTCTCCTTACCACTCACCTCTACTCTTCCACGAATCATTTGTCCTCTAATCATCTGGTGGATTCCCCACATGGTATCTACCTACCTTCTTGCCGCCACTTCTAGTGTGACCACTGCCTTTCATGTTCCTATCTTCCACTAATATATTGCTTACCTCTCATCTTATTAGCTTCATCTCTTCTTATGTATCTACTAGTGTCATACCTACATGCCCAAATACTAATATTAAGGCTATTCCTTCATCCAATATTATTAGTGCTACTCCTCATATGGCTTATACTATTGCCATGTAAAAACCTTTTATCACTCATCTACTTTATATTTCATGCATTGTTTCCCATGCCACTCCTACTACCATTATCCCCACTTCTACCCTTGATGCATTATCACTAAAGCTAGATAGAGTTGAAAAAAAGTCAATTCCATGCTTAGTAATCAAGATGTTATTAGTTGTACTCCAACACAACTCATACCTCTTGCATTTGAGGTTGTGAATTATACATTACTCGTGGGTTTTGTGGCACCTCACTTTGAATTATACCATGGTAAATGTGATCCCAATACTCATTTGGAATCCTTCAATGTAACATGTTTAGATTATGCTTATGACAACAAGATCTTCGCCAAGTTATTCCCTCACACTTCTAGAAGCTATGCTATTCAATAGTCCTATTCTTTGGATCTTAGATCTACCTAATCTTTTGATCAAATAGCCATTGCTTTTCTCAACCATTTCCAAGTGAATATGGGCCTTAAATCTACTATTTTAGACTTATCTACGTGTGCCTAGGAATCTAATGAGATTATCAATGAATATATTATATGGTTTCAATCCCTTTGTGATTAAATGAAACATTGTCTCCCTAAGGATGGACTCCAAGCATTTTTGTTAAGAGCTTATTACCTGAACCCTCTAGGATAGTATTTATTTGAATATCTACACTTATTTCATGGACCTTTATACTCATGTTATGAATGTCAAATTTAAATTACTTGATTCTAATGGCTTGAAGTATGGATCCTCCCATATGCATTCTTGATCTTCTTATCATGCAAATTTTTAGAAGTCCAATACCTTCCAAAAGGGTAATGATAAGAAGGATAGCAAACCAAATGTTACTTACTACTTCTAATGCTCTTTCTTTTAAGCCTCAAACCCCTATAAACTTTAAAAAGTTAAGGGAGGTTCTAGATAATGTCCTACAAAGTTAATTGAATGCTAATTTGATTGCTCTTCCTCTTGTTCATCCATTAGATCCATCTAGAGGACTTCCTAATTGCTACAATGAATAAGCTTTCTTCAACTATCATAGGGTCAATGGTCATTACACATAAATTTGCATGGCTCTCAAACATAAAGTCCAAGATCTAATTGATAATAATATTATACATGTGGATGGTGTTAATGATATAACTACATAGGTTTGGCATTTGTTAATGGAAGGATCATTTGTTGATAAAACAAGGTAAATTACTACAAATGTTAGCCCTTCAAAAGTATGTGAATCTTATTTTTATCAATGCAGCATTGGATTACCCACTAAGAGATTTATATGGAAGCAAATAGAAATCAACAAACCATGATAAATAAACACATAACACCAGATGTACATGGAGAAAATCTTGCATAAAAAAACTCCACCATCAAAGAGAGGCACAAGTATGTATTAATCTTCAATGCAAGAGTACATATACAACACACTTTCTCCCTTCAATATTCTGGAAACCCCTATATAGCTATGAAATATCTATTAAACTCACTACTTCAACCCCTCATGCATGTGTGAATATTAATAAGCACATAAAAAGGTAGTTTTACAATACCATGGGCACCAAAACTGTGGACCAAAAAAATAATGCAAAAAGTTCCCAAAGGATAAAAAATGGCCAAAACAATCCTCCCCTACATGGCCTTCAACTCCAATCGACAAGCGCGATGAGGTGGGGGGCTCTTTGAGCCCACTTGTCATGTACATAGGGTTGTAATTAAATCACATAATCCTAACATTCTCTCACTTGATATTATACATTGCAATAGCATCCATAAGAACCATAAAATAAATCAACTATAGGATCCTAGGCCCATGTCATTCCTACATTATGAGAGCTTCTTTATGCTCATTGGTTTTGTGAGGGAATCTACAACATTATCCTAAGTGTCAACCTTTTGTAACATCACCTTCCCATTCTTTACCATCTCTCGAACAAAATGATACTAAATGTCAAAATGCTTCGTACGAAAATGGTACATGGGGTCTTTGCCAAAAAAATAACACTCTAACTATCACAACTAAATTTAACCACCCTGTAATCAAAACCAATACCTAAACATGGTCTCTATAACCATACCACCTCCTTTGAGGCATGTGTAGCAGCCATGTCATCTGCTTCAATGGTGGACAAAGTAATTGTAGGCTGCCTCTTACTCATCCAAGTAACTGCAGTGCTACCAAACAGAGAGAACACATAGCCACTAGTGGACTTTCAACTATCCATGTCACATGCCCAATTTGTATCAATGAACCCCTATATGTCCAATGTATTGTCCACATCATTATTACCATGATAACACAAGCAGTAATTAAAGGTCTCTCCCAATAAGACATAAACCTACTCAAAATCCCCACTCCTTAGGCAATATCTAGCCTAGTGCAAATTATTGTATACATCAAGCTACCAACAACACTAGCATAAGGCACCTTAGACATATCCTCAAAATCATCAACCGATTTGGAACACATCTAATGAAAGCTTAATGCCAACAGGAAGAGGAATACTCACAAGTTTGTAACCATGCATACTAAAATGTTGCAAAATGGTATCTACATACTTACTTTGACGTAACCCAAAAAAATTGTGTACCTAATCCCTACTAATCTCTATACCAAGAATGTATTTTGTATCTCCCAAATCCTTCATATCAAATGTGTCAGAAAGTTGATTTTTGAGCTCTCTAATCATCACCTTATTGTTACCAATAAACATGTCATCCACATATAAGATGATGATTAGAATTTGATCATCAATAATTTTAATATAAACACGATGATCTTCCTCGCTCCTAACAAAATTTAAACTTAATGCAAATGCATCAAACTGTTGGTACCACATCCTGGGTGACTATTTTAGAACATGCAATGAATGTCTTAGCCTTCAAACTAAATGTTTTTTCCCTTCACAACAAAATCATCAATCTATTGCATATAAATCTCCTCCTCAAGATCCCCATGCAAGAAAGCGGTCTTGACATCTATTTACCCAATCTTAAAATCACAAGTTGTAACAAGAGATAATAGGAATATAATAGGAGATAACTTAGCAACAAGAAAAAAGCACCAAAATCAACTCCCTCTCTAGGAGTAGCCCTTAGCCACCAGTCTAGCCTTGCACTGTTCTAACCGTCCATCTTCTATGATCTTCTTTTTATAGACCCACTTGTAACCAATGGGCTTTTTTCCCTTGAGCAAACTAACAAGATGTCGCATTTGTCTAAGGGCATCATCTTCTCATGTATGGCATGCATCCAAGACTTGCTATCCTTTGAAGAGAACCTCCTTAAAAGATCCTAGTTCATCATTGAAATACATAACAAAGCAAATACACAACAAAAATCTAGTGGGCTATAACTATCAACTAGATTATGTTGTCTCATGGATCATCTCAAGGTAGAAATAAGGGGTTATACATATTCTTCTACATGTTCATCCTGCTCAACACTGTTATTTGAATACTCTTCTTCCTCTCCATCCTCTCATCCATCGTATTGTTCTTCAACATGTGCATCTTCCTAATTTTCAACCTTCATATCAAAATGCACTATTTTCTTTCCTTTATTTTTCTTTGGTTGTTCAAGATTGAGAATGGTCTAAACTCCCTAAAATTCACATCTCTAGAATAGATCAATTTTTGGATTAGTTGATTCCAAAGCTTATAACCTTTTACATTCTCATTGTAACCAACAAAGTTGCATTTATGTGCTTTTGGATTTAATTTAGATAACTTTTCCTTAGGCACATGAATATAAGCCTCACAGCCAAATACCCTTAAATGTGAAACAAGGGTTTCTTATCTATCCATGCTTCATAAGGAGTTTTATCAACAAGAGTCAACTTAGGAGATCTGTTAACCAAATAATGCGTAGTATTTATAGTCTCTGCCTAAAGGCATCGATCTAGTTGCATACCACTTAGCATACTTCTGTCTCTTTCTAACAAGGTTGAGTTCATTCCCCCTGCCACCCCATTCTACTAAGGTGTGTATGGAGTAGTCTTCTACCAAACATACCTACATTCTTACAGAACTCATTATATTCCTTAGAATAGTATTCACCCCTATTGTCAAATCTCAACACCCTTATTTTATAATCTATTTTTTTTTAACCAAGGCTTTAAATTCCTTAAACTTATTGAAAGCTTTAGATTTAGAATGCATAAAATAAATTCAAGTGTATTTTGAGGTATCATCAATGAATGTAATTGTTGGCAAGAGAAATAATAGGACACAATTCAGAGATCTGAGCCTAGCTTACTATTATGTAGTCTTTACACCCCAACAGTGATAGTGACAGAATAACATATATTTGTGGTAGGAAATAACATAATGTGCTAAGATTACATCATATTCTATATATAATAAATATCATAAATGTTCAAATATTACACAATAGTTCTCATATCATATATATATTCCCTCTTCTCATCATATCTATATCTCTTTCATATCTTCCATCCTCCTCTCTTATTATGTTTTTTTGCATTATCATGTTTGATCATGCTCTTCTCTCTCACATTCCTCTTCCTTATATAGGCTCTTAATACCCTTTCATGGTGTCTTTCCCTTATGTCCTTTCCTAAATACTCGTGATTAACTCCTCTTTCTTATATAGGCTCTTAATACCCTTTCATGGTTTCAATCCCTTTGTGATAAAATGAAACATTGTCTCCCTAAGGATGGACTCCAAAGCATTTTTGTTAAGAGCTTATTACCTTCCCTCTAGGATAGTATTTATTTGAATAGCTACACTTTTTTCATGGACCTTTATACTCATGTTATATGAATGTCAAATTTAAATTACTTGATTCTAATGGCTTGAAGTATGAATCCTCCCATATGCTTTCTTGATCTTATTATCATGCAAAATTTTAGAAGTCTGATACTTTCCAAAAGGGTAATGATAAGAAGGATAGCAAACCAAATGTTACTTACTATTTCCAATGCTCTTTCTTTTAAGCCTCAAACCCTTAGAAACTTTAAAAAGTTAAGGGAGGTTCTAGATAATGTCATACAATATTTATTGAATGACAATTTGACTGATCTTCATCTTGTTCATCCATTAGATCCATCTAGAGGACTTCCTAATTGCTACAATGAACAAGCTTTCTGCAACTATCATAGAGTTAATGGTCATTAAACACAAATTTATACAGCTCTCAAACATAAAGTCCAAGATCTAATTCATAACAATGTTATACATGTGGATGGTGTTATGATATAACTACATAGGTTTGGAATTTGTTGATGCAAGTATCATTATTGTTGATAAAACAAGGTAAATTACTACAGATGTTAGCCCTTCAAAAGTATGTGAATCTTATTTGTATTAATGCAATATTGGATTACCCACTAAGAGATTTATATGGAAGCAAATAGAAATCAACAAACGATGATAAATAAACACATAACACCAAATGTACATGGAGAAAATCTTGCATAAAAAAAACTCCACCATCAAAGAGAGGCACAAGTATGTATTAATCTTCAACACAAGAGTACATATGCAACACACTTACTTCCTTCAGTATTCTGGAAACCCCTATATACCTATGAAATCTCTATTAAACTCACTACTTCAACCCCTCATGCATGTGTGAATATTAATAGGCACATAAAAATGTAGTTTTACAATACCATGGGTACCAAAACTTTGGGCCAAAAAAATAATGCAAAAAGTGCCCAAAAAGGACAAAAAATGGCCAAAAAAACTCCTCCCCCATGCATAGCCCTCAACTCTAAACGACAAGTGCGATGAGGTGGGGGGATCTTAGGGCCCACTTGTTATGTACATATGGTTGCAATTAAATATCACATAATCCTAACATTCTCTCACTTGATATTATACATTGCAATAGCATCCATAGTAACCGTAAAATAAATCAACTATAAGATCCTAGGCCCATGTCATTCCTACATTATGAGAGCTTCTTTATGCTCATTGGCTTTGTGAGGGAATCTATAATATTATCCTAAGTGTCAACCTTTTGTAACATAACCTTCCCATTCTCTATCATCTCTCAAACAAAATGATACTAAATGTCAAAATGCTTCGTACGAGCATGGTACATGGGGTCTTTGCAAAAAAATAACACTCTAACTATCACAACTAATTTTAACCACCCAACAATAAAAACCAATACCTAAACATGGTCTCTATAACCATACCACCTCCTTCGATGCATGTGTAGCAGCCATGTAATCTGCTTCAATGATGGACAAAGCAATTGTGGGTTGCCTCTTACTCATCCAAGTAACTACATTGCCAAATAGAGAGAACACATAGTCACTAGTGGACTTTCAACTATCCATGTCACCTGCCCAATTTGTATCAACAAACCCCTATATGTCCAATGTCTTGTCCACATCATTACTACCATGATAACACAAGCATTAATTAGAAGTCTCTTGCAAATATCTAAACACCGTCTTAACATAAGTATAATGCTTCTTATCAAGGTTAGACATAAACCTACTCAAAATTCCCACTCTTTAGGGAATATCTAGTCCAGTGCAAATCATTATATACATCAAGCTACCAACAACATTAGCATAAGGCACCTTAGAGATACCCTCAAAATCATCAACTGATTTGGAACATATATCTAATGAAAGGTTAATGTCAATAGGAAGAGGAATACTCACAAACTATTTGCAACCATGCATACTAAAATGTTGCAAAATGGTCTCTACATACTTACTCTGACTTAACCCAAAATAAATTGTGTACCTAATCCCTACTAATCTCTATACCAAGAATGTATTTTGTATCTCCCAAATCCTTCATATCAAATGTGCTAGAAAGTTGATTTTTGAGCTCTCTAATCATTTATTGTTACCAATAAACATGCCATCCACATATAAAATGATGATTAAAGAATTCGATCATCAATAATTTTAATATAAACATAGTGATCTTCCTTGCTCCTAACAAAATCTAAACTTAATGCAAATGCATCAAATTTTTGGTACCACATCCTGGGTGACTATTACAGACCATACAATGAATGTCTCAACTTGCAAAATAAATGTTCATTTTCCTTCACAACAAAATCATCAAGATATTGCATATAAATCTCCTCTTTAATATCCCCATGCAAGAAAGTGGTCTTAACATCTATTTGCTCAATCTCAAAATCATAAGTTGTAACAATAGATAATAGGAATCTAATGGGAGATAACTTAGCAATAGGAGAAAAAAATTCACCAAAATCAACTCCCTCTCTAGGAGTAGCCCTTAGCCACTAGTATATCCTTGTATTGCTCTAACCGTCCATCTTCTATGATCTTTTTATAGACCCACTTGCAACCAATGGGCTTTTTTTCCCTTGAGTAAACTAACAAGATGTCGCATTTGTCTAAGGCCATCATCTTCTCATGCATGGTTGCATCTAAGACTTACTATCCTTCGAAGAGAGCCTCCCTATAATATCCCAGTTCATCATTGAAATACATAACAAGGAAAATACACAACAAAAATCTAGTGGGATATACCTATCAACTAGATTATGTTGTCTCATGGAACATCTCAAGGTAGAAATAAGGGGTTTTACCTATCCTTCTACATGTTCATCTTGCTCAACACTCTTATTTGAATCCTCTTCTTCCTCTCCATCATCTCATCCATCATATTGTTCTTCAACATGTGCATCTTCCTAATTTTCAACCTTCATATCAAAATGCACTATTTTCTTTCATTTTGTTTTCCTTTGGTTGTTCAAGATTGAGAATGCTCTAAACTCCCTAAAATTCACATCTCTATAATAGATCAATTTTTGGATTAGTGGATTCCAAATCTTATAACCTTTTACATTCTCATTGTAACCAACAAAGTTGCATTTATGTGCTCTTGGATCTAATTTAGATCACTTTTCCTTAGGCACATAAATATAAGCCTCACAACCAAATACCCTTAAATGTGAAACAAGGGTTTCTTACCTATCCACGCTTCATAAGGAGTTTTATCAAAAAGAGTCAACTTAGGAGATCTGTTAACCAAATAACGAGCAGTATTTATAGTCTTTGCCTAAAGGCATCGATCTAGTTGCATAACACTTAGCATACTTCTATCTCTTTCTAACAAGGTTCGGCTCATTCTCTCTACCACCCCATTCTATTAAGGTATGTGTGGAGTAGTCTTTTGCTGAACAATACCTACATGCTTACAGAACTCATTGTATTCCTTAGAATAGTATTCACCCCTATTGTCAAATTTCAACACCCTTATTTTATAATTTGTTTTCTTTTTAACCAAGGCTTTAAATTCATTAAACTAAGTGAAAAGTTTAGATTTAGAATGCATAAAATAAATTCAAGTGTATTTTGAGGCATCATCCACGAATGTAACAAAATAACAAGATTTTCCCATAGATTTAACATCCACTAGACTAAACACAACTAAATGAATAATCTCTAATACTCTCTTAACTTTGTAACTATCTGAAGGAAAAAATGTTTTGTTCTATTTGTGAAACACACAATGTTCATAGAAATTAAAATCCTTATCATAATAACAAAATTTGTCAACCAACTTTTTATTAATCCAGGTCCTAAGGCCTTTTTTCACCAATGTGGCCCAAATGTTGATGTCATACCATACATGTATTTTTAATGCCAGTTACATTGGAAAAGTTACAAAAAGTAGAGGCATTAAGCCTAAACAAAGCCCCTACATGGGATCCCTTAGTAGCCACCAAACCCCCTCTCACCATCCTTCAACCTAACTTATCAAATATCACATGTATCCTTGAATCATTCATCTTGGAAACATAAATCAAATTTATTGAAAGTCTAGGAATATGTAAAATACTAGTAAAGGGTTTCACCCTCTCATCACTAAAACACAACTGTACCTTCCCACATTCAACAATGTAATGCAAACTATTGTCACCCAAATACACTTCGCCTCCATCACATGCATGGTAGGAAGAGAACCACTCCTTGCAAAGAGTCATGTGATATGAATAACCTGAGTCAATCGACCATTATTCATTTGAAATAACATTAGTAGAAATAAATAAGGATTCATCACCTTTATCAAAGGATTTTTAATGGATCCATAAGTCTTCTTCTCATTTCTTGATGAAGGGGGGTAAACCATAAAACACACAACAACAAAAATAGAACACAGAAAATAGAATTTTCTTTATTGATCTGGGCAACTCATTACATTACAGAAGCTCAATTACAATTAGAGGAATCAATCCTCCACAGGCTACAACACACTATAGCTACACATCACCAGGCTCTGGAATCTTCTGCCTTCTGTAACCCTAAATCAGCTAGGGTTTATGTTTTCTCACCTATTCTTGACTCCACACTTGCCCACTTAACTCTACTACCGCCCAGGGTTCCCAAAATAGTCATAAATAGCACTTTTTGGCGGTCTCCAGCTAAATTTTGAAATTTGCAACTCCCTCCAAAAGTAGGTCAACTTCCGGGAAGCATAACTTTTGATCTGGGTGTTTGATTGACAAACTGTTTTAAGCACCGGAAAGCTTGCAATGTGAACTATCACGCCAAAAATTTGTAAATGGATTTCTGTCAACTTTTTGGGACATTATGGGATGTTTTAGTGCCTCATATCTCATTTCAGAAATTTTCAAGGGTTTTTCACAAAACAAAAACTTTAATATCTTTCAGCTCACAAATGATCTTTGTCTGATTCCTTCGCCAAAGGTCTTATATTTTTATTATGTAACTTTCTGTAAGTTTCGCTTCAATCTGTGCCCAAATGCAAACTTTCCTAAAATGATAGTTAAACTTTCCAAAACAGGCAGGTTAATATTTTTAGCAATTTTAGAAAAACTGAAAGTCCTACATCATTATTCTGGGTATTATGGAACTAGAAACACTAATTATGGAAATAAATGAAAACAACTACAATGATTTTGAATTAACTTCTTTTTGGGTGATGCAAGATTGCCCTTACACCACTGGATGCTCCTGCATTAGACACCGAGGGTAATTTGAGAAGTGACCCTGTCACATCTCAGATGTTTGTGTGAGGAAAACCCAAACAGTCAACCTCTTTCTTAGAGAACCAAGAAGAATCTTCAACGGGCCTTCCTTTCCATTTTACCAGATGTTGGTGCTTGTTCAGACATCAGGTTTCGAGCATTTTACATTCGCAGGCACCTTCCAAAATATTCAGAAAAATGATAAGTTTGTTGGCCTTCACAGTTAAAATGCATGTGTCTTTGTATATACAAAGGGGTTTGTATGTACAAGAGGAGATACCATTGGTGGGTTTGCAGAAATTTCCATCGGCTTTTCAAAAAATGGAAAAAAATGAGTTATATGCATCTTTGAGTGCATATCAGGTTTGCATATACATTGGGGAATCTATCGCAGACCCCGGGAATATTCTGCAGTTGTATGTTGAGTTTGCTTGTATATCGGGTTTGTATGTTTAGACATACAACGGCTACATACATTGGAAACATACAATGAAAAATATACAAGGTGGCGCACATGCATTTGCTACAGTGAATGGGTCATCGACCAGACAATGCATATCGGCAGCCAAGTCTAAACTCTCCCAACGGCCGATGCATGTGCAAGGCAGATTGTACATTGGCGGCAACATACAAAGGAGATATGCATTGTCAATGTGCAAAGAAGAAAAACAAAGGGTCGGGCCCACCAGTTGCATACAAGGGCGATTGTATGTTGGCACATGCAATCAAATACGCAAGGCCCGGACCCAAGAAGTTATACATTTTGGTTGATACAGGTTTGAGATCTGCATTGTATATTTTGTTTTGTATATCCACGTTGTATGTTTGTGATATACAAAACAATGATACAAAGAAAAGAATATACAATCCGGATGCGAAGAAGAATATGTTTTGGCAGATTTCAGGTTGAAGTCCGCAGGTTGCATGTTATGCGTTGTATATGCGATATACAACGAAAAGATACAACGCGGATTCCAAAGGATCTTCCAATCTAGTAGATAAAGTGTTGAAGTCTGTAGCTTGTATGTGTGTGTGCATTGTATATCGCGGATATACAAAGGAGGTAAAAATACAATGCCCGGACCCGATTCAATTTTCAATTTGTTCTATAATGGCTTGGAGTCCGCGTTGTACATTGCATTTGTAAAATGCAATATACAAAGAATATGTGCATGGGGGAGATACAAGCCAGACCTGATGGTAAATTTGAATGTGTTTTATAATGGTTTGAGGTCCGCCTTGTAAATGAAGCATTGTATCCCGCATATGTAAACAGAAATGATACATTGGCATATCGCCGAGACCTTATACATCGACGGATGCCTCCAGTGTTTCCCCGATGGCCAATGGAGATGAAGATGTCACAATGACGGAGAACTAATCAGGGGCTGCCATGTGTCCAGACAGTTGCATGTATATGCATTCTGCATATACAAAGATTTAAAAGGCGATTCAGGCAGAAAGGGCAAATGTATGCTGCGATGGAAAAGTCAAAGTTGCAAAAGCACCTGCGTGGTTTGTTCTCACTGGTCAACGACTTTTCAAAGCATGATTGTGGCCACAGATGTTAGCGATAGAAGGAATCGATGGCCACCCTTCAAACTTTCAGGCGTAGGAGGTTTTGTATGTCTACGTTTGTGTTTTTTGGTAGGAAGGAGCTTTAGGGTGTCACAAACTGGTAAACTGCGGGTAGTTGGCTATTAATGGCGAAGTGCAGAGGCTTGGGTCGACGATGGACAGGTCAACCACCAGTTTGTGAGGAAAATCTATGAGCGGCTGCACACATCTCGATTCCACCTGCTCCATCTTCTTCCTCTGCACGCTGAACTGAATATTTTGAGCGCCATTTCTCACGATGCAGTGTATCTGGTGAATTTTTGAAAGACCATGTACTTTTATTGCTAAGTACACAGTCTTGTTATAAAATGCAAACTGTGTCACTTATATCGGTTGTTGAAGACTTGGGCATTTTTGTGTGAATAGCAAAAAATAGAGCATTTCCTTGTTGTTTTATCTCATTTTAGAGTTTATGAGTTGCATTTGAATGTACATTGCAGATATTTTTAGTTTCATTGTTGTTTTATATGAAAAATGCTTCTTTGCATGTGTTTAAATGTTTGTCTCCTTCGTTGCATGCATTCCTTCTTTTGAATTTGCTTGCTAAGGGTTTCATAGATTCTAGGATACAGGTTTCTGTATTACATGCTTAATCTGTGACTTCCATTCAAGGAGTGGATTAAATTGTCTTACGTTAAGTATGAAGAAAGTTGTATGTCAGCAGGGATATCTGTAAGTAGAAACAGTTAGGTACTCATTCTTGGGTGATGTTTGTAAGGCAAGCATCAATCTAACCCCTTGAAACTTGAATCCAAAATGCAATCCATTCTTTTGTATGTCTAGTTGATTCCTTGCCCTGAGATAGGCACCGGTCTGCTTCTTGTGTAGTAGTTATGATCCAAAACCCCCTGTCTTGCATCTAAAACATAATTTTAAATCCATTTCATTATTCCAACCTATTAGTTTGTAGGAGTAGGATTAGGACCCCTGCATACTCTCATCCATAACCAGTCAGATATGTCTAAGAAAGTTGTCGAACTTGTGATCTATCATTCAAATCGTGGTCCACACATGAGAGTATTCTACCTATTGTTGTAAAGCTAAATCTTTCAGTCATTGGGTGAGTCAAATGTCAAATCTTTAGCTATAGGGATACCCCCCTTGGTGCGGCAGAACCAAAAGTGAAGGGGAGGCAGCTCACGCAACGTCCTATATTAGTTGGCCGAATCTACCTGTGCATTGGAACTAGCAAACCCTCTGCTGATTCAGAAAGTAACCCAACAAAATGGTGACTTTGCTGGGGAAGAGTCAAGGAATCAAGGCTGGAAAATCTAGTTTCCAGTAAAGTTGTTGCAGCAAGATCAAAAAAAAATGACCATGTGGTGCTCTGTTGGTGTGATGAATCCAGAAAACATAATGTGCCTTATTGATTTTCTGTCCTCTCTGTGAGAGGTGGCGACTCTGTTGATTGAACCTATCCAATGCTGCAACATATTTCTAGGTATTCATCTTTTGATTCAAAAATGATGAGTTTAGAGCAGTCCTGGTGGTGTTCTCAAAGAAGACCATTTTTTTTTATTGAAAATTATAAAGCCCTAAATTTCAAAGGAATATATGGTTACCCAAATGTTATTCCCAATAAAATTAGAAAATGTTTGCCGAAATATAGTGGATCAGATTCTGAATCAGCAAACAAACATTTGCAAAACTTTTGTAATTTGATAGAAGATTATGAGGTAGAGGCTGAAGATGTAGTAATGATACTCTTTGTTCAGTCATTTGAGGATGATGCTAGGGTTTGGTTTTTAGACCTGCCTATCTGTTCGGTCTCTTCATGGGTAGATTTAGAAATTGCATTCCTAGAGCAGTTTGGTGAAAGGTTTGATTTACCCTCATTGATGATATATTTCATGAACATCCAAAAGGAAGATGAGGAACTGGTTCCAGCCTTTAACCTTAGATTTATTAAGTTGCTCAAGCAGATCCCTGAATATATGAGACCTAATAATGCATTATGCTTGACAATTTATTTGGTTGCATTTGATAAGAAAATGAGTTATTTATTGAGAGATAAAGAACCAGTCACACTTCACCAGGCCTTCAACTTTGCTATGGATATTGAAAACAATCAGAAATATGGAATGTCAGTAGGTTTCATGGTTGCAAGTTGTCAAAACAGTTATCAAAGTGAATGTATTTTAGCTCTCCCAGTATGTTCATTGAAAGATGATTTTGTAGAGGGGAATATATTTCAGAACAATATGTGTAGTCATGATGTGATGTATAAACATGAAGAAGATGTTATAGAAAATATAGGCACATCCTACAATGGTGAAAACAAAGATTGTTATCAGCCTCTAGAAGAGAAGCCTGTAGATGCAATATGCCCTTCAAATGATGAAATGAAAGATATACATGAAGTTGTGTCTTGCAGCAATATGTATATCACAGTTATTCCTGATTATTTATATAAAGTGGATATGCAAAGCTTCACTCTGAATATAGAAGATGTTGCTTCAAGGGATGACAGTGAATATGTTAGTGATTGTCAGCATTCAGATGCATATGTGAGCCTTTCAGATGATAAAATGTACATGGATGCTAAATATGAATGTTTCCTTGAAGATTCTGACTACCTTCACAGTGCAGAGGTTGAGAAATTTATTTTTGATTATCAGTGCATTGGTGAAGAAGAAAAATAGGGTCACTATTCAGATGTGAATGAACATGTTGCAGATGTGTGTGCTCATACAGTTGGGGATACTGTTGGTTGCAGGGGTAATTATGAAGTTTTTGACATAGCGTTGCATTCTGAGTTCTTTATGCCTTCTTTTGAGACATTTCAGGTGGACATTAGTAATAAAATTGTTGAGCACAATGATGATAAATATCTGAATGATTATAAAGATGAATATGATAATGAGATGTTGCTTGTGGCTGAATATTATTTGTTTGATACAGAGGAGCTCTTATTTTTTGAAGAAGGGCAAAATTTTGATGTGGATTCATTTGTTTCATGTGAGTCTGTTAGTTTTCCAAGCAATATCAGTGACTCATATGATGATGACATTCTACAGCTGATGATAATGCATGATAATGAAGCTTGTTGTAGATTTGAAGAAAGAAAAATGGGCAGCAACACAATCAGTTGCAAAGTAGGGTGCTGCAAACAGCAAAATGTTTTTAGGCTTCATTCGAAGAAATCAAAAGAAAATCAGATATTTGACAAAGGAAAATTCTGGTTTTTCCTTTTTTGGTGGCCTTGGGCCGCCAAGTAAATTTTAATAAGTGTATTTTGTGATGCAGGTTGGTGCAGTTTTGACTCTATGCCCAATGGATAAGGGACTGGTCTGCATCCCAGAGATTTTGAAATTCTCGCCATGCCTGCAAGAGGCATGCGTCCACAGACAGAGCCAATGTTGGTGCCTGCTCAGACATCAGGTTTCGAGCATTTTACATTCGCAGGCACCTTCCAAAATATTCAGAAAAATGATAAGTTTGTTGGCCTTCATAATTAAAATGCATGTGTCTTTGTAAATACGAAGGGGTTTGTATGTACAAGAGGAGATACCATTGGCGGGTTTGCAGAAATTTCCATCGGCTTTTCAAAAAATGGAAAAAAATGAGTTATATGCATCTTTGAGTGCATATCAGGTTTGCATATACATTGGGGAATCTATCACAGATCCTAGAAATATTCTGCAGTTGTATGTTGAGTTTTCTTGTATATCGGGTTTGTATGTTTAGACATACAACGACTACATACATTGGAAACATACAATGAAAAATATACAAGGTGGCGCGCATGCATTCGCTACAGTGAATGGGTCATCGGCCAGACAATGCATATCGACAGCCAAGTCTAAACTCTCCCCGACGGCCGATGCATGTGCAAGGCAGATTGTACATTGGCGACAACATACAAAGGAGATATGCATTGTCAATGTGCAAAGAAGAAAAATAAAGGGTCGGGCCCACCAGTTGCATAAAAGGGCGATTGTATGTTGGCACATGCAATCAAATACGCAAGGCCCGGACCTGAGAAGTTATACATTTTGGTTGATACAGGTTTGAGATCCGCATTGTATATTTTGTTTTGTATATCCACATTTTATGTTTGCGATATACAAAACAATGATACAAAGAAAAGAATATACAATCCAGACGCGAAGAAGAATATGTTTTGGCAGATTTCAAGTTGAAGTCCGCAAGTTGCATGTTATGCATTGTATATGCGATATACAATGAAAAGATACAATGCGGATTCTAAAGGATGTTCCAATCTAGCAGATAAAGTGTTGAAGTCTATAGCTTGTATGCGTGTGTGCATTGTATATCGCGGATATACAAAGGAGGTAAAAATACAATGCCCGGACCCGATTCAATTTTCAATTTGTTCTATAATGGCTTGGAGTCTGCGTTGTACATTGCATTTGTAAAATGCAATATACAAAGAATATGTGCATGAGGGAGATACAAGCCAGACCCGATGGTGAATTTGAATGTGTTTTATAATGTTTTGAGGTCCGCCTTGTACATGAAGCATTGTATCCCGCATATGCAAACATAAATGATACATTGGCATATCACTGAGACCTTATACATCGGCGGATGCCTCCAGTGTTTCCCTGATGGCCAATGGAGATGAAGATGTCACGACAATGGAGAACCAATCAGGGGTTGCCACGTGTCCAGACAGTTGCGTGTATATGCATTCTGCATATACAAAGATTTAAAAGGCGATTCAGGCGGAAAGGGCAAATGTATGTTGCGATGGAAAAGTCAAAGTTGCAAAAGCACCTGCATGGCTTGTTCTCACTGGTCAACAATTTTTCAAAGCATGATTGTGGCCACAGATGTTAGCGATAGAAGGAATTGACGGCCACCCTTCAAACTTTCAGGCGCAGGAGGTTTTGTATGTCTGCATTTGTGTTTTTTGGCGGGAAGGAGCTTCAAGGGGTCGTGAACTGGTAAACTACGGGTAGTTGGCTATTAATGGCGAAGTGTAGAGGGTTGAGTTGACGATGGATAGGTCAACCACCAGTTTGTGAGGAAAATCTGTGAGCGACTGCACACATCCCGATTCCACCTGCTCCATCTTCTTCCTCTGCACGCTGCATTGAATATTTTGAGTGCCATTTCTCACGATGTAGTGTATCTGGCAAATTTTTGAAAGACCATGTACTTTTATTGCTGAGTACACAGTCTTGTTATAAAATGCAAACTGTGTCACTCATTTCGGTTGTTGAAGACTTGGGCATTTTTGTGTGAATAGCGAAAAACAGAGCATTTTCTTGCTGTTTTATCTTATTTTGGAGTTTATGAGTTGCATCTGAATGTACATTGCAGATATTTTCAGTTTCATTGTTGTTTTATATGAGAAATGCTTCTTTGCATGTGTTTAAATGTTTGTCTCCTTTGTTGCATGCATTCCTTCTTTTGAATTTGCTTGCTAAGGGTTTCATAGAGTCTAGGATACAGGTTTTTATATTGCATGCTTAATCTGTGACTTCCATTCAAGGAGTTGATTAAATTGTCTTAGGTTAAGTATGAAGAAAGTTGTATGTAGCAAGGATATCTGTAAGTAGAAACAGTTAGGTACTCATTCTTGGGTGATGTTTGTAAGGCAAGCATTAATCTAACCCCTTGAAACTTGAATCCAAAATGCAATCCATTCTTTTGTATATGTCTAGTTGATTCCTTGCCCTGAGATAGGCACCGGTCTGCTTCTTGTGTAGTAGTTATGATCCAAAACCCCCTGTCTTGCATCCAAAACATAATTTCAAATCCATTTCATTATTCCAACCTATTAGTTTGTAGGAGTAGGATTAGGACCCCTGCATACTCTCATCCATAACCAGTCAGATATGTCCAAGAAAGTTGTCAAACTTGTGATCTATCATTCAAATCTTGGTCCACACATGAGAGTATTATCCCTGTTGTTGTAAAGCTAAATCTTTCAGTCACTGGGTGAGTCAAATGTCAAATCTTTAGCTATAGGGATACCCCCCTTGGTGCGGCAGAACCAGAAGTGAAGGGGAGGCAGCTCACGCAACCTCCTGTATTAGTTGGCCGAATCTACCTGTGCATTGGAATTGGCAAACCCTCTGCTGATTCAGAAAGTAACCCAACACTAGATATTCTTCATATTTCCTATTCCAAGTACTTATTTCCACACGGCTATCCAAGATCTCTTCTATCTCCTTCATTGAAGTAGATGCCAGAATACTCCACTGTGCTTCTGTTGGTCCATCCTCTATTCCACCTTCATGATATTCTGATAAATCAGCAATGTTAAAAATAGGGGAAATATTGATCCCACTTGGTAGCTCTACCTCATATGCATTTCCTGAATCATACTTCTTTAGGATTCTGCATGGTCCAAATTTCTTCATTTTCAACTTATTGTATGTTCCAATTGGGAACCTTTCTTTTCTCAAGTGAACCATGATTTCATCTCCTACCTGGAACTCCTTATACCTCCTCTTCTGATATGCCTTAGCCTTGTACTGAATATTCATCTTATTAATGCGCTTTCTCACCTCTTCATGCAAATTCTTCAGATGTTCTGCAAAGTATTCAGCTTCAGCACTTGTCTTTTCTTCTTTGTCCAGCTTCCTTAACTCAGAAGCATTTCTCAGGCTATTGCCATATATAATCTGGAATGGTGATTTACCAGTACTCCTATTAACAGAATTGTTGTAAGCAAATTCTACCTGTGGTAAAATCAAATCCCATCCCTTGGGCTTATCTCCTACTAAGCATCGTAGCAAGTTACCCAAACTCCTATTCACCACTTCCGTATGTCCATCAGTTCGTGGATGGTGTGCAGAACTGAACTTCAATCTATCTTCAACTTCTTCTAGAATGTCCTCCAAAAATAACCAACAAACTTGGTATCTCGATCTGAAACTATGCTCTTTGGTAGACCATGTAATCTCACGACCTCCTTGAAAAATAACTTTGCAATATGAATAGCATCATTAGTCTTCTTGCAAGGAATAAAATGTGCCATCTTCGAGAATCTGTCCACCACCACAAAAATGGAATCATGTCCTCTCTGTGTCCTTGGTAAACCAAGAACAGAATCCATACTAATATCATCCCATGGCTTCTTTGGTACAACTAGTGCTGATATAGACCTATATTCTGACTTGTTCCTTTCACCATCTGACATACTCTGCAACTCTGCATAAATTTCCTCACATCCTGTTGCAACTGTGGCCATTAATAATTTTCACCAACAATAACAATGGTCTTATCTCAACCAAAGTGTCCAGTTAATCCCCCACTATGCTTCTCCTTTATCAAGTTCTCTCTCATGGAACTTCTTGGAATGCACAATTGGCTTCCTCTAAACAACATGCCATCTTGGATTATGAAATCCAACCATTTTGTCCTATCCAAAGTAATAGGTTCCAAACAAGCTTTCCAAGCCTCTGCAAAATTTGGATCTTCAGGATACAAACTTTTGAGCTCATTGAAGCCAACAACCTCTATCTTCATTTCTGTCAACAAATTTTGCCTTCTGCTCAAGGCATCTGCAAATCTGTTGGACTTCCCACTCCTGTGCTTCAAAACAAAAGTATAGCTCTGCAAAAATGCAACCCATTTTAGGTGCCTTTAATTTAACTTTCCTTGACTATTAAGATATTGTAAAGCCTGATGATCAGTAGATAAAACAAACTCTTTTGGCAACAAATAATGTCTCCATTTCTTCAAAGCCTAATCTATAGCATAAAATACCTGATCATACAAATAATACTTCTTCTTGGCATCATTGAGCTTCTCACTAAAATAGGCAATGGGCTTACCTTCTTGACTCAGAACAGCTCCTATAGCACTACCACTAGCATCATAGTCTACCTGAAATACCTTATTGAAATCTGGATGTATCAAAACAGGTTGCTCTGTAACTTTCTGCTTCAGTGTACCAAAGCTTTTGTTTGCTCCTTTAGGCCATCTAAACTCTTTTATATCCCCTCTCATTGTCTCTGTTAGGGGTGCACAAATACTACTAAAATTTCTGATAGACTTTCTGTAAAAACTTTCCAAACCATGAAAAGATCGTGCCTCTGTGGCACTCTTTGGTATAGGCCATTCAAGGATAGCTCTCACCTTCTCTGGGTCCATCTTAAGACCTTCCTATGAGAAAACAAATCCCAGGTATACCAACTCCTTTGCAAAACTATATTTCTTTAGATTAATTAGCAACTTCTCCTCCCTCAGCTTCTCTAAAACTCTTTTGATATGCATCATATGCTCATACCAACTCTTACTAAAAATCAAAATATCATTAAATAAACAATAACGAAACTTCCCAAAAAATATTTCAATACCTTGTTCATGAGCCACATGAATGTGCTCGGTGCATTGGTTAGCCCAAATGGCATGACTAACCACTCATACAAACCTTCCTTTATCTTGAAGGCTATCTTCCACTCATCTCCTTCTCTGATACGGATCTAGTGATACCCACTCTTCAGGTCAATCTTTGTGAAGTACTTGCTCCACTCAAACAATCCATTATGTCATCCATTCTTGGCAATGGAAACCTGTATGTGATCGTGATCTTATTGATGGCTTGAGGGTTTGTACACATTCTCCACTCTCCATCTTTCTTTGGTGCTAGTACTGCAGGTACCGCACATGGACTTAGGCTCTCTCTTATCAATCCCTTCCTCAACAACTCTTGAACTTGTCTGTTCAACTCTTCACTCTCTGCTGGAGTTATTCTATGGGCTACCTTATTCGGCAAACTGGCTCCTAGTATCAAATCTATTTGATGACTTATCTTCCTCACTGGTGGTAAACCTTCTGGTACATTATCAGAGATAATATCCTGAAATTCTTCCAATATATCTAAGACTTCTGCTGGTACATCTTCCCATTTCTCTTGACTAATCTTAGGAATCAATGCAAAGCAATGACGCTCATGCTTCATACCCTCCAAAAATTTTCTGCCATCTACCAAGCAAATTCTGGTAGTACTACATACCTTTTCCTCCACCTCCTTCAAGGGCTTCAACTTATGATGAATTCCATCCTTTGTTAGGGAATATGTGTTTGCACGGCCATCATGGACAGCACTCCTATCATACTGCCACGGCCTCCCCAACAGCATATGACATGCATCCATTGGTATGATATCACACAACACCTCATCATGGTAGTCTCTAATCTTGAACTTCACTAAACACTGCTCATTGACCAAAGCTCTATGGTCCTTTTGCAACCATGCAATCCGATATGGATGCAGATGCTTTCTTCTTGTCAACTTCAACTTGTCAACCATCTCCTCTGAAACAAGATTATCAGTGCTTCCACTGTCAATAATAATATCACAACACTTACCTTCACATTTGCACCTTGTGCGGAATAAACTCTTCCTCTGATTGGGTTCTTTCTCCTCATTCAACAAAGTTCTTCTGACAACTAGGGTTTATCCCCTTTCAGCATCTTTAGAGTGCTCAGATTGCACATCTTCATCGACATGTGCAACTTGTGCATTACCTTTAGGTCTTCTATTTGTCATTCCTTGATGTTGTGGACACTCGTATGCTCGATGTCCTTCTCCACATTGGAAATAGATGCCTTTGAAACCTCCTCTTCCAGGTCCTTGCCTAGGTCTACCTCTTCCTCTTCCTCTTTGCTCACCATTGTTCTGGTCACGAGGGCGGTAGTTATTATCTCTGTTAGACTTAGGGCACACAACTGAGAGAGGGGGTGAATCAGTTGTCCAAAACTTTCTCTAATTTCACACTTAAATCCTCTTAGTGATTAGCAGTATAACAATCATAAAACATAATGCAATTAAATCAAAAGCAGAAACTCATCAACACATGAGACACCAAGATTTTGACGTGGAAAACCCGGTTAAGGGAAAAACCATGGGGTGATTAACCTAAGATTGTATTCTCTATTAGAAGAATAGAAAGAACAGAATGACACATGCCAATTAGGGCTCACTGCCCGAGCACATTGCTCACAAGAGGCTCACTGCCTACAAGAGACACACTGTCTACAAAGAAATAAGTATCACCTACTTGAACTGGAAAATAACATCTTCACCATGCTTGAATCAATTCTATTTAAGCCCAATACTTTTGCTCTGCCTTTCGCTCTCCTCCTTGCTACCACACACTCATCTACACAAGGACACCTTTGAAATGATTTTGCAACCCCTTATTTATACAAGACATCAACTTAGGAATAATCATCTAAGTCAGCAAACATCTACATGAACATCCACAAGATGTGTAACTCATCTGGTTGGCCAGTCTCAGAAAGAACATCATCATCTGGAAGTTATTCTTCAATTGCGGGCTTCAACTCCAATGTAGACCACCAACACGAATTAGACACGATCCAGAGACCTCCATAAGATTGCCGGAAACACCAACAACATTCGCACTTCATCTGCTTACTGGAATCCTTCTCTCCATCATCCGGAACCTCAAGAACATAGTCTATCATCACTGTCACAGAAGAACAGATACTTCTGGACCTTCAAGCCATGAATCAAACTAGTTAACACTTCACAAAGACTTCCTCAACACTTCCTTAAATCTGCTAAATAGGACAATGCATTTCCAGATCTCACCGGACCTATATGTGTTACTCTGTCATCTCTAAACACCTGCTGGAACTAGTTCTACTTGAGCAGCCACAGATTCTTCAAATCTTCATGTGGACCTCTGAAATCTTGACTGGATCATCTTAAAATTCATATCTACAAACCCTTTGAACCACAACCTCTGATAGTCATCTTATCTTGGATCTTTACCTTACTGTCTTCACTGTTCTTCTTTGTTCCTGATATGACTAATTTTCTCAATATCCTCAGCACATAGCTCATCCAATCCTTGTCATTACTACAACAGGAGTATGCTGACATCAATGACAACACCAGTTAGACCCATACTTGCAACAATCTCCCCCTTTGTCATTGATGGCAACATATGATGTGAAAAACCATCAAGACAAGAACTTCTCCTTATTGTCACAACTCCCCCTGTCAGCAACAACCATTCACATGTCTTCTCTTCCTTCACTGCTCCCCCTTTGATCATCAACCACTTGTTTTTCACATGTCTTCTCTCCCCCTTTGACATCAATGGCATACCAGCTGTTCCCCCTAAGTAGAAGCTCCCCATCATCAATCCAGATCACAAGATATGACTGTGATATCCACCGCACTGATGCACATCAGTGCACCTTAGTTCATCACCGGAGGGGCAATAACCCCTAACTTCTCCCTGAGACACTCAAAAGAGTCCTTAGGTAGAGGTTTAGTAAAGATATCTACAATCTGATCCTTGGAAGGCACAAACTCCAATCTGACTTGATTCTTGTGCACTTGCTCTCTTAGAAAATGAAACTTGATAGATATATGCTTAGTTTTTGAATGCAACACTAGATTCTTAGATATATTTATTGCACTTGAATTATCACAGAAGATTGTGATAGGCTCCTCATATTCCACTCTTATGTCTCTTAGAATTTGCTTCATCCACAAAACCTAAGTGCAACTACCTGCTATTGCAATATATTCTGCTTCAGTTGTGGACAAAGATATTGCCTCTTGTTTCTTGCTTAACCAAGAAACTAATCTCTTCCCCAAAAAGAATGCTCCACCACTGGTACTCTTCCGGTCATCCACATCTCTTGCCCAATCAACATTTGTATATGCATGAAGAGAGAAATCATGATCTCTAGGATACCATAGACCATACTCAACTGTCCCTTTTAGATATCTAAAAATTCTCTTGATTGCCATGACATGAGATTCTCTAGGATCAACCTAAAATCTAGCAACAAGACCAATAGCCAGCATAATGTCTGGTCTAGTTTGAGTGAGATACAATAGCCCTTCAATCATTGACCTATACTTTGTCTGATCAGCCTTAGGAGAATCATCATCTTTGCTCAATTTACATCCGGTTGCCATGGGAGCGTTCATTGGTTTTGAGTCTTCCATCCTAAATTTCTTCAACAATTCTTTCACATATTTGATCTAAGAAATGAAGATTCCTTTCTTTGTTTGAGTGATTTGCAGACCCAAGAAGAAATTCATTTCACCAAGCATGGTCATCTCAAATTCACTTTTCATTTGATCTACAAAAGTTTTACACATACTATCTCTTCCTCCAAAAATGATATCATCAACATACACTTCAACAATCAAGATGTTTTCATGATCAATTTTGAAGTACAAATTACTGTCAGTAGTACCTTTGTTGAAACCAATCTTCAAAAGATGTTTATCCAATCTTTCATACCAGGCTCTTGGGACTTGCTTCAGTCCATACAGAGCCTTCTTCAACTTGCAGACCATATTACCATGATCAGACAATTGAAATCCATTTGGTTGCCCAATGTACACTTCTTCTTCCAAGTCACCATTTAGGAAGGCAGACTTAACATCCATCTGATATACTTTGAAATCTTTGAAGGTAGCAAATGCAAGAAATAATCTAACTGCTTCAATTCTTGCCACCAGAGCAAAAGTTTCTTCAAAATCAACTCCTTCTATTTGAGAATAGCCCTTGCAGACCAATTTGGCTTTATTTCTGATTACTTCACCAACTTCATTTAGTTTGTTCCGGAAGACCCATTTGGTTCCAATCACATTCTTGTTTCTAGGTCTGGGAACAAGATCCCAAGTGTGATTTTTCTCAATTTGCATCAACTCTTCCTCCATTGCTTTAGTCCAGTTTTCATCATTGCAGGCTTCATTTATTGTCTTAGGTTCAATCTTTGAAATCAGACAATACTCATCTAAATTTTGAGCAATTCTCCTTCTAGTTTGCACACATTTTCTTTTGTCACCTATGATCTGATCTTCAGAGTGGTTCAGTCTTACATACCTTGGAATTTTGGGAGTTTCTTGCACTTCTGCTTCTTGATCAGGCTCATTCAGATTTATCTCTTCTTCCTGATTTACCAGATCAGTTTGTATCTGTCTTTCAGAAAAGGTTTGGGCTCCTTGAATCAGAACACCATTCTGATCATCTTCATCATATTCATAAAACCTTGAGGGTTTCTCAATTCCCTCATCAACCTTCACATTTGTACTTTCTATTATCTTTCTTAGTCTCTTGTTATAACACCAGTATGCTTTGCTTTGAGTGGAGTAACCCAAGAATATTCCTTCATCACTTCTAGCATCAAACTTTCCTAGATCTTCATCTCTTTTAATGTAACATTTGCTACCAAAAATTTTGAAATACCTCACAGTAGGAGTGATGCCAAACCAAAGTTCATAGGGAGTCTTACTGGTATTACTTCTGATTTGAACTCGATTGAGAGTATAGAATGCAGTGCTGACAGCTTCTCTCCAGTAGATCTGAGGAATATTTGCTTCCATCATCATGGTCCTAGAAGCTTCCTGGATGGTCCGGTTCTTTCTTTCCACTACTCCATTTTGCTGTGGAGTCCTAGGAGCAGATAACTGTCTCTTTATTCCATGTTTCTCATAGAACTCTAAGAACTCATCGGATGTGAATTCCCCACCTCTATCAGACCTCAGACATTTCAGTTTTAATCCAGTTTCATTCTCTACCATAGCCTTGAGTATTTTAAATTTCTCAAGAGCTTCTAATTTTTCTTTTAGAAAGGTTACCCACATCATCCGGAATAGTCATCAATTAGTAACATGAAGTATCTATCACCTTGCACACTCCTGGTTCTTGCTGGTCCACAAAGATCAGTATGAACTAAGTCCAATAATCTGGTAGAAGATAGTTCCTTACTCTTGAATGTGACTTTGCTCAGCTTACCCAACTGACATTCTTTACACAAGCTATTTGTAGGTTTCACCAATTTTGGAAGATCTCTTACAGCTTGAGTATTGCTTATCTGGATGATATTATCTAAATTCACATGACACATTCTCCTATGCCATAACCAACTTTGATCAACTTGAGCAAACAAGCAACTTTTACCAGTACCAACCAAGTGGAAGATATTACCTTTAGTTTGGGTACCAGATGCAATCTTAGTTTTGGAACTTTCAAAGAACTTGCATTTTCCATTCTTAAACCGAAGATCATAGTCTTTGTCCACCAACTGTCCAACACTGAGAAGATTGTGCTTCAAACCTTCAACATATAGTACATTACCAGTTTTGTTCCTTCCATCAAGAGAAATAGTTCCTCTTCCTCTGATTCTACCAGCAAAATTATCACCAAACTTTACCACTCCTCCTTCATACCTTTCCAAATCTATGAACTTATTTTTGTCACTTGTCATAGGGTGAGAGCAACCACTGTCAATGACCCAGTCATCCTTTTCTTCAATTTGAGCAGCCAGAGCTCTTTCTACAATTTTATGATTGACAGATTCAGAGGATATTGGTTCTTCTTCCTTGATGGCAATAAACACCTAATCACTTCCGGATTTGTTTCCTGTCTCTGATTCATCATCTGTTACTCCTTCATTATCATCTTCTTCACGAACATAGTAGCAATTCTTTTAGAACCTTGATCTGTTAGGATTTGGCCTTGAAAACCTTTCCAGACACTTTGAGGCAAAATGACCAATCTTATTGCAGTTAAAACACTTAAAAGGTAATTTTTCTTCATACTTACCGGACCCTCTTGGCAATCTCTTTTCAATAAGGGCTTCAAGTTGAGCAGTTTCTACTTCCTCTTCTTCCAGGTCTTTTCTTGTTTTTTCATACCATGACAGTTTCCTTGATGAGTTCTCTCCCGGATCAAACCTTTGTTTACCTTTTACAGAGGTACTAGCTTTGAATGCAGATTTAGTCTTGGGGGGGTCATCTCCAAACTCTGTCATTTCAAATGCAGCCAATTTGCCAGCCAATTGATCTCTTGTGACAGTTGTATGGGCTCTGAATTCTTCAATGGTAGCAACCTTGATTTTATAAGAGGCAGGAAGGGATCTGAGAATTTTGCCAACAATCTCATTTTCATCCAAGACTCCACCAGCATTTCTAATTCCACAAACAATCTAATTAACCCTTGGCATAAAAGTAGTGATATTTTCATCATCCTTTATCTTTAGATTTTCAAATTTCTTTTTTAGACTCTGTAACCTTGCACATTTAACATACTTGTCTCCTTCATGCAAAAGTTCCAGTTTTTGCCAAATCTCAAAAGCAGTTGGTAGGTCAACAACATTTGAGAGCTTTGTATCAGATAATGTGCTTAGAAGAGCTTCAATAGTCCGTAGATTGTTTTTAGCATTTGTAATTTCATTTGCGGTTTTCAGACCACCCTGTGGAGGTGTATACTGTGTTGTAGCCATGGTCCAGTACGTTGTACCCATACATTGCAAGTGACATTTTATGCGACCTTTCCATAGATTAAAGTTGGTTCCATCAAACTTTGGACTATCATTCTTGTAAGACGACATCCTGGATCTCCTCAAGCAGTTAAGCTCCTTTTAGAGGAACTTGGCTCTAATACCAATTGTTAGACTTAGGGCACACAACTGAGAGGGGGGTGAATCAGTTATCTAAAAATTTCTCTAATTTCACACTTAAATCCTCTTAGTGATTAGCAATATAACAATCATAAAACATAATGCAATTAAATCAAAAGCAGAAACTCATCAACACATGAGACACCAAGATTTTGACGTAGAAAACCCGGTTAAGGGAAAAACCACGGGGTGATTAACCCAAGATTGTATTCTCTGTTAGAAGAATAGAAAGAACAGAATGACACATGCCAATTAGGGCTCACTGCCCGAGCACACTACTCACAAGAGGCTCACTGCCTACAAGAGACACATTGTCTACAAAGAAATAAGTATCACCTACTTGAACTGGAAAATAGCATCTTCACCATGCTTGAATTAGTTTCATTTAAGCCCAATACTTCTACTCTGCCTTTCACTCTCCTCCTTGCTACCACACACTCATCTACACAAGGACACCTTTGAAATGACTTCACAACCCCTTATTTATAGAAGACATCAACTTAGGAATAATCATCTAAGTTGGCAAACATCTACAAGAACATTCGCAAGATGTGTAACTCATCCGATCGGCCAGTCTCAGGAAGAACATCATCATCCAGAAGTTATTCTTCAATTGCGGGCTCCAACTCCAATGCGGACCACCAACATGAACTGGACACGTTCCAAAGACCTCCATAAGATTGCCTGAAACACCAACAACATCCGCACTTCATCTGCTTACTGGAATCCTTCTCTCCTTCATATGAAACCTCAAGAACACAATCTGTCATCACTATCACAGAAGAACAGATGCTTCCGGACCTTCAAGCCACGAACCAAACTAGTTAACACTTCACAAAGACTTCCTCAACACTTCCTCAAATCTGCCAAATAGGACAATGCATTTCTAGATCTCACCGGACCTATCTGTGTTTCTCTGTCATCTCTAAACACCTGCCAGAACCGGTTCTACTTAAGTGGCCACAGATTCTTTAGATCTTCATGCGGACCTCTAAAATCTTGACTAGATCATCTTAAGACTCATATCTACAAACCCTTTGAACCACAACCTCTGATAGTCATCTTATCTTGGATCTTTACCTTACTGTCTTCACTGTTCTTCTTTGTTCCTGATATGAGTAATTTTCTCAATATCCTCAGCACATAGCTCATCCAATCCTTGTCATTACTGCAACAGGAGTATGTTGACATCAATGACAACACCAGTTAGACCCATACTTGCAACAATCTCCTCTCTGAATTTGACTGGTGCCAGATTCTTCACTTTTCTTTGAATCTTCATTTCGTCCCCCATAGGGTCTTCCACCAGTCCTTCTGCCTTGACCTCTTCCCCTTTGCTTGCTGTCAAATCTTTTATTCAGCTTCTCTTCCACCTTCAGGGAAAACTGGTATGCATCTTCTATGGTGGTCATTCTGACGAATCTCAACTCCTCTTGAATACTCGGCCTCAACCCATTAATGTAACAGGCTACCTTCTCCTTATTGGGCTCTGCATGGCTTGTCCTAATAGTAATTTTATAAAACTCTTCTGTATACTCTTTAACAGACTTGTTACCTTGCTTCAATCCTTGCAACTTCTTCAGTAGCTCCATCTCATAGTCCACAGGAATGAATTGCTTCTTCAGCTTCTCCACCATCCAATCCCATCTGGTGATCTTTCCTTTTCCTCTTCTGTTCCTATCTAATTGGACCTCCTTACACCAAATACTAGCATGGCCCTTCAACTTTGTTTTTGCAAACTTGACCCGATCTGGGTCCTCCACATCCTCATACTCGAAATACTCCTCCATGTCATTGATCCAATCACTAAGCTGTTTTGGATTCAAATCTCCAGAATATGTAGAAACTTTGATCCTGGCCCTCTTTCTGATCTTTGAAATGGCCCTCAACAACCTAACTTCTGCAGGATCTCCTGCAGCTTCTTGTTCTTCCTCAGATAGCTCTTCTTCAGCTTCATCCTCGCTTTCTTCTCTTGTTCTTGGCTCAAACCCTCTTCGCAGCTCCTCTTGCAATGCATCGATTTGCCTTTGTAGGGCTCTAAAACCCTCTTTTGTCAAAGCATTCCTCCCAACATGATTTTTTCATGGAGGCATCTTGATCTCCACAGCAAACCCACAACGTCAGGTCCTGGTGCAAACTGCCTCATGGTCGGCGATCTATCTAGACACTCAGGAACCCTTGCTCTGATACCACTTGATTAAGGGGGGTAAACCATAAAACACACAACAACAGAAATAGAATATTTATTTATTGATCTGGGCAACTCATTACATTACAGAAGCTCAATTACAATCAAAGGAATCAATCCTCCACAGGCTGCAACACACTACAGCTACACATCACCAAGCTCTGGAATCTTCTACCTTCTATAACCCCAAATTAGCTAGGGTTTCTATTGTCCCACCTATTCTTGACTTCACACTTGCCCCTTTAACTCTACTACCGCCCAGGGTTCCCAAAATAGTCATAAATAGCACTTTTTGGCAGCCTCCAGCTAAATTTTGAAATTTACAACTTCCAGGAAGCATAACTTTTGATCCAGGTGTCTGATTGACAAACCGTTTTAAGTGTTGGAAAGCTCGCGATGTGAACTATCACACTAGAAATTCATAAACAGATTTCTGTCAACTTTTCAGGATGTTATGGGATGTTTTAGTGCCTCATATCTCGTTTTAGAAATTTTCAACAATTTTTCAGAAAACAAAAACTTTAATATCTTTTAGCTCATAAATGATCTTTGCCTGATTCCTTCACCAAAGGTCTTATATTTCCATTATGTAACTTTTTGTAAGTTTTCACTTCAATCCGTGCCCAAATGCAAACTTTCCTAAAATGACAGTTAAACTTTCCAAAATAGGCAGGTTGCTATTTTTAGTAGTTTTGGAAAAACTGAAAGTCCTACATCATTATTCTAGATATTATGGAACCAGAAACACTAATTATGGAAAGAAATGAAAACAACTACAATGATTTTGAATTAACTTCTTTTTGGGTGATGCAAGATTGCCCTTACACCACTGGATGCTCCTGCATCATTTCTACACTCCACATGCCCCATTTTCCATAGTTCCATCACTTCACTCTACGCTTCCCTAGGGTTTTAGAATGACCTCCCTTTGACCCTCCTTTATCCTTGGGCCTTCCCCAAACATACAATTCATCTTTTGATCTCTCTTCCATGGATTTTCTCCTCATCTCCTTTACAAAAAAAGTAGAAACAAGGGCATCCAACTTTGAATTTGTCACCTATCCACTTAGAGCAAGGATTAGATTTTTTTCAATTTAGGAAAAGAACAAAGTAACAATGTACACTTATCCTCATCTATCTTAACATCAATGGATGCTAACTAACTCATATCAATTAAACACATTCCAATGTTCTACCACAATGTCCCCATCTTTCATTTTTAACAAATATAGTTTTATTTTCAAATATAGTTTATTTACCAAACTCTTTACTTGGTAGATCTCACCAATTGTTTCTAGATAATATATGTATTGGCTTTCTCAAAAATATTTAGCAGGACAAAATCTACAAGACACAACCAAATGGTTCCTAGTGTCTTTTTATCCAATTTCTTCCATCTAGTTACTTTTCATTTGAAACAATTGCCTATGATTTTTTCTTTAAGGAGATCCTCCATATTTAACTTTCACAACTCATAAACAGTTCCATTGAAATTATTAATCTCCAAATGAAAAGTAGAAGCCAAGGTCTCCAATCACAGATTTGCAAAACCACTCTGTTGGGAATTTTCAATCTCAAATCCAATTTGCTCAATTGATGAGATACAAGGCTTTGACTACTACAAAATAGAAATCTAAAAATTGTATGCAAATCTAAAATTAAGTTTACTTAATCTTTGAAATACCATGAAAAGATTTAATGGATTCAAATCAGAACATAAGAAAAAATTAGCAAACACCATTATTTGTCACATAACATAGAATTTACCATGGATAAACCCTTGCGGGAAAAACTCCACACAAAAGAGAGGACAAGTTGGTATTAACTTTGAAAACAAGATTACAATACAACCATACTTTTCAATCTCCTCATTGCCTCCAATGTGACAACACACATGTGTACCTGTGAACAATCTCAACACATCTCCTCAATCCTACAACTGCAACCTCCTCTTTGAGTGTTCTATTCAACATTATTCTTTCTCTACTCTTCCCTACTCAAACCTCCATACACAATATGCTTCTATTTAATACACATTACAAGCATTATTGATTAGTGCATGGAGAATTGCACCCAATTTGGGAAATCTAATGCCCACCTTTGGGAATCTCTCAAATAGGCCAAAAATAGCCTTAATTAAAACTTCTTATAGGTTGTCATAATTTGTTATGAATAGATGGTCCTAAATTTAGTTGATTACTTACAATATGTAAGAGACTAATAATAACATATGCTCTTACACCATGTCATACACCAGTAATAGACTTGGGTGTCCCACTTTTACTTGTTACCTTCCCAAGGTAAAACTCACATTATTACCATTACTAGATTTACCGTGGATTGTTATTATTACCATAACAAAATAAATACCAAATTAAATGATACATTGTTACTATTAGTGCTGACACCAATAATTAAATAATAACTATTGTCAATTGAACCTTCATCCCTTATGAATAAATTTACAAAATTAACACCCTATCTCCAAGGATGTTGGAACTCTCCAAGAACCTTGGAACTTTCCAAGAATAGTGGAAACCATATCATAGGATTTACAAGGTTGATGGCACCTTAATTCCAACCCACTCAAACAAAGAACTCTCATTGTAGCCAAACAACCTTCAACACTCAAAGAAAGGCATCCACTTCTCAACTCTAGCTAATGGCTTTGATACCAAATGTTGATAAAACAAAGTAAACTACTACAAAAGTTATCCCTTCAAAAGTATATAATTCTAATTTTTATTAATGCAACACACTTTCTCCCTTCAATATTCTGGTAACCACTGTATACTTTTAAATATCTATTACAACCCCTCATGCATGTGTGAATATTAATAGGCACATAAAAAGATAGTTCTATAATACCACGAGCACCGAAACTTTGGGCCAGAAAAAAATATGAAAAGTGCCCAAAAAGACAAAAAATAGACAAATGTTTTAGGCTACAACCCCCAAAATCCCCATGTGTAGCCTTTACCTATCTATAGGAGACTTTGACTCCAATCGACCAGGACGATGAGGTGGGGGGCCCTTCAGGCCCACTTGTCGCATACATAGGATTGCAATTAAATATCATACAATCCTAACAATGATGACTGATGTGGTTGACACAAATTATTGGTTATGGAGTGATGAGTGATCCTTGTGACAAATATATGTAATGGGGTTATTCTAATTGATGAGGCTATAATTGTCTCATTTTGATATCACAAAGTAACTTTTTTCCCTTGTTTTTCCATGCCCTTTCATGTGGACTTAGGAGTAGTTTAAGAATTATTATTTACTTAGGATAGAAATAAGATATGTATATCAGCCTAATTTTGGTTGTTCATTGAAGTTTGCATGTTGATATTCTAACAACAATGTTGGGCCAAAAATTGTTTTATAAATCAGCATTGGAAGCAAATTTTTGGAGGACTCCAGAGCTATCGTAAAGGTAAGTCACCAAGCTAGCTTTGGAAAATGTGGCCTTGAACATGAAACAACTCCAAAGAACACAACCACTAGTCATGAATGAAGAGCAAAGCCTTGTGTGATTTTTTAGCCCATTATTGTAGTGGATCCTTAGTTTCACCTTAGTTCATTAATTACAAGATTAGTTACCAACATGCACCTACAACAAAAGGACTTTTGTGCTGATAAGTGCAACCACTATTGAAGATTATCCTCCACTTTCCATGGAGCAACAATAACATATTTATTAGTAGATAATTATTTTCTTTAATGTTCAGTTGAAGTTAATAGTTTTAGAATCTTAGTGAAATAAAAATACTAGAATGTGCATGAGCACCTTGTTGGAATATAGGAGTAGAAGAATAATTTTAAGAATATTTTAAGGTAGTTAAAAGAGTTCCACAGTTAAATGAGCCTACTGAATCCAAGAGAATAGTTAGTTGAGTTATTATGTGAAATAACAAATTCTAAGTAGATACTTCTTGATGTTTATGTAATCTTTTCAACAGATAATAATACAATGGTGATTATATAGTTTTTGGTATCTCTATAAGCATATGAGTATTGCATATAATTGTTGATAATGGTCTCATTCCTCTGGAGAAGCAAGGTCCACTCACCCAGAGGAAGGACAACTGCTATTTCTATAGATAGTTTCTTATGTTCTTTTCATTTCAATAGTCTCACTGTGTGGATGCTATTTTGTAGTGCATGTGTACTATTTATATTAGTGGTCTCTGTTATGTATGACCTATGGGTGTGTTAATCATTTAACTAATTTTCCATCAAAAAATCTTTTTTTTTTCAATTTACTTTATTATTCACAAAACACTATTCAACAATTAGGTGAATCCAACACACATGGTTCTGACCTTGGTCAAGACAACACCTGCAATTTTGAATTTGACAAAGGAAATGCATATCTAAGAGTTAGAAATGTTTTTAGTAGAGGAAAATTATTATTTCTGAGTGCTAATTTGAGTCAATGTCAGTAAGTGCGCAAGATCAGTCAAAATCATGCGTTAAGGCAATGTACTTAGGATGCCCATGCAAAGTGGTGAAAAGGTTAAAAGTGTAATTATCCACTTTTATCTTGCTTCACTTGTGAGGGAGGACATGAATTATAAGTTTCTTTTTGGTCTTGAGAAGTCTTACGAGATGGTCAAGAGGGATTCATTTGGTCCTTTTTTGTGTTTTTCAACTTGCTCTTGGTTCTTTTGTTCTAGATACATATTATATAACTTATGGATGTAGGAATTTGATAGAAAAACACTTCCTATGCTAATCAACGAGGAGAGTAATTCATAGAAAATATGATCAAACCATTTCAAAAGAAAAATACACAATAAAATCATTCACCACATGACACAATATTTATCCCAAGGAAACCCTTTGGATAAAATTTAGCCTCCAAATCTTGAATCAACTTATTCACAGTACCAATTTGATTACAATATATAGGCAAGTTCAATCCTTTACAAGAGAACAACTAACACATATATGGAGAAATTTTAGTGGCATAAGCCCCTACAAAATTACAACATACTATATCTCTATACTAAGCACCAATATATAGGAGAAATAAACCAAAAAACCACAAGTGGTAAACCACAAATTATGGGCCAAAACCATGACCCAATATGGTGCCCAAACTAACGGTTCAAATTCTAACACCCTATTGGTCTGCACCTAAATTTCATGCTCAAACTTGGTGCTTCTATAGAAGTAGTACTTTTCTATCTACCCAAGTGTCTTCTGCAAGCCATTTATTTTGTGCTCTCCCCACCATAACTTGTATAAATGCATTTTCCTTTACCTGTGATGTTTTTTGGTGGATTGTTCATATCTCATTGCTTTCTTCTATATGGCTTACAATGCTTTGTTTCATCTTGTGGTGCACCTCTTTCCTTTTTGTGAATTCATGTCATCTACCCTTGCTTGTTTTTGATACTGCATATACTCCTAGCCAATTTGTTCTCACTGCAAAGGGAGTATGCTTTATTTGTCTATCATCTTTATTTATTTTCTAATGGATCCTCATGTATGTGGTGGTATTTTCATGTTTGCAATGGCCACGCATGTTCTAGTAGGTGTAATTCCATGTTGTTGTGGCCCCTATATGACCTCATTGGTCTTTGGTGACAAAATTTTGCACCATTTCAAACTTTTTCAAATGCATAGAGACACAGAGTTTCATTAGTCATAGCCACCATAAGATGCACAAGAATAAATGGTTTGGGAGTAGATAAAAGGATTGATGTGGAGTGTGACATTTGTCAATACCCACAGCAATGAAGAAAGGAACTCAGAAGGATGTGGAGTAAAAGTTGTTGCAACTTAAATTGATGTGGAGGAGGCCACGTGGTTAAGCCCGAGCAAAGGAGAATTAAATATTTCTTTTGATTACATATGATTCACGAGAGTTTTTAAGGAAGGCAGAATTAAATAAAGATTGAAATCTTTATTAAGTTGAAACATGTGACATATAGTGGGTCCCTCATGGAATAAAGTCACGGGAATAAAAGGTGAAAGCCCCAAAGATTTAATGAGCAACTTTATTTTTAATGAAAAGAAATAAAAATGATGCGGAACGCACCACTTGTCGGCACCCGCAGCAAATTGAAGAAACTCAAATTTATGTGGAAGAAGGCACATGGCTACAGCATTGAAAATAAATAAAATGAAGTAGAGAGTGCCAGATGTCAGCATCCGCATTAATGGAGAGCAGCTCAAGCTTGAAGCGGAGAAGGCCACGTGCAAAGCACCTGAGGCAACAAAAATAAACTTAAAACAAGATGCGGAAGAAGCCACGTGATGGAGTCCATGCACATGGAAATTAAATGCTTCACTTCATTTAATTAAATGCATAATGTGTCACGGGATTTTATAAGAGATGAGTCTTAATTAATATAAGTTTCTTATTAGATACATTTGGTGGTGGGCCCCTAATAAAGCTCAAATGCTTTATCATTAATAAGTTTTATCTTAGCTTTAATTGAAGTTACGAGAGAGGTAAATAAAGATTAAAATCTTTATTTAAATTATGACACATACTGGGTCCCAAAAGACACTTATATTACTCTTTCTTCCACAGGAAAAGTGAAAAGGTGAAACCCTAAAATATGAGCAACAATGTTTCATTTTTAATAGCAAGCTACATGAAATAAGAAGAGAAGCGGCAAGTAATTTTCTTCATGCCACAGAGATATTTTCATCCATGGGCAAAACATAAGCCATAGTGCAGTTTCAAATAATGAATTTGTTGCCGGATTATGCGGAGGCTGTTGAGATTTTGTTGGGTCTTTCAGGTTATAAATGGGCAGATCCAGGTCACATTAAAGGGAGTTCTTCTTGAGACACATTCAGAGTTCTACATTTCTATAGATCAAAGAGTTGGAGAAGCAGACTTAGATTTCTTTCTTTCCGCCTTTGCAGTTATTTCTTTATGAGAATGTAACAGTCAATTTGTGCAAGCAACTTTTGCCTCTGTAACTAATCATTCAAATAAAGAGATGTGTTATGTGCATATTGGATATCTCTGTTTCTTGCTTTTGATTTCTCTGTTTCTCTGCCTCTGTTTAATATGTTTTAAAACTGAGTTTTAATCATGCATATTTTGCTCTTTAAATCTAGTTAAATCTTTCAAAGTTAACACTGTGCAAATAATTGTTTCAAATCCAACGGATCGCCATAGATTAGGCATTTATTTTCTGCAATCTGGTTTTCTTTTTAAATTTTTCTCAAACCCCATTGAAGAATGGAAGAGCCAGCTTCCTTAAAACCTAGAGGTTGTTTCTCAGAAGCATCCCACACCTTAGAACTTCCCATGTTGTTGCTGGATTAGACCCACAGATTTATGCATCAACAGTTTTTGGCACGCCCGGTGGGACTAGATTCTAAGACTTTGATCTTTGTTTTTAGAGAATCTTTGCCTTGTATTTTATGGTTTTGATGGAAAATCATAGAAATATCTGCTCATAGGAGCATGAATCATCCATCTAGCGACTCTACTAGTGGATCTTTCTTGAATCTTTGCCCCTGCAGATCATGGCAGCCCTTGGTATATATGTGCCCCTGAATATTCAAAGAAATCTACCCTTTGTGACTTGGGATTCAAGTCCTCTTGTTCTTCAGCAGCAGGGTCAAGTTCCTGACACAGCCTGGAAGGCATTGCCTCACTTTTTTGGAGATGGCTCAGTGTGTCCTGCAGATCACATACAAGATGTTGCAAATCTATGCTCTATTCATAATGTCACAACTGAGAATCATGCTCTCTTGTTGCTTGCATCTTCCCTCAAAAGCAAAGCAAAAGAATGGTACAGAAGCTTGCAGCCTAGTTTAATCACTGGATGAGATCAGCTTGGGGAACTCATCTATAATCAGTTCAAAGATAGGACAGATGTTAGCACTCTTATCCAGAACCTGATTACAATCAAGAGGCATCCAATGGAGTCCATATATGATTTCAACTCAAGATTTGACAAGGTATGGAAAAAATTTTCTATAGACCTAAGGCCCCCTCCAGCCTTTGCTTTCTTGTATTATTTAAAGGCTTTAGACCCTGATATTTATGTCATGATACAATCTTTGGGGGGTGAAACTCTGCCACAGTCATATGATCTTGCCATTAAGGCTGAAAGTAGCCTCATATTGTCTAGTAAACTGCCTTCTCTGCCCTTAAAACAACTGATGCCTCATGCAAATAGCTTGTCTCAGACTTTGTCTTGTAACCAAATGCTTACAAATTTTAGTCCACCCACCTTCCCTACTAATTTGCCAAATCATGAGGAGATGAGTGATGTCAAAGAACTAATTAAAACCCTCTCCCATGAGATCAATGAGTTAAAAGGTCAAAACCTATACAATGATGATCTATGTTTAATACCTCAAAATTCTTATGAACAACAGTATGAATATAGCCAGGGAATGCCCAATTGTCTTGAAAATTATCTTTTACAAGCCGCCATAGCTGCAAATCAACCTATAGAAGCCATTGACCAGGTTCTGTGTCACTTTGACATTCAAGAAAAATCAAGTATCAAGAATCAAATTACAAGAAAGAAAGTGGCTCTTGTGTGTCCTTCTGGTTACCAGCACCAAGCATATGTGGCAAAGGAAGATCCAGGGTTACTGTCAAATCTTAAATCAGATTCAGAAGATGCTTATGAGGTGAGGTTTCCAGAAGCTAAAAAGTACTACAAGAAGGGCTTTGAAGCTGAAAAGTATTGGGTCCATGGTGATGCTGCCTCTGTTTTCCATTTTGAGGAGGTTACAAATGACATTATACCAGATGAGTGTCTTTATTATTGCAATGAAGTTTCACACCTGCAGGAGGAAGGTACAGAGATGCATGACCAACATTTGGAGTATGATGAGGATTTATTCTCAATTTTGCAACAAGGTTATCAGTTTCTTGATGTAGAGGATCCTGATATTGAAAAAGTGCAAGGTTCATTTGTAAGGCTTGTAGCAAATCATGGAGAAAATGTTGAAACAAAGGAAGATTCAAGATTTGATTTGTTTTCAATTCTTGAAGAGGGGTATTGCCTTCTTCTTGATGAAGATATTCAGATGCAAAAGAGGATCCATAAAGATATGGTCTGCAAAGATTTCTATAAAATTCAAGAATCCCATATGGGGTCCCATTCTACACCTTTCTTCTTGCAAGAGGGAGTTCCAATCAGATTTAGGACTGTTCTTGGCAGCTCTGTTACTTGTCAACTAGATCTTGATGCTATCATGGATCATCGTTCGGATGAAGAGTCAACAAAAGAGGTCACTAATGAGTTTCTGGTAGTAGAAGTTTTTAAATGCAAATAGAGGAAAGAGTTTCAGTGTTTTATTTTCCCTCCTCACCCTCCTCTGAAGAAAGAACAGCATGTAGGACAACCTGACTAGTGTTTTGAAGCAAAAGGAGAATCTCCTGAGTATAGAGAAGTAAAAAGGTACAAAATATTGTTGTATTTCTTCATACAGTTTATCTGGTTCCTTTTCAGTTTGATGTGGATAAATTGGAGCAACATAATCAGACATGGTAGCTACTTTGTTGTTCAAGTGAATGGACATGTTCCTGTATGTTTCAGTTGTCAATAATATGGCTTCAATGTTCAAAATAAGCTACAACATCAGCATTAGTTTCAGTTTCAGTTAGTTTTCTTTCAATAAGTCTTGGCTGCAGTGAAAGTTTATGGTCAGTTGGTCTCAGTTGCAAGACATCGTGTGGTTCAGAAGTCAATTTCAGTGCTCAGTGTCAGTTTCAGTGGTGGGATGTATTCTGGGTCAGTGGTGTTTCAGTTTCAGAGTAATGTGACTCTATGCCCAATGATTAAGGCATTAATTTGTTAATCAGAGATTCTGAGTTCGGAGTGAGCAAGCCCACTCTCCCAGCCAGTCGCCATAAACTAGTGACAAAATTTTGCACCATTTCAAACTTTTTCAAATGCATAGAGACACAGAGTTTCATCAGTCACAGCCACCGTAAGATGCATAGGAATAAATGGTTCGAGAGCAGATAAAAGGATTGATGCAGAGTGTGACATTTGTCAGTACCCACAGCAATGAAGAAAGGAACTCAGAAGGATGCGGAGGCTGCCAGATGGAAGCACCCGAGCAGCTCAAAAAGAAAATAAAATGATGCGGAGCCTTCCACGTGTAGGATGTGGAGTAAAAGTTGTTGCAACTTAAATTGATGTGGAGGAGGCCACGTGGTTAAGCCCAAGCAAAGGAGAATTAAATATTTCTTTTGATTACATATGATTCACAGGAGTTTTTAAGGAAGGCAGAATTAAATAAAGATTGAAATCTTTATTAAGTTGAAACATGTGACATATAGTGGGTCCCTCATGGAATAAAGTCACAGGAATAAATGGTGAAAGACCCAAAGATTTAATGAGCAACTTTATTTTTAATGAAAAGAAATAAAAATGATGCAGAATGCACCACTTGTCGGCACCCACAACAAATTGAAGAAACTCAAATTTATGCAGAAGAAGGCACGTGGCTGCAGCATTGAAAAGAAATAAAATGAAGCGGAGAGCGCCACATGTCGGCATCCATGTTGGAGAGCAATTCAAGCTTGAAGCGGAGAAGGCCACGTGCAAGCACCTAAGGCAACAAAAATAAACTTAAAACAAGATGTGGAAGAAGCCACGTGATGGAGTCTGTGCACATGGAAATTAAATGCTTTGCTTCATTTAATTAAATGCATAATGTGTCACGGGATTTTATAAGAGACGAGTCTTAATTAATATAAGTTTCTTATTAGATACATTTGGTGGTGGTCCCCTAATAAAGCTCAAATGCTTTATCATTAATAAGTTTTATCTCAACTTTAATTGAAGTTACGAGAGAGGTAAATAAAGATTAAAATCTTTATTTAAATTATGACACATACTGGGTCCCAAAAGACACTTATATTACTCTTTCTTCCACGGGAAAAGTGAAAAGGTGAAACCCTAAAATATGAGCAACAATGTTTCATTTTTAATAGCAAGCTATAGGAAATAAGAAGAGAAGCGGCAAGTAATTTTCTTCATGCCACAGAGATATTTTCAGCCATGGGTGAAACAGAAGCCACAGTTCAGTTTCAAATAATAGATTTGTTGCCAGGTTTGGTGCCGGATTATGCGGAGGCCGTTGAGATTTTGTTGGGTCTTTCAGGTTATAAATGGGCAAATCTGGGTCACATTAAAGGGAGTTCTTCTTGAGACACATTCAACGTTCTACGTTTCTATAGATTAGAGAGTTGGAGAAGCAGACTCAGATTTCTTTCTTTCCACCTTTGCAGTTATTTCTTTATGAGAATGTAACAGTCAATTTGTGCAAGCAACTTTTGCCTCTATAACTGATCATTCAAATAAAGAGATGTGTTCTGTGCATATTGGATATCTCTGTTTCTTGCTTTTGATTTCTCTGTTTCTCTACCTCTGTTTAATATGTTTTAAAACTGAGTTTTAATCATGCATATTTTGCTCTTTAAATCTAGTTAAATCTTTCAAAGTTAACACTGTGCAAATAATTGTTTCAAATCCAGTGGATCGCCATAGATTAGGCATTTATTTTCTGCAATCTGGTTTTCTTTCTAACTTTTTCTCAAACCCCATTGAAGAATGGAAGAGCCAGCTTCCTTAAAACCTGGAGGTTGTTTCTAAGAAGCATCCCACACCTCAGAAACTTCCCATGTTGCTGCTGGATTAGACCCACAGATTTATGCATCAACAGTCTTCTCCAGTAGGTTTCTTCTTTGTGCAGTAGGATTGTCATCCTATGTCCTACAATCAAGGTAGTGTTTCTATTTTGTGTTTCAGTGGTCTACTTTGTTCTTAGTAGAATCTTGTTGGTTTATAGTGTTTCCCTCTCAATTGTTGTCCTTGATGCCAATCACATACTCTCATGGTTCTTGGCATATGACAGTTGGACAGTTGGTTGAGATATGGTATCCTTGATGTTACATTCATGTGCTATGACTATGGTATCCATGGTATCTTTGATGTCATATTCACATGCTCTACAGTTTGTTTGGTTTCATATTTAGCTGTATTGATTTCATATCAGTTGGTACTCAGTTGGCAGAGGTATTTGATTTGTGATTAGTTTCATATTAGCTAAAAATCTTTGGTTGACTTGGTACACAATTGCAGTGGTCTTGTGGTTGTGGTTGCAGACATTTCAGTGGGCTCAAACTTGCTTACAATTGGTATTATGACATCCCCTGTATCATGAGACAATGCAAGGTTATGATCTAAATTGGTTCTATATGCAATCTCAAGGTCATTATTGCTATGATGTTTCATTTTAATTTTTTAAGCAAGAGACAAAGCAAAGATCTTCATTTAACATGTCATTTTTTATGTGATTATTGTCACTAAGGAGGCATTATATTGAGTATCATTATTTGATAAAGGTTATTTATTTGATATGGTTCGAAAATAATTGATAAGCATAAAGAATTGTCAGGCATAAAAGTTGTAACCTGCCTAGCAGGTGTCGAGGCATACTTGACAGGTAAATAGTTGTTGTTGATACTGAATAATGACTGGCTCTTTTAGGGAAAACATGAATTGTTGGTAAACAGGGTATTCAAGGCAAAAGATTGTTTGTATTTTCATTATGCAAGGTCAAAACTTAGAGATATGAAACTCTTGACCTAGGGTTTATCATTATGCAAAGTTTTTGAGATCCTGTGTATCATGATGGGGTTTTTTTGTTGATATGACAAAGCTCAGACTGTAGCCAAGTCAAAATGGGAGCTTGGTAGTTATTATTGTTTTATTGAAGCTCAAAGGCATAACAAAACCTTTGTCTTGGCAGTTATTTTGGGTGATATCTCTCCTTTTTTTTGTGAGTCCATATTGCAGCTTTACTTTGATGGTTCCTGAATTAATGTAAAATAGTTGAAAGAAACTTTGCTCACTGTTATGAATAATTAGTAATACAGTCATATATCTATAGTCTGTGAGCAAAAGGAAATATGTTTTTGTTTTATGGCATGGGTATTTTGAGTTGTGCTCAGGCTTGTTTTTTGTGACAGTCTTAAAGTATTGTCTTTGACTTCACTATGAGCTTGGAGTTTCTTTTATGAAGTCTTTGACTCATATACTCTATTCTTACCTATTTTGTTGCAAAATAGTTATGATCGGCAACAACTCTATGAAATCACTTTGTTGAGGTCAGGGTTTACAAAGATTGTTGTTAAGGTTTCATTTATGGAAATATGAAAGTAGTTATAATGGACAGTTGAAAGTTTTATTATAAACTCTTTCTTTGAGTTAGTTAGGGTTACACCCACATGGCTCAACACTACAGTATCTTGCAAAAATCTTGAAGGCAGTTTGATGATACTCTATTTTGCTTTGATATGGTTAAGTTTTAGTAACTACAGTTTAGAAAGGCATTTCTTGTTGCATTAAACAGTTTGAGAATTATATGAATAGTTTCAAAGACATTGTGAAAGATTTTACATAACTCAAATATGGGTCTAATCGACCATACTCTCTTGATAGTTATTGTTGTAGTTGAAAACTGTCAGAGATAGTTGAAATATTTCAGTTACAAATTCAAACTATTTCATGAAAGAAGGAAGGCATTGTGAAAATGTATAAAAAGGCATGTAATGTAAACACTTGATATGGTGTTGATGATATTGTATCTTACACTATCATTGAGACAATACTGGTGTGTTGTAATGCAAAAACATTTTTGAGTTGATGTGCACAATTTTGGTTGTGTGATTCTTGAGGTCTCCAAATTCAATGAGACAATCAAGAACTGAGTTGTTGTGAAACAGAGAAACCCTATGTATTGTATATCTTTCTTTGGTTCTTGTAGATGATATAAGGTCATGTCAGTGAGACACAAATTGACCTAATGCCAGTGAGGCTTATGTATTGCCAATGAGGCCTATGTTGCCAGTGAGGCTTGTATTGCCAGTGAGGTAGTGATAAAAGTCAGTGAGACATTTTTCTGTAACCAATGAGGCATGATTCTTGAATAAGCTAGTGAGGCATTTTACTGAGTGGTTTTTCTACCCCAAGAGGGTTTTCCACTCCTGAAATCTTTGTCTTATGGTCTCAGTTGTTGCATGATTAATTTGTCCATTATACTTGATTATTTATTTCTTTAATGCACTGTTACTTGCATTGATAGAGCCTATATCAACATTTGCTTCAGTTTTGAAAAAAAAGTGTTTAAACTTGTTTTGTTTTTTACAACACTGATTCACCCCCCTTCTTAGTGTTGTCAAGTACTCTAACATGTAGTGTGTCTTTGTGATAACATGGTGGTGCATTTCTTTGTGAAGGCTAGTTCTCTTCATAGTGGAGATGTTGCACTTTTGATGCTAGTCTTTGGCCTTTGTAGTGTGTCTCTTAGCCATGATGGTCATTTATCTTTTATCCTCATTTCATGTGGGTGCATGTTGGTTAGTATGTATGGTTCATGGTTCTCTATACTGTGACCATAGGTCCTCTATTGGTCATGTGTATCTTTGTGATGGATCGACTTGTTATTTTGGTTCCCATTTAGTGGTGGACTTTTGATTGTTAGTGAATTCACATTTCTTCATCTTGGTGTGATCTAAGTGTTTTCCATGTCTCTTCTATCATCTAATCTACTCTGCTTCTATGTGGATGATTGATATTCAAATAGGGTTTAAAATATTTACCTACCCTACTATCCACTGTTCATTCCCACCTACCCCATCTCTTCCCTCACTTCTCACAAGTGTTTGAAATATAAAATTTATGTTTGGTTCATACGTGGTTGGCATGTCTTCTCAGCCTCAATGTTTCTCCTTGGATAGTTTACAAATCTACCACGGTAGGGAATGATTCAAATGTTTCATCTTGAGCCCCATGCTTGTTCATGGTTGACCTTCTCTTTTCTACATCCTCGACATGACAATGAGTTTAATGCTACTTTAATTAGTGTTTATGCCTAGTGGTTGATTTCTCTTCATCATTGTGTATTTTCTATTCACCTGTAGTAATGAGGGTTTGGTGTGTTGACACTTGTTAGCGGGTCTTGCATGATCCCAGGTGGATCTTTCTCCCCAACAAATTCATTCTTTTGACATGGCCATGTGGTTGTCTTAGAGGCTGAATCTAATTGGATGCATATTTGAAATCTATGTGACATATTTTGGGTTGGTCGCGAGCCAATTTTCTAGCCACATAAGTGTCTCAAGTTGTTATAGGACATCAAGTGATGCAAACCTAGTCTATAAGGGGATGAGATACACAATGTAACTCATAGAAAAGTTATTTTATGAACATAGTGCATGTAAATGGTATCTCTCCATGGCATTATGTAATTATTCAAGGGTATCCTCAAACCTAGTTTTTGATTCTCTCTTGCCACATTTGTTGGTATGAGTATAATAGGGGTTTAATTAATGTTGCAACATTATAATGCATTGAAAACTATTTTATAATGGTATTTCATATGTTTTGTGTGGGTAATTGCAACATTGAGATTAGATTATTATGTTCATTTACATGAAGTGTTATCTTTAATTTGTATTCTTGTGCACATCAAGTTCCATTATGCTCTGTAGGCGTATCCTTTTCTTGCTCACATGATTATGACTTTGTTGCCCAATGGAGTAGGCATTAATCTGATTGGTGAAAGTCCAAACATTTCTCAAATTAATCATCTCTTTGTCCTTGTTATTTTAGGAGTAGACTAGAGTCCTCTGTGATCTAGTATTATAACTCAAGGAATATTTGAAGTGACCATAAACTATTGAGATAGTTAAAGGATTGTGTCATAAATGCCTACAACTTGCACTTGTGTATGAAAAGTTAAATGGAGTCACTTGTGAGGATATTGCATTGTTGTCATCTTTAGGTGCATATGAAAGGTTGTAGTTATTAGCTTAGTAACAGGTCTTACATGTAGCTTGTTAGTCTTTGGCCTAGTGACAAAATTTGGGGTCAAGCGTACATTGAGTATAGTTATAGTTGGTTTAGTCTTGTTCATCATTCTTGATCACATGTCATATTAAGGATACCTCTAGAAAAGACCTTCTTAGGTTTATCTAAGCCCAAAGATGAAAATGAGCCTACCCACTGTTATGTCAGAAATTGTCCTCCTATATGGAATGGTACAATTTCCCATGGTTGAGCTCCTCTCCTTTGGTGACCTTTTAACCTAGATTATTATAGACCTTCCTGAACCTCGACTGACTTAAGTCTAACTGGAATAATGTCATATTTTGGTGTAATTGAAGACTGAGGGTGTAAAGTAAACTTGAATTTGGGGTCCTCTAACCTCCTTGAGGTAGTCCTAAGTAGGAAATCAGGGCTTGGACTTGGGCACTAGTGCCCTTGTCCTGCCCTATTTCTCAGGGTCCTAAAATTTGGAGGGATGTCGACTATTGCCGTATATTCTGGGATTCCATTTTTAAATTTTTATTTTCACGTGATGTCAACATCTTATTTCGAAATTTAAAATTCCTAAGGTTAGATATTTAAAGACATTTTGAAAATAATTTTGTGACACACAATCTTTGTGCAAGCTCTATACCAAAATTGTGCCAAAGTTGCTATTGAAGATTAGTAATTTGATGAAGCTCTTGAAGTTATTTGAATTTGCCTTCATGGATATAATGGATGGAGATTAGGAATCAAGATCTTGATACTATCTTGCTCTTCCTAGGGTTTGTACACCTTTTGCATGATCAAGAGAAGGGTTGAAGCCTCCAACATCGAGTTTGGAGATCCTCCGCGGACATTGTTGATTTGCCTTCTTGTTCATGCAAGTCTTCATTACTTTCATCTCCTTGAGGTGAAGTTGTGTTTATTCATTGAGTTAATGCAAGTCATTGATCTTCCCTTGATTGTGACATCTAGGGTTTGATATTTCTGCATACATTTTGTTAGGTTTGCACACACTTTTGTAAGTGTTTATCTCTAGCTATTGTTGAGCTAGGAATGCCAAAGACATGGCTTGACTGAGGCAAGCTCCTATATAGACGCAACAATCTTTCTCCTCCTTTTGTATGTGCAGGTTGCATTTGTGGAGATCTAGTGGAAAGGAGCGATAGGAAGACATATATTACAAACACAATCATCATGAAATTCAAATTTCAAGATTCTGAGACTTTTAGGACACTGGCACAAGCACCCTAGTCCAACTGGGTGATTTTTCTGAGATGTGGGAGCCTTTAGAGATTGACAAACAGCTAGTGCAAAAAATCCTGACATTCAGAAACTTTTGGGACACTGGCACTAGCGCCCTAGTCCAACTTCTCCTCATTTTCCAGGTACACTGTCTCTGATCTGTTTACTCTGTGTGTCTGTAATCATTTCATTTCCATCTTCAATATAAATTGAGTTATTATAGTTTGATTTGCAAATTAGGTTTTTAAGGTTAGGAAGAGGTACTAGCTTGTAAAAACCTGATTCAAACAATCACATAGACATAATATGTAGGAAAAGAGAACATTGGAAATCAATAGTTTATCCCTAAACCTGTCCTTTGCTTCTCTAATGTTTTAGTGCCCATGAAAGTGTGGGACTTGAAACCTTCTATCTTGTTTCCACATTTTCACCCTAAACATTTTGGTGAACCCATGCTATAAAGAATTTGCATCCTTTACAAACTCAGATTTGAATTAGTTTGTTGTCCTAAAACATATTTTGATGCAGAGGCATCGTGCACCTACAATTTTGGTTTTCTTTCTTGTTGTTTTGGTTTTGGTTTATTTTTCTTTGTCTTTTTTAGTGAGTCTTTATCTCCTTCGTTTATCCTTTGTAAGCTCCTATCACCCGTGCAACAGGAACTTAATTCATAAAGGGGCTTTAAGCTGTCAACCGTTATTCTCCCTAACCGAACAATATTACTTGTTAGTTGGTTGAATCATCCGTTGGATAGTTTGGGGGGCGGAAAGTTGTTAAGTCTCTAGCAAGCGGTTCAATGATAGTTGGAGGAAAGCAGAAAGAAACCCCTTAGCGACAGTTGCAAAATGGTTGGAGGATATGGATCGACACCCTCACTATGGAAGGGTCGAGAGAAGGCAATAAAAAAGATATCTTCGCAGACAACAGAGGGTAGAGAAGGAAGGATAGGAGAAAGGTAGGAATTAATATTGTTTTTTCTGCACATAGGAAAGGCCGATTGTTAGAGGCCGATGGTAAAAAGTTCTATAATGTTTTGGTAATGGAATAAAATAGTGAGGAGTCAGTATTTCATCCTGTCTTGTGATTTCAATATTAATAAGAATCTGCATATACATGTTAGGGTTAGGGCAGATCGGAGCAATAAACACTAACAATTATATGCAGATTAAATAACCCAAATATAATAATGAGGAATAACACAAAAGAGATCAACACAGAAATTTAACATGGTTCACCCAATATGGGCTACATCCACAGAAACTCAGCCATCCAATGATTTTATTATCCAGTGCAAAATAGATTACAATCTCACGAATACATCATTGTACCATACATCCCAGCCACTTATAACAAGCTTTTTGGAAGCTTCTAGAATCAGGGTTTTGCAATGTCATTTTTCTTTTGTCGGTTAACAAAAATTAACAACCGACTCCGACCGTGCAAAAAAGAGGGAAAAAAATTTGGGGGCTACCGCCCCCAAACCTTGACGAGGATACATAACTTGTGTATAGTACTTGCATGATCAGTCGCCACATACCAACAATCTCCCACTTGGAGACTGATCCTGGACGCCACCGCTGCGCTTGCAGCTCCCATTGGATTACAGGCCTGGCTAGTTTCTTATGTCCACCATTATCAATCATGAAGGCCAACAGAAACTGATGAGGAAATCAGTTTCTCCCGTGTAACTACCTTTGTGAACATATTTGCAGGATTATGACTTTTGTGAATTTTCTCTAGCTTCAACTGCCCATCCTCCAAAACTGATCGGATGAAGTGGTATCTAAGCTATATGTGCTTAGTTTTTGAATGTAAAGCTAAATTCTTAGCAAGATGAATGACACTCTAGCTATCAATGTACAAAGGGCTATCTTCTCGTTGTTGCTCCAATTCCTCCAGAAAATGTTGTAACCAAATCATCTCCTTGCTAGCTTCTTTAGTAGCAACATACTCAGCTTCAGTGGTTGAAAGTGCAACAACCTTTTGCAGTCTTGAAATCCAACTGACTGCAATACCTCCTACAGTAAAAACATACCCTGTAGTACTCCTCCTGCTATCAATATCACCCACCAGATCAGAGTCAACATATCCTTTTAGAGCAGAATTTGTTCCTCCAAAACATAGTTTCTTTGAAGTAGTTCTTCCCAAATATCGGAGAACCCATTTTACAACATTCCAATGTTCCATTCTTGAATTGCTCATATACCTGCTCACAACTCCCACTGCATGTGTAATATCTAGCCTTGTGCAGACCATTGCATACATCAAGCTGCCAATTGCTGATGCATATGGTATCTTAGATATTTTGTCTTCCTCCTCTTTTGTCTTTTGACACATCTCCTTAGTCAACTTAAAATGACTAGGCAAAGGTGTACTAACTACTTTTGCATTCTTCATGTTAAATATTTTCAACACCTTCTCTACATACTCACTTTGGGACAAAAATAATTTTCTATTTGTCCTATCCCGTGTGATCCTCATACCAAGGATTTGTTTTGTTGCACCCAAATCCTTCATAGCAAATGAATTTGCTAATTTCTTCTTAAGTTCATTAATATGCTACATGTTAGACCCAACAACAAGCATGCCATCAACATAAAGCAACAGGATAATATAGTTGCCATTACCTAATTTATTGAAATAAACACAATAATCAGAATGACATCTTTTGTAACCTTGTTCAACCATTAAACTATCAAATTTCAAATACCATTGCTGAGGTGCTTGCTTCAGGCCATACAGACTCTTCTTTAACCTGCACACAAAATCCTCCTTACCCTTGATGTCATATCCCTGTGGTTGTTGCATGTATATTTTCTCTTCTAGATCCCCATGCAGAAAAGTTGTTTTCACATCTAGCTGTTCAAGATGCAAGTCTTCTACATCCACAAGACTTAGAACTGTTCTAATAGAAGTCATCTTTATAACCGGAGAAAATATTTCATCAAAATCTATACCTTTTTCTGTGCAAAACCTTTTACCATGAGTCTGGCCTTATATCTTTTCTTGCCTCCATCTTCTTCCTTCAACCTGTAAACCCATTTATTTGGCAATGCTCTTTTTCCTACAAGCAATTGAACTAAGTCTCAAGTCTAATTCTGCAGCAAGAAATCCATTTCCTCTTTCATGCCTAGCTCCCACTGCTTTTTGGTATCTACCTGCATTGCTTCTTCATAACCTTCAAGTTCACCAGAATCAGTTAATAATATAGAATATAATGATGGAGAAAATCTTTTAGGAGGTCTAGTTATCCTTGTAGAATGTCTAACAGTTGTAGGAGTCTGTGGGATAACTTGTTGTTGCTGAGCATCAGGTACCACTGGTATTTTATTTTCTGGAATCTCATCCAGCACCACATATTCCTTTTTGGCCTGTTCATGCTTCTTTTCCTGCAGTTGATCCTTATACATGACCTTCTCATTGAATATCACATCTCTGCTCCTAATGATTTTATGATTTTCATAATCCCATAACCGATAACCGAATTCATCTACTCCATATCCAATGAAGGTACATTTTTTTGACTTAGCCTCAAACTTGGTTCTATTTTCAATATCAACATGGACAAAAGCTTCACAACCAAAGGTCTTCAGAAATGAATAGTTTACCTTTTTTCCCGTCCATGCCTCCTTTGGAATGCCACCATCTAAAGGATTTGAAGGTCCCTTGTTTATTAAATAAACAACAGTATGTACAACATCTGCCTAAAAGTGTCACTAACTCATTTGACTGTAAAATACGATGAAACTTTCTGACAAAAGATGTATAATTAGATGTATCATTGGGTACCTATGTATTTAAGTGAAATTTTCAATTTTTAAAAAAAATTTATGCCCCACATTTGTCGAACTTGCGACGCTTCATAATTTTTGTTGGTATTTTGACATACACTTAAAGTCAACCATCCCCTTCCATCAATTTGTGGGCCAACGTATGATTAGCCTCCTTAATTTGTGGGCCGACGGGTATATGGTTAGCGTTCGTCGGGGTTGCAACGAATGTTTTTTTAATAAATAAAAGTGAGTTCAACAATTTATCTATACTTGCGACAGTGTTTTGCTATACTTGCGAATTTGCTATACTTGTGACAGTTTGTGGAGGTTATAGGCTAAAATTTTTTGATGCAAAATATCATAATTTTTAGATTTTGTTACCTGTCTATGATTAAAAATTATTGGAGTGTGAGTTTGATATTTTTTGAAGATCTAAATATTCAAGCTTGGTAAAGAAAAATCATGTCAGATAATATTAGTGCAGAACAAAATGAAGTGACACTTGCTATATTGTGGGTTAGATCAAAAAGAAAGGGTGATGGGAAATGTTATTGTCCTTGCAATAATTACAAGGGCTTAAAGATGAGAAGACTTTTAATCATAACAGCTGAGAAACATTGTAGGCAGCATGGTCACATTGAAGGGGGGCATGATTATCGTCCATTGGTAAGTTGTTCATTATATGTCTTTATATTGATTGAATTTGTAAATGTTTATATCGTTTTAACATTTTTTATATATATAAAAAATCACTTGATCATGATCATGGTTTATTTGTGTCGATCATTATTATAAAGGTGGGGCGCCCTAGGGCACATGATATGGATTATCATGGCCCGGAGAATGTGGTTTTGCAAGTGGAGGATGGAGCTGTGAATATCGAAGATGAAGTTAATGATCCTATGGTAGAAGATGATCATGCGCCAGAAAACACAGTTGAAGATGATGGTACAAATACATTGATCCATGACACATTTAGTGGCACAGTTGATCATGATGATTGAGATGACTTTGATGATGTTCATGATTTACTTGTACTTGAGAAGGCATACGAGCCCCTTTATGAAGTCTCCTGAACAACTCTTCTCTCTGATGTATTGTTGTTGGTGAACTTGAAGGTTATGAATGGTTTATCCAACATAGCAATCTCATGGATGTTAAGGTATGTCATATATGTCATCTTTTTTCATCTATTTTTGTTGTTAGTTCATCACTAGTAAATAAAGGATGAAATATGTACCATTAATATTCTTTATATTAACAAATTATTTTTTTGTTGTAGATTGATAGGTGAATTTTTGTTACCACCATCAAATATTTTACCTCGCTCATACTGAGATTTATCTGCCATTATGAAAGATATTGGAATGGAGTATCAAGTAATAGATGTTAGAAATGAAATCAACACTACTTCAATGGAAATTTGATTCAAAATAAATTTTAGCAATCTTTAATTGTGTGTTAGTAATGGAGATTGTAACACAGAAACAAAACTATGCTTCACAGAAATGCAAAATCAGAAATATGAACACATAACACAATGTTTAACGTGGAGAAAACCCTTTCAAGTAAAAAACTCCACATAGGAAAGAGGCCCAATGTTTGTATTAATTTGAAAATGATTTACAATACAACAACACTTCAACTCTCTCCGCCAGTCTTTAATCTGACAGCATTCCGGTAGCACCCGAGTACCTAAAATATGTATTGCAGCAAAAAATACATGGCAAATACTTATAGAAACATTTTCTAACTCATCTTAGGTGTTCACCTTCTCTCTCCTAAGATTCTCCAACCTGTAAACATTAATTACCATCTTACAAGAATCTTACACTTGTCCAAAAACAACCATGCAAAGGTTGGGTGCCCAAGACTAAATCTGGCCTCTTACAACATCTTATGACGCATCATAACTATCATAGATTCTAGCAAAAGAGTATCTTTCCAAGATAGGAACCTTGGGCTAAATATAGCAAATATACAACTAACATATCCGTCATATGCGTCATAGAATCATAGAATCTTATGACAACTTGCAGCTATCATAGATTCACTCACCAAACATTATGACAATTGTCATACATGCCAAAAATAGTATATTCCTCAAGGGAGCATGCCTATCCTCATTTACTATGAGTTTTTACATTTGCCAACCATAAATGTCACTCTGTAACTGTCGCCGATAACTCTGAAATTACAACTTTCAATGAGACTACCTCATTCCCTTATGGGTAATTACAAATAACAAATAATAAATGGAATAAAATATAATATTGGAATTTACAAGGTTAATGGCACCTTATTCCAACAATTGATGCATGTCCCAATGATCATATTATATATCATAAACAACATGGATTTGCAACAGAATGCCCAAAAAGTCATATCAGTAGATATCGAACAGATCAACTAACAAAAAGGATGCTTCGCAAGGTTCTTTGTTATATTCCCATTATTCCATGTATGCAACGATTATTTAGGTGTGAAAGCTTAGCGCAATTTATGGATTACCATGCATGGAATAGAAGTGGAGATGACATTCTTCAAATGCCTGCGGATGGTTCTGTATTTAGGGACATAGAGGAAAAATAGCCACACTTTAAAGAAGAACCTCGTAATCTCAGGCTTTCATTGGCAGCGGATGGTGTCAATCCATTTGGAGAGCTGAGATCTATTTACTCGGTGTGGCATGTTTTTGTTATCAACAATAAAATTCCTCCGTGGGTGTCAATAAAGAGGGAGCACATAATGTTGGCAATGATTGTTCCAGGTATTTGTTTACATCAATTTTCTTTAACGTAGTAGCATATAATTTGTCTTATTTGTTGCATAATGACTTTTTTTTTTCATTTAATAGTCATGTACATTAATTTATATATATTGTAGTAAAATGGTTATAATAATTATGTAATGTTTATGTTCATTCAACTAGGTAAGTACCAAGTTAAAGATATGAATGTATATATCAAGCTTCTTATCGACGAGTTACTAAAGTTATGGAATGGAATCACTATGTATGACGTCTCTAGACCAATAGGACAAAGACAATTTCAATTCCATGCAATGCTTGTATGGACAATTCATGATGCCCTAGGGCTAACACATTTTTGTGGTATGTTATAACGTTCGACTGCACTTTAACGATATTTAATTTTATGAAGTAGATATCATGCATGTTTTTTAAATAATCTATTCATTATAAATAATTATAAAAATTGACATATTTAATCCAATTATATATGATCTTGCAGGTCTTCAAACAAAGGGAAAAATTGCATGTCCAGTTTGTGGTCCAAAGATGAAATCTCGTCATTCAACAAGTTTAGGAAAGCAGGTGTTTGATGAGTATAGGCACTTCCTCCACAGAAATCATAAGTATCAAACTACTGAAAAACATCTTTTCAATGGGAAAGAAGAGACTACATCAAAACCATGAAGAATGATACCTCGCCTATGGAAGTTAGAATATAATAGAATTAATCGTCAAGTTTATACATCGGATCAAATTGTTTATCTATCATATATGATATGTTTGGAATTTATATTTTTATATTGTGTTTTGTTTACTCGTGCTGTAATTGACAATGATTGTCATTGTTAATTTGTTTAACTTATATGCTTCATGAAGGTCGTCAAGGCATTAATGGCCGATTTCCACAGGGACTGAAAAGTTATCCCAGATAATTTAGTAGGTTGCCCTACTATGAGCAGCTACAAATTGTGCATTTGTTTGATACAATGCATATCAGAAATAATATAACATAAACGTTATGGAAAATATTGGATGGAGGGCATGACAAAGAAAATATTGTCAAAATTTGTAGTGACATTTAGGAAGCCAATCATGCAATGAAAAATGTCATTCAATTAAATAATGATGGAGACCAAATTAATATAAGCCCTTCCTTGGTTATTAATGGAGCAGCAAAGCAATGCTATAAAAGAAGTCATATATGAAAAATTTGATTTCCCACAGGATTTGCTGTGAACATAAACGATATCATAACAAAGAAAGGTGAATTTGGGTCAGGGATGAAAACACATGATTGGCATACCTTCATTAAGGTAATTATTCTGGTATATATATATATATATATTTGTATACTACATGTACTTTTCAGTGTATTATGTTTACTAGTTTTGGAAAAATAATGAAAAGATCATTTTATAATTGTTGCAGTACGTTCTACCTCTATCTCTCCCAGACAACTTCGACACAATGTCAAACAAGTTATATATGATCTTGGAAAATACATGAGGTAAGTAGCGATATTTGTTCAATTTGTTGTATAGATCTTATATTTGCCATTTGTTTTACTTGTTATGTAATATATTGTATATTTTTGTTAAATCTCATTAATATATTTGCGCCTTGAATCACTTGTAGATGGCTGTTATCTAAAGAAATCCATAAAGAAGATATAAATTATTGGAGGAGAAAAATTCCTCGTCTAATGTGTGAAATGCAAAAGTGTCTACCTTCGACATTTTTCAATGCACAAGAACACTACCTCATACACCAAGTTGAGGAGATTGAATTGTGTGGACCTGTACACACAAGGTCAATGTGGATGGTTGAGAGGCACTTGAAATTTTTTAAGGCTTTGGTTAGACAAAGAGCACATCCTGAGGGTTCTATGGTGGAGGGATATATGGTATACTAGACCATGGTGTACATTATTGAATATCTTCCTAAGTTGGCAGCAAAGATCCATGTAGATCACATTTGGGATCCCAACTCCATTAACAAATTTGAAGGGGAGTACCTAATGGGGAAAGGTAGATTGAGGAAAGTGAGAGGTAATTATAAGATGGTCATGGAGATTAATTAGAAAACATTTTACATTGCCTTCAATTGCTTGAAAAGAAACAACAGAGAACTAGTCCAAATGAAAGAATCTTCCACACACAAATAGAAAAGTACTAGTATTGTATTACTCCAGAAAATAAGTCTTTCACTGCTGAAAAGTATTAAAATCTTAAAAAGTGTTGATGATCAAATATTACAATTCGAATTTCATATATATAAGAAGAAGACCCAACAAAGGTGTCTCTTCAGATTGTCTTTTGGCAAATAATTAAACTATTGATCTTAATTAAACTTATAAAACAATTTAATCTTCTCCTAACATTGACTTAGCCGCTGAGAGATGTTTTTTATACTCCTCCAAGGTATGGGTATCTGCATCATGCACTGCATTTTGGGCTTCATATTCAAGTTTTATCATCAATTCCATATGTTTGCATGCTCCATCCAACAATAGCCCTTCTGCTTTGACTGTATCCAATGCTTCCTGAAGTATCCTATTGCATTCATCCATCCAATCATCTTGTTCCTTTAGAAACCCGTTCTTATCACATAATTTGGGTAATCCCAACTTCACAGTATCATCAAACCCTATGTTTTCTAAGTGTAAGTCTTCATCATATTTGGCATGCTTTCTCATGATTGTGTCAATGGCTGAGATGGAATTGGTGTCAAATCCCTCATGTAGTTGCATATCATGTCTCTTAGTACCCAATTTGTTTTTCACTCTCCCATGCTCAAGAATGGCTTCATAGTTCTTTTTGTGAACATGCCAAAAATCATCAAGGCATATCTTCAGGTTTGTAAATCTCTTGTGTAACATCGTTGACATAGTGTCAAACTGAAGGTCCTTCATATTTTCTACTAGCCATTGATGTTCTTCTTGCAACTACTCATATTCACTCTACAACTCTGTATTAGTTCCAGAGGTGATCCTCATCCTGGCAGTAATTTCCAAATCTATTTTTTCACTTTTCATTTTGTAATAATTTCTAGATTTCATCAACTGTATTGGTTGTGCCTTGTTGAACTTGGAAATGCTTATGCCCATGTCTACTGAAGCCACAGGGTTAGTTTCCCTAACTTTAAGGTTCATCATGTGTCCAAAGACTTTTTTGATATCGATGATATTTGGCCTTTTGTGAGGTGGGTATAATGCCCATATCAACATTGAATTTTCATCAGGATTGAATCTTGACCCTATGTAAATTTCCTTCACACCCTCTATGTTTAACTTGTATTCTCCTTCCTTGTTATGCAAAAAACTATCAAAAATTAAAGGGGCACTAAGGTCCCAACCAGGAAATACTATTACACCAGCTTCAAGTAACAACTGTCTACCCCTTTTAGGGGTCATGTTCTGCACTTCACTGTCTATATCATCTTTTAACCTTTTCATCAATTGCTGTTCATTTTCAGGGGTAATATTTGGGATGGATTCCCTCAACCTTTTGCCTTTGTAATTATATAAAAAAGATTTAAATTCTCTTGACTTGACAAACTCATTATTAGAAATAAAGGATTCATAGGCTGTAAGCCTATCATCTTCATCTACATGCAATTCCTTGGCTACTTGTAAGTCCCTATCAAGGAGTTCTTCATATTCATCATTCATCATCCAAGAGACTATTCTCTGCTGTGATTGTGCTTCATTTTCTCCTGCAGATTCTTCTTCAGATGAATCATCCATTTCTTGCAACCTTTACTTTTTTGCTCTAACTCCTTTTGTTGGGTCTCAAAAATGCAGGTTACAAGTCCTAAGAGGATGCCAGGTTCTGTGATCATACTTGCAACGTTCTTGATCCAATTGACAGAGTTAACCAGTATGGTTAATGACTCTCTACACTTTAGGCTTTGCAAGACCTAGGCAGGTGGACCTTAATAGTTGAAGCAGATTGGTTTGATGTGCAGTTTTTATCTAAATGAACGAATCTACCCACAGTGGAAAATGGTGTGGAATAGATGCAAGCTTGCCGACTACTTCTATTTCTAATATGTAAATATGAAATGTGAGTGTTTAAATGAGATTTTATGGAATTCTGAAATGAAATGGTGGTAATTTGGTATAAATTGTATATGCAATATCAAGGTAAAAACCTTAGGTTAGATTGATGGAATTTCTAAGTAAGATGGAATGGGTGAGACCAGTGCCTTGTTGGGTAAACGAAGTCAAGTGAGAACCTGGGATTAATGGTGTTACCTGGCAATAATTCTAACTGTTTGGTATAATGTTTCTGGTTTATGACTTGTATAAACATGCAGGGATGTGATTCGCAGACTCTTCTTATTGATCCGATCAAGATCTATTAAATTACTGTGATCTATCTAAGAGGATTTTAATCCTTCCTTGAAGGAACCAGTTAAGAGGGATCACACAATGACAACAAAATGTGCACCGACAAAATGAAAATATACTTGATATATTCAATTTTGAACAACTTAGTAGTATTGCTTGGAGATAGTATAACAGCCGTCAATTATAGACTCTCCTTATCTATCCAATTGATATTTCCAAATTATTGTACTCTGTTGAAAAGGATTTTAATTCCTACTTGAAGAAACCAATTAAGCAAATTACACAGGAACAACAAATGTGTTTGATGAATTTAATATTCTACTTGGAATAAATTCAAATAATAAGGAATACCAACTTGGAGACAGCGAAATAATTGCTTATCTTAACAAACAGTTGATACCAGTATAGAGCCACCGAATCTGAGATCTTCAATTGATTTCCTCAAAATATTATGTGCAACATGGTCTTTGGATATGATTTAAAACATTTTGATAGTGAATGGAATGGATGAAAGCTACTACTAATGGTAGTGATTCTAATCTAATCTTGATGATGATTCAAAAGATGGCCTTGGGTTCCCTTTATATATTGGGAAGCAAACAAGCTTCAGGCCGGTTACAATGGAAGAGTTGCATCTTTTCATAACTAAATAAATTAAGAAAATAAATAGAAATATAATTAAAACACCGATCCGTTACTCTTCGAATAGAAACTCGTGACCATTCAAGGCATGAGCAGGGTTTTCTATTTTCTCATAGGATGTTTCATCTGTGTGTTGGTCAATCTACTCCTTCTGAACAACAGGTGCATCAACTACTCTACTAAGAAACAAATTGACTTCAGATAAATGCTCAATATATTCTTGCGTGGCATACGTGTTCACCTTGAGGGTTACTTCCTTCATGTCACGCTCCATGTTCATTATTTTCTCAAGATGTTTATGGATATTATGCATAATTAGATCTTCATCATTTATTTCCTGTGATGATGTGTTTAGAACCATGAACACATCTTCCTTCCACTCTTCATATTTTCTTGGTTCTCTAGTGTCATCATGAACTGAGGGAGCAAGATCAAAGGAATTCAGTTCCTTGCCTAATTCATTATGGTATTCCCCATGTATCTGAACCAATTTATTATACATCTACAATCTTTGCCCTGTAATGCTATCATAAAGTTCTTTCTTCTTTTCCATCATCCTTTTGTGTTTTGTCATGGTTGAGTATGTTTGTTGGAATGCATTCCAATAGGCATCTGCATATTCCCACATTTTATTAAATCTCTCTTTTATGATTTCAGTAGCCATATTGTATTTAAGAATTTTTAATTCCTTTTCTAACTTTTCACACTTCTTTTGAGACTTGGCAGGGCATTCTTTCCAATAGATTGCATCTGTTAATGCATCTAGTGTTTCTTGATCTTTCTGAATCCATGGAGGATGCACCTCAGATGTGGGGGATGAGGATGTTCTTTCCTTGTGGTATACCAATTCCTTTCTCAACTTATCATTCTCCTTGATTAGTTTCTCAATCTGAGCTTTGGTAAATTTCACCACATTAACATTCAATTCAGCTGCCTCCAAGGGATCTGTATCTCCTACCCTTTTGACCAAAAGGTGGCCAAACATTTGATTTGGGTCACTAACTGTTGTTGGTCTCTTATCTTGAGGATAAAATGACCAAATCAATAGGGTGGATTCATCTGTATTGTACCCTGAGTATATCTTATCACTTGCTTCTTCTGTCAAATTTAGTGTTTTGTCTTCCCTTCTTCTAAATGTATCAAATACTATAGCAAAACTCATGTCCCAACCTGGCACAAGAAATACTTTGGCTTCTTGGAGCAATTGTCTTCCTCTTTCTGGAGTAATAGACTCCAGTTCTCTGTCAATTTCCTTTTTCATGTCTTCCAAGGCAGCAGCTTCTTGCTCAGGGGTAGCATCTTTCATTCTTTGCCTCATTTTATTTCCTTGGTATTCATATACAAAGGATTTAAACTTAGGGGTTTTAATAAACTCATCATCAAAGATAAACTTCTATGCAGCCACAACTCTAATATCATCAGACAGATCCTCTGAGGTCTCAATTTTCACATGATCTAATTCTGCAAGAGGTTCATAATGTGGAATTACAGGAGCATTTATTGGTTGCATTTGTGCAATTTCATCATCACTCATTTCTTCATCAGTATCTATAGAAAATGATACTTCAAGAGTTGGCTGAGAGGGTATATGAGCCAATGACTGCACCTCTTGAGCCTGAGTCCTGAAATATTGTATGTAGGCTGTATCAAAAGCACTTAATGGCACATCTTTTATGATTTCATTAGCATGAGCAATAAGATACTCAACTCTTGTCAGTGGGTCTTGAATCTCAGAAAAAGCCCTTGAATATGTGGGAATATTTTTGCTCTTCCAATCCTCTGCAAGTAAAATCTTATTAATAATGGTCATTCTGTCTTCAGTGGAAGATTCATCTCGATTCCTGATTATATCTACTTTTGAAAAAATATGTTCATAGCTAGATAGTCCTTGTGATATCGTGACTTTGTTGATAAAACCTTCTGCATCAAAATTTTGCCTTTCATCTCCTATTGGGAGATTATACTATTTAGAATTTATTTCCTCATAGCCCTCATTCATGACTATTGTGAACTCCCCAAAGCACAAAGTGCAGGGCATGAATGATTGTTTGTTGTATTTCTTTAAATGTATAGCATTAGACTTAGCCAATTGTCTAACAATTTCCAAATGTGCAATTCTGTCTAGGACAATTCTAGGTAACAAATAAGGGGAGCCTTCAAAACCATAGACCCTTATCATAGTGCAGTCTGAAAATGCATACCAGTCCCCCTAGTTATGATCCACCTTATTCTTCGAGTCATTTTCCTTTGGCCTAAGGAACCTTTGTATTTTTGGTGAGAGGCTATAGTCATGAGAACATCCCAACCATTGCATTAGAGGTTTCACAAAATAATCTTCAAAGCAAAAATAATGAGATCTATCAAAACACCAATCCCACAGAGAAGTCCACATTTGCACTGGCCTTGGATCCCCATTATCAAATGAGTCCCAAATTTTCATCTCTGTACTCCACAATCCTCTGCCATGCCCTTCGTGCAAAAGTAAATGCATTAACAAAGAATAATGTTTGAAGTTAATTTGATCACTATTGTGTTTTATTTTCTCTAGTCCTTGGTTCAAGGCATTGGCTATATAGCTTGCATAATCAAAAGGTCTTGCTCCCTTTGTTTGAATGTCTGCAGATAACACCATAGGTGCAACTGACATCTGTGGGGGGACCTCAATACCTAATACTCAACCAACAACATAGTAGATATAACGAAACTATTCCTCAAACAGTTCTTTAGAAAAAGGGGGTTTTTTAGTATTGGAACATTTTCTCTTTTGACCCTTATCATCCCTTGGTCTGTGCTAGGCCAATTTGCCTCTCTTGTAAGTAGTATCCATATGTCGATATTCAAGCAACAAGTCTCTGACTGTAATTGGCATATTGAAGCCACACTCTAATTGAAAAACATTTGAAATGAGGTCCCTAGAAAGCACCAGTATGTTTTCACCATTGTGTGATTTAATAGCCCTTGTTTTTAGGTCATAATGGCTAGCTAAAGCTTTCATCAAATCCACATTGACAAACACATCAGGCATTATAAGCCTAGCTAAATTTAACCTCCAAGGGTTGCAGACAAGATCATATCTGTATTGCTTCTTGTAATGATATAGAAACAATCGATACCCTCGAATAGGAGTCCAAATATCTCCTAACTCCTTATAGTTGTCTAATAATTTATCGAGGAAGGATTACTCTAGGCACTTCTTTTAGGTCTCAGCCCAGACCTTGGACATTGGTCGATTAAATCTTGGTTTAATGACCTCTTCTCAATTTTTTGTCTCTTGGCTCTAGGTTTTTTTGGATTATCTTCCATGATGCAAACTTCAAAGCTTCTACATAGTATGAATTTATAGACCAGGTTAATGTACTTACTAGGACTGAGCTTCTAGCTGGCCTTTTTGTTCTTCTTCATTTTGTGAGGGATCAATTTCCTTTTTCCTTTTTTTAGCAAAATTTTACAGAAGCAATGCAAGTTATTACAATCTCAGCTCATGAATGCACCATATCTTGCCATTGGGTTGGTATATTAATTGCAAATATTTAAGTGATGTCTTGGAGTGTCACATCAGTCATGTCTAATAACTATCATTGTATCACTATGACTTTGCATTATATTTCACCGATGCCCACTTCTTCCATTGATGGATTTCCTTTTCTCGGTCTATCAGTGGGATTCTGTATGTAGTTACTCTAATATACCCTAGCTCGGCCGATACTTATCATATTGGTAATGCTTTTCAATTATCTCTGGCCATCAGTGAAACTTTATCCTTGGTTCCACCGATCCTTATATGTTTTAGCGATGCTTATTGTCCTTGTGGGCTTTTATCGGCATATCGGGGGAACTTGTATATAAGATCCGCCGAAGTTGACATGTTCTAGCTAACTTGAGTTCATCGGCTCATCGGTGAAGGTGTGACGTCTATTCCACCAAAGTCTTTATGTTGCGGTGATACAATCTGCTTTTACCAATTTTGTTGGCCTATCGGTGAGACCATGATGCGGTTTCCACTGATATCTGCATGTTATTACAATAAGTTCACTATGTTTAATTTCATCAATCTATTGGTGGGATGACTCAAAAGTTACTACGATAGGTCATTGTCATACCGATATAATACTATCTTGTCTCTATCGGACCATCGGTGTAGCATAATGAAAGGTTGCAACGATGGGGCTATTCTAGGCCGATATACCCTTAGGTCATAAGATTTCAAATCTTGTGTAAGTTGTTTGCTTCACGAGTCTAAATCCTTGCTACTTTTTGGGTCGGTATGAAGGGTTCAAAGTCTTGCTGAAGTGGATGTAATGGTATTTTGGTCATTTGTAACTAGGGCAATGGTACTAATAGTTATGGGTGGCTATGCTATGGATCTTGTCACACAAATGATGGCTCTCATAATACCAAATTTTGTAATTTAGGGTATAATACTTTTGTAATTTTTAGTCATGATAATAAGATCATTGGTAGTGAGATGGATATTAGGTTTTTAGATACATCAATTATAAATTAAGGTCATATACCGTGGTAATTAACTAATTATATGTCGTTTGTGAATTTCAATTTTTTTTGATACAGTTGGTCGAGAGTGGGATGCACTACATTTGTATGTCGCAAACAATCTTGATTGGATGACAGTATGGATTGAACGATGTCAACAATCCGATTGTGCATTAACATGGGAAGGTGTGGCTTCATTAGTTAAAGAAGCTCATCGTAATGGAGATTCTAATGTTACACCAAGGGAAATTGATTTAGCATATGATTTAAGAGATAAACAGGTACGTATAAATATATTAATCACCCATATTATTTAATTATTTTCAATTATATTGATGTATATATATGTTGAGTTTTTTTTTTCTTTGCATACATTCGGCCAAGAATAAATATGTTTATCAACAGACGATGCAATAATTTTTACATGTTTGACATATTGCAGGTGAAACACCACAAGGCTATGTGGTGCAATGGTCTTAAATTTTGAATCAAAAAGCTGGATGACACGAAGAAAACTTGTGATTCTAGGATAATTGCAGTCTTTCAGGTGACTAATGTTTCATCTAGAAGCGACATACATCCAGAAGTCTAAGAAAATCGATACTATGGGATTTTGGATGATATACTTGACTATGACTTTAAGTCCTTCAAATTAGTTCCGTTCGTCATCCAATGGTACATGCTACGATTGAATGAAAATGATCTCGAGAGAACTGTTATTGAACATGATAATGGATTTACCATGGTTAATACAAGGTCGATCGAGCGAGCTGGAAATGAGCCCTATGTTCTTCCAAGCCAATGTGAGCAGGTATTTTACTCAGAGGTTCCAGGTAAACCGGGTTGGTCATTTGTTGTTAGACATGATCCAAGAGGAAGGCCGGTAAAGTATAATGTGGTGGAAGAAGAAGATACTAAAGAACTAGAAGATGTGTAGATGATGATCAGGATCAACAGTTAGTTGATGATGTGCCTAACGTGTTAGGGTTAGCCGGCAGAAGATATCAATTAAATGCAAATAAAGATTAAACAGAGAAATGGAAATACACAGAAATAATAACAACGAGACACAAGTTTTAACGTGGTTCACCCAAACTCGGGCTACATCCACCAAACAGAGAGTCCAATATTATTATCCAGTAAATCAAACCGATTACAATCAACAATCCCTGCAACTCAATACCGCTGCAAATGCTACAATACAATATCAAAACCCTAACCCTTAGCCGCTTTTTATCAAGCTTTTTGTTGGTTACAAAATAGGGTTTTCTTATGTCGGTCAATGAAAAAATTAACTCCCGGTGCATTATGAAATAATAAAAAATCGTGTGAGGTTTCGGGGGCGTTGCCCCTGAGCCCCCACGGGGGCGCTGCCCCTCGACCCCGCCCTGTATCGCGACAGGGAATGCGCTAGGGGCGCTGCCCCTTGACCCCGTAGGAATTTGGGGGGGAAACCGCGCCGATAAAAGTGGGGTAAATATAACCTCCGAGTCTGATTAGGCTCCATATAACAACATAACGAAGATGTCAAAGAAGAGGAACTAGATCATGATGATGTAGGAGTTAATGTTCATGAAGATGATATCCATGTGGATGATGACATTATCGAAACTGATATCAATGACGATGATGATGATATGACCAATCCTTACAATGTCAAATCTGGATTGGATGATACAGACAAAGAGTTGGATGAAGAAGAAGATCAATGACATTGAAATGTATGAGTTATGAGATTATATTATCTATTTGATATTGATTTCTTGATAGAATTATATTTGACTTATATGGTTACATAATTAATTCATGATGATTTTAATTTTTATGCCATTACATAATTAATTCATGATGTACTTTTTAATGTTGTTAATTCATGATGTTACAACTATTGTAGCTCTCCTAGAAATTTCCATATTATCAAATCCTAATTACTCTACGACTATTTATGATTAGATATTATTTGATCATATCTTTGGTTATTTCATTCCCAAAAAATTAGTGTTTCCTCGTGTTGACCCCGCATAATGACATGTGAATGGGGCCAATGTTGAAAGTTTTTCAATTTGTGCTTGTATGGAGTGAAACTTGACATGGTTAGCCTAGACACATGCATTGACGATATGGGAGGGTTTCAAGACTCAAACATGAGGTCATGCTATATAAAGGCATCTCGTCCTTCCTAATAATACAAGTTGCCTTATTATTCATCTCTTTCATATATTGTTCTTAGCATTTCTTTGGTTAATGGTTTCAAAAGACGAGGCTCTTTGAGCCTCACCTTGGATCTATTACACATAAGTTTGTGCATTTTCATTAGAAATGAATATTTAGATGATCTTTAAAAAGCTCATTGAATATAAAGATGATAATGGGAAGCTAAAAAAATGAGTATATTTTGTTTATGGAACCTACACCACAAGGTTTGTCACTCTAATGCTAAAACTAAGTCAAATTAACCCCTAACACCTATTGGAAAAGTCAAAACATGCCTTTCTTTCAAATTCACAAGAACGTATAAATCTTTTGAAACCACACATGCATGTTATGAAAGTGCATGGTAATCCTACTTATAGCAGAAGTTCACATGACAAGCTAACCAATGGCACTATATTGGAGGATAAACCCACCTATGGAATTAATTTAAGAGGTAAGGTATGCCTCTTAGTGGAATTTTGAGTCTGGGATTAATCCATAGTGCTAAAATTAGTTCTAGTGTTCTTCCCTTGGTTTTATATTTATCTCTACAATTTCCCATACTTAACCATTTCATCATCCCTTTTCCCAAGCTATTCGTATCATAATATGAACTTGGTCCAATCTCACATTAGCCCCTTAGGTAATTATCCATTTCCTCCAAGTTGAATGGAACCTTTTGTACCAATGCATCTATGTTTTCCTACCCTAATAGATCAAGACTTGACATCACCTTAACAATCTTCTTTATGTCATAGCATATCTCCAAAATGCCTTTGGCATGCTTTAGATGTGTCAATATTAACTAGATTGAATATATGAATTTTAAAGTCTCTTAACACATTCCATGACAAGAAAATGACTCATTTGGATTAAGGAGTACTTTCCTAAACCATTCCTTCATATTCAACAATCCCTTCTCACACCCACATCATAATTAATATCCATATTAGTTGTAATGAGTGTTTTAAACCAACAATCAATGAATCATATGATAGAAGAAAACTCGTTATGCACAAGGATAAGAATCAAAGAGACTGAAATAATCGATTCACTAGATATGCTCCCCATTACTGTAATAGACCAATGGAAAAAAAATAAGTCATAACAACAATAGGACAAAAAAAAACCAGGAAAAGAAACCTTGTAGGCTACATTAATAAGACATTGATTACAAGTATTTCTTCCATGATGTTTAAATGACAAAATATCAGATAGCTCAATCTTTAGTCAAGTAGTATTTCAATCATTGATTCTTAGACATCCATCATGATTAAACATCACATATCATAAGCCTTTTTAACAATCACTAGGACTGTAGATAATATTCAATCATGTCATAGGAAATAAATCATCAAAAATTATAAAGAAAGAGAAAACCAACTATATAAGCTCAGCAAGCCACCATACAAAAATTATATTTTGTAGAAAATAAAATAAACTATATGTTGACATAGCATATATATTTTGTATATAAACTATATGTTGACATAGCATATATATAAACTATATATTTTGAATTTTGGCCCCGCGTGCGTAGGAGCACAACATAGCATACTGCACCGAGAAGCACTGCATCCAGCCCCTGAGTGGAGAGTTGCGAGACTTCATTGGACGAGTGTTGCAAGGCCATTGAGTCGAGGAGGAAGACTAGGAGCCATTTGGCAGGAGGAAAGCCAGAGCAAGAGGTGAGGGCACTCAAAAAAGAAAAATCGACCAAGGGACAATGACTGTAAGTGATTTTTCCCCCACATTTAGAAATCTTGTTGCAAGTACAGTGATTTAGACTCTGTTTGTTCCCATCGAGGTGTTGCATGCTATATTTTGGTCAATTCGAGCCAATGTACCATTGACAAACCCAAGTACTACCTAGTACTAGTGCCTAGTTAGTTTGAACAACCAAGCTTTGAGATGTTCAATCAGTTGGGTGGCCATTTTTGGCCTGTGAACTGCAGTTTTTGTATCTGTCTTAGCATATTTTTCTACTATAAGATTGAAAGGAATTCCTGTCACATAATAGCACATGAAGTTCACTAGGGTTCAAATTTCTAAACTTTGATGAAATAAATTTACATATTGAGGTCCACAAATGATCAAAGGGACTGAAAAAAATACATTGTCTGTGAGTGCAATGAAAAATGCCTAGTGCCTGTCCATAAGAGAATGTATAGAAGTACATGATGCAGAGTCAAAGGAAGGAAACAAACTCACACAATCTCATTTGACAAGTCACAAACAATCTTGAACTTTCCTTTTTTTGACACACTTGTTCAACTATATTTCCCTTCATAAAACTCAACACAAACACTCAACTTTTGTTTTAGAGTTCCAAACCATTACAAGACCTTCAAACACCTTAGTCAACTTCATATTGATCAAAACAAATAATTACCCAGTCTATCCTTTCATTTTACCATTAACTCTCTTTATGACTCTCCCAAACGTCACAATTTCAACTCAACATAAAGTAATCTGACCCAAAATAGTATTTAGGCTAATATAGACCACACAATTTCCATTCCATTTCACTTCAAACAAATGTAAACCATCTCCCATCCTTTATTCTTGACAATTTAACAAAATCATATACTATACTTTCATTTTAGTCTCCAAAATAGGGCTATTATTAGACAGATCAGTCAAAACAATGGACTTTTTAACTTCATGCTTACACCAAAACTTATATCAAATGAGATCAAATTATACCTTGGTAATATCTTAACCAAAACAACCAAGAACTCACACTTAATCATCAAAATCCCTTAAAGTTCTTACTGTCACTGGTTCCTTCATACCCTATTTGCAATGCTTGTAGGTCTGCCAACCTATTTGTCAGGGCTTCATTCACAATCTAAGCACTATTACACAAGTCTATCCACACTTTTCAATGTCCTCCTTGCAGATCTAAAACATATTCAAAACGGGTATCAAAACTTTTACAGCACAAGCTTCAAATATTGTTGTCTTAGACAGATTTAGGCCTAATTTGCATAAGAGTTTGTTGCTTTACTAACTCCTGACCAAAGTACACTTGTCTAGTGCTTGGGACATGTTTAGTTTAACTGGTCAATGCTCTTCAAAGCATCAAAGTCCATTTACAAAGTATTTTCACAAAACCCTAAGGGCTTAACCTTCATAATTACTCTGTTCACAAACTGTACACACCGTTTTTCAGTCAAGAATTTTCATTCCCTCGCATCTTATCTTTATGATTTTGCCCTAAATCCACTGAAACATGAAAGAACATTCATAGTAGGATAATCTCACAAGAACCAGAAGATTCCACCAATTAATAAAGGAGAAACATAATTATTTCTGTCTTTGCTTACCCTAACTAAGGGTTTTAGCAGTCTGAAGTAAATCCACAATAACTCACACAAATCTTAACTAAAATGCATAAACTTTGTTGTAATAGGAAGGTGATTGAGATTATTACCATATTTAACCATTCTACCATGCCTTCAAGGCTGTACAATTCCATACAATGCCTAGAAATGGCTTCAAAACATAAGGTTGGTGACCCTACAAACCATTCCCATGCCTACAAACTATTGTTACCTCCACATGCATTTGACTAGTAGTGACAACTTTGGTTTTTAATCCTCCAACCCCATACCTTGGGATCACATCACCATGAAAGAACTTCATCCAACATCCTTATGAGTGCAGGTACCACCAAATAGGTATTTGTTAGATCTGTCCTCCTCGAGTGAGGGAAATTCAGGAAGAGAAGAGGAAAGCGAGACATGTAGTAGGTCTAAAAGAGGGAGATCAACTAGAGGTCAAAAGATTAGAAGAAAATTTTGTAAACGCATGGAATTTTCTCTTCCTGAAGGGGGGTCATGTTCTTATGATGATGAGAGCATATGTGACATAGAGGTGCCCTTGAGGTACAAACATCCATGGAAAAAATGGGTACCCAAGGAACTTCCTCCAATAAACACTAATTTTTGTGTCAACGAGAGAATATATCACATAGCACCATCGTCATTACATGGTTTGGACCTATTTTGCATGGACAACATAAAGGTCTATTAAGACAAAGTTATTGAATTGATGGAGTATGTCGGACCCTATTATAGTTACAAAGATTGGATGCAACTGGTTCGATATACACGAAGTATGCATAGGTATGCACTGTCAGCAAATTATATACAGCTAAAAGATAAGGATAAAAATAAAGGAGTGGCTATGTACATTGACGGAAGGCCAAAAGCATCAGGGAATATTGCAAGGTTTATAAACAGTACACGACCTAGGTCAACAAATAAGCAACCCAATTACATATTTGAGTCGCGCGAGGGAAACCGTGTATTTGTATGTGCGATAAAATCAATAACTACAAAGGAAGAGTTGCTAATTGATCACAATTTGAATCGCATAGATACAAACACAGTTACTATGGGGGTGGTATGTACTATATACCATTTTACCCAACCTTCAATTAATGACTCCAATTTACCATTTTATTATTATGTTTTTTTTTTCGTAAGTCTATTGGTTTCATTTCGGTAATATTTTTTCATTTCGATAATATTTTTTTATATTTAATTTTTGTTATAGCGGGACATTGATCGTAGGGGGAATGCTCCGACCCAGAGCACAGATCGTGATGCATCTTTAGGCACTTCTACCCAACAGGTTTACCTCATTGTAATTGTATAAATTAGATACGAGCAAAATGTTTTATTATTATGTTTTTTTCATAAGTTTATTAGGTTAATTTCGATAATGTTTTTAATATTCTTGTTGCAGTAGGATGATCGGGGAAAGGCACCAGCAGTAGAGGAGAGCATACATAGGGAGGTGCAGTCACTATTATGCGATGATGACATTGCATATTCTGCAAACCCTCTGGATATGATAAGGAAGACCCAAAAAAAATGCAATGAAGAAATCCTTCAGTTGTTATTCATAGTGCCTCAAACAAAAGAGATAAGAGAAAGGGTTAAAATATTGACTGAGAGAGCACAAAACTTGCAAGTAAGTTGTCATGAGATCTTTAATTATAACATAAGTTCATTCATGGTTTTATATTTTGTACTCTTTTATGTCATGAACTAAAATATGTGTGTTTTTATAGGATTTTTTGCGTCCTCATGATGTTGCTGGCCATGATCAGGGTACTGTAGGTGCTGCCTGGGGATTAGGGGTTGGTGCAAGTGTCGATCCTGATCTTCCTACGCATACATCACATCATCCGTGCCTATATTATCGACTGAAATGTCAGCAACACATAGCATGCAGGCATCGGGTAGTGTACCCTCTGGCAGCGAACACATGCCAGAACATGTGTCAGGACATGTACCTAGGGATGCAGAGGCCACTAGTGCTGGTGATGTTTTAGCAGCATTTCCTAGATCTTCCCGTATTACTAGTACGGGAACATTTCCGGTCACATTTGTGGTGATCGAGGATTTCACTCCCATAACGATAGAGAAGGTCCCAAGTACTTTAAAATGTTTTAATTATTATTATATATAATCCAATTGAAATTTAATTATTGATCACTCTTTTTAGACTAATGATCCCATAATCATTTTGTAGGAAATGATGTTTTCTATAAACATCTAAATGATATTACATTGGAGATCTTCAGGCCCACCATACGTACATGGTGGAATGCCCAAAATCAAGATTTAAAAGATGAGCTCATTAACCATTTAGTTGTGCTGTTCAGTAATAACACATTCAACTGAACCAAGGTCCTTAATAAAGTTGGTACCTATCTAAAGTATGTGAGGGACCAATATAGGTCACATTTAGAGAAGAACAAAAAGTACGAGCGTCCCCCCATGATTCCAGAGAGGGAGTGGAAGGACCTGGTGTCAGATGGAAAGGAGAAGGCTGAAAAGAGAAAAGGAAAGACACCATCGGGCCAAGGAAGGTATGTGATACTATCAACAATGAAATTATATATTGATTACTCTTTCTTTTTACATAATCTACCGTATTTCAAACTTTTCATAGGCTGCTCGACACATCGAAGGCAACAAAGGCAAGACTAGAAAAACATGAGCAACACAAACTTGGCTCTGGTGGTTATATGAAATTAGCCGCACGAATTGTAAGTATCAATAAATGAAATATTGCATCCAAATAATAAATTACAAACAATTTTGGTTTTATCACACCATAGAAGCAAAATTCATGATCTTATGCAAAAATGAAGGGCTCTGAATTCAAAAGAGTGCCCACATAAGAGGACCTGAAGATTGCCTTCAGCAAGGCTATGGAGACATGCCTGAATGCCTAAGACTCTTGATTGGGCAAACACAAGCTTCCACTGCATCCGACACGCAGGTAAATAAACTCAATGAAGTTTATTTAAAATTGAATACTTGTGCAATCTATTCAATATTAATTTCCACCATAAAGTAATTATGTGCCTATTTGTTTTAAACAGGCAAGCAATGATAATACTGCACATGACATTGGAATGCAACCTGGTGAGTGTGGAGCACAACTTGCAGATGAAGGTCATGGTGTGCATCCCAGTACTGGATGTATTCATGTGCTATACAAAATGTAGTATGGATTAATACAATTAAACATCTTTAATTGCAATTGGTGTATTAATTAATGTAACATTTCATGTTTCAACTTTAGAGCATGTAGAGCGTGATCAACATGTTGAGCATGATCAGGCTAGACAAGATCAGGAACATGATGTGGCCCCATCAAGTAAAGAGGACCACTGTAATATTCTTTAAACCATATTTAATTGCAATTGGTGTATTAATTAAAGTAACCTTTCATGTTTCAAATCCAGAGGATTTAGAGGGTGTTCAGCATGTTGAGCATGAGGCTATAAGACAAGATTAGGAACATGATGTGGCCCCATCAAGTAAAGAGCACCACTCTAATGTTCTTTTAATTAATTAAATAGTTGTAACAATAATAATAAAACATATCAATTTAACATTTCTTTGTTATTGCAGTAGATCCCCAATTGTAGCGGCCTCCACGCCGTGAGTACACGACTAGGCATACATTAAGATCATGAGCAAATGGCAGAACAATTGAAGGGGGGATAGATGATTTAGAAAACGATACTCCACTTCTTTTTTTAGCCGCAAAAAAGAAACAAAAAAAGGTGATTGTAATCATATTATGACAACCATATTTTTGATAATATGTAAAAACTGAAAGAATGAATGTTATATGTTAATGAATGAATGTGAATATGTTAATGAATGAATGTTATATGTTAATGAATAAATGTTATATGTTATTAATGGATGAATGAATGAATGTTTCCCCGACAAAATACTAATCGGCCATCGGAAGCCTAACAAGTGAACTTTGTTGTTTTTTGATATAATAGGGTGTAAACCTTCAAATTAAGTTGATTTGAGAGGATCTTGTTGAGTAATAAGGGTGTTTGGGTCTTTTTCCTATAAACTGTTTTGAAATCCCAATTTAAGGGTTTTGAGAGTCTAAAGTGAGGTTTAACCACCATTCCATCGATGGAGGCTTTATAAATCGGTGGAATGGATCATTTTAGGGTGTTTTTCATTTTGAGTGTGTTGGCAGGTGCAGGGGAAGTCTTGATGCAAAGTTTCATTGTTTTCCATTGATTTTTTTGGTTTAAAGAGGATGGCTACAAGTAGGGTTTTGATGAAACTAAAGTGTTTAATGATGGGAATCAGTTTATTTATCATGTGCAGGCATATTCCAAGGTGTTTGAAGCATTTGCAAGGTGTTTGGAGGTTGGGTATGCATACTTTCAATAAACCCTCATCATTTGAGCATTGTTAAGCCTAGAAACAAGGTTTTATTTTTTTGTGGCCTTTGGAAGGGTTTAAGTGATCAAAAACTTGTTGATTTCTAGAGTTTTATAACCTGACAAAAGACTGTCCAGGGTTATTTGATGTTGAGGAGTGATTTTGATGGCACTTGCTTTGTTAAATAGGCCTAATTAAGCCTTCTTACTGTAGTATAATCATGTTTAAGGTTGATCTTTACAAAACAACATACCCTAATTTTGAAGTATGTTTTAGTAGGCCCAAATGGGTCCTAGAATCTGTGACTGGTTTTGGGAATCTCCACCTTCTTCAAAAGATATGCCTGGTTTTTGGTCTGTGAACTTCTACAACAAATTTGGCCTTTGGGTGCAAGCTATTGGAAAACTGATAAAACCATGTTGGAAGAGAATGTTGCTATTTTGTTTCTATCAAAATAATGATTTTTTATGGTGTATGAGGGTCTGATGTGAGTTTAGAACCCTAATTGGGTGTTTTGGTGCATTGTTCACCTCTTGGAATCAAGTGTAAATGAAGGAAATTTTTGTTGAAAGTTTAGTTGATCTTCTCAAGTTAATGTTTTGGGTCATTAGTACCCCTGATAAAATAAGGCACCATCAGTAAAAGTAAAAGATGTTTGAATGAATAATTTTTTTAAAAAACTGCAGAGTTTCGTCACAATTTCAACGAACATAGCCCGACGAACCACAAAAATTTGCGACGAGGTTACTGTACACGTGACACAATTTTCATCGTAATGGAAATGACGGTTTGCTCCACCTCGTCAGAAAATGGACGAACGTTTGGTGTTTTTTTGACGATTTCAAATGGGCATTCTGCAATGTTTTGTGATTTTTTTCGTCGATAGATGGACGAAGTTACATTGATTTTGCGACAGACACCACCAACATTTTCTGTCATGCTGACCGACGATGCTGGGTTGTGGTTTCGACGTATAAAGTTTGGTCATTAAAGCGATGAAAATTTAGCGACGAAAGTTAAATTAGTGTTGCATCGGTAAGTCGACAATATTTTGTCGATATGTCACCAAACATTTGTCAGAATTTGTAGTCAAATATGGTAGTGTGTAAGGGTAGTCCAACATGCAATCTCATGCTCCTTGCATGCTTCGTAATGGTCCTATTCATCCTCTTAGACACACCATTTTATTGTGGGGTTCTAGGAACTATTTTCTGCCTGCAAATTCCATTATATGAATAGTAATTCTCAAATTCTCTACTGCAATACTCACCTCCATTATCAGATTTGAGACACTTCAACTTTTTTCCTGTCTCATTCTCAACCAAAGCTTTCCACTTTTTAAAAGTTTCAAATACTTCTGATTTTTGTTTTAGGAAATACACCCATGTTTTCCTAGTTGCATCATCAATAAAAGTAACATAATAACAAGAGCCACCAAGAGAAGATACCTAAGCTGGTCCCCATACATATGAATGCACAAGTTCTAATTTCTCACTCTTCTTCTCTTTCCCAACTTTGAGAAATCAGACTCTTTTCTATTTTCCATAAACACAATTTTCGCAAAACTCCAAGTCAATCTTCTTTAGACCTGGTAGCAAATTTCTGGAGTGAAGGATCTTCATCCCTTTCTCACTCATGTGCCCTAGTCTAAGGTGCCACAATTCTATTTCTGTCCCTGCAGCAAGTGTTATAACTATCTTAGTAGCAACTGTTTCTATAGCAACTAAGGTAGAATAAGTATTACTAGTACATAAATACAATGTTCCTACCTTTTCACCTTTAGCTACTACTAATGCACCTTTAGTGACCTTCTAGATTTTGTCTGAAAAGGTAACTACAGCATTCACTACCTAGTTGTCCTACAAAGATTAAATTCCTTCTCAAATTTGGAACATGTCTTACCTCCTGTAGCAACCATTCATTTCCATTCTGCAACTTGATTTTTATTTTTCCTTTTCCAACAATTTGACAGGGTTCATCATCACCCAGATATACATGTCCAAAATCACCTTGAACATAATCTACAAAATATTTCCTATGGGGTGTGGTATGAAATGAAGCCCCTGGATCTATTACTCAGGAATTATTAGCATTATCTAAACACAGAATTAAAGCATCATGTAATTTATTACTTGCAACATTAGCTTCCTTACTGTCATCATGTTATCTGTCTCCTTGTTTGCCCTTTTGAGACCAACAATCCTTCTTCAAGTGTCCTAGCTTTCCATAGTGCCAGCAATCCATTCTTCCTTTGGATTTAGATCTACCTTTCCTCGACTTTGTTTGTGACTTCCCATGATTTGTAGGGCTTTTTCCTATTTCCTTTGTTCTTCCCCTATTCTCTACAGTCAAAGCATTACCAGATGTTGAAGTCTCACTTGTGCTTTTCTGTCACATTTCCTCGCTAAGGAGAACACCAACAACATCATCAAATTTCAAAGTATTTGAACTAGAGACAGAGTTACTTACAGCCATTACCAAGCTATTCCAGCTTTCTGGCAAAGAACATAAAACCAAGAGGGCCCTTACCTCTTCATCAAATTTCACTTTTACAGAAGTTAACTGATTGGTAATCGTATTAAACTCATTTAAATGATCTAACACAGATCCACCTTCAATCATTTTCAAATTAAACAAATGCTTCATGAGAAATACCTTATTAGAGGCTAAGGATTTTTCATACAATTTAGCCAAAGCTTTCATCAGTTCACTTGTTGTATTCGCTTCTATTATATTGAATGCCACAGATGGTGTCAGGCACAGGTGAATGGTTCCCAATGCCTTTCTATCCATAAGTTCCTAATCCTCATCAATCATTGCTACCAGTTTCTTGGCTACTCCTTCCAACGGCCTCCATAAATCCTTCTGATAGAGATAATCCTCCATCTGCATCTTCCATAATTGATAGTTCTGCCCATTGAATTTATCTACCTTCAATTTACCCTCGTCCGCCATTGCTCCCACTTAACCATGAGACTTTCCTGCAGACGATAATCAAACACAACCCTCTCTGATACCAGTTGTTAGGGTTAAGGCAGATCAGAGCAATAAACACTAACAATTATATGCAGATTAAATAACCCAAATATAACAATGAGGAATAACACAAAAGAGATCAACACATAAATTTAACGTGGTTCACCCAATATGGGCTACATCCACAGAAACTCAACCATCCAATGATTTTATTATCCAGTGCAAAACATATTACAATCTCGTGAATATATCGATGTACCATACATCCTAGCCACTTATAACAAGCTTTTCGGAAGCTTCTAGAATTAGGGTTTTGCAATGTCATTTTTCTTTTGTTGGTTAACAAAAATTAACAACCGACTTCGATCGTGCAAAAAAGAGGGAATTTTTTTTTCGGGGGCTGCACCCTCGAACCCCTACTTCTCGGGGGCTGCCACCCTCGAACCCCGGCGAGGATACATAACTCATGTACAATACTTGCATGATCAGTCGCCACATACCAACAATACATTCTTCCTATCATTTTGGGTATTCAATTATTAATCTCCTGTCATTATTTCTAAATCTCTATTTGATTGAATGCATTGTGAAGCTATTTGATTCTGTGACTAGCAAGGTAGCCATCAATTGGTATCAGAGCCTGAAGAAATTGGGCATTGGTAAGTAAGATACCTCCAAGAAGAATGGGCAGAGGAGGAGGTCGAGGTAGAGGCAGAAGAGACCATGGTGACCTTGAGTTATTGTAAAATTTGGTTGCAAGGATGGAAGCCCTAGAGAGGGCACAGAGGAGAGGAACCCCTGATGTTGAAGATGCAAGTGTTGAGGAGGAAGAAAAATAGAGAGAAGAGAATGAGAAAGGACAGGTGGATCAAGAAGAAGGATTTGATCAAAGACCGTTGAAGACAATTATTAGTCTGGGTTCTAAACCTAAGTTAGAGGTGCCAACTTATGCCAGACGCCTCAATGGGGAAGATTTGATCGATTGGATCAATGACTGGATAAGTATCTTGAATATGAGGGTGTAGCAGAGGAAAGAAGAGTAAAGTTTTCCTGCACCAGATTGAAGGGCCATGCTACCATGTGGTGGGACTTTGTCCAAACTGAGAGGAGAAGGAGAAATAAGGAGAAGACCAACTCTTGGGATCGAATGGTGGCCAAGTTGAAGGCCAAATTTTTGCCAAGTGATTATCAAGCTAATCTCTTTAAGAGATTGTAGAATTTGAAGTAGAAGGATATGTCTGTGAAAGACTATACAGAGGAATTCTACAACTTAGTAATTGGATTAGGGCATGCTGAAGAAGATGTGGAGAAAATAGCCAGATATGTGAATGGTCTCAAGTATAGTTTGCAAGATGAAATGAGCCTTTTGTCCCCTAGGAGCCTAGAAGAGGCTTATCAACTTGCCCTAAAGGCAGAGGAGAAGCTGCAAAGGAAGCAAAGTCAGCAAGAGAAGAAGAGAGGAAGAGGTTTTAGAGGCAAGGGGCAACAAACTGGTAGAGGACAACAACATCATGAGGAGGCTAGAAGTTCATGTGGGACAACCAATAATGATAGAGGTGGATATTAAGGAAGAGGAGGGTCTTATGGAAGAGGTGGTTCACAAGGTAGAGGAAGAGGATTTGTAGGAAAATGTTTTAAGTGCAATCAATATGGGCACAAGAGTTGAGAATGCTCAGAATCATCACAAGGACATTCAAAATTTGAGAGGAGTAATCAGGTTGTACATGCTGATCAAGAGAGTGTGGGATCCCCAATACACCACAAGGATGAAGGAGAATCAGGTGAGTCTCTATTGCTCAAGAGGGTGTTGTTGAAGCCACAAAAAGAAAGTCAAGAGCCAATCCAAAGGAGAGCATTGTTTAAAACCAAGTGTAAGTCACAAAATAAATGTTGTAAGCTCATTATAGATAGTGGTAGCATAGATAATATTGTTGCAACTGAGATGGTAGAAAAGTTGAATCTTAAAAGGATTAAACACGTCACTTCATACAAAGTGTTTTGGTTACAAAAGGTCATCAAATATTGGTTAGTGAGCAGGCCTATGTTGATTTTCAGATTGTCAGTTATAAATATTGTATTTTATGTGATATAATGCCCATGGATGTGTGCCATGTTTTGCTTGGAAGACCATGGCAATTTGAGAGGAAAGCGGTGCATGATGGATGGGAGAATACATATACTATTGAGAAGGATGGAGAGAAGCAACCTTGCTACCTATAAAGGAGAAAGAAGAGGACAACAGCTGTAGCAGCAGTAATAAGGTAATGATGGTAAGTGGTAAGGAGTTTTTGAATGATTTGAAGAATGAAGAAATTGGTTATGCTTTGGTTCTTAAACCTAGATGTGTAATGACTTCTACAAAATTGGAGGCTTTACCTATTGAAGTACAATACATTTTGAATGAGAATATGGACATTGTTGCAACTAATTTGCCTAATGAATTGCCTCCTATTAGAAGTATTATCCATCATATGGATTTATTTCCAGGTACTAGCCTTCCAAATAAGGCTGCCTATATGTTAACACCTATGGAAAATGAGGAGATAAGGAAGAAAGTGGAGGGCCTTTTGAAGAAGAGTTTGATAAGGGAAAGCTTGAGCCCTTTTGTTGTTCTGACAATGTTGGTTCCAAAGAAAGAAGGGGAATGGCGTATGTGTACTAACTCAAGGGAAATTAATAAAATCACAATAAGATATAGGTTTCCCATACCTAGAATTGAAGATTTAATGGTTTGTTTGAGTGGCTCCATATATTTTTCTAAGATAGATTTAAAAAATGGCTATCACCAAATAAGAATCAGGCCAGGGGATGAATGGAAGACAACCTTTAAGACTAGTGATGGGTTGTATGAGTGACTAGTCATGCCTTTTGGATTGTCTAATGCCCCTTTTACTTTTGTGAGACTATTGAATGAGGTTTTGAAACCATTCCTTAGTAAAATTGTGATTGTATATTTGGATGACATTTTGGTGTTTAGCAGGTCCAAAGAGGAGTATATAGAACATTTGAAGCAAGTTATGAGGAGGCTACATGAAGAGAAGTTATAGATCAATTTGAAAAAGTGTGTGTTTATGCAAACCGAACTGGTTTACTTGGGCTTTGTGGTGTCAAAAGATGGGCTGAAGATGGATAGGGAGAAGGTTCAAGCCATACTTGATTGGTCATCACCAAGAAGTGTCATGGAGGTAAGGATCTTTCATGGTCTTTCTAGTTTTTATAGAAAGTTCATAAGAAATTTCAGTCATGTAGTAACACCTATCTTGGAGACTATTAAGGGGAATAAAAGACCATTTGTTTGGACCAAGGAGGCTAAAGAAAATCTTAGATTTCTTAAGAAGAAGGTGAGTGAACAACCCATACTTGCTTTGCTTGATTTTGATAAAGTGTTTCAAGAAGAGTGTGATGCTAGTGGGTTGGCTATTGGGGTAGTCCTAAGTCAAGAGGGAAAACTGGTTGCATATTTTAGTGAGAAATTAAATGAAGCAAAAAGAAAGTATTCTTCTTATGATTTGGAGTTTTATGATTTGGTCCAGTCCCTCAAGAAATGGAGACATTATCTATTGCCCAAAGAGTTCATTGTGTATACAAATAACCATGCTTTGTAGTTCATTAACAAACAACACAAAATGAATCAAAGGCATGCTAAGTGGGTTGAGTATATTCAGAGTTTTAACTTTTTTTTTAAAAACATAAGAGTGGTCAAATGAATAGAGTTGCTGATGCCTTAAGTAGGAAGAGTTTATTGTTGTGTGAAATACAAACTAACAGTGTGGGGTTTGAAAGTTTTGAAGAATTGTATGCAGATGATGCAGATTTTGGAGAGGCATTTGTAGCTTGCAATGATCCTATTTGCAGAAATAAAGAGCCATGGACTGATTACATGATTCAAGAATGTTTGTTGTTTAAGGAAAACAAGTTGTGTATCCCTAGAGGCTCCATGAGAGATAATTTGTTGAAGGAAAAGCATAGTGGTATTCTTGCTAGTCACTTTGGACAGAAGAAAACTTTTCTATAACTGAACACTCATTATTATTGGCCAAAGACGAAGTCAGATGTGAAAAGGTATGTGGAAAGGTGCAGAATTTGTCAACATGCTAAAGGAAGAAGTCAAAATGTAGGGCTTTATCATCCATTACCAGTTCCAACTAGGCCTTGGGATTCAGTGAGTATGGATTTTGTTTTGGGTTTGCCTCATACACAAAGGGGCAATGATTCAATCTTTGTTGTGGTAAATCAATTTTCTAAAATGGTGCATTTCATACCCTTCAAGAAGACTAGTGATGCCACTAACGTTGCTAATTTTTTCTTTAAAGAAGTTGTAAGACTGCATGGTATTCCAAGAAGCATAATTTTTGATAGGGCTACTAATTTTGTGGGTCATTTTTGGAGGACCCTATGGAGGAAATTGGGTACAAATTTGAACTTTAGTTCTTCTTATCATCCACAAACGTATGGTTAGACTGAGGTTGTCAATAGAAGCCTTGGTAATTTGTTAAGGTGTCTTGTTGGTAGTTCACCTAGAAATTGGGATCTCATGTTAGCACAAGTTGAATTGGCATATAATGATTCCCCAAATAGAAGCACAGGTTTCAGTCATTTTTATGTGGTGTATGGTATGCACCCAAGAGGTGTATTTGAACTTCGTGATCTTGCTAGAATGAAGAAGAGGAGTGCAGATGGGGAAGAATTTGCTCAAGCCATTCATGATATTCAAGAGAAGGTGAAGTATTAAGGACAACAATCAACCATACAAAAAGTATGCCGATCAAAAGAAGAGAGAGTTACAGTTTCAAATTGGAGACCTTGTATTGGTACATCTTCAGAAGGAGAGATTTCCTACTGGAACATACAACAAACTTCAGATGAAGAAGATTGGTCCCTGCCAAATCCTTAGGAAATTTTTTGCCAATGCCTCTAAGATATCACTGCCTACAAATCTGAATATATCTCCCATATTCAATGTGGCAGATTTGTATCCATACAAGGGGCATATAGAAGCAGATGGAACTAAAGTAGCCAATTCATCTCATGAAGAACAATTTGGAACAACCTCTGCTCCACAGTAGATAGAATGCATTTTGGACAAGCAATTGCTGAATAAGACCCGTAAGCACGAGTATTTTAAATATCTCATCAAATGGAGCAATCATCCCATTGAAGATGCTTCCTGGCTCACAGAGGATGAGATCATTAAGCATGGTCATTCAGTAGCAGACCTCATGAGTAGGAGCTCATGAATTCTTTCCACCTGGGGAGTTTGATGCAGGGGCATCGTGCACCCACAATTTTGGTTTTCTTTCTTGTTGTTTTGGTTTGTTTTTCTTTGTCTTTTTTGGTGATTCGTCATCTCCTTCGTTTATCCTTTGTAAGCTCCTATCACCCGTGCAATATGAACTAAATTCATAAAGGGGCTTTAAGTTGTCGGCTGTTATTCTCCCTAACCGAACAATATTACTTGTTAGTTGGTCGAATCATCAGTTGGACAATTTAGGGGGAAGTTGTAAAGTCTCTGGTAGGCGGTTTGATGACAGTTGGAGGAATGTAGAAAGAAACCCCTCAACGATGGTTACAGGATGGTTGGAGGCTATGGATTGACACCCTCATGTGGAAGGGTTGAGAGAAGGCAATCAAAAAGATATCTTCACGGATAATAGAGGGTAGAGAAGGGAGGATAGGAGAAAAGGTAGGAATTAGTATTGTTTTTTTCTACATATAGGAAAGGCCGATTGTTAAAGGCCGATGGTAAAAAGTTCTGTAATGTTTTGGTAATGGAATAAAATAGTGAGGACTCAGTATTTCATTCTAGCTTTGTGATTTCAATATTAATAAGAATCTGCATATACATTCTTCCTGTCATTTTGGGTATTCGATTATTAATCTCCTAATAGTCATCAGATTTCCATAGTCCATAATAGTATTCTTGAGTGCTTCAAGAATTAAACTGTGTGTAAGTCTTTTACTCAACATTTCAGATCACACTTCGTGATCCATCATTAGGAGAGCTAGAGAAGATAACTAGAAATGCATTTGTAGACCTATCAACCAAATAAATAGAAAGATAGAGGGGAAAGGCTCAAAAACCAAGACATAATAAGAAAAAGATATATAATAAAATAGGAAACGAAAAATAAAGTCACAAAAACAACCTCTATGAAAGTGCATGCATTAACATAAACATAAGAACCAAAAGAATGAAAAGGGAAGACCATAAAAATCAAAATAAATAAAGAAACAACGAGAGAGCAAGGCAAGGATTCAAAAGATGTACAATGAAGAGAGTAGATAAAAATATCAAAATGATTAAAAATCAAACAACGAAGGGCTAAAAAGTGATCGGGTTAAGTAGGAACTATAAAAGACCACAAGCAATTATGTATGTATCTACATACATAAAAGCGGAAAAAGGCCAGAAGGAACACACACACACACACATATATAAGTATGAGTGTGTGTCTGTATAAAAATATGTACATGCATATATAGGAAAGAACTAACCAATATACATAAAAAAGAAAAAAATAAACAAGGAACCAAATAAGTATAAGCTAAACAAAGAATTGAAAAAGGAGAAAACACCAAAATATATATTAAAAGGAAATAAATACTATAGAACAATAAGAGAAGAGAGCAAAGAAAGTAAATGATGCAAAAGGGAAACCTAAGAGGGCTAAAAAATGAAGAAGCAAAATATATATATACACACACTAACCAAAGGACCAAAAATGAATAAACAATACAATATATGTAAAAGAACAAGTAAGAGGAGAGCAAAGTAAGAAAATGAAGAAAAAGAGAAACCTAAGATGTCTTAAAATGGAGAGGCAAATATATATATATATATATGCAAAAATTAACCAAATAAACAAACATAAGAATAAAAATTAAAAAATAATGAAAGCAAGGAAAATAATGACAAAAACAACAAGTATGAAGGACTAACAATTAATAAAACCAAAGGGAGAGAAAGGAGAATTGAAAGCTAAAGAGGACAATCAAGAGAATATAATAAATGAACAATAAAACTATAAACAAGCAAAATGTAAGCAAAGACAATCAACAACCAAAAATGAACAACAAGCCAAGAAATAAATAAGCCAAAAGAAATGACATATCTATATGTATGTATGTATACAATATCTACATACATACATATATATGTGTTAACATAAATACGTAAATATGAAGGAAACTAAGAATACAAAAAACTATATGGGAGAGAACTCCTATATATATATATATATGTTCCTTCTGGCCTTTTTCTGCTTTTATGTATGTAGACACATACATAATTGCTTTAGGTCTTTTATAGTTCCTACTTAACTCGATCACATTTTAGCCCTTCATTGTTTGATTTTTAATCATTTTGATATTTTTATCTACTCTCTTCGTTGTGCATCTTTTGCTTCCTTGCCTTGCTCTCTCGTTGTTTCTTTATTTATTTTGATTTTTATGATCTTCCCTTTTCATTCTTTTGGTTCTTATGTTTATGTTAATGCATGCACTTTCATAGATGTTGTTTTTGTGACTTTTTTTTTCTTTTCCTATTTTATTATATATCTTTTTCTTATTATGTCTTGGTTTTTGAGCCTTTCCCCTCTCTCTTTCTATTTATCTGGTTGATAGGTTTGCAATTGCATTTCTAATTCTCTTCTCTAGCTCTCTTGATGATGGATCACGGAGTGTGATCCACAACGTTGAGTAAAAAACTTACATAGTTTAATTTCCAAAGCACTCAAGAATATTAATCTCCAGTCATTATTTCTGAATCTCTATTTGATTGAATGCATTACGAAGCTGCTTGATTCTGTGACTAGTAAGGCAACCATCATATTTAGATCGCAAACCCTGTTTTGTGAAAGTACATGCATTGAAATTTGGTGATTTCCTTTAATCCTTTCATTAAAAGAGTTTGAAATTACAACTTTGTGTGTTGTGGTGTCATTTTATTACATTTTCACAAAGTTTATGCTTAATCATTTTTACATTTAAGTCTTGGGTTAATTTGAGCATGTTAAAATGTCTGATTACTTTTTGCAAGACTTTCATGTGTATGATGAGCCATTAGTTGTGATGATTTCAATATGTTAGATGAAGCCCTTGAGGACTTTATCTCAATTAGACATTCCACTACGACTCTTAAAACTTTGTTGTTTCAAAGGTTTGTAAATGCAATCTATGTTCATAAAACTAAGGAAGAATCTGTGAAACCGAAAATAGTTCACTTTGTATTCAGATGCCATTCCTTCTAAACTAGTTCTCACTGTTAGAGGTCCTTCACCTTCTTCCTACCTCCTGATTATGTTTATAACTATGCTAAACAATTTACATATCAAAATTTACAATAACTTAGTCATATCGTGGTTTCTCATACTTACAATACTTGGAATAACAAACAAAGTAAATAACAATCGAGCATTCCAATATCTTTACTAGATTCTCAACCTATGCTTCCTCAAGCACCTCATTTAACGCATAAGGTGGGTCAAGATTATGATCTTGTTGAGCAGCTTCATGCTACTCCTGCTGAGATATCTCTTTGGGAACTTATACAAACTTCACCTACATACCATGGAATGCTCCAAGAAGCTTTACAAAAGGTGATTGTACCACCTACTATTAAACCTAATAATGTAGCAGCTCTTCTCGATTGTATGCATGTGACAAAAATAGACATTCTATTTCAACATGAGTTGCCATCTCTTGAAGTTCAAAATCAGTATGATCCTTTGATTATATTCATTACAATAAACAAGAAACTGATTAAACGAGTTATGATTGATAATGGATCAACTCTTAATGTTTGTAGTATCAATCTATTGCATAAGATTAAATTTGATACATCTTTGATCAAACTGGATAGGATAAGTATCTGTGGCTTTGATTATAATGGAAGACAATCTATAGGCACTATAACTTTACCTGTACAAGTTGGGCCTGTAACTCTACCTACCCTGATTCATGTCATGCCTTATTCTTTATCTTACAACATGATTCTTGGTAGACCGTGGATTCATGCACTAGGGATAGTTCCTTCTACCATTCATCGTTCAATCAAGTTTGCTCATAAAGATAAACTTCATACTATTCATGCTAATCCTGAACCAGATATTTGTTTACAAATTGAATCACAAAAGCACATTGTTCAACACAAGATCTTAAACAATCTGAAGGTTAACTTATCAACCCCTCTTGCGATAGATAATGTTGTGCAAAAATTAAAACAATCGAATGCATTTCTTGGTGACGATTAGGGTTCGTTAGATTTTTCATCTCCCTCTACAGGTGAGTATAAAATTAACAACTCCACTCCTGAGGCATCAAGTGTTGCATCGATCTCGTCTCATTGTTCAAATACTAAAGTCTCTTTGCTAACAAATATAGATAATACTCTTACTTACACTACAGATTATGAGACTTATGAAGCCCTACCTTCTTCCAAAGAAATGGCTTCACTCTATGGTCGATAATTTTAGATCCTTTATAAGAATTGTGAATATGTAGGTAATGGTTGCAGTATTAATCAATAAGGGATTTGTGTACCTATAGAATTTGCTTCGTGACATTACTCAAGTGGTATTGGATATAACCCTTTTAGGGAATCTAAACCCTGTAAATGTCCCACTCTTAATGTGAATACATTATCCACACTTAATTTGATCTTCCTTGAGATGATTGACACTAGTTGTCCTCTAGGAGAGATCCCCTTAGACATCTTTTCAACAAATGAAGCGATAATTGAATTCTTGGCTGCTTACGACAATATTCCCCATTACCATCATAAACACAAATTGCCTTATTGTTTGAATAGTGCTGCATATTTTGGAAAGTTTGTTAGCATGATAAATACTACTCTAAAATCTAAAGAAGAATTTGAAGAATTACCGCAATCACTTGATCTCCTAGACCACACTACTCTACTTAATGGAAAGACTGTTGATGTTTTCATGGAGAAAGATAATACTGAAAAAGTTATCTCTATAGGTGATTGCTTAAGTGTAGAAGAAAAGAAGATATGACAAAATTGTTACATGAATTGTTTGCTTGGAACTATTTGGGTATGCCTGGTATTGATCCTCAGATTGTAACACATAATAGTGTACTGAAACCAGATGCTAAGCCATTTAAACAAAAGATTCATAAAATTAATCCTAAGATTGCGTTACTTGTTAAGGTTGAAATAGAAAAGTTGTTACAAGATGGTTTTATTTGCCCTATTGACTATTCACCTTGGATCTTGAATATAGTGGCTGTCACTAAACCTGATGGTTGTATTCACATGTGTATCGATTTTAGAGATTTGAACCTTGCATCTTTGAAAGATGATTTCCCACTTCCTAACATTGATATGATTATTGATTCAATAGCCGACCATGAATTACTTTCCTTCATGGATGGATTTTTAGTATATAATCAAATCTTCATAAACCCTCAAGATCAATATAAAACTACTTTTATAACACCTTGGGGTACATTTTGTTGGGTAGTCATGCCATTTGGACTTAATAATGCTGGAGCAACTTACCAATGTGCCATGACTCTTATCTTTCATGATTACATGTATAATATCTTAGAGGACTATGTCGATGACATCTTTGTGAAGTCCATTCATCGCCAAGATCACACCATGACTCTTCAATAGATCTTTGAGCGAATAAAGAAATATAACATGCGATTAAATCCCCGTAAGTGTGTATTTGGTGTCGACAATGGAAAAATGTTGGGATTCATAGTTTCAAATCATAGTATTGAAGTAGATATGAAAAAGATTGACGTGATCGTTAACATGCCACCGCCAAAAAACATATCTCAACTTCATAGTTTGCAAGGGAAGATACATGCCATTTGCCGATTTGTTTCACAACTCGCGGATAGGACTCGCCCTTTTACTCAACTACTGAAGAAGGATTCAAAATTTCAGTGGAATTTGGAATGTCAGAAGGCTATTGAAGACTTAAAACGTTACCTCGCTAAACCTCAAGTTTTACAACCTGCCATTCCTGATAAACCTTTTATACTTTACACTTTCGCATCTAATAATGCTCTTGTAGCTTTATTAGCACAACATAATACTGAAGGTAAGGAATGTGCTATATATTATATCAGCTGAACATTGCTCAATTATGAAGTGCGATATACTATCATTGAGAAACAATGCTCAGCTCTTATCTTCACAACACAAAAGCTTAGGCATTATCTCTTAAATGTTGAGATACATGTAATAGTAAAATTTGACCCCTTGAAACATCTCTTTTCTAAAACTAATCTTTCCGATCGCCTTGCTAAATGGGTTATGTTGTTAACGAAATTTGATCTCAAATTTATATCTCTGAAAGCGATAAAAGGACAAGCATTAACCGGCCATTTAGCTGAGGCACCCTCTCCTTTTGCTATACAGAATCAGGAGACATTCCCTGATGATCAAATCTTAGCAATTGATACAAAAGATAAATGGGAATTGTATTTTGACGGATCAAGATGTCGAATCAACATCGGTGTTGGTGTCATATTGGTACCCCCTGTAGGTAAGCCGATTCCTATGTCTTACCGCTTAAGCTTCTCATGCACAAACAATATTGCTGAGTACGAATATCTTATTGCACAACTTCATGTCGTCTTGACTTTAAACATCAAAAACCTCACTATATATGGTGTTTCACAACTGATTGTATAACAAATAAATGGATCATATCAAGCTAAACAAGACAAATTATCTCAATATCACGATTTTGCCTTGTCTTTATTAAAGCATTTTCAATCCTTTCAAATTGACACTATTCCAAGAAAAGACAATCGACATGTGGATGCAATGGCAAGCGCAACTTCCCTTATATCCCCAGATGATTCTCCTAATGCATTTACTTTTCTTATCCATAATCTTAAAACACCAGTCATAGAAGATGCTGTAGTTGCAAGTCTTGATTTTTGCTATGATATATAAACTCTGATGAATGGTTCTCCCATATATACAACTATTTGCGTGATGGAACAATCCTTAATGTTGAACATTGGTGAAATATTGATGTCATTAGGCAACTCTACCTCAAATGCATTTCCTAAATCATGCTTCTTCAGGATTCTACATGGTCCAAATTTCCTCATCTTCAGCTTATTATATGTACCAACTAGAAATCTTTCTTTTCTCAAGTGAACCATGACTTCATCACCCTCCTGAAACTCTTTATGTCTCCTCTTCTGATTTGCCTTAGCCTTATACTGAGAATTCATCTTATGGATATGATTTCTTACCTCTTCGTGCAAATTCTTCAAGTGCTCAACAAAATTTTTAGCTTTGACACTATTCTTCTCCCCCTTATCCATCCTCCTCAATTCGGAAGTAGTTCATGGGCTACTCCCATACACAACCTGGAATGGAGATTTACCTGTGCTCCTATTGACAAAATTGTTGTAAGCAAATTCTACCTGTAGTAAAATCAAATCCCATCCCTTGGGCTTATCTCCTACTAAGCATCGTAACAGGTTACCCAAACTCCTATTCACCACTTCTGTTTATCCATCAGTCTGTGGATGGTGTGCAGAACTGAACTTCAAATCTATTTTCAACTTCTTCCACAATGTCCTCCAAAAATAACCAACAAACTTGGTATCTCGATCTGAAACTATGCTCTTAGGTAGACCATGTAGTCTCACCACCTCCCTGAAAAATAACTCTGCAATATGAATAGCATTATTAGTCTTCTTGCAAGGAATAAAATGTGCCATCTTCAAGAATCTATCCACCACCACAAAAATGGAATCATGTCCTCTCTATGTCCTTGATAAACCAAGAACAAAATCCATACTAATATATTCCCATGGCTTCTTCGATAGATGTAATGGCTGATATAGCCCTATATTTAGACTTGTTCCTTTTGCCATCTGACACACTTTGCAACTCTGCACAAATTTTCTCGCATCCTGCTGCAATTATGGCCAGTAATAATGTTCACCAACAACAACAATGGTCTTATCTCGACCAAAGTGTCCAGCTAATCCTCCGCTATACTTCTCCTTAATCAGGTTCTCTCTCATGGAACTCCTTGGAATGCACAACTGGCTTCCTCTAAACAACATGCCATCTTGGATTATAAAATCCAACCATTTTGTCCTATCTAAAGTAACAGGTTCCAAACAAGCTTTCTAGACCTCTGCAAAATCTAGATCTTCAGGATACAAACTTTTGAGCTCATCAAACCCAACAACCTCTATCTTCATTTCTGTCAACAAATTTTGCCTTCTGCTCAAGGCATCTGCAACTCTGTTGGACTTCCCACTCCTGTGCTTCAAAACAAAAGTATAACTCTGCAAAAACTCAACCTATTTTAAGTGCCTTTGATTTAACTTTCCTTGACTATTAAGATACTACAAAGCCTGATGATCAATATATAAAACAAACTCTTTTGGCAACAAATAATGTCTCCATTTATTCAAATCTTGAACTATTGCATAAAACTCCTGATCATAAACAAAATACTTTTTCTTGGCATCATTAAGCTTCTCACTAAAATAGGCAATGGGCTTACCTTCTTGACTCAGAACAACTCCTATAGCACTGTCACTAGCATCACAATCTACCTGAAATACCTTATTAAAATCTGGAAGTGCTAAAATAGGTTGCTCTGTGACTTTCTGCTTCAATGTATCAAAGCTTTTATCTACTCCTTTAATCCATTTAAACTCTTTTATATCCCCTCTCATTGTCTTAGTTAGGGGTGCACACATGCTACTAAACTTCCTGATAAACTTTCTGTAAAAACTTACCAAACCATTAAAAGATCTTACCTCGGAAGCACTCCTTGGCGTAGGCCATTCATTGATAGCCCTCACCTTCTCTGGGTCCATCTTAACACCTTCCTCTGAGACAACAAATCCTAGGTATACCAACTTCTTCTTTGCAAAGCTACATTTCTTCAAATTAATCAACAACTTCTCATCCCTCAGCTTCTCCAAAACTCTTCTGATATGCATCCTATGCTCATCCCAAGTCTTACTAAAAATCAAAATATCATTTAAATAAACAATAACAAAACTTCCCAAAATCTCTTTCAATACCTTGTTCATGAGCCGCATGAATGTGCTCAGTGCATTGGTTAGCCCAAATGGCATGACTAACCACTCAAACAAACCTTCCTTTCTCTTGAAGGCTGTCTTCCATTCGTCTCCTTCCCTGATACGGATCTGGTGATACCCACTCTTCCAGTCAATTTTCATGAAGTACTTGGCTCCAGTCAAACAGTCCATTATGTCATCCATTCTTGGCAATGGAAACCTGTACTTGATCGTGATCTTATTGATGGCCCGAGAATCTGTACACATTCTCCATTCTCCATCTTTCTTTGGTGCTAGTACTGCAGGTACCCCACATGGACTTAGTCTCTCCCTCATTAGTCCCTTCCTTAACAACTCTTGAACTTGTCTGTTCAGCTCTTCACTCTCTGCAAGAATCATTCTGTGGGTTGCCTTATTCAGCAAACTAGCTTTTGGTATCAAATTCATTTGGTGACTTCTCTTCCTCACCGGCGGTAAACCTTCTGGTACATTATCAGAGATAATATCCTGAAATTCTTCCAACATATCTGAGACTTCTACAGGTACATCTTCACATTTCTCTTGACTAATCTTAGGAATCAATGCAAAGCAATAACATTCATGTTTCATACCCTCTAAAAATTTCCTATCATCTACCAAGCAAATTCTGGCAGTACTACATACCTTTTCTTCCACCTCCTTCAAGGGCTTCAACTTATGACGAACTCCATCCTTTGTTAGGGAGTATGTGTTTGCATGGCCATCATGGATAATGCTCCTATCATACTGCCACGGCCTCCACAATAACATATGACATGCATCCATCGGTATGATGTCACACAGCACCTCGTCCTGGTAGTCCCCAATCTTGAACTTCACTAAACACTGCTCATTAACCAAAGATTTGTGGTCCTTCTTTAACCATGCAATCTGATATGGATGTGGATGCTTTCTTCTTGTCAACTTCAACATGTCAACCATCTCCTCTAAAATAGGATTGTCAGTGCTTCCACTATCAATCATAATATCACAACACTTACCTTCACATTTGCACCTTGGGTGGAATAAACTCTTCTTTTGATTGGGTTCTTTCTCCTCATTCAACAAAGTTCTTCTAACAACTAGGTTTTCTCCCCTTTTAGCATCTTCAGAGTGCTCAGATTGTGCATCTTCATCAACATGTGTAACTTGTGCATTACCTTTAGGTCTTCTATTTGTCCTTCCTTAATGTTGTGGACACTCGTATGCTTGATGTCCTTCTTCTCCACATTGGAAATAGGTTCCATTGAAACCTCCTCTTCTAGGTCTTTGCCCAGGTCTACCTCTTCCTCTTTGCTCACCATTGTTTTGGTCACAAGGGCGGTAGGTATTATCTCCTCTCTAATTTTGATTGGTGTTGGCTTCTTCACTTTTCTTTGAATCTTCATTTCAGCCCCAATAGGGTCTTCCACTAGTCCTTCCGCCTTGACCTCTTCCCCTTTGCTCGATGTCAAATCTTTTATCCAGCTTCTCTTCCACCTTTAGGGAAAACTAGTATGCATCTTCTATGGTGGTCATTCTGACCAGACTCAGCTCCTCTTGAATACTTGGCCTCAACCCATTAATGTAACGAGCTACCTTCTCCTTGTTGGCCTCTGCATGACCAGTTCTGATAGTAATCTTATAAAACTCTTCTGTATACTCCTTAACAGACTTGTTTCCTTGCTTCAATCCTTGCAACTTCTTCAACAACTCCATCTCATAGTCCACGGGAATGAACTGCTTCTTCCATTTCTACACCATCCGATCCCATCTGGTGATCTTTCCTTTTCCTCTTCTATTCCTCTCTAACTGGACCTCCTTCCACCAAATACTAGCATGGCCCTTCAATTTTGTATTTGCAAACTTGACCCGATCTGGGTCTTCCACATCTTCATACTCAGAATATTCCTCCATGTCATTGATCCAATCAATAAGCTGTTTTGGATTCAAATCTCCAGAATGTGTAGAAACTTCGATCCTGGGCCTCTTTCCAATCTTAGAAATGGTCCTCAACAACCTAACTTCTGCAAGATTTCCTGCAGCTTATTGTTCTTCCTCAGATAGCTCCTCTTCCGCTTCATCCTCGCTTTCTTCTCTTGTTCTTGGCTCAAACCCTCTTCGCAGCTCCTCTTGCAATGCATCAATTTGTCTTTGAAGGGCTCTAAAACCCTCTTCCGTCAAAGCATTCCTCCCAATACGATTTCTTCATGGAGGCATCTTGATCTCCACAGCAAACCCACAACCTCAGGTCTTGGTGCAAACTGCCTCACGGTTGGTGATCTGTCTACACACTTAGGAACCCTTGCTTTGATACCACTTGATGAAGGAGGTAAATCATAAAACACACAATAATAGAAATTGCACACAGAAAATAAAATGATATTTTATTAATATGGGCAAAACATTACATTACAGAAGCTCAGATACAATCAGAGGATGAATCCCCTATAGGCTGCAACACATTACAACTCCCTCTCTCAAGACTCTGGAATGTTCAGCCTTTTGTAACCCCAAATCAACTATAGTTTCTATTTTCCCACCTTTTCTTGACTCTACACTTTCCCCCTTAACTCTACTACCCCAAGGCTTCCCAAAAATGGTCATATATAGCCCTTTTTTGGCGGCCACCAGCTTAATTTCAAAATTTGCATCTCCCTCCAAAAATAGGTCAACTTTGCGGGACCATAGCTTTCGATCCGACCGTTGGATTTTCAAATATAATACCTTTTCGGAAAGCTCTCGAAAAGACGATTGTGCACAAGCTATACCTAAAGGTAGACTGCTTGGGTTTCCCACCAAATTTTGGGCCCATCCGGAGCCTCTAAGTGCCTCAAATTTGACTTTGAATATTTCAATAGGATTTTTGGAATTTGAAATTTTAATATCTTACAAATGACAAATGATATTGAAGTGATTTCTTCACCATTAGCTTCAATTCACCATTCTGGAGGTTTGTGTAAGATTTTGTATCAAACCGTGCACAAATGTAAACTTTACTAAAAATAGTAACCCTGCCAAATTTAGTTCTTATTGAAAAGAAACAACATTTTTTTGGTTGATGCAAAATTGCTCTTACACCGTGGATGCTCCTGCATCACATCTTTGGAGGAAGCATATCAGTTTGCCCTGAAAGTTGAAGAGAAGTTGAACAAGAGGCATGATCAGAGACAGAGAGGTAGAGGAGGTAAATTTCAGAGAGGTAGAACATTTTCTGGAGGAGAGAGATCATATGCGGAGCAGAACAGACCTGAGAACACATTGAAGAAGGATGACAGAGATAACAATGCATACCGGAGAGATGACAAAACTTACTACTGGAGAGGAAACCCTAATGTATACCGAAATGAATGATACAGAAGAGAAGGAAGAGGACTTGATAAGAGAACATTCAGAGGCAATTGTTTCAAGTGTGGAGGTGAAGAACATAAAGCATTCGAATGTAATCAGGGGAGTACAAGTAAAATGATAGAGAATAGTCAAAGAGCAGCCTATGTTGAAGAAGAACCTGTTGGATCACCTAGTTCAGTTGGTAAACTTGAGAAAGGAGAATCACTTGTGATGAGGAGAGCAGTATTTCAAGCAGAGATAAATGAGGAACCACCGTAAAGGAAGAGTTTGTTCAGAACAAGATGCAAATAAGGAGGTAAATGTTGTAAAGTTGTTATTGATAGTGGTAGTTTAGATAACCTAGTTTCATAAGAGATGGTGACTAAGCTGAAGTTGGAAAGATTGAAACACCCTAAGCCCTATCAGATAGCATGGATTTAGGATGATCATAAGGTACTAGTGAGTGACCAATGTTTGGTGAAATTTCATGTTGGATCATATCATGATGAAGTCTTGTGTGATATTATGCCTATGGATGTATGTCATATTTTGTTGGGTAGACCTTGGCAGTATGATAGAAAATCTATACATGATGGGAGAAAGAATACATACACTATAACATCAAATGGAAAGAGAATTACTTTGATTCCTTTGGAAGATGATCCTAAGAGTGAAGTATGTGAGAATGCCACAATCTGTTTGGTAGATGGAAGAAAATTTCTAGATGGTTTGAGACATGAGAATATGTGTTATGTGTTGATCCCTAAGAAGCCTAAAACATTAAAGGAGACAGAAGAATCACAACTAGAGGAGATAAAAGAGTTGCTGACAGAGTATGAAGACATCATATCAGATAATGTGCCTAAAGGATTGTTACCTATAAGGAGTATCAGTCATCACATGGATCTTATACCAGGAGCTAGTTTGCCTAACAAAGCAGCACATAGAATGACACTGACAGAAAATAAGGAATTGAATAGGCAGATACAAGAATTGTTGAGGAAAGGTCTAATCATAGAAAGTTTGAGTCCTTGTGCAGTACCCGTAGTGCTAGCACCTAAGAAAGATGGAGAATGGATAATGTGTACCGACTCTAGAGAAATAAACAAGATCATAGTTAAGTATAGATTCCCTTTACCTAGGATGGATGATATCATGGATTGTTTGAGTGGAGCAAGATATTTTACAAAGATAGACTTGAAGAGTGGATACCATCATATCAGAATCAAAGGAGATGAATAGAAGATTGTTTTTAAGACAAATGAAGGATTGTATGAATGGTTAGTGATGCCTTTTGGATTGACAAATGTGCCGAGTACTTTCATGAGATTGATGAATGAGGTCTTGAAGAAATTCTTGGGTAAGTTTGTGATTGTATACTTAGATGATATTCTGATTTTCAGTAAGACAAGAGAGGAACATTTGTGACATATTAGACAAGTTTTGTAGAGGTTGAGAGAAGAGAAATTGCTAATAAACATGAAGAAGTGTAGTTTCATGAAGAATTGGTGTATTTGGGATTTGTGATTTCTGTGGAAGGATTGAAGATGGACCCAGAGAAAGTCAGAGCAATTGTTGAATGGCCTACACCGAAGAGCATTGGAGAAGTCAGATCATTTCATGGATTAGCTAGTTTCTACCAAAAGTTTATCAGAAATTTTAGTTCAGTTTGTAGCCCTATGACAGAGACAATGAGAGGTGACATAAAAGATTTCAAGTGGACATCAGGAGCAGATAAAAGTTTTGAATTGTTGAAGTAGAAAGTAACAAAGCAACCTGTGTTGACATTACTAGATTTCAATAAGGTATTTCAAGTAGATTGTGATGCAAGTGGGAGTGCAATTGGAGCAGTATTAAGTCAAGAAGGTAGACCTGTAGGCTATTTCAGCGAGAAGATGAATGATACAAGGAGAATATATTTAGTTTATGATCAAGAGTTCTATGCCATAATTCAAGCCTTAAAGAAGTGGAGACATTATTTGTTGCCTAAGGAGTTTGTGTTGTATACAAATCATCAAGCTTTGCTGTATTTAAATAGTCAAGGTAAGTTGAATCAGAGACACATGAGATGGGTAGAGTTCATGTAGAGTTATACTTTTGTGTTGAAGCATAGGAGTGGAAAATCAAACAAAGTTGCAGATGCCTTGAGTAGGAGAAGAAACTTGTTGACAGAGATGAGAGTTGAAGTGATATGATTTGATGAATTGAAGAACATGTATGAGGGAGACACTGATTTTGCAGAACCTTGGAAAGCATGCAAGGAACCTGTTGTGACAGATAGGAGTAAGTGGTTGGATTATTTCATTCAAGAAGACATGTTGTTCAGAGGAAATCAGTTGTGCATACCTAGAAGTTCAATGAGAGACAATTTGATCAAGGAGAAGCATAGTGGTGGATTGACAGAACATTTTGGCATTGACAAGACAGTGGCTTTGGTGAGTGAGAATTACTTTTGGCCTCAGATACATAAGGATGTTTAGAAATTTGTGTAAAGTTGTAGAGTTTGTCAAGTTGCAAAAGGGAGTGGTCAAAATATTGGATTGTATAAACCTTTGACAGTACCAGAGAAACCTTGGGAAGACATAAGTATGGACTTTGTAATGGGATTGCCTAAAACATAGAGAGGACATGATTCAATATTTGTAGTGGTGGACAAATTTTCAAAGATGGCTCATTTCATACCTTGTAAGAAGACAACTGATGCAGTACATGTAGCTGACCTATTTTTCAAGGGGATTATGAGATTGCATGGATTACCTAAGAGTATAACTTCAGACAGAGAACAAGATTTCTTGGATACTTTTGGAAGACACTTTGGAAAAAGATGAAGACAGATTTGAAGTTCAGTTCAACTTTTCATCCACAGAATGATGGACAGACAGAAGTAGTGAATAGGAGTTTGGGAAACTTGTTGAGATGTTTGGTTGGAGAGAAGGCAGGAAGTTGGGATTTGATTCTTTCACAAGCATAGTTTGCATACAATAATTCAGTGAATAGGAGTACTGGAAGAACACCTTTTGAGATTGTTATTAGAGTAAACCCTAGAGGAGTTGCAGAATTGAGAGATATCAGTATGGTAGAAAAGAGAAGTGCAGAAGTAGAAGAATTTGTAGGACATATGGAAAAAGTGCATAATCAGGTGAAGAAGCATTTGGAGGATATGAACAACAAGTATAAGGAGCAAGCAAATGAGAAGAGAAGACATAAGGAATTTGCAGTTGGAGAAGAAGTGATGGTATACATGAGAAAAGAGAGATTTCTAGTTGGTACATATAACAAGTTGAAGATGAAAAAGTTTGGACCTTGTAGGATACTCAAAAAGTTTGATTCAGGAAATGCATATGAAGTGGAATTACCAGAGGCATTGGGTATATCACCTATTTTTAACATTGCAAACCTATATCAGTATCATGAAGTAGAGTTTAGTGACAACATGGAAGAAGACTTGAAGAAGCAGTTACCACAACAAGCACTAGAGCAGATTGAAGACATTTTAGACAACAGAGTTGGACGCAACACCAGAGGAAGACAATACAAAGAATACCTTGTGAAGTGGAAAGGCAGACCAGAAGAAGATTCATCATGGATTTCTCAGGCTAAGGTGGACCATCTTCGTTTTCCTCTAGCCCCAACAAAGTGAGGGACTCACTTTTTTCAATAACCCTGAATGTCTGATGCAGGAGCATCCCTGGTTCAAGAGCATTCTTGCATCAACCAAAAATATTTTCATTTCAGTTTGTTTGCAGTTCAATTTGTTTCTTTTCATTTTTCCAGTTTAGTTCAGGTAGTTAAGTCAATAGCAGTTTCTATATTTTGGTCCGCATTCTACCACAGTTGCATTTCAGATTTTGCGGAGCTGGACTTAGCATCTAGACATGTTCATCTACATCATATCTAGAATTCAGAGCAATTGGTTAAGGTACCGGAAAGTTATTGCTACCAGAAGAGCAATTATTTTCTCAGAGTAGAGCATTCTGATAGTCCAGGCAATTAGCTAAGGAGAAGACCTGCGGAAAATTTCACAACTTTCGAAGCTTAACGACACATCATTCAATGATCTTTGGTTCGTGGTAGACCTCCCCCAAGATTTGCACATCATTCCATTCATTTACGGAGGTGTTCTATGCATTTAGGTTTGACATACCCATGTACACATGTTACAACTCTTCATCAGAGTTTGTAATCTTCCTTGGCCGACGCGGAGGAATATTATGATCCAGAGATAATATATAATAATGTAATATATCCTTAGGAAAGAATTGATTCACATAGTGATAGTTGATAGTTTAGATCTTGTGTGAAGGAGCTTCAAAGCTATATCTTATGCATATTCTGACATTATGAAATCAGGCCTTGAGCTCTAATTATAAGCCCACATGATGCCAGCCAGATTGTATTTGAATTCTATGATATACTAAATGAATGATCTGCATTTGTTTCATATCTTTGAGTTGTTTCCGTTGTGTTTACTCTTGCTGCACGGTCTGGACAGTTCATTCTGTGAACCCTCCTACCATGACTGCAGCAACCGTTCATTCAACGTTGGATACTTGGTATTTTATGATAATCAACGCAATGTGAATGTACCCCCTGGAGAAAAAGGAAAGTTCAACCCTAATTGGCTTAGATTGTATGTCATTACTAAATCCTTTAGATTAGGAGCGTATAAGCTAGCCGACGAACAAGGTATGCCACTTAAAGAACCTATTAATGTTGCGCACCTTAAGAAAATTTATGCTTAAGGTTATATGTTAGATGTTAGTTTAAAAAGCAAAACTTATCAGTTAGTTTAGCTTCAATTTTGACAAGGTATGATTATTTTGTCTTAATTCATTTAACATAGAAATCTCTTTCAGTTAATCATTGTGGTATCTTGTTAAACATGCTTTATTAAGATTAGTTTTGTATTAACTTTGGTATAGCATAGAATGTTAGTTATGTGTGAAATTTATTAATCATTGTGCTTTTACTATATGTTCTGTAAATAATTGTTTAGTAATCTATTTGCATTAATTACCTTTCCTCATAAGCATTTAACATTTATCACTAGATGCATTTTACACAAATCACATGTGATAAATTAGACAACACTAGACATAGTAATACGAAAACATCTCATATATATATATCATCAGTTGCATATACATCCAAGTTGACTATCCCGTATATCAAAATGGGATGTCGTAGTAAATCATATACATCACATAGATGAACCCCTATCACATGTGCCCTTGGGACCTCGTGGTATGCATGTGACGGAGGCCTGACCATGTGTAGCTATGGATCACGAATGACTCCTAGAGACACTCCACGATCGTAACCCCCTAATATCCCCTCTGAGTCCTAGCACCTTGCCCTGCAGCTCCATATACATCTGCTGATACTGGTCTCTTTCTGCTTGAGCCCTGTCTTTATCAGCTCTCACCTGACATAACTCAAGAAGTAAGATCTCGCTAGTGACAGGATCTCTCTCAAGTGCAGGTACATCTACTGCCTAATCTTGTATCATCTGGAGCTCTACCTCCGCATGCTCAGCTCTCTCGATAGCTTAATCTAGAATAGACTCTACTAATAACTGATATCTCACAAAAGGCATAAAGATCTCTGCATGTCACCCTACGGATGGCTGTGGCAAGTATCTCGCCTGCACCCGCTGCTCGACCGCATCAGCTCGAACTATCTCTGCTATGACACGACCCACCAAGTCACGCCATGCGTCTGTCTCGACTACAAAAAGAAAACAAAATAGATATCAGTACCTCATATAGATATCATAAATAAATAATCACAAATAACTACATCTAAACATAACAAGCATCCTACCTGGATCTCCATCTCACCAAGATGGATCTCAGATAGTTGAAGGTGAGACTAGCTCTGCAGCTGCCTTTGTAGCTGGGAACATACGACCACTAGTCCCACCTCACTCAAGCTAGCTTGACCTCCTCACATTTGTAAGGGTTGGACTGCGAGAATTGGCCTCATCATCAATGTCTGCCTCCTGCTGATCTCATTCTGGTCTCGCCCTAAAGACATAGCATGACGGGACCTCCTCCTCACTATCATCGTCATCATTCTCATCCTAATCCAAATCATAGTATCCTATGAAGTCACTCATGCCATCCTCTATCCTTGTGTTACTCCCATGACTGACCCAAGGTTGAGGGTCGCCTGTAGGGTGACCGGGTGAATAGATAGGAGCAGGCCATGCTGTCTGTCACCAGATCTGATATGGTCAGGTAACTCCAACATCATCTGCATCAGATATCAACTCTACATCCTCTGGACCATCATCATCACTCATTGCCACATCTGTTAGTGTCAGCCATTAGGCACTGTTCGCCCTGACTGTGCTACGCACAGAGCACGCATAGCTCAAACACATCATGGGTACATCCTATCGGTGCATGAACTATCATGCTATCTGATTAAAGTAGAACCATGAAACAATGTGATCGAGGAGACCGACCATCAACCAATCCCTCTGCATCCTTGCTAACTATCTCCGCTGACCCGACCATGCTATATAGCTGCGATATGGTCTCCAGATGATATTGTTGGGCTGCAATCTATCAAACACAATCCTCCAATACAGTAGATCACCATGTCTTTGGCATCTGATAAGATGATAGGTGTGGAGCCGTGGATAGGTGAATGCTAGCTCTATAGGAAAGCCTGTAGGCTGCGTGCATCTGATGTGCTCAAAGGCCCAAATCTAAAGTAATGTGCAACACATTAAACCCTGTGCCTCATAATGGACATATTGTCCCAAGTCGCGGCAGAGGTGCACAAGCATACAACGCCCCCACGCGTAGACTGTCCGATGCTCCTCCATACCCTAATGGTATGAACAAGGCCCCCATGAAGGTGAATGCCTTGTCCATCTGGTGCTGCTACTGATTCTACTGTGACAATCATAATCTTCTAAATCAGAGGGATGTCAGCGCATCCCTACTCTAGTAACCGAAGCTGTATGTGCCCATGCTCTACCCGAGTGACTGTGCGGCCTAGACAGTACATCTGACTCTCCCGTGTATACGCTACTGAGTGACACTCTATGACCCTCAGTGTCTCTCCACGTATAGGTAGACACAGGATCCTGTAGACATCCTCCAACGAATGGTCATCTCCCCTGTAGGTAGATAGAATGTAGAAGTATCTACATTCCACCTCTCCATCAATGCCATTAGCATGCTAGAGTGAAACCTAATTGTGGGCATGTCGAATACCCATCAGAGACCCATTGCTTGTAAGTGATCTCTCTCTACATTAGTCATGGTGCTGACGTGATCATGAAGTAGCAACATCAGGTGACCGCTTGTATGCTCTTGCATCTCCAGAATGACCTGCGCGATAAACAACAAGAGAACGAATTAGTAACATGAAAATGAAACTATGTATCTGCTACAACAGTAGTGCCCTGCCCCTGGGATCCTTGTCCTTTATGGACTTGGGCACCCCAGATGGACCTAGGTGCCCAAGTTAGACTTGGGTGCCCCAGGTGGACTAGGGCACCCTAGAAGGACCCAGATGCCCTGGGTGGACTTGGGTGCCCCTATTGGGGACCCTTGCCCACGATTGTCCTAATTGGCACGAAAAAATGATAAAATCTCATAAAGCAGAATGAATGATAGAATAAGCAAGGATTGAGACCCTACCTTGGCCTCGAAACGTCTCTCTGCCACTTGGGCTCGAAGCATCTCAAGTCGTGAAAGCTGGTATGGACGTTGGGTCAGCATCGCCGATCTCTCTCTCTCTCTCTTTCCTTCTCCTCTCTCCTCTACACAATGACAAGTAACAATGAATAGTGAGAAGTGAAAACTCGCATTACATATGGTAAGTGGATGAGAATTCCTATCACTATCTAGGTGTAAAATTGACTTGTTTCACTCTTAAACATCTATCTTGAGCTCTCAAACTCGGATTTTCATGCCGTTTGTTGTGTTGGAATCCTGGTTCCGCTCTCTATCCTACCCAATGTGTTGTGCTTGGACATTGTTTCTTTAACATAACCTTCACAACACATTTCTCATCATGTTCCCTCAAAATTGACGTGTGTAGATATCTCCTTGTTTCTCCTTTTCAGACTAAGCAAGCAGAAATAAGGGGGGCATATATCTCCCTAAATTTCCTCCCTCATTATGTCTCATCACTCAACCCCCTTAGTATTTTTGAACCGACTTATTGGTGGTGGTGATGAGGTATAAACAAACTCATTCTTATTATGAGCTAAATAACCCTTATTATTCTTGCCAACCACCTCAGCCATGCCAATTTGTTATTTTTTAGAAGCAATAATTGTCTACTTTTTATAAATGGTGTATAAATCTTTATTTCTCAAATTGATTGGAATTAGCTCACTAATGTTGATATAATGGTATAGACTTTGAGTAATTGTGTAGGGCTTATGCATGGCCTATGAAAGGAGTGGACTTCAAGCGGTTGAAGTCAGAGTGCCAGAAGTTGGGGCACCGAAAATTTAGGTGTGCATAGTGGAAGACTTCTTTTAAAGCATTCTGTTATTTTCTGTTAAGACTATTTGAGACTTTACGGCTCCACTCAGAGCCTTTATTATGTTTTATTTCATGAACTTCTAATTCTATTTAAGACTTTTTCAATGGCATTTACCTGCCATTTGCAAATTAGGATTTTGTAGTAGTGCAATATATATATGTAGTTTCTAAAAAAGAGAGGTTGTTATGATATATTTTGAATATTGTTCAGTTATGTTCTCAGTGCTATTACACTTTTATGATATGAATGAATGAATATCGTCAGTATTGTTTTGAGTAATTTGTTCTGAGTAATGGAAGTACTGTGAATGGATATACTTTGAAGATGCTAAAGTACCACGTGTGATTTGAACTGATAGTAAAAATGCCCAAGAGCTGGCCACTCGAGGGATCGTAGAGTAGATAAGTATTTTATTGTTAATGTTGTTATTTATGTTCTATGCATGTTATGTTTAGATAAATGTTATTCTGTGTTTAGTTCTACTGTGTGTTCCTACAGGTTGTGTTTTTAAGTTATTGATCTCTGCATTTTATTTACTTGAAATTTTTGGAGCATCCACTCTGTTCATAAAATTGTTGTTAGCTATTGATTAAAGATGTTAGGTGTGCTTTCAGTTAGTAGTTAGTTGCCTTCGTTTTAATTCCATAGTTAAACTGCAAGTGTTGATTCTTAGATAGTTTACATGCTTTCTAGAATAGGGATTTGAATGCTTTCTAGCTTGAACATTTTCATGCTTTCCAGTTTAATTTCTATTTTCAAAATTTGCACTAATTGAGATGTCCAAAATATCCCCTATTGTATACAACCTTTAGACACTACCCGGTCGACATAATTGTTATATTTTTCAACTAAAGTGTTAGGAGCTCACGACAACCTATCACTTTTTGGCACCGTTGTCGGGGGTTGATTATTTTCTAAGTGTTAATAAGAGACTGCTTGGATACCTCATTTAGAAAAATATATAGTTGTTGGACTTCTTTTTCTGCATGGTCAAGAAACAAGGTCCACACGGAATATTCATACCAAGAACCCCCCCAATAGTAGTTCCAACCATAAGTAGGGAGGTAGAAGTCTTAGTTGAAGAACTTAGTTGTGAATTGATCGAGGAGGATCAACCTGAGACCTCCCAAAATATCCCATAAGTTCAACCATCAGACCTGACCTTTGAAGAGGAGATCATTCAGCCAACAAACCCAATTTTTGAGGAGGAGAACATTCCTTTTAACATCATGGCTGATAATAAGAATAATGACCCTTTGAATGGACGGAGAGCAAACCACAGAGATGGGAGAGCAAACCAAGGAGATGGTGATAACCCAAGAAGAGGGGCATGGACATTTACTTATCCTATTGGTCTCAATGAAGATGATGATGCACCCATGAAAAACATTTTACCCTCCATTTTACTGACTTTCAGAGGATTATCCTCTGAAGATCCTGACCAATTCCTCTTCAAGTTCAAAGTCTTGTGTTAGACATATGACTACAAAAATGATAACCAAAAACTTAAACTTTTCCACTCCACTCTGAGAGACGCTGCAATGCGTTGGTTCATGGGATTAGTTTTAGGGTCAATAACCACGTGGGATGACATGGAAACCATCTTTTTAGATAAATACCAAAGTTACTATAGAGTTAGTGATAGGAAAGAGGAATTGTTCAAACTAAGGCAAAAAGAAGATGAGATCTTGGAAGATTACCTTGATAGGTTCATCTTCCTAACCAAATGATGTGGTGAAGAAGCCATAAGCCCAGAAATTTTGAAGAACATATTTCTCAAAGGACTTGATGAGGATGCTAGGAGGAGTCTAGATTTAATGGGAAAAGGAGATGTGTCCCAACTTGAACTTAGCGATATCATTGAGTTATGCCAGAATTTCTCCCGTACTCGAGGAGGTATCCGTAAATCTAGTCTTTTGAGAGGTTCAAATGAAATATTTAAACTACGCGAGGAAATAACAAACTTGAAAACTGACATTCTTGTTCAATTAAACACCACTCTGGATGGAATACATGCCAAAACACGTAATCTTGAAACCTTATCCATCTACTACGCTAGGTGTCAAAATAAACATCTGTTAAGAGAGTGCTCTTTGGATAAAGTTGACAATTGTCAAATTTGTGAAAAAAGTCATGCCACTGATCAATGTGAGATACTGAATGCAATCAAAAATTCCAAAAAAAAAAATCTCACACTGAGGAGGAGATCCATTTTGTAAATCAAAGACCTAGAGGGAATTTCTCTTATGGCCAGAATTCAAATCCCTCCTGGCGAGCTCCAAATAATTGGAATAATAATCAATGGACAACACCTTGGCCTCAAGCACCACTAATTGGGGACCTTACCCTTGGGGACCACCTAAGTGGGTGAACCAGTCCTGGGGAAACCCTCAGTGGCCAAACCAAACTCAACAACAATGGTATGCTCAAAATTTGATGCCTCAATGGAATCAAGCTCCAAATCAATTCTATCATGGACCAAAGAGGATGCCTAATCCACAACAAAATCTTTTACCAACTCCCAAAAACCCCCAACAAAATGAGCAGGTCAACCAACCATAATTTATAGCACAACCTGTCCCTAATCCAAAGAATAACTGGCAAACCATACCAGTGTATTCTACAGAACAGAAAAATACGCCTGGAGTTAATGCCATCTATTGTGGAAACCTGCATTTGAGGTCAGGAAAAACACTCCAGCAGCCTACCATAGTTGAGATCCTTGACGAACCAAATGCAGCATCTGTTGAAGGGAACGAGACACCTTCCATACCTTTAGATAAAAACCCATTGAGTAACCAAGACAAGCCTCTTCCACAATCCTCACCTAGAGCTTCCGAGTTACCTCAAGAAGAGGTTGGCTAGCGTTCAACAAGTCTTTTAAAGGAGGATCCCACCGTAAAAAAGAGATCTCGGGCACCTTTTCCTGAGTGCCTCAAGACAACTCCTTTGAATAAACCTCCATAAATAACCTTACCTACTAAAACCACGTTAATCCAAGAAATTAAGCAAATCCATATTGAGATTCCCTTGTTACAAGCGATTAAAGAAATTCCTAAACTAAACCAGCTAGTTAAATAGTTGTGCATAAAAACACTAGGAAGGAAACTGAAATAGATTAATACTGTGCATATCAATGGATATTTAGCTGACATGTCTGGTGAAACCTCGATCCCAAAATATGGTGACCTAGGCAGTCCACTCATAATAGTAATAATCAATGAAGTAGCAATACCTAATGCACTAGTGGACTTGTGAGCAACCATTAACATCGTGACGGTGGATGTTTTTGCATCCCACAACTACCATATTGCAAATGGCAAATCATTCTATAGCTATTCCCAAGGGTGTCCTAGAAAATGTGCATGTTAAGGTTTACAATTCAGAATATCTAATAGATTTCCAAATAATCCAGTCTCTCACACCCAAGGATAGTTACTCGATAATATTGGGCAGACCATGGTTAGCTACGATTGCAGCTAAGATTAACTACAGAGCAGGAGGAATGACCATTTCACATGGTCCCAATAGCAAACACTTATTCCTGTATCCCCCCACTCAACCTGCTAAGCATAACCAAGTTTGGGTTGACGAACCAGATGGTTCTGACAAACAAGAGAATCTAGCCTCACTTACTATGGTAGTCATTAAACAACATGGTGAAGAGTTGGAAGATGAACTAGAAAACAACATGCGAGATCTTACCGTAGACTTAGGTGATGAAGAAATTTTAGAAGTGGAAGAGATTTTATGACAACTGATCCATACTGATGACACAAAACATGATTACACCAACTTCACAACATTACCTTGTCCTCTGGCTAATATCATTCTAAAAATAGATCACTTCTTCGAAGATATTGCCAAACTTCATAGAACTATACTGCATAGCTACCCTCTCAACACCTTAACGAGAGAAGTTCATACCATCACTTCCAACTATCCTGGAACCAAAACTATCATGTTATTACCAGGAAAAACTTTAAATATCAACAGTTGGTTCATAGAGTCAGATGAGATCAAACTGCTTGATGTTTTGGTAAATAGATCCAAGGCTTTTGCTTGGGATTATACAGACATGAGAGGAATACACCCGAGTGTTTGTACCCATCACATCTATACTAAAGATGTTAGACTTGTTCGTCAACCTCAACGAAGACTCAACCCTGCTCTTAAAGATATTGTTAAAACAGAGATTAAGAAACTCCTGCAATTAGGATTCATCTATCCCATCTCTGACAGCAAATGGGTTTCACCTTTGGTAGTTGTTCCAAAGAAAAATGGGAAGTGGAGAGTGTGTCTTGATTATAGAGAACTCAACAAAGCTACCTATATAGATTACTTCCCTTTACCTTTTATAGACCTATTGGTTTTCCTTCCGAATCAGCAGAGGGTTTGCCAGTTCCAATGCACAGGCAGATTCGGCCAACAGATACGGGAGGTTGCATGAGCTGCCTCCCCTTCACTTTTGGTTCTGCCACACCAAGGGGGGTATCCCTATAGCTAAAGATTTGACATTTACTCGCCCAATGGCAGAAAGATTTAGCTTTACGACAATGGGCAGAATACTCTCATGTATGGACCAAGATTTATGTGATAAATCACAAGGTTGGCAACTTTCTTGGACATATCTGACTGGTTATGGATGAGAGTATGCAGAGGTCCTAATCCTACTCCTACAACTAACAGATTGGAAATATGAAAAGGTTGGTTTGATGGTTTGGATGCAAGACAGGGGGTTTTGGATCATAACTACTTCACAAGGGCAGACCGGTGCCTACCCCAGGGCAAGGAGTCAACTAGACGTATACATAAGAATGGATTGCATTTTGGATTCAAGTTTCAAGGGGTTAGATTGATGCTTGCCTTACAGACATCACCCAATAATGGGTATTTAACTATCTCTACTTACAAACATCCCAGCTGACATACAACCTTCTCCATACTTAACCTAAGACAATTTAATCCACTCCTTGAATGGAAGTCACAGATTAAACATGCAATACAGAAACCTATATCCTAGAATCTATGAAACCCTTAGCAACTAGATTCAGAAGAAGGAAGGCATGCAACAAAGGAGACAGATAGGTAAACACATGCACAATGCATTTTTCATATGAAACAACAATGAAATTGAGAATATCTGCAATGTACATTCAGATGCAACTCATAAACTCCAAAGAGATACAACAACCAGGAAAATGCTCTATTTTTCGTTATTTACACAAAAATGCCCAAGTCTTCAACAACCAATGAATAACACAGTTTTTACATTTTATAGCAAAACTGTGTACTCAACAAAATAATTACAAGGCAAATCAAAACTTCGCCAGATACACTGCATCTTTCAGATTGGCGCTCAAAATAATCAATGCAGCTAGGAAACAGAGGAAGAGAGCTGGTGGAATCAGGATCTGCATCGCTGCTTGAAGATTTTCTCATGAAGTACAGTGGTTGGTCTGTCAATCAACGCCCCAACAACTGCAAATCCACCATTAATGCCCAGCTACCCGCAGCTCCCAGCAACTTTGCTTGAAAATTGCAGCAGCATGCCCATAAAGAGTTTTCCTGCCTAAAATGCGGCCACAAATACATAGAAATCCATTGCTGCTGTGAAATTGAAAGATAGCCATCGATCTTCCCTCCATCGCCGAAATATACGGCCTCAAAACACCCTTGAAAAGTCACCAACCAGTGAAAATGTGCCACGTAGGCATCTCATGCTTCTATCGCTGACTTTTCTGCCTTTCATTATTTTGCCCTTTTCACCCTTGTATATGCAAAAACATATGCATATACAACTGCTTATCATACAAGGCGGACCCCAAATTTCTATAGAACAAATCACAATCACCATCGAGTCCGCCTTGCATCTTCTTTCCTTGCATATCTCAATGTATATCTGCATATACATTCTCCTTATACATATAAGGCGCAGATTTCAAAATTTATGAAGCCTGCTGAAGTTACCTTGAAATCCAGCCTGTACCTAACCTTTGTATATCGGCACACATACAAGCATATTGACATACAAACCACGGACGTCAGTGCCTATCTGCTGCATTTGATTTCTCCCTTGGGTCCGAATCGTATATTTTCCTTTGTATATCAGCTTGTATGTGTAAACATACAACGTGGATATTCATACAAGGCGTGGAATCCATGTTCTTATGAATTGGATTGGAAGAACCCTTTGAAATCCGACTTGTATGCTTGCCTTTGCATCTTTTCACTCCGATAGCATCTTCCTCATTGGTGCGACCCAGACCGTCAGAGTGACTGAAAACTGCTCCGCCGATCACATTCCTCATGCCGAAGCCAAATTCCCATCGGATAGACCAAAACAGTCGGTGAGACAACTCGAGACATAGCCGATGGTTCAAACTACACCGATAGAAACTCCATCGGGAAGACACCACTCATCGCAGAGACAACGCCAAACCTTGCCAACAGACCAAAGATAGGCCGAACACTTTACCCGCATCGGTGTGATCCAAACCATCTGGGCGGCACCTCCACAACACGCTGACACATAATATCATACCGATGGCACACCTCGAACCACCTCGTCGGCTAGACCCAACACAATCAAAGTAACATCTTTTAGACGCTCCGATATCACCTGTCATGTCAACCCACTTACATACACTTCATCAGCTCGTCGGAATGACCCTTAACACCATTGCCGATGGGCAAGGTCTGGGCGATGAAGGGAACAAACCATTGTGGACAACATGATCACTGAGACAAAGCGATAGTCTTTCTGATAGACTTAGAAATTTTTGAGTTTTTTCATGAAGTGGCCTGCGAATTCAAATGCTCAAAATCCAAAACTAGGTGGGCACCACCAAGACCAAGTCTTGGATAATTTAGCTGGAAGGAAATATTTCTCATTCCTGGATGGATTTAGTGGATATAACCAAATACAAGTAGCAGAAGAAGACCAGGACAAAACAACTTTTATTTGCCCCTAGGGAACATTCACATATCACATCCTTCCCTTCAGGCTATGCATCGCTCCTGCAACATTTTAGAGAGCTATTTTGGCCATATTTGCTGAGCTAGTAAATGACTATGTGGAAGTCTATATGGATGACTTCACAGTGTATGGTTCCACTTTTGATGAAGATCTTAAAAATTTGGACAAGGTATTGAAGCGATGTGAGGACCATCAGCTATCCCTGAGTCATGAAAAAAGTGGATAGTGTTGGGACACCACATCTCAGCTGAAGGGATAAAAGTGGATCCTAAGAAAATTAAGGTGATACAACAACTAGAGACTCCAAAGAACCAAACTAATGTCAGAAGTTTCTTAGGACATGCTAGATACTACCAAAGATTCATAGAAAACTTCAGCAAGATTGTAGCCCCCATCTTTTCCCTTCTCCAAAAGGACATAGATTTTATCTGGACAACAAAATGTCAAACATCATTTGAGATCATTTAGGAGAAATTCATCTCTGCTCCTGTCCTACGTGGACCTAACTGGAACCTTCCGTTCCATATTTATGTAGATGCTTCCAATGATGCCATTGGAGCAATTCTAGGTTAGGAATATGAGAATGGAGGAAAATATTCCATCTATTTCATTAGTAAGAATTTGACTCCCACTGAACGAAACTATACCGCTATGGAGAAAAAATTCTTAGCCATGGTGCATGCAATCAATAAATTTCAACATTATATCACAGGATACAAAGTAACTGTGTTCATAGACCATTCAACTATCAAGTACCTAATAATTAAACTTGTAGTAAAAGGAAGAATAATCAGGTGGTTATTGCTTCTCCAAGAATTCAATGTAACCATCATTGACAAACCAGGGAAGTTCAACGTAGTCACAGATTTCTTATCCCGGATCAAACAAGACAATGGAGATTGTGCTCTTGTACAAGATGAATTCCCAGATGAAAATATATTTACCATCTCCATTAAAACCCCCTGGTTTACAGACATCACCAACTATCTGGCTACTTCTGAGTTCCCAACAAACTTTACTTCAAAACAAAAGAAACGCCTCATTCAAGAAAGTGCTCAGTACAAATGGATTAATGGAATGCTATTTCGACGTGGCCTTGATCTAGTTTTACGATGCTGTGTTAGACCAGATGAAACATACATCATCCTTAGAGCCTACCATGATGATCCCTCTAGAGGTCATTACTCCGCCAAGAGAACGTCCCATAAATCTTAGGTATGGGATATTACTTGCCCTTGATGCATAAAGACGTGAAAAACTATGTTCACTGTTGTGATGAATGCCAACAAGTAGGAAGACCCATGGCATCCAATGAAATGCCTCTGCAACCGTAGGTAGTTTTGAACCATTTGAAAAATGGGGATTGGATTTTATTGGTCCCATAGACCCTCCTTCACAAGGCAAAGAATACATTTTGGTCTGTACTGACTATCTGACTAAGTGGGCGGAAGTCCAAGCCCTGAGAGTGGCTAGGAAAGAACAAGTTGCTGAATTCCTATATAACAAGATTTTTCTCAGATTTGGAGCCCCTAGATCAATTGTCACGGATCAAGGACCCTAGTTTATGTCAAAAGTTTTGCTAGCCTTTACTGATCATTTCCAGGTAAGCCAAAAAAAGTCATCACCTTATCACCCTCAGGAAAATGATCAAGTAGAAGTCACTAATAGGGAACTTGAAAATATCTTGATAAAAAAAGTTTCATCGGGAAGAAGAGATTGGGCCAAAAAATTGTCTGAAGCCGTTTGGGCCTATAATACAACTTGAAAATCAACCACTAGTCTTAATCCTTATGAGTTAGTCTTTGGGAAGAAACCTCTTCTACCCATTGAATTTGAACTTCAAACTCTTAGAATGACAATGGAGTTAGGCTTAGACCTCGACTGAGCTCAAGTAGAAAGAGTCTTATAGCTTAGTGAGTTAGATGAACTCCACTTAGAAGCTATCCACCAGATTGAGCTAGTGCAACAACAACAAAAGGCCTGGCATGATAAACACATAAAGGAAAGAGAGTTCCACAATGGAGATTGGGCACTGTTATTTGATTCCTGATATAAAGATCTGAAAAGGAAACTAAAGACTCACTAGTTGGGTCCATATGAAATTTTTGAAGTATTTCCAAATGGAGCAATGAAACTCAAACCCATTGATGGTGATACTCAAACTCTCTTAGTCAATAGTCATCGATTATGAATCTACCACAAACCTGTCAACAAAGAAGAATTTACGAGAATGGTAGGAATGTAAGGAGAAACCTAATGCATTGACTCTGCTATGATAGAGCCAGTATAATTTTTAGTTATTAGTTTTAAAAAAAGTCAATCTTGCATGTGTATGTACTTATAATCACTTCAGAGCATTTTAATTGTGTTATCGTTCTTTTGTACTTGTCTAAATTTTATATTTTATCTCTATTTTGTAGGACTTCATTTTCAATAGAATATAAATTCTGGCGCATCTTGTAAGGATGCTCTGAAACTTGTTCATTCAATTGGTTCCATTCCCTTGATTATTCCTGCATTCTAGCGCATCTTTCAATGATGCTCCAGAATGTGTTAAGTCCAATGTGTATCATTGTGTCCCATTCTCCCTGCATTCTGACTGTATCTTTCACCGATGCTCTAGAACTTTGTTCCTACATTCTGGCTGCATCTTTCAGCGATGCTCCAGAACTTTGTTACTGCATTCCGGTTTCATCTTTCAATGATGCTCTGGAACATTGTTCCTACATTCTGATTGCATCTTTTAGCGATGCTCCAAAACCTTGTTCCTACATTCAGGCTACATCTTTTAGTGATGCTTTGGAACCCTGTTCCTGAATTCTGGATGCATCTTTCAGTGATGCTCCAGAACTTTGTTCTTGCATTCTAACTGCATCTTTTAGTGATGCTCCATAAATTTGTTACTATATTCTAGCTACATATTTCAGTGATGCACCAAAACTTTGTTCCTGCATTCTGACTGCATCTTTCAGTGATACTCTGAAACTTTGTTCCTGCATTCCGACATCATCTTTCAGCGATGCTTTAGAAATTTGTTACTGCATTCTGGCAGCATCTTTCAGTGATGCTCCAAAATTTTGTTCCTGCAATCTGGCTGCATCTTTTAGTGATGCTCCAGAATTTTGTTCTTTTGTCCCAGCTGCATCTTTCAGCGATGCTCCGAAATTTTGTTCTTTTGTCCCAGTTGTATCTTTTAGCTATGTTCCAGAATTTTGTTCTTTTGTCTTGGCTGCATCTCTCAACGATGCTCCAGAATGTGGTTCTTTTATCCCAGCCACATCTTTCAGCGATGCTCCAAAATTTTGTGTTTTCCCTTTCTTTGCAAATGCTCTAACAATCCCAACAACATATCCATGATCATCACTAATTCTTTTCTGCCACTTTCGAAATTCATGCCCGACATTGCCATCTCGTACCATAATAAATAAAAATTATTATGACCACTTTTTGTCATAATAATTAGAACCCTTATTAGCCATCCCATCTTTATTCATAATAAATTCATTATAAACCTTCACCATCCCATCCAAATTTAATTACACCGCCATCCATGATGCTATTACATCAGCATAAGGAAAGCGACTTTTAAATCAATGACGAGACATGAGGTATGTACATCTTTTATTTCAAGTAGGTAAATTATTGTGGATAAAAATAAATGAATTGGCACGTTCCACCTCCCTTTCTAAATTTAGTAAATTGTGCGGATTATACCTTCACTAGAGAGGTGGTGGCTTATTCACTCTATCCCATGCAAAATAATGATTCAAATGGAGCAAAGCCAAATGCTTGAATTAATCTATGTTCCATCAGTATTGTTAAAGTATAGGTGGTCATAAGATTGCATTTCCTTTAGTCTGCATAATAGTCTTGTTGAAATAGTTTTTCTCCATTAGAGTACCATGACATTCAATAGGCACTTAGAAGAATTGCCAGCAAAAGACAGAATGGGAGGAGCTAAGCATAAATCAGAACCAACTTCCCCAGATAAATTGTTGGCACTGAGTAATATTTCTAAGCTATTTCAATGGGTAGGTTGGTTTGAGTTCATGAAGAAATTTGAGGGGCACAATACGCAGCTAGTCAAGGAATTTGCAGAAAACTTCTCGGATGGGCAGATGATAGTGTGTGGCAAGAAGTTTAAGGTAATCCCTCGAATCATTTCTAGCTTGTCTAGAATTAAAGATGAAGGTGTGAATTTAATAGAAACTACAACCATTTCTTATCAAAGAATGATAGAACTCTTCATAAGGGAGGGAGAGCCTCATCCTCTGTTAGTTGTGAATACCCGTGGGCAAAATAAAGGGTTTCAGAGAATGTCCATCGCAGAGCCATGGAGAACAACGGTTGCCTGGATCATCAAATACTTTACATGTGAGGGGCAATGTGCCACCATATTTGGCCCCTGTTTCAGTTACTCACTCACCTGTGCCATGGCATTGAAAACCCTGAATTAAGGGTAAACCTTCCCTCTTTCCTTAGTGATTCCATTGTTAATATGATAGAAAGGTTCAAAATTGGTTTAGGGCTGTTAAAAAATCATGGTCTTATTTATTTAATTTGCAAACATCATTTCCTGAAGAAAAGAAAAATAGAGGAAAAATGGCAGATATTTCTTCAGAAATTCAAAAACCCTGAACCCTCAAGATATTTTGAGGAAGGTGAGCCATCTAGATTGGTGGCACAAAATTTGAAAGAACCTTCCCCTGTGCCTCAAGGTTCCTATGCCCCAAGATGCTAGAAAAGCTCCTGACAGCGAAGCGCTGGAAAATCCATCAAAACTTTCAGACCCTGAGGAAAGAACTAAACAATAGAATGTGCCATAGACCCTAGAGAAGCAAGAAATGTGGATTTAGTGAATTCTGAAGATGAGAATACTCATCCCCACAAAAAGGAAAAGAGGCCTAAGATAAAGTTGCAAAGACCTCCTCCTTTAAGGAGAAGCAAATGATTGGCTACTGAATTCAGTTGTGCTGTAGTTGTTGATCAACCGCATGTTGCTAAAAAGAAAAGACAAGATAGGAAATCTCATGAAACTATAGCCCAATCATATGAGAATGTGGCCCAGTCATGTGAAAATATACCCCAGTTAAGTGTAAGTGTAGTACAACCTTGTGAAACAACAACCCATCCATGTTAGAATACAACCCAATTAGGTGAAAAGAAAACTCTAGATAGCAATAAGCCACCTGAGTTTGAAAATAAGATTGTCCCATCTTAGATAGGACAAGGAGAAATAGGAGAACAATTGCCAAACTGTATACTTTTTGAGGATGAGTCTGTAGAACCATTCTCCCCTTCACAACAACCATTGGAAACATAGGAAATTAACACAGTTCCTCTAAGTGAACAATCATCTCCCTTGGTTGCCAATAACACAGAATAGAGTCCACTAGAAGTAAATAATGAAAGACATGTGACTGGTAATGATGCATAGATTTCTATTTTTCCCCTTTCCACTAATGCAAAAATTGAAGGATATGATCACATAAAAACAAAATTAGAGAAATTGAAGGTAGAAATTATTTAGTTAAAAGATAAACTGCAACAAAATGAGGAGCAAATAAATAAGCAACAACAAAAAATAAGCACACAAACTAAACTTTTGAAGCAAAAGGATCAAGAAATCATAGCTTTAGGGGCCCAATTGGAGCAGAAGGATAAAACCATTGGTGAGTTGCAGTCTCAAGTGCCACAAATTGATGGGAAGGATAAAGAGTATTTGGTTAGTTTATCTAAAAAAGATAAACAAATTAAGAGTTTAATTGATAATATGGTGCAATCTCTCAAAGCCTTTGCAGAAAAATAGGAAAAACAAACACTTGAACTCAATACGGCTTTGAGCAGAACTATTGAGCTAGAGCAGGATTTGTAAGAAATCAATGTGAAACCAATGATGGAATCAAAAGAAGTGTAGACTGAGCTGACTAAGATGGAATGATTTCAAATTTGCATTCCTCCAATACTGACCAAATAGATGGAGAGATGCTATTTCTTGAGGCAAGCAGGGGCAAAAAATGCCAAACTTAAGCAAGAAATAGTGTTATTGAAAGAATCCTATGATAAACTCTACCAGGCTAAACTTGATGCATGATAGATTGGAGAATTGTTACTAGCTTGTAGAAATCCATCTTGATTATATTCCATGTTTCTCAATGAACAGTTATTAAGATGGAAACTTTTGAGGATCTCCTGCAATTTACCCCATGACCTAGATGATAAACAGTTCTTAGAAGCATTCAAAGAGGCAACCCCTGTTCAACAAAATCTACTGTGTGAATTTTTCATACATAATATGTTTTTAGAAAAGTATAGTGATTTATTCATCAACCTTTTTGTTGGGGAAATACAGCTTAGACCCTTCATGTCTAATATGCAGAATCAAATCCATTGGTAGGATAGAACCAGGGAATATTTGCAGCAAAGAGAACTGTAGGACTCCAAATGAGATATCCTAACTGAAATCCCTTTGCCTTTAAGGATCAATTCCAAAGGATTAAAATCTATGAAGCTATGAAGAATAAATATAATGACAGTATCTGGATTTTCTTTGAAAATTTCAAAGTTCATGGGCCACAATTAATAGAAAGGGCATGGAGTGCCTGTGAGGAGTAGTACACTCCCCTACCTATGTATCTCAAATGGAGGGAGATGATCTCCCCCACCAATCTACAGTGGTCCTACAGAAGGGTTGAGGCATTAACAAAAAATATTATAGCAGCTCAAGACCAAGTGGATAGGGATGCGATACAAACCTCCATTGCTCCTTCAGCCACCCCCTATAGTTTTGGTCACTGCAGAGCAAAATCCTGGAGAATTACATACATGGTAGATGGTTTTCTTAAACACCCTGATCATTTGGATGAGGAGGTAGAAGACATATATGATCTCAGCTCCAAATATGATGAATTGAATAGGAAAAGGGATGCAAAGGGGCAGATGACTCATCAGAGAGCAGGGGGACCTGCTTAGGCTTAGGGAGGGGAGGACGATGAAGTATAAACAACCTCATTATTATGATGAGCTAAATACCCCTTATTATTCTTGCCAACCACCTCAGCCATGCCAATTTGTTATTTTTTAGAAGCAATAATTGTCTACTTTTTATAAATGGTGTATAAATCTTTATTTCTCAAATTGATTGGAATTAGCTCACTAATGTTGATATAATGGTATAGACTTTGAGTAATTGTGCAGGGCTTATGCATGGCCTATGAAAGGAGTGGACTTCAAGCGGTTGAAGTTAGAGCGCCAGAAGTTGGGGCACCAGAAATTTAGGCGTGCATAGTGGAAGACTTCTTTTAAAGTATTATGTTATTTTCTGTTAAGACTATTTGAGACTTTACAGCTCCACTCAGAGCCTTTATTATGTTTTATTTCATGAACACCAGTTAGTTGTAATTCTGTATAAGACTTTTTCAATGGCATTTACCCGCCATCTGCAAATTAGGATTTTGTTGTAGTGCAGTATATATATGTAGTTTCTAAAAAAGAGAGAGGTTGTTATGATATATTTTGAATACTGTTTAGTTATGTTCTCGGTGCTACTACACTTTTATGATATGAATGAATGGATATCGCTAGTATTAAAATTTTGAGTAATGGGAGTACTGTGAATGGATTTACTTTGAATTGCTAAAGTACCACATGTGATTTGAACTGATAGTAAAAATGCCCAAGAGCTGGCCACTCGAGGAATCGTAGAGTAGATAAGTATTTTATCGTTAATGTTGTTATTTCTGTTCTATGCATGTTATGTTTAGATAAATGTTATTTTGTGTTTAGTTCTGTTGTGCGTTCCTACAGGTTGTGTTTTTAAGTTATTGATCTCTGCATTTTATTTACTTGAAATTTTTGGAGCATCCACTCTGTTCGTAAAACTGATGTTAGCTATTGATTAAAAGATGTTAGGTGTTCTTTTAGTTAGTAGTTAGTTGTTAGTAGTTAGTTGCCTTCATTTTAATTCCACAGTTAAACTGCAAGTGTTGATTCTTAGATAGTTTACATGCTTTCTTAGATAGTTTACATGCTTTCTAGAATAGGGATTTGAATGCTTTCTAGCTTAAACAATTTCATACTTTCCAGTTTAATTTATGTTTTCAAACTTTATAAAAATTCAGAAAATTTGCACTATGAGATGTCCAAAATATCCCCTATTACATACAACTTTTGGACACTACCTAGTCGACATAATTGATATATTTTTCAACTAAAGTGTTAGGACCTCATGACAACCTGTCAGGTGGTTGCAGGTTATTTGGTTTTGATTTTCTGACAAGTGTTCCTTTATAGGTTGTGGTTGCTAATTTTGTGGTCTTTCAGGATTATAGACTTGGGGGCTTCTTCCTCTCTTGCGACAACACTTTAGCATCATCTATAGTATCCTTTTGGGTATCCTTTTTATGATTGATGTATTTACTTTCCTTTAGTTGCATATGCACGTAGTATCATATGGCCACTAAAGCGGGGGCTAAATGTTATGTCAGAAATTGTCCTCCTATATGGAATGGTACAATTTCCCATGGTTTAGCTCCCCTCCTTTGGTGACCTTTTAACCTAGTTTATTATAGACCTTCCCGAACCTTGACTAACTTAGGTCTAACTAGAAGAATGTCACATTTTGGAGTAACTGAAGACTGAGGGTGAAAAGTAAACTTGAATTTCGGGTCCCCTAACCTCCTTGAGGTAGTCCTGAGCAGGAATTTAGGGCTTGGACTCAGGTGCTAGCGCCCTTGTCCTGTCTTATTTCGTAGGGTCCTAAATTTTGGAGGGATGTCGACTATTGCCATACATTCCGGGATTCCATTTTCAAATTTTTGTTTTCGCGCGATGTCAACATTTATTTCAAAATTTGAAATTCCTAAGGTTAGATATTTAAAGACATTTTGAAAATCATTTTGTGACACACAATCTTTATGTAAGCTCTATGCTAAAACTCTACCAAAATTGCCATTGAAGATCAATAATTTGTTGAAGCTCTTGAAGTTATTTGAATTTGCTTTCATGGAGACAACAGATGGATATTAGGAATTAAGATCTTGAGACTATCTTGTTCTTCCTAGGGTTTGTACACCTTTTGCATGATCAGGAGAAGGGTTGAAGCCTCCAACATCGAGTATGGAGATCCTCCGTGGACATTGCTGATTCACCTTCTTATTCATGCAAGTCTTCATTGCTTTCATCTCCTTGAGGTGAAGTTGTGTTTGCTCATTGAGTTAATTTAAGTCATTGATCTTCCCTTGATTGTGACATCTAGGGTTTTATATTTCTGCATACATTTTGTTAGGTTTGCACATACTTCTGCAAGTCTTTATCTTTGGCTATTGTTGAGGTAGGAATATCGAAGATGAGGCTTGACTAAGGAAAGCTCCTAATAGCCACAACCATCTTTCTCCTCCTTTTGTATGGGGAGGTTGCATTTGTCGAGATCCAGTGGAAAGGAGTGATAAGAAGACATATATTATAGACACAGTCATCATGGAATTTAGATTTTGAGATTCTAAGACTTTCAGGACACTAGCACTAGCACCCTAGTCCAACTGGGTGATTTTTTTGGGATCTGGGAGCCTCTGGAGATTGACAAACAACTGGTGTAGAAACTCCTTACATTCAAAAACTTGTGGGACACTGGCACTAGCACCCTAGTCCAATTGCTCCTCATTTTCTGGGTACACTGTCTCTGATTTATTTACTCTGTGTTTTTGTAATCATTTCATTTCTATCTACAACAGAAATTGAGTTATTACAATTTATTTGCAAATTAGGGTTTTAAGGTTAGGAAGAGGTACTAGCTTGTAAAAACCTAATTCAAACAGTCACATAGACATAATATATAGGAAAAGAGAACATTAGAAATCAATAGTTTATCCCTAAACATGTCCTTTGATTCTCTAATGTTTTAGTGCCTATGAAAGTGTGGGACTTGAAACCTTCTATCTTGTTTCTAGATTTTCACCCTAAACACCCACTCATAATCATTGGTCCATTCATTCCATATTCGGATCACAAGTCCTTCCCACCACCTATGTTGACATTCGTTCACCTTAAGTGTTGGTACAAGCCTTTAGGAATTATGAAGCCACATGTTGAGTACCAAAACAATGGCATCAATGTCAGGGATGTGTTAATCTGATAGTTACTTTGAAGACCTTGCAACTTGGAGTTATTTTTGGTGGCATGTTTTGCTTTGTGTAGTGTTGGCATCCCATCGACTTGCACCATCAAAATGGTGTCATTGTCAGGGATGATTAAAGGGTTGAATTTGGTTGAAGACTTTGTTGGTGGAAGGAAACCCATAATCTATTTTTATCTTGGCAATATATCATGATCCATGGATTTGCTCATTCAAGTGAGGTGGCAGATTTGCTATCATGAATCAATGTTTTCTACTACTTTACCAATCTACTAATAGTGTCACAAACTTGTATCTTCTATGTGCACCAATGTAATAAGGTATATGCTTTTCCCCCTCCTCATGACAAAGTCGTGCTATTTTTGCAAAGAAAAATATGCATATAAGGAAGTGAAATGTTGTCCTAGCATGTTATAAGTTTATGACCATGGATTTTAGGCCCGAACACATTAATAGGCCAGTTCCTTCGCATGATTATCCCTATTTATATATCCCTACTTATTTTGTTGATGAGTATGACTCTGACTACTATAGTGATGCTTATTCTTATTGTGGTACTCATATCCCATTCCTATGTCATTATCGGATCCTTTAGACATCCCTATAAGAACATGATGAACTTATCAAGTGACAAAAGGAAATCGAAAGCTAAATCAAAATGCTTTAGTCTAGGTTGCATGCCAATGTCTTCCTTTCTCCTGCAAAGAAACTAGTTTCTCAAAATCCCATCATTCCCCTTGATACCAAAAATTTCAAGCAATTGGACTTGTCATGGGTTGATTATCTAATGAAAATAATGATCAATTTTTTTTTTGAATCAAACACCCAAGTTTGATGCATTCTCTACTTTCATGGAGGATTTTAAGGATGAATACATGTGGATTTGGTTATTTGTCAGATCTTTATGTGGGAGTGCACTAAAATGGTGTACTAGTTTTCCTCTACATCATTTTCCTTCTTGGAGTGATCTTGTGACTATATTTGTTAAAGAATATTCATCTAGTGCTAACCCTACTTCTCTTTTCAAAAAATTGTTGAATATCAAAAGATAGGAGAGAGTCAAGTCTGGACTTTATTCATAGGTTTGCAATGGTGTATTTCAATATTCTAAGGAATTATAGGTTTGGTGAATCTACTTGTATTGATTTATTCTTTAATGCTTATGAGATTGGCCAAAGTATGGTGATGTAAGAAATGAAACTCACAAATTTGTGGTAGGCCTATGCATGGATTGACAACCTTGAAAGGGCAAGAGATGAATACATAAATGGGTTGTTAACTCTGCAAGTTCATATAGACAATGTGTGGTGTGTAGTCGCTACCAAAGAGACTCTTATTGTTGGTGATTATTCAGTTGAGGTCGAGAAGGATGATGCGATATCATGGGATAGTTGTGTTGATGAAATGGATAGTGTATGCACTGCTTTGCAATTAGATGAGTCATCTCCCAAAGAAGATAATGATGACAGTATGTGAGTGCTAACTTTGAGGATTATGAAGAAAATTGTCTATCTGAAGAGCTCCCATGCTTTGTCCCTCTTTGTGGAAGTGTAGACAGTGATGCATTAGGTGTTTTCACTAAGGACAATGTGCATGGTATGTATTGAAATGGTTCTCAAGTCTTTCCCTCATTTGATGATGATTTATAAACTGACTTTTATCAATCAGATGATTTGATAGTTCATAACAGTAGTAGCTCCTATGACTACAATGACATGTGCCTTGGTGATGCACTTGTTGGACATACCACAATAGTAGATGTTTAACTCTTATGTTGATGATGATAATGAAGACATGGATCATATGTTAGATATGAGCATGGAATAATCCATCAACATAAATGAGGTTGATGTGCATTGGCCATAATTTATCCAAGAGCTTGATATGAGCACAAGCAATTGTGAGTCTTTCCTTTGTGATGAAGGACAAGCTACTAATGTCATGGATGATGACGACACATTAGATTTAGATTCATTTTTGTGGTTCTAACATACAATTGAAGGTGGTGTTGAGTTGCACAGCACATGTGAGCCTGAAAACCAAAATGCGCCAACCCGACTAGATTGTATACCTAAGCTTGAAACTTTCTAGTTTAAGATGCATGAAGGTGTCCTTCCTTGCGTAGATCAACTTTATGGTCAAGTATACTTTTTAACAGTGTGTGAGTTTTGTTAGAAATGAAGGTGTGAACCACACAACAAAAATTGGATTCAAACCTTATTTATGTCCTCTAAATAATGTAGAATCAATGAAGATTGCAATAGAAAAAACCCACTACACAGAAATAACATGCATTAAGAACTGAACACATAACACAATATGTAACATGGAGAAAACCCTTTGGAGTGAAAAAATCCACCAAGAAAAGAGGCTCCAAGTTGTATTATCTTCATATATGAGATTACAACACACGCACTTCCTCTCCTTCTTCAGTCTTCAATCCAGCGGTGCCTATTACTCTCAACTCTAATAAAAATGTAGTACAAATATCCTTATAAAAAGGGGTTGCCTTCTAGGGCAAGAAAACTGACAAAATATTGACCACCAAATCTATGACCTAATGACGAATGGGAAACCCCTTGCAACCCCCCATTGCAAATGAATTAGCATCGAGGACTAGATATAAACATGCGGCTGAAACAAGATCGTTGTTAGTGAAACCTTTCATCCCTTATGGGTGATTTACAAACAATATTAGGATTAATTAATTACATAGTATTTAAAAAATTGATGGCACCTTAATCCTAACATTCTCCCACTTGACATCATACATTGTAAATACCCATAGGAAAACCATAAAATAATTAGGCACTAGAAGCAAAGCCCATGGCCTTTCTGTACCAAACAAATTTCTTTATGCTCACAGGCTTGGTCAAAGCATCTGCAACATTCTCCTGAGTGTCTACCTTCTTCATCTCAATCTGTCCACTTGCAACCATTTCTTGAACAAAGTGATACTGTACATCAACATGCTTAGTTTGAGCATGATACATATGATTCTTGGCCAAACAAATAGCACTATGGCTATCACAACCAATCTGAATGATCTTGCAATCAAAACCAATACCTATACACAATCTCCTCAACCAAACTACCTCCTTAGAGACATGGGTACTAGCCATATACTCGGCTTCGGTGGTGGACAAAACAACCATGGGTTGCTTTTTTCTCATCTAACTCATTACTCCGCAAAACAAAGTAAACACATAGCCACTGGTGGACCTTTGACTATCTACATCAACAAATCCCTGTATGTCCAAAGTTTTGTCAACATTATCAGTACTAGAATAAACTAAACAATAATCAAGAGTACCTGTAAGATATCTAAACACCCTCTTCGCATAATTCCAATATTGTCTACCAGGGTTAGACATAAATCTTCTCAAAATTGCCACTGCTTGGCCAATATCTGGTCTAGTTCAAACCATTACATACATCAAACTCCCTACAACACTACCATATGACACATTAGACATATCCTCTAAACCATCCTCATTCTTTAGACACATATCTAATGAAATCTTAGTACCCTTCATATTGCTTTAGGGAGTTGTAGCTTCCTTGGGAGTGACCCTAAATCAAAGTTTTTAGGGAGTAGAAGCTACCTTGGGTTGTAGCCCTAAAACAAAGTCAACAGGAAGTAGTAGCTTCCTTGGGTTGTAGCCCTAAAACAAAGTTGTAATTTTGAGCTTCATATATTGTGAGTTAATCCTCACCATGGTTTTTCCCTTCTTGGGTTTTCCTCATATATCTAATGTTATGTGTTGATGTGCATTGTGTTAATCTTTCATGTTTATGTTGATACTATAATGCTTAAGTTTTAATCTGCTCCAAAGGATTTGAAGTTTTTCTAGATACTGATTTACCCCCCCTCTTAGTATCCTAGTGTGTTCAACAATTGGTATCAGAGCCAAGTTACTTAGAAGAAGCTTAACCATTTAAGGAAGGTCTGGGATGGTTCGTAATGGTTCTCTCAAGGTACCCATGTTTGATGGAACAAATTATTCCTTTTGAAAGCTAAGGATGGAAAACTATCTATTCTCTCTAGGGTATGGCATTTGGAAATCAGTGAAGAAGGGCTACATTGTTCCTAGTAGTGATCCTACAGATGCAGATGAGATTAAATTGTATGAGAACAATTCCATGGCAAAAAGTGCCATCATGAGTGGGCTAACTGATTCAGAACTTGTGAAGATAATGGGATGCAAATCAGCTAAGGATGTCTAGGTAAAACTTGAAAGCATTTATGAAGGAGACAATAAGGTGAAACAAGCCAAGATGCAAATCTTCAAGAGCAAATTTGAGACACTAAGGATGTCAGAAGAAGAAGACATTGACAGTTACATGCTCTGGGTGGATGAAATAGTTAATGGCATCAGAGGTCTTGGTGGAGAAGTGAAAGAAGATGAGGTTGTGAAGAAGGTTCTGAGATCTCTTCCTAAATCTTACAGTCATAAGGTTTTTTCTATTGAGGAAACTTAGGATTTGGATAAATATATAGTAGATCAATTGTTTGGCTCACTCACATCCTTTGAAATGAGAGAATTTGACAAAGGTGGCCCAAATAAGGAAGCAACATTCAAAGCTAGTAAGAAGATAGAAGATGAAGCAGTTGATCAAGATGATGACCTTGATGAAGTAGAAGCAAACTTTGTAAGAACATTGAAGAAAGGAATAGACAAATACAGAGGTAAGTTATCTTTCAATTGTGGAAAGATTGGTCATTTTTCTTCTAAATGTCCTTTTAAAGAATCAAGGGGCGGTAACAAGAAAAACAAGTTCAAAAGGAGCATGTATTCCATAGAGACCAGTTGTTCTTCAGAAGATGAGGATCATGATGATTAAAATGATGAAACACTTTTCATGGCCTTGAATGTTGGTGACAAAAAGGATGATGTTGGAAAATGTGAAAAGACCGATGTCTTGCAAGATGACCAAAACAATGATAGACCAATGGTTGTATGGACTGCCTTTCATGCAAGAGAAGAAGCCAAAGCTTGGGTAATTGATAGTGGTTTCTCTAATCATATGACTGGTGACAAGGAGAAGTTTATCATTCTTGAGAAGTGGAATGGTGGAGTTGTAAAGTTTGGTGGTGATGAGTCAACACAAATCTGTGGAAAGGGTGCTATAAATATTTATGGGAAGAATAGGACTGAGGATGTCCTCTATGTCAAAGGGATAATGCACAATCTTCTTAGTTTTAGTTAGATGTACAGTAAAGGATACAATCTTACCTTTGATGCCAAAGGTTGTGAAATCAGGAAGGTAGGGTCCAAAAAACTAGTTGCAGAAGGCATCAAGTCATATGATAATATCTATCATCTGAAGGAGGTAAATGGAAGAACATGCTTATTGGATCAATCAAATGAGTGTTGGCTATGGCACAAGCGAATGGGACACACAAACTTTGATAATATGATCAAAATCAACTCTATTCTTGTGGTGAGAGATATGCCTAAGATAACCAAGCATGCAAACACATTATGCAAGGAATGCCAAATGGGAAAGTAGGCAAAGACAAATTTAAAGAGCAAGGGGTATTCTTTTTCAATGCCATTGGAGCTTATTCACACTGACCTACGTGGCCCCACAAGAGTAAAGAGTCAACAAGGTGAAAGGTATTTTATGTTTCTCATTGATGATTATTCTAAAATGACTTGGGTTACTTTCTTAAGAGAAAAATCAGATGCCCTTGATAATTTTAAGGCTTTCGAAGCTATGGTTGAGAATGAAATGGATGCTAAAATCAAATGTTTAAGGTCTGATAGAGGAGGTGAATTTACTTCAAATGAATTTGATAAGTTTTGTGAAGATCATGGTATTAGGAGACATCTGTCAACTCCTATGACCCCTCAGCAAAATGGGGTGGTGGAAAGGAAGAGTAGAACTATGCAAGAGATGGCTAGGGCAATATTGAAAGATGCTGATCTATCAAACAAGTACTAGAAGGAAGCAATTCACACTGCTATCTATTTGACCAACAAAGTACAATTGAGGGTCAATAGCACTAAGACTCCTTATGAGTTATGGTATGGAAGACCTCCCACTGTCAGATACTTCAGGATCTTTGGCAAAAAATGCTATATCAGAAGAGATGAACTAGGAAAGTTTGATTCAAGAAGTGATGAAGGGATCTTTCTTGGCTACTCAACCAGAAGCATGACCTATAGATGCTACAACTAGAGATTGGGAAAGATGATTGAAAGCATGAATGTCAAAGTAGATGAAGATTTATATCAGATCTCACAAGAATCAGAGGACTTCGGATCTAAAATCTTTCCAAGCATTGAAGATGAAGAAGAAGAAGAGATAGAAGAAAAGGAACAAGAACTAGAGCGGATACCTAAAACTCCAGCAAAGTATGTTCAGAAGAACCATTCAACAGATCAGATCATTGGAAATAAGAATGAAGGTGTGCAAACCAAAAGAAGGTTTGCTAAGGCACATGAGCAAGTAAATTTGTGTTTATTATCAAAAGTAGAGCCCAAAACCTTTGATGATGCTAGCAAAGATGATGGATGGATAAAAGTAATGGAAGAAGAATTGGATTAGATAGAGAAGAATCAGACATGGGAATTGGTTCCCAGACTGGATAATAAAAATGTTATAGGAACAAAGTGGGTGTTCCAGAACAAGCTGAATGAAAATGGTGAAGTTGTGAGGAACAAAGCAAGATTGGTGTGTAAGGGCTATTCTCAAGTTGAAGGCATTGATTTTGAGGAGACTTTTGCTCCGGTAGCTAGGTTGGAGGCAATCAGGATGTTTCTTTCCCTTGCTGCTCATAAGAACTTCAAGGTCTATCATATGGATGTCAAGTCAACATTTTTGAATGAGGATCTAGAGGAAGAAGTATACATTGAGAAACTAGATGGTATTCAGATATCAAAAGATCCAAACATAGTGTGTAGACTTAGGAAAGCTTTGTATGGTCTCAAGCAAGCACCTAGAGCTTGATATGCTAGGTTGGATAAGTACCTACTTTAGTAAGGCTTTAAGAAAGGTACTACAGATAGCAATATCTACATCAAGGAAGAAGGAGATGATATTTATAGTTGCATTATATGTTTTTGACATCATCTTTAATGGAGATGATGACATGTGTTAAAAGTTTGCAGAGGAGATGCAAAAAGAGTTTGAGATGTTTATGATTGGTGAGATGTCTTTCTTCCTTGGACTTCAAATTTCTCAGTTAGATGACGGTATCTTTATTTATCAGGTGTTGGGTGAATATTTTGTCGTCAACTCACTAAAGACAAAATGGTTATATCAACCTTAGTGTGATGAGATAAATCTCTCCTCTCAGCAAGGGGAGGCTCCCTTTGATTGCAAACTATTACAAACTGATAACTAATAAAACTTATTTACACTAAGAACTATGTTTGGGGTGATTCCATTCCATCATATTCTCTTTTTTCAGAATATATGTTTACACTTTATGGTAATGATTTCAACAAAACTACTACTTATGCAAGGAACTATGAATTACCATAAACCCATGGAAATACAAAGTCTTCTATTGCTTCTTTCAACAACTAAAAATAAAATGATTTGGAGTAAAGTGCAGCCCAAAGTCTTCACCTATATGGCAAGATTAGATAAATAGATCCAAGATAACAACTTGTAGTATAAAGTCTTCAAGCTATTTCTCATTCACAAACACAACACAATCCTCACAAATGATTTTATAGCTCAAAGTCTATTAAAATAAGATTTAGAATACTCCTCAATCACTTGAAATAAACCATCACACTTCAATTACTTATCAAGGATAATATGATAGAAAAGATGTAAGAACAATTCTATCATAAAACAAATTACTCCAAGACAAAGATTAAAATTGAACTTGCTCTCTTGTATTGATAAATATTTGAAATTTTTTTACAAAAAAGCACAAAGTCTTGACTTGCTTTTCAATTTGGCAGAGTTTTCTTGCAATAGATAAAAGATAAAAAAATACAAAGAGTCCCCCTTTATTTATAGGGTGAGGCCATGAGCTAATCTAGGGAAAAGTCTAACTTTTTTGACTTATTCAACAAAATCATCCTTATTGACTTAGGACTTACTTTGTTCACACATGTAATTACATCTTTGAAAAGTACATGTGGAAATATCCAAAACTAAATACAAAGTACATATGAAAATATATGACAAATTTACTAAGGCACGAACATATGAATTAACTTTCACCCCCATCCTTCTTGAGAAAATCTTCATACATTGTGAACACTGTTTGCATTTCAAGACTATCAGGATCAACAATATTCATAGAAATGACTCAGGCTCTAGTTATTGCATCTTTCACTACAGTGGCTACTTTCTCATGACTTATCCATTTAGCCTTCAGATTATCCAGAGTCAATTGATTGTCATGTTGGAAACATAGTCAAGAGACACTGTTGATTGGGTAATGTTGTCATTGATGGAAACAAAGCAAACAAAGCTTGATGGAGCTAAGAATGATTGGGAACTCAACTTGGAACAACTTGTATACAAGGATCTGGTCTAGACTCAAAAGACTAAGGCAAAATGGCTAAGTACTAACAACACAGAGTTAGTAGCAGAGACTCAAGTGGTATTCCTTCACAGTTGATGGTCACGGTATGTGGTTCAAGTATGTTATTCAAGATTGTTTGGAGGCACTATGTTCAAGATTACAAGTCCTGACGACTTCTAGAAGTTAAGCAGTGATTGGTCTAAGTCCAGGTGAATAGAACTAAGAAAGGACCAGTACACAGTGTCTAAGTAAAAGGGTCCGGATTTCTCCGTAGTTGCATAATTTATCTTGCGATTCTGGAGGTATGATCTATGATGAGTGAAGAGCCTCTGATAGGGATTTGAGTGGGGCTTGTGGTCCGCAATGGAAGATGTTGTCTGATAGTTAAACTGAACTAGTAAACAGTCTGTGAATAAGGCTAACATAATAGTATGATGTGTGTGTGGTAAAGGTTTGGTGTTTGGAACTTAATCCTAAGTGGTAAAATAGTTGAGGCCGACATGTGTGATGGTGTTTCAAATATTGTTTGGGTCTGTTGGTTTTTCTTCTTAATCAGCATTAGGGTTTGCCAGTTCTAATACACAGGCAGATTCAGCCAACTAAATACAGGAGGTTGCGTGAGCTCCTCCCCTTCACTTCTGGTTCTGCCACACCAAGGGGGTATCCCTATAGCTAAAGATGTAACCTTTACTAGCTCAATGATAGAAAGATCTAACTTGACAACAACAGGCAGAATACTCTCATGTATGGACCAAGATCTGCATGATAGATCACAAGGTTGGCAACATTCTTGGACATATGTGTCTAGTTGGGTATGAGAGCATGCAGGGGGTTCCTAATCCTACTCCTACAACTAACAGGTTGAAGTGATGAAATGGGTGGACATAATGTCCTGGATGCAAGACAAGGGGTTTTGGCTCATAACTACTGACCCAGGAGCAGACTGGTGCCTATCCATTGGGCAAGGAGTCAACTAGACGTATACAACAGATGGTTTGCAACTTTCACTCAAGTTTTAAGGGGTTGAGCTGATGCTTGCCTTACAAACATCACCCAAGAATGGGTATCTAACTGCCTCTACTTACAGATATCCCTGCTAACATGCAACCTTCTCCATACATTGACCTAAAATAGTTTAATCCACTCCTTGAATGGAAGTTACAGATCAAGCATGTAGTATAGATATCTATACCCTAGAATCTATGAAACCCTTAGCAACCAGATTCAAAAGAAGGATGACATGCAACAAATGGAGACAAGCAGATAAACACATGCAATGAAGCATTTCTCATATAAAATCAACACTGAAATTGACATATGTGCAAAATACATTCATACTGCAACACATAAACTCCAAAATGGGATAAAACAACCAGGATCATGCCCTGTCTTTCGTTATTTACACAAAAAAAAGCCCCAGGCCTTCAACAACCAACAAATGAGCAACACAGCCTGCTATATACAGCAAGGCAGGTACTCAGCATTAATTACAGGGCGATTCAAAATTTGCCAGATACAGTACATTGAGAAAATGGTGCTCAATGCATTGAATGCAACAGGTAGGGGAGGAGACAGGGGAAGTCTCGAGCCGTGCGCCACCGCCTGGGGATTCACATCTTCAGTCGGGTACCAGATCCGTCCACGCCATTGCGCATACCTCTGCAACAACCGCCATTAATGGCGTCCCAACCCGTGGCCTTGGGAAATGCAGAATACTGTGCATCGCAAACCTTTCCCACCAAAATACCTCATCCTGATATTTCAAATTATGCAAGATCAAATTATCCCACATGCACCCCACGGCGACCTCCTCATCACCTTATATAGTAGGTTGCGAGCATTTATGATGTCGGTGCTTTTGCTCCCGACGACACTAGTATAAGCCTCATCATCATCCTCCGCATGATATCCTAATATAAAATATCACCCTGACGTCAGCATCATCATCTGCATGATAACCGCCCCCAAACATCACCCTGATATCTCACATTAGCCTGATGCGAAATATCACCCTTATCGAAAAGATCACCCCACTAAGGAAAGGCACCCTGATATTCACCTTCATCAGCACAACCTGATGCATCGGAGGAAGATCCTCCTGCTCTGCCGATACCACACGTCTGGCCGATGAACATCCTGCATGTCCACAAAATCCTGATGACATCATCGTCATATCTGCATACCGCACACTTCCCCATATCCGGATGACATCATCATCACATTCATATATCGGGGGATCTCCGCAAGATGACTAGTGTTAGAAATATGATCCCCCTGGATCCTGATGATGTCACCATCATATTGGCGCCGGGGTGATATTCGTAAGATCACCCAATATTTCAGAATATCACCCCCCGTAGAAATATCAGGGTGCACTGTAGCTCCATTGTAAGATCGGGTTGATGTATGAATATGACTGATACTTGAAAATATCACCCCTTCCTTGGAATATGATGAAGCTGACAGATAAGCGGATATCACCCTGACAAGAATATGACGTCAGCAGCATCACGGTGATAAAACAACAAACATGAAGTGATAAAACAACATCATGATGATCTTAACAAAGATCACCCGATGTTCAAATATGATGACCCCACGGAAGATCGGGTCACCCTTAGAACCTTGTAGCAACATCATCAGGATGATCTTAAGTAAGATCACCCGATGTTAAGATATCACCCTGGGCAAAAGATCAGGCAGGCAAAAAATATGATGATGACCCCCGCGAGAAACAATAGGGTGATGACCGGAAACATGATGATGACGACCTCCTCCTCGAAGAAAATATGATGTTGATGCTAAAACATGCTGAGGAGGTCCATGGACTTAGAATTTTTTGGATTTTTTGGGAAGGTGCCTGCATGTTTAAATGCTTGAAAACTGACTGCTCATGTAGGCACCAACAGGGTCTGCCATAGATTTTGGGAAATAAATTTGGCCGACAGAGCACATAATGCATGACTACACGGTACACTTATTAGGCCGACCTAATAAGAAGATTTTGTTTGTTGCAGATATATATATTGGTATTTGGTGTGTGTGGTATTGATATGAATGTGTGTAGAATTTGAATAGTAGAGAAAGGCAACAAAAGGCAGAAGAAGAGAAATCCGGTCTAATGTAAAAGCAGAGTAGTGAAATAGAGCAGTCAAGATGAAGAATTTTGAGACTATTTTGAGCATATATTGAAGCTGCATTCATGCATGTGTAGATGCAATATAAGCAGTTCATTTTGGCAGTGAGCCATCTCCTTCTTTCCTTCTTTCATTCTTTTTTTTTTTGCAGTGAGCCTTTGTGTAGTGAGTACTTCTTCATAGGGTAGTGAGACCCAAGGAAGTGACCCTTCTTATAATTCAATATTGTGCTATTATAATATATTGTGAGCTAACACTCACCATGGTTTTTCCCTTTTTGGGTTTTCCACGTAAAAATCCTAGTGTCCATGTGTTATTTCTTTATGGTTGCTGTTATTATGCTTATTCTACTCTCATGTTATTGATTTTGGAAATTGGATAAATAAACTTGTTAAGAAGTGGTTTTGTGGAATACTGATTCACCCCCCCTCTCAGTATTCCTTATATTCAACAATTGGTATCAGAGCAAGGTTCCTTGGAAGAAGCCTGACAACATGAGGAAGATCTGGGAAAGTTTACTCATGGCAGCCAGAAGATTTGGAAATTATTCATATGAGAACAATGTTGAACTGGAAGCAACCCTTATTGATCTTGAGAAATCTAAAGCAGAAATCAGGGATCTGAAGCAGAAATTAGGGTCCAAAGGATAACTTACAAGAAGCTAATGAATGCATTCTAAAGCTAAAAGAACAGATCAAGAAGTCCAAAGAAAAATACAAAGAGGTTAGTGAACAATTGATATAAGCCAATGAGACCCTGGATAATTTGAAAGTGGAAGTTATAGAAAGAGCTAAAGCAGAAGAAGATCTAAATCTGATGGTAAAAAGCAAGATAGAAGAATGTGTCAAACATGAAAAAGAATTTGTGAGCCTGAAAACAGACTTGGAAAAAGCCAAGAGCTATGAAGAAAAGTTCAAGATAAGTTTTTCAAAACTTGATGAGATGACTTCTAGTCAAAATAATTTAGATGACAAGCAAGGATTAGGATTTGAGAAAGGAGAAAGTTTAAGATCAGGTCAAGAAAACGTTCAGCTGAAGCAAAACAAAGGAAACCAATTCAAGAATTAAAGAAGAAGACCTAGAAGGCCTCCGGTCAAACAACCAAATGCTCAAAGGTACCCATCTTTCAATGGCCATTGTTTTAATTGTAAAAGGTTTGGTCATAAGGCTACTTAGTGTAGGAGTAGAATAAATTAGAATCAAAATGTTCCATCTTTTTCTGGCCAATGTTTCAATTGCAAGAAAATTTGTCATAGATCAAATGAATGCAGAAGTCTGATAAGAAATGGCTTTCATAATTCAAGGAATACTCAATCATTCAATGGAAGATGTTTTGCTTGCAATAGATTTGGACACATGGCTAATCAATGTAGATCAAGGATGAATTCATTCAGAGGAAGGAATCAAGGACAAGAAAACATTGTGTGCTACAATTGCAACAAATTTGGACATGTTGCAAGATTTTGCAGAAGCAAGAATGTGAAAAGAAACTACTATGCAGAAGAAAGGAAAACAGAGCAGAGGAATGATAAGGGAAAAGAAAAAGTTGATCTGGTTGAAACTAAGAAAGAAATGCACAAGATCTGGATGAAGAAAGAAGTGATTGAAGTCAAGGATGGATCCATACCAGCTTCTGGTGCAGATACTTCCTCCGGGAAGTAAATTGGGAGCTCTAGCTCAGGGGGAGGTGTATTGAAAATCCAAATCCCCTAGCTAGAAAGTTAGTGCTGGAATCTGACACTAGGGTATGTTATGAAGAACTGTATGACAAAGCCTCTAAAATAAATTCTAGAAGAAAAAGATATCATGTGGAGCATTGTGGAGAAATTTGGATTTACTGTGGTTGTCAAAGAAGTGTTTTCACTTTTTGAAAAACCACATTTATGATGATTAAGTTAAGGCCTCAGGTTAAAAGGCTTGGATTTGTAAAAGATTAATCACTTTGCATTCAATCTTCCAGGTGTTTAAGGCGATTCAAAGAAAAATTCCAAATGGCTTAGTGATTTCTAAAGCAAATCAATATAAGATCAAGAAAAACCCTAATTCCGTGAAAAGAGGTATTTTTCATATTAAAAAATCTATTGTGAACTTATTTGAATTCTTGCAAGAGATGGCAACTCCACATGTGATTGATATAACCGAAAGAGCAAGGCCAAAATTCAAGAGGCATCCATTCAAATCAACAGAGGTCAATCCAAATGGTGCATTTTTAGGGATTCCGTTTGGTGTGATGCATGCGGAGGATGTTAGGGCTTATATACATGTTCCCCTAGAAGAACACGAAGGTAGTCAACTTACAGAACTATATCTAAAACATCTAAGTGATGATACATTTGACCGAAAATAAGAATACAAGGCATTGGAGGAGAAGAAACTCATTCAATATACATATTTTCCCATTTTTAAAGATGAATGGGTCTGTTTTGTCTTAAGCCGAATTCATGATGAGTTTATGTGGCTCAACTATACATTCAAGATCACTAAAGATGCCATAAGGGCCTTCACAAGACTAAACTCTACCAATACAATGCCTATATTGAAGGATGTGAAAAATGATACAGTGATGAAAGCCATCGGAGAAAAATTTGATAAGAGGGCTTTGCAATTAGCAACATTGAAGATCATGCAGTTAGATTTGCATCAATGGTGATTGGGTATAAGGTCTATTTCACAAACTGTGAAAACTCTATCTCTGGTACTACTATATACACTACCTATCAAATAGTCAAGGAAAATGTAGAATATGACCTGTGTGAACTACTCCGTCAGCAGTTAATGGAGAACTTGAAGAAAAGAAAAGAAAACAAATACCCTTTCAAATTTGGTATGTTGATTTTGTGCTTATTTTTCTATTTTATGCAAGAGTTACTGGGTATGAAGAATTATTTTTGGACTGGAGACAAACCAGTAGCAGTTCATATTAGAAACTAGTTGAGTATCATAGGTAATATGGATGCACAAAACTCAGCCCTATGGGGCTATTTTAAAAATTTCCAAAAGTGAATGTTGTGATTAATGAGACAAAATGAAAGATTAAATATGTAAATCAAATGCAAAATACAACGATTATACCTTCATAATGACCCATAAATCCAAGAGGGAAGGAGTTGCACCCACGATCTCCTCAGATTTTACCCATGACTAGTGTGTAGATGTGGATTGTTCAATGCTTTTCAACACAATGTAGATGAGAGACAAGTAGATTCAGATAGATTAGATGGAGATGAGGGATAATTTTGGCATTATGATAGTGTGATGAGGAGATTGTGGAGAGATTTTGGCAGAGGTTTGATGCATGAAGAAGTCTCTCCCAAATGGCTTGGAGAGGGTCTCATTTATAGATTTTCTGAAAGGAGGATGGAGGGTGAGGATTGAAAGATGAGATCAAGGGCTAGGAATAAAAGTAAATCTTTTATTCATTTTGGGAAAAGGGGTGATAAATGAGGTATGGGTGTGAAAGAATGTGAAATGAATTAAAAATTCATTTGGGGAATGGGAAATGAATTAAGAATTCATTTGGGGATAAGAGGTAATGAATGAGGATGGGTGAGGTAAGGGGTATTGCAAGTATGAGGTTAACCAGTGTTGTCATTGATGTCAACATACTCATATTGCATTAATAAGAAGGATTGAATGAGCTGTGTGTTGAGGTTATTGAGGAAACTAGTCTCCATCAGGAACAGTGAAGAACAGTGATGAGAATGTGGATTAAAGGGTTTGCAGATAATGTTGAGGATCAGAGAATGTGGATTAAAGGGTTTGCAGATATGAGTCTTGAGATGTTCCAGTTAAAATTTTAGAGGTCTGCATAACGATCTGAAGAAGTTATGGATGTTTGTGTAGAACCGGTTCCGGCAGGTGTTCAGAGGTGACAGAGGGTCACAGAAAGGTCTGGTGAGATCCGGAATTGTATTATCTCACTCTGCGGATTGGAGAGAGTGCTGAAGAAGTCAGTGTGAAGTGACAACTATATTTGTGCATGGTTTGGAGGTCTGGAAGAACCTTTTGCATTATGACAGTGGTGACAGACTATGTTCTTGAAGTTCCGGATGAAGAAGAGAAGAATTCTAGTAAGCTGATAAAGTGCGGATGTTATTGATGACTCAGGAAAGGTTTTGGTGATCCTTGGATTGTGTACAATTCTTATTAGCAGTCCGCATTGAAGTTAGAGTTTGGATTTGATGTAATGACCACCAGTTGTTGGTGTTCTTTCGAAGACAGGCCGACCGGATGTATTACACGTCTTGCGAATGATCTTGTAGATGTTTGCTGACTTAGATGATTGTTCCTAAGTCGATGCCTTGTATAAATAAGGGTTTGTGAATTCATTTTGAAGTGTGTCTTGTGGTCATGAGTGTGATATAGTGAAGAGAAGTCTGAAAGGTAGAGCAGGGGTTTTTGGGCTTAAACGGAACTGATCCAGGCATGGTAATGATGTCATTCTCTAGTTCAAGTTTGTGATTCTTATCACTTTGTAGACAGTGTGTCTCTTGTAGGCAGTGTGCCTCTTGTGAGCAGTGTGCTCAGGCAGTGAGCCCTAATTGGCATGTGCCATCTTTTTCTTATTCTTCTAACAGAGAATAATCCTTGGGTTAATCACCCCGTGGTTTTTCCCTTAACCGGGTTTTCCACGTCAAAATCTTGGTGTTTCATGTGTTGATGTTTATTTGCTCTGATGTTTATGCTTTATGCTTGCATGAATGATTAATTACTATGCTGATGAATAACAAAGTGGATCTGAATGTTTGAATTGTAAGAAAGATTAGGATAACTGATTCACCCCCCCTCTCAGTTATCAACAATTGGTATTAGAGCCGAGTTCCTCTAAAAAGAGTTTAATCATTTGAGGAGATCCAGGATGTCGTCATACAAGAAGGATAGTCTAAAGTTTGATGGAACCAACTTCTCTCTTTGGAAAGGTCGCATGAAATGTCACTTGGAGTGTATGGGAAAGGTATACTTGTCCATGGTCACAAAAGCCTATGTACCTCCATAGGGTGGTCCGACAACTCTAAATGAAATCACAGATGCTGAAAACAATCTGCAGACCAAAGAGGCACTTCTAAGTGCATTAACTAACTCAGAGCTCTCAAATGTTATTGACCTACCAACTGCCTATGAGATTTGGATTAAACTGGAACTTCTGCATGAAGGAGATGAGTTTGTTAATAGTGCAAGGTTGCAAAGTCTCAAAGGGAAATTTGAAAGATTGAAGATGAGAGATGATGAAAATATCACTACCTTTATGCCAAGAGTAAATGAGCTAGTGTGTGGAATCAAGAATACTGGTGGAGTTTTGGATGAAAATGAGATTGTTTACAAAATTCTCAGATCCCTTCCTGCTGCCTACAAAATCAAGGTTGCTATCATTGATGAATTCAGAGCTCATACAACTGTCACAAGAGACCAATTGGCTGGCAAACTGGCTGCATTTGAAATGACCGAGTTTGGAGATGATCCCCCCAAGACTGAATCTGCATTCAAAGCCATTTCCTATGTGAAAGGCAAACAAAGATTTAATCCGGGAGAAAACTCTTCAAGGAAGTTGTCATGGTATGATCAAGCAAGAAGAGACATGGAAGAGGAAGAAGCAGAAACAACTCAACTTGAAGCCCTCATTGCAAGGAGACTGCCAAGAGGATCTGGTAAGTATGAAGGAAAATTGCCTTTTAAATGCTTCAACTGCAATAAGATTGGTCACTTTGCCTCAAGATGTCTGGAAAGATCTACAAGGTCAAATTCTAACATATAAAGGTTTCAAAAGAACTGTTATTATGTTCATGAAGAAGCTGATAATGAAGGAGTAACAGATGATGAATCAAAGATAGGAGACAAATCCAGAAATGAATGGGTGTTTATTGCCATCAAGGAAGAAGATCCAATATCTATCAATCACAAGGTTGTAGAAAGAGCTTTGGCTGCCCAAGTTGAAGAAAAGGATGATTGGGTTATTGACAGTGGATGCTCTCACCATATGACAGGTGACAAGAACAAGTTCTTAGATTTGGAAAGGTATGAAGGAGGAGTGGTAAAGTTTGGTGATAATTCAGCTGGTAGAATCAGAGGAAGAGGAACTATTTCTTTTAATGGGAGAAACAAAACTGGTAATGTGCTGTATGTTGAAGGTTTGAAGCACAATCTTCTCAGTGTTGGACAGTTGGTGGACAAAGGTTATGATCTCTGATTCAAGGATGGAAAATGCAAAATCTTTGAAAGATCCAGAACAGAGATTGCATTCGGTACTCAAACTAAAGGTAATATCTTTCACTTGGTTGGTGCTGATAAAAGTTGTCTACTTGTTCAAATTGATCAAAGTTGGTTGTGGCATAGAAGGATGTGTCATGTAAATTTTGATAACATCATTAGGATAAGCAATACTTAGGCTGTAAGAGATCTTCCAAAATTGGTAAAACCTACAAACGGTTTGTGCAAAGAATGTCAGCTAGGTAAACAGAGCAGAGTTTCATTCAAAAGCAAAGATCAGTCCTCTACCAGATTATTGGAATTAGTTCATATTGATCTATGTGGTCTGACAAGAGTCAAGTGTATGCAAGGTGATAGATACTTCATGTTATTAATTGATGATCATTCCCGGATGATGTGGGTTACCTTTCTGAAAGAGAAGTCAAAAGCCTTTGAAAAGTTCAAAATCTTCAAAGCTATGGTAGAGAATCAAACCGAATTAAAACTGAAGTGTCTGAGGTCTGATAGAGGTGTTGAATTCACATCTGGTGAGTTCATAGACTTTTGTGAGAAGCATGGTATAAAGAGACAGTTGTCTGCTCCTAGGACTCCACAGCAGAACGGAGTAGTTGAGAGGAAGAACCGGACCATCCAGGACAATAATGATGGAAGCAAATGTTCCTCAGATGTTTTGGAGAGAAGCTGTCAGCACTGCAGTCTACACTCTCAATCAAGTTCAAATAAGAAACAATACTAGTAAGACTTCCTATGAACTTTGGTTTGGCATCACTCCTACTGTGAGATATTTCAGAGTATTTGGTAGCAAATGTTACATTAAAAGAGATGAAGATCTAGGAAAGTTTGATGCTAGAAGTGATGAAGGAATTTTCTTGGGTTACTCCACTCAAAGCAAAGCATACCGGTGTTACAATAAGAGACTGAGAAAAATGATAGAAAGTACTAATATGAAAGTTGATGAAGGAATTGAGAAGCCCTCAAGATTTTATGAGTATGATGAAGATGATCAAGATGGTGTTCTAGTTCAAGGAGCTCAATCCTCTCTGGAAAGTCAGATTCAAACTGATCTGGTAAATTAGGAAGAAGAGATAGGTTTAAATGAGCCTGATCAAGAAGCAAAAGTACAAGAAACTCTAAAAGTTCCAAGGTATGTAAGACTGAACCATTCTGAAGATCAGATCATAGGTGACAAAAGCAAAGGTGTGCAAACTAGAAAGAATGTTGCTCAAAATCTGGATGAAAGTTGTCTAATCTCAAAGATTGAACCTAAGACAATAAATGAAGCCTGCAATGATGAAAATTGGACCAAAGCAATGGAAGAAGAGTTGATGCAAATAGAGAAAAATCACACTTGGGATCTTGTTTCTAGACCTAGTAACAAGAATGTGATTGGAACCAAATGGGTCTTCCGGAACAAACTAAATGAAGTTGGTGAAGTAATCAAAAATAAAGCCAGATTAGTCTGCAAAGGCTACTCTCAAATAGAAGGGATTGATTTTGAGGAAACCTTTGCTCCGGTGGTAATAATTGAAGCAGTCAAACTATTTCTTGCATTTGCTGCCTTCAAAGATTTCAAAGTGTATCAGATGGATGTCAAATCTGCTTTCCTGAATGGTGACTTAGAAGAAGAGGTGTACATTGAACAGCTGGATGGATTTTAGTTATCTGAGCATGGTGATATGGTCTGCAAATTAAAAAAGGCACTATATGGTCTAAAGCAAGCTCCAAGAGCATGGTATGAAAGGCTGGACAAACATCTTTTGAGGATTGGTTTCAACAAAGGTACTGCTGATAGTAATCTATATTTCAAAATTGATCATGAAAACATCTTGATTGTTGAAGTATTTGTTGATGATATCATCTTTGGAGGAAGAGATAGTATGTGTAAAACCTTTGCAAACTAAATGAAAAGTGAGTTTGAAATGTCAATGCTCGATGAAATGAATTTCTTCTTGGGTCTACAAATTAATCAGACAGAGAAAGGAATCTTTATCTCTCAGACCAAATATGTGAAAGAACTATTGAAGAAATTTGGAATGGAAAATTCAAAGCCAATGAACACTCCTATGGCTACCAGATGTAAGTTAAGCAAAGATGATGACTCTCCTAAGACAGATCAGACCAAGTACAGATCAATAATTGGAGGATTATTGTATCTCACTCAGACTAGACCAGATATAATGTAGGCAGTTGGTCTTGTGGCAAGATTCTAGGCTGATCCTAGAGAATCTCATGTCATGGAAATCAAAAGAATTTTTAGGTACTTGAAAGGAATTGTTGAGTATGGCCTATGGTATCCTAGAGATCATGACTTTTCTCTTCATGCATATATAGATACAGATTGGACAGGAGATGTGGATGATAGGAAGAGTACAAGTGGAGGAGCATTTTTTTTAGGAAAAAGGTTGGTTTCTTGGCTAAGCAAGAAACAAGAAGCAATATCACTGTCTACAACAGAAGCAGAATACATTGCAGCAGCAGGCAATTGCACTCAACTTTTGTGGATGAAGCAAATGCTAAGAGATATTCAAGTAAAATATGAGGAGCCTATCACAATTTTCTGTGATAATTCAAGTGCAATAAATATTTCTAAGAATCCAGTATTGCATTCTAAGACCAAGCATATATCTATCAAATTTCACTTTTTGAGAGAACAAGTGAATAAGGGTGAAGTCAGATTGGAGTATGTGCCCTCCAAGGATCAACTTGCAGATATTTTTACTAAACCTCTTCCCAAGGACTCTTTTGAGTATCTTAGGGAGAAGTTAGGGGTCATAGCCCCTCTGGTGATGAACTAGGATGCACTGGTGTGCATCAGTCCAATGGATATCACAGTCATATCTTGTGATCCGGATTGATGATGGGGAGCTTCTACTAAGGGGGAGCAGCTGATATGATTCTGATGTGTTAGAATTGCAAGTATGAGCCCTTTTCCATTGATGTCAAAGGGGGAGAGAAGATGTGTGAAAAACAAGTGGTTGATGATCAAAGGGGGAGTAGTAAGGGGAGAGAAGACATATGAAGAATTATTGCTGATAGAGGGAGCTGTGACAGAAAGAAGTTCTTGTCTTGATGGTTTTTCACATCATATGTTGCCATCAATGACAAAGGGGGAGATTGTTGCAAGTATGAGGTTAACCAGTGTTGTCATTGATGTCAACATACTCATATTGCATTAATAAGAAGGATTGAATGAGCTGTGTGTTGAGGTTATTGAGGAAACTAGTCTCCATCAGGAACAGTGAAGAACAGTGATGAGAAGAAGACAAAAGTACTCAATAGGTTGAGGATCAGAGAATGTGGATTAAAGGGTTTGTAGATATGAGTCTTGAGATGTTCCAGTTAAGATTTCAGAGGTCCGCATAAAATCTGAAGAAGTTATGGTTGTTTGTGTAGAACCGGTTCTGGCAGGTGTTCAGAAGTGACAGAGGGTCACAAAAAGGTCCGGTGAGATCCAGAATTGTATTATCTCACTCTACGGATTGGAGAGAGTGTTGAAGAAGTCAGTGTGAAGTGACAACTAGATTTGTGCATGGTTTGGAGGTCCGGAAGAACCTTTTGCATTATGACAGTGGTGACAGACTGTGTTCTTGAAGTTTCAGATGAAGAAGAGAAGAATTCCAGTAAGCTGATAAAGTGCGGATGTTATTGATGACTCAGGAAAGGTTTTGGTGATCCTTGGATCGTGTACAATTCTTATTGGCGGTCCGCATTGAAGTTAGAGTTTGGATTTGATGTAATGACCACCGGTTGTTGGTGTTCTTCCAGAGACAGGCCGACTGGATGTATTACACGTCTTGCGAATGATCTTGTGGATGTTTGCCGACTTAGATGATTGTTCCTAAGTCGATGCCTTGTATAAATAAGGTTTGTGAATTCATTTTGAAGTGTGTCTTGTGGTGATGAGTGTGATATAGCGAAGAGAAGTGCGAAAGGTAGAGCAGAGGTTTTTGGGCTTAAATGAAACTGATCCAGGCATGGTAATGATGTCAATCTCCAGTTCAAGTTTGTGATTCTTATCACTTTGTAGACAGTGTGTCTCTTGTAGGCAGTGTGCCTCTTGTGAGAAGTGTGCTCGGGCAGTGAGCCCTAATTGGCATGTGCCATCTTTTTCTTATTCTTCTAACAGAGAATAATCCTTGGGTTAATCACCCCGTAGTTTTTCCCTTAACTGGGTTTTCCACGTCAAAATCTTGGTGTTTCATGTGTTGATGTTTATATGCTCTGATGTTTATGCTTTATACTTTCATGAATGATTAATTGCTATGCTGATGAATAACAAAGTGGATCTGAATGTTTGAATTGTAAGAAAGATTAGGATAACTGATTCACCCCCCCCTTAGTTATCAACAAGGGGTTTGTAAGAGAAGTAAATGTGATGTGTGATTTATTTCAATTTTTAATTTGGGGGATGTGGGGAAGGGTGTTAAACTAGGTTTGACCACCCAAATGAGAGGTTAGGACTAATTAAATAGAGGTTTTGCTTAATTGATCCTAGGGCTAGGATGAGGTAGGCTAGGGTAGGTTAGGGTAGGTCAATTAGTAGGCTAGATCAATTAGATAACCATGATTTATCTAATCAATGAGGATTAGGGAAAAGGACAATTTAACTAAATAAATATTGTGAATATTTATTTAATCAAATGAGGATATAGTTGTAAGGTAAAAGTGATAAATTAAATGAATTAATTGATCACAAGGGATAGACAGATGGTTAGGGAAGATACGGGAAATTGATTTGCAGAGCAAGTCAATTTTAGGTGTCTACAAATGCAATCTAGGGAAAGGATCCCTAGATTAGTTGTTGAAAAATACAAAGACACTATCTGCTTCATTGTGACAAAAGATCAATGCTTGATGGAGGTTGTTGAGTCTATAACGGTATGGGTAATGCCAATGGGCTATGAGGTAGATGGAGGAATATTGGAAAATTATGCCCAACATATGCTAAGTAAACCTAGAGATCCTAATGAAGAAATATTTGGAACTTATGAGGAATTGTCTGCTAAAATTCATGTTGAAGTAAGAAAACCTGAAATCTCCAAGAAAATGTGGAGAGTGGTAGAGAATTTTTCCCTGAGACAAGGCTTCACAAAAGAACAAGTGAAAGAGGCAAAGGAAAAAGCATAAGCTGAAGAGGTAGCAAAAGAAAAGAGAGAAAGTGAACCAGTTAAAGCTCCAGAAGAACCCAAGAGAAAACCAGAAAATTTAGAGGTGTCAAGAAGGAGAACCAGAGGATATACCTCTATAGAAGCTACATCTTTTCATTCTAATCCCACTAGCTGCAAGTGTGGAAATTCTTGTCACCAGTCACAAAAGGAAGAAAACAAAGGCTAAAAGAATCCATGTAAGCATTGCAGTCGATGAGGAAGAGATAGAAATAGATGAAGTAAAAGGGATGAAAACTGAGGCTACCAAAGTCTCCAGAAGTAGTAAAAGGACAACCTCTGGAAAGGACACAACAAAGAAAAGGGAAAGGCAAAATGTATCACAGCCAGCTAAAGCTACATTAAGGTTAGGAGATTTTCTTAAGGCTATCATAGTGGATGGAAATCTAAAACCAATAGTCTAATTCCATGATGATTATAATGATACAGATAAAAGGATTTTGGAAGATGCCACTCTAGAATATATAAACATATATAATAAGGCTCTTATTGAAATCATTGGTGATCTTCGTGACAGCTTGAACAACATTATGTATGCAAGGAAAGAAACTGCCATGGCCAAGGATACTAAAATCAAAGAGCACACACTTGTTAGGTTATGTCCGAAGATCACCCTAGAAGAAAAGACCATGATCTCCAAAGCTCTTAATAATGGATTCAAAAAGGAGAATGAACACTGTTATGGGAGGCAACATTGAGAAAGTAGTAAAGGAGACTGAAGAAATCATCTTGAGAGTGCTAAAACAATTTCATCTCCCAACAATCTATGACAATAATGAAACAAATGTTGGAGATGATACATCTTTTTCGGAAGCGAATTTGGACCAAGGGTTAGCTAACAAAGTGGCTAAAGAGAAGGAAGCCCCGACTAGAGTTATTAAGACTAGTCTCTCTCCAAAACAACAAACATGTGACAAGACATAAATGGATAAAGCCGTTGATCAAGAAGAGAAACAAGACAAGGAAACCCCTGCACCAGAACAAACATATGGTGAAAATGAAACTATGGATTTAGATGCTCTGGAGCTAAACCAAGAAGAAGAAGTCTCTAGTATAGCAAGAGACATTGTGGAGTCAATTAAAGAATTTTTGGAGAAAGAGAAACAGGCCCTAGATGAACTTGAATTTTTGCAAGGAGCAATAAATCTGGACTTGATGTCACTTGTACATAAATTCAAACTGGTATCAATTGTGTAGGCAAAGGCATAGGAAGAAAATTTGAAGTCTCACATATAGGACAGTGAATTGATTGGTGAGGCATCCAGCATTTTGGAGAAGCTGATGCCATCATATCAGAAGGACACCTCTTTGTCTTCTACAAGTCAACTAAAAGGACTCATAAACTTTGTAAGTGAGCATTTTGAATCTTTTGAAAAATCTGCTGAGACAAAAGTTTGATGAGAAAAGATTAAACGAGTTGAAGATTATGATAGTAAATGACAAAGCTCTGCTAGACAATAAAATGAAAGGCATACATAATGCTAGCAAAGAAGCAAGTGACCTATACAAGTTTTGCTTATCTTGGATGGTAGCCACAAAAGAGCTAGAAGAAAAGATAAAAGATTTGAAACTGTAGCTGATAAATATTTCCAAAACATTTGATCCAGCAGCTAAATCAGTAAGCAAAAAAGAAATACAAGAAATTAATATTCATAATGAGTTAAGTAATCTTGTAAATAAAAGGGATCAGACGAAAAATAAAATGTGTCAGTTGAGAGGACTAATTAGTCCCAAGTTAGACTCAATGATTAGTATTGCAGCAGAAGCACAGGTAACTTTGCAAATAGACACATCCTCTGATGTGCAAAAGACACAAGAATTAGTCTCTTCTGTAATAAGATCACATTGGTATGGCAATTCATAAAGAGTTGGAGGCATGACACATGGATCAACAGGGTACATAGCTTGACCTTTTAACTCATTGATCTCATAAGAGAGGGTTTTAGTTAGTTCTTTTACAACACTCATCTCCTCATGATTTGGCAAATCAGCAGGGAGAGTGGGTGGACTAAAATTCGTATACATCTGGTTACAAGAAAGGGCATGAGACAAGCTATTTGCATGAGGCATCAACTGTTTTAAGGGCAGGGGAGGCAATTTACCAGCCAATATGAGGCTACATTCAGCCTTAATGGCAAGATCATATGACTGTGGAAGAGTTTCACCCCCAAAGATTGTATCATGACAGAGATCTCAGGGTCTAAAGCCTTTAAATAATACAAGAAAGCAAAGACTGGAGGGGGCCTCATGTCTATAGAAATTTTTTTCCATACCTTGTCAAATCTTGAATTGAAATCCTGTATGGGCTCCATAGGGTACCTCTTGATTGTAATCAGGTTCTGGGTGAGAGTGCTAACATCCATTCTATCTTTGAACTGATTGTAGATGAATTCCCCAAGCTGATCCCATCCAGTGATTGAACCAGGCTGCAAGCTTCTGTACCATTCTTTTGCTTTGCCTTTGAGGGAAGATGCAAGCAACAAGAGAGCATGATTTTCAGTTGCAACATTATGAATAGGGCACAAACTGGCAACATCTTGGATGTGATCTGTAGGGCGAATAGAGCCATCTCCAATAAAGTGAGGCAATGCCTTCCAGGCTGTGTCAGGAACTTGACCCTGCTGCTGGCGAACAAGAGGACTTGAATCCCAAGTCACAAAGGGTAGATCTCTTTGAATATTCAGATGCACATATATACCAAGGGCTGCCATGATCTGTTGATGCACAGATTCAAGAAGGATCCTCCAGTAGAGTCACCAGATGGAAGATTCATGCTCCTATGAGCAGATATTTTTGTGATTTTCCATCAAAACCATAGAATACAGAGCAAAGATTCTTAGAAAACAAAGAGCAAAGTCTTTGAATCTGGTCCCACCGGGCGTGCCAAAAATTGTTGTCACATCCAAATTTTGGAAAGAGCAAAGAATCAATGGGATGAAGAGATTACAGAATTAAAGATTGTGTATAAGGATATTCTTTCACCGACAACTAATTGATTTGAAGTATTGTATGTGTACATATGCGGCAGAGTATGAAGATTTTTGCAGTTTTGGTCCAATTTTGACTTTTGTACATACATCTTTGCCATTGATGTCAAAGGGGGAGAAGAAGACCAGTAAAAAATGGGTAAACACCTTAGGGGGAGAAGAAATACAGAGTAAGGGGGAGTAGATACACATTTTTCACTAAGTGTGTCCATCAATGCCAAAGGGGGAGATTGTTGGCAACATAGTCAAGAGACACTGCTGATTGGGTAATGTTGTCATTGATGGAAACAAGGCAAACATAGTTTGATGGAGCTAAGGATGATTGGGAACTCAACTTGGAATAGCTTGTATACAAGGATCTGGTCCAGACTCAAAAGACTAAGTCAGAATGGCTAAGTATTGACAAAACATAGTTAGTAGTAGAGACTCAAGTGGCATTCCTCCGTAGTTGATGGTCACGGTATGCAGTTCAGGTATGTTATTCAGGATTTTTTGGAGGCACTATGCTCAAGATTACAAGTCCTGATGACTTCCAAAAGTTAAGTAGTGATTAGTCTAAGTCCAAGTGAATAGAGCTAAGAAAGGAGCAGTGCACTATGTTTGAATAAAAGGGTCCGCATTTCTTCATAGTTGCATAATTTATCTTGCGGTTCTGGAGGTATGATCTATGATGAGTGAAGAGCCTCTGATAGGAAGTTGAATAGGTCTTGTGGTCCGTAGTGGAAGATGTTGTATGATAGTTAAACTGAACTAGTAAACAGTCTGTGAATAAGGCTGACATAATAGTATGATGTGTGTGCGGTAAAGGTTTGGTGTTTGGAACTTAATCCTAAGTGGTAAAATAGTTGAGACTGACATGTGTGATGGTGTTTCAAATATTGTTTAGGTCTGCCATAGATTTTGGGAAATAAATTTGGCCGACAAAGCACATAATGCATGACTACATGGTAAACTTTATTAGGCCGACCTAATATGAGGATTTGTTTGTTGTAGATATATATATGGGATTGATTTCAGTATTTGGTGTGTGTGGTATTGATATGAATGTGTGTAGAATGTGAACAATAGAGAAAGGTGACAAAAGGCAGAAGAAGAGAGATCTAGTCTAATGTAAAAGCAGAGCAGTAAAATAGAGTAGCCAAGACGAAGAGTTTTGAGACAGTATTTTGAACATACATTGAAGCTGCATTCATGCATGTGTAGATGCAATATAAGCAGTTTATTTTGGCACTAAGCCATCTCCTTCTATCCTTCTTTCATTCTTTTCTTTTGGCAATGAACCTTTCTGCAGTGAGCACTTCTTCATAGGGCAGTGAGCCTTCTTGTAATTCGGTATTGTGCTATCATAATATATTGTGAGCTAACAATCACCATGGTTTTTCCCATTTTAGGTTTCCCACGTAAAAATCCTGGTGTCCATGTGTTATATCTTTATGGTTGTTGTTCTTATGCTTATTTTGCTCTCATTTATTGATTTTAGAAATTCGATAAATAAACATGTTAAGAAGTGGTTTTGCGGAATACTGATTCCCCCCTCTCAGTATTCCTTATATTCAACATGTCCAGTAGATTATCCATAGAAGCGACTGAAAAGGATTTCTTTTCAAAATATCTCTGAATCATACTTTTGAATTCCTAGACCATTTCCTCAGCTGAAAGAAAATGATGATCATCACCTGTCAGTTTACACGGAAGCTCCTCCAACTTATGAAGAAGATCAACATCGCTATCCACATTGAGTTCCCAAGCACTTTGAAAATCTTTCAACACATTGCTATGATGAATCAATGACTCCTTGGTTTCTACATATGATTCACGATTTGAAATGATGTCGATTGATACAAAGGTTTTCACCTTCATCTTCTTCATGTTGGTCCACTTTTCAAGACTTGTATCTAAATACTCAATCTCCAGAGACAAAGCATCAACTAGGTCATCCAATTCATATCTTACCTTTTCCATTTTGCTTTTCTTTTCAACTATACTTGTTAGGAGAAGTTCCCCTTGTGCATGCATTCTCTCAAGATATTCTTCGACTACTTTTCCCTTAGCATGAATGTTTTCAACTTTCTAGATGACAAGATCCCCCATAGTGATTGGTTCATGTTCCACTGATTCAGAAGACAAAGTGATCTTCCATATTACTGCAGCTCGCTGCTTCACTCTTGCCTTGTACTAATCCTTCATCTCTCTCTCTCTCTCATGATCAAATTTCATAATCAAAGAATTGAGAGTTGATTGCACATCGGCCTTAGCACTTTCATGAGTGATTTTCCCTAGCTCAATCCTAAAGATTGAATAATCACTCATGTTAAAATCCTCCATGGTTGCATCTAGTGGAGGTTGAGAAATTTCTACATAGTTATGAGCTTTATCTTCCAGAAGCCGGGAGAGAGTCTTAGGATTCTTCTGGGTCTTTGCCTTGACAAGTGCTAGCTTCTTGAAATCAATGTCATCTGGAGAGATGGCTTGATTTTTCCTCTTTGGAGTGTATGACAAGAGCCACAGAGGAAGAACTGATAAACTAGCATCCAGATTAGAATCCATTACTTGCACAAAAGGAGTTGCCCCCACACTAGTTGTAGTAATTATTAGAGAAGTGTTTGTAAAGACAACACCTGACACATTAACATTAGCAGCCTGCTTAGTACTTGAAACAAATTGGTCCAAAATTGTTTGATCACCAATATCATAGGAAGGAGAAGACAAACTTGGTAAAGATCCTAAAGAGCCAAAAACAACACCAAAGGCAACCTTAGGACTATCAATAATTGTCCTAGAAGATGATGGTGTAGAAGAACCATAAGATGGTATGATAATAGGAGTAACTAGAGTACTAGAAACAACATGCATAGAATCTGAAACAGGTGTAGTGGGCAAAGGAGAAGAAGTTTGAGGTTCTCGTGTCATATTTTTTTTAGAAGACATGGTTAGTTCCTCTAGCTATTCCTGATTGTCTTCTTTCTCTGCTTCCTATTCATCCTCTTTTTCCTCTGAAAATTTCTCTTTGGTAGCTATTTCCACATCAATAGGCTCTTCTGTTGTCTATTCATCTGTTTACATTTCTCCTCCACTTGGCTCTTCTTCAGACACTTTAGCTTTGCCACCTTTTGATACAAATTTTATTTTAGGCTTAGGAGCCTTGGAAGAACTAGGCGCATCGCTCTTATGTTTTGTTCTTATTTCTACCTTTTTACCTGTTTGTTCTAGAGTCTCCTCCTCTGAGCCAGTGACAAAATCCTTCAACTAAATCCCTTTGCTTTTTAGCCACACATTTGTGTTTACTAAGATAGACTCAAAACTCTTCCTTATTGAGGTTAATTCTTTCTTCGACCATAAAACTACAGGCAAAGGTGAACCGACAACATTCTCATTCACATACTAGGGATTCATGATGTCTTCATCATCTATCATTCCTTCTGGAATATCAACCAATTCTAAGTCCTCAATTTGACTTAGGGTTAACCTGCAATAGTCCAATTTCCCGATCTCTTCCTGAGTTCTTAAGTCAGCCCATATATCTTCCACCATTGGGACATGTGATAGAGTCTTCCTCTTGATCTTGTCCTTTACCCTTCTAAAATCAAAATTACTTCTCCTCTTCAATGTTTCATTGTTACCAATTGCATTTCAATCGAGCAAGAGCCTTAGCTTTAGCAAAAGTGGCAATGGAGTACGTGCTAATCTCAATGGGAAACTTGAAGCCAGGTTTCTTTAACTCCATTTGCTTGTTATGTACAATGATCATTCGCCGACATAACTCCATCAAGACAATTTTATCAATAGGAAATTTGGGCAACATGTATGGATATTCTTGGAAATAGCTCAGATAAGTAAAAGTTGGGAAATGGAGATACAAATAACCAAAACTGTTCACAACTTCCTAGGCTTCATCTGACACTCTCTTCTGCTCTAATTGGGGATTAAAAAGACATACAAATACTACAAAGAAAACATCATCAACCCTCTAGAAGTGATGGATCGATCCCTTTAGAGTCAATTGGGGGTAATATTGATACACATGTATAACTCTTCAGTCTTCTTTCGATGTTAATCCTGGAAAACTTCTCATTGAAGCAACTGCATAGACCAGATAAGATGTCATGTAGAACTTGGAAGTTGTAGATACCTTGGTCAATTGCTCATGAAGAGCATTACTTATCTGTTCACCCCAGAAGATCTTTTGTTTTCCTTGGAGGATGATTTTTATATAAGGATACATCAACTCATGAAAAGTGGAGGAAGAAGAAAGTCCTTTAACTCTATTGAGAAGAGTTATCAGGTCACTGACCTCTTCAACAAAGTCATTTCTTGGGAAAATTTTATGCCACCTAGAAAGATTAGGCCTAGTAGTTTTCAACCATTTAGTATTCATAACCCTATTTGTTTTCTTAGTATCTTTGTCATACTCCTTCTGAGAAATACTGAAACCAATCTCTGCACTTTCCTCTAAACCTAGACATATGAAGACTTTATCCATGAATTTAGCATCTAACCTCATTATCACATTACCTTGTGCATCTTCCACTATTCTATTATCCCTGTTATAGAAATGAGCCATCTAAAGAACAAACTCAGTGTTGTGTGCTGCTACAGGAAAAGAAGCGACCAAATGAATATTACTCTCCACAATCTTCTTCATGTAGTGACTTGGATTTTGTTGCTTTGTCCTTTCTATGAACTCAGCCATATCCACATGACCAATTTCTGTATCCCAAATTTCATCCACATTGGATGTGACTAAGGTTACGGGAAACACACCCTGGTATTTGTACTTTGTAGCTTTAGCTTTCTTTGGCAAAGGATTGGTCATTTGAGAAATGAACTCCCATGGTTGAGAAAAAGATCTCAACAGCCTTATAGAAGTAACTACAACATAAAAGGCATGATTTTGCAGTGTTAGGGAAAATTTGGCAATTGAGGAACTGCAATGTTGAAGATCATGATTAACAATATGAACTTGACAGGGTTAGAGAGCAATAAATTTGAGAAACTAGGTGAAAGCGAGCGAAAGTTAACCTATGCAAAAATTCTCCAGAGTTAGAATTTTGGGAAAGATGGTGCATGGGCGACAAAAACTGTCACCTCTACATGTAAGAGGAATTGCATTTTGTGCAAGAGTGGCATAAATATCTATCTTTGTATGTAGAAGATAGTGCTTACAAATATGCATGAGCAGGGAATATTATTGTCAATACATTTGAGGTAAAACTTTTTCTAAGTGTACAAGCGGGGAAAATGGCTGACTGTGCATCTTTAAGAAAAAGTTATCATGTGTATTGACGGGAGAAATTACCGCTAGTGTATCGAGTAGAATTTACAAATATGCATTGGTGGGAAAAAACATTGACCATGTGTTGGGGAGTAGGGTAAGACTCAAAGTAATATCTGTGTATGGGCGGCAAAAATTGTCGTCCTTACACTTTGAGGAAAGATTGGGTCGAGAACATGGGTGGAAAAAATTGCCGCCCCTGCGTCGCTTTAAGGGAAGACAAAGTCCTAAGATGGGGTGAGGACTGATGATAATACCTTGTGTTTGGGCAGCAAAAATCACCGATGCACAAGGTAAAACAATCACTAGCACTGGCGGCGAAAGATACCGCTTGGACAAGCAAGAGTAAGACTACGGATTTCAAGGTTAAAAATGACAAAAACCTTGATATGTTTATGACCATCTCAACAATGAGGTAAAAATAATTCCTATTGAATAAAATACAAATAAAGAAAGACAAACGCAATAATAAACCTTAAGATTCAAATAAAACAAGAAGACTTTCAATAAAAGAGAAAACAAGAACTAGGGTTTGAAAAGCTTTCAAGAATTTATACAAAAGAAAACGTAATAACAAACCTTAAGATTCAAATAAAACAAGAAGACCTTACCTGGATAAAAATGGTGAAACCCTAACTCAATTTTTAGAAGACCTAATTTGATCATGCATACCAAAAGAAGTTTGAGTGTTCGTTAGATATCAAAGGCATCGCGGGAGCATAAAAGAAAAGATGAAATAAAAAATAAAAATGATTAAAACCTATAAAAAGCTTTCATTAAACATTAACTCAAGGTGCATTTAATACACTTGACGTGAACTAAATGATGCACTGGCAGAAAAAATTACCTCGGATGCATATGCAAGAAGGGGAGAAACACATGCACGGGTGGTGATCTTCACCGTCATCGCATATTCACTAAAAAGGACAAACATGCATGGACGGTGATTTTTACCGCCCTTGCATAACACAGTACCACAACATGCATTGGCAGGCAAAAACACCGACCATGCATGTGACTCATAATACTCAAACATGCAATGGAGGGGAAAAATACCTCCCCTACATGTTACTGAAAAACATTCTAACTCCCAAAAAGTTCAAACACAAATGTTTAATTCATTCACAATTTAACTTGATGCAAATTTTGAGACGTTGAAACAAGGGAGAACTTAGAGAGATTTTTTAGAGCTAGGGAACCACGCATGAGAGCAAATGGACTAGCCTCATTCTACGTGCTTAAATTTGTAGGCTATGAAACAAACAAGTTTCATAGGGATCATCCTGTAAAATCAAGCGCAGATAATTTTGAGGATAACAGCTGGCTCTAACTGGGGAACTTCCTTCGATCATTCTTTGAAATGATCAAAGGGAGAAGAACTCTAGTCTCTAAGTGCATTCATCCATCTATTAGGCTATAGAGTCAAGCAACACAACAAAAGACACAAAAAGATTTAAAAGTAAAAGACATAAAACTATACAAATATTCATGAACTTATCTATCGCTTCATTGTGAGAAAAGCTTCAGATGTTGCCCACTGTGTGGCAGCAAGAAAGGTGTCCCATCTTGATACTCGAGAATGAAACTATTTTCACCATATTGTTGATGAATGACAAAAGGGCCTCTCCATAGGGAATCAAACTTCCCATGTATTCCTTTCAGCTCTCTTCTCTTGTCCCATAACAAGACTTGATTCCCGACTTGAAAATCCTTAGATTTGGCCTTCTTGTCAAATAGTTTTTTCACTTGACTTTGGTGTTCTGCAATATGATCCACCACTTTAACACATTGTTCTTCAAGCTCAAAAAGGAACATCACACACTTGTCAATTGAGCTTTCAAAAGTTTCATCTTCAATTGCTTTTGCCAACTTCAAAGTTGGCAGCTCTAAAGTAATTGGTATTTCAACATTCAATCCATACAACAATTGAAAAGGTGACATACCAATTTCTCTCTAAGGGGTAATGCGGTCTTCCCACAATGCATCAAACAATGCCTTGTGCCAGTTTCTCTAATTTTCATCCACTAACTTCTTGATAATGGTAACCAAATTCTTGTTGCTAGACTCAGCTTGACCATTTCCTTGCAGATAATAGTTGGATGAGTGAGAAAGAATGATTCCATATTCAAAACAGAAACTAGTTATCTCTTGGGAGGAAAAACAAGTAGCATTATCTACTACTATCTTTTTTGGAACACAAAACCTTGATATTATGTTTTCTTTGAGAAACCTGCAAACTACCTCAGAAGTAGCATGCTTTACAGGAATAGTCTCCACCCACTTAGTGAAGTAGTCAGTTGCCGTAAGAACGTAACTGTGTCCTGCACTTGATTGTGGGTTTACCGCACCAACGAAGTCAATACCCCATTGCTGAAAAGGCTCCTCAATAATGACTGGTTTAAGTGGTAAGGCAACCAACTTAGGTTTTCCCACAAATTGTTTACAAAGCTCACACTTACGCACCCAATCATATGCATCTTAAAATAGTGTAGGCCAATAATATCTAGCTCAAAAAATCTTGTGAGCTGTCTGTTAGGTCTCAAAAATGCAAGTTACTAATCCTAAGAGGATGCCAGGCTCTATATTTGGATTTGTAACGTTTTTGAACTAACTTGACGAAATCAAACTTCAGGGTTTGATGATTTCCTACACTTTAGGTCCTGCTACACCTAGGTGGGTGAACCTTGAAATATTAAAGCAGTCTGAGTGTGGATGAATGGACTAACTAGGTCTATCTACAATGGCATAGGATGTAGGATAGATGACAAAGCTGACTAATTAATTCTATGTGTAATGTTTAATAAGTGATTGGCAGAAATTGTATAAGCAATATCAAAAGGTTTTAATTAATGAGTTGAGTGAGACCAGTGCCTTGTTGGGTAACAGAGTCAATTTGAAGGACTGAGAACAGCAGTTTCTAAATGGTAATAATTCTAGATATTTGGCACAGTTCTGGTTTATAGCTTGTATAAACGTGCAAATAAATGACTGACAGACTCTTCTTGATAATCCAACCAAATAAAATCAGAGATCTTATAATTCACCAGAAGGTACTTTAATCCTTACTTGAAGGAGCCAAATGAAATGAAAAGACAAGATTACAGATAATATTTTACTGGAGACAGTGTGTCAATCCTAATTATATGGCTCTACTTAGTAATCCCAACTTACTACTTCCAGGTTACTGTGAATAAATCAGAAGGGTTTAATTCCTTAGGATGGATACCAACCGAATTGATCACACAGATACAGCGAATGTGTATTGACAGATTAAATATATACTTGATAGTTTAATCTGAATAACAGGGAAATGCAGAAAGGGAGACAGCCACACAATTGAATAATTTCAACAAATAACTGATACCCAAATGGAAATACTGAATCAGAGAACTTCAAATTTCTTCTTTAAAGTAAAATATGCAACATGATCATTCTGGAATATTATGTATATGTATATCTAAATATCTTCTACTGCTGATGATCTTTCAGCATAGATTGTTTGAACTTATATAGATATCTTCATGAAGAGATACAACTCTTCAATAAGTCTCTTGGGATTTTAACAAACAATAATTACATAATCTTAATTAGGCTCTGTTTAGCCATAAATAGACTTTTGTTAGATGATCCAAGTACTCCTGCGCACGGTGAGAATCAGTAAGCTCGACTGCACTCCTGGTGATTATATCGAGGGTGACCATTTCCTCCAGTTGCTTGCAAACTTCTGTAGATACAGAGGCTTTATCTTTTAGAGCTCCTGTGGCTTTGTGCAATATAACTTGACAATCAACAGTCCACTCTTCTTTGCTCTTTACCTCTCCATTATCTTTGAATATCCTGGGCACCCCTGCGTCTGATGCATCAGTCCCTTCCTTAGCATCAGCTTTGAGTTTATCATAATAATTCTGGTGCCTTTTGAGCAATGCTCTTGCATCAGAGATATCTGTGCTATCAGGGGTACCTCTGTTTTGCAACTCGATCACCTTTTCTTGTATCCTCTGATCAAGCCTCTCATGTTCTTTGACTGCTTTATGATTTTCCGAGTAGTTATCCCAAAACTGGTTTAACCACCGTACCATGTTTGCATACCTGCTCTGCAGTATTGTAACAAATGCATCTATTTGAATTTGTTTGGCTTGATCATGGGATATCTCTTGACTACTTTGTGAGCTTTCACCTTTAGTTATTCTCTTCGTAGATTGCCCAAAGGTGCTCTTAACAGCGTCCTTCAAGTAGTCATTCTCCTTTGTTAATCTTTCACAATTCAGCTTATAGGCATCCCTTTCCTTGATTAACATCTGAGCTTGTGCTTTATTCAATTTTGCAACATTGATACCAATGTCTGCAGTAATTATGGGGTCAGTCTCACCTGCTCTAAAAGTCATAACATGGCCAAAAGTTTTCTCAGTGTCTATTATGGCCGTCTTCTTATGGGGAGGATACAATGCCCATATCATTAAAGAATTTTCATCATTATTGTATCTCGTTCCCATATAGACTTCATTAACTCCTTCTGGAGTAAGCTTATACTTATCATCAGCATTATTCAAAAAACTATCAAAAACCAGAGCAGAATTTAAATCCAAGCCGGGAAAAATCATAACCCCCGCATCTTTAAGCAGCTGTCTGCCTCTGCTTGGTGTCATGTCCTACATTTCCTTGTCCACTGTCTCCTTTAACATCTCTAATAACTGTTTTTCATTGTCAGCAGAAACATTATCTACTGACTCTCTAATTTCCTTTCCCTTGTATTTATACAGGAATGATTTAAATTCCTTTGAATGAATGAATGTATCATCTGACACAAAAGAATCATAAGCCTTTTGGCGTGGATCTTCATCAGCAGATCCCTCCTCATCATGTATCACAACTGGAGGCTGATATTGTTGCATTTTTCTTTTAGACATTTCTGTTGTCTTATCTTGTGGCTGTTCAGTCAATTCTTCCTCTTCAGAGGATACCACTTCAACTTCTGCCAACTGCTTTTTCTTTTCATTCAAATCTCTGTTATATTTCTCCACCACCAAATCGACTTCAGCCTCTTCCAAATTTCTAATGACATCATCATGTGGATAATGTATGTGCATGTATCCACTGAGATTTTGTTTTCTTCTTGCATAGTCAATGAAACCCTCAGGGTCAAACCCTTTCCTCACCTCAGCAGTCACCATGTTATAATGCATTAGTTTATCCAAAATGAGATTGTACCCTTCTTTTGAAACCACAGTAAAATCTCCAAAACACAAAGTACTAGGCATGAATGATTGTTTATCATGCGAACTTAGATGCATGACATTGGAACAATGCATTTGCCTAATTATTTCCAGATATGCAATCCTGTCAGGGACAGTTTTAGGCAATATAAAGGGAGCATCCTCAAAACCATACACTCTGATCATAGTAGCATCCTCGAAACAATACCAGTCTCCCCAATTATGAGTGACAGCAGGGGGGCCACCAAAATCTTTTGGCCTGAGGAATCTTTTTATTTCATCTGAAATTGAATATTCACAGGGGTGGTTGAAATACCTATACAGCACTTTAACACAATGCTCCTCAAATTGAGCATAGCTGGAGTTAGCATACCTGCTATCCCAGATTCTGGTCCACATTTGTACAGGTATCTTCTCCCCTTTCTTACCTGCAGCAACAACTTGAAGCTCATTTGGCCACAATCCTACTTCCTGGCCGTAGTATAAGACCATATGCATGAGCATCGAGTAATGCTCAAAAGAGCATGCTGGAGCATTGTTTTTCATTGCAGATAGACCAGAGTCTATTCTAGTAGCAACATAGGAGGCATAATCAAACTGTCTGGCATTGTGACATTGAATATCAGAGGTTATGACCATTAGAGGAATAGCCATGAACTCAGGGACCTCTGAGCCAAGGACTTGGCCTACAGAATAGTAAGTATATTGAATGTATGGTTCAAAAATGGATACATGAAAGGGAGGGCCATCATTCTCAGTCAAGGGTATCACTTCTCCTTCAATCCTGGGTCTATGAATGGGTAACCTCCATCCATTGTAGGTTGTATCCATTCTCCAGTATTCTTTATCCAAATCTTCATAAACAACAGGGACAGTGCACAAATCATCCAAATCATACACCTCACAAATAGCATTTTTTGATAGGTGTATAATTGGTTCTCCCTGAGGGTTGCAGATAGCTTTCAGGCCTGAATTGTAATGCCTGGCTAACAGTTGCAGGAGTTCTACATTCAAGAATACATTAGGTACAACCAGTTTGCCTAAATTCATGTGCCATGGGTTTGACACAGGGGCATTTCTAAATCTTCTGTTGTAGTGAAACCTGAAGAGTTCATATCCCCTAATTGGGGTCCAAATATCTCCCAGGCGCTTATGTTTGTCTTCCAATTTTTCTACTTCTGCCCTGAGTTGGGCAGACCTCCTGGCCTTGGGAGCTGACCCAGGCAACTGATCAATCAAGTCCTGATTTAGTTTCCTGTCTTTCACTTTTTCTTCAGGGGTTTGATCAGTTTTTTGCTTCTTTGGTTTACTGGTTTCCCCTTGTGATTTTCTTCCTTTTCCTTTCCCCGAAGTTTCCATTTTTTGAAAAATTTGGCAGGAAATTCAAATACAGGTAATATAGTGGTTTGTGTATGTGTACCTGTCGCTCGATGACTGGAATTGGAAGCCTTTGCTTTTGCCCTGAGAATTCTTCTGTATTCTGCTCTCGGACGGTTTTTTGCAATTATAATGATCGTATGAACTTTGTAGCCGTTTTGTATTAATTATCTGATCAATTCAATGTTCATCGCTGTGAAGTGTCACATCGCCATAACTCTTCCTATCGGCGTGCTTTTTGAAATGTCTGGACGACCTCAACCCTTTCTTATGGCGCGGACGGTCAATCGGCGTGACCCCTCAATTGTATCCCCGATGCCATGTAGTATCATATTTCAAGTGGGTGTGACCATCGGCATGATTTCCTTCATCGCCAAGGGTTTCAGATCTCTCCGCGCTATGGCAAGTCCCACCGATATACTTTGCTTATCGGGAAGATTGAGACCATCGGGATACTAAAATTATGTCTCCCCGATCTTTATTGTCTTACCGATAGTCTGTTTATGTATGAACTTTTATCTTTATCGGAATGACATTCTCTATCGGGATAGCTTTCTCAAGATACCCCGATCGAAATCATCTCCCCGATGCCCTTTATCACATCCTTCATCGGGCAAAGCTTAGTAAAGTGTCACCGATATCTTTTGATCGCCGTGACTTATGAATCGGCAAGACTTGCTTCTTTTGTTCCGATATGTCAAGCTATCCCGATGAAGATGCATCGCTGTGAGTCTTGCCGATAACTTTCTTATCGCCAGGACTTTTGATCGTCGGAGACTTACTTGTTTTCTATTCCGATGGTTCATTTCTCACCGATGACTATTGCTTTGTTACCCTCGCGTGCTGTTCGGTGAAACTCTTGCCGAAAGTGCTTCATCGGTATGATATATACCGTCGGGGCAACTTCTAAAAGATCATCCGATAGATATTTGTCATACCGATCGGCATGACCACTTGCCTTTCTTGCCGATGTAAAGTCATCGGTGTTGCTTACTCCATCGGTGAGCTCCATGATTCTTCTTCCGATCTCTATTTTCACGCCGATGGTTGTTTTCAAACAATTCCTTGTGTATCGGTGTAAGCCACACGACCTTATGCCGATGGATTGATTTTGATGATTTTTGACACTGTTCATCCCTAGACATTTTATGAGATAAAAAAAATTTTATATTGTGGTCCTTTTGGGATATTCCTTTAGGGTTTATTCAAATATGATGGAATAAGGGAATAGTAAAATTTTGAAAATTTTACTGTGCTAACAGTGGCTCTGTCTGGGATGAATACTCCCTGTGAGTATACAAGGATCCAAATCTCCTGGGGAAGTAGACCACATCTTTTATTATTTTGGGGTGAGGTTTTATGGAACTGGAAAAAGGAAAGGAACAAATGATGGGGAGCGGGAATGATTCCTAGACTACTGTGCATGGAATAAAATATTTTTGAGAATTATTTGAATGTTGTCCATGCACTGGCAACACTCAATTCTCTTTGTACATGTTTATGAAAAGAACTGCTTCAAGTATTGCCCATGTACTGGCAATTCCTGCTCCTCTCCTGACATATTCTGTACATAGTAAGAATCATCACCTCCCTTGCCAGTGATAACAAAAGGACCCAACCACAGGGCTTCAAATTTTCCATGTTTTCCTTTGTCTTGACATCTTGCATTCCACATTAGTACCAGATCATTAATTTCAAACTTTCTTTCTTTGGCCTTTTTGTCAAAGAGATATTTTACCTGTGATTGTAATTTAATATTCTGTTTCTGAGCCATTCTTCTTGTTTCATCAAGCTCTGCCAATTGTTCCAACCTTTCCTCCATTGGTTCAGGGATATTCAGGTCTTCCTGGAGAATGAATTTGTATATTGGTATAAGATTTTCTAATGGTAATCTTGCTTGGGTTCCATATACCAATTCATAAGGGGATCTCCCAATTGCCCTTTTTATAGTAATCCTGTCAGCCCATACTGCCATTCTTAATTTTGAATCCCAAGCCTTCTTATTTCTATCCAACATTCTTTTTATGATTTTCAACAGACTCTTATTACTTGATTCAGCTTGTCCATTGGCCTGTGGATGGTAAGGAGCAGCATAAGAAACAGTGATACCATATGTGCTGCAAAAACCTTTGAATTCATCAGATCTAAAGCACATCCCATTATCAGTAATCAGTCTTACAGGAGTACCAAATCTGCATATAATGTTATCCATTAGAAAATTTATCACAACTTTACTAGTAGCCTGTCTGGTTGGGATTGCTTCCACCCATTTTGTAAAGTAATCAGTAGCTACTAAAATCCATCGGTGCCCCCCACTTGATTTCTCTGAAATTTCACCTATAAAATCAATACCCCACTGATAAAATGGAGCCTCAACTTGCATAGGTTTTAAAGGTAGTGCTCCATGATACTTTAACTTCCCTGAGAACTTTTGGCATGCTTCACATTTTCTAGTGTACTGGTATGAATCGTTAAAGACTTTAGGCCAATAGTACCCTGCCCTCAAAATTTTGTGGGCTGTAGTTTTTGCTGAGAAATGTCCTCCGCACATGCCTTCATGCAATTCCTTCATAATATGTTTTGATTGATATTCATCCAAACATAATAGTAGAACCCCATCTCTATTTTTCCAATAGAGATCTCCACCAATGAGTACATATTTTGAAGCTTGTAGTTTGAGTGTCCTTCTTTTGTTATCATCATATCCTTCAGGACTCTTCATATGTGTTAGATAATATACTATATCAGTATACCATGGAGTATGTTCAATACTGGTACTTGCATCAATATTACATATATGGGAAGCTTCTAGATTATTTTCAGTCATCAATTTGGCAAGACCCTGTCCTCTTACTAATTTAGTGATTTGGATTTCAATGTTGAATTCCTGAATCCTATTGATCCACCTACATCTCCTACCTGTGACCTCAGTTTGAATCAGTACATCCTTGACTGCAGCATTAGGAACATATGCTATGATTTTAGCCCCTACCAAATATGGTCTAAAGTTTTTTACTGCTTTTACCAATGCATATGCCTGTTTTTCAATAATGTCATACTTCAACTCTGCATTCTGAAGGGACTTACTAAAGAAAGAGATTGGCTGTTCATATCCATCATTGTTTTTCTGCAACAACACTGCTGCCACTGTATGATAGGAAGCAAATGAAAAAAGTTGGAAAGGTTTGCCGAAGTCAGGGGATATTAAGACTGGAGCTTGTTTGATGGCCTCCTTAATGTTACCAAATGCTTCCATTGCTTCTGTTGTCCATTTCATATCTGAGTTCTTCTTCAGCATTCTTGATATAGGACAAACAATCTCTGCGAAATTTGGTATAAATCTTCTGACAAAATTTATCTGACCAAAAAATGATTGTATAGCTTTTACATTTTTTGGAATAGGGACCTGATCAATTGCCTCCACCCTTTCAGGATCTATTTTAACTCCTTCCTTCGAGACTATATGGCCAAGCAATTTTCCTTCTGTTACTGCAAATTGGCATTTTTTAGGGTTCAATGATATTCCATATTCTAGGGCTTTGACAAATATCTGTTCTAGATGTGTGCAATGATCTTCAGCCTTTTTTGAATATGCTGTTAAATCGTCTTGATAGACTATCATAATCTTATTGATCAATTCAGCAAAAGCTACATCCATCGCTCTTTGAAATGTTGCCCCAGCATTAGTTAATCCAAATGGCATTCTCAAGTATACATATGTTCCCCACGGAGTGGTGAATGCGGTCTTGAATTGTTCAGACTCCTTAACCTTTACCTGATTGTAGCCGGAGAAACCATCCATCATGGATAGTAATTCACATCCAGTAACTTTCTGTAATATCGCCTCCATATTGGGAAGAGGATAATTATCTTTGAGAGAAGATTTATTCAGGTTTCTGAAATCCACACACAGTCTAATGTCACCATTCTTTTTCCTGACAGGTACTAAGTTTGAGACCCAGGAAGAATGTCTAATAGGCTTGATTATAGCTCCATCCCTTAACTTTGTAAGTTCCTCCAGCATTTTCGGAGCCAATGTAGGATTAATCGGCCTTTGTTTCTGTCTGAATGGTTTTGCATCTGGTTTGAGTGGTATCTCATGTTGAAATAGATCCTCTCTATATGCCTTTAAGTCATCATATGACCAAGCAAACACATGCCTATACTTCCTAAGTAGATTGATAATTCTACTTCTGATTTTCTGGTCAAGATTCCTCCCAATATATACATTTTTTGGGGTTGTCTGAGTCCCCAAGTTCACTTCCTCAAGATTCTCAGGTATCACTGGTGTTTCTTTCTTCTTGTATCTATCATGCCCATCAAATGCTTTTTCTAATGCAATAAGCCCTTTGGGTATCTTATTCGTCTTCAGTTGAACCACTTCTTGGCCAAATAGGGTTTCTTTCCCATCGTGTTCCTCCACAAATGCACTGAAATCAATTTCTTGATTTTCATAATAATCAGCACAATGTAAGAAATTGATTATATCAGCATCGCTGTCAAACACCTGCCAGTTCTGTATATTATCAGGGATGGTAGGTCTAGTTTTAAATTCTACTTCTGTGATCCCTCCTAATGTTAGATCATCTCTCTTTAATGCTATGTTTGCTAAAAAGTCTGCCATGATGTTTTTAGACCTATCAACCCAGCTGATTGAAAAAGCATCAAATAATTCAACACTATCCCAAACTGCATTTCTGTACTGTCTTAATCTTTTATTCTTAGATAAATATTTTTCTCTTACTTGGGAGATGACCAATTCAGAATCACCATAGACAGCCAACTTTTTTATTTTGTATTTGGTGGCTATGTCTAAGCCAATGAGTAGGGCTTCATACTCAGCTACGTTATTGGTGCATTCAAATGTCAGTAAGAAAGAGTATTTGAATGTTTTACCTCCTGGTGAGATAAAAACTACTCCGGCCCCATTTCCTATCTTGCTGCATGCACCATCGAAATACATTTTCCACAAATCATTTTCCTTTTTCATAGATTCAGTATGTATTGGGTCAGTGTTATGCAATTCTGGGGTAGTTTCTCCAACTTTGAAAACCCCTAAATCTGTGTCACAAAAGAAATTCACCTGATGCCGGTCCATTCTTTCTATAATATTGTCATACCTTGGTTCTCTGCACAACTTGATTTCTTTGTCACCTACTGGTATGGTGGCATATGATAGATCTAATTGAACATTGCCTCCTGCCATTGCAGCCCACTGCCTTGATAATAGCATTCCATAATACGGTGGGATATCAACCACAGTGATGTCAATGTTATATGTTGCCTCAGGATATGAAGCAAGTTTTATTTCTACATCTTTCATAATACCAACTACTGGAATAGATCTGTTATCCATTGCATAACATTGGCCATACGTAGTATCAAACCACATCCCTAATTCTTTCATCACTGCTATAGGCATGATATTCATAGCAGCACCAGAATCAATCATACAATTCCTGACTATTCTGTTCTTGATTACTAGTGTAGTATAGAATGGATCTACCTGTGAGGGATTTTTTGTAAGTGTGTCACCAAGGTATACCTCAGGCATCTTAAAATTTTCTTGATGCACATTATTTGTTGTTTTTTCAAACCCTTTGTGTTTTGGATTAGGTGTATCAGAAATCATCTTGACGACTGTACTCCTATATTTATCTATTTTCATCATCTCTAAGAGTGGGACTGATATCTTCACCTGAGACACTGCCTGTGCAATGTCAAAAGAAGGGGTTATGATATGGTCATTCTTTTCTGTTTTTGTATTCTCCTTTTCTATATTTTCTTTCATTTTATTTTTATCCCCCTTTTCTGGTTCTTTAGGTGATGATTTTGTATTATTCCCCTTGTTATTCTGGTCTTTTATGAATACACTCCCAGGAATTCCTTACCCAGCATTTATTGTTCTATTCCTTAAGTTATAAGTGTTTCGAGCTTGAGCCACTGCAGCTACTGTGAGAGCTTCTTTTTCATCCTCAGTAGGTTTTCTCCATTGACCATATGGTTTATTGTCATAAATGTCTTCCTGGTCTGAGAATACTTGCTGTTCTCCCATGTTAACATGATATTTTTGGTTCCCTACATCATACTCATACCCTTCTTCCTCTGAAGAAGAATAATCTTCTGTTACCACACATGGTGTATCCTGCATCATATTAATGGTGTGATTATCTCTATTATAGTTATATAGCATTTCCTCCTGCTGTATTGATTTAGCTACCTCACAGTATTCAGGTGAATGTGGCAAGTTACATACAGAACACCAAGGTTTATTTTCTGCCATATGTGCCATGTTTCTCTTCAATGGATCAGGAGTATCCTTTCCATATGGCTGCTTTCTGTTGTTGTCAATAGGTCTTCCATCCTTCCAATTTGTATTGTAAGGCATATCATGTAACCTGGGTCTATCCTGCCTATGCTGACCCTCTGGTTTAATCTGTTGAGCATTTGGATTCTGAAGACTTCTATGATTTTCCCTTTTACTGACCATTCCTGCAGCTTTTCTATTATTTTCAATAGTTATGGCTATTTTCTGTGCTTCAGCCAACGTTGCAGGACACCGGTTTCTGAGTTCATATCCTGTTTTGGGGTCAAATGCCTTCATATAGATACTCAGTGCTGCCTGGTCAGATAACTTGGCTCCATGCGGTACCTTATTATGCAACTTGGAAAACTTCAGGTTGAAATCGAATACTGATTCATTTTGATACTTCTGTATACTTATTAGTTCATGTAAGGCAAACTCAGGAGCGTATTGGTTACCATACTGATCCTTAAACTGGTTATGGAAATCAGTCATTGAATTGATTGATGCATCGGGCAAGCTATTAAACCAATCTCTGGCATCTTCAGTGAGGGACATCATAAATAACCTCATCCTAATGTCTTCCCAGTCCATACCTATATCCTGTACAAAAGCATTAAAACTTCTGATATGATCTTCTGCAGATACTGCATTGTTTCCAGTAAACTTGGGAACCATGTTTCTCCAAGTACTATCCATAGGATATGGATATAACTGATATCCAGTTAAATCAAATTGACTGCATATATTAGCAAGGTTTTGGGGAGGAAAATTGAGATGTGGTGGATTGGGATAGTAATTATATCCACCTGGTGGCTGATGATATGCATATTGTTGATGTTGGTTCATATGGGGATTTATGTGTTGATTTTGTGGCCTATAATATTGTTGACCAGGGGGTGGGTAATTATTTGTCACATGTAGGGATGCATTACTTATGGGAGGTGGTCTGGGGATTTGGGGAATAGTGTTCTGATGACTTCCAGAAGCATGTGAGTTTTGAGCACTACTTGTATTTTGTTGTGTATTCCTTGAAATATTCCCTCTATGCGGGGGTACATATTTGGGGGGAGCTATTTTGGCTTTATTTCTCCTCTGTTGAATTTCTTGCTGCAATAACTCCTTCTCCTCTTGTATTTTGTACCTTTCGAGTTCTTTCCTGAGCATGAGTATTTCCTGTTTCTCATCACTCATGTCTTGATTATTTATTTCCTGATATTCTGGATTGTCATTTATTCCCTGATTTGACAATTCATATCCTATCTCTTCTCCCTGGTCAAACGAGACCTTGAAATCATGTTCAGCCTGGTTCCTATCAATATCCCTCATGACCTTTGCATCATGATCCCGCTGTTCTTGAGGAGTGGGTCTGTACCTTGCCAAAATATCATCAGTTGCTCCACTGAGGTTCTCGTTTGAATCATGCAAAGGTGTGAATTTATTGTGAATTGCAATATTTTGTTCTGAATCATTCTCCTGGATGTCTAGATTATTATCTTGGTGGGAATATTTTGGATTCACATTTCTTTTGGAAATGTTTCTAAGTGGTGGAGATGACTGCAAGTTTCTGCCTTCCATCTTGGATCTCCTACCATCCATTTGAAATTTTTGTTATGATTGTAACTAGAGTCGCCACCTATTGAATAGGAAAAGTTTATATTTTTATCTGTAAGGTTCTGTGTCACCAGCAGAGTTACCAAAAAGAAATTTTAAATGACTCTATGGAAGAAAGGATTAAATTCTAAGGTCTTATTACTAGTTCCCCAGTAGAGTCGCCAATTTGTTAGGTCTCAAAAATGCAAGTTACTAATCCTAAGAGGATGCCAGGCTCTATATTTGGATTTGTAACGTTTTTGAACTAACTTGACGAAATCAAACTTCAGGGTTTGATGATTTCCTACACTTTAGGTCCTGCTACACCTAGGTGGGTGAACCTTGAAATATTAAAGCAGTCTGAGTGTGGATGAATGGACTAACTAGGTCTATCTACAATGGCATAGGATGTAGGATAGATGACAAAGCTGACTAATTAATTCTATGTGTAATGTTTAATAAGTGATTGGCAGAAATTGTATAAGCAATATCAAAAGGTTTTAATTAATGAGTTGAGTGAGACCAGTGCCTTGTTGGGTAACAGAGTCAATTTGAAGGACTGAGAACAGTAGTTTCTAAATGGTAATAATTCTAGATATTTGGCACAGTTCTGGTTTATAGCTTGTATAAACGTGCAAATAAATGACTGACAGACTCTTCTTGATAATCCAACCAAATAAAATCAGAGATCTTATAATTCACCAGAAGGTACTTTAATCCTTACTTGAAGGAGCCAAATGAAATGAAAAGACAAGATTACAGATAATATTTTACTGGAGACAGTGTGTCAATCCTAATTATATGGCTCTACTTAGTAATCCCAACTTACTACTTCCAGGTTACTGTGAATAAATCAGAAGGGTTTAATTCCTTAGGATGGATACCAACCGAATTGATCACACAGATACAGCGAATGTGTATTGACAGATTAAATATATACTTGATAGTTTAATCTGAATAACAGGGAAATGCAGAAATGGAGACAGCCACACAATTGAATAATTTCAACAAATAACTGATACCCAAATGGAAATACTGAATCAGAGAACTTCAAATTTCTTCTTTAAAGTAAAATATGCAACATGATCATTCTGGAATATTATGTATATGTATATCTAAATATCTTCTACTGCTGATGATCTTTCAGCATAGATTGTTTGAACTTATATAGATATCTTCATGAAGAGATACAACTCTTCAATAAGTCTCTTGGGATTTTAACAAACAATAATTACATAATCTTAATTAGGCTCTGTTTAGCCATAAATAGACTTTTGTTAGATGATCCAAGTACTCCTGCGCACGGTGAGAATCAGTAAGCTCGACTGCACTCCTGGTGATTATATCGAGGGTGACCATTTCCTCCAGTTGCTTGCAAACTTCTGTAGATACAGAGGCTTTATCTTTTAGAGCTCCTGTGGCTTTGTGCAATATAACTTGACAATCAACAGTCCACTCTTCTTTGCTCTTTACCTCTCCATTATCTTTGAATATCCTGGGCACCCCTGCGTCTGATGCATCAGTCCCTTCCTTAGCATCAGCTTTGAGTTTATCATAATAATTCTGGTGCCTTTTGAGCAATGCTCTTGCATCAGAGATATCTGTGCTATCAGGGGTACCTCTGTTTTGCAACTCGATCACCTTTTCTTGTATCCTCTGATCAAGCCTCTCATGTTCTTTGACTGCTTTATGATTTTCCGAGTAGTTATCCCAAAACTGGTTTAACCACCGTACCATGTTTGCATACTTGCTCTGCAGTATTGTAACAAATGCATCTATTTGAATTTGTTTGGCTTGATCATGGGATATCTCTTGACTACTTTGTGAGCTTTCACCTTTAGTTATTCTCTTCGTAGATTGCCCAAAGGTGCTCTTAACAGCGTCCTTCAAGTAGTCATTCTCCTTTGTTAATCTTTCACAATTCAGCTTATAGGCATCCCTTTCCTTGATTAACATCTGAGCTTGTGCTTTATTCAATTTTGCAACATTGATACCAATGTCTGCAGTAATTATGGGGTCAGTCTCACCTGCTCTAAAAGTCATAACATGGCCAAAAGTTTTCTCAGTGTCTATTATGGCCGTCTTCTTATGGGGAGGATACAATGCCCATATCATTAAAGAATTTTCATCATTATTGTATCTCGTTCCCATATAGACTTCATTAACTCCTTCTGGAGTAAGCTTATACTTATCATCAGCATTATTCAAAAAACTATCAAAAACCAGAGCAGAATTTAAATCCAAGCCGGGAAAAATCATAACCCCCGCATCTTTAAGCAGCTGTCTGCCTCTGCTTGGTGTCATGTCCTGCATTTCCTTGTCCACTGTCTCCTTTAACATCTCTAATAACTGTTTTTCATTGTCAGCAGAAACATTATCTACTGACTCTCTAATTTCCTTTCCCTTGTATTTATACAGGAATGATTTAAATTCCTTTGAATGAATGAATGTATCATCTGACACAAAAGAATCATAAGCCTTTTGGCGTGGATCTTCATCAGCAGATCCCTCCTCATCATGTATCACAACTGGAGGCTGATATTGTTGCATTTTTCTTTTAGACATTTCTGTTGTCTTATCTTGTGGCTGTTCAGTCAATTCTTCCTCTTCAGAGGATACCACTTCAACTTCTGCCAACTGCTTTTTCTTTTCATTCAAATCTCTGTTATATTTCTCCACCACCAAATCGACTTCAGCCTCTTCCAAATTTCTAATGACATCATCATGTGGATAATGTATGTGCATGTATCCACTGAGATTTTGTTTTCTTCTTGCATAGTCAATGAAACCCTCAGGGTCAAACCCTTTCCTCACCTCAGCAGTCACCATGTTATAATGCATTAGTTTATCCAAAATGAGATTGTACCCTTCTTTTGAAACCACAGTAAAATCTCCAAAACACAAAGTACTAGGCATGAATGATTGTTTATCATGCGAACTTAGATGCATGACATTGGAACAATGCATTTGCCTAATTATTTCCAGATATGCAATCCTGTCAGGGACAGTTTTAGGCAATATAAAGGGAGCATCCTCAAAACCATACACTCTGATCATAGTAGCATCCTCGAAACAATACCAGTCTCCCCAATTATGAGTGACAGCAGGGGGGCCACCAAAATCTTTTGGCCTGAGGAATCTTTTTATTTCATCTGAAATTGAATATTCACAGGGGTGGTTGAAATACCTATACAGCACTTTAACACAATGCTCCTCAAATTGAGCATAGCTGGAGTTAGCATACCTGCTATCCCAGATTCTGGTCCACATTTGTACAGGTATCTTCTCCCCTTTCTTACCTGCAGCAACAACTTGAAGCTCATTTGGCCACAATCCTACTTCCTGGCCGTAGTATAAGACCATATGCATGAGCATCGAGTAATGCTCAAAAGAGCATGCTGGAGCATTGTTTTTCATTGCAGATAGACCAGAGTCTATTCTAGTAGCAACATAGGAGGCATAATCAAACTGTCTGGCATTGTGACATTGAATATCAGAGGTTATGACCATTAGAGGAATAGCCATGAACTCAGGGACCTCTGAGCCAAGGACTTGGCCTACAGAATAGTAAGTATATTGAATGTATGGTTCAAAAATGGATACATGAAAGGGAGGGCCATCATTCTCAGTCAAGGGTATCACTTCTCCTTCAATCCTGGGTCTATGAATGGGTAACCTCCATCCATTGTAGGTTGTATCCATTCTCCAGTATTCTTTATCCAAATCTTCATAAACAACAGGGACAGTGCACAAATCATCCAAATCATACACCTCACAAATAGCATTTTTTGATAGGTGTATAATTGGTTCTCCCTGAGGGTTGCAGATAGCTTTCAGGCCTGAATTGTAATGCCTGGCTAACAGTTGCAGGAGTTCTACATTCAAGAATACATTAGGTACAACCAGTTTGCCTAAATTCATGTGCCATGGGTTTGACACAGGGGCATTTCTAAATCTTCTGTTGTAGTGAAACCTGAAGAGTTCATATCCCCTAATTGGGGTCCAAATATCTCCCAGGCGCTTATGTTTGTCTTCCAATTTTTCTACTTCTGCCCTGAGTTGGGCAGACCTCCTGGCCTTGGGAGCTGACCCAGGCAACTGATCAATCAAGTCCTGATTTAGTTTCCTGTCTTTCACTTTTTCTTCAGGGGTTTGATCAGTTTTTTGCTTCTTTGGTTTACTGGTTTCCCCTTGTGATTTTCTTCCTTTTCCTTTCCCCGAAGTTTCCATTTTTTGAAAAATTTGGCAGGAAATTCAAATACAGGTAATATAGTGGTTTGTGTATGTGTACCTGTCGCTCGATGACTGGAATTGGAAGCCTTTGCTTTTGCCCTGAGAATTCTTCTGTATTCTGCTCTCGGACGGTTTTTTGCAATTATAATGATCGTATGAACTTTGTAGCCGTTTTGTATTAATTATCTGATCAATTCAATGTTCATCGCTGTGAAGTGTCACATCGCCATAACTCTTCCTATCGGCGTGCTTTTTGAAATGTCTGGACGACCTCAACCCTTTCTTATGGCGCGGACGGTCAATCGGCGTGACCCCTCAATTGTATCCCCGATGCCATGTAGTATCATATTTCAAGTGGGTGTGACCATCGGCATGATTTCCTTCATCGCCAAGGGTTTCAGATCTCTCCGCGCTATGGCAAGTCCCACCGATATACTTTGCTTATCGGGAAGATTGAGACCATCGGGATACTAAAATTATGTCTCCCCGATCTTTATTGTCTTACCGATAGTCTGTTTATGTATGAACTTTTATCTTTATCGGAATGACATTCTCTATCGGGATAGCTTTCTCAAGATACCCCGATCGAAATCATCTCCCCGATGCCCTTTATCACATCCTTCATCGGGCAAAGCTTAGTAAAGTGTCACCGATATCTTTTGATCGCCGTGACTTATGAATCGGCAAGACTTGCTTCTTTTGTTCCGATATGTCAAGCTATCCCGATGAAGATGCATCGCTGTGAGTCTTGCCGATAACTTTCTTATCGCCAGGACTTTTGATCGTCGGAGACTTACTTGTTTTCTATTCCGATGGTTCATTTCTCACCGATGACTATTGCTTTGTTACCCTCGCGTGCTGTTCGGTGAAACTCTTGCCGAAAGTGCTTCATCGGTATGATATATACCGTCGGGGCAACTTCTAAAAGATCATCCGATAGATATTTGTCATACCGATCGGCATGACCACTTGCCTTTCTTGCCGATGTAAAGTCATCGGTGTTGCTTACTCCATCGGTGAGCTCCATGATTCTTCTTCCGATCTCTATTTTCACGCCGATGGTTGTTTTCAAACAATTCCTTGTGTATCGGTGTAAGCCACACGACCTTATGCCGATGGATTGATTTTGATGATTTTTGACACTGTTCATCCCTAGACATTTTATGAGATAAAAAAAATTTTATATTGTGGTCCTTTTGGGATATTCCTTTAGGGTTTATTCAAATATGATGGAATAAGGGAATAGTAAAATTTTGAAAATTTTACTGTGCTAACACTGTCACAGGTGTTGAGAAATGCCTGCCACATGCCAAACTATGAAAAGATTCCAATAATTTGCTTTGTTGTGCCTTATCAACACAACGAAGAAAAATTCCATCAATGCGTCTCTTATACAAACCATTGTCCCATAGGATGAAATTTACAACTTTGAGCTTGATAGTCCTTTTCTCTTTGTAAGACAAATGATCGATACATTCACCATAAGTGAGAAAGTAAGTAATATTTAAATACCATTCATCTGTTGTGCTAACAAAAAGGATGGTGGGAACATCTTTATTATTTGCTTCTACGTCACCTATTTCCTTAGGTACATTATCAGCAATAAGCTGACATAATCCTTTCCCACACACAAGCTTGGTGGGCTTAATATCAAGATCATACTCCCGGATCTTAGCAATCCATTTGCTTCTCTTTCTCCCAAGCTCTTGTTGGGTTAGGATAGATTTGATTGTTGAATCTCGAACCAATGCAACAATATGGGAATTCAGAATGTAGAACCTGAAATGCTTGACAACTTTTACCATGGCATATGCATGCTTCTCCATAGCTAAATATTTGAGTTCACGAGTTTTCAAAGGGCAGCTCATGAATACAATAGGAGATTCAATACCCTCCTTATTTTGTTGAACCAGGATAGCCGATAACGTATGCTTAGAAGCATAACTATACATAATGAAATCTTTGGTATAATCAGGACAAACCAAAACCGGAGCATGGGCAATGGCTCTTTTGATATCCTCAAAAGCTTCTTTACCTTTTGTGCTCCAACAGAAATTGAACTTACCTTTCATCATATTTACAATATGACGAGTTTTCTTTGCAAATTTAGGAACAAACCTTTGTAGAAAATTCACCTTTCCAAAGAAAGATTGAACGACTGTTTTACTTGAAGGCAAAGTAAGAGCTTGAATTGATTTGACTCTTTTAGGGTCAATTTTTGTACCTTCCTTAGACACTATATGCCTAAGAAGCTTGCCTTCTGTTACCCCAAAAATAGATTTTTTGGGATTGAGGGAAATTCCATGTCAACGACACCTTTCCAAAACTTGCCGCAAATGATATGCATGATCTTGATGCTTTTTTGAAAAAAAAAGTTAAATCGTCAAGATAGACAACAATAAACTTACCCATTTCATCTCTGAAAGCCAATCCATTGCTCCCTAAAAAGTTGCACTAGCATTAATCAATCCAAACGACATTTTGCGATAAGCAAAAGTACCCCAAGGAGTTGTGAAGGCAATTTTATGCTGATCTAATTCACTAACCTCAACTTGGTTTTAGCCTGAGAAGCCATCCAACATAGATAGCATTTCCAAACCAGTCACTGTTTGAAGTACTTGGTTCATTACTGGAAGTGGGTAATTATCTTTGAGGGAAGACTGATTCAAATTTTAGAAATCCACACAGATGTGGATTTCACCATTCTTTTTCCTCGTTGGCACTATATTTTCAATCCTTGTAGAATGATGAATTGGGAAAATTATTCTTGCATTCAACATCTTCTGAATTTCATCTTGAATAGTACCTAAAATCTTTGGGTTGTATTGCCTTTGTTTTTTCTTATGAGGTGAGGATCTCATCTTAAGTGGAATCTCGTGCTGAACTTCCTTTGGTCGGAATGAATTCAAGTCATCATAAGAATATGCCAACACATCAATATAGTGGCGCAAAAGAGTTACAAACTTGAATCTTTCATCATTTGTACAATACTTCCCAATGTTGACCATTTTGGGATTAGCTTTTGTACCTAGATTCACCTCTTCAACTTCCGTTAATGAACCTGTTCCAATCTGCTGCTACTGCTTGATGTATCGATCATGCTTGTCAAAAAATTTCTCGAGAGAAACCAAGCCTTTGGAAATTTTGTTATCTTTCAACTGCAAAAATTCCCTACCTATATCATAATCAACTTCAGAAACAAACTCTCAAGGAGGAGAATCACTTCCCTCAAAGTAGAGTTCATTGAAGCTATCCGCTTTCTCTAGGAATGCGATGATTTGATCATCGCCATTGAAAACTTGCCAATGATCAAAATTATCTGGGACGCTTGGTCGGAAGACCAACTCAATAGTGTATTTGTTACCCTTAAAATCCTTATGAGGAACCATAAGGGTGGCTGAGATGGCCAATGAATCTGCCCGATCATTGAACTCTCTTGGTACTGCTGAAATGTTAAATGCATCAAAGTCCTCAATGCAATCTTACACATGATTGCGATAATGCCTCAAACTTTCATTTTTAGTTTAGTATAAATTCCTCACCTAGCATACAAAAAGTTTTGCATCTCCCTATGCATGGAGATTCTTGACTCCTTTGGTGTGAGCAGCTTCCATACCTAGCAAAAAAGATTCATATTCAATAGTATTATTTGTATTATCAAATTGTAGCTTATAAGAGAAAGGAAAAATATCTCCCTGAAGAGATATGAGGACTATTCCAGCCCTAGATCCTGTCAATGTACAGCTACCATCAAACTCCAAAATCCAAACATCATTTGAACTCTTTGATTTGACATTCTCATGACTAGGAGATTCTTCACTTGAAGAAGAATAATAGTCCATTATCATGCTTTCATTGGAACTATCATATGACATATCAGAAAAATCCTCAGTAGTCATAAAGTAGTTTCCTATACCCGAAGATTCAAAAAGAATTTGTGCTTTTAGATCCTCAGATGTTGTTACAGTATATTTTGCTTCCCTTTCAGGAAGAAACTTTTGCATGACACCCTTAACAGGTATCCTTGCTTCAAACCAGTCCATGTTGATTTCCCCACCAACATCTTTATAGAAATTCCACCCCAATAAAATTCCATATGAGGCTGGAACATTGGCCACTAAGATGATCATTTTAATCCTTTTCTTTGGAAAGGCAGTGAATGCAAATTGCACATCCTTAATTTGCCTTATAAGAGGCACTTGTTTGGTTTCATTAGAAAAGCATCTACCAAAGGTCTTTGTTAGAGTCAATCCTAAGGTGTCTGCTACCTTGGCAGGGATGACGTTATCAGAGGCTTCTGAGTCTATGATGCAGTTACTAAGTTTATGACCATTTACCAACAAAGAAACATAGAATGACTCAATTTTCCCTGTGGTAGTGGAAGGGGTAGCAACTAGATTATTTTGAGAGGTTCCTGTCTTAGAAACAACATGAATATTTTGGGAAGAATCTTTCCCTACAGGGGTAGCCTTACTTTTTACAAATTTAGCTAACCGTTCAAACTGATCCGAATTAGCTTGTAAATACTCGACCTTAGACATTTGAATTTTAGTCTTTCTAGCATGGTCTATTATATCAAATAATTAATATGAAGTAGACACAGAAGAAGGAATACTTTCATTTTGAGGTCTTGGATTGGAAGTACTAGTCTGAGGAACAAAAGAAGAAGAAGGAACATTAGATGTACTTACTTATTTTTCACAAGTTGAATCCATGGGTTGGAAAGGTTGAGGTGTGCCTCTCTTAGCAATGGTAATTGCAGGATCAGAATCTTCCTTATACTTCCCTTTGTCAGCCACTTGTTGATTTAGCTAATTCTGTGACCGCGTAAAAACAACATATGATTCACCATATGCATATTTAGGAAACCAATGGTTGAGTCGCCAGCCAACTCTTCTTCTCCTTCTGTAAAGAGGTTGGCAATATTATCCTAATCAAGATCAGATTGGGGGGAATTTTCTTATTCAACTTCATAGTATCCAACTTCTGCATTAACCAGTGGTGCTTCCAAAGCAAGTCTCCCTTGTGTAGGGGGAAGCCTGTTTTGTCCTTGGTTCCTCACTTGATATGGAGCATTCGGGAAAGTTCTCCTTGGTATGTCCTTGTAGGAAGGAAAGGACATATTTTGAGATACTTGTTTCTTCAAGGCTAACAATTCATTAGCCAATTTTTGCACCATGGGATCCATGGTGCTTATGGAAGGTGTACTTGTAAAAGGTTGCCCTTTAGCCCAGTTTGTATCCTTCCTTATTTTTCCCATGAGAATCAAATCATCCTCAATTTTAGTAGCCAGGGTCTGAGCTTCTGCCAAGTTAACCAGACCAACTTGCCGCAGAAGAAAACTTACCTCTGGCAGTTGAGTGTTTATGAAGAAACACTTTTGATTCTTAGCTGTAGGTTGAGTAGTTGCAGGAATCTAATTGGTTAGCTTGTTAAACTTCGCAATGAACTCACGCATGGGGTCTTGTGATTCCTTCTTCATTTGAATGAGCTAAGTCAGGAGGGCATGAGCATCTTTGGTAGGTTTGAACCTAGCCTCAAACTTGGTTCATAGAATATTCCATCCAGTGATGGATTGAGTAGGAAGATGATAAAACCAGTCTACAGCAACACCCTGAAGTGTCTCAACAAAGAGTCTTACAGATACATCTTCATATTCTACCCCTAGAACACCACATGCAATGTAAAAAGCTGCAATATGTTCGTCAGGGTGAACTTTTCCATCACCATAAAACTTTGGAAAATTCTTTCTTGAGCTACGGGGTAGATCATACAATGGTAGAGCAAGATTCAAAGGCCTGAAAGCATTTCCCCATGACCCTGGAGCAGGAGGAAGAGCCATTGTGTGCTGATTGAAAGGCGGAATGACAAACCTTTGTATTGGTACAATAGGTGGAGTTTTGTGAACACTTGATGCTTCACTTGGTATGGGAGATCTCGCATTGGTAGGTAGAAAACTCCATGTACGTTGAAGAGATCTCTTTGGCAGAAGATTGAAATTATTTTGTTGCATTAACTTGAAATTAGGATCCACAATTCCCTACACTCTTCTACTTCTTGTATACCTAGATTTAGCTAGAGTGCAAAATAACTAACAAAGATTTCAAAACACAACCTATTATAAGCAATATGAGACTAGTATACTTCAACCAAAAGCATGAGGCTCTTGGATGCATTTTCGTTCCCTAGCGGAGTCACCAAAAATTGTTGGGTGAATATTTTGTTGTCAAATCACTGAAGACAAAATTGTTATATCAACCTAAGTGTGATGAGATAAATCTCCTCTCAGCAAGGGGAGGCTCCCTTTGATTACAAACTATTACAAATTGATAACCAATAAAACATATTTACACTAAGAACTATGTTTGGGGTGATTCCATTCAATCATATTCTCTTTTTCTAGAATATATGTTTACACTTTATGATAATGATTTCAACAAAACTACTACTTATGCAAGGAACTATGAATTACCATAAACCCATGGAAATACAAAGTCTTATGTTGCTTCTTTCAACAACTAAAAATAAAATGATTTGGAGTAAAGTGCAGCCCACAATCTTTACCTTAATGCCAAGATTAGATAAATAGATCCAAGATAACAACTTGTAGCACAGAGTCTTCAAGCTATTTCTCATTCACGAACACAACACAATCCTCACAAATGATTTTATAGCTCAAAGTCTATTAAAATTAGATTTAGAATACTCCTCAATCACTTGAAATAAACCATCACACTTCAATTACTTATCAAAGATAATATGATAGAAAAGATGTAAGAACAATTCTATCATAAAACAAATTACTCCAAGACAAAGATTATAATTGAACTTGCTCTCTTGTATTGATAAATATTTGAAAATTGATTTTTACAAATAAGCACAAAGTCTTGACTTGCTTTTCAATTCGGCAGAGTTTTCTTGCAATAGATAAAAGATAAAAAATTACAAAGAGGCCCCCTTTATTTATAGGGTGAGGACAAGAGCTAATCTAGGAAAAAGTCCAACTACTTTGACTTATTCAACAAAAGAATCCTTACTAACTTAGGACTTCCTTTGTTCACACATGTAATTACATCTTTGAAAAGTACATGTGGAAATGTCCAAAACTAAATACAAAGTACATATGAAAATATATGAAAAATTTACTAAGGCATGAACATCTGAATTAACTTTTACCCCCATCCTTCTTGAGAAAATCTTCATACATTGTGAACACAATTTGCATTTCAAGACTATCAAGACCAACAATATTCTTAGAAATGACTCACGCTCTGGTTATTGCATCTTTCACTGTAGTGGTTGCTTTCTCATGACTTATCAATTTAGCCTTCAGATTATCTAGAGTCAATTGATTGTCTAGTAGATTATCCAAAGAAGCAACTGAAAAATCTTTCTCTTCAAAATCTCTCTGAATCATACTTTTGAATTCCTGGACCATTTCCTCAGTTGAAAGAAAATGATGATCATCACTTGTCAGTTTGCACGGAATCTCCTCCAACTTATGAAGAAGATCAACATCGCTATCCACATTGAATTCCTGAGCACTTTACAAATCTTTGATCAAATCTTTCAACACATTGCTACGATGAATAAATGACTCGGTTTCTACATATGATTCACAATTTGAAATGATGTTGATTGATACCAAGGTTTTCACCTTCATCTTCTTCATGTGGGTCCACTTTTCAAGGCTTGTATCTAAATACTCAATCTCTAGAGACAAAGCATCAACTAGGTCATCCAATTCAGATCTTACCTTCTCCATTGTGCTTTTCAATTCAACTGTACTTGTTAGGAGAAGTTCCCCTTGTGCATGCATTCTCTCAAGATATTCTTTGACTACTTTTCCCTTAGGATGAATTTTTTTAGCTTTCTAGATGACAGGATCCTCCATAGTGATTGCTTCAAGTTACTAATTCAGAAGACAAAGTGATCTTTCGTATTACTGCAGCTCGCTGCTCCGCTCTTGCCTTGTACTGATCCTTCATCTCTCTCTCATGATCAAATTTCATAATCAAATAATTGAGAGTTGATTGCACATCGGCCTTAGCACTTTCATGAGTGATTTTCCCTAGCTCAATCCTAGAGATTGAATAATCACTCGTGTTAAAATCCTCAATTGTTGCATTTGGTGGAGGTTGAGCAATTTCTACATACTTATGACCTTTATCTTCTAGAAGTCAGGAGAGAGTCTTAGGCTTCTTCTGGGTCTTTCCCTTGACAAGTGCTAACTTCTCGAAATCAAAGTCATTTGGAGAGATGGCTTGCTTTTTCCTCTTTGGAGTGCATGACGAGAGCCACGAAGGAAGCACCGATAAACTAGTATCTGAATTAGAATCCATTAATTGCACAGAAGGAGTTGCACCCACACTAGTTGTAGTATTTATCGAAGAAGTGTTTGTAAAGACCTAACACATTAACATTAGCAACCTGTTCAGTACTTGAAACAAATTGGTTCAAAATTGTTTGATCACTAATATCATAGGAAGGAGAAGACAAACTTGGTAAAGATCCCAAAGAACTAAAAATGACATCAAAGGCAGCCTTAGGACTATCAAAAATTGTCCTAGAAGATGATGGTGTAGAAGAACTAGAAGATGGTATGAAAATAGGAGTAAATAGAGTACTAGAAACAACAGACATAGAAACAGGTATAGTGGGCAAAGGAGAAGAAGTTTGAGGTTCTTGTGTCATATCTTTTTTAGAAGACATGGTTAGTTCCTCTAGATATTTTTGTTTGTCTTCTTTCTCTGCTTCCTATTCATCCTCTTTTTACTCTCAAGATTTCTCTTTAGTAGCCATTTCCACATCAACAGGCTCTTTAGTTGCTTGTTCATCTATTTCCATTTCTCCTCCACTTGGCTCTTCTTCAGACACTTTAGATTTGCCACCTTTTGATACAAATTTTATTTTAGGCTTAGGAGCCTTGGAAGAACTAGGCGCATTGCTCATATTTTTTGTTCTTATTTCTACCTTTTTACCTATTTGTTCCAGAGTCTCCTCCTTTGAGCCAGTGATAAAATCCTTCAATTGAATCCCTTTGCTTTTTAGCCACACATTTGTATTTACCAAGATAGGCTCAAATCTCTTCCTTATCGAGGTTAATTCTTTCTTCGACCATAGAACTACAGGCAAAGGAGAACTGACAACATTCTTGTTCACATACTGGGGATTCACGATGTCTTCATCATCTATCATTCCTTCTAGAATATCATCCAATTCTAAGTCCTCAATTTGACTTAGGGTTAACCTGCAGTAGTCTAATTTCCTGATTTCTTCCCAAGTTCTTAAGTTAGCCCATATATCTTCCACCATTGGGACATGTGATAGAGTCTTCCTCTTGATCTTGTCCTTTACCCTTTTTGAAATCAAAATTAATTCTCCTCTTGAAATGCTTCATTGTTACCAATTGCATTTCAGTTGAGCAAGAGCCTTAGCTTTAGCAGAAGTGGCAATAGAGTACCTACCAATCTCAATGGGAAACTTGAAGCCAGGTTTCTTTAACTCCATCTTCTTGTTATGCACAACAATCATTTGCTGGCATAACTCCATCAAGACAGTTTTATCACTAGGAAATTTGGGCAACATGTATGGATATCCTTGGAAATAGCCAACCCTCAGATAAGTAAAAGTTGGGAATTGTAGATAAAAACAACCAAAACTATTCACAACTTCCCAGGATTCATCTGACACTCTCTTCTGCCCTAATTGGGGATAAAAAGGACACAAAAATACTGCAAAGAAAGCACCATTAACCCTCCATAAGTGATGGATCAATCCCTTTAGAGTCAATTGGGGGTAATATTGATACACATGTATAACTCTTCAGTCTCCTTCTGATGTTAATCCTGGAAAACTTCTCATTGAAGCAACAGCATAGACCAAATAAGATGTCATGTAGAACTTGGAAGTTGTAGATACCTTGGTCAATTTCTCATGAAGAGCATTACTTATCTACTCACCCCAGAAGATCTTTTGTTTTCCTTGGAGGATGATTTTGATATAAGGATATATCCACTCATAAAAAGTGGAGGAAGAAGAAAGCCCTCTAACTCTACTGAGAAGATTTATCAGGTCACTGACCTCTTCAACAAAGTCATTTCTTGGGAAACTTTTAGGCCACCTAAGAAGATTAGGTCTAGCAGTTTTCAACCATTTAGTATTCATAAACCTCTTTGCTTTCTTAGTATCTTTGTCATACTCCTTCTGAGCAATACTAAAATTAATCTCTGCACTTTCCTCTGAACCCAGACACATGAAGACTTTATCCATGAATTCAACATCTAACCTCATTATGACATTACCTTGTGCATCTACCACTGTTCTATTATCCTTGTTATAGAAATGAGCCACTTGAAGAACAAACTCGGTGTTGTGTGCTGCTACAGGAAAAGAAGCGACCAAATGACTATTACTCTCCATAATCCTCTTCATGTAGTGACTTGGATTTTGTTGCTTTGTCCTCTATATGAACTCAGCCATATCAACATGACCAATTTCTGTATCCCAGATTTCATCTACATTGGATGTGATTGAGGTTACGACAAACACACCCTGGTATTTGTACTTCATAGCTTTAGCTTTCTTTGGCGAAGGATCAGTCATTTGAGAAATGAACTCCCTTGGTTGAAAAAAAGATCTTGACAGTCTTGCAGAAGCAACTGCAACATAAAAGGCATGATTTTGCAATGCTAGGGAAAATTTAGCAATTGGGGAACTGCAATGTTGAAGATCATGATCAATAATACGAACTTGGCGGGGCTAGAGAGCAATAAAAGTGAGAAACTGGGTGAAAGGGGGTGAAAGTTAACAAATGCAGAAATTCTCCAAAGTTAGAATTTTTGGAAAGATGGTGCACACGCGGAAAAAGTTATCACCTCTGCATGTAGGAGGAATTGCATTTTTTGTAGGAGTGGCAAAAATATCCGTCTCTGCATGTAGAAGATAGCGCTTACAAATATGCATGAACGAGGAATATTACCGTCAATGCATTTGAGGTAAAACTTTTGCTAAGTGTACAAGTGGGGAAAATGGCTGACTGTGCATCTTTAAGAAAAATTTATCATGTGTATCGATAGGAGAAATTACCGCTAGTGTATTGGGTAGAGTTTACAAATATGAATTAGCAGGCAAAAACACCAACCATGCATTAGGGAGTAGGGTAAGACTCAAAGTAATATATGTGTATGGGCGACGAATATTGTTGCCCTTACACTTTGAGGAAAGACCGGGTTAAGAACTTGGGCAACGAAAATTGTCGCCCCTACATTGCTTTAAGGGAAGACAAAGTCATAACATGGGGTGAGGACTAGCGATAGTACCTTGTGTTTGGGTGGTGAAAATTGCTGATGCACAAGGTAAAATAATCACTAACACTGGCGACAAAAGATACTGCTCAAACAAGCAAGAGTGAGACTAAGGATTTCAAAGGTAAAAAATGGTGAAAACCTTGCTATGTTTAAGACCATCTCAACAAAGAGGCAAAAAGAATGCTGATTGAAGAAAATACAAAGAAAGAAAGACAAACGACATACTTTTAACAGAAAGAGAAAACAAGAACTAGGGTTTGAAAAGCTTTCAAGAATTTATAAAAAAGAAAATGAACTAATAAACCTTAAGATTCAAATAAAACATGACCTTACCTGGATAAAAACAACGAAACCCTAACTCAATTTTTAGAAGACCTAATCCGATCATGCGGGCCAAAAGAGGTTTAGTGTTCGTTTGATTAAAACCTATAAAATGCTTTCATTAAACATTAACTCAAGGTGCATTTAATACACTTGACGTGAACTAAATGATGCACTGACAGAAAAAATTACGGCCGATGCATATGCAAGAAGGGGAGAAACACATACACGGGCGATGATCTTCATTGCCAACGCATATTCACTAAAAAGCAAAAACATGCATGGGCGGTGATTTTTACCGCCCTTGGATATTACAAGAACACAACATGCATTGGTGGGCAAAAACACCGACCATGCATGTGACTCAAAATACTCAAACATGCAATGGAGGGGAAAAATACCACCCCTACATGTTACTGAAAAACATTCTAACTCCCCAAAAGTTCAAACACATGTTTAATTCATTCGCAATTTGACTTGATGATGCAAATTTCGAGACACCGAAACAAGAGAGAACTCAAAGATATTTTTTGGAGCTAGGGAACCATGCATGAGAGTAAATGGACTAGCCTCATTTTATGTGCTTAGAGTTGTAGGCTACAAAACGGACAAGTTTCGTAGGGGTCATCCTACAAAATCAAGCACAACTAATTTTGAGGATAACATCAAGCTAAATATGTTAGAGAGATGTTAAAGAAGTTTGGTATGGAGGATTCAAAACCAGTGAGTACTCCTATGGTCACTGGATGTCACTTGAGCAAAGATGATGAGTCTCCGGAGGTTGATTAGACTTCCTATAGATCTATGATTGGAGGATTGTTGTACTTGACTACTTCTAGACTTGATATTATGCATGCAGTATGTGTGGTTGCCAGATATCAGGCTAATCCCAAGCAAACACATGAGAAGGTAGTGAAAAGAATATTTAGATACTTGAAGGGAACTCTAGATTATGGTTTATAGTATCCAAGGGGTAATGATTTTGATCTGAGTGCCTACACTGATGTTGATTGGGCTAGTTGTGTTGATGATAGAAGAAGTACAAGTGGTGGTACTTTCTTTTTAGGATGCAGATTGGTTTCATGGCAGAACAAGAAGCAGGATTCAATGTCCTTATCAACTGCAGAGGCAGAGTTTATTGCAGCAACATCTTAATGTACACAAGTGTTGTGGATGAAGCAAACCTTGAAGTACATTAAGGTATTGTATGATAAGCCTATTCATATCTTTTGTGATAATAAAAGTGCTATCAATATTTCCAAGAATCTAGTGACGCATTCTAGAACCAAGCATATAGCAATCAGGTATCACTTTTTGAGAGAGAAGGTTGCAGATAAGGAAGTAAAGTTGGAATATGTTCAAACAAAGGATCAGATTGTAGATATTTTAACAAAGGCTCTTGCAAAGGACACTTTTGAAGATCTCTGGTAGGGGTTAGGGGTAATTGCTCCTCCTTCTTGCCAAATGCATAGTGGTGCATCTATCCAGGGGGAGTTCATGCTATATCTTTTTTCCTGGACTGATGGTGGCTACCTCTCAGGGGAGTAGTGTTGTTATATGGAGCCTATTCAGACTCGGAGGTTAAATTTACCTCACTTTTATCGATGTGGTTTCCCCCCAAATTATTTAACGAGGTCAAGGGGTAGCACCCCCAAGACAGGGTCAAGGGGGTCAAACGAATTTTATTATTTTATAAAGGCATCGGGAGTTATTTTTCTATTGGTCAATATAAAAAAACCCTATTTTTGTAACTGACATAAGGCTTGATAAAAGCGGCTAAGGGTTAGGGTTTCTGTTATGTATTGTAGCATTTGGCAGTGGTATTGGGTTGCAAGGATTGCTGGTTGTAATCGGTTTGATTTACTGGATAATAATATTAGACTCTCTGTTGCTGGATGTAGCCCAAGTTTGGGTGAACCACATTATTTAACTTGTCTCTCGTTGTTATTATTTCTGTGTATTTTCATTCCTCTATTTAATCTTTATTTGCATTTAATTGATATCTTCTGTATGCAATTCCTAACAAGTGGTATCAAAGTGGGTTGTGTTCAATTATCATTTGCAGGAAGGTCTCACGATTGAGTGGGAGTCTCACGGTTGAGTGGGAGCAATAGCGGACGAGGGTAAATTGAAGGTAGATAAATTCAATGGGAAGAACTATTCGTTATGGAAGATGCTGATGGAGGATTATCTGTATCAGAAGGATTTATGGAGGCCATTGGAAGGAATAGCCAAGAAACTGATAACAATGACTGATGAGGATTGAAATCTTCTGGATAGAAAGGCACTGGGAACCATTTAGTTGTGCCTGGTACCATCTGTGGCATTCAATATAACAGAACCGAAGACAACAGATGGTCTGATGAAAGCTTTGGCTAAATTGTATGAAAAAACCTCAGCCTCAAATAAGGTATTTCTCATGAAGCATTTATTTAATCTAAAAATGATTGAAGGTGGATCTGTGACAGATCATCTAAATGAGTTTAATACGATTATCAGTTAGTCAACTTCTATAAAAGTAAGTTTTGATGAAGAGGGAGGGCTCTCTTGATATTATGTTATTTGCCAGAAAGCTGGAATAGCTTGGTAATGGATGTGAGAAACTCTGTCTCTAGTTCAAATACTTTGAAATTTGATGATGTTGTTGGTGTTATCCTTAGCGAAGAAATGCGATGGAAAAGATCAGGAGGGTCCACATCAGGTAGTGTTTTTAATGTAGAAAGTAGGGGCAGATCAAAGGAGAGAGGAAAAGGTTTTGGAAGTCATGGGAAGTCATGAGGAAAATTAAATGACAAGTGGTCTCAATCCAGAGGACATAAGGATTACTGGTATTGTGGGAAACTAGGTCATTTGAAGAAAGACTGTGGTAAGTAATAAATTTGAAGATGATGCTTTGATTCTTTCCCTAGATAATGCTGATGATTCATGGGTTTTAGATTCAGGGGCCTCATTTCATGCTACACCCCATATAAGTTATTTTCTTGATTATGTCCAAGGGGATTTTGGGCTGGTTTATTTGGGAGATAGTGAACCCTGTCAGATTGTTGGAAAGGGAAGAATCAAGATTAAGTTGCAGAATGGGTATCATTGGCTACTACAAGAGATAAGGCACGTTCCAAGGCAGAGTAGGAATTTAATTTCAGCAGGCCAACTAGTTGATGAAGGTTGCATTGTTACATTTACTGATAAAAATTGGAAGGTTTCAAGAGGTGCCTTAATAGTAGTAAAAGGTATGAAAGTAGGCACCTTATATCTTTGTACAGGTCATATTGTTCCTTCTATTTAACTATTGCAGAGAAAAAATAAACAGGTTTAGGAACAGTTGCTACAGATTCGCAGGAAGAGACTGAAACAGTTGCTGCAGGTTTTGAGACAACATTGTGGCATAACAGACTTTGGCATGAGTGAAAAAGGTATGAAGGTAATTCATTCTAAGAAAGTTTTACCAAGTCTGAAATGTATTAATATGGATTTATGTGAAAGTTGTGTGTATGACAAACAAAAGAGAGTCAGTTTTCTCAAGGATGGGAAGCAAAAGAAAGATGAAAAGTTGGAGCTTGTGCATATAGATGTATGGGGACCAACTAAGGTATCTTCTCTCGGTGGCTCTCGGTATTATGTTACATTCATAGATGATGCAACTAGGAAGGTTTGGATTTATTTCCTTAGGTAGAAATCTGATGTATTTGAAACATTTAAGAAATGGAGAAGCTTGGTTGAGAATGAGATGGGTAAAAGATCAAAATATCTCAAATCTGATAATGGTGGTGAGTATTACAGCAAAGAATTTGAGGATTATTATTCCTTTAATGGAATACATAGGTAGAAAATGGTTCCAGGGACTCCATAGGAAAATGGAGTAGCTAAATGCATGAATAGGACAATAATGGAGCATGCAAGGACCATGAGATTGCATGTTGGGCTGCCTTTAAACATGTGGTAGAGGCTGTCAATACCGCTATATATTTAATTAATAGAGGTCCTTCAATTCCTTTGGGCTATAGTATTCTAGAGGAAGCATGGACAAGTAAGAAGGTGAGTTATTATTTTCTCAAAACCTTCGCATGTGAAACATTTGCACATGTAGATTCTAAAAATAGAACCAAGCTGGATGCAAAATCAAAAAAAATGTACCTTCATTGGATATGACATTGATGAATTTGGTTATAGGCTTTGGGATTTTGAAAATCAGAAAATTGTGAGAAGCAGGGATGTTGTATTCAATTAGAAGGTGTTGTACAAATATCAGTTGCAACAACATGAGAAGAAAGAAAAGGATTATGTGGTGCTGGATGATACTACAGATAATGATGTTCCAGTGGTTCCTCATGCTCCACAACATCAACACGAAATACCACAAACTCCAGTGAATGTTAGACAGTCAACAAGGCTAAGTAGACCTCCTGAAATGTTTTCTCCCTCTTTGTATTTTATTTTGTTAACAGATGCTGATGAACCAAAAGGGTATGATGAAGCTATGCAGGTGGATATAAAGGTTCAGTGGGAGCTTGCAATGAAAGAAGAAATGGACTCCTTGCTGAAAAAAGGATTTACCAAACAAATGGGTTTATAGGCTGAAAGAGGAAGATGGAGGTAAGAAAAGATTTAAAGCCAGGTTATTTGTAAAAGGATTTGCACACAAAAAAGGTATTGATTTTGATGAGATTTTTTATCCGGTTGTTAAGATGACTTCTATTCGTACTATTTTAAGTATTGTAGCTGCTAAAGATTTGCATTTGGAATAGTTAGATGTGAAAACTACCTTTCTCCATGGTGATTTGGAGGAAGAGATATATATGGAACAGCCCCAAGGATTTGAGGTCAATGGTAAGGAGAAAATGGTGTGCAGATTGAAGAAGAGTTTGTATGGCTTGAAATAAGAACCTCGGCAATGGTATTTGAAATTTGATAATTTTATGGCTGAGCAAGGCTACAACCAGTGTAATTCTGACCATTGTGTTTATTTAAAGAGGATGGATAATGATAGCTACATTATTTTATGTTTATATGTTGATGACATGCTTGTAGTAGGGTCTAACATGGATCACATAAGAGAGTTAAAAAAATAGTTAGCACAATCATTGGCTATGAAGGATTTGGCGGCAGCAAAACAAATCTTTGGTATGAAAATTTGCAGAGATAGGAAAAACAGAAAATTGACTCTATCTCAGGCTGATTATTTTGAAAAGGTGTTGTAGAGATTCCAAATGGAGAATGCAAAATTTGTCAGCACACCTTTGCCCAGTCATTTGAAATTGACTAAGAAGATGTGTCCTAAGACACAAGAGGAGGAAGAAAAAATGTCCAAGGTACCATATGCTTCAGCTATATGAAGTTTAATGTACGCCATGGTATGTACGAGATTGTATATTGCACATGCTGTACGAGTCGTAAGTAAGTATATGAGTCATCCCAGATTGGAGTATTGGAATGCAATAAAATGGATTTTCAGATATTTGAGAGGTACATCTAATAAACACTTATGTTTTGGGGGCTCTAATATTGATTTAGTAGGCTATGTGGACTCAGATTTGGCATGGATATTGATACCAGGTGGAGTACCACATGTTATGTCTTTACTGTAGGTGGGACAGTGGTGAGTTGGATCTCCAGGTTGCAAAAGGTGGTTTCTTTATCCACCACGGAGGCTGAGTATGTAGCTGCAACAAAGGCAAGCAAGGAGATGATATGGTTGCAATCTTTCATAGAAGAATTGGGCAAACAATAGACTAACAGTTATTTGTTTATAGGCAGTCAAAGTGCCATACATCTTGCAAAGAATTATGCCTTGCATTTAAAGACCAAACACATATGTAGCTAAGGTATCACTTCATCCAGTCAGTGTTGGATGATGGACAATTACGACTGGAAAAGATCCATACAGATGAAAATCCAGCGGATATGTTTACAAAGGCAGTAACAAGGGAGAAACTGAGCTCCTCTTCAGCTTCGGTTGGTCTTCAAGACTAAAAAATAATAAAATCAAAACAACAGAGTCCAGGCTGCTTATTTCCAATGGAAGCTATAGGGTTAGCAGTGTTATGACCAGTCTCCAAGTGGGAGATGATATAGTGTGGAGTCTTATTGTGAGGGTAAAATAGTGCATCAATCAAATGAATAACAGATGACCCAAACATCAACAGAATAGAGAAACAAAGAAGATTCAAATGAACAAAGCAATGAACAAACACAGCAAACCTCTTCCGTTTCGAAACTTCTGTTGTTCGCCTATCACGAATCGTCCTTTCGCAGATGAGATGAGCCCTCAGAGAGTGCAATCTTTTAAAGCTGTTTGAGGAAGTCGATGGTGAATGGCTATGGTGTGATATGCAATGAAGGTGAGCTCCAATGCAACAATGGTGATCTCAAGCTTGTAGATGACAAATGGGTGCCAAAGGCGCGCTAGTGATATTTCTGCAGAGTAACGATGTCAAAAGCCTGGATGAATAGAATGAAGGGATGAAGCTTCATTTATAGACTCGGAGGAATAGGAATCAACGGTTGAGAGAAGATATGAAGATCAACGGCTGAGGATGGTTGAGGAATGTGCAACCAGTGGAAACGTGCCAAGTGTCCTAGCTCTATCATGAAAGGTGGGATGTGACAAGACTGATTGGAGAGTTAACTCCATTGACTGGTCTGTTAACAGAATTGATTGATTAGTTAGAAGAGTGGATTGTGGAACTGACTGGATTGATTGAGGATTTGACTCAACTGACAGGTTAGTTAACAGATTTGATTGATTGGTTAACTGACCTCTGATTGGAGAAGAAATAGGCCATGTGGGTGAGGGAAAATAAGGTAATTAAATATTAAATATATTTAATTACATGTGCAACTTGATGATGTGGACAAGGTGAGGTGGAAAAGGTGATGTGGAATTTTGAATTTAGAACTTTAGGATAGAGGAATTAGGCTTAATTAAATAATTTTTGATTATTTAATTGTGAAGGACTTTAGAAGAATTTTAATTAAATAAATAGAATTTATTTAATTGTGAGATAGTGAATTGATTAAATAAATTTGGAATATTTATTTAATTAATAGAAGAATGGAATAAATATTTAGAATATTTATTTAGGATGATTTGTGTCATTTTTAGGCGTATACATTTTGCCCCTCTTTGATGCAATGCAGTTTACAGCGTTGCTTCAAAGAAATTGATAGTCTGAATGATGATACATGCCCCAGTTTGCCCCTGGTGTAGGTTAAATGACGATAGGATGCCCCCTCGGGAGATTGGACAGGAAAAACGGCGAAAGTTTTGGAGACGGACGATCTCACGACGAGGAAGGGGTTAGGATAGGTTGGAGGAAAAGGGACGCGGTCAGGGACGCGGTCAGGGACGCGGGAAGAAAACGGGAGGAAAAACGGACACGGGAAGTAGTCACAGTCATCACCTAGCCAAAATTAGGGTTTTGGAGGCTATAAATAGGAGCTGGGTCCACAAGAATAGTCATTTGCACACTTGGTTGATCTGGATTGGAGAAGGAGAGCTCAGAGCAAACCTAGAGCAGCATGGCGGCCAGAGCAGCAGACATTCCACGCGAGGAGCATCGATTCGAGCGAGTCCGACGATTCGGGCGGCCAGCAGAGGCAGGACCCCCGGTATGTGCTTCGAAAAAATTCTCCTAGGGTCGAGTTTAGGTGTCATAAATGCTCATAGAAAATAGGTGAAATGAATGCGCCGAAACGCAGAACGGCGCATATGCCCCGTGAAGCTGCGCTTTTGTGATTTCGCGGCGCATATGCCTGTTTCGGCGGCGCATGCGTGAAAGCTGCGCATGTGTTCACTCTGGCGGCGCTTTCGTAATTAAGCGGCGCTTTTGTATTTGCACCGCGCATGCGTGAAATGTAGCAGCGCATTTGTTAAAACTGCGCATATGTGACTTCCTGCGGCGCATACATGATTTAGCGGCGCATACGTGGCTTTATGCGGCGCATGCGTCAGAACGGCGCATATGTGCCCTGTTGCGGCGCATATGCATTTTTGCAGCGCATATGTTGATTGTTGCGGCGCATATACCAGAAATGGCGCATTTACCACCTGCAGTGGCGCTTTTGTTTGGGATGGCAAATTACTTAGCCAAACTGACTCGATTAGCGTCCTGTTTGACGCAGGAATCGATGAGCTATCTCCGAGATTGCGGGAATCTAGTCAAGAGATGTAGTGTGCTGTTTTGATCAATTTGAAATGCTAAGTTTAGTTGATATAGTCCAATAGATATGTTGAGTATGGTATATGCGGTTTGAGACTGACGCCTTGCTTTGCGTGCTTGCAGGAGGAGATACGAGAGACATTGCAGTCGAGGGAGACGTTCCCTATGCCTCTACTGCAGAGACATATGTTGACGGAGGCTGATAGAGTGACGCTTGGTGCCATGGGCCTAGATTACGTTTGCTTCATGCCCGAGGTGCGGGCGAACCGAGGACTGCTGACAGCTGCCGTGGAGAGATTCCACAGCGAGGACGGGACCTTCCACTTCCCTACTGGAGAGATGACTGTGACGTTGGAGGACGTCTATAGGATACTGCACTTGCCCGTGGTAGGCGAGTTGGTGGAGTACGACGCACAGCGGGACGCGGGACTCGCCGAGTGTCAGCGAGTATTCGACGATCCCGAGCTGGTGGGACAGGTCATCCCTTGGCAGGATATCTATGACTTCTACGACTACTTCCCTGGGATCGTGGCTGGACTGATTGCGGGCGTTGTATGCCCTGACAGGAGATCGCACGGGTTCCCCATTGGATGGGGCAGGATTATGGAGCGGATGGTGACTGAGGGCACTCGATACGCGTGGGGACCTTGCGTGCTAGCTCACTTATACCACGACATGCATCAGGTGGTGTACCACCGCAGCACGAGTCTATCGGCTGGGGTGCTGCTGTTACAGTTTTGGCTGTGGGAGCACATAGCGGTGACCAGGCCGATATGTGTTTTTGCTAGGCAGAGGGGAGAGCCGTATAGCTATGGCTACGCAGGAGTGATTTCCCAGCACAGGCTGGGGAAGCTAGAGTACTGGAGGCATACGTTGGATGGGATAGATGTGGTCGTGTGGCGACCATATCTGGACTGCGAGCCTTGGGACGATGAGGGAGATGAGCTGCCTTTCTGCTTCCAGACCAGGTGGTTGATTGGCCGGACACGGCACATTTTGGAGAGGCAGACGGTGGGCCGAGTACTGAGACAGTTCGGCAGGAGACAGGGCATGCCGCAGGGACAGGCCATGTTTGCACGGACACATGCAGAGAGGGTCCGATGGGGGCCGATGGCTTCTTACGAGGAGGCTCTGGCAGAGTTCCAGCAGTTGCCTTATGTGGCATGGGATATGAGGCGAGAGATTGCAGATGCTGGGGTTACACAGGAGTATGAGGATTGGATTACTGCACATCCATTTCCGAGATATTCAGGACCTGGTATGCTGGTGCCTCGCATTGACGAGGCGGATTCAGAGGAGGAGGGAGAGGCTGGCCCAGGGCGGAGGGCCGCTAGAGGAGGACGAGGACGTGGTGGCCGAGCTGCAGAGAGGCCGAGGCAGCGGAGGAGGATAGACCGGGCTGGGCAGGCAGTGCCAGGACAGGGGGAGGGACAGCAGCAGGCACAGATGCCACCACCCCAGCAGGTACCACAGCAGCAGGTGCCCCAGCAGCAGGTGCCCCAGCAGCAGGGGCTAGGACAGGCAGAGGCAGCACAGGGGCCGGTGCAGGGTGAGGCCCATGAGAGGACCATAGCTAGCCTGAGAGGACAGGTGCGGGAGCTGCAGGCACAGCTGAGGAGAGTGGAGAGGATGCGAGATACAGATGCAGCAGTGATCGCTGGTTTGACTCGCGAGCGAGACATGGCAGACGCCCGGGTACGTCTGATCCGAGTAGAGAGGGACACAGCAGTAGCTGCCATGGGCACAGATGCAGCGAGTACATTTTTGGTTGGGCAGGTGCAGCAGGCACAGGCACAGGTAGGCCAGTTGCAGACGCAGTTGGCACAGGCACAGACAGACTTAGCCAGAGCGCAGCAGCAGGCACAGTACTACCGAGGCTTGTACCATGGTGCCGTGTCATCTAGCCAGAGGGCAGGGAGCTTCAGGACTCAGTCTGGGGTGGCTCACAGAGCAGGCCCATCCCAGTCAGGGGCATATGTCATGGGACCTTAGCAGTCAGGAGCTGGCAGTGGTGGCCCACAGCAGCAGGGGTAGTCAGAGACCAGATTTTGTACATTTTGGGACATGTATCACCGTTTATTTAGACTTACATTGTATATGACACTTTGATTTTGAGAGAGATGGTGATATTGTACATTTGGACATCCTTGTATATGATAGTATGGATGATGATGCAGCGTTGTGTATTTATTGCATGCATTTATGAGATGATTACTTCTATTGCATGATGTGGTTCTATTGCATAGTTAGATGGTTTATATGATGCTATATGAGAAATACTTTGATATGCTGCTATATGATGTCTATATATGATTTAATGTGACAAATGAATGCAAAGTTAATATGATGTTCTTGTGATGATGCAAATGTATGTATATGAAACATGGTTTCTATGTTATGATGATGTATAGATATGTGTAAATGAGCTAATGCAGATGTGTGTATGGAACATGATTTCTATGTTATGATGTGGTATAGATATGCTATTGGATATTTATATGATGTAATGCTTTGAATGTATGCATTTGTAACATGAGTACTATGGGGTGATGTAACTATACATGTGATGTACTTAGCTATGTTGTTGGATTTTCTGGGCTTTTAAGATTAAGATGTGATGCAAATGTATTGGTGACCTAATGCCTTGGATGATGTATGCTACTAACCTAATCATGTGCATGACTAGTTTCTACGAATGATATGATATGCTCCTAGATGCCTTGTTTTTGTGATGTCCAAATGTACGCTATCGACAGAAGAATGACATGATGGACAGAGGGATGGTTGCGAAAGAATGACTTAGGAATTTTTCTTGATATCGTTACTCTGCATAGTTTGAATAATGAGGATTGTATGGATGGGTGTATGGATATAGGACGGATGCTTTGCTTTTAGATTGCTTTATTTCATCATTGGGCGTTTTGTTTTTGGTATTTTCTTGAAATGTTGTAAGTGAATACAAGCATCGAGGTATAATTGAACCGAGATGACCTGAGCATCGCTTACATGGATTGTGATTTAGCAAGTTAAGACAAGCATCTAGTCAAAATTGAATCTAGATGACCTGAGTACCTCTTGCGTGTCAACAAGCAAGGATTGCCCCCGTTCATGTTAGACCTTTGATGTCCTCGGTGATCTTTTGCCGATCACGTCCTAAGACAAGGCTTCACATTACTAAAGTTTAATCCCCAAATAGCAAACAAAGAAAGTAATCATGCCCCCATCATAGCATCTCTAGCTTTTGGCATCCTTGAGTTGCATAGGAAGGTATGATAGCAAAAATCAAGACTCTGTAACTTAACCCTGTTTCTGGTCTACAAAGCATATTTGCGTTGATATGTGTTTATTTCTTGCCTTAATTTGCATAAAATCATTTAGAAGACCTTGGGTATTTGCTTTGCATTGGATAGGTTAAGATGCTCATAGTCAAGATTTCTGCTTGAAGCGCGGGTGTTTGCTTGCATTTGCTTACTTGATGAGAAGGTTGCACAATCCTTATTGAGAAGACGGACCCTAAGGGACTGACCTAGTGCCTCGGGGGCTCATTGCTAAATGGCCTTGCCTACGTGACGACGCAGAGGCAACGTAGTTCGGGGTAAAACCCTAATGGACCATGGATGGACTAGAAGAAAGACGACAAGAATGAAGACAAGAGGGGAGACAAATGGGACTTTGGGAGAGATGGAAGCCTCGGGGGCGCATTAGAATAATGCCCTTGCCTACGTGACGGCGCAGAGGCAACATAGTTCACGGATTCGGATCACAGACATTGACAAGATACACTACGCTAGGCTCACTTCGAGGAGACGATATGGGACAAAACCTTGGTTGACAAGGCCACAAGCTGAGTATCAAGCCATGATAGGTAACTGTCAAGTGTTTACTGTGGGATGGATATGGGGTGGAATGGGGAAAACAGAGGGAGAATGGGCTCAAGGTAATTGGATTCCCAAAGATGGAGAATGCGGTTTGTCACAAGTAACGCCTGTTTACCAGGTTTTCATCACTTGCTTTTATTTGCACGAGAAGCTAGAAAGTAACATGACGCCTGATTGCCAGGTTTTCCCCATGATACCTATCCAAGGCGCCTGTTTGCCAGGTTTTCACCAAAGGACGATTTTTTTTTTTTTTTTTTTTTTTTTTGACTTTATTGTGCCCCCTTGCATTGGGGTTCTCTTAGGTATAGAACCTGCGAAGGTGCATGCTGTTGATGGGATCATCGAACAACTCACCTTCTGATGTGGCCAACTGATATGCCCCCGATCCGTAAGCTGCTACAATTACATAGGGTCCAAGCCAGTTAGGCTCGAACTTACCTTTCTTTTCTCTGTCCTGCTGATTGCGAGGGTTCTCTTTTAGGACGAGGTCCCCAACCTTGAAGCATCTCGGTCTAACCTTGTGGTTGTAGCTTCTTGACATCATCTGTTGATAGGCTTTGAGATGGTCAAAAGCTTTCTGGCGTCGTTCCTCTAGCAGTTCTAGCTCTTGCAGTCTGGTGACTCTGTACTCTTCGTCTGAGATGAGACCTTTCAACGACACCCGAAGGGAGGGGAGTTCGACCTCAATAGGAAGGATGGCTTCGGAACCATAGACGAGGGCGTAGGGTGTAGCACCTGTGGGAGTGCGTATGCTGGTTCGATAGGCCCACAGAGCGGGATTGAGCTGGACGTGCCAATCGCGACCGACTTCATTGACAGTCTTCTTTAGGAGTTTCAGAATGGTTTTGTTTGATGCCTCAGCTTGGCCGTTACCTTGGGGGTAATATGGGGTGGAGAAGCGATGTTGGATCTTGAACCGTTCACAAAGTTCCCGGACATCTTGATTTTTGAAAGGTCTCCCGTTATCCGTTATGATGGATGAAGGGATGCCATATCGGCAGATAATGTAATTCAGAATGAAAGAGGAAATTTGCTTTCCTGTAACGGTTGATAAGGGAACGGCTTCAATCCACTTTGTGAAGTATTCAGTAGCGGTTATGATGAATTTATGGCCGTTGGAAGAAGGCGGATGAATCTTTCCTACGAGGTCTAGTCCCCACTGGCAAAAGGGCCAGGGTGTCGTTAGAGGTCTCAACTCCTGAGCAGGTGCATGAATCAGGTTCCCATGTATCTGGCACTGTCTGCACTTTTTGACGAACTGATATGAATCCATTTCCATATTGGGCCAGTAATAACCCAAACGCATGAGTTTCTTAGCTAAGGAAGGACCGCTGGAGTGTGTTCCGCAGATCCCTTCGTGCACGTCTCGCAAGGCAGTAATAGATTCTTCCTGTTCTAGACAACGGAGTAAAGTACCATCCAGACCACGTCGGTAAAGGGTATTGGCGATAATGGTGTAACGGGAGGCTTGTCGGATGAAGGTTCATTTTTGGTTGGAAGAGAGGTCCAAAGGAAGGATATTGTCCTTGAGGTAAGTGTAGGTCTTACCGTACCAAGGTGAATCAGATCCCACTAGGTGGCAGATGGAATGGGTTTCAAGGAGATCATAAGCCGGCTGTCGAATTGTTTCTACGAGGAACTCATACCGTGACTCCTGTTCAGGTATCTCAAGAAGGGAGGCTATGGTCGCCATTGCGTCGGCTGCTTTGTTCTCTATCCTGGGTATTTGCTCAAACGAGATGGTCCCAAAGTGTTCTTTGAGATCGTCGACCATTCGCTTGTATGGGATGAGCTTCTCATCTTTGGTCTGATACTCGTCGTTGACCTGGTTTATGACAAGCTGAGAATCACCATAGACATGTAGTGCTTGAATTTTCCACTCAGTGGCCATCTTGAGACCAATTACCAAAGCCTCATACTCTGCTATGTTGTTAGTGCATGGAAATAACAACCTGTAGGACTTTGGAATTGTGTCGCCTTGGGCAGTGATGAACAAGATACCTGCCCCCGATCCATGGTTGGTGTAAGACCCGTCGAAGTAGAGTTTCCAAGGAGATGTGGACAGAGTGAATAGAGATTCATCGGGGAACTCAAACTGCATTGGTGAAGTGTCCTGTAATGGTGCCTCAGCTAGTTGGTCTGCGATGATTTGCCCCTTGATGGCTTTTCTATCCACATACTCTATATCATATTCGCTAAGAAGCATAACCCATTTGGCTAGTCGTCCTGTGAGAGCTGCCTTGCTGAGAAGATATTTTAGTGGGTCGATCTTGGCAATGAGTTTGACAGGATGTGCCAACATGTAGTGTCGGAGTTTTTGTGAGGCAAAAACCACCGCAAGGCATGAACGTTCCACCTGTGAGTACTGTAGCTCATAGCCCACTAAGGTTCGACTGATATAGTACACAGCTCTTTCCTTGTTCTCATAGTCTTGCTGCGCTAGGAGAGCCCCAAGAGCAGTAGGGGTAGCGGATATGTAGAGGATCAAAGATTTTCCTTGGATCGGAGGCATGAGTATAGGAGGATTCGTGAGGTACTCCTTGAGCTTGTTGAATGCCTCTTCGCACTGCTCATCCCATTTAAATGGAACGTTCTTATGTAGAAGGTGGCTGAAAGGATGGCACTTGTCGGCCAACTGTGAGATGAACCTGCGGATGGCCTGTAGCTTGCCCTGTAAGGATCTCAACTGTGTTAGAGTTTTGGGCGGAGGCATGTCCATGATTGCCTTGACCTTGGCCGGGTCTACCTCTATGCCGTTTGCTGACACGATGAAGCCTAGCAGTTTGCCTGATGTGACCCCAAACACACATTTCTTTGGGTTCAACTTTACTTGGAATTGGTCCAGCCGTTGGAAGACTTTCTCTAATGTGTCCAGGTGTGAGTCCCTGGTGAGTGATTTTGCCAAGATGTCGTCAACATAATCTTCCATGGTCACATGCATCATGTCGTGGAATATAGTTGTCATGGCCCGCTGGTATGTAGCACCTGCATTTTTCAGCCCAAACGGCATGACATTCCAGCAAAAAGTACCCCATGGACAAGTGAAAGTGGTTTTGTGCTGATCCTCTGGTGCTATTTTGATCTGGTTGTACCCTGAGAATCCATCCATAAGTGACAACATTGTATGTCCCGCCGTGAGGTCGACTATGATATCGATGTTGGGCAAGGGAAAGTCATCCTTGCGGCATGCTTTGTTTAAGTCTCTAAAATCGTTGCATAGTCGAACCCTGCCGTCTGGTTTAGACACTGGTACAATGTTTGATATCCATTCGGGGTAATCAATGGCCCTGATGAACCCCACGTCTAACAATTTCTTGAGCTCTTCCTTGACCAGGAGGGCAATATGGGGATGCATTTTTCTCAGTTTTTGCTTTACGGGTTTCACCCCTGGATCCAATGGCAAGTGATGTAGAATCAGGTTTGGGTCCAAACCTGGCATGTCGGCATATGGCCAAGCGAAACTGCCTCTCTTCTTTTTAAAGAATGGTACAAACCTGGTTTTTTCAGTTGGCGTGAGAGATTTTGCAAAGTGGATTATCTTAGGCTGCTCTTCAGATCCAATGTTCACTGGCTCTGTTGGTTCTACCACGATCTGCGACCTTTCTTGATACATGTCACTTGGGAGGGTGTCAAGCAATCCATCGTCAGGTGCCACAGTTGGGTTTTCACCTTCAGATACGTCCTTTCTTTTTACTGTTTTATGATCTGACACTGCCGCATGGCGGTTTTCACCATCAGATCCCTTTTTGATCTTTACATTTTTGTGACTAGAAGGCTTGGCACCCTCCCCAAAGTATGCTACAGTATTGAGTTCGATAGTGAAACCGGCTTTATGATCTCCTTTTGGTAAATGATCTCGAAGTCCCATATAGTCAATGTAGGCATCATCGTTCTGGAACACATCTAATTGAGGGGTCCCTTTCAGGTCCCAGTCAATAAGCTCAGAGTGTAAGAGGGGAAGGGAGTCGGATGAAAGACCTGATTCGTTGATAGTGTGGATGGAAATACTAGGAGCACAGGTGGGGGTAGTGTTCTGGGTGGTACTTTCTTCCAGGTTGTTTATCGCAATGGAATCGATACTTTCCTCGAAAGCCATAACTTCAGGGAGGGGCAAATCAGACTCCAGTGGTCTGTCCCGTTGCGTTTGTCTCTCATGATATGGGCTAAGGGTTTGGATGGTATCAATCTCCTTATCATCGTAGGAGTGTTCTGTCAGCTCGTCCCATTCATACTGATTGGAATCATCTGAATCTGCATCACTATCCCCTTGGAGTGTTTGAATTGTCTCCACTAGGCAGGCATTTTCTTTGGCTTTACCTTTACCTTTGTAGCCTAGGCCAGTCGTGTTTCTAGCCGAAGAAGAGGAAGAGGGTTGTATAGGTTCGATGATCCCCTCTTTTCTGAGGCCGATGGGGCCTTGTCCTTCATATCCCATCCTATGCAAGATGGTTTCACCTCGCCCATAGAGCTCTGTAGGGAGTTTGGGTGGATCTTGGGATGTGTTTTCTTCTTCGGCATAGAGCCATTGTAAGAGATCTCGCTCTTCTGATTCATCGGATAAGGTCCCCCATTTTACAAAGGGGTTTGCGGGAGTTGTAGGAGGAGCAGAGGGCTTTGGAAAATGCCTGGGTTGATGTTTGGGCTGGCCAAAGGAGCGAGGAGACAAGGGCATTTTTGCAAGGTTGAGGCTATGCTCAATCTGGTATTCCCCCACGCCATTTTCTTTTATGGTGATTTTCATTGGTTTGGGCTGTGAAGAGGAAGCTTCAGCAGTATGGTCTTGTGGCGGAGTGGGGGAGATATGGGCTCGGTTGTTGGGAATGACACATTCCGGTTTGGCTTGGAATGAGTTGCAATGCTGGTAGGGATCGGGGTCGCCGTGTATGGTGACCTGCTTGCCATCGTGTGGGAACTTTATGCATTGATGGTAGGTGGAGGGGACAGCTTTCATGGCATGGATCCATGGTCTCCCTAGTAGAATATTGTAAGCAAGCTCCCGATCAAGGACTTGGCACACCACATCTTTAATAACCGGTCCCACTTGAATGGGTAGGACAACCGTGCCCTTCGTGGTGCGCTCCTCCTCGTCATAGGCCTTTATGGTAATTTTTCTCCGCGGGTCCACCGCCTGTTCAGAGAACCCCAATGCAAGGACTAGCTTCAAAGTGCAAATATTCAAACCGGCACCCCCATCAATGAGGACCCTCTTGATGCGGTGCCTGTGTACGAATGCGACAATGTGTAGAGGAGTGTTGTGGGGTTGAGACATGGAAAGGTCATCTTGTTCTGTGAATGATATGGAAGGGGAGGATGTCAAGTTACCCACCATGGTTTGAAACTTTTCTTGGGCTAGGTTAGTGGGGACAGTAGTCTCCACTAAGGCTTTTTCAAGAATCTCCTTATGAGAAGGAGATAGACGCAGGAGCTCCAATATAGAAATATGAGCCGGAGTCTTTTGCAATTGGTCGATGACATTATATGGGCGGGGGTTGGACGGAGACGGCGACGACCTTGGAGGAGTGGTGTTGATCGTGACTCTACCACTGCGGGTAATTATACTACAACCAGTTCCGTTAGGTCCTGGTTGTTGGTTGGGGGATATGACGTTGACTTGCGGAACATGCTCAGAAATGCAGTTAATGGTGTACTCAAAGGGAACGCTTGCATAGTTAGCATTACTCGACCCACTGTTCTGGTTTGGCCTGTTACGATTGTTGTCATTATTGTTATGACGATTGGAGTTGTTGCCATTGTGACCATTGTTGTGGTTGTAACTATTGTTGTGGTGGCCGCCGTTGTGATTGTTGTTATATGGCCGGTTGTGGTTTAGGAGAGGATCTCGGTAGGCCACATGAGATTCATTGGAGGTATGCTGTTGTGTTCCTCCCTGATTTTGGTCCAGTATATCTTGTATGACGTTCTTAAGACGGATGCAATTATTGGTTGTGTGCCCCCTTCCTCGATGATATTCACAATAGTCTGTGTCCTTCCAATAGGGGGGTTTGACAATAGGCTCATAGTCACTTGTTGGCGGTAGAGAAATTTCATTGTTAGCCAACAACTTCCGGAGAGCAGACTCTTGAGACTCTCCTAACGGCGTGAATTTTCTCCTTGGGTTTGAATTGAACCAAGGTCTAGATTCCCGAGGGGGTGGCTTGTTGAGTGCACCGTTATTTGCTTCTTCCTTAAGAGTGAATATGGGTTGTTGTTTAGGGGCTGCTGCCTTGGCATCCACTACTCCATCGTTGACCACATTCTTGTTCTTGGTCCAAAACTTTGACTTGTCAGTTGTGTAATTGGAAGGAGGTGTGTCCTTGTAGAGCTTGAGAGTTCCTTTAGCGATCATAGCTTTCTCAATGAATAGCCCCATTTCGATGACTTTGGTGAATGAGGTAGGGCATTGTATCTGAATCTGATAGCTAAGATCGGGATTCAAATTGTGGACAAACATTTCCAATAGTTGTTTCTCAGGCATGTCGTAAGAACACTTGCTAGCTAGCTGTCGCCATCGTTGTAAGAAGGTGGCGAAAGACTCACCACCTTTTTGTTTGGTGTTGCATAGGTCTAGCATAGATACTTCGTGTTCTATGTTGTAAGAGAAGTGCGTTATGAATTTATTGACAAGTTCATCAAAAGTTTTGATTCCAGGTGGAAGACGCGAGAACCACTCCATAGCCTGACCCCCTAAAGATCTTGGGAATAGTCTCATTAAGTAGGTCTCGTTGTGAGCTACTTCTAAACATGCTGCAGTGAATTCCCTGATATGATCTCTAGGATCCCCCTTCCCTTTGTATTTATCAAATTTCGGGATTCCGAACTGAAAGGGGAAAGGTTTCATGACCACACTTCTGTCAAAGGGGTACGGTGCTATATCTTCCAAGGAGTAGTTCTTGGAACTGGTGCCGATCTTAAGGTTGGAGATTTCTCGCTGGAGACTCTCAATTTGTTGTCTCACATCCGCTATAGGAGTATTTTGATCTATGTGTTGTTTTCCGCTTGTATTGGCCTGGGGGACCGTGTCATTTGTGCCTCTCTCATGTGCCTTTGGGACCGTGTCATTTGTGTCCCTCTCATGTTCATTGTCTGCATTTTCCATGATGGAGCTAATGTCAAAGTCTGCGGGGAGTTTGAGTCCGAGACTAGCAAGATGATGGAAATATTTGGTGGGATCCTCAAGGAGTACTCGCTCCACTAGGCGTTGGAATTTGCTATCTTGCATGTGTGCCACTAATTCTTCACGAGAAAATTCTTCATCATCATCGCGTGGTGGGGCGATGTGATCGGAAGGGTCGGCCATTTCAGTTAGCTTGTTGTACTGGGATCGAGTAAGAACCATGCAAGGTGGGGTGGGACGGAATGGACAAGGATTAGAAATTTGGGCAAGATGCCGACTAAGACTGTAATGAATGGGATATCTAGGACAAGACTTGGACAAAGGGTTCTCTCGCTCAATGACTTCAGGTAAGACGGTTGACACAAGACTCTAGCCACTAGCAAGGGTAGTCGATACCAGTCTCACTGTGTAGGGCTGAGTCGTTCAACAAGACTACTAGCAAAAGGTACTGTGACCTACTAGGCTTACGTGAACTCACTAAAGAAGGACCTATGTCGGATCGGTATGGGACAGAATGACGATGGGGTAAGAGTGACCAGGACAGAAGGTGATGGGGACGACCGTCGAAAGAGAGAGAAACGGGTGAAATGTGTGAAAGTTGACTGCAAGGTTGATTCTGACCTCGGAAAATGGAACTAGGCTGAAATGGGTACTCCGAACAGCTGACGAAAATTTCTCAAAAATAGAGCAGATGCTCACTGTCACATATGCGCAGAAACAAATGCGCAGCAAGAATACGTAAATGCGCAGTAAGTCGTAGTATAAGCGCCGCTCTGGTGAGGTATGTATGCGCGGTAACAGTATGCAAATGCGCAGCAGAAAAGTACATGCGCAGCAGGTCGGCGTATATGCGCAGCAAGTCGCTGTAAAAGCGCAGCAGAACAGAGTATATGCGCAGCAGAAAGTACAAAAGTACCGTAAGTCGGTGCAAAAGCGCAGCAAGTCGCTGTATATGCGCCGCAGAAATGGATATATGCGCAGCTCTGGTATTTTTGGGCAAATTTTTGGGATTTTTCTCTGTTTTTGGGTAATTTTTGGCTGGAATAAGTCTTCCTGATATGATTTTATGAATTAATTTAGCAAGAAAACACAGCAAGCACAAAGAATGTTTTGTAGTTTTTCATTGTTTTTGTAGTTTTTCGACTCTATTTTGGACAAAAGCAAGTACAAAATCCTAGGCGAGAAATGGATTATAAGGGATTTGGGCCACTAAAACAAGAGGTTTGTAATTCGGGCAACCGTTCAAGTGGTTACACGTGCGGCGGCGCTACTCTCTGTTATGGAGTCTCCCAGCCTCACAGGGTTGCGCCTGAGAGGGTTTTGGGGGAGGTTGGCCGTCGGTGTAACATAACAGCACTCGTTGCAGGAGGTTTTCACCTCAAGCACAATTTATTTTAAGTGGCTCGGTAGGGCTTGGCGTTAGCCTGTTACCACTCAGGGTCGTTCCCGCTTGGACAAGCGTGCATCCAAGGGCAGGCCCCTCCTAAAGGTTAGACAAGTAGAATGACAAGTCTGGCATTCTGATCACCCAGAAGAGGGGAGAGCATAAGCCTATTGTCATTCGCAAACACAGAATACACTGATTTAATCCACCCTAGTTAAAAAGATAAAAACTAAATGGGCTAAGCTAGTCAAACAAAACTTTGAAGTGATTTTGACAATATTGCAGTGGTTCAATTTTAAGTCCCAGAAAGCAGTTGTGAGTCCAATTTTAAGTCCACGTTGCACGAGATTGTTAACTTTGAAATTCAGGTCTCACGATACAGCAATGGTTCATTTTAACTCCAGAATGCAGTTGTGAGTTCAATTTTAAGTCCACGTTGCACGAGATTGTTAACTTTGAAATTCAGGTCTCACGATATAACAATGGTTCATTTTAACTTCAGAATGCAGTTGTGAGTTCAATTTTAAGTCTTAGATAGCAATAACTTGGAAGTTTGTTTGCAATGCAAGCATGAAATAAACCAGTTACTTCCTCCCTAATTTAAGACTAGATGAAGATTTGTAATGAACAGCCATTTTACTCCTTCCCAAAAAAAAAATGAAAGGTGAGCTAGTTAGATGCAACTACATGTAACTGAACCCGAGCCTAACCTGCAAAACCGCTCCAGCAAACACCTGCAAAAGGGTTAGCGTTAGCAAAATACCCTAGAAAAGTACCAAAAACCTGAGCCCGTTACAAATGCGCAGCTTCAGTGATCAGATGCGCAGAAGTAATCAACAGAAGCGCAACATTAACGAATGCGCCGTAAAAATGAACAGATGCGCCGTTAAAATGAACAGATGCGCAGTTTTAACGTATGCGCAGCAACAGTCGTCATAAGCGCTGTAACAGACAAGGGATGCGCCGTTTTAACGTATGCGCAGCAATATTATATGAAAGCGCAGCAAAAATCAACGAATGCGCAGTTTAAACAAAAGCGCAGCAACAGTACATAAAAGCGCCGTTACAGTCAACAAATGCGCAGTTTTACAAAAGCGCCGTAACAGTCTTCAAAAGCGCCGTAAAAATGAACAGATGCGCCGAAAGAACCTGTGCGTGACTCTGCGGGGTCTGTACGGAACCTGCCTTCAAAAAAGCTCAAAAACGGTAAAATAAAGGGGCAGCGGCCCCACGGTGGGCGCCAAAAATGTGAGGGTAAAATAGTGCATCAATCAAATGAATAACAGATGACCCAAACATCAACAGAATAGAGAAACAAAGAAGATTCAAATGAACAAAGCAATGAACAAACACAGCAAACCTCTTCCGTTTCGAAACTTCTGTTGTTCGCCTATCACGAATCGTCCTTTCGCAGATGAGATGAGCCCTCAGAGAGTGCAATCTTTTAAAGCTGTTTGAGGAAGTCGATGGTGAATGGCTATGGTGTGATATGCAATGAAGGTGAGCTCCAATGCAACAATGGTGATCTCAAGCTTGTAGATGACAAATGGGTGCCAAAGGCGCGCTGGTGATATTTCTGCAGAGTAACGATGTCAAAAGCCTGGATGAATAGAATGAAGGGATGAAGCTTCATTTATAGACTCGGAGGAATAGGAATCAACGGTTGAGAGAAGATATGAAGATCAACGGCTGAGGATGGTTGAGGAATGTGCAACCAGTGGAAACGTGCCAAGTGTCCTAGCTCCATCATGAAAGGTGGGATGTGACAAGACTGATTGGAGAGTTAACTCCATTGACTGGTCTGTTAACAGAATTGATTGATTAGTTAGAAGAGTGGATTGTGGAACTGACTGGATTGATTGAGGATTTGACTCAACTGACAGGTTAGTTAACAGATTTGATTGATTGGTTAACTGACCTCTGATTGGAGAAGAAATAGGCCATGTGGGTGAGGGAAAATAAGGTAATTAAATATTAAATATATTTAATTACATGTGCAACTTGATGATGTGGACAAGGTGAGGTGGAAAAGGTGATGTGGAATTTTGAATTTAGAACTTTAGGATAGAGGAATTAGGCTCAATTAAATAATTTTTGATTATTTAATTGTGAAGGACTTTAGAAGAATTTTAATTAAATAAATAGAATTTATTTAATTGTGAGATAGTGAATTGATTAAATAAATTTGGAATATTTATTTAATTAATAGAAGAATGGAATAAATATTTAGAATATTTATTTAGGATGATTTGTGTCATTTTTAGGCGTATACACTTATCAGTCTCCAAGTGGGAGATTATTTTTATCTCGAGCCTAATCAGACTTGGAGGTTAAATTTACCCCACTTTTATCGGCATGGTTTCCCCCCAAATTATTTAACGGGGTCAAGGGACAGCGCCCCTTGCGGGGGTTTGGGGTAAGCACCCCTAAGACGGGGTCAAGGGGTAGCGCCCCTAAGACGGGGTCAAGGGGGTCAAACGAATTTTATTATTTTATAAAGGCGTCGGGAGTTGTTTTTCTATTGGACGACAAAAAACCCTATTTTTGTAACCGACATAAGGCTTGATAAAAGTGGCTAAGGGTTAGGGTTTCTGTTGATGTATTATAGCATTTTGTAGCAGTATTGAGTTACAAGGATTGCTGATTGTAATTGGTTTGATTTATTGGATAATAATATTGGACTCTCTATTAGTGGATGTAGCCCGAGTTTGGGTGAACCACATTAAAACTTGTCTCTCGCTGTTATTATTTCTGTGTATTTTTATTCCTCTATTTAATCTTTATTTGCATTTAATTGATATCTTCTGCATGCAATTCCTAACAAGTAGGTAGTTGTGGTTGTTGACAGAAGGAGCTTTGAAGAAGAGAGAGAAAATTTGCACCTTAGGAGGAGAGTTTGTCCTAAGGGAAAGAAGTAGCTACCCTTGTCCTTGATGTCAAAGGGGGAGAGAGAGAAATGTACATCTAAGGGGGAGTATGTGTTGCCATCAATGACAAAGGGGGAGATTGTTGGCAATATGTGTTGTCATTGATGTCAACACTTAGAGTAAGGTTAGCACTTAGGTTGCGATGATGATATATCAGTATGGTAATAGAGATGCAGTGAGATACAGTGGTGATGCTGATGTTTAGGGTTGTTGATATTCATTGATGCTCCTGATGTTCATAGTGGATTGCTGATGTTCATGGTTGGATGTCATGTCCTGATCAATGTCAAGTCAAGTTGTGTTGAACATGCTTATGGTCAACAAAGATAATTTCATGATGAAATATTACTTAGATGGGAATTAGAAGCACTGAGATGAATGATGAAATATTAAGATGGGAGTTAGAAGCACTAAGATGAATGATGAAATATTAAGATGAGAATTAGAAGCACTAAGATGAATAATGATACATTAAGCTATGTTGAGGATGAAAAGATGTTGTTGATGGCCTGTGGAATGTTGAATGATCCTTCCTGTTGTTCCTAAGGATGCATGTACTATTATATGATAGTTTTGGCCTCCAGAAGTAGGTGAAGGTTTTTGCCACAGAGAGTTGCCTTTAAGATTGTTTGGTAAAATGCTTTGCATTCCTCCACATTTGAAGATATGGTCATGCAATTTAGAACCTAAGTTAAGTATGATATAAAGGTGCTAAATGCAAAGTTTCAGATCATTTGTCCCTCAACAGTGAATGTTATGAAAGACAGAGTTCCGGGCTGTGCTATAGTAGAATTAAGTGATGACGAAGATATGGCTATGCAGTTTTGAGGATATGTTCACAACCATGTATTAGTGCATTCATATGAATTTCAGGTGTTTTTGAGATCCACGAGCTTAGTTTTCAAATGACAGTTGTGATATAGATAGTTTTGGATGCCTAGTTGTTCTTAGGACATATGCTGATGATGTGCGCCAACTTGGTGTGGCATGAAATGGTACATAGACTGATGGAAGATGGTCTTGTGGATATTGTGTTGTCTCTAATTTCTTTGCAAGGTGTTTTTTTGCTCTCTCCGGAACTAATCGAGGTCTCGAATGATGATGTTGCCAGTATATGCCTCTATTTGGCTGATTAAAGAATGTTGAAGGTATGCATCACAATGTTGTTGCTATCCAGAGTTCAAGGAATGTTTGGAGATGGTGTATAGGTCCTGCCGACTCACCTGGAGGAAGAACAAGCAATGTTTTATCATTCATGAGTACTGCCAAGTTGAAATGACCGTTGTGCTACAAGTTTCATGTGTTCTTCCTTAAGGGTGACCTAATTCAAATTTGTGTAGTGTGCAAATGTTATCCCTTGAAGAATGATGCTGTGAAGCATGTTTAGGACTTGAGTAAGCATGAATTCTAGATCCACAAGGCGTGTGGTTCTTTCTGTAGTAGTGTGTTATTCATGATAGGGCTTGCCCTATGCATGTGTCATGTTGTGATCTCTGGCCGACTTGTAAAATGTAATATTCTTGTAGTATTGGTTGACTTGTAATGAAATCAATGTAAGGTCATGTAAACCTAGTTGGTTTAGGTGAGGTATGATAGTGAGAGATGAAAATATAAATGTTTGAAGAGAGGAGTATGAATATCATATACATTGTGATGTGCGATTGAAGGAGAAAGAGTAGAAGCATTAGAGGTTGTCCTGATTCATCTTGAAGATGTTTTTTGTGATAGGAAGTGAAGAGTGTGCCTAATTGATCCAATCATCAGAAGAAGCATAATTGCAATCATCAAAGATGTGAGCTTCAATGTTAGTTTTCAGGTAGTAGGACTGTCATACTGTAATCACTTCTAAGTTTGTTTTTAGTTTAGGGAGTTGTAGCTTCCTTAGGAGTGACCTTAAAACAAAGTCTTCAAGGCATTGTAGCTTCCTTGGGAGTGACCCTAAATCAAAGTTTTTAGGGAGTAAAAGCTTCCTTGGGTTGTAGCCCTAAAATAAAGTGAACATGGAGTAGTAGCTTCCTTGGGTTGTAGCTCTAAAAAAAAGTTGTATTTTTAAGCTTCATATATTGTGAGTTAATCCTCACTGTGGTTTTTTGCTTCTTGGGTTTTCCATGTATATCTGGTGTTATGTGTTGATGTGCATTGTTTTAATCTTTCATGTTTATGTTGATGCTATAATGCTTAAGTTTTAATCTGCTCTAGAGGATTTGAAGTTTGTTTAGATACTGATTCACCCCCCCTCAGCATCCTGGTGTGTTCAATAGTTACTTCCTCAAAGGCTTCCTTTCCTTTGACCTTTTATATAGGATTTGTTTGCACCTCTTCATTAGTAAATTCCTCCTGTTCCATAGTTTTTGCTTGAGAAAGAGCATTGAAAGGATTGGAGGAAGACGTGGTTTTGTTAAGGGGGCCTTGTTTATTGTTGTTCCTTGGTTCCCTTTAGCAAACTTGTTGGAACCTTGTATTTTGGGCTTATGGGGCATTATTTTCATTATATGATTTTTGTTTCAATCCCACATGAAATGCCCATGCGTATGGTGGAGGTTACATTTGAATGACATTTGTTCATAGTCAAGATTTTGGGTGTAAACCAAATCTTTTAGTTTCAAATGGATAGCCTCTAGAAGACCTTTTAACAAATCTAGTTCAAAGCAAATTCTTGCTACTAAATATTTTTTTCTTCTCGTTCATCCCATGTCATAAAAGACCCTATGGCTTGTTGCTTTTAAAGCTTCATCATGACATAGGGGAAGAGAGAGGAAATGAAGCCTTACCCAAAATGGAAGTATGGAAGGAGCCTCTTTAAGAGGGTTGAAATTTGAGTTGTACTGGTTGAGGTAGGGCCCATAGGGACCTAGAATATAGGGACCACTTTGAAAGATTAAATATTTATCACCTTTGTCTAAGAAAGTTGCTAAAAAGAACCCTCTCCTCCATAGCACCACATCAATATTAACAAGTACTTTAGTCCACCATTCCTTATCAACCCATTGTTCTAGTGATTTAAGGGAAAGCCAAGCACCTTTAAAATTTCCCAACCTACGCTAGCTTCAAAAGATCCAAGAGTAGATCTATAGGATGATCTTGAGGAATATCGACTATTCTAGTACTTATCCTACTGCTTGACAATACAAAGATCTGCCTTGCCAAAAATTGGTGTTTTGGAAGTAGGTGCAATAGAAGAAATATTATTTAACAAGGATTATTTCCCTTCATTAAACCTTAGGCATAAGACAAAGTCTCTTTAAGAGCGTGACACTATGACAAAGGAAGCAATTACACCCTAAATGGAAGAGAAAAGTGAGGGGTATGGAGAAAGAAACCAACACAACAAAATCCTACCAATCAAATATATCGTTATTCTTATCTTAACTATTAATCCTAAGATAATTATCTAATTTTTTTGTTTAATTATTTTACTTTCAAATCTATTTAAATAATGTTTTATCTCCTTTCAATAGTTGTATCCTTCTACCTTGTTATACATTAATATTTAGAGATTGATATTTATAAATGCTTGTATCTTTCATTTCATATTTGATTGATATTAATTAAAGTTTAAATCTGCCTTCACTCATACTTCATTAATTTATATTATAAGATTTGGACTTTCATTATTTGATATCTTTATGTTCTCTACCCATTAAACCAACTTTTTATTTATTTATGAATAATTGTCTATATCATTTATAAATATGAAACAATATTAAATCTTCTTTTTATTGTTAAATCTTTCATTCTAAACACCTTTCTTATCCTATTACACCTAACAAGAATATGATGGCAATTTAACTATTATTATAACTATTTGTTATACATGCCCATCCTACCCTTTTATACCTAACAAAATTGTAATAACATTGTATCTATTGTTATAACTGTTTCTTATTAAAGCTAAATCCATTGTATGTGTTGTTATAACTATTTAATCCATTGTATTTGATATTATAACTGTTTCACATGGCAAAAGAATCTTTTTTTTTTTTAATATATTTTGCTATAGAGATTTTTTGGGAAGCACATTGGAGTGGACCTAATAGTCAAAGATTCATACCTAATACCCATACATTCTTGTAATCAAATACATGTTCTTTTCACAATATCTTTCAAACTCTTTGCATACAAATAAACTATACTTCCTCATAAGTTCAAATCAAATCTCTCCTTAGTTTGAAAAAAGTGAGCGTACATGAGAAAAAGCAACATATTTCAATTCCATGTCAATTTCAATTACAATTGAAACTCCTCATTATTATTATAATATTTCTTTGCTCATATATTGGTTTTTTATCTCTTGTAATGCCCAAGATTCTAGGCTTTAATTATAAAGGTTTGTAGGCAGTTATGAAGACAAGTGAGATCTTTTTTAAAGTTAAAAACTCTTTTAAAATTCGGATGAACATTTTTCAAATAAGATTCTCATCATTTTATACTTTTGTCCCTTTGTTACATGTCTTCTAAATTCTTTATTTTAATCTATTAATTTAGCCTTTAGCAATTTGTGTTCTTTGTCACTATCTTATTAAGACGTTTTTAAAGTTCTTAAATTTTTAAGTTATTCAAACTTTTATGTGGTTTATCTACAAAATAATCTCTTATAGAGATGCAAGGATTGATAACAAGATTAACAATTTAGCTATGGCATAGATTGAAGATTTTAATGTGAAAGCCTCGCTACGTGAAATTGAGATTTATCAATCTTTTTATAATATCATTTTTAATTTTATTTTTGGGGTTTCAATTTTTGAAGTTATTTTATTGTTTAGTTGTCTAAATGTGAATGATACAATGTTTGGAGGATTCATGGAGTTGTGCCCACGTCTTCACAATTAAGGGATTCATGCTTGCTTGTAGTTGATAAAATTAAAGTTACCTATATGTGAATTAAGCAAAGATGTTCATTGAAAACTTCATCTGCCACAATGTTAGTGTCTTCTTTATGAGGTTCTAGCAAATCTTGGCATCGTGACTGTAGCTCATGATCTTGTTCTAATTCAAGAACTTGTTGAATCATTCCTACAACCAATATGAATAGTTCCCAACTTGTATTCATCATACCCTCCATAAACTAGTTGATGCCTAAAGGTGGTGTGAAGCCTCTGAAGTATGGGCATACTTACTCATCTTTAATTTAAAATGCATGTAAAAGTAGGACATAAAGCTCAAGAGTCATGGTGTGTAAGATTGAAGATTCTTGATATTTACAAAGCCACAACACTAAAAAATTTACATAAAGGTTATGGAAAGCATTTTTTAGCCAATGTTAGGATGAGCATATTATATACTTTGTGTCCAATCTGTCCCTTATCTCTATAACTACAAGTGCCTCTTAATTTTTAGTTGGCAACTTCATCAATGGTTTCTACAGGTGAAAAATGATAGTCTTTGGTAGGGGCAAGTAAGGAGGTGACAAGGAATGAGAGTTGAAATTTGTGCCATTATTCATATATGTAAAATTGGTAGGTGTGAGGCCTACTTTTTACACTACTGTTCATGAGACTATTTGCAGTGCTATTGTTATTATTTTTATGTTGAGAGACTATTGATCCTGAATCTTGTTATTAAACCTAATTGATTTTTAAGGAAATAATTGTGGAATGGTAATTAGATGTGCTTCTAAGAAAATGATGAATGGTTAATATTAGAAATGGAGCTTTAATGTGATTTCAGGATGTTATATGGTAGAATGTTTAGGTATGCATGTATTTAAATTGTTTCGGCTATGATATTTCTATGTGTTATTGACTTCGAGTTTGAGTGTGCAGGTATTGCTAATGAAACCACATTTACAAGAGATCATCCATACCCTATGTTGTATCCCTTGTGAGCCGATCTAGTTTCACGAGGAACTAAGATCAACCTTGTGTTTGGAGAAATGTTGTAATGTGTTAATGTTGCATGAGGTCAAGGGAATAAGGGCAATCTTCTGATTTACTTTTATTGTGATAAGTGTTGTAAAGAAATATTGTTTTAACTTTATTTCTTTTAGACCTTTTTTCTTGTGTTTTAATTGACTCTGAGAGTTCTAACTAGGCAAAAATCAACCCTGGGTTATACCCCATGGGTCTAGGGACCTTTTTGACTAGGATAACCTTGGGTTAACCTCCATATGGTCACTTAAATTTCACAGTGAAGTTAAGTGACGAAATTGGAAGCATGGAGACAATGGGATGAGTGGAATCCACACTCAAGCCCACTTCCAAGTCATGGAACAATTCCATGATCTCCTAATAATGGAGTGTTTATCTCCTTGTGCCTCTCTTTTGGTGGGGTTCCTCTTAATAAGGGTGGTGTGTCACCCACTTCCTTATTATCTTTATTTTACTTATTGTATTTCATTTCCCCATGTGTTGTAAAAGGACTATAGTGGGGAATCTCTTGAGTGGGGGTTAATTGTTTTAAGTCCACTAAGATAATGGATGAGTTGTGGATTAGTTGTTTAATGCCACTTGGGAAATTAAGAAAATAAAGGGAATTAGTTTTAAAAGAGAAAGGAGGAGGAGAGTAAGGGGGGTTGGATTATTGGGGAAAGGAAGGAGAGCTTGGAGAAGGAGGCTAGAGTGGAGCTCTTCATCAAATTTCTTTCATAATTGGGCTTTGGAAGGTTGGTGAACAAGACTACTCTCTTGTATGAACTGTTGCTTGCTTGATGAATGAGTTTGCAATTGTCTTCTATGAGTTTTCTATTATTTTTGGGGTTTGTTTTGGGTGTTGAAAGAGCTCCTTCTAGTTGGAAGGCAATGCTCATCTTGTATAGGGAAGGGAAGGTGTGAACCTCCTCGGGTGTCTTTCTTGTTTTCTTGATATATGAAATGCTTTGAGGGCATGTTGGTACTTTTGAGTCAAGAGGGCTTTATGGCTTTGAGAGCCTGTTTGGATATCCCTGGAAATTTGATTGCTTGGATGGCTTGAGGCCTTGTGAAAGATTAACTTGTTGGCTTGAGGCCAAGTTATCAGTTGTGATATATATAATATGTAAGAAAGATACCTTGAGTGAGAAGCGTCTACTTCCCTACCCTCCTTGAACTCACCTAAGCTGAGTCTTTGTTTTGTGAGTATACCATGAGAGTGTGTGTGTTATTTGCTTTGTTATTGTACTCAATGTTGTGAAGTGTTTGGTCCTTTCTACCCTGGGTATTAGGATGATCTCCCTAGCTCTGGGGTGACCCTCTTGCGGGTCTAAGGTAGGGAGGAGAGCTAGATGGTTGTTGTTTTCTTCCTTGTTGTCATGCAGGTTACTGTTGGAGCATGTAAAAAGGATTGAAGGGAATTTGCCTTGTTAAAGAAAATGTGCTATCTTTCTATTTGTGATGAGAGTTTGGTCTTTTAAAAGTTCCATTATGTAAAAGTTTTAGAGGAGAGAACTTCTCTCTTTGAATTTGTTGTAAAAGTTGTTATCTTGGGAGTGGAGAGAAAAGCCTCCCTCATTTCGTTAATAGTTGTGACTTTAATTGGTTATTACATTACATCATTTGTATGTTTTGGGAGAAGAAAGTAATTCCTCTCTTAGAGTGTATTGAGTCGTGGAATTCTTACAGTTGTTTGTCATCTTTTGGTTTTATCAAAATGTAAAGTTGTGTGATTGTTTGTTGATTGGGATCAGTTGTTTAAATTATCTCTTGTATTATTTAGTGAGAAAGTTGTATTTCACAGTTACCTTGCAAAATGAAATTTAAATTTGAGTTAAGTTTGCAATGGAAAATAATCAATATCAGATTTTACTTGACCATTATATGTTATTGAAATAAAACGATTCAATAGTTTTCTTGTATTTACTTCTGATCTTTAAATGTAATTGAAATGGAAAATTTACTTGATAGAATTACAAATGGAAAATACAGATTTTAAATGGTTAATGTTTTTTTTTCATTTGAATATCTACTATATTGAAAATTGGAATGTTAAAGGTTGTGAGAAATGAATTTACCTTGAGCTTCGTTATATATATATATATATATATATATTAATTTTAGTTGTGAAAATTTGATATATCTATATTTAAATGTGTATTATTAAATAAAATTGTGAAACTGATATATATATATATATATATATATATATATATATATATATATATATATTTCATTTTGAAAATGAAAATATTGATACACTTGTGAATATATATATATATAGTTTAAAATTAAATGTATTTGTGAAAACAAGACACACACACACACACACACACACACGCACACATATATTTTTAATTAATATTGATTAAAATTACAAAATTGGAAATTTCGAAATATGGAAATAGACTGAGAAGAGGGTTCGCGGATCACATTTTACACAGTCAAAAATCCATATAAGTGGTGGGGGTTTAAAACCCCCACCGAAACTTAAGTAATGAGGGTGTGGGGAGGGGCGGAGCCCCACCCACACCCCACGATGGGGCTCCGCCCCTCCCCACATCCCCACTCACTACAACCCGCAGTCGTTTGAAACCCCGCCCCCGCAGTCCGCGCGACCACTCCACCGCAGGTCCCCTCAATGCATCCCCCCTGCCATCCCTCACCCGCCGCTAGCAGCGGCCTGTGCACCGCCCTCCACCGCTGACGCTCCCCTGAGCACCACTCTCCACCCACCTCCTTAGCCACGCCCCTCCCTGTGACCAGCGCCGCTCCATACCCTGCAACAAACATTCAAACAACAGTAAGTTTTTAGGGTTATTTAACCCTCAATGCCATGAGTTGGCATTTCATAATAATAAGGTATTTTAACAAGAGTCGGATTACCACTAGTATGGGCTTAAATGACTTAAATAAAATAAAGGTATATATATATAGTTTTCAAAGGCAGGGCTTCAAATTAAAAGGATATTGTATCTCAATGGTGATATCTAATAAAATGCTATTACATTTATATATGTGTGTGTGTGTGTGTGTGTGTGTGTGTGTGTGTGTGTGTGAAAAATCTATTGCAACTACTGATTATTAATTTCCTATCTTATGTAGACTATTTGGCTGCCGAAAAATTAATTAATTTACAGCAAATATCAAATAATAACACAGCTGCAACTTCACGGAAAATCACGAAGACAGAAAAAAAATAAATGAACACAATATTTTGGACAAATTGTCCCTGGAAAAACCCCAAAGGGAAAACCAGTCAGCAGATAAGAATTTTATTCAACTGTAGAAAATCAAGAGATACAAAATTGCTTGCCTCTTACTGGTAGAGCTCTGGAAATTTCTTTCTTGTAAATTCCCTTCCCTCAATTGTTCCTGCTGAAATTGCTCCGGCAATATTTTCCTTCTCCGGCAATTCCACTGCTCTCCAACGCTATCACTGCGCCCTTTGCTCTCACTGCAAATCAATTTGCTATTGCTGCAAATTTATTTATTTGCTATCGCTACAAATACTTCTCGGATCTGTATTCTCCAAATGCCCATTGATCCTCTTTTATAATCCTCTCATTGAAAACCAATGGCCATGATTTAATCTAAATCAATGGCTAGGATTAATTAGACTCTAACAAACCCTAATATCTAGAAGTCTCTCGAGAAATCAATTTTCTAGGCATGGAGAAAAATATTCGAGTTGTGTTTTCAGCCTCGTAATCACCACCCGAGACTAGAACCCCTGTCCATGCTACATTAAAATTAACAATATATATATATGAATAATTACAATATAAATAAATAAAATAAAATAGGGGGTAAGTTCATAATTTAACCATAATCTTATAAAACAAAGGATTTTCTTTTTTTAAAAAGGGATACCTATATGTATTTATTAAAAGAGAAGAAAGCTATTTAAATATGTAAATATATTTAAATATTTAATTAAAGGGATAATGAGGCAATTAACTTGACATTTTATAATTAAAATACAATGGATTGATTTGTATTAGAAAAATGCAATATCAAAGTCAAATTAATAATCCAATTAGTAGACTAAGCAACGATAAAATTTATTGAGGTAAATAGATTAAACAAACGATGAAATTAAACCAACATAAACATTAGTGATAGACTTCAACATGCACATGTGAGTAGAATTCTCTGTAACAACAATCACTTAGACAACTTAAACATACGCAACCAAGCACGCTTGTGGGTGCGAGGGGGGCTTCCAGAGTAGTAAGGGAAAAAATTTTGATAGTTCGTATCATGACTGCATGTCATATGTGGACATAACATGCGTGTTTTGCGTGTTGTGACCGCATGTGAAATGTAGGCATGACAGTAGGGACTGTTGATGTTTTGGTTTTGCTATAAATAGTGCAATGATTGATTCAAGACTTACTATTTTGTGAAGGGAAAGGTGACGATTTCTCAAAAGATAAGTCCAAGACTGCAAGTGGTTAGTTCTTAGTTATACGGTAATGCTTGACAAGGATGTGGGCATTATTTTATCCTATGCCTTGGGAGAGCCAATTTACTCTCTCTAACGGCATGATAGGATAGCCAATTAAAAGGAGGTATTTGTTGCAAAAGACTATGGACCCAAGTACTGAATTGGACTATTTGATGGTTGTTTCCACTTAATTTATTTCAAATGTTGAAATACAAGAAGAAAGTAAGAAGAAAAGATTAATGTGAGGTGAGTGAAACACATCCAAGCGTGCAGACAGGGACACGAAAGTCAATCATGTGTTGTTGTGTCATCAAGGTGGACAGGTGTATCAAGAACACATGGCACTTCCACGTCTCTAACCAATTAGCAAAATGAAACATGTCTAGCTAAGATTAATTTGATGGTCATGTATGTTTATTGTAACATAACAACTATAGATTTACTAATTTCACTTGCTCTTTTTCATATATGAAGGCATAATAAATGTCATATAGCAACTAGTTTTGGCTGTTGCAATAGAGTTGAAAGTATAGTTGATTGTAACTGGTTAAAGGACTAACAAACATTGATTGGTCTAGTGACTCATTTGTTCTAAAATGTACAATATGAACTAAAAAAAAACATTTAGCAATTGACTTAATCAAACAATTTAAAGTTTTTGACTAACAAACTTGAAATTGTTAACAATATAAACAACATCAAATGAAACAAATCAAACTAACACCATAAAATATGATCTGTTATGTACACGATCTTTTATAATGTATTTACTTATATTCATATATAATTTTATTAGACCATTCTCTCAAAATAGAGAAAAGACTAAATAATTAGCCAATAGGCTTTTATATGTGAGCATTATAGTGCTGGGAATTGTCTCACGCCCAAAATTCATGGGAAAATTTTTCTAGAGTGGTCTGTTCATATCGACGTATTCCTTGAACCTCCTATGGGTGCAAGTGCTAGTGATGATCAGTTCAGCAGCCTATACAGATGTCAAAGAAGGAAACAACCTTCAACCCAACAGCCTATACAGATGTCAAAGAAGGAAACAACCTTCAACCCAACACCAGCATTTCTGTATTATGTTGCTTATTAGCAGATGTAATTGTTTTATGTTTTGAGCTGTTTGCCAGCATTTGTTGCAACTGTTTTCTCCTTCTGCAGTCTGCTGGACTGCTACCTTTACTTGTAATTTGCTTTTTAACAATACACCCCCCAAAAAAATTGCATAGTTATAATCTTCCCATGGATTTGTCTCAGCCTTTACAGAGCAGTCAAAACATTCGATGTTATCACTCTTCTTTCCTGCAAATTCCACCGCCAAATAAACTCTTTTAAAAAAATCTTTTGCCCAATTATTGTAAAAAATACAACCTTGTTCAATTTAACCAGTTTTTATTTACAATCCATGACAAGTTTAAAAGGGTCCCGGCATCGAACTCCACGCAGTGCGTTTTGTCATATTGTGGCAGGGCTTCACAGTCCGTGCCATTAAGTCATCGATTATTGCTCAGATCTGTCTTAATGCATAAGGAATCTAGTCATTTTCTGAAAAAAATACTAGCAGAGGAATATCCAGCTGAGATATTTAATGCATTATCTGAGATATTTAATGCATTAACAAAGCAGATTGCAAAAGTGTCCAGGGATTAAAAGCCCACTGAATCTGATTCGAAATATTATAACCAGTCACTATTAGTCATTATTGTTAAGCAGAGTAATTATTATTGTTGTTTGCTTGATAGTGAATTAGACAATAATGATTAAAATTTTGATATAAAATATTTGTATAACAAGATAATAAACTGTCTTTTTATTGTATATAAACTAACAATATATTTTTGTCCATTTTGTTGATTAGTTTATGTGTTAAGTAGAGATAAAGATTATGAGATTAAAGTAGAGGTTAGTGGCTATTGGATTGCAATAACGCAAATTATTGAGTCATTTTTTTGCACTAAAGCGATGATATGATACTCGATAAGTGTCAATAATTAATGGTAGACAACTTGGATTATTGTTAGTCATTTTTACATAAAGGCAATGAAGTGAGATAAAGATTGTGAAATTAAAGTGGAGGTTAGTGGCTATTGGATTGCATAAATAACGCGAATTATTGAGTCATTTTTTGCACTAAAGCGATTCATTAATGGTAGACAACTTGAATTATTGTTAGTCATTTTTACATAAAAGGGATGAAGTGAGATTAGATGGTGAATTATTGCTAGTCATGTTTGTCATTAAGAGAATTTTAAAGTGATCAAGTCTCAATTTTGAACTTTAAAGAACCTCATTTATTTTGGGTATAGTTGCTATAGTGTTCAAGTTTGAAATGTCTATTGTTCTTTAGAGTCAAATTACAAGATGTTCTAAATGACTTATAACTTAATGTTTAATACATTATACTTTAAAGTAGGTTTATGATTGAGTAACTTTCTCTTGCCCCTAATTAGTTTTCACTTGATTTTCATAACAATTTTTTTAAATATACAAGGGTAGCCCAACAACTTAGAACTCCTAGTTCAAATCATGATAGGGCAAGGCACTATAACTAGATTGCCAGTACAACTATTACCTATGCTAGCAGCAAATCAAGTTTGAACCTGCGATTATTACTTGAGTTTTAATTTTCATAACAAATTTTACAATCAACTAGAAAATATAAAATTAATTTAACATTTATTTATGAAAATTTTCTTTTAAAACCTATTTAATATATATTTTATACTAGAAGATATTTTAATTTCATAACTTGGAAACTTTATATTAATTATAAGATAAAAATCACATAGTTGCTATAATTCAGCCAAGCAAGAACTAACAAAAGGGGTTGTCTAAATTGGCTTCAATTAAAGTAAGGAATTATAATTTAAGATTTGAAAGAAACAAAATATATAAAATACTCGTTGATTCATTATAAAATTACCTAAACTGGCTCAAATAACTCTTTGTATGGGACTGTGTACATGCATTTCAAGATCTTAGGAATGAATCTAAAACTTTCACTATTTGGTTATTTGAGCTCCTTTAGTGATCCATATTTTAATTTAAATCTTTTTATATTGATATGTGGCGGTGGGCATTTGTTTTATGTAAGAGAATAAATAATTTATTTTATTGAATCCCCCTCTTTGAAATCTCATTCATGATAGATAAAAACAATTTTATCTATCATGATGTCATGATGTGTTCCTAGATTACGTAGATGTGCAATGGGAGCTTTGACAATGATCTTGTTGGTTCTTTTGGTATTGAGTACATTGGTCATTTACTTGGAGGGCTTCATGATAGTGCAGTGTTGCATTTGGAGCTTAGCATGGATTGATCATGGAGGTGCTCATGGATACTTGGAGACTTAGGTGAGGTTGGAGTTCTCTTGAGATTAGAAACATTTGTTGAGACAATTACTCTTTAGAGGTTTCAACAGGAAGACCAAGGAGTTTTTCACCTAGATATGGACGTGAGTTCATTTTGAGCTTAGAGGAGATTGATCTTGGAGAGAGTCACTGTGACTTGGTGTATTTTGGAAGAAGCATTCTTATTTCCCACTCTTGGTCTACTTGGGGTTGTAAAGGAGATCATACTTGACACAACTTAGCACTTTGAGGTGTTGGTAGAAGGACATGTTAGGATATGATTTACAAGTTTTTCACTTTGTTCTATGGCTACTTCTTGGAGGCTCATGTTCATTTGGTTGGACTTAGGAGATTTATGGTGACATATTGTGAGGGAGTATGTGGTGTTTGTGTTGTATGTGTGGATCATTGTGACTCTTCTTGATACTACATGGTTTTGATTAGCCACACGTTCATTTGAGTGTTGATTTGTAGGCTTGGTATGCCTTGATCTATTTTTAGATTTGACATTACCCCTGCAGTGGTAGTTCCTAGATATGTATGGTCTTCATTGACAAGTTTTATGTAGGGAGCTTGTGATTGTTGTATATGGGTTGGATATGTTGTTAGCATGAGTTTATTGATGTTGTTGATACCTAGGAGGTATGGATGGTTGGATGTATTAATATATGCGATGGGTGCTATTTCTAGTCATGTGGGTTTTTTACCTTTGATAGCAACTTGAAGCCTTTGTTATCACTTGTGTTCTTTAGATTGGTGCATCTTCACCTTGTCTTGTTCCTTTTCTTCCATAGGTGGCATGTTGGAGGATGAGAGGAGTTCTTTCTTGAGATGGTGGTTATCGTGGTCTAATAAACATGTGACAATAGGCCATGGAAAAGCAGGTGACATCTCTGAGCATGATTATTCATAGCATGGATCAGACATCAAGTGGGAGATTGTTCTAATTTGAAGTTTGACACTTCATTTCCAACCAATGTTTCAACTCCCCTATTTTTGGGATATGAAATGAATGACAAGAGGACTTTTCTTTCTAACACTTCGTCTTCTTTGACGAGCGCTACATTTAATTCGTGGGAAGAAACATTAATCTCTAAGAGAGAATTTTCATGTACTACTGCAATTAATAAAGAGAAAAGAAAACCCACTTTTCCCATGGATGTAGCCATTTTGGTGAACCACGTTAATTTCTTGTGTCTATGTGTTGTTTTGTATCTTTGTTTATCATTGGTGCAGGTCTTATATGTTCTTTTGTCTGTCTGATTGTTTAACACTAGATGGTTTGCACCAATAAGAGAAGTATGATGTTATGAACCATTCATCAAATCTTATCACATTTTAGACAATTCTATCCCATAGGATTTAAAAACAAAGAAAAACAACTCAAAGGACAACCAACTATCTTCAGATCAAGTGTCAAGCAAAACATACAATGATCTTGGCACTTGTTGTACACCAACCCATAGGTTCCAAAAGGGTATTCTCTTGAGAAACCAAGAGCACACATAATTAACAATTACTAAGGGTGCTTGATAGAAGACTTCAAAGTAAGAGAAAGACCCTAGTTCCTAGATGTAGGGTCTTTGACCTATAAATAAAAAGGATATTTTTTATCGACGATCAACTTCCAAGACATAACATCCATAGACCCTGTGAAATTAGTAGCTCTCCCCTAAAATCTATGGGTCTATACATGATCATGGGGGTCTAAAGAGTGGCAATCTAAAAAAAAGGCATTTTTTACTTGCCCAAAAACATGAAATTCCACTTTGACTTTTTCTAGGCTCGGGTAGAAAGTACATGTTGCCATAGCAAGCACCAAAGTGGAACATTTAAAATGGATATCTGTTACTAAACATATATCCATTTAAGAATGGATATCCATTTCCTGTGTATTAAATGAGTCATTTTCACTTGCCTTATTCTCTGTTGCGCGCTTTGGAGAGTCATTTTATATATTATATTATATCATTATATATTAATTAATATATAATATTATAATATAATATATAATATTATATTTTATTATAATGTAATATAATATTTATATTATATATATTATATTATATTATAATATTATATAATAATATAATATTATATAATATATTATATTATTATTATTATTATTATATAATATTATATATTATATTATTAGTCCCTACCTTAGCAGAGGACTATTGTTTTCACCTAACAAAAAGTGCATTAGTTTGCTTGGGGCTCCGTGCAATTTGGGAGATATTAAGTGTTAAGCTAAGGTCTGGATTTTTTTATTTTCTTTTGCCTTGACGGATGCCATTTTTCCATTGGGGCTTTATTATACCCCTGGTATTTTAATCTTCCCTATTTGATGGTTCAAATATTTTATTGTGTTGCCGCTGATTGTTGGTGTTTTCTTGTTTTGCATGGCAATGGATGGTTCACGCAATGGCATGTGGCCTGGAAAAGGACAGGTGTTGTGTTTGGTGGGAAATACGTGTTGGGTTGCAGAGGTTTTGAAAATAGGTGTTCTCAGCTTTTGGGTGGGCATCTTTCAAAAAAAGGGGGAAAAGTATTTTTACAGAATGGGTCCAGGAAAGAATTTTGCGTTGGTTGTTGCTGTTACGTGGAGAAAATTTCAATGAGCTTTGTTAACATTTTTTTTCCCTTGCATACATTTTTTACAACTTTCTCTTATCCAGGAATGGCGGGTGTCGCAGTTACAGTACATAAATCTGAGTTGTTTTGTGTTTTTGGGCTCTGGTTGACATTTAATCCCTTTATGCCAATTTTTTAAGGTTTTTGTTTTGGGAAAATTGGTTTAATAACCTCTTTATCTTCTAAGGCGCAGGTCACTTGTGCTGCAAGACCTTGTATTATAAAATCTACGGGAGTTGTGAGATTTCCACTAGGCCCTTGGAAAGATTTTCCCTTTGTGAACTGCGTTGAACATTAGGTGCTTAAAGTGGGTTTTGATCTCTCAACCATGGCTCAATGCTCATCATTGCTACTGTTACATCGCTATATGAAATTAAATGGGGTCTTCATTAAATGTTGTGCGTATGGAGCTCATAGGAGACCCCTAATGGCAATAGGCACCTATATTCTTCATCTCTGCACTTTTTCCTTGAATTTTCTATGTTTTCCAAACTTGCACAGCATATCAACTATTGTGGTTTTTAATATTTCTATGCTTTTGCACATAGACGACTCCTATTGAAATTATAGGTGGCCCCTAAAACAAATTGCAGAGAACCGAAGCAAACAAAACATAGAACACACTAGGCACAGACCGTCCTCATTCCCAATCTAGCACATTCAAATCCACCCAGGCCGCAGTGTTTGTCTCCTTGTAGCTCAGCCTAGTTAGGGTTTGTACGAGTCTCTTAGAAGGGGAAATATGTGGAGATGTTGGATCTGGGCATGAGAATCACTGCTCACTTCCATTCTCGTTGCCTGCTATTTGTTGCCAGCTTTACCTAAGATTTTAAACTTGGAAAGCTATTTTTTTCCCTTTTCCTGCTTTCCTTGTTATTAATGAAACTGGTTTCCGCCAGATCCAATAATATTCCAATCCAAACTAGAGGCTTCAGGGATAGAATTAAGGAGGTTTTTACGTCTAGGTGTTGCAGGAGCCACCACACGAGTTTAAACTGCATGTAGCCCTTTGTTCTTTCCTACACCATTGATCCCATCTTTCCTGTGCAGCGTAGCTGGCAAGCTAATGCTTGAAACATCAGTAAAAGCCTTCAGGTTTTCAGGAGCTACAGGAAAAGTTTTAGGTTTTATGGGATCCTTAGTAACTCCAGCCGTTATACCATGATTTAAATTTGTAGTTAGAAGAGATGTTAATGCTTGCATTAAGTGAGATTTTTTTGACATAGAATGCTTTTGTGGCTGCCTTTTCTAGTTTATTACTTATGTTTAATGTTTATAGCTTTATTCTATCTTACAATTTTCCTATTTTTGAACATGTGTATAGAAGTTAAATCTTTTTGGCTCTCGTATTATGCTTGAGAAAAAAACTAAATAGTAAAATTATGGAAATTTGGAAAAAGAATTAAGAGTTTAAATCTTGGGTGTGTACCTTAACTAAATAAGAGATTTCAAATTCTTTGGGTAGATCTAATATTGTTTATACAAACTCTTTGTTTGTGTATTTAATCAAACCTACACTTATATCACATGCTTAAGAAAATCAAACTAATGACAAAATTTACTATCTGTTTTCATCTTCAATATTTCTATGTCCCCAGATATGTTGGAAATTTTGCTAATAAGAGGTTTACCAATTTGTATACCAAGAATCTGGAAAAAAATGTGGTAGAGGAACTTCTGTCTAAGAAGCTCTTAACATTTGACACCATTACTAATGTAGTTATCATGAAGGATGAAAATGGCAATTCAAAAGGTTTTGGTTTTGTTTACTTCGATAATCCAGATGATGCAAAAAACACAGTTGAAAAATGAATGGTTCAAAATTGGGTAAGTCTTTGGCTAATATTTCTTAATGTTGTATTTTCTTTTAGAGCATTCATTTTATTGTATTCCTTCAAATAGTTGCCCATAAAGAATTCTGATTCCTCGCATTCATTTTATTGTATTCCTTCAAATAGTTGCCCATAAAGAATTCTGATTCCTCACATTCATTCTAAGGCTGCCTTTAAGGTGATATATGTAGGAAGGGCTCAAAAGAAGTCAGAGCGTGTGTAAATGCTAAGGCGACAATTTGAAGAGAAACGCCAAGAACGCATACTAAAATATCAGGTAAGTTCACATATCTTTTAGTCAGAAACTTGTCTTAGATGTTTTAAGTGCTTCTGTTTGGGTTTGTCCTCCTATACATGTTCATTTTTACTTTTTATTTTGTTTCTAAATTTTTCCATTCTTTTCTACCCTTATATTTGTATATATCTCATGTACAGGGGTCAAATATATATGTTAAAAATATTGATGATACAGTTGATGATGAGGAAGCAAAAAGTATTTGGTCAATATGGCACAATCATTTCTTCAAAGATAATGCTAGATGAGAGAGGACACAGTAAAGGCTTTGGATTTGTTTGCTTCTCAACTTAATGAGAAGCAAACAAAGCTATCATAGAACTATCCAGTAAGTAGTTCATTTCTTTGCATGTATTGCTATAGTAGCTTGGGTGTCATAGTTGTGTAAGAGATCTCACTTTTGAGTACAACTGCAGGGTACATGTTGCATAACAAACCACTTTATGTACCTCTTGCCCAACCGAAAGAGATTCATCATTTGCATTTCCAAGTACAATGACAAGCTCGCATATGTCGTATATATAGACTGTGCAGCTGCAGAAATCCGACATCAGTGATACATTTATAATTGGACAAATTAATTGCTAAGAGTGTCATACCAAAAATAAATCCATAGTCTTTACAGAGATATTGCCTGGCCTCTCAAATTAGAATTGCTTAGTTCTGTGTAACACTATACCTACCAATGGCTATGATTTCTTGTCATAAGCATATGCTACATTTAATAAGAGTTGTTAATATATTTACAGTGATAAGGGTGAGTTTATAAAAACTGACATCATGGTGTTAATAATCATTATCCAATGTTGATTCTTGAATCCATATTTCATCAATTTCGTATTCAGGCAACTATAGTTCATTTGTCAATTGGTTTGTTAACATTAATATTCAAAATTTACATAAATGCAAATTGTGTTTGGATATTAGTCTTTATTCTTGATTCACCCTTTAGTACTACTAAACCTCCTATTTCATCAATTTCGTATTCAGGGAACTATAGTTCATTTGTCAATGGGTTTGTTAACATTAATATTCAAAATTTACATAATGCAAATTGTGTTTTGATATTAGTCTTTACTCTTGATCCGTACTTTAGTACTGCTAAACCTCCTCCATGCATTTTCCTTATATCTGATATAGATCACTCAACGTGATCTACAGAAACTAAAAACAAATGATAATTTTGGTGTGATTAATCAGTTGCGCATAATCTCAACAAGAAATGCAAACAACTAGAATTAACACTATATCATTTCCTTCACACACTGCTTTTCGTACAGTTGCTTGTATTTTCTAAATTTGCTTAACTTTTGCACATTTGTTTTTCCCCCATATTTTTATCACACTCTATGCTAGCAGGATTTGGCAGGAACTCCTACTGCTACGCAGCCCTTGTTATTATATTATATTATTATATAATATTATAATATAAAATAATATATATATTATATTATATTATAAAAGAAAAGGCCCGGTCATTTTCACTTGCCTTATTTTATATATTATATTATATTACATCATTTTATAATATTATTATATTTTATATATTATATTATATAATTTTATAATATATATATATATTAATATATTAATATTATAGTATATATATAATTAATATATAATATTATATAATATAATATATATAATATTATGATATAATATAATAATATAATATTGTATTATAATATATTATATTATAATACAATATATTGTACTATATTGTACTATAATATATATATCATTTTATAATTTTTTTTTTTCTCAGCAAAGCGCGATAGAGCCGCAGTAATTTTATATTAATTATAAAAGCATATTTACATAAAAGTTTGCAAGAAGTCTGAGCCTTGCTCTAGGACACCCACCTGCCATCTCAAAATCAAGACATTCTATACAAAAATGCCTTGAAAGCAAAAGCTCCTTAATACAGTGTGGTACCAGCATGCCACATCTATAAACCTAGACACCTATCTATGCTTGTCGCATATTACATATTCATACTGTAAACTTATAAACAACATGAAATGACATATAGAAAAAGAAACAGAAGAAAGGTTACTCCTCTGCCAACGCCTTTCCTTTGTCTCTCGGTGATGCCTCAGAAGCGCGCCCAGGCTACGTCTACTAAGTCCTGGCTGGTCTGCTTCCACCACGTTCGATAACTCTTCTGTGATCTCCATACTGAATTTCTCCTCTTCATCTTCAACATTGCTATCTATGTCATCGTCCCTTTTAAACTGCTTGATCCAATCACCGCCCTTGTTCAATTTTAGACCCAATAGCTTATGTAGAAACTCCACATTGCACTTGATGATATGCTTTCTTGAATCAAAGTAGTCTGCATCCCCAATTGTTAATATTGGCCATTTTGGCACCTCCTTCCCACCCCGTCGAACCACAAAGTAATCCTTCGGGAGGAAAAATCTAAGCCCCAAAGTTTGACACCCAAACAGTCTATAATCCATGTCTTAAATGTTCGATGATTTTGCCAGATCTTTCCATCTATAATCCATTATGATAATCCCAATCCCCACATAGAGACCGATAGTCTTAAGAAGAGCTATCCAGGAGTCCAACGTGGAGTTTAGTCAAAGCCACCTAAGCCGTCTCCAATTTGGAATTATATGCTGAAAATTCTTTTTACTATTCATTTGGGTCAATTGCTCTAATTCTTCCCATCATCTCTCCATCTATAGTTGCGTTAGCCATACTATCTGCTTTATTATTGGCCTCTCTATAGATATGATTAATTGTCACATCCTCAAAAAATTCTAATAATTCCATTATTCACCCTTACAATGCTCTTAACTTCCAATTGGGTGTTGAGCTGATTCTAACTGCATTTACTACAATGGCAAAGTCGCCTTCAATCTCCAACTTGTATATCATTTTATAATATTATTATATATAAATGACATTTTTATAATATAAAAACCCTCTTATTAGTCGGTTTGCGTTGTCCCTTATACTAAGGGACGGGGCAAACTTGACTTAATTAAAAAAACAACTTAAACTGAATGGATATCCATTTCAAACAGATATCTATTTCCTGTGTTTTAAATCAAAAAAAGAAAAGGCTGAGCATTATTTTCACTTGCCTTATTCTCTACTACGCGCTTTGGAGCAACCAAAGAACTTGGATATTCGTTTGCAAAAATCACCCACTAATTAGAGGTATGTATGATCTTTAATGTTTTTCTCAAAAAAAATTTAGTTTTGCATTATTTTTTAAGAATTTTAGTCAAAAATAGGTTTTTGAATATGCATAATAGTTTGCATTAAAATAACTATTAATTTTAAAAAATTTCAACATCAAACAAGTTTAACAATGGCTGAGAATCCCAACCCTAGTCCAGATGAAAACTTTGCCCAGTCAAATCCTCCTCCACCAATTTCTTCATTACAAAACATACCCACTATCCATGAATCTATCCATAGGAATTTAAATCAATTGAGAAACATATGTCGGATATATGAGACACTCCCTCAGCTCTTTGATATGAAAAATACATTAGAAACAATAATCTACAATGTTGAAACTCTCACAAACTAGCATATTAGGTTTGTAGAGTGGCGAGAGTCCCAGAGGCACCATTATGCCAATGGTTTATCATATGATGAAGTGAGGGAACTTGACATTATGAAAGCCCAATTAGCACAACTATTTATCAATCCCAAAATTGGACAACTCGTAGATGTGCGCAAGCCTAAATTTTTTATTAAATGGTGCACACATTGAGGTACCCTAGACAATTTCTGGAAACATTGGTGGGTGGTTTTGATAAACCACCTAACAACAATCTTGATGTCCCACAATATTTTTGATGAAGGGGGTAAATCACAAAACACACAAAAACAGAAATTGCACACAGAAAATAGAATGTTATTTTATTGATTTGGAGAACTCATTACATTATAGAAGCTCAAATACAATTAGAGGAATCAATCCTCCACAAGCTGTAATACGTTGTAGCTACCTATCTCAAGACTCTAGAATCTTCTGCCTTCTGTAACCCCAAATCAGCTAGGGTTTCTATTTTCCTGCCTTTTCTTGACTCTACACTTTCCCCCTTATCTCTACTACTACTAAGGGTTCCCAAAAATGGTTATTAATATCCTTTTTGGAGGCCTCCAACCAAATTTCGAATTTTGCATCTCCCTCCAAAAATGGGTCAACTTTTGGGAGCCATAACTTTTGATCAGGATGTCCGATTGACGAACCGTTTGAAGAACCATAAGGCTTGTAGAGTGCTCTACGTGCTAAGAACCCACTTTGTCAGTTCTACCCATTTCTGGGCCCGTACGAGGCCATTTAGTGCCTCAAACCTGAATTTGAATAATTTTCAGACATTTTTTGGGAAACGAAAACTTTATTATCTTTCAAGTCACAAATGATCTTTGTGTGATTCCTTCGCCAAAGGTCTTATTTTTCATTTACGAAGCTTCCTGTAAATTTTTGCTTCAATTCGTGCCCAAATGCAAACTTTCCAAAAATAGCAGTTTGCTATTGTTAGTAGTTTGGAAAAACTAAAAGTTTTACATTATTCAAGCGATTATAGAACCAAAAATACTAATTTTGAAAGGAAATAAAAAAAACATCAATGATTTTGAATCATCATTTTTTGGGTGATGCAAGATTGCCCTTACACCACTAGATGCTCCTGCATCAGACACCCAGGGTACTTTTGAGAAGTGACCTCGTCACATCTCAGGTGTTTGAGGAAAACATCAAATGGTCAACTTCTGCCTTAGATAACCAGGAAGAATCTTCAATAGGCCTTCCTTTCCACTTCACCAGATATTCTTCATATTGCCTATTCTGAGTAATTCTTTCCACACGGCTATCCAAGATCTCTTCTATCTCCTCCTTTGAAGTAGATGCCAAAATATTCCATTGTTCTTCTGTTGGTCCATCCTTTGTTCCGCCTTCATGATGTTCTATTAAATCAACAATGTTGAACACAGGGGAAATGTTGATCTCATTTGGAAGCTCTATCTCATGCATTTCCTGAATCATGTCTCTTCGAAATCCTGCATGGTCCAAATTTCTTAATTTTCAACTTATTATATGTCCCAACTGGAAACCTGTCTTTTCTCAAGTGAACCATGACTTCATCTCCTACATGAAATTCCTTATATCTCCTCTTCTGATCTACCTTAGCCTTGTACTGAGTATTCATCTTATTAATGTGCTTTCTCACCTCTTCATGCAAATTCTTCAGGTGTTCTGTAAATTCTTCTACTTCGGCACTTATCTTTTCTCCCTTGTCCAGCTTCCTTAACTCTAAAGCATTTCTTGGACTACTCCCTATACAATTTGGAATGGTGATTTACCAGTACTTCTATTGATAGAATTGTTGTAAGCAAATTCTACCTGTGGTAAAATCAAATCCCATCCCTTGGGCTTATCTCCTACTAAGCATCGTAGTAGGTTACCCAAACTCCTATTCACCACTTATGTATGTCCATCAGTCTGTGGATGTTATGCAGAACTAAACTTCAAATCTGTCTTCAACTTCTTCCATAATGTCCTCCAAAAATAACTAACAAACTTGGTATCTCAATCTGAAACTATGCTCTTAAGTAGACCATGTATTCTCACCACCTCCTTGAAAAATAACTTTGCAATATGAACATCATTAGTCTTCTTACAAAGAATGAAATGTGTCATCTTCGAGAATATGTCCACCACCACAAAAATGGAATCATGTCCTCTTTGTGTCCTTGGTAAACCAAGAACAAAATTCATACTAATATCATCCCATGGCTTCTCTAGTACAAGTGGTGGCTAATATATCCTTGTATTCTAACTTGTTCCTTTTGCCATCTGACACACTCTGCAACTCTGCACAAATTTCCTTATATCCTGCTACAACTGTGGCCAATAATAATGCTTAGTAACAATAGCAATAGTCTCATCTCAATCAAAGTGTCCAGCTAATTCCCCACTATGCTTCTCCTTAATTAGGTTCTTTCTCATGGAACTCCTCGGAATGCACAACTAGCTTCCTCTAGATAACATGCCATTTTGGATTATGAAATCCAACTATTTTGTCCTGTCTAAAGTAACAGGTTCCAAACAAGCTTTCCAAGCTTCTACAAAATTTGGATCTTTAGGATACAAACTTTTGAGTTTATCGAACCCAACAACCTCTATCTTCATTTATGTCAACAAATTTTTCCTTCTGCTCAAGGCATCTGCAACTCTGTTGGACTTCCCACTCCTATGCTTCAAAACAAAAGTATAACTTTGCAAAAACTCAACCCATTAAGTGCCTTTGATTTAACTTTCCTTGACTATTAAGATACTGCAAAGCCTGATGATCAGTATATAAAACAAACTCTTTCGGCAACAAATAATGTCTCCATTTCTTCAAAGCCTGAACTATTGCATAAAACTCCTGATCATAAGCATAATACTTTTTCTTGGAATCATTAAGCTTCTCACTAAAATAGGCAATGGGCTTACCTTCTTGACTCAAAACAACTCCTATAGCACTGCCACTAGCATCACAATCTACCTGAAATACCTTATTGAAATCTGGAAGTGCCAAAACAGCTTGCTCTATGACTTTCTGTTTCAATGTATCAAATCTCTTGGCTGCTTCTATAGTCCATCTAAACTCTTTTCTATCCCCTCTCATTGTCTGAGTTAGTGGTGCATAAATGCTACTAAAATTTCTGATAAACTTTCTGTAAAAACTTGCCAAACCATGAAAAGATTGTACCTCTATAGTACTCCTTAGCGTAGGTCAGTCAATGATAACCCTCACCTTCTATGGGTCCATCTTAAAACCTTCCTCTGAGACAACAAATCCCAGGTATACGAACTCCTTTGCAAAACTACATTTCTTCAGATCAATCAACAACTTCTCCTCCCACAGCTTCTCTAAAACTCTTCTGATATGCATCAGATACTCATCCCAAGTCTTACTGAAAATCAAAATGTCATCTAAATAAACAATAACATAACTTCCCAAAAACTCTTTCAATACCTCATTCATGAGCCACATGAATGTGCTCGGTGCATTGCTTAGCCCAAATGGCATGACTAACCACTCATACAAACCTTTCTTTGTCTTGAAGGTTGTCTTGCATTCATCTCCTTCTCTGATTCAGATCTGGTGATACCCACTCTTTAGGTCAATCTTCATGAAGTACTTGGGTCCACTCAAACAATCCATTATGTCATCCATTCTAGGCAATGGAAATCTGTACTTGATCTTGATCTTATTGATGGCTCAGGAATCTGTACACATTCTCTATTCTCCATCTTTCTTCGGTGCTAGTACTGTATGTACCACACATGGACTTAGGCTCTCCCTTATCAGTCCCTTCCTTAACAAATCGTGAACTTGTCTGTTCAACTCTTCATTTTCCACAGGAGTCATTCTGTGGGCTGCCTTATTCGGCAAATTGGCTCCTGGTATCAAATCCATTTGATGACTTATCTTCCTCACCGGTGGTAAACCTTCTGGTACATTATCAGAAACAATATCTTGAAATTCTTCCAACAGATCTGAGACTTCTTCTAGTACATCTTCACATTTCTCTTGACCGATCTTAGGAATCAACACAAAGCAATGATGCTCATGCTTCATACCCTCCAAAAATTTCCTACCATCTACCAAGAAAATCTTGGCAGTACTACATTCCTTTTCTTCTACCTCCTTCAAGGGCTTCAACTTATGACAAACTCCATCATTTGTTAAGGAATATGTGTTTGCATGGCCATCATGGACATCACACCTATCAAACTACCATGGCCTTCCCAATAACATATGACATGCATCCATTGGTATGATGTCACACAACATTGTTGCAAGTATGAGAAGTAAGTGTTGTCATTGATGTCAACACCTAAGGTCAACATCTAAGGAAATTATTTGAATAAGTTTGAGCAATGTCTGAGAAGAATAGTACAGTGTTTTGCTTCGCATATCCTATAGATTGAATATCTTTGTCTGTAGTTTGGAAGTTATGTTAAGGAATGTCTGTAGTTGCTATGTTTCAAGTTTGAGCCTCCGGTATGAAGATTTGAGTGAATTCTGTTCACCAAAGTAAAAACTTTTTATTTCTAATTTCTAGATATCTTCAAAATAGTATTTAAAAGTATTTTTTTTAATATACAAATGTTTATTAAACTCCATTAGGAAATAAACATTACAAATACAAATTTGGAGGGGGATGTATTATTTTAGGTAATATTAATTTGGGGCAAAATTGCCTTGAGGAGAGTAATGGTTCTTTATAAAACCATAAGTGGTAATTTGCATTTTTTTGTAAAACGGCTAAGTATTAGGGTTTGATTATATCAACCTACTTAGACCTATAGCACTAAAATATAAAGTGCCACAAGAAGGGAGGAACAAAATAAGGGGGGGTATCATTGAGTTATTTTTTCTTTCCATACTTCTAAGTGTTACATCCCCTTCTTCTAAACAATGAAATGGTAGTTATGTTGTTAGTTGTGTACAACTACTTTCATGTGAATATGAAAAATTATTCGTTGAATAATGCGTATAATTATGTGAGAATGATTTTCTTTTATATGCGAATATTTTTCAATTGTATATGAAAATGGATGTATGGATATAATATATATTATTTTTTGCATCGAGGAAATGATTTAACCTTCATTATTTGTCGAAGTGGTTGCAAGACAAATCAAATGACAAGGAAAAAGGGATATCAACAGGGAAAGGGTGATTACAAGAATCAAAAAACAATAATAATGTCTAAGCCTAAGTCTTTGTAGCCTTGGCCAAGGCACATGCATATAAGTATAAATATATTTTTAGTTGGTGAGAATTATTTTTCCTTATGTCTATTAAATAAAATATAAATTGTCTTACCTTTTGAGGAGCGCTTGGTAGTGTGCAAGTTGGAGTATTGTTTTGTAACTCCCACTCTGCCCGCACATAAGAAAGAAACGCTCCTTCTTACATGTGGACAGGGTAGGAGGAGCGCGCATATAATTATTGGCATTCATTCTTTCTTTGTCATTCATTCTTTTTACTCAATCTTGGATAGAAAATAGCATTCACACCATTTGTAAAAGCATTCGCAAGAATTGTAAGCTATGCATTGATCCGTATTTTTGCATTCTGCTGAAGTGCTTCATCTCTACAATACTGAAACCTGAATCACATATTCTGGAGCATTGTTTTGCATTCTTCAGAAGTATTTTCTACTCTACATTTTAGTAATCCGAATCATACATTCCTTGGTGTATCAACTGCGTACTTGCTAACTCTGTCAAATTATTATCATCAAAGCGGTCACAAGAACAAATCAACAGTCCAGTCTTGTCTTGCTCAGCACTTCCTTCAATTTTCGATCAGTAAAAGAATCGTCTAGGCAAGACCATAGTTCCTTCATCATATTATTTGTCATGTAATAGAAATACATCATTGGGATAGCCGTAGTTATCAAATCATTCTATCTTTCTATAATCTTTGTTCTGTGATTCATGATCGGTCTTCTGAATCAGTATATGTTGTTCATTTATCAAGTCTTCCGAATCTGCAGAAGTATTGTCCTTCCTTACACCTTATATATATATATAACAATTATATCTGCTCATATATTTATAGTTTCCTTGAGATATATGACTTTGGTCACTAAGTAAGAAAAAATATTTTTCTATCTATATGTTTTTATGCGGCATCTCTCGTGAATCTATAAATATGTCAAGTGGATCATACATGATTTTCTTTCAAACCTGCAACCAAAAGGAAGCATATGAAATGATGTAAATGTCGAGCAAGGGTGAATGCTGACGATACAGTAGTGTCAGATAAATATATTAGAAATCCTTGGCCAAAGTTACGATGCAATATAGGCATGTGTCAACTATCAAGTTCTAGATATACCATTGATCAGAGTGATCTTTCTAGTAGGAAGTACCTTAGGGAAAAGATCGATCAGGAGGTATAGGATCTTGACACCAAGTTCAGAGGCATATTGTTGTTATTTGATTCCTCGTTAATCACCCTCGTGAAGGGTCAAGTTTCTTCAGTTGAAAAAGCATGGGAGACCAGTTGGTCTTGGTTGGGTGGATAAAGCCTTTGTTGATATTTCTTTTTCTAGTATCCAAAGAAGGATCTACAAACAAATCAGCAGGAAACTATTCAAGTTGTACTTTGCTTATCCTCTCTTCCTATTTTAATATTTGAGATTGTTGAAAAGAAAGATAGTTAATTAAAGTCAGTTAAATTACTTTGATTTACATGTATATTGATTAGAAAAGATTATTTCAGCTGAAAATAAAAGTTTGTTGAAATTTGAATTTTATTGTATTCGTTACTTCTTTCATAAAAGTTAGTTAATCTTTCTGCTGAAATTTTGTTGTTAGATAGGTTTCTATTCTGTTAAATTAGAGTGGGTGTTACATATGGTATCAGAGCTCCCAGGTTCCACACTAAACCTTGGGGCTCATCATGCTTAGAACATTGAAAACAATTATTAATGTTTTCTTCAGGATGGTATTGATAAGAAAAACACCTCAGAAAAAGATTCTAGACCCTGTATCTATTCGACTATGGAAGATCAGGCTTCTTTATGATTATTCAAGTTGTTCTCCTCCAGCAGATTCGGAAATGATAGCCGAAGCTCTGAAAAGACTTCAGAAGGAAAGAAGAAAATGGACAGTCTCTGGAAAAGAGAATGTGAAGTCCGCCATAATTGCAGAAATAAACAAGACCAAACCCAAAGACCACACTAAACCAGAAACATCTGAAGGAGATCAAGTTCCGACTCCTAGATATAGACTTATCCCATTTTTAGAGTCTAGTGATCAGGAGGAACCTATCATTGATAATGAAGATGATCCATAGAACTAATCACAAAAAGTAATGACCATTTTGTATTGAATTGCAATAAATCTATCACAGGAAGTGATAGAAATTTTGTAATTATTAATAAATCTATCAAAGGGAGTGATAGTCTTTTTCTATGAATAAATTGAAATTTTGTGAACCATTTGTATTTGATATGAATTTCAAATGATTTTATGCAAAAAGGAAGACTCCTTAATTCATTGAGTAAACTATTAAATGACAACAACCCATCACCCAAAAAACTAAGTAAAACTCTTAATTTCTTCAGGAACTTCATTGGAATGGATTATTCTGGAAATGAGTTCAGAGAAGATCAGCACAATAGCTCCATGGATAAATTGGATCAGATATTGAGTATGATGAAAACAACTCAAGCCAGATTAGCCCACCTAGAGAGAAAAGTAGAAGGGCAATATGAAGTTAGAGAAGAGAGACCTAAAAACCAAAGTGACCAACATGAAGATAATTCAAAAACATTAAGTTTAGGACACAAGAGAAGCAGATTGGCCGATGAGTTAGCCAAGGACATAAAGAAGATAAAACCTCCTAAATTCGAAGGCTCTACTTCAGGAGATGCCGCAGAGGCATGGCTAACGGAAATGGAAAAATATTTTGAGCTTCGAGATTATTCTGATAACTCTAAAGTAGCATGGGCAGCCTACCAGTTGGCAAGAGAAGCTGCCACATGGTGGGAAAACAAAAGGGCTGAAATGGGATTGGTAGTGGCTGATGTGTCATGGGATCAATTTGTGAAGATATTTTGCCAAAGATGGCTTTCCGCAGTTATTTTAAGATAAAAAATTGTTAGATTTTGAAAACCTCAGGCAGGGACCCCTAACTGTCAATGAGTACTGGGAGAAATATACTTGTTTACTCAAATATGTTCCACAGTACCAACAAGATGAGAACTTTCGAGTATGAAAGTTCATAATGGGGTTAAACAATCATATTGGAGGACCAGTAGATGTTTTAGCACCTCGAACTATGGATGAGGCTTACGAGAAAGTTGTTCGGCAGGAATAGAGATTAAACAAAGATGATTCCTTCAGGGACAGAAAGAATAACAAGGGTAAGTGGGATCAGTCTTAGCAAAATTTCAAAAAGGCGTACAAGAATAATCAGTTCAAAAGGAACAATAATAACCCACGAAAGGATGAAAACTTCTCTAGTAAAAGTACTGAAAAGAAAGGACCACCCGTAGGATGCTTCAATTGTGGAGGAGAGCACTAAGAAAAATCAGTGTCCCTTTAAGAACCAGCAAGGACAACAACAAAGAAAGCCTCTACCACCTCAACAGACTGTATTTTAGCAAAGGATTCATGCAGCAGTTGACAATAGACAAGCAGAGTATCAGGTTGCTCCTATAGAAACTCCAGGTATGCTTTATGGAAACCCAATAACTATTTTAATAGACACTGGAGCCACTGAATGCTTTATATCACCTAGATTACTGGGGAGGTTCCCTAAAAGAACTGGGTATATGGCCAAATCAAGGATGGTCGAGTATGCTAATCAGATGAGAGCTCGGGTAGAGCAGTGTCTGTTTGAAGACAAGGTTGAATTTTTAGACTTCTCTATAGAGGTCAACCTTTACGTAGCACCTCTGGGTTCTTATGATGTGATCATTGGAATGAATTGGTTAAAGGAACATAGGGCTAAGGTTGACTGTTATGCTAAGATAGTAGAATGTAGGGATGATATAGGGAATCTGGTGAGGATTCAAGGGAAGCAACGAGAAGTTAGGGTGCGACAAATTTCGGCTATGCAGCTAAAAAGAAATAGAATAAAATGATGTAAATTGTTTGTGGTCAAGATGGAAATAGTCAAAGAAGGGACAGAGCATTTCCAGAATGGAAAGAGGAAAATGAGAATTGAAGATAAGGAAGAGACCTTCACTAAAAAAATACCCCTATATTAAGGAGTATCAAGATGTATTTCCCGAGGAACTACCTGCGTTACCACCTAGAAGAATATTTGATTTTGCTATTGACCTTGTACTAGGGGCCGAACCTGTTTCAAAAGTACCTTACCATATGACCACCTTAGAGCTGGTAGAGCTAAAGGCACAATTACAGGAATTACTAGATAAGGGTTTGATACGACCAAGTGTTTCACCATGGGGTGCCCTAGTGATTTTTGTTAAAAAGAAGGATGGGACTCTTCGTCTATGTATTGATTACCGAATGCTAAATAAGCTCACCATTAAGAATGTTAGATTCCCAAAATCATCTGCAGGAAAACTTCTACAAGAGAGAGTTGCAAGAAAATATTGCAAAAGCCAAATGCATGAATTAGTGCTTCGCATTCCCCTTGCATTATTCAGATATAAATACAGAGGATATACACAACCACTATCCAATAATAGACGAAGTGGGGAAATAAAGCATAAAGAAAGCATGTGACACATGTCGCAATACTTTCAAGAGAAAAGAACACCTATGATACATGTCATGAGGCTCAAAATAGAAAAATAATCTCCCTAATTAACTTATGTAAAACTGAAAATATGATTTTTCACCAACACCCCCCCATAAGTGCAATTTAGGGAGATTACACAAGCTAAAAAGAAAGAAAGATGGGTCCTGACAACAAAGCCATGTTAGGTACCCATGAATAACAAGAATCTCTCATAAGGTGGAGAAAAGGAGAAAAACCTAGTGGGAGAAAACTCCTCTCCAAAAGAGAGAAAAAATAAAAAGAAAGTACAAGAACATGTGATGGAAGGACACTAAGACCCCCCATGGAATGAATCCATCACAAGAGTACAATCATGAGTGCCCCTCCATAAGAGAGAGTGAATAGAGAATATGAATCCCCTCCAAGAAGCTCCAGAACCAATGAAGAGATCTTGAAGACAAAATCCAATCCACTGCCTGCAAACAACATTTCTCTCTTTCAGAAGAAATAAATCCACTGGCGAATGTAGAAGCCATTCCCACATCTTAAATGAATAGGGAATCCATATTGAAACATGTGCCTCTGAATACAACTCAAGTGACCTCATACTGGGAAAATATGTCTTCTCCAAAATAGAAACTGTCTGCCCAATTAGAGAAGAAGACCAGGAGAGGATATGATCTGAACTGCATCTACAAACACAGAAGATGAAGGTGGTGATGCAAAGCCACCTGAGATAGCATCAAACAAGAGAGATAAACCCTCAAATGTGTCCTCCAAATCAGCAATGTGAGACTCCACAAACAAAGATGAGATGTCTGCAAGATAGGAATCCTAATGAGGTGGATCTGAAAGACTGATATTGACCTGCTGTAGCGAATCACTGGAAGCCAATGATGATGCAACACTGAACTCTGAAGTAGCAACATGTGATGGAGATGATGTGATCTCAATAGGAGGAGAAGGAGCAAGAGAGGTCTCTATCTCTGAACATTCAAGACATGCCATATACTCAAGCTCCTCTAAAGTATCATCATCATAACGTATATTATCTGCATCATCAAGTAGAATGAGACAATTTGCTGTAGGATCATTTGGAAATGGTGAGACATGAGGGTCTCCATACAACTCCCAAATTTTTGTCCAATTTGTGTGTGGGCTCTCATAGATGGGAAGATCACATGCAATATCATAATCAACAGTCGTACAAATTAAACCTACAACATGATCTTGATTGTTACCCCAAATAGATTTCTTCATAGGTGTCTTTGGTTTAGGTATGAGCCCATAAAGATGAGGCAAAAGATGCAGCAACCTGAGATGTGTCAGGATGCCTCTTTGCCAGGACTCATAATTGTCCTTAGTCAAATTGACCACAAAAGGATGAGTGGCAAAACCCATGATACTTCCTCAAAATGATAGAGATCAAAACATGAAAATAGATTTATGCTGATAATAGAAGCCTATCAAAGCAAACAGAACCTTTCCAGGAGGCATCATGTCTAGGATATCTAACATAAGCCATAAAATTGACAAATTGAATAAAAGATACCTGGGGCTGAATCTCCAAAAATTACATAGATGGTTGTGTAGAACTTACTGATACCTTTCCAACGCCTATTCGTTTTCGAAAAACGGAGATTCTGGGCGCAAGAACGGAACCTGGAAGACAAAAATTATGCTTTGACTTCAAACAGCAAAAACAAGTTTCAAACAGAAAAATCTGGAAAAAATACCAGCATTACTGGATAGTGCTCAGAACCAACTTTCCAATGCTTTTTTCTTTTGCCAATTTTCGAGTCCACATGCTCAAGTTATGTCCTCTGGAAGAAAATTGCCTTTTTAGGCTTGCACATGAACGCGACATGGAAATCGAGGCAAATTCAGAGATTGAGCGGCACAGAAATCAAGGTAGACAAAAATCAAGCGGCACGAAAATGGAGGCAAATTCAAAAATTTTGGCATGCAAATTGAGGCAGCTCGAAAATCAAAATAAACTCAAAAAAAAATTGGCACAAAAATCGAGGCGGTTGTACCAAAAAAATGGCACAAAAATTGAGGCATTCGTACGGATTTTCCCTGCACATAAAAAACCAAAACCCCAAAAAATGCCCAAAACGTTTTTTTCAGCAAAATATAGAGTGCCTTATATGAAAATAGGGGTTTTGACACCTTCTGAGCGCAACTGTGAGGTTTGTTTTTCTCCAGGATGCACAGATTATCTGCTCATGGATAAAACCCTCTTCGATTTGAGAAGAAACTAATAGATTTGGAACTCTGATACCATGTTAGATTCCCAAAAATCATTTGTAGGAAAACTTCTACAAGAGAGAGTTGCAAGAAAATATTGCAAAAGCCAAATGCATGAATTAGTGCTTCGCATTCCCCTTGCATTATTCAGATGTAAATACAAAGAATATACACAACCACTGCCCAAGAATAGACAAAGTGGGGAAAGAAAGCATGTGACACATGTCACAATGCTTTCAAGATAAAAGAAAGCCTATGATACATGTCATGAGGCTCAAAATAGAAAAAGAATCTCCCTAATTAACTTATGTAAAAGTGAAAATATGATTTTTCAACAACAAAGAACAAATATTCCATACCTTGAATAGATGATCTTTTTGATCAAATGAAAGGGGCTGCAGTATTCTCAAAAATAGATTTGATGTCGGGATATCATCAACTCATGTTAAAAGAGGAAGACATTCATAAGACAGCTTTCAGAACTAGATATGGACATTATGAGTTCACAGTTCTACCATTTGGAATCACCAATGCCCCAGCTGCGTTCATGAATTTAACGAACAGTGTTTTCAGAGATTGCCTAGATAAGTTTGTATTGGTATTTTTAGATGACATTCTTATCTACTCCAAAAACGAGGAAGAGCACCTTCAACAACTTCAAATAGTTCTTCAATGGTTAAGGGAACATAAACTATATGGAAAATTGTCAAAATGTACCTTCTTCCAGAAAGAGATACAATATCTAGGGCATATTATATCAGCTAAAGCAATTGCAGCGGATTCTGCTAAGATAAAAGCTATAGTGGATTGGCCAGTATCAAAAAATGTTCCTGAGGTTAGAAGTTTCATGGAATTAGCTGGGTATTACAGAAGGTTTGTTAGAGATTTTTCCAGAATTTCTCATCCCATTACCTCTCTTCAAAGAAAAGGAAAAATATTCGAATGGACTGAAAAATGTCAAGAGGCATTTAACCTATTAAAGGAAAAACTAACAACCGCCCCCAATATTGATAGTACCAGATCCTAATGGTCATTTTGTAGTTATAACAGATGCATCGGGAGATGGATTAGGCGGAGTGCTAATGCAAGAAGGAAATGTAGTGGCTTATGAATCTCGAAAACTGAAACAATATGAGCAAAATTATGCACCCCATGATTTAGAGTTAGCAGCTATTGTCCATGCCCTACAAATGTGGCGACATTATTTATTCGGAAAAACTTTTGAACTTAAGTCAGATCATCATGGTTTGAAGTATATATTTACACATCCCAATCTAAATTCTCACCAAAGAAGATGGATGGAGTTAATCACATATTATGATTTTGAGATCAGTTACATTAAGGGCAAGGAAAACAGAGTAGCTAATGCCTTGAGTTGACTGAAGCATTTAACGGCAATGGTGTCAATCAACATTGATTTTAGAACCCAGGTGATTCAAAAATTGAATGAAGATGAATATTATTTGCAAGTTCAAGAAGCTCTTCAGTCAAATCCACAGGAGCCTAAATATGAAGGTTTTCACATTGAAGCAGATGGGCTTTTGAGATTTAAAGGTAGGATGTATATTCCAAAGTCTTCTGAGTTAAGGAAAACAATATGGAAAGAAGTACACACTGCACCACATTCCAGACACCTAGGAGTAACCAAGATGTTGGCCGATGTCAGACCATTATATTTTTGGAAAGGAATGAAAAAGAACACAACAAGATTTGTGGAAGGATGTTTTGAATGTCAGAAGGTCAAAGTAGAGAATCAGCATCCAGCAGGATTACTTCAGCCTCATAGCGTACCTGATTGGAAATGGCAAATTATTAGTATGGATTTTGTACAAGGTTTACCCATGACTAAGAACAGGCACAATACCATATTGGTGGTAGTGGACAAACTCACCAAAGTGGCACATTTCATACCAGGGAATTTAACAGATGGGGCACCAGTGATCGCACGAAAATTTGTGTAGGAAATTTTTCGTCTCCATGGAATACCAGAAAAGATCATATCAGATAGAGATGTCAGAATGACATCCAGATTTTGGCAGACCTTATTTTCAGCCTTGGGCACTCAGTTAAATAATAGTACGACTTATCATCCCAAGACAGATGGTCAGACAGAAAGGGTAAATCAAATTTTAGAAGATCTACTAAGAATGTACTGTATGGATCAACAATATAGGTAGGAGGAATATTTACCCTTGGTAGAATTTGCCTATAACAATTCATATCAGTCAGTAATAGAAATGGCACCTTTTGAAGCACTATATGGCAAGAAATGTAGAACAGGTGAGAAGATAGGATCATTCTAGGACCTGAAATGATTCAAGAAATGGAAGAGCAAGTAAGAATAATTAGGTAGAGATTGAAAGAAGCCAATGACAGGCAAAAGAGTTATGCTAATGCAAAACGTGTTCCCAGACAGTTTGTAGTGGGAGAAAAAGTTCTTTTACAGGTGAAACCACATAAAAGCTCTATAAAATTTGGGAAGGCCTCTAAGTTAGCCCTAAGATATGTGGGACCTTTTGAAGTTCTAGAAATCCTTAATCCTGTGGCATACAGAATTTCTCTACCCCTGACTCTGGCCAGAATTCACAATGTATTTCATGTTTCCTATCTCAAGAAATATTATGCAGACTCTAAACATATGATTGATTGGAAATCATTGCAGGTACGGGACCCTGGGGTGGATCACGATAGAACCACTTCGAGCACTCGAGATACGTAAGTTGCACTTACATAATCGCGAGGTGGTACAATGTAAGGTCCAATGGGACCAGTATTCAGAAGAGAATGCCACCTGGGAAGATTATGATGAGATTCATCAAAAGCTTCCTTATTTATTTCCAAACAATTGAGACTGATGTGAAACTATGTTGTTAAGTTTATATATATATATAATCATCGAGGACGATGATTCTTAAGGGGAAGAATATGTTACATCCCCTTCTCCTGAACAATGAAATGTTAGTTATGTTGTTAGTTGTGTACAACTACTTTCATGTGAATATAAAAAATTATTTGTTGAATAATGTGTAAAATTATGTGAGAATGATTTTCTTTTATATGCGAATATTTTTCAATTGTATATGAAAATGGATGTATGGATATAATATATATTATTTTTCGCATAGAGGAAATGATTTAACCTTCTTTATTTGTCGAAGTGGTTGCAGGACAAATCAAATAACAAGGAAAAAAGGATATCAACAGGGAGAGGGTAATTACAGGAATCGAAAAACAATAATAATGTCTAACCCTAAGTCTTCGTAGCCTTGGCCAAGGCACATGCATATAAGTATAAATATATTTCTAGTTGGTGAGAATTATTTTTCCTTATGTCTATTAAATAAAATATAAATTGTCTTACCTTTTGAGGAGCGCTTGGTAGTGTGCGAGATGGAGTCTTGTTTTGTAACTCCCACTCTGCCTGCACGCAAGAAGGAAACACTGCTTGCATGCAGACAGGGTAGGAGGAGCACGCATATAATTAGTGGCATTCATTCTTTCTTTGTCATTCATTCTTTTTACTCAATCTTGGATAGAAAATAGCATTCGCACCATTTGTAAAAGCATTCACAATAATTGTAAGCTATGCATTGATCAGTATTTTTGCATTCCATTGAAGTGCTTCATCTCTACAATACTGAAACCTGAATCACATATTCTGGAACATTATTTTGCATTCTTTGGAAGTATTTTCTACTCTGCATTTCAATAATCTGAATCATACATTCCTTGGTGTATCAACTGCGTACTTGCTAACTCTGTCAAGTTATTATCATCAAAGCAGCCGCAAGAACAAATCGGCAGTCTAGTCTTGTCTTGCTCGGCACTTCATTTTTTTATCACTAAAAGAATCGTCCAGGCAAGACCATAGTTCCTTCATCATATTATTTGTCATGCAATAGAAATACATCATTGGAATAACCATAGTTATCAAATCATTCTATCTTTCTGTAATCTTTGTTCTGTGATTCACAATCGGTTTTTTGAATCAATATATCTTGTTCATCTATCAAGTCTTTCGAATCTACAGAAATATTGTCCTTCCTTACACCTTATATATATAACAATTATATCTGCACATATATTTATAGTTTCCTTGAGATATATGACTTCGGTCACTAAGTAAGAAAAGATATTTTTCTGTCTATATATTTTTATGCTACATCTCTTGTGAATCTAGAGTATGTCAAGTGGATCATACATGATTTTCTTTCAAACCTGCAACTAAAAAGAAACATATGAAATAATGTAAATGTTGAGCAAGGGTGAATGCTGACGACACAATAGTGTCAGATAAATATATTAGAAATCCTTGGCCAAGGTTACAATGCAATATAGGCATCTGTCAGCTGTCAAGTTCTAGATATACCACTGATCAGAGTGATCTTTCCAGTAGGAGGTACCTTAGGGAAAAGATCGATCAGGAGGTATAGGATCTTGACACCAGGCTCAGAAGCATATTGTTGTTATTTGATTCCTCATTAATCACCCTTGTGAAGGGTTGGGTTTCTTTAGTTGAAGAAGCACAGGAGACCAGTTAGTCTTGGTTGGGTGGATAAAGCTCTTGTTGATATTTCTTTTTCCAGAATCCAGAGAAGGATCTACAAACAAAACAACAAGAAACTATTCAAGTTGTACTTTCCTTATCCGCTCTTCCTATTTTAATATTTGAGTTTGTTGAAAAGAACGATAGTTAATTAAAGTTGGTTAGATTACTTTGGTTTACATGTATGCTGATTAAAAAAGATTATTTCAGTTGAAAATGAAAGTTTGTTGAAATTCAAATTTTATTGTATTTGTTACTTGTTTCATAAAAGCTAGTTAATCTTTCTGCTGAAATTATGTTATTATATAAGTATTTATTCTATTAAATTAGAGTGGGTGTTACACTAAGTTTGCAATTACATCTTATCTACATAGTTTTATACGTGTGATCAACTTCCACAAGAACCTCTGTTCACATTGTGACCTTGAAAACACCCAATGGGAAGGTCAATGAACAAGTCACCTCATAAGTATAAGTCCAAAGAGACTCTAATACTATAGGGAATTATGTCACCTAATTTAACTCAATGAGGTTGCAACTAAAAGAAGGTGGGATTGAGAAACAGGTGGATTGAATGATCCTTCAAACATTGTTTGAGATCCTATGGTAAATGATCCATAATCTTGCAAGGGATTCTCATCGGTTCACATCTCACATTAAGAGCCTATGGTAAATGAACCCGAATCTTGCATTGGATCACATCTCAAATTTGGCTAATATTCTTGAATACTCATGATACTAGCATCTATGGAGTCATTAGTCGCAATTCATCTTTGACATTGGTACACAAGCAACTTCCAGATTCATGCATCTTTTCTATTTTTTGAACTCAATAGCAAATAAGTTTGTAAATGCACAAGTTCACATAAAGTGCCACAAAACTAAATGTGTGTTCCACATGGAGGGAATTTGGGAAATTTGTACTTACACTGAATTATAAAGTGTAATGGGGGATTGTCCCAATCACAACAATGGATCCTCATGATTCTCACCTCATTCGTGTGTGCCTTGATGCACACCCTTTTTCAGGTTCTTGTACATTTTTTGAACCTACATATTGGTCTATATTCCTTGCACACTTCTGATTTCAGTTGGTCTGCTCATATCTCTTAGCATTAAGTGGGGGACTATTATGTGTTACATACTAATGCTTCTTTCAATGAAGCAGTGGAGGAATCTTTACTTGAAGGTCCCAAATCCTTTATTTTTCTCTTTTTGAAAGGAGTTTTATTTCCCACTGGGTTTTCTCCTTTTCTCTGTTTATGAGAGACTTTTTTGTATATGGGTACGTACTGACCTAAGTTGTGCTTAAGGGGGGGTGTTAGTGTGAAAATATTAACGCTATTACTTATTATTTAGTTAAGTAATTATGTGTGTATTCTCCACATGGCTTTAAGCCACCTTAGGTGGCTAGGTTTTGACTTGGAGAGTTGTGACAAACTCTCCAAGCTATGTGTCGACACTCATTCGACACTTGGTGAGTTGAGTGTTGAAGTCGACTCAACCTCTTCTCCTCTCTCACCTATATATGTCACCTCTTGTTCATAATCTATTATTGCAATTTCTAATTGCTTTCACTCTAGATTTGTAATCAACTCATGCCTAGTTGATCATGGTTTCTCATAAAATCTGAAGTTTAATCCATAAAATGTTAAATGGAGATTAAAGCATGTAAAATCAAAAACAACAAAATCAACAAACACATAAGAATCTCACAACATAGTATTTATGTGGAGAAAACCCTTTCAAGTAAAAAATTCCACTAGGAAAGAGGCCAAGTATGTATTATCTTCAATAATGAATCTTATTGAATCTTCTTCTGCAGTCTAATAATTGGCTCAATGAGTAAACATTGCCCAACCCATAGCATTTTTCCCTATATATGGTAGACTAACCACCTTAACATATTACATAAGCAGAAAGTATCTACCGCAATTACTTTTGGTGACATAGTATTGAATTCCTCTAACTTTGAGGTCCTCATTTATGAATCTTGATGGCATCGGACTGCGGTATTGAAGTCTCACCAAAACGTCTGAAGATCCAACCATCACCCTTTGATGTTTTTGTTAGGCCATTAAGTTCAGAGTTATGATCAGATGATGTTCTTGTGCTTTCATTGCTAGCATCAAGGCTAATGATTCATCTCTATTTGTTAAATTGAATTACTTATCTATCTTGAAAGGTCCTTCATAACTTCTTCACCATCAGATGCCTTGTGCTTATAATCGATGGCTCATCAACGCCCTCAACTGTAGGGGAACCTTTAAGTTTATTCAACATGTGGTAGCATGGCGCTTCCATGAGGGTCTGTCAAAATTTTCCTTTGCGGGGAAGCACTCATGAGACAAGTGGCAACAACAAAAGCTCCTCTTTCTCTTTTTTGAACTCTCCTTTATCGAAACTGGGTCCACCCTTGGACAAAACTGGTGACACTTGGCATCATGACACAAATGCAAAATGTTATCAACCTTGTTGAAGCTTGGAGATGCAAAAAGCCTCCATGTGTTTCCATCTCACATGATCCTTTATTTTGAAAGCACCAAACTGTAGTAAGTTTAATCTCAAAAACCCGATAAGGGCCAAAACACTAGTGCCTATTTGATTCAAAATTAATGTTGGCTCTAGCGGATTAATATTGATCCGCCTTGACTCAAAACAAAATGTAGAGAAAAAAATGCTCTACACTAAATAGTCAAGACATATCAATAGTTGTGTTTTGTCTTAGATTTTTTGTAAATATATTAGCTACTATTTTGTATACAATAATATATTTGTAATTTTATTGGCTAAACAAATTAACAAAATTTACTACAATTTGCACATCACCTAAGGCAGATATAAGTGTTGCTAACTGACCATCTCACCATGTATAAAGTTCTTGTTATATAAATTAGTTTAGATACTGTATGCAAAAATTTGACCCAAGGACAATGGAAGTGTTGTCACATGGATAGCACCCTAGCTAAGTGTAAACTCAGCTATTCTATGAAACATGGGATCATCTGCAAGATGTGGGTTGCCTATAGTGAAGATGAACCTCCAGAGAGGGCCGGTTCCCTTGATAGACCTCCTAAAAGATTACTAATTTGGTAGGAAAAAGGATAGAATAACTAAAAGGTTAAGATGAAAAGAACCTATGCAGTGATGCACCAATGATAAAAAAGACCTTGTTTTTGCTGTCTTATCTCACAATTCCTCGCAAAAACTGCCATATTCTATGGACAACTCAATTTCTTGACAAGCTCAAATAAAAGCATTTCAAAGGAAGGTTGTGTTTCAGGTTTTGTTGAAGGAAAACAATGTGTTTTCACAACTAAAAACTCTAAAACAATTAACACAGCCTATGACTTGTATAATTTTCATATTCTTGCATAGAGATGATTTTAAATGAGACCTAATTTAAGGATTCAATATTGAAATAAAAAAACTAAATCAAATCATTCATAAGATCATTCAACACTAGAAATTTGAAAAGGCAAAATGTTGTTTTTTTGTTGATAAAAGGAGTTTTCTATTGTACAAGTCTGAAAATGCTTTAAAAATACATAAAATTGTTGTTGTTCAATAATGAATGATTCTGGTTTTTGAGTTACAATACCATATTTTCTTGTTGTGAGTAGAGAAAAGCTAGAAAAGAACTGAGAAAAAGCACCTGTGTGCTTGGTTTTGATGAAAGAACTTTTCCTCGAAGAAGGTTGAGTCTGCATGCTTGAACTAGACACAAGTGGGGAAGTGAACTCCAACTTTAAACTCCTTGAAAATAGTCATGCATGAGTTGAAGGTTGAGTTCTGACTCCTCTTTGACTTTGACTCCTTGGAAAACTCTCTAGTTGAGCTTGAACTGATCTTCATGAAAAAGCATGAAGATTGATTGAAAGGTTGTCCTTAAACACTTTGCATGAAGTCTTCAACTTGTTGGGCGTACAAGGCAAAAAAGTCTCTATTTTAGGACCTCAAAATGCCTCAAATTGCATTATTTTGTCCTCAAACTCCTCTTAACTCCAATTATAACCATGTGGGCTTCTTAAGTAGGCCTAAACTACCTATAAGTGCCTCTAAACTAAATGTTTTAGGCCAGTCAACTTGAGAAACTCATGCATGATGATGTGTTATTTGGAGTTGCTTACAGAGTTAAGTCTTGTGATGACCTTGACTTGCATATGACTGTGTACTCCTCCTTTTTGACCTAAACTGCACCTTAAAGACATGACTGTCCTTAGCATTACCTTTCATCTAGTGACAGTCCCCAGTCATCTAGTGACTATTTTTCACCTGACTACAGTCATCTTGTGACTACTTCTTGACTGTATGACAGTCATTTTGACTATCTTTCCTTCTGTGGTCTCTGCAAACCCTTAAACAAATCCCTTTTCACTGCTAAGATTTGTCCAAAACAGTCTTTGTATGACTGTCATGCTAAGTTTAGCAGTCCTTCATACTGCTGACATAGATCACATAGCCTTATGCTTATGCTTGCCATTCTAGGCCCCCTTAGGCTATGCAAACCTTTCACAATACTTGTCTAAGTTTTGTATCCTCTGAGTTGAGTAGAGGCCAATCCTCTTTCTTCACATAAGATAAAACTGTAGATTCTTATGAGCTTCAATAAGTCTTCTTGGTAGTATTACTCCTCTCATCTTAGATATACCAAACATGGAATATTGTCATTGTCTACTTATGTCCTGTGAGAATGCACTTATCACTATCATGACTTTATGCTCTTGTTATTCTCTGTCAAGAACAATCCCTTATTATTCACTTGAATAGCTTGAGGACTGGTTGTCAAACTTGTCTTCATTTAGGTATATGTTCTAATGATGCTTCATAATACCTTGGCATTCTTGGACTACACATGTACACACCACTAACAAGACTGCCCCTTGTCAAGCTTCTAGATGGATTTATTAGTATCTTAGCAATCTTGGAAAGTTTATGGGTTAATGTATATTCTAGACACTACATACTGTCAACCAAAAACTACTCCCTTTCAATGCTTTATGACATCCATAGATCTCTTTTCAAACCCTAGACAAATCCTTAATCTTCACCCACTACTGTACCTCTAAGAGTTCAAAATAGACCTTAAGATCAGTTTTATTAGCATTACACTGTCATACAGACCCTTACTACTTACTTTGCTGGAATTGAATAAGGAACTGCCTGATGTTGCACAAATTGAGGGAACACTTATTGTAAGAGTCTAGAGTTTTCATAAATTTCCAGGAATATGTACAGATATTAGTCATGACAAAATAAGAAAAATCTTCATACTAAATAGAAACAACGTCTGCCGAAGTAATAAATGCTTAGCAAAGGTTTTCCAAGGGTTTAAACAAATTTCTGGTTTGATTTCACAGAGAATTGGAATCGAATCTTCTAATCATTGTATCATTTTCACACAAATATTCATATTGAATTTTCTTTGTTTGGTAGATGATTAGCTAATACTTAAATGACACTCATGCAATTGGAGGTTCAAGCAAGCATGGATCCTGTAAAGAAGAGGAGGAAGAACAACACAGGTGTAAATAATTTTGAATCACAACAGGCATGCAGATGCGGTGATGGTGCATCTACCTTATCTCTATCATTTAAAGTCTGGATGCATCAAAGAAAGCCTCAACAGTTGGGCTCAACACCAGCTGTTACACTTCCTCTTCCAAGGGATGCATTGAAGAAGCCACTCAGACTGTTAGAGGTCAGAAGATTGAATCTTTATATCATATGGGCCCAACATTGGAGAAAGGAAATTTTGGAATAGTTAGACTCTGCAAGAACAGGGTCACAGGAGAAGAGTTCGCATGCAAAACTCTGCCCAAAGATGGTGCAGAAAATCCCTACCGTGTGGTGGAGATTATGCAACGATTATCTGTTCATCATAATATTGTAACACTTCGGGCTGTGTATGAAGATGCAAATTCTTTGCATCTTGTAATGGAGATTTGCATGGGGGGACGTTTGGTTGATTCGATGAAGAAGAATGGGTGTTATTCTGAGCGCCAAGCTATAAAATTAATCAAAAAGTTAGTTGGTGCAATTCAATACTACTTCACAGGGATATAAAACCTGAAAATGTTCTTCTAACCAACGATGGACAGATGAAGTTATCTGATTTTGGCCTGTCCGTTCACGTTGCAAATGGTACGGGGTTCAAAGTTTCAGCTTTAGGTTTTTAATATCTTTGAAATAAATTATTTATTATGATTACTGGTCATTTCCTAAAATTTCTTCTTCATATTGAATACAGGCAAAAAATTATCACGCTTGGTGGGCACTCCTGAAGTTTTGGGAGGGGCATATACAGAAAAGGTGGATATGTGGATTACTGGTGTCCTTCTCCATGCCCTCTTCATTGGTGACTCCCCATTTCCTGGGGATTCTGTGGATACCATTTTTGAGGCAGTAGAAAATGTACAATTGGATTTCCAGACTGAAAAGTGGAAGTCTATTTCTGGACCGGCAAAGGATTTCTTGTCAAGGATGCTTGGAAGGGATGTTGAAAAGAGACTCTCCCCACACGAAGTTTTGAGTATGTATAATTTTCTAGTAGCATATCTTTTGTATTTGTGTAATTCTGGCCAATAAAAATAGGATAAATATTTAATGTTGTTGCAGATACATTAAATCAATCTCACTTGATTTTGAATTTGTATATCACCTTGAACCATGCTTTTGTACATTGTATAATTTAAGTAGTGAATAATGAGCACCTAACACCTACTTCTCAATTGCAAGTGAACATTTCATGCTAAATTCATCAATATAATGCATCTTCACCATCTTATTAAAGCCACTACAATCACCCCAACAAGCTTGTGTTTTGGGATACCTAGTTCACTTCTGTTATATTATGCTCCTAAATACATTTTTTCTTCACAAAAAAATTAATTGCCCAAATATACTTATTTTTTAAACATATCTAGGTCTTTTACTTTTAGAAGTCCCTTCTCATACTCAAATTATAAAAGATGTTTATGAATATGTGCCTAGTCCAAAATTTCTTCATTTTGATGAGTCAAGTATCCTAAATGTGCATCCAATTTTTTGAGAGTTTTATCAACTCCAGAGACTATAGTTCCTAATCCACATGAGACTCCCTTTCTCCATTTATAGATTGAGAATTCAAATGATCCACACGAATATTGCAGTACAACTTGTAAATTCTATGAGTTCTTGCCAAATTCACAAGGATTTCTACAAGGTGAGTAATTCCCAATAGATTCTTGCATTGAGTCCTCGAGCGATTTTTTTAGGAAACTACATACATTTAAAAAAGAAGCTCTTCATGAGAAAATGGAATAGCAAAAGAAAAACTCTTTGGGTCCATACATGAAATGACATGGGTTGGCCTACTATGGGATAGCTACTTATCTCTAACTTATTGGGCCAAAAACTTGCATTTGGCTTATCTATCTCATCCTATCATTATGTGGGCCCTTGCTAATAATTGGTCAAAGAAACTTTACCTAATGGGCCCCATTAAGCCCCTAATTGTAGAGCCTTGCTCTCCATTATCCTCAGATCATGTTTTGTTTCTAGAAAATCAAGTGCTTTGCAACCGATAACGTGTTCCTTCACACAACCTATATTCAACGTCGAGTTTCCTAATTCTCTCAACACATTTTGAAATTGGCAAATTCATTTTCTCGTACAATCATCAATTTTCAGATGCTCCGTTGGTTCTTCAGAGCCATTGATCGAAGATAATCGAAATACATGGATGTATCTCACAACGTTTGAACTTTATTGATCTGATAAGTTTAAAACATTGTGCCATTGGTTGAAGCATAGGAGTCAGCAATTGGTGGGGCCAGAGTAACAGAGCTAAAGATATTTTGGGTAAGTAAGCTCCATGCGGCAAAATTTCATAGATTATAAATGTTGTCAGTGTTGCAAGTATGTGCTTAACCTATGTTGTCATTGATGTCAACATATTTGTGTTGTCATTAGTGTCAACTGTGCTCTTGTTTTGATGCTTGTTTGTAATGAGGTAGATGCTGTAGGAGTTCGAACAACACTGAGAGGGGGGGTGAATCAGTGTTGTGTAGATTTTTTGCAACTTATTATAATTTTTGATTTACAAGACTCAGAAAGAGAAAGTCATCAATAAACTATTACACATATATGTACAAGTTTGATAGTGAAAATTATGAGCAGGACCACACAGAGATAAATCTTAACATAGAAGTAAAAATACACATAGAAGCATATCATTAACACAAGAATTACTGGAGTGGAAAACCCTCTTTGGGTAGAAAAACCACTCATGAAGTGCCTCACTGGCTTAACTTTGAAAACATCTTACAAAGCCTCACTGGCTGAATATTATGTCTCACTGACTATTGAGGTCTCACTGACCTACAAGCCTCACTGGCATACTGTTTAGAAGCACCAGCTTCAAGGAGCACCAACCCCTATTACAGAACTGACTGAAAACACAAATTCAGAGGGTTTCTCTGTTTCAATACATAACACTTATTCTCTCTCATGTGTCTGTCAAATGACCATTCCCAAATCATATACAAACTCAGATATTTCAATCCTGTATCATGATCCACTCTATAACACCAACACTGCTTGATTCTTAACAACACTGCTTGATTTTCAACAACACTTCTCTAAACTGTATGTTTCATCTCTGTCTATTTATAAGGTTGCATCAATGCACCTGAAAGATTATTGTAAATAAAAAGACTTTTGATGTTCCTCTTCTCTTCAAAAGCTTCTTCTTTATTTTTGTGTCAATTTCACCTTCTGACCCTTGACATCTGCATAAACAATTTATCTATACAAAAATCTTCAATAATATTAATCAGTGCCCTGTAAAATAAAAAAACTCTTCTTGTATCCTCTTTTTACATTTCTACAAAATAAAAACATTTTCTTTTCAATTTTCATCTTGAATCTCCTTTTTGTATTCTCCAATCTGCAAAGAAAATCTCCTTAAAAACTTCCAAGCTTTTACATTCAAAACCCTTGAGCTTCTTCTTCTTCTCAATCTGCAAGAGTATCTTCAATCTCTCTTTGGATTAAAACAATATTTTCAATCTGCAAAAATATCATTTTCAAAACTAAAAATCTGCATCCAATGCCCTGCTCACAAAAAATAATATCTTAAAAAAAATTTCCAAATTATTCAAAAACATCTTCTTATGACCTTTCATGTCCTTCACCAATTTTTCTTAAAAAAAAATCTCCTCAAAAATTTGATCTTTTCTATCTTTCAATATCCTTAAAAAAAACTCTTAAGAGTTGTTAAATTAGAAAAATCAATTTCTAATTTTATTTTTCTTTAAAAAAACTTCTCACCACAAAAAGAAACTCTCCATTTTGTAGGGGCCGACCATTTAGAATTTAAACAAGTTTCTAAAAAAATTTAAAGCCATCAAAGGCTTAGAGATTGGCATATTAGAAACTTTAATAATTATGATGCCTTTGTTTTAAAACTTTTATTTCTCCCTTGAAAAATGCATCGTGGCATTTGGACTTCCTTAAGAAATTTGGGCTAAATAAAAACTTTGAAAGTTTCTAAGTTTAAACATTCCCCATGCTCTCCTTTAACCTATGCGCCCATTTTGCTTTTGGCGGTGAAAGAAATTTAAAATTAAAACTTTGAAAGCCCGCCCACTCCACATTTGGCACTCAAATTTTATAAAGGAACTTTGAAACATAGGTAAATATCCTTAGTTGCCCGGTCATATACATGACCCCGAACCCCTCCAAAAGGTCAACATAAGTGATATTACTTGTAATAACAAGTCACCAAAAGAATAGATAAAGGAATATATTATATGACAGGTAGAAAAATAGATAATGTGTTAGAATTTAGGAAATTCAAAACACTTCAGAAGCTTACATAGCTTAGCACACTGTCATTAGTCAATTCTATACTGCAACCTATTATCCTTTATGATGACAATGTATATAATTTCTTAAGGAATAAAAATCACCTTATATCCTTATGTGCATAGTCATATTTAAAATTAACATAGCCACAGTGACATTGTCAAATTTGTCCTTTGAAGATGAAGCATAACAACTCTTTGCACTTACTTCTCTGAAGCATGACATCTTAAGATTCTGAAAACATGATCATTATGAATGAAGTATAACCAAGGTGACTCTTTCTTGAACAAGAACCTTTTCTTAAGATCTTGAAACATCCTACAACAATAACACCCAAACTTGTGATGCCAAACTCCTGATGATGAAATATCTGAAACAACCTCTTCAAACAAGGATTTGATATGATGTCATAAACTCATGATGACACAACTCCTGCTCCTGTCAAGAACTTCACACAACGCTTGATGAACACACATATGAACACAAATCTTATCATTTTCTTCCTGAATGGTGACTTTTTGATGTTCACTAATATCAACTCAAGATTCTTTCATAAACAAGATCAAATATGAGAATCCATTCTGAGACACACTAAACATGAGAATCCATTCTGAAACAACCTTGAAGATATCCTGATCAATTCAAACCATGAATATGAACATAAATAATTCCTATCAAATCCAACACTATGCAAACCTGCAAGACCTTTTTGACATCAATGACAATCATTCTGCATCAGATGCTTCGTATTTGCCTATGTAAGTGTTGTAGATCCTGATATTGAGGATATTGAGAAAAATTGCTCCTCCGATGGAAACAGTATGTTGCAGAGTATCTTTGTCTGTAGAAGAACAATCCAACAAATTGCTCTACATTTCGTATAGAATGAATATATTTATCTATGGATTGGAAGTTATTTAGATACATGTTTGAAGATGCTATGTTCCAAGTTTGAGCCTCTGGTATGAAGATTTGAGTGAGTTATGTTCACCAGAGTGAAAACTATTTTTTCTGCATGTTGGGTGGTGATAGGGAGATAGTATTATGCTCCGCATCCGCATTAAAGTATTTTGGTCTATTGTTCTAGAGTTAAGTCCGAGATGATGTTATGCGCTTTCAATTCCAATGGTTTGTGATTTGGTGGTCCGCAAGTGATCTTTTCTTTATGACAGTAACTAACAATGTTGTTTATAAGCTTCAGTTTGAAGAATCTTCTTGTCAAAGTGGTTAAAGGTTGTGCAGTTGTTCCTAGTAGTTACAATGTGCTTGTGGATGTCTCTTGATCATGTTCCTATCCTTGGGTTAGTCCACAAAGAGAAATTTGGATCATGGATGAAGAATGTTCTTGAAAGTCTTAATGAGAACACCAATCTTGGCCGACTTGGTTGTTTTCACTATTTGCGCAGATGCATTGAAGATTGTAGATATGTGTCATGGCATGGAAGATTGCATTTGAGTCCCAACTAAGGCGTAGCGTGATCAACATACATCTTTACATCTTTTCCTTAGCTAATTTTGTATTAGGTCCAGACCTATTTTTATGTATATTTTTGTAATGCCGACCTTGGAGATTGTCCCAACGGTTTATAAATGTAATGCCGTCCTTGATGTACATTCCAAGGTTGATGAATTGTATAAAGACATGTAATGTAACTACAAAAAAGATGTCTTGGTGCAAAAATGAAAAGATAGGTGCGAAGGTGTAAGAAGAGTAGAACATAGATGTTATATTGTGCTTCAATGGAACTGAACTCAGGCATGAAGTAGATTCTATCAAATCAGTTCACCAATCCTTGGTAGTGAGCCACCCCTTGGCAGTGAGCTGATCTTAGCAGTGAGCCCTAATATTTGCAGTGAGCATTTTGGGTAGTGAGCCTCTGATTTTCGGTATTGCTATAACTTATTTATTTTTGTAGGCTAACACCCACCGTGGTTTTTCCCTTATAGGGTTTTCCACGTAAACATTCTGTTGTCTCATGTGTTATTGTGTTGAGCTTCTTGTTTTATGCTTTCATGGTTAATCTTAATAACAGTTATTAAGATTTGGATATGTTAATATTCATAAGGGGTTAAAGTTTTGTGGCAACTGATTCACCCCCTTCCCTCTCAGTTGTCCTGTACATCTCAATAGTCAGTATGACAACTTTATTATGTTGCGACATTGGTCAGAACATATGAATCACCAAGTGACATGGTCCCTAATTCTTTGTTAATGAGTAAAGTAAATGGTGGGTCCAGATGCCATATGGTAGCATTGCAAAACATTTGAAGCTACCAAATCTAACAACAAAAATATGTGCCATTGGTTAGTTTTGATAACTCACCAGTGAGTGGGCCCCATTTCCCTTGGTAGGATATTTTAAAAACTTGATTCATCGATCATTTTTCAAAATGATTTGATGGTTCATGCAATGCATAAACATTGTCAACGTGGTGATTTTATAACATTACACTATTCATGAACAAAATTGAGTTAGTACAATGGTGGGCCAAGTAGTGCAAGGTAAAGATAGCATCCTAGCGATATTTGTCAGCTCAACACTCCTCAAAATGATTGTCAAATCTGACACACTTTTCTATTACACCATTGGTTAGGAATAAAAGAACTATAGCTCACTTGGCGTTCTTTAGAACCGATGGATTTAATCTATGTATGATCTTACGGCCCATACATGCATTAAAATATGATCAAAACACAACAAACACTCCAGGCACTTGAAGACAGTAAGAGACATGCAAACACATAGAGAAGACAATAATAGTCACGCAAGACATGGAGAAGACAGTATTGAAGACACACAAAACATAATGAATACAGTGAATGCAGTGATTATTTCTTTTTCATTTTCATATATATAAATGAATGCAGATACATGGAAAGTAAAAATGCAACACACAACCCCAAAATGTAGGAGAGGCATTTCTTCATGGCCTTGAGACTACATATGGGGGAGAAGACACACCAAACAAATCTCAAAGCGTAGGAGGGGTATTTTTCCACACCCAAGGTTGAGACTACACTTGAGAACAAGCACGCCATACAAAATCCAAAGCATAGGAGGTGCATTTCACCACACCCTTGAGACTATGCTTGTGAGAAAACATGCCATACAAAGCCGGAATGTAGGAGGGGCATTTTGCCACACTCTTGAGACTACACATGGGGAAAACACACAGAAAACATGAGCACAATATAGCACAGGCCAAAGACATACTATAGGTCTAGAACATGACAAACAAGGTGATGGAAGGAACTTATTTCTAAGCTCCCACCATATTAAGCATGCTACAGGCACACCTCACAGTTGAGCTTATGCCACAGCAACTGCCAAAGACATGCTTAAGGGAGGATACACCAACCCCGCCTACTCAGAGGACTTTTGAAATAAAAAGGTTGTGCACTAGCTCAAGAGATACACCATTCCCACCTCCGCAGAGGGCTTTGAATAAAAGGATATGCACAATATCCCGCCTCTATAGACGGCTTTTTGATTGCAATGTAGATAAAGATGTGCACTCGCACTGGAGATACAACATCCCACCTCCATAGAGGGCTTACAAACACACTTCGTTAGTACCAAAATCATTAGACAACTTACCTTATATGCCCCCACCTTAAGGTGATTGATGTCGTGTACCGATATCAAGCACATTAAGGTAGAGAGAAAACACACAAGGGAACAAGAGCTTTCGCAAAGCCCAAGCCCCCAAAGGTGACATGTGCTCACGATCACTGAATGTTCCCACAAACACACACTTCTTAATTTAAGCAATGCATGAAAAAAAAGAAGCCAAGGCTACACAAACGGGTTTGATTCTGAGTATCGCTGTGGGGCTTATACTGCAGGCATCTCAAAACTGAGTATAATAATAAGGCGAGACACCCAAAACAATCAAGGTGCACGGAGCAGATGTATTGTTATGATTTGTTAGAAAGATAAGACGCCATCAAATATCACACGAAGTGATTCTACTAGCCAAGCGTTGGATATATAAATCAACCCCATCTTCATGTATGGACTAGTTCCATTTTTGCTGCTGAAGGGACACATGGTCCATATCAGTTATTTGTTTATTTTTCATCATCCGTCGACTAGATAGAATCACTAGAAGAAGGTAAACAATAAAAAGAGAGGAGAACAAGTGTCTTAGGAACAATCACATAGGAGGATGCCCCCAGGTTATCAACTGCAACGCTATGCCCCTAAGACACAACACACAACAATAAAAATAGAGGAGAAACAAGATAGAAGAATGATGATACAAATAGAAGAATGGTCACAATAGAGGCGGTATCCTGATATCCTCAATCTTACAAGAGTATCAAGGGTCATCCAAGGAGGCCTAAACAACACATAACACATTATGGGGGAACACAGTACAAGAGGGGAGGTCACATAAACGAGCAAATAATGCTACGACATAGGTGACCACCAGGGTTAGAAATACTTACCTATTGCTAAGAAAGGCTCAAACTTGTGAGCATCTTAAAAAGGGGCTCCGTCAAGTTTTGTAAAAAGTGTGAACAATTTGCATTTGTTTGATTTTTATTTTTAGGATGATCAATCAGTGTTTGTTTGTCAAATCGTTGTACATTCAAAATCTTTATTGTTTGTGAGGAAGGGATTCATTACTATTTCCCACTGATGATAATCGTCTTGTTCTTTTTTGATCCTTTGATTTCTTATTCCGGTGTGTTAGTCTTTTGTAGTGAAAAGGACTATCCTCCACCGTATCAACCTTTCACTGTACCACAATCTCTTGTCTCAGTTGTTCAATTTATCTTTTTAATGTTTTTTGGTTAGCTCCTGATCCTTGAAGGGATAACGGAGGAGGAACCTCAGCATAAATACCATTTCTTCATGGACAAGGTGAATTCTTAGTTTTCTCCTTATCCACTTCTATCACACGGTCCACTATTTCATCATAATCCAAATAGTCATCTTCCACTTCTACTGTATTTTGTTCCATCATATTGTTCTGATTATGTTTAGGGATGGGATAAATAAAGATCTATAAATTCTGATTCGGAGGAGCAACCGACTTATTTCCATTGTCATTCATACCAGTTACTTGTATAACATTCGAGTCGATGAGGTCTTGAATTTCATGTTTAAAACACATACATTATTCAGTATCATGCTCTTGTTGCCGATGATAGTGAAAAAAAGCATTAGCATCAAAGTAAGGTCCTTGCATTCTACTAGCATCCAATGGTTTAATTGGAGGAAGCTTCAAGAGGTTATTACTCACTACTTGGTTCATGATAGAATGTAAGGAGTCAGATATCAGAGTGAATTGTCTTTGTTGTTGTCGATTATGAAACGGTGCCCTCTTAGGATTAGTGATAGCGGACACTTGTGAAAAATTGTTTGAATTCTGCCCATTAACCTTGATGAAACTCTTATTATTCATGTTAAAGTTGTTTTGTGAAGATCCACCCGTGGATTGACCAACTTGAGCTGATGAGTTTTAGTTTTCATACTGACTAAACGAAAGTTGGTAATCACAAAGGGTTGTGCATAAATGTTGAAAAGAGTTATACTTCATCAAGATGATTTTATCACAGATGTTAGGTTGTAGATTTGTAATAAATACCTTCTGAAAATTCTCATCATTCATCTGGTATTGAATTTGTGTATAAAGAGCTTGATACCGACTGATAAACTTAGTTAGCTTCTCTTTTGGACCTTGTTTGCAATGAACTATATCAATCAATGATACTTGAGGTCCAATGTTTTCTTGAAGATGTTGTAAGAATTGATCAACTAGATGAGAGAAAAAGTGTATTGAATTCGGACGTAAAGAGCAAAACTAGTCCAAGGCAGTATCTTTGAGAGATCGCAGAAAAAGTTTTGCTAACAAGTCCTCTTCAAAGTAGAAATCAATACACATAGCTGTGAATGTTGCCACATGAATATTAGGATCACTTTTTCCACCATATGTTTCAAAGCGAGGAGTTTCAAACTTCTCAGGCATAGGAGTTCTCAAGATTGCATAAGATAGAGGATTATGAGCATGATATATTGGTATGTTAGTTTGTGAAGAATTTGTCGAGCTCGTTACCTTTTGTTGTAAAGAGGTCATGCCTTGCAAGAGTTGGTTTAAGAGCCCATCATTAGGAGATGCAGTTTGAGAATTTGAAGTTGTGGTCACGAGATTTTGAGGAGATTGATTATGAGTGGTAAGGAAAGGTGGTTGAGATTAATTGTGAGTGGAAGGTGGTTGAGAATAGTTGTAGGTAAGAGGTGGTTGATAATAAGTGGAATGGAGTGGTGCTTGAGAGTGATTATTCGCAAAAGAAGTCACCCTAGGTGGCTGGTTTTGATAGTTGAATCCCACAATTTTGTAATTTTGTGAATTAGTGCCATTAGATACTCCAATACAAGTGGTAGCATTACTGCAAGCATGTGTATTAGTAGTTAGAATTGTTGATGTAAATGTAGACATTCCAGTAGTCGGTATAGGTGTCGATACTTGTGTATGAGACGGTGATATGTTATTAATAACATTCGCACATTCAGTCACCGGCATAAAATTATTATGAACTATATGCACTAAGCCTCGAAGTGCATTAACACCATCTTGTCCTTTTAACAAATCTCTTATGTTGTGAATCACATGTATAGCTTCTTCCGCTATTCTTTCAATTTCGATAAATGCTTGAAAATTAGCTAGTTCTTTATAAACTTTGTTTAATTTCTCATCAGGTACATGTGTTATCACCTCAATAGGGTCCTCAACATCATGAAATATTTGTTCTTCCATTGTAGTTGTAGGAGGAATGATATCTTGAAAAATTTGTGTTTCTCCTTTTGTAAAGAAAGTGTTCAATGGATTTACGGATGTAGGAACACAGTTAGTTTCAGGGGCACTAGAACCCATTATTCTAATACTTCTCCTTAAATGGATATTTCTATTATGGCAGTGGGTTATAAGACTCATGCAAAAGCATACAACACTCAATGCACAAACTAATAGATGTAAGGACTCGACTTCTTATTTACAAAATAATACTCAATCTTAATTCAAAAATATCGAGAAAATAAAAATTTTGATCTAACAAATGCAGGAAATGCAGATTCATGAAATTTTACTATTAATTCTAAGAAGTGATCAATGCATGTTATAGCAGTTAGACAACTAAAGCTCAGTTTTATAAAGTCATCAGGTCTTAAAAGGTTCACCACTCTTAATTTAGTGAAGAGAGAAGTACATTTCTTAAGCTAACATTTAAGAACAACTGATCAACACATACCTTAAGTCCTTCATTACACCCTGCATTCATTTTCGACAACTTGTTGTCTCTCTAATGACTTGTATCCTTATCATTTGCACAAAACTAACTAGACAATCTCATGTTAAGACAACTCATAAATCATTACTTAGAAAGTTAAGATCACGATGCTAATTATAGAAGAACACCCTATATCTGTGGGACCTAAGTACTGGGGGCATCCTTCACCTTCCAAAATGCCTACATACCCTATATCCACGGGATCAAGGCTCCCCACAGATGCGGCTGACAGTGGGGTATGCGAATATGTAGTTCTGTCTTACACTATGTTTGATGCAACTGTGAGTGGGTATGCAGCCCTTTCTAGGGTGATTCCTAGCCCCAGACAATTCTTTGTCGGCTGCCACCCACTCAGATGAAACAAGGACGAAATTAAATCCACTATCACGACCACCTAAAAGGGGTGGTTTTCATGTAGCTCTAGTGTTGAGGAAGCCCTATTAGGTGTCCACTCAAGGCATTAAGTTTACCTAAGGCAAGTTTATCTCCAAAATCATATACTATTTTTACATCAAAAGGTTTCCTAATAGATCTATTCATGGTATTCCTGATTCTTTTTGGAATAATACTTGCAAGACCATACTGTAATTCAATACCCTAAAGTCACATTCAAAATCTAAGCACATAGTGAAAACTCTATGAATTCTAAATTCTATGAGCTTTAACCTCAAGGGATAAGAATTATATCAATTACTAAAGAGAATAAAATTGACTATCTTAAATTACAATGATTATAACATAGCTATATCTATAATTCCATTTAGTCAACTCGGGGAGGTAAAGGTCTCCAAGGTTACTACTATCACCCTACTAGACTCTAGGTTATAAATGCAATTTTCTTCAAGGAGAAGACATAAGCTATAGTAGTCCTACATCATGATCTCTTCAAGCTGTTAAGAAAAACTATTGATAACAATTCTTTATTTAAATCATCATCTATATTTATCAACCTTGATACACTAAAAGACGTATAATCGTAATTCTACTCATAGCATGCCTTATTACCAAATAACTAACCCAACTCAATTTTATTGTTACAAAACCTCATAGTGATCAAAAGAAGCATATTTTGCTCATCTACTTAGCTAACTCACATGTTCAAGGTAATTTTCGCTATCTTCTTAAAGATGACATTGAGCTAAGACAATTACACATACATTATTCGTAAAATTATTTAATTATTACATATAAAGTTACCTGCTTAAATGAGTTACTATCATGGTATTCTTACCATAGTTGAGTACGTAGTTGTTCTTGTCTAGGTCTTTAATACTCCACAACCTACACTCAATTAATTAGTCTTATGCATTCAAGTACATAAATAGAAATGTCATAATACACAAGAAGTCACAAACCCTGAGTTATCCATCAAATAGATTACTAACCACTAGTATTGGAGAGAGTATGCAATACAATGATTGAAAGGTTAACATCTAGAGTTTCAAAGCTAGCCAATGTCATAAGAGCTACATGAAACAAGTGTTTGACTAATTTTCACAAGACGTGTTTATGGTTTATTAAATTAGAAACTCACACACTAACGCAACTACTAAAGAATACATTAGGTATCTATAACTATTAACGATGCTTGCAACTTATACCATTCACTAGGAACTAAAAGATCATTTTAACTTTGTACAAATTCTCAATATCTATTTAGCCGGAACCATTTGTTTGATTTGAACATAACTGGGAAAACACTGTATTGGGGTTGTGGCAATAGGCATAGGAATATAGATAATATTTATGTTGAGTACTTACAATAATACAACATACTTTATGGAACTAATTGACATCAATACTATATCAATAATTCTGAAACAAAGGGAAGAAATCAATTTCTAAATCATATAATTTTTATTAAACAATGATTTATGAATTTAACTTCAACAAATATTATTCAAAACTAGTATACAATACTTGAGCAAGAAAATAATTTAGAAATAAAATACATGTTCTAATCCAAGTGTCAAAATAATTCAATAAAAGAAAAAGAGTAAACCTCCACATGATTAATATATGCATTGGATTCCTATTTTGAAGTATAAACTTGAAAATTCCTAACTTAAACTTGATGTAAACCTATATAAATGGTCCAAGAGAATAGGCATTAAAGTATTCAATACCATAGGACTACTATCTTCATGAAAAAAAAGTACAATACTTCATTATATATTCTATCTAATCCTTTCTACCATTCTACTATCTTACATATTCTACTTACTTCATCCTACAACTTATTTTTCTTACTTTATTCATCTATTTTTCTATTATCTTTATCTATATTTATTTTTTTACTTAACTCGCTCTACTCTACATTATTCTACGTCTTAATAGATTATTCTTCTAATTCTCTTTTACCTCTTTTCACCAACCTATTTTCAATAAACTGTCATCATACTTACTTCTATTATTTCTCACATCTCTTTTCATCTCATCTACCTTACTTTTTTTTTCTAATAATTTATTAGATAAATTTCTTATTATCCCTCCTATTCACTTAATTATCCACATCTATTTATGTATGCAAAATATTAAAATCAGTAATTTACATTGCTCACCTTTCACATCGCTACATTTCAATTTTATTTCTATACCTACTCATCACTTCTTCCTATATCATTTTCTATTTCACACCTTTTCCTCATCCCTTACATGTATTATTTTATAACCTTATGTTCATTCATATCCTTCTTAATATTTCATCTATACTTATTTTCACTTTTTATAACATCGCCTATTCACCTTCCAACCTATTTCAACCTTAATTATATGCTCTACTCTCTTATTAATCTTCAACACTTATAATATCATTATTGTTTATTACTTGTTTTCCACATCTCCATTCTTTTTTTTATTGTCCACTTCTATCACTCAGTATTCTCCCTCTATTCTATTGTTATTGCATCCTCATTAAACATCGTTACTTCTTTTTATTATACACTCAATACTCCACATCCCACATTTCCACTTCTATCGTTTTATACCTTTTTCCTCTCACAACATACCCATCTCCTTACCACTATTAATCACTTTCCTTCTTTCTTCTTTGTGCAACTCATACCTTTTATAATTAATCCAATTTTTTTATTATTTAATACATTTCTGCATCTTTTGGGATTGTTATCATATTTACGTTATTTCAACCAATTCTTCTTCTCCATCTTCATAATTTTATACTTTTCCTTTTTATTATATTTTTCCATCACTCGTATTATTATTAACTATATAAATTTATATAATACATTTGATGTCTAACAATATAATCATTATTATTAAATCTAAGGCAATATGTCCTACACAAAATAGTGTTTATCACTTGAAGCATTAATTTTGATAAATGGCATATCTTCCCAGTAAATGAAATGGACAGGTGTAAAAACAATTTCCTCAGCCATTGCCAGTGTCCTCCTTGCCTGTCTTGATAGGGCGTTTGGAACAGGGTAAGGACTTCCTTCAAAGCATAATTGAAAGTAGATTTTTGTCAGATGTTGTAGCTGCAAGTGCCTTGGTAGGCATGTATGCAAAATGTGGAAGCATAGACAGGGCGTGTGCCCTTAACAGAATGCCTCAAAGAAATGATCTTTCATCGAATGCCATGAGTGTAGGATATATATTCAAATGGGTTTGTTAAAAAGTCTTAGAAACTTTTATGCAAATGCAACTGGTGTGTGTAAAACCAGACTCCTCAACCTTTGCCAACATCCTCCGTACCCATGCTCAAACTGGAGCTTTGGAAGAGGGGAAGGAAATCCATTGAAGCAAATTTTAAAGGGGATTTTTGTCAGATGAAGTAGCTGCAAGTGCCCTAGTAGACCTGTATGCAAAAATGTGGAATCATAGACAAGGCACGTGAACTGTTTGACAGAATCCCAAAATGAAGTGTGGTCTCATTGACTGCAATGATCACAGGATATGCACAAAATGGAATTGTTGAAAAGGATTTAAAAAAACTTTCAGGCAACTGTGATTGACAGGTGTAAAGTCAAATCCTATAACCCTTGCCAGTGTCCTTCCTGCCTATGCCAAAATGGGAGTTGTCGAACAGGGTAGGGACATCCATCAAAGCAAAACGGAAGGGGAATATTTGTCAGATATTATAGTTGAAATGCACTAGTAGACATGTATGAAAGATGTAGAAGCATAGACAAGGCACGAGTGCCCTCATGAGAACCCCCAAAGAATTGGGGTTTCATAGAATACACGATTGCAGGAAAATCTCAAAATGGGTTTATTGATAAGGCTTTAGAAACTTACAGAAATTGCAATTGGCAGGTGCAAAACTAAATTCCACCATTGTTACCAACATCTTCTCTGTGTGCTTGTGCTTGAGCCTCCTCTCCTCTGTTGCCCTCCTCTTTTTCTCCACTGAAAATTTTGCTTCTCTCTCCATGCCCCTCATTCTTTGTCTCTCTATCTTTTAGTGGACAATTAAGAGCACGTTTATATCTTTCAATTGTGCTTCTTGTAATCTCGGAAGGTGGGTACTGATAAATTTTCTTGGTGTCTGAGAAAACAATGCCAGTCACCTCTGCATCACACAAGATGGAGAGCTCTTTGCACTTCTTAAACATCACACCTTTGCGCTTGGATAATGTGACTTGCATGTTCGTCACCCTCTCTATTCTATCTTTACTTGCCCCATATTACACTCTCACACTTCTCTCATAGACAAAATGTCAGGATGGCTCCGAAAGAGCTCTGTATCTCTTCCAAAAAAATAGTCCTTGATTTGCACTAAACTACTCAAATATATGTTGAAAATCCACACCAAACACATTAATTAGGCAGATTGTTTTCTGATTTCCCTATTGAATATGAATCAACATTATAATTAGATAAGTGCACTACCCACCTACTCCTCTTGGCGTTGAAGAAAAAGACCTCCCTGTCATACTGCCAATGTCCAGTCCAAGAAGGAAAACCCACAAAAACATTAAATTGCATTTAATTTTCTGTCAAGACTTCTTGCTTGCATCCCATGCCACTCCACCATGGTACTTCTGTTAAAATATATATTTTTTCAGTCGGTGCTCCACGATGCTGAGAAAAATGGTGGAAAAATAAAGTGGTCCTATTAATGATTAAATACAATTTATTTATTTATTTTGTTAATTTCAACTTAATTAATGATTAAATAACAATATAATTAAAGATAACTATAGCAGGTGTAGTAATTATTGAGATATTATGAATAGTTATAAAAATAATAATATTAACAATTATTAGACTATAATTAAATGATAATCAAATAATAATAACCTTATTAATTGTTAAGTCGTATAAAAAGATCAAATAGTGAATGAGAGTCATGACAATAGAACAAACCTTAGGATGAAGGTATAGTTGTTAAAATACACAATGTGTAAATGTAAAGATTGGAATGCAAATACAAAAACACACTATAATGAAACGCTACAATCTGAAATTAGACCTAAAAGAGTGTTTAAGAGAGTATTAAAATCTAAAACAAGATTTTAACTACAAACCCTAGCTATTGCCAAGATTAGGTTATATGAAAAATGCACAATTTTAAGCAAATTCTACCAAATAAAGCTTGAAAATGCAATACAAATAATTATAGAATGATGTACTACTATAATCTATATCGGATTTGATGTAAAAATCAGATATTAGATGAAATGCAATGAAATTAATACAAACTATGCAAAAATGTAAGTCTAGAATGCCAATTTTTTTCAAATTTTTCAATTTTTTTGTAATTTTTCAAATGCAATAAGATGATGATAAAATGAATGAAATGAAAATCTAAAGTACAAAACTCATAAAGGTGCAAAATGTAATAAAACATAGGTTCACAAAAATGTAATGTAGGAAAAAGGGGGAAGAGGGTTGATTTGATGATATGCCTAGATCTTCCTTTCACTACACACATTCAAGGACATTTAACTGAGTTGAATCTCAACTTTTGCAAGAGAATTCACCTACAGGTTGGTTGTCACTTGTAATGGTAGGGAAATTTAGAATTTACTGATTAATGTATTAATTTAATGCCCAATTATACTTAAATCCCTAATTATGTAAAATCATAACTAAACAAATGAATCCCGACAACTACTTGCACACAAAGATATTATATTTAGAGTAGATACATACTAGATTTTGATATTGAGGATACAGAAAAGTCAGGGGCTAAAGAGTAGGTGCCCAAGCCCAAGGTATGAATTTCTTTAGGGATTTTCAGAAGTTGTCTGCTACTGTTCACCACTATCCTAGAGGTTTTTAGGCCTGCAAATCCAGAGGGCTTCGGGGTAGGCGCCCAAGCCCAGGTACTATTTTTTTCCTTTGGATTCACGATCTCCACACTCTATCACAACCTTCTGCAACTCCACTCTGCAAGATACGACACTTGTCACCTACAATCACAAGGAATGGGGTTGGGGTTGTGGTGTTTAGGAGCTTGCCTTAGTCAAGCCTTGGAATGGTATTCAAGCCTTCCAACACCATTTTTTGATAAAGAGTGTGTATCCCCGCGGGATAGAGGCAAAAATAAATTGATAAATGATTGATTCAACACAAATAGATATCACCTTAGAGGTGTATCTTGCATATAGATGAAGATCCTTCAACACATGAGAAGATAAAGCCAAATCTGCATAACAAACACAATAACAAGACAAATCTGCTCTACAACAATGAATTCTTTGAATGTTCTACAATTGAATAAGTTTGCCAAAATATCATAATCATCTTCTAGCTTACAAATGAAACCCTAAACATGCTTATATATGCATTCCCGCTACAAATTTTGTAATTCAAACTTAAGATGTTGGCAACAGAACCTTTTAACGGTCACAAAACTGACATTCAAATTTGGGACCCACCTAAAATAGGACAGGACTAGGGCATGAGCGCCCAAGCCCCTGGGCCCTATTTTAAGGCAGGATCAAACTCAACAATGTCCCCAAGCCCCATTTAACATGGGTTTTAGGCCATTTTGTCTCGAGAGTTAAATTTAACATGCATGATGAAAAACAAGGGACCCAAGAGCGAAACTTAGGAGGTAAAAGTCTTAGGGGGACATTTTACAATGTAACACTTTTATATGTTTAAAGTTTACAAAGCATTTCAAACTCTTTTCAAAACCTTCTAAACAAAGCTAAGACATCTTAAACCAACACACTGCTCTTTTACCTCATGAAAACTTAGAACACCTAGAAGCAGACCTAGAAGACAAACTATATGCCCCTTTGTGACTGAAATGATGACAATCAATCACGAGACTAACAACAAAACACCTTTTTGTCATTTTCAAACCTTATGAGAAAAAATAGGCAACAAGAAGATAATGCAAGTAAACCAAAACCCTCACCTTAAATCAAACCCTCATACTTAGATAGAACAAAGTAGAATGTACCCTACTTCTACTAGCTTTATTCTTTATGATAATGTGAGGCCTACATGTTCGCTCCCTTACTTTGATCATTTTATATTACTGTTGGAGACACATTTTAGACTTTTGGGCACTGTTGATCCTGATATGCAGGACTATTAGACTATATGCTTTTACTTTTGATTTATTATGTTTAGCATGATTATGATAAGACTAGATTTTGATTTTGATTTACTAATGAGGATATTGACATGTGATTTGCATTATGATACTATTTGAGATACTAGTTATGTGATTATTGTTATGGATTCATTATGCGATGTTATCTTGAAATGGATTATTGAAATGTAAATTATGAATTTATTGTGATGTGATTTTATGATTGTTTTATATGATTATGTGATGGTGTGAGTATATGCTTACTTTGTTTCGGCTATGATATACATGTCGGATTAATCTTTTGTTTAAGTGCGTAGGTGTTCTAACCAAGCCACGGATAATCAGAAATGATCCCACACATTTTGTGAATTCCCGTGTAAGCCGATCTAATTCCAAGAGGAACCAAGATCAACTATGTATTGCATGATGAAATTTTGTAGTATGGTGTTGTTTGGGATAGGTCTACCCCTTTTTATAATTGATTGTATTTGGTGTTGTAAAGGTGTAATGTTTATTTGATTTTATTTTGTGTTTTATTTTTGTGACCCATTTTTATGTGATTTTACTCAACCTATGGTGCTTAAAATGGGTTAAAAGTGACCCTGAGTTGTACCCCTAGGGTCTAGGGATCTTTTGACCTTGTTTAACCTTAGGTTAACTCCCATTTGGTCACTTAAAATTCACCTTGAAGTAAAGTGACGAAAATAGAAGTTTGGGAAGGCGTGGAAGGTGGGGTCAAACACTCAACCTCATCCACTCCTCTTTCCAAGGTTGGGGGAGTCTTCAAAACCCCTAAATTGTGGAGGACTCAATTCCAAGGCTCTCCCCTAATTGGTGAGGGTACCTTGGGGTTTTATGGGCTTTCATAGAAGGATATGATTGGGGCCTTGTAGTACCCACTTCCTTCTTTGGCTCCACTTTTCTCTCCCACATGTGTGAGAGAGAACAAGTGGAGGGGGCAAGACTTGGTGGAATGGGTGGATGACATGTGTCACCACCACATTCCATAAGCTTGCAAGTGGTTTTGTGGAGGAAGGAGAAGGTGACATGTGTTACCTTCTCATTCCTCAAGGCTCATGAGGAGAGCCTATTTTAATCCCTCTTGAAGAGAGGGAGAGGGTTGTTGATTTGTTTTTCAATTTTGGATTTCTATTTGAATTTGGGGAGAGAGTTAGAGAAAATTTTGGAGGCTCATTTGGAGGACTTGGAGTTGGAGTTGGAAGGGCTCTTCTTCAACTATCTTCCTTGTGGGATATTTAAGGTAGGATTCAAGGCTTGAAGCCTTTCCTTATGTAATTTACATTCTCGTGTGATGTTTGTGTGTGTGTATTTTTATATTTTGTTGTTGTAGGGATTTTTATGGGTGTTGTGAGAGCCTCTCCACTTGGAGAAAATGCTCAACATGTGTGGGGTGGGGGAGGAGTGAACCTCCTTGAGGTAACATCCTAATTTTTTTGGTATTTTATCCTTGAGAGCAAGTTGTGAAAATAAGCATTTTTTAATGGCTTGAGAGCCATGGAGATTTATGTGATAGTTGATATATATGTGTTGGCTTGAGGCCTTGTGAAAATTAGTTTTTGAGAGACATTTGGAGTGGCACTCTTGAGTTCAGTGATGTCCACTCCTCTGCCCATTTAAACTCATTTTTATGAGTTTTATTTTGTGCAAGCCGTGGGAGTTCTTCTTTTGATTGTTTGTGTGTTTTGTTGTGATGTGGTGTGAAAGATCCTTATGTGTGGATGACCTCCAAGCTCGGGGGTGACTCATGAGTGAGTTTATGGTAGGGAGGAGAGTGGTATTTCGTGGTTTTTCCCTCTTCCCATATTTGTTATTGTAGGTTATTGAAGTTTTGGTGCTTGGAAGAAAAAAAAAGACTTTTTATCTTTTAGTTTGTCATTTGGCTCTTGAGAGAGCTATGGTCAAGTTTGGCCTATTTGTAGTTGTTTTGTTGTAAAGAGAGAAGATAGTTCCTCTCTTGTTTTGTAAGGTAACAAGTTTATAATTTGAGTTGTATTTGTTTTTTTTTTTAAAGTTGGAAATGAGAAAAAAAATATAGTTGTTGGTTTAAATGTTATGTGGTTGAGAAAATGTGCTTTGAAAGATAAATGTATGCTCAAAATTGTTAGTAAATTTCCTATGTTTCCTTAAGTGAATAAAAGAGAAATGTTGTTGTTGTATTATTGTTTTTTTTAAATGTTGTTTAGAATAGAGTATTTTAAAAAAAAAAAGTTGTTGTTCCTATCTCACAAAAAAAAAAAAGATATATAAAGTGCTTGTAGTCATTTCAAAAAAAAAATGTTTAGCTTACCATTTCTTTAAAATATATATATAAATAAAATACTCAGTGACTATTATATATTTCAGGTGTATATACACCTTTCTTCAAAAACAAAAAAAATCCTCTAGTTTAAAACTAGAAATATATATATATATATATATATATATATATATATATATGAAAATAAATAACGTGTATACTTAATGTGTATACCTCATGAGTGGCGGCCATGACTGCCCATGAGCTCCAACCTGCAACTCAAAAACAAGAACAAGAAGAAATGAGGAAAATAGAGAAAAGACAACAAAATGAAAATAGTTGAGTAGGGTTAGGGCTTTTCTCTCTTCCCATAAGGATATTATTTTTTTATTGTGAGACTTTTTAGGGCTTTCACTTTTGACTTATGCATTTGTTTTATCATTTTTATTTAAATGGGGTTTAGGGGTAATTTTAATTTGAAAGTGGGTTGTTTATCTAGTAATGTTTTTTTTTTTTAGTTATTTATTTTATCTAGGGATGGAAATTAAATTCCTTAAATTGAATTCTTTAGCTCGTGGAGTTTAATTAATTGAGCTAGGGAAAATATATGGATTTAATTTAATTATTAGATTGGGGGTTATTTTTCCCTTATAAGTTACCCTTTGACTTTTAAATAATGTAAATCCCTCTTTTCTAAATCGATTCGAATTAATTTAATCATGGAGGTTAATGTTATTTTTTTTAATTCAATTTATTTTCCTTAATTTAATTATTACAGTGTGTAATAATTAAATAATTAATTAAGTGGATGAATTCAATTTAGTGAGCTTAAGGGGAACCTTTGGTCAAATTTTATTGATTAGAATAATTCCTATTCACGTCTGTGAGGTGTTATGCTGCCAGATTTTTTTGGGATCTAGAGTTAATTTAATTTAGCGATTTTAAACCATGTGTAGAGTAATGTTTGACGTTCCCCGCAAACTTGATGATCATAATTAAGTTAATATTTAATTTATTTATTCTTTTGAATTAGTCTTTTGATTTCGACTCGTGTCGGAATCCTTTCACCCACTTAGGTAAACTTAGGGTTTTGATCTTTCGATCCTAACCCTAATGGCGACGCTTCTCGTGTCGCATTGACCCCCTTAGTCAGCTTTCATCATGTAGGGGAATGCGCATGTGATCACATTACCCCGCATTTGATTGACATGTTTACGCCTTATGCGTATTGCCACCAAACACACTGACACGTGCGATGGGGTTTCTAGGGATGCATGGAAATTTTTTTATATTTCGTGTCATGACCACATGACTAATGTAGACATTACACATGTGTTGTGTGTCGTGACCACATGGGAAATGAGAGCATAACAGATAACATATGCATTGTGGACTGCCTACACAAACCAACATAATCTAGACTATAATAGAGACAATGATAAAGGCGATAACATATACTTGCATAAGAAAGATGTTGTTGATGTGATGGGAGAGGCTCCATTTATAGAGAGTTGAATGATGAATGGATAGCTAAGATTAAAATATGAATAGTGTGATGTGGAAGGCTAGGATAAGTGATGCTTGGAGTTGTAGTCATGTGACAAATGTCTCATGAGGGTTGAATGAGAGGAATAAATTCAAATGGCTTGCATGTAATAAGGATTTCTAGAAGCTTCGAGTAATGTGAAGATAGAGACAAATGTGGAATTAATTAGATAAATCTTTGATTTATTTGATTAATTGGGATTCAATGAAAGAAAAATGGGAATTAATTAAATAAATATAATTTATTTAATTAATTCATGAGTGAATAAAATAAATAAAATATCTTTTAAATTTATTTTATTAGAAGAAAAGTGAATAAATGAAGAAAATGACTAATTAAGGGTAAATTAATTAAATAATTAAAATTATTTAATTAATTTAGAAGACATGTCAAGATGTGTAGTGATATTAGGAATATTTCAAAAATGAAGGTGAGCACATGGTCATTTTTAGGCGTCTACATTTTGCCCCTCTTTGATACGACATCCCATAAGATGGTGTCATGTCAAAGAATTAAAAAATGCCCCATTTGGTGATGGGAACTAAGAATGGATAATGGATGCCTCCTCGAGAATTTTTTTTAGAAATTTTTTTTGAAAAAATTCTCGAAGGAAAGGGGACGACGTGAAAATGATCAAAGGGGATGGTAAAAGATGAAAAATGGAAAACTAGAGGTAAAACAAGGTGATCTAGGATAATTTAGGAAGGCTAGGGATGAAAAATAGGGCTTGGGGGCCTATAAATAGTGGCAAGGGGGCCAATTTCTAGTAATTTGTCCACATAAGCTTAACAAAACCCTTTAGAGAGAAGAAAGAGAGAGATCAATGGGAGATAGAGTTGCTATTCCTCATCATCGACATCACGGTGAGCTTGTCAGATGATTCTGGTGACCAACATGAGTTGGTAGACTGGTGAGTACCTAATCATGCAACCTTTCAGGTAGGTTAGAGGGTGAGTAGGAGTCATAAATGCTAGGGGAAAACATGGAAAACCATGGGCATGCTTTTGTAAAAGTGCACCTGGGGGAAAAAATGGCGCGCTCTTGGTGAAAAGCGACGTGCCCGTAGTGAATGCGCACCCATGGGAATGGAAGTGTGCCCACCCACGTGGTCGGAGCGTCGGCACACAAAAATGGTACACCTTTTCTAAGAAGGTTCCTGGGGCGAAAATAAGTGCGCTTTTGTAAAACAAAGTGCCTAAGGGGAAAATCAATGTGCCTTTGGCTAAAGGTGCACCTAGGGTGAATAGCAACACACTTTTGATAAAAAGAGCATCGGGGTAAGAAATGACACGCATACATATACATGCATTCAACCAAGTGAACTTTTCCTAGAAAAATTTAAAAGTTAGAAAATGTAAATCAAAATTTATGTTTAAGAATCATGACATGAATTAAACCATTTTTTAGCTCTATCAATCAATGTATCACTAAATTGATCATGTATGCAAGTATAATATAATTTCTAATTTACATGTACCCTTACTAAACTTTTGTTTCCATTTTATCCATTTTCCCATGTATGTGCTTTACATGTCATTTTGACCGCTTTTACAAAAAATCATAGCCTAAATGTCATTCCATAGCCATTTTACCATTTCCTATTTTGTTCCTAATCCATGTTTATCCTTCCTAAGTGTTTTATTTTATTCAATCTTTGAACCCATGTCCTATGTACTCAACATTATTTTATTTTTCCATTGTTGTTGTCCCCTTTACCCCTTTGTTAAGCCTCAAGTTGTCATAGATAGATGGATATGTTTAAATTAAAGATTTAAACATAATAATATGACTTCTAGGTTTTTGTCACGTCTCAAACTTTCATAGACTTTACAAATTTACCTCATTAGTTAATTACACGTGAAATTATGGAACAATAGTAGATTTACTTTAGATATGATATGTTATTCATTAAAGATTTTGTTACCTCGCTATATTTTTGGGCTAACTTATTGATAGTACGATGAGTTTGAGTTTTTACAGGTCTTGTCGAAGGACAAGAGCATGGCTCAGGTAGAAGAGATCTAGCTTTTTGGCAAACATGTGATGGATTTTATCTGGTTACTTCACACACTTCACATAAGTTGCATATGCATAATGAAATGGATTTAAATGCATTAGTGAGTGGTTAATTGTTTTCAAATTATATTTAAATGGTGTTTGATATTTAATGAGGATAACTATGTTTGTATTGTAAATTGAATAATAAAATATTAATTGTGAATGTTTGGAAGACAATATGTTTTTTTTTAAATTAAATAATATATATTATATGAGATATTTTCATGCAATATTGTATTTTATTTCTATTTTTGATTAATTAAATAGTTTGTTTTAAATAAATAATAATAATATTAAAATTAGCTTTATTAAATTTAGAGTTTTCAAGAAAACTATTAAAAATAATAGTTTATGTCACCCATGTGACATGAGTGGAATTAAACAATTGATAATTATGTTTAAAATAGGGAAAAATAAGAATTTTAAATTCATATACCTCATGCAAATAAAGGGGGAATGAAAGTTTTCAAACACTTGATTTGGCTGACCGCCAAATTTTCAAAGGAAAAATGGGAGTAAAAAGGGGATTGTAGGGAGAGGAGTCTCACCACCAGGAATTGCAGAGACCAAGATTGGAGAAAGAAAAGCAACGCATGATCTAGAGCTAAGGGGATTGGTCTGAAGAGTTACAAGATAGTTTATCAGGCAGTGACAATAGGGAGTCAGAGGAAGGAGACAGGAGGACATTAAAGGAACGTCGTCAGCTGCTTGTTTATAGTCACCAACTTACCAGGTTTTTCTTCTGGTTTTTATTGTTTTGAAATGGTTGTGATTGTTAATTTTATAGATCCTCTATGCTATGTGATGGTCGACTGCAAATAATGAGTCAATTCCTTATCCTTTTGGCTGTTGTTTCTGTTATATATGTCACCCTCAAGTTAAACCTTTTTGTCTGATTTTAAATCGTCCCTTCTGAGATCCGTCAATCTGCTCTAAACCTTCACGGCCTACCTGAGGGAAAATTTGATGTAATATTTCAACGTGTCTTTCATTATTATTGTTGGTAATACACCTCCTTCTGGCTGTCGTTTTCCATTGGTCGCCGAGACTATTTCAGGGTGATCTTTATGGATCGAATTCCCCTTCTTGTCGTCACCATACATCTAGCCTCATGACGTTGACCCCTTAGGTAAGTGCAAGAAGATGGGGGGCCAAAAAGGGGTCTTAAGTGGCCACTTTTTTTCTGAAATCAGGAAATGTTGGCCTTGGATGAGAAATTGAGCATAGTTACACTCAAAATTTGGAGATGCAACCAAAACAATGTTCGTAGTGCTCCAAATCTACTTTGTAAACTACTAATTTTTTTTTAAAATAGTATAGATTAAGGGGTTCAAAAGAGGGAGCCATAGAAATTGGTGTTGTTTCTGTCAAAAAAACATAGCATAGCATGTTTTGTGGCTCCCTCAAAAGGTTAACTTTTTTTGGTATTTTTCAAATCGCTTCAGTGATAAATTAGGTAACAACATGTAGTTTATGCCTGATTTTTCTGATAATTTTTTGATGAATATTTGATTTTTTACTAATTTTCAAAGTGGACACATCCTAAAAAATAGAATTTTGGCTGTGCTACCCCTATAAATTTTGAAAACTAATTTTTTTTTTTAATATGTGTAGAATGGAGTCTAGTTTCTAAATATGTATTTTTTTTGAAATTTCAATGAATGGTTAATTTACAATGAAAAAAAGACCAAATAGTGGTTTTTGCCCAAAACTAGACACACAAACAAAAGAAATTAAAGATGAAAGGCTTAACATTGTCAAAATGTGAAAAAAATTACATCATTAAATAGCTAAGAGAAAGCCTAACATTACCCAGGTGTTTGATTTGTTTGACCTTGACACATGTGTAAATCTGAGGGTTAGCACAAACAAAATTATGTGAAATCTTGTAGAATTTGCAAAAACACATATGTGGATGTTGAAAAGGCACTCCAAGCCTTTGGGTTGGAAATCCAAAGCAAATACCAAGCCTAAGGCTTGGGATTCCCAAAGCACAATATAACGTGAGCACGTTATAAAGCGATTGCATTATGTTGTGTTTTTTTCCTTTTTGCATGTTTATCGGTGTTTTCGCAGTTTGACATAACGTGAGTGCTTTATAACGTGCTCGCATTATGTCTTCCTTTGAATGAGTTATGTTCAAGTTTCATAAGTATGTTTCATGGATGTTTATATCTATGCTTGTAGGTATGTATGCATGCTTGTATGTATGTACATGTATGCATGTTTGTATGTATGTATGTATGTAAGTGTTTTGGGTTTAGTGTATATAAGGACCTGGGCCTGTATAGTTTTGAGGGTTGAGGGATTAGGGCTTAAGTAATAGGTATAGGGTAGAGGGTAGAGATTAGAGGGTTGAGGGTTACAGTTGAGGGTTAATATTCAGGTTGTTGAGTGTATAAGATTAACTGTGTAAGGTGCGTGGATTAGGGTTTAGGCTATTGGGTTTAGGGTTTACGATATGGATTGAGGGTATATAAGGCAAAGGGTGACTTTGGTTGGAGCACGTATGGTTTAGGTTTAATTGAAGTATAGGGTTGAGGCACAATATTTAAGGTTTAGGATATAAGGGTGAGGTTATATGGTCTAGGGATGAGGGTTTGAGGGTGTAGGCTCCAGGGTTTAAGGTATAGGGTTGATGATTGAAGGATTAGGGCTTAAGTATATTGTTGAGGGTATAGGGTTGAGGGTTTAGGGTTTAGGGATAGGTTTTAGGGTTTAAGGTTTAAGGGTTAAGGGTTGAGGGATAGGGTTTAAGGTTTAGGGGTAAGGGATTAGGGTTTAAGGTATAGTGTGTTGGGTTGAGGGTTTAGGAATAGGGATATCATTTAGGGTTTAGAGATGAGGGATTAGGGTTGAGGGTTGAGGGTTGAGGGATTAAGGTTTAAGGTATAACGTGCTGAGGGTTGAGTGTTTAGGGATAGGATTTAGGGTTTAGGGTTGAGGGATTAGGGTTTAGAGTTGAGGGATTAGGGTTTAAGGAATAATGTTGAGGGTTGATGGTTTAGGGATAGGGTTTAGGGTTGATGGATTAGGGTTTAAGGAATAGTGTTGAGGGTTGAGAAATAGGGTTTAGGGTTTAGGGATTAGGGTTTAGGGTTGATGAATTAAGGTTTAATGTTGAGAGTTGAGGGTTGAGGGTTTAGGGATCCTAGGGTTGATGGTCAAGGGATTAGGGTTAAATTAGAGTATTGAGGGTAGAGGGATTAGGGATAGGGTTTAGGGTTGAAGGTTTAACGATTGAGGGTTGAGGCTTTAGGGCTGAGGGTTAGGGGATTAGGGTTTAAGATATAGTGTTGAGCATCGAGGGTTTAGGGATAGGTTTTAGGGTTTAAGTTTTAAGGGTTAAGGGTTGAGGGATAGGGTTTAGGGTTTAGGGATAAGGGATTAGGGTTTAAGGTATAGTGTCGAGGGTTGAGGGTTTAGGAATAGGGATAGAGTTTAGGGTTTAGGGATGAGGGATTAGGGTTGAGGGTTGAGGGATTAGGGTTTAAGGTATAGTGTCGAGGGTTGAAGGTTTAGTGATAGCGTTTAGGGTTGGGGGTTGAGGGATTAGGTTTTAAGGTTGATGGATTAAGGTTTAAGGTATAGTGTTGAGGGTTGAGGGATTAGGGTTTAGGGTTGACGGATTAGCATTTAATGTTGAGAGTTAAGGGTTGAGGGTTGAGGGTTGAGGGTTTAGGGATAGGGTTGATGGTCAACTGTCGAGGGTAGAGGGGTTAGGGATAGGGTTTAGGCTTGAAGGTTTAAGGATTGATGGTTGAGGCTTTAGGGATGAGGGTTTAAGGCTTAAGATATAGTGTCGAGTGTTGAGGGTGTAGGGATAGGGTTTAAGTTTTAAGGGTTAAGGGTTGAGGGATAGGGATTAGGGTTTAAGGTATAGTGTTGAGGATTGAGAGTTTAGGGATAGGGTTTAGGTTTGAGGGATTAGGGTTTAGGGTTGACAGATTAGGGTTTAATGTTGAGAGTTGAGGGTTGAGGGTTTAGGGATAGGGTTGATGGTCAAGGGATTAGAGTTAAAGTAGAGTGTCGAAGGTAGAGGGATTAGGGATAGGGTTGAAGGTTGAAGGTTTATGGATTTAGGGTTGAGGCTTTAGGGATGAGGGTTAAGGGATTAGGGTTTAAGATATAGTGTCAAGTGTCGAGGGTGTAGGGATAGGTTTTAGGGTTTAATTTTTAAGGGTTGAGGGATAGTATCGAGCCCGTTGAGGGTTTAGGAATAGGGATAGCATTTAGGGTTTAGGGATGAGGGATTAGGGTTAAGGGTTGAGGGATTAGGGTTGATGGTTTAGGGATTAGGGTTTAGGGTTTAGGGTTTAGGGATTAGGGTTTAAGGTATAGTGTTGAGGGTTTAGGGATAGGATTTAGGGTTGAGGGGTTAGAGTTAAGGGTTGAGGGATTAGGGTTTGACGTTGAGGATTAAGGGTTGAGGGATTAGGGTTTAACGTTGAGGGTTGAGGGTTGAGGTTTTAGGGTTGGGGGTTTAGGGATAGGGTTGAGGGTCGAGGGATTAGAGTTAAGGGTTGAGGGATTAGGGTTTGACATTGAGGGTTGAGGGTTAAGGTTCGAGGGTTGAGGGTTTAGGGATAGGGTTGAGGGTCGAGGGATTAGGGTTAAAGTAGAGTGTCGAGGGTATAAGGATTAGGGATAGGGTTGGAGGGTTTAGGGATAAGGGATTAGGGTTTAAGGTATAGTATCGATCCCATTGAGGGTTTAGGAATAGGGATAGCATTTAAGGTTTAGGGATGAGGGATTAGGGTTGAGGGTTGAGGGATTAGGGTTGAGGGTTGAGGGTTGAGGGATTAGGGTTTAGGGATAAGGTTCAGGGTTTAGGGTTTAAGGTATAGTGTTGAGGGTTTAGGGATAGGGTTTAAGGTTGAGGGATTAGGGTTTGACGTTGAGGGTTGAGGTTTTAGGGTTGAGGGTTTAGAGATAGGGTTGAGGATCGAGGGATTAAAGTTAAGGGTTGAGGGATTAGGGTTTGACGTTGAGGGTGAGGGTTGAGGGTTTAGGGATAAGGTTGAGGGTCAAGGGATTAGGGTTAAAGTAGAGTGTCAAGGGTAGAGGGATTAGGGATAGGGTTGAAGGTTGAAGGTTTACAGATTTAGGGTTGAGGCTTTAGGGATGAGGGTTAAGGGCTTAGGGTTTAAGATATAGTGTTGAGTGTCGAGGGTGTAGGGATAGGTTTTAGGGTTTAAGTATAAAGTATAGGGTTTGACGTTGAGGGTTGATGGTTGAGGTTCAAGGGTTGAGTGTTTAGGGATAGGGTTGAGGGTCGAGGGATTAGGGTTAAAGTAGAGTGTCAAGGGTATAAGGATTAGGGATAGGGTTGGAGGGTTTAGGGATAAGGGATTAGGGTTTAAGGTATAGTATCAAGCCCATTGAGGGTTTAGGAATAGGGATAGAGTTTAGGGTTTAGGGATAAGGGATTAGGGTTGAGGGTTGAGGGATTAGGGTTTAGGGATAAGGTTTAGGGTTTAGGGTTGAGGAATTAGGGTTTAAGGTATAGTGTTGAGGGTTTAGGGATAAGGTTTAGGGTTGAGGGATTAGAGTTAAGGGTTGAGGGATTAAGGTTTGACATTGAGGGTTGAGGTTTTAGGGTTGAGGGTTTAGGGATAGGGTTGAGGGTCGAGGGTCGAGGGATTAGAGTTAAGGGTTGATGGATTAGGGTTTGACATTGAGGGTTGAGGGTTGAGGTTTGAGGGTTGAGAGTTTAGGGATAGGGTTGAGACTCGAGGGATTAGGGTTAAATTAGAGTGTCGAGGGTAGAGGGATTAGGGATAGGGTTGAAGGTTAAAGGTTTAAGGATTTAGGATTGAGGCTTTAGGGATGAGGGTTAAGGGATTAGGGTTTAAGATATAGTGTCGAGTGTCAAGGGTGTAGGGATAGGTTTTAGGGTTTAAGTATAAAGTATAGGGTTTGACGTTGAGGATTGAGGGTTGAGGTTTGAGGGTTGAGGGTTAGGGTTGAGGGTCGAGGGATTAGGGTTAAAGTAGAGTGTCGAGGGTATAAGGATTAGGGATAGGTTTGGAGGGTTATGGATAAGGGATTAGGGTTTAAGGTATAGTATCGAGCCTGTTGAGGATTTAGGAATAGGGATAGCGTTTAGGGTTTAGGGGTGAGGGATTAGGGTTGAGGGTTGAGGGATTAGGGTTTAGGGTTGAGGGATTATGGTTTAAGGTATAGTGTTGAGGGTTTAGGGATAGGGTTAGGGATAGGGTTTAGGGTTGAGGGATTAGAGTTAAGGGTTGAAGGATTAGGGTTTGACATTGAGGGTTGAGGGTTGAGGTTTTAGAGTTGAGGGTTTAGGGATAGGGTTGAGGGTCGAGGGATTAGAGTTAAGGGTTGAGGGATTAGGGTTTGATGTTGAGGGTTGAGGGTTGAGGGTTGAGGTTCGAGGGTTGAGTGTTTAGGGATAGGGTTGAGGGTCGAGGGATTAGGGTTAAAGTAGAGTGTTGAGGGTAGAGGGATTAGGGATAGGGTTAAAGGTTGAAGGTTTAAGGATTTAGGGTTGAGGCTTTAGGAATGAGGGTTAAGGGATTAGGGTTTAAGATATAGTGTTGAGTGTCGAGGGTGTAGGGATAGGTTTTAGGTTTTAAGTATAAAGTATAGGGTTTAACGTTGAGGGTTGAGGTTCGAGGGTTGAGGGTTTAGGGATAGGGTTGAGGGTCGAGGGATTAGGGTTAAAGTAGAGTGTCGAGGGTATAAGGATTAGGGATAGGGTTGGAGGGTTTAGGGATAAGGGATTAGGGTTTAAGGTATAGTATCAAGCTCGTTGAGGGTTTAAGATTAGGTATAGTGTTTAGGGTTTAGGGATGAGGGATTAGGGTTGAGGGATTAGGGTTTAGGGATAGGGTTTAGGGTTTAGGGTTGAGGGATTAGGGTTTAAGGTATCGTGTTGAGGGTTTACAGATAGGGTTTAGGGTTGAGGGATTAGAGTTAAGGGTTTAGGGATTAGGGTTTGACATTGAGGGTTGAGGTTTTAGGGTTGAGGATTTAGGGATAGGGTTGAGGGTCGAGGGATTAGAGTTAAGGGTTGAGGGATTAGGGTTTGACGTTGAGGGTTGATGTTCGAGGGTTTAGGGTTTAGGGATAGGGTTGAGGGTCGAGGGATTAAGGTTAAAGTAGAGTGTCGAGGGTAGAGGGATTAGGGATAGGGTTGAAGGTTTAAGGTTTAAGGATTTATGGTTGAGGCTTTAGGGATGAGGGTTAAGGGATTAGGGTTTAAGATATAGTGTCAGGTGTCGAGGGTGTAGGGAAGGTTTTAGGGTTTAAGTGTAAAGTATAGGGTTTGACGTTGAGGGTTGAGGGTTTAGGGATAGGGTTGAGGATCGAGGGATTAGGGTTAAAGTAGAGTGTCAAGGGTATAAGGTTTAGGGATAGGGTTGGACAGATTAGGGATAAGGGATTAGGGTTTAAGGTATAGTATCAAGTCCATTGAGGGTTTAGGATTAGGGATAGCATTTAGGGTTTAGGGATGAGGGATTAGGGTTGAGGGTTGAGGCATTAGGGTTTAGGGATAGGGTTTAGCGTTTAGGGATTAGGGTTTAAGGTATAGTGTTGAGGGTTTAGGGATAGGATTTAGGGTTGAGGGATTAGAGTTAAGGTTTAGGGATTAGAGTTTGACGTTGAGGGTTGAGGGTTGAGGTTTTAGGGTTGAGGGTTTAAGGATAGGGTTAAGGGTTGAGGGATTAGAGTTAAGGGTTGATGGATTAGGGTTTAACGTTGAGGGTTGAGGGTTGAGGTTTTAGGGTTGAGGGTTTAGGGATAGGGTTGAGGGTCGAGGGATTAGAGTTAAGGGTTGAGGGATTAGGGTTTGACATTGAGGGTTGAGGTTCGAGGGTTGAGGGTTTAGGGATAGGGTTGAGGGTCGAGGGATTAGGGTTAAAGTAGAGTGTCGAGGGTATAAGGATTAGGGATTAGGGTTGAGGGTTGAGGGAGTAGGGTTTAAGGTATAGTATCAAGCCTGTTAAGGGTTTAGGAATAGGGATAAGCGTTTAGGGTTTAAGGGTTGAGGGTTGAGGCTTTAGGGTTTAGGATTAAGTGAGACCTAGATAGCTAAGGATGGATGGAGTGGTAGATAAGGAGCGACTGAGAGACATAGAGAGGGGAGAGGTAGAGAGGTGAGGGGGAGATATAAGTGAATATAGATATGTGAGAGATAGAACATGAGCTAATGGAACTAGAGGTGAGTATTGTAAAGGTGCTATTGAAGGTGAGATAGGCACAAATATTTATGGATCAATCTATAGTAGGACAAAACGCGCTTGTGTTTTGTCCTGCTATAGAAACAGTAAAAAAGCCTGGACCCCCGTGATCCAGGCCCACATGCTTTGTTTTCATGTTGATTATGCATGTGTTCTAACAAAAAAGAAGTGCTTTCATGTTGTTGGGAAGTTCACATGCATATTTTACACATTCTACCACCTTTGCATGATCTTTCCACAACCTTTTCTTCTTTTCCAACTTGAGGAGGAAATAACATAGTTTTCACATCAAATTTAATATATATCTATTCAAGTTTCAATTTTTTTAGTGTTGAAATGTTAATTGTGATTCAATTTTAGGAATTTAACATTATAGATTGGTTAATAGTATTGTTGTTACTAATTACATTTGACTGTTATTCAATTTAACATTGAAAAGGAAGCAAGTGGTGAAAAACTCAAATTGTTGAGGAGTTTGATGAGAGAAGAGAAAAACACTACATAATTGGGTACTCTCTCCGTTTTTTAGGTATGTCAAGTCTTTACATGCATGTTCTTTACATTTTCCTTAATTCTATTTGAATTACTTTATTATGCTTTATCATACATGTTTATATCACTTGTATCCAGTATGCATAATAAAAGACTATGTATACATATCTTGTGTTTATATAATAGACTATGTTTTAAATTAGTTCATGGTATGCATAATAAAAGATATCTCAAAGGTCAACATTAATTAAAATAGACACATTCCCAATCAAGAAAGCAGCGTACAATCTCACATGATGCCATGTATATTTTCTACACTTGGGCTCTTTAATAATTATGTGTAATAAACAGACCTTAACATACCATGATGTCAAACTATACAAGAATAAATCCTTAAAACATAATAAAAATACAATCCCACTATTATCTTGTCATATTAACAAGTTAAAATACAATCCTTACTCTCCTTTGACCTTATCCTCACCTAGGACTGAAGTGAACTTTGTACCATAATGCTTTGTATGGCTGCAATAACATTGTGCAAGAATGGTACAGACAAATTTAACGTCATGCCGAGGAAAAAATCAAGAATTAAACCAACACGGGAAGAGATAGAAGCTAAGAATGCAAAGAAAGCAGCGGCTATGAGGGAACTTCGTGAGAAGAGGAAATTAGATATGATAAATGAAGACATGCCAATTGAAGAGAAACCGCAACCATCACAAAGAGATATGGTATTGGTAGCACAAAGAGAATGAATGCAAAAACTTCGTGCTATGAGAGATTTGAATACCATAGTTGGAGACACGTCCTCTACCACAAGTCAACATGAAGGGACACCATCTACCGCATCTCAAGTTGAGAGTACATCATCACTCACATGTGATGAAGGAGGTATGCCATCGTTCCCACCTCAACCTCAAGGTATGTCATCTATTCCATCTTCAATCAAAGGTATGCCATCTAGCCCATCTCATTTAAATATTGATGAAATTCTTAATGTTGAGATGAATTTACCTGACTTAACACCTCTTAGAATTTTGTATAGAAAGCCAAAGTATTTGATTGATATTGATGAGAATATTTTGCAGCCAATGGAAGGTAAGATTCCAAAATGCACTTGTAGAAGATATGCTCATAAGATTTGGAGATTGTTCTTTGAAAAGTTAAATGAGACTACAAGATGTCAACTATTCATTGAAATGATGCGAAGTATAAAGTATAGGTCCATCATAAAGATTCTTGGGTTGAGAACATCAGAGGCTTCAAGTGAAAAATCTATTGTCAAGAATCTAATGAGTGCGTATGAGAGTGTGGGTAACACCTCATGCACAAAAGATAGTAATGCAACACGGCGTGTGATTACATCGACTATAGTAAGTACTCAAATGAGGAAAGCTTGTCTCATTAGAAAGATGAGTCAAGAATTGAGAATTAATAGGAAAACTTTATCAAGAACTGTTGGAAGACACCAAAGAATTGAGGACACTAATGCCAATGAATTATGAGCGTTCGCAGGGAGACTACCACGAAAAGATAAACCAATTGTTGAAGCATTGAGATCACTAATTGAAGACTTTTGGAAGAATTACACAAGGGTATCTCCGAATCAAAGGGATGTGGTAAGAAGGAGAATCGGTAGTCAGAACCGTGAGCCACATCCAAAGCATTTTTTGGATGAGACTCAAACACAATTTTATGGTAAATTTCTAGAGAAGTATCCTCAAATTAAAATTTGTCAAAGATATTTTGAAATGCTAAAATCTTTCTATGTCAAGATAAATCACACACGCACTATTTGTTGTTGTAGATTACATATTAAATTTTCTAACCATTTTGATGTTTATAGGTCTATATGTTTAGACTTGCATACTAACAATGTTTTGCAGGGTTGTGGCATACGTGCCCCACCAACATCTTCAGGAGACTTCATATCAAGAATTTTATGTGAAAGAGAGGAAGGTCAAATATTCTACAAGAAATTATGCTTGGATGGCACATGTCATCGTTGCAATGGCTTGCAACGTTTGCCAATATGTGAACATATGGAAAGAACACATGCGGTTGGAAACAAACTAGTAGAGTTCGGCAAGTATAAAATAGTGGCATACAATACAAAAGATGGTAAAGAAGCAAAGAGGTGTGAATTGGTTATTGAAAAGATTCCAGTGTATCAGTTTATGCCTATATTTCGTGACAACATAGTGTATGAGTATGAAAGACATGCCCATAGAGCTCGATGGTTGGACTTGCAATTCAAGTTATGCAAGGACACATTTCTGGTTGGTAGCATTGTTTCATTCATCGACTTCACAGAGAACTACAGCGTATAGCCACAACGTGAGGTGCAATCACAATATTACAACTCCACACAAGTTTCTATATTTGTGCACATAGCATTCATTCATGTGAATGATAGTACAAAGGATGACAAAAAGATCATAAGGGAGTATCATTTCTATATCAGTGATGATCGTATGCATTCTACAGAGTTCGTGCAAGGTTGCTTTCAAGTGTTCTACAATGATTTGGCTAGAAAGGGCATATCATTCAGTCAGCATATCATATGGTCGGATAACTGTGTGTCACAATTCAAGAACTCGTGAAATTTCTATTGGCTGAGCAGGAGGCATAATTTTATAGGTATTCAACATATGTGGAACTTTTGTGAGGCCGGGCATGAAAAGGGGGAGCATGATGGTGCAGGAGCATGTATCAAAAGAGCCATAGCACGAGAAAAGTTAAAGTATAAAGACAATGCAAAGTTGACAAATGCAAAATCGATCGTCAAGTGGTGTAATGCTTCCATGGGTCCAGGTAATGAAGGTAAGTCTTTAGTTCGTATATTTTTTTGGTTGATAGATGATACTAATATTGCACCATATGAGGATTGTTCTACACTGACAGGATCAAGTGAGATGTACTCTTTCAGAAGATCAATTGCAGGTTCATGGTGTTAGTGTAGGTTTTTATTTCCTAGTGGGTTATTTATTTTTTCCCTATATTCCTAGGTTTTTCCTACACTTCTATTAATCTCGCTTAGGTTAATAAAGTATGTCTTATTAGGTGAGTGGTTGTGAGGTGTCACCTTCCTACATGTGAGCATCCATTAGCTATCTTGGGAAGATGCTTTGCTATCTTTAGTCTGATAGATGGTTTCTCCTGATTAGTCGGTGTTGCCACCTAATCCCTCTCCCTAGTCTATATAAGCATGCTACCTAGCTTGTATTTTGTATCTTTTGCTTTTGCATACTCTTAATGCTATTTTGCTTCTAGCATTTGCATTACTCTCTTAAAGACTAACTCTGTGTTGCTATTTTGATTTCGTATCATTTGCATTCATAGTTTAATCTCTATTCGTTTGCACTAGCTTTCTGGGTTATTAATCTTTTCAGATTCTAACATGGTATTAGAGCTTTTCTATGTGTAAGAATAGATTTTAGTTTCCATATTTGAGAGATTCGGGGGGGCTAATAAATCTTATTATAGTTTTTTGAAGAACCCAGTGTGCTTTTCTCTTGCATCTTCAGATGATCTTGAGAATCAGAAAAGTTTAACGGAAACTTTTTTAATCTTTGGGGTTTGCATATGTGTTTTATGAAATCTGGGTGATTGCAATATTTTTGGTTATATTGGTAGCATTTCTGGCTGCTCCAATGCATCTAGGAGGCTTGAGAAAGTTAGATTTGGCTTTTGTTTCACTAAAATCGAAGATCGTCATACACAGTTTCGGAACCGGGGTTTTGAGCTCAAATCTGACAACCAGCTTGCATATTTGGTGTTTTCAATCAATATTGTAGGTTTCAACATGCCATTGCTTGTCTTAGGTAGCTGATTCAGCCTTTGCATGTCATTTTTTGGTTGTTGGGATCATTTTTTATAGCTAAAGGCGTTCTGTTTACACTGGATCAACATCTTTTGTACATCAGCAAGAAAAATGCCTTCTGGGTTTTGTTCGCAGCACAGAAAAACCATCTAGGTGTCTTTCTATTTTTGCATGCAGTCTATATATTTTGCAGAAATGTGCTTAGAAAGCTACAGCAGGACCCCTCTCTGTTGGCAGTTGCAGTTTTGAAGGTAGTTTTCAAATGCTTTGTTCTTGCTCATACAAACTCCTTTTCCCACGAATTGTTTTTTGATTTTAGCTATTTTTTCGTGCTCTATGCACTTGTGCAAACATTTTTTAATTTTTATGCTAAGATTTTTCAGAAATTGCAGATTCTCAGTCGTGACATTGCACAGTTCTCGTTTTGGGAACTTCAGAGGATCATAACTTTCACATACGACCTTGTATCGAGGCAATTCTTTTTTTGAAAGTGCATGATTTTTCAAGTAGATCCCAGTGGTACTATTTATTTCTCTGAGTATTGTGCCAAAGTTGTATTTTTAGCATATGCTCTTCATGAGGGTTTTATAATGCATTGAAATCAAGACCACTTAGTATTTCTTGCTAGTGGTAGTTGCAAACGCACTAATATAAAGTGCCAAATCATATTTTCTTGGGGGGTTCTTTGATTGAGTGAAAAGGGGGGGTTGTCTTGGTTGTGTTCTCTTCTTTTCGACATTTCTTCTCTGCATTTCTTCATCATGGATCAAACAAATCTGCTCATCCTAACTCCATACAATTACTTTGAGTGGAAATCACGCATGACAATTCACTTAAGGAAAGCTGGATTAAATAGGATAACTATGGGACTTGAAACTGAACCTGTTAAAGATGAAGATAAACCTAAGTGGTTTAACAAATGTGATGAGGCATATGGAACATTGTGTTTGTCTGTTTCTCTTGATTTTCTCTTTCACATTAAGTCTTTGAATACACCAAATGAAATCTGGACAAAGCTAGAAACACTGTTTGGCACACAAGATTCAATGAGGGGTCATATGTTGGAAAATGAACTAATTAGTTTAAGTCTAGGCAATTTCAACACAATCCAAGATTTCTTCACTAAATTGAAATCACTAAGGCTGTAGTTAAAACAATGTGGAATTAAAAAGAAAGATGAACAACTAATTCTTAGTATTCTCTCTAAGCTAAGTTCAGAATATTCTGTGTTTGTTTCTACATTCTATGCTACTAAGAGTGCACTTGGTACTTAATTCACCATGCCATCTTTAGATGATTTTGTAGTCAATCTCACTCGAGAACATGACAAGCTAATCCAAATGGGCACTCTTAAGTCCTCTAAGTCACATGCCTTGGCTGCCAACCAAGGCACAAAAGAATAAAAATGACAAAGTAGTAACAACAATAGTAAGGATAAGAAACAGAAGAATAGCAAGGAGAAGAAGGATTAGATACTAGTTGTTTTAAAAGCAACTAATGAGACCCAATCTTCCAAGGGTGACAAGCCTAAGAAAGAAAGGGTTTAATGTGCCTATTGTAAAAGACCCGTTCATGATGAACATAAATGTTTGAAGAAACAAATTGATCATTTGACACACATTCTTGAGAAGAATAATATCAGTTTTCCTGAGTCTATCAAACAGAGTTCTAATGAGGGGTCTAACAAGGCAAAAGAAAACAACAAGGGGAAAGGAAAGGGCAAGGCCCTTATTGCAGTTGCTTCTTCACCATCCACTTGGGTTCTTGATTTGGGTGCTTCTCACCACATGGCTTCATCTAAGGAAGAACTTGCATCTTTGGAGCCGTGTACTATGCCTTCTATTTTGATGGGTGATGACACTCCTGTTGAGGTGTGTGGGAGAGGGTCTGTTGATGTGGGGGATGGCACATTCCATGATGTTCTTTATGTGCCCTCATTATCAACTAATCTCCTATCAGTATACCAGATCACTCACATAGGTTCAGGCAAATGGGTTGAGTTCACTCCTGATTCAGTGGAGATTCGTGAGTTGTACAATGGTTCTACAGTTACAGTTGGGAGAGCAGATCATCAGTCACGGCTCTATCTATTTTCTCACTTTGTTCCTGATCCTCCTTTGACTATTGTGCTCACTCATTCTAATGATGTAAGTAGATTATGGCATGAGCGGTTTGGCCATCTTAACTTCTGCTACTTGCAACAGCTCAACCAGTAGAGCATGGTCACAGGGTTGCCTTCAGTTCAATTTTTAGGTGGTGTGATGCAGAGCGCATAGAGGAAGCTTCAAAACTTATCAGAGACATAAGTCATCAGATTGACTTCATCCCAGGATCCACATTGCCAAATAAACCAGCCTATAAAATGACACCTGCTCAGGATGAGGAAATTGCTAAACAAGTGCAAGAACTGTTGGATAAGGGCTTGGTGAAGAAAAGTCTTAGTCCGTGTGTTGTACCTACAATTTTATCTCCCAAGAAGGGTGGAAAATGGAGGTTACGTAGTGATTTGAGAGCCATAAATAAGATCACCATCAGATATAGGTTTCCTATGCCCAGAATAGAGGACCTAATGGATTGTTTGGGTGGAGCTCGGTACTTTTCTAAAATTGATCTCAAAAGTGGATACCATCAGATCAGTATTAGACAAGGGGATGAATGGAAGATAGCCTTTAAGACTAATGAGGGTCTTTATGAGTGGGTGGTGATGCCATTTGGACTATCCAATGCTCCAATCACTTTCATGCGTCTAATGAATGAGGTATTGAAAGATTTTATTGGCAAATTTGTTGTTGTCTATCTTGACGATATTCTAATTTTCAGCAGGACAAAGGAAGAACATTTGCAGCATTTGGAACAGGTGTTGAAGAAGCTGCATGAGGAGAAACTGATGATCAATATGGAGAAGAGTGTCTTCATGAAGGAAGAACTCACATACCTTGGATTTGTGATATCCCAGGGCAATTTGAAAATGGATCCGGAAAAGGTAGATGCTATTCTGTCTTGGCCATCACCTAAAACTGTAAGTGATGTAAGAAGTTTTCACGGTTTGGCAACCTTTTATAGGAAATTCATAAGGGGATTCAGTCACATTTGTGCACCTATTCTGGATACCATAAAAGGAGGGCAGAAATGTAAGTTTGTTTGGAATAAAGCAGTAGATGAATCTTTTGAGATTCTTAAACAAAAGATAGCAGAGAAACCCATTTTGGTTTTGCCTAATTTTAATAAGTTGTTTACTATGGAATGTGATGCCAGTAACCTTGCCATTGGTGCTGTCTTGAGTCAGGAAGGCAGACCTATTGTTTTCTTTAGCGAAAAGTTGAATGATGCTAAAAGAAAGTATTCCACGTATGATTTAGAATTGTATGCAATGGTTCAAGCATTGAAAAAATGGAGACACTATCTCTTGCCGAAAGAATTCATTGTTTATACTGACAACCATGCTCTAAGTTTTCTAAATTCACAGGAGAAGTTAAACCACCGACACATGAAGTGGGTTGAGCAACTCTAGGCATACACTTTTTCCATCAAACATAAGAAGGGACAAGCCAACAAGGTGGCAGATGCTCTGAGCAGAAGGGTGTGCACTATATAGGAAATCCAGTTGCAAAGTGTGGAAGTGGATTCTCTCAAGAATATGTACCAGGATGATGAGGACTTCAAAGAGATATATGCAGTTTGTTCACAATTTTTAGATTCCTATCATTCTAATTTTTCTGAATATTTGTTATAGCAAGGGCTACTGTTCAAAGGCAGCCAAGTGTGTGTACCTAGGTGTTCCATGAGGGAGAACATCATAAAAGAGAAGCATTGCGGTAGTCTTGGAGGTCATTTTGGACTGGACAAGATGTTGGAACAAGTGAGAAGGCTTTACTTCTAGCCTAAGATGCAAACATATGTCAAGAAATTTGTAGAAACTTGTAGCATTTGTCAGAGGGCAAAAGGAACTTCATCCAATGCCGGTCTCTATCAACCACTTCCAATTCTGTAAAGGCCATGGGAGTGCATCTGTATGGATTTTTTTTGGGTCTTCCCTGGACTCAAAGAGGTTTCGACAATGTATTTGTTGTAGTTGATAGATTCAGTAAAATGGTTCATTTTGTGCCATGCAAATGTACCAATGATGCTTCACACATTACTGGTCTATTCTTTAAGGAGATTGTTCGAATTCATGGTTTACCATTGAATATTGTCACTGACAGAGATCCCAAATTTGTGGGACATTTTTGGTGCACATTGTGGAAGAAATTGGGCACTCAATTATCTTTCACGTCAGCCTATCACCCTCAAACAGATGGACAAACTAAGGTGGTGAATAGATCACTGGGTAATCTTTTGAGGTGTTTGACTAAACAGCATGGAGAAGCATGGGATATGGTCATCCCACAAGCAGAGTTTGCATATAACGATTCTGTTAATAGGAGCACAGGAAAGAGCCTTTTGAAGTTGTATATGGGATTCATCCCAGGGGAATTTTGGAGCTCAGGGATCTCCAGAACATGGAGAAAAGGAGTGCACAAGGAGAAGATTTTGCAGTCAGCATGAAGGATATCCATGATGCGGTAAGGGAAACATGCAGAAGAACACAGGGAAATGCAAAGAGAGAGCTGATCAGAAGAAAAGGGATGTCCAATACAAACTTGGGGATCTGGTAATGGCATATATGAAGAAGGAAAGACTTCCGAAGGGGCAGCCCATGAAACTTCTTATGAAGTAGATAGGTCCATGCAAGATTGTACACAAATTTGGGCCTAATGCATACGAAATTGAACTTCCTCCTGGATTAGCAATTTCTCCCATCTCTAATGTGACAGATTTATTTCCATTCAGAGGAGCCAATGTAGCAGAGACAGGAGTAGAAGATGCAGAATGGATTTCTGATCTTCCACCCAGCCAGCCAGTATAGCTGGAATGTATTTTGGACACAAAGGTTTAGAAGAAGACTCGACATAAGACCTACAAGCAGTATATGGTCAAATGGCATGGTTTGCCTGATGAGGATGCTACCTGGATGAGTGAGGAAGACATCATCAAGCATGGGGTTAATATTTCAGACTTGGTTCCTCAAGGGACTTGAGTTCTTTCAAGCCTCAGGAGTATGGTGCAGGGGCACCTAACAAATCTTTTGTTTTTGTTTGGATAAGGTCAAATTGACCAGTTGTTCATTTTTAGTTTTTGTTTTGTTCAATTGTAATAAAAGCAGTTTGGGGATATGAAGCGGTTGGCCTTCCCCAACTGTCATGAACTATTTAATCTCCCAATGTGTTGGGATAAATTGGAAGCAGAACGAACATTTGTGTTCGGTTCTGGATTCGGTTGTGTAAGTTCAATTCTGTATTGAAGAAGAATAAGACTCTGTTCCTTCAGTTTAGTATTTCCTATTTTTGTTCAAAGTTTTCGTAATTTGTTTGTTGTAGATTTTACCTTCATGTGGTTTGTCACAAAATGGCTTGTTGAGGCATTCCACTGGTTTGACTCTCGTTGAGATCGGTGGAATGGCTTCAGTGTATATATTTGTTTTTGTTCTTTTGTTTTGTATTGAGGTTGGCTGTGCAAGGGATTGAAATGGAACAATCCATACAGTAGGAGACCTAGCATCTCCATGTGCTAGGGTCTAGGTTGGAAGTTAGATGATTTGAGGACTTCACAAAAGGTGACTGGTAGCAATGGTAAATTCAGGGTAAAGATACATTAGTTCACCGGCAATAACAAGTCATGTTATGCATATACAACAGTTTGGCATATCGACGTGAGTGGTAATATCGGGGGACAAGTGCAAGATCCTGCCGACGAAGGAAGTCCTGTCGAAGGCTACATAACGTATCAGCATATCAGGTGAAGGCCTTAAGGCTCCGCCTATGTTTGGAGTCTCACCGACGATGGTTGTATCGGCACATTGGCCTATGATCTCAAGGGTTCACCAATGAGTTAAGTCTGGCCGACAGGGTCACGGTTAACCGTTACGGTTGTGACGAGTGGAAACTAACTGCCATCAGGGTATCGACAGGAAGTAAGAAGACACCGCCGATAGGAGAAGTCTCTCTGAAAATGAAGTGAAGTTAGGCCGTCGAGAAGAGTTGATAGATCGGGCAGAGAAATAGCAAGGTGGCCGACGGGATATGTTTGGTTAACAAGGTTTGGTCGCCAAGACATAGGTCACCTCTCTCCGATCAGTTTATTGATAAGTTTTGAAGCTTCCTCTATGTGCTCTGCGTTTGCCAAGGTTGCATTCTTGGTAAGCATCCTATGGAAAAGTTTGACAAAGGTAAGGCATGGAGAGCTTCACAAATACTGGAGTTAGTTCACAGTGATTTGGCTGGTCCATTTCAGCATCCTTCTTTTAGTAGGACTAGATATGTCCTCACATTCATTGATGACTTTTCTTGATATACTTGGGTGTACTTTCTCAAACAGAGGTCTAAGGTATTTGATCACTTTCAGGACTTCAAGACTTTTGTAGAGAAGCAATCCGGGAAAGCTATCAAAGTTTTGCGCATTGACAATGGTGGTGAGTATGTCAACCATCGATTTGAGAGGTTTTGCACTTCAAAGGGGATTGATTTGCAGCATTCAGTTCCATACAATCCTCAGTAGAATGGTGTTGCAGAACGGAAGAATAGGTCCTTGAAGGAAATGGTGAACTGCATGATTCACTCTAAATCTCTTGCACCATAGTATTGGGCAGAGGCCATTAACTGTGCTTGTTATATCCAGAACTATGTTCCTCACCGAGCCTTAAAGGGAGTCACTCCTTTTAAAGCTTGGAGCAGTCGGAAACCATCAGTTAAGCACTTTCAAGTTTTTGGTTCTCCTACATGGGCCCACATTCCTGCAGAGAAATGCAAGGCCTTGGATCCGCAGAGCAGACCTTGCATATTTGTAGGTTATCCTGATGGTGTGAAGGGTTATTGGTTGCTCCACCCTACTACACATGAGTTGTTCATTAGGAGGAGTGTTCAGTTTGAGGAGGGCTCTTCGAGCTCACTTTATATCATTTCTTCAACTCCTACCTTGACATTGGAGTCACTTGGGATACATGACAGATCTTCTGATGAGTCAGATTCACTTGAGTAGTCTTCTACCTCCACTTCTGATGCAGAGAGCGATTTAGAGGACTAGCCTCCTTCCTCTCCTAGTAATCATTCAGAGGTTGATGATTCTCCTCTAGATTCTCCATCTTTTGGTCCAATTTGGGCTAGACAGACCTTGCAGTCTGCAGGTGATTGAGTTGGGGATCCATCAGACACCAGGCAGACTCGTTTATAGTTCCAGGATGCTCCACATGTCTTCATTGCTACTGCCTCAGATCCACAGTCTTTTCATAAGGCTTCTGGTATTCCTAAGTGGGATATAGCTATGCAGGAGGAGTATAGTTCCTTGATGAGGAACCACACTTGGGATCTTGTCCCTCTTCCTAAGGGAAGAAAACATGTTCGATGTAAGTGGATTTATCAGACAAAATTTGCAGCAGATGGGTTGGTTGACAAGCATAAGGCTCACTTGGTCACCAAAGGATTCTCCTAGGTTCCTGGGATTGACTACTCTGAGACTTTTGCGCCAGTTGCCTGAATGAATTCCATCTGACTTGTTCTTGCCATTGCTATAGCTAATCGTTGGGAAGTACACCAGATGGATGTGAAGAGTGCCTTTCTTCATGGTGACCTTCAGGAGGAGATCTACATGGAGCAGCCATAGGGGTTCCTTCAAGATTCTTCACTTGTGTGTCATCTTCAGAAGTCTCTCTATGGCCTCAAACAGGCTCCTCAGGCCTGGTATGCCAAGATGGACTCCTTCCTTCTATCAGTTGGGTTCACTCGGTGCTATTCTGATCCCAATGTCTACATTTTGTAGCAAGATGATTCACTCCTATTTCTGGTTCTGTATGTTGATGACTTGTTGATCACAGGGAGTTCTTCATCCACCATTGGGGCTGTCAAAACTGCCCTTCATGACAGGTTTTTGATGACTGACTTGGGCTTGTTGCATTACTTTCTCAGGATTGAGATCTTTCAATCTTCTTCTGGGATCACCATCACACAGTCCAAGTATCCTCTAGATTTTCTCTCGAGATTTCATATGACTGACTGTAAGCCTGCTCTGACTCCCTTCCTTTCTGGAGTCAAACTTGAGGCTCAATGTTCTTCTCCACTTGTTGATGGCACTTTGTACCAACAACTTGTTGGGAGTCTCATTTATCTGACTCATATGAGACCTGACATTTCATATGATGTAGGCATGGTCTCTCAATTCATGCATGAGCCTCATGAGCTGCACTAGAAAGCAGCTAAGCAGATCCTTCACTACATTCAGGGTACTCACAGTTTTGGGATTCACTACGTAGCGGGCATTGAGTTTGACTTGGTGGGCTACATAGATTCAGATTGGGTGGGTGATTCTCAGGATCACAAGTCTACTTTAGGTTACAACTTCTCACTTGGTTTAGGTCCTATTTGTTGGTCGAGCAAGAAGCAGTCTGCTATTGCTCTATCTTCTATTGAGGCCGAGTATCGGGGGGCTATGAATGCCACCATTGAGGCCATTTGGCTTCAGAATCTTCTCACTGAGTTTGGTATCCAGATTAGACAGCCATCAGTCATATTTTGTGACAACCATAGTGCCATTTAGATCTCATGGAATCCGGTCCATCATCAGCAGACCAAACACATTGAGGTCCACATGCACTACATCCAGGAGCTCATCCATGGGCATGTCATCGACCTTCGCTATTGTCCAACTTCCGAGCAAGTTGCTGATATTTTCACCAAACCCTTCACTGAGAGCAAGTTCCTTCATTTGCGAGCTTTGCTAGGGGTGCGGGATGCTTCATCTTTTGGGGGGGCTTCTTCCTCTCACTCAGAGTCCTAACTCTCTCTACTTTGGGGGGGTCTCTTCTCTCTCTTTTTTGGGGGGAATTTTATGTACATGGGTACCTCATCAGGCTTGATTTGTTGAGACCCACTTCTACATCCACCTAAGCTTCACTTATGGGGGGTGTTAGTGTAGGTTTTTATTTCCTAGTGGGTTATTTATTTTTTCCCTATATTCCTAGGTTTTTCCTACACTTCTATTAATCTCACTTAGGTTAATAAAGCATGTCTAATTAGGTGAGTGGTTGCAAGGTGTCACCTTCCTGCATGTGAGCATCCATTAGCTATCTTTAGTCCGATAGATGGTTGCTCCTGATTGGTTGGTGTTGCCACCTCCTCCCTCTCCCTAGTCTATATAAGCATGCTACCTGGTTTGTATTTTGTATCTTTTGCTTTTGCATCCTCTTAATGCTATTTTGCTTCTAGCATTTGCATTACTCTCTTGGAGACTAACTCTGCGTTGCTATTTTGATTTCGTATCATTTGCATTCATAGTTTAATATCTATTCGTTTGCACTAGTTTTCTGGGTTATTAATCTTTTCAGATTCTAACACATGGAGTATCCTTACGCGAAAGATGTCATGCTTTTGTTCTTTCTGTATAATTCAAGCTTGGGATGAGTGCAAGTCAAAGGAGTGGGTTGACGAATGGCAGTTAAGTTATCTTAGCCCACTTGACATGTATCGACCCTTGACGGCACTGGAACTAACACAGATGGAATCATCAGTTGACTTTGACCACATATCAAATCTAGTTCAACTAGGTAATTGATCTATTTGCATAGTTTTTGAAATTCCTAATGTCATCTTACTTTGTAGTGTTTTTGTAATGTTGACTAATTTCATCTAATTTGCTACACATATCAATGTAGGGCATGTATATGTAGTTATTGCAGATGAAGATAACGAAGAGGGAACATATTATTACTTGTGTCGTTGTGTTGAGGCCAAAAGGAAATTGGAGGCCCCAGTTACAGATGGAGAAAACATCAAATACCCTACAGGCTCAGTGGTTATTACTGGAACATGGCTTAGAAGGTACCCACATAAGAGTGTTAATGTTTAGCTATTTCAGGACTTTGACACACATCAAAAGATTCTTCATTACTCGAACCTTGTCATGGCATCCAATGTTCATTTGATACAATATCAGGGTAGACCTTTGAACAAGTCCTTGTGGAAGGTGTGTGAGCCTGACCATGAAGCAATACTTGACACAATAAAGAGTAGAGCAGACTCGAATGGTTCATTGGATTAATTTGTAAGTATTCACATTGATTTTGTAAATTCATGTTATAGTGAGTTGTAAGTATGTACATTAATTTGTAAGGTTTGTCTTTTTTTATTTGCTACTGTATTTTTACACATATACACATTTTTACATCATCATGTTATGCTTCATGGGGTTAGACCTAAGTGATGGATGAAGTTGATCCTAAGAATAATGTATAAAATCTAGGTAATGTATAAAATATAGGTGTCTCTAGCTGTCTTGGTTTCTAACTAGATAATAGGTGTCTCTAATTGTGTCTTAGGTATATGTGATATGTCAACTAGGTAGATAGAGACTAGAAAAAAGGTATTTAATCTAATCTAGGTGTCTTAGGTAGATACTATATATCAACGACCTGTCTAGAGACTAGAATAAGGTATAATCTAGAATGATCTAGGTGTCTTCTAGGTAGGTGTCTTCTATAATTTAATCTAGGTGTCTTAGGTAGGTACTGTATGTCAACTAGGTCACCATAATAGGTGTCTTAGGTAGAACTATAATCTAGGTGTCTAGTTGACTTAGGTCTAGACTACGATAAGGTATAAAGACTAGGTGTCTTAGGTCTACTATGTCTATAAAATCTAGATACATACTATACAATAGGTGTCTTAGGTGTCCTACGTCTACTAGAATACATGTGTCTTAGGTCTTAGGTGAGGCCACATGAGCTTCCACCTTCACGTGGTTGGCCTTGTCAGTATAGAATATTTATATTTCTTGAAGCTAAGGGAAGCTCTTTTTCTTAATAGGAAAACTTTATCGACTTCAGTTGCACTAATGATGCAGGGGCACCCAGGTTGTCATGCCTCCAAGAGGGGTCAAAAAATGAAAATTTGTTTTGATTGAATCAATTGTATGTAATAAGGTCTTCTAAGACCATTTCATTTGTTTTTGAGTCAGTTTGAGTCATTTGGGGTCAGTTTGAGTCTTTGAGTCTTGTTGCAAAAAAGTGTCAATGTTGTCAAGTTGCACAAAGCAACTTTTGCATTTTTGGTGTCCTGCTCCTGATGCGACCAAACTGATAGTTCAAATGCTTCCAGATGGGTATGTTTAGGCTAGGCATGGTCCTGTTTTTCCCCAAACATGCTGAAATAGTCCGAGCTACATTGTACCGACGATATCCCTGAAGAGTCCAAAGTGCAAAAAGACAGCAATTTTTTACGAGCTGTTACTCAGAAACCATGTCACTTAGAAACATTTCATCTAAGGTAATGTGATCACATAGGGTTCCTCTATAATAACCTCTCTCATTTTTTTATATTTGAGGCATTTTCCCGTGGTGAAAGGTTTTCTGCTGCCGCAAAAATCATCAGAAGGAGGTAGTGTAAAGTTGCAAAGGGGTGTAACTTTCATCCTACTTCTGATGTGACCAAACTGATTGTTCCAACGTGTCTAGATGGGTACATTTATGCTAGGCATGGTCCTATTTTTCACCCAAACATGTCGAAACAGTCCGAGCTACATTGTACCGACGATATCCCTGAAGAGTCCAAAGTGCAAAAAGGAAGCAATCTTTGACAAGATGTTACTTGAAAAACATGTCACTTAGAAACATTCTGTCTAAGGCAACGCGATCACATAGAGTCCCTCTACAATAACCTCTCTCATTTTTTAATATCTCTGAGGCGTTTGCCCATGGTGAAAGGTTTTTTGCTACCCCAAAAATTGTCAGAAGGAGGCAGTGTAAAGTTGCAAAGGGGTGTAACTTTCATCCTGCTCCTGATGCGACCAAACTGATAGTTCTAATGCATCGGGATGGGTACGTTTAGGCTAGGCATGGTCCTGTTTTGCACCCAAACATGCTGAAACAGTCCGAGCTACATTGTATTGGCAATATCCCTGAAGAGTCCAAAGTGCAAAAATGAAGCAATCTTTGATGAGTTGTTACTCAGAAATCATGTCACTTAGATACATTTTGTCTAAGGAAACGCGATCATGTAGGGTCCCTCTACAATAACCTCTCTCAGTTTTTTATATCTCTGAGGCGTTTGCCTGTGGTGAAACATTTTTTGCTGCCCCAAAAATTGTCAGAAGGAGGCAGTGTAAAGTTACAAAGGGGTGTAACTTTTGTTCTTCTCCTCATGTAGCCAAACTGACAGTTCCAACGTGCCTGGATGGGTATGTTTAGGCTAGGCATAGTCTTGTTTTGCACCCAAACATGCTGAAACAGTCCGAGCTACATTGTACCGACGATATCCCTAAAGAGTCCAAAGTGTAAAAAGGCAAAAATCTTTGATGAGATGTTACTTAGAAACTGTGTCACTTAGATACATTCCATCTAAGGAAATGCAATCACATAGGGTCCCTCTACAATAACCTCTCTCACTTTTTTATATCTTTGAGGCGTTTGCCCGTGGTGAAAGGTTTTCTGCTGCCCCAAAAATTGTCAAAAGGAGGTAGTGTAAAGTTGCAAAGGGGTGTAACTTTTGTTCTTCTCCTCGTGCGGCCAAACCAATAATTCCAACACGTCTGGATGGGTATGTTTAGGCTAGGCATGGTCCTGTTTCACACCCAAACATGCTGAAATAGTTCGAGCTACAAACACTAACTAGTCTTCAATCTTCAAACACTACAAATACCATGATATCCTGCATAAAGTTGTCGTTTAGCTTTTTATAAAGGCATGCCCATCAAATTCAACCGCATAGAGATGATTGTTTGTATTCCAAATTCATTTTAAAAATACTGACCTTCCAATCCCTTTTCCCGCCCTCATATAAATTAAATATGACCTTCGATTATGATATGGTGCTCGAGCTTATGAGAGTTTACCAAAGATGCTTGTTGAGTTAGGTTGAAGGGCCGGTGAACTAATGACTTAAAGACCCTTTAGTAGGTTGATTTAAGTGATAGTAACTTCTGATTATAAGTCAATATTAAATTAAAACAAAAGTGCACTTTACACACGACAGGCAATTGAGGGTTTTAAAGTCTTAAGAAAAGTAGATTCTTTTTTTGGTTTAATGCCCAATATGCAAATCCTAACTATCAATAAGATTATGATTATGAAAGCTTGTGTCTTCTCTAACTTCTTATTGCATGAACAAAACCACATCCACCATGAATATGAACTTTGCATCATATCAACCTTCCAAGATAGACCTTATCATGAAAACCATATTCACAACAAAACCTTGCATGAACAAAACCACATCCACCATGAACATGAACCTTGCATCATATGAACCATGTTTGTCTTGTGCAGCATCAACATGAATTGAGAGACCTTATCATGAAAACCATATTCACAACATCATGCACCTAATGACCATCACCTACCTTGAATCACTGTATCACCTTATCAACATCATGGCATCAATGACAAACAACCTTGACCCTTTGACTTCAATGACAACCTTGAACCTTGATTGTTGATGACTTATGGAAGCCTATAGCCCTAATGTTATGTTGCATACTAAAATTAGGTAAGACTCAATGTAATCTCATAACCTCGCCTTATATGCAAGAGGAATTTGTTGCAAGTATGGGCCTAACTGGTGTTGTCATTGATGTCAACATACTCCTGTTGCATTAATATAAGGATTAGATGAGCTATGTGCTGAGGATATTGAGAAAATTAGTCTCAATCAGGAACAATGAATAACAGTGATGACAGTAAGACAAAAGTCTAAGATAGGATGAGGATAAGAGGATACGGTTTAAAGGGTTTGTAGATATGTGTATCAAGGTGGTTCAGTAGAGATTTCAGAGGTCCACAAGAAGATTTGAAGAAGTTGTGGCCACTCAAGTAAAACCAGTTCTGGTAGGTGTTCAGAGGTAACAGAGTGACACAGACAGGTCTGGTGAGATCCAGAAATGCATTATCCTGTTCTGCGGATTTAAGGGAGTGTTTAGGAAGTCCTTTTGAAGTGTCAACTCGATTGGTTTATGGTTTGAAGGTCCGCAAGCATCTATTCCTTTGTGACAGTGGTGACAGACTATGTTCTTGAGGTTCCAGATGAAGGAGAGAAGGATTTTAGTACGAAGAGGAAGTACGGATGTTCTCGGTGATTCAGGAAATCTTGTGGAGATCTTTGGATTGTGTCCAGATCGTGTTGGTGGTCTGCATCGAAGTTGGAGTTCACAATTGAAGAACAACTTCTGGTTGATGGTGTTCTTCTTGAGACTGGCCGACCAGATGAGTTACACATCCTGCGGATGCTCTTGTTGATGTTTGCTGACTTAGATGATCATTCCTAAGTTGATGTCTTGTATAAATAAGGGATTGTGAAGTCATTTCAGTGTGTATCTTGTGGAGATGAGTGTGTGGTAGCAAGGAGGAGAGAGAAAGGTAGAGAAAAAGATTTGGGCTTAAATGGAGCTAACTCAAGCATGGTGAAGATGCTATTTTCTAGTTCAAGTATGTGATACTTATTCTTTTGTAGACAATGTGTCTCTTGTAGGCAGTGAGCCTCTTGTGAGAAGTGTGCTCGGGTAGTGAGCCTTAATTGGCATGTGCCATTTTGTTCTTTCTATTCTTCTAACAGAGAATACAATCTTAGGTTAATCACCCCGTGGTTTTTCCCTTAGTCAAGTTTTCCACGTCAAAATCTTAGTGTCTTATGTGTTGATGTGTTTCTGCTTTTGATTTAAATGCATTATGTTTCATGATTGATATACTGCTAATCACTAAGAGGATTCAAGTGTGTAATTGGGAGAAAGTTTTGGACAACTGATTCACCCCCCCTCTGAGTTGTCTACCCTAAGACTAACAATTGGTATCAGAGCCAAGTTCCTCTAAAAGAGCTTAACCACTTGAGGAGATCCAGGATGTCATCTTACAAGAAGGATAGTCCGAAGTTTGATGGAACCAACTTTAATCTTTGGAAAGGTCACGTGAAATGTCACTTGCAATGTATGGGAATGGCATATTGGACCATGGCTACAACAAAGTATACACCTCCACAAGGTGGTATGAAAGCCCCAAATGAAATCACAGATGCCGAAAATAATCTACGGACTATAGAAGCTCTTCTAAGCGCGTTATCTGATTCAAAGCTCTCAAATGTTATTGACTTACCAACTGCTTTTGAGATTTGGGAAAAACTGGAACTTCTGCATGAAGGAGACAAGTATGTTAAATGTGCAAGGTTACAAAGTCTGAAAGGAAAATTTAAAAATCTAAAGATGATAGAAGATGAAAATATCACTACTTTCATGCCAAGAGTAAATGAGATTGTGTGTGGAATTAGAAATGTTGGTGGAGTCTTGGATGAAGATGAGATTGTTGGCAAAATTCTCAGATCCCTCCCTGCTTCTTACAAAATCAAGGCTGCTGCCATTGAAGAATTCAGAGCCCATACAACAGTCACAAGAGATCAATTGGCTGGCAAATTGGCTGCATTTGAAATGATCAAGTTTGGAGATGCCCCCCGCAAGACTGAATCTACATTCAAAGCTAGTGCCTTTGTAAAAGGTAAACAAAGGTTTGATTTGGGAGAGAACTCATCAAGGAAACTGTCTTGGTATGAAAAAGCAAGAAAAGACGTGGAAGAAGAAGAAGAAGTAGAAACTGCTCAACTTGAAGCCCTTATTGCAAAAAGGTTGCCAAGAGGATCTGGTAAGTATGAAGGAAAATTGCCTTTTTAGTGTTTTAACTGTAATAAGATTGGTCATTTTGCCTCAAGATGTCCTAAAAGATTTTCAAGGCCAAATTCCAACAGATCAAGGTTCCAAAAGAATTGTTACTATGTTCATGAGGAAGATGATAATGAAGGAGTAACAGATGATGAATCAGAGATAGGAAACAAATCCGAAAGTGATTGGGTGTTCATTGCCATCAAGGAAGAAGAACCAATGTCCTCTAAATCTGTCAATCATAAAGTTGTAGAAAGAGCTCTGGCTACCCAAGTTGAAGAAAAGGATGATTGGGTCATAGACAGTGGATGCTCTCACCATATGACAGGTGACAAAAATAAGTTCATAGATTTGGAAAGGTATGAAGGAAGAGTGGTAAAGTTTGGTGATAATTCTGCTGGTAGAATCAGAGGCAGAGGAACTATTTCTTTTGATGGAAAGAACAAAACTGGTAACGTTCTGTACGTTGGAGGATTGAAGCACAATCTTCTCAGTGTTGGACAGCTAGAGAACAAGGGCTATGATCTCCAATTCAAGAATGGAAAATGCAAGATCTTTGAAAGTTTCAGAACAAAGATTGCATTTGGTACTCAAACAAAAAGTAATATCTTCCATCTAGTTGGTACCGGTAAAAGTTGTCTATTTGTGCAAGTAGATCAAAGTTGGCTATGGCATAGGAGGATGTGTCATGGATTTTGATAATATCATCAAGATTAGTAACACTCAGGCTGTAAGAGATCTTCCAAAACTAGTAAAACCTACAACTAGTTTGTGCAAAGAATGTCAGCTAGGAAAACAAAGGATGGTCTCATTTAAAAACAAAGAACAATCTTCTACCAGAATATTGGACTTGGTTCATACTGGTCCATGTGGTCCGGCAAGAATCAGGAGTGTGCAAGGTGATAGATACTTCATGTTACTAATTGATGACTATTCCAGGATGATGTGGGTAACTTTTCTAAAAGAGAAATCAGAAGCTTTTGAGAAATTCAAAATATTCAAGGCTATGGTGGAGAATGAAACCGGATTGAAATTAAAATGTCTGAGATCTGATAGAGGTGGAGAATTCACATCCAGTGAGTTCATAGAATTCTATGAGAAACATGGAATAAAAAGATAGTTGTCTGCTCCTAGGACTCCACAACAGAATGGAGTAGTGGAGAGAAAGAACCGAACCATCCAGGAAGCATCTAGGACAATGATGATGGAAGCAAATGTTCCTCAGATCTATTGGACAGAAGCTGTCAGCACTGCAGTATATACTCTCAATCAAGTTCAAATTAGAAGCAATACCGGTAAGACTCCTTATGAATTATGGTTTGGCATCACTCCCACTATGAGGTATTTCAGAGTTTTTGTAGCAAATGTTATATTAAAAGAGATGAAGATCTAGGAAAGTTTGATGCTAGAAGTGATGAAGGAATATTCTTGGGTTACTCTACTCAAAGCAAAGCATATCGGTGTTATAACAAGAGACTGAAAAAGATGATAGAAAGTACAAATGTGAAGGTTGATGAAGGAATTGAAAAACCCTCAAGATTTTATGAATATGATGAAGATGATTAGAATGGTGTTCTGACTCAAGGAGCCCAAGCCTCTTCTAAGATTCAGATTGATCCGGTAAATCAGGAAGAAGAGATAAGTTTGAATGAGCCCGATCAAGAAGCAGAAGTGCAAGAAACTCCCAAAGTGCCTAGGTATATAAGATTGAACCACTCTAAAGATCAGATCATAGGTGATAAAAGCAAAGGTGTACAAACAAGAAGGAGAATTGCTCAAGATGAGTATTGTCTATTTTCAAAGATTGAACCTAAGACAGTGAATGAAGCTTGCAATGATGAAAAATGGACTAAAGCAATGGAAGAAGAGCTGATGCAAATTGAGAAAAATCACACTTGAGATCTTGTTCCCAGACCTAGAAACAAAAATGTGATTGGAACAAAATGGGTCTTCCGAAACAAACTGAATGAAGTTGGTGATGTAATCAGAAATAAAGCCAGATTGGTCTGCAAGGGTTATTCTCAAATAGAAGGAGTTGATTTTGAAGAAACTTTTGCTCCGGTGGCAAGAATTAAAGCAGTCAGATTATTTCTTGCTTTTGTTGCTTTCAAGGATTTCAAGGTATATCAGATGGATGTCAAGTCTGCCTTCCTGAATGGTGACTTGGAAGAAGAAGTGTACATTGAGCAACCGGATGGATTTCAATTGTTTGATCATGGTGATATGGTCTACAAGTTGAAGAAGGCATTGTATGGACTGAAGCAAGCCCCAAGAGCCTGGTATGAAAGATTGGATAAGCATCTTTTGAAGATTGGTTTCAACAAAAGTATTGCTAACAGTAATTTATATTTCAAAATTGATCATGAAAACATCTTGATTGTTGAAGTGTTTGTTGATGATATCATTTTTAGAGGAAGAGATAGTATGTGTAAAACTTTTGCAAATCAAATGAAAAGTGAGTTTTAGATGTCCATGCTTGGTGAAATGAATTTCTTCTTGGGTCTACAAATCACTCAAACAAAGAAAGGAATCTTCATTTCTCAAACCAAATATGTGAAAGAATTGTTGAAGAAATTTGGGATGGAAGACTCAAAACCAATGAACACTCCCATGGCAACCAGATGTAAATTGTGCAAGGATGATGATTCTCCTAAGGCTGATCAGACAAAGTATAGGTCAATGATTGGAGGATTGTTGTATCTCACTCAAACTAGACCTGACATTATGCAGGCTGTTGGTCTTGTTGCTAGATTTCAAGCTGATCCTAGAGAATCTCATGTCATGGCAATCAAGAGGATTTTTAGATATCTACAAGGGACAGTTGAGTATGGTTTGTGGTATCCTAGAGATCATGATTTCTCTCTTCATGCATATATAGATGCGGATTGGGTAAGAGATGTGGATGACCGGAAGAGTACCAGTGGTGGAGCATTCTTTTTGGGAAAGAGATTGGTTTCTTGGCTAAGCAAGAAACAAGAGGCAATATCTCTGTCCACAACTGAAGCAGAATATATTATAGCAGCAAGTAGTTGCACTCAGGTTTTATGGATGAAGCAAATGCTAAGAGACATAAGAGTGGAGTATGAGGAGCCTATCACAATCTTCTGTGATAATTCAAGTGTAATTAATATATCTAAGAATCCAGTGTTACATTCAAATACTAATCATATATCTATCAAGTTTCACTTTCTAAGAGAGCAAGTGAACAAGAATGAAGTCAGATTAGAGTTTGTGCCTTCCAAGGATCAGATTGCAGATATTTTTACTAAACCTCTACCTAAGGACTCTTTTGAGTATCTCAGGGAGAAGTTAGGGGTTATTGCCCCTCCGATGATGAACTAAGGTGCACTGATGTGCATCAATCCAGTGGATATCACAGTCATATCTTGTAATCTGGATTGATGATGGGGAGCTGCTACTCAGGGGGAGCAGCAGGTATGATTATGAAGTGATGAAATTGCAAGTATGTGCCCTTTGCCATTGATGTCAAAGGGGGAGAGAAGACATGTGAAAAATAAGTAGTTGCTGATCAAAGGGGGAGCAGTAAAGGGAATGGTTGTTGCTGATAGGGGGAGTTGTGATAGTGAGGAGAAGTTCTTGTCTTGATGGTCAAAATAGTTTTTCACATCATATGTTGCCATCAATGACAAAAGGGGAGATTGTTGCAAGTATGGGCCTAACTGGTGTTGTCATTGATGTCAACATACTCCTGTTGCATTAATGATAAGGATTGGATGAGCTGTGTGCTGAGGATATTGAGAAAATTAGTCTCAATCAAGAACAGTGAAGAACAGTGATGACAGTAAGATAAAAGTCCAAGATAGGATGAGGATCAGAGGATACAGTTTAAAGAGTTTGTAGATATGTGTATTAAGGTGGTTCAGTAGAGATTTTAGAGGTCTGCAAGAAGATCTGAAGAAGTTGTGGCCACTCAAGTAAAACCGGTTCTGACAGGTGTTTAGAGGTAACAGAGTGACATAGACAGGTCCGGTGAGGTCCAGAAATGCATTATCCTATTCTGCAGATTTGAGGGAGTGTTTAGGAAGTCCTTTTGAATGTCAACTCAATTGGTTTATGGTTTGAAGGTCCGCAAGCATCTATTCCTTTGTGACAGTGGTGACAGACTGTGTTCTTGAGGTTCCAATTGAAGGAGAGAAGGATTTTAGTATGAAGAGGAAGTGCGGATGTTCTCGGTGATTCAAGAAATCTTGTGGAGATCTTTGGATCATGTCCAGATCATGTTAGTGGTCTGCATCAAAGTTGGAGTTCACAATTGAAGAACAACTTCCGATTGATGGTGTTCTTCTTGAGACTGGCCGACTGGATGAGTTACACATCCTGCGGATGCTCTTGTTGATATTTGCCGACTTAGATGATCATTCCTAAGTTGATGTATTGTATAAATAAGGGATTGTGAAGTCATTTCAGTGTGTGTCTTGTGGAGATGAGTGTGTGGTAGCAAGGAGGAGAGCGAAAGGTAGAGCAGAAGATTTGGGCTTAAATGGAATTGACTCAAGCATGGTGAAGATGCTATTTTCTAGTTCAAGTATGTGATACTTATTCTTTTGTAGATAGTGTGTCTCTTGTAGGTAGTGAGCCTCTTGTGAGCAGTGTGCTCAGGCAGTGAGCCCTAATTGGCATGTGCCATTTTGTTCTTTCTATTCTTCTAATAGAGAATACAATCTTGGGTTAATCACCCCATGGTTTTTCCCTTAGCCAGGTTTTCCACGTCAAAATCTTGGTGTCTTATGTGTTGATGTGTTTCTACTTTTGATTTAAATGCATTATGTTTCATGATTGATATACTGCTAATCACTAAGAGGATTTAAGTGTGTAATTGGGAGAAAGTTTTGGACAACTGATTCACCCCCCCTCTCAGTTGTCTGCCCTAAGACTAACAAAATTACATGTAATAACCACAATGGTCATCAGGTGCTCATAAGCATATGATTTTGACTATCTTATTCAAAACAACAAACATACTCTTTGCATCCCAATATGGTATAATAACAAGAAATTAAGAAATATTTTCAATTGATCAACTCATAAAGAATATGGATCAACATACTCATTTGAATATTTTCAATTGAGAAACTCATAAAGAATATGAATATTTTCTATTCAACATGATGATTTATTTTAATTTTAAATACAACTTTTATCTTTTAGTTTCAAAATGAGGTTTAGGTGATACTTGAATAACAAACATACTCTTTGCATCCCAATATGGTATAATAACAAGAGATTAAGAAATATTTTCAATTGATCAACTCATAAAGAATATGGATCAACATACTCATTTGAATATTTTCAATTGAGAAACTCATGAATAATATGAATATTTTCTGTTCAACATGATGATTCATTTTTATTTTAAATACAACTTTTATATTTTAGTTCCAAAATGAGGTTTAGGTGATACTTGAATAACAATAGTTGGCTTATTGGATCAACAAACATCCTATGTAATACAGTTGGACTTTAAATATTTGAAGTAACCATCTACAAATATCCATTCAAACGTGGATTTATAATGCAAGTATGAATGCCATCAATAAAAAAAATTTGTATTAACCAAATATCCATATAGGCATACATCAATATCTGTCGATATAAGTATAATATATATACAAAATAGCCATATAGGCTTACAAGAATGCCATATAGGCATATAAAGTCAACTATATGCAATACAAAATATATGTCCACAAATGCCATATAGGCAGACAACAAAGGAACACAGTAAAAATTCATTCCCCTCTAGTTGGTGAAGAGAATAGATCACGGGCAGCCTTTGATCTTCTAGGAGATGGAGACGCGTATGTGGGTGGTCTACTATGAACCCGAGGGCTGCTCCTCCTATTTAGTTGTTTGTGCATCTGTAGTTGTTACAATAAAAAGTATAGACATTAATATATAGAAATTACATGTTATAAAAAATGAAACATTTAACAAAATAATCACTTGTCGCTACCATATAATCTGTCTCCTCACTTGCCTTAGTAGCAAGATTAGGCTATGGTGATGTCATGTCCTATAGAAACCATCCAGATATAAATTAAACTTCAAATCAATAATCTTTTGATTTTTTAAAAACAAACAACTATAACAATGAATGTAAATTGAAATTTACTAATCTGCCTCATACCCCCATCAATGGCATGGAGCTATGAATCGCAAAGGACACACCATGCTCCATTGCCCTATGAACATCGGGAGGTGTCTCCGCAACTTGCATCATCTGGAAATAAAACAACATTATTCAATTAAGAAAACTATAATAGTGATGCAAATCATGGCTCCTAACATACACACACATTCACCTAAATATGGAAGTACACACAATAAAGCACACAAGTCACATACAAAAATCTAGTAAGTACAATTCATTCATTAAACTATTTATTTTATTACCTCCGTGAAGCTTTGAAGTCCACCACCGCTGGCAAGTATTGCCGTGAAATCTCCAATATTAACCTATTCAACATCTAAAATCAGATATTAGAATACCATTCATATAACGATCCTATTCACATGTAATATTTATAATTGTTTACTAGTTACATACCCCGACAGTAGATGATGTAGTGTAATATGCAGGTGGAGAACCATTGAAAACTACATCAATGCTATGACCCTGAAATTTTATTAAAATCATCAAACTAAATTAGTTAATCTTGCATTTCAAAAATTAAATTTAATAAATTAAATTCAATGAACTTGCTAAGATTTACCTGAGTATCAAGCCCAGAAGTCTCACTCAGGAGGGCATCTGTCATCACACTCTGCTCAGCTACATATGTACCCTGGGCACCTGCGTCATGACTATCTATGGGGTCATAACCACATGCTAACCCACAAGTCTAACAAGTATGGGGTGGAACCATACTCAAACTCTCCCCTGGCCCATGCTGTGTTGCAGGACTAGTATGCTATAAGATGCTCTGGGTCAAGGCACTAATGGACTGAAGTGCCTCGACCTCAACACTCTCCTTCACAACAGAAGGGATAGAAACGTGCTCATGGGCTGATCTGGTGAGTACTCGTCTCGCTGGCTACTGTGGGTCAACACGTGCCCCTGGTCTATCTTGTGCTGACCCCCTACCTCTATCCTGGAACTTTCGCATATCAAAATAATTTGGCTCTTTATTTTTGACAAACTCACAATAGAGTTTCCTCAAAAAATATTGCGGGACCTCATTATTGTTGCATGGAGGATGGTCAAAAACCATCCACCACCTCTGCACAACATTGTCCCTTATCGCTTGGTTGTTACACCAATGGATAGGGAACCTCTTGCATGTAAGGGGTAGAGATTCATTTGTTCACGGGTCTGTGAAAATAGAACACAAGTCAAGTTTTGTAATCTATTCCTTTTTAACTTGTTCATATGACAACTTGTCAGCATAATACTCTCTAAATTCTCTCCTCTTTTCTGTCCAACTAATGATTTGCTTTCTTATTGAATCTACATTTGATAACATAGATTCAAGGGATTGACCAAGCATGGATCTATGCAAGGTTGAAGTTGCAGGTTCTTTCAACCTTGCAATTATGTCTTCAATTTCTTTTTTATTGTTTACAATTTACTCCCATTAGATTTTCTTGTGTTCCAAGGGCATGTCAAGGAATGGATGGAGGAGTTTGTTGTTTGGGTTATTCTTCGGTAGATATTTCCTCTTTAGGATTTTGTGGATTTTGAGGAGGAGGAAGAGGAGGAGGAGGTACATTAACATTTCCTGACAATTAAGGAAATTTACATCAAAAATCAACTCAAACCTACCTATTTAGAAATAAATTCAAACAAAAAAACAAATAAAACTCACTCCTTTGGCCTACTCGATGTCGTGGCGGCATTTTGGTGATGAATCGGCAAGATTTTGGTGTCGAATTGGGTCTTCAAAAATGCGAGCGCACTCCTTAGGGTTTGTAGGCTACGGGTGTAGAGGAAAAAAATAAATCAAATGAGCAGAACTTTATATATATATATATATATATATATATAAAATTAAACATAACGCACTCGCGTTATAACGCGAGTGCATTATGGTTTGGTTTTGCCAAGCCTTAGGCTCGTCATTAACAAACCATAGCGCGAGTGCGTTATAACGCACTTGCGCTATGTCTTAACTTTTTTTGAAAAAATTTTGGCCACTTTTTGGCCCCCCAACTTTTTGCACTTACCCCCTTGTGTCTTAAAATAGAAATTTAGTTCTTACTACATTCCTCATATCTATATTTTTAAACTAAGCTAAGCCTCTGAGATCGTAATTTATACCGTCTGGTAAAAGATATCGTGATTGTTTTCATTTGTAAGTTGGTTGAACCATAGAGTAGGAAGCAAAATGACCTCCTTGGCGACAGCTAGTAAACTTCTGATCTTAAACAGTTTTATCTTCCTGTAGCAGCTTGGTTAGATATCTTGAAGCTTAGTTAAACCATTATGTTGAAACTAGATCGCAGTTTTCTAGTCCTCTGGTAAAATTATTTAATTTCAGTGTTGATTCTTGTTGGCTGAGACCGACTTAGGGTAGAAAACTATCCTTGTTCCGACTGAAACTGTAAAGCTCTGACTTTAGATAATTTGTTACTCCTGTAGAAGCATGATTAAAATCTTTGAATCTGAGTAGAAAATTAGATTTGTAGATGTTAATTTAGACAGTAAACCCTCAATTTATTCATTTTTATTTATAACTGGAAATAACCATCTTCCTGTAGCAAACTAGTAAGTTGTGTTAAACTATTCAAAACTTGTTAAATATGATCAAACTGATTATTAGAAACTATAGATATAAAATCTTACTTTTTGAAGGTTGTTAATTAAATGATATTTTGTTAATTATTGTTGTTTTGAATTCCTATAGCAATTCATGTCGCCACAACGATAGGAAAACTATATGTGTGTTAATGTGTTTGAATAGACCTCCTGTCACAAAAATGACAGGAAGGCAAAACTGAGACTTAAATGAATTATCTATGGATTTTAAAGATGGCTTCATAGCATGTTTTGTGTATTTGATGCTTGGAAAAAGGAAGAAATTCATTATTGTAAACTCGTACATCTGAAATTCTTAAAGCAAATAAATGCTTGCATGTGATATATTTGTTCTTCTTTAGTGTGTATTTTGGGAAAGATTGCATTCTGGGACAGGTGTCGAGTATGGAATAACAGGGAAGTAGGTTTTCTTTTTCAAAACCTATATGTCGTTTTACGGATTAATGCTTTGGCCAAATGTAATGAGATGTTGAAATATACATGTGTACCATTATAGAATGAATGGTTGATTGCCTAGTTTTTATATATTTCCCTGCCATAGCCTATTGATTAGATGTTGCATTCATGATAGTAATGCATGTAGATTGATAGGCACACACCAGATTCCACCCTGCATATGTTTACATATTGCTAGGCTCTTCGAGCAGGGTCAGGCATCCTTCAGTTTGAAGGATACTGGGGGAGCGCAAGCTTCGTGGTTGGGCAGAAAAAGCTCCTGAACCATGTTCAAGATTGTCCTTTGATTTAACAGATGGCCGGTTGGTCGATGGCGATCGAGGACTTTTGTTAGATTTTGATGATATTGATTACTTTATACTTCTATTATTTCAAAGATTTGTAAGGCTCGATGCCGATATTTGACACTTGTAATAGTATTGATTATTACATACTCTGTAAATGACTTTAGATGTATACATATGATTTGTAATCTTGATTGTACTTTAAACTTATGAAATGGAAATATTATTCTAGTCTCTTGAAATATCTTAATTTCTTTCCTTATGAATGACAAATAGAAGTTATTTTACTTTACTCTAAGTTACTTGCAGTAATTCTATGTTTTACTTCAATTTTGTGTGTTTGTGAAATTTGGGTACTTTACAGTTTTAGGTTTAGGTTTAATAAGTCATTTAGGTTAAAGGTCTACAAAAAGCTATTAGGGTCATGTCGTGTCTAATTTGTAGGTTTTTATCTTAATTGAAATAATTTTATGTACAAATGGTTAAATTAGGACTTTGAGACTCATCAAGAACATTGAAAGCCATGAAGATTAGAAGAATAGGCCTATAGTGTATAAGTAGTTCTTGAGGTCTATATAGACAATTTCAAATGATTTTGAAATATATCATTCTTAAAAGTTTATTGTATAGCCTAAATGTCATTCCATAGCCATGTTACCAAATTTCCTATTTTGTTCCTAATCCATCGTTTATCCTTCCTAGGTGTTTTATTTTATTCAATCTTTGAACCAATGTCCTATGTACTCAACCTTATTTTGTTTTTTTTGCATTGTTGTTGTCCCCTTTGTTAAGCCTCAAGTTGTCATAGATGGATTGATTTAATTAAAGATTTAAACATAATAAAGTGACTTCTAGGTTTTAGGTTTAGGTTTAATAAGTCATTTAGGTTAGGTCTACAAAAAGATATTAGGGTCCTGTCGTGTCTAATTTGTAGGTTTTTAGCTTTGAATGAAAAGAGTTTTACAAATGGTTAAATTAGGACTATGAGACTCATCAGGAACATTGAAAGCCATGAAGACTAGAAGAATTTAGGCCTATAGTGTATAACTAGTTCAAGGACTATATAGACAATTTCAAATGATTTTGAAATATCATTCCTAAAAGTTTATTATATAATCTAAATGTCATTCCATCTAGCCATGTTACCATTTCCTATTTTGTTCCTAATCAATGTTTATCCTTCCTAAGTGTTTTATTTTATTCAATCTTTCAACCCATCCCATGTACACTCAACATTATTTTAAAGTTTTTCTAATTTTGTTGTCCCCTTTACCTCTTTGTTAAGGCTCAAGTTGTCATAGATAGATGGATATGTTTAAATTAAATATTTAAGCATAATAAAGTGACTTCTAGGTTTTAGGTTTAGGTTTAATAGGTCATTTAGGTTAGGTCTACAAAAAGATATTAGGGTCCTATTGTGTCTAATTTGTAGGTTTTTAGCTTCATGAGAAGATTCTTACAAATGGTTAAATTAGGACTATGAGACTCATCAGGAACATGGAAAGCCATGAAGGCTAGAAGAATAAGCCTATAGTGTATAACAAGTTCAAGGTCTATATAGACAATTTCAAATGATTTTGAAATATCATTCCTAAAGGTTTAATGTTAAGCCTATATAAAAGAAACCCTAAAAGTTCTATCAAACCCTAGTTCATGGAGGGACTGTCATATGGCCATAACTCTTTACAAATATTATATATAGATGGATATGTTTAAATTAAATATTTAAACATAATAAAGTGACTTCTAGGTTTTAGGTTTAGGTTTAATAAGTCATTTAGGTTTTAGAATAGGCCACTCCTTACTAAATTTACATGTTTCCATTTTATCCCTTTTCCCATGTGTGTGATTTACATGTTGAATCTTACAACTGGTTTTTGTATGACCGAATGGAGCTCATCCAAACACCATTCGAATTCTGCATAGTTTGGAGACAGGATTACAACATGACCAAATGATTGTGTTTGTAGGATACACATCATTGTCTTTCCATTATATGGTTGAAATGCTTGTCCCTTGGAAGGGGTAGATCTAGTGGTGTGATGGGATTATCCTTGACTATAGGACTAAGATAGGTCATTGCTATGGGCATGCAATGGGATTATCCAATGATTATATCCTAGATCATAATTGGTATAGGTTCTTTTGTGTAAATAATAGGATAGTGTTATGACTAAGATAACAACTAATTGTCCATTAACATGCTCATGACAACCATTAATGATAGTCTCTTGATTGTTAATTTTCTTCTCTTCTTAGTTTAGGATGATTGCTCTCTCTTGTTGTGAACAACACAACTATATCCTTATTGTGGTAGTCCTATGGTCCTCTTCTTATAGTCACAACTCCTCTGGATGTATGTGCATAACAGTCCATAGCAAGGACAAAAGATTAGATTTACAAGATGTGATAATCCTTCTAGGTCATATAACTGTTGAGATAGTGTTAAGATTTAGATGATGGTGCAATGAACTTTGTTAGGACATTTATAAAACCCTAGTTTATGAATTAGGGTTTAGTGTTTATGAATTAGGGTTTTACATTCATTAATTAGGGTTTAGTGTTTATGAATTAGGGTCTATGGTTTATGAATTAGGGTTTATAGTTTATGAATTAGGCTTTAACACTTGTTTTCAATTTAAGGTTTAACATATACAGTTTAACATTGTGAGAAATACCATTGACCACATATTTGCCAGTTAATTGCTTGGTAATTAATTTCTTGAAATTCTGCTTAACTCTTCAAGATACCTGAGTAATTATCCTTTTTGGCAGATTTTAGCAACTTTCTAAAATTGCTATTTTTGGTAACTTCGCATCCATATCTGTATGATCATGAAAATTTCCAATTATTAGAAACTAACTAAAAGACGACGAATTGTCAACTTTCTAATTTAATTGCATTTAAAATTCAAAACTAATTAGAAAAAAAAACTTGAAAAAATATTAAAACCTCGTTTCGAGGCCCTAGATGATCAGAAAAGGTCCCGAAAAAGTGTTAAAACGGTGACCTACCAAGTTTACCAATTATGTGGGAATTTTAATAAACTCTTCAAGATGCATCTATCCACCAAATTTCATCTCCAAGGACCCCCATCCCAAAAGTTATGACCTCTAGAAATTTATGCATCACAATATTAATCTTCATATAAGAAGGTTAACATATTTACAAGTTAGTAGCACAATTTTCAAATGATATCTAGACAAATACAAAATGAAAACATTATTTCTGAATAGATGCATAAGAATACAAAACTAAAATAAAGTAGTATAAAACTGAAATATAAATTGCAATCACAAATTATCTTTAGCCATAATTTTTTAATGGATTGTTAACATTTTAATTTTCTTCTTAGATCAAAAAATAACTTCAATAAAATTCTAAGCAACAATTAGAAGTCATGATATCCTAAATTGTGTTGAAGTTACAAAAAGAGTTCTTGGAACTTGCCATAAAGCTATAGATGATCATCATGTCCTTTCAAAGGGCACAGTACAAATATTGAATGCAATAAACAAACTCAACAAGGTCAAAAAATGGACATTGTTATTTTCCTTTTAGTAACCATTAGAATAGAGCACTTTTAACATGTGAAATAAGAAATAAAATGAGTTTGCAAACTACAAAAAAATATCTCTTCTTTGTTGTAAAGTTGACACATTGACTAGAAAATATAGTCTAATTGGTTTTAAGGGAATATGATGGTATCAAAAACTACACTTAATTTATAGAAAGAGTTCTTGGCGATTTCTATAAAGCTATAAATTATGATCACATCCTTTCAAAGGGCACATTAGTGATTGAATGCAATGAACAAACTCAACACAATGAAGCCACGAACATTGTTATTTTCCTTTGAATCAACATTACAATTTAGAGCACTTTTAACACCTAAACTCAGAAAAAAAGTGTCTGCACCAAGACATCTCTTGTTTGTTGCAAATCTAAAACACTGACTAAATCATAATCTAGTTAGTTTTAAAGGAAGCTTTGTGACAAACACAATGCTACATTGTTGTTTATAAAAATGCCTAGCTATTTTAGCTTCATAGTGACTAGTACCTCTTGAATTTCCTTTGTAATTTTTTTTTTTTTAAATGGGTGATTTGACAAACTAGTCTCTTGACTATCCTACATAAAATAAGACTTATTGAATGATTTATTTTACTATTGCAAATTTTGGAAACAATGACACAAAGGCACAAAGGGCTTGTAGAAAGATGTAAGGAGCACTACGAACCCAATAAAGCATTTGTTGAGAGAGTGTTGATACTAAAACAATTGACTCAGCTAAACCATCAAAAGTTTTAATATATAATAGAATGGTCATGGTTCAAATTTCAATAAGCTTTATCTACTAGCCACCATTTTCATCTTTCTCCAAAGATGGTGTATAGCACATGGGAGGTCTTTAAGGCTATCCAGTTCCTTCATTTGCATGCCTTGGACATGGCACCTCAACCCCCTGTGCTCTTGGTACTTTTTTTGTTAATAGAAGTATGGGTGTTATCTACACCTTTTTAAAAACTATGAAAATATTACAAGTGTAATTGATTGTGTAATGCACCTTTCTCTCAATGCAACAATTACTATTACATTCTCTTAGGACCGAGTCTAGATTTTAATCATTGAGAATCATTAGTTGCATTGTTAATAGAAATTGTAATTTGATTATTTTATCTAGTTCTTGTATGGATTACTTAGCAAGGGATGCACATTAAGAGCTAGCGACACTATCTATCTATCTCTAAGTAGAAAGGGCCTCACAAAATTATAGATTGAATCAAAGATAAGTTTAACTCCAAGTCCTATTTCATTCAAATGATGTGTTAAAATATAACTAGATAAACTCATTTGTTTGTTGTCCATGCAGTATTCCCAAATTGTCATCTAGAATATAGCTTTGCTCATTTTATAGCATTATCACGATATCACAAATTGCATTGAAGATACCAAAACCATTCTTGGACCTTGCTATAAAGCAATAAATGTTCATCCTATCATTTAAAAGGCATACTAAAAAGAATCTACAAACTACACAAAGACATCTTGTGTTTCATGCAAAGCCAAAGCATTCAATGAAGTATAATTTGGTTGATTTAAAGGATTATTCTAGTTTTCTTTTACTTTTGGATTGTTCTTATCTAAGGCTTTAATCTAAGTCATGTCTTTCCAAAGCTAAATCACTTTAATCTATTTCATGTCTTTCCAAAGCTAAATCATATTTCTATTTTATATATTAGCATTGATTTGATATTTCAAACTTCATTAATGTAAATATTATAGTTTCCAATTTAAATGCCTACAATCTACTTACATTCACAATGTAAAAGTTGCATTCACAGTTTACCACCTTTCACAATTGCAAATCATAATTGTAGATTTGCATCATGTGCTGACATGGTAACTTTGGAATTGCTCGCATCAGAGTGGAAAAAATTATGGAACACTATAATTGCAAGTCTCTTCGTAGTCTAACCTTACAAAGATCTTTACTTGATTAGAACAACTATGATTCTTAATAGCATTAAGCCCCTACTATCTACTTATGATAAGATTTAACTTTAAATGTGATGTATCAAAATTTCTAATAGGTATGCTTTTGTTTTAAAGAAAATAATTAAAGAGGTTGCAATTGAGTGGTTGTTAATATTCATTAATACTAGATTTCATATATATTTAAAATGTGTCATTGCACATAAATACTTTTTCCATTAACCTTGATACATTATATTATTTGTGGAACCTTTACTTGGATGTCTACAAAATAGCTAGCTACTTGCACCACCCATAAACTATCTTTGCTAGATGTAACTAATGTTTTTTTCCATTAACCTTGATACATTACATTATTTGTGAAACCTTTGCTTGGATGTCTACAAAATAGCTAGCTACTTGCACCACCCATAAACTATCTTTGCTAAATGTAACTAATGTGTTCTTGATAAATGCAAGAGTTTATACTTGGTTATCATCCTCCTAATTCTAGCAGATAAACGATGAGCTACTTACTTTGCTGGAATTCAATAAGGAACTGCCTGACGTTGCACAAATTTAGGGAACGCTTATTGTAAGAGTCTAGAATTTTCACAAATTTCCAGGAATATGTAGAGATATTAGTCATGAGAAAATAAGAAAAATCTTCATACTAAATAGAAACAGCGTCTGCCGAGGTAATAAATGCTTAGCAAAGGTTTTGTTTAAACAAATTTCTGCTGTGATTTCACAGAGAATTGGAATCGAATCTTCTAATCATTGTATCGTTCATATTGATTTTTTCACACGAATAAATTTTCTCATGCAATTGGAGTTTGAAGCAAGCATCGATCCTGTAAAGAAGAAGATGAAGAACAACACAGGCGTAAATAATTTTGAATCACAGCAGGCTTACAGATGCTGTGATGGTGCATCTACCTTATCTTTTGCCTCTTCTCTGTCATTTAAAGTCTGGATGCATCAAAGAAAGCCTCAACAGTTGGGCTCAACACCAGCTCTCACTCTTCCTCTTCCGAGAAGAGGAGTCACAGGTCCAAGAGAGATGAAAAGAAAATATGGATACATTGAAGAAGTCACTCAGACTGTTAGAGGTCAGAAGATTGAATCTTTATATCATATGGGTCCAACACTGGGGAAAGGAAAATTCAGAGTAGTTAGACTCTGCAAGAACAAGGTCACAGGAGAAGAGTTGGCATGCAAAACTCTGCCCAAAGATGGTGCAGAAAATCCCTACCGTGAGGTGAAGATTATGCAACACTTATCTGGTCATCGTAATATTGTAACACTTCGGGCTGTGTACGAAGATGCAGATTCTTTGCATCTTGTAATGGAGATTTGCACGGGGGGACGCTTGGTTGATTCGATGAAGAAGAATGGGTGTTATTCCGAGCGCCAAGCTGCAAAATTAATCAAAGAGTTAGTTGGTGCAATTCAATACTGCCATGAAATGGGAGTTATTCACAGGGATGTAAAACCTGAAAATGTTCTTCTAACCAGCGATGGAGAGATGAAGTTATCTGATTTTGGCCTCTCCGTTCATGTTGCAAATGGTACAAGCTTTTGATCTCTTTCAAATAAATTATTTATTATGATTATTTGTTCATATTTCCCTAAAATTTCTTCTTCATATTGAAAGGCAAAAAATTATCACGCTTGGTGGGCACTCCTGCATATGTTGCCCCTTGTTGGGCACGTGGACTAGGTGAAGCCCATGTAACGGCTTTCTCTCTGCTTTATATTCTTTGTAACTCCTACGACCTGCAGATAGCCATTCTTGGCTGGGAATCGCTGTCTTGTCAGGGTCTTATCTCCTGATGCACGTTGAATGGGAGATGTTGCAGATAGAGAGTCTTTTGGACTTCTGGAAAAGGTTCTTCTTGCTAGCTGCTGTTCTACAGAAAGATATACAGTCATACTGTGATGTATTGAATCCAGAGAGAGATGTATTAAGACATTAATAACTATTGCCCTTCGTTGTGGATGTAGCCAACATTGGCAAACCACGTTAAATCCTTTCTGTTCCTTTTGTGTATGCTGTTTTCATTATTCCTCTTTCTGAGCAAAGTTTTGAGATTGCTGTTATTTCTTTCTCTGGTTCTGTTTTATTGTTTCTGTATTTACAATTGGTATCAGAGCTTGTGTGTAGCTCTGTCCAGGAGACTGTAAATTTTTTTTTGAGAAATGGAAAATAGAAAAGTTTACAGGCCAAAACTTTGGTCTTTGGAAAGTGCACATGGAGTCTCTTCTCATCAAACAGGACCTGTCTCTCGCCTTACAGGGGAAAGCCAAAGGACAAGGTACTATGACGGATGAAGACTAGGAAAAACTGGATTCGAAAGCGAAGGCAACAATATTTCTCTCATTGTCAAGCAATGTTTTATTTAATGTCTCAAATGAGATCAATATGAAAGCGCTTTGGGAAAAGCTCTCTAATATTTATGCGATTGCTTCGGCGTCAAATAAGGTTTTTATTATGAAGAAATTATATAACCTGAAAATGAGAGAAGGTGGGGTTATGTCTAATCATCTAAATGAGTTTAACACCTTAGTCTCTCAATTAGCTTCGGTGAGCATCAAATTAGATCCTAAGATTAAAGCGATTCTGCTATTGTGTTCCTTACCACATAGCTGGGAAGGTGTTGTCATGGCTGTGAGCACTTCTGTAGCAGCCAAGAGTACATTGGTTTTTGATGAAGTTGCAGCTACTCTTCTCAGCGAAGACATGAGAAGGAAACATCAGGTCCCCTCATCCGGCGACGCTCTCACGGCTGTAAGTATAAACAATAGGGGAAGAAATCATGAAAGAGGTAGATTCAACAACCAGAGAAGGTCACAATCTGGTCCATGATCGAAGTCTAAGGGCAGAACCGGTTCATGTTGGTTTTGTGGAAAACCTGGACACAATAAGAAAAATTGCTGGAACTATAAGAAAGCTCAAGGCAATGTGAGCACAAATAATCAAGCAAACACTGCAAGTGATGGTGTTTTGGTCCTATCATCAAGTGATACAAATGCAGATTCGTGGGTCCTTGATTTCGGCGCCTCTTTTCATGCAACTTCATGCCGTCAAGCTTTCAAAAATTTTCAAGAAGGCACATTCGGTAAGGTGTTTTTGGGTGACAATAAAGAATGTGACATTTTAGGAAAAGGAGATATAATATTGAATCAGAAAAATGGTGACAAACTAACTTTGACGGATGTTAGATATGTGCCTATGTTAAAAAGAAATTTAATTTCTGTCAGTCAGCTTATAGGCAATGGATGAAATGTTAAATTTTCTCTTGACTCATGGAAAATTACAAAGGGACTTTTAGTAATGGCAAGAGGAAAGAAGCAAGGTAATCTATACATTCTAGACTGTTTTGGTGAAGTGGGAGCTACCTTGCCGGCTATGGACAGTGGTTTTGAAATATGGCACAAAAGGCTCGGTCATATGAGCCAAAAAAGTCTTCAAGTTATGCTTCAGCACAATCAGCTTCCAGGCCTTAACTCCATCGATTTAGAATTCTGTGAACATTGCCTTTATGGCAAATAGTGCCGGACCAGTTTTGTGAGAACGGTGCATGACAAGAAAACCACTCCGTTGGAACTTGTTCATTCCGATGTCTTCGGTCCAACTCAGGTAACTTCTTTCGGTGGAGCAAATTATTTTGTCACATTTCTAGATGACTGCACTCGCAAAATCTGGATTTATATGTTGAACAGAAAATCTGAAGTTTTTTCAAAATTTAAGATTTTTAAAGCTTCAGTTGAAAACCAGATTGGGCATAAAATTAAATGCCTACTAACAGACAATGGTGGAGAATATTGCTCTTCGGAGTTTGATTCTTTTTGTGCAGACCATGGTATTCGATGGATCAAAACCATCCCTTATACACCTCAGGAAAACGGAGCAGCTGAAAGGCTCAATCACACGATACTTGAGCGAGCTTGATGTATGCTCTCCAATGCCGGATTGGGCAAAGAGTTTTGGGCAGAGGCATGTAACACTGCTGTGTATTTAATCAATCGAGCTCCATCATCCAGACTGGATTTTGACATACCTGAGGAGACATGGCTTGGAAAACAAATTTCCTATCAGCATTTGCGGGTGTTTGGCTGTGCCGCTTTTGTTCACATTCTGAAAGAACAGAGAACTAAGTTAGATTTTAAATCAAAAAGGTGTGTTTTTCTCGGCTATGGTGAAGATCAATTTGGTTTTTGTCTTTGGGATCCTGTTGCAAAGACTATCATTCGTAGCCGCGATGTTGTGATTAACGAGAGGGAGTTTCTAGGTTTGCACTCTTGCAATTCACCTCTGCCAGAATATATTGATGTGGATTTGTTCGATAATGGTCAAGTGCGGCAATCCACCATTACGTTTTCCCAGCCACTTGTTACTACTATACATTCTTATATGTCTGGAGCTCCTATTACTTTAGCTACTTTACCTTCAGTTGGATGCACATTACCACTTCAGCCTTCACCAGGTTCGATGCCTTCCATTGTTTCCACACAGTTAGTGGATTGTTCAACGCAACATCCCAATTCTCCATCGCTGCCCTCTAATGACCATCCGCTACCCTCATTAGTTGAATCGTTGTTTCCTAAACAGCCAACGCAGCCATTAATTTGGTCAATGCCACCTATTGACTGCTCAATGCAGCCTTTGCTGCCTTCAAAACTTCATTCGCAGCCTTCAACATATCCCACGCTACCTATACATAGTCCCACGTAGCCTAATTCAAGTTCTACGCAGCCTTTGCTGCCCTCCCAATGCTCAACGCTGCCTTCTTCACATTCAATGTTGCCTGTGTTATGTCCAACGCAGCCTCCCACAACTAAATAGGTTTCTATTCAACAGATACAAGGATCATTGCCTGAACAGGCTAGTGTGAATGAATCTAGCACTATAGGTGCACAGAGTAATATAAACAGACAGGGCAGTTTTCCTCAGGGGCCTCTTCACTCAGAGATTGATGATGTTCAGCATTTATTACAGAGACTCAATCTGGACTCCAATATCGAGCCAGAGCAAGGTACACAATTGAGGCAGTCTACCTGTGCGAAGAGGAGACTGGCAAAATACAATGACTATGAGTTATTGATCTCTGATTATGCAGAGCCGGCCACTTATAAACAAGCCTGCAAGCATGAAAATGCACAGAACTGGATGGCCGCCATGAATGAAGAGATGGAGTCGTTGAGTGTTAATCAAACCTGGGATTTGGTTCCTCTTCCGCCAAATCGAAAGCCTCTCAAAAACAAATGGATTTATCGCTTGAAAGACGAAGACGGAGGAAGTAAAAGATACAGGGCCAGATTGGTCGTCAAGGGGTTTGATCAACAAAAAGGTATTGATTTTTCTAAAAAAATTTCTCCAGTTGTTCGAATGGACACAATCCGTGCTGTGTTGGGATTGGTAGCCATTTGGGATTTAGAACTTGAGCAACTTGATGTGAAAACAACGTTTTTACATGGCAAAATTGATGAGGATTTATACATGGAGCAGCCTGAAGGCTTTGCTAACCAGGTAAGGAGCATTTATTTTGCAAGTTGAAGCGGAGTTTGTATGGGCTAAAGCAAGCTCTGAGACAATGGTACTTAAAATTTGACTACTTCATGACTGATAACCACTTTATTCGGTGCGAATCAGATCCTTGTGTTTACTACAAGAGGCTCAATACTGTTGAGTTTGTCATACTATTGCTCTATGTTGACGATATGTTAGTAGCTGGTACTAGTATTTAGATTATTGCTCAGCTGAAGCAACAGTTGGCTCTTCGTTTTGCCATGAAAGATCTCGGACCAGCCAAAAGAATACTTGGGATGCACATATTCAGAAACAGAAATAAAAGAGAACTCAGGTTGTCCCAAGCAAGCTACATTGCCAAAGTGTTGGACAGATTTAATATGTCTCATGCTAAACCGGTATCTACTCCTTTGGCTGATCATTTCCGCTTATCTTCAGCTATGTGTCCGAAAAATCATGAAGAAGAACATATGAGGTCTGTTCCCTATACCTCTGCAGTCGGTAGTCTCATGTATGCAATGGTGTGTACTCGTCTAGACATAGCACAAGCTGTTGCTGTTGTGAGCAGATTCATGAGTAATCCGGGCAAACTTCACTGGCAGGCAGTTCAGTGGATTCTTCGGTACTTGAAAGGTACTTCACATTTCTGTTTATGTTTTGGAGGTACTGACTTTCAGCTTCGTGGTTATGTAGATTCTGATATGGCCGGAGATTTAGACAAACGCCGGTCTACCACTGGTTATGTCTTTACATTTGCCGGGGCAGCCATTACTTGGGTCTCTCGGTTGCAACAAACTGTATCTCTGTCATCAACAGAGGCTGAATACATAGCACTCTCGGAAGGAGCCAAAGAAATGATATGGCTTGAGCGTTTGTTGACAGAACTGGGCTGTCCAAAATCTATATTTCCATTATTTTGTGATAGCCATAGTGCTATACACTTGTCAAGAAATTCAACGTTCCACGGTCGAACAAAACATATTGACCTTCATTACCATTTTATCTGCCATCTTATTGATGAAGGCAAGTTGCAGGTCACAAAGATTGACACTAAGGTTAATCCGGCGGATGCATTAACAAAGATTATTCCTCGAGAGAAGTTCGAATTCTGTAGATCTTCTCTCGGTCTTTTTCCTCTGTGACACTAACTTTCTCAAAGGGATCTCTCTCTGAGCAGCTTCATTGCCATTCCCATTGGTCTTCAAGTGGGAGATTGTTGGGCACGTGGACTAGGTGAAGCCCATGTAACGGCTTTCTCTCTGCCTTATATTCTTTGTAACTCCTACGACCTGCAGATAGCCATTCTTGGCTGGGAATCACTGTCTTGTCAAGGTCTTATCTCCAGATGCATGTTGGATGGGAGATGTTGCAGATAGAGAGTCTTTTGGACTTCTGGAAAAGGTTCTTCTTGCTAGCTGCTGTTCTACAGAAAGATATACAGTGATATATGTAATTCTGAGAGAGATGTATGATACACGGTGTGATGTATTGAGATTAATAAAAACTATTGCCCTTCGTTGTGGATGTAGCCAACATTGGTGAACCACGTTAAATCCTTTTTGTTCCTTTTGTGTATGCTATTTTCATTATTCCTCTTTCTGAGCATAGTTTTGAGATTGTTGTTATTTCTTTCTCTGGTTTTGTTTTATTGTTTCTGTATTTACAAAAATGGTGGATATGTGGAGTACTAGTGTCCTTCTCCATGCCCTCTTCATTAGTGACTTGCCATTTCCTAGGGATTCTGTGGATACCATATTTGAGGCAGTAGAAAATGTACAATTGGAGTTCCAGACTCAAAAGGGAGTTCCAGACTCAAAAGTGGAAGTCTATTTCTGGACCGGCAAAGGATTTGCTGTCAAGGATGCTTGAAAGGGATGTTGAAAAGAGACTCTCCCCACAGGAAGTTTTGAGTATGTATAATTTTCTAGCATCATATCTTTAGTATTTGGGCTATTCTTAAATATCATCTTCTCCAACAGTTTATGGTTAATTTTAGCCAATAAAAATAGGATATATATTTACCATTTTTGTTGTGAATGAGGTGTAAAATGATCATTGAATATTTGAAAAGTGGGTGATATTTAAGTATAATGATATTTGCCATCCTCTAGCATAGTGCAATTATGCCTACAAAAATCTAAAATCATTTGTTGTGAGGCTTTGTCTTATGCACTTTTTTTCTTGTACAGACCACCCTTAGGTTCTGTATTATACTGAATCTGATATGGGGCTGTTTAAGGAGCCAAAAAAAATTCTCCATACAATCCAAACATAAAACAAGTTGCAGATATAACAAGCCCAGAAGAGCGGAGAGAGGAGTGCATATGCAGGAATTTACAGTCCTCACTCGTTGATTTAGTTGATCAAGCTCTTGCATCATTTTTAGAGAAACGCTGTGATAAGCAAGAAACAAATATAGATCTTGTAGATGTTCTCTCTACTATAATTTCTCAGATGAGAATATCCAAACATAAGAGGAGCGGACTCTGTGTGCCTACTTATGCCTTCCTTGGGAAGATCTCTATTCATTTAGGAGTGGCTCTCTGTAAAGCATTCTGATCAGGTGGTGCTTGGCTGATACTAAGACTAAATTCTGCATAGCATTTTGAAATTATGATCATTCTCTATTTAATTTTCCAATTTAAAAAGTTTATGTTTCAGTTCTATAGGAATATAACACATTTGGACTCAAATTAAACATCATTAATTCAGCAATTATTTGAAATAAAAGGGCAAACAAAACAAGACCCCTCTACACTTGACATACATGTCAATATGTTTATTTTGAAAATATTTCTATGTAATAAATTCAAATTGCATGTGATTGATCAAAGAGTGGGCTTTTCCCTATTGTGAAAGAACATTCCTTATAATGTAGTTCTAAAATAATATTATGAGATTCACATAAGTAGTGGACGCCAATGATATTTTATCATTGTAATTAGAGCATCTAAAATGTAGTGTTATTCGATCTACATCTAGCATAGGATGACATTGCTAGTGGTAAGCATTCTGATGTACTAACCGAGCACTTGAGAAGTGGTGCTTGGTTGATACTAATACTAACTTCTGCATAACATTTTGAAATTATGATCATTCACTATTTAATTTTCTAATTTAAAAAGTTAATGTGTTTCAGTTCTATAGGAATATGACACATTTCTTCTCAAATTAAAGATTGTTAATTCAGCAATTATTTGAAATAAAATGGCAAAACAAAAGCATAAGACTATTTTCCCCCAATAAAATCCCTCAATTTTAATATTGCCTTGCTAAAAAAAAAAGCTAAACAATTACAAGGAAGTGGAACCCAAGGACTTAACTTATAACCTCCTCAAAGGTAGCAATTATTATTATTTAAGTAATCAATGTGGAATGAGGATGTGGTCCCATGCCCAAGGCTTCAACTTTCAAAATCATGGAGAGAGGTCTCATATAATGAGAAACCAACTGCAACACCTTATTAATTGGAATCTAATTCTCAAAAATCAAATCTCCTATTGTTTTCTCCTTCAACTTTGAGAGGCGACTTGTAGTGTGGGGCTAAAAATGACCCCCACTAGCTTAAGGGATTTTTGATCTATATGATGTCATGAAGGTGTGCGTCTAGCACAAATTTAGGGTTTTTTTATCCATGTAGTTTGATTGCAAGGATCTGACATTTTTAGTTTCCTACAAAGTGGATTTTGAGGTAAACAATTTCCCCTTTTACTATTGTATTCTAAGTAAATCATGCGACTAGCAGAACTTCCTAAAAAATTTAGTTAAATTTTTTAATTAGGTGCTCCTACAAAGTCCATAGGACCACCTAATTATAATTTTTAAAAAACTTTTTTTAGCAAAATTCTAATTAACTTCCTCCCATAAAATCATAGCCTAAAACCTTTGAAATAGACTATAGACAGTTTAACAAAACATAGACTATACACCAGATCCCACATGTAAACAAAAACCCCTTATACTACCTAATTTGTGATGGATTCGTAGGTCCTATAAACCAACTCATTTTCCTTTTTTGCTTTTACGTATGAGTGGTCTAGTTGTTTCCACGACTCCCCCGTTATACTTGATTGGTCTATAATTATGTAATGTGGGTATTAGAAAAAAACATGGAGGAATCGTGGTTGGTTCTTTTGTTTAATGTTGGTGCAAATACATTAAACCAATCTCACTTGATTTTGAATTTGTATATCACCTTGAACCATGCTTTTGTACATTGTATAATTTAAGTAGTGAATAATGAGCACCTAACACCTACTTCTCAATTGCAAGTGAACATTTCATGTTAAATTCATCAATCTAATGCATCTTCACCATCTTATTAAAGCCACTACAATCACCCCAACAAGCTTGTGTTTTAGGATACCTAGTTCACTTCTGTCATAGTATGCTTTTAAACACATTTTTTCTTCACAAAAAATTAATTGCCCAAATATACTTACTTCAGTTAGTTATAGGTCATCTGTGAAAAATCTCTCCTCAAAACCCTCATTGAACCGATCCAAGAAACCCTCTTCTGCCATGATTTTTCAAACATCGGATCTGTAACATACACAACAAATCTACAATACCCAAAACCCCAAATCTGCAACAAAACCTTGTAATGTCCCCAATCCTTTCATGCATTGCCATAGCCTCCACTTTGCATTAGATCTACACATACAAGGGTTATAACAAACCAGGGAGCTCACACCTCCCACAACCATAAACATAGCTTTGATACCACATGTTAGGAATTTGCAGGTCCAATAAAACCAATTCCACATAACTCATAAGGAGAATATGATGCATACAGATAACCATAATGCAAAGATCAAATGACAAACACAAGATAACATAATATATACCCTAGGAAAACCCTCATAAGGGAAAAACTCAGCCTTCAAAAGCATCCACACTCATATGTATTATCCAACAATAAGATATTACAATGTATTTTTATGAGTCTCCATGAATACCTCTGAAATATCAAGCTGTTCAAATGCATCATCCATGTGTCCAAGCATGAATCCACACATCCCATGCTATGCTTCACAATATGCACTTACAGGAGAGAACTCAATACAATGACAACCTCTCACACAACCTTTCGTACACCAACAATGAAGAATCAGCCAACCCACAACTAATGACCATATGCTTGCTTTTATAGACCAAGCTCACATAAATACAAGAAGTAGTATTGGGTAAAACCATGTGTTCCAAAACCACGGATACACAAAACCATTGACCCCCTCATTTAATTATTAGTACTACATTTTCTCAACAATTAAATAATTACAAATAAATAATTAATTACTCAATGTGTCCCACACACATAAAATAACTAACCCAATGTTACATACAACATTTACAAGTGGTACCCAAATAAATATCTAATGTAGCTAAACACATCAATTAAGACATGCACCACAAATAAATATTTATTTTACATGAATAAAAAAATACAATATTATGCAAGGTGTACAAATCCTATTTCTCAACACTTGGAAGATGTTGCAGGTGCTTCTGTAAAGCTCGTGAGCGTAGTAGAGTTCAATTAAGACAGTATGGTAACCTTGGTGGTTCACAAATTGGTTGTTTTTCTCTTTTGCTCTTAAGGTTTTTGACAAGTGGGAGAATGTTGAGAATTAAGGTGTTTCAACCTTTGCAAGTTCTTGAATTTATTTATTTATTATTAATCATTTTCCCATAATTATTTAGAAATTGTTATAGTGTATTTTATTTAATAATCGTGCTCCACCAAAATGGGGTGTGTGATTTCCAAGATGGCATTTTTGTCATGTATCAACATCTTGTGGTGAGTTGTAAGGTGTCATCAGAAGTTTTATTTATAGTAGATTCTTATGACAAATTTTATGTCGGATTCTATGACATATTCTTATGATGTGTAAGAGCATGATAATAAGGAGTTACTAATTGTGAACCAAGAATCTTGACCAACATTATGACAGTTTATGACGTATGTCATAGACATCTTTCTAAAGGAGGTAAATGCTAGATTTTGGGCACCTAAGTTGGTGGGTTGACTATGACAACTTATAACGACATTTTACATGTGTAAGGAATATTCTATTAATAGTTTGGAAGCCTAAACTTAGCCTAAGCATTGGAATTTTGTGTCATGGAAATGTGGGTCATATGGATTTTTACCACGGTATTTTTGGACCTTGTTTGGGCCCATGGTAATGTCTTATTGTTGTTTTTTGGGCCCCCAAGAGTCTATATATTGAGGGCTTGAGATGAAGGCATTAAGGAGAGTTTTATGCAAGGTTATGCTATTAGTTTTTCTTCAGAAGACTTTGAGTCTGCAAGTATATTGTAACATGTTTGTTGTTGTAGATGAATACATTGGTTTGATGCTTTGGAGTGTGGGGTTTTTTACTTGAAAGGGTTTTCCCCACATATATTGGTGTCTCTTCTCTTTTGTCTTTCTTATATTCTTCTTCTTTCATGTTCTTAAAGTGTTGATTTACATGTTATACTATCAAAATTTTCTTAGATCTGTAAGCTACATTATCTTTCCTTTAATGGTTAATGTGATGGGAAATCAACTATGTATGTTTCCGCTTTAAGGGCATAGTTGTATGTGGTTGCATCAAGTTATTGAATATCTATTTAAGGAAAATATAGGATACTACAAGGTACATATCGAGTTCTCTTTCCCTTTCATCCAAGGACAATATACTCCTAGTTCATTCATCTTTAGCAAGCTCAAAATCCCCTGTGAGTCACCAAAACTATAGCACAAAATTGCACTACAATACAAAATCAAGTCTAATATACAAATTGTACTCCCAACTTGTGTCAAGGAAGAGATTTGAAGAACCTTGTGAGTTTGATGTTTTGTTGACTTATAGAACTCTTGGTTTATAGTTAGATTGGCCTAATTCACCCATGACGGAGACAAAGTGGTTGAGAGTAATCTTGGATGAAGCTCAATTTCATATGAATGCAAGGACTAAGAGGTTGAGGCAATCATTGCTGAAAAAGCTCATAAAAGGGAGATTTCAAATTCAGTTCTCAAGCAATATTGAATAAAAATCTATATCTTAAACCTCTTATATTTGACTTGTTGACTACATTGATACACAAGGGAGCAACAATAAATAGTAGTCATTATGTAGCTCACATTAAGAATGAACAACATAGAATTTACTATGAGTATAATGATGAACATCTTAGAGTCGGGATTTCTTCCTTCTTGGGGAGGGTTCTACTACTGCATATTGCAAGGTTGGTTCTCCTATGAATATTTTTTTATGCCAAATCATGTGGTAGATGACTCTCTGGCAAACCAATAGTTGTAGAAAAGGTTAAGTTTGAGGAGACAATATGGAGCAAATATAAGAGAGCTTAAGTCGACCTTCTTTACAGAGGACAAAGATATACAAAATAGTGATGGAAAGAGTGTTAGCAGCCACGATTTGGTGGTTGATGGAGCATTGGGCCCACATAGAAGGAAATACATTGTTGGGTTTCGCCTTGGAGAGCAGAAACTTGTAAGTATATGTGTTGATAAAGCCTGCAAGCTAGGTAATATAGTTTTGTCTTTCAAAAGAACCCGTAGGCATAAACATATGAGATCTCCTTTGTTGCTAAAGGTGTTTACAAGATGCATCAAAGAGGTGAACACCATCGATCGACCCTAATGGCATGGCATAAGTAGAGTCGACATGTATAAAGAAGCGAGGTCGTAGGCTATGGCTCAATAAAGATAAAAAATAAAAGGCAAAGGTGGGGCCCATGCTCTATAGGCATGGACAAAGGCTTTTAAAATCAGATGAGGCCACAGCCTTTGGGTGAATCCTTGTGATCTCTCTCCGAGATCAACGACCCGTGTCCTCCTAAAGTTCTAAACGAGATGTCAGAGGCAGCTGGAGGTCGTGACCTATAAGAGGGCCCACAGGTGTGTTAAAAATTGCATGTTAATGAAGAATAAGCCCACATGAGAACTATGTGTGCTCCTTCTCCAAATGCTGAGTGCCCAACCAATGACCTTAATCCTCATTCCTTTGTGCAAGCTGATCCCTGTATACTTTCCTATATATTTTCTTGTCTCTTTTTACATTATTTTTTTTAATGGCTAGATGCAATGTTCACACCCTTTCATAACAAATATAAAATGAATATCTAATATAATTTCTTTTATTTGTCCTTTAATATATGTTTTATTTACATCCTTCATGGGGAAATAGTCACATAACATCATAGGCGTCAAAAAATCTAGGAGATTGCAATTAAAATGCACGTCGCCTATAACAATATTTATGAGGAGGCAATTGCATTTATGGTCCTATTTTCAAATTTCCTTCTGAGGTGGGAGTTCACAAGGTCGAGTTGGTGAGCACCGAATTTTCCATCTTTTTTTGTCTCTCTCTTGTCTTAGGGTGTCTTTTGATATTTTTTTAGGCTAACTTTGGTTGGAGGTATTATCAATCATCAATGGAGGCTATTAATAGATTATTCTTGCAGGTTTAAGAGCTGGTTTAGATTATACAGCTCAAATTTGCTGATGACGACATAGTTCAGTGGTTAAGTCACTCGGTTGTAGTGGCAGCCACCAGAGTTCAAACCTCGACTAGGCCAACGAGCTCGCAGGATTTATGCCTTCGCTGGGCCAACGAGCTCACGGGTTTGAAGTGTTCTTACTAGGGGATGAGGTCCCCCGTGTTGTGGCCTCTCCGGTTCATTGCTCCGGGGAAAAGCATTCATGTGGAGCCGGAGGGCGTGTCGCACCAGTGTCGCTGGTCACGTTAAAAAGTTTACCAAGCGCATTTAAAAAAAAAAAAGAGCTGGTTTAGACATTTTTAGTTGCATCTTGCATACAAATTTTCATCTAGTTCCTAATTAGGAGGATTAAATCACATCATTTTTCATACAACTTGCATACAAATCTTCATCTAGTTTTTAATTAGGAGTAAACTTACATCTTTACATACAAATTTCACATAGTCCCAAATTAGGAGGTTAAAATTGAACAAATCTTGCATTTACAAATCCACATCTAGCATAAGTAGGGGAAAGTAACTTCATAAAATCTTCAATACAATCTTCACATAGTTTGATTAGGATGTTAAAATCAACTATCTTTTCATTTTATGTTATCATGTCAATTTTTGTGCTTGGTAGATTAAATCACATTTAGATTAACTATAGAAGGTTAATGAACCAGTGTCTATTGTGTTTGTAAAACGGTCATAGGCATATGCTCTCCCCATCTTGGGTGACCAAAATGCCAGACCCATTGTTTCATTTGTTTAACCTTTAGAAAAGGCCTACCCTTGGGATTGCATTTCTTCCAAGTGGGACGACCTTGAGTGGTGACAAGCTAAAGCCAAGCTAATTCGAACTACTATAAATAAAAGTGTTTGTGATGAAAGTCATAAACAATAGGTGTTGTGTTATACTGACGAATGTTTCCCTTAGTACCTTTATGGTGCATGAAAACCTATAGAGCTTAATCTCTGCAGATTGGGAAGCCTCCTAAACGGAGCGAATCGTCGCACGTATAACTACCTGAACAAATGCCCTTATTAAGAACCAACTATTTTTAGATGCCAAAATCCTTCTATTTGTTGATGCAGGAGGTTAGACCTCTGAAGCCGCCCAACATATTCACTAATCATGTGTAGAGATAGAAAATTCAACTCTTCAGAGGAATTGTAACTTGGTATGTCTGAGAAGTGAGTGCCGTGTAAGGGGGAGCCAGTGCTACCAAGTTGCTAACTGTCCGCCTTGATTTAAGTGGTTGGAGAAATCCAAGTTGGGATTCAATAAATATTGTTCTTGCCAACCATAGGAATTGTACTTGTTTGTAAAATGTTTATCAAAACTTGTATAACAAAACCATGAGATCTTGTCTATTGTGTTTTCTTGCAACAAACTGAGACAAAATCATTGCCAAGAACATATGACACTTTTAGAAAAACGTGCTTGAAAACAAGAAAAATTGATCAAACTCTGCAAAAGCACAGAACTGCGCATTTGAGACTTTTTGTCATGCATTTGACAATTCTTTCTGTGCATTTGCATCTTGCTACACATTTAAACCTTTTTGATGTGCATTTGAGCATGAACTTTCAACGCATACATAAATTAGCGCATTTAAACAGCAAAAGCACGCATATAGAGATACACATTTAATCCACAGAGTTGCGCATTTGACCTCTGTTTCTGCTCATTTAAACTTGCACATGCAAAACAGTGACCTATTCCGAAATTTTGAGAGAAAAACAAAAGCATTTTCAGGTACCCATTTCTACCTAGATTCAATTTGTGAAATCAGTTAAACCATAAAAATTCATTCCATACCTGTTTCCAAACATTTCATTTACCATATCATACTTAGCCATCCCAAAATCAACCAAAACCAAGATTTCCATTAAGGTATCATTGAGATCCACTAAATCAAACAACCTAGTTAGTTTCCTATCAGGATCAATCATCCTCTACCTCAAAACTATACTAGAGCATCTTGATAAAGGTCTAGTCTACATCAATAGTGGTTACCAATTATCCCTATTTGACTTCCTTTATATCAACACTTTGATAGCTAATACCATCATAGCTCAAGACCATTTTGTTTGAACAAATAGATCAAGAGAAAACCTTAGAAAATCTTATCATAAAAGCTTCCAAATCCAATCAACTATACCTCAACCAGATCTTACCAAAAACATTCATTTGCATTCACAAGTATTTCATCCAACTTCACCCATATCCAAAAATTTCATGGTTCAAACTAGATCCTAAACCAACAAAAACAAAGAAATGGATACCTCAAACCATAGTGTTCACTCCTCTTCTTCTAGCGATGAAGAGGAAGAAATGCCACATGAAGAACTTGTTAGTGCTTTGCAAGATCCTAAATTCCAAAGAATGATGAACAAGGTCATAACCATGGATCCCCAAAAATACTTCCTTATGCTAGCACAACAAGGAACTAAACTACCCCCTAATTTTGATCTTTCAAAATTGAGAGAGACGACCTCTTCAAACGAAGCAGAAACTTCCAAAGATGGAAAAGAGGCCCCCAAAAATAAAAAGAATAAGGATATGTCAAACCCTTTGGACACACTAACACAACAAATTCAAGTCTTGTAACAACAACTTGTGGATATTCAAACCGGAACTTCCACAAAACACTACTCACTAGAGCATATCTCACCATATCCTTTTGACAAAAGTTTGGTCATGATACCTTTTCCCTCAAGATTTGAGGTCTTAAAATTTGATAAATATAGAGGAAAAGGTGACTCGCGTGACCACAAGGGAAATTAGTGTTGCTTGCTTAGAAGTCACTCACAATGAAACATACCTTATGTGACTATTTCCATGCAGTTTAGGAGGACAAGCAATGGAATGGTTTTTTTTGTTTACCTCCCGACATCCAAACTTTTAATGAATTAGTGGATAAATTTGTGACCCATTTCTCCTACAACATTGAACATGAAATTTCAATGTTGGATCTTTGTAACAACAAACAAAAAGGTGGAGAATCCTCTGCCTCATTTTTACAAATATGGAGACAACTTGTTAGCAAGTGTCCATACCATATCCCGGAGAAACAAATGATTGAGATGTTTGTCCACAACTTAAACACTAACTTGAGCTATCAAATACAAATACAATGTCCTACTTTCTTTAGTAAGGTCATTGAAATGGGATTACTCATTGAGAAAGCCTTGATAGCTAAGGGGCAAATCAAACTCTACAAAGATACCCCTAGTTCAAGTAATAACATAGACAAATCAAGGTTCTGGACAAAGAACAAAAACATTGTAAACGATGGAGTGGTTGATGCTAAACATGTGGTACCAAAACAACTAATCTTTAATCTATCAAATCCACACAATAACACACCATCAAACAAACCACCAAATAATGAACCAAGATCCACAAACTTTCCTCCTCATCGAAAGTTTACACCATTAGGGGAATCAATTGAATCTGCCCTAAGGAAGCTCATATCAAACAACCTCATAACGCTTCCTATGGTGTGAGATTATGAACCTAAATTTAAACCTTCTTGGTGGAAAGACTCAGACTTTTACGAATTTCATAGAAACAAGGGTCATAAAACAAATGATTGCCAACAACTAAAGAATACCATCCAAGACTTGATTGATCAAAATGTAATATCAATTGATGGGCATACTTCCAACAATGAGCACGTGGCATTCAAAAATCCTCTCCCTAACTATGAGAAGGGAGGATCCTCTAATCAAAACAATAACGGTGCACAAACAAAGCAAATTATATGAATGTATCATATGAATACACCATTAACCATATTTCAGAAAGTGACTCACACATAAACGTGGTCACTATAAATAGTAAGCCCGATTGTAATATAACCACTTGTCATGGAAATATTACTCTCCAAGGGGCTCCATCCAAACCATCCTCCACGTCTAACCAATATAATGCCCTTGACCAACTTTGAAAAACACCTGCACATATATCCATTTGGGAGCTTTTGCGTCTCTCTCCATCTCACAAAGCCATCCTAGAAAAAGCTCTCTTGGAAACTACTGCGCCAACCAATCTAGCCCAAGAGCAATTTCAGGCCATGGTGGGGCATCTAACTACACCCCATTTCTTTTCTTTCACAGAAAAAGATGATATGTCTATCACCCAACTGCACAATGCATCCCTCCATATTGAAGCCCTCATCCATAAACATAGAATAAAATGGGTCCTAACAGATGGAGGGGCAGGTTTAAATATCTGCACATTAAAACTAATCCTTGCATTGGGGTTTTCAGAGAATGTCGTTGATCCTAAGAAGAAAATTACAATCAAGGCTTATAATGAAGAAGAAAGGACATCAAAAGGAATTGTTGTTTTTCCAATAAGAGTGGGACCAGTGGAAAAAGATGTAGTTTGCCAAGTACTTGACATGGAACTAGCATACAATATTCTCCTTGGTCGACCTTGGATACATGCGATGAAGGCCGTGCCATCCACCTACCATCAGTGTATCAAGTTTCCTCGTAATGGCCAAGAAATCACTATCTAAGGTGATCTTGATCCGTTCCAATATTGCAATTCCATCCAATCCAAGCCCAAAGTTGTAATCCCCACCAACCATGTAGCTTCCTCCACTTCAGGCCATGTTGACCCAATCTCACTACCTTCTACATCCAAGACATCCAAACTCAAAATCAAGCTCAAAGACAAGGGTGTAGGAGAGTATACCATCGAACAAACCTTATGTCTAGCACAACTACCCATATCTCCCAAGTCCTATGGGAAACCATCCATGAACAAACACAAGTCATTGGAGACTCTTAAAGGTTCTTTTGTCAAATGGGGAAACCTATCAGATGAAAGTGATGAGAAGGATATTCTACAATGGTTGTATAAAGATGAAGATAGTGAATCTAAACCACAAGACCATTAACCGCAATTGCAAACTGAACAATATGGTCAAGGGTTCTCTATCTTACAAAGAATGGGATATGATGGTCATGGTCCCATAGGATTAAGAAAAGAAGGTATCATCAAACCTATCCAACCTTCTTCTTTAACAACTTGAGACACTACAGGGCTAGGGTAAAAAGGCAAAGAAAATATCAAAGGTCAAGAAAAGCATAAAGGAAAAGGAAGGGAAATAGCTACTACCAACTTAGTAGAGCAGATTCACCCATTACAAGAAGGGAGTGAGACAGACTCAAATGAATGTGAATGGGATAGTCTTTCTAAACTATCTTGTGAAGACAAAGGTGTTGATGTGGTTCAAGAATATAACTCTACCCATACAACTCATGAGGGACAAAGCTCTAGGTCTAGACCTCTAGAGTTAGATTCACAAAATATTGAAAGAGAGTTTCGCAAGGAAGGTATGATCTCACACAAGTTGACAGATCAACTTGAGGAGAGTACCATCATAGACTTTGTAAATACTTCCACCAACCAAGACAATTCCTCCATCTTAAGCATCACTAGCCTCGAATCGGACCAACTCGATAACCCATTACCTTTAGTGCATCCTGAACTTATAGACTGGGATTTACAAGAAGTCCTTGAGCTAGATACTTTCCAAAATGATGATGCTATCATAGATTATCTAGAACTAAGGAACCATCTACCCGTAGGGGATGACAAATTTGGCTTCGCTATAGAGCTCAATGACGTGGCATACTTTAGAGAGAGTGCCAATCCTTTCAGTCATAAAAATATAAAAATAAAAAATAGATCTAATGGTGAAAACCGCTCCGCGGCAGTGTTAGATCGTGAAAAAAGTAAAAAAATAAAAGACGTATCTAATGGTGAAAACCTCTCTGAGGCGCCAAAAGATGAAAGGCTTGACACTCTCCCCTATCCTACTCATCAGGAGAGATCATCAGTGGTGATTGAACCAGCTACACCTCTCAACATCGGCACAGACGACAATCCAATGATAATTCACTTAGCAGAATCTCTATCTGAACAAGAAAAGGCAAAGTTCATTGACTTCATCAAACAGAAACAAATAAACTTTGCTTGGTCCTAGGCAGATATGTCAGGACTGGATCTAGATCTAATAAAGCATCATTTATCACTAGCTCTAGGAGCTAAACCAGTTAAGCAAAAACTCTGGAAGATGCATCCCCATATAGCATTGTTAGTCAAAGAGGAATTGAAAAAGTTGCTAGATGTGGGGTTTATTAGAGCTATTGATTATCTAGAATGGATTTCCAATATAGTACCTATCTCAAAACTAGATAAAAGGAGTAGACTGTATAATGACTTTAGAGATTTGAACAAGGCTTGTCCCAAGGATGACTTTCCTCTGTCCAACATCAACATCATTGTAGATCTAACAGCAAGGCACACTATGTTGTCACTAATGGACGGATTTTCTGGCTATAATCAAATCAAAATAGCATCAGAAGACCAACACAAGACTCCATTCACATGTCCGCGGGGTACCTATTGTTGGTGCATCATGCCATTTGGACTGAAAAATGCAAGGGAAACATATCAAAAAGCCATGACTACAATCTTTCATGACATGATGCGCACCATCATGGAAGATTATGTTGATGATATCCTAGGCAAATCAATTACTAGAGAAGGACACCTGCAGGTCTTAGACAAAATCTTTTAGAGATTAGAGCAGTTCAACATACGCTTAAATCCAAAGAAGTGTGTTTTCAAAGTCACATCCGGCAAACTTCTAGGATATATAGTGTCAGTTAATGGAATTGAGGCACGGACCTGGCAAAATTAAAAGCAATCATGGACATGCCACCACCCAAGAATCTCAGTTAGCTGAGGTCATTACAAGGCAAGCTTCAATCCATCCTACGGTTTATCTCTCAACTGGCCAACAAATGTCATATGTTCACACATCTCCTGCACAAGAACATTCCTTTCAAATGGGATGACATGTGTGAACAAGCCTTTCAACACCTCAAAGAGTATTTAATAAATCCACCGATCTTGATGCTACCAATCCAGGGCAAACCACTTCTACTTCATATTTCAGCTACGCCAACTGCTCTAGGAGCTCTACTGGCACAACAGAACTATGAAGGAAAGGAGCAAGCTATTTACTACATTAGCCAGGCACTGGTAGGCTATGAGCTACAATACACACCCATAGAAGGAGCATGTCTTGCAGTAGTTTTTGCATCACAGAAGCTAAGGCATTATATGCTCACTCATTCCATCAAATTGGTAGCCAAGATAGATCCATTGAAGTACTTACTTAGCAAGGCTACTCTAACAGGCTAGTTATCAAAGTGGGTGATGATACTCAGCAAGTTTGACATAGAGTATGTAGACAGATGAGCCATAAAAGGTCAGGGGATTGCAGATCAGTTGGCAGATGCACCATTGATAGATGAGAATCCATTAAGCTTCAAGTTTCCAGACAAAATCTATCTTTAACATCACAACCCAAGCATGGAAACTCTATTTTGATGGATCATACACTCAGCATGGGTCCAGAGCAGACTTGTCTTGTTGGTCACACCTTGTGGAGATACGATTCCAAAGTCATACAGACTACTCTTTCCATGTACCAACAATGTGGCAGAATACGAAGCACTGGTCATTGGCATCAAAATGGCAGTAGAATGGAAAGTCAGAGAACTTCAGGTGTATGGAGATTCACAACTTGTCATCAACCAGGTGAATGATGACTATCAAACCAAGGATGAGAAGTTAATATCGTACAAGCGTATGGTAGAAGACTTCAAGGAATACTTTGTTGTGATTTCTTTTGAGAAGATACCCAGATTGGAGAGCAAAGCAGCAGATGTCATGGCAACCATTGCATCTCTCCTTAATATACCTAAAAACTAGTCACACTACGAGTTCTTGGTGGAGCCAGTATCCCATCCTGCCTATGATATCCCTGAAACCAACATCATATGCCACTTAGTAGGATCTGATTCTCCCTTGTATGGAAAAGTATATACCTATCTGAAAGAGAACACCCTACCACCCAATCTATCTAATAACCAAAAAAGAACCTTCATCCACCAAGCCTCCCATTATACCATAATCGCTAACACCCTATATCATCGAGGTCTAGATGGTACTCTCCTTAGGAGTCTCAACAGTGAGGAATATCAAACCACTCTAAGTGAAGTTCACGAAGGTATATGTAGAACCCACTCTAGTGATCCTACTTTGGCTAAGAAACTCATGCGTATGGGATACTATTGGCCAACTATGGAAAGAGACTCCTATCATTTTATGAAAAGGTGCAAGAAATGCCAAATTCATGGGAACTTAATACATGCACCAGCACAAGAGCTGCAACCTTTAATGACTCCTTGGCTTTTTTGTCAATGGGGACTCGACTTAGTGGGAAAGATACATCCCCCATCATCCAATGGCCATAAATTCATAATCACTGCCACTGAGTACTTTACTAAGTGGATCGAAGCCATACCCCTAGCCAATGTCACAAGCAAACAAATCACCTCATTCATCCTGAATTATATCATTTGTCGCTATGACATCCCTTTATCCATTATCATTGATAATGGAAGACCTTTTAAAAATTAGGATGTCAAAGAACTCTGTGACAAATTCTAAATCTAACACCGCTTTTCCACCCCATATTACCCCCAAGGAAATAGTTAGGCAGAAGCATCTAATAAAACCATCTTGAAAAAGACTGTCAATGATGCCGGTCATGATTGACATATTCAACTGAATACCACTCTGTGGGCCTACCATACAAGTATCTGCACACCCACATGTGCAACACCATATTTCCTAGTCTATGGCTCTGAAGCCATCTTGCCATTGAAGTCAAGTTACCATCCTTGCGAGTATCGTTAAAAGGTCTAATAACTGATGAAGAGTAGCGGGTTTCCAGGCTACAAGAGTTAGAGCTATTGGAGGAAAGAAGACTAAATGCCTTTAATCATATGAAAGCCTATCAACAAAGGATGTCAAGAAGTTATAACCATAGAGTGAAACCCAGGGTTTTTCAAGTTGGTGACCTAGTTCTCAAGGAAAATCCTAGAAATTAGTAGGACAGGGAGAAGAAAGGCAAGTTTGAACCCAACTAGCTTGGTCCCTATGTAATTATTGCTGCCTATGGATCAGGAGCCTATCAATTAGCAACATCAGAAGGTGAACTGTTCGATGACCCCATCGACAGTATGCATCTTCACAAGTTTTATACCTAACAAAACTCCAATGCAAGGGAAATAAAAAACATGTAAAAAAATGGTGCAAATAAAAGCAAGTGGTGAAAACCTGGAAATAGGTGCTATTTGTGATAAACCGCTTCCTCCATCTTGTAGGATTTCCATCTTTATCCATCTTTTTTGTCCATGACCATCAGAATCCATAATGATTCCTATCATGGCTTGTTGTTCACTCGCCCTTATCGCCTTATCACATCAGGTTGTCGATCCAATCCCTCATATTTTCATCCATCATTAGTATCGTTGTCAAACTACGTCGCCTCTGATTTATCACGTAGGCAAGGCCATAATTGATGAGCCCCCGAGGCTTCCCATCCATCCATACCTCTCGTCTTCCCGTGAGTTGTTGTTTCCCATCCATTTGTCCATCACCAATGTCAACCTTCAAGGTTGAACTATGTCACCTCTAAGCTATTGCATAGGCAAGACCATCATTGATGGGCCCCCAAGGCTTCCCACCCCCCAGGTCTTAGGTCCACATAGTCCGTATCCCCGAACTACGTTGCCTCTACATCTTCAAGTAGGCAAGGCCATCATCGATGAGCCCCTGAGGCACTAGGTCAGTCCTTTAGGGCCCGTTACATCGAGTCTGCCATCAGTTCATCCCTATGTTTCATCCATAATAACTCGATCCTTTACTTGACTAGGGGCAAAATCCTCGACCTAGTTATAGAATTAGATTCTTGAATGTCACAATCTAAGAGGATAACAATCAGGATCGCGATACTATCTTCAGACAACATGCAACACTACAAACAAACCTTTTCAACAAAACCTATACACAAGACGTTAACCTATATCAAACAACAATGAACCTAAACTATCCATATGATTATATCAGTTTTCATGGCAAGAAGATTTGATGCTTGTTATAAGTTTAAGTCTTAGGTCTTGATTTATTGTTATCATGTTTTCTATGCTACTTGGGGATGTCTAAAACTAGAGGAGCTATGATGGGGGCATGATTATTTTCATTTATTTGTTGTTTGTGGACCAAACTTTAGTAATGTGATGACTTGTTTAAAGACATGATCACTAAAAAGATCATCGAGGACATTATGGGTCTTAGCATGAACGAGTGTAATCCTTGTCTGTCGATACATGCAAGAAATACTCAGGTCATCTAGGGTCAATTTTGCCTAGATGCTTGTACTAACTTGCTAAATCAAAATCCATGTAAGAGATACTCAGGTCATCATGGTTTAATTATACCTAGATGCTTGTATTTTCTTACAACATTTTAAAAGCTCAATAATGAAAAAGGACTTCAAATAATTGTATACAAGATGACAAAGCCTCAGTTGTGCATTTTAGGTTTGCATTTTATTTCATTTATAAGCATTCCATAAATATCATTTATCCAAGTGTCATAAGATCCAAATCGTATCTTTCAATTATCCATATTATCCATTTATCCCATTTATTCTTCTAAGTTGTTCATCATATCCAAATCTTTTGCCTAATTCTTCTAAGTGTTATTTCATTTATATTTGAGTATACTTGGCATAACAAAAATACATCATTATCATTTTGCATAGTCTAAGTATATCCATCATTAGTTCATATCATTTCAGTTCATTAGTTGCATTAAAACATTTAACTCATGATTTTTTAGCAACAGTTTCATATAGTGATATCATGTTACATAGTATAAACATTGTAAATCATAAGTTCATTATCATTTAAGTGCACTAGTTGTATTAAGCATTTAGATCATGATAGTAATGTCATTTATCCCTGCATAGGTCTCATGTATAACATTTAGAATCAAGCACTCAGAAAAACATAGATATCATTTTCATAGTAGTTGCATATTAGATCATCATACGTAGAAACTTAAACATCAAGTATTGCATGTAAAACTCATCAACGTATGCATTAGAACATCATAAACTATAAACATATAGGATCATTGCACATTAACATTACGCATAGATATTAGTCATCATGTGAATCAATAGGTGCATCATATCATAAGTCTCATGTACATCATAGCATCAACATGTTAGAAGCATCACATAAAAGCATAATCATAACATCAATCATGTAGATAGCATCAAATAGATAACATCCATCACATATAGAAAGCATCCATCCATCAAAAGCACATGCATGTAGTCCATCGAACTCATATAGATCATCATCATAAACAATAATAACAATGTCCAAGTATACAATGATGTCATAAATGTGTATCTTGAGCTGTCAAAAATGGTGTATACAAAAATGATAAAAAATATGATACATGTCTCCAAAATGCCTATGTGGTACTCCCTCCCGAAGGTGCGGGCTACTGCGGCTGAGGATGAGGCTGAGGCTGAGAACCTATAGGACGAGGAGGTAATGGTCCCATCACTCCCCCACTCTCTGATAGGGTGTGCCTAGACTTGTTGCATGAGCTCGGGTGAAAGCTACTCACCCTTTGCTCTGGCGGCACTACTTGCTCATACAGAGATCTCCAATAAAAGATCTCTTGCCCAGCTCAAACCATATCTAACACAATCTGCCCATGAGAACCCTGAGCTATAGTCTGCTTCACCTGTTGTAGTAGGGTCTCTGCCCTAGTATATCTCTGGATGGTAGTATCCCACTCTAAGATAGCAGTCCTGACATCCCCTTGCAGATGTGTAACCTGCCCCTGTAACTGAGCCACCTAGGCTTGTAGTGCTACCATATGTCCATCATCCTGTCCAACCTAGCCCTGTGCCTGCACCTATGGTTGTACCTATGGCTGCCCCTACACCTGTATCTGTCTAACCCTCCTCTGTCCACCATCATCATCGCCATCGTCTTCATCATCTTCGTCATCACCTCAGCCTCTGCCACCCCCGTCACCATCATCTCCTCCTCGTCGGCCACCTCGGCCACTCCTCTCGCCTTGCCACCGCCTCCTCTGTCGAGGAGCATCATCATCCTCCTCATCTACATCCTCCAATCTCGGGGCCCGCTCTCCAAGTCTAGAGTATCTCGGAACAGGGTGGGCAGTGAAGTGTGTCGCAAAATCAGCTATCATGCCCGCATCCACAATATACCACCATAGATCCCATGCCTGGTATGGAATATGTAGAAAATCTATCCTCGCAATCTCATAGGACACCACCGGACCCCAACGTGGATGCTCCTTGTGCGTCCGAGCAAATATAGCAGTACCCTGGGGCATCCCCTGGACCCTGCCAAACTGTCAGAGCACACGAGTAACAATGTGACGCTCTAAGATATAGGGAGTCCTCCCTATCAACCATCAAGTCTGAAAGCAGTAAGGTAACTCTAATACATCCTCCTCCCACACCTCACACTCTAGGTATGACCGCCAGTCAACTGTGTCTACATTATCCAATGTATGATGCTCGTACTCCAGCTTCCCCAGCTTGGGCTGGGAAAGAGTCTCCTAACACATGTATGAATATGGTCTGCCATGTCCTCTCACTCCCATACTTATCGGTCATGTGACCGCTATGTGTAGCCATGCCCAAATATGTAATAGTGAAACTCCGGCAGATAGACTCGTTGCTCCATCATATACAAACTGATGTAGATCATGGTATAGATGTGCAAGTATGCATGGACCTTAGGCGAAGCGTGTCCCCTCCAATATCATCCTCTCCAGCGTCCTCCCCCATCCAACCTAGAATCCACGGGATCTCCTATATGGACAAACCACTCCCCCAACCAAACCTGCTAGTATGGTTGGCAGGGGCTCATAGTAATCAACCATATTAGCCCAGTTGATCTATGTCCCCTCTAGGTCTGCATCATCAAAAACTCATCGACACTTTGCCAATCCAGCTCGTGAGTGTGACTCGTACTCAACCAGCTCTCCCTAAATCAGAATCTGAAGTATCTGATGCACGTCCTCCAGTGTCACTGTCATCTCCCTAGTAGGCAAATGAAATGTGCCTGTCTCACTGTGGAATCTCTCGCCTAGTGCAATCAGCAATCCTAGATTTGCCCGCATCTCGAGCATAAAGCAGACATACCATAATCTGACCGATCCAAGGACCAAGTGATCAGTCTCAGTCAAGTAGGGTCGAAGAAGCTGTGTAACCAAGAATCTCTCCCGCGGCATCAATACATGATCTAGCTCCTCCTACAATCAATAACAAAGCGCGTTAACCAAACAACTAAGTTGCATATCTATCCAATGAATCAAACTAGTTACTTAGTTATCCTATCAGGAAACCTATCCTATCATCTCTTCTGGGATTCTATCAATCTTGAAGATGACCCATCAGTTGGCCAACATCGATCAAGATGCCGACTTTATCAAACCGGCTAAGCAATTGACCAGTTTTATCATATGTGCAACTCTGTTTACCAGATGCACAGCTTTTTATCAAATGTGTTGAACCCCTCTTCATTTGCGCTATTTTAGGCAAATGCATGGAAATAGGAGTTAAAAGCACAGTTCCCATCAAATGTGTCAAAGCCCTATTTAAACGCACGTTTTCTAACTAGAAGCGTGGATAAAATTTATATGCGCAGGGTTGTTTATTGGATGTGTGCATTAACCTAGATGCCCTAAAACCCTACCTAATTATGCATAACTGCATTTCAAAAGCAAAAAAAATGCAGATGCACTGATTCCTGGCTCATTTGCACAGAATCGGAGCATATGCACAGACTTTCTGCTCATATGCGCAGAACTAATCTACCCACGCATTTAAAAACGTGAACTTTGACCTAGATTTTGACCATCATAAATGTTGAAGTTTATGATAAACCTGAAACACCAGAATCTTCTACAAGACAAAGATTAACCTTCTACAGAGAAAAGAAGTATAAGATATTATTTGCACAATAAAATGGATGCAATTAATGAAAAAGAATAATGAATTACATGTGACAACTTGCTTTTATATTTGCAAGTTAAATAAAACCCTAATATGACTTAATAATAACCTAAGACTAAAAATAAGTCCTAAGTAAATTAAATATTTAATTACACCAACACCCCCCCATAAGTGCAACTTAGGGAGAAATGAAAACCATACAAGAATACGAGAATGGGTCCCAGCTACAAGGCCATGTTAGGTACACATGAACAACAAGAATCTCTCATAAAGTGGAGAAAAAGGAGAAAAACCCAATGGGAAAAAACTCCTCTCCAAAAGAGAGAAAATACAAGTACATAAACATGTGATGGAAGAAGGACTAAAACTAAGACCCCCCAAGAACTGAATCCATCACAAAAGTATAATCATGAGTGCCCCCCATAAGAGAGAGCGAAAAGAGAATATGAATCCCCTCTAAGAAGAAGCTCCAGAACCAATGAAGAGATCTTGAAGACATAATCCAATCCACTGCCTCCAAACAACATTTCTCCCTTTTGGAAGAAACAAATTCACTCGTGAATGTAGAAGCCATTCCCACATCTTAGATGAAGAGGGAATCCATATAGAAATGTGTGCCTCTAAATGCAACTCAAGTGACCTCATACTGGGAGAATATGTCTTCTCCAAAACAGAAATTGTCTGCCCAATCGGAGAAGAAGAACTAGGAGAGGATATGATCTGAACTGCATCAGGAAAGACAATAGATGAAGGTGGTGATGCAAAGCCACCTGAGATAGCATCAAACAAAAGAGATAAACCCTCAAATGTGTCCTCCAAATCATCAATGTGAGACTCCACAAACAGAGATGATATGTCTGCAAGATAGGAATCCCAATGAGGTGGATCTGAAAGACTAATATTGACCTGTTGCACAGAATTACTAGAAGCCAATGATGATGCAACATAGAACTCTAAAGTAGCAGTAGGCGATGGTGGAGCACTGATCTCATCAGAAGGAGAAGCGATCGAAGCAAGCATTTCAAAAAGATGATGTGAGAAATGAGGACACATTTCTTTCTCATGTTGATTACTTCCACAATATCTACAATTAGATTTATGCTGATGGTAGAATCCCATCTCCTTAGATGATTACAGATCAAAATATGCAAATAGATTTATGCTGATAACAGAAGCCTATCAAAGCAAATAGAACCTTTCCAAGAGGCAACATGTCTAGGATATCCAACAGAAGCCATAAAATCGATAAACTGATTAAAAGATACCCGAGGTTGAATCTAAAAAAATTTATATAGGTGGCTGTGTAGAGCTCGCTGATACCTTTCCAACGCCTATTCGTTTTTAAAAAACGGAGCTTCTGGATGCAAGAATGGAGCTCGAAAGCCAAAAAAGATGCCTTGACTTAAAACAACAAAAATAGACGTGAAACCACCAAATCGGTAAAAACTGATCATACCATCAGAAAGAGTACAAAACCAGCTTTTGGGCGCCTATTTGTTTTTAAAAGTTGGACAATATATGCCTAAGTTATAGCCGATTTCACAAAACTGCTTTGAAAGGGCAAAAAAAGCAAGCAGAGGCTAAAAATAAAGATGCGGATTGCGATCTATTTTTCTCAAAATATGTGCCATTTCTGCAAAAATAAAGAGATACCCAGATAGGATTTCTTTGTCCTCTTTCCAAAAATATCTTGTTTTCGAAAAACGAAGTTCATATGAGAAAGTTATGCCCGGTTTTGCGAAACTGCTCCAAAAACGCTAAAAATGCAAGCAGTGCTAAAAATAGAGACGTGGATTGCGATCTATTTTTCTCGAAATCCATGTCATTTCTGTAAAAACTAAAAGATACCCAGATAGGGTTTTTGAGTCCTCTTTCCAGAAATATCTCATTTTTGAAAAACGGATTTTGGATGAGAAAGTTATGTCTGATTTCATGAATCTGCTCCAAAAAAGCTCTCATATTGGATCCCTAAAAAAAACACTCTTGAAACTTTCACAAATCTGGCTTCCCCAAACCAAATTCAGCCAAACAAAAGACAAATCTGCCTTTTCCAGCTACTCTGGATCCAATGAAAATGACGATTTTACTCAAAAAAACACCCAACAAAAGACTGCAAAATTTTTTCCAGATTTGAGAAGGAGGCTATAGATCCGCTTTGATACCATGTTAAGTTTATGATAAACCTGAAACACTAGAATCTTCTACAAGCTAAAGATTAACCTTCTACAGAGAAAAAAAGCATAAGAGAGTATTTGCACAATAAAATGGATGCAATTAATGAAAAAGAATAATGAATTACATGTGACAAATTGCTTTTATATTTGCAAGTTAAATAAAACCCTAATATGACTTGATAATAACCTAAGACTAAAAATAAGCCCTAAGTAAATTTATTAAAATGTAATTAAATATTTAATTACACCAACAATAAATGCACAAATGACCAAAATTGAATGCATACATACCGGGGGTCTGTAGTCTGCTGGCTGCCCGAATCGTCGGATTCTCTCGAATCTGTGGCTCTCTATCAGAGTCCGATCCATCTTCACCGACTGCTCTGCTATGCTAAACACTAAGGATCCTATAATCTCTCTTCAAAAGACAAGTGTGTAAATGAATAGAGAAGTGACCCCACATCCCTATTTATAACCAAGTGAGCCCTAGTTGGAGGTGTTTTACCTTGCACATGCCTACCATGTTCTTCATTTGTTTTTCATTCTCCGTCATCCAAATTTTTCACCTATCGATCGTGTCGTCAATTCTTCTTTGTCATGAGATCGTTTGTCATCCTTTTGCCAAATCCAACCCGACCAATCTCCCGAGGGGGCATCCTACCATCATTAACCTATACCAGGGGCAAACTAGGGCATGTATCATAACCAGAAAATTTTATTCTTTTAAACAACGTGATAAAACACATTGTCTCAAAGAGGGGCAAAATGTACACACCTAAAACAATCTTGAGTCGAATTAAATAAATATTTTAATATTTATTTTATCCCTATTCCTTTATCAATTGAATAAATATTCTAATTTATTTAATTGGTTCATTATTCCAAAAATTAAATAAAAATCTATTTATTTAATTAAATCATCCAAATTCCTCTAAATCGTTCTTAATTGAATGATCCCAAATTATTTAATTAATCATCTATTCCAAAGTCCTAATTCTACAAAATCCACATCACTTCCACCTCACTTTACACCTCATCATGTTGCACACATAATTGAATATTTTTAATATTTAATTATATAATTATCCTCACCCACATGTCCTATTTATCCTCTAACCATCCCTGTTCTTAAGAGTTTGGTCTCACCATGTCATCTTAGTCAAAGGACACTTAGAGACACATGTCTCATAGTTCCTAGATTCCTTCCAACCTCCCTACAAAGAAGGACTCCTTTGACCCATTTCTTTTGGTCTTTGAGAGCATTGTGACAAGTGGCCTCTTGCTCACACCTTTCTCTCCACCTTGTCATCGTTGGAGGAACATTCTCCACCTTTCTCTCCCTCATCCCAGCTAATCCAATCTCCATCATACACCTCATAGGACTTGTTTTCCACCGTGGATCTTATGATACTTAGAATTGGTCCATCCTTAGCCTATAAAAGCAAGGTTCTCACACTCATTTTCTATCACTCAAGCTTTAGCAAACTTATGCTGCAAAAATTCCATCATAGCTATCAAGTGTGCCTTTGGCTCCCCTCATTTGCATTGTAATCTCATTATCCTCATTGCATAATCATTATCCATGGCTTCATATCATTATCTCCATCATTCATCTTAGTGTTGCATTGTAGTTTAGCTCACTTTGCATAATCCTCCACAAAGCCATTCTCTCTTTGCCATCTTAAAACAAGGAAGTCATACTTCTAAGAGCTCAATCATAATCTACTAAGATCATTGAAGAGATAGGCAACAATGGAAGACACGAGGTAAATCGATTTGCAAGGTATTAACTTTGGTTTATTGCATTTGTCTTATTTTCATTGGAGTATTGAAAATTTTAGTAGATTCTACAATAGTTCAAATTTTCAATCACAATTATTTAAATTTATTTTGATATCTGAATATTCTAAATTATTTTAACTTTAATAATAACTATATTAAATCTACTGCAATATTAAATTACATTTGATAACTTTAATCCTTGAAAAATTCGCCTGATAAATATCCTACTATGACAAAGATGTAACTTTGGATCACAAGGGGATATGTTCGATCTTTGATCCCAAGCAAAGTCAGTTTTAGTTTTAGTATTAGAAATTATTAAATTGATTTAAGTGAGACATGCATCTCCTTTGAGACACCCTCACATTAACATATTAGAAAACTAAGAAAAATAAGACTTTAGAATTGAAGAGGAACATGAAAGATCATTATGGTTGGCTTTCTATGGGTTTCTATTCCTCGTGTAATCTAATGCTTTTTAAATGGGTAAATTGTTTTTGGACAGTCCTTGTAATTTTTTTAATCCCATATTTCATTTAGTTTTGAGTGAAATTGATAGAAGAGATAACCCTAGGTTGTCTCATATAAGTTAAACAACACTTTGCAAGGAGAATTAATTATACATTCATGCACATACACATGCACGTGCACACACACAGCCATCCACTTGCACACACACCACCTACACACCTATACCAAAGCCCACCCCCTTCCCCATTCCACCCTCTACACACACACACATCCCATCAATCATAATAAGAAAAGCCGTTAAAACAATAGAGCTTCCAAAACAAACGTAATATCTACAAAAAAAAATTAGCTGAAAAAGAGCAGATATTAATGGATGGAGCAAACTTTGAGCTTCACCTAACTAGATGACTACAAAACAATTAAGGAAAATCTTACATAAATTAATGGCGTGTCTATAAGCATAGTTACCAGGAGATGGAGGGGTACTAGTAGGGTATGGAAATGGGAACGCCAATAAAATTAGGGTGCACAAGTAAATGAATAAGGAGGCGGATATATTATATGTAAATGTAGTCACTAGGAATTGTGGGAATGGGGATGCCAATAAAATTAGGGTACACAAGTAAATGAATAAGCAGACGGCTATATTATATGTAAATGTAGTCACTAGGAATTGTGGGTATTGGGATGGGTAGGCAATCCACATTCTTATAATGGAGTTTCCTAGTAACTATGTTATAACACTTGAAAATGGACAATGTGAAAAGTTGAAAATTTTCATTATAGAATAAACAAAGAAATATGTCTGAGTAGAGAATTTTAAAAAAAAAAGTTTAATTATTCTCAAAAAATAATATTACTGAATAAACTCTGAAAACCAAATGATAAGGAGTGCCATGCTCTTACGTCATTTTTCTTAACCATAACATTGAAGTAAAAGCCATCGTCCTTTAGATTGAACAGTCAACCAAGCCAGTAAGGCTGCAATTTTACGTCCACAACTTTAGTCTTTTATATCCAAAACTGTAACAGACAAACCAAGAAGATTAACAAAAACTAACCACCATATGGATATTGAAGATTGAACAAAAATGGCATACCGATCATGACATACTGGTAGAAGATTTCAATAACAGATTAAGACAATGGTTTTACTGTAAATGGCAGTCCCTTCCACAATACACCATCCAAGTTGGTCCCAAACACACAATATGTTGTTAGAAGCAAGAGGCATAACCATTTTCAGCCATAGTTGAGGTTGAGGACAGGAGAACTTGCTATATACCTAATTAATTACTTATCATGACTGAATAAGTTATAAGCCAGAAAAGGAGGTATGAAAAGGTATGGCCATTAATGAAGAGATTTTCCGATGATCTATAAACATGTCATAAACATTATAAGCCATCACTTATTCATCTTTTTAGACAAGAATTTAATTCAAGTTTGTTTGAGTCTCGTGTCACTATTACTTATTTGATTGCATGGAAGCATGCATGATAGATAGGAATCAGCAAATGATAGCATTTAATCTCTTTTAATCTTGCGAGATAATGTTCAATTTAAAGCCCAGGATCAGCCCACAAATTGGTGCCAATTTAAACACTTTTTTATTGATATTTTAAGCTATTAAACAATGAAAGGCAACGAAGGATGCATAGTAACTCGACATAGTTTACACTAAAATAATTGTGCAAAAGAAAAAGAAGGGTCTATGTTCCTCTATACATTTCCAAATTTTGAATGCACAAAAATGCAGACAATTCTTACAGAAGATAAACATCAGGAATTGGGATTGACAAAATGGCTGGAAGAGCAATCAATAGACATTCATTGAATTAAAAGCTGTTTGCGATAAACAATGTTTTCTTTACACTAGATAAGAATGGATGAGCAACCAACTTTTTAACACAGGTGTATGGCAAAAAGTCCTATATCAACTCAAGCCACTGCCTAGAATTCCAATCTAGTAGAAAGAAATAAATAAATTCCAAAACACTTTCAAAGAACTACCAATCATTTCCAGAAAATGTTGAAACACATTTGAACTTAGATGAAAAGGGATAAAGGATTAATGGAAAATTTATATTAACTTACAAAACAATGGCCTTAAAGGCCTACAGAATATCACCACAGCTCTGCAAATATCTCTTCCCTTCAGAGCATGGGAGGAGTTACAATTCTTGGCCCCGATACGATGATAGCCATTACAAATAGGTAGCCCATGCATTTTCATAAATAGCAAAAAGAAAACATTAAAACTAGCTACCGGCAGGACTAAACAAAGACTAGGTCAATACATTATGATAAGTGAACAGAAATAAAGCAGACCTGACTGTAACTGACTCACACATGCAGCGAACAATGAAAAACATGGTGGCCCTTTTCATTGATTTCCCCCAGTCATTCTCACCATCTCATCTGCAAGGTGATGCACCGTCAGTATGGGTGCAAGTAAGGTGGCTTGTGATGTTCTCTGGCTGAAATGGTAGCTCGTTTTTATCTTGCTCGACAGAACCCAAATTGCGTCTTCAATAGTAAAACGCCTCTGTTATTTCAACCACTAATTGCTTTCATTTCTCCACCATGTATAAAGCCTGAAGAGGATACATTTGAGGAAATGAAAGCAAGAGAACTTACTGCAAATTCATCCACCCACTGATCAAATTGTTTGGCACAGAACTTGTCAAAAGAATCAAGTGCCTTTGCCATTTTCCAAAATTAGATGAAGTTTAGAGTAAGGTGGCAGCAGAACCACCCCAAACTGTAAAAGTCATGAGTAGTCATAAAAATTCACCTGTAAAGCTGAGCTCCTGATTGGTCTGCACCTCTTTATAACTGTCTCTTCCATATCTAACAGATGACCTTCCTTAAAACTTGTCCCAATTGGCTAAAACAGAAATATTCCTGCCAGAAAGAGTGAGACTACTAAATCCAGTAAGAGAGATCCAAAGTTGGCCTAAACTCCTGTAGGGCGTCAGAGGAACAAAGTTAGTCATAACTATGGGTGAGCTCTGAAATTCTTTGCTGAAATCTTCACTAATGGCTTTAGCACTGGACTATTATCAAATAAATTCCAAAGCTATGAAAAGTGGTCCATTGAGCACATTACATTTGGATAGAACTCAAAAGTGTATTACACTGCAGAGGCATGCCAATACAATGTTAAATTCAATAAGTTGAGAAATTCATACCAAAAAAATCGGTCAAATGCCTTTAAACTTTAAAGAAGATACGTAACATTTTGTATGCCATTTTCACTACCCTTTGTTAATGAAATAATCTAGTTACAGCTTAATAAGCATGCAAGCAAACATAAAAGAGACTAAAACACTAAAACATACCCTTTTAGCCCTAAACTTCCTCGCAGTCCCACCTTGTCCCACAGAGAGACCAAGTCTACTAGAAAGGAAAGTCCCTTCTTTATTTCCATCAATCAAATATGGTGTCCCGAGCAGTTTACAACTGCTATAATATTCTTCTTAGATCCCCTTAAAGAAGCTATGAAATATTGGTTGCTTGTATGATTCACAACTTCCATTACCATATCAGACAATTAATTGCGCAGTCTAGGCCAGTTCGCATGAGCTTTCAACTTTTTCTATTTCCACTTGTCTAACCTCCTTGGATCTCCAAACACCATAATAGGGACACAGATTGCCAGGTGTACACACCATAGTTACCAGGAGATGCAGGGTACTGGTACTGGTTCGGGGATGCGGACGGAGACGCCAATCAAATCAGGGTACGTGAGTAAATGAATCACCAAAAATTTTGGGTACCGGGACGGGTACTTTGTCTATGTTCCCATAATGGAGATTCCTGGCAACTATGGTACACACCCTTAGCATGTAATAAGCATTACTTCGTGGATATCCAAGTTTATATCTCTTGTTACTCTTCAATGCCACCCCTTACCAGTAATCCCCACATGAGCACAAACCATTCTTGAAGTGATGGAAACGATTTATGTCCCGGACAATTATTTCACGCTTAACAATCTTGGAAATGAACTTAGATGCAATGTGACAATCACCACACACACGTAGATTCTTTATGATGTGGATAGGGGTTCCAGGACTGGTATTAATAATCCCAAAAGCAATGGCCAGCTTCTCACTATGGCTGTAGAGCATATGTTCCTTCACTTCCTCCTCTACATCATGTAGAACAAAATTTGTATCCGGTGCATACCCTGCTTCCTCCATCTGGCAACTCAAAGTCTCCAGCATTGCATAGATTTGTTCTGATTGTGGGTGTGATCTATCTCCCGTACAGAATGCATGAACTTTGTGATTCATCTCAATCAAGCTGCATCCTGGTGTTTTTTTCACCCGTCTACTTTTCATCATTTTTCTCACTTTTGCTGCAGCATCCCACTTGCCAGCAGCAGCATAGATGTTTGACAGTAGTATAAAAACCCCTGAATTTTGAGGCTCCAAGTCAAAAAGATGTTCTGCTGCAAGTTCACCCAGTTCAATATTGCCGTGGATTCTACACGCTCCGAGCAATGCTCCCCACACAACGGCATTAGGTTTAAAAGGCATCTCTCTGATAAGCTCCTTGGCTTCATCTAAACACCCTGCTCGTCCAAGGAGGTCCACCATGCATGCATAGTGTTTCTCTCCTGGCATTATGCAGTAGTCTCGTCTCATGCACTCAAAAAATTGCCAACCCTCCTTTACCAGACCTGCATGACTACATGCCGACAGCAGAGAAACAAAGGTGACATGATCTGGCTTCAGGTCAGTCTGTTGCATTTGGGAAAAGAGAGCAACAGCATCCTCCCCATGCCCATGCATACCATACCCTGCAATCATCGCACTCCATGAAATCACATTTCTTTCAGGCATTGTATCAAAAACTTGTCTTGCTATTTCTACCCTTCCACATTTACAATACATGTCAACCAGTGAGGTTCCTACTAGAACACTCGAATCAAATCCACTCCTAATTATATAATCATGAAATTGTTTGCCTTGTTGCAAAGCTCCTAAATGAGCACAAGCCAAAAGCACACTCACCATGGTGCTCGAATTGGGTTCCACCTCTGTCAGCTTCATCTGATCAAACATTTCCAACACCTCAGTGGCATGCCCATTCTGTGCATATCCCGAAATCATTGCATTCCAAGAGACCACATTTCTCATACACATTTTGTCAAACACTTTGCGTGCAATATCAACAACTCCGCATTTCGCATACATGTCTAAAAGAGCAGTACCCACAACAGCATCTGGCTCAATTCCTCTTCTATTAACATACCCATGAACCATCTTACCTTGTTCCAGGTCACCCAACCGGCTACAAGCCTGGAGAGCGCTCATCGCGGCAATAGGGTCTGAAACCACACCATCCAGTTGCATTTGATGAAACAAGACTAACGCCTCTGTAGCATCTCCTCCACTCTGTGCATACCCAGAAATCAATGCAGTCCATGAAACTACATCTCTTTGGGGCATTTTGTCAAACACATGGCGTGCATCTTCTAAACTTCCCAGCTTAACATACATATCTATGAGAGCAGCGCCTATAAACACATTTGAACATAACCCAAATCTAACAATCTGATCATGAATCCCCTTACCTTCTTTAAGAGCCAAGAGACTGTCGCATCCCTTACCTTCTTCCAGAGACAATAGTTCGGCACAAGCCTTGACCACGGAGGGAAAAGTAAATTCATTTGGCCTTACCCCGTGTTCCTGCATTTGGTAATAAAGTTCAAGGCTTTCCCTACAGAGGCCATTCTTTGCACAAGCCCTGATAATTACATTCCATAAGTAGATATCTCTGTTTGGCATTTTGTCAAAAACTTGGCGTGCATTGTCCACTCTGCCATACATGCCATAGAAACTAAGGAGTTTGGTACCAAGAAAGTAATCATGTTCAAGGCCAGCTATAAGTATTTTGGCATGGAGTTTGCGGAGTGTTATGAGGTCATTGCAGGCCTGCAATATGGCAGCATAGTCGATTGGATTGTTATTGCTTGTTGGTATTTGTTTTAGTGCATTGTAAGAACTTGAAATAGATGTCCTTGCCAAGATTGTTTTAAGTTTGTAAATTTTTGTTGTACTGGGGATTGCTTGCATTATCGCTTATCGTAAAAATCCCTGCTTTCGTTGAAACACTCCATGCGGATTTGGAGTGAAGTAGCAGCCATGGTGTGAGGATTTTAACTTATATTTTCTCAATTTTGAAATTTATGAGATAATTTAGTTTCACTTTTTTCTTTTTAGAAAAAAATATATTAAAACAGCAGTTGATTATAAAGTAGGTCTATACCAAATTCCAATTCAGAGAATAGAGAATCAAGAAAATTTAAATGAACCAAAAATAGACAATTAGGACACCAATTCTAAAGAATAGAGAATCAAGAAAATTTAAATGGACTAAAAATAGACAATTAGCAAGAGAGGCGGAACCCTCCAAACCCCATAGACATGACATAATCACTTGTTCTCGTCAAGATTGTACACGCTGTAAGTATCAAAAGTAATGTTTGCCCTTATGTTAATAAAAATAGACCAACAAGAAAACCATTTAAAAATAGTAATAATAAAGTTAGCCATAGAGTAGTAAACAAGAACACCAAAAGAACTTCCACACCAGAAAGAAACACAACAACTTGAATCACGAATCCAGAGAGACATTTTAGCATTCACAAAATCATTAGTCTTTGCTTAAGTACTAGATAGGGCAATCCTAATTATTTCTACTATCAACCTTGATGTCATTCCAATTAGAAGTTGATTTAGCCAAACAATCAGCAACCTAATTTCCTTTCCTTCTAGTATGGTTCCACTTAACAACATTGAAACCGTGAATGAGGATGTTGATGGCTTTCTTATAATTGTTCAATTGCCACTATTGGAAGTGAGAGGAAGGCTTTCTTTTGAAATGATCAACTAAGATTTTAGAGCCAGATTCTAGAATAATATTGGTAAAATGCCTTAGCTTAGCTTCTAAAAGAGTCTAGTAAATGGTCATAGCCTCAACAAAATTATTAGAACCAACACCAAGACTACTAGCAAACTAGAACTTGACTCTGTCATTATTATCAAGACAAACACCTCCCATGCTAGCATTTCTAGTATTCTTTTGAAGTTCTATCAACATTTATTTTAACCAAGCCCAGAGGGGGACGTTCCCATTTAGTAAGTTGATATTTCTTAGGGTTATTATTGGAAGAGGTAGAAGAGGGAGAAGCCACAAGAATACCAAGTCTCATCAAAACTTTGAATTCCCACCAAGAACTCGCTTGATAATCTTGAATCCAAACTTGACAAGTTTCTGTCAGATTGGCTATTATTCTACCCCAAACTTGACTTATATGTCTTTTTGTACCATTGAAAACCTTTGATCATTCTCACCAAATATCCAATAGATCATACTAGAACGAATATCATGCAACAAATGAAGGGCTTTTAGCTTCAAATATGGTCATAGCTGATTCACAAGAAAGTCTCGGATAGACTCATAATTATTCCATGGAATTCCTAACAAATCACACCATAAATGATGAAGGAAAGTGAAAAAGGGGCAAGCTAAAAGAATATGGCTGCCAAACTCTTTATCTTGAAGGTAGAGGATACATCCTTTCAGACCAAAAACCTATCTTTTCCAAGGATTATCATGATGAAGAAATTTATCTAAAGTTGCAAGCCACATGAAAGCATTAACCTTAGGCCAACATTTGGGATGCTAGACCCTTTTCCAAAGCTTAGAGTTCTTAACTTCTAGGTGTTCTACCGTAAGAGTTTTATAACTAGTTTGCATTGTGTGCATCCCAATACCCTTCAAACCTCAACTAAAGAAAATTTGAATGTCTATCTAAAGAGACCTCCTAGGATGCTAAAATATGAGCTAATCAATCAATGGGGAGAGATAATTGTTGACTTGGCCAAAGATCTTTAGGTTTCCATTTTCAAATCTTCACACCATCTTGCATGACCACATACTATAAATTAGAAACATAACTCTAGCGAACTTCAACACATTTATATTTTAATTCTAGGAGATTAGGGAATTCCACACAAAGAGGGCTATGTTGGTCACACGCATCATCCTAGAAAAGAGAAAGTTCACCCTTCCCCATAATCCAAAAAAGGTCAGCTTTAATCAAACTACTACCTAATTTCATTATTTTCCATATCTAAGAACACTTGCCAAGGGTCAGCATCCCAGGGATGAAAGAATGATTCTCCAAATTTAGGTACTTGAGATTAAGAATTCTCCCCCATAAAGCCTATTCCTGCACACACCATCTCCAATATAATTTGGCAACAAGAGCTATATTATTAAGGAGGGAAGATCTCGTACCTAAACCACCTCTCTCTTTAGGTTGAAAAATCTTATCCCAATTAACCAAATGCCATTTCTTTTTCTTTGAATCTCCTTTCCAAAGAAACTTTCACATCTTATGGTCAAAGTCATGAAGAATGCCTTTTGGAGCCATAAGAGCCATAAATCTATAAATTGAGAGAGCTCGAATCATAGATTTAAGGACTATACAATCAGCTAAAGAGAGGTATATGTGTGTCCAATGATTGATATGACATGGAATAGAATCCAGAATAACATTCCAATATTTTTTCCCGAGGGAAGTAGGGGAAATAGGGATACCCTAATATTTAAAAGGAGGGCAAACAACTTGGAAATGAAGAATATTAAAAATTTGTTTCTGAAGATGAGGGTTTGTATGGAAAAGGAAAACTTGAGATTTCTATTCATTCAAAAGTTGACTAGATACACTGATATAAATGTCAAGAGCTTTCCTAAGAGCAGTAGCTTCCTCGTGGGAGGCCTTGCCTATCCAACAAGTGTCATCCACATACTAAAGAAGGGAAAGTGGATCCATACCTTGTACAATGTGAAAGCCAAAAATAGAGCCAAACACTTAAGGTGTTTTAAAAACCTACCAATTCCTCCTATCAAAATTAGAAAGAGATATGGAGATAGAGGATCACCTTGATGTAGACCTCTTTTAGAATGAAAAATAGTAGAAGAACCATTTATAAGCATAGAAAAAGGAGAGGTACAACATGTCATGACCCATTAAATTCTTGTATATAAAGGCATACAAAAGTACAATAGAAGCCTTGTATATAAAGGCAAGGATGAAGAGGTGAGATGGTAGGACTGAAAGTTTGACTATCCCTCCATAAGTTAGACACATGCGATCACACTTGGGACAAGTGTGAAAACACATGTAGAGTCCACATGAGGTGAGACAAAACTCTAAATAAACTCTAGGTGAGTTTAAGTGTAGTATGAATAGGTCAACTAGGTAAAAGTAAACTAGTTTGCTAAATCATCTTTTCACACTAACATATATATATATATAAACTGACAATTAGACTACTAACTTAACCAAACTAGAACACCACACAATTTTGAAATGTAACTTGACTTAGTTAAGAAATCAAAAGAAAATGACATAAAAAAACAACTAGAATACTGACACACACTTGCTCACTTCATGGTACAACTAAACCCACACTTAAGTTTAGTTCTTTATGTAGCAAGTTCTATTATGAATTTTACTACAAACCTACAATTAGTACAAGGATCAAATCAGTAGTATCATGAAATTGGTATTAATAAAGGTATCCACAATAGTAAAATTGCCCTACAATTTGTTAAAATCAAACAAAACAATGTGACTTAGAACCTATAGCAGTTGTGTAACCAACTCATTACTTGCAAGTTCAAGGTCATATATATATACTCACTCAATTAATATTAAATTGGTGTTAAGGGAAAACTGGAGTAAACATGAATAATCAATTTATCAATATCAAAATACCCAAAACTCAACGAAATACAGAAACAAAGAGGTCAATCAAACAAAAGAACTTTCAAAAACCTTTGCAAACCTCAAAGCTTCATAGCTTCTATTGGTTGCCTATCTCAATCGATCTTGCATGTATAAATAAGGCCCTCAGAGAGTGCACTTCCTTGCAATTCTAAGATTGTCAATGGAGAACGGCTATGATAATTGCTTTGTAATGAAGATGAGCTTCACAATAATGGTAGTGATATGGTAACAAGTTGATCGCAAGCAAAAAGGAATGACGTGGTGCCAAAGGCACTTTATAATTCCTGCAGAGTAACAATACTAAAATCTTGGATGAATGAAATGGAGGAATAGGGTTGAATTTATAGACTTGAGAGAGAAAAGATCAATGGTATAGAAAGAATGAGAAGATCAACGGTATAAAAATCTTGAGAGGATGTGTGTGAATAAGAAGAAGACAAGTGTCACACAAAAGCTGTTTTATTTGAGTTAACTACTTTTTTTTCTACAGATAAAATATGACTTCATAAATTAGAAAGCTTTTATCTAATTTAAGAGATATTGATAAAAATAAGGTTGATTGAATAGATAACTCAACTTGAGATTTGCTTTTGCATGATTTTGAGAGAAATTAAATAATAAATTATTTAATTTTGTGTGCATGAAAAAGAAGACTTGTTTTTAGAAGATTTGGAAGATATTTGAAGAATTAGAAGATAAGAAAGTAAATTAAATAAATAAATTTATTTAATTTATTTACTTGTTGTGCATGATTTGGAAGAATAAATAAAATATTTGATTTTATTTTTGCATGATTTGGAAGAATAAATAAAATATTTGATTTTATTTTTGGAGATTGAGAGGATTTAAATAAATTTGATTTGATTTATTCAAATTTGGAAGAATGATTTGATTTAATTAAATAATTAAGAATTATTTAATTGTTTGGAAGAATTTAATTAAATAAAAGATTTTTATTTAATTTTGACTTTAGAAGAGGTAATTAAATATTTTGATATTTAATTAATTTAGAAGAATATGAATCAAATAAATAAATTTGTTTATTTATTTATTGATAGAAGAATTAGAAGGGAATAAATATTAAGAATATTTACTTAGACCGAATCGTGTCATTTTTAGGCATATACATTTTGTCCCTCTTTGATGTGATGTTCAAGATGATGAGATTTGTGTCGAGTAACATCATTTCAAAGAAGCTAAGGTATAGATAGAAGAAAAAGACAACAATGGAAAAATAGGATGAGGATGCCCCCTCGAGAGATTGGATGAGGAGAGAGTTTTGAGGGTGCGAGACGGACAATCTCACGATGAAGAAGGTTGGAAGAATAGGTTGGGGTAAAGAAAAATGGTTGAAGAAAGAGCCAAATGATACGATATGCAAGATAGAATGATAACACACACAAGCAAGTAAGCAAGTATGCACAAATGATACAAGAACAAAGAAGGTATTGCCCCTGTCCAGCTGTAAACCAATGATATACTAATAACAATATACGACAGTGTTGTCATGGCAGGGAACGATATATCGCTAGACCAACACGGCAAGCATGTTGTCATGGTGGGGAATGATAGATCCCTAGAGCAACATGAAGGATAGTGTCTGGTTTTAGGAAAATGGAACATGTCATGTAAGACGCGTGTGTTGGTCTGATTTTGACAATGTTACATCCTGTATAAGACAATTGATTGATTAACTGATCGAGTTGGTTTACGACCAGACAAGGATCAAGACCATTGATTGTGATTGGATCATTTTGACAAGATTGACTTGACTTGATTGGTATGGATTAAGGATGAACTTACATTTGGATCACTGCTCGGACTGACGATTAGAATTGTTGAGGAGAGATACAATGAGAGATAGAAAGTTGATTGATAGAAGAATGACTCGACAGAAGGAATCACAAGCTTTTGTAAACATTAATACTCTGCATAGAATTTTTATTGCATGGGATATGGATGCAAAATGCAACTGGATACGATATGGGTATGGATATGGAATGCAAATAGATATGTTATGGATTTGGAATGCAAATGGATTTTTGCCATCTTGATATTACAAGTATTTTGAAGTGCTTATTTCATCATTGGGCTTTTTTATTTTTTTGTGTTTTTAAAATGTTGTAAGAGAATGCAAGCATCTAGGTATAGTTGAACTGAGATGACCTGAGCATCACTTACATGGATTTTAATTTAGCAAGTTAATACAAGCATCTAGGTATAATTGAACCGAGATGACCTGAGTATTTTTCGCGTATCAACAGACAAGGATTGCCCCCGTTCATGTTAGACCTTTGATGTCCTCAATGATCTTTTGCCGATCATGTTGTTAGACAAGGCTTCACATTACTAGAGTTTAATCCACAAACAACAAACAAAGAAAATAATCATGCCCTCATCATAGCATCTCTAGCTTTTGGCATCCTCAAGTAGCATAGGAAACATGATAATAAAAAGTAAAAACATTTAGACACATCTGTAATATTGAAGCACAACACTCTTGTATTTAGATGTATCTTTCTTGCCATAATTTGATAGAATCATTTGGGTTGGATAATTCTTGTTGTTGCTTTGCTTTGGATAGGTTGAGGTACTACGTCAAATTTTTTTCTTGAAAATGGGCTTTGCTTGCGCGCGCTTGTGTCTGATGAAAAGGTTCCACAATCCTTATTGAGGAAAAATGGACCCTAAGGGACTGACCTAGTGCCTCAGGGGCGCATTGATAATGGCCTTGCCTACGTGATGATGCAGAGGCAACATAGTTTGGGGTTGACCCTATGATACTAAGATATGGATCAGATGAGACACAATATGAAACAGATATGGATCAGATATGGATTAGATATGGATCGGATGAGACACGATATGGATCAGATATGGAACGGATATGGATCAGATGATACTGATGACAAGGAAACACCACGGATAGGTAGATTTATGGGTGATAAGGAATGGAATGGGTGGTTAGGTAGAAGGAATCAAGGATGTGATCTCCAAGGACTATGTCGCATAGGAATAACTCAGGATTTGACATGATAAAGCTTACGACGAAGGAGGATGAGAGGATATTGAAGGATTTGCATGGTTTTGGAGGGATAAGGTATGTCAAGAGACATCTAAAACATTTATCAACATTGTGCCCCCAATCTTTATCAAGATCAAGAAAATAGAGGAGGGGAAGATTAGGATGGATAGACTGGACAGTATAGAAAGATAAGATAGGAAATGGTATGGAAGGAAACTAATAGGAGAAGAGTGATAGGCTAATGAGACAAGGTACCCCCCAAGTGTAGGTGACATAGAAGATCAACTTACACACGACACCTGGTTGCCAGGTTTTCATCATGGTACTTATCCAAGGCGTGTGTTTGCTAGATTTTCACCATTGGACGAAGGGATTTTTCTTTACTTTTTAAATTTTTTTTGCTTTTTTGGATAGGAGAAGGTGGATGCAGAAGGGAGAGACTCAAGTATCTAGTTCCTTGAAAGGTGATAGTCCCACTAAATGGATGTTGTCCAATGGACTATGTCAAGTGTTCTCACAGATGTTGGTAGGAGATTGAATGAAAAGAGGATGGAGTAGGTAGATAGAGGATTATGGTGTAGAATACAGAGGGAAGGCTTATGTAAAAGTATGGACCATGGGAGTAGGATGGGGAAGATATGTAGGAGGTATATGGAAATGTTTGTGAGATGGAAGGGAATCATGACTAACGGTTGCACATATTGTGATAAACATTGAATCTAGTGATGGGAAAGTAGTGTAGGAAGCAATGGAGACTTTTGCTTATGGATGAATGACTTAGGCATGTAGGGATCCACATAGACTGAGTATTTTGCTGATTTTTGCTTGTCATGTGGGATGGAAGAATTTGAGACTTTTGGATGGAATGGGAGAAAGTGGATGGTTGGGATTCTTGAGAGGCGGATGCTTCATGTAACTTGAGGGCTTTTTTCTTAGGTACCCAAACCATTTTGCTTTTAGATAGTACCTGTTAAGGTATGGGCTGGGGTGTATGCAGTTTTTGTGCAGCTTCAGAAGTAATCATTTGTTGGATGCAGACCCACACCTTTTTTAGTTTGCCATATAGGTGTGTGGGTGTATGGCCCTCTTGAGAAGGATGTTTCTTTGATTCTTGGCTTTTGTATCCTAGATCATGAGGACTCTTAGGATTTTTGATTTTATAGGTAGAGGCATCCAAATTTTTATTGTTGAATTCTCTTGAGATGGTGGAAGTGGAGTCAGAGGAATTTCTTTGTTTAGACAACATGTGCATCTGTTGGTCATGATTGGGATTGTTAGAAGATTCATAGATGGATGGATAAGGAGTTGGAAGAAGTGGTGGTAAAATGCATGGAGGGATATTAGGAGTTAAAAGTAGCAACAGTAGATTGGATGGTGGAAGGTGTATGGTCACATGTTTTTGGGATGTGTAAGATGATGGAGGTGGAATGGCGACATACATTTTGGGGATATGAAAGGATTTGCGATGGAAAGTGGTGGATTTAGGAGGAGTGGAGGAAGTACCAATATCTTGAGTTTGTTCACCTTAGGGTATGTATCCCAGGCCGTACAAATGAGGAGGAACATTGACATGGACAAGCTCCAAAATACCTTGTTCATGAAGGCCTAAGCCTTTACCTTGATAGTTCATATGTTGGAGTATGCGGTGGATAGCGGGATTATGTGTAGGTGGAACACTAGACACAAATTCCTTATTGGATGAAGAAGGTGAGATAGAGGATAATGGTTGTTGGTGTTCTAAGGAGGAACACTCATGAATGAAGGCGGTAAGACCAAGGATATATGGTGGGGGATTTGCAGCATGGTCGATAATGGATGGTGGAGGAGTATTATTGGTTCGATCTTCTATGCTTGCTTGGGAGGCAAGTGTCTCATGAAAGAAAGAGGAAGTTGTTGGATCTTGGATGGGATTAGATGGGGTTATAAGCTTGGGACCATGGAACGCATAAAGTGGGCTAAGAGGATCATCATGGTCTACTTGATCATAGATAGACTCTTGATTGGAGGTGGGATCTTGATCATAGATAGCACTTAGCATGATGGGATTAAAGTGCTCTTGTATATGTTCTTCATCAATGATAATATCTTGATCACAAAAAGGATAGAGGTTATGGAGAGCCTAACATTGGATTTCTGGCTTATGTATGGGACCAAGTTGCTCATGGATAGCTTCTTCCTCAAAGGTAGTATCTTGATCATGGGAAAGATACGGGTCTTGAATGGATTGAGATCGGATTTCTTTCTCATGCAAAGGTATAGGATCATCGAAAAGATAAAGGTTATGCACGGGCCGGATGGGTGTGCTTTGATCTTGATTTAGACAAAGGTCGAATGTTTCCATATGTTCTAAAGTGTCCTCTTGACATAACTCTTGGGTTGTTTGAATGGAAGTGGAGGTAGAGGTCTCTTGGATAGGATTTTGGTCAACAATATGGTGCAATGGATCTTGACTTTGGTTCTTGGTAGGAGATTTTTCAACAGGCTTGAGGGGTTGCTGATTACACGATGAGGTTGGTGCAATGGACATGTTTGAAGGCTCTTTGATAAGGTCAAGGACCAGAATTTGGGGACATGGTTGACTCTCTGCTAGTAGTCCTTGGATCACATCCTTTGTAGGTGCTTGGGTAGATGAATGAGGTAATGGATGAGTGGGTTTGGAGTTCTCCATATCTTTTCTTTTGCTATGTAAATTTGGAAAACATTTTTCCAAAAATTCATCTGATGCTTTTTTGGTTGCCCATTTAGAGCTTGGGAAACTCGATGGCGGTGTTGGTGTAAGACCGGTATGCTTTGGGATATGGGTCTTAGCAGATGGCGAAGGAGGACTAGTAGACAGAGTGGTATACGTTTTCCAACTTGAGGTGGTGTTTGCCTTGTCATGAGTATCATTAAGATGGGAAAATGATGTACGATTTTGGGGTGAGGCATAGCTAGTACTGGCCTGTTCAGCTTGTAAGATTGCCATTTCTTGTTGTATGGCTTGGAGTTCTTGAGTAATTGCTATACGATCTTGGGGTGAGACACTTGAGTTTAACTGCAATTGTAGGTATTGGAGTTCCTGAGCAATTGTTTCTAATTGGGTTATCATCTTCATAGAAACTGACACAAGACTGAAAATGGGTATCCAGAAAGGTTGAAAATTTTCTCTAAAAAGATGTGGAAATGCTCACTGTCACGGATGCGCAGAAATAAATGCATAGCAGTAGAGAATATAAGTGCAGAAAGTCGACACAAATGCGCAGTACTGGTAAAAAGTAAACACGCAGCAACATGTGATACATGCGCAGGAAGTCGATACAGATGCGCAGTAGGTCGAGGTAAATGTGTAGCTTCAGAGGGTAAATGTGTAGCTCTGGTTTTTTTAGACTATTTTTGCAATTTTTGGCAAGTTTTTTTTTTTTTTTTGGTTTTCTTGGTTGCAAGATGGTCTTTTTGATCTGAATTTTTTAATTATGGCAAGAAGACACAACAAACACAAAGAATGATTTCATGGTTTTTTAAATTTTTTTATGATTTTTTGACTCTTTTTGACTGAAAGAAAGCAAGTACAATCCTAGGTTTCAAAGGACAATATAAACTGAATTCTCACTATCTCTAGTGAAGCATCTTTGGGAGGTGATAATCGCCCTTCCCTGCACCGACTTATAGAGGTTTTTGGCCACTAAGACAAAGGTGTTTGATAAAGGCAACCGTTTGAGTGGTTATACATGCGGCAACACTACTCTCCGTTATGGAATCTCCCAGCCTGCAAGGGTTGCGCCTTGGAGGGTTTTGGGGGAGGTTGGTTGTCTGTATAACACAACTTCACTCGTATTTTGAAGCTTTCACTCCAAACATAATTTATTTATAGTGGCTCGGCAGGGCTTGGCGTTAGTCTGTTACCACTTAGGGTCATTCCTACTTGGATGAACGGTATCCAAGAGCAGACCCCTCTAAAGGAAAAACACATGCGAAAATGATATGTCTGGCATTTTGGTCACCCAAGATAGGGGAGAACATAGGCCTGGTATCATTCCCAAAACACGAAAGATAGTAGTTATTTTCCCTAGTTAAAAAGAAAAAGACTATATGAGTTATCTACTTGGGCACACACACGATTGTAGTTGTCAATTGTTCTTTATAAAATTGAAGTGTTTGGCATTCATGTCCATTGTCCCTTAAGAAAGCAATATGTCCCAAAGACTTAGATTACAAATATGATTTGTTTAATTGTCCCTTAAGAAAATAATTTGTTCATAAGACTTAATGTGATAGGTTTTTAATTCTTCAATGCTCGTCCTGCATGAACATGTTAGGAAAACCCATTTGCTCTGTTTGAGTAATAAGAGGCTACAAAAATTTGATTAGTTCCACCAAAAAATTAATAGTAGCATAAAATCAATTGAACCAAAAGTGCTTAACTTGTTAAGTGAAAAATAAGAAACCTAGAAAAAATCTGATAATAATAATTAGGTACACCAGATTGGATATTATGATTAGATTCTACATAAAATTCTATGTAATTTCAAAAAAAAATTTATGAAAATTGAATAAATTTTGCACAAGTTATGACCGTTTGAAGTTTTGCAAAGAAGGGCTGACTTTGACTGAGTGTACCTAACAAATCTAATAAAACTACCTCAAAATTCTTTCACTATAGAAAATTTGGGAGAACCATCTTTCTAACACTGCTGGTTTCGTGAAAATCTGACTCCTGATGCAAAAGATATGTCCGATTTCGTGAAATTGATAAAAATAGGCCAAAAAAAAGTAAGCATGGGCTAAAAATAGGGACACAGATTGGGATCTATTTTTCTCAAAATCCGTGCACTTTCTACAAAAAATAAGAGATACCTAAATAGGATTTTGATGTTTCGGATAAAACCAAAAAATCTTTTTAGCTAAAGTTACACAGATATGCCTAATTTCATGAAATTGCTAAAAAATAGGCCAAAAAAAAAGTAACAAAAATATAGGCTAAAAATAGGGACATAGATTTGTGATTTATTTTTCTTAAAATCCGTGCACTTTTTGCAAAAAGTAAGAGATACCCATATAGTATTTTAAGTTTTTCGACAAAACCCAGAAACCTTTTGAGCTGAGGTTACACCATTTGAATGCTTAACGCCTATTCTCTGAATCCTCCTATGTACGGAACCTCAACACAAAAAAACTTAGTTTTTGGATTAAATCAGGGCAAGGCCCCACGGTGGGTGCAAGAAATGTTAAGGAAAAATTGGAGTAAACATGAATAATCAATATATCGATATCAAAATACCCAAAACTCAACGAAATACAAAAACAAAGAGGTCAATCAAACCAAAAAACTTTAAAAAACTTTTGCAAACCTCAAAGCTTCATAACTTCCGTTGTTTGCCTATCTTAATCGATCTTGCATGTATTAATAAGGCCCTCAAAGAGTGCACTTCTTTGCAATTTCAAGATTGTCAATGGAGAACGGCTATGATAGTTGCTTTGTAATAAAGATGAGCTTCACAACAATGGTTGTGATATGGTAACAAGTTGATCGCAAGCAAAAAAGAATGACGTGGGTGCCAAAGGCACGCTATAATTCTTGCAGAGTAACAATATTAAAATCTTGGATGAATGAAATAGAGGAATAGGGTTGAATTTATAGACTTGAGAGAGAAAATATTAATGGTATAAAAAGAATGAGAAGATCAACGGTATAAAAACCTTGAGAGGATGTGCGCAAATAAGAAGAAAACAAGTGTCATACAAAAGCTATTTTATTTGAGTTAACTACTTTCTTTTCTAAAGATAAGATATGACTTCATAAATTAGAAATTTTTTTTCTAATTTAAGAGATATTGATAAAAACAAAGTTGATTGAATAGATAACTCAACTTGAGATTTGCTTTTGCATGATTTTGAGAGAAATTAAATAATAAATTATTTAATTTTGTGTGCATGAAGAAGAAGACTTATTTTTAGAAGATTTGGAAGATATTTGAAGAATTAGAAGATAAGAAAGTAAATTAATTAAATAAATTTATTTAATTGTTGTGCATGATTTGGAAGAATAAATAAAATATTTGATTTTATTTTTGGAGATTGAGAGGATTTAAATAAATTTGATTTGATTTATTCAAATTTGGAAGAATGATTTGATTTAATTAAATAATTAAGAATTATTTAATTGTTTGGAAGAATTTAATTAAATAAAATATTTTTATTTAATTTTGACTTTAGAAGAGGCAATTAAATATTTTGATATTTAAATAATTTAGAAGAATATGAATCAAATAAATAAATTTGTTTATTTATTTATTGATAGAAGAATTAGAAGGGAATAAATATTAAGAATATTTACTTAGACCGAATCATGTCATTTTTAAGCGTATACAATTGGTATATATAATATATTAATATATAGATTACAACAATTGATGATTTAAAACTACTAATTTTAGAAAATTAGGACACCACCTAATTTCAACATGAGAATTGACTTAGTCAAGAAAGAACAAGAAAATGACATAAATTGACAACTAGAATACTTACACGCATTTTCTCACTTTATGGTGCAATTGAACCTACACTTGAGCTTAGTTCTTTTATGCAAAATTTTTATTATGAATCTTGTTGCAAACCTAATTAGTACAAGGATTGAATTAACAATATCATGAAATCAATACTTAACAAAGGTGTCCACATCAAACTAGATAACGAGACTTAGAACCTATAGTAGTTCTATAAGCAACTCATCACCTACAAGTATGGTTACAAATTTATAGAATTGCTAAAAAAAATTGTAATGTTATTTTGTTTGATTTGTAGGGAACTAGAAGGTGATGAGATAGTTATAGAACAACTACAGGTTATAAGTCTTGTTATTTTTGTTTGATTTGCAAGGCAATTTTACAATTGTGGACACCTTTATTAGTATCGATAAAATTTTAAGTTGTTGTGGGTCGCACCTTAATTTTATCCTCGGAACTTGTAAGGTGTTGGTGCATTATTTTATTTTCTTGTATTTAGTCAAATACACATAGGATAGGATAAACTTGCTTATGTAGGTATTTACTTGGGTAGGTTGCACTTGTATCATGTGACTTGTATTTTCCTAGTTTGGTGGAGATGTTGTGGACACATGTGACTACATCTCCTTATCCCACATTGGTTGTACATTCACATATCTTAGTGGTGTATCCTATATGCCCACTTGTAGCTCTCATATGAGAAATCCAATCTAATCTCTCAATCTCTCATGTATTTATTTTATATATTGCATCCTTGAATAGAATAACATTATTTTTCTATTTTAGTCTTTTAATTTTTTTGTGCTTGTCTTTATCTTTCTTGATCCTTGGTGGCTATCTCGACAACCAAATCTTAAATGGTATCAGAATGAGAGTGCCTAAGGCTAGACATTTAAAAGATATAGGATTGGAGATCTTGTTTTTCTCAAAAGTTGAGTATGCTCTTCTCTTGCATTGAATGATGACCTAAAAAATTAGAAAGCTTGAGAGAAAGATTAGATTCTAGGGGGTTCCTCTTTGTATCTTTGTATTACAAGTGCATTTTAGAGCTTGGTGGAGCAAATTTGAGTTCCCCATTAATTCCAAGGTGTTTGAAATAGTGGATTTTATTTTTTGTTGAGTCTAAATTGGATATTGGAGGCTAGATCTACAAGGGTTTTCATTTGAGAGGTTCTTACAAGATCCAATAGATAGCCATCATATTGGAGCATTTTGGGTTAAATTTGACCCTACCATCATGTCTAGAAGGCCCAAAACCCCATAGGTTGACTACTAAATCATCAAATTTATAACACTTTTGACAAATTGACAATCGATCTATGGGTTTTTAGGCCTTCTAGATGTGATGGTAGGGTTAGATTTGACCCAAATACTCCAAAATGATATCTACCTACTAGATCTTACAAGCACCTCCTAGATGAAAACCATGACCAATCTAGCCTCTAATATCTAATTTAGACGTAACAAAAGGCAAAATCCACTATCTTAGATGCTCTAGACTCAATGATGAATTTAGGTTTCCTCTACCAAACTCCAAAATTCACCTACAATACAAAGCCACAAAAAGAAACTCCCGAAAATCTTATCTCTCAACTTTTTTGATTCTCTAAGTCATTTAATGCATGAGCAGAGCATACTTAGCTTTTGAGAAAAACAAGATCTCCAATCCTAGATATTTTAAAAGACTATCATTGGACACTCTCCCACTCTAATACCATGTAATATTTGACTATGGAGATAGCCACCCAAGATCAAGAAGGTTAAAGGCAAGAATAAATAAATTAGAAGACTAAAATGATAGAATAATGCTATTTTGTTCAAGGATGCAATGTGCAAAAGAGATATAAGATAGATTAGATTGGATTTCTCATATGCGAGCTGCAATTGGGTATATAGAATACACCACTAAGATATGTGAATTTACAACCAACATGGAATAAAGGAGATGCAGTCATATGTGTGCACATCTCCACCAAACTAGGAAAGTACACATCACATGATGCAAGTACAACCTACCCCAATAGATGCCTATCCAAGAAAGCTTATCCTATCTTAGGTGCATATAGTTAAAGACAAAATTTTAAAAAAGGGGGATATATAAAGTTTGAGGGTGCCATACATGTGAGGGCTCTAACTCTTTACCACTGGTCACTTTGTGTGGTAGATGCAACCTTTTAAGGTCTTCAACCCCCTAAGATAAGGTTGTGGTCTCTAAACAAGGCACACCTTCCCTTGGAAAGAGGCTTGTAGGACTCGAGCCTTGGTCTATAGACCCCTTTACATTGGCCCATGCAACCTTAAAACAATCCATCCCCTTTGGCATATGTGGCCCATATAGGATGAGAACCGTTTTTTGACATTTGTTTGGTGATTAAACCATTTTTGGTGGATTTTTTAATTTGGCATGGCTTTTATTTTTAGGAAGGTTTGAATATTTTTGGCGATAAGCACTAAATCTGGTAGTTTTCCCAAATCTAGTGGCATTCTATATTCAGCTAGTAGACTTTTAAATTTGGAGGATTTTTGGCAAGATTGTTAAATTTGGAGGCGCTTCACTAAATTTATCAACATAGCCAAAATTTATTTTGAGGAGGCTGCACCATTAGGCCTTTTGATTTTTCTCCTATAATTAATCACCTTCATTCTTGGCCATACAAGCTTTGATTTTGGTGCATTTTTTTATTTAGGTTATTTTTCCACATACTTCATAGTAGTGCAAATATTTTCTAACTTTGATGCATGGTTTGTTTAGAATTTGTAAATTGACACAAGTATTATTGCATAATTCATGTTTTGGAATCTTTACAGGCTTTTTTTAGGCTCATATAGGCTCCTTTTCAAGTGCCACTTTTTTATAGTGCATAATATTTCAAGCTTTTATAGTAGTGTTATTGGTTCTTTTTTATTTTGCTCAAAATCTATAGTTTTAGTGTTGTAGTCTTTTTTAGCATTTGTAAAGCATTGAGATCAAGACCACTTTGTGATATTTCAAGTGAAAATTATACACAATAAATATAAAGTGCCAAAATCATATTGAGCCAGGGAGGTTTCGTGATCATGTAATTTTAGGGGGTGATCATGTAGTTTTGTTTGCCTTTATTAGTTGAGTTTCTTGATTGGTCTATTGTGTGACTAACTGGACGAGATAATCATGGGTATTTTAGAAGTTTATCATTTTGTTATCATATTGAATAGATGAAACTATAAGTCTTGGTGAGATTTAATCTTGAAGCATTTCAAGTGTCTTCATCTTTTATCCCATCTCTATGGACTTGTTGTACTAAACCAAGTTCTATTTGTTAGAAGGACACAGGGATGAAAAGAATGATCATGTCATAGGATTAATTGGTTTCTATGCCAATATCAACCATGTGGGCCACTAAGCAAATTGATTGTCCTTGTGACTTTTAGACCAAAATTTAGGATATTTATGGAGATCTAGATGAACCCGCATTCCTTTGAGGAACCTACTCTAGACTATCTTGTACCCCTTAATAAATTTCTATAATATTCCGATGATACAACTAGGCAACTTGCTAGATGGGAAGAGCTTGAATGTCATGATGACACAAACACTTCTCATAATGTTTCTGTTGGTAAGAGACACTGCTCTGATGGTTAAGGCATAATTATTGAATGTTGTCATTGATGGAAACAAGACATGGCAAAGGAGCTTTGGTCTAGAAGACTAACATAGTCAGAATGACTAAGTATGGACAATATACAGGGCAAGGAGTGAGTGACAGTAATTATGATGGTATGCCTCCGCAGTTGAAGATAACATTATGCGGTTCTAGTATGTTATTCATAGCTATTTGGTGATGTTATGTTCCAGTGTTTAATTATTGATTTCCTTTGGAAGTCATACTATGATTTGTCTAAGTCTGGATGAACAGAGATAAGTCATAAACAGTGCAGTGCATCTAGGTAAATTGGTCTGCATTCCTCCACTGGTGAATATTTTGATTTGTAGTTCTAAGGCAATGTAGATACATGGCATAATCATCTAAATCTAGAAATTTAGAGCTTAAAGGTCATTGGATCACATTCTTCAAGTTCTCCTGTATCAACAGATAATTTGACAGTGTTCAATCAAGACAGAGGTAATAGTTTTGAGGTGCACATGTCTCCACACAAGAGTATCATTGATGATGTCTAATGAATGCTTGATGTAAGTTTTGAGGTCTCATATGGTCCGCATTAGAAGTTATGTTATGACAGACGATAAGGTTTAAGTCTGTACTTTGGGATAAGGCTGACACTTAGTTAGATCCTTGTGCGGTAAAGATATACTGCTTAAGTCATTATTCTAAGTGGATCTAAAATAGGTCAATACCTATATGAAGATCACTAAAGGTTTTCATTGGTTCGCATAACTTCATATAAAGAATTCAAGCCGACAAAGTATGAGCTTTTTGTGTACACACTTCATCACTAGCAAGCCGACCAGATTTTGAGTTAGATCTGATTGCAGATATATATACTTGATGGATTTCGATATTGAGAGAGAGAGAGTGTGTGTGTGTGAATATAGTGTGAATTCGGTGTGTCTGCAAACTAAGGCAATTTGGTGATAAGAAAGGAGCAGTAAGGGCAAAAGAATAGAGTATATGTGAAGCAAAGCAGGAAAGCAGGCCAGATACAATGAAGACTTTTGAATTTGTGTATTGAGCTAAATGGAATTGCATTTCAACATTCTGTAGATGCATCTGTAGCAGTCCTCTTTTGGTAGTGAGCCAATCCTTCTTCTATTTTCTCTTCTATTTTGTTGGCAGTAAGCACTTCTTTTGATAGTGAGTCCTTAGGCAGTGAGCCTTCATATAATTCAATTTTGATATCATAATACACTGTGAGCTAACACCGTGGTTTTTCCCCTTTTTGGTTTTCCACGTAAAAATCCCGGTGTCTATGTGTTATGACTTTGTGGCTACTCTTCTTATGTTTGTTTTGCTTTCATGTTATTGAATTTGGTAAATGGATTAATAAATATGTGAAATAAATGTTTTACAACATACTGATTCACCCCCCCTCTCAGTATGCATTGTGATCAATAATTGGTATCAGAGCCAAGTTCCTTGGAAGAAGCCTAACAGCTTAAGGAAGATCTGGGAAAGCTTTCACATAGCAGTCATAAAGTATCTTACTCCAGGGAGTGTCACAATTGATAATTGCACATATGTCAGTAATAAAGAACTAAAACCCACCCTTGAAGATCTTGATAGGTATGAAGCAGATATCCAAGATTTGAAGGAAGATATCAAAGAAGTTGATGAATGTATCCTGAAGTTGAGAGAGCAAGTTAAGAGATCAAAGGATAGGGGCAGAGAGCTAAGTAAACAATTGAAAGCAACAAATGAAACTCTAAATGATCTATCAATGTTGATTGAAGAGAAAGAAAAGGTCGAGGAGCATTTATATCAAATATTGAAAGACAAGTCTAAAGAATATGAAAAGTTTGCAAAAGATGTCATGCTTCTGAAATTTGATCTGGAAGTAGCAAATAGTTACAAAGAAAAGTTCAAAATAAGCTCTGCAAAACTTGATGAGCTGATTGATAGTCAGAGAAGTCTAGATGACAAGCAAGGTCTAGGTTTTTAAAAAGGAGAAAGTTCTAAATTGGGACAAGTCAACATTGAGATGAGGAGAGACAAAGGCAAACAAGTTTGGTATCAAAGAAACAAACCTAGAAGACCTTCGGTCAGACAACCTAATGCTCAAAGGTACCCATCTTTCAATGGCTATTGTTTTAATTGCAATAAGTTTGGTCATAAGGCTACTCGGTGTAGGAGCAGAATGAATCAAAATGTTCCATCATTCTCTAGTCAATGTTTTTGCAACAGAATTGGTCATAAGGCAAATGAATGTAGAAGTCAAATTAGGAGAGGTTTCAACTATGGAAAGAATACTCAGTCATTTAATGGAAAATGCTTTGTATGCAATAGATTTGGGCATATGGTTAACCAATGCAGATCAAGAATGAATCCAGTAAATGGAAGAAATTAGGGACAAATGAATGTTGTTTGCTACAATTGCAATAAGCTTGAACACTTTGCAAAATTCTGCAAAAGCAAGAAGATAGAAAGGAACAATCCTCCAGAAAAGAGGATTACAGAATAGAGGGAAGATAAAGGTAAGAACCAAGTTGATCTGGTAGAAATCAAGAAGGAAATGAGCAAGGTATGGATTAAAGAAGGAAGTTCATGAGGTCAAGGATGGATTCGTACCAGCCTCTGGTGCAGATACTTCCTCTGGGAGGTAGATTGGGTGCAATGGCTCAGGGGGAGCTATATTGAAAATCTAAAAACCCTAGCCAAATAGTTGGTTCTGAAATCTAGCACTAAGCTATAAGCTAGAGCAGTACTGTATGGATCATTTGGAGTAGAAACCGACAGAAAAAGATCTAATGCGGTACATTGCGAAGCAATCTTTATCGATTGTGTTCAACAGTAAGATGTTTGACATCTTTTTTAAAACAACATTTATGATGATTAGGTTTTAGTAAACAAAGGTTAAAAAGGGTTGTAGTTGAAAGATTAATCATTTTACATTCAAGCTATCAAGTGCCAAGGAGAACTGAAGCAAAATTCCAAGCGATTTCAACAATTTCCAGAGATTCAGAGCAACTCGGAGCAAACCCTAATTCAGAAAAAAGAGCAACTAATGGAGAATCTAAAGAAGACAAAAGAAAGCAAGTATCTCTTCAAATTTGGTACGTTGATCATGTGCCTATTTTTCTATTTCATGCAAGAATTACCAGGGATGAAGCTGATGTGGTCTAGTAGTCAACCAGTTGCTATTCAAATTAGAAATCACCTAAATGGCATAGGAAACAAAGATGCACAGAATGCAACTCTGAGGGGCTATTTTAAGAATTTTCAAAAAGCTATGCATTCTAGACAAAGGATACCTGAATCAATTGTTGAGAAATATAAAAATGATATATGTTTCATTGTCAACAAAGACCAATGTATGATGGAGATTGTTGAGCCTAGAACAATATGGGTTCTTCCTATGGGATATGAGGTGGTAGGAAATATACTAGATGGTTATGCCCAGCATGTGTTAAGCAAACCTAGGGACACAAATGAACTAAGATTTGGTACCTATGAAGAATTATCTGTGAAAGTGCATGTTGAACTGAGGAAGCCTAAAACTCAGAAAAAGATGAGGAAATTGGTTGAGGAATATGCCCAGAGCATAGGACTCACAAAAGAAGAAATTCCTAAAACAAGAGCAAGATCAGAAGCTGCTAGGGTAGCTGAACAAAATAAAGCCAATGACCAAGAGGATGAACAAGCTGACAAGAGCCCCCCTCTGGAACAAAACATTGATAAACATGAGGTTATGGATCTTGATCCACCGAAGCAAAATCAAGAAAAAGAAGTGTCTGATATGACAAGAGACACTATTGTCTTAGAGGATCTAGTAGATTCTGTCAAATAATTTTTGGAAAAGCAACAAGTTTTGGATGAGCTTGAGTTCCTGCAAGGACCAATAAATTTGGCCTCAATGTCTCCTTTGCAGAAATTTAAACTGATATCAATTGTTCAAGCAAAAGTATAGGAAGAGATTCTAAAGTCACATATACAGGACAATAAACTCATTGGTGAGGCATCCAACATTTTGGAGAAGTTGATGCCTTCATACCAAAAGGACACATCATTGCCACCAACTGATCAACTCAAAGGCTTGATAAAGTCAGTAAGGTCAAAAAAGAATTTGATGATAAAAAGTTGACTAAATTGAAAAACAAGTTAGATAATGACATAATTTTGCTAGATAATAGTATTAAGAATATAGAGAGTGCCATCAAGGAAACATGTGACATATACAAATTTTGTATGTCATGGCCTGAGACCACTAAGGAAATAGAAGAAAAGGTCAAAGCTATGGAGCTTCAAATAGTAAATATCTCTAAATCCTATGATCCAGCAGTTGACTCCATAAGTAGTATGGAAATACAACTTGAAAATATTCATAATAACATAAGAAGTCTCCTGAGCAAAAGGGAAAAAATGAAAAACAAAATGTGCCAGTTAAGAGGGTTAATAAGCCCTAAAATTGATTCAATGACAAGTCTTGCCGCTAAAGCCACAAAAGTTAAGGCAGTCACTGATATACCTACTGATGTATAGAGGGCAGAAGACTTAGTCTTTCAGATAAATGGAAATATTCAAATTTTGGAGAGCTAGCACAATTAAAGATTGTCTACAATGATATCCTTTCTCCCACAACTAACTGACTTGAAAGATTGTATTTGTACATAAGCGGCAGAGTATGACAGTCTTTGCAGTTTTTGCAGTCTTGACACAATTTTGACTCTTATACATGCACTTTTTCCATTGATGTCAAAGGGGGAGAAGAATAACCAGTGAAAAATGTCCAAACATCTAAAGATATGAAGAAAATCAAAGGGGGAGCAACACAATCATTTTTCACTAAGTGTTGCCATCAATGCCAAAGGGGAAGATTGTTGGCAAGAGACACTACTTTGATGGTTAAGGCAGAATTATTGAATGTTGTCATTGATGGCAACAAGACATGGCAAAGGAACTTTGGTCTGGAAGACTAACATAGTCAGAATGACTAAGTATGGACAGTATATAGGGCAAGGAGTGAGTGACAATAATTATGATGGTATGCCTCCGCAGTTGAAGATAACATTATGCGGTTCTGGTATATTATTCATAGCTATTTGGTGATGTTATGTTCCAGTGTTCAATTCCTGACTTCTTTCGGAAGTCATACTATGATTTATCTAAGTCCAGATGAACAGAGATAAGTCAGAAACAGTGCGGTGCATCTAGGTAAATTGGTTCGCATTCCTTCGCTGGTGAATATTTTGATTTGTGGTTCTAAGGCAATGTAGATACATGGTATAATAATCTAAATCTAGATTTGTAGAGCTTAAAGGTTATTGGATCACATTCTTCAAGTTCTCTTGTATCGGCAGACAGTTTGACAATGTTCAATCAAGACAGAGGTAACAATTCTGAGGTCTGCATGTCTCCAAGCAAGAGTATTATGATCTACAGTTCTTGAAGGTATCATTGATGATCTCTAATGAATGCTTGATGTGAGTTTTGAGGTCTCATATGGTCTGCATTAGAAGTTATGTTATGATAGACAATAAGGTTTAAGTATGTACTTTGGGATAAGGCTGACACTCAATTAGATCCTTGTGCGGTAAAGATATACTGCTTAAGTCATTATTCTAAGTGGATCCAAAATAGGTCAATACCTATATGAAGATCACTGAAGGTTTTCATTGGTTCGCATAACTTCATATAAAGAATTCAAGCTGACAGAGTATGAGATTTTTGTGTACACTCTTCATCACTAGCAAGCCGACGAGATTTTGAGTTAGATCTGATTGCAGATATATATACCTAATAAATTTTGATATTGTGTGTGTGTGTGTGTGTGTGAATATAGTGCAAATTTGGTGTGTCTGCGAACTAAGGCAATTTGATTATAAGAAAGGAGAAGTAAGGGCAGAAGAATAGAGTATATGTGAAGCAAAGCGGGAAAGTAGGGCAGATACAATGAAGAATTTTGAATCTATGTATTGAGATAAATGGAACTGCATTTCAGCATTTTGTAGATGCATCTGTAGTAGTCCTCTTTTGGTAGTGAGCCAATCCTTCTTCTATTTTCTCTTCTATTTTGTTGGTAGTGAGCCTATTGCAGTAAGCACTTCTTTGGACAGTGAGTCCTTGGGCAGTGAGCCTTCATGTAATTTGGTTTTGATATCATAATACATTGTGAGCTAACACTCACCATGGTTTTTCCCTTTTTGGGTTTTCCACGTAAAAATCCTGGTGTCTATGTGTTATGACTTTGTAGCTGCTCTTCTTATGTTTGTTTTTCTTTCATGTTATTGAATTTGGTAAATGGATTAATAAATATGTGAAAGAAAAGTTTTACAGAATACTGATTCACCCCCCCTCTCAATATTCGTTGTGATCAACAATTTCTTCTCCTCTTACAAAGACTCCTGATAAATTTTTAGCTCATGTTACTCCTATTATAGATTCAAAGGGTTAATCTTCTTTATCTTCAAGTTAGTAACTGGAGGCTGAGGACTTATATTAGATACATAGATAGTGTTCATCATCCATGGACAAACAGTGTAGTCAGATGACATGCACTGAGAACTCATCTCCATCATCATCTCCTAATTTTACCAAGTCCCATGTTGTTGCATCTATGGCTTCTAGTGATTTAATTTAGCAGGATCTTCATAGTCTTCCAGATACAACTCATTGGGATGAGTACTTGATAGATCTATCATATTTTTTTTGTGAGTCCTATCGTGCAAATTTGAAGAACACCATTGAGGACATTCATATCCTCTTCAATGACAAGTCCATCATAACTATTGTGTCTTCATCTTTGGTTCCTATTCTACATCAATTTTCACATGGTTCTAGATTGTCACTTTATTTAGTTAGGCCTGAGACTCCTGATTTAATTGTGGCACCTTACGACACCAACATGGTGACATCTTAGTAACTTTTAGAGATGTCATACATTTTGAGTTTTCTTCCCTCATAATCCTATCAAGAACGAGAAGATCTCATGCTTACACCTTTGTGTTTATTTCTTCCTAAGTGGAGAAATGTTGCTAAATGAGCATGGATCATCCTTAGTATTCATAGTCACACATCTACCATTTGTGTAGAAAACTACACTTTGAGGGGGAAAAGGCCAAGGGATAAGGAGGGGATCCATGGCCTCTATTCTTCTCTCTATTATGGGGGAGTTTTTCCTTACAATGGATTTTATCCTTCTTAGTTCTTTCAAGTGGGGTCATATAGCCTTGGTCTCTTCATCCACTCTTGGGGCGATTTTTGTCCTATGCATTTTCTCCTTTTATTCTTTTTGAGGGGACCATTTTGTATATGGGTACTTAACATGACTACACATTTGTTGAGACCCATGCATCCATTCATCTATTCTACCCACCTAAGCTACACTTATGGGGGGTGTAGGTGCATTATTTTATTTCTTGATTTAGTTAATTACTTTATTGCATTATATGCACCTAGGATTAGATAAACATGCTTAGGTAGGTATCTACTTTGGTAGGTTGTACTTGCATCATGTGACTTGTATTTTCCTAATTTGGTGGAGATGTGCACACATGTGACCACATCTTCTTTATTCCACATTGATTGTACATTCACATATCTTAGTGGTGTATCCTATATATACCTACTTCTAACTATCATATGAGAAATCCAATCTAATCTCTCATGTATCTCTTTTGCATATTGCATCCTTAGATAGAATAAATTTATTCTATCGTGTTCGTCTTTCTGATTTCTTTGTGCTTGCCTTTAGCTTTCGTGATCTTGGGTGGCTATCTCCATAGCCAAATCTTATACAGGTGATGAGTTGGTTACATAGCTACTATAGGTTCTAAGTCTCATTATTTTGATTGATTTGCAAGGCAATTTTACTATTGTGGACAATCTTATTAGTATCAATTTTGTGATACTACTGATTTGATCCTTGTATTGGATGTAGGTGTGCAACAAGATTCCTAATATACTTATTGTATGAAAGAACTAAGTTTAAGTGTGAGTTCAGTTGCAATATGAAGTGAGTAAGTGTGTGAGTATTCTGGTTGTCAATATATCATTTTCTTGTGATTGCTTGACTAAGTCAAATTGCATGTTGAAATTGTGTGGTGTTCTAGTTTTGTGAGTTGGTGGTTTAATTGTTGGTTATATATATCCTTTCACACATATGTAAAAACATTTGAACCCAAAGAATGAGTCTAACTCTTATACTAAAAGTAGTGTGGGTATTTTTGTTGAGCTGAGTATATATCCAACATCATCATGCATATGCAAATATATAACTTACAACAACTGACAATTAAACTACCAACTTAACAAAGCTAAAACACCATAGTTCAACATACTACTCGACTTAATCAAGCAAACGCAAAAGAAGACATAAATTAACAAACATAATACTCACACATACTTCCTCACTTCATGATGCTACTAAAACATTTACTTAAACTTTGTCCTTTTATCCAATAAGTTCTATTAGAAACCTTGCTACAAACTTGCAACCAGTATAAATATCAAATCATTAGTATCACAAAATCAATACTAATAATAAAGGTGTTCACAATAGTAAAACTACCTTGCAATTTGTGAAGATGTTTTTATTTACCTATAATAGATAGATTGACATTTTCATATTAAAAATAAATAAATAAATAAAATAAAATTGTAGCAGTTCTCTGACCAGCGCATCACCTCCAAGTATAGGCCATCTAAGCAATAGTGTTAGCCTCAACAAATAAGAATCAGTAAAAGATCAGTTAATAAGCCTGAAGAGGAGGGAAATGACAATTTTACAGGGAATACCTAAGGAATAAATATTGAATTAAACGCTTAAGCTCATTACATCTCAGAGGATTTTAACTTTGCTAAGTTTTGTAAAACATCATCATCTTCACCGACTCGGCTTGTCTCTTCTGTTAATGCACACTCGATGCACAGAGCTCTTACCGAATGACAGACAAGCTGTTCCATTACATTTTTCGTTTGTTTATACCCACAATTCCAAAATGGGTGCCTACAATTCTTTGTCACAGGCGCGCACCACTGTCAGACCATTCCAAAAACTAAACGCCCACATGGTTTTGTGTGGGCGAGGTATAAATGTCTTATTGGGTACTAAATTGGTACGATTGTACTCAAAACATGGCAGTTTGCTGAACGGGCGCCAAATATTTGACAAAATGTCTAAAAGACTCGCATTCCCGTGGAATGCATTTCTTAGTCAGTATGCCTGGAATGGACTCTACGATGAGGCTTTATCAATCTATTCCAAGATGCAATCAGCAGGTATATGCCCAGATAACTTCACCTATGCCTTTGCGCTCAAGGCGTGCGCCGGGTTATCGGCATTGCGGCAGGGTCAGAAGATTCATGGTCAGATAATTGTAACAGGTTATGAATCTCATGTTTTTGTGACAACTGCTCTCCTTGATATGTATGCCAAATGCTTGAATACAGAGGATGCACGCCAAGTGTTCGACGAAATGCCTCGGAGAGATGTTGTTTCGTGGAACGCCATGATTGCTGGGTATGTCCACAGTGGACGTGTTAATGAGGCATTGATGCTATTTTATCAAATGCTATGCAAAGATGTGGTGCCTGAGTTGAGTACGATGGTGAACGTTCTTCCTGCGTTTTCTGAATTGGGTGATCTCCGAGAATGTAAATGCATGCATGAGTACATAGTTAGGAATGGTTTTGGTTTAGATTGCTTTGTGGGAAGTTCTCTGATAGACATGTATGCTAGATGCGGGAGTATTAAAATTGCACGCCAATTGTTTGACAAAATGTCACAGAGAGATGTGGTTTCATGGACTGCAATGATTGCTGGGTATGCCCAGAATGGATATTCTAGGAATGCCTTAACGCTTTTTCATCAAATGCTACAGGAAAACATCATACCTAATTCCACTGCCATTACCAGTGCAATCTCAGCCTGTGGCCAGTTAGGAGCTCTGGAACAAGGCAAGTGGATCCATGACTACATAAGAGAAAAAAAACTCCAGTTGGATGTTTTTGTTACGACTTCTCTCATAGACATGTATGGCAAGTGTGGTAGCTTGGAGGAAGCACGACAACTTTTTGACAAAATGGTTGAAAGAGATGTAGTTTCATGGAATTCTATGATAGCTGGCTATGGACTACATGGGTGTGGCAAGGATGCATTGGAGCTTTTCTCCCAAATGCAATGCATGGGAGTGAAGCCAAACAACATCACCTTCAATAATATTTTTTCTGCATGCAGGCGCGCAGGCCTTGTCGATGAGGCCTACCAGATCTTTGATTACATGACTCAAGATTATCACATTGAACCTGACATGCAGCACTATTCATGTATGGTTGACCTTCTTGGCCGTGTTGGGCATCTGAATGAGGCACTGAGCTTCATAAAAAAGATGCCAGTTGAACCCGATGCTGGTGTATGGAAGATCCTCTTTCGTTCCTTCAAAATTCACAAGGACATTGAACTAAGAGAATGTGTTTCAGAGTGATTTTTAACGTAAATCTTACCTACCTTGGATATATTACGTGTTGCACTCAAAACATGTATATGGGGAATGGCAGCAAGGATACAGATAATGATGAATTAAAGGGTACTTGAAGAAGAAACTCGGATAGAGCATAGTTGAGTTGCATGGCAGCGTCCATTCATTTTATGAGGGATACTGATTACATGCTCAATCTGATGAAATATAGGCTTGGCAGATGGAGAAAGCAGGTGCGTGTGCAAACATTGATGTCCACAATGTAGAAGAGAAAGAGAAAAAACACTTGCTTTGTACTCACGGTGAAAACTTGGCTATTTCTTTTTTAATTATCAACACAAGCCCAAGGACCCCTATTGTAATCAGTCAGAACCTTAGGTTTTGGGGTGATTCCTACAATGCCACTAAATTAATCTACAAAATTCTCAGGAGAGAATTATTGTGAGAAATGCACACTAATTTCGTAATTTTAAAGATACTTAAGGATGCTAATCAAACAATCAAGCATTGATTACCAAGCCTGCAAATTGATGCATATTTCTTTCTCTCATTGGGCTGCCTCAGCCTCGGGCAAACTGACTTCATCAAAAAGATCCCTTCAGAATTTCTTTGTACGATCATTTAGTAATGCAAGAAATTCTGGATATTTCTATATTTCTATTGACTGGATTATTCAGTCCATGAAATAATAGTCAATTTAAAGAGTTAAATCATCGACATATCCAGACACAAAATTCCAGATTTTTTGTGCATTCGTGAAGTTCAGATCCTGAAGTCTGGGGTAGAACAAGAGTTAGTTTATGCACTGGCAGTTTTCATATACAAATGATTCATGATTCTATTCGACTAGTGACACGGGAATTCAAATGCAATTAGCACGGAGGTAGTTAAGATGCAATTTCTTATAATTATGCAGGGGAGTCACTTCAAATTATAGTAGATTTAAATCTAAGCTCTTTTACTTTAGCCTTGAGGAAGTGTGCATAGATGCGATTTGAGGGCATCATATTTCTTACGTGGCCATTGTTTCCATCTTTTACATAATCAGCTATCATTGATATCACTGATATGCATGCTTTCTGTTTTTGTTTAGACTGATTGGCAAGACCGGTTTATTCTGAGCCTGTTCACGAGGTTGAAGCTCATGGGGTACATAATCAGTTATCATTACCATGGCTGGTACGCATTCTTATTTTCCTGTTTTAGACCAATTTACAAGGGCGGTTTATTCCTAAACTTGATCATGAAGTTGAAGCTCAAGGAGTACAAAATTTGAACAAATTCCTCTAATTGCCCAAAAGGGTTTCATACACCAGGTGCTGTGTTGGCTAGGCCATGATGTAAAAAATTACCGTTATGACGCAGACAAGGACCAGGTACCCAATGAAGGGCAACCAATCCAAGCAGCCACAAGCACAATGACTCAGCCACTAGTCAAATCAACATGGCAAGGACCTATACCCAACCCAATACGTACTATAGAAGCAATAACAAATAACACTTTGAGTATTAATCAATTTCCGGATTACATATTTGCCTCATAGGCATACAGTCCAGCAACAAGAACTTACGAACAATTCTCTTCCAAGACCACACATACTAGCATCAATAGGCCTTTATTCCAACTGAATGAAGTAGATTCACAAATTGCCACCATGCAGTATGAAATCAAATACTAATATTCTAAATACAAGAAGACAAATGAGCCATCTCCTACAGTAATAAGATCACATTAATTCCATGAACCAGATGCATGACCCATAGACATCGCCCAGCAACCACAAAGATTTTCATCTGCCAGCGCTAGAAATACGACTTACACCAATTGACATCCGCCAGAACTAAAAATACAACTCATACCAATTGTCTTTCTATCCCAATACAACTGCGATTAGACATATAAGTTTATAACTGAGACCATCACTAGAATTAAGGAGTATATAACTCCAGAACAGCTGCGATCAACTCCGACTTCATATGCTACAGACTTCAATAATCTCCTTTAACTTTGATTCCCACTCCACTTGGATTTTCTTCTCCGAAATCCCCCTAACAAATCACCGCGCCACATATTTTATCTACCTGACTCTGATTTTGGATTTTGACCTTCATAAGTCTTCCACTCCTCCTCTGTCCAGCCGCCCCCTTAAATCCTTCATAAGGAACTATATTTTCTATTTTGACATCCACTAGAAGTTGTCTAAGACCCACGAATAAATCCACCCTGGCTAAATTAAGGACGAATTCCTTTTGTAACCGTCATCATCAGAATGTGGAAGCTGCCAGGATTAAATGCTGATATTATTTTATGTGGATCACCACTACAAGGGAAACCGCCGTCTAATACATAACATAATGCCAAAATTATCTTAGGAATTCTTCAATTTCAAACACCCAAGGTTTAACTGCCAACCCATCATACTCTGCCTCTTCCTATCCCTCCGTAACAAAATGAAAACGCCACACCAAGAATGGATAAGACTAAGAATGCCTTCCTCCACAATCAAGGAAAATGCCAACGCTGTACGACTTCCACTTGCCGCCAGAAATCTGAAATGTATCGCCCATAAATACTCTATTATCTGTCATTACGTCTCCTGCAAGATGCTCCTGCATCACTTCAACTGTAACTTTTAGAGGTACATAAGTTTTAATTTATCTCAAGTCATTATGTTCTATACTTTGGAAAAATAAACAAAGATAAAAAGGTCATAAGATTGTAAATGGAAAGGAAAGGGAAGGAAAATGCGCAGGGCTTAACCATGCTTACAAAACAATGCTATTATATGTACAAAATGAATTACTTAGCAATGATCAAATCATGAATTTTCTGAATTTTTTCTTGATGCTATGAAATGCAGTATGTGCAATTATAGATCCCAAAGACATCTCCCAGTAAGCGTAAGAAATCTAGAAGAGGAGGTAAATGAAATGTATTCAGACAGAAAAATATCTCAGAATTCCTAATATGTCACCTTAGGAACATAGCTCTAGTATGAAGTGTATTCCTAATAGGTCACCTTAAAGAGAACATGACCTTCAGGTTAGTTCTATCTTTATTTTTTCACAGTCAAATTCAGTCAAGGTGCCATTCTTAATGGCTTGTGATAAACTTGACCATCTTCCTTCAATTAGCTTTGAGAAACAAACATGCTTCTAAGAAGTCACTAACGTCTTTATGCATCTGACTTCTGTTATCTGTAGACTCTACTTTTGGTTTATGTTGAAGTCCATTGTGCATAATTGATATTAGTCAATAAGCATTTGGGCTATAATGAGACAATTTTAATGTTTTTTAAAAATTTTGACCGGTCAATATTTATGATTAAAAAGAAGAAAAACATCACAAGAAAGAGAATCTCTCATCTCTTCTTGGACTTAAAATCGATTTAGTCTACAACTTTTGAAATGACACTAAACTAAATTCTGATAGTTTTTGGTGTATTGCATGTACTTTTGCAGAAAGTGTTAACCAAACTTACTTGCTAAGTTATGAATGTGTGTTCAGCTTGAACTTCTGGTGTCCCTGAACTTATTTATGGCTGTGTATAATGCAGGATAAATGTGAGCCTTGTGGAGAGCTTGGTAGTTTGACATGGATTCTAAAAAACACAGCACCTTCAGCATGTTGCGTATTACATCTGTCAGTGCTCTATTTGCAGATAGTCTAAGCCTTCCAATTAGAAGCTTGGGTTTTATCCGTCAGTAATTTTGGAACCATGGGAATCCATATCCACGGATTTCAGTAATGGTATGCCCACAACTCAATGGCAGCAGTACTGCATCTTTGTTGTACATTGGCTCTTCAAGATGGTGATTTTTATGCTGCACACCATTTCTGAACACAGATCATAATTATGGTATCACATGAAGATCATTGTTGAAGCTTCTTTGTTGGCACTTACACTTCTCCACTTCATTTCATCTGCAGACTTAATTGACAATAATTGCACCTTAGTCCATGCTCTCCACAGTTATCATCAACAAAATAAGCAGTGGGGCAATTGCCAGCATAGTATTCAACAGAGGTACAACAAGGCTGCCCATGTCTTTGAAGGGCATTCTCATTTCAAATTTTATTAATGGGTTCCAACTCTTACACCTAATGGGATTCCAGTTGCTCTTATAACACTCACTTCCTGTTACCAAAATTTTAGGAGTGTTTATGGAGAGAGATTATATGGCCAAAGAGTTTAGGCGCAGCACTAAAAAATATGTCAACATTGGTAATTACTAATTACCCAACATTCTTAATACATAAATGCTTCAAAGAAATTCAGATGGGTGCAGGTTCCATCGTTAATGGATAGTAGTATAATAAGGGATTATTCATTTATGTAGAAATCTATCCTTGGTAGATCTGGTAGTTGAGATTGATAATTGGACTCACGATGCCTTGAATTTTGGCCACTCTTGTTGTGGTAGTTGTAATAAACAGAAGAGAAAAGCTGGGGCAATGTTTGGTGAATTATGATAGAGAGCAAAAGCTATCAGGTAGTTCTGAAAACCATGATGGTAGTCCATAGAAAAAGCCAACTAAACAGGATTGATTGGTAATATCCATTTTGCAATTCGATTTTGTATTATTCCAAGTTGGTGAATAGATGAACAATTAATAGTTTTTTGAGAAAATGAAAATTTAAGCCAAATCTTGAGGGTGATTAACATGGGAGTGAATTTTATGCGTTTAAAGTATGTGCCAACTCTCAAAACTTTAACCAATGAGTTATTATATCTTCTCCTGGTGGAATCAGTCAAGATACACAGAAAGCACCAAATTCCTGTTCATCTTCTACTGTCATGGAACAACTGCTAATTCTACCCAAGGAAAAACAGAAACCCTAGGTAGGGAAAACATCCAGTTGATGCAATAGCATTTGAGATATCTCAGGCCTACCCTTGTAAAATCGGAGAGAGTCATACTTCGAAGGTCTACTCGCACCCTTACCATATGCAGCAACAGTTACTTTCCTAGGACATTGATGAGATTCAATATGGTAGACAGGATAATGTAGATTTATTTGCTACCACTAAGACCATCTCTAGCAAAGTGCATTCAATTAATCAACATGGTTATTGTAATGTCCTAAAAAGTTGCCACATTGTTTTTCTTAAAAACATTTCTTTTTTTATTTTTTATTTTTTATTTTTTTATATTTGTGTGATGAATATTACCTATTTAACTTTATATTAATAAGAGAGAAATAGTACAATATTCACAAAAAAGGGGTAGGGTGGTAAGATGACACCCACAAAGTCTAAAAGGACAAAGTATTAAACAAAGATGATCAAAATAACAAAGGGCCAAGCCCACAGAAAACATAAGTAGCTAGTACCATGGCAGCAAAGGGAGGAGGATCCTGATCATCAGGCTTCCCCCAAAAATCTCCAAGGGCGTCATCATCAATCGACTCCCAACCAATGAGAGCATCAATACCATCTTCATTCTCCTCGGGGGGCTGTTGAACACAAACTGGAGAAATGGCAAGCTGCAGACGAGGAAACTTCCCTGTGTCAGGCCAATTAGCACCCCACCTAGGAGATGGTGGTCGAGAGGGATGGGACCATTCTCCATGGGTAGCAGAGTCCCTGGAAGTCTAAGGCAAGGGGCCATGGGAATGAGAACAACGGTCCCCACAATTGTGCTTGGTTGACTGGTTGCGTCCACACCGATGCCCTTGAGAAGAGGTGGAGTTAGGTGGAACCTGGGCAACTGTGCATGGGGCATTGCCCAGTGGTTCAACAATGCTTGGAGATGGGCAACCTCAAGTGCAACTTTGCTAGCTTGCACTTGAATTTGCATAAAAACATTAGAGAAAATGATAGCTTTAATGAACAAAGAAAAATGCCTATCTGCTACACATTTCTTGGGACATGGTTTTGTTTGGCGATTGGCCTTGTCTCCTGCTTAAGTATACCTAGATCTGACATGCTTTCAGGGTGGAAATTCTTTTCAGTATTTGGAAGGATAGGAATGCAACTCTTTTTAAAAAACATTATTGAGTATGAATGGATGCCAAAAACACTATCAAGAAGTTTAGTTTGCAACTAGAGTGCAAATACAATTGCTCTCCTATGACTAAATACTTTAAAAGGAAGGTTGTAAATCCATCATCGTTTCAATGATGGCTATAAGGGTGGAACAAACCCCATAGAGAATAGATAATTAGAAAAATTCATCTAATGATGAAATTGCTATGTATAATAACATTGATTGGATTTCGTAGGTAATAACAAACTTGAAAAGTCATCTCCATCCGATCTTGAATATGGTTAACATGATAGGGAACTTTACACATTTACAATGTGCCAACTTTCAAAGCTTCTATCACTCAAACCAATCTCTAGCAAGATCCATTTTAGCTAATTAATATGGTTATTGTAATGTTGTAAAAATTCACTAGTTTTTCTTTTCCCCTTGAAAATGCTATTAAGTATTTATAGATGCCTTACATGCACTAAATCAAGAAGTTTACATTGCAAACATAATGCAAATAAAATTGTTTTTCCATGACTAAATAACTTAGAAGGAAGATGGTAAATCCATCAATGCCTCAAGGATGTCTTTATGGGCGAAACAAACCCTACACATAATATATAACTTGAAGAATCATGGCCATTTAATGATAAAATTGCTATGTATGTTGTTGCAAGTATGAGGTGAACCAGTGTTGTCATTGATGTCAACATACTCATATTACATTGACAAGAAGGATTGGATGAGCTGTGTGTTGAGGATATTGAGAAAATTAGCCTCAGTCAGGAACAGTGAAGAACAGTGATGAGAAGAAGGCAAATATATTGGATAGGTTGAGAACCGGAGGATGCGGATTAAAGGGTTTGCAGATATGAGTCTTTAAATGCTTCAGTAAATTTTTCAGAGGTCCGCATGAAGACCTGAAGAAGTTATGGCTGTCTGTGTGGAACCGGTTCCGGCAAGTGCTTAGAGGTGACAGAGGATCACAGAAAGGTCCGGTGAGGTCCGGAATTGTACAATCCTAATCTGCGGATTGGAAAGAGTGTTTGGGATGTCCTTGTGATGTGCCATCTCGAGTTGTGTATGATTTGGAGGTCCGGAAGTACCTCTTGCATTATGACAGTGGCGACAGACTGTGTTCTTGAAGTTCCGGATAAGGAGGATAAGAGATTTCAGTAAGTAAAGGAAATGCGGACGTACCTGGTCATTCAGACAGGCTTGTGAAGGTTCTTGGATCATGTTGAGGTTGTGTTGTTGGTCCGCATTGATAATGTATGATTTGAAGGTCCGGAAGTACCTTCTACAGTGGCGACAGACTGTGTTCTTGAAGTTCTGGATGAGGAAGACAAGAGATTCCAGCAAGTAAAGGAAGTGCGGATGTATCCGGACATTCAGGCAGGCTTGTGAAGTTTTCTGGATCGTGTTGAGGTTGTGTTGTTGATCCGCATTGATAGTAGAGCCCGGAATTGAAGTTATTCTTCCGGATGAAGTTCTTGCTCTGTTTAGCCGACCGGATGAGTTGTTCATCCTGTGAATGTTCTTGTGGTGGCCGACCGGATGTGTTATTCATCTTGCGGATACTCTTATGATTGTTTGCCGACTTAGATGTTTGTTCCTAAGTCGATGTCTTGTATAAATAACGGTCTGTGAGTTCATTTCGTGGTGTGGTTTTGTGTGGATAAGTGTGGCATAGCGAAGAGAAGTGCGAAAGGCAGAGCAGAGGTTTTTGGGCTTAAATGGAACTGATCCGGACATGGTAGAGATGTCATTCTCCAGTTCAAGACTGTGATTTTTATCACTTTGTAGACAGTGTGTCTCCTTGTAGGCAGTGGGCCTCTTGTGAGCAGTGTGCTCGGGCAGTGAGCCCTAATTGGCATGTGCCATTCATTCTTCTTTATTCTTCTAACAGAGAATAATTCTTGGGTTAATCACCCCGTGGTTTTTCCCTTAACCGGGTTTTCCACGTCAAAATCCTGGTGTTCAATGTGTTGATGTTTATCTGCTCTTGTGTTTATGTATTATGCTTTCATGGATGATTAATTGATATGCTGCTAACTAATAACGAAGAATCAAGTGTTTGAAAGAACAAGAAGTTTTATACAACTGATTCACCCCCCCCCTCTCAGTTGTATGCCCTAGATCCAACATATGTTTACATCAGACATACCCTATAGATAATGACTACTTGAAAATACATACCCATCTAATATTAAGTGAGATCAATATGAGAGGGACCCCTAACCTTGACTCTATTTAACATGATAGTCAACTTCACACATTTAAATTATGTGCCAACTTTCAAAGCTTCTACCACAAAGACCAATCTCCAACAAGATGTATTCAACTAATCAATATGGTCATTATAATGTCTCAAAGTTTGCTACAACTTTTTCTTTGAAAACACTATCAAGTTTCTATGGATGATTTGATTCCTAGGCGGATTGGTGGGCAACCCTATAAATTAGTTGGTAATCCACAAATTTGTAGAATATGCAAATGAAACACTAAGTTAGAATCAAGATGCACATTTGAAAAATGCAAGACTTTGAAAGAAAAATGTAATGCATTGGAGAAGATATGTATAATGGCATGCATATAACAGAGATGTTGGTTCGTCCTTTTTTGCCTATACCTTGTATAGTGCATGTATCTATACAAATGTGCAGTTGGTTAAGTCTTCACAATATGTTGACAAGTGTTGTGCACATATGGTGTTTGCAACTAGAGTGCAAATACAATTGCTCTCCTATGACTAAATACTTTAAAAGGAAGGTTGTAAATCCATCATCGTTTCAATGATGGCTATAAGGGTGGAACAAACCCCATAGAGAATAGATAATTAGAAAAATTCATCTAATGATGAAATTGCTATGTATAATAACATTGATTGGATTTCGTAGGTAATAACAAACTTGAAAAGTCATCTCCATCCGATCTTGAATATGGTTAACATGATAGGGAACTTTACACATTTACAATGTGCCAACTTTCAAAGCTTCTATCACTCAAACCAATCTCTAGCAAGATCCATTTTAGTTAATTAATATGGTTATTGTAATGTTGTAAAAATTCACTAGTTTTTCTTTTCCCCTTGAAAATGCTATTAAGTATTTATAGATGCCTTACATGCACTAAATCAAGAAGTTTACATTGCAAACATAATGCAAATAAAATTGTTTTTCCATGACTAAATAACTTAGAAGGAAGATGGTAAATCCATCAATGCCTCAAGGATGTCTTTATGGGCGAAACAAACCCTACACATAATATATAACTTGAAGAATCATGGCCATTTAATGATAAAATTGCTATGTATGTTTACATCAGACATACCCTATAGATAATGACTACTTGAAAATACATACCCATCTAATATTAAGTGAGATCAATATGAGAGGGACCCCTAACCTTGACTCTATTTAACATGATAGTCAACTTCACACATTTAAATTATGTGCTAACTTTCAAAGCTTCTACCACAATGACCAATCTCCAACAAGATGTATTCAACTAATCAATATGGTCATTATAATGTCTCAAAGTTTGCTACAACTTTTTCTTTGAAAACACTATCAAGTTTCTATGGATGATTTGATTCCTAGGCGGATTGGTGGGCAACCCTATAAATTAGTTGGTAATCCACAAATTTGTAGAATATGCAAATGAAACCCTAAGTTAGAATCAAGATGCACATTTGAAAAATGCAAGACTTTGAAAGAAAAATGCAATGCATTGGAGAAGATATGTATAATGGCATGCATATAACAGAGATGTTGGTTTGTCCTTTTTTGCCTATACCTTGTGTAGTGCATGTATCTATACAAATGTGCAGTTGGTTAAGCCTTCGCAATATGTTGACAAGTGTTGTGCACATATGGTGTGTTTTGTCATGTGGACAAGGTGATGATATATGTTGAACTTGTGTGGTGTCAATTGCTTGATGTGAACATGTGGTGTGGGTGCGGCTACATGTTGGACATGTATGGTGGCATTTCATGTGCTTAAGAATGTCCCACATCACACTTGTATGGTCTTTTGGAGCATTGACATGTGCAACCATGTGCAAGGCCATAATATGTGTGCAAACATTATTATGTGATGGTGCATGAGGATTATGCATGAATGCATGATGATAGTGTTGCACATGGATGCATGGGGTATTGTGTGGTATGTGTTTAGTGAAGTTGAGTGCGTAGGTTGCATTGCTGAAGGGAGTGGAAGAGACTAAGACTACATGAATGTAAGATACTAAGGTTGTGTGCAATGCTACACTTGGATCATTTGCCCCTTCTTGAAAAGCAATGCCCTAATTGCACCAATGCTTAGTTGAGGAAACTGTACATAGAGTTGTTGCAAGTTATACTGCTTGGCTTGATTGACATACTTTTAGGTCTTGGCTCTACAAAATAATTGATGGTCATAGGCATAAGTATGAGCCATCATGATGTTGATGATCTCATCCATCACAACTAGATTGACATAAGTAGTATCTAAATTTGTGGGATGCTGAGATTCCACTAGCTCCAATAGTGCAAGAAAGTATGGTTTGAGTGAGTCCACATTGAAGATGGGATGTAGACTCAAATTGTCAGGTCCCATTTTTAATTAATTTAATTGTGGGAAAAATGCCTATTCCAATATTTTCCATGGGATAAAGGAGGTGTTTGGAAAATAATTTATTTAATATTTAATATTTTAGACCCACAATCAATTTATATTTTCAAGTTGCTTAATTGGGGCCAATTAAATATTAAATATTTCAATATTTTATTTTGTTGGCAATCCAAAGTGGGGTGTGGAATTTCTTATGATGCAATTAGTAACTTCCAAGATCATGTTGCACCTAATTTTAGAATATTCTATGACAATTATGACAAATTTTATGATAGGTTGTCATAGTGGGAGTTACAATATATTTTTAGTTGAGAATCCAATGATGGTTGTGTCAAATCTTTATGGGGTGTATTTTGGAGGGAAATTGATGAAAATAATATTTTATTTATTTTTCCAAGAGGGGGTCATTTGGATTTGGCCCTCTATTTATTTACAGGCAATTTCACATTTTAAGCATCTCTTTTCATTTTATCAAAACTCTGCCAAAATTTGTCTGGACACTTGTGTTCAACAATCGGTGAAAACTGGTCTGGCTACTCCTAAATGATTTCCTGAAGGTGATCCTTGTTGTGGGACTTCTAAGTCTGTTACCAAAAATGTTCAAAACCCTCCCTCCAGATTCAAATTGAAATCTAAGAGATGTCTTTCAGATGTTGACACGGAGTCTAACCTTTTGAAAGATGATTTTGGGGTTTATGGGACCCAGAGTGAGCACAATCAGGGTAGGGAGGGACCCTCACGGAATTTCATAAAAGTTAAATTGGAAGGTAAATTTGCTGTTGTTAGGCGGTCTGGTTGCATTGCTGGCAAACGGGCTCCCAAGCTGAAGCTGATTGACTATTCTGAAAGCAATTCTGAAACCTCTACTCGTGAGGAGGAAGATCCTAAAGATTCTGGTGATGTTCAGAAGATTGCTATTGAAGATTCCGGTGGTGAAGAAGAAATTGATGGGCAGGACATTCCTGTGGAAACCTTTGATAAGGAAGATAATATTGGGGTTCATAATTCTGTCCCTACTGGTGACTGTGTGGATGTGGGAGATATTTCTACTCAGGTGGAGGTGACTGATACTGTTGATAACACTGGGAAGGATGCCCACTTTGTTCCCTCTGTTGTTTATGTTGATCCTGATTTGTTTCAAGAGGAAGGTAATAATGCTCAAGATGGTAGGGAGGAAGACAATATTGAGGAATTAAATGGTGCTGATGATCTGTCTCAGCTGAAGGATCGGGTGGAGTTCCTTGAAAAAAGAGTCTTGTCTCTTGGTAATTTCATTACTAGCATGTTATGCAGGACTGCTATGGCCAATCTCTCACTGCTGAGGGAACATAAAGTTCTTATTCATGGTGCTGATAATGATAGGGTTAAAGAATTTGACAAAATGCTGGAGTTTCTTTCTAAGGGAGAGGAGGACATCCCTTCCTAGTTTTTCTATGCTTTCTGTTAGCTGGCTTTTTGCTGTTAGTATCTTGTTACTATATTTTGGCTGTATGTAGGCTGTCAGTGGTGGTTCTAGCTTGTTTTATTTTTTGAGCCTTTTTTCCCCTTTGTGGGTTCTATTTTGTAAGGGATCGGCCCCTGGTTTGCCGCCTTATAATATCAAAAACAAATAATCTTATGTGGATGAAAACTATTGAAGATTGGTGATCAATGGATGAAAACCCATTGGTTGCAGTTATTAGAGGACAAAACCCCTTTGGTACATGAAGGTGATCTATCTAGAGATTGCATTGGAGCTTCATGTAGTTGCAGGATTTTAGCTTGACTAGTTTGTTTGTTTATAGATTTCATAGTAGTTTGTGGAGTAGTTTGTTTAGTTGAGTTGTTGTACCTTGTGTTTATTGTTAGAGTAGCATTTTGTGATTTGTAATAGGCTTCCAAAAAAACTACAACATATATGAGTGGTTGTATATTGTTTGGTGTGATTCTACTTCCAGTTGGGTGTGTATGTAGGATTTTAACGTGTGTGTTGTGAATAGATTTCAATATATCATTTCCAGATTTATTCATTGTTATTGTTGTCATTGAAGGTGTACAATAGTCCATTTCTACTATACTTCATCAGAAAAATCAAATAATACAAGTTGGGTTTCTTATTTGGTCATTTTTGTGCTTTTTGGGAAATTCAGGTGTAGTAAAAATTGATGTTTTTGTTTGTAGATTTGTGTTGATGGTTAAATCTAGAATTTTTTTTGATATAGAATAGCCTTAGGCCATACCATTACTGTTATTTGCTGATATTTACCAGTATTTGTGATTTAAAGAAGTTTCCCTTTGCATTTATGAAGAAATTGTCAAATTTGGGATCAATCGAGTGTAGGGGAAAATCGGGCTGTTAACTACAAGTTGTTATACACCTTTGATAATTCCCTAAGGATTGTTTTAGATGTGTGTATATATATAATCACTCAAAATGGAGGTTAGATATAAAAGTTATAGTAAAAGTATTAAAAGATTCCTTTTTTCTTACAAATCGAAAAAATTTGTGCAAAACCATGAAAACGTATAATAGAAATGTTGTAGGTCTCTTAGAGATCTTTGTGATGGTCCAAGATCACCCAAAATGGAGATTGAGGTAAACATTTATTGTAAATTTACCTCAAGTAAGAGACACTTTGGGCATGGAGCAACCTTATGGACCTACATATATTGATCTATTTGGAAGAGGGCGTTTGATAACCAAGTCAATTTTGTGTTGTATTGTACAGTGCGTTGGAAGCATCACATGATTAGTGAAGACCTCATTGTATTGTCTAGAACAATGTTGAGTTGTTGTTGTAAGGAATTGGGTGCAATGTTGTGTATTGTAAGAGTGTGCTTTACTAATTGCATGGGTATTGCAACATATCATAAGTAGCATACACTTTTGAGTGAGTGCAATGATCTTGTGACACTATTTTGCTAAAAGTAGAGTGATTATAGATTGTGGCAACATCTCACGTAGGTTGAAATATCTATTATTGACTTGAATTTTCCAACATTACAAATTTGCATTGTAGACACCTTCACATCCATATACAAAGGACCTACCAAGCAATATGTCACAAACCTATAGGGTGCAACATCATAAGTGACTGCACCACACATATGATTAACAACATAATTAAAAGTACATTAGCAACTTACTTGAATCTCCTTGCCTTACTGTAACCATCCCAAAGAGTAGGGGTTTAGATGTGCATTGGTGGAGACTTCATTGCATCATGCACAATGATGACCCTCTAGTTGTCTCTATAAAGAATGACATGGTTGTTTTTTGACCCAACACTGGAAAAGCCATTCATGCTCTCTTGAAGTGTTTGTTGGTGTGTTAGTGTTGATGCATTGTGCCTCTTGATTAGTCTCCTTTGTATCATTAAGATTTAGTGTTTCCTACATGACAAAGGTTTGTTGTGCATGAAAGTTAATGTTGCTATGAGAGCTACAGAAGTGGAGTATACAACATTGTTCACCTTGTGATTGCTTCCCTTTGTCCTTGTTTGGTGTAGACTTGTTGGAGAGCTTTAGGTTTGGTGTAGGTGATCAAAACTTTTGTTGCAACTTCTACACAAGGATGTTCTACATTGATGCAAAAGCCCTAAAGTTGTTCTCTAACATGGGCTTGCTCTTGCACATAGAGAGATGTTGCTACTTCATCTTTACCTTAGCTTCTATTTTGGATGCATGAAAAAATGGATAGCCTAAAGTGTCTAATATTAGGAACTCCATCTTGGTGTTGTTTAGTGGAAAAGAGTGATCTAGCCTAAAGAGTTAAACTAGGTCAACTCTCTTCTACCTAACATTGGGGCACAAACTAAGCTTGGCTACTACCCATGAAGGAGAGCCAAACTACAGGGGTTTTTCCCTTTTGTTGTATAGAGAAGAATCAACCAAATTCAACCTAAATCAAGCAAGCAAGCTAGGGCAAATGACCAAACCTTAAATGACAAAGATCTGCTAATAAATAACTATTAGAAACATATATCAACAAACCAAAAGCACAACAAAGACCAGGAAGTAGAGAAGAACCTAGATCTAGAAGAAAAAACACTAAAGACCAGGGTGCTTGGGCACCCTAGAATTAGGGTTTAGTAGAATCTTGGGGTATCACCAAACCTGTACCTACAAGTTCTGTCTTCTTCCCAGATTTTGTCCTTAGAAACCTGTAACTCCAACCTGGACACAAGAAAAGAAGAAAAGGTTATGCTGCGTATAAGGGCTTGCCTTAGTCAAACCCTGTGTTGGTGTTTCCACCTCCACTACAATGATGATTAGATCCAAGAGTGCATGCCCTAGGAGGGCAGAGGCCAGATCTACAATATATGATAGAAATATGAATGAAAATGATGATGATTACCATAAGATGTGAAGCCCTAGTTGGAGTAGATTCTCAAGATCATACACCAACAAGGAGAGTGATGGAGAAGACTTGAAACTTCCTTCAAGGCCTATAAACAAACTTCATAACATCCAAAAGTAGATAGCAATTCCAATTATGAACACTCTAGCATAGAAGATCAAAACATGTGGGCAAACTCTAATTTCGCATTAGGCATCTTATAATCATCTAGGTGTAAAATGAATTTTAAAACTCCTTTATATATGTATTCACTCACAAACGACGAATACAATCAAATGGGGATGACATATACAAACTAGGGAGGTGTTCTAAGCCGACACCATAAGAGAGGGGCTAAAGAACCCATCTGGGCCAAGGGCGCTTAGGTGCCCTAGTCCTTTAGCCCCACAAACTTCGAGGAGTGTTAAATGTCACGGGCTTAGGCCAGTCCCAAGTTTATTCTATTGGGTTCATTTATCGAGATCGAGATTTTATCATTTTATGCTAAAAAAGGTGTAAAAATAGGTCTTGATTAACAAAGGCAACATTTTAGGTCCAACCAGGTGCTAAACAAGGTGTAAATGATAATGTACACATTTTACTCCATAACATTTAGCCCCCACGTTAGCGTGGGTACAAACTTACATTCAAACTCACACTAAAGGAAGGAGAAGACATATTTCAAACACACAAACATAGAAGCCAAAGATTTCTGCCAAGCTGTGAACTATATGTAGCCCGCAAGCTTAGGATTCTAAGGTTGCAAGCACATTAGCAAATAGATTTTCAAACACGCAAGACATTGCAACATAATTCACACATACGTGAAGTACTAAAAGCATACATAGAAATACATGTGGAAGACACGTAATACACAAAGGTAATACATGGCATACACAATGCATACATGCTTGACACAAAGCATACACATAAGAAATAAAGAATACATAGAAAACACATGGAAACATGATGAAGGCACACAAAACACATGGAAAACATGATGAAGGCACACAAAACACATGGACTCATTAAGGAATACAAGTTAAAACAATACATTAAACAAACAAACATAGAAACAAACACACAAGGCACATGACACTGACACTAGCTTTCTCTGTAGCTAGGGGTCATGTGAAAAGAAGTGCCACCGTGGATCACACACTAGTAAGGACTGTTGAATTACTAGGTGACCACGACAAGTCGCATGAAGCACATGTGCTAGCCAACTTCGTTGCACTAGGTGGCTCATGGACCAAAGAGGAAACATCACAGGCTAGTGAGGACCGCCGAATCACTAGGTGAGTTCCACACCAATAAACAAGTATGTAACCAAAAAGAGAGTATAGCACGATGTATGCCCCCACCTTAAAGTGATTGCTAACTACTATCAAGGAGCAATTGCTTTAAGGTAGAACGAACCACAAGATAGGCATGAGAGCTTTTTGGAAGCACATGTCCATAAGATATGTGTTCCCAAAAACTACATCGCACAAAGGGGTTGCCCCCACACAACGGCTTGTGAAACTTAATTCTTCTCTATAGGAGTCATAACATCTATAGATATATCTTTCACATCTGTCAGTGATAAACGCTTGTGAGGAGGGAGATTATCCTCTTTTGTAGCAAGACAAGGCATAGAATGACGATGCTTCTTTATTTCTCTTGCAATCTTATTTCGCTTAGCTTTATTCATGATGTTTGTTAAGGGAACCGTAGTATCTTCCAATGTGAGTTCCTTTTCTTCTTTTGCTTCAAGAACATTAGAAGAAATAGGAGGAACCACCGAAGGCTAGGAGACTATGGGGGAAGGGTTCCTCATTGCAGGTAGCTCTTCCTTCTCAACTTGTGAAACATGTGGAAGTACTTGATAATCTTCAAGCAGTTGAGAAACCTCAAGAAATAACACACGCACAACTGATTGATTTCCACTAGTCTTCGCAGAGGTAGGTGGTACAAAAGTGACATTGCGATTGTGTAGAGGTATGTTTTGTGCTTGGAGGTTGCCTTGTTGTCCTTGAAGGGATGATAGAGGGGGAACCTCATCATATCTACCAAATGCTCAGGGATAGGGAAGAACCTTCGATTTGGGCTTAGCCTCATTTCCCACTTGTGGGATAGGGGGAACTACTGTTGTAGCCTCAGAAGATCGTGGAGGTTCAGGGACATCACAAGGAGGTATATTACTAAGCGATAACTCTACTATATTCTTTTCTTTAAACCTTTGATATGATAAGAAGAATAAATCCTTTCTAGCTCAAGTGATTCCAACTGGTTGTGGCCAAAAGTAGTCAAGTGTAAAATGTTCATGTCGAGCAATGGATAGGTACCGAATGTGATGTACAAAGAGCATGCGTCCTTCAAATGGAAACTTTAATCACTTTTGAACCATAGAGGGAACTACCTTCATGGAGTAGAGTCATGGGTGAACCAACTTCACATGAAGTAAGTCCTATGTAGGAATGATGACAAAATTAACATCCAAGGTTCTTGGCACAACCTTGACATCAACAGTCAAGGCACCAAGATTTGGAAGGATAGACCCATCGTGTGCTCTAATCACCATCTACGATATGTTGTAGGTATCTCAATGTAAATCATGCATGTAGAGAAACTCTTCAGTTACTACATTTACGATGCATATAGGATCAATCATAGCACCTCGAATAGGTTTATCATTGATTTAAATAGTAACGTAAAGAGGTCCATCAGGAGCTTCAATAGTAGCATCATGTGGAGTAAAAGATATAGCAGGTTCTAATTCCAATCGATCTTTGTGAGGACGAGCATCTACCATGAAAATGTCAGCTTCATAATCCTGCTCTTGAGATAGATATACAACATTAGATTTGTGATGAGGTAAAGGATCAATATATATTTGAATATTTTGATTAGTAGCAGCCACCAATTTATTCTCTTTGTCATTCACACCAACAACTTGGATGACATTGTAGTCGATGAGGTCTTGAACTTCATGTTTAAGACACATACATAGTTTAGTGTCATGGCCAACGAAGTAGTGAAATTGACAAAAGGCCTTTGAATCAAAGGAAGATGATTGCATCTTTCTTGGATCAAGAGGTCTAATGGGTGGAAGCTTGATGAGATTTCTATCCAAAATTTGTGTCTTTATAGAGTAGAGAGACTCTGATAATGGTGTGTAGTGTCTTGTTTTTTATTTCAATTTATACGTGGTAGGAGTGGTAGATGATGCTGTCACCACATGTTTTCTTATGTTATTAGCTGAAATTTCATTATCTTGATGAAGTTTTTGTTGTTTCTTTTGAAAGAATGATTGTGAGAGGATTCTGATTGACCAACTAGGGCTAATGAGGGATTATGCTCATACTTACTAACTGAAAGTTGGTAATCACAAAGAGTTGTGCAAAGACGAGTGAAAGAATCATATCAATATCTTATCACAGATGTGAGGTTGTAAGTTTCCAATAAATATTATTTGCACATCAGCATCCCGAATATAATTTTGGACTTGTGAGAAGAGGGCTTGGTAATGGCCCATAAAATCAGTTATGTTTCTTTCGTTCCTTGTGTGCAATGAACCAAGTCAGTCAAATAGACTTGAGGTCCAATGTTCCCTAGAAAATGCTCGAGGAACTTATTGACTAATTGTGAAAAATAAGTTATAGAATTAGGAGGTGAAGAGCAAAACAAATCCATTGTTGTGTCCTTGAGTGACCTAGGAAAGAGTTTTACAAGATTGCATCCTCAAAGAAGAAATCATTGCACATAGCAGTAAAGGTTACCACATGGTTGTTAGGGTCTCCCTTCCCATTATATTTCTCAAAGTGAGGGGTCTCAAACTTCTTGGGCATTTGACTTCTTAGGATTGAATAGGACAAAGGGCTATGGTTATAATGTGTTGTCATATTAGGTTTAGGTGGACTATTGCTCATGCTAGCCAATTGTTATTGGATGGAGGTCATATTTTTCAACAATTGGTTTATGACAAGATCAAAAACTAAATCAGGTAGAGATTGGAATGAATTGGAAGGACTAGGATTGGAATGAATTGGAATGTATGAATAGCTTTTTGGAAAGTGATAGGAAGTTTAGATGTAGGTGGAGTAACATTAGGTGTAGAATTTATGTAATTATATGGAATGGTACTATAATGGAAAACATGATTCCTAGTAGATAATCCAACACATGTGGCAGCACTATTACTTGGTTGTGTAGTAATTGTGAGAATAGTAGAAGTATATGTAGGAATAGGGAGTGTTGGTATGGGTGTTGACAATTGAGTCCCTATTTGATTAGAAGAAGTGACATTAGTGATGATTTTAGTGCAACGAGATGCAGATAGAATGTTGTTATGCACTATATGAGCAAGGCCATGCAAGACTTCCAATCCTTCTTGACCTTTGAACAAAAGACTTCTTAGACTCTCAACAACAGGCACAACCTCTTCAGATATATGTGTTTCGAGCTTACAAATTTCTAGAAATTAGCCAAATCAGTGTCTAATCTTTGAATTTGAGCTTCAAGAACATGAGCCACAAGGTCATCAATGTTTATGGATTCATGGAAGTTTGATGCTTTAGGAAGATGTGAAGTAGGGATATCAAGAAGAAGTGTTTGTGTTGATTATAAGGAATATTGAGAGGGGAGGTGAATTAGTATTCTACAAAACCACTTTTTCAATGCTTCATTAATCCAATTACCAAAATTAATAACATGAAAGTAGAATAGACATGAGATGTTCATCAACCATAAAAACATAACACATAGACACCAGGATTTTTACATCAAACCCAAAAAGGGAAAAACCATGGTGAGTGTTAGCTCACAATATATTATGATAACAATATCAGATTACATAAGGCTCACTGCCCAAAGAAATGCTCACTGCAGGTGGACTCACTATCCAAGTGGACTCACTATCCATAGAGAAAGAAAGATAGAAGAGAGAAGGAAATTAGATCACTGCCAGTGATGAACTGTTACAAATGCATCTAACACATGCTAGATTACAGTTCCATTGAAAGCTCAATACAAAGATTCAAAGGTCTTCATTATTTCTGCCCTGCTTTTCTGCTCTGCTACATATACTCTGTTTTCTGCCCTTATTGTCCTTTTCTGCTCTGCAAACTATCTTAGATCATGCACAAATCAAATTCTCACATGTTCCACACTCCTTAGTTACTCCAACACTGAAATCCATCTAATATATATATCCACAATAAGATTTAACTCAAATGTAGGTCGGCAAGCAACACATGAAACATGTATACAATTGTTGTACCTAGTCGGCTTGATCTTGTGTACAAATACCAATGCGGACTAAAAAAACATACAATAGTCTTCCTATGGGTTGGCATCAACCATTCAATTACTCAGATTGATTGTACAAACAATATATCTTCTCTGCATACAAATCTAACAGGTCTATCAGCTTGTCCCTTAAGAACACACTTGACTAATTCAATTGTCATATCATAACTTCCATTGCAGACCATATGAGACTCTAGAAATCATATCCAACATCCATCATTGACCTCTTAGCATACCTTCAGAACCACAGGACATCATGGACCTTTATAGCAAAATGTAGATCTTGGAACTATCACTCTATCATAGTGGAAAACTGTTAGATTGGAAGCCGATACTGGAGAACTTGTAGAAAATGATTTGTTCAGCCTAAGAAGCTATAAATCTAGATTTAGGTAGTCATGGTATGTATATTTTCTACCTCAGAACTGCAAGACAAAATGTGCCACAATGGAGGAATGCAGACCCTTTTTCTTTGGTACTGTGCATTGTTTCTGACTTAAGTCTGTTCACCTGGACTTAGCTATTTTACCAATGACTTCTGGAGGAAGTCAGGACTTGAACACTGGAACATATCATCACCAAATAGCTATGATTAACATATCTAAACCGCATGTAATGATCTTCAACTGCGGAGGCATACTGACCCAATCTCTGACACTTACTCTACACACTGCCCATACTTAGTCATTTTAGGCTTCTGGACCAAAATCATTTTATGCCTTGTTGTCAAACCAAGTTGATCTACCGGAGTAAGGTCTCTTTGTCTTGTTGGTAGAATCCTTTTGCCTTGTTTCCATCAATGACAACATTTAGTCATTTATCATAGCAGTGTCTCTTGCTAACAATCTCCCCCTTTAGCATTGATGGCAATACTTAGTGAAAAATGCTTGTCTGCTCCCCCTTACTATATACACTCTATTTTTCTTCTCCCCTTAGGTGTTTTCCCATTTTTCACTGATTTCTTCTCCCCCTTTGACATCAATGGCAAAGGTGTATGTAGATAGGTCAAAATTATGTCAAAACTGCAAAAACTGTCATACTCTATTGTAACCTGTCAAATCAGTTTGTTGCATATGAAAGGATATCATTGTACTCAATCTTTAATTGTGTTAGCTCTCCAATCCACTTATTTTTAGCGCTGTTCAAAATTTGGATGTTCTCATTTACTTGGAATACCAGATCTTCTGCCTTTTTCACGTTGATAGGCATGTCAATTGTTTCCTGAACTTTTAAGGCTTCTGTAGATAGACTTGTCATGGACTCAATTTTAAAGCTTATCATCCTTCTCAGCAGACACATTTTGTTTTTAATTTCTTCTTGTCTGCTGAGTAGACTACTTATGTTGTTTTGAATGTTTACAACTTGTATTTCTATGTTGCTGATTGAGTCAACTACTAGATTAAAGGTATTAGAAATATTTGTAAGTTGAAGCTTCATGTTTTTAACCTTCTCTTTTATTTCCTTAGTGGTCTCAGGCCATGACAAACAAAATTTGTATATATCACAGGCTTCCTTGATTGCATTCTCTATATTTTTGATAATATGTTCTAACAAAATTTTGTCACTGTTTAACTTGATTTTTAACTCTAATAGTCTTTTATCTTCAAATTCCTTTTTAACCTTACTGTCAACAAATTTTTTAAAGGACTCAAAAATGAGTACTTACAGAATTTATCATACCTTTGAGCTGATTAGATGATGACACTGATGTATCTTTTGGGTATGCGGGCATCAACTTTTTTAGAATACCGGATGCTTCATCAATGAGTTCATTGTCCTGTATATATATTTTCAGCATTTCTTCATGAGCGTTGGCTTGCATAGTTGATACCGATTTGAATTTTTGTACTGGAGACAAAAATTTTAGTTTTATTGGTCCTTGTAGAAACTTGGGTAAGTCTAGGATCTGTGCACTTTGTTGCTTTTCCAAAAAATTTGCAGTAGTGTCTCTTGCCACTTTTGCTTCATCAAGTGAAACTTTCTTTCTTTTCTTCTCTTTTGCTACCTTTTCTTTCTCTACTTCAGTTGTGGCTTCTACAATGGATGAGGTCCTTATTCTTTTTCTGGGGCTAGATGTTGATTTTTGCATTTTAGATCTCTCATCCTTCCTTTTGGAGTATATGATGTTGATTCTACCAGAGTACTTATGGGCTTTGATTCTCCTGTTCTAGTCTTTGCCTTATTTGTTGGTTCATCTGATGTTTTCTTTGATTGTTCATGTTCCATAGATATTCTAGAGGATAATACTTTGAATGTCCCAAATCTATCTTCTTTAAGATCTTTTGGTTTGCTCAGTAGTACATCAACTAATTCAATCAGAACATCTTCTGCAACTTCATACCCTAATGCAGGGACCCATATAGTTCTTGGTTCCACAACTTCCATGAAGCATTTGTCTTTGTCTACCATGAATACAATGTCATTTTCATATTTTATTACTACATTTTCAAGTATCTGGACTCTACATAACATTTTCTTTTGGAAGTTCCTAAAATATTCCCATAAGATTTCATTTTGTTTTTCTGCATTTCCCAAATTCTGCAAGTGATTTCTTATTTGAGTGGCTACTGGTGTTTGATCAAGCCAGACAATGTTTCTCAAGTCAGGTAGTTCTCTCAAGAAGTAGAAGAGTAGACAAGTGATAAATGTTCCATATTTAAAAGGATGATTTGACTCTTTTGTTCTTTTCAAGTTCTCCATTAGCTCATTCTGAAGCAATTCACATAGGTCATAATCTGTATTGTTTTTGATCATGTCATATGCTATGTATATAGCTGGTGTAGACACTAAATTTTCTTTGTTGGAGAAATATATTTTATACCCAATAACCATTGATGCAAATCTAACAGCCAGATCCTTAATATCACTTACCGTGAGGGCATTCTTATCAAATTTGGCTCCTGTTAGCTACATTACCAAGTTGTTCTTTATTTTCTTTAAACCTGGAACCCTCCCAGAAGAACTCATACCAATTACGACTTTAATGGCTTTCGTAGTTATCATGTATGGTTCATCAAGCCACAAAAACTCATCATGAATCCTCAGAATAAACTTAACCCATGTATCATTCAGAGTCACAGGAAAATCCAACCATGTGTCTAATTTCTTTTCTCCTAGAACTTTATATTCATCTTTCAACACAATATCCACAATAGTCAGTTCGTCCAAGTACAATTTTCCTATATTCATGTGATCATATTCCTCTAGACTGATATGGATGTATGCTCTAACATCTTCCATATGCATAACTCCAAGTGGAGTAATTGAGAATGCCCCTATAGGATTGTTTTCCAATGATTTGAAGAAATGTTTCTTAAACTTGGGGTGAGGTTTTTCTGCTATCTCGATTACTTGAGGAGTAAACATTTTCCTAGAATAATTCAATTTTCACAGTAGGGTTTTCAAGCTGTAAATACCTCTTTTGCCAAATTAGGGTTTCCTTGAGATCGATTTGACTTGCTTGGAATCGCTTGGAAATCTCTATAGTCGCTAGAATTTTGACTTCTGTTTGCCTTAGACACTTGAGAATTTGAATGCAAAGTAATTTTTCCTTTGGATATAATCCTTTTAACCTTCACCTGCCTTGACGTAGTTTGCCATAAATGCAGTCTTCAAAAAATGCTATCACACTTCTCTTGTTAAATTTAGTCAAATCCAGATTGCTCCACAATATTTCGCATTTGATCCTTTTCTTCCAGAATTTCTTTCAGAAGATCTATCATATGAATTTTTACATCACATCTTTGTGTCATAACCTAGCACTAACTATCTGGCTAGGGGATTTGGATTTTCAATATTGCTCCCCCTGAGCCATAATTCCCTATTTACTTCTCGGAGGAAGTACCTGCACCAAAGGCTGGTGCAGATTCATCCTTGACATTAATCACATATTTCTTTATCCAGATTTTTCCCATCTCTTTCTTGGTTTCAGTTGGATCGATCTTTTCTTTTCCCTTATCATTCCTCTGTTCAGTATTTTTCCTTCTTGGAAAGCTATTCCTTTTCATATTTTTGCTTCTACAGAATTGCAATATGTCCAAACTTATTGCAATTGTAGCATACCACATTCCTATGTCTTTGATTCCTTCTATTGATTGAATTCATTCTTGATCTTCATTGGTTAGCCATATGCCCAAATCTATTGCATGCAAAACACTTCCCATTGAAGGATTGAGTATTCCTTATATGGTTAAAACTATTCCTTGCTAGACTTCTACACTAATTTGATCTATGACCAATTTTCTTGCAATTGAAACATTGACTAGAAAATGATGGAGCATTTTGATTCATTCTACTTCTACATTGAGTAGCTTTATGACCAAACTTATTGCAATTAAGAAAATAAACATTGAAAGATGGGTACCTTTGAGCATTTGGTTGCCTAATCATAGGTCTTCTTCTTTGATTCTAGAACTGGTTGCCTTTGTTTTTCTTCATCTCAAGGTTTTCTTGACTTGAATTAGAATTTTCTCCTTTTTTGAATCCCAACACTTTCTTGTCATCTGAACTCTTTTAACTAGCAACCATTTAATCAAGTTTTGAAGATAAGTTTATCACATAAGTTTTGAAGATAAGTTTATGACATAAAGTTTTGAAGATAAGTTTTTCAAGATAAGTTTTTCAAGTTTATCACATTCTTCAAATTTGCTTTTTACGAACATTTTTAGATCTTCTTCTACTTTAGCTCTTTCTACAACTTCCACTTTCAAATCATCTTGGGTTTCATTTGCTGATATCAATTGTTCACTAACCTCTTTGTATTTTTCTTTGAACTTCTTAACTTGTTCTCTTAGCTTTAAAATGCATTCATCTGCTTCTTGAATATTATCCTTCAGATCCCTGATTTCTGCTTCAGATTTTTCAAGATCAATAAGAGTTGCTTCCAGTTCAACATTGTTCTGATATGAGAAATTTCCAAATCTTCTATCTGCCATGAGTATACTATCCCAGATCTTCCTCAAGCTGTTAGGCTTCTTCCAAGGAACCTTGCTCTTATACCAATTGTTGATTATAAGGAATACTAAGAGGGGGAGGGGGTGAAGGTGAATCAATATTCCGCAAAACCACTTTTTCAATGCTTCATTAATCCAATTACCAAAATTAATAACATGAAATAAGAATAGACATGAGAACATCAACCATAAAGACATAACACATAGACACCAGGATTTTTACATGGAAAACCCAAAAAGGGAAAAATTACGGTGAGTGTTAGCTCACAATATATTATGATAACAATACCAGATTACATAAGGCTCACTGTCATGGGGCTCATTGCCCAAAGAAATGCTCACTACAGGTGGACTCACTATCCAAGTGGACTCACTATCCACAGAGAAAGAAAGATAGAAGAGAGAAGGAAATTGGCTCACTGCCAGTGATGAAATAATACAAATGCATCTACCACATGCTGGATTACAGTTCCATTGAAAGATCAATACACAGATTCAAAGGTCATCATTATTTCTGCCCTGCTTTTCTACTCTGCTACATATACTCTATTTTCTACCCTTATCATCCTTTTCTGATCTGTAAACTATCTTAGATCATGCACATATTGAATTCACACATGTTCCACACTCCTTAGTTACTCCAACACCGAAATCCATCTAATATATATATATATATTCGTAATAAGATTTAACTCAAATGTAGGTTGGTGCAAGTAACACATGAAACATGTATACAAATGTTGTACCTAGTCGGCTTGATCTTGTGTACAAATACTAATGCGGACTCAAAAAACATACAGTAGTCTTCATATGGGTTGGTAGATCAACCATTCAATTACTCAGATTGATTGTACAAACAATATATCTTCTCCGCATATAGATCTAACAGGTCTGTTAGCTTGTCCCTTAAGAACACACTTGACTAATTCAACTGTCATATCATAACTTCCACTGTGGACCATATGAGACTCTAGAAATCATATCCAACATCCATCATTGACCTCTTAGAATACCTTCAAAACTACAGGACATCATGGACCTTTATAGCAAAATGCGGATCTTGGAATTGTCACTCTGTCATAGTGGAAAACTGTCAGACTAGAAACCGATACTAGAGAACTTGTAGAAAAATGATTTATTGAGCCTTAGAAGCTATAAATATGGATTTAGGTAGTCATGGTATGTATATTTTTTGCCTCAGAACCGCAAGACAAAATGTTCCACATCAGAGGAATGCATATCCTTTTTCTCTGGTACTATGCACTGTTTCTAACTTAAGTTTGTTCACCCAAACTTAGCTATTTCACCAAATGACCTCAGGAGGAAGTCAGGAATTGAACACTAGAACATATCATCACCAAATAGCTATAATTAACATATCTGAACCACACGTAATGATCTTCAACTGTGGAGGCATACTGACCCAATCTCTGACACTTACTCTGCACACTGCCCATACTTAGTCATTTTAGGCTTCTGGACCAAAATCCTTTTATGCCTTGTTGTCAAACCAAGTTGATCTACTAGAGTAAGGTCTCTTTGTGATAGGGAGGACTATGGACTTAGAAAACCTATCTTATTTGAAAAGTTTCAATACCTATGTCATATCCAAGTCTCCCTACCAATTTAAATTCTCTTAGACATTTTCTACCCAAAATGCCTAACTCAAACTAATTAGTCTATTACATAGGTGAAAGACCTACTAGTCTGTTATTCTCAATACAGACACTACTTTCTTGGTGTGGGTATTCTTCTTTGTCCTCACTGTTTCCAAGATTCTCAATTTCTAAGGGTTATAGCCTTCTTGATCCTGTTATCAACCCTCCTCTCTGGGTCCAGGGTTCTGATTGCTTGGTGCTCAATTCCTCCTACTCTGTTTTTCACCCCTACCTTTTTTTAGACTACAACTTGCATACCTAGCCGGGCTATAGTAGAGCTCGCCTAGGACAAGTTCCTATTGTCTCTCATTGACAATCCAATCACTGACACAAAAAGAAAAACAAGAAATAAGATCTCTGGTTGATGGCCCTCCATGACTGTACAGGGGAATTGTAGGGACATCAAGACAGAGACATTTTGTGCAAACAGAAACAAAATAACATAAATAAAATTAACTACTCTACTTCAGATTGAGTTATGCAAGAATTCCACAGAAATGCACGAACAGATCAAACTGTCAATGTTCTTATTATGAAAGTTCTTCTTACATTCAATGTCTGTTCTCCAACCTTCCAACCTCTTTTTTTACAAAGCAAAAACCAGTTTTCATCTTATTCATCTTCTTCCGTTATCAGACAGTTAGGTTTTTTTTTCCTGTCCGTTCGGTTAGGTTTCCTTTACTATCTGTTTTGTGTTATGGTTAGACTACACATAGCATTGAACCATCGTTCAGACTTTGTGTTGTCGGTGAAACCTTCTTTCCATCCTCTGATGATGCTACTCATGCCGATGCCTTAATCGCTCAGCTCTCACCATCGGCTAGACATATCTCTTCGCTCAAACCTTTCCCTCGATCTCTGATGTTCCATTTTTACACCGATGGTTCCATTTTTTATCTCTATCTTCCCTCGGCCAGACAATGTTTATCACTCAGACTTTCATCTCCTCTCCCAATGACTCTCCTTACTCCAATGATCATTGACCCATCGGTGTGACTGGGACCGTCAGTAGCATCTCCTCCTCATCCGCCGATAATACATCACTCTGAAATGCATAACAACAAACTTCTCCATTGGCCTGACTTTACTTCTTCAGCCGGACTTTACTCTTCACCTTCGATAATGATACTTATGCCGATTGTTCCACTTTGTATATACATACAATGCTTGCATGCATCGGGTGGAACCCACGATCTCCTATCACCATTGTATCTTATGCCATGCACATTCGCTCATTCAATTGTAACATACGAATCGATATCCAAATGCAGGATATACATAAATGTTCTTACATACAATAGTGGTATACACATACACTGTCAACGATATACATTTGACGGATACTCACAACTTGCATCTTCTCAACATGCATTTTTTTATTTGACTCCCTACCGCTGGTTCTCCTCATCGCATCGGTCCCGCTCCTTCCTATTTGAAAAAAAAAAAAGAACATCACACCAAAAAATGCAAAAAATATATACATGGGCTCCAAGCCCTTGGTGCTCTTGCACCATACTCCCCCTACATGGAAAAAAGTCAAGTCACCTCCAGTGACAACAAGACAAAATCAATGCCCCGCTTCTTGAACTCGGACTCTGCAACCCAGGTAGCCTCTGCTTCAGGCAACTATTTCCACTTGATCAGATGCTCCATGTACACGCCATGTTTGGTTTGTTTCTGCACTTGAGAATCTAGAATTCTCGCAGCCTGTGGTTTGAGTGCAGTTGGCAAGGTCACATCGCTCACTATCTATTCAGCCTCTGAACTAGATCCACCTGCTACTGAATGAGGACCTTTATAAGGTACCAGGTCCTAAACATTGAACACTGGTGAAATTGCCAAGTTTGCTGGCAAATCAATTCTGTAGGCATTTTTGCCATACTTGTTTAGAATTCTGCAAGGACCAATCCGTCTCATCTGTAGTTTAGTGGGCATCCCTTTATGCAATCTGGCTTTTTTCAAATGAACCATGACTAAATCACCAACTTCAAACTGGACATCCTTCCTGTGTGCATCTACCCTATCCTTGATTTTCTGGGTATTTTCCATCAATGTCTTTTTTACTTGGTCATGTATCTCCTTCATAGACTGTGCAAAATCCTCTGCATGACCACTTCTATATTCCATGTCTCCAAGATGTCGGAGTTTATATACACCTCGAGGGTGCATTCCATACACTATCTCAAATAGACTTTTGCCAGTAGTCCTATTCACACTGTCATTATAGGCAAATTTTGCCTGATAAATGACCTGATTCCAACTCTGTCCATATTCTTTTGTCAAACACCTTAACAGGTTGCCCAACGTCCTGTTCACCACTTCTGTTTGGCCATCTGTCTGTGGATGATATGTTGATCAAAAAGATAGATTTGTTCCTAACCTCTGCCATAGAGTTTTCCAAAAATGTCCCATGAACTTAGCATCTCTATCAGACACGATGCTTGCTGGGAGTCCATGAATCCTTATGACCTCTTTGAAAAACAAATGAGCTATATGACTGGCATCATGAGTCACCTTACAGGGAATGAAATGACTCATCTTGCTAAATCGATCAGAAACTACAAAAATACTATCAAAACCAGTCTTAGTCTTTGGTAGACCAACTACAAAATCCATACTTACACAATCCCATGGTCTGGAAGGAATGGGTAGTGGTTGATACAGTCTCGCATTTGAAGAAGTTCCCTTGGCCTTATGACAGATGATACACTGCTCTACATACTTTCTGACATCTCTGTGCATCTTCGGCCAATAGTAGAACCTCTGGACTAGTTCCAATGTTTTGTTCAGACCAAAATGTCCACTCAAACTACCATTATGCTTCTCCTGTATGGGATTTTCTCTCATGGATCCTTTTGGTACACACAATTGTCCACCTTTGAACAACAATCCCTGCTGCAAGGTGTAATCTGCAAATTCACTATGAAAGTGATTTTCAAAGTCTTGACAGACCTTGTATGCTTCAGCAAAATCTTCATCCTCTTTGTAGAGGGCTGTGAACTCTTCCATTCCTATGCTTCTTAATTGCACCTCTTACACTGTGAGAAGCCTCCTGCTTAAAGCATCTGCTACTTTGTTGAGCTGTCCCTTCTTATGTTTAATTGTGAATGTGTAAGACTGCAAGTACTCCATCCACTTGATATGCATATGGCTCAACTTATCCTATGAGTTCAGAAAAATCAAAGCTTGATTGTCTGTATATACAAAAAATTCCTTAGGTAGGAGATAATGCCTCCATTTTCTAAGTGCCTGGACTAGAGCATAGAGCTCCAAGTCATATGAAGAGTATCTGCTCTTTGCTTCATTTAGCCTTTCACTGAAAAAGGCTACTGGTCTATTCTCTTGGTTAAGTACTGCACCTACTGCAATATTGCTAGCATTAGATTCTAAAGTGAATAACTTATCAAAACTAGGTAGCACTAACACTGGCTGTGTGGCTACTGCTTTCTTCAACAATCCAAAACTCTTATCAGCTACTTGTGTCCATTGAAACTTTGTTTTTACCCCACCTTTTATTGTATCAAGCATGGGTTCACAAATAGCACTGAAATTCTTTATGAATTTTCTATAAAATTGAGCTAAGCCGTGAAAACTTCTCACCTCAGTTGCTGCTCTGGGAGTAGGCCAATTCAATATGGCTTCTACCTTTGACTTGTCCATCTTCACTTCTCCTTTGGACAACACAAAACCAAGGTATACCAATTCCTGCTTCATGAATTCACACTTCTCCAAATTTATGGTTAGTTGTTCATCATGTAACTTTTTCAAAATAGTATTTACATGTTCAAGATGCTCTTCTTTAGTTTGACTAAAAATTAAGATATCATCTAGATAAACAACTACAAATTTACCCATATAGTCTTTGAGGACTTCATTCATGAGCCTCATGAATGTGCTGGGAGCATTCGATAGACCAAATGGCATAACAAGCCATTCATACAGTCCTTCTGTGGTCTTGAAGGCTGTTTTCCACTCATCACCTTCCTTGATTCTGATATGGTGATAACCACTTTTCAGATCTATCTTGTGAAGTATTTAGCCCCTCCTAAACAGTCCATAAGATCTTCAATTCTGGGAATTGGAAATCTGTACCTTATGGTGATCTTATTGATAGCTCTGGAGTCTGTACATAGTCTCCATGTTCCTCCTTTCTTTGGTTCCAACACTGTAGGCACTGCACAAGGACTTATGCTTTTCCTAATCAATCCCTGGTCAAGAAACTCTTGTACTTGTCTGGCTATCTCCTTATGTTGTTCTGGGGTCATCTTGTAAGGAGCTTTGTTAGGCAGAGATGCTCCTAGAATCAGATCTATTTGATGGCTAATAGTTCTTTGTGGAGGTAGTGTTGCTGGTGTTCCATCACTAATTATGTCATACTATTCCAGTATAGTCTATACCTCTTTTGGGACCACTACCTTTTTGTCTTTTTGCTCCTCCTTAGGTTTCACTATGATAGCATAACCAATACCATCCTCCTTAAGAGTGTTCAAAAACTCTTTACCACTCACAATTAAGACATTAGGACTTTTTGTCTTACCTGCTTCTTCATCTTCCAATAACTGAATTTTATAGGTGACCCCATCTTTTTGAAAAGAATATGCATTCTTCTCACCATCATGTATGGCCTTTCGGTCATATTGCCATGGTCTGCCCAATAGGAGATGACATGCATCCATGGGTAGGATATCACAGAGTACGTTGTCTTTGTACCCACCTATACCAAACTCTACCCAAGTTTGCTCATTGACTATCACATGCTGACCTTTATTTAACCATGTGACTCTATATGGATTTGAATGAGGTATTCTTTGCAAATTTAATTTTTTAACTGCTTCATCAGACACTATGTTATCAGTAGACCCTGAGTCTATAATTACTTGACATACCTTATTCATAATCTTGCATTTGATTCTGAATAATGCTCTCCTTTGGCTTGGTTCAGCTTTCACCGGTTCTTTGATCAAAGTTCTCCTTACCATGACGTTCTCTCCCACTTATGAGGCTAGACCGACTTCAGGTGATTTGCTGCTTGAAGCATCATCTTGTATATAATGATTTCTTTTATTAACTCCTTGAGAAGATGTGCCCTTATCAGGACGCCTATATGTTGGATGGCCTAATTGACCACAATTGTAGCATTTCATAGTGGCAAAGTAGGATCCTCTACCTGATCCTCCTAATCTTCCTCTGCTAGATCCCCTTCCTCGGTAGTTTCCTCTACTACTAGTCTCTCCACTCTGCTCTGTGAGTTTGGATTCTCCTTGGGGCCTTTGATCAATGTTCCTACCACCATAACTTCCCCTTCCTCTGTTGTCTCTACCTCTTCCTCTTAACCTGCTGCTTGACTCTTGTTTCTTCTTGCCCTTCTCCTCTACCTTGAGTGCTAGCTGATAGCTTTGATGCACTGTTGTAGGGCTGAATAAGCTAATTTCCTCTTGAATACTCCACCTCAAACCATTGAGATATCTTGCCACTTTTACATTTTCATCTTCCATCACCTTAGATCTCAGGCATAGTTTTTGAAACTCCTCAGTGTACGCATTGACATCTAATTCTCTTTGTCTCAAATTTTGTCGTTTCTTGTGCAACTAGACTTCATAATCTCCAGGCATGTAGACTTCTTTGATTTTAGCCACCATACCTTTCCAAGTAGCTATAGGTTTCTTGCCTTCTTTTTCTCTTTCTGTTTGAACGAATTTCCACCATGTCAAGGAAGCTCCTCTGAGTCTTGATTTAGCCACCTTCACCTTTTGTGCTTCAGTCACTCCATCACATTTAAAGTGATTTTCTATACCTTCTATCCATTCCATAACCAAATCAAGTTCCATCTTTCCACTAAAAAGAGGAACTCCTTCCAATGTCTTACCACTCCTGGCTTTCAAGGCCTTCAAGAAAGGTTCTTCTTCCATCTTAGGATCAGGTGTGGGCTCTTCATCTTCTATAGACACACCTTTTTCCTTATCTTCAGAATTTTTAATTTTCTGACTGACTTCTTCAGTCTTTTCCATCATTACACCCAGTTTACTTTCCATTTCTGCCAATCTTTCCTGTAGGAGCCTATTCTCCTCTTCTTGTTCATCAACTTTCTTTGCCAATTCTGCATTAGTCACCATCTTCTTGGATGAACCTATAGACTCACTCGAACTCGGTGATGACATACAACTTCTTCTATTCCAATCTAGGAATAGCCCAAATCTTTAAACTTGCTCTGATACCAATTTGATAGGGAGGACTATGGACTTAGAAAACCTATCTTGTTTGAAAAGTTTCAAGACCTATGTCATATCCAAGTCTCCCTACCAATTTAAATGCTCTTAGACATTTTCTACCCAAAATGCCTAACTCAAACTAATCAGTCTATTACAAAGGTGAAAGACCTACTAGTCTGTTATTCTCAATATAGACACTACTTTCTTGGTGTGGGTATTCTTCTTTGTCCTCACTGTTTCCAAGATTCTCAATTTCCAAGGGTTATAGCCTTCTTGAGCCCGTTATCAACCCTCCTCTCTAGGTCCAGGGTTCTGATTGCTTGGTGCTTAATTCCTCCTACTCTATTTTTCACCCCTGCCTTTTTTTAGACTGCAACTTGCATACCTAGCTGGGCTATAGTAGAGCTCGCCTAGGACAAGTTCCTATTGTCTCTCATTGACAATCCAACCACTGACACAAAAAGAAAAACAAGAAATAAGATCTTTGCTTGATGGCCCTCCATGACTGTATAGGGGAATTGCAGGGACATCAAGATAGAGACATTTTGTGCAAACAGAAACAAAATAACAGAAATAAAATTAACTACTCTACTTCAGATCGAGTTATGCAAGAATTCCACAGAAATGCACAAACAGATCAAACTGTCAATGTTCTTATTATGAAAGTTCTTCTTACATTCAATGTCTGTTCTCCAACCTTCCAGCCTCTTTTTTTACAAAGCAAAAACCAGTTTTCATCTTATTCGTCTTCTTCCGTTATCAGAGAGTTAGGTTTTTTTTTCCTGTCCGTTCGGTTAGGTTTCCTTTACTATCTATTTTGTGTTATGGTTAGACTACACATAGCATTGAACCATCGTTTAGACTTTGTGTTGTCGGTGTAACCTTCTTTCCATTCTCTGACGATGCTACTCATGCTGATGCCTTAATCGCTCAGCTCTCACCTTCGGCTAGACATATCTCTTCTTTCAAACCTTTCCCTCGATCTCCGATGTTCCATTTTTACACCGATGGTTCCATTTTTTATCTCTATCTTCCCTCGGCCAGACAATGTTTATCACTCAGACTTTCATCTCCTCTCCCGATGACTCTCCTTACTCTGATGATCATTGACCCGTCGGTGTGACTGGGACCGTGGGTAGCATCTCCTCCTCATCTGTAGATAATACATATCACTCTAAAATGCATAACAACAAACTTCTCCATCAGCCCGACTTTACTTCTTTGGTCAGACTTTACTCTTCACCTCCGATAATGATACTTACGCTGATGGTTCCACTTTGTATATACATACAATGCTTGCATGCATCAGGTGGGACCTGTGATCTCCTATCACCATTGTATCTTATGCCATGCACATTCGCTCATTCAATTGTAACATATGACTCGATATCCAAATGTAGGATATACACAGAATGGTCTTACATACAATAGTGGTATACACATACACTGTCAACGATATACATTTGACGGATACTCACAACTTGCATCTTCTCAACATGCATTTTTTTATTTGACTCCCTATTGCCGGTTCTCCTCACCGCATCGGTCCCGCTCCTTCCTATTTGAAAAAAAAAAGAACATCACACTAAAAAATGCAAAAAATATATACATGGGCTTCAAGCCCTTGGTGCTCCTGCACCACTTTGTCTTGTTGATACAATCCTTTTGCCTTGTTGCCATCAATGACAACATTCAACCATTTATCATAGCAGTGTCTCTTGCCAATAGTTTGACCTTCTTGTGTGATAAGACTAGGAATTTGGGGTTTTGATGTATTGGTATCATTGTTATGCAAAGAATTAGAATCCATGATTCAAAGACTTCTTCACACAAGAGTGTTAGAATCGGGGCACTGGGTCACAAAGCTCATAAAGTGTCTACAAGCTTTAGTAACACACAAGATGCATTGATAGAAGAAATGAATGATGTAACAAAAGAAGGGTTTGAGTTTTTGTTTAAGTGAAGCAATGTTTTTTTCAAATGTAAACAAACATAATGCACATAATATATCCTTTGATCAAATTTATCTCTACTCAAATCCACTTAGATATCAATAATGCCAATGCTTAAATAAAACCTGAATTTCAATGTTTTTTTCAAAATGCAACAATTCAAAAATTGTTCTTAGTTTCAAATTTCAATGCAATATGACAATTGTAATTTTGTAGAACAATTTAAAATCAGATTTTAAATGCAAATGACAACAGAAAAATCTAAAATTAAATATCAATCACAAACCTTAGATTGCAACATTAACTAGGTTTTCACAAAATGCAATTTTTTTGACAAATCCTAGCAATGAAAAAGATTCAAATGCACAATGTAACACTATGAATGTTTATTTACTATAATACCAGTCAGATCTGATGTAAAATCATAAATTTAATTCATGCTATGATGATAAAAAATTACAAAATGCAAACAAAGTGACAAATATGCTTTTTTCCAAATCTAGAATGAATTGTTTACTTTCCAAATTTCAAATGCAAGGATGCAAGAATGTTTTAAACACTAATAATGACAAGATACAACAAATGCAACTATTTTAATCAATCTAAAAATGCAACAAGATCTGAAACAACTCACAAATCTATAAACCCTAAGTTCAAAACTAGTTAGATTTTCTAGAAATGCAAGGTTTTTACAAACCGTAGTTTTGAAATTATGCAAAAATTAACTATGTATGTATGCAAAATGATTAATGAACTCAATGCCAATTAGATCTAGGGTAGTAAACAACTCAAATCTGAAAGAAGAAGGATGTAAAAGTGCAAGACAAGTCGGGTTCACTAAAATGTTTAGCGGAAAAGAGTGATCTAGCCTAAAGAGTTAAACTAGGTCAACTCTCTTCTACCTAACATTGGGGCACAAACCGAGATTGGATACTACCCATGAAGGAGAGACAAACTACAAGGGTTCTACCATTTTATTTTATAGAGAAGAATCAACCAAATAGATCAATCAAGCAAGCTAGGGCAAATGACCAAACCCTAAATGACAAAGATATGCTAATAACTAACTATCAGGAACAAATATCACAAAACCAAAAGCACAACAAAGACCAAGAACAAGAGAAGAACCTAGATCTAGAAGAAAAAACACCAAAGACCAGGTCTCTTGGGTGCCCTAGTCCCTAATTAGGGTTTAGTAGAGTCTCAGGGTATCACTAGACATGTACTTGCAAGCTTTGTCTTCTTCCCAAATTTTGTCCGTAGAAACCTGTAACTCCAACCTACACACAAGAAAAGAGGAAAATGTTGTGCTGTGTATAAGGGATTTCCTTAGTCAAACCTTGTGTTGGTGTTTCCACCTCCACTACAATGATGATTAGATCCAAGAGTGTGTGCCTTAGGAGGGCAGAGGCCAAATCTGCAATATATGATAGAAATTTGAATGAAAATGATGATGATTACCACAAGATTTGAAGCCCTAGTTAGATTAGATGCTCAAGATCACACACCAACAAGGAGAGTGATGGAGAAGGCTTGAAACTTCCTTCAAGGCCTACAAATAAACTTCATAACATCCACAAGTAGATAGTAATTCCAAGCATGAAGAACACTCTAGCATAGAAGATCAATGCATGTGAGCAAACTCAAATTTTGCATTAGGCATCTTATAATCATCTAGGTGTAAATTGAATTGTAAAACTCCTTTATATATGCATTCTTGCTCACAAATGATGAATAAAACCAAATGGGGCTGACATATACAAACTAGGGAGGTGTTCTAAGCTGACACCATAAGAGAGCTGCTAAAGAACCCATCTAGGCCAAGGGCGCTCAGGCGCCCTAGTCTTTTAGCCTGACAAACTCTGGGGAGTGTCAAATGTCATGGGCTTAGGCCAATCCTAAGTTTATTCTATCGGGTTTATTCATCAGGATCAAGATTTTATCATTTTATGCTAAAAAAGGTGTTAAAATAGGTCCTGATTAACAAAGGCAACATTTTAGGTCCAACCAGGTGCTAAACAAGGTGTGAATGCTAGTGTACACATTTTACTCCATAACAGGTGCAAATTGAAGGAAACAACCTAGTGATGTATTTAAGCACTTGAAGGTGTTCAAGAGTATTTTCATACAAGCACATAGAGTAGTAATGGAACTCATTAGTGTAGAATTCCTTGATTTGCTCTCTACATTGACATAACTATTGAAACTTCATGTATTTGTCAACATAATGTTTGAGGGGATAATATTCCTCTTGTAGAGCATTGATGAAGGTGCTCCTCTTTTGAATTAGTTGATGCCCCTTGTCACACTATGCACTAAGTGCTTGCCACTAGAGATGCATTGCATCAGACATCTTCAATGTTGAAAAGGATATTTTATCAACATCAATGAAATTGTTGATATAAAAGTATGTTTTGAGCTATCAAATTCATTAATTCAACACAGTGACATCAATCTTTCCTTCAAAAACTAGAATATCAATATTGAATTGCAATTATAAAGGATTTTGATGATCCATTGAAGCTCATTGCTCACAATGTGATGGTGTAGGTCCAAGTTGAGTCATGAAGTTGCATAATTGTCTAAAGACTTCATGGCATTGCATTTTAAGGACGCATTGATCAAATGTTGAACACTTGTTGAAACCCTAGGTGTACATTCGTCCATAATTATGCTTTGTTCTCAATGTTTATAAAATTTCTCAAATGTCAAACCAAATGTAAAATCCTTTTGTAGATGTAGTGAGCACATTTGGATAAGCATGGAAATCAAAACTTCAATCTCTAATACCAATTATTTGATTCTTAAGTGGATTAGTGGGAAAACCTGCAAATTACCTAGTAATCCACAAGTTTACATAATACAAAAATTATACCCTAAGCTTGAATCAAAATGCAAATTTAAAAAACATGAAAGAATTTGAAATAGAAATGTATTGCATTAGATAAGATGTGTACAATGACATGTATGCAACAAAGATATTGGTTGGTCCTCTATTTGTACCTTTTGTGTTGTTATATGGAGCCTAATCAGACTCGGAGGTTAAATTTTCCCCACTTTTATCAGCGCGATTTCCCCCCAAATTATTTAATAGGGGTTTGGGGGCAGTGCCCCTTGCAGGGTCCAGGGGTAGCACCCTTGGCGCGCTCCCTGTCGTGATACAGGGTGGGGTCAAGGGGCAATGCCCCCGAAACCTCAAATGACTTTTATTATTTTATAAAGGCGTTGGGAGTTATTTTTTCTACTGGCTGACATTAAAAAACCCTATCTTGTAACCGATATAAGTCTTGGTAAAAATGGCTAAGGGTTAGGGTTTCTGGATATTGAATTGTAGCATTTTGTAGCAGTATTGAGGTGCAAGGATTGCTGGTTGTAATCGGTTTGATTTGCTGGATAATAATATTGGACTCTCTGTTGGTGGATGTAGCCCGAGTTTGGGTGAACCACGTTAAAATTGTCTCTCGCTGTTATTATTTTTGTGTATTTTTCATTCCTCTGTTTAATCTTTATTTGCATTTAATTGATATCTTCTGCACGCAATTCCCAATATTGTGTAGTGCAGGTATTTATACAAATGGGTTGTCAACTAGGCCTTCACAATATATTGACATGTGTTGCACACATATGGTAGAATGTTAGCATGTACAACCATGTGCAAGATTGTAATATGCATGTGAGTAGTGTTTCATGAGAATGGTATTGTGGATGGTGGATGGGTACCATGTGGTGTGTGTTGATTGAAGTTGAGCATGTAGGTGACATTGCTAAAGTGATGGAAGAGACTTAGGTTGTGTGCAAGGTTGCGATCAAATCAATGGATGCCTAACATGTAAATGATCAAGAAGTTTCATTTGCAACCACATTACTGATGAAAGTAGATTGTCATTGATGTCAAAAAGGTTTATCAAGGATGTGTTTGATTAGGATGTCTTGATATTGTTTGCAGGTGGTGCCTCTTGGGATTTGAAATAGGATGATTAGTTCATAGGCAATGATAGAGTTAAGTGCAATCTATTCAGTGGTTAGTGGCAGCTTGAGACCTATTTGGTAAAGTTGTACATCATCAGGAGTTTGTTTCAGATGATTCATTATTATTGACAAAAGGTTGTTACAAGTCTTGGCAAGATGATGTCACATATGGAGAAGTTCATGTGTTCATACTTCTTGCATGAAGTTTGAAGTTGATTATGTGTCAGTGATTAAAGGTTATTCATAGGTGGTTGGATGACATAGTGTCTTCATGAGGATGCATGGATGGTTTGATGTTAGTGATTGGAGGTTGTGGAGTTTCATGCTTAATGTTCATGGTTTGTTTCATGTTGGGCTTCATGTACTTAATGTTGATATGTTGCTTCATGAGATGTCAAGTATTCTTTTTGTTATGGTGTTTAAGGTGGTTGATCTACATTTGCATAAAGAGTCTTCATAGATTCTTATAATCTTGGAATTGTAGTGACATCTGATCTTAAGTACATAGAACTTCATGAGATTGCATCAAGGTCATACAAGACATCAAGGTCATGTTTTGAAATGCAAATTGAAGTTATGCCATTACATGTTACTGTGCAGAGAAAGAAAGCTCATTCTTTTTATCAGTCTATGATCTGATACTTCAAGCATTTACTATTCTTAAGAGAATCATTTTTCATGCCATCTGAGTTAAGGTTTAGGTTTCCTAAAAGACCTAAATGACATTTGTTTTTAAACCCTAAATTAAAAGGATTTACAACATACTTTATCAATGCCCTAATTTTCTTGTCACACTTGTATATCACTTTTTGCTTTATTTTAAAGGTGACTTGTGATTACAGGTAATTCACTTAAGTCGACCTAGTGAAGGGTCCTTAAGTCATAATATATGACCGGCCTCTTCTATCTTCTACCGATGGCAGTGGTATCTATCATAAGCGTGGGCACCAAAACTTGTATCTATGGCCCTCTTTAAATGGTCATTGGGTGTGCAACTTATAATCAATGATGTTTGTTTAAACCTCGACCTTCTCCCCAAGCATTATATTTGAAGTACTTTTGGCTGTCAAGGAAATAAGACTGCAAGTGATTTGCTTTCAAAGACTAATTTTAGTATGTTTAAAAGGAAATTTTTGTTGGTGCTTCAAAAGCATAATATTAAGGAGATTTTCTCTTAATTTAGATTCCTTCATGCAGTTAAGAGATTGAATAAATTCCTTTTCTTTTTTAAGAGTTTTTTATGCAATATTAATTGCATTTTTTTAAAGGGAAACTTTCTATTGTAGTAGCTTTTCTTTTTGAAAAGGAATATTAAAGGTCTTCTTGCAGTTAAGAAATCTTTATTGCAAAAAGATGGATATTATCTTTTATGAGGGCAGATTGATTAAATTGATGATATTTTATTTTTGCAAAAGATAGATTTCAATTGAAGAGAATATGAATAGGTGATTGAAGAGAATATTTTATGAAGAGAATATGAACAGGTGAATAGATGGATGAAGAATGGATTTGAAGATCAAAGACATGGAATAAAATTTTTTTGAAGGTAAATACAGAGGAGAAATATATGTTTTTATTTTTTGTAGGTGAAGATGAATATGCAAAGAAAAGAAATGATAAGGGTCATCTTTTTAATTTTTGTAGATGCAAGTTTTTATTGAGAACAAAATGGGATATTGAATTTTTTATTTGTGAGCAGATGAAAAAGATTTATTTTTGTGAAGGTGAAAATTTATGCATAGAGGAGAAGAATGTGAAAGGACCTTCTATTTTTTATATATTGGTTTTGCAGGTGCATTGATTGGAGATTTTTTGTGTGGACAAAATGTAGCATTGAAGAGATAATTTATGTTATAGATATCATTGTAGTAATGGCATGCAGATGAAGAAAATGTAATGACAAAAATCCTGTTATGATTTTGATACAGAGGGCCAGAGAATTTTGTTTGAAGATGAATTTGTTGGGATAAGGTGCCATTAACCTTGTAAATCCCATTATTGTATCATTCCATTTATTATTTATAATTACCCATAATGGATGTACAAGTTTCATCGATAGAAGTAAAAATTATTTACTATTCACAGTAATTACGGAGTTACTTCACGGTAAGTCCTGGAGTTACTGGCGGTAGTTACGGGATGTCATTTACTATGGTAAATGGTAATTGGTCAAAGTGGGGTGTACATGTGGAGGAATAATCTATTTTTAGTGTTATGACGCACGCCATAGATGCTGTAAGAAGGTGTAAGAGATTCTATGACAACTGTAAGTTGTCATAAGAATCTATGACACTTATAATAGCATATGACACATCATAAGATGATGTAAGTGGCTATTTTTGGCCCCAAGGCGTTCAAGCTTGCATGGGCACAATTTTCCAAGTGTAGGATGCATGTATGACAGCATTTATGACCCCGTAAGGGCCTATTCTTGGCCATGGACGCCCAGGGTTGTATTGTTGACTCTTGACAAGTGTTATGGGATTGTAAGAAGTCATTTAATGTCTTGAGGTTGTTTTAAATTCTATATAAACCATAGCATAGTAGATGAGATGCATAACAGTTTACAGGTACCTAGGTTCTACCGGAGTGAAGGTTGGAGGACAGAGGAAGTGAATGTATTTGTAATCTCCTTTTGTGAAGATAATACAACTTGACCTCTTTTCTTGGTGGAGTTTTTTACCCAAAAGGGTTTTCTCCACGTTAAACACTTGTGTTATGTGCTTCGTTCTTCTTCTGGTATATTTTTGTATTGTGGGTTTATGTTTTGTTACAATCTCCATTATTAATAGCACATAGTTAAAGATTGCTGAAATTTATCTCAAATTAGATTTCCATTGAAGTAGTGTTGCTTTCATTTCTAACATTTGGTATCAGAGCCTGGCTAACTTTGACTCTTGGGTGGTAGTGTGGAAGCTGTAGCTATAGTAGGAGATTTGGTTGTGTTTATTTTGTAGATCTTGTGTTGTTATTATGGCTGCATCCACTGTTGCATCAACCTCTCGATTGGACATTGAGAAGTTCAACGAAATGGGGTATGATTTGTGGAAGTTAAAAATGGAAGATTTGTTGGAAGAAAGAAACCAATGGTTGGCTATTCAAAAAGAGAAGAAACTCGATGATGTCTATCTGGATGAGTGGGCTAGACTAGATAAGAAGGCACGGGGAACCATCCGTTTGTGTCTTTCAAATTCTGTGCTACTGAATGTCACAAAGGAAGAGACCACATACAAATTGTGGAATCGATTGGGTGAGATCTACCAAGCCAAGAGTATGGTAAATAAGCTTTATTTAAAAAGGAAGTTGTTTTCTTTGAAAATGAAAGAGGGTGAGTCGGTTGCAAAGCATTTAAATTATTTTAATTTATTGGTGAGTCAGCTTGATTCAGTAGAAGTTGAGGTTAGTGAGGAAGATAAATGTATCTTACTTCTTTGTTCTTTACCTGAGTCTTGGGAGAATGTTATCCTTGCTATTACTACTAACATTGCAGATCCGAAGTTGGGTGCTCTTCTTTCAGTGCCACTGTCACAGGAATTGAGGAAGAAGAGTTCAGATAGTTCAGGGGATGTTCTCACTGTTAGGGGAAGGTCTAAGGAAAGGGGACCTAAAGGAGATCAGAAAGGGGCTAAGGACAAGTCCAAAGGCTGGTCTAAGACTCCTAGTAAAAAGAACAGAGTTAAGTGTTGGAACTGCGGTAAAAGGGGACATGTGAAGGAGTGCAGAAACCTCAAGAAATAGTGGGAGAGTGCTTCAGATAAGTCCTTGAATGTAGGTGAAGAAGTTTTACTTTCTACATGTAATGTTGTTTCTAATGATCACTCGTTGGTTGAATTAGGATGCTCATTTCATATGACCCCGCATAAGGAATGGTTTTCCACATATGAAGAATATTATGGAGGTAATATCTACCTTGGTGACAACTCTTCATATCCGATTATCGGGAAATGAAAGGTATTGTTGTGTTTCAGTGATGGGAGGATTAAAACCCTCCCTGGTGTTTTGTATGTTCCTGGATTAGCTAGAAATCTAATTTTAGTTTCAAAGTTGAATTATTTGGGAATGTATGTGACATTTGACAAGCATGGCTGCAAATTAGTGAGAGGGAACTTGGTGGTAGCAAAGGGGAAGAGATTCAGAAGCTTGTTCAAGCTTGAAGCCACTACAGTTTATAATGCCTCCTATGTATCTGAGATGTTGTGGCACCGTAGATTGGGCCACACAAGAAACAATGTATTAAAAACTATTAAGAATAAAAAATTGTTGGATGGTTTCTCCTATTCTGATGAGCACTTTGATCTATGTGAGGATTGTGTGTTTCGTAAACAAAATAGAAAATCATTTCCTTCAGGAAGCAATAGAGCAAAAGAGAAGTTAGAAATTATTCATACGGATGTGTTTGGACATGTGGATATGAATCTATTAGAAAATCTCGTTATTTTTAACCTTCATTGATGATGTATCTAGATTTACATGGATTTATTTTATGAAGTATAAATCTAAAGTTTTCACTAAGTTTAAGGAATTCAAAGTCTTAGTAGATAACCAATTAGGTTTAAAGATAAAAATATTAAGATCTGACAATGGAGGGGAATATTGCTATAAGGAATTTGATGAGTTTGCAAGCATGCAGATATAATCAAACAAAAGATAACTCTGTATACACCATAGTAGAATGGTGTTGCAGAAAGGATGAATTGAACAATTATGGAAAAGGCCAAAAGTATGTTTAGTGATGCACAATTGGATAAATGCTTTTGGACAGAGGTTGTGTGTACTACTTGCTACTTGATAAATAGATCTCCTTGTAAGGCTCTTGATTCGACACCTTATGAAGTATGAACATGTAAGAAACCTTTTGTTTCACATTTAAGGGTTTTTGGCTGTGAGGCTTTTGTTCATGTGCCTAAGGAAAAGTGATCTAAGTTGGATCCAAAGGCTGAAAAGTGTACATTCATTGGATATGGTGATAATGTCAAAGGTTATAAGCTTTAGAATCCACTAACCCGTAGGATTATCTTTTCTAGAGATGTTATTTTCAGGGAACTTAGAGCTATTTCTAAACTTGAGCAGCCAAAAGAAAAAGATGAAAAGGTAAAGAAGGTGCACTTTGATTTAGAGCAGCAAGATGCACCTCAGGAAGAACAAAATGATGGATTGGGGGGTGAAGAAGAAGAAGAATATTCAAGTAGTTTTGATGAAGATGAATCTGTTGTTATAGAAGAAGTTGGTGCAGATGATCATGCAGAAGAATGAGTAGAGTCTCTTACTCCACCCTTGAGGAGATCCACAAGACAATGGAATCTAGTTGACAGGTATAGCCCACCAGATTTCTGTTGTGTATATGCTTTATTGAGTACTAACAATGAACTTAGATCCTACAGGGAAGCTATTTCTATAGATGATAGTGAGTCTTGGTAGTTAGCCATGCAGAAGGAGATGATGGCTTTAGACTCTTGTAACACCTAGGATCTTGTTCATTTGCCCAAAGGAAGAAAGGCCATTGGTTGTAAGTGGGTCTTCAAGAAGAAGTTTGGAGTAGACGGGTCATTGGAGAAGTACAAGGCTAGGCTGGTAGCCAAGGGCTACTCCCAGAGAGAGGGAGTTGATTTTGGTGAGATATTCTCTCCTGTTGTTAAATTAACTTCTATTAGATTTCTCTTATCCATTGTTGCAGCTTATGATTGGGAGATTGAGCAAATGGATGTTAAGACTACATTCTTGCACAGAGATCTTGAAGAAGAAATTTATATGCAACAACCTACAGGTTTTGAGGTAAAAGGAAAAGAACATTGGGTTTGTAGGTTAAAGAGGTCTCTCTATGGTTTAAAACAGTCCCCCAGAATGTGGTATCAAAAGTTTGATTCATTTGTTTTGAAATTGGGTTTTGTTAGAAGCAAGGAGGATCATTGCGTTTACATTCATTGTGTTGATTATTTTATACTGGTCATTGCTTTGTATGTTGATGACATGTTGTTTTTGAGCAATACTAAGGGTATGGTCAGTGAGCTTAAAGCCCAACTTTTAGGTGCATTTGAGATGAAGGATCTTGGTGCTACAAGGTATATTTTAGGAATGGAGACCAGGAGGGACAGAGTTGACATAAAGCTTTGGTTGTCACAAAGTAAGTATGTGAATACTATTTTGCAAAGGTTTAGTTTGCAGGACTGTAACCCAGTTAGAGTTCCTTTACCCATTGGTACTAAGCTTTCATTAGATATGTGTCCAAAGACTGAGGATGATCTTGAGGATATGTCTAATGTGCCATATGCTAGTGCTGTAGGGAGTTTGATGTATGCAATGGTTTGTACTAGACAAGATATTGCCCAAGTAGTGGGAATTTTGAGCAGATTTATGTCTAACCCTGGTAGATAGCATTGGAACTATGCGAAGATGGTGTTTAAATATCTTGCAGGTACTCCTGATCATTGTTTGGTTTATTCTGGTACTAATAGTGCTGATAAATCTTTGGACATACAGGGTTTTGTTGATGTAGATCGAGCAGGTGACTTGGATAGTCGAAGGTCCACTAGTGGCTATGTATTTACTCTGTTTGGAGGTGCAGTGAGTTGGATGAGTAAGAGGCAGCCAACAGTTTCTTTGTCCACCACAGAAGCAGAGTATATGGCTGCTACTCATGTCTCTAAGGAGGTAGTTTGGTTGAGGAGACTTTGTACAAGTATTGGTTTTGATTGTAGGATCATTCAGATTGGTTGTGATAGCCAAAGTGCTATCTGTTTGGCCAAGAATCCCATGTATCATGCTTGGACTAAGCATGTTGATGTTCAGTATCACTTTGTTCGAGAGTTGGTTGCAAATGGAGAGATTGAGCTGAAGAAGATAGACACTTAGGAGAATGTTACAGATTCATTGACCAAGCTTGTGAGCACAAAGAAGTTTGTATGGTGTAGAGAGGCCATGGGCCTTGTTTCTAGTGCCTAATTTGTTTTCATTTAATTTCCTATGGGTTGATTTACAATGTATAATGTAAAGTGGGAGAATGTTGGGATAATGTGCCATTAACCTTGTAAATCCCATTATTGTATTATTCCATTTATTATTTGTAATTACCCACAAGGGATGTACAAGTTTCATCGACAGAAGTAAAAATTATTTACTATCCATGGTAATTACAAAGTTACTACATGGTAAGTCCCAGAGTTACTGGCAGTAGTTACAGGATGTCATTTACTATGGTAAATGGTAATTGGTCAAAGTGGGGTGCACATGTGGAGGAATAATCTATTTTTAGTGTTATGATGCACGTCATAGATGCTATAAGGTGTAAGAGATTCTATGACAACTGTAAGTTGTCATAAGAATCTATGACACTTATAATAGCATATGACACATCATAAGATGATGTAAGTGGCTATTTTTGGCCCCACGGTGTTCAAGCTTGCATGGGCACATTTTTCCAAGTGTAGGATGCATGTATGACAACATTTATGACCCCGTAAGGGCCTATTCTTAGCCATGGATGCCCAGGGTTGTATTGTTGACTCTTGACAAGTGTTATGGGCTTGTAAGAAGTCATTTAATGTCTTGATGTTGTGTAAATTCTATATAAACCATATCATAGTAGATGAGATGCATAACGGTTTACAGGTACCCAGGTTTTGCCGGAGTGAAGGTTGGAGGACAGAGGAAGTGAATGTATTTGTAATCTCCTTTTGTCAAGATAATACAACTTGACCTCTTTTCTTGGTGGAGTTTTTTACCCGAAAGGGTTTTCTCCACATTAAACACTTGTGTTATGTGCTTCATTTTGCTTCTGGTATATTTCTGTATTGTGGGTTTATGTTTTGTTACAATCTCCATTGTTAATAGCACACAGTTCAAGATTGCTGAAATTTATCTCGAATCAGATTTCCATTGAAGTAGTGTTGCTTTCATTTCTAACATAATTAGGGTATGAAGAGAATTTTTTTAGTGCACAAGACAAAATGTAGATGTTAATTCTTGAACAGAGGAAGACATTGTAAATTGTAGAGACTGTGGTTGATCATATTATGAATGAAAAGAATTTTGTCAAGAGAGGAAAAAGGAGAGATGGGTTTTTGTGAAGAAGCGAATCAGGGAAACCCCCTGAATTGTTTTTCTTGTGTCCAAAATAATTGTTTGTTGCCAGTGAGGCTTGTATGGTCAGTAAGACCTCTTTGTAGTCAGTGAGGCTTATATGGTCAGTGAGACCTGTTTGTAACCAGTGAGGTTCTTGATTAAGCTAGTGAAGCATTTCAGAGTGGTTTTTCTTCCCCTAGAGTGTTTTCCACTCATCAAATCTGGTGTCATGGTTCTTGTTTGTCTTCATGTGTTCATGTGCTCTAATGATTTGTTCTTAAGGTCCCGATTCATATTTTTATTATCATACTTTTGCATATGTGTTTAATAGATCATTGATGTCTTCCTTTCTCTTTGTCTTATAAGTTAAAAAGGTGCAAAAATATTTTAAAAGTTTATATAACACTGATTCACCCCCCTCTCAGTGTTGTCCTGGACTCCAACAATTACAAATACAATTGTTTTTACATGACTAATTAACCTAGAAGGAAGATGGTAAATCCATCAATGCTTCAAGGATGGTTCTTGGGGTGGAATGAGCAACACATATATTACAAAACTTGCAAAATCCATATGGATCTATTGAGGAAATTTGCTATATAATTATACCTTGAGCAGACACGATAGATAATAACTTACTCAAAAACTATCTCCATCTAATAATGAGATTGCCATGTACATTTACACTGTAGTAAAATCTTAATGATTACTTTGGATTACTCAAAGTATATGGCTATAAAGATCAAAGTAGAAAATATCTAATAAACTTTGTGCAATTTTATTAATATAATAATACACACTTCACCTTGGTATCCATTCATAGTTCACCTTTATATTACTCCAAGCAAATGCTCAAAACATACACACAAAACTAGTACATACACATTTAAAATGAGTAAATTATACATTTATTTACTAATTTAGACACCTAAAATTGTCCGCTCATCATCCAATCCTAATCAGGACATCACTAAACTACTTTCTTCCACAATTAACTAGATAAATTCCTATTTAGACAGTTAATTGATCAATTCCCCTTCCGATAGTGATTAAATAATATTTTATTATTAAATCACTATTCATGCACTATTCATCTATACTATCTTCTGGCATTAATTGAATAAATTTAATCATTTATTCAATTAATCAATCCTTTTCTATAGTCCAACATTAGATAAATATTTATGTATGCAATATCCCTCCATCCTAATCCAAAAATTAAATATATATTTATATTTATTTAATTCCCTATTTTATGCACTTTTGATTAAGTTGACTAATCCACTTAATCAACTTAATCACATGCTTACACATTCCAAATTTTTGACCAACCCATTCAAACTCCTCACATCTTCCAACAATTCTTTTGTACATGATCACATGGACTTCTTATAAAGGGATGGGCAAGCCCTTTGTACAAAATGTCCTTTTGTCCTCCTTTGATTCTCTCCATCCACTTTATCCAAGACCATTCTCCACCCTTGATCTCTCCTTGATCCAAGGACATTCTTTATCCTCCAATCAAATCATGCCACTTGGTGGCCTCTTATCAATCCAATCCTCTCAACTAACCTCAACCATTGATCTCCCAAATTGATCCTATCCATCCAATCCCCCATCCAAAAATCAATAAATCCAAACTCTTGCAAGTCATTTGCAAGTCTCCATGTTATACAAGGTTATGTTGTCATTTTGAGGAGCAATCGATATACATCCAACATCAAGGACCACATTCAAAGAACAAGGTTTGCACATGTGTTCTTTATAGTTTATCTTCATATGTTTGTGTGCATTCCTTATTAGCTCAATCATGAGGTTGCATTAGTTAATGAATGAAATAGGTTAATATCATTTTAGCTTGTTTCTTGTGTTCATTTTATAGATGTATACAACTAGATAAAATTTGTAATATTATCTAGCTAGATATTCTAGTTTAATTATGTTTTTATTTTACCATTTGTATTAGGTAACTAGTGTGAATTACACTAATTTCTTATATTGAAAGTTGTAGATCAGAGACAAAATAGATATACAAATCTACTAAACAAAAGTACTAAAATTACCAACAATCAGATGCTAATATTTTAGTTAATAAATAATAGACTAAGCCTCAAAATTTCTAACTAGAAGATTGGAAACCTAACAATAAAAAAGAGAATAGATCCATCGATAAAAATGTAACATAGTTTTAATTTTGAATAAAAGATTACACACAACAATATGCAAAACAAATAATTTTCTTTTGAACATCAAGTGAAAAAGTTGCATAATTTCATGAGTGGAGGATTTCCATCCATTGATAAAAAGAATGTAGATTCATAACCACTACCTCCTCTATCTAGAGGATTTCAGAAGCAGTGCCACTTGCATCATGCCTTTCTATAAAATGTTCTTATGGAAGAACTACAATGATAATACATTGCTAGCATGACAATGATAGATATTGATGAGTTCAATCAATCCCCAATTAAACTTGGTGTAGCAAAATCTTAGACATGACTCGAAGGATAGGTTGTCCACTGATCAAGTAATTGTTTGGTTCATGACGACGCTTCATTTAAGTGTCAATCTAGGGACATATCTATTGGCATGACATCAATGTTTAGGAGAAAATTAGATTTATTAATGTTCTAGATTTTAGATGTTTAAATCTGCCTCTCCACTATACATTCAAGGATCTAGGGTCGAGTGACGAGCACTATCATACCCTAGGTCGCTTGCAAATGTAGGGAAACTTGGATTAGGGAATTTAATTATCAAATTTCCTTCTCTTATGCTCAATTGACCATTAAAACCGTAATTATTCAAATACAACAACCAATTAACGAATAATGGAAAAAGCCCTTGTAGACAGGAGTAAAATACCAAATCACAGAGTACTTATTTTTAGGGTTCCAAAGCAGAACAGTTGGGGACACTGGAGTAGGTGATCAAGTCCAAGGTACCAGTTTCTTCACGGGATCCGGACCTCCTTCCGACATTGAGTAGCCCTGTAACTTCTATTTCCTGAAACTTAGATGTGGAGGACACTAGAGTGAGCGCCCAAGTCCTGGAAGTGCAACTGTGTCCTACTTTTCTTCAGATCCCAAATCCTTGATGCTTGCCAATCCTTCATGCAACTTCACTTTTCCCAAATATGACACCTATAACCTACAATCACAAGACTTGGTTTGGGGGTTGTGGTGTTTAGAGGCTTGCCTCAGTCAAGCCCTAGAAGACACTTAAGTCTCCAAACATCGATGTCAGATATTGTGAGGCAGAGGCAAAAACCAAAGGAATCAATGATGAAAACACAATGTTATGTCACTTTGTAGTGAATCTCTCATTGGAGGAAGATGCTCTTAATTCCATGAGGAAATTGATGCTCAAATCTGCAAATATCAACACACAAAACACACAAGTTTGCTCTTGCAACACCATGAAAGCCTTGAATCACCTTGAGAACACAATAGCTTGCTAGTAATCATCTAGTTAAAATCTAGTTTTCAAATGAATGTCTAAACATGCTTATACTTGCAACTACAAGCACTCCAGCCAAGATTTTAAAAATCAAAACTTGCCGTGTCGGCAAAAGGACCAAATAATGGTCACAAACTGACACCCAGAAATTAGGGCTGCCCCAAAATAGGGTAGGACTAGGGCGCGGGCGCCCAAGTCCTCCCCCCTATTTTGGGTAGGGTATAACTCAAGAGGTCCTCCTGGGTCTAATTTGCCATGGAACCTAGGTCTCATTCCGTCAAGATGCCAAAATATGAACTAAGATGTCCTAAATGCATGCAAAAGACCCAGGAGCTAAACCTTATGAGGGAAAAGCCCCCAAGGGGACAATTTCTGACATTACAATCAGTACTATATGTACGCCGTTAAATTCTTAATAAATTGAGATTCTAATGTTGTGTACAAAGAAAGAAACAAAACACATAATGTAGGAAAGTAAATGCTCATTGCACAAAGGAAATCTATTCTAGAATTGGAAAGATTCTTAAACAAATTAGAGATTAAATCTTACACACACAAGTTAAAAGCTACAAGTTACTAAAATCCTATAACAAGAGTATGTTGAATTGTAAATAAACCTAAACTATCCAAGACAAAGACCCAACTATAGTCCACTTCAAGTGGGCCTTTGCTTGGATAAAAATGTACCTTCCTCTCTTCCTCTAGGTGAACTAGTAACTAAAACAAAACAACTTGAACACTCATAACAATCCAGGTTCTAGCTCAGTGCATGAGTTCTCTTTGGTTGTGTCATTTGTTAAGGGTCCCCTCCTCTGGCCTTGCTCTGAGGATCTAGACTCAAAGTTTTCCTGGACAATAGTTTAGAGAAAGAAGAAAGGACTCTCTAAATCTATCTCTTCTTTGCAACTGAGGGTTAAGGGATTTAGATGTATGCCCTTGGGATTTGGTGTTGTTTAGATCCCATGTTTTGATTTGTAGCTGGTCTGTTGTTTTTTCTATTTCTATGTTGTTGTTGGCCTATTAATGGCATGTTTTGCTCTACCCTGGGGGCCTTTGTATAAAGGGATCAACACCCTAGTTTTCTACTTATCTTAATAAAAAAATATGGAGATGAAAGGAACCATGAAACTGTTGGAGTAGCCAAGATCAGCCAACAAAAACTATAATCACTTCCATAATTTCACAAAATAAGCCTAATTGATATATTCAAAAGTTAATTAGAAAAAATGCACAATATGCCTTTAGGTAGGAAGGTAGGAATCAATGACTGACTACCCCTCCAAAACTACCACACTTGTAAGCTCAAATGACAAGTGTTTGAGCAAGTGGCAAGTAAAAATGCAATAGGTGTCTTCCAAAGGATGACGACACATGTCTCAACCATATGAGTTGAGAAAAACTCCTAAAAAGTGTTAGGAATTGCATGCAGAAGATATCAATTAAATGCAAATAAAGATTAAACAGAGGAATGGAAAATACACATAAATAACAACAGTGAGAGACAATTTTAGCGTGGTTCACCCAAACTCAGGCGACATCCACCAATAGAGAGTCTAATATTATTATCCAACAAATCAAACCGATTACAACCAGCAATCCTTGCAACTCAGTACCGTTGCAAATGCTACAATACAATGTCAACATAAACCTTAACCCTTAGCCATTTTATCAAGACTTATGTCGGTCACAAAATAGGGTTTTTTTAAATGTCGGCCAATAGAAAATTAACTCCTGATGCCTTTATAATTTGGGGGCGCTGCCCGCAAACCCCTGTTAAATAATTTGGGGGGAAACCGTACCGATAAAAGTGGGGAAAATTTAACCTCTGAGTTTGATTAGGCTCCATATAACAAAAATCTCCCACTTGGAGATTGATCAGAATACACAACATGTCATCTCTCACTTGGAGACTAATCATAACACCGCTGACCCTGTAACTCCCACTGGAAATAAACACCCTAGACCCTATTGTTCTAATTTTATTGTTTTCAGTTTTGAAGGCCAACCGAAGCTGAAGAGGAGCTCAACTTCTCCATTGTCACTGCCTTCGTAAACATATCCGCTGGATTTTCATCTATATGTATCTTTTTCAGCCATAAGTGTCCATCATCCAACACCGACCGGATGAAGTGATACCTTAGCTCTATGTGTTTGGTCTTTGAATGCAAGGCAAAATTCTTTGCAAAATGTATGGCACTCTAACTGTCTGTAAACAAATAATTGTTAGCCTGTTATTTGCCCAATTCTTCGATGAAAGATTGCAGCCATATAATCTCCTTTCTTGCCTCTGTTGCAGCTACATACTCTGCCTCTGTGGTGGATAAAGCAACCACCTTTTGCAACCTAGAGATCCAACTCACCGTTGTCCCACCTATAGTAAAGACATAACCTATAGTACTCCGCTTGGTATCAGCATGCCCTGCCAAATCTGAGTCCACATAGCCTGCTAAATCAACATTAGAGCCCCCAAAACATAAATGTTTATTGGATGTACCTCTCAAATATCTGAGAATCTATTTTACTGCATTCCAATGCTCTAATTTGGGATTACTCATATAACTGCTTACGACTCCTACACATGTGCAATATCCAGTCTCGTGCATACCATAGCGTACATTAAACTTTCTACAACTAAAGCATATGGTACCTTAGACATTTTTTCTTCCTGCTCTTATGTCTTAGGACACATCTCCTTAGTCAATTTCAAATGACTAGGCAAAGGTGTGTTGACAGCTTTTGCATTCTCCATATGGAATCTCTGTAACGCCTTTTCAACATAATCAACCTGAGATAGAGTCAATTTTATGTTCTTCCTATCTCTGCAAATTTTCATACCAAGGATTTATTTTTCTGCCCCCAAATCCTTCATAGAAAATGATTGTGTTAACTGATGTTTTAACTCTCTTATGTGATCCATGTTAGACCCTGCTACAAGCATGTCATCAACATATAAACATAAAATAATGTAGTTGTCATTATCTAACCTTTTAAAATAAACACAATAGTCAAAATTACACTGTTTGTAGCCTTGCTTAGCCATAAAACTATCAAATTTCAAATACTATTGCCGAGGTGCTTATTTCAAGCCATATAAACTCTTCTTCAATCTGCACACCAATTTCTCCTTACCTTTGACCTCAAATCCCTGTGGTTGTTCCATATATATCTCCTCCTCCAAATCACCATGGAGAAGGGCAGTTTTCACATCTAGCTATTCCAAATGCAAATCTTTAACAACCACAATACTTAAAATAATACAAATAGAAGTCATCTTAACAACTGGAGGAAAAATCACATCAAAATCAATACTTTTTTTCTATGCAAATCCTTTTACAACTAACTTGGCTTTAAATCTTTTCTTACCGCCATCTTCCTCTTTCAGCCTATAAACCCATTTGTTTGGTAAAGCCTTTTTACATGCAAGCAACTTACATAATTCCCAAGTCTGACTTTTCAGCAAGGAGTCTATTTTTTCTTTCATTGCAACCTCCCACTGAACCTTTGTATCCACCTGCATAGCTTCATCATACCCTTCTGGTTCACCAGCATCTGTTAACAAAATAGAATACAAAGAGGGAGAAAACCTTTCAGAAGGTCTACTTAGCCTTGTTGACCATCTAACATTCATATGAGTTTGTGGTATTTCTTGTTGCTATTGTAGAGCATGAGGAACCACTGGAACATCATTATCTAGAGTATCATCCAGCACCACATAATCCTTTTCTTTCTTCTCATGTTGCTGCAACTGATCTTTGTACAACACCTTCTCATTGAATACAACATCCATGCTTCTCACAATTTTCTGATTTTCAACATCCCAAAGCCTATAACCAAATTCATCAATGCCATATCCAACGAAGATACACTTTTTTAATTGTACATCCAGCTTGGTTCTATTTTCAGAATCTACATATGCAAATGCTTCACATATGAAGGTTTTGAGAAAATAATAACTTACCTTCTTAACTGTCCATGCTTCCTCTGGAATACCATAACCCAAAGGAACTGAAGGACCTCTATTAATTAAATATACATCGATATTGATAGCCTCTGCCCACATGTTTAAAGGCAGCCCAACATGCAATCTCATGCTCCTTGCACACTCCATTATTCTCCTATTCATGCGCTCAGCCACTCCATTTTCTTGTGGAGTCCCTAGAACCATTTTCTGCCTACAAATTCCATTAAAGGAGCAATAATCCTCAAATTCTTTGTTGCAATACTCACCACCATTATTAGATCTAAGACATTTTAATCTTTTACCCATCTCATTCTCAACCAAGCTTCTCCATTTCTGAAATGTTTCAAATACATCAGATTTCTACCTAAGGAAATAAATCCAAACCTTCCTAGTTGCATCATCTATGAATGTAACATAATACCGAGAGCCACCGAGAGAAGATACATGATCTGGTCCCCATACATTCGTATGCACAAGCTCCAACTTTTCATCTTTCTTTTGCTTCCCATCCTTGAGAAAACTAACTCTCTTTCGTTTGTCATTTACACAACTATCACATAAATCCATATTAATACATTTTAGACTTGGTAAAACTTTCTTAGAATGAAGTACCTTCATACCTTTTTCACTCATATGCCCAAGTCTGTTATGCTACAGTGTTGTCTCAGAACCTTCAACAACTGTTTCAGTCTCTTCCTGCGAACCCACAACAACTGTTCCTGAACATGTTTATTTTTTCTCTGCAACAACTAAAGTAGAAGGAATAATATGACCTATACAAAGATATAAGGTGCCTACTTTATGTTGGAACTAGACAATTGAGAGGGGGGTGAATCAGTTGTCCCATAATAAAAACTTTTCTGCCTTTAACCTTCTTTATCATCTTACTATCAGATTAGTGATGTAAACATTAAAGCATAGATCAACAACATAAGAGCAGAAACATAATCAACACACTTGACACCAAGATTTTGACGTGGAAACCCGATTAAGGGAAAAACCACAGTGGGGGTTAACCCACAAGAATACGTACCCTGTTAAAAGTACTTAATAAAATAGAAGACAAATGCCTTCGGGCGCACTGCCTAGAGCTCACTGCTCAAAAGAGAGGCTCATTGCCTGCAGAATTTATTTAGAAAGAATTAAATAAGAAATAGCATCTACTTCATGCCTGATTCAGTTTCAATGAATACTCAAGAACTTTCACTCTTGCCCCAAACTCTTCTTCACACTCTATACTGCTCTCGCTCCTTTTCTTCTCTGCTCTGTTTCTGATCCTTTCTTCAGATTTTATCTATTTTGCACAAGGATGATTTCAATACCTCTTCAACAAGTATTTATATACTTCATCAACCTTGGAATGATCAACAAGGCGGGCTAAACTTGATGCGGATCATCACACTGTCGGCCAAGCACAACTGAGACTTGAATCTGCTTCTACAACCACTCCACGCTTCATAAAAATGCTCTTAAGGCATCCGCAACAGGCTAGGAACATCCGGTCGGCCAAGACTGGAAGGAACATCAACCTCAAAGAAGAAATCTTCAATCAACAAGCTCAAACTTCAATGTGGACCTCTAACATAGTAGCCATATGATCCAGAGACCTCCACAAGCACATTGAATTCACCAATAACATCCATTCTAAACCAAATTATTAGAAGCATTTGAATCTTCCTTCGGAACCTCAAGAACACTCTCTGCTATGCCTGTCAAACTAGAAGGATAGCTTGTAGACCTCCAAACCATGAACCACTGGTGTTGATGATACACATTAACTTCCCAAACATACCTTTAGATCTGTAAATCACAATTTTATATTATCAGAGCAATCCAGACCTCTTTCCTATCACTCTGTCTTTCCTAAGTATTACAGGAACTGGTTATAATCAAATGACCATAACTCCTTCAAATCTTCATGCAGACTTCTCAAATCTTAACTGGAGAAATCTTTGACAATCCTCTACACAGCCACATGATCCACATGTATTGATTATCATTAATTTTCTCAATATCCTCAACAGTTTGGTCTTTTATGCAGACAACAAAATAGGATACAGTTGACACCTATGGCAACAAGGATATGTTGACATCAATGACAACCCACTTAGGCACATATTTGCAACAATCTCCCCCTTTGTCATTGATGGAAACATATGATGTGAAAAACTGAATCTAACCATCAAGACAAGAACTTCTCCTCCTTTCTCTTCTCACTTCTACAACTACTTTCTTTACTACTCCCCCTTACATCAGCAATTAGTTTTTCACATGACTTCTCTCCCCCTTTAACATCAATGGCAAAGGGCACATATTTGCTATCTTTTCTCCCTTTTTTCTTTAGACTGATCCCAAAATTTGCATATTGACTACTCCCCCTTTGAGTAGTACCTCCTTAACATCAATCTAGATCACAAGATATGAATGTGAATTCCACCAGACTGATGCACCTTAGTGCATCTTAGTTCTGTTCAGGAGGGGTAATAACCCCTAACTTCTCTCTGAGATACTCAAAAGTATCCTTGGGAAGAGGCTTAGTGAAGATGTCTACAATCTGATCTTTGGAAGGCACAAACTCCAACTTGACTTCATTCTCATTTATTTTCTCTCTCAAGAAATGAAACTTGATAGATATATGCTTTGTCTTTGAATGCAATACTGAATTCTTTGAGATGCTTATTGCACTAGAATTATCACAAAAAATTGTGATTGGCTCCTCAAACACAATTCTGATGTCCTTCAACATTTGCTTCATCCACAAAATCTGAGTGCAATTATTTGCTGCTGCTATGTACTCTACTTTTGCAGTAGACAAAGATATTGCCTCTTGCTTTTTGCTTATCCAAGAGACCAATATTCTTCCTAAGAAGAATGCACCACCGCTAGTACTTTTTTTCATCCACATCTCCTACCCAATCAACATCTGTATATGCATGAAGAGTGAAGTTATTGTCCTTTGGGTACCACAGTCCATAATCAATTGTCCCCTTGAGATATCTAAATTTTTTTTGACTGCCATAACATGGGATTCTTTTGGATCAGCTTGAAATCTGACAAGTCCAACTGCATTCATGATGTCAGGTCTAGTCTGGGATAGATAAAGCAATCCTCCAATCATTGATCTATATCTTTTCTGATTTGCCTTGGGAGAGTCATTATATTTGCTTAGCTAGCTGGTGCAGAGACCACCATAGTTAATTTTGACTTGTATGCTCACTAGGAGCCTTAAATTTTGGATTTTATGCTCATTATGAGCCTAGCTGGAGTTATGTATTAGTTTATTATTGTAATAAGGTATGAGTTAGACCACTCTCTCTATTTTAGAAACTTCTCCCTCTATTCTAGAAGTCAACTAGTAGTGGAACTCCAAATAGCATGTGCTATGTTTGGAAAAAATAGTCTTGAGGCTAAAATTAGTGAAATTAGTGGGAAATTAGTGAGCCTTTTTGCCTTTTTGATAGGAGAAGAATCTTGCATGAAATATAGTGATGATTTGAATTTTATTTATCCCCTGGAGGTTGTGGAAAACATATCATTGAAGTTGGAAAAGAGAAAACACAAAAAAGAAGATTGTTGTTTTTTACTGTGAAATTTGTTGTTCTTTAATACAGTACTCGCTCGTACAGCCATTTCAAGGGCTATCACATTTTGGATGATGTAAATTCATGATTTAAATTTCATTTGAGTGTATTTGGGTGTCTTGAAATTGTAGGAGAAAGAAGAACAAAACGTTGTCCCAAAATTGCTGTTTCTAGGAGGGTTTGGTAGGGTTTTAGGAGTTTTATGGGGTTCTGACCCAAATCTTTGAGTTAGAGCCCCAAAATGGATTTCTTGGGTCTGTATAGGTATATTCTACAATGGGTTTTGTGTGCAGGTGTAGGGGAGCAGTCCAAGACAAGATTTGAGGAAGATTTGGCTTGATATCTATATGTATTAAGCCATTAGTGATAACTAGAGGAATATATAGTTGGAAAACTAGTTTCAAATGCCCATGGAGGTCCAAAACCTATTGAATCCATCCATTTAAAATCCATACTAAGTTCTAGAATTGGTTAGGAAGTTTTGGGTCATCTTGGTAGGGTACTTCCTTTGTAAACCTAGGGCTAATTGCTCCTTGGAACAACAGGTACAGTCATTTTTAGAGGCTTGTGTTCCAAAACAATGTACCCTAAATGTTAATTATGTTATATAGAGCCTTAATGGGTATCTAAAAAGATAAATAGTTCTAGGAGTTGTTTGGAAAGTTTTGGAGTTAAGCCCTCTAAACCGCATTTCTAGGGCTACAAGGAAAATAGGCTATTTGTGAAGGAACCTTGGGTAGGACAACTTGCTAGGCTAACTTATGAGTTTGGTAAGATTAAATTGGTCAAAATAACATGTCTCATGCCCTCCTTAAGTGTTGAAAATCATCTCATACATCCAAACCAAGTTAGGCTCATGAATGGAGGTTATAGGTGTCATGATGTGCAAGTTTGCTGTCCTTCCCTCCAAGATCAGTCACTCATGTTTGTGAGACTTGATAAGGTGTTCCCCTATTTTGTATCAAGTGGTATCAGAGCACAAGTTCTAATTAGGAAAGAGTGAAGAAGAAGAAGGAGTACAAGATGCCTCCTAAGAACAGTCCAGTCCTCACTAAAGAAGTGAGATTGATGAAGGAATCTCAAGGAGTCCTAACCAGACTTGCAACCATTGAAGCAAACCTGTGAAGAGGTGGGGTCATTGAGGAAGATAGTGACCAAGAGTGTGAGGGTGAGAATGTAGACCCTCAAGAGGGATCCAATGAGACAGAGATGGATCCAGATGCAAAAAGGTTTATGAAGATGCTGAAGACTGTGAAAGGAGAAAGCACCGATGTCAAGATGGAGTTGCCCATGTATGAGGGTAAGATGAATAGTGAGGAGGTACTAGACTGGATTTATTCTTTAGATAACTACTTTGAGTACAAAGAGATGCCTAAAGAGAAGAAAGTCAAACTGGTAAAGACCAAGTTGAAGGGAGCAACACTGACATGGTGGAACTATGTTCAGTCAGAAAGAATAAGACAAGGAAAAACCAAAATCAGTTCATGGGACCGGATGGTGTCCAAGGTGAAGGGTCAATTCCTTCCAAAAGATTATGCCATTCAAACCTTAAGAAGGTTGTAGAACTTGAAACAGAAAGAGATGGATGTAATGGCCTACACAGAGGAGTTTCATAAGCTCAGTATGAGAATTGGCCATAATGAGGATGAAGTTGAGAAGATTGCTAGATACATGAATGGGCTTAGGTTCAATATCCAAGATGAACTAAGTCTCACTACACCCAGGAATGTGGAAGAATACTTCCAGTTGGAAATAAGAGCCGAGGAGAAGATCAAGAGGAAACAAGAACAAAATGGAAGGGGTAGAGGAAAGAAATTCAGAGGAGGAGGAAACTTTGGTGGAAGAGGACAGAAGCAGCAAGGAGAAACAAATGATAGCAACAACGAGAACCATGAACCAAGAGGAGAGTCAAGTGAAAGAGGCAGCTTTAGAGGAAGGAGATCAAATAATAGAGGCAGGTTTGGAGGCCATGGTAGAGGGTCAAGCACCTTCATAGGCAAGTGCTACAACTGTAATCAAGTTGGACATCCTACATTCAAATGTCCAGACAAACAAGCATCAAGTTCACATGGAGGTGATAGAAGAGTCCACATAGTACAAGAGGAGGACCAAGAGAGTGTAAATTCACATTCTGTGCATGTAGGACTAGAGGTAGGAGAATCCTTAATGATAAGATAGACATTGTTGAAGGTACCATCAACCAAAGAGCCCCCACAGAGAAAGTCCTTGTTCAGGACACTCTGCAAAGCACAAGGAAAGGTATGTAAGGTGTTTGTTGATTCTGGTTCTACTAACAATCTTGTGTCTCTAGAAATGGTAGAAAAGTTGAAGATAAAGAACATTCCTCACTCTACACCCTACAAGGTATCATAGCTCAATAAGGGTTAGCAAGTACTTGTGAATGAACAAACTTGGGTGGAGTTCAACATTGGTGGCTACAAGGATAGGATCTTGTGTGATATCATCCCTATGGATGTATTCTATCTGGTCTTAGACAGACCATGGCAATTTGACCAAAAGGCCAAACATGATGGAGAAGAGAATACATACATGATTGTGAAGGATGGACTGACCTACAATCTTACACCCATAAAAGAAGATGGTGTAGCAATCCATGAAGGACCAAGCATGATGATGGTGAAAGAAAAAGAGTTTTTGAAGACATTGAAAGAAGAAGAGGTAGGATATGCCATCATTGGCAAGCCTATATCAGCCAAGGCAGAAACAAAGGTAGAAAAGATACCAGAGGAGGTGGAGGTCCTATTGGACAAGTATGAAGACATAGTGGTGAAAGACCTACCAAGTTCATTGCCTCTTGTCAGAGATGTAAGCCATCACATTGATCTCATCCCTGATGCAAGTTTTCCAAACAAGGCAGCCTACAAGATGACACCACAACAAAATGAAGAGGTCAAAAATTAGATCCAAGAGCTATTGGACAAAGGGCTGATCAAGGAGAGTTTGAGTCCCTGTGCTGTTCCAACTGTCCTAGCACCTAAGAAAGGTGGAGAATGGAGACTTTGCACTGATTCCAGAGCCATCAACAAGATAACCATCAGGTATAGATTTCCAATACCTCAGATAGAAGATCTAATGGATAGTTTGGGTGATGCATGTTACTTTTCTAAGATAGATTTAAAGAGTGGTTATCATCAGATAAGAATAAGAGAGGGTGATGAATGGAAGACATCATTCAGGACAAATGAAGGTCTTTATGAGTGGCTAGTAATGCCATTTGGGTTATCAAATGCCCCAAGTACATTCATGAGACTTATGAATGAAGTTCTCAAAAATTTCATAGGCAAGTTTATGGTAGTCTATCTAGATGACATTCTTATGTACAACAGAACCAAAGAACACTTGCAACATTTAGACATGGTAGAAGCCATACTTAGCTGGTCAACTCCTAAAACAACAGCAGAGGTAAGAAGTTTTCATTGTTCAGCCACATTTTATAGAAAGTTTATCAAGAACTTCAGTCACATTTGTTCTCCAATTCTGGATACTATCAAAGGAGATAAGAAGAGAAAGTTTCAATGGACAGAGGAAGCTGGGAAAATCTTTGAATACTTGAAGACAAGGGTGGCTCAACAACCTATTCTTGCACTCCCTGATTTCAGCAAGGTGTTCACAATTGAATGTGATGCAAGTGGATATGCCATAGGTGCAGTCCTGAGTCAAGATGGGAGACCGGTTGCATTCTTCAGTGAAAAACTCAATGAAGCCAAGAGGAAGTACTCTTCCTATGACCTTGAACTCTATGCTATGGTACAGTCACTCAAGAAGTGGAGGCACTATTTATTGCCAAAGGAGTTTATTGTCTTCACAGACAATCATGCTTTGAGTTTCTTGAATAGCTAAGATAAGCTAAGTCATAGACACATGAAGTGGATGGAGTATATGCAGGCCTACACATTCACCATCAAACACAAGAAAGGACAAGTAAACAAAGTTGCTGATGCTCTGAGTAGAAGGTCCATGATGGTGCAGGAGATCAAGTTGCAAAGTGTAGGAATTGATGCACTTAAAGGTATGTATGAGAATGATGGAGATTTCAGTACTATTTTTGCTATTTGCAATCAGTCCCAAGATGTTTTTCATAATAAATTTTCTGAGTTTGTGGTACAAGATGGTCTATTGTTCAAGGGAGCTCAGTTGTGTGTGCCAAGAGGCTCCATGAGAGCAAATTTGATCAAGGAAAAACACTGTGGCAGCCCGAGTGGTCACTTTGGTTATGACAAAACTTTAGAGCAGGTCAAGAGGTGTTATCATTGGCCTAGGTTGCATAATGATGTGAAGAAGTTTGTGGAGAGTTGTGAGATATACCAGAGGGGTAAAGGATCAAGTTCTAATGCAGGTTTATATTAGCCTTTACCAATACCCAATCAACCATGGGAGTCTATCAGCATGGACTTTGTTCTAGGTCTGGCCAAGACACAAAGAGGTTATGACAACATTTTTGTTGTTGTAGATAGATTTAGTAAGATGACACATTTCATTGCTTGTAAGTCCACTAATGATTCCTCTCGTATTGTTGGTCTATTCTTCAAGGAAATTGTAAGAATCCATGGATTGCCTTTGACAATAGTGTTTGACAGAGATTCCAAGTTCATTGGTCACTTTTGGAGAACTTTGTGGAAGAAGCTGGGAACAAATCTAACTTTCAGTTCTGCCTACCATCCCCAAATAGATGGGCAAGCTAAGGTTGTAAATAGGTCTTTGGGAAACCTATTAAGGTGCCTAATAAAGGAGCATAATCAGTCATGGGATCTACTGCTGCCCCAAGCCGAATATGTCTACAATGACTCTGTTAACATGATCATTGGAAGAACACCCTTTGAAGTAGTGTATGGCATGAAGCTAAGAGGCATTTATGAGCTGAGATACCTAAGGGGAGTAGACAATAGAAGTACACAAGGAGAAGACTTTGCCACAACCATGAAGGAGATACATCACCAAATAAGAGAAACTCTTGAAAAGAGTGTTGCCAAGTACAAGGAGAAGGCTGATCTGAGAAGAAGAGATGTTCAATACAAAGTAGGTGACATGGTGCTGGCTCATTTGAGGAAGGAGAGACTGCCCAAGGGTAGATATACAAAGCTGATGATGAAGAAGATAGGACCTTGCAAGGTGGTCGACAAATTTGGTCAGAATGCCTATGAGATAGAACTCCCCCTGGAGTTGCTATCTCCCCCATTTTTAATGTTGCAGACCTGTATCCTTTCCAAGGATCTAATGTTGCAGATGAAGAAGCTAAAGATGTTGCTAATGAGGATTGGATAAGGGATCTTCCACCTAGTCAGCCAGTGAAACTTGAAACTATTTTGGACACAAGAGAGATTAAGAGGACAAGAAACAAAGTCTATAATGAACATTTGGTGAAATGGCATGGTTTACCAATTGAAGATGCTACATGGATGACAGAAGAAGATATCAAACAGCATGGAGCCTCTGTCCAAGAGCTCATTTCATCAGGAGATTGAAATCTTTTTACCCCGGTTGTATGGTGCAGAGACCACCATAGTTAATTTTGACTTGTATGCTCACTAGGAGCCTTAAATTTTGGATTTTATGCTTATTATGAGCCTAGGTGGAGTTATGTATTAGTTTATTATTGTAATAAGTTCTGAGTCAGACCACTTGTGTATGAGGAAAATTGATTATAAAAACTACTAACAAATCAAAAACCCATAACATAAAGAGAATTAATCTAAATAAAAGCCATTGTCAATAAATCAAATGAAATAAGAAAGCTTTTACCTAGATTGCGTTGTTCTCTTTGTTTCGAGTGTGGATTGCTCAATAATGCTGCGAAACCATGTTTGCAACAAGAAAGTAAAGTGCTCAAAGTGCTTAAAGATCAATGTCAAAATATCATAAAGTTGCTCAATCGATGCGATATATGCTCAAAGCGCTGTTAAAGGATGCCTGAGAATAAGTGATCGAAGAGGATTTGTGAAGGAGATGAGGGGGGTTTATATCGGTTTCAACAAAGATCGATCAACGGTCCAGATAATTCAGAAGAATCAATGGAGGAGATAAAACAAATAACCATAATGAATGTGCACATACCATGTGTCAATCCATAAGGATATTTTTATTAAGATATGATGAAAATAAGATTGATTGAATAGATAACTCAACTTGTAATTTTGCCTTTTTTAGAGTTCTAAAAATAAGACTGATTGTGCACGAGTTAACAAGATATTTTAAGAGGAATTGGAAGATATTTGAAATTAAATAAATAAATTTATTTAATTAATTGTGCATGATTGAGGAACAGAAGATTATAAATAAAATATTTGATTTTATTTATTTTTAGAGGATTGAGACAATTTAAATAAATTTGCATGATTTATTTAAATTTAGAAGAACAAGTGATTTTAATTAAATAATGTAAAATTATTTAATTGTAGATAAGAGAGGATTGGGATGAATTAATTAAATAATTGGATCTATTTAATTAATGGAGACTTGAAATTTGAAAGAGGATAATGATTTAATTAAATAATAAATATTATTTAATTTGGGAAGAATATAGAGGAATTTAATTTAATTAATTAAATAAAGAGAATTTATTCAATTAATGTCAAAATTATGTGATTTGGAAGAAATAGATGAAATTAATTAAATAATTAGATTATTTAATTAATGTTGAGACATAGGTGATTAGACAGATTAGACGAAATTCAAGTGATGCGAAGACATGGTCATTTTAGGGTGTCTACATTTTGCCCCTCTTTGATGCAATGCAGTTTATAGCGTTGAGTCAAAGAAAATGATTGTTGAAGACACGATACAATTTTGATGCCCCAATGTAGGTAGTTGCCCCAGCGTATGCCCCCTCGAGCGGAAAGACAGGGAAGCGACAGAAGAACTGGGTTGACGCTCGACTAGATGATTGTGTTGGAGATAGGTAGCAGAGAGAAAAAAATGGGGTGGGAAGAAAAAAATGAGGGAGGGATACTATAAATAGGTCCCATGGGGACCACATTCCTCATTTTCACACTAAGGGATTCTAAATTTAGAGTGTAAAGCCTCCAAACTTAGAGTGTGAGAGTAGAGTGGAAGGAGCTGACAACGAGGAGATATGCCAATTCCAGCGCACAGGTATCAGGCGGAGCTAGTGTGAATGTATAGGAGACCAACAGGAGCTCCAGCAACAGTAAGTGTATGAAAACCTCTTTGTGATTTGACATTTTAGGGCGGGTTTAGGGCTAGGTCTAGGTAGGTCTTTAGGTTAGCCAAAAGTGCTGTAGGGTAGCATGGTGCGTTTGGTAGTTAGGTTAGGCACTTTTGGAGTGTTAAAATGCTTTTGGTAAGGCAGTACAACGCTTTTGGTGAAGCCGCAGTGCAGTTGGTAGGGTCGTGCAACGCTCTTGGTAGAGAAGTGCAGTGTTGTTGGCTGGGTAGCGAGGCACAGTTGGTGGGGGAGGGAGAAAATCAAGTCGCCTTTGGCATCGTAGTGAGGCATGGTTGGAAGCATAGCGAAGTGCACTTGTAAAACAAGTCACCTTTGGTATAGGATAGGTCAGCGCTTTTGCATGAATAGTATGGTGCGTTTGGTAAGACAGGGCAGTTCCCTTGTATAGAACAAGGTGCTTTTGGATAGGCTAGAAGAGAGAAGTAGTGAGGGTTGACCAAGGAGTTGACCACTTAGGAGAGAGAAGTGCAGAGTCAGTCCTAGGGTTCTGCGTCATAGGATAGACGTTGGTAGGATTTTGGAGAAATGGTAAAAGGTCTAACAAGTGGTTTGTTGTGAATGCAAAAGATTATGCCTCCGTTGATGTCGAGAGAGCAACACCACCCCATAGCACACGAGGTGGTACAACTGACATGGGAGGAGGACGTGTTCTTAGAGCACACAGGATTATGGCATGTGGCACACCTGACACACATTAGGGCGAATCTCGTCCTAGTGATAGCAGTCGTGGAGAGATTCCATAGTGAGACATGCTCGTTTCACTTTCCAATAGGGGAGGCTACAGTGACACTAGAGGATGTGTATCACATTCTTAGGATTTGAATTGATGGAGAGCAAGTGCACTTTGACCTAGCGCGGGGCGAGGCAGGCCTAGTTGAGGTGTTCTGCACAGATGACCTACGGATAGATGACGGCAAGATTCAGTGGGCAAATGTCTCGAGACTTTGCGACCGGATCAGATGGATAGTTTCTTCATTGATTGGTGGCTTCCTATGCCCAGATAGGTGATCCAGAGGACTATCTATAGGATGGGGCACAATACTATCTGGTATGTTCACACATGGTATTCAATTCGCATGGGGCCCGTGTGTATTAGGGCAGCTATATCGAGACATGCACGACTGCATCTACAGGAGAGGTCAGAGTCTCTTAGCAGGGGTGACCCTTCTACAGGTGTGGGCATGGGAGCACATCATAGTGATCAGACCCATTACACAGCGTCGTTAGGAGAGGGGAGAGCTGTATGCATTTCTATATGAGGGCGTTATCACACACCGGAGGTTAGGATCTGTTAGCCACTGGAGGTGACAGATCAATGAGATGGATCAGTTCGTTTGGAGGCCGTGGTTATTGTGCAAGGAGTGGGAGGATGAGCATGAGTAGCTAATGTACTACCGCCAGGTTTGATACTTGTTTGGGAGGCAGACAGATACCATTGAGAGATACTTGCCAAAGCGGGTACTCTGATAGTTTGGACTACCGCAGGGATTACCAGTTGGAGAGGTGACACATGCGAGGACACAGCGGGAGGTTAGGGACTGGGATGCAGAGATTCTAGTGGCTACAACTTTGGTAGAGGTACGGGGACTTGTCCCTGTGAGATGGGATTGGGATACAGGACTGGCAGATCCAGGGACACTACCAGACTATGATAGGTACTGGCAGACACATAGGCCAGTGCGACTGACTACACCAAGTGTGGCAGGGGCAGTGGGGGAGGTGTTGGTCCTAGGTGTGGAGGCGAGGATGAGGCAACAGGTTAGAGAGGCTAGACAACAGGTAGGTGTAGAGGCCGGAGGCTAGCAGGCAGATGTGGAGATGGCTGAGGTAGAAGATCCCGTCATAGAGACTAACTTACAGTGGGCCGAGTGGCTGCTACAAGAGGAGATAGCCTGGAGGACACGATTAGAGCTTCGGTTGGTACAGGTGAGGAGAGACAGGGATGCAGTGAGGGCAGAGGTGAGACAGGCTGAGGCCCTCACACAGGTGCAGACACAGATAGCCACAGTGGCACAGGCATCCCTAGGACAAGCACAGGCACATGCGCCAGCCGCACTGGCAGTGGATGATGGGTAGTTAGCCCAGGTGACTAGGGAGAGAGATGCAGAGGCACAACTATGGCTTACAGCAGAGGCCACACTACAAAGAGTGAGGCGGGAGAGGGATGAGGCACGCCATGCACTGGGTGGTGATCAGAGGACACTATATAGTGAGCTCATCTGGGTGCAGGGAGAGATCGTGTCGGCAGGCTGAGAGGCCGAGTATTATAGGAGTCTCTACGCGGGTGCAGTGCTAGCAGCTCAACAGGCACCTAGCTACAGAGACAGGAGCAGGTCCAGAGCATTCGGGTCCCACAGGACAGGGCAGTCACTGTCCTCAGTTAGAGGACCAGTCGTGCCACTAGGGGGAGGAGGACTAGCAGGGGGAGGAGGACCATCAGGGGGACCTGTGCCGAGCACAGGTGGAGGATAGGGGCCACAACAGGAGAGCAACTCTACCCACTAGAACATTTACACTTGTATATTGTATCATTTTGTATCATTTTTGACTGATGCTTGTGTGCATCCTGATGTATATTTTGTGGGCTCTTGATGGCCTTGATGTACTATATTGATGTATATTTGGATGTATACATATGGACTATTGATGTAGACACATACATTTTGTATTTTGATGACCTTCACATGAGATATGTGATGACTTATTATGCTCACTAATTTTCATACTTTTGTGTATGCACTTCTTGAATGATATGTATGTATGATTATGGATTTATGTGATGGCATATATTGCTTATATGATGCTTATAGATGTATGATGACATAGATGTTATGACTTGTGATATCTAACATGTGGGTTTTGCAGATATGCACCAGAGAGAAGAAAAGTGGAGGAGGAAGAGAGAGACTGTTGATCAATCATTGCTTTGAAAATGATATAAGGCCACGGGTAAATGGAAGGGTAAATGATGAGCTTGTTGCATTGGTTTCACATTTGTATATAAAGAGAAATCCTTATTTTTGATATAGCATGTGGATAGTTCACCACCAAGGTATAAAAGACCAACGTGCAATAGTATTCGAGTGCATGGACGTTGACTCTGCAAGCAAGCGGTTTGAACTTAGATCCCTTAGACATAGTATGACCTTGTTGGTACATGTGAATGAGCCATAGTCTTGAACATAAAATAAACTTCAATACATGTAAATGCAAGAAGAATATTAAATATGTAAGATGCTAGGTCGTAACACACACAAGATAAATATAATGCTAAGAAAGATGCTAAAGATCATTCCTCAAACACGACACACAAAAGCAATGACTATGCCCCCAATCCATACTGCATTGCAACATACCAAGATTATAGATAAATCAAGGTAGCCTTGAATAGGTAATGGATAAAAGGAACAAAAGATAAACCAAAAAGCAAATTGACTGACTTACAAAGTAAACATACAACCAACATATTCTCTTGCTAAAGAGATTGCTTAGGATAGATTGGGTAGGAAAGATAATAGCCTTATCGTAGGAGCGATGTGTCCGTTAAAGGGGGCTATCTACCTAAAAAGACAATGTCTTGCTGCAGGAAATGCCACATGTCGCAGGAGACGTGTGTGTTGGTCTCGACAATGGAACACATTGCAGAAGACAAGCCTGTTGATCTGGTGCTTTGGTTAAGCTAGAATTAGCTAATGCTGGCAATCGAAACAGTAGGACAGTAGATGACATAGGAAGTAAGCTGCTTTGCTTTAGGTTTGCTAAGAACTTTTGCTTTGAAAGGATGCGCTAGCTTGGTGCTTGATTTAGTCAAGTCAAGGCAAATGGATTTTGATACGCGGAAGACTAGAAAGGCGACAATGTTAACTGATTAGGGTGGGTGAAGAATGATGAATCGTATGTGCTTGAGTACTGGATACATCCTTCGTATTCCAGACTACCTACATACCCTGTATCCACAGGATCAAGACACATTACGAGGAAAGATGAAAAATGATAATATGTAGTTCTAGATAGAGTGATGAAAATGGGTCAAGGTGAAAGGAGGAGATCTTATGTACCTGAGTACTGGAGACTTCCTTCATATTCGAGACTACCTACATACCCATATCCATGGTATCAAGGTACCTTAAGACCGAAATGAGATAATATGTAGTTCTGGTTTGTGTGATGATGTAGGAAAAGCTTTGGGAAGATAACAACCTTATTTTAGGAGCGATGTGTCCATTAAAGGGTGTTATCTATAGAAAAGAGAACGATTGAAGCGCTTGCGAACCACGAACAAGGAACCACTCCTAAACCTAGGTTAAGGAAATGGGTGCCCCCATTATGGTAGAGGAAATTGCATGGGTGACCAGTGAAGAAGACATGGAAAGTTTGACCTAGGACAAGAGAGAGCTAACTGTTGACATAGATCCCGGCGTAGGATGACGACGACAGACATTGACAAATTTCCAAGCTATACTAGATAGAGAGATGGAAATGCAAACAAGGTCAATGATTTTATTATGGATGGATGAATTGTGTTGTGAAAAAAATGGAATGAACAAGACTCGATAGATGGACGCTGACTCTACACATAGTGCCTGTTTGCCAAGTTTTCACTATGGTACTTATCCAAGGTGCCTGTTTACCAAGTTTTCATCAGAGGATGGTTTTTTTTTTTGGAATACCCTAAGGATCAAGCATGAAACTTCTTGAGATGGACACTGTTAAGTGGCTCATCTAGAGGAATGCCGTCAGGTGTACCTAAAATATAAGCTCTTGATCCATATGCTACTGTGACAATAAAGGGACCTAACCAGTTAGGCTCAAACTTGCCCTTCTTTTCTCGGTTTGCTTGATTTGTCTAATTTTCTTTGAGTACAAGATCACCAACTTGAAACCGTTTTTCTTTGATCTTTTTGTTGTAATTATGCCAGAGGCGGTTTTGATAGACATGGAGATGATTAAGCATGACAAGGCACCTTTCATCTAGTAGTTCTAGCTCAGCTAATCTGGAAGTGCGATTCTCCTCTCCATCGATCAGGTTCTGCATGGATACTCTAAGGGATGGAATCTCAACCTCTATAGGTAGGATGGCTTCAGAACCATAGACCAAGGCATAAGGTGTGGCACCGGTTGGTGTTCTGATACTAGTGCAGTAGGCCCATAGGGTGGGATTGAGTTGCAAGTGCCAATCACGACCAACTTCATTGACTGTTCTCTTGAGGATCTTGAGAATGGTTTTATTGGAAGCCTCAGCTTGGTCATTACTCTACGGATAGTAGGGAGTTGAAAAGCGATGTTGGATATTGTATTGTGTGCATAAGGCACAGACATCTTGATTCTTGAATGGTCTCCCATTATCAGTGACAATGGCTTGGGGGATACCATATCGGCATATGAGGTAGTTAAGGATAAACTTGGCTATTTGCTTACCAGTGATATAGGTCATGAGAATGGCTTCAACCCACTTCGTGAAATACTCAGTGGCAGTAATGATGAACTTATGGCCATTGGATGAGGATGGGTGGATTTGTCCTACGAGGTCAAGACCCCATTGAGAAAAAGGCCATAGAGTAGTTACAGGCTGTAGTTCATGAGCTGGTGTGTGAATGAAATCTCCATGCTACTGGCATTGTAGACACTTCTTAGCAAACTGTGTAGCATCTTGTTCTATTGTAGGCCAGTAGTAACTTGTTCTGAGTATCTTCTTAGAGAGATTAGGACCGGTAGAATGTGTGCCATAGACACCTTCGTGTATGTCTTGTAAGGTAGCTTTAGCTTCTTCCACGTTAAGACATCGTAAGAGGATACCATCGAGACTCTAGCGATATAGTGTATCACCCAGAATGGTGTAATAGGAGTATCGATGGATAAAGGTTTTGTGTTGGGTGGATGAGAGGTCAGAGGGAAAGGTATTGTGTTTAAGGTATTCATAGATATCTTCGTACCATAGGGAATTGGGACCAACACGTTCATAGATGATTTCAGTAACGAGAACATCGACGGCTGGTATCGACAATTGCTCGATCAAGAATTCACATTTCTGTGTATTAGCAGGCATGTCAATCAGTGACCTTATAGAAGCCATAGAATCTACAGCATTGTTATGCTCTCTTGGAATTTGCTCAAATGTGATGCTAGAAGAGTGTGGTTTGTAGGCATCCACTAGTTTCTTGTAGGGGATCAACTTATCATCTTTTGTTTGGTACTCATCTATGACTTGGCGAATGACTAGTTGTGAGTCTCCATATATGTGTAATTCTATGATGTCCCATTGAACTACTATATTGAGACCTATGAGGAGTGCTTCATACTTAGCGATGTTGTTGGTGTAAGGGAATGCAAGCCGATATGACTTTGGAATATAGTCATTTTTAGGTGTGATAAATAAGATGCCGGCCCCTGATCCATGCTATGTGTAGGAACCATCAAAGTACAACTTCCACATTATTGAGTTGGAAAGAGTGAAGAGATTCTCGTCTGGAAAGTCTGCCACCATAGGGTGTGTATCTGTCATGGGTGCTTCTGCTAGTTGATCTACTAGGGCTTGTCCTTTGATTGCTTTGCGATCTGTATACTCAATATCAAACTCACTAAGTATCATGACCCATTTAGCTAGTCTGCCTGTAAGAGCTGATTTTGCTAGTAGATACTTCAATGGATTAATTTTGGCTATAAGATTTGTGTGTTGGTTCAACATGTAATGTCGCAACTTTTGGGAAGCAAACACTACTGCTAAACAAGCTCTTTCAATCAGTGAATAATTGAGTTCATATCCCACCAAGGTTCTACTGATATAATAAATTGCATGCTCTTTTCCTGATTCATCATTTTGTGCTAGAAGGGCCCCGAGGGCTGAAGTTGTTGTTGAGATGTATAATATCAAAGGTTTATCAACAACTGGTGGAACCAATACAGGAGGTGTAGCCAGATACTCTTTGAGCTGATCAAATCCTGCTTGACACTTATAATCCCATCGAAATGAGACATCCTTTTAGAGCAAGTGTTGAAATGGTTGACATTTATCTGCTAGCTGTGAGATAAAGCACCTAATGGACTACAACCTTCCCTGAAGGCTCCTTAATGCTTTGAGGTTCTTTGGTGGAGGCATCTCCACTATAGCTTTTACTTTTTCGGGGTCTACTTTGATGCCTCTACGAGATACAATGTATCCCAACAACTTCCCTAATGTTACACTGAAGACACACTTTTTTGGATTGAGGTGCACTTGGTATTTCTCGAGCCTGTCAAAGATCTATCCTAGAACTTGTATGTGATCTGCCCTAGAAGATTTAGCTAGTATGTCATCCACATAATCCTCCATGATATGATGAAAGAGATCATGGAATATCACTGTCATTGCTCTCTAATAGGTTGCCCCTGCATTCTTTAGACCAAACAGCATGACACACCAACAATAATTAACCCACGGACAAGTAAAAGTTGTTTTATGTTGATCTTCTTCTGCTATCCTTATCTAATTATAGCTAGAGAATCCATCCATGAGAGAAAACATTTCATGACCCGCAGTCAAGTCTACTATGAGATCAATGTTTGGTAATGGAAAGTCATCTTTGGGACATGCTTTGTTAAGATCTCTAAAATCATTACACATGCGGATGCGCCCATTGGGTTTAGACACAGGTACAATGTTTGAGACCCAATCTGATTAGTCAATAGGTTGTATAAAATTTGCATCTAACAACTTCTATATTTCCACTTTTACCAAGAGAGCTATCTGTGGGTGCATCTTCCTTAGCTTTTGCTTGACAGGTTTAACTGTTGGATCCATTGTGAGATAGTGAACCACTAGCTTAGGGTCTAACCCTGGCATATCAGAATAGGTCCACACAAAGTTGATGGTTCTCTGTAAGAAGAATTTGTTAAGAGTCTTGTGCTCTATTTCTGATAATGATGCTGCCAGGAAGGTGGTCTTTGGATTTTGCTCTGTGCCAAGGTTTATCTATAATCTTCCACTAGGAGAGCTGACTTCTCTTGATACTTAGATTGTAGGGGAAGGTCAAATCCTCCATCCTTAGGTGCCACAATTAGGTTTTCATAGTTGGATATGTCCTTTGTTTTTACTATTTTGTGATCGAGAGGTGCCACAGTGTGGTTTTCACCTAGAGATCTTTCTTTGTTTTTACTTTTGCGACTGGAGGATTTGGCATTCTCACCAAAATAAGTTGTTGGATCTAGTTCCATTACAAAACCTACTTTATGATCGCCAAGAGGGATACCCTCCCGAAGCCCCATGAACTCAGCTATAGCTTCATCATTCTGAAATACATCTATAACAGGGGACCCTTGTTGGTCCCAATCGATAAGTTTAGGGTAGACAAGTGTTACTTTCTGGGTGTTTGTGGTGGATGTTAGGGATACAGATGATAGCATAAATATGGAGGATTCTATAAATAGGTTAGTCATATGGAGGGAAGAGTCATCGATGGTATCCTCATTAAACGTCAAATCTATGAGAGAAGTTTTAGCCACCTTGTCGAGGATACCCTCAATGTCCAAGGCACGCGGTACCTTTCTACCAAATCCTAACCCCTTCTTGTCTAGTTTCTTTGCAACACTAATGGGTTCCATAGTTCCTTGATTCTATTTCCCAAGGCTGCCTTTGCCTTTATAGCCCATGTGTTTGACTATCCTTAAGCCATTACCATATTGCTTGACTGGTATTGTGACCGGTTCTTTCTCCTTGTAGAGCCAAGAAGAAATGTCCTCAATAGTTTCCTCTTCCAATAATTGTCCTTGTTGGAATTGGGTTAGAAATGCTGGGGGAGGAATAACTACTTTTTTAGTTACTTTGGCAATGGGCGGTTGGCCGTAAGATTTAGGGGATAAAGGCATCCACCCTACACAACAAGATTTTGAGATATCATATGTTCCAAAGCCTATATCACGGATGTGAGCTTTGATTTCAGGAAGAGGAGTAGGTTCACTTGTAGAGGCTTGCGTCAAAGTTTCAAGATCAACATATAGTGGGGATTCAAGGGCTTTTTCATTTTTAGGCACTTGGTTGTAATTCTTATAACTACCTTGCAAGACACGACAAAATTCAAAAGGATTGGGGTCTCCTGGGATAGTGATCTCCGTACCATTGAATGGGAACTTTAGAGACTGATGGTACGTTGAAGGAAAAGCTTTCATTGCATGGATCCATGGGCGGCCTAGAATAATGTTGTATGATAACTCAATGTCAAGGACTTGGCACTTGGTTTCTAGCATGACGGGGTCTAGTTGTATAGGCAAGTGGATAACACCTTTTGAGCGGCGTTCTACATCATCATATCCCTTGATTGTAATACTTTGATCAATGTTGACATGATCCTCAGAGTATCCCAATTGCTTAAGTAACTTTAAAGAATAGATGTTGAGACTAGCACCACCATCTATGAGTATACGTTTGATTTTGTGCTTATGGATGAGAACTTCAATATGAAGGGCATCATTGTGACACGAATCATGGGAAGGGAGGTTTTTTTCATAGAAGATCACATTGTAGGTTGAAGCAATATTACCTACTATAGCTCAAAAATCCACGATCGCTATGTTGTTAGGAACCGAAGACTCTTGGAGGGCTTTTTCTAGCACCACTTTGTGTGCAGGTGACGACCGTAGAAGGTCCAAGATAGAGATCTGTGCTGGAGTTTTCCCTAGATCTTTGACAAGGTTATAATCTGATTGAGTTGGGAGATTGGGTATAAGACCACGAATGGTGACACGACCATGACGAGTTGTAACAGCATAATCTGTAGAGTTGCCTTTGATTGTGAGGGTAGATACTCGACTCTCTTCCAAATGACCTACAATGGAGTCAAAGGAAGTGGAAGCATGATTGACACCTTTACGTTTATCCCAAGGAGGAGGTGGACCATGGTGAGGGAATGGTTCCTTGTACATGTTGAGGTCTTTGTCCATGTGTTGAGCTGGTGGTTCATCTTCAAAAGAGATTTGGTTGCCTTCGATGAGATTTTGGATTAGGTGCTTGAGTTTCATGCATGATGCAGTTCTGTGCCATTTGCTCCTATGGAACTCACAATATTCATTGTCTCTGTACCGTACAGTTTTGTAAACAGGTTCTCCATATGGGGGAGTGTTTGGTAAGGTGATGAGCCCTTTGTGTAAAAGCTTTTGTAAGACCGACTCTATGGGCTCTCCCAAGGGAGTGAATTGACGCCACGGAGGGTAATCTTGTTGAGGTCTCTCTTGTTGTCGGTGTTGTTGGTTTTGATAAGGTTGTCTTTGTTGTTGCTGTTGTTGAGGTGGAGCTTGACTTGGTTTGGAAAGCTGCAGCGGGGTTTGCAATGTTTGGACATGTTAAGTGTCGACCACCCCATTGTTGACCACGTTTTTATTTTTGTTCCAAAACTTTGGTTTATCATTTGTTTGTTGATGAGGAGCATTGTCTTTAGTTTCTTTGAAGATTTTGACCACACCCTTAGCAATGAGGGCCTTCTCAATATTGATTCCCTTGTAGGTAATTTTATCAAAGGTTGTAGCACTAAGAATTTGCAAGTGAAAACCCAATTCTTGGTTGAGATTCTGCACAAATATGCTAACAAGCTACTTTTCGGGTATCTTGAATGGGAATTTGCTAGCCATTTGTCTCCATCGTTAAAGGAAAGAAATGAAAGTTTCACCATTTTTCTATTTGTTGTTGCATAGATCAGTCATGGAAATCTCATGCTCCGTGTTGTAGGAAAAATGGGTGGCAAACTTCTTTGCTAGCTTGTTAAAAGATTTAATACCTGTGGGTAAGTGTGAGAACCATTCTATAGCTTAACCTCCAAGACTACGAGGAAAGAGACGCATAAGATATGTGTCATTATGTGAGACCTCAAAGCAAGCAAGATAGAATTACCTGAGATGGTCTTTTGGGTCCCCTTTTCCTTTTTATTTATCAAACTTGGGAATTGTGAAATTTTGAGGAAAAGGAATCATGGGTAATGACCGATCAAAAGGATAAGGACACACTTCTTCGAAAGAGAAGATCTTCTTGGTGTGGCCAAACGTAAGATCAGATAGTTGTTGTTGAACCTCTGCAAGTTTTAGCTCCATAGTCGTGGGAGGGGTTGGAAACATCTCCTATTATCCAAGAAGTGGTTGTTGATGCCCATATGGGAGATTGTAGTGTAATCCATGGGCATTGGTGTTATAAGGGTCGTATGATTGGTTGGGGTTGTGTGTGTTGTATGTTGGGTTTAGATTGGGTTGGAATTGGATGCTTTGATTTGGAGGAGGTGGGGGTGGCGCTAGGTAAGAATGTAGGCTTTGTGATGGTTGAAGAAAAGAGTGTGGGGGTGGAAAGCTAAAGTTCGTTGGGTTAGGTTGTGGTTGCAGAACATAGCTTTGGGAAGTTTGGTTTTGGGAGTGTTGAGGGTGGATAGGCAATGTGTTGAAAAAGTTTAGTGCTGATGATTGATGTGGTGGGGGTACATAGATAGAAGTGTGATGCGATGGTTGCAGTTGATTGATGATGAGCATAGAAGAAGTTTGTGGTTGGGATTGCATGACCCTAGTTCTTTGAGAGATATGAAGGTTTGATGATGTTGGGGGCGGCATTTGTTGAGACCCTTGCTGCATGGCGATGTAGTTGTTCCCCAGATTGTAATTTGGTGGGAAACCTTGTCGTGATGGGGTTACCAATATTCCACTTGCGATTGGTGTGGACACTTTAGGAGGTTGTTGTATGTTTGATTGAGCTATAGCAGCTTGTTTGGCTAGTTCTGCTTGACGTTGGAGGGTCTCTTGTTGATTTTTGTAGATCTCCATAGGAGTCAGAAGCGGTGATATTGCCCTCTTTCCTGTTGGGTTTTGATAAAGGGGATTCTCATATTGTGCAATCGTTCTCCCTTGTGAGCTTTGTTCGGGTAAGGGCGTGGTCACTTTTGACATGGTTTGGACCGCGTGTATGATGTTTTGGGAGTTTTTTGTGTCCTTGAGATTAGATAAATCAAAATCTTGAGGTAATTTGGCTCCTTGTTCTGCAAGCAAGCAAAAGAAATGATCTTGGTTCTCACTAAGGATTTTGTCAAAGGCGGCCATGACTCTAGGATCTTGTATGAATTCATCAAGATCTTGTCCATCTTCTTGAGAGGATTGACCTATTTTAAAGTGTCGCTCTTCTCTAGATGGGACTTGATCGATAGTATAACCTTGTGGAACAAAATCCTGAGGCATGCCGGTGGTATAGTGAGGTGTACTTACCAAAGGAACCCTACATTCTTGAGATGGGACTTGACTGATAGTATAACCTTGTGGGGCAAAATCCTGAGGCATGCTGGTGGTATAGTGAGGTGTACTTACCAAAGGGACACTACCTTCTTGAGGATTGCTAGGGTAGTCCAACTGTGGCATGTTTGGAGAATTGGTAGATTTTTTCCGTGGGTACCCTAGGAGTAACCTTGGGAGTAATGTTGGATCGGCCTGATTGAGGTGTGTGAGGGGGCGATTTGTGCTTCCTAGGGACAACTTGCTTGGACTTCATAGTTTGTTGGAGTCTAGTGGTTACCATGGAATACACTAGGACAAACTGCTGGGATTTTGCTTGTGTTTTGGAAAAAGACAAATTTTGATGCACAGTTGACTAGATAAAAGGCACTGTACTATTTGACCAAAAGCGTAGGATTGTGCTACCAAAAGTGAGCTACTGTAATACCAAAGGTGAGGTATTTCTATATCAAAGGCAAGCTACTGTGACCAAAAGTGAGCTACTATTATACCAAGGGCGTTGAAGTAGGTTAGCCAGAGGTGAGGTACTGTTATACCAAAGGTGAACTACTGTAATACCAAAGGTGAGCTACTATAATACCAGAGGCACTGAAGTAGTGTCTAATGTTTGTAAAAGACAAACTTTGATAGATTTGGTTTTGGTTCTAATTGGATTTGCTTTGGCAAGAGAAAACAAAGCAAACAGAGTGGCAAAAAGGGACTGACACAACAGATAGTGTATGTTCGAGGCTCACAAAAAGCTCAATGTTTCCACAAGTATAAGACAATTGCAAATAATATCAAGCACTTTTTATCCCTAGAGACAAGGTTTCATTGCAGTAGATCAGCTCACAACTTAATACTTCGTCGATAAAAATGTTATTCCATAAAGGTGTCAGACATTTTGTATCTTTGCGAGAGACGATAGGTAGGGATATCTCACCCTCCCCTTGGAAAGCTCAAGTAGGTCACAAGAGCTTTATGGCCAAGGGAATACTATCTCTTCTCAAGGGAGCCAATGGTGAGTATCATAAGGGCTTAAATCGATTCCCCTTGCACTGATGATTACTGCAACGTTCGGAGGTAGATCAGGTAGTCACTATCTAGAATGGTTCTTAGTAACTTTGAGGGACCAATGCCTTACGAGCAATGCGACAAGCTACTAAAAGATTTAACCAATCCTACTAAGAGTATCAAACACTTTGCTCGATGTAAAAATTATTTCCACAAAGAGCTAGTACACCTCTTTTCAGTTTGGCACCACAAGGTAAGGTTGACGTCAGTTAGGACTTAGCTTTCGCCTTATCCCTCTTATATAGCAGTTCAAAGGAAAACTCCTCTTAGGGTCATCCCTTTTGGATGAAGCGCAATCCAAAAGCAGGCCCTTCTAAAGGAAGTACTAAAATGTAAGGGCAATCATGCCAAACAAAGGTTCAATTGTCCCGTTATAAGAAAAATAAGGTGCAACTAAATTAGGCACACACACGTTTGTATTTGTCAATTGTCCCTTATGAAATTGAAGTGTTTGACGTTCATGTCCATTGTCCCTTAGAAAATTGAGGTGTTTTTGCATACATGTCCATTGTCCCTTAAGAAAAGTAGTATGTTCCTAAGACTTAGATTGTCAAAAATAATTTGTTCAATTATCCCTTAAGAAGGCAATATGTTTCTAAGACTTAGTGCAATAAATCAATATTTCTTCAATGCTTGTCCTACATGAACATGTTAGAAAAACCTATTTTCTTTGTGTGAGTGATAAGAAGTTGCAACAAGTCAATTAGCTCCACCAAAACTCACGAGTTAGCAAAATAAATGAACTTAACCAAAAGCGCTGCACTGGTACCGAAGGTGACTTACTGTATCACCGAAAGCGCTGCACTGTGTTGCTGGAAGTGATTTGATGCAGACCAGAGGTGATCCACTGTGCTACCAGAAGCGCAACTCTGTCTTACCAGAAGCGCAGTACTATACTACCAAAAGTGCTTTAATGTGTCAGATCTAAAAAAAGTTATACTTTATCAAAATAAACTAGGTCCAGAAATGATTTCATGGTTGATTTGAAGTTTCTGATAGATCTGTATCCTGGAATCAAGAAAACTCAAAGGATGCCGCAAATAGATAGGGTAACTCAAATATCAAAAATACTCCTAAATATGTCAGCTTAGGAAGTATAAAAAATAATTGAAAAACAAATAAACCAGCTTGTCAGTCAAATCAATGATAGGTATGTAAGTAAAACCCTGTAAAATCACCAAAATAAGATCAGAAAAACCTATTTTTCCAAAAGTGCTTTACGATACTACCAATAGCGCTAGACTGTTTCACCAGAAGCGCTCTACTATGCTACCAGAGGTGCTATAGTATCACCTGAGGGCGCTAGACTATGCCTCCAGAAGCACTTTAAGATACTGCCAATAGCTCTTTTCTGTGTCTTTTGCGCTGTTCCGTACTGTACTTAAAAAAATCAATTTCTCAAAGAAAAAGAGGGATTAGTGGGTCCCACCGGGCGTACCAGAATGTGTATGAGGAAAATTGATTATAAAAACTACTAACAAATCAAAAACCCATAACATAAAGAGAATTAATCTAAATAAAAGCCATTGTCAATAAATCAAATGAAATAAGAAAGCTTTTACCTAGATTGTGTTGTTCTCTTTGTTTCGAATGTGGATTATTCAATAATGCTGCAAAACCATGTTTGCAACAAGCAAGTAAAGTGCTCAAAGTACTCAAAGATCAATGTCAAAAGATCGTAAAGTTGCTCAATCGATGTGATGTATGCTCAAAGCGCTGTTAAATGATGCATGAGAATAAGTGATCGAAGAGGATTTGTGAAGGAGATGAGGGGGGTTTATATAGGTTTCAACAAAGATCGATCAACGGTCCAGATAATTTAGAAGAATCAACAGAGAAGATAAAACAAATAACCATGATGAATGTGCACACAACATGTGTCAATCCATAAGGATATTTTTATTAAGATATGATGAAAACAAGATTGATTGAATAGATAACTCAACTTGTAATTTTGCCTTTTTTAGAGTTCTAAAAATAATACTGATTGTGCACGAGTTAACAAAATATTTTAAGAAGAATTGGAAGATATTTAAAATTAAATAAATAAATTTATTTAATTAATTGTGCATGATTGAAGAACAGAAGCTTATAAATAAAATATTTGATTTTATTTATTTTTAGAGGCTTGAGACAATTTAAATAAATTTGCATGATTTATTTAAATTTAGAAGAACAAGTGATTTTAATTAAATAATGTAAAATTATTTAATTGTAGATAAGAGAGGATTGGGATGAATTAATTAAATAATTGGATCTATTTAATTAATGGAGACTTGAAATTTGAAAGAGGATAATGATTTAATTAAATAATAAATATTATTTAATTTGGGAAGAATATAGTGGAATTTAATTTAATTAATTAAATAAAGAGAATTTATTCAATTAATGTCAAAATTATGTGATTTGGAAGAAATAGATGAAATTAATTAAATAATTAGATTATTTAATTAATGTTGAGACGCAGGTGATTAGATAGATTAGACGAAATTCAAGTGATGCGAAGACATGGTCATTTTATGGTGTCTACACCACTCTCTCTATTTTAGAAACCACTCCCTCTATTCTAGAAGTCAACTAGTAGTGGAACTCCAAATAGCATGTGCTATGTTTGGAAAAAACAGTCTTGAGGCTAAAATTAGTGAAATTAGTGGGAAATTAGTGAGTCTTTTTGCCTTTTTGATAGGAGAAGAATCTTGCACGAAAGATAGTGATGATTTGGATTGTATTTATCCCCTGGAGGTCATGAAAAACATATCATTGAAGTTGGAAAAGAGAAAATACAGAAAAGAAGACTGTTTGCTGCTTTTTACTGTGAAATTTGTTGTTCTTTGCTACAGTACTCGCCCGTACAGCATTTCAAGGGCTCTCACATTTTGGATGATGTAAATGCATGATTTAAATTTCATTTGAGTCTATTTGGGTGTCTTGAAATTGTAGGAGAAAGAAGAACAAAATGCTGTCCCAAAATTGTTGTTTCTAGGAGGGTTTGGTAGGGTTTTAGGAGTTTTATGGGGTTCTGACCCAAATCTTTGAGTTAGAGCCCCAAAATGGATTTTTTGGGTCTATTTAGTTATATTTTACAATAGGTTTTGTGTGAAGGTGTAGGGGAGCAGTCCAAGACAAGATTTGAGGAAGATTTGGCTTGATATCTATATGTATTAAGCCATTGGTGATAGCTAGAAGAAGATATAGTTGGAAAACTAGTTTCAAATGCCCATGGAGGTCTAAAACCTATTGAATCCATCCATTTGAAATCCATACTAAGTTATGGAATTGGTTAGGAAGTTCTGGGTCATCTTGGTAGGGTACTTCCTTTGTAAACCTAGGGCTAATTGCTCCTTGGAACAACAGGTATAGTCATTTTTAGAGGCTTGTGTTCCAAAACAATGTACCCTAAATATAAATTATGTTATAGAGGGCCTTAATGGGTATCTGAAAAGATAAAGAGTTCTGGGAGTTGTTTGGAAAGTTTTTGAGTTAAGCCCTCTAAACCACATTTCTAGGGCTACAAGGAAAATAGGCCATTTGTGAAGGAACCTTAGGTAGGACAACTTGCTAGGCTAACTTATGAGTTTGGTAAGATTCAATTGGTCAAAATAACATGTCTCATGCCCTCCTCAAGTGTTGACAATCATCTCATACATCCAAACCAAGTTAGGCTCATGAATGGAGGTTGTAGGTGTCATGATGTGCAAGTTTGTTGTCCTTCCCTTCAAGATCAATCACTCATGTTTGTGAGACTTGAGTATGTGTTCCCATATTTTACATCACTTGCATCTAGTTAACATAGGTGTACCTACTGTCTTTGAGTCTTCCATTCCAAATTTCTTTAGCAATTCTTTTGCATACTTGGACTGAGATATGAAGATACCTTTATCTAATTGAATAATTTGCAAACCTAGGAAGAAATTCATCTCACCAAACATTGACATCTCAAACTCACTTTTCATCTGATCAGAAAATGCTTTACACATGCATTCATTTCCACCAAAAATGATATCATCAACAAAAACTTCAACAATTAGAATGTCCTCATGATCAATTTTGAAATAGAGATTACTATCAACAGTACCTTTGCTAAATCCTAGCTTAAGCAAATGTTTATCCAATCTGGCATACCAGGCTCTTAGAGATTGCTTGAGTCCATACAAGGCTTTTCTCAATCTACAAACCATATCTCTCTGATCAGACAACTGAAATCCTTTTGGTTTCTCAATGTAGACTTCTTCCTCTAAATCTCCATTCAGAAATGTTGATTTCACATCCATTTGATATACTTTAAAATCTTTGAAGGCAGCAAATGCAAGAAATAAGCTAACCACCTCTATCCTTGCCACCAGAGAAAAAGTTTCTTCAAAATCAATTCCTTCCACTTGAGAGTAGCCTTTATATACCAACTTGCCTTATTCCTTACCACTTCGCCATCTTCATTCAATTTATTTTGGAAGACCCTTTTGGTTCCAATCACATTTTTGTCCTCAGGTCTAGGAACTAGATCCCATGTGTGATTCTTTTCAATTTGCATCAATTCCTCTTCCATTGGTTTGACCCAGATTTCATCATTGCAAGCTTCACTTATTGATTTAGGTTCAATACTTGAAATCAAACAAATCTCTTCTTGATTTTTAGACATTTTTCTCCTAGTTAGAACACCTTTACTCTAATCTCATATGATCTGATCTTCATGATGATTTAACCTTACATACCTGGGAGTTTTGGAGATTGTTTGAGCTTCTATTTCTTGAACTTGTTCCTCATCATCTGTGTTAACCTCTAGAGTTACCGGTTCAAACTGAATCTGATTCTGAACTTGAACTTGCCTTCCTTGATTTTGACTTTCATCTTGATCATCTAAATCATATCTAGAGTACCTGGAGTGTCCTTCTTTGCTTTCATCAACTTTAACGTTCGCACTTTCAACAATTTTCTTCAATCTTTTATTAAAGCACTGGTAGGCCTTAGTTTGAGTTGAGTATCCCAAAAATATTCCTTCATCACTTCTTTCCTCAAACTTACCTAAATCCTCTTCTCTTTTGATATAATATTTACTACCAAAGACTTTGAAGTATCTCATAGTAGGAGGATGACCAAACCAAAGTTCATCAGAGTCTTACTAGAATTTCCTTTGATCTGCACCTGGTTAAGAGTGTAGACAATAGTACTCACGGCTTCTCTCCAATAAACTTGAGGAACATTTGTTTCCATCATCATGGTTCTGGCCACTTCTTGAATGGTCTGGTTCTTTCTTTCCACAACTCCAGTTTGCTGAGGAGTCCTAGGAGCAGATAATTATCTTTTTATTCCATGCTTTTCACATAAAGCATCAAACTCATCGGAGGTAAATTCTCCACCTCTGTCAAATCTCAAACACTTTAATTTCTCACCAATCTCATTTTCAACTATCATCTTGAACACCTTAAACTTGTCAAGGGCTTCTGATTTTTCTCTCAGAAAAGTTACCCACATCATCCGGGAGTAATCATCAATTATCAACATGAAATATTTGTCTCCTTGCACACTCCTAATTCTAGCAGGACCACAAAGATTAGTATGTACTAGTTCCAATCTCTCACTTGAACCTTGTTCCTTACTCTTGAATGAAATTTTGTTTTGTTTAACCAATTGACATTCTCTACATATGTTATTAGATTTCACAAGTCTTAGAAGATCTCTTACAGCTTGAGTGGAACTTATTTTGACAATGTTGTCAAAATTCACATGACACATCCTCCTATGCCATAGCCAACTTTGATCTAACTGAGAAATCAAACAACTTTTCCTAGAACTACTTAAGTGAAAGATGTTACCTCTGGTTTGAGTACCGGATGCAATTTCAGTTCTAGAGCTTTCCAAGATTCTGTATTTTCCATCCTTGAACCGAAGATCATAACCCTTGTCAACCAACTATCTAACACTAAGAAGATTATGTTTCAGTCCTTCCACATACAGAACATCATTGGTGTTGTTCTTTCCATCAAAAGAGATAGATCCTCTGCCACAGATTCTACCAGCTGAGTTGTCTCCAAATTTCACAAATCCTCCTTCATAGTTTTCAACATTTACAAACTTACTCTTGTCACCAGTCATATGATGAGAACATCCACTATCAATCACCCATTCATCCTTTTCAATAACCTGAGCAACCAAGGCACTTTCCACATTTTCATAGCTACCAGATTTAGTAGACACTAGATCTTCTTCTTTGATAGCAATAAACACCCAATCATTTTCAGAGGAGCCTCCATGATCATATTCATCATCTGTTACCCCTTCTTCTCCATTTTATTGGACATAGTAACATTTCTTCTGACCTTTGTACCTGTTAGGGTTTGGTTTTGAAAACCTCTCCAGACATCTTGAGGCAAAATGACCCATCTTATTACAAGCAAAACATTTGAGTGGTAATTTTCCTTCATACTTACCTGATCCTCTTGGCATTCTTCTGGCAATAAGAGCTTCAAGATCTGTTGTTTCTATTTCAACATCTTCAAGATCCTTTCTTATCTTCATAAATCTGTTTGATCTTGTAGAAAAGCTTTCACCCGGATCATATCTTTGTTTTCCATACACACTAGCCTTAAATGTAGATTCAGACTTGGGAAGAGAATCACCAAACTCACTTAATTCGAAAGTTGAAATTTTGCCAACTAGGTGATCTCTTGTAACCTCTGAGACTGTCCTGATCTCTTCTATAGCTGCAACCTTATGTTTGTATGAATCTGGTAAAAATCTGAGTACTTTTGATACAATTTCTGATTCTTCCAAAGTTCCACCAGCACACCTAATGCCACACACAAGTTCATTTATCTTTTGCATGTAGATTGTGATGTTTTCATCTTCGCTCATCCCTATAGTTTCAAATTTTCCTCTCAGACTTTACAGCTTTGCACATTTGACATATTTATCACCTTCATACAGATACTCCAACTTTTTCTAGATTTCATAAGCAATTTTTAGACTAAAGACATTTGTCATCTCTGAATCAGTCGGGGCACTCAACAAGGCTTCTTTAGCTCGAAGATTATTTTCAGCATCTTTGACTTGATTAGGAGTTGAAGGACCTTTCTCCAGAGGTTTATACTCAACACTGGTTATTGCCCCATAAGCATCGCCCATGCATTGCAAATGGTACTCCATGCGATTTTTCCAAACAAAACAATTTGTTCCATCAAATCTTGGACTATCCTTCTTGTAGGTTGACATCCTGGAGATCTCCTCAAGTAGTTAGACTTTTATGAGAGGATTTGGCTCTGATACCAATTGTTGGAACTAGACAACTGAGAAGGGGGTGAATCAGTTGTCCCACAATAAAAAATTTCTGCCTTTAACCTTCTTTATTATCTTACTATTAGATTAGTGATGTAAACATTAAAGCATAGATCAACAACATAAGAGTAGAAACATAATCAACACACGTGAAACCAAGATTTTGACATGGAAACCTTGTTAAGGAAAAAACCATGGTCGGGATTAACCCACAAAAATGTGTACCCTGTTAAAAGTGCTTAATAAAATAGAAGGCACATGCCTTTGGGTGCACTGCCCAAAGCTCACTACTCAAAAGAGAGGCTCATTGCCTACATAATTTATTTAGAAAGAATTAATTGAGAAATAACATCTACTTCATGCCTGATTCAGTTTCAATGAATGCTCAAGAACTTTTGCTTTTGCCCCAAACTCTTCTTGACACTCTATACTGCTCTCGCTCCTTTTCTTCTCTACTCTACTCCTGATCCTTTCTTTGGATTTTATCTGTTTTGCACAAGGATGATTTCAATACCTCTTCAAGAAGTATTTATATACTTCATCAACCTTGGAATGATCAACAAGGTCAGCTAAACTTGACGTGGATCATCACACTATCGGTCAAGCACAACTAAGACTTGAATTTGCTTCTACAACCACTCCACGCTTCATAAAAATGCTCTTAAGGTATCCGCAACAGGCTAGGAACATCCGATCGGCCAAGACTGGAAGGAACATCAACCTCAAAGAAGAAATCTTCAATCAACAAGCTCAAACTTCAATGCGAACCTCTAACATAGTAGCCATATGATCCAGAGACCTCCACAAGCACATTGAATTCACCAATAACATCCATTCCAAACCAAATTATCAGAAGCATTTGAATCTTCCTCTGGAACCTCAAGAACACTCTCTGCCATGACTATCAAACTAGAAGGATAGCTTGTGGACCTCCAAACCATGAACCACTGGTGTTGATGATACACATTGACTTCCCAAACATGCCTTCAGATCCGCAGATCACAATTTTATATTACCGGAGCAATCCAGACCTCTTTCCTATCACTCTATCTTTCCTGAGTATTGCAGGAACTGGTTATACTCAGATGGCCATAACTCCTTCAAATCTTCATGCAGATTTATCAAATCTTAACTGGAGCAATCTTTGACAATCCTCTACATAGCCACATGATCCACATGTATTGATTGTCATTAATTTTCTCAATATCCTCAATAGTCCGGTCTTCTATGCAGATAGCAAAATAGGATACAGTTGACACCAATGGCAACACGGATATGTTGACATCAATGACAACCCACTTAGGCACATATTTGCAACACTTTCACACCTTTTGCTACTATTAAGGCACCTCTTGAAACCTTCCAATTTTTATCATTAAAAGTCACTGTGCAACCTTCATCACCTAGGTGCCCTACTGAAATTAAATTCATACTTAGCCTTGGAACGTGCTTTACCTCTTGTAGTAGCCAATGATTCCCATTCTTCAACTTAATCTTAATTCTTCCCTTTCCAACAATCTAACAGGGTTCGTTATCTCCCAAATAAACTAGCCCAAAATCCCTTTAGACATAATCAAGAAAATAGCTTCTGTGGGGCGTAGCATGAAATGAGGCCCCTGAATCTAAAACCCATGAATCATCAACATTATCTAGGGAAAGAATCAAAGCATTATCTTTAGATTTATTACTTACCACATTTGCCTCCTTATTGCCTTCTTGTTTGTCTCTTTCTTTATTCTTCCGAGACCAACAATCTTTCTTCAGATGACCTAGTTTCCCACAGTACTAGCAATTCTTCTGTCCTCTGGATTGGGACCTCTTGTCCTTTGATTTTCCTCATGACTTCCCATGACCTCCAGAACCTTTTCCTCTCTCCTTTGATCTGGCCCTACTTTCTACATTCAAAACACTACCTGATGTGTACCCTCCTGAGCTTTTCTGTCACATTTCCTCGCTAAGGATAACACCAACAACATCATCAAATTTCAAATTATTTGAACCAGAGACAGAGTTACTTACAACCATTACCAAGCTATTCTAGCTTTCTGGCAAAGAACATAAAACTAAGAGAGCCCTCACCTCTTCATCAAATTTCACTTTTACAGAAGTTAACTGACTGGTAATCATATTAAACTCATTTAAATGATTTGTCATAGATCCACCTTCAATCATTTTTAGATTAAACAAATGCTTCATGAGAAATACCTTATTTGAGGCTGAGGCTTTTTCATACAATTTATCCAAAGCTTTCATCAATTCATTTGTTGTTTTTGCTTCTATTATATTGAATGCCACAGATGATGCTAGGTACAACCGAATGGTTCCCAGTGCCTCTCTGTCCAGAAGTTCCCAATCCTCATCAGTCATTGCTGTCAGTTTTTTGGCTATTCATTCCAATGGCCTCCATAAATCCTTTTGATAGAGATAATCCTCCATCTGCATCTTTCATAACTGATAGTTCTACCCATTGAATTTATCTACCTTTAATTTACCCTCATCCGCCATTGCTCCCACTTAACCGTGAGACCTTCTTGTAGACGATAATCAAACACAACTCGCTCTAATACCAATTGTTAGGAATTGCATGTAGAAGATATCAATTAAATGTAAATAAATATTTAAGAGAGGAGTGAAAAATACACAGAAATAATAACAGTGAGAGATAATTTTTAACGTGGTTCACCCAAACTTGAGCTACATCCACCAACAGAGAGTCCAATATTATTATCCATCAAATCAAACTAATTACAACCAGTAATCCTTGCAACTCAATACCATTGCAAATGCTACAATACAATATCAACAGAAACCCTAACCCTTAGCTGTTTTTATCAAGACTTATGTCAATTGCAAAATAGGGTTTTTTTTTTCTGTCGACCAATAGAAAAATAACTCCTAACACCTTTATAAAATAATAAAAATCATTTGAGGTTTCAGGGGTGTTGCCCCTCGACCCCGCCCTGTATCACGACAGGGAGTTTGCCAGGGGTGCTTCCCCTTGACCTCGTCTTGGGGGCGCTACCCCTAAACCCCTGTTAAATGATTTGGGGGGAAACCACGCCAATAAAAGTGGGAAAATTTAACCTTTGAGTTTGATTAGGCTCCATATAACAACAATAGGGTTTAAATTTATTTTACTTTTGTGTTTGGCTATTTCCATTAAGCATAGGCTGTCATTTTTTGGCTGACGGTCTTCCTTCACATTGCAGGTCTACGGATTTAGATTGACACCTTCACACTCCATAGATCTAACTATTTGAAGTCCACTAATGATTTAACTCTCCAATGTTACCATTTTAGTTTGGAGGTCACTTTTTTGAAGAATCAATAGTAGCTCTTTGTTTCATTGGTCAGGGCTTATCATGTTGCTAGTTGCAAGCCATTCTTCATCAACACTACTCACCCATCAATCATCAGTTGTCTTCTTCCATGGTCATAGTTTTGTTACGAGTTGTGGTTCTGATTTACAGACTTCCTCAAAACTACCATTCACCAATGTCACTTTTTTTGCATAAAGGTCGTGGTTTCCACAATTGGCCACTAATAGTCACATTTCAAGTGCAGAGGTCAGCATTGAGGGGACCTATGTTATGACATTGAACTTATAAAATGTCACTTTATGTATCATTCTTTGTAGGGATTATACAAGAATTTTATAACCAATAAATTAGCTAAGGGGATAATCTATCTAAATCACTAAAAATGGGGATAGCAAATCATCCGTCTTTCATTACTTTAAAAAATAAAACTACAAGTCCTGGCATGATGGCATCCTAAAGCACTGCCGATGGATCCATGTATTTCCACATTTGTATGGACTATTGATGAACCAATTGCTTTTTGGCATAAAACTATATGGGGAAATAAAAATGATCATGTCTTAGGATTTATTGGTTTAAGTGTTGGGAACCCCACGTCATGGTCTCTATCACACAATGAGTGCCCTCACACTCTATAAACTAGACTATGGGAAATTTATGGAGATCCCAATGAACCTCCATTTCCAGATGATCCTATTATGGACGTACTTCTTCCCCTTGATGATGTTGATGATACTGAAGAGGAAATTGCTTATTGGGAAAGTCTTGAATGTGCTGATGATATAGACATATCCTCTTACTTCACCTCTAGCATTGGTAGCTATTTTGCCACCTCCACCTACCACTTCAACAAAGATCTTGGATTCTTTGCATGCTGCTTCAAATTCTCTCCAATATGTTCACACTTTTCCTCTTGATCAACGAGATATCATTTTGGACATCCATAATTTATTTATAGAGTCTCTCATTGTATATTTGGAAGACACCATTAAGGACATTTGTCTTCTATTTGATGATAGCTTTGATGAAGTTGCATCACCATTGTCTTCTTTGGATACAATTACTCTTGCTTTTCCTAAATCAACTTCTATAGTGACAGATTCTACAGATATTCATGAGTGCACATATTTTCAACTCAATCATCATTGATTTTGACATCCTCTGCAGTTGTATCAGATTCTCATCAGTCCAGTTATCACTATACATGCATGATCTGCATATTTCGATCATGTGCACAACTCAAATATTTTCATTCTTCTTCCTACATATTCCTATCTAGAATGGGAAGATTATTTGCACACTTATGTGGTTCTTTTTCTTCCTAAGGGGAGAAATGTGGTTCAACATTCATGGATCATCTTTAGCATCCAATGTCGAGCTTCTACTAGCACTACACGAGGCATTTTAAGGGGAGGTTGCATGGTTTCTCTTCTCATATCAGTTTTGGCAGGAAGTATTTCTTTGCATGGAGTTTATTCCTTCTCATTTTATGGGGGGGTCATATTGACCTTCTCTATTTTATTTCCTATGAAGGGAACATCCATTGTACATTAGTGTTAGAAGTAGTCCTTGGGGGGTCATGTTGACTCCTCCTACTATCCTCTTCTTCTTCTTCACTTGTACAATTTTTATCATGTATCATTTCTCTTTTGGAGAGGAATTTTACTTTCCATTGGGTTTTCTCTTTTTTCTCCAAGGTTTGAGAAATTGTTTGTACATGGGTGCCTAACATGGCCTAGTAGTTGGTACCCATCATCTTTCTATCGCTTCTCCCTAATTTGAACTTAAGGTGGGTGTTAGTGTGAAAATATCTTTTACATATCTAGATTAACTAGGTCCTATTCACACTATGCTTAAATCTCCACTTAAGGACTTTTTGTTGTTATATGGAGCCTAATCAGACTCAGAGGTTAAATTTTCCCCACTTTTATCGGCGTAGTTTCCCCCCAAATTATTTAACGGGGGTTTGGGGGCAACGCCCCCAAGATGGGGTCAAGGGGCAGCGCCCTTGGCGCGCTCCTTGTCACAATATAGGGCGGGGTCGAGGGACAGCGCCCCCAAAACCTCAAACAACTTTTATTATTTTATAAAGGTGTCGAGAGTTATTTTTCTATTGGTCGACATAAAAAAAACCCTATTTTGTAACCGACATAAGTCTTGATAAAAATGGCTAAGGGTTGGGGTTTCTGTTGACATTGTATTGTAGCATTTGTAGCGGTACTGAGTTGCAAGGATTGTTGGTTGTAATCGGTTTGATTTGCTGGATAATAATATTAGACTCTTTGTTGGTAGATGTAGCCTGAGTTTGGGTGAACCATGTTAAAATTATCTCTCACTATTGTTATTTCTGTGTATTTTTCATTCCTCTATTTAATCTTTATTTGTATTTAATTGATATCTTCTGCATGCAATTCCTAACAAGTGGCATTAGAGCGGGTTGTGTTCGACTATCATCTGCAGGAAGGTCTCACGGTTGAGTGGGAGTCTTACGGTTAAGTGGGAGCAATGGCGGATGAGGGTAAATTGAATGTAGATAAATTCAATGGGTAGAACTATCAATTATGGAAGATGCAGATGGAGGATTATCTCTATCAAAAGGATTTATGGAGGCTATTGGAAGGAATAGCCAAGAAACTGGTAGCAATGACTGATGAGGATTGGGAACATCTGAATAGAAAGGCACTAGGAACCATTCGGATGTGCCTGGCACCATCTATGGAATTTAATATAATAGAAGCGAAGACAACAAATGAACTAATGAAAGCTTTGGCTAAATTGTATGAAAAACCCTCAGCCTCAAATAAGGTATTTCTCATGAAGTGTTTGTTTAATTTGAAAATGATTGAAGGTGGATCTGTGACAGATCATTTAAATGAGTTTAATATGTGACATTTAAGGGTTCAATGCCGACCTCTACACTTGAAATGGGACTATTGGTGGCCAATTGTGGAAACCACAACCTTTATACAAAAAAATGACATTGGTGAATGGTAGTTTTGAGGAAGTTTGTAAATCAGAACTACAACTCATAACAAAACTATGACAATGGAAGAAGACAACCGATGATTTATGGGTGAGTAGTGTTGATGAAGAAGGGCTCGTAACTTGCAACATGATAAACCCTGACCAATGAAACAAAGACCTACTATTGATTCTTTAAAAAAGTGACCTCCAAACCAAAATGGTGACCTTGGAGAGTTAAATCACTAGTGGACTTCAAATAGTTAGATCTATGGAGGGTGAAGGTGTCAAACTAAATCCGTAGACCTGCAATGTGAAGGAAGACCGTTAGCCAAAAAATGACGGCTTATGCTTAATCGAAATAGCCAAACACAAAAGTAAAATCTAGGTCAAGGGGCAGCGCCCCTGGCGCGCTCCCCGTCGCGATACAAGGCGAGGTTGAGGGGCAGCACCCCTGAAACCTCAAATGACTTTTATTATTTTATAAAGGCGTCGGGAGTTATTTTTCTATTGGTCGACAGAAAAAAACCCTATTTTGTAACTGACATAAGTCTTGATAAAAACGACTAAGGGTTAGGGTTTCTATTGATATTGTATTGTAGCATTTGCAACGATATTGAGTTGCAAGGATTTCTGGTTGTAATCAGTTTGATTTGATGGATAATAATATTGGACTCTCTGTTGGTGGATGTAGCTCGAGTTTGGGTGAACCACGTTAAAAATTGTCCCTCGTTGTTATTATTTCTGTGTATTTTTCACTCCTCTGTTAAATCTTTATTTGCATTTAATTGATATCTTCTGTATGCAATTCCTAATAAGTGGTATTAGAGTGGGTTGTGTTTGATTATTTTCTGCAGGAAGGTCTCATGTTTGAGTGGGAGTCTCACGGTTAAGTGGGAGCAATGGCGAATGAGGGTAAATTGAAGGTAGATAAATTCAATGGGTAGAACTATCAGTTATGGAAGATGCAGATGGAGGATTATCTCTATTAGAAGGATTTATGGAGGCCGTTGGATTGAATAGCCAAGAAACTGATAGCAATGACTGATGAGGATTGGGAACTTCTGGACAGAGAGGCATTGGGAACCATTCGGTTGTGCCTGGCACCATCTGTGGCATTCAATATAACAGAAGAAAAGACAACAAATGAACTGATGAGAGCTTTGGATAAATTGTATGAAAAAGCATCAGTCTTAAATAAGGTATTTCTCATGAAGTATTTATTTAATCTAAAAATGATTGAAGGTGGATCTGTGACAAATCATTTAAATGAGTTTAATACGATTACCAGTCAGTTAACTTCTATGAAAGTGAAATTTGATGAAGAGGTGAGGACTCTCTTGGTTTTATGTTCTTTTCCAGAAAGTTGGAGTAGCTTGGTAATGGCTGCAAGTAACTTTGTCTCTGGTTGAAATACTTTGAAATTTAATGATGTTGTTGGTGTTATCCTTAGCGAGGAAATGCGACGGAAAAGCTTAGGAGGGTCTACATCAGGTAGTGTTTTGAATGCAGAAAGCAGGGGCAGATCAAAGGAGAGAGGAAAAGGTTTTGGAGGTCATGGGAAGTCACGAGGAAAATCAAAGGACAAGAGGTCCCAATCTAGAGGACAGAAGGATTGCTGATACTATGGGAAACTAGGTCATCTGAAGAAAGTTTGCTGGTCTCGGAAGATAAAGGAAACAAACAAGAAGGCAATAAGGAGGCAAATGTGGTAAGTAATAAATCTGAAGATGATGCTTTGATTCTTTCCCTAAATAGTGTTGATTATTCATGGGTTTTAGATTTAGGGACATCATTTCATGCTACACCCCATAGAAGTTATTTTCTTGATTATGTCCAAGGGGATTTTGGGCTGATTTATTTGGGAGATAATAAACCCTGTCAGATTGTTGGAAAGGAAAGAATTAAGATTAAGTTGCAGAATGGGAATCATTAGCTACTACAAGAGGTAAGGCACGTTCCAAGGCTAAGTAGGAATTTAATTTCAGCAGGGAAGCTAGGTGATGAAGGTTGCATAGTTACTTTTAATGATAAAAATTGGAAGGTTCAAGAGGTGCCTTAATAGTAGCAAAAGGTGTGAAAGTAGGCACCTTATATCTTTATACAGGTCATACTATTCCTTCTACTTTAGTTGTTGCAGAGAAAAAATAAACAGGTTTAGGAATAGTTGCTACGGGTTCACGGGAAGAGACTGAAACAGTTGCTGCAGGTTCTGAGACAACATTGTGGCAAAACAAACTTGGGCATATGAGTAAAAAAGGTATGAAGGTACTTCATTCTAAGAAAGTTTTACCAGGTCTGAAATGTATTAATATGGATTTCTATGAAAGTTGTGTGTATGACAAACAAAAGATAGTTTTCTCAAGGATGGGAAGCAAAAGAAAGATGAAAAGTTGGAGCTTGTGCATACGGATGTATGGGGACCGACTCAGATATCTTCTCTCGGTGGCTCTCGGTATTATGTTACATTCATAGATGATACAACAATGAAGGTTTAGATTTATTTCCTTAGGTAGAAATCTAATGTATTTGAAACATTTAAGAAATGGATAAGCTTGGTTGAGAATGAGACAGCTAAAAGATTAAAATGTCTCAGATCTGATATTGGTGGTGAGTATTGCAGCAAAGAATTTGAGGAGTATTGTTCCTTTAATAGAATTTGTAGGTAGAAAATGGTTCCAGGGACTCCATAAGAAAATAGAGTGGTTGAGTGCATGAATAGGACAATAATGGAGCATGAAAGGAGCATGAGATTGCATGTTGGGCTGCCTTTAAACATGTGGGCAAAGGTTGTCAATACCACTATTTATTTAATTAATAGAGGTCCTTCAGTTCCTTTGGGTTGTGGTATTCTAGAGGAAGCATGGACAAGTATGAAGGTGAGTTATTATTTTCTCAAAACCTTCGAATGTGAAGCATTTGCACATTTAGATTTTGGTAAATAGAACCAAGCTGGATGTAAAATCAAAATAATGTATCTTCGTTGGATATGGCATTGATAAATTTGGTTGTAGGCTTTGGGATGTTGAAAATCTAAAAATTGTGAGAAGCAGGGATGTTGTATTCAATGAGAAGGTGTTGTAAAAAGATCAGTTGCAGTAACATGAGAAGAAAGAAAAAGATTATGTGGTGCTGGATGATACTCCAGATAATGATGTTCTAGTTGTTCCTCATGCTCCGCAATAGCAACAAGAAATACCACAAACTCCAGTGAATGTTAGATGGTCAACAAGGCTAAGTAGACCTCCTGAAAGGTCTTCTCCCTCTTTGTATTCTATTTTGTTAATAGATGTTGGTGAACCAGAAGGGTATGATGAAGCTATGCAGTTGGATACAAAGGTTCAATGGGAGCTTGCAATGAAAGACAAAATGGACTCCTTGCTGAAAAATCAGACTTGGGAATTATGTAAGTTGCCTACAGGTAAAAAGGCTTTACCAAACAAATGGGTTTATAGGTTGAAAGAGGAAGATGGAGGTAAGAAAAGATTTAAAGCTAGGTTAGTTGTAAAAAGATTTGCAGAGAACAAAGGTATTGATTTTGATGAGATTTTTTCTCTGGTTGTTAAGATGACTTCTATTCGTACTGTTTTAAGTATTCTGGCTGCTGAAGATTTGCATTTGGAATAGCTAGATGTGAAAATTGCCTTTCTCCATGGTGATTTGGAGGAGGAGATATATATGGAACAACCATAAGGATTTGAGGTCAAAGGTAAGGAGAAATTGGTGTGCAGATTGAAGAAGAGTTTATATGGCTTGAGACAAGCACCTCGGCAATGGTATTTGAAATTTGATAGTTTTATGGCTGAGCAAGGCTATAGGCAGTGTAATTTTGACCATTGTGTTTATTTTAAGAAGTTAGATAATGATAGCTACATTATTTTATGTTTATATGTTGATGACATGCTTGTAGCAGGGTCTAACATGGATCACATAAGAGAGTTAAAACAACAGTTAGCACAATCATTTGCTATGAATGATTGGGGGCAAAAAAATAAATCCTTCGTATGAAAATTTGTAGAGATAGGAAGAATAGAAAATTGACTCTATCTTAGGTTGATTATGTTGAAAAGGTGTTGCAGAGATTCCATATGGAGAATGCAAAAGCTGTCAGCACACCTTTGCCCAGTCATTTGAAATTGACTAAGGAGATGTGTCCTAAGACACAAGAGGAGGAAGAAAAAATGTCCAAGGTACCATATGCTTCAGTTGTAGTAAGTTTAATGTACGCCATGGTATGCACGAGACCAGATAATGCATATGTTGTAGGAGTCATAAGAAGTTATATGAGTAATCCCGGATTGGAGCATTGGAATGCGGTAAAATGGATTCTTAGATATTTGAGAGGTACATCCAATAAACATTTATTTTTGGGGGGCTCTAATACTGATTTAGGACACTATGTGGACTCAGATTTGGTAGGGGATATTGATACCAAGCAGAGAACTACGGGTTATGTCTTTACTATAGGTGGGACAGCGGTGAGTTGGATCTCCAGGTTGCAAAAGGTGGTTGATTTATCCACCATAGATGCAGAGTAGGTAGCTACAATAGAGGCAAGAAAGGAGATGATAAGGTTACAATCTTTCATGAAAGAATTGGGCAAACAACAGGTTAATAGTTATTTGTTTACATACAGTCAGAGTGTCATACATCTTGCAAAGAATTCTGCCTTGCATTCAAAGACCAAACACATACAGCTAAGTTATCACTTCATTCGGTCGATGTTGGATGATGGACAGTTACGACTAGAAAAGATACATACAGACGAAAATCTAGAAAATATGTTTACGAAGGTAGTGATAAGGGAGAAGCTGAGCTGCTCTTCAGCTTCGGATGGTCTTCAAAATTGAAAACAATAAAATCAGAACAATAGGGTCCAGGGTGTTTATTTCTAGTGGGAGCTACAGGGTCAACAATGTTATGATTAGTCTCCAAGTGGGAGATTGTTGTTATATGAAGCCTAATTAGACTCAAAGGTTAAATTTTCCCACTTTTATCAGCGTGGTTTCTCCCCAAATCATTTAATGAGGGTTTGGGGGCAGTGCCCCCAAGACGGGGTCAAGGGGCAGTACCCCTTGCAGGGTCCAGGGGTAGCGCCCTTGAAACCTCAAACAAATTTTATTATTTTATAAAGGCATTGGGAGTTATTTTTCTATTGGCCAACATAAAAAACCCTATTTTGTAACCGACATAAGTCTTGATAAAAATGGCTAAGGGTTAGGGTTTCTGTTGATATTGTATTGTAGTATTTGCAGTGGTATTGCATTGCAAGGATTGTTGGTTGTAATCAGTTTGATTTGTTGGATAATAATATTGGACTCTCTATTGGTGGATGTAGCCCGAGTTTGGGTGAACCACGTTAAAAATTGTCTTTCACTGTTATTATTTATGTGTATTTTTCACTCCTCTGTTAAATCTTTATTTGCATTTAATTGATATCTTCTGCATGCAATTCCTAACACCTGTGACTAGATACAAATAAAATTACTACAAAAATCTCAACAATAGAGAGGTGTTTGAAGAGTGGTGTGTCGGTGATGCTTGCTTCACCAAGGTTAACCCAATGGTGGTGGCATGATTGCATACATTGACCAAAATCCAATTCTTGAAACCCTCGACTTAAATCAAGGACCCAAAGACAATGGAAGAAACCCTTGGACCAGGAAAAATGACTAATTTTTTTCTCAAAAACACCAATGATTGTCATTTAATTGATGATCAAATAGAAAATTGCATTTGTAAACAAAAATTCTATACAAATCCGTATGGTACCATATAGGTTGTACAACAGAGGGGCTCGACAAATTGTTTTTGCAAAAATTGCATGTATCAAAATTCAATGAAATGGCAGGCTATGTTTACTACTCGGGCCTTCTACACTCAATGGCAAGGTCCATTTGGCTCTATGAGAAACTCTTGTCTAGGCTAGGTGCAGGATTCACTCAAAACAGGAAGGGGTTTGCTAGCATGGCTCCGATACCATGTTGGAGCAGCCAAGATTAGCCAACAAGAACTAGAATCACTTCCAAAAGCTAAATTACACAAAATAAGCCTAATTTATATATTCAAAAGTTAATTTGAAAAAATGTACAATATATGCCTTTTATAAATAGGCATGAGAGAGGAGGTAGGAAGGTAGGAATCAACGACTAACTACACCTCCAAAAGTGCCACACTTGTAAGCTCAAATGACAAGTATTTGAGCAAGTGGCAAGTAAACATGCAATAGGTGTCTTCAAAAGGATGATGACACATGTCTCAACCATGAGTTGAGACAAACTCCTAAAAAGTCCCTAAGTGGAGAGTTAAGCATAGTACGAATAGGACTTAGTCATTCTAGATATGTAAAATCTATTTTCACACTAACAGGAACAAGAATTCAGTTTTCTATTAATCTCAAAAAACTCTATTACATTCGACTATGCTCAATAATCGTTATTCACTATCTACTATCTTTTACTAGATCATATATGTTATCTTTATTTCTACTATATATAACACTACTACTATATTCATCCAACTACTCCCAAACATGTAGGTGGATGCTTTATTTAGGAATATTAGTTAAACTAGGAAACTAATTCATAGATGGGTAAGAGTCATATTTCCTTGAGAATTGTACAACAATAATTATACATGCTCAAAAAGAAGAGTGATGGAGGATCCATTGATAAGAACAAGGAAGGGTCGATTGACTCATTCAACTTTTCATGCAATCTCCATTTATCCATGAGAAGAGTCAAAATTCACCAATTGTCCAAAAATTACTTGTTCATTGCTTTGTTCTAAGCATTATGATGTTCACAACATGAGCTGAGCACAACACAAATGAATCAGACATCGAGGTAACACATGGGTGACCAGGAACTCTTGCAGAGGCAATCCTCCAGTCACTCTTTCTCTCATGGTAGTAGCCAGTGGAGCAACAATGGTACTAAGGGGTTGTTTGTCTCCTTGAGATTGAAACTTCATGGCTCTCAGTCAGGGCGATCACAATTGTTTGTTGAGTATCTATGTCACTACCACTACAATTGTTGTCATTGATTTGCTATTGTGTCGTTGTTCATTAGATTCTTTGTAAGGTTGTCGTTGTGGTAATTATAAAGTGTCCCGGAGTATATCTTCCTCTAAGGTGATTAAGTTCGATAGTAGCATAGAGGTGAAAGACCTCAAGTCTTCTTCACCCTAATTCTAATATTTCTTCGAGAAGTTTGCATTCTCAATTCCTGAGTTCTTCCAATTGTCTTCTCTCATTATCTTCTTAAATTTTCCTAAGAATATTTTCTTGTTATTGAATTTGTATATCGATTGAATCAACTAAGTTATCTAGATTTAATTCTTCAAGGAGATTTTCTCTTGTTTCCTCTAACACTTGTTCAACCCAATCCTCTCTCATGCCAAGGCACATTAGGTACTTAGCAAAGAGGATATGAGATTTTGAAAGTTTGTGTCATGCAATGTGTTCTCTATGCCTTGGGATGAAACCAAGGGCTTATGTTACTAAGTTATGAGTTGATTGTCTCATAATGAGAATGAGGGCTTAACACTTGTATGTTGAAGTTTTGTATAGTTGAGCATGAAATTTCTAAATGCAAACTAAACTATATGCACGCATGCACTTTTTGGTTCTTTTCTAATATTTCAAAGTGATCTTAATTACTAAGAAAAGGTATGGATGAAATCTAAATGACTTTTCCTAAGTGCAATTGATGAAGGGGGTAAATCATAAAACACACAACAACAGAAATTACACATAGAAAATAGAACTTTCTTTATTGATTTGGACAACTTATTACATTACAGAAGCTCAAATACAATCAGAGGAATCAACCCTCCACAGGCTGCAACACATTACAGCTTCCTATCACAAGACTCTGGAATCATCAGCCTTCTGTAACCCCAAATCTACTAGGGTTTCTGTTTTCTTGCCTATTCTTGACTCTACACCTTCCCCCTTAACTCTACTACTGCCCAGGGTTCCCAAAAATGGTTATTAATAGCCTTTTTGGCGGCCAACAACCTATTTTTGAAATTTGCATCTCCCTCCAAAAATAGGTCAACTTCTAAGAGCCATAACTTTTGATCTGGGTGTCCGATTGACGAACTGTTTTATGCGTCGAAAAACTCGTGGAGTACTCTACGTGCTAAGAACTTGATCTACCAGTTCTGGCCATTTTCAGGCCCGTACAGGGCCGTTTAGTGCCTCAAACCTAAGTTTGAATAATTTTTAGGCATTTTTCAGGAAACAAAAACTTTAATATCTTTCAGCTCACAAATGATCTTTGCATGATTCTTTCGCCAAAGGTTTTATTTTTCAATTATGAAGCTTCCTATAAGTTTTTACTTCAATCCATGCCCAAATGCAAACTTTCTAAAAATAGCAGATTGTTATTTTTAGCAGTTTGGAAAAACTGAAAGTTCTACATCATTATTCAAGCGATTATGGAACCAGAACCACAAATTTTGAAAAGAAATGGAAATAACATCAACAATTTTGAAACACATCTTTTTTTGGGTGATGCAAGATTGCCCTTACACCACTGGATGCTCTTGCATCAGACACCCAGGGTAATTTGAAAAGTGACCCTGTCACGTCTCAGGTGTTTGTGTGAGGAAAACCCAAATGGTCAACCTCTGCCTTAGACAACCAAGAAGAATCTTCAACATGCCTTCCTTTCCATTTCACCAGATATTCTTCGTATTGCCTATTCTGAATACTTCTTCCCACATGGCTATCCAATATCTCTTCTATCTCCTCTATTGAAGTAGATGCCAGAATACTCCACTGTTCTTTTGTTGGTCCATCCTCTCTTCCACCTTCATGATATTTTGATAAATCAGCAATGTTGAAAACATGAGAAATGTTGATCTCACTCAGTAACTCCACCTCATATGCATTTCTGGAATCATGTTTCTTCAAAATTCTGCATGGTCCAAATTTCTTCATTTTCAGCTTATTGTATGTTCCAATTGGGAACCTTTCTTTTCTCAAGTGAACCATGACTTCATCTCCTACCTGGAATTCCTTATATCTCCTCTTCTAATTTTCCTTAGCCTTGTACTGAATATTCATCTTATTAATGTGCTTTCTCACCTCTTGATGCAAATTCTTCATGTGTTCTGCAAAGTCTTCAGCCTCGACACTTGTCTTTTCTCCTTTGTTCAGATTCCTTAACTCTAAAGCATTTCTTGGACTATTCCCATATACAATCTGGAATGGTGATTTACCAGTACTCCTATAGACAAAATTGTTGTAAGCAAATTCTGCCTGTGGTAAAATCAAATCCCATCCCTTGGGCTTATCTCCTACTAAGCATTGTAGCAAGTTACCCAAACTCCTATTCACCACTTCGGTCTGTCCATCAGTTTGTGGATGGTGTACAGAACTGAACTTCAAATCTACCTTCAACTTCTTCCACAATGTCCTCTAGAAATAACCAACAAACTTGGTATCTCAATCTAAAACTATGCTCTTTGGTAGACCGTGTAATCTCACCACCTCCCTGAAAAATAATTCTACAATATGAACAACATCATTAGTCTTCTTGCAAGAAATAAAATTTGCCATCTTTGAGAATCTGTCCACCACCACAAAAATGAAATCATGTCCTCTCTGTGTCCTTGGTAAACTAAGAACAAAATCCATACTGATATCATCCCATGGCTTCTCTGGTACATGTAATGGCTGATATAGTCCTATATTCTGACTTGCCCCTTTTGCCATCTGACACACTCTGCAACTTTGCACAAATTTCTTCACATCCTGTTGCAACTGTGGCCAATAATAATTTTCACCAACAATAGAAATGGTCTTATCTTGACCAAAGTGTCCAACCAATCCTCCACTATGCTTCTCCTTAATCAGGTTCTCTCTCATGGAACTCCTTAGAATGTACAACTGGCTTCCTCTAAACAACATGCCATCTTGGATTATGAAATCCAACCATTTTGTCCTGTCCAAAGTAACAGGTTCCAAACAAGCTTTCCAGGCCTCTACAAAATCTGGATCTTCAGGATACAAACTTTTGAGCTCATCGAACCCAACAACCTCTATCTTCATTTCTGTCAACAAATTTTGCCTTCTGCTCAAGGCATCTGCAACTCTGTTGGACTTCCCACTCCTGTGCTTCAAAACAAAAGTATAACTCTGCAAAAACTCAACCCATTTTAAGTGCCTCTGGTTCAACTTTCTTTGACTATTAAGATACTACAAATCCTGATGATCAGTATATAAAACAAACTCCTTTGGCAACAAATAATGTCTCCATTTCTTCAAAGCCTGAACTATTGCATAAAACTCCTGATCATAAACATAATACTTTTTCTTGGCATCATTAAGCTTCTCACTAAAGTAGGCAATGGGCTTACCTTCTTGACTCAAAACAATTCCTATAGCACTACCACTAGCATCACAATCTACCTAAAACACCTTATTGAAATCTGGAAGTGCCAACATAGGTTGCTCTGTGACTTTCTGCTTCAATGCATCAAAGCTTTTGTCTGGTCCTTTCTTTTCTATCCCCTCTCATTGTCTCAGTTAGGGGTACACAAATGCTACTAAAATTCATGATAAACTTTCTGTAAAAACTTGCCAAACTATGAAAAGATCGTACCTCTATTGCACTCCTTGGCATAGGCCATTCAATGATAGCCCTTACTTTTTCTGGGTCCATCTTAAGACCTTCCTCTGAGACAACAAATCCCAAGTATACCAACTCCTTCTTTGCAAAACTACATTTCTTCAAATTAATCAGTAACTTCTCCTCCCTCAGCTTCTCTAAAACTCTTATGATATGCATCAGATGCTCATCCCAAATCTTACTAAAAATCAAAATATCATCCAAATAAACAATAATAAAATTTTCCAAAAATTATTTCAATACCTCATTCATGAGCTACATGAATGTGCTCGGTGCATTGGTTAGCCCAAATGGCATGACTAACCACTCATACAAACCCTCATTTGTCTTGAAGGTTGTCTTCCATTCATCTCCTTCTCTGATTCGGATTTGGTGATACTCACTCTTCAGATTAATCTTTGTGAAGTACTTGGCTCCACTCAAACAATCCATTATGTCATCCATTCTTGGCAATGGAAACCTGTACTTGATCGTAATCTTATTTATGGCTCAAGAATATGTACACATTCTCCACTCTCCATCTTTCTTTGGTGCTAGTACTACAGGTACCACACATGGACTCAGGCTCTCCCTTATCAGTCCCTTCCTTAACAACTCGTGAACTTGTCTGTTCAACTCTTCATTCTCTGCTGGAATCATTCTGTGGGTTGCCTTATTCAGAAAACTGGCTCCTGGTATCAAATCCATTTGATGACTTATCTTCCTCACTAGTGGTAAACCTTTTGGTACATTATCAGAGATAATGTCCTAAAATTCTTCCAACATATCTGAAACTTCTACTGGTACATCTTCACATTTCTCTTGACTAATTTTAAGAATCAATGCAAAGCAATGAATCTCATGCTTCATACCCTCCAAAAATTTCCTACCATCTACCAAACAAATTCTACAGTACTACATACCTTTTCTTCCACCTCCTTCAATGGCTTAAACTTATGACGAACTCCATCCTTTGTTAGGGAATATGTGTTTGCACGACCATCATGGACAACGCTCCTATCATACTGCCACAACCTCCCCAATAGCATATGACATGCATCCATCGGTATGATATCACATAGCACCTCATCATGGTAGTCCCCAATCTTGAACTTCACTAAACACTACTCATTGACCAAAGCTCTATGGTCCTTCTACAACCATGCAATCTGATATGGATGTGGATGCTTTCTTCTTGTCAACTTCAAGTTGTCAACCATCTCCTTTGAAACAAGATTGTCAGTACTTCCACTGTCAATAATAATATCACAACACTTACCTTCACATTTGCACCTCATGTGGAATAAACTCTTCCTCTGATTGGGTTCTTTCTCCTCATTCAACAAAGTTCTTCTGACAACTAGGGTTTCTCCCCTTTCAACATCTTCAGAACGCTCAAATTGTGCATCTTCATCTACATGTGCAACTCATGCATTACCTTCAGGTCTTCTATTTGTCCTTCCTTGATGTTACAGACACTCATATGCTTGATGCCCTTCTTCTCCACATTAGAAATAGGTTCCTCTGAAACCTCCTCTTCTGGGTCCTTGCCCAGGTCTACCTCTTCCTCTTCCTCTTTGCTCACCATTGTTCTGGTCATGAGAGCGGTAGGTATTATCTCCTCTCTGATTCTGATTGGTGCTAGCTTCTTCACTTTTCTTTTGATCTTCATTACGGCCTCCATAGGGTCTTCCACCAATCCTTCTGCCTTGACCTCTTCCCCTTTGCTTGCTATCGAATCTTTTATTTAGCTTATCTTCCACCTTTAGGGAAAACTGGTACGCATCTTCTATGGTGGTCATTCTGACCAGGCTTAGCTCCTCTTGAATACTTGGCCTCAACCCATTAATGTAACGGGCTACCTTCTCCTTGTTGGGCTCTACATGGCCTATCCTAATAGTAATTTTATAAAACTCTTATGTATACTCCTTAACAGACTTGTTATCTTGCTTCAGTCCTTGCAGTTGCTTCAACAACTCCATCTCATAGTCCACAGGAATGAACTGCTTCTTCAGTTTCTCCACCATCTGATCCCATCTGGTGATCTTTCCTTTTCCTCTTCTATTCCTCTCTAATTGGAACTCCTTCCACCAAATATTTGCATGGCTCTTCAACTTTGTTTTTGCAAACTTGACCCGATCTGGGTCCTCCACGTCTTCATACTCAAAATACTCCTCCATGTCATTAATCTAATCAATAAGCTGTTTTGGATTCAAATCTCCATAATATGTAGAAACTTTGATCCTAGGCCTCTTTCCAATCTTAGAAATGGCCCTCAACAACCTAACTTCTGCAGGATCTCCTGCAGCTTCTTGTTCTTCCTCAGATAGCTCTTCTTCAACTTCATCTTCTCTTTCTTCTCTTGTTCTCAGCTCAAACCCTCTTCGTAGCTCCTCTTTTAATGCATCGATTTGCCTTTGCAGGGCTCTAAAACCCTCTTCCATCAAAGTATTCCTCCCAATACGATTTCTTCATGGAGGCATCTTGATCTCCTCAGCAAACCCACACCCTCAGGTCCTAGTGCAAACTGGCTCATGGTCAACGATCTGTCTACACACTCAAGAACCCTTGCTCTGATACCACTTGATGAAGGGGGTAAATCATAAAACACACAACAACAAAAATTGCACATAGAAAATAGAACGAACTTTATTGATTTGGACAACTTATTACATTACAAAAGCTCAAATACAATCAGAGGAATCAACCCTCCACAGGCTGCAACACATTACAGCCTTCTGTAACCCCAAATCTGCTAGGGTTTCTATTTTCTCGCCTATTATTGACTCTACACCTTCCCCCTTAACTCTACTACTGCCCAGGGTTCCCAAAAATGGTTATTAATAGCCTTTTTAGCGGCCAACAACCTAATTTTAAAATTTGCATCTCCCTCCAAAAATAGGTCAACTTTCGAGAGCCATAACTTTTGATCCGGGTGCCCGATTGATGAACCGTTTTATGCATCGGAAAGCTCATGAAGTGCTATACATGATAAGAACCAGCTTTGCTGGTTCTATCCATTTTTGGGCCCGTACGAGGCCATTTAGTGCCTCAAACCTGAGTTTGAATAATTTTCAAGCATTTTTCAAGAAATAGAAACTTTAATATCTTTTAGCTCACAAATGATCTTTGTGTGATTCCTTCGCCAAAGGTCTTATTTTTCAGTTATGAAACTTCCTATAAATTTTTACTTCAATCCGTGCCCAAATGCAAACTTTCTAAAAATAGCAAGTTGCTATTTTTAGCAGTTTGGAAAAACTAAAAAATTCTACATCATTATTCAAGCGATTATGGAACCAGAACCACAAATTTTGAAAAGAAATGGAAAGAACATAAACAATTTTGAAACACATCTTTTGTTGGGTGATGCAAGATTGTCCTTACACCACTAGATGCTCCTGCATTAGCAATTTAACTATATTTTTTTGTATTTTTTGGCATAATAATTTTAGCTAAATGAAAAGAAGATGATGTAATATTATCTAAGAAGCAAAATAAATCTTTTCCCTAAACTAAGAAAGCTTTTAAAAAGAAGAAATAAAGACAAATTTTACTCCTTTCAAAGCAATATGTTTTCTAACTACTACTAAAACAATAAAGGAACTTGTTTCTGATCACACTTGGAATGTTGGGAAAATAGTCCCTAGAGCTCCAATTTTATCCAAATAGCCTTCTTCACAATAGTGGGGAATTCTGCTTGATGACCAAAAAAAGACAAATGGATGTGAAGAAATTTAAACCAAAAGAAGCTTTGAGGCTTGTGAAAAAATTGAAGCAAAAAGAAGATTTGAGGCTTGTATGGCTAAATTGCGAAAGAAGTTCAATCCCTATATGAGAAGCTTGGTGGGCTAAGGCTTCTAAGAAATATCTATCCTAAAGATATGTAAACTAAAAGTCATAAGCAAAAGGCTCAAGGCTTATATAGAATCTTGCAAGAAGCTTGAAAAAAAAAAGTATTTAGAGAATTCAAAAGAAAGTGAGAGCATATCTAAGATAAAAACAATAAAGAGGCTTGAGGCCTGTGAAGAAGCTAAAAATATTACTAAACTAAAACAAAAAAGAAAAAAGCTCAAGGCCTATGAAGAAACTTGTGATGCGACTCCAAAATGAGAACAACATTTGAAGGTTTGAGCATGAAAAAAAATGAAGAGTAAATGGGTATTTGATGGTAAAAATGACATAGAATGGGAGAAGAGATAAGATAAAAAAGAAAGTGCAACTCAAGAAGAAAAATGAAACAATCCATGAATAACTGAAGAGATAAGAATAAAACTAAATAGATAAATAAAGATAAATTTAAAGAGATAGAATTCCATCATAAATTCATAAAGGAAAAAAAGCAAGAAAATAATACATTAGCACAAAAAATCACGAGTTAAAATGGGTTAAAAATTAAAAAACTAAAAAAATGAGTTGACACATGCATTTAAAAATGAGAGGGTCATTTGTTTTACTAGTCAGGGTCACTCGGGTGACCCAAGAACACTATGGGTGACCTTAAACAAGAAAACATGAGGGGTGAGCGCAGTGGTGAAAAGGGCAAGGAAGGTTGAATGAAAGGAAAGACAAGAGGGATAAAAGACAAGACAAAGAAAAGTCATCAATACTAAAAACTGTTGGGAGAAGTAAAATCATGTCTTCGAGGATCGTGAGCTGTGACCGCCATCTCATCATAAGACTACCATATTGGCCTGACATGATTTTAGTACTTACAAGCACACTATAGTCTTCACTACGGATAAGCAACAACCTTGGCTGCAAGTAATGAAGCCTAGTTGTTGCAAGAAAGTGGCCAACTCTGCTAAAATCACTTTGCTACACTTAAACAACTCATGAGCATGCCAATTATCACAACTAAGACAAGAAAGGATAAATTATCCTGAAAAAAACTACTTTCAATATATAATCATCCAAGAAACAAAATACTTATTAAACTTGTGTTTTATTAGGGTATTTATCCAAAAGGGGTGTTCAAAGGATGCAAATATATATGAAATGAAAGTCAAAATAGGAGATAAAGACTATTCGATAAGGACTATTTTTGAGACTCATCACACCTCCCAACTTAATCAGTTACTTGTCCTCAAGTAGCTATGGTCACTGCATATACATCAAGCAACATTCTCTAAAGTCAATTGGGTAAGTGGAAACTTCATTTTGCTTTAGGTAGAATCCTTTCCTGCCTTCAATCCTTTCCCACCTCAAATATTTTACTGCCTTGTTAATCTCTTGACACCTTTCCAGCAAGGGATTGGAAACTAGAATAGGGGTGGATGAAAGGCCAATGGGAACCAGCCAAGTCAAAATTGTCTAGCTCAGTGAATATGTCATCTCACCCTTGTGACAACTACCTTGTAGTTATACATGGAATAGGGCTCCTTTTTCTATAGTTCTGGCGTAAGTTATTTCCATCTCTATTTTCTCCAATTGAATGAGTCTCTTCCTATTTGAGGTGCTAATTATAAATACCAGTTTTGTGTTGTGACTTGGTCATAGATAATCTTGTTAGCCATTTCACCCATTCTTCTATGACTGCATCCAGGTCTATAGCCTCACCCCTAATCCTAAGAGGAATAGAATTTTTTAGATTCAAAATACTTTCTAATTTGGTCACCTCTCTTTTTCTCATTCTCATGAAGGAAGAGAATGCCTTTAACTCTACATACCCAACATACAAGTTGGGCTTCCACTCATAATTGTAGGGAACAAAAAAATTATGGAGATAAAACTCACACAGTTGGCTTACATTTCAATTGTACTTCCAAAGTAGGCTTTAAAAAATGACCTTAGTGTATCAACCTTCAGAGATAAATCACAACAAATGCTCATAAATTATAAACTTAACCATTGTTTCTTTAAATATAGGGCATAAACTCTAAAGGAGTCTGACAGTCAACCAATTGAATGGTAAGTTGTACCATTTTTCTACTTTTTCTTTCACCCTTTTTATTTCCTCATCTTTATTTTTCTTTTCTTCTTTTAGTTTGTCTTTTAGCTCTTTTTTTCTCCTGGGCCCAATCATTTTTCATGGCCCTTATGGCCTTATCTATTTTCCAAAGCAATTCTTCAAGACTAGACCCATTTGTTTGTGTGGCCCTTGTATCATATTGTTTAGACATAAAAATTTCACTACAATATGCAAGGTTTTTTTCCTTAGTACCTAGGTCTTCTATTGTAGGTAGGTTTTGATCAAGCACCTATCTAGTTGCAAGTTGTGTGAGCTTTGTATTTGTTCACTCTATATCTTCCTCTGTCATTTGTGCCAATATATTAAGTTTTCCCTCTTTATACTCATTTTCTTTCATCTTGGATTCCAAATATTTGATTTTTCTTAAGGTGGCCCACAACTTTGTTTGCGGCTATAGGAACCCGCTCTTCTTCAAATTCTCCTGCTTCAAGTTTTGATGAGGGATTTGACTCTTCATCAAGGTGGAACCCAAAGCTACTTGATGTTGTTGTGTCTTCACTTGTGCTATTGATAGAACATTCATTTTTCAGAGGCCAGCTCACTTTCTATCAAAACACATGTTGAAGTTGATGTGACAACATCTATTTTAATCACTTTTCTCTTAGACAGTGAGAATGTCTAGGTCTTGAAATTTTAGGCTTTGGGGTCATTTTCTATTTCTTTCTTGTAGGTTGTGAAGAAGAAGAGATGTCAACATCTGCATGAATGTTAGATTCTTTGGTTGCATGCTCCACAACTTACATCACTACAGGAGCTACTTGTGGTGATGCATTCTCTTCTTGTGTTTCTATAGGCTTTAGCCCCTTGTGCTCCATGCTTCTCTCTTCTCCCTCATCAAAGTTTGGGTACAATATCAACCTTCTCTGCCTCCTAGGTTATTCTTGTTGGATCTAGGGCATACAACTGAGAGGGGGGGTGAATCAGTTGTATATAAAACTTCTTGTTCTTTCAAACTCTTGATTCTTTGTTGTTAGTTAGCAGCATATAAATTAATCATCCATGAAAGCATAATACATAAACACAAGAGCAGATAAGCATCAACACATTGAACACCAAGATTTTGACGTGGAAAACCCGGTTAAGGGAAAAACCACGGGGTGATTAACCCAAGAATTATTCTCTGTTAGAAGAATAAAGAAGAATGAATGGCACATGCCAATTAGGGCTCACTGCCCGAGCACACTGCTCACAAAAGAGGCCCACTGCCTACAAGGAGACACACTGTCTACAGAGTGATAAAAATCACAGTCTTGAACTGGAGAATGACATCTCTACCATGTCCGGATCAGTTCCAATTAAGCCCAAAACCTCTGCTCTGCCTTTTGCACTTCTCTTCGCTATCCCACACTTATCGACACACACCACTTCACGAAATGAACTCACAAACTGTTATTTATACAAGACATCAACTTAGGAACAAACATCTAAGTCGGCAAACAACCATAAGAACATCCGCAAGATGAATAACACATCCGGTCGGCCACCACAAGAACATTCGCAGGATGAACAACTCATCCGGTCGGCTAAACAGAGCAAGAACTTCATCCGGAAGAATATCTTCAATTCCGGGCTCTACTATTAATGCGGACCAACAACATAACCTCAACATGATCCAAGAACCTTCACAGGCCTGCCTGAATGACCGGATACATCCGCACTTCCTTTACCTACTGGAATCTCTTGTCTTCCTCATCCGGAACTTCAAGAACACAGTCTGTCGCCACTGTCATAATGCAAAAGGTACTTCCAGACCTCCAAATCATACACAAATCAGGATGACACATCACAAGGACATCCCAAACACTCCTTCCAATCCGCAGATTAGGATAATACAATTCCGGACCTCACCGGACCTTTCTGTGATCCTTTGTCACCTCTGAACACTTGCCGGAACCGGTTCTACACCGACAGCCACAACTCCTTCAGATCTTCATGCGGACCTCTGAAATCTTAACTGAAGCATCTCAAGACTCATATCTACAGACCCTTTAATCCGCATCCTTCGGTTCTCAACCTATCCAATATATTTGCCTTCTTCTCATCACTGTTCTTCACTGTTCCTGACTGAGGCTAATTTTCTCAATATCCTCAACACACAGCTCATCCAATCCTTCTTGTCAATGTAATATGAGTATGTTGACATCAATGACAACACTGGTTCACCTCATACTTGCAACAATCTCCCCCTTTGTCATTGATGGCAACATATGATGTGAAAAACCATCAAGACAAGAACTTCTCCTTTCTGTCACAGCTCCCCCTATCAAAAACAACTTTTCACATGTCTTCTCTTCCTTTACTGCTCCCCCTTTGATCATTAACCACTTGTTTTTCACATGTCTTCTCTCCCCCTTTGACATCAATGGCAAAGGGCTCATACTTGCAATTCTAATACATCAGAATCATACCAGCTGCTCCCCCTTAGTAGCAGCTCCCCATCATCAATCCGGATCACAAGATATGACTGTGATATCCACCAGACTGATGCACATCAGTGCATCCTAGTTCATCACCGGAGGGGCCATGACCCCTAACTTCTCCCGGAGATATTCAAAAGAGTCCTTGGGAAGAGGTTTTGTAAAGATATCTGCAATCTGATCCTTGGAGGGAACATACTCCAATCTGACTTCTTCCTTGTTTACTTGTTCTCTCAAAAAGTGAAATTTGATAGATATGTGCTTAGTCTTAGAATGTAATACTGGATTCTTAGAAATATTAATTGCACTTGAATTATCACAGAAAATTGTGATAGGCTCCTCATATTCAACTTTGATGTCTCTTAGCATCTGCTTCATCCATAAGATTTGAGTGCAACTACCTGCTGCTGCAATGTATTCTGCTTCAGTTGTAGACAGAGATATTGCATCTTGTTTCTTGCTTAGCCAAGAAACCAATCTCTTGCCCAAAAAGAATGCTCCACCACTGGTGCTCTTCCGGTCATCCACATCTCCTGCCCAATCTACATCTGTGTAAGCATGAAGAGAGAAATCCGGATCTCTAGGGTACCATAGACCGTACTCAACTGTTCCTTTCAAGTACCTAAAAATTCTTTTGATTGCCATAACATGAGATTCTCTAGGATCAGCCTGGAATCTTGCCACAAGACCAACAGCCTGCATTATATCTGGTCTAGTTTGAGTGAGATACAACAATCCACCAATCATTGATCTATACTTTGTCTGATCTGCCTTTGGAGAATCATCATCTTTGCTTAACTTACATCCGGTTGCCATAGGAGTGTTCATAGGCTTTGAGTCTTCCATACCAAATTTCTTTAACAATTCTTTCACATATTTGGTCTGAGAAATGAAGATCCCTTCTTTTGTTTGAGTAATTTGTAGACCCAAGAAGAAATTCATTTCACCAAGCATAGACATTTCAAACTCACTTTTCATCTGATTTGCAAAAGTTTTGCACATACTATCTCTTCCTCCAAAAATGATATCATCCACAAACACTTCAACAATTAAAATATTTTCATGATCAATTTTGAAATATAAGTTACTGTCAGCAGTACCTTTGTTGAATCCAATCTGCACAAGATGCTTATCCAACCTTTCATACCATGCTCTTGGGGCTTGCTTCAATCCATACAAAGCTTTCTTCAACTTGCAGACCATATCATCATTATCAGACAATTGAAAACCATCCGGTTGTTCAATGTAGACTTCTTCTTCCAGATCACCATTCAGGAAGGCAGACTTGACATCCATCTGATATACCTTGAAGTCTTTGAAGGCAGCAAATGCAAGAAGTAATCTGACTGCTTCAATTCTTGCCACCGGAGCAAAAGTCTCTTCAAAGTCAATTCCTTCTATTTGAGAGTAGCCTTTGCAGACCAATCTAGCTTTGTTTCTGATTACTTCACCAGCTTCATTTAGTTTGTTCCGGAAGACCCACTTGGTTCAAATTACATTCCTGTCTCTAGGTCTGGGAACAAGATCCCAAGTATGATTTTTCTCAATTTGCATCAATTCATCTTCCATTGCTTTGGTCCAGTTTTCATCATTGCAGGCTTCATTTATTGTTTTAGGTTCAATCTTTGAAATCAGACAACATTCATCCTGATTTTGAGCAACATTCCTTCTAGTTTGTACACCTTTGCTTCTGTCACCTATGATTTGATCTTCAGAGTGGTTCAGTTTTACATACCTTGGAATTTTGGGAGTATCCTGCACTGCTGCTTCTTGATCAGGCTCATTCAGACCTATCTCTTCTTCCTGATTTACCGGATCAGGCTGACTCTGTCTCACCGGAGAGGATTGAGGTCCTTGAACACTGTCTTGGTCATCTTCATCAAACTCATAAAATCTTGAAGGCTTCTCAATTCCTTCATCAACTTTCACATTGGTGCTTTCTATCATCTTCCTCAATCTCTTATTGTAACACCGGTATGCTTTGCTTTGAGTGGAGTAACCCAAGAAAATTCCTTCATCACTTCTAGCATCAAACTTTCCTAGATCTTCATCTCTTTTAATATAACACTTGCTACCAAATACTCTGAAATATTTCACAGTAGGAGTGATGCCAAACCAGAGTTCATAGGGGGTCTTACCGGTGTTGTTTCTGATTTGAACTCGATTGAGAGTGTAGACTGCAGTGCTGATAGCTTCCTTCCAAAACATTTGAGGAACATTTGCTTCCAACATCATTGTCCTGGCAGCTTCCTGGATGGTCCGGTTCTTTCTCTCAACTACTCCATTCTGCTGTGGAGTCCTAGGAGCAGACAACTGTCTCCTTATACCCTGCTTCTCACAAAAGTCAATGAACTCACCAGATGTAAATTCACCACCTCTGTCAGACCTTAGACACTTTAGTTTCAATCCGGTTTGATTCTCTACCATAGCTTTGAAGATTTTGAACTTCTCAAATGCTTCTAATTTTTCTTTTAGAAAGGTAACCCACATCATCCTGGAATGATCATCAATTAACAACATGAAATATCTATCACCTTGCAGACTCTTGATTCTTGTCGGACCACAGAGATCAGTATGTACTAATTCCAACAATCCGGTAGAGGACTGATCTTTGCTTTTGAAAGAGACTCTGCTTTGTTTACCTAGCTGACATTCTTTGCACAAACTATTTGTAGGTTTCATCAATTTTGGAAGATCTCTTACGGCCTGAGTATTGCTTATCTTGATGATGTTATCAAAATTTACATGACACATTCTTCTATGCCATAACCAACTCTGATCAATTTGAGCAAACAAACAACTTTTATTTGAACCAACCAGATGAAAGATATTACCTTTTGTCTGAGTACCGGATGCAATTTCAGTTCCGGAGCTTGTAAAGATTCTGCATTTTCCATTCTTGAACCAGAGATCATAACCCTTGTCCACTAACTGACCAACACTGAGAAGATTGTGCTTTAATCCTTCAACATATAGTAAGTTACCTGTTTTGCTTTTTCCATCAAAGGAAATAGTTCCCCTGCCTCTGATTCTGCCAGCTGAATTGTCACCAAACTTTACCATTCCTCCTTCATACCTTTCCAAATTCAAGAACTTATTCTTGTCACCAGTCATATGGTGAGAGCATCCACTGTCAATAACCCAATCATCCTTTTCTTCCACTTGAGCAGCCAAAGCTTTTTCAACAACTTTGTGATTGACAGATTCAGAGAGTATTGAATCTTCTTCCTTGATGGCAATAAACACCCACTCATTTCCGGATTTGCTTCCTAGTTCTGATTCATCATCTGTTACTCCTTCATTGTCATCTTCATCATGAACATAATAGCAATTCTTTTGAAACCTTTGTCTGTTAGTATTAGACCGTGCAGATCTTTCCGGACATCTTGAAGCAAAATGACCAATCTTATTGCAGTTGAAACACTTAAAGGGTAGTTTCCCTTCATACTTACCGGATCCTCTTGGCAGTCTCTTTGCAATGAGGGCTTCAAGTTGAGCTGTTTCTGCTTCTTCTTCTTCCATGTCTCTTCTTGCTTGATCATACCATGACATTTTCCTTGATGAGTTTTCTCCCGGATCAAATCTCTGTTTGCCTTTCACATAGACACTGGCTTTGAAAGCAGATTCAGTCTTGGGAGGATCATCTCCAAACTCGGTCATTTCAAATGCAGCTAGTTTGCCAGCCAGTTGTTCTCTTGTGACAGTTGTGTGGGCTCTTAATTCATCAATGGCAGCAACTTTGATTTTGTAGGCAGCAGGAAGGGATCTTAGGATTTTGCAGACAATCTCATTTTCATCTAAAGTTCCACCAGCATTTCTGATTCCACATACCAGCTCATTCATTCTTGGCATAAAGGTGGTGATGTTTTCATCATCTCTCATTTTCAATCTTTCAAATTTCCCTTTCAGACTTTGCAACCTTGCACTTTTGACAAACTCATCTCCTTCATACAGAAGTTCCAGTTTAGTCAGGATCTCATATGCAGTTGGTAGGTCAATAACATTCGAGAGATTTGAGTCATTCAATGCGCTTAGAAGAGCTTCCTTGGTCCGCAAATTGTTTTCAGCTTCTGTGATTTCATTCAGAGTTGTCGGACCACCTTGTGGAGGTACATATGGTTTTGAAACCATAGCCAAGTATGCTTTTCCCATACATTCCAGGTGACACTTCATGCGACCTTTCCAGAGAGTGAAGTTGGTTCCATCGAACTTCGGACTATCCTTCTTGTATGACGACATCCTGGATCACCTCAAGCGGTTAAGCTCCTATCAGAGGAACTTGGCTCTGATACCAATTGTTGGATCTAGGGCATACAACTGAGAGGGGGGGGTGAATCAGTTGTATATAAAACTTCTTGTTCTTTCAAACTCTTGATTCTTTGTTGTTAGTTAGCAGCATATAAATTAATCATCCATGAAAGCATAATACATAAACACAAGAGCAGATAAGCATCAACACATTGAACACCAAGATTTTGACGTGGAAAACCCGATTAAGGGAAAAACCACGGGGTGATTAACCCAAGAATTATTCTCTGTTAGAAGAATAAAGAAGAATGAATGGCACATGCCAATTAGGGCTCACTGCCTGAGCACACTGCTCACAAAAGAGGCCCACTGCCTACAAGGAGACACACTGTCTACAGAGTGATAAAAATCACAGTCTTGAACTGGAGAATGACATCTCTACCATGTCCAGATCAGTTCCAATTAAGCCCAAAACCTCTGCTCTGCCTTTTGCACTTCTCTTCGCTATCCCACACTTATCGACACACACCACTTCATGAAATGAACTCACAAACCGTTATTTATACAAGACATCAACTTAGGAACAAACATCTAAGTCGGCAAACAACCATAAGAACATCCGCAAGATGAATAACACATCCGGTCGGCCACCACAAGAACATTCGCAGGATGAACAACTCATCCGGTCGGCTAAACAGAGCAAGAACTTCATCCGGAAGAATATCTTCAATTTCGGGCTCTACTATTAATGCGGACCAACAACATAACCTCAACATGATCCAAGAACCTTCACAGGCCTGCCTGAATGACCGGATACATCTGTACTTCCTTTACCTACTGGAATCTCTTGTCTTCCTCATCCGGAACTTCAAGAACACAGTCTGTCGCCACTGTCATAATGCAAAAGGTACTTCCGGACCTCCAAATCATACACAAATCAGGATGACACATCACAAGGACATCCCAAACACTCCTTCCAATCCACAGATTAGGATAATACAATTCCGGACCTCACCGGACCTTTCTGTGATCCTTTGTCACCTCTGAACACTTGCCGGAACCGGTTCTACACCGACAGCCACAACTCCTTCAGATCTTCATGCGGACCTCTGAAATCTTAACTGAAGCATCTCAAGACTCATATCTACAGACCCTTTAATCCACATCCTCCGGTTCTCAACCTATCCAATATATTTGCCTTCTTCTCATCACTGTTCTTCACTGTTCCTGACTGAGGCTAATTTTCTCAATATCCTCAACACACAGCTCATCCAATCCTTCTTGTCAATGTAATATGAGTATGTTGACATCAATGACAACACTGGTTCACCTCATACTTGCAACAATTCTTGTCTTATCTAAGGTTGTCTTTCTCTTAGCCTCCTTCCATGAAGGCATTCCCAATAGTGTTCAATGCCCCAATGTTGTCTAATTTAAGAAAATTTTCCCATGAAAGCTCTAATAACTAATTGTGCAGGTTTTTCTTAATAATGATTTGACTTAAATAGTGATAAATATTATCACTGGGAATTGCACCTGTATGCAAGGTTCAAAAAGCTCTGAAATTCTGTGTAACATGGGACTAATTTCAGGTTGTGGGAGCCCTATAATGAAATTAGCCCTCCAGATTGTGTGCTGGTTCCTTAAAATATTCTATTGGAATGTATGATTTTCTGCTTTGAAAAGGGTAAGAAGGAAACTATAAGGAAATGAAACTGTAAAATTTGGTGATGCACCTAATATGGATAGAAAATATGCAATCCGGTTCACAATATAACTCAGAAATATGACTCACACAATCTAATCTTGGCACAAATATCACAAAAGTATTTCTAAGGAAGGCTTGAAAATAGGCTTTTTATGAAGGATAAGGATTTCTCACAACACAAAAGGATTATTTTCATTAACACAACCTAAGACCTGTAATAACACTATGCTTAATGCTTCAAGTAAAAGTGAGACAATAATTTTAAAGGTTTTAATGATTAAACACAGTAAAACTTCATCAAATCACTTCAAACAATTAGCATTAAATGGAAAGGCAACTACTTGATTCCAAAAAATAAAGGAAATATTGCAAGAGAGACAAAAATGGAACCTGTAACCTACTGATCTCTATAAAAACTATAAAAATGGTGAGCTACAAAACCTTCTTCTCTCAAAGTGTATAAGAGCAAAAAGGTAAGAACTAACTAAAACAAGTTTTTTCTTTAAAATATATAGCTTTTCTCTCACTAAGAGGCATGCAAAATATGAATTGCAACTAACTGCCTCTAAAAGTAAGCCCTCCAAAGTGATCCACGAGCAACCTCAAAAATACCCAAAAATAAGGGCTCAAACTGTCACAAATTAAGCAAAAATATCTTCAATTTGGACCTCTACATATGCTTGACCAAAAAGTTGACCAAGAACCCTAAAAATACTCATCAAATCATGCAAAAAACTCCTAGGTGGCCTAGTTAACTCAATTCATCAATTTGCATGATTTTACTTTTTGCAAAATTGATTGTGAGTAAATAATAAAGTAATTAAAATAATTACTCTATTATTGGTTACAACTTGTACTTATTTGATTTTACAATTTGTGAAAAATAATAAAGTAATTTGTAAAATATTACTTTATTATTATTTACAATTGATTTATTTGTAAAATCATGCATGAAAAATATAAACTCCTTATCACTCCAAATGTATATGCCTAATTTGCATAATTTGAGCAAAAATAGGACTTAGAGAAAAATACAATCCCCTTATAGCTCCTTGTGAGAAAATACATCCACTTGCATGCCAATATACCTTAGGGGAAAAATAACACCCTTATCTCTCCAAATACATTATCAAGAATGCATAAAAACAAGGCATTAAATATAAATCCTTATAACTCCATATTTGTACCCAAAAGAAAACAAATACTCTTCTTTGCCTTATAACTCCAATCACCATACAAAATATCTCACTGCCACATATATATCATGCAAAATAAAAGCCCTAAGCTTCTTTGTTACTCTGCCATATGCATTAACATGCCAAATACATCATAATTCCTCCATACCTCCTTCATGTAAAAATACTCCTTGTCACCTTGTCTGCCACTTTGTCAACTCAAACTGTCATTGTCTATGCATATCTTTGACCCCTTTTGATGATAATATTATAAGGCATACCATTATTTCTTTTGACCCGGTCATCCTACATAATACATGTATTGTGAAGAAAAACTTGTCTTATTTCTATCTCAAAACACATGATGATAGGGAAACTTTTCGACCATGCAATGTCAACCCCAAGATAATGAGTGTTATTTGAAATTTTTGTAAGGTATAATGCCCACTGACCACCATTTGATTCTCTTGACTTTAGAAACAAAGGCAAAGAAGAGCTGTCGGCCACTCTTGGCAATGATGCTAGGTAAAAGTTTTGACCCCGATCAACATTTTAGATATGGCAATAATGTATTTGGTGAAGTCAAAAATCAAAAGATGAGAGAAAAAGCTTCGAACAAAAGATGAATGGACCCTAAACTTAATTCATTTTGCACTTTCTCCTCTTTGCTGGCCACCGCTCTGCTACTCCTTGGCTTTAGAGTTTGATGGTTGTATGAGCTTCCTCCTTGGGTCTTTGAGGTTGAAACTCTGCAATCTTCTTGCATTTTTTGGAATGAGAAGAATGGTAGAGGAAGGTGAGTGTTGTATCTTGTTTTTAGTTGGCATCTCCTTTATCATTCTTTGAGGTTTCTTCCACTTTAATGGTCGCATCCATTTCTGCTCTCTATGCTTCTTCTGTAGAATTTCTTTGACATGTTATTGCTCTCTCTGTGTTGAATATCTTCAAAAATGTGAGAAAATGTGAAAGAAAAGAAAAGGAAACCTCTAAAGGAGGCCACGGCCATGATAGTCTTCTTCTCCGCATTGGAAGGTAAGCCTTCGCTCCTCTTTACTGTCAATACTTTTCTTTCATTTCTTATGCAAAAAGAAACAAGGTTTTCTTCATCTGGGTATTTTAACTTCTCCTCTATAGTTCATATGGTCATGGCCATTGTTACTCTCTATAGAAGATTTAATAGTTCTAATGGTTTTCCTGTTATAAAAACTTGAAGTCTCCAGGTTTTGTCAAGAGGGCTTCTTTAGAAAATGCATACAAATGCATTACATATGCACAACCATACCAGAAAACACTTGTATTTTCCTTCCTTAGATTGTCTCTGCAAAAGTGAGAAAAGGCTTCAACACAGAAAAAAGGGTTCTCCTTAAAATGCATAATATTTACCATTTCAGGCACGGCCATACCAAAAACATACTATAGCATCATTGTTTTCTTGTAAATACAAAGATTATGTTAGGGTTTCACCATAAATCCATATTGGTATTTCTCATTTCTCTTCTTTAGGCATGGCTATGGAAGAATAAACACTGGGTTGATTCATTCTCTCTGTATGCATGAAATGAGTTGCTAGGGTTTCAAACACTCTTTAACAGTTTGCATTTTGTATAGACTCTATTGTAACAAGCATGATATTCATCTGTATGAATTCCATTGTGACATTATGGCATTTTCTTTCATTCTAGGCATGAACTTTTCCATTTCTATACATAAAACAAGGCTGTTCAGAAATTTGGCATTAGGGTTTCAAGACTTTCATCTTTGATATTCAATCTACATGATTCTGTAGCTTGTTTTCTTATATCTGAATACCCCTAAGTGGTAATAAATCTCATTTTCTATAGGTCTTATATCTAAATACCTCCTTCTGATAATAGATCCCATTTCCCACTCTGAGCAACAATATGTATCATTTTCTTGCGAAAGAAATATATTTCTGTGTATAAGGCTTATCTTCATATCCATCCTGCATTAGCTGATAATTAAAGAGATGCATTAACATCATGTTGTTCTCTGTAATTAACATTCTTTTTGCATTTTCTGTAGCATACTTTTTCTGAAAAAAGACCTGTAGCTGGTATTCTTCATTTCTGCCCTCTTTTTGTCTCTCAATTCTGGCAAATGTTTTGTCATAACTATCTCAGTCAGGAATGATGATAACCTGTACCTCTTTCAGTAGTCTTACTATCTTTCAGCAGTCTTACTGTAGCATATATGTGGCATATAATGAGTCTTTATTGTTTCACTTCATGTAGATGCATTTATCCTCTTGTGCATTTAGAAACTCCTGTAGCAAGTTTAGTATGTCATTTATCTTCTCTTTTAAACATGGCATATACCTGCCATCATTGTATCAGTTAGACACATGATGTATGATCAATGAATATTTAACACCAACAGTATGAATGATAACACTTGACTGCCACCAGTTAGAGGTATTATATCCTGCTACCTTGATCACTTGGTTTGGCTGTACTTGGTCATTATGAATGCCTGTAATATGATGTTTTGCTTACTACCTTTTGATTATAATAAGATGAAACCTTTGTTGTTTATATCATTTGTAACTCCTTTTCATCATTATAAACTTGATTGGCACTCACATGTTAATGGTATGCATCAGTTTATTTCTGTGATTTGCCTTCAACTTTAACATCATATGCATAAACAATGAAGGCTCCTATAGCTAATCATTCTATTTGATATGCAATTGAGATCTGATTGGCATATATGTCTTTCTATCCTTGACTGTTTTGATCATAAGTCTACTATTCATCTCTTCTTCATATTTCTATCATTTCTTAAGTCTGATTTTTGTGAAATATGACATGAAAATGACAGCAATAAAATATTATGATAATCATGTAAACCAGATAAATACCTTCTATGGCTGCAATTCTATTTTCTGCACCTTGCCAACTTGACTCAGGTATTCTAAATTGATCTGATTTGTTTCAATCAACTATAAATGACTGTCATGATGACATAGCTTCTCTGCAAGTTGATTAAATGATGCATGATGTAACTTGAATGATGCATCCTGTCCTTTTTTGATACTCCTTTTCAAATGAAAAAGAAAACATGTTGGGCTCAAACCCTTGTGGGAGCCACATTTAATCCACATGTTTATTTGTCTTCAAATCAGCAACATTACTTTTCCTATACGTGCATAGTGAACAAACAAGTTAGTAAAAAAATATACCTGATGGTATTGATTGATCTTATTCATGATTTTTGACTTGTAGCACATGTCTGATTTGACTCTTCATATGAATTGCATGATGTGACAAGTTGATGTATCTGCTTGATAAAAGCATATGATAACTTTAACATCTGGAGCGCTAACAGGACTGTCCCCAAATTTTTTGTGGGTTCAACTGATGATAGGAGCCGAAGATGAAGACTGAAGACAAGCATCAACAAAACAACCTTCTTGCTCAGGCAATGATGGATGTTTACTTTTATCATGTGTTCATTTCATTTCTTTTATCATTCAGATGTATAGCTTGCTTGTCTGCAAGTGCTCCATCTAGTTACTCCCACGGCTTGTGTGGGACATATTTGAACACTTCTTTTAAACATAATCAATTACTCTATCTTATGTACTTGATGTATGTTTATTTCTTTTTCAGTCAATGCATAGAATAAAGTAACAGATATCGAATGTATGTTCAAAACATGACATGAAATAATAGTTTAAACAAATATCTTTCCTTCTTTCTTTCAAATGTGATTAAATGAATAACCAATCTGACTTATAACTCCTGAAAGATAATACTATGTAAAAACAACTATATTTCCTAAAAGATTGATACCTTAGTAACCTTATTCTCTTGTCATGATGACTCATCAATCTTGATTAGACTGATGGGTTATCCTGTTAACTGAAATCCATTTATGCTCTGTCAAGATATCAACTATTCATTAAATGCATAACTTCAAAGTTTTCTTTTATTCCTTTTGAACAAATACACTTAGGTCAAACTAATTTTAGTGTGAACAAAATTAGTAACATTTCTGGTGACCTCTCAGGGGTGTTTGCCAGCTAAACAACTTAGAACCAGTAACCTTTGTAACTCCATTGGGCATAGAGTCTTTTCTGTCCTGAACCTTGAAAAATTCTGCAACTCAAAACTGACTGAGACACAGTAGTAGCAACCAAATTGAAAACTAAAACTAAATTGACTTGCTTAAAGAAAAGCCAGTAACATGTGCATAAGCACTTCTTGGAAATGAAATACTGAACTAAAATTCTAATCTACCCTACTGTAACCAGCCAAAGGTACTGGTCAAACAAATCCATTAACTGTTTGGTTGAAATAACCTCCTTTTCTCAACAGGGGACACTGGTTCACATTCTTATGGATGTCTGAGATTAGATGAAGTACAAGAAAGTACTCAAATAGTTTCTACAATGTTTCATAAAAAATATAGATGAATTCACTCACCAGCTGAACCTGATCATGTAAACCTCTGTCATGGGGTAAAGAGATGATCTGATTTTGCTTTTCTGAGGCTGAAATCTGCTCTATAGGTACAACAGTAATCTGTATCTCTTTATTAAGCTCCTTTTCAATTAAATCCCTAATGGGACAACCTCTTGTAATGATAAAATTTTGGCTAATGATCCTGATGTCCTGATTCAGATTTGCTGTCCTGTTTTCACTTGCAATTTCAATATGATCTGAAATAGTTAGCTCATATGAATGAAAAGGATGAATAATTGTATGTTTGATTTGATCTTGTTGATCATATACTGTTGTCTCACATGGCATCAAATTATTATCTATGTTAGAACAAAAATCCTCTACAATACCTGAAAACATGTTTTCATCTAACTAAAAATCCTACACTGAAACTATATGCTCATCATTTCCTAACATAAGATCTTGATTGCTACAAGAATCCATTAGATTGGCAAGCTCCCTGCAGGTTGAACCATCGGGGTCTTGACAATCAGAAACATAAATATCTTAAAAATATTGAATTTCTTTAATTGATCCACTTAGCTATTCTGAGAACAAATTAGATGTTTTATTCTCATAGAGAAAATCATTTGATTTAGTTTCATATTCAGGTTGGTTAATCTCATGCTCATATAAAACAAGATCATTGGCATCCAAAATGTAACTATCTTTTTGCTCTTCTAGCTGAACTGAGACATCAATTTCATTAAAGATCAGCAGTACCTCATGTTCTACAATATCAACTGGCTGTCTTAAATCAGCTGATACTTGTATGATGTCTTCATCTTGATTAAAAAAAGAAGGTAGATGATCAAATAGAGAAACTACATCCTCCTCTTTGTCTAGTTTATTCTCACTTGCAACTTGGGCAATCTATTTTTGCAATTGAAGATTCTGCCCTTCAAATCTTTGTATCCTGCTTTCATTTATCTTGTAAACAACATTAGAGAACTTCTCGAATGCATCAAAATCTAAAGGATTGAGTACCAAATCTGAACCAGCATCTCCCTCATAGGTATTATGCTCATTTTTAGCTGGGGACACAAAAAAAATAGCAGCAACCTCTTGCTCCACATCTAATTTTTTTGATTTGATGGGACAAGAAGGACTGCAAGAAACTTCAGCTGCTGGATTGAAACCTGGAATCTTGATAGGCTCTTGTTTAATATGCCAACTTGGAATCTTGATAGGCTTTTGTTCAATATGCCAACTTGGAATCTTGATAGGCTCAGAAACTACTACCTTTTCCTCTTCCTGATCTTGGATTGGTATGGAAGGGGTAGCCTTTACAAGATTTGGCATTTTGTAATCAGGATGCTTGGTCCAAGAAGGCTGCCATGGTTGCTCAAAACTATGATGACTTGGTTCAGGCAGTTGATGTGACTGACAATGAGGGCTAATGGTCTGATTTTGAATGCAAATAGGTTCTTGATCAAAATCACAACTTTTGAAACTTAACAGTTGATAACTACTAACCTCATTTTGAACAGGTTGCTCTAGAATGAATGTAGTTGTCTGGATTGCTTGCCTTTGTACTTGTGCAAGAAAGAACTTCATCTGTGCTTCTTTGGCTGCTATCTCCCTTCTAAGACCTTCCTCAAACTACAACCTTTGTGCCTCCAACTCCTGCTCATGAAGATAGGCTTGATAATCTAGTTCCCCCTGCTGCATGTTATACTCTTGCGGCCTCTTGATCTCTTCTATCTACTTATTGATTTCTAGCACCATAACTTTCGTATCATTAATGTTGTTCTTGAACTATTTTTTAATATCTTCAATGATTTGATGTGATATCAGAGATATTTCTTGAGGTTGATTTTGGACATATGCATGTTGATATGAAGGTTGAGCAAGGGCAGGTGGGAGGTAATCATATTGAACATGCTAGTTTCCTTGAGAAATCATAGAATTTGGGTTAAAATTAGCAGCATGGTTGATCTGATATGGCTGATAAGATGGAGGATTAGCAATGTTTTCATGATATGATGGATGATATGACATGTTTCCATGAAGGAAAGGCATGCCTACTCATTCAAAGCTGGAAAACAACTGAAACTTGATCTTGTGATACTTTTCATAGGCTACAAAAACTCCAAAACCTGATCTATAAAACCAAAGTATTAGAGTCGCCAAGTACTTTGAAAATGAACCTCTAAAAGGCTAAAAATTCTGCTGTTCATACCAAAACAACAGAAAAAATAAGTTCTATTAAACTAAAAATCAGTTCAAGTGTCCCACCTAGCGTGCCAAAAACTATTATCACTGGGAATTGCACCCGTATGCAAGGCTAAAAAAGCTCTGTAATTCCATGTAACATGAGACTAATTTTAGGTTGTGGGTGCCCTATAATGAAATTAGATCTCCAGATTGTGGGCTGGTTCCCTTAAAATATTCTATTGGAATGTATGATTTTCTATTTTGAAAAGGGTAAGAAGGAAACTATAAGGAAATGAAACTGTAAAATTTGGTGATGCACCTAATATGGATAGAAAATATGCAATCTGGTTCACAATATAACTTAGAAATCTGACTCTTACAATCTAATCTTGGCACAAATATCACAAAAATATTTCTAAGGAAGGTTTGAAAATAGGCTTTTTATGAAGGATAAGGATTTCTCACAACACAAAAGGATTATTTTCATTAACACAACCTAAGACCTGTAATAACACTATGCTTAATGCTTCAAGTAAAAGTGAGACAATAATTTTAAAGGTTTTAACAATTAAACACAGTAAAACTTCATCAAATCACTTCAAACAATTAGCATTAAATGGAAAGGCAACTACTTGATTCCAAAAAATAAAGGAAATATTGCAAGAGAGACAAAAATGGAATCTGTAACCTACTGATCTCTATAAAAACTGTAAAAATGGTGAGCTACAAAACCTTCTTCTCTCAAAGTGTATAAGAACAAAAAGGCAAGAACTAACTAAAACAAGCTTTTGCTTTACAATATATAGCTTTTCTCTCACTAAGACGCATGCAAAATATGAATGGTAACTAACTACCTCTAAAAACAAGTCCTCCAAAGTGATCCACGAGCAACCTCAAAAATACCCAAAAATAAGGGCTCAAACTATCACAAATTGAGCAAAAATAGCTTCAATTTGGACATCTCCATATGCTTGACCAAAAAGTTGACCAGGTACCCTGAAAATACTCCTCAAATCATGCAAAAAACTCCTAGGTGGCCTAGTTAACTCAATTCATCAATTTGCATGATTTTGCTTTTTGCAAAATTGATTGTGAGTAAATAATAAAGTAATTAAAATAATTACTCTATTATTGGTTACAACTTGTACTTATTTGATTTTACAATTTGTGAAAAATAATAAAGTAATATTTGTATTATTTATTTACAATTGATTTATTTGTATAATCATGCATGAAAAATATAAACTCCTTATCACTCCAAATGCATATGCCTAATTTGCATAATTTGAGCAAAAATAGGACTTAGAGAAAAATACAATCCCCTTATAGCTCCTTGTGAGAAAATGCATCCACTTGCATGCCAATATGCCTTAGGGGAAAAAATATACCCTTATCTCTCCAAATACATTATCAAGAATGCATAAAAACAAGGCATTAAATATAAATTCTTATAACTTCATATTTGTACCAAAAAGAAAACAAATACTCTTCTCTTCCTTATAACTCCAATCACCATGCAAAATATCTCACTGCCACATATATATGATGCAAAATAAAAGCCCTAAGCTTCTTTGTTACTCTGCCATATGCATTAACATGATAAATACATCATAATTCCTCCATACCTCCTTCATGCAAAAATACTCCTTGTCGCCTTGTCTGCCACTTTGTCAACTCAAACTGTCATTGCCTATGCATATCTTTGACCCCTTTTGATGATAATATTATAAGGCATAACATCATTTCTTTTGACCCGGTCATCCTACATAATACATGTATTGTGAAGAAAAGCTTGTCTTATCTCTATTTCAAAACACATGATGATAGGGAAACTTTTTGGCCATGCAATGTCAACCCCAAGATAATGAGTGTTATTTGAAATTTTTGTAAGGTATAATGCCCGCCGACCACCATTTGATTCTCTTGACTTTAGAAACAAAGGCAAAGAAGAGCTGTTGGCCACTCTTGGCAATGATGTTAGGTAAAAGTTTTGACCCCGATCAAGATTTTAGATATGACAATAATGTATTTGGTGAAGTCAAAAATCAAAAGATGAGAGAAGAAGATTTGAACAAAAGATGAATGAACCCTAAACTTAGTTCATTTTGCACTTTCTCCTCTTTGCTAGCCGCCACTCTACTACTCCTTGGCTTTAGGGTTTGATGGTTGTACGAGCTTCCTCCTTGGGTCTTTGAGGTCGAAACTCTGCAATCTTATTGCATTTTCTGGAATGAGAAGAATGGTAGAAGAAGGTGAGTGTTGTATCTTGTTTTTAGCTGGCATCTCCTTTATCATTTTTTGAGGTTTCTTCCACTTTAATGGCCACGACCATTTCTGCTCTCTACACTCCTTCTGTAGCATTACTTTGACATGTTATTGCTCTGTGTGTGTTGAATATCTTGAAAAAATGTGAGAAAATGTGAAAGAAAAGAAAAGGAAACCTCTAAAGGAGGCCACGGCCATGATAGTCTTCTTCTCCGCATTGGAAGGTAAGCCTTCGCTCCTCTTTATTGTCAATACTTTTCTTTCATTGTTTATGCAAAAAGAAACAAGGTTTTCTTCATCTGGGTATTTTAACTTCTCCTCTGTAGTTCATATGGCTGTGGCCATTGTTACTCTCTCTAGTAGATTTAATAGTTCTAATGGTTTTCCTATTATAAAAACTTGAAGTCTCTAGGTTTTGTCATGAGGGCTTCTTTAGAAAATGCATACAAATGCATTACATATGCACGGCCATACCAGAAAACACTTGTATTTTCCTTCCTTAGACTGTCTCTGCAAAAATGAGAAAAGGCTTCAACACAGAAAAAAGGGTTCTCCTTGAAATGCATAATATTTACCATTTCAGGCACATCCATACCAGAAACATACTATAGCATCATTGTTTTCTTGTAAATGCAAAGATTATGTTAGGGTTTCACCGTAAATCCATATGGGTATATCTCATTTCTCTTCTTTAGGCATGGCTATGGTAGAATAAACACTGGGTTGATTCATTCTCTCTGTATGCATGAAATGAGTTGCTAGGGTTTCAAACACTCTTTAACAGTTTGCATTATGTATAGACTCTATTGTAACAAGCATGATATTCATCTGTATGAATTCTATTGTGACATTATGGCATTTTCTTTCACTCTAGGCATGAACTTTTCCATTTCTGTACATAAAACAAGGTTGTTCAAAAATTTGGAATTAGGGTTTCAAGACTTTCATCTTTGATATTCGATATGCATGATTCTATAGCTTGTTTTCTTATATATGAATACCCCTAAGTGGTAATAAATCTAATTCTCTATAGCTCTTATATCTGAATACCTCCTTTTGATAATAGATCTCATTTCCGACTCTGAGCAACAATATGTATCATTTTATTGCGAAAGAAATATATTTCTGTGTATAAGGCTTATCTTCATATCCATCCTGCATTAGCTGATAATTAAAGAGATGCATTAACATCATGTTGTTCTCTATAATTGACATTCTTTTTGCATTTTCTGTAGCATACATTTTTTGAAAAAAGACCTATAGCTGGTATTCTTCATTTCTGCCCTCTTTTTGTCTCTCAATTCTGGCAAATGTTTTGTCATAACTATCTCAGTCATGAATGATGATAACTTGTACCTCTTTCAGCCATCTTACTATCTTTCAGTAGTCTTACTATAGCATATATGTGGCATATCACAAGTCTTTATTGTTTCACTTCCTGTAGATGCATTTATCCTCCTGTGCATTCAGAAACTCCTGTAGCAAGTTTAGTATGTCATTTATCTTCTCTTTTAAACATGGCATATACCTACCATCACTGTATTAGTTAGATGCATGATGTATGATCAATGAATATTTAACACCAATAGTATGAATGATAACACTTGTCTGCCACCAGTCAGAGGTATTATATCCTGCTACCTTGATCACTTGGTTTGTCTATACTTGATCATTATGAATGCCTATAACATGATGTTTTGCTTACTACCTTTTGATTATAATCAGATGAAACCTTTGTTGTTTATATCATTTGTAACTCCTTTTCATCATTATAAACTTGATTGGCACTCACATGTTAATGGTATGCATCAATTTATTTCTGTGATTTGCCTTCAACTTTAACATCATATGCATAAACAATGAAGGCTCCTATAGCTAATCATTCTATTTGATATGCAATTGAGATCTGATTGGCATATATGTCTTTCTATCCTTGACTGTTTTGATCATAAGTCTACTATTCATCTCTTCTTCATATTTTTGTCATTTCTTAAGTCTAATTTTTGTGAAATATGACATTAAAATGATAGAAATAAAATATTATGATAATGATGTAAACCAGATAAATACCTTCTATGGCTAGAATTCTATTTTCTACACCTTGCCAACTTGACTCAGGCATTCTAAATCGATCTGATTTGTTTCAATCAACTATAAATGACTGTCATGATGACATAGCTTCTCTACAAGTTGATCAAATGATGCATGATGTAACTTGAATGATGCATCATGTCCTTTTCTAATACTCCTTTTCAAATGAAAAAGAAAACATGTTGGTCTCAAACCCTTGTGGGAGCCACATTTAATCCACATGTTTATTTGTCTTCAAATCAGCAACATTACTTTTCCTATACCTGCACAGTGAACAAACAAGTTAGCAAAAAAATATACGTGATGGCATTGATTGATCTTGTTCATGATTTTTGACTTGTAGCACATGTTTGATATGACTCTTCATATGAATTAGATGATGTGACAAGTTGATGTATCTGCTTGATAAAAGAATATGATAAATTTAAACATCCGTAGTGCTAACAGGACTGTCCCCAAATTTTTTGCAGGTTCAACTGATGATAGGAGCTGAAGATGAAGGCTGAAGACTGGATGAAGACTGAAGACTGGCATCAATGTTTGATTTGACTTATCATATGAATTGCATGATCTGACAAGTTGATGTATCTGCTTGATAAAAGAATATGATAACTTTAAACATCCAGAGCGCTAATAGGACTGTCCCCAAATTTTTTGCAGGTTCAACTGATGATAGGATCTGAAGATGAAGATTGAAGACTGGCATCAACAAAACAACCTTCTTGCTCAGACAATGATGGATGTTTACTTTTATCATGTGTTCATTTCATTTCTTTTATCATTTAGATGTATAGCTTGCATGTCTGCAATTGCTCCATCTAGTTACTCCCATAGCTTGTGTGGGACATATTTGAACACTTCTTTTAAACATAATCAGTTACTCCATCTTATGCACTTGATGTATGTGTATTTCTTTTTCAATCAATGCATAGAATAAAGTAACAGATATCGAATGTATGTTCAAAACATGACATCAAATAACAGTTTAAACAAATATCTTTCCTTCTTTCTTTCAAATGTGATTAAGTGAATAACCAATCTGACTTATAACTCCTGAAAGATAATACTATGTAAAAACAACTCTATTTCTTGAAAGATTGATACCTTGGCAACCTTATTCTCTTGTCATGATGACTCATCAATCTTGATTAGACTGATGGGTTATCATGTCAACTGAAGTCCATTTCTGCTCTGTCAAGATATCAACTATTCATTAAATGCATAACTTCAAAGTTTTCTTTTATTCCTTTTGAACAACTGCACTTAGGTAAAACTAATTTTGGTGTGAACAAAATTAGTAACAATAAGAAGGGGCATTAGGTCTTCCTTTCTAATATTCCTTGGCCATTATTTTAAGTAGATTAAGTACAAAGTTATGGACATTGACCAATCTATTATGACATAGATGGATGAGAAGTTTGAAATGCACCATATAGAGTAGAGACTGCCTCCCTTCGCATGTAATATATTTGATAGTGTAGGTTGATACTTCATACCAAAATGTAGGCAATGACAACCTTCTTGTCCCTTTGAGGAGTGTTCAAATTGCTCACTAGGCATGATAAACTTGTTCCTGGTAATAGTTGCATCAACCCTTGCTTGCCACTACTTACCAACAATAGGTAGTCATAAAACCTTGGCCATTATTTTCTCAAAAAGGGTCACTCGAAGTTCCTTGACCATTGCTACATCATTGTTTAAAGTTCTAGCAAATTCATGGGCAAGCTCATCATTGAAACATTCAAGTTGTATACACCTAAAATTGGCTCATGCCGAATTAAGTAAATATTTTAATATTTATCTTAATTCTTATTTTCTTCTGTCAATTAAATAAATATTCTAAGTTTATTTGATTGGTTCATTATCCCATAATTAAATAAAATCATTTTATTTAATTAATTTCCCTAAATTCTTCTAATGTCTCACATAAATTAAATAATCCTACATTATTTAATTAATCCTAAATCCCTCTATCCTAAGTCCTAATTTCATAAATCCACCTCACAAATCCACCTCACCTTTCCACCTCACCATGTTGCACATGTAATTAAATATTTTAAATATTTAATTAGCTAATATTCCCTCACCCACATGTCCTATTTATCCTCCAATCAAAATTAGTTAACTCATCAATCAAATCTGTTAACTAATCACTCATTCGAGTTCATTGATCAATCAATTCAGTCAACTCCCCAATCAATTCACTTAACTGGTTGGTTTATTTTGTTAACTATTCAATCAATTTTGTTAACTCCCTTGTTACATGATGGAGCTTGGACACTTGTCCTCTTTCTATTCGCGCACATTCCTCAACCATTCTCAACCTTTGATCTTCATATTTCTTCTCAACCGTTGATCTGCTCTCACGTATTTCTATAAATGCAACCCTCTTCTTCTTCATTTCATATCCATCGTTTGAGCAAACTTATGCTGCAGAAACACAAGCGCGCCTTTGGTACCCCCATCTCCATATCATCTATCATCCATCAATAGTGTGTTGAAGCTCATCTTCAATCACACAAAGTATCATAGCCAACTTCATCTTGTCATCTTGAGGACTTTGAAGCAAGGAAGCAAGCTTCCTGAGGGCCATATTCATCTCCATCAAGATCAAGGCAGAAAAGGCGAGCAATGGAAGACGAAAGGTGAAGGGTTGTAAGTATCATTTGTTTTTTTATTTAAATCTCCTTTTCTCCTTCATATTCTATTGATGTTTGGGTTTTTAATATTCATGTATACACCTAAAATTGGCTCATGCCAGATTAAGTAAATATTTTAATATTTATCTTAATTCTTATTTTCTTCTATCAATTAAATAAATATTCTAAGTTTATTTGATTGGTTCATTATCCCATAATTAAATAAAATCATTTTATTTAATCAAATTCCCTAAATTCTTCTAATGTCTCACATAAATTAAATAATCCTACATTATTTAATTAATCCTAAATCCCTCTATCCTAAGTCCTAATTTCATAAATCCACCTCATCTTTCCACCTCAACTTTTCCACCTCACCATGTTGCACATGTAATTAAATATTTTTAATATTTAATTAGCTAATATTCCCTTACCCACATGTCCTATTTATTCTCCAGTCAAAATTAGTTAACTCATTAATCAAGTCTATTAACTAATTAATCATTCGAGTTCACCGATCAATCAATTCAGTCAAACTCCTCAATTCACTTAACTGGTTGGTTTATTCTGTTAACTATTCAATCAATTTTGTTAACTCCTTTGTTACATGATGGAGCTTGGACACTTGTCCTCTTTCTATTCGCGCACATTCCTCAACCATTCTTAACCTTTGATCTTGGTATTTCTTCTCAATCATTGATCTGCTCTCACATATTTCTATAAATGCAACACTCTTCTTCATTTCATATCCATCGTTTGAGTAAACTTATGCTGCAGAAACACAAGCGCGCCTTTGGCACCCCCATCTCCATATCATCTATCATCCATCAATAGTGTGTTGAAGCTCATCTTCAATCACACAAAGTATCATAGCCAACTTCATCTTGTCATCTTGAGGACTTCGAAGCAAGGAAGCAAGTTTCCTGAGGGCCATATTCATCTCCATCAAGATCAAGATAGAAAAGGCGAGCAATGGAAGACGAAAGGTGAAGGGTTGTAAGTATCATTTATTTTGTTATTTAAATCTCCTTTCTCCTTCATATTCTATTGATGTTTGGGTTTTTAATATTCCATTGATTAATCCACATTTTACCTTAAACACAAGTCTTTCAAAATAACCCATCTAGCTCGTTTGTTGGAAAATAGGCAATACTACATTATCACTCAATAATGTTGTATGACCTATAGTCTCATGTTGGATAATATCACCTCCCATGGCATTGAGTAGACCTGTAGCAAAGAGTCTTTAAAATGGTGGTAGTTTTGAAAGAGGCACAAGAAAATAAACCAAAAGTATACACGTGCAAAAGGGGAGAGTTAAGCTAGAAATTCTTGGAGGGTGAGTTGCCATAATTATCTATACCTCCAAATGTATAGCCATATTTATGGAGAGTTCACTAAAAACATGTTGAAATGCATGCTACCGCCCTTCGATGAAATCTCACTTTTCCTCAAGTGATGTGGGAGGTGTAGTGTAAAATAATTACTTGGGTGATGGAGGTTGAATACAAAAAATGGTAGCGTGGGATTGGATGAAAACGTATTGAGGGGATTATTTAAATACCATTTAACTACATATGCAATTAAATGGTAGATATAAAAAAACAATTATTAACAAAATAAAGAACATCTTATCCTAGGGATGTGTACTTGGTTACATTTTATTATGTGGTGAAGTGGTGTGGAGCACATGTGGCTACATGTGAGTGATGATGAATGGTTGATGTAAAACTAGAGCTAAATGATGGATGCTATATTGGAGAAATGAACATTTGTGAGAATAGGAATGGGAGGTGGTTATATTATTGATGGAGATATGGACTTAAATCCAAATTCATGTAGTACAAGGTCCAATTACTGGGTGAGGCTGATGGTATCCTAGGATAGGGGGCCATCAAGCCTACCAAAAGAAGTGATGGGAGTTGAATTGAGGGAAGTTTGTGTTTCTAATTTGGTAGAACAATCTTTACACAAACTAGTGAATCTTGGCTTCCTTAGCTACTGAAGAGTAGTTGGGTTGGACCAGACAGGGCTTCTAGAATTGTGTTGAGGGGGAATTCTCTTGTAAGAAAGGAGAATTAAAAAATCAAGTAGTTTGTGCATACTGAATATGTACTCCTTCTGGTTGGATGGTGGATCAATGAGTCCTATAAAATCTATTCCTAATTTATCAAGTGGCTCCAAGATTAACTGTGTCTGCAAGGAAATCTCATCTAATCAAGTGGGCTTCTCCATTCTCTGGTAGCAATCACAACAATGTGTATTCGAAAGAGCATCCTTGTGTAATGTAGACCAATAGTATCTAGTGATCTGCACCTTGGAAGTTGTCCTCTTGGCTACAAAGTTTCCCCCACAGGGTCCATCATGATAAGATTGAAGGATGTCAAAGGCCTCATCCTCCCTAATACATCAGTGCATGACATTATTAGGTCCAGTATAAAAGGGATGTCCTGATATCCATGAATAAGAGAGACTTCTCTTCACTAAACTTTGATTTTCCTTTGGTGAGAAATGTGGAGGAGATTGACAATCAAATAATTAGCAATATCTGCATACCATGGGGTGTTAATCGTTAATGCAAACAAATGTTTGTTAGGAAAGGAATCATCAAGAATTGGGCTATTTTCATAAGAAGTGATTCGAGAAAGAAAATATGCAACTAAATTAGCTTTACTAGGCTTATCCAGAATGTAATATTGAATTCTAACAACAACAACCACCAGTGCACTATTCTACCACTTTCTAATGTCCCCAATCAGACATCCCTATGAAAAAAATAATATTTTTTTGTATTTTTGAAAAGAAATGTAACTAAAATATTGGTGCTCAAACATGTGGTTTCACCAATCCTAAAGACTCAACACCAAAACCTAAGGCTAGGGATATATCGTGCTTAGGCAATGGGTAAGGCTTATGATCAGACAGTGACATGAATTGACCAATTGCTGTGAGTGGGTAAACTCACCTTTGTCTTTAGGCTCTACAAGGCCAAGGGGTATGTTATGAGGTCTCAATAACATAAACAATTTAAACATTAGGTCCTCAAGTAGCTATACCTAATGTGATATGAACCCCTATAGTAGTCACTAAGTTCATGCCAGCACTAGCTACATACAGACCTATCAGTCCTCTGATAAAAAAATGAAAATCCTCTATTACCTTGCACCAAAGATGACAGCTATAATGTATTCCCCAATAGATGAATCCACTTAACATTGCATACACCGGGATAAGAGAGAAGAACACACATACATGATTCTCTAACAATGTTCAATTTCAGAATTGCATAAGTTATGATTGAGTTTACAATACTGAATCATGAATATGTGGTGGAACCTAAACCTACTCCTAAAACTAACCAGGGAGAGATTTAATAATTTTAAAAGGTTGCTAGCTCTTCACCAATTAGATAGGTGCCTACTCCATTGGGCAACAAAGTCATAAATTTTCAGAAAGGAAAGAGGTGCAGCAATGAAAACACAATTGGAATCTCATGTGCATCATCATACAATGCATATATCTCATCTCATACTACATACATTCTTAGTAATCCAAGAAATAATGCAAAAACCCACATGGAATAGAAAGAAATAGAATTACAAAAGCTTTTCAATGAATTAAAATATTGTTACATATTTCTCTAACCTATGTTACATTCATACCAGCAAATGTAGCAAGAAAGGGTGAGCAACTATGTTCAAACACCCTCCTGAATAATTACAAATTGCACTGGAGACATACCATTACTTGCATATATCTTTGAAAAGCCTTCCTATTCTTTACAAGGTGCACATTTACCCCTTTTCAATCTGACTACATCATTTGATGCCCTAGAACACTATTGAGACACTTGTAGTCAAGAAATTGGTTCAATGACCAACCGTTATTACATATTCAAAATATGTATATATAGCATTACCATTCACCATTGCAACTTGGATGTGGATTTGGAGTGGTCAACATGTTTACAAGTCACCCATAAATGATGCATCAAGGCCACATGGGTTGTGGTAGAAAACTTTGTAGATTTGGAGTGTTCACCCATGCCTTGGTACAAAAATTCATCATGGAGGGATCCACGGTAGTCTTGGGGTAGTTGGAGTTCACCTAACATTCCATTGGGCTCCAAAATGATTATTAATGGCAACCTAGAGAGTCACTAGAGTGTCCCAGCATGTGCTAAAAAACTAAATCGTCGAGAAGGCAAATTCATTGGGCCCCAACAAATCGGGCCTCTACCAAGTATCTTCCTTAGAATTGGGAGTAGGAGACTCCCCACAACTCTGATGAAATACAAAGGTAAGGCCACTTTATCAGGCTTCGGCAGATTGGACCTTCGTTAAACACCTTTCCACTTTTGAAATGGAGTATGAGACTCCTCAAAGTTTGGAGTCCAAAGAAAACAAAGGGTATCACAATAAGAAGACAAACTCACCGGGCCCCAACAATTCGGCTTCTGCCAAATTCCTTCCACTTGATCATGAGAAACACACACCTCCCCAACTCTGTGATCCCAAAAGGCTTAGGCAAATATGTAGCATCAGGGATTGGGGCTACCATAAATTGCATGTCTAGAAGGCAAGGGAAACCAAGGAAGACTGAACCCATGATCTCGAAAGACTTAGGAGTTATGAAATGTCAGGGATTGGGGATTAGGGAAGTTTCTAAATTCATACCTAAGTGTCAAAGGGAAGCGAGAAAGCCTGACACCATGATCCCAAAATACTTAGGAAAATAGGAAAGGAACCAAGGTGGAATTCAAGGTCGATAAGGTTGGCATGCAAGCATAAAAAACACCAAAATTTTGAAAAGTTGACAAAAGCACAAGACCAAGGAAAATACTAGAAACATCTTGGACTTTGATATTTATAGATTTTCACTTGCATTTTGACACACTAGGAACCCACTTAGGATATCTCAGATCGATTATTAGTAATGGGTGAAGGATTTTTAGGCACTCATAGACATAAACATGGGACCTTGAAGGAAACTAAGGCATGTGCCAACATTGGCTCTAGTTGGGGACGTGTGCCTCTTGCATGCATGACAAGAATCTAGTTATCTCCAAGTTGTAAACCAAAAAGACAAAAAGGGATGAGGAGGGTAAGGAAACAAAAAATAGCCAATATGTACATGGCAAAACAACAACACAAAGACTATGTACAAAAATAGTTACAATTAATGACATGTAAGCATAAGGAAAATGATGTATGGTTGTAAAAAACTTCAAAAACATGCAGGTTAGACCCTACAAAAAAGATCCATGGCACCAAACCATGGACAAATTGATGCATGCAACCTACCTCTGTGAAACACAAGCCTATTGAAGGATCTGATCTCCCTCAAACCAAATTTGCACTTACCACCTAGCTGCAACAAGAGATGGTTGACATATGCCTACAACAATTTGCAACCATTGTCCATGAAGTGAATACTAGCTCCACCATAAACAACACCACTACAAGGCAACCATAAATAATAGGTGCTTGACCTATTCCACATCACACTATCCTTGTTTGTAACAGCAAAGGGTGAGACATTAAAAATCAGGTCAATGCCAAAACAAATTGATGTAGGCAAAAATCCATCATCAAAAGATGCATCATTGTCAAATCTGCTGACCTCTCCATGCAAATTGAGTGAAAAGAAGAACACCTCTAACTCACGTGGCAAAAAGAAGTGTACTTGACTACATTGCTGATCTACAAAAAGAGACACATCTTCATGCGAATTAAACTAAAAATGTTCTAGCTTTGGTATACCTTTAAGTTGAGATGCAACATTTTGAGATTTAGGCATATACATGCCTTGCTACCCATTCACATCAATGTCCCACACAAAGGACTTAACCTCTACTACAAAACGAACACCTTCAAGGGTTGGTGAATGTATCCCACATCAAAGTAAAAATATTTATATTCATTTGTATCTCCACCAAACCCTTGAACATAACTTTCAAATGTGCTCTAGTACTACACTCTTCAATGTCTGAATCATAAGCATGATTCAAGCTATAATCAAAACCATCAGCACATAACTTAGCACCATGAGACACATCATATGACGAACCAAGTCCTTTGGAGTGTCTCTCTATTTCTTGTTCATCTAGGCAAACTGTGTGTCACAATCACTATTGTAGTCAAACTAGTGATACACTTCCTCTTCCTCATTCATTCTTGTAACATTTTTCTATGCCCCCCCTTGAAGCACATTCTATGTGGAGAAGACAAAAAACCTTGCACGAAAGAAACAAGTTCTCATATGCATCCACATGGTCACCATCTCCGTATTCATCAAGGGCAAGTTCTTCACACTGAAATTCCATGGATGCACTAACACTTGTCTCTTATTGGTTATTATCAAGTGTAGCCACCTCCATGTCATCCTCATGCAAACCAACACTAACTACTTCATCATCACTAACATGAATAAAACAGGGCAGCACATTAAACAAGAAACAAGTTTCTTTCTCACCTTTTGTATCACATAGTTCATTGTCCACTAGACCATATATCTTAGTATCAAGTTGGAGGTCATCATGGATGTCATCATCTTCATTTTCATTTGATGAACTGTCTAGCTGAAGGTGGGTGTACACACTATCTTCATCATCCACATCGTTGTCATACAATGCACCACCTTCATCTTCTACCCTTCTGATTACACATTCATCTTGATTTGATGCTATACACATTTGATTAGTTGCATCCACATCGATGTGTTCATATTAGCTTGTTCCTTACCAATAGTACTTGCACTTATGGATAAAAACATTACTATGTAGTCATCCCTCATATTTTCCATGTAGTCTAGGCATAAATATGCCTATTGCAAACTTGTTATTTTTAAATTCTCTTGCACTAAACTCAATCTAGCTTCATATGCTTCAAAAAACATATGAATGTAGGTAGGAGTGTCAGGTCTAAAATCATCTAGACTATTGGAAAGAGAAATAGTAAACCTATGACTAAAATCCATGCTAGATTCTCCATCTTGTCTTCTAATTGTTTCTAATTCCTGGACAAGGTCAGCTAGGTCTAAACCTTTGGCAAATTCTTCTTCAAATGTAGCCACAAGTTCATTCCAAGAGGCAAATGATTTCCGTGGAAAACTTTGAATCCACTCTTGTGCCATTCCATGCAAGGACCTAACAAAAGACCTTATCCACATGTCCTCATCCTTAAACTAAAACTCATCTATAAAATTAGAGAATTCATCAACATGTGTGTCTCCTTCCCAAATATTATACCCGTCAAAGATAAGCATCTAGATGAACACCTTAGCTATGTTGAACACCCAGAATATTGAGAGGGGGGTGAATCAATATTCTATTAAACCTTTTACTTATTAAACTAGTAGTCCATTTGCCACAAATAACAACAAAGCAAATTAAACACAAAAGAAGCAACCACAAAGCATCACACATGAAAACCAAGATTTTTACATGGAAAACCCAAAACTAGGAAAAACCACAGTGAGTGTTAGCTCACAATAATTATGTAATATCAATACCGAATTACAAGAGGCTCACTGCCCAAAGAAATGATCACTGCAAGAAAGGCTTATTGCCAAAACAAGCTCATTGCCTAGAGAAAGAAAGAAGGAAAGAAGGATGGCTCACTGCCAAGTTGAATTGCTCTGATTGCATCTACACATGCATGGTTACAGCTCCAATGAAGCACAAAAATACTGTCTCAAAACTCTTCATCTCTGACTGCTCTGTTTCACTGCTCTATTTTTACATGGGAACAAGATCTCTCTTCTTTTGCTCTTATCGCCTTCACAAAATCACAATCTTTCACATGTCATACACACACCTTCATATTCGTACACCAATCCTCCAAACACTGAATTGGATCTCATATATATATATATATATGCAACACTTAGAATCTTCATATTAGGTCGGCCTAATTAGTGAAGTGTGTAGTCAAACAATTTGTAACTTGTCAGCCAAATCTAGTCACTAAAATACATAGCAGACCCAAACCACACTTGAATCACATTCTCATATGTCAGCTTCAACTATAGAACCCCTTAGAATAAAGTTCCAATCAATAGAACTTACCACACACAAATCAAACTATCATGTCGGCCTCAAACATAGACTATTACTGACTCAGTCTATCTATCAGACTACAACTTTCACTATAGACCACAAGACTTGCTCAAAATCATATCAAAGACTCTTCATACATTCCCAAGATTTCCTTTAGAATTGTAGAGCATAATATCAATCTGCGGTAAAGTGCGGACCAACAAAACTCAGACCCTGTCATAGTCAAACACTGTCAAGCCAAGTAGCGATATTCAATAGCTCAAAATTATCACTCCGGTGGACTTCAGACTCTGCAACTCTAGATTTAGAGACTTCATACAAGTGTTTACAACACCTCAAAACCACATAATAAGATATGCAATATCGGAGGAGTGCGGACCAAAACAAGTGAGTGTTCTGTTTTGATTACCTCTGTTCTTTGTAATGTCAGACTTAGGCTACTTGAAGATATGCTTCCAGTACATATCAAAAGCTAAAATATTAGATATAAGATCTTGTAAGGACTGCAAACAACATACCAGAACTACATGATTAGGTCTTCAATTGCAGATCAAGGCCAATCCAAACATTGTCTCTCTGTTGTTGTCTCTGTATACTACCAACACTTAGCCAAACTAAGTAAGTCTTCTTCACCACAGCAAAACCTCTATTCTAACCTTGTTCCTTTTCTTGTTTCCATCAATGACAACACCTTCAAACATCAAGCTTAGCAAAATTGCCAACAAGCTATCATAGTTTGCATTTCATAACCGACCCATGAGAGGTTTAGTTGTTTGTAAATTGTGTCCATGGGAATAATAGGGACTGAGTAGCTAGATTTTTAGGGGCAGTAGGGCATGCATGGGACTATTCCCTAGACTCTAACAACCTAATCTAATTTTCTATTTCTACCTTTTACTACAACATGGACTCTCAGTTTATTTTTATCAATTCCATATTGCATCCTAGTAGATTCATTCTAATTTGCACAGGTGCATATAAGTTTGGACTTGTATAAGGAACAGAGCCATGACTAGAACAAGCATTAGTAGAATGGTCATAGGCATCATAGTTTCTAGGGCCTAGAACATAAGAAGATGCATATGAAGGAGCATCCCTAGAGTCTTCAAATTTATATTTAGAGGCCATGACTAAAACATTCTACAATGCAAAGAAAAAAATAGATGTATTACAAATATATGTTCCTTCACCATGAAAGGAACTCAATCTTCTAAAGGTAGGAAGAAAATCATGTACCTTTGAACACCAATTATTACATATTGAGATAGGTCTTTGAGTCAAAAATAGAAAACACACTACAACAACAACAAAAATTTTCTTTGTGCTTTGACAACAGAGTCACCACCTCTTCCAAAGAGGAATTCTTTGAAGCATGACTAATCTTCATGGCCACAAATTTATTCTGGGTCTAACTCACCAACAGAGTCTTCAATAATTTTCAACCCAACAATAACTTCTTCCCCAACAACGATGCCAAAATGTTGGTGCTCAAACATGTAGTTCCACCAATCATAAAGACTCAACACCAGAACCTAAGGCCAGAGATATTTTGTGCTTAGGAAATGGGTAAAGCTTATGATTATATAGTGGCATGAATGGGCTAATTGTTGTGAGTGGGTAAACTCACCTTCATCTTTAGGCTTTGCAAGGCCAAGGGGATATTCTCTGAGGTCTCAACAACATAAAAAATTTAAACATCAGGTCCTCAAGCAACTATACCTAGTGTCCTATGAACCCCTATAGTAGTCACTAAGTTCATGCCAATATTAGCTACATACAGACCTATCAAACCTCTAATAAACAGATGAAAATCCTCTCTTATTCTGCACCAAAGATGACACATATACTATATTTCTCTAGCAAATCAATCCATTTAATATTACATACACATGGATAAGAAAGAACACACATACATGATTCTCTAACAATGTTCAATTTTAGAATTGCATAAGGTATGAGTGAGTTTACAATACTTAATCATGCATATGTGGTGGAACCTAATCCTACTCCTACAACTAGCTAGGGAGAGATTTAATAATTTTAAAAGGTTGGTATCCCTTCACCAATTAGACCGTGCCTACTCCATTGGGAAAAAAATTCATAAATTTGCAAAAAGGAAAGAGGTGCAACAGTGAAAACACAAATGGAATCTCATGTGCATCATTATACATTGCATATATCTCATCTCATGCAATGGAGATTCTTAGTAATCCAAGCAATAATGTAAAAACCCATATGAAATAGAAAGAAAGAGCATCACAAAAGATTTACAATAAATTAAAATAGTCATATATTTCTCTAACCTATGTTACATTCATACCAGCAAATATGGCAAGAGAGGACGAGAAACTAGGTTCAAGCACCCTCCTAAATAATTATAAACTGCACTGGAGACATACCATTACATGCATCTATCTTTGAATATCCTTCCTATGCTTTACAAGGTGCACATTTACCCCTTTATAGATCTAACTACATCATTTAATACCCTAGAACATTGTTGAGACACTTGCAATCAATAAATTGGTTCAATGACCAACCCTTATTACATCTTTAGAATATGTATATATAGCATTACCATTCACTGTTGCTACTTGGACGTGGATTTAGAGTGGTCAACACATTTGTAGGTTGCCCATAAATTTTGTGTTAGGGCCACATGGGATATGCCAGAAAACTCTACAGATTTGTTGTGTTCACCCATGCCTTGGTACAAAAATTCATCATGGAACGATCCACAATAGTATTGTGGTAGATGGAGTTCATCTAACATGCCATTGGGTTGCAAAATGATCATTAATAGTGACCCAGAGAGTCATTGGAGCATCCCATCGCATGCTAAAAAACCAAATTGTTAGGAAGGTAAATTCATTGAGCCCTGACAAATTGGGCCTCCGCCAAGTGTCTTCAATAGAATCAGGAGTAGGAGACTCCCTACAACCTCGATGAAATATAAAAGTAAGGCCATTTCATTGGGCTTCGATAGATCAGACCTTCATTAAATACCTTTCTAGTTTTAAATGGGAGTATGAGACTCTCTGAAGTTCAAACTCCAAAGAAAACAAAGGGTGTCGCAATAGGAAGGCAAACTCATTGGGCCCTGACAAATTAGGCTTCCACCAAATCACCTTTCACTTGATCATGAGAAACACGCACCTTCTTGAATCCACGATCCAAAAAGACTTAGGCAAATATGTAGGATCGAAGATCAGAGATAGGGGATACCATAAATCACATGCCCAAAAGGCAACTGAAACTAAGGAAGATTGAACCCACAATCCTGAAAGACTTGAGAGTTATGAAATGTCAGGGATTAGGGAAGTTCCTAAACTCATTCCTAAATGTCAAAGGGAAGCTGAAAATCTTGACACTGCAATCCTGAAATACTTAAACAAATAAGCAAGAAACCAAAGCAAAATTTGGGGCTGATAAGCATGGCATGTAAGCACGGGAAACCCTAAAATTTTGAAAATTTGACTAAAGCACAAGACCAAGGAAAAGGCCAGAAACATCCCAGAATTTGATTTTAATAGATTTTCACTTTCATTTCGACACATTGGGAACCAACTTAGGCTATCCTAGATCAATTATCAACAATGGATGAAGGATTTTTCAAGCACTCAAAGGCATAAACATGGGACCTTGAAGGAAATTGAGGCATGTACCAACACAAACAACAAGTAGCAAAATTTGTTCACAATTTTAAAACCCTTAATTTGTTAATATCAATCCATAATTGCAACATTAAATATTAAATCTTGTTGATTTATGTTACGATAAACCCTAGGATGTTGGATGAAGCCAAATCTGATACAGGATAGGCAATGCAATCTCGCAATATGATATATTGAATAGTACAACCACTAAAAATTTGTTACAACATTGAATGATGTATGTGTAACCAGAAAGTAGAGAGTGGTAGTTGATGTAGGAATTCTATGATGGTGGCTAAGAGGTGTATGGCCTGTTGTATGATGACTGGTAATGACATAAATTAGTGAATGAAGTGTGGATTGGTTGCCAAACAAGTGGCTCAGTTGGAAAACAATGTTAATAATGATGTTTGGTGACTAGAACAATGATATTTGATCAATATTAATCCTCAAAATGATGATGTTATGCTAGTCAGTCATATACAAAGGATATAATGATGCAAATCAATAACTCATATGACTGCCACAAGGTTGGAAATGATAGATTTTGCTCTCCCGAAGGTGGTGCTCAAGTTGTATTCATGATAAAAAAAAATTAGACTTATGATGTTGGTACAACAATAAATTCTCCATGGCTAGAGATGGAAACCTGTAAATAATGCCAAATCTAATCCAAACCCTCCAAAGATTGATGGACCAACAACTAAGGTTTTCCAAAATGGTGTAAACACCTCAGATCCAATGAATGATGATGCAAATCTATTCATAAAAATTCTAAAATTATTGTAAAAACCTCCCAAAGTGATGTGGCAACACTATAGTGGTAGTGTAGCAACAATATATAACCCTCCAAAGGATGAAATCTTCAACAAGGTGAAAAATGTCTTGAAATCTTCAACAAATCAACACAAGTGTGATTCCTGGATGGAATCACCCAAAATAGAAAACAAGGATTTTTGTCCTTGATTCCAAATGTAGAATCCTAGAGGGTTTTCGTCCTCTCAAACTTCAAACAAACCAAGGGTTTTTGCATTTAGATGCACCAGATTGAACAAAATGCTCAAATCTAAAAATTAAATGCAAAAGAAAACTTGAATGATTCGTAAAATGAAGATAGGTGTTTCCTTTATATACCTTTTCTAATTGGGCCCTTGGGTCCTAAATTTTCCTCCAAGTATTTAAAGGTACTTTTTAATTTTTATTTTAAGTATTTAAAAATACTTTTATTTTAATAGTAGTGTTTAAAAATATATTTTATTTTAATTATAATAATATTATTAAGTTGCCCTTAAGTTAGAAATTATTTGGCCCAACTTAAACAATATTATTAATTATTTTAATCCAAAAAAGGGACATGACAGACTTGCCACTGGTTTGTTCATCAAATATATTATCATTGCATGGTTAGTATGAACAAAAATAGGATAACCAATGATATAGTGAAATAATTTATTGATTGCAAACACAATTGCAAGAAATTATTTTTCCATTACTGTATAGTTAAGCTCAACACCTTACATATTTTTATTGATAAAATAAATTGCATATACTAATGGGCCATCTTTCTATCCTAAGACAACTCCTATAGCTATGTGGAATGCATCAGTGTGGATGTGAAAAGGAAGTTTCCAATCCAATTTGTGCAACATCAGAGTTGTGATGAACAAATCTTTAAGATCTTGGAATGATTCCTAACATGCATGTGTCCAAACAAAATCAACATATTTAGCAAGTAGCATAAATAAAGGTGCTACTATTTTGCTAAAATCTTTGATAAATATATAGTAATATCTAGCATGTCCAAGAAAAATCCTATCATTTTGTTTTTGCAGTGTTGGCAAGTTTGTGATAACATCAACTTTAGGAAGATCTACTTTGATTTCTACAAGGGAAAAGTAATGTCTTAACATGATTTCTCCTCTCACCATCATATAACATTTCTCATTACTCAAAGATAGGTTGTGGTCTTGGTAGCATTTCAAAACTTTCTCCAAATTGGCAAGGGATTCCTCATATGAATTCCTATAGGCCATGAAGTCATCCATATAAATTTCCAAACAATTAGGTGTTATACCATAGAAAATACTTAAAACAACCCGTTGAAAAGTAGAATTGGCATGCACAACCCAAATGGAAAGACTGCATATGTGTAGGTACCCTAAGAACATGTAAATTTAGTTGTATCCCGGTCCTCGAGTGCAATTTTGATCTAGTTATATATGTTGAAGCCATCCAAGAAGGAGAAGTATCATTTTCTAGCTAATGTATCTAGAACTTGACCAATAAAAGGAAGAGGAAAATGATCATTAGAATTGGCAAATAAATTAGAATACTGAGAGTTGAAGGACAAAGGATCTTGAGCCATACCTTGTCTTGGAAGCCATTGTCATCTTTGTGCCACATAGAAGATTTTCCCATCTTCGTCCTCCACTACTCTAAAATCTTTCATTTCTTGCTTTCCATTCGCAATGTTGGCTACCCTCTTACATTTACAATCAACCTTCATCCTCCACTAGTGTGGGCAATATTCAGTTAATGTTGCCTCTGCTTCTTGTTTTCTATGTGCATGCATTGTATCCAATTGGGTGGCCATGTGGTTAATAATACCTTAGTTCATATCCTTGAGTAGATTGTTGAGTTCCACTCATGAAACTTCTGCAACAATCTTTGTAGAAGGCATACCTCTATTATTGTGGGTCTTCTTCATGATTGACCTTGAGTAATGTTTGTATATGGTACAAATGTCATTGAATGGCAGTTGAGATATGTTACCCCCACCAATCAAGTCCAGAGCAGATACACAATCTTCATTGATTCCTCTACAAAATATGAGTGAGTGATTCAAAAAATAATTGGTTCTACTTGGATCTCTACAAAAAATAAAACTTTTCCACATAATCCTCCAATGGCTCGTCCTCCTTTTGTGTCATTCAAATCATATCATCCCTTTGCATGTTCTTGCTTCTACAGTAATCTTGATACTTGAGCATAATTTTTTCCTTCAGGGTTTTCTAGTCAATTATGGCATCTTTGCCCAGTCCCATGAACCATCTTAATGCAACATCCTTAAGAGTGGCTGGAAATAGCTTTAAGTGATGGGTATCAATGGTGTAATCATAGCTTCTTCAAAGGATGTCAAACTCAAATAGGAATGTATCTATATCATCAATTATTAAACCATGGAAATTTGGAAGGACAAAAGGTGAAATATTTTTCATTGCAACTTCCCCCTCTTGATAAGAAATGGGGAATTCAAAGGTGGAGGGCTCGATGATATTGTTTTGAAGGACTTTATCAATCATTATGTGTCAAATTACTTCAGACCTGGAAGCTCTTCTTGAGATAGGTTTGGGTAATAGAGACTATTATGATGAAAATTCTCCAAACATGGCTTCAGAGAATTGGGTAGTTTGGTAACAAACCTTATAAAATGGATTATGGACTAACTAGGTACTTGACTCTCGAGTGATGGTTGCCTCTTGGGATAGGTTCACTCCCTTTCCCTTGAGTTCCTAATGCCTTAGTTGGCACTCCTTTCGCTGTAACTCCCTCAATAAAAGAAGTGGTTGTGGCTACATGTGCTTCACCTTGGGCAATAGTAGCCAGATATGGAATGTCACTTTATTGTGGGAGAAATTATTGGCAAGAAATGTGGAGGAGATGTTGGTCCAAATATCTAGTCCTTAGTCAAGTCTTTGTAGTCAATTTATACCCTCGTCAGGTAGCTAGGGATTGAAAGCAAAACATAAAGAGTGACCAAACAAGGCATTACATATACATCAAAATAAGATTACACACATAGTTACCTAGTACCGACAGACTTCCATATATATATATATATATAGCAATCAAATGTGCACATCCATTGTCCATCCTCTGGCATAGTTACATACATGACTTCTATGTCATTGTTTACATCAGAATATACTCCTATTCTCCTATCATGCTTGTCTACCTTCTACTATCTCCTATCTCTATATATATACTATATCTATTATATCTAGGGATGTGTCTTATGTTGGCTCTGGCCTCCGCATAGTGTATAGTTTCCTTCAATTGGCTTTCCTTTATGATCTATACCATACTAACATCATCCCCCCCCACAAAATTATGTCTTGTCCTCAAGACATGCAAAATCAACTGCTAGGTAGGAAAGTCTTATAGATTTGCTTGCACTGAGTTAGACTGGTGTCCCATTGCTTCCTAGCTTTAGACAACATAGCTATCTGCCCTTCCACTTTTATATATGTCTCCTTTGCTTCTTCTATACTTTCCGGTATCTTTATAGACTATGTATTTTGCTTGGCTTCTAAAAAACTACCAGTTAAATTGGCCAATCTCAAATTAACTACTTCCCTCAACTATTTTATTTGGCCCTTGATCTAGCCCCTTTGATCCTAGAGCTATTGGTGCTGGTTATGCAATGTCTCCACCTATTCCCTTATCATTCCATCCTTATCCACCAGAGGGTCATATTGGGCTACCACATTTGTGATCTGATGTTCTAAAGCATCCATTTGCTCTTTGATTGCTTTTATTGACTGTGGCCATTTTAAAAAAAACTAGTATACTACATTAGCCTCCACAATAGTTTGTTGTATGTTCTTTATTTGTATATCTGGTTGAGTGTGTGCCTTAGCACACTTATTCATCATTTCCACCAATATTTTCTTATTCAGTTGTTCAGTTACCTTCTTTTCTAGTTGGCTAGAGTACTCCTTAAATCCCTATGTTAATTATTTCAATTGCTCTGACTAGGTTAAGGTAGTATCTTTTTGTGTCTCTGGCATCTCCTTGGCCATTGTGTCCACCACATCTTGCAGGAGTTCACTCCCCTCCACATGTTGCTTCAAAATTTATGCTCTAGCAGAGGAATGAAATACATCTCCCAATTGTAGCTTTTGTAGTGGGGATATTCTGGCAAGGTTTATTTGGCCCTCTATCACCGGTAATTGTAGCAACTGTGGAGTCAAAATGGGTGTTATTTGTTTTTGTTGTTCCAAAAATTCTTTGATAGACTCAATTGAAGTTGATGAGGCCTCCAGAATATCAGTTTGTTCTGACTCCCTTTGTTCCTCTATGTTCTCTCTTTCTTTCTCTTTATCCTCCAAGTTCTCTGTCTGTTGTTTTGTATTGGATTCTCCTCCATCCTTGTGTTCTCTAGAGGAGGTACTCCTTGTGTCAGAGCTTCTGGAAAATGGTCCTTTGCTCTATTCTCTTCCCCTGATGGTATCTCGGTGTTATGTAGAGGTGAAGGTGTCAGTTGTTGTTGTTCTTTCTCTTTGATAGCCTGATATATCTTTGTTGTTACCTCTTCTGTCGCTTTTTGTATTTTCTCTTCTTCTTTCTTATTTCCACTCATGAGAGTGTCTACCCTTTGTTTTCTCCTTAACTCCATAGCTTGTTGCTTTATCAATTTATTCTTCTCTTCTGGTGACAATGTGTCACTAAGCCCATTGATGGTATTTTTCCTTGTTTCTTCCTCCAATTGGAGTGCTTTATTTATCCTTTCCCTTAATGCTTCTATTAAGCTCTTTGAAAATCCTTCCATTATTTCATCTAGTGTTTTCTCCTTATCCCTCATATATTGTATCATGGCAGTAACTAACATTTGTTTATTCTCTACAGATGAATTTTCATACAAAATAGTAATTTCTTTCAACATACTGATATTTTCCATGGCATTGAGTAGTGCATCTAGGTTGTAGAGTTCTTGTGTCGGTTCCTCTGATGCTTGTTCTGTTAGGTTTTCCTCCAGTTTCTATTGTGCTTTCTTCATTTTATTCAATTTGGACTCTTACTCCTCCCCTTCTTCTGACTCAATAACCTCTGGCATCTCTTGAGTTTTCCTTCTCTTTCTCTATTGCTTCTGCCGGGGAGCTTTCTTCTCTATGTTCTTCATTTCGAACAACACTTCTGATGCTGCTCTCCCTCCAGATGACATGGTAGATGATGGTGGCACCTATGATGTTCTTTCTGACCTTCTTACTATTGAAGCCTCTTTGGTAGGTAGGGGAGTTGGTGTGGCTAGCTTCAAAGCTAAAGTAGTTCCATTTTCCGAAGCTCTCCATTGTTTATGCAACTTCTCTTTGTTCTTTTCTAGCTTTCCTCCTCATGCTTTTTATGTTGTTTGTCCATAACTTTTGAGTAAGTTCCATATCTCTCCACACTGGTGTTCTTGGGTTTGCTTAGTAAATGTTGTGCATAAGTGTTGACTTCTGTTGCAGTTATCTCATAGGGCAATTTAGGTATCCATGCAGTTCTTGGTTCCACTGCCTCCATGTATATGAAGTCCTTGTCAACCAAAAATGTGATATCTTTGATGTATTGTTTTGCTATTCCATAAGGGATTCTATCCCTTGCCCTCATCTCCTCTTATAAGGTTTTTAAAAACCCCCAGTATGTGGCACTAAATGGTTTGGTGTCAAAAAATTGATCTATATGTCTTTTAACCTGTTAACCCTACTAGTATATTCTATTGCCATTGCTTCCCCTTAAAGCCCAGTAGCTCATTCAAAAAATAGAAAGTAAGACAAATAATTAGGCTACCATACTGGAAGTTGTAGTTTGAATCCTTGATCTTTTGCAAGTTCTCCATAAGTTGTTGGTGCAATACCTCACATAGGTCAAAATCTTTGCCCTCCTTCACCATCTAGTACGCTGCATGAATTGTCATGGTTTTGGCGAAACCCTCCCGGTTGGCATAGTAAACCTTGTATGAAATTCCCATTGTGGCATACTTCACCCCCGAATCTGTGATGTCCTTCACATGCATATTTCTCCTGTCTTTTGTAGCTCTGGTTAGCTCCCTCACTTGATCTATTATGATAGCCTTCATTGCCAGTAGGGGCCCCATGACACTTAACCCTGTTACTGCCCTAATGGCCTCCTTTGTTATGCTATAGGGTTTGTCTAGGTATATAAACTCATCATGCACTCTGCTTAGGATGATTCTTACCCATTCGTGGGCATCCGTGAAGTCAGGAAAGTCCTTCCATATATCCAATTTCTTTATTGGAATGTTTGCATAGTTGGGTAGATACCCTATATCTCCCAGCAATGTGTCCCTCGGCTCTTCAAATTTTATGTGGTTGATCTCTGCCAAAGTGTTATGAATGTATTTCCTTACATCCTAAGTATACACATCTACCAGCACATTCGAGAATGCGTCATCTGGATCCACCTCTAGGGCTTTCCAGGGATATTTCTCAAATTTTGGTTGTGGCTTGTGAGTGATTTTGATCAGCTCTAGAGTCGCCATTATGTATTTGTTGGTTGCATGTGTGCTTCTTCTCTTCATTGCTAAGTTCATTGCTTGCTTCTTTTCTCAGAGTTCTGGGTTTACCAAAGTGTGAGTGCAAAGTAAAGTTCCTAGGGCGGGATTAGGATTAAATACCTTTCCTTTTTGCCCTAATTTTTCTCACTTACCTTTTTTATTCTTTTTCTTCATTACTTTATTTATTTTCTCCTTATGACTTAAGTTTTGCTCCTCGTTAGTGGCTAGGTTTTGAGATAGTGTGTTGCCATGGCGAAATCCTTCTGGAGTGTTGGTTAACAGATTTGTCACTTTGAATTTATACTCATTTGCCCAAACCAATGACAACCTGGCCAATAGTTGAGTCACTCGCAATGTTATTTGCAAGTGCTCTCTGCTTATTTTATAAGGTGCAGCTACCTTCGAATAATTTACAATGACTGAAAACAGGGTATGCTTTTAAGCAGAAAGCAGAAAAGGCAAACTAACACCTACCCATAACCATGAAAATAGATGTGATTGATTAAGCTTAAAATGAAGAGGATGCAGATAAATGACACAAAGTTCCTCTATCCTACACCCACAAACAATACTCAGGAAAAGAAATGAACATGGTGCAGGAGCAGCTTGACAATTTTTGGTCAAATGTTGTAAATAGGTGTCATTAGGTGAGTTTTGTGTGTCCAAGCATATTTTTGATGTAATAAGGTCTAATTAAGACCATCTTTGATGTATTTGTTTCACATAAGGTCTAGGGGTGCATTTTTGTCATTTTTGTCAAATGTTGCATTGCAAAATGTTGTCACTTGGAAGTTGAACGGTCATATTTTTTATTTTTGGTTGGAAACTATTGGGTTTTAGTTGGAGCATGTTAAAAAGGCCTCAAAAACTTTGAGGCAATCAGATTGAAGACATTTTTGGTGCTCAAACAATAAATAAGCTTCATTTCTGTGTAATTTCATTGTTTTCTTGTGTTACAGACTCCCGTATGGCTCTGTACAGTACCTTCATGACCTGAAACCTTTGAGAAAACGTGATGTAGTGAACCTTCTTTCATTTGGCTCTAGTTTTGTGGAATTTGGTGGAGTTTTGGGTTAGTTTGATCAAATTTTGTGCAAACTATCTGAAAACCCTAATTTTAAGGGTTTGTGTATAAAACCATGAATTACAACCCATTCCACTATTGAAACTTTGCCAAACTCAGTGGAATGGAGGGTTTGTGTTTGTTTTTGATGTTTTTGGTGGTTTTAGAGCAGATGATGGAGTTTGGAGCAAGCTTGGGCTTGCCCTAGCCTAATATCCTCAAGTGTTAGGCTTAGGAAACGTAGGTAGAGTAGAAAACTTAGAGGACAAGAAGTTTGTGGTGGTTTTTGATGAAACAAACTATGGATTGAGACCCTATGTGATGCAACAGACCTTCTGGAGCAGAGATTTGTTGATTGGTGATTGAATTTTGTGCACTTGCATTGGAAAAGTGGCCTAATTTGGCCTAATTATAGCAGAATAGTCAAATTTTGGGGCCCATGTTCCAAAGTGACCCTAGCCCAAAATTAGATATGTTAGAGAAAAGCCAAATGGGTATCTGAGATAATAATTCTTTTGTGGGTTTGAGGTTTTCTTCAAAATATATTCTAAGAAAATTGGTTAGGAGGGCTACAAGGCATAATAAGATTTTGTGTGAGGAACCACCACAATTAGGTTTTGAAACTTGAAGAGTTGGTTCATTGTGATTGTATGGACATATTCCACTCCTACTCTACATCAATTGGTATCAAAGCTTAGGTTCTGATTGAAAGTTGGGAAAGTGGTTGAAGATTGAGTAAGGGAAAGTTGCAAATTGAATAGAGAAAGTTGCAAATTGATAGACAAGATGCCTCCTAAGGGTACTGCAGTCATAGCCAAGGAGATAAGGGCAATTAAGGAGTCACAAGAAGTAGTTTTGACTAGACTTTCAGCATTAGAAACTAGCCAAAGAAGAGGTAAGGTCACTGCAAATGAGAGTGACTAAGAGGATGAGAGTGAAAGTGGAGACCCTCAAAGAGGAGTCCAAAATGAAGATGAAGAATGGGACCCTGATGAAATGAGGATGGTTAGGATGCTTAAGGCAGTCAAGGGTGATGCTCCTAAAGTCAAAATGGAATTGCCTATGTATAGTGGAAAATTGGACAGTGAGGAGGTATTGGGGTGGATAGATGCATTAGATAATTATTTTGAGTACAAGGAGGTTGTTGAAGATTAGAAGGTAAAGTTTGCAAAAACCAAATTGAAAGGACTTGCTCTCACACGGTGGAACTATATTCAAGAGGAAAGAGTGAAAAAAGGCAAAGCAAAGATTAGTGCATGGGATAGGATGGTGGCCAAGGTGAAGAACCAATTCTTGCCCGCAGATTACGAAATTTAGACCTTTAGGAAGTTGCAAAACCTTAAGAAAAAGGAGTTAGATGTGATGGCATATACTACAGAATTCCATAAACTGACCATAAGAATAGGGCACATTGAGAATGAAAGAGAAAAGGTTGCTAGGTACTTGAATGGCCTAAGACTAAACATCCAAGATGAAATCAGCCTCACCACTCCTAGGACAGTTGAGGAGTGTTTCCAATTGGCAATAAATGCTGAGAAGGTCAAAAGGAGACAAGAGTAGCAATCAAGGGGCAAAGGTTAAAATTTCAGAGGTAGAGGCAACTTTGGTGCAAGAGGGAAATCACAAAAGCAGCAAGGAGAACAAAGTAACCATCAAGAGAAAAGTGGTGAGTCAAGAGGCAATCTTAGGGGTAGAAGACCTAATGGAAGAGGAAGGTTTGGTGGATTAGGTAGAGGTTCAAATTCTTTCTCAGACAAATGCTACAATTGCAACCAATTTGGTCATCCTGCATGGAAGTGCCCAGACAAGCAAGCATCAAGTTCACATGGAGGTGAGCATAGAACACAAATTGTGCATGAAGAGGATAGTGGAAGTGTCAATTCACCCTCTCAACATGCTGCACCTGAGATAGGTGAGTCCTTGATGATGAGAAGAACTCTCATAAAGGTGCCAACAGTCAAGGAGCCTCCTTAAAGGAAATCATTGTTTAGGAGAACATGCAAATCATATGGCAAGGTATGTAAGGTAGTTGTGGATTCAGGTTCTACTAATAATTTGGTTTCATTAGAAATGGTAGAGAATTTAAATTTGAAAAGACTTCCACACCCCACACCTTACAAGGTATCATGGCTAAACAAGGGTCAACAAGTGTTGGTAGATGAGCAAACATGGGTAGAGTTTAACATTGGGGGGTATAAGGATAGAATCCTTTATGACATCATTCCCATGGATGTTTGTCACTTGCTGCTAGGTAGGCCCTAGAAGTATGACAGAAAAGCCAAACATGATGGCCACAAAAACATATATGTGATAGACAAAGATGGCACTTCATTTACATTGACACCCATTCAAGATGAAGAGATGGATAAGCAAGTTGGGTCTAGTGTTATGGTAGTGGGGGAGAAAGAGTTTTTGAAAACATTGAAGGATGAAGGTGGTCAAAGATTTGCCTTAGTAATCAGACCCAAATCTGTTTTGACAACAAACAAGGTTGAGAACATACCTAGTGAGGTTCAAGCATTGCTAGATAAGTATAAGGATATTGTAGTTGATGAGTTGCCTAGTTCTTTGCCTCCCATGAGAGATGTAAGTCATCACATAGACCTAATTCCTGGTGCAAATTTGCCTAATAAAGTTGCTTACAAAATGACACCCAAACATAATGAGGAAATAAGAAGGCAAGTTCAAGAATTGTTAGATAAAGGCTTGATAAGGGAAAGTTTGAGCCCTTGTGCAGTCCCTACTGTCTTAGCACCTAAAAAAGGTAGGGATTGGAGAATGTGTACTGATTCAAGAGCCATAAACAAAATCACAATCAGATATAGGTTTCCTATACCTAGGATGGAGTATCTAATGGATTGCTTGGGTGGTGCATGCTATTTCTCAAAAATTGACTTGAAAAGTGGGTATCATCATATTAGGATAAGGGAAGGAGATGAATGGAAAACAACATTTAAAACTAATGAAGGTCTCTATGAGTAGATGGTGATGCTATTTGGCCTCTCTAATGCCCCAAGTACATTCATGAGGCTAATGAATGAAGTGTTGAAGCCTTTTATTGGGAAATTTGTTGTTGTGTATTTAGATGACATACTTGTGTTTAGTAAAACAAGGGAAGAGCATTTGCAGCACCTTGATATGGTTTTGCAGAGGTTACATGAAGAGAAATTGATGATAAATCTCAAAAAGTGTGAATTCATGAAAGAGGAGCTAGTGCATCTTGGTTTTGTGATCTCCAAGGGTTCATTGAAGATGGATCCCACCAAAGTTGAGGCCATACTCAGTTGGCCAAATCCAAAATTAGTAGGAGAGGTAAAAAGCTTCCATGGACTTGCTACTTTCTATAGGAAATTTATCAAGAATTTCAGTCATATCTGCTCACCCATCATTGACACCATTAAGGGAGATAAAAGGAAAAGATTTCAGTGGACTAATGAGGTAGAAAGAAGTTTTCAATACCTAAAAAGAAGAGTGGCTCAACAACCTATCCTTGCCTTACCTAATTTCAACAAGGTTTTCACCATAGAGTGTGATGCAAGTGGCTTTGCAATTGGTGCAGTCCTAAGCCAAGAAGACAGACCGGTGGCTTTCTTCAGTGAAAAGATTAATGAAGCTACGAGGAGGTATTAATCATATGATTTAGAGTTGTATGCAATGGTGCAGGCCTGTAAGAAGTGGAGGCACTACCTTTTGCCAAAGGAGTTCATTGTTTTCACCGATAACCATGCCTTGCAATTTCTAAACAGTCAAGATAAGCTAAGTCATAGACATGTAAAGTGGGTTGAACAGATGCAGAGCTATACCTTCACTATCAAGCACAAAAAGGGCCAATCCAATAAGGTAGTTGATGCTCTAAGCCGGAGGTCAATGTTGGTGCATGAAATCCAACTTTAGAGTGTGGGAATAGATGCATTGAAGGACATGTATGCCGAAGATGATTACTTCAAAGAGGTACATTATGTTTGTGCTCAGTTTAAGGATACTTTTCATGAGGAATATTCTAATTTTCTGTTGCAAGATGACCTATTGTTTAAACGTGCTCAATTATGCATTCCAAAGTGCTCCATGAGAACGAATTTGATAAAGGAGAAACATTATGGAAGTCTAGGAGGACATTTTGGGGTTGATAAGATATTGGATCAAGTAAGGAGATTCTATTTTGGGCCAAAAATGCAAGTAGATGTCAAAAATTTTGTGGAAAGTTACGTAATCTGCTAAAGGGCCAAGGGTTCTACTTCTAATGCAGGTCTGTATTAGCCTTTGCCAATACCTAACAGGCCATGGGAAAGTCTAAGTATGGATTTTGTGCTAGGTTTACCAAAAACTCAGAGGGGTTATGATAGTGTCTTTGTTGTTGTTGATAGATTTAGCAAAATGGCTCATTTTAATCCATGCAAGTGTACAAATGATGCTTCTAGTATTGCAAGTCTATTCTTCAAAGAAGTAGTTAGAATTCATGGTCTTCCATTGACAATAGTCTCAGACAGGGATTCAAAGTTCATTGGTCACTTTTGGAGGACTCTTTGGAGAAAACTTGGAACAAATCTGACCTTTAGTATTGCCTACCATCCACAAACGGATGGGAAGACTGAAGTGGTCAATAGATCACTTGGAAATATTTTGAGATGCCTCACAAAAGAGCATGGGCAGCAATGGGACTTGGTACTTCACAAGCTGCATATGCTTATAATGATTCAATCAATAGGAGCATTGGGAAAAGTCCTTTTGAAGTGGTGTATGGGATGAAACCAAGAGGTGTGTTTAAGCTTAGAGATCTGAGTGGATTGGAGAAGAGAAGTGTAGAGGGTGAAGAATTTTCCATAGCCATGAAAGACATTCATGATTAGGTCAGGGAAAATCTCAAAAAGAGTGTGGAAAAATACAAAAAACATGCAGATGTCAAGAGAAGGGATGTCCAATTCAAGGTGGGAGACTTGGTACTTGGACATTTGAAGAAGGAAAGGTTTCCAAAGGGAAAATATACCAAGTTACTGATGAAGAAGATTGGGCCATGTAGAGTGGTTCATAAGTTTGGTGCTAATGCCTATGAGATTGAACTCCCTCCTGGTGTTGCCATCTCACCAATCTTTAACATTGCTGACCTTTACCTTTTCAAGGGGTCTGTGGATGTAGGTACAGGTACTATTGATAATTTTGCTGATGAAGAATGGGTCAAAGACTTACCACCTACTGAGCCATTGAAACTTGAAACCATTTTGGATACCAAGATAGTGAAGAGAACCAGGAATAAAGTGTATAAGGAGTATCTTGTGAAATGGCAAGGTCTACCTCATGAAGATGCTGTATGGATGTCAAAGGATGATATTACAAAGCATGGTACTACTGTTTAGGACCTGATCTCAGGAGGTACCTGAGATTCTTTTCTCTTCGGGTGTATGGTGTAGGAGCATCTTGACAATTTTTGGTCAAATGTTGTAAACAGGTGTCATTAGTTGATTTTCATGTGTCCAAGAATATTTTTGATGTAATAAGGTCTAATTAAGACCATCTTTGATGTATTTGTGTCACATAGGGTCTAGGGGTGCATTTTTGTCATTTTTGTCAAATGTTGCATTGCAAAATGTTGTCACTTGGAAGTTGAACAGTCATATTTTTATTTTTGGTTGGAAACCATTGGGTTTCAGTTGGAGCATGTTAAAAAGGCCTCAAAAACTTTGAGGCAATCAGCTAGAAGACATTTTTGGTGCTTAAACAATAAATAAGCTTCATTTCTATGCAATTTCATTATTTTCTTGTGTTGCAGACTCTTGTATGGTTCCGTACAATACCTTCATGACCTGAAACCTCTGATAAAATGTGATGCAATGAACCTTCTTTCATTTGGCTCTAGTTTTGTGGAATTTGGTGGAGTTTTGGGTTAGTTTGATCAAATTTTGTGCAAACCATCTGAAAACCCTAATTTTAAGGGTTTATGTATAAAACCATGAATTGCAGCCCATTCCACCGTTGAAACTTGGCCAAACTCAAGGGAATGGAGGGTTTGTGTTTGCTTTTGACATTTTTGGTAGTTTAAGAGCAGGTGATGGAGTTTGGAGCAAGTTTGGGCTTGCCCTAGCCTAATATCCTTAAGTGTTATGCTTAGGAAAGGTAGGTAGAGTAGAGAACTTAGAGGACAAGAAGTTTGTGGTGGTTTTTGATGAAACAAACTATGGATTGAGACCTTATGTGATGTAATAGACCCTCTGGAGTAGAGATTTTTTGATTGGTGATTGAATTTTGTGCACTTGCTTTGGAAAAGTGGCCTAATTTGGCCTAATTACAGTAGAACAGTCAAATTTTGGGGCCCATGTTCCAAAGTGACCCTAGCCCAAAATTAGATATATTAGATTAAAGCCAAATGGGTATCTGAGATAATAATTCTTTTGTGGGTTTGAGGTTTTCTTCAAAAGATATTCTAAGAAAACTAGGTTAGGAGGGCTATAAGGCATAATGAGATTTTGTGTGAGGAACCACCATAATTAGGTTTTGAAACTTGAAGAGTTGGTTCATTGTGATTGTATGGACATATTCCACTCCTGCTCTACATCAGAACAATAGATCCCCTTTCAACAGATGAGTCAATTTGAATTCAAAGATTCAGAAGTAAACATTCACACAGTCTGGTATAATAGAAAATACAGTGAAAGTAATTACAAAGACTCAAAGTTCATTTGCAATCAAAAGAAAATATTAACAAATTGACAAATCAAAAATATCTCCTTTATTTCTCCAACACCAAAATGTGAGTTCAAAGCCTCCACACCCCTGTACAACAAAACTATGTAGAAAGGAAAACCAAGCTGCCCCCTTGTTCTCGAATAGCTCAAAAAAGATCCCCTCCTTTGAAAAATGCATTTTATAACTTCCCCTTTGTAACTGCCTCTTGGGAAAATCTATTACAATCAAAATTCCCTCCTTCTCGCAATGATTTCTGGAAAAGGCAAAGTGAAAATAGAAAAAGCTTTTCCTCTTCCGTAACATCCTCTTTAAAATGGCTTTTGATTTTCCCCCCTTTATTTAAGTTAAATTACAAATGTTTTGGGATATATCCACAATCTGCCACCTGTTTAAATAAAATATTGCCCCTTGTAGCCTGAAAAAGAAACCTTTTGAATGATAAAGCCTTGGCTGTAGGAACCAATCTACAAATTTATCTCCATCATATGAAGCTTCTTCTATTTTTGTTTGACAAGTAACCATATTGGTCTAAGATTTAGATAGGAAAATTGTAGTCTTTTCAAGCATTGGTATAAACTTTGACAACTCATTATAAGTAAGCTGCATCTTTTTCACTATTTATATGTATTTCTTGAAGTTCTGCCTCATCATTATATGCATGAGTTCACAAGCTTCTTGTATATTACCATTCATGTGGAAACCATCAATAAGCATTGAGTAACATCATTGAGTGAAAGCCCAATTTGTCGTTGTCTCATCAAATATAATATCTCATCAGATGATGAACTTGTGTTTCACTAGGTGCCATGATTTGTAGTGGATTTTCCTGCCCTGATGCAAAAATGCTAAGTCAGAATATGCAGAGAGGACACTCACAATTGTTGACCGGTCAGATATTACACGTTTTAGTTGCATCTGCTGAAACAAAAATAGTGCTTCCATAGCTCGCCCATTCTGTATGTACCTAGCAATCATTGCATTCCATGATGCATCATAATTTTTAGTAGCTTCAAACAATACATGTGCAGCAATTATATCCCCATAATTGGCGTACATATCCGCCAAAGTATTTTGACTGACAAAAATCTTTGTCATTATGCTTTGATAGCCATCCCTCAAATAGTTTATGTGTTTTGCATATGCTTGCACATTTGCACAAAACATCTTCAGTCTTCACAGTTCCCGCAACAAAAGTTTTCTCGGTTCTTGGCTCTCCATATAGGATAACTCCCTACTTTATTTTTCCTGCTTTCATTTAAGCTTTAATGCAATTAGAAACTAATTTGATTTCTCTCCAAGTACAAACTATCATTGTAACAAAACTTGAAATGAATGTCCATGTCTGCTTGAAAGTTCTCATTTGGTACTGCTTGGAAGATGCTGGCACTTGAATTTAGGTGAAAGTTTCTAAAGCCGATTTAACAAATCCATGTCGCATATATCCTGCCAATGCATTCATTTAGTGTATATCCTACATTTGCATTGTCCATTGCAACTATAGCATATGATGAAAATCCACTTTCAACTACATTTTGATAATGTTCTACAGCTATTCAATGGCCCTCAATCGAGCACAGGGGAGGAGAATACTGGTAATGGTTGTGGATTTGCGGCCTTCTGTGTTCCGAAATGCATGTTCAAATACTTCAAATTTTTCTATTAATGGCAGATACTCATAATTTGGAGCAAATGCTAGTGTTAAGTGATGTTGCAATTGAAACACTTCCATATCAAACAATCTTTTAATATCCTTTCGCATGTCTTGTTTTCCACTTCAACAAACCTTCATATGCATTGTCTGGCAGTCAGCTATTTCACTAACTTTTGAACCTAAAGTTGGTGATTTAAGGAGTTCAAGAACTTGGAAAACCCTCGACAATGAAGAGGGTCAGGTAGTCGGGCAATTGTAATGTCCCCAATTTTGAGAGCATCAAAGTTTGAAAGATTAGCCTATTATATGACCCTCGTAGGCTAATGGGGTTGTTTAGAGGGTCTCGTTTAGCAGTTATCAGGGTATTTCCTTCTCCGGAGTTTAGTTTGGTTCAGGTTGGGCCTTCATTTGATGTTTCTAGACTCAGTTATACACACTTACTATTTATAGTAAGTCACCATTTTAGGAGAGTCAGTGTTTCTATATGTAGAAGAGCACCTGGACAGGTCTTGATTGCAGTGTCGATCCCTTACTCAATTGGTTTGATTAGGTAATGAGGGATTTACTATTTATAGTAAGACTGTGGTTGTAGAAAGGGACCCCTGCTATTTTTAATAAGGCGATTGGATGCACAGAGGGTACCATGGTGAAACCCCCAGGTTCAGACAGAATTGACAAATGATGTCTAATTATGGAGATAAGTGATTTTTAATTATTATTTATAAAGTGCAATTATAAAGTTAAAAAGTCACTTTATATTCAATGGGGCCATGACCCTTTATTTAAGTGACTTAAAGTGCAATTAATGGATTATATTTTGGAGGCCAAAATATTAAAGTATTTCATAAAGTTAATGTGCACACAAGTTATATTATTTTAAATGATATTAAAGTGCATTTATTATTCATGAATATGAGAGCCAAAGTTTGAAGACTTATTATAAAGTATTATGAAAAACCTAAAAGTGGATTTCAAAAGGGGATTAAAGGCACTTAAGAGTTGAGAGGATATAGAAGGTTTCAAAAAGCAAATCAAACTCATTATTGAATGATCATTTGACTGTCTTTGATGTTCTTGGGATTTGAGCTTGAGACCTAGGGTTTCAGCTACTTGTCTTCTTTTAGCTATTGGAGAACGTTCATTCTTTAGTGTTACAGCAATCTGAGGTGGTGAAAGATCCATTGAAGATTAGCATTCTGAGTCAGCTTCATTCAGGAGTCATTGTTGAGCATATTGGTGAAGAAATACAAGTATTTCAAGGGTTTCAAAGAATTATTATTTGCAAATTCATATATTCAAATTTGAGATTGTAGATTCATTGTTGTGCAATCACTAGAAGACTAAACAGAGATATCATCAGCAAATAGGAGCTGTTTGCATTGTTTCTTGAGCTGGGATTCTAACAGCAGGGTTGTACTAGTGTATTTTGGAACATGGGTATTGAGGGTTTTCAATGACAACTTCATTCCTTGCCTTTAATGGCCATTGTACCAACATAAACTCATTATAAGTTGCTATTCTGGTTTTCTGAGTTTGTATCAGCAGAGTTTCTTGCAATATTAATGGAGATTTGATCAACCTAGCTGTTGTTATTACCTTTTAGACTTTGTATTTGCATAACAACAAAATGGGTATGTAAAATCTTTATATTTTGCCAATATAATTTTCTGGGCATTTGTTCTTTAGATAATAGAGGATATTCTCTCAATTGGGTTATCGATATTTTGGGAAAAAAATGAATATTCAAACTACTATGAAAATCTAGAATTTCCAGCCATAAATGCCTTATATGAAGTTTAGTTTTGAGTTGAAAATTATGATTGTAATATTTTCTTTTGGCATTATATTATTAGCAAGTGTCCACCTGGGGTGGGATATTACAGTGGTATCAAAGCGGTTTCCTGCCATCCTATTGGGAAATCAGAAATGTGAACAGTTGCATGTTAGTTTTTGCAATTACATGTTAGTATCCAGTACTTGCATGTCAGTTTGGAGAGCACACATATGCTTGCATGTCAGTTTGGAGAGCACCCATATGCTTGCATGTCAGTTTTAATGGGCAAATGTGTGGTTTTTAAAAAAAATATTTAGTGAATTAACATCTAGCATCATTTGAGTGATTAGCACTCACCTATAGCAGCTGCAGTTGATTGGTGGTTTGGGTAAAATGAAGTCTATACAGGAACTCCTGCCAGAGCTTATGCAGGCTGTACAAAACTATGATAAGAATTTAACAAGGCTTCTACAACATCCGGAAATTTTGGATCCTTGGTTTGCAAAGAAAAAGAAAGCAAACACTAATGCAGATAACCTTATCAGTATGGAGGAAAAGGAGGACCAATTTGAGGAGAAAGTGGACATTATCAACGTTCAAGAAATTGTTACTAGTCATGATAACAAGACTAATTTTTATGACAGCAATTGTCCACTTGAGCATGAGGATGAGTTGAAAGTCATGGCCAGTCCAGAAGATGTTATGGGAGTGACATTGGGTATTGGCACTCATGATACTAGTGCCAATAATGAAGATTGCATGCAAAGGTTAACCCATAACAGATCTAATTTACATGATAGCAGTAGTAAAATTTTGCATCAGCTTGAGACAATAGTGGTTACACATGTGCAAGATGCTACTATTGAGTTGTTACATGAAAATACTCAAGATTTGGGTACTAATGATGCAATTTATGATGAAGATTCATGCCACAATGAGTCTGATTTTTCAAATTAGACCTTAGAAAACAAATCAAAAAAATTATTTAATGGCATTGAATCCCAGGATCATGAGTTGGATGGACATGCAGTTACATTGGAAGCAAAAGTGTGTGAAGATAATGTTATATTATTAGCAGCTTCTATATTACCAGTTGAGCCATCCTTCGAGGTACATAGCAGCAGTACCTTAGATATTGATGTGTGCACAGTTGATAGCACACACAATGCTGCTTATCATGAGGTGAGTGATGTTGATACATCCTCATATCACAATGCAGACTTTGATTCAGAGAGCTTGCATGAGAGTCATGAGTTTCAAAGACCTCATCACTTGGTTGGGCAACTTGAGGTCAATGATAGCATGATTGCCACAGCCATAGAGCACTTTGATGTTGTTCAATAGATGTTGGAAACCTATGGTTGGAGTACTCCTATGGCAGATGAGCATGATGATAGTGGCCTTTCCCTAGCAGAGTTTCATGCACTTCGAGAAGCCATTGGAATAATGAAACAAAATTACCTACAACTACTTGCTGATAGAGATTATCTTCTCAAGTGGGATTGCATTTGTTATGATGTATTGAAGGGAAAGGAAGAGGAGGTTGATGAGCTCACTCATGAGCTTGAGGTGACCATCGACTCATTGAAGATCACTGAGTTGGCCCTTCAGGAGTCTCAGTCATGGGTATAGGAGCTTGTTGTGGAGTTCAGTATGGCACAGTCTTCACCAGCTACAAATACAGTATAGTTTCCTATAGCAGTAGTTGGTGAGGATCAGATATTCACGAGTTGTAGTGAGGATGTGGCTACATCCATCACGGATTCTGGCGCAGTAGTCTCTATTGAGATGAGTACTTTGATTGAGAGCAGCAGAGAACCACATGTTGCATCAGGTTCTCTTGAGGTCAGTACTATGACAGATGATGCGGATCAGATTGTTGATAGCTCTTGTTTGGGAATGGTGGATTCTCCTTAGAGTTGTGTGTTGGTACACGATGCTACTCCATCATCTTCACAGGAGGTTCACAGAGTGTCATCTGGTTGGGAGTATGGCTCTCATGTTGATTTGTTTCCCTCTCCTGGAAGCAAATCTGTTACTTGATCTCATGCAGCTGATGGTGATCGACAGCTTGTTGTGTCGCAGAGTCAGAGTGATTAGTTGCAGGTTTCAGAGGACAACATTGATCCAGCCTTATTTCATTTTTACCGCGTCAATACATTTGCTAAGTACCTGCTTGAGAGTCCAAAATTTCAGGAGCGTTCGTTTGGGGTCACGAGGGATACTCCCATTCATGGTTCATGCACTATCAGGCGTTTTGTGGGAGTCATTGTAGGTACTCTGATTTTAATGCTTCCTCATAGAGATTTTGTGGTTGGGTTTATAAAGCAGGTTTCCAGAGGCCCTACCCAATCAGTGATTTGGGATCAGAGATTGGAACCATCTCTTGATTCCAGTGTTGCATGTGATGAGCCATTGACCGAGGTTGGAGCATTTTATTGCAACTACACAGTGAGGAGTGCTCATTATTTTTCTTTTGATCCACAAGTGGAGGGCTTGATGAAGCATCGGTGTGGATTGGTTTCGAGATTATACCATCCATTGTGGGATGGAAAGTTACCATCTTCAATAAATGGAGTTAGTGGCTACAAGTACCTGACTCAGCTGTTTACGAGTGAGTACTTGCGGGATCAATGTTCAATTTCCCATCATGCTGACGTGTGGAGATAGTTGTGGTGTTGCAAATACTTTCAGTTATTCCTATCTCTGTAGAGCAGATGGATGTGGGCATCGGTTGCTTTGGGACCCAGGTGTTGACAGGGGTGGCACTGTAGTTTGGATGGGTTCAGTTGGATGGTTTTACCACTTCAGTCATGGTGAAGTGGGAATCAGTGTTGTGCAGCAGAAGTCTGAGAGTGCTCTTCTTAGCAAGGTTCTATTCTAGATTTGAGATCCAGGTATTTTTGGTTGGACACTCTTCAGTGCACTGTTAGATCCTTCGTGTGCATTAGGGCTCTAGTTTGGGTTCATTGGGGAGTATTGCAGTATGTACCTGATGAGGATTACTTGCAGTTTTACTTTTGGTTCCCATGTACATGATTCATTTGAGATGCACAGTTTCAGTGCACAGGGATTGGACAGTTGGTTTGGTGTTCATCTTTGAATTGCTGTGGTTATGCTGATGTTGTGGCAGTTGTGCTTCAGTGTGGGACATTTCATAGTCTTTCTTTGGACTTCTAGTGTAGTTGTATTTCTTTCCAGTCGTGATTGCTTGGGGACAAGCAATTTTAGGGAGGGCGGACTATAATGTCCCCAATTTTGAGAGCATCAAAGTTTGGAAGATTAGCCTATTATATGACCCTCGTAGGCTAATGGAGTTGTTTAGAGGGTCCCGTTTGGCAATTATCAGGGTGTTTCCTTCTCTGGAGCTCAATTTGGTTAAGGTTGGGCCTTTGTTTGATGTTTCTGGACTTAGTTATACACACTTACTATTTATAGTAAGTCACCATTTTAGGAGAATCAGTGTTTCTATATATAGCATGGCACATGGACAGGTCTTGATTGCAGTGTCGATCCCTTACTCAATTGGTTTGATCAGGTAATGAGGGATTTACTATTTATAGTAAGACTGTGGTTGTAGAGAGGGACCCCTACTATTTTTAGTAAGGCAATTGGATGCATAGAGGGTACCATGGTGAAACCCCCAGGTTCAGACAGAATTGACAAATGATGTCTAATTATGGAGATAAGTGATTTTTAATTATTATTTATAAAGTGCAATTATAAAATTAAAAAGTCACTGTATATTCAATGGGGCCATGACCCTTCATTTAAGTGACTTAAAGTGCAATTAATGGATTATATTTTGGAGGCCAAAATATTAAAGTATTTCATAAAGTTAATGTGCACACAAGTTATATTATTTTAAATGATATTAAAGTACATTTATTATTCATGAATATGAGAGCCCAAGTTTGAAGACTTATTATAAAGTTTTATGAAAAACCTAAAAGTGGATTTCGAAAGGGGATTAAAGGCACTTAAGAGTTGAAAGGATATAAAAGGTTTCAAAAAGCAAATCAAACTCATTATTGAATGATCATTTGACTTTGTCTTTGTATGTTCTTGGGATTTGAGCTTGAGACCTAGGGTTTCAGCTGCTTGTCTTCTTTCAACCATTGGAGAACGTTCATTTTTCAGTGTTGCAGCAATCTGAGGTGGTGAAAGATCCATTGAAGATTAGCATTCTGAGTTGGCTTCATTCAGGAGTCATTGTTGAGCATATTGGTGAAGAAATACAAGTATTTCAAGGGTTTCAAAGAATTATCATTTACAAATTCATATATTCATATTTGAGATTGTAGATTCATTGTTGTGCAATCATTAGAAGACTAAACAAAGATATCAGCAGCAAATAGGCGCTGTTTGCATTGTTTCTTGAGCTAGTATTCTTACAGCAGGGTCGTACCAGTGTATTTTGGAACGTGGGTATTGAGGGTTTTCAACGGCAACTTCATTCCTTTCCTTTAATGGCCATTGTACCAGTATAAACTCATTATAAGTTGTTGTTCTGGTTTTCTGAGTTTGTATCAACAGAGTTTCTTGCAATATTAATAGAGATTTGATCAACCTAGCTGATGTTATTACCTTTCAGACTTTGTATTTGCATAACAGTGAAATGGGTATGTAAAAATCTTTATATTTTGCCAATATAATTTTCTAGGCATTTGTTCTTTAGATAATAGGGGATATTCTCTCAACTGGGTTATCGATATTTTAGGAAAAATGAATATTCAAACTGCTATGAAAATCTGGAATTTTCATAGCAGTTTGAATATTCATTTTTCTCAAAATATCGATAATATCCCTTATTATCTAAAGAACATGAATGCCTTATATGAAGTTTAGTTTTGACTTAAAAATTATTATTGCAATATTTTCTTTTGGCATTATATTGTTAGCAAGTGTCCACCTAGGGTGGGACATTACAGCAACTTTCAAACTTTTGACCTGAGAATTAGGGGATTTATGAAGTTCAGGAACCAAAAATACCTCTAACAATGAAGAGCCCACAATTTATAAAGTGCAATTATAAAATTAAAAAGTCACTTTATATTCAATGGGGCCATGACCCTTCATTTAAGTGACTTAAAGTGCAATTAATGGATTATATTTTGGAGGCCAAAATATTAAAGTATTTCATAAAGTTAATGTGCACACAAGTTATATTATTTTAAATGATATTAAAGTACATTTATTATTCATGAATATGAGAGCCCAAGTTTGAAGACTTATTATAAAGTTTTATGAAAAACCTAAAAGTGGATTTCGAAAGGGGATTAAAGGCACTTAAGAGTTGAAAGGATATAAAAGGTTTCAAAAAGCAAATCAAACTCATTATTGAATGATCATTTGACTTTGTCTTTGTATGTTCTTGGGATTTGAGCTTGAGACCTAGGGTTTCAGCTGCTTGTCTTCTTTCAACCATTGGAGAACGTTCATTTTTCAGTGTTGCAGCAATCTGAGGTGGTGAAAGATCCATTGAAGATTAGCATTCTGAGTTGGCTTCATTCAGGAGTCATTGTTGAGCATATTGGTGAAGAAATACAAGTATTTCAAGGGTTTCAAAGAATTATCATTTACAAATTCATATATTCATATTTGAGATTGTAGATTCATTGTTGTGCAATCATTAGAAGACTAAACAAAGATATCAGCAGCAAATAGGCGCTGTTTGCATTGTTTCTTGAGCTAGTATTCTTACAGCAGGGTCGTACCAGTGTATTTTGGAACGTGGGTATTGAGGGTTTTCAACGGCAACTTCATTCCTTTCCTTTAATGGCCATTGTACCAGTATAAACTCATTATAAGTTGCTGTTCTGGTTTTCTGAGTTTGTATCAACAGAGTTTCTTGCAATATTAATAGAGATTTGATCAACCTAGCTGATGTTATTACCTTTCAGACTTTGTATTTGCATAACAGTGAAATGGGTATGTAAAAATCTTTATATTTTGCCAATATAATTTTCTAGGCATTTGTTCTTTAGATAATAGGGGATATTCTCTCAACTGGGTTATCGATATTTTAGGAAAAATGAATATTCAAACTGCTATGAAAATCTGGAATTTTCATAGCAGTTTGAATATTCATTTTTCTCAAAATATCGATAATATCCCTTATTATCTAAAGAACATGAATGCCTTATATGAAGTTTAGTTTTGACTTAAAAATTATTATTGCAATATTTTCTTTTGGCATTATATTGTTAGCAAGTGTCCACCTAGGGTGGGACATTACAGCAACTTTCAAACTTTTGACCTGAGAATTAGGGGATTTATGAAGTTCAGGAACCAAAAATACCTCTAACAATGAAGAGCCCACAATTTATAAAGTTGAAAACTTTACATAAAGACTTTAGGGGTGTATATAAACATTTACCTTTACTAAAGTCATTTCCCCTTTAAATGAAGGGACTTTAAAACTTTTGTGGTGGAAATAAATAAAGTCATCACCCTTAACAATGCTTTTATTTATTTCTTCTGACCTCAGAGAAAAATATTTTATGCTTCGCAATGTTCAACAAAACTTTAACTTCAAACTTGGGGCCTCGAAAAGAGAAACTTCATATCTCTCGCATAGTAGCTCTATTTTGCATGAAATTTGGACAACAAGAGGATTGGGTTCTTCTGAGCAAAACCCAGAAATCTTTTAAGCTCCAGCAACCAGGAGACCAAATTTTGACCTTATTTGTAAATTGTCGGCAAGAAAATTGAAGGTTTAAAATTTTGCAAATGGTAAAGCATTTCGGCACGAAAACTGGCCAAAAGGATTTTGCACCAACTTGCACAGATTTTCAAAATTAATTGTTTTTGTGATTTTGTAGGTTGAAGGTGTATGGGAGGCTCTGGAAATTTGAAATTTTCCAGGTTGAAATTTCCAAGTAACATGGAGTCAACTTTTTTCTTCCGGAGATTGATGATCTGGTAATTTGGTAACTGAACCAACCTCTTCCCATTGTTTTTCTTGCCTTCTTTTTCCCTTTTTTCTCCTTCAATTGTGATTGTTCTGTGTATATCTTTAGTAACTCAGTCATCTTGGTATGTCGATTTCTCTATTTGTTTTGATCCATTTGTTGATCTTTTTGAGATATAAGCTTCTTGTTTGTCCCTATTGTGATGTCAATGGTCTGTGGTGGGTTTTGATGAACTGCGGAGGATTGCGGTGTGTTTTCCTTGCTAATCCTCATCATGCATATGCTCCAGTAACCAAGAATTTTCCTTGTTTTCAGTTTCGTTTCTTCTCTCATCCATGCTTCTAAAACCTCCTCACTATCGTACTATAGTGATCATCCTCTATCTCCACTTCTCCCTCAAAATTAGGCTCTTCCGTTGTCTCCTCTGCATCCATCCTTGTAATTGTATAGAGATTCTTTGCATCCTTGTCACTATCTTCATCCTAATTGATTTCTTCTATATATGCTTCCTCCATTCATGACCCCAAAGGGATATTGACAACTTTGTTCTCATTGGCAATGATAACTCTTCTTTCTAGGAATCTATGGCACTGTTTGCATCTACAAACCATCTCAAGCCCAAAAGTGCATTCAAAGCTTCTCCTTGATCCTTCATGGCTACCACAATGAAATCTAAGACATGTTTGATCCCCATTAGATTCACTTCTGCTTGTTTCCATGTTCCCATTGTTTGCATATTAGATCCATCCGCCAAGATTATATTTTATGTTGTTTTTGACAATTTAGGTCTTCCTAACTGTTCCCACAACTTCTTTGTTATCATGTTGACATCTGCTCCCAAATCTATCATGACATTTCAGACTTTTCTATGGTTAATATGAACATCCACCATCAGTGGTTTTGTCTTCCATTCTCTATCTATCCTTCCCATCCTCCAGAGTTGACTCTTTTAACTTTGTTCCTTATTCCAATACTTAGAAAGTTGCTTCAGTTTCTCAATGAGTTTGTGTTGTTGTGTCAATTGGGCTAACTGCTTGAGAGCATCCACTTCTCCTTCGGTGAAAAATTGCTTGTATTTCTTTTCCTTCTCTTGTTCCTTTCTTATTGTTTGTTTATCCTCCTTCACCACTTCTTCATGTTGTTTCTTAGTAGGGACAAATTCTTCATCCTCCTCACTGTCTTCCTCTTTAGTCTCAATGATATACTATCTTCCAGTATTTGTTCCTTGTCTTGTCACTACCATAGCTTTCTCCTTCCTTTTCTTTCTCTCTTTTCCGATATGTTTTGGTGTGCTTCTCTGGTAGTACTCATCCTCTTCTACGGATTCAATTGAAGATATGTCTGTCTCCTCTCTATTATTCTTCCAACAAGTTCTTGCTCCTTGATCTTTTGGTGCCCTTCTTATGATCCTTGCTCCTTTTTTATTATTCAGGTTCTATAACTCATCACTCTTAGATTGTGGTTGTACATTCTGAAAGTATTTTTGTGTCCTCTCCAAGAGGATAAATCATGCTCTATGTTGTTACAAAATGAACACTGTATTTTTCTTTCGACCCAACATTCATTAGCAAAGTGTCCTAACTTACCGCAATTGAAGCATGTTGCATCCTCCCTCCTTTAACTTCTTCCATGACATATGTCTCCTCTGTAACCTCCAAATTGGTCTCTGTCATCATTATTATAGTCATTTCCATAGGATGGACCGCCCAAGTTTGAATTTTGTATTACATTTACATTCCTTTGATTTCTCCAATTTGGTTGTTTGTAGCCTTGATCATGTGAGTTTCTTTCCACATAGGACATGTTATTACTCTCCACCGAGTGAGTGTACCAGGTTTGATCTTCTTCATCAAAAAATTATCTTTTCCTCTGGAAGTTCTATGAAGGAAAATCTGGTGTTTCATGGTCATCCCATTCTCCGCATAGTCCATAGTATACTAAATTTACCTTTTTTGTTGTCTTCATTGCAGCAGCTTGACTTTCACCTTTCATCTTAGGACATTCATTTCTCAAGTGACCTTCCTTTGTACAATATGAGCACCAAATGTTAGCTTTTTACTTTTGCATATTCCCCTCCTGCTTAACCAATATCTCCTGCCTCAGCTTCAACTGCTTCAATTCCAACTTCAACTTCTCCAATTCTAGGTTTTCTTTTATTTTATCATGTCTACGCCAAGATTGAGATTCGATATGGCAGGCTAGTGTAATGGCTTCTGCATATGTCTCAAATATTCTTCCATCTAAGGTGGACTTTATTTCAGGGCTGATTCCGGAAATAAACCATTCTATCTTTTGCTTCTCAGTTAGTGGCTCCTCCAACTTCCTAATTGTCCCCTTGAATCTTTTATCAAAATCCTTTATACATTCCTTATCCAACTACATCAAATCTCTCATCTTACTTACCCCTTCTGTCGGAACATCCGGAACTCCAAAATTCTTCAAAAATAGCTTCTTGATCTCATCCCATTCTCTGTTGCTATTTGGGCATGTCTTTCTATACCACTTCAATGCTTCATTGCGCAAGGTGCCTATGAAGTCAAATATCTTGATGTCATCACTTGTTACTCCCTTCTGGTTCCACATTGACTCTAGCACAAAAACGTGTTCGGCTACTTCAATAGTGTTTTCAAAAATTGGTAGCTTAATACGAGTATCCATGATTGATCTTCTCACAATCTCCGGTACTGTGCGTACCTAAGTTTCTTCTAGACTGCTCCTCCAGTTATGCTGTCTTCTATCAACTTGCTTCCCTTCTCTTCCCTTATCTCTTTGTAGTCAGATCTCAAAGTACTCCTCTCCTAAACCCTCTACAAAATTGCTCTGGATCTCTGTTATTCTCTTTGCTTCCTTGTTTGCTTGAATATCTTCTTTCTCCGCTAAAATTCTCTTGACTTTATATGGCACTCGGGGCTGCTCATGGTCCAAGGGTTGTGTCTCTTCATAGTGTTTCTTCAAATTAGGGGATACTCTTCCAATTGTGAATGACATCATGTCAGCATCCAATGATGATTCAAATAACCTTCCAAAACCCTCAAAACTCCTCTCAATGTTTACCCCATCTTCTTCTCCTTCTCTTATCTCCTTTATTCTTTAGCAAATTAGCTCCTCTATATATTCCTAATCCATCTTCACAATCTCTAGTGTTAACTCATGTTCCAGTAGTTTGTGGCATAAACCCTAGTTCACCTATTTCTTCTCTTTCCCTTCCGCATTCTTCTCTGGCAGCACCCACAGTGGCGCGCTCATCAACATTCTCCATAACACCCTCTATCTCTTCACCTTCTGACACGCTTGTCTTCTTCTTTCTTTCCAACGGCACCCTTAGTGGCATGCTCTTCAAATGCTTCTATCTTTTCTTTCGCACTCTCTATTATCCCTTCTTTCTCCATCATTTGTGCCCTTTCCATCCTTCTGCAGTAACGTTCCTATCACTCCTGAGTTTGTTTCAATCTCTCTTCTTCGCTTATCTCCATTCTGGTTTTGATTTATTCACTGATTTCTTTTTTCCTCTGCTTCTCCTCTTTCGCCATGGGTTTTCTTGATTTAGTGTCCCATTAGTCCTCTTATATCCCATGGAATCCATATTTGAAGAGTCACATCATTTGAAAGGTCATTGCGGACCCTACCCCCTTTCCACTCGTCACCCCCTTAAGTGCATGCCCCCCTCTCACAGAGGTAGAAACTTAAGAAGATTTGAACTCCTTCGCAATTTGAATTTTTTTCCCGTCAACCACACCTTTTCTCTTTTCCAAATTTCTACGCGACTTCTTCAGATGTTTTGCCCTTTCAATCTTTAACTACCTTCTTCCAGGGTCTCGACAACAGAACCAAATGTTAGCAAAAAATGTAGAGGAGATACCAGTCTAGAGATTCGGTCCTCAGTCAAGTCTTTGTAGTCAATTTATACCCCGGTCAGGTAGCTAGGGATTGACAACAAAACATAAAGAGTAACCAAACAAAGCATTACATATACATCAAAATAATATAACACACAAAGTTACCTGGTACTGACAGACTTCCATATATATATATTAACAACAATCAAATGTACACATCCATTGTCCATCCTCCGACACAGTTACATACATGACTTATATGTCATTGTTTACATCAGAATATACTCCTATTCTCCTATCATGCTTCTCTCTCTCTCTCTCTCTCTCTCTCTCTCTCTCTCTCTCTCTCTCTCTCTCTCTCTCTCTATATATATATATATAGGGATGTGTCATCTATCGGCTCCGGCCTCCACATAGTGTGTATTTTCCTCCGGTCATCTTTCCTTTATGCTCTATACCCTGCTAACAGAAATCATCCCAAATGATCTCTTCTTCGCTGCATGAAATTTGTGCTAGAGTTGAATGATCCCTACTTTCCTGCACAATGTTAGTTAAAGGAAATTATTATTATTATTAATTGTTAATCCTATGTTACGAAAATTTAAAATTTAATCTAAAGAAGATAGTAGAATCTATCTCAGAATCCTAAAATTCTAATGCTTGACACCATCCTTGGCAGTGACACCAAAAATGACAAGCTCAGTCAATCTCCAATTAAACTTGGTGCAGCAAAAGCTCACACATGAATTGATGGATAGGCTATCCATTAATCAGGCAGTCATTAGGTTCATGATGACGCTTCATTTAAATGTCAACCCAAGGACATATCTATGGGCATAACATCGATACTATATGTAAGACATTAGATTCTTAAGAAATTGAGATTCTAATGTTGCAGACAGGGGAAGAAATAAAACACAATGTATGAAAATAAATGCTTATTGCACAAAGAAAATCTATTCTAGAATTGGAAAGCTTCTCAAACAAATTGGAGATTAAACCTTACACACACAAGTTAAAAACTACATGTTACTAAAATCCTATAACAAGAGTATGCTAAGTTGTAAATAAACCTAAACTATCCAGGATAAAAACCCAACTACAGTCCACCTTGAGTGGGCCCTTGCTTGGATAAAACCATGCCTTCCTCTCTTCCTCTAGGTGAACTAGTAACTAAATCAAAACAACTCGAATATATTCATATACAAACTAGAAATGGAAGGAACCATGGAATAGGAACTCAGATCTCTATTAATCTCAACAAACTCTGTTACATTTGACTATGCTCAATAATCCCTATTCACTATCTGCTATCTTTTACTAGATCCTGTCTGTTATCTTTATTTCTGCTATATATAACACTACTACCACTACATTCATCCCACTACGCCCAAACATGTAGGAGGTGGATGCTTTATTTAAGAATAACAGTTAAATGGGGAAACTAGTTCATAGACGGGTAAGAGTCATATTCTCTTCAAAACTGTACAACAATAATTACATGCTCAAAAAGAAGAGTGATAGAGTATCCGTTGAGAAGAACAAGGATGAGTCGATTGTCTCATTCGACTTTTCATGCAAGCTCCATCTGTCCATGAGAAGAGTCAAAGTTCGTCATCTGTCCAAAAACTACATGTTCAATGTTTTGCTGCAAGCACGCTAGAGTCTTGGTTACAGATAAGCTACAACCTTGTCTGTAGATAGTAAATCCTAGTTGTTGCGGGCAAGTGGCTAACTCTGCTGAAATCATTTTGCTGGATCTAAACAACTCATGAGCATGCTAATTATCACAACTAAGACAAGAAATGCTACATTATCTTGAAAATAACTACTTTTAGTATATAATCATCCAATAAACAAAATACATATTAAACTTGTGCTTTATAAGGGTATTTAGCCAAAATGGGTGCTTAAAGAATGTGGATGCATACGAAATGCAAGTCAAAACAAGGGATAAAGAGTATCTAATGAGGACAATTTTGGGACTCATTAGATACATGCCAGCAAATTCTTTCTTCTTATAGTTTCTCCCACTACACTAGCCTCCCTTGATGGGCAGCTAGGGATTTTGTCATTCCAACTCTTAGAACCATTGGCAGAAGTCCTTATGATAGTAGATTGGTAAAAAATATCTTAATGGATTAAATATGCAAGGCCATCGATGGGGCCAAAGAGGCCAGTTCAGCTGCATTAAAATGCAGTGAGGACAATTACATGTATTTATGGAAAATTGTTGACTCCTGGTTGCAACATTAACTTTGTAGGCATTGCAGACTTTTGACACCATCTTATGGTTTACCATAATACCTTCATTATGATAAGATTTCTGGTAATGAGGCAGAGGTAATGGGAAGTCCAAAATTGAAGAGACTACATTTAGACATAAAATCCCACTTCTCTCTCTTTGTATTCAGCATAATCTGCCTGCAATAATCATAAACTCTACAAAAGATCTTGCAAACTCCCATTGTAGTATAACCGTCGGCAAAGTTGATAAAGTTTTCCTGCAGTTATAACATTCTAGTTGGGCTGGATCATTCAGAAATAGAATTAAAATCCATTGTAGAATAACTGTCGGCCATATTTTCTTCTTCAGTTATTCCATATCATGCAGCAAAAAGTTTGTGTTGGGCATATACCCTGCATCTTTCATATGCCTAGTCAAAGTATCCAACATTGCATAGATTTTTATAGATTCAGGATGTGATCTATCTCCTGAACAGAATGAATGAAACCTATTGCTGATCTGAATAGAACTCCATCCTGATGTCTTTTTCAGTCCCCTGTCTTTCATCTTTGTTCTCACCTTTGCTACTTCATCCCATCTGCCAGCTGCAGCATATAGATTTGACAAGAGTACATAATATCCAGCATTTTCAGGTTCCAAGTCTAGGAGAATCTCTGCTACATGCTCTCCTACCTCAGTATTGCAGTGAATTTTGCATGCGCCAAGCAATGTTCCCCACACATCAGCATTAGGGGTTACTGGCATCTTTCGAATGAAGTCATGTGCCTCATATATACGTCCAGCACGACCAAGAAGGTCAACCATGCAGGCACAATGTTGCAGCATTGGGGAGATGTTGTAATCTCTACTCATGCAATTGAAGTGCTGCCAACCCTCATCCACCAGCCCTGAATGACTACATGCCGACAAAACAGAAATGAAAGTGATCCCATTTGGCTTCAAACCTTTTTGTTTCATCTGAGAAAACAGCACAAGGGCATCTTGACCATACCCGTGCATTCCATACCCTGCAATCATTGCACTATATGCAACTATAGTCTTTTTAGACATCTTGTCAAACAACTGCCTAGAAATGTCTAGGTTCCCACATTTGGCATACATGTCTATAAGGGCTGTCTCAACAAAGATATCAAACTCTAAACCACTTCTAATCACATAAGTATGAATCCACATGCCCTGCTGCAAAGCTCCTAAATTAGAACATGCCAAGAGCAAACTTACCATTGTTTCTGCATCAGGTTTCACATCCACCAGTTGCATTTCAGCAAAGAGTTCCAATGCCTCGTTATTATAGCCATTCTGGGCATATCCAGAAATCATCACATTCCATGAAACCACATCTCTAGTACACATTCTGTCAAACATTTTGCGTGCAATGTCTTGATTCTTGCACTTGGCATACATGTCTATCAGGGCATTGGCTACAAATATATTTGACTCAAGACCAGTTCTTATTATGAAGTCATGGATCCACTTACCTTGTTGCAAATCTGCCACATGCGCACATGCAGACAGCACACTCACAATGGTGAATGAATCTCGCATGATGCCTGCTAGTTGCATCTCATTAAACATAACCAAAGCTTCTGTCGGATGTCCATTTTGAACATATCCTGCAATAATGGTATTCCATGACACAATACTTCTCTGAGGCATTTTGTCAAACACAAGACGTGCATCCTTTAGATCAAGACATTTAGCATACATGTCAATGAGGGAATTGGCCACAAACTCATTTGACACAAGTCCGTGTCCTACAACATAATCATGAATCAACTTGCCTAGTTGCAGTAACCTCAATTCAGCACACACTGACAACATAGAAGTCATGGTCATTGAATTGGGCTTCACACCTGCAAGTCTCATTTGATTAAAGACTTCCAAAGCCTCAATTCCCTGTAGATTCTGTGCATACCCAGCAATCATTGCAGTCCATGAAACCACACTTTTCTGAGGCACATTCTTGAACACTTGTAGTGAAGATTCCATACTCCTACATTTGGCATACATTGCAACCAGCGAATTGCCTACCTCCACATCCAACTCAAACCCATATCTAGCAACATAATCATGAGCCAACATCCCCTGTTGCAGATCCCCCGCATCGCCACATGCCTGCAACACGCTCACCATAACAACCGAATCTGGCAACATGCCTTCTACCGCCTGCATTTCCTTAAAGAGCACCAATGCTTCCTTGGCATATCCATTTTGTGCATACCCTGCAATAACTGCACTCCATGAGAAAACATCTCTCACAGACATTTTGTCAAACACTTCGCGTGCATCCTGTAGGCTTCCACATTTTGCATACATATTTATCAGTGCAGTCCCCACAACAAGATGGGACTCAAAATCAGCTTCAACTATGTCATCATGAACCTCTCTTCCCTCTTGCAAGGCATATAAACTTGCACATGCCTTTAGTACAAAGGGAAAGGTAAAATTGTCTGGTTTTACACCTATCCGTCGCATTTTTTTATAAAGGCTTAAAATTTCTTTCCAGAGGCCATTTTGGGTATAAGCTTTGATAATTAAATTGCACAAGTAAACATCTGGGTATTCTATTTGATAAAAAACCAGGCCAGCATTTTTAATACTGTCATATTTGGCATATATGTTAAGGAGTTTGGCACCTAGAAATATGTCTTGTTCAAGGCCTGCTATGAGCATGCGGGCATGTACTTGTTTAAGCATTTTAGGGTTTGTACAGTGATGTAGCAAATGAGCAAAGTCATTTGTGTTTGTAGTAAAATGAGCATTTTCATTTGTATCGGATTGGTGTTGAATTTGAATTTGAAAAAGGATGGCCATTCTATTGATTTTGAAATAATTGTATTTGAATTTGAATAAACTGGAGAAGAAAGGAAATTGCAGAATTAACATTTGAAACTATTTTTGAATTAAGCCATGGTTTGGTTTTTGGATTTAAGGAAAAATATTTGTTGGGTTTACATGAACTTCTATCATACATCAAAAATGGGAGGAAATGGGTTTTTGTTTGTCAATGTCATTGCAAGTTCAATCCAAGCAAAGCTGCAGTGCTTGCATAGAGCAAGGAAAAGGACAAAGTATAATTAGCTTACTCGTTTTGCAATCAATCTCTTGCAAACAACTCTCCAGTCTGTTATTTGCAGGCATCTGTGAAAATGTGCCAATCTGCAAATCGCCTTTTAAACAGGGCAGGAAGAATGACGTGCAATGTATATTTGCCTTCTACGGGTGTGTAGTCTGCACAAAGTTTCGACTGAATCTGTTTTCTTCAGATAGAGGAATTGACATATTTGTTAGCTACCTTTGGATTTAAACTAGTAGATATCTTTTCAGGTTTTGTGAGTGTTTTTTATGTTTTCCATACCTTTTATAATTTTCTCTACCTTTTTCTCTTTCAATTTTTTTTTTTTTTTGCAATTTATTTTTTTAGTTCCATATTTTTTTATTTTCTCCACTTTTTTTAGTTTTTAGTTTTTATTTTTTTGCTACATATTTACAGTGCTCTCATATCCACCTTGCTTTCACTGTAGAATGCCTCTCGGCATAATCATACATATTCTATGGCATGGTATTTATAACTTCGCAAGATTTATTATTATTTTTTAAAACCAAAAGGAATTGGTATTTTATTATTTAGTTTCCTCTCAATGACATAATCAGCAAGGAATTGGGGTCCGTATTCTTATTCTAGCAACTTCTTCACCTTTGTTAACTAGGAGATGCATTAAATTATGGCAGTGACTACGTTGCACTTTAAATCATATGTTGTTATGGACATGTGTTGTTTGGGGCTTGAGGAGAATGTCCATCAAATAGATATTTGATCAATGATTTACATTATGTATTGGGAATTTATAATATTTTTTTGTAAGGGGACCACTATATATTTATATTTATATTGTTTTCTTTTATAGTATTTTGTGTAGATATTTTAAGTATTTGTTTTCTCACGATTTTTATTGATTTGGTGCTCTGAATGACCTCATTGTCTAATTGATCATCACAAGAAAAACTAAATTCATTCAGAGATGTTTATCAACTCTCATATTACTTATTCCTCTCCCTAATTTAAATCTACACTCATGGATTTGACCCATTTCCTTTTTGCACCTTTGGATTTGATCCAATTTGTTTCTACACTATTGATTCGACCTTTAAAGTATTAATCATGGGCTTGAACCACCCCCTTTTCAACTAGTTGTTGTGTGCCAACTCTCGCATTAAGTATAAAAGGGCATCATCCCTTAGGTCTTTTAACCATCTAGCATACATTTTATACATCATTCTACTTAGGAATCATTATTGAGGGGTCCATATCCAATTGAGTCACTTTTAGAATCATTCTTGCCTCTATCATAGTTTTGTGTTATCTCTACATATCATGATTCATCATATCTTTGTCAATCAATTCCAAAACTCTAGTTTTATACTACATCCTTGATTATATGCTATCTACATCTAATTCTTTATCCCCAATCTATATGAATGCATCTAGGGTTTATACTTCCTATGATGGTGCTCCTACTACTCATGATGATTATGTGTTTTCCTCTTCTCTTAATGATAAGAAGCTTTATTTCTCTCATTTGATTGATGGTATATGGTGCAGGGGCACCTTTAAGCCATATGGTCAAATTTTGGTTTTATGTTTTGTTTTGATGTGTTTGGTCTAATAAGGTCATTTATGACCATTTGGGATCATTTTGATCCATTCTGGCATGTTATACGTCCATTGGTCAAAAGTTGTAAACATTTGCAAAAAAGATGTAAAAGTTGTCATTGTGAAAGTTGTCAAAAAGTGCATTAAAGTTGTAACTTTGACTAGGAAGTTAGTTGTAGGTGGTTGGTAGTTGGAAAATGATTTGGAAAGAATAAATACATGTTGTAAACATGAATCCCAAGGTTGGGAAGGTTGGGAGGAGATTGGAATGAAGAAATTTCAATTTTTGCACTCTAAAAACTATATTTTTCTTGCAAATATGACTATTCTTTTCATTTGTATAGACTGTAAATTGCATTTAATGACCTAAACTTCATTGGAGATAATAGAGGATTGAATCACCTTCCAAATGCAATTGGTTTGGTAGATTTTTATCCACGTTTGAATAAGTTACAAGCATTTTTGTAAAAACTGCTTGAAACCCTTCCTAGGGTTTGCAATCACATAGAAAATGTCATAACTTTTGTTTTATCTATTGGAAAATGATAGGGGAATGTGGTAAGAGGTATTTCAGACCTGTTTAAGGGATTTTGGAACTTTCTTGAAGGTTTATTCAAGTTTTATTGTGACTGTCCCAAGAGGACTGATTATACAGTCATAAGAAGATATTCGTGCATGACAGTTTGAAGGTCATCAATGCCATATTTGATCTTTTTGTGATTGGAGAAGGTGTTGGGAGTGTGTGGAAGGGTCCTATAGACCTATTCAAGGGGTTTTTAGTCTTTCATAACAATTATTTGATAAAATGTTTTGACTGTCCTAAAGTGGACTGTGTGACAATGAAATTAGGCCTAATTGCAAGAGGGACAGTCAATTTTTGATCCATTCCATACAAAGTAACCCTAGACCATTTTGCGATATGTGTAATAAAAGCCAAACGGGTATCCCAAATAGGTCTTAGATTTTGAATATTAGGTCTGGAATGAAAGTTATGGTCAAAAAGGTCATTTCAAAAGGCTACTAGGATCTAGGGGTAAAATATCAAGAATGCATTAAGTTTCATGGTTTGTCCTTAAGTAAGTCCTTCCTCTGCATCAGTATATTACTTGATGTTGCAAACAATAATCATTCTTCTCCACTAACACATGTTCATGATGGTCATGTTAAAAATGTAGCTATATCTCATGTTGTTTTGGATCTAATGTTTTATAATGCTCATATTATTATAAATTCATGTATTGTAGGCTTTAGTGGTGATATGAATGGTTATATAATTGTGCATACATATATTTTAATATTTTTTGCGTCATCTATTACGCTCGCATCCATCATGACACATTTTTAATTCACGTATTTAGAGAAATTTTAGCTAATGAAGTTCTATTATGGTATGATTTGCATCATGATTCTTATGCTTCATTTATGGGCCCTATACATGCTTTCATAGAACATTTCAAAGTGAGTCCTTGTGAGTGTTTCAAAGATCATGTACTAATCTTTCAACATCAAGTGAGTATCATGTAGTACCATATTCATATCCTACCATTCAAGATGAGCATGAGGTTACAAATTTTATAACACTATTAAGCATGAGAAAATCATGTCATCTTAAGTAAAGAATCAAAGGAATTTCACTAGATTGGAAAATTATCCAAATTAGATTTTGAAACAACTTTTGCAAGCCAAACTTATCAAGTTGTCTCTAGAATCAAGCCTATTGATCTAACACTTGACATGTGCCAAAGGATCATACTGCTTATTCTTTTATGCCTATCATCAAATGCATGAACATATTATGGGCGATGCATGACACTCAAGCACGAAATTTAAGATCTCATTGACAAAAAGGTGGTACAAGTTTAGGACATTAATGGTTATGCATGATTATATTTCACACCTTATCATGATAAAAAGGATTCCTCCAAGGATAATGATAAGGTATCTACATTTAACACATCAAGAAGAGCGCAAGTAAGTCTACATCCAAGTGCACATCAATGAAATTGTTAGGACCCATAGTCCTGACTAATTCTTCCTAGCTATTTAATTTTATATTAAGTCTTATTAATAAAAGCATCAGACACATGCTTTGTAAGTTGTACCTTTGCTAAGTATGTTTATCCCACATGCATGAGATGTAGTAGTTCTCTTATGTAGTATTAGTTTAAATAAAGGGTTGAGGTAGATGGAATGGAATCCATGAACTATATTGTATTGAGTGTTGCTCAAAGGATGCTACACCCTCAAAGAGGTCAGCAATATATTGTAATGTGATTATGTCATTTTAATGCAATATTGTTCATATGTTCTCAATTATAGCATTTATTTTATGTATTTCAGTTATTTGGATAATCTATTGTAAGAAGGGATTTAACATCTAGTATTAAATATCGTTCTAGAACCATCTTCTACTATAGCTTACTCTCTTTAGGGCTATCTATGACTATCCACTGTATGCTCTCACCTCACCCTCTTGGGATCTTAATGATAAAAAAGTAGTGACAGTTGCTAAAACATCCTACCTAAATCTATTATTTTCTTCCTTACTAGTAGTTATTTTTATTTTTAGGCTAGAAACCCTATGTTGGGGGTTTTAAATATAAAAAAAGTTGTCATTATGAGCTAAATTAGATTCCCTATAAAGGGTCTAGTGAAGTGAGGAGGATTTACACTCCAATATCTAGGCCTTAGATAACTTATGCACATGGCCTTGTGCTTCCATGTGCCCTCAGGTATATTGAAGGACCCCTTAAATTTTTTTTGAAACTAAGCCCTAGGAATCCATCGACTATCTATATTACTTGTAATGCATCGGTAAGGAGTTAGCCCCAAGAAGTTACTCACATCATACTTGATTTATTAATTAGTATATTTGTGGGCTTGTAGACCAGACACTCCTTATAGATACCTTCCTTTTTACCCTTGTGTTTTCCCACCTCAAATTTTAGAGTTGGAGAGATCCACCACCACTAACCTTTGCCTATGGATTTGACAAAATATAGTTTCTAGTGATATAGTGATCAATGGGGATATCTTTCTTCATAGACAAAAAAAGGGGCATAAGTTGAACAACACCACATTAGATCTACATAGACAAAAGGGCATGTGATAAATAGAAAATAACCTTCAAACTAGCTATCACATGTAAAATATAACTAGAAATCCATTCCACAAGGATCTAAAATCACAAAAAACTCTAGGATAAGAAAGTTTGGGGCAATGGTTTCCTCATCTGATTGATTGTCCCATTATTATCATCTTGTTAAGCTGGTCATTTTGAGATAACTCTAGTCATCTTTTTTAGTCCACCCAACTACCCTTAAGTTCTCATGGTAGTTGTTTACAGGATAGAGCTGACATTGCAACAATCAACCATCGCAAAAGGATTGTAGCATCAACATATCCAAGGGATGCAACAAACACAATAAGACACACACTTTGATACTTATACTTCTATATAAGTAATGACTTCAAAGATGTAAAATGGATCATTATGATCATATAAGACAGAGAATAAAGAATGTATGAGAATGTATAAGATAGATGAGAATAGAAAGGGTTTGGAAAAGAAGTTAGAGACTTCCAATATGTACATAAGACATGACTGACATTGTAATAGAGATGTTTGGATGAATATAATATACCACAAGTTGGCTGGACTCATATGCGATGTGTTATGATGTATGTGATAGTAGTTAATAATCGTATTTTATTAAATTTAAATGTTATTTTTTGTTGCAACCTACTATAATCCACCACACTTGCTCTGATCATCTTATTATCCTCAACATTGAAATTTAAGCACTAGTTGCTGGAATTGGCTATTCTCCATACAAAATGCCATTATGCCCATCCACTATACATTTCTTTTGATTAGTGTGGTAGGTGGGCTTATGAGGAGATTAAAAGCAATTTTCTAACTATGAAGATTTCCAAACAAAATATTTATAGTTTTAGGAACTTTTAAATTAGAGATTGGAGTGCAGTTACACCATCCCATACAATATTCCTAAAATTTGGGCAACTTGAGGCAATTCTAAAATATATCCTTAAAGTGTTTACTTAAAAAAAATGAAATTTAGTTTTAGTTTAATATTAATTTGTTTAAGATTGTTGCTAACCCACTTCATGAATTTGCTTGATTTTTTACATGATATTTTTTATTTTTTATTTTAAATTTTTTTAAGTTAAAAGCTATAAAATAGAATATAGTTAAATATTTTGTTTTTATAAATTTAGAATATATGTATATATTATGGATATGTTATTGTTTGACCAAAATGAGAATTACAAATAGTTGTAATCTCACTATAATCTACCAATAGAATTTTGGGGGTTACTTAAAATGTTTTTGTTGGTGTTTCTAAGATAATTTATGAGACTTTTACAATTAGGTGGTTCTATGAAATTTATATGAGCAGTTAATGTGGTGCAGTCACGGTAGAAGGGTTCATAGAATGAATTGTCCAGACTGTGCAGCAAGAGTAAACACAATGGAAACAACTCAAAGATGTGAAACAAATGCAGATTCAATCATTCAGTATTCCATATAATTCAAATACAATCTAGCTAGCAACCTGCAAGCTTACAATTAGGGCTCAAAGGCCTAATTTCATAATATCAAAATATGCACAAGATATAGCTTTCAAGCTCCTTCGCACAAAGTCTAAACTATCAACTATCACTATGTGAATCACTTGATTTCCTAGGGATCTATTACATCATTATATATCTTCTCCAGATCATAAGATTCCTTTGCATCGGCCAAGGAAGATCACAAACTCCAATGAAGAGTTGTAACATGTGTACACAGATAGGTCACACCTAAATGCATAGAGCAGCTCTGCAAATAAATGGAATGAAGTGCGGATCTCGGGGAAGGTCGGCCATGAACCAAAGATCATTGAATGATGTGCAATTAAGCTCCACAAGTCAAGGAATGCTCTACAAGTCTTCTCCTTTAGCTGATTGTCTAAGACTATCAGGATGATCTATTATGAGAAAATAGTCGATCTTCTAGTAGCGATAACTTTTCGGTACTTGATCCAAATGCTCTCAATTCTGGATATGATGTAGATGAATGTATCTAGATGCTAAGTCCAGCTCCACGAGATCTAAAATGCAACTGCAGTTGAATGCAGACTAAAATACAAAAACTGCTTCTGATTAAACTGACTAAACTGAACTGGAAAATGAAAAGAAACAAACTGAACTACAAACAAACTAAAATGCAACTATTTTTGGTTGACACAAGATTGCTCTTAAACTAGGGATGCTCCTGCATCAGACATCTAGGGTTATTGAAAAAGTGAGTCCCTCACTTTGCTAGGGCTAGAGGAAAACCAAGACGGTCCACCTCAGCCTGAGAAATCCATGATGAATCTTCTTCCGGTCTGCCTTTCCACTTCACAAGGTATTCTTTGTATTGTCTTTCTCTGGTACTGTGTCCAACTCTGCTATCCAAAATGCCTTTAATCTACTCTGGTGCTTGTTGTGGTAACTGCTTCTTCAAGTCTTCTTCCATACTATCACTGAACTCTGCTTCATGATACTGATATAGGTCTGCAATATTGAAAATAGGTGATATGCCTAATGTCTCTGGTAACTCTACTTCATATGTATTTCTTGAATCAAATTTTCTAAGTATCTTACAAGGTCCAAACTTCTTCATCTTCAACTTATTATATGTCCCAACTGGAAATCTTTCTTTTCTCAAGTACACCATCACTTCATCTCCAACTGCAAATTCTTTATGTCTCCTCTTCTCATCTGCTTGCTCCTTATACTTGTTGTTCATCTCTTCCAAATGCTTCTTCACCTAATTATGCACTGTCCCCATATGTTCTGCAAATTCTTCTACTCCTGCACTTTTCTTTTCTGCCATTACAATGTCTCTCAATTCTGCAACTCCTCTAGGGTTTACTATAGTAACAATCTCAAAAGGTGTTCTTCCGGTACTCTTATTTACTAAATTATTGTATGCAAACTCTGGTTGTGAAAGAATCAAATCCCAACTTCCTACCTTCTCTCCAACCAAACATCTCAACAAGTTTCCCAAACTCCTATTCACTACCTCTATATGTCCATCGGTCTGTGGGTGAAATGTTGAATTGAACTTCAAGTTTGTCTTCATCTTCTTCTAAAGTGTCTTCCAAAAATATCTAGCAAACTTTGTGTCTCTGTCTGAAACTATGCTCTTAGGTAATCCATGCAATCTCACAATCTTCTTGAAAAATAGGTTAGCTACATGCACTACATCAGTTGTCTTCTTACAAGGTATGAAATGTGCCATCTTTGAAAATCTGTCTACCACTACAAATATTGAATCATGTCCTCTCTGTGTCTTAAGCAATCCCATTACAAAATCCATGCTTATGTTTTCCTAAGGTCTCTCCGGTACTGTCAAAGGTTTATATATTTCTGGTATTCTGACTACTCCCTTTTGCAACTTGACAAACTCTACAACTCTGCACAAACTTCCTAACATCCTTATGTGTTTGAGGCCAAAAGTAGTTTTCACTTACCAAAGCCATTGTCTTGTCAATGCCAAAATGTCATGCCAATCCTCCACTATGCTTCTCCTTGATCAAGTTGTCTCTCATTGAACTTCTAGGTATGCATAACTGAGTTCCTCTAAACAATATATCTTCTTGAATGAAATAGTCCAACCACTTACTCCTATCTGTCACAACAGGTTCCTTGCATGCTTTCCAAGGTTCTGCAAAATTAGTGTCTCCTTCATACAGGTTCTTCAATTCATTAAAACCCAACACTTCAACTCTCATCTCTGTCAAAAAGTTTCTTCTTCTACTCAATGCATCTACAACTTTGTTTGATTTACCACTCCTATGCTTTAATACAAATGTATAACTCTGCATGAACTCTATGCACCTCATGTCTCTGATTCAACTTTCCTTGACTATTCAAATATTGCAAAGCTTGATGATCTATATACAACACAAACTCCTTAGGTAACAAATAACGTCTCCACTTCTTCAAGGCTTGAATTATAGCATAGAACTCTTGATCATAAACTAAATATCTTCTCCTTGCATCATTCAACTTCTCACTAAAATATGCTATAGGTCTACCTTCTTGACTCAACACTGCTCCAATTGCACTCCCACTTGCATCACAATCTACTTGAAATACCTTATTGAAATCTGGTAATGCCAACATAGGTTTCTCTATCACTTTCTGCTTCAATAATTTAAAACTTTTATATGCTCCTGATGTCCACTTGAAATCTTATCTATCACCTCTCATTGTCTCTGTCATAGGGTTACATACTGAACTGAAATTTCTAATGAACTTCCGATAGAAACTAGCCAATTCATGAAATGATCTAACCTCTCCAATGCTCTCCGATGTAGGCCATTCGACAATTGCTTTCACTTTCTTAGGGTCCATCTTCAATCCTTCCGCAAAAATCACAAATCCCAAGTACACTAGTTCTTCCTTTATGAAACTACATTTCTTAATGTTTATTAGCAATTTCTCTTCTCTCAACCTCTGTAAAACTTGTCTAATATACCACAAATGTTCTTCTTTTGTCTTACTAAAAATTAGAATATCATCCAAGTATACAATAGAAAACTTACCCAAGAATTTCTTTAAGACTTCATTCATCAACCTCATGAAAGTACTAAGTGCATTTGTCAATCCAAAAGGCATCACTAACCACTCATGCAATCCTTCATTTGTCTTAAAAGCAGTCTTCCATTCATCTCCCTCTCTAATTCTAATCTAGTGGTATCCAATCTTCAAGTCTATCTTTGTGAAATATCTCACTCCACTCAAACAATCCATGATATCATCCATTCTAGGTAAAGGAAATCTATACTTAACTATGATCTTGTTTATTGCTCTAGAGTCAGTACACATTCTCCATTCTCCATCTTTGTTAGGTGCTAACACTACAGGTATGGCACAAGGACTCAAAATTTCTCTGATCAAACATTTCCTCAACAACTCTTGTATCCTCCTATTCAATTCCTCATTCTCTGCTAGTGTCATTCTATGTGCTGCTTTATTAGGCAAACTAGATCTTGGTATAAGATCCATGCGATGACTAATACTCCTTATAGGTGGCAGTCCTTCAGGTACATTATCTGATATGATGTCTTCATACTCTGTTAGCAACTCTGTTATCTCCTCCAGTTGTGATTCTTTAGTCTCCTTCAATGCTTCAGGCTTCTTAGGAATCAAGGCATAACACATATTCTCATGTCTCAAACCATCCAAAAATTTTCTTCCATCTACCAAACAGATTCTAGCATTTCCACGCACTTCACTCTTAGGATCATCCTCCAAAGGAATCAAAGTAATTCTCTTCCCATTTGATGTTATAGTGTATGTATTTTTTCTCTCATCGTGTATAGCTTTTCTATCATACTGCCAAGGTCTACCCAACAAAATATGACACACATCCATAGGCATAATATCACACAAGACTTCATCATGATATGATCCAATATGAAATTTCACCAAACATTGCTCACTCACCAGTACCTTATGATCATCCTGAATCCATGCTATCTGATAGGGCTTAGGGTGTTTCAATCTTTCCAACTTTAGGTTAGTCACCATCTCCTTTGAAACTAGGTTATCTGAACTACCACTATCAATTACAACTTTACAACATTTACCTCTGGATTTGCATCTGGTTCTGAACAAACTCTTCCTCTGCAGTGGTTCCTCATTTGTCTCTGCTTGAAATAGTGCTCTCCTCATCACCAATGATTCTCCTATCTCTGGTTTACCAACTGAACTAGGTGACCCAATGGGTTCTTCTTCAACATAGGTTGCTCTTCCACTATTCTTTGTTCTTTTGCTTGTACTCCCTTGATTACATTCAAATGCTCGATGTCCTTCACCTCCACACTTAAAACAGGTACCTCTGAATGTTATCTTGTCAAATCCTCTTTCTTCTCTTCTATACCCTTCATTTCGATATGAGTTATAATTACCTCTGTGATGAAAATTTTTGTCATTGCTCCGGTATGCATTAGTATCTCTATCCTCCTGGAATGTGTTGTCAAACTTGTTCTACTCTGGATGTGATTTGTCTCCTCTGGAAAATGTTTTTCCTCTCTGAAATTTACCTTCTCTTCCTCTCTATCTTTGATCATGCCTCTTGTTCAACTTTTCTTCAACTTTTAGGGTGAATGGATATGCTTCCTCCAAAGATGTCATCCTCACTAAACTTAGTTCTTCTTAAATGTTCTATCTCAGTCCATTGATGTATCTAGCCACTTTCTCCTTCCTTGCTTCACTATGTCATGTCCTTATGATCATCTTATAAATTTCTTCATATACTCCTTCACAGATTTCTCCTTTTGTCTCAGGTTTTGCAATCTCTTCAACAACTCCAACTCATAGTCAGTAGGTATAAACTGATTCTTCAATTTTGTCACCATCTTGTCCCACTTTGTAATCTTTTCTTTTCCTCTTCTATTTCTATCCAACTGAACTTCTTTCCACCATATAGCAGCATGTCCTTTTAACTTTGTATTTGCAAATTTCACCTTCTCTGAATCTTTAGCTTCTTCATACTCAAGTATTCTTCCATGTCATTTATCCAGTCAATCAATTCTTCAGGGTTCAAATTACCAGTGTAATTTAGCACATCAACTCTAGGTCTCTTCCCAATATTTGAAATAGCTCGCAACATCTTTACTTGATCTTATTCTTCTTCTTCATCACCTCCTAGGGTTTCGCCAATTTGTTCAACAGATTGAAATTACTCTTCATCATCACTTTCAACATTAGGTCTAGGTGTCAGTCCTCTTCACCTATCTTCCTCAACAACATCCAATCGAATTTGCATTGTTTTCATCATTTCCACCATCTCATCCATTCTACTAGCCATTGTTCCAACAACGGCAACTCTCCTCGGTGACATTCTTCCTAGGATCAAGTGTAAACTGCCTCAAGTTTGGTGATTGGACTACAAGGTGACAACTGCCTCACAATCGGTGATCAGTTGCAACACAAGTAACCTGCCTCAATTTGGTGATACAAAGCATCTAGGACAGTAGAGGCATACCTCCAAAAAACTTCAATGATATAACCCACAAAGTTCACTATCTCTGACAGAAATCAGGCTTCTAACAAAACAAGGTTCTTATTCACAACTACACATGTTCCTGAACCAAGGTGAGGGACTTCAGGACACATCCCACCAAGACTCCTAACTCCAACCAAGACTCCATCTAAGTTTCTATTCAACCCACTATACAGGGTCTGCAGGACAGCAGTCTCCTAGACTGTCACCACACCATTGCACCATTGTAAAAAAAATAGTCACCATGTCCTCCTTGGAATGATCTATATCAATACAAACTCCATCTCTTTACAATATAACAAACCAATCACATGTCTAACACCCTAATGTCTCCATTGACAAATCCCCAACATGATAAACAAAACTTACTACCTTCTTGGTAATGGCTGTTGTCCTTCTCAAATCTTTTAACACATGATTCTGCAGAGGTCATTCACATGCCCACACTCACCCTACACCATTCTCCTGCCTCTGCAACCTTCAAAAGGCTATGGACTAACTATTTTACATCCCACTCCATTGACTGGTGAGGCTTTACATCAATAAAATGGTGGTGAAAGTGTGAAGTTCAACCCAAAACCTAAGCTAGGGTTTTATCAAGCCAAATTCTAAGGAAATCTTTATCACTTCCTCCTATATGAGTTTCAAAGCCTCAAATCAACTTCAAAAAAAGCTAGCATCTCAATCTTGTTGATCAACACATGCAATGAAAGAACCAACCCCGTACCTTTACACAGTATGGACTGTTGCAAAGGCAAATTCAGAAAATAGTTACTCTAAAAGCAGTTTGAGGAAAATATGAACATCTCCCCTATTATTTACTGTCAAGACTTCAAACTAATTGTATTTGAGAGTCATCTCATCCCTCTACACATGCAGCATGAATTGAGACCATGACTGTTCCATATAGGAGTGTAGTACGGCTTAATACAGCAACTGAAAACAGGAAAAGCAGAAAAATAGAAAAAATAGTTGTCTTTTTATCATTTCTTCCCATTCTTCTGAATGGTCTCATTACAATGAATCATCTTTGGCTTCAAATAAGCCTTCTACAATGCTTGGAGTGGTTGGAGGTCGATGTAACTGCCCAACCATCGAGCTTCCTTCTAAATTCTAACTGCAACAGTAAAGATTGTTTTAGTAATTGTCTTTTCTTGGACTAGACCGATGGCTTTTTTATGTTTAACAATGCTTTTTAACTCTTGGTTAACCTTTGGACAAGGTTTTATCATACTTCCAAATCCTTGACATGCCTCTATAGGCTTTACAAACATGGAAACTTAATGACTTTAATGACTGCCCCCTACAAATAGACTGTCCTCCTTAGGACTACAACATGGAAATAGATTCTAGACATTTGGACATAGTCCAATTACAAACATGGCATTAAGCCTCATTACAACATTTAGATGGTCTCAAAGATTTTATCAACCAAACAATCTACTAGAAGATCAAACAAAACCCTGATGTCTTGGTGCTCTTGCACCATTTGGCAATCTATCCACAACAAGATCTTATGGATTTCCTTCACCAACTTCACTCAATTCGCTCCCAAAGATTCAAACTTTCTCTCTGACACCACTTGGTGCAGTCACGGTAGGAGGTTCACAGAATGAACTGTCCAGATCGTGCAACAAGAGTAAAAATAATGGAAACAAAGTTTAAAGATGTGAAACAAATGCAAATTCAATCATTTAGTATACCATATAATTCAAATATAATTTGGCCGGCAACATGCAGACTTATAATTAGGGCTCAAAGGCCTGATTTCAGAATATTAGAATATGCACAAGATATAGCTTTGAAGCTCCTTCGCGCAAAGTCTAAACTATCAACTATCACTATGTGAATCACTTGATTTCCTAGGGATCTATTACATCATTATATATCATCTCCGGATCATGAGATTCCTCCGCGTCGGCCAAGGAAGATCACAAACTCCAATGAAGCGCTGTAATGTGTGTACATAGATAGGTTGGACCTAAATGCATAGATCTTCTCCACAAATGAATGGAATGAAGTGTCGATCTTGGGGAAGGTCGGCCATGAACCAAAGATCATTGAATGATGTGTAATTAAGCTCCACATGTCGAGGAATGCTCTGCAAGTCTTCTCCTTTAGCTGATTGTCTGAGATTGTCAGGATGCTCTATTATGAGAAAACAGTCGATCTTCTGATAGCGATAACTTTCTGGTACTTGATCCAAATGCTCTAAATTCTGGATATGATGTAGATGAATGTATCTAGATGCTAAGTCCAACTCCGCGAGATCTAAAATGCAATTGCGGTAGAATGCGGACCAAAATACAGAAACTACTTCTGATTGAACTGACTAAATTAAACTGGAAAATGAAAAGAAACAAACTGAACTGCAAACAAATTGAAATGCAAATGTTTTTTGTTTATGCAAGATTGCTCTTGAACCAGGGATGGTCCTGCATCATAATGATAGAAAGTTTAATGTTATACATGCCTAAAAAAATTTAACCAAATTCATTGGTGGGAATCTTAAAAATGTAGATGCATTTTAATGTATGATATAATCATAAAAGCTTGAATGGAATAAAAATCCCCATATGGGAAGGATGAAGAAATAAGGTGCAACAATGTGTGAAAATAAAAGGTCATTGCCTCCATGTTCAATGATTGTTATAGTACCACAAATGTAAGAAAGGGGGGATGCATGGTGCTCCATATGTGTAAAGATAAGGAAATGATAGTCAATATATAAAGGGGAAACAACATGGTGCCTCGTAATGTGACTCAAAGGATTTATCAATATAAGCTCATCTTCAAAGTATAAGAATCAAATAAGCATAACCTTGAATAGATTGATACAATTGTGTAATAAGAAATAATGTGTATCATGTCAATAAATAAGTGTGAAAGCATATATGCAAATAAGATATGATCGATGAAGCATATTGAAATTGAATATGTGACTATGAAGAAACTATTATATTTTTTAAATTATAAAGTAATAAATCTACATGGCACATGGCATAAATAATCAAGTCGATGATAAATCAACACATGTGTGATCTTTGAAAATTTCAATGTGGATAGATAGGTTTCATAGATTAGTGTGTAATAATGTTCCTAGATAAGAATGAACGTATAAATAAGTAATATGTAAGGATGTGATCATCAAAGATAGATACCCTTAGATGGGACAAATAGTGTAATGAAGGTCATAAATGTTGTGGAGAAGGCGTGATGCACCCAATGTAAATATATAGCAATAAATGCATAAGATGTAAAGAAGGGAAGCACGATGCCCCCAAGTGCAATAGAAAATGGGATTACTTAGCACAATGCCCTCAAATAGTATAGAGAGGAGAGTGCTTAGCACAATTCTCTTAATGTAAATTCAATATGAACACATAAGGCATAAGGGGAATATGCCCCCCAAGTGTAAGGATGTAGTAATGAAAGTAAAATGTGTAAGGTGAAGACATGTTGCCCTCTAATATAAAAAAATGATAAAGTAAGCTTAATGTGTCATGGGGGAAGCCATGATGCTTCCCAAAAGTGTGACTCTAGAAATGGAATATAGTAATGTAGGATCAAGAGTTATGGCTCTAAAATCATGATATAGTAAAGGATGTGAAACAAGTAGCTCTAGGGAGTAATATGCGTCAAAATATAAGCTTAATGCATAAAGCTCTAAAAAGAAATATGTATTGATGTGAGACCAAAGTAAAGGATGCAATCACTATAACATGATGTATCAAAGTAGGGATAATGTGTTAGCTCTATCAAGTTAGATATATCAATATGAAATCATTAGTGAATCTCTAGGAAACATGATGTAAAAATATAGAATTAATGGGTCATAAGCATAGGTATGTTATGATGAAAAATAAGTTTAATCTATATATAGGTCTTATTGAAAATAGAGGAACAAGGCTCAAAAGATAAATCATGATAGATCATCACTAATTCCTCACTATTCTCATGTGAATTATGCCTAGAAAAGTATATAATAAAATCATTGTCTAAACTACTAAACAAAGTCTAGAGCAAACAAGATAAGTCAAACCATTATAAATCTCTACCACATAAATATATTCTCCACTCACTAATCAATAGAATATCATAACCTACGTGTATATAATTAGTAAGAAAAAATGATTTCACACGTAAAGATGCATCACAAGACCTATCATAATCTTCATGCAAAAGTTCCTCATTGAGGCTCATACTATCATCATATAATGTAGGACGAATCAATGGATTATCAACATAAGTAGATAATATATTATCATCAAGGAATAAGCTATCATTATGTGAAGGAAGGTGGTGTGCACAACATGCATCTGTAGACTCAACATGAGATGTAAAAGAATGATCATAACGTATCACATCATCATATATGAAAGAGGGTAATTCATATAAATCACCTAAATCTATGGAACTATCATGACATGTAAGAGATGTATCATTACTACATACACTAATGGCATACATAGGTGAATGACATGATATATTTATTCTTGGTATATCATCAACCTCTTAAAATTGAACAATATCAAAAACATCAAGTTCTTTATTCATGCTAATGCCTCTAGAATAATTGTGCAATGTGAGATTCCTTTAGAGAACTACAATGATTTTATATACCACAACTAAAGATACTTTGGAATAGACAATCATAACCCTGCTCATTATTACATTACTAGACAATAATAACCCTACTTGTGATTTTATATACCACAACTAAAGATACTTTGGAATATATAATTATGACCCTACTAGAGTTTGAACTAAAGAGAGATTATAAACCCTATTTGACATAAAATATAGATCCAAGGTCTAGATTATTTGTCCTAAAAGTTAACTCATGATACAATAAGTAGGAAAACTAGAATAAGTGATAGATTATAGATCAAAATGAAAAAAATATCCCATACATTCACATAAAATAATGTGAGATAGAATTATTCCTATATTATTCATTAGATGGATATTACAACATTGTCTCTTCATACATATATGGATATACACATCAGACATACTTGTTTAATTATCCTTCTCTTATATTTTGTACATATTCTCTCCACTCATATTACATATATATCTCATGTATTCTCCATATTACATCATGATATTCTATGTCTCATATCATCTTTCTCTCTCACTCATCTATATAATCATATGATTCATGCTCTTATCTACCACTTTTCCCTTTCTTATATAGTCTCTTTATGCCCCTTCATTGTGTCTTTGCATCATATCCTTCCATAATAACTCTTAATTATCTTCTTCCCACAATTTGACGTCTTCCTTTATGATATTTATTCTTTTTATAGCTTATTTAGGCATATTATGGTGTATTTAGGGCTATTCAAGTGGTATATAACCCATATGTGGGTCCATAAATAACCCAACTAGCATGTGTGGTACCACAAAATCTTTTGTATCTCTCTGCTAAGTGTCTAATGCTCTTTTGTGATACTTAAAGGATTTTAGTGTAATTTGTAGTATTGCATGACCTTTTATGTAATGTCTAACTCTCTTTGTGTGGTATCAAACAACCTTCTTGTGTGTCTCTATTGGATTTTGAACTCTCTTATGTAGTACTACAAAACCTTTGCATCATAGAATAATATCATATATGGTAGTGAAGTGCTATTTTCAGTACCACTAGTATCTAATAACACCCCATATCTAAAGAGAGATTGCAAACCATTTGTAAAGTCAATTGGTAAATCAAGAGAGGGGGTAAATGAAGTTGGTGTTATTTAAACTTAGTAATGATTTTATATAGCACGTATTATGTGGGGAAACATATTATACCTAGTCTGTAGTGGAGGCATTAGAAAAATTAAGATATATATTGTCTTTAGGATAAACTAATAGGATTATCCTAAACAAAACTAGTATAGGTTAAAAAATAGTGTGTTTTCAACCAATAATTTTTTACACAAATGAAACTCTGATATTATTTAAGTTTAATAATGATTTTATATAACACCTATTACATGGGGGAAATAGATTAGACCTAATCTATAGTGGAGGTATCATAAATTTTAGGGAATATATTGTCTTTAGGATAAACTTATAATATTATCTTAAACAAAACTTGTGTAGGTTGAAAAATATAGTAGCAAAAAAATTATTTATACTTAAATAAAACTAGCATTGTTTAAGCTTAGCAATGATTTTATATATGACAACATTTTTTCTCTTTCATATTTTCACTTTTCTAGGCACCCTATGAGGAACCCTCTTCTATTCAAGAATTTATTCAACCGTTATTATAAATTTATACTTTCTTGAGGTAGAACTCTTATTAGACTTATTTTATACACCTAAAGCACTAGAATCTTGCTATGGAGTACTAATTGCAAGAAAAAATCCATACATAAGTCATTGCTAAGCTCAAATAATACCAACTTTATTTGGGTAAAAAAATGTTTGTTGAAAAACATGTATTTTCAACCAACACAAGTTTTGTTTAGATAATTTTATAAGTTTATCCTAAAGACGATATATTTCTTAAATTTTCCAGTGCCTCCACTATAGACTAGGTCTAGTATATTTCACCAAGTAATTGTGGTATATAAAATCATTTGGGTAAAAAAGTAATATTTGCACATACTTTAACTTGAAAGGATGTGGGAAATGGTATTTCCCTAAGACCAAATACACACAAAAAAATAACAAATAATATAACATACTAAAAATTTGTAAATTGTGTTGCATTGAAAAACTCAATGTTTTTTTTATTATTGCATATTGTTTACAAATATTCTGCTCATATGTAATGCCCCGCCATGCAACCCTAGAGATAAGCCAACCCAACTAAATAGTAAAAAGATGAAAAAAAAACTTTTTTTTTTTATAGTAACAAGATATAACATAATCTGATACAAGTTAACTAACATCTCTAGGGATAACATGACTGCATTATTGAAATTAAACAATGTTTATCCATGCACAAAACTCATATAAATTATATTTAATTACATGACTATGTTACAGATTACTACATGATCTAACTAATAGCCATGGTTGTTCTAAATCTAATGCACCAAATAAAGACATGCATCCGCACAATAATGAACTCAACCGGATGAAAGGATATCAATTTACATAATTTATCTTAGTAAACCAACGTTCATCAAAATGAAATGTAAGATACAATGTTATAATAAGTTCATACATATTTTACGCTTTTACCAATACTGCCGGATAGTCACCAGTCTGCCAAGTGGAAAAGTACCTCCTTAGCTCCAGAATCCTGCATGGCTATAGATCTTATCTGCACATCTACTTGAAACATTAGTCCGTTACAAATATCAATTGTATGAAATGACTAGCCTAAGGCCCTAAGGGGCCGACCTAATGTCTCAGGGGCTCATATTGGCCTTGCCTACGTGCGCATGGCGCAGAGACATCGTAGTTCGAGGACTTGAACATACAACCACAAGATGGTACCATACAATTTATACTTGGGTTAACACTCACATTAAAAATTTATAATCTTAAATTCTCATAAGGGAAGTAGCATACACAACCTATACAACATCAAATAATGTGTATTCATAGCCAATGCATACTGGTACGAGGAGATCAATGCAGCCATTACAATAAATACATTGTTATTTTTCCTTATAATTTGTACATAGTTGACTAATATGGCCTGAACATAATCTTCTAGTATATTAATCAGACAAAATAGTCTTTCCAACCCATTCCCTCATAGATCCAATGAGTAAGACATTATAAGCACTCACCGTACAATTCTCTTCCTAACACCTTCTTTCATCTTGAACAATGAAAAACAAATATCATGATATCAAACATATAGAGGGTAAATCATTTACATCTTATGAATACCTTAATAGTATATCAAGAAAGCACTATAAATGTTTACTTAAAGAAATATTACACTATTGATGTTACTCTAATTTTCTTCTCTGCTGAAAACAATGGTAAAATTAACTAAATATAACTAAATTCTATTTTAAGGAATATTTCTACTTTTAATAATGCATAAGCATTTACTAAAGGAAAATATTCTTATTTAAGAGCCTTGAGAAAAATGACTTAAGGAATATTCATGAAATCTAATGTTTAATAGATAAGTATCATATCCTTCCAAAATCTACAAGATCTAATAAAAGCAAAATTAATATTTACTATCTACATTTAACATCTATTAGCATAGATATAAGAAAATGAGATTTCCTCGGACGAGAATACCCCATCAAAATAACTATTACCATCCACTCTAAAATAGAAGTAAAGTCATCAATCTCAATCATTAAATCTACCAATCCACTATCTTCCTTAATAAGTAAGAAGATACCTTCTAACATATTCATCAATTAACACTATTTTGACTTCAACTTGCAACATCATGCATCATTTATACAAGATAAAACCATTAGTAATAATTACATGATATAAGGTAATTACAAACTTAAGTTGATTATGTTGGTTGACCACAATGTTTACTCCAACACTTTATCATATGACTATAAATTAAAGCATAGGAAAGTACAAAACATGACTAAATCGTTAATCAAAATGTAAAACAAGAAATATAATCTATAATCTCAATCAGTATACAAAAATAGACAATTTCATTCCTAAAAGATTGAATAATAAGTTTTCCTAGCATAGCTATTGTTGTCCAAACCTAAATTATGCAAATGTATATAAGGTTAACATTAGATAATGAAAGTTTTTACCTATTCAATGCAATTTCCAATTGTGCCGGCAATGGTAATCATTCAAGTAAAATAAAATTCAATCAAACAATATACTTATGAATGCAAATCAATGACATTTAATATCCATAATGTAAAATGCTCATTTATCTTATTATGATAGCCTAACATTCTACAAGATGGATTAAACAATTTCAATAAATAAATATCAATCATTTAATTTATAAACTTGCATCTTCTATTTCAATTCATGACTGTTACTCTGCTGATTGCAGCAGACAGGGCAGCATCTAAAAAAAATCATAACTTACAATTCCCTTGGCCAAAATTAAAAGTTTAATATGTTCTAGAAAGGTGGAATAACAAGGAATAAAACCCACAAAGCATTTAGGATGATTCCATAGCACGTGTGAGCAGTTTTTTCTGCAATTTAGCTCTCTATTTTACTCAGAACAGCAGTTGATATATAAAAGTAGAGTAATTATATCATGATCAAGTCCTATTCCAAATGATATCAGTCACTATTGTAATAGAAGAAGATAATCATTCATGATAACAATTATATTAATAATAATTTAATAGTAATTAAATATCATTTCTTGTACTAACATCTCAGATGATAACAGCCAAAATGTCTAAAACTAGAAGTTTAGTATTCCAAATTTAGAAAGAAAATAGTTTAGTTTACTAATTAGATAACACATCAACATTTACTATTTAAAAACTACAATACATTCATTTAATTATTTTTCTAATCACAGTATTCTTTTCTGACAGCCTATCATTTATTTAATTCTATATATAGCACAGTCCAAAACTGTGTTGGTTCCAATTCTACTACTAGCTGAGGAGAAGATAATAGATCAAATTAATCTTCATGGACGTGAGCAAGAAACTGATTTCTCATTTCCAAAAGATCATAAGAAAACATTCTCCTCTAAAGCAATAAAGAAATTAAGATGAGAGAGAGAGAGTGAGAGAATTCCAAGGATTTGTGGTGTAATCGGAAAGTGGTGAGTTTGTAAATAGAAGGTATAAAACTCATTTCAGCTACTTTTCCAAACTAGAATAACATGCAGATTGATGACCGAAAAACACATTCATAATGTCATTGAAGTAACATAGTCGTTGATGATAAAATGCAGCACAATCTCAACCTCTATTTAAAACATGATGCCCATTCATAAAGCGTAAATACCATTCCAATATTCTCTTGGCAAAAGCATTGTATATCAAGAAAAGATTCAATTCTGAATATATCTAAGTCCTACCTTGAAGATTTAATTTAATACCACAACATGATCAATTAAACAGAACCGGTTCCTTAATACGAGGTTGAGTTGTTTTATCATACACAGAAACCCAATAAAGAGGGGAAAACGACTATGACTCATAACCAGAAATAATTCTTAAATGAATGGCAACAGATCTGAGCTCGGTTTCATAAAGTTCATAAGAAGGGAAAACTATTCCAAAGCACTAGAACCTACACGCGGATGAGATACCCGATATCATATGGAGCCATGATTCAATGTCTTATTAGATGATATCTATGCAGCCATAGTTAAGCAAATTCAAAATATTGTGCGGTGAGAGTAACAATAAAAGCATACCTTTCTCTTTTTGCTCATCTTGTTCACCATGGCTTATTTACAAATTGAGAGCTTAAGCTTACCCATCTACTGCTCTGTGACGAAATTGAAAGTGCCCCCACTCTCCTCCCTTAGTCCTCCAATTCTCTCTTCTTTGATTAAACGACATTGAAGCAGCAGTAGCATGGTATCCACTCTTTCTCTCGCGGCCCTTCACCCACCCGCACACCTTGCATAAAATAAAATCCCCGCAGTCCAGAAAGGCAAAGACCAGTCATATCATTTTTTTTTTTAAAAGGTAGATACGAACTCTGTGACAATATATCTCCGGTCAACATACACCAATGAAGATTTACTAATTCTGACGCCCCTCAAGATTATGGGCGGCTCCTTTAAAAGAAACTGAGCAGGAACATTTAAGATATGTTTTCTATTTTGGGGAGGAGAATCCACGTTCTTGACTAAGGCTGTCATTTAAAGAAGAGTGTAACGGCTTCTAAATCCTAGAGATAGAGGCAATTTTTCCAGTAACTTCTTTGATACATCTCTCTATATATATTTACAACAAAATGTAACGCATATACAATTATTACCAAGCAATAAAGAAACGTATGGAATTCAAATTTAACTGTAGCAATTGTCCTAAGAAGTGATACAATATAAATATATATATATTTCTTCAAATACTTAATAATCTATCCATTTCATGATATCTGATAATATACTCATTGTTGCATACAAAACAATGAAAATAAATACATTTAAGATAAGTCTCTATCACTTTAAAACCATATATAGATGGTGACAAGATGTTACACAAAGATCTGAAACTTTCATAGTTTGAGATTTCATTATGGATAACTCACTCATATTTCTATCATTTATAGATTTAGGATCCTTAATCCCGAGGTTCCACTAATAGTAAGGGAAAGTATGATACCAAAACCAATAAATGTCATAATTAATCGAAACATTAATCAAACAATTGCAACTTTAAATAATCCAAATATCAAAAAATACCTGACCACTTATTACGGCCATACCAATAGTACTGGCAGGGTATCAAACTGGGTACTCATCTTCGGTTTCTTAGCCAGACTACCTGCACAACCAAAGTGAATATGGAGGGGCACTACATCATACGAGCATCAATGTGGAAACCACCTAATGCAAGCTCCTTACAAGCAACCACATTAGAAATCACCTATGGAAGACCAAGAGTCACTATTATAATTCCACTTTTTTATTAAGAAACCACATCCACATTAGAAGCAAACTATGGAAGACCAAGAGTCACAACTTAGAATTCCACATTAGATGTCCCTATGGGGATTTGAACTTGGGTCTCCACAATGAGAACCCAACATTTTAACCAATTAGGCTTAACCCCTTGGACCAAACTCAATGTTTTTCAACATGCACATACTATTATTCATTTGTATTTTTCAAGGTGACAAAGCATACTAGAAATCTGTAAATTGTGTTGCATTGAAAAAGTTAATGGATTTTTCAATTTGTACATGCTATATATAAGGTGGTTTTGTTGTCCAATATAAATATGTTTTTTGGTTCCTTTTATATAGACAACAAGATTTTCCAATGCCTTCTAAAGAAATCATTATTAAAACCATTGTAAAATGGTAAACTATTAACATTTGTTTAGAATTTATAAACATCATTTAGATGTACTAGTTTACCATTTGAATGGGATACATAATTAGAAATATGCATTTCTTGCAATTATGATATGAAAACAAGTTTAAGCACATATGTTGGTTAAAAAGCATGTGAACATTGTAGAGGAGGAAAAATTATGATTTAGCTAATATGTAACAGCCAAACAATTTTTCACTACATCCACATCAGGATTATTTTAGTTTTCTACTATTTAATAGTGATGAATACTTAGAGGCGAGGTGAATCAATATTCTAAAATTTAAACAACTAAACCAAATACCAACTTTAATGATTAGAAAGCAAAGTAGCCACATAAATACAAGCCACATAAACATGACATATAGACACCAGATTTCTACATGGAAAACCTAAGAAAGGGAAAAACCATGGAGAGGATTAGCTGTCAATATATATTGCAATCTTTTACAAATGGTGATGTTTAGGCTTGGTCACTCCATGGGCCTAGAACATGCTGGCTCACTGCCATGAAGTACAACTAGGTCTAGCAGGCTCACTGCCTCAACCCTAAAACTAGAAAGATTACAATGAGGGCTATTAAACCCTAATGGTTGCTCACTACCTTAATGAAGATGGCTCACTACCAAGTACAAGTGAAATTATATAAGAAATATGAATACTGCAAAAGCATCTATTAGTATGCCAAGGTGCAGTCATTTAGCAACTGAATACTGAATCCTGAGTCTTCATCATCATTGATCTTCTATCTCTGCTCTGCTATTCTCATGCTTGCATCAATCACACCCACATATTTATTGCCTCAATCAAAATTCATCACTCTTATATATCCGCATCATGATTTGATCCATAATCAGGCTGGCATCCAAAATATGAAACGTGTACATTGAAAGATGTAGCTTGTCAGCTCAATCTAATGTACTATATGCTATGCAGACCCAAATCCTTGCACAAGCGTGTTCATATAGGTTCATACAAAACATTTAACCACTTAAGACACTAATCCAAAACATATCTTTGATCCGTAAGGCAATCTACCTTCTACTATCAGCTAGTTCATTAAGAATACTGCATTCTCCACAATTGTCATGCACAACTCCCAATGCAGACCACACGAGGATCCAAAAATTATTGACCTTACATCCCTTAGCGTACATTCAAAACCGTATGGCCTGATGTTCAATCCTGACAAAATGCAAACTTCTAAACTTTCTCTCTATCACTAAGAATGCACTGTCAAACTATTAGCCAGTAATGATGAACTTGAATCTAATGCTCCGAATAACTTTAGGAACTAAATCTCTAGATTTAGGTAGGCATTATAAGCATCTACAACATACTCAAACCGCAACTGGATCCATTCAATGATAGAGGAATGCAGGCCATGTCTTTGTGTTGTCCTGTCTTGTTCTTCCCATACTTAGCCAATTTTCTAAGTGTCTTCCTTTGGACTAACTCTCTTATACCTTGTCTGACTTATTTGGACTTTGTTACCATCAATTGCATCTAGTTGTCATTAGTTAGACCTTGTTGCCATCAATGAAAACATACTACACCAGTGTCTCTTGCCAACAAATAGAATGACGTTACAATCCCTAGAGTGCTTTAAATGAATGTATAGGTAGTTTATTTTGCTAAGAAAATGAAGGAAAATGTTGATAAAGATCTATTTACTGAAAACTAGGAAATAATCTGTACATTTTCATTACAAAACTAGAAATAGGAAAATGAAAAGAACCTAATGTCAGGTGAGGGAAGCCACTACCCAGGACACCAACATGTGGCACTGTAGTCCAAAAAGTAGGAAAAATATAGAATCTTCAATGTGTTCCTAATTATTCAATCTAACCTACATATTAGAAGATGATAACAAGTTCCAGGAGCTTCCAGGTGATAGAAATAAGATAAAATGAAGGCAATATGACTATAATGTTTGAAATAAATAAGTGAAATACTACAAATGAAGGGGAAAGATCTAGAAAACTAACATGTTGAAATATTCTCTCTTAAATCTATAACCTGCAAGAAAATAAGAAAAGGTTCAAGTTGTTTGGGAGCTTTCCTTAGGTCAAACCCCTATGCCAGTCTTTCAACCTCCATGGATAGCCAATATGGAAAAATATTGGAAAACATGTGTGTGCTCTTATTTTCTAAGTGTATCTAGAAAAATAATAGTAGTGACAATGATAGAAATGAGAATGTGGAAATATTCTACTCAAACTAGAATAAATTAGTGTGCTATAGAAAGAGCGAAGAGAAATGAAGGAACCCATGAAATGATACACAAACACAAGTGGATTACACAAATGGAATACACAAAGAGAGGGAAAGAATGGAACACATTCACCTCAAAACCATAGATGAGTGCTACCCAACAAAGAACAAGGCCAAAAGAAGAGCCTAGCAACAAATAGTGGTTCCACAAAAACCCTGCGAAGGTTCATATATTCAAAAGATTATTACATGAGCTTGAGAACACAAGTTCACTGCACACTATAGAAATGAAGGGAGATTTCCAAGAATGCTAGTAAGAACACTTAGAAATACAAGAATACACTAAAATAAAAAATGGAGTTGCAAGAAATTCTTCAAGATTAGAAAGAGATTATCCAAAAAGAGAGTATCTTAGAGGGAGAAAAGGGAAGGTAGATCCAAAGAAGTCATTAAAGGGTCACGAAGGCATTACACAAGATCTTGCATGCCCTGGAAGGTGGTGAGTAATGCTTAGAAATGGTCACTAGGCGTCAAATAGGCTCAAGATGCTAGTGCATCGAACGAATGTCTGTGCTAAGTGCTAGTGTCTGAGTGACATTGTCTTTTGAACTCTCAAAACATCTTAGGGCAAGCAAAGGATTATGACATTTAAACAAAATTTCACAAAAAATACACATAGGGGTTAAGAATAACACAAAAATAACACTTCGTGGGTTCAAAAAGGCTAAGGAAGGTCTAAAAATGGACCTAAAACATGCTAGGGGAGTGAACACTAAAATTAGAAAAAAATATAGCATGAAATTGCAAGGGTATGCAATTTTCTACATTACACTTAGCCCCCACTTTAGTGGGCTTATGAACCTAAGTGATATGCTATGCTAAAGTACATAAAGGAAATAAAACAATAAAAGTTACCCAAAAAGGATATTGTAGAGGTTGTAGGAAGTTCTTAAAGTGAAGGAATCAAACCCCTAGACTAGAAATTTGCAAGACCAAGTATTAGGCAACAAATTCCCGTGCCAAAGGCAATGTCAATATATATATATAAAATTACATGAAGGAGGATCATATCCAATATGATTTATCAAAACACTAATGTTAGCAAACCATATAATCTAATGCACATCAAATACAAACCTAAACAATCGTACAGAAACCATACAAGAAAGGAGAAAGAGATGATGAAGAAGGCATTTCTAGCATTGTTCTGCTAGAAGGATTCCCAATATGGTTATAGGGCTAGCACATTGTGAGGGATAGGAACCACACCAAACCTCTTTGAATAATAAGAACTAGCAAACTATGTTTCTAGGTGACTCACAAGAAGTACCAAAAAGTAGAAAAAAAGGAGCACAACTAGATAGCATTGTGTCGCTAGGTGGCTCACATGTCAATACAGTATCAAGAATTACATGGACTAGCATGTATAGGTAATCTTGATAAGGGTGGTCAGTCTAAACAAGTGCATCTATTTAGGATCTCAAGATACTAATGATGTATGGAGAAAATGCTTTAAGGAGTATGCCATCAATGTGGTGTGTGTGAATGTGAAAATCACAAAATATGTGTGATAGGTGAAAGTCAGGTGTAGAAGATCAGACATAGTCATGAAACCCTAACCCTACCATCATCAAGGAATCTAACCTAAATGAAATCAAAGGACAATGCAATTCAAGCATAACATCACCTAGACCGTGCGATTCCTTGTTTGAGGGATGTGGACTGCTTCTTCAACAATGAATAGTTGCAAAGCTGAAAGCTGCCATGATGGATGATAAAAGCTCAAATGAATGCTCAGATGCTCAAGATGATAATGTAGGTGCTATATGATTGCTGGATATGATTGCTGGATGTCTCATATGAAGTGAGAGGGTGTTTGTATAGGACTTAGCCAAGATCAATCAACGGTGGAGATTCAGAGGCTATGTGAATGGCTAGGATTGAAAGTTACTAAATTTAGATTCCATTAATTGTGCATGTGAAGGATTGTAAATGAAAGTTGTCTTACAACACATGATTGACTGGACAAGTGTTGGAATGTGATAAATGATGAGGGCTTAATTCAAATAAAATATTTGAATTAGTTGTAATATGAGTTGGATATTAATTAAATAAATTAAATTTATTTAATTAATAGGATAAATGAATAAAATGGGATAAGATGTGATGTGGAAATTAATTAAAAAAATAAAATTTATTTAATTAATTGGGATGGGGATAGGATATGATTGAGAAATGATGTGGAATTAATTAAATAAATAAAATTTATTTAATTAATTGGCTAAGTGGATGAGAATGGGATTTTAATTAAATAAATAAAATTTATTTAATTAATTGGCTTAATGATTAATGATTTAACAATGTGTTGCTAGACATGGACAAATTTGGGTGTCTACATTTTGCCCCTCTTTGATACAATGTTCGGTAGAACGTTGTGTCAAAGAAGATACGATATGTGTTCGATAAACAAGTTATGCCCCAGTGTAACTGGCAGGTGATGCCCCCTCGAGAGGTAAGCCAGGCTAACCAGGAAGGGCTGGGTTGGCTCTCGATAGAAGAAAAAGGCTAAAAAGAAGGCTAACACGAAGAAAATGGGGGTTGCATGGAAGAAAATAGGCTGTGGCATAGAAGAATTAGGGTTTGGAGAAGGGCTATAAGTAGGTTCTTCAATGGAAAATAGGCTCATTTGTGCTCATTGGTGCTCAGAAACTAGAGAAACCCAGAGCTCGTAAGAGTGAGAGTTGCAGAGCTAGCAGGATGGTTATTCCACGCAGGGATCATCGTGCGGAGCGAGTGAGGACACATGGGCAACCAGAGGGAGCAGGCGCACCAGTATGTTTCAAAACTTTTCCCAAAAGCGTGTAATTAATAGCCTAAAAGCGTAATTAATGCACACACGTCACCAAAAGCGACTAGGTTAGGAAATAGCAGTTTGAGGTCGCTTATGTAGGAATATAGAACGCTTATGGTAGTCTGGGTCGCTTATGGGCGCGGGTAGGTCGCTTAGGCAAAAACGGGTCGCATCCTGTCGACGGGAAAAACACAGGCGAAATGCGCGGATAGACAAAAATGTGTCGCTTATGGGCAAATATCGATCGCATAGGGTAGTTTGGCTCGCATATGACCAGAAGTGGCTCGCATAGGGAAAATAGCACGCTGAGAGGGCTAGAATAGTCGCGAATGGTAATCGGGCTCGCATATGGTAAAAAGCTAGGCGCATATAGGATGAAGCTCATGGGTAGGCAAAAAAGACTCGCATATAGTATATAACACGCCTATAAACTAAAGATTAGCGCTTATAGTAATCTAGGTCACTTATATGCAAACAGGAAGCGCATGAGTAGAAATAGCTCGCCTTTAGACAAAATAGAAGCACATAAGGTAAAGCCAGTCGCTATTGAGCAGGAAATTAGCGCATGTAGTAAAGTGGACCGCTTATGGTAGATGTAGTGTAAAATAGCAAATAGATAAGCAGATTTTGATATGGATGGCTAACGGAATGGACTGAAAAGGGTAAATGGATGATGCAGGATGTACTACCGCCATTGTTATCGCGAGAGCCCCATCCGAGAGATTTACGGCTGGTGAGACGGTTAGATGCAGAGGAGCTACTGGTGTTAGAGATCTTGGGCTTGGAGCATGTGTCACGATTAGAGCCAGTTCAGGCACATCGAGGGCTGATGACAGCGATGGTGGAGCGATGGATGAGCGAGCACAGTTCATTCTTGTTACCGACAGGAGAGGCGACCATCACCTTAGAGGATGTATTCCAGATATTGAGGATTCCGATAGATGGGGATCGTGTGGATTATGATCTGGAGATGGGTCCGGCTGCATTCAGGAGATTGTTTGGGACACCAGACATTGGAGCAGAGGGTTCAGAGATTCCGATGGGGAGGATGGAGGAGCTCTGTGACAATTTACAGCGGGTGGTAGTGGCTATCATTAGATGGCTAGTGGGTGATAGGAGAGCTAGAGGGTTTCCCGTAGGATGGGGGACAGTTATGGAGGGCATGTTTTCATATGGCACGAGATATGCATGGGCAGAGTGCGTGTTGGGACAGCTCTATCATTATCTGCATGATTGCGCATATATGTTTGGAGCCAGTATGTCAGTAGGAGTGACAGTATTACATGTATGGGCATATGAGCACATTCCAGTGACGAGACCAGAGGGATGGGTGGCTAGAGCAGCAGGAGAGCCATTTGCGCGGATGTATAGAGGAGCGTTGACATATCGACAGCGCCGAGGTGTGGTATACTGGCGGCGGAGATTAGATGAGGTAGACAGATTTGTATGGCGGCCATGGCTAGGATGTGAGCAGTGGGAGGAGGAGGATGCGGAGCTTGTCTATGCTAGATAGGCGAGATACATTTTTGGACGCGGCGTATATATTATAGAGCGCTATTTGCCAGAGAGAGCCCTGAGACAGTTTGGAGAGGCACAGGCAGTACCAGTAGGTGATGCCATTTTTGGGAGGACGAGGCAAGAGGTATTTGATTGGGGTCCAGAGGTGGTGGTTGACACAGCTTTGGCAGAGAGAGATGGATTGCAGCCAGTAGCATGGCAGTGGGGACAGGGTCCTGCAGATCCAGGCACATTGCCAGAGTATGATGTATACTGGGCGACAGCGAGGCCGACTCGGTTAACACGGGATGGGGAGATAGGAGAGATTAGGATGGAGAGGCCAGTTCGGAGGAGACGACGATGGGCTCCACCAGTACAGGCAGTTGTGCCAGCTGCACCAGGGATACAGATGCCAGGGCAGGTGCCAGGTCAGCCTGCTATATTAGCACAGCCTCAGGCATAGATTGGAGCAGGTGATGATGTTGGTATTCAGCAGCTGCGGAGACGGATTAGAGAGGAGAGGAGATGGAGGCAGCGAGCACAGATGAGGCTGAGGAGAGTGGAGATGGATAGGCATCAGGCCGTGATTAGTCTGCGGCATGCGAGAGCACAGGCACAGACCTATCAGGCTCAGCTACAGTTGAGAGCACAAGGGGGAGATGGACAGGATGATGGTGCCCTAGCTAGAGTGACAGGAGAGAGAGACGCAGCTAGGCAGCATGAGCAGATGATGAGACTAGAGCGAGACACTGCGATACAGCAGGAGCAGGCTATGAGAGCAGAGAGAGATGGTCTACGAGCTGAGAGAGATAGGGCAGTGCAGCAGCTGCAGGGGATGACTAGTGAGTGAGATAGAGCAGTGGCTACCTTGGGGACTGATGGAGCTACGATGTACTTGGCCACACAGTTGACAGCGGTACAGGCAGAGCTGCAGAGAGTGTAGGGTGAAGCTGAGTATTACAAAGGCTTATACTATGGAGCTGTGCCGGCGGAGCAGAGACAGCCTAGCTTCAGGAGCAGATCAGGGGCTTCGAGCTCACGGAGGTCAGGTGGATCTCGATTAGTAGCCTCAGTGATGGGGCCACCGAGAGATGGAGGACCAGGTACAGGACCTAGTGGCGGTGGTGGTCAGGGTGAGGGAGCTGGCAGTAGTCACTATGGCATACCTTTGTTTACATTGTATTATGATGAGGCCTAGAGCCGATGTTGTACATTCATTCTTTCAGGGCTCAGCTTGTATTGTAGACACTTGTATTTTGACACACATGTATATATATATATGGCAGTTTTGGCGATTTGTATGATGTTGTAATGGTTATAATGTTGATATTGTGATGGCTATGCATGTTATGTGGATTATATATGGATTATGGACGGATATTTATGCAAATGTTAATGGATGGCAAATGTGTAACTAGGTAAATGGTAATGATATGGATAGATGTATGCATAAAGGTAGATGGTAATGAAAGGATATGGACTTATGTATGGCTAACACACTTGTTTTTGCAGGAGCGGGAACATGGACAAAGGATGATGGAAATGATTGATCTTGGCTGAGTATGATGGAATGGATAGATAGAATGAATAGGTAGGATGATGATGGGCAGCTTTCAAGTAATTGCTCAAAATGAAAAGAAATGCAGTCCTTATGTTTGATATAGCATATGGATGTTATGCACAGGGTATAAGAGACCAAGGTGTCGAGGTATCTAATGCGCAACTAGCGTGTTACAATCTTGTCTGAACGCATGAGGTCAAGATGTTGAGCCAACATACCCAAGATATGAATAACAGCTAGTGTTGGACTTTGACGCTACAAGCAATGGTTTGAGCTTATCTCCACTACACATAATGATAGCTTGTTGGTTATATGTATGGAGTTAGTCTTAACATAGAATAGTCTCAAATGCATAAGAGACTGTTTAGCTTCTCAAATGCTGGAGATATTGATATGTAAGATGCTAATCCCAACACGTACAAGATACCAATACGCACAGGAAGAGGATAAGATCATCTCGTAAACATGGCATACGAAAGCTATATGACCATGCCCCAGTCCTTACTTCATCGCAACATACCAAGATATAAAGGGATCAAGGCAGTCTTGATTAGGCATAGAAAAGGGACAAAAGATAAATCAAAAGATACTGTCATCACGTTCTCTTGCCAAATTTTGGGTGCTCTTGGATAGATCAAGCTGGTGCCTTGTTAAGAGGAAAGCTATATCCTGTTGGAGGCTAAAGTTGGTGATAAACTGTTATAGCAAATGTTGGCTTAAGGCATGCGGACAAATAGCTGCTGGGATACTTTTGATTGGTTAAAGTGCTTGGGCTTTGCATATACACATGGTTTGCTGCTTGTTCGAGCTAATCAAAGAGACGAAAATGGATGAGGAAAGAAGATGAAGAAGATGGGGTGGATCATCTGTGCTTGAGTACTGGAAACTTCCTTCGTATTCCAGACTGCCTACATACCCTGTATCCACGGGATCAAAGCACATTTACGATGAAGATGAGACATGATGAATATGTAGTTCTGGGTTTTATTGATGATGTAAGTGATGAAAGATAGAAGAATTTGAGCTGAAAGATTGAAGGATGATGAAAGGGACTATCGTCTTAGCCTGAATCAGAGTGCTTCCTTCGCATCTCAGATTGCCTACATACCCTCTATCCATGGGATCAAGGCGTCAACGATAGAGCCGTATGTAGTTCTTATTGATGTCGCTAGTTGGTTGGATGTTTGATCAAGCGATGTTTGTTGCAATTGTTGGATGAATGTGGATCGATTGCGAAGATATGGGTCCTGGTTGCAAGTCGTTAAGTCACATTTGTTGTTGGATATATGCCATGGCTGAAGTTGATAAGGTTTGTTGTGTTGTAAGCTGAGTTGTTTGATGTGTTATGAGCTAGAGATAACAGGATCCACTTCCAAATAAGACTTGACAAATGCCCCCAGTGCGGGATGAGGTTTATTATGCAGAAGCGACAATGCAAAAAAGATGTGGCCAAGATGCTAAGGTGCCAAAAGATATAGATATCACGACAATGTCTCAAATATGATAGCGAGTATTGGCAAAGACAGGGATGAAGATGAAAGGCTATGTGTGGGATTGTGATATGGCTTATGATTATGGCTTATACAAGATGAAGTAGGGAAATATGATCAAACGAACCAAACAGATGAGAGAAGCTGGTCACTACACATAGCGCCTGTTTGCCAGGTTTTCACTATGGTACTTATCCAAGGCGCCTGTTTACCAGGTTTTCACCAGAGGACGGATTATTTATCGTATACATTTTTTTTGTTGTTTTTTTTTTTTGTTTTTGTTGTTTTGTTGTTTTTTTTTTTTGTTTTTTTTATATTTTTTTGGTTTTTTGGGGGATAGCTGAGATTTATGGATAAAACTTCTTGAGATGAATGCTGTTGACTGGTTCATCCAAGGGAATGCCTTCAGGTGTTGATAGAGTGTATGCACCGGATCCATAGACTGTTGTGATAATGAAAGGACCAAGCCAATTGGGTTCAAACTTGCCCTGTTTCTCTCGATGTTGTTGATTCCTTTGGTTTTCTTTAAGGACAAGGTCGCCAACTTGAAATCTGCGTTCTCTGATCTTTTTGTTGTAACTGCGGCGTAGCTGGTTTTGATAGACTTGAAGATGGTTCAATGTTGTAAGGCGGCGTTCATCTAATAGCTCAAGATCATGGAGTCTGGATACTCGATACTCTTCATCTGAGATAGTATGTTGCAAGGATATGCGCAAAGAGGGGATCTCAACCTCGATAGGCAAAATAGCTTCAGTGCCATAGACGAGAGCATAGGGTTTGGCTCCAGTGGGAGTTCTGATGCTTGTTCTATATGCCCATAATGCAGGATGTAGTTGTAGATGCCAATCTCGACCAGCTTCATTAATAGTCTTTTTAAGGATCTTGATGATTGTCTTATTAGAGGCTTCAGCTTGACCATTGCTCTGAGGATAATAAGGCGTAGAGAATCTATGTTGAATATGGAACTTGTTGCAAAGATCTCTAACCTCTTGGTTCTTGAAAGGGCGACCATTGTCTGTGACAATAGCTTGAGGAACTCCATAATGACAGATAATGTAATGTAAGATGAATTTGGCTATTTGTTTACCTGTGATATAGGTCATTAGTATGGCTTCTACCCACTTTGTGAAATACTCAGTGGCAGTAATAATAAATTTATGACCGTTGGATGAAGTAGGATGGATTTTACCTACGAGATCAAGTCCCCACTGCGAAAAAGGCCATGGAGTGACAATAGGCTGAAGCTCATGTGCTGGTGCATGTATTAGATCTCCATGTTTCTGACATTGTAGACATCTCCTTGCAAATTGTTGTGCATCTTTTTCCATAGTTGGCCAATAGTATCCTGCTCGTAGAAGTTTCTTAACAAGGCTAGGGCCAGCGGAATGCGAACCGCAGACACCTTCATGTACTTCACGTAAGGTCATTCTTGCTTCCTCGGAATCAAGACATCTAAGGAGGATACCATCAAGACTCCGGCGATAAAGGGTGTCTCCTAAGATAGTGTAACGAGAGGCTCGACGAATAAAGGTTTTGCGCTAGGTGTTGGATAGTTGAAGTGGAAAGGTTTGATGGCGAAGATACTCGTATATATCCTTGTACCACGACGAGTTGGGACCAACAATTTCACATATAAGCTCAGACTGTGGAACTTCAAATGCTGGGATCAAAAGCTGTTCAACCAAGAACTCACATTTATAGGTGTTAGATGGCATGTCTAAAAGAGATCCAATCATAGCCATGGCATCTGCTGCTCTGTTTTGTAGTCTGGGAATTTGCTCAAAGGTAATATCCTCAAAATATTTCTTGAAATCATCCACCATTAGCTTGTATGGAAGAAGCTTCTCGTCTTTTGTTTGATATTCATCTAAGACCTGTTTGATAACCAGCTAAGAATCACCAAAGACTCGTAACTGTTTGATAGCCCATTGTACTGCCATGCGCAAGCCTGTGATTAAAGCTTCATACTCTGCTATGTTGTTGGTACATGGGAATGCTATTCTGTATGATTTAGGTATGCAATCTCCTTGAGGGGTGACAAACAAGATACCTGCTCCAGAACCATGTTGTGTGTATGATCCATCAAAGTATAGTTGCCATCGTGCTGGAGAATTCAAATTAAACAATCCTTCATCAGGGAATTCTGGATATATTGGCTGAATATCTGTGATGGGTGCTTCAACTAATTGATCAGCAATAACTTGTCCTTTGATAGCTTTATAGTTCACATATTGTATGTCAAATTCACTTAAGATCATAACCCATTTGGCTAATCTCACTGTGAGAAGGGCTTTTGAAAGGAGATACTTGAGGGGATCCACATTAGAGATGAGCTTCGTTGTTTGGTTCAGCATATAGTGGCACAACTTTTGGGAAGCAAACACTAATGCTAAACAAGCCTTTTCCATGAATGAGTAATTGAGTTCATATCCCACAAGGGTTCTGCTGATGTAGTAAATGGCTTGTTCTTTGCCGGAGTCATCATGTTGAGCTAGAAGGGCACCCAATGCTGCGGTTGTTGATGATATATAGAGCAGTAATGGATGATCAGGTATCGGAGGTACTAACACAGGAGGTGTTGCCAAGTATTCCTTTATCTTATCAAAAGCCTGTTGACACTTTTCATCCCACTTAAAAGGTTCACCTTTACGAAGAAGATGTTGAAAAGGATGACATTTATGTGCTAGTTGTGAGATAAATCTGCGGATAGATTGTAGCCTACCTTGTAAACTACGGAGCTGTTTGAGATTCGTTGGTGGAGGCATTTCTATGATAGCTTTTACCTTAGCTGGGTCCACTTCTATCCCTCGTCAAGACACAATATATCCCAACAGTTTTCCTGATGTTACACCAAATACACACTTCTTTGGGTTTAGTCTGACTTGGTATTTTTCTAATCGATCAAAGATTTGTGCCAATACTTGTAGATGTCCTTCTCTTGTCTTGGATTTTCCCAGGATGTCATCAACATAGTCTTCCATGATAGTATGAAAAAGGTCATGAAAAATAACTGTCATGGCTCGTTGATACGTAGCTCCAGCGTTTTTAAGACCAAAAGGCATTACAACCCAGCAATATGTGCCCCATGGACAAATAAAAGATGTTTTATCTTGGTCTTCCTCTGCTATTCGGATTTGATTATAACCTGAAAATCCATCCATCAAAGATAGCATTTCATGTCCTGTTGTAAGATCTACAATGTTGTCTATGCTTGGTAGTGGGAAATCATCCTTAGGACAAGCTTTGTTAAGATCTCTAAAGTTTGTGCAGCAACGAACACGTCCATCTGGTTTTGCTACAGGTACCAAATTTGAAACCCATTCTGGATAATCAATAGGCTTGATAAATTTTGCTTCTAACAGTTTCTGAATTTCTGCTTTGACCAATAAGGCAACTTGTGGATGCATTTTGCGCAATTTTTGTTTGACAGGCTTTGCATCAGGAGATACTGCTAAATGATGTACCACAAGTGAAGGATCTAGACCTGGCATGTCTGCATAAGTCCATGCAAAATTTATAGCTCTTCTCAGAAAAAATGCTATGAAGTTTCTTCACTCTTGCTCTGATAGTGATGCTGCCAAAAAGGTAATCTTCGGATTCTGTTCTGTTCCCAAGTTCATGTCTTGTGATTTTTCAACTAGCACAGTTGATTTTTCATGGTAATCAATGACAACAGGAAGATCAAATCCCTCATCCTCAGGTGCCTCAGAGAGGTTTTCACCTTCGGATACGTCCTTTATTTTTACTTTTTCACGGTCAAGAGATGCCTTGCGGTTTTCACCTAGTGACCTATTTTGTTGAATTTTGTTTATTTCACTTTTGCGACTGAAAGATTTGATACTTCCACCAAAATATGCTAGTTTAGGTAAATCCATCATGAAACCTGCTTTATGATCACCCAATGGAATACCTTGCCTCAAACCCATGAATTCTGCAATGGCTTCGTCATTTTCAAATGTATCTAATATCGGTGCCCCCTGTTGGTCCCAATCGATGAGGTCAGGATATACGAGTGAAAGGCTAATGGAGGAATCATGATGGCTAGAAGAGGTTGCGGAAAACATGAAGATGGAGTGTTCTTGAAAAAGGTCGGTGATATGAAGGGAGGAGTCATCGATAATATCTGAATTAGAAGTCTCTCCTACCGAAGAAGGTCCAACGTCAATATCAGAAATACACTTAATGTCTTTGAGTCGCAGTACCTCTGGTTGGTAACCAAGGCCTTGCTTATTAAACTTCTTAGACACAATAATGGGCTCAGTAGGTCCTTGTTTGTGGGATCCCAAGCCGCCATGTCCTTTATAGCCCATGTTCTTTATGATACAAAACCCATTGTTGTAGCGCTCTACTTCAAGTTGGACTTGGTCATTTTCATCAAAGAATATCCAAGAGTTGATGTCCTCAATGTCTTCATCATCCAAGAAACCACCCTTAATGAATACTGTAGGGGGAGCTTTGATAACAGCGGAGGATGAAGTTGGCTTGGATGTAGAGGGCTTACCGCAGGATTTAGGAGATAATGGAAGGGTACCAACGCAATAGGACTCTTGTAATTTGTATTCACGAGGGCCATGTTTGGTATATTTGATATGGAGGTTGGAAGCAGCTTTGCTAGATGAGGGCTTGAGAAGATCGGATGGGTTTATATAGGATGAAGACGGATATGCCTCGGTGTTGATAGGAATGCGATTCGGACTCTAATATTTAGCTTGAAAGGCACGGCAGAACTCAAATGGATTGGGATCAGCTTGAATGGTAACCTCAACACCCTTATGTGGAAATTTAAGGCATTGGTGGTATGTAGAGGGAACTGCTTTAAGGGTATGGATCCAAGGGCATCCAAGGATGATGTTGTAAGGAAGATCAATATCAAGGACTTGACAGCGAGTTTCTGTAATGACCGGCCCAACTTGAATAGGCAATAAGATAATCCCTTTGGTATCTCTTTCAGCGTCATCATATGCTCTGATGGTAATAACCTTGGAGGTGTCAACATCTTTCTCAGAATATCCCAATTGCTTGATAAGTTTCAAAGAACATATATTAAGACCAGCTCCCCCATCTATCAAGACTCGTTTGATACAGCGTTGTTTAACAAATACTTCAATATGGAGGGCTTGGTTGTGTGAAGGATGAATGGAAGGCTGAAGATCTTTATCGGAAAAGGTCAAATGACAAGAGGCTGCAATGCTAGCGACCATAGATTGGAATTGTGTGATATTAATATTATTAGGCACCGAAGACTCTTGTAAGGCTTTATCAAGGATAGCTTTATGTGCGGGGGATATGCGGAGCAGCTCAAGAATAGATATGTGTGCGGGTGTTTTACCAAGGTGATCCAAGAGGTTATAGTCAGAGAGAGATCGAGGAGAGTGAGGAGGGGCTCCTTGAATAGTAACTCAACCTCTTCGCGTGGTTACGGTACAATCAGGTGCTCTCCCTTGGACGGTAATGGTAGAAATGCGAGCATGGTCAATGCGGCCAATGGTAGATAATGCATAGTTATACGGAATAGCATTTCCAGCCTGAAGGTTATTTGTTTGATCATGAGATGGAAGTGGATTCTTGAAAGTCTCTAGATCATAGTTTGATGTTGATTGTTGAGCAGGTTGAGCTGTTGAAGGTGTGACATTGATTAAACCTTGATCAATGCAGTCTTGGATAACATGTTTTAAGTGCATACAACCATTTGTTTTGTGCCCTTTAACTCGATGGTAATCACAATACTCATTTTCTTTGTACCAAGGAGCTCGAAAGAGTGGTTCGCCATTTGGTGGGGCATCAGGTAGAATAATGTCTCCTGCTTGAAGTAGATTTTGAAGAACAACTTCCATGGGTTCCACTAATGGTGTAAATTGTCGATGTGGATTGGAAGTTTGGCGTTGGTTTCTTCGTTGTGGAAAAGGCTGTCTTAGTGTAGAGGCTGCTTGAATGTTGATGGGAGCTCTCATAGTTTGAATATTCTTTATGTCTAGAATACCATCATTAACAACATTCTTGTTCTTGTTCCAAAAGCGAGACTTATCATTGGAATTTTGGGGAGAATCTTTGTTGTCGCGAAAGATCTTGATAGTGCCCTTGGCAATTAAGGCTCGTTCAATAATAACTCCTTTGGAAACTAGTTCGTCAAAGGTGCTAGCACTCTGCAATTGTAGTTGGAATGACAGCTTAGGATGAAGATTTTGAACAAAGATGTCAAGCTGTTGTTTCTCAGGTATTTCCCATGATAATTTGCTAGCCATATTACGCCATCGTTGGGTAAAAGTAGAAAAGGGTTCAGCGTTGCGCTGTTTGGTGTTGACAAGGTCATTCATGTTTACCTCATGTTCAATGTTGAAGTCAAAGTGTGATCAAAATTTGTTTGCTAATTCCGCAAAAGATTTGATGCCTGGGGGTAAATGAGAAAACCATTCAAGAGCTTGTCCTGCTAAGCTTCGAGGAAATAGTCTCAAAAGATACGTATCGTCATAAGAGACATCAAGACATGCTACAAAAAAGGCTCGAAGATGGTCTTCCGGATTCCCTTTCCCTTTGTATTTATCAAATTGTGGGATTTCAAAATGTGGTGGAAAAGGTATCATATTAAGAGACTTGTCAAATGGACAGGCGCATATGTTTTCGAGAGAAAAAGGTTTCTTGCCTTGTCCTACCCTTTCATCGATCATCTGTTGAACATCTGCTGAAGATAATTGTTGTTGTTGCGAAGGGGGTGGAGTATGGTAGGAGATATATTGTGGTTGCGGTTGTGGGATATATGGAGTTGTGACTGTTTGTTGCGGTTGTGTACCCACAATGTATGTCAAAGGATTGGTATGTGACACGTATGTGTTGGAGGATTGTTGTCCTTGAGACACAAGCGGCAATTGGGTGTGCATCACATGGGAAGTGGATAGTGGATTGATAGTAGCGAATGGTTGGGAAGTTGGGATTTGATTCGTGACATGGTAAGTAATGGAGGGATTGGTAGATACGACAGAAACATTTGGATTTGTATTTTTGGATGATATGAGGATGGGTCTGTGTCATAGGTTGGGTGACAATAGGAATGCTTTGGGTAGCATAGGATGGATTGATGGTGCGCGAAGGATTGGAAGAATATGACGACATGGATGTGAGTTGATCAACATAAGCGATCTTATTGTTCGGATTGGCTTGAGAAACGGGGGGATCACTCATGTCAATGAGACTAATGTTGGGATTATATGATAGCATTGAGGTATTAGCAGTTGGTATATGGGATATGGTATTCGTATGAGAGGTAGTGGATTGTAATGGGTGTGAAGCATGGACAACATGTGTTGTTGGAGTAGTTTGAGAGGTTTGCACACTATAAGACATGGGAATAGCCTATGATGCTCGAAGTATTTGCGCTTGTGTTACATGGACAGCTTGTGTTACTTGAGGCATGGAAACAGTCATGGTAGAAGGAGAGATATGTTGAGGAACATGGAAAGGGGAATGTTGAGATTTTGTGACATGAGAGGGAGCACATTGGTGGGCACTATCAATGGTTCTAAAGTATGCTCTAATCGTGGTGGCTCAAATGAAGCAACAATAGGCAATGAGGACGATGTTTGCGATGTAGTAGGAGATGATGTGACTATAGTAGATGGTTCATTCGCAACAACAGCAGTAGTGTTGGGATCTTGCTCTCTAATAGCGGATATGTCAAAGTCCTTTGGTAGTTTAGCACCCATGCGAGCAAGTTGGAGAAAGCAACGATCAGGCTCAGATATCATGAGTTTCTCAACTTGGTCCCATAGATAGGTATCTTGGAATTCTGATGAGTCGTCTTGAGATTGTTCTTCGAAAGTTTCCAAGGATGGTGGAGGTTGCATTCATTGTGAAGATGACTCGCCAATAGTGTATCCTTGAGGTATAAACATATGAGAAGGCATACCAGTTGTGAATTGAGTTGCGTCCTTAAGAGGTGTTGTGAATTGTTTCATCTCAGCTTGCAATTTGGCTTCCATTTCAGCTTTCAATTTAGCTTCTATTTCAGCTCGATATTGACTCCTAGTTTGAGGCATGATGTTGATGATGAAGTTGAGCTTGTCAAAGTTTTGAGACCCAAAAGATGATAGTTGGCTGGTTGGTTGATTGGTTGTTGTTTTGGTTTGCTGGTTTGGCTAATTCGCTTGGTTGATTTGTTTTGGCTGAGTTGTTGTTGTTCAGTTGTTGTTTGTTGTCCCTAGAGGATAGCTCAAACACTCAAGGGAAAGATTGTTTACTGTTGATGTTTGTTGGAGCTAAAGCTAAAGGATGTTGTTGGCTGAAGCTAAAGCCGAAGGATGATGTTGTTTGAAGCTAAAACTGAAGGCTATTTGCTGATTGAAATGATTGGGTTGATGTCTGATTTGCTGGTTGGGGTCTTAAAAAGATGGAAAGCTCATGAGTTGTGATTGATTGATAAGCTCAAAAACAGGAGACAAAGTCCAGGTTTTTGCTGTTGATCAAAGAGAAGTCTGAAAGCTGATGTTTAAGACTCAAGCAAGCTGGACCTGTGGCTAATTTAGCTGATGGATAGAGATCTGCAGGTATTTTAGCTACAGGTGACTAATGATAGCTCAAATGCGACTCAAAGGATGCTAAAGGTGATCAATGATAGCTCGGATGCGATCTAGTTTAGGCTCAACAGAGAATGACAGTGTTAACCAGAAGCGAATGCTATGCCAGAGGCGATGACTGTTGGTTCAAAGGTGATTTCCTGTTGATCAAAGGTGACTTAGATATCCCTAAAGGCGACAGTCTGTTGTTCAAAGGTGAGCTCGTTCAGACAGAAGGTGACTAACTGCGGCTTAAAGGTGATTTGGCTCAGACAAGATGCGATCGGTTATGGTTCAGATGCGATTTGGTTCAGGCAGTAGGCTATCAGCTGTGGTTTAAAAGAGACTCTGTTCAAGCAAAAGGCGATCAACTGTGGTTTAAAAGCAATGCAGTTCATGCAAAAAGTGAATTACTATAGTTCAGAAGTGATGTCTGTGATCTGTGCAAGCAGTTTAGGTTCAAAAGTGACTGTGTTTGTCCAAAAGTTGTCTGATTTTGCAGTTTTTCAGCAAGAAAACAGTGATAACAATCACTCACACTCACAACAAGCACAAACTGATACAACCTAGGCTAGGATAGGACAGTATCCGTTGAATCCCCTAGCTGCGCCTATTCAAAGCGGGTAGCTCCAGGATCTTGGTAGCATCGGCTCCTACTTACATTTGCACACACTTCTCACGCATACCAAGATCTGGGTTTCTTATAAGGCTTGACCCTCTCCAAACCTTTAGATTGTCCCTACTACCTCGGCTAAGAACCACATGAATCGGGGCCGCTTCAAGGGTTTTGCCCTCTACGTCAACAGATAGAAAGTTTTTGGCTACTACACAAAGTTGCTAATAAGGGCATCCGTTCGGGTGGCTATACATGCGGCAGCGCTACTCTCCGTTATGGAGTCTCCGAGCCTCCAAGGGTTGCGCCTTGGAGGGTTTTGGGGGAGGTTGGCTGTCAGTATAACGCAACAGCACCCATTGTTTGTGGCTTTCGACACAAACACTTTTCTTATATAGCGGTTCGGAAGGACTTGGCTTTAGCCCGTTACCGCTTGGGTCATATATCTTCTCACACCGGGAAGGCAGGCCCTCTAAAGATAATGACAAGTTCTCATACACCCAAGATCCATTTGATAGGCAAGGGGAGAGGATACTTTTGCCATTAAATTTGGGTTACAATCAAGCACATGCAAGCAATCAAAAAAGATAAATCAAGCACGGAGCAAACAATGATTCATTTTAAGCACCAAGCCCAAATATGCCTAATTTAGTGAAAAAACCACAAATCTTGGACCGATCGAACCTGCAATAGATATGTCAGTAGTTTGATAACCTCCTTTCTTGGACAAGTCGATAAGATGTTGCGCAAATACCCAATTAATAGCCAATAATCCAACTGGAACTGAAACAGATTTGAAAACAACAAAACTTACCAGATACGATTCACTACTGATCAAAAGCGATCTTCATTATACCAGAGGTGAAATACTGTAGATCATATGCGACGCGAAAAATATCAGATGCGACACCTGTCAGCTCATAAGCGATGCGTATTAGCCTAACGCGATCAATTGAGGGCTAAATGCGAATAGTATCTGTAAAAACACAACTGACAAACAAAACCCTAGCCTAACAGGCGAGCATTATCAGTCCATGAGCGATTCGAATTAATTCAAACACGGCCTCTATCGATTCATACGCGATCCAGCTATACTCAGAAGCGAACTGTTGCAAGACAAAAGCGACCTATATCTGCAAGAACATAGTCGAAACCCTGACCTGCACAGGCGATAACTCTCAGTTTATAAGCGATTCACATTAGTGTATAAGCGACTACTATCAGATCAAAAGCAATGCCAATATGTGCAAAAGTGGTCACTGTTAGGTTAGAAGCGACCCGATTATGTGCAAAAGCGGCGACTGTTAGGTCAAAAGCAGAAAATATAGTCCAAAGCAACCACGAAAATCACAGGCGAGCCTTTTAAAAACAAAAGCGATACGATTTTACCATAGGCGACGATTGTCTGTTTAAAGGCGATCCAGAGAGGTAGATGCGGCCGGTTCCAGCATAAAAGCGGCGCAGAGATCCGGAAGCGGCAAATTTTCATTCAAAAGCGACCGAGATTTACTGCAAGCACCTGCAAAATCTGATCTTCAAAGAAAACAACTCCAAAAAATGAAGTCAATCAAGGACGTGAGTCCCACCGGGCGTGCCAAAATGTGATAGGTGAAAGTCAGGTGTAGAAGATCAGACATAGTCATGAAACCCTAACCCTACCATCATCAAGGAATCTAACCTAAATGAAATCAAAGGACAATGCAATTCAAGCATAACATCACCTAGACCGTGCGATTCCTTGTTTGAGGGATGTGGACTGCTTCTTCAACAATGAACAGTTGCAAAGCTGAAAGCTGCCATGATGGATGATAAAAGCTCAAATGAATGCTCAGATGCTCAAGATGATAATGTAGGTGCTATATGATTGCTGGATATGATTGCTGGATGTCTCATATGAAGTGAGAGGGTGTTTATATAGGACTTAGCCAAGATCAATCAACGGTGGAGATTCAGAGGCTATGTGAATGGCTAGGATTGAAAGTTACTAAATTTAGATTTCATTAATTGTGCATGTGAAGGATTGTAAATGAAAGTTGTCTTACAACACATGATTGACTGGACAAGTGTTGGAATGTGATAAATGATGAGGGCTTAATTCAAATAAAATATTTGAATTAGTTGTAATATGAGTTGGATATTAATTAAATAAATTAAATTTATTTAATTAATAGGATAAATGAATAAAATGGGATAAGATGTGATGTGGAAATTAATTAAAAAAATAAAATTTATTTAATTAATTGGGATGGGGATAGGATATGATTGAGAAATGATGTGGAATTAATTAAGTAAATAAAATTTATTTAATTAATTGGCTTAATGATTAATGATTTAACAATGTGTTGCTAGACATGGACAAATTTGGGTGTCTACAATATGCACCCACCTTAAAATAATTGCATAAACCAAAAGTATGCAATTGATTTTAAGGTAGAATAAGGGGAAAGAGGTGATAGAACTTTAGGAAACACATATGAGGAAATATGTTCCTAAATCCACCTCAAGAAGAGGCATCCCCAAGAGGAGGAACCCAAAGTGATGTTGCAAGCATGATACACAAAAACTTGTGTAAACATGGAATGATACCGAGAAATGCAAAATTATTTCACATAAAAATCAAACAACATCACAAGAACACAAAGGGATCTATGTGCTTGGGGTTAGTATAAATATAAATGATTCAAAGATCATTAACGAACAAGGACGTAATTGTCATCATCACCCAAGCACATAGAACTACAAGCATAAAGGAAGAATTTAACATGAAAACAAAATAAAATTTTGGATCAACATGGAAGGAAGCTAAATATTACTACATTTTGCATTGTCCGCAAAATGTTGAAAATTTTAAGGAGACAACATATAAAAGAATCAGACAAAAAATTTGTTCTCCTTGCATCCGCGTGCCTACAAGGGTATTGTGGGTCCTCCAGGTAGAACTAAAAAGCACCTATCAAGCATTGGTTATGAGAAAAATAGAACAAACAAGTAGACACACACACACATATATATGAAATGAAGGTACTACCCTTACAAGTCAGACAAGATTAGATCGTCCAAGTCCAAATATTCTTCATCATAAGGAGACAAAGGGTAGGCTGATAGAGGGACCACATTAAGAGTGGTACTAAGTGAGTCCCTTCAAATAGAATGGAGAAATAGAATGTAGAGGATTAGCTATAGGGAAAAGATCCTCTTGTGCATTAGTAAGAGATATTGTCAATGAACTTGTAAAAATTGAAGACAATGAAGTAATATCTGTGAAGGATTCAAAGATGCACTCCACTAGGGAAGAATCATTTGAATCTCTATTAGAATATTTCACAATACGTGGCTACTCAGTGTTTCATGTAGAAATGCGAGCACTAAGATTCACTGGTGGAGGATAATTATCCACAATAGGAAGAACTAATCAATCTAAGGTCTTAGAGGGGGTGAATATGGTGGCAAATGCTTGGGCTTGTAGAAGGGTGATGTGGGGTAATGCTCTGGTTTGTGTTTGGGTGGTGGACATGTAATATCAATATCAATTGTGGTGAGGCCAAGCACATCTAATAAATTTTTTGTCGAGTGTGCTAGAGTGGTACAAGTGTTGAGAGAATAGTTCTAGAAATGACCTTGATGTTAGGGAGATCTACGGGCTCCAAGAAAGGAGGCTGATTTGGAATGATTGGAATGATGGGGTTCTTAGTGGATGAGACCAAAGCTACATGAACCCTTTTGGGGTTACGTTCATTTGGGTCTAGCTAAGGAGATGTAGGGGTTAGGGATGGGATAGGTTTAGGATGGAAAGGGGGAGGCCGAGGCTTAGAAGGAGGAGAAAGATCAGGGGGTGGTTACATAGGAGGAGGACACTCAAGAAGGGACTCGACTTTAGCAGCACACTCTCAAGCTACAACACAATGATGACACTTGTGATCTTTCACAAGATGGTTTCATCGAGCATGAGCTAGGTCCTCTGCTAAAGGAGCAAGGGGGTTTTCCAATACAAGCTCCTTTTATTCCCTTGTCTAAGAGGCTAGAGGAGGAATGGAAGGAACCATAGGAGGAGGGGGAGGTTCTTGCAATGTGAGTTTCTTTCCCTACACCATTGAAGAGGTAGGAGGAACAAAAGTAACCACTGGATGTTGAGAAACCACAAGGATAAGAGGTAGTTTATGTAGTAATGGATCTTTACCTCTAGCCATAAAGTAAGAATATGGAAGTGAAACTACTAAATACTAGTGAGCCACATGGACACAGGGAGGGTCACTTAGTGTAGGTTGCTCTCCTTTTACTATTGTAGGGGCAGTAGAAGGAACATAAGAAACCTCTAGAGATTGAGAGGTGAAGGGGAGAATAGTTGTAGGATAATAAGGAGAACAATCACTAGAGAAGAGTGCAATTCGGCTAGATTTAAACTTTTGATAAGAAAAAAGAAGAAGTCATTACCAAACTGAAGAGGCTCAATCGACGCTAGCCAAAAATAATCCAAGGAGAAATTTCAACACATCGAGAGATGCTAAAATCCACTATGGTGGATTGTATGCCCCACTCCATCCTATGGAAATTTTAGGCACTAATGGATTACATAGGGGGCCATTATCATAGAAGCAAGCCAAGGATGACCTAGGTTCACTCAAAATTTTTTGAAGATAGGGATCATAGAGAAAGGAATGTCCAAGGTTTTTGGTCCCACTTGAATAGAGAGGGTCATCGAACCAAAAGTTGGTCTAGACATGCCATTGTGCAATTGTATATAGAATTCTTATTGCTCATACTTGTCTTTATACAATTCATGAATATATAGTGATTACATTTACCATGTAGATTGGGTCAACAAGAACACCCTTGACATGTTTTCCATTGACCCGAGCAGTGATATAAAGAGGTTCATCACATATATGCATGGGTACATTGATGGCGGTAAAGGAAATGATAGGGCTAGGAATAGGCCACTCTCAAGAAGTACGGGGGTGGATGCCCACCATTCCTATCATTTCAAAAATGGAGGAGGAGACTCATCAATATTATTTTCTCACATTTGGGAGGTGGAAGCAAGGTCAATGAAATTAGAGGAATGATGCAGAAGTGGATTGGTATAGATTTATAAATTTTGATTAGGAGGAGAAAATGGTTTATTTCCTTTGTTGTTCATGCCAGAAACCTAGATGACATTCAAATCGATGTGGTCTTGCACAATGTGCTCAAGACACAAACATCTCTCTTTGTCAAGGTTAGGGACTCTGTGGAACCAACAAAAGGCCTTTGGGTCATAGGAAGATACTAAGGATTTATTTGTGTCTAATGGGTGAATAGGTGACAAGTGCACTAGGTTATTGTTTAGGATTTGTAATATAGAATAAAGAGACTTAGATAAAGGTGTGAATTACCGATTTCTCTATTGTTTTGATGAAGAGAGGGCTAAAGTATCTTATGGAGGTGTGGTGGCCACTGCATTGTTAACAATTATGGAAGTAATTTTTTTAAAGAAATTTTTATTTTTCTTATAATTTGTGAAAGAATATGAAGCCTTGGATTGTCTAGTAGGAGTGTGTGAGGTTGGTACCTCAAACTTGGTAACTAACTACTGGTAGTCACAAAGCGTTATGCATAAATAAGTGAAAGAAGGATACTTCATCAATAGAATCTTATCTCGGATTAGTGGTTGTAGGTTTCTGATGCAGAGGGATTATAAAATAGATAAAGAAATCTCAAATCACCCACAAAGAACCCTTGACTTACAATTTTTTAGCCCTTTCTTTACAAATTGTCCTTAGCTCTAGTAGCCCTTCAAGTGTAGCAATTCAGACCTTTTTGGTCATAAATTTCATTGTAGACTTGATATTCAAAATGTAATCCTTATTTGGGATACCCTTTTGGCCATTATCTAACACATATCAAAATGGAATAGGGTTTCTTTGTATGGACTAGGGCAAAAACAAGACTGTTCCTGTGCAAACCCAAGGACTGTTACTGAACTGCTCTCAGTAAAAATGTCATAACTCACTCAAAACATAATGAAATCACATGAAACTAAAATAATTGTAAACTAAAAACAAATATATTTCCATACATCTATTATATTCCTTGATATGATGTCGTACTAGGCCGTACCATGTGTGTTCTCAAATTGCAACTTTTTAGAAAAATAAACTCGCAAACCTGCCCTTAGTAAAATGATCATAAATTTCACAAAACATAATGGAAATTATTCAAAATAAAAGAATTAGAAATCTAACAACATTCTACAACTTTTCCAACCATTTTCATGCCTGTAAATGTCTGTACAAGGCCATACAAATAGAAAGAACAAACCTGCAATGTTGGAATACACAAAAAAGTAGGGTTTTTATTCATCCAACTTCAAAATACAATGTCTCTCCTTGTTTGAGTTTGGAAGGTGTTTTTTATGCATTTCTCATCAATTCCAACTAATTAGAAATGGTTTGTTGATTTTCTTGTAATCGATTCTTGATTTTTGACACCTTTTACCTAAGTTACATGACCACTAACATTGATACTTTTGCAATTTTGAACTAATGAACCTATAACACTCCAAAATTGATCAACATGATCCCAAATGGTCATAAATTACCTTATTAGACTCTAAAACACTAAAACAACCTAAAATCCAAAATGACAAAAAATTATGCTTATGAGGCCCCTGATGCCCCTGCATCATATACTCAATGGGAAGAAAAATTCAAGTCCCTCTTGAGTGCAAGTCTGCAATAGTATATCCATGTTTGATAATATCAGCTTCAGATATCTAAGTAGCATCTTCCATAGGAAGACCCCTCCATTTGACCAAGTACTGAAAGTAAGTCTCCTTTCTTGTCTTCCAGTTCCTTTGCATGTGTGCATTGTGTTCTTTTTGTTGGATCTCAACAACATTTGGTTCAACTGGTGCACTTGTTCTTTTTGGTCCAACATGCTTCTTGAGCCAAGGCCAACTTGGCGCTATATATCCATGGTTTTGTGTTGGTCTCCTCATTCTAACTTTAGCTTTGACTGTAATTGGAGTTTTATGTTCTCTTTCATCCACTTTCTCTTCTTTACCTGCACAAGAAACAAACATATTAAAGAAATCACATTCTTTGTTTCCATATTTCATTTCTTCATCCACCTGATGTTGTTTGCCATACATTCTTTTCTCTTCATTATTCTCCAAAATCTTTGGATTCACCTCAACCTTACTCAACCATTCATTTTCATTTTTGAATTGCTCATCCATTCTTTTGTTCTCCTTGACATCAACATTCTCAACTCTCAGTTCTTCTCTTGACAACCCTGTTATCTCCTTATCCTCCATGACTAACTTCTCTCTTTGGACTATCCTTGAGTCCTTTACAACTTCTTTTGTTGTCTCTTCTTCTTCTTCCTGAACATCACCCACTTCAACATCAACATCACTAGTACTTTCATTAGTTTGAGCAAGTTCAAAGAAATTTCTTCCATTTCTTGTTCAACTAGGTTTTGAAACAACCTGTTGTTTTCAAAATTTGTTACCTCATCCATTACCTCATTTGTCTTTGCTTCATACTATTGTACATTTTTCTTCTCACTTAACAACAAGCTTTCAATTCTTGTGCACTCACCCTTCAAGGATGTTAATGCATATTTCTTCCCATCCTTTTCCAACTCATATGTGATGTCTTTCCTATTATACTTTGCTACCCTGTTATAATGCCACAACCTTCCAAACACAATGTGACATACATCCAAATGCATAATATCACAAACTATTTCATCCTTATAAGGGCCTATTTGAAACTCAACTTTGCATTGTTCACTTATGGTTACTTGGTTACCTGTTTGAAGCCAACTCACTGAATAGGGTGTGGGGTGTTGTATTCTTTTCAAACCCAATTTATCTACCATATATTTAGAAACAATATTATCCATGTAGTTATCAGAAATCACAACTTGACAACATTTACTTTTGGACTTATAGGTAGTCCAGAATAATATTTCATTTTCCATCTTGCTTGCTTTCTTGGCTGCCATTTCTACCTCTACCATTTCTTCCTCCTGTAGCCTCTTTAACACCTTGAACAAAGTATTTAATAATGATGATGCCCTTTGCCCACCTTTCTTCTTATTAAGAGCCATCCTTAAACATCAAATCTCACTAAGCCACATTAGCCAAAAGAATAAATCATTTCCCAGAGAACTTCTAGCTCTGATACCAATAATGATGTAGATGGATTATAAAATAGCTAAATCAATCTCAAATCACCCACAAAGAACCCTTGACTTACAATCTTTTAGCCCTTTCTTTGCAAATTGTCCTTAGCTCTAGTAGCCCTTCAAGTGTAGCAATTCAAACCTTTTTGGTCATAACTTTCATTGTAGACATGATATTCAAAATGTAATCCCTATTTGCGATACCTTTTTGGCCCTTATCTAACATATATCAAAATAGAATAGGGTTTCTTTATACGGACTAGGGCAAAAACAAGACTGTTCATGTGCAAACCCTATGACTGTTACTGAACTGCTCTTAGTAAAAATGCCATAACTCACTCAAAACATAATGAAATCACATGAAACTAAAATAATTGTAAACTAGAAACAAATATCTTTCCATACATCTATTATATTCCTTGATATGATGTTGCACCAAGTCGTACCATGCGTGTTTTTAGATTGCAACTTTTCAGAAAAAATAAACTCACAAACTTGCCCTTAGTAAAATGATCATAACTTTCACAAAACATAATGAAAATTAGTCAAACCAAAAGCATTAGAAAGATAAAAACATTCTCCAACTTTTCCAACTATTTTCATGTCTTTATATGTCCATACAAGGCCATACAAATAGAAAGAACAGACCTGCAACGTTGGAATACACAAAAAAATAAGATTTTTATTCATCGAACTTCAAAATACAATGTCTCTCCTCTTCATTCGAGTTTGGAGGGTGCTTTTTATGCATTTATAATCAATTCTAACTAATTAGAAATGGTTTCTTGATTTTCTTGTAACCGATTCTTAATTTTTGACACCTTTTACCTAAGTTACATGACCACTAACATTGATACTTTTGCAAATTTGAACTAATGAACCTATAACACTCCAAAATTGATCAACATGATCCCAAATGGTCATAAATTACCTTATTAGACTCTAAAACACTCAAACAACCTAAAATCCAAAATGACAAAAAATTATGCTTATGAGGCCCCTGATGCCCCTACATTAGTTTCCAATAAATACTCGCTACACATCTGAGTCAAGTAGAGCATAAGGAATCTATGAGAATAAAGATTTGTATCTAAATATAAAATTAGTTATCTTCTCTTGAGCACTATGGTGATAGTGGTCCAAGTTAGTAAAGGTGACCTAGGGCCCAATGTTTTCTTGAAAGTGCTAGAGGAACTGATTTACCAGTTGTTTAAATGAGGATATAGAATGATCAGGTAATGAGAAAAACTAATCAAGCACAATATCTTTCAATGACTATGGGAAGAGGTTTTCTAATATATGGTCCTAAAATATGAAGTAACTACACAACTTGCAGTAAAAGCAGACACATGAGTTTGTTGATCTCCTTTACCAAAGTACTTTTTGAATTATGGGGCCTTGAAACCTAGGGGAAATGGAGCATCCAAGATAGTAAGCGATAAGGGAGTGCATTGATAATATGATGGAATGAGGGGTTGAGAACATGTGAAAAGAGACAAGCAATGCTATTGAAGAGTGCCAACATTTTGTAAAAGCTGGTTTATGACTGCATCAATTGTATGCAGAAGTACAGAAGTAGTAGTGGATGTGGTGGAAAGTTTCATATGTTGGGAGGTTGTGAGGTTTCCAGTGAGGAAAGTAAACTATAGAGCATTAGAGGGGGAAACAAACCCATATTAATGTATGGAGTTTCTTGCCATTTTGGATGAACCAATGTCTGCATTACCATGCTATGAAGCATTAGTAACCATGTGAGAAGATGTGTATGTTTGAGTGCAAGAAGTAGCTATTGGAAAAGAAACTTGTTGACCGGTAATGTTTGAATGAGAATCCTATGTGCCTTCACGGTAATATGCCAAAGGTGGAACATCACTATGCACAATGTGAGCTATGTCACAAAGGAAATCAACATCATCATGATTGTTTGTGAGCACTGATGAGGTACAAACAACCTCATCCTAACAGTGGCCTAATTACCCTTTAGTACTGATAAACCGACCCAAACTTTATGCCAATTCATTAATCTAATGATAGAAGTTGTCTATTTTTGAAAGAATTATGTCTAAATCTTCATTCTTAATTAGATCAATTTTTCCCATTAATGATTGACAAAGTGTAATGAAAGATATGTTGTGTTTCCAGCAAGTTTTTAAAAGCAATGAAGCAGAGGAGATGGACATTAATTCAGATTGGAGTCAACAGTACCGGATCTAAAAAGTGTCAGAAATCTAGGAGATTCATAATGGAAGACTCCAGTCATGTGTGAACCACCCATCCATCTGGTAGTTATTTATATTTCTGTTATTTCAAAATCAATGAAGACATTCAAAGCTCCACTCAGAGCCCCTATTTTATGGCATTAAAAAAGACATCTTGTTTAGTTAATATTTATGTTATCTTATTTTAAGACTTTTGGCGGCAATGATGAGCCGCCCCTAGAATCTAGGATTTTGGAAGTGATAAAAACTATCTTTATTTTTCAAATTGATATACTATGAATGAAGTGAATCAAAATTGCTCTACATCAATATAGATTACTATATGGTGTTTGTGCAAACTTGAATCAAATTTTGTTGATGGTAACTGTGATCTGAAGTTAATAGAAGAATTTTGGAGAGCTAGCCACTCAAAGGAAATAGATAAGTATTTTTTAGATTCTGTGAATGTGTTTGTTGTCTTTTATAGCATTTATGTTCTATTCTGTGTCATTCTGTTATGAAGTGTTATGATAGAATGGTGTTAACCTGTAGGGTGTCATGATTAGTAGCTTTCAATAAAGTGTAAACTTGCAAGTGTAATTTCATAGTTTTGTGTGTGTCATCTTAAAATTTCCAGAGTTGTGGAGTTTGTCTTCTATGTAAAGAAATTCTGGATCTCCTGCATAGTTCAGGAGTATAGTAGAAGTTGATAGTATAAAATCCAAATTTCAAATTCATAGTCTAAGTTTCCATACTTTGTAGTTTAAGTTTCCATGCTTTGTAGTTTAGACTTATTTTATAAAGGCTTTTCTTGAAAGTAAAAATTCAAAAAATCATTACTAAGCCGAGATGTCTGAATCTCCCTCCTATTGCATACAACCTTGGACACACCCCGATTGATAAAACTCGTATATTTTCAGCTAAAGTGTTAGGTCTAAACAACAACCTGTCAAGCATGATATGAAGGGCATCTACAATGGGCACAACATCATTAGACATCTTCTCTTTTTCTATAAATGTTTGATAATCTACCAAGTCTTGATCAAGATCACACACCTGGTTTTGAGAGATAGTGTCTAGAGTGGCCTCATGGTCGAAAGTTGTCTCTACATCATGAAAACTTGTTATTGAGGGAGTTGAAAAAGATGATTTAATAGGTAGACTTGTTGTTGTGGTGTCATAGGGGGATTTAGAGAAATCAAGTGTTGATCTAATAGGGGTGTTAGCGGCATGAGAGTTAGTGTTTCTCAAACTTCACCGAACAATGTGATCAGAATGTGAAGATTATGTGGTCAAGCTCATAAATGAAGTTAGGCTTCACAATGCACAACCGAATATGATGAGAGGATTGTGATTTTTGTTGTTATAAATGTTAAAGAACATTGGGTTCACCAAAATACAAAGTGAACCACAAGAACAAAGAGAAATTTTGAGTGTGAAAAAGTGTTGGGTTCACCAAAACGCAGAGGAGGAAAAATTATAATTTAGCTAAGAGGTATTAGCCAAATGATTTTTCACTACATCCACATTAGGATTGTTTTCATTTTCTACTGTTTAACAGAATGACATTACAATCACTAGCATGCTTTGAATGAAATCAATAGGCAGTTTACTTTGCTAAGAAAATGAAGGAAGAAGTTGTTAAAGAGCTATTTACTAAAAACTAGGACATGATTTGTAGATTTTCATTACAAAATTGGAAATAGGAAAATGAAAAGAACCTAATGTCAAACAAGGGAAGCCACTTCCTAGGATACTATCATGTTGCATGGATGCCTACATGTCATGTTGTAGTCTAGAAAGTAGGAAAAATCTAGAGTTTTCAGTATGTTCAGGATTATCCAATCTAACCTGCACCACAGAAGATGATAACAACTTCCAGAAGCTTCTAGGTGCTAGAAATAAGATAAAATGAAAGGGGTGTTACTATTAAGTTTGAAAGAAATAAGTGAAATAATGGAAACAAAGGGGGAAGATCTACAAAATCAATGTGTTGTTAAAATCTCCTCTCTTAAATCTATAACCTACAAGAAAATGGGGAAAGATTGGGGTTGTTTGGGAGCTTGCCTTCAAGTCAAATCCCTATGTCAGTCTTTCAACCTCCATGGACAACCAATATGGAAAAGTATTTGAAAACAAGTGTGTTCTCTTATTTTCTAAGTGTATCTAGAAAAATAAAAGTAGTGACAATGATAGAAATGAGAATGTGAAAATATTCTACTCAAACTAGAACAAATTAATGTGCTACAGAAAGAGTGAAGGGAAATGAAGGAACCCATGAAATTCTACACAAACACAAGTGGATTACACAAATGGAATAAACAAAGAGAGGGAAAGAATGTAACACAATCACCTCAAAACCATAGATGAGAGCTACCCAACTAAGAACAAGTCCTAAAGAAGATCCCAATAGCAAGTAGTGGTTCCACAAAAACCCTATAAAGGTGCAAAGATTCAAAACATGATTACATGAGCTTGAGAAGCATAACACAAGTTTTTTACATATGCTATAGAAATCAAGGGAGATTGCCAAGAATGTTGGTAAGAACACTCAAGAACACAAGAATCTACTGAAATCAACAATGGAGTTGTAAGAAGTTCTTCAAGATTAGCAAGAGATTATCAAAAAAGATAGTAGCTTGAAGGGAGAAAAGAGAAGGTAGGTCAAAAAAAGTCATTTAAGGGTCGCAAAGGCATTTCACAAGATCTTGCATGTCATAGAAGGTGGTGAGTAACATTTAGAAATAGTCATTGGGCATCAGATAGGCTCAAGACACTAGTGCATCACATGGACATCTGTGCTAAGTGCTAATGTCTGAGTGACATCAGCTTCTAAACTCTTAGAACACTTTAGAACAAGCAATGGATTATGACATTTAAACAAAATTTCATAAAAAATACACATAAGGGTTAAAACATAACACAAACATAACATTTTGTGGGTTGGAAAAGGCTAAGATAGAGCTGAAAATGGACCTAAAGCATGCTAGGGGAGTGGACACTAAAATGAGAAAAAAATGTAGCGTGAAATTGCAAGGGTATGCAATTTTCTACATTACAAACTTTTAAAAAATGTTGGTTGAAAAACACAAGTTTTATTTAGGATAATATTATAAGTTTGTCCATAAGACATATATTTCCATGGTTCCTATTATGGTTTGTTCCATGGTTGATTTACATGCATTTATTTTATATTATGACATGTTTCTATCTTTCGTGTCATATAACACATCTATCCTTGATACACTTATGGAGTTTTATGCTATGGACATTTATGTATTTTCTATGGAGGTGTTATTCTATCATGTATTACCTTTTCCCTCTTTCATTTAATTGGTTAGTGCCTATCATATGTGTAACATCAGAAAATGTTCCCTTGGGGGCTTTTCCCTCATAAGGTTTAGCTCTCAGGTTTTTTATATGCATTTAGGACATCTTGCATCATATTTTGACATCTCGATGAAATGATCCCTAAGTTTCATGACAAATGGGACCTAGGGGGATCCCTTGAACCTAACCTTGACCAAAATAGGGGGGGAGGACTTGGGTGCCTGCGCCCTAGTCCTGCCCTATTTTGGGTCAGGCCCAAATTTTGAGTGTCGGTTTGTGACCGTTATTTGGGTCCTATGCCGACACGATAAGTTTGAATTACGAAATTCTTGGTGGGAGTGTTTGTAGTTGCATATATAAGCATGTTTAGGCATTCATTTGTAAACTAGATTATTACTAGATAGCAATTTGGTTTCTCAAGTTTATGTGAAGGTGATTCAAGGCATTCTTTGTGTAGCAAGAGCATATTTGTGTTGTCTATGTGTTTGTATTTGCATATTTGAGCAATCATCTCCTCATGGCATGAAGAGCTTCTTCCTCCCATGAGATCTTCGCTACAAGGTGACATCATTTGTGTTTTTGAGCATTTATCATTTGGTTTTTGCATCTGCCTCCAAGGGCACGCACTCTCTATCTAACAATGATGTTCAGAAGACTTGAATGTATCTCCGGCACTTGACTGAGGAAAGCCTCTAAACACCACAACCCCCTACCAAAGTTTTTGTGATTGCAGATTATAGGTTGAGGATACAGGAAAAGTGGAGTTGTAGGAGGGTACTATAGGGTGTCAAATTTGCAGATCAAAGTTGAAAATAACACCCTGGACTTGGGCGCCCTCTCTTTAGTCCTCTAGATTCTATGACGGAGAAATCTCTATGACAACAAGAACAGGTTGCAGACTAAGCTTCCAGATCTTGACAAAAACCTAGGCATTGGACTTGGGCTCCCACTCATTAGTCCCCGACTGTTTTGCTTCTAAATCTTGAAAATAGATACACAGTTATCTATCATCTTACATCTTCCCATAGCAACATTTTCTGATATTCGTCCATTTGCTTTCATATTTGCATAATTAGGGTTTTGATGTATAATTGAGTATGATTAAGCATAATTGATAATCAAATCATACAAATTCAAATTTCCCTACATCTCATAGTGACCAAGGGTCTGATAGTGCATTGCCACTCAACCCAAAGTCCTTGAATGAAAGGGTGAAGGGTGGATACACATACAAAACTACCAAAAACCAATTATCCAAATTCCACCCTTTAAACTATGTTATTAGAGAAGATTAGTTCATTTGTTCAAAAATTCCATGATGATCCTATGCCTCCTAACAATGATGATCATTTACTAAGCAATGATCTATCATGTGATTTAATTATGCATGATATTAGTGTACCTAGTGATGATGCATCTCTTACATGTCATATTAGTTCCACATATTCATGTGATCTACATGGATTACCCTCTTTCATACACGATGATGTGATGCATGATGATCATTATTCTACATCTCATGTTGAGTCTATGGATACATGTCCTTCTCACCACCTTCCTTCACATAATGATAGCTTATGCCTTGATGATAGTCTATTAGCTTCTCATGTTGATAATCCATTGCCTTATGCTACATTGTATGATGATATTATGAGCCTTAGAGAGGGTCTTTGGCATGATGATTATGATGGGTCTAGTGATGCATCTATGTATGTTAAATAAGTTTTCTTGTTAATTATATACACATAGATGATGATATTCTATTGTTTAGTGAGTTTATACTGTGTTTATGTGGTAGAGTTTTATAATGGTTTGACTTAGTTTGTTTGCTCTACACCTCTTTCAGTGGTTTAGCCAATGCTTTTATTACATACTTTGCTAGGCCTAATTCACATGAGGATAGCATATGGACTTAGTGATGATCTATAGTGATTTATCTTTTGATCCTTGTTCACCTATTATCCATAGGACTTATACATACATTAAACCTACTTTTCATCAGAACATGCCTTATATGGAGGTTGCACATGACATAAAAGAGAAACCATTTAATAAACAAATGAGTATATTGCTTGGATATCATGATCATTGTTACTATAAAAATGGACATTATCAAACTAGTTATCTTTTAGCCTACCTAGGAGAGTCATGTTCACACTAGATTAAGTCCCCACTTAGGGACTTTTAGAGTTTTTTCTTACCTCATGTAGTTGAGACATGTGTCCTCATTTTGTGAGACACCTAATGCATGCATACTTTCCACTTTCTCAAACACGTGCCATTTGAGCTAGACAAGTGTTGCACCTTTAGAGAGGTATGTTGATAACTGAGAGGGGGGGGAATCAGTTATCTTAATTATTTCAGCTTTCTGAACTTTCTTAATAATTAGTGCAGCATCAATTCAAACAAGCAAACATAACCATGAAATAGAAATACACATGACACAATATTTTTGACATGGAAACCCTGTTAAGGGAGAAAACCACGGGGTGATTAACCCAAGATTATATTCTCTGTTAGAAGAATGGAAGTACAAAATGGCACTTGCCAATTAGGGCTCACTGCCCGAGCACACTGCTCACAAGAGGCACACTACCTACAAGAGACACACTGTCTATAATTTATAAAGAGTGTAATACAATATTTGAACTGATAAGGAGCATCAACATATGCTGGAGTTCAGTTCCAGTTAGGCTCTGTACACTGATCTGCTGCACTTCATCTTTCCTCTTCTTTTATGCTGCTCTTGTTTCACATACTAGATCTTCCTTTCTGCTTTTATTCAGCTCTACTGCTTTTCTTCGCATATTTCTTACCACATCAACACTTCTCATAACTAAATCTATCTTGTATATATATCTGCACAAGTGATTTCATTACCTTTCTAGTCAGCACCCGGAATAGTTAATATTTTACCTAACCTCTGATCTGTCGGCTGAATCCTTGCTTACCAAGTAATGCGGATCAAGGATATACTTGTGGAAATCATCAATCATGTCATCCAACCATAATTTATGCCTTCATAACTTTTACCAACATCAGTAACACATCCGGAATAATGTCTGATGTTCTGTCAGTCAGCTCTTCCTCTGTTCACACTATCACTTGGGAACCCGACACTCAAGCATTCATATCTCTTTATCCTTTCCACACCGGAGGATCAAACCTTGGAATCTATCAGTCAAGATACTCCTCTTGACTTCCCCAAATCCGCACTTCACTGAGATACTTCTACTGAGAGATCCGGACCTGTCTGTCAGACCTTACTGACTGCTCTGTTCTTGCTTACCGGACCTCAACACCTCTTCAATCTGACTTCCGGTGAGGACTTATCATGCATTGCGGATGTGTGGGATAACCTTTGTTGCCATCAATGACAACATTCATGAATCCATATAGTGTCTCTTGCCAACAATCTCCCCCTTTGGCATTGATGGCAACACTTAGTGAAAAATGACTAAGTGTTTACACTATGCTCCCCCTTGGCTGATGCTCTATTTTTATATACATTTTTTGGAACTCCCCCTTAGTTGGATTCCTCATTTTTCACTGCTCTTCACTCCCCCTTTGACATCAATGGCAAAGGGTAGGGTCCGCATACCAAAATTTTCTAAATTTTGTCCGCATAAGTAAATACATAAGGAATACTTACATATACTAAAGTATGTCTGCAAAAGTTGTTTTCAATTGAATGAATTCTGTAGCCCAACTTTGCTTCATTCTGTCCAAAATTGATATATGACCGCTCAACAGGAATGCAAACGCATCTGCCCTTTTTAGATCTGTTGGATCATTGGTCTGGGCTGTGATTTGAGGTTCACTTATGGCCACATGCATGGCCTCTAACTTAGGGATAATGATCCTTCTAAGTTCACCCATCCGGCTAATTATGTTCTTCCTTTCCTTCCCAAATTTCTTTATTGCATTTGTGATTGCAATAGTCTGACACTCTTGATTTACTATGGAGGATGAGAGAGGATCAAAACTTTGAGACAGACTTAATAGTTTATCCTCTTGTTCTTTTACTTTCGTCTCAATATCTTTGGTCACTGTGGGCCAAGATAAGCAAAATTTGTACATATTTCTGCCATCTTTAAGAGCATTTTCCAAGCTCTTTATCCCAATATCCATAACTTTCCTATCATTTTTTATCAGATCCTGTACTTCAAAGAATCTCTTATCCAAAAACTCCTTCTGGACCTTTTCTTCAGCTGACTTCTCTAGAGAATCAAAATGTGTGCTAACATTGTTGACTAGAGTTTTGAGATTATCGGATGATGCTATGGGATCTTTCTGAAACAATGGCATAATATTTTCAAGCACTCTGGAAGCAGCTTCTATCAACTCACAGTCTTCCATGTGAGACTTCAGGGGTTTTTCTTTAACCTTTACATTAGCAAATGAAGCTATCTTCATTGTCTGTATCGGAGAAAGAGAATCAAAATTAAATGGTCCTTGTAGAAGCTCCGGTTCATCAATCTCCATTGTTTCTTGTTCAGGAATTCTTAGACAGTTTTTGCAGTGTCTCTTGCCGGAGATAGATTTTTCTTTTCTTTTGCATTCTTAGAGTTGTCTCTTGGAGTTTTCTCCCCTTCCACAACCTTTGTACTGATATCTTCTTTTCCCTTCACCTGTGCTTCTTTTTCCTTTATTTTTTCTTCTCCTTTGGATCTGGAGTCAGCAGGGGAAACCAGAGGAGTGATGTTGGTCTGTTCATGGGCCACCGCTTTTGGAGCAGAGGATTCCAAGTTGTTAGTTGTTTCTGCACCAGTATTCATTACCTCTTCTGTTATTTTCTCAATAGACTCTTCTACAACACTTGTGGTCGAGGGGTCAGTACCCAAGTCCTCTATAATAGGAATATTAAATCTTTTGAAGGCCTTACGGAGGATCTCTTCTGTGTCCTTGGCTACCTTGTCAATCTCACCAAGTATAAGTTGATTCATCCTTGCTTTGCTTCTAAACTCATCCTTACAATCTTTGAATACCATATTCATTGTCTTGGGGTCGATTGAAGGATATAGCTAAATTGCTATCTGTTCCCAAATTTCTAGGTCTTTGGCTTGGGCATTGTTCTTTCTTATTTCTAGTTCCTTCTCCAAGCTTTTGGGGATCAGAGATATAATTTCAATGAATGCTTTATTGTAGATATTTAGGTACCTGACTGTGGCATCTTGCAATATCTTCTGATCTGCTTCACCATAATCATCATAAAGCTCAACCATTGGCTAAAGATTTCCATCCACTGTGACTAATTTGATTATGTCATCAATGTGAAGAGTGGGTTTTTCAACATATTCCTCTGTCTTTTCTTCTTCCTTCTATTCGGTAGAGGGTTGACTGGATGTTTTCTTCTTTTTCTTCATTTTCCTGATTTCCTCATCAGATTCAGTCTCCTCTTCATCCCTTTGACTGGCATAAGCTCTTGTAGCTTTTGTCTTTGTTCTTTTCTCTCCTTTGTCGGATGATTGTGCTTCCAGTTCTGATGTCCTTGAGACTTTGGCAGTGGTAGGTGCAGATCTCTTTGATGATCTGGTCCAGGTGGAAGGTTTTGCTGGAGCCCTTTCCTCATTTTTCTTTTCTACCTTCTTCTTCTCTTCCTCAGCCCTTTCCATCTTTTCCCTGATGGCGTCAAGTGCCTCCTTTGATATACCCAAGCCTTTTGCAACATCTTCAACTTCTTTTCTTACCTTCCTCTTGATCTCTAGTTGTTTGAGTTCCACATGAATCTTTACACTCAGCTCCTCAAAGGTTCCAAACCTTTCTGCCTTTGGATCCTTTGGCTGACTTAGCATGTGTTGAACATGCAGCTCCATAATTTGTTCATCAACTTCATACCCCATGGGCATGATCCATACAATTCTTGGTTCTACTGCCTCCATTAGGCACTGATCAGTCTCTACCATAAAACATATTGTGTCTTTGTATTTCTCAACAAGAGATTGGGGAATCCTTTCTCTTGCTTGCATCATGTTCTAAAAATTCTTGAAATATCCCCACAGGGCTGTATTTCTTGCTTTAGCATCCCCAAGTTCATGCAAGTAATCTCTGATCTGAATTGCTACCGATTTGTCATTTTGCCATACCCATCCATTTGATCTGGGCAGCTCATTCATGAAGTAGAAAAATAGGCATAATATTAGTCCACCATATTTAAAGGAGTTCTTGTTGTCCTTTTTGATCTTCTGTATGTTTTCCATTAATTAGCTCAAAAGAAGTTCATAGAGATCATATTCTACATTCTTTCTCAGCATCTCATAGGCAGTATATACTACAGTTCCGGATACTGAATTCTCCCTACTGGAGTGATATATCTTGTATCCTATTATCATAGATGCAAACTTGATATCCGGGTCAGTAATATCTTCAATGGTCATTGCCCTCTTATCAAATTTTGATCCGGTGGCCTCAGTTACAATGTTGTTTTTGACAGATTTGAGGACAAGTATTCCTCCGAAGGAGTGTAAACCAGTTACTGCCCTAATTGCTTCCTTGGTGATTTTGCAAGGTCTATTAAGCCATAGAAAGTTGTCATGTACCCTACTTAACACATACCGGACCCATTCATCTTCTTCAAAGCAGGGGAAATGAATGAACTGATCAAAATGTTTCTCCTGGATGCCCTCATATTCTGGTTTAAGCTCAAAAGCATCGTCTATCAACTATTTGTGATAGATATCTCTTAGTTTGAATTCCCTAAACTCTTCAACATTTGCGTGTATGTAAACCCTAATATCTTCTATGTGCAAAACACCATGCGGAACACTAGAGAAGGCTCCTAGGGGATCTACCTCCAAGGATTTGTATGGATGCTTCTTAAATATGGGGTGAGGTCTATTAGAAATCTTTACTATATTCAGAGTAGCCATCATCAAGGAATCTTACTGAGAGATATCAAGAACGAAGAATACCTTTTACGCTGTTTAGGGCACACATGATGAAATCCGGATTGAGCTGTATGAAGAATCATCTTGATCTTTGGGAGAAGTAGATGCAGAGCTCCTTTTCTCTTTTCTTTGAATGTGAGTGTACAAATGATGAGTGAATGAACTCTTTTATTTCTGAGAAGCCCTAATTTTCATTCTGCAATAAATGCGCAACCTAATTCATTCCGGTTTGCCTTGTTTATCTTATTCAGAGACAAAACCTTTCCAGATCACTGAGACAGATTTTGAAGTTATCTAGGAGAGTAGTGATAATCTATCTTCCATTCATTAGTCATTTGATCTATTTGCAGATCAAGACACCATAGTTTGAATCATACCTAACTAAACTTGTAAGGAATCTATTTTTATCGGAAGACTGTTTTACCGGATTAATTCTGGTAGGATTAGATTCTTCAAATCTTCTTGCGGATCTCTCAAATCTTTACCATACCCCTTTTAGATGTTTCTTGTATGACCCCTTTTAATTCACAGCTCTCCTTGTGCTAGTTCTGGCACCAATTGACTAGCTGGGGGAACAAGGTTTTCTTTGTGTCTCCCCCTGAGCCAGAGCTCACTTTTTAATTTCTGGAAGGAATATCAACACCAGAGTCTGGTGCGGATCCATCCCCTACATTCTCTGTACTTTTCTTCACTTTGAAATTCATCCACATTTACTTTTTGTTTTCCCTTATCTTGATTTTGATTATAATATACCGGACCTCTTTTATCCTGATTCTTGCTTCTACAGAATTTTGCTATATGACCGGATCTATTGCAAATTTGGCAAACAATATTTCTTTGCATATTTGATTGATATCCTCTTGATCTGCATTAATTAGCCATATGACCCATTCTATTGCATGCAAAGCATCCACCATTGAATAAATTATTCATTTGCATATTTATGCATTCATGAGATTTGTGACCATACCTTTTGCAATTGAAGCACTGTCCGAAGAAGGATGTATTAGTTGGATTCATTCTCCTTCTGCACTGATTAGCTTTATGACCAAAGTTATTACAGTTGTGGTAGTATCCATTGAAGGATGGATATCTTTGAGCATTAGGCTGCCTTATCGGATAACTTCTAGGCCTGTTCCTTGGATTTTCTGATCTAAAATTCTTCTGACTGGATCCGGAGCTTTCTCCTTTCTCATATCCCAAACCACACTTGTCATCTACCCTCTTTTGGCTTTGAAGAAGAACTTCAAGTTGGGCAGAACTTATCTTGAATTTCTCTTTATATTCATTTGCTGTTTGAAGATCCCTTTTGAGAGAGACAATTTGATCCTCAAGTTTTTCTTCATTATCTTTAGCATCTTCAAGATCAGATTCTAGATGTTTGATAATTCTATCCATCTTGTGGCAATCTTCTGATTTCTCCTTGAGAGATTGTCTTAGATTATCTTCAATTTTTCTTTTCTCTTCAACTTCTTGGGTAAACTTCATAACTCCTAATTCCATTTCATGTCTTACCATAATGATTTCTTTTGATAACTTTTCACATAACTTGGTTTTCTCCTTCAGATCTTCATTTGCATCATTTGCTTCACCTTGACTTGCCAATTGCTGAAGTAGCTCCTTTCTCTTTTTCATAGAGAGACTTAATTTGTCTTTTAGTTCTCTCATGAAATCATCAGCCTGTTTGAGTCTTTCCTTTAATTCATTAACTTTAGAGTTTGACTTCTCAAGATCATCAAGGGCAGTCTTGAGTTGCTCTTTTAAGCCATATGCATCCATTTGGATTCCCAGATCTTCCTCAAGCTGTTAGACTCTGTTTAGGAGGAACTTGGCTCTGATACCAATTGTTGATAACTGAGAGGGGGGGTGAATCAGTTATCTTAATTATTTCAGCTTTCTGAACTTTCTTAATAATTAGTGCAGCATCAATTCAAACAAGCAAACATAACCATGAAATAGAAATACACATGACACAATATTTTTGACGTGGAAACCCTGTTAAGGGAGAAAACCACGGGGTGATTAACTCAAGATTGTATTCTCTGTTAGAAGAATGGAAGTACAAAATGGCACTTGCCAATTAGGGCTCACTGCCCGAGCACACTGCTCACAAGAGGCACACTACCTACAAGAGACACATTGTCTACAATTTATAAAGAGTGTAATACAATATTTGAACTGATAAGGAGCATTAACATATGCTGGAGTTCAGTTCCGGTTAGGCTCTGTACACTGATTTGCTGCACTTCATCTTTCCTCTTCTTTTATGTTGCTCTTGTTTCACATACTAGATCTTCCTTTCTGCTTTTATTCGGCTCTACTGCTTTTCTTTGCACATTTCTTACCACATCAACACTTCTCATAACTAAATCTATCTTGTATATATATCCGCACAAGTGATTTCATTACCTTTCTAGTCAGCACTCGAAATAGTCAATATTTTACCTAACCTCTGATCTGTCGGCTGAATCCTTGCTTACCAAGTAATGCGGATCAAGGATATACTTGTGGAAATCATCAATCATGTCGTCCAACCATAATTTAATGCCTTCATAACTTTTACCAACATCAGTAACACATCCGGAATAATGTTTGATGTTCTGTCAGTCAGTTCTTCCTCTGTTCACACTGTCACTTGGGAACCTGACACTCAAGCATTCATATCTCTTTATCCTTTCCACACCGGAGGCTCAAACCTTGGAATCTATCAGTCAAGATACTCCTCTTGACTTCCCCAAATCTGTACTTCACTAAGATACTTCTACTGAGAGATCCGAACCTGTCTGTCGGACCTTACTGACTACTCTATTCTTGCTTACTGGACCTCAACACTTCTTCAATCTGACTTCCGATGAGGACTTATCATGCATTGCAGATGTGTGGGATAACCTTTGTTGCCATCAATGACAACATTCATGAATCCATATAGTGTCTCTTGCCAACAAGGTAGTCAGTCGTTGTGTCCTACCTTCCTACCTCCACTACCTTACCTATATATGCAAGGCTTCTTTGTAAATTTTACTAAACTTTTGACAATATCATTTTGGCTTATTGTGTGCTCATAGCTTGTGTAAGTGTTCTTACTTTATGATGTTGGAAATCCCAACATGGTATTAGAGCCATGCTAGCAAAACCCTTCCCTTTTTGAGTAAATCCTGCACCTAGCCTAGTTAGGAGTTCCTCATAGAGCCAAGTGGACCTTTCCATTGAGTCCAAAAGGCCTGTGATAGTCAAAAAGCCTATTGTTTCATCAAAATTGACATAGGCAAATTTTTAGAATTTTTTCCCCTGCCCCTATACCATACAGAATTGCACAAAATTACGAGTTGAATTTTTTTTTTACAAAATGCCATTTTTGTCAATCTCTACAAAATCTTGGGCATTTTTTTCCATAAATAGAGGGTTTAAATATCTAGTTTGGCATTTCCTATTTTGCAAGCTATTGGTTCACCATTTTTTGGTCATTGTTTGGGCAAATTTCTTTGATGTTTATTAGCATTTTTGGGCCTTTTTTTTGTCGATCTACATGCCACTGCCAGAAGGATTTGGGCATTTTGTTTTAGTTAGTTGATCTTCATTGCTCAACCTAGCAAGGTTGAGCCCTCAAAACTAGGTCATGGTCTTCATTTGCAAGCCAAGTTCAATTGTTAGGGCATCCTGGTCATCGTTTTGTTTCTTCACCATCTTTGTTGTTTCCTTGAAGTCAAGGGTTTCACATTTTTTGTAGAGAGTTTGAAGTTTATACTGTTGCAAGGTGTGGTTTGGTGCCTCCACATAGTCAACTCTCAGAAAAGGTCATGCTTCCCATCGATGAAATTTCTTGGACTAGGCAAAAGCCCTAATTTTCATTCAAAGTTGTGATTTATTCTTATTATAACAAGGTCGCTATCCCTGTCCACAGTCACCAAGCTGAGGTCAACCTTCAAATTCTTTTCACACTCACCATCTCCAACATGTTGCAGGTCTGTGGTCGGCTGCCAACGGTTAACAAACACAGGGTAGCAGCTATGTGACTATCAAGTCAGTTACATTGTAAACAATTTCTTTAGTATTGTCTATTTTTTTCTAAAGTTTATGTTGTTGGTGTAACATTTTATGTTACAAACATTGTAACCATCACACCTTATTGTAATAGTGATATTTATTGTTTCTTGCTAGGAGTTAGAAAACCACCACAAAGCTAACATTTTTTCCCAGACTAACAACTAAAATCTGTATAGTGCTTAGAAGGGGGCACATTTTCTTTTTGCCATCATTTTCGCCCACGGAGATGAAATTTGACAAATTTATAGTCGACAAAAATCTAATTCTGTCATCGACAAAGTGGTGTTGATGAGACCATAAAGTGTCTCATCTTTAGTTAAATAAAAGCATATATTTTCTCTTCCTTAAATCAGTTTTTGAAGTGGACTTGAGTATGGGTTTGAATATTTTTAGCTAAATATCAAATAAACTTGTCTAAATGTAACAATCAATGCCATGCATGAGTTTATCTTTCAATATTACATGTTCACCTCGAGATCAACAATAATTTTATCAATAAAGTGAAGAGAAAGTCTATTTTATGTCAAGTTGCAGAGCACCGGAGATGCACAGAGTGTCAGAGATGCGTAGAGCACCAAAGATGCACAGAGCGCTAGAGATGTAGAAGTCAAAAATGCAGTTTCAGGAAAACTGCAATATCTCAATCATTTCTTAATGAAAATGAGAATTTCAAAATGATCCAGAAATCTTAAAGAGAGAGGAAAAAATCCATGAAGGAATTTTGAAGAGATTCATTAAAATGAATAAATGGTTAATGATAGAAGTTGATTGTTACAGAGTGCCGGAGATGCAGAACAAAAAAAGTCAAGAAAAATAGTTTCAGTAAAACTGCAATATCTCTCTCATTTCTTAATGAAATTTAGAAATTCAAAATGATCTAGAAAGATGAAAGTTAGGGGAACAAAACTCAGAAAGTATTTGAGGAGATCTAGTAAAACAAATGAGTAATTCATGACAGAAGTTGACTATTCCACAAGCTCTAGAGATGTTCCAGAAATACTTTATGAAGTTGCTGCGGATTCTTCCAATTTACCAACACACACTCCAAGATTTTCTGAAGGATAGATTGACTATAATTACTCCTAAATTAATGGATCTAACTAAAGAGTACTCATTCCATGAAAAGAATACACATTTAGTGTTGCATGTCTTTCTAAAAGATATTGCATGTCTTCCTCGTAATCAGCAATTGTATAATCAGTTAACTAAATGAATAAGTTTAGTTAACTAGATAAATACGTTTAGTTAGCTGTATGAATAAGTTCTCTACTCTAGAGAGACTCTCAATTAGAAATTAATAACCATATTTATTGTTTATTGGAAAATTGGATTTGTTAATGTTTAGTGTTTTGATGTTTAAATTCTCCTCTCCACTTTACATTCAAGGATCTAGGGTCGAATGGCGAGCACTATCATACCCTAGATCACTTGTGAGATGTAGGGAAACTTGGATTAGGGAATTTAATTATCAATTTCTCTTCTCTTATACTCAATTGACCATTAAAACCCTAATTATGCAAATACGGCAATAAACTGATGAATAACAGAAAATGCTCTTGCAGACAGAAGTGAAATGGAAAATCATAGAATACTTGTTTTCAAGGTTCCGAGGCGGAATAGTCGGGGACACTGGAGCGGACGCCCAAGTCCAAGGTACCAGTTTCTTTGCAAGATTTGGACCTCCTTCCGACACTGATCAACCATGTAACTTCTGTTTCCAGGAACTCAGCTTCAAAGGACACTAGAGTGAGAGCCCAAGTCCTAGAAATGCTCTGGTGTCCTGCTTCCCTTCAGATCCTAAATCCTTGATGCCTACCAATCCTTCCTACAAATTCACCTTTCCTAAATGAGACCCTGTAACCCGCAATCACAAGACTTGGTTTGGGGATTGTGGTGTTTAGGAGCTTGCCTCAGTTAAGCCTCGGAAGGACACTTAAGTCTTCCAAACACCTTTGTCAGATAGAGAGAGCATGCCTTTCTGAGGCAAAGGCCAAATCCAAATGAAACAATGATAAAAAAGCACAATGATATCACCTTGTAGTGAAGATCTCATGGGAGGAAGATGCTCTTCATTCCATGAGGAGATGAATGCTCAAATCTGCAAATACAAACACATAAACAAAATCAGTCTTCTCTTGCAACACAATGAAAACCTTAAATCACCTTGAGAACACAATAGCTTTCTAGTAATCATCTAATTGAAATCTAGTTTACAAATGAATGCTTGAACATGCTTATATATGCAACTACAAACACTCCTGCCAAGATTTTCATAATTCAAACTTATCGTGTTGGTAAAGGGCCTAAGTAACGATCATAAACTAACACCCAGCAATTAGGGCTGCCCCAAAATAGGGCAGGACTAGGGCATGGGCACCCAAGTCCTCCCCCCTATTTTGGGCAGGGTATATCTCAAGGGGTCCTCCTAGGTCCCATTTGTCATGTTACCTAAGGGTCATTCCATCGAGATGCCAAATTATGAACTAAGATGTCCTAAGTGCATGCAAAAGATCTGGGAGCTAAACCTTATGAGGGAAAAGCCCCCAAGGGGACATTTTCTGACATTACATTTAGCCCCCACTTTAATGTATGTATAAACACGAGGCCAATACATGCATTAAAGTAAGGTCACAAACACAACAAACACATTAAGCACGGAGAAGACATGCCAATCACATAGAAAATAGTAACAAGCATGTAAAACATGGAGAAGACAGTTACAGTCACGCAGAACACGGAGAAGACAGTCAATGCATAGAAGACACATTAATGCATGGAAGACAAACATGATTTATTTTCTTTTCTTTTTTCTCATATATATATGAAATGCAAATGCAAGTACTGGAAAGTAAATAAACCTCCCATAATACATGATGCACTCATCGCACAAGTCTTTGTATATATGGGGCAACACACATGCAAGACACGCAAAACCTCCCAAAATGCAGGATGCATATGGGGCAACAGACACGCCACACAAAACAAGCACGCCAAAACACACACACTTGAAGACATGGAGAAAACATGGTAGACAAGAGATGGTGTGTTCCCTATTTCTAGGCTCGTCACCATCTCAGGCATGTTACAGGCACACATCGACAATTGGGCTTTGCCACAACAATCACCGAAGACACACTCAAGGGTTGAGTTAGTCACATAACCGCTCCTCACCTCCGCAAAGGACTTTTGAAAATGCAACCCCATCTGCGTCATGGAGATGCCTTACAGTGAAAAGGAAGCATGGCATACCACCCCACCCACGTCACAGAGATGCTTATAGTGAAAAGGAGGTATGAGCTCAAAAGTATACAACCCCACCCACATCACGGAGATGCCTTACAGTGAAAAGGAGGTATACACAATAGATTTCAAGATAGATTGGTTGATTGCAAACAAACTCAGGATGTAGGAAGTACTCATCACACTAGTCTGTACCTAAGGACAAGCACATTGCTAACATCTACAATAGACATCTTACCTTATATATGCCCCCACCTTAAGGTGGTTGATATCAGTTGTCGATATCAAGCATGTTAAGGTAGGAATAAAACACACAAGAGAACACCAACTTTTGCAAAGCCCATGCCCCCCGAAGGTGAATTGTACTTCACGATCACCAAATGTTCCCACAAACACATCCCTGCAAGCAGCATGTTAGTGTGTACAACATCATAATAAACAACAACATCAATGCATATGAAATCTGAGGTATGCAAGATTCAAGGTAGACAAAGTGCACAAAGCAACTATATTGTTTATGATTTGTAAATGAGATAGAACACCATCAAAATCATCACTACACAGAAAGCACGAGTGCTTCCACTACCCAAGCGTCGGATAAGATATACAAACCCATCATCATATTAGGAACTAAGTCCATTTTTTGATTGCTCTCAAAAGGGACACTAGGTCCGCATCTGTATAAATGTTTGTCATCATCCGCTCACTAGATGAAAACACTAGAGGAAGGGAAGCAATAAATAAAAGAGGAGAAACATGTGTCTTAGGGACAGTCATGTAGGAGGGTGCTCCCAGGTGTCACCAACTGCAACGCTATGTCTGTAAGACACAACACACAACAATGAAATCAGAGAGAGACAATATAGAAGAATGATGATATGAATAGAAGGTCACAACAGAGGTGGTCTCCTGGTATCCCAAACCTTACGGGAGAATCTGAGGTCATCTCAAGAGGCCTAAACAACTTATAACACATCACGGGGGAAGCACATCATGAGAGAAAGAAAGGGGTAGAAATACTTACCTGTAGGGTCTTCATGCTAAGTCTCATCATCAAGTAAATCATCGTCATCCTTCCACTCCCGAATGTTAGAGGAAGGTGGGATATAAGGTGTCATAGCCCAATTCATGTCTTGCTTATCATGTTGTTTATTGTTAGGATCATGTTTGTTTGGTTTAATGTTAGGATCAATGTTTTCTTGTTGAGATGCAAGGTAAGCTCGTCACCTTGCCTTCCTCCTTTTTGCATGTTGACATTGTTGTATTTTACGACTTAGATTTTGTAACATAGGGCTATGCTTTGTTATGAATTTTTGTGTTGTAGAGGAGGAAACACCAAGGTCAAAGTTTATTTGTCTAGGTGGAATGTTTTCTTGTTGAAGCTTACTAGCATACTTATTCTCTATCCTCTTAGTGATGTCCAAATGACTTGAATATTCAAACAAAGGAGGGACATTAAAGGTCTTCTCTTCCTTAGTGAAATCCAAGGTGTGTGAACAATCAACTAAAGGAAGAAGGTTGATGGGATGATCCACAGAGGTAGGAATTTGATTGTTGTTAAATGAATGCTCATTTTCTACTCATGGAATGTTCTTTGTTAAAGGGAGCTCTTCATTCTCTAATGCTTCATCTTGGCCAAGGAGAGTAGTGGAATTATTAAAGCTATCCCTAGTCTTCTCATTTGAGTATTCAGTTATAGGGGAAGTGGGATAACCTATGGGATCATCATTAGCCTTTTCCTTGCTACTCATGGAGAAGAACTCAGTTAAGCTTTCTAATATCGTAGGATGCTCACTCATGAGGGTTAAAAATTGGTCAAAATCAAGATCTTTGATAAATGCATGCAAAGATACCATTGAGAAATTACATGAAGGTGCCATTCCAATGTAAGATCAGATTTTGAGAAGCTTTTCAAATTGATGCAAAAGACAAGTACAAAAGAATGTATGAAAATGACTTAAAATGCTTTATTTTTTTTGTACTTTTCAATGCAAATGAATGAAGAAAAGGGTGTTATAAGGATTTTGATCGAGGGAAGAAATTTATATGTCTGATATCAGTCCAAAATAGTAATAAGATCATTCTCAACACACTCTTGATGCAAATCCAAGATAATGCCAAGTTGAAATATAGTGAAAATATGTCAAAATAGGCACTTTTTTCACCAAAACTCAATGCAAAAGAGCATAACAAAGGGTGTTGTGAGGAAAATGATGATGGAAAATAAATAATATCAGTAATAACAGCCACTTAGTGCCAAAATATCCAACACAACACGCTTTTAGTGCCTCTTAAGGTCAAACCCTAGTGAAAATATAGCAAAAATGGGCTATTTTTCACAGTTTTTCAATTCCAAGTCCTAGAAAAGGGGGTGTTGTAATGAATTTTAGGATTTGAAGAAAGTAACATCAATTATATCAGTCACATCAATCCATAAAATTGATCACAACATGCTTGAGTGCAAACTAAGTCAAACCCTAGGGCAAAAAATAGCCAAAATGTGTAGTTTTTCACCAAATTTTCACTACAAGAGCCCAATAAAAGGGTATTGTGAATATTTTTAGGAGGGGCAGAAAATCATTACCCTAATAACAGAAAATTAATGCAAAAATAATTTTCACAACATGCCTATGGTGCAAGTTTATAGAGTTCATAAGGCCAAATTTAGTGAAAATTGTTGTTTTTGAAGCCCTAGGTTTGAGATCTTGGGACAAAATGCTATGTGAATGTTTTGAAGTCTGATTTATGATGGAAATAAATTACTCTCATATCTGAAAATGATTTTTAATATTGAACATACAAAATGCCAATGCAAATCTAATGAAAATTGCTAGTTTTTTGTTGAAATTTTCTATGCAAAAATACAAATATTTTATATCTAAATGCAAATTTACACTAAAATAAAAGACTACAGCCAAATGAAAATTTTATTGAGCCTCTAAAATCAGTAGAAAAATCTGAGAAAAGATTTGGCCTACTAACCTTAGATTTTGGAATTACTAGGTTATATCAAAATTGTCAAAATTTCCACAAAAATCTAGCAAATCAATGATGAAAATACAATGCAAATTTTTGAATTTTCATGTTTTTCTATAGTTTATATCAGATCTGATGTAAAAATCATAAATTAGAAAAATTTAGAAAGAATTGATGCAATTTAGTAAGCCAAACAATGCAATTTTTTTGAATTTTTCAAAATTTTCAATTTTTTTTTGAATTTTTCTCAATGCAATAAAGTGAAAGACTATATGAATGAATGAAATGAATCCAAATCTGAAGACACACACTTAGCAAGTTACAATTTAAGTCTAAAAACATGGTTTTACCAAAATGTTTAGTGGAAAATTGGGTTTGTTAATGTTTAGTGTTTTGATGTTTAAATCCTCCTCTGCACTTTACATTCAAGGATCTAGGGTCGAGTGGCAAGCACTATCATACCCTAGATCACTTGTGAGATGTAGAGAAACTTGGATTAGGGAATTTAATTATCAATTTCTCTTCTCTTATACTCAATTGACCATTAAAACCCTAATTATGCAAATACGGCAATAAACTGACGAATAACAGAAAATGCTCTTGCAGACAGAAATGAAATGGCAAATCATAAAATACCTATTTTCGAGGTTCTGAGGTGGAACAGTCAGGGACACTGGAGCAGGCACCCAAGTCCAAGGTACCAGTTTCTTTGTGGGATCTGGACCTCCTTCCAACACTGATCAGCCCTGTAACTTTTGTTTCTAGGAACTCAGCTACGGAGGACATTAGAGTGAGTGCCCAAGTCCTAGAAATGCTTCAGTGTCCTGCTTCCCTTCAGATCCTGAATCCTTGATGCCTACCAATCCTTCCTACAACTTCACCTTTCCAAAATGCGACACCTATAACCTGTAATCACAACACTTGGTTTGGGGGTTGTGGTGTTTAGGAGCTTGCCTCAATCAAGCCTCGAAGGGACACTTAAGTCTTCTGTTGATTGGTATATGATGTGAGTCACAACCAAGCACACAAAACAAAAGTTACACAACCCTTGTTTATCCTGAAAGATACAATGAATTCATGATCCCAAGTCCTTGTTGATTAGTTCATAATCTGTTGATGTTACTATGTGGTTGATGTGTATTGTTGTTTTCCATTTTGGGGCCTTACGTAGATCTGTAGATTCTACTTTTGCAACAATGCTTTCATACAGAAGGGGTACTCTACACAAAATATTCACAAAAAGGTTGTGTCTAAGTGGATATCTGCATGAGTTCTACCCTTATCAGTGATTCCTTGCATGATATTTTCAACAGTACATGCATCTAGCTCAAAATATGCTAATGATACTTAGTTGTCTTTGGGATGTCAGCATATTTTTCTGTTCTGCTCAATATTTATCATGATGTGCAGTTATGAAAGTAATTTCAATGAAGTTAAAATGAGAAAAAGGGTTAGAGAGTGAGATTCCTAAAATTACTTGACTAAGATCACGGATCCACATACATATTCCCATACATGCAATGAAGAGAAGAAAACTAAAATCATACTTCACCAGGACAGTCCACAAATCTACATGATTCAGTACAAATCTTCAAGGGTAAAAGTTGACAACAACATGCAATGAAATGAAAGCGCTTCTATAGAACACAGCATTCACCAGTACATATCCAGAAATCAACTTGAAGACTACTTAAGGTTTACAATCAAGATATAGTCTGAAGCTTCATCTCCATACAATATGTTCATAAAACAGGTACATTTACAATGATCTAAGGAAAGGACCTTGATTATTTCAATAATCCAGTCCTCACTAGTCTCAGTAATCCGATCTCTTCATAAAACTACTACAGGTCTAGTTTTTTGTATGATTGACCTCCTCTTTAAATCTACTATAGGGGCTCAATATATATCTCTGGTTTCTTCCCCAAAATGGTGCCCAAAACCCTAGGAGATCAATGGTCAGCATCTTGAAATGCAACATCAAACGGTGAGAAATGAATCCCACCAAGAAATCAAGTAGCATACCCAGACAGGGTGCCACTCCAACAATAATGTCTCCATCTACAAACCATCTTGCATTGAAAGCCCCTCCTCTTCTGGTGTGTTTGGCCTCTCGGGAGGGTGCTATCATGTGTGATGTCATCGCCACTCAAAGCTCCGTCCTTATGTTCACCTGCACGCCGCCACTGTGTCGGCAACTCTACTTCTTCCCAGCTACTCCAACAATCTGCAATAAATAAGTAGGAATAAGCATCATCGTTTGGTAAATCAACAGGAAAAATGAACGTTTATGTTAAAACAAGCTCCAAATGCACAAACATAGACATCGGGCCCAAAAACCATGGAAAATGCGCATCAAAATGCATATACAGCGTTAAAACTAGTCGGGTCAACCATCGTTGACCAAAACATGCACTCAGGCTCCAAAAATGGATTCCAAAATCCAATCGCTTCGCTTTCCTGCCCTTTTTCCTTGTTTAAATCTTTGTACCTTTCGATATACAAGCCGGACATGATACATCAGATTAATCAGATTTCAAACTGTTTGAAATCTGGCTTGTATATTGGCAATGTATCTCGGCTTGTATATCGCAACATACAAGTCAGACGCATATAACGATTTTTCTATTTTGGACTTTTATTCTGAATCCGGCTTGTATGTATAAGGTGTGATGTATGTTTTGAAATATACAAGCCGCGGAATATACAAGTGTTAAACTTTACTTCATAACTTTTCAATTCCGACAGATGTATCTTTCGATGCACACTGTACTTGTATATTCGATATATATTCAGGTCCGATACAAGCATTAAATTGGATCATATTTCATTTGGATTCTGGGCCTTGTATAAGTGTAATGTATATCGGCTTGTATATAAGAATATACAAGCTGGATATACATTAAATTAACTCTGCTTCATAAAATTTTAGTTCCGGGCAATGTATAAGTTATTGCATATCGGCTTTGTATGTCGAAACATACAAAGCACAAAATATACAAAGACTTAACTCCTTTTAAACTTCCTTTCGCATCTGCGACTTGCATATGAACGTTGCATGTATCATTTGACTTGTATGTTGCGCAACATACAAAGCACGGATATACAAGCATTATTTCTCTTTTAATAACTTTTTCAAATCCGCGGCTTGCATGTTGGTGATGTATAAAATGAAATGTATGTTATGGAATATACATTGTGGGGAACATACAAGCATTTTACTTTAATTGATAACATTTGGGTTCCACTGCTTGTATATAACGCAATGTATATTTCGTAATATACATTGCGGAGTTATACAACGATTTAACTCCTTTTGATAACCTTTTGGGTCTCGAACAATGCATAAGACACTTGTATCTTGCCAATATACAAACCCGCCTATATACAAGGACTTAACCTTGTTTAAGAACTTTTCAGGTCCGTGACTTGTATATGGACACTTGTATATTTGCCTTGTATGTAAAAACATACAAACGCCAAATATACAACGATTTAACTCCCCTTTATGGTGCTTTCGGGTCCGCGGCCTGCACATTGCAAATGTATATATCAAATGTATGTTTTAAATATACAAGTTTGAAATATACAATGAATTAACCATTGCTTAATAACTTTTTGGTTCCGGTCCTTGTATAAATGCATTGTATGTTACGACCTGCCAAACATACAAACGTGAGATACATGTGACGGATTTAAACATCTATTCATTTCAACTCTTAACTGCTTCGGGTCCACCTTGCATGTATGCATAAACTCTACCAAATGTATACAAGGCAAAAAGGCATACAAATGACTTTGTATATGAACCCGACTACAAAAGCGACTATGTATAAAATGATCCTTGCATATACAAACGACTTTGTATATGGAAAGCGATATACAAAGGTCTTTGTATACAAGTGAACTCACATACAAAGGGCCTTGTATATGCAACCCGATATACAAAGAGACTTGTATTTGCAAATAGCAAACCCTTCCCTTGTACATTTTACCAAAATGCTCATAACTTGTAAAATATGGCAAATTTTAACATGGTTCAAAAAGCAACCCTAGCTCATTTTTGACAAGGAATCCAACCATACTATGCACTGGTACTGAAATGCATTTTTTCTCTATTTTTAACAAGGTTTGCAATTTTAACCCCTTTTCCCTTTACCACCAGGCAAAACAACACACATAAGCAAAAAGCAAAAAGCTATAGCAGGGGTCCTCATTTTGCTAAGGAGTAAAATGGGGCATGTTGTGAACATCACAACATCTTCCAAACACCTTTGTTAGATAGAGAGAGCGTGCCCTTGTGAGGTAGAGGCCAAATCCAAATGAAACAATGATAAAAAAGTACAATGATATCACCTTGTAGTGAAGATCTCATAGGAGGAAGATGCTCTTCATTCCATGAGGAGATGAATGCTCAAATATGCAAATACAAACACATAAACAAAACCAGTCTGCTCTTGCAACACAATGAAAGCCATGAATCACCTTGAGAACACAATAGTTTGCTAGTAATCATCTAATTGAAATCTAGTTTACAAATGAATGCCTGAACATGCTTATACATGCAACTACAAACACTCCCGCCAAGTTTTTCATAATTCAAACTTACTGTGTCGGTAAAGGACCTAAGTAACAATCATAAACTGACACCTAGCAATTAGGGCTGCCCCAAAATAGGGCAGGACTAGGGCGTGGGTGCCCAAGTCCTCCCCCCATTTTGGGTAGGGTATATCTCAAGGGGTCCTCCTAGGTTCCATTTGTCATGTTACCTAGGGCTCATTCCATCGGGATGCCAAATTATGAACTAAGATGTCCTAAGTGCATGCAAAAGACCCGAAAGCTAAACCTTATGAGGGAAAAGCCCCCAAGGGGACATTTTCTGACGTTATAGTTATATATAGAGAATTATGGCGTAGAATAGAGAAAGGAAGTTGTAAAAGAATTCAATTGAAAGAAGAACTCTGTTATTTTTTAGCATCATGTAATTTGGATCTTGAAGGTTTTTGAATAAAGAAGTTGTTCTACCTATTTGCTAATTGTTGGAATTGATTAGTCTCTCTCTGGAGGAAGGAGCAAGGGCCCACTCCAACCAAAGGGTAGAGACTACATTGCTTAGTTTCATTAGTTGTTTTGTTGTTCTACAGTTTCTTTATTTAGAATTACTTTTGTTGTTCCTACTTTATTCCAGAATTAGATTAGCTGCTCAAAATTATTGCTTTCCTTAGATTAAATTGTCTTTTTTAGCAGAGTTAAACCCTATTTTGTTTCATGCAATTGTTATCAATTTCCTTTTGTAGAAATGATTGCCATACAAGTTATTCCTTCTCCCTTTTGCATACAACCATGGACACCACCTTGGATTGATATTTATTAAAATTAAATGATGAGTACTACAATGACCCTAGTCATTTTTGGTGCCATTGCCAGGGATAGGTGTCATTAGGGAGTTGTTGATCTGGTGATAGCAGGTCAAAAAGAGGGGAAAATTAGTTTGGAAGTCTTTTTAAGGTTTATTGTTTTGAAGTCTAGGTAGATAAAAAAAGTTCCCCAAGAGAGATCCGTATGCCAAAACCTCCCCAAACACCAGATCCAAATCATGAGGTTCTTACATGCAAAGAAGGTGAAAAACCTTGTTTGTAATTTCAGCTCTTATGCAGCCTCTTCAACTGGATGACCATGACTCCAATGTCTAGCAAGGAAAAATGCATTTTAGAAGGAGACATTGATGCCCTATTGCTTGCAATATGTAACAAGTATACTAAAGAAATCTTGTCTCCATTAGAGGAGCTTGTATGGCAGAGTATTATTTGGATACCTTCAAAGTCCAAGGAGGGCTGCCTGATCAGATATTTGAAGAACAACAAGGAACTACCTCTAATCATGCATGTACCACAATATGAGGATGAGTTTCAAGATCTCTCCAATTAGCCCATGAACAACAAGGAGCTGTCTCTAATCATGTATGCACCAAAATGTAAGGAAGGGTTGCAAGATCTCTCCAATTAGCCCATGCATGTACTAGAGTCAGAAATTATGGAGGAGGTTGTTATTTCAAAGAAAGGTGAAGCATCAAAGTTCAAATTTTCAGTCATCTTCTTCTCATGGTTCTCCTTTTCTTTTAGAAAGTTAAATGCATGGTTCCATATTTTGAGAAAAGGAAGTTATTTTCCCCAACCAGTTAATGGTTTTGTGTAACCTATTTCTACATCACTAAGTAGAGTAGGTTAGGGTAGGTTTCTTTTCTGCAAATAAGTGCCTTGCACATGTTTGTTTCTATACAAGTTGCTGCTTCCAAGGACTCTTGTAGATATTTTGGCATTTGAAGGCATCCTGGATGATTGGTTGTTACAAATTTGGGCTATAGTTCCAACAATAGAACTTCCATAACATGGAGGCAATGACAACAAAGAAGCAACTTGAGGTATTTATCCTATTCTTTTGTTTTTAATTTAGTTATAAATGTTAAGTTACAAATATCCACTTTTGACCCAAATCCCTAAAGTACCCACGTGTTTGCATCTTCCAATCATCCACACTAAGAAGTGGCCAAATTAGCTCTAGAGGAAGCCATAGAACTCCAAATGAAAATTTGAGAGATGTTTTTGTTCCTCTTAGTCATATGATGAAAAACCTCTCTCCATTTTTACACAGTAACAACCATTAAAAATATAATTCCCATTTGAAATTTTCAGCAACATAAAGCCTCAAAAATTGACCAAAATTTCAAAATGCTCCAAATCAGATTCTGAATTTGTTCTTCTTGACCATATGATGAAAAACCTCTCTCTGTTTTTACACAGCAACAATGGTTAAGGAGATATAAGTGTTTTAAATTCTCAGCACTATGTAAAAATCTTAGATGGAGAAAAAAAAAGTAGATTGTAAAAGGTCATGCAAGAACTTAAGTGTGGGGGAGATTATGGGGTAATTATTTTTCTCATGAAACCTAAAAGTAACACCCTTTTCCCCCTCTTCATTCATTAGCCTTAAAGTGGATTTTATGTAATTTAAGGATTTGTAACTTAATTCAAAGCAGAATGTAGGATGATGCTTGGTTTATTCTTTCAGAGTTGTTTTTCTCTAAAATATTGTTATGTTCTAATGTTCTTGAGAAGCACTAATTTTCAAGGAAGGTTTTCAAAATTTTAGCAATACAAGGTCGATATAGTTGTTATTCAACATAAAGGATCATGTTACAACTCTCAGAAGTTGAAGACCTCTTTGCATGCATCATCCAAAACATGGGCTAAAAAGATGGAGACTAAGATGGACAGTAAGGTATCAACTCTAGAGATCAGCAGAACAATAGCTCCAAAGATCAGTAGAGTATTAGCTCTGAAGATTAGCAGAGTATTAGCTTTGGAGATCAGCAGAGTATTAGCTCCAAAGATTAGTAAAACACCAACTCTAGGGATCAACATAGTATCAGCTTTGCAGATGCACAACAGGGTATGAGCTCCAGAATTATTAGAATGGCAAATCCAAAGATCATTAGAACAACTGCTCCAGAGAACACCAGAACAACAACTATAAGGCATCTCTGGAGAAACTGTAATAAAAGCAAAGAGGTTAGCTCAAAAAGATGATTATGAAGTGCAGGAGGACCTACAACCTCTTAAGTGTGGGGGAGATGACAAGACCATAAAGTGTCTCATCTTTAGTCAAATAAAAGCATATATTTTCTCTTCCTTAAATCAATTTTTGAGGTGGACTTGAGTATGGGTTTGAAGATTTTTTAGCTAAATATAAAATAAACTTGTCTAAATGCAACAATCAATGCCATGCATGAGTTTATCTTGATATTACATGTTCACCTTGAGATCAACAATTATTTTATCAATAAAGTGAAGAGAAAGTCTATTTTATGTCAAGTTATAGAGTTTTAGAGTTGCAGAGCGCCGGAGATGCACAGAGCACCGAAGATGCACAGAGCACTAGAGATGCACAGAGCGCCGGAGATACATAAGTCAAAAATGCAGTTTCAGTAAAATTGCAATATCTCACTCATTTCTTAATGAAAATCCGTATTTCAAAATGATCTAAAAATCTTAAAGAGAGAGGAACAAATCCATGAAGATTTTTTGAAGAGATTCATTAAAATTAATAAATGGTTAATGACATAAGTTGACTATTATAGAGTGTCGGAGATGCAGAACACAAAAAGTCAAGAAAAATAGTTTCAATAAAACTATAATATCTCTCTCATTTTTTAATGAAATTCAAAAATTCAAAATGATCTAGAAAGATGAAACTTAGGGGAACAAAACCTAGAAAGAAGTTGAGGAGATCTAGTAAAAAAAATGAGCAATTTATGACAGAAGTTGACTGTTCCACAAGCTCCGGAGATGTTCCAAAAATACTTTATGAAGTTGTTGCAGATTCTTCCAATCTACCAACACACACTCTGAGATTTTCTGAAGGATAGATTGACTATAATTACTCCTAAATTAATGGAGCTAACTAAAGAGTAATTATTCCATGCAAAGATACACATTTAGTTTTGGATGTCTTTCTAAAAGATATTGCATGTCTTCCTTGTAATCAACAATTGTATAATCGGTTAACTGAATGAATAAGTTTAGTTAACTAGATAAATAAGTTTAGTTAGTTGCATGAATAAGTTCTCTACTCTAGAGAGAATCTCAATTAGAAATTAATAACCATAGTTATATAGAGAGAACTATGGCGTAGAATGGAGAAAGGAAGTTGTAAAAGAATTCAATTGAAAGAACTATGTTATTTTTTAGCAGCATGTAATTTGGATCTTGAAGGTTTTTGAATAAAGAAGTTGTTCTACCTATTTACTAATTGCTGGAATTGATTAGTCTCTCTCTGGAGGAAGGAGCAAGGGCCCACTCCAACCGAAGGGCAGAGACTACATTGCTTAGTTTCATTAGTTGTTTTGTTGTTCTACAGTTTCTTTATTCATAATTACTTTTGTTGTTCCTGCTTTATTCTAGAATTAGAGCAGATGCTCAAAATTATTGCTTTCCTTAGATTAAATTGTCTTTTTTAGCAGAGTTAAACCCTAGTCTGTTTCATGCAATTATTATCAATTTCCTTTTGTAGAAAGGATTGCCATGCAAGTTATTCCTTCTCCCTTTTGCATATAGCCATGGACACCACCTTGGATTGATATTTATTAAAATTAAATGATGAGGACTGCAACGACCCTCGTCAGGTGTCAAGACGATTTAAAAATTAAACTTTTATAGCCATGCTACTTATTTGACCATTTTTCCACATACAAATGCCTATCAATAAAACTATTTGCCTCTCTTTCTCAAAAGCTTGAAGTCCCCTTCAGTTTTGAACCTTATGGCACTTTCCTTGGCTGTGTAGTCCACCAAGCTTCCATTCTCAAATGGATTTAGTTTGCTTGAGCCTGTCATGTTTTGAGTAGTTGAACTCCCTCATTCAACCAAATGATTAAGTTGGATAACATCTTCTCTTGAGCCATATGTAATACCATTTCAACTTGTTTCCTCAACCTAACAAGGCTCATCTAGTATGGGGATTCTTAGGTGTTTGAACCAGATAACTGCCAATCCCTATCCCTTGCTCGTGATTGGTTGAAAGAGAGATAGTTAGTACTTTGGTAGAATCTGCCTTTGGGAAATTGATAATATTACCGCATCAATGGAAATGACTTGGTACACATATTTGTCATCTCTAGAATCCATACACAAAGAGGTCGCATACATTGTTCCATCATCATTGAGATATTGAAGAACTACATAACAAATGCCATGAATACCATTAAGTTTCTTCACCCACAATCTTCTCTCACTTCTCTATCATGTCACTAATTGACAAGCAATGTCAATTTCCACATCATCATGTCAAATAATATCAAATTAGAGGATCCACACCACTTGGATGGGCATTTACCATTGATTATAATTAAATTTGAGATTAGGCCCAAATGTAATCTTCAAAAGAATATATTGATTTGTATGGTGATTTAAATCAATTCAAATGAAAGTCTAAAGAATAATATCATCGTTCACAAGATCCACCCCATTCTCAAGTTTGCCCAAGGGATTGGTTCCTTAATAGATTATGACGAGCCCTAGGAGCATGTGGATCACTTTCTTGAAGGAAATGGCTTGTGAGAGAAAATAAACCTAGGTTGCAAGAGAAGTTGTCAAGCGAGGCACCATATATGAAAATGAGGAGCTCAACATTAGTTCTTTCATGCATCAAGGATTGGAGTGCATTGATAATGCAAATGAAATGTGGTGCCCTTTGTCTACCTATGCCTTGGAAAAGCTTTATAATCCCCACAATCCCTATAGCTGAGAATTCTCTGATATGCTCTTGGAAAGGGAAATGTGTGGATCACCTTCTTGCAAACTTGAAGATCCTTTTCATGGATAAGTTGTCACTTCCAAGCTCCTCCTCTATTGATAGGAATATTTGGCTTTTGTTATTCTCGATTGTAGTGGAATTAAAAAATTACTTTGCTTATATTTTGACATTTCAAAATACAAAATAATGAAATATTTTAAATCCTAATAACTTGTGTGCTTATTCGAGATGCAAAGTTGTTTTTAAATTTAATATACTTTTTTGGTATCTTAAGAAAAGTCAGGAGAAGGTTATGATGATGGGGTAGAAAGACATATTATGATAGAATAGTATGAATGTTAAGAAGTGCATTTTATATGGAGAATACCTAGTAGCCTAGCTGCTAGTATAAAATCCATGGGACCACCCCATTATAAAATGCTCCTAAATTTCTTCAATGACACCTGTTGAATTTTTTTAGAAACTCCCCTTCATGAGGACGTCAGTGTGGTCGCAACTAGTCTTCTGAGAGGGATAGAGGCTCCCATACTCTAGATCCCAGAGATAATACTTCTCGTGGTGGCTGGTCTTAGCCTTCTAGGCTGCTATTTGCCTCTTCTCATGGGCATGGTACTTCTGGTTGGCTGAAATCCAACAAGTTTCCTTGCCCGTGGTTGGCCATTTCTCCAGTCCATACTCAACAACCCTCAGAGGATATCCCTGAATAAGAAGATGCTCTCACTAGTTGGAAGCTTATTGATGATGATATCCTTGGAGATGCATGGGGAACCCTGATGATAACGATTGAGATCCTTCTTCTTCTACCATTGCTTTAGTTGCTTAGTGTTGTTTGGGTTTGGCTTTATTATTTTGTTGTCTTTGTTTTGGACTATGCCCAATTAGATTAGTGTATTGTGTCATGTCAAGAACACTTCCATTGTGTTGTGTCTAGAACACTTCCACACTTCTTTCTATATTTTTAGTTTGGGGGGCATACTTGCATTTCTACTCTAGATATTGTTGCACATTTGATCATGTCACTTACACATAATCCATTCTATTTGAGTATTGTTCATAATTCTCGTAATAAATAGAAAATCAAATATGGATATTATGAGATGAAAATGCATACAACAGAAGAATGTGTGTTTCGTAAAATTGATAAAATGAAACAACTTCTTCTTAATCATGGTATTTCTCTACTTGATCAATATAATCCAACACCTGTAGAAAAATCATCCAGTCTCACTTAGACATCTTGTAAGATACCATCATTTGAGGATGAACAATCTAGTTAGATGACTTGCATTTATATCTCATCTCACCATCATCTAATGCTACATTCAAATCCGGATTTGCTCCCTTGAGAATTTCCAGAGATTCCTTGCACCAGCATATTGATATTATCTTTCCAGATGCACCACATTGGGATAGATTTCTACTAGACATATCATCTCTATTTGTAAAGTCCCAAATTTTATATTTAGAAGACACCATTGAGGACATTTATCTTCTATTTGATGACAATTCTTTTGCTACTACAAAGTTTAGAGAGGTTTCACAAAGAGCTTCCAAATATTCTTTGCATCAGGACTTCACATTAGATTTAGATTATTTCCATATGGCATGCATTGACATTCTACACATCAATTCTTCAGACATTATTTCTCTTTCTTTGGCTACATCAACTTCTATAGTGATAGATTCTGTAGATATTCATAAGTCCACATATTTGACTCAATCATTGTATCAACACTTATCACCTGATAGAATTGGCTTGGAGATACTTCAGCAACCTTTGAAGACATCATGGGCATGATCTAGGTCTTTGAATCATGTGCAAAATTTAGAGACATTCAACCTTCTTCCTGCATATTCCTATCTGGAATGGGAAGATCACCTGCACACTTCTATGGTTTTCTTTCTTCCCAAGGGGACAAATTTTGTTTAGCATTCATGGATCATCTTCAACATCTAGTGTCAAGCATCTACTGGTACTATAGGAGGCATTTTGAGGGGATCCTGCATGGTTTCTCTTCTCATATTAGTTTTGGGAGGAAGCATTTCTTTGCATGGAGTTTATTCCTTCTCATTTTCTGGGGGGCTCGCATAGACCTTCTCACTTTTCTCTCCTATGAGGGGGGAAATCTATTGTACGTTAGTGATAGAAGTAGTCCTTGGGTGGTCATGTTGATTCCTCCTTCTATTTTCTTCTTATTCACTTGTACAATTTAATTATACATCATTTCTCTTTTGGAGAGGAGTTTTTCTCACTAGGTTTTCTCCTTTACTCCACTTATGAGAAATTTGTTGTACATGGGTACCTAACATGGATAAGTAGCTGAGACCCATCGTCTTGGTATCACTACTCCCTAAGTTGCACTTAAGAGGGGGTGTTAGTGTAAAAAGGGACTATCAAACTAGTCAGCTTTTAGCCTACCTAGGAGAGTCCTGTTCACACTAGATTAAGTAACCACTTAGGGGCTTTTAGAGTTTTTTCTCACCTCATGTGGTTGGGACATGTGTCTAGGTCACTTTGTGAGACACCTAATACATGCATACTTGCCACTTGATCAAACACATGTCATTTGAGCTAGACAAGTGTTGCACCTTTGGAGAGGTAGTCAGTCATCGTGTCCTACCTTCCTACCTCCACTACCTTGCCTATATATGCAAGGCTTCTTTGTACATTTTACTAAACTTTCAAATGGAAACATCATTTTGGCTTATTGTGTGCTCTTAGCTTGTGGAAATGTTCTTGCTTTCTGATCTTGGAAATCCCAACAATCATTACATCATATTTTGTGTTAGTTTGCTTTTTCTTTTCTTTATGTTTCCATGTTGCTAGTTAGCATGTGGATGATGCAAAAATACCTTTAGTGGTGTTTATTGTCATAGGTGACTTTAAAATGTGTCGTCTTGTCATCTCACTTCTTCCTTGTGCTTTGTTAAGTTTCTATTTGGGACTTTTTATTCTTCCATTTAACTAGTGTGTCATTGTATTTTAATTGTTCTATTTACACTTTGTTTTTCATACTTATTTCACCTTATATCTTTGGTTCATGCTTATCTTCCCACTTAGTGAGTCATGCTTAGTCTTCCATAATCCTTTTTATTCCTCATTTTTCATTTGCCTTTGTTTTCATTGTTCACTTGGGTTTCTTACTTGATTTAGCTCTAACATTTGTCTATGTTTGCATTGCCTTTGTTTCCATATTACACTTATGCTCATAACCCATTGATTCTACATTGTTTCATCATGCTTTCTAGAGATTACTTATTGATTTCACATTGTTATATCTCACTTTCTAAATCTCATATATTGTTCCTACTTTGACACATCTTGTTATATTGATTAGAACTTGTACTTTGGTCTTATATCAATACATATTTCATCCTAGAGATTTAAGCATCGAGCCTATATATTGATACATCTTATTCCCTAGAGTTACTTTTTGCACATCCGTTACTATATCATGCTTCTAGAGCCAAACCTCTTGATCCTACATTGCCATATTCCATTTATAGAGTCACACTTACTTTGGGGAAGAATTATGATCTCCCCATGACACATTGAGCTTACTTTGCCATATATTTACATTGGGGGGATCATGTCTTCTCCCTTACATTTTTTACTTCCTTACCACATCCTTAAACTTGGGGGCATAATGCCTTCCCCCTCATGCCTTATGTGTTCCTACTGTATTTACATTGTTGGTGTTGTGCTAAGAACTCCTCTTTTCTATTATACTTGGGGGCATCATGCTTCTCTTCTTTACATCTTATGCCTTAAGTGCTATACATTTATGCTGCAGGGCATCATACCTTCCCTTGATTATTTATGATGACCTTCATTTCACTATTCTACCTATCTGAGGGTATCTAGATTTGATGATCACATCCTTACATATCACTTATTTATATCTTCACACTTATCCATGAACATTATTACAAATTGATCTATGACACATATCTATATGCATTGACATATTCTAAGATCATGTGTTGATTTATCATCGATTTTATTATTTATGCCATGTACATTTATTGCTTTATCATTCACAAACTATGATAGTTTCCTCACATACATATTCAATTTCACATATGCTTCATTGGTCATATATTATTCACATATATGCTTTCATTATTATTTATCGACATAACACACATTACTACTTATTACATCATTCTATTAGGCCATTCAAGGCTATGCTTATTTGGTTATTTTACTTTGGCCATGAGCTTACACTGATACATCTTGTGAGTCACATTAGGGGTACCATGTTGTTTCCCCTTTAAATTTTGACCATCATTTCCTTATATTTATAGAAATTCATATGCATTGGTATTTTTAGTATTCGAAATTCAAAATTCTTATTCTACTTTTATCTACTACAACTTCTACTTTGCATGCAATTTCATAGTTTACATATCTAGTAATCAAGGTAGGCACAATAACATCTAACAAAATTCACTTGATGTTTGATGTGTCTGCACACTCTCTACTAAAGCTCCCATTTTGGAACTTACAAGGGTGTTGGTATGATTGTTGAGTATGGAATTTTAGAAACTAGATGTATTTCAAGTTTGCTTCAACAACGTTTAGGCATTTTCAAACAAGGAGTTTTTCTATATATAAAAAAATGAATGTATTCCCTTATTTGTTTTGATAATTGTCAAAGTATTCTATATTACTAAAAAATCCACATTAGCAAGAAACCTATGGAGATGCAAAAGCACAAATTACCATTTTATTAATATGGAAGATTTTACATTTTAGTACAAAGATTGCCAAAGTACCAAAATATTTTAAGAGGTGCATTTTGTTGGGAGAATAACTAGTGTCTACACTAAAGGAGAGAAAATATATAAACCTACATTAGAAAGATGAATAAGACAATGCCATGACTCTACAACTTGAAAGAATATTGTGTTGGAAATACAAACTTGCCTACATCATTGTTAATTATGTAATTTAGTGAAGTTCAAGAGATCTTTGGAAATTCATTTTAATTTAAGCTATTAGATTTCCCTCACTCCAAAGTGTAGAAGATAGGTAAGGTTTACACATCACAAAAAATTGATGTATTGCAAATAGACGTCACAAAGATTTGGTCTGTTATAACTAAATTCACAACCATGATAAAACTAAAACCATTGTCTATAATTGTAACGTTAGTTTTGTGGTTGTGAATTTGGTTTGGATGTTGATATGGATGCACCGTCAAAGGTGATTTACCATGTTTCCACTAATATAGCCACACAATTGTATGTCCATGTTTTTAAAAATAATTTTATACCAATTGTTGATAGTAAGAATGGATATTTGTAGGGTCTTATAGAACTCATGAAGAAAATATGTACACATTGTTCTTTATTTGAAGATTTGACAAACATTAATATTATACAATGGATTTTGTATTTATGGAAAAATGTTTTTTAATACAAACAAATATGAGTTCAGTATTGCTTCATATGACAAATAAATATTAGTTCATTCAAAGTGTAGAGAGATTAAGTACTTTATTAAATATAAAATCTTTATCATCAAGCATTGTGATCCAAAGCTTCCATATGAAGTAAAAATTGTTGCAAGTATGTGCCTAACCGGTGTTGTCATTGATGTCAACATATCTTTGTTGTCATTGGTGTTAACTGTGTTCTATTCCATTACTTGTTTAGAAGCCTTCTGTGTTGAGGATATTGAGAAAATTGGCCTCTCCGGAAGAATCAAGCGAGTTACAGTGAAGTACAATATAGACAGAGAGTTGTATGCTGAAGAACAGTCCAGTATATTGCTCCGCATTTCCTTCTACTTACAGATCTAGGTCCGTGGATTGGAAGTTGTTTAAAGGGATGTTTGAAGATGCTAAATCCTAAGTTTGAGCCTCTGGTGTGAAGTTGTGAGAAAGCTGCATGCACCAGAGTAAAGCCTGCTCATTCTGATTATTCTCTGGTGACAGGGAGAAAGTATTATGCTCCACATTCCTCCGCAATAAAGTATTTTTCTCTATGGTTCTAGAAGGAAGTCTGGGATGATGATAAGTGCCTACAATTGAAGTGGTTCACATTTTCATGGTCCGCAAGCTATCTTTCTTTTATGACAGTCGAAGACAGTGAAGTTTATGTGTTTCAATATAAAGATCCTATTGTTGAAGTGGCTAAGGTTTGTGTGGTTGCTCCTGGTGATTATAACATGCTTGTGGATGTCTCCTAATCATGTTCCTATCTTGACATTGGTTTGTGTTAAGGAATTAAGATCATGTTTGAAGATTGTTTCCAAATAAGGTAGTGTGTAACCAGTCTTAGGTGACTTGTTTAATTCCAATAATTGCAGAGATCCTTTGAAGATCATGGAAGCATGTTGTGGCATGGAAGATCGTGTTTGAGTCCCAGCTAAGGCATGGTGTGATCCACATACATTTTTACTTCATAATATTATAATAGGTCAGGACCTATTTTGTAAATGTTTGTAATGCCGACCTTGGAGATTATTCCAATGGTTGATGATTGTGATGCTGACCTTGGAGATTGTTCCAATGGTTGATGATTGTGATGCCAACCTTGATGATCATTCCAAGGTTGATGAAGTGTATAAATACTTGTAGTTGAGTCATGAAAAGGTTGTCCTTGAGCAAAAATGGAAAGATAATAAGAAAGGTCCAAAAGACAGAGTAGAGAAGAGGCAAAGCAGAGAAGAGGCAAAAAGCAAAGAAGAGGCAGAGTAGAGCAGAGGAATTGTTGTACTTCAATCACAGACATAAAGAGGTGTTGATCATGGCGGTGTGCCTGGCAGTGAGCGGCCAATAGGGTTTAACAACCCTCAGGGTTTAACAGCCCTTATTGTACTCTTGCTAGGTTTAGGGTTGAGGTAGTGAGCCTGCTCAACCTAGTTGTTCTTCATGGAAGGAAGCCAGTATGTGTAGGCCTATGGAGTGACCAAGCCTGAACATCATTATTTCAAGATTGCAATATATTGAGATCTAATCCCCTCTATGGTTTTTCCCCACCTTGGGGTTTTCCACATAAATCTGGTGTCTCTTGTGTTTGATGTTGTATCTGTGGTTAAGTTTATGATTTCATGCATTCATTGTTAAATCATAATAATTATGGATAAGTGATTGATGTTTAAATTCCAGAAGTGTTTAAGTTTTTGAGACAATTGATTCACCCCCCTCTCAGTTGTTCGGAGCATATCAACAATTGGTATTGTTGACCCATTTTTTCCTCTGACCAGAGCCAAACAATCAACCTGATATTTTCCTTGAAAAGCCTTTGGGAAATGTTGCCTAAAAAATTAAAAGTGCCAAATTTCCTAAAAAAAACCTTACCATTGGCAAGAGCTTGAAAAAATAAGCAGGTTTGCTTTTTACATCACCCTGAAATTCGACCAAATAAAGAAGTTATTGACGGTCAAAGTTTTGGTCAACATATAGTTCAAATGTGCATTTAGCGGGTTTGAAAATCTCTATCGGCCTTAGAAAATATGAACATTTTTGAGTTTTATGCATTTTTTGATTTGCATATCGGGCTAAGGAAATGCATATACAAGGGGGGAATCTTTCGCAGATTCCCAGGAATATTTCGGGTTTGTATATCGGTGATATACAAGTGGAGATGCAAGTGAAACATACAAGGTATAAGATACATTCAGGGAATATTCCTCAAAGATTATGTATTTGTATGTGATGACTTGTATGTTTGCCTTGTATGTTCACACATACAAGCAAATATACATTCGCTAAATATACAAGGCAAGCATACATTGAAGATTCCTCAGAATATTCTGCGCTTGTATGCATAAAAAGGCTTGTATATCAACTTGTATGTTCGCACATACAATTGGCTATATACAAATGAAGATATGCATCGCGGGTATATTCCTTCAAAGATTCCCTATTTGTATAAGGGAGTTTGTATTTTTCCATTTGTATATCTGCATATACAAACAAATGTGCATTTGCTACAGTGTCGCGAAGGGAGATACAAAGGGTTGACACAAAGAAATATGCAAAGGAGTTTGTATATCTCAGAGATACAAGTGGTGGGGCCCGTGAAGATACAAAGAGGTTTGTATATCATATACATACAAAGGTTCAAATGATACAGTGGAATGTATATCGACTTGTATGTTTGAACATACAAGTCGATATACAAGGAAACATATACAATCCGGACCCGAATAGAAGTTTCAATCTATTCTATGTTGTTCTTGGGTCTGCCTTGTATAAAAGGTGTTTGTATGTCTTGACATGCAAAAGAGCAGGTACAAGCCGGATTTCAGACAGGTACAGTTTGGCGGAATGCAGCACTAAGTCCGTGGCTTGTGTGTATATGGCAATTGTATATGGTGATATACAAGCCAAAGATGCAAAAGAGGTATACAAGACGGATCCGATGTGAAAATCAATTCTGGCACATTCAGGCTTCAGGTCTAGTTTGTATGTATAGATGTTTTGTATATTTGCATATACAAAGAAATGTACAAGGAAAATTGATACAAGTCAGACCCAACAGGACAATGAAAAGCAGCTAATGGTCATTTTCAGGTCCGCGGCTTGTATGTTTGCATATTCAGAAGAGGAGAGACAAATGGTGGGGCTCGCACATACAAGAGAAATTGTATGCATATGCAATTTTAGATATACAAGGCATATGCAGAGCCCGATATACAAGGCGCCCTGCACATACAAAGGTGTTGCAGAATGAGTTTTTGATTGCCAATTCAGGCGCCAAGATCCAACGATATACATAGAAATGCAAAAGCAATATATACAGGCAGTTGACTGAAAGTTTGACCGCCTGTATCTCCTTCATTTGGTGAATTTCGGCATGCTCCAAGAGGCAAAGTTGCATATTTTGGTCCCCTCTTTCATTTGGCAGGGTTTTCCAGGAGTTTTGTCACTTTTTCAAATTCAGATCTGGAGTTGCATATTTTGGACGACTGGACATTTCAGCGACTTCTTGAACGAGATATAGATAGTTTTTGCATTCATTACTACAGGTAAGGGAAGCTTCTCACATTCATGATCAAAATATCTCCTCACTGATGCATTGGCTGAAGATTGGCGATGAGTAAGCAGCTGCAATAAAGACTTGAAATATCTCCTATCTGCCTAGTGCCAGATTTTGACGCCATAGCTGTTGTAGCTGGACAGTCATCGATTGAGATATTTTTCTATGACAGCTCTTTGAGCGAATTTTTGTAACTGACTTAGGATAGTTTTGGAATGCAATAAGTATGCATTCGAATGTTGTAAATAAGGTTGGAAATTTTTTGTCATTAAGGCTTTTCTGTTTCCAAACAGGGTTTTCATATGTTGTAACCATGCCTTTCCATTGAATATATGCAAGTTAATTTTACCTCTTTACTGATTTTTCTAGTTCTGTGTGAATCTGCATATGGTTTGTTTGTGAATGTTTTATTCCTCACAATCATATTGCTTCTCACCTCTACTAGAGTCATCTAACCTGTGTATGCCTACTTGCCATATTCTGATTGTATTGTGTATCCTTCAGTTCTGTGGAAGTTTCTTTAAATCTGTCAAGTGTATCACCCTTTTATGTTTTCAAGTTTTTATTCATTTTCATTACAAGCATTCTCTCTCCCTTTTCCCCTCAAAATTTAATAGTTTTAGGTGAAACTAGACAAGGAAGCTGGCCTTCTCTGGAGGTTTGGTCTCATTTAGCAAAGTCCCACAGTTAGAGATCATTCCCATGTTAATCCAGTTTACAGAGGTTTCACAACTATATGCAAGGGTGCAAAACTAGGTGATAACAACTTTGGCACGCGTGGTGGGACCCAAGAAATTAGAGTAATAATCCAATTAACAGCCATTATTGCTAGTTTTGATGTGCAACCAGTAATTGCAGACCTTTAAAAGGTTAAAATTTATACATCTGGCGACTCAGACTGAGGAAAGACAAATAGACTAGTTTTGTTGATACATATTTTATGAGAAAGATAGCGACTAGGAGTTCAAGTTCAAGTCCATTCGAATATTTGCAGCTCTCTCCGCCTAGAAGACAAAGCAGAGCAGTAGCAAGGACTCCAGTTTCCAAAAGAGTACAGTCAACTCCACTAGGTTTCAAACCAGTTGCTTCTGTTCCCATAGTAACTCAAGCAAATCTACCTACAACTCTTCAGATGGAAAGAAATCAGCCATTTGTGACATTTGATGGGGGGAGTCCTTTGAATCTAACGGTGCATGATGTGATACCAATGGCAGCTTTGAAGAATCTACCCTATTTCACAAGGGAAAATCAGACTACTCTGATCGAGCACATTAGAGACATAGCATCTCTGTGTGGGGTTCATCATGTCACTTAGGAGAATGTAGCCATCAGATTGCTGGCTGTCTCTTTCAAGGGGAAGGCATTGCAGTGGTTCAGGAGTCTACCAGTGCAAACTATAGGAACCTGGGATGAGCTAGGAGAGAAATTAAACAAGCAATTTCAAGAAAAATCAGATAATCTATCATTGGTCGAACAAATGACCACCATAAAGAGAGATCTGCAGGAGAAAATGATGGATTTTAACTTTAGATTTTAGAAGACATGGGACAGAATCCCTGCCATGGTAAGACCTCTAGCTGAATATGCATTTCTATATTTTTTGAAAGCCCTAAATAGTGATATTTCAGTAATAATTCAATCACTAGGAGGTAATAGTTTACCAGATGCATATGAATTAGCAATTAGGGCAGAGAATAATCTCATTCAGGCCAGAAAAATAGCACCCAGACCACCAGTGCCTATCTTTCCTGAGATTTAGGCTTCTATGCCTTTGTCAATTCCATGTTTTACCCCTGTGCCTACTATCGCAGCATTACCTAATACTGTCAATTCTGAACCTTCTGCCCCTAGTTCATCTCAAGAGTTGAAAGAGATTAAAAATAGTCAACAAAAGATTGAGGGTATCCTTCAAACGTTTGGAAATGAACTGGTAAACATAAAGAAGCAACAGTACCAGAGGCCCTTTCAGCCTTATCAGCAATCTAGCCAGGGGCAGAATCAATCATTTCAAGGCCAAAATCAGTCGTATCAAGCTAATAGGCCACCTTATCAAAGCAACTATCAAGGTGCTAGACAGAATGTAAATCAAAGGCCTTTTCTGCCTTATAATCCAGCACCTATTAACACCGTAAGGGACCTTGTCCCTACTTAGAATAACCTAGCAGCTGAATATGAGTGGTGCTACCCATGCAATCAGTCACACAGTCAAGCAGCCTGCTCAAATGGAGTAATAAATCAGGCTTTAATGGTGCAAAATGTGTCAGCCTCACAGCCAAGTACACCAAATGATGGGGCTGTACAACAACAGGGACAACCGCAGAGTGATTCTGCTTTCATGAACTGGTAGGAAGGTGAATTTTGTGGCATAAACAGCGATAACACCTCAGTTGCAGCAAATACAAGAGCAAAGAAAAGGGGTTATGAGGTAGAACAAGCAGCAAATAAAGGAAAAGCATCTGCTAATGTTCCTGCACCCCAAATTCCCCATATTCTATAGAGAAATGACCCAGCAAAAGCAAGGGAGATGCCTCGTTTGCAACTAGACGTCGCTGCTACAAAATCAAATCAAAAGGTGAGTGCCATTCCACCTTTCAATATTATTGAAAATATGAAAAAGATGAATGTGACAATGTCTATGTGGGATTCTTTAGCCATCCCGGGCTAAAAAGACATATTGCAATTTGCCTTGTCTGATTTGAAGGTGTCCAAAGATACAACTGTTGACCCAAATAGGGTTGTCCTTACTAATTCCTCTGAGGATAACAACAAATAGCCTAACAAAAGTACTAAGCCACTCCCATTCTATATATCATTGATAATTGGAGATAAATTAGTTCATAATTGCATGGTGGATAGTGGAGCAAGCAGTTCTGTGATGCCTAAACAAATTGCAGACCAATTAGGGCTCAAGTACCAGCCTCTTGAGAAGGGTGTACTCCAATTAGATGGCACAGCTATTAGTACTGTGGGTGTAATAAAAGACCTAGGTCATACTCTACATACCTGTCCCAATGTTTCCATCTTCCAAGAGGTCTTCATTATTGATTTGCCTCCCTATTTTGCCATGTGCCTATCAAGAGAATTCACAGCCAAAATAGGAGGATACCTATCCTCTGACTGGTCCCATATGTTTTTTAGGACCAGATATGGCACTAAGGTGACCCTAAGATCTGAATTGCTTTCAAATCATCACATAGAGCCCTATACACCAAGTGTGGTTAATGCAAATCACATTATTTCTGATGATCCTGAACTTGTGGCGGCTCAAGAGTTACAAGCTGAGAGTATACCAGAGGTGTTATTAAGGGAATGGTCCTCAGAAGATGTTGTAGATGATCTTGAAGCACATATTCAAGAAAATGGTATGGGGGTCTATATACTTCATGAGCCTGAGGCAGCAATTCCAAGTATGGTAAAGGATACAGAACAACAGACAGAGCAGCAAGGAGAAGTATGGAAAATGTACTTTGATGGCTCAAGGAGCAGAAATGGATCTGGTGGTGGTGCAATGCTTGTATCCCCACACGGTGAAAAATATTTTTCTTCTTTTCGTTTTGCCTTTGCATGTACAAACAACACTGCTGAATATGAAGGATTAATTCAGGGTTTGCAGTGGGCAAGAAAGAGGAAAATAGGCTATTTGCAAGTATTTGGGGACAGTGAACTAATTGTAAATCAGCTAAGAGGACTGCATCTTACCAAAAATGATACCTTGAAGTGCTATAAGCATAGGGTATGGAACATGATTAAGGAGTTTGATGCTTTTAATCTGATTTCCATTCCAAGAAATCAAAACTCCCATGCTGATAGATTGGCTACAATTGGGGCACAGTTTGACATCCCTAGTGACATTCAAAAGGAGAAAATGCAGCCTCATGTAAAAATAGTTGACAGACCCTCTATCCCCGATAATAATGTTCATTGGCAGGTCTTTGAAAGTGATGAACAGATTCTGAGATTCCTGTTAGAGGAAGATGAGTTTTCCATGATGAATCAGGATAAACTCAAACAACAGTATAGCAATGATCAGATTATTCAGCTGAAGACAAACAAGCTGCCCAAGGGATTGGTGACTTTGGAGTCTATTTTTGGCACCGATGATCAGATGAAGAAGACTAAGACCGGTATGCAAATAAAAGAGGAACATTATGAGTTAGAAATTTTTAAGGGAAAACTCCTCAAAATAGGTAAAATCTGTATAGCTGAGGACAGGAGAGCTTTTGTTGCTCTTTGTTAGGAATTTAAAGAGGTATTTTCTTGGGATTATTCAGACCTAAAGGGATTTGATCCTCATATTGCCCAGCACACCATAGAATTGGAACCAGGTGCAAAGCCTGTAAGGCAGAGGCAGAGGCCCCTAAATCCAAAGCTAGAGCCCCTGATGATTAAAGAATTGACTGAGCTAATTGAGGGAAAGATCATTTTTCCCATCAAGCATACTTCTTGGGTCTCAAACCTTGTCCCTATGAGGAAGAAGAACAGAGAAATCAGGCTGTGCGTTGATTTCAGGGAACTGAATAGAGCCTCCCTAAAAGACCACTACCCACTTCCATCAATGGAGCAAATTTTACAAGTAGTGGCTGGCTCGGAGAGATTTTCTTTGCTTGATGGATTTTCTGGTTACAATCAGGTGTTAGTCAAGGAGAAGGATCAGTTCAAAACTGCTTTCACTACCAAGTGGGGCACCATGGCCTATAGGAGGATGCCTTTTGGTCTCTCTAACGCTAGCTCGACCTTTCAAAGAGCCATGGATATGGCGTTCAAGGGTTTGCTATACAAACTGGTGCTGGTGTACTTAGATGATATAACAATTTTTTCCAAGAATGCATCTGAGCATTTATCCCACTTAAGGTAAGTTTTTGAGAGATGCCAAGAGTTTGGGATATCCCTTAATCTAAACAAATGCATTTTTGTTGTCCATGAAGGCAAGTTGTTAGGGCACATTGTCTCAAAAGAAGGCATTACTATTGATGCTGAAAGAGTAAGGGCCATTTTGGAGCTGCCTTTACCAAGTCATAAGAAGGGATTACAAAGTTTTATTGGTAGAATTAATTTTCTGCGAAGGTTCATCCTTGATATCGCAAACCTTTTGAAACCTTTGACATCCATGTTGAAAAAGAATATAGTCTTTAATTGGACAAAAGAGGCCAGACTCAGTTTTGAGTCTATAAAAGAAGCATTGTCAGTTGCGCCAACTTTGGTACATCCTAACTTTTCCAAAAAAATTATTCTATATGCTTATGGCAGCCTAGATACAATCTCTCCGATTTTAGTGCAGAAGCAGAGTAGCGGCTTTGAGCAGCCAATTACTTTTTTCAGTCAGGGGCTAGAAGAATATGAGCAGAGGTAAAACTTTGTTGAGAAGCATGTCCTTGTAGTGATACGGAGCCTCAAGAAATTTCGGCATCTTGTTTCCAATAACAAGATACATTTAATGGTGGCTCATCCCAGCGTGAAGGAGTTCCTGTTGAGCAAAGATATAAATGAGAAAAGAGCTAGTTGGATCACCAAGGTCATGGAATATGACATGGATATCCAAGTAACCAAGCTTGTCAGAGGCAAAGGACTCAGTGAGCAGCTCGCTAGTAGTTCCAATAAGGAGGATGAGACACTTTTTACCATTGAGGATGCACCTCAAGATAATGCAGCAGTAGCGAACACAGGCTGGGTTACTGATATGACTAAATTTTTGCAAACTGGCAAATGTCCAGTAGGTCTAGATAGAACTAAAAGAAGATATTATAGATTGCAATCAGTTCCATATGTTTTAATAAATGGCATCCTTTTCAGAAAGGACTTTAATGGTGTATTGTTAAGGTGCATTGATAAAGATCAGACTGACAAGGTATTACATGAATTTCATGATGGAGCAGCGGGGGGTCATTTTGCCCCGAAGACTACTGCCTGGAAGATAATGAGAGCTGGATATTACTAGCCCAACCTATTTAAGGATGCCCATGCATGGGCAAGGAAATGTGTAAAGTGTGCCATTTTTGCAGGAAAGGAGAGGCTGCCAGCCTTACCTCTACGGCCAATTCAAATAGAGCAACCCTTCATGAGATGGGGTGTTGACTTCGTAGGACCCATTAATCCACCATCAAGTGCAGGCCACAAGTGGATTCTTACAGCTACAGATTTTTTCACAAGATGGACTGAAGCAGTAGCTCTAAAGGAATCAAATGAAAATGCTATTTTAAATTTTTATCATGACTTGATTTCTAGATTTGGAGTGCCTGAGTCAATAATTTCTGACAATGCTTTAGCCTTTGTTGGCCTAAAGATAACTGATTGGGCTGTCAAAAATGGGATCTATCTGAATACTTCTTCTAATTATTACCCACCGGGTAATGGTTTGGATGAGTCTACCAACAAAAATCTCATAAGGATTATTAAAAGATCAATGGAGGACAACCAGAGGACCTGGCACACTAATTTGAAATATGCCTTATGGGCAAAAAAATAACTCCTAAGAGGTCCATTGGAAACTCTCCATATATGTTAGTATATGGGAAGGAAGCAAGATTGCCTATCTCTGTAGAACTGCCAGCACTAGACATCATGAATCAGCTAGAAATGTTTGAAGAAGAGAATCCCATGGCTGTCAGATATGCTCAGCTTATGGAGCTTGAAGAAATTAGAGACAAGGCTATGAAGACTATGGAATATCATCAGCTTCAAACAAAAAGAAATTTCAATCAGAAGGCCACCCCCAGAAGCTTTAGAATGGGTGACATGGTGCTTAAATGGGATGAATTAAAAAGCAGACCAGGAAAGCATTCCAAGTTTGACAACATGTGGAGTGGTCCATTTCTCATTACTGAATGCAAGGAGCATAATGCATTTCAGTTATCAAATATAGATGGACAAAATCTGCCTATCCCAGTCAATGGGATACACCTAAAGAGGTGTTTTGAGGTATGAGTGCCTTGAAAATCAGTAAACTAGGTCTTTATGCTTTCAATAAGTGCTGTTGCACATTATTTTAGATCTACTTTTGCTTTCCCTAAATGCTGTCTAGCATAGTTGAAAAAGTTTGCTTTCAACATTTTGTCTTGGTTTGGCCTTCCAAGTGTTCTTCATTGGTTCTATCTTGTTTTGCTAAGGTCAGAAATATCTATATTTTAGTCTCTATGTGACTCTATGCCCAATAGATGTATAGGCCACTGATCTAACTGTTTAGCAGGCAAACATCTCATAGAGGTCACCAAATTGTTGACCCATTTTTTCCTCTGACCAGAGCGAAACAGTCAACCTGGTATTTTCCTTGAAAAGCCTTTGGGAAATGTTGCCTAAAAAATTTAAAGTGCCAAATTGCCTAAAAAAAACCTTACCATTGGAAAGAGCTTGAAAAAATAGGCAGGGTTGCTTTTTACATCACCTTGAAATTCGGCCAAATAAAGAAGTTATTGACGGTCAAAGTTTTGGTCAACATACAGTTCAAATGTGCATTTTGGCGGGCTTGAAAATCTCCATCGGCCTTAGAAAATATGAAATTTTTTGAGTTTTATGCATTTTTTGATTTGCATATCGGGCTAAGGAAATGCATATACAAGGGGGGAATCTTTCGCAAATTCCCAAGAATATTCCGGGTTTGTATATCGACGATATACAAGTGGAGATGCAAGTGAAACATACAAGGTATAAAATACATTCAGGGAATATTCCTCAAAGATTCCGTATTTGCATGTGACGGCTTGTATGTTTGCCTTGTATGTTCACACATACAAGCAAATATACATTCGCTAAATGTACAAGGCAAGCATACATTGAAGATTCCTCAGAATATTCCGCGCTTGTATGCATAAAAAGGCTTGTATATCAACTTGTATGTTCACACATACAATCAGCTATATACAAATGAAGATATGCATCGCGGGTATATTCCTTCAAAGATTCCCTGTTTGTATGTAAGGGAGTTTGTATTTTTCCATTTGTATATCCGCATATACAAACAAATGTGCATTTGCTACAGTGTCGCGAAGGGAGATACAAAGGGTCGACACAGACAAATATGCAAAGGAGTTTGTATATCTCAGAGATACAAGTGGTGGGGCCCGTGAAGAGACAAAGAGGTTTGTATATCTTATACATACAAAGGTTCAAATGATACAGTGGAATGTATATCGACTTGTATGTTTGAACATACAAGCCGATATACAAGGAAACATATACAATCCGGACCCGAATAGAAGTTTCAATCTATTCTATGTTGTTCTCGGGTCTGCCTTGTATAAAAGGTGTTTGTATGTCTTGACATACAAAAGAGCATGTACAAGCCGGATTTCAAGACAAGTACAGTTTGGTGGAATGCAGCGCTAAATCCGTGGCTTGTATGTATATGGCAATTGTATATGGCGATATACAAGCCAAAGATGCAAAAGAGGTATACAAGATGGATCTGATGTGAAAATCAATTCTGGAACATTTAGGCTTCAAGTCCGGTTTGTATGTATAGATGTTTTGTATATTTGCATATACAAAGAAATGTACAAGGAAAAGTGATACAAGTCAGACCCGACAGGACAATGAAAAGCAACTAATGGTCATTTTCAGGTCTGCGGCTTGTATGTTTGCATATTTAGAAGAGGAGAGACAAATGGTGGGGCCCGCACATACAAGAGAAATTGTATGCATATGCAATTTTAGATATACAAGGCATATGCAGAGCCCGATATACAAGGCGCCCTACACATACAAAGGTGTTGCAAAATGAGTTTTTGAATGCTGATTCAGGCGCCAAGATGCAATGATATACATAGAAAGGCAAAAGCGATATATACAGGCAGTTGACCGAAAGTTTGACCACCTGTATCTCCTTCATTTTGGTGAATTTCGGCATGCTCCAAGAGGCAAAGTTGCATATTTTGGTCCCCTCTTTCATTTGGTAGGGTTTTTAGGAGTTTTGTCACTTTTTCAAATTCAGATCTGGAGTTGCATATTTTGGACGACTGGACGTTTCAGCGACTTCTTGAATGAGATACAGGTAGTTTTTGCATTCATTACTGCAGGTAAGGGAAGCTGCTCGCATTCATGATCAAAATATCTCCTCATTGATGCATTGGATAAAGATTGGCGATGAGTAAGCAGCTGCAATAAAGACTTGAAATATCTCCTATCTGCCCAACGCCAGATTTTGTCGCCATAGCTGTTGTAGCTGGACAGTCATCGATTGAGATATTTTTCTATGACAGCTCTTTGAGCGAATTTTTGTAACCAACTTAGGATAGTTTTGGAATGCTATAAGTATGCATTCGAATGTTGTAAATAAGGTTGGAAATTTTTTGTCATTAAGGCTTTTTTGTTTCCAAATAGGGTTTTCATATGTTGTAACCGTGCCTTTCCATTGAATATATGCAAGTTAATTTTACCTCTTTACTAATTTTTCTAGTTCTGTGTGAATCTGCATATGGTTTGTCTGTGAATGTTTTATTCCTCACAATCATATTGCTTCTCACCTTTGTTAGAGTCATCTAACTTGTGTATGCCTACTTGCCATATTCTGATTGTATTGTGCATCCTTCAGTTCTGTGGAAGTTTCTTTAAATCTGTCAGGTGTATCACCCTTTTATGTTTTCAAGTTTTTATTCATTTTCATTACAAGCATTCTCTCTCCCTTTTCCCCTCAAAATTCAGTAGTTTTAGGTGATAACTAGACAAGGAAGCCGACCTTCTCTGGAGGTTTGGTCTCATTTAGCAAAGTCCCACACTTAGAGATCATTCCCATGTTATTCTAGTTTGTAGAGGTTTCACAACTATATGCAAGGGTGCAAAACTGGGTGATAATAGGTATCAGAGCCAAGTCCCTTTGGAAAGAGTCTAACAACTCGAGGGAGATCCTAATGGAGTCAAAAGGAAAACAGGTACTCACCAATACACCCAAATGTTCATCAAGAGATATCAAAGGAAGATTGTCCAAGGAAGCAATTTATGAAGAAAAGAGTGTCAACCATCAAAGATGTTCTGAAGTACGCACCAGTGATGAAGTCATGTTTCAAAGTGAAAACTACTGGGTTATTGATAGTAGTTGTTCAAACCATATGACTGGTGACAGGAGTAAGTTTGTAAGTCTAGAAGAATGCAATGAAGGACTAGTTACATTTGGAGATGACTGCACTACAAAAATTTGCAGAATAGGATCAATCAATTTTGGTAACAGAAAAATTTCTGAAGATGTTCTTTATGTAAAGGATTTGAAATAAAACCTCTTAAGCATTGGATGGTTATGTAAAAAGGGTTTCAAGTTTGTACTTGAGAATGATTCCCTTGAAATCAGAGAAAAATTTGGAGCTACAATAGCAATTGGAAAAAGAACATAAGAGAATCTCTATCAACTCAGAAATAGTAATTTTCTTGGGTACACATCTCAGACTAGTGAAAGTTGGGTTTGGCATAGAAGACTTTGTCATACAAATCTTGATGACTTAACAAAAACAAGCTCAGCTCAGATTGTGAAGGACCTACCTGAGATTGATTACTCAAACAACATTAGCTGTAGGAAATATCAAAGGTTGTCAAGAAATATATGGCATGATAAAGAAAGATCTTCCACAGAATGATTGGAATTGATTCATACAAGCTTTTGTGGCCCTACAAAGATACCAAGCCTCCATGATTACAGGTACTTCATCTTTTTTATTGATGATTTTTCTAGAATGACTTGGGTTAGTTTTCTAAAGGATAAATCAGAGATTCTAGATGCACTCAAAATCTTTAAAGAAATGCTTGAAAATGAGCTAAGCTTGAAAATCAAAAGTTTGAGAATTGGCAAAGAAGAAGAGCTCATCTCAAATGACTTCAATATGTTTTGTGAAACCTATGGGATAGAAAAACAACTCTCTGCAAAAAATAAGATAATGGAAGAAGCAAGTAGAACTATTTAGGAAACTGCAAAATGAAGAAGCAAATCTGCCAGACACATTTTGGAAAGAGGCAATTCAAACCAACGTCTATACATTAAACAGAGTTCAGGTAAGAACCAAGGAAGAAAAGACTCCCTTTGAGTTATGGTGTGGATCAATACCCACTATGAAATATTTCAAAATCTTTGGAAGCAAATGTCTCATTAAAATGGAAAAGGACAATACTAAGTTTGAGGAAGGCATTTTTCTCAGGTACTTATCTTGGACCAAAGCCTACCTCTATTACAACAATAGATTGGGAAGGATTATTGAATGTACAAATGTTAAAGTTAATGAGAGCATTCAAGAGAATTTGGTTTGAACCGATAAGGATTTGCAAATTGAAGAACAAGAAGGGTTCTAGACTACCAAATGTGATGTGGAAGGTCACAAAGTTGTTGTGAATCAAGTGAATCTGTGCCTGATCGGCAGTATTGATAGTAACAACTCAAAAATTGCAGAAGAAGATACAGACTTGAAAGAAAATATAACAGAAGCAAATGATCACATTAAAGAGTTAAGAAAACAAATCAGGCAGCTAAAACAAACTCTAAAAGAGGAAAATGATGAAAAGACAAAAATTGAGAAATGTCTAAAAGACAAACTTAAAGACAACATAAAGCTTGAAGAAGTTGAAGACTTGAAATCTGATCTGAAACTTGTGCGGGCACAAAAAAACCAATTCAGTGTGAGTGCTACCAAATACGATAAATTAATGGCAAGCCAAAAAAATGATGATGTCAAAGAAAGCATGAAAATTGAAAAGGATAAAGGGCTCAGAGCAAGTTAGGAAGAGAACAAAAATAAACAGATTTAGAATCAAAGAAGCAGAAGACCATCAATCAGGTAGCCAAACGCTCAAAGGTATCCTCTCTTCAATGGTCACTGTTATAAATGCAACAAGTACGGTCATAGGGCTACTCAATGTAGAAGTAGAATGAATCAAAATGCTCTATCTTTCTCTAGTAAATACCTAAATTGCAAAAGGATTGGTCATAAAGCAAATGAGTGCAGAAGTATGTCAAGAATTATGCCAAACTATTCTGGGAATGGTCAACTCTTTAATGGCAAGTGTTTCATATGCAACAGATTTGGACACATGGCTATTCAATGTAGATCAAGGATGAATTCATTCAGAGGAAGAAATCAAGGACAAGGAAACATTGAATGTCTCAATTGCAACAGATTTGGACATATTGCAAAATTCTGCAGAAATAAGAAAAAGGATAATCAATCAGAATCAAGGGAACCGGTTGAAAATGTTGATCTAGCACAAGTCAAGGAAGAGATGAACCAGGTTTGGGTCAAGAAGGAAATAAATGAAGGAAGAAATGAGTCTACTCTAGGCTTCGGAGCAGCTACTTCCTCCAAGAAATAGATTGGGAATTATGGCTCAGGGGGAGCCGTATTGTAGATTTTAAATACCCCAGCCAGATAGTCAGTACTGAGATTTGGCACGGAGATATGTTATGATAGTTTGCTTGGAAGGGTGCTGATCCAGAAGCCTAAAAATGACCAAATGTGTAAGTAAGGAGGGCCTACAAGTGATCAAGAGCCTCTACCTCTCAGTTATTCAACTGCATCTAAGAAGCAAAAGTAGTAGAAGAAGAAAAGTAAAAGAACTATCCAGAAGAAGAGGACCTAGCTGAACTAGGTCAAGGTTCAAAAATATCCAAGACTGTGGCAAATGAAGCACCTAAATCAGAGACCATTGAATCTAAACCTGCAAAAGTAGAAATACTGCCAGATAAAGCTGGCACTGAACCTGAAGAACCCAAGGAACCACATGTGATTCCAGTCAAGACAATTCTAAGGTATTTAAACAGTACAATGGATCAAGATTTGTGGTACCCTAAGGACAGTGACTTTACTCTCAGTGCATATCCTAATGCAGATTGGAACAGAGATGTGGATGACAGAAAAAGTACAAGTGGAGGTGCATTCTTCTTGGGAAAAAGGTTAGTATCTTGGTTGAGCAAGAAACAAGATTCAATATCCCTGTCTACTGTAGAAGCAGAATACATTGCAACAACATGCAGTTGCACTCAAGTGTTATGGATGAAGCAGACTTTGAAGGACATCAGAGTTATGTATGAAGATCTAATCGCAATCTTTTGTGACAACACAAGTGCCATAAACATATCAACAAATCCAGTGATGCATTCAAAGACAAAACACATATCCATCAAGTATCATTTTCAAAGAGAAAAGATAATAGAGAATGAATTCAAGTTGGAGTATGTTTCTACCAAAGATCAGATTGCAGACATTTTCACCAAACCTCTGCCCAAGGATACTTTTGAGTATCTCAAAGAAAAGTTAGGGGTTATCACCCCTCCTGCTCCAAACTATGATGCACAATAGTGCATCAGTCTGGAGGTGCTCAAAGATCCAGATTGATGCCTTTTAGGGCTACTTCTTAGGGGGAGTAGTCAGAGAGTTCAGAAGAGAGATTGAATCAAAGAAAAAGAGTGCAAGTATGTGCCCTTTGCCATTGATGTCAAAGGGGGAGAGAAGTCATGTGAAAAACTTAGATAGACAAAGAGTGCAGATGTGTAAAGAGAAAGGGGGAGAATCTTGTCTTGATGGTTGTTGCAGTTTTCACATCATATGTTGCCATCAATGACAAAGGGGGAGATTGTTGCAAGTATGTGCCTAATCGGTGTTGTCATTGATGTCAACATATCTTTGTGTTCATTAGTGTCAATTATGTTCTATTCCATTACTTGTTTAGAAGCCTTGTTTGTTGAGGATGTTGAGAAAATTGGCCTCTCTAGAAGAATCAAGTGAGTTACAGTGAAGTGCAGTATAGACAGAGAGTTGTATGTTGAAGAACAGTCCGGTAGATTGCTCCACATTTCCTTCTGCTTACAGATCTAGGTCCGTGTATTGGAAGTTGTTCAAAGGGATGTCTGAAGATGCTAAACCTGAGTTTGAGCCTCTGGTGTGAAGTTGTGAGAAAGCTGCATTCACCAGAGTAAAGCCTGCTCATTCTAATTATTCTCTAGTGACAGGGAGAAAGTATTATGCTCTGCATTCCTCCATTATAAATTATTTTGCTCTGCAGTTCTAGAAGGAAGTCTGGGATGATGATAAGTGCCTACAATTGAAGTGGTTCATGTTTTGGTGGTCCACAAGCTATCTTTCTTTTATGACAATCGAAGATAGTGAAGTTTATGTGTATCGATGTAAAGATCCTATTGTTGAAGTGGCTAAGGTTTGTGCGGTTTCTCCTGGTGATTATAATGTGCTTATGGATGTCTCTTGATCATGTTCCTATCTTGACATTGGTCTGCATTAAGGAATTAAGATCATGTTTAAAGATTGTTTCCAAATAAGGCAATGTGTAACCAGTCTTAGCCGACTTGGTTAATTCTAGTAATTACAGAAATCCTTTGAAGATCATGGAAGCGTGTTGTGGTGTGGAAGATCATGTTTGAGTCCTAGCTAAGGCGTGGCATGATCCACATACATTTTTACTTCATAATATTGTAATAGGTCAAGACCTATTTTGTAAATGTTTGTGATGCCGACCTTGGAGATTGTTCCAATGGTTGATGATTGTGATGCCGACCTTGATGATCATTTTGAGGTTGATGAAGTGTATAAATACTTGTAGTTGAGTCGTGAAAAGGATGTCCTTGAGCAAAAATGGAAAGATAATAAGAAAGGTCCAAAAGGTAGAGCAGAGAAGAGGCATAGCAGAGAAGAGACAAAAAGTAGAGAAGAGGCAGAGCAGAGTAGAGGAATTGTTGTACTTCAATCATAGACATAAAGAGGTGTTGATTGTCTTAGTGTGCTTGGCAATGAGCCACCAGTAGGGTTTAATAGCTCTCAGGGTTTAACAGCCCTTATTGTAATCTTGCTAGGTTTAGGGTTGAGGCAATGAGCCTGCTAGACCTAGTTGTTCTTGTGATGGGTAAAACATGGGATTAATCAAATCAATAACAAAACCCAATACATCAATGAAATATGAAGGAAAAAGAGATTTAAAATAGTAAATAGATATACTTACAACCTTTACCTTATGCCTTCCATTGCTTGTCTTTTCTTTCTTGATCTTGATGGAGATGAAATGGCCCTCAAGAAGCTTGCTTCCTCTCTTCGAATCCTCAAGATGACAAGGAGAAGTTGGCTTTGATACTTGTTGTATTTGAAGATCAACTTCAAACACAAATGTGAGTGGATGATAATGAAGTGCTATGGAGATGGGTGCTAATGGCGCGCTAGATTTCCTGCAGCATAAGTTTACTCAAATGATGGATATGAAATGAAGAAGAAGAGAGTTGTATTTATAGAGTTGGGTGAGAGAAGATCAATGGTTGAGAAGAAATAAGAAGATCAACGGAGGATAATGTTCATACGAACGTGCACGAATAGAAGGACATGTGTCATTCAAAAAGAAGCTTTGTTGAGTTAAATGCTTTCTTGATGAGGATGAGTTTTGTTTTTCTTAAATTAGAATTTATTTTTCTAATTTAAGAGCAAAGTTGCTTTAAAGTTGTTTTAACTCAGCTTTTGCTTTTGTATGACAAGAGGAATATATTTTTAGAAGATATGAAGATTTCTAGAAGATAAGAAAGCATAATTAAATAAATAGATTTATTTATTTATTTTGTAGATAATTTGGAGGAATAAAATAAAATATTTAGTTATATTTTATTTTTGTGAAGATTTAAGATTTAATTTAAATAAAATTGCATTTTATCTAAATTTGGAAGAATAAAAGATTTTAATTAAATAATTAAAATTATTTAATTATTTAGAAGAATGAAGTTGGTGTAGATGAATTTAATTAATTAAATAAATGTAATTTATTTAATTAAATGGGAGAAAGTGAATCAAATGAATAAATAAATTTATTTATTTATTGATAGAGGACTATGAAGATGAAATAAATATTTAAAACATTTATTTAAGTAGAGTCATGTCATTTTTAGGTGTATACATTTTGCCCCTCTTTGATGCAATGTGTTTTATCACGTTGTTTCAAAGAATATGAATTTTTGACAATGATACATGCCCCAGTTTGCCCCTGGTACAAGTTTAATGACAGGATGCCCCCTCGGGAGATTGGACAGGAAGAAGACAGAAGGAGTGAGACGGACAATCTCATGAAGAAGAAGGTGGAAGGACATGTTAGGGTGGAGAAAAATAGGACATGGTTTGGAGAAACAAACATGGGAAGTTGTCGCAGTTGCCACACAGTCAGATATGGTTCACTTGCTATATATAGGAGCTGGGTCCACAAGTTCTATTCATTTATACACTTGTCCTTAGTTGATTGGTCTTTGAGAGCTTAGGAGAGCATGGCAGCTAGATAGATAGATATTCCGCGCGAGGAGCACCGGTTTGAGTGAGTCCAACAGTTCGATTGGCTAGCGGAGGCAGGACCACTGGTATGTAGTTCATCAAAACGCGCTAAAAGTCATTTATTAGGGCAATAAATGCTTAGGGAAAAATACTAGGATAGATGCATCGAATGACACTCTGAAATGGTGCATATGCTTAGAAGTAGTGCATTTGAGATGTATTACGGTGCATATACTAGTTTAGCGCATACAAGTGATGAGTTGGCGCATCTACTTTGGAGCGGCTCATGTGACATAATAAGTGGCACATATGACAGCACGGCGCATACATGTCAAAGGGCGGCACATTCACGGTGAAGTGGCGCATATGGTATGGATCGGCGCATCTCCGTAGCCTGACATACAACAGCAGGCTATGGTTGCACTACAGAGTCAAGTTAGGCATCTGAGGGCTCATCTGAGAGCAGCAGAGTCTAGTAGAGATGCAGATGCGGCACGGATATCAGAGCTATCTAGAGAGAGAGATGCAGCCTTGGCTAGTATGCGAATGATGAGAGCAAAGAGGGATGTAGCCATGGTAGCTATGGGTACAGATGGTACTTCTAGCTTCTTGGTTTCACAGGTGCAGCAGGCACAGACACAGTTGGCCCAGGTTTAGAGTGAGCTTGCCAGAGCGCAGGCGCAGGCTCAGTACTACAGAGGGTTATACCACGAGGCAGTGTCAGTGGATCAATGTGCACCTAGCTTTAGGAGCCAGTCAGTGGCATCTCAGAGGGCAGGTGGGTCTCGATCTGTAGACTCAATGAGGGGCCCACATTAGCCAGAGGGAGATAGAGGAGAGGGCAGTGCAGGGAGCAGTGCTCCACGACATCAGGGTTAGCCTGATTTGGATACTTGTACCAATTTTTGATCTGATATACACATTTTTTATGGCTGAGATATCTTGTATATGTATTATTTTTGCCCCGAGACATGTATCACTATCGTTTTGTATCTTGTATACATTTTATGATATGACTCTGAGAGATGGACAGATATTTTGATGTGTTGTACATTTGGACATGATTTTATGGTTATATGATGATGCAGTTATTGATATTCTATATGCATGTGTTTGATGTGTATATGTTATGGATGCAATCTATCTTGTGATGTTTTATATATGTGATGCATACTAGATGGATTGTAGGATGATTTGATATTTAAATGTAAATGTGACATGTTATGGATATGATTATGCAGCTCTATATGTATCTGTCTATGTTTTTGAATTTTGATATGATATGTGGATGACTTAATGCACTTGTTATGTATGTAAATGATTTAATCATGTGAATGACTATCTCATGTGTGTTGATAACTAAGAGGGGGGGGGTGAATCAGTTATCCTAATTATTTCCCTTTTTGAACTTTCTTATTAATTAATGCAGCATTGAATCAAACACAAAAACATTACCATGAAATAAGAAACACATGACACAGTATTTTTGACGTGGAAACCCTGTTAAGGGAGAAAACCACGGGGTGATTAACCCAAAGATTATTCTCTGTTAGAAGAATAGGGAATTACAAAAATGGCACTTGCCAATTAGGGCTCACTGCCCGAGCACACTGCTCACAAAGAGGCCCACTGCCTACAAGGAGACACACTGTCTACAAAGTGATAAGAATCACAATCTTGAACTGATTGGAAGCATCTACATATGCTGGAGTTCAGTTCCGGTTAGGCTCAGTACACTGATCTGCTGCACTTCATCTTTCCTCTGTTCTTTATTCTGCTATCCTTTCACATACCGGATCTTTCTTACTACTTCTGCTTTGTTCTGCACTTGTTCGCATACACCATCACACTGTTTCGATCTTCACAACTAAATCCATCCTCTATATATATCCGCACAAGTAATTTCATCACCTTTCTAGTCGGCATCCGGAACAGTCTAGTTTCTTACAAACTCTGTTCTGTCGGCTGAATCCTTGCTCTCCAAGCAATGCGGATCAAGAATATACTTGTAGATATCATTAATCATGTTGGCCAAACATGATTCATGCCTTCACAACCTTTACCATCAACAGTAACACATCCGGAAAATAGTCTGATACTCTATCAGTCAGTTCTTCCTTTGTTCTCACTGTCTCTCAGGAATCCGGTACTCAGCTATTCATATCTTTTTCTTTGTCCATCACTGGAGGCTAAATCCTTGGAATATACTACTCAAGGTAGTCCTCTTGACTTCCCCAAATCCGCACTGCACCAAGACACTTCCTCTGAGAGATCCGGACCAATCTGTCGGACCTTGCCACATGCTCTGTTCTTGTTCACCGGACCACAACAATCTTCATTCTGACTTCCGGTAGAGACACACCATGACTTGCGGATATGTGGGATGACCTTTGTTGCCATCAATGACAACAACCATGAATCCATATAGTGTCTCTTGCCAACAATCTCCCCCTTTGGCATTGATGGCAACACTTAGTGAAAAATGACTAAGTGTTTACACTATGCTCCCCCTTTGCTGATGCTTTGTCTTTATATACAATTTCCGGAACTCCCCCTTAGTTGGATTCCTCATTTTTCACTGCTCCTCACTCCCCCTTTGACATCAATGGCAAAGGGTAGGGTCCGCACACCAAAATTTTCAAAAATTTTCTATACATAGCCGCATATTTACATACTCACATATACTGAAGAATGTCTGCAAAAGATGTCTTCAGTTGGATCAGTTCTGTAGTCCAACTTTGCTTCATTCTATCCAAAATTGAAATGTGACCACTCAACAAAAATGCAAATGCATCTGCCCTTTTTAGATCTTTCGGATCACTTGTCTGGGCTGTGATTTGAGCTTCTGCTATGGCCTCATGCATGGCCTCTAGCTTAGGGACAATTAACCCCCTGAGCTCACTCAACCTGCTTATTCTATTTTTCCTTTCCTTCTCTAGTTTCTTGATTTCACTCAAGACTGCAATAGTCTGACATTCTTGATTTGTTATAGAGGAAGAAAGAGGATCAAAACTTTGAGACAAGCTTAGTAGTGTGTCCTCTTGCGCTTTTATTTTCTTCTCAATGTCCACTGTTACCTTGGACCAGGAGATACAAAATTTGTATATTTCACCGCCATCCTTAAGAGCATTTTCTAAGCTCTTTATCCCAATGTTCATGTTTCTCCTATCATTAATGATCAAACCCTAAACCTCGGAGGACCTTTTATCCAAAAACTCCTTCCAGACCTTTTCTTCAGCTGATTTTTCTAGAGATTCAAAATGTGTACTAACACTGCTAACTAAGGTTTTGAGATTACCGGAAGAGGAGGCTACCGGATCTATCTGGATCGATGGCATAATCTTCTCAAGCACTCCGGAGGCAGCCTCTATCAACTCACAGTCTTCCATATGAGACTTTAGGAGCTTTTCATTTGCCTTAGCATTTGCAAATGAGGCTATCTTCATTGTCTGCACTGGAGAGAGGGAATCAAAGTTGAATGGGCCTTGTAGTAGCTCTGGTTCATCGATCTCTATTGTTTCTTTGCTCAAAAATTGTTGAACAGTTTGTGCAGTGTCTCTTGCCGGAGACAGATGTTTCTTTTCTTCTGCAGTCTTGGAACTGTCCTTTGGGATTTTCTCTCCTTCCACATTCTTACCACTATCAGTCATGGTCTTCTCTAATGGAGTCTTCTCTTTCTCTGCACCCTTGGTACTGTCAACCTCTTTATCTTTCACCACTGCTTCCTTCTCCTGTAATTTCTCTTCTTCTTTGGATCCAGAGACTGTAGGGGAAACCGGAGGAGAGATGCTAGCCTGTTCATAGGCCACTTCTTCTGGAGCAGAGGGTTCCAAGTCCACAGCTGTTTCTGCACCTAAGTCCTCTACAACAGGAAGATTGAACCTTTTGAAGGCCTTCCGGAGGATCTCTTCTGTCTCTTTGGCCACCTTGTCAGTCTCACCAAGCATGAGTTGATTCATCCTGGCTTTACTTCTGAACTCATCTTTGCAGTCTTTGAATATTATGTTCATTGTCTTGGGATCAATTTGAGGATATAGCTGAATAGCTATCTGCTCCCAGATCTCAAGATCTTTTGCATGAGCATTATTCTTTCTTATTTCTAATTCCTTTTCTAGGCTTTTAGGAATTAGAGATATGATCTCAATGAAAGCCTTATTGTATATGTTCAGATACTTGATTGTGGCTTCCTGCAGAATCTTTTGGTCAGCCTCATTGTAGTCATCATAAAATTCAGTCATTGGTTGAAGGTTTCCATCCACCGTAACCGACTTGATTACACTCTCTAGAGACAGAGTGGGCTTTTCAACAAATACCTCTGCCATTTCATCCTTGTCTTGGCCTGTGGAGGGTTTACCAGATCCTTTCTTCTTCTGCTTCTTTATTTCTTTTACTCCCTCATCTGACTCAGTTTCCTCTTCATCCTTTTGGCTTTCATAAGCCCTTGTGGCTTTTGTCTTAGATCTTTTACCAGATGCCTGGACTTCCGGTTTTGAACTTTTGGTTGTGGGAGGTGCAGATCTTTTTGATGATCTGGTCTGGGTGGAAGTTTCAACCGGAACACTTTCTTTACTTTTCTTTTCTTCCTCAGCCTTTCTCCTCTTTTCCCGGCTGGCATCAAGTGCCTCTTTTGAGATGCCTAGGCCTTGAGCAATATGCTCTACTTCTTTTCTCACCTTCCTCTTTATCTCAGGTTCCCTGAGTTCTACATGGATCTTTACACTCAGCTCCTCAAAGGTTCCAAACCTTTCTGCCTTTGGATCTTTGAGCTGACTTAGCATGTGTTGAACATGCAGCTCCACTATCTATTCATCCACTTCATACCCCATGGGCATGATCCAGACAGTCCTTGGCTCCACTGCCTCCATTAGGCACTGATCAGTGTCCACCATAAAGCACACTGAGTCTTTGTATTTTTCAACAAGAGACTGGGGAATTCTCTCTCTTGCTTGCATCATGCTTTGGAAGTTTTTGAAGTATCCCCATAGGGTTGTATTTCTTGCTTTGGCATCCCCAAGCCCATGTAAATAGTCTCTTATCTGGACTGCAACAGGTTTGTCATTCTACCATGCACATCCACTTGATCCGGGCAGCTCATTCATGAAGTAGAAAAATAGACATAATATAAGAGTACCATACTTAAAGGAATTCTTTTTGTCCTTCTTGATTTTCTGTATATTTTCCATTAATTGGCTTAAGAGTAGTTCGCAGAGATCATATTCTGCATTCTTCCTTAGCATTTCATAGGCAGTATATACTACAGTTTCGGATACAGAATTCTCCCTGCTGGAGTGATAGATCTTGTATCCTATTATCATGGACGCATACTTGATATCCGGATCAAAAATATCTTCAATGGTCATTGCCCTCTTATCAAATTTTGATCCGGTGGCCTCAGTTACAATGTTATTTTTGACAAATTTGAGGATAGGTATCCCTCCGGAAGAGTATAGACCAGTTACTGCTCTAATTGCCTCTTTTGTGATCTTGCAGGGTCTATCCAGCCATAGGAAGTTGTCATGCATCCTGCTCAGTACATACCGGACCCATTCATCTTCTTCAAAGTAGGGGAAATGAATGAATTGATCAAATTGTTTCTTCTGGATACCCTTATACTCTGGTTTAAGCTCAAAAGCATTGTCTATCAGTTGTTTGTGATAGAGATCTCTCAATTTGAATTCCCCAAATTCCTCAATGCTTGCATGTATGTAAACCCTAATGTCTTCCGTATGCAATACACCATGTGGAACACTAGAGAAGGCTCCTAGTGGATCTACCTCCAAGGATTTGTAAGGATGTTTCTTGAATGTGGGGCGAGGTCTATCAGAGATCTTAACTATATTCAGAGTAGCCATTCTTCAAAGATTTGCAGTGAGATAATGAAAACGGAGAATACCTTATGCGCCTTCGGTTTGCACGGAGTGGTTGGATTGATTTCTTTATGCAATGACTTCGGCAGGAGATCTTTGGTGTGCTTGATGAATCTTGTTGCAGAGCTCCACTTTTCACTTCTTCTTGAGTGCAGAATGAGCAAATGATTTTTGAGAAATCCCTTATATTGCTCCGCAAACCCTAATATCTGATGGCAATAAATGCTCGACCTATATTATTCCGGTTTGCCTTATCCAGATAGCTTGGAGTATCCCGGATCAGTCCTGATCTATGAACATCATGCGGATCTTTCAATCATGAATAAATCGAGATGACACATTACAAGAACATCCCAAACATTCTGTCCAGTCCACAGAGTAAAATAATGTACTTCCGGATCTCTCCGGACCCTTTTGTAGTCCTCTGTCATTCCGGAGCATCTCCCGGAACAGGTCTTTACTTGATCGATCACAACTTCTTTATATCTTCATGCGGACCTCTGAAATCTTGTCTGGATCATCTCAGGACTGGTATCTTCAAACCCTTTACTCCGCATCTTGTGTCACATCCGGCACCACTTGATTGGCTGGGGGAACAGGATTTTCTTTGAGTCTCCCCCTGAGCTAGAGCTCACTTATTAATTTCTGGAAGAAATATCAGCACCAGAGTCTGGTGCGGATCCAACCTCTACATTCTCTAAACTTTTCTTCACCCAAATCTTGCTCATCTGATTCCTAACTTCATCCGCATTCATCTTTTGTTTACCCTTGTCTTGATTCTGATTATACACCAGACCTCTTTTGTCCTGATTCTTGCTTCTGCAGACTTTAGCATTATGACCGGACCTATTACAGATTCGGCAAATAACATTTCTTTGCATATTTGACTGATAACCTCTTGATCTACATTGATTAGCCATATGACCTACTCTATTGCATGTAAAGCATCTACCTTTGAATGATTTGTTTACTTGCATATTTCTGCATTCATGGGATTTGTGTCCATACCTTTTGCAGTTAAAGCACTGTCCGGAGAAGGATGAATTAATCTGATTCATTCTCTTTCTGCACTGATTAGCTTTGTGACCAAAGTGGTTGCAGCTGTGGCAGTATCCATTGAAAGATGGATATCTTTGAGCATTGGGCTGTCTTACCGGAGGTCTTCTGGGCCTATTCCTTGGATTTTCTGATCCAAAATTCTTTTGACCGGATCCGGAGCTTTCTCCTTTCTCATATCCCAAACCATACTTGTCATCTGTCCTCTTTTGACTTCTAAGAAGTACTTCAAGTTGGGCAGAACTTATCTTGAATTTTTCTTTATATTCATTTGCTATTTGAAGATCTCTTTTGAGAGAGGCAATTTGATCCTCAAGTTTTTCTTCATTATCTTTGGCATCTTCAAGATCAGATTCAAGATGTCTGATAATCCTGTCCATCTGGTGGCATTCTTCTGATTTTTCTTTAAGAGATTGTCTTAGATTGTCTTCAGCTTTTCTTTTTTCTTCAATCTCTTGAGTAAACTTTATAGTTCCTGATTCCATTTCATGTCTTAACATAATGACTTCTTTTGATAACTTTTCACATAACTTGGTTTGCTCAGTCAATTCTTCATTTGTATTGCTTTCTTCACTTTGTCTTGCCAATTGTTGGAGCAGCTCCTTTCTCTTTTTCATAGAGAGACTTAATTTGTCCTTTAATTCTCTCATGAATTCATCAGCCTCTTTGAGTCTTTCCTTTAATTCATTGACTTCAGAATTTGACTGTTCAAGATCCTCAAGGGCAGTCTTGAGTTGCTCCCTTAAACCATATGCATCCATTTGAACTCCCAGATCTTCCTCAAGCTGTTAGGCTCTATTAGGAGGAACCTTGCTCTGATACCAATTGTTGATAACTAAGAGGGGGGGGGTGAATCAGTTATCCTAATTATTTCCCTTTTTGAACTTTCTTATTAATTAATGCAGCATTGAATCAAACACAAAAACATTACCATGAAATAAGAAACACATGACACAGTATTTTTGACGTGGAAACCCTGTTAAGGGAGAAAACCACGGGGTGATTAACCCAAAGATTATTCTCTGTTAGAAGAATAGGGAATTACAAAAATGGCACTTGCCAATTAGGGCTCACTGCCCGAGCACACTGCTCACAAAGAGGCCCACTGCCTACAAGGAGACACACTGTCTACAAAGTGATAAGAATCACAATCTTGAACTGATTGGAAGCATCTACATATGCTGGAGTTTAGTTCCGGTTAGGCTCAGTACACTGATCTGCTGCACTTCATCTTTCCTCTGTTCTTTATTCTGCTATCCTTTCACATACCGGATCTTTCTTACTACTTCTGCTTTGTTCTGTACTTGTTCGCATACACCATCACACTGTTTCGATCTTCACAACTAAATCCATCCTCTATATATATCCGCACGAGTAATTTCATCACCTTTCTAGTCGGCATCCGGAACAGTCTAGTTTCTTACAAACTCTATTCTGTCGGCTAAATCCTTGCTCTCCAAGCAATGCGGATCAAGCATATACTTGTAGATATCATTAATCATGTCGGCCAAACATGATTCATGCCTTCACAACCTTTACCATCAACAGTAACACATCCGGAAAATAGTCTGATACTCTGTCAGTCAGTTCTTCCTCTGTTCTCACTGTCTCTCAGGAATCCGGTACTCAGCTATTCATATCTTTTTCTTTGTCCATCACCGGAGGCTAAATCCTTGGAATATACTACTCAAGGTAGTCCTCTTGACTTCCCCAAATCCGCACTGCACCAAGACACTTCCTCTGAGAGATCCGGACCAATCTGTCGGACCTTGCCACATGCTCTGTTCTTGTTCACCGGACCACAACAATCTTCATTCTGACTTCCGGTAGAGACACACCATGACTTGCGGATATGTGGGATGACCTTTGTTGCCATCAATGACAACAACCATGAATCCATATAGTGTCTCTTGCCAACAATGTGATATGCTATGTTTTTGATATGTCCAAATGTACTCAATCGACATAGAGATCATATAGATATGTGGAAGAGAAGAGATGCAGAAATGAGGCTTTCATTTGATATGCTGCAAGATTTTCTTATTGCATGGTTTGATATGGATTGCTGGATATGGGATGGATGTGGATTGTCATCTTGACATTGCAAGTCTTTTTCTTTCATCATTGGGCTCTTTTTGGTATTTTCTCTTTTTGAAATGTTGTAAGGAAATACAAGCATCTAAGTATAATTAAACCGAGATGACCTAAGTATTCCTTACATGGATTTTGATATAGCAAGTTGATACAAGCATCTAGTCAAACTTGAATCTAGATGACCTAAGTACTTCTTGCATTTCAACAGACAAGGATTGCCCCTTTTCATGTTTAGACCTCTAAAGTCCTCGATGATCTTTTGCTGATCATGTTGTTAGACAAAAGTCATCACATTACTAAAGTTTAATCCACAGATAGAAGACAAAGAAAAAGATTATGCCCCCATCATAGCATCTCTAGCTTTTTGGCATCCTTGAGTAGCATAGGAGGACATAATGACAAGAATCTAAGAATTTGTAAGTTAACATGTTCACAAAACATTCTTGAATTAGATGTGTCTTTTTGCCATAATTGATATAGAATTAGTCTGAGTGTTTCGGTATGGTGTTCTGCTTTTGCTTTGGATAGGTTGATGTTTGGTGCCAAGATTTATGTTGTTTTGGGAAGCTTGCTTTGCTGCATGCACTTGTCTGATGAAAGGTATCATAATCTTTTATTGGTATCCTCTTAGAACTTGTGGCATTCAAGAATCCAAATCTGTAACTAGGTCAAGGAGTTGCCCCCAGTTTAGACAATGGATCGACTTATTATGGGTGATATGACAAACAGATGTGGAGAGACGGACCCTAAGGGACTAACCTAGTGCCTCGAGGGCTCATTGCTAAATGGCCTTGCCTACGTGATGATGCAGAGGCGACGTAGTTCAGGGTGAGCCTAATGGACCTAAGACCTAGGCGATGGCAAAGATGCAAAAATGGTATGGACAGTAGGATAGATGACACTTGATAGGTATGGAGAGGAAGGAAAATGGAGTAGAGCGGAGCAGAGCCTCGGGGGCGCATTGAGAATGGCCTTGCCTACGTGATAGCTCAGAGGCGACGTAGTTCAACAACAGTTCACAGTACTGATTCGTGATGAATGATATGATGGACACAAGAGAGATGAAGTCACAACAGATGGTGGAAGTGGTTTGTCATAGATAGCGCCTGTTTACCAGGTTTTCACCACTTGCTTTTATTTGCACGAAAGCTAAAAGTACACATGACACCTGTTTGCCAGGTTTTCATCATGGTACCTATCCCAGGTGCCTATTTGCCAAGTTTTCACTAGAGGATGATTTTTTTTTTTTTTCCTTTTTTTTTTTGTCTGTTTTTTATCACTTTTTTAGTTTTTTTGGATTTTTTCAGGACTCCCTTATATTGGGGTTTTCAAGTATAGAACTTGCGAAGGTGCATGCTGTTGATAGGATCATCGAACAGTTCACCTTCAGATGTAGCTAGTTGATATGCCCCTGACCCATAGGCTGCAATGATGACATAGGGACCTAGCCAGTTAGGTTTGAACTTGCCTTTCTTTTTGTGATCTTGCTGATTTCTGGGATTTTCTCTTAGGACTAGATCACCTACTTGGAATACTCGGGGCTTTACCCTATGATTGTAGATTCTGGACATTCGTTGTTGATATGCTTGTAGATGGTTAAAGGCCTGTTGCCTTCTCTCTTCGAGTAGCTCTAACTCTTGAAGTTTGGTTACTCTGTACTCTTCATCAAATATGAGGCCTTTTAACGAGACTCGCAAGGATGGGATCTCAACTTCAATGGGCAAGAGAGATTTAGATCCGTAGACCAAGGAGTATGGTGTTGCACCTATGGGTGTGCAGATGCTTGTGTGGTAGGCCCATAACACGGGATTTAATTGGACATGCCAATCACGGCCGTCATCATTAACAATCTTCTTTAGGATTTTCAGAATGGTTTTATTTGATGCCTCCGCTTGGCCGTTGCCTTGGGGGTAATAGGGGGTTGAAAAGCGGTGTTGGATATGGAATTTGTCGCATAGTTCCCTGACATCTTGATTTTTGAAAGGTCGTCCATTATCCGTGATGATGGACGAAGGGACACCATAACGACAAATGATATAGTTCAAGATAAAAGAGGCAATCTACTTGCCTGTGATATTGGCTAAGGGCACGGCTTCAATCCACTTCGTAAAGTACTCAGTGGCAGTGATTATGAATTTATGGCCGCTGGATGAAGAGGGGTGAATCTTGCCCACTAAGTCGAGTCCCCACTGGCAGAAAGGCCAAGGAGTTGTTAATGGCTGCAGCTCCTGTGTTGGTGCATGTATCCGGTTCCTGTGGATTTGGCACTTTTTGCACTTCTTTACAAAATGATAGGAGTCTTGTTCCATAGTTGGCCAGTAGTATCCCATGCGTATGAGTTTCTTGGTTAGGGTAGGGCCACTAGAGTGGGTCCCGCATATACCATCATGCACTTCGCTTAGGGCAGTTTGAAATTCCTCACTATTGAGACACCTAAGGAGAGTACCATCGAGACCTCTGCGATATAGGGTATTGGTGACAATGGCATACCGGGATGCTTGACGGATAAATGTTCATTTTTGGTTACTGGAGAGATCAGGTGGGAGGGTATTCTCTTTAAGATAGGCAAATATTTTTCGATAGAGGGGGGAATCAGTTCCGACAATGTGGCAGATGATATGGGATTCAGGGGTGTCATATGTAGGACAGGACACTAGCTCTACCAAGAACTCATAATGTGATTGATTATCTGGTATATCAAGGAGAGATGCGATCGTGGCCATGGCATCTGCAGCTTTGTTCTCAATCCTTGGTATCTGTTCAAAAGAGATCTTGACAAAGTATTCTTTGAAGTCATCTACCATTCGTTTGTAAGGGATCAATTTCTCATCTTTTGTTTGGTAGTCGTCATTTACTTGATTTATGACCAGCTGTGAGTCACCATATACTTGAAGTTCTTGGATATTCTATTCAACTGCTAGCTTGATACCAATGACTAGGGCTTCATACTCTGCCACATTGTTAGTGCAGGGAAACATTAAATGTATGATTTAGGAATTGTGTCGCCACTAGGTGTGATCAACAAGATCCCTGCCCCCGATCCATGCTGAGTGTATGATCCATTGAAATACATTTTCTAGGTTGCTGTGTTTATGTGAGAGATAGATTCATCTGGAAAGTCAAAGCTCAAAGGGTTGTCATTCGTTAGAGGTGCATCTGCTAGTTGATCTGCAAGTACTTGGCCTTTTATGGCTTTCCTATCTACGTACTCAATATTGAATTCACTGAGAAGCATGACCCATTTGGACAATCTACCTGTTAGGGCTGCCTTGTTGAGTAAGTATTTGAGTGGATCAATTTTTGCTACTAGTTTGACTGAATGCGACAACATGTAATGTCTCCACTTTTGTGAGGCAAAGACCACATCTAGGCATGCTCTTTCGATAGGTGTGTATTGTAGTTCGTATCCAAAAAGTGTTCAACTGATATAGTATATAGCTTGTTCTTTCCCATCATAATTTTGTTGTGTGAGGAGAGCTCCTAGAGCTGTTGGTATGGCTGAGATATACAGTAGCAGAGGTTTACCCTGAATCGGTGGCATCAATATAGGTGGTTTCATGAGATATTCTTTTAACTGTTGAAATGCTTGTTCACATGAATCATTCCATTTGAAAGGGACGTTCTTATGTAGAAGGTGAGAAAATGGGTGGCACTTGTCTGCCAATTGAGAAATGAACCTTCTGATAGATTATAGTTTTCCCTGTAGAGACCTTAGCTGAGTGAGATTTTTAGGAGGTGACATTTCCATGATGGCTTTCACTTTAGCTGGGTTGACTTCGATTCCATTTGCGGACACTATGTATCCTAGTAGTTTACCTAAGGTAACTCCAAATACGCATTTCTTTGGATTGAGGCGCACATTAAACTTTTCCAATCTGTTGAAAATTTTGTCCAGTACTGCGAGGTGTCCTTATATAGCTTTATTTGACCCTTTGCGATTAAAGCTTTTTCAATGATGAGACCCATCTCAATGACCTTGCTAAAGGAAGTAGGACATTGGATTTATATCTGATAGCTTAGGTCAGTTTGTAAGTTATGGACAAACATTTCCAGCATTTGTTTTTTAGGCATTTGGTGTGGGCACTTACTTGCCAACTATCTCCATCTTTGTAGGAAGGCAGCAAAAGATTCTCCACCTTTTTGCTTGGTGTTACAAAGATCTAAGATTGAGGTGTCATGCTCAATATTATAGGAGAAGTGTGTGACAAATTTGTCCACAAATTCGTTAAATGTTCTAATGCCGGGTGGTAGTCTAGAAAACCACTCCATGGCTTGTCCTCCTAAGCTTCGTGGAAAAAGTCGCATAAGGTAAGTATCATTGTGTGCGACCTCAAGATAAGCAACATTAAATTCCCTAATGTGGTCCCTTGGATCACCCTTTCCTCGATATTTATCAAATTTTGGCACCTCAAATTTAGAGGGGAAAGGTAACATAATCAAGGTCCTATCAAAAGGATATGGCGAAATATCCTCTAGGGAGTAATGCTTAGTTGATGCTCCTGTTTGCATGTCTGAGAATTGTTGTTGTAAAGCTTGGATTTGTTGGGTCACTAAGCTTAGGGCATCTATAGGATCAGCGATTGCTTTGCTTTTGTCTGTGGTTATTTCCTCATGTGTACTTCCCTCAGGGTGTCTTTCTTCCTCAGATTCTTTTAGAGCCTCTACATCAAAATCTTTAGGGAGCTTGACTCCTAGATGTGCTAGGTGTAGAAAGAATTTGGTAGGATCTTGGGCAAGTACCTTATCCATTAAGCGTTGAAATCTTTGGTCTTACTGCATTTGGATGACTTCTTCTATAGAAATTTTTTCATCACTTTCATGAGAGTTTGGAATAGTTTTCTCAGCCGTTTCAATTTGTTTTTGTTTTTGTTTTTGTAACCTTGTTAAGACCATGCAAGGTGACTAGAGATGGAATGGAGTGAGTTTGAAAGTTTTGAGCAAGGTGCTAGAATGTGACAAGATTTTAGCAAGGTTCTTCTTAGATCAATTTGGTGTCAAACAAGTTGGATGAACAAAATGATAGTCGAAGTAAGGATGCTAGAAATCCGTTTACTTGATGTGGACTAGTCTTGCACAAGCCACTAGTGGAGTTCCGAGAGAAAAACGATAAGTGATCCTTGATAGTGGAGACTCACTAGGTTTGTTTGAGGTTTGATTGTGATCAAGAATAGCTTGGTTCTAACCTTGTTAGTTTTTGGAAGAGTTTTGCGAGATCTTGGATGATGTAGTGTGGAAAAAATAGTTATGGTGTGGAAAAAGAGGGAAATGGTTGTCTTGCAAGATTTTAATCAGATTTTGGAAAAACTGAGACACGTCTGAAATGGTTTTTGAAAAGTTGAAAATTTTTCTCTTGGAAGGTACGGATTTGCTCTCTAGATTGGATGCGCAATAGTAAATGCGCCACAACAGAATTTAAATGCTTCACAAGTTGGATCAAATGCGCTATTCTGGTAATGTTTCAAATGCACTGCAACAGAGTTTAAATGCGCTGCAAGTCTGAGTAAAGGTGCTGCAGGTCATCTCAAATGCGCAATTCTAGTTTTTAGCCTGGTTTTTGTAGAATTTTGGAACATTTTTCAAGATTTTTCTATTTTTAGTTTGAAAACTTGGTCTTTTTGGAAATTTTTTACTTTCAATTATGGCAAAGACACAACAAACACATAGAAGTTTTCATGATTTTTATCTTTTGTTATTTTTTTGTATTTTGGACTTTTTGACACGAAAATAAGTACAACTTAGGCTAGATAGGATAGTATTTGTTGAATCCTCTAGCTGTGCATATTCAAAGCGTGTAGCTCCAGGATCTGGTAGCACCGGCTCCCCTCCACGGCACTCACTTCTCATGCATACTAGATCTAGGTTTCCTTAGGCTCATACCCCCACCAAACCATAGGATTGTCCCTGCTACCTCTACTAAGAATCACATGAATCGAGGCTGCTTCAAAGGCTCCGCCCTTTGTGTCAACAAATAGGGGTTTTTATTATACTAAACAAGTGGTTCGTAGTCAAGGCAACTGTTCGAGTGGTTACACGTGTGGCAACACTACTCTCCGTTATGGAGTCTTCCAGCCTCAAAGGGTTATGCCTTAGAGGGTTTTGGGGGAGGTTGGCCATCGATGTAACACAATAGCACTCATTGCAGGAGGCTTTCACCTCAAGCACAATTTATTTAAAGTGGATCGGTAGGGCTTGGCTTTAGCCTATTTCCACTCAAGGTCATTCCCACTTGGATAGGTGGGCATCCAAGGGTAGGCCCCTCTAAAGGTTAAACTGATGGAATAACAAGTCTAGCGTTCTGGTCACCCAGTAAAGGGGAGAGCATAAGCCTATTGTCATTTGATAGTCACAGAAAACACTAATTAATCCAATCCTAGTTAAAAGGAAAACAACTAAATGGGCTATCTACTTGTGCACTCACACTTTTGTTAACTTTGAAGTGTTTTTAAAGATAGCAATGTTCATTTTCTGTTTGTAAGATAGCAATGATCTAACTAAAGAAGATAGCAATATGAACAGATAGCAGTGATGCAAAGATAGTAGTGGTTCAGTTACTCTCTTCCTAGTTAAAAACTATGTGAAATTTGCATGCATGCATTTTTTTTTTGTTACTTTTTTCCCTAATTAATCTAAATGAACTAAATGATCTAATCCAACCTCTAATCCTGCAAGACAAATGTTAGCTCAAACATAAAAATCAGATGAAACCCTAAAATCACAGTGCAGAATAGAAGTGCCGCTATGCAGTCTGAATGCGCAGAAACAGAGCTTGCATGCGCCATTTTACAGATGCGTTAAGACAGCTGTCAAAAGTGCTGTAATAGGAGACATATGCGTTATATAAATATATGCGCCGTTAGACAGTATGAAAGCACCGTAAATCAGGGTATATGCGTCAGGATGATGCAAGCACCGGAATAGGAATCAGATGCGTCATCATAGAGGATGAATGCGCCGTAGTGTCGTAAGTGCTGGAGCAAAAGGTAAAAGCGCTAATCTAGAGAGTGTTTGCGCCGGAGTATGTATGCATCGTAACAGGAGTCTAATGCACTAAATCAGAGGGTGTATGCACCGGATGAACCTGTTAGAAACTTGTACGACACCTGTCTGGAACTTGTCACTTAAAAAGCTTATATTTTGATTAGATAAAGGGGCAAGAGCCCCACGGTGGGCGCCAAAATGTGATGGGTAAAATGTGGGATTAATCAAATCAATAACAAAACACAATACATCAATGAAATATGAAGGAAAAGGAGATTTAAAATAGTAAATAGAGATACTTACAACCTTTACCTTACGCCTTCCATTGCTCGCCTTTTCTTTCTTGATCTTGATGGAGATGAAATGGCCCTCAGGAAGCTTGCTTCCTCGCTTTGAATCCTCAAGATGACAAGGAGAAGTTGGCTTTGATACTTGTTGTATTTGAAGATCAACTTCAAACACAAATGTGAGTGGATGATAATGAAGTGCTATGGAGATGGGTGCTAATGGCGCGCTAGATTTCCTGCAGCATAAGTTTACTCAAATGATGGATATGAAATGAAGAAGAAGAGAGTTGTATTTATAGAGTTGGGTGAGAGAAGATCAATGGTTGAGAAGAAATAAGAAGATCAACGGAGGATAATGTTCATATGAATGTGCACGAATAGAAGGACATGTGTCATTCAAAAAGAAGCTTTGTTGAGTTAAATGCTTTCTTGATGAGGATGAGTTTTGTTTTTCTTAAATTAGAATTTATTTTTCTAATTTAAGAGCAAAGTTGCTTTAAAGTTGTTTTAACTCAGCTTTTGCTTTTGTATGATAAGAGGAATATATTTTTAGAAGATATGAAGATTTCTAGAAGATAAGAAAGCATAATTAAATAAATAGATTTATTTAATTATTTTGTAGATAATTTGGAGGAATAAAATAAAATATTTAGTTATATTTTATTTTTGTGAAGATTTAAGATTTAATTTAAATAAAATTGCATTTTATTTAAATTTGGAAGAATAAAAGATTTTAATTAAATAATTAAAATTATTTAATTATTTAGAAGAATGAAGTTGGTGTAGATTTATTTAATTAATTAAATAAATGTAATTTATTTAATTAAATGGGAGAAAGTGAATCAAATAAATAAATAAATTTATTTATTTATTGATATAGGACTATGAAGATGGAATAAATATTTAAAATATTTATTTAAGTAGAGTCATGTCATTTTTAGGTGTATACAGTTCTTCATGGTAGTAAGCCAATATGTTTAGGCCTGTGGAGTGACCAAGCCTGAACATCATTATTTCAAGATTGCAATATATATTGACAGCTAATCCTCTCCATGGTTTTTCCCCACCTTGGGGTTTTCCACGTAAATCCGGTGTCTCTTGTGTTTGATGTTGTATCTGTGGTTAAGTTTATGATTTCATGCATTCATTGTTAAATCATAATAATTGTGGATAAGTGATTGATGTTTAAATTGTAGAAGTGTTTAAGTTTTTGAGACAACTGATTCACCCTCCCTCTCAGTCGTCTAGAGTGTATCAACAAAAACACCATGTAAGTTCAAATTTCATTAGGACAAATACATAATGGAAAATAAAAGATACATAGTGATTCATTCCATACATTGAACATTAAACATGGTATGGTAAGTTGGAAGGTTTATAGTCTCATCTTAGCCTAGATAATATTTGATGCAAAATATTATAATTCTATAATACAACAGTATATAATGGAAGATTGAAAAAGATACAAACTAATTCATTCCAAACATTGAACACTTAAAATGGTTACTCAAAATATTTACTCTCATTTTAGCCCGAGTACTATTTGATGCAAAATATTATAATTCTACAATAGGAGAGTACATATTGGAAAATTAAAAAAGATACAAGTTGATTTATTCTATACATTTAACACTAAAAATGAGAACTCAACCATCTTGGCACAAATAACAAGTTATTGTTCAAATGGGCTACTCTTCCACCTCCATGGAATGAGGTTAGTTGGTATCTCAAAATATTTCACTTTAGAGGGTAGGTTTTCTATAGTGCATGGTTATCATTTCCCTCTACTTGATCATCTTTGACATCAAAGAATTATCAACTTTTTCTTTTTTGTTCTTTCCTCCTTAGAAAATTGCATTAATAATGGTGCCTCTCCTCCTCTTCACTAAGGCTTGATTCACTACCTTTACTAGTATAATCTTAGCCTAACCCTTGCATTACCTCCTATTGAAGTTATCAGTGTTGTCCTTACTACTAAGTCTCCTGTTGTAAACCCAAAAGGGAAAACCAAGGGAAAGAAGAGGGATTTCCTAGCCCCCAAGCACATTAAGGACACTAGTCTTAACTTGTATTCTACCCAAACCACTAATACCACTGATATTGTTGCCCCCACTTTGAACACACCTGGTCAAAAGTCCAAAGAAAATTCTAGTATAAAGAAGAATCCCACTTCTCATACCCCTGAGCATGTCCTTATATCCCTTAAAGGGTATAAAGCTGAGCATGCTATTGGTTCTTCCTGTAGGGTTGAAGAAGACAAACGAAAAAGTATTAGAATAGAATCTACTACTACTAAATTGGACATAGATGCTACTTTTGTTCGCAATAACCCTAACCTGACTAGTAGGGATGAAAATCTTGAAGTGCAAGAGGTTGGTACCCCTAACAAGGGTAGTTGACCTAAGGTTATTGGGGGTGGGAGAAGGTCAACTAGATTGGCTAGTTCCATTCAAATTAATGATGCAAAAAATAAGAGGTCTGCAAGGATTGCTAGCAATCAAGATCCTAGGAAGAGAGATTAGTTGGAAGGAGACACTAATCAACCCTCCAAGGGAAAAGATTTGGAAGAAATTTTTTCTAACTCTAATTATGTTCCTTCTTAAAATTCCAAGAGCACTAAGTATGACTCTGTTGAAGCGGATGTTGAAGATGAATCCCCCCTAAGGATTTTGATAATGCTTTTTTTATTCTCCTATTAAAGATTATGAAGATAATGGGGACATGAGTGTAGGCAATGATCATAGCTGTGATATATGTAACACCAAATAGGTTGAGCTCCATGATAGGTTGGATGTTGTTCATAACAAAATGGTTAATATTGAGGAAGCTATGGAAAAAATGGTCAATCTTAGTGATGACATGATGCATTTCTCTACTTCTAGTATAGTGATACTGTAGGTGGAGCTTAAGAGGAGAAAATAGATTCAAGGAAGTACAACATACAATTCAAAGAAAAAATAGAAACAAGATGATAAGCAGGTGTACTATGGTGGAACTACCCCCTAGAATGGGAAGTTGAATACTATTTGCAAGTACTGGAGGGACCTAATTTCCTATCATGGGGTCTATTTAGTTTTTGTTTTGTTGTTTCTCGTGCTATCCTATTGTTGTCTTCGTGCTATTTTTCTACTGCTTTTGTGTAGTTGGTGCTTTTTTGCTTGACTATTTTCCTATATTTTTTTGTGGTTTCTCTATGTTCTATATGATGATGTAAAGGGACTAGGAACCTTGTTTCCCTATTTAATATATCAAAAACAAGATCATTTTAATCTTATAAAAGATCTCACATTTCAATATAAAGATTTCCAAAGTATGAAAACATTTTAAGGTAACATTATGAAAGGGAAAATAAACCACCTAAAAACACATTAGGATTCTAAAAATCCTAACCATTTACAAGGACTAAGACTATTAATTTTGCATCCACATTTCTTGAAAAAGAAAAATATATTTGAATATTCTATCTTTTAATGCAAAGGTTTACTACGTATAGAAAGCAAAATTGGGATGGATTAGCATTTTTTGGGCAACTTATGCCCCTTAACATGTGTATTTCACATATCTTCATCTCCAGGGCCTATCTCCTTCTCTATCTATCTCACTACTAAATGAAACTTTTATAGCCATGATACTTATTTGACCATTTTTCCTCATACAAATGCCTATCAATAAAACTATTTACCTCTCTCTTTCTTAGAAGCTTGAAGTCCCCTTTAGTTTTGCACCTTATGGCACTTTCCTTGGTCATGTAGTCCACCAAGCTTCCATTCTCAGATGGATTTAGTTTGCTTGAGCCTGCCATGTTTTGAGTAGTTGAACTCCCCCATTCAACCAAATGATTATCTTGGATAACATCTTCTCTTGAGCCATATGTAATACCATTTCTACTTGTTTCCTTAACCTAACAAGGCTTATCTAGTATGGGGATTCTTAGGTGTTTGAACCAGAGAATAGCCAATCTTTATCCCTTGGTCATGATTGGCTGAAGGAGAGATAGTTACTACTTTGGTAGAATCTAGCTCTGGGAAACTAATAATATTTCCGCATCAATGGAAATGATTTGGTACACATATCTATCATCCCTAGAATCCATACACAAAGGTTCCATATATTGTTCCATCATCATTGAGATATTGAATTACTACATAACAAATACCATGAATACCATTAAGTTTCTTCACCCACAATCTTCTCTCACTTCTCTATCATATCACTAATTGACAAGCAATGTCAATTTCCACATCATCGTGTCAAATAATATCAGATTAGAGGATCCACACCACTTGGATGGGCATTTACCATTGATTATAATTGAATTTGAGATTAGGCCCAAATGTAATCTTTAGAGTCCAAAAGAATATATTGATTTGTATGGTGATTTAAATCAATTCAAATGAAAGTCTAAAGAATAATATCATCGTTCACAAGATCCACCCCCTTCAAAAGTTTGCCCAAGGGATTGATTCCTTAATAGATTATGACAAGCCCTAGGAGCATGTGGATCACTTTGTTTAAGGAAATGGCTTGTGGGAGCAAAGAAACCTAGGTTGCAAGAGAAGTTGTCAAGTGAGCAACCATATATGACAATGAGGAGCTCAACATTAGTTCTTTCATGCATCAAGGATTGGAGTGCCTTGAGAATGCAAATAAAATGTGGTGCCCTTTGTCTACCTATGTGGTGCAGGGGCACCTAGGACCTAGTTATAAATTTTTATATTTTTGGTCTTGAATTTTATATTTTTTGGTTTGAATGGGGATTTTAAGGGGAGTTCTCTCATTAAATATTGTAATAAAGCCCACTAAGGGCATTTCTATGTAGTGGGAGTTCAAAAGCTATTTTTTTCCTTTCGGAGTTTTAACTGCTATTTTGAGCAGTAGTGTAAAAAGGCTAATTTAAGCCTTGTTTCTGCCTTTTCCCATGATGGTGGAGGAGTGGGAGATTAATGCTGCATATAAACTTGCTATTAGATCATTGATATATCGAATGGAAGGAGGATATACATTTGGAGAAGAAGCTAATAGAAGGATTTTGCTTTGTTCTGCATTTTTTTATCTGTTTTTACTACTATTCTTTCCATTTTTCTAAGACCGTACTTTATGGTCATGGAATCTAATGATTAGAATGTTGAAATGGATGGTTTTAAATTTGATTTGATCCAGTTTGCAAAGATTTTGGTAAAGGTTGAAGCATTCTACAAATGTTTTTGTTAAAGCTGCTCTGAAATTTCTATTTTCCACGACTGTACTCAGCCGTACAGTACTGTCAAGGTGGAAAATGGTTGAGAACACATAGTACATGGTCTAAGCTTTCATTTGATTCAAGTTAGGAGGAATCTCATTGGGTTTAAAGCATTTTACAACCATTTTTCTTAAAATTGCTTCTGTTTCTGCATTTCTATTGTTCCCTTACTTTGTATGGCCCTATACCCGACTGTCATGAATCCAAATGATTGAAAATGTGAAGCATGTTGGGCTACCTTCTAGTTGCAGCTGATTTGAGGAGTTTTCATTATAGTTGAAGGATTTTATAGTTGATTTTTTGAAATCTGCTATGAAACTAGGGTTTTTTGAGGGTTTTGTAGGGTTTAAGGAGATCGATGGAGTTTCAATCCAATCCACCTCTGCCAAAGATCAAAATGGGTGGATTGGCTCTAGTTAGGATACATTTATCTCTTGAAAGAATTGCAGAAGCAGGGGATTGTGAAATAGCTAAGTTTGAGTCCTTTGAGTCTAATATCTCTATGTATTAGACTGTCCAAAGTATGGGTAGAGTGGTCTTTTGAAGGAGAAGTAGTTGGCATTGTGTCTAGGTCCTCAAAACTAACTTATTCTATCATTTTACGACATCATAAACACCTTGGAGTAGGCATTTGCAGAGTGGGTCAAGAATCACACCTATTGACTGTGTATAGGAGGCCTAATTAGGCTTGGGACAATGAGAATAGTCCTGTTAAAGGCTTGTGTCCCAAAACAATCAATGCTGCATGTTAGATATGTTATGAAGGTGATCAATAAGCATTAGGTAAACCAATGTATTCATGGGTTTGGTCTAGATTATGTGAGTTATGATTCAAATCCCTCATTTCTAGGGCTACAAGCAAGAAAGACAAATTGTGAAGGGACGATGGGTAAGATAAGCATCCAGGGTGTTTGGTGAGTTCAGTGAGAATCTACTAGCCAACGTTGTGTGGTCTAAGGTGACTAAAAGATCCAATAGGTAGTTCTTGTATACAAACTATGAAAGTAACACTTTTTGTCCATCATTCAAGCTTGCATTATGAGAGGACAATAATTTTCCTATATGATCAATCAAAGAATCTTTGAGGATAGCTTTGTCACCTTCCCCTGCTCTGCATCAAGTGGTATTAGAGCCTAGGACAGGTTCTATTTGGGAAGAAAGAAGGAAGTTGAAGTGTGACAAAGAAATAGTGCAAGATGCCTCCAAGACCCAGTCCAATCCTCACTAGAGAAGTGAGAATAATGAAGGAATCTCAAGGAGTCCTAGCCAGACTTGCAGCCATTGAAGTAAACCTGAGAAGAGGTGGGGTCATTGAGGAAGATAGTGACCAAGAAAATGAGGGTGAGAATGCAGGCCCTCAAGAGGGATCCAATGTGGAAGAGATGGATCCAGATGATAGAAGGTTTATGAAGATGCTGCAGACTGTGAAAGGAGAGGGCACTGATGTAAAAATGGAGTTGCCCATGTATGAAGGAAAAATGAACAATGAGGAAGTATTAGATTGGATTGATGCCTTGGATAACTACTTTGAGTACAAGGAGATGCCAGAAGTGCAGAAGGTCAAACTGGCTAAGACCAAGTTGAAGGGGTTAGCATTGACATGGTGGAACTATGTTCAATCAGAAAGATTAAGGAAAGGAAAAGCAGAGATCAGTTCATGGGACCAGATGGTGTCCAAAGTGAAGAGTCAATTTCTTCCTAAGGATTATACAATACAAACCTTCAGGAGATTGCAGAATTTAAAACAAAAAGACATGGATGTCATAGCCTATACTGAAGAATTCTACAAGTTGATCATGAGGACAGGGCACACTGAAGATGAAGTTGAGAAAATTGCTAGGTATATCAATGGGCTTAGGCTCAATATTCAGGATGAAATTAGTCTAGCCACCCCTAGAAATGTGGAAGAATGCTTCCAATTGGTAGTAAGGGAAGAAGAAAAGATAAAAAGAAGACAAGAACAACATACTAGGGGAAGAGGAAGGAGTTTCAGAGGAAGATGGAACTTTGGTGCAAGAGGACAGTCCCAGAAACAACAAGGAGAATCCAGTGGCAGCAATAAAGAGAATCAAGAACCAAGAAGTGAGTCAAGTGAAAGAGGCAGTTTTAGAGGAAGAAGATCAAACAGTAGAGGAAGGTTTGGTGGCCAAGGTAGAGGATCAAACACTTTCTCAGGGAAATGTTACAACTATCATCAGTTTGGACACCCTGCATTCAAATGCCTAGAGAAGCAAGCATCAAGTTCTCAAGGAGGTGAACGAAGAACCCAATTAGTGCATGAAGAAGACAATGAAAGTGTCAATTCACCATTACAACCTGCTGCTCCTGAGAGGGGTGATGCATTAATGTTAAGGAGGCCACTCCTCAAGGTGCCAGCAGCCAAGGAGCCTTCACAGAGGAAGTCATTATTTAGGACAACATGCAAATCACATGGCAAGGTATGCAAAGTAGTTGTTGACTCAGGATCCACTGATAATCTAGTCTCTTTGGAAATGGTCAAGAAGTTGAACCTAAAGAGGATTCCTCACCCCACACCTTACAAGGTGTCATGGTTGAATAAGGGGCATCAAGTCTTAGTAAATGAACAGGCATGGGTGGAGTTCAACATTGGTGGTTATAAGGATAAGATCCTTTGTGACATCATCCCTATGGATGTTTATCACCTGCTACTAGGAAGACCCTGGCAACATGACAGAAAAAGCAAACATGATGGTCAGAAGAACATTTATGTGATAGAGAAAGATAGAGTTTCATTCTCATTAACACCCCTTCCTGAAGAAGAATTTGATCAGTAGATTGGGTCTAGTATCTTGGTGGTAGGAGAAAAGGAGTTTTTACAAATAATGAAAGATGAAGGGAAAGGATTTGTAGTAGTGATCAGACCTAAGACTAAGTCTAATGCAGCAACAAATAAGGTAGAAGAGATACCTAGTGAAGTTCAGTCTCTGTTGGACAAGTATAAGGACATAGTGGTAGATGAGCTGCCAAGTTCATTGCCTCCCATGAGAGACATCAGGCATCACATAGACCTAATCCCTGGTGCCAGTCTACCTAACAAGGCTACATACAAGCTGACCCCACAACAGAATGAAGAGATCAAAGCACAAGTCCAAGAATTGTTAGACAAAGGACTCGTCAGAGAGAGTTTAAGTCCATGTGTTGTTCCTATTGTCTTAGCACCTAAGAAAGGAGGAGAGTGGAGGATGTGTACTGATTCTAGGGCAATAAACAAAATCACAATCAGGTATAGATTTCCCATACCTAGAATAGAGGACATAATGGATTGTTTAGGAGGTGCATGTTATTTTTCTAAAATTGATCTCAAAAGTGGATATCACCAAATTAGAATAAGGGAAGGAGATGAGTGGAAAACTGCCTTCAAGACCAATGAAGGACTATATGAATCGATGGTAATGCCCTTTGGTTTATCTAATGCTCCTAGCACATTTATGAGACTAATGAATGAGGTCCTGAAGCCTTTTATTGGAAAGTTTGTTGTTGTCTATCTGGATGACATTCTTGTGTTCAGTAAGACAAAGGAGGAGTACTTGCAGTATCTTGACATGGTTTTGCAGAGGTTGCATGAGGAGAAGCTGATGATAAACCTCAAAAAGTGTGAGTTTATGAAGGAAGAACTAGTATACCTAGATTTTGTGATCTCCAAAGGCACATTGAAGATGGATCCTTCAAAGGTTGAAGCCATTCTTAGTTGGCCAGCTCCAAAATCAGTAGGAGAGGTAAGAAGTTTTCATGGTTTGGCTACCTTTTATAGGAAATTCATTAAGAATTTCAGTCATATTTGTTCTCCTATCCTTGACACTATCAAAGGAGATAAGAAGAGGAAATTCCAATAGATTGAGGAGGCAACAAAGAGTTTTGAATACTTGAAGAAAAGAGTACCACAACATCCCATTCTTGCTTTACCTGACTTCAATAAGATTTTCACAGTGGAGTGTGATGCAAGTGGATCTGTAGTAGGTGCAGTCTTGAGCCAAGAGGGCAGACCTATAGCTTTCTTTAGTGAGAAGCTAAATGAGGCTAAGAAAAGGTATTCTTCTTATGACCTAGAACTCTATGCATTAGTACAATCATTAAGGAAATGGAGACACTATCTTTTGCCAAAGGAATTTATAGTTTTCACAGACAACCATGCTCTAAGCTTTTTGAACAGCCAAGACAAGTTGACCCATAGGCATGTCAAGTGGGTTGAATACTTACAAAGTTATACATTTACCATCAAGCACAAAAAGGGCCAAGCCAATAAGGTAGCTGATGCACTAAGTAGAAGATCAGTTCTAGTCCATGAAATACAACTCCAGAGTGTAGGATTGGAAGCACTAAAAGACATGTATGCTGTTGATGCAGACTTCAAGAAGATATATTCCATTTGCCAGCAATGTCAAGGTACTTTTCATGACCAATATTCTAATTTTTTATTACAAGATGGATTGTTATTCAAGGGAGCTCAGTTATGCATCCCTAAGTGCTTAATGAGGACAAATCTCATAAGGGAGAAGCATTGTGGGAGTCTTGGAGGACATTTTGGATTGGACAAGACACTCAATCAGTAAGAAGATTATATTATTGGCCGAAGATGTAGACTGAAATCAAAAAATTTGTTGAGTCTTGTGGAATTTGTCAAAGAGCCGAGGGCTCTAGTTCAAATGCACCCTTATATCAACCTCTTCCAATTCCTAGCAGACCTTGGGAACATCTTAGTATGGATTTTGTGTTAGGCTTACCTAAGACACAGAGGGGAGTAGACAATGTTTTTGTAGTTGTGGACAGATTTAGCAAGATGGTACACTTTGTTCCTTGCAAATGCATAAGTGATGCATCAAACATTGCAAGTCTATTCTTCAAGAAGATAGTTAGAATCCATGGACTGCCCCTCACTATTGTTTCTAACAGAGACTCAAAGTTTATAGGCCACTTTTGGAGGACCTTATGGAAGAAACTAGGAACCAATTTGACCTTCAGCTCTGCCTATCATCCACAAACATGGGCAAACTGAAGTAGTGAATAGATCATTGGGGAACTTGCTTAGATGTCTCACAAAGGAACATGGACAGCAGTGGGATCTTGTTCTCCCACAGGCAGAGTATGCATACAATGACTCCATTAATAGGAGCATAGGGAAGAGTCATTTTGAAGTTGTGTATGGATTGAACCCAAGAGGCATATTTGAACTAAGAGATTTGAGAGGGGTAGAGAAGAGAAGTGTTGAAGGAGAGGAGTTTGCAATGGCTATGAAGGATATCCATGATCAAGTTAGAGAACAACTCAAGAAGAGTGTGGAAACTTACAAGAAACATGTAGGCTTGAAGAGGAGGAATGTTCAGTTGAAAGTAGGAGATTTAGTACTTGCACATCTCAAGAAAGAGAGGTTACCTAAGGGCAAATATACTAAGTTGCTGATGAAGAAGATTGGGCCATGCAAGGTGGTCCACAAGTTTGGTGAAAATGCATATGAGATAGAACTCCCTCCTGGAGTTGCTATCTCACCAATCTTTAACATTGCTGATTTATATCCTTTCAAGAGATTTTTGGATGTAGGTACAGGTACTGATGAAGGTATTGCTGATGCTAATGCTGATTGGATTCAAGATCTTCCTCTTGCTGCACCAGTTAAATTTGAAGCCATTCTAGATACCAAAGAAGTCAAAAGGACAAGACATAAGGTCTATAATGAGTACTTGGTGAAGTGGCAAGGTCTTCCTCATGAAGATGCAACTTGGATGACAGCTGAAGACATTCAAAAGCATGGCACTACAGTCATTGATCTGATCTTAGGTGGAAGCTGAGATCCTTCTCCTTGGGTGTATGGTGCAAGGGCACCTCGAACCTAGTTATAAAATTTTGTATTTTTGGTCTTGAATTTTATATTTTTTGGTTTGAATGGGGATTTTAAGGGGGATTATCCCATTAAATATTGTAATAAAGCCCACTAAGGGCATTTCCATGTAGTGGGAGTTCAAAAGCTATTTTTTTCCTTTTGGAGTTTTAACTGCTATTTTGAGCAGTAGTGTAAAAAGGCTAATTTAAGCCTTATTGCTGCCTTTTCCCACGATTGTGGAGGAGTGGGAGATTAATGCTGCATGTAAACTTGCTATTAGATCATTGATATGTCGAATGGAAGGAGGATATGCATTTGGAGAAGAAGCTAATAGAAGATTTTTGCTCTCTTCTACATTTTTTTAATTTGTTTTTACTACTGTTCTTTCCATTTTTCTGAGCCCGTACTATATGGTCATGGAATCCAATGCTTAGAATGTTGAAATGGATGGCTTTAACTTCGATTTGATCTAGGTTGCAAAGATTTTGGTAAGGGTTGAAGCATTCTACAAACGTTTTTGTTAAAGCTGCTCTGAAATTTCTGTTTTCCCTTCTATTTTCCATGACTGTACTCAGCCATACAATACCGTCAAGGTGGAAAATGGCTGAGAACACATAGTACATGGTCTAAGCTTCCATTTGATTCAAGTTAGGAGGAATCTCATTGGGTTTAAAACATTTTACAACCATTTTTCTCAAAATTGCTTCTGTTTCTGCATTTCTGTTGTTCCCTTACTTTGTATGGCCTTGTACCCGACTGTCATGAATCCAAATGACTGAAAATGTGAAGCATGTTGGGCTACCTTCCAGTTGCAGCTGATTTGAGGAGTTTTCATTATAGTTGAAGAATTTTATAGTTGATTTTCTGAAATCTGTTGTGAAACTAGGGTTTTTTGAGGGTTTTGTAGGGTTTAAGGAGATCGATGGAGTTTTAATCCAATCCACCTCTGCCAAAGCTCAAAATAGGTGGATTGGCTCTAGTTAGGATACATTTATCTCTTGAAAGAATTGCAGAAGCAGGGGATTGTGAAATAGCTAAGTTTGAGTCCTTTGAGTCTAATATCTCTATGTATTAGACTGTCCAAAGTATGGGTAGAGTGGTCTTTTGAAGGAGAAGTAGTTGGCACTCTGTCTAGGTCCTCAAAACTAACTTATTCCATCATTTTACGACATCATAAACACCTTGGAGTAGGCATTTGCAGAGTGGGTCAAGAATCACACCTATGACTGTGTATAGGAGGCCTAATTAGGCTTAGGACAACAAGAATAGTCATGTTAAAGGCTTGTGTCCCAAAACAATCAATGTTGCATGTTAGATATGTTATGAAGGTGATCAATAAGCATCAGGTAAACCATTGTATTAATGGGTTTGGTCTAGATTATGTGAGTTATGATTCAAATCCCTCATTTCTAGGGCTACAAGCAAGAAAGACAAATTGTGAAGGGACGATGGGTAAGATAAGCATCCAGGGTGTTTGGTGAGTTCAGTGAGCATCTACTAGCCAAAGTTGTGTGGTCTAAGGTGACTGAAAGATCCAATAGGTAGTTCTTGCATACAAACTATGAAAGTAACACTTTTTGTCCATCATTCAAGCTTGCATTATGAGAGGACAACAATTTGCCTATATGATCAATCAAAGAATCTTTGAGGACAACTTTGTGACCTTCCCCTGCTCTGCATCCCTATGCCTTGGAAAAGCTCTATAATCCCTGTAATCGCTGTAGCCGAGAAGTCTCTGATATGGCATTGGAAAGGGAAATGTGTGGATCACCTTCTTGCAAACTTGAAGATCCTTTTCAAGGACAGGTTGTCACTTCCAAGCTCCTCCACTATTGATAGGAATATTTGACTTTTGTTATTCTCAATTGTAGAGGAATTATAAAATTACTTTGCCTGTATTTTGACATTTCAAAATACAAAACAGTGATTTTTTTAAAATCCTAATAAACTACATGCTTATTTGAGATGCAAAGTTGTTTTTGAATTTTAATATACTTTTTTGGCATCTTAAGAAAAGTTGAGAGAAGGTTATGATGATGGGGCAAGAAGACATATTATGATAGAATAGTATGAATGTTAAGAAATGCATTATATATGGAGAATAACTAGTAGCCTAGTAGTTACTATAAAATCCATGGGACTGCCCCATTATAAAATGCTCCTAAATTTCTTTAACGACACTTGTTGAATTTTTTTAGAAATTCCCCTTCATGAGGAGATCGTCATGGTGATAGCTAGTCTACTAGGAAGGACAGAGGCTCCTGCTTCCGTGGATCCCAACCTTTGGATTCCAAAGATAGTGCTACTCGTGGTGGTTGGTCTCAGCGTTCCAAGATGCCATCCGCTTCTTCTCACGAGCATGGTGCTTCTGGTTAGCCTGATTCTGGCAAGTTTCCTCATTTGGAGCTGACCATTTCTCCAGTTCATGCTCCGTAGCCCTTAGAGGATATCTTTGAAGAGGCACTCTCAGTGGGTGGGAGCCTATTGATGACGTTGTCCCTGGAGATGTGTGGGGGAACCTTGATGATAAGTATCTAGATCCTCCTTTTGGCATTACTTTACCAGATTAGTGTTGTTTGGGCCCTCTTATTTTGTCATCTTTATTTTAGACTATCCAGTTAAACTATGTGGTTTTTACCACCTACACTTTTTTTTTTAATATTATACTATTATATCTTTAGTGCAAAGTTAAATAAGAATTATTATATCCTTAGTGCAAAGTTAAATAAGAAATATTCCTCAAATTTTTTTTTTTAAAGAATGGGACCATAGTCTAAGAGTGAGGTCCCTGGTTCGAACATGTGGATGTTTCATTGCACTTACATTCTGGGAAAAGTGGAGAGAACCCCGGTATTCGGTTGTCCTCATCCCACAATTTAGCGAAAGTACCTTGGAGCTGCAGTCCCCTCCATGGAACGTACCCCTTGAGAGATGATCATTTTAGGATGCCAACGTTACATCTTCATTGCAATATTTCACTCTCTTCTATGTTCAAATACAGAGCCATTCACACAAATATCAGCTTATATCATAGCCTTAAATCACCATCAACACCAAATTTTTATAACCCACAACACAGCACATTAGCCCATATACACAGCAATGTTGAAGACTATTATTATTCTGCGTTACAGGGGTGTAAAACACTCAAACAGCTCCTGGAAATACATGCACAAGTGAACAGAGTTGGTCTTCACCAGCGGATTTCTTTAGCTATCAAGCTTGTCAACAAGTATGTTGAATGCGACAATCTGCAGAATGCACGCCAAGTATTTGACAGCATGTCTCGAAACAATGCGTGCCAAGTGTTTGACAAAATGTCTCGAAATAACGCATGTCAGGTGTTTGACAAAATGCCTGAACATAATATTCTTCTATGGAATGCAATGCTTGCAGGTTATGCCTCTCATGGTCTATCAGAAGAAACTATCTCACTCTATTACCAAATGCAAATGGAAGGCATGCCGCCAGATGAGTTCACATTTTCGATAGTGCTCAAGGTGTGTGCCAGCCCATTGACTCTGCAAGAGGGAAAGAAAATTCATAGTCATATAGTGAAGAGAAAGGGATTGGAGTCTGGAATAGTTGTTGCAACTGGGCTTTTAGACATGTATGTTAAATGTGGAAGTATAGAGGATGCGCGGCAAGTGTTTGTCAAGATGCCTGAAAGAAATGTAGTCTCGTGGACTGCCATGCTCAGAGGGTATGTACAGAGCTGGCAAGGCATAAAAGCCTTGAAGATATTTAATCAGATGCAATTGGGAAAAGAAATCCCCAATTCTTTCACCACGGTGAATGTGCTCGCTGCATGCACCCAGTTAGGATATCTGCATCAAGGTAAGTGGATCCATGCTTATGCAATTAGAAAAGGATTTGAGTCGGATTGTTTTATTGGCCGAGAATTGATAGATATGTATGCAAAGTGCAATTCAATTCTTGATGCACGCCAATTGTTTGACAAAATCTCGAAAAGAGATGTATTTTCCTGGACTTCAATGATTGGTGCTTGTGCGCAGAATGGTTACGCACATGAGGCATTGTCAATCTTCAAGGACATGCAGTTCGCAGGCATTAATCCCAGTTCGGTCACTCTCTTGAATGTGATTGTGGCTTGTGCAAATCTAGGAAATCTGCCACATGGGAGTTGTGTCCATAGTTATGTACTTAGACGTGGATTTCAGGCAGATGTATCTGTGGGGAATTCTCTTTTGTCTATGTATGCCAAGTGCCGTAGTATAGAAGTTGCATGTACATTGTTTCAGAAAATGTCTAGAAGAAATGTGGTCTCATGGAATGCAATGATTACTGGGTATACCCAAAGTGGATATCATAATGATGCCTTGACAATTTTTCATCAAATGGAACTTGAAAATATGAAACCCGACCAAGTTACTGTTGTGAGTGCACTCTCGTCGTGTTCTCATTTAGGAGCTCTGCAAAAAGGCAAGTTGATTCATAAGTACATAATTAGAAGTGGATTTGCAATAGATGTCTTTGTTGGAGCAGCCCTTATAGATATGTATGCCAAATGTGGCAGTATAGACATTGCCCACCAAGTTTTCCAAAAAATGTGCAAAAGAAATGTTGTGGTGTGGAGTGCATTGATTGCAGGGTATGGAATGCATGGGCAAGGCCACAGTGCCCTTGCTCTTTTTGCTCAAATGAAGCAGCTTGGTCCAAAACCAAACCATGCCACCTTCATTTCTGTTTTGTCTGCTTGCAGTCATGCAGGTCTGGTAGAAGAGGGCTGGCACTGTTTTCATTCTATGCAGCGAGATTATTGCATTACACCCATGGTGAAACATTATGCATGCATGGTTGACCTTCTTGGCCGTGCTGGTCATTTGGATGAAGCACTAGACTTCATCAAAAAGATGCCATTGGAACCTGATTCTTCAATTTGGGGAGCCTTGCTTGCTGCCTGCAAAATTCACTCCAATATTGTGCTTGGAGAACATGTGGCTGGACACCTATTGGACTTGAACCCTGAAGATCCTGGATACTATGTACTACTGTCAAACATCTACGCCGCAGCTGGAAAATGGGAGAATGTGGAGAGGGTAAGGTCGTTGATGAAAGATAGTGGGTTTAAAAAGACACCAGGGTGCAGCGTGATTGAAGTTAAAAACAACATTCATTCATTCCTTACAGGAGACAGATCACATCCTCAATCTGAGGAAATATATGCAACTTTACAAAACTTAGCTGGGCAGATGGAGGATTTAGGATATGTGCCTGACACAAATGTCGTGTTGCATGATGTTGATGAGGAAATGAAGGAGCACTTACTTTTTTATCACAGTGAGAAGTTAGCTATTGCTTTTGGTCTTATCAGCACATGCGCTGGAGCTCCTATTCGGATCAGAAAAGACCTCCGTGTCTGTAGTGATTGCCATACTGCTACAAAGTTTATCTCCAGAATTGTCAAACGAGAGATTATAGTGAGGGATGCAAATCGTTTTCATCATTTTAAAGATGGATTATGCTCTTGTGGAGATTACTGGTGATGCTCTAAAAGCAACAAGCATAAGCAGACGTCTCACGGAATTCTTCTCTTCATAATTTGGAGGCTATATATAGATTTGCTCGTCTCTAGCATGGTAAGCATTTTGAGAAAAAGCTATAAGCAAATATTCAAAGTGAAAATATAGATGTGTAAGACCATATGGTACGGAGGCTTTCTTATCCTAATGTTATACTGCCACACTGTAAGATAATATTGCTTTAAGATTTCATGCTCGTGAATCAGTTTTTAATATTTATTTAACTGCATACATGACGCAGTAGCTGGAATGGGTCAGATAAATCTAACAGACTCCAAGCAGCATAGATCAGTTACACAACAGAAGTTTTAAAACAATTCAGTGAGAAGTGAACACAAAGTGTTATTAAACCTTCAGATTTCAAACACAAAACAAATGAGATTCAGCCTCTACACAAAAGGCTGTCTCAGTCCTATTACAGCCACACAGGAAGTGACAGCAGGTCACAGTGGACTCCAAAACAAATTCCAGTTACAGTAACTGAGACCCACAATACATTTAGATATGTCTCACCTCTGTTTTGTAACTAAAATAAAGTCCAGACTACCAAAATCCTAGAAGATCCAATATACTCAGTTCCTTCAACAAAATGGCTACCAAGAATCTGTACTTTGTGCAACTGGCATAGATATCCATAAACATAACCGGACAAAGAATTATAAAATTTAAGGTTACAAAGCACATCTTTGCTTGACCACACTATCAAACTCTCCAAATAACATGAAAGGGCACTGCTATTTGACTTCTAATCTATAACTAGGAGTGCTCACAACATCACAATACATGATAACATGCAAATATAGAACTGCTATGTAGCAACCCAACCAAGCTACTAAAAATCACACTAAATCTTTTTCTTTTGTTTAACTGTTTAACTCTCCATATTTATTTGACATTATCTTGATTGCCTTTTGATCTAAGATTGATCATGTTACTTGGATTCCCAAGTAACCAAACTTCAGAATATGGCTTCGGAAAAACTAGGTTAATAAACCTTTCTTAGGTTTTAGCTCCAAGGAAATCCATTCATCAGAATTCCAAAAGGTTGTTAGAATTTTCCCCTAGGTTGACTAGACATGACAACATCTTGCACCATTCACTAGGTATTCACTAGGTTCTAGGGGTGCCACTTGGGCACTTTCTTAGGCTATAAGATTTTGCATTCAAAGGATTTCCTTTTAGACTCTAATGCCTTCAAATTACCAAGAGATATGAGCAAGTGATACCTATTGCATTCACACACAACTTGGGCTCCCTTTGTACAATACTTGAGGTTATCCAAACTTGATCATGTAATGTACCTAGGGGTATAGTATTATAGTCTATTAAGTCGTAATAATATAAATATTGGGATGCTACTATATGGTGTTGACAAAGGTCAACCTTCCTCCCCTATATCAAGTTCCCCCTTCCCCAATTATGGTGCCTTCTCCATCCCCCTAAAGCAGTCTTTCCTAAATGTGATGGTACAAATCTTCCTAGTTGGTTGGGCAAGGCAATTGATCAATATTTTGCATTCTACCAAGTTCCCCAAGATCAAAAGCTCTCCCTCACCTCTTTTCACTTGGAAAAGGAAGCCCTTAATTGGTATCAATGGTTGGATTGGACTCACCCATTTCTCTCTTGGCCCAAATTTCGTAGACAAGACATGATATGCTTTAGCCCTAGTACCTATGAAGACTTTGTTGGTGCCCTTACTAAATTATGCTAGACATTTTCCATCTAGGACTATCAAAATGAATTTGAAAAAATGGCTAACCAGACACGTGACTTGAATGACCCATTTTTGCAGTTGTTTCATCAGTGGTCTCAAAAAGGAGTTGTGAACAGAGCTTCTCATGTTCAAACTAGGTTCCTATTGTGTTTCCCTATGTAATGTACCTAAGGGTATAGTATTATAGTGTATTAAGTGGTAATAAATAAAGTATTGGGGTGCATATGCTTCTTAATTCATCCCACTAGTTAGTTAGAATAAAGTATTTATCCCACATGCATGGGATAGTAGTAGTTGTCTTAGAAAGACTATATTGTAATGATCTTTCAAGAAGAAAACATCTTGAAGATTGTTATTGGAGTTTATGCTCTATTGGGAGGTTGGCCCCTTCGAAGTGGCTATTTATGGTGTTGCCCTACCTCAAGGGTTTGATCTATTTTTTGATAATATTTGAGTATTTATATAAAATAGTGGGATCTATTTTCTATTATTGCAACTTTTTTATTATTTTCTATTGAGGTTCATAATATATTAATTATAATTCATGTTTAAATTTACAATTAGCTTCAACCTCTTATGAGGGTTAAATTCTAGTTTTAAACTTAAGACTTGGGCCAAAGAGATTTGGACCTGAATATTTTTAAATCTAGTTTCTAATTTATTCAAATCCATTTGACTTGACAATAACTTCAACTCTTAGCTTAAATAGACTACATCTTACATAACCTCAAATAGATACATGGCACTAGATAATTTATCTAACCACAAGGGTAATAGACTAGGGACCACCAAACCCAACATCACATAAAATCTAATTCAAACTAATATCAGATCTATCAAGTGTATCAAACCCGAATAAGCCTTTTGATGACACTTTGTCCTTTGACCCATATTTGGACTTGAAAAATATATTAAATCCATTTAACTCCAAACTTAGTGAAATTACATATATCTTCTTCACATTCAGACTTGACTCTACATTTAACTAAGTTTTAAACTAGCAATCACACTTTGGTGTGCAATGGGTATGTTGAAGAGTTCTAAAAGGCCAATTGTTGTCCTTAAGAAAATGATGATTGCATTCCACGAGAGCACGCTTCTTTAAAGCCAATTATTTTTTGTTTTCTACATGCAATGCTTTGTATCCCTTGAAATCAAACTATGATAAGCTAGTATGTCAAAAATTCTTGACCAATGTGATTTGGCAAGGAGGGAGCCACCCTTGTACATTTGGCATTTAGATAGTGGTGCCTACTCACACCATTTGTCTGTGTCATTTATGTCTTTAGGGAGTGGGGTGGTGTGGAATTGAACATAATGCATGAGGTCAATTGCCAAGCCATTAAGCAAATGACATTTTGTGTGCAACCTAGGCCTCCATGGACATGTGGCAACTTCAAATTATTGGTGCACTAAGGTTGATTGAACCAATTTGAGTTTGTTCCAAGTCGTAGTCATTAGATCCATGTTATCTCTAGGTGGATCATCTGACTATACTTCTTGCCAAAGAAGTGACACATGTAGAGTGCTTTGTGTAATGAAATAACTTGCACAAGAGAATAATCTAATAGGAAATATGGTGCAAATACTTGATAATACGTGAGAATAATAAACCACTTTGAGGTGCAAACTGTCATGTCCCCTTTTCAAGTTAAAGAAATAATTTAATAATTTAATTTAAGTTTCCCCAAAAGTAACTTTATGTTCATAAAAAAGCAACTCGTATTTTATTATTAAATTATAGAGTACCAAAAAGGGGTTCAATATCATAAGTGTTTTTAAAAAGAGGGCCAAAAGTGATGTTACTAGACATGGGGTACAAAGTGACAACTGAAAATATTGTTTTAAAAGTGGGACATAAAGTGACATTAGAAATGGTGAACCAAAAGTAATATTAATTTTAAAGACTCAAAAGTCACTTTATTTTATTATTGGAAGGAAAAGTGAAAATTAAAAAAAAAAAATTGTTGTCCTAAAAGTGCTTATAAAAGGAGTTGTGCATAGAAGAAGGATTTCGAGCTTTTTATCAATTTCTTTTCTTGAGAATGAACATAGGTTCTTCTTCATTTTCCCTAGGACAAAAACCTTTTGGCAAGATGGTTTCAAGGATGAAAACCCTCCTAGCTAATTGAGTAATTCCATCCAAGGAATATCAATGTGTTGCAAGGTATTGAATTTGGGGACAAAAACCCTCATCTCCATTCGAGCAATTTCATATAGAGATTGCCAATGTGATGAAAGTTCTAGTTAGTTTGTGTGTTTTGTTGTTGTGGTTTTCAATATTTTGTGGTGGTGGGATTTTCAAAATAATTATATATCTAGTTTGATATGTTTAGAATTTGAGATTGTAGGAAAAGTTAGTATGATTTTCATATTTGAAGACTTCAATAGTTAATGATATTTTATTTGCCAAGTAAATCATTAAAAATATTATTGTTGGGTTGTTCCAAATATGTTGTACCATTATATAGCTAGAGCACACCTTTTAAATATATTTTAATGCAATAAAAAGAGGGTTGCACTAGGTAATATCTATACTACTCCACATAGACCCTACACAACAGATTAAAAAAGGGTTCTGTATAGACCTAGAGGTGGGCAATCAAATTTTTAGGAGTCATGAAAATATTTCTGCTATTGTTTTCATTGTGTTCATAATGTCATACATTTTAATTAAGAAAAATTATAGTTTTTTAAGGGGTCAAATTTTGAATTGTGGGACCCACAATTGTTGTTTTTTAATTTTGATAGCTCATAAGTCATTTCTTAATAGTCATACCATTTAGAGGAAGCTGAATATGTTTTGATGTTGTTACATCCCCAACTTTGAGTATGTTTAACTTTTACTTTTCATGTGATTATCTGGATAAGTAATCATAGGTTAATGATTTGATATTTGGGGAAAATGTCAGGATAAATCATTGGTTATACAGATTATGATTAATGTTTAAAATTAGACATGAGATTACATGTTGTTGGGATTATTTTAGTATGATACATAATAATTTGATGATGATACATTGATCATGGTTTGAATGACTATGAGTGTAACCAGGAAAAGAGACTTCCAGTTCCAAGAAGGGAAGGAGAGTATCACTCAGGAGAAGGAAATAGATGTTGTGGAAAAAGTCAGGTTGCCATCTGGGTTTCAAAGTTGTTCTTTACATGAACCTTTGCAAGTCAGGGTATGTATTAGTCATCTTCCCTTGTTTAGTCAATTTCAATTTGATTATTGTCGTCTTGTCGATTTAGGGTTTCTCGACGTCACCTATGTCGATTTGACTAAATAATGTTCTCGGAACATTTTTATTGGTTAGAGTTAACCATTGTCTTTTGTCAAAGTTTCCCTATGTATATTTATATATTAAGTTTTGTATATATCGATTTAATTATTCTAGCTATAGTATAATAATGCAAAGTGGGGGAGTAAGCCTCAACCCCATGTTCGCATTTTGATGCATGTTTGATGCTAACACCATATTATTGGTAATGCTATTTTGGTGATAGCATAGATTATTTTATTATTCTCATAGTATACATATATATGATGTATAAGAATAATGTGGGCTATAATTATTTATCCACCTTTTGTTGTGATGAACACCTTTTGGTCTTTTATCACTATGTGCATGTAGTGAACCCATACCCCATATCCCTCGAAGGATGGAGTGAGTGGGAGAGTGTTGATGCTTCAGCGTAGCCAAATCATGAATATAGGACTTCGTGTGTTGCTCTCGACGAGAGGGTTTATAAGGAAGTGGAACAAATATTTCTGCGAGCATACAGGAAGTTAAGACTGTTGTCACCTTCAGCTGAAAGGTGGTCTTTGTGTTATTATCTTTCATGAGTTATGTTTAGAGGGAAAGAGGAGCTATGTGTGGACCGCAGATAAAGACAATACAGGCACTCAAGGAGAATGCCTTGAGAAAGTGCAACATTGAGAACGTTAAGGAAAGACACTACTTCGAGCTTAAGCTTTGTGATGGTGCATATATATTCAACTACATCTAGTATCACACTATTGTGTGTGGTGTAAAACTACACTCATGCTTTCTTTGTCTTGCTGTTGATATGCACATAAAGAGATATCACTGACTGTGTTTTATATATATAAGATAACATTGAATTATAATAAATTATTAAGCTTTATCGAAGGCCTTTAAGGCCAGAGTCTTTAAACACTGTTGTAGCAGTTTGATAGTTCGTCGAAGCCAATAAGGTCGAGGACTTTAGAATATTGTTATAACAATTTGATAGCCCGTCGAAGCCAATAAGGCCAAGGACTTTAGAATATTGCTGTAGTAGTATATTGTTAAATCTATGGCCATGGTATCGGTCGACACCTTATTATCTTTATCCATAGACTATAAAGTTTTCATAAATGAATGCTATCAAAAGATAAATGCTATCCATGCTTTATAAGTAAGGAAAGATTGTTTATATATTTGATGACTGGCTAAAAGCTACATATTTTCTGATTGCTAAGTCATTCTTCTGAATACTGTTGTAGGCAGAACTTCAAGTCACATAAAATGGGGTTTGTGTTATAAAGGTTTCTTTATTAAAAGTTGTTTCCTTTACATGCCTTCAGGTTATTCTTTGTTAAAGAATGAGTAGCAGGATCCTTATTACCTATTAAAGTTAAACTGAGATGGTATTGCTACCATTACTGCACTACGAGTGCATGTTTGAACCTTGAACACGAGGTAAGATGCATAGATAGTCTTGCATTATTCTTGAACAAAAAACAATAGAGCTTGGTAGCTCAATAACTATGTTATCATTTTGGATATTTGCTTATAAAGATGGTATTAACTATCTCTTAATTTGGTAATGATGAGAAGGTATTATAACTTTTCAAGTCTCTAGTCTAGACTAAGAATTTTACTATGATAGAAGATGATATTCTTTTTATCCTTTGATAACTAAAGAATACATAATGACGTCAGGACTAGAGAAGATAGATCTCTAAGTGTGTTCCCGACACTTTTGGCAAATGAGAAACTTTTCATACAATTATACTGTTGACTCGAATGGGATATGTTTCAGTCCACAAGAATCAGATGGAGATCCTTTAACCAAGCTAAATATTTAAACTCATCTCATAGAGATGTCGACCAAAACTGATCTTCTGGTTGGAAACCAAGAACTAGTACACTTTGAAATAAGGAATATAGTAGCGAGGAGTCATAGATTCCATGTTGCAAATTGTCATGTCCCCATATCAAGACACTGTTAAATTAAAGATTTGAACATGATAAAGATGGTTTGAAAAATATTATTTGGGATAATAGAAATAATTACATACATTATATATTATTTAATAAATAATATTATTGTATGAATATTTTATTATAATTAAAATATAATATCCATATTATAAATAACAATATATATAAATATATCTAATAATATAAATACAAATATTCCTATAATTATCTTACATTATAATATAAATACAAATAATATAATATAAATCATATATCATTTATTATGATATAAATGATATAGTATAAATAATATAAAATATATCATATATCATTTATTATAATATAAATGATATAATGTAAATATACATAAAATAAATAAACATCTTTTAACCTATCCTCTTATGATAACGGAGTTAGGTATGGTTAGAACTAGTTTTACCACAAAAGGGAATTAATATAAAGTAATAAAAATAATAAGAGACATACCTCTTCGAACATATCCCTTGAAAGGGAAATAAATAAAGGTTGTGAGATAGAAGGAAATCATCATAGGAAGAAAGAAGTAATTAAAAGAAATAAATAAATAGCTATGAAGTCAATAAAGGCAATAAAAAAGCAACAACATTAGAATTCATCAAAGATGCAGCAAGAAGATATCACAAGGAAGACACAAGGGCAGCCAAGGCAAGTCTGCAACTATTATAGGTACGCTGTTCATTAAGTATATCAATATATAGTATAATATATGTTAGTAATATTTCAGTATATATTGTATAAGGTAAATAATGAATTTAGAAAGGAATGAAATTAAATAAATAAAGATATGTCAATAGGTAAATAGCATTTCATGATTATGAATGAGAAATATAATGCTAGAATAATATAATTATGATTAGTAGTGAAATAAGGTATTGGTTAATTATCTCATGCTTGAAAGTAAATATGAATGATATAAACCATATGATAATAATGTGAATCTAAGGCAATGAAACCATTTATATGTCAAAAATAAGCATAAAATGAATTATCAATGAAGCCTAGTATGAGGCTATCAATAAGAATAAATTGAGGTTCCATGAAATAACAAGAATAGAGATGTAAAGATCTCAAATTGATAAAATTGTGGCTCACGAACTCATAATGTAATGAAAAGGATGTTCAAGCCTCATCCTTAATCACTTTAATCAACCCATGAGTATGGGGTTAAGTTAAGGATGTAAAATTGGACGTAGGTGACCCTCAAGTGGATGAAGAACACCAGGTGTGTGTGAAGTCCCTTGAGCCAAGAGAGGAAGAACTCCAGGTGTGAGTGAAGCTCTTGGGCCTATGGTATTATGAGCTCATAATAAATGTGCCCGATGGTTGGTGACTCTCAATGGGATGAAGAATGCCGGGTGTTGCGTGAAGTTCTATTGAGCCAAATGGTGAAGGACCCCGGGTGTTGGGAAAAACCTTTGGGCCTCCGTGTGGGATGATTAACGCCTTAACAAACCATGCTCATGTGGAAGAGAAGGTTGATTAATGATAGGGCTAACCAAGAACTCTCTTTAGATTATGCATGGGAACGATGAGAGAAAGAATATGAATATGAAATGTATGAACTTCATATGAATCATAATTATAAGTATAGAGATGAAATGTATGTGTTTATAATTAAAGATTATAAGCCTTAAATACAATTGTGGAAAATATATGAGTTTGATACTTAGTTATTAACTCTAAATATGAAAAGAAGAATTGAATATTAATGTTCTATTTTGTAAGCTGAAATTTTGTGCAAGGTTAAGGAAAATTTTGGCTTGCTAGAAGGGGGCATTACACAAATGCAACAAGAGACCTTTGAAATGTACTCTAGTAAACGAAGTTGGAAGTCCAAGATGATGGACTAAATGGGTCAATTTATATAAGTCATTCCATGATCAGGAATAGTCAACCAAAAACATTGTAGGATGAGATAACTTCTAAGTCGCGTTAGAGGTGTGTGAATATTTGACTACGTTCATTGTGAAACATTGATTTATATTAAATTTTTGGCCAAAGTAATGCATATGTCTCTACATGCATTAGCCGGTCCACTGTGCTCCAAATGGCATTACCATCTAGTAGTCTCATACATAGTTAGAGGATCTATAGTTATATGACTGTGATGAGTTATGAAGGACATAACACTAGAAAGTCAGATGGAAAACCTTATGGTTCATTATATCTACTCCCTTCGTGAAGGGTAGGGCCACTTCTAGGAAGGAAGTTGTGCAGGGGACTGCCAGTCTTTGGTTGGAGGAAAAGCACTCGGGTGATGCTTTCCTTCCCAAGTAGATGACAAGCCAAAACTTATGAAGATAGATATTAAAACTCCATATGCAGTATATTCTATTATATGACTTGACAAGCAATTTTATATAAACTTATCATTATTGCCATGAGCAAAACATTTCGATTGTAAAGTGAAGGAACTCACTAGCATGTTATCTGTGAATATGTTGTAAATTTTCAATTTTGAAAATATTCAGAAAAAATATGCCTTTTATATAATGATTATGAAAATGATTATTGTTAAGAAAAAATATGACTATGATGATCATGATTATTTACTTGATGGTAAATTGGAATGTTAATCTAGGTAATATTAGATGACATGTTATAGATGTTGTCATACACCTCTTCTTTTACCTTTACTATATTAAGGGGAGACAAATTATGACTTAAAATGTGATTGGAATGGCTTATCATCTTTTAGGAGTTTTTATTGGCTTTATTATCATCCTATGACTGATATAATTAACTTTATTAACAAATTTATGACTAATATAATCAACTTTATCAGCTTTTGGGACTATTGTTGCTGATTCTATTTATATATTTGAGACTGGTGTAACTCATTTTTGGTTGTGGCAACATTTCTAGAAAATATCTGAATATTGCAATAGCATGTACAATTGCACAATTGAGCTTCATAAGGATATGCATTGTAAGCACTTGGTTTGTTCTCTTGCATAGATGATTAGGGGTGGTTTATGTACATCTTGATACTACTTGTTATCATGTGTGCTTGGCTATAACATTTGAATATATTTTACATATTGCTTATATAAATTATTTCAAAGAGTAGTTGTAATAAAATATTGCATAGAAATTTTAGATTTCTCTTGAAATTTAATCATTGTAACAATCTAGAAGGTATTACTAGCAAATAGCATTGCATTTAATATTGTAAGGATCTTAGAAGGTTAACTGCTAGAAACCTTTGCATTTGCATGTTATTTTAGCCCATTTGGCATTGATCGGGTTTGCCTATTATTGGCAATTTTGGCTTGATCAAACTTTCTTGTTATCTACCAGTGGCTTTGATCATATAAGCATACCTGTCTACCGGAAAGGTGTTGATCTAGATGGCTATGCCACTTGTATGCTGTAGTTGAATATGTCACCTATTTACTTTTCTAGCATTACATTCATCTAGGTAGTTTTTCCAAACACTGTATGCTCTCATCTTGCCCACATCATGATCTAGGTGATTAGAAAGTGCGAGGGCTTGCATTTGCATCATTCAAATATTATAAAAGCTTAAAAAAAAATAGTTGGAGACATTACACAAACCTCTAGAAGTCTCCAATAAGAACAAAATTTGTAAGATGATGATAATAAGTTATCCTCTACCTCCTATATATACCATACTTATGCCATGGATGCCACTTAACCCTGTTGGAGTACAGGACCACTGAGAGGGGGGGAGTTGAATTAGTGGTCTATAAACTTTAAAACTTTTGCACCTTTTAACTTATAAGACAGAGAATGACTTCAATGATCTATCAAATACACATGCACAAGTATGATGCTCAATAGTATGAACAATGATAAATAGTAAAATCAGGGCCTTAAGAACAAAAAACATTAGGGCACACACACATAGAGAAAAATAACATAAACCATAACACATGTTTTTGATGAGTGGAAAACCTCACAAGGATAAAAACCACTTTGAATATTGCCTCACTAGCTTAATAAAATCTCACTGATTTATAGAGCCTCACTGGCTATTAGGTGCCTCACTAGCTATCAGATGCCTCACTGGCTATCAGGTGCCTCACTAGCTATCAGATGCCTCACTGGCTATCAGGTGCCTCACTGGCTAAATGTGCCTCATTGGCTGAATATGCCTCACTGGCTGAATGTGCCTCACTAGCAAAAGATCAAACTTGTCTCACTGACTTGATCTTATACAACATTTTCTGAATCATGATTAAACAAATTACAGAGGGTTACTATGTCTCACTACATAACATTTCTACTTTCCATCTTAACACATTCAATGTCTTAAAGATTCATTAAATTGGAATCTTCAAAACACAAAATGTATTAGATTATACACTTCACTGTTTTGCATACAATTTTTGCAAAAACAACATTTCTGAATTCTACTCATAAACTTAACATGATATATCTGTGAAAACACAAAACCAATAACAGTAACACATCACTGTTTTTACAATCAAAAGTTCACATAATGTTGCCATCTGTCATTGACTGATACTATCAAATATATCTTGTCCAAACTGTTTTCATAAATGCCCTTGAGGCCATCAAGATGCTTTTGCCTTCAACAAACTAAACTGCCTTTGATATATGGTCGACACATAGTACAAGCTGTGTGTAAACATTAAACAAAAGACACATATAAATGTGACATAAAACCCATGCTCCCAAGTTGACAACAAAAGAGCAAGACATTACATATACAAAGACTTTTAACAAATCTGCTAAAAAGTTTAAATCCCATGCCCTAATCAACAACAGAGGATAACACAAGACATGCATTAATGAAAAGAATAACCTAATGTTGTTACTCCATATACCTTTTCACAGTTTTTCAACCAAAACAAAACAAGCCCCTACAATTATAACATTTCTATTTCACTATTTTTCTCATACACAAGTACCTTGAGTTTCTCACATATATATAAACCCATCTCACAAAATGCACAACTTCCATACCTGGTAGTTCTCGAAACTGCAAGAAGACAACTTACAAATCTTAACTGAAGAAGGTTTCTTCAACTGTCACAACGATCTTCTCCTTCCCAAGACCAAATGCCGCCAAAGACAAAACCCTAGGTTTTGTTGTGTTACACACCAAAGTCTGACTTTGAAAAATGTCGATCCAAATTTTTACATAGTTCCCTGCTGTCTTGGTAACCCTAAATGGGGCCAGTGAAAAACAATGTTTAAAATCACCCTTCAATCGGTCTTATGACTTGTGCCCTAACACCCAAGCATGTGTACTGATAAACAAAAGGTGAAACTTCATAATGTGACCCAACTAAGTATTATAAACACTATAATGTTCATAAGAATATGCCCTTGATACAAATGTTATGTCAGCTTTTAAATTTAAATCAAATGCAACATGTTTCCTTAATACTTTAGAATGCCTTCACAAATCAACCAAATTGAACATCAAAGCACAATGTCATTAGCATCTCAACATGGTGTCCCATGTAACCACTTTACCTTGTGCATTTCATCATGAAACTGTAAATGAAACTGCTTCTCACAAACTGACTAAACAAAATGAATGTACCAATTGTTTGACATCTATGCCAACACTGCCAATGCCAACAAGGGGTCAACAAAGTCCCCCTTTGGCATTGATGTCAAACAACCTATATACCAATATTGATCAAACAAATAAACCAAACTGTCCTGAGATTGTAACCCATCACGAAGGTCATTCAACATCACCATGAGTCAAACATCTGTTATAGTTACATGAAAAATACACATCGTGTCACTGAAATGAAATAGACTGTCACTGCCTGCCACAAATGAAGTATATGTGGAAGCATGAAATAAAATAGATTGTAAATAGCATGTCATGAATGATGTCAATCTCCCCCTTTTGACAACAATGCCAAAGGGCATCATCTGAGCAAGAATGGCTCTACCAAAGAGAACACAAGTAAGCACAAACTGAATAGGTTGTTGTCACTATACCAAGAATGTATTACTAACAGAAAATGGATCATGCATTACTAACTGTAGCAAAGTACCGAGCACTTACCCAGTTGCCCATGTTACTATCACAACAAAAGGAGTATCAACTGAATGGCAATAAAAAAATTAGGACATTAAATGAAGTGATCAAAAGATACAAACTAAACTATGTCACAAGCCTGTTGCAAGCACTGCTGTAGTGCCCCTCCATTCTCACCTTGGATGTACAGGTGAACTAATCAAGGCGCATGAAGATGAAGGTAAAATAACAGGAATAATTAAGGTAAGGTAAACAGTTGATGTTGTATAATATAGATAGATGTTTCATCCATGTGTGGTTTCATATGATGGTTAATGTGTTTTATTGATAATCTCCATTGCGACACTGATAATGCAGGCTTTGACATTGTTTTGCATTCTAATGATTAAGATGTCGATCTTACTACAATTGTTATATGTTAGAATGGATCTCATGGACTGATTCTGTTAGATTTATTTGTTATGATGGTACTTCTGAGACTTATTCAATTTCATGCACCTATATGTTCAGTGTATGGTTCTGTTCAGATAATGAGGTAGATTCGATTTGGTTATGATTATGTGTTATCTAATCTAGATTGATATGATGTGGAGAGGACGATGTCGCATCACTTGCTTGTGAGTGCCCTGTGATGTTGTGATTCCTTTTTCACCTAGTGTCAGCTTTTATGCATCTATACATGCTTGACCGTGACATTTGTTGCAGGATGTAGGTATCAGGCATCAACTCTACCTGAATTAACAGGTCAGAGCGTGTCCTAAACCCAATGGATAAGTTGTTTCAGAGATAACTTAAGGTCCCACACCCCAAGTCATTGTCCTCGATGAGGATGCGTGTTATGTTCAATTCAACCTATCAGTTTTGTCATGGTTAGGCAGTGTTGGTTGAAGCCTTGCTTTTCGAGCCGAGTTAGTGGTCAGGTAATTGATTGACATTTGACTTCATTTAATTGAGTTGTTGGTCAAGTGTGTTTTGGCTCTGGCTAATGATCAAGGTTGATTTTGCATTCGAGATCTTTCTTGCTCAGTGGGTTAATTATGTATGCCTAGATTTCGTTGTGGCAAAATAGAAATTATTATAGTATATAGTGTACTATTATTTAACCCACTATAATATTTAACATGGTTATATCATCATATTATTATTATTATTATTACTATAATTTAATAAGTTATTTACGAACCAATAAATATAATGGATATATTTTGGGCTATATATTGTACTAACACTTCTTGTTGAGTGTACATGTAGAATTATTATGTCAATGGATGATGGTGGTCATTTAACCACTTTAAGTCTTTTTGTGTGATGTTGGACCTAGGCATGGAGCCCTAAGGTCTATTGGCCATGGTGTTAAGAAATATTATTTTTAGTTTTATGTGATAAAATAATTATGTTCTTGTGTGGGATTTAACCTTGTAATTTTTAAAATGATTTTTAAGTGTTCTTAAGAGGTCTAAGTTGTATTTTATGTTTGGGAAATTGTCTTATGTCTAAGGTACAGAGGTTAGAAGTTTATTTTTGTCATTTATAATATTTTAAAAGGTTTTTTGACCCTCCTTTAAGCCCCACTTACAAAAGTGACGAAAATGGGAAGATGGTTGGTTGAATTAGTTGGGTGGTTGAGTTAGTTGGGTGGTTGAGTTAGTTTTGGGTAGGAAGTTACTCTTTCCTTCTCTTTAAAAACTCTTCATGGAGTGGGGGTGAATTGCTCATTTTATGATTTTCATTCAAGGATTCTACCATTAGTGGGATTTTGCGATCAAGGTATCATGTTTTCTTTATTGATTAAATGTAAATTTTATATGTTTTTTTTATTTTAAATATAAATATTATATGTTTTTCTTTATTGGTTAAATGTAAATATTGTATGTTCTAAATATTATATGTATCCTTTATTTATTAAATGTATATGTTGTTTTTCTAAGGGTTGTTGCTTATGAAATTGGAAAAGCAAACATTTCATTGTAAATCTTGGAAGAAGCATATTTGTTGCCTTATTTGCATGTCATAAACCTAGATCATCCTAGCATGAATTATATTTTTGATTTTTACATTAGATCTGATTTGAACAACAATAATTAGTCATTTAATAATTATATATTGCATTTAAAATATCTTCATTGGCAGATTTTATAGAAGACATAATTATTATTGAAATTTAGGATTTGCAATTAATATCTTGTTTCAGATTTGCCGCTATCATTTACATTCTTAAATATGATTTTAATTTGTTGAACCTCATGCCATATATCATCTTCCATTGAAAATTGAAAGAAGGAACATGTTTTTATAACAGTTTTGTTGTGGTGTTTGGCTTTACGCCTGCCAATTGCATTTGCTTGAAAGTTTTTAAAGTTTGTTCAACAAATCCCTTTTCGTGCATATCCTGCACTCAACGCATTCCATGAGATCATATCTTCCTGAGATCTCCAATCAAAACTAGTTATGTGGCTTGTTTATGCTTCCACATTTCGCCTCTTTGAAGTATGCTGTCAAACAGTCACGTGCATTGTCTATGCTTCCAAATTTCGCATGCATGTCTGCTAGGGTAGTTGCAGCTAGACATCTGACAAAATACCTCTATCATTTATCCTCTTTGGACATTGATACGTTGTTCCAAAGCTCCATTTGTGCATAGGTACATAGGATGCTAGCAAATGCTATGAAGTCTGGTCATACACTTTCCTAAAGCTTTTGCTTGAAAGTTCATAAAGCCCTCTCCACGTACCAATTTTGAGTGTATCCTACAATCATTGTATTTCATGATAACAACTTGACAGCTTCATATATGTTCATTCCTTACAAAGTCCTTTAATAGGTGGAGATGAGTTACGGGATTAGGTCTTGAATCTAATGCAAAATATAGTATATCTCTTATGTGTTACCTTCCTATCTCTATTTATTTTTACACTTGTTGTTGATGAAAAGATGTAGTTTAAACTTTAAGGCATAAGTAAATTTCATGTTTTACCCTATGAAGAAAGAGCTCGTATACGTTCTTAGGTCCTTAATAATAATTCTAGTATGATTCATGTTGAGGATTTATGAAGACAACTTTCTTTAGGTATTTTATTTAAGAATAGTTAACCAAGGTTAAAGATAGAACTTTTCTCTTGATTAGTGGATTAATATTATGCCATAATGGTAAAGATCACCATTGGATGAATTATCATTACTTATTGCATAAGCAAGGAAAATATTAAATATGTCAAAATGCTTATGTTAAACTTAGATGGAAACTTATTCTTTTAGGCTTGCATCTTATGGGAATTGTAGTAAACCCTTATATGTACTATGATCTTATATCCTTATTATAAGTAGTTATTGGTGGAATAAGTTAAACTAAAGTGATTTGATTATTCCAAATAGATATGTAATTCGTATAATCGTTATATTACAATTTTAGCTCGACGTTGTTATATATATATTGATAATTAGTTTTATAAATTAATTAATTAATTATATACCTTTATGTGCTTTGTGACTACATAAAGAATGTGTCTCATTGGATAATAACATATATATATTATATTAGGGTTTTAGTATAAGAAATGCTTTAATTGGAATTAAATATATTATGTTTTCTTTTGTCAATAACATGAATGCATTATATATGATGTATCCTCTTTAATGATCTAAGTTGTTAATTCACTATCTATGTAAGTGGAATAGAGTCTTATCAGATAAATTATTACATAGGAAAACTAGTGAAATGAGGTAATGTTTTACTTGATTTTGGGTTAGCAGTGAACCTATCGTTTGTATGGAAAATGTGTTTTAATTGGATTGATAGTTGGCCTTATGTTTTAATGCATTAGTAAGGTGAAAATAAGGGTTTATGTGTGTGTGTTAAAGATAAAATGCATATTGTGGAATATCTTACTAACAACTATCAATTGGGCTTTCGGTTAAGATAGGCATGTTTATAAATTATGCATGTATTGGTTATTGAATGATGGTTTCTTAAACATAATTATAATGGTTTTGTTAGTAGAAATATGATATATGGGTTTGGATTACAAATGTTGTAATTAGCATTTAATTTATAAGTATTTGTAATTAATATTATCTATGCATTGTTTAGCTTGACGGTTATATGTAATTGATGATTGATTAATATAATAGATAGAATTAATATTAATTAACTAGACCTAGGTTTTATGAAATTCTTGGTGGAGATATAACTTGAATCCAATTGCTAATTTGATAAAATAGAATTGCTCTAGTAAGAAGAATTTATGTTGTCAATGAGTTGATTAGTTGAAATTGCTTATTGCAAGCAAAATTTTCATGTGAGTTGGTCTATGTGTAAATTGTCAAGTTTAGGTTCCAGAGGCATAAGGTAATATGATTCGAGGGCATGTATTCTGTTCATAGGTGTCTTGAAATGAAGATGTTGTAAGAACATGATGTCTTTTGTCTTTGTATGTGGGTCTTGGTAAACAATAATGTGAGATGATGTGCATACTGTGTTGTGAATATATTATGATGGGATTAAATCTCCTTCACGTATGTGTTGATATCGAGCTTGTGTTTAGTATTGTAATGGGGAGATCTTGGAAATCGTAATGAGAAACTATTTTGTTCATGGTTGAGATTTGTGAGCAAGATGACCCATACCTTGCTCCGGATATGTGTTGTTATGGTTATTGCAATTGATCAACTGAAAGTTTGGGACAATGAAGTAAAGGTTGGTCGTTGTAATTATGTTTAGTAAGCAAGAAGGTAATGTCTTGCATTGTTGTGTATACTTATCAGTATGATAGTGATTGTCTTGCTTGATGGTTAGGGTTTCTAGATGCAGGTAGGGGAGTGGCTTTCAATGTGGGGCTGGCACCCAAAGTGGCTGTCAGGATAACCCATTGAAAGTTGTTAATTAAGTGAAAACCTAAAATGAACTGGGGGAAAGGGTAAATTACACATTAACAAGATAATTAGATTTCCTCTCCCATGCCTATAGTGCTCGTTTAGACTAAGGATGGGTAGAGAAGGCCTGGTTGGCAAGATCAACTTCCTTGTCCTCACGAAAGGAAGGTTGATTCCGCATGAGTCACCCTATGGGGCCGGCACCTAGTGAGAGGCTGTCAGGATAACCATAGATGGGGGCCGACACCTAGTGAGAGGCTGTCAGGATAACCCATGTTAGGACCGTGCGATGACACTTTCCTTACTGCAGCCTAGCATTCCCTAGTTGTACTCTCCCCATTTGTTATGTGTTTGCCTTTGGAAGTGATGTTGAGTTGTTTGTGATATTGACTTGTGCGGTTGGAAGTCATGTGTTGTCTGTGTTCTTATAGTCCTTTGTCAACCTAACTGTCTGTTGTAGTGGGACCTTATGTTATCTCCTAGCTCGGGGGGTGGACCTCAGGGTTCCACATGGTCGGGTGGAAGAGCTTTATCCATTGGTTTTTCCCTTGCTGTTGTTCGTGAGCGAGGAGGACTTATCTTGTGTACCAAACATCAGATCTTGTCCTTGATATGAAGACAGTTATTTATGCTCATGTACTATCCTGTGTATCAGATTATTCATAATGTTTGTAATCCAATGTAATCAAAAATTGATGATGTAAACACTGTAATTTTGTATCCTCATGTGTATGAAAATTGTAGTTGTACTTGATCTGGATGATTACTTATCTGATGTCATGGAAATGTATATGGTTATTCATTTAATGCAATAGTTTCAGAATGAATCATTGTTGTTAGAGAACATGAGTAGTTGTCAGTAATGCAGCCATGGAATCTTGAGAGAACATTACTTAGTATAGATATGTTAAATGTTACTTTATTATCTCTTTCAATTAAAAAAAAAAATGTCCTGTTTGTATAGTGTAATTGTGTTGTTCTCTAGAGTTCCTTGGTGGGGTGTTACAACTACCCTATCAACCACCATATCAAGTAGTATGAGTAACCATTAAAAAGAGTATGGCTGTCTAGAGGAAACATATGAAACCATATATCAAAACATCAATGCAATGCATGAAGCAAGATATCACATGGAAGTTGAATATTCCAAGACCATTGCTTTATCATCAAGAAACACACTTGTAGCTCAGCATAAATGTACATGAAGAGTCATAGAAAATCAATAACATTGTTCCAGAACAATCCTACAACTTAGCATATCAACAATACTATCAATGCTATCTGAGTCATATCACTATGAGAACATGCATGAAGACACTGAGAAAGGCCAATAATCCCAAACTCCATACTGTAACCAAAAACTAACCACTGTCCCCTTGTTGCAAACTAATAACTCATCCAATAAATAGCTCAAACATCCTTTCACTTTCCAATGGCAAGTACAGTGCATAAATGTAATGAATGAATGAGCAAATGGACAATATGACTATACTATAATGACTGTAACAACAATGAATGAAACATGACTATTGAAACTTGCTTTCATATGATAGATATGAGCATCATAAACTATAAATGAGAAGCATATGAAAAATATGTCATACACTAGCATTGTATCAGCATTGAATATTATATATCACCTAACTAGAGCATTGAAAATAAATATACTAAATACCAGAACATTAATGTACAAACTCCTCATTTAAGACTATCACAGGAAACATCAAACTGTTAGACCAAAGAAGGGATACTACTACTATCAAATTGCTAAGATAATGATTGTAGAATACTGTCAAACCACATATCACCAATCACTGCCATGCCAATTGTCACTGTATAACCATGGTGCAATAATATGAAAAAAAGATCACAAATTAAAACAAAGCAAGGTGTCTAATTTGTTTATCACTGGTCACATCAATGCATCACATATACACAATGAGCATGCCATCAAAAACTGTATACAAAATAAAAAAGCAATATGAAAGCATCAGGGATAAAGAGTAAACTTAGAGGCCCACCCTGAAACCATGGGCTACCCCAAGACATTATCTTTACACACTCACAGCCACTCTACTGTTTGCTGACATTTCAAGGAAGCAAATCATTGATAGATGCAAAATCCACAAACATCATGAAAATCATAAGCAATACTCCTTGTACTTTTATATTTGTCACTTCTATAGTAAGATTCTTCTCAAAACATCACTCAATAACAAAAGTAAGCACCAATACTATCATGCCCACATTTCCCATGTGGTCACAACACACAACACACGTGTCATGTCCATATTTGTCATGTGGTCATGACATGAAACATCAAAAACTTTTCTATGCATCCCTAGAAACCCCCTCTCATGCATCAACTTGCTCAGTGGCAATACACATAAGGCATAAACATGTCAATCCAATTTCGAGGAAATGAGAATACTTTTCGCAACCCCTATGAGATGATAGCTAACTAGGGGGTTATGCGATGCGAGGAGCGTCACCAATAGGATTAGAATCAAATTTGAAACTAACCCTAAGATTCCTAAGTGATGTGGTGGGATTTCGACATGCGTCGAAATCCAAACCCTAATACTAAAGCAAATAAAAAAAATACAATTCATCTAAAACTCAACTATGATGCATAAACTATAAAAATATTATTAAAACGCGTAATAAAACACTTAATTTAAACAACCATAAATTTTGGAAAAATCCTGCAGTATAACGCCTCATTAGTGTTCATAGAAAATAATTTAAAAATAATAACCTAGCTAACCATTTTTGAGAAAATTAAATTGAATAATCGGTGCCATGTAAAATAATTAATTAAACCTACAATAAAATTAAACAATCAAAGGACCAATTAAATAATTAAATAAACCCACACGATAAATTTAATAATCAAAAAGACCAATTAAAATAATCAATTAAACCCACGATAAATTTAATAATCAAAAGGCCAATAAAAAAATAACCCATTAAACCCACAATAATTTAATAACCAAAAGTCCAATTTCAATAAACATAGTTGACTGCACTTTAGGAGAAATTAAGGCCTAAACTTAATAAAATTTAAACCTCACCCATTAAATAACACTATGAGAAGGAATTAAATTAAAGTCCAATAATTATACCTAGGGCTAAGATTAACCCACTCCACTAATTCAACTCAAGGGGTAAAGGAACCAATTTAAAAACAAAAAAACATTTCATTTTGAAATAAAACATGAGGAGGTAGGTATTCACATGCACCAAGAGAAAACCTATTTTCCCCACATAAAATATTTTGACCTTCATTTGTTCTCACAACCAAAAAAATATTGTATTCTAACAAATCCTAAAACCCTATTCTATTGTTTTCTATGGATCCCTAACCCTAACCTATTTTCCTTATTCACTCCTCTCTTCTCTTCTACTTCTTCTCCTCTGTAATTTTCTTTCTACTTCCTTTTTTCTTGTTGCATAGTAAGAACCAAGGGCAACCATGGGAAATCCTCCATAATGGGGTATACACAGTCTCTCTCTCTCTCTCTCTTTTTGTATTAATATCCTATCTTATTTATTATATATATATATTTGTTTGGTTTTAAACCAGAGATAAATCCATATACATATTTTTTTGTTCTGGTTTTAAACCAGAGATAACTCCATATACATATTTTTTTGAATGCTACATATGGAAACTACATAGGGGTTATATATATAAAATAAAATGCATGCAGGAATAAGATTCCATGGGCCGAAGGGCATCAAACAGGGGTTACCAACGGCGGACTGCGGGTAAAACATGGCGATGAACGCCATGAGAAACAACAAAGGGAATGGGAAAGGGGGCGGACTCTCCACCCATTCCCCACCGAATGGTTGGGGATGGGTGGGGGGTCCATCCCCCCCTCTCTACATAGAACAAGAATGATGGGGACGACGGTTTGGCCGCTGCCCCCTGCACACTTTTTTTAAAACATCTCATTCAATGAAAAAGAAGCCTACCCATTAAGGATTTTCTCGCCATCTTTGTTCAACACATTTTTTATTATAAAAAGAATACTCTGCTGCTATGCAGTCAACAGTAGATTAAAAAAAATCATTTCAATATATATATATGTGTGTGTGTGTGTGTGTGGGGTACCTGTGAAACAAAAAAAAGAGAATTCCAAATTGTGAAACAAAAAATAAAAGAGAATTTCAGACAGAGTATATATATATATATATATCCCTGCCAAGATAAATTCATTTCTGCGTAATTAATATTTCAAAACACAAAAAACTAGAGATGTATAATGTTTTTTTTTACAATCATGAACCCTTCCAAGAAGCTTAATTATAGATTCTTTTTTTCTGAATAAAGGAAAGGTGAACAGCAAGACTGATTTTCTTTCACACAATAACTATAATAAGCCTTTTTGTTCCCTTTCATTGCACAATAGATTCTTTTTTTTTCTCTTTTCTTTCATGGGATAGTAAACTACAACCAACCACATGAATATTTTCATTTCAACTAAAAAAACATCTCTTATATATATTTTTTGGTTTTGAAATGAAGAGATATCCAAACATCTAAATTAATTAAATCCAACACAGCAATAACTAAAGTGAGGAGATAGTTCCTTTCCCATTCTATACAGTTTATTACAATAATGCAACACAACATAATATAGGAATTAGGCAATAACATTTTTCATTTCATGCAACCATGATTGAAACAAATAGCAACATGTATCTTTCATTAAATAACCAAAACAGTAAGGAAGGACAGCAACAGTATTATTTGAAAACCAATAACACAATGAGAGAGTAATCTCTTTTTTTTGTTAACAAGTTACAACTAGCCCTCTCTTTGGCCATGGCTTCAAATAGCCAATAAAATACTCAACACCAAAAAGACTAAATCTCCATCAAAACTCCAAAGGTCTCCAAACAAACCTGCAAAAGAAACTAAAACAATGGGGATACTTCCAAGCCACCAAAACACTCTCCACCCTACCATAGACCCGCAAGAGGGTCACCCCCAAGCTTGGAGATCGATTCACACACGGGTGCACACCACAAACAAAAAATGTAAACACTCAACATGAAGAAATAACACCCACCAAGGTTTAACAAAACAAAATCCATAAAAATAGATTTGAGGGGGTAGGAGAGTGGATTCTCTCTACTCAAGAGGTTCACTCCTACAAAACCATAATCTCATGATACTCCAAAACAAGGCCTCAAGCCCAAAATACCCAATGAACAATATGTATCACACCAAGGCACTCATGTCATAAAAATAATCACCAAAACTTCTCTAAATTGCCCTCAAGGCCACAATATGCCAATACAAAGAGGGTGACCTCAAGGAGGTTCACTCCTCTCCCACCCCTTACATGAATGGACACACCAATAATGGTAGTCTCGTTTAAACACCCATAAAATAAAACCCAACAACACCAAACAATGCAACACACAAAGAAACTTCTACCACACATAGAAATTTAAATACATGGGAAAAGGCTTCATGTCTTGAAGCTTACCTAAGATAGCCCAATAATGGAAGATAAGTTGTAGAAGAGCTCTCCAACCTCCTCCTTCAAGCCTTCCTTCTAAGATGTCCCAACTCACTCACTCTCCAAAAACACCTCCAAAAATAGCAAAAAAACAACTAAAGTGAAACAACCCCCTTCCTCTCACAAAGAGAAAGTAATATAGGCTTCATTCCAAAGCCTTGAGGAATGAGAAGGTGACACACATCACCTTCACCTTCCTCCTCCCAATCCACTTGCAAGGGTAATGGAATGTGGAGGTGACATGTGTCACTTTCCCATCCATCCAAGCCTCACCCTCTCCACATGTGCTCTCACACATGTGTGAGAGCAAAGGTGGAGAGATGGCATCTCTCAAGATGGGCTCCAAAAGGATAAGGAATGACACATGTCATTAACTTATTCTCTAAAGGAAGCCTATTCACTCTAAGATGCTTTCACACATGTGAGAGCATTGGAGAAGGGTTCCACACACTTGGGGGTCTTGAAGACTCCCCAGGTCTTCAAAAAGATGGGAATCTGTGCCTTGGGATTAGGAGTGGGTCATGTTTCAATGCATGACTCATCCTCCACTCCATTTCAAATTTGAATTTCGTCACTTTACTTTAGGCTAAAGTCAAAGTGACTAGACAGAGGTAACCCTAGGGTTTGGCATGTTCAAATGGGCCCTAGACCCTAGGGGTACCACCTAGGATTAATTTTAGCCCATAATAAACACTTTAGGAAGTAGAAAATCACATAAAATGGTCATCAAAATAAAAGACACCAAGTGGTGTATATTAAATCACATATTTTTACAACACTTCAAGTAAATAATATAAAAGAGGTGGGATCTAAACCAAATAATTAAAATGCAGACATTTACGAAAGCATCATACAGTTCACACATGACCTTGGTCCCTCCTGGGACTAGATCGGTCCAACACGGGAATCACATTAGGTGTGCGATCGATCTCCAATTTTTCATGGCATGGAAAATCACCTGTGTACTTGAACAAATAAATTACTCCAACATATATTTATCATAGCCGAAGCAAGGAAATGCATACACTCACGATATCGCATAATCATTTGAAACATTATTAAAGTCACAAAGCATCATAAATAAGATTTATAAATTAACTACATTTCTAAACACTATCTCAAGATCAAAATTGCATAACAATTCCATTTAATAATTTCACAACTAGTATCTCTAATAGTATCAAAATGCATGTCACATGTCTAATAATCATTAGTGAATTAAAAAATCAAGATATAGTAACATACTAAATATAGCCAATCAAAATAAGGGAATAGAGTCTAGAAAGTCTGCATATTGGGGTCAATAGTCCCAAATGTCCAAATGTCATGAACTGTAAATGCAATATAAGCAAAATAAGGGAGTGAAATAAATACGCCTCACATCCTCCCCCCTAAGACTAAACTTTCTCCTAGAATTCATCAAAGAGGTGAGGATAAAGGGTCCTCAATCTAACTGCATCCTCCCATGTCGCTGTGACCTCATCATATCTGTCCCACTGAACCCTAACCTGGTCTAGCTCTCGACTTCGAAGGCCCAACGTCTGACGAGCTAATATGCGAATTAGCTCCAAAGCCAATTGTCTGTCTGCCTCTACCCGCAGAGCACTTCAGTCCAAGACATGAGATAAATCATATATATATCATCGCAAAACAGACATGTGGAACACATCGTGGGTGCACGACATGCTAGGTTGCAAGGCTAGATGGTAAGCTACAGGTCCTATCCTCTCCAGAATCTCAAATGGCCCAAAAAACCGTGGTGCAAGCTTAGAGCCCTTTCCATAACAGATTGGACTCTTATGCGACCACACTCTCAAGAAAACTCTATCACTGATTGAGAAGCTCCGATCTAGTCTCTTAGCATCAACATACTTCTTCTGTCGATCCTGTGCCTCCTGAAGTCTCTATCTAATCAAGGTCACCTACTGCTCCATATCCTGCACCAGCTCTGGCCCAATAGAAACCATGTCCTCTATGTGGTCCCAACTCAGTGGTGTCCTGCAAGGTCTGCCGTACAAGGCCTGATAAGGAGGTATACCCAACGAGCTATGATGCCCATTATTGTAGGCAAACTCAACCAGATACAGATACTCCTCCCATCTAGACTGGTGGTCCATCACGTACATGCAGAGCATATCCTCTAACACCTAGTTCACCCTCTCTATCTGACCATCTGTCTTGGGGTGATAAGCAGAACTGAAGTTGCGCTGAGTGCCCAACACCTGCTGCAATGCCCTCCAAAAGGTTGATGTGAAAATTGAGTCCCTGTCAAAAATAATGCGGCAAGGTACCCCATGTAATCTCACATTGTCATCCAAGAATACTCTCGCCACCACAGTTGCATTGTACATCGTGCATATAGGTGAGAAGTGCGCCACCTTGGTCAACTTGTCAATTGTCACCATGATGGTGTCATGGCGACGAGAGGACATAGGAAGACCAACTATAAAATCCATGGAAATGGTGTCCCATTTCCACTCTAGTATCTCATGAGGGTATAAAAGACCTGCTGGATGTTGATGCTCGGCCTTGACCCTCTGGCACTCAAGGCATTGAGCAACGAACTCTGTAATATCCTGTCTCATACCCACCCAATGGTACAACTGTCACAAATCAGCATGCATCTTCTTCACCCCCAGGTGTGTTGCATAAGGTGCTCTGTGAGCCTCTGATAAAACTACTGCATGTAGATCACCTGCACGAGGTACATAGATGCATTGTTGATGTCTAAGGAGCCCATCTGCCTCTAGGGAATAACCTGCAAACTTACCCACAAGGCCCCTCTGTGACCGGATCTCCTAATGCACCTCAAGAAACTACTCATCCTCAGGTAGATGTTGTAAAATGTGTCCTCTCAAGTCTACACTCAGTGTCAAGCTCAGGATCTCGTGGTGCCTCCAAATCAATGCATCGATAACCATGTTCTCCTTCCCTTTGATGTAGTGGACATCAAAGTTGTACTCACACAGGAACTCCATCCAACCCCATTAGCAGGTGTTTAGGTTCAGCTGCGTGAAGATATACTGTAGACTGTGATGATCCAAATGTAGCTCGAAATGATGTCCCAATAGAAAGTGTCTCCAACGAACAAGAGCATGAACTACCGCCGCTAGCTCCAAGTCATGTGTGGGGTAGTTTATCTCATGGGTCTTGAGCTTTCGCGACTCATACACAATCACTCGACCATCCTACATAAGTATAGCTCCTAATCCCTCTAATGAAGCATCTGTGCAAACCATGAAATCAACTGTTGGATCAGGAACTACTAAGATAGGAGCACTGGTGAGATGTTCCTTGAGGACCCCGAAGGCCCTCTCACATTGCTTAGTCCATGTGAAACTCTTCCCTTTCCACTGAAGGGAAGTGATGGGGTGTGCTATCATAGAGAAGCCCTCAACGAATCTGTGATAATACCCAGCTAATCCCATAAAACTCCTGACCTCTATGACGTTGGTGGGTGCTAGCCAATCCCGGATAGCCCTAATCTTTGATGGATCTATGGAGATACCATCGCCAGATAGGATGTGCCCCAAATACTGTACCTCTAATCTGAAAAAGGTACACTTTGCCAAGTTGCCATATAGATGCTCTCTTAAGCACTGTAAAACCTAACTTAAGTGCTCCTCGTGCTCCTCCTTGGTTCACAAATAAATCAAAATATAATCTAAGAATATAATCATGAACTGATCCAAATAGGTACGGAACACCCCGTTCATGAGACTCATGAACACTATAGGGGCGTTTGTCAAGCTAAAGGGTACCACAGTGAACTCATAGTGGTTGTATCTAGTCCGGAAGGCGGTCTTATGGATATCTGCCTCTGTGATATGCAATTGGTGATATTTGGACTTCAAGTCAATCTTAGAGAACACCCTGGCTCCCTGCATCTGATCGAAAAGATTATCTATCCAAGGCAGAGGATAACAGTTCTTCACCATCACCTTATTAAGTTGCCTATAGTCCATGCACAGATGAAGAGACCCATCCTTCTTCTTCATGAAGATGACTGGTGCGCCCCAAGATGAAACGCTAGGTCAGATGTGCCCCTTCTCGAGAAACTCCTCCAACTATAACTTGAGCTCTGTGAGCTCATGGGTAGTCATCCTGTAGGGTGCACGAGACACTGGCTCGGCACCCAGCACAAGGTCAATGTGAAAGTCTACCTCCCTGTGAGGTGGCATCCCTGGTAACTTAGGTGGGAAAACATCGGCAAACTCTCTCAAAATGGGATGATCATCTAATGATGCCTCTAGCTCATCCTCTGACCTATCACTGACAGTAATGGAAAACATCTGACAACCCTTCCACAAGCAGCGCTTAAGCTGTTGAGCAGAAATTATGCAAACTGTTGTGGGCTTCTAAATGCCCAATATCTCTATTGTCGTGCCATGGTCGTCTAAGTAGCTAATCGCCTTCCAGCAACAATCTAGCTTGGCTCTGTGAGTCGCAAGCCAATCCATGCCTAACACCACACCATAAGATCCTAAGGGCATAACCCTAAGGTCTACTAATGTAGTGAAGGATCCCAATGATATCTCACAATCATGTACTAATGCATCCACTTCCATCTTGGCCCTTGTGGCTAACTCAACCTCCCACCTATCGTCCTTCCTAGAGGCCACCAGCCTACAATGCTTCATTAACAATGGAGAGATAAAGAATTAGTAGCACTAGAGTCAAATAAAATAGTAATGGGGACATCCCCAATCATACTTGTAGTCTCAATCATGAAGGCATGCAAATCAGCTCGGCAGTTATCAACCGCTGCAAATATGCGGTGGGACCTACCCACATCCCTAACTATCTGCTTAGATTCTCATGCATGAGGCTGTCCCCCTGCTATATAGCCCTATGAGCACTCTCTGGCTAAATGAACTGCTCCACCACATACATAACATAGTCCCCGAGCCTACACCTATCCTGACTGTGTCCTACTCAACTGCCACTGCCCAGGTCGACCTGTGGAAGCCTGTGAACCTCTGAATGATTGCTATGATCTAGTGGGCCCCACAGGAGGTGTTTGTTGTCACTAGTCTCTACGTGGGCCCTACTGCTGCCATCCGCGATTATAACCCCCATGTGCCCTCTGTTGTGGACTAGACCTCTGTTGTTGCTACTACTATGGAAGTCTAGGAGGTAGCAATGCAGAACTAAATCCTCCCCTCTGAGGTGGTGGTGGTCGGCAGAAGCCCTGATGTTGCTACTGGCTATGGTCTGAATACTTCTAGGGACATGAACTATGACTCCGCCCTTGGATCTCCTCTATGATGTATGCCTTCTCGATAGCCTGACTCATGGTCTGGGGGTCTGCCATGCGCACTGGTCCTGAGATCCCATGATTCAAACCTCTGATAAATTTATGAACCAGAAGTTTTTCATCATGGAGGTACTCTGCATACCATGACAACTCAATGAACCTACTCTCATATTGCGCTATAGTGGAACCTCACTGCTGCAAGTCATGGAACTCGTCAATCCGACACTATACGTAGTGATCCAAAAAATAATGTGCATTAAAGTACTCAGTGAAGGTGTCCCATGTAAGAGTATCCAGTGATAGGTGATGTTTACTCTCCTTAGTGCGCCATGTCACTGCTACGTCTCTCAAAAGATGAACCGCCACGCGTGCCTTCGTGTTGTTCCCATAGGGATGCAACACAAAGCACCTATCTAGGCTTATGAGCCAAGCCTCAGCCTCAACTCCCTCTGTGGTCCTCATGAAGGTGGGTGGATTCAGCCTAAGTAAATCCCTGATGGGGTCTCTGTAGTCTCTGTGTCCTCAGAATGGTGCATCCACCTCGTCCCGCTGACCATAGTCATATGGCCCATGATAAATCTGCTCAATCTGCACTCCCTCCTCATGCTCCTCATATCGTGGAGGGCTCTTGCTGTGAGCTCTATGTGCTGATGCACCATCCTTAGTTGTGGTGGCTAGTACCTCTACGTATGGCTCCACACGTGGCTCCATGCACGGCTCAACACGTGGCTCCACACACGGCTCAACATGTGACTCAACACATGGCTCATCACATGGCTTCACATGCAACTCAACATGGGGATCAACACGTGTCTTTGCTGTGGCCGATGGTAATCTCTCTAAGACTGCCTATAGTTCCTAAAGAATCTGTGGCCCTAAATTAGGTGTCTGTGGTGCTTGCGGTCCCTATGATGCTGGCGGTGCTTGACCCTCAGCTGATGACTCGTTACGTATCTCCACAGACAAACTGGCACGTGAACGCACTCGCCTCACTCTGGGAGGCATCCTACATGAACAAGATATTTACAAATTAATCAAAAATACAGAATAAATAATGTGCCCAAACAAGCCCAGTGTTTAAACTTGTGCTCTGATACCAAATGTCATGCCCACATTTCCCATGTGGTCACAACACACAACACATGTGTCATGTCCACATTTGTCATGTGGTCATGACATGAAACATCAAAAACTTTTCCACGCATCCCTAGAAACCCCCTAACATGCATCAACATGTTTGGTGGCAATACACATAAGGCGTAAACATGTCAGTCCAACTTCGGGGAAATGCAAATGTTTTTTGCAACCCCTATGAGATGATAACCGACTAGGGGGTTATGCGATGGGTTAGAATCAAATTCGAAGCTAACCCTAAGATTCCTAAGTGATGTGGCGAGGTTTCGAAGCACCCTAATACTAGAGCAAATCAGAAAAAAATACAATTCATCTAAAACTCAACTATGATGCATAAACTATAAAAATATTATTAAAACGCATAATAAAACACTTAATTTAAACAAACCTAAATTCTAGAAAAATCTAGCAGCATAATGCCTCATTAGCATTCATAGAAAATAATTTAAAAACAATAACCTAGCTAACCATTTTTTAGAAAATTAAATTGAATAATCAGTGCCAAGTAAAATAATTAATTAAACCTACAATAAAATTAAACAATCAAAGGACTGATTAAATAATTAAATAAACCCACGATAAATTTAATAATAAAAAGATCAATTAAAATAATCAATTAAACCCACAATAAATTTAATAATGAAAAGGCCAATAAAAAAAATAATCCATTAAACCCACAATAATTTAATAATCAAAAGTCCAATTTCAAATAAACATAGTTGAATGCACTTTAGGAGAAATTAAGGCCTGGATTTAATAAAATTTAAACCTCACCCATTAAAATAACACCATGAGAAGGAATTAAATTAAAGTCCAATAATTATACCTAGGGCTAAGATTAACCCACTCCACTAATTCAACTCAAGAGGTAAAGGAACTAATTTGAAGACAATAAAACATTTCATTTTGAAATAAAACATGAGGAGGTAGGTATTCTCGTGCACCAAGAGAAAACCTATTTTCCCCACATAAAATATTTTGACCTTCATTTGTTCTCACAACCAAAAAAATATTTTATTTCAACAAACCCTAAAATCTTATTCTATTGTTTTCTATGGAGCCCTAACCCTAACCTATTTTCCTTATTCACTCCTCTCTTCTCTTCTACTTCTTCTCTGTAATTTTCTTTCTACTTCCTTTTTTTTGTTGCAGGGTAAGAACCAAGGGCAGCCATGGGAAATCCTCCGTAATGGGGTATACACAGTCTCTTTTTTTTTTAATAAATATCCTATCTTATTATTTATATATATATATATAGTTCTGGTTTTAAATCAAAGATAACTCCATATACATATTTTTTTGAATGCTACAAATGGAAACCACACAGGGGTTATATATATATAATACATGCAGGAATAAGATTCCACAGGCCGAAGGGCAGTCACATACGCATCAGACAGGGGTTACCAATAGTGGACTGCGGGTAAAACATGGCGATGAACGCCGTGAGAAACAACAAAGGGAATGGGAAAGGGGGCGGACTCTCCACCCATTCCCCACTGAATGGTGGGGGATGGGTGGGGGGTCCGCCCCCCCTCGACATAGAACAAGAACAATGGGGACGACGGTTTGGCCGCCGGCCCCTGCACTTTTTTTTTAAAACATCTCATTCAATGAAAAAGAAACTTGCCCATTAGGGCTTTTCTTGCCATCTCTTTTCAACACATTTTTTATTATAAAAAGAATATTTTTCTGCTATGCGGTCAACAATAGATTCAAAAAAATCATTTCAATATATATACTGACCTGCCAAGATAAATTCATTTCTGTGCAATTAATATTTCAAAACACAATAAACCTGAGATGTATAATGTTTTTTTTTTACAATCATGAACCCTTCCAAGAAGCTTAACTATAGATTCTTTTTTTTCTAATAAAAGGAAAGGTGAATAGCAAGACCAATTTTCTTTCACACAATAACTATAATAAGCCTTTTTGTTCCCTTTCATTGCACAATAATTTTTTTTTTCTCTTTTCATTCATGGGATAGTAAACTACAACCAACCACATGAATATTTTCATTTCAACTAAAAAAACAACAACTCTTATATATATTTTTTGGTTTTGAAATGAAGAGTATATCCAAACATCTGAATTAATTAAATCCAACATAGTAATAACTAAAGTGAGGAGGTAGTTCTTTTGCCATTCCATATAGTTTATTACAATAATAAAACACAACATAATATAGGAATTAGGCAATAACATTTTTCCTTTCTTGCAACCATGATTGAAACAAACAGCAACATGTATCTTTCGTTAAATAACCAAAATAGTAAGGAAGGACATCAATAGTATTATTTGAAAAACAATAACACAATGAGAGAGTAATCTCTTTTTTTTTTGTTAACAAGTTACAACTAGGCCTCTCTTTGGCTATGGCTTCAAATAACCAATAGAATACTCAACACCAAAAAGACTAAATCTCCATCAAAGCTCCAAACGTCTCCAAACAAACCTGTAAAAAAAACTAAAACAATGGGGATACTTCCAAGCCACCAAAACGCTCTCCACCCTACCATAGACCTGCAAGAGGGTCACCCCCGAGCTTGGAGATCGATTCACACATGGGTGCACACCACAAACACAAAATGCAAACATTCAACATGAAGAAATAACACCCACCAAGGTTTAACAGCACAAGATCCATAAAAATAGATTTGAGGGGGTAGGAGAGTGGACTCTCTCTACTCAAGAGGTTCACTCCTACAAAACCATAATCTCATGATACTCCAAAACAAGGCCTCAAGCCCAAAATACTGTAATGAACAATATATATCACACCAAGGCACTCATGCCATAAAAATAATCACCAAAACTTCTCTAAATTGCCCTCAAGGCCACAATATGCCAATACAAAGAGGGTGACCTCGAGGAGGTTCACTCCTCTCCCACCCCTTACATGAATGGACACACCAAGAATGGTAGTCTTGTTCAAACACCCATAAAATAAAACCCAACAACACCAAACAATGCAACACACAGAAACTTCAACTGCACATAGAAATTTAAATACATGGGAAAATGCTTCATGCCTTGAAGCTTACCTAAGATAGCCCAATAATGGAAGATAAGTTGTAGAAGAGCTCTCCAACCTCCTCCTTCAAGCCTTCCTTCCAAGATCTCCCAACTCACTCTCTCCAAAAATAGCAAAAAAAAGTAAAGTGAAACAACCCCCTTTCTCTCACAAAGAGAAAGTAAATATAGGCTTCATTCCAAAGCCTTGAGGAATGAGAAGGTGACACATGTCACCTTCTCCTTCCTCCTCCCAATCCACTTGCAAGGGTCATGGAATGTGGAGGTGACATGTGTCACTCTCCCATCCATCCAAGCCTCACCCTCTCCACATGTGTGAGATGGAGAGGTGGCATCTCTCAAGATGGGCTCCAAGAGGATGAGGAATGACACATGTCATTACCTTATTCTCTAAAGGAAGTCCATTCACTCCAAGATGCTCTCACACATGTGTGAAAGCATTGGAGAAGGGTTCCACACACTTGAGAGTCTTAAGACTCCCCAAGTCTTCAAGGTGATGGGAATCCATGCATTGGAATTAGGAGTGGGTCATGTTTCAATGCATGACTCATCCTCCACTCCATTTCAAATTTGAATTTCGTCACTTTACTTCAGGCTGAAGTTAAAGTGACTAGACAGAGGTAACTCTAGGGTTTGGCATGCTTAAATGGGCCCTAGACCCTAGGGGTACCACCTAGGATTAATTTTAGTCCATAATAAACAATTTAGGAAGTAGAAAATCACATAAAATGGTCATCAAAATAAAAGACACCAAGTGGTGTATATTAAATCACATATTTTTACAACACTTCAAGTAAATAATATAAAAGAGGTGGGATCTAAACCAAATGATTAAAATGTAGATATTTACAAAAGCATCATACAGTTCACACATGACCTTGGTCCCTCCTGGGACTAGATCGGTCCAACACAGGAATCACATTAGGTGTGGGATCGATCTCTAATTCTTTGTGGCCTGGAAAATCACTTACGCACTTGAACAAACATATTACTCCAACATATATATATCATAGCCAAAGCAAGGAAATGCATACACTCATGATATCACATAATCATTTAAAACATTATTAAAATCACAAAGCATCATAAATAAGATTTATAAATTAACTACATTTCTAAACACTATCTCAAGATCAAAATTGCATAACAATTCCATTTAATAATTTCACAACTAGTATCTCTAATAGTATCAAGATGCATGTCACATGTCTAATAATCATCAATGAAATCAAAAATCAAGATATAGTAACATACTAAATATAGCCAATCAAAATAAGGGAATAGAGTCTAGAAAGTCTGCATATTGGGATCAACAGTCACAAATGTCCAAATGTCATCAACTGTAAATGTGATATAAGTAAAATAAGGGAGTGAAATAAATAGGCCTCACAAATACCTACTTGATATATGCAATTTACCTCTTTAAAGTGACATCATAAGAAATCATTTGCACACTGTTGTTCTCAAATCAAACAAAATTTCCAAGCAAGCCAAGATAGTAAGCAAAAGTATAAACAGACAATCCACTGTGGCTGATGACTTCAACTGAATATGACTTGACAACTTATAAAAATCTTTGCATCAAGAGAAATGATATCACTATCATAACGAATATTAAAACCACTACAGGCTAGCCTCATACACCATACAGTTACTATCATAAATCAAGTTCTCAAACTATGTCAAGATTCATTGTCTCAAGAGACTCAACATTTGTTCTCATGTCCTGTCATTCTCAAACATACTAATAACTACATTATCATTATATCCACCTTCCATTGCAACATCATACTAGCACTGTGTCCTCTATCACAAACTATCCTGAACTGTCATGATTTGACTGATAAAGCATTGTAACAATAGGCAATGCAAGTCATTCCGTTTTCAAAAGCCCAACATTAAACTACATAGGTAACTCTGTATCTTTTCCTGCCATTGTAAACTTTGACAAATAGACCAGTATCTCATAACAGAGGAGAGATCATAAGCATATACCATGTAACATTATCAAAAGATACTATACCCTTTATCAAGGTACCCTACTTTCCTCTCATACTTCCACTATGAAGATACATTGATGACAATTTCATTAAAAACCCTAATCATTTTTGAGACTGCAACATTGGATATACCTTTGAGACACAATACATCTTTGACGAGCATCCTATAATCCATAAATCTAACACTGCAACTTCCATACACAATCAAATCTCTGCATCAACCAACACTCAAACCTCTTCCTCTATCATGAATGTCATCATAACATTGGCATAAAGTGGCATCAATCTTGGCATCAAACACCTTACCATGAAGAATATGAAGCTAACACTCTTCCAAATATTTGACATCAGAGACCAAATACCTCTACCCTTAATGACTTCTGAATTATAAAGACATGAAACTTGAATGAGCTCTTTTCAACTAACTTTGATATCATATTAAATTGCAAGAAAGTATTTCATTTCTCTGTCAACAACAATCACTGTGATTATCACTACTTCAAAAACACCTTGTAACTACATTATTACAATGACCAAACTCATTGTTATTACTGCAATACCTACTTCAAACCTTGATAAAGGTCATACCCTAATCCAAAGCCACTTCAAACACACTTTCACCCAATCACAATCCTATCCTATCCTAGTTGACACCAAAGGCAAAGAATGAAAATACTCATGCAACCCCTATCTTGTCATACTTGTAATACTACAACAAAAACTCTTAATGTACCTCTGCAGAAAGACTCTTTCAAGATATCATTATGCTTGAAGAAAATCAACTTTGTGTCTTAACACCATGACTTACATCCTATTATGAGGATCATAATTATGCAACTCCTAATAACCTTATGACCAATGACAAACCAAGTGCCCTTGATAACACAACCTATCAAATCTTGTGCATCTCATGAAGCATTCCATTAACAAGACATGACCACTAGCACCATGGTAAAGAATAGACAAAAACCTAATATCCCTCACGAATACATGCACCAATCAATCATATATGAACACTCTACATACCTAAAACTCCTTGGGGGTTGAAAGATAGGACATTTGATAACTCCCCTTTTTTTATGCTTCTCTTTTAAGTTGTTATGAATGTTTCTTGTGCATCATGGATGAGATTAGGTTCAACCTTTTCTTTCACTTGTTTTCCTCTCCAAACCATCTTAACACCTATCATCTTATGGTGATTGATTGATTTCATTGGATCACTCTTACAAAATCTAGAAATATGTCCAAACCTATGACACCTAAAGCACAACTGTGTTGCTTCTATTCAACCATTCAAAGGAGTTCTTATTACATCCCATTTTCCTTACATGCATCCAACAATCCCTTTCTATGTGACCAGCTTTATTACAGTTATAACAAACATTTGTATAGTCATAATTTGTCAAACTATAAGAACTCTTATCCTTATTCCATCCAAGACCATTTCTTGAGTGAGTTCTACAATCTCTAGCTCTATGACCATAAACATGACAAGAATAGAAATAACCATGAAACTGAGAGTAGTTGTACCTTATTGAATGGTATTGCCTGATAGATGGATTCCTTGAGGTCCTGTTTGTTCTTCTACCTTCATCAACACATTTATCTTCTTTCTTATCTGTAGGAGCAGCAACATGATGACCCAAATCTATCTTCATCCTTGGTGTATTCCTAACTTTAGAAGTCTGCCCTTCTTCATATCCTAGGCCTGTTGTGTGCTTATGATGCTTTTGCTTACTCAATATGTCATTCAAGTAATCAGTACTCTTTTCAAACAGTAGATTCTTGTGCAACTTAGAAGATGCTTCTTCCAATTCCTTTCTCAAAAAAACTATGTCTAACTCTAATCTTAGGCATTCATTAGTTTTGACTTCAAGATCAAATTTTTAAAATCAACTACTATTTTTGCTTCTTCTATTTATGTCTTTAGGATGATAATTAGCTTATTTGACTCTTCAAGTTCTAAAGAAACTTTTGCAAAATCTAAACATACCTTGTCTTTGAAATCCTTTTCTTGTTGAAGTTGGTCTTTTAATTTCTGATTTTCTTTACTGAGTTGCTTGATTGTATCCAGAGCACATAAGAGTTCACCTTCTAAATCAACTTCACACTCATGTTCATCATAGTCCTGTTCATAGTCATCTTCATTCACAAAGAGATCTCTTACTTCATCATCAATCTCAACAGTAAAATCATCTTTTCTTTCATCAAGTTCTTGTTCATCTATACTTACAATAAAGTCTTCCTTTTTATCAAAACTCTCAACTGTAAGATCATTCTTTTTATCATACTTTATATCATCATTAAGGAGAGACGCATGCAACAACTCATTACATGACTTGACTCAGATTTGTTGTACAACCTTTTGCTTGGCATCTTTCTTTTCTCTATTTCTTCTACACATTCTCATGGTACTCCACAATCAGGACCTACCCTAGACTTCTATAAGGAACCTATGCTCTGATACCACTTGTTGGAGTACATGATCATTGAGAGGGGGGGTGAATTAGTGGTCTATAAACTTTAAAACGTTTGCACCTTTTAACTTACAAGACAGAGAATGACTTCAATGATGTATCAAATACACATGCACAAGTATGATGCTCAATAGTATGAACAACAATGAATAGTAAAATCAGGGCCTTAAGAACAAAAAACATTAGGGCACACACACACTTAGAGACAAATAACATAAACCATAACACATGTTTTTGATGAGTGGAAAACCCTCACAGGGATAAAAACCACTCTAAAAATTGCCTCATTGGCTTAATAAAATCTCACTGATTTACAAAGCCTCACTGGCTATTAGGTGCCTCACTAGCTATCAGATGCCTCACTGGCTAAATATGCCTCACTAGCAAAAGATCAAACTTGTCTCACTGACTTGATCTTATACAACATTTTTTGAATCATGATTAACAAATTACAGAGGGTTACTCTGTCTCACTGCATAATATTTCTACTTTCCATCTTAACACATTCAATGTCTTAAAGATTCATTAAATTGGAATCTTCAAAACAAAAAGTGTATTAGATTATACACTTCACTGTTTTGCATACAATTTTTACAAAAATAACATTTTTGAATTCTACTCATAAACTTAACATGATATGTCTGTGAAAGCACAAAACCAATAACAGTAACATATCACTATTTTTACAATCAAAAGTTCACATAATGCTGCCATCTATCACTGACTGATACTATCAAATATATCCTGTTCAAACTATTTTCATAAATGCCCCTGAGGCCATCGAGATGCTTTTGCCTTCAATAAACTAAACTGCCTTTGATATATGGTCGACACATAGTAGAAGCTGTGTGTAAACATTAAACAAAAGACACATATAAATGTGACATAAAAGCCATGCTCCCAAGTTGACAACAAAAGAACAAGACAAGACCTATACAAAGACTTTTAACAAATCTGCTAAAAAGTTTAAACCCCATGCCCTAGTCAACAACAGAGGATAACACAAGACATGCATTAACAAAAATAATAACCTAATGTTGTTACTCCATATACCTTTTCACAAATTTTCAACAAAAACAAAACAAGCCCCTGCAATTATAACATTTCCATTTCACTATTTTTCTCATACATAAGTACCTTGAGTTTCTCACATATATATAAACCCATCTCACAAAATGCACAACTTCCATACCTGGTAGTTCTCGAAACTGCAAGAAGACAACTTACAAATCTTAACTGAGGAAGGTTTCTTCAACTGTCACAATGATCTTCTCCTTCCCAAGACCAAATGCCACCAAAGACAAAACCCTAGGTTTTACTGTGTTATATACCAAAGTCTAACTTTGAAAAATGTTGATCCAAACTTTTACATAGTTCATTGCTATCTCAGTAACCCTAAATGGGGCTGGTGAAAAACAATGTTTAAAATCACCCTTCAATCGGTCTTATGATTTGTGCGCTAACACCCAAGCATGTGTGTTGATAAACAAAAGGTGAAACTTCATAATGTGACCCAACCAAGTATTATAAACACTATAATGTTTATAAGAATGTGCCCTTGATACAAATGTTATATCAACTTTTAAGTTTAAATCAAATGCAACATGTTTCCTTAATACTTTGGAATGCCTTCACAAATCAACCAAATTGAACATCAAAGCACAATGTCATTAGCATCTCAACATGGTGTCCCATGTAACCACTTTACCTTGTGTGTTTCATCATGAAACTGTAAATGAAACTACTTCTCACAAACTGACTAAACAAACTGAATGTACCAACTATTTGACATCTATGCCAACATTGCCAATGCCAACAAGGGGTCAACAAAGTCGACCTAACTACCTATATAAAACTATATATAGTTGTGTACAATCTAGGTCTCTATGGACATGTGGTAGCTTTGGATTGTTAATGCACAAAGGCTAATTGAAACCTGACTAGCTTGAGTTTGTTCCAATTCATAGCTGTTAGATCCATGTTGTCACTGGGCGGACTATTTGACCATACTTCTTGCCTAAGAAGTGACGGTTAGAGTGCTTTGTGTAATGAAATAACTTGCACAAGAGAAGATTATAATAGGAAATATGCTATAAATACTTAAAACCAATAAGAACATGATTCACAATATAATGATAATAATCCATTCTCTACCTCCTATATATATCATACTTATGCCATGAATGCCACCTAGGTCTATCTACTACCTATAAGACTATATTAATAATCATATAACATATAAGGGTTATGCTAGTCACAACTCAACTACACATATCCCAATAAAATCAATGGGTTAAGGGCATAGCATGCCCCTCTTCTTCAGAGAAGTGTTGTCCTTAATTCGAATCAACTATGGATGTTTTTGCACAAAATCTTCATTTTCCCATGTAGCATCTTTGACTGGAGAATACTTCCATTTGATCAAATACTCTATGATCACCCTCATCTATAACCTCTTAGTGCAGTTTTCGAGGATGCCCTCAAGTTTCAAAATCATTTTTCCCTCCTCATCAATCTCTAGTAACTTGGTTTCCATTGCAACTTTGTTCTATAACCTTCTTGAAGCATGAAACATGGAAGACTGGATGTATTTTGTTGACATAGATAACTCCAATTTGTATGCTACACTGTTAATCCTGTACAAAACTGTATAAGAACCATAATACTTAGGTGCAAGCTCGTTATCCTTCTTTAGTTGTTTCAATGACATTTTCTTATATGGTTGTAATCATATAAAGACCCTACTTCAAAATTTAATTCACTATGGTGTTGATCCACTTATTGTTTCATTCTATTATGTGTCATTGCCAATTTCTACATGAGACTAGCAAGTCCCTCTTGTGGATGTTGGATGTTTTCTTCAACTATTCTAACCTCCAGGTGTGCTTGTAATGAAGAGGTGTTTGATGGTGGATGGTACCCATATAGTGCCAAAAATGGAGAGATTTTGGATTAAGTATGGAAAGAAGTGTTACACCACCATTTTGCTAGTGGTAACTATTACACCCATATCTCTTGTTTATCCAAAGAAAAAATCAAAGATAACCATCCAAGAACTTGTTGACTAACTTAGTTTGTTCACTTCACTATGGATGATATGATGAGCTACGAGAAAGTTGAGTTCCCAAGCACAAAAATAAGTTAGTCCAAAAAATACTTGTAAATATAGGATCACAATCACTTACTATGACTTAGAGTCCCATGCAATTTATGAATAGTATCCATAAAGGATCTTTCTACAATTCTTTCTACAAATGGGTGTGAAAAAGTACAAAAATATGCATATTTGGTGAATCAATCCAGAACAACCATGATGACATTTGTTCCTTAATAGTTGGGCAAACCTATGATGAAATCCATGGATACCTCCTCCCACATCTAGGTTAGAATAGATAAAGGTTGTAGAAGACCTAGAGTTTTAATTGTCTCCCTTTATTTTTCTACCATACCATGCATTTTGATACAAATTTTTGAACATCCCCTTTGAATCCATCCCAAAATAAATCTTGTTTGATTCTATGATAAGTCTTCAAGAATCTTGATTACCTACCTACTGGAAAAGCATGTAGTTCTTCCAAAACCTTAAGCATAGAATTGAGTTCTTACATGGGTACAACCTATCCTTCTACCATAAAACATTTCCTTTCCATGCAAAATTATTTGACACACTTGAACCTTGTTACAGTTTCTCAATGAGAGTTTGAGTATCCATGTCCTTTTCCCACTCTTCTCATGCCTCATTTCTCCAATCTACTTTCAATATGAAAATTATATACAATAGTGACTTTGTTGGTTCGTCCTTCCTATATAGAGCATCAACAACAATATTATCATTTCCCTTCTCATATGTTATCTCAAAGTCATATTCCAATACCTTTGTGACACATTTTTGTTGTTCTTTAGATGATAATCTCTATGCCAAGAAGTATATGAGACTATCATGACTTGTCTTTACCTTAAAGTGTCTTCCCATTAGATAAGGTCTTCATTATTTGACTATATGCATGATAGCCAACATTTCCTTCTCATAAACTAGCTTCAACAAATTCATACCTTTGAGTTGGTGAATCTCAAATAGTATGGTTCTTCCCTCTTACATGAGTACTATTCCTATGCCATGCCCAAAAGCATCGCATTCCATAATGAAGGTTTTAAAAAAATCTAGGGTAGATATAATTGGAGTTGTGCACATGGCTTCTTTTAGCTTCTAAAATGCCCTAGTGGATGCCTCATTTCACTAGAAGGAATCCTTCTTCAATAAGCCTATGAGAGGTGCTACTATGTTGCCATATTTTTTTCAAATCAACAATAGTAACTTGTAAGTCCAAAGAAACCTCATAGGTTCTTCAGGGTTCTAGGCATTTTCCAATCAACTATGGCCTTGATCTTGTGAGGGTCCACCTTGATTTCCTCATGTGAAACAATATGACCTAGGTGCTCCACCTTTTTGAATCCAAAAATGCACTTGGATGGCTTAACATAAAGTTGATGTTGTTCAAGAATGATCAAAACCTAAGTCACATGTTGTAAGTGTTCTTCCCAAGTTTTTTTATATTTTAAGATTTCATTAAAAAATACCAAAACATTTTTTGTAGAAATGGCCTAAAAATGGAGTTCATCAAACTTTGAAATGTAGATGGTGCATCTGTGAGGCCAAAAGGCATCGCTAAAAATTCATAGTGGCACTCATTGTTGCATATGGGTTGTCATTGATGTCAACAGTGGTATTGAGTGTTGCAGTGTGGAAGGTTGTAAGTGATGTCTTTAGAGATATCAAAGGAGACTATAGTAGTATGATGATCAATGAAGAATAGTAGAATAAGTAATCAAAAGTATTGTGAGACAGAGAAGTAAAGTGATGAATATATGATCAAAGGAGCAGACAAAGAAAGCTGATCAAAAGATTTGTGAAGTAAAGGAGATGGATTAGTATCATTTATACAAAGCCATACCATATCTTCTGAAGTTCATGTATAAGTCCACATCTTTGATATGTTTATACTTGAATTCAATGATGGGTAGAGTTGGATTCCTACTATGGACTTATGATGCTTCTCGCATGATAAAGAAAGTTGTAAAAGATTGAAGGAAATTGTCTTAAGTGTAGTACAAGTCAGGGAAGGTGTTACAGGCCCACAAGAAGGTACTACATTCTACCGTAGTTGAAGGTAAGGGCATGTGGATTGGACTAGTAGCTAGATATTGCACTCAGGTACCTATGCTTCAGGTTTGAGGTCATAACTTTTACCACAAGATGTTTTGGAGATAGAAGTGTGAAGATAGTGTTGAAACAAGGCAAGTACAGTCACAGGGAGATAGGAGAATGCTCCGCACTTCTCCACAAATGAAGATACGATGTTGCAGTTTGGAGGCTAGGTAGATATGAGTATCAGGTATGCAAGTTTCAAGATTCAAGTGTTAACATGTACCACAACTACTTCTCTGGAGTTAGTTGTGTGAAGACATGCCTTGGTGCTAATTGAGGTAAATAGTGGGAGATAGTGGAGGCCACCGCAGTTCACTACAAGTTAGTAATTGGCCTTATTGATTGAATGATATGCTCTTATGACTGGTTAGTATGTGATGTTCAAGTTTCAAGTGATTGTGTTCATTGCAAGTACGTTGTTCACAGTTTTATCTTAAGACTGTGTAAGCAGAGGTTGTTAAGGACATTGACATCAGAGTTCAAGTGTTTGCGCTAGCATGATACATCTTGAGATGACAAAAGAAGTGTACATGAATGTTTTTCAAGTCATATGATATTTAGTATGTGGTTTGCATGATGTAATTTTGTCTCCTCCGGTACCACTTTGGGTCTGGAGTCAAATACAAGGAAGGATAAGTGTCGCAAATTTGACTTGGTGTACAATGAAGATTTTTCCATGTGTGTGGAATGTGCACTAACTTGGAAAAGTGTGCTAAGGTAAACTAGGACCTAATTATGCTTTGTTTGTTAAACTACATTGGAATTTTACTTACCACATATGTTTGGGAGCCGACTGTTATGGCCTTTAAACGTTTCTTGCTACACGTTTCATCTTGGTTGAACAAGGAGAAAGACTTTGAAGCTTACAGAGGATATAAATGTAAAATCAAAGTTGTTGAGTTAGGTATGAGTTATGTATCGGGTGATTTCATTGATAATTCGCAAATAAATTTACCACACAAAGTAGAATTTATTATTAAATGTGGACAAGATCAATTTGATGAAATAGGATATTGTTGCGGAGGTGAGTATTGAAGTAATGATGGAGAAGAGTTTCTAAAGTTGTTTGGTTGTGGTGGAGGTTGATATTATAGTTGTGTAAATGAGAGATTGTTGTGCAAAGGTTGAAGTGATCAACAATCTATTATGTGAGAAGAACATTTAAGCTAGATAAGTTGTGTACTACATAGATTGAATAATTATTGTGTAAATATTGTAAGTGTTGTAACCATTTAGGGAGTTACAACTTCCTTTGGGTTGTAGCCCATAAATAATATTGTAATCTTGTTTTATTTGTGAGGTTGGATTTGGATAGTAGATCCAAGTAGCTTGTTCACCATGGTTTTTCCCTTCTAGGGCTTTCCACGTAAATCTGGTGTTATGGATGTGTGATTTTGTGTTCATGTGCTTTTCATGTTTAAATTCTTAAGATAGTTTGATTGCAGTTTAAAAGAAAAGAATTTGAATAAGTACGGATTCATCCCCCCTCAGTACTTCTATGTATTCAAAAATTGGTATCAGAGCTAAGTTCCTTGTATGCAGCCTAACAGCTGAGGTAGATCGTGGTGTGGAACACATGGGAATAGAATTAAGGTTAATTGGAAAGAATCCTCTGAAAGTTGATGAAGACATGGCAACCTATAATCCAAAAGATTGTGTAGTTGATTTTGAAGGAGAACTCATTTCTACCCTAGATGATCTGGATGTAACAAGAAGTGAAAATGAAGAATATAAGATCAAGCTCATAAAATCAAAAGAAGCAAATGCCAAGCTAAAAATTCAAGTTGAAGAAGGTAATAAGATTGTAGATGATCTAAATGCCAAGCTTAATGACAAATCGGTTGAATGCTCCAAACTTGAAGAAGAAATTGTCTCCTTGAGGAAAGAATTGGAGAAAGCAAAGAATCAGATAGATGAAGGTCTAAAACTAAAGAAAATCACAAATATCCTTGATGAGATAATCAGAAGTCAAAGACCTCTAAAGAATAAAGGTGGTATTGGATTTGAGAAAAGTCAGAGCCTTAAAACAGACATACTTGAAGGTTTGTTTGAAATGAAAAAGCAAGAGCCTAGCACTGAAGACTCTGAGGAGACTGAAGATGAGGAACATGAGTTGGATGATGGTGACTTCATACAGGTCAGAAATCAAAAGAAAAATCTCAAGAGATCCCCTCTTAGACAAGATGTTAATCCTAGGTTCTCTCAATCCTTCTATGGTTATTGTTATTCTTGCAATAAATTTGGATATATGGCTATTGATTGCAGAACCTAGGTTAGGAGAAATGATAACATGAGAGAATTTATTTGTGCCTACAAAATATGATGTTGTGATCTCACTCCTTCTATGGCTATTGTTATGCATGCAATAAGTTAGGGTTGTTGAATGTAGAACTAAAGTAAGGAGAAATAGTATGTCCTCGGATTATAATGTTGCTTGCTACAAGTGTAACAACTTTGGGCATAAAGTGAGATTCTGCAGGAGTAGTTATATCAAACCATCTGCTCAGCATAAGAAGACAAAGAAATTTGTGACTCAACAAAAGAAGGAAATGGCAAAGATATGGAGAAGGAAGACAAAACAAGATGATGAGAAGAAGGAAGAATTTGTGCTTCTTCCTAGTGTAGAATACTTCATTATTGATTGAGATATGGCATAAGGGCCAGAGGGAGCTAACCAATGTATATCTATTCTTCCCCCTTAAATAATTGTTGGCTTCTGCAAATGGAAGCTAAGCATACAGATGAATTGGAATGAAATCAACTAGTGAAGATGTTGATAAGGTAAAACAAGTTTCCTTTCCCCAAAGTTCTGGAACAAAATATTATGATGCAGATGATTGTGGAAGGTTCTTGAGTCTCTGTGAGTTCACATAGCAATCTGGCAGTAGGTTTACCTAATCGAAGAAAAGTGCATTAATGAGAAATGTTAGGGCAAAATTGAAAAGTGCTTATGCTTCCTCTGAATGATCAAATTTCATTTGATAAGGAGAGAAGAAAACCTTTAGACCACTTGGCAATTTGAGCTAAAGAAGAATTTTGGATTCTGAGCACTTGATTTTGAAACCCTAGAAAAACAAAGGTATTTATCAAATCTGCTAAAACCCTAGTCTTTGAATTAAAAGAAGCTTTATATAGCAACTCCGCAATTTGTTGATGTCTCTGAAAAACCTAGACCAAAATACAAGAAGTGTCTATTCAAAGAAATGGAGGTTGATAGAGATGGGGCATTTTCAAATGTTTTGGCAAATGTGGTGTACACTGAAGATGTTAGGTTTTACATTCATTCCAAGATAGATGAAATTGACCATATGAAGTTTGAAGAGCTCAGGGATCAACTCTTAGATGATGGTGTAAGTTACAAACCAAAGTTTGCAAATGTAGGGGCCAAGTGACTAGACATTTGGAAGGATTACCCTGATTTCTGTGATGAACACAAATGGGTGAGATACATATTGAGAAGAATTCATGATGAGTTCATATATCTGGATAAACCCCATCAGATTACTAAGGATGCAATAAGGGCAATAACTAGGTTGTGCTCCATTGAACCTGTACTGGTGATGAAATCAATTAAAAATGAGAAGATTACTGAATTGACCGGAGCAAAATTTAACAAGGGAACTCTAACTGTGAGTGACATAATTGAACTGGGTGTTATTTATGCTGTTATGGGGATTGCATATAAAGTCTATTTTACTAATAGAGAGGGATCCACTACTGGTACTGCAATTCACACTGCATACCAGATGGTAAAGGAGGGTAAAGATTTTGACCTCTATGAGGTCATGAAATAACAACTCCTAGAGAATCTAAGGAGAACAAAGGAAACTGGATACCATTTTAGGTTTAGTACTCTAATCATTTGTCTTGCATTCTATTCCATGAATGAATTACCTGGCTTTAGAGGAAAGGCTTGTCAACAAAGTGCTCTTGTTGCTGTACAAGTTAAAAGTCACATAAGAGGCTTCAATAACCCCAATCACTACAAACAAATGTATTGGGGCTTCTTTAAAAATCTACAAACCAACATGCAAGCAAGAGACAAAATCCCATCTAATGCTTTAAGGCGGTATGAAGGACAAATCACTTTCTTGGTGGACAAATATTACACCTATATGGAGGCAGATGAACCTAGAACTGCATGGATTCTGAGATTGCCATATGAGGTCTCCAAAGATGAAATAAAGGTCTATGCTGACATCTTTCTCAGCAAAGCTAAAGATACAATTGCTGAGAGGTCTGGAACTATTTAATATGAAAAGAGGGATGATGATGTTGAGAGTTTTTATTTCAAGGGTTTATCATCATCCTCCTTTCACCACTAGACATTCAAAGACATTCAACTGAGTAGAGAACTCTACTACAGATCTCCTGTCAGTTGGAACATAGGGGAAGATTGGAATTGTGTGAATTTATTCTTCAATTAAGTCTAATTATGCTCAAAACCATAATTTCATGAAATCCTAAACAAACAGACAAATTACAGAAAATGATCACACACAGAGATATCAAATGACAACCAAATACATACCAGATTTTGAAGTTTGATGTGTAGAAAGTCGGGGACTGATGCATGGGTGCCCTAGTCTAGTGTACCTACTTTTGTCAAGATCTCTGAAGAATATCCGCAACATGTTCCTGTTGTCATAGAGATTTCACCGCCTCAAAATCCAAAGGACTAATGAGCGGGTGCCCAAGTCCAAGCCCTAGTTTTCTTCTCAGATCTGTAATTCTGACAGTCTACACTGCTCTCCTACAACTCCACTTCTTTCACTCCCAAAACCTGTAACCTACAATCATAGAAAATGGGGTTGGGGGTTGTGGTGTTTAGAGGCTTGCCTCAGTCAAGCCTCAGAGAGACATTCAAGTCTTTCAAACACCGCTGTTAGAAAAAGAGTGCATATCCCTGTGGGATAGAGGCAAAATCCAAATGATAAATGATTGAAAACACAATAGATGTCACCTTGTAGTGTAGATCTCACATAAATGAAGGCTCTTCAATCACATGACAAGATAAAGTCAAATATGCAATCACAAACACAAGAACAATGCTCTGCTCTTGCAACAATGAATATCTTGAAATCATAAGTATGCCAAAAGTTCATAATCATCTTCTCCTAGTTTACAAATGAATCACTAAACATGCTTATATATGCAACTACAAACATTCCCGCTAAGAAATTTGTAATTCAAACTTGAGATGTCGACATAGGACCTAATAACGATCATACAAATGACACACAAAAATAGGTCCTTACCTAAAATAGGGCAGGAATATGGTGTGGACGCCCAAGTACTCCCCCCTATTTTAGATAGGATTCATGTTAAGCACATCCCCTAGGTCCCATTTGCCATGACACTTCAAGGTTTTCTCATTAGGAGTCACCATTAACATGCAAGATGACCTAAATGCATTCTAAAGGACCCGAGAGCTAAACCTTAGGAGGGAAAAGCCCCCAAGGGGACATTTTCTAACATAACATTTAGCCCCCACTTTAATGTATGTATAAATGCAAGGCCAATACATGCATTAAAGTAATGTCAACAAACACAACAAACACACTAAGCACAGAGAAGACATGCCAGTCTCAATGAAGATAGTAACAGGGACACAAAACACAGAGAAGACAACATTGAAGACATGCAAAACACAGTGAGTACAATGAATGCAGTGATTATTTCTTTTTTATTATCATATATATGAATGCAAATGCAAGTACAAGGAAAGTAAGCACACAACCCAAATGCAGGAGGAGCTCATCGCCACCAGTCTTGAAATTGCATAAGAGGTAACAGACACGCTAAACAAACCCCAAAGTGTGGGAGGAGCTCATCGGCACCAATCTTGAAACTACACTTGAGAACAAACACACCATACAAATCACAAAGCATAGGAGGAGCTCATCGCCACTGGTCTTGAAATAATGCTTGGGAACAAACAAGCCATACATACACACATGTAAGACATAGAGAAAACATGACAGACAAGCAATGGAAGAAACCTATTGCTAGGTTTGCATCCATCTCAGACACATTATAGGCACACACCGACGATTGCGCTTCGCCACAACAATTGCCAAAGACATGCTTAAGGGTTAGGATAGTCTCAGATCTGCTCCCCGCCTACTCAAAGGACTTTTTGAAAATGATAGGATGTGCAATCTTCTCAAGAAATACACCATCCCCGCCTTTGCAAAGGGCTTAAGATAAAAAAGGATATGCGTGATATCCCACCTCCTTAGAGGGCTTAAATGATTGCAATAGATTTCAAGCTTTACAAACACACTTTTCTAGCATCTAAATTAGACAGCTTACCTTATATATGCCTCCACCTTAAGGTGGTTGATATCATGTACTGATATCAAGCACGTTATGTAGGAAGAAAAACACACAAGGGAACACAAGCTCTTGCAAAGCCCATGCTCCCTGGAGGTGACATGTACTTTACGATTGCTAAATGTTCCCACAAACACACAATTTCCTGCAAGAAAAGGTGTTAGCATCCATATAATCATGATAAACAACAATGCAAGGCTAGATCCAAGATAGACAAAGTGCACGGAGCAGCAATATTGTTATGTTTTGTAAGTGCGATAAGACAACATCAAGATATCACATGGAGTGATTCTACTAGCCAAGCGTCGGATAATATATATATTCTAACCCCGTCGTCATGTACGGACTAGGTCCATTTTTTTATTTCTCGCTAAAGGGACACTAGGTCCATATCAGTATAATATGTTTTTCGTCATCCTCCAGCTAGATAGAACCACTAGAGGAAGGTAAACAATAAATCAAGAGAGGAGAAACAAGTGCCTTAGGGACAATCACGTAGGAGGGTTCCCCCAAGTCACCAACTACAACACTATTTCCTTAAGACACAACACACAACAGTGAAAATAGAGGAGAAGCAATATAGAAGAGTGATGTTACAAATAGAAGAAGGGTCATAACAGAGGCGGTCTCCTAGTATCCTTAACCTTATGAGAGTATCAAGGGTCATCCCAGGAGGTCTAAACAACACATAACACATCACGGAGGGAACACAATACGGAGGTAAAGGGTTAGAAATACTTACCTATAAGAACAACCTGATTAAAGGTTGTCAACAATCAAATCATCATCTTCCCACTCCCAAATGTTAGAGGAAAGTAGGACATAAGGTACCATAGCCCAACTTTTATTCTTGTCTTCAAGTTATCCATTCTTAAGATCTTCTTGGTTTGATTCAATGTTAGGTTAAATGTTCTCTTGTTGAGATGTGTTTCATTGGGCAAACACTTGTCTTCTCTTCCTCCTTTCTCTTGCTTGTCTATTCATTCTTGTCATCTCGTTTATCTCTTTGAAGATAGTGTCTTGTTCTTCCATACGTTTTTGTGTTTTACAGGAGGAAGCACCATGGTCAAATTTCATTTATCTCGGTGGAATATTTTGCTCATGACGACTACCTCCTAATCCTTGTAAGGATGGCAGGGGAGGAACCTCAGCATATGTTCCTTTTCCTTTTGGTCTAGGATTCTCTTCAAATGCGGGTTGTTCGTCTCTTATTGTTTCTTGAATAGAAGAACCGTCCACTTGATTTAAAATTATGTTTTGTAGTTTCTTTAGCTCAAAAAGTTAAAATATGTTCATGACTCTGGTTCCAATTCAAATTGTTCCCAAAAGTAATCAAGGCTAAAGTATTGTATTGTAACCAAATGTTTATACCTGTTGCAAGGAATAGTATGCACTTGTCCATTCAAAGGAAATTTTACATAGTTATAAATTGTTGAGGGGACAACTTTCATAGCCTTTAACCATGGGTGTCCTAATTTTATACGAAAAAGGTCAGATACGAGGACAACATCAAATAATTGATCTACGGATTTCTCAAATATAGTAACCAATAAAGATATCTTCCCAGAAGTGTTTATAAAGGTTCCCTTATGTGTCTTAATCATCATGTTCGAAGGGTCATAGAAGCCTTGTATCAAACTATGTGAATAAAGGAACTCTTCCGTTGCTACATTAGTCATGCAATTAGGATCAATAAGGGTTCCATCCATAGGATTTCCCATTATCTTCACAGTGATATAAATAGGTCCTTCAGTGTCTCTAGTTGTTCTATCATGAGGTGTAAACACAATTTCGGGTTCAAGGACCTTTCTTTTCATGTAAGGCCTAGGAGGGAACCTAGTGTTATTGTTGCAATTAGAAGCCATGTATATATGTTTTTAAATCAATGCAAAATTAGATTTTAAAATCTTTTCAAAAGTTATGCAAGGTTTTCAAACCCTAGGCATGAAATTTTGTAAGAAAGCCACTATGATGAAACAATACAATTAGAAATCAGTCCTAATGAGTTTTTTGAAAGGGTAGTAAAATCTGAAACAAGATTTTGACTACAAACCCTAGTTAATGCAAAACTAGGTTATATGAAAAATGCACAATTTCAAGCAATTTCTAACAATTTGATCATGAAAATGCAATGTAAATGAATGATGAATGATGAATTTCTATAAATTAAATCAGATTTGATGATACTGACAGAAATTTAATGAAATTAAATGCAAACTAATTCAAATTATTTGAAAATGCAAGCTAAAAATGCTAATTTTTTCAATTTTTTTCAATTTTTCAAAATATTTGTAATTTTTCAAATGCAATAAGAGGAAGATGAAATTAATGATGAAAGTCTGAAGTACAACACTCATCAAGGTGCAAAATTCATTAAAAAACATGGGTTCAACAAAATGTTTAATATGAAAACAGGGATGATGATGTTGAGAGTTTTTGTTTCAAGGGTCTATCATGATCCTCCTTTCACCACTAGACATTCAAGGAAATTCAACCGAGTAGAGAACTCTACTATAGATCTCCTATCACTTGGAACATATGGGAAGATTGGAATTGTGTAAATTTATTCTTCATTTAAGTCTAATTATGCTCAAAAACCTAATTTCATGAAATTGTAAACAAATGGACAAATTACGAAAAATGATCACATAGAGATATCAAATGACAACCAAATATATACTAGATTTCAAAGTTCGGTGTGTGGAAAAGTCATGGACTAATGAGCGAGTGCCCTAGTCCAGTGTACCTACTTTTGTCAGGATCTCTGAAGAATGTCTGCAACCTATTCCTGTTGTCACAAAGATTTCACCGCCTCAAATTCTAGAGGACTAATGAGCGAGCACCCAAGTCCAAGCCCTAGTTTTCTTCTCAGATCTACAATTCTGACAATCTGCACTATTCTCCTATAACTCCACTTCTTTCGCTCTCGAAACTTATAACCTGCAATCATAGAAAATGGGGTTGAGGGTTGCGGTGTTTAGAGGCTTGCCTTGGTCAAGCCCCGAAGAGACATTCAAGTCTTTCGAACATCATTGTAAGATAAAGAGTGCATATCCCTGCAGGATAGAGGCAAAATCCAAATGATAAATGATTGAAAACACAATAGATGTCACCTTGTAGTGTAGATCTCACATAAATGAAGGCTCTTCAATCACATGAGAGGATGAAGTCAAATCTGCAATCACAAACACAATAACAATGCTCTGCTCTTGAAACAATAAATATCTTGAAATCATAAGTATGCCAAAAGTTCAAATCATCTTCTCCTAGTTTACAAATGAATCACTAAACATACTTATTTATGCAACTACAAACATTCCCGCTAATAAATTTGTAATTCAAACTCGAGATGTCAGCATAGGACCTAATAACAATTATACAACTGACACACAAAAATAGGTCTTGACCTAAAATAGGGTAGGACTAGGGCACAGGCGCCCAAGTCCTCCCCCACTATTTTAGGCATGATTCATGTTAAGCACATCCCCTAGGACCTATTTTCCATGAAACTTTAGGATTTTCTCATCAGGAGTCACCATTAACTTGCAAGATGACCTAAATGCATTCTAAAGGATCCAAGAGCTAAACCTTAGGAGAGAAAAGCCCCCAAGGGGACATTTTTTGACATAACATTTAGCCCCCACTTTAATGTATGTATAAATGCAAGGCCAATACATGCATTAAAGTAAGGTCAACAAATACAACAAACATGCCAAGCACGGAGAAGGCATGCCAGTCACAATGAAGAAAGTAACATGCACGCAAAACATAGAGAAGACAGTTACATACACGCAAAACATGTAGAAGACAACATTGAAGACATGCAAAACATAGTGAGTACAGTGAATGGAGTGATTATTTCTTTTTCATTTTCATATATTTATGAATGCAAATGCAAGTACAAGGAAAGTAAACACACAACCCAAATTCAGGAGGAGATCATCGCCACCAGTCTTGAAGTTGCATAAGGGGCAACAAACATGCCAAACAAATCCCAAAGTGTAGGAGGAGCTCGTCACCATCATTATTGAAACTACACTTGAGAATAAACACCCCATACAAATCCCAAAGCATAGGAGGAGTTCATTGCCACCGGTCTTGAAACTATGCTTGGGAACAAACATGCCATACACACACACATGGAAGACACAAAGAAAACACATTAGACAAGCGATGGAAGAAATTGATTGTGAGGTTCACATCCATCTCAGGCTTATTATAGGCACACACCGAAGATTGGGATTCACCACAACAATCATCGAAGACATGCTTATGGGTTAGGATAGTCTTAGATCCACTCTTCGCCTACTCGGAGGACTTTTTGAAAATGATAGGATGTGCAATATCCTCGAGCAATACACCATCCCTAGCTCTGTAGAGGGCTTAAGATAAAAAAGGATATGCACGATATCCCATCTCCGCAGAGGGCTTAAATGATTGCAATAGATTTCAAGATTCATAAACACACTTTGCTAGCATCTAAATCAGACAACTTACCTTATATATGTCCCCACCTTAAGGTAGTTGATATCATGTATTGATATCAAGCACATTAAGGTAGGAAGAAAAACACACAAGGGAACACAAGCTCTCACAAATCCCATGCTCCTTGGAGGTGACATGTACTTTACGATCACCAAATGTTCCCACAAACACACAATTTCCTACAAGAAAAGGTGTTAGCATCCATATAATCATGATAAACAACAATTCAAGGCTAGATCCAAGATAGACAAAGTGCATAGAGCATCAATATTGTTATGTTTTGTAAGTGCGATAAGACAACATCAAGATATCACATGGAGTGATTCTACTAGCCAAGCGTCGAATAATATATATTCCAACCCCATCATCATGTATGGACTAGGTCCATTTTTTTATTTCTTGCTGAAGGGACACTAGGTCTGTATCAGTATAATATGTTTTTCATCATCCACCAGTTAGATAGAACCACTAGAGAAAGGTAAACAATAAATCAAGAGAGGAGAAACAAGTGCCTTAGGGACAATCATGTAGGAGGGTGCCCCCAAGTCACCAATAGCAATGTTATGTCGTCAAGACATAACACACAATAGTGAAAATAGAGGAGAAGCAATATACAAGAGTGATGATAAAAAGAGAAGAAGGATCATAACAAAGGCGGTCTCCATGTATCCTTAACCTTACAAGAGTATCAAGGGTCATCCCATGAGGCCTAAACAACACATAACACATCATGGGGGAAACACAATACAGAGGTAAAGGATTAGAAATACTTACCTATAAGGACAACCTGATTAAAGGTTGTCAACAATCAAATCATCATCTTCCCACTCCATAATGTTAGAGGAAAGTGGAATATAAGGTGCCATAGCCCAACTTTTATTCTTGTCTTCAAGTTGTCCATTCTTAAGATCTTCCTGGTTTGATTCAATGTTAGGTGAAATGTTCTCTTGTTGAGATGTGTTTCATTGGGCAAATGCTTGTCTTCTCTTCCTCCTTTATCTTGCTTGTCTATTCCTTCTTGTCTTACTATTTATCTCTTTGAAAATAGTGTCTTATTCTTCCATAGGTTTTTGTGTTTTAGAGGAGGAAGCACCATGGTCAAATTTCATTTGTCTCGGTGGAATATTTTACTCATGATGACTACCTCCTGATCCTTGTAAGGATGGCGGGGGAGGAACCTCAGCATAGGGTCCTTTTCCTTTTGTTCTAGGATGCTCTTCAAATGCGGGTTGTTCATCTCTTATTGTTTCTTGAATAGAAGGACCGGCCACTTGATGTAATAATTATGTTTTGTAGTTTCTATAGCTCAAAAAGTTAAAATTTGTCTGTGGCTCTAGTTCCAGTTCAGATCATTCCCAAAAGTAATCAAGGATAAAGTGTTGTCTTATAACCAAAGGCTTATACCTATTGTGAGGAATAGTATGCACTTGTCCATTCAAAGGAAATTTTACACAATTATAAATATTTGAAGGGACAAATTTCATAGCCTTTAACCATGGGTGTCCTAATTTTATGTGAAAAAAGGTCAGATACGGGGACAACATCAAATAATTGTTCTATGGATTTCTCAAATACAGTAACCAATAAAGATATCTTCCCATAAGTGTTTATAACTTGGTTCCCTTATGTGTCTTAATCATCATGTCTGAAGGATCATAGAAGCCTTGTATCAAACCATGTGAATAAAGGAACTCTTTCGTTGCTACATTAGTCATGCAATTAGGATCAATAAGGTTTCCATCCCCAGGATTTCCCATTATCTTCACAGTGATATAAAGAGGTCCTTCAGTGTCTCCAAGTGTTCTATCATGAGGTGTAAACACAATTTTGGGTTCAGGGACCTTTCTTTTCATGTAAGGCCTAGGAGGGAACCTAGTGTTATGGTTGCAATTAGAAGCCATGTGTATATGTTTTCAAATCAATGCAAAATCAGATTTTAAAATCTTTTCAAAAGTTATGCAAGATACAAGTGCAAACTATATGTGAAAATAACCTAAAATGCTTGATTTTTCAACTTTTTTCAATGCAAATAAGTGAAAGAAGAGGTGTTGTAAGGAAATTGATGAGGGACATAAAATAATATGTCTAATATCAGTCCAATAAACCAAAAAATATCCTTCACAACATGCCTTTAATGTAATCCTTTATTGATGACAACTCAAAACCTAGTGAAAATACACCAAAAATATGCAAATTTTCACCAATGTTACATGCAAATGTCTCCTAGAAAAGGTGTTGTGAGGAATTTGAGGAGGGGCAACAGATTATAACCCTAATGACATCCAATTAATTCAGAAAAATCCTTCACAACATGCCTATGATACAATTCTAGAGAGACGATAAGGCCAAATCTAGTGAAAATGCAAGGTTTTCAAACCCTAGGCATGAAATTTTGCAAGAAAGCCACTATGATGAAACACTACAGTTATAAATCAGTCCTAATGACTATTTTGAAAGGGTAGTAAAATCTGAAACAAGATTTTGACTACAAACCCTAGTTAATGCAAAACTAGGTTATATGAAAAAATGCACAATTTCAAGCAATTTCTAACAATTTGATCATGAAAATGTAATGTAAATGAATGATGAATAATGAATTTCTATAAATTAAATCATATTTAATGACAATGACATAAATTTAATGAAATTAAATGCAAACTAATTCAAATTATTTGAAAATGCAAGCTAAAAATACCAATTTTTTTCAAATTTTTCAACTTTTCAATTATTTTGTATTTTTTCAAATGCAATATGATGAAGATGAAATTAATGAATGAAAGTCTAAAGTACAACACTCAGCAAGGTGCAAAATTTATTAAAAACATGGGTTCACCAAAATGTTTAATATAAAAAGAGGGATGATGATGTTGAGAGTTTTTGTTTCAAGGGTTTATCATCATCCTCCTTTCACCACTAGACATTCAAGGAAATTCAACTGAGTAGAGAACTCTACTACAAATCTCTTATCACTTGGAACATAGGGGAAGATTGGAATTCTATGAATTTATTGTTCAATTAAGTATAATTATGCTCAAAACCCTAATTTCATGAAATCGTAAACAAATGGACAAATTACAGAAAATGATCAGACACAGAGATATCAAATGACAACCAAATACATACTATATTTTAAAGTTTAGTGTGAGGAAAAGTTGGGGACTAATGAGTGGGTGCCCTAGTCCAGTGTACCTACTTTTGTCGGGATCTCTAAAGAATGTCTGCAACTTGTTCCTGTTGTCACAGAGATTTCACCGCCTCGGAATCTAGAGGACTAATGAGTAGGTGCCCAAGTCTAAGCCCTAGTTTTCTTCTTAGATCTACAATTATGATATTCTACACTGCTCTCTTATAACTCCACTTCTTTTACTCCTGAAACCTGTCACCTGCAATCATATAAAATGGGGTTGGGGGTTGTGGTGTTTAGAGGCTTGCCTCGGTCAAGCCTTGGAGAGACATTCAAGTCTTCTAAACATCGTTGTCAGATAAAGGGTGTGTATACGTGCCAGATAGAGGCAAAATCCAAATGATAAATGATTGAAAACACAATAGATGCCATCTTGTAGTGTAGATCTCACATAAATGAAGACTCTTCAATCACATGAGAAGATGAAGTCAAATATACAATCACAAACACAATAACAATGCTCTGCTCTTGCAACAATGAATATCTTGAAATCATAAGTATGCCAAAAGTTCATAATCATCTTCTCCTAGTTTACAAATGAAACACTAAACATGCTTATATATGCAACTACAAACATTCCCGCTAAGAAATTTGTAATTCAAACTTGATATGTCGGCATAGGACCTAATAACAGTCATACAACTGACACACAAAAATAGGTCATGACCTAAAATAGGGCAGGACTAGGGCGTGGGTGCCCAAGTCCTCCCCCCTATTTTAGGCAGGATTCATGTTAAGCACATCCCCTAGGTCCCATTTGCCATCAAACTTTAGGGTTTTCTCATCGAGAGTCACCATTAACATGCAAGATGACCTAAATCCATTCTAAAGGACCCAAGAGCTAAACCTTAGGAGAGAAAAGCCCCCAAGGGGACATTTTCTGACATAACAAGAACATATGATTAGATTATGAAATGCTAGGAAGAATGCAGAAGAGCAAATTGAGAGGATAAAGGTGAGCTACATAAAAAGTGGGGTATTTCATCTCAAATCACATCAGAAGCCCCTATAGAGGAAGTGCAACATGCTCTTGCTATTCCACCAGCTGCATAGACCAAGAAGGTCTAGTAGATCTACTTCTGCTATTGTAAATGCACCACATCCATCTAGATCAACTCAAACTACCTCAACTGAAAGAAGAGTTGCATCTAAAATTCTGAATCAGATGAAAATAGGTGAAAAGAAGCAACCAAGGCAAAAGTAGCCTGCTAAAAGAAAGAAAGTCAAGATTAAAGAGGTAGAAGAGAGTGAAGAGGAAGAAGAAGTAGGAGATGAATGCACATCTCATCCAAAGAAGAAAGAGAAGAAATCTAAGAAAACTCCTCCACCAGCACTTGAACGTGCACCTCTTTCATTAGATGTAATTTTCAATGTTATTGTGCATTATGGTATCCTAAAGGATACAATAAACTTATATCCAGAGGTGCCACCTGAAGTCCAAAGCACCATTGAGAAAGACATTGTAATGTACATGCTCAAGTTTAATGTTCCCTTGAATGATATTATTGATCAAGTTCTAGAAAGCTTAGCTGGTGTTCTAAGAGAGATGAGAGAAAAGACTGGTAAAATTGATAATGAATTGAGGCAACAAGCTCTTGATAAAGCTGGATCATCAATGACTTAAGAATAAAAGGATAAAATGGCTCAGATGTGTTGGTAAACAGATTTGTCACCGCGAAATAACCTTTGAAAATGACTCGTTGCCCTTAGAGCGGTGACTAAATTGTCCCAACAGTTGGAGAAGCTATTATTGAATTATCAGCTTTCATCTACGTTTGAGAGGGGCAGCTCCCTCATATGATTGGGTTTTTGGTATTTTTGTGTACTTTTAACCTAAAAGTACATAAAGGAGAAAACACAAAACTAGGAAAAGATGACTAACAGAAACCCCAACAATAGACATACGAAAACCAATTGAGATTCCACAACTAATAATGATTACAAAGGGGTTATTACCAAATAGGTTGAAACGTGCAATGATGATGAAAGAAGTACAATAAACCTCAACATAAGAAGAGATAGGTCATACAAGCACATCCAAAACAAGATACCAGGAGATGGGTGTGTTTCATCACATCAATCACACAGATAGTCAATGTATTACACATGTACATAAAAGGATGACCAATTCAACATACGAGAAATTAGTTATGATAACATAGGAATACATTTAGAGCACACGAACTAAACTGCATTTTTCATTATCTTTGAAATTATACAATTCCAAAATCCTTTTTGTACATAGTGTAAACATAAAAGCTTTTCAAAATGTCTCTAAAAATTTCTCCAGAGTTTCCCCTTTTCCATATTTCTCTCAAAAGAATCCCCCCACTTTACAATGTGAAGTCCAGTATATATAGACTTTTCCTCATAACCACCTAATAACCAACTTGTAACTACTTCCTAACCACTTCAAGTAACTACCTCATAACTACCTTTTTGAAATATAATAATATAATAAACCTTATTTTTGGTTATATTTTACATCACTTTCCCGAAAATAAGGTTCATTTTTTTAACTATCAGTTACAATGAGTGACATAAGTCACATTTACAAAAAGGTAAATAAAACTTGCAAGTTTTGAGTTGTCAATTTCGCTAAGTCCTTTCTATCTCCATCTACTCAATTTTAACAATCAAACATCTCCAGATGTTGACAACTCCTCTAGATACCTGAGTCTGTAGACTCTTGTGTCCGTGCATATAAAATATGGACCGTGAAAATTGTATGTCTTCCACTAGCAACATCATCATGAAGAGGTAGTATGAATAACATTGGTCATTTCGCTATTCTGATTGCATTCATATTCTAATGCAATTGTCATCATCTCCCAAGATAACTTCTCCATCTTTGCATAGATTTATGTTGTTTGTAGATATAATATGTCTCCTCCACAAAAAGCATGTACTCCTTTATGGCATGTTATCCAACTACATTGGATGTTCTATGTGTGATTCAATATTATAAGTCTTTCAAATCCCATACCTCAGGGGTATTGCAAAAACCCATCACATATGATGTTAGATTAGGTTTGCATTCCAAACCTCTAACTTCTTGGTTGAGTTGTTTCATTCTAGGATCTTCCAAGATTACTCCTTTCTTCACTTTACTATCATCGGTGGTTTTGCACTCTAGAGTGAGTTTCACACCATAGCCACCCAGATTTAATTATTCCTTGTTTCTACAATGGAGTAATACCCAACTTTTGATTCTCATCCAAAGATTTTTGAAGACAGACAATATATTACTTCTTCACCCTTTCTTGATATGTCAGTTAAGATTCGGTGAAATTATAAGAAGTAATTCAACCCAAGGGCTCCACGGAATGTTTCCACCACCTTCCCAGCTACCTGGCAGGCAAGTAAATCTTATTGTTACAACACTGTACTTATTTTTCCACTTAATACCTCCAAGATAGGTCAAGACTTCCCACTTAGGTGAAGGTTTGACCATGGACAATTTCATTCCACTTCATTTTCCCAAGGATTTCGTATTTGGACCAGTTTGTGACTATCAACCTCACGTATCTACAATAAAGAGTAGGCATGAAACTGAATAATGCCACTAAAATACACATGAACGTCAGAGTCTGACAGGCTCCCTACTCCAAGAAGAAATTCTCTTGTTTGAAATGTAATAACTGAGACCATAGCTTTCGAGTGGAAAGTTCAATTTGTGCTTGAGCACTCCTAATATTTATCTTTCACCAACACCTCCTGTGAGGTTGACAAGAGCATTTTAAACAAAGCCATGAATGGACACCACACCACAGGATTGTATAATTCCTTATTCGAAAGCTCACATTTTTATAGAAGTCGAGAGCACGATGATTAAAGTTATGGAACTTGGTTGCACACTTGCCACCTGCATTTGCTTAAAGTCTTCTCAACAAAACCATTTTGTGCACATCCTACGGTTACTGCATTTCAATGCTTCTGTTTTAGCTCAAGCTAGAAGTTTGCTGACACAGGTTGAGGAATTTGATTTTAAACCCACTTGTTGCATTTGCCTCAAAAGTTTCTAAGACCTTTTCAACAAATCGATTATAGTATTCCATGAGATGACAAGTCTTTAAAGAGTTGATGTGCTCTGTGTCTATGTTTCCACATTTACCATACATATCTCCCAGAGTATTTCAAACTATAATATCTGATTATGCCTCTAAGGAGCAGGCAGGGAAGAATGTTGGCAGAAGTGATAGAATTTGGTGGCGCACCAGCCAATTACACTTCTTGAAATATTTAAACCCTGTTCAGCAGACATATTTTGTATACCTATCTACCATTATTGTAAACCATGATATAACATCTCTTTGAGGCATAGCATTGTATATGCTTTCATATTTCACATGCATGATTTCCTTTCTTGCCTCTTATCACAAATTTTGTTCTATAATACATTATCTTGATCTCTTGCTCATGGCAATCTGAAAATAGAATGTACCTTAGGGGATAGTATATCATGGAGGAAAGTGTATATCTTTACTGCAAGGATCAGAGCCGATGCAGTGATGCCAGTAGCAAGTCCAAATACATTGACTAAGCTTGATGATATTGAGTCATCCATTGATTAATAATTCTCAAACATTGAAGCAAGTAATTTCTCCACTTGGTCTTCATTGTTTCCTAAAATTTATTCCTTTTGTTGACTTAAAAGGATTCTCATCTCAAGCACTTACATTCCACTCTACTTATATATCATTCATTTCAATGGTTGAATAATGAATAACTATTTTACACCTCATCTATAACAAAAAGTGGTAAATATTTGTCGTAACTTTATTAGCCAAAATTGATCTTTAACTATTGAAGTGAATGATGTTTAAGAATAACCCTTACATTCATCATAGAATCCATATATATACGATTTGATTGAGGCCCCTTTCAACATGTCAAAAGTTTAAACAGCGGGCTACCAAAATGATTCTCCCCTACCAATAGTGTCTAACTATCCTTGTTACTTGTGCAAAAAGAAGCATTTGTGATAATGGTGTCATTTTCTTCTGCCATATGCTATTTACTCCAAATGATGATCCTATTGCCATTTTACACAAAAACTTTGCACAACAATTCCTATTGTAGTCATTATGTTGAATTTCATCTGCACTGAAAGGATACAATGCTACTCTAACCCAGTACATATAAAGACTCCAAGAATAGAAAAGGAAGCATCAGAAATGAAACCATCATTCATGTTGCTCCAATGGCCTTTAGGTGATCAAGTGCCCTCCCATCTGCTTTTAAAACTGCAATGAAGAGTTTGAGAGATAAGTTGAAATACATTTATGCGAGGAAATACACCAGAATAACATGGGGTCTTAAGTTGAAGAGAATTGTTCCTCTGATTTGAAATACTTCCATATCATAATGGCAATGTCCATTTGATTTAATGTCATTCGGACGTGGCTAATATATCTCTATGAGTATTAATTTCCACTTCTCATATAAAGGTTGCTTGATCTTAGTTTGTCCATTAACTAGATCATCAAATCATACACTAGGTATCGTCTCTGTTGCTATCCTGTTTCAGGAACATACTCCATCACAAGATTCAGGTACAATGTGTACAAGATTTCTAGGGCACCCACTTTGGTAGGCCACAACTTTAGAGTTCATGAAGCCCTTCCAACGAATCCATTTTGTGTGTGTTTTTCAACACCTTCATTTTGTCAAATAGTTTATGTGCCTTCTGTATGCTTCCACATTTTGCATACATGTCTATTAGGGCATTTACAACTGCAACATCTGACAAGAATCGACTTTCCATTATGCTTTGATGGATGTCCATACCCTCTTCCAAAGCTCTTATTTTGGCACAAGCTGGGAGAATGCTAATAAAGGTTGCAGAGTTTTGCTTTACGCCTGCCAATTGCATTTGCTTAAAAGTTTCCAAGGCCTTTTCAACTAGCCCATTCTATACATATCCTGCTATCATTGCAGTCCAAGAGACGACATTTCTCTAAGGCATTTCTTGGAAAAGTTTTAAAGCTTCATCAAGATCACCATTTTGTGCATATCCTGATATAATGGTATTCCATGATACCAGATTTCTTTGAGGCATTGTGTCAAACAATTTTCGTGCCTTCTCTAAGCTTCCGCATTTTGCAATTTTGATAACCTTTCCAGAAATAGTATAGACGTATGTAAAATGAGAATCAATCCAGAAGGGCTGTTGAAATGTTTCCAAGGCAGTCTCATCAAGACTCTTTATCTCCCTTGCAAGTTCCTTCATTACTTTGGATGTAAGGTTCTCATTTTTAGCCATGAGGTTCAATTGAAAAGTGCTTGAATAGACGTGTCAACACAAATAATTCCTTCTCTTATGATTCAATGTTTCACATATAACATATTTCCATTTGTAAGCCGCATGAGTGCTAGCAAAGGTTATATGTTTCTTCATATCATTCACAAAGTAGTTTTAAAACAGCTACAACTGTTTGAAGAAGCTCCTTCACATTGTTTTGGCACATCATCATTTCTCTTGTCTTCATTAGTGGTTGAGGATGATTTCAAACTTCATCGAGCGTGAGTCTCATTTGTCAGTGGTGAATATTGGTTTTAAAACCCCTTATATTGGCAAATATGGTGATGCTTATGAACCATAAACAATAACTTACAAATGCTCATTCGTAAATGTTGAATGCTCATTTCTATTTACCTCATTCTTCAACTGACCACTTCAATTTACCCCATTTTTATCGATGGATTAAACATTCTTCTTGTAGAAATTTGAGTTCTTCTATTTTATATGTATTCTTGTTCTATGTTTCCCATTCGTTCATAGGCTGCGAGGATGCTAGTAAGGGCCATGAGACTAGTTTACATCTACCAATTGTATTGGTTTAAAATGTTTTAGAACCTTTCCAACCGATCCCATTTATGCATACTCTGCAACTATTACAATCAATAAGATCACATTTCTTTGAAGTATGTTGTTAAACAGCTCATGATTCTAGACTATGTTTATACATTTTGTATCCATGTCTTCAAGAGTGTTTCGGACTGTAATATCTGACGATGAATGAAGAACGGTTGTTTTTCTTTGTAACCGCATCTTGGGTGGTTATGGAAACCACTTTCTCTTAAATTTCAGGCAGCAATTTCTTTTTTCGGAGTTTTTAAATGCTTTCACAACCTTACAAGAATGTCGATGAAGATAAAATTGAAACCAAAATTTCCTTTTTTTTTACCTTGGCTATTTAAAAACACTTTTGAAACAACATGAAACCGCCAACAAATAAAACTTCAAAACCTTCTCTTTCGGTGTTTTATTACTTTTTGATAAGTCCATTATGAGCAAATCCAGGAAAGATTTGAAATCAAGGAGGGATTTCTTTATTGGTAGTTATAATAACCTTTCCCATTGTCTTTATCAGCATCTTAAAACAAATCCTTACATCCGATGGAGAGAGATATGGCCTTCTTAAATCTTTGTCATCGTTTATTCACAACGGACAAATAACTTACTGCTTTTGTCAGGATTACATTTTGAAGGTCGCTTTGAAATCTTTCATCTGGAGGTAGTTATAATAACCACTTAATTATCAGCCCTTTGAAGATACTTCTCAACTAACAACTTATGACTTATGCTTTTGGTTAGTGAAAAGTAAAAGTGCACGCAAACTTAGCCGAATTTGAAAGTTAACGCAAACTTAGCAGAAAGTGAAAGTTAATGCGAGGTTTGCGGAAAATAGAAGTTGGTGCAAGCTTAGCAAAAAATGAAAGTTGGTGCAAAAATAATGTTTCTAGGCCAATTCCATTTAAATTTTGACTTGGAATAATATTACAATACAAAGCTTCAATGGAGAGAGATAAAATGAACAAGACAACGTATGACGTCTTGATAACAAGTCATCGACATGATTGACACAAGAAGCACAACATCAACAAATTGAAACCAAAAGAATGAATTGGCATAGGGGTCTTGATATGTGAAAATTTTAAAATTTGGATAGTATAACGGGGCCAACAAGATGCAAGCTTGGGAGTTGAGGACAAACCAAAGGGTAGATGACCTTATGAGCATGGAGAAAGAAGGTCAAGATGAAATTCAAAAAGAAATTGAGGAACTAATAAATAAAATACTTGAAGGTATAAAATTTACTAAGAATATGGAGCAATCACAAGTTTCTCCATAGCACAATGCAATATCCCCTCTGCGCGACTCACATCAAAAAGATACTCAAGAGGAGATGGTGCAATCATAGTAGGAGGGTTCACAGAATGAACTGTCCAGGCCGTGCAGCAAGAGTAAACACAAAAGAAACAACTCAAAGATATGAAACTGACACAAATTCAGTCATTCAGTATATAACAGAATTCAAATACAATCTATCTGGCATCATGCGGGCTTACAACTAGGGCTCAAAGGCCCGATTTCATAATATTAGAATATGCACAAGATATAGTGTTGAAACTCCTTCGCGCAAAATCCAAACTATGAACTTATGCTAATAATCATAACTTAATAACTTCCTAACTACTTTCCTAAGGATCTATGACATCAATATATATCATCTCCAGAACAAAATATTCCTCCACGTCGGCCAAGGAAGGTCACAAGCGCCAATGAAGAGCTATAATGTGTGTACACGGATAGGTCAGACCTAATCATGTAGAACACCTCTGAAAATGAATGGAATGATGTGCGGATCTCAGCAAAGGTCAGCCATGAACCAAAGATGATTGAATGATGTGTCATTAGGCTCCCCAAGTCAAGGAATGCTCCACAAGTCTTCTCCTTTAGCTGATTATCAAGGACTATCAGGATGCTCTGTTATGAGAAAATAACTGATCTTCTGATAGCGATAACTTTTTGGTACTTAATCCAAATGCTCTAAATTCTAGATATGATGTAGATGAATGAATCTAGATGCTAAGTCTAGATCTATAAGATGTGAAATGCAACTGTGGTAGAATGTAGACCAAAATATAGAAATTTCTTCTGACTAAACTACCTGAACTGAAATGGAAAATGAAAGGAAACAAACTGAAATGCAAATGTTTTTGGTTGATGCAAGATTGCTCTTGAACTAGAGATGCTCCTGCATTAGACATCTGAGGTTATTGAAAAAGTGAGTCCCTCACTTTGTTGGGGCTAGGGGAGAACCAAGACAGTCCACCTCAGCCTGAGAAATCCATGATGAATCTTCTTCCGGTCTGCCTTTCCACTTCACAAGATATTCTTTGTATTGTCTTCCTCTAGTGCTGCATCCAACTCTGCTATCCAAAACATCTTCAATCTGCTCCGGTGCTTGTTGTGGTAACTTCTTCTTCTTCAAGTCTTCTTCCATGTTGTCACTGAACTCTGCTTCATGATACTAATATAGGTTTGCAATGTTGAAAATAGGTGATATGCCCAATGTCTCTAGTAACTCCACTTCATGTGCATTTCCTGAATCAAATTTCCTAAGTATCTTACAAGGTCCAAACTTCTTCATCTTCAACTTGTTATATGTCCCAACTGGAAATCTTTCTTTTCTCAAATACACCATCACTTCAGCTCCAACTTCAAATTTCTTATGTCTTCTCTTCTCATCTATCTTTTCCTTATACTTACTATTCATATCCTCCAAATGCTTCTTCACCTGATTATGCACTATCTTCATGTGATCTATAAATTCCTCTGCTTCTACACTTCTCTTTTCTTCTGCACTAATATCTCTCAATTCTGCAACTCCTCTAGGATTTATTCTAGTAACGATCTCAAATGATGTTCTTCTGGTACTCCTCTTTACTAAATTATTGTATGCAAACTCTGCTTGTGAAAGAATCAAATCCCAACTTCCTGCCTTCTCTCCAACCAAACATCTCAACAAGTTTCCCAAACTCCTATTTACTACCTTTGTTTGTCCATCAGACTGTGGATGAAAAACTGAACTAAACTTCAAACCTATCTTCATCTTATACCAAAGGGTCTTCCAAAAGTATCCAAGAAATCTGGTGTCTCTGTCTGAAATTATACTCTTAGGTAATCCATGCAATCTCACAATTTCTTTGAAAAATAGGTCAGCCAGCTACATGCACTGCATCAGTTGTCTTCTTACAAGGTATGAAATGAGCCATCTTCAAAAATTTGTCAACCACTACAAATATTGAACCATGTCCTCTTTGTGTCTTTGGCAATCCCATGCTTATGTCTTCCCAAGGTCTCTTCAGTACTATCAAAGGTGTATACAATCTAGTATTCTGACTACCCCCTTTCGCAACTTGACAAACTCTACAACTCTATACAAATCTCCTAACCTAAAGCTACTATTTATCAATGCCAAAATGTCCTACTAATCCACCACTGTGTTTCTCCTTGATCAAATTGTCTCTCATTGAACTCTTAGGTATGCACAACTGACTTCCTCTAAACAACATATCTTTCTGAATAAAATAATCCAACCACTTACTCCTCTCTATCACAACAGGTTCCTTACACGCTTTCCAAGGTTCTACAAAATCAATGTCTCCCTCATACATGTTCTTCAATTAATCAAAACCCAACACTTCAATTCTCATTTATGTCAACAAGTTTCTTCTTCTACTCAATGCATCAGCAACTCTATTTGATTTTCCACTTCTATGCTTCAACACAAAAGTGTAACTCTGCATGAACTCTGCCCATCTCATATGTCTCTGATTCAACTTTCCTTGACTGTTCAAATACTGCAAAGCTTGATGATCTGTATTTAGCACAAACTCCTTAGGCAACAAGTAATGTCTCCACTTCTTCAAGGCTATCTTTGTGAAATATCTTGCTCCACTCAAACAATCCATGATATAATCCATTCTGGGTAAAGGAAATCTATACTTAACTATGATCTTGTTTATTGCTCTAGAGTCAGTACACATTCTCCATTCTCCTTCTTTCTTAGCTACTATCACTGCAAGTACTACACAAGGACTCAAACTTTCTCTAATCAAACCTCTTCTCAACAACTCTTGTATTTGTCTATTCAATTCTTCATTCTCTACCAATGTCATCCTATGTGTTGCTTTGTTAGGCAAACTTGCTCCAGGTATAAGATCCATGTGATGACTAATACTCCTTATAGGTGGAAATCCTTCAGGCACATTATTTGATATGATGTCTTCATACTCTGTCAGCAACTCTGTTATCTCCTTCGGTTATTCTCCTCTAGCCTCCTTCAATGTTTCAGGCTTCTTAGGAATCAAAGCATAACACATATTCTCATGTCTCAAACCATCCAAAAATTTCCTTCCATCTACCAAACAAATTCTAGCATTCCCACATACTTCACTCTTAGGATCATCTTCTAAAGGAATCAAAGTAATTCTATTTCCATTTTTAGTTATAGTGTATGTATTCTTTCTCCCATCATGTATAGCTTTTCTATCATACTGCCAAGGTCTAACCAGCAAGATATTGTAAACATCCATAGGAATAATATCACACAAGACTTCATCATGATAAGATCTAATATGAAATTTTACCAAACATTGTTCACTCACCAATACCTTATGATCATCCTGAATCCATGCTATCTAATAGGGTTTAGGGTGTTTCAATCTTTCCAACTTCAATTTAGTCACCATCTCCTCTAAAACTAGGTTATCTGAACTACCACTATCAATCACAACTTTACAACACTTATCTCCTGATTTGCATCTGGTTTTGAACAAACTCTTCCTCTGTGGTGGTTCTTCATTTTTTCTACTTGAAATAGCACTCTTCTCATCACAAGTGATTCTCCTTTCTCTGGTTTACCAACTGAACTAGGTGATCCAACAGGTTCTTCTTCCACATAGGCTGCTCCTCCACTATTCTCTGGCTTCTTACTTGTACTACCCTTATTACATTCGAATGCTCTATGTCCTTCACCTCTACACTTGACACAAGTACCTCTAAATGTTCTCTTATCAAAATCATCTTCCCTCTCTTATGTATCCTTCATTCTGGTGTGCACTAGGGTTTCCTCTTTGGTAAAAATTTTTGTAATCTCTCCCGTAAGCATTATTATCTCTGTCCTCCTTCTTGAATGTGCTGTCAAACTTGTTATGCTTTGAATATGATCTATCTCCTCCAGAAAATACTCTACCTCTCTGAAATTTACTTCCTCTACCTTTCTGTCGCGGATCATGCCTTTTATTCAGCTTCTCTTCAACTTTCAGGGCAAACTGATATGCTTCTTCCAAAGATGTCATCTTGACCAAGCTTAGTTCTTCTTGAATTCTCAATCTCAGTCCATTGATTTATCTAGCCACTTTATCCTTGCTTGCTTCACTATGTCCTATTCTTATAATCATCTTATGAAATTCCTCAATATACTCATTCACAGATTTCTCCTTCTGTCTCAGGTTTTGCAATCTTTTCAACAACTCCAACTCATAGTCAACATGTATGAATTGATTTTTTAATTTTGTTACCATCCTATCCCACTTTGTAATTTTTTCTTTCCCTCTTCTATTTCTTTCCAACTGAACTTCTTTCCACCATATAGAAGCATGTCCTTTCAATTTTGTCTTTGCAAATTTCACCTTCTCCAGATATTCAACTTCTTCATATTCAAAGTATTCTTCCATGTCATTTATCTAGTCAATCGATTCTTTAGGGTTCAAATTACCAATATAGTTCAGCACATCAACTCTAGGTCTCTTTCCAATCTTTGAAATAGCTCACAACATCTTGACTTGATCTGATTCTTCTTCTTCATCACCTCCTAGGGTTTCGCCAATTTGTTCAACAAATTGAAATTCTTCTTCATCATCACTTTCAACATTAGGTCTTAGTGACAATCCTCTTCATCTATCTTCTTCAATAGCATCCAATCAAATTTGCATTGTTTTCATCATTTTCATCATCTCATCCATTCTACTAGCCATTGTTCCAACAACAACTCTCCTCAATGATATTCTTCCTAGGATCAAGTGCAAACTGCCTCAAGTTCGGTGATCGGTTGTGACACAATTAACCTGCCTCAATTCGGTGATCTATCCACAACAAGATCTTACAGAATTCCTTTGCCAACTTCTCTCAACTTGCTCCCAAAGATTCAAACTTTCGCTCTGATACCACTTGGTGCAGTCACGGTAGGAGGCTTCACAGAATGAACTATCCAGGCTGTGCAACAAGAGTAAACACAATAGAAATAACTCAAAGATATGAAACCAACATAGATTCAGCCATTCAGTATATAACAGAATTCAAATACAATCTGTCCGGCATCATGCGGGCTTACAACTAGGGCTCAAAGGCCTGATTTTAGAATATCAGAATATGCACAAGATATAATGTTGAAGCTCCTTCACGCAAAATCCAAAGTATGAACTTATGCTAATGATCATAACTTGATAACTTCCTAACTACTTTCATAAGGATCTATTACATCAATATATATAATCTCCAGAACAAAATATTCCTCTGCGTTGGCCAAGGAAGATCACAAGCTCCAATGAAGAGTTGTAACGTGTGTACACGGATAGGTCGGACCTAATCATGTAGAACACCTCTGCAAATGAATGGAATGATGTGTGGATCTTGGGGAAGGTTGACCATGAATCAAAGATTATTGAATGATGTGTTGTTAGGATCCACAAGTTGAGGAATGCTCCGCAAGTCTTCTCCTTTATTTGATTATCAGGGACTATCAGGATGCTCTATTATGAGAAAATAGTTGATCTTTTGATAGCGATAACTTTCTAGTACTTAATCCAAATGCCCTAAATTCTGGATATGATGTAGATGAATGAATCTAGATGCTAAGTCTAGCTTTGCAAGATGTGAAATGCAACTACGGTAGAATGTGAACCAAAATAGAGAAACTGCTTCTGACTGAACTGAACTGGAAAATGAAAGGAAACAAACTAATCTGCAACAAATTGAAATGAAAATGTGTTTGGTTGATGCAAGATTGCTCTTGAACTAGGGATGCTCCTGCATCAGAAGAAAGTAGAGCCATCAATACAAGATGAAAACCAGGTAGAGCAAGGTGAAGGAAATGCCTGACCTATTCATAAGGATGTGCATGATAACCCTCCTCTAGAGAACACTGAGCAACAAAGTAATCTTGAACAACATGAGGAGCATGTTAATGTTGATATAGGAGAGGGCCCAAAAAAAACAAGACACTTCCTCCTTCTCTTCTTTGGTTGAATCAATTAAGGATTTCTTATCTCAACAAATGCGAATACAACTGATGGTTACTCTATAACTATTACAGTTGCCTATGTTAGATGGACAAGTCAACTTGTCCAAAATATCTCCCCTTCAGAAGATACAACTAGGAGACATGCTCTAGTCCACTGCAAGACAAGAGATTTTGTAGCAACAAGTGGAAGGAGTAGAAGTATTGGAAGAGGCAATCAAGATCCTCACTTATAGAAGATTTATTAGCACACAATCTATAATCATTACATTTCGATGAGGGATGTAGACAAACAGTTTATCCCTTTTATAAGCCTTCACCTTTGTGTGATATTGAATATGATTGAATTAACATTATGGCTGAGTTAGTTATTATGAGTGAATGGTTAATAGAAATTTATCCATATGACTGGATCTAGTTTTAGTGCTCAATTATATTTCTTAGTCAACTTCTCAGCTTGCACATATACATTTTAACATTCTTAGATCATTTGTTTGGATACTTTTGTTCTTGAGATCTAAAGAATAGACTTGTTTGATCTTTTGATGGTTCATAACTTTCATTTGTCCTTATTGATGATTAAAGATGCAATGTGTGGAATATATCATATGCATTACATAAGGTTGTAATAGATTTTTTAACCTGGTGACTCTTAAGAATTAAACTATTATTGCAAATCTAATTACGCTGAAACCAAATGGCCTAAGTTTTATAATAGAATGAATATGATTATTATGTGGCCATTCCAAGAACTTTTGATATGGAAATAATAAAACATGTATGTTTGAATCAACATTATTTGGGAGTAACCAATAATGGAAACTTTAGGATTACAAGGCTCATGGTTCAATTATATCTTACCAATTGATAGAAAGGACTATAATGGTAGTTGATAGTCATTTTAAATATGTCCAATTGTTTTACTTTCTATTGGCTCAAAAAGAGAGTGTAGTTCTTGTTATAAAACCTCTGTTGAAAACAAATTGCTTAAACATTATGAACTTGAGGAAGGTTGTATTCCCAACTACAAAGCCTCTGTGCTTTCACGTAGGTAAGGCCATCTGGGATGAGCTCCTGAGGCATAGGTCTAACCTTAGGAAGGGTCCTTAAGGGGGTTTATAAGATCTTGTGGGAGTAAGTGTCGGGTAGTTTATCAATTAGAAGGATGTGACTAGTTGTTTGTCTTACTATATACTGGTTATAATATTCTTTACCTATAAATTACTGTTTGAGATAATGCTTTCATATCTATTTCGATGTTATATAATCCCTGATTTAGACATAGTTGTATTTTGGTTTATATTTTATTCTAAGATGATAATTGTTGTTGATATAGAACACGCATGGAAACTATTGTCTTTATGAGATAAGTTTTAAGTTTACCTAGTGTTAAGGTATCATTTTGTATTTTACCAACTAATGTTAGTCTTTTCATGATTGTAGATAGACTTAGCTTGGAAAAGATTACTTGATATTTTTGTATGATTCTTAATGTAGCATTAAGATGATATTTAATGTATGAGTATATGTATAGAGACAAAATCTTGAAACAAATAAAGGATCAATTAATGATCCCTGGGAATTTTAAAAGAGGAATTAGCCAACATGCATGATTGACATAAATAGTTGATTTCAAGTGGAAGATATTCTGAAGGATTGAAATCACAGATGTCATTTTTGAATTTATAGTTTCTTTCTATATATTTGCATAGGCAATGGGTAGAATTGCATAGTTTAATTCACTATCATGCATGGCGACCTTGAGGAACTAGTTTCCTTAGGATAGGTCAGGCTACCTGTGGGGTAGCATGGGGAAGCTTGGGTTCATGGTAGGATGGATGTAACTTCTATGATGCTCTTCTCTTTGGGTGTACGAAGGAGGAGCTAGGGAAAGGAATCCATCGAGATGCCACATCATCTATGAAATCTACTCAAAACTAAAGATATGTAACTTTTCAGCTTGATATATCTTGTTATGTAAATTTCCAAGAAAGGAAATTAACTTGACTCATGATGAGCCTTATGTATTGATGGATGCATACTAAATTATATGAAACCAATTTTGTTATACATGATTCAATTTGATTAGATATGAAGTTATAGAAACATTATGAAATCACTTGATTGTATGATGGAAATATGAGACCTAGTGAAGATAAGATCTTTTTCTCATGTCGATCTTGTCGTTATATGACTATTTAGCTTGGGATAAGTTTTCATATGATGTTCATCATAGAACTTAGATGATATATGTTCTATCATGTATAAATGAGGTTATATGCTTTTATGAATTTTGAAGTATAAATTTCATATATGTTATTGTTGAAATTGACATGAGGAAATTAAGATTAAAATGATTATTTCTTTTCTTTTTCTCATATATATGAAATGTAAATGAAAGTACAAGGAAAGTAAAGACACCACCCAAAATGCAGGAGGGACTCATCGCCACTGGTCTTTAGACATGCAATACAAATCTTAGAGTGCAGGAGGGACTCATCGCCACCAGTCTTTAAGATTTCACTTGAGAACAAACATGCCACACAAATCCCAAAGCATAGGAGGGAATCATCACCGTCGATCTTTAGACTATGCTTGGGATCAAACACATTACACACACATAGAAGACATGACAAACAAGTGATAGAAGAAACCTATTGCTAGGTTCATAGCTATCTCAGGCACATTACAGGCACACACCGATGATTGGGATTCACCACAACAATCGCCAAAGACACGCTTAAGGGTTAGGATAGTCTCAGATCCACTTCCTGCATGCACAGAGGACTTTTGAAAATGATAGGATTATGTAATCTCCTTGATAAATACACCATCCCCACCTCGCACGGAGGGCTTAAAAATAAAAAGGATATGCACGATATCCCGCCTCTACAGAGGGCTTAAGTGATTGTAGTAGATTTCAAGCTTTATAAACACACTTTGCTAGCATCTAAATTAGACAGCTTACCTTATATATGCTCCCATCTTAAGGTGGTTGATATCATGTAGCGATATCAAGCACGTTAAGGTAAGAAGAAAACGCACAAGGGAAAATGAGCTCTCGCAAGGCCCATGCCCCCCGGAGGTGACATGTACTTTGTGATTGCCAAATATTCCCACAAACACACAATTTCCTACAAGAAAAGGTGTTAGCATCCATATAATCATAATAAAGAACAATGCATATGATCATTCACATAGAGAACTGAGGAAAGCGAGATCCAAGATAGACAAAGTGCATGGAGCAACAATATTGTTATGTTTTGTAAGTGCGATAAGACAACATCAAGATCACACGGAGTGATTCTACTAGACAAGCGTCAGATAATATGTATCAACCCCATTTTCATGTATGGACTAGATCCATTTTTTGATTTCTCATTGAAGGGACACTAGGTCCGTATCAGTATAATATGTTTTTTGTCATCCACCAACTAGATAGAACCACTAGAGGAAGGTAAACAATAAATCAAGAGAGGAGAAACAAGAACCTTAGGGACAGTCATGTAGGAGGGTGCCCCTAAGTCACCAATCGCAATGCTATGTCCGTAAGACACAGCACAACAATTAAAATAGAGGAGAGGGAATATATAAGAATGATGATACAAATAGAAGAAGGGTCACAACAAAGGCAGTCTCCCAGTATCCTTGACCTTACAAGAGAATCAAGGGTCATCCTAGGGGGCCTAAACAACACATAACACATCACGGGGGAAGCACAACACGAAGGTAAAGGGTTAGAAATACATACCTATAAGGACAACCTAATTAAAGGTTATCAACGAGAAAATCATCATCATCTTCCCACTCCTGAATGTTAGAGGAAAGTGGGACATAAGGTACCATAGCCCAACTTTTATTCTTGCCTTCAAGTTATCCATTATTAAGGTCATTTTGGTTTGATTCAATGTTAGGTGAGATGTTTTCTTGTTGAGGTGTGTTTCGTTGGGCAAAATCTTGTCTTCTATTCCTCCTTTCTCTTGCTTGTCTATATCTTCTTGTCTTACCACTTATCTCTTTTAAAATGGTGTCTTGCTCTTCCATAGGTTTTTGTGTTTTAAAGGAGGAAGCACCAAGATCAAATCTCATTTGTCTAGGTGGAATGTTTTTCTCTCGACGACTACCTCCCGATCCTTGTAAGAATGGTGGGGGAGGAACCTCAGCATAGGGTCCTTTTCCTTTTGGTCTAGGATTCTCTTTAAATGCGGGTTGTTCATCTCTTATTGTTTCTTGAATAGAAGGACCGACCACTCGATGTAATAATTGTATTTTGTAGTTTCTATAGATCAAGAAATTAAGTTTTTATAGAAAATAAGAAAATCTTGGAGGATGCCACCATCCTGTACTTGAATAAATTCAACAGAGCTCTATTGGAAATTCTGCAAGAAATTCCCAAAAGTTTAAGGAAAATACTAGAAATGAGGAAGGAGGCCGCCAAGGACAAAGACATAGAACTCAGAGAATATGTTCTTTCCACCTTGTGTCCAGTAATGACCAGAAGAGAAGCTAATAAAATCCTTAAGGAAATTAAGGAGAAATTTAGAAGAAAAATCTGTATGAATAAGTTAATGCGTGGTGAAACTGAGGAAGTTGTAAAGGAAATAAAAGAAACTTTGAGAAAAGCCCTTGACAAAGATAAATGCTATATTGTTTCAGATGAACAAGAAGCTCCAAAAGAATAGATTGAAAAGGGAAATGATGACCAAGGTAATACTCTAGATCCTTCGAAGCAAACCTATGAGGAGATAGATGATGGAATTGATTCATCAATTCTAGTTGTTGAAGAAGTGAACATCAATGAGCAACAAACAGAGATTGATGACTCCTCTATTTTGGGAGAGAAGAAAATAAAGAAAGTAGATATAGAAATGGTGGACCAAATTGATGATGCAGGTGATATTCTAACTCCTCCTGACCAATTAGAAAAGGAAGATAATGTTGAGAATGCTGCTACCACACTAGATCCTCTAGAACAAATTTTAGATGGTGAGGACAAAGGAGGGAATCCCACTGCAGATGATATAGAGAAAGGTGAAGCAGAGAAAGAGAAAGAAGAGAGTAAGGATGAGAAAACATAAGAAGATGGTGCAAATGTTGAAGCACCCAAACAAGATAGTCCAGAGAAAACCCAAGAAGAGGAAAGTGTTCCAGAAATTGTTGCAAGAGACACTGCAGATGCAGTGAAAAGTCTTCTGGATAAGGAGATGCTTGAGTTTGATGAACCTAAATTACTCCAAGGACCATTTAATCTAGATGCTCTCTCTCCAGTACAAGTGATGAAGATTGCATCCTTCACTCAAGCCAAGGCCAGAGAGAAGTTGTTAAAATCTCACATGGAGGACAGTGAACTATTAAGGCTTCCAACCGAAGTCTTGGAGAAGATATTTCCAACCTGTCAAAAGAGTCCATCAGATTCCCCCTCCGGTCACCTAAAGAATCTTGTAAATGTTGTAAGTACACATTTTGAGTCTTTTGAAAAATCTGCGGAGGTGAAAGTTCAAAAGGATTTTTTGATAATAAATTTAGTGAGGTACAAAATCTAATAAGAAATGATAGGATGATACTCAACATTAGCATGAGGAGTATTCAAAATGCTCTAAATGATGGAGATGATTGTACAAATTCTGTCTATCATGGCCCAAAGTTAGTGATGATATTGAGAAGAAGATAAAGAAGCAAGAACATAAATTGTCAAATCTTTCTCAAATTTTTGATCCTCTAACAGTTTCGCCTATAAGTCAAGAATGTCAAGTAATTAGCTTGATAGATGAGATAAAGAGGCTTGTTAAAGAAAAAGGTAACATTATGAAGAGAATGTGTGAACTCCGAGGATTGATTGCCCCCAAGTTAGAAACCATGCTTAACGCCTTACCAGAAGCTCAAACTGCACTTCAGACAAGTAATCCTCCGAATCTGACTAAGGCAGAAGCATATGCATTTTTTTTGAGTGGACACATCTCAATTTTGGATGGAATAAGGGAACTTGGGCCTCTAAACTTGTGCAATTGAAAAATAGTTTTGCAGACATTCTCAAGTTCATGTGAATAGAACTTAGTGATTAGCTGTACATATGCAGCACTATACACAGAATTTTTGAGGAATTTTGGCTTGCAGACCTCACCCTTTCCCATTGATGTCAAAGGGGGAGTGAAGATCAATGAAAAATGAGGAATCCACCAAAGAGGGAGCACTGGAAAGCAGTGTGAACAATAGTATGGAGCACAAGCAAAGGGAGAGTTATTCCAACACTTAGTCATTTTTCACTAAGTGTTGACATCAATGCCAAAGGGGGAGATTGTTGGTAAGAGACACTGCTAGGCATGATAAGTGTTGTCATTGATGGAAACCAAGACTCTCTAGACATCCATTTTACATAATTTACCCAGACTGGAAAATAGATTGAAGATCTGTCTAAGTCCGGGAAATCAAGAACAGAGTGTGTGACAGGGTCTAGTATCTTGGTCCAGATCTCCTCGGGAGTAGATCAGAGTTTGCTGCAGATCTGAGGGAGTCATAAGCATTGTCAGGAAAATCTAAATCCAAAATTTTGGCCTCCAGTGATGGAAGAGTCAATAGTTATTAGCATCTGAGTATCAGGTTAACAGTTTGACAGAACAGACAAAAAAAGAACAAGCTAACATTGTAATTGATCTTGGTACCGGATGTATGGAAGTTGTTGGTTGGACAAGTTGTGTTGATCAATGATAGTAGTCGACCTGACTAATGATTTGTGAGTGTAAATTTTGGTCCGTGTCTCAAGTTATGCATGGATCTAGCCGACAGAGTAGAGTATTCAATAAAGTTCCAAGTGTTCTTGAAGCTGACTGAAAAGTAATTAAAGATCAGGATGCGAATATATATAGCCGATGGATTTGGATGATTTTTTTGTGTGTGTGTGTGTTGTGAACATGGAGTAAAGGTGGAAAAAGTAGAGATCTAAGATTCAGATGAAGGCAAAGCAGTAAACAGGGCAAAGTGAAGATGAAATGTGTAAGATCAGTGTTTTGTGCTTAACCAGAACTAAATTCATGCATTAGTAGATGTTTCTCATCAGTTCAAAATCTTTTTTTATTCTCTTGTAATCATTTGTAGGCAGTAAACCTCTATTCGAGTAGTGAGCCCGAATGCATGTGCATTCTCATTTGTAAAAATACTTTTAACAGGGTATTAATTTTTGTGGGTTAACCCCCACTGTGGTTTTTCCCTTAACCAGGTTTCCATGCTAAAAACATGGTGGCAAGTGTGTTATTTATGATTATGCTCATATGTTATTGATTCATGCTTTAATGTTTATTTGATTATAAGTTGTAAAAGAAGATTAAAAGGCAGAAAGGTTTAAATTGTGTGACAACTGATTCACCCCCCTCTCAGTTGTCCAGACTAATTCCAACAATAATAATGCCTATCTTCAATGTTGTATTCTCTATGTTTTGCATGACTATAACTATCTTCTCCATGTTTTGCGTGCCTGTTATTGTCTTCATTGTGATTGGTGTGTCTTCTTTGTGCTTGGTGTGTTTGTTGTGCTTGTTGATCTTACTTCAATGCATGTATTGGCCTTGCATTTATACATACATTAAAGTGGGGGCTAAAAGTTATGTTGGAAAATGTCCCCTTGGGGGCTTTTCCCTCTTAAGGTTTAGCTCCCAGATCCTTTAGAATGTATTTAGGTCATCTTGCATCTTAATGGTGACTCCTAATGAGAAAACCTTGAAGTTTCATGGAAAATGGGGCCTAAGGGGTGTGCTTACAATGAATCCTACCTAAAATAGGGGGAGACTTGGGCACCCGCGCCCTAGTCTTGCCCTATTTTAGGTCAGGACATATTTTCGAGTGTCAGTTTTATGACTGTTATTAAGTCCTATGCCGACATCCTAAGTTTGAATTATGAAATTCTTAGCGGGAATGTTTGTAGTTGTATATATAAGCATGATTAGTAATTCATATGGAAACTAGATGGCATTTTTTGATCTACAAGCTTATGTGAAAGTGATTCAAGGCATTCATTATGTTGCAGAGTAGTATTTTGTGTTGTTATTGTGTTTGTATTTGCAGATTTGACTCCATATTTTCATGGCATGAAGAGCATCTTCCTTCCATGAGATCTACACTACAAGGTGATATCAATTGTGTTTTCTATCATTTATCATTTGGATTTTGCCTCTATCCCGCAGGGATACACACTCTTTATCTTACAACGGTGTTCTGAAGACTTCAATGTCTCTCCAAGGCTTGACCAAGGCAAGCCTCTAAACACCACAACCCCCAACCCAGTTTTCTGTGATTACAAGCTATAGGTTTCAGGAGTGAAAGAAGTGGAGTTGTAGGAGAGCAGTGCAGACTGTCATAATTACAGATCTAAGAAGAAAAATATGGCTTGGACTTGGGCACCCGCTCATTAGTCCTTCAGATTCTGAAGCAGTGAAATCTCTGTGATAGAAGGAACAGGTTGCAAACATTTTTTAGAGATCTCGACAAAAGAAGGTACACTGGACTAGGGCGCCCACTCATTAGTCCCTGACTTTTATGCACACTGAACTTTGAAATCTGGTATGTATTTGGTTGTCATTTGACATCTCTATGTGCGATCATTTTCTGTAATTTGTTTGCTTGTTTACAATTTTAAGAAATTAGGGTTTTGAGCATAATTGAGATTATTTGAATAATAAAATCACACAATTCCAATCTTCCCCTATGTTCCAAGTGACAAGAGATCTGTAGTAGAGTTCTCTACTCAATTGAATGTCCTTGAATGTTTAGTGGTGAAAGGAGGATCAACACAAATGCCTAAAATCATTAAATCCCCCCCCCTCTTTTCATACGAAACACTCTTTTATCAGCAAAATGTCTCTTTGCCAATGACACTCTTTTCCGATGCATTGCTCTCATTTTGCCTTATCGAAAAAATGCCTCGTTAGTGAACTTGAAGAACATTGAACCATTCTTAAGTTTAGCCTTCTACCGATTCTCCAATAGAGCCTTCTTCTTTTTCCTTCACTTAGCCAATTTTGTGTTCTCAATTTTACCTTATCGGAAAAATCATCAAATCCCAAACTTAGCCTTCCTTTTTTGGCTTGTTCGCGAATCTCCCATCGACTGAACCTGCAGATGCTAAACAATTAGTGCCTTAGCTGATCTATTGTTTTTAAGTAATTCTTCCCTCTTTTGGGACTCGGCCACCTTTTCATCCTTCTGCCTTATCGGCAAAAAGCATTATCAGCAAACTAGTGGATTTTTGAACTTGGATGAAAGTTCACGATTTGTGAACTTTGCTTACAAAGGGCTTTCCTTGTATTTAACTTAGCCGATTCTCCATCTTCTCCTTGCTTGTTGTCGGTGAATCACTGAATTGGAAAACTGAGGACCTCGTGAACTTTTTGAAAGTTTGCATTTTGCTTCACTTCACTGATAAAGCCCTTCCTACTCCCTTTTACTTAGCTGAAGCTCTTCTTTACCCTCTACTTCCTTTATCAGCAAAATTGTCTATCGACAAACCTATGGAAAAGTGAACTCGAGGGAGAGTTTATAAAAGATGAAAATTTCTGACCAAAGGGAGAAAACCTTCTTGACTTAGCCAATTTTTTACATTTTTCTACCTTAGTTCAAGAACCTAAACTTTTGTCGATAAAGGCCAAAAGGAGATCAAAAACTAACACAATGGCCTAGATTTTTCTAGGTTTTTCTGGGTTTTTTGAGAGGATTCTCCACAAGAAATTTTAGGAATTTTTGGTAAGGGAATTAACTAAAATTTGAAGAGTTTTAGGTTTTACCTCCTATTTAGGCTATCTCTGATAAGATCTTTCTGATAGAAGGAGGGATTCTAAAATATTTTGGGCTGGGAAAAATATGACAACATTTCTTTCTCACCTTTCATCACTACTCGCTAATTATGATTACTGACCCCCTTCCTCTGTTGTGTGTTTCTTTTTATCAATCCTCTCTTTTAATAATATCATCCTATATTTAGACTTCTACTCTTTATTCATAAACTTCTAGTTTACCTTCTATTTGCATGGCGCTTGGTGTCCAATATCACCAATTTCTCCTTGAGACAAATTTTCTTTAAACCCCCTCAACTCTGCTCCATATTGCATGGAAAAAGATTTTTTTTATATTAAATTTCTATTTATAATATATACATTCTTAATTTCATATATATATATATATATATATATATATGCATATTCATTTAAGTTTAACAAAGAATATTTATATATTTATCAATCAAATTATTTAAATAAAGAAAAACACATCAAATAATTATTAATAAATCAAAGTAAACAACTTACGGAATTCTAATGTATCTAAGTCGAATGAACGTAATAATACATACATGACCAACTTATATAATTCAAAGAACATTCTGAAGCAACGAAATCACATCCATTAACCAACTAAAAATGCTCAAGCAAGACTAGTGACCATATTATGATGCATAATAGAGCCATTCAAAGATGCAAAATCACATGAAACTATGTGAGTGTGTACATGCATCGGCTTTATCCATCATGCCATCTCTTTCCTGGTGGCTAGAACATCTCTACCTCAACCATGTTCTCGTCTTGACATTTCTCTTGCACTCAGTCACACTTAAATTTCCATTAATAGGTTAGTGCTTATAATCATAGTCAAAGCAAAATAAGATGTACATCTATATTCATACTAATAATAATTGATCATTAATCAATTTTCAAAAATTATGCATTTATAATATTAACGACAATTACTTTCACACACATGGAATCACTCATAGTAAAATAATCATAGTAAATGTCCAATAATCTAAATTAATAAAAAAAGTTCAAAAATGAGATGTGACATCCTTCCCCACTAGGAAGAGACATCTTATCGATGTCTTTATTACACAAAATTGAAAATAATAATTTATCTATCTACCACTATCAATGTATCCAAAGTATTATCAAAACAAAAGAACAGTATCTCTAAGTATCATCAACTATGCATGCAATAAAGAAACTATGTTAAATCCTCAAATGAGGAAAAGATTTATCAATCTCCTCCACATCATCCCATGTGGCACTGTCCACAAAATATTGGTCCCACTAGACCTTGTACTGCACAATATCCATGTTATACAACTTAACATTGTGCCTCTCCAAGATTCGAGTGGGCTCCACCAGCACCACTCCTGGATCCTAAACCTATAAAGCATGCCAATCCAGAATGTGTGAAGCATCAAAATGATAAGGCTTAAGTAAAGGCGCATGAAAAACATTATGGATTATGGAAGAGTAGGCAGTAGAGCAAGTCAATAAGCAACATGATTGATCACTTCCAAGACATCAAACGGTCCTACGAATCTAGGAGCAAGTTTGGACGCTTTGCCAAATGAAACTAAACTCTTCTGATGCTTGACCCTTAGAAAGACCTTGTCACCTATTGAGAACTATATGGGCATCCTATTGCTGTTTGCATAACTCTTTTGATGATATGAAGCTTGCTTCAATTTCTCTTTGATCAACCTCATTTGATCATCCATCTCCCTAAGCATATTAGGACCAATCACTATTATGTCTTCTACCTTGTCCCAACTGATGGGCGTTCGACACCTCCACCCATAAAAAGCTTCGAATAGTGTCATCCCCAAAGATGCATGGTATGAACTGTTGTTTACGAACTCCACCAATGGAAGATACTCTTCCCATTTATACTGTTGATCCATACAATACATCCTAAGAAGGTCTTCTGCAACCTGATTGACTCTTTCCATCTTGACCATCCGTTTAAGGATGATATGTCGAACTAAAATTCAACTTAGTTCCCAATGCTACATTCAGAGTTGTCCAAAATTTGGAATTCATGCGAGTGTCTCAATTTGAAATGATCATCTCTGGCACTTCGTGCAATCAAAATTTTCTTGAACGAACTTCTTAGCTAATACCAATGAACCATCTGAAATATTCTCTAGAATAAAATGTGCTACCTTTGTCAACTTATCCACAACTACCAAGATGACATCATGCTAATTTTTGGACATGGGCAACCCCTAAATAAAATCCATACTTATCACTTTCCACTTATGTTCAGGCACACTGTGTGGGTACAACAATCCCACTGGATGCACATGCTCAGCCTTGACTCGTTGGCACTCCAAGCATTGATCCACAAATTCTATTACATCTTTCTTAAGTCCAGGCCAAAAGTATTAAGGTCTCAAACCTTCCACCATCTTTGTCACTCCAGGGTGCTTTGAATATGGTGTGTTGTGGATCTCCTCAAGAACTAACTTTCTCAACTTCCCCAAGTCAGGAATATACATCCTTCCTTAATATCACAAAAGTTCATCTGATTCAATCACATAGCCATCAAACCAATGATCTAAGGGGTCCACTTCTAAAGCTTTCTTTACTCTATCATAATGTTCATCCCCTTGCAAATTCTGAATTACTTTCTATCTCAAATTGGATCTTGTGGTAACCATGGCAGCTAGATGTCTTCTTCTACTAAGAGCATCTGCTACTCTATTCTCCTTTCCTTTTATGTACTCAATCCCAAAGTCATACTCACTAAGGAATTATAACCATCTTCTTTGATGTGCATTGAGATTAGGTTGAGTAAAAATGTACTTGAGCCCTAAATGATCTATCTTTAATTCAAAGTGCTTCCCTAGAAGATAATGCCTCCACATTTGAAGTGCATGAACTATGGTGGCTAACTCAAGGTCATGGGGCACATATTTTAACTCATATTGCTTTAACTTCCTTGACTCATAAGCAACCACTTGCTCATTCTACATCGGCACTCCTCCTACTCCTTCTCCTGAAGCATCGGTTATACCTGTGAAATGACCATTAAGATCTAGTATGGTCAAGATAGGAGCAGTTGTGAGGTTTTCCTTTAACACTTGGAAATCTTTCTCACACATTTATGTCCATTCAAACTTTTACCTTTCTTCTTACGTGAGGTAATCAGTGCTAGTATTGTTAAGAACCCCTCCACAAATTTTATGTAATATCCTGCAAGTCCCATAAAACTTTTGACTTTTGTCACATTCTGAGGTGTAGGCCATTCTATTATCACCTTAATGTTCCCAAGGTCTAATGCAATCCCTTCAACTGAGATCACATGACCAAGATAGTGCACCTTATCTTGATAGAATGCACACTTGGATAGCTTACCATAAATTTTTTGCTCTCTTAAGCGATGTAAGACTATCCTCAAATGCCTTTTGTGTTCTTCAACATATTTAGAGTATATCAATATATCATCAAGAAAGATCAATACAAAATCATCTAAACAATCACTAAATATACTATTCATCAAATTCATGAAGGCTATTGGAGCATTAGTCAATCCGAATGGTACAACTATGAACTCGTAGTGACCATAACGAGTTCTAAAAGTTGTCTTAGAGATGTCCTCATCCTTAATCTGCAACTGGTGATAGCCGGATCTAAGGTCTATCTTTGAGAACAGCATAGCTCCCTTCTGTTGCAAGTATGAGGTGAGCCAGTGTTGTCATTGATGTCAACATACTCATATTGCATTGACAAGAAGGATTTGATGAGCTGTGTGCTGAGGATATTGAGAAAATTAGACTCAGTCAGGAACAGTGAAGAACAGTGATGAGAAGAAGGTAAATGTACTGTATAGGTTGAGAACCAGAGGATGCAGATTAAAGGGTTAGTAGATATGAGTCTTGAGATGCTACAGTTAAGATTTCAGAGGTCCGCATGAAGATCGGAAGGAGTTGTGGCTGCCGGTATAGAACCGGGTCCGGCAAGTATCCGGAGGTGACAGAGGATCACAAAAAGGTCCGGTGAGGTCCGGAATTGTATTTTCCTAATCTGCGGATTGGAAGGAGTGTTTGGGATGTCCGTGTGATGTATCATCCTGATTTGTGTATGATTTGGAGGTCCGGAAGTACCTCTTGCATTATGACAGTGGCGACAGACTGTGTTCTTGAAGTTCCGGATGAGGAAGACAAGAGATCCCAGTAAGCAGAGGAAGTGCGGATGTATCCGGACATTCAGACAGACTTGTGAAGGTTCTTGGATCATGTTTAGGTTTTGTTGTTGGTCCGCATTGATGGTAGAGCCTGGAATTGAAGTTATTCTTCCGGATGAAGTTCTTGCTTTGTGTAGCCGACCGGATGAGATGTTCATCCTGCGAATGTTCTTGTGATGGCCGACCGGATGCGTTATTCATCTTGCGGATACTCCTATGATTGTTTGCCGACTTAGATGCTTGTTCCTAAGTCGATGTCTTGTATAAATAATGATTTGTGAATTCATTTTAGTGTGGGGTGAGGATGAGTATGGTATAGCGAAGAAACGTGCGGAAGGCAGAGCAGAGATTGTTGCGCTTAATTGGAACTGATCCGGACATGGTAGAGATGTCATTCTCCAGTTCAAGATTGTGATTTTCATCACTTTGTAGACAGTGTGTCTCCTTGTAGGCAATGGGCCTCTTTGTGAGCAGTGTGCTCGGGCAGTGAGCCCTTATTGGCATGTGCCATTCATTTTTCCTTATTCTTCTAACAGAGAATAATTCTTGGGTTAATCACCCCGTGGTTTTTCCCTTAACCGGGTTTTCCACGTCAAAATCTTGGTGTTCAATGTGTTGATGCTTATCTGCCCTTGTGTTTATGTATTATGCTTCCATGAATGATTATTTGATATGCTGCTAACTAACAACAGTGAGTTAAGTGTTTGAATGAAGAGAAGTTTTATACAACTGATTCACCCCCCCCCCTCTCAGTTGTATGCCCTAGATCCAACAATTGGTATCAGAGCAAAGTTCCTCTGACAAGAGCTTAACCGCTTGAGGAGATCCAGGATGTCGTCATACAAGAAGGATAGTCCGAAGTTCGATGGAACCAACTTCACTCTCTGGAAAGGTCGCATGAAGTGTCACTTGGAATGCATGGGAAAAGCATACCTGGGTATGATTTCAAAACCATATGTACCTCCACAAGGTGGTCCGACAACTCTGAATGAAATCACAGAAGCTGAAAACAATCTGCGGACCAAGGAAGCTCTTCTAAGCGCATTGAATGACTCAGATCTCTCGAATGTCATTGACCTACCCACTGCATATGAGATCCTAACTAAACTGGAACTTCTGTATGAAGGAGATGAGTTTGTCAAAAGTGCAAGGTTGCAAAGTCTGAAAGGGAAATTTGAAAGGTTGAAAATGAGAGATGATGAAAACATCACTACCTTTATGCCAAGAGTAAATGAGCTGGTATGTGGAATCAGAAATGCTGGTGGAACTTTAGATGAAAATGAGATTGTCTGCAAAATCCTAAGATCCCTTCCTGCTGCCTACAAAATCAAAGTTGCTGCCATTGATGAATTCAGAGCCCACACAACTATCACAAGAGAACAACTGGCCGGCAAACTAGCTGCATTTGAAATGACCGAGTTTGGAGATGATCCTCCCAAGACTGAATCTGCTTTCAAAGCCAGTGCCTATGTGAAAGGCAAACAGAGATTTGATCCGGGTGAAAACTCATCAAGGAAAATGTCATGGTATGATCAAGCAAGAAGAGACATGGAAGAAGAAGAAGCAGAAACAGCTCAACTTGAAGCCCTCATTGCAAAAAGACTGCCAAGAGGATCCGGTAAGTATGAAGGAAAACTACCCTTTAAGTGTTTCAACTGCAATAAGATTGGTCATTTTGCCTCAAGATGTCCGGAAAGATCTGCAAGATCTAATACTCACAGACAAAGGTTTCAAAAGAATTGCTATTATGTTCATGAAGAAGATGACAATGAAGGAGTAACAGATGATGAATCAGAACCAGGAAACAAATCCGGAAATGAGTGGGTGTTTATAGCTATCAAGGAAGAAGATTCCATGCTCTCTGAATCTGTCAATCACAAAGTTGTTGAAAAAGCCTTAGCTGCTCAAGTGGAAGAAAAGGATGATTGGGTTATTGACAGTGGATGTTCTCACCATATGACTGGTGACAAGAATAAGTTCTTAGACTTGGAAAGATATGAAGGAGGAATGGTAAAGTTTGGTGACAATTCTGCTGGCAGAATCAGAGGTAGGGGAACTATTTCCTTTGATGGTAAGAGCAAAACAGGAAATGTACTGTATGTTGAAGGATTGAAGCACAATCTTCTCAATGTTGGTCAGTTAGTGGACAAAGGCTATGATCTCCGGTTCAAGAATGGAAAATGCAGAATCTTTACAAGCTCCGGAACTGAAATTGCATCCGGTACTCAGACAAGAGGTAACATCTTTCATCTGGTTGGTTCAAATAAAAGTTGTTTGTTTGTTCAAATTGATCAGAGTCGGTTATGGCATAGAAGAATGTGTCATGTAAATTTTGATAACATCATCAAAATAAGCAATACTCAGGCTGTGAGAGATCTTCCAAAGTTGATAAAACCTACAAATAGTGTGTGTAAAGAATGTCAGTTAGGCAAACAAAGCAGAGTCTCTTTTAAAAGCAAAGATCAGTCTTCTACCGGATTGTTGGAATTAGTACATACTGATCTATGTGGTCCGACAAGAATCAAGAGTCTGCAAGGTGATAGATATTTCATGTTGTTAATTGATGATCATTCCCGGATGATGTGGGTTACCTTTCTAAAAGAAAAATCAGAAGCCTTTGAGAAGTTCAAAATCTTCAAAGCTATGGTGGAGAATCAAACAGGATTGAAACTAAAGTGTCTAAGGTCTGATAGAGGTGGTGAATTTACATCTGGTGAATTCATTGACTTTTGTGAGAAACAGGGTATAAGGAGACAGTTGTCTGCTCCTAAGACTCCACAGCAGAATGGAGTAGTTGAGAGAAAGAACCGGACCATCCAGGAAGCTGCTAGGACAATGATGTTGGAAGCAAATGTTCCTCAAATGTTTTGGAAAGAAGCTATCAGCACTGCAGTCTACACACTCAATCGAGTTCAAATCAGAAACAACACCGGTAAGACCCCCTATGAACTCTGGTTTGGCATCACTCCTACTGTGAAATATTTCAGAGTATTTGGTAGCAAGTGCTATATTAAAAGAGATGAAGATCTAGGAAAGTTTGATGCTAGAAGTGATGAAGGAATTTTCTTGGGATACTCCACTCAAAGCAAAGCATACCGGTGTTACAATAAGAGATTGAGGAAGATGATAGAAAGCACCAATGTAAAGGTTGATGAAGGAATTGAGAAGCCTTCAAGATTTTATGAGTTTGATGAAGATGATCAAGACAGTGTTCAAGGTCCTCAATCCTCTCCGGTGAGACAGAGTCAGCCTGATCCGGTAAATCAGGAAGAAGAGATAGGTTTGAATGAGCCTGATCAAGAAACAGCAGTGCTGGATACTCCCAAAATTCCAAGGTATGTAAGACTGAATCACTCTGAAGATCAGATCATAGGTGACAGAAGCAAAGGTGTACAAACTAGAAGGAATATTGCTCAAGATCAGAATGAATGTTGTCTGATTTCAAAGATTGAACCTAAAACAATAAATGAAGCCTGCAATGATGAAAACTGGACCAAAGCAATGGAAGATGAACTGATGCAAATTGAGAAAAATCATACTTGGGATCTTGTTCCCAGACCTAGAGACAGGAATGTAATTGGAACCAAGTGGGTCTTCCGGAACAAACTAAATGAAGCTGGTGAAGTAATCAGAAACAAAGCTAGATTGGTCTGCAAAGGCTACTCTCAAATAGAAGGAATTGACTTTGAAGAGACTTTTGCTCCGGTAGCAAGAATTGAAGCAGTCAGATTACTTCTTGCATTTGCTGCCTTCAAAGACTTCAAGGTATATCAGATGGATGTCAAGTCTGCCTTCCTAAATGGTGATCTGGAAGAAGAAGTCTACATTGAACAACCGGATGGATTTCAATTGTCTGATAATAATGATATGGTCTGCAAGTTGAAGAAAGCTTTGTATGGATTGAAGCAAGCCCCAAGAGCATGGTATGAAAGGTTGGATAAGCATCTTGTGCAGATTGGATTCAACAAAGGTACTGCTGACAGTAACTTATATTTCAAAATTGATCATGAAAACATTCTGATTGTTGAAGTGTTTGTGGATGATATCATTTTTGGAGGAAGAGATAGTATGTGCAAAACTTTTGCAAATCAGATGAAAAGTGAGTTTGAAATGTCTATGCTTGGTGAAATGAATTTCTTCTTGGGTCTGCAAATTACTCAAACAAAAGAAGGGATCTTCATTTCTCAGACCAAATATGTGAAAGAATTGTTAAAGAAATTTGGTATGGAAGACTCAAAGCCTATGAACACTCCTATGGCAACCGGATGTAAGTTAAGCAAAGATGATGATTCTCCAAAGGCAGATCAGACAAAGTATAGATCAATGATTGGTGGATTGTTGTATCTCACTCAAACTTGACCAGATATAATGCAAGCTGTTGGTCTTGTGGCAAGATTCCAGGCTGATCCTAGAGAATCTCATGTTATGGCAATCAAAAGAATTTTTAGATACTTGAAAGGGACAGTTGAGTATGGTCTATGGTATCCTAGAGATCCGGATTTCTCTCTTCATGCTTACACAGATGCAGATTGGGCAGGAGATGTGGATGACCGGAAGAGCACTAGTGGTGGAGCATTCTTTTTGGGGAAGAGATTGGTTTCTTGGCTAAGCAAGAAACAAGATGCAATATCACTGTCTACAACTGAAGCAGAATACATTGCAGCAGCAGGTAGTTGCACTCAAATCTTATGGATGAAGCAAATGCTAAGAGACATCAAAGTTGAATATGAGGAGCCTATCACAATTTTCTGTGATAATTCAAGTGCAATTAATATTTCCAAGAATCCGGTATTGCATTCTAAGACTAAGCACATATCTATCAAATTTCACTTTTTGAGAGAACAAGTAAACAAGGAAGAAGTCAGATTGGAGTATGTTCCCTCCAAGGATCAGATTGCAGACATCTTTACAAAACCTCTTCCCAAGGACTCTTTTGAATATCTTCGGGAGAAGTTAGGGGTCATGGCCCCTCCGGTAATGAACTAAGATGCACTGTTGTGCATCAGTCCGGTGGCTATCACAGTCATATCTTGTGATCCGGACTAATGGGGAGCTGCAACTAAGGGGGAGCAGCTGGTATTATTCTGATGCATGAGAGTTGCAAGTATGAGCCCTTTGCCATTGATGTCAAAGGGGGAGAGAAGACATCTGAAAAACAAGTGGTTGATGATCAAAGGGGGAGCAGCAAAGGAAGACATGTGAAGAGTTGTTGTTGATAGGGGGAGCTGTGACTGGTTGATGATCAAAGGGGGAGCAGCAAAGGAAGACATGTGAAGAGTTGTTGTTGATAGGGGGAGCTGTGACAGAAAAGAGAAGTTCTTGTCTTGATGGTTTTTCACATCATATGTTGCCATCAATGACAAAGGGGGAGATTGTTGCAAGTATGAGGTGAGCCAGTGTTGTCATTGATGTCAACATACTCATATTGCATTGACAAGAAGGATTTGATGAGCTGTGTGCTGAGGATATTGAGAAAATTAGACTCAGTCAGGAACAGTGAAGAACAGTGATGAGAAGAAGGTAAATGTACTGTATAGGTTGAGAACCGGAGGATGCGGATTAAAGGGTTAGTAGATATGAGTCTTGAGATGCTACAGTTAAGATTTCAGAGGTCCGCATGAAGATCGGAAGGAGTTGTGGCTGCCGGTATAGAACCGGGTCCGGCAAGTATCCGGAGGTGACAGAGGATCACAAAAAGGTCCGGTGAGGTCCGGAATTGTATTATCCTAATCTGCGGATTGGAAGGAGTGTTTGGGATGTCCGTGTGATGTATCATCCTGATTTGTGTATGATTTGGAGGTCCGGAAGTACCTCTTGCATTATGACAGTGGCGACAGACTGTGTTCTTGAAGTTCCGGATGAGGAAGACAAGAGATCCCAGTAAGCAGAGGAAGTGCGGATGTATCCGGACATTCAGACAGACTTGTGAAGGTTCTTGGATCATGTTTAGGTTTTGTTGTTGGTCCGCATTGATGGTAGAGCCCGGAATTGAAGTTATTCTTCCGGATGAAGTTCTTGCTTTGTGTAGCCGACCGGATGAGATGTTCATCCTGCGAATGTTCTTGTGATGGCCGACCGGATGCGTTATTCATCTTGCGGATACTCCTATGATTGTTTGCCGACTTAGATGCTTGTTCCTAAGTCGATGTCTTGTATAAATAATGATTTGTGAATTCATTTCAGTGTGGGGTGAGGATGAGTATGGTATAGCGAAGAAACGTGCGGAAGGCAGAGCAGAGATTGTTGCGCTTAATTGGAACTGATCCGGACATGGTAGAGATGTCATTCTCTAGTTCAAGATTGTGATTTTCATCACTTTGTAGACAGTGTGTCTCCTTGTAGGCAGTGGGCCTCTTTGTGAGCAGTGTGCTCGGGCAGTGAGCCCTTATTGGCATGTGCCATTCATTTTTCCTTATTCTTCTAACAGAGAATAATTCTTGGGTTAATCACCCCGTGGTTTTTCCCTTAACCGGGTTTTCCACGTCAAAATCTTGGTGTTCAATGTGTTGATGCTTATCTGCCCTTGTGTTTATGTATTATGCTTCCATGAATGATTATTTGATATGCTGCTAACTAACAACAGTGAGTTAAGTGTTTGAATGAAGAGAAGTTTTATACAACTGATTCACCCCCCCCCCTCTCAGTTGTATGCCCTAGATCCAACACCTTCATCTAATCAAAGAGCTCATCTATTCTTGAGAGTGGATACTTGTTCTTTATAGTAGCTTTGTTAAGCAACCTATAATCAATACATAAATGCAAAGTCACATCCTTCTTCTTTATAAAGATGAGTGGTATGCCCCAAGGTGACACGTTTGGTCTTATGAACCCTTGGTTTAATAGCTCCTACAATTGTGCTTTAATCTCATACAATTATGTGTTGAAAATGAAGGTAGAAATACTACTATAAACTTTAAAATTATGTGTATGCAAAGCTAAAAATAAGATTAATCCATAACAACTAATGAACAAGTGATTTTGCACTTTCAATCCAATGTAGAAGAGAAGAGAATAGAAGAGAGAAGCTTGCAAGAAGACAAATATTTACATGGAGAAACCCCTAAGGGAAAAAACTCAACACTCAAAGATGTTTCCTACTTATATTAAATCTCTTTGGAAAAGATTACATTCAATATTGAAATTCCTCGAAGTCCTTGATGCACTTCAAAAAAGCTTCTTGCTTTTTTTTTCTAAGTCTTTTTAAAAAACTTCTTGCTTTTTACTTCTAAATCTTTTTCACAATATAACTCTCTAGAAAATGTATGGGGAATTTTCAATTAATATAAAATCTTCTTAATTGGAAAGCTTGAAAATCAAATTACAATAAATTGTAATTGATAACATAGGAACAAATCCTCATGCAAAAACCAAGCACTCCAAATAGAGAAGACTGAAGTCAAACAAAGTCAAGCCTTATGTTAATTGTCTATCCTGGATGTGGGTGCCCACTTTTGCTCTAGTAAACTTTGCCAGCATCAAATACATTTCCAAATAAAAGAAACAACAAAATTCCTTAAATTGGGTGTCCAAGTTTGCCCAATCTCTTTCTTTTAGTTCTGAAGTGATCAACACACACCAATCTCATGCAAACAATATGCAAGATTGATTCTCCCAAGGTTATTCTAAATTACTTTGTTTTGTACATGAAAGTGACATGCAAACACCTGATCCAACATGCAACTAATACCCATTATCTAAAACATTGAGATGTACCATCCTACAAGTTTCTAGAGTTGCAGTGTTCTGCAAGTAATCTCTCAAAACTGACATGCAACAACATGCAAGATCATATAACTAACATGCAACAACATGAAAGCCCATAGGAGTAACATGCAACAACATGAAAGCACATCAAGTGACAAGAAACAACATGAAAATTATATGCAACAATATGCAAGCACATGCAAGTCCATAGAAACAACATGCAAGCACATGCAAGTAACATGCAACAACATGCAACAACATGCAAGTAGATGCAAGTAACATGCAAGTATATGCAAGCTTTTATGAACTCATGCAAGCAATATCCAATTCATGCATCTCTAACACTTTAGTTAACTAAATATAATATCCATGCAAGGTGTCTCAATAGTATCCACTCATGTGTATAAAACTCCAGGTCTAAATATAAGTTCCCATCAAAAGGAGATGCCCAAGTTTAACTCACTCACTAGGAGTTATCAAACTCTCAAAATAGACTTAGGAGAAGTCAACAAAGTCTTCATGGCCCCCACCCCAAAAGTGGGCGCCCAAGTTTGACCCTATCAATTAGGAATTGATTGCAATAAGTCCTTATGTGTTGAGGAACACATTCCAAGAACTTTAGAGACACATGAATTGGTTAGGATTGCAAGTTAATGGCAACTTATCCCAATATTCTCCCACTTGACATTATACATTGCAATAAATCTAAATGATATAATCAAACTTTAAATCAAGTACAATGATCAAGGCCAATGGCCTTCCTACACCAAGAGAACTTATCTGTATTAACTAGCTTCGTAAGATAATCTGTAGTATTAACCAAAGTGTCAACTTTTTCAATCAAAACCTTACCATTCTTAACCATTTCTCACACAAAGTGATACTAAATATCAACATGCATAGTACGAGCATGATACATAGGATTTTGGGCTAAACAAATATCAATCTAACTGTCACATTCTAATCTTACTGTCCTGCAATCAAAACCAATACCTGTTCCAAGTCTCTATAACCAAAATGCATCTTTGGAGGCATGTGTAGCAGCCATATACTCTACTTCTGTAGTGAAAAAAGTAACGATGGGTTGCCTCTTACTCATCCAACTTACTGCAACTCCAAACAAAGTAAAAACATAGCCACTTGTGGACCTTCGACTATCCAAGTCACCTACCCAGTCAGAATCAACAAAACCCTATATATCCAATGATTTTATCCACATTATCAATACCATGATAAACCAAACAATAATTTCAAAAGTTCCTCACAAATATCTAAGCACCCTCTTAACATGATTCCAATGTTCTTTACCAGGGTTAGACATAAACCTGCTTAAAACTCCCACTACTTATGCAATATCTGATCTAGAGCAAACCATTACATACATTAAAATACTAACAACACTAGCATAAGGAACATTAGACATCTCTTCAAAATCATCATCAGAAGTAGGATACATATCTAATTTCATCTTAGTACCAACCGGAAAAGGAATGCTAACTGGTTTACATTAATGCATATTAAATCTTTGCAAAATTGTATCAATATACTTACTCTAACTTAACCATAGTTTTTAATGAACACAATCCCTGTTGATCTCCATTCCAATAATGTATTTTGCAGCCCCTACATCCTTCATATCAAAGATTTTGAAAGCTAATTTTTAAGCTCTTTAATCATTACCTTGTTGTTTCCATAAACATGTCATCAACATACAAGACAATAATTAGATCCTGATAAACACACTAATCGTATTTGCTTCTAACAAAACCAAATTTCAATACAAAAGGATCAAACTTTTGATACCACATTCTAGGTGATTATTTCAAACCATACAAAGATCTTTTTAATTTGCAAACCAATCTTCTTTTCCTTTAACAACAAAACCATCAGGTTGTCTCATATAAATCTCCTCTTCAAGATCCCCATGCAAGAAAGTAGTTTTAACATCCATTTGCTCTATCTCAAAATCATAAGCAGAAACAATAGACAAAAGGAATCTAATAGAAGTTAATTTAGCAACTAGAGAGAAACTTTCATTAAAATCAACACCCTCTCTCTAGGAGTAGCCCTTGTCTACCAATCTAGCCTTGTACCTTTCTAGATTACTATCTATACCAATTTTCCTTTTATATACAGACTTACAACCAATTAGCTTTCTTCCTTTGGGAAAATTTATAAGATTCCAAGTGTCACAAGTATCCAAAGAATTCATTTCCTCATGCATATCTTTCAACCAAGACTCACTATCTTCTAAAGATAGAGCCTCCCTGTAAGATCTATGTTCATCATCAATACTCAATAAAGCAAATACACAACAAAAAGTAGGAGGGCTATACCTGTTAATTGGTTTTCATTGCCTTGTGAATTTTCTCAAAATAGGAGTAAGAGGCTCTACTTTTTCTTCTGTATGCTCATCCTAAACATCATTATCTAAACTCTTTGAACCCTCTTCTTCTTCTCCATTCTTAAACCCATCTAGTTGTTCTTCAACATGTGCATCTTCTTGCTTTTCTGTATGTGTTTCAAAATGCATTGTTTTACCTTTTTCTTGTTTCTTTGGTTGTTCTTCACCTACATAAGCTCTAAACTCTCTAAAAATAACATCTAGATTCATAAAACCATTTTTTGGGTTAGAGGGTTCCAAAGTTTGTAACCTTTTACATTCTCACCATAACCTACATAGATGCATTTTTGAGCTTTTGGATACAATTTAGTTCTCTTTTCCTTAGGCATGTGAACAAAAGCCTCACAACCAAACATCCTTAATTGTGAAATAGAAGGTTTTCTTTTTAACTGCATTTAATAAGGAGTTTTATCTTCAAGAGTAGAGCAAGGAGATCTATTAATTAAGTAACAAGTACTTACAGCCTCAGCCCAAAAACATTGATCTAGCTTAGCACTACTCAACATGTTCCTAGCTCTTTCCATTAAGGTTTAGTTCATTCTTTCTACTACCCCATTTTGTTGGGGAGTATAAGGTGTTGTCTTCCGTCGAGCACAATATCTGCATGCTTGCAAAATTCATCAAATTCCTTAGAATAATATTCACCACCATTATTTGATCTCAACACCCTTATTTTATAATTTGTTTTCTTCTCAACTAAGGCCTTAAATTCTTTAAACTTAGTGAAAACTTTAGATTTTGCATTCATAAAATAAATCCAATTGTATCTTGATGCATCATCAATTAATGTGACATAATATTGAGATTTTACAAAAGAGTCAACATCCATTGGTCCAAAAACATCTGAATGTATAATCTCTAATAAACTCTTTGCATGATTTGTTCCACTAGGAAATGATGATCTACTTTGTTTTCCAAACACACAATGCTCACATAAATCATTTTTGCCAACAAAATAATCTGAAATATCATCAACCAAGTTTTTATTAATAATAATCCTAAGACCTTTTTCACTGATGTGACCCAATCTTTGGTGCCACAACATACATGCATTTTCAATGTCTATTACATTGGCTAAATTATTCAAAGTAGATAAATTTAATCTAAAAAAGGTTCCTATCTAAGATCCTTTAGCAACCACCTAATTCCCTCTTACCGACTTGCAACCAGACTTATCAAATGTCACATGCATTCCAGAATCATTTAACTTTGATACAGAAAGTAAGTTTCTTGCTAGTCCTAGAATATGCAAAACATCATGAAGGGTTTTAATCCTTCCATCACTAAAAGAAAATTTTATCTTTCCTTTGCTAATTATATGTTTTGTATTATTGTCACCAAGGAAAATGTACCCTCCATCATATGTTGAATATTTTGAGAACCACTCCTTGTTGGGAGTCATATGATAGGAGTAACCTGAATCAATAAGCCAAGAATCATTACTTATAGTGTTAGCTAAATTAATTAATGCATCATTGTCACCATCATCTGAGGATTTTTCAGTGGAAGAATCAGAACTCTTTTTCTTGTTCTTACAGTCTTTCTTCACATGTCCTCATTTTCCACAGTTCCAACATTTTACTTTGCTCTTACCAGGGGTTTTAGAATGACCTTTAGATTTACCCTTCTTTTTATCCCATGTGGGTGTCTTTTCCTTAGTCCTACCTCTTACATGTACAGCATCTTGGGATCCACCATTTTTGGACTTTCTTCTCATTTCTTCTGAAAGAAGAGTAGCATTGATATTGTCCATCTTTGGATCTATACCACCACCACTGATAGCAACAATTAGATTTTCCCAAGATTCTGGTAAAGAACATGGTAATAAGATGCATTTATCTTCATCTTCTAGCTTAACATCTATAGATGAAAGTTGACTTAAAATCAAATTAAAAGAATTTAAATGATTTGCAACAAAATCTCCATTTTTCATCTATCTTTTGATGTATAACTTGTTTGTTAAACTTTTGGTTTGATAAATATCACCTAGCCTCTTCCATAGCTTGTATACAGTAGCTTCACTAGAAACATTCAAGAGAACAGCATTTACAAGGCACAACCTTATGGTTCCTCATGATTTTTTTATCAAGTTTCAACCATTCTTCATCTTTGATAGTTGTAGATGGATTCTTCTCATTTGAAACAACAACCAATTGTTCTCTTTCTTCCAAGAGATCTTCCATTTTCAATTTCCACACCTCGTAGCCTGAACCATTGAACTTCTCAATATCCATACAAGAGGTAGAACCCATTGTATACAATCTGCTTCACAAATCTGCAAAACCCACAAAATAAAGCTCCTACTATAGCCAAAAACCCTTCAACACTTTAAGAGAAAGGCGTCTCTCACTCAATAGAACCATTAGCTTTGATACCAAATGTTGAAAATGAAGGTAGAAATGTTTCTATAAACTTTAAAATTATGTGTATGCAAAGTTAAAAATAATATTAATCTCTAACAATTAATGAACAAGTGATTTTACACTTTCAATCTAATGTAGAACAGAAGAGAATAGAAGAGAGAAGCTTGCAAGAAGAAGACAAGTATTTACATGGAGAAGTCCCTAAGGTAAAAAAACTCCACACTTGAAGATGTTTCCTGCTTGTATTAAATCTCTTTGAAAAAGATTATATTCAATACTGAAATTCCTCTAAGTCCTTGATGCACTTCAAAAAAGATTCTTGCTTTTTTCTTCTAAGTCTTTTCAAAAAACTTCTTGTTTTTTTATTTTGTCTTTTTCACAATACAACTCTTTGAAAAATGTATGGGGATTTTTTAATTAATACAAAAGCTTCTTAATTGGAAAGCTTGAAACTCAAATTACAATAATTGTAATTGATAACATAGGAACAAATCCTCATGCAAAAACCAAGTGCTCCAAATAGAGAAGACTGAACTCAAACATAGTCAAGCCTTCTATTAACTGTCTGTCCTGGATGTGGGCACCCAAGTTTTCTCAAATAAACTTTGCCAACATCAAATACATTTTCAAATAAAAGCAACAACAGAAAGTCCTCAAATTGGGTGTCCAAAATTGGCCAATCTCTTTCTATTAACTGAAGTGATCAACACACACCAATCTCATGCAAACAACATGCAAGATTGATGTTTCCAAGGTTATTCTAAATTACCTTGTTCTATACATGCAAGTGACATGCAAACACATGATTTAGCATGCAACTAATACCCATTATCTAAAACACTGAGATGTACCATCCTGCAAGTTTCTAAAGTTGGAGTGTTGACGCAGTTAAGGTAGGAGGGTCCAATGAAGGACTATCCAGCCTTGCAGCCTTAAACAATCAACACCATGATCATAACAAAGATGCAACAAAAACATATAGATAGCAAAAGAATGATAAGAGATATTCATTAACACATGACACAAGATTTATCCTAGGAAAACCCTCAAGGGAAAAACCTAGCCTTCAAAGATCACTTCTCATTATATTACAATCTCAAACCTCATTACATATGCCTCTAGGGCTTTTCAAATGCTAGACCGTAGCCCAGGCTTACAAAAGATTCATACAACATCATTATTTCATGTCTTCTTTCTCTTTATCCTTCTCTATTTGCTTCTCTGTATCTTCTTCTACTCTCTGCTCTATCTTTTGCTTCTATTATGTTGTCTTCTAGACTTAAAACACCTCTGCGTCTTCCACACTATTCATCTCTTTGCATACTTTCTTCACACACTTCATCACTCTTCTCATTACTACCTTGAAACAATCTTCTATTCTTTATTTATATCCTCTGCAAGCGTCCAAAACATTATCTTATCGGCCTAACTGTAACGTGTAATATGAAACGTGTAGGAAACAAGTAGGTTAATGTCCAACATTCAGCAATGCTCTGCAAATGATGGAAACTTGATGCAGTTCTCTATTAAGGTTGACTAGGTCCCAAATTACCTTGAACAATGTTCCATTATGCTCTGCAAGTCACAAAATTGCTCCGCAAACCCATTAGGCTTCAACTGAACACTGTCTGCTTTGTTCTATGAAAATGGGTAATCTTCTGATAGCGATATCTCTTAGCAGACAAATCAAAATGACTTGAAATTTGAATATGATGTAGATGATGATATGTAGATGCTAATTCCTACTCCATAAGCCCTAATGTGAAAATGTGGTAAAATTTGGTAATCTCCAATGTGTCTCTTGTTGTTATATGGAGCCTAATTAGACCCGGAGGTTAAATTTTCCCCACTTTTATTGGTGCAGTTTCCCCCCAAATTATTTAATGGGGGTTTGGGGGCAGTGCCCCCAAGACGAGGTCAAGGGGCAGCACCCCTTGTAGGGTCCAGGGGCAGCGCCCCCGAAACCTCAAACGACTTTTATTATTTTATAAAGGCATCAGGAGTTATTTTTCTATTAGCTAACATAAAAAAATAAAATTTAAAAAAAAACCCTATTTTGTAACTGACATAAGTCTTGATAAAAATAGCTAAGGGTTAGGGTTTCTGTTGATATTGTATTGTAGCATTTGCAATGGTATTGAGTTGCGAGGATTGCTGGTTGTAATTGGTTTTATTTGCTGGATAATAATATTGGACTCTCTGTTGGTGGATGTAGCCTGAGTTTGGGTGAACCACATTAAAAATTGTCTCTTGCTGTTATTATTTCTATGTATTTTTCATTCCTCTGTTTAATATTTATTTGCATTTAATTGTTATCTTCTACATGCAATTCCTAACATCTCCCTGACACTCTGCAACTCAACATTAACTATCTCAATTCACTGAATGACTTCCAGATTCTCCTGCATCAGACTCTCAGGGTTAACTAAAAAGTGAGCCTCTTCACTTTGTCCTATATTCTGTCAGAATCAATGTTATCTCTTAGGATATGTCTGGTGGTCTATTCACAAGTACTTGCAACTGCCTCAAGGTCGGCAATCTGTTCAAGTCATCCATGCAAACTGCCTCAAGTTCGGTGATCTATTCACAAATCATTGCATTGCCTCATGGCTAGCGGTCTGTACAAGTCCTCTCTACAGATTGCCTCAAGTTCCTTCTTACTTCCAGTGATCTAAATTCAACACTCTGCTTGCAATTCATTACACTAACTCAATGGTCGGCAGTCTGAGCAAGTCTCCTTCACAAGCTTCCTCAAATTCTTCACTTTGCGGTGGTCCAGGGTCGGCGGTCTGGCTTTAATATTACTACGGCCTCACAGTTCGGCATTCAATTGTCAAACACTTATAGGTTACCTCAAGATCAATACCAACTTCATTCAATTAAGAGTCAAATAGCCTCAGCATCCTTTGTTACAATCATTTTCTTCCTTGATTCAATCAATACATTCTAGAATTCCCTCGGCAGTACTTTCTAGCCTCTGATTCTAACTACAACTCCTTCTGCACACATCAAAATCTTCTAGTTTCTTCTCCGCATACACTGCTCCTATACTTCTCTCTATTCCTTTATCCATATTTCCTTTACTCTGGTACACAAGCTTTCTCTCATATTGGTTCCTCAATTGTTTAGACTAAAACAAAATTCTCCTTAAGATCAATGTCTCACCCTCTTCTAGTTTCTCTATTGAACTTGATGATTCAATAGATTCTTCTTCTTCTACATAAGTTATCTCTATATTTTTTATTGCTCCTCTGGTAATATCCTCTTGGTGACATTCAATGCTTGATACTTTTCACCTCCACACTTGAAAACAGGTTCCTCTTCTATCAAATCTTCTTTCATCCCTCTGGTATCCTTAATTGCGGCAATAATTATGACTTCCTCTGTTGCTGCGGTAGAAACTCCTGTCATCTCTCCCTCTGTGGTATGAATTATTGTCCGTGTTTTGCTCCACATGTGGTCTTCTCTCTTTGCATATTGATCCATATCCTTCTTTTCCTCCAACACATGAATACTTTAGTCTATACAACCCTTTGAACATACAAGTAACAGATTTTCAATTTGATCCATCAATCCATCCATAATCCATCTGCATACAATCTATCATAGGCTTTCTCCTCCGCATTTTATCCTAACACATCCTTTTAGAGTGATTCCTTAATCCACAGAACTTACAAGGGTATAGATCCCAACATATTTCATTTCCATGTCCATGTCTATTACAATAAGAACAATCCATACCTTTCCATCCCTAAGTTGATTTGTTTGAACTTGTGACAATAGCCTTATACTCTTTACCTCTGATATATCCAAGGCCTTCATTTCTTGATCTCATTACCGACTCAATAGGCTCTATAATTCCTTGCTGATATTTTTCCAATCCTTTTTCTTCATATCCCATCCTTTTCATGAGCATCAAGTGTTATGCAAGTAATCTCTCAAAACTGACATGCAACAACATGCAAGCACATACAAGTCCATAGGAGTGACATGCAACAACATGCAATAGCATGCAAGTACATGCAAGTAACATGCAACAACATGCAAGTACATGTAAGTAACATGCAACAACATGCAAGCATTTATGAACTCATGCAAGCAATATTCAATTCATGCATCTCTAACACTTTAGTTAACTCCAACATTATATCCATACAAGGTGTCTCAACATTATCCACTCATGTATATAGAAAAGCACAACTCCAAGTCTAAATATAAGTCCCCATTAAAAGGGTACGCCCAAGTTTAACTCCCACTCACTAGGAGTTATCAAACTCTCAAAATACTTAGGAGAAGTCAACAAAGTCTTCATGGCCCCCACCCCAAAAGTGGGCACCCAAGTTTGACCCTATAAATTAGGAATTGGCTGCAATAAGTCAAAGTGATATAATTAATAAATAATTAATCTCTCAAAGTCCTTATGTGTTGGGGAACACATTCTGTTACATCCCACTTGTGCCCTAGATATTTTGATGTTATTTTTCAAGCTTAGTTATGTATAGAGACATATATCGTTAATCAGTTTGATGAAAAGAGATATGCAATATATTTATAAAGTTTGGTTTAATGTTGTCATATTTAGTTGAATGCAGATGTAAAGATGTTATGAGATATCGGACTAACTACTTATAATTGACCTAGTGATTGCAGGAAATATCACCTCCCAAGGGGGGAGAAAAAATATCATCAGGTACAAGGAGTAAAAGAAGAGAAGTCTAGTGCCATCTAAAACCTAACCTATAAGTTGAGACTGTCATTAAAGTTGGGATTGGAACGTCAAGACCAGAGTTGTCAGTAAACCCTAAGTTGACCGTAGGCATTAGACTTCCCTAACTCATGTTGTCAGTCGTGTAGCATCACCTTATTATTTTCTCTTGTATCAAAATTTTAAAATTTAATTAGTTTTGGAACCTTGAACATTTAATTAACTTTCAAATTGTTATTTTTAGTCGATTAAGTAATAAAGAATTCAAATTATTCACCTAGTAAGCAAAACTTTGCTCAAGGATGACAATATTTGGGCCTATCGGCCTAATATGGTTGGAAACTTTATATCGTTGTCCTCCAACATAGAGAAATTGTAACTCTATTCGTTTCTATTAAATGAATACGATGTTCGTCTTAGTTTTTATTGGTTCCTACTTAGTCAAAAGTCTAATTCGCCAAATTATTGAAGTTCATTGCTTTCGACCACTTGAAGCTAAATCAGCCTTATAAACACCTCACAATTCGATAGTGATATCAAAACATTGAAAAAGAATTTGATTTAATTTCTTACCTTATTAACAAAGTGAGGATGAAAATGGAAGAAGGTGGAGAATTTGCTTGTTGGTTGTGGGGAAGAGATCAGTTGAGGGTGGAAAACTTCTCACCACTAGAGAAAGAGAGATTCTTGGAGCAGTATTTAGGAGAGGAAAATGGTTTTTAAAGAGGCATATATTTCAAGAGCTTTTGGCAAAGTAAAGAGGGTTTTCTGTACAAGAAAGTGTGCTATGCCAAGAATAAGAATCGCCTGGAGCAACCAGAATCACCAAATTCAAGAATCCTTTGGGAGCTTCAACTATCACCAAACTAAGAGTTTCCATATCATCATGTCAGGTTCAAAATTTTCTCTAAAACCTTTTATATGCATTAGAAGTTTATCAAACTAGCTGCCTGAAAATACAGTGTTGTGAATGGTATAGCATGAGTTAGATATTTTTTATCAAAACGAGAAACTGTATGGGTTGTGTAAGCTTGAAATAATGTTTAGAGGTTGCAAAAGAAAACATTAGAAAGAATGTTGGAAAAAGGTTCAAACCCCTGCATAGTTATTAGTTGACTGTGAAGTGTAGTCTAACTCAAAACAAGACTCAACATATACAAATGATTATTATCGAATCACAACATAGAATCTTGAGGGTTCTGTTAAATAACCTAGCTCAGAATCATGTGATTGTAACCAACAGTACTAAAGGTATAATCCTTTTCGAGAGGAATTTCTATCCGAGTCAACCTATCCGTCAATACTCCAATCTTTAAAAGAAAAACAATGAAAATATTGTTCGGTCTCTAACTTCAAAGATATATAATGTTCAATGAGTTGGTTAAAGAAGGTAAAAGCTTTTTGGATTATGCAGTCATGAATAAAGGTTAGATATGGCAGAAAGAAAATAATGGAGTAAACACTGTTGATAGGACTGAATCTGTTAGAAATGAAAGCAACACTACTTCAATTGAAATCTGATTCAAGAAAAATTTCAGCAATCTTTAACTGTGTGTTATTAACAATGGAGATTGTAACAAAACATAAACCCACAATACAGAAATATACCAGAAGCGGAATGAAGTACATAACACAAGTGTTTAACGTGGAGAAAACCCTTTCGGGTAAAAAACTCCACCAAGAAAAGAGGTCAAGTTGTATTATGTTCACAAAAGGAGATTACAAATACATTCACTTCCTCTGTCCTCTAATCTTCACTCCAGCAGAACCTGGGTACCTATAAACTATTATGCATCTCATCTAGTATGCTATGGTTTATATAGAATTTACACAACCTCAAGACATTAAATTACTTCTCACAAGCCCATAACACTTGTCAAGAGTCAACAATACAACCTTGGGCATCCATGGCCAAGAATAGGCTCTTACGGGGTCATAAATGTTGTCATACATGCATCCTACACTTAGAAAAATGTGCCCATGCAAGCTTGAACGCCTTGGGGCCAAAAATAGCCACTTACAGTATCTTATGACGTGTCATATGCTATTATAAGTGTCATAGATTCTTATGACAACTTACAGTTGTCATAGAATCTCTTACACCTTCTTACAGCATCTATGACGTGCGTCATAACACTAAAAATAGATTATTTTTCCACATGTGCACCCCACTTTGACCAATTACCATTTACCATAGTAAATGACATCCCGTAACTACCACCGGTAACTCTGGGACTTACCATGCAGTAACTTCGTAATTACCGTGGACAGTAAATATTTTTTACCACTGTTGGTGAAACTTGTACATCCCTTATGGGTAATTACAAATAATAAATGGAATAATAAAATAATGGGATTTACAAGGTTAATGGCACCTTATCTCAACATTCTCCCACTTGAAATTATACATTATAAATCAACCCATAGAAAATCCAATGAAAAATAATCAAGCACTAGAAATAAGGCCCATGGCCTCTCTGCACCACATGAACTTCTCTATGCTCACAGGCTTGGTCAATGTATCTACAACATTCTCTTGATTGTCTATCGTCTTCAGCTCAATTTCTCCATTTGCAACCAACTCTCAAACAAAGTGATACTAAAAATCAACATGCTTAGTTTGAGCATGATACATGGGATTCTTGGCCAAATAGATAGTACTCTGGCTATCACAACCAATCTGAATGATCCTGCAATCAAATCCAATACCTGTACACAGTCTCCTCAACCAAACTGCCTCCTTAGAGACATGAGTAGCAGCCATATACTCTACTTCTGTGGTGGACAAAGCAAGTGTGGGCTACCTCTTACTCATCCAACTCACTGCTCCTCCAAACAAAGTAAACACATAGCCACTAGTGGACCTTTGACTATCTAAGTCACCTGCCCAATCTGCATCAACAAAACCTTATATGTCCAAAGATTTGTCAGCACTATCAGTACCATAATAAATCAAACAATAATCAGAAGTACCTGCAAGATATTTAAACACCATCTTCACATAGTTCCAATACTATCTACCAGGGTTAGACATAAATCTACTCAAAACTCCCACTGCTTGGGCAATATCTGGTCCAGTGCAAACCATTGCATACATCAAAATCCCTACAGCACTTGCATATGGCACATTAGACATATCCTCAAGATCATCCTCAGTCTTTGGACACATATCTAATGAAAGATTAGTACAAATGGGTAAAGGAACTCTAACTGAGTTACAGTCCTGCAAACTAAACCTCTACAAAATAGTATTCACATACTTTGTGACAACCAAAGCTTTCTGTTAACTCTGTTGCTCCTGATCTCCATTCCCAAAATATACCTTGTAGCACCAAGATCCTCCATCTCAAATGCACCTGAAAGTTGGGCTTTAAGCTCACTGATCATACCCTTAGTATTGCTGAAAAACATGTCATCAATATACAAAGCAAGAACCAGTATAGAATCATCAACACAATAAATGTAAACACAGTGATCCTCCTCGCTTCTAACAAAACCCAATTTCAAAATAAATGAGTCAAACTTTTGATACCACATTCTAGGGGACTGTTTAAGACCATAAAGAGACCTCTTTAACCTACAAACCCAATGTTTGAATCCTTTTACCTCAAAACCTATAGGCTTTTGCATATAAATTTCTTCTTCAAGATATCCATGCAAGAACACAGTCTTAACATCCATTTGCTCAATCTCCCAATCATAAGCTACAACAATGGATAAGAGAAATCTAATAGAAGTCAATTTAGCAATAGGAGAGAATATCTCACCAAAATCAACTCCCTCTCTCTGGGAGTAGCCCTTGGCTACCAGTCTAGCCTTGTACTTCTCCAATGACCCATCTGCTCCAAACTTCTTCTTGAAGACCCACTTACATTCTATGGCCTTTCTTCCTTTGGGCAAACGAACAAGATCCCAGGTGTTACAAGAGTCTAAATCCATCATCTCCTCCTGCATGGCTAACTACCAAGACTCACTATCATATACAGAAATAGCTTCCCTGTAGGATCTAGGTTCATCATTAGTACTCAATAAAGCATATACACAACAGAAATCTGGTGAGCTATACCTGTCACTGGATTATGTTGTCTTGTGGATCACCTCAAGGGTGGAGTAAGAGACACTAATCATTCTTCTACATGATCATCTGCAACAAATTCTTCTATAACAATAGACTCATCTTCATCAGAACTACTCAAATCTTCTTATTCTTCACCCCCCAATCCATCATTATGTTCTTCCTAAGGTGCATCTTGCTGCTCTAAATCAAAGTGCACCTTCTTTATCTTTTCATCTTTTTCTTTTGGCTGCTTAGGTTCAGAAATAGCTCTAAGTTCCCTGAAAATAACATCTCTAGAAAAGATAATCTTGCGGGTTAGTCGATTCCAAAGCTTATAACCTTTGACATTATCACCATATCCAATGAATGTACACTTTTTAGACTTTGGATCCAAGTTAGATCGTTTTTCCTTAGGCACATGAACAAAAGCCTCATAGCCATAAACCCTTAAATGTGAAACAGAAGGTTTCTTACCTGTCCACTCTTCATAAGGTGTCAAATCAAGAGCCTTACAAGGAGATCTATTTATCAAGTAGCAAGTAGTACACACAGCCTGTAATGAAACTTGGACAATATCTGAATATAATAGTAAATATGCTGAAAATACTTGATAATAATATGCCACTTCGAAGGGGCAACCTCCTAATCCACTTTGAGGGGGATACCTCCAATAGTCTTCAATAAGAACACAATACTCCATATGATATGAAATAAGACTCACTACCTCCTATATATACCTATTTATGCCTAGGATATCACCCAGGCTGACTTAGATAGCCCTATAAAAGCCTTAGGCCGACCTAAAAAACTAAATAACAATATAATAATGATAATATGACTTAATTAAGAGTTAAGATAGCCACAAGACAACTATTCATAACCATATACACTATAGAAGTAAAGGCATAACATGCCCCCCACCTTTACAAAAGTATTGTCCTCAACGCTGATCAATTGTGGTAGTTTCTTCATATAATCTTCATCATCCCATGTGGCAACTTCAACTAGAAGATATTTTCATGATGTCCTCAGCTTATTCATGTGTGTTTGGAAAATTAACTTCAGCTCCAAGATGTGTCTTCCCTTTGCATCTAGCTCTTGATGGTGATGAATGTGTTCTTCCCTTACCTGAACCTTTTGATGTGCCATAGAGGAAGAGGTGAGGAATAGTACATGGTACCCTTGCATTGGTTGAATAGCTTGACTAGGAAGTTCTTCTTCTTTCACCTCTTCTTCTTCATTGCCTCCTCCTCCTCCTCCTCCTCCTCCTCCTCCTTCTTCTTCTTGGTTGCTTGAGACCTCCTTTCTTGGTTCCTTCATAAAGGCACTTAACATGCTTCGTATGTATGATATATCTCCTCTTAGGTCACACATATCCCTTTTAACCTCTTCCTTGAACTTACTTATTTCCTCATCCTTATCAGAGGATTTCCCCGGTGTGACAACATTCTTTTTGCCTCTTGTTGCAGGCCCCGTCATGATGGAAACCAATATTTTTGAAATAAATCACACAAATGAAATGAAAATTCTCTAAAAATTTTATTGTAACTTACTAGGGCCAAGATACCACTTACCCAGAAAAAACTCCAAAAAAATAGCAAATTTGCAGCCTTGAGAGCGAATTTGTTGGAAACCCTAAGTTTGCAATAACTTACTTATTTTTGCTTCAATTTCTCCAAGATTTGTACTGTAGGATCCTCTATTATTTATTCAAAAACCCAATACAAATTATACTCCAGTTTGGCAAGATGTGAAAGATATATAGATCTCAAATAAATTGTGTAGAAATCATAATTCTACAATAGTTCGCTCAAATCTACTCCAATTCCTCTAAAATCTAGACTGTAGCTTCTTTAATATGGTCTTCAAAAACTCTTTAAAAATCTTTTAAAAATTCACTAAAATATGAAAGTTATGCTCTTCTCAAAATCGCCTCCAATGTTGAGAAAACATTTTGCCTCTACGGTGCCAAGATCATGCTCTGATACCACTTGTAATGAAACAACTTGGACAATATCTGAATATAATAGTAAATATGCTGAAAATACTTGATAATAATATGCCTCTTTGAGGGGGCAACCTCCTAATCCACTTCGAGGGGGATACCTCCAATAGTCTTCAATAAGAACACAATACTCAATATGATATGAAATGAGACTCACTACCTCCTATATATACCTATTTATGCCCAGGATATCACCCAGGCCAACTTAGATAGCCCTATAGAAGCCTTAGGCCAACCTAAACATCTAAATAACAATATAATAATGATAATATGACTTAATTAAAAGTTAAGATAGCCACAAGCCGACTATTCATAACCATATACACTATAGAAGTAAGGGCATAACACAGCCTCTGCCCAAAAGCATTTATCCAACTATGCATCACTAAGCATACTTCTGGCCCTTTCCATAATTGTTTGGTTCATCCTTTCTGCAACACCATTCTGCTATGGTGTAGACGGAGTTGTCTTTTGTCTGATTATACCTGCATGCTTGCAAAATTCATCAAATTCCTTAGAGCAATATTCCCCTCCATTGTCAGTTCTTAATATTTTTATCTTTAAACCTAACTGGTTCTCTACTAAGACTTTGAATTACTTAAACTTAGTGACAACTTCATATTTATGCTTCATAAAATAAATCCATGTAAATCTGGATAAATCATCAATGAAGGTTACAAAATAATGAGATTTTCTGATAGATTCATTATCCACAGGCCCAAACACATCCATATGAATAATTTTTAACTTCTCTTTTGCTCTATTGCTTCCTAATGGAAATAATTTTCTATTTTGTTTACCAAACACACAATGCTCACAGAAATCAAAGTGCTCATCAGAATAGGAGAAACCATCCAACAAATTTTTATTCTTAATAGTTTTTAATACATTATTGCTTGTGTGGCCCAATCTACGGTGCCACAACATACATGCATTTTTAGTATTAGCCTCAGATACATAGGAGGCATTATAAATTGTAGTGTCTTCAAGCTTGAATAGGTTTCTGAATCTCTTCCCCTTCACTACCACCAAGTTCCCTCTCACTAATCTACAGCCATGCTTGTCAAATGTCACATGCATTCCCAAATCATTCAACTTCGAAATTGAAATTAGATTTCTAGCTAATCCAAGAACATGCAAAACACCTGGGAGGGTTTTAATCATCCCATCAATGAAACACAACAATACCTTTCCTTTCCCGACAATTCGATATGAAGAGTTGTCACCAAGGTAGATATTACCTCCATCATATTCTTCATATGAGGAGAACCATTCCTTATGCGGAGTCATATGAAATGAGCATCCTAAGTCAACCAACCAGTGATCATTAGAAACAAGATTACATGCAGAAAGTAAAACTTCTTCACCTGCATTCGAGGACTTATCTTAAGCACTCTCCCACTATTTCTTGGGGTTTCTGCACTCCTTCACATGTCCCCTTTTACCGTAGTTCCAACACTTAACTCTGTTCTTTTTACTAGGAGTCTTAGATAGGCCCTTGGACTTGTCCTTAGCCCCTTTCTGATCTCCTTTAGGTCCTATTTCCTTAGACCTTCCCCTGACACTGAGAGCATCCCCTGAATTATCCAAACCCTTCTTCCTCAATTCCTATGACAGTAGCACTAAAACAAGAGCATCCAACTTTGGATCCGCAAGGTTAGCAGTGATAGCAAGGGTAACATTCTCCCAAGACTTAGGTAAAGAACAAAGAAGTAAGATACATTTATCTTCCTCACTAACCTCAACATCTACTAAATCAAGCTGACTCACTAACAAATTAAAATAATTTAAATGCTCTGCAACTAATTCACCTTCTCGCATTTTCATGGAAAATAATTTTCTTTTTAAATAAAGCTTATTTACCATACTCTTGGCTTGATAGATCTCACCCAACTGTTTCCAAAACTTGTATGCAGTCTCTTCCTTTGCAACATTCAATAGGATAGAGTCTGAAAGACACAACCAGATGGTTCCCCATGCCTTCTCATCCAGTCTATCCCACTCATCTTGAGAGACATCATCAGGTTTCTTCTCTTTTTGAACAGCCAACCATTGGTTTCTTTCTTCCAATAAATCTTTCATTTTTAGCTTCCACAACTCATACCCCATTCCGTTGAACTTCTCAATGTCCATTCAAGAGGTTGATGCAACAGTGGATCCAACCATAATAACAACACAAGATCTACAAAATAAAGACAACCAAATCTCCCACTGTAGCTACAGCTTCCACACTACCACCCAAGAGTCAAAGCTGGCCAGGCTCTGATACCAAATGTTAGAAATGAAAGCAACACTACTTCAATGGAAATCTAATTCGAGATAAATTTCAGCAATCTTTAACTATGTGCTATTAACAATGGAGATTATAACAAAACATAAACCCATAATATAGAAATATACCAGAAGCAGAATGAAGCACATAACACAAGTGTTTAACATGAAGAAATCCCTTTCGGATAAAAAACTCCACCAAGAAAAGAGGTCAAGTTGTATTACCTTCACAAAAGGAGATTACAAATACATTCACTTCCTCTGTCCTCCAACCTTCACTCCGGCAGAACCTAGGTACCTATAAACTGTTATGCATCTCATCTACTATGCTATGGTTTATATAGAATTTACACAACCTCAAGACATTAAATGACTTCTTACAAGCCCATAACACTTGTCAAGAGTCAACAATAGAACCTTGGGCGTCCATGGCCAAGAATAGGCTATTACAGGGTCATAAATATTGTCATACATGCATCCTACACTTGGAAAAATGTGCCCATGCAAGCTTGAATGCCTTGGGGCCAAAAATAGCCACTTACAGCATCTTATGATGTGTCATATGCTATTATAAGTGTCATAGATTCTTATGACAACTTACAGTTGTCATATAATCTCTTACACCTTACAGCATCTATGACATGCATCATAACATTAAAAATAGATTATTCCTCCACATGTACACCCCACTTTGACCAATTACCATTTACCATAGTAAATGACATCCTGTAACTACTGCTAGTGACTCTAGGACTTACCATGCAGTAACTCCGTAATTACCATAGACAGTAAATAATTTTTACCACTGTCGGTGAAACTTGTACATCCCTTATGTGTAATTACAAATAATAAATGGAATAATACAATAATGGGATTTACAAGGTTAATGGCACCTTATCCCAACAGAATCTCTATGTAGTTAATAGCTAATTGTGACAGCAAGTGTAGTCTTTTCTATTGAGCGAGGTAGCTTAGAATTCTTGTGTCTTCTTGAACCGTGAACTTTAATCTTTCATATCGAGAAGAAATTTTATGTTGTTAGAGAACTAAAGTTGGCAAATCCATGAACGGAATGTAAATAAAACAAGCCTTCCTTCATGAGAAATATTCAATGACCCTGTGTCTGAAGGTTAAACATGAGAATATGGATATTACTATGGTGTCGGTATGTAGTTGCATAAGGGATAGCCATGCAAGTAAAAATCTCCATTATATAACTTCTTGCCGAGTAGGGTGATAAACTTGACTACATGACTTCATTGTGTCATGTTGTGCACATTCAAAAACCTTGGCCAAGGTGATGCTACTACCCATTAGTGTCAGTCAGTTTCTTGTCCCAGATACACACCTGGTCAGAGGTCATGCTAGTTAGGAGTTGCCTATAGTGTATGACCGACTAGGGATTGTGTAGGGTCAAACACCAGTTCTCATATGGCATTAGATTTTTCTTCCAATACCCCCCTGCGGAGGGCCAGGTCTTTCCAGTAGGAACGACAGGAGGGACTAGTAAGTCTGTGGATGGGCGGATAAACACCCCGATGATATTTTTCCTCCTCTTCCTTTTAGCTGCAAGGGAGATTAAAGTTCCAGATCGACTAAAATGGAGTTCATAGAACACTGTAATTTCTAACCCTCTATGACAATGAAAAGGTATTTAGTTAATAAGTTATTTCTTTCAGTTATCATTTTTATGCTCGACAAAAAAAATTAGTTCATAGTTCTTGATTTATTTTTCAAAAAAAAATATACATATATAATTCTATTCTTTGTGCCAATTTATGCTTAATGCACATGAATTAGTTGCTTAGTTTAGTTTAGTACAAATATGTAAGTTGCATGTCTTTTAACTGCACAAATTTTAGATGTAACACATTCCAAGAACTTTGGAGGCACGTGAATTGGTTAGGATTGCAAGTTAATCACAACTTATCCCAACATTCTGTAGTAGTCATCCTATAGGGTGCCTTAGATTGAGGCCCAGTCCTTGGTTGCAAATCAATTAAGAATTCAAATTCTCTCTTCGGTGGCAACTCGGTTAATTCTACAAGGAAAACATCTTAGAATTCCCTTAGGATAGGGTAGTCATTAAATGTTGTTTCTTCATTGTCAAGGTCCTTTACTTGGACAACATAAATAGAACACCCTTTCCTCTTGGCTTTCTTTAAATGCAGCTAAGATTTGTCTAAGTTCCAAAGGTCTCTTAGATCCATTAATCTCCACCTGATTCCCTAGGTCATCCAAACATCTAACAACCTTGTCTTCACAGTTTACTATGGATTTATGTTCAGCTAACTAGTTGATTCCCAATATCACATCATATGACCCTAAAGGTGCTACATACAGATTGACTTGCATTTAAAAACTTAGGAGATCTAATTCACTACATGTAAGACATGATTCTACACTCTTTTCTACTTTATTTCCATACTATACCATCCATGAGTTTGCCATATGCCCAGGTCTAATATATAACTTTGATATTGCTCTAGGATCTACAAAACATTTCATGGCACTAGTATCAATCAAAATAGAAATAGGTAGTCCGTAGAGCTTACCTTGAAACCTAATAGGTGCTACTTGGAAGTCAGCTTGTCAATTATCCATAGTTGCATGAATCTGGTGTTGAGGTACTCCCTACTAGTTCTTGTTTCCTGGCCCTACTGATCTCTGAGGATAAGTTTTGGAGTAATGTTCACCTCCACACACATAGCATCCTCCATGAGGACCCCTTGTCCCTCTGACCTATCCCTCTGATTATTGTTGCAGTTGTTGTTGTAGTTACCTCTTTTGTTTCCTCCATTCTAGTTTCCACCATTTCCATCCTGAGAGTTGTTACCTCTCTTCAAGTTTTTGATCTGTCGATTGTTATTGCCTTGATTGCTATTATTCTGATTATTGTTCTGATTGTTGTTCTAGAATCTTTTGTTTGCAAACTTTGCATCTCAGGACTTATGATAACTAGTTGCTTATTGCAGCTTCTGCTCCTGCTTAATAGATTTTTCAAAAATTGCTCCATAGTCAACGGATTGTGAATGTCTACATCCACTCTAATTTGGGGCCTTCCTAATTCTAAATCTCTCATCCATCTAGTATTGTAGAACATACTTGAGTAAGTGAGATAATCTTTCCCAATACTAGATTACCAACACTCCTTGTGTCATATTCTAAAACTTTGTCATCTTCTTATCGAAGAAGAGTTGTGGTAATCATCTTTTCCTGAAGAGCTACAAGAAAAGTTCCCAAGTGATTTTGCTAAGCAATTATCTTTTATCTGCCTTCTCATTATCCCACCATGTCACCACTTCTCTAGTAAGCTTATATGATCCCCACATTGCCTTTGTGTGATTAGAAAAATTTTAGAGCTCAAAGTATTTTTCCATTTCTATAATCCATGTTTCAACTCCATCATCGATGGTCCTACCATCAAACTTGGATGGTGAGACCTTCTTGAGGCCTTTTCCCAACTCCTCTACAATCCTTCCTCAATTGTTCACATTCACTTCAATCTTTGGAATCCGTGCCTCTACCCTTGGGTTCTCGTTCCATGCCTCTACCCTTGGGTTCTCATTGCATTGATTTGGATTTGCATTTCCTTGGTTTTCTTTTAATTTTGCCCTCCACGGTTCACCCCGATCTCCTGCTTAAAGATTATCCATTATCATACCCTACTCGGTTAGGAGAGCAAGGATTTGATCCAACCTTCCATCTTGATCATTGTTTTCTTCTCCATGGTTTCTTCCATTTTGATCATTGCCTGATCCTCCACTATGATCAGTGTTTCTAGTATTTATGATGATTGGTCTGCATCAAGTCGCATCTTAGCATAATAGTCCCAAAAGGTCCTAGTGTCAAACCTAGAGCTCTAATACCAATTGTAAAGTATGCATTCCATAACAAAAATTATTGAAGTAAATAATCCACTTACTTACATCAACTCAAGTAAAAATATAGATCTCATAAACATCATTATTCAAATTCATTACATCTTACAAATTCACGTGCCATAACCAGGTCTTAGCACTATAAAAGAATATACAATATACATCTTAAGCTCTCATGCCATAAGTCATCATAATGAATAATAAGGTACAATAATCAAGTACAATACAAGAATGTATAATAAAACAATCACTATCTCCAGCTGCCACTAACCCACATGGTCATCCACAAGCCGAGAGATGGGAACAAGGCTCAGGCACTTTTCCACCCAACCATGAAGCAATTACACTTCCCCAGATCCCTTCATAACATGAAGGAAACCTAGCCCTACACGAAATGCCTAGCAACCTAGAAATAATTGGCAGAGGGAACACCCGATGCAACCTAATGTCTAAATGCAAATATAAATGATGATGTGCAAATATCTCACAACAGGTTGTGGCAGAGAAATATGTAAATAAAGTTTTGCTAGACAATCTTTCATCTATTTCAATGAACACATGGCTTGGCCCAAGCACTTAAAATAGTTACAGTCAAATCCTGAAAAGAGGAAAAGCCTTTTCTATTTTCCCACATTCGACATCCTACCCCAAAAGTAACCCAAACACACACAAAAGATAAATTACTTCTTTTTTAAAGCAAAATTGATAACACATACTTTTGCCCAGATACATATGCTACTTCTTCCTTTGCACACTCAATGGAAATACACTCGCAAGCAAATATTCACAAAATAGAGCTTCATTTATTCATTCAAGAAACATATGAAAACTATAACACGAGGTGTATTCTTAACCCATATTCCATTCAAAAGTATCTAGTATACATCTAACATAAGAATTCCTATCCGCAGGCACATTTTATAATTCTACTCAATAACATTGCAATAGGGATTAAAATGAAAGACAATTGTTTATCAAAATCATGTTTGCCAATTAAAACTTCATTTACAACAAAGCATAAGAAGAAAAGTTGATTTAATATATCCTAAATCTATCACAAGAACCCTGTTGTCTGCTACAAGAATACAATAAGTATGCTAAAGGATTAAAGTTTAATCTATTATAGAAACTATTTTAGTATGCTACAGGAACAACAATTAATTCACTATAGGAAGGAAGATAAGTCTGCAACGATAGGATAAAACATACAGCAGCAACAGGAACAAAGTAACAACTGCAAATTACATAATTGCGACAGGAAAAAATTAAAGTTTGTCGACTATAGTTTTAAAGAGGCCATTAAAGAACAAGGTTGATAATGCTAACAAGAAGTTATTTGATAGGTAAAAAAATTTGTAGGTACCAATTTACTAAGGCCGTTGAGAATGTAAAAACTGTCAAAAAAAAGTAAGAGGTAAACGGCCATTGAGATACAACTATAATACAGGTCGAAACATACGATTCACAAAAGAATATAAAGATCAATAGGTCGATAGTATATTACGCAGACTGTTTGTCATGCAAGAATGACGATAAGCTCACACAAGCCACGAAGATAACTATTACAGACTCTTAGAAGGAATAAACATTGGTCGATTTGAAACAGGTCGAAATCAGCTTAGGGGCAGTGGTCTTTTAGCAACCACAGAGGGATAAAACTCAGGTGAAAGCTATCAAAATAATAGCAACAAAAAGGACAAAAACTCAATCCATTTGAAAAAGTGAGGCTAACATACAATGCAGGCTGATCAATATCATAAACAGAGGTTGATAAAAGAATATATTGGTAGACAAAAGATAATTAAAGATGTCATCATTAACCCAATAGAGTGACCGAAACCATTAGCAAACACAAAGGAAGAAAACACATGATGTTTATTATCCACCAAAGCAGACGACAGGGAAACATTCTAAGACGTTAGAAAAATATAACACGGCATAAAAATGGTGATCAAGAAATAGGCAGACCAAAGTATTATGCAGACCAGAGAATTGACAAGATGCAGGCTAGTATTTAATCATGGTTTTAACAGTATACACAGCCATGAACTTTTGCAATATAAATCAAAGAAATATACCTGATTCCACTAGCTTGCTCAAAGGTTGATTTCATCACTCCTTCCTCTCTATGCTTCTTTCTCACCTTTCATCATTGCTCGTTGATGATTATTACCAACCCCCTTCCTCTTCTATGTGTTTCTTTTTTATCAATCCTCTCTTCTAATAATATCGTCGTATATTTAGACTTCTTCTCTTTATTGATAAACTTCCGGTTTACCTTCTGTTTGCATGGCGCTTTGCATCCAATACCACCAATTTCTCCTTGAGTCAAATTTTATTTAAACTCCCTAAACTCTGCTCCATATTGCATGAAAAAAGATTTATTTTATATTTAGATTTCTATTTATAACATATATATTCTTAATTATATATATATATAATAATGCATATTCATTTAAGTCTAACAAAGAATATTTATGTATATTTATTAATCAAATTATTTAAATAAATAAAAGCACATCAAATAATTATTAATAAATCAAAGTAAACAACTTATGGAATTCTAATGTATCTAAGTCGAACAAATGTAATAATCATACATGACCAACTTATATAATTCAAAGAACATTCTGAAGCAACGAAATCACATCCATTAACCAACTAAAAATGCTCAATCAAGGCTAGTGATCATATTATGATGCATAATAGAGCCATTCAAACATGCAAAATGACATAAAACTATGTAAGTGTGTGCATGCATCAGGTTTATCCATCATGCCATCTCTTTCCTGGTGGCTAAAACATCTCTACCTCAATCATGTTTTCATCTTTGACATTTCTCCTGCACTTAGTCGCACTTAGATTTCCATTAATAGGTTAGTCCTTATAATCTATATTCATACTAATAATAATCAATCATTAATCGACTTTCAAAAATTATGCATTTATAATATTAACGACAATTACTTTCACACACATGGAATCACTCATGGTAAAACAATCATAGTAAATGTCCAATAATCAAATTAATAATAAAGTGCAAAAATGAGATGCGATAGGTGAGCACTACATCCTCCCCCTAGGGATTGACTTACTTCTGGAAGTCATCAAGGTAAGGATACAAGCACCACACCATTTAAGCTAACTGAAAGGAAGCTAGGTGTGCGAAAATTGCTTCCTACACTAATCTAATGAGGAGAGATGAGTGCAAATTCAATTTAATCTTTACATTTATAGCTATGTTAACCCACTAACAGAGATATTGCAGCAAACACATACACAAGAATGTAAGACAGAAGAAGAGAGACACAAGATATACGTGGGAAAAACCCTTATCGAGTGAAAAACCCCACACTCCAAAACACAACTCAAATGTATTCTGTAAACAATGAAGGTTACAATACAATCACAGAGCCAATGCTCTTGTAGGAGTCTTTAACACTCGTATCTAGAGATGATCCGGTAGCATAACAGTACCTGTCAATCACATAATGCATCACCTCTCCAAAGCACCTATTTATATAGAATATACAAGGCAAAAATAGCTCCACATTGAGATGGGCATCCAACATGGCCTCATGGCCCAAAACCCACTCCTATGGAAACTTGTCCAACATAGTAGGATGTTCCTGACACTTGTCAAGTCACCCCATCCCAAAGAGGTCGCCTATTCCCAAAATGGGTAATGACAGATGCTCCTACGACTCTTACAACTGTCAAAATCTGTCATAGCTGTCATAACTTACAGCTATAAGAGAATCTCTCATACGTAGGCTATAAATAGCATATTCTCTTACAACATGTCATAACCCACCTTGGGGCGGCCAAATATGCCTTTTTCAAAGATGCTTCTCGACACATGTCCATACCTATCATAGGATCTTCTATTTCCGACTCTTACATGTCATAACTTTGTCATAGGAATCTGTCATGACCGTTTCGGTCAATATTCCCTTACACACAAGTCAAGATGCCGACACATGGAAAAATATTCCTATCACTAAGTGGGATGCCTATCTCGTTATGTGAGGACAAATTTACATGCGGTCATATGCCATGTAGGATGACACATCACTGTGCCAACTCCCACAAGATGACAACATAGGATTTGCATCCTAATTATATAATAAGCAATAAATAAATAAATACAATGGAATAATAAAAGGAATTTCCAAGGTTGAGACACCTTAATTCTCAACATTCTCCCACTTGTCGAACACCTTGTAAGAGCCAATAGAATTAACAGGATTTAACTGCTACAGGCCGAGAAGCCCATAGACTCCAAACACCATCTGAACTTCTCTATGCCCACTGGTTTTGTCAATGCATCTGCAACATTCTTCAAAGTATCTACCTTCTCCAAATGTACCTTCCCATCCTCTACCATGTCTCACACAAAGTGAAACTATACATCAATATCCTTTGTTCTAGCATGGAAAGTTGGATTCTTTGCAAGGCAAATCGCAGTCTGACTGTCACAACAAATCATAATCTGTCCTGCATCAAAACCAATATATGAACACAATCTCTTAATCCAAATGGCTTCCTTGCAATGATGAGTTGCTGCCATGTACTCAGTTTCTACCATGGACAAAGCAACCACAGGTTGTCGCTTACTCATCCAACTAATTGCACCACCAAACATAGTGAACACATAGGCACTAGTGGATCTCCTGCTGTCAATGTCACCTGCCCAATCAGAATCCACAAATCCACAAATACAAACTGAATGTGGAGGTCATATAACATTACCATGATAGCATATGAAATACTTGAAAGTACCCCTCAAATATCTGAACACTCGCTTAACTGCATCCCAATGTACCCGTCCAGGATTAGCCATAAATCAACTAAGGACTCCCATTGCTTGGGCAATGTCTAGTCTTGTGCAGACCATAGTATACATCAAACTGCCAACAACACTAGCATAAGGTACTCTATTTATGTCCTCCATCTCACTAGGAGATTTTGGACAATCATTAACAAACAACTTTGTCCCTAATGAAACAGGAACACACAATGGTCTACAATCTATCATGCTGAACCTATCCAACATGGTCTTCACATACTTACTCTGGCTTAACCAAAGTTTTTTGTTAGCCTGTCTCTTCTTATTTCCATTCCTAGAATGTACCTGGCTGCCCCAAGATTTTTCATCTCAAAGTGTACTGACAACTGAGACTTCAAATTAGAAATCATATTCTTACCATTCCCAATCAACAGCATATCATCAACATACAATGCGATAATAAGAATGCGATCATTGTCAAACATGTAATACACATAATGATCAGATTTTGATCTCAGAAATCCAATGGACAACACAAAGGCATCAAATTTCATATACCACATCCTAGGAGACTACTTCAAACCATACAAAGACTTCTTTAACTTGCAAACCAAATTTTATTTACCTTTTTCTATGTAATGCTCTAGCTGTGACATGTAAATCTCTTCCTCCAAATCACCATGAAGGAAAGTTGTCTTCACATCCATCTGTTCTACCTCTAAGTCATAAGCAGCTACAAGAGATAATAGGAATTGAATGGATGTCAGCTTTACAATGGGAGAGAAAATTTCACCATAATCAATTCCCTCCACTTGTGAGTACCCCTTCGCAACTAATCTCGCCTTGTACTTTTCAACACTGCCATCTGCACCGAATTTCTTCTTGAACACCCATTTGCATCCAACAAGTTTCTGTCCTTCAGGATAAGGCACCAAGTCCCATGTTTTATTCCTCTCCAAAGAAGCCATCTCATCTTCCATGGCCTCCTTCCAAGAACATGCATCTTTCATGCCCATAGCCTCTTTCACAATTCTAGGCTCATCAGTGTTAGTAAGTAAAGCAAAAGCACAACTAGAATCAAGTAATGAATAACCAAACCTATCAGGTTGCTTTCTTGTTCGTGTAGACCTCCTCAATGGTTGAGGTTGAGGTTTTGCTTCTTCTTTTGAGCTTTCAAAGCTGCTAGAGCTCTCCTCATCATCAGGTCTCACAGGGTTTGTCAGTTCAGTCTTCTTAGGGGTAGAAGGAAACTAAACCGCATCTTCTTTCTTTTCTATCTATTCTGGCTATAGAACAACAGAAGAAGGTGTTAGCTCTCTGAAGATAACACTTCTTCTATACAACACTTTTTTAGCCACAAGATCCCAAAGCTTGTATCCTTTCACACCGACACCATAGTCAATGAAAATACATTTAACAGCCTTGTTCTCCAATTTAGATAGTTTCTCCCTAGGCACATGTGCATATGCCTCACAACTAAAAACATGAAGATGTCTAACTAAAGGCTTCTTACCAGACCACACCTCCATAGGTGTCTTACCAACAAGAGATGATGTAGGAGACCTATTTATCAGGTAGCAAGCAGTGGCAACAACTTCAGCCCAAAACTTTTGTTCGAGGCTTGCTCTGCTAAGCATACTCCTAGCCTTCTCCATCAGTGTCATGTTCATCCTCTCTGCAACTCCATTTTGTTGTGAGGTGTATGGAGTTGTCTAATCCCTTGCTCTTTACAGAACTTATCAAACTTTGTCGAACAAAACTCACCACCGTTGTCAGTTCTCAAACACTTAATCTTTTTACTAGTCTGATTTTCAGCAAAGGCTTTAAACTCTTTAAACTAACTAAAGACTTCAGTCTTGCTTTTGATAAAATAAACCCATGTCCTTCTACTGTAATCATCTATGAAAGATACAAAATATACAAATTTAGAAATCAAAGGAACATTAACAAGACCAAACACATCAGAATGAATAAGATCCAATACACCAAAAGACTTGTGAGAACTAGAGTAAAACTGAACACGGTTTTGCTTTCCATATACACAATGTTCGCAAAAGTCAAACTCGAGATTACAATCATTTAACCCCTCAATGAGGTTTTTATTTTTCAGTGTTTTAAGACCCTTCTCATCAATGTGGCCATATCTCAAATGCCATAACATAGTCTTTTCAGAGGAAGTTTAACTTCCAAAGCATGTGCACTACCATCAGAATGTGATACAACAGATTTATTCACTGCTCGTTCAGATGGTGGGGATGAAGTGATTGCAGCTCTTTTCTTCGAATCGGAAGAACTATTGCACTGTGAAGTGCATGCCTCCAACTAAAATAGAGTACCTCTCCAAGTACCATTCACAAGCACCATAGATCCTCTAATTATCTTGCATCCATCCTTCGAAAAGACAACCTGCACACCTGCATCATTCAACATACTTACAGAAAGCAGGTTTCGTGCTAGGCCTGGGATGTGCATAACCCCAGTGATCCCCTTCACTTGTCCATCAGGGAATCGGATTAAGACTCTTCCACGACCAACAATCTTCAGATGAGAGTCTTCACCCAGGTACACTCTTCCACCATTGAACTCTTCATACTTCGTGAACTAGCTTCGATGCAAGGTCATGTGGAATGATGCACCAAAATCTATCAACCACACATCATCAGATGCATGGGTGGTCAGGGCTGCGATGAGGCGTCACCATCATCTTGTGACTTGCCAAAATCTGAATCAGGGGCGGTCTTCTTTTCTTTTTGTTTTCTTCTTTGCATTCCTTTCAGAAATGCCCTGTTTTTCCACAGTTCCAATATAGAGCCTTGGACTTTCTAGGAGATTTGGATCTCCCACGGGATTTGGATCTGCCCTTTTCACCTTTCTTTTCCTTCTTCTTCCCTTTCTCTTTAGGTCTTCCACGAACCGCAAGAGCCTCTTTGGCTGACTCAGATGTCTTTCTCTGCATTTCTTTAGATAACAATGAAAACACCACATCTTCCATCTTGAAGGTTGTAGTGATGCTTCCGATGGCCATGACAAGACAATCCCATGAATTTGGCAAAGAACAAAGCAGGGTCATACACCGATCCTCCTCCTCCATTTTCACACCCACAAATGTCAATTGTGCAATGATCATGTTGAAAGCATTCATATGGTCCACAATAGATCCTTCGTCTTCCATTTTCAAAGAAAACAACTTCTTTTTTAGAAAAAGCTTGTTCACCAAGGACTTGGCCTGATAAACATCACCCAACTTCTTCCAAAGGTCTTTCATGCTCTTCTCCTCATGGACATTCAACATGACAAAGTCAGCTAGACAGAGTCTTATGAGACCCTTAGGTTTCTGATCTTTGAGGTCCTAATCAACTTGTGACATTGCTGTAGGTTTTACACCGAATATAGTTTTACACCGAATACAATTTTACATCGAATACAGTTTCCCATAGGTCATGATCAACAAGTAGGTCTTCCATCTTGAGTTTCCACAACTTGAAATTAGTGCCATTAAATTTCTCCACCTCTAATCTTCCGGATGTGGTTGCCATCTCCTTCTTGCAACAAGATACAGAATACTCTACACAAACTCCCACTCAACCTAAGATTAGCTCAAAAAACCCCTACCCAGTAGCCAGAACCAAAATTGGCCAGGCTATGATACCAACTGAAAGGAAGCTAGGTGTACAGAAATTACTTCCTACACTAATCTAATGAGGAGAGATGAGTGCAAATTTAATTTAATCTTTACAATTAGAGCTATGTTAACCCACTAACAGAGATATTGCAACAAACACATACACAAGAATGTAAGATAGAAGAAGAGAGACACAAGATATACGTGGGGAAAACCCTTATCAGGTGAAAAACCCCACACTCCAAAACATAGCTCAAATGTATTCCATAAACAATGAAGGTTACAATACAGTCACAAAGCTAATGTTCTTGCAGGAGTCTTTGACACTCATATATAGAGATGATCTGATAGCATAACAGTGCCTGTCAATCACATAATGCATCACCTCTCCAAAGCACTTGTTTATATAGAATATACAAGGCAAAAATGACTCCACATTGAGATGGGCATCCAACATGGCCTCATGGCCCAAAACCCATGCCTATGGACACTTGTCCAATACTATAGGATGTTCCTGACACTTGTCAAGTCACCCCATCTCAAAGAGGTCGCCTATTCCCAAAATGGGTAATGACAGATGCTCCTACAACTCTTACAACTGTCATAGAATCTGTCATAGCTGTCATAACTTACATCTGTAAAAGAATCTATCATACGCAGGCTATAAATAGCATATTCTCTTACAACATGCCATAACCCAACTTGGGGCACCCAAAGATGCCTTTTTCAAAGATGCTTCTTGGCACATGTCCATACCTGTCATAGGATCTCCTATTTCTGACTCTTACATGTCATAACTTTGTCATAGGAATCTGTCATGACCATTTCGGTCAATATTCCCTTACACACAAGTCAAGATGCCGACACATGGAAAAATATTCCTACCACTAAGTGGGACGCCTATCTCCTCATGTGAGGACAAATTTACATGTGATCATATGCCATGTAGGATAACACATCATTGTGCCAACTCCCACAAGATGACAACATAGGATTTGCATCCTAATTATACAATAGGCAATAAATAAATAAATATAGTAAAATAATACAAGGAATTACCAAGGTTGGGACACCTTAATTCCCAACACTAACTCACACCAAACAAGGGAAGCAACATAACAAACACCCATAAGATGAAAAATATCACATGCAATATAGAGATACTCACAAGAATATTAAGCAAGGTAAACTAAATGCCATAAAAGCATAATTCTTTTCACAAAACACATTATATTGATTGAAATTCAACACATAATAGAATTGCATGATCATCAATCATTTTCACACTTTTATAGAGGAATTCACACATTGCACAACATGTTTATATAAAAACATCAAATCATATGCAAATACACCCAATGTAAAGTTTACATCCTAAAACATATTTTCATTCATCCACATCATAGGGATAACAACACAAGGTTCACATATAGGTCCATGGGGAGGCCATGGTCACATCATAGTACCAAGTAACCAAAGATCTAAGAACTAGGTGGAGTGATGGTCTTAGGGCCACATGCGTAGGGACCTCTCCATACATTTCCACAAGTGACCTACCTCTTGTTTGTATAAGGGGATTAGCCTCCAAGAGATAGTCAACAAGAAAACATCACTAGGAAGGTAAGTGGATGATGACTATCCCATACCAACCCACACTTACCCCCATCCTCAAAAGTTTCCCATGTATACTTCCATATATACACTCAACCAGAGGTCGGTCCATCGACATGATGAGAAGAACATCACAACATAGGACCAACACTTGCAAACAAAAATAATATAACTTAGCCACCACAAATATATTAAAAATTTTATCAAAAGAAAGGAGTTTCTAAATCCAACAATAATATAAATAAATGCACACAATTTCAACAATAAATCAAACGTAACCACAAGAGTTATGTGAAAATGGAAAACTCAGAGATTTGTGGCTACGCTACTTTCAGACAAGATAAAATAACATTGCTAGTCCACACAAGCAAAATAAAAAGGTCACCAATAACTAAAAGAAATGATCACAATTCATGAAAGTGCACATTACATCACTATGTGACTAACATCAAGTCACCAATAGGGAAGAAGAGAAGTCATGTCCACTACATATGCTATGTAAACACAGTAGCATCATGTAGATTGCATATGCTAAGCAAACACAACCAATGTAATAGCATCATGCAGGAGGGTAGTCCACTAAATATGCTATGCTACCACCATCATAATAGCATCATGCAGGAAGATAGCCCACTACATATGCTATGCAAGCATCATGCAAGAAGTGGTATCAAATGTGCCTTCACTTACAAGTACATGGAATTGTGTCCTCATGATAGCGACATGTCATCATCACCTACACTATGTCAGAACATGAATGTGGTGTGGCACCACATCTATTCGCATCATGTCAGAACATGTGCAGATGTGGTCACATCATGTTAGAACATGTGCAAATGTGGTAAATACCACAACATAGAATAAGTCAAATGTAATACCATTAATATTCCAATATGCTAGAAAATGAATAACACTTTTTTTGAAAATGCTAACTCTATCATAATACCAATGTCTCCAAAGTACAACACATCCAAACTCAGAATATAATATACCAAAAGTAGGAGCAAACTTGTGCTAGGAATCATGGCGTTTGATGAATCACATGCCCATACCAAACTATAGCCAAGATTACAAGTCAGATGCCCATAGTACCATTAGGGAAACAAAGCATGATAAGATAGCATTTATGAACCACTCATGGATCCATTCAATAAGGAGAAGTAGGAGGTACTCTACATATAAAGGTATGGTTAGTTGGGTTACCCCAAACTAATCCCACAACATGTCCCCATAGCTTCCTATTTCTTTCTACTCACTACTTAACTCCATGCAAGTTGAGGTCATCAACTCCAAGGTTGGTTCTCAATAGGGTGTACAAAAAAGTAACCACACAAGCATGAATCCACCATACTTGTAGCTAGGCACACAAACCATGGATGGATACCCAATATCACAAACTAATGGGTACACAAATCATGTACAGGATGTTCACAAGACATAGGGCTATCACATTCACAAGGGAACACATAACATTAATTTTTTTCTCATTCATTACTTAGTGTAGAAGAACAACTTTCTCACACAAAATTACACAATAATTGCCATAAGGTTTTCTAATAAGTTTACCCAAATATCAATTAGAAGTAACATTTCTAAGATATAAATAGGTTCTAACCATAATTTCACATATAAAGGCCTGATGATGCATCCCAACAAGTACACCAACATACTAGTATTTTTCATACTAGGCCATAATTGATTTAAAACAAGAATATTTCAACTCACAAGGTGGTGCATCACAACACAACACACATCAAGGAGTTCTCTATAGACAAACATCATACCAAATATGCACCAAGTATGGTAAACATACTCACTTAACAACAAAATTCATTAAATAGTGGCACACAACAAGGAGAATTCCAATTGGGGACTTAAGTCTTTACCCAAACATTCTACCATAACAATGCCAAACATTTCTTCCACATGATGGAATACATAATTTTCTATTAGATCCATTCAAGATCAAGAGTACCAAATACAAAATTCACATCATGGGAGTGCATATTCAAATGGTCAATACTAGACACACAAACATTCAAACCTCATACAAAAGGAGACACAGAACTAGGAATTCCCAATCTAGCACAAAAGTAACTCCTAGAAATAATTTATTTTCATGCACTCGCATACACACAATACAAATGATAATAAATAGATGTATCACCAGGCACACAAAGATATGCACTCATAGAAGGCAATTGCAAGATGCACTTCATGCAAGCATTCCTAGTCACCATACAAAAGAGGCAATTACTAATTCCAAATATCAAACATATGAATAAAACATCATCTCTTTCAACAAATAGAATGCATCATTCACAAGAGAATGCATAGAAACTCATCCCAAGTATAAAAGAACATACAAAGGTCAATCATGCAATACATGCAAACAAGGATCCTTCTCAAACACTTCAAAAAACAAGAACCTCCACACAAAGATAACATAACAAAAGGCACAACACATGCCTAACTATTCCCACGACACTAATCTCAGTCCCAACCACATGGAGAGTATACTAGGGAACAACATCACACTCCACAAATACACAAGGGCAAGAAAAAGGCCCAACACAACCTCTAAACCCTCAAACCAACCTACTCAAGAGGAAGATCAACAAGGAGGAACACAACCACAACGAAAACATAAGCGGAAGACTTCAATAATCATGTGAAAAAGCCACCATGATAACCAAATGAGAGGATGGAGCTTCCTCCAAGACGAAGGTTGAATATAAGTCCACAACCTTACTCTCTCACAACCACGTGGAGTATGACAAGGGTCACAACCACCTCAAATCCATTCTATGACAACCCAACAAACACACGCAAACACCTCAGATCTCCCAATGCTGCAACATGGGCTCTGATACTAGATGTAATGCCTGAGCTTTTACACTAGGACATTAACGGACATAAATAGGATGAACAATTTTTTGCGTTGCAATTGTAACACTCACATGTCACAATTACACACTCAAGCATGAAAACCACCACACAACAGCACTAAGACACAAGGAGAAGGTGGAAACAAGGACACACACACTTCTCTACTTGACAAGAAAAAATGACATCAACAAATGGCCAATAAGCCAAGCAATGTCGATAATGACCATCAAGCCAAAGGAGGATTGATCATGAAGCCTCACAAGGATAAAACATCCAAAATGGATCCAAACACAAAGCATCCAATTACCAACCATGAATCAACACGCTAAATAACCCAAAGCATGAAAACAATTCAAATAAACATAATTTACAATTTTTTATCATTCTAACATACTTGCCAATTATGAGAAATGTTATATAGAATGTCATGCTTGTTTGACATAAACATCAAGATGGGATAAAAACTATTATGTCATTAAAAGTTTCCCTGGAGCTTTTTATCTCCTAGTTTAGCTCCTAAGTCCCCTTAATTTCATTATGCATGTTTAAAACTTATCTCGCAGCAAGTTCCCCCAAAACCCATGTCAAATGGGGCTTAGGGGTCCACATTAATGCTTAATCATGACTCAAATCATGCTTTGGGACTTGGGGGCTTGTGCCCTAGTCCAAGATGATTTGTCGGGACCTAAATTTTGGATGTCGGCATGAGACCTTTAAAAAAGTTTCCCTTTGTCGGCCTTTTCAATTTGAATTATGAAAGTTTAGCGGGAATGCATATTTAAATAGATTTATGTCTTAATTTTACACCTAGATGGATAATGTGAACTTGTGATATTGAGCTAAGGGATTTCAAGGCATTCATTGTGTTGCAGAGCAGAATTGTGTTGTTATTATGTTTGTTTTTTGCAGATTTGGCTTCATCAATCTATCTCCTTGTGGTGTGAAAGGTCTTCATCTCCATGAGGGCTTCACCTCCAAGGTGACATCTATTTGTGTTTCAATCAATCTATTTCATCATTTTAATTCGGCCTTTGTCCTCCAAGGACATGTACTCTATCTAATAACAGTGTTGGAAGACTTGAATGTCATTCCGAGGCTTGACTAAGGCAAGCTCCTAAACACCACAACCCCCAAACCCCTCTCTTTGTGTTGCAAGTTATAGATGTGGGATATGGTTAAGTGGAGTTGCAAAGAAGCAAAGCAAAAGATAGAGATTCAGGATCTGAGAAGAAATTGCAGAGAATCAACCATACTGGACTAGGGTGCCTTCCCCGTAGTCCTCCCGACTGACATTTCTGGAAACTCTGAATCAGGTTGCAGTCTTACACATTCCACTGTTCCAGATCTACAGAAAAACTACCCTATTGGACTTGGGCGCCTACCCCATTGTCCCTAAAGTTTTTGCCTCTAAAAATCTAAATCCTGGTATGTTTCTAATTTGTATTTAATGCCTTCATGTGCTATCATATGTCGTATTTTGTTCATTTGTACCTAATTTCATTACAATTAGGGTTTAAGACTTATTGAATCTAGGGTTTGACATATGTATCAATCTAATATATCTTTCCATATCATTCCTAAGTGACATCAACCTGCAGTTGAGTCCTCTCCATCTGTAGTGACTTGACTCGATTGTTGTCCTTGAATGTTATTTTGAAAAGAGGGTTCGATTGGACATCTTTAACACTATCTTTGATCTTTCCCATCTTTCCATATATAATAAAAACAATAATAAGAAGCTCAACCATAATGTGGGAACATTACAACCCAAATCATAAGCATAGCATAAGATATAACTACAACAATAAACAGAGGACTCCAATGTCTTGATTTAAGCATTTCCATCAAAAGAAACTATGCTAGAACATGATAAATTCCTGTCCAAACAAGGTTTGTTTTCCAACCAAATGAAATCATAATACAATAACATGACGGAGGCTACTTCCCAAACATGAAAGGATCACACTCCAACAATTAAATTACACAAATAATAATATTACAACATTAATAAATCACCTCCAAAATGCTCCAATAGGCACGAGATACAACATGATCCTAAAGTAAATAATACACAAGGAACTCTTCTAACTCCCAAGAGATCTTCCTATAGGACCAATGGGGAAATGTTACCCACCACCCTACCGTATTGTCATTGTCAAGCTCAATAGATGTCTATGCCACTCTAGGCAACCCCCGAACTATGGAGAAGATCAAGGTAACACCGCTATCAAGTCATCTCACACAAGCAAGGGTTTCAATAAGACTCCAAGGTAATCCACACAAGGTTGAACATGGGCTCCACACCCACCCAACACAACATCAAGAGGATCAAATAACCAATATAATTTAATGCACACCCACACATGAATACACACATATCATGGTCTAATGCATAATTCACCATAGGGTTCTCATGACCCAACCAAGCAAAAGAAGGGAGAGTTTAACACAAGAGCATCAATACTTTTAAATTCATATAAATCCTTCTTTAATACATCATCACTAACATACCATTTCATTGCAATGGAGAAGATAAGGGAAAACACTTCAAATCCATAATACAATTCATCCATTAATGCATACTAAAGCATCATTTTCTCAAAATGGAAATAGCACTCAAATAAGGTATGACATCATCATGTTAATAAACATACATACAATCATCAAGATCAAACAATGATGCAAGGGGATTATGGCCTTCTACAAGCAACCCATAGGAAGACTAAGTATCCATTCCTAAGTTTGAAAGTCAACTTTGACCAAAAAGTCAACTATGACCCAAAAGGTCAAAACACATAACACTCATATCCACGTGGCCAAAACTATACAATTATAACATAAGGCCTATACAAAGGTCAACTTCGACCAAAAGTCAACTTTGACCAAAAAGTCAACTTTGACCCAAAAAGTCAAATGTGACCCAAAAAGGTCAAAACATAGGGAAATGAGGTCAAAACACATAAGATCCATATCCAGATGGTTCCAAGTATACAATTCTAACATAAGGCATATAAAAGGCCAACTTTGACCGAAAATTCAAAGCATGAAAAATGAGGTCAAAACATGCAACACTCATATCCAATAAGTAGGAAATTCTATTTCCCTCATGAGACTTTTTGTCTCACAAAATAATACTAAAAACTAAGGTTTAAAACATAATTTTCATTTTTCAATAAGAGGGAAAAAAACATAAAACCCCCAAATTCACCATTTGGAGACCTCCCTCAAGAACACCCAAATTTCTTCCAAAATACATAAGATTTCAAAAATTTGAAAGTTCCCTTTTGGTTCTAATATGCATAACAACATACTATTCAACTCAAATAAAGTATTTCCTACTCAACCCATTCTAGGAAAATTTTGCCATAACTTGGTCTCTTTTCATTCATTTTCAAAATAAAATTTGAATGCAATTCAAAAATAAATTAAATCTAATTCTTATTTGCATCATTAAATTCTATTCATTGCTACAATGAAGAAACCATAAACATCCACCTATTGTGGGCATTGTAAATGCAAAATTTAAATTAAAAAGAATCAAACCACAAGAAAAATGCATCATCCCAAGCAAGCTTTCAATTGAAAAATTCTCTTCTTGAGAGGCATGAATGCAATATGAGTTTCTTCTTACACCAAAGCAATCACAAGACCATTCCAATGCACTCCCACCCACAAGTAGAATCCAATTGTAGCCACCTCCATGAATTTTTCTTTCCAAGGAGAAGGAGGAGAGAGGAAGAAAATACAAGAAAAACACAAAAAGAAAATAGAACTCTATTTTCATTATATGCTCCCCAAAACCCTTTTATTTTCTTATTTCTTTTATTTTCTTTATTTCCCAATCCCAAAAATCTATTCCAAAATACATTTGAAATAATAGGAAAGTAACTAATTAAATTAATGCAATTATTTCTACAAGGTAATTGCAATATAATTTAACCGCATTCCATAAAATCCAAACAGTCACATAATTAAATGTAATTTCCTTTATATAAAATAATTATATGTAAGATGAAAGTCTAGAAATAGATAATTCTAATAAATAGAAATTAATCTATTTCTCAAACACATAATAATGAAATATAATGCATTCTCCACAATTTTAATATTTCTAACTTACGGAAAATAACTCTAATAATTAAATTAGAATGCATTTCACGTGAAAGCATAATTTTTGAAACATAAATAAATAAAATACAAAGCCTTCCCTAAGGCACATAATAATTTCATATAATTGTTATTCCACAAATAATACTATTAACTCAATTTAGACAATCCCTTTTCTCGTTTCTAACCATTTACATATTTTGAAGACACGAAAAACATGTTTCTCAAAATAAATTAAAATATAATGCGAAAAGCTAGAAGAAATGCATGCAAAGGACTCATTCACACTTGATGGGTTTAATCACACACAAGTCTAGAATCACAATAGATTTAGATGAGAGGCAAACTGCATAGACACCATAAACATCTTTCAATTCACAACTGAATAGGATGGGTTAAGCAACCAACCTACCACAAGAAACATAGGATCAACAACTCGACCACTAGGACTAGGTAAGGAGAGATGGCTAAGCATCCCATGTCAACTTCTCCACATCTCACTCATTGGTCAAGCACTTGTAAAAATATATCCTGCACACTGAAGGCAAAGCATCAAATCCAACAATGGAGATCATAGTTGAAGCAACATATAATGACCAATGAGGATGCATAATATAACAAGGCACATATCCATCTTGCAATCACATCGTATAATAATCAACTCAATATATCCTTTAATCTAACCATAAGAAATAATAGGACACGATAAGAGTTGCACATGGGTGGGCACTACAGTTAGAATCAAGGTGCCATCAACCTTGTAAATCCAACTAGCGCTTGCACCTATAGGAGGTTCAAGGAATACACTGATAGGAACAACTGACGAGTCTAGAAGATTTTCCAGCATGAATTTACGAACGAGTTTAGAAGATTGTCCAAGCACTATAATGCTCACATATAAAACCTATCTCCATATTATTCAATGACTTAAATTTGCTATATTCCATATTATTCAATCACTTTAAAAGGTATGGAAGGACAATTAAGTTTTGATGTAATTGTAAATCAACCTGACCTTATTATTCTAACATAGATTAAATTTTAAGATTATATAAGAAATAAAATTATATTACAATGACAAAAATAGAAACTTTAGATAAAGATTAAAGCTTAAGAAAATAATATAAAGTTATGTTCTTACAAATAAATTTTGTATGAAACAAACAATTTAAAGAAGAGGATTTATTGGATGAATGCATTCTAATAGTTGTCAAATGTTGTCTAATAATGATTTTTTCTTTGTTTTTATTCATTGTTTGTAAAGATAAGAAGGAAACAAAAAAAGATTGAGGTTAAAGGAGAGATAGGACTCATCTTAAAGTTTCTTCTAAGCATTTAAAACCTTTTAATTTTGTTTGACAATTATAGTTTGAACTTCGTTACAAGCATATGAATGGTGTTTGCAAGGTTCTCTTTTATGCTTGCTTGAAATGAAGGTTTTGCAGTTCGTTCCTGATTCTAGACTAACTTGAGGGCACACAAATTGGATATATCAAGTTGGCATGGCGGTGCAGTTGGAAGGAGGAAATACTTGAATATTATTTTTCTATTTTGCCAATAAAATGGAATTTGGGAGTTCTTTGCCAGAATGTTAATGGTTTACAAGAAGTTAAATTTAATGGAAATTAGCAGAGTAATTTATTCCTGGTATTCATCATTGCTTGTTTTTTTTGACAGATTCTCACTTTTGCAGAATAAAATAGATGTTTTAGTTAATAGTCTTTGGCATGGGGCAGAAATATGTTATGTTGAAGACTCCTAAAGTTCCGTCTCTGTGGCAAACCTTCAGTGGGAATTTTTAGTCAAAATTTGATAAGCGACGACAATGGGCATAAGCTTTTATGCCAATCATGTATTCTTTAATCACAATGGAAGTATACACAGCTGAATATCTATGACTCCTACAAAGAGGCAATGTTTCAAGGAAAATTTTCTTTATTGATTGGAAAAGGAGGTGATTTTGAAGTTTTTAAAAGATTTTGTCATTGAGGTAGACCTTGTGGGTTGACCATCAGTCACATGGACAAATCCCTACTGTCTCAGTAGAGAGTTCAGCATTGGGTGGCTGGGTTGAACAGCGTTTATGTTTTGAGTTTTCTAATGTAATAAGCAAATAATTTTACATCATATCGAAAACATAACATGTACATGGACTGCATCCACAAAGAGGCATGGAATCTTGCATACAAGAATTAAACAGGAAATACATGGGATTAAGTAAAAATGCTTACACCATGGACCTCAAAGCACTAAAACAGAAATATGCTAACAGAAACCTAGTCAAACTCAAAATTCCTATCGCGAGAGCCCAGTGACAAAATAATAGATTTCGTTTTTCCAAATTTACCAAAATATTTGAGGTCCAATCGGCACTGTGCACATTGGTGTTAAAATTATACAATTCAACTGCATCACGTCCTCTCTCCTGTGTTGGCTATAAATTGCCTTTCAACACCTCTCCTTTGGTGTGCTGACCTCTCCTTGAATCAAACTATAAATGAAAACACTATCACCTCCCGTCTTCTTTGGTGTGCTGACCTCTCCTTGAATCAAACTATAAATGAACAACAATATCACCTCTCCTACAGCTGGTCAGGCTCACCCCTTCATGGAATGAAGCTCACAAGCCCTTGGTTAGGGGAAATCTTCTACTTCCCAAACAAAAATTAAGATAGAATAAAAACTACAAAATACATATATAGAAATACGTAAACAACAGTTGCATAAAACTGAGGTTGAGGAATAAATCTAGTTCACAGTGCTCTTTCATAAGATTTCTCCATGGTCCTATTTGGCACACCTGCTTGTTTATTCCATCAGCCTACACATAGAAAGAACATAATGCGCTAGATCAATGGTTACACAGAAATAAAAATAAATAATACCCCACGCTCTTGACCAAGAAAAGGGATAGATCTAGCTATATGTCCTCCCTACATTCATGGATGACCTATTAACTCCAGTCAATCTTTCATTAAAGTGCAATTAAAATATTCGCCATAGTGATGCAACGAAAATACATTACAGGTAGAGACGCATGATCTGCCTAACCTTCGTGAAGCTTACAGAACATTGTTGTTACGGCTAGAGAAAAGATTGGGGTTAAAACATATTTCTGTTGAACAGCAAAATTAAAATAATTTAAAAACCAAAAAAACAAGAAATCATCATCTTATAAAGATATAAAACCCTAAATCGGAATAAAATCTGTAACAAAAACTAAATAAATAAAACAAAAAATCAACAAATTAATTTTCCACCATATAGCGAATCAATATCAACTAAACCATTAAATCATCCTTGCCACAGAAGCGAGCGAGCCCCACTGAAAAATTGCAATCACGATATCTACATGCACAAATGACTTGGCTGCAAAATTATTGCTTAAGATTTAGGATTGGAGATAGTAGATATTTATAGGTGAGCTTTGATGCCTGTGAGAGAATTGGACCATCAAAATGAGGCAGTGGAAGCTAATCTACAGTTGTAGTATTATCTTCTTATCTGCCAGATGTCAATTGACCTTCTCCGTGGACTCTCCGAATTCATCGAATTTTCAGCTGTTTCATTCAAACAGTGTGCTGTAATTAAATTTTCTAAACCAATCAGACTAAATGCTTGTTATTTTGTCATTCTATTGGAGGCTATTTATATATAACCTGGGTGATGATCAAAGGCAGTATAGTAAAACCTTGGCTGTGATCAAAGGCAGTATAGTAAATGGCCACTAGCATATGCATTTACTACAAAGAATTTAGATTTTATCTTTAAATGCATTTACTGCAAAGACAACTATCCTATCTACCAAGGCAATTGAATTAGATCGACCCAGATTTTATGCATTTAGTGCAAAGCAAGAAAAAACAACGATTCTGAGCACCAACTCTCACATATAACATGAGACTGTTTCTATTTTTTCCCAGAGTGAAAACAACCAACGAATTTATAAAATTTGCCAGCGTAAATTTTTTGACAGCGTGAGACAATTCGGAGCACTATAATGCTCACAGCATGAGAACAACCAAGGAGTTTAGAAATTTTTCTACCGTGAATTTTCTTTTATACGACGTGATACAATTCTAAGCACTATAATGTTCACATATAAAGCTTATCGGCTAATTAATTTAATTACTCCTAATATTGTAATTGTTAATGCAACCATAAGGGATGAGAAATCCACTGACATGGTAATTTATTTTTACTAGTACGGTAATTAATTACTTATTGGCAACAGTAATTAATTATTTACCAGTGGGTAGTTACTAGATTACATTTACTAGTCAAAGCATCTTGGTAATAGTAAATGAGGTGAGTTGGAGAATCTAGGCGCCTATCTTGAGGAGACTCTTAATTTAGTGAGTTATGGCAACTGTCATAAGTTGTAAGAGCATCTATGATAGCCTAACATCCTATCATAAGGTGTAAGAGATTCTATGACAGATTATGACAGCTATTATTGCATGTAAGAGTCTATTCTTGGCCCTAAGCGCCCATGCAAGGAAGATGATTTATGACAGTTGTAAGTGGTGTGTAAGAGGCCATCATTAGCATGCATGTTTGTTTCGCAAGATGGGGGCATTTAGGTTTTATGGCTTCTTCATGAAGCTTGTGATTTCTATAAAATGAAGCTTTGGAGGAGTGCAAAGTAATGGGTCTATTTGTAGGTACACAGAGGATCTCAGATTGGATGTAGGAGTAAAGGAAATTGAGGTATTGTAGTCTTTTTGAAGATAATACAAATTTGCCCTCTTTTCTTAGTGGAGTTTTTTACCCGGAAGGGTTTTCTCCACGTAAATCTGAGTATTGTGTATGGTTCTTGAGTAGTGTTATTTCTTTGATGCTTGGTTTATCTCCATTTGATATTCTACAAGTTATATTTCAGATTTGCAAGTTAAATTTCAGATTTCCATTTGTAGTGGTTATCTTCATTTCTAACACCATCATTGATTCATCTTTTGATTTCCTAGTGGTTTGTCACTTGGACCACCCTTGGGGGCATGATCTTGGAGTCCCCCTTCCATACCCCATCATTGACTCATCCATTGACATCCCATAATTTCCTCATGATTGATCACCCTTGGGGGCATGACCTTGTAGTCCCCCTTTTATATCTCATCATTGATTTACCCATCGATTTCTCAACAATTCCCCATATCCACATGATCCATTACTAGCCTTCTAATGGCCTTTCATTTTTCACCATTACGTCATTTGACCACTCTTGGTGGCATAACAATGATGTTCCTCTTGTCCATTGATATGTTATGTCATCACTTGGGGCATGCAACACTAGCTCCCCTTGTGATCCTATGGGGGCATGACCTTTTCCCTCCCCATCATCCATCATCATCATCTTTGGTAGCTTTATCCTAATCATTTTACCTTACGTTGACAAGCTGTATTCGTTGAGCTCTTTTGCTAGTCAACTTAAGGAGCGGAAGGTATCCTATATCTCTCACTTTCTTTCAATCCTTCATCCACTTGAGCGTTTTCATTTATCCTTAATGATGACCAACTATTCCATTACGTGCAACTTATCAAGGCCATTTATCCAATGAATTATTGATGATAGACTAGTTTCTAGTTTCCATAAGATTGGCTATTGTACACACCTAAAAATGGCTCGAGTTGAATTGAATAAATATTTTAATATTTATTTTATTCTTATTTTTCTATCAATAAATAAATATCCTAATTTATTTATCTGATTCACAGTCATCTTAATCTTCCAAAAATTAAATAAAAATCAATTTATTTAATTAAACCATCCAAATTCCTCTAAATCGTTCTTAATTGAATAATCCATAATTATTTAATTAATCATCATTCCTAAGTCCTAAGTCTCTAATATAATTGAATATTTTTAATATTTAATTATATAATTATCCTCACCCACATGTCCTATTTATCCTCTAACCATTCCTATTCTCAAGAACTTGGTCTCAGCATGTCATCATAGTCAAAGGACACTTGGAGACACATGTCTCATAAGTTCCTAGATTCCTTCCAACCTCCCTACAAAGGACTCCTTCTTTGACCCATTTTCTTTGGTCTTTGAGAGCATTGTGACAAGTGGCCTCTTGTTCACACCTTTCTCTCCACCTTGTCATCATTAGAGGAACATTCCCCACCTTTATCTGCGTCATCCCAACTAATCAAATCTCCACCGTACACCTCATATGACTTGTTCTCCACCGTGGATCTTATGACACTTGGAATTGGTCCATCCTTAGCCTATAAAAGCAAGGTTCTCACACTCATTTCCTACCACTCAAGCTTTAGCAAACTTATGCTGCAGAAATTCCACCATAGCTATCAATGTGCCTTTGACTTCATATCATAATCCTCATTGCATAATCATCATCCATGGCTTCATATCATGATCTCCATCATTCATCTTAGTGTTGCAATTGTAGTTCATCTCACTTTGCATAATCCTCCACAATGTCATTCTTTTTTGGTCATCTTAAAACAACAAGTATACTTCTGAGAGCTCAATCATAATCTACAAGATCATTGAAGAGATAGACAACAATGGAAGACACGAGGTAAATCGGTTCACAAGGTATAACTTTGTTTTATTGCATTTATCTTATTTTCATTGGAGTATTGAATATTTAAGTAGGTTCTACTGTAGTTCAGAAATTCAATCACAGCTACCATATTTAGCCATAGGTGGCTCCTATTAGTGTAGAAATATTAACACTATTACTTATTATTTAAATAAGTAATTATGTGTATATTCCACACATGGCTTTAAGCCACCTTAAGTAGTTAGGTGTCATCTTGGAGTCCAACACAACTCTTCAAGACACTTGTCGACACTCTTTCTTCCACCTCTAGTTGAGTGTTGAAGTCGACTCCTAAGTTGACTCAACCTCTCTACCCTATATGTACAACTACCTTGTTCATAATCTATTGCATTAGTTGATCCTTTGTTATAACATGGTATCAGAGCTACGCTAATTAGCTTGTTGGTTTGTTTGGAGGCAAAAATCCCCTATTTGATGAATTTTTTTTAGAAATTTAACATTTTGCAAATTTTTCGTTCATAGATTTTTGTTGAAAATGCAATTTTTTTTGCAAAATCAACATTTTTGCAGGTCTCTTCCTGAGTTTGGCAAAAAAAATTGGTCGATTAGGCCACATTTTCACCGGTCTGGGTGAATTTTATTAGGGTTTGACTCTTGTTTTGGCCTGTCGGCCTCTACATTTACCTCTGGTTTTTGGGGGATTTTAATGGTCTCCAGATCAACCCCTTCAAAAGTCATTTAGGGCCAACCTTTGACCTCAATCTCCTATTTCATCTGGTTGAAGAGAAGACATTTGTTCTGGAGCGGGATCTCTTTTGTGCTTTGCCTTATTTGCATGGACGAAGCTTGCATTTCTTGTGACACACAGGTTGTGGTCCCAAAACCAATATTTGGGCACGCAAGCCCTTTATAAGGCTCACAGCCTTTCCTTGCAGGTCGCAGGACCAGTATTTAGGCATCGACCGTGTAGCCCTCGGTGTCATCATGCAGCAGAATATGACCATGTCATTCCCATATATGGTAGGAAAAAGTAGCACTAGCATTTGGCTCCTCATGAAACCCTACCTACACTAACAACTCCCACCAAATTACCAGATCTAGTTTCCATAGGGTCAGTTATTGTGTTTAGCCACAGTGTGGCTACCACCAAATTAATTTCTAGTTCCATAAGGTTGGCTACTATCTTTAGCTATGGGGTGGCTATTCAAAAATAGTTCAAATTTAGACATGTGGCATTAGGGCAAGTGGAAGTTGAGGTGAAAACAATACTGGCCACTAGAACTTTGACAATTAGTTTTGAAATGCACAAAAGTTGCCATGCAATTTAATATTGCATAGTGGCAAGTTATGAAGGCAACTCATGAGGTGACTCACTAATGCAAAGGGAGCATGCAATGCAATGGGAAGAAACCACATATGTATGGATTATGAACAAGGTTTAATATTTAGCTTTAATTTTATTGGTTAGAGAATGGGCCCACAGAGATACATGGAATTTCGTAGATTTAGCACATTGCAACATGATAATTTGGTTTTATCAAAAAGAAATGTAGAGCACTAACTTATATATGTTTCTAGCCAATGAGAACTTGATGTTGACTTTAAAATGATGATATAGGTGCCAGTAGTGAGGGTAGTGCATAGCACAGAGTGAGGCAATGACCTAGAGGGTCAACTTTGCAATATGAAGGTAGTATATGCTAGGAAATTTTACTAGTTTCTTCTAGTGTAAAAGGGGAATGACATATTTTAAACAATTGACAACAAGCGGTATGTAAATGTTGTGCGTGGCCAAAGAACTTGATTAAGGTAAAGACACAGTTAATTAAACTTAAGACGTGATTAGCAAAGTTAAACATAGGCTTAGTGCAAGGCACAAAGTAGGGTGGTAACTAAGAGGTGTGACTATGCATTACAAAGGATGTTTGTGATGAGCCGGTCACCAATGTTGAAAAGGACATAAAAGACACCACTTAAAATAGGGTAACTAGGGAATATGAGTCAACAACAAAACATAAGAAAAGGATAAGCAATGAGATTTAAAAGCCTCGGACATTGGATTTTCTAGGGTTTTAGCAAGGTTTAAGTTCAAAGACTCTACATTACACTCACAATACAGTCTCAATATATGATGAGAAAAGGATTTTTTTTACCACCATTTGGTAGGAAGCCATCACATACAATTGGAGGTGTTCACAATTTATAGCAGAATAAATTTTCATGTAAGGAGAGAGATCCAACTTGAATGTGTTCTCCCCAATTGCCTCCAAGATGGTAAATAGCTCATACCTTAAAGGTTTAGTTTTCGTGGCTTGTCTTTGCATTTGTTCTTTGCCTAGGGACAACCACACCTAGTCTCCAACCTTGAGACCATGCTCCACATGATGCCAATCATGTCTCTCCTTGTACTTCAACTAAGTCTTTTATAGTTGCATCTTCACCTTGATTTGGATCTCATGATCCTCTTAGTGAATTTTGTTGCTTTTGTCACCCTCTAAGTCCAATCCTTCTTGCTCCCTTGTTGTTCACGTGCAATAACAAGTGGATCAGTTGGTAGATATTCCAAACATACTTCAAATAGTGGTTGTTATATAGAGGAATGATTTTGCTTGTTGTATGGTTGCTAGATATACGGCAAAGACTCCTCCCAAGTATTTAGCATCCTTTTGTTGTAACCACGTATGAGATGTACTAATGTCCCATCCACCACCTTTGTCTATTCATTTGATTGGGGATGAAAGGATGTGCTCTTATTGATGTTCAATATCCATCTTGTCCCATAAAGTGGACCAAGATGTACTCACAAAATGAGTATCTCTATCTAATACAATTGATCTTGGTAGCCCATAGTGCACCCTAACTTTGTTAAAAAACAAATTTGTTGTCTCTTTTTTTATTATTGTTTTCTTGCATGGGGATAAGATGCACATCTTCTTGAACTATCCACCACAACAAATAAATAATTCCCATGCTTATTAGGTAGTGATCCACCCACAAAATCTATAGAAACACTTTCCCATGGTCTAGTAGGTGTGAGAAGAGGTGTGTGCATTCCTTTTTTCAGCATCTTGGATTTGCAAGTGCAACATAACTTGCATCCTCTAATAAATTGTCTTAATTCTACTTGTATCTTGGGCCAATAACATACCTTTGTAGATGAATCACTATTTTTCCAACACCAAAATGACTTGCCACTTTGGAGGTATGCGCATCTCATAAGTCTAGACAATGTTATGCTTTTAGCACACAACCTGCCAAGCCTATAAAGTAATCATTCCTTGAGGTAGAAGTCATCTCCTTTTGTAACTCTTTGTTCTCAAAGTTGTGTGTACTCCCCAAAATATGAGTCTTCCTCATACTCATCTTCATAGGCTTCTCTAGTGAATGGTTCCAACTATGCAATCATAGCAAGAGTTGATATGGGCTTTGCAGTAGGTGGCTTAAACATGCCTTCCACTACACTTGTACTTCCCTTTTTGTATTTGATCACCAAATGAAATTGTTGTGGAAAACCCAACCATTTGTAATGTCATGTCTATTGCAACTTATTTTTTGAGATTGTAAATAATGTAAAGGCTAATAATTCATGTATACAACTATCTCCTTGCCAAGTAAACAATGTCTCCATTTCTTCACCACCTAGATTAATGCATATAGCTCTATGTCATACACCAATTAGTCCCTTACTATTGAAGTGAACCTCTGAATGGTAGCATACCAATTTACCACATTGTAATAAGATGGCTCCCATGCCATACTAGCATATGCCTCAACCTCAAAGGGTATTTGCAAATGAGGTGAAGCCAACACTAAAGCATTGCATAACTTATCTTTCAACATTTTAAAAGCTTTATTATGTACACTACTCCAATTAAAGTGCATACCCAATGTAGCAACTAAATGTAGAGGGGCAACTATGGAAGAGATGTTAGAATGAACTTATGCATATATTATGTAGCACCTACAAAACTCCTTGTTTCTATGGCACTCCTTAGCATGGACCAATTTTTTATAGCCTCCACTTTTACAGGATCTACTCTTAGCTCACTTCCTCCAACCACATGGCCTTAATATGTCAAGGATTCTTTAGCAAACTTGCAATTCTTTGAGATACACAAGAGTTTTTTTCTCAACATAACCCCTTTGGTTCACATAATACCTTCTCAAATGATGCTAACAATTCTTCTAACCCCTTGGTCTTTTTGCTACTATGAGACATCAAAGAAATTCCAACTCCTCTTACTTATCTTTCAAAAGTAGAAGACAAAACTTCTTGGTTTCTTGTATGAGTTTAAGTGCTTGGTTGGAGCTTACCATGGTAGTTTGTGCCTTACTTTAGTTTCTCTTAACAATATATTTTATATTATCCTTGAACTATTGGTACTTGTTTTCCCTTCTCATGAATATAGCATCTCACACATACAAATACAAACTCCCGAGCACAATATCAAATGTATCAAGAAATCACATACGCTTCTACTTCATCTACATATTGAGCATTCATAGCAGATTAGAACTTGCACTTTTTCTTTACTTGATTCTCTAAACCCTTCTTAACCTAACCCAATGGGTAAGGTTGAAGATGATCATATGTTTTCAAACCAAGCTTGTTAACTATATCAAATGGAATCAAATTACATTGAGAACCAACATCTACAAGTACCCTTACCCTTGTTTTCTTCACTTATAGTTTGAGAATGGATAGTTGGCCAATCACTTCTTGTTCTTGCTCACTCATGACAATCCTTGTGGCTATGCAATTCAATTTTTCATCAATATCCGAGCTCTTATTTATTTCCACTTCATCTCAAATGGTAGCCATGGACTTCTTTGAGTCCTTGGGCCTATTTTTTATGGTGGAACTTAGGGTGCAACCTCCAACATTTATTTGTTGTGACCATCAATCTTGCAATATGAACAATGACTCTTTGATTCTTTTCCATTGTAGACAGCAGCATTGGTCTTCTTCCCTTTCCGTTTCCTTAATGGTTTGCCATTTTTTTCATTAGGTTGTTCTTTATCTTATTGCTGTCCCTTTTTGGAAGACCCAACATGATAGTTGGTGAGGTTGTCTTCTTCTTCCAAGTCCATGCTCAACATCATGGCTTGCCATGGAAACTTAGTTGTGCGTCTTGTACACTTTGACCATCTGTTTGCCTAAAATAGAACCTTTTTTTGGGTTAGTTTTATAAGCAATTCGATAAAAATTCTACCTTAGAAGATCTTAAAACTTACGGTTTCTTCTTCTTTTCAAATGAAGATAAATAGCTTTCCCACCATACAAGAACACGTTTGATCATTTTTAAATGATTAAATGATTTTCTTTTGCACTTAACTCATATTGTGAATACTAAAATGCACCTCCATTTGTTTAATCCAAGCATCTAAAATTTTTGCATCTTCTTGACCTTCAAAAGTATTAGTTCCATCTTGGCTTCAACTTTAAATGGGGTAGTTTCAATTCTTACCTGAGATTCTCTTTCTTTCCAAATGCAATCATTGCCACCCTTTTCTTCTTCGTCACCATTGTCTCCAGTACCAAACTTCTTTGCCAAAAACTCAAGTAAGGACATTGGTAGATGATTGATCTTGTACCATCTGAGCTTGTTGTTTAGCTATTTGCTCTTGTTGCTGAGTTATCCATTGCCAATGCTTCATCATCTGCTCTGCATGGCTCTCTAAAAATCTTCTATTCTAATTTTTTGATTCCAATGACAAGTTCCTATCTCTAGATTCTCTAGGAGTACATTACCATCATTTAAAGACCCTATCACTATCATGTAATCTGGTTAACTTAATTTTCAATGATTTTGAATCGGCTCTAATACCAAAATGCTCCATAATGGTTATAAGAACTGAGATTGTGGCTACGAAGTCATTCAAAATACTGAAATACAATTAACTAATTTTTTCCAGTGCAATCTAAATTGAAATTATGCTAAAAAACTATTGGTAAAATGCAAGCAAACACACTGTAACATGTTGCACATTCTTTCACCTAAGAAACCCTCAATTTGGGAGGAAAATTTCAGTTTGACAGGTCCCAAATATCAGTCCTATCTTATATTTTATTAATCAAACCAGTACAAAAGAGGGATGGAATACCATTACAGCTTCTGTCATTCTCATCCGCTCTGTAGATTGAATTTTATGTTTATCTTATGTCTATGCCAATAGCTTTGTGCTCCTCACTCGTCCAGTAGCCTCTTCTGTTACTTCCTCTTCACTTCTGTACGTTGTAAGGCCATACTCTTGTGCACTGGAGTAGCCCTTCCATCATGATATACGAAGAGTTGGTATTTTCCTATACCTTTACATTTTTTACTTTGTCACAAAACTCCCACTTGTCACTTTTGAAACCACCTGGACACTTCTCAAGTTGCCACTGTTGATTCCACTACCACCACTTATTCACAGAACTGTGCCACCAATACGTTTTCATCCACCATCATTTTAAAAACCACCCCCTAATAAAATCAACAATTTTGTCTAAGTAGATGCACTCATCCAATTTTTGAACTGACCATTTTTCTGGGACCTCAGACCTTCTTGATTCTTTTCGAATAAGGTCAAACACCAGATGCATTTTTTAATTTATTTTAGTGGGAATTATTAACTACATTGAGTATTTTACAATTAAGTTAATCTTTAAAGAATGCCTGACATTTCATTGATGTATATTAATTATAAGCCTGCAGAAAAACTACATAAATATAAAAGCACCTTTGATCAGTGCTAGCATGGGAGGGAGCAAATTGATAACACACAAACCCCAACACTTTCACAGCAAAGGTCGTTCAAAATTGGCAAAGTTAGTAATAGACTGTTCGAAGTTTAAAATCAAAGGTCACATCATGAACTCTTATGCAATTGACCAATTACAAAACTCGAAGAGGAGCCTTCTGGTTTTGCAGAAGATCAACATCCATGTTATACCACTAAATCAAAATAATGACATTCAAAAAAGATAATCTTGGTTATATGCCCCCCATGAATATCTAGAAAAGCGCATCAAACAAAAACAACCCCACTTATATAGAGTACCTTTTACTGCCAGAAAAAAACCATTGCATGGTAATGAGAGCAAACAAAATCGTATGCACAAATATAAAACAACAATAATCAGGAACTCCCACATGAATCCTTTTTCATTTAATTGCATGTTTCTCTATAAACTTGTGTCGTAAATTCAAATGCCACCAAACTTGTGGTGATTAATATTCAAACTGGCTTTACTATGGAAAAGAAGACTACGCAGTCCTGAACCAAAAATATGGAAATAATCAAAATAGGACAAATTAAGGTCTCTAGTACACGTGATCTAGATATACTCAATCTAGACAATTAGTTTCATGACTTAAACCTTATTGTTCAGTCATAGCTATTGTGGAGCTACTGGAGCACAAACATCTATACAAAAATGGCTACCTCCCAAAGATACATAGAAAAGCAAAATTATAGTAGAAGCGAATTGTTTGCAGTTTTTTTTTTTTTTTTTTTTTTTTAATGAGCATAACCAAAACAGTGCTAGTAACGGAATCTGAGAAAATCCAATACACTCAGTTATGTCAACACTAAGGCTTCCAAATAACCTGCACCTTGTGCAACAGCCACAGATGTTCATAATTCTAAGTCAACAAAGCACTAAACAAATTAATATTTCAAGACATATTTTCTCTTGAACAATTACTGTATTAAACTCTCCAAACTTCTTGACAAGAGAACAGCTATTTGACTACCAAAATTGAACTCCATACGGTTAAAAATCCTACAAAAATCAAAACTGGCAGATTTTCTTTTCCGCCATGCCTTGCAACATTGTGGCTGCTCAGTCTATACTCTGAACTCAAGATCCTGAAAATAAAACAACTGAAATTAAGCTACTACAAGAGCCCAAAATGTATATACCCTACCAAGGCAATGCATACATATTACTTACAGAACTGGAACAATCAGGTGTCATAAAGTAGGCAACATAAAGTAAATGCACAAACAATACATATAGTTTCTGAATCTCTAATACAATATAGTACTAGAGCATAGTTTTAGAAAATTTATCACTGGAAGCATCAACACCAGTAGTAACCTTTGGTTTGCTTGGCAACAGAATGACCCTTCTTCCCTGGCCAGGGTGTACCACTAGATTTTGGGGTCTGGATTCCAACAATAAATGCTAATTAGACACATAATAATATTTTCTTACACATAACTGTTCGGTTCAAAAAAACAAAACTAGCAATTACCTTTTTTGAAGAGAGAGGCTGCTGCTTTGAGCCTCCTGGAGTCCTTTTGCCTTTTTTGGCACCCTTCTTTCCACTGTCATAACAAGTAGCAAATTGCACATATTTCTTTCCTGCGCCTGTAAGCAATAAACAGCAACATGTACATTGCACATTTCTACCAAAATAATCAAGAGAAATGCATCAAGAGCATTATATTGACAGATTCAGAACCAACCAGAATCTTTTCCATTACCAATTCCTAAAATCAGTAGGAACCTTTAAAACACATAAACACTACATTCCTTTCCCTTTTCTAAGACGACAAGGCTTCCCCAGTCCTCTTGATGCATATATGTTTGAAGTTAGTTGGTCTTTTACTTACCAGATGCTTATTTTTAGCAATAATATACTTGTGAACCGTATACATCTAGAATTGTCCAACATCAAATATGAATTATTCAACAAAACTACCTTGTAGCACCAACACAAAATCCAGATAATCATCCATGTTTGAAATGTTGATTAAATTTTTAAAATAGGTAGATTTACCTATGCTTAGGATTTCAAAAAGGTTCAAAACCATGAAACAAGAAAAACTAAAGAAATAGTTAAACAGAAACATAAGCAGTTTTAGTAATTTTAAAATAAGTTTGCATGCAATTAGGTACTACCTTTAAAATATGGAAAAGATATATTCCTTCGCTTCGGCTCTAGTGAAATATCACAAGTCTCTAAATTGAAGACCATTATATTATTTCATGATAACAGCAAGTCTCAATACCTTGCTCCGATGTGTTAAACTGCACTACAATACCTATTCATATTTTCCCCTGTTCTCCAAAGCAATCATTGTCATTCTCATTTACTGAGCATTACGTGTAAATATGCATGCCTATTAGTCTTGCAAAAATGTCACATCCCTCATAGTAGGATGGAAGGAAATAAATAATAAATTTAACTCAAACTTATCTTTACGTGAGAAATAAAGGAGGGGACAAATTTATTACGAAGGCATGTTACCAGGGAAGCAAGTTGCCTGCCATGCTTTTATGAAAGTATGTCATCCCTCTTGGCACAATTAATCTCCAAGAAGGACCAGCAGAGGTGGGGCATAGAAGACAGTTTTTTGGTGCAGGTATGGGTGCGAAGGCAGAGAATAAAAGTGATAGCTGGGGAGCACCGGACGATAGGGATGTCCACCAAAGCATTAAGGATAGAGGAATTTGTGGGGACTCATACTTATCTCGGCTAATTGACTTTGTTGTAGAGTGAAGATAGAAAAGCGGAAGATAGGATGGAGGAACTGCAAGCTTTTTCCCTCGTCCTCTTCACCCCAAATGGTCAAGATCAGTAGCGTGAGCCTGTAAACCATGTGCAGACACATAAGGTGGAAGAACATGTGAGTTGAGAAACATGAACAGGATCGATGTGTTGCCGCATAATATTGGGTACATCATGTTCCAAGTGGAGAGTTGTTTTAAGGCCCTCGTTTGAAGGGAAGGAGGACTGCTGTGCCAGCCTAGAGCAGAGGAGATCAGTGATCCCTTTTGGGTTTGTTTTCCAGAGTGAAGGGTGTGGCAATAGCATGTCTGGAAGGAAAGAAAATAGAGAAGAATGGCAGCTATGTTCATTATTGATGAGATAGTTCTATTCATTGGCTTCCTTGGCACTAAAACAACTCGTGTTCTACCATATGGGTGCTGCATGTTGAACCGTGCAAGTGGTGTGGATGTAGCATCAATGGGCATTATGAGACCCAAGCTTGCATGAAATCCTTGTGCAATTCGTTATGGCTAGTATTCAAGGTATCTATGCCATAGTTATCACTATCATCCTTAGCACAAGAATCAATCCAAGTAGTCTTATTCCAATGATGACTATGCACATCTATTTTCTTGACTTGCTTGTGACCTTTCTGGTTTTTCTGCAGGCATGGCTATTGGTATCATTGATGATACTGGAGTAAGGTGCATGATAGAGCACTTCACACCAGTTATGGAGGAAAGGTTTCAACACTTACAACAGAAATATCCTCAGCATCATGCCAGGAACCTAAAATCTAATTCCAACGCTTGCACTAGAAATACCTTCAACATCATCCCTAGAGCTTTACATTCTTCATGCGGTTTGCCAAAAAGTTCGTGTGCCTGGAGCATGCTGCTACATCTTGCTTATGCGTCAACTTGGGCAGATAAGTATTTCCTATTTACATTTTTTTTTTTCTTACTGAAAATGGCTTTAGGTAGCCATACCCATAAAGAAAAATATAACAGAAAATATTATATTATCAGCTGCTCCAATGGAAGGCCATATCAACAATATTTCAATACATCAGATAGTATGTAAAACTGTATATCTATCTATAGCTACCTACAACTTATCTACTACGCCTGGACCTATGCAAAATGCCAAGCTTTCTACGTAATTACATATAGTACCCTTACTATCAAAACAGGGCTTTAACTATATACCGAAGATAACTAACTACTATCTACACAGTCATGGTTGCCTCCCTCCATGCCGTTTCCACCTTTTGCTGCTGAGCTTGACTCCATGACCGCATCCATCCAATCCACCTCCCCACTAGGCTTGATCCCTGTCACCTCTTTCAAAAAACCATCCCCCATTTAGCCACCCGCCTCTGATTTGCTTCGTTACCACCAACCACTGGAATAATAAACAATATCCACGGGCCTAAGTATGCAAGGATGATTTGCAGCCATCTTCCATCTCATGGATGAAGACCCAAAACCAAAATGGCATCCTCAATTATTTTTAACATCCCACCCCTCCATCTAGCCATAACAAGCATGTTTACCATTGTTTTGATCACCTGCTTCTCTACCCGAGCGTCAAGTAAAGCTGCTAAGAACATGGAGGCAATATCAGAGCTAATGCGATACCTATGGTCTACCTCCAAGAAAGCCTCCCCGAGTACCATCTTAATTGTGTGAAGCACCACACCAGACCTCATCCAAAGACTTGCTTCAACCTTTGCTCTGTGATTTTTCCCTTAAACGCAACTTGGCTTCTCCTAGCTCTCAGACAAATTGTGGTATCTGTGTTGGCATTAAAGCAGCCCAAAGATCACCCACAAAAGCGTGTGATCCTCGCTCAGCTACCATCATTCCTCAACGAATTTGTCCTCCTCGCCCTACCTCCTCGTGGGATCATAATTGCATCTTCATTGATTCGCATACTTGGCCCTCTCGATCCCCTGCCAAAGATCCACGTCGTCCTCCTCCGCATAGAGCATGACATCACCATCTGCCAAATCGACTACCTTGTTGGCCAACAGATCGGCTGACCTATTCCCTTCCCTAAACACATGGCCGATAGTAAAGTCCTTGAGCCCCCTCAAAATTTCCCATATCGGCCCCAGATATCTGTTTAATTTCCAACTCGGGGTCCCTCCTTTTCTAATTGCAATAGCCAAATCTCCTTCCACAATAACCTTTTTCAAATTCAAATTTTGGCATATCTTTAGTCCTAAAAGGGCAACCTCCATTTATGCCTCATTTGCCCTCTTGGGAGCTTCTTAGCTGCTAGACCAATTATTTTCCCAAACTGATCCCTTATTATACAGCCTGCCCCTGACTTCCCCGAGTTTCCTTTGGAAGCCCCGTCAAAATTGACCTTATACCAACCTACCCCCGAGAGTACCCATCTTGTATTTCCCCTGATTTTTTCCTTCATATTAACCTGAGCAATCCCATGAAGAAGGGGATTCTTTAGCCATGTCCACCTCTTCCTCATCTCCTCATCCCAAGCTGTGAAAGAAAAGGACCTCAATGTCTGGTTCCGCACCACGTTATTCACTACTTCAACTATAGAGCCTTCAAATCTCCTTATATATGTCATTCTATCCATCTCTTTGTCATGGAAAATTCTTCTGTTCTTTTCCTTCCAGATTTTCCAAACTATCACCATTGGGCTCACTATCCACAAGCTTGAATACGTCGCCTTCTTAAGTAGATGTGGCCATGCATTGAACGTTGTGATCAAGTCGTCCAACACTGGGCTTTGCCACCCTAGGTTATTCATTATATGTTTCCAACAAGCATCAACGTAATCACATCCTAACAAAATGTGATCACTTGTTTCCTCTGATTTTTTGCATAAGACACACCTTGAGGGTCCTAAGAACCCAAGCTTCCTCAATCGATCTCCTGTGAGAATTTTGCGTTGTATCGCTGCCCATGCAAACACACCTGTCTTTTGCAGGTCTTGCTTGTTCCAACATAATTTCATCGGTCAATCCTCCTTTTTCACCACTACTTCTTCCAACATATAACCTAATTTGACATTGTACTTTCCAAATTTCACCCCAATCCACTTAATCTCATCCTCCCCTACTGTGATTAAAATTCTCCTCTGTGCTAGTATCCTTTCAAGAATTCCTTGTTGATCCTCTGGGATCCCCAACTCTCTCCACGACTTCCACTTCCACTCCACTACTCCCTTCTTATCCTCCCTCTCAACATAGCAGGATCCCAAATGCAAACTTTCTAAAAATAGCAGGTTACTATTTTTAGCAGTTTGGAAAAACTGAAAGTTCTACATCATTATTCAGGCGATTATGGAACCAAAACCACAAATTTTGAAAAGAATTGGAAAGAACATCAACAATTTTGAAACACATCTTTTTTTGGGTGATGCAAGATTGCCCTTACACCACTGGATGCTCTTGCATCAGACACCCAGGGTAATTTGAGAAGTGACCCTGTCACATCTTAGGTGTTTGTGTGAGGGAAACCCAAATGGTCAACCTCTACCTTAGACAACCAAGAAGAATCTTTAACAGATCTTCCTTTCCATTTCACCAGATATTCTTCATATTGCATGTTCTGAGTACTTCTTCCCACACGGCTATCCAAGATCTCTTCTATCTCCTCCGTTGAAGTAGATGCCGGAATACTCCACTGTTCTTCTGTTGTTCCATCCTCTGTGCCACCCTCATGATATTCTGTTAAATCAGCAATGTTGAACACAGGGGAAATATTAATCCCACTTGACAGCTCTACCTCATATGCATTTCCTGAATCATGCTTCTTCAGGATTTTGCACAGTCCAAATTTCTTCATTTTCAACTTATTGTATGTTCCAATTGGGAACCTTTCTTTTCTCAAGTGAACCATATGACTTCATCTCCTACCTGGAACTCCTTATACCTCCTCTTCTGATCTGCCTTAGCCTTGTACTGAATATTTATCTTATTAATGTGCTTTCTCACCTCTTCATGCAAATTCTTCAGATGTTTAGCAAAGTCTTCAGCTTCAGCACTTGTCTTTTCTCCTTTGCCCAGCTTCCTTAACTCAAAAGCGTTTCTTGGATTTACCAGTACTCCTATTAACAGAATTGTTGTAAGCAAATTCTGCCTGTGATAAAATCAAATCCCATCCCTTGGGCTTATCTCCTACTAAGCATCGTAACAGGTTACCCAAACTCCTATTCACCACTTCCGTCTGTCCATCAGTCTGTGGATGGTGTGCAGAACTGAACTTCAAATCTGTCTTCAACTTCTTCCATAATGTCTTCCAGAAATAACCAACAAATTTGGTATCTCGATCTGAAACCATGCTCTTTGTTAGACCATGTAATCTCACCACCTCCCTGAAAAATAACTCTGCAATATGAACAACATCATTAGTTTTCTTGCAAGGGATAAAATGTGCCATCTTTGAGAATCTATCCACCACCACAAAAATGGAATCATGTCCTCTCTGTGTCCTTGGTAAACCAAGAACAAAATCCATACTAATATCATCCCATGGCTTCTCTGGTACAGGTAGTGGCTGATATAGACCTGTATTCTGACTTCCTCCTTTCGCCATCTGACATACTCTGCACAAATTTCCTCACATCCTGCTGCAACTGTGGCCAATAATAATTTTCACCAATAATAGCAATGGTCTTGTTGTGATGTTCACAACATGCCCCATTATGCTCCTTAGCAAAATGGGGACCCCTGCAGTTGCTTTGCTTTTTGCTTCTACTTGTGTTGTTTTGCTTGGTGGTAAAGGGAAAAAAGAGTCAAATTTGCAAACCTTGTTAAAAATATGGAAAAATGCATTTTCAGTACCCTTGCATAATATGGTTGGATTCTTTGTGAAAAATGAGCCAAGGTTGCTTTTTGAACCATCGTAGGATTCATCATATTTTGCGAGTTATGATCGATTTGGTAAAATGAACTATCAGGTTTTGCATAATATACAGTCAATTGTTTGCCTTTTTTCCTTGTTGGCATTCGTTATAAATTTTGAAATATTCATATTTAGTGGTTCCGGGTTGTGGGCAATTTTGTCCGGGTTCCACTCTGTATCTCACAATTGTCTGTTTTACAGAAAAATGCATAGGTGCACTTAAAATGACAAACCCAAGGGGTTATTTTGCAGAATTAATACATTTGGTATTGAGCATAAAAAATGTATTTCATGCATACCTTAATACATTACAGCGAAGTATGTTATGCGCGTTGGCATAGCAGTTGCCATCGGCGGAGTTTTGAAGTGTTCCACCGAAATGGAGTCTCTCGCCGATGACATTGTCATCGGCATAATATTAGCTATCGGAGCAATGCTTTGGGCTTTCGCCGATGGGCGAAGTCACGTCGATAGGTGGAAAGGGACTTGGCCGAATATGAATTGAATGACATCGGCAGCACTCTCGCCGATAAAGGTATCGGCCAAGGTAAGGCCATCGGCGGAGGGAAATCATGAGGCGCCGATGGGCGATCTCTCGCCGATGGCAATCAACGAAAGAGCATCGGCCAAGGTATGGGCATCGGCGGAAAAGATTTGGAGTTCGCAGATGGGCGATCTCACGCCGATGGAGGATGAACGAAGAGGCCATCGGCCAAACCATAGTGATCGGCGGAGGAAATAAAAGGCCCGCCGATAGTGTGAGTCAACCCGATGAAGAGAAATACAGGCCGAAGGGCTGTATCGGCATAACTCTCGCCGATAGGAAGGAAGCGAAAGCTAAACAATAGAAAAGGCCATCGGCCAAACAGCGAACATCAGCCGAGCGATTTTTTGACACGCCGATGGCGATAGTCACGCCGATGGGCGGGAAATGGAATGCGATAGGAGTTTTAAACTCATTTTTTTGGCGCCCGTGGCATTTTTTTGGTCAGCGATAGTTGACCCGATGTCTTTTGAACAGTCTGTGTACATTTTGAACGCAGTTTCTGCTAATTTTGGACCCGATTTCCACATTTTGCATGGTCACCCTGATTTAAACAGATATTTTTGGTTCCCTACTGTTCATTTGGAAAATTTGATACTTATTGCTTGTCTTGTCTTGCAGGCTTGCAGTTGAGGAAGCAGCTGGAACTTGATCACAGTGACATCATGGAGGAAGGAAATCCAATCTCAGGGGCAGGAAGTAAAGATGAAGTGCGAAGAAGTCAAGGCCAAACCAATGGAGGACAGAGTTGCAGCTGAAAGGTATTACTGCAACAGATAAACCAAAGTTATTGCCAAGCTGTCGGAACTTCTTAGAAGGGGCAATATTTCGCCCAGATTTGACACTGCTCAGAGATATTTTGGAAGAGCTGGTTCACCTGTATTTATTGCTGTAACCAGGGGTTCGAACCAGGGGTTCAGTTAGGTTTCTGCTGTAGTGAGGACAATCAGAATGTCTTTATATTGTGCCTCTCTACACTGTAATACTTTACAACAGGGGCTACACAGGGATTTTAGTATTTTGCCAGAGTTGTAGAGTCTTTCTGGGCATAGTTTAGAGGTAGAAGAAGGAGGTCGCCTGTTTGTCTGCAGTAAGGTGCGCGTGGAATGTCTGGCTGCCTTACTGTATCTGTAAAGCTTGTAAGTTCTCTGTAGTATGATCAATGAAACTAAGAGTCATTCCTACATTGTAAATCATGTATGACTATTCGTTTCTAATACAATAGAATCTGGAGTTCTGCATCTATCTTCTGAGTGTTCTCCTGCTCTTCTTTGTGTTTTGAAATATTTTCTTTGAGAGCTTACAATTTTAAATGTATGTTTGTGAAAATGCTCAGAACTTGCATTTAAGGTTTTTTTTATTGTGGATTTGATCAAATTACTGTGGTATTTACATAGTGTATAACAGAACAATTAGATCCTTCGGTAGATTAAATGAGGTATAGATTAAATCTTTCTAACTTTTCCCAACCCATCTGAAATATTTAGCTGAAAACGTAAAAATCTAAAGGAAATTGTCTCAAATTTGAAGAAGCATGCATAACAGAGTTATAAGTAGACAGTTTTCATAAATAGATAAAGAAGAAAGCTGCAATAATTCAAGAAAATCATCTGAACTTGCAGTACAGTAACACTTTTATGTAAAAGAATGAAAAGTATTAACATATCTTGTGATCTTTTGCATATTCTTAGTCCAGTAAACCACCAAACAAACCTAAACTATGTAAGGCCCCTTGAACATTACAGCTTCACATTGACCAACTGAACTTGACCAACAGAACCATTGTAGACTTGGGATTAGTTGAATCTCAAATGATTCCTTCTTATCTTTCAAGTATAGTTTCAGTTCATTATATGTGAATTTTAACTTACTGTTATGATTGCATCAAAACAACCATCAACAGTTTTCTGGCGCTAGAAGGAGGGCCTCCTGAATTAGGTTTCATTTCAAACTGGCTAACGACAGTAATAGAGTGACTAGGTCTAGATCCAGTTCAGGAGATGTATTTGTGCGACTACCTGATACAAGGCGAAGTAAAAACCCTTTAATTTGGAATCCAAAGATATCGCAAACGGGAAGTTCGTCTGGAACACCTCCTGGGTCACCTTTTAACATCCGTAGTATTGTAAGTCCTGACAGATCACTGTTCAGATCTTTAAATCTTGGTTCAGGCACTCCTGGAGGTCTCAATCCTCCTGTAAATCCTAATCCACCAATCAATCCAGGTATTCCTGCGAGTTCAAGTCAAGCTCAAACACCTGCAATGGCTTATTTCGATGTCAATTCTCCCATACTCTTCAATCATTATCATGAGATGCCAAAAAATCCGGAAAAGATGTCCCAAATACCAGTTGCATCAGGACCCAGAAGATCATATTAGAATATTTAAGGAAGCATGTTTTAGGGCTATGTTAGAGCACGAGGATGTTGTGTGTAGATTGTTTCCTTACACCTTTAATGAGCAGGCCTCTAGCTGGTACGTAAACTTACCCAATGGTTACATTTCTTCCTGGGCACTTATGGAAGAAGCATTTCTGTCAAGATTTAGAGGACCCATTGACCCTTGCGCTTTGTATCATAAATTGGCTGCTATAAAACGAGGTGAGGGAGAGCTAATTGATAATTTCAATGACAGATTTCAAAAGGCCTATTCTAGGCTGGTAGCCCCTTATACCATAGATGATGCTCCCTTGTTGGCTATATACTATGCTGCCTTGGATCCTTTAACCGCCATGTTTGTCAAAAGAAAACCTGATATAGATTCAATATCCAAAGCCTATAAAGAGGCAGCCTCAGTGAACCAAGAAATGAGGCATACAACTTATAGTCCATTTGTCAATGGAGGAAATTTTGGGGTGCAGAATCAGGCACACCCATGGAATGGAGTCCCTGTGCAGCACGCTCCACTAGTAAATCCGGTTCCTTCTTACACACCTGTGTATAATCCTACTCCCATCCAAGCTATAACTCCTTACACGGCTAGTACTTCCAATAACAGTCAAAATAATGGTCAGCCTTTCTTCCAACTTCCTAGGGATGTAACTGTGGCAAAAGCACAAGAGGATAGGGAAGAAATCAAAGAAATTACTGCACATTTGAAAAGATTAACAACCGAAGTGACACAGCTAAGAAATGAGAACCTCTATGGAAGAAGCAACCAAAACTACAATCCACATCAAAATCACAACCAAGGCCAAAATCAGAATTATGGTCTCAGTCAAAATCAGCAGTACAATCAGAACCAAAACTACAATCAGCATCAAAGCCCCAGTCGGGGGCAACCAATGCAAAATAGGGGGCCAGTGATAGATAATAGGACCTGGGGTAATAATAACAGAAATCAGAATCAACCTAGGCCACCCAAGACATGGAACACTGGGCCCAACAACGGTACTCTGGCTTCTCCTTTTGAGAATACAGATAATCATGGTACAAAACAAACGACTAGCATACAAATGGCCAGTACAGCACCCAAAAATTGGTGCAGATTTCACAATACCAATGCCCATGCTGAGCACGACTGTCCACAGTTCCACTTGGCAGCTAGTATTTTCAACATAGATGTACAGCCTCCTACCTCTGAATTTCTCATTCCTAAGGGTAATGAGGTAGTACCCTCAGAATATGATACAGCATTAGTCTTAGAAACGTTTACCTTTGCAACTACAGAAGAGAAAGAAGATGAATTGCTAGAGGATGAACCATGCTGTTGTGAAAGTCTTTATCCTGAATCAGCCTTTGTGTTAAATGCTTTTCAGTTTCCTTTTGAATCTGAAAATGAGATATTAAATGAAACAGAAGAGGTGCAGGCCTTTCAACAGACAAATAAAAGCCACACCTACAATTTGAGGAACAACCCTAGGCTGGGAGGACCTTTCACCACTTCCACTCCTCCGAATAATATCAATACACCCCCAGATCAGAATGCTAGCAACAATCCTGCCACACTTAAAGCTAGTCATCACACAAATAATGGAACAACAGTGCAAAAGGATCAAACAAGTAAAACAGAAGCAATAGAGACAACAAGATTAATGAATTACTTATCAGAGGAAATAAAGAAAATTAAGGTCAGTATACCTCTAAATGAATTATTGAAGACCCCAGGGATCAGAAATGCTTTTTTAAAATCCCTGGATACATCCATAACAAACAAGGTGTCTGCTGATATAACTGTTCCTAATAGTGATTCACCACCTAAGGAGAAAGATAAGAAAGTTGAGCAGCCTTCCAATACAAATGTAGTAATACATGCGGATAAGAGGGATACTCACCCTTTCTTGTTAACTGTTAGGTTGTGTGGGAAGAATATACACAATTGCATGGTAGATTCTGGTGCTTCAGCCAACGTAATGCCCTTAGGAATATGTAAAACTCTCGGGCTGACTCCCACCAAATCTGCCAAGGTTGTCACGCAATTAGATAAGACCGAGGTTAGCGTGATAGGAGAACTCATGAACATTCAAGTGCAATTAGCTTCAGACCCTAGGGTAAGCCAAATCATTGACATTCAAGTAGTGGATATACCCGTAAATTATGGAATGTTGCTAAGTAGGGATTGGTCCAAGACATTAAACGGATATATGGCTACTGACTTTTCACACGTGGTTACCGTGGAGAGGCATCCCAAACCAGATCAGAATAGAGGCAGAGCCCAGAATGAAACATATGATAATAGAGTATAATCGAACTAATGAAATATTATATGCTGCTGTTGAACCAGGTGTCTATAGAATTACCAACAATGGGATGCAGATTGAAGAGATTATGATGTTAAACATTAGAAAGAAGTGTGTCAGCAATAGAACGGCACTATTCATTGAGTCTGACGGGAATTCTTCAGATGAAGAAAACAATGCAATAGACAAATTTGGTCATGCCATTAGACGAGAGGTGGAAGAGTGCGTTAAACACAATCTCCCAGTCCAATGTAAGTTATATAAAAATAGGTGTAGAGTCCATGATAGGCAACATTCTGAGGAGAATTGTGAAATATGCAAAGACATCATTGAATATGAATACAAAAGGTGCATAGGGAGGGTAGAGTCACAAGAGGAAAATGAGAATCCTGATCCGACACAGAGATATGTTCAGGATAATATAGATGCCTTGATTCCAGATTTAGGAAAAGAAATAGAGGACAAGGGTAGTTATCTTTCTGAGTTGCAAACTAAAAACACACATATGCAAGATAACCAAACAGAAAAACCCATGAATAAACAAGACAACACCTCACAGGCAATAAAAGGGACAAAGTATGCCAAGGTAAAAGATCAGAAAAGTAAAGATGGCATGTGGACGTTAAAATGTGATGGGTCCAAATCAAAACAGGGCGCAGGTGCGGGTATTGAACTCATAGATCCTCAAAGTAAATCACATTTGGCAGCATATAGATTACAATTTTCCTGCAGTAACAATATTGTTGAATATGAGGCCCTAATTTTAGGACTTGTCATGGCCATCAAGAAAGGGGTAAAAACCATCAGAGTATTTTTAGACTCTGAATTAGTAGTCAGACAAGTGAGGAAATTATATGCCTGCAATTATAAGAAAATGATTAGTTACAGACATAGAGTATGGGGTATAATGGATTCGTTTGATGCTTTTAACATAGAGCACATTCCTAGAGAGCTGAACCACAGGCCAGATGCGTTAGCAGTTGCTGCTAGTACATTAGAACCATTGACACTGTCAGGATTAAGACGATTTGCTGTTGAGCTAGTTAACGTGCCCAGTATACCAGACAACGTTACATACTTTCAGGTATTTGGAGGGGATCAGAAAATTATTAATTTTCTGACTTGTAATGAGGCATTTGAGGCCCAAATCATTGATGAACAAGAAAGGCCTGAAGTAACATGGGACGAAGAAGATATGATCAACTTAAAGAGCAACTTCTTACCAAAGGGAGTAATTGAATTAGAACACATCTTTGACTTCGACGGAGTAATAAGACAGAAAGACTTACCCAAAACAGAAGGGGGTAGGTGTGATTTACATAACTTAGGGACTGAGCTAAATCCACAAAGTGTACTAATTGGGAAAGCTTGCTCCGAGAAAATTAGAAAAGAGGTTCTGGACGTTCTGAAAGAATATAAACATGTCATAGCATGGACTTATGAAGACTTGAAAACATTTGATGAGTCCATCATAACTCACGTAATACCTTTAAGAAAAGAAGTCAAACCATTTAGGCAGAAACAGAGGCCTGTAAATGCCATTCTAGAGCCTTTAATCTTTGAGGAAGTTAAAAAATTACTGTCCGCTGGAATAATTTTCCCAGTCAGACATTCTGTCTGGGTAGCTAACTTAGTACCAGTGAGGAAGAAAAACGGAGACATCAGGTTGTGCGTAGACTTCAGAAATTTAAACAAGGCATCTGAAAAAGATAATTATCCTTTGCCCCTAATAGACGAAGTACTGCAAGCAGTAAATGGCGCAAAGATGATGTCTTTTTTAGATGGTTTTTCAGGTTATAATCAGGTCTTAATTGATAGAGAAGATAGACTAAAAACCACCTTCACTTGCAAATGGGGAAATTATGCGTATAGAAGAATGCCTTTTGGTCTGATCAATGCAGGTGCCACTTTTCAGAGGGCCATGGACGTTGCATTCCGTGGATTATCAGGTAAATGCATTGTTGTGTATATGGATGATTTAACTGTGTATTCCAAGGATGCATCCACCCACGCTGAAGACCTCAGAAAAGTACTCAAGCGATGTGAAAGGTATGGGATTTCCCTTAATCCTAAGAAATATATATTTGGCGTAACTGAAGGTAAATTATTAGGCCATGTCATTTCTGAAAATGGAATTTCAATTGATCAGGATAGAGTAGAATCCATAAAAAATTTGCAAATACCAAACAGTAGGAAAGAGTTGAAATCATTTTTTGGTAAAATTAACTTTGTTCGGAAGTTTATAACAGGTTTTGCAGAGATCGTGCAGCCGTTGAATGCCATGTTGAAAAAAGATGCACAGATGGAATGGACGCCAGTGGCCAAAGCCGCATTTGAAGATATCAAGGAGGCAATTTCTGATGCCCCTGTATTGGCAAGTCCAGACTACACAAGCCCGTTTTACATCTACTCTTTTGCATCTTCTCATTCTGTCGCGGCTGCCTTGACACAGAAAGGTGAAAATAATGAAGAGAGGCCCATAGCATTTATGAGTGCGCCTCTGAAGGATGCACAGCTGAGATATCTAGATATCGAAAGACAGGCATTCGCATTAGTGAAGGCTGTGAAAAAATTTAGACACTACATTCTGCGCAGCCAGATCAAAGCCATAGTACCAGACGCAGCAGTAAAAATGTTGCTGATGCAAAACGAGCCTGGAGAAAAAGAGCCAAATGGATCACCACACTGCAAGAATTCGACATGGAGATCATTCCCGCAAAGCTGGTCAGAGGGCAGGCGTTGGTGCAGACAATAGCAAACATGGATCCAAATCTGATAAAACAACAATATGTATTGAATTCCCAAGACGCATCAGGCTGGTACGATGATTTAAGCACCTTCCTGATAGCTGGAAAGTACCCAAGCAAGATGAAGGCTTCTCAGAGGAGAGCTTTGAAGATTAAGGCACAAAATTATATGGTGCAAGGAGGTCTTCTATTCAGGAAGAACCATGATGGAATTTATCTGAGATGCATAAACAGAACTGAAGCTGATAGAGTGTTGACAGAACTACATGACAAGTACGGAACCGGCCATGGTTCCCATTTAGCTACAACACACAAAATACTGAGGGCGGGCTATTACTGGCCTACTATGTTCAAAGATACTAAGAGTCACATCAGAAGTTGCCACACCTGTCAGACTGCAGCAGACAAAGGGAGAAATCCGGCCAATCCACTGCAACCTGTGATCGAATCCAGACCGTTTGCACAGTGGGGCTTGGATTTTATCGGAGTCATCAATCCCCCATCTTCTGCAGGACACAAATTTATATTGACGGTAACAGACTATTGTACAAGGTGGACTGAGGCCACCTGCTGCAAATTTTCCACAACTGAGGTAGTTATCAAGTTCCTTGAAGAAAACATTATCACCAGGTTTGGAACGCCCTATTCATTGGTATGTGATAACGGCCCTGCTTTCTCTTCTTTAAAATTTTCTAAATGGGCATTTGAATATGGGATTATTCTAAGGTTTTCTTCGAATTATTACCCTCAAGGTAATGGACTGGCTGAATCAACAAACAAAATCTTATTAGACATAATCAAGAGGTTAATTGCCAAGAGTCCTAGAGAGTGGAATACCCTGTTAAGATATGCATTATGGGTAGACAGGACCAAGTTTAAAATAGCTTTAGGTAGCACACCTTATCACTTAGTTTATGGGACTGATCCCATACTTCCGGTTAATCTGAGAATACCAACTTGGAAGTTTGCCAATGAATATCTAGGCTTTGATAACCATAGGGAAGCCAAAATAGTGCAAATGTTACAACTAGAGGAGAAAAGAGGTCAAGCCCTCGAGAGGTTTGCCAAACACCAAGTGGTTGTTAAGAAGTGGTTTGACAAAAGGGCAAGAGTCAAGACATTTAGGATATCAGACTTAGTGTTGTGCTGGGACAAAGCACATGAAAAGAAAGGAAGCCATGGAAAATTCGATAAATTATGGCTGGGCCCATTACAAGTCTCAGAAATAATAGGAGATAACACCTTTAGACTTAAGACCTTGACTGGAGAAGATATGCCATTACCAGTTAATGGCCAGCATTTGAAACACTACTTCTAGGCTTGAGGTAAGAGGGGGGGGGCAGTCCTTTTTCCTTAATGTAAAGTGCTGTGGGTAATGTACAGTTCTTCTTTTGTGTTTTCTTTTGGGTTGGCTGTTTGTATAGTTTGTCTTCTGTTTGTTTTTGCTTTTTATTTCTTTCTGTTTGTACAGTTTTCCTTTTGTTGTGTTGTTTGTACAGCCTGTTTGTTTGGTTTGTTTGTTGTCTCCTCAGCAGGGATCTTTATTTTACTTTAGAGTATTAAGGAGCAAAACTAGCAACCATTCAAAACAGTATAAAATTTAGGATATTCAAGTTAACCATTTGCAATCTACACATAACTTGTTACCGTCATGAATGTAGAGAGTTGTTCATCTTCTGAAGTTTTGTATTCAATAAATGTGATTGAGAATTCGAAACAAGTTTCTCACGATGACACACCTAAAATCCTTGGGTTTGTTGAACTTACCATTGTAGATATTAGGTGAAAAATCAGAGGTCACCCTTGCTACCATTACAATTCTCAGCTTAATTTCAGCAAGTGTCCACTCCTTGCATCATGAAATTACAAATTGTTATATCTTATGAAATCTTTCAAAATTAGAAAACAAAAAATAAATAAATAAATAAATAAATAAAGCGGATTATACTGAAAATCCAGATTAAGCCATCTAAGTAACTCTACCGGGGCTATAGACGCCCGCTGGCAGTGGAGCTCTACTTAGGAGAATTGTAACGATAACCTTGCCGGGGCTATGGACGCTCGCTGGCAGCAAGGCTCTATCCGGTCGGCTATGAGGGAATATCCTCACCTACGTAGGCTAATGTCAGTCACTGGTTTGTTCAACCGATCTTCAAGATGAGGATAATTAATCACGTGCACACAACTAAACTTAAAATGGAAATTCATGCATCTTTATTGAATACTTTGAGTCTCAAGCTGAATAGTAATTTGCAGGAAAGATAGTCGAAAGTTATGAGTTCATTTCATCTAGTTTCCTTGAACACTCTGAATTTAATTGTTTTGTTTTGGTTGCTAGTTGTTGTGATGTTCACAACACGCCCCATTATGCTCCTTAGCAAAATGGGGACCCCTTCTGTTGCTTTGCTTTTTGCTTCTGCTTGTGTTGTTTTGCTTGGTGGTAAAGGGAAAAAAGAGTCAAATTTGCAAACCTTGTTAAAAATATGGAAAAATGCATTTTCAGTACCCTTGCATAATATGGTTGGATTCCTTGTGAAAAATGAGCCAAGGTTGCTTTTTGAACCATCGTAGGATTCATCATATTTTGCGAGTTATGATCGATTTGGTAAAATGAACTATCAGGTTTTGCATAATATACAGTCAATTGTTTGCCTTTTTTCCTTGTTGGCATTCGTTATAAATTTTGAAATATTCATATTTAGTGGTTCCGGGTTGTGGGCAATTTTGTCTGGGTTCCACTCTGTATCTCACAATTGTCTGTTTTACAGAAAAATGCATAGGTGCACTTAAAATGACAAACCCAAGGGGTTATTTTGCAGAATTAATACATTTGGTATTGAGCATAAAAAATGTATTTCATGCATACCTTAATACATTACAGCGAAGTATGTTATGCGCGTTGGCATAGCAGTTGCCATCGACGGAGTTTTGAAGTGTTCCACCGAAATGGAGTCTCTCGCCGATGACATTATCATCGGCATAATATTAGCTATCGGAGCAATGCTTTGGGCTTTCGCCGATGGGCGAAGTCACGTCGATAGGTGGAAAGGGACTTGGCCGAATATGAATTGAATGACATCGGCAGCACTCTCGCCGATAAAGGTATCGGCCAAGGTAAGGCCATCGGCGGAGGGAAATCATGAGGCGCCGATGGGCGATCTCTCGCCGATGGCAATCAACGAAAGAGCATCGGCCAAGGTATGGGCATCGACGGAAAAGATTTGGAGTTCGCAGATGGGCGATCTCACGCCGATGGAGGATGAACGAAGAGGCCATCGGCCAAATCATAGTGATCGGCGGAGGAAATAAAAGGCCCGCCGATAGTGTGAGTCAGCCCGATGAAGAGAAATACAGGCCGAAGGGCTGTATCGGCATAACTCTCGCCGATAGGAAGGAAGCGAAAGCTAAACAATAGAAAAGGCCATCGGCCAAACAGCGAACATCGGCCGAGCGATTTTTTGACACGCCGATGGCGATAGTCACGCCGATTGGCGGGAAATGGAATGCGATAGGAGTTTTAAACTCATTTTTTTGGCGCCCGTGGCATTTTTTTGGTCAGCGATAGTTGACCCGATGTCTTTTGAACAGTCTGTGTACATTTTGAACGCAGTTTCTGCTAATTTTGGACCCGATTTCCACATTTTGCATGGTCACCCTGATTTAAACAGATATTTTTGGTTCCCTACTGTTCATTTGGAAAATTTGATACTTATTGCTTGTCTTGTCTTGCAGGCTTGCAGTTGAGGAAGCAGCTGGAACTTGATCACAGTGACATCATGGAGGAAGGAAATCCAATCTCAGGAGCAGGAAGTAAAGATGAAGTGCGAAGAAGTCAAGGCCAAACCAATGGAGGACAGAGTTGCAGCTGAAAGGTATTACTGCAACAGATAAACAAAAGTTATTGCCAAGCTGCCGGAACTTCTTAGAAGGGGCAATATTTCGCCCAGATTTGACACTGCTCAGAGATATTTTGGAAGAGCTGGTTCACCTGTATTTATTGCTGTAACCAGGGGTTTGAACCAGGGGTTCAGTTAGGTTTCTGCTGTAGTGAGGACAATCAGAATGTCTTTATATTGTGCCTCTCTACACTGTAATACTTTACAACAGGGGCTACACAGGGATTTTAGTATTTTGCCAGAGTTGTAGAGTCTTTCTGGGCATAGTTTAGAGGTAGAAGAAGGAGGTCGCCTGTTTGTCTGCAGTAAGGTGCGCGTGGAATGTCTGGCTGCCTTACTGTATCTGTAAAGCTTGTAAGTTCTCTGTAGTATGATCAATGAAACTAAGAGTCATTCCTACATTGTAAATCATGTATGACTATTCGTTTCTAATACAATAGAATCTGGAGTTCTGCATCTATCTTCTGAGTGTTCTCCTGCTCTTCTTTGTGTTTTGAAATATTTTTTTTGAGAGCTTGCAATTTTAAATGTATGTTTGTGAAAATGCTCAGAACTTGCATTTAAGGTTTTTTTTACTGTGGATTTGATCAAATTACTGTGGTATTTACATAGTGTATAACAGAACAATTAGATCCTTCGGTAGATTAAATGAGGTATAGATTAGATCTTTCTAACTTTTCCCAACCCATCTGAAATATTTAGCTGAAAACGTAGAAATCTAAAGGAAATTGTCTCAAATTTGAAGAAGCATGCATAACAGAGTTATAAGTAGACAGTTTTCATAAATAGATAAAAAAGAAAGCTGTAATAATTCAAGAAAATCATCTGAACTTGTAGTACAGTAACACTTTTATGTAAAGGAATGAAAAGTATTAACATATCTTGTGATCTTTTGCATATTCTTAGTCCAGTAAACCACCAAACAAACCTAAACTACGTAAGGCCCCTTGAACATTACAGCTTCACATTGACCAACTGAACTTGACCAACCGAACCATTGTAGACTTGGGATTAGTTGAATCTCAAATGATTCCTTCTTATCTTTCAAGTATAGTTTCAGTTCATTATATGTGAATTTTAACTTACTGTTATGATTGCATCAAAACAACCATCAACAGGTCTTATCTCGACCAAAGTGTCTAGCCAATCCTCCACTATGCTTCTCCTTAATCAGGTTCTCTCTCATGGAACTCCTTGGAATGCACAACTGGCTTCCTCTAAACAACATGCCATCTTGGATTATGAAATCCAACCATTTTGTCCTGTCCAAAGTAGCAGGTTCCAAACAAACTTTCCAAGCCTCTGCAAAATCTGGATCTTCTGGATACAAACTTTTGAGCTCATCGAACCCAACAACTTCTATCTTCATTTCTGTCAACAAATTTTGCCTTCTGCTCAAGGCATCTGCAACTCTGTTGGACTTCCCACTTCTGTGCTTCAATACAAAAATATAGCTCTGCAAAAACTCAACCCATTTTAAATGCCTTTGGTTCAACTTTCCTTGACTATTAAGATACTGTAAGGCCTGATGATCAGTATATAAAACAAACTCTTTTGGCAACAAATAATGTCTCCATTTCTTCCAAGCCTAAACTATTGCATAAAACTCCTGATCATAAACAGAATACTTTTTCTTGGCATCATTAAGCTTCTCACTAAAATAGGCAATGGGCTTACCTTCTTGACTCAAAACAGCTCCTATAGCACTACCACTAGCATCACAGTCTAACTGAAATACCTTATTGAAATCTGGAAGTGCCAAAACAGGTTGCTTTGTAACTTTCTGCTTCAATGTATCAAAGCTTTTGTCTACTCCTTTAGTCCATCTAAACTTTTTTCTATCCCCTCTCATTGTCTCTGTTAGGGGTGCACAAATACTACTAAAATTCCTGATAAACTTTCTATAAAAACTTGTCAAACCATGAAAAGATCGTACTTCTGTGGCACTCTTTGGTGCAGGCCATTCAAGGATATCTCTCACCTTCTCTGGGTCCATCTTAAGACCTTCCTCTGAGACAACAAATCCCAGGTATACCAACTCCTTCTTTGCAAAACTCCATTTCTTCATATTAATCAGCAACTTCTCTTCCCTCAACTTCTCTAAAACTCTTCTGATATGCATCAGATGCTCATCCCAAGTCTTACTGAAAATCAAAATATCATCTAAATAAACAATAACAAAACTTCACAAAAATTCTTTCAGTACCTCGTTCATGAGCCGCATGAATGTGCTCAGTGCATTGATTAGCCCAAATGGCATGACTAACCACTCATACAAACTCTCCTTGGTCTTGAAGGATGTCTTCCATTCATCTCCTTCTCTGATTCGGATCTGGTGATACCCACTCTTCAGATCAATCTTCGTGAAGTACTTGACTCCACTCAAGCAGTCCATTATGTCATCCATTCTAGGCAATGGAAATCTGTACTTGATCATGATCTTATTGATGGCTCAAGAGTCTGTACACAGTCTCCACTCTCCATCTTTCTTTGGTGCTAGTACTGCAGGTACCGCACATGGACTTAGGCTCTCTCTTATCAATCCCTTCCTCAACAACTCCTGAACTTGTCTGTTCAACTCTTTACTCTCAACAAGAGTCATTCTGTGGGCTGCCTTATTCAGCAAACTAGCTTCTGGTATCAAATCCATTTGGTGACTTATCTTCCTCACCGGTGGTAAACCTTTTGGTACATTATCAGAAACTATCTTGAAATTCTTCCAACATTTTTGAGACTTCCGCTGGTACATCTTCACATTTCTCTTGACTAATCTTAGATATCAATGCAAAGCAATGATGCTCATACTTCATACCCTCCAAAAATTTCCTACCATCTACCAGGCAAATTCTGGCAGTACTACATACCTTTTCTTCCACCTCCTTCAAGGGCTTCAACTTATGACGAACTCCATCCTTTGTTAGGGAATATGTGTTTGCACGGCCATCATGGACAACGCTCCTATCATACTGTCGCGGCCTCCCCAACAACATATGACATGCATCCATCAGTATGATATCACAAAGCACCTCATCATGGCAGTCCCCAATCTTGTACTTCACTAAACACTGCTCATTGACCAAAGCTCTATGGTCCTTCTGCAACCATGCAATCCGATATGGATGTGGATGCTTTCTTCTTGTCAACTTCAACTTGTCAACCATCTCCTCTGAAACAAGATTGTCAGTACTTCCACTGTCAATAATAATGTCACAACACTTACCTTTACATTTGCACCTTGTGCGGAATAAACTCTTCCTCTGATTGGGTTCTTTCTCCTCATTCAACAAAGTTCTACGGACAACTAGGGTTTCTCCCCTTTCAGCATCTTCAGAATGCCTAGATTGCGCATCTTCATCTACATGTGCAACTTGTGCATTACCTTCAGGTCTTCTATTTGTCCTTCCTTGATGTTGCGGACACTCATATGCTCAATGCCCTTCTTCTCCACATTGGAAACAGGTTCCTCTGAAACCTCCTCTTCCGGGTCCTTGCCCAAGTCTGCCTCTTCCTCTTCCTCTTTGCTCACCATTGTTCGGGTCACGAGGGCGGTAAGTATTATCTCCTCTCTAATTTCGACTGGTGTTGGCTTCTTCACTTTTCTTTGAATCTTCATTTCGGCCCCCATAGGGTCTTCCACCAGTCCTTCTGCCTTGACCTCTTCCCCTTTGCTTACTATCAAATCTTTTATTCAACTTTTCTTCCACCTTCAGGGAAAACTGGTATGCATCTTCTATGGTGGTCATTCTGACCAGGCTCAACTCCTCTTGAATACTTGGCCTCAACCCATTAATGTAACGAGCTACCTTCTCCTTGTTGGGCTCTGCGTGGCCTGTCGTAATAGTAATTTTACAAAACTCTTCTGTATACTCATTAACGGACTTGTTACCTTGCTTCAGGCCTTGCAACTTCTTCAACAGCTCCATCTCATAGTCCACAAGAATGAACTGCTTCTTCAGTTTCTCCACCATCCAATCCCATCTAGTGATCTTTCCTTTTCCTCTTCTGTTCCTCTCTAATTGGACCTCCTTCCACCAAATACTGGCGTGGCCCTTTAACTTTGTTTTTGCAAACTTGACCCGATCTGGGTCCTCCACATCTTCATATTCGAAATACTCCTCCATGTCATTGATCCAATCAATAAGCTGTTCCGGATTCAAATCTCCAAAATATGTAGAAACTTCGATCCTGGGCCTCTTTCTAATTTTCGAAATGGCCCTCAACAACCTAACTTTCTGCAAGATCTCCTTCAGCTTCTTGTTCTTCCTCAGATAGCTCTTCTTCAACTTCATCCTCACTTTCTTCTCTTGTTCTCAAATCAAACCCTCTTCACAGCTCCTCTTGCAATGCATCGATCTGCCTTTGCAGGGCTCTAAAACCCTCTTCTGTCAAAGCATTCCTCCCAACACGATTTCTTCGGAGGCATCTTGATCTCCGCAGCAAACCCACAACCTCAGGTCCTGGTGCAAATTGCCTCACGGTCAGCGATCTGTCTACACACTCAGGAACCCTTGCTCTGATACCACTTGATGAAGGGGGTAAATCATAAAACACACAATAACAAAAATTGCACACAGAAAATAGAACTTCTTTATTGATTTGAACAACTTGTTACATTACAGAAGCTCAAATACAATCAGAGGAATCAACCCTCCATAGGCTGCAACACATTACAGCTTCCTCTCCCAAGACTCTAGAATCATCTGCCTTCTGTAACCCCAAATCAGCTAGGGTTTATGTTTTCCCGCCTATTCTTGACCCTACACTTCCCCCCTTAACTCTACTACTGCCCAGGGTTCCCAAAAATAGTTATTAATAGCCTTTTTGGCGGCCAACAACCTAATTTCGAAATTTTCATCTCCCTCCAAAAATAGGTCAACTTCTGAGAGCCATAACTTTTGATTCGGGCATCCGATTGACGAACCGTTTTGTGTCGAAAAGCTCACGGAGTACTCTACGCACTAAGAACCAGCTCTGCCGGTTCCGACCATTTTCAGGCCCGTACGGGGCCGTTTAGTGCCTTAAACCTGAGTTTGAATAATTTTCAGGCGTTTTCCGGAAAACGGAAACTTTAATATCTTTCAGCTCGCAAATGATCTTCGCATGATTCCTTCGCCAAAGGTCTTATATTTCTATTATGTAACTTTCTGTAAATTTTCACTTCAATCCATGCCCAAATGCAAACTTTCTAAAAATAGCAGGTTACTATTTTTAGCAGTTTGGAAAAACTAAAAGTTCTACATCATTATTCAGGCGATTATGGAACTAGAACCACAAATTTTGAAAAGAAATGGAAAGAACATCAACAATTTTGAAACACATCTTTTTTTGGGTTATGCAAGATTGCCCTTACACCACTAGATGCCCCTGCATCATTATCCTCCCTCTCAACATAGTCTCTGACACAAGCTCTCCCCCTATTGCTCAAGATCTCCCTGATTTCCTCCAATCCCTCAACCTCATTTATCGTTGCAAACCCATTCCGTGAATCTTCCCAGAACAAAGCCTTCCTTCCATCCTTTATTTCCCAAGTTAAGTGTTTTGTAATGATATCTCTACTAGTCATTAATAAATTCCATACCACTAAACCTTTAGGAGGGTCTATCCTTGTGAGAATTCTATCCGAGCTATTCGTGTCCAAGTATTTCTATTGGAGAATCTTGGCCCATTTTTGTTGTGGACTACTTTACACATTCCAAACCAACTTAGCCCCTAATGCCTTATTCATCAACGACCACTTCCTCAGCCCTACACCTCCTGCTTCTTTTGGTTTACAAATATTCCCCCAAGCAATGAGGGAAGAATTTTTTTTGCTCTGAAGTCCCCTTCCAAAAAAAGGTTCGCATTTTCTTGTCCAGAGTGTCACAAACCTTCCTTGGCATTTTCATACAAGATAGTGTATGATGGGATTGCAGAGATCACGAACTTCAACATGGTTATTCTTCCCGCGACTAAGAGCCACTTCCCCTTCCATGATTCAACCTTCACATTACAATTAGCCAATAGAGAATCCCTTAACTTTGTCCTGCTAGCGCCCGCAAACAAGGGGATTCCTAGATATTTCCCTGGTAGCTTACTTGTTCTTAGACCTAGTATTGCTGCCACAATTCTTTATTTCCTCAGATCTATATTGAAAAAGAAAATTTCTGATTTCCACCAATTCACACTTTGATCCAACGCTATACAATACTATACTTTGCTTCCTTTCTGCTTGCTACTCCGAATAGGATTGTATCGTCAGCAAACTGTTGATGTGTAGAGGCTTCCAAACCCCCGACAATTTTGATTCCCTTCCACAAACCCCGCCTTCTAGCTTCCTGGATGCTTCTCCCCAATGCTTCTGCCATAATTATAAATAGAAAGGGTAATAATGGATCCCCCTGTCTAATTTCATTAGTGGCTTCAAAAAATCCCTACAGGCTTCCATTTACAAGAACTAAGAATCTAGGGTTAGAGATACAACTTTTGACCCAATCTGTCCACTCTTTACAAAAACCAAATCTTTCCATACCATCCAAGAGAAATTTTCTATTCACTTGATCATAGGCCTTTCTAATGTCTAGCTTAATGATCATTCTCTCAACCCTCCTCTGTCTCATCGTATGAATTGCTTCATGTGCTATGATTATTCCTTCTACTATCGACCTTCCTGGAGCAAAGCCACTTTGTTCTTCTGAAATGATGTATGGCAATATCCCTTTTAGTTTGTTTGCCATGAGCTTTGTGATAATTTTGTATAATGTATTGCAAAGGGATATTGGTCTCTAATCATCCATAGATTCTACTTTCTTTTTCTTAGGAATAACGGTGATCATAGTGTTGTTGATTGCTTTAAGAACTGTTGCATTTCTCCATGATTCCTCTACTGCCCCACTAACCTCTTTCCCAATTATTCCCCAGAAGGCTTGGAAAAAACTTGTCGAGAAACTGTCTAGGCCTAGCGCCTTGTTTGCTTCTAGCTGAGACATGGCCATTTTCACCTCTTCTTCTGTGTCTCTTTATTCAATTTCTCATTTTGGTCTTGACTAATGAATGGCTGAATGTAGCTTAGAATTTCCTCCTTTTCTAGGCTCTCCCTGGGTCATCTTGATTGAGAATTTATTTGAAATGCTCCACCACCAACTCCCCTATCTCTCTCGGATCCTCAATAGTGCTGCCATCTGCTTTCTTCAGACAACTTATTTTATTGTGAAAAAAGTTAGTATTCCTGTCTCCTTCCTTTAGCCAACACTCCCTAGATTTCTGCCGCCAAAAAATCTCTTCCCTCTTCAAGATTTTTGCATACTCATTTTTTAGGTCATTTTCTTTTTGGAAGGAGGCTTGATCCATTCCTCTCTAAATAACTATTTCATTAAGTTCCTCCAATTCTTTCTCTAGTCTTTCTTTTGCCTCGAATATATTCCCAAACTGAGTCTTGTTCCATTCTTTCAATTGACCCTTGATGTATCCCAGTTTCTTATAGAGTTTAAACATTTTTGTACCTCTGAATTTTAGCGCATCCGACCACCATTTAACCATCAATGTTGATATATCTGGATCTCTTAACCACATATTTTTGAATTTGAACAGGCAAAAAGGTGGTACAGTATCATCCTGAAATTGTAGTTGAACCGGAAAATGATCAAACCCCGAGCATGGGAGGATGGAAGCCTCGAAGAGTCGGTTTGTCCAATTAACCCACAACAAAAACCTGTCCAGCCGCTCCACAATACTTGTAAAACCTTGTCTCCTATTTGTCCATGTACAACACCCATTCTTCGAAACAACATCAATTAGCTGGTTATTGCTAATGAACTCTCCAAAATCCAACAAAGTTTGTGTGATCCTTGCCATCCCCCCTCTCTTTTTTGAATTATCAATAGTTGCATTGAAGTCTCCTACAATTACACAGAGATCTTCCCCTTTAGACTGGATTAATCCGATTATTTGATTATAGACTGATTTCTTCTTTGTGTTGCTTGTTGGTCCATACACATTGATGAGGAAAAATTCCCACTTCTATGTTGTGTATTTGATTTTGACCATCTGCCAATGTTGATCCTTTTGAATTTCTTCTACATTCATCTTCCTTGTGTCCAAAAGAATTCCTAGCCCTCCCAAAGCTCCCATCGCTGAGACAAAATACCCTTGCCATTGTCTCCATTTGCTTATTATTGCCTTGTTCGCCTCCATCTCCATTTTAGTTTCTTGGATTAGTACAATATCTAGTTTGGATATCTCTATTTGACGCCTAATCAGGGGTCTTTTGTTAGGGGCATTCCAACCCCTAAGACTCCACATTAGGATATTCATGGCTCCCTGGGAAGGGGACCTCCCTTCCCTGATCTCAATTTCATCCGACCCTTGGCCTACCTTGCCAGCTCTAACTTTGTTCTCCTATTTTTCTCCTTTTTCTCCCCAACCTTGGGCTTCTTTAGGTTCCTCCAATTCTTCAAATTCCTCTTTTGAGCATAAACTGTCCTCTACGTTCTCCTCTATTTGTTCAATTTTTGGGGGTATATTTTCCTTGTTATCAAATTCTCCAAGCCACCCCTCCATCCTAGTCGCTTCTTCATCTACCTTTGACCTATCAAGCTCCCCTAAAATCCCCACCTCCACCATCATCCCCAGATCGCCAATCCTAGTTTCCAAATTTTCTTCCCTAACCTCCGGACTTCCTAATTGTCCTTCCCCAACATTGTTACTGCCCTCCCCATCATCATCCCCATACTTAATCGAGGATCCACCCACTTCATTCTTTTCCTCATCAAATCCTTTCTCCCCCTCATCCTCCTCTACCGCCTCCCTGGTCTCCTGACATTTCCCCTTACCTACTATGCAATCTCCTTCAAGATGATCGATCTTGTGACATTTCCTACATTCCTCCTGATCTTTTTCTTTTTCAATTTTTTGCCTCCATATACCTCCCACAGACCTGATCTCAATTTCTACGGGAATTGGTTCTTTAGGGTTTAAGTTGATGCATATTCTTGCATACACTCCATAATCTCGATCCTCTAAATTTTCATCTACCTATATGACCTTCCCTATCTTCCCTCCTATGGTTCTCAAAATGTCGAGATCCCAATATTCTGTGGGGAGGTTATACATACGAATCCAAACTGGTGCTTCTACAATTTCATGCTTCAGGGGATTAAAATTTGGTTCCCAATTTTTTAAATACGATCCATTGCCCACCGCAGTGTAGGGGCCCTTGCTAAGAATTTATTCCTTCTCTTTTGAGGGACATTCCACCAGGTAAAATCATTTAGGTAGGGTTTTGATTTTTGCCTCTTCTCCCCAATGACTACCACACCAATTTTTCACTCTATTCTTCATAGACCAATTCCCCATCCATTTCATGAGAAAGGCACACTCTTCCAATTTTGTTGTTGAAGCTCTCAATTCTTCACAATCTATATTAAAAGACACTTTTCAATTGGTTTAGGGAGAGGAATTTCATTCGCACTTGTTAACGGATCCGATTTTTTTTCCCGCCAAGTCTGCTGCTCCAATCTTCTATAGCCATTCTAATTTCGGTCCACCGCCCCTTGAACATCTCTATCTTTGTAACTCTCATTTCTTCTCCCTCTGAAATATTGCCCTTGAAACCTCCAATGCTGCCTTAACCAAGGCAATTCCTTTGATCTCCAATCTCTCAGATTGCTCCTTCGATCCTCAAAAAAATTCAATTATTCTCCCGTGATCCTCCATTTCTTCTTCCTTCATTTCACTCCTCCCATCACCTTCACTCTCCATCTTCTGCTATTCCTTGTGCGAATCTTGATTCTCCTGCAAATCTTCGATAGCAAGCCATTAATTTAGACTAGATATGTATTTCCTATTTACATTGTTCTATACTAATAAGCAACATAAAGTTAATCATTGAAGTCTAACTCCCCTAACTTTTATTGAATGTCGAGAGTAAAGTTAATTTAAAGTATATTGCCTTATTGACTATGTGGGGTCAATAAAAGAAAATTTTGTTTGGCTGCAACAGTTAAGTTTGTGCAAGCCTAAATGGTTGATAAGGTCTTCAACATCATCCTACAAGAGCTACTCAGTATGATTGACAATTTTCATGTTTCTTATCTCCAAAGGGGTTAATCCTATCTAGAGTTTACATCCATCCATTAATCTTTAATTGAGTTGGGGCTTGGGTGACCTCTTAATTTATTTCTTCATGTCATTGATAATCTTGCTAGGTTTTAGTTTAGACTAGACATAGCACGACAAATTAATGCTAGTTGAGTTGTGTCAAAGTATTGTGATGGCTATGGGGTGTTTTATGTTGCAAATAGGTAAGATATGTAATAGTTAACTTCAGATTCAAGATAGTGCCTTTAAGAATCAATTAAGATTTTGGTGTCTTTAATGGATTGTCTCAAGTAACTATACCATGACAGTCAAAGATTTAACTCTATTAGACTATAGCATTCCCTATTATAGGTGTGATTTATAAGATCTTTGTATCTTTATCTTGGTCATTATATAATCTTATGCCATGAGTAGCTATAGTTGGAACTGGTTGGTTGGTTATGTAGAAAGGTAGTTGTTTCCAATTCTATTGGTAATATATTATTGCGATTATGGATTCTAAGTTAGTGCATGTATGATATCCCTATAAATCAAACTTGATAACCATTATATCATTCTTTGGTAGCCATGAATAATCTATAACCAGGTCACTATGGTTTGTGTGTGATTAATGTATCGCATCCTTTATTTTGATTATCCACCTAGGATATAAACCCTTGCATTCTAATTATTGCATTAATGATGATCCAATACATATAACAGGTATGACTCAAGTATTGCTCACGCATATAAAGCAAGTTTATATTTGTTGTTGTAACTCTTTCAAGGTTTCAAATAGATTTTATGTGTGCAAACTTGAATTGGTGATTACTTCAATTGTAATTACTATGAGCTATATGATAATGGTCATAGTATCTCATTTCAAACAAAGAGAATTTCTTATTATCAAGTGATCATAAGAGATTCTGGTATGTTCATGTTGAATTACGAATATTAAGGGGGTGAGGTTTAATTTGAGATCTTGATGGGCCCTTGGATGGAAGAGCTTTAGGGAAAGTACTAATTTGGGAACTTGGTTGGTGTTGATGATTGTTTTTAGACAAGTCAACAATAGAGTAAAACACTAGAGTATCCCACTCTCTCTTGAATAAAGTCTCTCAAATGCTAAACGATGTGATCAATCGAGATAACTCCAAGGTTCCTTTTTTTATAATTCATAGTGGATAAACTCAGTGATTACATGTGATCTTGCTGATAATCACAAAGGGATTTACGCTGGATTCTTCTTCTTTCATTTAGTTTATTTCTCCCTTGAGTGTGGATGAAGTATGTACAATGCATCAATGATAAAAAAAAAAGGGAAAAAGAGTCAAGGTTTAGGGAGCTAATCTAAGGTCAATGAGGCAATGATGATGTAAGAATAGACAAACTCCTGAATTAACCTAACTCCACTTCGCCAAGGATGCATACAACTACATGAAGTTGGTGCAATCTCCTAAGGATAGTGAAAGGTTTTCAAATCATGAAGGCTCATATAAACACCCATTGAACGACGCAGCTCAAACAAGCGTCCACAATTGAACTTAAGCAAATAATGAGGCTCAGACTAGCTTTACACAACACTCCACCAGCGATGGATGCCAAAAGCATGAGCTAAGAGTTGATCAAATATTCAACACAAACATACATTACATCAAAGAGCTTCTAATCTACTTGAAACATCTCTCCACTTCATCAAGATACAAGAAACCAGGTTATTCCACAAGACAACACTTAACACCAAATGAGTTCCAATGTTTTTGCATTAATCTTGAGAAATATTTACAACAACTTCAAGTCCTCTCAGAGAATTTTGAGAGTCTCTTCTATTCTACTCCCACTAACTGAACTACTATCTGATGACTACTGATTTACAAATGAGGCAACAAGGCCTTTATATAGAGCTCCAGAGTTACAATGAATGGCCTAGATCATTTCACATAGCCAAGGGCTCAGATCATGCCACCTCAGTAGGTAGTTACAACTTGCTATTTTTAGTACATGAGAAAGGCAATGAAGGCACATTTTCTAAGAAGATAGGATAAGATGGAATCTTTTAGAGCATCTTCCACATAGGCATCCTCTTTGTCTTCTTGCTTGTTGAATGATGTGGTGAACTGTAATTGGCTTGATAATGAGTTTCTGCCACGTAAGTGCCACCTTAGCAACTCTTATGGATTCCAACTATTGATTCAATTTGTTTTGTGGGTATATTCCTAAATTGTATCATCTTGTGATGTCTTTGATGTGATTGCTTTGAATGAACTTGTATGTTTGGAAATGTATCTTCAATGATCCTGCCTTTGCTCATCTTCTTGCAAACTGGATGTATATGATATTTGTTGCTCATTTGACTAACACTGTGATTCTTCCTCTTCTTGTAGGATACATGATCTTCTTTCATGACTTCAAGTAAGAGACCTCTCTTAGACTTGAAGATTGAAGAGTCTTGAAGCTTGATGAATAAGCATCTTGGAATGTTTGATGATGAAGTATAATCCCATGGATGGATGCCTTCTAGATGATGATGTATACTTGAACTTGATGTAGATGATGAAATGCTCCAACTTGAAAGGGTCCTTCGGAGTGTAGATATTGATGATAACACCTTCATTATATATAGAGTAGCTGACTTCTCAAGGAGACTTGAAAATTGAGAGCATCGGAGGAACTTGAAACTTTATAGATGCCTTTGGAACGCTTGATAATGATGAGGATGAAGAGTGTCGACATGTTGGACTTGATATCATCTAACATGATGTCATTGAGGAAGAGTGTCAACATGTTAGACTTGAAGTGTCCTCTTAGAGCAGTTATATGATGTCTTCTCCAACATGGCAACTTGTTGACTTCACTTCTAGGAAAAGGTGGTTCAAGCACTTGCTCCTCTTAGCTCCTGCATCACAAAGAAAGAAACAATATCAATCCTTTTGACAACACATAAGAATCATTTCATGCATTTCTAAGCTAAGCGCATTAGATCAAGAATTTGATGATTTCTTGAAAACACTCATAAAATTCAAACTAAGTATTACACTAAGAGTGGCGCATTGAATAAGCAATTCATCCTTCACTTAATTTTCTTCATTTAACTTGAATCAAACCACATATCAATTATGGCGCATTGGACAAGGTTTTGATGTTTCGTCAAAGTATGTCAAGAAACTTGAATTTATCCTCCTTCAATGATGACACATTGGATCATGAAGTAGATCTCCTCTTGAAATTTGACCTTTTGCTTATCATTTGTGGTTGGCGCATATGATCATAAGTTTGCTCTCTCATTGAATGTTCTCAAAAACTTTAACTAGACCTCACACCAAGGTGGCGCATTGGTTGAGGATTCTATGCTCCAGTTGAAAGTTGTCAAAATTTTGAGTTAAACCACCCTTAATAGAAGCGCATTAGATCAGAATTTCATCTTCCGGTTGAAAGATATCATAAAACTTACAATTTAATACCGCACCTAGGTGGTGCGTTGGATGGGGAATTTGATCTTTTCTTGAAAATTTCATCCCTTGTCAACTATATCAGCCTTCTAGACTTTGGCGCATTGGATGAAGTTTTCATTCTTCTCTTAAAATTTCACTTTTAAATCACTATTTTCACTCCTTGGTGAGGGCGCATTGGTTGGCAATTCCATCCTCCGGTTAGAATCTCATCTTAAATGATCAACAAAGACTGCCCCATCTTGGCACATTGGTTAAAGGTTTTGCTCTCCAGTTAAAATTTTCATTTTAACAATCAAAAGATATTGATCTACAGTTGAATACTTCCTGAAATGGATGCAGCAGATCAAGGTTTTGAATCCTCTTAAAAGTTGCATTTAGACTTCAATCAACATCTTCCTTCAAGTGAATGGGGTTCATGATTTTGATCTTCTCTAAAAGTCACTTGAATTTGCCTTTTGACACTCAAAACTAACTCTTTCTTTTAGCGCAGCAGATCACAGTTTTAATCTTCCTCTTAGATCTTCATAAAATCTGCATATTGATACTCAAAACAAGCCTTTTGACTTTGGCGCATTGGTTCAGTATTTTGATCTCTCCTTGGAATTTGATAAAAATTGCATGTTGAATCTCAAGACAATCTTCTCCACCTTGGCGCATGGACAGCAACTTCATGCTTTGATTTGAACTTGTCTTACAAACTTAAGTTTGATTTCCTCTAGTGCTGGCACATCGGTTGAAGGGTTTGAATTCTCCTTAAAACCTCATGAAATTTGCATTCTGATACTTGAAACCAACCTATCCCTCTTGGGCTCAATGGATGGGAATTTTGAATCTCTTCTTCAAATTACACCCAAAACCTGACTTCAACCTCATATTAGAATGGCGCCTTGGTTGAAGATTTCGCTGTTTGGTTGAAATGTGTTCTAAAAATCATCATTATTTCCTCTAGACAATGGCGCATTAGATCAAGGTTTTGAGTTCTGCTTGAGATTTGTCTTAAAACTTTACTCAAAACTTCCCTCAAATTGGCGCTTTGGTTGAGGGTTTTGCTGCTCGGTTGTTATGATCACTTAAAACTTGAAACAAGTCACTTCATGCTTGGGCGCATTGGTTCAATGTTTTGGATCCTCATCAAATGACATTTAAACCTTCACTTTACCTTCTTCAAAATGGCGCAATGGTTAAGGCGCATTGGTTCTGGATTCTAAGCTCCAATTGAAAGTGGCACAATGAACCAAAATTTTGCGCCGCCCTCCTCATGTCTTGTCGCACTTGTCAAGGATTTTGCGCCCTTCTTCAGTACTTAGCCATTTTCAGGGTTCCTCAGGGCAAGGTATATTAAAAAATATATTTAAGTATAAGAATTTCTTATACTTTAAATATTTTTCAATATACCTTTCAGGATGTTTGAGATAGGTCTCGAATCCACCGGATTTAACATGCAAAATCTAGAATTTGGAGGATCCACCAGATTTCAGACTTAGTCAATTTTTTAGGATATCAAGATACCAGACTTAGTCATTTTCAGGATCTCAAACATGCATCAAGATTGGTCTCAGAATGAAAGCAAATGACTCTTAAATAAGAACTAGACTAAGAACTTGAACAACCACTGACTTCATCATGCAATAAACCTAAGACATCATCAAAAACTTAATGCAAAGCATCAGAGCTCAAAAAAAAGGGGGTCCCCATTTGCAATGGGGCGACGTGTGATTAGGTCACAACAATTGGGTTTACTTGCATGTTGTTAGGTATTATTTATTGTTGTAAGCCATTTAAAAGAACCTTGTTGGAGTATGAAATGGTATTCTAGGAATTTGGAGTTTTGTTATTAATCAATAAACTATGTGAGTTGCGGCTTTGCTTTGAAATGGGTATTGGTAAATAGTGATCTATTACACTATTTGGTCTTAAACCCTTTTATGATTATCCTCCTACAATATTCCTTCTATTTCACTTCCGAGAGGAAAATTACTTGAGTGGTTAGGTAAACCTGAGTATAGGAACCTATGTTTATGTTCCTTGAGAGAGTATTGTGAGGAATACTACATGGGACTTCAATCCCATTAGGAAACAAGTATGTAGGCAATTCTTGGGAAAAGGATGCCCCTAGACCCAAGTTCATAGATGAGGAGTTTAGGGAATGACTCACCTTCCAATTAATAAGTCCTAATTATATAGGCGTAAGCCAATAAAAACATTAAGCTTACCTACTCTGAGGTTTGTGTAGTTTGGCTTTTGCAATCTACTCTAATCTTGGATGAACTTTTAGAGTCATTGTTATTGTGGTTCATCTCTAATGTGAATATATAAGAGTGCCTTTGGACTTGTCTAACTATAATTATTAGAGATGGCGTATTGAACAATATGGCATTGTGTTTGGGCTCAATAATAAGTATAGGAAGGTATATGTTAGCCTCAAGACACTTGAGAGGTCTATTCTTCTAAGAAATAAGGGTATGGTAAACTTAGCCATAACAGGGTTATGGAAACTTACTTACTTTGCATTTAATGATGATGTTGAATTAAGCCATTATGATCTAATGGTGTGAACAACTCTTAATATGTATGGATGATCTACCTACTCTAAATATGTGCCTAGGTTTGTGTCGAGTTAGGATGGAATTCCTTATGATTGTCTTTGCCAAATGTGGGCAACTAATAGTAAGTATTACCAAATATGGTATGGTGTTTAGCTTACATTTGTTTGGTGGGTAATTGTATGTTGCTTTATGATTGGTAATACACAAATGTTATGTACTCAGAAGTAGAATGTTGTATAATATTACTATCAAGGGTTTGAATTTATGTTTAATAAATACAGTGTTTTCGAGTAACAATGGAATGATGTGAATAGCCTTTGAGATTACTCTATGAGTTGTTTTGTTATGTATATAGACCCAACTCCTATGGGTACAACGTGTTACATGCATGTTGGTAATTTTGACCCCAAGACCTATAAGACCATGTATATAGATTTATGGATCCCTGTGTGGTAATTGTAACTGTTGTCACATGAAATTGCACCCTGTTTGGACTTGCTGTCCAAAGATTCCAATAACACAATGGGAATGATCTCAAAATGTGGGACCTTGCAGATGAGATCAAACCTCCAAAGAAGGTTGGTTCCTTATCTGAAACATGATTTCAAATACGTAAACTATCCTATTATAATGATCACCAGGGAAAAGGGGAAGAAGGAGAATGACTAAAAATGAAACGGTGATGCACCAAAGGATATAGATTCTTTGGACCTATCCTTAAGCACAACAATGATAAAGGCTGAATTAGACCCACACAGACTCATAAGGCTTCCACAGAGGTTAAGACAAAAAACTGAAACTACAAAAGGGATTAGTCATCCACAAGATAAGCATCCAATTCTCAAGAAAACACAATGCAGAAGTCTTGGAGAGAAGCAAAATGTTAGTTTCTTGTATTGATCATGAAGGCTAAACAACCGTTACAACTCCTTCAACGAAGGGAGAAGAAGAACCAGAAGAGAAAACTCTTTTAACATCTTTCAAACATGCACATATAGCATTACAATTTCATTGTTGCAACAGTTTGGACATGGATGGATAAGTCAACACGTTTTGTCAATGTCCATACCCTGTTGCGTCACGCCATGGGTCGTTTCAAGAAATCATGCAAAAATGGAGTGTTCGCCCATGCCCTAGTACAAAAATTCATTAAAGGGGGCTACAATAACCTTGGGGCGCAAATAGCTCATCAAACATGCCACCGGACTCTAAAACAAGCATTAATGACGGCCCAAAGGGTCGTTGGAGCATCTTGTCGCACGCTGATGAGCCAATCCCTTGGGAAGGCAAAATGATCAGACCCCGACAAATTGGGCCTTCACCAAGTGTTCCCCTTCATTATCAAGAGTAGAAGACTCCCCGTAGCTTCAACAAGTACCAAGGGAAGGCGAAACAAGAGGACCAAGCTATCGGGCTTCAACAAATCAGCACTCGACAAAATAGCACTCATTTAGATCAGGAGTATAAGATTTCCCGAAACCCCGACAAATACCAAGGAGAGGCAAAACTCATTAGGCTTCAACAATTGGACCATCGTTGAACATCGTTCTTCTTTTGAACAAGGTTAAGAGACTCCTCAATCTCCGAAGTTTGAAGGAAGGACCTATCAAGCTTCTGCAATCAGGCCCATGCCATTCCTCTTTCCACTTTTTGGAGAAGAACGATCACCACTCCGAACTCCAAAAGACTTGGACAAATATGAATCACACCGGACTTCGACAGTCAGACCTTCGCCGGAACATTAACCCCTTTGAGAACTGGAACAAGAAACTCTTCTATCTCCGAAGACCGAAGGACTTAAACGAATAATACGTCAAATATTGAGGAGCGGGAACACATCAAAACACATGCTGAAAAGGTGAAAGGGGAATGAGAATGCCAGATGTCATGATCCCAAAAAACTTAGCAGATATGAAACGTCGAAGATCGGGGATCGGAGACATGCAAAACATATGCCTGGAAGGAAAGAAAACCAAGTGTGTCCGGTCGCAATCCCAAAAGACTAAGTAGTTGTGGAACATTGGGGATCATAGCCACCACTGAATGCATGCTCAAAAGGTAAGACGAAATGAAATCGCCCAATGCTGCGACTCCGAAAGACTTGGAAGAAATGAAATGTTGTGGATCAGAAATCAAGAAGGCATTAGAACCCATGCCTAAAATTAGAGGAAAATGGGAACACTCGACACTGCGATCCTGAAAGACTTAGGCAAAATAACAAGTCGCCAGCAATAAGGATGGCATGCTGGAACGAGTAACCCTGTAACTCTGAAACTTCGAAAAAGACACAAAACCTAAGGAAAAGCCAAAAAAACTCTCAGACTTAGATTTTAAGGATTGAGTTAACAGTATCTGGATTAACTAGCCTAAGGTGTAAACCCTTAGGACAATATGTTTTAGATCAATATTCTTATACCTTTTAAATGTTAGAATGTTGAACTGAGATTGATACAAGAGCCGACTTCTTGGCATCACAACTAGGGTTGAGTAAGGGACTCCACAAGGGCATAGGTAGAGAATAATTATTTCTCTTAACATAGCTTGTTCCACTCATCCTAAGGTGATCACCAAAATTTGTAAAATCTATGACCCACTTATAAATAAGTTTATCGTTGTTCCAACTTGATAGGATTCAAGGAGCATGCTCTACCTAAGAATTATTTAGCTGTATCATAGGGATTAGTAGGCTTTCACCAATAGCATGCAGGTGACAGATGTCGAAAGCTACCCAATTTCATAAGGATTAGCAAGCTTTCATCAATAGCATGCAAGTGATAGATGCCAAGAGCTACTTGATTTCATAGGGTTTAAATAGGCTTTTGCCAGTGGCATGCAAGCAACAGATGCCATGACTAGTTTGGCTTTTGCCAGTTGTGTTCAAGTGATGGATACCAATATCTACCCGTCTCAAGAGTTCAATATTGGCATTGGGGTATCAAAATGATTGTGTGTGCTTCCTATGTTGTTTCTATCTAAGGTATGGTTCTCAAGGTCCTAGAATTTAAGTTAGCCCAAGTGATTAGTAGTAGAGGCACTAGTCTTAGGTGAAGGAAAACCTTAAGATACTGTGATTATGTTTATCCATTTATAAGATGACTCAGATGCTTAGTGGGCTATGGAAATCTTATTAGTGGCCTCATGTGTTGTATGTTGTTACACTTACACCTTAGCTAGTGATAACCACAAGTAGTATGGGATTCTTGTCTGTCATCACAGTTGGCAGTGAATTGGGAAAAGGATTGAACACATAATATAGCATGAGATGCATCGACATTCCCATTTTTGGCTGAGATGTACTTAAGGGCTTATGTGTTACTAAACTAGGTAAAAGGGAAGATGCTTGCAATAAGGTTGCTACCATTTCCATTGCTAATTGGTCCCTATGTGTACCTGTAATGTGCGTATGAATTAGTTGTGGAGTATGTACATGTGATATATGTGAGTCACTCTGTGTATATGTGATGCATGCATGAGTTATTCACATTGTGTATATGTGATGTATGCTTTAGCCATTCACTATGTGTGAACATGTGATGTTTATATGAGTTGGTCCCTCTGTGGTTTTGTGTGTGCTTGTACACTAATGTTGGCATTGAACTAACTTTTGTTGGAATGCATTGTTATACTATTATTGTGTATGGATGGATTTGGAAGCATAAGATCAACTAATGGTCATGATTTAAAAGTGAGATCAAAGTTCTCATATCAGGGGAGGGGATGAATTCTCTCTAATAGTGGTGTACGAACTACGGAGCCTCTGATTCCTAGAAACGGGTATGTTGGTAGGGACATTATGAATGAACCCCCGAGAATTAGGGCTAGATCTATGGTGGATCTTGACAATGAGAGCTTGCCATATTCTAGTGTGAGTATATGAGTGGTGGAACAGAGTTGTTTCCACAACTTTGGATAGTGAATCTATGAAGTTGACATTTCTAAATCAAATAGAAGATGCTTGGTCGATTGAGTAGTACTTGAAGTGTAATGAAAAAGGAAAAAAAAATTGTAGTAACTAGGGTGGTTATTACAAAAAAAACTAAAATATTGACTCAAGTTTGTGAAACATGCATTGGTACAAGGACCAACCTAGTCTTACATCCATGCCTTTGGTAACCTTCCAATAAAGAATACAAACAAGTGCCATGCATGGTAGTGTCTAAAGTGGTAATGGATCTCTTCACTTGTAGATCCTATGCTCACTACAATCAGATGCTTACTTAAATAACTTGAATAATATTTTCCTTTCTATCCAAACAGCAAAGTAAATGCAAATAGAACTCTACCAAGTCTTGATCCATTAATTGTGTACAAAAATTAGTACAAAAGGTGCACCTTCACAAGGTTGTGCTGGAATATTTAGGAGGGGTCTTGAAATAGAACACCATCACTTTTTGTAAGATGGCCGAGATTTCACATTTCTTTTTCCTTCCTCTAAGTCAACCATTGTGATGACAGTCATTATAATTTCAACATTTATAAATTTAACCTCTCTTATCAAGTAGTGCAGTGAGCATCTATTTCCACTTCTACAAACCATCAAACTTTACATTGGGTGAATATCAGTGTTTCTCCAAGTTTCCAGGACAGGGGTATGTGGGGATGGGGTTTTGGTGATGGCAAAAGTTTACATAAATTTTGGGGATGGTGGGGGCCATGGCAGGGAGTGGCTATAAAATAATATTAAAAATGTTTATATTTAAAATTTACAATTAAAAATAGCTTAAATTAAGTGAAAAGAAGATATCCAATAATCCACAATGGTTCTTCATGCAGAACATGACTATCAGATGTTGTAAGAGCAGACTATATGTCAACCACTAGAAAATTAATGGCTACCCAGAGTTCTGCTGCAAGCCTGGAGCAATGTTTAATGAACCGGCACACCTTTGTAGAAAACATTCAGAATTCTTCTCTCATGCTGTTTGCTAGTCATTCATCTGAATCAAATTGATTAGCAGAGTCTGATTTTGAAACACTGCTTTCTGTCATCAACAGTCTTTTCAAGTATCTTAAACACAGTGCTGGGATTTCTGCTAAAAGTATTCAAGCTGCTTCTGAGCCTAACAAACCCCATTTTGGCGGCAATCCAAGCATCAGCAAAAAGGTCTTCTTACTTTCTATGATGTTTCAGATTGATAACTGTACACATTAAAATCACTATTTAACATACCATTAAAGTAAAGTTTTGCTTCAGATTTGTAACCAAATCTTGTTCCATGGACCTTGATCCACTAGCCATCTATCTGCCCTGACAATTTAACCCATCGTTGGACTGCTGCAGATTTTAGTAGTACTCAACCATGCCATTTATTACAACCCTCTGTGGCTTTGAGCTTTGGTAGATTGCACAGATGTCCAAGCAAATATCTTTAATGGGAAATTGATAAGCAAAGAAACAAAGCATTAAAAAATGAGGTCAACAATTTCTTTTACAGAATTAGAATTGACAGCTGCAGGGAACTTCCTGAAGTCTTAGGGACATCACAGGGACATCGAGGATGGCAGGACATTCCCACAAAGTCTCCCAAAATAAGGGGACGTCCCAGGAAATGTCCCCCACTGTGGGGAGATGCCCCAGGAACTTCCCCCCAAAGAAAAGGGTGAGCGAGGGAGAGTGAATGTCCTGTCCTCCTACCCCCCTCCCTGAAACCCTCTAAAAACCCCAGGGATGCATCCCCAGGGAACACATGGATATATTTGATTTTATAAATCAACACACAATTTCAATCTCGTTCAGTTCAACCAAGAGGTTTACACTTTTGCACTCTGTTCAGAGTTTGTGAGGCTTTTAACAGAGGCAAAAAAATGTTCCTACTTTCTAGACCCTTCTATGTTCATACTCAAATGAATCTTTGATGCAAAGCTCTTTACAAGAATCCCTGGCCGCTTACAAACCACCAGCATAATATGATATAATCTGGTCAGCATAGATACAATTGTTCTGGCCAGTAGAGATAATATATTTTACCCGGTTAAGATTTTACTTATCTGTGCATTAAATCCACCTCAACACCATCATAGAAGATTTACATGGGCAACCAAAGGAAAAATGGCAAATAATTTTAACTGCTACTCATTGATCAAATCAGACATAATCAAAACACCAAAAGAAAAGCAGAGAAAACAACTTAGCAGTAGAGCTGCAAAGATAACCTGGCTTTTGACCTTGAGGTGTAACCACCTTCGCTTTCTTATTTGTTTTTGGAGTCTTGATACATAGAGCTGGCATAGGCCGCTTATTTCCAGCATGCACCTATGACAGTGCATTATTGTGTCAATAAACTTAAAATGCCCAAGACAAGTTGAAACAATTAAGCCTTGAACAATTATACCTTTGAGATTTCCTCATCTTCATCATCTCCACTGCTGTCTACTTCATCCTCACCTTCCTCATCCATATCATCACTTCTACTAACATCTTCCATATCCTGTTACATAGAAGGATTAAGCTTCATAAGACTTGCAAAAAAGGCTTGAAATCTAAGAACATCTTGGTGTCGAATGAGATAGAAAACAAGAGAGCCACTAACTAAAAATTGACTTAAGAAGTTGGGGAAAAAAATTTAAAGTAGAAACTGATGTGCTTAAAATATATGACAACTATATAAATTGCAAACCTCATCTTCATCGTCCTCTCCCTCTTCATCATCATCGGAATCATCTTCAGGTGTAGCGACTTTTCCCTTCTTAGCTGTTCTTGGAGTTTTGGTATCCGAATCCTACATAGGCCACTTCTTTCCATCAGGCACCTATGACATTGCATTGTTAGCTCAATATTAAAAAATACAAAGTTGAAACAAATCAACCAATCCCAATTATACCGTGGGAGTTCCCTCATCTTCGTCATTGTCATCATCTTCATCCTCACCTTCTTCATTTTCATCATCACTACTACTAGAGTCTTCAAAATCCTATAACGCAGACGATATAGAACTTTGTAAGCCCAGAAAATGGCACTTCTGAATGAACTGAAATGTAAATTGTGCCTTGGTGAAAATGACACAGATAGGGTAAAAGCAAGTATCTGAAATTTTTTAAATTGCCTTAAGAATTTGTGAAGTAAACCCATTTGATAAAAACATACAAGCAAAAGAGAAATTCCCAACCTTATCATCCTCATCAGAATCATTAGCCCTCCTTACAGATTGCTTCCACTCTGGAACATTTCTAGAATATCCACAGAAAAATAGACTTGCATACTCAGAAGAATGAGATATTTCAAATGTTTTATTGAAGATCAAATTCAGACCAATCTGATCACATCTTCCATGTGTAAGGGTTCCAAGCACAATCATCTTCTTATCCACCCAAAGATAAACAGAAACCCTCTCATTTTCTCTGGCAGAAGTTGTATTCCCAAGGGCCACCTGCAATCAACAGTAATTTTTTTTGCAAAAAATTCAAATTTGAGGCCTTTGAAGATATGAACCATACCTTTCATAAGAAAACCTACAAACCCTCAAGCACATTCATTAGAGTACTATAGGTTTGGGCAGAAACAGAGCAGGGATCTTAAATAACCTGAGTTAAATTTATGACATCGTTTTTTAAGGATTCACAAGTCAAAGTTTGTCCAGGCTTCACTTCAACTCCTGTATAGGCAACCAAAACAAATGTTACATAACAGATAATAAAAAGTTCATTCCCTGAAAGGTCACTCAAAACTAAACACGGGAAATAACACAAGCAACACTTAAATGGAACCCCAAAGCTGTACCAAGGGATGCAATAACCAGTCCACTCTAGCAGTTAAATGAATATAACGAGCACTCATTACAGAAACACAATCATTAGCGACCATTAAAACATAAAAAATAAGCCCACTTGCTGGCTATAAAAGAAAATACCGAAATGAATGAAGGAGTGGCAGATAGCTTACCCCAAAAACCCTCCATTCAGAATTTTTATTTGTTCCCCTTTCTTTCTGAATGCAAAAGGCCCTGAAACGTTACAGACAGAAGTTGACCCACTGCACGTTTCATATGTAAAAATACACTAGACTTTTTTCTCACTTTACATGTAGAAGAGAAATATCAAGCACCAAAACAAGTTAACCACAGTTTTAAGTTAAAAAAAGAGAATTCCGTCCCTATTTTTGCTTTGAAGGCTTGTACAAACTTTTAATGAAATTATTGGATTTAAACCCAAAAAACCTATTGTTGCTGTGTCTGCAACACTAGAATTGAACTAAAAACTTCTAACAGAACGGAAAGTAATATACAAAACTCTAGCACTAGTACACAAATTTCTGAATCCGAAGAAATAGATTTACATTAAAAAGGAAAAGGTTGTGTTTTAGGTAAGTGCCAAGCATGTATTGGACTAAAAACGTATAAATCTGAGTTCACAAATCATAAAAAGGTTCTGTAACCATGCAGCAAACACGACGCTTCTAGCCCAAAGGATTGTGGTCCAACAGTAACAGGAATACCCGTAAGAGTGTGACTCATGTTCAAATTCCTCCACCCCAATATGGTAGTCAATAGCTCCATCCGACATGCAACAAAGTTCTGTAACTATGACAAACATGCTAAAAGCTTCGTAACCATGCATAATTTGTGGATCCCTGTGATGCAGATGCAACACTTTAGGTCCAATGGGTTGTTGTGCAACAAAACAAGGACACTCTGAGTGTGACTTGAGTTCAAATCCCTCCACAGCAATAACATGGCCAATAACTCCAACCTACATATGTTAAGGTTGTGGTGTGGGAAGGCTGGGGCACATTCGAGCAAATATTTAAATTGTAAGCCACCCTTGGAGCCCTCCAGTAATTCACAAAATTTGGAGAAAGCTCAGGTTGTTGGATATGTAATTAATGGATCATGTAATATCATTTTTCAGAAATCAATTGTGTTAATATCAAACTAATCTTCATTCATGAATAGTGGGGTTAATTGATTCCAGAATAATGATATGAAGTAATGATATACTCCAGACATATTAAATGCATACAAAGCTTAAAAAAAACTAATTAATTTATTGTAATGAGCTTTCCTGCCAAAATTTTTTGGGTAAAAAAAATTAATCTTGTAACAGGGATTCCCTGCTCTCTTGAAATTGGAAAGCAATTATCCCACGGAAGGGGCAGCAGGGGCCACGTGAAATTTCTCAGCGGGGATTTAGGATAGGATGCCATGGGAGGACTTGGGCTGGTACTTTTCATCGATAGGTGATTCCATTAAAGTGTAATATCAGGTAAATAGGAAATTTTAGAATCTTCACTGAAAAGTTGAAGTGGTCATAGTTTTAGGAGAAAAGTTTATGCAGGTCCTGGAGAGAGGAGGCTGGAGGTTTCCCATGTCAGCAGAAAATTGCTAGGAACTTGAACTGCCAAATGGCATCTATTTGTTGGTGTAATTTTTTTTTTCTAAATTCTCCTAGAGTTACTAAATAACAATTTTATTCTCTTTCTTTTGAAAATGTGGAGCCCAAGCAGCCATTTTCAATTGGCATGAGACACATTCATTAAAACTGCTCTTAAAATATCTGAGAAGCACGTGTTGAGAAACTTAGAAAGCACCTTTCAATGGGCACAGTGCTATTATGTATTATCCATCGAACATAATGGATGCACAACCGTAAATAATACTTCATTAAAATTCAAATACATATTGGGTTTTGAATTTCAATTAATCTTTTGTCCAAAATGTGGAGCTATTCTCAAGGGCAAGGTCCAGTGGAATATTTAAATGTCTTACTTAGAAATGTAAATTAGATGATACATTTGTCAATAAACCTCCCTAAAAACCCTCATCAGGTCCTACAAACTTCTAGTCTAGTTTGCATTTTAAGGAAATGGTTATGTTTGTCCGTGATTCATATTTATAGACTTTGCATGGTACCATCCATAGAGGATAAACGTGAGATGCATCTCCTCCACCGGACCACATCATTTGCCTTAATCTATAAAGATCTCCTATTTGCAATCGCCTAAGCTTCTTTTGATATCTACTTCCTAAGTAGAAATCTGACTACTTGCATATAATAATTACATGGTATATTTAAGGAAAACAGAAAGTCTCCACATCCCCAAGCACAAGGCTTAATTCCTCTATAATGAGCCCTATATGTGACTTAAAAGATCAGTTATTAAATAGTATGCGCAGCTTGTTCCAGTAGCTTGGCGAAGTTTATTATTCTGACAAATTGCTTTCAGTTTAAAAACAAAAACCCAAAAGTGGGATGAGCCGAGTGATAAAACCATCATGATTTTCTTGAAGCCTTATAATTAAATCCCCAAAAATCATATTACATATTAAAATGTATAAGTACTGAATGTTGAATTGGGTAAATTAATTAGTTCTTGGCATGGCATATCCTAACAAATGAAGCCGGGTGCAAGTTCTGAGTGAATTTGACAGTGGGAAACACTTAGAAACAATGTACAAATCCAAGATGAATTCCATAGAAGTAATACACCACAGTTGCGACGGCTAAGCAGAAGAATACCATCCCATTAGTTGAATAAGGTACACTAATTAAATAAACTACAGATTCCAGTTCTAGGCCCTGGCAAGTCCAGGGTGAATTTTACCGATTGTAACATCTAAGCGTAGGAAAACCAGGCAAGGGGATACTATCTTAACAAATTCAAAAATAAAAACAAACACCTGGAGTGATCCGAAACGTCAATCTAAACTATACCATGTTTTTCTGTAAAAAATCATTTCATTATACAAACACGTAGATGAAACCCTAGCAGGTAAACACGTTGCTTTTGATTTTTTTGATTTTTCATTTTTAGGTAAGAACCCAACTTACAAAATTTTGAAGGATAATTTTTCTGCAAATCTAACCTACAAAACTACAAACACGCTACGAGAAAATAACACGATAACATACCTTTACGTTAAAATTGGCGTCTGAAATTTTCAAGAAACACAGACCTTTGCAAATAAGACGCAATGTTTAATTGCTCAAATGTTATTTGATAAAAGATTTTTTTAACCCTTAAAACTTACCAATTTGCTCTTTAGAAAAGCCTGCTGTTAAGAGGAAATTTACGTAGAAGTTTCCAGTAGACTTGGATGAGGAGGATTAGTGGAAGCAAACTGTTTGAAGTGAATTAATGGCTTCAATGCAGTACATATTAGTAAGCAATGGTTAGAAGGTGGCAGTTTTTAGGGTTATATGTACAATCAAAATTGGCGCCAAATTGACAGGGGGAAAAATTATAGGGATATGTTACTAAATTAAATTGTTATTTTTATTTTATTAATTAATGAACATGGCAGAGATGATAATCACAAGTTTGCTCCTCTCTCGTTAGGAAGGGATGGTATTTAGAATTTGTTATTCAGGGTGGATCAAATTGGCCAGTCATCTTTCAAACGTTGTTGTAATGGGGAAGTCATTTTCCTAAAATATTAGAAATAGTATATTTTTGTCTTTGGTTTAGCTTATAAGTGTATTTTTATTTAATCTGGTTTACATCAATTTCTATATATTTGTTATTTACTTATTATTATTGCATTTTCATTTGCACTTACTTTTATGCACTCTCCCTACCGTGAAATCATTCTTTTAGTTCTAAGATTCATTTTCGAGTGGCTTGGGATTGCCCTCTTCAATCCCGAGGCATGTGGGAACGAACCTATGAAATTCAAATTCTATGTTTCCTACCCCTTAAACTAGGCATTATAAGTCAACTAACACATCTTAATGCAAGATATTGCTATGTCATGGCATTTAAAGACATTTAATGTGTAATTATTTAATCAATCTAGGAATATAAGAATGCACTTACAAGGAAAATAACTAGAGCAAGCTTCAATTTCTAAGGGAATCAAAGAGTCAAATCTATGACCATTGTCGTCTAAGCCATCTACATGTCTGTGTTAACCTGCTAAATGAATTTGATCTAAGAGAACATGTTAACCTATCAAACCAACAAACTCCTAAACTGTGTCCCTAAACACCACCTTGACAAATTCAAATATTGAAGAAAACATAGGTGAAGGAATTTTTAAGCGCAGATATTATCACATCGTTCATACGTAGTAGTACAAATAAAACCTATAAGTGTAAGTGTCTAAAAACTAAACATGTGTATAACACAAGTCCAAGGATGACTCAATGGCCTAGCACATGACTCGTGTGGCATGAATATTACTCTTTACTATTCCTAATTGATGAAAGTGCCTAGTTAGTTCATAGGACCTCCCTTTGTCTTTTGTTTTATGTTCATTCAACATATATTTTACCTTTGTGCTTTGTCACCTTCCAAAACTTGTGTTTTGAACTTTAAACGATAAAATTGGCCCTTTTAAATTGAATCACCTAGCGATTCTATTGGCAAAGCAAGCGATTCTATTGGCAAAGTAAGTGATTCTACCATTTAAACTTGTGCGTGTGAATTCTTGCATGCATCCATCTTGGCACTATTTTGGCATTTAAACTTTTGATTACTTGATCTTAAATTATGCCTAACTTGTCTAACTTCACTTCCCTTGCACTAATTATGGATTGAGATTATTTTAATAGACATGTTTTTGTTATTTTGGGGGTCTTTTCTCCTTGCACCTTCTAACTCTTTCCAATATAACCTCCCATTTTAGCACCAACTTCAACCTTTTTGTTTTTGCCATTGTGAAGGAGAGAAGTACTAGTTCTTTAACAAGTTGTCAACAACTCCTAGGGTAGTATCATTACAATTTGTCATTACAATACAACCTCTAGGCTCTTTGTTTAATTATCAATAGCTTCAAAGTCCATACTACAATAGTACTTTTTGTTTTTGGTATCCTTCACATTGTTTTTCTTTTATTTTCTTCCTACCATCAAAAAACCCCAATAGAAAAGAAGGAAAGAGAAGGCAAAGTTCGGTCCTAAAGGACACTACTGCCACAACACCATCAATCTCTAACATCTTAGATTATCAATTCCTAAGTGTGGAAATTCATTTATTTTAGTTGTTTTAATTCCAATATTTTGTTAATTCTGGAGTAAAATAGTTTTAATTAGTTTTAATTAGCAGTATACCCTTCTTTGAGTCTAAGCGTAGGAATACCAAGCAAGGGGATACTATCATATTAACAAATTCAAAAATAAGAACCCAACTTACAAACACGCAGATGAAACCCTAGCAGGTAAACACATTGCTTTTGATTTTTTTGATTTTTTTGATTTTTCATTTTTGGGTAAGAACCCAACTTACAAAATTTTGAAGGATAAATTTTCTACAAATCTAACCTACAAAACTACAAACACGCTACGAGAAAATAACACGATAACATACCTTTACGTTAAAATTGGCGTCTGAACTTTTCAAGAAACAGAGACCTTTGCAAATATGATGCAATGTTTAATTGCTCAAATGTTATCTGATAAATAATTTTTTTAACCCTTACAGCTTACCAATTTGCTCTTTAGAAAAGCCTGTTGATAAGAGGAAATTTACGTAGAAGTTTTCAGTAGACTTGGATGAGGAGAATTTAATGGAAGAAAACTGTTTGAAGTGAATTAATGGCTTGAATGCAGTGCATATTAGAAAGCCATGGTTAGAAGGTGGCAGTTTTTAGGGTTATATATGCAATCTAAATTGGCGCCAAATTGAGGGGGGGGGGAATTATAGGGATATGTTACTAAATTAAATTGTTGTTTTTTTTATTTTATTAATTAATGAACATGCTAGAAATAACAATCACAAGTTTGCTCCTCTCTCAGTAGGAAGTAAGGCTTAAATTTGACAGTTGTATAGCTGTATTTAGGCATTTTTGTTATGAAAGGAGAGATTTTGGACAAACTGTTAAAATTTATATAGGATTATGATGATATACATATTTGGCTTTTATATAATTTACTTATACTAAGGTATGTTATAGTATTTTAAAGGTACCATTGAATAGATAATTGTCATAAAAAATTGCCAAGATAGACTATCAACTTTAAGCCCTAAAGGGATGGTAATTAGAAATTTGTTATTCAAGGTGGATGAAATTGTAAGTCATTTTTCAAACATTATTGTAATGGTGAAGTCATTTTCCATTTAGTTTTTTTTTTCTATTTTGGTAAAATGATTCAATGTAATAAAATATTAGAAATGGCATATTTTTGTATTTGGGTTGATTTATAGTTGATCTTTATTTATTCTTCTAGTTTATATAAATTTCTATATATTTGTCATTTACTTACTATTATTGGATCCTCATTTGTACTTACTTCTATGCATCCTCCCCACCTTGAAATCGTTATTTTAGCTCTAAGATTCATGTTTGAGTGGCTTGGGATTAACCTGGTACAATCCTAAGGCATATGGGAAATGAACCTGAAATTCAAATTTTATGTTTCCTACACCTTATACTAGGCATTATAAGTCAACTAGCAAATGTTTTATGCAAGATATTGCTATGTCATGGTATTTAAAGACATTTAATGTGTAATTATTTAATCAATCTAGGAATATAAGAATGCAATTACAAGGAAAATAACTAGAGCATGCTTCAATTTTAATGGAATCAAAGAATCAAATCTATAATCATTGTCATCTAAGCCATCTACATGTCTATGTGTATTATCTTTGATATTTCTCACCATTATTAACCTGACTTGCTAAATGAGTTTGATCTAGGAGAACACATTCACCTATCATTTGAACCAACAAACTCCTAAATGGTGTCCCTAGACACCACCTTGACAAATTCAAATATCAAAGAAAATAAAGGCGAAGGAATTTTTAAGTGCATATTTTATCAAATCGTTCATGTGTAGTAGTACAAAGAAAACCTATATTTGTAAGTGTCTAAAAACTAAACATGCATATGTCACAAGTCCAAGGATGACTCAATGGCCTAGGACATAAGCCACGTGGCATGAATATGACTCTCTTTACTAATCATAATTGATGAAAGTGCCTAGTCAGTTATATGAAATCCCTTTATCTTTTGTTTTATGTTCATTAATCATTTGTTTTACCATTATGCTTTGTCACCTTTCAAAACTTGTGTTTTGAACTTTAAATGATAAAATTGCCCCTTTTAAATTGAATCACCTAGGTATTCTAATGGCAAAGCAAGTGATTCTACAATTTAAACTTGCGCGTGTGAATTTTTACATGCATCCATCTTGGCATTTAAACTTTTGCTTACTTGACCTTAAATTACACCTAACTTGTCTAACTTCACTTCCCTTGCACCAATTATGGATTGAGATTATTTTAATAGACATGGTTTTTTGTTATTTTGGGGGTCTTTTCTCCTTGCACCTTCTAACTATCTCTAATATAACCTCCCATTTTAGCACCAACTTCAACCTCTTTGTTTTTGTCATTGTGAAGGAGAGAAGTACTAGTTCTTTACCAAGTTGTCAACAACTCCTATAGTAGTATCATTGCAATTTGTCATTAACATACAACCTCTAGGCTCTTTGTTTAATTATCAATAGCTTCAAAGTCCATCCTACAATAGTACTTTTTTGTTTTTGGCACCCTTCACATTGTTTTTCTTTTATTTTCTCCCTACCATCAAAGACCCCTAATACAAAAGAAAGAAAGAGAAGGCAAAGTTGGGTTCCAAAGGACACTATTGCCACAGCATCATCAATCTCTAGCAAATCTTGGATTATCAATTCCTAGGTGTGGAGGTTCCTTTATTTTAGTTGTTTTAATTCAAATATTTTGTTAATTATAGAGTAAAATAGTTTTAATTAGCTCTATACCCTTCTTTGAGTCTACAACACTCTTTTGCAATGCCTTGGATTTTAGGAAATAATTAGTTTGTTTAATCAGATTAGTTTATTTTGTAAATATCTATTTTGTAACAATAATATATTTCTCTTAGGAAACAACAAAACCAAACAAATACTTGCAAAATACAACCATCAATCTCCAAGCAACAAGTACTAAATTGATCAAGTAACCACAAGGCACAAAGCAAGAAGAAACAAAAATTTATTTGCTAGTTTCATACAAAAATAAGTGAGTTGTGTCGTCTATTTTATTTTATGAGAACATATTTTGAACCAAAGAAGGTTGGGAAAAACATCTAGATTAATTCATTTATTCATTTGTCATTGAAGTCATTTTTTCAAGTTAAGACATAAGCAAAAGAAAAGAGAAATAGAAGTTGATGGTTTTAATGTCATTTTTTAGTTGCATGTAAATAATTCAAAAACATAAAAAGAACAAAAAAATTAGTTGCACTCATATAGAATTCAATGTTCATTTCTAGACAAATTATTAATTATTTACATATTGGACCTTGGACATGAAAATACATAAATTAGACATGTTTCATTAAATAATTCTATATTGTTTATTTCGGTACTTAGTTTGTTAGAACATAATGTTATTAGGGGAACCCTTATAACATTTATATAATGTTCTAATATAAGGTTTCAAAACCTTATAACATTTATATAATGTTCTAATATAAGGTTTTAAAACCTTATGTTATAAAGCATATACCATTTCATAATTAAAATAATCTAATAACTATTAGATTATTAATTATTTACAAATGGTTGCTTTGAATGGGTGTGACTAATACCCTTTCAAGTATTTTTCCACCCCTTCTCCTCTATTTAAGGAGGTTCTCTCTCATTTGAGAGGGTGTGAATTTAGAGTTTTCCAGTAAATTATATCACTATGCACAAAAGGTATTATTGGCCATGTGGAAGTATGTAGAGTATATCCCCAGGTTTAGTCTATTTCTTAATAGACTAAATTTGTAAGTGTTTTAATAAAATGATGCTTTATGGGGTTTTTAACCGAAAGGGTTTTCCCCATGCATACGTTGTGTAATGTGTTAAATCTACGCTTGTATAATTCTCTTTTATATTTATATTATATATTGTTTATAATTATTAGTATCCTAAGATCCTAATTTCTATAAGCAATCAATTCATTAAAAAACATTAAACAACAACATGAAACCTTGGGACCATTTTCATGCAAGACAAAAATGCTCTAAAACTTAATCTCAGCAACCAAACATTCAACAAAAGATGCAGACCAAGATCAAGGCCCCATTGAAGGGTTGTTGATGTAGGCAACTTACTAAAACAAAATTAGAGATTTTAAAACCAAAACAAGTACTGTTAGAAAGAACAACAAATACGTTTAGATTATACGTGAAAAATAATAGACTTCCACAATATAGATGCATACATTCAAACAGTTGTTAACTTTCAGATTTTAACATTAATAATACTAAACTGATCATAACACTCCTACAAATCAACAACTCTTTATATATGACTCATTCAGTCAACATTACTTCATTGTTGTAAAACAAAAATTCATAGATCGAAATTGGATGCCATACTACACATACTGACTTCACTTATTAACTTAATCTTCCTAGGGACTGATTGTTCCATCAACATATCTAATATTCTGATTTTTGAATTCCACAACACAACAAATGGCAGCACTAAATATGTCCTCTAACCTATGACTCTTACATTGACATCGACTCCAAAGAAATGAAAGCCAACTTCAGTGCTCAGCTTCACAAGACAAATAATAGAGAAATTAGTCTCCATTTAAAAAATTTCAACTCATCTTTGAACATATTACCACAATGACTCAGAAAATATTCTTGAATGACTTCCTTTTCCCTCCAATGATTATAGTGTATTCTCCCAACACTACTCGTCATCGAGCAAAATGTAATTTCTTCCAACAGACTAACATTTCATCATAATACCAAAAAGTAGATTCATAACACCTATGAGATACAAAAAATGTACTACAATGTGAAAACCACCTACTATGGACCCACAATACACATCAGAATATTACTTTGACTACCCTAATCTTGTGATCCCAATGGAAAAATTCTTCTAAAATACTCCTTTACTCTTCATTCCACTACCCTTGCCTTATCAAATGCTTGAGTTTTTCTTTATAAAGAATGGAGGAATCCCATTTTGGGAGGTTGTCACTATGTGCTACTATCCATAAGTCCCAACCATTACTACTAATAAAAGAAAATTCTCAAAATAGTTGTCGCCCATTTTATTGTCTCTGTTGGCACCTAGATTTTCAAGCCAAGTATTTGCAAAATCTTGTCAAATTCCTCAATTTTTTTTTTAAGGGGTAGAAGTTCAAAATCAAATAGATCCAATTGGAATCATACCCAAGTAAGGAGCACATCTTATTAAAGAGCCAAATGGGTACCTACAGTTTAAATTTGGTGAAGATTTATGATTTTTGGCTAAGTTATACTCATCGCTCCATTTGGACATCCAGGCATCTGGTTGCATTCCTTTGTATTCCAACTAGACATCCGATTGTATTTCATGTCTAGATCCTACTATCTTATGTTGTTCAAATCTGGATGCACTTATTGCATGTTGATGTGGAATATGTTAGGTTGGAGTATGATGTCATGACTCATCCAAACGCTATTGGATGTTGAACTCTAACTAGATGTGGAACACGGGATGAACTGAATGTTTGTTGTGTAGGATTGGGTTTGAGTTAGTGTATTGGGATTATGTTGCCTTGTCTTATCTAGATCCAGTTGTATTTCATGTCCGAATCTGGTTGCATCAGGTCCTTTATATTCCAATGGGACATTTGCTAACTGGATATCCTATTGAGTTTCAATATTTGGATCCAGTTGCCTTATTCATATCCTGCAAATCTTCCATCAAATATATATGATTTGAGATACCCTAAATGGAAGAAAATTCTAAAAAAATCTAAAATATTCGAATATTATCCTTTGCTCCTTTGTGTAAAATTAAGAAAAAAATATATGTGTAAGTCTTGTCTTTTACTTGTGTTTTCCTTAGTGTTATCGACAGATCGGCCAGTTCATGAACTTGTGAGTTGGCTGATTAGTTCAAAAGCTCGCTGATGGAGAAATCAGTTGATGGATGAAGCCAAGCAAAGCAAAGAAAGAGAAGTCAATTGCTGGATCGGTGAACTTGCAAACTCATTGATCAGTTTGTGATTTTATCTATTCGTTGATCACCAATGAGAAGCATGTAGATGATGAGGAAACAAGGTAAAAGAAAGGAAAGATAAGTGCTCATCGGTGAAGTGGGTGGTTCACGAACCTACCAGTTCATTGATTGCTAGGTTCATCGATAGGCAAACTCACCGACAGAAAGGGGCAGGTTTGAAGAAGGAGGAAGGAGCTGATGAAGACGCCATTACAAAGGAAGAATGACTCAATATAGATCAGAAAAGACACAGAATGAAAACCTTCTCTTCATAGCTAAAATGGAAATGGAGACAAGAGAGGTCCAGGAGAGGACACAATCCATCAAATGCATACAATTCTGGGAAATATCATGAGGCCATGATCAAATGTCAAGCGCTTTTGCTGAACATTCCAACTGGGCATCTGTCAAGTGGACATTTCAAACTGGATATCCTATTGCATATCCACATCCGATTGCAATGCTTCATTTCTAACCAAACTTTTTTCTAACCAGATATCCTTTTGTATATCCACATCCGGTTAGCTTGCAGGATGGCCTAGAAATGCCCAGAAATACAGGAAAAAAGGTCGCTGACTCTTTTGATCGCCATTAATGTAAAGTGGGTAGTTGAAAATGAGGTTTTGATTGCAGTAGGTGGAATTGTTGGGGTTTTCCTGCCCATTCTGCCATTAGACCCAAGTTGTGAAAGCTATAAATGAAAGATTGGAATTCATTTCAAGGGTTGGTCACTGAGCCAATTTTCTAGAGGTGCAAGTTCTCATGGTGGATCTAGGGCATCAAATCACATCAGTCTGGTCTACAAGTGAAGGGATATATTTAGCATAGTGTAGGAAGGATGTGTAAAGCATATTTGTATGTAATGGAATGTCTCCATAGGAGTCTGTAATGATTTTGCCAAATGTATAATCGCAGCTATATGTTTTCCCTTGCCACATTTGTTGGCACAATTGCAACTGGGGTTTAGAGGTGTGTGATAGCATTCAAGTTAATTCAAGGATTTGTATTTGTCATTCCTTTTGTTGCATATGAATCATTGTAGTTCTTTCTTGGATTATTAAGCATGTCCATCACATGAAAGTCTATTTGTGATATGTATGTGAATGTATATTTGGTTCCATTGATCCTTTGTTGCATATTGTCTTTCCTCCTTGCACTCTATGACTCTGTTTCCCAATGGATTAGGCACCGGTCCATATTAGTGGGACCAAACATGATTTTTATCAAACCCCTGTCTTGTTAGACGTAGGAGTAGGATTAGGTTAGGTTCTACATGCTATTCTCAGTTTTTGTTCAATAACCATGGATAAATTTGAAGTGATACAAAATTGTTCTAATCATTGGTGAATCATGTACATGCATTCCTACACTATGTGTGTTGCGTATGTAAAGATAAGTGGAATCATTTGAAGGAATGTAATATTGTTATATCTGGGTGCAAATGTATAGTGCAGTGATCAACTTAATCAAAGGTTTTAGCAACAAGCTTACTTTGATCTAGTGATAGTTTTGGGATCAAGGTTACATTTGGCTATTGATGCAATGTTATGGATTATAGGAATATCTTATGTCTTTAGGAATATCCCTCCTAAGACTAACTAAGCTCGAAGTGTACAGGAGTTTACCCACTCTTATAAGTTTTCCAAAACCACCCCTAACCTATTGACAAACCTCTTTCAATCACCTTGATGGCACCCCTGGCCTAGGTGATTGTGAAATGTTTTAGGGTTTCATGTTATTATAATTTTAGGAACCAACATTTTGGCGTCGTTGCCAGGGATAAAGGTTACTTTAGTCGTTATCAAGTTTTAGGTAGCTAGAGCATTTTTCATGCCTCTATAATAGTGATCTACATTTCTATATTTTGTTTGGGTAAGTTTGGCCTCTCGTCAACTTACGCCAACATTTTGGCGCCATTGCTAGAGATACATTATTGCTGGGTTGGAAAGAATTTGAAGACTCTACTAGTTGGAGAGCCTAGGATTATTTTGTAGCCTTGAAGATTGTCATGCTTCAAGGAATTCCTTTTTTTTTGAGGAGGTGACAACTTTGTTGTTGAAGAACACGAATAAATTTGTTGTTGCTTTACTATTGGTGAATCAAAGACCCCATTTCAAGGTGCAACAACTGGTGAAATAAAGGTACACATGGTTTTCTCCCTGACCTTTAAGGATTGTTTTTCTTGTCATTTTGAAGGAACAAATTTGTATGCCTCTTGCTTTCTGCCCTACCTTGGAGAATGCTTTACTATTGGCCAATTGGTATGAACATGGATACCCTAGGGATTCTCCTTCCTATGCATCTTCTTATGTTGTAGGTTACCCTAGAAACTATCAGGCTTTAGACCATTCTAGCAATGCATATTCCAGTTGTGGCTTTACATGTTATACAAACCCAAACCTATATGCACCCATGCAAAATCCAAATGAATTATCAATGAAAAAATATGAAATTGATAATACTAAATAGTTGCTAGAGTCCTTATGGCATCGAGAGGAAAAAAATGAAAATGATGTTAAGATGTTAGAGTCTAGGGTGTAGTTGAATGCTTGCCCCATTGTCCCTAAAAATCAAAATGCTTAGTCCCATGTTATTCCCTTGGATCTAATTTACAACCAGTTAGACCTCTCTTGGGTTGATTAAAAAATGATGAGTATGCCAACCAAGGTCTACAAACAATTTCCCAAGTTTGATGGGTACAACATTGGGGAAAGGGACACACATGTTGATGTATTCTTAGAATTTATGGAAACATTTCAGTTTGAGGATGAGGATATGTACATGAGATTGTTTGTTAGGTCATTACATGGAAAGGTAAAAGAATGGATCCAATATTTTCTATGGAAATCCTTTGTCTCATGGACTTAACTTGTGGCAGTGTTTGAGAATGAATTTGCCAAAGGTCTTGACCCTGTTGATCTTGTCATAGAGCTAGAAAAAATTGAAAGACAAGAGGGAGAGTCAAGCAAGGATTTTGGTCACAAGTTTGTTGTTGCTCTTTCCCATATTCCAAATGGTTTTAGACCTAACACTCCCACTTGCATTGATATGTTTTTTGAAGCATATGAAACTGGACTAAGTTATGTACAAGAAGATTTCAAAATAACAAGTAGGCAGTAGACATATTTTTCTCTAGATTCCATGGAGAAGATAAGAGATGACTACATAAAAGGTTTGTTGTCCACAAGTGTGTGTATATTGGTAATAAACATGTTGATATGAACAACAAAAATGTGGATATGAGCAATCAGATGAATGCAACATCAAACTATGATGATTGTGTAGTCAGGAGGGTATAAAGTGAAGTTGGTGCATTATATAACAATGATGCAGATCATGGTGAAAGTAGTATATGCACCAACCTTCTATTGGATAGTTCATCGGTAGAAGATGGAAATGATAATATCAATGATGACTTCTAGCCTATTGTTGAGGTATGTGGTTCAGTGAACAATGAGGATGATGTGTACGGGGATGAACAATAAATAGGATCAACTCATGAGATTGATCATGTTAATTGTACACATATAAGTGAAATATAATGTGAGCAAGCAATCAATTTCTTGTTTGATGAGTTGTCCTTTGTTGTTCCTATTTGTGATGATGAAGAAGTTGGCATTTGTTTGCACAAGGAAGATGGAGATATGGCTGCACTTGATAATAACCGATCTGAGATAATTGTTAGTGCAGTCCTAAATTTTTAGTTAGAAGAACTTGCCTTGGACTGTGAAGACGATGATCATGTGGACGCATATGAGAACCTATTTACGTGGTGCAAGGTATGTTGTCTTCCTCATGTTGAGTGTGCTTCATCTAAGCCACTAAGAATTAATATAGAAATGAAGGAAGAATATATGTGTTAGTAGTCTGTTCGCAGTAGTGATTATGACTCAATAGATTACTAGAGTGGACTTAAACAAAGAGGCAATTTGAAGAACAAAGTTTTTCACTCAAGGTGTCTCATGATCTTGATTTATGTGTTGATGGTTTGGATTGTAGACTGAGTCATGTGTATGATTCAGAATTTGAAAGTTGTAGCAACACATGTGAAAGTTGTGTTCAAGAGCTTGGTGGTAATGCAAATGAATATGAGTCTTTCCACTTTGATGTGGAATGTTTATCAATTCTTGAATGTGTTGGTGTTGTAGTAGAGGTTGAGTCCTTTGTATGGGACATTGATGTGAATGAACAACAACGCATGTGTATGCTTGAACTTCAACATATGGTAGCCCAACTTGAACGTATACCCAAGATGGAGTCTTTCTAGTTTGCTCTGCAAGATGAAGTGTCTTCTCTTGTGGATCAGCAATGCATCCAGGTACCGTTCTTCTTGCCATGTGAATTGAAGTCATTCTCCTTTTCCCTTAATTTGCATGAAGAGGTCAGCAAGTATGATAGTGTGGCACTTGATGATGGATGCTTTCTTCCATATTTCTATTTTGATGCCAACCTAGTTCTATATATTTCACCCTCTGTTGCTAGGAACAAACATGGTGTATTGAATAAATTGAGAAGCTATTATTTTTGGCTTCCCTATAACAGTGTTTTCAATGGTGAAGTTTGTCTTCATGTCATGTGCAGTGGTTGTAGATTGGTGCATGCAAATGGAAAACTTCAGTTGTTGCAATTGGGTGATGAAAATTATTTTGGTTTGAGGGAGATCAACCCCTTCATTCATCTTGTCTTTGACAGAGGCAAGTAATTTCATCAGTCTTGCATAGGTTTAACCTGCAAGTCCCTACAAATTTTGGTTATAATCAACTTTCCTTTTGTGCCCTCATGCCTATGATTGTATGTTCTCTTGTATATATGCCCTTGGTGTAAATATGTTGTTCCCCCTATTTGTTTTGTCTTTTGGTCTACTCAGAGATATTCTAGATTCTTGCAATATCAATGTTTAACACACATCTCCAACCAGAGCTAGTGTTAGCACCCATATTTTCAAGCCAAGTATTTGCAAAATCTTGTCAAATTCCTCAAATTTTTCCTAAGGGGTATATGTTCAAAAATTTGATAGAACCAATTAGAATCATGCCTAAGTGAGGAGTGCATCTTGTTAAGGAGCCAAATGGGTACCTACAATTCAAATTTGGTGAAAATCTGATATTTTTTGCTAAGTTATGCACTCATCGCTTCATCTAGACATCTAGTTGCACTCCTTTGTATTCCAACTAGACATCCAGTTGTATTCATGTTCAGATCCTTTTGTCTTATGTTGCTCACATCTGGTTGCACTTATCGTATGTTGATGTGGAATATGTCAGGTTGGAATATGACGTCATGACTCATCCAAATGCTATCAGATGTTGAACTCTAACCAAATGTGGAACACAGGATGAATCGAATGTTCATTGTGCAGGATCAGATTTGAGTTAATGTATTCAAATCCTATTGCCTTGTCTTATCTGGATCCAGTTGTATTTCATGTTTGGATCTGATTCCATCACCCTTTATATTCCAATTGGACATTTGCTAACTAGATGTCCCATTGAGTTTCAATATCTGGATTTGGTTGCCTTATTAATATCCTATAATTCTTCCATCAAATATATCTAATCTGAGATACCCTAAATTGAAGAAAATTCTTGAAAAATCTAAAATATCCTAAATGCTTTGCTCCCTTATGTAAAATAATGAAAAAATTCTAAGTGTAAGAGTCTTATCTTTCACTTGTGTTTTCATTAGTGTTATCAGCATATCAACCAGTTCGTGAACTTGCAAATTGGATGATTAGTTCAAAATCTCACCAATGGAGTGATCAGCTGATGGATGAAGCTAAGCAAAGAAAAATAAATAGAAGCTAATCACTAGATCGACAAACTTGCAAACTCACCAATCAGTTCGTGATTTCATCTATTCACTGATTGCTAATGAGAAGCATGTAGTTGATAAGGAAACAATGCAAAAGAAAGAAAAGCTAAGTGCTCATCGGTGAAGTGGGTGATTCATGAACTTACTAATTCACCGATCGCCATGTTCATTGATAGGTGAACTCACTAATAGAAAGGGTTAGTTTCGAAGGAGTAAGGAGATGATGAAGACACCATTATAAATGAAGAATAGCTCAATACAAATGAGAAAAACACAGAATGACAACCTTCCCTTCATAGCTAAACTAGAAATAAAGACAAGCAAGGTCTAGGAGAGGACACAATCCATTATCATATAGTTCTAGGAAATATCATGAGACCGTGATCAAACATCAAGTGCTTCAGCTGGACATTCCAACTGGACATCATTCCAATCGGATATCTCTCAAGTGGACATTCCAAACTAGATATCCTATTGCATATCCACATTCGGTTGCAATGCTTCATTTCTAACTAGACTTTTTTCTAACCGGATATCTTGTTGCATATCCACATCTAGTTAGCTTGCAGGATGGCCTAGAAACGTAGGAAAACACGCCGTTGACTCTCTAGATCACCATTAATGCAAAGTGGGTAGTTGAAAATGAGGTTTTGATTGTAGTATGTGGAGTTGTTGGGGTTTCCCCACCCATTCTTCCATCAGAATTGAGTTGTGAAAGCTATAAATGAAAGATTGGAATTCATTTCAAGGGTTGGGCACATATCAAATTTTCTGGAGGTGCAAGTTCTCATGGTGGATCTAGGGCATCAAATCATGTTGGTCTAGTCTACAAGTGAAGGGATATTTCAACATAGTGTAGGAAGGATGTGTGAAATAGATATGCATGTAATGGTATGTCTCCATGGGAGTTTGTAATGATTTTGGCAAATGTATAATCACAGCTATATGTTTTCCCTTGACACATTTGTTGGTACAATTGTAGCTGAGCTTTGGAGGTGTGTGACAACATTGAAGTTAATACAAGGCTTTGTATTTGTCATTCCTTTTGTTGCATATGAATCATTGTAGTTCTTTCTTGGATTATTAAGTATGTCCATCACATGAAAGTCTAATGTGATATGTATGTTTGGTTCCATTGATCCTCTACTGCATATTTTCTTTCCTCCTTGTACTCTATGACTCTATTGCCCAATGGAGTAGGTACCGGTCCATATTGGTGAAGGACCAAACATTATTTTTATGAAAACCTCATCCTGTTAGATGTAGGAGTAGGATTAGGTTAGGTTCTACATGTTGTTCATGGTTCTGTTCAATAACTTGGGATAAATCTAAAGTGATGCGAATCTGTTCTAATCGTTGATGAATCATGTGCATGCTTGCACTATGTGTGCTATGTATGTAAAGATAAGTGGAATCATCTGAAGGAATGTAATATTGTCATATTTGGGTGCAAATGCATAGTGTAGTGATCAACTTAATTAGAGGTTTCAGCAACAAGCTTACTTTGATCTAGTGACAGTTTTGGGATCAAGATTGCATTTGGGTAATGTTATGGATTCTAGGAATATCTTGTGCCTCTAGCATTATCTCTCCTAATCCTAGCTGAGTTTGAAACTTGTAGAGGAGTTTACCCACTCTTGTAAGTTGGCCAATATTGCCCCTAACCTATTGACAAAACTCTTTCAATCACCTTGATGTCATCCCTAGCCTAGGTGATTTGAAATGTTTTAGGGTTTTAGGTTGTAATTCTAGGAACCAACAGTCTCCACTAGCTACTAGTCTGTGAGGAAAAGGTGCCAAAAATAAAAATTCACCAACATAATACTTCCATGATTTGATTTATAACACCTCAACATGTCTAAAATTAAGAAATTGCTAGAATTAGAAGATGCTACCAGTATTAGCCACTAAAATGCTCAATCACACATTGACATTAAAATTAACTATGAGCCAGCTATGCTCATGCATCAGACTCGTTGGGTAAGACATTTGGGAGCATAGTTCAAAAATTTGAGATAGTGATAAAATTGCACATTTTTCTACAATCTCCATTATTAAATCAACTATTTCGTAAGATTTTCTTCTTCACTTCTTCCAACACTTTGCTAGAATAAAACCTACTTTTAGCCAAATTTGTTCTTCATATTTTACTTCTCTCATGGACTTCTATCCACCATTAATTGCCCTTCTCCACCATCTCCTCCCTCTTTTCATGGGATTCAATCCACCATGAATTGTCCACATCCACCAAAAATCATCTTCACCTACAATCATATTTGCAAACAAATCAATAGAAATTTTCATAATTAGGTCTTTCTCCTCATTTGCTTTTGTAAAAACTTTTAGTTCAACCATTACAACTTTTGCTCCTTCTTTGCTTTGCACATTTAGTACCTCATCAAGGTACTTATGTTCGTGCTACTCCACATTGATCAACATCTATATATCCTTCAAAAGACTAATTCTAGCATCACAACTCTCAATCACTTCAACTTATTTTCTTACCACTTCATCTATGCACAAATTAACATTAAAGAAATTTCCAACTCTATTTCTTCACTCTTTTCTTCTTCTTCATTCCTATGACAATATCTTCATGTGAAGAATCACATTAATCAGATAGCTCATCAATCTTCTTCATATCAACTCCATGATCTAATATGGAGTCTTCACTAACCACCATCTCAACTCTTAAATCAACTACTATCTCTAAAGGAACTTCTACAACAACAACACTTTTATCATCTACAACTCATACTTTTGAACTTTAGTCACCACCATAGTTTTCTCTTCATTATCCTCTTGTACGAGGACTTTCACTTCTTTGCCCTTACCTTCCTCCATATTTGCAAGCAAAACAATGTTAGACAAAATAGGGTTTTCATCATCACCCTTCTTCGCAACAATCTCATCCTTCAAGACATCCGTGCCTTTGGAAAGAAAAGTTTCAATTACAATCATGTTCTTTTCTACTTTCATGCCACCTATATGACATTCTCCATCATTATTTACTACAACTTCTCCATATTGCATAGTGTCCAACTTATCCAATCTCAAATGGATGTCCATTATCTGTTTAAAGAGTTCCTTCTCTTGGTACTAAATTTTCTTCCTTTGGTATTGCACCATAGCTATCCACTCGATTGGCCTTGTCAAGACCATTCTTGTCCTTTTTTTGAAAGACATCTCCACTTTCAACTATCTGCAACAAACTCACTCACATTCAACAACTATCATCTACCCAACAATGTCGCTGGAAGATGCATGCTCTCTAAACCTCCTCTGCCCACTTCCACATATTGGAGGACATTAGTACATCTTCTACCTAGCATTACTTTTGTTGGAGGACAACTAACACATTACTTATTCTTTTTATCACCATTCACTTTCTAATCAACATCAACTTCTCAACACTCATCCTAACGATCAACCTACTCTTATACCATTTGATGCAAACTAAGATAAGACCCCATTAAAGGATTGTTGATCTAGGTAGCTTATTGAAACAAAACAAAATATTTTAAAACTGAAACAAGTATTGTTAGGAAGAACAATAAATACATTTAGATTATATGTGAAAAATAATAGACTTCCATAATATAGATGCATACATTTATATAGCTATTAATTTTAATAATACTAAACTGATCATACCACTCCTACATATTAACAACTCATTATATGACTCATTCGATCAAAATCACTTCATCTCTATAAGATCAAAATTCCCAAAATGAAATTGGACGCCATACTACACATATCAACTACACTTTATCATGCCCATGACAAGCCCACTTGTATGCTAGCCATACAAGCGGGCTAAAAAAAAAATTCCCTTAAATACATAGGATAATAAAACTTCAAAAAAGTGACTTTTAAATAATTACCTAAGATTCACTTATGAAGTCACTATCATGAAACGAGACAATGAGTTAGCTATTCTAGTCTGCAATTTCCCTATCAAAAGCAATAGTCAACTTAGGTCAAACTTTTGATATCCTGTGACTAAATTTTTAAAACTAAGTGGTAGGGAAATAAAACTATTGTTCATTTAATCTTGGCTAAACATGGTTGAAATATCTTGAAAATGATAAATAGTCCAAAGATAACTAATCATTCTTAATATGATATAACTTTAATTTTCAATTACCATAAAATAAAACTTTTAGTTAGTTTATAATATTACTAGCTACTTACAACATATTCATATATTAAATCTAAGCTTACAAATGTCCATATCCTAAACTAAAAAGGTAAATAAATAATTATCATCTAATTACTACATTGAGAATTAATTATTTTGTTTAATTCCAATGGTTACTTCTCAACTAAATAGCAATCAAAATGGGGGAAAACATACGAGTAAGTGCAAGAAGATGGGGGGCCAAAAAGGGGTCTTAAGTGGCCTCTTTTTTTCTGAAATCAGGAAATGCTGGCCTTGGATGAGAAATTGAGCATAGTTACACTCAAAATTTTAAGATGCAACAAAAACAATGTTCGTAGTGCTCCAAGTCTACTTTCTAAACTACTAATTTTTTTTTAAAATGGTATAGATTAAGGGGTTCAAAAGAGGGAGCCACAGAAATTGGTGTTGTTTCTATAAAAAAAAATAACATAACATGTTTTGTGGCTCCCTCAAAAGGTTAACTTTTTTTTGGTATTTTTAAAATCGTTTCAGTGAGAAATTAACTAATAGCATGTAGTGTATGCTCGATTTTTCTAATAATTTTTTAATGAATATTTGATTTTTTACTAATTTTCAAAGTGGACACATCCTAAAAAATAGAATTTTGGCCGTGCTATTGAAAACTAATTGAAAATCATTTTTTTTAATATGTGTAGAATGGAGTCTAGTTTCTAAAAAAATAATTTTTTGAAAGTTCAATGAACGGTTAATTTACAATGAAAAAAAGACCAAACACTAGTTTTTGCCCAAAAATAGACACACAAACAAAAGAAATTAAAGATGAAAGGCTTAACATTGTCAAAATGTGAAAAAAATTGCATTGTTAAATAGTTAAGAGAAAGCCTAACATTTCCTAGGTGTTTGATTTGTTCGACCTTGAAACACGTGCAAATCTGAGGGTTAGCACGAACGAAATAATGTGAAATCATGTAGAATATGCAAAAACATGTCTTTGAACATTGGGAAGGCACTCCAAGCCTTTGGGTTGGAAATCCAAAGCAAATCACAAGCCTAAGGCTTGGGATTCCCAAAGAAAAATATAACGTGAGCGCATTATAACACACTTGCACTATGTTTTGTTTTGTATTTTTTCCCTTTATCGCAAAGGTTTGCCCGATGTTTGTCATGTTTGACATAATGTGAGCGCGTTATAACGTGCTCGCGTTATGTCTCCCTTGGAAATTTTTATGTTCAAGGTTATTAAGCATGTATGTATGTATGCCTATATGTATGTATGTATACTTATATGTATGTATGTATGTTTGTATGCTTGAATGTATGTATATATGCATGCTTGTATGTATATATGTATGCTTGTATGTATGTATGTATGGTTGTATGTATGTATATAAGTATGCATGTCTGTATGTATGTATGTATGTTGAAGGTTTAGGGTTGAGGGATTAGGGTTTAGGCTTGATGGCTTAGGGATAAGGGATTAGGGTTTAAGGCATAGTGTCGAGAGTTGAGGATTTAGGAATAGGGATAACGTTTAGGGGTGGTGCAGGAGCACCTAAGAGAACACCCTGGAGTAAGAAGAAACAAATGATCAAAGGAGGAGCCCATGGATCAAATAAAATCAAATAGAACATCCTAGAACCAATTATGGCATATTGTAATGGGCAAAATGATGTAATGATCAAATGTCCTGAGGGTCCTGGTAAGGACCCTAGGACCAAAAAATGATGTAAGTGGGCCAATAGTGCCTCTAGAGTCAAATAAGAGTCAATTAGAGGTGTCTAAGGCTAGGAATAAGGTATAATGATTCTAAGACGATCAACCATGATGAACCATGATGTTTTGGTAGAGTAAAAGTCACTTAAAACAAAGTTTAATATTCAAATTTTTGAATAATGCATTTAGGTGGGAAAATCAAGAATGAATGGTTTTGGAAGTTTAACCATCTCCAACCTTTGGGAATTGGTTGTGGGAATCAGGATAAATGTTATAAAAACCTTCCCAAGGCATTGGATGTACGGCAATAAAACTTTTGGAGGACTGTTTTGTACGGCAGCCAAAGGAATAGCAGCAATTTTCAGTTTCCTTACATTTTCTTCTCATTTTCTGTTGATTCTTTGAGATTTGGTGTTTGGAAAATGTTTTAGACTCTCATCTAACAATAGTAGATCACTTTCCATGCTCTGAGAAGGTTTTTGTAGATAGTTTTATTGCTATTTGTGTTGACTGTCCTCAAGAACAGCAGACTGTTCTATGTAGTTTGAGAGGTGACAATGCATTATAGGACCTTCCCATGAATGTAAGAACCTGTTTCTCATGGTGTAGGTCCTTAATAACATGTATAATATGATTCTAACCTTTGCAAAGTAGGAGTGCAAATAGGCAGGTGATCACCATTGAAAGTCTAAGATTGCATGTGGAAAGAGCATTGAAATGGAGGCTCAGTTATAGCAGTAGGAGATTGGCCTTAATAAGGTGGTGTTTTTATGTTTTATGTTATCTAATATGATCAATTACATGGTGTTATACCTTTGAATGAGGTCTGGAAGTGATTGGAAGTGGAAGATCTAGCAAGCCCTAGGTTTTGAGGCCTAGAAAGGGGGGTTTTGTATTTGAACATCTGAATGTGCAAACCACCTGATAAAACCTAGAAAATACTTTGTTTTGAACCCTTTCCTAAGACTTTTTTTAGGTTTGAAGTGTGTGGGACAAGTTTTTCATAGGGTTCCTTTGTAAAATGGTCAATTTAGGCCTTGTAGAAAGATAGCTGGGTGTTAGGACAATCATATTTTGTCCAAAACAATAGTAGGTGAGTTTGGGATATGTTAAATAACTCAATAGAGGGTACTCATATCCATCATTATATCTAGAAGTTTTTTTGGGAAAGTTTGGAGAAAAGTGCAAATTAGTCGCTGAACAAGGCTACAAGGATTAGGCCTGTTTAAGGGGAACTGTCACGAATCTATCAAATTCGTTTGTGAAACCTTTTGAACCTTGTTGGTTGGGGTAGGTTGAGACCCTAGAAGGTACAAGAATTCATCTAAGAAGTTGAAATCCAAATTTGAGTCCTTTGGTGGAGTTTAAGGTAAAGGGAAGACTAGTGGAGTCTTATTGATTAAAGCCCACAAGCCATTATTGTTTCAAATCTTTTGATCTTGTTAAATTACCTTTGGAGACCTGATATCTCTGCATCAAGGGGTTAGGGTTTAGGGTTGAAGGATTAGGGTTTAGGGTTGAGGGATTAAGGTTTAGGGTTGAGGGATTAAGGTTTAAGGTTGAGGGTTGAGGGTTTACAGATAGCATTTAGAGTTTAGGGATAAGGGAATAGGGTTTAGGACCTTGAGGGATTAGGGTTTAGGGTTGAGGCTTTAGTGATAGCATTTAGGGTTGAGGGATTAGGGTTGATGGTTTACGGATTAGGGTTGAGGGTTTAAGGTTTAGAGTTTATGGATAAGGGATTAGGGTTTAGGACCTCGAGGGATTAGGGTTTAGGGTTAAGGCTATAGGGATAGAGTTTAGGGTTGAGGGTTGAGGGTTTAAGGTTTAGGTATAAGGGATTAGGGTTGAGGGTTGAAGGATTAAGGTTTAAGGTTGAGGGTAGAGGGTTGAGGGTTTAGGGATAGCGTTTAGAGTTTAAGGAAAAGGGATTAGGACGTTGAGGGACTAGGGTTTAGGGTCAAGGCTTTACAGATAGCATTTAGGATTGAGGGTTTAGGGATAGGGTTTAGAGTTTAGGGATAAGGGATTAGGGTCTAAGACCTTGAGGGATTAGGGTTTAGGGTTAAAGCTTTAGCTATAGCATTTGGGATTGAGGGATTAGAGTTGAGTGTTTAGGGATCTAGGGTTTAGAGTTTAGGGATAAGGGATTAGGGTTTAGGGTTGAGGCTTTAGGGATAGCATTTAGGGTTGAGGGTCGAGGGATTGGGGTTAAGGTAGATTTTTGAGGATAGAGGGATTAGGGATAGGGTTTAGGGTTGAAGGTTTAGGGTCGAGGGATTAGGGTTTAAAGTATAGTGTTGAGGGTTGAGGGTTTAGGAATAGGGATAGCGTTTAGGGTTTAGGGTTTAGGGATAAGAGATTAGGGTTGAGGGTTGAGGGATTAAGGTTTAGGGTTGAGGGATTGAGGTTTAAGGTTGAGGGTTGAGGGTCGAGGGTTTAGGGATAGGGTTTAGAGTTTAGGGATAATGGATTAGGGTTTAGGACCTTGAGGGATTAGGGTTTAGGGTTGAGGCTTTAGGGATAGTATTTAGGGTTGAGGGATTAGGGTTGAGTGTCAAGGGATTAGGTTTAAGGTAGAGTGTTGAGGGTAGAGGGTTTAGGGATAAGGTTTAGGGTTGAAGGTTTAGGGTTGAGGGATTAGGGTTTAGGGTTGAGGGTTTAGGGATAAGGGATTAGGGTTTAAGGTATAGTGTCAAGGGTTGAGGGTTTAGGAGTAGGGATAGCATTTAGGGTTTAGGGTTGAGGGATTAGGGTTTAGGGTTTAGGGATAAGAGATTAGGGTTGAGGGTTGAGGGATAGGGTTTAGAGTTTAGGGATAAGGGATTAGGTTTTAGGACCTTGAGGGATTAGGGTTTAGGGTTGAGGGATTAGGGTTAAGCTAGAGTGTTGAGGGTAGAGGTACTAGGGATATGGTTTAGGGTTAAGGGATAAGGGTTTAAGGTTGAGGGTTTAGGGATAAGGGATTAGGGTTTAATGTATAGTGTTGAGGGTTGAGGGTTTAGGAATAGGGATAGCATTTAGGGTTTAGGGTTGAAGGATTAGGGTTTAGGGACAAGGGACAAGGGATTAGGGTTGAGGGTTGAGGGATTAAGGTTTAGGGTTGAGGGATTAAGGTTTAAGGATGAGGGTTGAGGGTTGAGGGTTGAGGGATAGGGTTTAGAGTTTAGGGACAAGGGATTAGGATTTAGGACCTTGAGGGATTAGGGTTTAGGGTTGAGGCTTTACGGATAGAGTTTAGGGTTAAGGGTCGAGGGATTAGGGTTAAGGTAGAGTATTGAGGGTAGAGGGATTTGGGATAGGGTTTAGGGTTGAGGGATTAGGGTTTAGGGTTGAGGGTTTAGGGATAAGGGATTGGGATTTAAGGTATAGTATCGAGGGTTGAGGGTTTAGGGATAAGGGATTAGGATTTAAGGTATAGTGTTGAGGGTTGAGGGTTTAGTAATAGGAATATTGTTTAGGGTTTAGGGTTGAGGGATTAGGGTTTAGGGTTTAGGGATAAGGGATTAGGATTGAGGGTTGAGGGGTTAAGGTTTAAGGTTGAGGGATTAAGGTTTAAGGTTGAGGGTTGAGGGTTTTGGGACAGGGTTTAGAGTTTAGGGATAAGGGATTAGGGTTTTAGCACAAACAATGGAATCCTTTTGGAATCTATAAGGGGTAGAGAGGGGAAAAGTCTTCTCTCTTCTACTCGAGAGAAACAACTTTCTTCCTTCACAATGCATAAACACAACAAATATCATTTTCCCAACCACCAGAACACCTCCGTCAACAACACAAATCACCACACATACAACAACATACTCTCCATAAACAATCTCCACATCTCCCAAAATTCATCCACCTTCAATAACCTCCATCATTCACCCATTCTCTCCACAACCCACAACACCTTATCAATAATATATAAATATATTTCTTTGAACACCCCTATGCAAGAATAAACACAAATTACAACCAAAGCAGCCATACCGGCCCAAGAGAGGTCCACATATCTCTTCCTCATTACATGGGAACTCATAAAAGTGGGAGTGCCGCTCCCAGTACAACCCTTTCCCACAGAAACACAAACACATAGCAGGGTAGGTGCAAAAAATTGGGGGGCCAAAAAGTGGCCAAACTTAAAAAAAACTTTTAGGTCACAACATGAGCACGTTATAACGTACTTTCATTATGGTTTGGTGATGCCAAGCCTAAGGCTTGGGAATACCAATACTTAACGTGAGGGCGTTATTTTTTCCTATTTAAAAAAAAACCTGTAATTTTTCCTTATTTTCCCATTCCATTTTCTTCTATCCACAGCCTACAAACCCTTGAGAGTGTGCTCGCATTATTGTAGGTCAAATTCATCGCCAAATTGTTGCCGATTCATTGTCAAAATACTGCCATGATGTCAGGTAGGCCGAAGGAGTAAGTTGTATTTGGTTTAAATTGTCTGAATTCGTTGTTAAATATGTAGGTTTAAGTAGATTTTTGATGTAAATTTCTTTAATTTACAGGAAATGATAATGCACCTCCTCCTCCTCTTGAAAATCCACAAAATCCTAAATCACCTGAACAACAAATACCTGATGAAGAACAACCTGAACAACAAACTCCTCCATCCATTCCTTGACATGCCCCTGGAACACAAGAAAATCTAATGGGGAAAATTGAAACAATAAAAAACAAATTGAAGATATAACTGCAAGGTTGAAAGATCCTGCAACTTCAACCTCTCATACATCCACACTTGCTCAATCTCTTGAATCTATGTTATCAAATGTAGATTCAATTAGCAAGCAAATAACTAGTTGGTCTAAAAAGAGGAGAGAATTTAGAGAATACTATGTAGACAAGTTGTCATATGAGCAAGTAAAAAATGAACAAATTACAAAATTGGACTTGTGTTCTATTTTACAAACCCACAAACAAATCAACGTCTACCCCTTACATGCAAGAGGTTCCTATCTATTGGTACAACAACCAAGCGATAAGAGACAATTTTGGATAGAGGTGGTGGATGGTTTTTGACCATCCTCCATGCAACAATAATGAAGTCCTACAATACTTTTTGAGGAAACTCTACTGCAAGTTTGTAAGAAATAAAGTGCCAAACTATTTTGATATGCGGGACTTCTAGGGTAGAGGTGGGGGGTCAGCACAGGATAGACCAGGGGCACGTGTTAACCCACAATGGACAACGAGATGAGCACTCACTAGACCAACCCATGAGCACGTGTCTATCCCTTCCACTGTGAAGGAGAGTGCTAAGGTCAAGACACTTAAGTCCATTAGTGCCTTGACCCAGAGCATCATACAACATGCTAATCCTGTAGCAGAGCATTGGTTGTGGAAGAGTTCGAGGAGTAGGGTTCCACCCCATACTTGTCAGGCTTGTGGGTTAGCCTGTGGTTATGACCCCATGGATAGTCAGGATGCAGGTGCGTAGGCTACATCTGTAGCTGAGCAGATGGTGATGACAGATGTCCTCATGAGTGAGACTTTTAGCCTTGATACTTAGATAAATGTTAGCAAGTTCATCGAATTTAATTTATTAAATTTCATTTTTGAAATGCAAGATTAACTAATTTAGTTTGATGATTTTGATGAAATTTTAGGGTCATAGAATTCATTATGTCTTCAGCGGTTCTCCACCTCCATATTACACTATGACATCTATTGCCAAGGTATGTAACTAGATAACAATTATAAATATTACATGTGAATAGCATTGTTATATGAATGGTATTCTAATATCTGATTTTGGATGTTGAATAGGTTAATATTAAAGATTTCACGACAACACCTTGCAGTGATGGTGGAGTTCAAAGATTCACTCAGGTAGTAAAATAAACATTTTAACTAATGAATTGTACTTACTAGATTTTTGTAGTTTATATTCATATCGTTGATTACATTGATTAATGAATCTACAGTAACCCATTCCCCTACAAACTATGTCAATCCTATTGGCTCAATTTCTTCGATCCCTAATTTTATCCTACATCTAACCCACCTAAGTCTAATGAGGACCCTTCCTTTAATACTACTATATTCTTTGAGATGATAGGCACATTAGACATTCAACCTTATAATTTCATTGTTCAGCCCACTCCTACACTTGACATCACCTTCTTGCTTAAAACAATGTGCTTACTGATGATTATAATGATCCTCTATAGATTGAGGCACAAGTACACTATAAAATGATAGTTGAATCAAGGTGGAACACTTATACATCAAGGTGGAATTGATACAGTTATAGAGGAACACTTATACATCACTAGGTTGCAAAGAGATTCTTATCCCCCTCAGATATCTCCTAGTGCACACATAATGACACTTCTATACCTACTTTTGGCTCCCTCACCGTACTAATCTAGGTATGACCTAAATGCCTAGATGTCTCATGTCATATCATCCCCAACTCATAGAACTATCTATTCTCTTAGGTCATCCTTGGCTCATTGCAATGTGGGTTGTCCCTAAACTGTCATCCACTAGTGCCTTAAATTCCCCATGCTGGTAATGTCTTCACCATTTCTCATAGCCCATACCAATTAGTTGTTACCTTAAGACACTTCTCCTTAGATTATTTTTTGTCAACCCCTTCTGGTCCACCTCAACCTCATACCAATTCCCTCTTTCACCTTTACCTATCTTATGCCCCTAAACGCATTGTTGTCCCAACCCCACAACCTCTTTCTATTACTTCACCTACTTCACTAGCTATGCCCCTATCTTCCCCACCATATATCCACCTATTACTACTTCACCTTCCTCATTGACATCTATCTCCCCTCTAACACCCCTCCAAGATAAAGTAAAAGAAAAAGTGTAGGACCTTTCCCCATCCACTTCTAAAAGTAGGCCTAAGAAACTTCCCCAACACTACACCCAACCTACTAACCAACCCATATCTACCCTACCTATTTCCTAATATACCCCTACGAGATGTCCCAAACCTAGTTTGCTTCCAACCCACCCTCTGACAAACCTCAAGACAAAGAAAATGAATAAATTTTTAAAATAAGGTTATTATTCTCCTATCTAGTATCTTTCCTCCCTCCTATTATCCCACAAACTCTTGATATTCCTCCTTCCTGTAAACCCATAAACTTACCTATTGTCTATGTCATTTCTAATTTAGGCATTGTCCCGTAAACCCACAAACTCTATCTTAGGCATTGTCCTACCTCCATGACTACCAAACAAACAAAAATTTGAGGACAACCCTACCCCACCCTACCACCAACCTAAACCTAAACTAACACCTTCACTCCCTCACTGACTTCTTAAACCTAAAATTTTATGCTACTATGGTCCCTCCTTTGTTGATCCCTATACCACATAATAGTCATGAATCTTTGTCTAATTTGTATATATGCATGTGACTTTTGTGCTTTATTGTGTGTACTTCCATGTTTAAGTGAATATGTGTGTGTATGTTAGGAGCCATGACTTGCATCACTATTATAGTTTTCGTAATTGAATAATGTTGTTTTATTTTCAGATGATGCAGGTTGTGGAGATACCTCTCGATGTTCATAGGGCAATGGAGCAAGGTGTGTCCTCTACGATTCATAGCTCCATGCCTTTGATGGGGGTATGAGGCAGATTAGTAAGTTTCAAATTACATTCATTGTTATAGTTGTTTATTTTTGAAAGATCAAATGATTATTGATTTGAAGTTTAATTTTTATCTAGATAGTTTCTATAGGACATGACATCACCACAATCTAATCCTGGTATTGAGGCAAATGAGGAGACAAATTTTTGGATAGCGGTAAGTGATTATTTTGTTAAATGTTTAATATTTTATATTGTAATTTCTATATATTAATGGCTATGCTTTTTATTGTAACAGCTATAGATCCATGAACAACTAAATAGGAGGAGCAGCCCTTGAGTTCGTAGTAGACCACCCTCATATGCATCTCCATCCCCTCGAAGGTCAAAGGTTACTCGTGATCTATTCTCTTCACCGGACATAGGGGAATGATTTTTTATTGTGTTCCTTTGTTGTATGCCTATATGGAATTTGTGGACATATATTTTGTATTGCATATAGTTGACATTGTATGCCTATATGGTATTCTTGTAAGCCTATATGGCTATTTTGTATATATGTTATACTTATATCGATAGATATTGATGTATGCCTATATGGATATTTGGTTAATACAAATCATTTTTGTTGATCATTATGTAATATGGATAGGTACAATGTAGATCATTTTTGTATGCCTTTCAAAGTTTAATTGTCAAAGAATCCATCCCAATTGATGATAAGAGAATTTGAGTTTTGGGTTGAAAGTTTTAGTCTCTCAAAACTAGACATGCCCGAGAAAATAGAGAAAGGAAGATTGGTTAAATGGATAAATGGAAAGCAAGTTTTTTTTTTCACATCATGATCTACATGCTATTGCACAAGCTTGCATGTTAGCCTTAGTCACTCACATACCAATGTACAACCTCGTGCATAAGTCCTTGCATCATCTGCCACCTAAACAATGCCACTTGATCCAACACAAAGTTCATGGTTCCTTGCACCATGCATAATACACATAGTGATAGGAATCATTTTGTGCAACTCAAAAGACACCCTATAAATCTTACACAACCCTTTGGATCATGTGCCATTTGTACAAAACTAAGGATCATGTCTCATAGTTTCACAAACAACTCTATCTAATTTTGCAAGTGACCAAGGGGATATTGCAATAATATTTATATGTTAATTTTAGCATGGGACACCCCCCTACCTTGTGAGTCTAAATGGTCTCTACACTCATTTTAGCTTGGCCTTTATGGCCATTAAACTCATGAAGGACTTGTGTTAGAGCTTGTAAAATGATTTTATTTTGAGTGTATATGCTTAAGTTTTAATATTGTTGTAGAGGACTATATGGGGATTGAAATAAATGTATAAAAATACCTTCTATTGTTTTCCCTAGCAATTCCATTTTACATAAATGAAGCCATATTTTTTTCGCTATTTTAATGCATCTTTTTTTAGTAGTTTTGTAATTATTGCATTCTATGTTGTCAAACTCTTGTGAAACATCTTTGTGCTTATTATTTTATTTCAGTGACCAAAAGGCATGATAATACCATGATTTGGTCTTTCTAGCCCAATTTGGGTGCATTGTATAACCAAAATAATACTCTACAAATATCTCATGTTGGTACATTGAAGAGAGGTTGATTGTTGTAACATAGATATTTACAATTCCCTATGTTCCAAAAGGATGTTCTTATGGTTGCTCCTTGGTATGCTGATCCATATTCTTTATGAGTTGCTCAATTGAAAATATTTCTTAATTCCTTGTTATTATACCATATTGGGATGCAAAGAGTATGTTTGTTGTCTTGAATAAGATAGTCAAAATCATATGCTTATGAGCACCTGATGACCATTGTGGTTATTAAATGTAATTCCTCTTGCATATAAGGTGAGGTTATGAGAGTACATTGACTCTTACCTAATTTGAGTATGCAACATAACATTGGGGCTATATGCTTCCATAAGTCATTAGCAATCCCTTTGAGAATGTGGTTAATATTATAAATGTATACTTTGCATCTCACCGTGTTAATATGTATCATGTCATCACATTTACCAATTTGACTCTAATTCCATAAAGCAATTCCCTACTCAAAAACTTGTTAAGCTTGAAAGCCTTGTTACGACATTGTATTGGTCTCGTAGAAGGTTACATACCACTACCCCAACTTTGCAAGATTGCTATGAAATATGATAAGCAAGATAGGTGCAATGTAGATCATCACATAATGATAGTGTAGATCATTACATAATGATAGAGCCATGAAGTGGAGAGGGTTTCAAATATCACAGAACTCTAAGTTCAAGCCTAATAACATAGTGACCTAAAGGTGGAAGAAGATGAGGGTTGAATAGCATGGATATGACAACATGAAGATGATATTAAGGTTTAGGAGAGTACCCTAATAGAGGTCTATTTCAAGCCTAATAGGGGTCTAAGATTGTAGTGATGGAATAATGCATTGAAGGACTAAAACAAACCCTATAGAGATAGTACTAGAGAACAAAGTCAAGGTGAACCAAGATAAAAGAACAAGTAGTTCATATATGATTGTGTTGACTGCTAGAATAAGTATGTTAATAGCCATAAGATGCATGTTGACATGTGAAGACTATAACAGTTATAACAAAGGCAATGTGTGAGGATATCACTGATATAATGTAGCTCAGACTATTTTGGCATGTTTGGGTGCGAAATAGAACCATGCCTAGCCTAAAATTACCCATCCTAATGCATTGTAATAGTCAGTTTGGCCGCATAAGGAGTAGAATGAAAGTTACACCCCTTTGCAACTTTACATTACATGCATTTGACCATTTTGGGGCCAGCAGAAAAAATTTCACCATGGGCAAATGCCTCAGAGATATAAAAAATGAGAGAGGTTATTGTAGAGGGACCCTACGTGATCTTGTAGCTTCAGACGAAATGTTTCTAAGTGACACGATTTTCAAGTAATAGCTTGTCAAAGATTGTTGCCTTTTTGCACTTTGGACTCTTCAAGGATATTGCCTGTACAATGTAGCCCGGGCTATTTTGACATGTTTGGGTGTGAAATAGGACCATGCCTAGCCTAACATACCAATCCTAATGTGTTGGAACATTTGGTTTGGTCGCACGAGGAGCAGAATGAAAGTTACACCCCTTTGCAACTTTACACTGCATGCATCTGACTATTTTTGGGGCAACGAAAAAACTTTCACCATGAGAAAATGGCTTAGAGATATAAAAGATTGAGAGATTTTATTGTAGAGAGAGCCTACATGATCCCATAGCCTCAGACAAAATGTTTCTAAGTGACACAGTTTTCGAGTAACAACTCATCAAAGATTGCTTCTTTTTTGCACTTTGTCCACTCTTTAGGGATATCGCCAGTATAATGTAGCTCGAACTATTTTAGCATGTTTGGGTGAAAAATATGACCATACGTAGCCTAAACATACCCATCTGGACATGTTGGAACTATCAGTTTGGTCTCATTAGGAGTAGGACAAAAGTTACACCCCTTTGCAACTTTACACTACCTCCTGACAATTTTTGGGGCAGCAGAAAACCTTTCACCACGGGCAAACACCTCAGAGATATCAAAAACTAAGAGAGGTTATTGTAGAGGGGTTCTACATGATCACATTTCTTTAGACAGAATGTTTCTAAGTGTCAGGGTTTCCGCGTAACATCTCGTCAAAGATTGCTGCCTTTTAGCACTTTGGACTCTTCAGGGATATTATCAGTACAATGTAGCTCAAACTGTTTCGGCATGTTTGGGTGTAAAATAGGACCATGTCTAGCCTAAATGTACCCATCTAGATGTGTTGGAACTATTAGTTTGGTCGCATCAGGAGTAGGATGAAAGTTACACCCCTTTGCAACTTTACACTACCTACTTCTGATGATTTTTGGGGCAGCAAAAAACCTTTCACCATGGGCAAACATCTCAAAGATATAAACAATCGAGAGAGGTTATTATAGAGGGGTTCTACGTGATCGCATTGTATTAGACAGAATGCCTCTAAGTGTCAGGGTTTCTGAGTAATAGCTCGTCAAAGATTGCTGCCTTTTTGCACTTTGTACTCTTTAGGGATATCACCGGTACAATGTAGCTCGAATTGTTTCGGCATATTTGGGTGCAAAATAGGACCATGCCTAGCATAAACATACCCATCCGGATGCATTGGAACTGTCAGTTTGGTTGCATCAGGAGAAAGATGAAAGTGACACCCCTTTGCAACTTTACACTACTTCCTTCTAATGATTTTTGGGGCAGAAGAAAACCTTTCACCATGAGAAAATGCCTCAGAGATATCAAAAACTGAGGGAGGTTATTGTATATGGGTTCTACATGATCACATTGCCTTAGACAGAATGTTTCTAAGTGTCAGGGTTCTAAGTAATAGCTTGTTAAAAATTGCTGCCTTTTTGCACTTTAGACTCTTCAAGGATATCGCTGGTACAATGTAGCGTGAACTGTTTCGGCATGTTTGGGTACAAAATAGGACCATTCTTAGCCTAAATGTACCCATCTGAACATGTTGGAGTTGTTAGTTTGGTCACATCAGGAGCAGGACAAAAGTTACACCCCTTTGCAACTTTACACTACCTCCTTTTGACAATTTTTGGGGCAGCAGAAAACCTTTAACCACGAGCAAACACCTCAGAGATATCAAAAATGGAGAGAGGTTATTGTAGAGTGGTTCTACATGATCACGTTGCCTTAGATGAAATGTTTCTAAGTGTCATGGTTTCCGAGTAACATCTCGTCAAAGATTGGTATCTTTTTACACTTTAGACTCTTCAAGGATATCGTTGGTACAATATTGCCGATACAGGTGTAAGGTACTAACTTAGATTTTAGAGCAAAGTAAAGACTGGGGTTTTTAGGAGGTTGAGGACTAGATAACCCTAAACATAATACAACCTAAGTGCTGAAGACCACATGAAGAACACCAAATAATAACTTAATCAATGCATTAATTCTAGTTCTTCATAACTTCTATGTACAAGAAAAAGAGCTTCCCTTAGCTTCAAGAAATATAAATATTCTATACTGACAAGGCCAACCACATGAAGGTGGAAGCTCATGTGGCCTCACCTAAGACCTAAGACACATGTATTCTAGTAGACGTAGGACACCTAAGACACCTATTGTATAGTATGTATCTAGATTTTATAGACATAGTAGACCTAAGACACCTAGTCTTTATACCTTATCGTAGTCTAGACCTAAGTAACCTAGACACCTAGATTATAGTTCTACTTAAGACATGTATTATGGTAGACTTAGTTGACATATAGTACCTACCTAAGACAATTAGATTAAATTATACCTTATTCTAGTCTTTAGACAGGTAGTTGATATATAGTATCTACCTAGAAGACACCTAGATCATTCTAGATTATACCTTATTCTAGTCTCTAGATAGGTTATTGATATATAGTATCTACCTAAGACACCTAGATTAGATTAAATACCTTTTTTCTAGTCTCTATCTATGTAGTTGACATATATTATATACATAAGACACAAATAGAGACACCTATTATCTAGTTAGAAACCAAGACACCTAGAGACACCTAGATTTTATACATTACCTAGATTTTATACATTACTCTCAGGATCAACTTCATCCATCACTTAGATCTGAACCCATGAAGCATAACATGATGATGATGCAAACATCAAATGTATACCATAGCTAACAAATCAAGTTCATACCACTGCTTGTCAAGTTCATACAACTCTATGCATCACATCACATACTCTATGAAGAAGCAAGCGTCTTTATATCACAAAACCCAACAACATATCTTGATAGAATAATGGTATCATCAAATGATAGACAACTAATAGACCTGCACAATTATGCATTCCTTACTCAATTACTAACATCCAAGCACTTTGAGATCAATGACAAACATATTCATCACAATATTCACTGTATATGTGTAAAAATGCAACAACAAATAAAAAAAGGCAAACCTATGTAAAGTTACAAATTAATGTACATACTTACAAGTCAATGTAACATGACTTTGCAAAATCAATGTGAATACTTACAAATTAATCCAACAAACCATCCAAGTCTTCTCTACTCTTGATTGTGTCAAGTATTGACTCATGGTTAGACTCATGCACCTTCCACAAGGTCTTATTCAAAGGTCTACCCCAATATTGTATCAAATAAACATTGGATGCCATGACAAGGTTCGAGTAATGAAGAATCTTTTGATGCATGTCAAAGTCCTGAAACAAAAAAACATTAACACTCTTATGTGGGTACTTTCTAAGCCATGTTCCAGTAACAACCATTGAGCCTGTGGGGCATTCAATGTTTTTTCCATCTGTAACTGGGGCCTCCAATTTATTTTTGGCCTCAACATAATGACACAAGTAATAATCTATTCCCTCTTCATTATCTTTATCTGTAATAACCACATAAACATGCCCTGCATTGATATGTATAGCAAATTAGATGAAATTAGTCAACATTACAAAAACACTACAAAGTAAGATAACATTAGGAATTTCAAAAACTATGCAAGTAGATATATTACCTAGTTGAACTAGATCTGATATGTGGTCGAAGTCAACTGATGATTCCATCTCTATCTATTCCAATGCTGTCAAGGGTCGATACGTGTCAAGTGGGTTAAGATAACTTAACCACCATTCGTCAACCCACTCCTTTGACTCACACTCATCTCAGGCTTGAATTGTATATGAAGAACAAAAGCATGCCATCTTCCACATATGGATACTCCATGAACCTGCAATTAAGCTTTTGAAAGAGTGTAGCTCACTTGATCCTGTCAGTGTACAATAGTCCTCATATGGTGCAATGTTAGTATCATCTATCAACCAAAAAAATCTACGAATTGAAGACTTACCTTCAATACCTGGACCCATTGAAGTATTACACCACTTGACGATTGATTTTGCATTTGTTACTTTGCATTGTCTTTATACTTTAACTATTCTTGTGCTATGGCTCTTTTGATACATGCTCCTGCACCATCATGCTCCGCCTTTCCATGCCCGGCCTCACAAAAGTTCCACATATGCTGAACACCTCTAATATTATGCCTCCTGCTTAGCCAATAGAAATTTCATGAGTTCTTGAATTGTGATGCATAGTTATTCAACCATATGATATGCTGATTGAATGATATGCCCCTTCTAGACAAATAATTGTAGAACACCTGAAAGCAACCTTGCATGAACTTCGTAGAATGCGTGCGATCATCACTAATATAAAAATGATACTCCCTTATGATCTTTCTATCATCCTTTGTACTATCATTTGCATGAATGAATGTGATGTGCACAAATATAGAAACTTGTGTGGTGTTGTAATATTGTGATTGCACCTCGCGTTGTGGCTGTAGACTGTAGTTCTTTGCAAAGTTGATGACTAAAACAAAGCTACCAACTGGAAATGTGTCCCTGCATGACTTGAATTGCAAGTCCAACTATCGAGCTCTATGTGCATGCCTTACATACTCATACACTATACTGTCACAAAATATAGGCATAAACTGATACATTGGAATCTTTTCAATAACCAATTCACACCTCTTTGCTTCTTTACCATATTTTGTATTGTATGCCACTATTTTATACTTGCTGAACTCTACTAGTTCGTTTCCAACTGCATGTGTTCTTTCCATATGTTCACATATTAGCATACGTTGCAAGCTACCACAATGCTAACATGTGCCATCCAAGCATAATTTCCTGTAGAATATTTGACCTTCCTCTCTTTCACATAAAATTCTTGATATGAAGTCTCTTGAAGATGTTGGTGGGGCATGTATGCCACAACCTTGCAAAAAATTACTAGTATGCAAATCTAAACATATAGACTGATAAACATCAAAATAGTTAGAAAATTCAATATGTAATCTACAAAAAGTAGTGTGTGTGTGATTTATCTTGACATAGAAAGGTTTTAGCATTTCAAAATATCTTTGACAAATTTTAATTCAAGGATACATCTCTAGAAATTTACCAAAAAACTATGTTTGAGTCATATCCAAAAAATGCTTTGGATGTGGCTCATGGTTCCGGCTACTGATTCTCCTTCTTACCACATCCCTTTGATTCAGAGATACCCTTGTGTAATTCTTCCAAAAGTATTCAATTATTGATTTCAATGCTTCAACAATTGGTTTATCTTTTCGTGGTAGTCTCCCCGAGAACGCCCATAATTCAATGGCATTGGTGTCCTCAATTCTTTGGTGCCTTCCAATGGCTCTTGATAAAGTTTTCCTATTAATTCTCAATTCTTGACTCCTCTTTCTAATGAGATGAGATTTCCTTGTTTGACTACTTACTATAGTCAATGTAATGACATGTCGTGTTGCATTACTATCTTTTGTGTGAGGTGTTACCCACACTCTCATATGCGCTCATTAGATTGTTGACAAAAGATTTTTCACTTGAAGCCTCTGATGTTCTCAACCCAAGAATCTTCATGGACCTATACTTTATACTTCGCATCATTTCAATGAATAGTTGACATCTTGCAGTCTCATTTAACTTTTCAAAGAACAATCTCTAAATCTTATGAGCATATCTTCTACAAGTGCATTTTGGAATCTTACCTTCCATTGGCTGTAAAATATTCTCATCAATATCAATCAAATACTTTAGCTTTCTATGCAAAATTCTAGGTGGTGTTAAGATAGGTAAATTCATCTCAACATTAGGAATTTCATCAATATTTAGATGAGATGGGCTAGATGGCATACCTTTGATCGAAGATGGAATAGATGACATACCTTGAGGTTGAGGTCAGAATGATGGCATACATCCTTCCTCACATGTGAGTGATGATGTACTCTTAACTTGATATGCGGTAGATGGTGTCCCTACGTGTTGACTTGTGGTAGAGAACATGTCTCCAACTATGGTATTCAAATCTCTCATAGCACAAAGTTTTTTGCATTCATTCCCTTTGTGGACCGCCAATACCATATCTCTTTTTGATGGTTGCGATTCCTCTTCAATTGGCATATCTTCATTTATCGTGTCCAATTTCCTCTTCTCACAAAGTTCCCTCATAGCTACTGCTTTCTTTGCATTCTTAGCTTCTATCTCTTCATGTGTTGGTTTAATTCTTGATCATTTCCTCAGCATGATGGAGAATTTATCTGTAGCATGATAAAGAGACAAATATTAGTTCCTAAAAAATGAATCCATACAAATAACTAAAATATATGTCATTCAACCCTTCATACAAAATGTACATACAATCATCATGTAGAAGAGTAAATGTCACTCAAACAAAGTAGGTACAAAGCATACAAAGCATTATTGCAGCCATACAAAGCATTATTGCACAATGTTATTGCAACCATACAAAGCATTCTGGTACAAAGTTCACTTCAGTCCTATGAGGATAAGGGCAAAGGAGAGTAACTAATTGAGGCTACAAGTGAAGTGTACATGGGACTTCATTTTGACTACAAGGTTGAAGATGTGGGGGAGGCCTTGGTGCTAGTGGCATCAAACTACCTACACTTACTTGCAAATAGAGATCATCTCCTCACACATGAAGATTGAGCTTGCAACCATGGGACAAAATTTAGGACACATGATACACTTGATTTTCACTTGGAGACGTCTCGTGGGCTAGCACTTGTTGATAACCATCTAGTCATGAAAGGAGAGATGATTGAGATCGTGGGGGGCATCGCACTAGGGCATGAGGTAAGGACTGATTTTATGATGTGTAACAATAGTCCCTTATCTTCACATTATCATGTTATGACAACCAAGAGGATCAGCCTTAAGGCTTATGATTTTCATGGAGACACTCATGTTGAACTTTGCAAGTTTTGTTGTGGCTGAACTATCTTGAGATCCTATATCAATTCCATGGCAATGTGACTGATTTGTAGTATTTAACTTGGCACATTGTCATAGATGTGGGAATGGAAACATTTGGTATACAAGGTTTGTATGAACTATCAACATGAAGAATAATGTAGCATAGCATGGATCATGATTGGATTAAGCCTATTGGGATTTACTTGTATGGCCTTGGCACCTATTCATTTGTATTTTAACTTGTTATTGGATAATAGTATTTCATTATGCTTAAGGGATTGTATATTTAAATGTTGTAAGGATTTATTCTTGTATAGTTTGACATCACGGTATGTTAAGGTCTGTTTAATTCATTATTGCACATAATTATTAAAGAGCCCAAGTGTAGAAAATATACATGGCACCATGTGAGATTGTAGGCTTCTTTCTTGATCGTGATTGTGTCTATTTTAATTAATGTTGACCTTTGAGATATCTTTTATTATGCATACTATGAATTGGTTAAAAATAGTCTTTTATAAGGACATTTGTGTGTGATGACTAAGCTCTTTGGGTAGTAAGAACTATGATGAACTATAAATGTAAAATGTAAGACATGTATGCAAAATGTGGAAGCATAGACAAGGTAGATGAACTATAAAATAAAAAAAGTGAGATTGATATACACACAAAATATGTAAACCATACAAGTGATATAAACATGTATGATAAAGCATGATAAAGTAATTCAAATAGAATTAAGGAAAATGTAAAGAACATCCATGTAAAGACTTGACATACCTAAAAATGAAGATTCAAATGGAGAGAGTACCCAATTATGTAGTGTTTTTTCTTCTTGCATCAAACTCCTCAACAATTTGAGTTTTTCACCACTTGCTTCCTTTTCAACATTAAATTGAATAACACTCAAATAGAATTAGTAACAACAATACTATTAACCGATATATAATGTTAAATTCCTACAATTCAATCACAATTAACATTGCAACACTACAAAAATTTAAACTTGAATTGATATATATCAAATTTGATGTGAAAACTATGTTATTTCCTCTTTAAGTTGGCAAAGTAGAAAAAGGTGGTGGAAAGTTCGTGTAAAGGTGCTAGAATCTAAAAAATGTGCATGTGAACTTCCCAACAACATGAAAATATTTTTTTTATTGTCGGAACACGTGCATAAATAGAAGAAAATAGAGTATGTGGGCCTGGATCATGAGGGTCCAAGCCTTTTTACTGTTTCTATAGTAATCTAAAATGCACTCGCGTGCATCTTGGCTAGCTATAGAAAAATACATATTATTCATTTCTCCATGTATTTCTTCTATCTCTCACCTATCTCTCTCCCTCACCTCTCCCTCAACCTTAAACCTTAATCCCTCAACCTTAAACCTTAATCCCTCAACCTTAAACCTTAATACCTCAACCCTAAACCTTAATCCCTCAACCCTCAACCCTAATTCCTTATCCCTAAACACTAAACCCTAATCCCTAAACCTTAAACCCTTATCCCTCAAGGTCCTAAACCCTAATCCCTTATCCCTAAATTCTAAACCCTATCCCTAAACCCTCAACCCTCAACACTCAACCTTAAACCTTAATCCCTCAACCCTAAACATTAATCCATCAACCTTAAACCCTAATCCCTCAAACCTAAACCCTAATCCCTTAACCCTAAACCCTAAATGCTATCCCTATTCCTAGACCCTCAACCCTTGACACTATACCTTAAACCCTAATCCCTTATCCCTAAACCCTCAACCCTAAACCCTAATCCCTCAACCCTAAACCCTATCCCTAATCCCTCTACCCTCAACACTCTAACTTAACCCTAATCCCACAACCCTCAACCCTAAATGCTATCCGTAAAGCCTCAACCCTAAACCCTAATCCCTCAATGTCCTAAACCCTAATCCCTTATCCCTAAACTCTAAATGCTATCCCTAAACCCTCAACCCTCAACCTTAAACCTTAATCCCTTAACTCTAAACCTTAATCCATCAACCCTCAACCCTAATCCCTTATCCCTAAACCCTAATCCCTCAACACTAAACCTTAAATGCTATCCCTATTCCTAAACCCTCAACCCTTGACAATATATCTTAAACCCTAATCCCTTATCCCAAGACCCTCAACCCTAAACCCTAATCTCTCAAACCTAAAATTTCAACCCTAAACCCTTTCCATAATCCCTCTACCCTCAACACTCTACCTTAACCCTAATCCCTCAACCCTTAACCCTAATCCCTCAACCCTAAATGCTATCCATAAAGCCTCAACTCTAAACCCTAATCCCTCAAGGTCCTAACCCTAGTCCCTCAAGGTCCTAAACCCTAATCCCTTATCCCTAAAATCTAAACTCTATCCCTAACCCCTCAACCCTTAACCCTCAATCTTAAACCTTAATCCCTCAACCCTAAACCTAATCCCTCGACCCTAAACCCTAAATGCTATCCTTATTCCTAAACGCTCAACCCTCAACACTATACCTTAAACCCTAATCCCTTATCCCTAAACCCTAAACCCTAATCCCTCAACTCTAAACCTTCAACCCTAAATCCTATCTCTAATCCCTCTACCCTCAACACTCTACCTTAACCCTAATCCTTCGACCCTCAACCCTAATCCCACAACCCTAAATTCTATTTGTAAAGCCTCAACCCTAAACCCTAATCCCTTATCTCTAAACTCTAAACCCTATCCCTCAACCTTAAACCTTAATCCCTTAACCCTTAACCTTAATCCCTCAACCCTCAACCCTAATCCCTTATCCCTAAACCCTAAACCCTAAATGCTATACCTATTCCTAAACCCTCAACCCTTGAGACTATACCTTAAACCCTAATCCATTATCCGTAAACCCTCAACCCTAAACCATAACCCCTCAATCCTAAACCTTCAACCCTAAACCCTATCACTACTCCCTCTACTCTCAACACTCTACCTTAACCCTAATCCCTCAACCCTCAACCTTAATCCCTCAACCCTAAATGCTATCCGTAAAGCCTCAACCCTAAACCCTAATCCCTCAAGGTCCTAACCCTAATTCCTTATGGAAATAAACTCTAAACCCTATCCCTAAACCCTCAACCCTTACCCCTCAACCTTGAACCTTAATCCCTCAACCCTAAACCTTATTCCCTCAACCCTCAACCCTAATCCCTTATCCCTCAACCCTAAACCCTAATCCCTCAACCCTAAACCCTAAATGCTATCCCTATTCCTAAACCCTCAACCCTTGACACTATAACTTAAACCCTAATCCCTTATCCCTAAACCCTCAACCCTAAACCCTAATCACTCAACCCTAAACCTTCAACCCCAAACCCTATCCCTAATCCCTCTAACCTCAACACTCTACCTTAACCCTAATGCCTTGACCCTCAATGCTAATCCCTTAACCCAAATGCTATCTGTAAACCCTCAACCCTAAAACCTAGTCCCTCAAGGTCCTAAACCCTAATCCCTTATCCCTGAACTCTAAACCCTATCCCTAAACCCTAAACCCTCAATCCTCAACCTTAAACCTTAATCCCTCAACCCTAAACCTTAATCCCTCAACCCTCAACCCTAATCCCTTATCCCTAAACCCTAAACACTAATCTCTCAACCCTAAAACCTAAATTTTATCCCTATTCCTAAACCCTCAACCCTCAACACTATACCTTAAACCCTAATCCATTATCCCTAAACCCTCAGCCCTATACCCTAATCCCTAAACCCTAAACCCTAAACCCTATCCCTAATCCCTCTACCCTCAACACTCTACCTTAACTGTAATCCCTCGACCCTTAACCCTAATCCCTCAACCCTAAACTCTATCCATAAAGCCTCAACCCTAAACCCTAATCCCTCAAGGTCCTAAACCCTAATCCCTTATCCCTAAACTCTAAACCCTATCCCTAAACCCTCAACCCTCAACCCTCAAGCTTAAACCTTAATCCCTCAACTCTAAACCTTAATCCCTCAACCCTCAACCCTAATCCCTCAACCCTAAACCCTAAATGCTATCCCTATTCCTAAACCCTAAACCCTCGACACTATACCTTAAACCCTAATCCCTTATCCCTAAACCCTCAACCCTAAACCCTAATCCCTCCACCCTAAACCTTCAGCCCTAAACCCTATCCGTAATCCCTCTACCCTCAACACTCTACCTTAACCCTAATCCCTCAACCCTAAACGCTATCCATAAAGCCTCAACCCTAAACCCAAATCCCCGAAGGTCCTAAACCCTAATCCCTTATCCCTAAACTCTAAACCCTATCCCTAAACCCTCAACCCTCAACCCTCTACCTTAAACCTTAATCCCACAACACTAAACCTTAATCCCTCAACCCTAAACCTTAATCCCTCAACCCTCAACCCTAATCTCTTATCCCTAAATCCTAAACCCTAATCCCTCAACCCTAAACCCTAAATGCTATCCCTATTCCTCAACCCTCGACACTATACCTTAAACCCTAATCCCTTATCCCTAAACCCTAAACCCTAAACCCTAATCCCTTAGCCCTAAACCTTCAACCCTAAACCCCATCCCTAATCCCTCTACCCTCAACACTCTACCTTAACCCTAATCCCTTGATCCTCAACCCTAAATGCTATCCGTAAAGCATCAACCCTAAACCCTAATCCCTCAAGGTTTGAAACCCTAATCCCTTATCCCTAAACTCTAAACCCTCAACCAACAACCCTCAACCTTAAACCTTAATCCCTCAACCCTAAACCTTAATCCCTTAACCCTCAACCCTAATCCCTTATCCTTAAACCCTAAACCCTAATCCCTCAACCCTAAATCCTAAACACTATCCCTATTCCTAAACCCTCAACCCTTGACACTATACCTTAAACCCTAAACCCCAATCCCTCAACCCTAAACCTTCAACCCTAAACCCTATCCTTAATCCATCTACCCTCAACACTCTAGCTTAACCCTAATCTCTTGACCCTCAACCCTAATCCCTCAACCCTAAATGTTATCTGTAAAGTCTCAACCCTAAATCCTAATCCCTCAAGGTCCTAAACCCTAATCCCTTATCCCTAAACTCTAAACCCTATCCCTAAACCCTTAATCCCAAACCCTCAACCTTAAACCTTAATCCCTCAACCCTAAACCTTAATCCCTCAACCCTCAACCCTAATCTCTTATCCCTAAACCCTAAACCCTAATCCATCAGCCCTAAACCCTAAACGCTATCCCTATTCATAAACCCTCAACCCTCAACACTATACCATAAATCCTAATCCCTTATCCCTAAACCCTCAACCCTAAACCTTAATCCATCAACCATAAACCTTCAACCCTAAACTCTATCCCTTATCCTTCTACCCTCAACACTCTACCTTAACCCTAATTCCTCGACCCTCAACCCTAATCCCTCAACCCTAAATGCTATCCCTAAAGCCTCAACCCTAAACCCTAATCCCTCAAAGTCCTAAACCCTAATCCCTTATCCCTAAACTCTAAACCCTATCCCTAAACCCTCAACCCTATCCCTAAACCCTCAACCCTAATCCCTCAACCCTAAACGCTATCCCTAAAGCCTCAACTATAAACCCTAATCCATCAAGGTCCTAAACCCTAATCCCTTATCCCTAAACTTTAAACCCTATCCCTAAACCCTAATCCCTCAACCCTAAATTCTATTCATAAAGCATGAACCCTAAACCCTAATCCCTCAAGGTCCTAAACCCTAATCCCTTATCCCTAAACTCTAAACCCTATCCCTCAACCCTCAACCCTCAACCCTTAACCTTAATCCCTCAACCCTAAAGCTTAATCCCTTAACCCTCAACCCTAATCCCTTATCCCTAAACCCTAAACCATAATCCCTCAACCCTAAACCCTAAATGCTATCCCTATTCTTAAACCCTCAACCCTTGACACTATACCTTAAACCCTAATCCCTTATGCCTAAACCCTCAACCCAAAACCCTAATCCCTCATCCCTAAACCCTATCCCTAGTCCCTCTATCCTCAACACTCTACCTTAACCCTAATCCCTTGACCCTCAACCCTAATCCCTCAACGCTAAATGCTATTCGTAAAGCCTCAACCCTAAACCCTAATCCCTCAAGGTCCTAAACCCTAATCCCTTATCCCTAAACTCTAAAACCTATCCCTAAACCCTAAACCCTAATCCCTTAACCCTAAATGCTATCCCTAAAGCCTCGACCCTAAACCCTAATCCCTCAAGGTCCTAAACCCTAATCCCTTATCCCTAAACTCTAAACCCTATCCCTAAACCCTCAACCCTTAACCCTCAACCTTAAACCTTAATCCCTCAACGCTAAACTCTAATCCCTCAACCCTAAACCCTAAACCCTAACCCGTCAACCCTAAACCCTAAATGCTATCCCTATTCCTAAACCCCAAACCCTCGACACTATACCTTATACCCTAATCCCTTATCCCTAAGGCATCAACCCTAAACCTTCAACATACATACATACATACAAACATGCATACATATATACATACAGACAAGCATGCATACATACATACATACATACATACATACATACATACATACATACAAGCATACATATATACATACAAGCATACATACATACAAGCATACATACATACACACAAGTATACATATATACATATAGGCATACATACATACATCAATACATACATACATACATGTATACATAAAGGCATACATACATACATCAATACATACATACATATATGCATACATACATACATACATGCTTAATAACCTTGAACATAAAACATTCCAAGGGAGATATAACGCGAGCGCTTTATGTCAAACATGACAAACATCGGACAAACTTTTGTGAAAAGGGCAAAAATGAAAAACAAAACATAACTCAAGCGCGTTATATTTTGCTTTGGGAATCCCAAGCCTTAGGCTTGGGATTTGCTTTGGATTTCCAACCTAAAGGCTTGGAGTGCCTTCCCAACGTCTAAAGATATGTTTTTGCATATTCTATAGGATTTCACATTATTTCGTTCATGTCCTAATTCATACAAATCCATTCCACCATACAAAATTTGCATTTTCTCCCATTTTGTTCTTTTTCTTTGTTCCCCTCTCCTCTCTTTCCATGCATCTTCCTTCCTCCCTTCTTTCAAAATTCATCCACAATATATAAAACCAAACATGCAAACCCAAAGTATTCCACTCACATAAATGAGCCCCTAAAAATTATCACGAAGTTATATTTTCTAAATTGGAAAATTGATTTAAATATTAAATATTATCGATGTGATTATAATGTTTTTCTTTAGCTATGGTTTGGGGAACTAACCTAGGTACCTGTCAAAGACGAGAACATGGTTGAGGTAGAGATGTTCTAGCCACTTGGCAAGGATTGTTTGGGATGGTTAACCTTGATGCACTCACACACTCATGTAGTCTCATATTGCATGATTTTGAATGGCTTATTTTATGCGTCATTGTGTGAATAATAAATGTGATTAATGGTTAGATACTTAGAAAATATTGTGCTTTAATTGCAACAGTAAGTTCCTTTTGAATGCTTGATTTAGTCATAAAGATTAATGTCTTTTCCTTTTATATTTTAATGGTATAATTATGTTTGAAATGGTGTATTTTAATAAATTGATGTATTGTTATATTATTTAATAATAAATAATTAATAAACATTTCCTATTTATTTAAATATGGATGTTTGGAAGACAATATCTAAATTAGACTTAAACAATAATACATAATTACAATATATCTATATATATATATATATAATTTTAAATACTTCTTGATTGATTTAAAGTAATTATGTATTATTAAAAATAAATAAAGTATATTAATAACACTTATTATAATTAGAATTCTAATTAAAAGAATAAAAATAATAATTCTGTCATGCAAGTGACATGAATAATAAAACTTATTCTATTTTGTTTTTGGAATCTTTTTGAAAGGCCAAATCTCATGCAAACTTAAAACATGACTTCAGTTATTAAAAAGAAAAAGAAAACCTAAATCAAAATGCCAAAAATAAGAGGACAATTTTTGATAAAAAGAAAAAGGTCGGGGCAGAGAAAAACCACCATGAATTTGGTAGCAGAAGGGGAATTTTTTAGCGATTTTTAGGGTAGTGATAGGAGGAAAGAAAGGTGGCGACAACAATAGAGAATTCAACCTTTGGTAAGTGTTTTATACTAGGTTTTTCTTCTTGAAGCATATGCAATAAAAACATGTTTGTTTGACTGGTAAACGGTAGTATTTTTAGCCTATTCTAAAGGTGTAAGACTCTTTAAATTAAATTGACTTGCCTACAATAGCTCAAACCGCATTCTTTTTACTCTGGGTCAGCCTGAGTCCTCTTGGATGACTTGTTCATTCTTTGACCATCAATGTGCTTTTGTTGTTCCTATCGCCAGCCCTCTTCTACCATGACTTGTCAAATGATTCTATTGTAAAACATGTACTTATAAACTTATCTTATCCTTAACCATTAAATGCATTTACCTTGGTATCAACTCTTTTATGCAATTCTTAGATCAATCTATGTATTGCTAATATAAATGTTTATGGCTGATTTGGAATAGCCACTCCAACTTGACTGTAGAATTCATATCATAATTATAGTCTTTTATTTCATTGTTTCAGTTGAGTTCCTCTATTGCTGTTTATCCATGTTGTTTTAATACTTCTTGTAGCCTGATTTATAAAGACTTTGTATCTTATTTATTAGTTTTTGTAGCCATCATTCTATCTGCTATTATAGCTGTTCATACCTGATTTGTCCCTGTTGCCATTCTTTCTAGTTCCTGTAGCAGAGATACTTTGTTACCTGTAGCTGATTTAAGATCCTGTAACTTGAATAAATTACTTCTGTAACCTTATTTAAAAACTCTTTAAAATAGTTATATCAATTTCAGAACAGAGATAGTTTGATTTTTTGATTATTACTTATCATTTTACGGATGTTTGAATGAAATAGATTATAAGTTATAATTATATTTTCCTTATCTGTTAGTATGATGGAGTAAATTTTGAGATGTAAATATCATTGTTTTGTTAAAACTTCTTGAAGAGAATTGGTATACTTGAATTGAATGATTTAGAAAACTTAACATATTATGGAATTTGAATGAAATATGAACTAGGAAATAAAACTAGTTTAATAGTCTTTTAGATGCAATTGTATGATCAAAGGATGAATTGATTGAAAAGTGTGTTTCCATGATTGATGTGTTGGGAAAGGGATTTAGAGATGGACAATAGGATAACATTTATTATTTCTTCTATTATTTTATTGTACTTGTTTCTTGGGGAAAGAAAGTAGATTTTTATCTATGAATGTTATTGGGTTACTTTTGGGCTAGGATTCTAGACGTGGATTATCAGAGATGACTTTTCCTCTTTTCAGGAAGTGTACCGGTTACCTTGTTTTAAACGTTTAGATCTAAACAAGCTGTCATTGAAAAATATGAATATTTTGTCTGGCACACTTATTGATATATATCTCTACCACATCCTATTGTGAGACAATCTGTATTTCATTATTTAGAATTGCACATTAGACATCAAGTTGCATCAGGTGTTCCCACCTGCCAATTGTTCTAGGTAGCTAGACATTTCATGCAAAACAACAGACCTAGGAGATAAACCTATGAGGGAAAAGTCCAGGGAGACACTTTTTGACATAAAAAATACCAATCAGATATGATGCAAAAATTATAAATTTATATCTTGCTATAATGAGTTAAACCTATGAAATGTAGACAAGGTTACAAATATGCTTTTTCCCAAGTCTAAAATGCTTGATTTTCTACTTTCCAAAGAAAAGATGCGAGAAATTTATTTTCTTAAACACAAAGATGATATTCTATAGAAAATGAAATTAATTTTATCAACCAATCAGTGCCACAACACACAAATCTAGAAACCCTAGTTCTAAGACTAGCTAGGTTTTCTATGAATGCAAAGTTCTTGTAAATCCTAATGTTGAAACTATGTTAAAGTGAGCTTATGCAAGTATGCAAAATGATCAATGAATTCAATCCTAATCAAATCTAGGGAAAAAAAAACTCAGATTTGAAGAAAGAAGGATGCAAGGGTGCAAGACACGTCAGGTTCACCAAAATGTTTTGTGGTGAAGAGAGATTTAGCCTAAAAGGTTAAACTAGGTCAAACCCTCTTCCATTAACATTGGAACACAAATTAAGTTTGGCTTCTATCCATGAAGGAGAGCTAAACTACATGGGTTTTGTCCCTTTCCTATATAGAGGACTGTTAACCAAATTCAACCAACCAAACTAGGGCAAAAGATGAAACCCTAATTGACCAAGATTGACCTATAGATGACTTTCAGAAACTAACACAAAGATTTTGAAATGGTAGAAAGGATCAGGGAATAGAGAATAACCTGGACCTGAGTTCAGGAGTACAAAAGTACTAGGGTGCTAGGTGCCCTAGACCTAGACTAGGGTTTTACAGAATGTTAAGATCTGGGTGTCTTCACCTGTTAATTTTTTTAGTCCTGTGACTTCTTGTAGTTTGAATCCTCTAGATGTGACCTACACACTAGTAAAGAGGGAAATGTTGTGCTATGGTTAGGGGCTTTCCTTAGTCAAACCCTATGTTGGTGTTTCCACCTCCACTACAATGATGATTAGTGATCCAAGAGTGCATGCCCTCGAAGGGTAGATGCCATATCTACAATATATGATGAAAGTATTAATGAAAATGATAAAGATTACCACAAGATGTGAAACCCTAGTTAGAGTAAGTGACTCACGGCCATGCACCAACAAGGAGATAGATAAAGATTGATTGAAATTCCTTGAAGACCTACAAATGAGCATTATAACATCCATAAGAAAATAGTAATTCCAAGCATGAAGAGCACTTGAGCATAGGAGATCAATCATGTAAGTAATTCTAATCTTCTCTTGTCAATCTAACATTCTCTAGGTGTAGAAATGAATCACAAGACTCCTTCATATATATATTCCCACTCATAAACAATGAATAAAACCAAATGGGGCGGACATGTATAAGCCAATGAGGTATTCTAAGATGACACCACAAAAATAGGGCCAAATTTATCATTTGGGCCTAGGGCGCTAGGTGCCTTGGTCCTTTAGTTCCACAAACTTTGTGGAGTGTTAAATGTGGGGGGCTTAGGCTAGTCCTAAGTTTATTTTGTCTGGTTTATTCATCAGGATCAGGATTTAATTGTTTAATGCTCAAATATGTGTTAAAATAGGTCCTAATTAATAAGGGTAAACATTTCACTCTATAACAATTATATTTAAAATATAATATTCATTTAAAATTTTATCAAGTTCAAAATTTGACATGTCTAAAGGTAATTTCTTAAATTTCTTTGTATAATAAGGCATCAAGGTAAAAATATTAATTTTATTTTATAACTTAAATAATTTAAAAATTGATTCTATAAATTAAAATTTATTTGATATTAAAATCTCACTTTATAAGTTAAAGTAAGTTTTTATATTTAACATATATACAATTTTATATAATAATATTGTATAAATTTATAATCTAAGGTTGATTATACTTTTCCTTGTAATAATCATGAATTCTCTATTGTAAGGAATTTAGATTGATATAATGCAAAATATATTTGTAAAGACTTTTTTTAGGGTTTAATTTTTCAACTTATATTTCTACATTTTAGTTTAAGAATAGAGTTTTGAATAAATATATTTGTCCACAAATATTTTAGTTATATCTACCTAAACTTGTCTTATATTATTTTTAAATTTGAATTTAATTTTCTACAAATAATTAATACCTTAAAAGTGGCTTTGATACTAGAATTAGTAATTCTTTTGGAGAGTTAGTTAAATTATACTTGTAGAAGATTAAATACTAAAATATAAATGTACATGAAAAATTTAAATATAGAAACAACACAAGAACATGAATTTATGGTGGGAAAAGCATACTGTAAAAATCCCCACAAAGAAAATTTACATATTTAGACACATGAAACTGGGTTAAATCCATTCCTCCTTCTAAATTGCCTCATATAAACCTCTAGCAAAGAGTGAATATTTTAATAATTACAATTTCAAATTCTTCTCCCTTAAATGGAAGGAAATAAAGTAGGTAACACCATTTTGAGAAGTTACCATATCTTTTCAAATAATGTTATTATTAATTAATATTAAAGATAAATATTTTTATATTAATAAATTTACTAATTAGTTAAATATTCTTTGTAATATGCTAAAAACATATTTATATAATAAGGTTGTTGAATATTTTTATATTCAAGGGTACCTTGAGCAACAAATAGATGTTGAGGACAAGGGTGACAATGCCACAACAAACAAGGCCTCCTCTCTGTCTAATCACACCTCTATTGTGCGCTCACAACCTTCTCCCCTTTCTGTTTGCAATGCCTCTTCGCCTAATGAGACATCGACCTTGCAAGGAATGAGGCCCGTGGAATGTATGGCACCTTGCAGTCCCACACACATTTGAATAGGGCATGCCAAGATCTAGCTTTAACAGATGAATCCACCAACGATGCTCTCCTTTGTAGAATAAGCTTTGACTCCTTTAAATTTTGAGCATAGAAGGGAAAGGAAGATCGTCCATGAGTAGAGGATGTTGGATCCAATCACCTACGTCCAAGCACCTTTGCACTGGTTGCAACTTATTCAGCCTCCAAACAGGTCATTTGATCCTCAAAACACCAGTTCAAACTCCCGAGGCAGGGAGTTCGACCCTCTCACAAGAAAAATGAAACCACCAAGATCATGAAACCATGAAACCATGAACCAACAATGAAATCAATGTGGCTCTGATACCATGTGAGAAGCCAAGAACAACAAAGCATTAGCTAATTACAACATGGAGTGAAAGAAATTGGATATTGCAATGCATAAACAATGCATAAGATGTGTACATATAGTGTTGAGAGTTTGAGTCACTTCAGGAGTTGACTTAAACACTCAAGGAGTGGTGGCAAAGGAGTGTCAACAAGTGGCTTGGAGGGTTGTATTGGACTCTCCAAGTAGACACCTAACCACCTAAGGTGGCTTAAAGCCATGTGGGGAATATACACATAATTACTTATTTAAATAATAATTAATAGTGTTAATATTCCTACACTAACAATAATCTCCCTAAGTTTGCACTTAAGAGGGGGTGTTAGTGTGAACGGGTTTTTACCCTTACATAGTTTCTTAAGTTTAACTTAGGTTTATCATTATAGGTAGTTTCCAATATTTAATATTGGTTACCCGTATTTTTGGTTATCTGGTAGTTTCACCCGTTATGTTTTTCCTTGCCTTTAAATAGGCACTTGTACATTGTGTAATATCTCTCATCTCATTTCTCAATATCAATTCATTGATATTTGGTGGAAGAGCACTTTTCTTTTCTCGTGTATCTATGAGGGTGTTGTTTTGCAGACTGAGGATCCTGGGAAGGAGTTGATCACTCCTACAATATTAATATAATTATTACAATTTTTGTTACATAGACTTAAAAAAATATTATTTGTTGAACAACCAAATTACCTAGTTTTGCTATATTCACTTATTGAATCAAAATAAAGTGGTTGAATAGGGTGAGGGAAACAGGTGTCATGTTGATTAACAAACCTCCACAAAATCTATCCTTAAGAGATCAAATTTTGAGCCAATTGCTAAATAGATAAATGATTTCCCAACTCTAGATAGATTAATCAGTAGATACAAAAAAAACTCATTGCAGAAACACTTAACAAATTTATTAATGAAAAAACAATATAAACACTTAGCAAATTTATAAAATAGAAATTTTGTCCGTCTCAATTTCTACTATTACATAAGACATTTTAAAAAAGAGAAATACAAAATTTATGCAAATATTTTTCCTATCTACATTAATCTTACTTTTAATTAATAATTTTATTTTTGAATGAATAGATATTGAAACACTAATTATTAAATACATAGATGTCTTAGATTTAATAGAGGAGATGCATAATTCACTTCATTGAATTATTTCCATCCTTATTAAATTCTATTAACTACCCTCATATGGCTAGGATTTTTCCACAAAATTTAGAGCACATATCACTAGGTTTTTTCCACAAAATTTAGAGCTCTATTATTTTTAATGATTATGAAGAGGAGAGGAAAAGTGAAACACAAAATTCATAAAAGTTATTTATTAAAAATTTTATAAAAGAGAAAAATAAAAACCATAAACATTATTTTTAGCTTTAATATTTTTAATGCTAATGAGAGTGGAGGATAGGTACTATTTATTAAAAATTTAGATAATTCAAGATTGAGTGATGCTTCTTCCCTTACATATACATAACAATAACAATATTATAATATTATTTTTATCTATAATATTTTTGTTAAACTTATATCCAAAGTGAAATGTGAGATAAGTACAACAATAATTATTTTATTATTTTATTGATAGTATGGAATAATTTTATTGATTTTAATTTTAATTTTTTAAAATATTTTAGTTAGAAATTAAGATTGTTTTTAAAATGAAATTTATACCTGTGATTTTTTTTGTGATCCTTGATCTTTCTTATTTGTGCTTCATCTAAATTTATTTAATTATTTTTTGTTTCTTCTCTAAATTCATTTAATTATTTTTGGTTTGGAGAGTTTATATATATATTAAGCTGGCTATTTTTAAAAATGTTTTATGATAATTATTTTAATATGTTGATCCTTTCATAGTTTTTGTTAATTATATTTAAAATATAATATACATTTATTTGGCATGTTTAAAGCTACTTTCTTAAATTTCTTTATCTATATAATAGGCATTGGGGTAAAAATATTACCTTTATTTTATAACTTAAATAATTTAAAAGTTGATTCTATAAGTTAAATTTATTTTGATATTAAAATCTCACTTTATAAGTTAAAATAAGTTTTTGTATATAATGTGTATACAATTTTATATAATAATATTCTATAACTTAATAACGTAAGGTTGATTATAGAGATTTTATATAATAGAGTTTTTATTTATACTTTTCCCTGTAATAATCATGAATTCTCTATTGTAAGGAGTTTGGATTGAATATTTCTTTCCTAACTATATAATACAAAATATTTTTGTAAAGACTTCTTTTTTAGGGTTTAATTTTTCAACTTATATCTCTACATTTTAGTTTAAGAATAAAGTTTTGAATAAATATATTTTTCCACAAATTATTTAGTTATAGCTACCTAAACTTGTTTTAAATTATTTTTAAATTTGAATTCAATTTTTTACAAACAATTAATACCTTAAAGGTGGCTTTGATGTTACAATTATTAATTCTTTTGGAGAGTTCATTAAATTATGCTTATAGAAGATTGAATACTAAAATATAAATGTACAAAGAAAACTTAAATATAGAAACAACATATGGACATGAATTTATGGTGGAAAAAGCATATGGTAAAAAACTGGGCAAAGAAAAACATGAAACTGTGTCAAATCCCTTCCTCCTTCAAAATTGCCTCATATAAACCTCTACCAAAGAGTGAATATTTCAATATGAACACAATTTCAAATTCTCTTCCCTTAAATATAGGGAAATAAAGTAGGTAACGCCATTTTAAGAAGTTACCATATATTTTCAAATAATGTTATTATTAAAAATCAATACTTTTATATTAATAAATTTACTAATTAATTAAATATTCTTTGTAATATGCTAAAAGCATATTTATATAATAAAGTTGTATAGCTTATACTAGATCTTTGTAAATATTTATTTTAGGCCTATTTACTAATGTATAGATCCCTAATAAACATTCTACTCTAATATCATCTTGGCCCTAGTAATTAAATCATATGACTCGAGAAGAGTTTCACCTTCTAAAACATTAATCATAATAGCTATTTCATAATTTAAAGCTTTTAGAAAGTACAAATATGCAAAACCTAGAGGTAGACAAATGTTGACTAGAAGCCTTTTCCACATCTTGTTGAAAAATGAGTTGTAGTCATGCACATGCTCTACCAGATGTCTCTTTATGGTGATGACATATTGGATCAACCAACTAGTATTTGCCTTCTTTCTAAATCAATTGAACAATAGATTACCTAATCAGTTCCAGCTCACCATAGAATTGGGCTCTAAACTTATAAATCACTCACATGTCTTTCCCTGAAAAGATGAAACAATAAATTTGAGAGCAACACCATAGAATTGGGCTTAAACTTATAAATCACTCACATGTCTTTCCCTGGAAAGATGAAACAATAAATTTGAGAGCAACATCTTGATCTGTGATGTTGTAAATGTTGCACAAATTTGCAACATTATGAATGTGATCTTTAGGAGAAATGGGGCCATTCTTGAATAAGAGAGGCAATGTTTTCAAGGCCAATTTTGGAACTTGGTTGCACTCTATTGTTGCAATGGACCACTAGAGTCCCAAGTTATAAATGGTAATTTTTTTTTTAGGATGTTGAAGTGCACATATAAATGTCACGCTAATTCATGACTATAGAAGTAGAGATTCAAGATTCACATGTAATATTCACGTGTAGGTTTCACTTCAGAGAATATTTTCATCTTACCTTTTGAAAACCAGGAACTGCCTTTTATATTAAATTAATATTCAACTTGGGACTAGTCACTTTTTTCGTCACCGAACAAAGTAAAACTTTTGATTCTTAGACACGTTACAGTTAGAAAATATTGCACCATCAATTCCACCGCACCAACTCCAGATTGAAGCGAAGAGACATTGATGCCATTGATTCTTAGATGCGTTACAGTTGCACAAGAAGATTTCAAAATCTCCGCATGTTATGAAAGCCCATTACCTAGGTAACCTCTAATTGGAAGCGGGCGCGTTGTGATGAAATCGGATGTTGTGGCTGTGCCCATACCAATACCACTTACAACCACAAACATTTGGAAAATAAAGACTTACGAGATTACAGTATTCGTTGGGAGGAAGAGGAGAAAATGGAGAATGTCTCTGGTGCGGATGTGGTTTTAATGCAGAGCGAGGGTTCTGATCAGAGAAGAGCGATGCCTAGGAGTGGAGAGGAGGGAATTTGGAGAGGTTCCAGCGAGAATGATAAGCCCGCGTTACATTCTGAAAAAACTTCTCCCAGGAAGGGTGTGCTCAGATCTCATCTCCATGGTGGTGCTTCTCTTTCACCAATTTCGAGTATGAATTCTCGTTCGCCCTCAGCTTCTCCCAAGGTACACTTTGAATCTTCTTCTGTTTATGAAGATGGGCCTCGATACAGTCCGAAAGAACACAATCTGAAGGGGGAATTTAACAGAGAGAGCGAGCGAAAGGAATTTGGGGAAGATGAGAGCGAAGTGGTGAGGTGTTCGGGCAGGGCGTCTTCGAATCTACACCGGTTACACACCAAAACGAGGTCCCGACTGATTGATCCGCCTGAGTCTCGGTACTCAGACGGATTGAACATTGCTTCAGAGACAGCCTTTGGAAGCAGAAGGCTCTCAGGTCAGCTGGGGTTGGGTTTGCACAGGTGGGGCACTATCGGGGAAAATCCTAGTATGTTGGAGAAGCTGAGCGAAGAGGAAGAAGACGATCCCTTTAAAGACTGCGATCTTCCTGACGAATTTAAGCGTGCCAAATGGGATTTCCTCTGCCTCTTTCAGGGGCTTAGCTTTTTGGTAATAGTGGGTGCCTTTGTTTGTAGCCTAACGATTGATTATTTTCAACGGAAGACCGTGTGGGATCTGCATCTCTGGAAATGGTGCCTCCTAGGGCTTGTTTTATTTTGTGGAAGGCTTGTTTCTGGCTGGGCTATTTGTATTGTTGTCTTCTTTGTAGAGAGAAACTTTCTACTCAGAAAGAAGGTCCTTTATTTCGTGTATGGGTTGAGGACAGCTGTGCAAAACTGTCTGTGGTTAGGGCTTGTTTTTCTCGCGTGGCATTTTCTCTTCGACAAAACCCTAGAGAGGGAGACCAAGAGTAAGTCCCTGCATTATGTTGACAAGATTCTGGTCTGTTTGCTGGTGGGGACCTTTATATGGCTGGTAAAAACATTTCTGGTGAAGGTTTTGGCATCTTCGTTTCATGTGAGCACTTTTTTCGATCGGATACAAGAGTCTCTCTTCAATCAGTATGTGGTGGAAACCCTATCTGGGCCTCCATTGATTGAGATCGAGGGAGCCCAGATGAAAGAGGCTGGGGCTAATGTTGCCATTGATCTTAAACGTTCTTCCAAATCCGGTTTCCTGCATAAGGCCGGAGCTACAACTCCCAGAAGTGGGCGTTCCATGAGGGTTAGATCGGGCATTAGAGAAGACAACGACAGAACACAAGACGAGGGAATTAGCATCGACCATCTGCACAGGCTCAACCAGAAGAATATCTCGGCGTGGAACATGAAGAGGCTGATCAAGATTGTGAGACATGGAGTATTGGCCACCCTCGACGAGTCATTTAAGAACGCGGCTACAGAAGACGAGTTTGTCACGCTGATAAGAAGCGAGTGGGAGGCCAACGCTGCTGCCAAAAGGATTTTTGAAAATGTTGCCCAGCCGCTTGGCGAGTAATGTCTCTTTTTGCTTTCGCTACTTACCATTGGTTTTCTTCTGTGCCATGTAATCCTAATTTTATTTAATCCAGGCATATAACTATAGAGGATTTGATGAGATTTCTACGGGAAGAAGAAGCACTCAAGGCAATGGCCCTCTTTGAAGGGGCTCAAGACACTAATCGAGTGAATAAAGCGGCTCTTAAGAACTGGGTGGTAATTTCTAACTTTAAAAGCCTTGTCAAGTCAATTTTATGGCTGAGAATAAAAGCTCTTGCAAAAGCTGTCTCAATTTTGTTTGCATCAACCTTTTGGCAGTCTAATATTTTGTTTGTACAGTTTCTGGAAAATAACCGTGGTTTTTATCATCACATTTCCGATCACATTCAGTAATCCATTTTCATTCTCTTTGTGATGATGGATTACGGAATGTGATCGATGCAAAAAAAGCCCCACACACTTATTTTCAAGAAGCTCTACAATCTTATATTATAGACTGTAGAAATATCATATCTTCAATCTAATATTTTGTTATCATCTGCATGATGGATAGAATGTGATGGGAGTGTTGATATAAATAAAATTGACACAGCTTAAGCTTTCTTAGAATGGACTGTGAAAATCTTGTGCACATTAATTTTATGGGTGTTTATAGATCCATGAAATTTACAAATGTTTGCAGGTAAACGTTTTCAGAGAGAGAAGGGCTCTAGCCCTTACATTGAACGATACAAAGACTGCAGTGAGCAAATTACATCGAATAGTGAATGTGGGGGTTGTTTTAGTCGTCGGAGTAATCTGGCTTCTCATACTTGGTATTGCTACAACGCACATCCTCGTAGCTATATCTTCGCAATTGTTGTTGGTGGTTTTCGTGTTTGGAAACACATGTAAGACAGTATTCGAGTCCATCATCTTCCTCTTCGTAATGCATCCATTTGACGTTGGGGACCGATGTTCAGTGGATGGCGTCCAAGTAAACAATTTCTGTCTTTAACGATTTCTTCCTTCTGCTGAGTTATTCTTAATCACATTCTCTTCCACTAACAATAATATTGTTTCCTCCAGATGGTTGTGGAGGAGATGAACATCCTAACAACAGTGTTTCTGAGATACGACAACGAGAAGATTTGGTACCCTAATTCGGTTCTGGCGACAAAACCCATCAGCAACTTGTACAGGAGCCCTGACATGGGAGACGCCGTAGAATTTGCCATTCACATTGCAACAACCAAGGAACAGCTTGACGAAATGAAAGCGAGGATCAGAAGGTAATTACATTTATATATAGTTATTAATGAAAATTTTGCCACTGTACCAATCGTAAAGCTGCACAGGCAATTGAAAAGATTTATAGTAGGGAAGAAGCAGTGAATTCCTAATATTATGTTATTAGTGAAATGATTTACTAGTGTATTTGCAGGTATGTAGTTGAGAAAGCAGAGCATTGGTACCCACACCCGATGATAGTGGTGAAGGAGATCGAGGACATGAACAGGATGAAGATGTTAGTGGGGTTAAAGCACAAGATGAATCACCAAGACATGGGGGAGAGATGGTTGCGAAGGTCTGATTTGATAGAAAAAATGATCAGCATTTTCAGCGATTTGGATATTGAATATCGCCTGTTACCCGTGGACGTTAATCTTCGAACGACACCCCTCCCCGCTCTCATTTCGAACCGACTTCCTCCCAGGTGGATGAAGTAACGTCTATATGTATTTATGTAGGAATAAGGGAACCATATTCTATTTGTATTTATGAATGGAATAAGGGAACCAAATTCTGCAATCGTCTCTTAAGGAAATCTGTTGTGCTATGAACGTTTGCAAATAGAAATGAGTGGTAGTTCATTAGCGTTAACAATTTTGCAAATTTTTACGTCGTAGTTGTCTTCTCTATGCATTAACAAAACCACTATATGTCCCAATCAAAGGAAGACAACTAGATTAGGTGCTTGATAATGAAGGGAAAAGAACCAAATTGTTGAAATTGAATTATTGTAAGCAAAATTAAAAAAAAAACTGATAGTAGAGGTAAAAAGGGATAGGAAAATGGAACTTCTAGCCAGAGGGAGAAGCTCACTGCCTCGGACAACAGCATGCTGCGATGACGTCTGCTAGGCGTTGGAGTCCGAAAAGTACCAAAAATAAAAATATCCTAGTCTATACAGACCTAGGACATCTGCACAACATGTATATTTCAACACCAAATATACCCAACATAATCCAAGTAAAATAGAGCTTGAAATAAAACCAAATTTACTAAGGAAATGAAATAAAACAAAGAAGAGAGGAAGACAAACAAAACTTTCTTGTGGTTGTAATGCCTTCACACCAAGAATACTTGCAGAAAGAGAGAAGAGAAGGGTTGTGCTATTTAGGGGCTTGCCTTAGTCAAACCCTGGTTTCGATATTTCTATCTCCATGAGCAGTAATAGGTGAAGAGAATGAAACAAGGAAATTAAAATCTAGGAAAGTAAGAGCAGTGACAAAACAAGTAAACTAAGAAGATTTACTTTCTTAGTCTACGGGAAAGAAACCCACAAGCATGCAACCAGTGTAAAATGAAAAAGATGCTAGTCTACACCATTACAATGAACTACACAATGCATAACAATCTAAATGAAAAATGATTTAACAACACAATGAAATGATCTTACTCATTTGAATAGAAGAAAGAAAGTTGTAAGCTCCCAAGAGTTCAAATTTGATACACAACTTCAAATCTAGCAAGAGATAGCCTTCAAAATGAGCATCAAGCGAACCAAAAAACCTCCAAGAGCTAATGGAAATACTATCACACCACGAGAGGGTGTTCAAATATGTATAGCTACTTTCAAATATGTTCAAATAATGCATGTAGTCTGGAATGCATGACTATCATCTTTGAATGTATTTTGAGTATATGGTATTCAATGATGAGTGACTACATAGTATGGCATATACATGGCATGAACTAGGTAAGTGCTATGTGAGCACATGATAATACTTTTGTATATTTTATGTTGAGGTGATGCTTGAAAAGATTGAAACACTTGTATTAAAGATAGGGTTACACTTGAACAACCAAATTTAAAAGAAGATTTAGTGTATACACTTGTATTAACTTCTCAATTATAAGTGCATGACCTACTTCATGTGAAAATGTACTTATAGATCTAATCATGATATTGATTAACAAACAAGTTCTATGGGACCTGATATTGGTTTCAATTAAATTAGAAGAGTTATTAATAAGATCTAAAGTCTGAGAAATATAATTATAGATGAAGTTCAAATGAAACATATTCATTGGGATATGAATAGTGTTACATCCACACTTGACTAATCATTTCTATGTTGAATTATGTTGTAGATTCAACTTCAGCTACTGAGGACAACATCTAATTTATAGGGGGAGAATTGTTATGGGATTTTTTCCGCGAGAAAATGAATTAAATAAGTAAAGTTTATAAAACATTATTAAAGAATAAAAAGAGAAAAGAAAAGAAAATTATTTAATAGTAAAGGAGGTGTGTAAAACAAAAAAAATGAAAAGAAAGTTACTTTCAAGTTAAAAAAGAAGTTAAAAGGTTAAAAGAACCTTATAAAAATAAAAACACTCTTATTTAAGTGATTGTTACGAGAAGAGTGCAAATAAAACTAACTATATTCCTTATTTTGTAAAGATTGGGTATGATGGTTGGAAGCCACCCTTTGGGTTATTATTTAAACCCGTGAAATGAATGTAAATGGGGGGGGGAGGGGGGTGAATTATTTGAGAAATCATTGAGGAAATGTATACAAGAAAATGTACAAGAAAATGTATAGGAAAGTATACAAGAAAAAGTATACAGGAATTAGAGGGCACAAAGGAGTGAGGATTAGGGTCATTGGTTGGGCACTAAGCATTTGGAGAAGGGGTACACAAAGTTTGTCCAATTTGGGTTACAACATACACCCAGGAGTGTCCTGGCCATGGCTATGTTTATTTGTAATGTGAGGCATAGTTGGTTTTGTGTAAGAACAGTTCCTCCAGGGGTGTTCTTTGTTGGGAGTAGATAAGACCTATGATTACTCCTCTAAATGCCATATAACAACATCTCAGTGCTTCATAGATAAGTGATTTATATATTTATTTGTAGTAATATTACCAACGCTGCATAAATTAAATTATTGTTGCAAATTGATGTTATTAAAGTTTATTGATAAACTATTTGGCTGTATAATGTTATTTCTTATGTTTTAGCATTTATTCAATGCATGAAAAATAGATTTATTTATTTCTATTCCAAATAATTTACCTGCTTTATAGTTGTCAAGAAAATTACTTGGGTGAAAAAGAGATCATAACACACGTGCATTACTTGCACAAGAAAAGTACCATTCTCATTTAGTACATATTTATAAGTACTTTCACTAATAGAAATCAAGCATACAGGATTCCTAAAATCCTTTTTAACACAACATCAATCATTTTTACCTTGTCTATAAGACAGATAGAGATAACTTATCTGATCAATTCCTATCCCGAGTCATGAATGAAGACCCTTAAGGCATCTTAACTCAGAATTATCCAAGGATCTTGTGGATTCTACTAGATCCATTCTCACATCCTAAAAAGAATAAAGTGTTGCTAAAAAATCAGCTTACCTAAAGCCTAGTATTATCACAGGCATTCTTTCCTTAAAACATCGATCCCAAGTTTCTTCCTTCCGGAAAGGCTCAATCAATGTTTAACCATCATTATCAGCTTTATTTATTTCACAAGTGATTTTTCATTCTTCTTCTTGTCAGAATATTATCTTTTCTTCTTTCCTTGTATTCATTCATGTCCCTTATGTCATCAGAGAGATCTCTCTTCTCAAATTATTTCTCTATGGATTTATTCTATTTTTCACATCATGTCTTATGAGTTGTCACCATATCTTATCCATCTCAACTAACCTATCTCATCATCCACTTCTTATTTCAAAATGGTCACCAACCCTTGCTTTTAACCATGACATCATTATCACTAAAGAGTCTTACAAAAATGCTACTAGGAGGAAGTGGATTCACAACTCTAGAGTTCTTTGAATGATTGAACTATGTCCAAACTTCTACTCAGTTCCAAACTAAACCATCTAAGATTTGACAAGATTCTAACTCATCAAAATGATCTTTGACCCATAGTTGGGGTCCTCCATACATTCAATACACCTAAGACTTTAGGTCATCAAGCAGGTTCACATTGCTACAATGCAACCTTAAGCATAGAAGACTCGAGGGGCGAGTGTTGAACACATAATACTCTGATACCACATGTAAGAACCATCCCAATACACTAGAATAAAATAATATTATTCTTATGAAATAGTGCAGAAAAAGGGAAGAATTAAATTTTTTCCCATAACTAACACAACTCATGAAGAATGCTTTCATTAATATAGTAAAATAATATTCATTACATCAGCTAATCAAATAGCTCAAATAAAGGACTATTCTTTTTCAATATCTGGCCATATAGGTTTGTACAAAAGTATATCACAACCAACAATGTCTACAATACCAAACCATATTTTTACCACTGAACCTTGCGTAGAGAGCATCATCAAGGTGATTTACCACCTAGCCACAAGTGGTGCAATCACGGTAGGAGGGTTCATAGAATGAACTATCCAGATCGTACAACAAGAGTAAACACAATAGAAACAACTCAAAGATATGAAGAAAATACAGATCCAGTCATTGAGTATATCATAGAATTCAAACACAATCTGGCCGGCAACATGCATGCTTACAATTAGGGCTCAAAGGCTTGGTTACATAATATTAATATATGCACAAGATATATCTTTGAATCTCTTTCGCACAAAATCTAGGCTTTCAAATATGAATCAACTTCTAACTATCCAAAAATCTGCTTTCCTAAGGATCTATTACATCAATATATATCATCTCCAGATCATAATATGTCTCTGCATTGGCAAAGGAAGATCACAAACTCCAATGAAGAGCTGTAACGTATGTACATGGATAGGTCAGACCTAAACATTTAGAACACCTCCGCAAATGTATGGAATGATGTGTGGATCTCAAGGTTAGTCACAAACCAAAGATCATTGAATGATGTGTCATTAGGCTCCATAAGTTGAGGAATGCTCCACAAGTCTTCTCCTTTAGCTGATTGTCTGAGACTGTCAAGATGCTTTGTTTTGAGAAAACAATCAATCTTATGATAGCAATAACTTTCGGGTAACTGATCCAAATGCTCTGAGATTTAGATATGATGTAGATGAATTAATCTAGATGCTAAGTTCAGCTCCACAACATCTAAAATGCAACTGCGGTAGAATGTGGACCAAAATATAGAAACTACTACTGATTGAACTGCTTGAACTGCACTGGAAAATGAAAAGAAACAAATTAAACTGCAAACAAATTGAAATGCAAATGTTTTTTGGTTGATGCAAGATTTCTCGTGAACCAGGGATGCTCCTACCTCAAACATCTGGGGTTATTGAAAAAGTGAGTCCCTCACTTTTTTGGGGCTAGAGGAAAATCAAGACGGTCCACCTTAGCCTGAGAAATCCATGATGAATCTTCTTTCGGTCTGCCTTTCCACTTCACAAGGTATTCTTTGTATTGTCTTCCTCTTGTGTTGCATCCAACTTTGCTGTCCAAAATGTCTTCAATCTGCTCTGGTGCTTGTGGTAACTGCTTCTTCAAGTCCTCTACCATGCTATCACTAAACTCTACTTCATGATACTGGTATAGGTCTAGAATGTTGAAAATAGGTGATATACCCAATGTCTTTGGTAGCTCTACTTCATATGCATTTCTTGAATCAAATTTTTTGAGTATCCTACAAGGTCCAAACTTCTTCGGGTGCTACCACAATAATGTGTTACACTTTCTGGGACATCCTGATTTTTGCTGAAATCACATATTTTTTGAAAATATAATGATTTAAGTCTTGAAATGTTCCATTTAAAAGATTTTAATTGAAGAGGGTTTGATCAAACCCTCTTAGATTCAAACCCCCTTGGATAGAACCCCATTAATTTTAAGCCATACCTATAATGGAGTCTCCTCTACACCTATCAAAATGCTGATAAAAAACCACTTTTGATTTACCTTTTGGGGGATCAAATGAATTCATTTAAAATTTATGTTTTGTGAGTATGTAGTCCTTATTATAAGCTTCCCAAAAAGTATAATTTTAAATATATTTAATTTGATTATTATATTTATTTTTTAAAATCTAGGAAAGTAAGAGCAGTGACAAAACAAGTAAACTAAGAAGATTTACTTTCTTAGTCTACGGGAAAGAAACCAACAAGCATGCAACCAGTGTAAAATGAAAAAGATGGTAGTCTACACCATTACAATGAACTACACAATGCATAACAATCTAAATGAAAAATGATTTAGCAACACAATGAAATGATCTTACTCATTTGAATAGAAGAAAGAAAGTTGTAAGCTCCCAAGAGTTCAAATTTGATACACAACTTCAAATCTAGCAAGAGATAGCCTTCAAAATGAGCATCAAGCGAACCAAAAAACCTCCAAGAGCTAATGGAAATACTATCACACCACGAGAGGGTGTTCAAATATGTATAGCTACTTTCAAATATGTTCAAATAATGCATGTAGTCTGGAATGCATGACTATCATCTTTGAATGTATTTTGAGTATATGGTATTCAATGATGAGTGACTACATAGTATGGCATATACATGGCATTCACTAGGTAAGTGCTATGTGAGCACATGATAATACTTTTGTATATTTTATGTTGAGGTGATGCTTGAAAAGATTGAAACACTTGTATTAAAGATAGGGTTACACTTGAACAACCAAATTTAAAAGAAGATTTAGTGTATACACTTGTATTAACTTCTCAATTATAAGTGCATGATCTACTTCATGTGAAAATGTACTTATAGATCTAATCATGATATTGATTAACAAACAAGTTCTATGGGACCTGATATTGGTTTCAATTAAATTAGAAGAGTTATTAATAAGATCTAAAGTTTGAGAAATATAATTATAGATGAAGTTCAAATGAAACATATTCATTGGGATATGAATAGTGTTACATCCACACTTGACTAATCATTTCTATGTTGAATTATGTTGTAGATTCAACTTCAGCTACTGAGGACAACATCTAATTTATAGGGGGAGAATTGTTATGGGATTTTTTCCGCGAGAAAATGAATTAAATAAGTAAAGTTTATAAAACATTATTAAAGAATAAAAAGAGAAAAGAAAAGAAAATTATTTAATAGTAAAGGAGGTGTGAAACAAAAAAAATGAAAAGAAATTTACTTTCAAGTTAAAAAAGAAGTTAAAAGGTTAAAAGAACCTTATAAAAATAAAAACACTCTTATTTAAGTGATTGTTACGAGAAGAGTGCAAATAAAACTAACTATATTCCTTATTTTTGTAAAGATTGGGTATGATGGTTGGAAGCCACCCTTTGGGTTATTATTTAAACCCATGAAATGAATGTAAATGGGGGGGGGGGGGGCGAATTATTTGAGAAATCATTGAGGAAATGTATAGGAAAGTATACAAGAAAAAGTATACAGGAATTAGAGGGCACAAAGGAGTGAGGATTAGGTTATTGGTTGGGCACTAAGCATTTGGAGAAGGGGCACACAAAGTTTGTCCAACTCAGGTTACAACACACACCCAGGAGTGTCCTGGCCATGGCTGTGTTTATTTGTAATGTGAGGCATAGTTAGTTTTGTGTAAGAACAGTTCCTCCAGGGGTGCTCTTTGTTGGGAGCAGATAAGACCTATGATTACTCCTCTAAATGCCATATAACAACATCTCAGTGCTTCATAGATAAGTGATTTATATATTTATTTGTAGTAATATTACCAATGTTGCATAAATTAAATTATTGTTGCAAATTGATGTTATTAAAGTTTATTGATAAACTATTTGGCTGTATAATGTTATTTCCTATGTTTTAGCGTTTATTCAATGCATGAAAAATAGATTTATTTATTTCTATTCCAAATAATTTACCTGCTTTATAGTTGTTAAGAAAATTACTTGGGTGAAAAAGAGATCATAACACACGTGCATTACTTGCACAAGAAAAGTACCATTCTCATTTAGTACATATTTATAAGTACTTTCACTAATAGAAATCAAGCATACAGGATTCCTAAAATCCTTTTTAACACAACATCAATCATTTTTACCTTGTCTATAAGACAGATAAAGATAACTTATCTGATCAACTCCTATCTCGAGTCATCAATGAAGACCCTTAAGGCATCTTAACTCAGAATTATCCAAGGATCTTGTGGATTCTACTAGATCCATTCTCACATCCTAAAAAGAATAAAGTGTTGCTCAAAAATCAACTTACCCAAAGCCTAGTATTATCACAGGCATTCTTTCCTTAAAACATCGATCCCAGGTTTCTTCCTTCCGGAAAGGCTTAATCAATGTTTAACCATCATTATCAGCTTTATTTATTTCACAAGTGATTTTTCATTCTTCCTCTTGTCAGAATATTATCTTTTCTTCTTTCCTTGTATTCATTCATGTCCCTTATGTCATCAGAGAGATCTCTCTTCTCAAATTATTTTTCTATGGATTTATTCTATTTTTCACATCATGTCTTATGAGTTGTCACCATATCTTATCCATCTCAACTAACCTATCTCATCATCCACTTCTTATTTCAAAATGGTCACCAACCCTTGCTTTTAACCATGACATCATTATCACTAAAGAGTCTTACAAAAATGCTACTAGGAGGAAGTGGATTCACAACTCTAGAGTTCTTTGAATGATTGAACTATGTCCAAACTTCTACTCAGTTCCAAACTAAACCATCTAAGATTTGACAAGATTCTAACTCATCAAAATGATCTTTGACCCATAGCTGGGGTCCTCCATACATTCAATACACCTAAGACTTTAGGTCATCAAGCAGGTTCACATTGCTACAATGCAACCTTAAGCATAGAAGACTCGAGGGGCGAGTGTTGAACATAGAATACTCTGATACCACATGTAAGAACCATTCCAATACACTAGAATAAAATAATATTATTCTTATGAAATAGTGCGGAAAAAGGGAAGAATTAAATTTTTTCCCATAACTAACACAACTCATGAAGAATGCTTTCATTAATATAGTAAAATAATATTCATTACATCAGCTAATCAAATAGCTCAAATAAAGGACTATTCTTTTTCAATATCTGGCCATATAGGCTTGTACAAAAGTATATCACAACCAACAATGTCTACAATACCAAACCATATCTTTGCCACTGAACCTTGCATAGAGAGAGCATCATCAAGGTGATTTACCACCCAGCCACAAGTGGTGCAATCACGGTAGGAGGGTTCATAGAATGAACTATCCAGACCATACAACAAGAGTAAACACAACAGAAACAACTCAAAGATATGAAGCAAATGCAGATCCAGTCATTCAGTATATCATAGAATTCAAACACAATCTGGCCGGCAACATGCATGCTTACAATTAGGGCTCAAAGGCTTGGTTACATAATATTAATATATGCACAAGATATATCTTTGAATCTCCTTCACACAAAATCTAGGCTTTCAAATATGAATCAACTTCTAACTATCCAAAAATCTGCTTTTCTAAGGATCTATTACATCAATATATATCATCTCCAGATCATAATATGTCTCCGCATTGGCGAAGGAAGATCACAAACTCCAATGAAGAGCTATAACGTATGTACACGGATAGGTCAGACCTAAACATGTAGAACACCTCTGCAAATGTATGGAATGATGTGTGGATCTCAAGGAAGGTTGGTCACAAACCAAAGATCATTGAATGATGTGTCATTAGGCTCCATAAGTCGAGGAATGCTCCACAAGTCTTCTCCTTTAGCTGATTGTCTGAAACTGTCAAGATGCTTTGTTTTGAGAAAATAATCAATCTTATGATAGCGATAACTTTTGGGTAACTGATTCAAATGCTCTGAGATTTAGAGATGATGTAGATGAATTAATCTAGATGCTAAGTTTAGCTCCACAACATCTGAAATGCAACTGTGGTAGAATGTGGACCAAAATATAGAAACTACTACTAATTAAACTACCTGAACTGCACTGGAAAATGAAAAGAAACAAACTGAACTACAAACAAATTGAAATGCAAATGTTTTTTGGTTGATGCAAGATTGCTCTTGAACCAGGGATGCTCCTACCTCAAACATCTGGGGTTATTGAAAAAGTGAGTCCCTCACTTTTTTGGGGCTAGAGGAAAATCAAGACGGTCCACCTCAGCCTAAGAAATCCATGATGAATCTTCTTTCGGTCTGCCTTTCCACTTCACAAGGTATTCTTTGTATTGTCTTCCTCTTGTGTTGCGTCCAACTCTGCTGTCCAAAATGTCTTCAATCTGCTCTGGTGCTTGTGGTAACTGCTTCTTCAAGTCCTCTACCATGCTGTCACTAAACTCTACTTCATGATACTAGTATAGGTCTACAATGTTGAAAATAGGTGATATACCCAATGTATCTGGTAGCTCTACTTCATATGCATTTCCTGAATCAAATTTTCTGAGTATCCTACAAGGTCCAAACTTCTTCGGGTGCTACCGCAATAATAGGTTACACTTTTTGGGACATCTTGATTTTTGTTGAAATCACATATTTTTTGAAAATATAATGATTTAATCCTTGAAAGGTTCCATTTAAAGGATTTTAATTGAAGAGGGTTTGATCAAACCCTCTTAGATTCAAACCCCCTTGGATAGAACCCCGTTAATTTTAAGCCATACCTATAATGGAGTCTCCTCTACACCTATCAAAATGCTGATAAAAAACTACTTTTGATTTACCTTTTGGGGGATCAAATGAATTCATTTAAAATTTATGTTTTGTGAGTATGTAGTCCTTATTATAAGCTTCCCAAAAAGTATAATTTTAAATATATTTAATTTGATTATTATATTTATTTTTTTATTTCTTGTGAATGTAGGTTTTTCACCGAACATCAAGTTCTTTGTTCTACACACATGGAAAATTAGTAAATTAGTGAAAAAAATTTGAAAAATATCTATGCCCTAGGTATTGATGTCCTTGTTTCAATAAAAAAGAAAAATTGAATTTTTATACATACAGAAAAAGTTATGTTTTACAGAATATGCCTATGTCTAAATTATAATTGGTTTGACTTCAAAACTTAATTAAAAAAATATATTTAACAAAACATTATGAAACCAAATGCATGCCCTATATATTGGTGTTACAATCTAAATTCAAAAGAATAAGAATTTTATCCTTTGTAGAAAAAAAGTTATGTGGTACGGAATACACATCACTTTAAACAAATGTTGTTTACTATTAAAAACTAGTTATCAAAGGAGACGCAATTTTTTTTACAATTTAACTCCAAATTTTTTAAAAAAAATATTTAGAATCTAAAAACAAAATATCATAAATCACTAGTTTGCATCATCTTCAAATTCCTAACGATCTAGCGGCTATAGGTGTCAGAAAGTGAAGATTTAGTTCAAAATATTGATTTCAATGTCAAGTTTGGCCAAAAAGTGTAACCTATTATTGTGGGATGACCCCTTCATCTTCAATTTGTTACATGTTCCAACTAGAAATCTTTCTTTTCTCAAGTATACCATCACTTCATCTCCAACTACAAATTCTTTTTGTCTTCTCTTCTCATCTACTTGCTCCTTATATTTGTTGTTTGTATCTTCCAAATGCTTCTTAACTTGATTATGCACTATCTTCACGTGATCTACAAATTCTTCTGCATTTACACTTCTCTTTTCTTTCGTACTCATGTCTCTCCATTCTATCACTCCTTTAGGATTGACTTCGGTAACAATCTCAAAAGGTGTTCTTCCGAAACTCTTGTTTACTGAATTATTGTATGCAAACTCTGCTTGTGAAAGAATAAAGTCCTAACTTCCTACCTTTTCTCCAACCAAACATCTCAACAAGTTTCCCAAACTCCTATTCACTACCTCTGTCTGTCCATTAATCTGTGGATGAAATGCTAAACTAAACTTCAAATTTGTCTTCATCTTCTTCCAAAGTGTCTTCCAAAAATATCCAAGGAATCTAGTGTCTGTCTGAAATTATACACTTAGGTAATCCAAGCAATCTCACAATCTCCTTGAAAAAAGGTTTGCTACATGCACTGCATCAGTTGTCTTCTTACAAGGTATGAAATAAGCCATCTTTGAAAATCTATCTACCACTAAAAATATTGAATCATGTCCTCTTTGTGTCTTAGGCAATCCCATCATAAAATCCATACTTATGTCTTCCCAAGGTCTCTCTGGTACTGTCAAAGGTTTATACAATCCAGTATTCTAACTACTCCCTTTTGCAACTTGACAAACTCTACAACTCTGCACAAACTTCCTAACATCCTTATGTATTTGAGGCCAAAAGTAATTTTCACTCACTAAACCTACTGTCTTGACAATGCCAAAATGTCCTGCTAATCCACCACTATGTTTCTCCTTAATTAAATTATCTCTCATTGAACTTCTAGGTATGCACAACTAACTTCCCTTGAACAACATCTCTTCTTGAATGAAATAATCCAACCACTTGCTCCTATATATCACAACAGGTTCCTTACATGCTTTCCAAGGTTCTGCAAAGTTAGTGTCTTCCTGATACATGTTCTTTAATTCATCAAAACCTAACACTTCAACTCTCATCTTTGTCAACAAGTTTCTTCTCCTACTCAATGCATCAACCACTTTATTTGATTTACCACTCTTATGCTTCAATACAAATGTATAATTTTGCATGATCTCTACCCATCTCATGTGTTTCTGATTCAATTTTCCTTGACTGTTCAAATATTGCAAAGCTTGATGATTTATATACAACATAAACTCCTTAGGCAACAAATAATGTCCCCACTTCTTCAAGGCTTGAATTATAGTATAGAACTATTGATCATAAACTAAATATCTTCTCCTTGCAGCATTCAACTTCTCACTGAAATATGCTACAGGTCTACCTTCTTGACTTAATACTGCTCCAATTGCATTTCAACTTGCATCACAATCAACTTGAAATACCTTATTAAAATCTAGTTTAATACCAAAATAGGTTGCTCTGTCACCTTCTGCTTCAATAGTTCAAAACTCTTATATGCCCCTAATGTCCACTTAAAGTCTTTCCTGTCACCTCTCATTGTCTCTGTCATAGGGTAACAAACTGAACTAAAATTTCTAATGAACTTCCGATAGAAACTAGCCAACCCATGAAATGATCTAACATCTCCAATGCTCTCCAGCATAGGCCATTCAACAATTGCTCTTACCTTCTCAGGGTCCATATTCAATCTTTCCACAAAAATCACAAATCCCAAGTACACTAGTTCTTCCTTCATGAAACTACACTTCTTGATGTTTATCAACAATTTCTCCTCTCTCAGTCTCTACAAAACTTGTCTAAGGTGCCATAAATGTTCCTCTTTTGTCTTACTGAAAATCAGAATATCATCCAAATATACAATAACAAATTTACCCAAGAATCTCTTCAAGACTTCATTCATCAATCTCATGAAAGTACTAGGTGCATTTGTCAATCCAAAACGCATCACTAACCACTCATACAATCCTTTATTTGTCTTAAAAGCAGTCTTCCATTCATCTCCTTCTCTGATTCTGATATGATGGTATCCGCTCTTCAAATCTATCTTTGTGAAATATCTTGCTCCACTCAAACAATCCATGATATCATCCATCCTAGGTAAAGGGAATCTATACTTAACTGTGATCTTGTTTATTTCTCTAGAGTCTATACACATTCTCCATTCTCCATCTTTCTTTGGTGCTAACACTACAGGTACTGCACAACAACTCAAACTCTCTCCGATCAAACCTTTCCTCAACAATTCTTGTATCTGTCTATTCAGTTCTTCATTATCTGCCAATGTCATTCTATGTGCTACTTTATTAGGCAAACTAGCTCTCGGTATAAGATCCATGTGATGACTGATACTCCTGATTGGTGGCAATCCTTCAGGTACATTGTCTGATATGATGTCTTCATACTCTGTCAGCAACTCTCTTATCTCCTCCGGTTGTGATTCTTTAGTCTCCTTCTTCAATGTTCTAGGCTTCTTAGGAATCAAAGCATAACACATATTCTCATTTCTCAAACCATCCAAAAATTTTCTTCCATCTACCAAACAAATTCTAGCATTCTGACATACTTCACTCTTAGGATCATCTTCCAAAGGAATCAAGTTAATTCTCTTCTCATTTGATGTTATAGTGTAGGTATTCTTTCTCCCATCATGTATAGCTTTTCTATCATACTGCCAAGGTCTACCCAACAAGATATGACATACATCCATAGGCATAATATCACATAAGACTTCATCATGATAAGATCTGATATGAAATTTCACCAAACATTGTTCACTCACAAGTACATTATGATCATCTTGAATCCATGCTATCTAATAGGGCTAGGGTGTTTCAATCTTTCCAACTTCAACTTAGTCACCATCTCTTCTGAAACTAGATTATCTGAACTACCACTATTAATTACAACTTTTCAACATTTACCTCCTAATTTACATCTGGTTCTGAACAAACTCTTCCTCTACGGTGGTCCTTCAGTTGTCTCTGCTTGAAATAGTGCTCTCCTCATCACAAGTGATTCTTCTTTCTCTAGTTTACCAACTGAACTCGGTGATCCAACAGGTTCTTCTTCAACATAAGTTGCTCTTCCACTATTCTCTATTCTCTTGTTTGTACTCCCTTGATTACACTCAAATGCTCTATGTCCTTCACCTCCACACTTGAAACAAGTGCCTCTAAATGCCCTCTTATCAAATTCTCTTCCTTCTCTTCTATGTCCTTCATTCTGGTATGCACTAGGGTTTCCTTTCCGGTAAAATTTTTTGTCATCTCTTCGGTATGCATTAGCATCTCTATTCTCCTTGAATGTGTTCTCCTGTCTATTCTGCTTCGCAAATGGTCTCTCTCCTTCAGAAAATGTTCTACCTCTCTGAAATTTACCTCCTCTGCCTCTCTATCTCTGATCATGCCTCTTATTCAACTTCTCTTCAACTTTCAGGGCAAACTGGTATGCCTCTTCCAATGATGTCATCCTCACCAGACTTAGTTCTTCTTGAATGTTCAATCTCAGTCCATTGATGTATCTAGGCACTTTCTCCTTGCTTGCTTCACTATGTCCTATCCTTATGATCATCTTATGAAATTCTTCAGTATAATCCTTCACAGATTTCTCCTTTTGTCTCAGGTTCTGCAATCTTTTCAACAGCTTCATCTCATAGTCAGCAGGTATGAATTGGCTCTTCAGTTTTGTCACCATCTTGTCCCACTTTGTAATCTTTTCTTTTCCTCTTTTGTTTCTATCAAACTGAACTTCTTTCCACCATATAGAAGCATGTCCTTTTAACTTTGTCTTTGCAAATTTCACCTTCTCTGGATCTTCAACTTCTTCATACTCAAAGTATTCTTCCATGTCATTTATCCAGTCAATTAATTCTTCAGGATTCAAATTGCCAATGTAATTCGGTACATCAACTCTAGGACTCTTTCCAATATTTGAAATAGCTCACAACATCTTGACTTGATCTGATTCTTCTTCTTCATCACCTCCTAGGGTTTCTCTAATTTGTTCAACATATTGAAATTCTTCCTCATCGTCACTTTCAACATTAGGTCTAGGTGTCAATCCTCTTCGCTTATCTTCTTTAACAACATCCAATCGAATTCTCATTGTTTTCATCATTTCCATCATCTCATCCATTCTATCAGCCATTGTTCCAACATTAGCAACTCTACTCGGTGACATTCTTCCTAGGTTCAAGTGTAAACTACCTCAAGTTTGGAAATCAGGCTACAAGGTGACAATTGACTCACAGTCAGCGTTTAGTTGTGACACAAGTAACCTACCTCAATTCGATGATCTATCCACAAAAAGATCTTACGAAATTCCCTCGCCAACTTCACTCAATTCGCTCCCAAAGATTCAAGCTTTCGCTCTGATACCACTTGGTGCAGTCACGATAGGAGGGTTCATAGAATGAACTGTCCAGACCGTGTAGCAAGAGTAAACACAACGGAAACAACTCAAAGATATGAAGCAAATACATATTTAGTCATTCAGTATATCATAGAATTCAAACACAATCTAGCCAAACACATGCGGGCATACAATTAGGGCTCATAGACCTGGTTACAGAATATCAGAATATGCACAAGATATAGCTTTGAAGCTCCTTCGTACAAAATCTAGGCTATCAACTATGAATCTAATTGTAACTATCCAAAAATCTACTTTCCTAAGGATCTATTACATCAATATATATCATCTCCACATCACAAGATGTCTCTGCATTAGCCAAGGAAGATCACAAACTCCAATGAAGAGCTGTAATGTGTGTACATGGATAGGTCAGACCTAAACATGTAGAACACCTCAGTAAATGTATGGAATGATGTGCGGATCTTGGGGAAGGTCAGCCATGAACCAAAGATCATTGAATGATGTGTCATTAGGCTCCATAAGTCGAGGAATACTCCGCAAGTCTTCTCCTTTAGCTGATTGTCTGAGACTGTCAGGATGCTCTGTTATGAGAAAACAGTCAATCTTCTAATAGCTATAACTTTCCAGAACTGATCCAAATGCTCTGAGATTTGGATATGATGTAGATGAGTTATTCTAGATGCTAATTCCAGCTCCCCAAGATTTGACATGCAACTGCGGTAGAATGCGGACCAAAATATAGAAATTGCTATTGATTAAACTGCCTGAATTGAATTGGAAAATGTAAAGAAACAAACTAAATTGCAAACAAACTGAAATGCAAATGTTTTTTGGTTGATGTAAGATTGATCTTGACCCAAGGATGCTCCTACATCAACAAGGCTCATGCCTCCCCAGTCTTCCTCCTAAAGGGAGAAGCCTGACCCTTCACGAGGGGTCTAGCAAACAGAAGTCGACATGCGTGAAGGAATCTCATGCAACATGATTTATCTATCATCCTTATATCATGTGTCAAATACATATACTAATCTAAATTATAATATTGTAGAGAGAAATAAAATGTCAAATAGTAACTATTACTTGGTTTGACCAACAAGCTTTGGCCAAAGCATCTTTTTAGCCACTAATGGGCAGATGGATTGCTAGTTGGAATCCACCCTTCTTTTTTGCTCCATATTCGACACTCATCTATGCTCTATCTCTAACTCATCATCAAGGTTTGTAAGAATAGAATATACATTCAATAGAAATTACACTAGCATTTAAAAACATGCAACTTCCAATGATGCATCATGCAATAGCATACATAACCAAACAACATCCAATGTAGAATATTTTCCAATTGATCAAAGACAAGTCAGTCATAAGAAATCCAAAGTTCATTCTTGAATCCATCAATAATGATCATTCATTTGATTTGAAAGACAAGTATAAATAGACCAAAACATCATTCTTATTCCATAAACCAATCATCATAAGATTCACATAAGATTAGAAGACCCAATTCTCACTAATAGGGTACTTATCGACACTCATTTTCCAAACAAAACATGTATAAGAACAAATTCTTTGATCAATGAAAATGCTGTCATTCCCATTTGACTTGTTATAGTTGTAAGCACAAAAATCACGCACTACCTCCACAAGGACCCCTATGATGAGTTAGATCCTTGTCACGTACATATAAGCATGAAAATAAATCCTTTGAGTAGCAGGCCCCTTGACAATGTGTCCTCTCTTCTTGTTTTGTGTCGTTTTTGCTTTGTCGATTCTCCTTCTCCTTCTTCCCCATTTGCGATGCTTTTTGAAAGTTGTTGTGACACTTGTCAACTTGCATTTTCTAGCTTGTGACCTTAATCCTAGGCCTTGTGAGTGTCTCGTAGGTGAGTTTTCACCTTGTCTCTTTGTGTTTTCATCTAGTGCACCTCATAGAAGCCTTCTAGAGGTCCCTCGATCCCTCTCCCACTTTCTGTTTTTAGTTTCAACTTTCCTATCCAAATCTCCCCCTATTATTTCCAGATCTCCCCAAGAGATCCTGTAGACGCAAGTGGAGATTTGGATTCTTCCTCATGATTCACCTGTTTCTTGATGCAGAAATCATCTTTTTCCCCCCCTTTTCCTTCTGCCACCCTGATTTCTGCATTCTACCCTATTTCACCCATGGTCACCCTTGGGGTGACCCATGATCTCCCTAGGTGACTCTGCCTAATGAAAGTGGTGACCTTGCCGTCTTTTATGCCGCAGAAAAATTGAAGACATTTTTGCTCTGTTTTCGCCTATTTTTCTTTCTGTTTGCATGATTTTTGATCCTTGATATAGAGTTAACTATTTCATGTACCCACACATGCATAATTAGCTCTATTTGATCTTAAATTAACTCTCCAATCAATATCATGCATTTCTCCTATCTCTTTTTCTTCTTCAGTGATAAGCTATCATTGCTTCATCACTCCCTAATCACCTGAGTTCACTGGGTAATCAACCTTGTTAACTCCCCAATATATTCTTGTTAACTTATCAATCAAATGAGTTAACTCTTCAATCCAATCCCTTCTTCAAACCTATAAATACCCCCTCCCTCAAGCACAAAGGGAGGAAAATTTATTGTGCACTAGCTCTTGCCAAGTTTGCTCTCCAACCTAGCATCCATATGCTCAATACAAGACGTAAGTGCCTTTTAATTTCTTTGTTTGTTTCAATCAAATAGCACCATGCTGCACATTTTTCAGCCATTGTGCTTAATTCAAAGCTCACATAGAGCTCATACAAGCTTCACAAAAAGCTTCTTTATGCTTCTTCAAGTCATTTTTTTGTCGAGAGAACCAACTGCTGTCACGAAAGGATTTGAGGCTACCTACACAAGGATCACTGAGGGATAGTGGAGTCTTCAAATCTTCATCTATTCAGCTTCTTTTATTGCTTTCATAGTAATTAGACAATCATCTTTCTCTTGGGAATAGTAACATACTTGCTTTTGCCTTGATAGATTAGATCTTGTATGCTAGATTAGTCATTTTTGCATTCTTAGATCTACTTTGTTAGAAAAAGCATCTTTCCTTTTTATTAGATTAAATTGTATTGAAAACATCAAAAACCCACAAAAACATAGACTACACATTGCATTTGAAAAAGACATATAGGATTGCATACATATTTCTTTCATAGATTAGAAGCATTTTCATTTCCAAAAATACTCTAAAAAATACCAAAAAGACGCATTGCATGTCATTTAGTTTGCATTCATATAAAGTAGACAACATTGAAAACCCTCGATTCCATCATGAGGTAAACATGGTTCAAGAGACCTTAAACAAACCCTTGATTTCATCACAAGGTACAAATAAAGTCAAAACACAAGTCAAACCCTAGGTCGACAAACCCTAGGTCAAAACCCTAGATCTAGTTAGAGTTAGCAATTGCATGATTTCCTCTATCTTGAAACACGCATATGTTTAGGAGTGAGGGGAGAGTGGGTGAGATCTGTCTGAGACGAGATCGAGGAGATCCATCTGCGACCATAGCAATAGACACACATTCCACCACAAGAGGATCCATTTGTTCTCTTGTTAATTGAGGAAATTAGGCAATTACAATTACACAGAGCATTTCTCAGAGACATAAAAACAAGAGAAAACATCAACGAGAACAACCCTTTTCCCACACAAAGGTGGATTTCAAGGAATCCAAATAGAATAAGAGAGACTAGTGACCCTTTGGGTCATAGGGTTATCTCAATCACCACAACAATCGAATGAAACATACAAAAAAATGCACAACAACAAAGGTCACAGAACTCGCTGACCCCTCTTCGTGAAGTCCAGCTCTCCAATAAGCCAGACCCCCGTTGTGTCTCACCTCCTCTTAATTGGCTAATTCCACGTGAGTGAGAGAGACGTGGTGAATCAGCCCATGGCAAGGAGGGAAAGGGTCCATGTGTGTGTCGAGATATGACCTAATAGCCTCTAGGCAACCAGAGTCACAATTTTGAGCATACATATTTTGGTGAACTCGATGTGACATACATAATCATCAGATCTTGTAGTTTGCGTTCCCATTGCAAAACATTCTGAAAACATTCAAACATTCCTTCACTGCTTTTCATAGCCATTTTAACTTCCATCATCTCCACCATCATTTATTCCATTTATTCTGTGGGGTCTATGGCACCCCCAAATATGACAGAATCAGACTTGTACCAGGGAAAATTTCCCTCAAACGAACTTGAAACACCTTATTTTGATAGGTATGTGCTGCCTCAGCTAGATGCACTTGTTACCAACTGTTACAACTATGAAGACTTTGACTATGAGCTAAGAGAGTCCAAGCGTTCTCTATCCTTCAATAACCCAGCTTGGAAAAATGATTTAACCATACCAAATGCCCCCATAAAGCCAGAAGGGTAAGATCAAAAATATGTTGACCAGAACAACCTTCCACAAGTACATCAAACACTCACCTCAATGAAGAGGTTAGAAGGTTGGAAATGCGTTTACAGGAAACCAAGGATGCTCAAGAAGCATTAAGGATAACATTGGAAGAAGAACAAAAAGAGAAGGCCACATGAGAAGAAGCCCATTGCCATCAAACTAGTCGAAGAGAACATCCTAGAAATGAAGAGAACCCTAGAGATGCAACTCCTGTAGATGTAATCGCAACCTTAGTGCAAAGAATCAGGATCTTAGAAGCAGAACAAGCTGCTCCAGAGAAAAGAACAAAATCTCACGAACAGGACCAGGGGGCATCACAAAATCCTCCTTACCTCAACTACTATTCATGACATGCTAACAACAAGACATGTCTAAATGGGAATCCTCCTATTCAGAACAATCAAATGAATCCAATGATGGGTTATAAAAACCTACCCACAGGGTTGTTACTGACAAACCCGCAATCTCAGAGTGCTTTCCTAGGAACATACCTTGAATATCTAAAGGAGCCTCTAGACCAGAACATAAGGAGTGTGCAACTACCTCAACCATTTCTTGATCTCCCAAAGTTCAACAGAGGAGACCCAAACTCCCACATCAAAGCTTATACTATGGCCATAAGGGAACTCCTTCCTTGGGATGGAGTTGTTGTGAAGGTCTTCCCAAAAATGATTGAAGGCATCGTCCTGGATTGGTATTATCGTCTTCCAGAGGCTTCTATCTATTGGGAATTAAGGTGTCTCAACCTTGGTAATTCCTTGCATTATTAATGTTTGTATTTATTATTTAATTGCCTATGTTGTAAATATTTGTAAATTCCATATTGTCATATTGTGGGACGTGGCACGGTGATGTGTCAATCCTACATGGAATATGACAACTTGTAATTTTGTCGTCACATGAGGAGATAGGCGTCCCACTTTGTGGTAGGAGCATTTTGCCATGTGTCAGCATCTTCCATGTTGTGTAAGTGAATCTTGACCAAAATGGTTATGAAGGATTCCTATGACAGAATCTATGACATGTAAGAGTCAGAAATAGAAGGTTGTAAGACAGGTGAAGACATGTGTCATGAAGCATCTTTGAAAAAGGTATATTTGGGTGCCCCAAGGTGGAATATGACATGTTGTAAGAGAATATGCTATTTATAGCCTGTGTATGAGATATTCTCTTATAGCTGTAAGTTGTAACCGCTATGATAGATTCTATGACGGTCGTAAGTGTTGTAAGAGTATCTGTCATAGCCCATTTTGGAAATAGGTGACCTCTTTGGGATGGGAGCTGTGGACAAGTGTCAGGCATATTCTACAATTTTGACCAAGTGTCCTTAGGCATGGGTTTTGGTCCATGAAGCCAAGTTGGACGCCCATCCCAAGAAAGATCCAATATTGCCTTGTATTTTCTATATAAACAGGTGCTTGGAGGAGTAGAGGCATCACAGGTTTTACAGGTACTGTTATGTTACTAGTTTGACTCTAGACATGAGTGTCAAAGACCATTGAAGCTTGCATTGCAAGTGTATTGTAAACATATTTCAGATTTGTTAATACATTGTGCAGGTTTCTGAGTGTGGGGGTTTTCACCTGATAAGGGTTTTCCACACCGTAAATCTTTGTCTCTCTTCTTCATCTTCTTTCTGGTTCATGTGTATTGCTGCAATATCTTGTTTATGTGTTACATATTGCTATAGTTGTAAGGATTAATTTGAATTTGCATAGCCCTCTCCTCATTAGATTAGTGTAGGAATCAATTTCTGCACACCTAGCTTCCTTTCACTATCCATTCGTTCAGACAACTGATTGGAGAATTTGTCATGGCATTTGACATGAACAAACTCATAAAAATAGGGATTAAAGAGTTCCTCATGATGAAACAAGAACCGAATGAATCCGTAGCACATTTCGTTACTCAATGGAGACAAGTGCTCTATTCTTCAACCAGTGCTCCTAACATGGACCATCGAGAATTGTGCGACCTCTTCTTGCATGCCCTTAACAAAGACATGAGAGAAGATGTCCAAAAACTACCATACAAATCTTATGAGGAAGCGTTGGAAATTGCCTTAAGAATTGACCAAGCTTCCATCGATAGTGGTAGGAATGTCTATGGTTCAAACAGAAAAACAACAAAAGAAGACATGGGAAATAATACCTTTGCTGTCAAATTTCTCAAAAATAACAAGAATGCAACCACAGATGGGGTAATGGATCAACCCCCGGTCAAAAGGATAAGAAATGATTACAATGGGAGAGATTATTATCCTCCTAATGTGAATGCCATAGATCAGCCTAGGAACAATGGGTTCTACCCTCGAGATAACTATCAAAGCTGGAACCGCGATAGAAATGGGAATAGAAATGATGGGAGGTATGAAAGACCCACTTATGAATAGAACCAATATTGTGCTTTTCATAGAACAAAAGGACATAGTACATAATCTTGTAGGGAATACAATAGATTCCTAGAAAAGCTTCCAGAGGATTAGTAACACTTGTTCATAAAAATGTTCTTGAACCCTTAACAGATCACCCCTGACATTAAAGATACAAGGCAAAACCAAGCTCTCGTAGCACCTCAAAATGCAAACATGAGGATTTATCAGGACCCATTCCCTGCACACAAGAACACTGAGACAATAAATACAGATAAAGCAACTCAAAGTAGTAACCCCAAAGTCCCACCTCAACTAGGACAAAAAGGAGAAACTAAATTGATGGGGTTGGTTGAGATTATGCATGATGAAGAAAAAGAGAGTCATGAGGAAGACAATGAGAAAATTGAAACATGTGAAGGCACCATTTTGGTAGTTAAACCAATACCAACTCCTATAAGACCTTATGAACTCATAGAAGAGCTAAACAAAACATATGCCTACATCTCATTCATTGATTTGCTTAGAATCTCCCCTTCACATCGCTCATCTTTGTTAAAAGCCATAGGCTTGAGATATCTTGACCAAATCACATTGCCACCTAGTGAACAAATCAATCATGTTGACTACGATCTTACCCCACCAAACTCAGAACTTAAAGATCTAGGGTTCTTCTTTGATTTATAGCAGATGCCCTCTGAGGCAAAATTAACAAAAAAAGGAGACCCTGCACTATATCTTTAAGTTTGGGTCTACGACACATGTATCAAACGAACGTTGATTGATGATGAAGTTGTAGTAAACATAGTTCCATTTTCCCTTTTGGAGAGAATGGGCTATGGACACACCAACATCATCACTTCAAGGGATACTTTGAGTGGATATGACAATTTGAAGGTAGCCACCATAGGGAAAATCACCCTCCCAGTAACCTTGGGTCCCAAAACCATTTCGCCTACCTTTTATGTCATAGACAAAGACACAAGATATAAATTAATTATTGGAAGGCCATGAATACATAGGATGAAAGCTGTGCCATCCATGCTATTTCAAGAAGTTCGGTTCCTACACCTAGGGAAGGTATATGTTGCGCAGGGAGATCCAGAACCATTCAGCATGTTAAAGTCTAATACACCAAACAAATGCATAGGGAATCCAATAGACTACGATCTCCCTACCAACAAGTTAACAATCCCAAGTCCAACACTGCAATCAATATGTATCAAAAGGGGAACCCCAGAAAAGATCGTGAATACATCAGACATCAAAACTCTGGAAAATGGGCCACCACCAAAGCAAAAAGAAGTGGTTCCCAAGTAAAAGACAATCAAAATCATGGAATTGATCGAAAGGGATGGACCACTCCAATTCCCCCCAGAGATACTCACCATTGGCTTCCATGAAGTCTATAAAATTTTCCCATGCATAGGGGAAAAGCCTCATAGAACCGAAGACCAGATATTTCAAACCGCAACATTGGATCTAAGTAATGCACCCCCACATGCTTTCTCAGATGCCAAGGAAGGCATGACAGAAGGGTATACCCCACTGTCACAACTAAGTAAGTCACATCTCCCCGATACACCTGAAGAAATAGAATCATATGAGCCCCTCACCCCAATAGAGGAATCGCATCAACCAATATTACCCATGGAAGAGGAATATTCTCTGAACAACGAATCAACCAATGTTATAGGGGTGTTACCTAAGATGTTTGTAGTATTCAAACCACAAGAGAAACCAACCACTTCCACCTCGGTTCAATCAAATGAACTCAGTGAATGGGAAGCACCTCAGGTACAAATAGAAATGGTGGAAAGGTTGCCTGATGAAGATGAAGAAAGTGAAGGAATCTTTCATAGAGAGTGGAAGATGAGAGTGACAATTGGTATTGACGACCTTGTCATCTTTGAACTGCTAAAAAGTTATATTGGGTATGCCATGGATTTGAGACCAGAACCCAATGGGAGGACAAGAACAAGATTTGTCCCTCCTGATGAACAAAGGGAGCCACAAACTCCTCTTGAGCTATTCCAATTCTTGCAAAGAATCCAAGAGAGACCAGAAATACAAATCTATATACAAAAACAATTCGATCTATTGATAGAATTACTCAATTGCGATGGAGTCCTATACTAGACCCCCTCCCACCAACATGCCTTCCAAGATTTATTACGTCTTGCAATGCCAAAAGAAACCACTAAATTGGAAGCAGTAGACTCGAGTAGTAAACCATACCAAATAGGAGAACTAGTCCTAAGAAGAGGTAGCACAAAAAACAAGAAAAAGAGATGAAAGAGAACCTTTTTGGAAGACTGGGAAGGCCCATACATGGTTAAAGAATATATTGGAAATGGTGCTTATCTCTTGTGCACAATGGAGGGAGAGTAATTTGGCAAAATAGTCAATGCCTTTCACCTCAAGAAATATTATGTCTAAAAGACCAAAAAATCATAAAACATAAAAATACAATTTTTTTTTATAAAACTCAAAAAAATTTCAAAAACAATTTGTTTCTTGCATTTCGGCATCATTCTGTTCATCTTGCATTACTGTCTGTGACTTGCTCTTATGCTATTTTCCCTTTAGTAAGGAGTCTAATGTTGCCTAGATATATGTCATCCTTTCAAGACCTAGAGATCCCTCACTTTTTCTTTCACAATTTGCCATAACCCCCCTTCACTCCCAGTGAATCTAAAATCAAAGCCTAGATCTTAGCTTTACATTGATCCCAATCTTAATGAGTTAATATGTTAGGTCTAAGCAAAGCTAGTATTCAAACCTCCAATGTTCAAAGGAAGCTTGCAAGTAGACCTTCCCAATTCTTCCCTACTAGAAGAGAAATCCGACCAGATTATGAAAGCTTTAGGTGGCGCTTAGCCCCTTATCTCTCTTGACCAAAAATGTCAGGAAAATCAAAACTTTGAAGGAAGCAATCTAAGATATTAGAGAATAAAAAAAATGAGTGAACAAAATAAGAGTGTAGAAAAGTGAGAGTTAAGAGATCAAATCATTGCATAGCAAAAATTCCAAAAAAGCATTCATTTCTAGAAAATTCAGAAAATCCAAAAAAAATGAGAAAAGATAAGTGAGGAAAAATACAAAAAAAAGTCAAAAGCAAAAAAAAGAGGGATACAAAAAAAAAGAGTGAAAGAGAGAAGATTGTTGAATGTCCGTACTCTTGGCTGGAGAACAATCTAAGCTCGAAGCCTCAAGAGTGACATTCTAATAGAGAAAGTAATGTACAAAGCACACACATGCACTAGGCTGAGCAAAGCTGAAGAGTCTAGTTGTCTCTAGGATCATCTTCTATCTAGGGACCCTTGTTCTTTCCTATTTTTATCCTTTACCCCGGGTCTATCTGGCTTGCCATCTCTAATCTAAGTCTAGCGAACACCTATAAAACTTGATGATCGTCTAAGTTGAAAGCCTATCAAATTATCTTATCTAGATAAGGATTAGTGTTTGGCCTTTAGCAAAGCCTAGAGATTAGAAGCACTCCATGATTCATTTTCACTCCCCACTTGAGTTTTTCTAAAAACCCATCTCACAACCCTGAATAGATTCCTTATATCAAGACAACCCGCAATCCCCTAAACTAAAAATGGTATTTAAGAGCAGTCATTCTATTTGTCCCATATCGCATTCATATCAAAATCAGAAAAAAAGTCACAAAGCAATAAAGTCAAGTGTCATATCTCATGACATTTAGTAAAGTATTGTAGTTTCATTTACTACATTTCTTGTGTGCCTGCATTATCATATCATAAACTACATATCATACACGTGTCCTTCAAAATTATAAAAACATGTCATTGTTGTCATAATTGCATTTGGTAAAAGAGTTGAAAAGGTCAAAACATAATAAAAAACTTCCAAACATACACAAGAGATGAGTACAGAGTTCCACAAGGGAAAAACCATAGAAAAAGATAAGCTTTCGTAGATATATCTCAAGTTTTCACATACAAATGGTATCACAAAGGTAAGACAAAATGCTCTCAAGAAAAGTAGAGGCTCCCCATGCAAGGGGGTATGAGTTTGAGAAAAACAAGTCAAAGTTGGTTCCCTCCAACAAAACCCTCAGGGCTTTGACTCCTCTGTCTATGAGTATCTCTTGTCACTCCATGGGACCTATGAGAGTGATGTACTCTACTGTGGGCCTACAATTGTGAAGGTCCCATCATGCTAGTGCCAGAACGCCCAACATTAAGGCAAGCCATCTCCTGAAGCACTTTGTTCTCACCCTGAAGCATGCTAACCTAGGTCTTCAAACTTGTGATCATCTCACAGCCATGGTAGATAGGAGCAAAAATGTTTGTGTGTCACCCTGCAGCAGGGGGCACACCAAGATGATCCAAGAGATGATTGCGGGTCATCATAGTAAAAGAGAAGGTTAATCCAACATTAACCTCGCGAACCAAGTCCCTCCACTCTTCGACATTGCCTAAAAGGCCAAAACCAAAGTTAGGATCAAGTCAGTGCCAAAAAGAGAGAGAAGACAAAACAAAATCCAAAGTAAAGTGCTTGTAGAGCAGAACTCATGTGGATCTCCAAGTTGCCAATTAAGGGCAAACTGACGCATCACCTCATCTGAGTGAGGAGGACGAGGAACAACAAGAGGACTCTTAGGAATGTTAGGAGCCTCATGTGAGACATTAATGTCCTTAAAATCCTCATCCCCAAGAGGAGCCTCATTTGACGAATCATCGCTATCAGGAACATAGTCCTCGTCAGTGGACTTTGAATCAATAGTCCCAGTCACAAATCAGGAAGGAGTCCCTCTCCCTCCCCTCCGTCTTCCTCTAGAAGCTCTAGAAATAAAAACACCTGGAGTCAAGGGTGTCCAGACAATGCTTCTCTGTCCAATCTCCCCCATCTCCTAAATGGTCCTATAGCAAGTGGACACTGGGGGCAAGTCCTTTGGGACATCCTCACCGAACTGCTACAAGACTCGATTTACCCAATGAGCCTCAACCTGACCATTGTGATCCGTGATCTCTAGAATCTCATGGCAATATGCTTTCACCTCACCATCTCAGGGCCAAGCCCCTCCATGTCACGGTAAGGATCAAAAATCACATCATCTATGAGGGTGGCAACAGTGGGAAGTGTAGCATAATAATGACCAATATGTGCCCACCTCACCGCTCTCGGTAGTCGCTTATCTGGAAGAGGAATAAGCTTCTGATAAGGCCTCATGTGCTCCAAGATCCATGTCGTAATCAAAGAAGAATGGCTGAAAGATAGAGCCCCTCGCCAAGAGATCCGATAAAAATCATAGCCAGGATATCAGGTCCCCATGCATAAACTGTGCCCTCCTCTAGACCGCGAATGATGGGTGCCCAACACCATCTCAAATGAGCCAAGGCCTTGTCTCTTGACAGTCTCAAAGCAGTCAAACCAATCAAAAACCTCCTTAGAAGTGGGATACGGAGCCGAGGCACTGAAGAAAGTAGAACAATTGTTTGGTCTCTGAGATGATTAACCCCCGTGAAAGTAGCCCAAGAAGCCTTGTTCTTAGAAGACTCACTGGTAGGAAGAAATAGAGTTTGTCCCCTTATAGGGACCCCAAGAATATGATATACATCATATAGAGTGATTGTCCACTCTCTTGAAATCTATGGGAACCTGAAAGTGTTCCTATCTAGATCCTAGTAAGTCAGAATATCACAACATATCTGAGATACAGGATGGATCACAGGAACATGACAAACTCTGCCAAGGCCTGTCCTCTTCAGTATGGCATGATCCTCTACACTTAGGGAAGCAAACATCCCTAAAATCCACCCTTGCTCTCGGCTAGCATTCCATCGAATGCACCCCTCCTGCAAAATCAAAAGAGAAGTTTAGATTAGATCTTGTAAACACGTAAAAACACAAAAAAATGTATAAACCGTAAAAAATTGTAATAAACAGGCATATTAAGTGACCAAGTTCATGTCAGTTCAGAGTGAAAGAAGCATTAAACAACAACAAATGTTGCCAAAAAATAGTCCCACAAGGTTGCCCCCCAGGGGACCTAGGTGTCAGTCAGGATCTCCTTGGGCGACCCTGTTGCAAAGCAGGATCCCCCAGGGCGACCCTGTTGTCAAATATGATCCCCCTAGGTGACCCTGCCTGCCAGAAGGGGTGACCCCATGAGCGACCCCCTCGAGCAAAAATTGGTCCAAAAACTCTGTTTCTTGGCCGATTCTGGAAAACAAAAGACCAGTCCTGCTCTAAATGACAAGACGAACACAATGCAATAAGAAAAATCACCAAAAACAAACGATTGCAAGAGATTTTCAAAAAAATTCAACCTAGGGTTTAAAGGAGAGTTTTTCACTAGTTACTTACCTGGTTCTCTGGGCTGAGGAAGAGGTGGGGTGCTGGCAAGAAGTTGAGTCCACTTTTTGGCCAAAAAGTGGAAGTGTTTTCCTTGAGTTTCAGAATTTTTCACATTTGACCTCAAAATTTGAAGCACTTAGAGATGGAATCTTGGAAAAATTCACTAATCATAAAATGTAGTACTCGGAGTCTAGTTTCCAAATATGTAATTTATTTGAATACCCAGATAATACAAATTGATTTTCAATAGGCGTTTCTAAAAACCACTGTTTAAAAGTCACATTTTTTTACTATACCATGCACGTGTACGTCATCCATATTTTGACCTAAATAATCATATTTTTCTAAATCCTTATGGGAAAAGATTTGTAACTCACTTAAGCATGTTTTCCATTTTTTTTGTAATTTTATATTGAATAGATATTTTTTTGTTAATTTTTTATTGGCCATATTTGGTGTTTTGAAAAATCGTCGTATATGTCACGCATAAGATGACCTAAACTTATCATTTTTTAAATTTTATTTTTTTCAAATTGAAAAGAATTGTTTGAAGTATGTTTTTGTACAATTTATTTTTCAAAAAATTATTTTAATAAAAAGTTATTAAATTACTAAAAAACCTTGATAATTCAAGTTTATGGACTTGTTTCATTAGAAATTCATTGAAAAATAGAAAAGATAATCCAATTGTAAAAAAATTTATATATTTGGAATCTACACTATCTCATCTATAATGGGTTTTAATTTTGTCAAAAACTTCTTTTAAAAAAGTTGTCAGTCATATTGCCAAAGTCCATTTCTTCGAAAAAGTTGAAGCTTTTTGTTTAAAAAATAAATAATAAATACAAAAATATGTCCAAAACTAAAAAAAATTATATATTTTAAAACTATACATTGTCATCTTAAATAGGTTTTAATTTCATCCAAAAAAACTAAAAAAATGTTTGTCAGCCATAATGCCAAAATCCATCATTTCTGAAAATATTTTGTGTTGAGGCTTCCACTAAAAGTGGACCCAACTTCTTGCACTTACCCGGTGGCCATCTCTGCAATCCCCTTGACAATAATTCTCTATCGACTACTCACACGAATGATTTTGTCACCGTTTTGCTTCGATTTCACAATTTGGCTCTCTTTGTTTTCCCTTAGCTTAGTTTCATTTTGTGCATTTAGTCTAGTTTATTTTGTTTTTATGCATTTGTTTCGTGCTTTGTTTTGCGTGCTGTCATACCTACAGGTTCAAACCGTCAAAAGTAAGCGACTAGTCAAACTCAAACGATCCATGGTAAGTTTGTCATTTTAGTTTTCATTATTCATTTTGATATATTTAGATGCTGGACTAATACTAGTTATTGCAGGTACAAATTGCAAAAAATTGACAACAGGTAAGGCCTAGTTCAGGAATGGTGTCTACCTTTCATGTAGACTATCGTCCCCGAAGGGGGCAAATATGTAAGCACAAAAATCACGCACTACCTCCATGAGGACCCCTATGATGAGCTAGATAGTTGTCACGTACATGTAAGTGTGAAAATAAATCCTTTGGGTACTAGGCCTCTTGATGATGTGTCCTCTCTTCTTGTTTTGTGTCATTTTTGCTTTGTCGATTCTCCTTTTTCTCCTTCTTCCCCGTTTGCGACGCTTTTTGACACTTGTTGTGACACTTGTCAACTTGCATTTTCTGGCTTGTGACCTTAATCCTAGGCCTTGTGAGTGTCTTGTAGGTGAGTTTTCACCTCATCCCTTTGTGTTTTCATCTAGTGCACCTCATGGAAGCCTTTTAGAGGTCCCCCGATCCCTCTCCCGCTTTCTGTTTTCAGTTTCAACTTTCCTATCCAAATCTCTCCCTATTATTTCCAGATCTCCCCAAGAGATCTTGTAGACGCAAGTGGAGAATTGGAATCTTCCTCATGATTGACCTGCTTCTTGATGCAGAAATCATCTTTTTCCCTGCATTTTCCTTCTGCCACCCTGATTTCTGCATTCTGCCCTATTTCACCCCGGATCTCCTCGGGCGACCCATGGTCTCCCTTGGGGTGACCCTAGGTCACCCCTGGGGTGACCTATGATCTCCCTGGGTGACCCTATCTGACGAAAGTGGCGACCCTGCCATCTTTTGTCCCGCGAAAAAACTAAAGTTTCTCTCACATTTTTCCTCCATTTTCGTCTGTTTTTCTTTCTATTTGCATGATTTTTGATCCCTGATATAGAGTTAACTATTTCATGCACCCACACATGCATACTTAGCTCTATTTGATCTTAAATTAACTCTCTAATCAATCTCATGCATTTCTGCTATCTCATTTTCTTCTCCAGTGATAAGCTATCATTGCTTCATCACTCCCTAATCAACTGAGTTCACTGGGTAATCAACCTTGTTAACTCCCCAATCTATTCTTGTTAACTCATTGATCAAATGAGTTAACTCTTCAATCCAATCCCTTCTTCAAACCTATAAATACCCTCCTCCCTCAAGCACAAAGTGAGGCAGATTCATTGTGCACCAGCTCTTGCCAAGTTTGCTCTCCAACCTAGCATCCATATGCTTAATATAGGATGTAAGTGCCTTTTTTTTTCTTTTTTTTTTTTCAATCAAGTAGCACCACGCTGCTCAATTTTCAGCCATTGTTCTCAATTCAAAGCTCACATTGAGCTCATACAAGCTTCAAAAAAAGCTTCTCTATGCTTCTTCAGGTCATTTTGTCATCGAGAGAACCAACTGCTATCACAAAAGGATTCGAGCTTGCCTACACAAGGATGACTGAGGGATAGTGGAGTCTTCAAATCTTCATCTATTTAGGTTCTTTTATTGCTTTCATAGTAATTAGACAATCATCTTGCTCTTGGGAATAGTAACATACTTTCTTTTTCCTTGATAGATTAGATCTTGTATGCTAGATTAGTCATTTTTGCATTCTTAGATCTATTGTGTTAGAAAAAGCATCTTTCCTTTTTATTAGATTAAATTGCATTGAAAACACCAAAAACCCACAAAAACATAGACTACACATTGCATTTGAAAAAGACATATAGGATTGCATACATATTTCTTTCATAGATTAGAAGCATTTTCATTTCCAAAAATACTCTAAAAAATACCAAAAAGATGCATTGCATGTCATTTAGTTTGCATTCATATAATGTAGACAACATTGAATACCCTTGATTCCATCAGGAGGTAAACACTGTTCAAGAGACATGAAACGAACCCTTGATTTCATCACAAGGTACAAACAAAGTCAAAATACAAGTCAAACCCTAGGTCAAAACCCTAGATCTGGTTAGAGTTAGCAATCGCATGATTTCCTCTATCCTGATTCACGCATGTGTTTAGGAGTGATGGGAGAGTGGGTGAGATTTGTTCGAGACGAGATCAAGGAGATCCATTTGCGACCACAACAATAGACACACATTCCACCACAATAGGATCCATTTGTTCTATTGTTAATTAAGGAAATTAGGCAATTACGATTACACAGAGCATTTCTGAGACATAGAAACAAGAGAAAATATCAACGAGAACAACCGTTTGCCCACACAAAGGTGGAATTCAAGGAATCTAAATAGAAGAAGAGAGGCTAGTGACCCTTCGGGTCATAGGGTTATCTCAATCACCACAACAATCGATCGAAACATACAACAAAATACACAACAACAAAGGCCATAGAACTTGCTGACCCCCCTTCGCGAAGTCCAGCTCTCCAACGAGCCAGACATCTACTGTGTCTCGCCTCCTCTCAAATGGTTAATTACATGTGAGTGAGAGTGACGTGGCAGATCATCCTGTGGCAAGGAGGGAAAGGGTCCATGTGCGTGCCAAGATCTGACTCGACAACCTCCAGGCAACTGGGGTCACGATTTCAAGTGTACAATACCCACCATGGTTTGGAAAAGTAACTATTATAAGATCTATAATGTCTTTCACCTTCTAAGTTACCCCATCATTAGAATTGGCTAACAACTCTAAAAAAGTAAAAGGACAATCATTAAAGGTTTAAATCAAGATCACTATTCTATTTTGAGAACATAGATAAATTTACCTCTAAGAGTAGGATCAACCTTAACCATGCAATATCTAGATGCATATTATGATGGAACACATTATGAGAGCTTAAAGAGTTTGCTAAGATAAGACCATGATGCTAATCAAAATGTCATTACTTTGTTTATATCTTCCAAAGATTGCACGATCATATTTTCTATCCCAAGGACAAGATCATAAGATACGAACAACTTGGACCTGTCCACTAACTTTTCTCCTTTTTCAATCTAACACAGAATTTGTAAATTTTGATTAGGGCTTCAACATGCAACAATATAAATCAGTACATGATGTTATGGAAGTTAGATTTTAAGAAAAGAAATAGCATAAGTTTTACTAAACTTAATTTCATATTGTAAAACATTCCCCTATGCATTGATTAAAAACACTCATCCTATTCCCAATTACTATTCTAAGATTTTCCTTCAGCATAATATTTCAAAAGTAAATAGAATTTAGTTTAAGAGCCTATGATGACAAGGTAGCATGAATAACCAAGTGACACTTTAAAGATCCTAAGGACTCCAAAATCAATTCAACAACTAAGGTTATTTATACAAGCAAACCAACATTTAATAACTAATAAATGCATAATTTTAAAACATGCCTATCCTAGCCAAAAGTCTGAATATGATAGTTGTTAACAAGATATTCCATACGGTCATAAACATAAAGTACTAAAACAATATCAATTATCACCTAAATATTAGCTTACTTGAGGCATTTCACCTTCCTGAAGTACATAAAATATAAAATAGAAAGAACCAAGTTTTAAATATAAACTTTCTGATCACAACAAATCCCTTTTAAAAATTGATAGGATTGTAGATTATGAATTCTAAATTTCATTTGATGCCTCCTAGCTACAGTGATCAACTAAGACTTTATAATTATACACCTATTCTCCAAGAGAATGAGTCGACGCCTACTAAACTAAACTTCATGCCACTTGAAGTTTCATGAATATAAATTATAATAGAGGATTGATGCTATAAAAATAATTGAATCATAAAATGGATGCACAGACAAGGCCCACAGCTGTTAGACAGAATGCCCCAAAGAGATGTCATTAATAGTATGCAATACTTTCTAGATGTGCACAAAATGGGCGTGACGAGTAGGTTTAAAAGGTAAGGGTTGATCAAACTTCCATCACTTGAGTAATCCTAGATTACTATTGAATGCTAAGCATTATGGGATCTTAAAAAATTTTCTAAACACAATTTGCCTTTAGTCAGCTAAACACCCCATGCCTCGATGATACTCTCTCCATTGAGAAAGTGAGAGAGCATACCTTTCATGCACATGAGTCGATATTAGTCGACAATCGATTAAATAATAATATTCAAATTCATAATTAATTATTGAAAATAAAGGGTTATGAGAGGAGCCATGACTATGTAGACATGCTATGGAGTAAGGACATAAGAGCTACGTACAGATTTAGAAGGGATCTCTGTGGAAGGAAGAAAGGTACACGGAACACACTTCTTACGCCAATCTAATGAGGGGAATGGAGTGCAAATTCATTTAAATCCTTACAATTGCAGCAACATTAAACTAATAACATAAAGATTGCAGCAGCAACACAACATAGAAAGAAGATGACACAAGATATATCGTGGGGAAAACCTTTTTAGGTAAAAAACCCCACATACTAAACTTTCACAATGTATTATCAAAACAACAATAGTTTACAGTACACTTGCAATGAAAGTCTTCCAAGAGTTCACAAATGTTGATTTTAGAGTTATTTCAGCAACATAACAGTACCTGTAAAAACACTATATAAGTACAACTCCAAACTATGCATTTTATAGAGATTACAAGGCATATCTTGAGAGCATCTTGGGATAGGAGTTCACCTTGGTCAAATGAACATTTCCAACATCAAATGACACTTTTCCTTGCTGTCCTTACATCCCTTACATCTGTCATATGTGGTAGATTTTACTTTCCCAATGTAGAGCGCTCCAGGCTAAAAATAAACTATGACAGATTCTCTTACGTGACTTACAACCGTCATAAAATCTGCCCACAATATCAAACTTGGATGTTGTAAGAGAATTCATATGCAATGAAAGTCTTCAAAGAGTTCACAATTGTCGATTCTAGAGTTATTCCAACAGCATAACAGTACCTGTAAAACCACTATATAAGTACAACTCCAAACTATGCATTTTATAGAGATTACAAGGCATATCTTGAGAGCATCTTGGGATAGGTGTTCACCTTGATCAAATGAACATTTCCAACATCAAAGGACACTTGTCCTTTCTGTCCTTACATCTCTTACATCTGTCATACATGGAAGATTTGACTTTCTCAATGTAGAGCACTCCAGGCTAAAAATAGACTATGACAGATTCTCTTACATGACTTACAACCGTCATAAAATCTGCCCACAATATCAAACTTAGATGTTGTAAGAGAATCCGTCATACAATGCTAAATATAGCATATTCTACTTAAAACATGTCATAGCCCAACTTGGGTGCCTAAAGATGCCTTTCCTTGATGCAAAGATGCCAACTGACACTTGTCACCACTTGTCATAGGAATCTTCAAACTTGGCCCTTACGCATCATAGATTCTGTCATATGGAATATTGCCTTCTACATACCAAATATGGCGACACATGGATTTAAATTAATGCCACCTCAATATGGGACACCCAAATCCATGTAGGATTGACTTGACCATCCAAGTCACATTCCAAGTAAGTTGACATGTCGCCATGCCACCTTAACTATGTGACCAAACTGAATGTGCAAGTAATTACAATATTAGGCAATAATTAAATATACAATTAAATTACCAATGCTAGGAAATTGCAAAGGTTGAGACACTTTAATTACCAACATTCTCCCACTTGTCAAACACCTTACAAGAGCTAAAAGAAATGACAAGATTTAACTGCTATAGGTCGAGAGGCCCATAGACTCCGAACACCATCTGAACTTCTCTATGCCCACAAGTTTAGTCAATGTATTTGCAACAATCTTCAAATTATCTACCTTCTCCAAATTTACCTTCCCATCCTCTACCATGTCTCACACAAAGTGAAACTGTACATCAATATGCTTTGTTTTGGCATGGAAAGTTGGATTCTTCGTAAGGCAAGTCACACTTTGACTATCACAACAAATCGTAATCTATCCTGCATCAACACCAATATCTAAACACAATCTCTTAAGCCAAATGGATTCCTTACAAGCATGAGTTGCTGCCATGTACTTAGCTTCTGTCGTGGACAAAGCAACCACAGGTTGTTGCTTACTCATCCAACTAATAGTACCACCAAATAGTGTAAACACATAAGCACTGGTGGATCTTCTGCTGTCAATGTCACCAGCCCAATTTGAATCCACAAATCAATGAATATCAATAGAATGCAGAGGTCCTGTAACATTACCATGATAGCATATGGAATACTCAGAAGTACCTCTCAAATATCTGAACACTCACTTAACTGCATCCCAATGTACTTGTCCAGGATTAGCCATAAATCGACTAAGGACTCCCACTGCTTGGGCAATGTCTAGTCTTGTCCAAACCATAGCATACATCAAACTACCAACAACACTAGCATAAGGTACTCTGCTCATGTCCTGCATCTCACTAGGAGATTTTGGACAATCACTAATAGACAACTTTGTCCCCAATGAAATAGGAACACACAAAGGTCTACAATCTGCCATGTTGAACCTATCCAACACGGTCTTCACATACTTACTCTGGCTTAACCAAAGTTTTCTATTAGTTCTATCTTTTCTAATTTCCATTCCAAGAATGTACCTGGCTGTCCCTAAATCTTTCATTTCAAATTGTGCTTCCAATTGAGACTTAAAATCAGAAATCATATTTTTACCCTTCCCAATGAGAAACATATCATCAACATATAATGCAACAATGAGAATACGATCACCACCATACTTATAATGCACACAGTGATCCGATTTCGATCTCACAAATCTAATTGACAACACAAAGGCATCAAACTTCAAGTACCACATCCTAGGAGATTGCTTCAATCCATACAAAGACTTCTTTAACTTGCAAACCAAATTTTCTTTACCTTTCACCATGTAATGCTCTGGCTGTGACATGTAAATCTCTTCCTCCAAATCACCATGAAGGAAAGTTGTCTTCACATCCATCTATTCTACCTCTAAGTCATAAGCAGTTACAAGAGATAACAGAAAATGAATGGATGTCAGCTTTGCAACAGGAGAGAAAATTTCACCATAATCAATTCCCTCCACTTGTGAGTACCCCTTCGCAACCAATCTAGCCTTGCACTTTTCAACACTACCATCTATACCAAATTTATTCTTGAACACCCATTTGCATCCAACGGGTTTCTATCCAGGAGGCAAAGGCACCAAGTCCCAAGTTTGATTCTTTTCCAAAGAAGCCATCTCATCCTCCATGGCCTCCTTCCAGGAACCTGCATCTTTCATATCCATAGCCTCTAACATAGTTCTAAGTTCATCACTGTTAGTAAACAAAGCAAAAGCACAACTAGAATCAAGCAATGTATAACCAAACCTCTCAAGTTGGTTCCTGATTCATGTGGACCTCCTCAAGGGATGAGGTGGAGGTTCTACTTCATCTTCTAAACTTTCAGAGCTGCTAGAGTTCTCCTCATTTCCAAGTCCAACATTGTCTTTCTGTTTAGTCTTCTCAGGGCTAGAAGGAAACTAAACAACATCCTCTTACTTTTCTTTTTTCCTCTGGCTGTAAAATAGTGGAATAAGGTGTTAGCTCTCTGAAGATGACACTTCTTCTATACAACACTTTTTTAGCCACAAGATCCCAAAGCTTGTATCTTTTCACACCGACACCGTAGCCAATGAAGATACACTTAATAGCCTTGTTCTCCAATTTTGACCGCTTCTCCCTAGGCACATGTGCATATGCCTCACAACCAAAAACATGAAGATGCTTTATTGAAGGCTTTCTACCAAACCACACCTCCATGGGTGTCTTACCAACAAGAGTGATGTAGGAGATCTGTTTACCACATAGAAAGCAGTGGCAATAGCTTCAACCCAAAACTTTTGTTTTAGGCTAGCTCCACTAAGCATACTCCTAGCCTTCTCCATCAGTGTCTTGTTCATCCTCTCTGCAACTCCATTTTGCTGCGGGGTATATGGAGTTGTCTTATGTCTTTCAATCCCAAGTTCCTTGCAATATTTATCAAATTTTGTAGAACAGAACTCACCACCGTTGTCAGTTCTCAAACATTTAATCCTTTTACCAGTCTAATTTTTAGCAAAGGCTTTAAACTCCTTAAACTTACTATAGCCTTTAGATTTGCTTCTGAGAAAATAAATCCATGTCCTACTGTAGTCATCTATGAAAGATACAAAATATACAGATTTTGATAACGAAGGAATATTAACAGGACCAAATACATCAGAATGAATAAGGTCCAACACACCAGAAGACTTATGAGAACTCAAATAAAACTAAACACGGTTTTGTTTTCCATATATGCAATGTTCACAAAAGTTGAACTCAAAATTACAATCATCTAACCCCTCAATGAGGTTTTTATTTTTCAGGGTTCTAAGACCCTTCTCACCAATGTGGCCAAATCTCTTATGCCATAACATTGTCTTTTCAGCAAGAAGCTTAACTTCTAAAGCATGAATACAACCATCAGGACTAGATACAACAGATTTCTTTATTGTTGGTTCAGATGGTGGGGATGAAGTGACTACTATCCTCTTCCTTGAGTCAGAAGAACTATTGCATTGTGAAATGCATGCTTCTAACTAAAACAAAGTACCTCTCCTAGTACCCTTAGCAAGCACCATAGCTCCTCTAGTCATCTTGCATCTTTCTTTCGAAAAGACAACTTGCACACCTACATCATTCAACATACTTACAGAAAGCAGGTTCCATGCTAGGCCTAAGATGTGCATAACCCTAGAGATCCCCTTCACTCGTCCATTAGGGAATTGGATAGAGATTCTTCCATGACCAACACTCTTCAGATGAGAGTCGTCACCTAGGTACACTCTTCCACCATCAAACTCTTCATACTTTGTAAACCAGTCTCGATGCGAGGTCATGTGGTATGATGCACCATAATCAATCAGCCACACATCATCAAATGCATGGGTTGCTAGGGCTGTGATGAAGGAATCACCATCATCTTGTGACTTGTCAGAATCTGAATCAGGAGCTTTCTTCTTCTTTTTCTTCTCCTCTTTGCATTCCTTTTGGAAATGCCCAGTTTTTCCATAGTTCCAACAAAGAGCCTTAGACTTTCCACGAGATTTGAATCTCCCATGGGATTTGGATCTGCCCTTCTCAACTTTCTTGTCCTTCTTTTTCCCTTTCTCCTTGGGTCTTCCATGAACTGCAAGAGCCTCTTTGGCTACCTCAGAAGACTCTCTTCGCATCTCTTCAGATAACAGTGAAGATACCACTTCATCCATTGTGAAAGTGGATGTGGTGCTCCGAATAGCCATCACAAGATGAGCCCACAAGTCTGGCAAAGAACAAAGCAAGGTCATGCAATGATCCTCCTCCTCCATCTTCACACCAACTGATGTCAATTGTGCAATTAACATATTAAAGGCATTTAGGTGATCCACAACAGATCCTCCATCCTCCATTTTCAGAGAATACAACTTCTTTCTTAGAAAAAATTTGTACACCAGGGACTTGGCCTAATAAACATTACCCAACTTCTTCCAAAGGTCTTTTGTGCTCTTCTCCTCATGGACATTTAACATGACATAATCAACTAGATTGAGTCTTATGAGACCCTTAGCCTTTCAATCTTTGAGATCCCAATCAGCTTGTGCCATAGCAGCTAGTTTTACACCAGATACAATTTCTCATAGGTCACAATCAACAAGCATGTCTTCCATCTTGAGCTTCCACAACTCAAAATTAGTGCCATTTAATTTCTCCACCTCTATTCTTCCAGATGTGCTTGCCATCTTCTCACTACAACAAGAGCACATAATACTCTGCACAGACTCCCACTCAATTGAAGATTAGCTCAAAAAATCCCTACCCAACAACTAGGATCACAGGTGATCAAGATTTGATACCAACTGAAAGGAAGCAAGGAACACGAAACACACTTCCTACACCAATCTAATGAGGGGTATGAAGTGCAAATTCATTTAAATCCTTACAATTGCAGCAACATTAAACTAATAACATAAATATTATAGCAGCAACACAACACAGAAAGAAGGTGACACAAGATATACCGCGAGGAAAACCTTTTCAGGTAAAAAACCCCACACTCTAAACCTGCACAATGTATTATCAAAACAACAATAGTTTATAATACACTTGCAATGCAAGTCTTCCAAGAGTTCACAAATGTCAATTCTGGAGTTATTCCGGTAGCATAACAGTACCTGTAAAAACACTATATAACTACAACTCTAAACTATGCATTTTATAGAGATTAAAAGGCATATCTTGAGAGCATCTTGAGATAGGCGTCCACCTTGGTCAAATGACCATTTCTAGCATCAAAGGACACTTGTACTTGCTGTACTTACATCCCTTACATCTGTCATACATGGCAGATTTGACTTTCCCAATGTAGAGTGCTCCAGGCTAGAAATAGACTATGATAGATTCTCTTACGTGACTTACAACCGTCATAAAATCTGCCCACAATATCAAACTCAGATGTTGTAAGAGAATCCTTCATACAATGCTAAATATAGCATATTCTACTTACAACATGTCATAGCCCAACTTGGGCACCCAAAGATGCCTTTCCCTCATGCAAAGATGCCAACCGACACTTGTCACCCCTTGTCATAGGAATCTTCAAACTTGGCCCTTACGCGTCATAGATTCTGTCATATGGAATATTACCTTCCACATACCAAAGATGCTTACACATGGCAAATTAATGCCACCTCAATATGGGATGCCCAAGTCCATGTAGGATTGACTTGACCATCCAAGTCACTTTCCAAGTAAGTTGAAATGTCGCCATGCCACCTCAACTATGTGACCAAACTGAATGTGCAAGTAATTACAATATTAGGCAATAATTAAATATATAATTAAATTACCAATGCTAGGAAATTGCAAAGGTTGAGACACCTTAATTCACAACACTTTGGGTGTGGAAGTGACTGTCACGATTTGAAAGACATCCTATGCTAAGAGAAAACAAAAGTTCATTGCCTAGAAAAAGAGGGGAGATAGAATCTTTATGAAAAATGTGTACCACCAGTCTAAAAGATTGATGAAGGTTCTTTGTGATGAACAAATATGTGCAAAAGATGAAAGTTGTGAGGAAATAGTAAGAAGTTACAGCTACAATATTTAGGTTTTGGCTGTGAAGTCAAAGAAGGATTTATATCATGATGTGAGAAAGAGGCTAGCCAAGTTAGAAGAAATAACAAGAAAAAGGCAAAAGTAGAAACAAACAAAGGACCAGCAAAAGGAGTTGCAAAAGTTAGAGTATGAATTGGAGGAGTTCAGGTGGATGTTGGAGGAGAATCATGTAGCAATAAGAAGACAAAGAAGAAGAAATCTACAACAAAGCCTTTGAAGAGCTGTGAGAAGGTAAAATATATTGGTTAGTATAAATACCCAACTTATGCACAAGAGTTATATTTAAAGAGAAAAGTCATAGAGGCAAGGATTAGCTAAGGGATAGAACTCCTGGAACAGGGAAAGCTTAAATCCTTGGATGAGCTGGCAAGATTGTTATTGGATAAGAGGCCAATAAATGAGATTTGCAAAGAGTTAGAGACAGAAAATGAATGGGATGAAATGAAGATGATGAATTCAATGGAGCTATTGAGTTGTGTTACCTTGAAGAAGGGGAAGGTATTGAAGATTACAATACAAGAGGAGAAGAGTTTGAAGACTGCAATGAAGAGGAATGTAGCCTATTACAAGAGGAGGCCTAAAATGTTGTAGTAGTGGGAAGCATTCGACATTACAAAGGAAGATACAACAAAGATGGATATCTTTGGGAGCCCCATATGAGATGAAGTCCTATTGTTTTAGAGAATACAACCAACCAAAAACAACTAGAGGAATGTCTAGGAGCATCCCATGAATAATGAAAAGAGAGAAGGAGATCAACTCTAAATATTGGAGAGAGAGAGAGAGAGAGAGAGAGAGAGAGAGAGAGGAGAGAGAGAGAGAGAGAGAGAGGAGAGGAGAGAGAGAGAGAGAGAGAGAGAGAGAGGAGAGAGAGAGAGAGAGAGAGAGAGAGAGAGAGAGAGAGAGAGAGAGAGAGAGAGAGAGAGAGAGAGAGAGAGAGAGAGAGAGAGAGAGAGAGAGAGAGAGATGTCAATTTGTGGTATAAAAGAGGACAATGCATAAAATGTAATAAAGTAGTACAATGCAAAAAAGGAGTTTCCTTGTGAACCACATCACACCGAGCAAGGAAACCAAACCCACCTCACAAAAAATGAATTGAAAAGCATGCCTAAACGGCATAATGCAAAGGAGGAAGCACTTATGGGAAATTTGTATTCCCTTAACTTTATTTCTATTTTTAATGGTTTTTGTGCAGGTGCAACAAAAGGTGGTATGAGTGGTGCAAAGAGCCATGATGGTTTTCAATGGAGGAAGACCACTAAGCCATCAAGGAGTTGGGAAAGAGAAAGAGTACCAATTGGCAAAGGAGGGACAAACTCGAATCCAACAAGAGGTTGGAAGAGAAAGCATAAAAAGTTTGATGATTTGTTAGAGGTATCTAATTTAGTGGAAGGGAACATCGTGGCTTAGTTCTTCATGTCAAAGGATGGTTCTACCATCAAGTACACAAACTCTTACTTGGATGTTTGATGCAGTAGCATCTTGGGGAAAAAACAATCCAGCATAGAAAAAAATGTAATAGTTGAGTCCATAAATTTTTTAGAGTGTTAACTTCTTTAAGTTGTTTCAAATAAGTTAGCTTTGAACCAGGAGGTTCAAAATTTCCAAAAGAAGGGGAGAATGATGGAAAGCATCCACAAAGAGATAGATTTCATGCCATGACTTACGGTGAACTTCAGTAGGACAAAGAATTCCTAATGGTTAACAATGGACGAGTGGGTGAGTTTGTTGGAGAAAAAACAAGAATCAATCTTGATGTGGGACAATTAGAGTTAAAGAAGATAGTTGTTAGAGTCTTGTTTTAGTTAGGAAAGTTAGGGGTATTTATGCAGTTAGAGGAATAGATTTGATATGGGTAGTTGTTAGTTTTTGAGAGGAGTCTAATGGGGAGTTTTGCTTTCTCTGTAAATACAAGTTATGTAATTATTTACTCTGGAGAAATAGAAAGGAATCCGCTCTGTTGTTGGTTCTTGGTTTCACTATTTTACTGTGTAGTTCTTTATGACAGAGTCTACTGAGTTGTTGACCGTAAGGATTAACTTTTTGGTGATTTCTCTTTATTACTGTATTTTATTCCTCAATATGCAGATGGTGTGTGTCTAATTTGCAAGATCAGAGGATTGTCTACATCACTTCTCCAAAAACTTAGATACAACTATATCCTTTCTCATTCCTGACTCTCCCTATATATAATAAATTGGTGTGTAACAAATTTTAGGTTGTTTGCTATTTTACCCCACCATTTTATCATTGCCTTTCATTCCTTAGCTTGTCATTATTAACAAAAAGAAGGTTGCCTTCTATTCTCACACCATAACTTTTAATACATGGTTTATAGTTTATGGCTTCCCACAAATATACAGATATGCTAGTATACAAACAGTTTCAAATAATAATTTATTTTATCCTTGCAACTAAATACCATATGCATATTTATTTTTGGCCCGTGGATATTACAATAAAAGAATTATTTATGATCTGGAAAGTGCTTCTTTCCTCCTCAAATAGAATGTTGTAAATTATTTTGCAAACTGAAATGATAATGCTTGTTAGTAAATACAACTCAATAAGGTATATTTAACTATATGCAACATAAAGGGAGGTAAAATGGTATGGAAATGGAATATGAAAAAGGGTATAAAGGCATACGAATATGGCATGAAATGGAACATGAATGGCTCTCGTCAGAGCACTCGTTGGGAGGAACAGGAGAAAATGGAGGAAGTCCCTCTTAAAAGGAATGGAAGAGCCACTAGTGTAGATGGGGTTTTAGGAATTGATTTGCTGAATGAGGATTCCGATCAGAAAAGAGCAATGCCTAGATGTGGAGAGGGGGGACTTTGGAGGGGTTCTAGCTATGACTTGCATGATAAGTCCACGTTACATTCTGAAATAACTTCTCTCAGGAAGGGTGTGCTCAGATCCAATCTCCATGGTGGTGCTTCTCTTTCACCAATTTTGAGAATGAATTCACGTTTGTCCTCAGCTTCTCCCAAGGTACAGTATGAATCTTCTCCTATTTATGAAGGTGGGCCTCGATATAGTCTAAGAGAAGACCTCTTCGCTCATAATGTGGAGGAGGAAATTAACAGAGAGAGCGAGCGAAAGAAATCTGGGAGTGGGGACGATGAGGGCAAGTGGTGAGGTGTTCAGGCAGGGTGTCGCCGACACTAAACTGGTTACGCACCAAAATGAGGTCGCGACTGATTGATGAGGGCAAAGGGGAGACAACCTTTGCTAGCAGACGACATTCAGGTCAGCTAACGTCGGGTCTGCTCAAGTGGGGCATCATCGGGAAAAATCCTGGTATGTTGGAGAAGCTGAATAAAGGGAAGAAGACAATCCCTTTAAAGACTACAATCTTTCAGATGAATTTAAGCGTGCCAAATGGGATTTCCTCCACCTCTTTCAGTGGCTTATCTTTTTTGTAATAGTGGGCACCTTTGTTTGCAGCCTAACGATCGATTATTTTCAATAGAAGACCATGTGGGATCTATGTTGGATAATTGCTAGCACTGTGCCAGATGTGCAGTTTCCATTTTAGAATTTCTATTTTCTTAGTTAGTTTCAGTTAGATGCTTTTAGGAATTTGGCACTTTTGTGTTGCACGATGATGCATGTAAATCATGCTATCTTTGGTTTGTTATTTTCTATTTTTTCTATTTAGTTTTTCTTTGTAGCAATGGCATATACATTGTAATAAGAGCTGTAGCTCTTTGGTTTTTATCAATTGCAATAAAAAGTTTATTCTTTGTGTCTGCATCTATCTTGCATGGTTATTTGTTTGTCTGCTATCATATTTGTTTGTTTAAAAAATCTTCATTTGGTGTCAGAGCAGGTAATTTGTTAGAAAATTTATCATGTCAAATTCTAACTCTTTGCCAATCCCAGAATTTAATGATCTGATTATGATTATTGGTGTATCAAGATGATGACTTTTTTGATAGGAAAAGATTTATGGGAAATTGTAGAAACAGGATATGAAGAGCCAGCTGATTGGAATGCTCTTGCAGCCAATGATAGACTAGCTAAGAAGGAAGCTAAGAAGAAGAATGCACATGCTTTATTTCACATTCAAATAGCTCTTGATAAGAGCCTATTTCCAAGAATTGCAGGTGCACAGACAGCTAAAGATGCTTGGAAGACTCTAAAAGAAGCTTACCAAGGTAGTGATCAAGTCAAAGTTGTGAAGTTGCAGACATTAAAAAGAGAATTTGAGAATTTGAAGATGCAAGAAAGTGAAAATGTGAGTGATTATTGTGTAAGAGTAAAAGATGTGGTTAATAAAATGGCTACTCTTGGAGAAACTATGGACAATGAAGTTGTGATCAAAAAGGTGTTGAGGTCTCTAACACCAAGGTGGAACAATGTTGCCATCATCATTGAAGAAAGCAAGGATTTGACTGCTCTTCAGTTTGATCAGCTTGTTGGATCTCTCATGTCTCATGAAGAAAGATTGAGAGATTCATCTAGAGAAAGTAATGAGAAGGCTTTTGCTTCCAAAGTACAAATTACAAAGAATGAAAATGCTTGCATAAGTACCAAAAATAATCAAGGCCAAGGTAGAGGTCAAAATCAAAATTCTTCAAGAGGAAACAGAGGATGAAGAGGTGGTCCAAGAGGAAGAGGTAGAGGCAGATTTGATAAAAGAAATGTTCAATGTTATCACTACAATAGGTATGGTCACTTTGAAAGGGAATGCAGATTAAAAGAAGGTAATAACAATAGAAGTGCTAATTTTGCTAATGAGAATGATGAGGCTTCTCCTAGTAATTTATTCTTATCATATGACAAAGCTGAAAATAGTTCTAAAGAAGTCTGGTATTTAGATTCAGGTTGTTCTAACCACATGTCAGGGAATAATGAGATTTTTTCTACAATGGATAAAAGTTTCAAATCTAAAATTAAGCTTGGTGATGACTGTTGGATCTAGGGCATACAACTGAGAGGGGGGGTGAATCAGTTGTATACAAACTTGCTTTCTATTTCAAACACTTGATTCGTCTTGTTAGTTAACAGCATATCAATTAATCATCCATGAAAGTAAAACGCACAAACACAAGAGCAGATAAACATCAACACAATGAACACCAAGATTTTGACGTGGAAAACCTGGTTAAGGGAAAAACCATAGGGTGATTAACCCAAGGATTATTCTCTGTTAAAAGAATAAGAAAAAGAATGGCACTTGCCAATTAGGGCTCACTGCCCAAGCACACTGCTCACAAAGAGGCCCATTGCCTACAAGGAGACACACTGTCTACTAAGTGATAAGAATCACGGTCTTGAACTGGAGAATGACATCTTTACCATGTCCGGATCAGTTCCATTTAAGCCCAAAAACCTCTGCTCTGCCTGCCGCACTTCTCTTCGCTACACCACTCTCATCCACACAATCCACACTACAAAATAAACTCACAAACCTTTATTTATACAAGACATCAACTTAGGAACAATCATCTAAGTCGGCAATCAACCATAAGAATATCCGCAAGATGAATAACACATCCGGTCGGCCACCACAAGAACATTCGCAGGATGAACAACTCATCCGATCGGCTAAATAGAGCAAGAACTTCATCCAGAAGATTGTCTTCAATTCTGGGCTCTACCATCAATGCGGACCAACAACACAACCTAAACATGATCCACAGACATTTCCAAGCTTGCCTAAATGACCAGGTACATCCGCACTTCCTCTACTTACTGGAATCTCTTCTCTTCCTTATCTAGAACTTCAAGAACACAGTCTGTCGCCACTGTCACAATGTAAAAGGTACTTCCGGACCTCCAAATCATACACAACTTGAGATGACACATCACAAGGACATCCCAAACACTCCTTCCAATCTACAGATTAGGATTATACAATTCCAGACCTCACCGGACCTTTTTGTGATCCTCTGTCACCTCTGAACACTTGCTGGAACCAGTTCCACACTGACAGCCACAACTCCTTCAGATCTTCATGCGAACCTCTGAAATCTTAACTGAAGCATCTCAAGACTCATATATACAAACCCTTTAATCCTCATCCTCCGGTTCATATCCTATACAATACATTTGCCTTCTTCTCATCACTGTTCTTCACTGTTCTTGACTGAGGCTAATTTTCTCAATATCCTCAACACACTGCTCATCGAATCCCTCTTGTTAATGCAATATGAGTATGTTGACATCAATGACAACACTGGTTCACCTCATACTTGCAACAATCTCCCCCTTTGTCATTGATGGCAACATATGATATGAAAAACCATCAAGACAAGAACTTCTCCTTTCTGTCACAGCTCCCCCTATCAGCAACATGTCTTCTCCTCATTTACTGCTCCCCCTTTGATCATCAGCTACTTGTTTTTCGTATGTCTTCTCTCCCCCTTTGACATCAATGGCAAAGGGCTCATACTTGCAATTTTAACACATCAGAATCATACCAGCTACTCCCCCTTAGTAGCAGCTCCCCATCATCAATCTGGATCACAAGATATGACTGTGATATCCACCGGACTGATGCACATCAGTGCATCCTAGTTCATCACCGGAGGGGCCATGACCCCTAACTTCTCCCGGAGATATTCAAAAGAGTCCTTGGGAAGAGGTTTAGTAAAGATATCTGCAATCTGATCCTTGGAGGGAACATACTCCAACCTGACTTCTTCCTTGTTCACTTGTTCTCTCAAAAAGTGAAATTTGATAGATATGTGCTTAGTCTTAGAGTGCAATACCAGATTCTTGGAAATATTAATTGCACTTGAATTATCACAGAAAATTGTGATAGGCTCCTCATATTCAACTTTAATGTCTCTTAGCATCTGCTTCATCCATAAGATTTGAGTGCAACTACCTGCTGCTGCAATGTATTCTGCTTCAGTTGTAGACAGAGATATTGCATCTTGTTTCTTGCTTAGCCAAGAAACTAATCTCTTCCACAAAAAGAATGCTCCACCACTGGTGCTCTTCTGGTCATCCACATCTCCTGCCCATTCTGCATCTGTGTAAGCATGAAGAGAGAAATCTGGATCTCTAGGGTACCATAGACCATACTCACCTGTTCCTTTCAAGTATCTGAAAATTCTTTTGATTGCCATAACATGAGATTCTTTAGGATCAGCCTGGAATCTTGCTACAAGACCAACAGTCTGCATTATATCTGGTCTGGTCTAAGTGAGATACAATAATCCACCAATCATTGATCTATACTTTGTCTGATCTGCCTTTGGGGAGTCATCATCTTTGCTCAACTTACATCCAGTTGCCATGGGAGTGTTCATTGGCTTTGAATCTTCCATACCAAATTTCCTTAACAATTCTTTCACATATTTGGTCTGAGAAATGAAGATCCCTTTGTTTGTTTGAGTAATTTGCAGACCCAAGAAGAAATTTATTTCACCAAGCATAGACATTTCAAACTCACATTTCATCTGATTTGCAAAAGTTTTGCACATACTATCTCTTCCTCCAAAAATGATATCATCCATAAACACTTCAACAATCAAAATATTTTCATGATCAATTTTGAAATATAAGTTACTGTCAGCAGTACCTTTGCTGAATCCAATCTGCACAAGATGCTTATTCAACCTTTCATACCATGCTCTTGGGGCTTGTTTTAATCCATACAATGCTTTCTTCAACTTGTAGACCATATCATCATTGTCAGACAATTGAAATCCATCCGGTTGTTCAATGTAAACTTCTTCTTCCAGATCACCATTTAGGAAGGCAGACTTGACATCCATCTGATATACCTTGAAGTTTTTAAAGGCAGCAAATACAAGAAATAATCTGACTGTTTCAATTCTTGCCACCGGAGCAAAGGTCTCTTCAAAATCAATTCCTTCTATTTGAGAGTAGCCTTTGCAGACCAATCTAGCTTTGTTTCTGATTACTTCACTAGCTTCATTTAATTTGTTCCGGAAGACCCATTTGGTTCCAATCACATTCCTGTCTCTAGGTCTGGGAACAAGATCCCAAGTATGATTTTTCTCAATTTGCATTAATTCATCTTCCATTGCTTTGGTCCAGTTTTCATCATTGCAGGCTTCATTTACTATTTTAGGTTCAATCTTTGAAATCAGACAACATTCATCCTGATTTTGAGCAACATTCCTTCTAGTTTGCACACCTTTGCTTCTGTCACCTATGATCTGATCTTTAGAGTGGTTCAGTGTTACATACCTTGGAATTTTGGGAGTATCCTGCACTGCTGCTTCTTGATCAAGCTCATTCAAACCTATCTCTTCTTCCTGATTTACCGGATCAGGCTGACTCTGACTTACCGGAGAGGATTGAGTTTCTTGAACCTGAACACCGTCTTGGTCATCTTCATCAAACTCATAAAATCTTGAGGGCTTCTCAATTCCTTCATCAACTTTCACATTAGTGCTTTCTATCATCTTCCTCAGTCTCTTATTGTAACACTGGTATGCTTTGATTTGAGTGGAGTAACCCAAGAAAATTCCTTCATCACTTCTAGCATCAAACTTTCCTAGATCTTCATCTCTTTTAATATAACACTTGCTACCAAATACTCTGAAATATTTCACAGTAGGAGTGATGCCAAACCAGAGTTCATAGGGGGTCTTACCGGTATTGTTTCTGATTTGAACTCGATTTAGAGTGTAGACTGCAGTGCTGATAGCTTCTTTCCAGAACATCTGAGGAACATTTGCTTCCAACATCAATGTCCTGGAAGCTTCCTGGATGGTCCGGTTCTTTCTTTCAACTACTCCATTTTGCTGTGGAGTCCTAGGAGCAGACAATTGTCTCCGTATACCCTGCTTCTCACAAAAGTCAATGAACTCACCAGATGTAAATTCACCACCTCTATCAGACCTTAGACACTTCAGTTTCAATCTGGTTTGATTCTCTACCATAGCTTTGAAGATTTTGAACTTCTCAAATGCTTCTGATTTTTCTTTTAGGAAGGTAACCCACATCATCCGGGAATGGTCATCAATTAACAACATGAAATATCTATCACCTTGCAGACTCTTGATTCTTGTCAAACCACAGAGATCAGTATGTACTAATTCCAACAATCCGGTAGAGGACTGATCTTTGCTTTTGAAAGAGACTCTGCTCTGTTTACCTAGCTGACATTCTTTGCACAAACTATTTGTAGGTTTCATCAATTTTGGAAGATCTCTTACAGCCTGAGTATTGCTTATCTTGATGATGTTATCAAAATTTACATGACACATTCTTCTATGCCATAACCAACTCTGATCAACTTGAACAAACAGACAACTTTTATTTGAACCAACCAGATGAAAGATATTACCTTTTGTCTGAGTACCGGATGCAATTTCAGTTTCGGAGCTTGTAAAGATTCTGTATTTTCCATTCTTAAACTGGAGATCATAGCCTTTGTCTACTAACTGACCAACACTGAGAAGATTGTGCTTCAATCCTTCAACATATAGTACATTACCTATTTTGCTCTTTCCATCAAAGGAAATAGTTCCCCTACCTCTGATTCTGCTAGCAGAGTTGTCACCAAACTTTACCATTCCTCCTTCATACCTTTCCAAATTCAAGAACTTATCCTTGTCACCAGTCATATGGTGAGAACATCCACTGTCAATAACCCAATCATCCTTTTCTTCCACTTGAGCAGCCAAAGCTTTTTCCACAAGCTTGTGATTGACAGATTCAGAGAGTATTGAATCTTCTTCCTTGATGGCAATAAACACCCATTCATTTCCGGATTTGCTTCCTAGTTCTGATTCATCATCTGTTACTCCTTCATTGTCATCTTCTTCATGAACATAATAGCAGTTCTTTTGAAACCTTTGTCTGTTAGTATTAGACCTTGCAGATCTTTCTGGACATCTTGAAGCAAAATGACCAATCTTATTGCAGTTGAAGCACTTAAAGGGTAGTTTTCCTTCATACTTACCGGATCTTCTTGGTAGTCTTTTTGCAATGAGGGCTTCAAGTTGAGCTGTTTCTGCTTCTTCTTCTTCCATGTCTCTTCTTGCTTGATCATACCATGACATCTTCCTTGAAGAGTTTTCTCCCGGATCAAATCTCTGTTTGCCTTTCACATAGGCACTAGCTTTGAAAGCAGATTCAGTCTTGGGAGGATCATCTCCAAACTCGGTCATTTCAAATGCAGCTAGCTTGCCAACCAATTGTTCTCTTGTGACAGTTGTGTGGGCTCTGAATTCATCAATTGCAGCAACCTTGATTTTGTAGGCAGCAAGAAGGGATCTGAGGATTTTGCAAACAAGCATTTCTAATTCCACACACTAGTTCATTCACTCTTGGCATAAAAGTAGTGATGTTTTCATCATCTCTCATCTTCAATCTTTCAAATTTCCCTTTCAGACTTTGCAACCTTGCACTCTTGACAAACTCATCTCCTTCATACAGAAGTTCCAGTTTAGTCAGGATCTCATATGCAGTTGGTAGGTCAATAACATTTGAGAGATCTGAGTCATTCAATGCGCTTAGAAGAGCTTCCTTGGTCCGCAGATTGTTTTCAGCATCTGTGATTTCATTTAGAGTTGTCGGACCACCTTGTGGAGGTACATATGGTTTTGAAACCATGGCCAAGTATGCTTTTCCCATACATTCCAAGTGACATTTCATGCGACCCTTCCAGAGAGTGAAATTGGTTCCATCGAACTTCGGACTATCCTTTTTGTATGACGACATCCTGGATCTCCTCAAGCGGTTAAGCTCCTTTCAGAGGAACTTGGCTCTGATACCAATTGTTGGATCTAGGGCATACAACTGAGAGGGGGGGTGAATCAGTTGTATACAAACTTGCTTTCTATTTCAAACACTTGATTCGTCTTGTTAGTTAACAGCATATCAATTAATCATCCATGAAAGTAAAACGCACAAACACAAGAGCAGATAAACATCAACACAATGAACACCAAGATTTTGACATGGAAAACCCGGTTAAGGGAAAAACCATGGGGTGATTAACCCAAGGATTATTCTCTGTTAAAAGAATAAGAAAAAGAATGGCACTTGCCAATTAGGGCTCACTGCCCGAGCACACTGCTCACAAAGAGACCCACTGCCTACAAGGAGACACACTGTCTACTAAGTGATAAGAATCATGGTCTTGAACTGGAGAATGACATCTTTACCATGTCTGGATCAGTTCCATTTAAGCCCAAAAACCTCTGCTCTACCTGCCGCACTTCTCTTCGCTACACCACTCTCATCCACACAATCCACACTACAAAATAAACTCACAAACCTTTATTTATACAAGACATCGACTTAGGAACAATCATCTAAGTCGGCAATCAACCATAAGAATATCCGCAAGATGAATAACACATCCAGTCGGCCACCACAAGAACATTCGCAGGATGAACAACTCATCCGGTCGGCTAAACAGAGCAAGAACTTCATCCGGAAGATTGTCTTCAATTCTGGGCTCTACCATCAATGCGGACCAACAACACAACCTAAACATGATCCACAGACATTTCTAAGCCTGCCTAAATGACCAGGTACATCCGCACTTCCTCTACTTACTGGAATCTCTTCTCTTCCTTATCCAGAACTTCAAGAACACAGTCTGTCGCCACTGTCACAATGCAAAAGGTACTTCCAAACCTCCAAATCATACACAACTTGAGATGACACATCACAAGGACATCCCAAACACTCCTTCCAATCTGTAGATTAGGATTATACAATTCCAGACCTCACCGGACCTTTTTGTGATCCTCTGTCACCTCTGAACACTTGCTGGAACCGGTTCCACACCGACAGCCACAACTCCTTCAGATCTTCATGTGGACCTCTGAAATCTTAACTGAAGCATCTCAAGACTCATATATACAAACCCTTTAATACGCATCCTCCGGTTCGCATCCTATACAATACATTTGCCTTCTTCTCATCACTATTCTTCACTGTTCCTGACTGAGGCTAATTTTCTCAATATCCTCAGCACACTGCTCATCGAATCCCTCTTGTCAATGCAATATGAGTATGTTGACATCAATGACAACACTGGTTCACCTCATACTTGCAACAATGACAAGTCCTTGGAGGTTGCAGCTAAAGGAGCTATGGAGGTGAATACAAAAGAAGGTAAGAAATGTGTGACTGATATTTATTACACTCCACAATTAAAACATAATTTATTGAGTGTTGGGCAATTGTGTGAGAAAAATTATAAGGTGGTATTTGAAAATCAGCAATGTACAATTTATGATAAAACTCAAGGCAATAGGGTGGTTACAGTAGTGCCTATGTCAAAGAATAGGATGTTCCCATTGAAGTTTGGTGAACATAGTAGGCATCTTGCCAATCTGGCATATGAGGATAAAAGTTGGTTATGGCATCTCAGATATGGACATTTGAATTTTCGTAGTTTGATGTTTCTCACCTCAAAAGCTTTGGTTTATGGTTTGCCTAAGGTTCACAAACACAAGGAAGTTTGTGTAGGTTGTGCTAAAGGAAAACATGCAAGAGAGTCATTTCCAAAAGGCAATGCATGGAGGGCCCATTACCCACTTCAATTGGTTCACTCAGATATTTGTGGTCCTATGCAGACAAAGAGTTTGGGTAAGTCATCATATTTCATTACTTTTATTGATGATTACTCACGTAAGTGTTGGGTTTATTTTTTGAAGGCCAAGGATGAAGCCTTTGATACATTCAAAAGGTTTAAAGCCCTTGTGGAAAATGAAAAAGGTTGTAAGATCAAATGTTTAAGGACAGATCGTGGAGGAGAATTTTGCTCAAGAGATTTTAGGAATTATTGTGATATGCATGGCATCAAAAGGCAACTCACCACTGCTTACACACCTCAACAAAATGGGGTAGCTGAAAGGAAAAATCATACAGTGGTGGAAATGGCAAGGAGTATGCTACATACCAAAGCATTAGACAATTCTTTTTGGGGTAATGCAGTTGCTACAACAGTGTACATTCTCAATCAGAGTCCTACTAGAGCTCTTGACATGATGACTCCTTATGAAGCCTGGTATGAAAAAAAGCCTAATGTTAATCATTTTAGAGTTTTTGGTTGTTTAGCCTATGTTCATGTGGCTGATCAAAAGAGACAAAAATTAGATCCCAAAAGTGAGTCATGCATTTTTGTTGGATATAGTGAGCAAAGTAACACTTACAGGCTGTATAACCCTCGCACTAATAGTATTCTTGTTTCAAGAGATGTGATTTTTGATGAAGGGGGAGTTTATGGTCATCAAAAAGACCATGTTGAGAAGTCTAAATCTATTTTGAATGGTGGTATTATTTCTGATATTGATCATGAGCAACCAGCTAATACTTCAATTCCAAGTGCTACACATCCACCAAATAGCCCCTCATCTAGTTCTTTAGTTTCAAGTACAAGTCCAAATTCAAGTCCAAGTCCTACAAGGAAGGTAAGAAGCTTAAGTGATATCTATCAAATAAGTACAATCTAAGCACATGAAGAGAATCCTATAGGTGAAACAATAAATTTTGCTTTATTCTCACAATCTTTTTTTGAACCATCATGTTATGAAGATGCATGTGTTAATGACATTTGGGTGCAAGCAATGCAAGAAGAGATGGATACTATTCATAGGAATGGTACTTGGGAGCTTACAGCGCTTCCTCATGACAAGAAAAAGATTGGCACTAAATGGGTCTACAAGACCAAGTACCATAGTGATGGGAGTGTTGAAAGACAGAAAGCAAGATTAGTTACTAAAGGCTTCACATAGAGGTATGGCATTGATTATGAAGAAACATTTGCACCCGTAGCCTAACAAGAGACTATTAGAATGTTGATTTCCCTTGTAGCCCAAAAGAAATGGAGCATTCATCACACGGATGTGAAAAGTGCCTTCCTGAATGGGTACTTAGATGAGAAAATTTATGTGGAACAACCACAAGGTTTTGAGGTGCAAGGAAAAGAACATCATGTCTACAAGCTGAAGAAGGCCTTGTATGGCCTCAAGCAAGCACCAAGAGCTTGGTATGCTAGGATTGATGGGTATTTTCAGCAAAATGGCTTCAAGAGAAGTAAGAGTGAGCCTACCCTCTACTACAAACAAGAAGGTAATGATATTCTTATTGTGAGTTTGTATGTTGACGATTTGTTGTATATGGGAAGTAGTTCTAAGATGAAAGATGAATTCAAGCATGCTATGATGAATGAGTTTGAAATGAAAGATTTAGGCCTTATGCAATATTTTCTAGGCATGGAGGTTTATCAAAATAAGGATGGAATTTTCCTTTGTCAAACAAAATATGCCAAGGATATGTTGAAGAAGTTTGATATGGTTGATTGTAACCCAGCCTCCACTCTAATTTCTCATGGAGTTGTGTTGTGTAGAGAGGATGGTGCTGAAAGAGTTGATGGGACAGCTTATAGAAGTGTTGTTGGCAGTCTAATGTTTCTAACCCACACAAAGCCTGATATTGCTTATGCAGTTTCTCTTGTTTCAAGGTATATGACAGAACCCTTTGAATTACATATGAAGGCTGCTAAAAGAATTTTGAGGTATGTGAAAGGAACTCTTTCTTTTGGCATTCATTACTACAGTTCTAAAGGATTTAATCTAGTTGGTTTTAGTGATTCTGATTGGGGAGGTAGTGTGGATGACTGAAAGTCTACCTCTGGTAATTGTTTTACTTTTGGTTCTGGTTTGGTTTCTTGGAGTTCAAAGAAACAAAGCATAGTTTCTCTTTCTTCCACAGAGGCGGAATATGTTGCAATCACCTCTGCAGGTACTCAAGCATTATGGCTTAAAAAAATTCTTGAAGAGATTGGAGAAAAGCAAGTTCAGCCCACAGTGCTCTTTTGTGATAATATGAGCACAATCAAATTGGCAAAAAATCCCGTGCAACATAGTAGAACTAAACACTTTGATTTAAAATATCATTTTATCAGAGATTTGGTGCAAAAGAAAGAAGTAGAACTCAGGTATATCAAGACTATAGAACAACTTGCAGACATTTTTACCAAGGCAGTTGCAAAGGTTCAGTTTTTGATGCTTTGAGATTGTATTGTGACTCCTCTCCGTATCAAGGGGGAGTATGTTGGATAATTGCTGGCACTGTGCCAGATGTGTAGTTTCCATTTTAGAATTTCTATTTTCTTAGTTAGTTTCAGTTAGATGCTTTTAGGAATTTGGCAACTTTTGTGTTGCATGATGATGCATGTAAATCATGCTATCTTTGGTTTGTTATTTTCTGTTTTTTCTATTTAGTTTCCTTTGTAGCAATGGCATATACATTGTAATAAGAGCTGTAGCTCTTTGGTTTTATCAACTGCAATAAAAAGTTTATTCTTTGTGTCTGCATCTATCTTGCATGGTTATTTGTTTGTCTGCTGTCATATTTGTTTGTTTAAAAAATCTTCAATCTGCATCTCTGGAAATGATGCCTCCTAGTGCTTGTTCTATTTTCTGGAAGGCTTGTTTCTGGCTGGGCTATTAGTATTGTTGTCTTCTTTATAGAGAAAAACTTTTTACTCAGAAAGAAGGTCCTTTATTTTGTGTATGGGTTGAGGGAAGCTGTGCAGAACTGTCTTTGGTTGGGGCTTGTTCTTTTCGCATGGCATTTTCTCTTCCACAAAAGCCTAGAGAGGGAGACCAAGAGTAAGTCCCTGCATTATGCTACCAAGATTCTGGTCAGTTTGCTCGTGGGTACCTTTATATGGCTGGTAAAAACACTTCTGGTGAAGGTTTTGGCATCTTCGTTTCATGTGAGCGCTTTTTTCGATCGGATACGAGAGTCTCTCTTCAATCAGTATGTGCTGGAAACCCTATCTGGGCCTCCATTGATTGATATCCAGGTACCCCAGATGAAAGAGGCTGGGGTTAATATTGCCACTGACCTTAAACGTTCTTCCAAAACCGGTTTCCTGCAGAAGGCCGGAGGTACAACTCCCAGAAGTGGGCGTTCCATGGGGGTTCAATCGGGCATTAGAGAAGACAACGACAAACAACAAGACGAGGGAATCAGCATCGACCATCTGCACAGACTCAGCCAGAAGAATATCTCGGCGTGGAACATGAAGAGGCTGATCAAGATTGTGAGACATGGAGTATTGGCCACTCTCGACAAGTCATTCAAGAACGCGGCTACCGAAGACGAGTCTGTCAGGCTGATAAGAAGCGAGTGGGAGGCCAAAGCTGCTGCCAAAAAGATTTTTGAAAATGTTGCCCAGCCGCGTGCAAAGTAACGTCTCTTTGTTGCTTTCGCTACTTACTATTGGTTTTCTTCTGTGCCATATAATCCTAATTTTACTTTATCCAGGCATATAACTATAGAGGATTTGATAAGATTTCTACGGGAAGAAGAAGCACTCAAGGCAATGGCCCTCTTTGAAGGATCTCAAGACACTAATCAAGTGAATAAGCGGGCTCTTAAGAACTGGGTGGTAATTTTACTTTAAAGCCTTGTCATAGTCAATTTTATGGGTGAGAAAAAAAATCTTTGGAAAAACTGTGTCACAATTTGTTTACATCAACGTTTTGGCAATCTAATATTTTGTTACCATCTTGACAATGGATGGAGTGTGAAGGGAGCGTTGATATAAATAAAATTGAGTACACAGCTCAAGCTTTCTTAGAATGGACTGTGATAATCTTATGCACATTAATTTTATGGATGTTTATAGATCCATCAAATTTACAAATGTTTGCAGGTGAGCGTTTTCAGAGAGAGAAGGGCTCTAGTCCTTACATTGAACGATACAAAGACTGCAGTCAGCAAATTACATCGAATGGTGAATGTGGGGGTTGCTTTAGCCATCGGAATAATCTGGCTTCTCATACTTGGTATTGCTACAACACACATCCTCGTAGTTATATCTTCGCAATTGCTGTTGGTGGTTTTCGTGTTTCGAAACACATGTAAGACGATATTCGAGTCCCTCATCTTCCTCTTCGTAATGCATCCCTTTGACGTTGGGGACCGATGTTCAGTGGATGGTGTCCAAGTAAACAATATCTGTCTTCGACGACTTCTTTCTTGTGCTAGGTTATTTTTAGTCATCTTTTCTTTCACTAACAATAATATTGTTTTCTTCAAATGGTTGTGGAGGAGATGAACATCCTGACAACAGTGTTTCTGAGATACGACAACGAGAAGATTTGGTACCCTAATTCAGTTCTGGCGACAAAACCCATCAGCAACTTCTACAGGAGCCCTGACATGGGAGATGCCGTGGAATTTTCCATTCTCATTGCAACACCCAAGGAAAAGCTTGACATTATGAAAGAGAGGATCATAAGGTAATTAGGTGAAGGCACTTCGTAATTAGATTTATATATAGTTATTAATGAAAATTTTGTCACTGTACCAATTGCAAAGCTGCAAAGCAGCCATATGGTACAGAGGCAATTGAAAACACTTTTAGTAGGGGAAGAAGTAAGGAATTCCTAATGTTATGTTATTAGTGAAATGATTTACTACTGTATTTGCAGGTATGCAGATGATAGATCAGAGCATTGGTACCCAAAACCGATGATAGTGGTGAAGGAGATCGAGGACATGAACAGGATGAAGATAGCAGTGTGGTTAAAGCACAAGATGAATCACCAAGACATGGGGGAGAGATTTTTGCGAAGGTCTCACTTGATAGAAGAAATGATCAGCATTTTCAGAGATTTGGATATTGAATATCGCCTGTTACCCGTGGACGTTAATCTTCGAACGATACCCCCACCGGCCCTCAATTCGAACTGACTTCCTTCCACGTGGATGGCGTGACGTCTCTTTCTATTTAAGTAAAAATGACGGACCCAAATTCTATTTGTATATTTTCTTCTACCCTGCTCCCATTAGACCCTTTACTACTCTTAGCAAATTTTGTTTTGTTTCCCTTGGCAACTCTATTTATGTTTGCCCACCCACATGGCAATGACGCAATGTGGATGAATGGCAAAAAGACACCGTGACAAAGGAATAACATAAAAATTTTGGAGGCTAATTAGACTAATAAGGTATTACACCTTCGAATGTCATTTCAAATCAAATTATATTACATTTTAAATTTCTAATAATAATATTTAAAAGGCCTTAAATTATGATTTGTGATTTATTTTAAACTTTGATCCATTGATCTCTAAATTTTATCTTTTACTTTTATAACTAATTTTGTTAAATACAAAAATAATAGATTTCAAAAAATAATTCAAACTAACAAAAAAAGTTAATTGTAAATTATCAAATAAAGGAGTTGATATTTATTTTAACCATATCATGGTAAGAAATAGGGGCAAAGTAGTGTGCATTTTAGATATTTTAAGGTCTAATTGCTTCAACATAGTGCATAGTTCTAGGAGAAGATAGGGAAAGGACAAAATCCGGTTGTGGTCCAAGATGTTGAAACACCTACAAGCTTGGTTCTTACCTTCTGATTATCAACAAAAGTTGTTCAGGGAATTTCAAAATCTAAGACAAAAGACTAGTCCATTCAAGATTATACCGAGCAATTTATGAGGCTTCAAATTTAGACTGATATTCAAGAGGAAGAAGAACAAACAACAGCTAGGTATTTTAATGGATTAAGATTTCAGCTGCAAGATGAACTAACCTTAGTCAAGATACCTACTATGGATGAGGCATATGGATATGCTTTAAAAGTAGAGGAGAAATTACATCGGAAGATCAAGATGACGAGCAAAGGGGTGATAGTAACCCAGATAGAGGAAAGGGGAATCCCTCCAAACCTGCCAAAGGAGAAGAACCTAAGGAAATTTTGAAGCTTGACTTCTGAGGAAATGAAAGTTTTAGAGGTAGGGGACAAGGATGGCAAAATTTTGGAGATTGAAAACCCTTAAGATGCTTCATATGTAGCAAAGCTCATAAAGCTCAAGACTGTCCACTAAATCCTAAAGCTGTAAATCGAACTATGTTGACAGAGGAAGAGATTCAAGCAGTTGAATTAGAGGCTGAAACTAGAGAGAACCCGATGATTCGATAAACCTTGGTGGCAAGAGAAAAATAATCTGCAGAGAAGGATTGGAGGAGGAATTTTGTTTTCTGAACTAGATGCAAGTGTCAAGGAAAAGTATGCAAAGTAATTATAGATGGTGGTTCAATAGACAACCTAGTAAGTACTGAAATGGTGCAAAGATTACATCTTTCTTGTATTCCCAAATCTAAACCATATAAGATTTCTTGGTTGAAGAAATATCAAAGTGTGTTGGTTGATAAATCTTGTTTTGTTCCCTTTAATATTGGGCCCTATGAAGATAAGGTATTGTGTGATGTTGTACCTATGGATGCTTACCATTTATTATTAAGAAGGCCTTGGCAATATGATAGGAATGTAATCCACCATGGTAGGAAAAATACTAATGAGATATAACATGAGGGTAAACTCCATGTTTTGAAGCCTTTTAAAGAAGAAGGATCAACTAAAATAGAAGCTCTATCATTGTTTATAGTGGGTTGAAAAGAGTTTTTCAAGGAGTCCAAGGGTGAGGTTTTCTATCTATTATACCCTAGAGGAATGGAGAAATTTGATCAGCAAACTGTCAGAGTAAAAGTTTAGGAAATGCTAAACCAATATTCAGACTTGATAACGTCTGACCTACCAACTAGCTTGCCTCTTTCTAGAGGTATCTCCCATCAAATTGACTTTATTCCTAGTGCTAGGCTTCCAAATCAAGTTGCTTACAGATTGACTCCCCTAGAAAGTGAGGAAATGAGACGATAGATTACTGAATTATTGGAAAAGGGATTTGTAAGGAAAAGCATGAGCCCATGTGCCACACTTGCTCTACTCTCACCCAAGAAATGGGGGAAATGGAAATTATGTATGGATTCTAGAGCCATTAACAAAATCATAGTAAAGTAGCGATATTTACAACCAAGAATGGATGACTTGTTAGATTGCCTATCGGGTGCCAAGATCTTCTCCAAGATTGACCTCAGAAGAGGATACCATCACGCTGGAATAATAAGGATCACTAAGAGGGGAGGGGTGAATCAGTGATCTGATAAAACTAAAACTTTGACCTAAAATCTTCATATAATAAAATAATCTAACATGATCATGAATTACAAGACAAACATGAAAGAAATAACAAAGTAAGGAGATGTTAGATTTTAGGGCACACAACTGAGAGGGGGGGTGAATCAGTTGTGCAAAACTTTCTTCCACTTAAACACTTAACTTTACTTTGTAATTCAGCAGCATAATAATAAATCAATCATGAAAGCATAATGCAACAAATCAAGAGCAGAAACATATCAACACATGAGACACCAAGATTTTGATGTGGAAAACCCAGTTAAGGGAAAAACCATGGGGTGATTAACCCAATATGTATTCTCTATTAGAAGAATAGAAAGAACAAATGGCACATGCCAATTAGGGCTCATTGCCCGAGCACACTACTCACAAGAGGCTCACTGCCTACAAGAGACACACTGTCTACAAAAGAATAAGTATCACATACTTGAACTGGTAAATAGCATCTTCACCATGCTTGAGTTAGTTCCATTTAAGCCCAATACTTCTGCTCTACCTTTCGCTCTTCTCCTCGCTACCACACACTCATCTCCACAAGGACAACTTTGAAATCCCTTCTTTATACAAGACATCAACTTAAGAATGATCATCTAAGTCAGCAAACATCAAAAAGAACATCCGCAAGATGTGTAACTCATCTGGTTGGCCAGTCTCAAGAAGAACACCATCATCCGGAAGTTATTCTTCAATTATGAGCTCCAACTTCAATGCGGACTATCAACATGAACTGGACACAATCCAAAGGCCTCCACAATCTTGCATGAATCACCATGAACATCCGCACTTCATCTGCTTACTAAAATCCATCTCTCCTTCATCCGGAACCTCAAGAACACAGCTTGTCATTACTGTCACAAAGGAATAGATACTTGCGGACCTTCAAACCACAAACAAATTGAGTTGACACACCACAAGGACTTCTCCAACACTTCCTCAAATCTGTAGAACATGACAATTCATTTCCGGATCTCACTGGACCTTTTTGTAGCACTCTGTCACCTCTGAACACTTACCGGAACCGGTTTTACTTGAGCGGCCACAACTTCTTTAGGTCTTCATGCGGACCTCTGAAATCTCTACTGGACCACCTTAAGACACATATCTACAAACCCTTTAATCCATATCCTTTGATCCTGTTGCTATCTTGGACTATTGCCTTACTGTCATCACTGCTCTTCACTGTTCCTGATTGAGACTAATTTTTTCAATATCCTCAACACACAGCTCATCCAATTCTTATCATTAATGCAACAGGAGTATGTTGACATCAATGAAAACACCGGTTAGGCCCATACTTGCAACAATCTCCCCCTTTGTCATTGATAGCAAAATATGATGTGAAAAACTGTTTTAACCATCAAGACAAGAACTTCTCCTTACTGTCTCAACTCCCCCTATCAGCAACAACCATTCACATGTCTTCTCTCCCTTTACTGCCCCCCCTTTGATCAGCAACCACTTGTTTTTCACATGTCTTCTCTCCCCCTTTGACATTAATGGCAAAGGGCACATACTTGCAATTCCACCACTTCAGAATCATATCTGCTGCTCCCCTTGAGTAGTAGCTCCCCATCATCAATCTGGACCACAATATGTGACTGTGATATCCACCAGACTGATGCACATTAGTGCACCTTAGTTCATCACCGGAGGGGCAATAACCCCTAACTTCTCCCTGAGATACTCAAAAGAGTCCTTAGGTAGAGGTTTAGTAAAGATGTCTGCAATCTAATCCTTGGAAGGTACAAACTCTAATCTGACTTCATTCTTGTTCACTTGTTCTCTCAAAAAGTGAAACTTGATGGATATATGTTTAGTCTTTGAATGCAACATTGGATTCTTAGATATGTTTATTGCACTTGAATTATCACAGAAAATTGTGATAGGCTCCTCATACTCCACTCTGATGTCTCTTAACATTTGCTTCATCCACAAAACTTGAGTGCAACTGACTACTGCTGCAATATATTCTGCTTCTGCAGTGGACAGAGATATTGCCTCTTATTTCTTGCTTAGCCAAGAAACTAGTCTCTTCCCCAAAAAGAATGCTCCACCACTGGTACTCTTCTGTTCATCCACATCTCCTACCCAATCAGCATCTGTATAAGCATGAAGAGAGAAATCATGATCTCTAGGATACCACAGACCATACTCAACTGTCCCTTTTAGATATCTAAAAATCATCTTGACTGCCATGACATGAGATTCTCTAGGATCAGATTGGAATCTAGCAACAAGACCAACAACCTGCATAATGTCTGGTCTAGTTTGAGTGAGATACAATAATCCTCCAATCATTGACCTGTACTTTGTCTGATCAGCCTTGGAAGAGTCATTATCTTTGCTCAACTTACATCCGGTTGCCATAGGAGTGTTCATTGGCTTTGAGTCTTCCATTCCAAATTTTTTCAACAATTCTTTCACATATTTTGATTGAGAGATGAAGATTCCTTTCTTTGTTTGAGTGATTTGTAGACCCAAAAAGAAATTCATTTCTCCAAGCATGGACATCTCAAATTCACTTTTCATTGGATTTGCAAAGGTTTTGCACATACTATCTCTTCCTCCAAAAATGATATCATCAACAAACACTTCAACAATCAAGATGTTTTCATGATCAATTTTGAAATACAAATTACTATCAACAGTACCTTTGTTGAAACCAATCTTCAAAAGATGCTTGTCTAATCTTTCATACCAGGCTCTTAGGGTTTGCTTCAATCCGTACAGTTCCTTCTTCAACTTGCAAACCATATCACCATGATCAGACAACTGAAATCCATCCGGTTGCTCAATGTACACTTCTTCTTCCAAGTCACCATTCAGGAAGGCAGATTTGACATCCATTTGATACACCTTGAAATCCTTGAAAGTAGCAAATGCAAGAAATAATCTAACTGCTTCAATTCTTGCCCTCGGAGCAAAAATTTCTTCAAAGTCAACTCCTTCTATTTGAGAATAGCCTTTGCAGACCAATCTGGCTTTATTTCTGATTACTTCACCAACTTCATTCAGTTTGTTCTAGAAGACCCATTTGGTTCCAATCACATTCTTGTTTCTAGGTCTGGGAACAAGATCCCAAGTGTGATTTTTCTCAATTTGCATTAGTTCTTCCTCCATAGCTTTATACCAATTTTCATCATTGCAAGCTTCATTCATTGTTTTAGGTTCAATCTTTGAAATTAAACAATACTCATCTAAATCTTGAGCAATTCTTCTTCTTGTTTGTACACCTTTGCTTTTGTCTCCTATGATCTGATCTTTAGAGTGGTTTAGTCTTACATACCTTGGAACTTTGGGAGTTTCTTGCACTTCTAACTCTTGATCAGGCTCATTGAAACTTATCTCTTCTTCCTGACTTACCAGATCAGCTTGATTCTATTTTTTAGAAAAGGCTTGGGCACCTTGGATCAGAGCACCATTCTGATCATCTTCATCATACTCATAAAACCTTGAGGGTTTTTCAATTCCTTCATCAACCTTCACATTTGTACTTTCTACAATCTTTCTCAATCTCTTGTTATAACAACGGTATGCTTTGCTTTGAGTAGAGTAACCCAAGAATATTCCTTCATCACTTCTAGCATCAAAATTTCCTAGATCTTCATCCCTTTTAATGTAACATTTACTACCAAAAACTCTGAAATACCTCACAGTGGGAGTGATGCCAAACCAAAGTTCATAAGGAGTCTTATCGGTATTGCTTCTAATTTGAACTCAATTGAGAGTGTAGACTGCAGTGCTGACAACTTCTCTCCAATAGATCTAAGGAACATTAACTTCCATCATCATAGTCCTGGATGCTTCTTAGATGGTTTGATTCTTTCTCTCAACTACTCCATTCTGCTATGGAGTCCTAGGAGTAGACAACTATCTCTTTATTCCATGTTTCTCACAGAAGTCTATGAACTCACTGGATGTGAATTCTCCACCTCTATCAGACCTCAGATATTTCAATTTTAATCTAGTTTCATTCTCTACCATAGCCTTGAATATTTTGAATTTCTCAAGTGCTTCTGATTTCTCCTTTAGAAAGGTTACCCACATCATCTGGGAATAGTCATCAATTAGCAACATGAAATATCTATCACCTTGCACACTCCTGATTCTTGCCAGACCACAAAGATCAGTATGAACTAAGTCCAATAATCTGGTAGAAGATAGTTCCTTACTTTTGAATGAGACTCTGCTTATCTTACCCGACTAACATTCTTTGCACAAGCTATTAGTAGGTTTCACCAATTTAGGAAGATCTCTTACAGCTTGAGTATTTCTTATCTTGATGATATTATCAAAATTCACATGACACATTCTCCTATGCCATAACCAACTCTGATCAACTTGAGCAAATAAACAACTTTTACCAGTACCAACCAAGTGGAAGATATTACCTTTAGTTTGAGTACCAAATGCAATCTCTATTCTAGAACTTTCAAAGATCTTACATTTTCCATTCCTGAATCTAAGATCATAGCCTTTGTCTATCAACTGTCCAACACTAAGAAGATTGTGCTTTAATCCTTCAACATATAGTACATTACTAGTTTTGTTCTTTCCATGAAAAGAAATAGTTCCTCTACCTCTGATTCTACCAGCAGAATTATCACCAAACTTTACTACTCCTCCTTCATATCTTTCCAAGTCTATGAACTTATTTTTGTCACCTGTCATATGGTGAGAGCATCCACTGTCAATGACCCAATCATCCTTTTCTTCAACTTGGGCAGCCAGAGCTCTTTCTACAACTTTATGATTGACAGATTCAGAGGGCATAGGATCTTCTTCCTTGATGGCAATGAACACCCAGTCACTTCCAGATTTGTCTCCTATTTTTGATTCATCATCTGTTACTCCTTCATCATCTCCTTCATGAGCATAGTAACAATTCTTTTGGAATCTTGATCTGTTAGAATTTATCCTTGAAAACCTTTCCGGACACCTTGAGGCAAAATGACCAATCTTATTGCTGTTAAAACACTTAAAAGGCAATTTCCCTTCATACTTACTGGATCCTCTTGGCAGTCTTTTTGCAATAAGAGCTTCAAGGTGAGTAGCTTCAGCTTCTTCTTCTAGGTCTTTTCTTGCTTTTTCATACCATGATAGTTTTCTTGAAGAGTTCTCTCGCGGATCAAACCTTTGTTTACCTTTTATAGACGCACTAGCTTTGAATGCAGATTCAGTCTTTGGGGGATCATCTCCAAACTCAGCCATTTCAAATGCAGCCAATTTACCAACCAATTGATCTCTTGTAATGGTTGTGTGAGCTCTGAATTCTTCAATTGCAACAGCCTTGATTTTATAATAAGCAGGAAGGGATCTGAGAACTTTGCCAACAATCTCATCTTCATTCAAGACTCCACCAGCATTTCTAATTCCACAAACAATATCATTTAACCTTGGCATGAAGGTGGTAATATTTTCATCATCTCTCATTTTTAGACTTTCAAATTTCCCTTTCAGACTTTGTAACCTTGCACTTTTAACATACTTGTCTCCTTCATGCAATAGCTCCACTTTTTACCAAATTTCATAAGCAGTTGGTAGGTCAATAAAATTTGAGAGCTCTGTATCCGATAATGCACTTAGAAGAGCCTCAATGGTCCACAAATTATTTTTAGCATTAGTGATTTCATTCTGGGTTTTCGGACCACCCTGAGGAGGTGCATACTGTGTTGTAACCATGGTCCAGTACACCATTCCCATACATTGCAAGTGACATTTCATGCGACCTTTCTAAAGATTAAAATTGGTTCCATCAAATTTTAGACTATCCTTCTTGTAAGACGACATCCTGGATCTCCTCAAGCGGTTAAGCTCCTTTTAGAGGAACTTGTCTCTGATACCAATTGTTAGATTTTAGGGCACACAACTGAGAGAGGAGGGGGTGAATCAGTTGTGCAAAACTTTCTTCCACTTAAACACTTAACTTTACTTTGCAATTCAACAGCATAATAATAAATCAATCATGAAAGCATAATGCAACAAATCAAGAGCATAAACATATCAACACATGAGACACCAAGATTTTGATGTGGAAAACCCGGTTAAGGGAAAAACCACGGTGTGATTAACCCAAGATGTATTCTCTGTTAGAAGAATAGAAAGAACAAATGGCACATGCCAATTAGGGCTCACTGCCCGAGCACACTGCTCACAAGAGGCTCACTACCTACAAGAGACACACTGTCTACAAAAGAATAAGTATCACATACTTGAACTGGTAAATAGCATCTTCACCATGCTTGAGTTAGTTCCATTTAAGCCCAATACTTGTGCTCTGCCTTTCGCTCTTCTCCTCACTATCACACACTCATCTCCACAAGGACAACTTTGAAATGACTTTGAAATCCCTTCTTTATACAAGACATCAACTTAGGAATGATCATCTAAGTCAGCAAACATCAACAAGAACATCCGCAAGATGTGTAACTCATCTGGTCAGCCAGTCTCAAGAAGAACATCATCATCTGGAAGTTATTCTTCAATTGCGAGTTCCAACTTCAATGCGGACCATCAACATGAACTGGACATGATCCAAAGCCTCCACAAGCTTGCCGGAATCACCACGAACATCCGCACTTCATCTGCTTACTGAAATCCATCTCTCCTTCATCTGGAACCTCAAGAACATAGCTTGTCATTACTGTCACAAAGGAATAGATACTTGCGGACCTTCAAATCATGAACCAATCAAGTTGACACACCACAAGGACTTCTCCAACACTTCCTCAAATCTGTAGAACATGACAATTCATTTCTGGATCTCACCGGACCTTTCTGTAGCACTCTGTCACCTCTGAACACTTACCAGAACTGATTTTACTTGAGCGGCCACAACTTCTTCAGATCTTCATGCGGACCTCTGAAATCCTACTAGACCACCTTAAGACACATATCTACAAACCCTTTAATCTGCATCCTCTGATCCTCTTGCTATCTTGGACTATTGCCTTAATGTCATCAGTGTTCTTCACTGTTCCTGATTGAGACTAATTTTCTCAATATCCTCAGCACACAGCTCATCCAATTCTTATCATTAATGCAATAGGAGTATGTTGACATCAATGACAACACCGGTTAGGCCCATACTTGCAATAGGAGATAGATAGCATCAACACATAACATAGGTGATTGAGTGGAAAACCCCAAAAGGGTAAAAACCACTATGAACTTTAATCTCCATTAAGCCTCACTAGCAAACCTCACTGGTTACATGTAAGCCTCACTGGCTAAGATCTCACTAATCACAAATAGGCCTCATTGGCCATAAACCTCACTGGTTAGAATGTGCCTCACTAGCAAAACTAGGATCTTATTGATGACAAATGCTATGCCTCATTGGCAATAGAAGTACATACATCAATCTCTGAAAAATAGAAAGAATATAGAGAGTTACTCTGTTTCACTTCAACTCTCAGATCAATATATCATTCATCTTCAACAAAGACTCCATCTCTGCATTCACACTTTGCATATTCAACTGCATTTCCTTAGTCCTATAACTTTGTAATAAATCTATCTTCTTAATGTCTTCATGTCCTGCATACTTCTCACGTTCATAAATCTTTGTTAAAAATAAAATCCCCTAATTTTGATTGCATGTCTCCTTGCAACAATATATATTTTCATCTACATTATCTCCTTGCATTAGTCATGCTTTTCATATTTTCCTCTTCTTGCTTTCACAATTAAGGATGTTTTTTCAATATGCCTGTTTCATCTGCATTATCTCCTTGCATCAGTCATGCTTTTCATATTTTCCTCTTCTTGCTTTCTTAGTTAAGGATGCTTTTTCAATCTTCCCATTTCATCTGCATTAACATCTTAGATTCACCTACAATAAAATACCCCTCATGCTTTGCATATTGCACTTGAAAAAATATCTCCTTCAGCAATATATGTCTTCATCTGCAATTCTCAACCTAACAACAATTTCCACAAAGATTCATGAAAACTCCAAACCATCACTCTGTTGTATCGGTTATAGAGGGTTACTAAAGTGCATCATTAAACCTACTCTGCATACACTCACATTTCCTCATAAAAATATACCCATTTTTTCACTGTCCACTAACATCCATGTATATTTTTAATGTCTCCACTACATGCATTAACACTTAGTTGCAGAATTGCATCTATTATTAGAAGAAATAGATGCTACATCCTTTGTGCATGTCTTGTTGACAAAAACCATCCTCAAAATTTGCTAAATTTATCTCTGTTAGAGTTCTGCATGCAAATTATTAGGAAGAAGCCATGAAATTTTAGATAGGAGTGTAACTGTTGCAATTTGAATTTAGTTTGAATTTAGAAGCCTTCAATATTTCACTTCACACCCTTCAATTTTAAATAATATCCATTGATTGGATGTTGGTGCTCAGGCTAAGATTTGATAGACCAGAGGAGGCAGTATTAAAAGGAAATGACCGGTCAATAGGATGGTTAAAGGACCCTCAAGCACGTCACATAAGTGACCACGACCTTCTATAGAATGTCAACTTAAAAACATAACAAAAACTAACTAAGGATTTGACGGGTAGGATTTAGGTCATTAGGATAAATATATTAGGGTTAGTTTATAGGGTTTAGAAAAAAGGATTTTAGGGTTTTAGAAAAAATATGACATCAAGGACATGAACATCATGAAGATGGAAGTGTGGTTACAACACAGGATGAATCACCAAGACATGGGGGAGAGATGGTTGCGAAGGTCTCACTTGATAGAAGTTCAAATGATCAACATTTTTATAGATTTGGATATTGAATATCGCCTATTACTCATGGATGTTAATCTTCGAATGAAACCCCCCACCGGCCCTCATTTCGAACTGAATTCCTTCCACGTGGATGTCATGACTTCTCTTTCTATTTAAGTAAAAATAACGGACCCCAATTCTAATTGTATATTTTCTTCTACCCTGCTCCCATTAGACCCTTTACTACTTCTCTTAGCAAATTTTATTTTGTTTCACTGTGGCAACTCTATTTATGTTTGCCCACCCACATGGTAATGACATAATGTGGAAGAATGGAAAAAAGGCACCATGACAAAGGAATAACACAAAAATTTTGGAGGCTAATTAGACCAATAAGGTATTACACTATCGAATGTCATTTCAAATCAAATTACATTACATTTCAAATTTCTAATAATAATATTTAAAAAGCCTTAAACTATGATTTGTGATTTATTTTAAACTTTGATCCACTCATCTCTAAATTTTATCTTTTACTTTTATAACTAACTTTGTTAAATAAAAAATAATAGATTTCAAAAAATCATTCAAACTAACAAAAAAAATTAATTGTAAATTATCAAATAAAGGGGTTGATATTTATTTTAGCCATATCATGGCAAGAAATGAGGGCAAAGTAGTGTGCATTTTAGATATTTTAAAGTCTAATTGCTTCAACATAGTGCATAGCACATGAAGTTGAGGAGTATGCTCGAAAGATTAGCAACTAGGCTAAGTGCATGCACTGCAATGAAGGTATGACATGTAACAGAGCATTGGAAATTAACAATAGGGATGAAGCTATGATAAAACATGATGTCCAAGGGCTAGTGATAGAAGTTAAGCTAACAACCAATATATGAAGACTAGCAGGGGTGGTTGTGCACTATGCACTGGCTATTCTTAAATATCATCCATTTCAATAGTCAAATGTTAATTTTAGCCAATAAAAATAAGATAAATATTTACCACTTTTTGTTGTGAATGAGGTGTAAAATAGCTATTGATTGTTTGACCTTTGAAGTGGATGATATTTAAGTATAGTGCTATGGGCTACACGGGCCTAGCTTGTAGCACATACTACAATGAAATAAAGCATGTACATTTAGTTATCCTACAACCATCTAAACTAATTTTAAAGAATAGTAATTTTAATAAAATACATCATATTTTATTAATATTGATAATGCATTAATTTTTATATAATATACATTTAAATTTTTATTATGTTCAAAATTTATTTCCTATGTCTTAAAGCGAATTTCTTTATATAATAAAACATCAAGGTAAAAAAATTACCATTATTTTATAACTTAAACAATTTAAAATTTGACTCTATAAGTTTTTTAGCTATGGATATATGATTTCTTTAGGCCCTTCAGACCAGAGCCTCTTTCATGGTAGATAATACTTCTGGGTGATTCTCCCAGGTTCCGTGCAAGATTTACTCAGATTTGGCATATTTTTAGGGTGCGGATTCTTTTCACAATTTGGAAGGATCATAATTCTTGTATATTTTCAGACAATCACATTGGAACAACTGTATCTCTTTATATTAAAGCTATTATATGTTCTAATGTTCTTCTGTAGATACAAGTTCAGGCAAACAAAGTGGCTGTTGAGGTTGCTCACTTACAGGAACTTTTGGATCACTGGGGTAATGCTCCTTGTACAGTGGCATGGGTACCTCCATCTCCTTCCTCTGTTAGAGCTCATTCACCTTCTCATGCCCATCAATAGAGAAGTGGATTTGCCAAGGATTCCTAGCCACATTCTCAGTCTCCTCCTCACCGTGCACCTCACTGTCGTAGGCGCTTGTCCTCTCCACATACTCGTGGCTGGACATCTGGTCATCCTGTGGGTACTACAACTGATAATGCAGGTTGGCCCTCTGATAACAATGCAGGTTGGCATACTGGTGACAATACAGGCTGGCTTACTCCTCGTACTTCCAATCCAACCAACACTTGTTGGGATAGCAAAAAAGTTTTTCCACGATTAAATTTGGCCATTTCACCAGAGCACCAGGAAGCTAATGCAGAGAATGAAAACTAGAATGTGACAATGGGTGGGCTCCACCAGATATCATCCTGGACCCTGCAGCAATTTGGGGTAACCCAGATGACGGTGTTGCTTTGGCTGCATAATTCTGATTAGTATTATTATTTTATAATTTTTGTTATGTTATTTCGGGTGTGAACCCATAGACATTCTAGAACTTTCTGGGCTATGCCCATATGACTGACCGACTTTTTAGGATGTGCCTTTTTACCACCCAAACCATTTTTTGTGGAAGTGTTTCTCTTATCTTATGATAAATAGATAATATGTCATTTTCATCAAAAATAAAAGATTTATACAAAAATATTACAATGTATAGGTCAGATCTAAGATACACATGGGCCAATAGACAAAACATATGTATAAGATGAGGGAAGAAAAATATGAAGGTTTTTTATTTGGATGGCCATGTACACAGTCAGACCGTTCCACCTGCAAAAGAAAGGAAGACGAGGTAATTTAAAGGAGTCCCGAGGCAAGAAGTGAATATGAACACCATTCAATATTGAATAAATATGAGCGGAGGGCCCAAATTGAGAGAGACTAGATGGCGGTGTAAAATAAATGAGGTAATAAACGCTTCCCCCCATTGAGACGATCCTAGAGTTTGAGTCAAAAACTATACCAACAATCCCAACTATGTGATTTGCTGATGTAGGCTAGGAACTATTTGAATTACACCCCTTCACACCATCAAAAAATAAAAAATAAACATTAATTTGCTTCTGCAACAGGTGGGATTCTCCATGATTGGGCCCTTGAAGGAAGATATCAAGTAGCCAATGATGTCGAAGGAAGTGGCTAGATCTCTTACCCCCACTATGATGTGTATATTCTAAGTGGTCATTTCAACTACTATCATCAACTTGATGTAAAGTAATTTATGTTAACTGCAAACTCATGGATATAATTATTTTGAATTTATCTTGGCCAATATTTGCACCTTGAGATTACTTCTTAGAAAGTATCATGGATTTATCTAACTCTATTAAATGTTGTAAAGAGGGAGGTTGATTCCGCAAGCCAGGATCAAAGATTATATAGGTTTGGTGCACTATACTTAAATATCATCCACTTCAATGGTCAAACAATCAATAGTAATTTTACACCTCATTCACAATAAAAAGTGTTAAATATTTGTCCTACTTTTATTGGCCAAATTTAACCTTTGACTGTTGAAGTGGATGATATTTAAGAATAGCTAGTTTGGTGCTGGTCTATTACTAAATTTGCTAACAAATCAATGACTTTGTTTGTCTCCCAGTAGCAATGAGAGCATTGATATGAATCCAATGTGTCTAGGATTCTCCATATGGGTTGAAGAACATGTATTTCAGTTACCAATTAGATGTCTTTCTAGTCCTCTAGGCATTGATTATAATCATGGAATCCCCTTCTATCCAAATATGTTTGAATTTGTAATTTTTAGCAAGTTCCAAGCTGTGTAAAAGTGCTAGTGTTTCATCTTTGTTTCTTGAATCCTATGAAAGTTTGACTGTCTTTGCAGCAAGACAATTGCCATTAGAGTTCTCGATTAGACATCTAGCCCAAATAAGCTAGGATTACCTCATGAAGCTCCATTGAAGTTTAACTTTACAAAAGGCGATTTAGGAGGAGGCCACTTTACTTTACCTATATCGACCTTGCTAATGCTGTTAAGAACTGATCCATGAGAGTCGGGGGATGAATCTGATGTCAGTGTTTGAGTATATTGTTGTCTTAGTTTGTGAACTTTTTTGATTCTTGACAATCAATTATCTTTGATATTACCACTTCTGAGATTGCTCTTTCTATTATTTCCATCACCTTGAAAATTGAGGAGGGAGATTTTTTGAAGATTCTATAATTATGTTCCATCCGTATGTCCCAAATGACTAATGAAGGGTTTACCTCCCAAATACAAGCATATGTAGATTCTATATAAAGAGCAAGCCAACCCTTAAAATATTCTAGGAGAGAGTTGGGGAAAGGAGCTCTCCAATTCATCTTTCTGCATAACCATTTCCAATATTTATTAGTGAATGGGAAACTTAGAAGAAGGTGATTCATATCTTCTTTTGCTTCTCTGCATAGTACACATTTGAATATAGGTGATATTCCCATCTTATCCAATCTTCTACCTGTTAGGATTTGTTGTGTAAAGCTAACCATGCAAAAGCTCCTGCTTTTGAAAGACAAGCATCAGTCCAGCATAATTTATACAATAATTCTACTTTTGACCTTTTTATAGGCATTTATAACCTTGATTTACATTATAGTGTCCTAACTTGCTTGCGGCCTAATTTATTTCATCAACATTATCTATAGTAAATACATCCCTTTTGTGATAAGATCTTTGACAATAGTTCTTTCTCTTCCCTTGAAAAATTGCAATCTTCAAAACTCTTCCATTTCACTTTGGTATTGCTCTCATGACCGCTATTCTCCCAATATTGATTGACTTTACTTCCCCAAGCTTGTTCTAGAATCTCCTTGGCCTCATTTATGTTATTTCTTGAGGTGAATAGAGGGTGACCATTCCATGGATCCCTCCAAAAAAGTTATTTTTCCCCATTGTGGACAATCCATGTAAGTTATCGAAGGATGTCTTCTCTTCCTTGAATTAAAAATTCCATGTTTTTTATCCCACAGGCAGATTTGCTACTGTGAAAATTCTTTCTCTATCCCCATTCTCAAGATATTTGGCGTACATAATGCTTGCCCATTTTCCATTTGGTTTGGAATACATGTTCCATGTTAGTTTAGCTCGAAGAGCTATGTCATAAAGTTCCATGTTTAAGAACCTACACCCCCCTTTGTTATTCATTTACAAAGTTTTTCTCAGGATATAAGTGAAATTCTTTTCTTCTCCGAACTTTCATGCCAAAAAAATACCTCACAATTTTTTCAAGATTTGACACCATGCCTTTTAGCATCTTGAGGATTGACATTATGTATATAAGAATGGATGCAAGAACCACTTTCACCATAATTTAATATTTATTTTAAAATTTCACTTTATAAGTTCAAATTTATTTTGATATTAAAATTTCACTTTATAAGCTAAAATAATTTTTGATATATAAGATGTATAAAATTTTATATAATAATATTCTATAACTTAATAACTTAAGGTCAATTATAAGATTTTATATAATATAATCTTTACTTATACTTTTCCTTTTAATAATCATGAATTCTATCATAAGAAATTTGAATTGAGTTTTTTTTCTAACTATATAATGCAAAATATTTTTGTGAAAACCTTTTTTTAGGGTTTATTTTTTTGAACTTATATTTCTAGGTTTTAATTTAAGAATAGAGTTTTGAATACATATTTCTTAGTTATAGGTACCTGTTAAAGTATAAATTTGTGGGTCTAATCTAGAAACAACATGGGAAACTTCAGAGACGTGGGATTGACTCCTGAAGTGACCTCTAGATTTTTAGGAAGCTGGTTCTTCCATTTTTCAAAGGGGGTTTTGGGAAAAGGTTAGAAGGAAAACATGATTATAGATACAATATGAAACTAACTCTATGGCGATGCGTCAAATTTGAAATTAACTCAGAAAGCATAGTGTCAAACCTTAAATGATTAACTAGAAATTAAAGAGCAGAGATGCATGATTAAATCTAGTTTGAGAGTAGATTTAACAGAGGAAAAATAAATAGAGATTTAAAGAACGAGAAACAGAGACGACCAGATATGCACAAAACAATATTTCTCGTTATTTGAACGGATAACAAATTTATAGAAGCAGAAATTGCTGCACAAAGTAAAATATTACATTCTCATGAAAGAAAGAACTGCTAAGGAAAGAAAAAAAATCTCTGTTTGCTGCTCCCATCTCCGATTTGAAAAATGTGTAGAACTATAGAACTTTTTTTCCTATATCTCCTAGATCTGCATTTACAGCCCATAAAACCAAACAAAAATATTTTGAACTGACTTAGGAAATCTCTGCAACAACTCATAAAATCTCAACTAAAAAATCCCCATGAAATCTAGCAATAACAATATCTGTAACTGAACTAGCAAATGGCATCTTCATGGTTGGAAAATATCTCTGTTTCTATGTCTGACCTGCATGAGAAGAAAAATATTCCCACCGTCTCCATCTTACTTGCCGGTGAAAAATAAAGAGGTTGCATGTGATTTTAGGGTTTCAGCTCTTATTTTATCTCCCGTGAGTCTTTATATTAGTAAAGTTTCACTTTCCTTATAATGGGACCCACTGGTTTCATATGTTTCAATTTTAATAAAGATCATATTCCTTATTTCAAACTAATTTTCTTCTTCCTGTGGCATGAGTGACACTAATTTTTAAAACTAAAAGAAAGCATTTAGATTTATGGAGGGGCCCACCATATTTAATAGAGACTATTATCATTATAAACCTCAGCTTCTCATTTAACTCTCATCACATCATTTTATGCATTTATTAAATGAAACAAAACATTTTATTTCCCTCAGCTCCACTTGCCCCACGTGGTTTACTCCGGTGCATTCTTGAGTTTCTTTTTACCACAGCTGTCACATGCTGGACTCTGCATCATTCTTGAGATTCTCTCTTTTGCCACTACTCTGACACGTGGTGCCATATGAAACCATCTTTTTCCTCTTACTAGAACCATTGATTCATTATGCATCCATGATTATGATTTTGCTTCACTTGTGTTTGAATCCCACCTTTCTACTCCCATAAATTGGCATCTTTACAACTTTGGCAATGTGAGGTTGTTTTCTGTGTCTGAGTTTTCTTAGAGAGACCGATCCATAATATAGGGCCTGCATGATAATGTGATAATAAACCATGCCTTCATTATGAAGTTGCTCACGACAATGTTTAGAAGAGGCAGCGTTCATTTGATAGATGTCGAACTTCCATCTTGTGACTATGACTATCTTGATAGCCACCACTTAAACAAATGTGGCACGCTTGCTTATTAGCTGATGCTAGAACTTGTATCGTCATCCTCTATGATCAATGCCTTCATTTGAAGACTCCATGATTCCACTTATGGCTGCGTAGACTTCATATCCAGCGTCTTGCATATCGAGGGCCTGCAGTGAGGTTCCCAGGCTGCACCATTCTTTTACCTGATTGAAGCACCTTAATCTTTATTTAGAAGCTACAATTCATTGGTTCGAGGGGCACCACTTCATTTTACAATGGGCCAATCTTGAAATAGATACACCATCATCCTCAAGGTGCTACATAGCAAGCAACGCTTTTCTTACATATCATTTGTGATGCCTGTACCATTAATATGAATATTGGATGACATTTCTCTATGGCTGAGCCTTTGTCACTTGTGGGTAGTGCCATCATTTAGTAATAGCATCACCATCATCCTCATGGTTTCATCTTATATGAACTACCCCCATTATACCTGAGATGAGATGATTTGAACTCACGCTCTACCTTGGCTGCGTGCCAAAAACTTTCTGATGCTGCTACATCAATATAGACAGTTGTGCCATGATTCTCATTAATACCTTCATTTAGATGCTAAGTGATCTTGATGTCTAATTGGCCGACCTCATTTTTGCAATTAGAGCACCCCTATCCTCAAGGAGATGCTGTGTTTATTATAGCTCGTGCCTTTTCTAGCAACAACACCATATTCTTTAGAAACTATTCCTGATAGCTCGGTAGTTCACACCCCAATTTTCCTTTGTAACCACCTTAGGACCAGACATTGTCTATGTCTTTCTAGAACCTATTTTGTCCATATGTAAACATTGTAATCATCTGGAACATATCTAATCAATGGTAGGGTATCCAAAAATGTTTGGTCTTGAGTTGATGTTGACTGAACTTTGTTGAATGCAAATGTTCTATGTAAATCCTTTCCTTGCTTTCCATGGTTTACAATTGTGAGGTTGCCATCCTCTCCAATATAATCCACTGTTCAATGACTATCCACTTTTAGTCTTTATAAATTGGTTGTGGTTTGTATGCCAATTCTACTATCTCACACTAGAAGCACCTTGTGAGTGGCCTATGCATCAACTTAATGATTCTAGCCTGAGACTCAAATAATGTGTCACTTTACTACTGAGACTTATCAATGAGGGTATTTTCATTTAAAGTTTGAGGCTGTAACTTATCTCAGAATCACTGTGACATTGTTCACCTGAGTTCTTTGAAACGTTACAACTTCTTCATGATACAATATACTTAGAAGAGATTTCGTCCCTAAAATTCTTGGAAATGGAGTACAAAAATGGCATGACAGTTCATGGCGACTTGCTGGGGAAGTAAGTCTGCTCACTTGAACTCAGAATTTATGACTTCGTGGATTAATGCCTTATTTTGGGCATAGAGTCAAACATTACTCTGAAACTAAAATAGTCATGAAACTGAACTACTGAATCTGACCTCTGAATTGAGACATGAATGAACCATAAAACTGAACTCATTCTGTATGCAGCTGAGACTTATTGGAAACAAATAATTGAAATTGAAATTCAATGCTACTACTGTAGGTTATTCTAAATATTCAAACTACTTCACTGATAGATTGAACACACAAGGATATCCCCATTCATGGGAATGACAAAATAACTACCGGATTTGATTATGCTTCTCCAATTGACCCACAATGAACTGATAATTGACCAGACAAAATACATGAAAAAGTATAACAAGATTTTGTACCTTTTCATTTCTCTACACTCCAGAGGTTCTTCTTTGGTATGAAAACTCCAGGCAAGCTGATCAACATGCTGTTCTTGCTTCGACAGAGGGTGGGAAGGAAAAAAAATGTTGGAGCTCATTCCTCTGTTTGCATTTGAAAACTTCTATCAACAATACTTCTTCAGTGACTTCTTTTGCAAGTTATTTAATAGGATGATGACTCATGATAGTGTTCAGGCTAGGCTTGTGGGTGACAGAACTGCCAATAAGGGTCTTGAATCTGATTCGAATTTGTTTGTGCAAGAAGAAGGGTTTAGAATCTAACCCAGTATGTGATTCTTGAATTTTGTAGATATCTCTTTGGTTCCCATCATCTTGTGGATGTGAATCTTCATCAAAAAGAAGAATATAACCACCTTCAAGAATAGAAAATAGATTAGCTCTTGCATCTACCTCTATTTCAAACTCATCTTTATAATCATATTTAAGAGGCTTTGCAAAGTAGCCATTCACATGTTCAATAGTATCATCTCCTGCATACAGAATCTGATATCCTTGTTGCAAAAGTAAGAATAAGTCCACATCTTGCTCCAAATGTTGCTTATGCACCTCTGTGGTATCCTCCTTCAGATTTGAAGATTCATTGTAGAAATAAAGACACTATGTATTTGTAGATTGAAACATTTCCTTTCCAACTCCTCCCTCAAGATGAGGTACAGATGCAGCATCACTCTGGACCTAGTACTTTTCAGCTTCAAAGTCCCTCTTGAAATACCGTTCATCTTCTATAAGTGTCACTTCATAATCAACTTCTGAGTCTTCTTCATCACTTGAATGAAATGTTGAATCACATCTTGCCATAGGTACTTGATGCTCAAGATCATAAGAACACACTGAATAAACATGAGTTTCTTTCTTGACTTCATTTTGATCTTTGAAACCCAATTCTTCCTTGATATGAAAATGGCAAAGAACCTGATCTATGACCTCTATGGACTGATTTGCAGCTACATAGGTCTATAATGTGTAATTATCAAGATAATAGGGCATTGTCTGACTATATTCATGTTGTTGTTAACACAGACTTGCAGGCATGAAAATTGGATCAGCATTATACATGACTTGATCTTTGAGCTTATTGATCTCACGAGAGAGGGTCTTTATAAGTTCTTTGACTACACTCGTCTCCTCATGATTTGACAAATCACCAGGGAGGGTGGGTGGATTAAAATCTACATGCATTTGACTACAAGAAAGAATTTGAGATAGGTTATTTGCATGAGGCATTAGCTATTTTAAAGGTAGAGGAGGCAATTTACCAGCCTCTATGAGGTTATTTTAAGCCTTAATAGCAAGATCATACAATTGAGGAATAGTATCACCTCCTAAGGATTGTATCATGACAGAAATCTCATGGTCAAAAGCCTTTAAATAATAAAGAAATGCAAAGACTAGAGGAGGCCTCATGTCAACAGAGAATTTTTTCTATACCTTGTCAAATCTTGAATTGAAATCATGTATGGGCTCCATAGGATGCCTTTTGATGGTAATAAGATTCTGGGTGAGAGTGTTGACATCTGTTCAATCTCTAAACCCATCCAGTGATTGAACCAGGTTGCAAACTTCTATACCATTATTTTGCTTTCCCTTTGAGGGAGGATGCTAGCAATAGAAGGGCATGATTCTCAGTTGTGACATTGTGAACAACACATAAACCTGCAACATCTTGAATGTGATCTACAGGGCAAACATAGCCATCCCCAAGAAAATGAGGCAGTGCCTTCCACGCTGTGTTAGGAACTTGACCCTACTGCTGAAGAACAAGAGGACTTGAATCCCAAGTCACAAAAGGTAGATCTCTTTGAATATTCAGATGCACATAGATACCAAGGGCTACCATAGTCTACAGAAGAAAAGATTTGAGAAAGAATCCTCAGTAGAGTCACCAAATGGAAGATTGATGCTCCTACAGGAAGATATTTCTATGATTTACCACCAAAACCACAAAACACAGGGCAAAGATTTAGTGAAAACAAAGACCCAAGTCTTTGATTCTAGTCCCACCGGGTGTGCCAAAATTGTTGAAGCATAAATTTGTGCGTCTAATCCAACAACAACATGGGAAACTTTAGAGACATGGGATTGACCCCTGAAGTGACCTCGAGATTTTAAGGAAGTTGGCTCTTCCATTTTTTAGAGGGGATTTTGGGAAAAGGTTAGAAGGAAAACAAGATTACAGATAAAATATGAAACTAAATTGATGGTGATGTGCCAGATTTGAAATCAACTCAGAAAGCACAGTGTCAAACCTTAAATGATTAACTAGAAAATAAAGAGCAGAGATGCATGATTAAATCCAGTTTGAGAGAAAATTTGACAGAGGCAAAAGAAATAGAGATTTAAAGAATGAGAAATAGAGATACCTAGACATGCACAAAACTGTATTTCTTACTATTTGAATGGATAACAAATTTACAGAGGTAGAAATTGCCGCACAAAGTAAAATAGTACATTCTCATAAAAGAAAGAATTGCTAAGGCAAGAAGAAAAATCTCTATCTGCTGCTCCCATCTTTGATCTGAAAAATGTATAGAACTATGGAATTTTTTTCCTCTATCTCCTAGATCTGCATTTATAGCCCATAAAACCAAACAAAATATCTTGAATAGACTCAAGAAATCTCTACAACCGCTCATAAAATCTCAACTAAAAAATCCCCACGAAATTCAACAATAACGGTATCTGTAACTGAACTAGCAACTAGCATCTTCATGGCTAGAAAATATCTTTGTTTCTATCTTTGACCTGCATGAGAAGAAAAATATTCCCGCCGTCTCCATCTTGATTGTCGGTGAAAAATCAAGAGGCTGCGTGTGATTTTAGGGTTTTAGCTCTTATTTTATCTCCTGTGAGTCTTTATATTATTAAAGTTTAACTTTCCTTGTAATGGGACCCACTAGTTTCATATGTTTCAATTTTACTAAAGATCTTATTCATTATTTCAAACTAATTTTCTTCTTCTCGTGGCATGAGAGACATTAATTTTTGAAACTAAAATAGAGCATTTGGATTTATGAAGGGGCCCACCATATTTAATGGAGACTATTATCATTATAAACCTCAGCTTCTCATTTCACTCTCGTCACATCATTTTATGCATTTATTAAATGAAACAAAACATTTTATTTCTCTCAGCTCCACTTTCCCCATGTGGATTACTCCAGTGCATTCTTTAGTTTCTTTTTACCGTAGCTGCCACATGCTAGACACCATATCATTCTTGAGCTTCTCTTTTGTCCCTGATCTGACACGTGGTGCCATTCGAAACCATGTTTTTCCTCTTACTCAAACCGTTGATTCATTATGCATCCATGGTTATGATTTTGCTTCACCTGTGTTTGAATCCTACCTTTCTACAGCCATAGATTGGCGTCTTTACAACTCTAGCAGCGTGAGGTTGTTTTGTGTGTTTGAGTTTTCTTAGAGAGACCGATCCATAATATAGGGTCTGCATGATAATGTGATAATAAACCATGCCTCCATTTTAAAGATGCTCATGACAATGTTTATAAGAGGTAGCGTTCATTTGATAGAGGTTGAACTTCCATCTTGTGACTATGACTATCTTGATATCCACCACTTAAACAAATGTGGCACGCTTTCTTATTAGCTGATGCTAGAACTTGTATCGTCATCCTCTATGATCAATGCCTTCATTTGAAGACTCCATGATTCCACTTATGGCTGCGTAGACTTCATATCCAGTGCCTTGCATATCGAGGGCCTGCAATGAGGTTCCCAGGCTACACCATTCTTCTGCCTGATTGAAGCACCTTTATCTTTATTTGGAAGCTGCAAATCATTGGTTCGAGGGGCACCACTTCATTTTGCTATGGGCTGATCTTGAAATAGATACACCATCATCCTCAAGGTGCTACATAGCAAGCAATTCTTTTCTTACATATCATTTGTGATGCCTGTACATTAATATGAATTCTGGATAACGTTTCTGTATGGCTGAGCCTTTGTCACTTGTGGCTAGTGCCATCATTTAGCAATAGCATCACCATCATCCTCATGGTTTCATCTTATATGAACAACCCCCATTATACCTAAGATGAAATGATTTGAACTCGCACTCTACCTTAGCTGCGTGCCAAAAGCTTTCTGATGCCACTCCATCAATATAGATGGTTACGCCATGATTCTTGTTAATGCCTTCATTTAGTTGCTAAGCCATCTTGATGTCTAAGTGGCTGAGCTCCTTTCTATAATTAGAGCACCCCTATCCTCATGGAGATGCCGTGTTTATTATAGCTCATGCCTTTTCTGGAAACAATGCCATATTCTTTAGAAACTATTCCTGATATCTCAGTAGTTCACACCCCAATTTTCCTTTGTAACCACCTTAGGACTAGACATTGTCTATGTCTTTCTAGAACCTATTTTGTCCATATTTAAACATTGTAATCATCCAGAACAAATCTAATTATTGGCTAGGTATCCAGAAATGCTTGGTCTTGAGTTGATGCTGGCTGAACTTTGTTGAATGCAAATGTTCTATGTAAATCCTTTCCTTGCTTTGCATGGTTTACAATTGTGAGGTTGCCATCCTCTCCAATATAATCCATTGTTCTTTGACTATGAAGTTTTAGTTTTTATATATTGGCTGTGCTTTGTATGTCGATTCTACTGTGTCACATTGGTAGCACCTTGTGAGTGGCCTATGCATCATCAACTTAACGATTCTAGTCTGAGACTCAAATAATGTGTCACTTTACTATTGAGACTTATCTCTGAGGGTATTTTCATTTTAAGTTTGTGGCTACAACTTATCTCAGAAACACTGTGACATTGTTCAAATGAGTTCTTTGAAACGTTACAACTTCTTCATGATACAATATACTTAGAAGAGATTTCATCCCTAAAATTCTCGGTTACAAGAAATTTAAAAAGAAGTACAAAAATGGCAGGACAGTTCATGGCGACTTGCTGGGGAAGTGAGCCTACTCACTTGAACTTAGAATTTCTAACTTTGTAGATTAGTGCCTTATTTTGGGCATAGAGTCAAACATCAGTCTAAAACTGAAACAATCATGAAATTGAACTACTAAATCTAACCTCTAAGCTGAGACATGACTAAACCATAAAATTGACCTCATTTTGTATGTAAGCGAGACTTATTGGAAACAAACAACTGAAATTGAAATTCAATGCTACTATTGTAGCTTATTCTGAATATTGAAACTACTGCACTGATACATCGAACACACAGGGATATGCCCATTCACGGGAATGACAAAATAACTGTCGGATTTGATTATGCTTCTCCAATTGACCCATAATGAACTGATAATTGACCAGACAAAATATATGAAAAAGTATAACAAGATTTTGTACCTTTTCATTTCTCTGCACTCCAGAGGTTCTTCTTTGGTATGAAAACACCAGATAGGCTGATCAACATGCCGTTCTTCTTTCGGTGGAGAGTGGGAAGGAAAAATTAAATGTTGGAGCTCATTCCTCTGTTTGCATTTGAAAACTTCTCTCAACAATACTTCAGTGACTTCTTTTGCAGGTTCTTCAATAGGATGATGACTCATGATAGTGTTTAGGCTAGGATTTCAGGTGATAGAACTGCTAATAAGGGTCTTGAATCTGATTGAAATTCCTTCATGCAAGAAGAAGGGTTTAGAATCTGACCTAGTATGTGATTATTGAATTTTGTAGATATCTCTTTAGTTCCCATCATCTTGTGGCTGTGAATCTTCATCAAAAAGAAGAATATAACCACCTTCAAGAATAGAAAATAGATCAGTTCTTGCATCTACCTCTGTTTCAAACTCATCTTTATAATCATCTTCAAGAGGATTTACAAAGTAGCCATTCACATGTTCAATAGTATCATCTCCTATATACAGAATCTGATAACCTTGTTGAAAAAGTAAGAATAAGTCCTCATCTTGCTCCAAATGTTGCTTATGCACCTCTGTGGTATCCTCCTTTAGATGTGAAACTTCATTTCAGAAATAAAGACACTATGTATTTGCAGATTCAAACATTTCCTTTCCAACTCCTTCCTCAAGATGAGGTGCAGATGTGACATCACTCTGGACCTAGTACTTTTTAGCTTAAAAGTCCCTCTTAAAGTACCTTTCAACTTCTAGAAGTGTCACTTCATAATCAACTTCTAAGTCTTCTTCATCACTTGACTAAAATTTTGAATCACATCTTGCCATAGGTACTTGATGCTCAAGATCATAAGAACACATTGAATAAACAAGAGTTTCTTTTTGACGTAATTTTGATCTTTGAAACCCGATTCTTCATTGATATAAAAATAGAAAAGAACCTGATCTATGACTTCTATGGACTGATTTGCAGCTACAGAGGTCTGTAATGTATAATTATCAAGATAATAGGGCATTCTCTGACTATATTCATGTTGTTGTTCACACAGACTTGGAGGAATGAAAATTGGATCAGCATTATACATGACTTGATCTTTGAGCTCATTGATCTCATGGGAGAGGGTCTTTATAAGTTCTTTGACTGCACTCATCTTCTCATGATTTGACAAATCAGTAGGGAGGGTGGGTGGATTAAAATCTACATGCATTTGACTACAAGAAAGAACTTGAGATAGGTTATTTGCATGAGGCATTAGCTATTTTAAAGGTAGAGGAGGTAGTTTACCAGCCTCTATGAGGTTATTTTCATCCTTAATAGAAAGATCATATGACTAAGGAAGAATATCACCTCCTAAGGATTGTAGCGTGATAGAAATCTCTGGGTCCAAATCCTTTAAATAATAAAGAAATGCAAAGACTGGAGGAGGCCTCATGTCAATAGAGAATTTTTTCCATACCTTGTCAAATCTTGAATTGAAATCATGTATGGGATCCATAGGATGCCTTTTGATGGTAATAAGATTTTGGGTGAGAGTGCTAACATTTGTTCGATCTTTGAACTGATTGTAGATGAGCCCACCAAGCTGATCCCATCCAGTGATTGAACCAGGCTACAAACTTCTGTACCATTATTTTTCTTTGCCTTTGAGGGAGGATGACAACAAAAAATGGGCATGATTCTCTGTTGTGATATTGTGAACAACGCATAAACTTGCAACATCTTGAATGTGATCTACAGGGCAAACATAGCCATCCCCAAGAAAATGAGGCAGTGCCTTCTAGGCTGTGTCAGGAACTTGACCCTGCTGCTGAAGAATAAGAGGACTTGAATCCCAAGTCAGAAAAGGTAGATCTCTTTGAATATTTAGATGCACATAGATACTAAGGGCTGCCATAGTCTGCAGAAGAACCCCCAGTAGAGTCACCAAATGGAAGATTCATGCTCCTACAAGTAGATATTTCTATGATTTACCACTGAAACCATAAAACACAGGGCAAAGATTTAGTGAAAACAAAGACCCAAGTCCTTGATTCTAGTCCCACCGGGCATGCCAAAAACTATTGAAGCATAAATTTGTGGGTCTAATCTAGCAACAACATGGGAAACTTCAGAGACGTGGGATTGACCCCTGAAGTGACCTCCAAATTTTAAGGAAGTTGGCTCTTCCATTTTTTAGAGGGGGTTTTGGGAAAAGGTTAGAAGGAAAACAAGATTACAGATACAATATGAAACTAACTCTATGGTGATGCGCCAGATTTGAAATCAACTCAGAAAGTACAATGTCAAACCTTAAATGATTAACTAGAAATCAAAGAGCAGAGATGCATGATTAAATCTAGTTTGATAGTAGATTTAATAGAGGTAAAAGAAATAGAGATTTAAAGAATGAGAAATAGAGACACCTAGATATGCATAGAACAATATTTCTCATTATTTGAATGGATAACAAATTTACTGAGGTAGAAATTGCTGCACAAAGTAAAATAATACTTTCTCATGAAAGAAAGAACTGCTAAGGCAAGAAGAAAAATCTTTGTCTGCTGCTCCCATCTCTGATCTAAAAAATGTGTAGAACTATGGAACTTTTTTCCTCTATCTCCCAGATTTGCATTTATTGCCCATAAAACCACACAAAATATCTTGAACTGACTCAAGAAATCTCTACAACTGCTCATAAAATCTCAACTAAAAAATCCTCACGAAATCTGGCAATAACGGTATCTGTAACTGAACTAGCAACTGGCATCTTCATGGATGGAAAATATCTCTATTTTTATCTCTGACCTGCATGAGAAGAAAAATATTCTTTCCGTCTCCATCTTGCTTTTCGGTGAAAAATAAAGAGGCTGCGTGTGATTTTAGGGTTTTAGCTCTTATTTTATCTCCCGTGAGTCTTTCTATTAGTAAAGTTTCACTTTCCTTGTAATGGGACCCACCGGTTTCATATGTTTCAATTTTAATAAAGATCTTATTCCTCATTTCAAACTAATTTTCTTCTTCCCGTGGCATGAGAGATATTAATTTTTGAAACTAAAATAGAGCATTTAGATTTATGAAGGGGCCACCATATTTTATAGAGACTATTATCATTATAAACCTCAACTTCTCATTTCACTCTCGTCACATCATTTTATGCATTTATTAAATGAAACAAAAAATTTTATTTCCCTCAGCTCTGCTTGCCCCACGTGGTTTACTTCAGTGCATTCTTTAGTTTCTTTTTACCGCAACTGCCACGTGGTAGACTTTGGATCATTCTTGAGCTTCTCTCTTTTGTCCTTGATCTAACACGTGGTGCCATCTGAAACCATATTTTGCCTCTTACTAGAACCATTGATTCATTATGCATCCATGGTTATGAGTTTGCTGCACATGTGTTCAAATCCTACCTTTCTACGCTCATAGATTGGCATCTTTACAACTCTAGCAGCGTGAGGTTGTTTTGTGTGTCTGAGTTTTCTAAGAGAGACAGATCCATAATATAGGGCCTGCATGATAATGTGATAATAAACCATGCCTCCATTCTAAAGTTGCTCATGGTAATGTTTAGAAGAGGCAGCATTCATTTGATAGAGGCCGAACTTCCATCTTGTGACTATGAGTATATTGATAGCCGCCACTTAAACAAATGTGGCACGCTTGCTTATTAGCTGATGCTAGAACTTGTATCATCATCCTCTATGATTAATGCCTTAATTTGAAGACTCGATGACTCCACTTATGGCTGCGTAGACTTCATATCTAGCGCCTTGCATATCAAGGGCCTACAGTGAGGTTCCCAGGTTGCACCATTTTTCTTCTTAATTGAAGCACCTTACTCTTTATTTGGAAGCTGCAAATCATTGGTTCGAGGGGTACCACTTCATTTTTCTATGGGATGATCTTGAAATAGATACACCATCATCCTGAAGGTACTACATAGCAAGCAGTTCTTTTCTTACATATCATTTGTGATGCCTGTACCGTTAATATGAATTTTGGATGACGTTTCTTGATGGCTGAGCCTTTGTCACTTTTGGGCAACTTGCCATCATTTAGTAATATCATCACCATCATCTTCATGGTTTCATCTTATATGAACCGTCCCCATTATACTTGAGATGAGATGATTTGAACTCGCACTCTACCTTGGCTGCATGCCAAAAACTTGATGATGTTGCTCCATCAATATAGACGCTTGCACCATGATTCTTGTTAATGCCTTCATTTAGATGCGAAGCCATCTTGATGTCTAAGTGACCGACCTCCTTTCTGCAATTAGAGCACCCCTATCCTCATGGAGATGCTGTGTTTATTATAACTTGTGCCTTTTCTAACAACAGTGCCATATTCTTTAGAAACTATTCCTGATAGCTCGGTAGTTCACACCCCAATTTTCCTTTGTAACCACCTTAGGACTAGACATTGTCTATGTCTTTCCAGAACCTATTTTGTCCATATGTAAACATTGTAATCATCTGGAATAGATCTAGTCAATGGTCAAGTATCCAGAAATGCTTGGTCTTGAGTTGATGCTGACTAAACTTTGTTGAATGCAAATGTTCTATGTAAATCATTCCCTTTCTTTGCATGGTTTACAATTGTGAGGTTGCCATCCTCTCCAATATAATCCACTGTTCTTTGACTATGCACTTTTAGTCTTTATATATTAGCTGTGCTTTGTATGTCGATTCTACTGTCTCACACTAGTAGCACCTTGTTAGTGGCCTATGTGTCATCAACTTAATGATTCTAGCCTAAGACTCAAAAAATGTGTCACTTTACTACTGGGACTTATCTCTGAGGGTATTTTCATTTGAAGTTTGTGGCTGCAACTTATCTCAGAAACATTGTGACATTGTTCAACTGAGTTCTTTGAAATATTATAACTTCTTCATGATACAATATACTTAGAAGAGAGTTCATCCCTAAAATTCTCAATTACAAGAAATTTAAAATGGAGTACAAAAATGGCATGATAGTACCTAAACTTGTTTTAAATTATTTTTAAATTTGAAATCAATTTTCTACAAACAATTAATACCCTAATGGTAGTTTTGATACTATAATTCCTTTGGAGAGTTAGTTAAATTATACTTATAGAAGATTGAATAATAAAATATAAATGTACAAGGAAATTTAAATATAACAACACATGAACATGAATTTATGGTGGAAAAAATATACAATGAAAAACTCAACAAAGAAAACTTACATATTTGTTTGTATACTTATAGATACATAAAGTTAGGGAAAGTCCTCCTTCCAAATGGCCTAACATAAACCTCTAGCAAAGTGTGAATATTTTAATATTCACAATTTCAAATTCTTCTCCCTTAAATATAGGGAAATAAGGTACATAGCACCCTTTTGAGAATTTACCATATCTTTTAAAATAATGTTATTATTAAATAGTAAATTAATTAATATTAAAGATAAATATTTTTATATTCTTTGTAATATGCTAAAAGCATATTTATATAATAAGATTGTATACCTTGTACTAGATATTTATTAATATTTATTTTAGGCCTATTTACTAATGTATGGATTCTTAATAAACATTCCACTTTAATATAATCTTGGCCCTAATAATTAAATCATGCATCAAGAAGAGTTTGACCATCTAAAACATTAATATTAGAGAGGAGGATCAACTAAGTAGAATGTTGGTATCAAAATTTAGAGTAAATTGATAAACAAAGTGTGTTGTACATATATGAGTAGAGTTTGACTCACTTCAAGAGTTGACTCATGCACTTAAGTAGTTGTGGCAAGAAGGTTTCCACCAAGTGGCAAAGGCGTGTTGACATGTATCTTGGATGAGTTTGATTGACTCTCCAAGCCAACACATAACCACCTAAGATAGCTTAAAGCCATGTGCAAATATATTACTTAGTCTAAGTAAGTACTATCAATATTTTGCACAAACACCCCCCTTAAGAATAGGTTAGGTGGGTACAAGAAGAGATGGGTCTGGACTACTAGGCCTAATGAGGTACCCATGTACAAATTAATATCTCATGAATTGGAGATAAGGTAGAAAATCGTGTGGGAAAAACTATCCTCGAAAAGAGAAAAAAGATGCATAAAAATTATACAAGTGAAGAAGTGCTATTTCTTTCACTAATTACAATAAATGTTTCCCCCATGGGATAGAAAATGATAGAAGGTCTATGAGATCCCCTATAATATGTGTCATGTTGCATTGAGGCTAGATGTTCAACAAAGGATGCAAATGTAGATCCAAGAATGTCGAACAATGTTCCTCTTCTTGGGAAGAAATGAAACCAATTGAGGATGTAGGATATCTCCCCATTCCAAATAGGAATGTGCAAGAAGATGTATGTATGTTCCTAAATCATGCTAAAGATGATCCAAGGATGATGATGCCTATTGTGATATCTTTAAAGATTGCTCAGGTGAGTTTAACAGATGAAGATGATGACATTATAGAACCATGTGTAGAAAGATGTAGAGCATGAATATCTGAAGAGGATAATGGGGACACAACTTCATCAAAACTATCATCAAAGATAAGACTGGTGTCCTCAATCTGTGCTTCCAAATTAACAATGTAGGACTCTACAAACAGACAAGCAATGTCAAGTAGAAATTAGTCCCAATCAACAATACTAGGAAGATTGATATATTTATCGTGCTACAAGGAAGTATTGGAAGCTCTCAAAGAAGCGACTCTGAAATCTGATGAAGCAACAGTAGATGGAGATGTTTTTGTAGTTGTTGGTTTATAGGAATCTGACAAACTGATTTCATTCACAATGCAAAGTTTTTGTAACTGATGAAGCTCATAGAGCATTATCAAATCATCAAGTTGTTTAAACATGCAATTTTTATAGTGTGCCTTTTTCTTTCCATAGTAATCACATGTTCTTTTCTAGTAGTTTGGATACACGATTAACCAATTAATTTGTAGAATTATAAGTGCGTGGATAACCCCTAAACTGTATTATTACCCCCTTAACTGAAAATGTGGAAAGAAGTGTTGAAATGTTTTGGACATAACTTAAGGAAGTTCTCTTCGTATGAATCTATACACCCCCTTGATTCAGTATTAGGTGACCCCCACAATTTTGACACTTTATAACTTAGTATGTTTACAAGGCAACAAGGTCCAATAGATGGGAAATGTAAAAAAATTAACTTTTGAAAAAGAGACACTCAATTTCAAGCTACCTTATCAAAACTTATGATAGAAATAGTTTTCTCATAAAAATGGCCTATTTTAATACATTTGCACTAAAAAACAAAAAAATGCCTATTCCTTGAGTGAACCTAGCCTTCCAACCACTCAATGGAATTAGTACGGAGTAAAGATTACACTGGTTTTATTTGTGACGTGGTATTGAGCTCTTACCAAACTAGGCCTCAACCTTCATTTTTGTCTAGCAAAGATATAAGGATTTATAAAAACCAGTAATTTCTTCAAAGCAAATTTGCCCCAATTTTTAAAGACCCCCCAAAAATTGTATTTTATTTTCTTAGTGTTTTTAGACAAAAATGCCTATATTTAACACTAAAACAGTAAACTTTTAAATGCTTTGCCAATATTAAAAAATAAAATGTTCTAGAGGCCAAAAATTACAAAGCACAAACTAGGGCGAATTAGGGTAGAGGGATGGATTAGGGAAAAAAGCCCAAAGCATGTAGGGGCTAAATGGGGTAGCCAAAAATGGCTTCTTTCTACTTCTATAAGATTTTTGAGCTGGCCTCTGAATTGAGCTAGCCAAGCCTTCAATTGTAGGATCAAGCCCTTCACTTCAGATTTGCTCCTCCTTTGCGCAAGGTTTGGCACTATGTTGAAGACAAAGAAGGGCAAAACCTTGCTAGACACCACCCAGAACAAGGTCAAATTCTCTTTAGACACCTTTGGACATGGTTTTGACAAGTTGTGCCTAGATTTCACACCTCGAAATCACCCTTGGAAACTCTATCATAGGAGATCAAGAAAAGAAGGGGTTTTAAAAAAATTATAGAGAATCTTTTCCTACAAAAATGCTAGACACAATAGTCAAATCACCCTTTACAGAGGGTTGCTAGACATTTTGAAATGCATCGTCCTTTCTTGCAATAAAATACCTTATTATTTCTTCAAAGAGACATTTTTATAGGTGAAGAACCTTCAAAGAAAGGCATTTTTAGGGGGTGTTGATCCTCGCAAAAAAGGTCACGGCTTTGGGAGCAGGTCGTGGGCCTTGTCATAGCCTGCGCGAGCCAAAAGAAACTCCTATGCACTTTGGATCTGGATGCCTAGAGTGCCTTCTTCAATGCTAGATTCTCACCCTCGCTTAGGCAGATCAACCTCAATCATGACTTCCAAACAAATACTTCCTGCATAATGCCTTAGGTAATTTCCTTTACCTTTGTAAAGAGATCAACACCATGCATGGGAAGATAGGGCTTGCCTTGTTCTTGCAAATCAGGTAGGGGTTCCACACCAAAATTGAACCAACAAAGGAACTTAACCTAGGACTTGTGATACCATATTAGAGAATAGGATCAACTAAGTAGAAAGTTGGTATCAAAATCTAGAGTAATCGGTAAACAAAGTGTGTTGTACATATAGGAGTAGAGTCTGAGTCACTTTAGGAGTCAACTCATGCCCTCAATAGTGGTGGCAAGAAGGTTTCTACCAAGTGCCAAAGGAGTGTCAAAATGTACCTTGGATGATTTTGATGGACTCTCCAAGTCAACACATAACCACCTAAGGTGGCTTAAAGCCATGTGTAAATATATTACTTAGTCTAAGTAAGTAATATCAATGTTTTGCACTAAGAATTAATCATAATAAATATTTCAAAATTTAAATCTTCTAGAAAGTATAAATATGCAAACCTAGAGGTGGACAAATGTTGACTAGAATCCTTTTCCACATCTTGTTTAAACATGAGTTGTAGTCATGTACATGCTCTATTAGATGTCTCTTTATGGTGATGACATATTACAACAATGAGCTAGTATTTGCCTTCTCTCTAAATTAATTGAATAATAGACCACCTAAGTAGTTCCAGATCATAATAGAATTGGGCTCTAAACTTATAAATCACTCACATGTCTTTCTATGGAAAGATGAAACAAGCAATTTGGGAGCCACATCTTGACTTGTGATATGAATGTTGCACAAATTTGCAACATCAAGAATGTGACCCTTAGGAGAAAATGAGCCATTCTAGTATAAGAGAGGCAATGCTTTCAAAGCCAATTTTGGGATCTAGTTGCACTTTTTTGTTTGAATGGGCCACTAAAGTCCCATGCTACAAGTGGTAATTTTTTATAAGATGTTGAGGTGCACATATAAATTTCACACTAGTTTATGACTATAGAAGTAGAGATTCAAGATTCTATGACTAAGTGAAGTCACCAAGTGGAAGAAGTATGCTTCTAAGAGATAATATTTGTGTGATTCTCCATGAGAATTTAAAATGTAAAACAAAGTTCTTGTGAAATAAGACCCAAATCAAAATTTTTGACTCATTTTCCACCAAATGTGACAAACTATTGATGTCTAAATTTATCAATTAAGTGGACATTTTAATTTATTTGTGACTTTTGATTAGTTGCATGAACAAGTTAGAGTACAAGAGCTCCTTTTAATATTCACATGTAGGTTTCACTTCACAAAATATTTTCATCTTACCTTTTAAAACCACAAACTCCCTTTTATATTAAATTAATAATCAACTTGAGACTATTCACCTTTTTCTCATGAATAGGAAAAACTTTTGATTCTTAGACGCATTATAGTTAGAAAATATTGCACCATCAATTCTACCCCATCAACTCCAAATTGAAGTGAAGAGGCATTGAATCTTAGATGTGTTACAGTTGCACAAAAAGATTTAAAATTAGAAAACCTTTGCATGTTAGAAAATCTCACTAGGTAACCTCTAATTGGAAGTGGGTGCTTCCAATTAGAGGTTTAAAATCCTCTAATTGCACAGCCACAACATTTGATTTCATCACAATGTGCTCGCTTCCAATTAGAGGTTACTTAGGTAATGGGCTTTTATAAAATGCAAAGGTTTTTTAATTTGAAATCTTTGTGCAACTGTAATGCATCTAAGAATCGTCTCTTCCCTACAATTTGGAGTAGATGCAATTAAATTGACAGTGCAATATTTGCTTATTGTAATGCGTCTAAGAATCAAAAGTTTTACTTATTCGTGAGAAAAAAGTGAATAGTTCAAAGCTGAAGATTAATTTAATATAAAAGGGAGTTCATGGTTTTAAAATGTAAGATGAAAATATTTTGTGAAGTGAAACCTACATGTGAATAAATTAAAAGCTCTTTTTTAAAGTTATTCATCGTAGCTTGTTCATGCTAAACTGGATAGAAAGTCACAAATTTATTAAAAAGCTTTCAATTGATAAAGCTAGACATCTAATGGTTATTCTTCACATTTGGTGGAAAATAAGTTAAAGGTATTGATTTGGGCATTACTTCATCAAAATTTTGTTCTATGTTTTGTGATTCCGGTAGAGAATCATATAAATATTACATGTTAGGGGTATGCATCTTCCACTTGGTGACTTCAGTTACTCATAGAATCTTGAATCTCTATTTTTATAACCATGAAATCACTTGACATTTATATGTGCACCTCAACATCCTAGAAAAAAATTACCATTTGTAGCTTGGGACTCTAATGGCCCATTGCAACAACAAAGTGCAACCAAATCCCAATAATGACGTTGAAAGTTTCAACAAGATGTACTAAAGCCACCTTTAAGTATTAATTGTTTGTAGAAAATTAAATTAAAATTTAATGATAATTTAATACAAGTGTATCTATTGATTGAAGGGTAAAATTAACAGAGAGCGAAAGACATGGTATCAAAGCCACCTTTAGGTATTAATTGTTTGTACAAAAATGAATTCAAATTTAAAAATAATATAAGACAAGTTTAGATAGCTATAACTAAAAAAAATGTGGTAAAATATACTTATTCAAAACTCTAATCTTAAACTAAAATTTAGAAATACAAGTTGAAAAATTAAACTCTAAAAAAGAATTTTTTACAAAAATATTTTGCATTATATAGTTAAGAAAGGAAGATAACTAATGCAACCTCATGATTGAGCTAAACAAATGTAAACATGAAAGGAAGCTAACTAAGTAACTACCATGTAAACCTTGATCTTTAGATGTGCTCTTGATGTCTTGATATGTTGTTTTCTCCTCAAATTGACAACATAACTCTACATAAAATGGAGACTTGAATATGGCTTGGGTTGATGTCTATTTATAGATTTTTGGGATAAGGGTTGGATGGATAGGATTGATTTGGATGATCAATGGTTGAGGATTGTTGAGAGAATTGGATTGATGAGAGGCCATAAAGTGGCATGATAGGATTGGAGGATAAAGGTGGTCCTTGGATCAAGGAGAGATCAAGGGTGGAGGATGGTTTTGGATAAAGTGGATGGATGAGATTGGAAAGGGACAAAAGGATCCTTTTAGGGGGATGTACAAATTACTTGCCCATCCCTTGTAATAGACCCCTGTGGTCTTGTACAAAAGCCCATGCCTTTGCACATAGTGGAAGATCTGAGGGATTTGAATGGGTTGATCAAAGATTTAGAATGTGCAACTGGTGGATTAAGTTGATTAATTAGGTTTAGTCAACTAAATGAAGAGTGGAAAAAATAGTGAATTAAATAAATATGTTATTATTTAATTCATGGGATGGAATAAGGCTAGTACATAAATAAATATTTATCTAATGTTAGACTGTGGAAAACGATTGATTAATTGAAGAAATTATTAAATTTATTTAATTAATGCTAGGGGAAAGTATGGATGAATAGTGCATGAATAATGATTTAATAATAAAATATTATTTAATCACTATTGGAAGGGGTATTGAATAATTAACTATCTAAATAGGTGTTTATTTAGTTAATTATGAAATATAGTGGTTTAGTGATGTCTTGATTGGGTTGGAGCAGTGAGTGGTCGATTTTAGGTGTCTACAAGTTTCAACTAAACACATTATCAACCCATAGATACTTCCCAATCTAGATTACCAATTTTTACTTATCCAATCGACCTCAAACTTTAATAGAAGTTAATGAAACCATACATAGAACTACTACAACAACCATGATTGTTAATTCCCCAATGTGCCAAAATGTGCTAACTTCTTCTACCACAGATTGATAACCACAACTTACACACACAAAACTACCAAACTAAACCACAAATTCACTTTCTTAGACATGATATCATATTTCTTCAATGTCTGGGGATGCACCTACATAGTTTAAGGTGCTTTATACAATTCCATCCTTTAGGCTTCTTCATGCAACCTATCAAATCCCAAACTAGTCTAGATGGTTGTAGGAAAACTAAATGCACATGCTTTATTACATTGTGGTATGTGCTACAAGCTAGGCTAGTCTAGTGCATAGTGCACAACCACCCCTACTAGTCTTCACATATTGGTTGTTGGCCTAAATTATGTTTCTAGCCTTTGGACATCATGTTTGATCATAGCTCCATCTGTATTGTTAATTGCCAATGATTTGTTACATGTCATACATTCATTGTAATTGATGAACTTAGCCTAGTTGTGAATCCTTCTAACACAACCCTTCACTTCATGTGTTATGAACTTTGTTGAAGCAATTGAACCCTCAAAAATATAAAATATCCTCTACACTATTCCCATTTGTCTTTGATAATCTTAAAGGGGATAACAAGGGTCCCCAACCTTACAAAAGGAAAAAATGTAAAAAGAAAATGGATTCCAAAGAAGAAATCAACACAAACAACTTTTAAATAAAAAATAAGATAAATAACACAAATAACAATAACTTGTAGTGAGAATAGAACACAAGGCACCATCAATAGGGGCCACCTTGGTCTAAGGAGAACTAACCATGCCCCAGAGACTAGACACTACATCTCTCTCTTCATAAATGAGGTGGAGCTTAACCAACAAAGAGTTTGAATTAACACTAGAATCCTCAACAACACTCTTCTTGTTTTTAAAATTTTCCCCATCTTTCTCTTTTTGTAGGAGATTGAGGTTGTTTTTGTTAGATTTAGGGTAGACAACTGAGAGGGGGGGTGAATCAGTTGTCCAAAACTTTCTTCTCTTTCAACACTTAAATTCACTTAGCATTATAACAATAAATCAATCATGAAAACTTAATGCAATTAACCAAGAGCAGAAACACATCAACACATGAGACACCAAGATTTTGACGTGGAAAACCCAGTTAAGGGAAAAACCACGGGGTGACTAACCCAAGATGTTATTCTCTGTTAGAAGAACAAAAGAAATAAGATAGCACATGCCAATTAGGGCTCACTGCCTGAGCACACTAGTCACAAGAGGCTCACTGCCTACAAGAGACACACTGTCTACAATAAATAAGTATCACATACTTGAACTAGTAAATAGCATCGTCATCATGATTGAATCAGTTCCATTGAAGCCTAAATCCTTCTGCTCTTCCTTTCACCCTTCTCCTTGCTACCACATCCTCATCTCCATAAGTCACACCTTGAAATGACTTTGCAATCCCTTATTTATACATGACATCAACTTAGGAACAAACATCTAAGTCAGCACACATCCATAAGAACATCTGCAAGATGAATAACTCATCCGGTCAGCTAGCCTAAGTAAGAACACCTTCATCCGGAAGTATTTCTTCAATTCTGGGCTCCAACTCTAATGTGGACTGACAACACAACCTCAACATGATCCAAGAACCTTCACAAGCTTGCCTGAATGACCAGTTATGCCCGCACTTCTTCTACTTACTCAAATCTCTTCTCTCCTACATTTGGTGCCTCAAGAACACAGTCTGTCATGACTGTCACAAAGGAGTAGATTCTTTCGGACCTCCAAACCATGAACAAATCGATATGACACATCACAAGGACTCCCCCAACACTCCTTCCAATCCGCAGAATAGGAGAATGCACTTCTGGATCTCACCGGACCTTTTTGTAACACTCTGTCACTCCTGAGCATCTCTTGGAACCGGTTCTACTTGATCGATCACAACTTCTTCATATCTTCATGCGGACCTCTAAAATCTTAACTGGAACCTCCTAAGACTCATGTCCACAAACCCTTTAATTTGCATCTTCTAATCCTCAACCTGTCTTGAGCTATTTCCTTACTGTCATCACTGTTCTTCACTGTTCCTGACTGAGACTGACTTTCTCAGTATCCTAAACAAATAACTCATCCAATCCTTATCACTGATGTAACAAAAGTATGTTGACATCAATGACAACACCAGTTAGGCCCATACTTGCAACAATCTCCCCCTTTGTCATTGATGGCAACATATGGTGTGAAAAACCATCAAGACAAGAACTTCTCCTTACTGTCACAACTCCCCCTATCAACAACAACTATTCACATGTCTTCTCTTCCTGTACTGCTCCCCCTTTGGTCATCAACCATTTGTTTTTCACATGTCTTCTCTCCCCCTTTGACATCAATGGCAAAGGGCGCATACTTGCAACTTCAGAATCACACCTGCTGCTCCCCCTGAGTAGCAGCTCCCCATCATCAATCCAGATCACAAGATTATGAATGTGATAACCACTGGATTGATGCACACCAGTGCATCTTAGTTCACCACCGGAGGGGCAATAATCCCTAACTTCTCCCTGAGATACTCAAAAGAATCCTTGGGAAGAGGTTTAGTAAAGATATCTACAATCTGATACTTAGAGGGCACATACTCCAGTCTGACTTCATCCTTGTTCACTTGCTCTCTCAGAAAGTGAAACTTGATAGATATATGCTTAGTCTTAGAATGCAACACCGGATTCTTAGAAATATTTATTGCACTTGAATTATCATAGAACATTGTGATAGGCTCCTCATATTCTATTTTAATGTCTCTTAGCATCTGCTTCATCCATAAGATTTGAGTGCAACTACCTACTGCTGCAATGTATTCTACTTCAGTTGTAGATAGAGATGTTGCCTCTTGTTTCTTGCTTAGCCAAGAAACCAACCTTTTTCCCAAAAAGAATGCTCCACCACTGGTACTCTTTTGGTCATCCACATCTCCTGCCTAATCTGCATCTGTATATGCATGAAGAGAGAAATCATGATCTCTAGGATACCATAGACCATACTCAACTGTCCCCTTTAGATATCTGAAAATCCTCTTGATTGCCATAACATGAGATTCTCTAGGATCAGCTTGGAATCTAGCAACAAGACCAATGGCCTGCATAATATCTGGTGTAGTTTGAGTGAGATACAATAGTCCTCCAATCATTGACCTATATTTTGTCTGATCAACCTTGGGAGAGTCATCATCTTTTCTCAACTTGCATCCAGTTGCCATTGGAGTGTTCATTGGCTTTGAGTCTTCCATCCCAAGTTTCCTCGACAATTCTTTCACATATTTTGACTGAGAGATGAAGATTCCTTTCTTTGTTTGAGTAATTTGTATACCCAAAAAGAAATTCATTTCTCCAAGCATTGACATCTCAAACTCACTTTTCATTTGACTTGCAAAAGTTTTACACATACTGTCTCTTCCTCCAAAAATGATATCATCAACAAATACTTCAACAATTAAGATATTTTCATGATCAATTTTGAAATACAAATTACTGTCAGCAGTACCTTTATTGAAACCAATCTTCAAGAGATGCTTATCCAATCTTTCATACTAGGCTCTTGGGGCTTTCTTCAGTCCATACAGTGCCTTTTTTAATTTATAGACCATGTCACTATGATCAGACAATTGAAATCCATCCGGTTGCTCAATATACACTTCTTCCAAATTACCATTTAGGAAGGCAGATTTGACATCCATTTGATACACCTTGAAATCCTTGAAGGTAGCAAATGCAAGAAATAATCTGACTGCTTTAATTCTTGCCACCGGAGCAAAAGTTTCTTCAAAATCAACTCCTTCTATTTGAGAGTAACCTTTGCAAACTAATCTGGCCTTGTTTCTGATTACTTCACCGGCTTCATTCAATTTGTTCCGGAAGACCCATTTGGTTCCAATCATATTTTTGTTTCTTGGTCTGGGAACAAGATCCCAAGTGTGATTCTTCTTAATTTGCATTAGTTCTTCCTCCATTGCCTTAGTCCAGTTTTCATCATTGTAGGCTTCATTTACTGTCTTAGGTTCAATCTTAGAAATTAGACAATACTCATCTGAATTTTAAGCAATTCTCCTCCTTGTTTGCACTCCTTTTCTTTTGTCACCTATGATCTGATCTTCAGAATGGTTCAGAGTTACATACCTTGGACCTTTGGGAGTTTCTTGCACCACTAACTCTTGATCAATCTCATTGAGATTTATCTCTTCTTCCTGATTTACCAGATCAACTTGACTTTGTTTCTCAGAAGAGGCTTGGATACTTTGAATCTGAACATCATTTTGATTGTCTTCATCATGCTCATGAAATCTTAACTGGAACCTCCTAAGACTCATGTCCACAAACCCTTTAATCCGCATCTTCTGATCCTCAACTTGTCTTGAGCTATTTCCTTACTGTCATCACTGTTCTTCACTGTTCCTGACTGAGACTGACTTTCTCAGTATCCTCAACAAATAACTCATCCAATCCTTATCACTGATGTAATAGAAGTATGTTGACATCAATGACAACACCGGTTAGGCGCATACTTGCAACAGTTTTTAGCACATTTGAGGTTGTCCTTGCTAAATTTGATCATGCACATAGAATCTTCCAAGTCTTTATACATACTTTTCAAAGAAAGAAAACCTTCTTGAAGAACATCAATCTTCTTTTCATTTATGTAACAAATATTGTAGGGATCCCCATACTACCACCATTTATTGCTATGATATGGCAAAAATAAATATTAATTCCTTTAAGCTCTCAAATTTGATAATTTACAATTGAATGTTTTTGTTAGGTTGATTAATTTGTTGAGATGTATATTTTTTGCGTTTAACAAAGTTATAAAAGTAAAAGGTAATATTTGGAGATCAGTGGATAAAAGTTAAACTATTTAAATTAAAACTTTGATTGTTTGAGATAGTTATAGGTTTGAGTTATAGAATTAGAAATAAAATGATAATTTTTTTGGTAAATCATGAATCATAGTTTTAAGGCCTTTTAAATATAATTATGATGGATGGGATAAATCATAAAACACACAACAATAGAAATGGCACACATAAAATAGAATATTTCTTTATTGATTTGGACAACTCATTACATTACAGAAGCTCAATTATAATCAGAGGAATCAATCCTCCACAGTCTACAACACAATACAACTACACATCACTAGGTTCTAGAATCTTCTACCTTCTGTAACCTCAAATTAGCTAGGGTTTCTATTTTCCCACCTTTTCTTGACTCTACACTTTCCACCTTAACTCTACTACTTCCTAGGTTCCCAAAATAGTCATAAATAGCATTTTTTTGGCAGCCTCTAGCTAAATTTTGAAATTTGTAACTCCCTCCAAAAGTAGGTCAACTTCCGAGAAGCATAACTTTTGATTTGGGTGTCCAATTGATGAACCGTTTTAAGAACCGGAAAGCTCGTGATGTGAAATATCACACCAAAAATCTGTAAACAAATTTACATCAACTTTTATAGATGTTATGGGATGTTTTAGTGCCTCATATCTCATTTCAAAAAATTTCAAGGGCTTTTCAGAAAACAAAAACTTTAATATCTTTCAGCTCACAAATGATCTTTGTCTGATTCCTTCACCAAAGGTCTTATATTTCAGATATGAAGCTTTTTGTAACTTTTCCCTTCAATCCATGCCCAAATGCAAACTTTCCTAAAATGACAGTTAAACTTTCCAAAAGTAGTAGTTTTCTATTTTTAGCAGTTTGGAAAAATGGAAAGTCCTACGTCATTATACAGGAGATTATGGAACCAAAAACACTAATTATGGAAAGAAATGAAAACAACTACAATGATTTTGAATTAACTTCTTTTTTGGGTGATGCAAGATTGCCCTTACACCACTGGATGCTCCTACATCAGACACCCATGGTAATATGAGAAGTGACCTTGTCACCTCTTAGGTGTTTGTTTGAGGAAAACCCAAATGATCAACCTCTGCCTTAGACAACCAAGAAGAATCTTCAATAGGCCTTCCTTTCCATTTCACCAGATATTCTTCATATTTCCTATTCTAAGTACTTCTTCCTACATGGCTATCCAAGATCTCTTCTATCTCCTCCGTTGAAGTAGATGTCAGAATACTCCACTGTTCTTTTGTTGGTCCATCCTCTATGCCACCTTCATGATATTCTGTTAAATCAACAATGTTGAACACATGAGAAATATTGATCCCATTCGACAGCTCTACCTCATATGCATTTCTTGAATCATGCTTCTTCAGGATTCTGCACGGTCCAAATTTCTTCATTTTCAACTTATTATATGTTGCAATTGGGAACCTTTGTTTTCTCAAGTGAACCATGATTTCATCTCCTACCTATAACTCCTTATATCTCCTCTTCTTATCTACCTTATCCATGTACTGAATATTCATCGTATTAATATGCTTTCTCACCTCTTCATGCAAATTCTTCAGATGCTCTACAAAGTCTTCAGCTTTAGGACTTGTCTTTTCTCCTTTGTCTGGCTTCTTTAACTTAGAAGCATTTCTTGGGCTATTTCCATATACAATCTAGAATCCTATTGACAAAATTGTTGTAAGAAAATTCTACCTGTGGTAAAATCAAATCCCATCCCTTGGGCTTATCTCCTACTAAGCATCGTAGTAGGTTACCCAAACTCCTATTCACCACTTTTGTCTGTCCATTAGTCTGTGGGTGGTGTGCAGAACTGAACTTCAAATCTATCTTCAACTTCTTCCACAATGTCCTCCAGAAATAACCAACAAACGTGGTATCTCAATCTGAAACTATGCTCTTTGGTAGACCGTGTAATCTCACCACCTCCTTGAAAAATAACTTCAAAATATAAACGACATCATTAGTCTTCTTACAATGAATAAAATGTGCCATCTTTGAGAATCTGTCCACCACCACAAAAATGGAATCATGTCCTCTCTGTGTCCTTGGTAAACCAAGAACAAAATCTATACTAATATCATCCCATGGCTTCTCTGGTATAGGTACTAGCTAATATAGACTTGTATTCTGACTTGCTCCTTTTGCCATCTTACATACTCTGCAACTCTGCACAAATTTCCTCACATCCTACTACAACTGTGGCCAATAATAATTTTCACCAACAATAGCAATGGTCTTATCTTGACCAAAGTGTCCAGCCAATCCTCCACTATGCTTCTCCTTAATCAGGTTCTCTCTCATAGAACTCCTTGGAATGCACAACCAGCTTCCTTTAAACAACATGCCATCTTGGATTATGAAATCCAACCATTTTGTCCTGTCCAAAGTAATAGGTTCTAGACAAGGTTTCCAAGCCTTTGCAAAATCTAGATCTTTAGGATACAAACTTTTGAGCTTATCAAACCCAACAACCTCTATCTTCATTTCTGTCAACAAATTTTGCGTTCTGCTCAAGGCATCTGCAACTCTGTTGGACTTCCCACTCTTGTGCTTCAAAACAAAAGTATAACACTACAAAAACTCAACCCATTTTAAGTGCCTTTGGTTCAACTTTCCTTGACTATTAAGATACTGCAAAGCCTAATGATTAGTATATAAAACAAAATCTTTTGGCAACAAATAATGTCTCCATTTCTTCAAAGCCTAAACTATTGCATAAAATTTTTGATCATAAACAAAATACTTTTTCTTGGCATCATTAAGCTTCTCACTAAAATAGGCAACGAGCTTACCTTCTTGACTCAAGACAGCTCCTATAGCACTGTCACTAGCATCACAATCTACCTGAAACACATTATTGAAATTTGGAAGTGCTAAAATAGGTTTCTCTGTGACTTTCTACTTTAATGTATCAAAGCTTTTGTCTGCTCCTTTAGTCCATTTAAATTCGTCTCTCCCCTCTCACTGTCTCTGTTAGAGGTACACAAATGCTACTAAAATTCTTGATAAACTTTCTGTAGAAACTTGCCAAACCATGAAAAGATCTTATCTCTGTGGTACTCCTCGGTGTAGGCCATTCAATGATAGCCCTTACTTTTTCTGGGTCCATCTTAAGACCTTCCTCTAAGACAACAAATCCCAGGTATACCAACTCCTTTGTAAAACTATATTTTTCTTCAAATTAATCAACAACTTCTCCTCCCTTAGCTTCTCTAGAACTCTTCTAATATGCATCAGATGCTCATCCCAAGTCTTACTAAAAATCAAAATATCATCCAAATAAACAATAACAAAACTTCCCAAAAATTCTTTCAGTACCTCATTCATGAGCCGCATGAATGTTCTCGGTGCATTGGTTAGCCCAAATGGCATGACTAACCACTCATACAAACCCTCCTTTGTCTTGAAGGTTGTCTTCCATTCATCAGAGATAATGTCCTAAAATTCTTCCAACATACCTGAAACTTTTGCTGGTACATCTTCACATTTCTCTTGACTAATCTTAGGAATCAATGCAAAGCAATGATGCTCATGCTTCATACCCTCCAAATATTTCATACCATCTACCAAACAAATTCTGGCAGTACTACATACCTTTCCTTACACCTCCTTCAAGGGCTTCAACTTATGATGAACTCCATCCTTTGTTAGGGAATATGTGTTTGCACGGCCATCATGGATAGCGCTCCTATCATATTGCCACGGCCTCCCCAATAGCATATGACATGCATCCATCGATATGATATCACATAGCACCTCATCATGGTAGTCCCCAATCTTGAACTTCACTAAACACTGCTCATTGACCAAAGCTCTGTGGTCCTTCTACAATCATGTAATCCGATATGGATGTGGATGCTTTCTTCTTGTCAACTTCAACTTGTGAACCATCTCCTCTGAAACAAGATTGTCAGTACTTCCACTGTCAATAATAATATCACAACACTTACCTTCACATTTGCACCTTGTGCGGAATAAACTCTTCCTCTGATTGGGTTCTTTCTCCTCATTCAACAAAGTTCTTCTGACTAGGGTTTCTCCCCTTTCAACATCTTTAGAACACTCAGACTGCGTATCTTCATCTACATGTGCAACTCGTGCATTACCTTCAGGTCTTCTATTTGTCCTTCCTTGATGTTACAGACACTCGTATGCTTGATGCCCTTCTTCTCCACATTGGAAACAGGTTCCTCTAAAACCTCCTCTTTCAAGTCCTTGCCCAGGTCTCCTCTTCCTCTTTGCTCACCATTGTTCTGGTCACGAGGGTGGTAGGCATTATCCCCTCTCTAATTTCGACTAGTGCCAGCTTCTTCACTTTTCTTTTGATCTTCATTATGGCTTCCATAGGGTCTTCCACCAGTCCTTCTACCTTGAACTCTTCCCCTTTGCTTGCTATCAAATATTTTATTTAGCTTCTCTTCCACCTTCAGGGAAAATTGGTACACATCTTCTATGGTGGTCATTCTAACCAGGCTCAACTCCTCTTGAATACTTGGCCTCAACCCATTAATGTAATGGGCTACCTTCTCCTTGTTGGCCTCTGCATGGCCTGTCCTAATAGTAATCTTATAAAACTCTTTTTTATACTCCTTAATAGACTTGTTACCTTGCTTCAGTCCTTGCAGCTTCTTCAACAACTCCATCTCATAGTCCATAGGAATGAACTACTTCTTCAGTTTCTCCACCATCTGATCCCATCTAGTGATCTTTCCTTTTCCTCTTCTATTCCTCTCTAATTGGACCTCCTTCCACCAAATACTGGCGTGGCCCTTCAACATTATTTTTGCAAACTTGACCCAATCTCGGTCCTCCACATCTTCATACTCAAAATACTCCTCCATGTCATTGATCCAATTAATAAGCTATTTTTCAAATCTCTAGAATATGTAGAAACTTCAATCCTGGGCCTCTTTCCAATCTTCGAAATGGCCCTCAACAATCTAACTTCTGCAGGATCTCCTACAGCTTCTTGTTCTTCCTCAGATAGCTAGTCTTCTGCTTCATCTTCTCTTTCTTCTCTTGTTCTCGGTTCAAACCCTCTTCGTAGCTCCTCTTGTAATGCATTGATTTACCTTTGCAGGGCTCTAAAACCCTCTTCCATCAAAGCATTCCTCCCAATACAATTTCTTTGTGGAGGCATCTTGAGCTCCGTAGCAAACCCAAAACCTCAGGTCTTAGTGTAAACTACCTCACAGTTGGCGATCTGCCTACAACCTCAAGATATGTGTATACCAACAAGTTGTTTTTATACTACATTATGTATATCCTCATGCGCATCACACTCCATTATGAAGTCCCATTTAGTTTTAACCACTCTTTTTCTATAGAAAATTCAAGTCCTATCTTCCCAGTACCATCCATCTACCACTTTCACACCTAAGCTGATGTGAATCGATCCTCATTTTTGCAACTAAAAGCCTAGCTTTACCCTTAAGAGTGACACACAAGTAGGCTTTTTCACCATGCTCCCAAGTGGGGTTAAACTCTTTGATGTAATATAATTTTTTACGATCAATATGATTTATCCACATGGCAGTCCTGAATTTTTCTAACACAATCTTTTTTATTTCCTCTTTGGTATTAGATCATTCTTGAAAATTAGTATCCCATTTGCCTAACCACTAATTTTTTTGCTTCATCCATGTCTTTGATCTAACTCCTTCTTCACTACCATTTGGGCCATCAATGTTTCTCCATGTTTTCAACATTTTTAAAATAACTTAGTAACTAATTTATCGTTGATGCCTCCATCGGGAAAGTTCCTTCTTTAGCCAAAAAAATCTCATATGGGACCATTGTTGACTTTAATACTACTAGTGATAATATGCTTTTGAATTCCTTCTAACTATCTCCATCTATGGTTTGACATGCTACTCCCCCAAAGCTCACAACCATAGAGGACAATCGGCGTGGATGATAGGCAAAAAAGGGTTTTCTTAGTTTTCTAATCCCAAATATTTTCTTTCCTACACTTGTGTTGGAGTAGGTAAGATGCTCTCCATGTTCATATCCTTTTCATTCTACAAGTCTCCCAACTAAGTCTATTGTGAAAATCAATACCTAGGTACTTGTATTCTTCTACAATTTCCAATGAACTTCCTTAAAAAATAATATTAACTTGCTACTTCCTTTTTAATGAGAAAATCATGATTTTAGTCATGATGATATTCACTTACATCTTGACTTCCTGAAAAAAGAGTTCTAAAGCCTTCAAATGTTCTCTCAAACCATGAATTGTTTTTGCAACTAGAATAAAGTCATCTGCATACAAAATTAACTTCACCACATAATTTGTCAACTAGATACCCCCTCCATCAGTTTTGTTGAACCATTCCTCAAGTTTATCAATGTATAAACCAAAAAAGGTGGGAAATAGAGGACATCCCTAATTGACCCTGATGTTCCTACGAAAAAATTCAGACATACCTTCTCTAAAACTAATTTTTTCTCTAACCTATTCATAAAGCCTATGCACCACAACCCTATACTCATCATGAGCCCCAAGTTCTTCCATCCTTTTCCAAATTTTGTCCTTGGAAACCGTGTCAAATTCTATTTTAAATCAACAAAGAAACAAAAAGATTCACCTCCTTGGGTGTCCCAGACTTTTTTCAATCAAATTCCTAAGACTGATGTAGTGATCAACACTAGAGTGCCTTGGTCTAAATCCAGCCTACCCTTTTGCTCTTTTCCTGCCCATCTCCTAATTATACATTCTATCAATCTCTTGAAAAGTCTACCAAGAGTAGGATACACCATGATAGTTCGATAATTAGAGGGATTATTGAAATCTCCACTCTTGTAGAGAGGTATAATGATACTAGTTCTCTACTCCATTGAAAAGCCCCCTTGTGTGACACCATTAAAAATTATTTTGATGTGTTGATCAAGTTGCTCAACTCCCCAATTAAAAAATTTAGCTTGCATCCCATCTATGTCTTGAGATATACCACTTGCTAATTTCTTTATACCCTATTTGATATCTTCCATGGAAAAGAGCTTGGTAGACATGTTGATTATGGGAGGGTTAATGTAACATCCCAACTAGAATATTAGATATCTTTAAACATAATCAAAGAAAACACCATAATTTTTTTAATATTATCTCTAATCAAAGATATTACATTTGCAATTTCAAGTACAATACATATATTCAGAGAATGGTCACTTCATGCAACTAACAAATTCCACATGAAACAAATGGTCATATTTCTTATGACTTACAATTTCACCAATATCGTTTACATAATAAGCAATGTATTCTTGTTCATAAGTCTTCGATAGTCAATTGCAGGAGAGAGAGCATGACCCTGGTGCTTTTCTTCCAACCACAGACTAGTGGTCCCCCCCACACCTTCCTACTGGAAGTGGCCCTTCTCTTCATGAGGGTAATAGATAATTAGACTCAATTGATTATTTATGCTATTTAAGAACTAGTGATGTGTCATAGCTAATAACAATCAGGTTTACAACTCTAGTCTAGCTCTAGCTATGTATGACACATACTGATTGTTTAGCTATCTGGTACACCATGAACCAACAATGCAAGCAGTGACTTTTGCATTACTTTGGCCAAAGATTTATATAAATATATAATTGTAAGTTCACTCACTCTTTTCTCGACTTGGAGACACCATTCTTATTCTTAATTTATGATATATATATATATATAGACTTACTTATACCACGTAAGTCTTAATGACATCATAATCCTTATCTACTAGTCATTTTGACAAGTCTAAGGTGAAATCTTAGGTGACTATATAACATACATTGAATCCCTCTATGCATCCTTGCAATCACGGGCCTATGACATCCTTTAATCTACTCAATGACAAGTCTACCTATTCTCATGCTCATTTGTGTTCTTCTACAAAAGCAAGATTCTGACATTTAAGCCATCAAATTTTTATGAATAAAGACTCTATCTGTCTTAAACTAAGGATATAATCATTCGACTTACAATATGTCAATGATAAACTATAATTTCATATACCAATGAATTGAATACACTTCCTCATGTATATCAAAAGATAACAAATAATAGTAATCTATATCACGACTTTGCATTGTCATAGTGAATATATCTCTCGACACTCCTGTGGCTATTCTTAGCCTAAGATTGGGTTAGAGATTATTTCTCCATAAAAGTAGAATACATATACATATATGTTGGAATGACTCTAGAATAGAATCCTTAAACAAATAATTCTTCTATATATATACTTTAAAAGAGTAGTCTAATGTCAAATGCTCCTACACAGTGACTTCGTAGTGTAGGACACCATAGCATGACTTAGTCAAACTACTTGTTCCTAGTCATAATTTTGGGTTGTAATGGTCTCATTAATAGAGACATGGGGTTTTTGGGTTTAAAATTAATAAAGCCATTTTCATGGCATAACTTGTAGTGGGGGTCATAATTTATGATTTTGTGTTATTTTTCCCCCAGTCCATATATGTAGTGGGACTGCTATTTTTGCAAACAACTACTTTATTACCTTTTTGCATGGCTTTTCCATGATGGAAGTGGATGAAAATCATGGTTTCTATCTTTATCATGAGGGGAATGCATTGAAATATGGATATTGTGATCGAAGGAGGGATTTTGAAGAAGTTTTGATGAAGAAAATATAAGGAAAAAAAGTCATTTCTACTTTTTACTGTCTTTCTATATTTTGCTGTCCCAGAAATTGTATTTGGCCATACTGTCATGAGCTCATTTTGACAAATGATGCAGGGCTTTGTCTTGACTTAGATCTGAATGCATTTGAAGGATTTTTGTAGAAATTTTTGTGAAGTAATTAAAAGTTTTTACTAGTCTTTTTTCTACAATTTCTTCTATTTTCTACAATTTCCTCTCTCTGTACTCATCTGTACGATACTATCAAGATGACAAATGCATAAGAGGAAGTAATATAATGTGTTAGATTTCATTTGAGTCTAGTTAGAGGGTATTTCATTGCTTTTGAAGGTTTTTATAGCCATTTCTATTGAGATTGCTCTTAAACCCTAGAATTGTGAGGGTTTGGAGAAATCGATGGGTTTTGGACCCATTTCACCTGCATGAACTTACTAGACCAGGTGAAATGATGTTAGTTAGGATGTTTTTATCTGATTCTTGTGTTGTAAGAGGAGAGTATGGCTGGAGTGAGTTTATTTGTGCAAACTAGACCCAATATCTTCATGTATTGGGCATTTGTGAGCTTGGAGAGTGAGAGTTCAAGTGGGACAATGGCTTGGATTGACCCAAGAAGCCCAAAATATGTATAAACAAGCCTTTTCCAGCATCATCAATTCTTTGGAGCAGAGTGCAAAGGCTGAGAATAGGGTTGGAGCCATTGTGGTGTGTGGAAGAGGCCTAATTAGGCCTATTGCAACATGAGACTGTCTTGTTTTGAGGCTTGTGTTACAAAGGAACCTCTATTGCATGCTTGATATGTCATGTATCATCAAAATGGGTATCTAAAAAATATCTCCTTTCATGGGTTTGACCTTACCTCTGCAAGTTATGCTCTAAAAACCTTATTGATAGGGCTACTAGCTAGTGGGGCAGCTTGTGAAGAAACCATAGGAATAGTCAAGAGTTGAGTGTTTGAATGTGTTGCAAGGTATCTTAAGGGTAATTTAATACTGTCCAAGGTGGGTAGGAAGTTTGACAATCTACATTTGCATTCCAATCTCAAAATTGGTACTTTTAGCCTATCCCAAGACCATGAATTTGTCAGTATGCTGTCCTAGTTTGCATTATCAACCAAACCACATTTTGGAAGTCATTGTGTGTGTGTCCCCTATTCTGCATCAAATTGGTATCAGAGCCTAGGGAAGATTCTATTTGGGAAGAAAGAAGGAAGTTGAAGTGTGACAAAGAGATAGTACAAGATGCCTCCAAGAGCCAGTCCAATCCTCACTAGAGAAGTGAGAATAATGGAGTCTCAAGGAATCCTAGCTAGACTTGCAACTATTGAAGAAAACCTGAGAAGAGGTGGGGTCATTGAGGAAGACAGTGACCAAGAGAATGAGGGTGAGAATGCAGGCCCTCAAGAGGGATCCAATGTGGAAGAGATGGATCCAGATGATAGAAGGTTTATGAAGATGCTGCAGACTGTGAAAGGAGAGGGCACTGATGTCAAAATGGAGTTACCCATGTATGAAGGAAAAATGAACAGTGAGGATGTATTAGATTGGATTGATGCCTTGGACAATTACTTTGAGTACAAGGAGATGCCAGAAATATAGAAGGTCAAATTGGCTAAGACCAAGTTGAAGGGGCCAGCATTGACATGGTGGAACTATGTTCAATAAAAAAGATTAAGGCAAGGAAAGGCCAAAATCAGTTCATGGGACCGGATGGTGTCCAAAGTGAAGAGTCAGTTTCTTCCTAAGGATTATACAATTCAAACCTTCAGGAGATTGCAGAATTTAAAGAAAAAAGACATGAATGTTATAGCCTACACTGAAGAATTCCACAAGCTGACCATGAGGACATGGCACACTGAAGATGAAGTTGAGAAAATTGCTAGGTTATATCAATGGGCTTAGGCTCAACATTTAGGATGAAATTAGTCTAGCCACCCCCAGAAATGTGGAAGAATCCTTCCAATTAGTAGTAAGGGCAGAAGAAAAGATAAAAAGAAGACAAGATCAATAGACTAGGGGCAGAGGTAGGAGTTTCATAGGAAGAGGGAACTTTGGTGCAAGAGGACAATCCCAGAAACAACAAGGAGAATCAAGTGGCAGCAATAAGGAGAATCAAGAACCAAGAAGTGAGTCAAGTGAAAGAGGCAGTTTTAGAGGAAGAAGATCAAATAGTAGAGGAAGGTTTGGTGGCCAAGGTAGAGGATCAAACACTTTCTTAGGCAAATGTTACAACTGTCATCAGTTTGGACATCCTATATTCAAATGCCTAGAGAAGAAAGCATAAAGTTCTCAAGGAGGTGAATGAAGAACCCAAATAGTGCATGAAGAAGATAGTGAAAGTGTCAATTCAACACTTCAACCTGTTTCTCCTGAGAGAGGTGATGCATTGATGTTAAGGAGGACACTCCTCAAAGTGCCAGCAGCCAAGGAGCCTTCACAAAGGAAATCACTGTTTAGGACAACTTGCAAGTCACATGGAAAGGTATGCAAGGTAGTGGTTGACTTTGGTTCCACTGATAATCTGGTCTCTTTAGAAATGGTAGAGAAGTTGAACTTGAAGAGGATTCCTCATCCCACACCCTATAAGGTGTCATGGTTGAACAAGGGGCAACAAGTCTTAGTAAATGAACAGGCATGGGTGGACTTCAACATTGGTGGATACAAGGATAAGATCCTTTGTGACATCATCCCTATGGATGTTTGTCACCTATTTCTAGGAAGACCTTGGCAACATGATAGAAAGAGCAAGCATGATGGTTAGAAGAATATTTATGTAATAGAAAAAGATGGAGTTTCATTCTCATTAACACCCCTTCTTGAAGAAGAATTTGATAACCAGGTTGGGTCTAGCATTATGGTGGTAGGAGAGAAGGAGTTTTTACAAATAATGAAAGAGGAAGGACAAGGATTTGCAGTAATGATCAGACCTAAGACTAAGTCTGATGTAGCAGCAAATAAGGTAGAAGAGATACCTAGTGCAATTTAGTCTCTGTTGGACAAGTATAAGGACATAGTGGTAGATGAGCTGCCAAGTTCATTGCCTCCCATGAGAGACATCAGCCATCATATAGACTTGATACCTGGTGCTAGTTTGCCTAACAAGGCTGCATACATGCTTATTCCATAGCAGAATGAAGAGATCAAAGCACAAGTCCAATAATTGTTGGATAAAGGACTCATCAGAGAGAGCATAATCCCTATGCTGTTCCTATAGTCTTAGCACCCAAGAAAGGTGGAGAGTGGAGGATGTGTATTGACTCAAGGACCATAAACAAGATCACCATCAGATATAGGTGCCGAATCCCCAGAATGGAGGACCTCATGGATTGCTTAGGAGGTGCATGCTACTTCTCCAAGATTGATCTCAAGAGTGGATATCACCAAATCAGGATAAGGGAAGGAGATGAATGGAAGACTACCTTTAAAACCAATGAGGGACTATATGAATGGATGGTAATGCCTTTTGGACTCTCAAATGCTCCTAGTACAGTCATGAGGTTAATGAATGAGGTCCCGAAACCTTTTATTGGGAAGTTTGTAGTTGTCTATCTAGATGATATCTTGTGTTCAACAAAACAAAAGAGGAGCACTTGTAGCACCTTCACATGGTTTTACAAAGGTTGAATGAGGAGACGCTGATGATAAACCTCAAGAAGTGTGAGTTAATGAAAGAAGAGCTAGTCTACCTAGGTTTTGTCATGTCTAAAGGCACATTAAAGATGGATCCATCTAAAGTTGAAGCTATTCTTAGCTAGCCAACTCCAAAATTAGTAGGAGAGGTAAGAATTTTTCATGATTTGGCTAAATTTTATAGGAAGTTTATCAAAAAATTTAGTCATAATTTTTCTCCTATTCTTGACACCATTAAGGGAGATAAGAAGAGAAAGTTTCAATGGACTGAAGAGGCAGCAAAAAGTTTTGAATACCTAAAGAAGAGAGTAGCACAACAACCCATACTTGCTTTGCCTGACTTTGACAAAGTCTTTACAGTGGAATGTGATGTGAGTGGAGCAGCCATAGGTATAGTACTGAGCCAAGAAGGCAGGCCAATAGCTTTCTTTAGTGAAAATATCAATGAGGCCAAGAGGAGGTACTCTTCACATGATTTGGAGCTTTATGCATTAGTACAGTCCCTGAGGAAATGGAGACATTACATCTTACCCAAAGAATTTGTAGTCTACACAGAATATCATGCATTGAGTTTCTTGAACAGTCAAGACAAGTTAAGTCATAGGCACATCAAGTGGGTGGAGTATTTACAGAGTTATACTTTCACAATCAAGCATAAGAAGGGCCAAGCAAACAAGGTAGCTGATGCACTAAGTAGAAGATCAGTCCTAGTGCATGAAGTACAACTTCAGAGTGTTGGTTTAGAAGCACTAAAGGACATGTATGCTGCTAATCCAGATTTCAAGGATGCCTACTCCATTTTCCATGAATTCCAAGGTACTTTTCATGAAGAATTTTTTGATTTTTTGTTGCAAGAAGGATTGCTATTCAAGGGAGCTTAGTTATGCATCCCTAGATACTCTATGAGGACAAATCTCATTAGGGAGAAGCACTGTGGAAGTCTTGGAGGACACTTTGGCATAGACAAAACACTTGATCAGGTAAGAAGGTTTTATTTTTGGCCTAAGATGCATACTGATATCAGAAAATTTGTTGAGTCTTGTGGAATTTGTTAGAGAGCCAATGGCTCTAGTTCCAATGCAGGCTTATATAAGCCTCTTCCAATTCCTAGTAGACCTTGGGAGCATCTTAGCATGGAATTTCTGTTAGGCCTACCCAAAACTCAGAGGGGAGTTAATAGTGTTTTTGTAGTTGTGGACAGATTTAGCAAGATGGCACATTTTATTCCTTGCAAGTGTACAAGTGATGCATATAACATTGCAATTCTATTCTTCAAAGAGTTATTCATAATACATGGACTGCCCCTCTCCACTGTTTAGATAGAGATTCAAAGTTTATAGGCCACTTTTGGAGCACATTATGGAGAAAACTTGGAACCAACTTGACTTTCAACTCTGCCTATCACCCACAAATAGATGGACAAACTGAAGTAGTGAATAGATCATTAGGGAATCTACTTAGATGCTTGACAAAGCAACATGGACAACAATGGGATCATGTTATCCCTCAAGTAGAGTATGCCTACAATGACTCCATTAACAGGAGCATAGTTAGGATCCCTTTTGAGGTAGTGTATGGATTGAATCCCAAAGGCATAAATGAATTAAGAGACTTGAGAGGGATAGAGAAGAGAAGTGCTAAAGGAGAGGAGTTTGCAATGGTTATGAAGGATATCCATGATCAAGTTAGAGAAAAACTCAAGAAGAGTGTTGAAACATACAAGAAGCATGCAAACTTAAAGAGGAGAAATGTTCAGATGAAAGTGGGAGATTTAGTACTTGCTCATCTTAGGAAAGAGAGGTTACCTAAGGGCAGATATACTAAGTTGCTGATGAAGAAGATTGGGCCATGTAAGGTGGTCCACAAGTTTGGTGAGAATACCTATGAGATAGAACTCCCTCCTAGAGTTGCTATCTCACCTATCTTTAATATAGCTGACTTATATCCTTTCAAGGGATCTTTGGATGCAGGAATAGGTGCTGATGAAGGTACTACTGATGTTGATATTGATTGGGTCAAGGATCTTCCTCCTACTGCACCAGTCAAGCTTGAATCCATCCTAGACACCAAAGAAGTCAAGAGGACAAGACACAAAGTTTATAATGAATATCTAGTGAAGTGACAAGGTCTTCCTCATGAGGATGCCACTTAGATGATAGATGAGGAGATTGAGAAACATGGCACTACTATGACTGATCTGATTTCAGGAGGTACCTAGAATCTTTTCTCCTGGGGTGTATGGTGTAGGACACCATAGCATGACTTAGTCAAACTACTTGTTCCCAGTCATAATTTTGGGTTGTAATGGTCTCATTAATAGAGACATGAGGATTATGGGTTTGAAATTAATATAATAAATCCATTTTCATGGCATAACTTGTAGTGGGGGTCATAATTTATGATTTTGAGTTATTTTTCCCCAAGTCCATATATGTAGTGGGACTGCTATTTTTGGGGACATCTACTTTATTACCTTTTTGCATGGCTTTTCCATGATGAAAGTGGATGAAAATCATGGTTCATATCTTTATCATGAGGGGAATGCATTGAAATATGGATATTGTGATCGAAGGAGGGATTTTGAAGAAGTTTTGATGAAGAAAATATAAGGAAAAATAGTCATTTCTACTTTTTACTATCTTTCTATATTTTATTGTCCCAGAAATCATACTTGGCCGTACTATCATGAGCTCATTCATACAAATGATGGAGGGATTTGTATTGGCTTAGATATGAATGCATTTGGAAGGATTTTTGTAGAAGTTTTTATGAAGTAATTAAACAGTTTTACCAGTCTTTTTTTTTCTACAATTTCTTCTGTTTTTTGCAATTTGCTCTCTGTACTCATCCGTACAATGTTGTCAAGAACCCAAATGCATAAGAGGAAGTAATATAATGTGTTAGATTTCATTTGAGTCTAGTTAGAGGGTATTTCATTGTTGTTGAAGGTTTTTATAGCCATTTCTATTGAGATTGCTCTTAAACCCTAGTACTGTGAGGGTTTGGAGAAATCGATGGGTTTTGGAACTATTTCACCTGTATGAACTCACTGGACAAGGTGAAATGATGTTAGTTAGGATGTTTTTATCTGATTCTTGTGTTGTAGGAGTAGGGTATGGCTGAAGTAAGTTTATTTCTGCAAACTAGACCCAATATCTTCATGTATTGGGCATTTGTGAGCTTGGAGAGTGAGAGTTCAAGTGGGACAGTGGCTTGGGCTGACCCAAGAAGCCTAAAATCTATATAAACAAGCCTTTTATAGCATGATCAATGGTTTGGAGTAGAGTGCAAAGGCTGAGAACAAGGTTGGACCCATTGTGGTGTGTGGAAGAGGCCTAATTAGGCCTATTATAGTAGGGGACAGTCTTGTTTTGAGGATTGTGTTACAAAGGAACCTCTATTTCATGTTTGATATGTCATGTATCATCAAAATGGGTATCTAAAAACTATCTCCTTTCATGGGTTTGAATTTTCCTTTGCAAGTTATTCTCTAAAAAACTTATTGATAGGGCTACTAGCTAGTGGGGCAACTTGTGAAGAAACCATAGGAACAATTAAGAGTTGAGTGTTTGAATGGGTTGTAAGGTGTCTTCAGGGTAATTTAATACTATCCAAGGTGGGTAGGAAGTTTGACAATCTACATTTGCATTCCAATCTCAAAATTGGTACTTTTGGCCTATCCCAAGACCATGAATTTGTCAGTATGCTGTCCTAGTTTGCATGATCAACCAAACCACATTTTAGAAGTTGTTGTGCATGTGTCACCTACTCTGCATCACTTCAACTCAATAAATTAGCTTTTAAAGCTTTCAAGCACACTCCATGCCTTCTCAGTTAGCTACTATTATGAGAAGAGTACTTTGTTTTACAACAACCTTCACTTAGATCTCTTAAGTCTCCCATCAACTTAGACTAAGTTTCTACAACCCAAGCATGGTTTTTATCTAACAGTTGATCACTTGCATTTTGACTTATTCTTAACATAATTAGGATTCTAATTTTCTTGGCCTAGTCAAACCATACTTAAAGCACAGTTGGCCTTTGGAAAAGACATAGTGGGTCTATCAATAACTTAGTCAACCCTTTTATATATAGCACAATCAACCTTCCTTAACACACAGTCAAACTATATTGACTGACACATTCAGCTTTCACTCATATGGACGTGAAGGTAGAATGGGGCTCGTATGGCCAACAAGTCATACGACGCCTTTATACTTTTCCCTTTTTTGCTTTTCTAGTTTCTTATTTTTTCCTTTTTTCTATTTTTTCTATTTTTTACTTTTTCAAATTTTCTATCTTTTTTCAACTTTTCACTTTTTTAAATTTTCTATTTTTTTTTCAATTTTTCACTCTTCTCTTTACTCTATTTTTTCTTTCCATTCCTGGGTATTTTTTACCTTTTCCTAGTCTTCAAATCTCATCATGTCCCATTATTTTTCCCAATTTTCTCTTTCCTCTTCTTTTTCATCTTCCTCTAAAACATGGATTTTCGTCATGTGGTAGAAAATGCAATCCTCATATGTCTTCCATAGGTCGTCATTAGAACAACACTGATCAATTTCTTCTAATTCAAAAATTTGATCAACTAATTCTAACTAGCACATACCTTTGTGTAGTTGACTAGTGTCAATTAATTTCAGTCCTTTTAGTTGTTGGACCCATTGAATTGTTTTCTCATTGTCGTCGATTGTCAAGTGTCTAGTTTTGTATATTGCTTTCCATATCTGACTTCTAGAATGTATTGTTCTCCGAAGTACCCCTTCGAATAAATTCCTTTCACTCCTTTCTCGATGTTCATCATCATAGGTTGACATTCTATAAAGAATGTACTTTTTTCTAGATACCTTGGTGCCCTTGGTGGGACAACCTCTTTTGGTAGAAAGAATGGATTCATACTTGGAAAGAATACCCCATCTATACTTTCATTCATGTCTATTCTTATAGACTATTGTTCAACTCTAGCAAAACCCCACTCACTGGTTCATATACTGGTGCCTTTCTAAATTCCATGTAATTCATTGAAATTACTTCCTTTCTCTGTGTTTAGGGTAAAATTGGATTTGTTGATCTTTTGTTGTTTAGATGTTAAAATCCACCTCTCCACTAAACATTGAAGGATCTAGGGTTGAGTGCTGAGCACTATCATACCCTAGATCACTTACAAATGAAGAGAAACTTGGATTAGGGAATTAATTATCAATTTTTCCTTCTCTTATCTCCAATTAACTATTAAAATCCTAATTATACAAATATGACAACAAATTGACAAATAACGGAAAAAGCTCTTGCAGACGAGAGTAAAATAACAAATCACATAATACCTATTTTCAGGGTTCCAAGGTAGAACAGTCGGGGACACTGGTGTGGGTACCCAAGTCCAAGGTACCTACTTTTTTGGGGAATCTAGACCTCCTAACACTGATTAGCCATGTAACTTTTATTTCTTAAAATCTGTCTGTGGAGGACACTGTTGCAGGTGCCCTAGTCCTAGAAGTGCTACTTTGTCTGACTTTTCTTTAGATCCCAAATCCTTGATGCTTGCCAAGGCTTCTTGCAACTCCACTTTTTCTAGATGCGACACCTGTAACGTGCAATCACAAGACTTGGTTTAGGGATTGTGGTGTTTAGAGGCTTGCCTCAATCAAGCCCTGGAGGACACTTAAGTCTCTAAACACCATTGTCAAACATAGAGTGCGTGCCCTTGTGAGGCAGAGGCAAAAACCAAAGGAATCAATGATAAAAACACAATGATATATCACCTTGTAGTGAAGCTCTCATGGAGGAAGATGATCTTCATGCCATGAGGAGATTGATGCTCAAATCTGCAAATATGAACACACAAAGCATACAAGTCTGCTCTTGCAACACAATAGAAAGCCTTGAATCACCTTGAGAATGCCTAAAGTTCACAATGATCATCTAGTTAAAATCTAGTTTACAAATGAATGACTACACATGCTTATGTATGAAACTACAAGCACTCCCGCCAAGATATTTGAAATTCAAACTTACCGTGTCAGCAAAGGGACCAACTAACGGTCATAAATTGACACCCAAAAATTAGGGCTGCCCTAAAATAGGGTAGGACTCGGGCATGGGCGCGCAAGTCCTCCCCCCTATTTTGGGCAGGGTATAGCTCAAGGGGTCCATGTAGGTCCCATTTGCCATGAAACCTAGGTCTCATTCCATTGGGATGCCAAAATATGAACTAAAATGTCCTAAATGCATGCTAAAGAGCCGGGAGCTAAACTTTATGAGGGAAAAGCCCCCTAGGGGACATTTTTTGATGTTACATTTAGCCCCCACTTTAATGTATGTATAAACGCGAGGCCCATACATGCATTAAAGTAAGGCCACAAACATGACAAACACACCAAGCATGGAGAAGACACACCAATCACATAGAAAACAACAATAGGCACACAAAACATGGAGGAGACAATTACAATCACACAGAACATAGAGTAGACATTCAATGCATAGAAGACACATTAATGCAGGGAAGATAGAAATGATATCTTTTCTTTTCTTTTTCTCATATATATGAAATGCAAATGCAAGTACTAGAAAGTAAACAAACCTCCCATAATACAAAATGCACTACTCGAGGGTGCAGATCTCTATATATATGGGGCAACACACACTAAGACATGCAAAACCTCCCAAAAATGTAGGAAGCACTACCTAAGGGTGCTCGTCTCTACATATGGGGCAACAAATATGCCACACAAAACAAGCACGCCAAACACACACACTTGAAGACATAGAGAAAACATGATAGAAAAGCAATGGAGTGTACCTATTTCTAGGTCCAACACCATTACAGGCACATTAAAGGCACATATTGACGATTGGGCTTCACCACAACAATCATCGAAGACACACTTAAGGGTTGAGTTAGTCATAGAACTGCTCCCCGCCTCTACAGAGGACTTTTGAAAATGATAGGATGATGCAATCTACTCTAAGAAATACACCATCCCCGCCTCTGTAGAGGGCTTAAGAAAAAAGGATATGCTCGATATCCCACCTCCACAGAGGGCTTACATGATTGTTTGATTGATTCAAACAAATTCAAGATGCATGATGCACTACCCTGGGGCGCAAGTCTTTGCATCTGAGGTCAAACACATTGCTAACATCTATAATAGACAGTTTACCTTATATATGCCCCCACCTTAAGGTGGTTGATATCAGTTATCGATATCAAGCATGTTCAGGTAGGAAGAAAACACACAAGGGAACACTGACTTTCGCAAAGCCCATGCCCCCTGGAGGTGACATGTACTTTACGATCGCCAAATGTTCCCACAAACACATCCTTGCAAGAAAGATGTTAGTGTATACAACATCATAATAAACAACAACATCAATGCATATGATTATCCACACAAAGAGCCAAGGTTATACAATGAATTTAGAGTTTGAGGATAACCATGAGGCTATATCATGAAGCTCTCCGAATCGAGTACCGCTAAGGCTAGATTCAAAGGAAAACAAAGGTGCACAGAGCAATAGTATTGTTAAGGTTTGTAAATGTGATAGAAACATCATGAAATTCACTACGTGGAAAGCACGAGTACTTCCACTAGCCAAGTGTCAGATAAGATATACAACCCCATCATCATACTAGGAACTAAGTCCAATTTTTGATTGCTCTCAAAAGGGACACCAGGTCCACATCAGTATAAATGTTTGTCATCATCCGCCTGCTAGATGGAAACACTAGAGGAAGGGAAACAATAAATAAGAGAGGAGAAAGAAGTGTCTTAGGGACAATCACGTAGGAGGGTGCCCCCAAGTCACCAACCACGACGCTATGTCCGTAAGACACAACACACAACAATGAAATCAGAGAGAGAGGCAATATAAAAGAATGATGATACAAATAGAAGAAGGTCACAACAGAGGTGATCTCCTAGTATCCTGAACCTTATGGGAGAATATGAGGTCATCCCAAGAGGCCTAAACAACACATAACACATCATGGGGGAAGCACATCACAAGAGAGATAAAGGGTTAGAGATACTTACCTATAGGGCCCCTTTCGGGCTAGAAGTTGTCTATAAGCAAATCATTGTCATCATCTTCCCACTCCCTAATGTTGGAGGATAATGGGACATATGGTACCATAGCCAAGTTCATATCTTGTTCATCATGTTGTTCATCATTAGGGTCATCTTTGTTTGTTTGAATGTTGGGATCAATGTTTTCTTGTTGAGAGGCAAGGTTTACAGCATAGGCTTGTCTTCTTTTTCTTCTTTCTCTTGCTTTTCTGTTTCTCTTTCTTTGACCACTTATCTCTTGTAAGACAGTGCCTTGATCTTTCATAAGTTTTTGTAAATTAGAAGATGAAGTGCTGGGATAAAACCTCATTTGTCATGGTGGAACATTTTGTTGTTGACAATGACCTCCTGATCCTTGTAAGGATTTCGGGGGAGGAACCTCAGCATAGGGACCTTGTCCTTTCGGTCTAAAGTTTTCTTCACATGTGGGTTGTTTGTCTTTTGTCATTTCTTGTGTAGGAGGACCAAGTACTTCAGTTTTATCCCAAAAGTAAGTCTTGTAATGTTTTTGCTGAACCAAAGGTTTATACTTGTTTTGGGGGACGGTGATTATACGGCCATCCAGAGGGAATTTCAGACAGTGGTGTATTATTGAAGGGATAGCTTTCATTTCTTTTAGCCAAGGATGTCCCAATTTAATGTGAAAGAGGTTAGAAATGGGGACAACGTCAAACCATTATTCAAAATGTTTTCTAGATAATGTTACTAACAATGATATCTTACCCAAAGGCTTGATAAAGGTTCCCTTATGTGTCTTAATCATCATGCTCGAGAGGTCATAAGAACCTTGCATTAACTGATGTGAAAAGAGGAACTCCTCAGTGGAAACATTAGTCATGCAATTAGGATCAATAAGAGTTCCAATCACAGGGTTTCCCATTATTTTTAGAGTGATGTAAAGAGGTCCTTTGTCTCCAGTTGTTCTATCATGAGGTGTAAAGACAATTTCAGGTTTAGGGGCCTTTCTTTTCATGTAAGGTCTAGGAGGGAACCTATTGTTGTAGTTATGATTAGAAGCCATATTTATATGCTCAAACCAATGCAAAATCAGATTTTTGAAAGCTTTTCAAAATTGGTGCAAAAGACAAGAGCAAAAACAACCCAGAATGCTTGATTTTTTGATACTTTTCAAATGCAAATGAATGAAACAAAGGGTGCTATGATAATTTCAGTCAAGGGAAGCAAGTTATATGTATGATATCAGTCCAAAATATAAATATAATCACTCTCAACACACTCTTGATACAAATCCAAGATAATGCCAAGTCAAAATATAGTGAAAATATGTCAAAATAGACACTTTTTCACCAAAATTCAATGCAAAAGAGCATAACAAAGGGTGTTGTGAGGAAAATGTTGATGTAAAGAAAATAATATCAGTAATAACATCCACTTGGTGCCAAGATATCTAACACAACATGATTTTAATGCCACTTGAGGTTAAACCCTAGTGAAAATATAGCAAAAATAGGCTATTTTTCACGGTTTTTCCATTCCAAGACCTAGCAAAGGAGGTTTTGTAAGGAATTTAAGGAGGTAAAAAGAATAATATCAATAATATCAGTTACCTCCATCCATAAAATTGATCACAACACGTTTAGAGTGCAAACTAGGTCAAACCCTAGGGCCAAAATAGCCAAAATGTGTAGTTTTTCATCAAATTTTCACTACAAGAGCCCGATAAAAGGGTGTTGTGAAGATTTTTATGAGGGGAAGAAAATTATTACCCTGCTAATAGAAAATTAATGCAAAAATACCTTTCACAACAAACCTATGGTGCAAGTTTATAGAAGTTGATAAGGCCAATTTTAGTGAAAATTGTTGTTTTTAAAGCCCTAGGTTTGAGATCTTGGGATAAAATGCTATGTGAATTCTTTAAAGCCTAATTTATGATGAAATTGACTTAATCTTAGATCTGAAAATTATTTTCAAGCCTTAACATGCAAAATGCCCATGCAAATTTAATGAAAATACATCAAAATTGCTAGTTTTTGTTGAAATTTTCTATGCAAAATTTCAAATATTTTAAATGTAAATGCAAATTTACACTAAAATGAAAGACTAAAGGCAAATGAAAATTTGAATGAGCCTCTAAAATAAGTAGAAAAATCTGATAAAAGATTTTGCCTACAAACCCTAGATTTTGGAATTACTAGGTTATATAAAATTGTCAACATTTCCACAAAACCCTAGCAATTAAATGATGAAAATGCAAGGAAAAATTTTGAATTTTTAAAATTTTTCTATAGTTTATATCATATTTGATTCAAAAATCATGAATTAGGAAAATTTAGGAAGAATTGATGTAATTTAGTAAGCCAAACAATGCATTTATTTTGTATTTTTCTAATTTTTCATTTTTTTTGAAATTTTCTCAATGTAAAAAAATAAATGACCAAATAAATGAATGAAATCACACCAAATCTGAAGGAAAACACTCAAAAAGTTGCAATTTAAGTCCAAAAACATGGGTTCACCAAAATGTTTAGGGTAAAATTGGATTTGTTGATCTTTTGTTGTTTAGATGTTAAAATCTGCCTCTCCACTAAACATTGAAGGGTCTAGGGTTGAGTGGCGAGCACTATCATACCCTAGATCACTTACAAATGAAGGGAAACTTGGATTAGGGAATTAATTATCAATTTATCCTTCTCTTATGTCTAATTAACCATTAAAACCCTAATTATACAAATACGGCAACAAATTGACGAATAACAGAAAAAGCTCTTGCAGACGGAAGTAAAATAACAAATCACAGAATACTTGTTTTCAGGGTTCCAAGGTGGAATAGTTGGGGACATTGGTATGGGTGCCTAAGTCCAAGGTACCTACTTTTTTGGGAAATCTAGACATCCTTCCGACACTGATCAGCCTTGTAACTTCTATTTCCTAAAAACTTTCTATGGAGGACACTGTTGTGAGTGCCCTAGTCCTAGAAGTACTCCTTTGTTTGACTTTTCTTCAGATCCTGAATCCTTGATGCCTGCCAAGCCTTCCTGTAACTCCACTTTTTCCATATATGACACCTATAACCTGCAATCACAAGACTTGGTTTGGGGATTGTGGTGTTTAGAGGCTTGCCTCAGTCAAGCCCCGAAAGACACTTAAGTCTCCAAACACTGTTGTCAGACAAAGAGTGCATTCCCTTGTGAGGCAGAGGCAAAAACTGAAGGAATCAATGATAAAAACACAATGATATGTCACCTTGTAGTGAAGATCTCATGGAGGAAGATGCTCTTCATGCCATGAGGAGATTGATGCTCAAATATGCAAATATCAACACACAAAACATACAAGTCTGCTCTTGCAACACAATAGAAAGCCTTGAATCACCTTGAGAATGCCTAAAGTTCACAATGATCATCTAGTTGAAATCTAGTTTACAAATGAATGCCTACACATGCTTATATATGCAACGACAAGCACTCCCACCAAGATATTTAAAATTCAAACTTACCGTGTCGGCAAAGGGACAACTAAAGGTCATAAACTGACACCTAATAATTAGGGCTACCCCAAAATAGGGCAAGGTACAGCTCAAGGGGTCCACCTAGGTCCCATTTGCCATGAAACCTAGGTCTCATTCCATCAGAATGCCAAAATATGAAATAAAATGTCCTAAATGCATGCTAAAGACCCGGGAGCTAAACCTTATGAGGGAAAATCCCCCAAGGGGACATTTTCTAACATTACACTCTGCTTATAAATATTAATCTTTGACATGTTTACTATGTTTTTGATTGGAGTACCATCTACGTTGTCTAGTTTTATTGACCCATTTTCTAGTACTTCTCATACACGAAAAGGTCTTAACTGCTAGACCTTGAACGGCTTAATCTCATTTTGATCATTGTATTTGAGGAATAACTGTCCATGTCAGAAGTTCATTCTCTAAGGGTGCTTATCATTCCAATACTTGAGGTAGTTTTGCATCACCTTGATAAACCACTAAGCCAGGACTTGTCATTCATCCAGTCTATTTAATTGCAAAAACCTAGATCTATTAGGCTTTCTATGTCACCCAACCATTTCTCCATTGCTATCCTCAAACATGGAACCAAGTATTTTGTTGGTACTATGGATTCTTGATCATACATCAATTGAAAAGGTGTATGTCCTGTTGTTACCTTGTAAGTTGTACGATAAGCCCATAGTACTACTGATAGCTTCTCTTCCCAATCTATCCTATCAATGCCACATGATTTGTTAATGACAAAAACTAGTATATTATTTGTTGCCTCTACCTGACCATTTTCTCTTGGATAGTAAGGACTTGACAATTGATGTGTGAAATGTTTTAAACTCTATTGTCATAAGTTGAATTACATGGTTGACGAAGTGTCCCACATGATCACTTGTTAATTGAATTGGAATTCCATACCCCATGACTATTTGTTCGTAGATGAACCTGGCAGTACTTAATGATGTGTTGTCTTCATAGACTCTAGCTTCTACCCATTTTGAAAGGTATTCAGTTTCCACTACTATGTATTGGCACCAATGTAGTTGGTTGTCTTTCAACGACCCTATAAAATTAAGTCCCCTTCTCTTAAACTACTCTTGGGGCTGTGAAGGTGACAAAGGCATGTAATCCCTCTTTAAGGACTTCCCTACCCTTTGGCATGTAACACACCCTATTACCCACTCTCGGACATATGTGTGTAGTGTTGGCAACCATAATCCTTCTAGTAAAACTTTTCTCACCATGGCATCTGGTCCCATATGTCCACCAGTTAACCCTTCAAGAGCTTCTTGTAATACTCCTTCCCTCTCTTCAGTCATCACATATCTTCGAAGTATGTTGTTCAGTCCTATTTTGTATAGGAGCCCATTTATTAACTGAAATTTTATACCTTTTAGAGATGACTTTCTCCTTTCTCTTGGTGGAATGTCTCTAGGAAGTGTTGAAGTAGATAGATACTCACTGATATCATCATACCATGGTGGTAAAGAAGCAATCTTAAATAGGTGAGCATCTGGGAAATCTTTGTTTACCCCTTCCAGAGGTTGTCCTGACTTAATCTTGGAGAGTTGGTCTACTATTACATGGCTCTTCCCTAGGCATACTACTATTTTGATTATAAATTCTTACAAGAGTAATAAGGTCATCTGTTGATGCATCCTTGTATGATTGGCTTATTCACTAGATACATCAATGCCTAATGGTCTATGAAGAAGGTGAAGGGTGTTACCAATAAGTAGTGCCTAAACTTCTACACCGTGTATACCATCCACAATGCTTCCCTCTCTGTTGTACTATAATTGCATTCTGCACTCAAGAGTAATTGACTCGCAAAGAATACTAGGTGTTTGAGTCCTTGTAGCCTGACTTGTGCTAGTGTAGCTCTAGTTGCAAAATTGGAAGCAACTACATGCACATGAAATTCCTTGTCTCAATTGGGGTAGGTGAGTATGGGTGAACTAATTAGCCACGTCTTTAATTCATTGAAGGCTTTTTCTTTCTCGTCCAACCAAATGAATGTTACTCCCTTCCTAGTAAGCATGTCGATCGGGTAGGAAACTTGTGCAATGTTCTTTATAAACCATCGATAATAACCGACATGGCTGAGAAAGGACTTTATACCCATCACATATCCTAGTGCCTCCATTTGTACAATAACTCTTATCTTATTTGGATTTATCTTTAATCCTGCTTTGTATACTGTGTCCAAGTAGTTTTCCCTATGGTACCATGAATTGACACTTTTCAGGTTTAGGGCTAGCCTTGACGATCTACAATGCTCCATGCACATACTAAGGGCTTTCAGATGGATTTTCTGGTCACTATAAATTGACCAATCATCGAGAAAGGTCTTAAAATTTTGCACTGACATATTGTCAAAAATGTGAAGAATGATCCTTTGGAAGGTGGCTAGAGCATTGCACAACCCAAATGACATTATGTTGTAGGCATATACCCCATCTTCTACCACAAACGTAGTGTTTCACTCATCAAACTAGAAATAGAATTCTCTCTGTCAAGTGTTTTACTTGTCATCAATTCTTCACTCACCGGCCTAGAGTTGTTGAGTGTTCTAGTTGTCAGTTGAGAGTTCTTGAGTGCTTCACTTGTTGTCTAAGAGTTTTTGAGTGCTTCACTTGTCAGCCGAGAGCTCTCGAGTGCTTCACTTATCAGCCGAGAGCTCCCAAGTGCTTCACTTGTTGGCTGAGAGCTCCCGAGTGCTTCACTCATCAGCTAAGAACTCTCTCCAATTTCTCTTATTTGAATCATATTGCATCCAAGTTGAAAACCTCATATTTTTCCATTTGCCAATGGAAAAGCCCACTGAATGAGATTGTCTTGTCTTCATAACACTCCTATAATCTCAATATCCCCTCATCATTAGGCTCCATAGGCCCTCTTCTCTCTTCAATGGATGTCTCTCCTCCATTTGAATTAGAGTCAGATGCCATTTCTTCACTGACAGTCTGAGTTCTCAGGTCAATCACAAACTTTTTCCCCTTTTTTTCTATTGACAATGTAATCTTCTTCCAGTTGTGGTTGGCCTTAGAATCTATTAGCAACCCTCGGACAAGTGATGCATCATATGTTGCATTGTGTATTGTAATGACTACAAATATCAATAAAAATCATTGAGTGCCAATGGTTACCTTTTGAGCCATTAGCACTCCTAGTGCTTTGATTCTGTGCTGGTCGACTCCCACCAACTAGAAGTTTTGTGGCCACAGGTGGGTTTCTCAAGATTTTTCCAAGTCTCCTCAAGTAGCACATTCATCCCAGAACCCTTGTCGACTATAGTTCTTGTTAGGTTCCTCCTGAGAATTTCCATATGCACAACGGTTGGTTTCTTTCCTATATTGATTGCCAATAGTCTTGGGTTGACAACTTGCTTGTCATGTGGTGGTGGTTCTATTATAACATCCTCATCATCCTTGTTCTTAATTTTTTCTTCTCACACCACATTAGATATTGCCATCTTCAACTATGGCATACTTTCCAGGAGATTGGCTAGATCCCTACTGGAATGGTGGTTTGCAACACTTGACTTGTAATATTTCTATCAGACTCTGATCAAATGGCTGTACTTACCTATTTATTTCAATACCTCTGTTCTGTCTCCATGGCATAGTCAACTTCATTTCTTTCATCACAGAGTCTCTACTTCTCAGTTTGGGGATCTGAATAGCTTTCCTTCTTTGCTTGTGCTCGGGTGACGACAAAGACTTCATCTTCTTCTTCTATATGAATAAAATTGATAGTACCCTTTTGCTTTAGGCAATCATTATCTTTGTAGTCACTGAGCCCACACTATTTGCATTATTCATTCATTTTGTTACGATTATTGTTCTATAATTCCCTTGCAAAGTGCCCCCATTCACTACATTGATGATATTGAATCATTGGCCATCCTTTTAATCATATTGTATGCAGCTTCTCCCCCCATTGTTGTTATTAAATTGGTTATTCCCTCTTCTTTGGTTGTTCTGATAGCTACCTGGAGATGCATTCTCATTGTTTTGTTGCGGTGGTGTAGTTGGTGGGGTAGATTGTTCACCCTGTGTGGAGCACTTGGGTGCTCCCTGTTTTCAAGTTATATGGGCACTCTTTGATGGAATGCCCCATCACCTGACATCTATCATAGAACATCTTCTTGGGGTAGTTTACCTTGACATGACCCTCATTATTGTATTCTATGCACCAGAGTTATTTGTTTTCCTTTCTAATTTCTTTGTCTGCTTTGAACTCCTTCATCATTCTTATCATGTCTTTTCAGAGTGCCTTTATAGCTTTAGATTCGTCATTGCTATCGTCTGAGCTTTCATCATCATAATCCCTCTTCTTCCCTCAAGTCAACATATTATCTTAACTTTCAATGTCCATTTCTCAGTTGTAAGCCTCGGTGTACAGTAATGGCGATATGATCTTCATTTTTCTAAGCAAGGGAATCAAATGATTGCCCTCAATAAACTAGAATTTCTTCAATCCATCTATAGGTTCCTTCTCCAGTTTTACCAGAAGCTCTTTCAACCTACAATTATAGGCTTGTACATTTTCATGTTTTTCTTGTTTTGTATTGTAAATTTAGGCAATAATTTCATTATCATCCCTCAAGAGTTTGAATTATTCCTAAAATGCCTTCTTTAATGCATCCCAACTACTTTTTGAACTTGCCTCGAGTTCAATGTACCAATCAATAGCTATACACCTAAGGGTTTCAGGAAACAATTTCAGCCAATAGGACCTATCATCTTGTCCGTTGGCTACCCATATAGTTTCACAAGTTTTATATTGTCTAACTAGATCCTTTGATCCATTTCCAAGAAACTTTAGTAGATTATGCCTCTCCATACTTGAACTACCCAGCGGAGTCACCATCTTTCCTTGGCACAACTTTAGTGTTTAGTTTCTAGTCAGAGATTTTTGACCCGTATGCCCCAATGTTGTCCACGCACTCTCAAACATAGAGGTGTTCTTTACTCCCCCCTCCTCAAAAAATCTCACGCTCTTGTTGCTCACTAGGTTTTTCTATGCTCCTCTAGTCTCAGAGTTGTAGGCTCACGCTCATTGATGCTCAACTCTTCAACCCATCGAGTAATGTCTTCGTTTATCTCCAAGGGCGAGTCTTACCATGATTTCTCTTCCCACTCATTAGTTGAGTTGTCCACCTAGTTGGCAAGATGTTCTTCAATCTCGTCAAGGAGTGGTACCTGCTTTGCTAATTCCTCCAACTCTTTATTTGTATGTTGCCATAGTTTAGCACTTTGTCATATGTCAGGAATTTTCTTCTCCTCCCAACTATGACTCCAACTAACACTTCTATTCCTTTCTAGTGGTGGGCTTTCAATCTCTAGAAATAACCCTTCTGTTTCCTCAATGATTCTTTTCAATCACCTCCTTCTTTCCCTTTGTTCTTGTATTCTTAATGTGTTGGTAGGTGGCGACTGATTAGGGAAGTACTGTACACTAGCCATGTATCCTTACCAGGGTTTGCGGGCACAACCCCCAATTTTTTTTTGTAACCGACATAAAAAACCCTATTTTTTTAACTGACATAAGGCTTGATAAAAAGTGGCTAAGGGTTAGGGTTTTGTTGATATATTGTATTGTAGCATTTGCAATGATATTGAGTTGTAGGGATTGCTGGTTGTAATTGGTTTGATTTACTGGATAATAATATTGGACTCTCTATTGGTGGATGTAGCCCGAGTTTGGATGAACCACGTTAAAAATTTTCTCTCACTGTTATTATTTCTGTGTATTTTTCATTCCTCTATTTAATCTTTATTTGCATTTAATTGATATCTTCTGCCGGCTAACCCTAACACAATGGTCTTCATGTTTCATACTTAGGTGCTTCCTAACCGCTTCTTGGTCATCTATAATTATTTAGATATAATGGCATGAATTGTATTAATTAATTGTATGGTGTGCGGCGTTAATTAGTATTGCGCTCCTCTTCCCATTTCACATATTTTTTGTACCTTTGTAGTATCTATTGATGACGTTGCTCCCTTTCTCTTTCTTCATGTAGGTCTTGCAAGATTAGATAGTTCCTTGTTAAGAGCCTCAACATACATGTGAGGAGATTATTGGCTTCCCTGTTCACTTCTATATATTTTGAGATTATCTCTTCTGATATTTCTCTATGATGGGCTCCATTTCTTATGTATTGTCGCACTAATACACTCCACAGATATATCGAGTCTTGTGTCAAGTCATCCTCTCAGTCATTTTCTTCTTGATCATTATCTTCTCTATCCATTTCTTCTTCTGGACACTCTTCTATCTCTTCAGTGGGTCATGGTTCTTCACTCAATTGAATCAGTTGATCCATTATGATGCCATAATCATCGTCCACTCAACTCGTAATTGACTATTCAACCTATCACTAACTATTCAACTCGTCATCGACTACTCAACTCATCACCTTTCAACCCAACTCTGAATAAGCAATGGAGCCAAAATGTTTACTACATATTGAGTCTAAATAGAACATATAAAGTAAATAGAATATATATGAACTGAAAGTAAAATAACATCATAACAATATATTCATTGCAAACTCACAACAAAACTCATATATATTATCTTAGAATTTGCCCATACAATGAAATCAAAATTGAATTTTCCCCAATACAATGATATGATGAGTATATAAAGGAGGCCGGTGTTTTCCTGGATGGCCTACTGTCGAGAGATAACAACCAAAACATAACTAATTACAACAAGTATATTATGTGACTAACAAAATTTACTCCTTGAAGTAGAATAATCCATGTCCCTTGCTCTCTTAATTGATTCTTGCAGAGTGGGAGGGTCAAAATATTTAACCCATCCATGAAGAGGCTCAACCAAACCCTCAATGAATAAGAAAATAAGTCTTCTTTCCAAAACATTAGGCACCATAATGAAGAGTCTTTGAAAATCAGCCACATAGGAATCCACAGAGTCATATTGTTTCAATTGTGCCAAGTCTCTGAAGTGCAATTCAGGATCCTTCTTCTCAAATCTTTAAATCAACCTGACTAAAATCCACATATGAATCAATGAGGACATGACCTAGCATCACCATCCCATGGTACCACTACTCATGGGCATCTCCTTCCAAGTGAAGAGTTGCATATTGAATTGCCTCTTTTTCTATCATAGGATCAAGGGAAAAATAAGTGTCAAGATTTAGCACCAATGCTCATGTAGTGCTTTTATCAGATCCATCAAAGATAGGAATGGACAACTTGCCCTCCCTACATTGCAACTCCTAATTTTGTTTGGCTCTATCTCTTCTAGGCTTGTTTCTCAACATGAGTTGCAAAATTTTGTTTCTCATCTCCTAGAGCTTTGTATTCATGCAAATAATACAAATACCCCTCTTTAATAGGTTGTTTTTCTCCATTGCCTTGTGTAGCACCCTCTCTATGCAAGAAGGTGTGCATCAAGGGTTTTGACATTATTGACCCTTCAACAATTCTAGGATTGTTGCGGTTGTTATTTCTACTATTAGCAAAATTACTAGCTTCTCCACCGTTGGCCTGGTTATTTTGGTTAATCCCTACAATTTTCATATTTTTCATCCATTAAGTCAATAACTGAGTTAATTGTTGCTTCCCTCTAGAAATATCATTCAGAATATGTAATGTGCTAATATTCTCATCTCTTCTCTCTCCCATGGCTTCCTCAACCACTTCTTCCCTTTCTATACCAACAAATGTGTCAATCTCTCCTAGTATCTCTAGCAGATTATCTTTCCTTCTTCTCAAAGAATGTCAAGCAGAACCTTCAGTCGGCTGCATAAGAACACTTTTTCTACATGCAACCATCAAACTTCACACAGGCTGGCAAGAAAACTAGCTCTGATACCACTGTAATAGGCACACCCAATTTTTTTTATTTTTGTAAATATAAATGCAAATGCAATGTCCTAACATGTTTTGATCACCGAGATCCTAGTGTAGGCAGGGTGAGAGAATATGGTGCTTCAGACAACACACAACTACTATGGTGAATGCAATTACAAAATGTTCCATGATAACACACAAGGCGGCAAGCTGTCCTTATCTTCACTTCTTCAGTGAAGTGACCGATGCAATACAATATGAAACACACAAAGCGGTTGGGCCATTCTTATCTATGCTTATTTAGTGGAGTGTGTTGGATGCAGTTACAGAATGAGCACACAAGGCTGCTGAGCTAACCTTATCAACACTTATTTAGTGGATGTGTGTGAATATGCCACCGAAAAAATGTCTAAGCTAATCTAGACCAAAGTGGTTGATAACATTAAGCTTGTTCAATACCAAAAGGGCCAAATTTAAAATGCTATATGAACTAGTAGTATACCATCCAGTTTTACAATATGGAATGCATGTTTTAACATGCCTCCAACAGTACTACAATCTAGGGTTATAAACAAGAATAAAATACACTACGAGCTGACAAATATAACAAGTAATTTTGTACCAAGCTGGAATATCTATATTCTGATATAAAATTCAAACTGTTACAAACATCCAAATCAATTCATACATTCATAAAAATTCATGCTTCCAAGCAACATAAAGAAAATATAGAGTACCAAAATGAATTGTAATCAAGGTCAGTTACGGCTATCCAAAATAATGTATTTCTATCCATTGCATGATGAACTATAATATATTGAAAGGAACCATTGTCTTGCCTGAATAAGCTTTTGCAAGTCAAGGCAGAGGAATATCCGACTACAAAGACAAATCTTGATTGCCGGAATGGTTCTTACTACCACTCCTATGATATTGATTCGACAAAGTAAGTAAAAATATGAATCTCATGCATAAGGATTATATGGTTTAGATTTTTGAGTTGCAGTAACAAGGACACTCAAAAGAATGCAAAACAATATTCATAGCACAACATACAAATCCTGCGAATGCTTTTGGAAAGAGGGTGCAAATGCTACTTCCAAAGATTGAGTAAAGAATCATGATGAAAAGGATGAACACCAACAAATAAAGGCATGCCCCCTCCTTCCCCCGTTTGCATGCAAGAAGGAACGTTTCTTCTTGCGTGCGGGCAGAGTGGAGGAGTTACACACAAGACTCCAACTCGCACACCACCAAGTGCTCCTCAAGAGGTGAGCGAAAATATATTTTATTTAATATACATAAGGAAAATAACTCTTACCAACTTGAAATATATACGTATATATATGTGCCTTGGCCAAGGCTACGATGATATAGTTGTCTAGACTTAGACTTAGGCAATATTGTTGTTTTTTGATTCTCGTAACCACACCTCTCCCTGTTGATATCGCTTTTTCCTTGTTAATTGATTTATCCTACAAACACTTTGACAATTAATGGAGGTTAAATCATTTCCTTGATAGGAACATTAATATATATATTATATCCATGCATACATTCATTCTCACATATAAGTGAAAAATATTTGTATATAAAAGAAAATTATTCTCACATAATTATACACATTATCTAACGAATCAATTTCATATTCACATGAAAGCAGTTATACACAACTAACAACATAACCAACGTTTCATTGTTCAGAAGAAGGGGATGCAACATATTCTTCCCCTTAAGAATCATCGTCCTTGATGATTATTTATCAATATTTATCAAAATTTAACAACATAGTCTCATATAAGTCTTAATTGTTTGGGAATAAATAAGGAAACTTTTGATGAATCTCATCATAATCTTCCCAGGTGGCATTCTCTTCTGAATACTTGTCCCACTGGACCTTACATTGTACCACCTCACAATTACGTAAGTGCAGCTTACGTATCTTGAGTACTCGGAGTGGCTCTATTGTGATCACCCCAAGGTCCCATACTTGCAATGATTTCCAATCAATCATATGTTAGAGTCTGCATAATATTTCTTGAGATAGGAAACATGAAATACATTGTGAATTCTAGCGAGAGTTGGGGGTAGAGCAATTCTATATGTCACAGGATTAATAATTTCTAGAAATTCAAAAGGTCCCACATATCTTGCGGCTAACTTAGAGGCTTTCCAAAATTTTATATAGCTTTTATGTGGTTTTACTAGCAAAAGAACTTTTTCTCCCACTACAAATTATCTGGGAATACGTTTTGCATCCGCATAACTCTTTTGCCGGTCATTGGCCTCTTTTAGCCTCTGCCTGATTATTCTTACTTGCTCTTCCATTTATTGAAGCATTTCAGGTCCTAGAATGATCTCGTCTTCCCACCTGTTCCAACTTATAGGGGTTCTACATTTGCTGCCATATAGTGCTTCAAAAGGTGCCATTTTTATTGTTGACTGATATGAGTTGTTATAAGAAAATTCTACCAAGGGTAAATATTCCTCCCACCTATATTGTTGATCCATACAATACATTCTAAGTAGATCCTCTAAAATTTGATTTACCCTTTCCGTCTGACCATCTGTCTCAGGATGATAAGCTGTACTAATATTTAACTAAATCCCCAAGGATGAAAATAAGGTCTGCCAAAATTTGGATGTCATCCTGGCATCTCTATATGATATGATCTTTTCTGGTATTCCATGGAGATGAAAAATTTCTTGTACAAATTTTTGTGCGATCACTGGTGCCCCATCTGTCAAATTTCCTTGTATGAAATGTACCACTTTGGTGAGTTTGTCCACTACCACTAATATGGCATTATGCCTGTTCCTAGTCATAGGTAAACCTTGTACAAAATCCATACTAATAATTTGCCATTTCCAATCAGGTACACCATGAGGCTGAAGTAATCTTGCTGGATGCTGATGCTCTACCTTAACCTTCTGACATTCGAAACATCCTGCCACAAATCTTGTTGCGTCCTTTTTCATTCGTTTCCAAAAATATAACGGTTTGACGTCAGTCATTATCTTGGTTACTCCTGGGTGTCCTGGATATGGTGCAGCGTGTACTTCTTTCCATATTGTTTTCCTTAACTTAGAAGATTTTGGAATATACATCCTACCTTTAAATCTCAAAAGCCCATCTGCTTCAATGTGAAAACCTTCATATTTAGGCTCCCATGGATTTGATTGAAGAGCTTCTCAAACTTGCAAATAATATTCATCTTGATTTAATTTTTGAATCACCTGTGTTCTAAAATTAGTGTTTATTGACACCATTGCCATTATATGCTTCCGTCGACTCAATGCATCAGCTACTTTATTTTCCTTGCCCTTAATGTAACTGATCTCGAAATCATAATCTGAGATTAACTCCATCCACCTTCTCTGGCGAGCATTTAGATTGGGTTGTGTAAATATATACTTCAAACCTTGATGATTTGACTTAAGTTCAAAAGTTTTTCCTAATAAATATTGTCGCTACATTTGCAGGGCATGAACAATAGCTGCTAACTCTAAATCATGGGGTGCATAATTTTTCTCATATTGTTTCAATTTTTGAGATTCATAAGCCACTACCTTTCCTTATTACATTAACACTCTGCCTAATCCATCTCCTAATGCATCTGTTATAACTACAAAATGACCATTAGGATCTGGTACTAATAATATTGGGGCATTTGTTAATTTTTCCTTTAATAGGTTAAACACCTCTTGACATTTTTTAGTCCATTCAAATATTTTTCCTTTTCTTTGAAGAGAGGTAATGAGATGAGAAATTATAGAAAAATCTCTGACAAACTTTTTGTAATACCCAGCTAATCCCATGAAACTTCTAACCTCAAGAACATTTTTTGGTACTGACCAATCCACTATAGCTTTTATCTTAGCAGGATCCACTGCAATTCCTTTAGCTGATATTATATGCCCCAAATATTGTATCTCTTTCTAGAAGAAGGTATATTTTGACAATTTTCCATATAGTTTATGTTCCCTTAACTGTTGAAGAACTATTTGAAGGTGTTGAAGGTGCTCTTCCTCATTTTTGGAGTAGATAAGAATCTCATGTAAGAATACCAATACAAACTTATCTAGGTAATCTCTAAAAACACTGTTCATTAAATTCATGAACGCGACTGGGGCATTGGTGAGTCCAAATGGTAGAACTGTGAAATCATAGTGTTCATATCTAGTTCTGAATGCCATCTTATGAATGTCTTCCTCTTTTAACCTGAGCTGATGATATCCTGACCTCAAATCTATTTTTGAGAATACTACAGCCCCTTTCATTTGATCAAAAAGATCATCTATTCGAGGTAAGGGATATTTGTTCTTGATGGTAAGATTATTTAGCATTCAACAATCTATACATAAATGAAGAGTCCCATCCTTCTTTTTAACAAAAATCACTGGGGCACCCCATGGTGAAACACTCGGTCACATCAAACCCTTATCCAATAATTCTTGTAATTGTGCCTTTAGCTCCACCAGCTCGAAGGTAGTCATACGGTAAGGTACTTTTGAAATAGGTTCGGCCCCTAGTACTAGATCAATGGCAAAATCAAATATTCTTCTAGGTGGTAACCTGTGTAGTTCCTCAGAAAATACATCTTGATATTCCTAAAAATAAGGGTATTTTTTAGTGAAGGTCTCTTCCTTATCTTCAATTCCCATTTTCCTCTTCTTATTCTAGGAATGCTCTATCACTTCTTTGACTGCTTCCATCTTGACCACAAACAATTTACATCCTTTTCTTCTATTTCTTTTCAGCTGCATAGCCAAAATTTGTCGTACCATAACTTCTCGTTGTTTCCCTTGAATCCTCACCGGGTTCCCTGAATCATCTGTACATTCTACTATCTTAGCATAATAGTCGACCTTAGCCCTATGTTCTTTTAACCAATTCATTCCAATGATCACATCATAGGAACACAGAGGCGCTATGTAAAGGTTGACCTCTATAGTAAAGTCTAGAAATTCAATCTTGGCTTCAAACAAACATTGCTCTACCTGAGCTCTCGTCTGATTAGCATATTCAACCATCCATGATTTGGCCATATACCCAGTTCTTTTAGGGAACCTTCCCATTAACTTAGGTGATATAAAGCATTCAGTGGCTCCAGTATCTATTAAAATAGTTATTGGTTTTCCATAAAGCATACTTGGAGTTTCTATGGGAGCAACTTGGTACTCTACTTGTCTATTGTCAACTGCTGCATGAATTCTTTGCAAAAAAATGGTTTGTCGAGGTGGTAGAGGCTTCCATTGTTGCTGTTCTTGCTGGTTCTTAGAGGGACATTGATTTACGTAGTGCTTACCTCCACAATTGCAACATCCTCCCGGCGGTCCCTTCTTTTCAGTACTTTTACTAGTGTGGTTTTCATCCTTCCGGGGGTTGTAATTATTCTTTTTAATTTGATTATTCTTGTACCCCTTCTTTTTTAAATTTTGCTGTGACTGCTCCCACTTACCTTTGTTATGCTTCCTGTCCCTGAAGGAATCATCTTTCTTCAATCTTTGTTCTTGTCGAACAGCTTTCTCATAAGCCTCATCCATAGTCTGAGGCACCAAAACATCTATTGGTCCTCCAATACGATTGTTTAGCTCCATTATGAACTTTTGTACTTGAAAGTTTTCATCCTGTTGGTATTGTGGAACATATTTGAGTAAACAAGTATATTTCTCCCAATACTCATTGACAGTTAGAGGTCCCTACCTGAGGTTTTCAAAATCTAACAGTTTTTTATCATAAAATAACTATGGAAGCCATCTTTGGTAGAATATCCTCACAAATTGATCCCATGACACATTAGCCACTGCCAATCCCATTTCAGCCTTTTTCTTTCCCACCATGTGGCAGCTTCTCTTGCCAACTGGTAGGTTGCCCATGTTGCTTTAGAATTATCCAAATAATCTCGAAGCTCAAAATACTTTTCCATTTCCGTCAGCCATGCCTCTATGGCATCTCCCGAAGTAGAGCCTTCGAACTTAGGAGGTTTTATTTTTTCATATCTTTGGTTAACTCATCAGCTAATCTACTTCTCTTAGTCCTATACTTAATGTTTTTGAGTTATCTTCATGTTGGTCACTTTGATTTTCAGACCTCTCATCTCTAGCTTCAGATTGCCCTTCTACCTTTTTCTCTAGGTGGGCTAATCTAGCCTGAGTTGCTTTCATCATACTCAATATCTGATCTAGTTTATCCATGGAGCTATTGTCCTGATCTTCTCTAAACTCATTTCAAGAATTTTCCATTCTAAAGAAGTTCCTGAAGAAATTAAGAGTTCTAATTAGTTTTCAGTTATTGTTTGTTTGTCATTTAATAGTTTTCACAATGAATTAAGGAGTCTTCCTTTTTGTATAAAATTATTATTTTTTTAAAACTCAAGTCAAATACAAATAGCTCACAAAAATTTTAATTTAATTGAAGAAAAAGACTATCACTCCCTGTGATAGATTCATTAATAATTACAAAATTTCTATCATGTCCTGTGATAGATTTATTGCAATTCAATACAAAAATGGTCATCACTGATTAGTTTATGAATCTTTTTCATTATCAGTGATACGTTCCTCATGATCACTATATTCTAAAAATGGGATAAGTCTATATCTAGGAGTCAAAACTTGATCTCCTTCAGATGTTTCTGGTTTAGTGTGGTCTTTAGATTTGGTCTTGTTTATGTCTGCAATTATGGCAGACTTCACCTTCTCTTTTCCAGAGATTATCCATTTTCTTCTCTCCTTCTAAAGTCTTTTTAGAGCTTCAGCTATTGTTTCCAAATTTACTGGAGGAGAACAACTTGAATAATCATAACAAAGTCTGATCTTCCATAGTCGAATAGATACAGGGTCACAAATCTTTTCCTGGGGTGTTTTTCTTATCAATAACATCCTGAAGAAAACGTCAGTAACTGTTTTCAATGTTCTAAGCATGATGAGCCCCAAGGTTCAGTGTGGAACTTGGTAGCTCTGATACTGTATGTAACACCCACTCTAATCTAACAAAATTGTAAACTTACATCTAACAATAGAATTTCAGCAAAAAGATTAACTAACTATTATGAAAATAGTATTGAATGCAATAGAATTCAAATTTCAACTAACTTTCATTTTTAGCTGAAATAATCTTTTCTAACTAAACACATATAACCAAGAATAAACTAACTAACTTTTGATTAACTATCTCTCTCCAATAAAATTCAAATATTAAGATAGGAAGAGAGATTAAGAAAAGTATAACTTGAATGGTTTCTTGCTGATTTGTTTGTAAGATCCTCCTATGGATTCTAGAAAAAGGAATATCAACAAGGGCTTTATCCACCCAACCAAGACCAACTGGTCTCCTGTGCTTCTTCAACTGAAGAAACCTGACCCTTCATGAGGGTGATTAGCGAGGAATCTAATAACAACAATATGCCTTTGAGCCTGGTGTCAAGAACCTATATCTCCTGATTGATCTTTTCCCTAAAGGTACCTCCTAACTAGAAATATCACTTCGACCAGTGGTATATCTAGTACTTGATAGCTGATAGATGCATATACTACATCGTAACCTTGGCCAAAGATTTCTAATAATTATCTGACACTACTGTGTCATCAGCATTCACCCTTTCTCAGCATTAACATTATTTCATATATTTCTTTTTGGTTACAGGTTTGGACAAAAAACATGTATAATCCACTTGACATACTTACATATTTATAAGAGATACGATGTAAGAACATTTAGACAGAAAGGTATCCTTTAACTCAGTGACCGAAGTCAAATTTCTCAATGAGAATATATATATATATATATATATATATATATGTATGTATAAAGACAAATATTTCTATAGATTCAAAAGATTTGGAATTGAAAGACACATACGGATTCAGGAGATCATTCATGAATTACAGAATAGAAAATATAGAGTAACAAAATGAATTGTAATTAGGGTCAGCTACGGCTATCCAAAATAATGTATTTCTATCCATCACATGATGAACTATAGTATATTGAAAGGAACCATTGTCTTGCCTAAATAAGCTTTTTCAAGTCGAGGTAGAGGAATATGCGACTACAAAGACAAATCTTGATTATCAGACTGATTCTTACTACCGCTTCTATGATATTGATTCGACGGAGTAAGGAAAGATATGAAGCTCATGCACAAGGATTATATGGTTTGGATTTCTGAGTTGCAGTGACAAGGACACTCAAAAGAATGCAAAATAATGTTCATAGCACAACATACAAATTCTACAAATGCTTTTGGAAAGAGGGTACGAATGCTACTTCCAAAGATTGAGTAAAGAATCACGATGAAAGGGTGAACGCCAACAAATAAAGGCATGCCTCCTCTTTCCCCCATCCACATGCAAGAAGGAATGTTTCCTTCTTGCGTGCGAGTAGAGTGGAGGAGTTACACACAAGACTCTAGCTCGCACACCACCAAGCGGTCCTCAAGAGGTGAGAGAAAATATATTTTATTTAATATACATAAGGAAAATAACTCTTACCAACTTGAAATATATACGTATATATATGTGCCTTGGCCAAGGCTACGATGATATAGTTGTCTAGACTTAGACTTAGGCAGTATTGTTGTTTTTCAATTCTCGTAACCACACCTCTCCCTGTTGATATCCCTTTTTCCTTGTCAATTGATTTATCCTACAAACACTTTGATAATTAATGGAGGTTAAATCATTTCCTTGATACGAACATTAATATATATATTATATCCATGCATACATTCATTCTCACATATAAGTGAAAAATATTTGTATATAAAAGAAAATCATTCTCACATAATTATACACATTATCCAATGAATAAATTTCATATTCACGTGAAAGTAGTTATACACAACTAACAACATAACCAACGTTTCATTGTTTAGAAGAAGGGGATGTAACAAAAGGGAAAAGGATCATAGGCACCTTCAAGGAATTTTCACAACAATATGACCTCCTCCCATTAATGGTATAACCCCATAATGACTATTTCTGGTACAACTAGCAACAAATCTAGAACTCACCAACACTAAGCAAAAACACACACAAAATCACTCCAAAATATGCACTCCAAAGCACATCAAATATATCCATCTTCAGTAAATACTTGGAAAAATCTTCACTTGTAGCACAAATGTGATCTTAGGATGAAATCACCACTTTTATCTAGGAGGGTTTCCATCCTTGAAATTGGTATTTCAGGAGGGCTTTCATCCTCAAGAAATAATGGAAGACTCAAGTCTCAGTCAGAGAAAAAGCAAATGTAAATTGATAGTCTAACCCTTAAAATGATCTCAACTCCTTATAAATGCACTTTTAGGGCAACTCAGTTTGGAATAAAATATTAATTACAGTTTTCCCATATTCTCCTCAAAAAAAAAAAAAATAAACCTTTTATTATGTGTAGGAGTCCCCTTTTTCCCCATTGAGCCTTGTGCCCGCTTAACTGCACAACTTAATGTCACTTTATTAAATAATCAAATAAGTTGTCAAATGAGAAATATAAAGTTACTTTTTGACAACTTAAATAATTATTTAAAACTATTTCCCTTTACCATAACAATTAGCCTATGGGAAAACTTAGGAAAATAAGCTAATTGCCACTAAATTTCTCATTTGTGAGGAGACATTACACATTCTCCCTTGGTGTCTCAAGAAGCCTAGAGGATTCAACAATTTATAGAAGATGAGTGCCATAATGAGTCTATAAATTCTTCATCTCTCATAGATGGTCGAATACAAAAACTCCTCAAATGAAAAGTAGTTGGATTCCAATAAAGATGCCCTCGTTCTTTGGCAATTCTGATGGACAAGTTCTATTTTGACTACAGGTTTCAATATCTTTATCACATGCTCCAAATAGAAATGGCTACCCAACATGACATTGCAGCTGAAATAGAAGAAGCAATCATTCCTTCTAAAAATATATATGTGGAGCTTTAGGAACAAAAGCAATGCTTCCAAGTTCAAATGATAGAATTGGAGAAGAATAGGTTGGTAGAGAAAAAATAAGAGGTATTGGAACTTCAAGCAACCAATGGGAAGGGTTGCTCATAGCTTATGGAGACCATGGAAATGGTCAAAAGTTCAAGGGTGTGTGAACTTCTTGCCACTCATCATTTGAAAGAAAGAACTAAATAAGTCTACAAGTATTAAGTTTCTATTCAACACACTATGACCCCACCTTCCATTTCAGCAGATATTGAAGTACCACCAAGGATGTCTCCTTCCCTTACTAAACAACGATAGCTTTCATTTTGTTTTTAATTGTTGTATAGAAGCTGATTTTATTTTTTTTGTCATGGGGGTGGGGGGCCGGGGTGGATGATGTAGTTAGCGAAAAATGCTTTTGTTATGTTTTTTTAATTTGGTTGCACTTGAATATGTAATATTCCCTTGTCAGCTTTCAAGTAGTTGTGAGGAGTCAGTTGTTAATGGTTATGGACAGCTATGATTCTTTGGCATCCATTAGATATTTGAAATAGTCTTCTCACAGGCAGGAGAAGCTGGTCTAATCTTGTTAGATGCTCCTTGGTCTATATTTTTGTACAAGTAATACTCTGAATGAATAAATCAATCATTTGTATTGATCTACAAATTCCTGGTATAATTCTATGTATCTCTTTTATCTCAGTTTCCTTTGCTATAGACAACGTTACTATTAGTATGTAAACAGAGGCCATGGAAGAACAAAAAGGAAAGAAAAAAGTGGTGAGCTAATATGTAAGAACCCTTAGTAGACCTGACCCAAAATTTTGGTTTTGATTCCTTTAATGCTCTAGAAAATAAATGTTCAAAACCCTCTAAATTCTAGTCTAAATCTGATATACTGATGTTGTGACATTTGTTTCAATGTTTTTCAATGTAATTTTGACAAACAAACATAAAATAAATGTACCCAAATGTATAACAACAACATCCCACTCCAAGGATAACTTTATTTCTCAAAGCAAGAGGACTGATTACAATAAAATCAGGTCTAATATAACTCAGATAAGACTGATAACAACATATGACAGTGATTACAAAGATGATTCAAATTAAAGATTTGAATTCTAGACTGATTACAACATATCCAATTGAGAATACACCAATGATATGATGTTGTAGAAGATGGAGAAGGTCTTATATGAAATAAATATGTCTGCTATGATGAAAACCCTAATGTAAATGTAAAATACTTTTGGATTTGACCATGTTAATTTTTTTCTCTCAACGTTTCGGATCACACTCCATGATCCATCATTAGGAGAAAGAGAGAAAGAGAAAAGAGACAAATTTGTTTCTCTTCTCTTTCTCTCTTTCTCCTGATGATGGATTGTGGAGTGTGATCCAATACGTTGAGAGAAAAAAATTAACATGGTCAAATCTAGAAGCATTTTACAATTACAATCATGGACTATGGAAAATTAATGAACCCTAATGTAAACAACCCAATACAATTTCCTTTATGGCCATGAACCTCTCCAAAAGGCAACGATTAGACTTGTGATGGAGCTCTCAAATCCTAGTTGCCAAAGTATGATGAAAATGCCACCAACAAGACCTGATTTCCAATCTCATGTGTTTGTAGTGTTCTAAAATTGAAACCAGCTTGTAAAATGATGATGAACAAACCCTCCAAATGTGGCACCAACTCCTCCAACAAATCTCAAACCCTAGGCGATGGGAAAACATGATACTTCTTCCTAAAAAACTCCAAGATATGCCTATATGATTACACAAATCTGCAATTTGTCCATAATGATATCAAATACTTTACAAACTCTAATGGCCAGCAAAGATAAAATTTAGATCTACCTTCAAAAACACATTGATTCCTTCATGAAACCCTATGATATCAATACAAAAATAAACCCTCAATACCTGCAATCAAGTATTCTTCAATCCTCACCATATCATATTTATATTTTGGCACAAATCATATCAATTTGATTTTCAAACCCTAGCTGGTATAACTTGCAAAAATAATTGTCTTTGAAGCTCCAAAGTGATGTCGAATCCTACATATATACTCAATAACAAACCCCATATGGATTCATCTCTCAAAGTGGAATTGGGTTTTCATTCAATCCATGATTTTCTAATGGTTTTTGTCCTCAAAAAATGGTTGAACTAAAATTGCAGATCAAAGGAAAAATCTCCAATATCAAATGACAAATACACAATGATGAAAACTGACATCCAATGTCTTCTTTTATAATGCCCAAATGGAGCACCCAAATTTGCTTTATTTTATTTGGATTTCATGTCCACCATCATAATAATATATTTTTTTATGTAATTTTCCCTTCTTCAAGTGGGACATCCAAACTTGGCATTAAAATATTATTTTATTTTAATTTCCTTTCTCCAAGTGGGGCATCCAATTTGACAATAAATATTATTTTATTTTAATTTCTTTTTCCTTTGTAAAGTGACTTTCCATTCTCCAATATTTAAGTTATTTTTTATCAACTTTCCATTCTCCAAGCTTTAAGTCTCTTTAGCTACAAATAAGTTATTATAACCAACTTTCCAAATGTCAAGGTCACTTTGCAACAATGGCTCAAAAAGGAGACATTACATAACGGGTCAATTTAGGCTTCACATTTCTTCCACTGATGATTGGAACTCATCCATTTGTTGTGTATAACAAGGAAGGAGAGGTGGGGTTGCTTGGTTGCATGAGGGAACATGGTCTTCTAAAAAAACCAGTAAAATTAGTAGCATGGGCAGTAGTATGGGTATTTTTCATTTGTTGTAAGAATGCATATCTTTTTCTGGAAATGTTGTCATTGTAACATGTAATTTGTTCACCACTTGTGTCCAGCAAGTAGGGTGGGAGAAACTAAGCACTCCAAGAGAGGAAGTTCCAAATAGCATGAGATTGGGAATCCACTTCTAGCAAGGAAAAGAGCATCAGAATGATGGATTGCATAACAACCATAACTATAATTTGTACAAAATCTTAGCACAACTGTAGCATTTGCATAGTTGTAGTATGAATATACTTTCAATTAGTGTAACATGCCTATAAGCACTTCAACTAGACTGTACAAACATTATAATGATGTATGGCCTTCATTATAACATAAGCTTCAATATAAAGGAAAGGCATACAGAACAAGTTGTAAAGAGGTCATCATAGTAATTGTTATGATATGGTTTCTAATCCATAGAAAAAATTGTAGCATTTTTTGTGCATCACAAGGGTTGTAGCATGAAAAGTTTCATATTGACAATGCAAACACACTAACCACCATTAAGAAGATCATGGGAGGCACCCCAAAGAAACACCAATTTTTGACATATATAGGTTTCAAAGTGTGACAGAACACCACTACCTCTATCTTGAAGCACCTTAGTGCACATCATCACCTTCAAGAATGAACAAGTAGATGTGAGTAAGACTTGTTCCAAGACACAATGAGCACAAAAATTTGAGAGATGGAAGAAGAATTTTTGTATATTTCAAAGTAAGCTTTTGTGGGACCAATAGTTTGTCTAAGAGGGGAGGTGTAATCTATAAGGATTTATGAAAAGATGATACATCAGCAAAGGGAGTCACTTTTGAGTTTTCAGAGCAGAAATGTATTCCAAGAACCAGCAATATAAAACCATCAGCGTGCACTAAGGGACATTTTTATCATAGCGACAAAAATGAGAATGTGAAGCAAATAGTTTAAGGTTTACTCTTCCAATTCCCACTCTAGAATGAGGATAGGAATCTCCAACACCTATTTCAGGACATGAGGAGATCGGATTTAATTGATAGAGGCATTCCATAATGAATGTAACTACAATTGGAGAATTGGAAAGATTGCAAAGCATTGTACACAAAGAGTGATAATGCAACAAAAAATGAAGGAATTCTATGCGGATTACATAGCTCATATGGTTGAAGTATTTGAAGCTAGAGAGCACTAAGAAGATAGAAAATGTATGGACTGAGTTTTTCACACTTGTAATTGAATTCACTATAAGGAAGCTTGAAGATGTGCAATTGCCACTTCCAACTAATTTTCCTAATCTTGAGGTTAGTAGAATAAAGTGTCTCTCAATAATTTTGATTATTTTTAATTATCTTTCCATTTTGATTGCACATTTTAACTCAAGCTTGTGAGGAATTCACTATCATTTGAATGGAAATTCAAGTAGCATAGCATGAATCAAAAATTGTTTGACCACTAAGTTAACAAGCATGGTTTTGTGATCAATTACAGATTGCCTTTCAACCCAAGCTAGCTTCCTACACTGAGCACTTCCTACAAGTTGTAGATGAGACCATTATTCAACCCTACTCTCTTCAAAATCATTGGCTAGTTGAGAGTATGTTCCCACCAACTACAAGGTGAGACTAACAACCTTTTTTCAATAAGTGAAAGGATCTGTGCCTTTGTTCTCTACTTGAAGTGGAGACCATGGAGCATTTTATTTTTTGACGTATAGCCTACCATGAAATCAATGTGAGGTACTATTGTTTGTATAAAATTTTGGTGGTTCTCTATTCACTTTCTTTTGCTACCTCAATCGAAGATGCTTGGCCCTTTTTCTTTGTGAGTTCACCACTTCCAAGCATAGGACCCTATGTGCAAACCTAGAAGCTAAAACACTAATTATTCCCTCATTTATCCTCATCAAAGATGGTGGAAATGTTAATCACCCTTTGGATACTATTAATTCATGTACATGAGGGAATATCAATGAGGCATCACTCTTCCTTGCAATTAACTACTTAGGGCTCCTAAAAATATTATCTCTCATTCTGTGTTGTGGTTAGTTATCATTCATTTGATTTGAAAGACAAGTATAAACAGACCAAAACATCAAGCTTATTCCATAAATCAATCACCACAAGATTCACATAAGATTAGGAGACCTAGTTCTCACTAACAGGTTAGTTATCCAAACTCCTTTTCGAAACAAAACATGCATAAGAACAAATTCTTTAATCAATGAAAACACTATGCCATTCCCATTCAAATTGTTATACCCACCATGGTTTGCAAGAGTAACACTATCAAAAGATCTATAATGTCTATCACCTTCTAAGTTACCCCATCATTAACATTGTCTAAGAACTCTCAAAAAGTAAGAGGACAATCATTAAAGGTTTAAATCTAAACCACTATTCTATTTTGAGAACATAGATAAATTTACCTCTAAGAGTAGGATCGACCTTAACCATGAAAAATCTAGATGCATATTATGATGGAAGGCATTATGGAGCTTGAAGAGTTTGCTAAGATAAGACCATGATGCTAATCAAAATGTCATTACTTTATTTCTATCTTCCAAAGATTGCATGATCATATTTTCTATCCCAAGAAGGAGCTCATACAATACGAACAACTTGGACCTGTCTACTAACTTTTCTCTTTTTGAATCTAACACAAAATTTGTAAATTTTAATTAGGGCTTTAACATGCAACAATATAAATCAGTACAAAAATGCTATGGAAGCTAAGAGTTTTAAGAAAAGAAATAGCATAAGTTTTACTAAACTTAATTTCATATTGTAAAACATCCCCCTATACATTGATTAAAAACACTCTTCCTATTCCCAATTACTATTCTAAGGTTTTCCTCCAACATAATTGTTCAGAAGTAGATAGAATTTAGTTTAAGAGCCTATGCTAACAAGGTAGCGTGAATAACCAAGTGACACTGTAAAGATCCTAAGGACTCCAAAAGCAATTCAACAACTAAAGTTATTTATACAAGCAAACCGGCATTTAATAACTAATAAATGCATAATTTTAAAACATAACAAGATATTCCATACGGTCATAAACATAAAGTACTAAAACAATATCAATTATCACCTAAATATTACCTTATTTGAGGCATTTCGCCTTCCTGAAATACATAAAATATAAAATAGAAAGAAGCAAGTTGTAAATATAAACTTTCTGATCACAGCGAAGCCCTTTTAAAGAATGATAGAATTGAAGATTCTGAATTCTAAATTTCATCTGATGCCTCCTAGATACAATGATCAACTAAGACTTTATAATTATACACCTATTCTCTAAGAGAATGAGTCGACACCTACTAAACTAAACTTCATGCCATTTGAAGTTTCATGAATATAAATTATAATAGAGGATTGACGCCGGCAAAACAATTTAATCATAAAATGGATGCACAGAGAAGGCCCACGGCTGTTAGACAGAATGCCCCAAAGAGATGTCATTAACAGTATGCAATACTTGCCAGACGTGCACAAAATGGGCGCAGCAAGTAGGTTTAAAAGGTAAGGGTTGATCAAATTTCCATCACTTGAGTAATCCTAGAATACCATTGAATGCTAAGCGTGCATGGTTGATTGATAATTCGGCACGGATGACTTTCATAACAGGGCTGGCTATCTTGAGGACAACCTAAGCTATATCCTATGATGCCAGTTTGGCCTGCAAAAGGGTGCGTGGAAAGTTGCTATTTATGTATATAAATTCTAAAAAAAATGTTTGCACGTCTTAAGTTCTTCTCTCAAACATTAATACAGAAGTGGGCAAGTGCAGAGATAGCTCGTAGACTTGGCCGGTTTATAAGGCCATGCACTGAAGGATAGGATATATCAACAAAATACCAAAAGAGATGTGGCCTCAATTCATGCCACGATTATGAGATATGATCAAGCGATTGCTGAAAATGCAAAGTACAAGAACGGTTCACGGAACGGCGCAACTTTGTCTTGCAAAAAAAACTTATGGAATCTAGGAGATCATTACCATGGTGTAGGAGAGTAGAAACCCTGTCGCTTGCATTTGGAAGATTGAAATAGATTTAAGTTAATAAAGATACAAGTGGAAGAACAAATAAGGCGCACAAACTGTTTGGCAGAACACCTCAAATAGATATCAGCACTTGGAAAGCAATGATTGCAAGATATGGACAAAAAGTGCCGTGCAGGTAGTTAGGAATATCACATGTTTTCACTCACACGAGAGACCCTAATTGCATTTCAGCTACAGTTGATGATACGAGTGCATGGTTGACCTTTTTTGACATTTCTAGACACCCACAATTGTTTCATTGCGATGCCAATTAACTAATTAACCAAATTGAAGTCTCTAGATCCAAAATGATTGTAAGATATGCACAAAATGGTTTTGTTGAAAAAGATTAAGAAACTTCCATGCAAAAGCAATTAGCAAGAGTTAAGCCAATTCATGCACCTTAGGCAGCATAAGCATAAAAGTATAAGCATAGACGTCATGAATATGACTCAATGGCAGGTTGATCAATTGGATGATACATTAAAACTTAAGAGCCTCAATCTTGCAACAGAGATAAAGGGGTTTACAGATCAAAATAAGTTAAATGGTTCAAGTAGCACGAATAAGGATACAATCCAGGCTCTATGTTGATTTCACACTCAAAGAGTAAACCAAATTAACCATAGAGTTTTCATATTAAATTTTAAAATTTCTTATGCAACAAACATACCCGCATTTTTGCTAATATTCCCCAATTCCTTCTTTTCTCCCTGCCTTTTTCCCCCAAATCTGCTTTTTGGGATATCCAGTTTTTTCTCCTGTCTGTTTTTTTTTTTTTGGGTGTATACCGAGAATGTCTGTCTTTCACTATAAAACTCTCTTATAAAATATGTAATAAAAAAACAAAATAGAAAAGGCAATTAATGCTCATTATCTTTTCCTCCCACTCACTGTCTAATTTTAGTCTCCTTAATCTTAGGAACTGAAAAGAAATAATATTTCCCAAATTCCCTCGTAAACATACATAACTGCCACTTTCTAAAAATAAAAAAAAGCATAAAAGGATATTTTTGAAAAAAATATTAATTATCCAAAATATTTAATTCAAGTATTGCAACTAATAATATGGCAACAATTATTTTAATTTAGTCTACCTGCAATAAATATAAATGCAATAATTTTTGACACACACACTCACACACTTTAATGCAATTTAGTCTAATATGAAAGCTATGTGGTGTGTGCATAGATCCCCTTCAACACAGTTCACCTTTAGTTGGCTAAACACTACCTGCCTCGATGATACTCTCTTTCTATCGAGAGAGTGAGAGAGCATACCTGTCGCACACACAAGTCGATATTAGTCGACAATTGATTAAATAATAATATTTAAATTTATAGTTAATTATTGAAAATAAGGGGTTGTGACATCCTTTCCCCCTTAAGAGAATCATCGTCCTGATGATCAAATCAACTTAACTCATGAAAAAGTTCCATACCTCTTTTAATCTGGTTTTACCTCAATGTCACAATGGGCCCACTTGACCAAGATGTCGTTTCCTTCAAAGTACATGTTTGTTCATAACAGTAATTCTTTGCATCTAACATAGATACACTTTCACATATTGTTAGCTCGCATAATGGTTTCATCACATTGCAAGGAGAGAATCATCATATTCATTCTATTTCCATTCTTTCAAACAAGTAAGTTATACATGTCATAATCTACTCCAACTTGAGAAAGTTTACAGACACTTCAATCGATTGCAATGATTTACAAACTAACTTATTTCTTTATAGAATAGTCATGTAAGTGATTTCTATCCCACGTTCTTACTTAAAGAGGAAAAACTACCTACTAAATCACACAAAGTCACTCACATATAGAAAGCAAACAAGATGTTCATTTTGTTAACATGCCTAAACACATAAGACATCTGAACAATTGCTTTTATGATGAAAAACACTATATAAAAAGAAAAAGTCTCAACATTAAGACTCAAGGAAATATCAACACTAAGTTTTTAAATGTTTTCCAATAATAAATTATAATAAGATCAGTAATACAATCAACAACATAAAAGATAAGAAAATCATCAAAGGTCAACATTAAAGATACGGAGATCAACAAGTTTTCAATACCAATTTTTTGAAGATCATTACTCACAAAAGATCATCAACACTAAATAAGAGATTCAACCTAATTACAACACTAAACCAAGAAGACTCGGGGTGCTCCCACAATAATGGGTTACACTTTCTGGGACATACTGATTTTTACTGAAATCACATATTTTTAGAAAATATAATGATTTAAGCCTTGAAATGTTCCATTTATCAAACCCCCTTGGATAGAACCCCACTAGTTTTAAACCATAACTATAATGGAGTCTCCTCTACACCTATCAAAATGCTGATAAAAAACCACTTTTGATTTACCTTTTGGGGGATCAAATGAATTCATTTAAAATTTATGTTTTGTAAGTATGTAGTCCTTATTATAAGCTTTCCAAAAAGTATAATTTTAAATATATTTAATTTGATTATTATATTTATTTTTTATTTTTTGTGAATGTAGGTTTTTCACCGAACATCAAATTCTCTATTTTACACACATGGAAAATTAGTAAATTAGTGAAAAAAAATTTCTTAAAAATATCTATGCCCTAGGTATTGATGTCCTTATTTCAACAAAAAAAGAAAAATTAAATTTTGATACATATAGAAAAAGTTATGTTTTACGGAATACGCCTATGTCTAAATTATAATTGGTTTGACTTCAAAACTTAATTAAAAAAAAAATATTCAACAAAACATTATGAAACCAAATGCATGCCCTATATATCAGTGTTGCCAATTTAAATTCAAAAGAATTAGAATTTTATCCTGCGTAAAAAAAAAGTTATGTGCTACGGAATACACATCACTTTAAAAAAATGTTGTTTACTATTAAAACTAGTTATCAAAGGAGACACAAATTTTTTTACAATTTAACTACAAATTTTTTTAAGAAAATATATTTAGAATCTACAAATAAAATCTTAAAAATCACTAGTTCACATCATCTTCAAATTCCTAACGGTTTAGTGGCTATAGGTGTCAGAAAGTGAAGATTTAGTTCAAAATGTTAATTTCAATGTCAAGTTTGGCCAAAACATGTAACCCATTATTGTGGGATGACCCCCCGATGAGTAGATCATCATGATCGTGATACTAATTCATAGAAGATCAAGATTAAGTAGTACTAAATCAAGATGTTCAAAAAATAGTTCATTGAAAGTCAAATGGATCATCATAATTTTCATCACTAAGTGAAAGGAATATTTCAATAGTCGTACTGTTGTATCAACATAAACAACAAGAATTTTAAATCAAGGAGAGTCAAATCTCAAAATAAATGAAGTCACTTCATCTTAATTGATTGAAAATGGTCAAGCAAGGAAAGACTTCAACAATAAGCTATTACCTCAGTGTAGAAGTTTGCCATCAATCAAAATCAATTGAAAAGATTACAACACTAGTCTTGAGGGTTTGACATCAAAATTGAAAGTCAACACTAGGTTGGGAAAGTTTAGAGTTCATTTAAAATAAAACTAGATTTCAATGTTAAATCATGAATGTAAAAGATCAACATATCACCAAAGGTTATCAAGTTTCATTACCAAACCAATTAATATGGTCAACAGAAGAACACTCACACAACTTAAATCATCAAGAAAGGTTTGTCAAAGGAGTTCATCATTATTCAAGATAAGGAATTCATCGAAGTCCTAAAAGCTCATTAAAATTAAGTAGATCATCTTGATTACCTCACTAAATCACAGACAATTCAAATCATCATTCTATAAATGATAAATAATTAAATTGCAAGAAATGTCTTTTCAAATATTCGTAAAGTAAAAATCAGATTCAGTTGCATAAAAGCACACTACATAACATTAAATAAATTTCATATAATACCTCAAAAAGTACTATAATTCATCAAAATATTTTTCAATTCAAACTGGAAGGTTTCTGCCCATATCTATCTCATGAGAATTCATTATTTCTAATATTTCACAAGTGTATTCTCAATTATGAAGTAAACATGTTATATCAGGCATTTTGCATTCTTTACACATTCTATGCATTATTTTTACAAGATGCAATTTTATATCTGCAGACATAGAACATCACTCGTTCAAAATATGGTCACAAGATTCAAAGTGAATAAACATGCAGTCACATAGTGCACATAGCATGAATAATTAGCAATCATGAATACATGAACCCTAAGTGCATAACTCACACAAATTAAGAACTCATAGTACATCACATGCATCAAAGTATATCACACATACTTGTAGTGCATCACTTGCACAAAACATGAAATAGGAATTACATACAGTGAGTATTACTCATTGAAGTATACATAGAGTAAATATGGTAAGTGCATCTCTCACACAAGTGCATCACTCACACTAAATATGAAAAAAGTGCATCAAAGGCAACAATTTTTCTATAAATGTAAATACAATCACTTATATAGATGCGCCATATGTGCAAAACATGAGAAGTGCATTATTGCACATGTTATGGGACTTTTTCCCTGAGAAAATGAATAAAATAAGTAAAGTTTATAAGATATTATTAAAGAATAAAAAGACAAAAGAAAAAAAAAATTTAATAGTAAAGGAGATGTGTAAAACAAAAGAATAAAAATAAAGCTACGTTCAAGTTAAAAAGAAGTTAAAAGGTTAAAAGAACCTTAAAAAAATAAAAAACACTCTTATTTAAGTGATTGTTATGAGAAGAGTGCTAATAAAAAAAATTATATTCCTTATTTTGTAAAGATTGGGTGTGATGGTTGGAATCCACCCTTTCAATTATTATTTAAAGCCGTGAAATGAATCTAAATGAGGGAGAATTATTTGAGAAATCATTAAGGAAAACTATATAGCAAATTGTATAGGAAAATGTACAACAAAGTATACATGAATCAAAGGGCACAATGGAGTGATGATTAGGGTCATTGGCTAGGCACTGAGCATTAGGAAAAGGGGCACACAAAGTGTGTCCAACTTGGGATATAGTGATGCAGAGGGATATGAGAAACTTTGTACAAAGGCAGGAAAAGGATTAAACTACCTTCAATGGATGGACGGACTCATATGAGGGAGTATGAAACTACAACCAAAGTTCACAAAATGATCTATATGCTGATCATGCATGGCAGGGCAGCTTGCTCATCACTCAATGCTTCAAAGCTTGGTTTGAGATCCTCCACTTGGTTCAGGTGCATGAACTCATTTCCAAACCTCCAAGACACCATGGAGAGAAGCTTAAATACACTTGGGATGAGCCTTGAACCTCCTTAAGTTGAATGACCCAAAATGACAGTTGGTCTCATCAAATGACATGACTCCCAAAGGTTGAGAAATACACAAATAAGGGTAAATGAACCAACTCACCTTCTCCACTCCTATCACACCTAAAACTACCTTGTCTTAGTAGAATAAGATCCCTACATACCCCCAATGACTCTGGCATAATATTCTTTTAAACGTCCCTTTCTAAAAATAGTCCTCTTGGCTTGCAAACTAGGCCAAAACCATCATTTCAAGGTTGGGGTAACAGAGAAGGTTATCTAACCCCCAAACCACCTTGTATATCACTAATATGATAGGTGTATACTCACCAAATGAACAAACAAACTCAAGCACTTAACTACACAATGATTCCTTCACAAGCAAGCCTATTTCCTTGTAGCCTTAGCAGCAAGGTTTTTGAAGTATACCTTTCAGGAGAAATGACAAACCCACAAAAAAAGCACCTTTTTAAGTACCCATTATGAAGTTACAAAACATACCAAACATGTAGGGTGTGGTCTTTTGTAACACAAGCCTCAAAATAGGACTCTCCCCTGCTGCAACAAGCCTAACTAGGCCTTTCCACACACCACAATGGATCCAAACTTCTTCTCAACCTTTGCGCTCTACTCCAAAGCATTGATCATGCTGGAAAATGTTTGTCTACACAGATTTTGGGCTTCTTGGGTCAACCCAAGTCAACTACTCTTCAAATCACAAGTCCACCAATGCTTAAATTGCCTAATACATGATGATATTAGGCCTTAACTGCTGCAACAGACCACCTATACCAATTCCCTGCCCCTGCATTCTCAAAATAGACAAACACAACCAAAAGAAGTCCATTCCATCCATTATTAAGTTATGGTATAGATGGAATGGTCAAGGAAACCATCGTTTTCTTTAAAACCCTTAAAACTAGGGTATGAAACCAAAAATTAGAAATGTGATTGTAAAATGCTTAAAGATTGATAGGGAGGACTCTAGGCTGCCTGCTCTGCATCCTGTAAGTGTACAAGACTGTTTGACAACACTAGCCTTCCTACCAATTCAAAGTGCTAAAAGACATACTCTTTGCAGAGATGGAAAACTCTACTCTATTTGGTGTGGGACACATACCTTGTCCTCACTGCTTCCAAGATACTGCCTAAATGGCACATAACTTTCTGAGCCCGTTGCCCACCCTTCTCACTCTGTTCAAGGGTCTGGACTGCTTGGTGCTCACTTTCTTTCTCTCTATTTTCCACCCCTGCAAATCTATTTACCCACTTCTCTATCTAGCCGGACTCCTTACTGAGCTCGCCTAGAACAAGCATGCATTGCCTCTAGCCGACAATCCGACCACCCCACAAAAGAAAAACAAACAAAAAGCATGGCTCTGCATGATGGCCTCCATACTGTACAATAGAACTTGAGGAATCATCAATACAGAGTCATGGTTTGCAAAAGAGAACAAAATTGCATAAACAGAAATAACTAATCTACTTCAAAATGGTAAACTGAAACAGAACAGAATATACAAATGGTCGAACTGCTGTACTTTATTTCTATTTAAAAATTTTGATTACATCAAAGAAATGCTTCACACATCAAAATTCTTTTCTTCGATTCTTCTTTCTCGAACTCCCTCTATAGAAAGAATGCTACATTTTATATGTATTCCATGTCCGTTACAGGACGGTTCAACTACCAGACGGTTCAACTACCGGACCGGTTCATATTCTAACTGTCGCTTCAGTTCTATGCTATCGGCAAGATAATTTTGATGTCTCACCAAAACATGCTTTCCCTTGCTTATCGGCTTGATCTTATGCTATCGGTTACTTTCAATATTCTTCTCCCGATACAGCATCTCACCTCGATGACCTTTTGCATCCCGTAGACTCCTATCGGCAAGAGCTACCACCGTCGGCCAACTAGAAACTCCTTCGACCGATACACATCTCTCACCGATGTGTTTAATACCAATTTATCGTCGGCCAGACTTAATTCATCGGCCCTACTTAAATATCTCCTTCTGATTTGTATCTCACTCTGATGGACCCACTACACCATTCCGAAAATGATGGACTATTGAACCATTGAACTTCAACAGCGAGGTTCAATCTCGTGGTTCAACAGTGAGGTTCAATCTCCACAAAATGATCGGCGCTTCCAACTCCACCATCCCCTATGTATGAACCTATTGAACCATTGAACTACAATAGCGGGATTCAACCGCGGGGTTCAACGAAGAGGTTCAACAGCGCGGTTCAACTGTTGAACAAAACGACCACCGATTTCAACTTTACAAATTAGAATTAAAAAAACTGTTGAACCGTTGAACCTTGGCGTGAGGTTCAACTACGGGGTTCAACAGAATGGTTCAACTGCAAGGTTCAACGGAATGGTTCAACCGCCAGGTTCGACTGCGAGGTTCACCCATTGAACAAAATGCCGAACACCTTCAAAAAGCTCAAAAAACTCCAAAGACAAAAACACAAACTGCAAACTAAAAATTGACAAACCAAAAACTATGTACGGCTGCATTGAGCCTTGGTGCTCCTGCACCATACTCCCCTTGTGCGGAAAGAAACTAGGTCACCTCTGGTGACAATGACGCAAAATCAATGCCCCTCTTTTTGAATTTTGACTCTGCAACCCAGGTAGCTTCTGCTTTAGGCAACTACTTCCACTTGACCAAATGCTCCATGTAGACACCATGTCTGGTTTGCTTCTGTACTCTTGAATCCAGTATTCTTTCTGCCTGTAGTTTGGGTTGTAATGGCAAAGTCACATCTATTTCTGTCTGTTCCTTCTCTGAAATGGATCCATTTGCTGCTGACTGAGGACCCCTGTATTTCACCAGGTCTTGGACATTAAACACTGGTGAGGTTGCCAAATCTTCTGGCAATTCAATTTTGTAGGCATTATTTCCATACTTGTTCAGAATTCTGCAAGGACCAATTCTCCTCATCTGTAGTTTGGTTGGCATTCCTTTTTGCATTCTGGCTTTGTTCAAGTGCACCATAACCAGATCACCAACCTCAAACTGAATATCCCTTCTATGGGCATCTACTCTGTCCTTGATTTTCTGTGTGTTCTCTGTTAAAGTTTTCTTCACCTGCTCATGCACTTCTTTCATGGATTGTGCAAAATCCTCTGCATGTCCACTTCTATTTTCTATGTTTCCCATATTCCTGAGCTCACATATACCTCTGGGATGCATTCCATAGACTATTTCGAATGGACTCTTACTAGTAGTCCTATTCACACTATCATTATAGGCGAATTCTGCTTGATGAATGACAAGATCCCAACTCTGTCCGTACTCTTTGGTTATACACCTTAACAGGTTGCCCAATGTCCTATTTACCACCTCTGTCTGACCATCTGTCTGTGGGTGATATGCTGAACTGAATGACAAATTTGTTCCCAATCTCTACCATAATGTTTTCCAGAAATGCCCCATGAATTTAGCATCTTTGTCAGACACAATACTTGCTGGAAGTCCATGAATCCTTATCACTTCTCTAAAAAACAAGTGTGCTATATGACTGGCATCATGAGTCACTTTACAGGGAATGAAATGACTCATCTTGCTAAACCTGTCCACAACTACATATATGCTATCATAACCAGTCTTAGTCTTAGGCAAACCAACTACAAAATCCATACTTACACATTCCCATGGCCTGGAAGGAATGGGTAAGGGTTGGTACAGTCTTGCATTTGAAGTGGTTCCCTTGGCCTTCTGACATATGATACACTGTTCTACATACCTTCTGATGTCTCTGTGCATCCTTGGCCAATAATAGAACCTTTGGACTAGCTCCAGTGTCTTGTTCAGACCAAAATGGCCACTCAGACTGCCATTGTGCTTCTCCTGTATGAGATTTTCTCTCATAGATCCTCTTGGTACACATAATTGTCCACCTTTGAATAGCAATCCCTGCTGTAAGGTGAAATCTGCAAATTCATTGTGAAAGTGATTCTCAAAATCTTGACATACCTTGTATGCCTCAGCAAAATCTTCATCATCTCTATAGAGATCCTTGAAGTCTTCAACTCCAATGCTCTTCAATTGCACTTCCTGCACTGTGAGCAATCTTCTACTCAAAGCATCTGCAACTCTATTTAGCTACCCCTTCTTATGCTTAATTGTAAAGGTATAAGACTACAGGTACTCCATCCATTTGATATGCCTGCTGCTTAACTTATCCTGTGAGTTTAGAAAACTCAGAGCTTGGTTATCTGTGTAGACAACAAATTCTTTAGGCAGGAGATAATGTCTCCACTTCCTCAATGCTTGGACTAGAGCATACAACTCTAAGTCATACGAAGAGTACTTACTCTTTGCTTCATTCAGCCTCTCACTGAAAAAGGCTACAAGTCTATTTTCCTGATTTAGCACTACTCCTACAACTATATTACTTGCATCACATTCAATAGTAAATAGCTTATCAAAACTGGGCAACAACAAAACAGGTTGTGTTGCTACCTCTTTCTTCAACCTTTCAAAACTTCTATCTGCAGTTGGTGTCCATATGAATTTTGCTTTCATTCCACCCTTAATTGTATCCAACATGGGTGCACATATTCCACTGAAAATTTTGATAAACTTTCTGTAAAACTGGGCTAAGCCATGAAAACTTCTTACCTCTGTGGCTGCTCTGGGAGTAGGCCAGCTCAATATGGCTTCTACTTTGGACTTGTCCATCTTCAACTCTCCCTGGGACACCACAAAACCAAGGTATACCAATTCCTGCTTCATGAATTCATACTTCTCTAGATTGATGGTTAGTTGTTCATCATGTAATTTTTGCAAAACAGTATTTACATGTTCTAGATGTTCTTCCTTGGTCTGACTAAAAATTAGAATATCATCTAGAAAAACAACTACGAATTTACCAATGTAATCCTTTAGGACTTCATTCATGAGTCTCATAAAGGTGCTGGGTGTATTTGATAGACCAAATGGCATAACAAGCCACTCATACAGTCCCTCTGTGGTCTTGAAGGCTGTCTTCCACTCGTCACCTTCCTTGATTCTTATTTGGTGGTAACCACTCTTCAGGTCTATCTTGGTGAAATACTTTGCTTTTCCAATACAGTCCATGAGATCTTCAATTCTAGGAATTGGGAATCTATACCTTATAGTTATCTTGTTTATGGCTCTGGCATCTGTGCATAATCTCCATGATCCTCCTTTCTTGGGTGCCAACACTGTGGGCACTGCACAAGGACTAATACTCTTCCTGATCAATCCTTGATCTAGCAACTCCTGCACTTGCCTGGAAATCTCTTTGTGTTGATCTGGAGTCATCTTTTAAGATGCCTTGTTTGGCAAAGATGCTCCTGGAATCAGGTCTATTTGATGGCTTATTGCTCTCTGTGGAGGCAATGTGGCTGGTGTACCATCATTGATTATGCCTTTATACTTCTCTAGTATAGGCTGCATCTCTTTGGGAATCTCTGTCTTCTTATCCTACTGTCCTTCTTTTGGTTTTACTATGATGGCATAACCAATACCATCTTCCTTAAGAGTATTCAGAAACTCTTTTCCACTCACCACCAAGATATTAGGACTCTTTGTCTGAACTGCATCTTCATCCTCCAATGACTGAATCTTATAGGTGACACCATCTTTCTGAAAAGAATAGGCATTCTTCTCACCATCATGTACTGGTTTTCGGTCATACTGCCATGGTCTGCCCAATAAGAGATGGCATGCATCCATGGGTAGTATATCACATAATACCTTATCCATATAGCCACCTATACTAAACTCTACCCAACTTTGTTCATTCACTACCACATGTTGACCCTTATTCAACCATGTGACTCTATATGGGTTTGCATGAGTAATTCTTTTCAAATTCAGTTTTCTAACTACCTCATCAGAAATAATATTATCAGTAGATCCTGAGTCTATGATAATTTTACATACCTTATTCAAAATCTTGCACTTGATTCTGAATAGTGCTCTCCTCTGGCTTGGTTCAGACTTTACTGGTTCCTTCATCAAGGTTCTCCTTATCATCAGGTTCTCTCCATCTTCTGAGTTCAGATTGACCTCAGGTAACTGGCTGCTGGATGCATTATCTTGGACATAGTTATTCCTCTTATCACCTCCTTGAGAAGAGGATGTGGCCTTTTCTGGGCACCTATATGCTGGATGACCTAGATTGCCACAGTTGTAACACTTCATGTTGGTGAAATAGGATCCTCTGCCTGATCCTCCTGACCTTCCTCTGTTAGATCCTCTTCCTCTATGGTTTCCTCTACCACTCGACTCCCCACTCTGCTTTGTGAGTTTGGATTCTACTTGGGATCTATTGTCAGTATTTCTTCCACCAAAACCTCCTCTGTGTCCTCTGTTATCTTTGCCTCTTCCTCTTCCTCTGCTATTTGAGTCTTGTTTCCTCTTGTTCTTTTCCTCCACTTTCAATGCTAGCTGATAACATTTTTGCACTGTTGTAGGACACAACAAACTGATTTCTTCTTGTATATTCCACTTCAGACCATTAAGGTACCTTGCTACCTTTATGCTTTCATCCTCCATACCTTGGACCTCAAGCATAGCTTTTGGAATTCTTCAGTGTATGCACTGACATCTAATTCCTTTTGCCTTAGATTCTGTCTCTTCCTGTGCAGTTGTATTTCATAATCTTCTGGCATATATGCTTCTTTGATTTTAGCTACCATTCCTTTCCAAGTAGCTATGGGCTTCTTATCTTCTTTTGCTCTTTCAGTCTGCACAAATTTCCACCAGGTTAAGGCAGCTCCCCTAAGTCTAGATTTGGCCACCTTTACTTTCTGTGCCTCACTTACACCATCACATTCAAAGTGATTTTCAAGTCCTTCTATCCACTCCATGACCAAATCTGGGTCCATTTTCCCACTGAAAAGTGGTACTCCTTCCAATGTTTTACCACTCATTGCTTTCAAAGCTTTCAAGAATGGTTCTTCTTCCAACTTAGGATCAGGTGTGGGCTCTTCATCTTCTACAGATACACCTTTCCCCTTATCCTTAGAATATTTAACTCCCTGGCTGACTTCTTCAGTCTTTTGCAACATTAAGCCTAGCTTACTCTCCATTTCTGCTAGTCTTTCTTGTAGGAGTCTATTCTCCTCTTCTTGATCCTCAACCTTCTTTGCTAACTCTGCATTAGTCACCATTTTCTTGGATGAACTAACAGACTCACTTGAACTCGGTGATGACATACAACTCTTCTATTCCTATCTAGGAATAACCCAAATCTTACTGCTCTGATACCAATTTGATAGGGAGGACTCTAGGCTGCCTGCTCTGCATCCTGTAAGTGTACAAGACTGTTTGACAACACTAGCCTTCCTACCAATTCAAAGTGCTAAAAGACATACTCTTTGCAGAGATGGAAAACTCTACTCCTCTATTTGGTGTGGGACACATACCTTGTCCTCACTGCTTCCAAGATACTGCCTAAATGGCACATAACTTTCTGCGCCCGTTGCCCACCCTTCTCACTCTGTTCAAGGGTCTAGACTGCTTGGTGCTCACTTTCTTTCTCTCTATTTTCCACTCCTGCAAATCTATTTACCCACTTCTCTATCTAGCCAGACTCCTTACTGAGCTCGCCTAGAACAAGCATGCATTGCCTCTAGCCGGCAATCCGACCACCCCACAAAAGAAAAACAAACAAAAAGCATGGCTTTGCATGATGGCCTCCATACTGTACAATGGAACTTGAGGAATCATCAATACAGAGTCATGGTTTGCAAAAGAGAACAAAATTGCAAAAACAGAAATAACTAATCTACTTCAGAATGGTAAACTAAAAATAGAACAGAATATACAAATGGTCGAACTGCTGTACTTTATTTCTATTTAAAAATTCTGATTACATCAAAGAAATGCTTCACACATCAAAATTATTTTCTTCGATTCTTCTTTCTCGAACCCCCTCTATAGAAAGAATGCTACATTTTATATGTATTCCATGTCCGTTACAGGACGGTTCAACTACCAGACGGTTCAACTACCGGACGGGTTCATATTCTAACTGTCGCTTCAGTTCTGTGCTATCAGCAAGATAATTTTGATGTCTCACCGAAACATTCTTTCCCTTGCTTATTGGCTTGATCTTATGCTATCAGTTACTTTCAATATTCTTCTCCCGATACAGCATCTCACCCCGATGACCTTTTGCATCTCGTAGACTCCTATCGGCAAGAGCTACCACCGTCGGCCAACTAGAAACTCCTTCGGCCGATACACATCTCTCACCGATGTGTTTAATACCAATTTACCATCGGCCAGACTTAATTCGTCGGCCCTACTTAAATATCTCCTTCTGATTTGTATCTCACTCCGATGGACCCACTACACCATTCCGAAAACGATGGACTGTTGAACCATTGAACTTCAACAGCGAGGTTCAATCTCGCGGTTCAACAGTGAGGTTCAATCTCCACAAAATGATCGGTGCTTCCAACTCCACCATCCCCTATGTATGAACCCATTGAACCATTGAACTACAATAGTGGGGTTCAACGAAGAGGTTCAACAGCGCGGTTCAACTGTTGAACAAAATGACCACCGATTTCAACTTTACAAATCAGAATTAAAAAAACTGTTGAACCGTTGAACCTTGGCGCAAGGTTCAACTGCGGGGTTCAACGGAATGGTTCAACTGCAAGGTTCAATGGAATGGTTCGACTGCGAGGTTCACCCATTGAACAAAATGTCGAACACCTTCAAAAAGCTCAAAAAACTCCAAAGACAAAAACACAAACTGCAAGCTAAAAATTGACAAACCAAAAACTATGTACGGCTGCATTGGGCCTTGGTGCTCCTGCACCAAAGATCTATGATATTCCTCCTAATATAACTTAAATGAAAGCTCACAACATCTATTATATGATTCCACACATTTTTGCCCTTGACAGTATAGTATGGTTGTAAGGAGGGCATGAGGACAACAAATATCCAGAAAATTGTAGGAAAACTATCAAAAACTTCTATTCTTTCTCTTCAAGTTTCTTCACCTCCTCTTGCTCAATCTGTATGAGGTATTTTAAGCATGTTCACAAAGAAAATCCACAATTACCTCCACTCCCCAACATGTAAAAGCCTTAAAACTAGGCATTAAAGCCACTACACCTAAGAATAGCCAGTCCACTCAACATTGGACTTAAGACCCATAACTAGAAACTCTTAATTTAGATTCCCACTATATGATTATGCCATGAAATGGATTTATTACAATATTATGAAAACAAAATCCACTATGTCTCTTATTAATGAGACCATTACACCAAAATTTGACCAAGGAACAAACTATCTTGACTAGGAAAAAATGATTAGAATCATGAACTTGCTAGGTGCCCTGCACCATACACCTAGGCTTGAAATGTTTCCAAGTCTCTTGGAAATCTTGTTCTCTGGATCTGCATTGACTCTTTCATCTTCACCTTGGTCTTGTAGTTGTCGATGCAAAGTGGTCTTCTTGGTGGTTTATCATCTTGACTCTTCATATTCATGTCTTGACTTGTCTGTACTAGCTTCATCCTTTTGCTTCCATTTTGCCATTTGGTTGCACTCATTACAAAGTAGTTTTTATTTGTCTCTTCTTTGATCTTGACCCTTGGTTTGACTCAAAACAAGGAAGTAATAGATGACTTCCTTCACTCTTGGCCTCCTACTCTTTCTCTGCACAACCATCCTTTGGCTTTCCCTATTTGGAATCAACATGCAGTCAGATTTTGTAACTGTCATGGCATAATACAACTGCCTACTAGCTTCTCTTTGCCTCCAAGGACAAATCAGTGCCCTTACTTCACTGTCCTTACCCTTCTCCAACTCATTTGGAATCTTTACCCACATTGTTTCTTGAGCTTGCTCTTGGCCCTTCACTGTCATCATTACATCTTTACTTATCTCTTTACCTTGACTGCTCACTCTTGGCACATGACACTCTATCTTAAGGACCACTGTCCTAGAATCTTTACCTCTTGAGGTGATTACAATCCTCACTTGTTTCTTAACCTCTACAAACTATGTCAATTGTTCTTTCCAATTACCTTGGCTCTCTGCAACTTTTAATTGCATAATTTGCATCAGACTTGCTGCCCTCTTGTTCTCTGCATTTTCAGACTTCTTGTCCTATAGTGGACAGTCTACCTTTGCTATCACAGTATCCACATGTTCATCAACCTCTTGTCCCATCAATGGAAAATGCACTTCTCCCACCATGCTCTCTTGGTGTTTGTTTTCATTCTCAATTGTCTTGGACTCTGTCACTGGCCTTTCACCTTGACTCTTTGCAGGTTTCACTTGATTAACCTTCTTGAGACTTTGTACCTTCACGAGCTCTATGTTTTCTAACTTGGACACCTCTATCCTATTAGTGTTTGACTTCCCATTGCCATTACTTACCTTCAAGGGACACACTACTGCCCCTACAATGACATGTTCACTCCTTCCAATCCTCTCTTGGCTTACTTTTGTCTTCATGCTCTGAGGTCTTCCACCTCCTTTGTGATGAAATACTTGCTCCCTTCCATCAGCTCTCTGTTGCACTTCATTCTTTTCTTGCCCTTTCAGTGGACAATGTATGTCTTTCACCATGACCTTGCTAGGCCAATGATGCCTTTCCCTAGACAACTCTCTTGCATTTAATTTTTCCCTTGCTCTCACTTCTGTCATATCAATCCTACACAACACTGTCTTGATAGTACTTGACTATCCTATATCTTGTTTTGCCTTCCCTTGCCTAAATCCAATCCCTCTCTTATCTTTGTCATAGTTTCCAATCTTGCCTTGAACTTTCAAGGTCATTTCACCTTTGACCTTAGCTGACTCAAACTTCTTCATCCACTCATTTTCTTCTTTGCTCTTCAAGTTTGGACCTTTGTCTAGGTTTGCTGTCCCAACTCTTTCTTTTCTCATGGTGGCTGCTCCTTCATTTTTACCTTCCTTAGGCTTCATGTACTCTCTCTTGCCAAACATGATTACTCTTGCCTCTTTTGTTTTCTCCTTAGCATTCTCCTACAGTGGTGTTAGTTCAAACTTGTTTCCATCATTTTCTATGGTGTAGGTATTAGACCTCCCATCATACTTGGCATGTCTATCATATTGCCATGGTCTACCAAATAACAAATGAAAACAACTCATAGGCACCACATCACAGAGAATTTTATTCCTATAATCACCAATATTAAATTCAACAAGAGCTTGTTCACTTAGCAATATTGAATAATCATCATTCAACCAAGAAGCTTTGTATGGTGCTTCATGAGGGATCCTTACTAAATTCAGTTTATCCACCATTTCGATGGAAACCATGTTGTCAGTAGAGCCAGAATCTATCACAACTTTACATACCTTGTCTTTGCATTTGTATGATGTCCTGAATAGTGATCTTCTTGGAGTCATCTCCTTCAACTCAGCATACCTTTCCTTCAACTCTCTGATTTCTTGGGCTATGGTATCTTCTAGATGCACTTGTCAAACTTCAACCTTCCACTCTTCCACTGATCTACTGCCTGAACTCTGATACCAATTGATGCAGAGGGATATGAGAAACTTTGTACCGAGGTAGGAAAAGGATTAAACTACCTTCAATGGATGGATGGACTCATATGAGGGAGTATGAAACTACAACCAAAGTTCACAAAATGATCTATATGTTGATCATGCATAGCAGGGCAGCTTGCTCATCACTCAATGCTTCAAAGCTTGGTTTGAGATCCTCCACTTGGTTCAGGTGTATGAACTCATTTCCAAACCTCCAAGACACCATGGAGAGAAGCTTAAATACACTTGGGATGAGGCTTGAACCTCCTTAAGTTGAATGACCCAAAATGACAGTTAGTCTCATCAAATGACATGACTCCCAAAGGTTGAGAAATACACAAATAAGGGTAAATGAACCAACTCACCTTCTCCACTCCTATCACACCTAAAACCACCTTGTCTTAGTAGACTAAGATCCCTACATACCCCCAATGACTGACATAATATTCTTTTAAACGTCCCTTTATAAAAACAGTCCTCTTGGCTTGCAAACTAGGCCAAAACCATCATTTCAAGGTTGGGGTAACAGAGCAGGTTATCTAACCCCCAAACCACCTTGGATATCACTAATATAACTGGTGTATACTCACCAAACCAACAAACAAACTCAGGCACTTAACTACTCAATGATTCCTTCACAAGCAAGCCTATTTCCTTGTAGCCCTGACAACGAGGTTTTTGAAGCATAAATTTCAGAAGACATTACAAACCCACCAAAAAAACACCTTTTTAAGTACCCATTATGAAGTTACATAACATACCAAACATGCAAGTTGTGGTCTTTTGTAACACAAGCCTCAAAACAGGATTGTCCCCTGCTGCAATAGGCCTAGTTAGGCCTTTTCCACACACCACAATGGCTCCAAACTTGTTCTCATCCTTTGCACTCTGCTCCAAAGCATTGATCATGCTATAAAAGGTTTGTCTACACAGATTTTGGGCTTCTTGGGTCAACCCAAGCCAACCACTCTTCAAATCACAAGTCCACCAATGCTTAAATTGCCTAATACATGATGATATTAGGCCTTAACTGCTACAACAAGCCTCTTGTACTAGTTCCCTACCCCTGCATTGTCAAAATAGATAAACACAACCAAAAGGAGTCCATTCCATCCATTATTAAGTTATGGTACAGATGGAATGGTCAAGGAAATCATCGTTTTCTTTAAAACCCTTAAAACTAGGGTATGAAACCAAAAATTAGAAATGTGATTGTAAAATGCTTAAAGATCTATGATATTCCTCCTAATATAACTTAAATGAAAGCTCACAACATCTATTATATGATTCCACACATTTTTGCCCTTGATAGTATAATACGGTTGTAAGGAGGGCGTGAGAACAACAAATATCCAGAAAATTGTAGGAAAACTGTCAAAAACTTCTATTCTTTCTCTTCAAGTTTCTTCACCTCCTCTCGCTCAATCTGTATGAGGTATTTTAAGCATGTTTACAAAAAAAAATCCATGATTACCTCCACTGCCCAACGTGGAAAAGCCTTAAAACTAGGCATTAAAGCCACTACACCTAAGAATAGCCAGTCCACTCAACATAGGACTTAAGACCCATAACTAGAAACTCTTAATTTAGACTCCCACTACATGATTATGCCATGAAATAGCTTTATTACAATATTATGAAAACAAAATCCACTATGTCTCTTATTAATGAGACCATTACACAAAAATTTGACTAAGGAACAAACTATCTTGACTAGGAAAAAATGACTAGAATCATGAACTTGCTAGGTACCCTACACCATATAGTGTACACCTAAGAGTGTTCTGTCTAGGGCTGTGTTTGTTTGTGCTGTGAGGCACAGTTGGTTCTATGTAAAAACTGGTTCCTCTAGGGGTGCTTTTTGTCAGGAACAGTCGGGACCTATGATTACTCCTTCGAGTGTCGTATAACAATTTCTCAATGCTTCACAGATAAGTGATTTATATATGTTTTTGTAGTAAATATTATCAATGTTAGCATTGATTAAATTATTGTTGCAAATTGATGTTATTAAAGTTTATTGATGAAATATTTGGTTGTACAATGTTTTTTCCTATGTTTTAACATTTATTCAACGTATGAAAAATAGATTTATTTATTTCTATTTCAAATAATATTTTTTGGTACGTAAACATGAATTATATTGATATCAAAAATAGTATTACATCACTTCGCCAATGTGGTTTTGGCAGTTTGTATCCTATAGATAAGCCCCTTTATAGATGTATTCATACAAAATACATAACCATGAAGAACCACCTAACCATATCCCCATAGATGGCTCAATTTCATGCCAATAATAGAGCACAATAAAAACCATAGACCCCGCCAAGATACAAGACACAAATTTGCTTAAACACCAAACATCGAAGACCTAAACTTTCAACCTTAAACTGGGAATAGAGCACCAAAATTAACAGACTTCATACCATCAGTCGAACTCCACCACATCATTTTTAGGTACTCATGAAATTGACCCCTCCAATCCACATCATGAGTTGGCACTAGGTAAAGAAAGCACTTCAGAAAGTCCACACTGCGTGCAGCCCTAGCCCTATGCTCCTAGAGAGCAAATCCTTTCATGTCCAATAGAAATGGATATCATTTGACATTTACACTAGGTAAGAAAATCTTGGACATGTCCCAAGGGTGTGGCATACCAACATTGAGTTCAACAATGATAGTCATGTCCTCCACACCCCCAAGTAGATCCGCCATCACCAGCTTCCAAGCCATTTGCAGAGTCATTGTCTTCAAAGTTTCCAGGTCTAGAAGGGAAGTGACAAATTGGGATGCTACATCCATATTAACTCTATATCATTCAGTAGACACCATGAATTCCTTCCCTAGAATCAATTTGATTGCCTCCAAAACTAGACCTTCATTCTCCACAAACACCGACCATAGCCTATTATTCATAATTTTCCCCAGGAAAGCCCACTTCTTGCGGGTTGTAGTTAGCTGAATTGGAGTCTCCATATTTTCAGAATACACAAACTCGAGTATCCCAGACACCGTCAACTCCACCATGTAAGCACCCAGAAAGCATTCCACCTTTAATGCACTTGTATAGCCTGAGCGGAGGATATAGCACTTCATTGCTCCGAGTTTCACAACCTTCCTCACCATATGTGCAAAAGGATGGCTCATTAAATTCCATCCATTCAAAGGAGCCTGAGCCAACCTGGATTATGCTCTACGGATGTCCTATCTTCTATTTCAAATAATGTACCTACTTTATAGTTATTAAGAAAATAATAAATCTCTAGTAAATGAATATTACTTGGGTGAAAAGGAGGTCACATTTGGTATTAGAGCCAAACATGGAAAAATAAAAAAAGAAAAGGATTATAAATGTTAAATTAAATTATAAAGATCTAAACTTAAAATATATTTAATATTGAACTAAAATGTTGGTATGTGGCGACTGATCATGCAAATACTATACACTTGTAATGTATACTTGCTAGGGTTTGGGGCCAGGCCGGGCCTCGAGCGGGGGTTTAGGGGCAGCAGCGCCCGAATTTTTTTCCCTCCTTTTTGCACGTTCGGAGTCGGTTGTTAATTTTTGTTAACCAACAAAAGAAAATGACTTTGTAAAACCCTAATTCTAGAAGCTTCGAAAAATCTTGTTATAAGTGGCTGGGATGTATGTTATGGTAACACATTCATGAGATTGTAATCTGTTTTGCACTAGATAATAAAATCATTGGATGGCTGAGTTTCTGTGGATGTAGCCCATTTTGGGTGAACCACGTTAAAATTTTTGTGTTGATCTCTTTTGTGTTATTCTTCATTGTTATATTTGGGTTATTTAATCTACATATAATTGTTATTGTTTATTGCTCCAATCTACCCTAACCCTAACATAAAAGTGGTAATATAAATATAACATGAATATGAGATCAAAATTCATATGTATTATATATATGATAAAAAAAGATATAATTCAAAACCATTAGGTTAAACAAGTGAAAAGTGTAAAGTGAAATGGTTTATAGCTTCACTTGAGTTAAAATTAATAAAGTTAGGTAAAACATACATATTTTTCACTTCCCCATTTATTATAAATATTGACATAGGTGTATATGATTGTTAATATAAATTGAATTTAATATGATTATTAGTGGATGTTTCTCTAGTATAAGTCTTAGGTTAGATTTTAAACAAGTATAAGTCATGTTGTTATTATTAGAATGGCTACATATATTGATACAATATTTTATAAAAAAATATAGTTATGTTTAATAGGAATATGGGCCTAATCCCATTGTTTGTTATGATTACAAATACATAGATCATATTGTTTATATGTATATCTATAATATTAGGGTTTGAATTATATATATGATTCTTGAATATATATATATATATATATATATATATATATATATATATATATAAACTATATGTTATATACCTCATATAATATTAATTTAATTTACTATAAGTGATTATATATAATATGATATAATATTATAATTTTTTATTTTTTATTTTAAAAAAATGTGGAGAACCACCCAGACCATAAATATATTAATGAGAAGATCCAAATACAAAGAGATAAAAGGGGAGAAAAAGGCCTCAACCCCAAGAGTGAAACAAAAATTGATCATCTCATGAAAAGCCAGAGACCCAAGACACTTCCCCAAAAAGATCCACCAATGGATACATGCTGAAAAAATCAGCTAAGAGAGGAGATACACAATCAGACCATTATCAATGCCATAAATAGACTGATAGAAATATGCCTTTTGAGGTCATGAAAGGCATAAGATTTCTGAGAAAAAAGATGTTCAAGATCTGTTGTGTAGCGGCCATAAAGACAAAGATATGAGAGTTGAATGAAATAACCCAGCTCCCACGAATGGCAAGAGCTATGACCATAGAGCACCAAAGGGATATGTCAAAAAGAGGTAGAGAAAAGACAACAAGGCCAAAAAACACCAATCCTCAACCTCAAAGGTCATTGAGAAGAAAACATGTAACCCATATTAAATAACCATAAAATAAATTTGTTAAATATATATTAATTGATGGCAACTTAGTAGAGATATGTTAATATATATTTATGTAAAAATTTCTTTTTTTTTAAAAGGGTAGAGAACCACCCAGACCAGAAATATATTAATGAGAAGATCCAAATAAAAAGAGATAAAAGGGGAGACAAAGGCCTCAACCCAAAAAGTGAAACAAAAATCGATCAGCTCATGAAAAGCCAGAGACCCAAGACACTTCCCCAAAATGATATACCAATGGATACAAGCTAACAAACTCAGCTAAGAGAGAAGAGACAAAATTAGACCATCATTAATACCATAAATAGATTGATAGAAATATGCTCATTAAGGTCATGAAAGGTATAGGATTTCCCCAAAAAAAGTTGTTTAAGATCTGTCGTATAACAACCATAAAGACAAAGATATGAGAGTTGAATGAAATAGCCCAGCTCCCATGAACGACAATAATGACGACCATAGAGCACCAAAGGGGCATGTCAAAAAGAGCCAGAGGAAAGATAATGAGGCCAAGAAACACCAATCCTCAACTTCAAAGGCCGTTGGGAAGAAAAAATGTAACCCACAATGAATAGAGGCCTCCTTGCCTTCCACAACATCATTGCACTCAACAATTTTAAGATGAAATAAAAGAGAGCCTATTTCCTCTGAATACTTGAATTAAATTCTCCATGAAACTTGAAAATTGAAAATACCTTCTTGCCAACGACACTACCAATAAGGTTATTTGATTCCCTTTGAACAATAAAATAGAGACACTATCCTTATCATATTTCATCTCTGAGTAAAATCCAGTAAGTGGATTGCAAACATATAACAATGTGCTTAGATTGTACTATGTGCATTTTACTCAAGATCCTATGCTTTCACAAAGGAAGCAAAAAATTGATGTGCACCGCTTACTTCCAACCAAAGGCCTAGCAAGAGAGAAACTCCAAAGGACGAGGGGAACTAGGACCTAGAGGAAAAGAAAGGAACCACTGATAAAGCCAAAACCAATGAAGACCAAAACAAAATAACCACAAAGCCTCCCAATAAACCAATCATCACGAAAAACATAAAAGGAAGCACCAGAACCAGAAGCCAACATAGGACAAGGCCCCAGAACTAAAAACCCCAATGAGCATAACCTTACATTTGCTAGAAGAAAAGAAAATAGACCCAACAAATGATCAAATAAGAAACCCCAATGCCATTGGAACACCGAAAAGCCAGCCACAAACAAAAAATGGTCCAAATGCCATAGGAAGACGCCATGTCAAAAACCCCAAGGCCAGAGGGCATTGAAAGTGTTAGATGCATAGGGCAACTAAGAGGGGGGGGTGAATCAGTTGTACATTAAAACATTCAATCCCTCATTGAATTTCAAACCCTTGTTAATATTTAAACTCTTATTATGCATTAGCAAAATATAAACATATGAAACAACAATGCAAACACATCCAAACACATAAGAACACTAGATTTACATGGAAAACCTAAGAAGGGAAAAACCACGGTGAGGATTAGCTCACATATATATGAATAGAAACACAAAATACAATTAGGCTCACTGCCAAGAAAAAGAAGGATCATTGCCACAAGGACTCACTATCTGAAAGAAAGAAGAATAGAAGAAGACTATTACAAAGAGATTCACTATCTTAAGGTAATAGGAGAAATCCACCACTACGGCTTTATGCCTTTTACAACCTTTAGGTCACTGCCTCCAGTAACTTCAAGTATACTAAAATGTAGTCACCTTCTGCTCACTGCATTCAGAAGTCATAAGCATTAATGCTCACACTCAAATCACCATAGTTGATCACATTTGCATCTTTAACACCACACACCCTCTACTCAAACTTCATCTTGCATTTATACCCTCCGTAACCTAAAACAATCTCAATTAGGTGGCCCCTAATGAAAAGTATGCACCTCAAATGTGCAACACCAAAATAGGTCGGCACCAAACACTTCTGCGGTAGAAAGAAGTGAAGGCAGATCGCACCAAGGGTTAACTAGGACCAAAATCTATATTACCACACTACTCATCACATCCACAATCCATGAGGTACCTCCACAAATAGCACTAGCACGCTAGGTTGGCCAAACTAGAACTAACACTGCAAACAACCAAATACATGCCTCTATAGGTCTAAAAATGACATGCTTACCACAAAGAAACACTCCACAACATCCACACAAGTTCCTAGAATATTCTAGCATTATCAAAATCTTTTGAAACACTATTGCAACCACCTGAAACAAAGAATACCTTCATCCTCTACATGAGGATGCACTACCACTGAACTCCAACACAAGAACTGAACTTGCAAAGCAACCCAACACTAAAAAATCTAAGGAAAAGTAGATACAGACAATATAAGCATGTTCCCAGATCCAAAGTTTGATTCTTCTCAATCTGATTCTAACTCTTCTTTCATAGCTTTGATCCAATTCTCATCTTTGCATCCCTCACTAGTCACTATTTTAGGTTCTACTTCAGAAAGTAGACAATAATTTGCACGTTCCTCTATCATACAAACTTTTCTTCTTCGCAACACACCTTTTCTCTTATCTCCAATGATTTGATTTTCAGAATGATTCTTCTACACAAACTTAGGAGTCTTAGGGATCTTTTCCAGAGCTTCTTCCTCTTCAACTGTGATCTCCTTTTCTTTGTCTTCATCATTTTCTTCTTCACTGCAAGGGGATTCATTAGATTCATATCCTTCTATCAGCATAGAACTTTGATGTGGTTCTTCATCCACTTTGATGTTTGCACTTTCAATTATCTTCTTCAATCTTTTATTATAGCACTAGTAGGCCTTACTTCTTGTAGAGTATCTGTTGTCACTTGGATTTACACCCTGTGTTGAAGGCTTTTAGGGCTTCAACAATCCAGTGAAACATTGAGATGACCTCCAGGTGTGGGACCCTGTAAGGAGGCCAAATCTCTAGAGAGGTTGGTTCCTTCATTGAATAAGAGATTTAGCAATTCCTAAGACTAAACCAAATCTATCCACTATTGAGGAAAAGAGGAAGAGGGATAAAATTGTAAATGAATGAAGGTGATACACCAATTTTGAATATGGAGCTCTCATTGTACTGGGAATGCACAAAATAACTAGATACAACTAATAAACTTAAGCAAGTCTAGCTGATTCTAACAGAGGTAAGAGCAAAACATAATTGTAAGGAACATACATTCACATACAAATCAATCCTAATTTACACAGTGCTAAAAAAAAGCACGAAGAGGTAAAACACAGTGTGTACTTCATTAAAAAGGCAAAGTTGTAGCAGAGGGCTCTATTTGAAAATACAGAAAAACAAGAAATTCAACTATCTTGCAACTTTTTTTCAACCCTCATTACATCTTTCAGATATGCATATATATCATTGTATTACATTGACCTCAGTCATTTCAAAATAAATTAGCCCCCATGGGTTGTTAGAAAATATCTCTATTAAAGGGAATGTTTGCCTGCTAAAATTAACTGCAAAAAATATCTTGGATCATGGAGTAGCTGGGAGATGTTTTGCCTTCAATGCAAATAGCTGATTCATCAACCTGCAACAATAAATGCAAAAATATCTACATATGGGGTAATTGAGCAGATCAGATCTGCATTAATGGCTAATGAGGAAATTCAAATAAATTTTCCCTCCAAAACACCTTTTTTACAGAGCTTCTACAACACTTCAAATATCTACATTCAAATATTTGAAGTTTACAATACATTTTCAGGCTCTGTTTTGCATTAATTCTGTCAATTTTTGCATATTTTAGCCTATATTTTTGTAACGTATATCTGAAAACTATTTGATTATAATGATATTTTAATGAAAATAATTAATTAGTAATATTTCTTCAGATAATTTAATATTCCATATTTACATTAATATTTATTTGAGTTTTAAATTTGTGGAGCTAATTTTAGTTTATGAAAGAAAATGAGAAAAGAGGTATGGGAAGTGGAAGGTGAAGAGTCATTTTGCACGTTACAAGAAAGAGAGATAGTGGGATAGGGGGAACATGGGTAATTACTACATTTCCAATTTTATTTATTGGCTCATACTCAAGATGAGGAAGAAGTGTGTGTGTGTGATAGTTTCATGTCAAAAAAGGTCAGTTTAACCTAAAAAGGAAAAATGGGTTGGAGGGGGATAGAAATATTTTATTTTCAGATCTTGTTTTTTGGAAAAGTTTATAGGTACTTTGGGATAACTAAGGCAAGAAGGATGCTCACGTAGGTCAATATTTATTCATGTTTATTGTATTTATCTATAAGATTTCAATCTTGTTTTATGTAGACCTTATTCTTCTCCATTTTTGCATATTCCTACAACTGTGTTTTCTATAGATGTTATTTCTTTAAGGCATCTTGACAACAGGTTCGTACCACCTTATGATGGAGTGGAAATGTCATGTATATAGATTTATGCAAGAGTCTTGTACTGAGGAATATATTCTTGTATATCCTTGATCTTTGCATGTATTTATCATGATCCGAGGGTTGAGCACTAAGTTATTTTTTGTGCTATCAAGAATCCATTTTGTGTATATCCTTCCATCATGGTATCCTTGAGATCATTATTTTTGAAAAATTTAGTGAACAGTTTGAGTACATGCTACCTGTGCTCTTGTAACTCCAAAATTTGTCGATAATCTACCTATTCAATGGATGATCCTTCATATGACAATGTAAAATCTTATAGCACATGATTTATTGCTTTATTTAGTAGTATCTATTATGTTTTAGGATGCAATTTCTATTAATAAAGTTTGTGTTTACTCTTTCTTGTGAATATTTACAGCCAAAAGTATTCTATTATGGGTATAGGATCATTCATGACAGAGCATCTCCCTGAGACATCTCGGATAATGTTACTTTGGGAGTCACATTTCATGAATTTAGCATGATTACTACTCCCATGCACAACGTTTATGCACTTTTGCAATGCCAAGTGTTTGGGCGATTCTCTTTTCCTGAGTTATGTATAATTTGTAATACTAGATTGTATGACAAACAAGTTTTGGGAGGATATGTGTGGAAGACTAGAAGATGTCCATGGTCTTCCTAATCTTGTTTGTAGTTTTAAATTGAACTAACGGTCCTGTTTAGATTTTCTAAAATGGTCTCTTAACAAGGGTCATGAATATGTGTTGGGAAATGTGAAGGTCAACCTTTCCTAGTTGGTATTCAAGATCGCCGAGGGATGTTGCCCTTTTATTCTTAGGTGATGGAGAGTATATAAATATTCTCTTTTGGTTTCACTATGGATTTATCTCTTTGAATCTAGATCACTTGTTATTATATTAGACTAAAGTGCATCTGCAAACTCTGGTATAGTACTTAAGGGCATATCTATAGTGCCCATTGATAAAGTGCGTTATCTTTTGGAAAATTGTTTAGTTTAATATGAGTTCGACTAGATTTCTTTGATTGAATGAACTTATTTCCTTGAGTTGCCATGCTTGATTAGAAGATTGTCACTATTTAAAAATGATCTCTCATTATTCAAAGTGTAATTACTCTCTTCTATACTATACTAAAAGGTGTAGCTGCACTGCTTGTTATGCAAACTACATCGCTCGTTTAGAAGTTTACTTTAGGCTTGTTTGATTGGATGAGGATTATCCATTATATTATTCACACAGTTATGAATAATGTAGATCCAAATCCTCTATGAAAAAATGTATTTGAGTTTTTCACCTAGGCTGCTAGATAAGGTAAAAAATAATACCCTTTTGATTGCTTGATTGTGCTGATTTTAAACTTTCTATTCATCTATTCCTTACTAACTAACCCTAGAGCAAGGTTCTTATATTGCAGCTACAGGTTTGTTATCTTGAGAATCTAAATGAAGTGCTTAGAGATTCTAAATTTATATTATTATAGATGTAATTGTGTTTATTGGTTAATGCGCATGTTTTAGTTTAAATTATAGTAACAAGACTATATTTCATGAATGTTTATAGCTAGTTAGGTATGAAAGAATTGAATGCATTTAATCATTGGAAGGATTCTATAGTGTTCTCTTGTATTGTAGGTCTTAATCATTTAATTAACTATAATTGCTTGAATGTTGTTTAATATGAAAAGAAGGTGGGGTTGTTGTATGGGGGTTTAGTTTGAATCCTCCTTTCCACTAAACATTCCAAGGGCTTTTCAACTGAGTGCATCTCCCATTGAGAGGAGAGTCATCTATCAGATTGGGTTGCCACTTAGTTTTCTGCTGGGAAATTTAGAAGTTATCACACAATGTTGCTAATTAATATGCTCTTGAAATCCTAATTTAAGCAAAACAATAATTAAATCTACAAATTACGACAAATGCTACTGGAATTAGACAAAGGGCAGAGAACCGTAACTTACTATTTTTTGCAGTCTAGAAAATGGAAATGTCGAGGACAATGGTGATGGTGCCCTAGTCCAAGGTACAACTTTTTATTTGGATTCCCGATCTCCTTCCGGCACTAATCTCTGTTGTATCTTTGGTTTCCAGTGATCTGACAGTGGAGGACAATGTTGATGGTGCCCTAGTCCACAGAGGAAGATTCTTCCAGATGTCAGAAGCTCTGCAAACCTTGATGATCACTGTCCAATCTATTTCTATGTCTTTAGATGCAGAGGATGATGGTGATGGCACCCTTGTCCCAAAATCTTGTACAGTGTTCGCTTCTTTTTAGATCCTGAATCTTCAATGTCTTCCTATCTTCCCTGCAACTCCACTTTCTCTAGATCCAATACCTATAACCTCCAAGCACAAGGAGTGTGGGAGGGGATTGTGGTGTTTAGAGGCTTCCCTTAGTCAAACCCCAGAGAGACATTCAAGTCTTCTGAACACCGTTGTCAGAGAGAGAGTGTATCCTTGTGGGATAGAGGCAAAAATTCAAATGATAATCATGATAAAGCACAATAAATGTCACCTTGATGATGAATCTCTCATGGAAGGAAGAAGCTCTTCAATGCCATGAGGAGAAGATGTAATCTAACCTGCAAAAAAAAAATACAATAATAATGCTATGCTTTGCAACATAATGAAGATCACAAGTATGACAATAGCTTTCAACCATAAACATCCTCTAGTTTCTAAATGATAACCTAGTCATGCTTATATATGCAACTATTAAGATTCCCACCAAGAATTTTGTATTTGAAACTTATGATGTCAGCGTGGAAACCAAATAACAGTCACAAACCCAACATTTGAATTTAGGGCAGACCCAAAATAGGGCTGGACTAGGGCGCTAATGCCCAAATCCACCACCTTGTTTTTGTTCCAGGATCATCAAAATAGACCCCCTTAGGTCCCATTTGTCACAAGACCCAAGGGTTTTCTCATCGGGAGTCTGAATTATCATGCAAGATGCTCTAAATGCAATCTAAAGACCCAGGAGCTAAACCTTAATAGGAAAAAGCCCCCAAGGGTGCATTTTTCTGACATAAGATTTAGCCCCCACTTTAATGTGTGTATTAAATGCAAGGCCAATACATGCATTAAAGTAAGGTGAACAAACATAGAAAACACGCCAAGCACGAAGAAGACATGCCAAACACATTGAAGACAATAGCAGGCATGCAAAACACAGAGAAGACAGTTACAGTCACGCAAAACATGAAGAATACAACATTGAAGACACACATAGTACATAGAATGCAATGAATGCAGTGATTATTTTCTTTTTGATTTTTCCATATGAAATGCAAAATGCAAGTACAAGGAAAATAAACAAACAAATCCCAAAAAGTGTAGAGGAGTTGTTAACCACTGGTCTTGCACTTTTTGAGAATAGACACGCCAAACAAAATCCCAAGGTGTAGAGGAGCTATTCACCACCATCCTTGCACCTTGAGAACAAACACAACAAACAAATCCCAAAGTGAAGAGGAGCTCATCGCCACTAGTCTTGCACTTTAAGAACAAAGACGCCATACACACACACTTGGAAGACATAGAGGAAACATGACAAAAAAGTGATGGAGTGAAACTATTGCTAGGTTCATCACCATCTCAGGCACATTATAGGCACACACCGATGATTGGGCTTCACCACAAAAACTGCTGAAAACATGCTTAAGGGTTGAGTTAGTCACAGAACTGCTCCCTGCCTCACGATGAGGACTTTTGAAAATGACAGGATAATGCAATCTTTCCGAGAAATACACCATCCCCACCTCACAATGAGGGCTTAAGATAGAAAAGGGATGTGATATCCCTGCCTTGCGATGAGGGATTAAATGATTGCAATTAATTTCAGATTGTTCAAACTTGCTTTACTATCATCTAAAGTAGACAACTTACCTTATATATGCCCGCCACCTTAAGGTGGTTGATATTGCATATCAATATCAAGCACATTGAGGTAGGAAGAAAACACACAAGGGAATACAAGCTCTCACAAAGCCCATGCCCCCTAGAGGTGACATGTACTTTACGATCACCAAATGTTCCCACAAATACATCCCTGCAAGAAAAGTGTTAGTGCCCAAATAATCATGATAAACAACAATGCATATGATCAACTACATGAAAGAGCCAAGCAAGGCGATATCCATGATAAACAAAGTGCACAGAGTAGCAGTATTGTTAAAGTGTTGTTAGCAAGATAAGAGAACATAGACATCAACATCAAGATAGAGAAATCATGGAGTGATTCCACTAGCCAAGTGTCGGATAATATGTTACAACCCCATTGTCATATATGGACTAAGTCCATTTTTTGATTACTTGCTAAAGGGATACTAGGTCTGCATTAGTATAATATGTTTTTCATCATTTGCTAGCTAGATGGAAACACTAGAGGAAGGTAAACAATAAATCAGAGAGGAGAACAATTACTTTAGGGATAGTCACATAGGAGGGTGCCCCCAAGTCACCAACCACAATGCTATGTTCGTAAGACACTGTAAGGGTAAAATGGTGATCAATCAAATGAATTAAATAAGACCCAAACATCAACAGAATAAGAGATAACAAGAAAGATTAAATGAAAATAGCAATGAATAACACAAAGCAAACCTTCCCTGAAATCGATGCTTCTGTTGTTTGCCTATTACGATCGTCCTTTTGCAAATGAAGGGAGCCCTTAGAGAGTGCACTCTTTTAGCTGTTCATAGGAAGTCGATGGTAAATGGCTATGGTGATATGCAATGGAGATGAGCTCCAAGGCAAGTATGTGATCTCAAGCTTGTGGATGACAAAAGGGTGCCAAAGGCGCGCTGGTGATATTTCTGTAGAGTAACGATGTCAAAAGCCTGGATGATTAGAATGGAAGGATGAGGTTCCATTTATAGACTTAGAAGAATGGGAATCAACGGTTGAGAGGAGATATGAAGATCAACAGCTGAGGATGGTTGAGGAATGTGTAACCAGTAGAAATGTGACAAGTGTCCTAGCTCCATCATGAAAGAGGGGATGTGACAAAATTGATTGGAGAGTTAACTCCATTGACTGAACAGTTAACAGACTTGATTGAGGAATTGACTCAATTGACAGGTTAGTTAACACTTTTGATTGATTAGTTAACTAACCTCTGATTTGAGAAGAAATAGGCCATGTGGGTGAGGGAAAATAAGATAATTAAATATTAAATATATTTAATTACATGTGCAACCTGATGAGGTGGACAAGGTGAGGTGGAAAAGGTGAGGTGGATTTTTGAATTTAGAACTTAGGATAGAGGAATTTGGATTAATTAAATAATTTATGATTATTTAATTGTGTAGGACATTTAGAAGAATTTTAATTAAATAACTTAATTTTATTTAATTATGGAACAGTGAATCGATTAAATAAATTGGAATATTTATTTAATTAATAGAAGAATGGAATAAATATTTAGAATATTTATTTAGGATGATTCATGTCATTTTTTAGGCGTATACATTTTGCCCCTCTTTGATGCAATGCTGTTTACAGTGTTGTTTGAAAGAAATCGATAGTCTGAATGATGATACATGCCCCAGTTTGCCCCTGGTACAGGCTTACTGACGATAGGATGCCCCCTCGGGAGATTGGACGGGAAAAGTGCGAAAGAATCGGAGATGGACAATCTCACGAAGACGAAGGTGTTAGGATAGGCAAGAGGAAAAAGGATGCATTTTAGGGAAACGAGAAGAAAACTGGAGGAAAAATGGGCATGGGAAGTAGTCACAGTCATCACCTAGCCAGAATTAGGGTTTGGAGGCTATAAATAGGAGCTGGGTCCACAAGAATAGTCATTTGCACACTTGTTTGATCTGGATTGGATTGAGAGAGCCGAGAGCAACTTGGAGCAGCATGGCAACCAGAGTAGCAGACATTCCATGTGAGGAGCATCGATTCGAGCGAGTCCATCGATTCGGGCGGCCAGCAGAGGCAGGACCCCCGGTATGTGACTCAAAAAATTTCTCCTAGGGTTGATTTTAGGTGTCATAAATGCACGTAGAAAATAGGTCAAACGGATGCGCCGAAACGCAGAACGGCACATATGCTACGCGAAGCGGCGCTTTTGTCATTTCGCGGCGCATATGCCGATTTCAGCGGTGCATGCATGAAAACGGTGCATCTGTGCATTGTAGTTGTGCTTCTGTGATTAGGCTGCGCATGTGTATTTAGGTAGTGCATGCGTGTTTAGGTGGCGCATATGCCGATTTTTGGCGGCGCATACATCAAGAAACGGTGCTTTTATAAAGAAACGGTGCTTTTACCACCTGTAGTGGCGCATTTGCTTTGGATAGCAAATGACTTAGTCAAATTGAGTCGATTAGCATCCTGTTTGACGCGGGAATCGATGAGCTATCTCCGAGATTGTAGGAATCTAGTCAAGAGATGTAGTGTGCTGTTTGGATCAATTTGAAATGCTAAGTTGAGTTGATATAGTTCAGTAGGTATGTTGAGTATGGTATATGCCATTTGAGACTGACGCGTTACCTTGCCTGCTTGCAGGAGGATATCCGAGACACACTGCAGTCGCGGGAGACGTTTCCCATGCCCCTATTGCAGAGGTACATGCTGACAGAGACTGACAGAGTGGCGCTTGGTGCCATGGGTTTGGACTATGTTTGCTTCATGCCTGAGGTGCGGGTGAACCGTGGACTGCTGACAGCTGCTGTGGAGAGATTCCACAGCGAGGATGGGACCTTTCACTTTCCTACTGGAGAGATGACTGTGACGTTGGAGGACATCTACCGGATACTGCACTTACCCGTGGTAGGCAAGTTGGTGGAGTATGACGCACAGCGAGATGCGGGACTCACTGAGTGCCAGCGAGTGTTCGATGATCCTGAGCTGGTTGGACAGGTCATCCCGTGGCAGGATATATACGAGTGCTATGACTACTTCCCGGGGATTGTGGCTGGACTGATTGGGGGCGTTGTATGCCCGGATAGGAGATCGCATGGGTTCCCCATTGGATGGGGCAGGATCATGGAGCGGATGCTGACTGAGGGCACCCGATATGCATGGGGAGTCTGCGTACTAGCTCATTTGTACCACGACATGCCTCAAGTGGTGTACCACCGCAGCACGAGTCTATCGGCTGGGGTATTACTGCTACAGTTTTGGCTGTGGGAGCACATAGCGGTGACTAGGCCGATATGTGTGTTTGTGAGGCAGCGAGGAGAGCCATATAGTTATGGCTATGCAGGAGTGATTTCCCAGCACAGGCTGGGGAAGTTAGAGTATTGGAGGCACACTTTGGATGGGGTGGATGTGGTCATCTGGCAACCATATCTGGACTGCGAGCCCTGGGACGATGAGGGAGACGAGCTGCCGTACTGCTTTCAGACCAAGTGGCTGATAGGCCAGACATGACATATCTTAGAGAGACAGATGGTGGGCAGGGTACTGAGATAGTTTGGAAGGAGACAGGGTATGCCCCAGGGACAGGCTCTATTCGCACAGACACATGCAGAGAAAGTCCGATGGGGGCCAATGGCTTCATACGAGGAGGCCCTAGCAGAGTTCTGGCAGACTCCTTATGTGGCATGGGATATGAGGAGAGAGATAGCAGATGCAGGGGTGATGCAGGAGTATGAGGATTGGATCGATGCACATCCGTTCCTGAGATATTCAGGACCTGGCATGCTGGTGCCTCGCATTGATGAGGCAGACTCGGAGGAGGAGGGACAGGTTGGCCCAGGTCGGAGGGGAGTTAGAGGAGGATGAGTACGAGGAGGATGGGGTGGTAGGGATGGAGAGAGGCCAAGACAGCGGAGGAGATTAGGTCAGGCTGAGCAGGCAGTGCCAGGACAGGTGGCACAATAGAAGATACCTCAGCAGGCGCAGATACCGCCACCTCAGCAGGTACCACAGCAGCAGGTGCCCCAGCCACAGGGGCCAGGACAGGCAGAGGCAGCATAGGGGCCAGTGGAGGTAGAGGTGCATGAGAGGGCCATAGCCAGCCTGAGGGGGCAGGTGCGAGCGCTATAGGCACAGTTGAGGAGAGTCGATGGCAGGCGAGAGACGGATGCAGTAGTTATCGCGGGGTTGACTCGCGAGAGAGACATGGCAGATGCACGGTTACAGATTGTCCGTGTAGAGCGGGACACTGCTGTGGCCGCCATGGGGACAGATGCAGTGAGCTCATTTTTGGTTGGGCAGGTGTAGCAGGCACAGGCACAGGTGGGCTAGTTGCAGATGTAGTTGGCATAGGTATAGGCAGAGCTTACTAGAGCACAGTCACAGGCTCAGTATTACCAAGGGTTATACCATGGTGCCGTGGCATCGAGTCAGAGGGCAGGGAGCTTCAGGAGTCAGTCTGGGGCGACTCATAGAGCAGGTCCATCATAGTCAGGGGCATCCGTGATGGGTCCCCAGCAGTCAGGAGCTGGCAGTGGTGGCCCACAACGGCAGGGATAGACACATACCAGATTTTGTATATTTTGGGACATGTATCATCATCCTTTTGGATGTATATTGTATATGACACTTTGATTTTTGAGAGAGATGGTGATATTGTACATTTTGGACTTCGTTTATATGATAGTATATATGATGACGCAGCTTTGTGTATCTATTGCATGTGTTATGAGATGAGGATTTACTTCTATTGTATGATACGATGTATGTGCATAGTTAGATGGACTATCCGATGCTATATGAGATGCTTTTTGATATGATGCTATATGATGTTCAGATGATTTAAATGCTTCAAATGTATGTATATGTAATCAGATTTCTATGTGATGATGCAGCTTTGTATGCGATGTTATTGGATGTCTATATGATCTAATGTTTCAAATGAATGCAAATGTAATATGATGTCTATGTGATGATGCAGTTTTGTATGCGATGCACTTAGCTATGTTTTTGGGATTTTCTGTGTTGTAAGATGCGATATGATGCTGATGTATGGATGACCTAATGCATTGTGTTGGGTATGCTACTGACTTAATCATGTTCATGACTGGCTATATGATATGATATGCGCCTATATGCTTTGTTTTTGTGAAGTCCAAATGTACTCTATCGACACAAGAATGACATGATAGACAGAAGAATGGTTATGATAGAATGACTTAGAAACTTCATTTGATATTGTTACTCTACATAGTGTGGGTAATGAGGATTGTATGGGATATGGATGCATGGATGTGTATATGGATACAGGATGGATGTTTTGCTTTTAGAGTGCTTTATTTCATCATTGGGCATTTTGTTTTTCGTACATTTTCTGAGATATTGTAAGTGAATGCAAGCACCTTGGTATAATTGAACCGAGATGACCTGAGTACTGCTTACATGGATTGTGATTTAGCAAGTGAATACAAGCATCTAGTCAAAATTGAATCTAGATGACCTGAGTACTTCTTGTGTTTCAACAAACAAGGATTGCCCCCGTTCATGTTGTACCTTTGATGTCCTCGATGATCTTTTGCCGATCATGTCCTTAGACAAGGCTTCACATTACTAAAGTTTAATCCACAAATAGCAAACAAAGAAAATAATCATGCCCCCCTCATAGCATCTCTAGCTTTTGGCATCCTCGAGTAGCATAGGAAGGTACGATAGCAAAAATCTAGACTCGAATTGTTAACCATGTTTCTGATCTACAAAGCATACTTGCGTTGATATGTGTTTAGTTCTTGCCTTAAGTTGCATAAAATCATTTAGAAGACCTTGGGTATTTGCTTTGCATTGGATAGGTTAAGATGCTCACGGTCAAGATTTCTGCTTGAAGCGCGGGTTCTTGCTTGCATTTGCTTGTTTGGTGAGAAGTTTGCACAATCCTTATTGGGGGGACGGACCCTAAGGGACTGACCTAGTGCCTCGGGGGCTCATTGCTAAATGGCCTTGCCTACGTGACAATGCAGAGGCAACGTAGTTCGGGGTAAACCCTAATGGACCATGGAGGGACTAGAAGAAAGATGACAAGAATGAAGACAATAAAGGGGATGAATGGGACCGCAGAAGAAATGGGAGCCTCGGGGGCGCATTAGAATGATGGCCTTGCCTACGTGACGGCGCAGAGGCAACGTAGTTCATAGACTTGGTCCATGGACACTGACAAGAGACCCTATGCTAGGCTCACATTGAGGAGACGGTATGGGACAAAACCTTGGTTGACAAGGCCGCAAGGAGAGTATCAAGCCATGATAGGTAACTGTCAAGTGTTTATTTGTGGGATAGATATGGGTCGAATGGGGCAAATGGAGAGAGAATGGACTCAAGGTGAGTGGATTCCCAAAGATGGAGAAGGCAGTTTATCACAAGTGACACCTGTTTACTAGGTTTTCACCACTTGCTTTTATTTACATGAGAAGCTAGAAAGTAAACATGACGCCTGTTTGCCAGGTTTTCACCAAAGGACAATTTTTTTTGCATGATTTCTATTTTTTATGATTTTTTTTGTATTTTCTCTTTTTAATTTTTTTGATTTTTTGATTTTTTCGATTTTATTGTGCCCCTTTGCATTGGAGTTCTCCTAGGTATAGAACCGGTGAAGGTGCATGCTGTTGATTGGATCATCCAACAACTCACCCTCTAAAGTGGCCAACTGATATGCCCCCGATCCGTAAGCAGCTACAATCACATAGGGTCCAAGCCAGTTAGGCTCGAACTTACCTTTCTTTTCCCTGTCTTGTTGGTTGCGAGGATTCTCTTTTAGAACTAGGTCTCCAACCTTAAAGCATCTTAGGTGAACCTTGTGGTTATAGCTTCATGACATCATCTGTTGATAGGCTTTAAGATGATCGAATGCTTTTTGACACCTTTCTTCTAGCAGCTCGAGCTCTTGTAACCAGGAGACTCTGTATTCTTCGTCAGATATGAGACCTTTCAACGACACCCTGAGGGATGGTAGTTCGACCTTAATGGGAAGGATGGCTTCGGAACCATAGACAAGGGCATAGGGTGTAGCACCTGTGGGAGTGCGTATATTGGTTCTGTAGGCCCACAGAGCAGGGTTCAGTTGGACATGCCAATCACGGCCAGCCTCATTAACAGTCTTCTTTAGGATTTTCAGAATGGTTTTATTCGATGCCTCAGCTTGGCCGTTACCTTGGGGGTAGTACAGAGTGGAGAAATGATGTTGGATTTTGAAACGCTCACAGAGTTCCTGAACATCCTGATTTTTGAATGGTCGTCCATTATCCGTTATGATGGATGAAGGGATGCCATATCGGTAGATAATGTAATTTAGAATGAAAGAGGAAATTTGTTTTCCTGTGACGGTGGTTAGGGGAACGGCTTCAATCCACTTTGTGAAATATTCAGTGGCGGTTATGATGAATTTGTGGCCGTTGAAAGAGGGTGGATGAATCTTTCCCACAAGGTCAAGTCCCCACTGACAAAAGGGCCAGGGTGTCGTTAAAGGCCTCAACTCTTGAGCAGGTGCATGGATCAGGTTCCCGTGTATTTGGCATTGTTTGCACTTCTTGACGAACTGATATGAATCCATTTCCATATTTGGCCAGTAATAATCCAAATGCATGAGTTTCTTAGCTAAGGAAGGGCCGCTAGAGTGTGTTCCGCATATCCCTTCGTGCACGTCTCGCAAGGTAGTTATGGATTCTTCTTGTTCCAAACAGCAGAGTAAAGTACCATCTAGACCACGTCGGTAAAGGGTATCAGCTATAATGGTGTAACGAGAGGTTTGGCGGATGAAAGTGCGTTTTTGGTTGGAAGAGAGGTCCGGTGGGAGAATATTGTCCTTGAGGTAAGTGTAGGTCTTACCATACCAAGGTGAATCAGATTTGACTAGGAGGCAAATGGAATGGGTTTCAAGGAGATCATAAGCTGGTTGCCAGATGGTTTCCACTAAGAACTCATACCGTGACTCATATTTAGGAATTTCTAGAAGAGAGGCTATGGTAGCCATTACATCCGCTGCTTTGTTCTCTATCCTGGGTATTTGCTCAAAGGATATGGTCCCAAAGTGTTCTTTGAGGTCGTCGACCATCCGTTTGTAGGGGATGAGCTTCTCATCTTTGGTCTAATACTCGTCGTTGACCTGATTTATGATAAGCTGAGAATCACCGTAGATACATAGTTCTTGGATTTTCCACTCAGTGGCCATCTTGAGACCAATCACCAAGGCTTCATACTCTGCTATGTTGTTGGTGCAAGGAAATAACAAATGGTAGGACTTCAGAATTGTGTGGATGCCTGCCCCCGATCCATGGTTTGTGTAAGATCCGTCAAAGTAGAGTTTCCAAGGAGATGTTGACAGAGTAAATAAAGACTCATCAGGAAACTCAAACTGCATAGGTGAAGTGTCTTGTAATGGTGCCTCGGCCAGTTGGTCAGCGATGATTTGTCCTTTGATTGCTTTTCTATCCACATATTCTATATCATATTCACTAAGAAGCATAACCCATTTTGCTAGTCGACCTGTGAGAGCTGCCTTGCTGAGAAGATATTTCAGTGGGTCGATCTTGGCAATGAGTTTGACAGGATGTGCCAACATGTAATGTCAGAGTTTTTGTGAAGAAAAAACCACCGCAAGGCATGATCGTTCTACTTGTGAGTATTGCAACTCGTAGCCCACTAAGGTTCGACTGATGTAGTATACAGCTCTCTCCTTGTTCTCGTAGTCTTGCTGTGCTAGGAGGGCTCCCAGAGCCGTGGGTGTAGCAGATATATAGAGAATTAAAGGTTTTCCTTAGATCAGAGGCATGAGTATAGGAGGATTCATAAGGTACTCCTTCAGCTTGTTGAATGCCTCTTCGCACCGCTCATCCCATTTAAATGGAATGTTCTTATGTAGGAGGTGGCTAAAAGGTTGGCACTTGTCTGCCAGCTGTGAGATGAACCTGCGGATGGCCTGCAACTTGCCCTGTAGGGATCTTAACTGAGTTAGAGTCTTGGGCGGTGGCATGTCCATTATAGCTTTGACCTTGGCAGGGTCTACCTCTATTCCGTTTGCTGACACGATGAAGCCTAGCAGCTTGCCTGAAGTTACCCCAAACACACATTTCTTCGGGTTCAGTTTGACTTGGAATTGGTCCAATCTCTGAAAGACTTTTTCTAAGATGTCCAGGTGTGAGTCCCTTGTGAGGGATTTTGCTAAGATATCGTCAACATAGTCTTCCATAGTTACATGCATCATGTCATGGAATATAGTTGTCATGGCTCGCTGATATGTAGCACCTGTGTTTTTTAGCCCAAAAGGCATGACATTCCAGCAAAAGGTACCCCATGGGCAAGTGAAAGTTGTCTTGTGTTGATCCTCAGGTGCTATTTTGATTTGGTTATACCCTGAGAATCCGTCCATGAGTGATAGCATTGTATGTCCTGCAGTCAAGTCGACTATGATATCGATGTTGGGCAATGGAAAGTCATCCTTGTGGCATGCTTTGTTGAGGTCTCGAAAATCATTGCATAGTCGAACCCTGCCATCTGGTTTAGACACTGGCACAATGTTAGATATCCATTCTGGGTAATCTATGGCTCTAATGAACCCCACATCTAGCAATTTCTTGAGTTCCTCTTTGACCAAAAGGGCTATGTGAGGATGCATCTTTCTCAGCTTTTGTTTTACTGGTTTCACCCCTAGATCCAATGGCAAATGATGTAGAATCGAGTTTGGGTGCAAACCTGGCATGTCTGCGTATGACCAAGCAAAGCTGCCTCTCTTCTTCTTAAAGAATGGTACAAATCTGGTTTTCTCCGGTGGTGTGAGAGATTTGGCAAAGTGGATAATCTTGGGTTGCTCTTTGGTTCCAATATTCACAGGCTCTGTCGGCTCTACCACAATCTGTGACCTTTCCTGGTACATATCACTAGGGAGAGTGTCAAGCATTCCATCGTCAAGTGCCACAGTTGGGTTTTCACCGTCAGATGCGTCCTTTCTTTTTACTGTTTTATGAATTGACACTGTCGCAAGGCAGTTTTCACTGTCAGATCCATTTTTGATCTTTATGTTTTTGCGACTGGAAGGCTTGGCACCCTCCCCGAAGTAAGCCACAGTATTCAGTTCTATAGAAAAACTAGCTTTATGATCTCCTTTTGGCAAGTGGTCCCTAAGTTCCATATAGTCAATGTAAGCATCATCGTTCTGGAACATATTTAATTGGGGGGTTCCTTGCAAATCCTAGTCAATAAGCTCAGGGTGTAAGAGGGGAAGGGAGTCAGATGAGAGACCTGATTCATTGATAGTGTGAATGGAAATGTTAGGATTATTGGCAGGGGTAGTGTTCTGGGTGGTACTTTCTTCCAAGTTGTTTATCGTAATGGAATCGAAACTTTCCTCGAAAGCCATAATCTTAGGGGTGGGCAAATCAGACTCAGTGGTCTGTCCCGTTGCGTTTGTCCCTCATGGTAGGGGCTAAGAGTTTGGATGGTGTCAACCTCTTTGTCGTCGTAGGAGTGCTCTGTTAGCTCGTCCCACTCATACTCATTTGAATCATCTGAATCTGTGTCACTATCCACTTGGAGTGTTTGGATTGTCTCCACAAGGCAGGCATTTTCCTTGGCTTTACCCTTGCCTTTGTACCCTAGGCCAGTTGTGTTTCTAGCCAAAGAGGATGAAGAAGGTTGTATAGGTTCAATGATTCCTTCTTTTCTGAGGCCTATGGGGCCTTGTCCTTCGTACCCCATCCTGTGCAGGATAGTCTCACCCCACTTGTGCAAGATAGTCTCACCCCGCCCATAGAGTTCTGTAGGGAGTTTAGGCGGTTCTTGGGGTGTGTTTTCTTCTTCAGCATAAAGCCACTGCAGGAGATCTCGCTCCTTTGTCTCATCAGATAAGGTCCCCCATTTTACAAAGGGATTTGGGGGAGCTACAGGAGGAGCAGATGGCTTTGGAAAATGTTTGGGTGGATGTTTGGGTTGGCCAAAAGAGTGAGGAGACAAAGGCATCTTGGCAAGGTTGAGGCTGTGCTCAATGGAGTATTCCCCCATGCCATTTTCTTTTATGGTAAGTTTCAGTGGTTTGGGTCTTGAGGAGGAAGCTTTAACAGTATGGTCTTGTTGCGGGGTAGGGGAAATGTAGGCTCTATTGTTGGGTATGACACATTTGGGTTTGGCATGGAAAGAATTGTAGTGCTGGTAGGGGTCGGGGTCGCCTTGAATGGTGACCTGCTTGCCATTGTGTGGGAACTTAATGCATTAATGATAGGTTGAGGGGACAGCCTTCATGGCGTGGGTCTACGGTCTCCCTAGTAGAATATTATAAGCAAGCTCCTGATCAAGGACTTGGCACACCACATCTTTAATTACCAGTCCCACTTGAATGGGTAGGACAACCGTTCCTTTTGTGGTTCTTTCTTCCTCGTCATATGCCTTAATGGTAATTTTCCTCCTTGGATCAACTGCTTGTTCGGAGAACCCCAGTGCAAGGACTAGCTTCAATGTGCAAATATTTAAATCGGCACCCCCATCAACAAGAACCCTCTTGATGCGGTGCTTGTGTATGAATGCGACAATGTGCAGAGGGGTGTTATGAGGTTGGGAGACAGAGAGGTCATCTTGCTTAGTAAAAGATATGGAGTTGGAAGATGTCAGATTGCCTACCATGGTCTGAAACTTTTCTTGGGCCAGATTAATGGGGACAGTGGTTTCCACTAAGGCTTTCTCAAGAATCTCCTTATGAGAAGGAGATAGACGCAAGAGCTCCAATATAGAAATGTGAGCTAGAGTTTTCTGTAACTGGTCGATGACATTGTACTGACGGAAGGTGGATGGAGGTGGTGACGACCTTGGAGGAACGGTATTGAGCGTGATTTTACCACTGCGGGTAATTATACTACAACCAGTTTGGTTAGGTCCTGGTTGTTGGTTGGGTGAGATGACATTGACCTGTGGAATATGCTCAGAAATGCAGTTTATGGTGTAATCAAATGGAACACTTGCATAGTTAGCATTACTCGTCCCGCTGTTCTGATTTGGCCAGTTACGATTATTGTTGTTGTCATTGCTGTTGTTGCCGTTGTTGTTGTTGCCATGGTTGTTGTTATTGTGGCCATTGTTGTTATATGACCTGTTATGATTCAAAAGTGGATCCCTATAGGCCACATGAGTTTCATTGGAGGTATGCTATTGTGTCCCTCCCTGATTTTGATCCAGTATATCTTGAATGACATTTTTGAGGCGAATGCAGTTGTTAGTTGTATGCCCCCTTCCTCAGTGATATTCACAATAGTCGGTGTCCTTCCAGTAGGGAGGTTTGACTATAGGCTCGTAATCACTTGTTGGTGGTAGAGAAATTTCGTTGTTAGCCAACAACTTCCATAGCGCAGATTCTTGAGACTCGCCTAATGGTGTGAATTTTCTTCTTGGGTTTGAATTGTACCAAGATCTAGGCTCCCGAGAGGGTGGTTTGTTGATTGCACCATTGTTTGTGTCTCCTTTAAGAGTGAATATGGGTTGTTGTTTAGGAGCAGCCACCTTGGCATCAACTACCCCATCGTTGACCACATTCTTGTTCTTTGTCCAAAACTTTGATTTATCCATTGTGTAATTGGAATTAGGCATGTCCTTATATAGCTTGAGAGTTCCTTTAGTGATCATAGCTTTTTCAATGAATAGGCCCATTTCAATGACTTTGGAGAATGATGTAGGGCATTGTATCTGAATCTGATAGCTAAGATCCGTGTTTAGGTTGTGGACAAACATTTCCAATAGTTGCTTCTCAGGTATATCGTAAGAACACTTACTAGCTAGCTGTCTCCATCATTGTAAGAAGGTGGCGAATGACTCACCACTCTTTTGTTTAGTATTGCATAGATCTAGCATAGATACCTCGTGTTCTATGTTGTAGGAGAAGTGCGTTATGAATTTATTGACAAGTTCATCAAAAGTTTTGATTCCTGGTGGGAGGCGCGAGAACCACTCCATAGCTTGACCACCTAAGGATCTTGGGAACAATCTCATCAAGTAGGTCTCGTTGTGAGCTACTTCTAAACATGCGGCATTGAATTCCCGGATATGATCTCTAGGGTCCCCCTTCCCTTTGTATTTGTCAAACTTTGGGACTCCAAACTGAAAGGGGAAGGGTTTCATGACCAAACTTTTGTCAAAAGGATACGGAGCTATATCTTCCAAAGAGTATTGCTTGGAACTTGTACTGGTCTTAAGGTTGGATATTTCTTGTTTTAGACTTTCGATTTGTTGTCTCACGTCATCCATAGGAGCATTTTGATCTATGGATTTCTTGCCTCTATTATTTGCATTCGGGAGTGTGTCATTCGTGCCTCTCTCATGATCATCATGTCTTCGCTCATGATCATTGTCTACATTTTCCATGATGGAGCTTATGTCAAAGTCTGTGGGGAGTTTGACTCCGAGATTAGCAAGATGGTGGAAGTATTTGTCGGGGTCTTCAAGGAGCACCCTCTCTACCAGGCGTTGGAATTTGCTATCTTGGATGTGCGCTACTAATTCTTCATGAGAAATTTCTTCGTCACCACCACGTGGTGGGGCGAGGTGATCAGATGCGTCGGCCATTTCAATCTGCTTGTTGTACTGGGATCGAGTAAGAACCATGCAAGGTGGGGTGGGATGAAGTGGACCAGGATTAGAAATTTTGGCGAGGTGCCAACTGAGACTGTTGTGAATGGGATACTTAGGACAAGATTTGGACAAAGGATTCTCTCGCTCAATGACTTCAAGTAAGACGGTTGACACAAGACGTTGGCCGCTAGTAAGGGTAGTCGATACCAGTCTTACTGTGTAGGGCTTAGTCGTTCAACAAGACTACTAGCAAAGGTATGATGACCTACTAGGCTTACGTGAATTCATGAATGACACGAAATAGGGACCTATGTCGAATTAGTATGGGACGAACTGACTTTGGGACAAGAGGGATTTGGATAGAAAGTGAATGGGACGATCGATGAAAGAGAGAGACTTGGGTGAAATGGATGAAGACTGACTGCAAGGTTGAATCTGACCTCAGAAAGTGAAACTAGGCTGAAATGGGTGCTCTAATGAAGTGAAAATATTTTCTCAAAAATAGGGCAAGTGCTCACTGTCGCATATGCATAGAAACAGATGCGCAGCAGGAATGAACAAATGCACCGTAAGTCACAGTAAAAGTGCAGCTCTGGTAAAGTACAAATGCGTAGCAACAGTGTGTATATGCGTAGCAATAGCATGTATGCGCAACAAGTCGTTACAAAAGTGCAACAAGTTGCGGTATATGCGCAGCAGAAAAGAGTATATGCGCAGCTCTGATATTTTTGCAAAATTTTTGGATTTTTCTCTGTTTTTGGTATTTTTTTGGTTGGAAAAGGTCTTCCTGATCTGCTATTATGAATTAACAGCAAGAAAACACAGCAAGCACAAAGAATATTTTGTAGTTTTTCATTATTTTTGTAGTTTTTTTGACTCTATTTTGGACGAAAGCAAGCACAAAATCCTAGGCGAGAAATGGATTATAAGGGATTTGGGCCACTAAAACAAGAGGTATTTAATGCGGGCAACCGTTTAAGTGGTTACACGTGCGGCAGCACTACTCTCCGTTATGGAGTCTCCCAGCCTCAAAGGGTTGCGCCTGAGAGGGTTTTGGGGGAGGTTGGCCGTCGGTGTAACATAACAGCACTCGTTGTAGGAAGTTTTCACCTCAAGCACAATTTATTTTAAGTGGCTTGGTAGGGCTTGGCGTTAGCCTGTTACCACTCAGGGTCATTCCTGCTTGGACAAGCGTGCATCCAAGGGCAGGCCCCTCCTAAAGGTTAAACAAATAGAATGACAAGTCTGGCACTCTGATCACCCAGAAGAGGGGAGAGCATAAGCCTATTGTCATTCGCAAACACAGAATACACTGATTAATCCACCCTAGTTAAAAGTGAAAAACTAAATGGGCTAATCTACTCAAATACAGAACTTTGAAGTGATTTCAGCAATATAGCAGTGGTTCAGTTTTAAATCCGCGTAGCACGAGATTGTTAACTTTGAAATTCTGGTCTCACGATATAGCAATGGTTCATTTTAACTTCAAGATCATTGATGAGTTCAATTTTAAACTGCGTAGCACGAGATTGTTAACTTTGAAATTTAGGTCTCACGATATAGCAATGGTTCATTTTAACTTCAAGATCATTGATGAGTTCAATTTTAATCTTAGATAGCAATAACTTGGAAGGTGTTTGCAATGCAAGCAAGAAGTAATCCAGTTACTTTCTCCCTAATTAGAACTAGATGAAGATTTGAATGAACATCTATTTTACTTTCCCTCAGAAAATGAAATGTGAACTAATTAGATGCAACTACATGAAACTAAACCCGAACCTATCCTGCAAAACAGTGCCAGCAAACACATGCGAAAAGGTTAGAGTTAGCAAATTTTCCTAGGAAAGTACTAAAACCATAGCCTGTTACAAATGTGCAGCTTCAGTGATCAGATGCGCAGAAATAATCAACAGAAGCTTAACAATAATGAATGCACCGTAATACTAAACATATGCATAGTTAAAAAGAATAAATGCGCAGTAGTAATGGATGTGCAGCAACAGTCTTCAAAAGTGTAGTAAAAAGGAACAGATGCGCAATATAATCAAAAGCGCCGTAACAGTGCGCAAAAGCGCCGCAAAAATACACAAATGCGTAGAAAGGATAAAAGCACCGTAACAGTCTTTATATGCGCCGTGGAAATGTTTAGATGCGCCGAAGTAACTTGTGCGTGACTTTGCGTGACCTGTACGAAACTTGCCTTCAAAAAAGCTCAGAATTTGATGAGATAAAGGGGCAAAGGCCCCACGGTGGGCGCCAAAAATATAAGGGTAAAATGGTGATCAATCAAATGAATTAAATAAGACCCAAACATCAACATAATAGGAGATAACAAGAAAGATTAAATGAAAATAGCAATGAATAACACAAAGCAAACCTTCCCTGAAATCGATGCTTCTGTTGTTTGCCTATTACGATCGTCCTTTTGCAAATAAAGGGAGCCCTCAGAGAGTGCACTCTTTTAGCTGTTCGTAGGAAGTCGATGGTAAATGGCTATGGTGATATGCAATGGAGATGAGCTCCAAGGCAAGTATGTGATCTCAAGCTTGTGGATGACAAAAGGGTGCCAAAGGTGCGCTGGTGATATTTTTGCAGAGTAACGATGTCAAAAGCCTGGATGATTAGAATGGAAGGATGAGGTTCCATTTATAGACTCAGAAGAATAGGAATCAATGGTTGAGAGGAGATATGAGGATCAACGGCTGAGGATGGTTGAGGAATGTGCAACCAGTAGAAATGTGACAAGTGTCCCAACTCCATCATGAAAGAGGGGATGTGACAAAATTGATTGGAGAGTTAACTCCATTGACTAAACAGTTAACAGACTTGATTGAGGAATTGACTCAATTGACAGGTTAGTTAACACTTTTGATTGATTAGTTAACTAACCTCTGATTTGAGAAGAAATAGGCCATGTGGGTGAGGGAAAATAAGATAATTAAATATTAAATATATTTAATTACATGTGCAACTTGATGAGGTGGACAAGGTGAGGTGGATTTTTGAATTTAGAACTTAGGATAGAGGAATTTCGATTAATTAAATAATTTATGATTATTTAATTGTGTAGGACATTTAGAAGAATTTTAATTAAATAGATTAATTTTATTTAATTATGGAACAGTGAATCGATTAAATAAGTTGGAATATTTATTTAATTAATAGAAGAATGGAATAAATATTTAGAATATTTATTTAGGATGATTTTTGTCATTTTTAAGCATATACAGACACAACACACAACAATGAAATAAGAGGAGAGGAAATATAGAAGAATGATGATACAAATAGAAGAAGGTCACAACAAAGGTGGTCTCCTAGTATCCTTGACCTTACAAGAGAATCAAGGGTCATGCTAGGAGGCCTAACAACATATAACACATCGCAGGGGAAACACAATACGAAGGGATAGAGGATTAGAGATACTTACCTGTGGGGACAACCGAACTAGCCGTCATCATCAGGTAGTTACTGTCTTCCCAATCTCTAATGCTAGAGGGAAGAGTTGTAAAAGGCACCATAGGCCACTTGTTGTTCTTGTTTTCAAGTTTTTCATCTTTAAGCTCTTTTTGATTTGTTTCAATATTAGGTTGAACATTTTCTTCATTAACTAGTGTTGTATCTTTTGGAAAGTTTGTGTCGTTATTGATGTTCAAGGAATATGTAATTAAAGGAGAGGTAGATGATGTTTTTAAATCCTTAGTGATGTCCAAATGACTTGAATATTCAATCAAAGGAGGGACATTAAAGGTCTTCTCTTCCTTAGTGATATCCAAGGTGTGTGAACAATCAACTAAAGGAAGAAGGTCGGTGGGATAATCCATAGAGATTCCATGCACTAGGGTATGATTTTGATTATTGTTAAATGAATACTCATTGTCTACCCATGGAATGTTCTTTGTTAAAGGGAGCTCTTCATTCCCTAATGCTTCATCTTGGCTAGGGAAAGCAGTGGAATTACTAGAGCTATCCCTAGTCTTCTCATCTAAGGTTCTTGAATATTCAATGATAGGAGAAGTAGGATAATCTATGGAATCATTATCGGCACATTCTTTAGTGGAACAAAGAATTTTCACTCCCATCCTTCTCATGAATATTCCTAGAGATGAATTTAGTTAAATCTTCTAATATCAAAGGATATGCACCTATGAGTAAAGTGAAGCTACTAAATTCATGTGTATAACAAAGTAATTGCAACTCATATGTAGAACATATAGACACATCAATACCACTGATAGAAGCTATGTGCTCTAGAACATGAGGATTCTCATTAGTGAAACTAGAGAAATCTTCAAAATCTAGGATATACTCATGCAAAGAATTCAAAGATGAATAACATGAAGATGCCATTATCAATGTTCGATGAAAATTTATCAAATTTATGTTTTCAAATCAATGTAAAATCAGATTTTAAAATATTTTCAAAACTTATGCAAGAGACAAATGCAAAAGCTGTGTAAAAATGCTCTAAAATGCTTAATTTTTCAACTTTTTTCAATGCAAACAAATAAAAGAAGATGTGATGTAAATATTTTCAAGAGGGAAAGCAAATGGTATTCCTAATAACAATCCACTAATGTAATAATACCTTTCACAACATGCTTTTGAAGCAACTCTAGAAAGTCCATAAGCCAAAACCTAGTGAAAATAGACTAAAATATGTAATTTTTTACCAAATCTCAATGCAAAAGAGTAGGTCAATGGGCGTTGTAAGGAAAATTATGATGGAAAACAATTTATAACAGTAATAATAGCCACCTAATTATTGATAACTGAGAGGGGGGTGAATCAGTTATCTTAATTACTTCAACTTTCTGATCTTCCTTAACAATTAATGCAACATCAAATCATATAAGCAAACATAACCATGAAATAGAAATAACATCAATACACATGACACAATGATTTTGACGTGGAAAAACTTGTTAAGGGAAAAACCATGGGGTGATTAACCCAAGATTGTATTCTCTGTTAAAAGAATAAGATAGTACAAAATGACACTTGCCAATTAGGGCTCATTGCCCGAGCACACTGCTCACAAGAGGCTCACTGCCTACAAGAGACTCACTATCTACAAGGTATAAGGTAACAAGATACTTGAACTAATGAGAAGCATCCACACATGCTGAGGTTTAGTTCCGGTTAGACTCACTATACTGATCTGCTGCACTTCATTCTTCCTCTTCTTAGGTACTTCTGTCCAGTCACATACCGGACCTGTATTATTGCTTCCAAATAGTTCTCTACTTTTCTTTGCACTTGAAAACCTACCACAAACACCTTCACATCCAAATCCATTTGGTATATATATCCGCACCAATGATTTCAACACCTTTCTAGTCGACATCCAGAATAGTCAATATTTTCCCAAACTTTGATCTGTCGGCTGAATCCTTACTTATCAAGTGATGCGTATCAAAGAGATGCTTATAGAAGTAATCAATCATGTCGTCCAATCATGAATGATACCTTAAGAAACTTGATCACCATCAATAACTTGTCCAGATTAAGGTTTGATGCTTTGCCGATCAGTTTTTCCTCTGTCAACTCTACCAAACAGGAACCCAACACTTAGGTGCTCATATCTCTTCACTCTTTCATCACCAGATGCTCAATCTCTAGAATGTATCAGTCAAGGTACACCTATTGACTTCCCCAAGTCCGTACTTTACTAAGATACTTCCTCTAAGAGATCCGGACCTGACTGTCAGACCTTGCCACATGCTCTGTTCTTGCTTACCAAACCACAACATTCTTCAATTTGACTTCTGGTATAGGCACACCATGTCTTGCGGATGGGTGGGATGAACTTTGTTGCCATCAATGACAACACTCATGAAGCTATACTGTGTCTCTTGCCAACAATCTCCCCCTTTGGCATTGATGGCAACACTTAGTGAAAAATGACTAAGTGTCACACTATACTCCCCCTTGGCTGATGCTCTATTCTAATGTACACTTTACCGGAGCTCCCCCTTAGCTGGATTCCACATTTTTCATTGCTCTTCACTCCCCCTTTGACATCAATGGCAAAGGGTAGGGTCCGAACACCAAAATTTCCCAAAAATAATCTATACTTGGTCGCATAAACATATATATACATGTTTTACTTACATATACTGAATTGTATCTACAAAAGTGGTTTTCAACTGTACCACTTCTATCGCCCAACTCTTCTTCATCCTATCCAAAATTGAGATGTGACCACTCAACAGGAATGCAAAAGCTTCTGCCCTTTTTAGATCTGTCAGATCATTGGTCTGGGCTGTTGTCTGAGCATCAGTTAGGGCCTCATGCATGGCCTCAAACTTAGGGATAATGATCCCTCTAAGTTCACTTAACCTATTTATTCTATTTTTTCTTCTCCTTCTCAAGCTTCTTTATTTCATTTGTGACTGCAATTGTTTGACACTCTTGATTTTCAATGGAAGAGGAGAGAGGATCAAAACTTTGAGATAAACTTAATAGTTTATTCTCTTGCTCTTTTGTTTTCTTCTCAATATCCTTGGTCACTTTAGGCTAGGATAAACAAAATTTATATATCTCCGCCATCTTTAAGAGCATTTTCTAAGCTCTTTATTCCAAATCCATAACTCTCCTATCATTTTTTATTAGACCTTGTACTTCAGAGAATCTCTTTTCCAAAAACTCCTTCTAGACCTTTTCTTCTATTGACTTTTCTAAGGAATCAAAATGTGTATGAACAGAATTTACAAGAGACTTTAGATTACCAGATGTGGAGGCCAAAGGATCCTTTTGGAAGGATGGAATGATCTTCTCCAATACACCGGATGTAGTTTCTATGAGCTTGCAGTCTTCCATGTGAGACTTCAGAAGGTTTTCCTTTGCCTTTGCTGAAGTAAAGGATGCTAGCTTCATGGTTTGAACTGAGGAGAGGGAGTCAAAATTGAACGGTCCTTGAAGAAGTTCTGGTTCATCAAATTCCATCATCTCTTTGGTTAAGAAATCTTTGACTGCTTCTGCTGTGTCTCTTGCCGGTGACAGGGTTTTCTCCCCTTCTGCAACCTTAGCACTGTCATCTGACATTTTCTCTGTTTGACCTTTTTCTTTTTCCTGTACTTCTTCTTCTTTACTGGATTTCTCTTCTATTCTTTCTTCTCCTTTAGATCTAGAGTCTGCAGGGGAAATCGGAGGAGAGATGTTTGCTTCTTCATGAACTTCCTCTTCTAGAGTAGAGGAATCTAAGTCCTTAGGTTTCTCTTCACTTGTCTCCTTTGCCTCTTCTGTCATTGTTTCAGTAGATTCTTCTTTGTCATCCATGACAGAGGGTTGATCACCTAAATCCTCTATAATAGGAAGATTGAATCTTTTATAGGCATTCTGGAGGATCTCTTCTCTTTCTTTTGCCACTTTGTCAGTCTCTCCAAGCATAAGCTGATTCATTCTAGCTTTGCTTTGGAACTTATCCTTGCAATCTTTGAAGATCATATTCATTTGTTTCTGAGTGATTGAAGGATAGAGCTGAATAGCAATCTACTCTCAGATTTCTAGATCTTTTGCTTGGGCATTGTAATTCCTTATTTCAAGTTCCTTCTCTAAACTTTTGGGAATTAGAGAGATAATTTCAATAAATGCTTTATTGTATATGTTCAAGTACTTAACTGTGGCTTCCTCCAAGATCTTTTTATCTGCATCATTATATGCATCATAGAATTCTATTATTGGTTATAGATTCCCATCCACAATAACTGCTTTGACTACATCATCTAAGGACAGAGTAGGCTTTTCAACAAACTTTTCTGTCTCTTCTTCCTTGTTAGGACTGGTAGATGATTCACCGGATGTCTTCTTTTTCTTCTTCATTTTCTTTACTTCCTCATCTGATTCTATCTCTTCATCATCTTTAAGGCTTGTGTATGATCTTGTAGCCTTTGTCTTTGTTCTCTTTTCTCCTTTACCAGATGATTTTGCTTCCAGTTTTGATGCCTTTGAGCTCTTAGCAGTGGCAGATGCAAAGCTCTTAGAGGATCTGGTCCGGGAGGGTGCTTCTACCGGAGCACTTTCTTTTTCTGCCTCTTCCTTTTCTTTTTCTACCCTTTCCATCTTTTCTCTATTTGCATCAAGTGCCTCTTTTGAGATACCATACCTTTTGGCAACATTCTCTACTTCTTTTCTCACTTTTTTCTTCATCTGCGGTTGTCTTAGTTCCACATGAATCTTTACACTCAATTCTTGAAAGGTTCCAAACCTTTCTGCCTTGGGATCCTTGGGCTGACTTAGCATGTGCTAAACATGTAGCTCTACAATTTTCTCATCCACTTCATACCCCATTGGCATGATCCACACTGTTCTTGGTTCCGCTGCCTCCATTAGGCATTGATCAGTTTCTACCATAAAACATATTGTATTCTTACACTTTTCAACTAGTGATTGAGGAATTCTCTCTCTGGCTTGCATCATGTTCTGAAAGTTCTTAAAGTACCCCTAGAGTGTTGTATTCTATGCATTAGCATCGCCAATTCCATGTACATAGTCTCTGATTTGTATTGCTACTGGTCTGTCATTTTGCCATATCCACCCATTAGATCTGGGTAGCTCATTCATGTAGTAGAAGAATAGACAGAGTATTAGGCCACCATATTTGAAGGAATTCTTATTATCCTTCTTTATCTTCTGTAGGTTCTCCAAAAGTTGGTTTAGAAGGAGCTCACAAAGGTCATAGTCAGCATCCTTTCTTAACATTTCATAAGTAGTGTAAATTGCAGTTTCGAGTACTGAATTTTCCCTACAAGAGTGATATATCTTATAACCGATGATCATGGAGGCAAACTTGATATCTGGATTAGTGATATCTTCTATTGTCATTGCTCTCTTATCAAACCTTGATCCAGTAGCCTCACTCACAGTTTGATTCTTGATGGATTTGAGAATAGGTAACCCTCCAGATGAGTGCAAACTGGTTACCTCTTTAATAGCATCTTTTGTGATCTTGAATGGTCTATTTAGCCACATGAAGTTGTCATGCACTCTGCTCAAAACATACCAGACGCACTCATCTTCAGCAAAATAGGGGAAATGAATGCACTGCCCAAAATGTTTTTCCCAGATGGCCTTATATTGGGGTTTAAGTTCAAGTGATTCATTTATCAGTTCCTTGTGGTAGATATCCCTCAGCTTGAATTCTCCAAATTCTTCAATGTTTGCATGAATGTAAACCTTAATATCTTCTACATGCAGAACTCCATGTGGAACATCAGAAAATGCCCCTAGGGGATCTACTTCCAAGGATTTGTAGGGATGTTTCTTGAATTTGGGGCGAGGCCTATCAGTGATCTTCACAATATTTAGAGTAGCCATCTTTCAAAATATTTATAGAGAGATATTCAATAACGGAAAATACCTTTTACGCTTCTAGGGTTCGCAGAGTGAGTCAGATTGATTTTTTGGATGAATAGACTTCAGTGGTTGATCTTTGAGAAATTTGAAACAATTTGTTGTAGAGCTCCTTTTCTTTTCTTCTCAAATGCAAATGTACAAATGATGGGAGAATGAACCCTTTTATTTGTGAGAAAACCCTAATTCCACATTGCAATAAATGTGTAACTTAAGTTATTCCGATTGCCTTTTTTTCCTTGTTCTAAGAAAGATCTTTTCTGGATCACTGAGATATACTTAGAGTTATTCTCGGTGATTGATGAAAATCTATCTTCCAAACATTTGATCTATCCGTAGATCAAGATACCTCAAATTTGAATCATACCAGATCTAACTATGAAAATCCTGTTCTTATCGGATGACTGTTAAACTAGATTGATCTCAGATGATTAACCTCTTCAAATTCATTGTGGATCTTTCATGTCTTCCCCAAGGGTTATTTAGATGTTTCTCTAAGAGCCCTTTTAGTCTGTAACCTTCCATGTGCCAATTTCAAGCACCAATTGACTGGCTACGGGAAAATATTTTCTTTTGTAACTCCCACTAAGCCAGAGCTCATCTATTTAGTTTCCAGAAGAAATATCAGCACCAGATTCTGGTGTGGATCCATCTTCAACATTATCTATACTCCTCTTCACCCAAATCTTGTTCATCTCCCTTTGAATTTCATTTGCATTCATTTTTCTTTTTCCTTTGTCTTGGTTTTGATTATGATGTACTAGACCCTTATTGTTCTGATTCTTACTTCTGCAGAATTTGGCAATATGACCGGATCTATTGCAATTGTAGAAAACAACATTTCTTTGCATATTTGATTGATATCCTCTTGATCTGCACTGATTAGCCATATGTCCCATTCTATTGCATGCAAAGCATCTTCCATTGAATGAATTGTTCATTTGCATATTTATACACTCATGAGATTTGTGACCATACCTTTTGCAATTGAAACATTGTCTGGAGAAGGATGAATTAGTTTGGTTCATTCTTTTTCTGCACTGATTTGCTTTATGACCAAAGTTATTGTAGTTGTGGCAGTAACCATTGAAAGATGGATATCTCTGAGCATTTGGTTGCCTTACCGAAGGTCTTCTAGGTCTGTTCCTTGAATTTCCTGATCTAGAGTTCTTCTGACCAGATCTAGAGCTTTCACCTTTCTCATATCCCAAGCCTTGTTTGTCATCTACCCTTTTCTAGCTTTGAAGAAGAACTTCAAGTTGATCAGAGCTTATCTTGAATTTCTCTTTGTATTCATTTATTGTTTGAAGATCCCTTTTAAGAGTGTCAATCTGATTCTCAAGTTGTTCTTCATTATCTCTAGCTTCTTCAAGATCAGATTCTAGATGCCTGATTATTCTATCCATTTTGTGGTAATCTTCTGACTTCTCCTTGAGAGATTGTCTTAGATCATCTTTAGTTTTTCTTTTCTCCTCAATTTCTTGAGTGAATTTCATAACTCCTGATTCCATTTCATGTCTTACCATAATGACCTCTTCTGATAACTTTTCACATAACTTGGTTTTCTCCTTCAGATCTTCATTTGTATCATTGGTTTCACCTTGACTTGCTAATTGCTGAAGTAGTTCCTTTCTCTTTTTCATAGAGATACTCAGTTTTCTCTTTTAGTTCATTTATGAAATCATCAGCCTGTTTGAGTCTTTCCTTCAAGTTGTTGACTTCGGAGTGAGATTGCTCAAGATCATCTAGGGTAGATTGAAGTTTTTCCCTCATACCATACATATCCATTGAGATTCCCAGATCTTCCTCAAGTTGTTAGGCTCTGTTTGGAGGAACTTGGCTCTGATACCAATTGTTGATAACTGAGAGGGGGGGGGTGAATCAGTTATCTTAATTACTTCAACTTTCTGATCTTCCTTAACAATTAATGCAACATCAAATCATATAATCAAACATAACCATGAAATAGAAATAACATCAATACACATGACATAATGATTTTGACGTAGAACACCCTGTTAAGGGAAAAACCACGGGGTGATTAACCCAAGATTGTATTCTCTGTTAAAAGAATAAGTTAGTACAAAATGGCACTTGCCAATTAGGGATCACTACCCGAGCATACTGCTTACAAGAGGCTCACTACCTACAAGAGACTTATTGTCTACAAGGTATAATGTAACAAGATACTTGAACTGATGAGAAGAATCCACACATGCTAAGGTTCAGTTCCAGTTAGGCTCAATACACTGATCTGCTGCACTTCATTCTTCCTCTTCTTAGGTACTTCTGTCCAGTCACATACTGGACCTGTATTACTACTTCCAAATAGTTCTCTACTTTTCTTCACACTTGACAACCTACCACACACACCTTCACATCCAAATCCATCTGGTATATATATCCGCACCAATGATTTCAACACCTTTCTAGTCGGCATCCGGAATAGTCAATATTTTCCCAAACTCTGATCTGTCGGCTGAATCCTTACTTATCAAGTGATGCGTATCAAAGAGATGCTTATAGAAGTCATCAATCATGTCGGCCAATCATGAATGATACCTTAAGAAACTTGATCACCATCAATAACTGGTCTGGATTAAGGTCTGATGCTCTGCCAGTCAGTTCTTCCTCTGTCAACTCTACCAAATAGGAACCCAACACTTAGGTGCTCATATCTCTTCACTCTTTCATCACCGGATGCTCAATATCTAGAATGTATCAGTCAAGGTACACCTATTGACTTCCCCAAGTCTACACTTTACTAAGATACTTCCTCTGAGAGATCCGGACCTGATTGTTGGACCTTGCCACATGCTCTGTTCTTGCTTACTGGACCACAACATTCTTCAATCTGACTTCCGGTATAGGCACACCATGTCTTGAGGATGGGTGGGATGAACTTTGTTGCCATCAATGACAACACTCATGAAGCTATACTATGTCTCTTGCCAACACTAATGCCAAAAAATCCATTACAACACACCCATTATGCCACTCTAGATCAAACCCTAGTGCAAAGATATCAAAAATATGCAAATTTTCTCAAAATTTGAATGCAAAAGCCTGAAATAAAGGGTGTTGTAAGGAAATTGAGAAGGAGAAGAATATAATAATTCTAATAAAATATAATTAGTGCAATAATATCCCTCACAACACACTTGGAGTGCAAGTCCAACAAGACCATAAGGCCAAATCTAGTGAAAAATGCAAGTTTTTAAACCCTAGACATGAAATTTCACAAGGAGGCCACTATGATGCAATACTAAAATTAGAGATTAGACCTAATGAGTTTTTTAACAAGGTAGTAAAATCTGAAACAAGATTTTGACTACAACCCTAGCTCATGCAAAACTAGGTTTTCATGAAAAATGCAAGATTTCAAGTAATTTCTAACAAATCAAGCATGCAAATGGAATGCAAATGAATTGTAAAAGATGAATTTATGTATTTTGGATCAGATCTAATTCAAATAACAGAAATTAATTTAAATTAGATGTCAATTAATTAAAATTTTACAAAAATGCAAGTCTAATATGCCAATTTTTGCAAATTTTCCAAATTTTTCATTTTTTTTGTAATTTTTCAAATGCACTATTGAAAATAATGAATTGAATAATGATGAATTTCAGATCTGATGTAAAAATCAGAGAATTAATTAAATACAATTTAGTGAATGCAAACTATGTCAAAAATCAAACCCCAAAATGTAAATTTTTTTTCATTTTTTTCAAATATATCAACTTTTTTGTAAATTTTTGAATGCAATAGAATGAATGAATGAAAACATGTCAAACAACACTCAACAAGGTGCCAAATAGTTCAACAACATGGGTTCACCAAAATATTTAATATGAAAAGAAGGTGGGGTTGTTGTATGGGGGGTTTAGTTTGAATCCTCCTTTCCACTAAACATTCCAGGGGCTTTTCAACTAAGTGCTTCTCCCATCAAGAGGAGAGTCATCAATCAGATTGGGTTTCCACTTAGTTTCTACTTAGAAATTTAGAAGTTATCACATAATGTTTCTAATTAATGCTTTTATGCTCTTGAAACCCTAATTTGAGCAAAATAGTAATTAAGTCTACAAATCACGACAAATGCTACTGGAATTAGACAAAGGGTAGAGAACCTTAACTCACTATTTTTTGCAATCCAGAAAATGGAAATGTCAGGGACAATGGTGATGGCACCCTAGTCCAAGGTACAACTTTTTCTGTGGATTCCCGATCTCTTTTCGGCACTGATCTCTGTTGTATCTTTATTTTCTGGTGATCTGACAGTGGAGGACAATGTTGATGGCACCCTAGCCCAATGAGGAAGATTCTTCCAAATGTTAGAAGCTCTGCAAAGCTTGATGATCACTATCTAGTTTGTTTATGTGTCTTCAGATGTGGAAGATAATGGTGATAGCGCCCTTGTCCCAAAATCTCGCACAATGTCTGCTTCTTTTTAGATCTCAAATCTTCAATGTCTTCCTATCTTCCATGAAACTCCACTTTCTCCAGATCCAATACCTATAACCTGTAATTACAAGGAGTGTGGGAGGGGGTTGTGGTGTTTATAGGCTTTCCTCAGTCAAGCCCTAGAAGAGACATACAAGTCTTCTAAACACCTTTGTCAAAGACAGAATGCGTATCTTTGTGGGATAGAGGCAAAAATCCAAATGATAATGATGATAAAGCACAATAAATGTCACCTTGATGATGAAGCTCTCATGGAATGAAGAAGCTCTTTAATTCCATGAGGAGAAGATGTAATCCAACCTGTAAAAATAAACACAATAACAATTCTATGCTCTACAACACAATGAAGATCACAAGTATGCCAATAGCTTTCAATCATAAATATCCTCTAGTTTTTAAATGATAAGCTAATCATGCTTATATATGCAACTATTAAGATTCCCACCAAGAAATTTGTATTTGAAACTTATGATGTCGGCATGGAAACCAAATAACGGTCACAAACCTGACATTTGAATTTAGGGCAAACCCAAAATAGGGCCAGACTAGGGTGCTAGTGCCCAAGTCCACCCCCTTGTTTTTGTTCTAGGATCATCAAAATAGACCCCATTAGGTCCCATTTGTCACAAGACCCATGGGTTTTCTCATCGAGAGTTTGAATTATCATGCAAGATGCTCTAAATGCAATCTAAAGACCCAGGAGCTAAACCTTAATAGGAGAAAACCCCCAAGGGTGCATTTTTCTGACATAACAAATGTTATTCTTTAACCTAGGCAATTATTGTTATTTGTGTAAGATGGATAGATTAAAGCAAGTAGTATGGATTTAAAATAAAGGGGGCTGAGATGTTTTCCATGTTTATATTACAAAATTCCATTAAAATAATAACATGTGTTATCCATTAGAGTAAATGTACCATTCTTGATATATGCCTTTATTGCCTATTATGTAAACATTTAGAATAGTTAAAAAATTAAGATTAGATATAAACTCATCTCACAATGAAGAATAAGTGTTTCTTGGTCATTGTCAATTATCATGTTATATTCAAGATGGCAGTTTGAGGTATATTCAATGTTAGGCATGTTCAGTAACTGAGGTATTCTTAGAGAGACATACTTTAATATTCTTTTATCTTTTGCATTGCTTAGTGAGTTAATAAATAGGAATGGATAGTTTTGGATCCTATGGACCTTTTATGACTAATAATTCATGAAATGGAAAGGTGTTCTTTATATGTTCACTAATTTTGGAAATTTTTGTAAACCCTAAATTGTATTATAAATATATCTCTTTATTAAATGTGATTATTGGCGGAACAAGATAATTGGCTATTAAATAAATGACACTATCTTACATGTTATTTGATAATCGATATATTGAATTTATATTTTATCTACATGGTTTTATTTGAAGAGATATTTTGGGTATTAATTATCATTACTATATGAAACTGATTTGTGGTTAAAAGTTCAAGCCTGAACTACGAAGTCTCTGTGCTACGCAAGGCCATAATGGATGAGCCCCTGAGACATTAGGTTAGCCCTTAGGGCCTTAAAGGATAGTATATTTCCATTTGATATGTTTATTAATGAACTTTGTGAAACTAATTTCTACATTTAGTTGTGTAGTTTTAGGTCTGTTAACCGTGCAAGGTAATGGAGCTATGGAAGCATCTTTTCATTTTGTGAATGGAGAAAGTAAATGGCAAATGTGTATTTTATTGTGAATTTTACAATGTATACAAATATACTTTTGTATTTTGAAGCCTATTAAGTTATGAAAAAATGACTATTCTCCTATTCTCTTATTATTAACTTTCATTTCTCAAGTAATTAATTTATTGATATTTATTGACATTTTCTTGAGTGGGCATTACATAAGTATTAGAGCACCAGGTTGCAACACTTGGGAGCTTTGGGGTAAAAGTATTGGTAATGTAAACCCATTTTTTTTGGTCTCATCATGGTAGTAGAGGTAAATTTTGATTGATGAATGATATGGAATGGACATCTACTAAATAAATTTCAACTTATATGCAAATATGTTCATAGATGTATTCTTGGAATTGTAAGTTTCTGTAATGTTAATTAATGATTTCTATCAAGCATGTATATTTATCACCTTAATTTGTGATGATAATGACAAACATGTGTGTTTGGTGATAGTGTTGTGGCTAGATTATATGGGAGTTGGGTGGATTCCTCTTTGGGGGTGATTTTTATGGTGTATGGTGGAGAATGGTGTTGGTGTGTGGGAGTTATTGATGTTGCTCTGTGTGAGCTATTGGGAGTTGTTGTTGCTCTGTGTGAGCTATTGGGAGTTGATGTTGCTCTGTGTGATCTATTAGGAGTTGATGTTTCTCTGTGTGAGCTATTGGGAGTTGTAGTTTCTTTGTGTGAGCTATTGGGAGTGGATATTGCTCTGTGTGAGCTATGATTGCTTTATGTGGGCTATGGTTTCTCTGTGTGAGCTATGAATGCTTTGTGTTCAAGCTATGATTTCTTTGTGTGAGCTATGGTTTCTCTGTGTGAGCTATGATTGTTGTAAGTTGCTGGATCAATAAAGGAAGATATATGGATAGCCAAGGTAAGAAAATCAATTATGTTTCTATAACTTCATGATTAAGATGAATGTATACAAGTTAAAACTTGAAATAAATATGTTATTATTGTTTGCCTGTTTAAAATTTGTCATGAGTGATGAAATTTTATATGAGTATTATTATTATATTGCCTAAAATTGGTGTTATGACATAAAGAATTGCTGGGAGTTATTGATTTTAGTGTGAAAGAAAGTGAGATAAATTTAAGATTTTTGAAATGGAATTGTTTATCAGTTTAGGATGTTGAACATCAAGAAAAGTGTTTCTCTTTAATTGCTCAGGGGTGGATTCAATTGGTCGAATCTTATGGCTGGATGGTGAGCAAATCTGGATTGTTATTAACTTTGTGGTTGTAGATTTAATCTGGGTTGATATATGCAAAATTATAGAATAAATCTATTTTTTGTGATATGAAGATCAGTATTGAAGAACGAAAAGATTCCTTTAGTAGATGAATCTATTGAAAATTGGAACAGAGCAATGCTATTGTGCAAGAAATAATCATTCCTTTAGATGACTTCCAGGAGTCCAAGTCCATTCTTAGGGGGGAATAATGTAATGTATATTTAAAAATTATTTGATTATAATGATATTTTATTGAAAATAATTAATTAGCAATATTTCTTTAGATAATTTAATATTCCATATTTACATTAATATTTATTTGAGTTTTAAATTTGTGGAGATAATTTTAGTTTATGAAAGAAAATGAGAAAAGAGGTGTGGGAAGTGGAAGGTGAAGAGTCATTTTGGATGTAACAAGAAAGAGAGATACTGGAATAGGAGGAACATGGGTAATTATTGCATTTCCAATTGCATTTCCAAGGAGTGTGTGTGTGTGGTAGTTTCATGTCAAAAAAGATCATTTTAACCTAAAAAGGAAAAATATGTTGGAGGGGGATGGAAAACTTTTATTTTTAGATCTTGTTTTTTGGAGAAGTTTACAGGTACCTTGGGAGAACTGAGGCAAGAAGGATGATCAACTAGGTCAAGATTTATTCATGTTTATTGCATTTATCTATAAGATTTCAACCATGTTTTATGTAGACCTTATTCTTTTCCATTTTTGTGTATTCCTGCAATTGTGTTTTCTATAGATGTTATGTCTTTAATTCATCTTGAAAATAGGTTCGTACCACCTTATGATGGAGTGGAAATGTCATGTATATAGATTTATGCAAGAGTCTTGTACCGAGGAATATAGTCTTGTATGTCCTTGATATTTGGATGTATTAATCATGCTCTCAGGGTTGAGCACTAAGTTATTTTATGTGCTATCAAGAATCCATTTTGTGCATATTCTTCCATCATGGTATTCCTGAGATCATTATCTTTGAAACATTTAGTGAACAATTTGAGTACATGCTACCCATGCTCTTGTAACTCCAAAATTTGTTGATAATCTGCCTATTCAATGGATGATCCTTCATATGACAATGCACAATCTTATAGCGTAAGATTTATTGCTTTATTTAGTAGTATCTATTATGTTTCAGGATGCAATTTCTATTGATAAAGTTTCTGTTTACTCTTGCTTGTGAATATTTACTGCCAAAAGTATTCTATTATGGGTATATGATCATTCATGACAGAGCATCTCCCTAGGACATCTTATATAATGTTACTTCGAGAGTCACATTTCATGAATTTAGAATGATTACTACTCCCATGCACAACGTTTATGCACTTTTGCAATGCCAGGTGTTTTGGTGATTCTCTTATCCTGAGTTATGTATAATTTGTAATACTAGATTGCATGACAAACAAGTTTTGGGAGGATATGTGCAGAGGACTAGAAAATGTCCATGGTCTTCCTAATCTTGTGAAGGGTCTTTTCTAGAACATGATAGGTATCTTGTCTATAGTTTAAAATTGAACTAACGGTCATGTTTAGATTTGGTGAAATGCTCTCGTAACAGGGGCCGTGAATATGTATTGAGAAATGTGAAGGTGAACCTTTCCTAGTTGGTATTCAAGATCATCGAGGGATGTTGCCCTTTTGTGCTTAGGTGATGGAGAGTATACAAATTTTCTCTTTTGGTTGCACTATGGATTTATCTCTTTGAATCTAGATCACATTTTACTAGAGTAGACTGAAGTGCATCTGCATACTCTAGTATAGTATTAAGGGTATATCTATAGTGCCCATTGATAAAGTGTGTTATCTTTTGGAAAATTGTTTAGTTTAATATGAGTTCCGCTAGATTTCTTTGATTGAATTAACTTATTTTCTTGAGTTGCAGTGCTTGATTAGAAGATTGTCACTATTTAAAAATGATCTCTCATTATTCAAAGTGTAATTACTCTCTTCTATACTATACTAAAAGGTGTAGCTACAACGCTTGTTATGCAAACTACATTACTTGTTTAGAAGTTTACTTTAGTCTTGTTTGATTGGATGAGGATTATCCATTATATTATTCACACAGTTATGGAGAATGTAGATCCAAACCCTCTATACAAAAATGTATTTGAGTTTTTTATCTGGGCTGCTAGATAAAGTGAAAAATAATACCTTTTTGATTGCTTGATTGTGTTGATTTTAAACTTTCTATTCATCTATTCCTTACTAACTAACCCTAGAGAAAGGTTCTTCTATTGCAGCTATAGGTTTGCTATCTTGAGAATCTAAATGAAGTGCTTAGAGATTCTAAATTTATATTATTGTTGATGTAATTGTGTTTATTGGTTAATGAGCATGTTTTAGTTTAAATTATAGTAACAAGACTATATTTCATGAATGTTTATAGCTAGTTAGGTATGAAAGAATTGAATGCATTTAATCATTGCAAGGATATTATGGTGTTCTCTTGTATTGTACCTTGATGCTTGTCAACTATAATTGCTTGAGTGTTATTCTTTAACCTAGGAAATTATTGTTATTTGCGTAAGATGTATAGATTAAAGCAAGTAGTATGGATTTAAAATAAAGGGGCTGATATGTTTTCCATTTTTATATTACAAAATTTGTAAAAATAATAATATGTGTTATCCGTTAGAGTAAATGTACCATTCTTGATATATGCCTTTATTTTCTGTTATATAAACCTTTAGAATAGTTAAAAAGTTAAGATTAGATATAAACTCATCTCACAATGAAGAATAAGTGTTTCTTTGTCATTGTCAATTATCATGTTATATTCAAGATGGCAGTTTGGGGTATATTCTATGTTAGGCGTGTTTAGTAACCGAGGTATTCTTAGAGAGACATACTTTAATATTCTTTTATCTTTTACATTACTTAGTGAGTTAATAAATAGGAATGGATAGTTTTGGATCCTATGGATCTTTGATGATTAATAATTCTTGAGATGGAAAGGTGTTCTTTATAGGTTCACTGATTTTGGAATTTTAGTAAACCTTAAGGGGTGATCCCACAATAGTGGGTTACGTTTTTTTGCCAAACTTGACATTGAAATCAACATTTTGAACTAAATCTTCACTTTCTGACACCTATAGCCACTAAATCGTTAGGAATTTGAAGATGATGCGAACTAGTGATTTGTGAGATTTTGTCTATAGATTCTAAAAATATTTTGTTAAAAAAATTTGGAGTTAAGTTGTAAATTTTTTTGCATCTCCTTTGATAACTAGTTTTTAATAGTAAACAACATTTTTTTAAAGTGATGTGTATTCCATAACGCATAACTTTTTTTGTACAAAGGATAAAATTATGATTCTTTCGAATCTAGATTGGTAACACCGATATCTAGGGCATGCTTTTGGTTTCATAATGCTTTGTTGAATATTTTTTTTATGTAGTTTTGAAGTCAAACCAATTATAATTTAGACATATGCATATTCCATAGAACATAAATTTTTCTGTATGTATCAAAATTCATTTTTTTTTGCTGAAACAAGGACATCAATACCTAGGGCATACATATTTTTCAAAAAAGATTTCACTAATTTACTATTTTTTCCATGTGTGTAGAACATAGAACTTGATGTTTGATGAAAAACCTATGTTTAGTAAATCTAAACAAAAAATCATAATAAAATCAAAATATATCAAAACTATACTCATTGGAAAGCTCACTTTGAGGACTTTGATCCTCTAATTTGGTTTGGCAAAGGTGAATCCATTTGGACCTTCAACTGGGATTTAGAAGCCAAAATTTTGTAGAAGAAAGGGGAAGGGAAGGTAGGAAAGTGTCTAGTGGGGGTCTTCGCTCGAAGACCCCTGCAATTGAAGGTGGGTGATGTTGTCCTTCGAAATGAAGGTCTAGACATGGCGGCTTAATCCACAACAACCACCTTTGTTTGAAGGTACCATGCATTAAAAAAATATTTTTTCTTTAACGGTCAACCTTCATTTGAAGGCAATTTTTACTAAATCTTTAGAACCCCATAGTAAAGGAAGGATGTCAATTTTTTGCTCTGCATGTCGAGCTAGGGCGTTCGTGCCCTAGCCCGATCCTCTAGTTTTTTCTTGGCCGTACAAAGTGTGGGGAGTGCATGCATTTTGGGGAGGTATGGGGTTGTGATTTTTATCAGTGCAAAGTTTTTTCATCTGCATCGGTGTCTCTTTCTCCCTAAGCGTGCGAGGCTTTTGTGCCTGGTTGGAGGCTGCAGGTGGGGATTTTGTGCCTGGTTGGTTTGGGTTTGCAGTTTGAAGGCAGTGCTGGGTGGTGGGTCAGTTAAACCCTAGTGGCAGTTCCTTTTTTCTCGGGGGCCTGCATGCCCGCCTTGGGTCTTGTTTAGTTTCAATGCTGATCGGGGAGTCTTCAGGGGCTAGTACCAAGATGGATTTTCACTCAGTAGTGGTTGGTACGAATTCTCCTTTGCATGCTTCAAAGTTTTTTAATAATAAATTATTCTCACCAGATCTGTGTTTGGTTGGTTCAGGTTTGTCTAGTGGTACATGGATTACAAAGATCAATGGATGTCTTGAACATTGTGAGGAGAGGCCAAAATTGGTTATCCCACTAGAGATGATTGTGGAAGATATTGACTATTATTCGAAGCATGCATTGCTATGCAAGTTTATGGGGATGCGTGTTTCATTACAATTTCTTGAATCGTGGGCCCAACAGACTTGGATGCCAAAGGGAGAAATGGAGGTTATGCTTTTAGCAAATAACTATTTCATGGTTTCATTCAATTGCTTGGTAGATTGCAACAAGGCCTTTGAAGGAGGCCCCTATTTTCATAATTAGATTGGGTTATTTATTAAACCTTGGCATTCAGGATTCAATCTCATTAAAGAGCTTCTGAACTGGGTTCCAGTGTGGGTTCGGCTTCTGAGGTTTCTTGTGGAATGTTGGCAGGATGATGTTTTGCACTTGTTGGCTTCGATGCTAGGAAAACCTGTTGGTGCTTCACAGCAGACTCAAGTTAAAAAGGTGATGACTTTTGCTCGTATCTGTGTTGAGATTGATTTAAGTAAACCTTTGCCAGATTCAGTGGATATGTGTGTGGGTCCTTACTCTTGGGTCCATTAGTTGGAGTATGAGACTCTTTCTTTTCGGTGTCGTCTCTGTCATGAATATGGACATTTGTAGAGGAGATTCCCAAAGGCTAGGCCTGTGGATTCTGAGCCTTCTTAACCTCCCCGCAATCCCTCTAGGGTTGAAAAGGGGAAGGAACCCATTTATGGTGATGTTGATGGGGCTGATGGTTTCGTTCCAGTCAAGGCTCGAAATAGGAATCGGGGTCAAAAGAGGATTTTGAAGGAAAGGCAGAATAAAGATTCTTTCAACAGATTTAAAGTTTTAGATGATCTCAGCCAGCAGGAAGTTAAACTAGGCTTGGTGAATCTAGATCAGGGTGCTTTGGGTACAGGACAGGAGGGCCTTCTTTTTGAAGCTACTCAAGTTTTGCAGGATAATAGTGCTTTACAAATGGACACAGATGTTCAAATGGAAGTGTAGGTGGAATTAGTTCCTATTATAGTAGGGAAGAAGGGTGGTGAGGATGGATCTCCTTTTGTTTCGAATGCAGGTACTGAGGGGGTGAAGAATAATAAGTCTTCTTCTTCTCATTTGGGTCTTCATCAAAAGGATCCAAAAAAAGGGGTTGGGGAGAAGTCTTCCAAGCTTGGTAGAAAAATGGATCTAGAAAAGATTAAATTAATAGGGGAAACTTTGGTAGAGTCAGGGTTTGTTAAGACTTTAGATTCTCATTTTTTGAGCCCCTTGAAATGATTGTTCTATCCTGGAATGTATGGGGCTTGAATAGTGGCCCTCGACAAAAAGTTGTTCGTGATTTGTTTAGAAGTCAATCTCCTGATGTTCTTTTCCTATAGGAGACTAAGTTATTAGTGGAGTGTATGTTTGGTTTAGTGCCTAAGTTGTGGGGGAGTGGAGAGTGCCAGTGTATTGGTGCTCAAGGGTCTACTGGGGGAGTGGCTTGTTTATGGAATCCTCGGAAGATCCGTCCTCTTTGGTGGTTGTCCTTTCAGTCTTCTATCTCTATGATTGTGTCTTGTTTTGAGATGGGGGAGTTTGTTCTCTTCTCCAATATCTATGTGCCTACTGAACTTCAGGGTAAGCAACTTTTGTGGTCCCATATCTAGTTTGTCTGAAGCATGGTTCCTTTCCATCCTTGAATTATGGATGGAGACTTCAATGCTATTTCTAAGTTGCCTGAGAAGCGGGGTGGTATTGCGAAGCTTGAGCCTTCTGTGTTGCTACTTCAGGATAACATCTCAGCTTTAAATCTTGTTGATATCAAGCCCATTAATGGCTAGTTTACTTAGAACAATCAGAGGATGAGGAATAATTGCATTGCGGAATGACTTGACTGCTTTCTAGTTTCTTACTACTGGGTTGGTGGGTTGTGGTCTTCTAGCTCTAAAATTTTGGATTGGAGGGCCTCAGATCATTGGCCTATCAAGCTGGCTATTTCTTCAGCTAGTGTGCCTCAGTCTCCTTCTTTCACGTTCTAGCTTATGTGGTTGCGTGAATCCTCTCTCCATGACTATGTTGCTGAGTGGTGGAAGTATGGTAGACCTGCTTATGGTACATCAATGTATACTTTTGCTAAGTTACTTCAATTTGTCAAGTATCAGCTTAAATGTTGGAATCAAAAATGCTTTGGAAACATTTTCCATGCTAAGATTGCTTCCCAGGCTGAGTTGGATGGTATTACAAGGTTGATCAGGGAGGATGGAGTGACTGAGGACCTGCTGCAGGAAGAGACTAGGGCTTTGAAAACACTGGAAGAGTGTGAGCTATGAGAGAAATTTTTTTGGAAACAAAAGACTCAGATTGAGTGGCTTCAGGAAGGGGATAAAAATACTACTTTTTTCTTCAACTTGGTGAAAGCCAGGAGACATGGCAATTCTATTTTTGCTCTGGTGAATGACAGGGGTGAAACTCTTTCTTCTTTTCATGAAATAACACGTGAAGCTATGCAATATTTTGCTTCATTATTCAGGGAGGACTCGCAGGGGGGTTTTGATGAGGAAGCTCAAGTCCTTTCTTGTATCCCTTCTTTGGTATCTAGGGAGATGAATGAGCATCTTATGAGTGATATTTCGATTGAGGAGCTAGAGGGGATTATGTTTCAAATGAAGAGGGGGAAAGCTCCTGGCCTTGATGGTTTCCCAATTGAGTTCTTTCAAGAATTCTAGGAGATTATCAAGTTGGACTTGTTGGTGGTTGTTCAGGAGTCTCGTAAGAATAAACAGATGTTACGGGCTTTGAATTCTACCTTCCTTGCTCTCATCCCAAAGTGTGATGGGGCGAATAGGTTAAGTCAATTTCATCCTATCTCTCTTTGCAATGTGATTTATAAAATTATCTCTAAATTGATTACTGATAGGTTGAAAAAGTGGCTTAAAGTGCTGATCTCTGAGGAACAAAGTGGTTTTGTGGTGGGATGATAGATTCTGGATGGGGTTGTTATTGTAACTGAAACCATTCACTCTATGGCCAGTTCAAAAGATAAGGTGATGTTCATCAAGCTTGATATGGCTAAGGCTTATGACAAAGTTTGATGGTCCTTCCTTCAGAAGGTTCTTGGTGCTTTTGGTTTTAGGGTTGAGTGGATTTATTGGGTTACGAGTTGTATTACTTTGGTCTCCTTCTCTGTGTTAATAAATGGTGAGCACTCTGAGCTTTTTGGTGCCTCTCAGGGTTTGCGGCAGGGTGACCTCCTCTCTCCTTACTTGTTTCTTCTTCTTGTTGAAGGTCTGGGACGTTTGATAAGAAGGAATGTGGAGTTAGCTTTCATTCAGGGGTGGGGGTGGGAAGGTGGTTTACCTCCACAATCTCACTTGCAGTTTGTAGATGACACTATTTTGATGGGTATGGCTACAATTAGGGAAGCTTCAAATTTGCGCAAGGTGTTGGATGTTTATCTTGTTGCTTCGAGTGAATTGATTAATGAAGATAAGTCTTCCATCTTTTTCTTCAATACTCTGGGTTCCTTTCAGAGGTGAATTGCTCATATCTTGAGATTTCAGACTGAGGTTCTCCCTTTGACCAATCTTGGTATTCCCATCTCTGTCGGAAGACTTCCCAAGGATTCTTGGCAGAATATTCTAGATAAATTTCATGTGAAAGTTAATCATTGGACCCATCGTTGGTTGTCCTTTGCGAGTCATGTTCAGTTGCTCAAGTTTGTGGTGCAGGCCCTCCCCATTTACAGATGTATGATTCAGGTGGCCTCTTTGGGTTTTGTTAGGGAATTGGTTCCTTAGCAAGACAATTTTTATGGGCTGGTATCTTATTGTCCTCTAAATGGAGTCTTATCAGATGGGACATTGTTTGTAGCCCGAAGTAGTTTGGCGGTCTTGGGTTAAGGAAGTCGTCATTGTCAAGGATGGCGTTGGCTGCTAAATTGTACTAGCGATGGTGTGTGGAGTAGGATGGGATCTAGGCCAAGATATTAACATAGAAATACTTCTCGAGGATCCCTCAGATTGATATTCCTCATTATTCTCTGGTGGGGAAAGGCTCGGTGATTTGGAGTACGCTCAAGAAAGGGGCTGCTCTGGTCAAGGATGGCTTATTTTGGATTTGTAAAAGAGGGATGAAAGCTCATTTTTGGTCTAATTCTTGGGATGGTTTTCCTCTCATTGTTTCTTAGTTTCCTAATTTGGTGACTCTGTGCTAGAGGTTCTGTGAGGCAGGATGGTCAAGGGTGAGTGACTTCAAGTCCTTATCTTCTCATGGGCAGTTGGTGGTGGTGAGATGGAAGAATCCTGATGAGTGGCCTATTGTTGGTATGGAGGAGGAGTGTGCTAAGCTTCATAGTATCCTTTCTTGTAGATTTTGTAGCTCCCTCTAGGAAGGGGATGTTCTTTCTTGGTCTCCTAATCCTAAGGGTGTCTATACTATTGCTTCTAGATATCAGGTGTTATCTCATCGGCTGGATGGGGTGGAGGTTCACTGGTGGAAGAAAGTGTGGAATAAGCTTTCTTGGCTAAAGTGTAACTGCTTTGTTTGGACTTTTTCTTGACATGGGATAATATTTAGAAGCGGGGTTTTTAGGGTCCTTCTATGTGTGTTTTGTGTGGATGTGTAGAGGAGGACTCCTCTCACTTGTTTTTCTATTGTCCCTTGACTTTGTAGCTTTGGCATTTTTGGTGGGCAGTTTGGAAAAGCCCCTGTGTTCATGCTTTCTCCCTAGTGGAGTTTTGGAGTAGTCTAGGTAGACCTCCTTCTATGGCCTCTTTCTTGCAAGATGTGTGGTATGTTGGGCCTTCCTTCATACTATGACAGATTTGGTTGGAACAAAATTGAAGAATATTTCAAGGTGAGAAGCTGTTGATTCAACAAGTTTAGCACAAAATTATGGGTATGATTTGGGAGATGGTGGAAGCTAAGTATGATGTTGTGTTTCCTTTGTAGAAAGGGGATGCTAAGCTGGTGGATAGATTGGGTATTCAGGGGTTGTCTTCAACTTTTGCTTGTGTCAGGAGAGGAAGGCGGGTGAAAAAGAAAGTTCAAAGGGTGGGGAGTTGGCTACCCCCTCCTGCTGGCATTCTAAAGCTCAATACTGATGGTTCTTCAAGGGGTAATCCTGGGCCTGCTAGGATTGGTGGGGCTGGCAGGGATTTTTTAGGATCGGTGGTTTTTTTCTTTTCTATTCATGAAGGATTACAGACTATCAACCTTATGGAAGGTTTGATGATCCTCTATGCTTTGGAGAGGGCTTATGCTTTGGTATGGCACAAGATTATCTATGAGTCTGATTCACAGGTTTTGATTAATTTGCTGAATAAACAGAACGTATCTGATGTTAGTTGGTAGTTGGCTATGATGGTGCAACAGATTTTGCAGATAAGTTCTTTGATAGAGATGGTGTCTTTTGTCCATATTCCAAGGGAGTGGAATAGGCAGCAGATTGTTTAGCTAAGTGGGCTTCTGAGCATTTAGATGGCGGGAAGATTGATGAGTGGGAGCAAGTTCCTCATGAGCTCCGAAATGACTTGGAGAGGATTCTTACCAAGGATGGGAATGGTATTGGTGAAGGATGATGTTGTTTCATGCTTTGTATGGTTGTTTCTTATGGATTCCCAAGGCCTTGGCCCTTTGATGTTTTGTAATGCTCTTTCTAAATTTCAATAAAGTTTTTACCCCTTTTTAAAAAAAATAAAAAACCTTCGTTCGAAGGTAGGCTAACATTTTTTTTAAATTTTTTAATTATTCGTATTGCATATAAATATGATTGCTTTTTTTTTTTCATTATAAATCAATTACAAACAAGATAAATTCACATTTTTCTTCTATAAGGGAGTCTAAGAAATCTTTTAGAGAAAAATTTTCAAGTCATATTTTACAAAGAAGGAGATGGGAAACAAAAAGACAAGACAAAATAAGACTACATGAAAGTATTCCGTAGAAACTATAGCAAGATTGAATGAAGAAAGATTGGGAAAATATCATAAACAAAAACAAGGTATGCATATATTTTCTTTTCTATTTTTAATCTAGGTCATTTTATTTATGCTTAAATATATACATGTATTGATGAATCATGTAGTAGGATGTCATTTAATCTAGGTCACTTGATTTATGCTTAAATATATATGCATTGATTTCATGTAGCTCCGATGTCATTTAATTTAAGTCATTCCTCATTCTTGGCTATAATCCCCACCTCTCTACCTAGAGATAACTACCTACCTCTCTCTCTCTCTATCCACCACTCTCTCTCTCTCTCTCAAGTTTTCCACTCTCTTTACCTCTACCTCTCCCTCACTAGGGCCTTCGTAGCTATCTCTCTCCCTCTCTAACTCTCCATATCCCTCTCCCAATCTCCAACTCAACTTCATTGTTTTTTCTAAAGTGGTAACATATATTTCTATTATAATTTATTAAAAAAATCAAGTTCACTTTTCATTTTAAATTATTTCTTTTCTTGATTATTTATTTTTATTTAAAAATTCTTTTAAATCTAAAAACTTTATATTTAAAAAGCCTCAATTCCTAATTTTAAAACAAACTCTTATAGCTGCTTTTTTGTTTTCTTTCTCCAAAATATATTTATAACAATTGTTATCTTTTTTTAATCCAATAAATTTTTATCATGAATATTTTTTTATCTTTTTTATTTTTGTGTTTTTATGTTTTTTAATGCTAAATTAAGGAATAAAAGAAAATTTTTAAGAAAAGATTTGTTAAAATATTTTTAGAATGCTTTTTAGATTTTCTTTTTCCTAAAGAATGAAAGTATTTTTTAGAAAACATAATAATTTCTACAATAGAACTTAAGAGTAAAAATCAATTAAATAAAAAGAATGTTTATTATTTAGAAAGTTTTATTTTATAAAATAAATAATTTTATTTTTATTTTTATTTTTATTTTAATATGTATTTCCTTCATTTGTGATACAGAAAGTGGAGCAAATGTTGTTGAAGGACACATAGTTGATGTTAGCCAAGAGGAGACCCAAGTGCAAAGAATGGATGTTGGAGAGGGGTCAGGATCACTTCCTTTGACTAGTATGGATGAGCATATTAATCTAGGTGAAGAGAAAAAATTCTTATAGAAATTTAGATCATTTACTTAAAATGGATATTAAGAAATTGAAACATTATGCTAGACAACCTAGACGTACTGATAGGAGGTCAATGAATAAAACTGCAAAGGAAATAGTTACTCATTTTGATAATCTTGATACACTTGGTCGAACCCAATTGTTATCAATTGTACTTCTTAGTAAGGAGCTACATGAGCCATTACAATTGTTGGGTGTCGTTTTGTCATTGAAAAAGGGGAAAAGTTCACAGCTAGAAAAACATATTGTTAAAAATGTTAAAGAAGGTTTGGCTTCCATCAAGAAACAATCTTGATTTGCGTATAAGTCCATTACAAGAACAGTGATGTTCACAGGTATTGTAAGTGAAAGAAATTCCAAAAAAAGACAATTGTCTTCAATTTCATCTAAGCTTGGTTTCAATAGAAAGACAGTAACAAAATATGTGAAAAGGAGAAAAATATTGGATGGTAGTACCTCGGAAGACAATTGGGCAATTATGTGTAGAGCTCCTCGATTTGACAGGATTCAAGATGTTGTTAGCAACTTGATCTCAACCTTTTGGAATGATAATACTCATGCTTCATCAAATAGTAGAGATGTTATCAAACATAGAATTGGGCCCAATAGTTATGAACTACATACAAAACATTGGCTAGAGATAACACAACATGAGATGTATGTGAACTTTTGTAATTCAAGTCCAAATATAAAGATTGGGCAAACAATGTTTGAAAGGTTAAGGCCATATTATGTGAAGACAAAAAAGGTTTTTGAAACTTGTTGTTGTCATTATCATATTGAATTTGATCTCTACTATCAGGTGTTTCAAAAGATTTGTGAAGATAGTGATTGTTTTGTAAATGCACCTCCTAAACGAGCAAGTCAGTTCATAGCATCCATCTTATGTGATAAATTAGATGATGATAATTGAAATGGTCAAATAAAATGCATAAAAGGTCTTTGTGAAACATGTGAAAATTTGGCTAAAATAACTTTGAGAAATGAATATATCAACCCAATGAAGTTGGTAAATTGTAAGAGGTACAAGTACATAATGTTTCAAACAAAAAATGGGAAAGAATCTACAAGGTTAGATTATGTAGAAGAGGAGATACCTATTGGAACATTTATGGAAAATTTTTATAAATTGATTCAACCATACATACATCATACTTTTTTTGCTAAGAGAAAAGCACAACAGTTTCAAACATTAAGAGATACTTTCCCACCTGGAATAATGTTATTAGTGGTCGACTTTGCAAAAAATTACTCTTTTGTACATCAAAAAGAGATTCAATTAGAATATTACTTTTCAAAGAAGATCACTATTATGGTGCATGTGTGTTATCGACATGCACAATTGGATTTGGGTGGTGTTGAAAGTACATTTCAAGCACGAGTCATCAAGAAAGAATATCACTTTTATATTAGTGATGATAAAGAGCATGACACACTTTTTATACAACATTGCTTTAAGAAGTTTTTTGGATATTTGGCAAGTAGGGGTGTAAATTTTGAAAGGCATTTTGTATGGTCAGATGGATGTGCATCACAATTCAAATCATCAAGGTCATTTTATGCACTATGTAGATATCATCGAAATGATAATATACCACATGTTTGGAGTTTCTTTGAGAGTGGGCATAGAAAGGGTGAACATGATGGCGCAGGAGATTGCATCAAACATGCTCTAAGGAAACATCAAATAAATTATGATGGAGGCCATATAAATGATGCACATGATGTCAGTTAATGGTGTAAGTTACACTTTACACCAAATGAGGACGGCACATCTTCAAGAACAAACATATACATTCCACATAGAGTGTTGGGAGATATCAGGTATGTATTGTTTGAATTTATTTAATGTACATGTACTTTAAATATATATTCATGTATATGATATATGTGTACACACAAGTTTGTTTATTTTAGTTTGAATTTAATTATTTAGATATATTATATTCATAATGTACTTGATATATAATAAATTTGTAGGTGTGGATAGAAGATCAATGTATGGATGCAAGAGGGTAGAGAAACAAGATATTTGCATTGTGTCATGAGTACAGATAGCCCTACATGGATGTTATGCACTAGGGATTACTCTTTTTTTTGTTATGAGTGCATGTTGGAAGATTTTGAGAATTGTAAGAACCAACAATGTGGATATGTTAGTGAATGGGAAAATGTGCCACTAGTAGTTACCAACACATACAATGAAGATGAGGATGAAAGATTTGAAGACATTCATTTGATTTCAACTGATTATAACCATATTTTAGGATTGATTAAAAAAGGTATGTGTGTACATATATAAATTATATAAGGTATCTCTAAATTTTTGAAGTTACAAATTTTGGACATGTAAATTTGTTGCAGGAGATGTTTTGCAGTCATAGAAGAGGCTGGAAATATAGAACAAGTTAGTTATTATTTATTGCGTTGCACAGAAGAGAGGCTAAAGCTAATAAATCTAGAAACAAGTGATCGAATGGTGTTTCCCATAGGTTTAACTTTTTTTTAATATATTTTTAAATAATTTTTAATTTGTTACATATTTACATGTCAAGTACCTCAAGAGTGATTTAAAATGTGTTCAATTTTTATATTATAATTTATGTTATGTCTTACCAAGCAATGATAATGCTATACATATTCATAGATACATGTAGGTTACATTTACCTCAAGAAAATGTTATGTCTTACCATGGAATGTTGTTTCCCATAGGTTCAGTTGTAGTGCAAGGGACATATCTCAAACAAGTCAAGATTGTTCAACATGGGATTCACTTTATTGATTATCAACCTAATAACAAGGTATATCAGTATAGCCACCTAGTAATTTCTACCGGCCTAACTCTTCATATAGTTTCAAACACATGTGGACGTCATAAGTAGAGACTATATAGTGAAGATCATCAGAGAATATTAGATGTCATTGAAGAGCGAGCTGAACCACTTGATGTGGTATGAAAAATATGGATGAAGAACTTACAGTTTTTAATGTTTTGAAGACCTAAATTCACTATTTAGATGTATGTTCATATATTAATTATTTTACAATTTATGCAAGTTAAATTAATAGTTCTTTTGTTGAACAAATTTTAAATTTCAACATGCAGTTCTTAAAGTACAAATGATCTCTCTATTAGAAGTCATGTAGAGAATGCCCTAGATTCTTATTCAGGCATGCACGATATGATAACTTTTGAATGCTTTTATTTAATGCTATAGATGCTCTTTGAACTATGCTGAAATTTACATGTACATGTATATGCACTAGAGATGTCACAATATAAATTAAATTAAATCAAATTTTTCAACATCAATGCACAAATCATCACTACACAAGTGAAAGTATCAACATGTCATGTGATGACCTCACCATGATGACCATACAAGAGGGTAGAGTTTCCTCTAACCACAAGGATGATCAAAAGTTGTCTTAGTGAAGCACATGGCAATGGAAGTAATTCATTCAATTACCATCAAAGTAACTAGATCTATGACTTTAAAAGTAAACTTTTAAGGCATAAAATAAATTTATTATTTCAAATAGTGGTCATGATTTAGTTAGGAGAAGGAAAGCTATATATATGTAAGGTTATCTCAATTGTATGCACTAGTTCTTTTTTGGGTGCTTTTCTTCTCAACACAGCAAAAACTAAAAACTACATAAAAAGAATTTTGTGCTTCGAAATCACAAGACAAATTGAAGAATATTTCTAAACTTAACCTATTATTTATACCTTCACTAGTTACATGTGTTTTTTGTATACATCAACAAGTGTAATAATTTCTTCATGAATTTTTTTGCCAATTTGGCTATACATAAATGGAATTAAGACTTTATGCTTATATTGTTATATAAGGAATGAGAAGAATAATTTTGAAATATTTTTTGTTTATTCACCTGTTGTTGCATGTAATGTTTTTATGTTCAATATGGAATTAACTCCTCATATTTTCTTGTGTGTTAATTTCTTTTTAACAAATCCAGACCATATATTGGGTTCTATTCAATGTGATAATTGTATTTGTATACACCATTGTTAGATAGTGATAGCATAAAATAAAAAGCACAAAAGAATGGTTTAATAATAATATGTAGATCTATAGAAATGTCTGAAAACACATGTAAATATAAACGTCCTCATAAATGTCCACAAACACACATGTGCAAATGTATCTAGATAGAAATGTCCATACATAAACATGTACATCTATAGAAATGTCTATTCAAACAAATATATCTAGAGAAATATCTAGAGAAACATGTCTACGAAGTGCTACCAATACCCTGGTCATCATGTCAGCTGTGCGAGTTGAGCAACCCGAGTCTGATTGAGCATCCTAATGTAATGGATGCGCTGAGCCCTAGAGATAGTACAACACATGTATGTATAAAAGTGTACAAATTATGTTAAAATTTAAATAGAATAATGTTATATATATACATACACACGTACAAATTATATGCATTTACATGTATGTAAGCTGTAATGATTTAAAAATTTAAAACTCACCTGTCCACTAACATTACTGCCATCAGCTGAATCATGCCTGCATGCTCGATCCGTCCCCAGACTAGGTGTAACATGAGCTAACCCCTACAATATATATATATATATATATATATATATATATATATATATATATATATATATATATATATATATATATATATACACAACATTAGGACTCTATCTAGCAAAGTAATTTAACTTAATTTAATTTAAGTTTAATTTTAAATCATGCATGCACATGCACATACACATGTACATACCTGTGTATCAGGTGCTATAGGATGATCTGCTGCAATGATTGTATCTGGTGCCTCCTTGGCTAGATCAAGTAATGAAGTCTGAAGTGGACTAACTAGGTGACTTGGCAACGAAGAGCTTGAATGAAGAAGCATATCCACAAAACCTGACATCGATCCCCTCTACAACTGCACCTCCTCAAGTGAATCTGGGGAGGGCTGGGATGTATGATGCTCAACACGAGGCTTGATAGGTGTATCTACCTCTGTAGCAGCCAAATGATCTATGGGTGGATCAAGATGTGGAGTACTCCTAGCCACCTGATGAGAAGGTTTCACAGCCTAACTAGATCGTGACACACTCTGTGAACGGCAAGCGCTACCCACATGTCCTCTAACCTCATGTAAAGGGATATCAAGCTCTGATGCAATAAAAGCATATGACTCCAATAGGTCCTTAGAAAGATAAATCATTGTAGTCTGAAGCATATGGTCTCCTCTCAGACCATCTATGTCTATAGGTGACAGGACACCCGTGATAGTATAAGGATCAGCAACATGATCTTGAAAGGAAGTTAGGTGTGCAAAAATCACTTCCTACACTAATCTAATGAGGGGAGGAGAGTGTAAATTCAATTTTATCTTTACAATTACAGATTATGTTAACCCACTAATAGAGATATTGTAGCAAACACATACACAAGAATGTAAGATAGAAGAAGAGAGACACACGATATACGTGGGGAAAACCCTTATCGGGTGAAAAACCCCACTCCAAAACACAACTCAAATGTATTCCATAAACAATGAAGGTTACAATACAATCACAGGGCCAATGCTCTTGTAGGAGTCTTCAACACTCGTATCTGGAGATGATCCAGTAGCATAGAAGTACCTATTAATCACATAATACATCACCTCTCCAAAGCACCTGTTTATAAAGAACATACAAGGCAAAAATGGCTCCACATTGAGATGGGCATCCAACATGGCCTCATGGACTAAAACCCACACCTATGGACACTTGTCCAACACTGTAGGATGTCCCTCAACACTTGTTAAGTCACCCCATCCCAAGGAGGTTGCCTATTTCCAAAATGGGCTATGACAGATGCTCTTATGACTCTTAAACTGTCATAGAATCTGTCATAGTTGTCATAACTTACAGCTATAAGAGAATTTGTCATACATAGGCTATAAATATCATATTATCTTACATGTCATATTCCACCTTGGGGCACCCAAATATGCCTTTTTCAAAGATGCTTCTCGACACATGTCCATACCTATCATAGGATCTTCTATTTCCAACTCTTACATGTCATAACTTTGTCATAGGAATCTGTCATGACCATTTCAGTCAATATTCCCTTACACACATTCCAAGATACCGACACATGGCAAAATATTCCTACCACTAAGTGGGATGCCTATCTCCTCATGTGAGGACAAATTTACATGTGGTCATATTCCATGTAGGATGACACGTCACCATGCTAACACCCACAATATGACAACATAGGATTTGCATCCAAATTATACAATAGGCAATAAATAAATAAATACAATGAAATAATACAAGAAATTACCAAGGTTGAGACACCTTAATTCCCAATAGATTCAATGGTCTAGATCATCTAGGATGACTCATCAAATATCTTCTGACATGATCAGAAGATATAATAGATGTGGCAGATGCAATATTAACTACACTATTGATTGCTTCCCTTTGGGAAGCAATGACAACTTGATTAGCAATAGGGGCCAGGGATGGGGAGATAGCATGCATCCTCTCCCCAAACAAGGCCCTATAAACTGGAGCCTGTTGATCTGGTCGACGATAGGCATCTCTATCAGCAACCCTACCCCTCCCCTAACCAAAATATTCTAGCAAATCCAAGTAATTGACCTTGAGGCCCATATGAACCTCTGCATATAACTGTTGTGTAAAATATAAAGGAATTTGGTTGTTATTGGGATAATGACCATGAGCAGCAAGAAAACATGGATATATCAATGGGGCCATAAGAGGGTCTACACATCTAGTCACTTGGTAGCCCCTCACATTAGGCTTACCAACATAAGATGGGAAACAATGGGATTTGATAGTCTCTTTCGAGACACTAAGCTGAACAGAACCAAGAGAAACAACACTAGTAACCTCTTGCCGCATCTGGGCAAGAATAGAAACAAGAGTATCACCTAAATAAGCATGGGTATCTCCTAGACTCTTTCTAATGTGCTACAAGCTAGTTAAAATTGATTGACATGTGTCCCTATAAACCCCTGTTGTGTTGGGGTCAGAAAGAAGAGCTATCAATCTCTAAATCTTAGTATCTATACGCGTAAATATAGAAGGTCTAGGAGGTAGTGGCGCATGTCCCATGATATATATTGTCATACTTGTAGAGAATTGGTTCAACATGGCCATCCTAATGCACACATGTATGTATTGGAATAAGTATATATATATCAACTTGAATTTTATAAAAATAAATTACTTATTCCATTACATACATGTGTGCATTAGGATGGCCATGTTGAACCAATTCTCTACAAGTATGACTGATATGTCACACCAACAACATAACATGATAGTGTCTACTTTGGACTGTGGAACAAATGTATCAACATACACATCCTACATCAGAGTAGATAGGGATGCTGTGTTGTGCTCGCCTGTATCAACATACATTTCTTCTCTAATGTACAAGTGTGTACATTTGATACATTGTTCCACAACTTCCAAACTTAGACACTAGTTATCACTAGTGTTAGTGAGGCATATCAATCATCTTGTAGAGAATTGGTTAAACATGGTTGGATTCTAATGCAATTCTAACACATTAAATAAATAGTTGAACAAGAGGGAAGATTTCATTTCTAAAATGCATTGATGATTCTTTTCCTTTTCAATTTGTAGAGAGAGAGAGAGAGAGAGAGAGAAAGAGAGAGAGAGAGAGAGAGAGAGAGAGAGAGATTTTAACTTTTCCAAATCTACACATACATGTTATGTTGAACATGTATCAGTGTCATAAAGAGAGAGAGAGAGAGGGAGAGAGAGATAAAGAGATTTCTTTTGAAATCATTATAGCACATAGGTTCAGCAATTAAGTATATAAAATAATGAACATTACACACTAAGAACATGGATACAACCAATGACTATACATATCCAGTTACCATGGAAATATATGACTATTACATTACTTTAATTGATTAGGCATTAAAAATCACTTTAATTGATTAGGCATTATATAATTTGGTTTGGTTCATCTTGTATTACTTATAGTACACATTCACTAAATTAGACATGTTTTTATTAAAGTATTTTCTTGACCTTGAGTGATTAAGGATGCTATGAATTTGTCTATAACCTTTAGATACTTGTCCATCTCCTTTACCTAATGCTAATACAACTTATAATTGTTGTTTTAGGTCTGGACAACTGAGAGGGGGCGGGGTGTGAATCAGTTGTGACACATTTTCAATCCTTTTAATTTTAATCTTCCTTTACCACTTATAATCAATTTAACATTTCAGCATCAATCAATAACATATGAACAGAGAACATAAATAACACATTTGACACCAAGATTTTTCCATGGAAACTTGATTAAGGGAAAAACCATGGTGGGGGTTAACCCACAAATATTAATACCCTGTTAAAAGTATTTTTACAAATGAAATGCACATGCATTCGAGCTCACTGCCCAGAGCTCATTGCTCAAATGGAGGCTCACTACCTATGGAGATATTACAAGAGAATGATAGAGATTCGAACTGATTAATAGCATCTACTTATGCAAGCATTTCAATTTTGGTCAAGTACAAAAAATGATCTTACACATTTCATCTTTGCTCTTCTCTTCTTACTATTCTACCTTCATTTGCACTTTGGATTTCTGTTCTTTTCACATACACCTTATTCGCATACTTCACATCCATTTAATCATTCAATTTCATCAGCTATATATATTTGCAACATGATCTACAATCATTCTATCAGTCAACTTTAACAACACTTAGAACTTTTAGAAGTGCTCTACTTTGTCAGTTGGATGTAAGCATAACTTAAGGTGCGGACCAAAAATTTCTCTTGAAAATCATTACTCATGTCGGTCACACTCACTGATCATCACTATTTGTCCAACAGACAACTTCCATACATCCAGAATCAAAACCTTCTGCAAGGTCAGCTTGTTCTCCTTCTGTCTGCTTTGACAATCTGGAACTCGGTACTTAGAGGCTAGTATCTTTTGAATCCTTCATCACTAGAGGACAAAATTCTAGATTTAGACTATCTTTACAATGCATGACTCCCCTAGATTCACAACTAATCATGACTTACCACCAGAGAGATCCGGACCAAAATACCAAACCTTGTTATTGCTTTGTTCCTAACTGTCCAGACTTAGACAAATTCTGAATCTAACTTCCGGTATGAACAAATTGTACATTAAGCGAATGATTGGGATTCAATCCTAGTTGCCATCAATGACAACACCTATCAATGCAAAGCAATGTCTCTTGCCAACAATACTTTCACTCCTATGAATCCATTAGTCTTTCACACTACCACACCTAAGAAGTTTTGTTCTTTCTTTGTCACCAACCTTTAAACCTCATGTGTTGCATGCACTAACTGATACACCTAAAAATAACCCTATAGTACTTCATGTAACATCTAATTCATATAATTATTATGTATTTTATCAAATCATCCAAATTTACAACCTATAAATCTTTATTTTCCTCCACCTAAGTTAACAACAAAGACACACAAAGAGATTTAATTTATCAACTTCATAATACTCAAATTAAGATTTCTCTTTGGCATTTATTGGGCGCATCTACATGCTTTGGAAAATATTAAATTTAATTCAAATGCTTCACCTCAAATAGTTGATTCTATATTAGGGTCAATTGGTAATGGAAATATTCATGACATTTTCTTTGACTCTAAGGAACTTCCACATGATAGTGTTATTCAAGAGCATTTACCTATGTGTATCATAGTGGTTCATTGAAGTTTGAATATAAAGCATGTCTCGGTTGATAATGGATATAGATTGAATATATGTAGTGAGGATTATTAGTTCATGCCGGTAGGTAGGTTACTATATCTACTTGGCACAAGCAGTTAAGAATTTTTAACAAAAAATTCAGGTGCTAAGTATAGTTCTAAGAATACAGTTAAGTATAGAAAACATGACTCCCAGGTCTACTATATCTAGTTGGCACATACCCACCACTGCTAGTTTTATAGAAAATAGCATAAAGTTCTAAGTATTCCAAAATCATTGAAGGAAGCTGGTTAAATATGAAGTTCATCTTATGAAATTAAAATATCATCTATTATGTGTTCAAATACTACTACTGGATTTTTTTTTAGATAGTTAAGATAGATAATTCAGCTTCTAGGACTCTACTTGTCCTCCAAAGAATTTTGGAAGGTGCCCTAAAATGAATGGGGCCATGAGATGGATTTGTATTCATTCTCTTTCTTAAAAAATGGAGGTACTTCATTTTCTGGCAAACAAGTCCACCTAACAAATAGATCTCTTCATATTGCACAACCACCACTCATTGGCCATTGAGGAGCTCCTTGGCTAGAATGGAGACGAGGCATCCAAACATGTGGTGATGTGCATCCATCATAACTACCTGGGCATAGACCTTGATTCACTCACCATTTTGTCCTCTCCTCTCCTCTACACAACATTATACTTCCAAATTTTGCATACATGGCTACTTAGACATTCGCAACAATAGATCTCAAGGAGGTTCAACTTCTGGTGAGGGAGCATGGCCTATCTAAGGTAGGTGCGGCCCTCTTAGTTGCAGTGTAATTCTTTTTAATTTGGTTGTCCCTCCCTTTATCAGTAAAACAAAATAAAATAAATTTAGCAAAGCTACTTCCATTATGTTACCAAAATGCTACCAATGCCAATTAATTTTAAATAGATTTGGCTCTGTAATGGCCGCCACTATCATGCACTCAACTTGATAATTTTTACATTATAATAAATTGTCTTAAAAGCCTTTGCTTTCCCTTACTAACTACCAAAACTACTTATGGGAAAGTAACCCCCAAAACTAACAATAATAAACTAACATTTAATTATTTAAATACTAATAAGTCACTAAGGTGACTTTATTTCTAATATATTTATTTATTAACTATATACTAAATATGTAATAATTCCAACAATTTAATGAGAATATTTAGGAAATTTAGTATGAGTCTCAAATGATTTTAGTGTAGATATTTTATTTTTGATTTTTTAAATCCCTGTAATGGCGAAAAGTCCATCCCTAATACTTTTCCCCAATCATTTTGGACTTATTTTGACCTATTATTCTTGATGTCATAACTAATGTCTAAATGACATATTTTGTGAAGAGAATTGACATCCAATTTATACCTTATTTGATTATATGTCCTTGTTCTCTAGTGGTCCAAACCTAACCCTTTGAATATATTTTGTTTCTTGTTGTAGTTTAAAATTGTAGTTATGATTTTGAACTTGGTTCAAAACCACATGTGCGGTATTTCCCCATTTTCTAAAATTAAATTTCATCATGGGCCCAAGCTAACTTACCTCCAACTAGTTGTCATCCATTGATTGAAACACAAAATATTCAAATTGTGCACTAGGTTGTTATATTAGAGGTTGAAGCCCTAGTTAATTTTAGAAATCCACATGATTAATTAGAGTATCATATTGAAGTGTATCATTTGAACATCTAGGAGCATCGCATTATCATTTAATCATAAGGATGGACATAGGCATTTACATTTCTACTTGGCATGTCTTCAAACTTGTTCCAAAAATTATTATAACAATCCAAGAGTTTGACTAAGGTACAAGGGGGAAGTAATTTGACTTCTCATCCCTATGTTGAATATCAAAAGCACAAAGATCAAGGCCATATTTAAGGCTCAAAATTGAAGCAAAATGGTAAAAACTATAGATGCACATATTAGAACCGCAAGTGCAAGTTTTGAAAATTCGGCAAGAACATGACGCAATGTGTCTCTTGTTTATATAAACCATTCAAGTAGATATGCTAAAATTGGAAAAAATGGTTCAAGTTATAATCAAAGTGTTTGATACTATTGGTCAACAACTTATGGGTGAAATATTACTCTTCCTATTATCATGTGGGATTGTTTGTACCATTGATGCACTATTTCATGTGATTCCAAGGCATTTAACATCATTTAACATAATTTTTTGATTGGGGCATCCATGGATTCATGCAATGAATTAAATTCCATCTAATGTAAATCAAAAACTAAAGTTTAAGTATGGGAATAATTTTTATACTAAATATGCAAATGAAATGTATCCATTTATTCATTGTTAGATTGTTGAGGAAGAAAAAATTGTTTACATAGAAGAAGTTAACACAAGAAATGCCTAAAAATAAAAAAAACATAGTTATACAAAAGAATAGAAAGAGGAAAAGAAAGAGGAAGATTCCCCACAAGATGGTATTAATGTTAATTATGGAGATGCTTTGGGTTCTTTAGATTTTGCATCTTCCTTTATGGGAGAGTATAAGATAAATGATCATGATTTTCATAATCCACCTTATACATGGATCCATCTATACATGGGAAGATGCCACAAAATAAGAAATATACTACTAAGGATTCTAAAGTGGCTTGTGTATGTGATAGAAAATCAAAGACTAATACCTCTAGTGTAAATTATTGTATCTTATCTACATCATTTGTAAAGACATATTGCCATAACCAGGTCCTTCCTAGACCCTTTTTTTGTTTATTTAGTTGTCTATTTTTGTCATACTTATGTTTAGAATAAGAAAATGATGAAATTATAAATTCATATATTTCCATGGTAACTCAATATGATATATAGCATATCCAGTACAAGAAACATCACAAAAATACATAATTTTATATACATATATTTACACATGTAAACTACAAAATTTGTGTCACTATAAAAATAATGCTTCTTGGTATATGGTTAACAAGACTAGGATCTTGACATTCATGTGACTTGTTTTTCCATGATTCATCTTATCAAGTGAGGGATTTTTGTGCTCATGAGTACGTGTAATGTTTATCTTCCATTTGTCTATAATTTCTTGAACTTTATGTATCGATGCAATGCCTCTATGCTTAGAATATCGATGTGTGTGATGAATTTAGTAGGTTTAGTATATGTATAAGCCATATGGGAAGTAGGATCTAACAAGGATCAAAAGATAAACGATCCTAGTTTGCCAAACTAGGGTTTGACAAACCCTAGTTTAGGGTTTGTCAAATTAGGGTTAAACTAAATTCATCTTTTCACCCTAATTTGACAAACCCTAATTTCTTTTGAAACTCTAGGGTTTGTCAAACCCTAGTTTGGCAAACTAGGGTTTTATAGTTCTTTCATTGTCTCAAGAAAATTTTCTATTTTTTATGAAAATTTTCTCTATTTTATTAATTGTAATGACAAACCCGAGTTTAGGGATTGTCAAATTAGGGTGAAACTAAATTCATCTTTTCACCCTAATTTGACAAACCCTAATTTCTTTTGAAACTCTAGGGTTTGTCAAACCCTAGTTTGGCAAACTAGGGTTTGATAGTTCTTTCATTGTATCAAGAAAATTTTCTATTTTTATGAATTTTTTCTCTATTTTATTAATTGTAATTACAAACCCTAGTTTAGGGTTTGTCAAATTAGGGTGAAACTAAATTCATCTTTTCACCCTAATTTGACAAACCCTAATTTCTTTTGAAACTCTAGGGTTTGTCAAACTAGGGATTGATAGTTCTTTCATTGTGTTAGGAAAATTTTCTATTTTTTATGAAATTTTTCTCTTTTTTATTAATTGTAATGACAAACCCTAGTTTACCAAACTAGGGTTTATCAAACCCTACTTTAAAACCCTAGTTTACCAAACTAGGGTTTGATAAACCCTAGTTTTGGAAACTAGGGTTTGATCTAGTTCTTTAACTAAATTCATCAAAGTTCCTGCATTTAATTGAATTTTTTTATATTTCATTAACTGTAATGACAAACCCTATTGCCAAACTAGGGTTTTATAGTAGCAATTTTTTTGTATTTAATTGACTGTAATGGAAGCCATGGAAGCCCTTGTTGGCAAGCATATTCAGGGCCAAGTGAAATGTTGGCAAGCATATATATATATTCAAGTGAACATGACAAGCATTGCATATATACATATAGAAATGGTACGGTAAATTTATGCACCTGTGGGAGGGAGCTCGACGTGTATGTTGATGGTGATGTGGGATCTTCACCTTCGTCCCATTTCCTGTCACCTTCGGATGCCTGTTCCCTGTCGCCTTCATTCAACTGCTGCGAGCTCTCAAATGACAAAAAAACTATCATTTGAGAGTCTTAACCTATTTTATAAAAAAAAATAATGCCTTCGCTCAAAGACGGTCTTCAAGACAAGACATTATTTTATTATTTTTTATTTGGTGCTTAATGGCCTTCATTCGTAGACCCCCTTCGAACGAAGGCTCTATTGATTTTCTTTTTAACTTGGTCAACAAGGCCTTCATTCAAAGATTCGACCTTCGAACGAAGGTCTCTGCTAAAGATTTTTTGGCACCTTCAATTTTTCTTCATCCACAAAAGTGTAACCCACTATAGTGGGATCACCCTAAATTGTATTATGAATATATCTCTTTATTAAATGTGATTATTGGTGGAACACGATAATTTGCTATTAAATAAATGACACTATCTTACATGTTCTTTGATAATTGATATATTGAATTTATATTTTATCTACATGATTTTATTTGAAGAGATAATTTGGTTATTAATTATCATTACTGTATGAAACTAATTTGTGGTAAAAACTTTAAGCCCAAACTATGAAGTCTCTGCACTACGCGTATGTAGGCAAGGCCATCATGGATGAGCCCTCGAGACATTAGGTTGACCCTTAGGGCCTTAGGTTAGTATATTTCTATTTGATATGTTTATTAATGAACTTTGTGAAACTAATGTCTGCATTTAGTTGTGCAGTTATAGGTCTATTAACTGTGCAAGCTAATGGAGCTATGGAAGCATCTTTTCATTTTGTGAATGGAGAAAATAAATGGAAAATATGTATTTTATTGTGAATTTTACGATGTATACAACTATAGTTTTATATTTTGAAGCTTATTAAGTTATGAAAGAATGAATATCCTCTTATTATTAACTTTCATTTCTTAAGTAATTAATTTATTGATATTTATTGACATTTTCTTGAGTGGGCATTACAATTTTGCTCTGTTAGCAAAATCAGGCTATTTATAGACCACTCTATTTTTGCCTTTTGAATAACTCATTTTCTATCAACAACTTTATCTTTTTATGAACTCTGGCCTATTTCTTCAAATTTTCCCTTATTAGTAAAACCATTACTTCATAACCATTTCATCCTTCTCTATTTTGCCTTATCAGCAAAACTATCCTTTTCTAAACTTTTTCTGACCATATTCTGCCTTATCAGCAAAATATCATTTTGCTAAACTTTGGTTTTGGCTCTACTTTTTTCTTCTATTAGTAAGAGTCTCTTATTGGCAAATTTTTCTTTCTTCATCAAATTTTTCCTTGTCAGCAAAATCTACTTTTTTTGAACTATTTCTCCTTTCTTTTTGCCTTATCAACAAAAAGCCATTTTTGCGAACTTGGGCTTCTTTGTCGGCAATTTTGCTCTCTGCCGAACTTCACCAACTTTTACCTTTATCGGAAAATTTTTTCTTTCACGAACTTTTCCTTTTACTTTTTTTTCTCTTTATCAACAAAATCCAATTTCGTTGAACCAAGATTTGTTTCTTCTTTTTCCTTTGCCTTATAAGCAAATCCTTGTGTCGGCGAACTTAAGCAACTTTGAACTTTTGAGAAGTTCAGCCCTATGTCAATTCACTGATAAGGCCTTATTTTCTTTTCTTTACTTAGCCAACTTTATGTTTCCATTTTCCCTTATTAGAAAAATATGACCCTCTTGAACCTGCCCACTTGTCGGCAAGACTTGTCTTTTCTAAACTTTTTCTCTCGCTACTTCTTCACTCCTCTTTTTGCCTTATCAGTAAAATCTTGAAATCTTGAAAATTGGATGCCTTAGCTGATTTCCCTTTATCAACAAAATGTTCTTTTTCCAAACCATGTGTTTGGCCACTTTCTACTTCTTTGCCTTGTTAGCAAAATACTTCATTGGCAAACCATAAAGTTTTTAAACTTTGAGGTAAGTTCACATCTTGTGAACTTTGCCGATAAAGGCCTTTCCTTGCTTTCTTTTGACTTAGCTGATTCTTGCAAATCTCCCCCTTTGCTTTTCCTTTATCGGGAAATTGCCCAGTTGGCGAACTGAAGAATTTTCAAACTTGGTGAAAGTTTGCGACTAGGTAGAATTGTTGATAAAGGCATCCTTTCCTTTTCTTTTGCCTTAGGCAATTTGAAGAAGCCCAGTCACCTGCCGCTTTGTCGGTAAATCATTGAATTGGCAAACCTTGAGAAAAAGTGAACTCTCTTTGAGTTCATAAAACCTGAATTTTGCTGATAAAGGGAAGGAAAAGCCTCACATGCCTTAGTCATTTTTTGGTAGTTCAAGAAACTAGAATTTTTCTGATAAAGGCCAAAAGGGGGGGCAAAAAATGAGGCAAAAGCATCAAATTTTTTGCATTTTTTTGGGGTTTTTTCAAGGATTCCCCAAATGAACTTCTAGGGATTTTTACAAGGCAGAACACTAGAATTTAAAGGTTTTTAGGCTTGCAGAGCTAAGATTTCAAGGGATTTCAAGAAGATTTTGAAGTTGGACTATTTGACATTGGGCAAAGGAAAATAGGTCAACATTATCCAAGGAAGATTCCTTCATTAGATCTTGCATCAAAATTTCCTAAGTTTTCTTCATCTCTTTTAATATAGCATTTGCTTCCAAAAAATTTGAATAATATCATAGTAGGAGGTTTATCATACCATAATTCATGGGGAGTCTTTGAATTATTCACTCTTGCTTGACCTCTATTAAGAATGTAGACTACAATATGAATTGCTTATTTGTAATAGACATTTGATAGATTTGCTTCCTTCATCATTGTCCTAGTTGCTTCTTGAACTAACCTATTCTTTCTTTCCACAACTCCATTCTACAGAGGAGTCCTAGGGGCTGACAAATGCCTCTTAATTCCATGATCTTTACAAAAATTGTTAAACTCATTGGAGGTGAACTCACCATCTCTATAAGACCTCAAGCACTTGATTTTCACATCCATTTCATTTTCAACCATAGACTTAAATGATTTAAACTTATCTAGAGCTTCTAATTTTCTTTGAGAAATGTTACCCAAGTCATTCTAGAATAATCATCAATTAATGACATGAAATACCTATCACCATGTGAATTTCTTATTCTGCTAGTTCCACATAGGCGTGTATGCATCAACTCCAAAGGACTTGCGATAGAATATTCTTTAGTCTTGAACCTCTTGTTTGTTTTCTTTCCAAACTAACATTCTTTGCATGTTGGTTGATCCTGGCAGATCTCTCACAGCATTAGTAGAACGGATCTTCACTAGGCTATCAAAATTGGTGTGACCCATCCATCTATGCCATAGCCAACTTTCATTGATTTGACACATAAAGCACTTAACACCACCTTTGAGCTGATAAATATTACCTTTTGTCCTTGTCCCTATAACAACCAAAGTTCTAGATCTTCCTTTTCTAATTTCACAACCATCATCCTAAAATAGAAGATTATATCCTTGCTACACATTTGTCCTACACTTAGAAGATTATGCTAGAGACCCTTGACATAAAGAAAATCATCTAGACATATAGAACATCATTTGTATTATGCTTTCTATCAAAACTAATTGAACCTTTTCCACAAATCTTAGCAGATGTATCATCACCAAACTTAACTAGACCACCATCATATTTTTGAAATTTAACAAACTTACTCTTATCACCTGTTGTATGATTTCAGCATCCACTATCAACTATCCATTAATTCCTCTCCTCTCTTACATGAAAGGTAGTCACCATAGTTCCTTCAACCTTTTGACCTATGTCCAGAGCACTTTCCTTCAAATATCTTTTAGGATTAGTAGAATTAGTTCCAACATTTAAATCCATGAACAAGCATTCATCACTGTTTTCATTAGGCCAGCCAAATTCTTCATCATCAGATATAGCATTGTACTTTTCCATATAATAAATCTTCTTGATAGATTTTCCTTTATGATCCTTATATTTGTCATTTGTAAATTTGATTGGACATTTAAAATCATAATGACCTATCTTTCCACAATTGAAACATTTAAAGGGTAACTTAGTACCTCTATATTTTCTAGTACCCTTTTTCAGTCTTCTTACAAAATTTTCTTCCACCTCATCAAAATCATCTAGACCTGATTCATCATCCTTCTTTGCCTTGTAAACTTTAAAGGTAGTTTCTTTCTTTGTATTATCTTGACCAAACTCTCTTAATTCAAAAGAAATTAAAGCACCAAACATCTAATCTCTAGAATAATTATCCAAGTTGTGTGCTTCCTCAATAGTAGAAACTTTAGAACTATAAGGTTTAGGAAGAGTTCTTAATATCTTTTTCATAAATTCTCTTTCTTCCAGCTTACCACCAAGACCATTGGTGGCATTAACAACTTCATCTACTCTGAGCATGTAGGCAGTAATATCTTCATCTTCAAACATCCTTAGGGTTTCAAATTTGGCTTTGTAGTTTTGCATCTTCGCTTGCTTGACCTTATCATCTCCTTCATCAATGCTCTATAGCTTCTCCCAGACCTCTTTAGTAGTTTTAAGACTTATCACTTTCCCAAGATCTAAATCAAAAAGACCACTTAGGATAGCATTCCTTGCTTTTCCATTATTCTCATAATTCTTGACCTCATCGTCACTTGTCAGACCATTAGTAGGCAAGGTATATCTTTTTTCAATTGATTTCCAGAATCCAAATAAAAAAGAGACTAGAAAAGATTCCATCCTAGCTTTCTCATAGGCATAATTTATTCCATCGAACAAAGGAGCTTTGACACCCTTCATATGCACCATCAGGATCTAGCTCAAGTGGTTAAGCTTCTTCCAAGGAACCACAGCTCTGATACCAATTGTTAGATGCACTGGACAATTGAGAGGGGGGTGCATTAGTCATACATTAAAATATTCAGTCCCTCATTGACTTTCAAACCCTCGTTAATCTTTAAACCCTTATTATGCATTAGCAGAATGTAAACATATGAAAAAATAATGCAAACACATCCAAACACATATGAACACTATATTTACATGGAAAACCTAAGAAGGGAAAAACCACAGTGAGGATTAGCTCACATATATATGAATAGCAACATTAAATACAAGTAGGCTCACTGCCAAGGGATCACTGCCTAGAAAAAGAAGAAAGGCTCATTGCTAGAAGGACTCACTATCTAGAAGAAAGAAGAATAGAAGAAGACTGTTACAAAGAGATTCACTATCTCAAGGCAATAGGAGAAATGGATCCACCACTGCATCTTTATGCCATCCACAACCTTCAGCTCATTGCCTCCAGTAACTTTGAACAAGCATACTAAAATGTAGACGCCTCCTGCTCGCTGCATCCGGAAGTCATAAGCCTTTAAGCTCACACTCAAATCACCACACATGATCATATTCACATATTTCACACCACACACTCTCTATTCATACTTCATCTTACATTTATACCATCCGTAACCTAAAACAATCTCAATTAGGTCAGCCCTAATGAAATGTATGTACCTCAAACATGCAACACCAAAATAGGTCGATACCAAACACTTCTGTGGTGGAAAGAAGTGAAGGTAAGCCACAGCAAGGGTTAACTAGGACCCAAATCTATATTACCACACTACTCATAACATCCAAAATCAATGAGGTACCTTCGAAAATAGTGCTGGCACACTAGGTTGGCCTTGAACCTAAACTAACACTGCAAACAACCACATACAAACCTCTCTAGGTCTGATAATGACATGATGACCACAAAGAAACACTGCATAGCATCCATACAACTTCCTAGAATATTCCAACATTATTATAAAATTCTACAACACTGTTGCAACCACCTAAAATAAAGAATACCTTCATCCTACGCATCAGGATGAACTACCCCTGAACTCCAACACAAGAACTGAACTTGCAGAGAAACCCAACACTAGAAACTCTAAGGAAAAGTAGATACAAACAATATAAGCACATTCCCAAATCCACAAGACAAGAAACCTCAACACAAGGTATGTGCAGGATCATGATGGGCCAAACTATACCTCTAAGTGGCAATGAAAATACAAAAAATCAGACTTTATCAAGTTCACGTGAAAATTTGAATAGATTATCTACACAATTTGAAAAAGATGTAAGAATGAAATTTGTAGAGAATTGAATCTAGTTTATAGGCTACTATTTTTTTTTAAAACTAAATTTACTTAGTGAAAATTGAATATTTCAATGAACAGCTATTAAATTTTTCAGAAAAAAATAAAAAGTGGGTGTCTATCCAGCCAACCTAACTATGAATAAAAATATATATATTTTTGAAAATTTCAAAATAAGTAGAGGACTCATGTCCGGATGTGACGCATATTTATTTGAAATTTTTTTCCAATAAAATAATTAGTTATGATTTTTTTACTGTGACTTTTAAAAAAAATAAAACGTAATTTTGCAGCCAACCTAACTCGATAAAAAGAATTCAAAATTCAAATTTTTTAACCTATAGCCAGAAAAGCATAGAGTGTGATGTAGGTTTTGGATCTCAAAAAGGTGAAATGGTTTGAAAGTTATGGATGTTTTTCAATCAGTGTGTCCATCATGACTTCAGAGACACGGTATATAGAAAATTATTAATAATTATTTAATAAAATGATAACCAAAAAAATCTTATATTTTTAGAAAGCTAACAATTTTTTATAAAACCCTTTTCATTTTATCAATTTTGAATAAAAAAAAGTCGTCAGCACGAAGGGTGAAGTTCGATGAAGAGACTAAAAATGAAAACACGTTAGAATCCATAAAAAGTCAACAACCAAAATGGATATCCGTCTTGCTTTGTACCAAAGCAAGATGGATATTCGTTTTGCTTCGGTAAAAGCAACTCAAAACAGATATTTATTTTGAAAATGGATATCCATTTCCAAAACAGATATCCGTTCTGAAAACGGATATCTATTTTGAAAACGGATATCTGTTTCCTTGATCTATGAAAAATCTTGTACCATTGGTTTTGGATGAAGAGAAGCAACATATTTGAAACATTGAGGCATTAATACAAGAAGTTAAAGTTAGTTGGTCATTTATAGGTGTATCTATTGTTTCATATCACATTACACATAGAATTCTAATTAACAATCTAGTTTCCTCATTTGGGGGAACATTTTTTTATCCGTTTCTAATGGAAATATTTAGTTAAAAATTGGTGGCTCCTTGTGAAAAGTATGGGCTCTTAAGCACACATAACCAAGAAGGTTGATATCTATTTTTCTTACATGTTTGTTGATCACATCTTATGAAATAGATGTTGCTTGGTGATAGTTCTAGGTTTAGTGAACAATATTCTCAAGCTTATTGCAATTTTTACACTTGTGACCAAATTTGGTACCAAACCCTTTCACCTTTTCAATTAATCCTGATAGTGTTATCTCACTCCATGCAAATCAAACCAACATTAGGACCATGTGAATGAGATTAAAGATAGCCTTGAAATGTGAATCTTTGTGCTATTGACTATCCTTTTAGCATGACAATCCTTTAGGATCATTGTATCCAGGTGCAACAATCCTTCAATCTTCTTTTATTTATATTTCTTTCCTCTTCATACACAAGATTCTCATGCCTTGTAGTCATGACAATCCACAAATCACCTAACTGTCCTTAGTGAGACTATATCTTATTTTGACAGTGATAGTCATCGTCCATTCACAACTCTCCTCTTTAACATAGATACCCTTTGCACATGTTTTGACTTCATGATTTTCCTTTTGTATGTTGTATTATGGTATGAAAATACTATGGCCCCTTCTTGATCCTCTTGTATAATGAAATTGAAGGTCAACACTTACGGTTACTCTTCTTTATTACTTGGTGATAATGAATCCCTAAGCTCATTTTTTATTGTCTTGAAGCCAAATTTACCATTGTTGAGACAGTCAGAGTTGATTCTTGATCACGAATATTGTGAATTACTTCAAATATCCATGGACAATTTCAATTGTGTTTCTTAAGACACCCATGCCTTGACTATCCCTTGATGTTGGTCATGATTATGCTTGGATGGCACAATAGTTCATAGTTAGATTTTTGCCACTAAAGTTTTCCTTTGACAAAGTCGCATTTGTAGTCCACCTTTTGATGATGTTCAAACTTGATATAAATACTTATTCTTAACATAAGCAATACATTTCTCACAAATACCAATGCATTCTACTCATAAGGTTCATGACACCATGCCTAAAGGTATGATAGTCAGCAGTGTACTATTATGGTAGCCTATGGTTGGTTTGACAATCTATAATAGTGATAGCATTCATGCCTAACAGTCCTTATTGTTATTGTCATAATATATTTTACATTTGAGGCCTTGTCTACAACATACAAAGTTTACCTTTCTCACCCATACCTTCAGTATATAAAGGACATTGATAGGGAATTTCTAATTTCCACTCAGTCAGTGCAATCTAGGAGAGGATAGATTGTCTAAAGTTGTAATTTATTTCCATTTACACTTGCCATAACTACAAATGCTTAGTGTTTATTCTCAACCCCGGTATATGAATAAAATGTGACCTATTGTTCTAATAGGCCTATAGGGACAAAGAGGTGATAAAGCCTTTAATTTTAAACATGACATGGTTTTGATAACTTCCCATATTGGTAAGGTCCTGGATGACAATCCTTTGATGCACCTAATTGTAATATGTGTTATGATAGTCCTTGGTATCTTTTCATTTATTTCTTGAATGGCTTGCAAATAAGACATAAGACCTATTAGATCCTTCATAAATAAGAATTCTCATACATTACGTTTAAACTTAAACTCCCTAAACATCCATCAATCCATCCATTAATATCAAAATGCCATGAATATCCTATGATCAACCATTCTAATTCCTAGGATAGTCATATATTGCAATTTTGCTTCTCTATACTAAAATAATAAAATGAATCCCTAGGTGGATTAGTGTGTAAACATTGAAATTAGATGGTAATTCACAAGTTTATAGAATAATAAAATGAATCCCTATTCTAGAATCCAAATGTACATAATAAAATGGATATCTATTTTGTAGTAGTGATATGGACATTGCAGAGTGTCCGTTGCAAAGAATTGGGATTTAATAAACGGATATCCATTTTGAAAACAAATATCAGTTTCCAAAATGGATATCCATTTCCAAAATGGATATCCATTTTGAAAATGGATATCCATTTCCAAAACGGATATCTATTTTCAAAATAGATATCCATTTTGTAAATGTAGAAAAAAGACAAAAGGAATATTGTTGGGCCCGACATCCACAACCAAAGACCCTCTGCTGTTGAAATACTCATGATTTCTAGCTATGACAGTGAAAGGAATATTTTTATGTACTTTTGGAGACACAATTTTCTTGTTACAATCATAAGGGTGATATTTTTGTTCCCCTAATGGGGAGCAACAGTCGTCGTTAAGCAAAAAGGAGGAAAGTTACATTGGAGGAAATTGAAGCAATTAGGGAAAAAGATAGGGAAAGGAAGAGGATTGGAAGAGTGGGTTTGGCGAATGCTCATCAAGGTGAATCTTCTTCTTTACCATCTAATGACATGCAAATTGAAGATGTTAATTTTGATTATAATGAAATGTTAGATAATAATGAAATTCACCATGATATTGCAAATGAAAATATTGAAAAATGTTATGAAACACCTATTCATAATAGCAATACCATGGACAAAGAAGAAGAATAAAAACGAAGACGTGCACTTGAAGAAAGTGGATATGAACATCATGATGTTGAAATTGCACTCCATAATCCATTTGTTGATAAAATTGATGAGGTTGATAACATGGATGAAACAAGAACAATCAATGTATCTCCAAATTTCATAAGAAGAGAGGACATTTGTCAAGAAGAGAATAACCGTGATGAAATTGGAAAACACCCAAAAACCCCAAAATGGTTACTTGAAATTGATGAGAACATAATGGAAAAACTTGGAGGCAAGAGGTCATCACGAACGGTTCGATTGTGGGCTACAAAACTCTTCAATGAATACTTTGAGAAGAAAACATTAACCGAACAATGCCAACTTTTTGTGCAATTATTAAAGATGTAAAAAATGAGACCTTTACTAAAGAAATTAAAGATTCGGTTAAACAAAGTGTCCGATCAGAATAAAATTATTGTTAGAAGCCTTTTCAATGCACTTAATTCTATTCGAAAGACTAGCAAGGAGAAAGATAAAAGAGCTTCCCGTAGAGTAATAACAACCTCAATAGTAAGAAAACAATTAAGAAATACTCGATTAATGAGGCAAACTTGTGTTGACTTAAGATTGAATCGTAAAACATTGTCAAAAGCACTAGCATTAAGATCAAGGCTAGATAGTCCTGTTGCCAATGATACTTGGGCTTTCAGTGGTAGGCTTCCACGAGTTGACAAGAAGCTAATTGATAGCACAAAGGAAGAAATTGAACAATTTTGGCACACTAACTCTAGGGTATCACCGAATGCAAAAGATGTTGTAAAGTTAAGAATTGGTGATAAAGACTGCACACCACATCCTAAACATTACTTGGAATGTAGCCAAACAATATTGTGAAACTCACCCAGGTATGACAATATCACAAAGAGCATATGAATCTCTTAAGCCATTTTATTGTGTTCCTCTTAAAGTTCGTAATGTACATGTTGTTGCAAATACCATGTATAATTTTCTATGTACCATGAATTATTATGCAATATTCGTTCTACTTTGCACACTAACAAAATGTTACAGGAGTGTGGTGCAATTCAACTACCAAAGTCATCTAGGGACTTATTGGATTTATTTCTATGTATTAGAGATGATGGTTGCATATTCTACAAGAATGATTGTTTAAATGAAAAGTGTTTACAATGTGGTGGGTTATCAAAGTTTGTATCATTCTTTCATGAGGGCAACGAGCATGATTTTGGAAAGAGAATGGTTGAGAAAAAGAGATATGAGATAGTGAAATACAATTTGAAAAGTGGAGGTGAAGGTTCTAGATGTGAGTTGATTGTAAGAGAGGTAAGTATTGCTGATTTTAAGAAAAATCTTTTCTACAAGTATGTCAGACATAGCCACAGGTCTCGATGGTTAGATCAACAGTTCAGGATGTGTAAAGACTCTTTCTCGATTGGAACTATTGTCTCTGTAGTTGATTTTGCAGAAAACTATACATTGCAACCCCAAAATGAAGTTCAATCCCAGTACTACAATTCTATTCAGATTGCTATTTTTGTTCACATCACATATAGACATGCCCCCGAGAGTACAGAAGAGAACAGGAAGATTGTCAGAGAATACCATTTTTACATGAGTGATGATTGATCTCATTCAGTAGAGTTTGTGCAATATTGTTTTCAACAATTTTATGGGTTCTTGCAAGAAAAAGCTATTAGAATGGATCAACATCTCATTTGGTCAGATAATTGCACTGGTCAATTCAAGAATGCTTGTAATTTCTATTGGTTGAGCAAAATGCATGTAGAGAAGGGTATACCTCATATTTGGAATTTTTTTGAAGCCGGGCACGGAAAAGGTGAACATGATGGAGCAGGTGCATGCTTGAAGAGAGCTCTTTTTAAAGAACAACTAAAGATTAGAGGTGGTGCTACATTCAGTGATGCAGATTCCATTGTTAAGTGGTGTAACTATGCACTGTCACAAGGAGTGGCTCTTTATTCTGAAGTGCGCAGGTTCTTTTGGTTGGTTAATGATGGGATAGCGATAGATAAATTAGAATGTCAGAGAATTAGTGAATCATCAAAGATGCATTCATTTCAAAGCTCAGATGCAAGTACATGGACTATTTGGACACAAGAATTAGCTTGTTTTTGTCAGAGTTGTATTAAATGTGATTGGAACAATTGTGAGTCAAGTGAGTGGGTAGATGCATGGATTCCACAATATTTAATCCCTTTGTATGAAGGTCAATCATCTTTCGTCAATGACATGGAGAGCTCATTTGAATATGAACATCTTTTAGACCTTGTACAACCAGGTCATGTTTATGTAGTTGTTGCACCACATGGAAATGAAGAGAGGTCAGACTATTGGTTGGCACGATGTGTATAGGGAAAACAAAAGCTAACACAACCTATGACAGATGATGATGGGTTCACATATCCTACAGGATTAGTTGTTATTGTTGGGACTTGGTTACGAACATATATGATTAAAAAGAATGGCATCCCGGCCTTTGAAGACTTTAAGAAGCATAAAACCATATTGATGTATTCTCACCTAGTTGTAGCAACAAATGTCAAGTTACTAAAGCATCGTGGAAAACCAAAATCAAAAGAACTATGGACAATTAGTAATGCTGATCATGAAACAATATTGGATACTTTGAAGGTAAGAGATGACCCCTCAGGTATGCTTGACTAGCATTTAAACTTTCAGATGGACAGGTATGACATTTTTTATCTTAACTTTTTCTTGTTTTTTCTATTTTTTAGAATTGTTTTATTAAAAATTTTGTTACTTTAACTATAATGCATGCTTTTGACTATACAAGACTGCGAATAAAGTTATTTTACATGGCATCGTAGATTATTTTGTATGGCATCGTAAATTATTTTGTATGGCATCATAGGTTATTTTGACTATACTCGAGGTATGATTTTTAGTTCTCATTGTATTTCTTAATATTGCACATTTGTACCTTTTTCTACATAAGGCATTCCATGAGATGACATGTATTTGATGTCTTTTACCGAATAGTTCATGTGCCTTGTCTATGCTTTCACATATTACATACATGTGTCACATGGCAATTGCAACTACAACATCTGACAAAATTCTCATTTCTTTGAGGTATTCCACCAAACAGTTCATGTGCCTTGCCTATGCTTCCTTACTTTGCATTCTTATAAAAGTCATATAATAGTCATAATTAATCTTCATACTAATCTTGATAGTAATCTTGCCATCATTGTATTCTATGAGATGATAGTCCTATAACAGTCCTATACATGTCTACTAGGATAGTTTTAACTACAACAGTCCTGCAACAGTCCTAAAATAGTCATAGAATAGTCCTAGAATAAGCACAACATTTAATGTACATATTTATAATATTCATGTTTACTTAAATTTGCTTGTTCATGCTTCTCACAGGACGTCACCTCCCCTACCCATCCAGCTCTACAAAAGAAGAGAGACAATAAATGATCAAGAGGGATCACCAATTGGCGGTAAGTGATTGATTACTTATGTCATGTTATATATTTTGAATATTAAATTCTATATTAATGTGCACATTGTTTGATTGTATTAATAGGTGGAAATTTAAAAATCTCTATCGAGGAGGTCTAGTCGATGAGCGATAGAGGATGAGTCATTGACTGGTTCACCATCTTCATGGCCTAGCAAGAGCCATAGATTATTTGATAGCAATCCATAGGAGATTTGATTTTGGGACATTTTGTTACATATGTCTATTTGGCTTTGTAAACATACTTTTGTATGTTATCGATGTATATCGTTGTATATACCCATATGGTTTTATTTGTACATGCCTATATGGCTTGATATATACACTATACATTATTTTCATGACATTATGTGCATATATGTATATATAAGATCCTAATTTGGTACAAGTAGGGAGAATGCTTGCATAGGTTATGGAATTTGGTTTTAAACGTTCCAATTGTATTTGCTTCAAAGTTTCTAAAGCCTTTTCAAAAAATCCATTTTGTGCATATCTTGCAATCATTGCATTCCATGAGATAGCATCTCTTTGAGGTGTCATGCCAAACTGTTCACATGCCTTGTCTATGCTTCCACACTTTGGATTTACACCCACCAATTGCATTTTCTTAACATTTCCTTTCAATCCTTATCAAAAATTCTGTTTTGTGCACATATTGCAATCATTGCATTCCTTCATTTACAACACATGATTAAATAAGAAGATGCATATTTACAACACTTAAGACCTTCATGAAATGATACATTGGTTTCTTGATATTCAATCATGCATTGGAGATCTTCAAAGTGTTAAAGATGTTTGAAGTGATGAAGAAACTTGTTATTTTGATGTATTTCAACTCCAAACTTCCGCGTAGAAGTGAAGGCGCTAATCCTTGATCAAACTAAACTAAAAGTGCGCCTTGGTACTTAGGGCACTATATTATGATTGATCAACTTAAAATGTGCGCCTAAGGCTAGATAGTGAATTGGAAGGATAAAATGCATCATCAAAGGAGTTTATAGTTATTGAAGGCATCAAATGATGACTTGGGCGCACATCTACCTCTCTACACCATCAAATGTGCACCTAGATTCTAGTGAGGTGCCACTTCATATCTCTATGACTTTGGATATGCACCTTGATAATGAATACAAGGTGCCAATTATTGAATAAACAACCTAGAATGAGTGCCTTACTATTTGAGGTGCTAGTTCATGCTTCTAGAACACCAAAAGTGTGACTCGATGTTGAGGCACTAGCTCTTGCTCAAGCAACCTTGAAAGTACACTTTCACAAGGAGGTTAAAATGTATTATCAAGGGATTAAGTTGAATCAAGGAATAATCATTGAAGAAAAGTAAAACAATTGCACCTTCCATTGGAAGCTCATATTGTGCCTAAAGGAATGGTACTAAGATATCATCCATGTCAATGATTGAGAATGTGTCAACTGGAACAATATTTTTTGTTCTGCTCATCGTGGGGCCGAACAGACTACACCAACACATTGGGGTGGGTGGGTAAATTCTAGGGGAGGTCTTGTTTTGTGCGCCAAGCATCCCAGTCATTTCAGGCAAGAGGCTATCGGCAAAGTCCCTTAAGATCCCTGAGACAAAAAAATACCAAACTTTGACGGAGCAGTTCTTAGAATTTGTGATAGCTGGGAATGTTCTGTTTGGATGTACAGGTGCATGTGGCATCTGTCCACAATAACCTCTCTCATTTTTGGTGAACTCCATTCCGTTTGATCGTGCCGAAATAAAACGCATTGTTGCAAAATGCTTCAATTTGATGCAGTGGAAAGGTGCTAGGTGTGACATTTTTCATTCCATAGCTCGTGGGATTGAATGGACTATGCCAATGCATTAGGGTGGACGGGTAAATGCCATTGGAGGTCTCATTTCATGCGCTAAGGGTCCCAGTCGTTCCGAGTTGTAAGCTATCGACAAAGTCAAAAGTTGCTAGGATTGAAATTTTGCATTCCACAGGTCCTGGGACTGAACATATTACGCCAACACATCTGGGTGGGCAGGTAAATGCTAGTGGAGGTCTCATGTTGTGTGCCAAGAATCCCAGTCATTCTAGGCAAGAGGCTACCGGCAAAGTCCCTTAAGATCCCTGAGACCAAAAAACTACCAAACTTTGACGGAGTAGTTCTCAGAATTCATGATAGCTAGGAATGTTCTATTTGGACCTACAAGTGCATGTGGTGTCCATCCACAATAACCTCTCTCATTTTTGGTCAACTCCATTCCGTTTGACCATATCGAAATCAAATGCATTGTTGCAAAATACTTCAATTTGATGTAGTGGAAAGGTGCTAGGTGTGACATTTTTCATTCCATAGCTCATGGGGTTAAATGGACTATGCCAATGCATTAGAGTAGATAGGTAAATGCCATTGGAGGTCTCATTTCGTGCGCTAAGCATCCCAGTCGTTTCAAGTTGTAAGCTACCGACAAAGTTAAAAGTTGCTAGGATTGAAATTTTGCATTCCACAGGTCTTGGGACCAAACGGATTATGCCAACACGTCAGGGTGGGTGGGTAAATGCTAGGGGAGGTCTCATTTTGTGTGCAAAGCATCTGAGTCATTCCAAGCTATAAGCTACCGGTAAAATCACTTTGTCGGTAGCTTATAGCTCGGAAGGATTGGGATGCTTTGCACACAAAACGAGACCTCCCCTAGCATTTACTCGTCCACCCCTATGTGTTGGCACAATCTATTTGGCCCCAGGTCCTGTAGAATACAAAATTTCAATCCTAGCAACTTTTGACTTTGTCGGTAGCTTACAGGTCAGAATGACTGGGACGCTTGGCGCACGAAACGAGACCTCCAATGGCATTTACCCATCCACCACAACACGTTGGCGCAGTCCGTTTGACCCACGAGCTATGGAATGAAAAATATCACACCTAGCACCTTTCCACTGCATCAAATTGAAGCATTTTGCAACAATGCATTTGATTTCGGCACGGTCAAATGAAATGGAGTTGACAAAAAATGAGTGAGGTTATTGTGGATAGATGCCATGTACACTTTTAGGTCCAAACAGAACATTCCTAGCTATCACAAATTTCAAGAACTACTCTGTCAAAGTTTGGTAGTTTTTTGGTCTCACGGATCTTAAGGGACTTTGTCGATAGCCTCTTGCCCGGAATGACTGGGACACTTAGCGCACAAAATGAGACCTCCACTAGAATTTACCCACCCACCCCGACGTGTTGGCATAATCTGTTCGGTCCCAGGACTTGTGGAATGTAAAATTTCAATCCTAGCAACTTTTGACTTTGTCAGTAGCTTATAGCTCGAAAAGACTGGGATGCTTGGGGCATAAAACGAGACCTCTAATGGCATTTACCCATCCACCCTGATGCGTTGGTGCAGTCCATTCGACCCCACAAGCTATGGAATGAAAATTATCACACCTAGCACCTTTCCACTGCATCAAATTGAAGCATTTTGTAATAATGCGTTTGATTTCGGCACTGTCAAACGTAATGGAGTTCACCAAAAATGAGAGAGATTATTATGGATGGACACCATGTGCACCTATATGTCCAAACAAAACATTCCCAGCTATCACAAATTCTGAGAACTGCTCCATCAAAGTTTGGCAGTTTTTTGGTCTCGAGGATCTTAAGGGACTTTGCTGGTAGCCTCTTGCCCAGAATGACTGGGATGCTTGGTGCACAAAACAAGACCTCCACTAGCATTTACCCACCCAGCCTGATGTGTTGGCGCAGTCTATTCGACCCCACGAGCTATGGAATGAAAAATGTCACACCTAGCACCTTTCCACTGCATCAAATTGAAGCATTTTGCAACAATACGTTTGATTTCGGCATGGTCAAATGGAATGGAGTTGACCAAAAATGAGAGAGGTTATTGTGGATGGATGCCACATACACCTGTAGGTCTAAATAGAACATTCCCAGCTATCATGAATTTTGAGAACTGCACTGTCAAAGTTTGGTAGTTTTTTGGTCTCAGGGATCTTAAGGGACTTTGCCGGTAGCCTCTTGCCTGGAATGATTGGGATGCTTGGCACACAAAACGAGACCTCCCCTGGCATTTACCTACCCACCTTGACATGTTGGCACATTCCGTTCGGCCCCACGATGAGCAGAATAAAAAATATGGCACCTGGCAAGGTTTTTGCTCTTAGGATCTTAAGTGACTTTGCTCTTATAGAACAATGTATCGGCAAAGACCCTAGTTTTCATAAGAGAAGACATGTGATTTTAAGAGGTTTTTGGGAATGTGACTTTAGCCTTCCACTCCTTATCCAATAACGAGTTTAGTCTCAGAGTTTGATGACTTTTATGAGCATATACATGATGTTGTTTTAGGATAGTTGTAAAGGGTAGTTTTTGGACAGCCATGTGTATCTTTTTAACAATCATAAAGGGCAAGTTGTACATGGACTGTGATAGTCCCAAAACTCATATAAATCATCCATTTTGGTGTTTGACAACCTTATAAATCCATTAGATCATTTATACAAACCCTAATGCAACTTATAAACCCTCTTTGCAATAGTTGTAGAGCCAACCTCCTATCAACGAGAGTTGAATAATAGTAAATAGCTAGCTTCTCGGCCATAAATGGGATTTGCATACACACACACACCCAACTGAAATAGTATCCTTATTGGCCTTATTGGCACCTCTCCCCAAGATGTAAGTTTTTTATGTTTATAATGTGCCCCCAGTGTCCTTATTGGCCTTATTGGCACCTAAAACACAAGAAAGTAGATTCCACCAACTTTCAATTACAATTGCTCTCAGGCCCTAACACATCCATACAGGGCTATACTAAACAAAGAAATAGCAGGAAAATAGTAAAATCTACAAAAATAGAGTTTCTCGACATTAATTTCATTCAAACTTGTCTTCAATTCATCTTCAAAATGTTTTCAATACATCTCCAATGCCTTTTCCACAAAGGTTTATGCATATTTATACATGATTTGAGGGAAACCAATAGTCTCCAACTGATTCTTGAGTACTTGATTGTTCATCTTCCATACTTTTGCATTTTTTTTACATTTTTCATATGACAACTTTGACATATTTACAAAATTTGACAAGATGAAGACTAAATACATGATGAAATGGTTTATCATGACCTTATTGGATTTCAAGCTACTATGCTTGATTAGGGCATATAAGGAATTTTTTCATATTGATTCTATTGATCTAAAACCATTCTCAATGCTAAACATATCATCAATGGACTAAAGTACTATCATCATAATGTATGGATCATGGGAAGTATCATGACATGCACATAAGGAATTTAAATTATATTGTATATCAAGGTGTATATATATTAAAATCTAGTCCATAATGGTAGACATATACAAAAATTTGGCAAATATGCCAACTCAAAACATTTTTTACAAAATGTGGCATATGCCATGTCTCAAAATCTATATACAATCTACATGCCAAATAGCTACATCAAATACTACAAGTCCACTTGACCCTCAATCTATGATGGATCCTCAATCTGTGATGGATCCTGAAAAAGTGTCCTCTTTGTATCAAAATGTCTAGTAATTGATGGAGGTGAAGTTTCCTGCATTAACAAGTCAAAACACAAATTTGATTAATCTCTTCAATGGTAAATAAAAATAAGTCAAAGTTAGTAAATAGATTCTTATCTACTACAATTAAGAACTTTCATTTATTAACATACATCTAAATCACTACAATCAACTATAAGACTGCTAGATAAACTATCAATTATTTAGAAAAATTCAATTCAATTACCTCGACTCTATGTTGTTGTTCAGACAATCGTTCTGCAAATGATTTTCTCTTAAGACGATTAGGTGTCCTAGTGAAGCATGATGGCAAAGGTGGCACATCACTCACATTCTCAAGAGACTACATAAAAGCAAAGTAACATTGAAATAAATTAATATATAATTATTAAACAAAATAGGAAATGCACTACACAAAAACTTATCTACTAGAAAACAAGCACATACCACCATCGAGGCCTCTTGCATCAATTGAGAAGGACAAAAATGTAAGACTCTAAATGACTATAATCAAATATTTAAGTTTTCTAAATTATCAATTAAAGTACAATTCAATCAAATTACCTCCACCCTTTGTTGGCGTTGAGAAAGTCGTTCTGCAAATGATAGTCCCTTGGGTCGATCAAGAGTTTGAGAAAAGACTATTGGCAAAGATGCCACATCATTCACATTTTTGATTGACTAAAAAATAAAATTAACATCAAGTTATAAATTAATATATAATTACTCACAAAGAAATAAATGCATAAAAAAAATGTTGATGTGTATAACAAATTATATTGGCAAGTCCAAGCCAAATTGGATGGCAGACAAAGTTCCATGATGAACTTCTGTCAACTCCTCCTCTGTCATCAACTGTTAACCCACTTAGATACATTAGTACTAATAAATTTGTTTATATATTCAAATGGAATAGACCATAAAATTTAACTTTAAATTTTACCTGCATAAAAGATTGCTCATGCATTTCTCCTTCTCTATGGTTCACTGATCCGGTAGCTTCGACTCTTGTCCCTAACCCCTCATCTTGAATTTTGAACCCCATTGCCTCATCTCATGAATGGAGATCGTACTCTGATGTGTTCAATGGTGGCTCACTACTCTCCATAATAGGACCTAAGCATAAATGATTGCAAGAAATGCAATGATGGGGCACACATACATGTGTAGACGATGACGGTCTAGTAGAACCAGGTGATCCAATATCATCACCTTCATCATGTGCTTGTGCAAACTGAAATGTCTGTATAATCAAATGCTCGGTCAAAGAGTGTATGGCACTAAGGCCCTGTTGTGTTGCATTTGCAACAACGTCTGGGTGCTGTATTGGGGGTGGAGAAGGGATAGTAGGAGGGGGAATATAGGGACCTTGTACTTGTCTAATTGCCCCAGGTCTATCTTGAGGCATTCCCTTGCCCACTCCTTGAAACTCTCTAAAATCAAAATAATTAACATGTTGACCCATAACGAACTCTGCATAGAGTTTACTAAGGAAATACAAAGGCACATCTAAATTGTTGTTGGGTGGTTTATCAAAAACCATCCACCAATGATCCCAAAAGTTCTGACTAATGCCCTCATGAATACACCATTTGATTGAAAACTTGGGCTTACGAACATCAACATGCAATCTAGTTTTAGGATTGACAAAGTGTTGGGGTAACATAGTTTTTGTAATCTCTAATTCTTTAACTTCATCATATAACAAACCATTAGCATATTCAACCTTCTTGGCTTCTCGCCATTGCCTAAATGATTCGTGTTGGGTTGACAAAGTTTGAACATGACTAATGATTCCCTCTAAATTTGATGTGATTGTAGACAATCGAGGGTGGTGGCGATACATTTCTATGATCCTACTTATATGATCAATATTTCTTTGAATATTCTCTTCTACTGTTGGAGGGGGAGGGTTTGGTGGTGGAGGGTTTGGGTTTTCATTTTGTACATCTATTTTACCTAATTAAATTATAAAACATACCCACTTAGCATAAAAAACCAAAAAATTTGCTTGAATATACAAAACAAACCAAAAAAATGTGAAAAATCTTACCTTTTTGGATCGGATATCCGTTCTTCACCTCTAATATCCATTTTTCAAAGATGAGACTGCGTTTTGCAAGCCGTGGGTTTGCAAAAATGCAGTGTCTTTTTAGCTTTTTATGTTTTCCAAAATGGATATCCATTTTGGAAACAGATATCCGTTTTCTTTTTCTCTATTGTTTTCATTGTTTTTTATTTTAGTATTTAGGCATTTTAGCTATAAAATACAATCCAAATTTTAGAAATACTGTATCGTATGAAAGGAGAGATTTTGGACAAACTATTAAAATTTATATAGGATTATGATGATATATATATTTGATTTTTATATGATTTACTTATACTAAGGTATCTCATAGTATTTTAAAGGCACTTTTGAATAGATAATTGTCATAAAAAAATTGTAAAAGCAAGTAGTTTTGACCTGTAAATTCTATACCTATTCAAATTCCAAGACAATCATTGGATTGATGTGATTTATTTTCTAAAGGTGACAAATCAATTTTGCACATCCTCAACATCATTGGATTGATGTCGATAGAGAGAGCAAGATAGAGAGAGGGAGATATCTATAGAGAGGTAGATACAGGTTAGGGGTTAGGGATTAGGGCCATTATTTAGGGTTTACAAATTTAGAGAGAGAGAGAGACTACTTTTGACATGCAACCGTAAACCCTAAATAATGCCCCTAAACCCTAAACCCAAGTAACCCTAAATATTTCCCCCAAATCCTAAACCCTAACCCCTAAACCATAAACCCTAAATAATTCCCCTAAGCCCTATACCCTAAACTTGAGAAAGGGAGTCCTAGTTTCTTGTTTCCATTTCCTTCGTCGATAAGGGAGAGGGAAAGATAGAGGGAAGATATAGGATATATAGGAATGATAGGGGGAGAGAGGCAATATATAGAGAGATTGGGAGAGATGGCTAGGTATAAAGAGATAGAGAGGAGACAAATAGGAAGAGATAGAGGAGACGAAGGGGAGAGATAGGGAGATTGAGAGTTAGAGAGATGTCCAGAGAGATAGGGAGATAGAGGAATGATAGGGGAGAGAGAGGCAAGAGATAGGGAGAGATAGATATAGGTAGAGAGAGAGAGGAGATAGATTGGGAGAGATAGAGGAGACAAAGGGAGAGATAGGGAGATAGAGAGTGAGTGAGATGTCTAGAGAGATAGGGATAGAGATTGAGACCTGTGGAGGGATGATAGAGAGAGGGAGATAAGGGAGAGATAGGGATATAGAGGTGGAGGGATATTAATTTTAATGACCTCCAAATTTTCCATAAATTCTTTTCCATTAAGCCTTAGACCATCACCCAAATCCTTACTTTCCTAATAAAAGCCCTTCCCCAAACATCATTTGATCATGTGACTCCTTCCATCACTAGACAGGTGCCTAGGTACTTTCCATTATTCATCTAATACTGTAATCCCAATGTCATAGCTCACATTCCCACACCTACATTCATAGACTCCATTCCCCCTATTGACACCATCGTTAATAATCATTATATAAGGACACTCCCTTGAATAATAATTAAACCATGGATTATCCCATATCCCCATCTTACACTTTCCTCACCTTTGAACCCTTAGAAGATGCCATTTAGCTATCCCCACCATTACCAATCACACTTTCTAGCAATCCCACATAAGACACCTTACCCATCACTTCACCTAGGTCATCACCAATTAAATCACCTCATTACTCCATTCAACCATACCCATACCACCCCTTTCTCACTCCACAACCTGTATTAATGCATGATTAAACCTAACCCCTAACCCCTAACCCCTAAACCCTAAACTTGAGAAACCATAAACCCCTAAATCTTAAACACTAAACCCAAGAAACCCTAAACCTCTATCTCTCTATCTCCCTATCTCACTATCTCCCCATCACTATCATTCCTCTACCTCTCAATCTCTCTCCCTATGCTTTGGCCATGTCCCTCACTCTATATCTGCCTATTGGTCCTCTCTCTCTAAACACTAAACCCTAAAACTCTAAACCTTAACCCCTAAACCCTAAAAGTGAGAAACCCTAAACCCTATCTCCTATCTCTCCCTTATCTCCCTATCTCTATCATCCCTCTACCTCTCAATCCTTCTCCCTATTTCTCTAGACATCTTGCTCACTCTCTATCTCCCTATCTCTCTCCTTTGTCACCTCTATCTATCTCTCCCTATCTGTCTCCTCTCTCTTTCTATCTAGCTATCTCCAAAACTGAGAAACCCTAAACCCATGTACACCCTAAATCCAATCAACTCTAAACCTATATCTCCCTATCTCTCCCCTATCTCCCTATCTCTATCATCCCTCTACCTCTCTTGATCTCTCTCCCTATGTCCCTGGCCATGTGCCTCACTCTTTATCTCCTTATCTCTCTCCTTGGTTTCCTCTCTCTATCTCCCTATCATTCCTCTCTCTCTATAAACCCTAAACCTCTAAACATAACCCCTAACCCCTAAACAATTTAAATCCTAAACCCTAAATAATGCCCCTAAACCCTAACCCCTAACCCCTAAACCTGAGAAACCCTAAACCCCTAAACCCTAAACCGCAAACCCCTAAACCCTAAACCCAAGTAACCCTAAACCACTATCTCCCTATCTCTCCCCTATCTCCCTACCACCTTTGTCCCTCTACCTCTCAATCTCTCTCCCTTTGTCTCTGGCCATGTCCCTCACTCTCTATCTCCCTATCTCTCCCCTCAGACTCCTCTATATCTCCCTATCATTTCTCTCTCTCTCTATAAACCCTAAATCCAAAACCCTAAACCTCTAAACCTAACCCCTAACCCCTAAACAATAAATCCTAAACCCTAAATTATAATGCCCCTAAACCCTAACCCCTAACCCCTAAACTTGAGAAACCCTAAACCCAAGTAACCATAAACCACTATCTCCCTATCTCTCCCCTATCTCCCTATCACCTTTGTCCCTCTACCTCTCAATCTCTCTCGCTATGTCTTTTTCCATGTCCCTCACTCTTTATATCCCTATCTCTCCCCTCAGACTCCTCTATATCCCCCTATTGGTCCTTTATCTCTCTCTAAACCCTAAACCCTAAACCTCTAAACCTTAACCCCTAACCCCAAAACTATAAACCCTAAACCCAAGCAACCCTAAACCTCTATCTCCCTATCTCTATCATCCCTCTACCTCTCAATCTCTCTCTCTCTCTATGTCTCTGGACATGTCTCTCACTCTCTATCTCCCTATCTCTCCCCTTTGTCTCTTCTATCTCTCCCAAACTCTATCAGTCCCCTCTCTCTATCTCTCTTTAAACTGTAAACCCTAAACCCCTAAACCCGAGCAACCCTAAACCTCTAAACCCTAAATAATTCCCCTAACCAACCTCTAAACCACTTCTCTATATAGGTGCAACTAATACCACTTTTTCATTGTTTTCCACATTTAATTATATTCTTTTCCATTTTCCAAGTCCTACATGTGTCCAAGTTGTATTGTTTGTCAAGTTTTTAGTCTAATTGTTAGTCCCAGCTCTCATGGTTATTAAAATGTTAGTATAGTTAGATTTATCCTTCGGTAACATTAATTTACACATTGTTGCACAAACAACCACACTGAAACATAACCTTACCTAATGAAGGTTAACCTTTTAAAAGGTTCTTTCATAAATGGCAAGCTTAACAGATCCAACTAGTTCAATGTTCTTAGAGTCCATGCTTACCCTTCCAAGAGAGTTCATGCCATGTTAACTTTGCATTATGTCCTAACATATCACATGAAGGACATCATCATCACAAGGAATAACAATGTCATAAAGGATTAACGAAGGTGTAGCTTCACCACATAAAGTATCATTCATAATTTTATCACTAGAGGGTAAGGGTATATCATGTGTATCCTTCTCAAACCATGTATCATGAATCAAATCATATGAAGGATTGGGTAAAGCAATTTAGGGCATGAAATCCAAATTGCCCCAAAACACATCCCTTGCTGCCCCACCATTCCTATCCCCGAAATATTGGAACATAGTCTAAAAGTGATTATTTCACCTGATGAACAAAACTGAATATTTTATTATTGATTATTTGATTAATTCATTAGTGATGATTCTTAGTGTTTAACAAATCCTTATGGATCAATGTGTAAAGAAGCTACCAATGTTAATTTGCCCTCCTCCTTCACTAGAAACGGTCTTTAAGGAGGTTCATATATTGATGGGAGATCCAAGATTTAAGAGGTGTATTTTCAAAAAGAGTAAAAAGCCTTTTTCCCAATTTTTTTTAGAAAGCGGATATCCGTTTTGGTTTGGTATCCAAACAAAAATAGATATCCGTTTCAAAGTCAAACTTTGCCAAGTCACGAATTTGGCTAAGTAAAAATGTGATTTTTTTCCTATTGCCACTGTTTGGCCCGTGATGATCCTGCACATACCCCACAGATAAATGTGGAGCAATGTCATTTCTCCTAGACAACCTTCTTCACAGGAAAACACATTGTCAAACACATCTTCCACTGTTGCACTATCCAAAATAGGAAACTCTAGATATAACACCTCTGAACACCTATGAACATCACGTCTAAACCACACAAGCATATCTTCAACCATGAAGAAATGTGAAGCACAACATTGAACACAACTTTGTCACACTGCACACTCTTGTATTTAAATTTTCTCAAAAGAACTTGGAAACCAAGTGAACCATCTCAATTAGAAATACTAAAAGCTCCTTCTCAGTATCCTCAAACACTTCTCATCATAAATACACTAGAGGTTGACATCAAACCATGATTTGGATAACAACATAGTTCAATAGCAATAACACTCTCCAATAGCACCAACACTTTCCACACTAGTTTCCAACAACTCCAATGCTAGGGGTTGACATCAATGACAACACCAGCAAGCTTCCAACAGAAAGGTTGGTCCCTTGAAGTCAAAAATCCCAAGGAGAGCACTCCACTATCCTCGACCTCAAATATTTTTTAATAGTGGATTGAAGACCTGCTATAATTTCTTCTTGGGTTTTGCATTTCTTAGACTTATGCCCCTTCTTACATTGCCCCTGTGAAGATCCAACTGAATTCAAAGCCAACCTTATTTTGTTGATGCTGAGTATGGAAGGGGTTGTTAGACACACCAAGATACTGAGAGGGGGGGTGAATCGGTATCTAAACAATTCTTCAAACTTAACAATTCTAACTTATCTGGAGTAGATTAGAACTTAAGCATCACAACATTAACATGAACATGAAAGATTAACACAATGCACAACAACACATAACACTAGATATATGTGGAAAACCTTAGAAGGGAAAAACCATGGTGAGGATTAACTCACAATATATGAAGCTCAAATAGTAACTTTATTTTAGGGGCTTTAACCCAAGGAAGCTGCTATTGTCTAAGTAACTTTGTTTTAGGGTCACTCCCAAGAACTCTTCTACTCCTTGATGAATTTGTTTTAGGGGCTTTAACCCAAGGAAGAAACTACTCCCTAATTTGAGAACAAACTCAGAAAAGATTACAGTATGACAATCTTTCAACTGTCTGAAAACTGTCTTTGAGGCTCAAACATGATGATTGCACTTCTGTCTCTTCACACTTTCCTTTAAAAATCTAATTAGTTAGGGACACTCTATACTTGATCACTATCTCAAATAAGTCTTCAAGATGATTCGAGACATTATCAACATCATCTGCTCTTTCTCCCACTATTGTACATGAAATATATTATGCTACTTTTATTTTCTTGCAAACCTTATTCATCAACTTGCAATCATACTCCACATTCAACTTGATCAACTATTTATACATGGTATTACATTGATTACATAGCTTGTCAACCAAATCAAATATGAAAAATACATTTACAGGTCGGCCATACAATACATAATATGAGACGTGTAAAAGATAGGTCTAATTAGGGCTACATGTTACACCAATAGAAGACTCAAGCCTTGCAGACCCCAACACTTGCTTAACTAGGTCCAAAACATTCTTCATAGCTTCAGGCATCAAGGAATTACCTTCACACACTCCACTCATTTGGAAATAGGACAACTTTAAGGAAAACACATGAAAACTTGAAGAGTAATAACCATATCAATTAGAAAACCTTGTGTGGTACTAAAAACAAGAAAGATCTTCATGAAACTCTTCCAGATGAGTCCACATGACTCATACAACATCCCCAAACTCTTCTTTTCTTCCGTACATCAAAGAATTATACCACACATCTTCATCCATTAACTCTAAGAACAGTCTATTATCTGAACTACACTATACCATGTTGTCAATTGAAAAACTAAGCTGTGAACCACCAAGAAGCATGAAACTAGAAAGAGGCATGCAATTAAAATTTGAAGGAACATGGAGCCCTTCAGTGAGGTTTTATCATCACATTATACTGTCAGAATACATGCTAGAACCTTATCATGCAAAAATTTCATAGAGGAAGAACAAAAGTTCTAAAACCTTAGAATTATCACCTTCACTATACCCAAAACATATTTCCAGAACCACATAGCCATAACTGGTAACTTGGAGGAATGTAGAGCAATCTATTGTCACCTTCATAGAGCCAACACTGTCTTTATATTGTTAATTGAAAAACACCCTTTTGATGATCAAAACATCATGAAACTTGGAGCATACATAGAATAACACTGTATGAAGCTATGTTCCAAACCATAGAATCTCAATAGAAAAATGATGAAAATGTGAAGAAACCTTCCGAATAGTCTTCAAGGAGTAGACATTATGAAATAAGGACTGTCACGTTCTTTCAGAGGCCAAGTCTTCTTTGCATCATCACATACAGCTTGTGATCAGTAGGATAGTTTATACAATATGCTTCAAGCCAGTAGAACCACTAACACAACTGATTCTCTTAGTGCTTCTAATTCCCATATTAATAATGTTTCAAACTCAACTCTACTTAGATCAAGAATGTAACTATTATGATCTCTAATCATGAACTTTCTCTTCCTTAGGATTATGTCATCCAATCATAAGATTTCTCTTCTTCAAGAACATGCAATCCAATCATGAGCTTTCTCTTCTTTGGGCATTAGAACATGACATCCAATCATGAGCTTTGTCTTCTTCTTTAGGCATCATGACATCAATGACATTCTTCATAACAACCTTAGCAGTCTCTCTCATTAGTGTATGCTATGTTGACATCAATGTGTGCTACTATGTTGACATCAATGACAACACATATGGCCAACAATCTCCCCCTTTGTCATTGATGGCAACATGTACTCCCCCTTTATCTCCATCCCCCTTTGACATCAAGGAAAAATGGATCCAATACTTGCTGATTGTCCCCCTTTTTGTCAATAATCATATATCTACAATCCTTTTCTTGCAAGCTCCCCCTATCATTAGTTACCACTACCTACTCCCCCTGAGAGGTAGTAAACATTAGTCCAAGATAAAGATATAGAATGAACTCCCCCTAGATAGATGCACCATTTTGCATCTTAGCAAGGAGGGGCATTTACCCCTAGCCTCTACTGAAGATTCTCAAAGGTGTCCTTTGAAAGAGCCTTTGTAAATATGTCTATAATCTGATCCTCAATTGGAACATATTCCAACTTCACTTCCTTAGCTACAACCTTCTCTCTTAAAAAGTGATACCTGATTGCTATATGCTTGGTTCTAGAATGTGTCACTGGATTCTTGGAAATATTGATGGTACTTGTATTGTCACACAAAATAGGAATAGGCTCATCATACAATACCTTGATATCCTTCAAAGTTTTGTTCATCCAGAATACTTGAGTGTAGCAAGAGGCTGCTGCAATATATTTTGCCTTTGCAATTGATAGGGACAATAAATCTTGCTTCTTGCTATGCCATGAGACCAATCTACTTCCTAAAAGAAAGCACCACCACTTGTACTTCTTATATCATCTACACAATCATCCCAGTCAGCATCAGTGTATGCACTCAGATCAAAGTCATTACCTTTCAGATACCATAGACCATAGTCTGGAGTTCCTTTCAAGTATCTGAATATCCTTTTCACTTCCTTCTCATGTGTTTGCTTAGGATTGGCTTGATATCTAGCAACCACACATACTACATGCATAATATCAGGTCTAGAAGCAGTTTGGTACAACAAAGCTCTAGTCATAGACCTATAGGCAATCTGATCCACCTATAGAGACTCATCATCTTTGCTCAAGTGACATCCAATGACTATGTGAGTACTCACTGGTTTTGAATCCTCCATACCAAACTTCTTCAACAATTCTTTGACATACTGAGCTTGAGAAATGAAGATACCACCATCTAGTTGAGCAATTTGAAGACCAAGGAAGAATGATATCTCACCAATCATGGACATTTAAAATTCTTTCTACATCTCCTTTGCAAACTTCTTACAAATATCATCATCTCCACCAATGATTATGTCATCAACATATACTGCAACTATCAGTATCATGTTTCCTTCTTCCTTGATGTAAAGATTGATATTTGTAGTGCCTTTCTTGAAACTCTACTAATGTAAGTACTTGTCTAATCTTGTATACCAAGCTCTAGGAGCTTGCTTAAGCCCATATAAAGCCTTTTTGAGTTTGCAGATCATGTCTGGATCTTTTGATATCTGATCCAATTCTTCTTCCATGGTATTTATCCATTCATCATCCTTGTTGGATTCAACAAAGGTCTTAGGTTCTATTAATGGAAAAGGTGTCATATCTATTAATGGAAAGAACACCCTTAGTCCTGTTCATCTCCTCTAAACTTGACAGCTCCACCATACTACTTCTTAAGGCTAATGTACTTCTCTTTGTCACCAATCATATGATTTAAACAACCACTATCAATGACCCAAGCTTTGGTTTCTTCTTTTGCATGAAACGCAGTCCATACAACCATTGATTTTTCATTGTTTTGAACTATTTGCAAGGTATGCATTTTCCAACCTCATTCTTTTTGTCACCAACACTCATGGCTAAGAAAAGTGTTTCATCATTTGAATCGTCATGATTCTCATCTTCTAAAGAACAACTATCTTCTATGGAAAACAAACTCCTTTTGAATTTACTATTTCTATTACTTTTCCTAAATTCTTTAAAATGACATTTGGAAGCAAAGTGACCAACCTTTCCACAATTGAAACATTTGAAGGGTAACTTACCTTTGTATTTGTTCGAGCCTTTCTTCAGGGTTCTTACAAAATTTTCTTTAACATCATCTGGGCTTTCATCTTCATCAACATTTTCTTCTTTTGCATTTTTACTGACTTTGAAAGAAACTTCCTTCTTTGGAATATCATTGTCAAACTCTCTCATTTCAAAAGTAGTGAGAGTCCCAAACATTTCATCTAAAGTGTATGTATCTAGGTCAATAGTCTCCTCAATAGAAGATACTTTAGAACTGTAGGATTTGGGAAGAGATCTCAGAACATTTTTCACAATCTTATCATCTTTTATTTGCCCACAAAGACCATTGATACGAGTGATTACTTCATTCACCTGGAGCATGAAACCAACAATATTTTCATCTTCTAACATTTTTAGGAATTAAAATATCTTCTTGAGTATTTGCATCTTAGCTCACTTAACTTTCTTATCTCCTTCATATAGAGTTTTGAGTTTATCCCAAGCTTCTTTGTCTGAGCTACAACCTATCACCTTTGAAAGTTTGGAGTTAGTTAATCCAAGTTCATGGCAGCAAACTTGGCCTTGGTATTATTATCATACTTCTTGATTTCATCTACATTTATTGGAATAGAAGCAGGCATAATATAACCTTTGTTGACAAAATTTGAAACTCCACAGCCTAGTGAATTGATGTAGTCTTCCATCCTTATTATTCAAAGAGCATAATTTGTTCCATCAAACCTAGGGATTTTGTTGGATCCTATTGATTCCTTCCTAGACCTTCCTCGAGTGGTTAATCTTTCTTTAGAGGAACTTGGTTCTGATATTAATTGTTAGACACACCAAGATACTGAGAGGGCAGTGAATTAGTATCTAAACAATTCTTCAAATTTAACAATTTCAACTTATCCAAGTAGGTTAGAACTTAAGCATCACAACATTAACATGAACATGAAAGATTAACACAATGCATAACAACACAACACCAGATATACATGGAAAATCCTAGAAGGGAAAAACCACGGTGAGGATTAACTCACAATATATGAAGCTCAAATAGTAACTTTGTTTTAGGGGATTTAACCCAAGGAAGCTGCTACTCCCTAAGTAACTTTATTTTAGGGTCACTCCCAAGGAAGCTTCTACTCCCTGATGACTTTGTTTTAGGGGCTTTAACCCAAGGAAGCAACTACTCCCTAATATGAGAACAAACACATAAAAGATTACAATATGACAATCTTTCAACTATCTGAACTGTCTTTGAGGCTCACACATGATGATTGCACTTCTGTCTCTTCACACTTTCCTCCAATGATTTTAATAGTGGCTAATATTCGCCAATTAGCTAATAGTTGAAATTGGGGATTCAAAATTTGGCTAATAGTACAAGATGTTAGGTGACCCAAATCGCCACATTTTTACATAATTTTATTTTAGTCCTGGTTAAATCGCCAGAACATTTATTTTATTAAACTTTTAAACTCAAAAATTTGCCACAATATTTGATACCTAATTAGATCAAATTCACCTAAATTTTATAAGTTATAGTAGAAAATGAAATTAATTCATCAATAATATTGTATAATTATTGGTTACTTTAGGGCCATATTGCAAATTTTTAATCACCATTGTTGAATTTATTTATAATCAAATGGCTAGGGTTGTATTTGATGGGTTAAAATGTACCTAGGGAGCTCTAATGCCCATTGAGTTTGAAATTGTATTTGTGTTGTTGATCTTAATTTATAATCTAACGGCTAGAGTTAAATTCCATGAGCCAAAATGTACCCATGGAGCTCCAATGCCCATGGGGCTTGAAATTGCATTTGGGTCATTGACCTCAATTAAGATAATCCTAATGCAATTTAGGGCCCCATGGGCATTAGAGCTCCGTGGGTACATTTTGGCCCATGGAATAAAACCCAAACCATTAGATTATAAATAAAATCGATGATGGTAAAAAAGAATTTAGGGCCAATTTAAAATATTCAATTTTTGATTTAAAATATTAAGGAATTAAGGAATTATAGACATGAGCACTACACCTTAAACTAGTTAATCAATGCCAGCCTCAGGCACTTAATTCCATAGGAATTTAATTTTTTTAAAGGAAGGATTCACCATGGTAATTAATTTATTTACCTATTTTTCATCAAGATTCGCTAGGATTTTCTACAAATTTCTAGTGATTTAAAAAAAATTGCCAATAAAATTAATATTTTTCAAAAAAAGGAAAGATTTGCCAATATAAATTAATATTTTTTCCCAAAAAAATGAAAGATTCGCCAATATTTTATAACTTTTTTTAGGGGGGTTTCTTAAAGTTATCACTGCTTTCCTTTAATGATCTGATTAGTAAGGCACACTCTATGCTTGATCACTGTCTCAAATAAGTCTTCAAGGTGATTCCAGACATCATCAACATCATCTGCTATTTCTCCCATTGTCGCACATGAAATATATTATTCTGCTTTTATTTTCTTGCAAACCTTATTCATCAACTTGCAATCATACTCTCCACATTCAACTTGATCAACTATTTATACATGATATTACATTAAATACATAGTTGGTCAGCTAGATCAAAAATGAAAAATACATTTACAAGTCGGTCATACAATACATAATATGAGATGTGTAGAAGATGGGTCTAATTAGGACTACATGTTACACCAACATAAGACTCAAGCCTTGTGGACCCCAATACTTTCTTAACTAGGTCCAAATCATTCTTCATAGCTTCAAGAATCAAGGAATTACCTCTACACATTTCACTCATTTGGAAATAGGATAGCTTTAAGGTAAACAAATGAAAACTTGAAGGGTAACGGCCATATCAATTAAAAAACATTGTGTGATACTAGAAACAAGAAAGATCTTTGTGGAACTCTTATAGATGAGTCAGCATGACTCATACAACATCCCCAAGCTCTCATTTTCCACCTCACATCAAAGAATTGTGTTGGACAACTTCATCCATTAACTCTGAAAACACTTTGTTATCTGAACCACATTATATCATGCTGTCAATTGAAAAACTAAGCTGTAGACCACCAAGAAGCATGAAATTGAAAAGAGGTATCCAATACACATCCAAGAATATGTACACAAAACTACAAAGATAGCCATTCACATCTAGAGGAATGTGGAGCCCTTCAGTGAGATTTTATCAAAACATTATACTGTCAGAACACATGCCAAAACCTTATCATGCAAAACTTTCATAGTGAAAGAACAAAAGATCTAAAACCTTAAAATTATCACATTTACTATACCCAAAACATATTTCCCTAGAACCGCATAGCCATAACTACTAACGCAGAGGAATGCAGAGCAATCTATTGTCACCTTCACAAAGCCAACACTATCTTTATATTGCCAATTGAAAAACACCCTTCTGGTGATCAAAACATCATGAAACTTGGAACATACATACAATAACACTGTATGAAGATATGTTCCAAACCTCAGAAGCTTAATAAAAAATGATGAAAATGTAGAGCAATCTTCTAGACAGTCTTCAAGGAGTAGACATTCTGAAACAAGGACTGTCACCTTCTTCCAGAGGCCAAGTCTTCTTTGCATTATCACATATAGCTCAAGATCAGTAGGATCATTCATACTATATGCTTCAAGCCACTAGAACCATTAAAACAACTAATTCTCTTAGTGTTTCTAATTCCCATATTAATAATACTTCAAACTCAACCCTACTTAGATCAGGAATGTAACTTTTATGATCTCTAATCATGAACTTTCTCTTCCTTATGATAATGTCATCCAATCATGAGCTTTCTCTTCTTCAAGAACATGAAATCCAATCATGAGATTTCTCTTCTTCTTTAGGCATCATGACATTAGTGACATTCTTCATAATAGCCTTAGCAATCTCTCTCATCACTGTATACTATGTTGACATCAATGACAACACTTATGGCCAACAGGGGTAATAGGGACTAAATCCTATTGAAAAAATCCTCTACTATATCATCACTAAAGTTAAAAGATGCACCTTATGACAAGACACTCAACTCTTTGTCTGACAGGTCTGTCTCTTCCACATTTGAAGTTCTCAAAGCATCCTAGTTGTTTGAAGAATCTGCATCTATAAAGCTAATCAGATTCTTAATTTTTTCCACTAGGTCCCCTGAGGCATCATTAGTTTTAGTAGGAGAAACCATATCAAAAGGAGTCGACAAAGAGCCAGCAACAGTTGTGACTGGGGAGGAGTGATCAAATTGCAAAGTATCGTCACCGGAAGGGATTGATTGTTCATGAAGAATTTCATTAGAAATTTCTTCACAAATATCAATGCCTACTTTTTGAATGATTTCATCCACCAAAGACCTCAACATAGAGTCTCATTTTTCAACACTCTCTAAATTCAGTAACATTAAGATTTTATTATCCTTGATCAATCCTTTGGGAGGCTCTAAAGGTGATATTAAATCACACTCTAGACTAGTGTGCTCTGGAATAGCACTCACCAAAGAAGGCTCAGAAATAACACTATCTAAAATTTGGTGCTCAACCTCTAAAGCTGAAATAAAATTATTAGTGTGAAGAGGACTATCCCGCTCAATGGGGAGTTCAAGGAGAGAATCTCCAATCGAACTAGTGGCCTACACTAGAGGAACCTAGAAGGAAACCTTCTTAGATTTAGAGGTAGATGAAGGAGCAACATTGAAACTATAGTTTCCTAAAACACCACAATTGATACACATAATTTCTAGCCCCTCATAATAAATTTCTTGATTCCATTCCTTGACAAAAGAGTGAAGCTTAATGAATTTGGGGAAGCCCTTCAGATTAAGAAGGATACACATTATCATGGTGTCTTCTTCCTAGGGGAGATGCAAGATGTCTCTAGACTGGAAAATACCTAGGGAATCACCAATTAACTTCAGAATCCTATCCTCTTTGTATTCTATGGGCAAACTTCTCAACTTTATTCAGAAAGGTGCAAAAGAGAGATTTGATATAGAGATATCGAAGTTGGGTTGCCAAGGCTGCATGTATAATCCTGCCCCATCAAAAACCTAGTCATTCTTTTGCAGAACAATATCTCTATCCCTTTGGTATGAAAATGAATAGTAAAAAAACCCTTAGCTAGCCAGAATAATTCCAAATACTTAGGCAAATTAGAATCAATTTATTTGGATAACTCCAACATGGAGGAAGACTTTTTCCTACACTTTCCAATGAGAGCTATTGCTTATTTTACTATTTCATCTAGTATATTTAGTTAAAGTAATTTAGTTGTTTACTTTTTTAACATTATTTACTCTCTTTTACTTTTAAAAAATCATTTATGAGTAAATAAAATCCAAACCTTAAGAAGATATAAGGAAACTACAATATATTGCTATATAAATTTAGAAAACCTAATATATATGAACTTAAACAACTCAAAGAAATACTCTCACGTTGTTTTCCTTATTCTTGTAGAGGGGTATCAATGTAACATAGTGAGGCCAATATTAAATATTTATAACTAACTTGCATAAAATGTCGAGTTATTTGAGGATGCTCTAAATAACCTAAAATTCAACCAAGGGAATTAAATATTATCTTGGAAGCATATAATAAATTTAGATTATATATGGATGAGTTGTTTGAGGGATAGCTCAATTACGAGGTTAAGTTATTATTTTATATTCATATGCTATTAATATGAATATAAATATAATGTTTTGGACAGATTGATTAGCATATTATATTTTGGTATATTCTATTGGCTATTAATATTATTTATATTTATGTATTTGAATATACTATAATTGGTGAAATCTAAGTGTGTGTATATTTGGTGATTATAAAAGATAGAAATACATATTAATTAAATGACACTTACTAATAGGAATTATTTGTCCTCACCAACTAACCTACACTTTAAAAATTTTACTTAGAGAACATTAGGACTAGGAATTGGCTATGGTTATCTCTAATTTAGCACAACCTAACAAACCAACCAATAAAATAATTTGTAATAGATAGGACATTATGACTTGAAGAAAAACTATGAATCTTGTTAAAGGAAGAGACAATTCTTCGATGGTTGAATAGTGACAGTTTTATATGGAAAAATTGACTTTATAAGAGATTGTTGACAATAGTGGTAGACAAAAAATTACTATGGCTAGGAAATATTGTTCAAATGGGACTGTTTGAATGGGATTGTTTGAATGAGACTATTGTGGATGGTGGTCTTCATATATGTCTATTTCAAACTCCTTTACAGGGACCTACTCGGGACCCTTAACTCTTACCCGCATGATCTGCCTCCATCAGATTGCATGCCAGTCTGTATCATAACAGGGTGAAGATTGGGTCTAGTTGTAACTCCTTTAATTTTGTTTCTTGAAACGTAGCTAGTTTTCTCTTTATAACAACTAAGTTGGTGTAGGGATGAGAAACATGATAGAAGGCTACCTTGCCTCTACCATTGTCAAATTTTAAATCAATATTGTCAATATGTCTCACATATCCTAGGGCAAAACCCTTGTTTATCACATTTTTTGGAAACTCATACACCTTACCTAAGTACCCAAAAAAGTCTCTAAAGAGTCTTATGGTAGTATTGGAGGGACCAAAGAACCAATCACCTATTCAACCAAATCTAAGGATTATTATATAAGACTTGGAGAGTCTTGTAACCATTTCTCTTAGGATTAAAGTCATAGTATGAACAAAAAAATTAATCCACATGCTCATAATAATAAAAATAATCTTTGAAACTAAAAAATGAATCTAACCTTGAGGATCTTGCATAATTAATCATGGAGGTTGTAAACATATTGTCAAAATGCAAATATTGTTGTAAGGAGATATGAATATTGATCTACTTTTTCCTTTTAGGATTGATAAATGACATAATATTATAGCTCCCATAAATTAAAGACTCTAAGGGCATATAAATGTTGTTAACCCATTATTTTTATATATATTTAGTTTTAAAACATTGTTTGGGATTTGTGTTTGGATAGATAATTAAAGACCTTGAATTGAGAAGGTGTCCTTAATTATTTTAGGAATTCATAGTTAGATGGTTGAGTGATGAATCATGATGAATTTGATAAGAGCGTAATGTGGATCATCCTTTCTTTACTAGTCTTTCTAATATATTGGTCAAACCAAGTTAGTATTGACCTACTCATTGTCAAAGCATGTACACACATATTGGCTCTAAGTATTGGTGTTACACGTGTCTTATGGGGGGCCTATCTGATCCCTATTGTTCCGAGCAACCTACATGTATCTCAATAAGTAACCATGTTGATTCATTTATGAGGAAGTTTAGTGGTTAAGGTTAAGGGATAGTCTTCCTAAAAGAGTTCATGATGTTAGGTGTGTCGTTCCTCTTCCCATGGTCTAGCTGTAATGTATTTAAATGTGTAGATTTTAGTTATGGCACATGATTTTTTTTGTTTGGTTTTTCTTTTTAAGAAAAAGGTGGTAGACCACCCATAACTATTACTAAAAGAAGATTTATATAATTTATGGAGATAGGCCTCCAAACACAAAGGTTTAACATTAACATATACAAACAAGAGTGAAGGCCCTAAAATGGCCAAAAAATTGATCCACTGCATCCATGGAGACAAAAATGAGAAAACACATCCATCCACCAACCAACCAGCCATCAACCCACCAACACCAAGAACAACAACAAAGACATACTCCATGCACCACCCTACCAGCACCACATTAGGCATTTCCATCAACCACATCCTTTGCGCCTCCCATGGTTGCCCCCATGCTTGGTAAATCCTCTTGGTCTATCAGGTCGTCCTCTACTAGCTCATCCTCATCATCTGATTTATCAAAAATCTCCCTTGGGAAGTGGGGGCCTAATCAAGTGCATGAACGCATGAAAACCAAATGGAAACAAACACCTCCTTGATGCTTTTCACATTTTTCTTTGAGAAGTAGAAGCTGCTGCCCTTGAGGACCTTCTCCACACCATTCATATCCACACCTGTTAGACCTTCCTGCATCGCCCTATACACAACTTGGATGACTAGAGACCTTTTGAGGCTATGAATGTTAAAAAAGCCTCTAGTTAACACATCTCCTAGTTCATCATATAATATTCCTTCAAAGAACGATTCCACCTATTTGCACTGTAGATATGGTCATAGAAGAGCCCCATGGTGATTGCATGAATGAATCCACCATTTTGGATGATATCCATTATATTAGATAGTGTGTGTGAAACCACGTTAGGAATAATTGAGGATTCTCTCCTCATATCCCCGCATCCACTTATGGCCATAGATGTTGCACTTATAATTTAAGCACATATGACAATGTTGTCTCATTATGACTATTGTTCCTCTATAGTCATGTTATAGTTTAGATCATAACTAACTCAAGATAACATTTTAAAAGGTCATTAGGTTGGTACTTCTTTAGATGAGGGAATTATCCTATGTAACCTATTTTATCTACTAAAATATAGTGGGATTGTTGAATAAGGGTCAAATAATTATATAGGTGTGAAGTGTCATTTATTTATAATAGTTATTAATGATAGTGTATTAATGGCATAGTCTAAAGGAAATAATTACCTTAGTTATAGTGAAGTATACTTCTAAGGTGCAAAAGTATTCTAGAAGAGATATTTTTTGGAGCATTATTTAATAATTTGTATATGGTAAATAAAAACATTCAAAATGTATTGGGGTGAACCATAATTAAAGCTTGAAAAAAATTTCTTCCCGATTTTATTTCTTGACCACTTGTGAAGGGTGTTTAGAATAATAACTTTGATTTAAGCCACTCATGTAAATATAGTATTGGATTAATCATGAAGTTCTTTAAAGATTTATTATACATCATGAGACATCAATTAAGAGATGCAACTTTAGTTGTATTAAATTTAAGTCTTGTTAAAACTATTTCAATTTGGCTCGTACTCTCTTATACATGAAAATTCTCTTGGAAACATAGAGCTAATAAGTAAGTCTTTCTAATAGACAAAATTGTAAATCCCTTCCAAATTTCATTTAGTTTTTATGTCTATTTCTTAGGAAGTGGTGTTCTTATACTTGTTGATAGCTAAAAACAAAAACTTGATAACTAGATTGATTTAACTTAAGTTACATTGTGGACCCATAACCCACAGGTCCCAGGTTCATTGTCACATCTTAAACTTTGGGAAAAATGATGTCATTAAGTGGAATGAAACAATATTTTATAAGATATGAAACCAAACATATTATCTTAGCATCTACCATGGGGACATGTTAAATTTTACTCGGAGAGAGACAACCTTTAATTTTCTTGTGTGATGAAAATTGAATGAGAATTATATTAGTATAAACCTATTATATACAATTTTTTTTGTATGTTACAATAGCTAGTAATATTTTGTTTTTTGTTATAATTTTTCTTAAGATGCTTTATTTGAATTATTTGTACCATCCTTATTTTATTGTACTTTGTTATTGGACTTGATCAACCCAATAACCTTGTACATGTAGAATTGAGATCCAAGTTAGGTATTGTAAACACCTTGTTGACAATAGCAAATCAATTTACATTTGAATCCTTGCTAAATTTATATTTGTCCCAAAACATTATTTGAGTGACTAGGAAATTATATAAACAATGATGTATTTGACACTATTTAATTATAAATTTTGTATTTGAAAAGAGGATATTCATGTAGTCTGGAATGCATGACTATCATCTTTGAATGTATTTTGAGTATATGGTATTCAATGATGAGTGACTACATAGTATGGGATATACATGTCATTCACTAGGTAAGTGCTATGTGAACACATGATAATACTTTTGTATATTTTATGTTGAGGTGATGCCTGAAAAGATTGAAATACTTGTATTAAAGATAGGGTTACACTTGAACAACCAAATTTAAAAGGAGATTTAGTGTATACACTTGTATTAACTTCTTAATTATAAGTTCATGATCTACTTCATGTGAAAATGTACTTATAGATCTAATCATGATATTGATTAACAAAGTAGTTCTATGGGACTTGCTATTGGTTTCAATTAAGTAGGAGAGTTATTAAAAAGATCTAAAGTCTAAGAAATATAATTAGAGATGAAGTTAAAATGAAATTTATTCATTCAGATATGAATAGTGTTACATCTGTTAGAATCTAAAAAGATTAATAACCCAAAAAACTAGTGCAAAGAATAGATATTAAAACTATGAATGCAAATGATACGAAATCAAAATACCAACATAGAGTTAGTCTCCAAGAGAGTAATGCAAATGCTAGAAGCAAAATAGCATTAAGAGGATGCAAAAGCAAAAGATACAAAATACAAGCCAGGTAGCATGCTTATATAGACTAGGAAGAGAGAGGAGGTGGCAACACCGACCAATGAGGAGCAACCATCTATCGGACTAAAGATAGCAAAGTATCTTCCCAAGATAGCTAATGGATGCTCACATGTAGGAAGGTGACACCTCGCAACTACTCACCTAATAAGACATGCTTTATTAACCTAAGCGAGATTAATAGAAGTGTAGGAAAAACCTAGGAATATAGGAAAAATAAATAATCCATCTAGGAAATAAAAACCTACACTAACAACATCCACACTTGACTAATCATTTTTATGTTGAATTATGTTGTAGATTCAACTTCATCTATTGAGGGCAGTAGCTAATTTATAGGGGGGATTGTTATGGGACTTTTCCCCTAATAAAATGAATTAAATAAGTAAAGTTTATAAAACATTATTAAAGAGTAAAAATAAAAAATAAAAGAAAATTATTTAATAGTAAAGGAGGTGTGTAAAACAAAAGAATGAAAAGAAAGTTACTTTCAAGTTAAATAAGAAGTTAAAAGGTTAAAAGAACCTTATAAAAATAAAAATACTCTTATTTAAGTGATTGTTACAAGAAGGATGCAAATAAAAATAATTATGTTCCTTATTTTGGAAAGATTGGGTCTGGAAGCCACTCTTTGGGTTATTATTTAAACCTGTGAAATGAATGTAAATGAGGGGGATTATTTGAGAAATCATTGAGGAAAAGTATACAGGAAAATATATAGGAAAGTATACAAGAATCAAAGGGCACAAAGGAGTAAAGATTAGGGTCATTGGCTAGCCAATGAGCATTTGGAGAAGGGGTACATAGAGTGTGTCCAACTCGAGGTACAACATACACCTAGGAGTGTCGTAGCCAGGGCTGTGTTTATTTGTGCCATGAGGCATAGTTGGTTCTATGTAAGAACTGGTTCCTCTGGTGGTGCTCTTTGTCGAGAACAGATGGGACCTATGATTACTCCTCTAAGTGTAATATAATAGCATCTCAGTGCTTCATAGATAAGTGATTTATATATTTATTTGCAATAAATATTACCAATGTTGCATTGATTAAATTATTATTGCAAATTGATGTTATTAAAGTTTATTGATGAAATATTTGGCTATACAATGCTATTTTCTATGTTTTAGCATTTATTCAATGTATGAAAAATAGATTTATTTATTTCTATTTCAAATAATTTACTTGCTTTATAGTTGTTAAGAAAATAATAAGTCTATGATAAATGAATATTCCTTGGGTGAAAAGGAGATCACAACACATGTGCATTACTTGAACAAGAAAAGTACATTCTCATATAGTACATATTTATATGTATATTCACTAATAATAATCAAGCATACAAGATTCCTAAAATCCTTTTCAACAGAACATCAATCATTTTTGCCTTGTCTATAAGACATATTGAGATAACTTATCTGATTAACTCCTATCCTAAGTCATCAACGAAGACCCTCAAGGCATCTTAACTCATAATTCTCTAAAGATATTGTGGATTCTACTAGATTCATGCTCACATCCTAAAAAAAATAAGTTGTTGCTCAAAAATCAGCTTACCCAAAGCCTAGTATTGTTATAGGCATTCTTGCCTTAAAACATCCATCCCAGGTTTCCTCCTTCTAGAAAGGTTCAATCAATATTTAACCATGATAATCAGCTTTATTTATTTCACAAGTGATTTTTCATTCTTCCTCTTTTCATAATATTATCTTTTCTTCTTTCCTTGTATTCATTCATGTCACTTATGTCATCGGAGAGATCTCTCTTCTCAATTTATTTTTCTATGGATTTATTCTATTTTTCACATCATCTCTTATGGGTTGTCAGCATATCTTATCCATCTCAACTGATCTATCTCATCATCCACTTCTTATTTCAAAATGGTCATGAATCCTTGCTTTTAACCATGACATGATTATCACTAAATATTTGTAAGAAAATGTAACTAGGATGAAGTGGATTCACAACTCTAGAGTTCTTTGAATGAACAAACTATGTCTAAGCTTCTACTCGGTTCCAAACTAAACCATCTAAGATTAGACAAGATTCTAACTCATCAAAATAATCTTTAACCCATAACCGGGGTCCTCCATCCATTCGATACACCTAAGACTTTAGGTCATCAAGTAGGTTCACATTGCTACAATGCAACCTTAAGTGTAGAAGACTTGAGGCCCGGGTGTTAAACTTAGAACGTTCTGATACCACATGTAAGAACCATTCCAATACACTAGAATGAAATAATATTATTCTTATGAAATAGTGTAGAAAAAGGGAAGAATTAAAACTTTTCCCATAATTAACATAACTCAAGAAAAATGCTTTCATTAATATTCATTACATTAGCTAATCAAATAGCTCAAATAAAGGACTATTCATTTGCAATATCTAGCCAGATAGGCTCGTACAAAAGTATATCAAAACCAACAATGTCTACAATACCAAACCATATCTTTGCCAATGAACCTTGCGTAGAGAGAGAATCATCAAGGTGATTTACCACCCAACCATGAGGCTCATGCCTATCCAATTTTCCTCCTAAAGGGAGAAGCTTGACCCTTCACAAGGGATCTAGCAAATTGAAGCCAACATGCATAAAGGAATCTGGTGTAGAATGATTTATCTTTCATCCTTATAGCATGTGTAAAATTTATATACTAATCTAAATCATGATATGGTAGGGAGAAATAAAATGCCAAATAGTAACTATTACTAGGTTTGACCGACAAGCTTTGGCCAAAGCATCTTTTTAGTTGCTGATGGGCAGATGGATTGCTATTTGGAATCCACCCTTCTCTATTGCTCCATATTCGACACCCGTCCATGCTCTTTCTCTAACTCATCATCAAGGTTTGCAAGAATAGAATATACATTCAATATAAATTACACTCGCATTATAAAACATGCAACTTCCAATGATGTATCAGGCAATGGCATACATAACCAAACAACATCCAATGAAGAATATTTTCTAGTTGATCAAAGACAAGTCAGCCATACAAAATCGAAAGTTCATTCGTGAAGCCACCAATAATGATCATTCATTTGATTTGAAAGACAAGTATAAACAAACCAAAACATCAGTCTTACTCCATAAACCAATCATCACAAGATTCACATAAGATTAAGAGGAGACCTAGTTCTCACTAACAAGTTGGTTATCCAAACTCATTTTCCAAACAAAACATGTATAAGAACAAATTCTTTAATCAATGAAAATACTATGCCATTCCCATTCAACTTGTTATACCCACCGTGGTTTGCAAGAGTAATTGTCATAAGATCTATAATGTCTATCACCTTCTAAGTTACCCCATCATTAGTATTGTCTAAGAACTCTCAAAAAGTAAAAGGAGAATCATTAAAGGTTTAAATCTAGACCACTATTCTATTTCGAGACAATAGATAAATTTACCTCTAAGAGTAGGATCAACCTTAACCATGCAATATCTAGATGCATATTATGATGGAAGGCATTATGAGTGCTTAAAGAGTTTTCTAAGATAAGACCATGATACTAATAAAAATGTCATTACTTTGTTTCTATCTTCCAAATATTGCATGATCATATTTTCTATCCCAATGATGAGCTCATAAGATACGAACAACTTGGACCTGTCCACTAACTTTTCTCCTTTTTGAATCTAACATAAATTTATAAATTTTGATTAGGGCTTCAACAAGAAAAAATATAAATCAGTATATGATGCTATGGAAGCTAGACTTTTAAGAAAAGAAATAGCATAAATTTTACTAAATTCTTAATTCCATATTGTAAAACATTCCCCTATGCATTGATTAAAAACACTCTTACTATTCCCAATTACTATTCTAAGGTTTTACTTAACATAATTTGATCAAAAGTAGATAGAATTTAGTTTAAGAGCCTATGATGACAAGGTAGCATGAATAACCAAGTGACACTTTAAAGATCCTAAGGACTCCAAAAGTAATTCAACAACTAAGGTTATTTATACAAGCAAACCAACATTTAATAACTAATAGATGCATAATTTTAAAACATGCCTATGGGTCATCCCACAATAATGGGTTACACTTTTCGGCCAAACTTGACATTGAAATTAACATTTTGAACTAAAAATTCACTTTCTGACACCTATAGCCACTAAACCGTTAGGTATTTGAAGATGATGCAAACTAGTGATTTGTGAGATTTTGTTTATAGATTCTAAATATATTTAAAAAAAGAAATTGGAGTTAAATTGTAAAAAAATTTGCGTCTCCTTTGATAACTAGTTTTTAATGGTAAACAATATTTTTTTAAGGTGATGTTTATTCTGTAGCACATAACTTTTTTTCTACAAAGGATAAAATTCTGATTCTTTTGAATGTATACTAGTAACACCAATATATAGGGCATGCATTTGGTTTCATAATGTTTTTCTAAATATTTTTTTTAATTAAGTTTTGAAGTCAAACCAATTATAATTTAGACATAGGCGTATTCTGTAAAACATAACTTTTCTATATGTATCGAAATTCAATTTTTTTTGTTGAAACAAGGACATCAATACCTAGGGCTTAGATATTTTTTAGAATTTTTTTTCACTAATTTACTAATTTTCCATGTTTGTAGAACAAAGAACTTGATGTTCGGTGAAAAACCTACATTCACAAGAAATAAAAAAATATAATAATCAAATTAAATATACTTAAAATTATACTTTTTGGGAAGCTTATAATAAGGACTACCTACTTATAAAACATAAATTTTAAATGAATTCATTTGATCCCCCAAAAGGTAAATCAAAAGTGGTTTTTTATCAGCATTTTGATAGGTGTAGAGGAGACTCCATTATAGGTATGGTTTAATACTAGTGGGGTTCTATCCAAGAGAGTTTGAATCTAAGGGGGTTTGATCATATCTTTTTCCATTAAAATCCTTTAAATGGAACCTTTCAAGGCTTAAAGCATTATATTTTCTAAAAATATGTGATTTCAACAAAAATCAGAATGTCCCTGAAAGTGTAATCCATTATTGTGGCACCACCTATATCCTAGCCAAAAGTCCAAATGTGATAGTTGTTAACAAGATATTCCATACGGTCATAAATATAAAGTACTAAAACAATATCAATTATCACCTAAATATTAGCTTATTTGAGGCATTTTGCCTTCCTAAAATACATAAAATATAAAATACAAAGAAGCAAGTTTTAAATATAAACTTTCTGATCATAGTAAAGCCCTTTTAAAGAATTATAGGATTGTAGATTTTGAATTCTAAATTTCATCTAATGTCTCCTAGCTAAAATGATCAACTAAGAATTTATAATTATACACCTATTCTCCAAGAGAATGAGTTGACGCCTACTAAACTAAACTTCATGCCACTTGAAGTTTCATGAATATAAATTATAATAAAGGATTGACACTAGCAAAACAATTTAATCATAAAATGGATGCACAGATAAGGTCCACGACTATTAGACAGAATGCCCCAAAGGGATGTCATTAATAGTATGCAATACTTTCCAGATGTGCACAAAATGGGCGCGATGAGTAGGTTTAAAAGGTAAGGGTTGATCAAACTTCCATCACTTGAGTAATCCTAGAATACTATTGAATGCTAAGAATTATGAGAGCTTAGAGAGTTTGATAAACACAATTATCCTTTAGTCAGCTAAACACCCCATGCCTCGATGATACTCTCTCTTTGTTGAGAGTAAGAGAGGATACTTGTGACACACACGAGTTGATATTAGTTGACAATCGATTAAATAATAATATTTAAATTCATAATTAATTATTGAAAATAAGGGGTTGTGACAAGAGCCATGACTATGCAAACAGGCTATGGAGTAAGGGCAGAAGAGCTATGTATAGATTTAGAATGGATCTCTTGGTGTGGAAGTGGCTGTCACAATTTGAAAGACATCCTATGCTGAGAGAAAACAAAAGTTCATTGCCTAGAACAAGAGGGGAGATAGAATCTTTATGAAAAATGTGTACCACTAGTCTAAAAGATTGATGAAGGTTGTTTGTGATGAATAACTATGTGCAAAAGATGAAAGTTTTGAGGAAATAGTAAGAAGGTGTAGCTACAGTATTTGGGTTTTGGCTCTGAAGTCAAAGATGGATTTATATCATGATGTGAGAAAGCGAATAGCCAAGTTAGAAGAAAGAATAAGGCTTGAAGGAAAATGTAGAAACAAAAAAAGGAGTTGCAAAAGTTAGAGTATGAATTGGAGGAGGTAAAGTGGATGTTGGAGGAGAATGAAGCATGTAGCAATAAGAAGACAAAGAAGAAGAAATCTATAGCAAAGGCTTTGAAGAGCTGTGAGAAGGTAAAAAATAAGGTGAGTATAAGTACCCAACTTTTGTCGCAAGAGTTATATTCAAAGAGGAAAGCCATAGAGGCAAGGATTAGCCAAGGTATAAAACTATTGGAATAGGGAAAGCTTAAATCCTTGCATGAGTTGGCAAGATTGTTATTGGATAAGAGGCCAATAAATGAGATTTGTAAAGAGTTGGAGACAAAGAATGAGTGGGATGAAAATGAAGAGAATGAATTCGATGGACGTATTGAGTTGTATTACCTTGAAGAAGGGGAAGGTATTGAATATTACAATATAAGAGGAGAAGAGTTTGAAGACTGCAATGAAGAGGAATGTAGCCTATCATAAGAGGAGGCCTAAAATGTTGTACTAGTGGAAGAAGTCGATATTAGAGAGAAATTTACAACAAAGATGGAGATCTTTGGGAGCCCCATATGTGATGAAGTCCTATTGGTTTTAGAGAATACAACCAACCAAAAACAACTAGAGGAATGTCTAGAGCATCCCATGAATAATAAGAAGAGAGAAGGAGATCAACTCTTTATTGGAGAAGAAATGAGGATGATCAAGAGATCGAGAGAGAGAGAGAGAGAGAGAGAGAGAGAGAGAGAGAGAGAGAGAGATGTCCATTTGTGGTACAAAAGAGGACAATGCAGAAAATGCCACAAAGGAGTACAATGCAAAAAAGGAGTTTCCTTGTGAACCACATCACAATGAGCTAAGAAACAAAACCCACATCACAAAAGATGAATTGAAAAGCATGCCTAAATGGCATAATGCAAAGGAGGAAGCACTTATGGGAAATTTGTATTCCCTTAACTTTATTTCTATTTTTAATGGTTTTTGTTTAGGTGCAGAAAAAGGTACTATGAGTGGTGCAAAGAGCCACGATGGTTTTCAATGGAGGAAGACCACTAAGCCATCAAGGAGTTGGGAAAAGAGAAAGAGTACCAATTGGCAAAGGAGGATGAATTCAAATCCAACAGGAGGTTGGAAGGGAAAGTAGAAAAAGTATGATGATTTGCAGAGGTATCTAATTTGGTGGAAGGGAACATCATGGCTTGGTTCTTCATGTCAAAAGGATGGTTCTACCATCTTACTCAAACTCTTACTTGGATGTTTAATGTAGTAGCATCCTGGGGAAAAAGAAATCCAACATAAAAAATGTAATAGTTGAGTCCATAATTGTTTTAGAGTGTTAACTTCTTTAAGTTGTTTCAAATAACTTAGCTTTGAACCAGGAGGTTCAAAATTTCTAAAATAAGGGGAGAATGATGTAGAACATCTACGAAGAGGTAGATTTCATGCCATGACTTATGGTGAACTTCAGTAGGACAAAGAATTCCTAATGGTTAACATGGACGAGTGGGTGAGTTTGTTGGAGAAAAAATGGGAATCAATTCTAATGTGGGACAGTTAGAGTTAAAGAAGATAGTTGTTAGAGTTTTGTTTTAGTTAGGAAAGTCAGGGGTATTTTTGTAGTTAGAGGAATAGATTTGATACAGGTAGTTGTTAGTTTTTGGGAGGAGTCTGACGGGGAGTTTTTCTTCCTCTATAAATACAAGTTATGTAATTATTTACTTCAGAGAAATAGAAAGGAATCTGTTGTGTTGTTGGTTCTAGTTTCACTATTTACTGTGTAGTTCTTTATGGAAGAGTCTACTGAGTTGTTGACCATAACGATTAAATTTTTGGTGATTTGTCTTTATTGTTGTATTTTATTCCTCAGGATATAGAGGGTGCATGTGTCTAATTTGCAGGATTATAGGATTGTTTACGTCAGTTCTCAAAAAATTTAGATACAACTATATCCTTTCTCATGTCCGGCTCTCCCTATATATAATAAATTGGAGTGTAACAAATTTTAGGTTGTTTTATATTTTACCCCACTGTTTTATCATTGCCTCTCATTCCTTAGCATGTCATTAATAACAAAATGAAGGTTGTATTCTATTCTCACACCACACCTTTTAATACATGGTTTATAGTTTATGGCTCCCCACAAATATATGGATATGCTAGTATACAACAGTTTTAAATAATAGTTTATTGTATCCTTGCAACCAAATACCATATGCAGATTTATTTTGGCCTGTGGATATTACAATAAAAGAATTATTTATGATCTGGAAATTGCTTCTTTCCTCCTCCAATAGAATATTGTAAATTATTTTCCAAGTTGAAATGATAATGCTTGTTAGTAAATACAACTCAATTATTAATTTTCATATTTTATCGAAAAACTAAATTAAATATTAATTATGTAACTATATGCAACATAAAGGTGGTAAAATGGTATGGAAATGGAATATGAAAAGGGTATAAAGGCATACGAATATGGCATGAAATGGAACATGAATGACTCTTGTCAAGGCACTCGTTGGGAGGAAGAGGAGAAAATGGAGGAAGTCCCTCTTAAAAGGAATGGAAGAGCCACTGGTGTGAATGGGGTTTTAGGAATTGATTCAATGAATGAGGATTCTGATCAGAAAAGAACGATGCTCGGGAGTGGAGAGGGGGGAATTTGGAGGGGTTCCAGCTAGGACTTGCATGATAAGCCCACGTTACATTTTGAAATAACTTCTCCCAGGAAGTGTGTGCTTAGATCCCATCTCCATGGTGGTGATTCTCTTTCACCAATTTCGAGCATGAATTCACATTCGTCTTTAGCGTCTCCCAAGTTACAATCTAAAATAAGACCTCTTCTCTGATAATGTGAAGGAGGAAATTAATAGAGAGAGCAAGTGAAACAAATCTGGGAGTGGGGATGGTGAGGGCGAAGTGGTGAGGTGTTCAGGCAGGGCGTCGCTGACACTAAACTAGTTACTCACCAAAATGAGGTCACAATTGATTGATCCATCTCAGCCTCGCTACAAAAAATTCACTATGGGGAGACAACCTCTACTAGCAGAAGGTGCTTAGGTCAGCTTAGGTCAAATTAGCTCAAGCTAGGCATCATCGGGAAAAATCCTGGTATGTTGGAGAAGCTGAGCGAAGAGGAAGAATATGATTCCTGTAAAGACTACGATCTTCCTGACAAATTTAAGCCTACCAAATGGGATTTCTTCCACCTCTTTCAATGGCTTATCTTTTTTGTAATAGTGGGCACCTTTGTTTGCAACCTAACGATCGATTATTTTCAACAGAAGACCGTGTGGGATCTGCATCTTTGCAAAATGGTGCCTCCTAGCGCTTGTTCTATTTTCTGGAAGGCTTGTTTCTGGTTGGGCTATTTGTATTGTTGTCTTCTTTGTAGAGAGAAACTTTCTACTCAGAAAGAAGGTCCTTTATTTTGTGTATGCGTTGAGAAAAACTGTGTAGAACTGTCTTTGGTTAGGGCTTATTCTTTTCACATGGCATTTTCTCTTCGACAAAAGCCTAGAGAGGGAGACCAAGAGTAAGTCCCTGCATTATGCTAACAAGATTCTGGTTAGTTTGCTCGTGGGTACCCTTATATGGCTGGTAAAAATACTTTTGGTGAAGGTTTTGGCATCTTTGTTTCATGTGAGCACCTTTTTCAATCAGATATGAGAGTCTCTCTTCAATTAGTATGTGTTGGATGTTAGAATATTCTAGTAATTTCTACCAGCTATAGGATACATTTTTTAATTTTATTTTGTTGGCTATGATAAGTAGTTTCTAGAAATTGTCAGCTATTCCAAGAGCTTTCAATATGTCAGCTATACCGTTCCAGAATACTCTTGTATCAATCAAATCTCTCTATATAAATGAGGTTATGTAATCCATTTTTATCAAGTAATGAAATTGATTTAGTGTAGCAGCACAGTTTGGTATATTTTTTGTTTTATTCCTTTGCCTCTGCCGCCCTTCAGGTGGTATCAAAGCCAGGTTAGCATGAAGATTCAGAGATAGGGTTTACAAAGAAGATTGTCACTACCAAGATAGTTTAGATGAAGTTGTTGTTAGAAGATTGATTTGGAAAATAAGAAGCTAGAGATCCAGGCTGAATAGCATGCCAAAGTAAAAGAGATCGCTGAATATGTAAGCTAAGGAGATCACTTGATTTCTGATATGCAATCTTAATTCACTATCAAATAGGAAGGAGTCGTAAGGAAATCACTAAAGGAAGAAAGAGCCCCCATAAGGAGACACACATCTTATCGAGTCTTTAAGATTGCCAATAGTGAAGGAGACATCAAAGTAATACGAAATCGTTGAAGATTTGAAATGAGTTTGTAAACCACCAAGTTCTAGAAAATCATTTGCCGCTGGAGAAATAAGCCCGCTAGAAAGAAACAAGCCATTGAAAGGTCGCAGTTGTGAAAAGAAGAGATCACAGATTTGAAGTATTGAGCCAATTTGGAGAGAAGGCCAGTGTACAAGGTCCGTGAAAGGTTAGATCACTGATCTAGGGTTTCACAAAAATATTAACGAGAGTTTTTTGAAGAGATCACTACTAAAAGAGGTCACAGATCTATATTAGGCAAATCACCAGACGCCAGACAAGGAGGAGATCGTAGTGTTTGAAGAAGATTGCAAAAATCAAGCCGCTATCAAATTGGATTATGTCAAAGACATGACATCAGGTATTCTACAAACTGTAATTCTAATATTCTCTCAAAAAAGTTATGATAATTGGTCATACAGAATGAAATTGGTACTTTCTTCACAAGAGTTATTAGAAATAGTTGAAAAAGGTTATACTGAACCACTAGATGAGTCTACATTGAGTCCAGATGATAAGAAAAAGCTTGAAAAAATAGGCAAAAGACTAAAAGGGCTTTGCAGATCATTGCACAAGGATTGGATGATCTAGTTCTTGGAAGGATTAAGCCAGCCACTACAGCCAAGCAAGCATGGGACATTCTAGAAATGACTTATCAAGGTACAAGGTAAAACTTGCCAAATTACAAATGCTTAAGAGAGAATTTGAAAATTTGCAAATGAAAGATTCTGATTCAGTAGATCAATTTTCAACTCATGTCATGGATTTGGTTAATCAAATAAGGATGAATGGTGATGAGCTAATAGATCAAAAGGTTATAGAGAAGATTTTAAGAAGTTTGCCTACTAAATTTGATACTATTGTGGTGACAATTAAGGAAACTAAAAATTTATCAAAATATTCAATAGATGAGTTGTTTGGTGCTTTAAAAAATAATGAGTATAGGTTGAACAAGAATAATAATACTTCATTGGAGAATGCATTCAAAGCACAAATGACATTTGGCAGAGGTAGAGGAAGAGGAAATTTAGGATTTAGAGGAAGAGGAAGAGGAAGAGGAAGAAATAATTACCAAAAAGAAGAAAGGAGTCCAGATCCAAGAGGAAGGAAAAATCAAAGTTTCAATTCAAGGGGACGCAATATCAATCAGGCATCACAAAGGTATGACAAATCAAATGTTCAATGTTATTATTGCAAGAAGTATGGTCACTTGGCAAATGAATTTAGAAAGAGTAAATGCTTCATTATTCATTCGATGATCAAAAGTGCAGATACATTCATTATATACTGAGAGCTGGTTGATAGTTATATGGTTATTTGAAACTGAACCAACCAAACTATATGGTTATATCAAACTGAACACCATATAAAACTAAACACCGAACCATAACAATGTAATGCCAACATTCCCCCCCTTATTACATTGTTCTTGCAATAGTACCAAGGTACCTCCCCTTAATGCTAAAGTACTCAACAAAGTTGATTATATAATATGAATACATATTTTATAGAAGATCTTCTGCCAAAGAAAAAATCCTGAACCAAGCGAGGCTCCATCATGTTGTCTCATCTACCCTCAGAAGGGCATAGCTTCGAGCTGTGTTCTTGAGCTCTTTAGTCCCAAGCTCTCAAATCATAGTCTTGAATTATTCGACAATAGACCCTAAGAGATACGACAGATCTCTGCCATGTTGTCTAGTGACTGCGAAAGGGTATAATTCAAGATCATATGCTCTTTGAAGCTTGCTAGACAACAATCCATATTGAGCTCAACACCAAATCCCAAACCTGTCTCCAAAATAAAATCTTCACAAAACATACATTCTTCAAATCTGTCAACTCTGTTAGCATCAACAAAGAAAAACAAACAAAACAACCAAAACCAAAAATGCTTCTCATGCAAAGCATCATCTCAAAGTGAGAAGCTAACTTGAGATGATGGAAAATCCTCCATCCTTCGATGCTGCTAGCCTCCAATATGACCTTGTTACACTTTAACCAATTGATGTCTTGGATGAGTCTTTGGAGGCCTCATCAGGAATAGAAAAGATGGCCTTGAAAGCATAAGTTATCTTTGACATATGTGCATTCATGATGATAATGTCAAATTGATCCAATGATAGACCCATATACTAATCAGCCTTATACCTTCTATGTAATTACTATGATGTAAAACAATATTCAAACCATAGACGTCTTACAAAGCAACCAAACTTCTTACAAAATCCCTTATTTCTCCAATTATTAAACCCTAAACTTAAATCTGCATAATCCTTGAGTGTCACTACCTCTATAACTATCCACTACAACACCTTCAGTATGAAATTAAATCAGAATCATGAATTCAGATATATGTTCCAACTCCCACACTAATAAAATACTTTCTCCTTATACGCAGTAAAAACCATACATTATCGAAATCATTTTGATCTACTCCTTATTTTGTGTTACTTGTCAAATGGCTTAATTTGAAATGTCACTTACTTCCACCAAACATGGCAAGCTTCCACCATAACTTCCGCATTTGACATATAGGTAAATAAATTTATTACTGCTAAATGGGGAAGATCAACATTCTCTCTACACAGTCAGTATTTCTACTAACTTAAAATATTATGTTGCCATTTGTATATAACTGACAATGCCCCCTTTGATGAATAAATGAAGATAATAAATGATAATGGCTCAAGTTGTATTCTTCTATGTTTCATTATATAAGTATCATACCTGAAATCCCACACATCTTTTCCATCTTGGCTGTATTGAGATTGTTTTAGACACTCATGATCCTAATTCTGCAAACCATGTTACAAAAATTTGCATATATAAGAGGTGTGCCAAACTGGTAGGCCAACCGTTTGTGTCAGGTTAAAAGTATTACTTGTTGTAAACGTATTTCCAGTGATCTCTTCTCCCACGCACAACAATAGATTGAAACAAGACTGAAATTTAGTTATAAAAAATGGGTAGAATAATAATATTCAATTCGTTCACCAAGAGACTGCAGTTTCAAACTTGGGATCAGGAAACTCATACGGCCAAGGGCAATCAACATTCATTGGCAGTGCCTTAAACTGTTAGAATCCAATCAGCATTCACCTGCAGTGTCTTCAATTGTTAGAATCCTCAAGCAGGCCATTGCTCTGATAGATTTCAATGCCTTCTCTTCAGATTGCTTAACCTTTCAAACGCCTCACATCACACAAGACTGCTCTGATACGAAATGAGAAAGAGTAAATGCTTCATTATTCATTCAATGATCAAAAGTGCAGATACATTCATTATATACTAAGAGAGTTGGTTGAGAGTTATATGGTTATTTGAAACTGAACCAACCAAACTATATGGTTATATCAAACTGAACACCGTATAAAACTGAACACTGAACCATAACATGTAATGCCAACATGAATGTCGAAAGAAACAAGCAGATATGGGAAAACAAAATGCAATTTTTTCTGAAAGTAGTTCTGAAACATTGTTTATTACATGCCATGTAGCTCAAGAAAGTTCAAGCAACATTTAGTTTCTAGATAGTGGTTATAGTAATCACATGACATGAAATAAATATTTATTTGAAAGTTTGGATACTTCAGTGAAATTAGAAATTAAATTGGGTAGTGATAACATAGTTGAAGTCATGGGCAAAGGTGTAATTAATGTGATAACAAATCTTGGTAAGAAGACCATTCCTAATGTTTATTTTGTAGCTAGTTTGAAGCATAATCTCATAAGTGTGGGACAACTTACTCAGAAGGGTTATAAAGTTGTTTTCAAAAATAATGTGTGCACTATACTTGATATTCCTCCTAGTAATTTGGTGATTGCAAGAGTTGAAATGACAAATAACAGGATGTTCCCACTTCGCATGAAAAATGAAAAGATGGAGGAGATTGAAGCAAGTTTCAAAGCATCAAGTCAAGCTCATGCATGGGTATGGCATTTGAGGTATGGACATCTAAATTTCAAAGGATTATGTTTATTGAAAAGAATGGAAATGGTAAGAGGTTTACCCCCTATTAAAGCACCATTAAGTTCATGTGAAAGTTGTATTTTGGCTAAGCAACATAGAAAACATTTTCCAAAAGGATTGGCATATAGAGCATGAAGAAAGTGTAAAATGCTTTATTCGTTCAATGATAATTGCAGATACAAACCACAGTTAAATACTTGTGATGAAACTGAAACAATTACATAACTGACATAACTATCAGATAGTTACTAAACAATGTAATATGCATAGTTAACCTAAACAATGCACGCTAACATTCCCCCCTTATTACATTGTTCCTGCAATAGTATGAATGGACCCCCCCTAAATGCTAAAAAACTCAACAAAGCTGATTACATATTTTGTAGAAGATCTTCCCCCAAAGAACAAATCCTGAACCAAGTGAGGCTCCATCATGCTGTCTCGTCTACCCTCGGAAAGGCGTAGCTTCGAGCTGTGTTCTTGAGCTTTTTAGTCCCAAGCTCTCAAATCACAGTCTTGAATTATTTGACAATGGACAGATCTCTACTATGTTGTCTAGTGACCGTGAAAGGGTATAATTCAAGATCATATACTCTTTGAAGCTTGCTGGGCAACAATCCATATTGAGCTCAACACCAAACCCCAAACCTGTCTCCAAAACAAAATCTTCACAAAACATACATTCTTCAAATCTGTCAGCTCCATCAGCATCAACAAAGAAAAACAAAATAACCAAAACTAAAAATTCTTCTTATGCAAGGCATCATCTCAAAGCGAGAAGCTAACTTGAGATGATGGAAAATCCTCCATCCTCATATGCCACCTGCCTCCAATATGACCCTGTTAGTCCTTACCAGGTCCAAAGATAGCACTAGAGGATGTACTACAATCCTCAAAAACCTCCAAATATATGTCAGTAGGAACAACTAATTTGTTTCCATCCATGGTATGAAAAGATTGAATGATATTGAATATATTTTCTCCAACCTTCATTAGTATATGTTGTATCTGCTACTATTGACTAACATTGAGAGCAGGAACCATTTTTAATTCTTTAGCCTTTCAAACCTCCTTTCATTTGTTGGAAGACTACCTTGATGTAGACCCTCTCTCTTAATCCGTCATTATACACCAATAGCACCTATGTAAATGTATTCTGTAAACCCCAAAGCATGAAAGAAGCACAATCTTCTCCCAACCAATACAATCACTTGTAAATGTCTTTCTTCTTCTTCATGCAAATGGACGTATACTCTTGAACAGATAGCCCTGCAAATCTAATTTGCACCTTCAGGTCTATATCCTTCTTGTTAGAATGTGTTTCAGCATACAAGGAATGTCCAAATCGTAATCACAGATTCTAAAAATCATGCAAAGATATCACACATCTTGCGTCAAATCTAGATAGTTTTATCACGTTTTTATCACTATTTCATTCAACATTGCAGAATATATGCTCAGGTATAGTTAGTTAATGCTAGGGCACCACAGATATTGTAGATTAGCACACAAACTAGCAGAAACCAACAATCAGTTGAATGAACATGACTTAATGCTAAGATACACAAATTTTTGCAGGCGGTACACATAAGCATAGAACAGATATGAAACTTAGATTAAATACATATACTCAACGTAGGAAAAGGAAAGTCCCTTGAATACAAAGAGCACATGAATTAGACACTCGAGAGACATGGACCTTAATGGCAGGCATACAAGGGTCTTTTGGAAACCTATGAGCCATGCTCGGAAATAGAATACAACTTCAATCTGTCAAACCTCTCATTGTACAGATCAAATACACAGACAATTATGAGACCAACGCCATATTTCTATGTCCAGAAGGAAGAAGAGATGAAGATGTGATTAATAGAGTCATGTTCAGATTCCAATACCATGTAGGTCACTACCGAGCCATCTCTACACTTCCCCAGATTCTAACACACAGGCACAATGAGCTCTGATACCATATGAAGAAAGAGCAAAATGATTTATTCGTTCAATGATAACTATAGATACAAACCACAGTTAAATACTTGTGATGAAACTGAAACAGTTGCATAACTGACGTAACTATCAGATAGTTACTAAACAATGTAATATGAATAGTTAACCTAAACAATGCACACTAATAGAGAATGGGCACCTTTAGAAATTGTGCATATAGATTTATGTGGTCCAATGCAAACACCATCATTAGGGGGGAGCATTTATTTTCTAACATTCATTGATGATTATAGTAGGAAAACATGGGTTTATTTTCTGAAATATAAATCTGAGGCACTTGGAAAGTTTAAGGAGTTCAAAGCATTGGTTGAGAAACAAAGTGGCCTATCCATCAAGGTATTGAGATCAGATAGAGGAGAAAAATACAAGTCAAATGAGTTTTTGGATTATTACAGGTGTCATGGAATAAAGAAGCAGTTTACTACAAGTTACACACCACAGCAGAATGATGTTGCTGAAAGAAAGAATTGAACAATAATGGAGATGGCAAGGAGCATGTTGAAAGACAAGAGTCTACCTAATGAGTATTGGGCTGAAGCTATAGCTTGTGCAGTTTATATCTTGAATAGGTCTCCAACAAAGAATGTGAGGGACAAGATTCCACAACAAGCATGGAGTGGTAAGCATCATAGTGTTTCTCATTTCAGAATATTTGGTTGTATTGCATTTGCACATGTCCCTAAGGAAACAAGAAGTAAGTTGGATGATAAGAGTGAAAAATGCATCTTTATTGGTTATGATGAACAATCTAAGGCTTATAAGTTGTTTAATCCTATAACCAAGAAAGTCATTGTAAGTAGAGATGTTGTATTTAAAGAGGAAGAATCTTAGGATGGCAATATAGATAAGACAATTACAGGTACAATAGCAATACCATATGAAGAACAAGAAGAAAAAGGTCAAGGAGAACAAGGAGAACAATCAAATGAGCAAGGAGGAAAACCATCAAGAAGTCCACAAGGAGAAAACTCACAAAGGCAAGTTAAGCAAGGAGATTCATCAAGTCCACAAGTAAGTAATGACTCAAATTCTACTCTTGCATCATTAAGACCAATGCTTAAAAGCAAGAAAACAAGAAGTTTGCAATAAATTTATGATCAAGGAGATATGATAGATTTGCAATCAAACTTTGCTTTATTTTCGCAAGATCCTATATTTTTTGAAGATGCAATTAAGGAAGAACATTGGATTAATGCAATGAATGATGAAATGGAATCTATTGAGAAAAATGATACATGGGATCTAGTTGATTTACCTAAGGACAAAGAGTGCATAGGTGTGAAATGGGTTTATAAAACTAAGTATAAGGCAAATGGAGAAGTTGACAAATACAAGGCAAGGTTAGTAGCTAAGGGATATACACAAGAATATGGAATTGATTACAATGAAACATTTGCTCTCATAGCAAGACTTAATACTATTAGAATGGTGCAAGCTATTGCAGCTCAAAACAATTGGAAGGTCTACCAAATGGATGTTAAATCAACCTTCTTGAATCGTTATCTAGAAGAAGAAGTTTATGTGCAGCAGCCACCAGGATTTAAAGTTAAAGGATATGAAAACAAGGTTTACAGGTTGAAAAAGACACTCTATGGATTAAAGTAAGTATCAAGAGCATGGTATAGCAGAATAGATTCATACATGATAAAGAATGGATTTAGTAGAAGTACTAGTAAGTCTACTCTATACTCCAAAGTCAATGAGCAAGGTCAGATTTTAATTGTTTGCTTGTATGTTGATGATTTGATCTTTACAGGAAATCTTTCTATAGATATGTTTAATTCTACAATGACAAGAATTTGAGATGACAGATTTGGGATTGATGAAATATTTTCTTGGTATTGAAGTCATACAAAATGATAATGGAATTTTCATTTGTCAAAGTAAATATGCAAAAGATGTATTGAGAAGGTTTAGAATGTTAAATTGCAATCCGGTTTCTACTCTTGTAGCAACAGGCACAAAATTAAGTAGAGAAGATAATGAGATGGATTTTGACTCAACTATATTCAGAAAATTGGTAGGTAGTTTGATGTATCTTACAGCAACTGGATCAGATATAATGTATGGAGTTAGTTTGATTTCTAGATTCATGGACTCACCTAAGAATTCACATTGACAAGATGGAAAGAGAATACTAAGGTACATTGCAAGAACTATCAATTATGACATATTGTATTCTACTTCAGATAATTTTTAGTTGATTGGATATACAGATAGTGACTTTACAGGGAGTATTGATGATAGAAAGAGTACATCTGGATATGCATTTCATCTTGGAACAAGTGTTGTAGCATGGACATCAAAGAAACAACCTATAGTGACAATTTCTTCAGCAGAAGCAGAGTATGTTGCAGGTACATCAGCAGCATGTCAAGCTGTATGGATGTGAAGAGTTTTGAAGGATCTATTGCCTTAGCAAGAGGAGTCTACTACAATCTATTGTGACAAGAAGTCCACCATTGCACTATCAAAGAATCATGTTTTTCATAAGAGGACCAAACACATTGATACTAGATATCACTTTATTCGGGAGCTGGTAAACAATGGAGAAATTAGTCTACAATATTGTAAATCTGAAGAACAACTTGCAGAGATATTTACAAAAGCATTAGCACAAGAACAATTTAAGTATTTGAGAGAAAATTTTGGTATTGTAAATATTGATGTAATTAGTGGTAGAAATTAGGGGGGAGTGTTAGAATATTCTTGTAATTTCTACCAGCTGTAGGAGAGTTTTTTTTATTTTATTTTTGTCGGCTATGATAAGTAGTTTCTAGAAATTGTCGGCTATTCCAAGAGTTTTCAATATGTTGGCTATACCATTCCAGAATACTCTTGTATCAATCAAATCCCTCTATAATGAGGTTATGTAATCCGTTTTTATCAAGCAATGAAATTGATTCAGTGTAGCAGCATAGTTTGGTATATTTTCTGTTTTACTCTTTTGTCTCTGCCCTCCTTCACTGGAAACCCTATATGGGCCTCCATTGATTGAGATCGAGGTATCCCATGTTAAAATAGGAAAAATCTGATTTGGTTTTGTTTGTTGGGAATGTTTCCCAAACACTTTTCTACATTCCTTTTTTTTGTTTGGGAAAGTTTCACATCTTTGCTTTTAGTTTACATTTTAGTATGTTTTATGTATATATTTCAATTTCTTTTCAATAAAGAATGTTGAAGACATTTTGCAGCAAGTATATCAAATTTTCTCCTCTTCTCTCTCTGTTTTAAATTATATTTATTTTTCTAATTTTTTTGCTGTGTACTGGCATTTGTTTTAGTTTAATTTTTTTTTTCTAACATATGGTATCAGAGCCAAGTTTGAAATCACAATGAATGCTAACAGTACACAGCTGCAAATTCTTAAATTTAATGGCAAAAATTATGATTTTTCGAGTTTTAAAATGAAGATTTTGTTCAGGTCACAGGAGCTATGGGATCTTGTGCAAAATGGGTATTCAGAACCAGCAGATGCAGCAGCATTAGCAGCCCTCACACAAAATGAAAGGGATTTACTTCGGGATAATAGGAAAAAAGATCAGAAAGCATTATTGTTCATAGTGCAGGGTCTTGATGAAACTCTCCTTCCAAGAGTTACAGCCACTTCGAAGGCCAAAGAAGTATGGGATCTCCTTGCACAATCATTTCAAGGTACAGAAAAAGTAAGAACAGTTCACCTTCAAATGCTTAGAAGAGATTTTGAAATTTTACAAATGTCAGATTCAGAAAGTTTAGGAGATTTCTTTATTCGTACAATGGGTATAGTTAATCAGATGAAATCAAATGGTGAGGTTGTGACTAGTCAGAAAATTGTTGAAAAAATTCTAAGAAGTTTCCCTGAAAAATATGATCCTGCAGTTATAGCTATTGAAGAATCAAAAGATCTAACATCTTTATCTGTAGATGAGCTTATGGGTTCATTGTACACACATGAGCATTGAATAAATAAATCAACAAAGGAGCCACTCGAGAAAGCTTTAAAGAGCAAGGTATCCTTGAAAGAAAAAGAAACAACACCAGAATCATCTTCAGCACAAGGAGGAAAAGGTAGAAATTCAAGAGGAAGAGGAAGACGTTTTCAACAAAGAGGCAAAGGTCAAAGAGGCAATAGAAGTGATGAAGAACATTGTGGTTACACTCAAGCAAGAGGTAGAGGCAGAGCAAATTTTCAGCAAAGAGGTAGAGGTTTTCAGAGGTATGATAAATCATCTATTCAATGTTATTACTGTCAAAAGTATGGACATTTTGCATCTGAATGTAGGAAAAAGATTGCAGATGAAAATAAACAAGAAGCCCAATATGCAAATGAAGGTGAAGGGCAGGAAGGATATGTCTTGCTAACATGCAGCACAAAGGAGGAAGTAAATGATGACAAATGGTATGTTGACAGTGGGTGCAGTAATCATATGACAGGACACAAAGAGATATTTCAGAATTTGGATGAGTCCATCAAATCTGAAGTCAAGATGGGAAATAATACAATTGCACCGGTCATGGGGAAAGGGAGGATATTAATCACAACAAGACAAGGTGAGAAAAAATATATTGGTGATGTGTTTTATGTACCAAGCTTAAAGCATAACTTGTTAAGTGTAGGTCAACTTGTGCAAAAAGGCCACACTGTCAAATTTGAAAATGGTTCATGCATTATTGTTGATGGTAAAAACAAGCTGATAACCAATATACCCATGACTGCTAATAAGATGTTTTCCCTTAGTATCAGAAACAATATGCATTTAAGTTTCAGTGCTCTTGTAAAAGACACATAGTGGTTATGGCATCTTAGGTTTGGTCATTTGAATTTTGGTGGACTAAATCTTTTGCATAAAAAGAACATGGTAACAGGTTTACCATTTATCCAAAGACCAGATGAAGAATGTGAAGGTTGTATTGTTGGAAAGCACCATAGAGAACCCTTTCCAGTAAGGGATTCTTGGTTCAGAGCCATTAGAGCTAGTTCACTCAGATCTATGTGGACCAATTGAGGTTGCTTCATTATCTGGTATGAGATATTTTTTGACATTTATTGATGACTATAGTAGGAAACTCTAGGTGTACCCTTTGAAAAATAAATCTGATACTTTCAAGAAATTTAGAGAATTTAAAGAATTAGTTGAGAAGCAAAGTGGTTATTTTCTCAAAATTTTAAGGACTGATAGGGGTGGAGAGTATATTTCACATGATTTTCAGAATTATTGTATTGAAAAGGGCATAAAAAGGCAGCTAACAACAAGGTATACACCTCAGCAAAATGGTGTGGTTGAGAGAAAAAATAGAACAATTTTAAATATGGTAAGGAGTATGCTTAACGCTAAGAATTTACCTAAAATTTTTTGGGCAGAAGCAGTTTGTTGTGCAGGTTATATTTTGAATAGATGTCCTACAAACTCAGTTTGGAGCATGACACTAGAAGAAGCATGGGGAGGATACAAACCCCAGGTAGATCATTTAAGAATTTTTGGTTGTATTGCTTATTCTCATGTTCCAGATGCACTTAGAAAGAAATTGGATGATAAGGCAGAAAAATGTATCTTTGTTGGATACAGTGAAGAATCCAAGGCATACAGGTTGTACAATCCAGAGACAAAAAAATTGGTGATAAGTAGAGATGCAAAGTTTATTGAAGATCAGGAGTGGCGTTGGAAATTGGAAGAGAAAAATCAACAAGTTAACATTGAAGATGAAGCTGCAAATCAAAAACAAAATTTAGTTGTTAACACAGGAGCCAGAGCCAGTAGTTGTAGCATTCAACAATCTGCATTAAGAAGAAGCTCTTCTTCATCAAAAGGCAGTCTTTCTCCACCAAGTCATAAACATGTTTCATCAAGTAGTTCTTCATCATCCACCTCAGAATCTCTAAAAAGGTGGCAGAAATCAAGGAGTTTGTCTGACATATGTCAAGACACAACAAAGGTAAATGAAGATATTTGTCATTTTGCATTTTTTGCTGATAGTGATCCTGTTACATTTGAAGAAGCTATAAATGATGATAAATGGATTAAAGCTATGAATGAAGAAATTGCAGCCATAGAAAAGAATCAAACTTGGGAAATTGTAGATCTTCCTGAGCATAAGAAGCCAATTGGAGTAAAGTGGGTGTATAAAACAAAGTACAATGAGCAAGGTAAAGTGAATAAATACAAGGCCAGGTTGGTAGTGAAGGGCTACAAACAAAAATCAGGTATTGATTATAATGAAGTTTTTGCACCTGTTGCTAGAATAGATACTATTCGCATGATTTTAGCTCTTTCAGCACAAAAGGGTTGGAAAGTTTTTCATATGGATGTAAAATCAGTATTCTTGAATGGTGTATTGGAGGAAGAAATTTACATTGAGCAACCACCTGGTTTTGAGATTAAAGGTCAAAAAGGTAAAGTGCTCAAACTAAAGAAAGCTTTGTATGGTTTAAAGCAAGCACCTAGAGTTTGGTATGAAAGGATTGAATCATATTTTTTGAAAAATGGTTTTAAAAAATGCCCTTATGAGCCCACCTTATTCATAAAACAAAATCAGCAAGGAGATGTTATGATAGTTTGTATTTATGTTGATGATTTACTTTATACTGGGAATAATGAAAACATGCTTAAAGAATTTTCAGTGGCAATGAAGAGTGAATTTGAGATGACTGATCTTGGCTTGTTGCACTATTATCTTGGTCTTGAAGTAACACAAAATAGTGATGGGATTTTCATTTCACAAGAAAAATATGCAAATGATATTTGAAAAGGTTCAAGATGGAAAATAGCAAACCAGCAATTACACCTATTGCCATGGGTGTGAAGTTGAGCAAAAATGATGAAAGCAAAAAGGTAGATTCTACTTTGTATAAAAGTTTGGTTGGAAGTTTAATATACTTAACTGCAACAAGACCAGATATCATGTATACAGTAAGCTTGATAAGCAGGGTCATGGAGGATCCACATGATACTCATCTACAAGTAGGTAAAAGAATACTAAGGTATGTGAAAGGGACTACAAATCATGAAATATTTTATGAAAAGAAGGGTGTTTTGAGGTTAACTGGTTATACAGATAGTGATTGGGCTGGAAATCAAGATGATAGGAAAAGTACTTCTGGGTATGCTTTTAATCTTGGGTCAAGTGTAATTTCATGGTCTTCAAAGAAGCAACCCATTGTTGCATTGTCCTTAGCAGAAGCAGAATATGTGGCAGCCACTTCAGCAGATTGTCAAACAGTTTGGTTACGAAGGATGCTTGAAGCATTGATGCAGCCCCAAATGGAAGAAACAATTATATTTTGTGATAATCAATCAGCTATTGCACTTTCTAAAAATCCAGTCTTTCATGGAAGAAGCAAGCACATAGACATCGAATTTCATTTCATCAGAGAGCTGGTTAAAAATAATGAAATCAAACTTTATTATTGCAGGTCCAAAGATCAGGTTGCTGACATTTTGACAAAACCTCTGAAGGAAGAAGATTTCAATAGATTGAAGAATCTTTTAGGGATGAGAAGCTATCCCACAAATCAGATTTTAGGGAGGATGTTAAAACAGGAAAAAATATGATTTGGTTTTGTTTGTTGGGAATGTTTCCCAAACACTTTTCTACATTCTTTTTTTTTGTTTGGGAAAGTTTCCCATCTTTGCTTTTAGTTTACATTTTAGTATGTTTTATGTATATATTTCAATTTCTTTTCAATAAAGAATGTTGAAGACATTTTGCAGCAAGTATATCAAATTTTCTCCTCTTCTCTCTCTGTTTTAAATTATATTTATTTTTCTGGTTTTTTTTTGCTGTGTACTGGCATTTGTTTTAGTTTAATTTTTTTTTTTTCTAACATCCCAGATGAAAGAGAAGACGGCGGCTAATATTGCCATTGATCTTAAATGTTCTTCCAAAACCGGTTTCCTGCATAAGGCCGGAGCTACAACTCCTAGAAGTGGGCGTTCCATGGGGGTTCGATCGGGCATTAGAGAAGACAATGACAAACAACAAGACGAGGTAATCAGCATCGACCATCTGCACAGACTCAGCCAGAAGAACATGAAGAGGCTGATCAAGATTGTGAGACATGGAGTATTGGCCACTCTCGACAAGTCATTCAAGAACGCGGCTACCGAAGACGAGTCTGTCAGGCTGATAAGAAGCGAGTGGGAGGCCAAAGCTGCTGCCAAAAAGATTTTCGAAAATGTTGCCCAGCCGCGTGCAAAGTAACGTCTCTTTTTTGCTTTCACTACTTACTATTGGTTTTCTTCTGTACCATGTAATCCTAATTTTATTTTATCCAGGCATATAACTCTAGAGGATTTGATAAGATTTCTATGGGAAGCAGAAGCACTCAAGGCAATGGCCCTCTTTGAAGGGTCTCAAGACACTAATCAAGTGAATAAGCGAGCTCTTAAGAACTGGGTGGTAATTTTACTTTAAAGCCTTGTCATAGTCAATTTTATGGGTGAGAAAAAAAAATCTTGGAAAAATTGTGTCGATTTTGTTTACATCAACGTTTTGGCAATCTACTATTTTGTTTATCATCTTGACAATGGATGGAGTGTGCTGGGAGCGTTGATATAAATAAAATTGACACAGCTCAAGCTTTCTTAGATTGGACCGTGATAATCTTATGCACATTAATTTTATGGGTGTTTATAGATCCATCATATTTACCAATGTTTACAGGTGAGCGTTTTCAGAGAGAGAAGGGCTCTAGTCCTTACATTGAACGATACGAAGACTGCAGTGAGCAAATTACATCGAATGGTGAATGTGGGGGTTGTTTTAGCCATCGGAATAATCTGGCTTCTCATACTTGGTATTGCTACAACACACATCCTCGTAGTTATATCTTCGCAATTGTTGTTTGTGGTTTTCGTGTTTGGAAACACATATAAGACAATATTCGAGTCCCTCATCTTCCTCTTCGTAATTCATCCCTTTGACGTTGGGGACAGATGTTCAGTGGATGGCGTCCAGGTAAACTATTTGTCTTCAACGATTTCTTCCTTATGCTGAGTTATTTTTAATCATATTCTCTTCCACTAACAATAATATTGTTTCCTCCAGATGGTTGTGGAGGAGATGAGCATCCTAACAACAGTGTTTCTGAGATACGACAACGAGAAGATTTAGTACCCTAATTCGGTTCTGGCCACAAAACCCATCAGCAACTTCTACAGGAGACCTGACATGGCAGACGCCGTGGAATTTTCCATTCACATTGCAACACCCAAGGAAAAGATTGACATAATGAAAGAGAGGATCATAAGGTAATTAGGTGAAGGCACTTCGTAATTAGATTTATATATAGTTATTAATGAAAATTTTGCCACTGTACCAATCGTAAAGCTGCAAAGCGGCCATATGGTACACAGGCAATTGAAAACATATTTAGAAGGGGAAGAAGTAGTGAATTCCTAATGTTATGTTATTAGTGAAATGATTTACTAGTGCATTTGCAGGTGTGCAGATGATAAGGCAGACCATTGGTAGCCACACCCGATGATAGTGGTAAAGGACATCGAGGACATGGACAGGATAAAGATGGCAGTGTTGTTACAGCACAAGATGAATCACCAAGACATGGGGGAGAGATGGTTGCGAAGGTCTCATTTGATAGAAGAAATGATCAGCATTTTCAGAGATTTGGGTATTGAATATCGGTTGTTACCCATGGACGTTAATCTTTGAACGATACCCCACCGGGCCTCATTTCGAACCGACTTCCTTCAACGTGGATGGCCTGACGTTTCTTTGTATTTAAGTAGAAATAACGGAACCAAATTCTATTTGTATATTTTCTTCTACCCTGCTCCCATTACACCCTTTACTATTTCTCTTAGAAAATTTTATTTTGTTTCCCTTTGGCAACTCTATTTATGTTTGTCCACCCACATGGTAATGACACGATATAGACGAATGGCAAGAAGACACCATGACAAAGGAGTAACACAAAAATTTGGGTGGCTAATTAGACCAATAAGATATTACACCTTCGAATGCCATTTCAAATCAAATTACATTATATTTCAAATTTATAATAATAATATTTAAAAGGTCTTAAACTATAATTTTCTGATTTCTTTTAAATTTTCACAAAATACTTTGAAACAATATTGCACAAACTCTGATGAGTAATCAGTTATCACTGAAATAGAAATGGTAATCCCCCAAAAATTTTCTATTACCTTGCATGTACTTTCATCTGCATGTCATATACAATATGAATAAAGACGACTACTTGCACTGAATTATAATATTGAAATTGAATTTCCTCTTGGGGAACAAGAGTATAGTTTTCAATAAAGTCAACCACTGATAGTATAATTCCAATTAGAAATGTGTCTTTACATGTGCAAAATTATCTATCAAGCCACCGAGCATATTGGGAGTGTTTCACATATTTTGATTCAATCTTATCTTTAAATTCTCTAATGAATGCAAGCACACTAATTTTTTCTGTAACTAACTCGAAACACTTTCCAAATTTTTCATTCCTTAAAAAATATTCAACATTCTTGAATCTTTTCATATCCACTAATTGTTGTCTAAAGTTGTAATGACCCAACTCCTTATTAACAAATTAATACTCTCTAATTTTGAAAAATATCAAGAAAATAATTTTTTTTCATCTAACAGATGTAAAAAGTGCAGATTCAAAAAAAAAATTACTATTAAATCTAAGAAGTGTTCGATAAATGTTATAGTAGTTATACACTGCAGTTTAGTTTTCTAAAATTTATCAAGTTCAGAAAAGTTCACCACTCTTAATCTAGTGAAGAAAGAAAGTACATTTCACAAGATAACCTATAAGAACAATGGAGCACACATACGTTAAATCCTTCATTACATCCTGCATTTAATCCTGACAACTTGTTTTTCTCTAGTGACTTGTATCCTTATCATTTGCACAAAACTAACTAGATAATCTCGTGTTAACACAACTCAGAAATCACTATACAGAAAGTTATGATCATTATGTTAATTATAAAAGAACACCCTATATCTGGGGCACCTAAGTACTGGCGGCATCCTTCGTCATTCAGACTACCTACATACCCTTTATCCATTGGATCAAGGCTCCCTCTGGATGTGACTAACACGAGGACTACAAATATGTAGTTTTGTTTTGCACTATGTTTTATGCAACTATGAGCGGGTATGCAACCCTTTCTAGGGTGATTCTCTGCCCTAGACAGTTCTTCGTCAGCTACCACCCACTCAGGTGAAACATGGACGGAATTAAATCCTCTATCACGACCACCCAAAAGGGGTTTTTTTGTGCAACCCTAGTGTTGAAGAATCCCTATCAGGTGCCTGCCCGAGACTTCAAGTTTACTTAAGGCAAGTCTATCTCTGAATTTAGGTACTACTTTAATATCAAAAGGTTTCCTAATAGATCCATTCATGATATTCCTAATCTTGTTTGGAATAATAGTTGAAGGATCAAATAGTAATTCAATACCCTAAAGTCATATTGTGAATCTAGGCACCTAAGTGAATATTCTATGAGCTTGAACCTCAAGGGTTAAGGAATATATCAATTACTGAAGAGAAGATGCTTAATTATTCACAGAGTACAATGATTATAGTATTGCTATATCTCTAGTTCCATTTAGTCAACTTCAGGAGGTAAAAGTCTCTGAGGTTACTATTGTCACCTAACTAGACTCTAGGTTATAAACATAATTTCCTTTAAGGAGAAAACGTAAACTATATTAATCCTACACAAAGATCTATTCAAGCCACTAAGAAAAACTATTGATAACAATTCTTTATTTAAACATCATCTATATTTACCAACTTTAACACACTAAAGGATGCATAATCATAATTCCACTCATAGCATGCATTATTACATAATAAATAACCCAATTCCATTATATTGTTATAAAACCTCATAATGATCAAAAGAAGCATATTTCATTCACCTATTTAGCTAACTCACATGTTCAAAGTAATTTATGCTATCTTCTTAAGGATGACACTAAGCTAAGACAATACACATGCATTATTCATAAAAAAACTATTTAATTATTGCATATAAAGTTACTTGCTTAAATGAGTTACTATCATGGTATTCTTACCATAGTTGAGTATGTAGTTGTTCCTATCTAGGTCCCTTATACTCCACAACCTACACTCAACTGCTTAGTCATATGCATTCAACTACATAACTATAATCACCATAATGCACAAGGAGTCACAAACCCTAGAGTTATCCGTCAAATAGATTCCTAACCACTAGAATCAGAGAGAGTATGCAATACAATGGTTGAACGGTTAACATCCAAAGTCTAATGCTAGCCAATATCATGAAAGTCACTTGAAATAAGTGTAGGACTAATTTCATAAGATGAACTTATGGTTTACTACATTTGAAACTCACACACTAATGCTGCTAAAGAATATATTGGGTAATTGCAACTATTGACAATGTTTACAATAACTATACAATTCGCTCAATACTAAAGATCATTTGCATCAATCCAGTAAAACTTATAAAGAATGCCACAAGCCAAGATTTCATGAATTCTATTCAATGACATGAAAACTTTGTCAAGGTTCTCATTAACATTTGTTGTTGTTGTGAGTGTGTACTAGGGAGACCTAATGGAAAATAGCATCTTGAAAATAAACAAAAAAGAAATACAACAATATAAATTTAGATTTCCGCTACAAATTTTTAAATATACCTATCCAAAAGAAAGTAATTCATTTGTACTAAGATATATCCTAAAACACAAATAGAATTCTTAACCTATGTTACTGACTTTAAATATCTATCATCCCTAAACACCAATACAATCTTAACCCATATTACTAATTTTAATCTCTATCATCCCATGTTTTGTAATTTTGACTTTAAATATCTATCATTCTTAAAACACAATTACAAGAGCTGAAATCATCTGTATTTTGTATCTTGGATCACAATTTGCAAGTGACTTCTTTAGAAAAATAAAATGGTTTAAGATATTGCTTATGCTTACTTGAGTGTAACAGGTTGTACACCAATCAAAATACGTTCCAAGCAATAATGATATCTTCTACAGAAGGAATGATCAACATAATATATTAGAAAAAAATATTGGTAACTCGACATTGTTTTAATAAGGGTCGTGGTGCCACTACAGTCCTTGCCAATGGCTACAAGGATAATTTGAAAAATTTATGGACAATTTTTTTTTTTTGGAATTTGATAAAGTTGTGTGGTCTTTTTTTTTTTCATTCTTATTTTGTCAACACAATTACACTTGTAACAAAATAAGATAGTAATTAGTTAAAGACAAGTAACTATTAATTTTTTAAATTACCCTTCCATGGTCCATTTAGAATCTTAGTCCATTAGCAATCATGCAATAAATAGAAGTCAAAATAGGTTTAGCTTGTACAAACCTTGTTCCTTAGATCAAACATATTTTAAGGTAACAATTAGTGACGAGGAAACTCCAATAGGATCCACAACCAGGGGAACAATCTACTGAGGTCATCATTGCAGACCCATATAACCAGGAATTGTAGTTGATCCAGGTGACAAAACAGGAGCTGGTGCTAAGGAGCCATTTAACTAGATTTTCATGCAAGGAGTCAATATTGAATCTTTAATATATTAGCTAACAATTCAAATAATAAAATAATAGCTCAGTCAATACTGAAACTTTACTATATTAGCCGACAGTTCAAATAATAAAATAACAGCTCAGTCAATATTGAAACTTTACTATATTAGCTGACAGTTCAAATAATAAAATATCAGCTTAGTCAATATTGAAACATTACTATATTGAAACATTGCTATATTATCTGACAATTCAAATAATAAAATAACAGCTCTTCTCAAAAAATTAACTGTCAGGCATTGCGAATGGGAGAAATATCTGATGACAGTTCAAAAATAAAATAACAGACTTCCTCAGAAAGTGATTCTTTTGTTTTCTATTTGTACTCCCCTTTAGCTCACCTCAAATCTTGCAATTTGATGTGCTCACCTGAGTTATTTGTTTTCAACCGTTTTCCCTTTCCTTTTCCCTTGAAAAAATATAACATGGAAATCCAAGAGTGTCAAGTGGGAGTCATTTAAACGACATGAGACTTATTTTGACATGATTTTTTTTTCCAGCGTGAGGACAACTAACAAATTAGAAAATTTTCTGGCGTGATTTTTTTTAATAGCGTGAAACAATATTTCCGGCCGTACACTGAAGCTCACACTAAAAGCCTATTGGCTAATTAATCAAAAATTGCATAAACTATCATATATATATATATGCATACATATTTAACTAATAATGTGCACCCTATTGGATCTCCCATAATAATGAAGAGACATTCATCAAAGCATAACAGAAAGGGAATTTTTATCAAACGTGGTGGTTGCAAGTGCCTTGGTAGACTGCATACAACACATGGAGCCATAGACATGGTACGTGGATCATCTTACCAAACCCTAAAGAAATATGGTCTCATAACATGCCATGATCGCAGGGTATGTTTTAAAAGGATTTGTTGAAAATCTCTTAGAACTTTAAAAGCAAATGCAACTGGCGTGTGTAAAACTAGACTCCTCAAACTTTGCTAGCATCCTCCCTGCGTTGTCCCAAAATGGGAGCTTTCAGACAGAGATGGACATCCGTCAAAGCATAAAGGTAAGGGGAATTTTTTTCAGATATTATAGTTTGCATGCTCTGGTAGACATGTATGTAAAATGGGGATTCATGGACCAAAAAAGGTGAACTGTTTGACAGAATTCCTCAAAGAAATGTGGTTACGTAGACTACATCAATTTCAGGATATGCACAAAATGGGTTTATTGATAAGGGATTAAAAACATTCAAGCAAATGCAATTGTTAGCTATAAAATCCAAATTTCACAACGTCCATCAAGTAAACGGGTAGGGGATTTTTGTTAGATGTATTAGTTGTAAGTTCCTTGGTAGACTTGTATCCAAAACGTGGAGTCATAGACAAGGCACATGAACTGTTTGACAAAGTGCCTAGAGGAAGTTTGGTCTTATGGACTGTAATGATCGCAGGATATGCACAAGATGGATTTGTTGGATTTAGAGCTTTAGAGTAGATACAATTGGTTGTGTAAAGTGAAATTATGTAACCTTGCTAGAATCCTTCCTGCCTGTGCTGAAATGGGATCTTTTGAACAAGGTATGAACACCCATCAAGCAAAACGACAGGGGATTTTTGTTAGATGTGGTAGTTGCAAATGTCTTGGTAGATTCGTATGAAAAATGTAGAAGCATAGACAATGCAGATGGACTATTTGGCATAAAGCCTCAAAGAGACATCCACTCATGGAACACAATGAATTCAGGATATGCACAAAATGGATTTCTTGAAAAGGCTTAGAATTTTTTTTTAAGCAGGTGCAAACGACAGGTGGGCAGCCAAGTTTTACAGAAAAGACAGAACTCATACCTATAGATGTTTTCCACCTCATGTTGCTTGCAGACCATCTCCTCTTCTCTTTCTCCCCTTTCTCCTTTTCCCTTCCCGCTTCCCCTTGTCTTCTGTGTTTCCTCCCTTTGTAAAAGACTTCACCCCTGTCATTCTGCGAGTGTTCCATCAAAGAAGGAAAACTGAACAAAAAAATTAAATTGCACTTAATATGATTTGATGGCAGCGTGAGAAATCTCCTTCCTTTTCAAATCAGATTTGATCTGCTGCATGGTCCAGGTGTGGCTCCAATAGGAGGGTCACCTCCATAGTTCATTTAAAAACTAGTCAAGAAATTTTGCTTGTACCCCACGCCACTCCTCCATTTAATGTCCCACCTAACTGAGTTCAAAATTCAACCAAAATTTCTTGATGCTTTTGAATACTCGCCATGTTCCATGAACTAAACATATTATTACTATCATGATCAGATATATTTATAACAAAACCTAGTTGAATTAATTATGACACATGCTTTATAATCAAAGGGTTGGCTGACTATGAAAGATATCTATTGACTCTAGATCCCAAGCTAAGACCAAAATGTTTGTGGCTTTTAAAGGTATGGGGACATTTCCAAGGTCATAATGCCAGCTTGGAATTGTGTGTGACACGGGAACAACTAGCCTCCCCCATAACATTTGGGAATAATTAATATTAATAACTAGATAACACATTTTGAATTGGAAACAAATAGGGTTGTGACATACTTCCCCCCTAAAAGTTTTTATCGTCTCAATGCAAAACATCACTAACTATAGTTTGTAAATATAAATCAAAATTCTTCATGTAAATGCCATTTTTAAATCATTACTTCCTCATAATTATCTTTAGGAGCCTTTTAAATGCAACAATAAGTGAATAAGTGTTTAAAAATTAATGAATAAATCTAACTTGCAAGAGTGTCATCATTAAGCACATTATCATCATAATATAACTACTTCACAACTATCGTAGAATGGAGCCATTAAATTAAACATGTGTCATTATAATGAACTCCACATGTGAACTAGTCAAACATCCCTATGCTCATGGATTTGTCATACTCCAAAGCAAATGAAAGTTTTCCAAAATAGGTTTCAATGTCAAGAGGTCAAATTATTATCATATCAAATGTGAGGATTGGAATATTATTATTTTCTAATGTCCCTTTAGGAGATTCATAATTTCCATATAGGAAGGCTCTTACCTTAGTCCATTCACGATAAAGCTAAGTACACTTGCTCCTCGCTTTGGTTTTTGACTATTTGCCTTCATAGAGAATAAATTATTCATAGAGATAATTGATCCTATCCCAAATCAACATATCCAAAATGTCATTAAATAAACTTTCTTCCTTTACTAATTATTCTATCTTCCGAGATATATCATAATTTATACCGAGTTATCTTTCTAAATCCACCTTTAAGTTAATTTCTCTCTTGCATAAGAGGGTCACATTTATTGTTCTCCTTTTCCCTCGATCATACCCGATCATAATGAAAATCATACTGAACTCAGGGTCAAACTATCTAATCTTATTATTCATATCCTTAATTTTCTCTCATTTTAAAACCTCATTTGATGCTATTACAATGTCATGACCTTGATCATTCATGCTTGCTATTCACTTTAAAATTCCATCATCAAAGATAATAAAACCTTGGAATCAACTTTCTAAGTTCGATAAAAATTTAGGTTCCTAGATTCTCCTTTGGTAATCTATCATTATCAAAGTTTCTAGTTACGTTTGAAGTTTTTTCCAACATGTGTTAGAATCCAAGAGAAATGACACACCACCATAGTTTAGAAAAATTATATTATCTTAGTCAATCTGAGTACTCAGGAAGTTCAAATAGCCAATCAAGGCTAAAGTGCCCAAAACAAGACATAATGAAATAAATCCAACTGGGCTCTTCTGTCCTTTGAGCAAACTGTTTCATATGGAACCAGGTCTAATGGACCCTATCACTTCCCAATAAATGGGGTTCAGTCACATTGTTATCTTTACTTTCACTTTCTAAAGAAGCTTCTGCAACATCACTCAAATCATTAGTATCACAAGAAACATCACACAGTTCAGGCTTAGATATCAGGTTTTCATTTTCTTCTTTGCATGCTACAAGTGACTTTTCCAACTAATTAACATGTTCTTTGAATCTTGCTATTTCACTCTTCTGTAAACTGTTCTCACTTTTTAATTATTTCAAACCTTCTTCTAGATCTCTATTCCTTTGTTCCACCTTTCAACTCTTCAAATCTCTCTTCAATATCTTCAAACAATGTCAACTCTACTTCCAGTTCTTCATTTCTCCTTGCATTTTTCAATTTTTTTTCAAGGGCATCATATTTGTCTTCTCCTAGTTTCTCTATCTTTTCCAACTACTATGAATTACACCTTTTGATTTCACACAATTCTCCTTCCAAAATAATTGTCAAATGGGCCTATACTGGTCAAACGGATCAAAGTTTAATCCAATAGGTAAGCACAATAGCCATATGGGCTTAAATAGGATAGGAATCATTATGCTCTAGCCAGGGACTTTTGACTCCTTCGGGATCAATACGGGTCCATGAGTCACTTCCTGGACATCACAGTTTGCGCAAGCACTGTGCTGAGAATATCAACCAAGGAATACATAATATCCACTTGTACACACCTCAGTTTTGGTAAAGACAAGTACAAGTAATCCACCCCAAGGATTCTTCTGAGTACCAATGACTTCCATTATTCCAATATCATATAAACATTACTCTTGAAAAGAATTCATACTCAAGCACACAAATCAACACTCAAGTGAAAGGTAACAATTCTAGTGGTCATGCATGTTTATTTATAGAGACTGCCACATCAACAACTCTTCCAAACTTTCCATCCATCTCTCTCTTTGCAACTATCACATCAATTGGTGCCACGTTAGGGCTTCTTATCCAAAAGTAGTGCTAGCATCCCACAATTGATAGTAGCTTCCCAAACTAAGAGTCCATGAATGCCATCAATTTCTCAAAAGTCAATAGTTGTCTGTAGTACTCATCCAGTTAGTCATAAAATCATAGTCTCACCTCCAAGGGAAACCAATATCATTGATATCTTAGTGCCAAGTAATTGAGAAATAAAGATGGTTTTCAGGGCCCTCTCAAGGACCCCTCCTTACATTTCCTAATACCTTGTTTGCGTTCGTTTAAGGTGTTATCTTCCAAGAGGAAGGTATGCAAGAAACACACACATAGATCTAGGGGGATGGATGGATTATGACTGTGCCATACCAGTCCCATTTGCAACCCCCATCCTCACAATAGAACCCCCCAGGATACCTACGGGTAAATGCAAGAAGTTGTGTCCACTTAAGGTGGAAGTTTCAGAGTTAGGAAAAAATCTGAAATCGGGTTAACCAAAATGGGATCCCACTTTTTATGAAATGGGATCCCATTTTGCTTTGGGATCCTGAGCCAAAAGCGGGATGCCGTTTTCAAGAGATGGGATCTCGTTTTGAGTTTCATAAAAGGTTAATATTTTAACCTTTATGAAACGGGATCCCATTTTGAAAATGGGATCCCATTTCAAAACGGGATCTCGTTTCCAAAACAGGATCCCGTTTCATAAAGGTTAAAATATTAACCTTTTATGAAACGGGATCCCGTTTTAAAACGGGATCCTGTTATTTAAAATTTGAATTTTAAGCTCGGGTTTTACTTTGTAACCTGGTTCAGGAAATGCTTTGGGGACCCAAACCTAACCTCTGGACCTGGTTTGACCTGCAACTTGAAGGTCCTGTCAATGTCACAACAAAATAGTGACTTTGGGCATATATCTGCAGGTCTATTTTGCATAATATTTTGACGAAATTAAAACCCATTATAGATGAGATAGTGTAGATTCCAAATATGTAATATTTTTTACAATTTGATTAATTGTTCTATTTTTTAATCAATTTCTGATGAAATAGGTCCATAAGCTTAAATTATTAGGGTTTTTTAGTATTTTAATAACTTTTTATTAACATATTTTTTGTAAAAAAAATTGTAGGAAAACATACTTTAGACAATTCTTTTCAATTTAAAAAAAAATTCAAAAAATGTTAAGTTTAGGTCATCTTATGCGTGACGTACACGATGATTTTTTAAAATACCAAAAATGGCCAATAAAAAATTAATTAAAAAAAAATATTCAATAAAAAATTACAAAAAAAATGGAAAACGTGCTTCAGTGAGTTACAAATCGTTTCCCTAAAGGATTTTGAAAAATATGATTATTTAGGTCAAAATATGGATGACGTCCACGTACATGGTATAGTAAAAAAAAATGACTTTTAAACAGTGGTTTTTAGAAATGCCTATTCAAAATCAATTTCTATCATCTGGGTATTGAAAAAAAATATATATTTGGAAACTAGACTCCAAGTACTACATTTCATATTTAGTGACTTTTTCCAAGATTCCACCTTTAAGTGCTTCAAATTTTTAGGTTAAATGTAACAAATTCTGAAAATCAGGGAAAACACTTCCACTTTTTGGCCAATAAGTGGACACAACTTCTTGCACACACCCCTACTCCCCCATACAACCTACCGGGGGCCCCTCCTAAACATGGCAATTTACAGACATCACATTACTCCACACATGCCAGCAATTGCAACAATAAAATGCCCCAAATCAGTGAAGACTAAGTAAAACAAGTCCATAAGTTAAACCCTCAATTAGAATACATTAAAATAAAACAAGCCAAGAAGAAGTGATCTATAAAAAATAACAACCATTGCAACATCCCCAAATTTAAACAAGAACAAGTCCTTGAGGCAAAAGGACCATCTCAAAATTAAAACAGCTAATTAACCCAAAGAAACAAAACACTACTTGCTTAACACTTAAGTAAAACCTTTAACACGAGAATAAATAATGCAACAATCTCATAAAATTTGCACATTACAATTGCCATGTAGCCTTACAAAAAGACTACCTAAGGAGAATAGGGAATTGGGTGGGCTTCTATCACTCAAATAGCTAAATCGTACAATGGTTTCAACCATGTAGAAAACAATGATAAATTACCATGTCACACTAAGCATTCCCCACACAACCTAGAACAACCTTATTATATTCCCATATCGAAAATGCCATTACAATATGCCACAAAATGAATTAGCCACCGAATATGATATCCACTTCCCAAAAGAGGATTCACAAGTCTTACGGTTGTCATGTACTAGAATACTATCGTCTCATTATCAATCTATTCATCTCATCCTCTAGGGAGGGTTTATCTACGGCCTTACCATTTCCTTTTCTTTGCATGTTTCTCTCCACATTTATCAATAACTGGACAATTATTATATCACAAGAGGGGGAATGTCCTTAACGTCATATGATAACATTTTATATCTTAATTCTTTTCGTGCTTTAGGTTAGCTCACCTCCAGGCCTAGTGTTTGAGCTCTACTCTAATACCACATGTAAGGCCCGACTCCTTATTAACAAAATAATACACTCTGATTTTGAAAAATATCAAGAACATAATTTTTTTTATCTAACAAACGCAAAAAATGCAGATTCAAAAAAATTACTATTAAATCTAAGAAACGTTTGATAAATGTTATAGTAGTTATACACTAGAGTTTAGTTTTCTAAAATTTATCAAGTTCAGAAAAGTTCACCACTCTTAATCTAGTAAAGAAAGAAAGTACATTTCACAAGATAACCTATAAGAACAATGGATCACACATACTTTAAGTCCTTCGTTAAATCCTGCATTCAATCCTGACAACTTGCTTTTCTCTAATGACTTGTGTCCTTATCATCTGCACAAAACTAACTAGACAATCTTGTGTTAACACAACTCAGAAATCACTACACAGAAAGTTATGATCATGATGTTAATTATAAAAAAACACCCTACATCTGGGGACCTGAGTACTGGGGGCATCCTTTGCCGTTTAGACTACCTACATACCCTTTATCCACGAGATCAAGGCCCCCTCCGGATGTGACTGACATAGAGAATGTGAATATGTAGTTCTATTTTGCACTATGTTTGATGCAACTGTGAGTGGGTATGTAGCCCTTTCTAGGGTGAATCCTAAAGCAAAGTAAAATAGTTTTATTCATGCTTGTCTCCTAAAGTGGAGATACATCATGTATATATGCGGACAGAGTTGATAGTTACAATGCATTACAGTTACACCAAACTGAGAGAAATTGAATGAACCACATAACCAACACCAACTGAACAATGTAGTAACGCTAACATTCCCCCCCTTATTACATTGTTCCTGCAATAGTACCAAGGTAGCCCCCCCTGAATGCTAAAAAAACTCAACAAAGCTGATTACACAATATGAATACATATTTTGTAGAAGATCTTCTCCCAAAGAACAAATCCTGAACCAAGCGAGGCTCCATCATGCTGTCTCGTCTACCCTCGGAGAGGCATTGCTTCGAGCTGTGTTCTTGAGCTCTTTAGTCCCAAGCTCTCAAATCACAGAGTCTTGAATTATTCGACAATGGCCCCTAAGAGATACGACAGATCTCTGCCATGTTGTCTAGTGACCGCGAAAGGGTATAATTCAAGATCATATACTCTTTGAAGCTCGCTGGACAACAATCCATATTGAGCTCAACACCAAACCCCAAACCTGTCTCCAAAACAAAATCTTCACAAAACATACATTCTTCAAATCTGTCAGCTCTGTCAGCATCAACAAAGAAAAAACAAACCAAGCAAAACCAAAAATGCTTCTCATGCAAAGCATCATCTCAAAGTGAGAAGCTAACTTGAGATGATAGAAAATCCTCCATCCTCCGATGCCGCCTGCCTCCAATATGACCTTGCTTAAAGGGCATATCCACAGAAATTAATAGCACCATCTGGTGGATCCTCATCCTCAATATATGGTGGATCCTTATCATCTTCAATGCAAGCAAGATTTCCTTCATTTTTGAGCTTTCCTTTAAGAACATCACTCGCTCGAGTTCTACAATCCCAAGCTATGTGACCATCTTTCTTACAATAAAAATATTTGATTCTCTCTGATCTCTTGTAATTGTTTCTTGAACATAATGCTTTCTCCTGAGGATCATCTTCTGAATCTTCTGTTGTTCTCTTCTCTTCTGATAGAAGAGCAGAAATCATACCTTCTAGAGTTTGTGAAGATATTTGACTGAGAGTAAAAACAACATTGTTGTATTTTGAAGGCAAGCTATTTAATAGGATGGCCCTAGCATCATCATCATCTACTGTAACCTTAACCTCTGCTAGCTGTCTAATGAGAGACTGCAAGTTACTTATATGATTTGACATTGTGATTCCATCTTCCACCTTAAATCGAAATAATTGAAGTTTTAGAGAAAATTTTGCATTAACAGCTTTTGCTCCAAACAATTTATTTAGATTATCCCAAATTTCGGCTGATGATTTATTCAAATCAATATGGTGCAATTCAGTGTCCGAAAGAGCAAGACCAATTATAGCCTTGGCTTTATCATCTCTACTACTCCAATCTAATAACTTATTTGCATCTGTAGGTGCTTTTTCTTTTCCACTTACTATTGCCCATAAATTTTTATTCATTAGTTGCATTTGAATTTTCATTCTCCAAGTATGAAAATTGGAACCGGAATACTTGTCTAATGGGATCTCCATTTTAGATAATACTCAAAAGATTGACTTCTTTCTCAGACTTAAATATATTTGCTTATAAAATTTGCATTTCATACACACTTCAATACATACCAATTTGAGATGATAATGGCATCCACTTTTCTTTGATTGCCAGGTTTTGCAGACTATGTCTTTCTCTTTTAGGTGCCTTATGGAGAGTGCTACAAATGGCTTGGATAGAGAAACTTCAGTCCAGACAACAACCGCTATAGTAGAGAGTACAAATGTCTTCAATCTACCTACAAAGGCCTTCAAACTTGATGCTTCCTTCCAAGGTTGTTTCCTGCACACCTCACTAGAACTTGATCGCCTTCTATCTTACTAAGGCAAGCTATTGAGCAACACCTTCTAATAAATGGAGTAGACCGTTTTGAATAGCTAGTATGGCATTCAATTGAATCTGGTGATGGATGAATAATCTCCTCTATATACCCAACCATATATCTTCAAATGAGAATAGTAATCAAGTGAGAATAGAAACTATGCATTCAACCCCCAGCCTGCAAAACAATACCGTAACTTACAGAAACAATACCTCAACTTCCTTCATGATCTTCACGTATTCTGATCCATTCAACAGACCCATCAAATTGCTCTTGTGAGAGATCTGATGCTTGAGAGACGTGCCTTGGGAAATGTTTGTAGATTCGGGTCTAACAACAGCTTTGCCTCCCTGCCAACGGCTTTGCTCTCCTCCCTGCACCGTGGATGCTTTCTCCTTGCAACTCAACAGAACTCCATCTGGTTTCTTTGGGTGCCTTCTTCCACGCAGGAGGAGTATTGCTTCACATTGCGCTTGCTGCACTCCTATCCTCTATGGCTGCTCTGATACCAAATAAAGCAAAATAAAATAGTTTTATTCATGCTTGTCTCCTAAAGTGGAGATACATCATGTATATATGCGGACAGAGTTGATAGTTACAATGCATTACAGTTACACCAAACTGAGAGAAACTGAATGAACCGCATAACCAACACCAACTGAACAATGTAGTAACGCTAACAAATCCCTACCCTAGACAGTTCTTCGTCGGCTGCCACCCACTCAGGTGAAACAGGGATGAAATTAAATCCACTATCACGACCACCTAAAATGAGTGTTTTTCGTGCAACCCTAGTGTTGAGGAATCCCTATCAGGTGTCTGCCTGAGACATCAAGTTTACCTAAGGCAAGTCTATCTCTGAATTCAAGTACTACTTTTATATCAAAAGGTTTCCTAATAGATCCATTCATGATATTCCTAATCTTTTTTGGAATAATACTTGAAGGGTCAAACAGTAAATCAATACCCTGATGTCACATTGTAAATCTAGGCACCTATGTGAATATTCTATGATTTCTAAATTCTGTGAGCTTCAGCCTCAAGGGTTAAGGAATATATCAATTACTGAAGAAAAGATGCTTAATTATTCATAGAGTACAATGATTATAGAATTGCTACATCTCTAGTTCCATTTAGTCAACTTCGGGAGGTAAAACTTGTTTCTGAGGTTACTATTGTCACCTAACTAGATTCTAGGTTATAAACATAATTTCCTTCAAGGAGAAAACGTAAACTATATTAATCCTACACAAAGATCTATTCAAGCCACTAAGAAAAACTTTAAATATCTATCATCCCTAAACACAAATACAAGTCTTAACCCATATTACTAATTTTAATCTCTATCATCCCATGTTTTGTAATTTTATAATTTTGACTTTAAATATCTATCATTCTTAAAACACAATTACAAGAGCTGAAATCATCTATATTTTGTATCTTGGATAACAATTTGGAAGTGACTTCTTTAGAAAAATAAAATGGTTTAAGATATTGCTTATGCTTACTTGAGTGTAACGGGTTGTACACCAATCAAAATACGTTCCAAGCAATAATGATATTTTCTACAGAAGGAATGATCAACATTAATATATTAGCAAAAATTATTGCTAACTCGACATTGTTTTAATAAGGGTCGTGGTACCACTGCAGTCCTTGCCAATGGCTGCAAGGATAGTTTGAAAAATTTATGAACAGTTTTTTTTTTTTTTTTGGAAATTTGATAAAGTTGTGTGGTCTTTTTTTTTCATTCTTATTTTGTCAACGCAATTACACTGTAACAAAATAGGATAGTAATCAGTTAAAGACAAGGAACTATTAATTGTTGTAATTACCCTTCCATGGTCCGTTCAGAATCTTAGTCCATCAGCAATCATGCAATAAATAGCAGTCAAAATAGGTTAAGCTTGTACAAACCTTGTTCCTCAGATCAAACATATTTTAAAGTAACAATTAGTCACTAGGAAACTCCAATAGGATCCACAACCAGGGGAACAATCTACTGAGGTTATCATTGCAGACCCATATAACCAGGAATTGTAGTTGATCCAGGTGACAAAACAGGAGCTGGTGCTAAGGAGATATTTAACTAGATTTTCATGCAAGGAGTCAATATTGAATCTTTAATATATTAACTGACAGTTCAAATAATAAAATAATAGCTCAGTCAATATTGAAACTTTACTATATTAGCTGACAGTTCAAATAATAAAATAATAGCTCAGTCAATATTGAAACTTTACTATATTAGCTGACAGTTCAAATAATAAAATTTCAGCTTAGTCAATATTGAAACATTACTATATTAGCTGACAATTCAAACAATAAAATAACAGCTTAGTCAATATTGAAACATTACTATATTAAAACATTGCTATATTATCTGACAATTCAAATAATAAAATAATAGCTCTTCACGAAAATTTTAACTATTAGGCATTGCGAATGGGAGAAATATCAGGTGACAGTTCGAAAATAAAACATGTCCAGACTTCCTCGGAAAGTGATTCTTTTGTTTGTTGTTCACACTCCCCTTTAGCTCACCTCAAATCTTGCAATTTGATGTGCTCGCCTGAGTTATTTAATTTCAACCATTTTCCCTTTCCTTTTCCCTTGAAAAAATATAACATGGAAATCCAAGAGTGTCCAGTGCGAGTCATTTAAACAACATGAGACTTATTCTGACATGATTTTTTTTTCCAGCATGAGGACAACCAACAAATTAGAAAATTTTCTGGCATGAATTTTTTTTACAGCGTGAGACAATATTTCCGGCCGTACACTGAAGCTCACACTAAAAGCCTATTGGCTAATTAACCAAAAATTGTGTAAACTATGATAAAATGTGCATACATACATATTTAACTAATAATGTGCACCGTATTGCATCTCCCGTAATAATGAAGAGACATTCATCAAAGCATAACAGAAAGGGAATTTTTGGCAGACGTGGCGGTTACAAGTGCCATGGTAGACTGCATGCAACACGTGGAGCCATAGACATGGTACGTGGATCATCTTACCAAACCCTAAAGAAATATGGTCTCATAACATACCACAATCGCAGGGTATATTTTAAATGGATTTGTTGAAATTCTCTTAGAACTTTAAAAGCAAATGCAATTGGCGGGTGTAAAACCAGACTCCTCAACCTTCGCTAGCATCATCCTTGCACAGTCCAAAATGGGAGCTTTTGGAAAGAGATGGACATTCGTCAAAGCATAAAGGTAAGGGGAATTTTTTTCAGATATTATAGTTTCGGATGCTCTAGTAGACATGTATGCAAAATGGGGATTCATGGACAAAAAAATGCGAACTGTTTGATAGAATTCCTCAAAGAAATGTGGTCACATGGACTGCATCGATTTTAGGATATGCACAAAATAGATTTATTGATAAGGGATTAAAAACATTCAAGCAAAAGCAATTGTCCGCTATAAAATCCAAATTTCACAACGTCCATCAAGCAAACGGGCAGGGGGTTTTTGTCAGATGTATTAGTTGTAAGTGCTTTGGTAGACTTGTATCCAAAATGTGGAGCCATAGACAAGGCATGTGAATTGTTTGACAAAGTGCCTAGAGGAAGTTTGGTCTTATGGACTGCAATGATCGCAGGATATGCACAAGATGGATTTGTTGGCTTTAGAGCTTTAAAGCATATGCAATTGGTGCTGTAAAGTGAAATTCTGCAGCCTTGCCAGAATCCTTCCTGCCTGTGCTGAAATGGGATCTTTCGAACAAGGTATGAACACCCATCAACAAAAACGACACGGGATTTTTGTCAGATGTGGTCGTTGCAAATGTCCTGGTAGATTCGTATGAAAAATGTAGAAGCATAGACAATGCACATGGACTATTTGGCATAAAGCGTCAAAGAGACATCTACTCATGGAATGCAATGAATTCAGGATATGCACAAAATGGATTTCTTGAAAAGGCTTAGAAATTTTTTTAAGTAGATGCAAACGGCAGGTGGGCAGCCAAGTTTTACAGAAAATACAGAACTCATGCCTATAGATGTTTTCCACCTCATGTCACTTGCAGACCATCTCCTCTTCTCTCTCTCTCCCCTTTCTCCTTTTCTCTTCCCGCTTCCCCTTGTCTTCTGTGTTTCCTCCCTTTATAAAAGACTTCACCCCCTGTCATTCTGCGAGTGTTCCATCAAAGAAGGAAAACTCAACAAAGACATTAAATTGCATTCAATATGATTTGATGGCAGTGTGAGAAATCTCCCTCCTTTTCAAATCAGATCTGATCTGCTGTACGGTCTAGGCATGGCTCCCACGGGAGGGTCACCTCCATACTTCATTTAAAAACTTGTCAAGAAATTTTGCTTGTACCCCATGTCACTCCTCCATTTAATGTCCCACGTAATGGAGTTCAAAATTCAACCAAAATCCTCGCCATGTTCTATGAACTAAACATTCTACCACTATCACAATCAGATGGATTTTTAACAAAACCTAGTTGAATTAATTATGACACGTGCTTCATAGTCGAAGGGTTGGCTGACTATGGAAGTCCTCTATTGACTCTAGATCCCAAGCTAAGACCAAAATGTTTGTGTCTTTTAAAGGTATGGGGACATTTCCAAGATCATAATGCCAACTTGGAATTGTGTGTGACACGGGAACAACTAGCCTACCCCATAACATTTGGGAATAATTAATATTAATAACTAGATAACACATTTTGAATTGGAAACAAATAGGGTTGTGACAAAAATCATATGGAATACTTTCATGCATACATCTTGCTAGGAATGAAAGTTTTTCACATCTATTTCATTGTCCAAAAATACATGGTTTTGAAAAAAATAAGTTTCCATTAGATGTTTCACAAAACAAACCTTTGCAAACTCCTCGATTGTTTTAGGTGGCATATTAATACCACATTACTGTATAATTTCGTTAGTATGCAAAGTACAATGTATATATAAAAAAACATCATAATATGAACATAATTGCACATGAGTTTTACAACAACAAAAGATTTGATTAAATTTCACATACCAAGATTTACATTTTTCAAATGATCTTTGACTTATGGTAATTTTTGGTAACACTGAATCGTTTTTTTTTTTTTATATAATTCAAGTTGAGTCATGTCTAATAGATGTTTTGGATGAGGATCACAAATTTTTGACTCCTCTTAATTTTAAAATATCTCTAACATTAGATGATACCTTTGTATTACCATGTCAATAATTTTCAATCAAAGATTTGATTTCATTATTTAATTTCATGTCAAACCTTGGGAGTCCATAGCTAAAACTCTAACATTGGTTAATGGGATCATTGTTAATACTTTCTTTTCTCTTCTCTGTTCTTCTTAAGGTTTTATGATTTATATTTAGAAATTCACTAGTATTACTTATCATTCTTTTATTCAAAATTGATTTATTAATTAAAGCAGTTGTTATAGGTCATCATGTTGCATTCCTATCTTTAGATCAACTATTTTTTTGCAATAAAATCAATAGCATTAGTAACACTAGATATAACTTGTTTAATTGATTCATCTTTTTTTTAAGGTTTTAAAAAATGCTTAACTTTTTCATTACCAGTGATAACTTTAAGATACCTCTCCTGAAAAAAGATATAACATCCTGGCGAATCTTCCATTTTTTTAGAAAAAAATATTAATTTCTATTAGCGAATCTTTCCTTTTTTTGAAAAAAAGTATTTAATTCTATTGGCGAATTGTTTAAATCACTAGAAATTTGTAGACAATCCTGGTGAATCTTGATGAAAAATAGGAAAATACATTAATTACCATGGTGAATCCTTCCTAAAAAATAAATTAAATTCCTATGGAAAAGTAAAGGCCTGAAGGTGGCAGTGATTGAATAGTTTAAGGTCTAGTGCTCGAGTCTATAATTCCTTAATTCCTTAATATTTTAAATCAAACAATGAATATTTAAATTGGCCCTAAATTATTTTTCACCACCATTTCAATTTTATTTATAATCTAATGGTTTGGGTTCTATTCTGTAGACCAAAATGTACCTGCGGAACTCCAATGCCCATGAGGCCCAAAATTGCATTTTGGACATTGATCTTAATGGAGATCAATGACCCAAATGTAATTTTGGGCCCCATGGGCATTGGAGCTCTGTGGGTACATTTTGACCCATGGAATTTAACCCTAGTTGATAGATTTTAAATTGAGATCAATGGCCCAAATACAATTTCAGGCTTGATAGGAATTAGAGCTCCATGGGTACATTTTAAGCCATGAAATACAACTGCATTTGTTAGATTATAAATAAAATCAATGATGGTGGTTAAAAATTCATGATATGTCCCTAAAGTAACCAATAATTATCTAATATTATTGGCAAATTAATTCTATTTTCTACTAAAACTTATAAAATTTAGGCGAATCTTATCTAATTAGGTATTGAGTATTGTGGCAAATTTTTTAGTTTAAAATTTTAATAAAATAAATATCTCATGATTTAACTAGGACTAAAATAAAATTTTGTAAAAATGTGGCGATTCAGGTCACCTTATAGCTTGTACTATTAGCTAAATTTTGAATCCCTAATTTCAACTATTAGCCAATTGTCAAATATTAGCCACTAAAAAAATCATTGTTCATTACTTTTCACATTTTCCACATTTTCATCAATTGCATCATGAGTTGACATTGAAATCCTAGACTTTTCTATTAAAAAATAATTTATATAATCTATTTGCATGGGTTCTCATTTGTCTCCATGAAATCTTACTAGGAAGATTATCCAAGACATTTCTTTCATTTTAACTCATACAAGGGATTTCATTCTCATTTTGTGTTTCCATTTTTTTAGTAGTAAAATTGATTTCACTATTGGACTATCTAGTTTCTTTAAAATAAGTAATATCAATATCATCAAAATGTGGATTTGAAGACATGTCTGGATTTGTTTCTATAGTCACATTTTCCATATTGTTGAACTCTTCCACATTCACCATTTCCACATTTGCATCATCTTCATTCACCCCATCATTGATGGTCAAATTTTCCATATTGTTGAATTGTTCCACATTCATCATTTCCACATTTGTTTCATCTTCAATCACCCCATCATTGATGGTCACATTTTTCATATTGTTTTTTTTAAATGATGGTAGACCACCTAGACTATTATTAATCAAAATATCAATTACATATGAAGTATCAAAATCTTCTAGAAAATGCTCTGATATGGATCTAACATAGCCCAAAAAACATACATATTGGGCCCTGTAATGGCCTTAAAATATTAACTATACTAGTATAAAATGTTTGGAGAGAGTTTTAACTGACAAAAAAAACCAAGACGAACAAAAATATTAAGCCATAACACCCTGGAATTTCCAACAAGAAATAAAAAGATAGTGACCCCTTATTTCTAGTCATCCCTCTCCCACACCATGGTCGGCTATACCTGTCAGTTCCAAGAAGCTTCTTGTGGTTGTAATTGGCACAGATGAGTTGACAGGTTCCCTTTCCACATCCAAGGGTGCAGCTGTGTCTTCATCTATTATTGTTTTAGGAAGGTAAGGTGCCCAGTCTAGGAAACTAATAGAAGTAAACACGTACCTACACCTTACTATCATTTGCTTGGAAAAATTATGACTATGTCAACGGAGAGCCCTGTCCAACCTACCAATGCAACCATAGCCCAATCCCTTTTGCATTGCCTTGTAAATACACTTTGTAGCTGTAAAAGTTCTCAAGGTACTTATTGGGAAGAGACCTCCCACCATAGATTCTCCCTTGGTCAAGTCACATCCCTATAGTGCCTGCCACCACCTCTCTGAATTGTAGAGATAATCGAAGACCAAGCCAATGGCAATCACATGGACATAGTGTCCATCCTGAACTATCTCCATGATATTAGATAAAAGTGTGGAAACCAGATCCGACCAGTGTAACATTCTATCCTCCGAGCCTTGTAATCATTTATAGCCACAAATATTCCTTATGGCGAACTGTACCATCACATAATCTATGTCAAAAACCTAGTTAAGATATGTGATTTTGACTCTATGATTTTCCATATTGTTAAACTCTTCCACATTCACCATTTCCACATTTGCATCATCTTCATTCACCCCATTGTTTGTTGGCATAATAGTCATATAGTATTACATTGTTACTTTATGCATATTAAATAAATGTTAGTTTATAAGTTAGGTTTTGGGAAGTTACTTTCCCGTAAGAAGTTATATACGGGAATAATAAGACTTTAAAAAGCCATTGGATTGTATTGCAACATTATTCCAAGACATAATATATTATTCTAGATTTTTTATTTCTGTGCAATGAATTAATATATCTGTTTGTTCTACCATTTTTAATATGGTATCAGAGCATTGTTGATTCATGTGCCTATGTGTTGAGATTGTGTTGTCAAGAATATTTTTAATTAGGCGATGGTAGATTTGGAAAAAGATTTTCACTGGAATTGAATGGGCTTGAAGATCCTCTATTTTATAAAGCTTTCTGGGTGTAAGGCATGGAGCAAAGGTGTGAATAATATGAAAGGCATTTTAATTATCTATTGGTATGTTGTTTTGATAACAGTTCAGTACAAATTTGATATCTTTTTCATTTCTAAATAAAATTTCAACATTCAAAATGTTTTGGAAAGTAGAAGAATAGGAGCATAAAACCCAGAAACGTTTTAAAGAAATTAACAATATTTCATGAGCAATTTAAAGCATAAGTTTGGCATCTGAATCTGCTAAAATTGACTATTGCATCCTTTCAGTGGGTGTAATAACTGCTTGTTTGGCACTTAATATGGTAGAAAAGTGAACATTTCTTATCAAATTCCTTTGAAGATCACAATTTATGAAGATCTAATGCGTTTACTATGCATTGAGAACTAAAGGAACGACATAAGGCATTGCAAACTCCACATTCCTTGCTGGACATTTTACATTTTTGATTGTTTGCTGGCTATTGAAATTCACTGTTGTATGTGTTTTTTTATTTCCTTCAAAGCGCTTCTACCTGTGACCATTTATTTACATGAATGTCAAGCACAGAAGTTTGGTGGAAGTCCGTTGAATGTTCAACCATATGAAAGATTGAGACAACCGCTGATGGAATATTATTATTGGTGTTGAAATCTACATTATCCATTTGATAATTGAGGTATACAGATATATTAGAGATCTCAGTAATTGAAATTTGCAAATTTAATTTTAGAATCATCTAATGCATATTTGAAGAAGTGGCAAAAGAAATTAATATGCAGCCAAGAGATATAAAACAAATGAAGTCTTAAAACGAAATCCATCCTGAAAAGTTTTTATGGAGAAAGTTAAAAATATGAAGGCCACGTGAAAAATTTGTATGGAGAAAGTTAAAAAATTTTGAAGGGAAAAAGTTTTTAAAGGGAGAGATAAGTAGTGAAATTTTTCTCAAAATATCTAAAGAATTTTGAAGTTTTTGGATGTGTAAATATGATGAGAATACAATTATGGGCCAAATATTGAAATAAAATTGTATGCATTGGAGTGATAAGGAAAATTATCTTGAAGATATAATGTTGATTAGGGTATGGGTTTATCATTGGTTCAAATTGACATTATCATCTTTTAATCATGAATGCACATATGTCAAAGATAACTTATGCTTTCAGGGCCATCTTTTATATTCCTGATGAGGCCTCCAAAGGCTCATCCAACACATCAGTTGGTTAAAGAGTAGCAGAGTCATATTGGAGGCAGGCAGCATCGGAGGATGGAGGATTTTCCATCATCTCAAGTTAGCTTCTCACTTTGAGATGATGCTTTGCAAGAGAAGCATTTTTGGTTAGAAGCATTTTTGGTTTTGGTTGTTTTGCTTTTCTTTGTTGATGCTGACGGATTTGAAGAATGTATGTTTTGTGAAGATTTTGTTTTGGAGATAGGTTTGGGATTTAGTGTTGAGCTTAATATGGATTGTTGTCCAGCGAGCTTCAAAGAGTATATGACCTTGAATTATACCCTTTTGCGGTCACTAGACAATGGCAGAGATCTGTCGTATCTCTTAGGGTTCATTATCGAATAATTTAAGACTCTCTGATTTGAGAGCTTGGGACTAAAGAGCTCAAGAACATAGCTCAAAGCTATGCCTTTCCGAGGTTAGATGAGACAACATGATGGAGCCCCACTTGGTTCAAGATTTGTTCTTTGGGAGAAGATCTTCTATAAAATATGTATTCATACTATGTAATCAGCTTTGTTGTGTATGTTAGAATTTAGGGGGGGTCCCCTGGTACTTTTGCAGGAACAATGTAATAAGGGGGGAATGTTGGCATAATAGTGATATAGTATTACATTGTTACTTTATGCATATTAAATAAATGTTAGTTTATAAGTTAGGTTTTGGGAAGTTACTTTCCCATAAGAAGTTATATACGAGAATAATAAGACTTTAAAAAGCCATTGGATTTTATTGCAACATTATTCCAAGACATAATATATTATTCTAGATTTTTTTATTTTTGTGCAATGACTTAATATATCTATTTGCTCTACCATTTTCAATATTTTTGATGGTCCCTTGAATGTTATTTTCTTCAATACTCATCGAACTAGATGTTTTGATATTCTTCATTTTTCAAATCTTAGTTCTTTTATCTCTTTTTCATTTCGCCTCCTCTCTATTTTCTTCAATTTATTCAGGTGTCATGAGCTTCCTTTGTTTTATCTTTTGATGTTGTTTTGATCCCATGATTACCAAACCCTCTAAATATAAACAAAAAATGATATTTAATCTATTTTAAAATTGATACCGATTTGAAATTTCTAAACTAAAAATAGATGTAGTTGCTTTGTTCAATATATTCTAAAGTACAAGTAGATGGGAATAACAAAAACCCTCTTACTCAAGATTCCTCTTCAAAATAGCCCCTATACTTGATTTCACTTCAAAATAATTCTTTCATTGAATCCTTTTGAAAACTTGAATATAACATTACATGCCAAGATATTGCACAAGACACCTATAAATTAAAAACTACAGAAATCATCTTTGTTGGGCCGTACTGATAAAAGTGAAAGTTGCAGAGATGTGTTATGTACTATGTTTTATATAAAATAGAAAATAACATATATTTGGATCAGGATCCCACTTTGAAATGGGATCCCACTTTGAAATGATGCCCCATTTTAAAGCATGATCCCATTTTAAAGCATGATCCCGTTTTAAAGTGGGACCCCACTATGTTTTTAAAATGGGATCCCATTCTTAAAATTTTTGAATCCTCACCCACCTTTTAAGTTTGGTTTTAGGCTTGGGAAAGGCATGGTAACCCAACCCTTAGCCTTGGATCTACAAGTACAAGGTCATGTCAATTATGATTTGAATCTTAGATAAATTTGATTCAATTATGATTCAAAGATTAGATAAATTTGGTTCAAGGTGTGGTGTTCACATCAGTATAGGAAGTGGTGGAGCCTCCATGCTACTATAGCCTTCCCATAATGATCAAGAGGTACCATATTCCTTAATACATTTTGCCAAAGTAATGAGTTTTTTTGTTGCTTTGTCAAAATGTAAGGTTAATTGTTTTGGAGTGTCACGTGATTCTAGCATTTTATCATTTGTTTAGCTATAGCTCTTGTGGTGCACTCAACTATATCCATTTTCTTCCAAACTTAGTGCATTTTATCTTATTTTTATATCACAGCCCCTTTGGTGCTCTCTAACTCTTCTTCCATATCCTTTTCAACCGCAACTCTTATGGCACGCTCTAACTCAATCTCTCTAGGTTTTTAATTATTTTGTGGTATCTTTTTTCTCTATCCTCTCTTTTTTCTATCATTTCTCTTCCATTCTCAACTCCATTTCTAATTTGTTATATTCCCTTTTTGGATTCAGTATTACTATTTACTTTTTCTTAAATAGTGCAGTCATGTGAATATGTTTAACATCATAGAAAATGATGTTATGATTAGAAAAGATTAATTTTATGAAATCATGGATTTTTACTTGGTTATGATCAATCTGATGTTATGAATTCAAAAATATCTTTTCAATATGAAAATGAAATGATTTGATGTAAATGTGTTTTGATCAAAACATTGGTACTCTGACCACAAATTGTATGTGAGATTGTTAATGGCAGGAATAGATGGAACATGTTCACCAAGAAGCAAGAAGAAGAGAAAGTATCTTCAAGAAAGAGAGAATAGACTCTGGAATAACCAATGGGTGTTTGCCACTGAAAACGAACATCAGGTAGATAAACCTAGTTGCCTTGAGATAAGTATTGATTTTGGGTTAAGTCAATTTTGGATGGGAATGTCAAGGTTTATAAGAATAGGTCACTCTTCCTTTCGTAGTTGTCGTGATGAGTATGGGTAATCAACATTTGTGTCGTAATACTCTGAATCATGTTGCCAAATATGGATGACTGATATATATTTATATATATAAATGTATACACTTGAGAATGAGTTGTATGTTGTGTCTTGTTTAGTGATTCGGCGTAAAAGTCAAAAGTTGTGCGTAAAGTTGACCCCAAACTTTGTATTGTGTTTGCGTTTCAATTGTCGTCATCGTCATAAAGCTCTACGAGCATATGATGTAAACATTTAATTACGAAATTTGACGGATGTAGAATTATTTTTGTTGTGGGTTATTGTCATATAAAAAAAAGGTTTAAATAATGTTTTAAACCTATGAGACCATCGAGTGTAATACCATTGGTCATATTGTAATGGTAATATACAAAATCATATATAGTTTATATTTAAATATTCATTAAGGAACAATTCTTATATTCTTTAATGGTGTTAGTAATCAGGCAATAGCTCAAAGGGTTTCACTCAAGTCACTATTTATGATGTTTTTTATTCCATAACATTTTATTCATTCTCGAGCTTTAAACCTAAATGATTGGTCGTTAGCTCAGCAATTATTCCAAGTCATGTAATTGATTTAAACTCAAGAATCTGTTAGAGTTAGTGTAGCATCATGTCCAAAATAGAAAAACTGCCACCTTGCTAGCCGATAAGCTCCACCTTGCGAATAAGCTGCAAGGATAGTGGAAGATAAAACAAATTTTGTGTTAGTGGTCGTGGAAGGAGGACATATGTTTATAGTCAAGCTTGGTAGTTACCAAGTAGATGGCTATGCGAATAAGTTAGGGGAGTTAGTTTTTGTTTTGGACGGCAGGAAAAAGAAAAGAAAGAACTTTGTGTTATGGATATAGGGAGTCTTGGATAGAGGATCGGGGGATCACAAGAACACAGTAAACTCCAGAGAAGTAAGGAGTCCAGTAGCTCGAAGGTTGATAGGAGTAAAGTGAGGTATCTGAGCCAGCTTCTCAATTCTTCCTGTATAATCTGCGTCTCTTTACGTGGTTGATGTATTGTATTCATGAGCCAGAAAAGTTGATTATAACCTGTTAATCATTATGTAAAACAATAATCATTTCTAAGTGATATCAAATGTTTGGATCATGCTCAAATACTTTAAGATCCTCAGTTAATAGCTTTGGCTTACTTAATTGTATGCCAGTGTAAATGATAACCGATGGCTTATCAGAAGGGAAAACATTTCTTATCGTCCAGGGTTAACGTCAACAACGTAGGGGCTTAAAAGGCCGTATTCTCGTCATTAAAAGATCATTGTTAGTACTTCGATTTTATACAAGCTCTTTTGTGTCTAAACAATGATCATTTATATAGACCAGAAGTATGTTTAAGACTATCAAAATACTAATAGGCTAGTAGTATTATGGTGTGAAGGACATCTCGTCAGGAAGCCACTGTGTCTTATATCTTATATTAGTAAATGACTGAGGATTTTCTCTTCAACTTTATTTTGTTCCACAGTGTGGACTCTATGTAAGCAACGATAAATCTTTTATTCTTTTTAAACATAGTATAAACATGTGTTGGCTATTATGTGGAACTTGTCTATTGTGCGAATAGGTTCTGTTTGAGAGAACAACTTGGGTCTTTTTGTTCTTTATTTTTTCTTCTTCGTTTAATAGGGTGTCAAAACAATTTCTCTTCTAGTTTTGACTTCTGTAACCATAGAATGCTGCCTATGCTACCTCACCAACTGCAGAAATTAGAATGTATATGGAAGATAGTATAATACCCAGTAGGCTTAAAACTTATGTCAGAAAGATTTCAGATATCAAATCAATGTAGGGGTTGAATAAAAGGGTATCCTTGAAGATAGACCATTTAGATTTATAAGTACTTGTTTATACAAATGAAAGTTATCTATTTAAATAATACAAAATGACTCTTTATATTAAAGAAGAAATTATTATTGTATTTCAGATTGGAAGTTAGTTAATGACTCTAGTATGTAGACTAAAGCCTTGACAAAGTTTCCATCATGCTAGCATAAAACTTCAACTTGATAACAAGTTAAAAGATGTCTCTCTATTTGACTATGTGGATAATGTAAAGTTCTATCTTTGAGAAGATAGTTTAGACAAGCATCAAACTCAATGGTCCACCTGAAAAACTAGTATCAATAACTAAGGAATCAGTAAGTGTAACATCCAAAATCCGAAATGACAAGAAGTAACTAAGTTTTCATGACGGTAAAATTTTTTTTAACTAGGTAATCAAATACATAAAAACTCATCTAAAATCCATTACAACATTTTTCATTTTATCATAAACATGATCTCATTTTCATAAAGCTCGAAGAAATGATATACATAAAACACTTTGTTTTCTAGCAAATGAAATTTTCTTGAAACAACAAATATTGGAAACATACCATTATCATGCATCTCGATTGTCAACCCATCACGTTCAAGACTCGGCAATTCCTCAGTATTTGGAAGAGAAAGTATCTTCAAGGAGGTTAACCTCCAACCACAGACCGTCGGTCTCCCGCACTCCTTCCTAACCGGAAGTGGCCCTACCCTACTCAAGAGGATAGACTTAGGATAACCATCGGTGTTTGCCATCTGAGCTCTGGTGTTGTAACCTATGTGTCTTGTTATCGTACAGATCCCTAGATACCCTCTAGTCATGCACGACACTCCACAAGAAACGCCATCCAGTTACGGTGAATGTTCAATGCACTTGAGGATAGTACACCACCTTGGCCAAAGGATTTTTATTTAGTTAGCGTTCTAAAAATGCATGAACTTGGTTCACCCACCCTACTCGACTTGAACTGGTCGAAATCCTACAGTTTTCCAATTTGTTTAATTTGAACTAATTGACGACCTTGATGACCTCAAGGATTTAGGATTCCCTCCTGTAATAGCGCATGGCGCAATAATTACTCTAATCCCGAGTTCATAGTTTCAAAACCCATTTTCATGTAAAAACATTGTTTATAAGTGCCCACTCCTAAGTGGTTTCTTAATCGATTACTCGGTTCCCATGTTTTTCACAACACACTCTAGAATCTCGATATATTCCCATTATCCTAAAATTCAGGGGTTCTAGACTCTTAAGGTCTGCAAATCATTACTAGAGTTGTCACATGCAACGTAATCTGAATTCAGTATGTGGGTTTCCCACTCTACTGCTTGAAACAACATCATGACGATTCTCGATCATTACTAATGCTTTAGCTTCCTACTCCTCTTACCGTGTCATTTAGTTTCACATGATTCAAAAGATAAGGGTCAAAATAAGATATAATTGGTTTTGGAATCTTCCTTATGATAAATGGAGGTGACCATCCGTAGGATCGACCTCAACTAAAATACAAGACGATAAGGTCACTAGCTAGTTACAACGACCTCTCCGGTTGCAAAATACACTAAAGTTTACATCCCAAACGTGTTCTAAATTGGAGGTTTTTAAACTCCTACACTACATGCATGTGGAGCAAAATGTTTCCTTGCTGTGGAGCTATCTTTTTAAGTGTTTCAAGGGTTGTTTTGAGTTGATAAAACAGTCTTAATGGATAGCCTTTGCACATACTTTATTTCTAACCATTCAAAGAATGTAATTTACAATTTGCAACAAGTGGTGTTCATTCCTAAATGTATGCAAAATAGAAACTGTGTTCCATCCTCACACGGTGTCTTGTATGTCAAACAAGAATGCAGTTTTTCGCATTTTAACAAACAACAATCCAACCATTTCTGAGTTTTCCAATTAACAATACATAGCAATGATACCTTATCATGGATAGACAGCACACAGAATTCATAATAGAATTACGTGGTCTTTCATTCTACTCATAATAAACGTATTTAACTATCGCAGTCATGAAACTTACTTTCTAACTAGACTAAATTGTGAGAAGAAGACAAAGGGAATGAACCTGTGGACGATGACGGTGGTTGCTGTGGTAAACACTACTTCCCCACTTAGCTAGTCATCCTCCTCTCTGCCTGGTAACTTCACAGAAGCTTCCACACGTGCTTTTCTACCGTTTCTCCTCAAGACGACGATGGACTTCCACAGTTACTACTCCCACTTCTCAATTCTCACACTGCCGTATTCCTACTCTTCTCACACTGCCGTATTCCTACTCTTCTCACGATGCGGAAGCCCGTCTTTTCTCTCAACTCTCCTCTCACAATAACTCTCTAAAAACTGCCCACACTTTTCTCATGCAGGCGTCAGTAACTCTCCTATTCTCTGCCGGTTCGCCCTCAGCATAATGATAGACCTCTCTCTGCAACTCTCCTCAATGTTTGATCCATCTTTCTTCGCCGTTTTTCTTTCCTACTCTTCCTTGATATCCCACTAAGCTCTCTGCCCTCTCTCTGATGAAGGCTCCCCACTAATACATCAACTATCCTCCCTTTTACACCACGTAAGCCTCCTCCAAAACTCTCCTTTCACAGCGTAAAAACCACTTCCTAAAACTCTCCTTTCACCCCTGCAGAATCTCTCTTCCACTTCGCAGTTCTAACTGCCCCGTCCAACTCTCTCCAGCAGTTACTTCTCCTTTCCCACCGACGTTTCTCCCCACCAATGCCGTCGCCACTCCCGTTTCCCAACTGCCTTTCTCTCCATCTCCGCGGTATTATTCCCACTCAGTAATAAACCACAACCGCCCAGCAGAAACTCCGCTCTACCTGCTACATTACTCATGTTTCCAAACCAATCACCACGCCACTACACTCCCGTGGTAACTCTAAAAGGTTTATGGTTAACTCCTTGCACCAAAGTAGCTAGTCGTCCTATTCACGCCATGGCGAAATTAGTTAGGCATTAAATGACAACAGAATTATGTCTAAACTCAGGGAAATTGATTTAGCTGAGAATAATCGACTACATAGACTTAAAACGCCCTCAAGAGAGATTAAGGCTCCTTAGGTGACATGGCTTGTTAAAGGACATACTATTCCGTCCTTATTGAAACAAAAGGCCTCAACTACCAAAACCAACTTAATAATTGAATTGAGGAGTTAAACCTTGACATGGTGGTGGTTACGAAATGGTTTGAGCAACGTTGGAGTCGAGAAGGAAAGAGAGACAAAGACTAGAAGAAAAGACTCACGCTACGAAGACAAAAATAAATTATTCCACGCTAAGGCTACAAATCGACATTCGCCGATCTACGCGAAAAGAATAACTTCACAACACAAGTTTGACGCGTTTTACGACAATCACGACGGATTGATCGTAACACGAATGAGTTCTTACAACATTAGACGCACAAAACTGACTTCTCGCGTTTTTTTTTTCAATTACAAGACATGATTTACAATTTTGCCACAAAATGGTTCACTAGATACTTATAAACAAAAATATTAAACGTCTATATAAGTCAACTTGCTATTATGGACTTACGACGCCATCGACGACTCCAAGATTCTACAAGATGACTTTCGACTAGGATGTTATACTTTATCCTTTGACGTCGACATCTAGTTACTAATCCCAACCGACAAACAAGACTAACTGGTTGGTTTCAAGGTTTATCTACCTGTTTGGCGATCTCAGTAACAAACACCCATGGTTAATTTCTAGAGTCTATACTCTCTCTCAAAGATACTTTCTCTTCCGTCGAACACGGTCCACCTATTCCTGCATCGACAGACTCGCATACAATTTTGTGGTCAAAGCATCTATGATCCAAATATAATATATTCAAACATCATTGCATTTATTATAAAGACATTTAGTCTACAAATCACCTTGATCGTAATCAATAGATTCCTCAATTTCATATAACAACTTTGTAAGATAAATTGTCAGTTTTCTTGTCGTTCTCAACATAGTAATTTACTAAAATTTGCAAGAAAGTAAATAGCATAATTGTTTTCAAAAGGAGGGATGTAACAGTAAGCTAGAAATTATACCCTAATCACAAAAGTGGTAATGACTATGAGAGTCTTAAAGTTTTACAACAAACCAAACTGATATGCATAGAAGCATGTTGAGTCGGAAAGGCTAAGAAATTTATCATGATAAAATGTAACTGTAGGATTGCGATTAAATCAAGTAGAGTTGGGGTGGGTGAACTTACTATTTGTGTTGATATAATACTAAACATATTCAAATCCTTTGGTCAAGGTAGTGCACCTACCTCTAGTGCATTTTTATTTCACCATGATTGGATGGCGTAGCTTGTGGAGTGGTCATGCTTGTCTAGAGGGTATCTAGGGAAATTGCATGATAACAAGTTACGTAGGTCACAACACCAGTACTCAGATGGCTAACACCATTTGTTATCCTAAGTCTATCCTCTTCAAGTAGGGTAGGGCAACTTCTGGGTAGGAAGGTGTGCGGGAGACTGACGGTCTGTGGTTGGAGGTTAAACTCCTCAAAGATACTTTCTCTTCTAAACTCCAGAGGCTTGCCAAGACTTGAATTTGGATGGTCGACAATCGAGATGCAGTGAATTTGGTAAGTTTCTATTTTGAAAATGTTCTTAATAACTTTAATCATCATATTGATAAATGTTGAAGATGGATAGACCTCTTTGTGTAACTTATAATTTCATGATTCTTAATTAGTCGATGAATGAACTTCTTTGTTTTAAAATAAAAAATAATTTATCATTTTCTACTTTTAAACTCTAAAAAAAATTACCTTTGGTTGAACATAGTTTTTAAGGTGAAAACTAAATTGGGTGTTACATATGGTATCAGAGCTAACCAAGTTCAACACTAGGGCTGATGAGTCCACTCAGTTGGCTAAGAATCAACATTATGTGGGTAGCTAATAATTTGATTTACTATGCTAGGATGGTACATCTCAAGAAACTTGCAAAGGAAGTCTTTTGCTGGTAAGGAACGTTACCTACAAGCTAAGCAGAGACGTCTTGTGATGATTAATACTATTGAGAAAATGAATGATGAAAATGACATTTGGCTAGATGATATGGAGACTTTTACCAATGCTCTGTCACAACTCAAATGAATGAAAAGAGAACTCCTAGAGACATCTAGGATGGCAGCTAGAATTATGGTCAATTCCTGCCCTATTAGTGTACCAATTATCACTCGGGATTCCCATATACCACCTAGAGATGAAATCATTGTACTGTCATCCGATAGCAAATTTGAGGGTTATACACCCCGTGAATATGTGTCGGACAATGAATCCAAAGGTTACACCCCTCTTGTAAATACTGAGTGAAATATGAAATGTGTCTATCCTTAAAGAATGTACATACTGTTGTGCAAAATATAATAAAGACAATTTTTCTTGAGAATAACTATGGTTATGAGCAATTGATATGTTTTGATAATATTCTAAATGATAAATCAAAGAATTGATTAGTACTTGCTAAAACAGGTGAGAAAACAAATAAACATGGATCAATCAGAGTTTAATGAGAGAGAAGATCGGGAAGGTCACAACTCTTAGGCTAACTCCATTGATATATTAGATAGAATTCTTAATATGCTTGCCGAAACTAAGGAAAGGTTGGGCAAATTGGAAAAGAAAGTGAATGAATTTGGGAATACTGAGGGTGAAAATGAGTATTCTAATAATGCGAGTAAAAGTACGCAATGAGAGTATGGCACGTCAAGTGAGAATCAAGAGAATAGTGAATCTTAGAGGGAGACAAAAGATAAACTTGCACTGGAATTATCTAAGGATATGAAAAAGATTATTCCTCCCAAATTTGATGGAACGAAAGCCAGAGATGCAGCAGAAGCTTGGCTAACTGAAATGGAGAAGTACTTTGAAATCAGAAATTATTCTGAGATTACGAAAGTAGTTTGGGGAGCATATCAGCTATCTAGAGAAGCATCCACTTGGTGGATGAACAAAAAGATGGAGCTGGATTTAAGCCCCTTGAAGGTGACATGGAATGAATTTGTGGAACTTTTTTGAAAAAGGTGGTTACCACAGCTTTACTTTGATCAAAAGATAACAAATTTCCAAAATCTCTGGTAAGGTGATTTGTCTATGGTTGAATATGTAGAAAAATTCACTAGATTGTTGAAGTGTGTTCCTCAATATCAAAAGGATGAAAGATTTCGGATAAGGAAATTCATTATGGGGCTCAATCCTCAGATTGGTGGAGAGGTGGAGGTACATGGTCCGAACACAATGGACCAGGTGTATGAGAAAGCAATTAAGTAGGAACAGAAGATCAAATCCATTTCTGCTTATCGTGAAAAGAAGCATAAGAGATTTGATAAGAACTGAAATGAACAGACGTATAAAAAGAAGAATGATAAAGGATATGGAAACAAAGGTACGATAAAGGAAATCAGAAAAATAAAGGGGGATTTGGTAATGAGTGAAGAAATGAAGACTTTAAGAAAAATGACAATTTTAAGAGGAACAAGGATGCTATGAGTAGACCATCCGAGAAGAGAGGACCAATTGGAGGTTGTTTTTCATGTGGTGGAGATCATTATGCCAACCGTTGTCCTAATAAAAAGCAAAATGGGTAGCATAGGAACATAGTACTTCCTTCACAGCAGGAAGCGTTTCAACAAAGGATTCACGCTGCCCTTGACAATCGACAAGGTGAATATCAGATTACTCCCATTGAGATGATAGGTACTTTATTTGGAGTCCCTATTTCTATTCTGATTGATACTGGTGCAACAGAAAATTTTGTATCAACTAGAGTTTTAAGTAAATTTCCTAGAAGAGTTGGTTATATGTCAAAACCATGGATAGTAGAATATGCAAATCACTCAAAGGCTCAGGTAGAGAAATGTTTGTTCGAAGCTAAGATTGATATTTCAAACTTTTCCACCAAGGTAAACTTGTATGTGGCACCTTTAGGGTCCTATGACGTCTTTTTAGGAATGAATTGGTTGTGGAGACATAGGGCCAAGGTGGATTGTTTTTATAAAACAATTGAATGTTTGGATGATAAAGGAAACAAATTTAATTTTTAGGGTATTAAAAGGGAAATAAAGATCAGGTCTATTTCATCAAAACAATTAAAACGGGCTAGGCGTAAGGGATGTCAACTTTTTGCAGTCAAAATGGACCTAATAGAGGAAGCTTTAGAGAAGCAAACTATTGAGGAAAAATGCCCTTATCTTCGCAATTTCAGAGATGTATTTCTTGAGGAACTGTCAGGCTTGCCTCCAAAAAGAACTTTTGACTTTGCCATAGATATTAAACCAGGATCTGAGCTAGTATCTAAAGCTCCATACAGAATGACCACTACTAAACTTATGGAATTGAAGGCTCAACTGTAGGAGCTGTTGTCCAAGGGTCTAATTAGGCCAAGTGTATCACCATGGGGAGCTCCGGTTATTTTCGTCAAGAAGTAAGATGGAACCCTTAGACTGTGTATAGATTATCAGATGCTAAATAGGCAATGATAAAGAATAAGTATCCACTGCCATGTATTGATGATTTATTTGACCAAATGTGTGGTGCAATAGTATTTTCTAAGATAGATTTGAGATCTGGATACCATCAGTTGAGGTTAAAAGATGAGGATATTCACAAGGCTGCATTTAGAACAAGATATGGTCATTATGAGTTTACTGTATTACCATTTTGGTTGACTAATGCACCCACTTTCATGAATCTCATGTATAGTGTTTTCAGAGACTACCTTGATAAATTTGTCCTAGATTTCATAGATGATATTATGATATATTCCAAAAATGAGGAGCATAGACAACATCTTCAAATTGTTTTGCAATGTTTAAGAGAACACAAATTGTATGTGAAACTCTCAAAATGTACTTTCTTTCAGAAAGAAGTACAGTATTTGGGACACACTATATTAGCAGAAGGGATATTAGTTGACCCAACTAAAATAAAGGCTATTATGGAATGGCCTGTACCTTCCAATGTTTTAGAAGTACAAAGTTTTATGGGATAGGCAGGGTATTACAAGAAATTTGTTCTAAATTTTTCAAGTATTGCTAGCCCAATCACTTCTTTGCAGAGGAAAGGAAAGAGGTTTGTATGGATAGGCGAATGTCAAAAGGCATTCGATTTATTAAAAGAAAAGTTAACAACAACACCAATTCTGAAAGTCCCTAATCTTGAAGGGCAATTTGAGGTTATTACTGATGCCTCTGGAGAAGGTTTAGGAGGCGTGCTTATGCAAAATGAGCATGTAATAGCCTATGAATCAAGAAAGTTGAAAAACTATGAGCAAAATTACGCTCCTCATGATTTAGAACTGGTGGCAGTGATTCACATCCTTCAGACGTGGTGACACTATTTGTTGGGAAAGACTTTTATACTAAAAACAGATCATCAAAGTCTTTGTTACATATTTACACAACCTCATCTCAATGCAAGACAAAGGAGGTGGTTAGAGTTAATATCATATTATGACTTTGAGATTACTTACATAAAAGGTAAAGAAAATCGAGTAGCTAATGCTTTAAGTAGAAGAAGACACATAGCTTCTATAATCTCTATTCATGCTAATTTTAAAGATCTAGTATTGCAAAGTTTACGTGGAGATGAATATTATGAATAGGTGAAGCAAGCTCTGCAAATAAATCCCAAAGATCCAAGATATGATGGATTCCATTTTGATTCAAATAGATTAATGAGATTTAAGGGAAGAATCTACGTTCCTAATTCTGTAGAACTAAGAAACCTTGTATGGAAGGAAGTTCATTGTGCACCTTATTCCAGACACCCAGGAGTAACAAAACTTTTAGCTGATGTCAAACTGCTATACTTCTAGAAAGGAATGAAAAGTGATGCTGCAAGGTCTGTGGCAAGTTTCTTGGAATGTCAAAGAGTGAAGGCAGAACACCAACATCTTGCTGGATTGTTATACCCGCATGATATTCTAAAATGGAAATGGTAGGTTGTTAGTATGGATTTTGTTCAAGGGTTACCAATGTCCAAGAATAGACATGATGCAATTTTGGTTGTAGTAGATAGACTAACCAAAGTAGCACACTTCATTCCTAGAAATTTGATGGATGGAGCTCATATTTTGGCCCGTAAGTTTGTTCAAGAAATATTTAGATTGCATGGGGTACCTGAAAAAGATTATATCCCATAGAGATGGTCAAATAACCTCTTAGTTTTGGCAAACTTTATTTTCAGCACTAGGGACTAAACTCAATGTGAGCACTGCTTATCATCCTGAAACTAATGGGCAAATAGAAAGAGTTAACTAGGTCCTAGAGGATCTACTAAGAATGTATTGTATGGACCAGCAATACAGATGGTAGGAATATTTAGCTCTTGTTGAATTTGCCTATAATAATTCCTATCATTCTGCCATTAAGATGGCACTGTTTGAAGCATTATATGGAAGGAAATGCAGAACTCCTATAAGCTGGGACAATTTGGAAGATATGATACGCGTTGGACCAGAAATGCTAGTAGATATGGAAGAAAAAGTGAAAATGATTAGGAAAAGGTTGACGGAAGCCAACGACAGACAAAAAAGTTATGCAGATCGTAAACGGGTGCCTAGACAATTTTCTATTGGAGAGAAAGTTCTTTTGAGAGTGAAACCCCATAAAAGTTCAATCAAATTTGGTAAATCTTCGAAGTTGGCTCCCCGATATGTCAGACCTTTTGAAGTCCTCAAGATTATCAATCCAGTGGCCTACAAAATTGCTCTACCTCCAGCCTTGTCTAAAATGCATAATGTTTTTCATGTTTCTTACCTAAAGAAATATTTTGTAGGTAATGACAACATTCTTAAATGGAATTCTTTATAGATACAAGAGCCAGGAGTGGTTGTGATCGAGCCAATCAAGGTACTCAAAATGTGTAAACTCTGGTTGCGTAATCGAGAGCTCTTACAATGCAAAATTCAGTGGGAGCAATATGGCAAGGATAGTGCCACTTGGGAAGACTATAATGACATCCACCAAAGATTTCCATATCTTTTCAAAAACATTAATGTTAAACTATAAAAGCTTGTTTTTATGTTAAAATTTTTCTTGATAAACTCAATCATCAGGGGCGATGATTCTATAGGGGAAAGATATGTTACATCCCCTTTTTGGATTCAGTATTACTATTTATTTTTTCTTAAGTAGTGCAGTCATGTGAATATGTTTAACATCATAGAAAATAATGTTATGATTAGAAAAGATTAATTTTATGAAATCATGGATTTTTACTTGGTTATGATCAATCTGATGTTATGAATTAAAAATGTCTTTTCAATATGAAAATGAAATGATTTGATGTAAATGTGTTTTGATCAAAACATTGGTACTCTGACCACAAATTGTATGTGAGATTGTTAATGGCAGGAATAGATGGAACATGTTCACCAAGAAGCAAGAAGAAGAGAAAGTATCTTTGAGAAAGAGAGAATAGACTCTGGAATAACCAATGGGTGTTTGCCACTGAAAACAAACATCAGGTAGATAAACCTAGTTGCCTTGAGATAAGTATTGATTTTGGGTTAAGTCAATTTTGGATGAGAATGTCAAGGTTTATAAGAATAGGTCACTCTTCCTTTTGTAGTTGTCATGATGAGTATGGGTAATCAACATTTGTGTCGTAATACTCTAAATCATGTCGCTAAATATGGACGATAGATATATATTTATATATATAAATGTATACACTTGAGAATGAGTTATATGTTGTGTCTTATTTATATTGAGAAATGGTGAGCACCAACAGATTACACCATTGCACATGCACAGCAATAAATATAAAACATAGAATAATATATTATTATCTTGGATGATTTTACAATGCAGTACATTGGCTTTTTAAAGCCTTGATATTCCCGTATATAACTTCTTACGGGAAAGTAACTTCCCAAAATCTAACCAACTAATTATTTACTTATATTTATTTAACAATGTAATACTATTAATATGCCAAAATTCTCCCCTTATTACATTGTTCTTGCAATAGTACCAAGGTACCCCCCCTGAATGCTAAAAAACTCAACAAAGCTGATTACATAATATGAATACATATTTTGTAGAAGATCTTCCCCCAAAGAACAAATCCTGAACCAAGCGAGGCTCCATCATGCTGTCTCGTCTACCCTCGGAAAGGCGTCGCTTCGAGTTGTGTTCTTGAGCTCTTTAGTCCCAAGCTCTCAAATCACAGAGTCTTGAATTATTCGACAATGGCCCCTAAGAGATACGACAGATCTCTACCATGTTGTCTAGTGACCGCGAAAGGGTATAATTCAAGATCATATACTCTTTGAAGCTCGCTGGCCAACAATCCATATTGAGCTCAACACCAAACCCCAAACCTATCTCCAAAACAAAATCTTCACAAAACATACATTCTTCAAATCTGTCAGCTCCGTCAACATCAATAAAGAAAAACAAAACAACCAAAACTAAAAATGCTTCTCATGCAAAGCATCATCTCAAAGCAAGAAGCTAACTTGAGATGATGTAAAATCCTCCATCCTCCGATGCCGCCTGCCTCCAATACAATGTGCTTACATTTTATCCACTTGCATGTGAAACTCCAAAAGCCCTATCATGAGTAGCATTCAAACCTTCAATAGCATAGGAATATGAATCTCCCAAATTTCTATAAAGGATAGCATGGATGGCATCAAGAACACAAGAATAATATGTGGCCATATTCAAATGTTTTACTTTATTACTCCAAAACAAAATAATATTTCAAAATGATTGCTCCTCCCAAAGAAAAATGTCACCCTTATTTCTCCCAATCCTTCAAAAGTAAATATTTTAAATACCTTTTCCTTAATACTTATGTCTCCCTTTTAAAGACTTTTCTCCAAAATAAATTGTAAATTTCTTCCTTAAAAAAAAAAAACACTTACTCCATTTCATTATCCAAAATTTTATTTTCTCACATAAAATGTTTGACCAAAAAAAAATAACAATGTAAGATATGCTTTCTTTGAAAACCCTTACATAGTGCAGCAAACAAACCTTCTACGCAGATTTTAGAATTTCTTGTCTCTCTGCAACCACCAAGTTTATTCCAGCACTCATAGTCTCCACAACAACTAAAGTGAAGGGCAAGAAACTCTTTCTATGGATCAAGCAAACAATTATCCTCCAATAATAGCGCCATCAACCATTTTCATGTGCTCAAATAGATTTTCCATGAAGAGATTTCCTTTTTGTATTTGGTGTACACCTGGTTTTCCATCTTTGAGGGCAACTTTAATATCAAATAGCTTGCATCTCCTCACAGCAAACAATTTCCATATCAATTACTTCTAAAAGATTATTTAATGCAGATTGAATGTAAAGGATGCAATTTTAGCACATTAATGTTTTAAAAAAAAAAAACTTTACGCCATCGTCTCCTCACAGTAAAGAAAAATCATGAAAACCCTAAGTATCAAACAACAATACTCTCTCAACATCAGCAAGTTCATTTAGACAACAACAAATTCATTTGGACAGCGAGACTGAGAATGATATATGCCTCCATTTGAAATCTTAGATGCCTTTGATGCAGATTTTAACTTCCATTGGCTTTCCTCCAAACAAGCTTTCAACCTTCCATTTTAGAAAGCACAGGCTCAGCCAAATAGTTGCTCTGATACCATATTGAGAAATGGTGAGCACCAACAGATTACACCATTGCACATGCATAGCAATAAATATAAAACATAGAATAATATATTATTATCTTGGATGATTTTACAATGCAGTACATTGGCTTTTTAAAGCCTTGATATTCCCGTATATAACTTCTTACGGGAAAGTAACTTCCCAAAATCTAACCAACTAATTATTTACTTATATTTATTTAACAATGTAATACTATTATTATGCCAACAATTTAGTGATTCGGTGTAAAAGTCAAAAGTTGTGACTAAAGTCAACCCCAAACTTCGTATTGTGTTTGTGCTTCAATCATCGTCGTCGTCATAAAGCTCTACAATCGTATGATGTAAATGTTTAATTACGGAATTTGATGGATGTAGAATTATTTCTGTTGTGGGTTATCGTCGTATAAAAAAAAGGTTTAAATAATGTTTTAAACCTATGAGACCGTCGAATGTAATACCATTGGTCATATTGTAATGGTAATATACAAAATCATATATTGTAATGGTAATATACAAAATCATATATAGTTATATTTAAATATTCATTAAGGAACAATTCTTATATTCTTTAATGGTGTTAGTAATCGGGCAGTAGCTCGAAGGGTTTCACTCAAGTCGCTATTTATGATGTCTTTTATTCCATAACATTTTATTCATTCTTGAGCTTTAAACCTAAATGATTGGTCGTCAGCTTAGCAATTATTCCAAGTCATGTAATCGATTTAAACTCAAGAATTTGTTAGAGTTAGTGTGGCATCATGTCCAAAATAGAAAAACCACCACCTTGCTAACTAATAAGCTCCACCTTGCGAATAAACTGCAAGGATAGTGGAAGATAAAACAAATTTTGTGTTAGTGGTCGTGGAAGAAGGACATATGTTTATAGTCGAGCTTGGTAGTTACCAAGTAGATGGCTATGCAAATTAGTTAGGGGAGTTAGTTTTCATTTTGGACGGCAGGAAAAAGAAAAGAAAGAACTTCTTGTTATGGATATAGGGAGTCTTGGATAGAGGCTCGGGGGATCACAAGAAGATAGTAAACTACAGAGAAGTAATAAGTCCAGTAGCTCGAAGGTTGATAGGAGTCAAGTGAGGTATTTGAGCTAGGTTCTCAATTCTTCCTATATAATCTACTTCTCTTTATGTGGTCGATGTATTGTATTCATAAGCCAGAAAAGTTGATTATAACCTGTTAATCATTATGTAAAACAATAATCATTTCTAAGTGATATCGAATGTTTGGATCATGCTCAAATCTTTTAAGATCCTCAGTTAATAGCTTTAGCTTACTTAATTGTATGCCAGTGTAAATGATAACCGATGCCTTATTAGAAAGGAAAACATTTCTTATCGTCCAGGGTTAATGTCAACAACGTAGGGGCTTAAAAAGTCATATTCTCATCATTAAAAGATCATTGTTAGTACTTTGGTTTTATACAAGCTCTTTTGTGTCTAAACAGTGATCATTTATATAGACCAGAATTATGTTTAAGACTATCAAAATACTAATAGGTTGGTAGTATTATGGTGTGAAGGACATCCCATCAGGAAGTCACTATGTCTTATAACTTATAATATTAAATGATTGAGGATTTGCTCTTCAACTTTATTTCGTTCCGCAGTGTGGACCCTATGTAAGCAACGATAAATCTTTTATTCTTTTTAAACATAGTATAAACATGTGTTGGCTATTATGTGGAACTTGACTATTGTGCAAATAGGCTCTGTTTGAGAGAACAACTTGGGTCTTTTTGTTCTTTATTTGTTCTTCTTCTTTTAACAGGGTGTCAAAATAATTTCTCTTCTAGTTTCGACTTCTATAACTGTAGAATGCTACCTATGCTACCTCACCAACTGCAGAGATTAGAATGTATATGGCAGATAGTATAATACCTAGTAGGCTTAAAGCTTATGTCAGAAAGATTTCAGATATCAAATCAATGTAGGGTTTGAATAAAAGGGTATCCTTGAAGATAGAACATTTAGATTTATAAGTACTTGTTTATACAAATGAAAATTATCTGTTTAAATAATACAAAATGACTCTTTATATTAAAAAGAAATTATTATTGTATTTCAGATTGGAAGTTAGTTAATGACTCTAGTACGTAGACTAAAGCCTTGACAAAGTTGCCATCATGCTAGCATAAAAACTTTGACTCAATAACAAGTTAAAAGATGTCTCTCTATTTGACTATGTCGATAATGTAAAGTTCTATCTTTAAGAAGATAGTTTAGACAAGCATCAAACTCAATGATCCACCCAAAAAACTAGTATCAATAACTAAGGAATCAGTAAGCTAGAAATAATACCCTAATCACAAAAGTGGTAATGACTCTGAGAGTCTTAAAGTTTTGCAACAAACCAAACTAATATGCATAGAAGCATGTTGAGCCAGAAAGGCTAAGAAATTTATCATGATCAAATGTAATTGTAGGATTGCGATTAAATCAAATTGAGTTGCGGTGGGTGAACTTACTATTTGTGTTGATACAATGCTAAACATATTCAAATCCTTTGGCCAAGGTAGTGCACCTGCCTCTAGTGCATTTTTAGTTCACCGTGGTTGGTCATGGTTGTCTAGAGGGTATCTAGGGGAATTGCATGATAACAAGTTACGTAGGTCACAACACCAGTACTCAGATGGCTAACACCATTGGTTATTCTAAGTCTATCCTCTTTAAGTAGGGTAGGGACACTTCCGGGTAGGAAGGTGTGCGGGAGATCGACGGTCTGTGGTTGGAGGTTAAGCTCCTCGAAGATACTTTCTCTTCTAAACTCCAGAGGCTTGCCGAGACTTGAATTTAGATGGTCAACAATCGAGATGCAGTGACTTTGGTAAGTTTCTATTTTGAAAATGTTCTTAATAACTTTAATCATCATATTGATAAATGTTGAAGATGGATAGACCCCTTTGTGTAACTTATAATTTCATGATTCTTAATTAGTCGATGAATGAACTTCTTTGTTTTAAAATGAAAAATAATTTATCATTTTCTCCTTTTAAACTCTAAAAAAAAAATTACCTTTGGTTGAACGTAGTTTTTAAGGTGAAAACTAAATTGGGTGTTACATAATTTGATGCTTTCATTACTCTCTCTTAATTTCTTATTATCTCCTTTCACCGTGGTTGTTAAAGATTTGGAATTCCATTAATCCTTTTATGCATCCCATGGTTTTCATAGTCATCCTTCTTTGATTGGATGAATCTTTTTGGGGATATGTTCAAGATCCCCTCTTACCATTCATCATCCCCTAGATGCCTAACCCCCTCTCATGAGGTTAAGACCTAAGGGAATCTATTGCAATTCATAATTTTTTCCCTTCTCTATAATATCTTTCTAAATGACTTCTTTTACACCATAATTAGTATTTGATTTGATCTTTTCTTTATTGTTTAACCATGTTCTTGGTAATGGAACTAATTTTTGGTAAGAAAAGTGGATTCACAGACTAAAGTTCTAAGTCCAAGAGTCTTGCATGTTGTATTTATATCCCAGTGATTACAATAAAAGAATGATCAAATGATTTGCAGTAGGATTTACCATACTATAATATATTAATAGAGAATAGAACTCATAACATAGAATTTAAACATACATTTACAAAATCCAGAGAAAAGAGTAATCTTTATATTTATATATTCTTCATGGATTACAATATCAAATATTGAATCTCTTACTTATCATTGTTCTACCTATCTTATCCTTCTATCTATAGTCTATGATATACATATTATTACATTATTGACGTATCCCTTACAATTCTAATGCCTTTTCTTATTTGTTGTAGTTAGTCTAGTGCTCCATATTCTTTTTGCGGCCAAATATGGTGGATCCTGGATGATGTTCTTTCCATTATCACTCTTCTATTAATAGTCCCTCTGTTCACATTCACAAGATTTGTTGTAAGCAAGGATGCAACAGGTTGAATGGTATCGTTGAAGGTAAGGGAATCATTAGAGCAGAGCGAGCCATTTTTAATATTCCAATTTAAATCAATATTAGATATATTTAATAAATGTATAATCATTATTTGATCTCCTTTTTGTTTTTAAAGAATAGTAATTTTAATCATTTCTAAAAAAATACCTTTATTTTATAATTTAAATAATTTAAAATTTCATTCTATAAGTTTGTATTTATTTAAAAATTTCACTTTATAAGTTAAAATATTTTTTGATATATAAGATGTATAAAATATTCTATAATAATATTTTATAACTTAAGAAGTTAAGATTGATTTTTATTATAAAGATTTTATATAATAGAATTTGTACTTATAATTTTCCTATAATAATCATAAATTCTATTGTAAGAAATTTAAATTGAATAGTTTTTTCTTAACTATATAATGCAAAATATTTTTGTAAAAACTTCTTTTTTAGAGTTTAATTTTTCAACTTTTATTTCTAAATTTTAGTTTAAGATTAGAGTTTTGAATAAGTATATTTTACCACATTTTTGTTTAGTTATAGCTATCTAAACTTGTCTTAAATTATTTTTAAATTTGAATTCATTTTTCTACAAATAATTAATACCTAAAGGTGGCTTTGATACCATGTTTTTCCCTTAGCCCCTCCTTCAATCAATAGATATACTTGTATTTATTTCTTCTTAAATTTGAATTCAATTTTCTACAAACAATTAATACCTAAAGGTGCTTTAATAATACATCTTGTTGAAACTTTCAACGTCAATATTGAGATTTGGTTGCACTTTGTTATTGCAATGAGTCATTGGAATCCCAAGCTACAAATGGTAATTTTTTTCTAGGATGTTGAGGTGCACATATAAATGTCAAGCTATTTCATGATTATAAATGTAGAGATTCAAGATTCTATGAGTAAGTGAAGTCACCAAGTGGAAGATGCTAATATTTATATGATTCTCTACCAAAATCACAAAACATAGAACAAAATTTCGATGAAGTAAAGCCCAAATGGAAACCTTGGACTCATTTTTCACCAAATGTGAAGAATAACTATTAGATGTCTAATTTTATCAATTGGAGGCTTTTAAATTTATTTGTGACCTTCTATTAGCATGAACAAGTTAGGGTGAATAACTTTAACTAAGAGCTCCTTTTAATATTCACATGTAGGTTTCAATTCACAAAAATATTTGGTAAACTCTAATTAGGTAAACTCTAATTCAAATGTTGTGATGAAATCGGATGGTGTGGCTGTGCCAATACCAATACCACCTACAACCACAAACATTTAGAAAATAAAGACTGAGGAGATCACAGCACTCGTTGGGAGGAAGAGGAGAAAATGGAGTATTTCTCTGGTGCGGATGTGGTTTTAATGATTGATTCGCAGAGCGAGGATTCCGATCAGAGAAGAGCGATGCCCAGGAGTGGAGAGGGGGGAATTTGGAGGGGTTCCAGCGAGACTGATATGCCCACGTTACATTCTGAAATAACTTCTCCCAGGAACGGTGTGCTCAGATCCGATCTCCATGGTGGCGCTTCTCTTTCACCAATTTCGAGTATGAATTCACGTTCGCCCTCAGCTTCTCCCAAGGTACACTTTGAATCTTCTGCTGTTAATGAAGGTGGGCCTCGATACTGTCCGAAAGAAGACAATGTGAAGGGGGAAACTAACGGAGAGAGCGAGCGAAAGAAATCTGGGGAAGATGAGGGCGAAGTGGTGAGGTGTTCAGGCAGGGCGTCGCTGAAACTAAACCGGTTACGCACCAAAACGAGGTCGCGACTGATTGATCCGCCTCAGCCTCGCTACGAAAACAAGACGGCTACTTCAGAGACAGCCTTTGGTAGCAGACGGCTCTCAGGTCAGCTGAGGTCGGGTCCGCACAAGTGGGGCATCATCGGGAAAAATCCTGGTATGTTGGAGAAGCTGAGCGAAGAGGAAGAAGACGATCCCTTTAAAGACTGCGATCTTCCTGACGAATTTAAACGTGCCAAATGGGATTTCCTCTGCCTCTTTCAGTGGCTTAGCTTTTTGGTAATAGTGGGCGCCTTTGTTTGCAGCCTAACGATCGATTATTTTCAACGGAAGACCGTGTGGGATCTGCATCTCTGGAAATGGTGCCTCCTAGTGCTTGTTCTATTTTCTGGAAGGCTTGTTTCTGGCTGGGCTATTTGTATTGTTGTCTTCTTTGTAGAGAGAAACTTTCTACTCAGAAAGAAGGTCCTTTATTTCGTGTATGCGTTGAATAAAGCTGTGCAGAACTGTCTGTGGTTAGGGTTTGTTCTTCTCGCGTGGCATTTTCTCTTCGACAAAACCCTAGAGAGGGAGACCAAGAGTAAGTCCCTGCATTATGTTAACAAGATTCTGGTCTGTTTGCTGGTGGGCACCTTTATATGGCTGGTGAAAACATTTCTGGTGAAGGTTTTGGCATCTTCGTTTCATGTGAGCACTTTTTTCGATCGGATACAAGAGTCTCTCTTCAATCAGTATGTGCTGGAAACCCTATCTGGGCCTCCATTGATTGAAATCGAGGGAGCCCAGATGAGAGAGGCTGAGGTTAATATTGACCTTAAACGTTCTTCCAAAAGTGGTTTCCTGCATAAGGCCGGAGCTACAACTCCCAGAAGTGGGATGATCGGTAGAAGTGGGCGTTCCATGGGGGTTCGATCGGGCATTAGAGAAGACAACGACAGAACACAAGACGAGGGAATCAGCATCGACCATCTGCACAGGTTCAACCAGAAGAATATCTCGGCGTGGAACATGAAGAGGCTGATCAAGATTGTGAGACATGGAGCATTGGCCACTCTCGACGAGTCATTCAAGAACGCGGCTACAGAAGACGAGTTTGTCACGCTGATAAGAAGCGAGTGGGAGGCCAAAGCTGCTGCCAAAAAGATTTTTGAAAATGTTGCACAGCCGTGTGCCAAGTAATGTTTCTTTTTTGCTTTCGCTACTTGCCAAGGTTTTCTTCTGTGTCATGTAAACCTATTTTTATTTTATCCAGGCATATAACTATAGAGGATTTGATGAGATTTCTACGGGAAGAAGAAGCACTCAAGGCAATGGCTCTCTTTGAAGGGGCTCAAGACACTAATCAAGTGAATAAAGCGGCTCTTAAGAACTGGGTGGTAATTTTTCTAAGAGCCTTGTCAGAGTCAATTTTATAGTTGATAATGAAAGCTCTTGGAAAAGCTGTCTCAATTTTGTTTACATCAACGTTTTGTTGATAAGCTAATATTCTGTTATCATCTTGATAATGGACGGAGTGTGATGGGAGCGTTGATATAAATAAAAATGACACAGCTTAAGCTTTCTTAATATGGACTGTGAAAATCTTATGCACATTAATTTTATGGGTGTTTATAGATCCATCAAGTTTACAAATGTTTGCAGGTGAACGTTTTCAGAGAGAGAAGGGCTCTAGCCCTTACATTGAACGATACAAAGACTGCAGTGAGCAAATTACATCGAATGGTGAATGTCGGGGTTGTTTTAGTCATCGGAGTAATCTGGCTTCTCATACTTGGTATTGCTACAGCGCACATCCTCGTAGCTATATCTTCGCAATTGTTGTTGGTGGTTTTCGTGTTTGGAAACACATGTAAGACAATATTCGAGTCCATCATCTTCCTCTTCGTAATGCATCCCTTTGACGTTGGGGACCGATGTTCAGTGGATGGAGTCCAAGTAAACTATTTCTGTCTTCAACGACTTCTTGCTTGTGCTAAGTTATTATTTATAATCGTCTTCTCTTCCACTAACAATAGTATTGTTTCCTCCAGATGGTTGTGGAGGAGATGAACATCCTAACAACAGTGTTTCTGAGATACGACAACATGAAGATTTGGTATCCTAATTCGGTTCTCGCGACCAAACCCATCAGTAACTTGTACAGGAGCCCTGACATGGTAGACACCGTAGAATTTGTCATTCACATTGCAACAACCAAGGAACAGCTTGACATAATGAAAGAGAGGATCAGAAGGTAATTAGATTTATATATAGTTATTAATGAAAATTTTGCCACTGTACCAATCATAAAGCTGCAAAGGGGCCATATGGTACACAGGTAATTGAAAAGATTTTTAGTAGGGGAAGAAGTAGTGAATACCTATATTATGTTATTAGTAAAATGATTTACTAGTGTATTTGCAGGTATGTAGGTGAGAAAGCAGAGTATTGGTACCCACACCCCATGATAGTGGTGAAGGAGATCGAGGACATGAACAGGATGAAGATGATAGTGGGGTTAAAGCACAAGATGAATCACCAAGACATGGGGGAGAGATGGTTGCGAAGGTCTCACTTGATAGAAGAAATGATCAGCATTTTCAGAGATTTGGATATTGAATATCGCCCGTTACCGTTGGACGTTAATCTTCGAACGACACCCCTGCCCGCCCTCATTTCAAACCGACTTCCTTCCACGTGGATGACGTGACGTCTATATGTATTTATGTAGGAATAAGGGAACCCTATTCTATTTGTATTTATGTATGGGATAAGGGAACCAAATTCTGCAATCGTCTCTTAAGGAAATCTGTCGTGCTATGCACGTTTGCAAATAGAAATGAGTGGTTGCACATTAGCGTTAACAATTTTGCAAATTTTTATGCCGTAGTTGTTCCTCTCTTAGTGTTAGCACATTAGTCTTATGTTAAGAAAGTGACATAACACAGTTAGAAGAGATTCAATCAGCATTGGCAAGCATCAAAATAAGAGAAAATAAGTTAAGAGATCAACTAGAAGAGGCAAAATCTTGGCACAGGTTGTATGTGGTCCATCACACAAGCAAAAAGAAATTACCAAGAAACAAATTAAAAGACAAATAAAAGAGAAAAAAGATAAATATGACAAGGAGGTAAATATTATCATCAAAGGTTTGAGGGACTATGGTGGGACAAAGAGAATTGATCTCCTAACAAGAGACTTCCTTAAGGAAAAACTAAAGTGGACAAGTCTTATTCAACAAGCAAACAGGATTGGAAAGAAGATAGAAGAAGGAAGGAATACGCATGTAAGAGTTGTCTTGAGAAACATAGATGATAAGAACACAATCCTAAAGAACAAAGGGTTGCTTAAAGGCACTCACATATTCTTAGATGAAGACTTGACATTTACATAACAAGAAGAGTGAAGGAAGGAGTGTGAGAAAGTGAAAATAATAAAAGATGAAGGAAAGTGGGCATGGATGAAAAATGTGAAAGCTCAAATCAAAGAGCGATTATCACACAAGAAATAAGGATTTGGAGCCCCACGAGAGTATCTACACATGATAAGTTAGAATTGCAGAGAATACCCATGGAGAAGAGGACTGGGTTTGGGATCCACAGTGGAGGGTAAAGACATTATTATTCTGACTGAAATATATGAACATGATGGATACAAAGTCCCAGACTTTGAAGGTTACAAGAAAATGTTAGTTTGGAATAAAGGGATGGAAATAGGTAAAGGACATGGGTGGTCACAGTACTAATAAGAGAAATGTGGGGTGGAACCATGAAAATAGAAAAAGAGGATCCAAATAAGTAGTACATTTAGTTAAAAATAATAGATCTAGTGAAGACACAATTAGGTTGGTTTCTTGTTACTTTGCCCCCAAAGGGTCAAAGTTCTACAAAAAGAGAAATCTAGACAATGAAGACCCATATGCGGCTTTAAAGAAAGACATCTCAATTTTTAGTACTACAAGAGAAATTGTCTTAATGGGTGATTTTAATGCAAGGAAACAAACAATCAATCTCTTTAGTTGAGCAGAGAAGAAGGAGGGGACAACAATCCTTTATGGCTAGATGAAAGTGGCTCAAACCAACTTTGGGAAAGAATATCACAAGACAAAATAGAAGTGTGACACACTTTGTAGTGGAACTATTGGGACTATGTATCTTGTATGACATGGTTATTTGTAACTAAATGAGAACTTGGCCAAGATCGAGTGGTATCACATGTAAACATACAATGGTCAAAGTCTAGTACATTATGTATTCTACTCTCAAAAATCAACGGCTAGGTTGCTGGAGTTTGGCATTGGGGATTATCCTATGGAGCTGAAATTTGATCATATACCTCTCCTTGTTAAATGGATTTCTCACAAACAAACAAAATGAAAGGTAGGTCCAACACATACAAAAGAAAGCTCATCCACAAGGTAAAATCATTGTGAATAAAACAATTAGGAGCTCTTCACTGCTACCCTTGAAAAACACCTTGAGATGACTAAAAACAACTTTGGGCACAAGGATAACAATAAAACAAGGAACCATATCTACAGCAATATACTGATCCCTTTAATTCACAAGGCTTTAAAGGTGTGCAAGAGATCTCGGCCTAAGAATGGGGTGTCAAATACTTTCCCAAATAACATGTGGTATAGTAAAGAGTGCAAGGCTGCAAAAAGATCCTTCAAAGAGAACAAGACAAACATATAAAGCAAGAAAAAATATGAGGAATTGATAAAATCTGAAAAAGAAAGTTTTGTAATCTTAAAAAGGAAAGAATTAATAGTTTTGGGTAAGCACAACCCCAAATTCTTTTTGAGGGAGATGCAAAAATAGAGAAAACAAATAAAAAATAATATCATAGAGGTTCAATGGTTAGATTATGTGAAGCTACTTTATGAACGAACCCAAGAGGAAATTAACCCTCCCATAATCAACATGTCTACCAAGCTCTTTTCAGTGGAAGATATCAAATAAGGTATAAAGAAATTAGCAAGTGGTAAAGCTCAAGATATAGATGGGATACAAGCTAAATTTTAAAGTGAGGAGTTCAGCACCTTGCTCCACACATCAAAAGAATTTTTAATGGTGTCACATAGGGGGCTTTTCGATGGAGTGGACAATTAGTGTCGTTATACCGTTCTACAAGAATGGAGATTTCAATAATCCCTCTAATTATTAAACTATCATGGTCAATCATCTTTTTGGTAAAATTTTCAGGAGCTTGATAGAATGCATAATCAACAGTTGGGCAGAAAAAGAAGGAAAAAGAGAAAAAGGGTAGGATGGATTTAGACCAAGGTACTCTAGTGTTGATCACTACATCACTCTTAGGAATTTGATTAAAAAAGTTTGGGACACCCAAGGAGGGGAAGAATTTTGTTGCTTTTTTAATTTAAAAAAAGCCTTTGACATGGTTTCTAGGGACAAACTTTGGAAAATAATGCAAGAACTTGAGCTTCATGATTAGTATAGGGTTGTGGTGCATAAGCTTTATGAACAAGTTAGAGAAAAAAGTGGGTGATGCAGGAGCATCCTAGGTGAACAAACAATCTCATCAACCAAAAAGTACAGGTTCAATTTCTTCTAATTTCATCTATTTGGGATCTAATGGCATTTCTTGACATTGGATGTGATTGGCATAGTTAAAATTGCAAAGTTGCAGTTTCAGTCTCGGTGCATAACAAGGTAGTTTTACTAAAAGAATTGTGCAGAGTAATTTATGAATTTTAGTGATAAACCTCTGATAGGAAGAATCCTAAGAACATTCAAGAATTCTACGTGAAGGTTTCATAGTCAAATTCCTTCTGGTTTCTGAAATTTTTAAGTTTTGTGACTTATGCTAGCAGTTTGGTGAAAACACAATTTATGGAGTTCTATAGCACTTGAGACCAAACTATTTGGTTGAGGTCTTCAGAATGTTGAGATGATTAGCCCTATACATTTTGGTCAGGTTTCAAGCTTTTGGTGAAAAGTTATGGCCAAAGTCAGCTTTCAGCTTCATGACCGTCTTGTCGCAGTTGCATAAGTGAGTTTCTCCAGTGTTTGAGTAGAGTTCTAAGGAAGAATAGGATAAGGAGGTTGATACTCCCTCAACTATGAATTAACTCACTTCATCCAAGTATAACATTCTTTCAGAATTAGAGATATTCTCTTACTTTATGGGTATAATACTTGGAAATGGTTATGGTGACACTTCTCTAGCATTTCGGCTACCCATGTTGTTCAGAGTTGGGTTTGAATTTTAAAGCTGCAAAATCAAGTTTGACTTAGCAGGAGTTAGGTTTATAGAAATTGGTGTAGACATGCTAGCCAAAGCTTGTATCCCATGCTAAAAGGTTATCATTCCCATTCAATTCTCTATATGTAGATCCATATCACAAGGCATATAATGCTCTTGGGTCATATTATAGCTTCAATCAGACATTTATTTTGGTCCTGGGTGAGATAGATTTGGTCCAACCATATAATATGTTTACATATAAAGACTCATGGGAGGATTTAGTTTATCTCCACTATGTAAACATAGGCATTATGTATCGAAGAGACCGGGACAGTCATAGTAAAAGACAAGGTTGTGGTTCAAATGATTACTCCACCTCATCAATGACACCATGCTCAGTGTACAAATCTCTATAGAAAACTAAGTGGTTCCTCCAAAAGACTATAGAGGTTTATTGTGGCAATTAGGATTCCACATATGTGTTGAATAAGATCAAAAGTGTGGAGGGAGTAGCCGTGTGGAAAATAGAAGTGGAGGTGAAACATTTATAGGGGCTCCACTTCCATTTTGGGAGATTAAGGGGTTCAATCCATATAGAAAGGGTGTGGAGTTTTGAGTGGGTGGAGCCAAGAAGGGAAATAGTGGTCGAATAGATGAAAGTAGAGTGAATAGAGGAATGGGATGTTGTTGTAAGGGTCACTCTAGAAGATAGAGGAGATTGTGAAAAGGAATTGAGGAGGTGTTAGCATGAGAAGAATGGAACAATGTTGAGTGTTGTGAAGCCAAAGTAGAAAGTGTGCATCTGTTTGAAGGAAGATTATGTAGTTATGAGATGGAATGAAGACTGCAGAAGGCTAGTTTTACTAAAAACTACTGTAGCTTGACTGTAGAGATTTATGTATATAATTTTGAATTGAATAAAACAACAAAAGTTTGTTTGTGTTCCATATATTGTGTGAGTTATAATTTGTGAGTTTGTAATTTGGTGTGAGTCTATTTGAGCAAGAGGGAGTACCTCTTGCATCAATTGGTATAAGAGCAAGTAATCCTAAGAGTGGAGAGGATCCACTAGGTCCTATAAGAAGAGGAAGCAGTTGTGAAGAGCTCAAAATAATCATTGCAGGTGTTGAAGTCCTAAGCAATTGAGAACTAGAAGCTGCAAAGAAGTTTTTTGTAGAATGTGTGATGTGGGTAGTGACAGATTGCAATAGTGAATGAGATGGGTATACTCATGAGGAAGAATCCCATGATATGGGAAGGCTGGAATAAGTATCAAAAGAGGTAGATCTCCTTGATGGTGGCTGATATAAATGAGAGATTGGATAGGATTGAAGTAGCAAAAAGAATTGGCCAAACATGATGAAGATAAGCATGAGGTTGCAATAGTATGATTGGATAAGAGCATGGAAGAAGAGGGAAAGAGTGAATTTGTAGTAGTGGTTGAGTGTCCTTTGGAGGACGTGAAAGCCCTAGCAAATGAGAGTGCAATTGAGAAAAAGGTTGTAGCTGAAAATGAAGATGAAGAAGTTGAGGTTGCAACAATAAAGCTTCATAATATTACAGTGAATGGTGAAGACAAGGATGATTTAATGTTGTATATTTTAGCAGTAGAAGAAGAGTGGTTTGACAATCTCGTTGGTGGAGGTGTGGAGATGAACGATGTAGCAAAAAGTGAAGAAGAGGAAGTTGGAGTAGCGAAAGAGAATGGTAAATTTAGAAAATTTTGAGTTTGGTTTGCTTTTATTTGCAAAGATGAAAGTATAGTATTTAGTTATAGATTGGTGTGAGGATAGTGCACATTTGTGTGTAGAGATTATAGTTGATGTTGCAGGCAAAACTTGGTGGAGGTGGTTGATCTATGGTGGGATTGATCCCACGAAAGAGGAGAGAAGAGAAGTGATATAGGAGCATCCCTAGTTCAAGAGCAATGTTGTATCAACCAAAAACATTTGCATTTTAGTTTGTTTGCAGTTCAGTTTGTTTCCTTTCATTTCCAGTTTAGTTCAGGCAGTTCAATCAATAGCAGTTTCTATATTTTGGTCTACATTCTACTATAGTTGCAACTTAGACCTTGTAGAGATGGATTTAGCATCTAGATTCATTCATCTACAACATATCCAAAATTTAGAGCATTTGTATCAATTACCGGAAAGATATTTCTATCAGAAGATCTACTATTTTCTCATAACAGAGCATCTTACTAGTCTTAGACAATCAACTAAAGGAGAAGACCTGCAGAGCATTTCACGAACTTCAAAGCTTAATGACACGACTCAATGTTGTTGGGTTCATGGCTGACCTTCCCCAAGATATGCACATCATTCCATTCATTTGCAGAGTTCTATTCATTTAGGTCTGACCTATCCATGTACACAAGTTACAGCTCTTCATTGGAGTTTGTGATCTTCCTTGGCTGACGACGCGAAGGAATCTTATGTTTTGGATATGGTATATAATGATGTAATAGATCCCTAGGAAAGGAAGTGATCGATAATTTAGAAATTGATAGTTTGGATTCTTTGCGAAAGGACTTCAAAGCTATATCTTGTGTATATTCTGATATTCTGTAATTAGGCCTATGAGCCCTAGTTGTAAGCCCGCATGTTGCTGATCCATTTGTATTGGAATTCTATGATATACTGAATGAATGAAGCTACATTTGTTTCTTATCTTGAGTTGGTTATGTTGTGTTCACTCTAGCTGCATGGTCTAGATAGTTCTCTTTGAGAACCCTCCTAACCGTGACTGCACCAAGTGGTATCAAAGAAAAAGTTTGAATCTTTGGGAGTGAATTGAGAGAAGTTGGCAAAGGAATTCCATAAGATCTTGCTTTGGATAGATCATCGAATTGAGGCAGGTTACATGTGTCACAACCAATCGCCAATTGTGAGGCAGTTGTCACCTTGTAGCCCGATCACCGAATTTGAGGCAGTTTGCACTTGATCCTAGGAAGATGCTGTTGAGGAGAATCCCTGTCGTTGGTTGGTTGAGATGATGGTAATGATGAAAATGATGAAAATGATGAGAATTTTATTGGTTGCTATCAAGGAAGATAGGCGAAGAGGATTGACACCTAGACCTAATGTTGAAAGTGATGATGAAGAGGAATTTCAATCTATGGAACAAATTGGTGAAAACCTAGGAGGTGATGAAGAAGAAGAATCAGATCAAGTCAAGATGTTGCAAGCTATTTCAAAGATCGAGAAAAGACCTAGAGTTGATGTACCAAATTACACTGACAATTTGAACCTTGGAGAGTTGATTGATTGGATAAATGACATGGAAGAATACTTTGAATATGAAGAAGTTGAAGATCCCGAGAAGGTGAAATTTGCAAAGACAAAGTTGAAAAGACATGTTGCTATATGGTGGAAAGAAGTTTAGTTGGATAAGAATAGAAGAGGAAAAGAAAAGATTACACAGTGGGATATGATGGTGACAAAATTGAAGAATTAGTTTGTACCTGCTAACTATGAGTTGGAGTTGTTGAAAAGATTGTAGAACCTAAGACAAAAGGAGAAATCTGTGAAGGAGTATATTGAAGAATTTCATAAGATGATCATAAGGATAGGACATAGTGAAGCAAGAAAGGAGAAAATGGCTAGATACATCAATGGACTAAGATTGAACATTCAAGAAGAATTAAGTTTGGTAAGGATGATATCTTTGGGGAAAGCATATCAGTTTGCCCTGAAAGTTGAAGAGAATTTCAATAAGAGGCATGATTAAAGACAGAGAGGCATAGGAGGTAAATTTTAGAGAGGTAGAACATTTTTCAGAGGAGAAAGATCATTTGCGGAGTAGAACAGATCAGAGAACACATTCAAGAAGGAAGATAGAGATAACAATGCATACTGGAAAGCTGATAGAAATTTTTACAACAGAGGAAACCCTAGTTTATACTAGAGTGAAGGATACAAAAGAGAAGGAAGAGGACTTGATAGGAGAACATTCAGAGGAACTTGCTTCAATTGTGGTAGTGAAGGACATAGAGCATTTGAATGTAATTAGGGGAGTACAAGTAAGAGGACAGAGAATAGTCAAATAGTAGCTTATGTGAAAGAAGAACCTGTTGGATCACCTAGTTCAGTTGGTAAACCTGAGAAAAGAGAATCACTTGTGATGAGGAGAGCACTATTTCAAGCAAAGGAAAATGAGGAACCACTGTAGAGGAAAAGTTTGTTCAGAACCAGATGTAAATCCAGAGGTAAATGTTACAAAGTTGTTATTGATAGTGGTAGTTCACACAACCTAGTTTCAGAGGAGATGGTGACTAAGTTGAAGTTGGAAAGATTGAAATACCCTAAGCCCTATCAGATAGCATGGATTCAGGATGATCATAAGGTACTGGTGAGTGAACAATGTTTAGTGAAATTTTATATTGGATCATATCATGATGAGGTATTGTGTGATATTATGCCTATGGATGTATGTCATATCTTGTTGGGTAGACCTTGGTAGTATGATAGAAAAGCTATACATGATGGGAGAAAGAATACATACACTATAACATCAAATGGGAAGATAATTACTTTGATTCATTTGGAAGATAATCCTAAGAATGATGTATGTGGAAATGCTAGAATCTGTTTGGTAGATGGAAGAAAATTTTTGGATGGTTTGAGACATGAGAATATGTGTTATGCTTTGATTCCTAAGAAGCCTGAAACATTGAAAAAGGATACTGAAGAATCACAACTAGAGGAGATAACTAATTTATTGACAGAATATGAAGACATCATTTTAGACAATGTACCTAAAGGATTGCCACCAATCAGGAGTATCAGTCATCACATGGATCTTATACCTGGAGCTACTTTTCGTAACAAAGCATCGCATAGAATGACACTGGCAGAGAATGAAGAATTGAATAGACAGATATATGAGTTGTTGAGAAAAGGTTTGATCATAGAAAGTTTGAGTCCTTGTACAGTACCTGTAGTGTTAGCACCAAAGAAAGATGGAGAATGGAGGATGTGTATAGACTCTAGAGAAATCAACAAGATCACAGTTAAGTATAGATTTCCTTTACCTAGGATTGATGATATCATGGATTGTTTGAGTGGAGCAAAATATTTCACAAAGATAGACTTAAAGAGTGGATAGCATCAGATCAGAATCAAAGAAGGTGATGAATGGAAGACTACTTTTAAGACAAATGAAGGATTGTATGAGTGGTTAGTGATGCCTTTTGGATTGACAAATGCACCTAGTACTTTCATGAGATTGATGAATGAAGTTTTAAAGAAATTCTTGGGTAAGTTTGTTATTGTATACTTGGATGATATTCTAATTTTCAGTAAGACAAAAGAAGAACATTTGTACCACTTGAGACAAGTATTGCAGAGGTTGAGAGAAGAGAAGTTGCTGATAAACATCGAGAAGTGTAGTTTCATAAAGGAAGAATTGGTTTACTTGGGATTTGTGATTTCTGCAGAGGGATTGAAGATTGACCTTGAATCTAAAGTAAGAGCAATAGTTGAATGGCCTACACCAGAGAGCTTTGGAGAAGTTAGATCATTTCATGGATTAGCTAGTTTCTACTGGAAGTTCATCAAAAATTTCAGTTCAGTTTGTAACCCTATGACAAAAACAATGAAAGGTGACAGAAAATATTTCAAGTGGGTATCAAGAGTAGACAAAAGTTTTGAGTTGTTGAAGCAGAAAGTGATAGAGCAACCTATATTGGCATTACTAGATTTTAATAAGGTATTTCAATTAGATTGTGATGGAAGTGGGAATACAATAGGAGCAGTATTAAGTCAAGAAGGTAGAACTATAGCATATTTCAGTGAGAAGTTGAATGATGCAAGGAGAAGATATTCAGTTTATGATCAAGAGTTCTATGCCATAATTCAAGCCTTGAAGAAGTGAAGACAGTACTTGTTGCCTAAGGAGTTTGTGTTGTCTACAGATCACCAAGGTTCACAATATTTGAACAGTTAAGAAAAGTTGAATCAAAGACATATGAGATGGATAGAGTTCATGCAGAGTTATACTTTTGTACATTGTAGCATAGGAGTGGAAAATCAAACAAAGTTGTTGATGCCTTAAGTAGGAGAATAAACTTGTTGATAGAGATGAGATTTGAAGTTTTAGATTTTGATGACTTGAAGCATATGTATGAGGGAGACAATGATTTTGCAGAACCTTGGAAAGCATGTAAGGAACTTGTTGTGATAGATAGGAGCAAGTGGTTGGATTATTTCATTCAGGAAGATATGTTGTTCAAGGGAATTCAGTTGTGCATACCTAGAAGTTCAATGAGATATAACTTGATCAAGGAGAAACACAGTGGTGGATTGGCAGGACATTTTATCATTGATAAGATAGTGGCTTTGGTGAGTGAAAATTACTTATGCCCTCAGATACATAAGGATGTTAGGAAATTTGTGCAAAGTTGTATATTTTGCCAAGTTGCAAAAGGGAGTAGCTAGAATACTGGATTATATAAACCTTTGACAGTACCAGAAAGACCTTGGGAAGACATAAATGTGGATTTTGTAATGGGATTGCCGAAGACACAAAGAAGACATGATTCAATATTTGTAGTGGTGGACAGATTTTCAAAGATGGCACATTTCATACCTTGTAAGAAGACAATTGATGCAGTGCTTGTAGCTGACCTATTTTTCAAGGAGATTGTGAGATTACATGGATTACTTGAGAGCATAATTTCAGACATAGATACAAGATTTCATGGATACTTTTTGAAGACACTTTGGAAGAAGATGAAGACAGATTTGAAGTTCAGTTCAACATTCCATCCATAGATTGATGGGCAGACAGAGGTAGTGAATAGGAGTTTCAGAAACTTATTGAGATGTTTGGTTGGAGAGAAGACAGGAAGTCAGGATTTGATTGTTTCACAAGTAGAGTTTGCATACAATAATTTAGTGAATATGAGTACTGGAAGAACACCTTTTGAGATTGTTGCTAGAGTAAACCCCAGAGGAATGGTAGAATTAAGAGATCTTAGTTTAGAAGACAAGAGAAGTGTAGAAGTAGAAGAATTTGCAGTCCACATATGGAGACAATGCATGATCAGGTAAAGAAGCATTTAGAGGAGATGAACAACAAGTATAAGGAGCAGGTAGATGAGAAGAGAAGACACAAAGAATTTGAAGTTGGAGATGAAGTGATGGTATATCTGAGAAAAGAAAGATTTCTAGTTGGGACATATAACAAGTTGAAGATGAAGAAGTTTGGACCTTGTAGGATACTTAGAAAATTTGATTCAGGAAATGTATATGAAGTAGAGTTACCAGAGACATTGGGCATATCACCTATTTTCAACATTGTAGACCTATATTAGTATCATGAAGCAGAGTTTAGAGACAACATTGAAGAAGCCTTGAAGAAGTAGTTACGACAACAAGCACTAGAGTAGATTGAAGACATTTTGGATAGTAGAATTGGATGCAACACTAGAGGAAGACAATACAAAGAATACCTTGTGAAGTGGAAATGTAGATCAGAAAAAGATTCATCATGGATTTCTTAGGCTGAGGCAGACTATCTTGATTTCCCTCTAGGCCCAGAAAAATGAGGGACTCACTTTTTCAATAACCATGGATGTCTGATGTAGGACCATCCCTAGTTCAAGAGAAACTTGCATCAACCAAAAATATTTGCATTTTAGTTTGTTTACAGTTCAGTTTGTTTCCTTTCATTTCTAGTTTAGTTCATGCAATTTAGTCAATAGCAGTTTCTGTATTTTGATCTGCATTCTACCATAGTGACAACTCAAACTTTGTAGAGCTAGATTTAACATCTAGATTCATTCATCTACAACATATCCAAAATTTAGAACATTTAGATCAATTACTAGAAAGATATTGCTATCAGAAGATCAACTATTTTCTCAGAACAGAGTATCCTGGCAGTCTCAGACAATCAGCTAAAGAAGAAGACCTGTGTAGCATTTCATGACCTTCGAAGCTTAATGACACATCATTCAATGTTTTTGGGTTCGTGGCTGACCTTCCCCAAGATCCGCACATCATTCTATTCATTTGCAGAGGAGTTCTATTCATTTAGTTCTGACCTATCTGTGTACACACGTTACAGCTTTTCATTGGAATTTGTGATCTTCCTTAGCCAATGTGGAGGAATCTTATGTACTGAATATGGTATATAATGATGTAATAGATCCCTAGGAAAGGAAGTGGTCGATAATTTAGAAATTGATAGTTTGGATTCTTTACGAAAGGACTTCAAAGCTATATCTTGTGTATATTCTGATATTTTGTAATCAGGCCTATGAACCCTAGTTGTAAGCCCACATGTTGCCAACCCATTTGTATTTGATTTCTATGGTATACTGAATGACTAAATCTACATTTGTTTCATATCTTGAGTTGGTTCTGTTGTGTTTACTCTAGCTGCACAGTTTGGATAGTTCTCTTTGAAAACCCTGCTAACTATGACTGCACCAAGAAGTGAGTAATTGGAGGAAGAGAAGAGAGAACCATTGGTGGAGGAGGATGGTTTATTGTGGATGTGAGTCCATGAGAGGAAGGAGGAATAAGGTGTACACTTGGTGGAGGAAGACAGAAAGTGTCCTAGCTAAGTGTTGGAAGAGGCAGAGGAAGAAATTCTTTCTATATAAATCAGTGATGGAGTTTGGTGCACGTTGTTTACAACTTGAAAGGGTAGTTCTATTACGTAATTCCATTTTATGAGTCCTACTCAAAAAAATTTCCTACCTAGTTTAAGGTACACTACCCATAAACTATATCAGATAAATAAATAAACGCTCAAATTCTCATTAATATAAAATTGAAATGATACATCTTCTATATATATCAAAATGTCATATTACATCTCACATGTACAAGTGCCTAGTCCAGGTGTTAGCACAAGAAATATGATATACAAAATGATACAACTCTAGCTCTCATGCCATATAGTCAACACTATACAAATAATGATGTACAAATACAAGTAATGATATATGAATATAGTTATTGTCACTGGCTGCCACTAACTCACGTAGTCATCCATAAAGCTAAGAGACGAGAACATGGATTAGGCACTTTTCTGCCCAACCACGAAGCTTACACTTCCCTAGAATTCTTCCTACTTTGAAGAAAACCTGACCTTGCACAAAATGCCTACCAACCTGGAAACAATAGGCAAGATGGAAACCCGGTGCAGCCTGATATATCTACATGAATTTCTAACATGAACATGCAATGTCTTACTATTAGGATATGACAGAGAATATAGTTCAAACTAGGAAAACATTCATCTATTTCAATGAAAACATGGCTTTGGCCAAAGCACTTATGAATATACCAATAGATCCTAAAAAGGGGATCAACCTTCTCTATTAGCCCATATTCAGCACCCTTTCCTAGAAAGTAAACCCATCACACATAGAAAATTAAACTACTTTATTTACAAAGACAATCCATGGCATAATATGCATATGCCCAATAAATAATTCTTTTTTCTTTTCATGCAAAATTTAACGTGAATTGCAAATTACTTTTCTTACAAATATGAGATCTATGATGATTCTCTATGCATATTATACTTCTAACATGAACTTCACGTGATATTTATTTCAAATGCAAAACTATCAAAAATTCACGTTTTCCTAAGGATATTCATACTATTTTTGTAACAAGGATAAAGAGATTTCAGTCATATAAAGAAAGATGCAAGTATTTTTGTAGAGATTTTATATTCGATAAATGGAGATACCAAATTTGTACCATAACTTCATAAAATTTACATTGTAAACAATAAAGATAAATCTCTATATAAATATATTAAATGCACATACTTATATATTTAAACAAATGTTTATCCTTTTGGACATTGAATTCAAGATCACAAACCCCCATGTATTCACCCCTAGATTGGTAACCATGTGCTTAATGTAAACCATCTTTGTAGTAATAGTGATTAGATAAAAAAAGCCCACAAATAGGCAGTCAACGTAAATGCATTTTAATCAGTTGCGATATACCCAGTTGTGCCCCCCAATATGATTAATAAGCTTATGAAGGTATACTTATTAGGCCAAGCTTGCTTTCTAAATTCAGTATTAGCAATTGCTACAAGAATTGGGGTTAAAGACCTGAACATGATAAAAGTATCTATTGACCTATTTTCGTCTGTCCAGAGCCAAATAGCCTACCTTCAAAATCTTATTGAAATCCCTTGATAACTTAACCTTTGTAGGCCTGAAATCCCTCAAATCTTAGTTAATTCCTTGTTAAAATCCTAAAAAATTCATCTGGGAAATCCTTGCAAAAACCTAGAAAATTTAAAGCTTTTGCCTTATTATTTGCCCCTCTTTTGGCCTTTATCAGAAAACTTTCATGTTCATGAACTAGCAAAAAATGACTAAGGAAAGAGACATATCCTTCCCTTTGTCAGTGAAATCCAAAAATTTAAACTTTTCTAAAGTTCAAAAAATTTGTAGGTTTGCTGACTTGGCGATTTGCCGATTGAAGAGAAGGGAGCCGACTTCTTTAAATTTGTCTAAGGCAGAAAAAGGATAAAGGGGCACCTTTATTGGTGTTTCTTCCTAGTCGTGAACTTTCAAAAAGTTTAAAGGTTGCTTTAGTTCACCGATTGGGCGATTTCCTGATAAGGGGAAGGCAAAGGAATAAACAAGGAGAAGGGTTTGAAAGTTTGACATTTTGCCAACAAGGAAAAATAGAAATCATAGATTTGGCTAAATAAATGATGTTTTCCCCTTTATCGGCGAAGTAAGAAAACTGTGAACCTTTCAAAGGTTCAAAAATCGTCAAGTTCGATGACATGGATTTTTGTCGATAAGGTGGGGAGGCTAAGTGAAAGGTGTTAGGCCCAGATTGAAAATGAGGGTAAAATGATAAATTGTATTGATTTATAAAATAGAAAATTACATATGTTTATATAGGGAGAAGAACAGTTTAACTATCTGTCAAATGGATCAAAACTTTATCCAATAGGTAAACACAATAACCATATGGGCTAACAAGGACAGGAATCAATAAATTACTCTTCTAGAGACTTAGACTCATTAGGATCAATCTGAATCCTAAGTCACTTATATAAAATTACGTAGTAGGCCCATATATTGCACCAAGGAATTTCTGTAAGTTCATTCGATAAGAATGCTCTGAGGACCTTGTACCCACCCTTGGGTTTCAAGCAACCAGCGAGGTGCAGGATCAATCCTCCTAAAGATTCTTCTAAGTATCAGTGACTTCCATTATTCTGATATCATATAAACATTACACTTAAAATGAATACGTGCTCAAGAACACACATCAACACTCAAGTGAAAGGTAACAATTCTAGCTATCATGCATGCTATTTGCAAAGACTGCCACATCAAAAAACTCTTCTAGACTTTCCATCCATCTCTCTCTTTGCAATTGTTGCATCAATTGGCGCCACCTTAGGGCTTGTTATCCAAAAGTAGTTCTAGCATCCCAAAATTGATAGTATCTTCCCAAACTAGGAGTCCATGAATGATATCAATTTCCCAATAGTCAATAGTTGTCTCTAGTACTCATCTAGTTATCCATAAAACCATATAGTCTCACCTCCAAAGGAAACCAATACCATTAATACCTTAGTGCCAAATAATCCAAAAGAACAGATCGTCTCAAGGCCCTCTCATAGGACCCCTCCTCACGTTTCCTAATACCTTGCTCGCGTTTGTTTAAGGTGTTATCCTCCAAGAGGAAGGTATGCAAGAAACACACACATATATCTAGGGGGATGGATGGATTATGACTATCCTATACCAGTCCTATTTGCAACCCCCATCCTTGCAATAGAATACCCCAAGCCACCTACTCCCCCATACAACCTGCGAGGGGCCCCTCCTGGATAAGGTAGTTTACAGAAGTCACATTATTCCACACATGCCAGTAGTTGTAACAATAAAATGCCTCAAATCAAGAAGAATTAAGTAAAACAAGTCCATAAGTTAAATTCTCAATTAGAATACATTAAAATAAAACAAGCCAAGAAGAAGTGAAGATCAAAGATAGCAACCATTGCAACATCCCAAATTTAACAAAGAACAAGTCCTTGAGGCAAAAGGACTATCTCAAAATTAAAATAACTAATTAGCCCAAAGAAAGAAAACACTACTGGCTTAACACTTAAGTAAAACCTTTAACACAAGAATAAATAATGCAACAATCTCATAAAATTTACACATTACAATCACCATGTAGCCTTACAACAAGACCACCTAAGGGGAGTAGGGGAATTGGGTGGACTTCTATCACTAAAATAGATAAATCGTATAGTGGTCTCAACCATATAGAGAACAATGATAAATCACCATGTCACACTAAGCATTCCCCACACAGCCTAGAACAACCTTATCATATTTTTGTATCAAAAATCCACACGAATAGTCACATGCCCCCACACAACCCAGGGCATGCCATTATGAAAAGATCCATTAAGATATGCCACAAAAAGGAATTAGCCACAGAATATGATATCCACTTCCCAAAAGAGAATCCAAAAGTCTCACGGTTGTCAGGTACCAGACTACTATCATCTTATTACACACATCTTGTCACTAGTATCAATCTATTCATCTCACAATCTAGGGAGGGTTTATCTACGGCCTTACCCTTTCCTTTGTTTTGCATGTTTTCTCTTCATGTTTATCAATAAATAAATGATCATTAGATCACAAGAGGGGAATATCATTAACATCATATTATAACACATTATATCTTAATTCTTTCCATACTTTAAGTTAGCAAACCTCCAGGCCTAGTGTTTGAGCCTCGGCTCTGATACCACATGTAAGGACCCGACTCCTGATTAACAAAATACTACTAACTCTAAATTCAAAAAATGCCAAGGACAAATTTTTTTTGATCTAACAGATGCAGGAAATGAAGATTCATGAAATTTTACTATTAATTCTAGGAATTGCTTAATAAATGTTATTGTAGTTAAACAACTAGAGCTTAGTTTTCTAAAATCATCAAGTTTAGAAAAGATCAGCAATTTAAATCTAGTGAAGAGAGAAAGTGCATTCCAAAGAAAGTACATTATGCAAGATAACCTATAAGAACAATGGATCACACATACCTTAAGTCCTTCATTGCATCCTGCATTCATTTCTGACAGCTTGCTTTTTTTCCAATGACTTGTATCCTTATCATAGATTGTTCCAGCACTCTAGACCAGAGCTAAGTGTGTCTTCCCTTCACATATCAATAGCTATTTATAGAGAAATCAACACTTATCTAGAACCATCTTTTTCCAAGCACATGGTGGAAAGTTTGAGTCTTTGGAGTCAAGTCTAACCAATTTAATGCCTTCTTCCATTTCCAATTTGAAATAAATTCTTGTGGAAAAATCTCATTTAATCAATAAATGTTATCTTTGAAAATTAACTTGGAAATAAGGGGAGTTGAATCCTCATTTATTTCTCTTTTTCTAGAAGTGTACTCCCTTCTAGATTTTTAGTTTATTTATTTAAATTGTCTAAAAATCATTTCTTTATTTTTATTATTATTTAATTTTTAATATGACTTGACAAATTTGTTTCCATTATTTAAATTTTTTTCTTCTAACTTAAAAAGGTCATTAATATCTTTTATGTGGTTTAGCAATAAAAAAGATATGATTTGAGTATGTGAATACAGAAATACAATTAAAGTAGTTATTAAATCTATACTAAAATCTAACCAAACTCGTATATTTCCTAAACTATACTAGTAGGTTGTGACATTAATATTTTAATGTAATCCTCCTCTTGCATGCTCGTACACATCATAAGAATCTAGCATTAGTAACTACCATCTTACAATCTCATTGTTACAACCCAAGCTAGTAGAATTAGAAAACCAAATAATAAAAATGGTGATTTTTGCATCCCAATTTAAAATTCTAATAAATAGATAGTCATAAAAAGGGACACTTCTAGAAAGGACAATAAATGAGGATCATCCCCCTCATTCTCAAGTCAAGACCCAAAGTTAATAAGATGAGATTTTTTTTCTCCTTGAATTTATGACCATTGGAAAATAGAGAGGAAACATTTAAGATTTACAAGTCCTTTTCCACAAGAATTGGATGGCAATTTGGAAAATAGAGGGAAAGCATTTAATTGGGAGACTTGACTCAAGACTTGGATTTTCCTCCATATGGGTTAAGTTTTTCTATAAATAGCATGGAATTGTTGAAGGAGGGACACAAAAAAAATCTGGTTGGAGTGCTAGAGAAATTTGTAAGAGCTCTTCTCTCCATCTTTTGTTCTTTTCCTTTGAAAATTTGGTTCTTGAATTTTTGAATTTTAGTTTGAAATTCATATTGATGATATGTTACAATTTGAAAACTGTGTAGAAGTTTTTATGAAAGTTTTGGTGAATAGAAGTAGCATTTGTTGATATAAACCTTTTTTTTCTCATTACACTAGTACAGATGCCCATACTCTGTTCTTGAAACTTCATTCATGCTTGAACATTTCTAAAGCCTTTTTTTCATCAAAACCATTTTGTGCGTATTCTGCAATCATACTTCTTTTTATTGGGCAAGCAATCCATGTGCATTGTGTATGCTCCTACATCTGATGAAATTTGTCTATCTTCCATGCTTTCATGTATGTCTATGCCCTATTCTAAGGCTCCCACACAGACATAGATAGGGAAGGCATAACGTAGATTATGAAAATTAACTTTACATCTGCAAATTTTAATTACTTGAAAGTTTTTAACTCTTTTTTTTAAAGTATCCATTTTGTGCACATCCTACTATCATTGCAGGCCCTGAGACATCTCTCTGAGGAATGTTTTTCAAGCAGTCGATGTTCCTTATCTATCCCGCAAATTTCAGTATTCCATGAGGCAGCATCTTATTGAGGCATTTTGTCAAACAGTTTGAGTGCTTGGTTTGTCATACCACGTTTTGTATACATGTCCACCAGAGCATTTTTATTTCCAAATTCTCCTCTTCTGTTATGCTTTTATCAAAGTTCATACCCTATTCCTAGCATCCACTTTGGCACAACCAGGAGGACATTGGTAAAGACCCTGCAATCATCGCATTCCATGGGGTAAAAATTCTTCGAGGGATTTTTCTTAACAACTAACGTGCCTTGTATATGCTTCTGCATTCGGCATACATGTCTATCAGAGTATTTCTAACTATAATATCTGACAAAAATCCCCCTTTTGCTATGCATGGATAACTTTCCATACCCTATTCTAGAGCCCACGCAGGCACAAGTAGGAGGATGTTAGCAAGGGTTGTGGAATTTGGCTTTACACTTGCCAATTTCATTTGCTTGAAAGTTTCTAAAGCCTTTTCAACAAACCCATTTTGAACACCCCCTACTATCATGGCATTCCATGAGATCACATTTCTTTGAGTCATTTTGTCAAACAGCACACATGCCTTGTCTGTGCTTCCACATTTTGCATACATGTCTATCGGGGCACTTGCAACTACAACATTGACAAAATTCCTTCTTCCATTATGCTTGATGGATGTTTGTGTTCCATTCCAAAGCTCTTATTTTGGCATAGGATGGGGGTATGCCTTCACCTCCCAAGATGATTTCTCCAATCTTGAATAAATCTCCTCTATCTACATATGCGATCTGTCTCCTACATAATAGGAATGTATTAATTTATGCCTTCAACCCAACTGCACCCAGGGATCTTGATCTCCCTTACCAGATTTGAACCTCACCACATCTACCCACTTCTGCATGGATATTTGAGAGAAGAACATAAGTTGTGCAACATTTTTAGGGTAATAAATAAATGGATAAAAAACGTGTGATAAAGTACATATATAAAATAAAAATGTAATAATGGAGTATTTATAATAGAAAATTAGAAATATAAAAGTGATAACAATAATAGAGATATATAGAATAAATGATATATGAAAAATGGAGTGTTGCAAATATGTGCCTAATCGGTGTTATCATTGATGTCAACATATCCTTGTTGCCATTGGTGTCAACTGTATCCTATTTTGTTGCCTATTTAGATGACTAGAATGTTGAGGATATTGAGAAATTTAATGAATAAAAATGTATGCGGACTATATGGATGTGTAGAGGATTGTTTGAAGTAGCTCTAGTTAAGTTTTGAGAGGTCCACATAAAGACTTGAAGAAGTTATGGCCTTCTAAGTAGAACCAGATTTTGTAGTGTTTAGAAGAGACAGAGTGACAGGAAGGTGGTCCAGATTGCTCCACATTGAAATATTATGATCTGAGGATCTAGAGGCATGTTTAGGAATTCAGTGTGTATCATCACCTCAAGTGGTTCAAGGTTTGGAGGTCCACAAGCAATCTTTCTAGTGTGATAGTCATGGCCAATAGTGTTCTTGAGTTACCGGATGAAGATGCAAGTGATTCTATTGATTTAGAATAGTAAGGATGTTATTGCTGAGTTCAATGTGCTTGTGGAGGTCTCTGGATCATGTGTCTGCTGTGTTAGAGGTCTGCATTGAAGATTGAGCTCATTGTTGAAGATTTCTTCTTTAGTGTTGTTTTTATTAGTCTTAGCTAACTGGATGATTCAAGCATGTTGCAGATGATCTAAGAGCAATTCTCTAGAGCATGGTGTGTTGTTGGAATAAGATTCAAGTCTTAGCTATGATTGGTTGACAATATAGGGATCTGCATTAAGTCAAGATGACCTTGATGTTCATTCCAAGGTTGATGAAGCATATAAATACTTGTTGATGAGTTGTGGGAAGATGTCCTTGTGTGAAAATGAAAAAATCCTAAGAGAGGTACAGGGGCAGAGTAGAGAAGAGGAGAAGTAGAAGAACAAGAGTAGCAAATGATGAAGATATAGCGAACAAGTGTTTGGGGAACATAGCATAAGTAAGTGAGCCTTCAATAGGATTGAAGCATGCATGAAGTCAACATTGATCAACTAGAAGGATTTCAGTTGTCTGATCAAAAAGATATGGTATGCAGATTGAGGAAAGTACTGTATAGACTCAAACAAGCTCCAAGAGCCTGGTATGCAAGATTAGATAAGTATATGCTAAAATTACATTTTAGCAAAGGCACTGCTGACAATAATATCTACTTCAAGATTGACCATGAGCACATTCTAATTGTTGAGGTATTTGTTGATGATATCATTTTTGGTGGAAATGAGAGTATGTGCAAGACATTTGCTGATTAGATGAAAAGTGAATTTGAAATGTCAATGTTTGGTGAAATGAATTTAGTGTTAGGTGTACAAATCACTCAGTCAAATAAAGGTATCTTCATTTCTCAATTTAAGTATGTGAGAGAATTGTTGAAAAAGTTTGGGATGGAAGACTCAAAGCCAGTGGGTACACCCATGGTAACCAGATGTAAGTTCAGTAAAGATGATGATTCCCCTAAGGCAAATCAGAAAAGGTATAGGTCAATGATTAGAGGACTGCTCTATCTGACTCAGACCAGACCTGATATCATGAATGCAGTTGGACTTGTTTCTAGATTTCAAGATGATCCTAGAGAATCCCATGTAGTAGCAGTCAAGAGAATTTTTAGATATCTTAAAGGGACACTTGACTATGGCTTGTGGTATCCAAAGGACAATGACTTCACTCTTCATGCATATACTGATGTTGATTGGGCAGGAGATGTGGATGATAGGAAAAGTACTAGTGGTGGTGCATTCTTCTTGGGAAGAAGATTGGTTTATTTTTTGAGCAAAAAGAAAGAGGCAATATCTCTGTCTATTGCAGAGGTAGAGTACATAGTAGCAACAAGTAATTGCACTCAAGTTTTGTGGATGAAGAAAATTTTGAAGGATATCAGAGTGGTATTTGAGGAGCCTGTTACAATCTTCTATGATAATTCAAGTGCAATAAACATCTCCAAGAATCTAGTGTTGCATTAAAAGACAAAACACATATCCATCAAGTTTCATTTCTTAAGAGAGAAAGTAAATGAAAATGAAGTTAGATTGGAGTTTGTTTCTTCAAAGGATTAGATTGTAGACATATTTACCAAACCTCTGCCTAAAGATACTTTTGAGTAACTTAGAGAAAAGTTGGAGGTTATTACCCCTTCCGATCATAAATGAGATGCACTAGGGTGCATCAGTACGGTGGAATTTATAGTCACATATTGTGATCTGGATTGATGTAAAGGAGATACTACTCAGGGGGAGTAGTCAGTATGCAAATTATTGGAGACCAATCTAGAACAAAGGGGGAGAAAAGATTACAAATATGTGCCTTTTTCCATTGATGTCAAAGGGTAGAGAAGTTATGTGAAAAACTAGTTACTGATGAAAGGGTGAGCAATGAAGAAAGTAGTTGCAGAAGTGATAAGAGAAAAAGGGGGAGAAGTTCTTGTCTTGATGGTTAAATCAGTTTTTCACATCATATGTTGCCATCAATGACAAAGGGGAAAATTGTTACAAATATGTGCCTAATCAGTGTTGTCATTGATGTCAACATATCCTTGTTGCCATTGGTGTCAACTGTATCCTATTTTGTTGCCTGTTTAGAAGACTGGAATGTTGAGGATATTGAAAAAATTAATGAAGAAAAATGTATATGGACTATATGTCTATGTAGAGGGTTGTCTGAAGTAGCTCCAGTTAAGTTTTGAGAGGTTCGCATAAAGATTTGAAGAAGTTATGGCCTTTTGAGTAGAACTGGGTTTTGTAGTGTTCAGAGTGACAGGAAAGTGGTCTGGATTGCTCTGCATTGAAATATTATGATCTGCAGATCTAGAGGCATGTTTAGGAAGTCAATGTGTATCATCAACTCAAGTGGTTCATGGTTTGGAGGTCCACAAGTAATCTTTCTAGTGTGAGAGTCATGGCAGACAATGTTCTTGAGGTACTGGATGAAGATGCAAGTGATTCTGTTGATTTGGAATAGTGCGGATGTTATTGTTGAGTTTAATGCGCTTGTGGAGGTCTCTGGATTATGTGCCTACTATGTTGGAGGTCCGCATTGAAGATTGAGCTTGTTGTTGAAGATTTCTTCTTTAGTGTTGTTGTTTTTCTCAGTCTTGGCCCACCAGATGATTCAAGCATGTTACGGATGACCTAAGAGCAATTCTCTGGAGTGTGGCATGTTGTTAGAAGAAGATTCAAGTCTTACCTATGATTGGCCGATAGTATAGTGATCCGCGTTAAGTCAAGATGACCTTGATGTGCATTTCAGGGTTGATGGAGCATATAAATACTTGTTGATGAGTTGTGGAAAAATGTCCTTGTGTGAAAATGAAAAAATCCTAAGAGAGATACAGATGCAAAGCAGAGAAGAGGAGAAGTAGAAGAATAAGAGTAGTAAAGGATGAAGATATCGCGAAGAAGTGTTTGGGGAACAGAGCAGAAGTAAGTGAGTCTTTAATGGGACTTAACCAAGCATGAAGAAGATGCTATTTCTCAATTCATTATCTCTGTGTTAAACATATATTCTTGTAGACAATGAGCCTCCTGTAGGCAGTGAGCCTCTTTTGAGCAGTGACCCTCTTTTTAACAGTGAGCTCTAGGCAGTGTGCCTGAAGGCATGTGCCTTCTCTTTTCTTCTAAGTACTTTTAACAAGGTACAAATCTTGTGGGTTAACCCCCATCGTAGTTTCCACATAAAAAATTATGGTGTTATGTATGTTCAATTTTCTTCTGCTCATGTGTTGTTTATTCATGCTTTAATGTTTACATCACTAATCTAATTGAAAGTTGATAAAGAAGATTAAAGGAAGAAAAAGGTTAATTTGTGAGACAACTGATTCACCCCCTCCTCTCAGTTGTCCAAACTAATTCCAACATGAAGGAATGTTATAAAAATAGATAGTAAAAAAATATATATGAAGAGAATTGATAAATAAAAAGATAATAGTAGATTATACAAAGAATACATGAGTAGCAATAATGGATAAAAAGAAAGAAAAGAAAAAAAATAGAAAAAGTAAATAGGATGTAAATGAAAATAGTAAAAATATAAATGATTATAAATAAAAATGAATATACAAAAATTATGGGGGAAATGATAGAAATATAAAAATTAATGAAGTGTGAGGATGAATGGAAAAGAAAAATTGAAATGAGAAAAAAGTAGATAAGATAAAGTAATTAAATAACATACAAGGAAAGTTAATTATAATGTGTTTAAAACATGTAAGATAGAAAGTGAAAAAAATAAAATTGTGGTAAATGGATTAAGAGGATTAATATGGTATAATGAAAAAATAAATAAATTGTAAATAGGAAATTTATATGAATGATAAGGAGTAAGTATGAAAAAAGAGGAAAATAGGAAAGAAAAGAAAAATAAGTTGATGAATTAGATTATATATAAGAGAAAAAAAATAGTAAAAATAAATGAAAGGATAATTTATAAGGCAAAGGATATATAAAGAATAACATGATAAAAAAATGATAGAAGGGTAAAATGAAAGAATGTATTGTGTAAAGATGTTAACTTAGTGTTTTGAAACAATTTCCCCTAATCTCGAAATGTGATCGGAGAACCCCTCATTTTGACTTATGAATTAGAAGTCAACATTATTTATCATGGTTATGAATTGATAAACTCAACTAAAGAAGTTAAGTTAAACTCTTTTCAGATAACTTATCTTGTTATATTACAAGCCTTAATTGGGTTCCATTTATATACAAGTTTGAAATGATTATGCAAGAAAAGGATCCAGTACATTACTCTTGGAACAAAGATTAATTTGATATGCGACTATACATCATTGTTTTACTTTGAACAAAGTTTACTTGATGTATGACAGTTAATTATCATATCATCTTAAACTGAATGATTAAGTATCTTTTCCAGTTTATGTTTACAATTAACGTAAAGTGAATTAGTATCTTCTGGCTATATATGTACAATTGTTTATACCTAATCTTATTCTTTACATGCAAGAAAAGAAGTTTATTTCTTCTTAATTCCTTTTAAGTTATTATATGAGTTTTATTTTCCTTTCTACTTAGCTAGGTAAACTTGTAAATAAACGTCCAAATTCAAACTAATCACAGTGTTTAGTTTATACGATAACTCTATGTCACATTTATGGGTAATGTCGTCACGTTGAACCAAGTCCCTTGCACTTAACATAGTTGCAACAACAACATCTAGGCACCGTCCCTCTAAATTGTCAGGGAGTAATAAGGAACATGTCGAAGTTAAATCCGCAGGAAGAGAAAATCTCCTCAGATACCTCATTAAAAAGATTAACTAAAAAGAAATGTCGTGTCTATCAAATTAGTTGTAGGATGATTACCATGATAGGAAACTTTTTAAACTATCAACGGAAAACCTCGTCAGATAAATATGCATACTTGGTAAACTATTCACACATGAAAACTTAAACATCAGACACTCTCGGGAGGTGTGTTTACAAACTAGTTTCTTAGGAATTTCGTCACTGTATCACTCGAGTAGGGTGGCAGTTAGTGAAGAACTGTGGACCCACTCACAGTTGCATCAAACATAGTATAAGACAAAACTACATGTTCACATTCCCCATGTCGATCGCAACTAGAGAGGGCCTTGATCTCGTGGATATAGGGTATGTAGATAGTCTGGATGGTGAAGGATTCCCCCAGTACTCAGGTCCCTCAGATAGAGGATACTCTTTTATAATCAACTTTGTAATCTTGAACCCTTTAAAAGAAGTCTCCTAGTACTCAGAAGAATCCCTGGGGTGGATTACTTATACTTGGCTTTGCCAAAAACTGAGGTGTGTACAAGTCAATGTTATGTATCCCCTGGTTGACATCCTCAGCATAGTGCTTGGGCAAAATGTGGTCTCTAGGAAGTGACTCATGAACCCGTATTGGTCCCGAGGGAGTCAAAAGTCTCTGCCTAGAGCATAATGATTCCTGTCCTATTTACCCTATTTGGCTGTCATGTTTACTTATCCTGAATTAGATAGAGTCTTGGTCCGTTTGACCAACTAGGCCTTTTGGCCACCATTTTTTCTACCCTGTATCAGGTAGTGATAAGATCTGTTAGACCTGATTCCATATGAACCTGTTTGCCCAAAGGATAGAAGAGCCTAGTTGGGATTAAGAATGTTTTGTTTGAACATATGGCCATATTGGCTAAAGTTTTTCCTAAGTACCCAGTCAAAGTCTTTATATATGTCATATATAACTTGTTATTAAGGTAAAAAAATTTAAAATTTGAGTTTGGACCAAGCAGGTCCTTACACTCATAAGATGCTCTTACACATCATAATAACATTAGATGCTCTTACAACCTCTTACAAACTTCACAAAGTATCTAACACATTGCAAAGAGTGCCACCTCATAGAGGGACATCCCACTCATCATGTGAGGAAAAATAGTAGATAAATATAAATTAAATAGAACAATTAGTAAATACAAACATTGGGAATGCAAGGTTGAGACACCCTTTCCCAATAATGCACACTTCCGCTTTATGGCAACTCCTAGAGGCCCAACATTGTTTTGAGTTTAGATAATTTGCATTGCATAGAGGTTTTTTGATTGTGATTACTAGGATTCAAGCCCAAGTATCCATGGAAATGTGCGGCTACTAGGGATAAGACTAAGTCTCAACAACTATGACATAGAATACAATTACCATTTAACCAATAGTTTGGTAGAATTGGAGAGTAGTTTCACCATTGAGAAAAAATTCTCAAATAAAGCATGTGTGGACTTCAATGTGCTTTGTTCTTTGATGTTGAGAATGATTCTTGGCAAGAGCAGTATAACTTTGGCTATCATATAATAAGGTGGTGCTCACATTGGTGCACATATGAAGCTCATCTAATTATCTCTTCAACCACATTGATTACTTTTTATTCTTCTACTAGACTTCTTTATTCCACCTTTTTGGATGAAAGAGTCATAGCTACCTTTTTACTACACATGACAACACTTACATCATATTTGAATACATGGCCTATTCCTATCAATAGAATCACCATTGTAGTTAGTATCATAATAACCATATATGTTAGAATTTTTGGTGTAGGAAAGACCATAATTAAGTGTACTTTTAAATATAAATTTAATATTCATTTTTCTAATTTTTAGTGATTTACATATAGATCTTGCATAAATATAGATATAATACCTATTGTATAAGTAATAATAACCCTAGAAGTAGTAAGGTAAATCAAAGTACTTAATTATTTATACAACATTGGTTTGGTCTTTCCACATAATGACTTGTGATCCAATTTGATGCCTACTTTAATAGGTATAGAAATACATTTATAATTCATCATATTTAATATTACAATGTTTCTTAAAACAAATTATATGTGTATTTAACTTGGGATACTATAATAGAAAGATGATCCTAGAGTATAGAAATTCCCAAGAAATGATGAAAATTCCTAAGTCATCTTCTTCAAAGGATTGATTTTTTATTTTTATTTGTTTAAGGATAAAAAGTGAAGGATCACCTGTATTGTATTAAAATTATTGTAAAATACAAAATTTACTTCTCATACTTGGTTTTGCTACAACGCACATCCTCGTAGTTATCTTCGCAATTGCTATTGGTAGTTTTCCTGTTTGGAAACACATGTAGGACAATATTCGAGTCCATCATTTTCCTCTTCGTAATGCATCCCTTTGACGTTGGGGACCGATGTTCAGTGGATGGCGTCCAAGTAAACAATTTCTGTCTTCAACGACTTCTTGCTTGTGCTAAGTTATTATTTTTAATCTTCTTCTCTTCCACTAACAATAATATTGTTTCCTCCAGATGGTTGTGTAGGAGATGAACATCCTAACAACAGTGTTTCTGAGATACGACAACGAGAAGATTCGGTTCTGGCGACAAAACCCATCAGTAACTTCTACACGAGCCCTGACATGGGAGACGCCGTAGAATTTACCATTCACATTGCTACAACCAAGGAAAAGGTTGACATAATGAGAGAGAGGATCTTAAGGAAATCTGTCGTGCTAGCACAGTAGCGCGTTAACAATTTTGCGAATTTCTATGCCGTAGGTGTTAATCTCTATGAGAAGGGACGAGCTGAATTTTCAATTTCGCATGTGAAAAGTTATGATATATATGCATGATGATTGAATTCATCCTTGTAGGATATGTTGTGGGTGTCAGTCTGACTTTTGTTTGTTTTCACACACTGTGTAAACTCTGAACACCATCAAATAAATCTACATCTTAGACGTTTGTAAAGTTTCCAGGATGAATCTACACCTGACACCTTTGACAATTTGAGAGAGATTTGTCTTAATCTTATTTCATTTGTTGCTCTAATTTCATTTTATCTGAGGAGGAGAATTAATTTGGCAAGGAGGGGTTGTGTCAATGGGTGGCTAAAAGTATATTTTCTTTTATCCTGCTCCCATTAGATTTTTTATTACTTCTACTTAGTAGATTTTCTTTTGCTTCCTTCTTGCAATTCTATTTATGTTTGCTCCCAAGGCAATGACACAACATGGACGAATAGGAAGACACAATGACAAAGGAACAACACAAAAGCTTTTTGAGCTAATTAGACCAATAAGATATTACACCTTCCAATATCGTTTCCAATCAAATTAATTTACATTTCAAATTTATTACAATAATATATAAAAGGCCTTAAAACTATGACTCATTATTTACCAAAAAAATTGAACATTTTATTTATGTTTGCCCACATGGCAATGATGCAACATGGATGAATAGCATGAAGACACGATGACAAAGGAACAACACAAAAAAATTGTGGGATAGTTAGACCAATAAGGTATTACACCTTCGAATGTTATTTTAAATCAATTTATATTACATTTCAAATTTATAATTATAATATTTCAAATCAAACTAGGGTGGAAAGCCCTTCCTTGATAATATGGCATATATGGCTAGAACATAATGCTAGGATTTTCAAAAAATCGCCAACACCAATACAGAAAGTATTAGACAAGATGGGAAGAGCTATTTAGAATTAGTTATGATAAAGGTCACAACAAACTTAGGCACCAAAAATAAATTCACAAACTGGGATAATGAATTAATCAAACAATGGACTCTCCTTTGCCCTCCCCTAGCCCATGAATCTATCCAAAACACAAGCAACAAAGTGGATAGTCTAGCAAAGTCAAGTGGTCCCTTCCCCACCCCCCATTCTTTAAGATGAACTTTGATGGGGCTTCTAGAGGAAATCTAGGATTAGCAAGAGTTGGATGTGTGATTAGAGATGATCGAGGAAACCTACTAGTAGCTAGACCAGTGAAACTCCCTCTGGGAACTAATAATGAAGAGGAACCCTTAGCTCGCATGCAAGGATTGGAATTGGCTAGGGAAGGTCATCATAGAAAAAAATGGATTGAAGGAGAGTATGACTGTGATAAACGCACCGAGAAGTAGAAAAGCATGTAGCTAGAAACTAAATTACATCTTCAAACCATCTAGGACCTACTAGACAAATTTGAAGAATTCAAATACAATCATTTCTATAGAGAGACAAATAGAACAATAGACTTCCTCTCGAACATGGAAATATATCAACAAGAATCCTATAGGTTATTTGACTCCTCTTCCACTAGCCATTGTCCTATTCTATTTAGCATAATACAAGGGGACAAAAGAAGTACTAATTCAAGCCTATTGGGTTAAGTGGATGTTTAATCTCATCTTGAATAACTACCAAGTTTCAATGTCCAAGAAGATTGAGTATTTTTGCAAACAACCACTTGTGGGATACAACTATAGTAAAGAACTATCATAAAAAGGGAACCAAAAGGAAAGAAAGGTTAAAGAAAAGGTCCCATAAGCCAGTGATTATCAATGGAATTCTTAGTGGGCTTACCGAGGGCAGTGTTGGAAATATTGCTATTGATGTCAAAGGAGCATTAATATCATGACGATATTTTATTAAAGACAAAAGAGAATCAATTGGCTGGTCGATCCATGGAATGAAATCTTTAAGGTAAATTTTAATGATTTAATTTTTGGCCGACCTATGCTTTTTGGCGCCCAAGTTGTCTCATTTTTTGGTGCCCATGTCTTGGGACAAATCATCCCATTTAATATTAATTTTGGGGTCTCTTTGAAATGGGTCGACTATATTTAGAGAAGTCATCCCTCTTGGTGGAATTAAAAAATTAAAATTATTATTTTTAATTGAGGCTGACTCCCTTGAGGAATCACCTCTCTTGGAGAAATCACCTCCCTTTGAAGGATCACCCCTCTTCATGAAGAGGCATAAGAGGGATATAAAAAGGAATAGAGAAGTTGGCAAAAATAAAAGAAAAAATGTAATATCATTCCAATACAAGCAAATTTCTAAAGAAGAGTGAGTTTGTGTAGAAAGTGTCATCATTCAAACACAAGAAACATTTTTAAGGAGAGCAAAATAAATGATTATTCAAGGAACATTTTATGAAAGAGATTTGTATGATCATCATCCATTGATGAAGTAATACTTAAGAAGGTGAAAACTTTGTTTATTTGGAGGTCGGTGCCTCCTATCAATAGAGATTGGTTTCTCTTGCTAAGTTAGTGCTTATAGTGGAGATTGGTGTCTCCAATGGGTTGGTGCCTACAAATATTTGTAAGAGAATTTTATTTTGTGGTTGAATTTGGAAAATAGATCCAAGCAATCTTTCTTGTGGTTTTCTCCCAAAAGGGTTTCCACATAAATCTAGTGTTCTTAATTGTTAGATCTTATGTGATTGCTTTATTATGGTTGTTAAATTTTAATAAGTAAAAGATTATCTTATACTGATTGACCCCTCCTCTCAGTATAAGTGTGTGCTCATCAATTGGTATTAGAGCCTGTTCCTTCAGAAATAGTCTAACCACAAGAAGGTAGAGCTCAGGAGCACAAATGGCTAGTCAAGAAGGTTTCTCCTCAAATAGAGATCCATTGTTTGATGGAACAAACTATGCATTCTAGAGCATAAGGATGCAAACTTATCTAATGGCTCTTGGTTTGATATTTGGGAATTAGTAGTGAATGGTTATAAAGCTCCAACACCTCCACTGATAGATCATGATGGAAAGAAGGCTAGTGAAAACAATGCAAAAGCCATGAATGCTATCTTGTGTGGTCTATTAGAATCAGAGTTTGTCAAAATAATACACTATGACTCGGCAAAATAAAGTTGGGAGAAACTTCATAATGTCTATGAAGGTGATGACAAGGTTAAGAAGGCTAAGCTCCAAACTCATAGAAGATAGTTCAAAAGCTTGAACATGAAAGATGAAGAAAATGTTGTAGCCTATTTCCTTCGTGTGGATGAAATTGTCAACACCATTAGACGACGGTGAAAAAATGGAAGAATCAATGATTGTGCAAAAGGTGCTAAGGTCACTCCCCTTAAGATTTGATGCAAGAGTTTATGTTATTGAAGAAATAAAGGACCTAAACAAATTAACAATGGATGAGTTGCATGGGATTCTCATAGCATATGAAATGAGGACTGAAAAGGAGAATCCATCAAAGCAAGAAGTAGCCTTCAAAACTTCAAAGAAGGTGAAGAATGAAGAATCTAAATCAAGTTATAGCTCCAACAATGAATAAAATGCAAATGAAGCTCATTTGTGAGAATTCTTAAGAAATGATCTAGTAAATAAAAAGCTAAGGTACCCTTTGTAGAAACCAAGAACATTGAGTGAATGCGAGTATCGATTCAAGCCACCCAAGACAAACAAGAGCATGCTCAATCTATAAGAAAATACGTATTGCAGACAATGGACAATTGGAATGCAAAATATGGGATTGATTGGGATGATGAATTAGTTTACAAGATGTAGTACATATATGGTGTAATCGACTAAGAATAGTCGAGCCAATAATAGGAAAATCTCACTAAGAATAGTGGTGCTCCAAGAATAGGAAAAGCAACCACTTAACTCAACTAAACTAATCTAGGCACGCCAAGTATAGCTCAAGGCTAAACATAGACTGATGTGCACAACCAAGTAAGCTTAATATACACCAACAATCCCCCTTAAGCATAGGTTTGGTGGGCTAAATGAAGATGGCTCCCGGCAACTAGGCCTGATCAAGTACCCATGTACAATGCAATCTCTCATAAAATATGGAGAAATGGAGAAAACCATGTGGGAAAAAAATCCCCTCCAAAAAAGAGAGAAAAAAGATAAAAGAAGAGGACTAGGAAGCCTCCTCAAATATGATAACTCTACACCAAGCCTGAAACCATGTCGCTGTAACTGTGGTGATGTAAATATGACCCCCCATAGGAGAGTTAAAGAGACTATGTAGCCTCCCACAAGGAAGTAGCCCCCATGCCAAAAGAGAATGCTCATGTATGAATGCTAAAAATGATCCATTTGTGGCAAATAATGTTTATCCCCTTAGGAAGAAACAACTCCAATAGTGAATGCTCAAAGAAGCGAGGTGAGGTGGTAAGTCTCATGATGTACCCTATCTCAGAACACTGCTCAAATGTCATCATGCTGATGTCAAAATGAGTCACAAACAAATTAGGAGTCTCGAGCCTAACTAAAACAAGTGACCTCTCAAAATCATGTGAGGAATGATGAAGAACAAGATCTGAAGAACTGATGTATGAAAGTGGAATGTCAATGCATGCCATGTGGCTACAAAACAAATCCTATGAGATGTACCGAAAAAATCACTGGAAGCCCTCAATGAAGCCTCTCTAAACTTTGTAGTAGTAGCAGGTGTATGTATAATGTCATCAAATAGTGAGATGAGATCCTCCAAGGTGTCATCAAGATCCAATATGTGAGACTCTACAAACAACAAAGAGATGTCTAGTAGAAATATGTCCCAATGAGGTGAATCCTAAATATGACCCTATTGTAATGAATCATTGGAAACTCTCGAAGGAACAACATTGAATTTAGAAGCAGAAGCACAAAGGGCATGTGCCTTGTAATGTGACAATGTAAGTTGACCATCATCTAGATTATGTACCCAAGTATCTGCACTCTAAAGTGGCTGTCTAGCCCAAAGAGAACTAAATGTAGGTGAGTCGGATGTTGAATCCTCATCCTCCAAAATGAGTCTCGAGATGGATGGAGATGGCACCCCATCACTATCCTCACTATCGGAACTAGAAGAAGAAGAAAAATCTACCTCAAGAATATGTTGTGAGGCAATAGTAGATGAAAGAGATGAATTCTCGATGTCATGGTGCAAAGAGTCACTAGAGGCTCTCAAAGGAATGACATGGTACTCTGATGAAGCAACAAGTGCTAGAGGAGTGTCCTCAACTGTAGATGGGGTATTAATATATGCCAACCAAATAGACTAATCATCCCATGAGGACTTGTCAACACATGTTCAAGGGAAATAGAAGTCTCAGTATCATCTTGGTTATCCATAGAAACATCACTTTTAGATGACTTGAATCAAGATCTCCATACAGTTGTTGGATTGTGGTCCAAGCAGTGAAAGGGCTCTCAGTGTGCTCTATATGATGTAATATATCTATAAAAATTGTAAGACCTATTAGTCCATAGGCCATGTTTATTTTATTAAAAAATTTATTCTTTTGTTTATAGTCACTTGGATTAGGAACGAGTCCAAGGAGATAGGGCAATAGATCTTGTTCAAGACAATAATTCTTTATCCCTTGTTTCGAGGACAAATAGTTATCTGAGGTTAGTCTGACTATAGAAGGATGAAAATAAATACCAAAATCCATGATGAACCCCCCAAATTTGGAACATTGTCTCAATTCATTGATTACAAAATATTGTGCAATTCCCCCCAAGTTTGATTAATTACCCTCTATTTGGCACTTTATACTAGTAGTGCGTAGGCAAGTCCAATTGGAGCAAATTAGGAAACTTTATAATTTTAGTGCAATATTGTCTCCAATGGATCAGGATAGAAATAATATTCACTTTTACAAAAAAAAAGTCTCTTGATATCAAGTAGCCAATGAAAAGTTTCAATAAATTTTCTATTTCAGCCTATGTTGCCTATTTTTAGCACTAAAAAAGCAAAAAAAAAAAATTTAAATGCCTTGAGTCAAATTTGAAAAAGAATAAGAGGCTGAAATAATTTTGATGCCTTTGGAGGATGTGCTAAAAATGAGTGAGGAGGCCGGTTTCTACAGACTGAATTGGGGTAGAATTAAGGATTTTTATAGGGGTTCAGCTAGGCCATCAGATATCCTTCAAACACCCAGACTGTTTGGCCTTTACAAACCCTCTATACAGGTTGTTAGCTTTCCTAGATCATACCTATGGTCTAGTCTAGTTTCTCTGTGTGCAAGTCAAAGTTTGATAATCTTCACTGGCCAAAATAAACCTTGCAATCCTTGGCTCACGCCTCTATAGGATGCCAAAAAAAATTAGGGTAGAAAAAATAGGGGAATTAACCCTAAATGAGGGGTTCCCAAGTTGCTATTAGAGGGACAATGTAGGGACAAAATGTCTTGCAAACTTGCAAAAGAGGTTCATGTGCCCTCTTTGGGTGATTTGAGGTGGATTTGGGTGATCAAAAGAGCTGAGCCTTAGCCTCTCTTTCACGCAATGGGTCAATTTATGATTCCCTATCTATGGATTAAGGCACCTTTGTGCAAGTAGTCATTGGTTTGTGAGTATGTAGGGTGCGAGCCCTTTGCTCTGGCCACAAGTCCTTGCCACGGGCCCTTTCAACTTCATTTCTACACAAGTATCTCAACCTTGCTAGACACCCTTTCAAGGCCTCCTCAACCTTGCTAGACACCTTGGGGTTTGTTCTAGTGGCCTTTGCAATGGAATTACCTTTTGTTGGTTGATATTTGACCTTCACTGCAATCAGTTCAACCTCTGCAAAACCTGCAGATTGGCCATGTAGAAAGGTCAAGAACTTTTTCCCTCAAAATTGCAGATTGGTCTTCACAAGAAGGCACTTGGGTGTGAAGATTGACTTCTCTAATGTACCCATATGAAAACCCTCAATGCCTTAAGGATCCTTATGCTGAACCAGATGTAGATCGATTTTATACACAAATCAACCTTCTTTGGATCTGGGATTTCTCACCCCCTTATGGTAGATCAACCTTTGAGTCCAATAATGCATATACTATCAAGATCTCACAAGAAATTGAACAAACATTCAAGCAATCCTTCTTTGATACCATGTAGAAACTAGGAACATTGAGCGAATGTGAGTACCGATTCAAGCAACCTAAGATGAACAAGAGCATGCTCAATCTGCAAAAAAAAAAAGTATTGCAAACAATGGACAATTAGAATGCAAACTATGGGATTGATTGGGATGATGAATTAGCTTACAAGATGTAGTACATATAGGGCATAATCGACTAAGAATAGTTGAGCCAATAATAGGAAAATCTCACTAAGAATAGTGGTGCTCCAAGAATAGGAAAAGCGGCCACTTAACTCAATTAAGCAACTTGGCGACACCTCTCCTAACTGCCCAACAACCTTGACACCTCAATGCGGTATGTGTTAAGATTGTATAAGGGCCCACCTAAGTAGGCTTAAGCCTATAGTGTATAAAATATATACACTAACACCCTCCCTTAAGCATAGCTTCAGTGGGTACAAGAAGGATGGGTCCCGACTACTAGGCCTAGTGAGGTACCCATTTACAAAATAATATCTAATGAAGTGGAGAAAGGTAGAATTTAAAAAAAAATCTTTTAGTGAAAAAGTATTTGAAGCCCAAATATGTTAGGGAATATTAGGGCAAAAATCTTACAAAACAAATGTTAAAAATTGGGCAATGGCAGTCAGATGAGACTCTTGTGCGCTGGAAGTAAATGTGCTCAGAGGTCATTGCCTGGATTGAAGTATGGCATCTGACTTTCACCAGATCTTAGCCCCTCCGCTGACTACCTCCCTCTGTCCAAAAACCTGCAACCTTTATCTGTCAAAATTTTGCCCTCTATGTGGCCTTGAGAGGGATCTTCTGTATGGCCGTTCCCTGCTCTTCAAGTCATCCCCCTAGGGTTCGAGGTCCTTCACATGACATTTGAGAGCCTCACCTGGAGGTGTGAGACCATGTCATGTTGTCTTCCCTGCGTTTAGAGGGCCACTGTAATTGCATCGAGGGGTGATGCAAGCAGGGCCATGAGGGCGGGTGGTCTGAGTGAGATCCACCGCAACCTCTTTGAGAGCTCCCATGCAGGGCCAGTGTGGGCCTCTGCTAACTCCACCCCGAATACAGGCATTTTCACCTTGTCGTGATCGCAGGGTGTGCCTAACGTTTTCTTCCTTGTGGTTGGTTGTTGCTTGTGGCCTCAACCATAGGTGGCTTCACTCGCTCTCCTTCAAAAACTCAGCATGGGCTTGCCCTCTATGGCATGGATAAATGCCTCTGCTCTCGCGCACTCGACATAGTCTTGACAGGGGCATTTCAATCCAGACATGGGCGTTGGACTTCCAAAATGCATCTCCCTCTTCCAGATAATGCCACTAGATTACAATATCAGCGAGGGATGACTTTTCCCAAATCATGGATTGGTCTATGATTAATCAGCCTCTACACACCAAAATAACACAAACCCTCATGCTCTCCTTAAGAACAGGGCAAATCAACCTTAAGATTCCCAGGCCTCCAAATCAGCCATAAGAAATCACGATCTCTGAATCTGATTTTGATTTGAAGACCACAGACCGCCTCAACAATAGTGTTGAAACCACGAGCTTTGTGTGGAGTTTTGAATGGCAATGAAGTGGAGAAGGAAGGCCGAATGAAGGCCGGCTGGATAACAGGAGCGGCCACAGAATAAAACAGGGTCGATCTGCCAAGAGAAAAGTCAGGAATGGGTGAATACAACTAGATTAATGCATGGAGGAAAGTCCAGGATACTTCAAACCAGCAAATGATCTTTAGTTTTCTTTGATACCACGTAAGATTTCCTAATGAACAAGAAGATGACAAACAAGCATAGAAAATTGCAAATAATGCAAAGCATGAAAATGTAGGTAAAACCGACCAAATCCACCATTGAATAATTTGGAGAAGTCAAGTACAAATAAGTGAGGAGAGGAAGTTGGTAGTTGAAGAAAGGACTCCTCAACTATGAGTGGTGGCTGAGTTATCTCTCTAAAAACTAGAGTGAGTGGCTAGTTAGTAGGCAACTTGGTGACACCTCTCTTAATCATCCAACAACCTTGACACTTCAATGAGGCATGTGTCAAGATTGTATAGGGGCACACCTAAGTAGGCTTAAGCCTATAGTGTATAAAATATATACACTAACAATAATATATTATTAATAATATTTATATTAAATTATTGATGATACAAATAAATGGAATTATCATTATAGTGTATTTATATTTATGTTATATTATAGTAAAATGAAATATCCATATATATATATATATATATATATATATATATATATATATATATATATATATATATTTGTGTATAAGTATTAAATTAATATATTATATTGTGTAAAAATCATGTTAATATGATTATTTAATTTTTTTTCATTATAATTATAATATTGATATTTTAAATATCTATAAAATAATATAATTAATATTATTTTTGTAATAAAATCTATTGAAACATAGTAAAATGAAATATTGATATATATTGGTGTAAATATATTCAATATGAGTAGTCGAGCAGTATTTGCATTTTGTATTAAGTTTTACTTCATGCACTATTAAAAAATAAATAAATTTATTTTATTGTGTAATATTTATATAAATATAATAGTCAGCCTTATGAAAATTATTTAATTTTTATTTATTATATATATAAATAATAATAAAATTTATATTAAATTATTGATTACAGAAATTTATAATGTATTTATGTTTGTTATATTATAGTAAAAACAAATGTTAATAAAATATTTGCACTTGGAAATGAGATCTATGGAACACATAATCATTTAGTTTTAACATTACTTTGGTATTGTTATATTTGTACTAGTAATCTAAATTACTAACTTAACATAAAAATTGAAAGAAAACAATCCAAGAGCAAAGGAGTGGGTAGTCCGGTATTTTTTTTTAATCTATGTTTAAGAGTAAGAACAAAATAGTTTAATTAGTTATCTTTGATTATTTAAAATAAATGTTTTTAATCTATGTTTAAGAGTGAGAACATAATAGTTTAATTAGTTATCTTTTTGACATTATGAGATTATTTAAAATAAATTGTTATGAAGAGAGAGCTAAGAAATCAAGTGTAGAAGCAAGGTAGATTTTGTGAGCTCTTTATTTGTTTATTGACTTCTTTGTTTAGTGATAATATTTAACTTCTTGTTAGTACCTGCCTTCAGCAGTACTATTGCAATGAGTTCCCACTTATCTAGTTATTAATCTATTGATTGTAAACCAATCAAAAGACAGGATTATTTTTATTGTCAACATGATAAATTTTTAACAAAAAATTATTGAAAAATGATTTATCTGTATTGTCATTGGCTCAAAAAAATGACCTCTTCTCTAAGATTGTCAAAAGTACAACAAAAAGCTATAAATGTGGAGAGAATTTTGGTTTGAGGGGAGGATGTGACAATTCAACAAATTTTGTCTCCTACTAGTTAAGTCATGTCTAAATGGATGACAATATTTATGAGAGGGAAGAATCATCAGTTTTTATGAATTTAATTTTTTGCTTCATTAGCTAAACATAAAAATTACTTTTTGTCAAAGGGACAAAGTTGTAATATTAATAATACTATTAAAAATATAGGGTTCTACACATTTTATTTTATGAAATTAGATTATTTTGGGGATTTCAATTTTATTTACTCAAGAGTTAAAAATCTAGGATTTCAATTTTATTTAGTCAAAAGTTAAAAATCTATAGTATCACGAAATCACCATGTTATTACAATTTTTATTTTATTCTTCAAACTTACAATATTTTAATGCATTTTAAATTATAAAAGTATTAGTATTATTACATTTTAAGGAAATATTTGTGTTGTTTAATAGGCTTTGTAAAATTTAGTTTTATAGTTAAGGAAATATTTTAGTCCTATTTTATTTTTACCAAATTAGATTATTTTTGAGATTTCAATTTTATTTACCCAAAACATTTCAACACTCTTTAAAAATTAATTTTTTAATTATTGGAATGCAATTTGTCTATACAACCAATACCTAATCAACAAAAAAAATTACAACTAAACAAATAAAATATACAACCAATAGCTAATCAACAAAAAAAAAATACAACTAAACAAATACTATAATAACAACACTACAAGCCACTACATGACATTTGTTTAATATTTACTCTATTTCAGAAATTTTAAGTTTTTTAATTTTTAATATTTACTTTTTATCATTTATCATGTCAAATTACATTTGAACAAAACAATTTTTAATCCAAAAAATAATCTTATACTTATATATTAATTATTATCATATTAATATTAATATAATTAGTGATAGTAATATTATATTCTTATAATTATAATAATATAAGATAACATAATAGTTAATATAATAACATAATATATAATTATAACAATATCATTTTCTGCATATTAAGAAATTAACAAGTGTTAGTAGATTGTGATTAATTTATTTTGTACAAATACATTTATTTATTAATATTTTGTAAAACATTATAATAGCATGTTGGATGAATGTTGATAATTGATGGAACTCCTATTTCCCAATAGAATAAGTTTAATTTGAAAAGACTAATCTTACTTGTTAATTTCTAACTATTTAGAACAATATTATTTATTATGTTATTATATTAACTATTATGTTATATTATATTATTGCAATTATAATGATTTATTATTATTATTGATTATTATAATATTAATAATGTTTTTATATTAATAATAAATAGTTCATAATGTGTTTATATTAAATTTGCAAGAATATATTCATCTCAAACTTCTTTTTTGCCTCCTCTCTAAAATGTTATGTCATACCTTATCTTCAACTACAAAACACATACTACTATCAGGGCTTAAATTTGACAGTCAACCTTGACTGTCAAGCAATTTTTTGATGACAGTTATCTATTTAATAGTACCTGTAAAATACTATGACATATATTAGTATAATATAAATTATATAAAAACCAAATATATATATCATCATAATCCTATATAAATTTTGACAATTTGTCCAAAAACTCTCCTTTCTTATGATACAGTCTTTTCAAAATTTCAATTGTATTTTACAGCTAAAATGTCTAAATACAGCTATACAACTGTCAAATTTAAGCCCTAACTACTATTATGACACTACAAAGGCAGGTACTCACTAGGGGCACTTGTTAACTTTGAATTCAATTTTCTACAAACAATTAACACCTAAAGGTGGCTTTGATACCATGTCTTTTCCTTGCTCTTTCTATTAATTTCCCCCTTCAATCAGCACATACACTTGTGTTAAATTTCCCTAAGTTTGAATTCAATTTTCTACAAACAATTAATACCTAAAGGTGGCTTTAATACATCTTGTTGAAGCTTTCAACACCAATATTAAGATTTGGTTACACTTTGTTGTTGCAATGGACTATTATAATCCCAAGCTACAAATAGTATTTTTTCTAAAATGTTAAGGTGTACATATAAATGTCACACTATTTCATGCCTATAAAAGTGGAGATTCAAGATTCTATAAGTGAAGTCTACCAAGTGGAAAATACATACCCCTAACAACTAATATTTATATGATTCTCTACCAAAATCACAAAACATAGAACAAAATTTGATGAAATAAGGCCCTAATCGAAAACCTAAAACATTTGACTCATTTTCCACCAAATGTGAAGAATAACTATTAGATTTCTAACTTTATCAATTGGAGGCTTTTTAATTTATTTGAAACTTTCTATCCAATTTAGCATGAACAAGTTATGGTGAATAACTTTAACATGAGCTCCTTTTTAATATTCACATGTACGTTTCACTTCACAAAATATTTTCATCTTTACCTTTTTAAAACCATGAACTCCCTCTTATATTAAATTAGTAATCAGCTTGGGACTATTCACGTTTTTTTATCACCAAACAAAGTGAAACTTTTGATTCTTAGACGCTTTACAGTTAGCAAATATTGCACCGTCAATTCTACCGCATCAACTCCAAATTGAAGCGAAGAGACGTTGATTCTTAGATGCGTTACAGTTGCACAAAAGATTTCAATTTAAAAAACCTCCGCATGTTATAAAAGCACGTTAGATAACCTCTAATTGGAAGCGGACGCGTTATGATGAAATAGGATGTTGTGGATGTTCTGGCTGTGCCAATACCACAACATTTAGAAAATAAAGACTGAGGAGATCACAGCACTCGTTGGGAGGAAGAGGAGAAAATGGAGAAAGTCCCTCTTAAAAGGAATGGAGGAGCCACTGATACGGATGTGGTTGTAGGAATTGATTCGCTGAGTGAGGATTCCGATCAGAAAAGAGCGATGCCCACGTTACATTCTGAAATAACTTCTCCCAAGAAGGGTGTGCTAAGATCCCATCTCCATGGTGGCGCTTCTCTTTCACCAATTTCAAGCATGAATTCACGTTCGTCGTCAGCTTCTCCCAAGGCACAGTTTGAAGGTGGGCCTCGATACAGTGCGAAAGAAGACATCTTCGCTGATAATTTGAAGGGGGAAATTAACAGAGAGAGCGAGCAAAAGAAATCTGGGGACAATGAGGGCGAAGTGGTGAGGTGTTCGGGCAGGGTGTCGCCGAAACTAAACCGGTTACGCACCAAAACTAGGTCGCGACTGATTGATCCACCTCAGCCTCGCTACGAAAACAAGACGGGAGAAGGAGAGACAGCCTTTGGTAGCAGACGGCGCTCTGGTCAGCTTAGGTCGGGTCCGCTCAAGCGGGGCATCATCGGGAAAAATCCTGGCATGTTGGAGAAGCTGAACGAAGAGGAAGAAGACGATTCCTTTAAAGACTACGATCTTCCTGAAGAATTTAAGCGTGCCAAATGGGATTTCCTCTGCCTCTTTCAGTGGCTTATCTTTTTGGTAATAGTGGGCGCCTTTGTTAGCAGCCTAACGATCGACTATTTTCAACGGAAGACCGTGTGGGATCTGCATCTGTGGAAATGGTGCCTCCTAGTGCTTGTTCTATTTTGTGGAAGGCTTGTTTCTGGCTGGGCTATTTGTATTGTTGTCTTCTTTGTAGAGAGAAACTTTCTACTCAGAAAGAAGGTCCTGTATTTTGTGTATGGGTTGAGGAAAGCTGTGCAAAACTGTCTTTGGTTAGGGCTTGTTCTTCTCGCGTGGCAATTTCTCTTCGACAAAAGCCTAGAGAGGGAGACCAAGAGTAAGTCCCTGCGTTATGCTAACAAATTTCTGGTCTGTTCGCTGGTGGGCACCTTTATATGGCTGGTAAAAACACTTCTGGTGAAGGTTTTGGCATCTTCGTTTCATGTGAGCGCCTTTTTCGATCGGATACGAGAGTCTCTCTTCAATCAGTATGTGCTGGAAACCCTATCTAGGCCTCCATTGATTGAGATCCAGGTATCCGGCCAGATGAAAGAGGCTGGGGCTAATATTGCTACTGACCTTAAACTTTCTTCCAAAACCGGTTTCCTGCATAAGGCCGGAGCTACAACTCCCAGAAGAGGGCTTTCCATGGGGGTTCGATCGGGCATTAGAGAAGAGAACGACAAACAACAAGACGAGGGAATCAGCATCGACCATCTGCACAGACTCAGCCAGAAGAATATCTCGGCGTGGAACATGAAGAGGCTGATCAAGATTGTGAGACATGGAGTATTGGCCACTCTCGACAAGTCATTCAAGAACGGGGCTACCGAAGACGAGTCTGTCAGGCTGATAAGAAGCGAGTGGGAGGCCAAAGCTGCTGCCAAAAAGATTTTTGAAAATGTTGCCCAGCCGCGTGCAAAGTAACGTCTCTTTTTTGCTTTCGCTACATACTATTGGTTTTCTTCTGTGCCATGTAATCCTAATTTTATTTTATCCAGGCATATAACTATAGAGGATTTGATGAGATTTCTACGGGAAGCAGAAGCACTAAAGGCAATGGCCCTCTTTGAAGGATCTCAAGACACTAATCAAGTGAATAAGCGGGCTCTTAAGAACTGGGTGGTAATTTTATTTTAAAGCCTTGTCATAGTCAATTTTATGGGTGAGAAAAAAAATTGTTGGAAAAATTGTGTAAATTTTGTTTACATCAACGTTTTTGTTATCTTGACAATGGATGGAGTGTGAAGAGAGCGTTGATATAAATAAAATCGACACAGCTCAAGGTTTCTTAGAATGGAATGTGATAATCTTATGCACATTAATTTTATGGGTGTTTATATCCATCAAATTTACAAATGTTTGCAGGTGAGCGTTTTCAGAGAGAGAAGGGCTCTAGTCCTTACATTGAACGATACAAAGACTGCAGTGAGCAAATTACATCAAATGGTGAATGTGGGTGTTGTTTTAGCCATCGGAATAATCTGGCTTCTCATACTTGGTATTGCTACAACACACATCCTCGTAGTTATATCTTCGCAATTGCTGTTGGTGGTTTTCGTGTTTGGAAACACATGTAAGACAATATTCGAGTCCATCATCTTCCTCTTCGTAATGCATCCCTTTGACGTTGGGGACCGATGTTCAGTGGATGGCGTCCAAGTAAACTATTTCTGTCTTCAACGATTTCTTCCTTGTGCTAGGTTATTTTTAATCATCTTTTCTTCCACTAACAATAATAATGTTTTCTCCAGATGGTTGTGGAGGAGATGAACATCCTAACAACAGTGTTTCTGAGATACGACAACGAGAAGATTTGGTACCCTAATTCGGTTCTGGCGACAAAACCCATCAGTAACTTCTACAGGAGCCCTGACATGGGAGACGCCGTGGAATTTTCCATTCACATTGCAACACCCAAGGAAAAGCTTGACATTATGAAAGAGAGGATCATAAGGTAATTAGGTGAAGGCACTTCGTAATTAGATTTATATAGTTATTAAGAAAATTTTGCCACCGTACCAATCGCAAAGCTGTAAAGCTGCCATATGGTACACAGGCAATTGAAAACATTTTTATTAGGGAAGAAGTAGTGAATTCCTAATGTTATGTTATTAGTGAAATGATTTACTACTGTATTTGCAGGTATGCAGATGATAGAGCAGAGCATTGGTACCCAAACCCGATGATAGTGGTAAAGGAGATCGAGGACATGAATAGGATAAAGATGGCAGTGTGGTTACAGCACAAGATGAATCACCAAGACATGGGGGAGAGATGGTTGCGGAGGTCTCACTTGATAGAAGAAATGATCAGCATTTTTAGAGATTTGGATATTGAATATCGGCTGTTACCCATGGACGTTAATCTTCGAACGATACCCACGCCCGCCCTCATTTCGAACCGACTTCCTTCCACATGGATGGCGTGACGTCTATTTGTATTTATGTAGAAATAATGGAACCAAATTCTACAATGTATTTATGTAGAAATAATGGAATCTTAAGGAATTCTGTTTTTCAATTTCACAATTGATAAGTTGTGATATAGATGCAAGATGATTGAATTCATCTTTGTTGGATATATGGTGGGTTTCAGTTTGACTTTTGTTTGTTTTTACAGTGTGTAAACTTCGAACTCCCTCAAATGATTCTACGCCTTAGAGGTTTGTAAAGTTTCTAGAATGAATCTACACCTTATACATTATGCAATTTGATTAAGAGATCTATCTTAATCTTATTTCATGCCTTGCAATCATTTTATTTTGTTTTTTTCAGTAGCAGGAGAATTGGTTTGGCAAGGACAAGTTGTGTTAGATAGGTGGTTAAAAGTATATTTTCTTCTACCTTACTCTGAGGAGATCCTTTACTACTTCTACTTAGCAAATTTTGTTTTGTTTCACTCTCGTAATATTATTTATGTTTGTCCATCTATATGGCGCAACGTGGATAAATAACAAGAACACACGATGACAAAGGAACAACACAAAAACTTTGGGGGCTAATTAGACCAATAAGATATTACACCTTCCAATGTCATTTCAAATCAAATTACATTACATTTTAAATTTCTAATAATAATATTTAAAAGGCCTTAAACTATAATTTGTGATTTACCAAAAAAAAAAAGACATTATATTTCTACTTCTATAACTCAAACCTATAACTCTTTAAAAAATCCCAAGTTGTAATTCAATAGTTAAACTTTGATCCACTGATCTCTAAATTTTATCTTTTACTTTTATAACTAACTTTGTTAAATATAAAAAAAAAATATAGATTTCAAAAAATCATTCAAAGTAACAAAAAAATTTAATTGTAAATTATCAAAATGTAGAGTTTAAAGGAGTTGATATTTATTTTAGCCATATCATGGCAACAAATGTGGTGCAGGGCACCTAGGAGCACCTTGGTTCCTAAAGTCACTTTGTTTGCATTTTTTTTTTGAAAGTTGTGGTTTTGATTGTAATAAGGCTTTAGCCATGAGTATATGGTCCTTTTTGTGTGGTCAAGATGATTGAGGTGACCATATAAACCTCAATCATGTTTAGTCCACTTGGATCCTTGTTGTGCCAATCAGGCCTAGAAGGTCTAAAGGATTGGTTTTTGAGTTTTTTTTTATTGTTTGTGTGTTTTATCATGTTTTGGGAGTATGGAGGATGTTTTGATTCCATTGGACAAGAAAAATAAATTGCCATCCTTTGGAAAATACAAAAACTCCATAGTGTCAAGTGTTGTCAATGGTGTTAATGACACATTGACCGGTTGCAACTTCATTTTGGTTATTAAAACTATTTGTAGAGGTTGTAAACTAACTTGGATAGGTTGATATGGAGGAAATATTGCTCCAGCACGGAGGAGAAAGTTTTTGTACGGAATTTGGGCACAAAAATCAAGAAAACTGACTATTTTTCACTATTTTTATTGCTGTGTATGGCTTGTACGGATTTTTTAGGGGTGCAAATGTACTTTTTCTGAAATCTCTTGGAGTTAGGGTTCTAATGCAACTAGTTTGAGGTCTTGAAGTGGTCGGGATCAAAAGTTATAGATTTTTCTTTCAAAACAGGTCCAGAAACCCTGTTTTCTAGGGCAACCATAGAAATCCGGCCCTAGAATGCATTCCCACTATTGAAAATTTGCAAAAACTGGTGAAATGTAGGCTAGGGGTATTTACTATAAGATTCCAAAAGCTTTTTGTTTGAAAATGCAGTCTTCTATTTTTAATTTGATGCCCTAGGTCAAGTATTCCTATGTATTTGGCCAGAATTGTGCAATTTATTGATGTAGATGACAAAGTCTGATAGGTGGGTGAATGAAAGTTGGTTTATGAGTTGTTTGTAGGTCATAGAAGAGATCCAAGTTCTTGCCCCATGTTTATGACCCCAATTTTTAGCACTTGCTTTGTAACCTAGCCTAAATTGATCAATTAGGCCTAGAAGACCAAATGAGTGTTCTGGATTGCTGGAGTAGAGTTGGAACAGGAGACTTGGGAGTTTCATAGGGTTCCATAGAGTGTATCTAAAACCATCATTCACTTGCCTAGTCATATGGGATTTTGTCATGTTTTGTTGAGAAAACCTAGTTTGGAGGGCTAGTAGCCTTACTAGTCAAGGTATAGGTTGAAGAGTTTTGGGAAGTTGGAGACCAAACCAACTACATAGAAGGTGTTTGTTGATCTATCCTGAGGTGTTGGAGAAGCCTAGAAGGTGGAGCCATCACTAGGATACAAAATCCTTCATACACCCTTGAATGTGCCTTTGGTTGCTTGGTTGAAGGCTGTTTGAAGTGGGTGAGTGGGCAAAGGACAATAGAGTAAACCCTTGTGTGTTGCTTCCCTTGTGCCACTTTGCATCAGGTGGTATCAAAGCCATCAAAGAGATGGGAGATAGAGAAGAAGAGGAGGAAATTCCTTCAAAGGTGACAAATGCCGAATTGGCAAAGATAGTGAGAGAGCAAGCAGCCAAGAACAAAAGGATGGAGGCTGAGATAGAAAAGTTGAAGAAAGACAAAGACAAGAAGAAGAAGTCAGAAGTCATCTTAGATTCAGATGAAGAGGATCAAGATGAGGAAGAAGAAGTGCCTATGGAAGAGCCACAAGGAGGCATGTCAGAGAGATAATTCCTAGATGCACTTGGAAAGTTGAGTAGGAAGGACACTAAGGCAGACTTACCTATGTTTCCTGGTAAGATGAATCTAGAGGAGTGCCTTGATTGGATTGAGGCAATGGAGAACTATTTTGAATGTGAAGAAGTGGCAGAAAATCAGAAAGTAAGGATTGCCAAATCAAGAATGAAAGGGCCAGCCTTGAGTTGGTGGAATTTTATTCAAAATGAAAGGATAGAAGATGATAGGAATCCTATCTCTACATGGAGGAAGATGGTACTTGAAATCAAGAAGCAATTTGTCCCTGAGGATTATGAGGTCAACTTGAACAAGAAGTTGCACAACTTGAGACAAAAGGACATGGACGTGAGCACCTACACAAAGGAGTTTCACAAGATGACATTGAAAGCCAAGATGCCTGAGAATGAAAAATAGAAGCTTGCAAGGTATCTTAATGGCCTCAAGTTCTCCATTCAAGATGAATTAACTCTCTTTAACCCGGAGACAGTCCATAAGTGTTTTCAAATGGCATTGAGAATTGAGGATAAACAAAGAAGAAAAGGTGATTCATACAGCAGCAGCAGAGGCAGAGGAAATCAGAACTTTAGGGGCAAGGGTAGATTTCAAAATAGAGATGATTTCTCTAGATTCCAAGGTGGCGGATCACAAGAAGGCAGCCAAGGGCAGGCTGATAAAAACAGTGCTGATAAGGGTCAGTTTAGGGGCAGAGGTAATGGCAGAGGAAGAAGTGGGGGCAGAGGTCCCAATGTGTTTACTGGAAGGTGTTTCTCTTGCAATCAGATTGGACATCAGTCCTTTAGGTGCCCGGAGAAGATGGGAAACACTACTGCAAATCAGAAAGAAAGAAGAGTACAACTCCTTCAAGAAGAGGACTATCAAAGCACCATAAGTTACCAAACAGCCTCTTCCAAGTCTGCAGCACCTGAGAGTGGAGAATGCATCATGTTCAACAAGTCACTCATCATGCCAGCCACCAAGGAGCAGCCAAAGAAACAACTTGTTCAGAACCACTTGCAAGGTGAAAGGAAAAGTGTGCAAGGTAATAGTTGATTCAGGTTCTTCTGAAAATTTGGCTTCTAATAAAATGGTGACTAAGTTAGGATTGGAAAGAATGCCTCATCCTAACCCCTATAGAGTCTTTTGGCTAACCAAGGAACAACAAATTGTGGTGAAAGAGCAATGTTGGGTTGAATTCAAGATAGGTGAATATCATGATAAGGTTCTTTGTGAGATAGTGGATATGGATGCATGCCACCTTCTTCTTGGAAGGCCTTGGCAACATGACACAAGTGCCCAACATGATGGTAAGAACAATGTGATTCATTTGTCCAAGAATGGTGAAAAGTTTACAATGACTCCTTTGATTGATGATTGCAAAGAGAAAGTAATTTCTAGTTCAGTTATGCTGGTAGGTGAAAAAGAGTTTTTGGCTAACCTCAAGGAAGAGAAAGTGCCATGTTTTGCAGTAGTCATCAAGCCCAAGGATGTGAATCCCAAGAAGGTCAAAGTGCAGCAACCTCTTAGGAGGATTGGACCAAAGGAAGTGGAAGAACTATTGGAGAAGTTTCAGGATGTGATAGCCGATGAAGGCAAGGATGCCCTTCCACCAAAGAGGGAGATTAGTCATTGCATTGATCTCATCCCAGGATCCACTCTACCAAACCAAGTAGCCTACAAGTTGACTCCAGAGCAAAATGCTGAAGTGGCAAGACAAATCCAAGACTTGTTGCATAGAGGACTTATCAGGAGGAGTATTAGCCCATGTGCAGTACCTGCAGTCCTTGCACCCAAGAAGGAAGGAACATGGAGACTATGCACTGATTCCAAGGCCATCAACAAGATCACTATCAGGCATAGATTTCAAATGCCTAGAATATAAGATTTAATGGATTGCTTGGGTAGGGCTAAGTATTTTACCAAGATAGATCTAAAAAGTGGTTATCACCAAATCAGGATAAGGGAAGGGGATGAGTGGAAAACTGCCTTCAAAACCAATGAAGGACTATTTGAATGGGTTGTCATGCCTTTTGGCTTGTCAAATGCACCAAGCACCTTCATGAGATTGATGAATGAAGTGCTAAAACCTTTCCTTAACAAGTTTATTGTTGTATATTTGGATGATATACTAATTTTTAGTGACAGCAAGGAAGACCACATAAGGCATATCCATCAAGTGCTCAGGAGGCTTCAAGAGGAGAAGTTGAGAATCAATCTTGACAAATGTGTCTTCCTACAAGAAGAGTTGATATTTTTGGGGTTTGTCATCTCCAAGGGCAGCCTAAAAATGGATCCAAGTAAGGTTGCAGCCATTCTTAATTGGCCAACACCTACAACAGCCTTGGAGGTAAGGAGTTTCCATGGTTTATGCAGCTTTTATAGAAAGTTCATTAGAGGGTTTAGTGGCATTTGTGCTCCACTTGTTGACACCATAAAAGGGGGCAAGAAATGTGTGTTTGTATGGACAAATGAGGCCACTCAAGCCTTTGAACTGTTAAAGAAAAAAAAATTAGAAAAACTAGTCCTAGTGCTACCTAATTTTGACAAGGTCTTTGTGGTAGAGTGTGATGCAAGGAAGAGGGCTGTTGGAGGAGTCTTAAGTCAAGATGGGAGGCCTGTAGCATTCTTTAGTGAGAAGTTAAATGAGGCAAAACAAAACTACTCCACCTATGATCTAGAGTTATATGCCATGGTTCAGTCATTGAGGAAGTGGAGACACTACTTATTGCCAAAGGAATTTATAGTTTTTATTGAAAACCATGCATTAAGCTTCTTGAACAGGTAGCAAAAGTTGAATCACAGACATGTCAAGTGGATGGAGTACATCCAAGCATACACCTTCTCTATAAAACATAAGAAAGGAGTGGCCAATAAGGTAGCCGATGCCTTAAGTAGGAGAAATCTTGTTGTGCAAACTATTCAGTTGGAAAGTACAAGTATTCATGCCATTAAAGATTAGTATGCAGCAATGAAGACTTCAAAGAGCCATACCTATCTTGCAAGGCCATGACAGGAAGGTATAATACTGATTTTTCTAATTTTTTGTTGCAAGATGGATATCTTTTCAAGGGTAGCATGTTGTGTATCCCAAGAGGATCTGTTAGAGAGAATATAATAAAGGAAAAGCATTGTGGCAGCATGTCAGGTCACTTTGGTATTGATAAGACCCTAGAATTGGTTAGGAGGTACTATTTTTGGCCCAAGTTGCCAACCGATGTAAGAAAGTTTGTTGAAACTTGTCAAATTTACCAAAGAGCAAAGGGGCATACATCAAATGCAGGTTTATACACTCCTCTACCTATTCCTTCAAAGCCTTGGGATTCCATAAGTATGGACTTTGTACTTGGTTTGCCTAGGACAAAGAATGGACATGACAGCATTTTTGTGGTTGTAGATAGGTTCTCAAAAATGGCTCACTTCATCCCATGTAGAACCACACATGATGCCTCACACATAGCAGGTCTTTTCTTCAAGGAAATAGTCAGGTTACATGGTTTACCTTTGTCCATAATCTCAGACAGAGACCCCAAGTTCATTGGACACTTCTAGAGGACACTGTGGAAGAGACTAGGTACAAATTTGTCCTTATCATCTACCTATCACCCTTAGTCTGATGGACAAATAGAGGTGATTAATAGGTCACTTGGCAACCTCCTAAAATGCCTAACAAAGGAGCAGGGTGCTAGTTGGGATTCAATTTTGGCTCAGGCAGAGTTCTCATACAATGACACTGTCAATAGAAGCACCGGCCTGTGTCCTTTCCAAGTTGTTTATGGCACTCACCCAGGGGGTATTTTGGAACTTAGGGAGGTTAAAGGACTAGAAAATAGCAGTGCCTTGGCTGAAGACTTCGTTCAAGTCATGAAAGATGTCCATGAACAAGTACAACAGAAATTGCTGTCCACTTCTCAGAAATATAAACAATTTGCTGACAGAAAAAGAAGAGATTTGTAGTTCAAGGAAGGTGATTTAGTAATGGTTCATCTGAAGAAGGAGAGGCTCCCTACAGGTAAACACACTAAGCTACTTTTGAAGAAGATTGGGCCTTGTGAAGTGCTCAAGAAATGTGGAGAAAATGCCTACAAAATCAGACTTCCGGATGGCATTGCTTTGTCTCCAATTTTTAATGTTTCAGACCTTTATCCCTATAAAGGATCTCATCCTTAGACTGTTGTTGAAGAAGATCAAACTAATCACACACTCCAGGAACTCATTCCTTCATCTCCAAATCAGATTGAGTGCATTTTGGACAAGAGGATTGCAAAACAAACTAGAAGGCACACCTATCATGACTATTTGGTGAAGTGGCTAAACAAACCTCAAGAGGATGCCACTTGGATGAGCAGGGCAGACATTGAGAATGCAAGTTTCACCTTTGACAGCATTCCAACTCAAGAGACTTGAGTTCTCTTTGACAGTGGGTGTATGGTGCAGGGCACCTAGGAGCACCTTGGTTCCTAAAGTCACTTTGTTTGCATTTTTTTTTTTGAAAGTTGTGGTTTTGATTTAATAAGGCTTTAGCCATGAGTATATGGTCCTTTTTGTGTGGTCAAGATGATTGAGGTGACTATATAAACCTCAATCATGCTTAGTCCACTTGGATCCTTGTTGTGCCAATCAGGCCTAGAAGGTCTAAAGGATTGGTTTTTGAGTTTTTTTTTATTGTTTGTGTGTTTTATCATGTTTTGGGAGTATGGAGGATGTTTTGATTCCATTGGACAAGAAAAACAAATTGCCATCCTTTGGAAAATGCAAAAACTCCATAGTGTCAAGTGTTGTCAATGGTGTTAATGACACATTGACCGGTTGCAACTTCATTTTGGTTATTAAAACTATTTGTAGAGGTTGTAAACTGACTTGGATAGGTTGATATGGAGGAAATATTTCTCCAGCACGGAGGAGAAAGTTTTTGTATGGAATTTGGGCACAAAAATCAAGAAAACTGACTGTTTTTCACTGTTTTTATTGCTGTGTACAGCCTGTACGGATTTTTCAGGGGTGCAAATGTACTTTTTCTGAAAGCTCTTGGAGTCAAGGTTCTAATGCAACTAGTTTGAGGTCCTGAAGTGGTCAGGATCAAAATTTATAGATTTTTCTTTCAAAACAGGTCTAGAAACCCTGTTTTCTAGGGCAGCCATAGAAATCCGGCCCTAGAATGCATTCCCACCGTTGAAAATTTGCAAAAACTGGTGAAATGTAGGCTAGGGGGATGTACTATAAGATTCCAAAAGCTTTTTGTTTGAAAATGCAGTCTTCTATTTTTAATTTGATGCCCTAGGTCAAGTATTCCTATGTATTTGGCTAGAATTGTGCAATTTATTGATGTAGATGACAAAGTCTGATAGGTGGGCGAATGAAAGTTGGTTTGTGAGTTGTTTGTAGGTCATAAAAGAGATCCAAGTTCCTGCCCCAGGTTTATGACCCCAATTTTGAGCACTTGCTTTGTAACCTAGCCTAAATTGATTAATTAGGCCTAGAAGACCAAATGAGTGTTCTGGATTGCTGGAGTAGAGTTGGAACAGGAGACTTGGGAGTTTCATAGGGTTCCATAGAGTGTATCTAAAACCATCATTTTCTTGCCTAGTCATATGGGATTTTGTCAAGTTTTGTTGAGAAAACCTAGTTTGGAGGGCTAGTAGCCTTACTAGTCAAGGTATAGGTTGAAGAGTTTTGGGAAGTTGGAGACCAAACCAACTGCATAGAAGGTGTTTGTTGATCTGTCCTGAGGTGTTGGAGAAGCCTAGAAGGTGGAGCCATCACTAGGATACCAAATCCTTCATACACCCTTGAATGTGCCTTTGGTTGCTTGGTTGAAGGCTGTTTGAAGTGGGTGAGTGGGCAAAGGACAATAGAGTAAACCCTTGTGTGTTGCTTCCCTTGTGCCACTCTGCATCAAAATGGGAGAAAAGTAGTGTGTATTTTAGATTTTTTAAGGTCTAATTGCTACAACATAGTGCATAGCACATGAAGTGGAGGGGTGTGCTCGAAGGATTAGCAACTAGGCTAAGTCCACACACTACAATGAATGTATGACATGTCACAAAGTATTACCAATTAACATTAGGGATGAAGGTATGATCATCAAACATGATGTCCAAGGGCTAGTGATAGAAGTTAGACCAACAACCAATCTATGAAGACTAGTAAGGGTGGTTGTGCACTATGCACTAGACCGGCCTAGCTTGTAGCACATACCACAATGCAATAAAGCATGTACATTTAATTATCCTACAACCATCTAAACTTTTTTTTTGGTATAAAACCTGATTTAGGCTCCATGAACCAGTCAAAAGCTAATGGCCAAAGGCCCAAAATCATTAAAAAAAAACAATACAATGCAGGCTGCAAACAAGGCCTAAACAAGTAAGCAAAACTATACACCAACAGCCATCACACCTAGCGAAGGAACCGACTAACCATCTGGGGGGTGCGCCTTGATGTCCTCCTGCATAAGCTTAATGGCTTCATATGGGTACTCTGTCCACCCAAGTGGATACACATTTGCCCATTCTAGCGAAAAGGTTTGTAACATCCCACCCTGCGAACCCCGATGGGTAAGGGCCAAAAGAGGACAAGATAATTTTTTTTTTGACAGGAAGTGATAACATACACATAAGATGGTTGTCGATTCAATATGTCGACAATGTTCATGACCAAGTATGGCCAAATGCACAACCCACAGGAGAGGACTAAATCACTCTCCAGAAAAACATTAATAAACTACATTCATTTTAAACACCAATTCAAATGTTCCTAATCCCATTTCCAAATATAAACACGAATCCATAAACACCATATTACAAGCAGATCCGATACCCACACCGAAATCTGTAAGTCAAATAAGAGGCAACATCACATATCTTCTCATTACTATAGTTTACATCATCTCTCGCAATAGAGTACAAAATTACATAAAGGAATAAACAAGAATAATGGCATAGCCATGAAAGATACAATAACTGAATGGGTACATGACTGATAAATTCATAGAAAGAAAGAGAATATCTTCAAGCTGGTGCTCTAAAACCTGTACACCGGTCCACAATGGTGGTGGCAACGCCTCCCAACCATGTGGATGTTGCATGTATGAGGTGAACCAGTGTTGTCATTGATGTCAACATACTCATATTGCATTGACAAGAGGGATTCGATGAGCAGTGTGCTGAGGATATTGAGAAAATTAGCCTCAGTCAGGAACAGTGAAGAACAATGATAAGAAGAAGGCAAATGTATTGTATAGAATGCGAACCGAAGGATGCGGATTAAAGGGTTTGTATATATGAGTCTTGAGATGCTTTAGATAAGATTTCAGAGGTCCGCATGAAGATCTGAAGGAGTTGTGGCTGTCGGTGTAGAACCGGTTCCAGCAAGTGTTCAGAGGTGACAGTGGATCACAGAAAGGTCCGGTGAGGTCCGGAACTGTATAATCCCAATCTACAGATTGGAAGGAGTGTTTGGGATGTCCTTGTGATGTGTCATCTCAAGTTGTGTATGATTTGGAGGTCTGGAAGTACCTTTTGCATTATGACAGTGGCGATAGACAGTGTTCTTGAAGTTCCGAATGAGGAAGAGAAAAGATTCCAGTACGTAGAGAAAGTGCGGATGTACCTGGTCATTCAGGCAGGCTTGTGAAGGTTCTTGAATCATGTTGAGGTTGTGTTGTTGGTCCGCATTGATAGTAGAGCATAGAATTGAAGATATTCTTCTGGATGAAGTTCTTGTTCAGACTAGCCGACCGGATGAGTTGTTCATCCTGCGAATGTTCTTGTGGTGGCCGACCGGATGTGTTATTCATCTTGCGAATATTCTTATGGCTGATTGCTGACTTAGATGATTGTTCCTAAGTCGATGTCTTGTATAAATAAAGGTTTGTGAGTTCATTTGAAGTGTGGATTTGTGTGGATGAGAATGGTGTAGCGAAGAGAAGTGCGGAAGGCAGAGCAGAGGTTTTTGGGCTTAAATGGAACTGATCCGGACATGGTAAAGGCGTCATTCTCCAGTTCAAGACCGTGATTCTTATCACTTTGTAGACAGTGTGTCTCCTTGTAGGCGTGTGCCTCTTTGTGAGCAGTGTGCTCGGGCAGTGAGCCCTAATTGGCAAGTGCCATTCTTTTTCTTATTCTTTTAACAGAGAATAATCCTTAGGTTAATCACCCCATGGTTTTTTCCCTTAACCAGGTTTTCCACGTCAAAATCTTGGTGTTCATTGTGTTGATGTTTATCTACTCTTGTGTTTGTGCGTTTTACTTTCATGGATGATTAATTGATATGCTGTTAACTAACAAGACGAATCAAGTGTTTGAAATAGAAAGCAAGTTTGTATACAACTTATTCACCCCCCCCCCTCTCAGTTGTATGCCCTAGATCCAACAATTGGTATCAGAGCCAAGTTCCTCTGAAAGGAGCTTAACCGCTTGAGGAGATCCAGGATGTCGTCATACAAAAAGGATAGTCCGAAGTTTGATGGAACCAATTTCACTCTCTGGAAGGGTCGCATGAAATGTCACTTGGAATGTATGGGAAAAGCATACTTGGCCATGGTTTCAAAACCATATGTACCTCCACAAGGTGGTCCGACAACTCTGAATAAATCACAGATTCTGAAAATAATCTGCGGACCAAGGAAGCTCTTCTAAGTGCATTGAATGACTCAGATCTCTCAAATGTTATTGACCTACCAACTGCATATGAGATCCTGACTAAACTGAAACTTCTGTATGAAGGAGATGAGTTTGTCAAGAGTGCAAGGTTGCAAAGTCTGAAAGGGAAATTTGAAAGATTGAAGATGAGAGATGATGAAAACATCACTACTTTTATGCCAAGAGTGAATGAACTAGTGTGTGGAATTAGAAATGCTGGTGGAACTCTGGATGAAAATGAGATTGTTTGCAAAATCCTCAGATCCCTTCCTGCTGCCTACAAAATCAAGGTTGCTGCAATTGATGAATTCAGAGCCCACACAACTGTCACAAGAGAACAATTGGCTGGCAAGCTAGCTGCATTTGAAATGACCGAGTTTGGAGATGATCCTCCTAAGACTGAATCTGCTTTCAAAGCCAATGCCTATGTGAAAGGCAAACAGAGATTTGATCCGGGAGAAAACTCTTCAAGGAAGATGTCATGGTATGATCAAGCAAGAAGAGACATGGAAGAAGAAGAAGCAGAAACAGCTCAACTTGAAGCCCTCATTGCAAAAAGACTACCAAGAGGATCCGGTAAGTATGAAGGAAAACTACCCTTTAAGTGCTTCAACTGCAATAAGATTGGTCATTTTGCTTCAAGATGTCCGGAAAGATCTGCAAGGTCTAATACTAACAGACAAAGGTTTCAAAAGAACTGCTATTATGTTCATGAAGAAGATGACAATGAAGGAGTAACAGATGATGAATCAGAACTAGGAAGCAAATCCGGAAATGAATGGGTGTTTATTGCCATCAAGGAAGAAGATTCAATACTCTCTGAATCTGTCAATCACAAAGTTGTGGAAAAAGCTTTGGCTGCTCAAGTGGAAGAAAAGGATGATTGGGTTATTGACAATGGATGTTCTCACCATATGACTGGTGACAACGATAAGTTCTTGAATTTGGAAAGGTATGAAGGAGGAATGGTAAAGTTTGGTGACAATTCTACTGGCAGAATCAGAGGCATGGGAACTATTTCCTTTGATGGAAAGAGCAAAACAGGTAATGTACTATATGTTGAAGGATTGAAGCACAATCTTCTTAGTGTTAGTCAGTTAGTAGACAAAGGCTATGATCTCCGATTTAAGAATGGAAAATGTAGAATCTTTACAAGTTCCGGAATTGAAATTGCATCCGGTACTCAGACAAAAGGTAATATCTTTCATCTGGTTGGTTCAAATAAAAGTTGTCTATTTGTTCAAGTTGATCAGAGTTGGTTATGGCATAGAAGAATGTGTCATGTAAATTTTGATAACATCATCAAGATAAGCAATACTCAGGCTGTAAGAGATCTTCCAAAATTGATGAAACCTACAAATAGTTTGTGCAAAGAATGTCAGCTAGGTAAACAGAGCAGAGTCTCTTTCAAAAGCAAAGATCAGTCCTCTACCGGATTGTTGGAATTAGTACATACTAATCTCTGTGGTCTAACAAGAATCAAGAGTCTGCAAGGTGATAGATATTTCATGTTGTTAATTGATGACCATTCCCGGATGATGTGGGTTACCTTCCTAAAAGAAAAATCAGAAGCATTTGAGAAGTTCAAAATCTTCAAAGCTATGGTAGAGAATCAAACCGGATTGAAACTGAAGTATCTAAGGTCTGATAGAGGTGGTGAATTTACATCTGGTGAGTTCATTGACTTTTGTGAGAAGCAGGGTATAAGGAGACAATTGTCTGCTCCTAGGACTCCACAGCAGAATGGAGTAGTTGAAAGAAAGAACCGGACCATCCAGGAGGCTGCCAGGACAATGATGTTGGAAGCAAATGTTCCTCAGATGTTCTGGAAAGAAGCTATCAACACTGCAGTCTACACTCTAAATCGAGTTCAAATCAGAAACAATACCGGTAAGACCCCCTATGAACTCTGGTTTGGCATCACTCCTACTGTGAAATATTTCAGAGTATTTGGTAGCAAGTGTTATATTAAAAGAGATGAAGATCTAGGAAAGTTTGATGCTAGAAGTGATGAAGGAATTTTCTTGGGTTACTCCACTCAAAGCAAAGCATACCGGTGTTACAATAAGAGATTGAGGAAGATGATAGAAAGCACTAATGTGAAAGTTGATGAAGGAATTGAGAAGCCCTCAAGATTTTATAAGTTTGATGAAGATGACCAAGACGGTGTTCAGGTTCAAGGAACTCAATCCTCTCCGGTAAGTCAGAGTCAGCCTGATCCGGTAAATCAGGAAGTAGAGATAGGTTTGAATGAGCCTGATCAAGAAGCAGTAGTGCAGGATACTCCCAAAATTCCAAGGTATGTAACACTAAACCACTCTGAAGATCAGATCATAGGTGACAGAAGTAAAGGTGTGCAAACTAGAAGGAATGTTGCTCAAAATCAGGATGAATGTTGTCTGATTTCAAAGATTGAACCTAAAACAGTAAATGAAGCCTGCAATGATGAAAATTGGACCAAAGCAATGAAAGATGAATTAATGCAAATTGAGAAAAATCATACTTGGGATCTTGTTCCCAGACCTAGAGACAGGAATGTGATTGGAACCAAATGGGTCTTCTGGAACAAATTAAATGAAGCTGGTGAAGTAATCAGAAACAAAGCTAGATTGGTCTGCAAAGGCTACTCTCAAATAGAAGGAATTGATTTTGAAGAGACCTTTGCTCCGGTGGCAAGAATTGAAGCAGTTAGATTATTTCTTGCATTTGCTGCCTTTAAAAACTTCAAGGTATATCAGATGGATGTCAAGTCTGCCTTCCTAAATGGTGATCTAGAAGAAGAAGTTTACATTGAACAATCGGATGGATTTCAATTGTCTAACAATGATGATATGGTCTGCAAGTTGAAGAAAGCATTGTATGGATTAAAACAAGCCCCAAGAGCATGGTATGAAAGGTTGGATAAACATCTTGTGCAAATTGGATTCAGCAAAGGTACTGCTGACAGTAACTTATATTTCAAAATTGATCATGAAAACATTTTGATTGTTGAAGTGTTTGTGGATGATATCATTTTTGGAGGAAGAGATAGTATGTGCAAAACTTTTGCAAATCAGATGAAATGTGAGTTTGAAATGTCTATGCTTGGTGAAATGAATTTCTTCTTGGGTCTGCAAATTACTCAAACAAAGAAAGGGATCTTCATTTCTCAGACCAAATATGTGAAAGAATTGTTAAGGAAATTTGGTATGGAAGATTCAAAGCCAATGAACACTCCCATGGCAACCAGATGTAAGTTGAGCAAAGATGATGACTCCCCAAAGGCAGATCAGGCAAAGTATAGATCAATGATTGGTGGATTGTTGTATCTCACTCAGACCAGACTAGATATAATGCAGGCTGTTGGTCTTGTAGCAAGATTCTAGGCTGATCCTAAAGAATCTCATGTTATGGCAATCAAAAGAATTTTTAGATACTTGAAAGGAACAGCTGAGTATGGTCTATGGTACCCTAGAGATCCAAATTTCTCTCTTCATGCTTACACAGATGCAGATTGGGCAGGAGATGTGGATGACCAGAAGAGCACCAGTGGTGGAGCATTCTTTTTGGGGAAGAGATTGGTTTCTTGGCTAAGCAAGAAACAAGATGCAATATCTCTGTCTACAACTGAAGCAGAATACATTGCAGCAGCAGGTAGTTGCACTCAAATCTTATGGATGAAGCAGATGCTAAGAGACATTAATGTTGAATATGAGGAGCCTATCACAATTTTCTGTGATAATTCAAGTGCAATTAATATTTCTAAGAATCTGGTATTGCACTCTAAGACTAAGCACATATCTATCAAGTTTCACTTTTTGAGAGAACAAGTGAACAAGGAAGAAGTCAGGTTGGAGTATGTTCCCTCCAAGGATCAGATTGCAGATATCTTTACTAAACCTCTTCCCAAGGACTCTTTTGAATATCTCCGAGAGAAGTTAGGGGTCATGGCCCCTCCGGTGATGAACTAGGATGCACTAATGTGCATCAGTCTGGTGGATATCACAGTCATATCTTGTGATCCGGATTGATGATGGGGAGCTGCTACTAAGGGGGAGTAGCTGGTATGATTCTGATGTGTTAAAATTGCAAGTATGAGCCCTTTGCCATTGATGTCAAAGGGGGAGAGAAGACATGTGAAAAACAAGTAGCTAAAGATCAAAGGGGGAGCAATAAATGAGGAGAAGACATGTTGCTGATAGGGGGAGCTGTGACAGAAAGGAGAAGTTCTTGTCTTGATGGTTTTTCACATCATATGTTGCCATCAATGACAAAGGGGGAGATTGTTGCATGTATGAGGTGAACCAGTGTTGTCATTGATGTCAACATACTCATATTGCATTGACAAGAGGGATTCGATGAGCAGTGTGCTGAGGATATTGAGAAAATTAGCCTCAGTCAGGTACAGTGAAGAACAGTGATAAGAAGAAGGCAAATGTATTGTATAGGATACGGATTAAAGGGTTTGTATATATGAGTCTTGAGATGCTTCAGTTAAGATTTCAGAGGTCCGCATGAAGATCTGAAGGAGTTGTGGCTGTCGGTGTAGAACCGGTTCCGGTAAGTGTTCAGAGGTGATAGTAGATCACAGAGAGGTCCGGTGAGGTCTGGAACTGTATAATCCCAATCTGCGGATTAGAAGGAGTGTTTGGGATGTCCTTGTGATGTGTCATCTTGAGTTGTGTATGATTTGGAGGTCTGAAAGTACCTTTTGCATTATGACAGTGGTGACAGACAGTGTTCTTGAAGTTCCGGATGAGGAAGAGAAAAGATTCCAGTACGTAGAGAAAATGCGGATGTACCTGGTCATTCAGGCAGGCTTGTGAAGGTTCTTGAATCATGTTGAGGTTGTGTTGTTGGTCTGCATTGATAGTAGAGCCCAGAATTGAAGATATTCTTCCAGATAAAGTTCTTGTTCAGACTAGCCAACCGGATGAGTTGTTCATCCTGCGAATGTTCTTGTGGTGGCCGACCGGATGTGTTATTCATCTTGCGAATATTCTTATGGCTGATTGCTGACTTAGATTATTGTTCCTAAGTCAATGTCTTGTATAAATAAAGGTTTGTGAGTTCATTTGAAGTGTGGATTTGTGTGGATGAGAATGGTGTAGCGAAGAGAAGTGCGGAAGGTAGAGCAGAGGTTTTTGGGCTTAAATGGAACTGATCCAGACATGGTAAAGGTGTCATTCTCTAGTTCAAGACCGTGATTCTTATCACTTTGTAGACAGTGTGTCTCCTTGTAGGCAGTGTGCCTCTTTGTGAGCAGTTTGCTCAGGCAGTGAGCCCTAATTGGCAAGTGCCATTCTTTTTCTTATTCTTTTAACAGAGAATAATCCTTGGGTTAATCACCCCATGGTTCATTCCCTTAACCGGGTTTTCCACGTCAAAATCTTGGTGTTTATTGTGTTGATGTTTATCTACTCTTGTGTTTGTGTGTTTTACTTTCATGGATAATTAATTGATATGCTGTTAACTAACAAGACGAATCAAGTGTTTGAAATAGAAAGCAAGTTTGTATACAAGTGATTCACCCCCCCTCTCAGTTGTATGCCCTAGATCCAACAATTGGTATCAGAGCCAAGTTCCTCTGAAAGGAGCTTAACCGCTTGAGGAGATCCAGGATGTCGTCATACAAAAAGGATAGTCCGAAGTTCGATGGAACCCATTTCACTCTCCGGAAGGGTCGCATGAAATGTCACTTGGAGTGTATGGGAAAAGCATACTTGGCCATGGTTTCAAAACCATATGTACCTCCACAAGGTGGTCCGACAACTCTGAATGAAATCACAGATGCTGAAAATAATCTGCGGACCAAGGAAGCTCTTCTAAGTGCATTGAATGACTCAGATCTCTCAAATGTTATTGACCTACCAACTGCATATGAGATCCTGACTAAACTGGAACTTCTGTATGAAGGAGATGAGTTTGTCAAGAGTGCAAGGTTGCAAAGTCTGAAAGGAAAATTTGAAAGATTGAAGATGAGAGATGATGAAAACATCACTACTTTTATGCCAAGAGTGAATGAACTAGTGTGTGGAATTAGAAATGCTGGTGGAACTCTGGATGAAAATGAGATTGTTTGCAAAATCCTCAAATCCCTTCCTGCTGCCTACAAAATCAAGGTTCCTACAATTGATGAATTCAGAGCCCACACAACTATCACAAGAGAACAATTGGCTGGCAAGCTAGCTGCATTTGAAATGACCGAGTTTGGAGATGATCCTCCCAAGACTGAATCTGCTTTCAAAGCCAGTGCCTATGTGAAAGGCAAACAGAGATTTGATCCGGGAGAAAACTCTTCAAGGAAGATGTCATGGTATGATCAAGCAAGAAGAGACATGGAAGAAGAAGAAGCAGAAATAGCTCAACTTGAAGCCCTCATTGCAAAAAGACTACCAAGAGGATCCGGTAAGTATGAAGGAAAACTACCCTTTAAGTGCTTCAACTGCAATAAGATTGGTCATTTTGCTTCAAGATGTCCGGAAAGATCTGCAAGGTCTAATACTAATAGACAAAGGTTTCAAAAGAACTGCTATTATGTTCATGAAGAAGATGACAATGAAGGAGTAACAGATGATGAATCAGAACTAGGAAGCAAATCCAGAAATGAATGGGTGTTTATTGCCATCAAGGAAGAAGATTCAATACTCTCTGAATCTGTCAATCACAAAGTTGTGGAAAAAGCTTTGGCTGCTCAAGTGGAAGAAAAGGATGATTGGGTTATTGACAGTGGATGTTCTCACCATATGACTGGTGACAACGATAAGTTCTTGAATTTGGAAAGGTATGAAGGAGGAATCGTAAAGTTCTGGAAGAATCAGAGGCAGGGGAACTATTTCCTTTGATGGAAAGAGCAAAATAGGTAATGTACTATATGTTGAAGGATTGAAGCACAATCTTCTCAGTGTTGGTCAGTTAGTAGACAAAGGCTATGATCTCCGGTTTAAGAATGGAAAATGCAGAATCTTTACAAGCTCCGGAACTGAAATTGCATCCGGTACTCAGACAAAAGGTAATATCTTTCATCTGGTTGGTTCAAATAAAAGTTGTCTGTTTGTTCAAGTTGATCAGAGTTGGTTATGGCATAGAAGAATGTGTCATGTAAATTTTGATAACATCATCAAGATAAGCAATACTCAGGCTGTAAGAGATCTTCCAAAATTGATGAAACCTACAAATAGTTTGTGCAAAGAATGTCAGCTAGGTAAACAGAGCAGAGTCTCTTTTAAAAGCAAAGATCAGTCCTCTACCGGATTGTTGGAATTAGTACATACTGATCTCTGTGGTCCGACAAGAATCAAGAGTCTGCAAGGTGATAGATATTTCATGTTGTTAATTGATGACCATTCCCGGATGATGTGGGTTACCTTCCTAAAAGAAAAATCAGAAGCATTTGAGAAGTTCAAAATCTTCAAAGCTATGGTAGAGAATCAAACCGGATTGAAACTGAAGTGTCTAAGGTCTGATAGAGGTGGTGAATTTACATCTGGTGAGTTCATTGACTTTTGTGAGAAGCAGGGTATAAGGAGACAATTGTCTGCTCCAAGGACTCTACAGCAAAATGGAGTAGTTGAAAGAAAGAACCGGACCATCCAGGAAGCTGCCAGGACAATGATGTTGGAAGCAAATGTTCCTCAGATGTTCTGGAAAGAAGCTATCAGCACTGCAGTCTACACTCTAAATCGAGTTCAAATCAGAAACAATACCAGTAAGACCCCCTATGAACTCTGGTTTGGCATCACTCCTACTGTGAAATATTTCAGAGTATTTGGTAGCAAGTGTTATATTAAAAGAGATGAAGATCTAGGAAAGTTTGATGCTAGAAGTGATGAAGGAATTTTCTTGGGTTACTCCACTCAAATCAAAGCATACCGGTGTTACAATAAGAGACTGAGGAAGATGATAGAAAGCACTAATGTGAAAGTTGATGAAGGAATTGAGAAGCCCTCAAGATTTTATGAGTTTAATGAAGATGACCAAGACGGTGTTCAGGTTCAAGGAACTCAATCCTCTCCGGTAAGTCAGAGTCAGCCTGATCCAGTAAATTAGGAAGTAGAGATAGGTTTGAATGAGCCTGATCAAGAAGCAGCAGTGCAGGATACTCCCAAAATTCTAAGGTATGTAACACTAAACCACTCTGAAGATCAGATCATAGGTGACAGAAGTAAAGGTGTGCAAACTAGAAGGAATGTTGCTCAAAATCAGGATGAATGTTGTCTGATTTCAAAGATTGAACCTAAAACAGTAAATGAAGCCTGCAATGATGAAAACTGGACCAAAGCAACGAAAGATGAATTAATGCAAATTGAGAAAAATCATACTTGGGATCTTGTTCCCAGACCTAGAGACAGGAATGTCATTGGAACCAAATGGGTCTTCCGGAACAAATTAAATGAAGCTGGTGGAGTAATCAGAAACAAAGCTAGATTGGTCTGCAAAGGCTACTCTCAAATAGAAGGAATTGATTTTGAAGAGACCTTTGCTCCGGTGGCAAGAATTGAAGCAGTCAGATTATTTCTTGCATTTGCTGCCTTTAAAAACTTCAAGGTATATCAGATGGATGTCAAGTCTGCCTTCCTAAATGGTGATCTGGAAGAAGAAGTTTACATTGAACAACCAGATGGATTTCAATTGTCTAACAATGATGATATGGTCTGCAAGTTGGAGAAAGCATTGTATGGATTAAAACAAGCCCCAAGAGCATGGTATGAAAGGTTGGATAAACATCTTGTGCAGATTGGATTTAGCAAAGGTACTGCTGACAGTAACTTATATTTCAAAATTAATCATGAAAACATTTTGATTGTTGAAGTGTTTGTGGATGATATCATTTTTGGAGGAAGAGATAGTATGTGCAAAACTTTTGCAAATCAGATGAAATGTGAGTTTGAAATGTCTATGCTTGGTGAAATGAATTTCTTCTTGGGTCTGCAAATTACTCAAACAAAGAAAGGGATCTTCATTTCTCAGACCAAATATGTGAAAGAATTGTTAAGGAAATTTGGTATGGAAGATTCAAAGCCAATGAACAGTCCCATGGCAACCGGATGTAAGTTGAGCAAAGATGATGACTCCCCAAAGACAGATCAGACAAAGTATAGATCAATGATTGGTGGATTGTTGTATCTCACTCAGACCAGACCAGATATAATGCAGGCTGTTGGTCTTGTAGCAAGATTCTAGGCTGATCCTAAAGAATCTCATATTATGGCAATCAAAAGAATTTTTAGATACTTGAATGGAACAGCTGAGTATGGTCTATGGTACCCTAGAGATCCAGATTTCTCTCTTCATGCTTACACAGATGCAGATTGGGCAGGAGATGTGGATGACCGGAAGAGCACCAGTGGTGGAGCATTCTTTTTGGGGAAGAGATTGGTTTCTTGGCTAAGCAAGAAACAAGATGCAATATCTCTGTCTACAACTGAAACAGAATACATTGCAGCAGGAGGTAGTTGCACTCAAATCTTATGGATGAAGCAGATGCTAAGAGACATTAAAGTTGAATATGAGGAGCCTATCACAATTTTCTGTGATAATTCAAGTGCAATTAATATTTCCAAGAATCCGGTATTGCACTCTAAGACTAAGCACATATCTATTAAGTTTCACTTTTTGAGAGAACAAGTGAACAAGGAAGAAGTCAGGTTGGAGTATGTTCCCTCCAAGGATCAGATTGCAGATATCTTTACTAAACCTCTTCCCAAGGACTCTTTTGAATATCTCCGAGAGAAGTTAGGGGTCATGGCCCCTCCGGTGACGAACTAGGATGCACTGATGTGCATCAGTCCGGTGGATATCACAGTCATATCTTGTGATCTGGATTGATGATGGGGAGCTACTACTAAGGGGGAGTAGCTGGTATGATTCTGATGTGTTAAAATTGCAAGTATGAGCCTTTTGCCATTGATGTCAAAGGGGGAGAGAAGACATGTGAAAAACAAGTAGCTAATGATCAAAGGGGGAGCAGTAAATGAGGAGAAGACATGTTGTTGATAGGGGGAGCTGTGACAGAAAGGAGAAGTTCTTGTCTTGATGGTTTTTCATATCATATGTTGCCATCAATGACAAAGGGGGAGATTGTTGCATGTATGAGGTGAACCAGTGTTGTCATTGATGTCAACATACTCATATTGCATTGACAAGAGGGATTCGATGAGCAGTGTGCTGAGGATATTGAGAAAATTAGCCTCAGTCAGGAACAGTGAAGAACAGTGATAAGAAGAAGGCAAATGTATTGTATAGGATGCGAACCAGAGGATGCGGATTAAAGGGTTTGTATATATGAGTCTTGAGATGCTTCAGTTAAGATTTCAGAGGTCCGCATGAAGATCTGAAGGAGTTGTGGCTGTCGGTGTAGAACCAGTTCCGGCAAGTGTTCAGAGGTGACAGTGGATCACAGAAAGGTCCGGTGAGGTTCGGAACTGTATAATCCCAATCTGCAGATTGGAAGGAGTGTTTGGGATGTCCTTGTGATGTGTTATCTCAAGTTGTGTATGATTTGGAGGTCCGAAAGTACCTTTTGCATTATGACAGTGGCGACAGACAGTGTTCTTGAAGTTCTAGATGAGGAAGAGAAAAGATTCCAGTACGTAGAGAAAGTGTAGATGTACCTGGTCATTCAGGCAGGCTTTTGAAGGTTCTTGAATCATGTTGAGGTTGTGTTGTTGGTCCGCATTGATAGTAGAGCCCAGAATTGAAGATATTCTTCCGGATGAAGTTCTTGTTCAGACTAGCCGACCGGATGAGTTGTTCATCCTGCGAATGTTCTTGTGGTGGCCAACCGGATGTGTTATTCATCTTGTGAATATTCTTATGGCTGATTGCCGACTTAGATGATTGTTCCTAAGTCGATGTCTTGTATAAATAAAGGTTTATGAGTTTATTTGAAGTGTGGATTTGTGTGGATGAGAATGGTGTAGCGAAGAGAAGTGCGGAAGGCAGAGCAGAGGTTTTTGGGCTTAAATGGAACTGATCCGGACATGGTAAAGGTGTCATTCTCCAGTTCAAGACCATGATTCTTATCACTTTGTAGACAGTGTGTCTCCTTGTAGGCAGTGTGCCTCTTTGTGAGCAGTTTGCTCGGGCAGTGAGCCCTAATTGGCAAGTGCCATTCTTTTTCTTATTCTTTTAATAGAGAATAATCCTTGGGTTAATCACCCCGTGGTTTTTTCCCTTAACTGGGTTTTCCACGTCAAAATCTTGGTGTTCATTGTGTTGATGTTTATCTACTCTTGTGTTTGTGCGTTTTACTTTCATGGATGATTAATTGATATGCTGTTAACTAACAAGACGAATCAAGTGTTTGAAATAGAAAGCAAGTTTGTATACAACTGATTCACCCCCCCCTCTCAATTGTATGCCCTAGATCCAACAGTGGACTCAAAAGAGACCACCCCACCGTGCTCAGAGGTAGTCACAAGGCCCAAACAGAAGAATAAAGGCAAAGGTATACATGATGGCCAACACTCACATCAATCACAGAGCAGGCATGGAAAATAGTGCATAAGGCCAAAGTCAACACATAGAGATGATCATCAATATAATGTTAGGTGCTACTCACGACTACAAAGGTACAAGACACTAGGGTGTCACGTAGAATCAATCATGCCCAAATCAACACCCCATAAACGGATAACTCGACGTCCCATAGATGGATAGGCCTTCTCGTATGCATCCTTAGCCTTTACAAGCGCTCAAAGACATGCACGAGGACTCAATATCCTAGACCTAAGCTCATCTCATTTAACCAAACGAGGTATAAAACACCAAATTAAAGACAATCCAATAACCAATCCCAATCCCCTGCACTTGGAGGTTGGAGTTGCTTGCAATGTTGCGTGGCTAAATATGCCTAACAAGAAAATCTATATTTAAAGTATAAAATTAGTATCATACTTCTCATAGGCTACAAGAACATTAACACCATTTGCTAATATCATTTATTCCCAAAACAACTAAGGCCTACTCATAAGTTCAACAAAAATGAATACAATCAACCACATATTAAATACATGATTATGAAAATAATGTAATCATTCATAACATACAAAAAGGCCTTTACCAATATTATTTATGGTTTTAATACATGCAAGATGGATTCGATAAAAGGCTTCAGAAACCTTTAAGCAATGCAACTGGCAGCTGTAAAGCCAGACTCCACAACCTCATCTAACATCCTCACTGCTCATGCCAAAGTGGGAGTGATGGAATAGGGTATTGACATCCATCGAAACATAATGCAAGGGATATTTTTGTCGAATGTTGTAGCTGCAAGTGCTCAATATACATGTATGCAAAAAATGGTAGCATAGACAAGGCATGATTTGTTTGACAGAATGCCTCAAAGAATTGCAGTCTCATGGACTACAAAAATTACAGGATATGCACATAATGGATTTGTTGAAAAGTCTTTAGAAACTATCAAGCAAACGCTATTGGAAGGTGTAAAACTAGACAAAACAACCTCAGCCCGTAGCCTCTCTACTTGTGCTAAAATCAAAGCATATAGAGGGCACACAAACTATTTGACAAAATGACTCAATGAAATGTGGTCGCATGAAATGAAAGACTGCAGGACGTACACAAAAAGGATTTGTTGAATAGACTTTAGAAACCTTCTAGCAAATATCACTAATGGGCGTAAAGCCAAATCCCTAACCTCTGCCAGCATCCATGCTGTCTTTGTCAAGATTGGAGTTATGGAATAGGGAATGGATGTCCAACAGAGCCTAATGGAAGGGTAATTTTTATCAGATGCTATAATTGTAGTTGCCTGATAGACATATATGCACAACGTGGTATCATAGACAAGGCATGTGAACTGTTTGACAAAATGCCTCAAAACATAGTCATATCAAGGAATTCAATGATTGCAAGTTAAGCACAAAAAGGGATTTGTTGAAATGGCTTTAGAAACTTTAAACAAATGCAACCAGTAGCTGTAAAGCCAGACTCCTCAACCTCAGCTAGCATCCTCACTGCTCATGCCAAAGTGGGAGCGATGGGACAAGATAAGGATGTCTAACAAAGCATAATAGAGGGGAAACTTTATCAGATATTTCAGTTGGAAATGCTCTGGTCAACATGTATACAAACCGGGGAAGCAAGGACCAAGCACAAAATTGTTTAATAGAATGCCTCAAGGCAATGTCATCACATTGAATGTAATGATTGCAAGAGATGCACAAAAATGAATCTGTCGAGAAGGAGCTTTAGAAACTTACTTGTAGATGAGATGATATGGATCTGAGCAGTGACCATCCCTCACAACAGCTGAGCAAGTAGTGTTGTTTCTATTCATGGGCATTTCCATCCCCTACCTTGAGGGTTTTATCACTGGGCACACCATCTTTGGTAGCTTCTAATCTGTAGGTTACCTCACAATAGTGTTACATGCATTGACCGTTGTCTTATCAAGCTTCACTTAGAGGACGTGGTGCTTATGAACAAATTTGAGATCCCCATGCTTCTGCAACTCATTCACATGTTCCTTACTCTACAGATTGGACACCTAAATCAATACAAATCGGCCCAATCACCTGTGCCTTTTGTGTTTTGTGGAAATGTCAATTCAAGGAGGAGGGTAGAAAGCACAACCAGAGAGGAGACAACGCTTAGGCATAGAGCTTTCTCAGGCTCTCACACTGGGCATAGTCTTCATAGAAGCCTCACTTGAAGGCGTGAAGTGAGCACCAAGAAAGGTAAACTCTTTCATTCTAGAAGGGTGCGAACCGCAAGCCCTAGACCCTTTTTTTTGGCGTTGACTCCCTATTCTTATCCTCTCACATCCTCCTCCAACTGCCCTCCAGATATTTTCTGGCCACCTTAAATTCATACACCCACTCCTCCAAAAGGGACAACCACTAAGTCTCCCCAAAGACATCAATTGCTCACCCACTCTAGAAAATATTTTCTTTCCAACAATAAAGCCAATCGCCAACATTTACTCCCCAAAAGCCATCGAGGCATGGTAAGAGTTGTTACAAGGTTGACACCGAAGTTGGCAACCCAATCAGCAACCTTATTACTAGCCCGCTTGGAGTGAGAACATTTGAATGCTGTCAATTCAAACAGCAAAGAACCAGCCTTGGCCAAGATCGAGCCCAAACGCTAGTTCTTTACTTTCTTACTGAGAAAAGCATCTATAACAATCTTGGAGTCGCCCTCAATCCAAATCCGCTACCAGCCTTTATTCCCTGCAAGTTCAAGACCTTTAAGCAAGGCCCAAGCCTTAGCCAGATTGTTCGTATCATCCCTGTAGTCAGCATTAAACAAGCTGAACTGTTGTCCAAGCTCATCCCTGAAGATGCCACCACTGCCAGCCACCCTAGGGTTACACTTAGCCACCTCGTCAAAGTTAAATTTGACCCACTCAGCATTGTTGGGCACGTGGCTGTTGAAGCCCAATATAACTACCCTGCAGGATTCTCTTGCAGTCCCTGTATTTCCCCCTCTGGCAACTGCTCTTGTAACTACCATCTTCTTAGTAGTGGTTGCACCTATTTTTGTCTGAGGATGGAAACGTATGAGTGGGTTCTAGATAGTATACAGAGTTAGAATATTGCTGCTATTCTACAGTGAGATACTGTGGTGAATGTAATACAAAAAGAGAGAGAAGAATAGATTTAATATATTGCCTTTCGTTGTGGATGTAGCCAACATTGGTGAACCACGTTAAATGGTCTTGTTGCTCTATGTGTGTGCTATCTTATTGATTTTTCATTCTGAGCTTTTGTCTTGATATTACTGTTCTTTATTTTTGGTTCAGTTATTCAATTTTTTTTTTAATTTACAATTGTTATCAGAGCTCTGTGTGAAGCTCGGTCCAGGAGATAGCCTGTGAAGTTTTTTTTTTGGGGACCCTGTACAACAATCAAAATGGATGATTCAGAAAAATGGAAAATAGAGAAATTTACAGGCCAAAACTTTGGTCTTTGGAAAGTGCATATGGAGTCTCTTCTTATCAAACAGGATTTGTCTCTCGCCTTACAAGGGAAAGCCAAAGGACAAGGTACTATGATGGATGAAGACTGGGAAAAACTCGATATAAAATTGAAGGCAACTATTTTTCTCTCATTGTCCAGCAATGTATTATTTAATGTCTCAAATGAGAGTACTACGAAAGCGCTTTGGAAAAAGCTCTCTAGTATGTATGTGATTGCTTTGGCTTCAAACAAGGTATTTATTATGAAGAAATTATATAACCTGAAAATGAGAGAAGGTGGGGTTATGTCCAATCATCTGAATGAATTTAACACCTTAGTCTCTCAATTAGCTTCAGTGAGTATCAAGTTAGATCATGAGATTAAAGCAATTTTGCTGTTGTGTTCCTTACCAAATAGCTGGGAAGGTGTTGTCATTGCTGTAAGCACTTCTGTAGCAACTAAGAGTACATTGGTTTTTGATGAAGTTGCAGCGACTCTTCTCAGCGAAGACATGAGAAGAAAACATCAAGAACCCTGATCCGGCGATGCTCTAACGGTTGTAAGTATAAACAATAGAGGAAGAAGCCATGACAGAGGTAGATACAACAACCGGAGAAGGTCACAATCTGGTCCACGATCGAAGTCTAGGGGCAGAACCAGTTCATGTTGGTTTTATGGAAAACCTGGACACAATAAGAAGAACTGCTGGAACTATAAGAAAGCTCAAGGCAACATAAGCACAAATAATCAAGCAAACACTACTAGTGATGGTGTTTTGGTTCTATCAGCAAGTGATACAAATGTAGATTCATGGGTCCTTGATTCCGGCACCTCATTCCATATAGCCTTGTGTACTTGCATCTTATCAGAATAATTACCAACCCCCAGCCACTGAAATTGAGGCCAAGCATCAGTCCGATGGCACTCATTCTTAACCAAACCTTTGAACTTGTCATGCCTAATCTCCCCCAATTTAGCCAGGGCACTTTCAATCCTATCCCACACTCTCTCCACCCCCTGCTCCAAACCTTGGAACACCCTCCTATTTCATTCAAGCCATGAATTCCAAACAATAATCGTAGGAGTAGCCTTCCAAATAAATTTCAACCCTAGACTCTTAATCTTTAGGCACCAACTTTCCAACAACAAAGGAAATCTCTTAGGCAGAACCCACACAAGACTCCATCAAAGAAAGAAGTAGGACCAAAGTTGCCTAGTGTAGGAGCAATGCAAAAATAAATGATCATTGTACTCCTCAGCCTCAAAGCACATCACACATCTAGAAGGACCAACCTTGCCCAATTTTTGTAAACAGTCCTATGTAAGATCCCGCCACTTCCATATAATCAACAAAAAAGCATTGGCTTTAGGTAGCCCAAACTTGAACCATATACGATTCAATAATTTGACTTCCACCCCCCTGCAACAATAAGTATTATAGGCCTACTTAACAGACACAGAGCCACTACCTTTAAAGCCCCATATCCTAGTGTCCTCCTTTCCCCTAGCTAGAATGGGCCATCTTTCAAGCCTGCACTAGATGGAAGTGTAAGAAGCCTCCAATTCTGCAATCGGAGCTGCTAGACACACCTATTGAGGTTGCCCATTAGACACCACAATGTAATCACTCACTCTATCCTCGATCACCTCCTAAAAATAATTGACCAAGGGCCTACCCTCTGGCAATTCCTTTAAAGCAATATCACCCAACCAACAGTCATGCCAAAATCTAATGTGCTCACCATTACCCAACCTCCATCTGATATCCAGAGCAATCAGAGAAGCACATGATCTAAGGAAGTTCCAAATACTAGAACTGCTCGGGAGCTCAGCCTTAAACAAGGTATTCCTTTCATTACCTAAATATTTGGCTTGCAAAATTTTACTCCATTGTCTATGATCTTCAATGTAGATGCACCAAACTAGTTTGGCCCCTAAGGCAATATTCATATTGTGGCAACTTCTTAACCCTAAGCCCCCCAGCTTTAATGGCTTGCACAACTCAGACCAACTCGCCAAGTTGTACTTGAATGAATTGTCACTACTTCCCCACAAGAAGGAACGCTAAGCACGCTCAATGATAGAAGCCACTTTACTTGGAATCTGGAACATGGCCATTATGTAGAATGGGATAGTAGCTAGAGAAGACTTAATGAGCAGTATCCTCCCTATCAAGGACAGTCAGTGCCCCTTTGAGGAGGCCAACTTACTATGAATGTGGTCCACAACTGAACACCAATCAACAACAGCCAATCACCTGTCAATAAGCAGCATTCCCAGATGTTTACTAGGAAGCTTGTCCACTTCAAAACCCAAGATACGTTGAATTTCCAAGCCTTTTATGCATACATCTTTGAGAAAAAAGATTCTCAATTTTTCACCATTAACCACTTGCCCAGAGGCTTTTACATAAAGATTTAGAATCCTTTTTATTCCTCTAGCTTCTCTAGTAGTGGCCTCACCAAACAACAAAGTGTTGTCAATGAACTGGAGGTGAGTGATATTGTTAGTACCACCAGAAACCTATAGACCTTTGAGGAGACCATTACTAGCACCCTGTTTAAAGGCCCTCCCAAAAGACTCATCCAAGATGAGGAATAAGAAGGGGGACATGGGATCACCCTGCCACAGCCCCCTCTTAGCCTTAAAGTCCTCAGTAGCAACCCCATTGATCAAGACAACAAAATAAGTAGAAGAGATGCAACTCAAAACCCAATCATACAAATCTTTGTGGAATCCAAACTTGCCCATAACCTGGATCAGGAAACTCCAAGAGACACTATCATAAGCCTTGTTAATGTCTAGTTTGACAATCATTCTATCTTTATTCCTGGATTTCACTGAGTGAATTGTCTCATGTGCCATGAGAATCGCATCCAAAATTTGTCTGCCTTTGAGAAAACCACTTTGTTCATCTGAAACAATCTAATCCAAACTTACCTTCAACTGATTAGCCATAGCTTTAGTAATAATTTTATAAATAGTATTGCATAAAGCAATAGGTCTAAAATTGTCAAAGAACTTGGGGTCCACCCTCTTTGGCACAAGAGCAATAAAGGTTCAATTCCAAGCCTTCATCATAGATTTCCTGCTTCTGCATTCTTCTGCAGCCCGCCATACATCTTCCCCTGCAATCTCCCAAAATTTCTAGAAAAACTCAGCTTGAAAGCTATCCGGACCTGGGGCTTTCCTAGCCCCTAAGGAAAAGGTTGCATGCTTTATTTCTGCAAGGGAGAAAGGAGCAATCAGCATTTCATTATGTTCATGCATGACAATGGAGGGAATGTTATTTAACAATGCCACTTGTGCCTCCTAGTCAATAGGAGAAGTAGTCCCCAACACGGATAGGAAGAAGTCCCTTCCTAACTCTCAGATAGCAGTAACATCCTTAACAGTGGCACCATCAGGTGATTGTACTGAGACAATTTTTTTATGATGTCTTCTAATTTTTGTGGATAAATGGAAGAAGCCAGTGTTACGATCCCCCTCCAACATCCACTTAACTCTAGATTTCTAATGCAAGAAGATCTCCTCCATTCGGAGAACTCTATCATGCTCCAAGAGAAAATCCTTCTCTCATTCTCGTAATTCCAAAGAGAGACCAGAATTAGCAATGCTCCTCTCAACTCCCTCTAAAGTAGCCTCAATCCTTAATTTTTCCTCAAATATGTTGCCAACAACTTCCTTATTCCAAGATCTGACTTGACCCCTGACCTCGGCAATCTTTTTCATTAGGATGAACCTTCTATTGCCCTTGAAATCTTCATTCCATCAATATTGAAGAACTTTATTGAAATCTAAATGTTCATACCAAAATGACTCCATCTTAAAGGGAATCCCTTTAGGTTTCTTACAGCTAGTCAACACCAAGGAAATTGGTCAATGATCAGAGCCTCCAAACTAAACCACTGATGACTGAAAGCCATCTCTATCCAACATCCAACCAGAGTAACAAAAAACCTGTCCAAATGAAAAGGAGTATTGTCCACTCAAACCCTTCTGTTGTTCCAGGTGTACCATCCCCCTCTTGGCTTGATGTCTACCAAGGCCGGATCTTGACTAAATTTTCTAAAGTTAGACGAGCCATAAATAGATAAGACCCTTCCACCTTTCTTTTCCATTGGATTAAGAATCACATTGAAATCACCACCAATCAACCATTCTATGTCAGTATGAAGACTTCTTAAATCCCAAATATGATTCCATGTCCTACATCTTTCTTGAACTAAGCTTGGACCATAAACATTTGTTGCCAAGAAAACTAAGACCATCTCTGAGGTTTTTGAGCCTCACAGTGATACAGGTGGGAGAAGCATCCACAACTTGCCCTACCCAGTACAAACTATTCCAAAAAATTGCTAGACCACCAGCTGAGCCCTCCACACCAACCACTACTAATTCACTATTCTTCCAAACCTGAGATAAAATAGCCTTAAATCTATCAGCATCGACCTTGGTTTTCTGAACAAAGAATATATCTTGAGCTTCCAGAGCAAGCAACCACTTCAATAAGTGGCACTTTTCTGGGGTGTTGAGGCCCCTAATATTCCAACTTACAACCTTCATTAATTCTCACCTGCAGGGAGGTGCTCACCTCCAGATTTGTAATAACTTTTCAATGATTTCTATGATCCATTTACTAGATCCTCCAACACCTGTATCTTAACCTTTGTAGCCTCTGATTTTCTACCTTTAACATTCTCGCCGCTTGCATCCATAGCTACCAAGCCTTTACCCCTCAATTTCTTTGCACTCCTGGTCACCATACTCCACGAGTTTTCCTTGCCCTCAGAATTACCCTTGCACCCATCCTTATCTTTGTCCAGCTGAGTTGTCCTGCTAGGAGACACACCTTGTGGTTCATCCCCTCACAGAGCCAACACCTGATTCCCTATTTCCCGCATAGCCCCCTGATCACCTGAGCTCGAAGAGGAATCACCCATGGATATGTTTGTTGTCAGCGGAGGGAGTTCTCCATCAAGACAACCCAAGGATTTCGCCATATGATTATCCCTCTTAGAAGAGCTTGACTCGCCAGCATTATCAGTAACAGGGGCATTCCACTTGAGTGAAATCAAATCACTCTTCAATTTCACTTCACACCATCTCGCAAAATGCCCAATGGAGCCACACTTAAAACACCTAATTGGAAATCCCTCAAAGTCCACATCCACAATCATTTCACCTAGAATTGCACATAGCTTGACCAAGTGATTGATAGGTTTGTTAAGGTCCATCCTAACGCAAATGTGAGCATAAGAAGTAGCCCTACCATTCTTGGGAAGATATGCACTATGGACAAATTTACCAAGCGAATTCCCTATCAAACACAGGATATCCTCCGTCTAAATTTCCACTAGAAGGTTGTTTAGCCTGACCCCAAAGGGGGCGTCGCAAATAACCTCTTTGTGAGGATCAAACCCTGGAAACCAGGGCTTCATAAAGAGTCCAACATTCCCCATGAATGACGGCCCCCCACTCAAAATGCTATCTCACTTAGCCTCTGACGCAAACACTATTTTTAGAAACCCTAGAGCAATGAAGCTAATATCCGGGTTACAACCCTTCCATATGTGCTTGATCCAAGTGTGAATCCTCTCCATAGATGGCTAGATGCCCACAAACTTTGTGATGACAGCCTACTTGCTGAGTTTTTCAACCTCCAGATTGAGGAGAGAGTCCGGAATGGGTATACATGGGACAACATCAGATACTTGAACATTGACATTCCCTATGGCTATCTTGAGAACAACTTCCCTTGATGGCACTTGTAAATCGCTACCGACAGCATCCCCAACCTTTGAAAGTAATCCAGCACTACCTAGCACACCAGCGCCCCCTTCTACACCCTTCGAACCACATTCAAGTTTTGTTGAAACCCTCTCTTCGTCTTCACCTCGCTACGCCCACACGTTGCTCATTTTCGCCCACAAAAATATAAGATCTTTGTTTTTATGAATTTATAAAATTTAGTTTTCACTTCTTTACAACCATCTAAACTAATTTTAGAGAATAGTAATTTTAATAAAATCATGTTTTATTAATATTGATAATGTACTATTTTTTATATAATATACATTTAAGTTTTTATTATGTTCAAAATTTATTTGGTATGTTTTAAAGCGAATTTCTTTATATAATAAAGCATCAAAGTAAAAAAAAACCTTTTAAAAAAATTACCCTTATTCTATAACTTAAATAATTTAACGTTTGATTCTAGAAGTTCTTTTAATAAAAAAAAGGTCTAGAACACCCATACTATATTGAAAAGAGAAAAAACCAAAGATACATGGTTCAAAATAGGCAATGTGTAGCTTGTAGTGAAGATTTGTATGAAAATATTACAATGTATAGGCCTGATCTAAAATACAAATGGGCTAGCAGACAAAACATATCTATAAAACATAGAAAAAACATCTAGTATGGAAATTCCATCACTCAGGGTAGGAATCACAAGCTTCGACATGAGGTAATTGAACAGCTAATGGAGCTAGTGGTGCGGGCATATCCATAGAAAATGGTCTCTGAGCCAAATTAGGAGTGTGCATTCATAAGAAATGAATAACACAATTTATATTTCTCTAGCTTTGGCATCCAGCCTAGGTGGGATTTGAAAGCAATGGGCTTCAAGCACACCATTTAAAGTATTTGCACAAGATAATTTGAGCCCCTTCTAAACAACGTGATATACACATGCCACAACTATGGAAGAGTAAAGTATTTAGATTCAGAATAAACCACCAACAGGGCTTCACTAGAGAGTATATCATAGTCTTCCATGGCGCACTTCAACCTCTCAGTATTGATCAAGTATTTGTGGATGAATCTAAAACAAATTGATTCAATGAAATCTGAGTCCTAAACTAGGTCTATAATATTGGAGAGGAAAATTGATGCTACATCAAAAAAAATCAATACCTGAGAAGAGCCTCTCAGAAATGAATCTCCAATGTTAATTCTGATAGAAAACTCAACATGTGGGTAGTCAATGTCAAACACGTGCCCCAACATCCTAGTGTCATAGGTACCCCACTGTAAGGAAGCAAAGGTGTACTAAAATATTTCCTACACTAACCTTGAGAGGAGTATCATGTGCAAATTTCAAATAAAATATTACAGAGATTTCAAGAAACACATAATACCATAAACACAATAACAGTAAAACCATAACTTAGTGATTTATGTGAGAAAAACCCTTTTAGGAGAAAAACCCCACACTCCAAAACCTGCACAATGTATAATCAAATATTGAAACAAATTAGAACACACTTGCAATGCAAGTTTTTATAGGAATTTTCACCTCAACTCAATCTAGAGGAATTTCGATAGCATTCTGGTAGCATACAGACTTACAAACTAACTCTCACACCAAATGACTATCTAAAAGTACCAATATATAATTGTTGTCAATTCAAGTATGCACCCTTGTTAAGCTTTGCGAAAACTTAACTACTTGTTGAAACATGGAATCATCCTCGGATGTGGGTCTCCTTTCATGAGAATGAATCTCCAAAGTGAGCTGGTTCTCTTATAATTTCTAAACTACGGACTTGAGGGGAAAAGGGATAGAAGAATGTAACTGGAATGTAAACTAACTCTAGAACCTAATCTGCATGGAATTCTATCACTCACAAACAGATCCTCTAACCTGAATCCTCACAATTTCACTGATAGCTTATTCCTTAAGTAATTTGCAACAAGGTTTAGATCAAACACAAATTGCAACTAGGAAGAACTAAGTTTTTAACAGTATTGAGACACAATAAAGGACAGAAAAAGTCACAATATAACATTAGATCAAGACTACAAAATATATGAAACAAGATGATTTTCTATTAGAACTGAAAGGAGTACAATGCATGAAAAATAAAATGTGTGAGCCAACTGTCTATATACAACTCTGCAAGAGAGAAGAAACTATTGCTAACTGACTGAGAAAAAACTAAGTTTTTCTCCCTATATATGTCTCCAAATGATCTCCTCTGAAGAAATCTGAAAAAGCTCCTAAAAACATACCCTAAGTCCATTTTCGAGCTACTCATGAAAGCCAAAAATAGATCACTGAATCTGCCACCAATTTGTGAAATAAATTGGTAAAATTGCCCTCTCATGTGGTCCCACCATAAAATTGCTTTCCTCTGCTCATGAAAGCTCAAAAAAATTTGTCCTATATGGCTCTAAATAAAACAAATCAAAATGGAATATTTGATCTGCTTTTAGCCTATAAATTGCCTAAAATAGTTAAACTTTAAAACCAATATTAAATTTCATTGCTTTAAAGTTAACTTTACAATGATATTACAATTTTAATCAATATCCTATTCAATATGATTTTTTGCAAAAATAAAATGATATCTGGTTTATAATTTTACCAAGATATTTACAAGATATCACAAATGATTTTCTCTAAAAATCATAAAAAAAATGAAATACTACACACATTTGCAAAAAATAAATAAAAGCCTTAAAAGGCTTGACACCATGGCCTCCATGTGCCAAAATCCTGCCACCTCATCACTAACCATATGCCTTGAAAATGCTAACTCATTGCCTCTATAGTGCCACCATGTCGCATTTGACCCCTTTGACTATGTCATCATCTTGCATACTCTTCACATTTCCGAGGTTCTTATTTGATCTTATGCATATATTCAAAACATGTGAAGGAAAAAGAAAAAAAATGCATAAGTGGGAGGTCAAAGGCACTCGACCACATGCATAGTCAATTGATAATTAGACTCCAATGTGAGTCAACCACATATGAGATAAAGACCTTGGCAAGATTCTAAAGGCACAAGCCTTGTTTTCTCATGATAAGGTCCACCTTTGACTTCATAAAATAAACCATATTCTTTGAACTGTCAGCCACTTCTCCTTATGATTGATGGTGATTGTTTGTCATTGATGTCAAAAGGTATTGAGAGAGTTGTGTAAGTGTGCATCTTCACAAGGTATCATCAGGACTGCAGGACATTTGAGGATCACTTGCACTACTAACAAAGGTTGTTAATGATCATGCATTTCATAGTTGTTCACTTATGGCAGGAATCAATCAGGAGTTGTTCACTCAATCAGGATAAGTGTGTTGATCATGCCTTCATTAAGGATGTTGACTTGATTAGTGTATATCTCTCATGTGGTGTGTTGATTATCAATGGTGTTGTTTCATGGTGTGAATGTTTCACTTCAGGTTGTTGAGGTTAAAAAAAGCGTTGTCACATAAATATTCTATGTTCATTGATTGACTTGCTTTGTTGAGGTGTTTCAGGTTCTTCATGTGTTCACATGCATTCATGGGTTCAAGTTGATAGGTTCAAAGCCATATTGATTAGTGATGGTAATAATCAGGTGATGATGGGTTCACAGTCTTATGATTTCAGGATGTCTTCTCAATAGTCTTGTTCAAGATAAGAGGTAAGTGACATGGTGATAATGATCACCAAAGTAAGAAGCAAAGTGTTGAAGGTTCTGTGTGCTTTGATCTATTTCTCAACTGACACATATAATAATTGCATTGTCATAAGTGGTTGTTGTTATAAATCAAAGTATCTCATGTTCAGGTTCAAGAAGTTACAATCTCATAAGGATCTCATGAGATAGGAGAAATGCAAAAGAATCATTAGATGGTCCATTGATGTCAAGACATATGATATGATTTGGTCTTGCAAAGAAATATGTGGCAGAGTCATCAAATTTGTGATGAGGTTCATCATGATCTTTGTGGTTATATCAACAGTCATCATATGAGCTCATAGAAATCAAAGGCTATTGGGGAATGTGATTAAACGATCATTAGATTTGCCTTTCGATTTAAAAACTTTATTTTTATGTCATATCTTTATGACATTTTTTTAAAAAATAAAAAGAGGAGTTTTTAAATGTTAAAGAAAGAAATAATTTTTTTTAAGACTAATTTTAGTCTTTAAAAAAGAAAAAATGAAAAAAGAGGATTTTAAGCTAATTTTTAGCTTCTTTCATGAAGGGCAGATTTTCATAAGTTTTAAAAGATTTTATTCTTTTAAAAAAAAAAGAACTCTCCATCATGGAAATTAGAGGAAGTGGGAGAGCCTTTTAAAGGGCTATTATTAGTATGATTTTTATGGTAGCAAGTGGGATTTTTTGTTAAGAAAAGCATGCTTTATAAAACATCGAATGGGGAGCATGTTTTAAGGAAAAAGGCATTCTTTCTATACATACGAATGGGCATGATCTTGTTTAAGATTTATAAACTTTGGAAAGTTTTTAGTATGTGGATTAGCCATAAAAGGCTATGTATTTAAAGTTTAGAAATTATTTTTAATTTCTATTTTATTTGCTTTTTTAAAAAAGGCATGAGATCCATTATAGAATGCATATGAGTTTTTCAGGAAGATAGTTTTGTGAGAAGATTGACATTATTGAAGATGATTTTTTTTGAGAGAAGACAGAGATTTTTTGCAAATGAATATAAAGTTTTGACAGAATTTTTTTTTGGAAGATTTTATACAAGGCAAAATGATTTTTGAAGTCCCGTTGAAAAGAAAATGAAGAATGTGAAGGAGAAGATGAAGGGTTTGAGAAGATGAAAATTCTCAGAGATTTTTTATTTACAGAGCATTGATTAGATTTTATTTAAGATGTTTGTTAATATTTTATGGTGGATTTTTTTTATGATTTTATTTATGCAGGGCAGATGAAAGAATGAAGATTTTTGAAAGAAATATTTTTCCTACAGGACACTGATTGAAATATGAAAGGTCATAAAAAAAATGAAATTGATTTTGTAGAGAAGAGGAACATCAATAGTCCTATTATTTACAATAATTTTTCAGGTGCATTGATGCAACTTCATAATTTGACAGAGATGAAACATACAGAAGATGAAAGGTGAAAAGACATTCAATTTACATATAATGGTTTTTTAGATGCATTGATATTGTGAGTTTTTGGGTAAAGAAAAAAAAAGAGGCAGTATTGAAAGCAATTTTTTATACAGGTGATTGTGTGGTTCATCATGCAAGATTGCAGATCAATGATGAAGACAATTTTATGAAAATCCTGTTAAAAAGAAAATGCAGATGAATGTATAAAATGTGAAAAACCAATTTGTCATGTATGAGATACATTTCCCTGATCAGGTGAATTAGATGATTCAATGATAAAATATCAGAGGATTGGAATGATGGAATATATGTTGCAGATGAGTTGATTTGAATGGTGCAAATTAGATTGAGCAGCAATCACTTCTTGCACATGAGATTTTTAGTTCTGATTGATTGAGAAATGCCAGTGAGGCACAACAGTATGCCAGTGAGGCTTGTAGGTCAGTAAGACCATTTGTTAGTGAGACACTTACATCAGCCAGTGAGGCTTGTAAAGACTTTTTTCAAGGTTAAGCCAGTGAGGCAGTTTTGGAGTGGTTTTTCTACCCCAGGAGGGTTTTCCACTAGTGCAAACTTGTGTTATATCTGATATTGCTTTCATTTGTATGTGTATATGTTAATACTCTGCTTATAAGGTTTTGTTCTCTTTCTTCATTCTCAGTCTTGTGCATATGTGTTTGATGAATCAATGATATCTTTTTCTTTGAAAGTTAAAGTTTGCAAAAAAGATTTAAAAATTCACACAACACTGATTCACCCCCCCTCTCAGTGTTGTCCTAGACTCCTACAATGATTACTAGGCATCATCGAACACAAGGTGTTGACCCTGATCTCATTTGGATAAAAATGATTATGTTGTTTTGCATGGTCAAAATGTGGAAAGGGCATCGAAACAAAAGCAAATGTAACCCTAAAACTTTGGTCATTTTCATTTGGTTGGTGTTGAGTTTGGCTCTGCAATTGTGGCCGCCGACTTGGGGTTTCATGCTCTTTGTATTTTGCTCCATTCGATGGCTTTTGAGGTCGAAACATTGCACTTCTCAAGTCAAAATGACAGGCTGCACTTGGTAAGTTTGAATCTGAGCTTTAAAATGGCATTTTACTACATTTTAATGGCTTATGTCTCTTAAATGGCTACACTTGGTAAGTTTGAATCTAAGCTTTAAAATGGTTCTCCAGTTTCTCAGCTTTGATCTGTATTTGTTTGGTTTTCCTGTGTTTAACTTTGTGAAAAATGGCAAAAAAAATGACTAGATTCTTCAGCTGGGCCGTGGCCATTATCTCCTTCTCTGCCACAATGCCATATGGTCAGCTTCACTATCCCCTTTTCATTGCTGCACTTTCTTCATTTCTGTATGTACAACTGTGATGAGGGTTTCTTTTCCATTTGCTGGGTATGTGAAATACCTTCATGTCTGGCACGACTGTGGCATGTAACACATTCTGTAGATGGCTCTTTGTATTTTGATGTCAAAATTTTGAAGTTCCTTTGACTGTGAGATGGGGTTTCAATCTATACTACACAGAACTTCTTTTCTCTTTGGTAGCCATGGCTGCAACACTCCACTTTGACCTTGCTCGACTGTGTATTGCGAAAAGAAAGAAAAAAATTTAAACTCGAAAAGGGTTTCATGTTTTTGTTGTGTAAACAATATAATCATCTACGGCCTTGTTTGGACAGTTTACTTGCCATTTTCCTTTCTCTTCAACACTACAAAATGCATTAGGTTCTGAAACTTGATATGGGTATTTTGCTGATGAATGTAAATGGTATTATATGCCATGGACTAGTTATGAATATATCTCTACTCTTTCATTGTGAGAACCTAGATTTGAAACTGAAACAATGATTTTATCTTTTGAGCACAATCTCTTCTTTCTGCGAACACTAGTATATGATATCATGTTTCTTCCTTATGCTGTCATTATTGAGTTATAATCATTGTCATTTTTTAAGAGAAGTGATGATTGTATACAATATTCTCTACTCCTGTAGCTCTACTTGCTCTTCCAGGGACTTTTCATATGAAGTGTATAGTGTCGGTTTTGAACTTAGAACTTTTCTTCTTTCTGCAGTAGCATACATGTCTTCAATTCTGTAGCTTCACTTGTCCATTCAATGGATTGTAGCAATTAGATACTTCAAACATGATGATGACCATGGCTGTGTTAGGACATTGTGGCATTGTAACAAATGAAGAAGTCACTTACTTGTTTTGTATACACTGTAACACATGATGACTTTTGATGTCCCTCTTCACTGTAACTGCATCATATCAAATACATTATGTAAGATGTCCTATAGGACATCAATCAGGTCCATTGTATCTAATATCACCAGTTTTGACAGATCACTTCTTATGATGAAGATTTTATTTGAACTCACTCCTGACCAAATGTAGCCATGCACTTATACATTTCATTTTGACACAAAATGACATCCTGTAGCATAAATGATGATGTTCATACCAGTTTAACTACTCCTTTGTCACCTGATAATGATGCTCTATTACACACTTGTAATGAAATGTTCCTTTTGATCCTTTGAAGTTTGTCAAAGACAAAAATAAGACATCTAACCTGGCTATCTTATATTCTTCTGCTACATATCTGCATTACTGTCATGTTTCTTTCATAGATATGTAATGAATATAACATGTGATACACACTCTTCTGATGCTCAACCTATTGTTAGCAAAAAGTGAGGCATAATTAGATAGATTTCATCATTTAAAATGTAGCTTATGTAATTTGAATTCTGAATTTGATTTTGCCACTTCACTTAAATGAGAAAGTATATGCTTGGTACTCACCTATCCTTGCAAAATTTGCCTACTGGTTTATAATGGATACTCCAATCAGATTATTGATCATGGATGAGTAAGCAATCTCTAGATAGTCAACACTTGTAAATACTTATTTTAATCACTCTGATGATTATAAATACATTGTGTACTCCAGATTATTATCATACCTAAGAATGTCATTTTCATAATAGTTGGAGTAGTACATAAGCTCTTATATGCATCAAATTTTGTCCTCCATCTATTCAAGTCATGTTCTTGGTTGCATTTCATACTCTGAAGTGAAATCATGGTCATGTCTTGAAATGGGACTGATGCATATAATTGTCTTGTTATTCCTTCAGCTTGTCATGTGAATGTCATCAATGATTTCCTTCTTGATATTCATATCTTCTAAGATCAAGGGGCAGCATCATACTAGGCTCAACCCTTGTGGAAGCCCATTTGACACCACATGCTGAATGTCTCCAATCAGCTTCATGATTTGTCCTATACCTATACATGAAACAAATAGATTAGAATAAAATAATGATGCTCTTATGTTTGCTTCTCTTCAATTCCTTTTGCATATGGATATTTCTCATTTGATCAATGCATTATAACTAAAGTATTATGCATCTCTTGATTGATGAAGGATTTTCATAATCAGAGCTTCTAACGGGACCTTTCTCACAATTTTTTAGGTATATGCCAAGGTCGGGAGTAGGACTGGAGGCTACTACAAAGATCAACCAAAACAAGTAAATGATGGCTATGTATTTCCCTCTTCTTCATTAGATGCATAGTATTTTATTGTATTTGCATGAGTTCAACTATAACCCACGGCTTGTGTGGGACATATGATATGTCTTAGTTTCCTTCAATGCAATGTTTATTCTCTTATGTATCCAAACTTGTAAATGAATAATCATTGTGGTGAATGAATATTTATCTCATTTTACTTCTCTGCAATGCAATGAATGATTTGAAACTTTTCTTTTCTACATCTGAACAACTGAACTACATTTGTCATAACAACTATGCAACTAGCACATAACATAATATAAATCAAACCTCATTAAAAAATGAAAAATGGTAAATCTACTTACCCAATTTTTGAACTGTGGTAAAAAATGGTAACAATAATATTGCATTGCATATGAGAACCTTCTAGAGATAAAGCATTTCATTTTAGAAACATCTAATAAAATCTCATAGCCAACTTATCTATGTCTCCATTTAAAAGATACTTCTCAAAATAGTCACTTTTCACCTATCACAAAATCTTCTTTTCTTAGCTTGCTTTATTTTTATTTCCATGAAAGGTTGAGACACTTTTTTTTCTTTTTTTTTTTTGTTTTTTTATCTCTTTGTTTTTATTTTTAAAGCGCTTTACTTCTAACATTCTCCCACTTGTCGAATACCTTGCAAGAGCTTATAGAAAATAGGTAGTTGATTGTTGGGGGTAGAAAGGCCCATTAATTCAGAACACCATCTAAACTTCTCTATGCTCATGGGCTTTATTAATGCATTTGCAACATTCATCAAAGTTGCTACCTTCTCTAGCTTTATTCTTTCATCCTTGACCATATTGATGGAATCGTTTGCTGTTGCGCCAAAAACTTGAGCTATCAACGCTCGCTACAAATGCCAGACTTAACCTAGATCCACGGGAGGCTCACTGCCATGTCACGAATCCCAAGGTCAGTGTTGAATGCCTCACTGACAAGGGGGTAGCTCACTGCCAACAATCCCCCCCTCAACGCAACCCAAGGGATTCGAACCCGTGACCCATGGCTCTGATACCAATTGAAGGAATCATTTGCCGTTGCGCCAAAAGCTCGAGCTATCAACGCTTGCTACAAATGCCAGACTTAACCCAGATCCACGGGAGGCTCACTGTCATGTCACGAATCCCAAGGTCAATGTTGAATGCCTCACTGACAAGGGGGCAGCTCACTGCCAACACATATCTCCCACAAAATGATATTGTACATCAATGTCCTTGGTCCTGGCATGAAATGTTAGGTTCTTTGCTAAAGATATTGCACTCTAACTATCACAATTTACTGTCACTACACACTGTTTGAACTCTATATCTAAACATAATCTTTTAAGCCAAATGGATTCATTGGATGCATGAGTAGTTGTCATATACTCTTCACCTATAGTGGACAAAGCAACCACAGCCTATCGCTTGCTCCTCCAACTAATTGCACCACCAAATAATGTAAACACATAGGCACTGGTGGATCTTCTGCTATCAACATCACCAGCCCAATCTAAATCCACATAGCCTCTAATATCCAAGGAATGCTGGTCTCCTATTCCATAAAAATATATAGAGTACTCTGAGGTACCCCACAAGTATCTAAAAAATCTCTTTACTGCATCCTAATGTGTTCTTCTTGGATTAGACATGTAACAGGAAAGAACTCCCACTCCTTGGGTAATGTCTAGTCTAGTACAGACCATAGCATACATTAAACTACCAACTGCACTCTGGTATGGTACTCGGCTCATGTCTTCCATCTCTGATGGGGATGTAGGACAATGCGAGATAGAAAGCTTTGTTCCCATAGTAACAGGAACACACAATGGTCTAGTATCCTGCATATTGAATCTTCTTAGAATAGTATCCACATACTTACTCTAGCCTAATGAAAGCTTTCTATTTTGTCTGTCTCTTCTAATCTCCATCCCTAGAATATGTCTTGCTGCACCAAGGTCCTTCATTTCAAACTTTGCTGAGAGCTAAGATTTTAATTCTGCAGTCAAAACCTTTCCTTTGCCAATAAACAACATGTCATCAAAATACAAGGCAATAACCAAGAAATGATCACCATCAGATTTGAAATACACACAGTGATCAGATTTAGACCGCACAAATCCCAAACTCAACACATATGTATCAAACTTCTGGTACCACATTCTAGGACTTTGTTTTAAACAATACAAGGATTTTTTTAACTTACAGACCAAATGACTTTTACCTTTTACCACATAGTGCTCTGGCTGTGTCATATGAATTTCTTCCTCCAAATCACCATGAATGAATGTTGTTTTCACATCCATTTGTTTGATCTCTAGATCATATGCTACTATAATAGAAAGTAAAAAATGAATGGATGTCATTTTAGCTACAGGAGAAAATAACTCACCATAATCAACTCCCTAAACTTGGGAGTAACCCTTCGTAACCAACTGTGCTTTATACTTCTCAATGCTGCCATCTAAACCCATTTTCTTTTTGAACACCCATTTGCAACCAATAGACATTTGTCCTTCAGGCAATGGTATAAGGTCCCATGTATCATTCTTTTTAAAAGCTGTCATCTTTTCATCCATGGCTATTTTCCAGGACTCTGGATCATTCATACTAGGATCCTCTTCTACAAATAAAGGTTCATCAACATTAGCATTCAAAGAAAATACACATCTCCAATCATTAAGAGAGTACCCATACCGTTCTGGTGGTTTTCTATGTCTAGTAGACCTTTGAACAAGCTCAGGTTCAAGTTCTTCATCTTCCTCTGATGATTCAGAACTCGTAGAGCTTTCCTCAACTTCTTGTCTTTCTAAGGGCCTCAATTCAACTTTCTCAAGTGTAGAGGGAAATTGACTCACATCTTTCTTTTCTTCTTTATGTTCTGGGTGCTGCATTGTGTTACCCTAAATTTAAATTTAGTGTCATGTCAAATTTTAGCATTCTTTCGAGTCTTATGTTCATAACCTAGCCATAAAAAATTGAATTTCCTTAGTTGCCTTTGGTTTATCCTTGTAAAGTCACGAGTTTCTAGGTTTTCATAACCAAAGTCGTGGAGTTATAAAGTTCCTTAACCTCCTGACCACCTGACTTCATCTTCCCTTTGTTAAGTCATCCTGCTTGCTTTGTAGTCTCTATGTTGTAGGCAAGTCGGGGGGTTCTCAAAACTTCATAACCTCTAACTTGTGGTTCTAAAGTTTAGGTTTTTAGCGACTCAACAACATTGAAGCTTTTTCCACTTTTCAAGACATTCTCTTCTCATTTAATGAGTTGCATGACACATCAGGTAGATGTCTTTTCAGAAATCTTGAACAACATGTGAAGCCACATTGTCATTCTCTCGAGGAGGGAATTTAATGTCATATTTATTGAACATCAAGGCATGTCATGTCTGAATAACGACATTGGTATATTTGTTTGGGATGGAGATATTTTCTCTAAGTCATTCTGCTACACTATCTTTGTTCCCCAACCGTGATTCATTGAAATCATATTGAATTCTTCTATGTGTTTATGCTCCTGTGGTTGGGGATGAAATGTAAATACCAGGGAGCCCCTCATTCTTTAGGCATTGAGAGCAACCAAGCTAATTTGAAGGACACTAAGCTTGGGCATATTGACTTAGCAAATTTCTGGACTCGTCTGCAACAAGATGATAAATCACCCTTCGCAGAGAAGATTTTGTTGAGTGGTTTGGTGCATGCTAGAGGTTTCTTGACTATTGTGCAAAGTACTAATTTGGTTATTGCATGCACATAAAGGTACATCCTAGAGACTCAAGAAATTAAGACTAAGGACGACTCAATAATAGTGAAGGTTAATTTTGTAGTTATCTCTTATGCATTGAGGATTCCTAGAAAAGAGAAATTTGAAGAGATTTTTGTTGCATAGGGATTAAGGTTTTACAAAGAAAATGAGGACTGGTGCATGAATTCAATTGCAAGGAGCTGGTTGAAGCCTGAAAAGAGAGGTAAGTCCCAATTGCCTCCTAAATTGCAAAGGTCTCATTTCAAAGATGAAATTTTTAACATTATTACTTTATTGCATCGTGTGGTTGGGAATGCAACTATAGACTCCTTCGAATACTAGGTGTGTCAGTTTATCTTGTTGATATGTAGTGAGAACCAATTCATTAACTAAGCTCAGATTATTAGTTTTCATCTGAATGAACAATTGGCTAAATTTCAACAAACTACCTCCTTTCATATGTGTTCATACTTGGTGTACATTCTAGCCAGTCAAGAGCTTGTTTGGGCAGGGTTGAGGCCTCAAGGGTCATTAACACCAGACACACCTATGTATAGCTATTTCCCTCAGCTTACTAAAGAAGTGGGTATGAAAGATTTCCATCATATAAAGGATGCTTTTATAATGTTTATTGTGAGGAGGTTAGAAGGAAACCTAGAACTCATAATTTCTCCCTAGGCTACTGCCTTGATTATGGAGTTTGGAAGTTTTTACATATAATTTGATAGATTCACCTATCTGCGGATAGGGGGTTATGAAAAGGCCCAGACAAAATTACCTCATTATGCAAGTGATTATCTTGTTTTTCTAGAAGTTTGTAGACAAATGTATGTTGTTAATGTCAAATACCAAAGTATGAGTAAGAGACGATATGCTTTCCCATTAACGCTATCCTCTTACACTTGCAAAAACAATGATGTTACTAAAGGGGCAAAGCATGCCCTGAGTGAATTTAATTTTCATTCTTTATCTTTGAGAACATATTTTGATAGTAAGAACTATGTGCAATAGAATTTCCATGGGTCTAGTCCTTATGAGCATCACTCTCATTTGGAAGATTTTTGGGAGGATTGTGCTGATGACAAAGAAGTTCAGAGAAGAGATTGCATGAGACTTACTTTGAGTTGAAAATTCAGGCCTTCGGTCTTCCATTCCAAATCCTAGATGGTGTTGAAGATAATCTAGAACTTATTGATGTCGAATATCAGATTTTGGTTTCAAAACCCCTTCCTAGAATAAATTGGTCAGAGAAGGAGGTTGTGAATTTGAAGTTTTGTTCTCCCATGGTGTTAAAAAGGATAGAGAATTGGCTACTAGGAAAATGGCACGGACATGCAGGCTCTCCTTATGAGCAAAGAGGGTCTAGAAGTAAAGAATAGGGGTCTGCACAAAGTTTTGGTGTTTGTGCTACTCCTAGGTGTCATGAAGCAACACAATCTAAAACTAATTCATAGTTTGGAGGAGATGGTGAAAGACCGGATGAAGTTGCAAAGTTGAAATCAACTTGTGAACAAGACAACTTGCCTCTGTCTGCCCCAAAAAGAAAAGTTGATTAGGTAAAACCAATATTGGCATACTCAGATTTTATCCTTCAACAAATTATAGATGATGGTTCTTTTCCTCCATTGTTTGAGGTACCTTCTTCTCCCATGGATGGAGATGCTTTTGTTTTTGTTCCTTTAGTTAATCAAGATAAAATAATTCTGAGTAATAAAGATACTAGTGTGGTGACGTCCTCTCCTAGATGGTTAAAAAAGGCAGTTAAAAAGAAAAGAAAGAATGTTCGAACAATGGAAATGGAAGTTGACATAGTAGCCAAGCTCCTAGAGAGTACTTCAAAGCCCAAAAAGGCTAAGAGGATGTCGAGAATGGTGATTGACACTACTTTTAGTCATCAAACGTTGGAGATTGCAGACTCAGTTGAGGATTTGAATGAAAATGAAATAACTAAGGCCAATTATAAGATAAGTCATATAGACATGGGTCCCTCTACTCTCGAAGGAGATGTGTATCATGTGAATTATTCTTTTAATGCTTTGATTAAGAGAGTGAAAGAGGAAAGAAAATAAAATTTGAAATTGCAGTCTCAAGTTCTCTCTTTGAGTAACTTTATACAGTCCATTGTAACTCCTGCCTCTCATGAAGCCTCTAATTCTAATGTCAAAGGAGTTGATTCTAATACAATGCAGCAAATAAGGAGGAATTTAAATTTTGTTAAGGCTATCAATGAATGAATGGAAAACCTTTCCTATGAAGCTCTATTTTACCTTGAAAAATCTATACATTTCTTTGCCGAAGTATCTAAGAAGAGGAAATAATTAGTTACTAAACATCACCAGGTAAGGAAAGAACAAGGTAGCATGTATGTCCTTTAAAGGGAAGTCTTATAATTGGTAGCCATGGATTCTCTGTTGCTGATTAATGAAAGGGTGATCAATGATCCAAAGGATATAGATCCATCTTGGGCTGACACACTAGAATGGAAATTATTGATATATGATGGATTTATTGCAAAGATCAATAACATGTTGAAACAACATCTTGAGATCCTAATTGAAATTAAAAAGAACTGCAATCTTCTGAAGGTAGACCTTACAGATGAGTTTGGGGAAAACCTATAAGATATTAAGGATATATCTCTGAAGTTCAAAGTAGTATTCAATGAAGAGATAGCTAATCCTAAAATTGTCAATGGGGAGTCTTTGAGAAAGCTAGGTCACATACAGGTTTACCTCAATTCATTCAAAACTAAGACTAATGATAATCACCAAAAGATGGTTGAGGCAGAGAAACTATTGGCTAGATGGAGAAGCAAAATGCAGATCACCACTACACCTAGCAATAAGAATATCACTTCCATTATAACCAGGTACCGAGAATACAAGGCAAGGATAAAGGTGCGAGAAAGCTCAACCAACGTAGGAGAACAAGATGGTGGAAGCATTGAAGACCCCAAGAATGGCGAGAGTACAGTGGCATGATCACTTTCTTTATGTTATGTTATTTCTTTAAAATTGGCTCTGGGAACTTATTTTCAAGACTTATTATTATTATTATATTTTAAAAGCAGTTGTCTCCAAGAAACCGTTCTCTTGAAAGTCATCTAGTATATGAAAACTATATATATGGGTGCTCAAGCATGGAGTAAGAATCTTTTGGGCAAATTTGATTCCTCATTAAGACAAATTTTGTTGTACTCTTTTCTGTTCAATTACTTTAATATAGAAGATACATGTGGTGAAGTTCAGACAGACATAAACTTTGTGTTATGAATGTTTGGGTGTTATTCTTCTTGTGATGAATATATTGCCAGTGGTTATTCTATTATCTATATTAGAGTATTGGATATTTGTTTCATTTCATTTCTATGAAATGTTTGTCTTTTAGTGAATGTTTTGTAGTGGTGGTTATATTATACTTGAGAAATTCCTTACTATTTCATTGAAGTGTCATTTGAAGTCTTTGAACTTCTCATAGAATTCAGTTATTGTAGAAGTATATAATTGCATTTTTAAGCTTTTTGGTCAAAAGCATTACCTTTTCTTGCTTTCTGGTTAAAAGCAACATAAATTTAAATTCACTGAATATTATCTAAAGGTAGTTGCACCTTGTAAAATAAGCAGAGAATCGATTATGAAATATCATTATAATTAGTTCAACTGTTAATACACTTGTCACTTCTTGGGTGAAAGAATATAGAGTTAGGTGACAAATCTGTATACCAATAGATTTTTGGTAACTCTACCGAGGATACTATTTGATTATATATGTATTGTGAGTTGCTTTACAATTAATTTATATGGTTCTTCAAAGATGTAACGCTCCAATCCTCCAACAAAACATAGATTGGCTTATTAGTGATCAAGAGGATATTGTCACTTGTCTTCGGATACTTGCCTAGCAACAAAGAAGAACCAATTTGCAGTATAACCAAGTCAATGAAGTATTAGAAGAAGAAGAAGAACTTGGTGAAATCATAAGAGATAATGTTAGGCATTTCAGTGAAGCTTAAGAAGTTGTTTTCTATAGAAAACATGGTACCTATTCCTCAAAGAGAGAGAGTCTTCACTGTGCAATCTATTCCCAATAACTAGCCAAGAAATCAAGTTGTCAATCAAAGGAACTAGTTGAACAATCAACAAAATCTTCCACGAAGTAATCAGTAAGTGAAGTTGGCAACTCTATAACTTATTGTTGTTCAAAACTGGCTTTTAAGAGATATACTAGGGGAGATAGAAAGAAAGGAATTTGGGATAAAGATTTTGAATTATTAGAAGTCATTAATTTCTCTTCTTTTCCACCTAACCGCAAGGTTAAGTGTATTAGTAGACCGTCATTCCCTCCTCCTAAACAAAGTGCTACCAGTACTCTCGGTGCATCCTGTCAAGCCCTTCTTTTGCATGGAACTGTCCTTCCTTTGTAAGTTAATTTTCCTATTTTCATGGCTCAACCTCCACCTATCCCATGGGGAGCAGTTATAGGTCCTCTCAACCTAGGAGCTCAGTTACATGACTTGCCAAAGGGTTCAGGGAAAATTATACCCAAATTCAAAGGAAATGGGAAAGTCACCCCTAAAGAACACATGCAAGCCTTTTTTGTTGCTTCTTCTATCCTTGATGTATAATATGAAGATGTCTCCATAAGACTCTTTGTAGATTCTTTAACTGATGTTGCTTGTGACTAGTTCTATCACCTTCCAAATGGCTCTATTACTAATTGGGCTACCTTGAGATCAAAGTTTGAAAATAGATTTAAGTCTGTAGAGAATGAGCAAGTTCTTGTCTCTCAATTGGCCTCTATGAAAAAGGAAGTACACAAGCCTATGAGAGAATTTGTAGCCAAATTTAACAAACTGGTCAATAGAATTCCTAAAGACATGAGGCTCAGGGATGTTCTGTTAAAGTGCTTATTTATCAACACCCTCCCACCAAATGTTAGTTTCACTATCAAAAGAGAAGGTGTAGCTAATTTAGATGTAGCCTAAGAGAGGACCATATCCATAGAAGATGATTTGATTATTGCTAGAAAATGGAAGAAAGAACTTCAAACTGGTAAACCCTCAGCAATAAACTCCACTGATCCTATTATACAGAGGCTGGCTAATGATATTATTACTTTGAAGAGACAAATTCCTAAGGGTTCCCCTTAGCCACTTTATTAGGATATACCAAGGAAAGACTATGGTCACCAAGGAAACTATAATAGAACATTGTCATTGATTGGTCCAACTCAGAGATTGGCTATTGAAGGTGGGCCTTCTACCAACAAGAACAATCATATGATGTGCAATTTTCATTTGACCTCTGACCATGATGGAACTACTTGTCCAGAAATGGTTAGGTTTATGCAAATGTTTTCAACTAATGAGCATTTTGAAGAACCCTATGTGGAGGATCCTGGATAGTCTAATGATGCTAGTGTAATCTTCTTTGAATATGAATCTGATGGAGAGGTAGGACAAGATGTATATACTGCGATTGACAATCCTAATTGTGCAGTCTTTACTATAAGGGGTCAACAAACTCAAAGGGGACAAGAATAGAAAGGTCAAGTTGGCAGTTCATCCTCTACTCTAAAGTATATCTTGTCAAGATAGACCACTCCTAATTCCAAGAAGCCATAGAATGTCATGTCAAAAAATGTATCAATTGAGGTACCATCCACTCCCTCTTCTGAAACACTTGTTTCTAGTTCATTTGATATAATTGAGTCTTGTAAAAACACAAAAATTCAGATCTGACAGGCTGAATATCTTAGACTCAACCCTTCAGAATTGGATAGGTTAGTCAGATATGTCAAACAAGAGCCTTCACCTTCCCATTGTAATTCTGAAGTGTCAAATGAGAATCAAGTCCACTTAGAAAAACATAATTGTTTAAATTCCAATGATAAGAACCCAAGCCAGCAAAACCCTTTTACAAAACTGGAACCTTTCTATGTGTCATTATATATTGCTAGTTTTAGGCTGAGCAATTGTGTCATTGACTCTAGAGCCTTTGATAATGTAATGCCTACCCAAGTAGTTAAGGCTCTGAGTTTATCATTTACATCCTCACATGGTAGATGTTTTTCTATAGATGGTTCACTAGTCCCCATAATAGGGCAAATTAAAGATGCTCAGGTTGCCCTAGCTACTTTTCCAAAGAAAAGGTTGAAGTTAACCATCGTAATTGCTGACATCCCTACTAGTTATGGGATGCTCCTAAGTAGAAGCTTTTGTAGAGACCTGTTGTGTGGTTACACAACACGCCCCATTTTGACTTGGCAAAACAGGGACCCAACTTTTGTTTTGGCTTGTGTTGTCTGTTTCTGGCGGTTTTGGTAAAATTTAAGTCAGGTGCATCATCATCATGAAGGTCAGGGTGAGGTAGGTCATCATCATGAGGTTAGTTTGTCAAAGTTTATATTTTGTTTCAGTGACTTCATGGTTAGAAAGAGCATGAAATTTCATGCAGGTTTGCCTTTTGCATCACTTGAAAATTCGTCCGTATGAGGGAGTTATGAGCAGTCAAAGTTTTGGTCAAACCTGATAATTGCTGTATGAACATCATCATCATGATATTTGGAAAGCCTCCCGATAATATCCTGAGGTCGAAACATCTGGACGTCAAGTTTAAGTCGTAGTAATCTTTTCCCGTCAGGCGGTCTTTTATATCGCCAAAGGTCATCATCATGATCTTACCCTATCACCTGATGAAAATCATGCAGTCCCGAAACATCCGGACGTCAATCTTAAATGCTAGTGTGTTTTACCCGTCGAGTAACCTTAGAAACGTTGCGAGCATCATCATGATATTTAGAGTCACCCGATATTATAATATCATGCTGATATTATAATATCACCTTACTTAGAGAAATCTGCCATCTGCATAATTTGCGCGCACGACCAAGTCTTGGTGATCAACATCATCATGATATTTCGAGACCCGACATTTCCTAATATCCTCCTGACCTCCTTTTGCGTGATCATGATGATCACCTTATCTTTCGAAGCGGAGGGTGATTTTCATTTCTTAAGTCATGTTGAGCAAGATCATCATGATCTTGTTCGTCTCTCCCAACAGTTCGTAATATCATCCTGCCGACGAGTATAACCTTTTGCAAATATGATGATGACGATGACGTCATCATCACCTTCTCCTTCGGCAGGATATTTTCCAAGGCGTGATCCATTTCGCCAATATGATGATGACGATGACGTCATCTTCGAAGATTAACACAAGCCCCGGATATCCTGATGACGTCATCAGGACTTTTCAGCAGGATCATATTTTTGATCACCCAGTGCGTGTATGATGATGATGATGTTCATCATCCTGATCTTTCGAGCGGATTGCCTTGGCCGAAAAGGGTCATATTGCTTTCATCCACCTGATCATCTTCCTTAGAGGGAACCCGATATTCCATTTGCCTCCTGATCTTAACGAAACATGACGATGACGTCATCCCTTTGCATTTTTTTGAAGCCTGATGATGACGATGACGTCATCATGATTTTCCTCAGCGGCAGGATCATTTTCCAAGTCCTCCTGTTTGTCTTCATCATGATGATGATGACGATGTCTTTCTTTCCCGAATGTGCAAAAACAAAACATCCTGATGTACTTTTCATCAGAGCTTTAGGAAAGGAGGATCATCATATTTTGTGATATCCTGCAGCCACTTTGAGGATATATATATAGTTGGTCATCATCATGATTTTTGGCGTCGGTATAACTGTTGCCGTCGGCCTGAAAAAAAATTGTCACCCTGATCATATGTAGTCACGCCGATGCAAATATCATGATGATGCAAAGCCGGATTCTAAGGATGGTTGAAAGGCGATTATTTCCTTGTTTATTTTGAGATCATCATCATCATATTTTGAACCCGATATACAAGAAAATGGGCAAAAACATGAAGCGATAGAAATTTGAAAGCCTGACTGCCTGATTTTGGTCAACGAGGGTTGACCTGGTTGTTTTTATGCCGTTTATGCATTTAGTGCGTATTTTTCACAGGTAGAGCTTGATTGCCTGTGGCTGCACATGGGGAGGTATGTTTAATAAAGTGTTCACTTCCTGTTGTTTATCATGATGATGACGAACTTAATGTTTGTCTGTTTACTTGCAGGAAATCATCATAATGCTGCTGAAGCTGAACATTGAAGTCATGATGATGCTGCTGAAGCTGAATGTTGAAGTCATGATGATGCTGCTGAAGCTGAGCGTTGAGATCATGATGATGCTGCTGAAGCTGAGCATTACAAAGTTGCGCATGGAGGCAACATAGGCCAGACATGAGGAGGATATTGTCAAATATGCTGTTCGCCAGCTGGAGGCCGAATCAAGTTGAAGATGCTGGAATATTCTGTGCCAGCTGTACATTTGCCAACTGACGAAGCATGTGCTTTTCATCTGGGCCGTTGATTGCTATGAGAGGATCCTGATCCTTGGATCATTGTAACCGTTTTCTGGCAGTTGCTCTATATAACATCTAGAGCTTGTCATTTAGAAAAAAAAAAGACATTAGAATACACAGACGCATCTGGCGCAAAGAGTCAATTACTGTAGAATAAGTTAGGAGATCGGATTACTGAGACTAATGAGGATAGAATTGTTGAAATATCAAGGTTCTTTCTTCAGATCACTGTGAATGTACCTGTTCTTGAGCATACTGAATGAATATGAAGTTCCAGATTACATCCTGATTGTAAATTTTACGTAATCTTCTGTTGATTTCTGGATATGTACTGGTGAATGCTGTGTTCAACTGGAAGCGCTTTCATTTCATTACATGTTGTTGTCAACTTTCCTTTGAAGCTTTGCACTAGATCATGCGGATTTGTGGAATGTCCTGGTGAAGTATGATTTCTAGTTTTCCTTCTTTTCATTGCAAGTATGGGAGCTTGTATGTGAATCAGTGATCTAAGTCCAGTAATTTTAGGAATCTCACTCTTTAACCCTTTTCCTTTTTTTCAATTTCATTAATTCATCACCATAACTGCAAATCATGATAAATAACAAGCAGAAACAGTGAAATATGCTGAAATCCCTTAGGTAACTGAAGATCCTTAGCATATTTGGTTAAGTGCATGTAATATTGAAAATATCATGCAAAGAATCATAAATAATGGTAGAAATCATGCAAATATCAGCCTGTATGCACATTATTTGACTAAATTTACAGTGCAGAGGTAGAATTGTTGAAGACTTATGCAGAGCGAACATCCAGAGCAGGATATTTGAAGATGATGATGATGAACAGTGCAGAAACACGTAAGGCCCCTGAATGGAAAACAGCAACACACATCAACCACTGAGTAACGTCAGTAGATTAAGACCTAATCAACGAAGACTTGGGATCATGAATTCTTTGAATTCATCGTATCTTTCAAGATGAGTAAAGGTTGTTGTGTAACTTTTATTCTATGTTTGTGAATGACTAACATCATGACCAACAAGACCTAGGGGAAGAAATACAAATGGATTGGTCTCATGCCTTAATACCATTAGAGGGGAAAAAGGTGCGTCTTAATCCTGAGCCCAAAGCCAAATTCATTGTATTAAAATCGGGTGACCCAAGGGCAGATATTATGTTTGTAGAGAGTCGGCTAGACACATATATGTGTACTTAAATGAAGGAGGAATGCTCAATTTTGGTAAGTCCTAATCTAGTTGATGAACTGTGGACTTTAGAATTTGATGGAAGTTGTTCTAGTGCTAGATCTGGTGCAAGAGTAGTTTTGATTTCACTAGATGATTATAAGTTCCCTTTTTCTTCTAAACTTGAGTTTGACAATACCAACAACACAACAGAGTATGAAGCTCTATTACTTGGTTTGACTTTAGCCAAAGAAAGGGGTATTAAGTAGTTGAAAGCTATAAGGGATGCTGAATTGATTGTCAAACAAGTTAGGAAAGTATACACTGTAAAAAATGGTAGACTCAGACATTACAAAAATAGAGTTTGGGATTGCATTGAAGACTTTGATGCTTTTTCTATAGAAGCAGTACCTAGAGATCAGAACACTATGGCTGACTCATTAGCTGTTTCTGCATCCCTACTCTTACCACATACAAATTTTAAAGATAAGTCATATAGAGTGGAAATTGTAGACCAACCTAGTGTTCCTAATAATGTAAATCATTGGCAGGTATTCAATACTGATCAATAGATAATTGCATTTTTAGAAAAAGCTGAATCGTTTGCAAATATTTTCTTTGAAGGTAGTAGTGATTCCAGTAATGATGTTTTGGAAGGAGATTTAGTTCTCCTGATGGTGAGGGATCTAAAGTCATTCAGTTAAAGGGTAACAAGATTCCCAAGGGATTAGTTTCTCTTGAGGATTTATTCAATAGACATGATCAATATTTGAAAAAAAAGCAAAATCTCTGTCGAATCATGTGCTGATTTTGATCGTGTCAACATAGGAACAAAAGAAGATCCCAAAATTGTGTGCATTGGGAAGTGTTATTCACCTCAAGAGAGGGAATGTTTGATCTCTTTTCTAATTTGTTACAGAGATTTTTTTGCCTGGAGCTATGCAAATTTGAAGAGGTTTAGAAATGGACAGTTGCAACATCGTATTCCATTAAAGCCTGGTGCTACACCTTACAGATAGAAATAGAGAACCTACAATCCCAAGGTGGCAAAATCTATTTTCAGCAAGATAGACAAAATACTAAAAGAAAAAATTATTTATCCCATCCATCACTCAACGTGGGTAGCCAATATTGTTCATGTTAGGAAAGAGAATGGAGAAATAAGGATTTGTGTCAATTTTAGAAATCTGAATCAAGCCTCCTTAAAAGATAATTATCCACTACCAGTGATGGACCATATATGATGTCTATGCTTGATGGTTTTTTAGGGTATAACCAAGTTGAGGTATGCCCAGAAGATCAACATAAAACTACATTCACTACTCCCATTGGTGTCTTTGCTTATAACAAAATTCCATTTGGTCTCATAAATGTAGGGACCACCTTCTAGAGGGCAATGGATTTGTCATTTGGTGATTTGAAGAATAAGATCATTGTTGTTTATTTGGATGATTTGACAGTTTTCTCCAGAAAAAAGGCTAATTATTTACGTGATCTAGAGATAGTGTTGCAATATTGCAGAGAGTAAGGAATTCCTTAAACCCAAATAAATCAATCTTTGCTATGACTGAAGGCAAACTCTTGGGCCACATTGTTTCAAAGGATGGAATTAAGGTATATCCCAAAAGGGTGAAAACTATTACACAATTGACCTTACTTGCAACCAAAGATAGCACCAGATCTTTCTTCAGCCAAGTGAATTTTCTAAGAAGATTCGTGCAAGAATTTGTTGAACTAACTAGGCCTATTGCTGATATGATGAAAAATCATCCTGTCTTCAAATGGAACAATGAAGGAAAACAAACCTTTGAGGACATAAAAATAACTATTGCTAATGCACCAACACTAGTGCACCCTAATTTTGGGAAGAATTTTGTTATATATTGCTATGCATCAGAACATACTCTATCGGCTATCCTATTGCAAAAAAATGATTAAGGTATTGAAGCTCCTATCTCTTTCATGAGTGCACCTCTTAAGAAGCATGAATTGAATTACTCTCCCCTTGAGAAACATGCATATGCAGTAGTCAAGGCCCTGAAGAGCTTTAGACTCTATATTTTACATTCTCATACCACTATTTTTGTCCCAGGGTCTGCTCAACATCAATATCAACATGAAAAGTATCCTCACTCAACAAGACATTAGATGCAATAAAAGAGGATCTTGGATAGATAAAGTGAAAGAGTATGATGTTGATATAAAACCCACAAATTTAGTCAGGGGAAAAGGTTTGTGCCAAAGGATTGCAGAAAATAAGGTTACTAAAGAAGAACAGTTGCCCTTAGTTTTTTTCACCAGTACAACAGATGAGTGGTTCTCTAATATTTCTTATTTTCTAACATATGTTGATTGTCCATCTCACCTTTCTACCAAAGAAAAGAGGAATTCGAAGCTCAAATCCAATAAATACATTCTGTGGGAAGGAAATCTATATAAAAAAGGTGTGGATGGAACATTCCTAAGGTGTGTAGACAAAAAACAACAAAAGAAAATATTAGTCTTTTCACAATGAAGCATGTGGTGGGCATTTTTCAACCTCAGTACCAGCCTTCAAAATCTTACGTCAATGTTCCTATTGATCAGATATGTTTAGGGATGCCTATAAATGGGTGTCCAAGTGTGAGAAGTGCTTGAAGTTTACTGGTAGACCTCACCTAGCAGCACTACCTTTGAAGCCCATGGTGATTGATGAGCCCTTCCAACAATGGGGTTTGGATTTTATTGGTCCTATTAATCCTAGTTTCAGTGTTGGACATACACATATCTTAACTACCACTGACTATTTTACCAAGTGAGTGGAAGTTGTACTAGTTAAACAGAATACTTCAAAGGTTGTATGCACTTTCTTGAAAGAAAATATTTTAGTAAGATTTGGTGTTCCAAAGAAAATTATCACTGACAATGCTAGATCTTTTTCCTCTTCTGAAATCACTCTCTTTTGTTATGATTACAGTACTAGTCTGGCACATTCATCTTATTATTATCCCCAAGGTAATGGGCAGCCAGAGTCAAGTAATAAAATCTGATCTCTATTGTCAAGAAGTTAGTAGATGAAAATCAACGGGGTTGGCATAAGAAGTTATATGATGCTTTGTGGGCAGATAGAATAACATACAAAATGGCCATTGGTATGTCACCTTTTCAGTTGGTGTATGGAATTGATAGTGCTATACATGTTCCTTTGGAATTATTAGCACTAAACCTACAAAGGGCAATTAAGAATGAACAATTTCAATCAACATTGGAGAAGAGGATTTTGTACCTAAATAAACTAGAAGAGCAAAGGGAGATTGTTGTTGATAAAATTTCCAAGCGCCAGCAGATGGTAAAGAGGGGTTTTGACAAAAGAGCAAAGAAAAGAAACTTTGTAGTTGGGAATTCTGTACTTCTTTGGGATAAAAGAAGATCACCTAAAGGACCACATGAGAAGTTTGACTCTTTGTGGAAAGGACCATTTCAGATTAAGAAGATTGTTGGAGATAATACTTTTCTGTTAACATATCCAGATGGTACACCCTTTCCTCTTGCCTATAATGGGCAAGGCCTTAAGTTGTTCAATTGGTGATGTGAACTTGAGATTTCCTTGTACCATAGTTTCCTTTTGTTCCTATTTTGTTTTGTCTATTTTCTATTTTGTCTCTGTTGCCCAATGAATAAGGCTTTGCATCATGGTCGATTCTATTCTTTGTGTCCTATTAGTCCTTGTCCCCATTTAGAGCGGGTTGTTACCCTAAATTTAAATTTAGAGACATGTCAAATTTTGGCATTCTTTTGAGTCTTATGTTCATAACTTAGCCATAAAAATTTGAATTTCCTTGGTCACCTTTGGTTTATCCTTGTAAAGTTGTGGGTTTCTAGGTTTTCATAATTGAACTCGCAAAGTTATAAAGGTCCTTAACCTCCCGACCTCCTGACTTCATCTTCCCTTTGTTACGTCATCCTGCTTGCTTTGTAGTCTCTATGTTGTCGGCAAGTTGGGGATTCTCAAAACTTCATAACCTTCGACTTGCAGTTCTAAACTTTAGGTCTTTAGCAACTCAACGACATTGAAGGTTTTTCCACTTTTCAAGGCATTCTATTCTCATTTAATAAGTTGCATGACACATTAGGTGGATGTCTTTTTAGAAATTTTGAACAATGTGTGAAGTCGTAGTGTCATTCTCTCGAGGCAGGAATTTAATGCCATATTTATTGAACATCAAGGCACATCATGTCTGAATAACGGTATTGGTATATTTGTTTGGGATGGCGATATTTTCTCTAAGTCATTATACCACACTATCTTTGTTCCCCCACCATGATTCATTGAAAGCATATTGAATTCTTCTTTGCATTTATACTCCTGTGGTTGGCGATGAAATAAAAAAACTAGGGAGCCCCTCATTCTTCGAGCATTGAGAGTAGCTGGGCTAATTTGAAGGACACCAACCTTAGGCATATTGACTTACCAGATTTCTGGACTCATCTGCAACAAGATGATAAATCACCCTTCGCAGAGAATATTTTGTTGAGTGGTTTGGTGCATGCTCAAGGTTTCCTGGCTGTCGTGCAAAGTACTAATTTGGTGATTGCATACACACAAAGGTACATCACAGAGACTTAAGAAATTAAGGGTAAGGACGGTTCAGTAATAGTGAAGGTTAATTCCATAGTTATCTATCATGCATTAAGAATTCCTGGAAAGGAGAAATTTGAAGAGATGTCTGTTGCAAAAGGATTAAGGTTTTACAAAGCAAATGAGGATTGGTGCATGAATTCAATTGCAAGGAGTTGACTGAAGTCTTAAAAGAGAGGTAAGTCCCAATTGCCTCCTAAATTGGAAAGGTCTCATCTCATGGATGAAATTTTTAACATTATTACTTTATTGCATCGTGTGGTTGGGAATGCAACTATAGACTCCTTCAAATATTGGATGTGTCAGTTTATCTTATCGATATGTAGTGAGAACCAATTCATTAACTAGGCTAAGATTATTAGTTTTCATCTAAATGAACAATTGGCTAAATTTCAACAAACTACCTCCTTTCATATGTTTTCATACTTGGTGTACATTCTAGCTAGTCAAGAGGTTGTTTGGGTAGGGTTGAGGCCTCAAGGGTCATTAATACCAAACACACCTATGTATAGCTATTTCCTTCATCTTACTAGAGAAGTGGGTATGAAAAATTTCTGCCATATAAATGATGCTTTTCTAATGTTTATTGTGAGGAGGTTAGAAGGAAACCCATAACTCATAATTTATCCCTAGACTGATGCCTTGATTATGGAGTTTGGAAGTTTTTACATACAATTTGACAGATTCAGCTATTTGTGGATAGGGGGTTATAAAAAGTTCCTAACAAAATTGTCTCGTTATGTAAGTGATTATCTTGTTTTTCTGGAAGTTTGTAGATAAATGTCTGTTGTTAATGTCAAATACCAAAGCATGAGGAAGAGAGGATATGCTTTCCCATTAATGATATCTTCTTACACTTGCAAGAACAATGATGTTTCTAAAGGGGTGGAGCATGCCCTGAGTGAATTTAATTTTCATTCTTTATCTTTGAGAACACATTTTGATAGTAAGAACTATGTGCAACAAAATTTCAATGGGTCTAGTTCTTATGAGCATCACTCTCATTTGGAATATTTTTGGGAGGATTGTGCTGACGACAGAGAATTTTAGAGAAAAGATTGCATGAGACTCACTTTGATTCAAATTTAGGCCTTCAGTCTTCCATTCCAAATCTTGGATGGTGCTGAAGATAATTCAGAATTTATTGATGTCAAATATCATATTTTGGTTTCAAAATCCCTTCCTAGAATAAATTGGTCAGAGAAGGAGGTTGTGGATTTGAAGTTTTGTTCTACCATGGTGTTGAAAAGGACAGTTAATTGGCTACTAGGAAAATGGTGTAGACATGCAGGCTCTCCTTATTAGCAAAGAGGGTCTAGAAGTAAAGAATAGGGATCTGCACAAATTTCTAGTGTTCATGCGACTCCTGTGAGTCATGAAGCAACATATTCTAAAACTAATTCACAATCTGGAGGAGATGGTGAAAGACCAGGTGAAGTTGCAAAGCTGAAATCAACTTGTGAACAAGACAATCTACCTCTATCTTCTCCAAAAAGGAAATCCAATCACATAAGACCAATGTTGGCAGACTCAGATTCTATCTTTCAACAAATTACAGATGATGGTTCTTTTCCTCTGTTGTTTGAGGTGCCTTCTTCTCCCATGGATGAAGATGTTTTTGTTTATGTTCCTTTAGTTAATTAAGATAAAATAGTTATAAGCAATAAAGATACTAGTGTGTTGACATCCTCTCCTGGATGGTTAAAAAGGCAATTGAAACGAAAAGAAAGAATGTTCCAACAATGGTAGTGGAAGTTGACATAGTAGCCAAGATTCTATAGAGTACCTCGAAGCCCAAAAAGGCTAAGAGGATGTCGCGAATGGTGACTGACACTGCGTCTGGTCATCAAATGTTGGAGATTACAGACCCAGTTAAGGATTAGAATTAAAATGAAATAACTGGGGCCAATTATAAGATAATTCATATAGACATGGGTCCCTCTACTCTCGAAGGAGATGTGTATCATGCAAATTATTCTGTCAATTCTTTCATTAAGAGTGTGAAAGAGTAAAGAAAAGAAAATTTGAAATTGTAGTCTCAAGTTCTCTTTTTAAGTAACTTTATACAGTCCATTGTGACTCCTGCCTCTCATGAAGCCTCCAGTTCTAATGTCGAAGGAGTTGATTCTAATACAATGCAACAAATAAGGAGGAATTTAAATTTTGCTAAGGCTGTCAATGAATGGATGGAAAAACTTTCATGTGAAGCTCTATTTTACCTAGGAAAATATGTACATTTCTTTTCTGAAGTATCTAAGAAGAGGAAAGAATTAGTTACTGAACTTCACCAGGTAAGGAAAGAACAAGTTAGCATGTATGTGCTTTCGAGGGAAGTCTCAGAATTGGTAGCCATGGATTCTCTGTTGCTAATTAATGAAAGGGTGATCAATGATCCAAAGGATATAGATCCATCTTGGGCTGACACACTAGAATGGAAATTATCGATATATGATGGATTTATTGTAGAGATCAATAAGGTGTTGAATCAACATCTTGAGATCTTAATTAAAATTAAAAAGAATTGTGATCTCCTAAAGGTAGACCTTACAGATGAGTTTGGGAAAAACCTATTAGATATCAAGGATACATCTCTGAAGATCAAAGAAGTATTTAATGAAGAGATAGCTAATCCTGAAATTGTCAATGGGGAGTCTTTGAGAAAGCTAGGTCACATACAGGTTTACCTCAATTCATTCAAAACTGAGACTAATGATGATCACCAAAAGATGGCTGAGGCAGAGAAACTACTAGCTAGATGGAGAACTAGAATGCAGATCACCACTACACCTAGCAGTAAGAATATCATTTCCATTAGCACCAGATACCAAGAATACAAGGCTAGGATAAAGGCACGGGAAAGCTTAACCGACATAGGAGAACAAGATGGTGGAAGCATTGAAGACCCCAAGGATGGAGAAAGTGCGGTGGCATGATCACTTTCTTTATCTTATGTTATTTCTTTAAATTTGGCTCTAGGAAGTTATTTTCAAGACTTATTATTATATTTTAAAAGCAGTTGTCTCCAAGAAACCATTCTCTTGAAAGACAATTATTATATGAAAACTATATATATGGGTTCTCAGGCATAGAGTAGGGATCTTTTTGGGCAGCTTTGATTCCTCATTAAGACAAATTTTGTTGTGCTCTTTTCTATTCAATTACTTTAATATAGAAGATACATGTGGTGAAGTTCAGACAAACATAAACTTTGTGTTATGAATGTTTGGGTGTTATTCTTCTTGTGTTGAATATATTGCCAGTGATTATTCTGTTATCGATATTGGAGTATTAGATATCTGTTTCATTTCATTGCTATGAAATGTTTATCTTTTGGTGAATGTTTTGTGGTGGTGGTTATATTATACTTGAGAAATTCTTTACTGTTTCATTGAAGTGTCATTCGAAGTCTTTGAACTTCTCGTAGAATTCAGTTATTGTAGAAGTATATAATTGCCTTTTTAAGCTTTTTGGTCAAAAGTGTTACCTTTTCTTGCTTTCTAATTAAAAGCAACATAAATTTAAATTCATTGAATATTATCTAAAGGTAGACACGCCTTGTAAAATAAGTAGAGAATCGATTATGAAATATCATTATAATTGGTTCAACTGTTGATACACTTGTCACTTCCTGGGTGAAAGAATATAGAGTTAGGTGACAAATTTGTATACCAACACATTGTAACAAAAGAAGACTTAGTTTCTCTAAAAATAACACTTCATAAATTACCTTTTGTACAACAGGATCCCAAAGCTTGTATCCTTTCACACCATAAATGTATCCAATGAAGATACATTTAATAGCCTTGTTATCCAATTTTGTCCACTTCTCCTTTGGCACATGTGCATATGCCTCACAACCAAAAACTCTCAGATGTCTAAGTGAAGGCTTGTGGCCTGACCATGCCTCCATTAGTGTTTTATCAACAAGAGATGATGTAGGAGACCTGTTTATCAGGTAGCAAGGAGTGGCTACAACTTCAGCCCAAAACTTATATTCTAGTCTAGCACCACTTAGCATACTCCTAGCCTTCTCCATCAAGGTCCTATTCATTCTCTTTGCAACTCCATTCTGTTGTGGAGAATACAAAGTTGTCTTTTGTCTTTGGATACCACAATCTTTACTGAATATTTCAAACTCATTGGAGCAAAATTCACCACCATTATTTGTCCTTAAACATTTAATCTTCTTTTCATCCTACAACTTAACCATTGCTTTATGTTATTTAAAATGACTAAAAACATCATCTTTACTCTTTAAAAAATAAACCCATGTCCTCCTACTGATATCATCAATAAAAGAAAGCTATTAAACTTATTTACCAATAGAAGGAGCATCAACTGGACCAAATACATCTGAATGAATTAGATCCAAAATGCATGAAGACTTATGAGAACTTGAGTAAAAATGAACATGGTTTTACTTTCCATAAATGCAATGCTCACAAAAGTTAAATTCAAGGTTACAATCGTTTAACCCATTAACTAGGTTTTTATTTTTCAAGGTCCGTAGACCCTTCTCTCCTATGTGGCCAAGTCTGTGGTGCCATAGCATCATTTTCTTTGTAGGCAACTTTGATTTGGTAGACAGAGCACCCTTGGGTACCTAGAAGCCATGACCATCCATAGAAGAGGAAACCAGATCTCTTTTTTTAGTGATGTAGTCTTTGGCTTAATCTTATTAGTATTATTGCACTCAACCGTGCATGCATCAAGCTGGTACAATGTACCCAATCTGCTTCCTCTTGCTATCACCATATCACTTCTCACCATTTTCACACCTACTTCAAAAAACTGTACATGCACACTCGCATCTATTAGCTTGCTAACAGGTAATAAATTTCTTCCTAGTCCTGTGATATGTAAGACACCATCAAATTGTCTAACTCTACCATCAGAAAATTTCACATGAATACTTCCACGGCCAACAATGTCAAGGAAAGAATTATCACCCAAATACACCTTACCACCTTCATGTTTTTCATACTTACTGAACCAATTTCTGTTAGGAGTCATGTGGAAAGATGCACCTGAGTTAATCAACCATGCAGTACCACCTGAATGAGTGGCCAACGCTGCAATAAAAGTGTCTCCATCTTCCTTCTTGGACTTAGAATTAGAATCTTACTTCTTCTTCTTCTTCTTCTTCTTCTTCTTCTTCTTCTTCTTCTTCTTTTTCTTCTCTTCTTTACAGTCCTTTCGGAAGTGTCCATTTTTGCCACAATTACAGCATATCACTTTGGACTTACCAAGAGATTTTGATCTCCCCTTATTCTTGGACTTAGAACAGCCATGTTGCTTTTCATTCTTGCCTCATTCTTCTGGTCTTCCTCGAACACTCAATGCTTCTTCTGCATTTAGAGAGACATTCCTTCTCATTTCCTCAGAGAGTAGAGAACCAACAACATCCTCCATCTTCAAGGTGACTGAAGTTCTCCCTATGTCCATGACTAGGCTATCCCATGAGTCTAGCAATGAACATAGCAAAGTTTGGCACCTTTCTTCTTCATCCATCTTAACCCCAATTGAGGTCAACTAAGTCACCAACATATTGAAAGTTTCCAGATGCTCAAAAATATATCCACCTTCTTCCATTCTCAAGCAATACAACTTCTTCCTCAAGAAAATCTTATTTACTAGAGATTTGGCATGATATATTTCACCCAACTTCTTCCATAGCTTCTTTGAAGTAGGTTCTTCATGAGCATTTATTAGAATTGAGTCTACAAGGCATAGTCTTATGAGACCTTTAGCTTTTCTATCCATTACATCATATCTTGCATCCAAAGTCGGATCTATAGGCTTCTATACATTATTAATAGCATACCATAGATCTTGATCAATCAATAGATCTTCCATCTTCAACTTCCACATTTCAAAATTTGTTCCAGAAAACTTCTCTACCTTAACTCTTCTAGATGTGCTCCCCATATCTATTATCCTACAATACACAATATGAAATACTCTGCACAAGCTCCCACTCAAACTTGATTAGCTCAAAAAACCCTGTACCCAACAAATAGAACCAAAATTGGCCAAGCTTTGATACCACTTGTAAGGAAGCAAAGGTGTGCGGAAACACTTCCTATGCTAACCTTGAGAGGAGTGTTATGAAAATTTCAAATAAAATATTATAGATATTTCAAGAAACACATAATACCATAAACACAATAACAATAAAACCATAACTCAGTGATTTACGTGGGGAAAACCCTTTCAGGAGGAAAACCCCACACTCCAAAACCTACACATTGTATTATCAAATCTTGAAATAGATTACAACACACTTACAATGCAAGTTCTTATAGGAGTCTTCACCTCAACTCAATCTAGAGGAATTTCGGTAGCATACAGACTTGCAAACTAACTCTCACACCAAATGACTATCTCAAAGTACCAATATATAATATTACATTGCATATGAGAACCTTCTGCAGATAAAGCATTTCATTTTAGAAACATCTAATAAAATCTCATAGCCAACTTATCTCTATCTCTATTTAAAAGATACTTCTCAAAATAGTCACTTTTCACCTATCACAAAATCTTCTTTTCTTGGCTCGCTTTATTTTTATTTCCATGGAAGCTTGAGACACTTTTTCTTTTCTTTTCTTTTCTTTTCTTTTCTTTTTTTAGCTTTTTGTTTTTTATTTTTAAAGCGCTTTATTTCTAACACCCACTCCATAGGTTCCCAATTTAGTGCAGGAAGAAAAATATGAAGATTTTTTTATCTAGATAGCCATGTGCATATTCAGATTATTTCACCTGCAAAGGAAAGGAATAAAAGGTAATATAAAGGAGTCCCAAGGCATGAGAAAGACTAGATGGCAACATAAAATAAATGAGGTAATAAACACTTCCTCCCATTGAGACAATCCCTCAAGATACTCCATGTCATACAACACTCTGTACCATACATTTAATTATGAGATTTGAGTAAAAATCTATACCAACAATCCTGGCTATGTGATTTGTTGATGTAGGCTAGGAACTATTTGAATTAGACCCCTTCACACCATCAAAAAAATAAAAAATAAATATTAATTTGCTTCTGCAACAGGTGGGATTCTCCATGATTGAGCCATTGAAGGAAGATATCAAGTAGCTGATGATGTCAAAGGAAGTGGCTAGATCTCTAACCCCCACTATGATGTGTAGATTCTAAGTGGTCATTTCCACTACTATCATCCACTTGATGTAAAGTAATTTATGTTCATTGTAGACTTGTGGATATAATTATTTTGAATTTATCTTGGCCAATATTCGCACCTTGAGACTACTTAGAAAGTATCATGGATTTATCTAACTCTATTAAATGTTGTAGAGGGGGAGGTTGATTTCAGAAGCCAAGATCAAAGATTCTATAGGTTTGGTGCTGGTCTATGACCAAATTTCCTAACAAATCAATGACTTTGTTTGCCTCCCAGTAGTAATGAAAGCATTGATATCAATGACTTTATTTGCCTACCAGTAGCAATGAGAGCATTGATATGAATCCAATGTGTCTAAGATTCTCCATACGGGTTGAAGAACATGTATTTTAGTTTCCAATTAGATGCCTTGATGGTCCTCAAGGCATTGAATATAATCATGGAATCCCCTTCTATCCAAATCTATTTGAATTTTTTATTTTTAGCAAGTTCCAAGTCATGTAAAAGTGTTAGTGCTTCATCTTTGTTTTTTGAATCCTATGAAAGTTTGACTATCTTCCCAACAAGACAATTGTCATTAGAGTCCTTAATTACACATCCTACCCCAAATAAGCCAAGATTACCCCGTGAAGCTCCATTTAAGTTTAAATTTACAAAAGGTGATTTAGGAGGAGACAACTTTACTTTATCTATATCAGCCTTGCTAATGCTATTAAGAATTGATCCATGAGAATGGGGGGATGAATCTGATGTCAGTGTTTGAGTAGATTGTTGTCTTGGTTTGTGACTTTTTTATTCTAGACATTTAATTATCTTTGGCATTACTTCTTCTAAGATTGCTCTTTCTATTTTTTCCATCACTGATGCAAGAGCATCCCAGGTTGCAGAGCAATCTTGCATCAAGCAAAAAAAAATTGTTTCGTTTCTTTCTTGAATTTCAATTGCAGTTCAACCATTTGTAGTTTCAACATTTTCTACCGCATTTTACCGCATCTTCATTTCAGAGCTCGCAGAGCAAGACTTAGATTCTACATTATCTCAGCTACATCATATTTGGATTTCATGATATTTGAATTCATCTATAGAGAGATATCGCTATTAGAAGATCATCAATATTCATAGAATAGAGCATTCATCAATTAGCATGAACAAACAAGGTTTGTGGAGCATTATCATGACCTGCAGAGCCAAATGAAACATCACACAAGGCAATTTGGGACCAAATAGACCTTTATTGAGAATCATATCATGTTTTATTTATTTACAGAGCATTACCAAGAGTTGAAGGCTAACCTACACATTTTCTACATGTTTCATTAGAGGTTGAGATCTCTTAAGGTTGACGCGGAGGATTCTTTGAGCTAGAAGATGATATATAAGCATTTCTTAGATGCACTAGGGGGTAGTGAGTTCAGTAGTTAGAAATCTTAGTGATAGAATAGAAGGATAGTTCTTTTCTGGAGGCACTTCAATGTCATATCTTTCATGTACATTATAGTCCAAAAAGTAGGACTGTGAGCCCATGATTATAGTTCACATGTTGCCAGCATATAAGCATTGTAATTGTCTAATATATTGAGCATATAAATCTTCCATTGCATTCTATTCTTATGTTTTGTCTATGTTGTTTCTGTTGTGTTTACTCTAGTTGCATGGTTGGATAGTCCATTCTCTAGACCCTCCATCTATGATTGCACCAAGTGGTATCAGAGTGAAGTTTGCAAATCCTTTGGGAGAGAAGGCATTCTGAAAGATCTTGTGGTCAAAAGATCGCCAACTTGAGGTATTCTACTTGTATTTGTCAACAGAACGTTGATTGTGAGGTAGTTGCAGCCCTATAGTCACCGCTGAATTGAAGCAGTTCCACTAGATCCTAAGAAGAGATGCCACCAAGGAGGATGCCTACTATGGCAAATTTTGGTGGAAGAATGGAAGAAATTATAGAGATGGTGAGAACAATGAAAGTTATATTGGATGCTATACAAGAAGATAGAAGAAGAGAACTAAACCCTAGACATGAGGATGAAAGTGATGATGAAGAATTTTAATCAACTGACCAAAATGAACAAACCCTTGAAGAAGAAGAATCAGATTAGGTAAAGATGTTGAAAGTTATTAATAAGATTGGTAAGAGACATAGAATTGAGATTGTTAACTATATCAGAAATTTGAATCCTGAAGAACTAATTGATTGGATAAATGACATGGAGGAATACTTTAAATATGAGGAAATTGAAGATTTGGAGAGAGTGAGATTTGCAAAAATTAATTTGAAAGGACATGCTACTATCTGGTGGAAAGAATTTCAATTGAATAGAAATAGGAGAGGAAAAGAGAAAATCATAAAATGGGATAGGATGGTGACAAAGTTGAAGAATCAGTTCATACCTACTGACTATGAGTTGGAGTTGTTGAAGAGACTGCAAAACCTAAGGCAAAAGGAGAAATCTGTGAAGGAGTACACTAAAGAATTTCATAAGATGATTATTAGGATTAGACACAGTGAAGCAAGCAAGGAGAAAGTGGTATAGTACATAAATGGATTAAGGACAAATATTCAAGAGGAACTGTCTGGTAAGGATGAAAAAAATAGAAGAAGCATATCAATTTGCACTAAAAGTTGAAGATAAGTTAAACAAGAGATAGGAGCAAAGCCAAAGAGGTAGAGGAGGAAAATTTAGAGAGGTAGAAAACATTATGGAGGAGAAAGACCATATGTGAAGTAGAACAAGGAGGATAGCCCATACCAGAAGAAAGAAAGAGACAATAATTCATACTAGAGAGATGATAGAAATTTCTACCGCAATAGCAAAGGAAGTCATAATTCTTACTGCAATGAAGGATACCGAAGAGATGAAAGAGGATTTGGCAAGAGATCATTTAGAGGAACCTTTTTTATGTGTGGAGGTGAAGGACATTAAGCATTTGAATGTCATCAAGGGAGTACAGGAAAAAGAACAAAGAATAATGCAAGAGCAGCCTATGCAGAGGAAGAACCAGTTGGATCACCTAGTTCAGTGGGAAGACCAGATAAAGGTGATTCATTAGTCATGAGGAGAGATTTATTTCAATAAAAAACAACTGAGGAACTGCCACAGAGGAAGAGTTTGTTTCAGGCAAGATGTAAATTAGGAGGTGAATGTTGTAAGGTTAACATTGATAGTGGTAGTACAGATAATTTGGTTTCAGAAGAAATGGTGACAAAGCTAAATCTGGAGAGATTGAAACATCTGAAGCCCTACAAGATAGCATGGATTCAAGATGAGCACAAGGTACTAGTGAGTGAACAGTGTTTAGTGAAATTTCATATAGGATCTTATGTTGATGAGGTATTATGTGATATTATGCTAATGGATGTATGTCATATATTGTTGAGAATATCATGGCAGTATGATAGAAAAGCAATACATTATGGGAGAAAGAGCGCTTACACTATAACATCAAATGGGAAGAACTATATCTTGATACCTTTGGAAGATGAGCCTAAAAGTGAAGTATGTGGAAATGCTAGAATCTGTTTGGTAGATGGAAGGAAATTTTTGGATGGGTTGAGACATGAGAACATGTGTTTTTCTTTGATTCCAAAGAAGTGTGGAACCCTAAGTGTAGAAATTGCCACTGCAAGAGAAGAAGAACCAACACTGGAGGAGATAATTGAATTGTTGACAGAATACCAAGATATCATTTCAAAGAATGTACCTGATGGATTGCCAACAATCTAGAGCATCAGTCATCATATGGACCTTATATCTGGAGCCAGTTTACCAAACAAATAAGTGCACCAAATGACACCATCAAAAAATGTGAAGGTAAATAGATAGATACAGGAGCTTTTGAGGAAAGGATTGATCAAAGAAAGTTTAAGCCCGTGTGCTATACCTGTAGTACTAGCACCAAAGAAAGATGGAGAATGGAGGATGTGTATAGACTCTAGAGCAATCAATAAGATTCAAGTATAGATTCCCACTACTAAGGATAGATGACATCATGGAGTATTTGAGTGGAGCAGAATATTTCACAACAATAGACCTATAGAGTGGGTACCATCAAATCAAGATCAGAGAAGGAGATGAGTGGAAGACTGCATTCAAGGCAAATAAGGGATTGTATTAGTGGTTAGTGAGGTCTTTTGGATTAACTAATGCACCAATTACTTTCATGAGATTGATGAATAAGGTTTTGAAGAAATTCTTGGGTAGGTTTGTTATTGTATACTTGGATGATATTATGATTTTCAGTAGAACTAGAGAAGAACAATTGTGCCATATTACACAAGTACTTCAGGGGCTGAGAGAAGAGAAATTGTTGATAATCATCAAGAAGTGTGGTTTCATGAAGGAAGAACTTGTATATTTGGGATTTGTGATTTTGTGGAAGGATTGAAGATGGACCTTGAGAAAGTTAGAGAAATCATTGAATGGACAACACCTGTGAACATTGGAGAGGTAAGATCATTTCATGGACTAGTGAGTTTCTACCTAAAGTTCATCATAAATTTTAGTACTATATGCACACCAATGACAAAGATAATGAGAGGTGACTGGAAGAATTTTAAGTGGACATCAGGAGCACATAAGAGTTTTGAATTTTTTAAGCAGAAAGTGATAGAGCAGCCAGTGTTAGAATTACCATATTTTGACAAAGTATTTCAAGTGGATTATGATAATAGTGGAAATACAATAGGAGTAGTATTAATTCGAGAAGGGAGACCAGTAGCATATTTCAGTGAGAAGTTGAATAATTCCAAGAGAAGATATTTAGTTTATGATCAGAACTTCTATGCCATAATTCAAGCCTTGAAGAACTGGAGACATTACTTGTTGCCAAAATAATTTGTGTTGTACACTCACCATCATGCTTTGTAGTATTTGAATAGTCAGGGTAAGTTGAGTCAGAGACATATGAGATGGGTAGAGTTCATGTAGAGTTACACATTTGTATTGAAACACTGGAGTGGAAAGTCAAACAATGTTGTAGATGCATTGAGTAAAAGAAGAAACTTGTTGACAAAGATGAGGGTAGAAGTATTAGGTTTTGAAGAACTTAAGCATATGTATGAAGAGGATCTTGATTTTGTAGAAGCATAGAAAGCATGTAAGGAACTTGTTTTGATAGATAGAAGCAAATGGTTGGATTATTTCATTCAGAAGGATATATTGTCCAAAGGAAATCAACTGTGTATACCTAGGAGTTCAATGAGAGAGAATTTGATCAAGAAGAAGCATAGTGGTGGATTGGCAGGACATTTTGGTATTTACATGACAATAGCTTTGGTAAGTGAACATTATTTTTGGCCTCAAATATATAAGGATGTAAGGAAATTTATTTAGAGTTATAGAGTATGTCAAGTTGCAAAAGGGAGTAGTAAGAATATTGGATTATACAAACCTTTGACAGTACGAGAAAGACCTTGGGAAGATATAAGCTTGGATTTCATATTAGGTTTGCCTAGAACACAGAGGGGACATGATTGTATACTTGTAATAGTTGATAAATATTAAAAGATGACACATTTCATTCCTTGTAAGAAGACAAATGATGTAGTACATGTTGCTGACTTATTTTTCAAGAAGATTGTGAGATTGCATGGATTACCTAAGAGTATATTTTTAGATAGGGATACAAGATTTATGGAATATTTTTGGAGGATATTATGGAAAAAGATGAAGATAGACCTAAAGTTTAGTTTAGAATTTCACCCACAAACAGATGGACAAATAGAAGTGGTAAATATGAGTTTGGGTAACATATTGAGATGCTTAGTAGGAGATAAGGTAGGAAATTGGGATAAAATTCTACTACAAGTAGAGTTTGCATACAATAATTCGGTGAGTAGAAGTAAATGGAAGATACCATTTGGAGTTGTGACTAGAGTACATCCTAGAGGAGTTGTGGAGTTGAGACACCAGTATGGATAAGAAAAGTGCAGACACATAAGAATTTGCAGGATACATCGAAATAGTACACAATCAGGTCATGAAGCATTTGGAACAGATGAACAATAAGTATAAGGAACAAGAAGATGAGAAGAGGAGACATAAGGAATTTTCTGTTGGAGATGAAGTCATGGTAAATTTAAGGAAGGAAAGTTTTCCATTGGGAACATACAACAAGCTGAAGATGAGAAAGTTTGGACCCTGTAGGATTCTTAAGAAATTTAATTCAGGAAATGCTTATGAAGTGGAGTTACCAAAGACATTTGGTATATCACCTATATTTAATATTGCAAACCTATATCAGTGTCATGAAGGAAATTCAAGTGATAGCATTAAAGTTGGATTAAAGGATCAGTTGCCACAGCAACTACTGGAGTAGATAGAGTGGAGTTTAGGTAGCAAAGTTGGGCGTAGCACTAGAGGAAAGCAATACAAAGAATACTTGGTTAAGTAGAAAGGAAGACTGAAAGAAGATTCATCATGTATTTCTTAGGCTAAGGTAGACCGCCTTGGTTTTCCTCTAGCCCCAACAAAGTGAGGGACACACTTTTCAAACAACCCTGGCTGTCTAATGTAGGAGCATCTTAGGTTGTAGAGTAATCTTGCATCAACCAAAAATATTATTTTCTTTTCTTTCTTGCATTTCAGTTGCAAAATTTAGTCATTTGTAGTTTCAACATTTTCAACTACATTTTATGGCATCTTCATTTCAGAGCTTGTGGAGAAAGACTTGAATTCTACATTATCTCTGCTACATCATATTTATATTTCATGAGATTTGGATTCATCTACAGAGAGATATCGCTATCAGAAGGTCATCACATAACAGAGCATTCATCAGTCAACATGAACAAGCAAGGTTTACGGAGCATTCCTATGGCTTGTGGAGCCAAATGGAACATCGCACAAGGAAATTTCAGACTAGATAGACCTTCATTGAGAACTGCATCATGTTTTATTCATTTGTGGAGTATTACCAAGAGTTGAAGGTCGACCATGTTTTCTACACGTTTCATTGGAGATTGATATCTCTTAAGGCCGACGTGGAGGATTCTTGGAGCTAGAAAATGATATATAAGCATTTCTTAGATGCACTAGGATGTAGTGAGTTCAAAGTTGAAATTTTAGTGATAGAATAGAAGGATGGTTCTTGTATACACCTAAAAATGACATGACTCTGTCTAAATAAATATTCTTAATATTTATTTAAGTCTAATTCCTCTATCAATAAATAAATAAACATATTTATTTATTTGATTCATATTCTCCCAGCAATTAAATAAAATCAATTTATTTAATTAAAATTCTTAAATTCTTCTAATTCCTCCAACAAATTAAATAATACTAATTATTTAATTAGTTCTTCCAAATTCATTCTAAATTAAATAATATTAATTATTTAATTATTTCTTCCAATAATATCATCTCTAAATTTAAACAAATCAAATATTTGTTTAAGTTGTCTATTTCTTCTAAATTGAGTTATCTCTAAATATAGTTCAATCCTTGTGCACATGCAATTGAATATTCTAAATATTTAATTGAGCTAAAATATCTTCTCATCCTCATGCAATTTCCATTCTCTATTTCTATTCTCTTAACTGATTGATCTATTATTTTAATTGATTAAACTCTTCAGTTAACTCATTCTTCTATTTTATTAATTCCTCTCATGCAAAATATAGCAAGACACATGTCTTCTTCTTATTCGCGCATGTTTCTCAACCGTTTCATACCGTTGATCTTCTCATTCTTTCTATACCATTGATCTTCTCTCTCTCAAGTCTATAAATTGAACCCAATTCTTCCATTTCATCCATCCAAGCTTTTAGTATTGTTACTCTATAGGAATTACAGCGTGCCTTTGGCACCTACATCATTCCTTTTGCTTGCGATCAACTTGTTACCATATCACTACCATTGTTGTGAAGCTCATCTTCATTACAAAGCACTATCACAGCCAGTCTCCATTGACAACTTTGGAATAGCAAGGAAGTGCGTTCTTTGAGGGCCTTATTTATACATGCAAGATCGATTGAGATAGGCAACCAACGGAAGCTATGAAATATTGAGGTTTGCAAAGGTTTCATCTTTGTTTGTTGGATCTTGATTATTTCCTTTTTTCGTTGAGTTTTGGGTATTATTGATATTGATATATTGATTATTCATATTTACTCCAATTTTTCCTTAACATTTTTGGTGCCCACCATGGGGCCTTGCCCCAATCTAACCCAAAAACTGAGTTTTTACGAGTTTAGGTTCCGTACACAGGAGGATTCAGAGAATAGGCATTGAGCATTCAAATGGTGTAACCTTAGCTTAAAAGGTTTCTGGGTTTTGTCAAAAATATCAAAATCCTATCTAAGTATCTTTTACTTTTTGCAGAAAGTGCATGGATTTCAAGAAAAATAGATCACAAATTCATGTCCCTATTTTTTACCTATGTTTCTTTTTGCTTTTTTGGGGGTATTTTTAACAATTTCATGAAATCAGGCATATCTGTGTAACTTTAGCTCAAAAGATTTTTGGGTTTTGTCGAGAACATCAAAATCCTATCTAGGTATCACTTATTGTTTGCAAGAAGTGCACAAATTTTAAGAAAAATATATCCCAATCTGTGTCCCTATTTTTAGCCCATGATTATTTTTTTGGGCCTATTTTTAGCAATTTCATGAAATTGGGCATATCTTTTGCATAAGGAGTTAGATTTTCATGAAACCAGTAGAGTTGGAAAGCTGGTTCTCCCAACTTTTCTATGGTGAAATAATTTTGAGGTAATTTTATCAGATTTGTCAGGTACACTTAGTCAAAATCAACCCTTCTTTGTAAAACTTCAAACAGTCATAACTTGTGCAAAATTTATTCAATTTTCACAATTTTTTTTTAAATTGCATAGAATTTCATGTAGAATCTGATCATAATATACAATCTAGTGTACCTAATTATTATTATCAGTTTTTTTCTAAATTATTCATTTTTCACCTAACAAGTTAAGCACTTTTGGTTCAATTGATTTTATGCTAACTATTCAGTTTTTAGTGGAACTAATAAACTTTTTGTAGCCTCTTATTACTCAAATAGAGAAAATGGGTTTTCCTAACATGTTCATGAAGGATGAATGTTGAAGAATTAAAAACCTATCACACTAAGTCTTAGAAACATATTGCTTTCCTAAGGGACAATTGAACAAATCATATTTCTAATCTAAATCTTTGGAACATATTGCTTTATTAAGGGATAAAACATTTTTTTGCAATCTAAGTCTTAGGAAGGTGTTATTTTCTTAAGGGATAATGGACATGAATGCAAAAACACTTCAATTTTCTAAGGGACAATGGACATGAATGGCAAACACTTCAAATTTCTAAGGGACAATGGACATGAATGCCAAACACTTCAATTTCATAAGGGACAATTGACAACTACAATTGCATGTGTGCCCAAGTAGCTAACTCATTTAGTCTTTTTCATTTTAATTAGGGGAAAAGAATCACTGTCTTTTATGTTTTTGGAATGATACTAGGCCTATACTCTCCCCTATCTTGGGTGACCAAAATGCCAGACATATCATTTCACATGTGTTAAACCTTTAGAGAGGCCTGTGCTTGGATATCCATCCATCCTTGGGGAACGACCTTAAGTGGTAACAAGTTAAAACCAAGCTCTACCAAGCCACTATAAATAAATTATGTTTGGAGCAAAAGCTTCAAACAATGAGTGAAGTTGTGTTATACCGACAACCAACCTCCCCCAAAACCCTCCAAGGCGCAACCCTTGCAGGCTGGGAGACTCCATAATAGAGAGTAGTATTGTCGCATGTATAACCACTCAAACAGTTGCACTTATTAATCATCCTTTGTTTTTAGTAGCTAAGAACCCCTATAAGCCAGTGCAGGGAAGGGCAATTATTACCTCCCGAAGATGCCTCACCTAGAAATAGGGAGAATTCAGTTTATATTGTCACAACCAGCCTAGGATTTGTACTTGCTTTCTTTGTCAAAAAGAGTCCAAAAAATTACAAAAAAAAATTCAAAAACCATGAAAACATTCTTTGTGTTTGATGTGTCTTCTTGCCATAATTTAGAAAATCAGATCAAAAAGACCATCTTACGACCAAGAAACCAAAAAAATAAATAAAACACCAAAAAAATGTGTCAAGAACTTTGCAAAAACATTAAAAAAGCTAGAGCTATGCATTTATCTTATGAAGATGCACTTTTGTTTCAACCTGCTGCACATTTGTTGTGACTTGCTGCACATGTATCCCCTGTTGCTGTGCGTTTGCTTTTTACCAGTACTGCACATTCATAACGACTTGTTGTGCTTATACCCTCTATTTCTACACTTCTGTTTCTGTGCATTTGTGACAGTGAGTATCTCCACTTCCTTTGGGAGAAAATTTTTAAAATTTTTGGGTACCCATTCTCGTCTTGTATCAGTTTCTAAGGAGATGACAATTGAATTAGAAGAACTTGCTCAAGAACTTAAATACCTAAAGTTGTAGTTAAACTTAGGCACCTCTCCCCCAAGGTCATATAGCAATTGCTCAAGAACTTCAAGTCATACAACAACACTTTGCAATCTTACAAGCTGAGTAGGCTAGTACTAGCTACACCTCACCCCAAAAACATACATTCTTCTCCCACATTAATGATACTCTTAACAAGGCAAGCATCACCTCAAGTACAAAATCATATACCCCTCCGTCTACCAGTCTTCCAACACCATCTTCTAAGATGCCTATCCCAAAGCATATTGGTTCTACACCAACACCGACATCAAGTTCCCCAAGCTCTAATCTGACAACCAAAAAATCCTTGGATGATTTTTTTGAAAGATGTTTTCCAAATTTATGCAAAAGAAAGGCTATGGAGAACTCCAAGTCCACCCATACATTACCTCACTCCTCTACCCATACACCTACCAATGATGTGATCCAAGGGCTACTAGCAAAGAATCAACCATGTCCCCAAATTTCGGTCCTTGACCTTATCAAAGAACCTTCGAACATTGCCATTGCCCCAACTTCGTCATATAATCAGCAACCTCTTGAGCATTTTGAAAAACCTCCCACCATGAGCCAAAGTCAAGATCCGTTGCACCTTCATATTGTTGACCAAGATCCTATCCAAGAGACCTCTACCTTCACTTCAATTCAAGAACACCAAGCATTATGTCAAGAGTACACTTTAGAACATGTGGAAACATTAGACCTTTGTTTAAATTAAGATCAAAACACCCCCATCCAACCCATACATAACCTTTATCTTTTCGATGATCCTATACCTACACATGAGCAAGAGATCCAATTCCAATATATCCATAACCTATGTGATCAAGTGATGAAGAAGCTATCCATGAGCAACTTGATCCTATACATGAGCCAGAGATCCAATTTCAGCCTCTCCATAACCTCTATCTTTTCTTTGATCAAGATATTATCGTTGATGAAGAACCTTACATGAGCACATTGATCCCATCACGCTTACTCCTATCTATGATTAAGATCCCACATACAATCAAGGGCCTATCTATGATCAAGCAAACCATGATGATCCTCTTAGTCCACTTTATGCATTCCATGGTCTTGAGCTTATAAACCCATCTAGCCCTATCCAAGATCCAACAACTTCTACTTCCCTTGATGAGACACTTACCTCCCAAGCAAGTGTAGAAGATCAAACCGGTAATAATCCCCCGCTATATATCCTTGGTCTTACTTCCTTCATTCATGAGTGTTCCTCCTTTAAACACCAACAACCATTATCCTCTATCTCACCTTCTCTATCCAATAAGGAACTCATCTCTAGTGTTCTACCTATACACAATCCCATTGTCGACCACATACTCCAACACATGAACTATCAAGGTAAAGGCTTAGGCCTTCATGAACAAGGTATTTTGGAGCCCATCCATGTCAATGTTCCTCCTCGCTCGTACAGCCTTGGATACATAACCCAAGGTGAACAAACTCAAGATGTTGGTACTTCCTCCACTTCTCCTAAATCCCGCACTTTCCATCGCAAACCCTATCATATCCCCAAAACATATGTCGCCATTCCACCTCCATCTTCCTACAATTGTCAAAAGCATGTGACCATACACCTTCCACCATCCAATCTACCTCCACTGGTTCCAGCTCCTAACATCCCTCCATGAATTTTACCACCACTTCTTCCAACATCTTATCCTTCCATCTATGAATTCTCTAATAATCTAAATCATGACCAGCAGATGCACATGTTGTCTAAGAAAAGAGCTCCCACCAACTCTATTTCCACCATCCCAAAAGATTTCAATGACAAACATTTGGATGCCTCTACCTATCAAATCAAAAATCCTAAGAGTCTTCATCACCTAAGATACAAAATCCAAGAATCAAAGAAACATCCTTCTCCAGAACTGCATGCACCCACACACCTATATGCCAAACTAAAAAAGGTGTGGGTCTACATCCAACAAATAATTACCTCTGAAGCTGCACAAAAGATGCATACACCCAAACCCATACCTTCACAGGGGACGCATGCCTCCTGCAGGCATGGCGAGAACTATAGAACTCTGGGATGTAGACCAGTCCCTTATCATTGGGCAATAGAGTCAAAACTACACCAACCTACATCACAAATCACTTTTTAAAAAAAAAAATTACTTGGTGGCCCGGGGCCACCAAAAAGGAAAAACCAGAATTTTTCTTTGTCAAAAACCCTATTTTCTTTTGATTTCTTCAAATGAAGCCTAAAATATTTAACCATCTGCAACACCCTACTTTGCAATTGGTTGTGCTACTACCCATTTCTCTTTCTTTGACAAATCTACAAAAAGCTTCATCAACATGCATTATCATCATCTGTAGAATGTCATCATCCTATGAGTCACCAATGTTGCTTGGAAAAATAACAAACTCACATGAAACAAATGAATCCACATCAGAATTTTGCCCTTCAAAAAATAAGGGCTCCTCTGTATCAAACATGCAATATTTAGGCACAAGCAACATCTCATAATCAGATTCATCTTTATAAACATTCAAATATTCATCATCATTGTGCTCAGTAATTTTATCATTTATGTCCACCTAGAATGTCTCAAAAGAAGGCATAAATAACTCAGAATGCAGCCCTATGTCAAAAACCTTATAGTTACCCCTGCAACCAGTACTATCCCCAACTGTATGAACACACACATCTACAACTTGTCCATCCACCTCTGAATAGTGACCCTATTTTTCCTCTTCACAGGTGCATTGATAATCAACGGCAAAAGTTTCAACCTTTGCATTGTGAAGATGGTCAGAATCTTCAAGGAAACATTCATATTCAACATCCATATATATTTCATCATCTGAAAGGCTCACATATGCATCTGAATGCTGACAGTCACTAACATATTCATTGGCATCCCTTGAAGCAGCATCTTCTATATTCAAAGTGAAGCTCTGCATATCCACCTCATATAAATAATCAGAAATAACTAGGATATGCATATTGTCGCAGGACACAACTTCATGTATATCTTTCATTTGATCATTTGAAGGGCATTTTGTGTTTGCAGGCCTCTCTTCTAGAGGCTAACAATAGTCTTTGTTTTCATCATCATAGGATGTGCATTTTCTACAACATCTTCTTCATGTAACATCACATCATGACTGCACTCATTATTCTGAAATATATTTCCCTCTACAAAATCACTTTTTAATGAACAAGCTGAAATATATTCACTTTGAAAACTATTCTAAAAACTTGCAGTCACGAAACCTACTGGCATTCCATACTTCTGATTATTTTCAATATCCATAGCAAATTTGTAGGCCTGGTGAAGTGTGATAGGTTCTTTATCTCTCAATAAATAACTCATTTTTTATCAAATGCAGCCAAATAAATTGTCAAGCACAATGCATCATTTGGTCTCATATATTTAGGAATTTGCTTGAGCAACTTAATAAATCTAAGGTTAAAGGCTGGAACTAGTTCTTCCTCTTCTTTTTGAATGTTCATAAATTGTATGATCAATGAGGCCAAATCAAATCTTTAACCAAACTGCTCCATAAATGCAACTTTTAAATCTATCCATGAAGAAACTGAACATACAGGCAGGTCTAAAAACCAAACCCTAGCATCATCCTCTAGTGACTGAACAAAGAGTCTCATTACTACATCCTCATCCTCTACCTCATAATCTTCTATCAAATTACAAAATATTACAGATGTTTGTTTGCTGATTCAGAATCTAATCCACTATATTTCGGCAAATATTTTCTAATTTTATTGGGAATAACATTTGGGTAACCATATATTCCTTTAAAATTTAGGGCTCCATATCTTTAAAAAAAGAATGGTCTTCTTTGAGAGCACAATCAGGATTGCTGCTCTAAACTCATCATTTTGAATGAAAAGATGAATACCTAGAAATATGTTGCAGCATTGGATAGGTTTAATCAATAGAGTCGCCACCTCTCACAGAGAGGACAAAAAATCAATAAGGCACTTATGTTTTCTAGATTATCAGACCAGCAGAGCACCACATGGTCATTTTGGATCTTGCTGCAACAATTTCACTGGAAACTAGATTTTCCAGCCTTTAAAATATTTGACTCTCTTTCCCTAGTAGAGTTGCCATTTATGTTGGTTCTTTCTCTCCAGATCGGCAAAGGGTTTGCCAAGTCCAATGCACAGGCAGATCCAGCCAACACATACAAGAGGTTGCATGAGCTGCCTCCCCTTCACTTCTGGTTCTGCCGCACCAAGGGGGGTGTCTCTATTTGCTAAAGATTTAACATTTTGACTCACCCAATGACAGAAAGATTTAGCTTTACAATAACAGGTAGAATACTCTCACTTTAGGACCAAGATTTGTGTGATAGATCAGAAGGTTGACAACTTTCTTGGACATATCTGACTGGGTAGGGATGAGAGTATGCAGGGGGTTCCTAATCCTACTCCTACAACTAACAAGTTGGAATTATGAATGGATTGGTTTGATGGTTTGGATGCAAGACAAGGGGGTTTGGATCATAACTACTAAACAAGAAATAGACTGGTGCCTATCGCAGGGCGAGGAGTCAACTAGACATATATAGGTGAATGATTTGCACTAACATTCAAGTTTCAAGGGGTTAAATTGGTGCTTGCCTTACAAACACCACCCAAGAATGGGTATTTGACTATCTCTACTTACAAATATCCCAGTTGACATACAATCTTCTCCATACTTAACCTATAACAATTTAATCCACTCCTTGAATGGAAGTTAAAAGATCAAGCATGCAATATAGAAAACCTATATTCTAGAACCTGAGGAACCCTTAGCAACAAAATTCAGAAGAAGAGAAGCATACAACAAATGGAGACAGATAGTAAAACACATGCAGAGGAGCATTATTCATATAAAACAACAGTGAAACTAAAAATATATGCAATGTACATTCAAATTTAACTCATAAACTCCAAGATGGGACAGAAACAACCAGGAAAATGCTCTATTTTTTATTATTCACACAAAAAAATGCCCCAGTCTTCAAAAACCAGAAATGAGTAACATAGATTGCCTTTTATTGCAAGACTATGTACTCAACAATAATTACCAGGCAAATCAAAAATTTGCGAGATGCAATGCATGATCTGAATGGCGCTCAAAACATTGAATGCAGTATGCAGAGGAAGAAGATGGAGCAAGTAGAATTGGGATTCATGCAACTAATTGAAGATTTTCACTACAAATTTGGTAGGTAACCTGTCATTCCATCGATCATCCCTCTACACACCGCCATTAAAGGCCCAGCTACCCGTAGCTCCTCTCGAAATGCAGCAACAGATGCATCAGAAGTTTTCCTGCTTGAAAATAGTTGCACACACAAAGAAAAACCCTTTGCTGTTGCAAGTCTAAAACCAGCCATCGATTTCCCTCCTATTGCTGAGATTAATGGCCTCAAATTATGCTAAAAAGTCATCAACCAGTGAAAACGTGCCACGTAGGCACCATATGCCTCCATCACTGACTTTTCCTTTCCTTCATTTTGCCCTTTTCTCCATGTATATGTATACTTTGAATTCCTTGTATATGCAAAACCACATGCATATACAATTGTCCCCTTCTGCTTTTCAAATCCTTTGTATATGCAGGAGCATATACATACAACTATTTAATATACAAGGCGAATCCCAAATCTAATTAGAACAAATTAAAATTCTACACAGGTCTGACTTGTATCTCCTTTTGAATTTCTTATTTGTATGTGTGCATATACATTCACCTCATACATACAAGGCACAGATGCCAGCCACTTATGAATTGGATTGGAACAATTTTTAAATCCGGGCCTTGTATCTCACTTTTCTTGTATATCGGCACATACAAGCGCATAACATACAAGCCGTGGACCCCAACTTTGAATTAACTACACTGCATACCTTTTCGGGTCTAGCTCTTGCATCTCGGGAATGCATGTTCCTCTTATATATCACAAATGTATATTTCACATACATTCACCTTTGTATGTCTGCAGGCCCCACCATTTGTATGTTGGCCTTTATTTGCATCTTGAATGTACAAGGCCCCTTGTATATGCATCGGCCATTGGGTAAACTTTGGAGTTGGCTGCCGATGCATTTGTCTGGCTGATGATACACTGCACTGTAGCGAATGCATGTCGGCCCTTTGTATATTTGCAATGTACATTCCCAATGTATGTCAAACATACATTCACCTTTGTACCTGCCTTGATGTACATTGCGCTTGCATGTCTCCAATGTATCTAGTCGTTGTATGTCTAAACATACAAACCCAATATACAAGCAAACCTGACATACAAACACAGAATATTCTCAGAATCCTGCGAAAGATTCCCCAATGTATATGCAAGCCCGATATACATTGTGAAATGCATACAACCAACTTTTTCACCTTTTTTGAAGGCCGATTGAACATACAAAGCACTTTGTATGCCCGAATGTACATTTACACTTGCATGTATATACAAGCAGCCTTGTATATACAAAGACACATGTAAAAGACTGATTTTTTGTATTTTTCAACTGCAAAGGCCGAAAGACATAGAATTTTTTGTATTTTTGGGAAGGTGCCTGCGAATTAAAATGCTTGAAACCTGAATGTTTATGCAGGCACCAACAGGTACTATCTACAAGTAAAATATCAAAAAAAATAAAAAAAAATCAAAAAAAAAGAGAGAAAATATCAAAAAGGTAAAGAAAAATCCATTCGTCCAATAGTGAAAATCTGGTAAACAGGCACTTTGGATAAGTACCATGACGAAAACCTGGAAAACAAGCGTCATGTGTAAGTTGATCTTCTACGTCACCTACACTTGGGAGCACCTTGTCTCATCAGCATATCACTCTTCTCCTATCAGTTTCCTTATGTACCATTTCCTATCCTATCCTTCTATCCATTACATACCTATACTATCTAGTCTATTCATCCTAATCTTCCATTCCTCTATTTTTTATCTTCATAAAGATTGGGGGCACAATGTTGACAAAATTTTTAGGTGTCTCTTGATGTACCTTATCCCTCCAAGCCACGCAAATCCTTCAATATCCTCCTATCCTCCTATCGTTATAAGCATTGTCATGAAAAATCCTAAGTATTCTACCTACAATTAGGCATGTTATTCTTATGTGACATGGTCCTTAGAGATTACATCCTTGTTTCCTTCTACCTAAGCATTTGTATCTACTATCACCCATCCATCTGCCTATCCATGGTGTTTCCTTGTCATCAGTATCTAGCATTAAGGCTATCCATAGTGTCGTCATATCCTATCATGGCTTGATACTCTATCTCTTTATGTCGCCTTGTCAACTAAAGCCTTATCTAGTATCCTATCCATAGTGTCGGCCTAGCATAGCGTCTGTCGTCAGTATCATAGGGTCAACCCTAAACTATGTTACCTCTGCGTCATCACATAGGCAAGGCCATTATCAATGCACCCCCAAGGCTTCCCATCCATCCTATATCTTGTCATCTATCCTCTAGTCCATCCATGTCCATTGTCCAAGTCTCAAATTACGTTGCCTCTGCATTGTCACGTAGGCAAGGCCATTGTCAAATCTCCCCCAAGGCACTAGATCAGTCCCTTAGGGTCCATCTCCCCAATAAGGATTGTGGTACCTTTCACCAGACACAAGCGCGTGCAAGCAAAGCCCATTTCCCAAATAGAAGTTTTTGACGCAAGACATCAACCTATTCAAAGCAAAAGCAAATCCAAGAGCAAACCGATCCAAATGATTCTATCTAAAATTATGGCAAGAAAGATACATCTAATACAAGAATGTTTTGTTTCGAATAGTGGTGTCTTAAAGTCTTCACTTTTTGTTATCATGCTTCTTATGCTACTCCAAGGATGCCAAAAGCTAGAGATGCTATGATGGGGGCATGATTATTTTCTTTGTCTTCTATTTGTAGCTTAATCTTTAGTAATGTGAAACCTTGTCTAATGACATGATGGGTAAAAGATCATCGAGGACATCAAAGGTCTAACATGAAAGGGGGTAATCCTTATCTATTGATACGCAAGAAATACTTAGGTCATTTCAGTTCAATTATACCTCGATGCTTGTATTAACTTGCTAAATCAAAATCCATGTAAGCAATGCTTAGGTCATCTCGGTTTAATTATACCTAAATGCTTGTATTTTCTTACAACATTTCAAAAACACACAAAAACAAAAAAGCCCAATGATGAAATAAGCACTTCAAAATACTTACAATATCAAGATGTCAAAAAACCACTCACATCCACAAAGCATCCACAAGCATCCATATCCCATGCAATAAAAGATCCAAACTGTAGAGTATCAATGTTTACAAATAAAAGCTTTTGATTCCTTATATCGATTCATTCTTCTATCAATCAGTATTCTATCTATCATTGTGGTCTATTCCTCTCAATTCAATCAACTCAAGTAGTGATCCAAATGTAGGTCCATCCTTAATCCATACCAATCAAGTCAAGTCAATCTTGTCAAATGATCCAATCACAATCAGTGGTCTTGATCCTTGTCTGGTCGTAAACCAACTTGATTAGTTAATCAATCAATTGTCTTATACAGGATGTAACATTGTCAAAATTAGACCAATACACGCGTCTTACACGACATGTTTCATTTCTTGAAACTAGACACTATCCTTTGTGTTGCTCTAGGGATCTATCGTTGCCCGCCATGACAACACACCTGTCGTGTTGGTCTAGGGATATATCATTCCCCACCATGACAACACTGTCGTATATCATTATTAGTATATCATTGGTTTACCACTTGACAGGGGCAATACCTTGTTTGTTCTTGTATCATTTGTACATACTTACTTTCTTGTGTGTGTTTTCATTCTATCTTGCATAGCGTATCATTTAGCTCTTTCTTCATCCTTCTTCGTGAGATTGTCCGTCTCACACCTTCTGCCTTTTTCCCATCCAATCTCCTGAGGGGGCATCATATCATCGTTAAACCTATACCAGGGACAAACTGGGGCATGTATCATTATCAAAAATTTATTCTTTGAAGCAACGCCTTAAACTGCATTGCATCAAAGAGGAGCAAAATGTATGTGCCTAAAAATGACACGACTCTGTCCAAATAAATATTCTTAATATTTATTTAAGTCTAATTCCACTATCAATAAATAAATAAACAAATTTATTTATTTGATTCATATTCTCCCAACAATTAAATAAAATCAATTTATTTAATTAAAATTCTTAAATTCTTCTAATTCCTCCAACAAATTAAAGAATACCAATTATTTAATTAGTTCTTCCAAATTCATTCTAAATTAAATAATATCAATTGTTTAATTGTTTCTTCCAATAATATCGTCTCTAAATTTAAATAAATCAAATATTTGTTTAAGTTATCTATTTCTTCTAAATTGAGTTATCTCTATATATAATTCAATCCTTGTGCACATGCAATTGAATATTCTAAATATTTAATTGAGCTAAAATATCTTCTCATCCTCATTCAATTTCCATTCTCTAGTTCTATTCTCTTAACTGATTGATCTATTCTTTTAATTGATTAAACTCTTCAGTTAACTCATTCTTCTATTTTATTAATTTCTCTCATGAAAAATATAGAAAGACACATGTCTTCTTCTTATTCATGCACATTCCTCAACTATTCCATACCATTGATCTTCTCATTCTTTCTATACCTTTGATATTCTCTCTCTCTCAAGTCTATAAATTGAACCCAATTCTTCCATTTCATCCATCCAAGCTTTTAGTATTGTTACTCTATAGGATTTACAGTACGCCTTTGGCACCCATGTCAATCCTTTTGCTTGCGATCAACTTGTTACCAGATCACTACCATTGTTGTGAAGCTCATCTTTATTACAAAGCACTATCACAACCATTCTCCATTGACAATCTTCGAATAGCAAGGAAGTGCACTCTCTGAGGGCTTTACTCATACATGCAAGATCGATTGAGATAGGCAACCAACGGAAGCTATGAAGTATTGAGGTTTGCAAAGGTTTCATCTTTGTTTGTTTGATCTTGATTATTTCCCTTTTCATTGAGTTTTGGGTATTATTGATATTGATATATTGATTATTCATGTTTACTCTAATTTTCCCTTAACATTTCTTTTTCAAAGGCATTTCAATGCCATATCTTTCATGTACATTGTAATCTAAAAAGTAGGCCTACGTGCCCATGATTGTAGCTCTCATGTTACTAGCATATAAGCATTCTAATTGTCTAATATATGTTGGGAATTAAGGTGTCTCAACCTTTGCAAGTTCCTAGCATTTATTATTTAATTGTATATTTATTTTTTCCTATTATTGTAATTTGTATGCAAATCTTATTTTGTCACTTTGTGGGAGTTGGGCATGATAATGTCTCATCCTACAAGGAAGGTGAATAAGTGTATTTTTGTCCTCATATGAGGAGATAGGCGCACCACTTTGTGGTAGAAGACTTTTTCCATGTGTTGGCATCTTTTGGGTGTTGTAAGAGGTTTATGACGCGTAAGAGTTATGATAGATTCCTATGACATAATCTATGACATGTAAGAGCCAAAAATAGAAGATCCTATGACAGGTGAAGACAAGTGTCAAAAAGCATCTTGCATGGAGGAAGTAGGCGCCAAGTTTGACTATGGCAAGTTGTAAGAAAATCTGCTATTAATAGTCAATTATGATAGATTCTCTTACAGTTGTAAGAGTTGTCATATATGACAGATTTTATGACATTGTAAGAGCATTTGTCATACCTTAATTGGGCAAATTTGGGGCACCGAAGTTGGGGGTTGTAAGGGATAAAAGAGAATCTCTTACAAGTGGCATACGCATGTTTTATGGCCTTGGAAATGGGACCACATGGATTTGGACAAGTTCCTTGTGTGACTTGCTCTAGAAGCTACCTCCATTTGTACTACTTCTCTTTATATACAGGTGCTTGGAGTTGGAGATGTATGGTTCATTTGTAGGTATCATTATGCTACCAGAACTACTCCAAATTTGCCATTGTGACAACTCTTGGAAGAACATGCATTGCAAGTGTGTTGTAATCTCCTTCAAATTTGATAATACATTGTGCAGGTTTTGGAGTGTGGGGTTTTTCACCTGAAAGGGTTTTCCCCACATATATCTTGTGTCATTGCATTTATACTTGTTTGTAAATGTATGTTAATCTCTCTGTTAATGTGAAACAAGCTGTAACTGTAAAGATCTAAGAAAAAATTGCACTACTTTCCCTCATTAGATGGGTGTAGGAAGTTATTTTTGCTTACCTTGCTTCCTTTCAATATATTGAGCATATAAATCTTCCATTGCATTATATTCTTGTGTTTTGTCTATGTTGTTTCCATTGTGTTTACTCTAGCTGCATGGTTGGATAGTCCATTCTCTGGACCCTCCATCCATGATTGCACCAATCACCTGGAAAATTGAAGAGAGATATTTTCTAAAGGTTCTATAATTGTGTTCCATCCATATGTGTCAAATGACTAATGAAGGGATTACCTCCCAAATACAAGCATATGTAGAGTCTATATAAAGAGCAGGCCAACCTTTAAAATATTCTAGGAGAGAGTTAGGGAATGGAGCTTCCCAATTCATCTTTCCATATAACCATTTCCAACATTTATTAGTGAATGGGAAACTTATAAGAAGGTGATTCATATCTTCTTTTGCTTCTCCGCATAGTACACATTTTAATATAGGTGATATTCCCATCTTATCCAATCTTCTACCTGTCATGATTTGTTGTGTAAAGCCAACCATGCAAAATCTCCTCCTTTCGGAAGACAAGCATCACTCTAGCATAATTTATACAACAATTCTACTTTTGACCTTTTTGATAGGCATTTATAACCTTGATTTACATTATAGTGTTCTAACTTGGTTGCAGCCTAATTTATTTCATCAACATTATCTATAGTAAATACAACCCTTTGTGATAAGATCTTTGATAGTAGTTCTTTCTCTTTCCTTGGAAAATTACAATCTTCAAAACTCTTCCATTTCACTTTGTTATTGGTCTCATGACCGATATTCTCCTAGTACTGATTGACTTTACTTCCCCAACCTTGTTCTAGAATCTCCTTGGCCTGATTTACATCATTTCATGAGGTGAATGGAGGGTGACCATTCCATGGATCCTTCCAAAGAAGTTATTTTTTCCCATTGTGGACAATCCAAGTAAGTTATGGAAGGATGACTTCTCTTCCTTGAATTAAAAATTCCATATTTTTTATCCCACAGGCGGATTTGCTATTGTGAAAATTCTTTCTCTATCCCCATTGTCAAGATATTAGGCCAGCATAATCCTTGCCCATTTTGCATTTGGTTTGGAATAATGTTCCATGTCAGTTTAGCTCGAATAGCTAAGTTATGAAGTTCCATGTTTAAGAACCCGCACCCCCTTTGTTTTTTGTTTACAAAGTTTTTCCTAGGATATAAGTAGAATTATTTTCTTCTCTAAACTTTTGGGCCACAAAAAAAAACACCTCATAAGTTTTTCAATATTTGACACCATACCTTTTAGAATCTTGAGGATTCACATTATATATATGGGAATGGCTATGAGAACCACTTTCACCATAAGTTAATATTTATTTTAAAATTTCACTTTATAAATTCAAATTTATTTTGATATTAAAATTTCACTTTATAAGTTAAAATAATTTTGATATATAAGATTGTATAAAATTTTATATAATAATATTCTATAACTCAATAACTTAAGGTTGATTATAAGATTTTATATAATAGAAGCTTTACTTATACTTTTCCTTTTAATAGTCATGAATTAGCTATTATATGAAATTTTAATTGAATTTTTTTTCTAACTATATAATGCAAAATATTTTTGTGAAAACCTTTTTTTAGGGTTTATTTTTTTGAACTTATATCTCTATGTTTTAATTTAAGAATAGATTTTTTAATACAGATTTCTTAGTTATGGCTACCTAAACTTGTCTTAAATTATATTTTTAAATTTGAAATCAATTTTCTACAAACAATTAATACCGTAATGGTAGCTCTAATACCATAATTCTTTTGGAGAGTTAGTTAAATTATACTTATAGAAGATTGAATAATAAAACATAAATGTAAAGAAAGTTTAAATATAACAACACATGAACATGAATTTAAGGTGGGAAAAATATACAATGAAAAACTCCACAAAGAAAACTTATATATTTGTTCATATACTTATAGACACATAAAGTTAGGGAAACTCCCTTCCTCCTTCCAAGTGGCCTAACATAAACCTCTAGCAAAGAGTGAATATTTTAATATTCACAATTTCAAATTATCCTTCCTTAAATATAGGGAAATAAGGTAGGTGGCACCCTTTTGAGAAGTTACCATATCTTTTAAAATAATGTTATTATTAATCAGTAAATTAATTAATATTAAAGATAAATATATTTTATATTCTTTGTAGTATGCTAAAAGCATATTTATATAATAAGATTGTATACATTATAGTAGATCTTTACAAATATTTATTTTAGGCCTATTTACTAATGTATGGATTCCTAATAAACATTCAACTTTAATATAATCTTAGCCCTAATAATTAAATCATATGACTCAAGAAGAGTTTGAGCATCTAAAACATTAATATTAGAGAAGAGGATCAACTAAGTAGAATGTTGGTATCAAAATCTAGATTAAATTGATAAACAAAGTGTGTTGTACATATAGGAGTAGAGTTTGAGTCACTTCAGGAGTCGAATCATGCACTTAAGTAGTGGTGGAAAGGTTTCCACCAAGTGGCAAAGGAGTGTCGACATATATCTTGGATGAGTTTGATGGACTCTCCAAGTCAACACATAACCACCTAAGGTGTCTTAAAGCCACGTGCAAATATATTACTTAGTCTAAGTAAGTAATATCAATGTTTTGCACTAACACCCCCCTTAAGCATAACTTAGGTGGGTACAAGACAAGATGGGTCCCAACTACTAGCCCTGATGAGATACACCCATGTACAATGTAATCTCTCATGAAGTGGAGATAAGATAGAAAACCTTGTGGGAAAAAACTATCCTCCAAAAGATAAAAAAGATGCATGAAAATTATACAAGTGAAGAAGTACTACTTATTTCACTAATTACAATAAATGTTTCCCCCCATAGGAGAGAAAATGATAGAAGGTCTATGAGACCCCCCATAATATATGTCATGCTACAGCGAGGCTGGATGATTGATAAAGGATGCAGATGTAGATCCAAGAACACCAAAGAATGTTCCTCTTCTTGGGAAGAAATGAAACCAATTGAAGATGTAGGATATCTGATGGTGACAGGTTGTCATTGATGCCAAAAGTGTGCTCTGTTGATGTTGCAAAGTTGCCAATAGTTGTTGCAGGACATTAGGAGAAGATAGTTGTTTATTGTTCAAGAAGACGTCAAAAAAGATCTCAGTTGATTAAGGATGTCAGACTTGTGGAGTTAGTTTGAAGATACATGATCATATTGTTCTCTTTCAGGATGTCTTCTAGATAAGAGCAACCAGGTGTTCATAGGTTACATTATGCATCATATTTGTGATCTCAGATGGTAATGTTCAAAGGTTGTTGGGAGCTTCATTCAAGATTTTTTCACAGGTGATCATAATCATGATAAGTTTATGAGTTTGGTTCAAACTTCAATTTGGATAACTTCAAGTTTGTCTCAAGGTGGATCAACACATCATTATGTGGAACAATGAAGGTGTCATATTGAAGTGCATATTGTCTTGATCTACAGAGTTCATCATCAGAATCTTAGGTTGTCTTGGTGACATTGTTTGGAGAAGTTCTCTCATGTATATCAGGATCATGGCTTGGTTCAGTAGTTCACATTTATTCTTAATGTCATAGAGAATAAAGCTTTCATCTAAATCTTCTAAAATCTGCATTTTATCTTATGACTTACAATAGCAAGTCACCTTCACTTAAAGTTACCTGTTTAAGGGTTCTTAACACATTAAGAAAACTGGCCCCAAATTTCTAGTCAAACCGGTGGTAGTTTTTATTAAAAGAACCTTGTTTGGTGCCCGATTTCTATTTATGCTTTAAGAGTTTAAAAAGCATTGAAAATGCTTTATGAAGGGACCGATACATTATAAAAGGGGAGCTTAGAAAATGTTTTTAAAACTTTCCAAGGATGCCGATCCCTAAGCCTTTTATGGCTTTAGTTTTTTTTTTAGAAACTTTATTTAACACAACACTATGTGGTCAGCCCATACCACGTTTTTTGCTTTTTAAAAAATGGTGAGTTTTTATTTTTTAAAAAAAACTATCAAGTGTTTTTTTCTTCTAGTGGTGATAAGTTTTTTTTAAATTAGAAATTGTTTTTCTAATTTAACAACTCCAAGAGATGATTTTTGAGAAGATTTTTGTAAGGCAATTATTTATGGAAAATTGGAGAATTTTTTTATGAAGCTTTTTTCTCCAATTCACAATATTGTTTCAGATGAATTTTTTTTGCAGTGAGAAGGATTTTGAAAGAAGATGAAAAGTTTAATGAAGATGAAACTTTGTATTACAGAAAAGAAGAATATTTTGATGACATTGGAGAATATTTTTCATAATTTTTTTCTTCAAGGCAAGAGAAGAAGAAGAAGCTCAATGGTTTTGTATGAAAAAGCTTGGAAGTTTCTAAGGAGATTTATTTTTTACAAATGATTTGTTTGAGATGTAGAATATGGAAGATCTAAAGATTGTGAAGGAGTATTTTATTTTCTTATCAAGGAAGATTAAAGATTTATTGAAGATTTGTCTTATGAGAAAATATGGATCAGAGATTGAAGATTTATTTATTGTTTTATTTGCAATCAGAGATTTTTTTTTTTGCAGGATATGAAGAGTCATTTTGCAGGTTGTTGAATATTGAAAAAGGTTTAAGGGAGAAGGAATTTCAATGATCTTGCCAATCATGTTGCAGAGAAGAAAATATATATATGTATATATGATTTTTATTTTTGCAGATTGAAGGTTTGTGGAAAATGGAATATGAAGAGACTTTGTGAAGATGATCAAATAGATTTTATTTTCTTCTACAAGGCAAGATTAAAAATATTGTTGTTGAAGACAATAAAGATGAAGATATGCAGAAGATGAAATTGAACAAGTAGATTGAAAAAGCAGAGAAGAAGTGAATTATAAAAGGATAGAGAGATGAAACATACATGGGTGTGAAGGATTGTTTAGTGTATCCGGATGTCAGATTGTTTTTGAATAAAATGGGCATTTGACAGACATATGTGAGAGAAGAAATGTTTTGAATTGTATGGAAACAGAGTGTCCCTCTGAACTTGTTTATTACTTCCAGTGAAGATTCAGTTTGCCAGTGAGGCCTTGTATTAGCCAGTGAGGCTTGTAGGTCAGTGAGACCTATTTGTTTACCAGTGAGGTATATTAGTGTTGGAAGTGGGTGCTTCTGTTTGGTATTGGAGTTGGTGCTCCATAAGGAGTTGGTGCTCCTAGATACAATTTGTATTGCCAGTGAGGCATGTTTTTCAGTTAAGCCACTAAGGCAATTCTGGAGTGGTTTTTCTACCCCTGGAGGGTTTTCCACTCGTGTAATTCTTGTGTCTTGATCTTCTCTCTGTGGATATATGTTTTATTCATGAGTTTTTGTTTTTCATTCTCAGTTATGTGCACATGTATGTGAGAAATCAATGATAGCTCTTTCTCCTTGTACTCTGCAAGTTAAAGTTTGTAAAAAGATTAGAAATTTCACACAACACTGATTCACCCCCCCTCTCAGTGTTGTCCTTGACTCCTACAATATCTCCCCATTCCAAATAGGAATGTGTAGGAAGATGTATGTATGTTCTTGAATCATGTTGAAGTTGATCCAAGGATGATGATGCCTATTTTGATATCTTCAAAGATTGCTCAGGTGTCCCCATATCAATGCTGAAGGATGCCATAATCATATCAGGTGCATGCCTAATAGATGAAGATGATGACAATATAGAACCATGTGTAGGTAGATGTAGAGCATGAAATCCTGAAGAGGATAATGGGGATGTTGCTTCATCAAAATTGTCATCAAAGAGAAGACTGATGTCCTCAATGTGTGCTTCCTAATCAGCAATGTGGGACTCTACAAGAAGACAAGCAATGTTAGGTAGAAATTTGTCCCAATCAGCAATGCTAGGAAGACCGATATATTTATCATGCTACAAGGAAGTACTAGAAGCTCTCAAAGAACTGGCTTTGAAATCTTATGAAGCAATGGTAGATGGAGATGTTTCTGTAGTTGTTGGTTTATAGGAATCTGTTAGGCTAATTCCATTGGCAATGCAATGTTTTTGTAACTGATGAAGCTCATAGAGCATTGTCAAATCATCAAGTTGTTTAAACATGTAATTATTAATAGTGTGCCTTTTATTTCCACAGTAATCACATGTTCTTTTTTAGTAGTTTGGATACATGATTAACCAATTAACTTGTAGAATTATAAGTTTGTGGATAACCCCTAAATTGCATGATTACCCTCTTAAATGAAAATGTGTAAAGAAGTGTAGAAGTATTCTAGACATGACTCAAGGAAGTGCTCTAGGCATGACTCTGTACACCCCCCTGATTCAGTATTAGGTGACCCTCACAATTTTGGCATTTTATAACTTAGTGTGTTTTACAATGTATCAAGGTCCAATAAATGGGAAATGTGAAAATATTAACTTTTGAAAAAAGTAGCACTTGATTTTGAGCTACCTTATCAAAAGTTATGATAGAAACAATTTTCCTGTAAAAATGGCCTATTTTAATACGTTTGCACTCAAAAATAAAAAAAATTCCTATGCCTTGAGTGAACCTAGCCTTCCAACCACTCATTGGAATTAGCATAGAGTGAAGATTACAATGGTTTTATTTGTGAGGGGGTATTCACCTCCTACCAAACTAAGCCTCACCCTTCATCTTTGTCTAGCAAAGATACAAGAATTTATAAAAACTAGTAATTTATTCAAAGCAAATTTGCCCCAATTTTTAAAGACCACCCCAAAATTTGTATTTTATTTTCTTATTGTTTTTAGACAACCTATATTTAATACTAGAAAAGCATACTTTTAAATGCTTTTCCAAAATTAAAAAACAAAATGTTCTAGAGGCCCAAAATTACAAAGCCCAAACTAGGGAGAATTAGGGGAGAGGAATGGATTAGAGAAAAAAAGCCCAAAGCATGTAGGGGCTGAATGGGGCGGCCAAAAATGGCTTCTTTTTCCTTCTATAAGATTTTTGAGGCCACATCTAAATTGATCTAGCCAAGCCTTCAAGTGCAAGATCAATCCCTTCACTTCAGATTTGCTCATCCTTTACATAGGGTTTGCCACTAGGTTGAAGACAAACAAGGGTGAAACCTTTCTAGACACCACCCAGAATAGGGTCAAATGCTCTTTAGACACGTTTGGATATGGTTTTCACAAGTTGTTCCTGGATTTCACACCTTGAAATCAACCTTTGAAACTCCACCATAGGAGATTGCAAAAGTAGGGGTTTTAAAAAAATTCTAGAGAATCTTTTCCTACAAAAATGCTACATGCAATAGTCAAATTGCCCTTCACAGAGGATTGCTAGATGTTTTGAAATGCCTTGTCCTTCCCTACAATAAAACACCTCGTTATTTCTTCCCAGAGACATTTTTGCAAGTGAAGATCCTTCAAAGAAAGGCATTTTTAGGGGGTGTCAACCCTTGCAAAAAAGGTCACGGCTTTGGGAGTAGGTTGTGGGCCTTGTCATAGCCTGCGTGAGCCAAAAGAAACTCCTATGCACTTTGGATCTGCATGCCTGGAGTGCCTTCTTCAATGCTATCTTCTCGGCCTCACTCAGGCAAATCGACCTCAATCATGACATCCAAACACATGGCTTATGCACAATGCTTCAGGGAATCACCTTTGCCTTTGCAAAGAGATCACCACCATGCACAAGAAGATAGGCCTTGCCTCATTCTTTCAAATTAGGTAGGGGTTCCACACCAAGATTGAACCAGCAAATGAACTTAACCTGGGACTATTAGAGTTGGCTATGATGGTAGCCACCCAAGATCTAAGACTTCATGAAAGCACAAGAGAGATCAAATGAGAGAATAATTATATTCTATCAATGAATGCAAAAAATTGTTACAATGTACATAATATGCCTTACTTATAAAGACATGGATGAAATGTAGCATGTTGTAGTCATGTGACAAGTTTCTTAATCCTATGACATGAGACAACTATAGGATAAGATGCCAACTATCAACAACTATTAACAACTAAAAACATCTAGTATACTCACTAAATCAACTTAACATGTGAATTATGTGTGATGTGTGAATATTATTTAACTAATATATAGTTAAATAATATGAATTATTCACACAAGGGGAAATTAACTAGGAAATACTAAACTAATTAGGAAAAAACCCTATTCACACCAACACCCCCCCTTAAGTGCAGCTTAGGGAGTAGCGGACTAAAGCAAAGATGCAATGATGGGTCCTGGCTACTAGGCCATGTTACCTATACCCATGTACAACAGATATCAAGTGGAAAAAAGGAGAAAATCTCATGGGACAAAACTCCTCTCCAAAAGTGAGAATGCATAAAACAAATGGAATGAAAGATGTGATGGAAGGAGGACTCAAGACCCCCCTAGAACTACATCTAACACATATGTACAATCAGTTACCCCCCAAAGGAGAGTAAGTGTGAGACTATAGGTCCCCCAATAATAAAGTAGCTCTTGTGCCAAAGAATACTTGAAGACAAAATAAAATCCACTGCCTACAAACAACATTTCTCCCCTTAGGAAGAAACCAATCCAATGGTGTATGTAGAAACAACTCCCACATCATGGATGAAAAGGGAATCCAAATCAATATGTGTTCCTTAGAATACAATTCTAATGTCCCCATGCTAGAAAAAGATGTCTTCTCCAAATCAAGAATGCAATGCCCAATCAAGGAAGTAGAACCAGGAGAGGAAGTATAGTGAATTGCATCTGAAAAGACTAAAGATGTGATGATATCATGATCATCAAAGAGGAGAGATAACCCCTCAAATGTGTCCTTCAAATCATCAATGTGAGACTCCACAAACAAAGATTATATGTCTATAAGATATAAATTCCAATCAGGTGGATCAGGAAGACTAAGGTGGTCCTACTGCAAAGAATCACCAGAAACTCTCAAAGAAGTGTCACTAAACTCTGATGTAGCAACAGGTGATAGTGAAGCAATCATCTCAATAGGAGGAGAAGAGATATCAACAAGAAATTGAAAAATATGATATGAGAAAAGAGGACACATCTCTTTCTCATGTTGATTATTTCCATAATATCTACAATTTAATTTATGATGCTTGTAGAAGCCCATTGATGTCTCCTTAAATGATTAAAGATCAAAACTCACAAGATTAACCCCAAATTTTACTCAAATGTGAGATCAACCCCCCAACAAAAAATAATTTTGGGACTTTATAAATGGTCCAATTATAATTTCTACAAGCCAAAACAACAAAGTGGTATTTAATTTTGGTACAATGCCAAAGCCAAGATTAGGTTAAAACTAAAAGTATAATTTCTGAGTAAAAATGAATCAAACTGACTACAGATCTAGACAGTACTTAGAAATTTATGTACTTTTAGAAAAATATTCACCAGAAAATGTTACCATATGAGCCTGAACGAAGCCTTTGAAGTTCTAAAAACGGGAACTACTCAAGTAGAGTGATGAAAAACTACAATGTCTAGAAAATCCCGGTACCAAAACTAAAATTCAATTGCACCACTACAAAGCCTACGAAGTTCTAGCCCAAATTAAAAAAAATCATGAAAAACAAAGAAAAATTGAGAAAGATATAAGCCTTCAAAGTTGGACTATCAAATTGAAAACTCCATTAGAGGGGAGCCAAATTGGGCCAAGCCTGCTGATGACATTAGCAGCTGAATTGTTGACGTCAGTAGAATCAGTGACAGAATCTAAAAGATTCCTTAGAATATTCCTTGTACAATGTCGAAAAGAGGACGTTAGCAGACAGAAAGATGACATCAACAAGGGGCAGACAGACGATGACATCAGCATCAGAAAGATAACGTCAGCAAGGTATAGTCACCGAAAAGTGATGTCACTATGCAAAAAAATGGTGTCAACATGACACAAAAAATTTTGTCAGTATATGTTGACATGCAGTCAGAATATTCCAATACCGCTCGTCGATTTGGCTAAAACCGCTGTATAGATGAAAATTTGTTGTTATGTTTTGGAAACCGCTAAAGTTTTGGCGCAAAACCACTGTTTTATCTTAGAGGTGGTTTGGCAGGTAGCATTAGGGGGAATATTCCCTAGATACTACTGAGCTTCTGCGATGGTTGCCAGGCGGTTTAAAAAATTGTCACCAACTTGTTTATATAACCTGCAGCTAGTAGCGAATAGGCTAGTGAGTGGTTAAAAAACTACTAGCGATGGTGGCCATGCTGAGCCTTAGATGTTGGTGATTTTTATGACACTAGTAGGAGTTTGGGGGCTCACAAGGATGCATGGCACCTTGTGGGTGCTAGTGTGTACCCTGTTGCAGGTACAGAGTACTCTGCTAATAAAATTTTGCAATTTTTTTATTTACCCGCAGAAAAAACATTTATACCAGCGAACAAAAAACTTTTACCGAGCAGATTTAAAATTTATCTGATGGATAAACTAGGATGCAGATTTTGATTTCCTATGCAAGCACTAACATAGAAGAAGATACTGCAAGAATATTCCCTACAAAGATTTTGTATGGCCAAGGGGTAAAAAAATTGCCGCAATTTTGTCTGATTTCAATGAATTGATAGTCGATCTTGAGATTTTTGGGCCTCCTAAGCACGATGGCAAGGTTAGATTTGACCCAAACTATTCTAAAAGATCAGGTACCTATTGGGATAAGGTGCCATTAACCTTGTAAATCCCATTATTATATTATTCCATTTATTATTTGTAATTACCCATAAGGGATGTACTAGTTTTACCAGCAATGGTAAAAATTATTTAGTATCCACGGTAATTACGGAGTTACTGCACCGGTAAGTTCCAGAGTTACCGGCGGTAGTTACAAGATGTCATTTACTATGGTAAATGGTAATTGGTCAAAGTGGGGTGTACATGTGGAGGAATCACATTTTTTAGTGTTATGATGCACGTCATAGATGATATAAGAAGGTGTAAGAGATTCTATGAAAACTGTAAGTTGTCATAAGAATCTATGACATTTATGACAATATATGATGCATCATAAGATGCTGTAAGTGGCTATTTTTTGCCCCTAGGCATTCAAGCTTGCATTGGCATCTTTGGCCAAGTATAGGATGCATGTATGACAACTTTTATGACCCTGAAGAGCCTATTTTTGTCCATGGACACCCAAGGTTGTATTGTTGACTCTTGACAAGTGTTATGAGATTGTAAGAAGTTATAGAATGCTACATGGGTGAAGATTCCAAGGTGGACACCCATCTTGAGGTTGTGTAAATTCTATATAAACCATGGCATAGTAGATGAGATGCATAAGAGTTACAAGTACCCAGGTTCTATCGGAGTGAAGGTTGAAGGACAGAGGAAGTGAATGTATTTGTAATCTCCTTTTGTTAAGTTAATACAACTTGGCCTCTTTTCTTGGTGGATTTTTTACCCGCAAGGGTTTTCCCCATGTTAAACACTATGTTGTGTGCTTCATTCTGCTTCTGGTACATTTCTGTATTGTGGGTTTATATTTTGTGTTGCAATCTCCGTATTTAATACTCTGTTAAAGATCGTTAAATATACATTTGAATCAAATTTTCATTGAGTATTGTTTCTTTCATTTCTAACAGTACCTACTAGATCTTGCATGCACGTCCCAACTTCAAACCCTCATAGATTTGGCCTTTGATGTCTGATTTAGATGAAACAAAAGGTGATCTTGGCTATCTCAAACCTCCTGAACACAATGGTGTGCTCAAATTTGTAATAGCATGCTCCAAACTAAACCTATAATACAAGGCCACAAAGAGGAAAACCCTCTAAATCTGGTTTTCTATAAAGTCTTTCTAATTCTCTAGGTCATCATTTGATGCAAGAGAAGAGCATACTCAACTATCAAGATCCACCATGATTTGCACTCAAGATCTCTCAAAAATGACTAATAGAAAATGATTCCTCCTCAAGCTCTAATACCATGTTAGAGTTGGCTATGATGGTAGGCACCTAAGATCTAAGATTTCATAAAGCACAAGAGAGATCAAATGAGAATAATTATATTCTATCAATGAATGTAAAAGATTGTTACAATGTACATGATATGCCTTGCTTATAAAGAAAAGGATGAAATGTAGGATGTTGTATTCATGTGACAAGTGTCTTAATCCTATGACATGATACAACTATAGGAGAAGATGTCAACTATCAACAACTAGAAACATCTAGTAGACTCACTAAGTCAACTTAACATGTGAATTACGTATGATGTGTGAATATTATTTAACTAATAAATAGTTAAATAATATGAATTATTCACACAAAGGGAAATTAACTAGGAAATACTAAACTAAATGAGAGTGCTTCTGGATTCAATTGTGTATGTTTTTGTATCAATATTTTAGATCATGCTCAATGATCCATCATCAAGAAGAGGATTAGAGAATAGGATCAACTAAGTAGAATGTTGGTATCAAAATCCAGAGTTTATTGATACACAAAGTGTGTTGTACATATAGGAGTAGAGTTTGAGTCACTTCAAGAGTCAACTGATGTCCTCAAGTAGTGGTGGCAAAAAGGTTTCTACCATGTGGAAAAGGAGCACTTGTCGACATGTATCTTGGATGAGTTTGATGGACTCTCCAAGTCAACACATAACCACCTAAAGTGGCTTAAAGTCATGTGCAAATATATTACTTAGTCTAAGTAAGTAATATAAATGTTTTGCACTAACAATTAATCATAATAGCTATTTCAGAATTTAAATCTTTTAGAAAGTATAAATATGCAAACCTAGAGGTGGACAAATGTTGACTAGAATCCTTTTCCATGTCTTGTTGAAACATGAGTTGTAGTTATGCACATGCTCTATTAGATGTCTCTTTATGGTGATGACATATTGGATCAATGAGCTAGTATTTTCCTTCTCTCTAAATCAATTAAATAGTAGACTACCCAACTAGTTCTATCTCATAATAGAATTGGGCTCTAAACTTATAAATCACTCACATGTCTTTCTTTGGAAAGATGAAACAAGCAATTTGAGAGCAAAATCTTGACTTGTGATAGAAATGTTGCACAAATTTGCAACATCATGAATGTGATCCTTAGGAGAAATTGAGCCATTCTAGTATAAGAGAGGCAATGCTTTCAAGGCCAATTTTGGGCTCTAGTTGCACTTTGTTGTTTGAATGGGCCACTAAAGTCCCACACTACAAATGGTAATTTTTTTCTAAGATGTTGAGGTCCACATATAAATGTCATGCTATTTCATGACTAGAAGTAGAGATTCAAGATTCTATGAGTAAGTGAAGTCACCAAGTGGAAGAAGTATGCTCCTAATGTTAGGATTAAGGTATAATCAACCTTGTAAATCCTATGTAATTTATTATTCCTATTATTGTTTGTAAATCAGCCATAATAGATGAAAGGTTTCTAATGTAGGGGCATCGAGTTGACATCCAATTTTGGTTTGCATTTTAGTTTTAGTTTTGGGTTTTTTTGGTGTTTCGAAGGGTAGAGTGTTCGGAGGTGTCATGGTGTTGCCTCCTGTCACATTGTATTTGATCTTCCTATCACAAACAACTAATATTGGAGCTCCTATCACCATAGTGACAGAAACAATTAAGAATGGACAGCCGAGGAATAATAACTTGGAGGAGCAGTTACAAGAATCCTTATGAAGGAAGAAAGCAGTCACTTGTGGATAGAGGGAATAAGAGGAATGAATCAGTTACAAGGTAGAAAGAGGATTGAACATAAGTGGAAGAATTATCAAAGCAGAAAAGAAACTTGGAACGACTAAGTCGACCCAATCTTGAGACGAGTGTAAGGGAAGTCATTTGGTGGGTGACTAATTACTAGTCAGGAATTGATAGTTTCTTAAAATGACTACAGAGATACATAAAGTAGATGCTCATCATGAGTGGTGAAGGAGGAGAAATAGTCAAGAGGTTGAGAGGTAATGGCCAAGGGAAAAGGAATCGATGGTTGAGAACGTAATGGTCATGCAGAATAGAAGGAGGTATTATAAAAGAAAGCTGAGATAGAGAGTGAATGACCAAAAAAGAGTAAGGTCGAGTTGGTCGTAGATGAATATGGAATGTCATCTGGCAAAGACCAATTATAGAGGTTGTGAGTAGAAGAAAAAGACGGAGCAATAGAATAAAAGGGAGGCCGCATGCATAGAGAGAGGTAGGCTATGAAATAAAAGAATAGAAGGCCGATATGGATGGCCAGAAGGAATAGGAGAGGGTCGATAGAGATAGGATGAAGAGAAAAAGAACCCATTGGCTGTCGAAGGCCAAAAGAAAGGAAGAGATCATAATTGTTAGGAAGAGAGAGGACAGAAGGAAGGTTAGAGCAGACAAAGTGGATGAGAAGATTAAGAGGCAAGTTGCAAAAAGTAGGTCATAGCTAACAAGAAGAAATTAAATGTGGCCAAGGGCCAAACAGTATAGACCGGTGAGGAGGTAAAGGCCAATGAGAGTCCAAAGAGATTAAGGTGTAGATGTGATTTTGAATAGTTTTTTGATATTTTGTAATAGAGTCCAAGTTGGCTAAATGAAATGAAAGATCAATTTCTTATGCATTACATCTATGTATCATGTATGTGGACAGCTCCTGTAGCTGGTTGAAACTAAGATTGTAGTTATGCTAGTTCCTATCATATGCATGAGTTTGATAATGAATGGCTTATTTTGTGTAATCTTTATTTTGTACTATTGATTCCTATCATGAGTGATGATAGCAAGTCTGTTGATCATGAAAAATTGTTTGAGTTTAAGAAATCAGGAAACCTATTAATGGTGTGAATAGGGGGCTGAGCATGTTTTCAGAATCGTGCTATCAGATTGGTATCAGAGCTCATAATGATCTGAGTAGGAAGATTGAATGTGTTATTTGTTGTAGTTTTGTGGTTAATTAACAAGTTGAATTTGAGTGCTGAGTAGATCACCGAAGTGAGGTAACTTGGCCTAGAAAAGATGAAGAAGCAAAATATGGAGTTTGAAAGAGAGCTGGCAGTGTTGAGAAGAGATTTAAGAGTATATTGCAAGGCAAAAATGGCTTGAAGAAGATAGCCAAGAATACTTCTAGGTATGGCCAATGATGAGAAAAGTGAAATGCCCTATGAGGGAGATAGTTGAGAAAAGAAAAAGGCAGAACATAATGAAAAGGAAGCTAGGTGTGCGGAAATTGCTTCCTACACTAATCTAATGAGAAGAGATGTATGCAAATTCAACTTTAATCCTTACAACTACAGCAACATAGAACATCTAACAAAGATATTACAGCAATACACGTACACACAAAAAGTAGATAGAAGAGAGAGACAAGATATACGTGGGGAAAACCCTTACGGGTGAAAAACTCCACACTCCAAAACACAGCTCAAATGTATTACAATAAACAATAACATATTACAATATAGTTTCAGAGCCAATGCTCTTTTAGGAGTCTTCGAATGTCAAAATCTGTAGATATTCCGGCAGCATAATAGTACTTGTACCAAAGTTATCTATCTCCCATCCAAGCACATGTTTCTATAGAGTTTACAAGGCAAATATGGAACCTTCTAGAGATGGGCATCCATCTTGGACTCATGCCCCAAAACCCACTCCTAAGGACACTTGTCCAACATCCCATCCCAAAGTGGGTGCCTGGTCCCAAGATAGGTTACGACAGATGCTCTTACACACCTTACAACTGTCATAGAATATGTCATAACTAACATCACTTACAGCTATAAGGGAAACTGTCATACACTGACAAAATATCATATTCCTCTTACAACATGTCATAACCTCCCTTGACCACCCAAAGATGCCTTTCTCTCATGCAAAGATACTCACCGACACTTGTCATTAATTAAAAAATGTTTGAGGTTTCGGGGCATTGCCCTCGAGCCCCCACGAGGGCGCTGCCCCTCGACCCCGTAAGGGACGCTGCCCCTTGACCCTGTATTGGGGATGCTGCCCCCAAACCCCCGTTAATTATTTAAGGGGGAAACCACAGCTGCCAAAGTCACCAAAATTTATCTTGCTGCATATACACAAGGTGTTGACTATGCCAACTAAACATGGGATAAATAAATACAACATTAGGAATTTGCAAAGGTTGAGACACCTTAATTCCTAACACATAAATGCCTTAAGAAGAGTAGATGATAATGAAAGGAGTGCCCGCCAAAGTTGGGACAACGAGAGGTCGTTGGAAGAGCAACATGCACCAGGAGTGGTGAATGAAGTTCTCATTGAAGAGAATGTGAGAAAGGATAAAGATGAGGAAAGAAGAGAGGAAGAGAAAGAAGTACCGCAAGCAATACTTGTGGAAAAGATAAATGAAGAGAGAAGAGTGTCCCTGAAGAAGACACTGAAAGAGACACTATGGTCTCTTATTTTGTTGATTAATATTATGTTTATAGATGTGTATGCAGGTTTGAAGAATGCATTAAAGAAGGTCAAGCATGAGACCTTGAAGATGGTGGAAAATGGGGTAAGAGTAGCACCCAAAAAGAGAGTTGAAGGTGAGAAAAGATTGATTACAATAGCATGTCAAAAAGAGCTTGTAGTAGAGGTACATTGTAAAGTGCCTAAAACTGAAGAGAAGCATGAAGTTGAGGATCACTAGATAGAAGATGAGGATAAGAAGGCAGCCCCTAAATTTTATGATGCCATGGAAGAAGTTGTAGTAGTAGCACAAGTTACTCATAAAGAGGAAGAACTGGAAGTTGAAGAAGTCAATGAAGAAGATAAATTGGGGTAGCAAGTAAAGGAAGGTTGCAATACTGATTTTTATTTTGTAAATGAAGATTGAAATGTTGGTTTTAATCATGTGCATAGAAGTTTGATTGTAGATGGACAAGTTGGTGAGAAGGGAAAATGGGTAGATCATGGGTACATAATCCCATATTGGCAAAAGAGGAAAATGGATAAAGAGCTGGAGTTGAAATATAGAAAGAATGTTGTTTTTATCATGTTTATAGTAATGATCCTGTGCAAGGTGTGAAGAGTATGCTTATGAACAAGAAGAAAACAGATGTGTAGATAAAGTGGCCAGCAAGGAGGCCTATGGAAGAAGATGAATTAAGGATGAAGTCAAAGTGAAGAATGGGGATCATAAATGCAGAAATGAAGAGAGGGCAGCCTAAGGTTGAGGCAAACAAAATCTGGAAAGCAAAAGGTATGACAGCTGAGAAGACAAAGGGAGCTACAATAAATGATGTTGATAAAAGCATGGAGGTTGTAAAGGAAGATGTTGGCAAAGAGCTTGAAAAGAAGCCTGATGAGAAGAAAATGGAGGCACTAGATTGGCAGAAATTAGAAAATGCCAAGTGCATTGTGTAATGTAAGCAAGTGGGGTTAATTCATGATTGAAACTTTTGATGTTTATGTTGTAAGAAAAGATAGATTGAACAAGGTGCTAGATTGTGATGTTGGTGATGAGGCTTTGAATGAAATTTATAATTTTAGAGAAATTGCCAAGGTTGATGAGTTGAATGGTGTTAGGAAGATGAATGAGTATGAGGAAGAAATGTGGAGGATGGTAGATGAGAAGGAGATGAAGAAAAGAAAATATCAGAAGAAACAAGAAGGTAAACAAAGCCAGATTGAAAGGTACAACAGGAAGCATGCCAGAAAAGAGGAAAGGCTGGCTGAAAGAGTTGAACTTGAAAAGAGGAAAGCAGTGGTACATGTTGTAAAAGATGAAGGTGCACATTTGAATAAGAGAACAGTTGCAGGTGAAGAAGATAATGGTGGAGCAAAAATCATTCAAGAAGAAGAAGACAAACAGAAAGAAGGTGAAGAGGATGCACCAATTGAATCAGAAAGAGGAGCATCCACTAAAGAGGATTTGTGGAAACAATTTGCCAAAATAGAGAAGGAGTGGAATAAAAAGATGGAAGGCTCGAGTAAGTGTGGGACAACCAAGGACACCCTGAGGGAGGTGGAAGACCTGGATATAGAATTTATTGTAGTCATGGAGTTGAATGAAATGGAAGATGAAGCTGAAGATGATTTGTTGTTGCAACAGATGGCCATGGAGGAAGAGTGGTTGAAAGGAATGTTAGATGAACACATCAAGTATGATATAGAAATGGTAAGTGGTGGTGATGTAATTGGTGATGCTGAATTTTTTTCACTTGTTTGTATGATTAGTATGGATGAAAAGAGAAGAAAAATTAGAGGTGGACAATGAGAGGTGCAAACAGCCTCGTGAGGATAGAAAATAATGATGCCCAACTAGATTGGAGGAATCTAACATTTGGACCAGAAAGATTGTGAAAGAAGCGGAAGAAGATATGAGTGCAGTTTGTAGAGGAACCAATGTGTAGGAGCACATTCATTTTTCCCATGGGGAGTCTGATGCAGGGGCATTGAGTTGACATCCAATTTTGGTTTGCATTTTAGTTTCAGTTTTGGGTTTTTATGGTGTTTTGAAGGGTAGAGTGTTCAGAGGTGTCATGATGTTGCCTCTTGTTGCATTTTATTTGATCTTCCTGTCACAAACAATTGATATTGGAGCTTCTGTCACCATAGTGACAGAAACAATTAGGAACGAATAACTGAGGAATAATAACTTGGAGGAGCAATTACAAGAATCCTTATGAAGGAAGAAAGCAGTCAGTTTCGGATAGAGGGAATAAGAGGAATGAATCAATTACAAGGCAGAAAGAGGATTGAACGGCAACGGCAGAATTATCAAAGCAGAAAAGAATCTTGGAACAGCTAAGTTGAGCCAGTGTTGAGATGGGTGTAAGGGCAGTCATTTGGTGGATGACTAATTACTAGCCAGGAATCGATAGTTTCTTACAATGGCTATAGAGATACATAAATTAAATGCTCATCATGAGCAGAGAAGGAGGAGAGATAGTTGAGAGGCTAAAAGGTAATGGCCAAGGGAAAAGGAATCAATGGCTAAGAACATAATGACCACGTAAAATAGGAGGCATTATAAAAGAAAGCCGAGATAGAGAGTGAACGACTAGAAAAGAGTAAGGTCAAGTTGGCCGCAAATGAATATGGAATGCCATTTGGCAAAGAGCAATTATAGAGGTCGTGAGCAGAAGAAAAAGATGGAGCAATAGAATAAAAGGGAGGTTGCATGCACAGAGAGAAGTAGGATATGACATAAAAGAATAGAATGCCGATATGGATAGCTAGAAAGAATAGGAGAGGGTTGATAGAGATAGGCTGAAGAGAAAAAGAACCCACTAGTGGTTGAAGGCCAGAAGAAAGGAAGAGATCATAATGGTCAGGAAGAGAGAGAACAAAAGGAAGGTTAGAGCAAACAAAGTGGAGGAGAAGATTAAGAGGGAAGTTACAGAAATTAGGTCACAGCTGACAAGAGGAAATCAAATGTGGCCAATGGCCAAATAGTATAGACCAGCGAGGAGATAAAGGTCGATGAGAGGCCAAAGAGATTAAGGTGTAGATGTGATTTTGAATAGTTTTGTGGTATTTTGTAATAGAGGCCAAGTTGGCTAAATGAAATGAAAGATCAATTTCTTATATATTGCGTCTTTGTATCATGTGTGTGGACAACACCTGTAGCTGGTTGAAACTAAGATTGTAGTTATGCTAGTTCCTATCATATGCATGAGTTTGATAATGAATGGCTTGTTTTGTGTAATCTTTATTATGTACTACTGATTCCCATCACAAGTGATGACAGCAAGTCTGTTGATCATGAAGAACTGTTTGAGTTTAAGAAATCAGGTAACCTATTAATGGTGTGAATAGGGGGCTAAGCATGTTTCTGGAATCGTGCTATTAGTTTCACTAGCAGCAATCTTGTTTGATCTGCATGTTTATATCTGGTCCCCAATGCTAATTCATCCACAACAAGGAGGTCGCAGGGGGTTTAATTGTTATCATTGTAAATCTAGATTGTTCATCATTAGGTCACATATCTGACGGTCGATATTATGTCAGATTTCTTGCCCTAGAAGGCAACCCCCTTTTTTAAGGATATTTGTACTACATTTTTAGCATATTTGAGAGTAACAGGTGCCGCTAGATTGAAGACTGAAGAAGAAGAGGAAGTTCATGTATTGTAATCTCATATTTGGAGATAATACAACTTGGAGCCTCTTTTCTTGGTGGAGTTTTTTACCCAAAAGGGTTTTCTCCACGTTACATATTGTATTATGTGTTCAGTTCTTATTGCATGTCATTTCTGTGTAGTGGGTTTTATTTTTTTTGCAATCTCCATTGATTCTACATTGTTTATAGGAAATTAATAAGGTTTGAATCAGATTTCCATTGTGTGGTTTGAACCTTCATTTCTAACACCTAAGAGCTAATATTTATGTGATTCTCCATGAGAATTTAAAATGTAAAACAAATTTTCAGTGAAATAAGACCCAAATCGAAGCTTTTGACTCATTTTCCACCAAATGTGACAAACTATTGATGTCTAAATTTATCAATTAGGTAGACTTTTTAATTTATTTGTGACTTTCAATTAGTTGTGTTGACATTTCTTCTGAATCAGCATTAGGGTTTGCCACTTCTAATGCACAGGCAGATTCAGGCCAACTGAATACAGGAGGTTGCGTGAGCTCCTCCCCTTCACTTCTGGTTCTGCCGCACCAAGGGGGGTATCCCTATAACTCAAGATGTAACCTTGACTAGCTCAAAGATAGAAGGATCTAACTTGACAACAACAGGCAGAATACTCTCATGTATGGACCAAGATCTGTATGATAGATCACAAGGCTGGCAACATTCTTGGACATGATGTCTGGTTGGGTATGAGAGCATGCAGGGGGTTCCTAATCCTACTCCTACAACTAACAGGTGGAAGTATGAAATGGTTTGATATGAATTTGGATGCAAAGCTGGACATGGTGTATAACACAAAAACACAGCATGACTGGTGCCTATCCAGGGCTTGGAGTCGGTAGACATACACCTGTGAATGATCAGCATAAATAGCTAAAACTGGATTTCAGGGGGATACACATGATATCTGCCTTACAGATATCTCCCAATATAGAGTGTTGAGCTATCTCTACTTATGGCATCCCTACTGCAGTATACCCTTCCCAATGTTCAACCTGAAAACAGTTTAATCTGCCCCTTGAGCAGAGGTTAAAAGATCAGACATTCAACATAGGAATTCTATGCTCTAGAATCTAAACATAAGCAAACATCCAGATCCAGAAGAAGGATACATGCAATACTGGAGACAGAATTAACACAACACATGCTAAACAGCATTACTCATATAAGATCAACCACGAAACCAGTGGATTCATGCCAAGTCCTACAACAGGAGATACATAAACTCACAAGAAAAAACTGTACAGAGCAACCAGATTAGCTGGTTTTGGATTACAGAGCCAAAAATCTACAACTTTCAACAACCACAAATGAACAACACAACCTGCTTATAACAGCTAGGTAGGTGCTCAGCAATTAATTACAACGTTGACCAAAATTTTGCCAGATACACAGTATCATGAAAATGGCGCTCAAACACAACCGGATTGGCGCCCAAACTTGAATGCAGCAGGTAGGGGAGGAGACAGGAAGATTTCTCGAGCCCTGCGCCATCATCCGCTGATTGACACCTCCAGTCGGGTACAAGATCGACCCACGCCATCGCCCACACCTCTGCAACAATCGCCATTAATGGCGCACCAACCCGCGGCCTAGGGAAAATCATCATACAGACCATCGCAAGCTTTTCCCGCCGAGACTCATCATCATGATATTTGAAAATGCAGGATAACAATATCCCACATGCACCCCGCGATGACCTCATTAACACCTTATATACTAGGTCATGAGCATATATCATGTCGGTACTTTTGCTCCTGACGACACTAGTATAGACTTCATCATCATCATCTTCCAGCAGCAAGATATCCTGTTGTTCGAAATATCACCCTGACGTCATCATGATATTTGAAATATACCCTTCATGATAATCGGCACAACCTGATCCTTCGGAGGAACATCCTCCTGCTGAGCTTATAACAAAAGTCTGGCCGATGAACATCCTGATGACGTCATCATCATATCCTGCTGACGTCATCATCATATCTGCCTACTGCGCACCTCCTCATATCCGGATGACATCATCATCATGTTTGTAAATATCAGGAGGTCTCTTCAAGATGATCAGTGTTAGAAATATGACCCCCGCGGACCTTGATGACGTCATCATCATATCAACATCATCATGATATTCGGAAGACAACCGGATATTTGGAAATATCCTCCTGATGTTCAAATATCAGGCTGCACTGTAGCTCCTCTATAAGATCGGGGCGAAAACTGAATATGATGATGTTGCTTGAAAAGATCACCCTCAATAGATAACACGCGAAACCAGCAGGCGGATATCTCCTTGATATCAACATCATCATGATGTTCGAACAAACAAACATATATCCGGGTGATATGAAAATATCACCCCCTCCTTCGCGAATATCATGATGCAGATAGGCAGAAAGAAAAATATCACCCTGATATACGGATGACGTCAGCATCATCAGGATGAGAAACAAAGAACAAGAAGTGATACAACATCATCAGGATGATATTGACTAAGATCATCCTGACGTTCCAAAATATGATGACCCTAGTGAATATCGGGTCGCAATTACAACTCTTCAACAACATCATCAGGATGATGTTAACCAAGATCACCCGATGATAAAAATATCACCCCGGCGAAATATCATGAAGGCAGAAAATATGATGACCTCCACAAGCAGCAGGATGATAACTGGAAATATGATGATGATGAACACAACCCTTAGGAAAAAACAAGTTAGGTCGAGCAATTCAAAGAATAAGCAACATCATCATCATGCTCACGCAAGGTGATAAACGGAAGATCACCGGAGACTTTGAAGAATCACCCTCGTAAGCAGATCAGGGCGCACTGTAGCTCGTCAGCATCATCATGATAAAAACCAAACATCACCCCATACTTCAATATGATGATGACGATGAGAAACCGGTCGACGGAGAACATGATGATGATGACCATCATCGAAACAAACATGATGACGATGACCTCCTCCTCAGGAAAATATGATGCTGCAGTTGAAAAATGCTGAGGAGGTCCAACACTTAGAAAAAATGGGCAAGAAGATAAAGGCTTCAAATGAAGAAACCTCCTGATCATGACAAATCAACCCCTGGTCAAAATGAGTGTCAACAGTGGCTCTGTCTGGGGACGTGCAGGTGCAAGACTGCAGCGAGAACCCCAGACCTCTGGGATGCAGACCAGTCCCTTATCCATTGGGCACAGAGTCAAATACTGCACTGACCTGCATCACCAAACACACTTGATGGCCTAAGGCCACCAAGAAAAGAAAAACATGTATCTCCCTTTGTCAAATATCTTGTTTTCATCTGCATGCACTGGGTCAAGCTTGGAGATACTGTCAGGATCCACCCACAAACAAATCTTGTCATCTGCATATTCAACCTTCTGATTTGGCTTGTCATTATCACCCCTGTGCAGATAACCTTCAGCATCATGTGCCATGTGGGTGCAGAATATATCAAACAATGCATGTTCATATGGCATATAGCACTTATCATCTATATCATCATCATGCATTGCAACATGATCTCCTAGCTGGACTGCAAATAGGAAACACTCAGAGTCCACCACACAACTAGGAAGATCAAGGCTCATTGTATTATATGCTGGCCCATCAAAAGAAAAGCTTTCAAAATCACAATTGTGTACATCATGTACACAACCATCTGGTACACCAGGCTGGAAAAGATCAGGCTCTGGCATCTCTTTCAAATCAGGCACATCTTCACAGTCACTTACCTGATGTATGTTGTTTCCTCTTTCATCATGATGAGAAACAGAATCCAAGCCAAAAATAGTGTCTAGATCCCCACCACACTCAGACAGATCCTCATCACCATATGTGTCATAAATGGGTGACCCAGGTACATCAGCTTCATCATAGTATGCCATTTGTTCATGGGCAGCAAAGCACATCTCTTCATCATCAATGGATTCACTCTGTGGATGAGTATCAGCCTGTGTGTCATAAGCAAAGCAGCCATCAAATGAAAAACAATCATGCTCTGAACTAGCACTTATCTCAATTTCTGACTGCTCTTCATGATCTCCATGTGTTTGAAAGGTAGGCAATGGGCCACACATAGGATTGCTTCTCTGTTTGCTTATATCTTCTCTGTCTTGAGTACAATACTCACAATTATCTCCACAGGTCCATTCCAAAAATTGCTCATTGCTGTCCACAACCTCGTTATTGTTTTCATGGTCAGATGCCTCATCATTGCAATGGGAATCCTCATTAGTCCTTTCACTGGCATCCTCAACTGGTAAACAATCCAGTTGAGCAGTATTGTTAGCATTATGTTCAAACACAGCAGTCTCAACCTCTATGCTTTTATTTTCATTTTTATCTGCACATGATGCCATAATCATTTGGTCATTTGCAGCTTCATAACCATTATTCACACCAAGGCCTGGGTAGAGGGGTTTCAGCAGGTGCACATTTCTCATTTCTTCTATATTTTCTAAAAATTTGTATGCCATCTGCATACTTGTCACCTTGAAATCCCTAAGTAATGCACTAGAGCCCTCCTCAAAAGCTTCAAAGAATATGCCAACACAGGCTGAAATATCAGGTCTGAAACTTTCAGGGACATGTGAAAGGGCTACTGCAAACCTATGACTGAAATCAACACATGGCTCTTCATCTTGTTTTCTGATTCTCATCAATTCTGCAACAAGATCAGCCGGTTCTTTTGCAAATTCTTCTTTGAAACAGTCAGCAAGTTCATCCCAACAGGCAAAGGATCTCTTTGGAAAGCTCAAATACCAGTCTTTTGCTTTTGCATCAAAGGACCTAACAAGAAACCTCATCCACATATCCTCATCTCTGAATGAATATTTTCCCATAAAACTTTGAAAATTTTGGATATGTGCATTCCCATCACATACATTGTGACCACTAAATCTAGGCATCTGACAGTATATCCCAGCAGGCATAGTTTCTACTCTATAATCCACCCATGACAAATCCAGTTGGTCATACAAAGGATCAAAAGGGCTGACAGGAGGTTTAGCTTTCTGACTGGCAGACACAACAGGGTTACTGCTTCTTAACTGGGCCTGCTCAGCCTCTAAGAATGTCAACCTATTTCTTATCTCTTCTATTCCTTTATCCAACATTTCACCACTGAGTGTGGGATAACTCATACTTGGATTCATAAAAATTCTACTCTTAGACATCCTTTGTCTGTCTAAGACCTAAGGCTTCCCCTGGCATCTAACCTATGCAGTAAAACAGCAAATAAAGGGGAAGGAACAAGGTACCTTTTCTCATACAGATGCAGGAATATGTACAACACATTTTTGTCACATCACATACATCAATCTTTCATGTGCATTGGGATCTTTTTTACAGAGTCGCCACCTCTCCAGAGAGGATAAAATTTACAGCAGCTGAAAGCTACTTCTCCAGGTTCATTCCACCAGCAGAGCAAAACTTCACCAGAGACTGCGGGATATCACTTTACATTAACTTCCCCAGCGGAGTCGCCATTTTGTTGATGACTCAGATGGGCCACAAGATATAACACTTTTTCATCAATTTTCTCCCCAGCAGAGTCGCCATTTTGTTGACATTTCTTCTGAATCAGCATTAGGGTTTGCCACTTCTAATGCACAGGCAGATTCAGGCCAACTGAATACAGGAGGTTGCGTGAGCTCCTCCCCTTCACTTCTGGTTCTGCCGCACCAAGGGGGGTATCCCTATAACTCAAGATGTAACCTTGACTAGCTCAAAGATAGAAGGATCTAACTTGACAACAACAGGCAGAATACTCTCATGTATGGACCAAGATCTGTATGATAGATCACAAGGCTGGCAACATTCTTGGACATGATGTCTGGTTGGGTATGAGAGCATGCAGGGGGTTCCTAATCCTCCTCCTACAACTAACAGGTGGAAGTATGAAATGGTTTGATATGAATTTGGATGCAAAGCTGGACATGGTGTATAACACAAAAACACAGCATGACTGGTGCCTATCCAGGGCTTGGAGTCGGTAGACATACACCTGTGAATGATCAGCATAAATAGCTAAAACTGGATTTCAGGGGGATACACATGATATCTGCCTTACAGATATCTCCCAATATAGAGTGTTGAGCTATCTCTACTTATGGCATCCCTACTGCAGTATACCCTTCCCAATGTTCAACCTGAAAATAGTTTAATCTGCCCCTTGAGCAGAGGTTAAAAGATCAGACATTCAACATAGGAATTCTATGCTCTAGAATCTAAACATAAGCAAACATCCAGATCCAGAAGAAGGATACATGCAATACTGGAGACAGAATTAACACAACACATGCTAAACAGCATTACTCATATAAGATCAACCACGAAACCAGTGGATTCATGCCAAGTCCTACAACAGGAGATACATAAACTCACAAGAAAAAACTGTACAGAGCAACCAGATCAGCTGGTTTTGGATTACAGAGCCAAAAATCTACAACTTTCAACAACCACAAATGAACAACACAACCTGCTTATAACAGCCAGGTAGGTGCTCAGCAATTAATTACAACGTTGACCAAAATTTCGCCAGATACACAGTATCATGAAAATGGCGCTCAAACACAACCGGATTGGCGCCCAAACTTGAATGCAGCAGGTAGGGGAGGAGACAGGAAGATTTCTCGAGCCCTGCGCCATCATCCGCTGATTGACACCTCAAGTCGGGTACAAGATCGACCCACGCCATCGCCCACACCTCTGCAACAATCGCCATTAATGGCGCACCAACCCGCGGCCTAGGGAAAATCATCATACAGACCATCGCAAGCTTTTCCCGCCGAGACTCATCATCATGATATTTGAAAATGCAGGATAACAATATCCCACATGCACCCCGCGATGACCTCATTAACACCTTATATACTAGGTCATGAGCATATATCATGTCGGTACTTTTGCTCCTGACGACACTAGTATAGACTTCATCATCATCATCTTCCAGCAGCAAGATATCCTGTTGTTCGAAATATCACCCTGACGTCATCATGATATTTGAAATATACCCTTCATGATAATCGGCACAACCTGATCCTTCGAGGAACATCCTCCTGCTGAGCTTATAACAAAAGTCTGGCCGATGAACATCCTGATGATGTCATCATCATATCCTGCTGACGTCATCATCATATCTGCCTACTGCGCACCTCCTCATATCCGGATGACGTCATCATCATGTTTGTAAATATCAGGAGGTCTCTTCAAGATGATCAGTGTTAGAAATATGACCCCCGCGGACCTTGATGACGTCATCATCATATCAACATCATCATGATATTCGGAAGACAACCGGATATTTGGAAATATCCTCCTGATGTTCAAATATCAGGCTGCACTGTAGCTCCTCTATAAGATCGGGGCGAAAACTGAATATGATGATGTTGCTTGAAAAGATCACCCTCAATAGATAACACGCGAAACCAGCAGGCGGATATCTCCTTGATATCAACATCATCATGATGTTCGAACAAACAAACATATATCCGGGTGATATGAAAATATCACCCCCTCCTTCGCGAATATCATGATGCAGATAGGCAGAAAGAAAAATATCACCCTGATATACGGATGACGTCAGCATCATCAGGATGAGAAACAAAGAACAAGAAGTGATACAACATCATCAGGATGATATTGACTAAGATCATCCTGACGTTCCAAAATATGATGACCCTAGTGAATATCGGGTCGCAATTACAACTCTTCAACAACATCATCAGGATGATGTTAACCAAGATCACCCGATGATAAAAATATCACCCCGGCGAAATATCATGAAGGCAGAAAATATGATGACCTCCACAAGCAGCAGGATGATAACTGGAAATATGATGATGATGAACACGACCCTTAGGAAAAAACAAGTTAGGTCGAGCAATTCAAAGAATAAGCAACATCATCATCATGCTCACGCAAGGTGATAAACGGAAGATCACCGGAGACTTTGAAGAATCACCCTCGTAAGCAGATCAGGGCGCACTGTAGCTCGTCAGCATCATCATGATAAAAACCAAACATCACCCCATACTTCAATATGATGATGACGATGAGAAACCGGTCGACGGAGAACATGATGATGATGACCATCATCGAAACAAACATGATGACGATGACCTCCTCCTCAGGAAAATATGATGCTGCAGTTGAAAAATGCTGAGGAGATCCAACACTTAGAAAAAATGGGCAAGAAGATAAAGGCTTCAAATGAAGAAACCTCCTGATCATGACAAATCAACCCCTAGTCAAAATGAGTGTCAACAAGTTGCATGAACAAGTTAGGGTGAATAACTTCAACACAAGAGCTCCTTTTAATATTCGCATGTCCCTGTTTTACTTCACAAAATATTTTCATCTTACCTTTTAAAACCATGAGCTCCCATTTATATTAAATTAATATTTAGCTTGGGACTAATCACTTTTTTTCTCCCTAGCAAGAAAAACTTTTGATTCTTAGACGCGTTATAGTTAGAAAATATTTTTTTTTTAAAAGAGTGACTGAAGCACCTAGACATATATTAATATGAGAAAACATGTACATGATATGCTGATACAAAAAGCCACTGGATATATCATATGTGGTTGGCAAAAAAACCTTCACGACTGTACAAAAAGGATCGTCAAAAGACTCCTAAACCATAGAGCAAAGAGCCCAATGAAGCTAATCATAAACATAGAGCACGTAGGCTATGAAGACGCACCCATCTAGGGAAAAGAAACATAAACAAAAGAAAACATCCTAGTCATCAAACACCAAAAACCATCCTCCATCACTGGTCAGCACTAACAAGACCTTGCAACTCTGTAATAGGAACAATAGATTTGTCAAAATCCTCTAGTAGCTCTAAATCTAGATCTTCCTCCTCAATTGCTGGGACTCTGGGTAACTGGGGCACCCAATCGGGAGCATGCATGTGAAGGAAGTGGATGGAAATGAAAACATCCTTGCATCTCCTCTGCATGGGCCTAGTAAAAGTAAAGTTGTGTCCCCGCAAAGCCCTCTAAAGACCACAAATGCAGCCACATGAAAGTCCACGTTGCGTTGCATTATAAACACATTCAGCTGCTTGAGATGTCACAACATCTAGATAGGGAAGAGTCCCCCAACCATAGCCTCTCCACTGGCCAATTCATAGCTCCGTATGACAACATTCCAATGCTTAGGATTGAATAGATATATGAAGATGAAGCCAGTAGCTATGGCATACACAAAGTTGAGATCTTGCACAATGTCCATGATATTGGACAACAAAGTTGAGACGACATTAAACCAACGCATAGTCCTTTCCTATGTTCCTTCAAGACAAACTTGACCGCAGATGTTTCTAATGAAAAATTGGGCGAGTGTACAATCAATCTCAAATATCTAGTTGAGATCTAGAATCTGCACGTGACCTTTGATTTCAGGTTCCCACTGAAGCGACAGAAATAATAACCTAGATTCATCATATCGTTCTCCATGGTACTTGCAATCAAACAAAGCTAAACAAGGAAAACCTTGGTAGGGAATACTAAAAGGGAGAGTTGTAGCTAGGCCAGAAAAAGAATAACAAGATGGATAAATAGCCAGACACCTACCAAGAGCAGTGTCAATCAAGTACTCCTTCCTTAAAGGCGATATTAAAGAGCAACTGCTGTCATAAAATCTCGGGATTATGTTTAGATATGAACATATGATGGAAATGAAACATTAATATCCTTCCAAAAGAAACACCTTAATCTATTCCATCAAAACATTCTTTATTGCAAAAAAATGTAGATGAATGAAGACATCCCGATTGTAAGCTGTCAATTCGCTAATGAAATCTAAATTAGAAAATATTGCACCATCAATCTACGGCATCAACTCCAAATCGAAGTGAAGAGACATTGAATCTTAGATGCGTTACATTTGCACAAGAAGATTCCAAATTAAAAACCTTCGCATATTATAAAATCTCATTAGGTAACCTCTAATTGGAAGCGGGCGCATTGTGATGAAATCAGATGTTGTGGCTATGTCAATACCACCTACAACCACAAGCATTTAGAAAATAAAGGCTTAGGAGATCACAATACTCGTTGGGAGGAAAAGGAGAAAATGGAGGAAGTTCCTCTTAAAAGGAATGGAGGAACCATTAGTGCAGATCTAGTTTTAAGGATTGATTCACAGAGTGAGGATTATGATAAAAAAGAGCAATGCCTGGGAGTGGAGAGGGGGAATTTGGAAGGGTTCCAACTATGACTTCTTGAGTGAGCATGATAAGCCCACGTTACATTTTGAAATAACTTATCCCAATAAGGGTATGCTCATAAACCCACATTATGTTCCATGCGGAAGAGCTTAAATAGGGGTGTGTTGTCATATCGGTGTTGAAAATGTGACTCAAATTTACTAGATTGATCTTCTCCCTGTAGGTTATGTTTAACTTCTTCATCGGCCTGACATTTACCTAAGTCACAGGGTTCCAAGTTTTCTTAACCTAAGTCACTGGGTTCCGAGATTTCCTAACTAAGTCACGGGATTCTAAAGTTTCGTAACCTCTTGACCTCTTGACTTAGTATTTTTGTTGTTGGTGAGTCGCGGGTTTTTGAAACTTCATAACCTCCAACCAAAGGTTCTCAAGTTTGATTTTTCAGTGACTTGGCAACTTTGTTTGGTTGACTTTGGTAGTGCGGGGGGTGCCAAGCGGTGGTGATGTTGATGTCTAGTTGGTAGTGGGGACCACGATAGTGGATGTAAGCTACATCTGTAGGACATCTATATATCAGTAAGAGAAACATGAAGTCCCCCTGATATGACCGATATGGCGACTAATGTGTATGTCAAAGTGACAAAGGGAGTTCAGTGGGACAAGTTTAAGTGTCTCCCTGACACTTCAACATGGATTTGGCAGTTAAGCCTGGGAACGACGGACAAGTTAGATGGCGATACGTGGCATGGAGCTATTAGTTGATTGCACATCATTGTTGTGAATCAATACACTTATTAGCTTGACAATTTCAACCTGAAGGCAATAGTTGGATTCCCTAATAACCATGTAATTGTCTGTGATATCTCTTTGCTTATTGGTCGACGAGGTGATACTACAACAATGTAGGTTAAGCTGACCTGAAGGCAAAGATAAATATATAGAGAAATCTGTAATGTAATGTTGTATGTTGCAATTGTATTGAATACAGTAATGCAGTGTATTGCATTGTAATAGACGGATTGACCATGGGATGAAGTACAGTTGGTTGAAGATCAAGGTGAATGTAATGTTGTTGTTTTGATTATGTGAATCGACACTTGGAAGAGCATAGCTCTGTAACTTGTGTGTAATTGTTATTTTACTATAATACAAGTGATCTCTGCTTTGGTGTGTGGGTTTTTTCCTGAGAGGGTTTTCCCACATAAAACTAGTGTTCATTCTTTATTGTCTATTCTGTTATTCTTGTTTGTGCATCTTAAACGAATTGTAATTACAAAGTCTTAAGTGGTTTAGTTGCTTCTCTCTCCTAAAGATTAGTATTAGGAAGGCGTATTCCACACTTAGCTTTCCTTACAAGTTGTATCAGAGCCTAGCCAGTTGTGTTATCCTTGTGGGTAAGTTAGGTTTTTTGTGCTGATCTAGTCGAGTGGGAGTTTTGCAGAGAAATCTAGTATGTAAACTTATTGCAGATTTAAGATGGCAAGCACATCTAGAAGAATAGAGATTGAGAATTTCAACAATGGAAATTTTGAGTTGTGGAAACTCAAAATGGAAGATTTACTCGTGGATTGTGAGTTATGGGATGTAGTATCCTCTAAAAACCATCAGCAACCTCGCAAGATGACTACGATGCAATGGATCAGAAGGCCAAGGGTTTGATTAGACTATGCTTGGCTGATTCAGTTCTCCTAAATGTCCATGAAAAGAAGACTGTGAAACATTTGTGGAAGAAGCTTGGAGACATTTATCATGGGAAATCTCTGGTAAATAAACTTTTATGGAGGAAGAAGCTATACTCTTTGAAAATGGAGGAAGGAGCATCTGTTGCAAATCATTTGAATGCATTTAACATGATCATTTCTCAGCTGGCATCTGTGGGTGTGAAGATAGAAGATGAAGATCATTGCATGCTCCTATTGTGTTCATTGCCTGACACATGGGATCACCTGGTAGTGGCTATTGGGAGTACAACAACCACTTTCAAGATGGAAGGTGTGGTTGCTTCATTGTTGTTAGAGGAAATACAAAGGAAATCTTCTAAGATGGCCAAGGAGGCCCTTATTGTTCAAGGAAGACCAAAGGAGAAAGGCAAGAAGAAAGACAAGAAGTCAAGATCCAATTCAGAGGGGAGATCAAAGTCTCCTGGTAAAAAGTCCAAGGTGAAGTGTTGGAATTATGGGCAGACTGGACACATCCGAAAAAGAATGCAAAGAGGAGGAGAAGAAGAAAAAGAAGAACAATTCTTTTGATAATGAATCTTCTCAAAGTGATGTAGATGCCTTCATTGCAGCCTTGGTGACTTAGGTATCAAATGATGTTTGGTTGATTGACTTAGGCGCATCTTTTCACATGACATCTCACGGAGATTGGTTTTCAAAGTATGAAGAATACAAAGGTGGAAAGGTGTATCTAGGTGATGATTCTCACTTGGAAATTGTTGGCCGTGTAAGAGTCAGAATTCAGTTTCCTGATGGAAGAATAAAATGAATTAATGATGTAATGCATATACTAGGTCTAGCTCAAAATTTGCTTTTTGTAAGTAAGTTGAATGATGTTGATGTGCAAGTTTCTTTCTCAAATGGTTCTTTTAAGATGACTAGAGGCTCTATGGTGTTGGCTAAGGGTGCACGAATTCACACTCTGTACAAGCTGGATGCACATGTTGTTCAATGTAATAGTGCTTTTATAAAGTCGAATAAATCTGATTGTGAAGAGAAGGAAAATGTTGTTCATGTGGGTGCTAATTCCTTGGAGATGAAACTCTCAGTAGAGAAAATAATGATGTGGCATCATAGACTCAACCACATTGGTGAAAAAGGCTTAAAAGCCTTGAAAAATAAAAACCTAGTTGAAGGGCTTGATGATTGTCATCTTGAGTTTGATTTTTGTGAATATTGCATATATGGAAAGCAACATTGTGCTTCATTTTATTCTAGTCCTTATAAATCATCTAGAATTTTGGATTACATTCACTCTGATGTATTTGGTCCAGTTAATGTTCCTTCGTTAATGAAGTCTAAATATTTTGTCTCTTTCATAGATGATTTTTCAAGGACATTTGTTTATTTTCTCAGAAGTAAAACTAAAGTTTTTAGTCAGTTTAAGGAGTTTAAAACCTTGGTAGAAAATCAAACTGGTAGAAAAAATTAAGTGTTTCAGGATGGATAATGGCGGTGAGTTTTGTTCTGCAGACTTTGATAAGTTTTGCAAGGATCACAGAATTAAAAGACATAGCATGAATCCTTACACTCCACAACAAAATGGAGTTGCTGAAAGGATGAATAGAATGTTGATAGAAAGAACGAGAAGTATGCTGAGTAGTGCTGGTCTGGAGAAAAAATTTTGGGATGAGGTTGTAGCTACGACATGTTACTTGATTAATAGATCTCCCACTTCAGCGCTCATGGACAAGACACCTATGGAAGTGTGGTCTGGTAAGAATCCCTCTTTAAGAAATATTAGAGTCTTTGGTTGTGAGGTGTATGCTTATGTGCCTAGTGAAAAAAGATCTAAATTCAAAAATAAGGTTGTAAAATGTATCTTCATCGGTTATGGAATTGGTGTGAAAGGGTACAAGCTTTGGAATCTAGTTATAGAGAAGGTGTTGTATAGCAGAAGTGTGATCTTTCATGAGTTGAAACCTTCTGTAGTTCATCTACAGTCAAAGATGAGAGAAGTAGAAAAGGAGGTAGTTGAAATTCCTCTTACTCTAGATAAGGATGAACTATGTACTCCTAGTGGACCTGTTAGTGAAGAGAGCTCAAGCAACTCTGAAGATTCTAAATAGGATGAAGAACCTTAGCCTCAGTTAGTGAGGAGGTCTACACGTGAGAAGCAGCAGCCTGAAAGGTTTGGTTATTCCATGTTGGATTGTAGTTGTGCCTATGCTTTGATTACTAACACTAATGAGCCTAGGACTATTACAGAGGCTATTGGTATGTCTGATTTAGATTCCTAGTTGGAAGCCACAAATGAAGAAATGGCATCACTGAAGAAAAATGAAACTTGGGATCTAGTACATTTGCCTAAAGGTCGAAAGCTTGTTGGATGCAAATGGGTGTTTAAAAAGAAGATTTGTTTGGATGGTAGTGTTGAGAAGTATAAAGCAAGGTTGGTTGTGAAAGGATATTCCCAGGTAGAGGGGATTGATTATGGAGAAATATTTTCTCTTGTAGCTAAGCTGACATCTATCAAATTTCTATTGTCACTTGCAGCAATGTATGACTTAGAAATTGAGAAGATGGATGTGAAGACAACATTTCTTCATGGTGATTTGGAGGAAGAGATTTATATGTCCCAGCCAGAACACTTCATTAAAGAAGGTAAGGAAAACCTAGTTTGCAAATTAAAGAAATCTCTGTATGGTTTGAAGTAGTCGCCTAGAACGTGGTACCAAAAGTTTGATACTTATGTGTTGTCTTTGGGATTTGTGAGATCAAAATCTGATCATTGTGTTTACTTTAAAACTGAAAATGGTCATCTTATTATTGCCCTATATGTGGATGATATGTTATTCATTGGGAATAGTAAGGGTATGATTTCAGAATTAAAATCTCAATTGTCAACACAATTTGAAATGAAAGATTTAGGTGCAACAAGGTATATTCTGGGGATGGAAATCAGAAGGGATAGGGCAAATAGAAAACTTTGGCTTAGATAGAGCAAGTATATTAATATTGTCCTTGAAAGATTTAATATGACAGATTGAACTTGTAGCTAGTTGTTCCGGTGTTGCAGGGAATGAAGCTATCTGTTGAAGATTGTCCAAAATCTCCTACTGAGATGGAGGACATGAGCAGGGTGCCTTATGCAAGTGCAGTTAGTAGTTTAATGCATACAATGGTCTATACAAGGCCAGACATTGCCGAAGTAGTGGGAGTACTTAGTCAGTTTATGACTAATCTAGGAAGACCGCATTGGGATGCTGTGAAAAGGGTCTGCAGATATTTTAAGGGTACCTTAGAGTACGCCTTGTGTTATCATGGTAACTCTGTTGGATCACAAAAATCTATTAGCATTCATAGATATGTGGATTCTGATTGGGTAGGGGACATTGACAGTAGAAGATCCACCAATGGATATGTATTCACATTATTTGGTGGTGCAATTAGTTGGATGAGCAAGCAGCAAGCTGTAGTTGCTTTATCTACTACTGAGGTGGAGTACTTGTAGCAACTCATTCCTACAAGGAAGCCATTTGGCTTAGAAGGCTACATTCTGATATTGGGTTTGATGTAGGGTAGATTACTATCTGCTTTGACAATCAGAGTGCTATTTGTTTGGTGAAAAATCCAACTTTCCATGTTAGGACAAAACATATTGACGTGCAGTACCATTTTGTTTGTGATATCGTGGAGGATGGAAAGGTTAATCTAGAGAAAGTGGATACTCTGACAAATGTTGTTGATGCATTAACAAAGCCTATGAGAACAGACAAGTTTAGGTGGTGTGCCAGTTCAATGGGCCTTGGGGCCTATGATATTTAGTAACTTTGAATTTTGAAAGAAACCAGTAAGTTCTTCGTCAAGTGGGAGCATATTGAAAATGTGACTGAAATTTAGTGGCTTGATCTTCTCCCTACAGGTTATGTTTAACTTCTTCATCGGCCTGACATTTACCTAAGTCCTGGGGATCCAAGTTTTCTTAATCTAAGTTGCAAGGTTCTGAGATTTCCTAACTAAGTCATGGGGTTCTAAAGTTTCGTAACCTCCCAAACTCCTGACATAGTCTTTTTGTTGTCAGCCAGTTGTGGGTTTTCAAAACTTCATAATCTCCAACCAGAGGTTCTCAAGTTTGGTTTTTCAGTGACTTCGTGACTTTGTTTGGTTGACTATCGTAGTGCGGGGGATGCCAAGTGGTGGTGACGTGGATGTCTAGTTGGCAGTGGGGACCACCGTGGTGGATGTAAGCTACATCGATAAGACATCTTCATATTGGTAAGAGAAATATGAAGTCCCCCTGATATGACTGATATGGTGACTAATGTGTATGTCAAAGTGACAAAGGGAGTTCGGTGGGATAGGTTTAAGTGTCTCCCTGACACTTTTACATGGATTTGGCGGTCAAGCCTGGGAATGACGAATAAGTTAGATGGTGATACATGGCATGGAGCTATTAGTTGATTGCACATCATTGTTGTGAATCAACGCATTTATTGGTTCGACGATTTCAACTCGAAGGCAATAGTTGGATTCCCTGATAACCATGTAACTACCTATGATATCTCTTTGCTTATTGGTCGACAAGGCGGTACTATGAGAATGTAGGTTAAGACGACCTGAAGGCAAAGATAAATATATAGAGAATTCTGTAATGTAATGTTGAATGTTGCAGTTGTATTGAATACGGTAATGCAGTGTTTGGCATTGTAATAGACAGATTGACCGTGGGATGAAGTGTAGTTGGTTGAAGATCAGGGTGAATGTAATGTTGCTATTTTGATTCTATGAATCGACACCTAGAAGAGCATAGCTCTATAGCTTGTATGTAATTGTCATTTTACTATAATACAAGTGATCTCTGCTTTAGTATGTGGGTTTTTTCCCGAGAGGATTTTCCCATGTAAAACTGGTGTTCATTCTTTATTGTCTATTCTATTATTCTTGTTTGTACATCTTAAACAAACTGTAATTGCAAATTTTTAAGTGGTTTAGTTGCTTCTCTCTCCTGAAGATTAGCATTAGGAAGGCATATTCTGCACTTATCTTTCCTTACAATCAGTAGTGAAATCCTGTCGAAATCTTGTCGATTGATTCTGTCAAAAATATGGAGGACTATCAATTCAATTAATCGGTAGGAGTCAAAATTCTTGCAGGTCAAAAACTAAGGGGTGGCTCCATGGTGGCACTTCTCCTTCAGTAATTTTGAGTATGAATGCACGTTCACCCTTAGCTTCTCCCAAGGTATAGTTTGAATCTTTCGGTTAAGGTAGGATCTCCTGTTTATGAAGGTGAGCCTTGATACAGTCTGAAAGAAGACCTCTTCATTGATAATGTGAAGGGGGGAATTAATAGAGAGAACAAGAAAAAGAAATCTAGGGATGATGAGGGTGAAACAGTGAGGTGTTCGGCCAACGTGTTGCCGAATCTAAACCTCAAACTTTGTACGAAAGCAAGGCTTCTTTAGAGACAATCTTTTCTAGAAGACAATGCTCAAGTCAGCTAAAGTGGAGTCTCCTCAAGTGGGACATCATCAAGAAAAATCTTGGTATGTTTGAGAAGCTGAGGGAAGAGGAAGATGACAATCCCTTTAAAGACTGCAATCTTCATGATGGATTTAAGCATGCCAAATGGCATTTCCTTTGCCTCTTTTAGTGGCTTAGATTTTTGGTAATAGTGGGCACCTTTGTTTGCAGATTATTGATTATTTTCAATGGAAGACCATGTGGGATCAACATCTCTTGAAGTGGTGCCTCCTAGTGCTTATTCTATCTTGTGGAAGGCTTGTTTTTGGTTGGGCTATTCATATTGTCGTCTTCTTTGTAGAGAGAAACTTTCTACTCAAAATGAAGGACCTTTATTTCCTGTATGGGTTGAGGAAAGATATGCAGAACTATCTGTGGACTTGTTCTTCTGGCCTAGCATTATCTCTTCGACAAAATCCTAGAGAGGGAGACCAAGAGTAATTCCCTGCATTATGTTAACAAGATTCTAGTCTATTTGTTGGTGGGCACCTATATATGGTAGGTAAAAACACTTCTAGTGAAGGTTTTGGCATCTTCGTTTCATGTGAGCACTTTTTCTGATCGGATACAAGAGTCTCTCTTCAATCAGTATGTGCTGAAAACCTTATATGGGCCTCCATTGATTGAGATCGAGGTATCCCATATGAAAGAGGCTAATGTTGCCATTGACCTTAAACGTTCTTCCAAATCCGGTTTCCTACATAAGGTCGAAGTTACAACTCCCAGAAGTGGGATGATCGACATAAGTGGGCATTCCATGGGGGTTCGATCAGGCATTAGAGAAGACAACAACAAACAACAAGATGAGGGAATCACCATCAACCATCTGCACAGGCTCAACTAGAAGAATATCTCAACATGGAACATGAAGAGGCTAATAAAGATTGTAATGAAGGAAAAGGCAGAGGATAAAGGGAAAAATAGAGTGCTTCAGCTCTATAGAATATGCATAGAAATAAAACAAAGTCTCAATAAAATAGGGCAATTCCTTTCTTCACTGCTACTACTTTCAACAATTCCTTTTCAAATGTATGAGCTGTAGCTCTATTTTAAAAGAAGTATATATATATACTTCTTTTAAAATAGAGCTACAGCTCATACATTTGAAAATCAAAAGTAGAGCATTATTAATCTACTGCACTTCTCTCTACATAGATGAAAATAAAGCCAGCTATCATTAAAAATGCAAAATAGAGCATATATTTTCAGGGTAGAGCTGCTGCTCTTTATATATAAAAAAACACAGAAAAACAAAGTAAGAAAGCCTTTTCTGTTGCTACACGTAGCACTTAGGATAAACAACAACCTTACATACTTTTGACATGACAACCTTGTATGAGTTATACACATGGTCTTCCTTTTTCATACATTGGACAAGGAAGGCCATACCTCACACCATACATCTTGCAGAAATATTAATGAAAACAGGACAGAGAATAGAGAGGGCATATCGAAGATGGGAGAGGTCAGCTTTTTGTTTGTAAAAGTCTTCAACATTCAATGAGAAGCAATGTCTTGTCTGCTGAAATGTTGGAGGATGAACAGAGAATAGAAATTATTATGATGGTTGAGATTAATGTTCCAACACTCTGCCTTAATCACAACTACCACCTTCTTTGATACCCAAATGATCTCTTTGAAACACAAAACTTTCTTTCCCTAATGCTTTGGTGAAAATATCTGCACACTGATCTTCAGACCTACAAAAACACAAAAATATCTCTCCAGTGTTGATTATTTCTCTAATGAAGTGATATCTTGTGTCTATATGTTTTCTTCTCTTGTGAAAAACTAGATTCTTTGACAATTCTATAGCTGAGTTGTTGTCATAATAGATCTTTGTTGCCTCTTCTTTTTCTTGCCTTAGATCTTTCAAAACTCTTCTCATGCAAACTACTTGACATGATGCACTTATGGCTGTTACATACTCTGCTTCAACTAATGAAAGAGTAACAATTGGTTGTTTCTTTGAAGCCGATGAAACTACACCTATTCAAAAATGAAAAACATAATTGGAAGTGCTCTTCCTATCATCAATGTTCCCTGTACAATCACTATCAGTGTATCCTATAAGCTTGAACTCATTTGAGATTTAATATTGAATCCCATAATTCTTTGTTCCACTCACATATCTGAGAAATCTCTTCCTTGTTTGCCAATGAGAGTCCTTTGGAGACTCCATGAACCTTGAGATAAGACTAACTGCATACATTATGTCAATCCTTGTGGTTGTTAAATACATGAGGCTGTCAACAAGTCTTTTATACAAAGTTGGATCAATGTTGTCTTCTTTATCATCCTTACTTAATTTCAACCCTATCATAATTGGTGTTGGAGCTGATTTGTAATTTGCCATGTTAAACCTCTTCAAAATTGTAAAATTTGCAGTTGAACCTGCACAATAATCTATCTAGAAGAAAAAGAAGCAAACTTGCAGAAAGAAAAAAAAGCAAAGAAAAAATAGAGCTGCAAAGAAATTAAAATTTATTCTCTATATTAACTTTCATAGAATGCATGAATAAATAGAAATTATGGAGGAAATGAAGGAAGAGGCATGAAGAGTCAACACACAATCCTCCTTGGTTAGCTTAGCTTAAACAAAGCATGCAACATAAGTTCTCCGTAAATCATGGACCAAACAGTTAGTTGCACCAATGCCCCCCCTTAAGTCTAACTAAGGAGACTAAGCCTAAAGAAAGACATGGTCCCTGGCAACAAAGTCTAATGAGGTACCCAATTACAAAGAGGAAAGAAGAAAACCTAGTGAGAAAAACTCCTAAACATTTATTCAAATTAAAGAAGAAAGTTGCAACTCCAATGAAGAACTACAAATCAATCCACACTGCAACAGGATTATATTAGAGTCATAGAAACCACTGTATGAGTACCTCCGAGATACTCTTGAATGATCAAAATTGTAGTTGTACATATTCTGCATTTCTCAAATGGATGAACACTAATCAAGATGAAGAAGAAAGGGGTCTGGAAGTTGCTGCTAAGACCCCCAAGTATGTAAGAATCAATCACTATGAAGATCAGATTATTGGAGACAAAGACAAAGGAGTACTGACAAGGAAAAGAGCTGCAGAAGAACAAGTGAATTATTGTTTGTTCTCTACTGTTGAACCAAAGACTGTGAATGAAGCCTGCAATGATGAAAATTGGGTTAAGGCAATGGAAGAAGAACTAATACAGATATAGAGAAGAATGAGACTTGGGAATTAATTCCTTGACCTCCTGATAAAAATGTTATTGGAACCAAATGGGTCTTCAAGAATAAGCTGAATGAAAATGGAGTTGTAAGGAATAAAGCAAGACTTGTGTGCAAAGGGTATTCTCAAATTGAAGGGATAGATTTTGAAGAGACTTTTGCTCCAGTAGCTCAGATTGAAGCAATCAAAATGTTTCTAGCATTTGCAACTCATAAAGATTTCAAAGTGTATCAGATGAATGTGAAGTCTACATTTTTAAATGGTGAATTGGAAGAGGAATTCTACATTGAGCAACTGGAAGGATTTCAGCTATCAGATGCAGGTTGAAGAAAGCATTGTATGGACTCAATCAAGCTCCTAGAGTCTGGTATGTAAGGTTGGACAAGTAATTATTACAATTAGGGTTCAATAAAGGTACTACTGATAGTAATCTTTATTTTAAGATTAATGATGATCAAATCTTGATTGTTTGTTGATGATATCATCTTTGGAGGCAATGAAAGTATGTGTATGAAATTTGTTGGTGAAATGTAGAATGAGTTTGAGATGTCTATGTTTGGTGAGATGAATTTCTTTCTGGGTCTGCAAATCAATCAATCAGATAAAGGAATCTTCATATCTCAGTCTAAGTATGTTAAAGAGTTATTTAAGAAGTTTGAGATGGAAGACTCTAAACCTATATGTACTCCCATGGTGACTGGCTACAAGTTGAGAAAAACTAATGAATCACCTAAGACTAATCAGAAAAAGTATAGATCCATGATTGGAGGATTGCTTTATCTAACTCAAACCAAACCTGATATTATGCATGTAGTTCATATTGTTGAAAGATTTCAAGTTGATCCAAGAGAATCACATGTGATGGCAGTAAAGAGAATCCTGAGGTATTTAAAAGGCACCCCAGATCATGGCTTATGGTATCCAAAGAATATTGATTTCACTCTTAGTGCATATACAGATGATGATTGGGCTGGAGATGTTGATGACATGAAGAGTAAAAGTGGAGGTGCCTTCTTCTTGAGTAATAGATTGGTTTCATGGCTAAGCAAGAAATAAGATTTTGATGCAAAGACATCTCATTAATTTTTGAAATTTATGTTAGCATTTGAATTTTTTGTTTAAATATGTTGGATTTTGGTGGTTTTTTTTAGTTTGTGTGTTCAGAGGTGTTGTGGTGTAACTTACTGTTGCATTTCATCTTATCTTCCTTTCACCATTCTGTAGACTTCTTATCGCCAACCAGTCATTTGTGATCCAAGAGTTAGTTCCTATCGCCAGTGATAGACAGTATTGACAGTTGTGTATCTTCTAACCAATAAGTCAGTTACAGAAGGAAGAGGGATGGTTGAATATGGTGAACATGGTAGATTTGTAGAAGTAGAAAAGAATTTTGTTAACGGTTTTAGAATGAATCGAGGGTAGTCGTTTGGTGGTTGAATTATTACCAGTTGGAAAATGACAGCACTTCGGAACGACTACAAAGGTATGTTTGTTGTAGAGAGAGAGGGCAATAAATGAGAATCATTCCTGCGAAGAAGGTAGTCCAGTAGAGGAGAGGAGTTAAGAAAAGAAAAAAGACAAAAAAAATAGAGATGATAGAGAGGACCTTCAATTACAAAGAAGGCAGCAGGTAGGCCAATAAAAGAGGTTGTTTGCAGTAGGCAAGGAACAATGATAGAACGACCGGGAAGAATAGAAAAGAGGGCCAACACAGAATAAAATAGAGGAGGCCAAGATAAAAAAGAGTGGGATTTAGTAGTGGCCATGGGCATAGAGAAGGGAGACCAAATTTTGTTAATAGGTCGATATAGAGAGAGAGGTTGAATGTATACGAGACAAGGAGAGGCCAATATAAGAGGACAGAAGATTTGATAATGAGGGGAGCAAGCAGGCAAGCCATGCAAAGGTGTAGGCCTAGTATGTATGGCTGATAGGAGTACAGCAATGCATTGTGAGGTAGGGAGTTTATTCTAGAAAGTAACTGTTTAATTTTTGTGGCCCAATCTATCTGGGCAATGTATGAAATCTAGAATCTTGTGTAAGCTACTCTACATAATATAATATGGTGGTTTGTTAGTAATCTGTGTTGTGGATCTAAGATATACATATGAGGACTTCTAATGTAATTGTAAATGCAGTCCCCATTTGTTAAGTATGAATTCATGGTAGCATTTTGGGTTCCTATCGCCCGATAGATAGTTGTGTGTGTAGATTACAAGTTCCTGTCACAAATTGTGATTGATTATGAATTGTTTATAATGACTTTTAATATCCTTATAGTCGATAAATAACATAGGGGGGATATGAGTTGGTGTTGTAAGCACCCAAGTATCAGAGCATTAGTGAGAATCGGTTCCATCAAGTGGTATAAGAGTATAGAATGATCTGTGCATGAATATTGAATGTGTTATTTGTTTTAGTTTTGTGGTTGATTGACAAGTTGATTCTGAGTGCTGAGTAGATGACCAAAGTGAGGTAACTTAGCCTGGAAAAGATGAAGAAGCAAAATATGGATTTTGAAAGAGAACTGACGGCATTAAAAAGAGATTTAAAAGAGTACGTGATTGCCATGCAACAAAGATATGATGAAGATAGCCAGGAGTACTTTTGGGTATGGCCAATTACGAGAAAAGTGAGGTGGCCTATGAGGAAGATTGTTTAGAGGAGAAAAAGGCAAAAGATGAATGCCTTGAGAATAGTAGAGAAGGATGAAAAGAGTACCCATAGGGATGGGGACAATGAGGAGTTGCCTCTAGAGCAATCTGGACCAAAGGAGGTCAAGAGAGTTATCATTGAAGAGAACATGAGAGAAGAAAAAGGAGAGAAAGAAGAAAAAGTGTAGCAAGTAGAACTTGTGAAAAAGAGAAATGAAGAAAGAAGAGTGTCCCTAAAGAAGGCACTGAAAGAGACACTATGGTCTCTTATTTTGTTGATAAATATTATGTTTGTAGCTATGTATGCAAGTTTGAAGAATGCATTAGAGAAGGTCAAACACGAGACCTTGAAGATGATGGAAAATGGGGTAAGAATAGCACCCAGAAAGAGAGTTGAAGGTAAGAGAAGATTGATTGTAGCAGTGTGTCAAAAAGAGTTTGTAACAGAGGTACATTGTAAAGTGCTTGAAAATGAAGAGGAACATGAAGCTGAGGATCACCGGTTAGAAGAGGAAAATAAAAAGACAATGCCTAAATTCTATGATTCTTTGGAAGAAGTTGCATACGTAGCACAAGTTGCTCATGAAGAGGAAGAGATGGAAATGGAAGAAGCCAATGAAGATAATAAATTAGGGCAGCAAGAGTGTGAATGTAGATGAACAATTTTGTGAAAAGATGAAATGGGTGGATTAGGGGTACATGGTCCCATGTTGGCAAAAGAGAAAGATGGATAAAGAGCCAGAGTTGAGGTATTGGATGAATATTGTTTTTTATCATGTTTATACTAACAAGCTAGTGCAAGGAGTGAAGAGTATGCTGATGAACAACAAGCAAATAGATGTGTAGATAAAGTGGCCAACAAGGAGGCCTAGGGAAGAAGATGAATTGAGGATGAAGTCAAAGCAAAGAATGGGGAGCATAAATGCAGCAATGAAGAGCGGGCAGCCCAAGGTGGAGGCAAACAAAGTTTGGAAAGCAAAGAGTATGGCAGCCAAGAAGACAAAGGGAGATGCAATAAATGAGTTGATAAAACTATGGAAGTTGAAAGGAAATATATTGGCAAAGAGCTTGAAAATAAACTTGATGAGAAGAAAATGGAGGCACTAGGTTGGCAGAAGTTAGAAAATGCCAAGTGCATTGTGCAAGGTAAATAAGCTGAGTTAATTCATGATGTTTTTGAAACTTTTGATGTTTTTAATGTAGGAAAAGATAGATTAAACAAGGTGGCAGATTGTGATGTTGGTGATGAGGCTTTGAATGAAATTTATAATTTTAAAGAAGTTGCCAGTGTTGATGAGTTGAATAGTTATAGGTAGATGCATGAGTATGAGGAAGAAATGTGGAATATGATGGATGAGAAGGAGATGAAGAGAAGAAAATACCAAAAGAAACAAGAAGGCAAACAAAGGCAGATTGAAAGGTGTAGAAGGAAGCATGCCAGAGGAGAGGAAAGGTTGATTGGTAGAGTTGAGCCTGAAAAGAGGACAGCAATGGTATATGTTGCAAAATATGAAGATGCAGATTTGAACAAGAAAGCAGCTATCAATGAAGAAGATGATGGTGGAGCAGCCATAGTCCCAGAAGAAGAAGGCAACCAAAAGGAGAATGACGATGATGCAACGATGGTATTAGAAGGAGGAGCAGTAACTACAGACATTGAAGAGGATCTGTGGAAACAATTTGCAAATATAGAGGAGTGGAATGAAAAGATTGAGGATGTGAGAATAGGTGGGACAATAGAGGAGATAGAAGATAATGGTCCAAAAGTTGCTACAGGGATAAAGATTGAAGATTTTGAGAAGAATGTGGTAAATCGTGAGTTTAAAAATATTTTGTTGCAGCAGATGACCATGGAGGAGGAGTGGCTGGAAGAAAAGTTAGATGTGGAGATGGTAAATATTGATAATGCAATAGGCAATGTTAAAGGTATGGAAATTTTTCCATTTGTTTCTGATATGTTAGATATAAATAAAAAGAGAGTTAGAAATCAGAGGAGGATGGAATTTGTTGAGGATAGTTTCAGGAGAATAATGGACAGTAGTGCCCAACAGTGTTGGAGGAATATAGCATATAAGTACGAGAGAATGTGGAAGAAGCGAAAGAAGAAGAAATTTTGGTAAAATTGCTAAAGAATCACATGTGCCGGAGCCCATGATCCTTGTCCCCTGGGGAGTCTGATGTAGGGGCATCTCATTAATTTTTGAAATTTATGTTAGAATTTGAATTTTTGGTTTAAATGTGTTTAGTTTCGATGGTGTTTTGTTGGTTTGTGTGTTCAGATGTGTTGTGGTGTAACTTCCTGTCACCATTCTATAGACTTCATGTCGCCAACTAGTCGTTTGTGATCCCAGAGTTAGTTCCCGTCACCAGTGACAGACCGTATTGATAGTTGTGTATCTTCTAACCGATAAGTTAGTTACAGAAGGAAGAGGGAAAGTCGAATATGGTGAACATGGCAGAATTGTAGAAGTAGAAAAGAATTTTGTTAATGGTTTAAGAATGAGTCGAGGGTAGTCGTTTGGTGGTTGAATTATTACCAATTGGAAAATGGCAGCATTTCGGAATGACTGTAGAGGTATGTTCATTGTAGAGAGAGAGAGAGGGCAATAAATGAGAATCATTCCTGTAGAGAAGGTAGTCTAGTGGAGGAGAGGAGTTAAGAAAAGAAAAAAGAAAAAAAAATAGAGATGATAGAGAGGACTTTTGGTTACAAAGAAGGCAGCAGGTATGCTGATAAAAGAGGTCGTTTGCAGTAAGACAGGGAACAATGACAGAATGGCCAAGAAGAATAGCAAAGAGAGCCAATGTAGAATAAAATAGAGGAGGCTAAGACAAAAAGGAGGGGGATTTAGTAGTGGCCATGGGCATAGAGAGGGGAGGTCAAATTTTGTTAATAGGCTGATATAGAGAGAGGTCGAATGTATATGAGGTAAGGAAAGGCCAATATAAGAGGATGGAAGATTTGATAATGAGGGGAGTGAGTAGGCAGGCCATGCAAAGGTGTAGGCCCAGTATGGATGGCCGATAGGAGTACAATAACGAGTTGTGAGGCAGGGAGTTTATTCTAGAAAGTAACTATTTAATTTTTGTGGCCCAATCCATCTAGGCAATGTATGAAATCTAGAATCTTGTGTAAGATGCTCTACATAATATAATATGGTGGTTTGTTACTAATCTATGTTGTGGATCTAAGATATGCATATGAGGACTTATAATGTAATGGTAAATTCAGTACCCGTTTGTTAAGTATGAATTCATGGTAGCATTTTTGGTTCATGTCACCCAATAGACAGTTGTGTGTGTAGATTGCAATTTCCTGTCACAAATTATGATTGATTATGAATTGTTTATAATGAATGTTAATATCCATATAGTTCATGCCTTGTCCCTATCACAGTGTGACAGGAAGTCTGATAAGTCAGTTTTAATGATGAAACTAGGTACTTGTTGATAAATAACATAGGGGGATATGAATTGGTGTTGTAAGCACCCAGGTATCAGAGCATTAGTGAGAACTAGTTCCATCAGATTTAATCTCTTTGTCAACTATAGAAGTAGAGTATATTGTAGCATCATGTTGTTGTACTCAAGTGTTATGGATGAAGTAGACATTGAAGGATATAAGAGTTGTTTATGAAGATCCAATTACAATCTTGTGTGACAATACAAGTGCCATAAATATTTCCAAGAATCCAGTGATGCACTCAAGAACAAAGCATATATCTATAAGGTATCACTTTTTGAGAGAGAAGGTGACAGAGAATGAAGTAAAGTTGGAATATGTGTCCACAAAGGGCTAGATTGCAGATATCTTCACCAAGCCTCTGCCTAAGGATACTTTTGAGTATCTCAGAGGAAAGTTAGGGGTCATTACCCCTCCTTCCTTAAATTAAGATGCATGAGAATGCATCAATACAGTGGTGTTCAAAGTCTCACTTTTTGATCTGGATTGATGTTTTGAGGGCTACCTCTTAGGAGGGGTAGCTAGATGTGTTGGTAACAGATCAATTGGATTAGAGCAGCAGAATGCAAGCATGTGCCCTTTGCCATTGATGTCAAAGGGGGAGAGAAATCATGTGAAAAACTTAGAAAGAGAAAGAATGCAGATGTGTAAAGAGAAAGGGGGAGAATCTTTTCTTGATGATCTTTTCAGTTTTTCACATCATATGTTGCCATCAATGACAAAGGGGGAGATTGTTGCAAGTATGTGCTTAACCAGTGTTGTCATTGATGTCAACATATCACTGTTGTCATTAGTGTCAACTGTACCATTATCTTGTTACTTTCTTGTAATAAGTTAAATGCTTTGTATTCACCCATGTAATTGATTCTGATGTTGAGGATGTTGATAAAATTAGCTCCTCTAGTAGAAATAGTGAGTTGTAGTGAAAATAGTATATTACATACTGAAGAATAGTCTAGAAGATTGCTCTACGTTTCATGTAGGATGAATATCTTTGTCTATGGATTGGAAGTTGTTTAGAAGTCTATCTGAAGATGTTATATTCCAAGTTTGAGCCTCTGGTATGAAGATTTGAGTGAGTTATGTTCACCAAAGTGAAAACTACTTTTCTTGTATGTTTGGTGGTGACAGGGAGAAAGTGTTATGCTCCGCATTCCTCTGCATTGAAGTATTTCAGTCTGCGGTTCTAGAGTTATGTCTAGAATGATGTTATGTGCCTTCAATTTCAATGGTTCATGATTTGGTGGTCCGCAAGCTATTCTTTCCTTATGACAATGGCTGACAGTATTGTTCTTGTGCTCTGGTTTGAAGAATCTTCATGACAAAGTGGTTAGAGATTGTGCGGATGTTTCCTGATGATTACAACATGCTTGTGGATGTCTCCTGATCATGTTCCTACTCTTGGATTGGTCTGCAAAGAGAAAATTGGATTGTGGATGAAGAATGTTCTTAGCAGACCTAGTGTTCTCACCAGTCTTGGCCAACTTGGTTGATTTCACTAGTTGCAAAGATGCCTTGAAGTTTGTGGAAGCATGTCGTGGCGTGAAGAATTATGTTTGAGTCCCAACTAAGGCATGGCATGATCCGCATACATCTTTACGTCTTTTTCTTAGCAATTTGTATTAGGTCCAAACCTATTCTAGATATGTAAGTCTGTAATGCCGACCTTGGAGATTGTTCCAACGATTGATGAATGTATTGTTGACCTTGATGTACATTCTAAGGTTGATGACTTGTATAAAGACTTGTAATGAATTGTGACAAAATGTATGAGAGTGCGAATATGAAGAGATAAGTGTGAAGGTTTGAAAGAGCAGAGCAGAGAAGTTTTTATTGTGCTTTAATGGAACTAAACCCAGGCATGGAGTAGATGCTATTTAATCAGTTCACCATATTTGGCAGTGAGTCATTCTTTGTAGTGAGCAATTTAGGCAGTGAGCCTCTATTTTTTGGTATTGTTATAACTCATATATTTTGTGGGCTAACATCCACTGCGGTTTTTCCATTTTATGGTTTTCCACATAAAAATCTGGTGCCTACTATGTTAAATGTGTTCAAATTTTTTTAAGTCTATGGTTTCATGTTTAATTCTAATTATCAGCAGTTAAGGATTTGATGATTTGATATTCATATGAAGTTAAGTTTTTGTGACAACTGATTCACCCCCCCCAGTTGTCCTATGCATTTCAACAACACCTACATCATTGGAGAAAAACAACAATCTTATACAAATATTTGTGAATTATATTACATATACTTCATGATAGATTCATGTATAAACAAATCCTACAAATATCCTTTCTTAATCTACCTCCTGGAGCTCACAATCTTGCTGAGAAAGTGCCAAAATGACCAACCCTTAATATAAATCAAAACCCTCCATATATAGAAACTCAATTCAAACTGAGTGCACTAATTCCTAGCATTGCACTTAGTCAATAAGTACACACCATGTTGCATTAAACTCAACTCCCAATCTATCAGAAGACTTGGACATTGGGGTAGCAAAACCCATGCTCTGTCATCTCTACAAACAATCAAAAAAAGATTACTTGCACTCCAATTGTACTCTGAGTAATAAAGAGGGAAGGTTCTAATCCTTCCTTGCCACCTGCAACATTGACTTCTTTGAGTTGTCCTTTGTGCATTGAAGAGTCTTACTATGCCAACCATCTACACAACATTGTTCTGCAGGCTCATTAAATTTTGGGTACAAATTTGTTTGTGTATCCCTGCATTCATGGCATGCATTCAGAGAATTAACCATTTCAAGTATTGACAACATTCCCATTGCGTCGATCATATTTTATTTTTCAATCCATCTGGCCACTAACTGTACCTTTCTGTGTTTTCCTCCCCATCTCCCAATTCTCTTCATTCTCTGTGTTTGTCAGTTCACCATCTTCCACCGAATTCTTCTCTTTATTTTTCAGTTGGCAAACTTTACTTTTGTCAAACCATGCCTTGCTTTGTATTTTTCACTCTATCAACAACTTCTCCCTATGGAGAACTACTTATCTTTTGCCTCTATTGGATAATCTTCAATTTTTTGAATTATTATTTTCCATCTCCTTGGTCAGCTAACTTTCGCTATCGGCAAATATTTGATTTCTCAAACTTTTCTACCTTATCATCTTTTATTGGCAAAATGCCAATTTGCCAAACTATTTTCCTTATCACCTTATCAGCGATTTTGGCCTTTTACAAATTTCTCCCTTTTCTCTCCTTATCACTCCTATTGGCAAACTTACCCTTTTAGGAACTAAGCTTCTACACCCTTTAGTCAACAAAATATGAATTTTCTGAACTGTGGCATCTTTTCCCTTATCAACAATTCTTTGTTTTTTTCTAACTATGCCTTCTTCATTATTTCTACCTTATCAGCAAAATTTCCATTTGCCAAACTTTCCTTTGCTTTATGTTTTTCCCTTTGTCAGAAAAATCCTCTTTTTCTGAGCCTCATCATGTGGTGACCTTTTCTGCTTATTGGCAAAAATTAACTTTATCAAACTTTCCTTTCTGTGCCTTTGTTGGCAAAATGCAACCTTTATGAACTAAGGCCTTTTAAGCCCTTAGCAAAAATCAACATTCCCAAACCAATCCTTCTTTTCACCTCTTTCCTGCTTTATTGGCTTATCGACAAAAGTATGAAATGGTGAACCTTTAAAAGCTTAGGGATTTTGTTGATTCCCCAACAAAGGCACCCTTCGTGCTTAGCTTTATCTTTCCCTCTTTACTTGTCTTTGCCTTTGTTGACAAAAATTAATTTTGCTGAACTTTCCTTTTCACTTTCCTCAGACATATTTGCCTTATGGGCAAAAACGAAGAATCACAAACCTGACACTATCTCCCTTTATCAACAAAAATAGAACTTTGACTTTTCCTCTTCTGGCTCTATCCTATCGCCTTATTGGTGAAATAAGAAAAACACGAACTTTTGAAAAGTTTAGTTTCCAACCAATTTTCTAATAGTCTTCATGCCTTGTCTTTTTTCCTTCTATCGGCAAACTTACCTTTCTTTGAACCAGGGGTTGTGGTGCCACTTCATATTTATTGGCAAAAATGTAATTTGCTGAACCTGCCACCTAAGCTTCCTATACCCTTAACACCTTATCGATGAAAAGTCTATCAGTCAAACTGCTTATTGGCAAACCCACCAAATTCCAAACTTTCCTTTAGTTCAGCTTTTTGCCAATTCCCCAACCAAACACTTTGTCTTTGTCATTTTTTTGCATTTTGCCTTTATCAGCAAATCTGTCATTTGCTAAACTAACCTTTATCCCCCTTTCTTTACTTATCATTGAATTCCTCTTTCTTCAAACTTGTCCTTAGCCATTCACCTTCCCTACTACTTTCCTTATTAGCAAATCAACCTCTCCACGAACTTCAGAAAAGCCAACCCCTGCCTTCATCTTTTTCTTTGTCGCTCCTTTCTTCCTTTGTTGTTAGGGAAAGTTCACATCGGAGAACTCCTTGTTGGCAAAACCAAAGGTTTGTGAACCAAGAGGTTCACCGACCAAGACCCGTCCCCTTGGCCTTTGATGCTTTTTCCCTTATGTCAGAGAAGTAAGACGTCGGCGAACTTGTTGGTTCACAAACCAACAATTTCACCAACAAAGACACTTACTTCGATTCCTTTGTTTTATTCCCCCTTTTCTGATACACATGCCCTCCTTAAACTTCAATTGGTTAATACAAATATCAGCGAATCAAAAGAAAATGAAACTTGCGAACAAGTTTGAAAGTTAGAGGTTTTATCAATTTTCTGATAATGGGCAAAATAAAGTGAAAATTCCAAGGGAAAAAGGAACAAAGATTAACCATTTTTTTACTAAGGCAAAAAACATAAAAACCAAACTTTGAACAAGGATAACTTTTTCATTTCAAGGAATTTTGAGATGATTCAAAAGGTAAAGTTGCTCAGAATTTAATTCTTTATCCAATGGTGACATCTACTAAGAAATTTGCACAAGAATTTTGGATTTTTGGGGGCAAATGGGCACAATGGGAATAGAATTTTGGAAGTGCCAACACTGGCTTTGGTTGGGGACGTGTGACAAGCAGTGTCACAGTGAGGATTCAGATCTCTGGGCAGACCAAAAAAACACAAAACACAACAAAAACACACAAGCGAAACAACACACACAAACATATTTACAGCCACATCTTATATACAAGGCAAAATATAGTCATAAACATTAGAGCACAGAATACTATTGACTATATTCAAAATTTAGGGGAAGCACTTACTTATGAGAAGTAAGGCTTTAGATATTGTCCATGAATGGGCAGCTCCAGGAATTATCCCTCCATATTTCTGATGTAATATGTATCATGTTGGCAAGAGACACTGCTTTGTTCAATAATTAAGTGTTGTCATTGATGGCAACAAGGCAAAGAGACTTCACTCCAGCAGACCAAATGGATTTGGCAACAAGCATCAAGGATTTAGAAGGGTTGTGAGGTTATAGTAATCTTCATGAAGTCAAGTGTACAAAGAATTCTGGTCTGGAAAGAAGACTTAGGCATTTTGGCTAAGTGTTGGCAGAATACAAAGAGGACTACAGAACTATAGTGTTATGGTCTGCATTGGTCCTCAGTTGAAGATCTTGTCTTGTGGTTCTGGTAAGATGTTACTAATCCTTAAATGATCCCAAATACAAAGTTTCATCTTCTGATCATCTCCAGAAGTATAGTTTCAAAAAGCATAAGTCCGGCTTAGTAGAGAACATTCTTAAAGAGGAAAAAATGTCAGTTTGATTTGTTTCACATTTCTCTAGTAACAGATATGTCTTTCTATGGTTTTGAGGTGTTGTAAACACATGTTGGAAGTCTCTAAATCCAAAGTTACAGAGTTTGACATCCACCGGTAAGATACTTATGAGGACTTAAGTATCGCTACATGCTTTGACAGTGTTTGTCAGTGACAAGATCTGTGTACGGAAGAATCTAGTGATTGGGATCATATCCTAAGTGATCCTACAGTATGAGCCAACATAGAAGAATGTATTTCAAGTATTGTTTTGGTCCACAAAGTATTTTGGTAAATGCTTTAGGCCAACAAACTACACATTGTATATCTACATGTTTCATCCTAGCAGGCCGACCTAACTTGAAGTTTTTAAGTATTGCAGATATATATATGGGATCAAACTTGGTGTTTGATTCATGACATGCGAATGTGAATATATGTATGTGTGACATGCGAAGTAAGGTGATTTTGTGGAAGTGATAAGAGTAGAAGAAGAGAGATCTTGTTCCTATGTACAAGCAGAGTAGTGAAATAGAGCAGTCAGAGATGAAGAGTTTTGAGACAATATTTATGTGCTTCATTGGAGTTGTAACCATGCATGTCTAGATGCAATCTGATCAGTTCAACATGGTAGTGAGCCATTCTTCCTTCCTCTTTCTTTCTCCAGGCAGTGAGCCTGTTCTGGCAGTGAGCATTTCTTTGGGCAGTGAGCCTTCTTGTAATCCAGTATTGTGCTATAATAATATATTGTGAGCTAACACTCACCCTGGTTTTTCCCTTTTTGGGTTTTCCACGTAAAAATTATGGTGTTCATGTGTTATGTCTTTATGGTTGTTGTTCCTATGCTTATTATGCTTTCATATTATTAATTTTGGAAATTGGATTAATAAACTTGTTAAGAAGTGGTTTTTTGGATTACTGATTCACCCCCCCTCTTAGTATTCCTTACTATCAACAATTGGTATCAAATTGAGGTTCCTTGGAAGAGGCCTAATAGCTTAAGGAAGATCTTGGGAAGTGTAATCATGGAAGAAAGAAGATTTGGAAATTATGAAAGCAACAAAGAACTAGAAGCAGCTCTTAATGATCTTGAAAAATCTGAGGTAGAATTCAAGGATTTAAAAGCTAATGTTCAAGAAGTTGATGAATGCATCCTAAATCTAAGAGAGCAAGTCAGGAAGTTTAAGGAGAAAATCAAGGAGCTAAATGATCAATTAGATGAAGCACATAAAATCCTAAATAGTTTGACATTGGAAGTTGAAAAGAAAGAAGAGATTGAAAGGCATCTGAATCAAGTTGTTAAGGATAAGTTAGAGGAATGTGACAAATTGGGCAAAGAAGTGCTACTTCTAAAATTTGATCTGGAAATAGCTAATAGCTATAAAGAAAAATTCAAAATAAGCTCTGCAAAGCTTGAGGAGTTGCTTGATAGTCAGAAACATCCAGATGACAAGCAAGGTTTGGGATTTGAGAAAGGAGAAAGTTTGAATTCAGATCAAGCAAACACTATGTTGAAACAAAACAAAGGGAACTAGTTTAGAAATCAAAGAAGAAGACCCAGAAGATCTCCAGTCAGGAAGCCAAATGCTCAAAGGTATCCATCTTTCAATGGCCACTGTTTTAATTGCTATAAGTCTGGTCATAAAGCTACTCAATGTAGGAGTAGAATAAATCAGAATGTTCCATCATTCTTTGATCAATATTTCAATTTGATCATAGATCAAATGAATGTAGAAGTCTAGTTCGGAATGGTTCTTACAATGCAAGGAATTCTCAATCATTCAATGGAAAGTGTTTGCATGCAATAGATTTGGACACATGGCTAATCAATGCAGATCAAGGTTGAATTCATTCAGAGGAAGGAATCAAGGATAGGGAAACATTGTATGCTACAATTGCAACAAGTTTGGACATGTTGCAAGATTTTGCAGAAGCAAGAATGTGAAAAGAAACTACTATGTTGAAAAAAGGAAAACAGAGCAAAGAAATGATAAGGGAAAGAAAAAGGTTGATACAGTTGAAATAAAGAAGGAAATGAGCAAAATTGGGATTAAGAAAGATGTTGACAATATCAAGGATGGATCCACACCAGATTCTGGTGCAGATACTTCCTCCGGGAAGTAAATTGGGTGCTCTGGCTCAAGGGGAGTAGTGTTGAAAGTCCAAGACCCCCAGCCAGAAAGTTAGTACTGGAATCTGGTACTAAGGTATGCTGTAAAGAATCTTATGAGAAAACTTCTGAAATAAATTCTGTTAGAAGAAGATCCAATGTGAAGGATTGTGGAGCAATTTGGATTGTCTATGAGTATCAAAGAAGTGCTTGATAGCTTTTTGAAAAATAACATTAATGACACTTAAGTTTCAGCAAGCAAGGGTTAAAAGGAATTGTGTCCGAAAAAAAATATATTTTACATTCTAAACTCTAAAGTGTTCAAGGAAAACCAAAGCAAGATTCAAAAATGACTACAGTGTTCTCCAAAGCATTTCAAGGCAAGATTGAGTTCAACCCTAATCTGGTCAAAGAGGTATTTTCTGTTTGAAACCCTTTCTCAAATTTGTTCAATTATTTGTAGAAATGGCAACACCACAAGTAGTGGATATCACTAAGTGACCCGGACCAAAATTGAAGAAACACCCATTCAAAGCAATTGAAATCGATCAAATGGGTGCATTTTCAGATATTCCACATGAAGTTATGCATGCAGAGGATGTTAGGGCATATATTCATTGATGAAGAGGGTAAATCATAAAACACACAACAACAGAAATAGAATATAGAAAATAGAATATTTCTTTATTGAACTAGGCAACTCATTACATTATAGAAACTCAATTACAATCTAAGGAATCAATCCTCCACAGGGTGCAACACACTACAACTACACCTCACCAGGCTCTGGAATCTTCTGCCTTCTGTAACCCCAAATCAGCTAGGGTTTTTGTTTTCCCACCTATTCTTGACTCCACACTTGCCCCCTTAACTCTACTCCTATCCAAGGTTCCCAAAATAGTCATAAATAGCACTTTTTGGCGGCCTCCAGCTAAATTTTGAAATTTGCAACTCCCTCCAAAAGTAGGTCAACTTCCGGGAAGCATAACTTTTGATCTGGGTGTCTGATTGACGAACCATTTTAAGTGCTAGCAAGCTCGTGATGTGAACTATTACACTGGAAATTTGTAAATGGATTTTCATCAACTTTTCAAAATGTTATGGGATGTTTTAGTGCCTCATATCTCATTTCAAAAATTTTCAGGGGCTTTTCAAAAAACAAAAACTTTAATATCTTTTAGCTCACAAATGATCTTTGTCTGATTCCTTCACCAAAGGTCTTATATTTCTGTTATGTAACTTTCTATAAGTTTTCACTTCAATCCATGCCCAAATGCAAACTTTCCTAAAATGGTAGGTACACTTCCAAAATAGGCAAGTTGCTATTTTTTAGCAGTTTTGGAAAAAAATGAAAGTCCTACATCATTATTCTAGATATTATGGAACGAGAAACACTAATTATGGAAAGAAATGAAAATAACTACAATGAATTTGAATTAACTTCTTTTTGGGTGATGCAAGATTGCCCTTACACCATTGGATGCTCCTGCATCATTCATGTTGCCCTAGAAGAATTTGATAACAGCAGGTTTTTTGATCTATATGTGAAACACTTGAGTAATGAGAATCTAGATCTGAAGGGAGAATATAAAGAAATGGAAGTGAAGAAATTCATTTAGTACATGGACTTCCCAACTTTTGTAGAGGATGAATGGGTCCGGTATGTATTAAGTAGGGTTCATGATGAATTCATGTGGCTCGAAAGACCTTTTAAGATTACAAAAGATGTTATAAGGGAAGTAACTAGATTGAGCTCCAACAGATCGGTACCATTGTTGAAAGCTGTGAAGAATGATATGGTAATGGTGGCCACCGGAGAAAAATTTAACAAAAGGGATTTAACAATTAATGATATTTGGGACCATGTTGTAACATTTGCTTCTATGGTGTTGGGATACAAAGTCTATTTCACCAACTGGGAAAACTTTATTTCAGGCATAGCCATATACACTATCTTTTAGATGATCAAGGAGAATGCAAACTATGATATATGTGAATTGCTCTGATACCAAGTGATGGAGAACCTGACGAAGACAAAAGAGAGCAAATATCCTTTCAAATTTGGTACGTTGATCATATGTTTATTCTTCTATTTCATGCAAGAGTTACGTGGCATAAAGAATTGTTTGTGGATTGGAGACAAACCAGTTGCAGTTCAGATTATAAATCAGTTGAGTAGCATAGGCAATATTGGTGCACAAAATTTAGCCCTATGGGGCTATTTCAAAAACTTCCAGAAGTCAATACAATCCAAGGAAAGAATCCCTAGAGTAGTTGTTGAAAAATACAAGGATACTATCTATTTTATTGTAACAAAAGATCAATGCTTAATGGAGGCAGTTGAGCTCAGAATGGTATGGTTCATGCCTATGGGATATGAGGTAGATGGAGGAATATTGGAAAATTATGCCCAACATATGTTGAGTAAACCCAGAGATACCAATGAAGAAAGATTTGGGACCTATGAGGAATTGCATGCTAAAATCTTTGTTGAGGTAGGAAAACCAAAAATCTCCAAGAAAATGCAGAGAGTAGTAGAGGATTTTGCCCTAAGACAAGGCTTCACAAAAGAACAAATAGAAAAGGCAAGGGAAAAAGTACAAGCTGAAAAGGAAGCAAAAGAAAAGAGAAAAGGTGAACCAGTTAGAGCTCCTAAAGAACAGAAGGGTAAACCAGACAAACTAGAGGCATCAAGAAGGAGAACCAAAGGATCTACCTCTGCAGTAGCTACATCTATACCCTCTAATCCCACACCATTTGCAAGTGTGGAGATTCTTGCCACCAGTCACAAAAGAAAGAAAACCAAGGCAAAAAGAATGCATGTAAGCATTGTCGTTGATGAAGAAGAAATAGAGTCAGATGAAGAAGTAAAGAAAATGAAATATGAAACTATCAAAGCCTCCAAAACCAGCAAAAAGAAATCCTCTGGTAAGGGTAAACCTGAGAAAAGGCAAAAGCAAGATGTGCCTCAAACTGAAGAAACTAGTATATCTTTAGAGGGTGTATTAAAAGCCATAACAATTTATGGTAATCTGAAACCCATTGCACAATTGTATGATGAGTATAATGATCCAGATAAGAGGATGATTGAGTTTTCTATTGTAGAATACCTAAACATCTACAACAAGGCCTTAATTGAAATAATTACTGATCTTCCACATAGCCTGGCAAGTATAATGAGTGTAAGAAAGGAAGCAGCTATGGCAAAGGATGTTAAGCTTAGAGAACACTCATTAATAAAACTATGTCTGGGAATCACTCCAGAGGAAAAGGTGAAAATCTCAAAAGCACTTCATAACAAATTCAGGACAAAAGAAGAATGAATGCTCTTATGGGAGGAGATATTGAAAAGGTGGTAAAAGAATCTGAAGAAATCATTCTGAACACATTGGAGGAATTTAATCTCCCTACTATTTATAACAATGAAGGAACAAATGATGGAGATACATCTGTACCAGAGATAAGCCAGGATCATAGACCAGATAAGAATGATCAAGCCCCTAACATTGATACATTAGATATGACAAATTAAGGCAAATCTGAAACTAATCTTCCACCTAAACAATAGGCTGATGTTGAAAAGAATAAAGAGCAGATAAGGAGCCCTGCACTGGAGAAAAACTTTGACCACCAAGAGAACATAGACATGGATCCTCTGGAACAAAGTCAAGGAGTATCTAGTAGAGCAAAAGACACTGCAACTGTCTTAGTTGATTCTAAGAGTCACCAAGATCTGGATGAGTCTAAACTTCTTCAAGGTCTAATTAATTTGGCCTCAATGTCACCTGTGCAGAAATTCAATCTAGGATCAATTGTTCAAGCCAAAGCACAAGGAGAAATGCTTAAATCACATATCCAAGATAGTAAATTAATCAATGATGCATCCAACATTTTGGAGAAGATGATGCTGACATTTGAAAAGGATACCACATTATCCTCTACTAATCAACTCAAGGGTCTATTAAACTCTGTAAGTACACATTTTGAATCTTTTGAAAAATTTACAGAAGCAAAAGTTAGAAAAGAGTTTGATGAGAAGAGATTGGTTGAGTTAAAGACTATGGTAGCAAAAGATAAAACTTTGTTAGAAAATGGAATAAAAGGCATACAGAGTGCCATTGAAGAAGCCTGTAAAATATACAAATTTTGCTTATCTTGGCCAGAAGTTACAAAGGAATTAGAAGATAAGATCAAGGAATTGGAACTCAAACTACTTAATATCTCCAAGACATATAATTTGGCAGTTGAGCCAATAAATACCAAAGAAACATAGGTTGTAAATATTCACAATGATTTGAGCACTCTGATGAAGAAAAGGGAAGAAGTCAAAGATAGATTGTGCCAGCTAAGGGGACTAATATGTCTAAAAATTGATTCCATGACTAATCTGACAGAAGAAGCCTCGAAGTCACAAGCATTAATTGATACACCCTTAGATGTGCAAAAGGCAAAAAAGTTAATTTTTCTGATAAATGGCCATATCCATATTTTAGAGAGTGCAAGGAATAGGTGGAATGGAGAGTTAGCTCTGATAAAGACTATCTATAATGATATTCTACCTTCAACCACAAATTGAGATGGAAATGTGTACCTATATATATACGGCAGAATATGACAGTTTTGAAGAATTTTTGAAACAATTTTGCTTGTACACACACCTTTGCCATTGATGTCAAAGGGGGAGAGGAAAACCAGTGAAAATTAAGCATACATCTAAAGGAGAATAGAAAAATAGAGTGTACAGAGTAAGGGGGAGCAACACAAGCATTTTTCATTGAGTGTTGCCATCAATGCAAAAGGGGGAGATTGTTGGCAAGAGACACTGCTTTGTTGAATAATTAAGTGTTGTCATTAATGGCAACAAGGCAAAGAGACTTCACTTCAGCAGACCAAATGGATTTGGAAACAAGCATCAAGGATTCAAAAGGGTTGTGAGGTTACAGTAATCCTCATGAAGTCAAGTGTGCAAAGAATTCTGGTCTAGAAAGAAGACTTAGGCATTTTGGCTAAGTGTTGGCAGAATACAGAGAGGACTGCAGAACTACAGTGTTATGGTCCGCATTGGTCTGCACTTAAAGATCTTGTCTTGCAATTCTGGTAAGATGTTACTAATTCTTAAATGATCCCAAATCTAAATTTTCATCTTCTAATCATCTCCAGTATAGTTTCAAAAAGCATAAGTCTGGCTTAGCAGAGAACATTCTTAAAGAGGATAAAATGTCAGTTTGATTTGATCCGCATTTCTCCAGTAATAGATATTTCTTTCTGCAGTTTTGAGGTGTTGTAAACACATGTCAGAAGTCTCTAAATCCAAAGTTACAGATTTTGAAGTCCACCAGTAAGATAGTTATGAGGACTTAAGTATCGCTACATGCTTTGACAGTGTTTGACAATGACATGATCTGTGTGCGGAAGAATCTAGTGATTGGGATCATATCCTAAGTCATCCTACAGTATGAGCCAACATAGAAGAATGTATTTCAAGTATTGTTTTGGTCCACAAAGTATTTTGGTAAATGCTTCAGGCCGACAAACTACACATTGTATATCTACACATTTCATCCTAGTAGGCCGACCTAACTTGAAGTTTTTAAGTGTTGCAGATATATATAAGGGATTGAACTCGATGTTTGATTCATGAAATGCGAATGTGAATATATGTATGTGTGACATGCAAAGTAAGGTGATTTTGTGGAAGTGATAAGAGTAGAAGAAGAGAGATCTTGTTCTTATGTAAAAGCAGAGTAGTGAAATAGAGCAGTCAGAGATGAAGAGTTTTGAGACAATATTTTTGTGCTTCATTGGAGCTGTAAGCATGCTCGTGTAGATGCGATCTAAGCAGTTCAACTTGGCAGTGAGCCATTCTTCCTTCCTCTTTCTTTCTCTAAGTAGTGAGCCTATTTTGGCTGTGAGCCTTTCTTGCAGTGAGCATTTCTTTGGGCAGTGAGCCCTAAGGCAGTGATCCTTCTTGTAATCTGGTATTGTGCTATAATAATATATTGTGATCTAACACTCACCGTGGTTTTTCCCTTTTTGTGTTTTCCACGTAAAAATCCTAGTGTTCATGTGTTATGTCTTTATGGTTGTTGTTCCTATGCTTATTATGCTTTCATATTATTAATTTTGGAAATTGGATTAATAAACTTGTTAAGAAGTGGTTTTGTGGAATACTAATTCACCCCCCCTCTCAGTATTCCTTACTATCAACATATCTTGTCTAGCTTTTTCATCAATCTTGTAAGGGCCCATCCACAGAGGCTCAAACTTGTCATGCTTACCCTTGTCTTCTTCTCTTGCATTCCATAGGAGAACCAAGTCACCAATCTAAAAGATTCTCTTTATTGTTTTATTGTTGAACAAATACTCATCCTTTTATTCTTGTTGGTTTTTATCATGTCTCGACCTTCTGGCCTCATCCAACTCAGCCAACTCATGCATTCTTAGAGTTAAAGCATCATCCCCATCCTTGCCAATTTGTTGTAGTAGCTGATATACAGGAAATTCCAATGACATTGGTATATTTGCCTCTACTCCATATACCAACTCAAATGGGCTCCTTCCAATGGATTTCTTAAATGTTACTGTGTTAGCCCATAGAGCATATTTTAGTTTATCAACCCATCTTTTCTTATTCTGACCCAGCATCCTCTTTATAATCTTCATGAGACTCTTATTGTTGGACTCATCTTGTCCATTACTCTAGGGATGATATAGTGATGAATGAATCACCTTAACTCCATACTTGGAACACATATCAGTAATATCCTGAGATCTGAAGCATATGGCATTATCTGTAACAATTCTTGATAGCACTCCAAATATGGTTATTATATTGCTCATAAGAAAATCAATTACCACCTTGGATGTGGCATTGTGATTGGGGATGGTGAGATAATTGTGGCCACAAGGATCCACTTGAATCCATTGCTAGATTTCTCCTAAATTTCTCTTATGAAGTCAATGACCCATTGCTGAAATGGTGCTTCAACTAAAACTGGCATAAGAGGTAATGCTCTTGCGAATTTCATCTTACTAGAAAAATGTTGGCAAGCATCACATTTTCTAACTTGCTTGACAACATCCTTGAAAAGAATTGGCCACCAGAAGCTTGCTCTGATGATTTTATGCAATGTGGTTTTGACATGGAAGTGCCCACCACATATTCCTTAATGATATTCATCAACAACAACCTCTGCTTGTTGCTGGTTCAGACACTTTAACAACAGCCCTTCACGGTTTCTCCACATTAGTACTCCCTGAATTAAGAAATACCTCTGGGACTAAATTTTAAGGGTCCTCTACTATGTGGCATTCATGCTTGGAGGACAATGCATGTTAACAAGGTAAAAGACAATATATTTATACCATAGATTGTCAGCCAATGAACAATGAGGAGCTACATCATCTTCATCAGTTTCATTTACCTCTGCTGCTTCAAGATTTGAATTTGCAATCAACTTGGCCAAGCCTTGGCCTCTTACCAATTTGGTGACTTGTATATCCATATCATATTCTTGGATCTTTTTGATCCATTTGCACTTTTTACCTGAAGCCTCATGCTGCATGAATATATCTTCTACTGTTGTGTGTGGAACACATACAATAATCTTGGCCCCTATGAAATAGGGTCTAAAATTTTTTGTAGCCTTGACCAATGCATAGGTGTGCTTCTCCATAATAGAGTAATTTAACTCAGAAGCCTGTAAGGATTTACTAAAAAAATCCTATGGGTTGCTCATATCCATCTTCATTCTTTTGTAGCAGCACAGTAGCAACAGTATAAAATGAAGCAAAGGAAAAGAGCTGGAAAGCCTTGGAATAGTCTAGACTTACCAGCACTAGCACATTTTTTAAAGCCTCCTTTATATCAAGAAAATCTTTAGCTAATTCCTTGTCCCACATGATGGATTGTCCCTTCTTAAGAATCTTGGAGATGGCTTTTGTCTTCTCAACAAAGTTAGGGATGAATCTCCTTACGAAATTAATTTGACCAAGGACTCAATACCTTTGATGGTTTTGGGATGGGTGATAAGGTTAATGGATTTAACTCTATCTGGATCAATTCTAACCCCCTCCTTTGACACAATGTGTCCCAACAACTTTCCTTCTTCAACTCCAAATTGACATTTTTTGGGATTCAAAGAGATCCCATACTCTAAACACCTCTCAAAAATCAATTGCAAATGTTTGCAATGATCATTTCTATCCTTTGAAAATGCAGTCAAATCATCCTAGTAAACAACCATGATTTCATCAATGAGTCCAGCAAAGGCCACATCCATTGCTCGTTGAAATGTAGATCCTATATTTTTTAAACCAAATGGCATTCTCAGATATACATACATACCCCAAGGATTGGTGAATGTTGTTTTTTGTTGTTCAGACTCCTTGACCAACACCTGGTTATACCCTAAAAATCCATCAATCATTGACATTAGTTCTAAACTAACCACCCTCTACAATAAATGATCCATGCTTGGTGGAGGATAATTATCCTTGAGGGACTTAATGTTCAGATTTCTAAAGTCAACACACAATCTAATCTCCCCATTTTTCTTTCTAACTGAGACAAGATTAGACACCTACTCAGAGTGTCTGATAGGCTTGATTATACCTCCCTCTTTCATTTTTAGTAACACCTTTTACATCTTGGGAGCTAGGGTGGGATTTATAAGCCTTTGTTTCTACCTAAATAGTTTTGCATCAGGTTGAAGGGTGATGGTATGCTGAAACAAATCCTCCCTATAAGCTTTCAAATCATCATATGACCATGCAAAACACTTTCTAAATTTCCTCAGTTAAGCAATCATCATTCTCTTTTCATAAGGCTTTAGTTTCTTACCTATGTAAACCATCTTTGGTGCTTCCTCCATTCCAAGGTTAACACCTTCTACACTATCTTCTTGAACTGGTTTACCATTGCTTTTCCAATGGTCAATGCTATTAAACATCCTTTCCAATGCCACCAATCCCTTGGGAATGGTGTTAGTCTTCAACTGTACCACCTCACTGCCAAACAACATTTCCTTGCCATTTTCCATTTCAACCATTAACTACCAATCAATTACTTGACTTTCAAATTCATCCATATAATTTAGAAAACTAAAAAACTAACTGCTACTATCAAATACTTGCCAATTGTATATATTGTCAGGAATGGTCAGCCTTGTAAGTACTTCAACAACTTGATGGACATTGAGAAAATCAAACTAGGATTATACCTAGATGCATCTATAGCTAAGGCATCCGCTTCTTCATTTTTTGATTTGTTAATCCACTCAATACCAATGGTGTTAAATAACTCCATGGTATCCCAAACAACATTTCTATATGCTTTCAGCTTGCTATCTTTGGTAGCAAAAATTTTTCTTATCTGTTGGATAATCATCTTTGAATCTCCATATATTTTCAAGCATTGGATGCCATGATTATGAGTCACATTCAAACCCAGCAGTAGTGCTTCATATTCTACCACATTATTTGTGCATTGAAAATCTAATCAGAAGGACATGCATGACCCTTACCTTCTGAGAATGTTAAAATAATCCCAACACCAGAACCATCTTTTGAAAATGCACCATCAAAGTGTAACATCCATAAATTAGACGTATAGTGAACAACAATAGCAGTGTTAGAAGGTAAAACATTTACATCAAGATCGTCATCATTGCAATATGCCAAAAAGTGATCAATTTCAATATCAAAGAAATCTGCATGATCATCCTTTGTTTTATATATATCTTCAATATTCAAATCTTCCACCTTCTTCTCCTTGTATAATTTTACTTCCATGCCCTGGATAGGAATGGTAGCATATGACAAGTCCATTTGGATACTATCGCCCATGGAAGTAGCCCACTTCCTAGATAACAACATGCCCCACTTGGCTGGGTAGTCCACAATAATTATGTCCATGAGGAAACATTTGTCTGGGTAGGTAGCAAGTTTGACCTCAATATCCTTGACCAAGCCAATGACATTGACTTCCCTAGAATCCATGGTAAAGCACTTGCCAAAGGATTTGGACACTTTCAATCCCAATTCATTCATAATTTCCAATTGCATGACATTGCTAGATGCCCTAGAATTGAGCATACAGTTGTGTAACAACCATCCATTTATAATTAGAGTGGTGTAAAAGTGGTCAACTCCCATTTTTCTATTTACCATGGAAGACCCTAAGTAAACTTCTACAGTTTCATCATGACCCACGCCCTCATCATTACTGCTAGAAACAATAGTAGGTTGTTTTTGGGCATCAACAACAGTAATAAGAGACTCTTCCCTATCCTTATGTTTAGGGATCCTAAGGAGTTCCACTATTGGCATGGAAATTCTAATTTGGCTAAAAATTGTGCCATGTCAATAGGGAGATAGTTGGGCAAGGGAGTGTCACATGAAATGGTTACATCATTTGTAGAATAAATGTAAGGAATCACTTGGTTTGATGAAATATCCTTACCTTCTTCCTTTGTCTTTTCCTTCTTTGGCTCGTTTGGTGTTTGGGGTTGATCATGCTTATAACCACCTCTTGGGAAATGGACCCCCAAAATAGGTGTAGTAACTGGAGACTGGGTCAGTGTTGGATTCTTTTGCATGTACCTCTATTTTGCTACTGGGAATGGCGTGGGAGACTTTTTCTTTTTTGGAACATTTTTCTTGGGAGCATTGTTCTTCTGCTCCATGTTCCCTTTACCTTTGTCCCTTTGGTCATTATATTTATGTTGTTTCAATTCCTTAGCATTTATGTTTTGAATAGGGATAGTTCTATTCCTTAACTGATAGCCTCCTTGGACTTACAAGATGGCTGCATCAGTTAATGCTCTCATATCCTCTTTCGAGGGCTTAGACTACTGATATTTTTTTCTGCATAAGGTCCCTTAGATGCCCAAAATCATGGGTTGGCAATTGATATTTTTTTGGGCCTTCATCGTGATCATATTGAAAAATATGATCATCCTCCTCATTATTATCAGAATTAGCACCATGATCCATATGTTCATACTCATCTGCATCAAACTGATTTATCTCTTCTTCATGTACTCAGCTACACCTTCCTCATTTGGGAATTCTTCTTCCTTGCACAATGAATGAGCCACTACACAATTTAATGGATCATGGGGAAGAAAACAAGCTTGGCACCATAAGGAGTCATCTTGGAAATTAAATTGATCCTTACTCAATGGATCAGGAGTATCCCTCCTAGGCTATTTGAAACTAACATGCCTAGGGGTAGCTTGTCAGTTATTTTGTTGTGGTCTCTTAGACCAATCACTATTATAAGGCCTATTATGAAGCCTCTGTCCTTCATTAAAGTGTGTTGCAGCACCCTAAGGTGGCAACCCTTTATCATTTCTAGAAACCTTATAAGTTAAATCTTTCACTACCCCCATATGTTTGTCCAACTTATCATCAATAGTGAGGGGTTTATTGAAAACAACCTTGTTAGGCTGCAACAATTTCACATCAGCCCTTTTAATATGCTTGCATGAAGCTCTCATATTACTCTCAATATTTATATTTGTAGCATATGCTTCCCTTAATGTTTGTGGACTCTTGTCCCTTAAACAATAACCAAGCTTTGAATCAAATGCACCACAATATAAAACTAAACACATTGATTCATTAGGTCTCATGTGAGGAGGTACCTTTCTCATAGTCATGATGAAGCGGTTGTTGAAATCAACTACTGTCTCATTGATGGCCTTTTTGATGGTTGTGAGCTCATAGATGGAAAATTTGGGATCAATCCAATCCCCATATTGCAATCTAAAAACTCTCATGAACTCCTCCCAGGAATCAATGCTATTGTTAGGGAGAGCCTTGTACCATTCTTTTGCACTTTCTTCTAATGAGTGCATGAACAACTTCATCATCATGTCTTCGTCTTCAATCTCATACTCATCAGTGACACTAATAAAATGTCTCAGGTGTTCCTCACTAGTGAAAGCATTATTTCCCTAAAATCTTAGAATCTTCCCTCTAATCTCAGTTGGAATGGGATTAGGAAAATTAGGGATACCAATAAAATTGAGTTGCGTGTATCTTTCAACTCCCAATAGCTGCCTATGTGCAATAAACGTATGTGCTTGTCTTCGCTGAGCATGCCCAATGTTTTAAACATTTCCATGTTCTGAGTTCACTTGATTTAGTGGTGGCTGAATATTAATGTTGTGAGAAGGGATTTGGTTTACACCTTGATGTCCTATTTGTTGTTGCAGTCTCTGGTTATCATGTTGTTCCTCACTAGTGAAAGCGTTATTTCCCTGAAATCTTGGAATCTTTCCTCTAAGCTTAGTTGGAATGAGATTAGGGAAATCAGGGATACCAATAAAATCAATTTACTTGTACCTTTCAACTCCCACCAACTGCCTCTGTGGAATAAACCTATGTGCTTGTCTTTGCTAAGCATGCCCAATGTTCTGAACATTTGCATGTTGCGAGTTCACTTGATTTAGTGGTGGTTGAATATTAATGTTGTGAGAAGGGATTTGGTTTACACCTTGATGTCCTATTTGTTGTTGTGGTCTCTGGTTATCATGTTGCTGATATTGTTGCTGATGTGCATTTTGATTTACCTAGGCTTGCTAAACAAGTTGAGCTTGTTGTTGTTCCAATAAGGCCTAAACCTCTCTTTGTCTGCTTCTAATGTGATAAAGCAAGTCCAACTCATCTTGGATCCTTCTCTCTCTTTCTTCATCATTACCAGGTTGTTGCTGCTGATTGTCCTCATTAGGGACAGTGTATTGCTAATCTCTGAATGACCCAGTGGGGGAACTAGGATGCCTTATAGTCCATTGCATTCCTTCACTCTCACTTGCATTGTCAAATGTCCACAAATAAGGATCATGAGATCTATCTCTACTACCTCTACTAATAACATTCTCATTCCTTCTAGTGTCATACTCATCTCTATTAGTTCTTCTATTTGTCTTGAGGATGTTATCAACAAAGTCATCAAAAGTGTAGCTATATTGGCTTCTGATGTCGACAAATATATTGTCTTGGTTATTTCTTGTAGGTAGCACATTGGGTCTTCTTACCCTATACCTACTTCTTCTATTGATAGGCATTGCTAGAGGACTCCTCATGTCCAAGTTGCTCTTGGTTTCTTCCTTTATCCATTTTGAAACTTCTTTCACACTGAAATTAATTCTAGGTTAACAAAACAAAATTGTCACTCCCCTATTGGGAGAAAATTTGAACAAAACTATATTTCAATATCAGCAACTAGAACTAAAACAATTCATTGTTACCAAGGATTTTGAATTTGAATAAAATAATTGTTCCCTCACAATGGCACTAAAATCTTGGTTCCCAAAATAATAGCAACACAAAACTCTAAAAATTTCCTAAATCACCCAGGCCAGGGATTGTCGTCATGGTGATAGGAAGAGGTTAATCAACAAGTTTTGGGCAATTTTAGCCAACTACAGGAGGGTAAACTCCTCTACTCTTCGAGCTCAGCTTAAACCCTAGAGGGATATTCCAAGGAGTATTATACCTCAATAGGTACTAAAATAAAACCAGATGAATAACTAAAAATGTTAACAACCAAACCCAAATTTCTTACTCAATCCCAAATCTATCACTAGTTCTAAGAAAATCTAGTTGTTGTATGACCCCTATATAGCTAATAAGTGCAATCCTACACAATGAGGATTCATAAAGATTACTTTTGCTTCGTAAGGCAAGATGTATAGTTTTTGTTTTGAAGATGGGTGATCTAAGGCTACTCAAACTGGTGCCTTTCCATTGGGTTGCAGAGTCTAATGTAAAATAGAGGAAAGAAATCATCTAGAAGTGTATAATTGCTTACTTGATGAATCAAATGCAAAGAAATCAATATCAGATTACTGAAAATACTTAACAATCCCACACTATACCATATTCTTCCCTATGCAATACTGAAATGACCATTCACAAAGCTTGGAAATGGATTAAGAACTGTCATATTCATCAAATAAGAGCTTATAATCATACCACTAAATGTGGTAAAAGAAAACTATAAGTGTGATTATAGTTTACTAGGAAAAACACCTACAACATGGAGAAAAACAACAACCTGATAAAAAGATTTGTGAATTATATTACATACACTTCATGTTTCATTCATGTATAAACAAAGCCTGCAAATATCCTTTCTTAATCTGCCTCCTGGAGCTCACAATCTTGCTAATAAAATGTCAAAATGACCAACCCTTAATACAAATCAAATCCCTGCATATATAGCAACTCAATTCAAACCGAGTGCACCAATTCCTAACGTTGCACTTAGTTAAGTTGCATTAAACTCAATTCCTAATCCATTAGAAGACTTGCATGTTAGGGTAGAAAAACCCATGCTCTGTTATCTCTGCAAACAATCAGAAAAAGATTGCTTGCACTCCACTTGTACTCTGAGTAATAAAGAGGGAAGGTTCTAATCCTTCCCTACCACCTGCAACATTGACTTCTCTAATTTGTCCTTTGTGCATTGAAGAGTCTTACTGCACCAACCACCAGCACAACATTCTTCTACAAGCTCATTAAATTATGGGTACAAATTTGTTTATGTATCCCTACAATCATGGTATGCATTCAAGGAATTAACCATTTCAAGTATTGACAGCATTCCCATTGCATCGATCATATTTTCTTTTTCAAGCCATCTAACCACTGACTGTACCTTTCTATGTTTTCCTCCCCATCTCCCAATTCTCTTCATTCTTTGTATTTGCCTATTCGCCATCATCCATCGTATTCTTCTCTTTCTATTTCAGTCAACAAACTTCACTTTTGTCAAACCATGCCTTGCTTTGTCTTTTTCACTATATTGGCAACTTCACCCTATGGAGAACTACTTATCTTTTGCCTCTATCAAAAAACCTTCAATTTGTTGAACTATTATTTTCCATCTCCTTGGTTGGCTAATTTCCCGTATTGGCAAATATTTGATTTCTCAAACTTTTCTACCTTATCATCTTTTATAGGCAAAATGTTGATTTGTTGAACTGTCTTCCTTATCGCCTTATCTATGATTTTGGCCTTTTGCAAACTCCTCCCTTTTCTCTCCTTATCACTCCTATCAGCAAAACTTACCCTTTTAGGAACTGATCTTCTTCACCCTTTAGTCAGCAAAATATGAATTTTCTGAACTATGGCATCTTTTCCCTTATTAGCAATTCTTTTCTTTTTCTAACTCTGCCTTCTTCATTGTTTCTACCTTATCAAAAAAAATTCCATTTGTTGAACTTTCCTTTGCTTTATGTTTTTCCCCTTATCCTCAAAATCCTCTTTTGTCGAACCTCATCTTGTGGCGACCTTTTTTGCTTATCAGAAAAAATCAACTTTGCCAAACTTTCCTTTTTGTGCCTTTGTTGGCAAAATATCACCTTTATGAACTAAGGCCTTCTAAGCCCTTAGTCAACAAAAATCAACATTCCCGAACCAATCTTTCTTTGCACCTATTTCCCACTTTATTGTCTTATCGGCAAAAGTATGAAATGGCAAACCTTTACAAGGTTAGGGATTTTGTCGATTCCCTGACAAAGGCACCCTTCCTGCTTAGCTTTAACTTTCCCTCTTTACTTGTCTTTGCCTTTGTCGGCAAAAATGAATTTTTTTGAACTTTCCTTCTTTTCACTTTCCTTAGACATATTTGCCTTAGCAACAAAAATGAAGAATCACGAACCTGGCACTATCTCCCTTTATCAGCAAAAATAGAACTTTGAGAACTTTGACTTTTCCTCTTCTAGCTCTATCCTATCGCCTTATCGGCAAAATAAGAAAAACATGAACTTTTGAAAAGTTTAGTTTCCACCTGATTTGTCGATAGTCTTCATGCCTTATCTTTTTTCCTTCTATCAGTAAACTTACCTTTCTTCGAACCAGGGGTCATGGTGCCACTTCTTCTTTATTGGCAAAAATGTCATTTGTCAAACCTGCCACCTAAGCTTCCTATGCCCTTATCACCTTGCCAACGAAAAGGTTGTCAATCGAACTCCTTATCAACTATCCCACCAAATTCTAAACTTTCCTTTAGTTCATCTTTTCACCAATTCCCTGACCAAACACTTTGTCTTGGTCAATTTTTTGCATTTTGCCTTTATCGGCAAATCTGTCATTTGCCGAACTAAACTTTATTCCCCCTTCTTCACTTATCATTGAATTCCTCTTTCTTTGGACTTGTCCTTAGCTATCCGCCTTCCCTGCTACTTGTCTTATTAGCAAATCACCTCTCCACAAACTTCAGAAAAGTTGACCCCTGCCTTCATCTTTTCCTTCGCCACTCCTTTCTTCCTTTGTTCTCAGGGAAAGTTCATGTCGGCGAACTCCTCATTGGAAAAACCAAAGGTTTGTGAACCAAGAGGTTCACTAACCAAGACTCCTCATTTTCCTTAGTAAATTCATCCCCTCGGCCTTTGATGCTTTTTCCCTTATGAAAACAAAGTAAGACATCAACGAACTTGTTGGTTCACAAACTAACAATTTCGCTGACAAAGACACTTACTTTGATTCCTTTGTTTTATTCCCCCTTTGCTGATACACATGCCCTCCTTCAACTTCAATCGGTAAATACAAATATCGGCAAATCAGCATAAAATGAAACTTGTGAACAAGTTCAAAAATTAGAGGTTTTGTCGATTTGTCGATAATGGGCAAAATAGAGTGAAAATTCCAAGGGAAAAAAGGAACAAGGGTTAACCATTTTTTGAATAAGGCAAAAAACATAAAAACCAAACTTTGAACAAGGATAACTTTTTCATTTCATGGAATTTCGAGATGGTTCAAAAGGAAAAGTTGCTCAGTATTTAATTCTCTATCCAATGGTGACATCTTCTAAGAAATTTGTGCAAGAATTTTGGATTTTTGGGGGCAAAATGGGCACAATGGGAATAGAATTTTGCAGGTGCCAACACTTCCCCTTTGCCATGACTTTTAAATTTCAAACACTATGTCATTTATTTCTTTTTAGAACCATTCAACAGAGCCACCAACCATATTAACAGTAGTCTATCACTTGCAAAGAGGGATTAAGTGGGAGTTTGGGGATTTCAAGTGTACTTGGGCTGCTCTCATAATTAATGTGATTAATTTAGGTGCTCCAATAAAATATTTGAGCATCATATTTGTGTGGGAATTCATGTTTTTTTATCTTGATCTTAGAGGCACCTATTTGGTGCTCACAGGGTAATTTTAGATGGAATTTTGAAAGGTTTGAAGAGAGATTTGTGTGTGAATTTGAAAAGAGAGTGACATCCAAAAAATAGAACAAAAAAGATAGAAAGATATAGGAGGAATTACAAAAAGAAAAAAATAAAAGGAAAAAAGGAGAGAGTTATTCAAAGGTGTAGAGGAAAAGAAGGATATATATAATACGAGTGACAATTTGAGAATATTTGTGTGAGCAAGGGAAGATAAGGCATAGATATCAAGATTCTATCATATTATGGAGTCACAAGCTAGTTTGTGTGTTGCAAGTTTAGAAAAACAAGGAGATAAAGTGCATGCAAGGAAAAGGATGGCTAAAGACAAATAAGTTCAATTGGTGGGCCGTTATTTTGGATGACATGGGTTTTGTTTTCGTGTGAAGGATGAAGGTGATTATGAGAAGAAAACAAAAGAGAAAAGGGGAGGCTTAAGGAGAGTTCAAAATAGGGGAAAGGAAAACCTTATCTTTCATCTAAGGCTACAAATTGCCAGGGAAGAGAAAGGAAAGTATACTAATTTGGGGGAATAGGATGAGTGTCAATCTGATAGGGAAGACCCCTTTCCCTACTATTTTTTTATTTGTTCATTAAATCCCAATGATTGTAAATTTCCATATTTCTAGACATATGAACAAAGAAGAATTATTAATTTGATGGTGTATACATGTGGGGTATCAATGTTTGTGTGTAATACATATTTTTGAATGTGTAAATATGTGTAGTGTGTGTTGGTTACTAAAAATTTAGTTGAATGCATGTGTGGGTTACTATATATGTATGTGCGTACATGTGTATGTGTGTGAGTGTATGGAAAAGGGAAGGACTCCCTAAATCAACTCTAGTGCTAGTGAGATTAGCCTATGTTGTAGAAATTCCACATACAACTACTTCTAAGTCTACTAGTTGTCCATTTACCTACAACAAGTAGCTATTTGACTAATTGAAAGTGTGGAATATGGCTTGTAAGCCCACTTGTATTCACTATTTTTCTGCCCTTTGGCAATGTAGAAAGGAGTGAAGTGAGTTTTTTAGCATGGGTGGAGGTGGGTGGTGCCTATTGTCATGAAGGATTGCACCCTGAATGTCAAGCCTTTACAAGCTTGGCAATATCATGCAACATGGGAACATTCTTAGACTATAGGTTTGTGTATTATGAGATTGGACCTCTAGAAGAGTCAGCTCCCTTTAAATGCCCGTTTGGATCTATAAACTAATGAGGAAAAAAGATAGAAGAATACTTGAATAAACTAATATTGAACTGAAAATCTATCCTAAAAGGGATGATGCACCAATATTTTAACTCTAATCTATAATATGATTCACAATTACTCTTCAACGCACCTCTTCTTATAACTCAAACTGATCAATTTTACTACAAAAGTGTTTCACAGAAAAGCATGAAATGACTTGCATAATTTGTAACATGTAATAAAATTAAACTATGTATACTTGCATTCAAAGAATGAGACAGAAAACTTAGAGGTTTTATGATAAAACATAGTAAATTCCTATCAAATCACTCAACATGAGACAAGACACCTAAATTTGAGTAGATGAACACCTGATTGTATTGATAAATAGAAGGGATGCTCTGTAAAATAACAATGAACTATTGGAAAATAAACTATTGCTACTGTATAAACTATAAAAATGGTTGAGTTACAAGACAATTTCTTTCTCTACAATGTGCAAAGGCAAGGAAAAAGCAAGAACTAAGAAAAAAGCATGAGATTCTTTCCCTATAATACAAAATCTGTCCCAAAAATGGTAAAGGGGAGTCAACACCAGCTCAAATGGACTCCAAAATATGCATGAATGATTCTGAAAAAGCAACTCTAAGTTGTTGGGCAAGCACAAGAGAAAAGCCTAAAATTAAGGCCCCAAAACTCCTCCAAGATGAGCAAAAATAGCTCAGAACTCCACCACCAAAGATAGTTGACCCAAAAGAATGCCAAAATTAGCTCAATTTGACTTCAAGCCAAAAATAGAAAAAGATACCCCTCCTGCATGAATCTGTACTTTAGTTCAACTCCTCTCCTATTTTTGCATGATTAGAGGGAAAAAATAACCTATTTTAACAATTATTAAATGCAATCCATGTGATTGCTTTAATAAGTGTTATGTAATGCTTATTTATCCTCTAGGTTATTGCATAACAAGTATTAAGGCAATTTATAACATTATTGCGCTTAATAATTGTTAAATTACATTATTTTAGTCTTTTATTTATGCAAAAATAGAAAAGGGGTTTTACATTTTATACAATAGCCCTTACGGTAAAGCATAACCTCATCTATTCTCCATGCAAAAAAGATACTTTCAATCTACCCTTTGACTCATAAAAGCATATACCCCATACTCAGATTTGCCTAAGAAAAATAACCAAGTCAAAAGAAACATTATAACACCTTTCTACTTCATACCTTACCTATAATTTGTCTTTGATTGTTTTAAGGTTTCAAAAGGTTATGAGAATCATTAAAGGACATCAAAACGCCCTCAAAAGGCATCATCAACCCTTACAACTCCCACGGGCTTATTTGAACTCATTAGACAACATCATATCTCATAGGTGTTATGAGCTTCATGTCTTGACCATGGGGGTAATTGATTCTTTTTTCATGATTCTAACTTTAAAAGTCAAAAGCACTCTTCTAGGGTTCAGACATGAGACAAAAACAGACTTGAAACCCTAAGACTTGTCATTTTGTAACTTTCACTTCTCAAACTACTGTTGAAGCATCACCACCATCACTATGAGGGTTTATGAGGATTTGAAGGGCCATTATCATGCTTCTGAAGGGAGTTTTAATGTTGTCCTAGACTTTTATTCTCTATTGTGGTAAGTCACCCTCAAAATATTCCTGTGTTTCAACATATTCCTGAGTTTTATGAATGAGGAAATGGTGGAAAAGCACTCTTGAACTATTATTTTTTTTGAAACTATGAATAAATCTTTGTATTCTGTCACTTTCTCTAATTAAGATTTTAAAAATACATATTTTCCTTATCTCCATGATGAATGCTTCTCTAGTTCTATGAAGGAAATGATGAAAAAATAGGCCTTTCCTATATATTGTTGGTCCTCTATTGTGAACTTTCTTTTATTTCATGGTTCCTACAGCAAAGTGATAGCTCTTTCTCTGCATGGGCTTTGTGAAAGGCTATGATGAAATTTTGCATCCTTCTATGATTTTGGAATGTGGAATGCATCTCATATTTATATGTTCTTGTAGCTTTTCCCTCATCTAGAACTGTGTAAACTTGCACTCTTTCAAAAACCCTATTAGGGTTGCATGGAGTTAGAATACTTTGGATGCATGAAATAGAGAGAAACTTTTCTCGTTTGACATCATTTCATAAGAAAGAAAAAAGCCAACATTTTGTTTGTCCTTTTCAAACTCTAGCTAGGGTTTCACATTTTTAAAGAACTTGTTGTCTCTATGTGAAAACCCTTGCTAGGGTTTACCTTCTCACTGTGGCTTAAGAGGTAAAAAAAATACTTGTTTCATATGTCATCTCCTTGAATATGTGAAAAGGTGATTGTTCATACTCACTGTAAGGCTTTGACTGTGTATATTCTCATCCTTTGCTAGGGTTTTTAGTATCAAAACAGAGGAAAATCGTTTGGTGCTTCCTGTGGACTGTAATTCTTTCCATGAAACTATATTTCATTATCTACTTCATAATTTTTCTTATCTACAGAGGGAAAACCACTCTCACTACTACACTTTTATACATATAGCTATCATCATGGAGCTCCCTTCATAGTTTTATTACCTATCTCTACTCTTTATACCTTTAGTATTGAATAGGTATGAGCTCCTATTGCTTCTGCTCAACTGTACCTTTTAGATCTACACTTTGTATAGCATTAGAACCTACCCCTTTATGATTACCTTCATCTATGTTCTATGACAGCCACATCATTGAATGCTCTAATTCTTTCTTTACCTCATATCATGATCATGCTAGATTGTGAGCAAAACCTCTTTGATGCTTATAAAGGTGAGACACCTGTGCTTTGTTTCTTATAGGCTGCAACCTATTTATGCTAATGCCACTGTCCCTTGAGACTCTATTGCTCCTGTAGATGCTCATTTTGATGGGTTGTTGCTATGACTTCCCCAAAGAGATAAAATGGAAAAATATGTTCATTTTGACATAGACCATTCTTGAAGACCCATAATGATATGGGGCTTTATGATGCAAGCCTCTCTTCAAGGCTTTGATATTATCATCCTATGACTGTCATCCATCTTCTATTTGCTTTCATTACCAGAATCACTGTCACTTCCTCTAACTGTTGGAGTAGATGATATTTAAGTTTGGGGATAGTTCTAATCTTTGTTTCATGATAGTCATAACCCCCTTTTAGTTGTATCTTTGTGCAGCTTGCTCACTTCACTATGATGTCTATACTTTGATTCCTCATGATGCCTACAGTACATGTTTGGTCCTTGTGTTGCTTTTAGATATCTTCATGAAGTTTTCACAACCACTGATATGTTGGCACCCATTTTAGATATCTCTAGATATCCTTCACTGTCTTAACTCAAGCTTTGATAAAATCCAATGATTGTCTCAAACCTATTCTAGGTCTCTTTGTCTTGTTGGTGACTATGGTAGGCATCATGATGACATTATCTAGTCTTTGGACCTTTAAACATTATGGTAACTGCTCCATATTGTCATGATTGTTCTCTTTCATTTGACACTCCTATGACTATTATTTGCCACCTCTTGACTGCTCTTGATCCCTTTTCATCTATCACTTGGGATCACTATGTGACTACTGCCTTGTATGCATCTGTACTTTGTGTTAGCAATCTTTGTTAGTGAAGGCATTATTGGTGACTACCCCATGATTCATGATATCCCCTTGTGACTGATACTACATCCATCTTATGATTGTTGTTTCATGTGAACTGCTATATGAATGTGATTTCTTGTTGACATTTCATCATTCCTCCTGTAACAAAAGACTGTTCTTCATGCATGATGGATACAGCTCCTGTATAAGTTCCTGAACCTCCTTGTGATGGTTTCTTGGACTAGCTCTTGTTTAACATAGCATTGACTATGCCAGTCATGTTGTGACTACTAATAGCTTGAGATGATTGTTCTTTATTATTGCCAATATTGATATCAGTCATTATAGGTTTCTCTAGACATGCTTTAAATGACTATCTTGACATAAAGGACTACTCTTCTCCTGTAGCATGATGAAGAATCTTCCTTCACTTCTTTTACAGACCTCACACCTCTCATATGTAATGCCTTTGCTACTCCTTTGAGATATGGATTGTCTTCATTCATTATGATTGTCCTTGTCTTCTTAATTACTATTGTCCACACATGTCATTAATGATTGATTTTCATGAACCTGTACCTGCACAGTGAACAAACTAGTTAGATAAAAACATAGAGGCTAAAGCCTCTCTCTGATTGTTTGATCTGATCTTCTCTTTCCTATTTCATCTTGATTTGATATCTGCATCTGATGTATGTTTATCTCCTTCATTTTGTTGATCAAGTGTAAAATAACAAGTACATTTTGAATTATTGTATATAGAAGTAGAGGTGAAACCCTGAGCTCTAACATCATGTTTACTTCCTCCTGCAAGTTCACCTAGAGCTATCACTAGGATAGCTAGAGATGTTGATACAGACAATGGGTTTCATCATTCACTTAGGCAATGATGGGTCCCACCTTTTCTTTTATATGCTTTCTCTTACTTCCAATGTAATTGTTATTGTACATTGAATCAAATATAGTTACTCCCATGCCTTGTGTGGGACCATATAAACACTTCTCTTTTGAATATAAACAGTTATTTCATGCAAAATGACTTGTGTATAATTCCTCTTTCTTGTAAATCAATTGCATAACATAACTAAACATTATTGCATGTGATAAGTGTTTATAATCATGAAAACTTGACAAAGTTACATGTACCTTTTTGAACTGTATCAAACTACGATGGATGAACGGCAATGAACAAAACTAAAACATGATCCACAATGATTAGTTTAGTTTCAATTTCACCCGTCAGTCCCTAAATACCTCCTACCCTACTAGGGCACTCTTCATCTTATCTGGCTCATGTAGCAGCTCTAATTGAGCTACTACATGATCTTGGTAACATGATCCATGAAAAGTCCTCCATCGGGACAATAGATGTTCTAGGATGGCCTAGGAACTTGAGTTTTTTCTTACCCCTTCCTTTGAACCTCTTTGCTTCTCCAAAGAATTAAAGAAACTACTATTACAACCTAACCTAATTGGCTGCAAAGCATAATTTGGTAACATTTTTGGTGACCTCTACACCAGTTTTGCTTGCTAAAAATTTCAAGGCCAGTTGCCTAGTATATCCATTGGGCAATAGAGTCTTCCTTTAGCCTAAAACACTTAGAAAACCTTCTGTAACTCAGCTGCTAGAAAAACAATAGCAACAGAAACAAAACTAAAACAAAACATTGCTGGCTCTAAATAGGACCAACCAACTGTGCATCAACACTTCTTGGAAAAAATAAAACTGAAATGAAACTATTGTGCAACCAGCACTTATTAGCTGAAAAAACTACTCTACTATGATACAGTGTTGAACTTTTGCTTCTCAGAAAGTGTTTGAGGTGAATCCCATTAACTGGGATAGGTAACATCTCTCCTTCTATAGTGGCCAGCTAAAAAGCATTGTGTTGTTTGCATTTAGCAATCATGAATGGGCCTGTCCACATAGCATCAAACTTGTTGTGCTTACTAGGTCTACTTTTTAACTCATCCCACTTGAAAATAATGTCTCCTTCCTTGAAAACTCTGAATGTTGCCCTCCTGTCAAATGTCCTCTTCATTTGTATCTCGTACATCTCCAACTACTTGATTGCTTGTTTCCTTGTCTCTTCCAGCTCCATTAACTCAGTCATTCATACTTCCATAGGACCATCCTCTGTGAATTCAATCTCTTTCATGAGGTTTAGAGCTGGTAGCTCAGTTGAAATAGGTGGCTTAGCTTCCCTACCATAAACAAGCACAAATGGAGATTGACATGTTGACCTTTTACGAGTCACTCTATTAGCCCATAAGGATGATTTCAACTTTGAATGCCAAGTTCTCTGATCATCTTCTATTGTCTATTTGATGATCTTGATGAGGTTTTTATTAGTGGACTCAACTTGTCGATTCCCCTGAGGATAGTAATTTGATGAGGTTCTAAGTATACGCCATGTTTGATGGCCTAATCGGTTATTTTTATGTCAACAAAAGCCAAGGCATTATCTGAAATGATTGAATCTGGTACACCAAATCTAGCTACTAAGTCTTCGTAGAAGTTAAAAATAGCACTCTCATTAGTCTCTTTCAAAGCTACTACTTCTGTCCACTTAGTAAAATAATATGTGGTTGTTAATATCCACTTGTGACCAGAACGTGAAGGTGGATTAATGGCTCCAATAAAATCAAGACCCCACTTGGTAAAGGGTTGATCAACTGAAATGGGTAGTAGTGGCATGGCTGCTAATCTCTATTCGCCTAAAAAAATAGCATATTTTACACACTTTCTTACCCAGGTATGCACATCTTTGAAAAGAGATGGCCAATAGTACCCATCCTTCATGATTTTTAAGGCTGTTGTTCAGGATGTAAAGCGACCACCAGTTGGTCCATCATGAAACTCATGCAATACTTTATCAATCTGATCTGATTAAATGCATCTTAAGAGCACTCCATTATAGTCTTTTCTAAACAAAATATCATTGACAATAACATATGGAATGGCTTGTAGCCTATAATACCTTCTTTTTACTGCACTTAGCCCTACTAGGCACTCTCCGGTCTGCAAATAATGCATCATTTCTCGTATCTAGCTAGTGTTGTTGGCTAGAACAATAGGTACAATAGCATTATCAGCCATAAAACCACTTCTAGCAATTTTGCATCATTTTATGTTGTCTCAGCTAGCTGTTCACATAGTCCTTTACCCTGAATCAACTTGGTAACTTTGATGTCAACATCATACTCCGTCACTCTAGTTTTCCAACCAGATCTTTTATCTCCTAAATCTTTACTCGGTAAGAACTCTTTCACGCTTGGATGGGCAACCATCAACTGAATCTTATTATTAGATAACATGTGCCTAAATTTTTTAAGGCTTCTTATGACAGTAAGTACATGTTTTTCAACAAATGTGTACCTTTGCTCATAGCCTTCTAAACCTTGGCCGAAAAAGGCTATTGGGTGCTCCTAATCTTCTTTGTTTTGCTAAGTCAACATAGAAGAGATAGTGTCAGCTCCTCCATAGGCATACAAAATGAAATCTTTTGAAAAAACTAGGTTTATTGATGTTGGAGCTGCAGCTATAGCTACTGTGATGTCTTCAAAGCTATTCTTACCTTCTTTAGTCTAGTTGAAACCAATGTTCTTTTTCAACATGGCTATTAGAGGATTCAATAAACTTGCAATATTTGGAATAAACCGTCTAACAAAATTGATTCTACCCAAGAAACTTTGCAGTTCATTTTTATGGGTTGGTAAGGGTAAGGCAGAAATAACACTTACTCTTTCTAGATCAATTGTTATCCCATGTTTGGAAATAATATGACCCAGTAACTTGCCCTCATGGACAGCAAAGATACACTTCTTCGGATTGAGTGAAACTCCATATTCTCTACATCTTTCAAAAATATGTCTAAGATGGGAAAATTGATCTTTGGCATCCTTAGAAAAAATAGTAATATCATCTAGATACACCAAAACAAATTTATTTATTATTCATTATGCCTTGAAAAGCCATGTCCATGGCTCTTTGAAAGGTGGCTCCTACATTTGATAACACAAATGGCATCTTCTGATAAGCCATAGTTCCCCATTTGGTTGTAAATGTTGTTTTATACTGGTCTTCCTCTTTTACCAAAATCTGGTTATACCCTAAAAAGCCATCCAGCAAAGAAAACCTTTCAAAACCTAAAACTACTTGCAAAATTTGCTCCATTGAGGGTAGCGGGTAATGATATTTCAATGATGCTCTATTTAGGTCTCTGAAATCAACACAGCCTGATCTCACCATTTGTTTTCCTAACAGGCACTAGATTGGACACCCAGGAAGTGTCTTTGATTGGAAAAATGATGCTTCTTTGAATCAGCTTGTTCAATTTTGTTTTCATCATAACTTCCAACTTGGGGTTAAGAGGCCTTTGCTTTTGCCTCATTGGTTTTGCACCTAGTTCGAGCTCTATAGTATGCTGAGCTAGCTCAGGGTTAAACCTTTGAGGTCTTTGTACTCCCATGCAAAAATATCATTAAACTATTGGCATAATAACACAAAAGTATGCTTATCTTTAGCTATACATGCCTTTCCTAACTTGAGAAGTTTGGATTTAAAAATCTCCACTGATTCATAGTGGTCCTCCTTGATAAGTATGATGGCTTTCTCCTTCCTTAGCTAATCATCTGAATTCAAAATTGATTCTAAAGTAACTAGGCCTTTTTGCAGCTTATTTGTCTTAAGTTGAACAATCTAGTCCTCAAATTACTGTTGTAATTTCTGCTGATTACCAGCTGAAAACTCAGCTTCCTCAATGAGAAAATTTGCTATCTGGTCATCACTTTCAAAAACCTGCCAATGTATGTTATTATCAGGTACTGATGGTCTAACAACCACTTTTACATACGATTGTTGCTTAGTATCTCTAATTTCTTTGGGTATATCAAATTTAGCCCCCATGGTTGTAAGTTTATCAACCTATTTATTCTAGTTTCTAGGCACGGACAACAGGTTAAAAGCATCAAAATCTTCAATTAAGTTCCATACTCGGTGCTTATATGACTTTAATAATTCATTTTTGGTGACATTTGTTGATAACTGAGAGGGGGGGTGAATCAGTTATCCTAATTTGCTTCCAATTCAAACACTTAAATCCACTTTGTTATTTAATAGCATAGCAGTTAATCATTCATGAAAGCATAAACCATAGACACCAGAGCAGATACACATCAACACATGAGATACCAAGATTTTGACGTGGAAAACCTGGTCAAGGGAAAAACCACGGGGTGATTAACCCAAGGATTATTTTCTGTTAGAAGAATAAGAAAAATAGATGGCACATGCCAATTAGGGCTCACTACTCACAAGAGGCACACTACCTACAAGAGACACACTGTCTATAAAGTAACAAGTATCACAAACGTGAACTGGAGATTGACATCTTTACCATGCCTAGATCAGTTCCATTTAAGCCCGAAGAGCTCTGCTCTGCCTTTCGCTCTTTTTCTATACCACTCTCATCCGCTCCAAGACACACTTCAAAATGAATTCACAATCCCTTATTTATACAAGGCATCGACTTAGGAACAATCATCTAAGTCGGCAAACACCTATAAGATCATTCGCAAGATGTGTAATGCATCCGGTCAGCCAATCTCAGGAAGAACACCAACAACCAGTGATCTTTACATCAAATCCAAACTCTAACTTCAATGCGGACCACCAATAATAATTGTGCACGATCCAAGGATCACCAAAACCTTTCTTGAGTCAACAAGAACATCCGCACTTTATCAGCTTACTGGAATTCTTCTCTTCTTCATCTGAAACTTTAAGAACACAGTCTGTCGCCACTATCATAATGAGAAAGGTGCTTCCGGACCTCCAAACCATGAACAAATCTAGTTGTCACTTCAAACTAACTTCTTCAACAATCCCTCCAATCCTCAGAATGAGATAATGCAATTCCGGAGCTCACCGGACCAATCTGTGACACTCTGTCACCACTGAACATCTGCCGAAACCGGTTCTACTAGAGCAACCATAACTTCTTCATATCTTCATGCGGACCTCTAAAATCTTGACTGGAGCATCTCAAGACTTATATCTGAAAACCCTTTAAACCGTATCCTCTGATCTTCATCTTATCTTGGCCTTTTACCTTAAAGTCATCACTATTCTTCAATGTTCCTGATTGAGACTAATTTTCTCAATATCCTCAGCACACATCTCATCCAATCCTTCTCATTAATGCAATATGAGCATGTTGACATCAATGACAACACTGGTTATCCTCATACTTGCAACAATCTCCCCCTTTGTCATTGATAGCAACAAATGATGTGAAAAACTATCAAGACAAGAACTTCTCCTTTCTGTCACAGCTCCCCCTATCAGCAACAACTCTTCACATGTCTTCTCTTTCTTTATTGCTCCCCCTTTGATCAACAACTTATTTTTCACATGTATTCTCTCCCCCTTTGACATCAATGGCAAAGGGCTCATACTTGCAGTTTTAACATCTCAGAATCATACCAGCTACTCCCCCTGAGTAGCAACTCCCCATCACCAATCTGGATCACAAGATATGACTATGATCTCCACCGAACTGATGCACATCAGTGCATCCTAGTTCATCACCGGAGGGGCAATGACCCCTAACTTCTCCCTGAGATACTCAAAAGAGTCCTTGGGAAGAGGTTTAGTAAAAATATCTGTAATCTGATCCTTCGAGGGCACATACTCCAATCTGACTTCATCCTTGTTCACTTGCTCTCTCAGAAAGTGAAACTTAATAGATATGTGCTTGGTCTTAGAATGCAACACTGGATTCTTAGAAATATTTATTGCACTTGAATTATCATAGAAAATTGTGATAGGCTCCTCATATTCTACTTTAATGTCTCTTAGCATCTACTTCATCCTTAAGATTTGAGTGCAACTACCTGCTGCTGCAATGTATTCTGCTTCAGTTGTAGACAGAGATATTGCCTCTTGTTTCTTGCTTAGCCAAGAAACCAATCTTTTTCCCAAAAAGAAAGCTCCACCACTGGTGCTCTTCCAGTCATCCACATCTCCTGTCCAATCTGCATCTGTATATGCATGAAGAGAGAAATCATGATCTCTAGGGTACCATAGACCATACTCAACTGTCCCCTTTAGATATCTAAAAATCCTCTTGATTGCCATAACATGAGATTCTCTAGGATCAGCTTGGAATCTAGCAACAAGACCAACAGCCTGCATAATATCTGGTCTAGTTTGAGTGAGATACAACAGTCCTCTAATCATTGACCTATATTTTGTCTGATCCACCTTGGGAGAGTCATCATCTTTGCTCAACTTGCATCTGGTTGCCATGGGAGTATTCATTGGTTTTGAATCTTCCATCCCAAATTTCCTCAACAATTCTTTCACATATTTGGTCTGAGAAATGAAGATCCCTTTCTTTGTTTGAGTAATTTGCAGACCCAAGAAGAAATTCATTTCACCAAGCATGGACATCTCAAACTCATTTTTCATTTGATTTGAAAAATTTTTACACATGCTATCTTTTCCTCTAAAGATGATATCATCAACAAATACTTCAACAATCAAGATGTTTTCATGATCAATTTTAAAATATAAGTTACTGTCAGTAGTACCTTTGTTGAAACCAATTTGTACAAGATGCTTATCCAACCTTTCATACCAAGCCCTTGGGGCTTGCTTCAATCCATACAGTGCTTTCTTCAACTTGTAGACCATATCTCTATGATTAGATAATTGAAATCCATCCGGTTGTTCAATGTACAGCTCTTCTTCTAAGTCACCATTCAAGAAAGCAGATTTGACATCCATCTGATATACTTTGAAATCTTTGAAGGCAGCAAATGTAAGAAATAGTCTAACTGCTTCAATTCTTGCCACCGGAGCAAAGGTTTCCTCAAAATCAATCCCTTCTATTTGAGAGTAGCCTTTACAGACTAATCTGGCTTTGTTTCTGATTACTTCACCAACTTCATTTAGTTTGTTCTGAAAGACCCATTTGGTTCCAATCACATTCTTGTTTCTAGGTCTAGAAACAAGATCCCAAGTGTGATTTTTCTCAATTTGCATCAACTCTTCCTCCATTGCTTTGGTCCAATTTTCATCATTGTAGGATTCATTTATTGTCTTAGGTTCAATCTTTGAAATCAGACAACATTCATATGAATTTAGAGCAATTTTCCTTCTAGTTTGCACACCTTTGCTTTTGTCACCTATGATCTAATCTTTAGAGTGGTTTAGTCTTACATACCTTAGAACTTTGGGAGTTTCTTGCACTTCTATTTCTTGATCAGGCTCATTTGGACCAACCTCTTCTTCTTGATTTACTGGATCAGTCTGAATCTGATTTTCAGAGGAGGATTGAGCACCTTGAACCAGAGAACCATTCTAATCATCTTCATCATATTCATAAAACCTTGAGGGCTTCTCAATTCCTTCATCAACCTTCACATTTGTACTTTCTATCATCTTTCTCAGTCTCTTATTGTAACACTGGTATGCTTTGCTTTGAGTGGAGTAACCCAAGAAAATTTCTTCATCACTTCTAGCATCAAACTGTCATAGATCTTCATCTCTTTTAATGTAACATTTGCTACCAAATACTCTGAAATATCTCACAGTAGGAGTTATACCAAACCAAAGTTCATAAGGAGTCTTATCGGTATTGCTTCTGATTTGAACACGATTGAGAGTATAGACTGCAGTGCTGACAGCTTCTCTCCAAAACATCTGGGGAACATTTGCTTCCATCATCATTGTCCTGGATGCTTCCTGGATGGTCCGGTTCTTTCTCTCTACTACTCCATTCTGCTGTGGAGTCCTAGGAGCAGATAACTGTCTCTTTATACCATGCTTCTCACAAAAATCTATGAATTCACTGGATGTGAATTCACCACCTCTATCAGACCTCAAACATTTCAGTTTCAGTCTAGTTTGATTTTCTACCATAGCCTTGAAGATTTTGAACTTCTCAAAAGCTTCTGATTTCTCTTTCAGAAAGGTAACCCACATCATTTAGGAATGGTCATCAATTAGTAACATGAAATATCTATCACCTTGCATACTCTTGATTCTTGTCAGACCACATAGATCAGTGTGAATTAATTCCAATAATTCGGTAGAGGACTGATCCTTATTTTTGAATGAGACTCTTCTCTATTTACCCAGCTGACATTCTTTGCACAAGCTATTTGTGGCTTTCACCAATTTTGGAAGATCTCTTACAACCTGAGTATTGCTTATCTTGATAATGTTATCAAAATTTACATGACACATCCTTCTATGCCATAACCAACTCTGATCAACTTGAACAAACAAACAACTTTTATTAGAACTAACTAGATGGAAGATATTACCTTTTGTTTGAGTACCGGATGCAATCTCAGTTCCAAAGCTTTCAAAGATCCTGCATCTTCCATTTTTGAACCAGAGATCATAACCTTTGTCTACCAACTGTCCAACACTGAGAAGATTGTGCTTCAATCCTTCAACATACAGTACATTACCAGTTTTGCTCTTTCCATCAAAAGAAATAGTTCCCCTATCTCTGATTCTACCAGCAGAATTATCACCAAACTTTACCATTCCTCCTTCATACCTTTCCAAGTCTAGGAACTTATTTTTGTCACCTATCATATGGTGAGAGCATCCACTATCAATAACCTAATTATCCTTTTCTTCAACTTGGGCAGCCAAAGCTCTTTCTACAACCTTATGATTGACAGATTTAGAGGATATTGGATCTTCTTCCTTGATGGCAATAAACACCCATTCATTTCTGGATTTGTTACCTATTTCTGATTCATCATCTGTTACTCCTTTATTATCATCTTCTTCATGGACATAATAACAGTTCTTTTGGAACCTTTGTCTATTAGAATTTGACCTTGCAGATCTTTCCGGACATCTTGAAGCAAAATGACCAATCTTATTGCAGTTGAAGCATTTAAAGGGTAATTTTCCTTCATACTTACCGGATCCTCTTGGCAGTCTCTTTGCAATGAGGGCTTCAAGTTGAGTTGTTTCTACTTCTTCTTCTTCCATGTCTCTTCTTGCTTGATCATACCATGACAGCTTCATTGAAGAGTTTTCTCTCAGATCAAATCTTTGTTTACCTTTCACAGAGGCACTGGCTTTGAATGCAGATTCAGTCTTGGGGGGATCATCTCCAAACTCGGTCATTTCAAATCCAGCTAGTTTGCCAGCCAATTGGTCTCTTGTGACAGTTGTATGGGCTCTAAATTCATCAATGGCAGCAACCTTGATTTTGTAGACAGCAAGAAGGGATCTAAGAATTTTGCCAACAATCTCATTTTCATCCAAAATTCCACCAGCATTCCTAATTCCACACACCAGCTCATTTATCTTGGCATAAATGTAGTAATATTTTCATCATCTCTCATCTTCAGTCTTTCAAATTTCCCTTTGAGACTCTACAGCCTTGCACTCTTAACATACTCATCTCCTTCATGCAGAAGTTCCAATTTAACCTAGATCTCATAGGCAGTTGTTAGGTCAATAACATTTGAGAGTTCTTAGTCAGTCAATGTGCTTAGAAGAGCCTCTTTGGTCTGTAGATTGTTTTCAACATCTGTGATTTCATTTAGAGTTGTCAGACCACCCTATGGAGGTACATATGCTTTTGTGACCATGGATAAGTACACCTTTCCCATACACTCCAAGTGACATTTCATGTGACCTTTCCAAAGAGAGAAGTTGGTTCCATCAAACTTCAGACTATCCTTCTTGTATGACGACATCCTGGATCTCCTCAAGTGGTTAAGCTCCTTTTAGAGGAACTTGGCTCTGATACCAATTGTTGATAACTGAGAGGGGGGTGAATTAGTTATCCTAATTTGCTTCTAATTCAAACACTTAAATCCACTTTGTTATTTAATAGCATAGAAGTTAATCATTCATAAAATCATAAAGCATAGACACCAGAGCAGATACACATCAACACATGAGACACCAAGATTTTGACGTGGAAAAACTGATCAAGGGAAAAACCACGGGGTGATTAACCCAAGGATTATTCTATGTTAGAAGAATAAGAAAAATAGATGGCACATGCCAATTAGGGCTCACTGCTCACAAGAGGCACACTGCCTATAAGAGACACACTGTCTACAAAGTAACAAGTATCACAAACTTGAATTAGAGATTGACATCTTTACCATGCTTGGATCAATTCCATTTAAGCCCGAAGACCTCTGCTCTACCTTTTGCTCTTTCACTATACCACTCTCATCCACTCCAAGACACACTTCAAAATGAATTCACAATCCCTTATTTATACAAGGCATCGACTTAGGAACAATCATCTAAGTCGGCAAACACCTATACGATCATTCGTAAGACATGTAATACATCTGGTCGGCTAGTCTCAGGAAGAACACCAACAACCGGTGGTCTTTACATCAAATCCAAACTCTAACTTCAATGTGGACTGCCAATAATAATTGTGCATGATCCAAGGATCACCAAAACCTTTCCTGAGTCACCAAGAACATCCACACTTTATCAGCTTACTGGAATTCTTCTCTTCTTCATCTAGAACTTCAAGAACACAGTCTGTCGCCACTGTCATAATGAGAAAGGTGCTTCTAGACCTCCAAACCATGAACAAATCTAGTTGTCACTTCAAACTAACTTCTTCAACAATCCTGTCAATCCGCAGAATGAGATAATGCAATTCCGGAGCTCACCGGACCAATATGTGACACTCTATCACCACTGAACATCTATTGGAACCGGTTCTACTAGAGAGACCATAACTTCTTCATATCTTCATGCGGACCTCTGAAATCTTGACTGAAGCATCTCAAGACTCATATCTAAAAACCTTTTAAACTGCATCCTCTAATCTTCATCTTATCTTGGCCTTTTACCTTAAAGTCATCATTGTTCTTCACTGTTCCTAATTGAGACTAATTTTCTCAATATCCTCAGCACACAGCTCATCTAATCCTTCTCATTAATGCAATATGAGTATGTTGACATCAATGACAACACTGGTTATCCTCATACTTGCAACAACATTAATGTTCCTTACCTCGTTTGCAAATAATTCACCATCACCAAATACTTGTAAGCACTTTATATTCTTCTTCCTGGCCCATTGCAACCAGTGTATGAGTGCCTCATATTTAGTTATATTGGTAGTACATATAAATGCAAATCTAAATGCTACATAGTACTCATTTTCAAGTGAAATGAGCATAGCTCCACCACCGGCACCAACTTTGCTTCTTGCTCCATCAAAGTACAACTACCATAAATCATTATTTTGTTGTCTCTCTTGTTATTTCTACTCATTTTCTCCTTTCATAAGATTAGAAATAAGGTGATTTTGTTTGTGAATCATGTAGATGCCTAACCCAGCTTCCTTCAATTGCTTGTAGGGCTCAGCTTCATGGTTTTTAGATGCCCATTCATCTAAAAATAGGTCTGCTATGTTCTCAATTAGGGTACTATTCTCATGAATAGTAGGCTGCTCCTCATCATGATAGGTCAAATTAGCATTAACAACACTAGGTACATAAGGTTCAATGTGGTCTTTGGCAATATTTTCATACTTCATAGTCACTCTTGTACCGTACCTTGTCCTAAAGCACATATGTGACCAATCAACTGATAGATAACCTCCTAACTTTGTTGTGAAATCCATGGAAAGGCACAAGGCAAAGTATGGGGGAAGATCTATGACATATATATCTTGCGGGATTGCAAAGTTTGGGAAAGCATGCAAGGTAAGGTCCAGGATTTTGATCACTCCAAGGGTATTGATGGATGAACCATCTATATGTGTCATAGGTTTGGACATTGGTTCATAAGTTAGTCCTAACTTATCCACTATCCATTTTGGCATCACTGACATACTAGCTCCTAAATCAATCATACAATTATGCACAAAGTTTTTACCAATTATCAATGAAACATAAAATGGTGTAGGTTTGACCTCCTTGGCTTGTTGTTCATTCTGAACTAGTGGTTCATTAGTAAGTACTTCCCTAGGATGGTCTCTTGGCTGGTCTTGATTGGTCTCATTGTTCACAAAAGTATTAGATAAGGCCTTTTGTAATAAATATTTTTGGCCTGCAAAAGACAATGAGTCCCACAAAGACATGCTTGCATTTGCCTTTTTTCATGTAATCTATAATATTAAAAGAACATGAACCAACCTTTGGTTGTGCCCTTGAAGCAGCAAGATCTTGTTGTTGTACTTGTTGTGGCTGTCCTCTAGGTTGATTCTAGGTTGGAATAGGTTGTCCCCTTGGTAAAACATGAACATTTAACTGTTGTGATGGACCAACAACTCCTTGTTGGCTTGATTGAGCCTAATTTTGGCCCCTTCTAGCTTGTTGTCCTATATCAATAGCTCTCTTTTTGGCTCTCATGTTAGCTACTATGGACTGGGTAGATTGATTTTGCCCCTGTGTATGATAAACCCCACAAAACTCCTCACCTTGTCAATTCATGAATGTTGCACCAGGCTGCTCCTATTCGAGATTGTAAGCTTGCTTTTCTGAAACTTCTTGTACAATACTTTACTGAACAACAGCATTATTTTGCACTATTAAGGCATGATTAATCATGCCATTTGAGCAGGTTGATTGGCTGTGTGTTTGGTTACAGGGGTAACACCAATCGTACTCTTTGTGCCATATTATTTTGCACTGGTATTAACTCTCTAGATGAGCTAGCAACATGCTGGTTGTAAGGATGATAAGATCTTGTGTTGAAATTTCTTCTTTGGCCTTGATTTTCAGGCTAATATGAAGGTTTGTTCTGCTGGTTACTTTGTTGGTTATGTTGGTTATTTTTCTTCTAGTTCTAATAAGGAGCCTGATAAGGTCTATAAATTTGATTTGGCTACCTTTCTATGCTTATCAAATCCTTGCCGATAGTTTGTAATAGCTCTGCTTGTCCCTGTAATAGCTCTATTTGCTTTTGCATTAAATCTATTTGCTTTTTTTGACTCTTGAGATGGGGTTGGGGCAGTGTTTGTTTGGGCTATAATTTGATAATTTAGATCTAGTACAGTAGGTATAGCAGTAAGAGGAGGGATTTGCAATGGGATTGATGGCTGTATTTCTAGAAAAATAGGCATTGACAGCCTTGGGGATATTTTACCAGCCTGAATCAGGTTGTTTTCAGCTCTTATAGCAACCTCATAGGCACCTGGCAATGTGGTACCACCCATTGACTAGACCATTGCTGCAATATCATTTTTTATAGCTTTAAGAAAGTATAGAAATGCATGTTCATTAGTAGGTCATACCGCTGCTGGTATTCTATCCCAAGTCTGCTAAAAATGAAAGTTGAAATCAGCCATATGCTCCTGTGGAGCTCTCTTTATTGTGCTAAGTTTTTAAACCAACGATAAGTTGTCTGACTTATCTTCAAATTGTTTTTTCAAAGCATCCCCCAACAAATCCCATGATGTAATTGAACCTACAGCCAATCCTCTACACCACTGAAGGGCTTTACCCTTTAGAGATGCAGCCAACAGTCTCACTTCAACATTCTCTTGCGTTATGTGATGGACTGAACATAACGTAGCCACATCTTTTATATGTTCAATTGGAGTAGTTTGGTCTTCACATGTGAAGAATGGTAAGCCTCTCAGGGCTGCCACCAGAATGTCATCATGTGCTGCAAGCAACAATGGGTTGCCATCATTGAATTGCACAAAAGGATATCTTCTTTCCATTGGTGGAGGTATAGGAGTTTGTGGAGTTTGTATTTGAAGATTTAATGGGTTGCCATCATTGAATTGCACAAAAGGATATCTTCTTTCCATTGGTGGAGGTACAAGAGTTTGTGGAGTTTGTATTTGAAGATTTATCACCAAATTTCTTTGATCAAACTCTGCAGACCTGATACTAGGAGGAGTAGATTGAGTTCTCCCTACTGGACTAGGTGTTCTTATTGTTATTCTACCTTTTCTTCTGGAGGTGACAGTTGTAGATACTCTAACAGAGTTGAACTTCCTCTTGTTTGGACCTTTCTCATTTTCTATATTCATTGGATCTACAAAAAATAGGATTTTGAGTCGCCAAGTATGTTTTTTTACCTCTAAAAGGTTGAAACTCTATTGTGCATACCAAAATAACAAAGAAAAATGTGTTTAAGTGGCCTGAAACTGTGTTTAGAGTCCCACCAGGTGTGCCAAAAACTGTTGTCATGAAGGATTGCACCCTAAATGCCAAGCCTTTACAAGCTTGGCAATCCCATGCAACATGGGAACATTCTCAGACTGTGGGTTTGTCTATTAAAAGAATGGACCTCTGAAAGAGATAACTCCCTTTAAATGCCCCTATGGATCTGTAAACTGACGAGGAAAAGAGATAGAAGAATACTTGAATAAACTGAAACTGAACTAAAAATCTATCCTAAAGGGGGTGATGCACCAATATTTTAACTCTAATCTGCAATATGATTCACAATTACTCTTCAACACACCTATTCTTATAACTCAAACTCATCAATTTTATTACAAAACTATTTCATAGAAAAGCATGAAATGACTTGCTTAATCTATAACCTATAATAAAATTAAACTTTGTATACTTGCATTCAAAGAATGAGACAGAAAACTTAGAGGTTTTATGATAAAACATAGTAAATTCCTATCAATCAACTCAACATGAGACAAGACACCTGAATCTAAGTAGATGAACACCTGATTGTATTGATAAATAGAAGGAATGCTCTGCAAAATGATAATGAATTTCTAGAAAATAAATTGTTACAACTGTATAAACTATAAAATGGTTGAGTTGCAAGACAATTTCTTTCTGCAATGTGCAAAGGCAAGGAAAAAGCAAGACCTAAGAAAACATTATGAGCTTTTTCCCCTATAATACAAAAGTTGTCCCAAAAATGGTAAAAGGGGGTCAACTCTAGCTCAACTGGACTCCAAAATATGCAAGAATGAGTCTGAAAAAGCAACTCCAAGTTGTTGGGTGAGCACAAGAGAAAAGCCTAAAATTAAGGACCCAAAACTCCTCAAAGATGAGAAAAAATAGCTCAGAACTCCACCTCCAAAGATAGTTGACCCAAAAGAATGCCAAAATTAGCTCAATTGACTTCAAGCAAAAATAGAAAACAAAAATAACCTATTTTTACAATTATTAAATGCAATCCATGTGATTGCTTTAATAAGTGTTCTGTAATGCTTATTTCTCCTCTAGGTTATTGCATAACAAGTATTAACACAATTTATAACATTATTGTGCTTAATAATTGTTAAATTACATTATTTTAGTCTTTTATTTATGCAAAAATATAAAAGGGGTTGCACATTTCATACAATAGCCCTTAAAGAAAAAAAAATTACCTCCTCTATTCTCCATGCAAAAAAGAAACTTTCAATCTGCCCTTTGACTCATAAAAGCATATAGCCCATACTCAGATTTGCCTAGGGCAAATAACCAAGTCAAAAGAAACATTATAACCCCTTTCTACTTCATACCTTAGCTATAATTTGTCTTTGATTGTTTTAAGGTTTCAAAAGGTTATGAGAATCATTAAAGGACATCAAAACACCCTCAAAAGGCATCATCAACCCTTATAACTCCCACGGGCTTCTTTGAACTCATTAGACAACATCATATCTCATAGGTGTTATGAGCTTCATGTCTTGACCACGGGGATAATTGATTCTTTTTTCATGATTCTAACTTTAAAAGTCAAAAAGCACTCTTCTAGGGTTCGGGCATGAGACAAAAACAGACTTGAAACCCTAAGACTTGTCATTTTATAACTTTCACTTCTCAAACTGCTATTGAAGTGCCACAATCATCACCATGAGGGTTTCTGAGGGTTTGAAGGACCATTATCATGCTTTTGAAGGGAGTTTTCATGTTGTTCCAGACTTTTATTCTCTATTGTGGTAAGTCATCCTCAACATATTCTTGTGTTTCAACATATTCCTGAGTTTTTTGCATGAGGAAATGGTGGAAAAGCACTCTTGAACTGTTATTTCTTTTGAAACTATGAATAAATCTCTATATTCTGTCACTTTTTCTGATTAAGATTTAAAAAACATATTTTCCTTATCTCCATGATGAATGCTTCTCTGGTTCTGTGAAGGAAATTATGAAAAAATGGGCCTTTTCTATATATTGTTGCTCCTCTATTGTGAACTTTCTTTTATTTCATGGTTCCTATAGCAAAGTGATAGCTCTTTCTCTGCATGGGCTTTGTGAAAGGCTATGATGAAATTTTGCATCCTACTATGATTTTGGAATGTGGAAAGCACCTCATATTTATCTATTCCTATAGCTTCTCCCTCATCTGGAACTGTTTAAACTTGCAGTCTCTAAAAAACCCTATTAGGGTTGCATGGAGTTAGAATACTTTGGATGCATGAAATAGAGAGAAACTTTTCTTGTTTGACATCATTTCATAAGAAAGAAAAAATCCAAGGTTTTGTTTGTCCTTTTCAGACTCTAGCTAGGGTTTCACATTTTTAAAGAACTTGTTGTCTCTATGTGAAAACCCTTGCTAGGGTTTACCTTCTCACTATGGCTTAAGAGGTAACAAAAATACTTGTTTCATGTGTCATCTCCTTGAATATGTGAAAAGGCGGTTGTTCATACTCACTGTAAGGCTTTGACTATGTATATTCTCATCCTCTGCTAGGGTTTTTAGTATCAAACTAGAGGAAAATAGTTTGGTGCTTCCTGTAGACTGTAATTCTTTTCATGAAACTATATTTCATTGTCTACTTCATAATTTTTCCTATCTACAGAGGGAAAACCACTCTCACTACTGCACTTTTATACTTATAGTTGTCATCATGGAGCTCCCTTAATAGTTTTATTACATGTCTCAGCTCTTTATACCTTTAGTATTGAATAGGTATGAGCTCCTGTTGCTTCTACTCAACTATACCTTTTAGATCTGCACTTTGTATATCATTAGAACCTACCCCTTTATGATTGCCTTCATCTATGTACTATGACAGTCACATCATTGAATGCTCTAATTCTTTCTTTACCTTCTTTACCTCATTTCATGATCATGCCAGACTATGAGCATAACCTCTTTGATGCTTGTAAAGGTGAGGCACTTGTGCTTTGTTTCTTATAGGCTACAACTTGTTTATGCCAATACCACTATGCCTTAAGACTCTATTGCTCCTATAGATGCTCATTTTGATGGTTTGTTGCTATGACTACCCCAAAGAGATAAAATGGAAAAAAATTGTTCATTTTGACATAGACCATTCTTGAAGACCCATAATGATATAAGGCTTTATGATGTGAGCCTCTCTTCAAGGCTTTGATATTATCATCTTGTGACTGCCATGCGTCTTATATTTGCTTTCATTACTAGAATCACTGTCACTTCCTCTAACTATTGGAGTAGATGATATTGAAGTTTGGAGACTGTTCTAATCTATATTTCATGACAATGATAACCCCTTTTTGGGTGCATCTTTGTGCAGCTTTCTCACTTCACTATGATGTCTATACTTTGATTCCTCATGATGCCTACAGTACATGTTTGGTCCTTGTGTTTCTTTTAGATCTCTTCATGAAGTTTTCACAACCACTTATATGCTAGAACCCATTTCAGATATCTTTGGGTATCCTTCATTGTCTTAACTCAAGCTTTGATAAATTCCAATGATTGTCTCAAACCTATTCTAGGTCTCTTTGTCTTGTTGGTGACTATGGCAGGCATATGATAACATTATCTTGTCTTTGGACCTTTAAACTTTATGGTAACTTCTCCATACTATCGTGATTGTTCTCTTTCATTTGACACTCCTATGACTTCTATTTGCCACCTCTTGACTACTCTTGATCCCTTTTCAACTATCACTTGGGATAACTATGTGACTACTTCCTTGTATGCATCTGTACTTTGTGTTAGCAATCTTTGTTGGTGAAGGCATTATTGGTGAGTGCCCCATCATTCATGATATCCCCTTGTGACTGATACTACATCCATCTTATGATTGTTTTTTCATGTGAACTGCTATATGAATGTGATTCCTTGTTGATTGTTCATCATTCCTCCTATAGCAAAAGATTGTTCTTCATGCATGATGGTTGTTGCTCCTGTATAAGTTCCTGAACCTCCTTGTGATGGTTTCTTGGACTAGCTCTTGTTTAACAAAGCATTGATTGTGTCAGTCATGTTGTGAATGCTACTAGCTTGAGATGATTGTTCTTTATTATTTCCAGTACTGATATTAGTCGTTATGGGCTGCTCCAGACATGCTTTATGACTGTCTTGATACAAAGGACTACTCTTGTCATGTAGCATGATGAAGAATCTTCCTTCACTTCTTTTACAGACCTCACACCTCTCATATGTAATGCCTTTGCTACTCCTTTGAGATATGGATTGTCTTCATTCATTATGACTATCCTTTCCTTCTTAATTACTGTTGTCCACACATGTCATTAATGATTGATTTTCATGAACCTGTACCTGCATAGTGAACAATCTAGTTAGATAAAAACATAGAGGTTGAAGCCTCTCTCTGATTGTTTGATCTGATCTTCTCTTTCATGTTTCATCTTGATTTGATATATGCATCTGATGTATGTTTATCTCTTTCATTTTGTTGATCAAGTGTAAAGTAACAAGTACATTTTGAATTATTGTATATAGAAGTAGAGGTGAAACCCTGAGCTCTCTAACATCATGTTTACTTCCTCCTGCAGGTTCACCTGGAGCTATCACTAGGACAGCTGGAGATGCTGATGCAGACAACAGGATTCGTCATTCACTCAAGTAATGAAGGGTCCCACCTTTTCTTTTATATGCTTTGTCTTACTTCCACTGTACTTTTTATTGTGCATTAAATCACATACAGTTACTCCCACAACTTGTGTGGGACCATATAAACACTTCTCTTTTGACTATAAAGAGTTATTTCATGCAAAATGACTTGTGTATAATTCCTCTTTCTTGTAAATCAATTGCATAACATTACTGAACATTATTGCATGTGATAAGTGTTTATAATCATGGAAACTTGACAAAGTCATATGTACCTTTCTAAACTGTATCAAACTGTGATGGATGAACTACAATGAACAAAACTGAAACATGATCCACAATTATTAGTTTAGCTTCAATTTCACCTGTCAATCCCTAAATACCTCCTGCCCTGTTGGGGCACTCTTCATCTTATTTGGCTCATGTAACATCTCTAATTGAGTTGCTACATTATCTTGGTAACATGATCCTTGAAAAGTCCTCCATCGAGATAGTAGATGTTTTAGGATGGCTTGGGAATTTGAGTTTTCCGTTACCCTTTCCTTTGAACCTCTCTTCTTCTCCAAAGCAACAAAGAAACTGTTGTTACAGCCTAACCTAATTGGTTGCAAAGCACAATTTGGTAACATTTTTGGCTACCTCTATGCTAGTTTTGCCTGCTAAAACTCTCAAGGCCAGTTGCCTAGTATATCCATTGGGTAATAGAGTCTTCCTTTAGCCTAAAACACTTAGAAAACCTTTTCTAACTCGGCGGCTAGATAAACAACAACAACAGAAACAAAATGAAAACAAAACATTGATGGCTCTAAATAGGACGAGCCAACTGTGCATCAGCACTTCTTGCAAAAAATAAAATTGAAATGAAACTATTGTTCAACCAGCACTTATTAGCTGAAAAAACTACTCTACTATGATACAGTGTTGAACTTTTGCTTCTCAAAAACAATGTTTGAGGTGAATCCCATTAACTGGGATAGGTAACACCTCTCCTTCCATAGTGGCCAGCTGAAAAGCATTGTGTTGTTTGCATTCAGCAATCATGATTGGGCCTGTCCACATAGCATAAAACTTGTTGTGCTTACCAGGTCTACTTTTTAACTCATCCCACTTGAGAACTGTTTAGGGTGAAATATGAAGAGGGTTTGTTTAGGGTTTGATTTTGATGGTTTGTGTTGATCCTCCTTTCACCACTAAACATTCATGGACTTTCAGCTGAGTAGAGGAACATACTATAGGCCTTCTATCACTTGGAACATAGGGGAAGATTGGAATTGTATGATTTTGTTGTTCAATTAAGTCTAATTATGCTCAAAACCCTAATTACATGAATTCGTGAACAAACAGACAAATTACGGAAAATGATTGCACACAAAGATATCAAATGACAATCAAATGCGTACCAGATTTCAAAGTTTGTAAAGAGGAAAAGTTGGGGACTAATGAGCGGGCACCCTAGTCCAATGCCACAGTTTTTGTCAAGATCTGGGAATCTTGTCTGCAACTTGTTCCTGTTGTTAGTTGCGGGATCTAGAGGACTAATGAGTGGGTGTCTGAGTCTAGGTCCCTATTTTCTTCTCTAATCTGTAATTCTGACAGTCTATAATACTCTCCTGCAACTCCACTTTTTCTTCTTTCGCAACCTGTAACCTGCAATCATGAAAAAATGGGCTGGGGTTTGTGGTGTTTAGAGACTTGTCTCAATCAAGCCCCGAAGAGACATTCAAGTCTTCCAAACACCTTTGTCAGATAAAGAGTGCGTATCCCTGTGGGATAGAGGCAAAATTCAAATGATAAATGATTGAAAACACAATTGATATCACCTTGTAGTGAAGATCTCATGGAAGGAAGATGCTCTTCATGCCATGAGGAGATGGATGCCAAATCTGTAAATACAAACACAAGAACAACACAAATTCTACTCTGCAACACAATGAATGCCTTGAATCACTTTCACAAAAGCTTGTCAATTAAAATATCCATCTAGTTTATAAATGATAACCTAATCATGCTTATATATGCAACTACAAACATTCCCGCTAAGAATTTCATAATTCAAACTTATCGTGTCAGCATAGGACCTAAATAACAATCATAAACTAAAATTTTGAAATTGGTCCCGACCTAAAATAGGGCAGGACTAGGACACGGGCACCCAAGTCCTCCCCTCCCCCATTTTAGGCAGGATTCATGTTAAGTGCATCCCCTGAGTCCCATTTGCCATGAAACTTTAGGGTTTTCTCATCGGGAGTCATCAAAATCATACAAGATGCTCTAAATGCATTCTAAAGGACTCGGGAGCTAAACCTTAAGAGGAAAAAGCCCCTAAGGTTAATTTTTCCAACATAACATTTAGCCCCCACTTTAATGTATGTATAAATGCAAGGCCAATACATGCATTAAAGTATGGTCAACAAACACAGCAAACACGCCAAGCACAGAGAAGATAGTAGCAAGCATGCAAAACATGGAGAAGACAGTTACAGTCATGCAAAACATGCAGAAGACAACATTGAAGACATGTAAAACACAGTGAATGCAGTGAATGCAATGAAGACAGTGATGATTTTCTTTTTATTTTTCATTTTCATATATATGAAATGCAGATGCAAGTACAAGGAAAGTAAACACACCACCCATAATGCAGGAGGAACTCATCGCCACTGGTCTTGAAACTGCATATGGGGCAATAGACATGCAATACAAATCAAGCACACCATACAAATCAAGCATGCCATACAAATCCCAAAGCATAGGAGGGACTCATCGCCATCGATCTTTAGACTATGCTTGGGAACAAACACGCAATACACACACACACTTGGAAGACACAGAGAAAACATGATAGACAAGCAATGGAGTGTTCCTATTTCTAGGTTCATCACCATCTCAAGCACATTACAGGCACACACCGACAATTGGGCTTCTCCACAACAATCATCGAAGACATGCTTAAGGGTTGAGTTAGTCACAAAAACCACTCCCCACCTCCACACAAGACTTTTTGAAAATGATAGGATGTGCACTCTCCACAAGAAATACACCATCCCCACCTCTGTAGAGGGCTTAAGATGAAAAGGATATACACAATATCCTACCTCCGCAAAGGGCTTAAATGATTGCAATAGATTTCAAACAAACCTTAGAGTGCAGGAGGGACTCATCGCCACCAATCTTTAAGACTGCACCAGAGAACAAGCACACTTTACTAGCATCTAAAATAGACATCTTACCTTATATATACCCCCACCTTAAGGTGCTTGATATCATGTACTAATGTCAATCATGTTAAGGTAGGTAGGAAACACACAAGGGAACACAAGCTCTCTCAAAGCCCATGCCCCCCAAAGGTGACATGTACATTACGATCGCCAAATGTTCCCACAAACACATTCCTGCAAGAAAAGTGTTAGCATCTATATAATCATGATAAAAAACAATGCATATGATCATTCATAAAGAGCCGAGGTTATACTACGAAGTCAAAGACTGAGTATAACTGTGGGGCTATACCGCAGAAATCTCAAACCTGAGTGTAACCAAGGCAAAATTCAAAGACAAACAAAGTGCACGGAGCAGTAGTATTGTTATGGTTTGTAAATGCGACAAGACAACATCAAGATCACATGGAGTGCTTCTACTAGCCAAGCATCAGATAATATGTATTCCAACCTCGTCGTCATGTATGGACTTGGTCCATTTATTGATTTCTCACTGAAGGGACACTAGGTCTGTATCAGTATAATATGTTTTTCGTCATCCACCTGCAAGATAGAAACACTAGAGGAAGGGAAACAATAAATCAAGAGAGGAGAAACAACTGCCTTGGGTACAATCATGTAGGAGGGTGCCCCCAAGTCACCAACTGAAATGCTATGTCCGTAAGACACAACACACAACAATTAAAAGTAGAGGAGAAGCAATATAGAAGAATGATGATACAAATAGAAGAAGGGTCACAACAAAGGCAGTCTCCTAGTATCCTAGACCTTACAAGAGAATTGAGGGTCATCCTAGGAGGCCTGAACAACACATAGCACATCATGGGGGAAACACAACATGAGAGGTAAAGGGTTAGAAATGCTTTCCTGTAGGGACAACTGGGCTAGCGGTCATCACGGATTTTGATCTTTACCTTAATGGTTAAGGCTTTATCTCTTCTTCTCTCTTCCATATGTTCCTGAGTTTGTGAGGGTATCCTTGTAGAAAAGGTATCCATTAGTGATGGCAAAGACAGGATATTGCCATTTTCTATTTCAGTTATAGGAGCTCTTGTAATTCCCTTTGAATGAGGTTGTTGAGGAACCCAAAAAGTGCCCATTTTAGTCCATATATAAGGTGTTGGAATACCTTGAGTTTGAGAGATAGTTTGTTCTTCAATGTCATGTGAAAGTTAATTGTTTTCCAAGGTATGTGAAGGTTCATGTAAAGATGCATGATCAATTTCTTTGTTTAAGATGTAATTGAGAAGTTCTTGAACATCGGGTGGTAAATTTTTAGTTTCATCAGGTTGAAGCAAATGTTCACAAAGGGAATCTGCGTCATCCAATGCATCATCTAGGCCAGGGAGAGTAGGGAGGGATAGAAGAGTAGTGTGAATAAATGTATCAATGATTTTTTCTTCTTGTGCCAAAATATCCTCACTAAGTGGGGTTATGTTTGGACAAGTCTCTTTGTTCAGTAAATCACCCATTGCTATATCATTCTCATAGGTCTCAAAAAGTATTTCCATTATGTCATCATGAAATGAAGGGAGAGAGGGAAAAATATATTCACTAATACTTTCCCCGTGGTTATTTTTCAGAAATGAAATTAGTGGGATTTTCCAAGATTGAAGGGAAAACACCCACGATAGTGAGAAAGCTTTCAAAATAAGCTATTGTTCGAAGGATATCACAGGTAGTGCTCACATTCATGTCAATACCATAGATGTATGGTATTTGATGCAAGACTTGAGAATGTTTATCAGTGAATTTGAAAAAGTTATCATAATTCATAATGTACTCAAATAAATCTTCCAAGGATGAATGATTAAGAGAATCCATGAATGCAAAACTGTGTGAAAATGACCTAAAATGCTTGATTGTTCCAACTTTTTTCAATGCAAATAAGTCAAAGAAAAGGTGTTGTAATGAAATTGATCAGGGGAAGCAAATAATATGTTTGATATGAGTCCAATAAATCAATAATATCCTTCACAACATGTTTTTGATGCAAATCTAGGTGATGACAAGTCAAAACCTAGTGAAAATACACTAAAATATGTAATTTTTCACAAATTTTCAATGCAAAGACCCAATAAAAAGGGTGTTGTACAGAATTTTAGGAGGTGTAGTATATTATAGCAGTAATATCAGTTGCCTAAAGCCATAATATCAATCACAACACATTTGGAGTGAAAATCTAAGTCAAACCCTAGGGAAAATATAGTCAAAATATGCAATTTTTTCACCAAATTTCAATGCAAAAAGCCAATAGAAAGGGTGTTGAAAAGACTTTTAGGAGGGTCAGAAGATAATAACCCTAATAATAGCCATTTAGTGCAGAAAAATCCTTTACAACTTGCCTATGGTGCAAATCTAGAGAGACGATAAGGCCAAAATCTAGTGAAAAATCAAGGTTTTCAAACACTAGGTATGAAATTTTGTAAGCAAACCACTATGATGCAAAACTACAGTTATAAATCAGTCCTAATGCATGTTTTAAAAGGGTAGTAAAATATGAAACAAGATTTTGACTAAAAACCCCAGCTAATGCAAAACTAGGTTATATGAAAAAATGCAAAATTTCAAGCAATTTTTAATAATTTGATCATGAAAATGCAATCTAAATGAATGTTGAATGAAAAAATTTTGTATTTTAAATCAGATCTGATGATAATGACAGAAATTCAGTGCAAACTAATTCAAATTATTTGAAAATGCAAGCTAAAAATGCCAATTTTTTTCAAATTTTTCCAATTTTTTAAATTTTTTGTAATTTTCCAAATGCAATAAGATGAACAATGATATGAATGAATGAAATGAATGTAAATCTGAATCACAACACTCATCAAGGTACCAAAAATTTCAAAAACACAGGTACACCAAAATGTTTAGGGTAAAATATGAAGAGGGTTTGTTTAGGGTTCATTTTTTATGATTTGTGTTGATCCTCCTTTCACAACTACAAGCCTTCTATCACTTGGAACATAGGGTAAGATTGGAACTATATGATTTTGTTGTTCAATTAAGTCCAATTATGCTTAAAACCCTAATTACATGAATTCATGAACAAACGGACAAATTACGGAAAATGATCGCACACAAAGATATCAAATGACAATCAAATGCATACTAGATTTTGAAGTTTGGAAAATGGAAAAGTCAGGGACTAATGAGCGGGTGCCCTAGTCTAGTGCCATAGTTTTTGTCAAGAACTAGGAATCTTGTCTGTAACCTTTTTCCTATTGTTGTAAAGATTTTCTAGTTGCAGGATCCAAAGGACTAATGAGCAGGCGCCCGAGTCCAGGTCCCTATTTTCTTCTCTAATCTGCAATTCTGACAATCTGCACTACTCTCCTGCAACTCCACTTTTTTCTACTTTTGCAACCTGTAACCTGCAATCATGGAAAAATGGGTTGGGAGTTGTGGTGTTTAGAGGCTTGCCTCAATCAAGCCCCGGAGAGACATTCAAGTCTTCCAAACATCGTTGTCAGATAAAGTGTGCGTATCCCTACGGATAGAGGCAAAATCCAAAGGATAAATGATGGAAAACATAATTGATATCACCTTGTAGTGAAGATCTCATGGAAGGAATATGCTCTTCATGCCATGAGGAGATGGATGCCAAATCTGTAAATACAAACACAAGAACAACACAAATTATGCTCTGCAATACAATGAATGCCTTGAATCACTTTCACAAAAGCTTGTCAATTAAAATGTCCATCTAATTTCCATCTAGTTTACAAATGATAACCTAATCATGCTTATATATGCAACTACAAACACTCCCACTAAGAATTTTGTAATTCAAACTTACCATGTCGACATAGGACCTAAATAATAGTCATAAACTGACACTTTGAAATTGGTCTTGACCTAAAATAGGGAAGGACTAGGGCATGAGCGCCCAAGTCCTCCCCCCCCCCAATTTTAGGTAGGATTCAAGTTAAGTGCATCTCCTAAGTCCCATTTGCCATGAAACTTTAGGGTTTTCTCATCGGGAGTCATCAAAATCATGTAAGATGCTCTAAATGCATTCTAAAGGACCTAGGAGCTAAACCTTAAGAGGAAAAAGCCCCCAAGGTTACATTTTCTAACATAACAAGAACAATGTCTCCTTCCTTGAAAAATTTGAATCTTTCCCTCCTATCAAATGTCCTCTTCATTTGCATCTGGTACATCTCCAACTATTGGGTTGTTTGTTTCCTTATCTCTTACAACTCCATTAACTCAACTAGTCATACTTCCATAGGACCATCCTCCATGAATTCAAGCTCTTTCATGAGGTTTAGAGCTAGTAGCTCAGTTGAAATAGGTAGCTTAGCTTCCCTACCATAAACTAGCACAAATGGAGATTGACCTATTGACCTTTTAGGAGTCACTCTGTCAGCCCATAAGGTTGATTTCAACTTTGAATGCCAGGTTCTCTGATTATCTTCTATTGTTTGTTTGATGATCCTGATGAGGTTTTTATTACTGGACTTAGCCTATCCATTCCCCTGAGGATAGTAATTTGATGAGGTGCTTAAGTATACGCCATGTTTGATGGCCCAGTCAGTTATTTTTATGCTGACAAAAGCTAAGGCATTATCTGAAATGATTGAATCCAGTACACCAAATCTAGCTACTAAGTCTTCATAGAAGTTCAAAATAGCACTCTCATTAGCCTCTTTCAAATCTACTACTTCTATCCACTTAATAAAATACTCTATGGCTGTTAATATCCTCTTGTCACCAAAACTTGAAGGTGGATTAATGGTTCCAATAAAATCAAGACCCCACTTGGTAAAGGTTTGATCAACTGAAATGGGTTGTAGTGGCATGGCTGCTAATCTCTGTTTGCCTACAAAAATAGCATATTTCACACACTTTCTTACCTAGGTATGTGTTGGCAAATGGTCAGTGCTCCCCATGAGATTCATGACATGGGCTAACCACCTCCCATGGATTCATTAACTCTGGCGCTTGTATCAGAAATTGACAAGTTGAACTTTTGGTTTAACGACAATCGTGGGCCAACAATTGGTATTAGAGAGAAAGGTCACAGGTTTGAATCCCCCCGGGTAACACTAGGGGTAGTTTGTTGGCAAATGGTCAGCGCTCCCCATGGGATTCATGACATGGACTAACCGCCTCCCGTGGATTCATTAACTCTGGTGCTTGTATCAAAAATTGACAGGTTGACCTTTTGGTTTAACGGCAATCATGGGCCAACAGTATGCACATCTTTGAAAAGAGATGGCCAATAGTACCCATCCATGATTTTTAAGGCTATTGTTTAGGCTGCAAAGTGACCACCAGCTGGTCCATCATGAAACTCATGCAATACTTTATCAATCTGATATGTTTCAATGCATCTTAAGAGCACTCCATTATAGTATTTTCTAAACAAAATATCATTGACAATAACACATGGAATGGATTGCAACCTATAATACCTTCTTTTTGCTACACTTAGCCCTATTGGGCACTCTCCAGTCTCTAAATAATGCATCATTTCTCATATCCAGCTAGTGTTCTTGGCTGGAACAGTAGGTACAGTAGTATTATCGGCCATTAAAACCACTTCTTCTAGCAGTTTTGCATCATTTTATGTAGTCTCAGCTAGTTGTTCACATAGTCCTTTACCCCAAATTAGCTTGGTAACTTTGATGTCAACATCATACTCCATCATTCTTGTTTTCCAACTAGTTCATTTATCTCCTAAATCTTTACTCAGTAAGAACTCTTTCACGCTTGAATGGGCAACCATCAGCTGAATCTTATTATTAGATAACATGTGCCTGGATTTTTTAAGGCTTCTTATGATAGCAAGTACATGTTTTTCAACAAATGTGTACCTTTGCTCATAGCCTTCTAAACCTTGGCTAAAAAAGGCTATTGGTTGCTCCTAGACTTCTTTGTTTTGCTGAGTCAGCAAAGTAGAGATAATGTCAGCTACTCCATAGGTATACAAAATGAAATCTTTTCAAAAATCTAGGTTTATTAATGTTGGAGATGCAGCTATAGTTGCTTTGATGTCTTCAAATCTATTCTTCCCTTCTTTAGTCCAGCTAAAACCAATGTTCTTTTTCAACATGGCCATTAGAGGCTTCAATAAACTTGCAATATTTGGAATAAGCCATCTAAAAAAATTGATTCTACCCAAGAAACTTTGCAGACCCTTTTTATGGGCTGGTAAGGGTAAGGTAGAAATAACACTTACTCTTTCTAGATCAATTGTTATCCCATGTTTGGAAACAATATGACCAGGTAACTTGCCCTCATGGATAGCAAAGATACACTTCTTCGGATTGAGTAAAGCTCCATATTCTCTACATCTTTCAAAAACCTGTCTAAGATGGGAAATGTGATCTTTGGCATCCTTAGAAAAAATAATAATATCATCTAGATACACCAAAACAAATTTATTCATTATGCCCTGAAAAGCCATGTACATGGCTCTTTGAAAGGTGGCTCCTGCATCTGACAACCCAAATGGTATCTTCTGATAAGCCATAGTTCCCCATTTGGTTGTAAATATTATTTTATATTGGTCTTCCTCTTTGACCAAAATCTAGTTATACCCTAAAAAGCCATCCAGCAAAGAAAACCTTTTAGAACCTGAAACCACTTGCAAAATCTGTTCCATTGAGGGTAGCATTGTAGTGATCTTTCAATGATGCTCTATTCAGGTCTCTAAAATCAAGACACAGCCTGATCTCACCATTTTTCTTCCTAACAAGTGCTGGATTGGACACCCAGGAAGTGTGTTTAATTGGAAAAATGATGTTTCTTTGAATCAGCTTGTTCAATTATGTTTTCATCATAACTTCTAGCTTGGGGTTAAGAGGCCTTTGCTTCTACCTCACTGGTTTTGCACCTGGTTCTAGCTCTATAGTATGATGATCTCGCTTAGGGTTAAAACCTTTGAGTTCTTTGTACTCCCATGCAAAAATATCATTAAACTCTTGGCATAATAACACAAAAGCATGCTTATCTTCAGCTGTACATACCTTTCCTAACTTTAGAAGTTTGGATTTGAAAATCTACACTGATTCATAGTGCTCCTCCTTGATAAGTATGCTAGATTTATCCTTCCTTAGCTGATCATCTGAATTAAAAATTGATTATAAAGTAACTAAACCTTTTGGCAGCCTATTTGTCTTAAGTTGAACAATCTTGTCCTCAAATTGTTGTTGCAATTTCTGATGATTACCAACTGAAAACTCAGCTTCCTCTATGAGAAAATTTTCTATCTAGTCATCACATTCAAAAACCTACCAATGCATGTTATTGTTAGGTACTGATGGTCTAACAACCACTTTTACATATTATTGTTGCTCAGTATTTCTAATTTCTTTGGGTATATCGAATTGAGCCCCCATCGCTGCAAATTTATCAGCCTATTTATTCTAGTTTCTAAGCACGGACAGCAGGTTAAAAGCATCAAAATCTTCAATTAAGTTCCATATTCGGTGCTTATATGACTTTAATAAGTCATTTTTGGTGACATTAATGTTCCTTACCTAGTTTAAAACTAATTCATTATCACCAAAGACCTATTAGAACTTTATATTCTTCTTCCTGGCCCATTCCAAGCTGTGTATGAGTGCCTTGTATTCAGCTATATTGTTAGTATAGCTGAATGCAAATCTGAATTTTGTATAGTACTTCTCATTTTCAGGTGAAATGAGCATAGCTCCACCACTGGCACCAACTTTGCTTCTTGTTCCATCAAAGTACAGCTGCCATAAATCATTATTTTGTTGTCTCTCTTGATGTTTCTACTCATTTTCTCCTTTCATAAGATTAGAAAGAGGGTGATTCTGTTTGTGAATCATGTAGATGCCTAACCCAACTTCCTCCAACTACTTGTAGAGGTCATCTTCATGGTTTTCAAATGCCCATTCACCTAAAAATAGGTCTGTTATGCTCTCAATTGGGGTGCTATTCTCATCAACAGGAGGCTACTCCTCTTCATGATAGGCCAAATTAGCATTAATAGCACTAAGTACATAAGGTTCAATGTGGTCTTTGGCAATATTTTCATACTTCACAGTCACTCTTATACTATACCTTGTCCTAAGCATATATCTGACCAATCAACTGACAGATAACCTACGAACTTTGTTGTGAAATCCCTGGAAAGGCACAAGGGAAAGTATGGGGGAAGATCTATGACATATATATCTTGCGGGATTGCAAAGTTTGGGCAAGCATGCAAGGTAAGGTCCAGGATTTTGATCACTCCAAGGGTATTGATGGATGAACCATCTAGTTATGTCACAGGTTTGGACATTAGTTCATAAGTCAGTCCTAACTTATCCACTATCTGTTTTGGCATCACTGACATACTATCTCATGAATCAATCATACAATTATGCACAAGGCTTTTACCAATTATCAATGAAACATAAAATGGTGTAGGTTTGACCTCCTTTTCTTGTTGTTCATTTTGAACTGGTGGGTCATTAGCAAGTACTACCCTAGGCTGGTCTTGATTGTTCTCATTGTTCATAGAAATATTAGATAAGGCCTTTTGTAATAAATCTTTTTTGGCTTGGGAAAGACAATGAGTCCCACAAAGACATGCTTACATTTGCCTTTTTCATATAATCTATAATATTAAAAGAACATGAACCAACCTTTGGTTGTACCCTTAAAGCAGCAGGATCTGCTTTCTATTGTACTTGTTGTGGCTATCCTCTTGGTTGATTCTAGGTTGGAACAGGCTGTCCCCTTGGTAAAACATAAACATTTGACTGCTATGATGGACCAACAGCTCCTTGCTGGCTTAATTGAGCTTGATTTTGGCCTCTTCCAGCTTGTTGTGCTATATCAACAGCTCTCTTTTTGTCTCTCGTGTTAGCTACTATGGACTGGGCAGATTGATTTTGCCCCTGTGTATGATTAACCCCGCAAAACTCCTCACCCTGCCAATTCATGAATGTTGCACTAGGTTGCTCCTATTTGAGAGTATAAGTTGCTATTCTAAAACTTCTTGTATAGTTTTTTGTTAAACAACAGCATTATTTTGCACCATTAAGGCCTGATTAATCATGCCATTTGAGCAGGTTGATTGGTTGTGTGGTTGGTTATAGGTGTGACACCAATCGTACTATTGTGCCATATTGTTTTGTACTGGTATTAACTCTCTAGATGAGCTAGTAGCATGCTGGTTGTAAGGTTGATAAGGCCTTGTGTTGAAATTCCTTCTTTGGCCTTGATTTTCAGGCTGATATGAAGGTTTGTTCTGCTAGTTATGCTAGTTATTATATTGCTGGTTCTAATAAGGGGTACGATAAGGTCTATAAATTTGTTTTCGCTACCTTTTATGCTTATCAAATCCTTTCCAATAGTTTATAACACCTCTGCTTGTCCCTGTAATAGATCTATTTGCTTTTCCAATAACTCTATTTTCTTTTTTGACTCTTGAGATGGGGTTGGGGCAGCGTTTGTTTGGGCTGTAATTTGATAATTTAGAGATTGTACAATAGGTACAGCAGCAAGAGGTGGGATTTGCAATGGGATTGATGGTTGTATCTCTAGAAAAATAGGCACTGACAGCCTTGGGGATATTTTACTAGCCTGAATTAGGTTCTTTTCAGCTCTTATGGCAACCTCATAGGTACCTCGCAATGTGGTACCACCCATTTACTAGACCATTACTACAATATCACTATTTATAGCTCTAAGAAAGTATAGAAATGCATGTTTAGCAGTAGGTCATACAACTGCTGGTATTCTATTCCAAGTCCACTGAAAACTGATGTTGAAATTAGCCATATGCTTCTATGGAGCTCTCTTTATTGTGCTAAGTTGTTCAACCAACGACAAGTTTGTTGGCAAGAGACACAGTGTAGCTTCATGAGTGTTGTCATTGATGGCAACAAAGTCCATCCCACACATCTACAGGACATGGTGTGTCTTTATCGGAAGTCAGATTGAAGAAGCGTTGTGGTCCGATAAGCAAGAACAGAGCATGCAGCAAGGTCCGACAGTCAGGTTTGGATCTCTCAGAGGAAGTATCTCAATAAAGTGCGGATTTGGGGAAGTCAAGAGTACCTTTACTAATAGATTCCAAGGATTGAGCCTCCGGTGAAGAAAGAGTGAAGAGATATGAGCACCTAAGCATTGGGTCCCTGTTTGGCAGAACAAATAGAGGAAGAATTGACCGGCAGAGCATCAGACTTTAATCCGGATGAGATATTGATGATGATCAAGTTTCTTAAGGTATCATTCATGATTGGCCAACACAATTGATGACTTCTATAAGCATCTCCTTGATACGCATCACTTGGTAAGAAAGGATTCAGCTGACAGATCAGAGTTTAGGAAAATATTGACTATTATGGATACCGACTAGAAAGGTGTTGAAATTATTGGTGCGGATATATATACCAGATGGATTTAGATGTGAAGGTGTGTGTTGTTGAAAAAGTGCGAAGAAAAGCAGAAGAGCAGTGTGAAGGCTATAAGACAGGTCCGGAATGTGACAAGACAACAGCACCAAAGAAGAGGAAGAATAAAGTGCAGCAGATCAGTGTATTAAGCCTAATCAGAACTGAACCTCAGCATGTGTGGATGCTTCTCATCAGTTCAAGTATCTTGTTACCTTATACCTTGTAGACAGTGAGTCTCTTGTAGGCAGTGAGCCTCTTGTGAGCAGTGTGCTTAGGCAGTGAGCCCTAATTCACAAGTGCCATTTTTGTATTTCTATTCTTCTAACAGAGAATACATTCTTGGGTTAGTCACCCTGTGGTTTTTTCCCTTAACAGGGTTTTCCATGTCAAAATCATTGTGTCATGTGTACTGATGTTTTCATGGTTATGTTTGCTTATATGATTTGATGCTACACTAAGTACTAAGTAGATTAGAAAGTTAAAGTAATTAAGATAACTGATTCACCCCCCCTCTCAGTTATCAACAATTGGTATCAGAGCTGAGTTCCTCCAAACAGAGCCTAACAGCTTGAGGAAGATCTGGGAATTCAAATGGATGTGTATGGTATGAGGGAACAACTTCAGTCTGCCCTAGATGATCTTGAGTAATCTAACTCTGAATTAAATGAATTGAAGGAAAGACTCAAACAGGTTGATGATTTCATAAATGAACTAAAAGGGAAACTGAGTATCTCTATGAAAAAGAGAAAGGATCTACTTTAGCAATTGGCAAGTCAAGGCGAAGCAAATGATACAAATGAAGATCTAAAGGAGAAAATCAAGTTATGTGAAAAGTTATCAAAAGAGGTCAATATGGTAAGACATGAAATGGAATCAGGAGTTATGAAATTCACCCAAGAAATTGAATAGAAAAGAAAAACTGAAGATGATCTAAGACAATCTCTCAAGGAGAAATCAAAAGACTGCCACAAAATGGATAGAATAATTAGGCATCTAGAATCTGATCTTGAAGAAGCTAGAGATAATGAAGAACAACTTAAGAATCAGATTGACACTCTTAAAAGGGATCTTCAAATAGCAAATGAATACAAAGAGAAATTCAAGATAAGCTCTGCTCAACTTGAAGTTCTTCTTCAAAGTCAAAAGAGGGTAGATGACAAGCAAGGCTTGGGGTATGAAAAAGGTGAATGCTCTGGATCCGGTCAGAAGAACTCTGGATCAAGAAATCCAAGGAACAGACCTAGAAGACCTTCAATAAGGCAACCAAATGCTCAAATATATCCATCTTTCAATGGATACTGCCACAACTGCAATAATTTTGGTCATAAAGCAAATCAGTGCAGAAGAAGAATGAACCAAACTAATTCATCCTTCTCCAGATAGTGTTTCAATTGCAAAAGGTATGGTCACAAATCTCATGAGTGTAGAAATATGCAAATAAACAATTCACTCAATAGAAGATGCTTTGCATGCAATAGAATGGGACATATGGCTAATCATTGTAGATCAAGAGGATATCAGTTAAATATGCAAAGAAATGTTGTTTGCTACAATTGCAATAGATCCGATCATATTGCCAAATTCTATAGAAGTAAGAATCAAAACAATAAGGGTCCGGTACATCATAATCAAAACCAAGACAAAGGAAAAGGAAAAATGAATGCGGATGAAATTCAAAGGGAGATGAACAAGATTTGGGTAAAGAGGAGTACAAATAATGTTGAAGATGGATCTTCTCTAGAATCTAGTGCCGATATTCCTTTCGGAAACTAAAATAGATGAGCTCTGGCTCAGGGGAGTCACAAAAGAAAATATTCTCCCCCAGCCAGTCAATTGGTGCCTGAAATTGGCACATTGAAGGTTGTGGACTAAAAGGGCTCTCAGAGAAACATCTAAATAACCTTTGGGGAAGATATGAAAGATCCACAATGAATTTGAAGAGGTTAATCATCTGAGATTAATCTAGTTTAACAGTTATCTGATAAGAACAGAATTTTCATAGTTAGATCCGGTATGATTCAAATTTGAGGTATCTTGATCTGCGGATAGATCAAATGTTTGGGGAAAGGAAGATAGATTGTCATCAATCACCGAGAATAAATCTAAGTATACCTCAGTGATCTGGAAAAGATCTTTCTCAGAACAAGGAGAACAAGGCAACTGAAAAAACTTAAGTTGCGCATTTATTGCAATATGGAATTAGGGTTTTCTCAGAAATAAAAGGGTTCATTTGCCCGTCATTTGTACATTTGCATTCGAGAAGAAAAGAAAAGGAGCTCTGCAACAAACTATTTCAAATTTCTCAAAGATCAACCACTGAAGTCAATTCATCCAGTAAATCAATCCGGCTCACTCCACGAACCCTAGAAGCGTAAAAGGTGATTTTGGTTATTGAATATCTCTCTGCAAATCTTTTGAAAGATGGCTACTCCAAATATTGTGATCATTGATAGGCCTCGCCCCAAATTCAAGAAACATCCCTACAAATCCCTAGAAGTAGATCCTCTAGGGGCATTTTTTGGTGTTCTGCATGGAGTTCTGTATGTAGAAGATATTAGGGTTTACATTCATGCAAACATTGAAGAATTCAGAGAATTCAAATTGAGGGATATCTACCACAAGGAACTGATAAATGAATAAACCCCAATATAAGGCCATTCGGGAAAAATATTTTGGGCAGTGCATTCATTTCCCCTGTTTTGCTGAAGATGAGTGGGTCCAGTATGTTTTGAGCAGAGTGCATGACAACTTCATGTGGATGAATAGACCATTCAAGATCACAAAAGATGCTATTAAAGTGGTAACCAGTTTGCACTCATCTGGAGGGTTACCTGTTCTCAAATCTGTCAAGAATCAAACTGTGAGTGAGGCTACCGGATCAAGGTTTGACAAGAGAGCAATGACAATAGAAGATATCACTGATCTGGATATCAAGTTTGCCTCCATGATCATCGGTTATAAGATATATCACTCTAGCAGGGAAAATTTAGTACCCGGAACTGCAATTTACATTGCTTATGAAATGTTACGAAAGGATGCTGACTATGACCTTTGTGAGCTCCTTCTAAACCAACTTTTGGAGAACCTGCAGAAGATAAAGAAGGATAAGAAGAATTCCTTCAAATATGGTGGCCTGATACTCTGTCTATTCTTCTACTACATGAATGAGCTACCTGGATCTAATGGGTGGATATGGCAAAATGACAGACCAGTAGCAATACAAATTAGAGACTATCTACATGGAATTGGCGATGCCAATGCACAGAATATAGCACTCTAGGGGTACTTTAAGAACTTTCAGAACGTGATGCAAGCCAGAGAAAGAAATCCTCAATCACTAGTTGAAAAGTATAAGAATACAATATGCTTTATGGTAGAAACTGATCAATGCCTAATGGAGGCAGTGGAACCAAGAACAGTGTGGATCATACAAATGGGGTATGAAGTGGATGAGAAAATTGTAGAGTTGCATATTCAACACATGCTAAGTCAGCCCATGGATCCCAAGGCAAAAAGGTATGGAACCTTTGAAGAATTGAGTGTAAAGATTCATGTGGAACTAAGACAACCAGAGATGAAGAGAAAAGTGAGAAAAGAAGTAGAGAATGTTGCCAAAAAGTATGGCATCTCAAAAGAGGCACTTGATGCAAATAGAGAAAAGATGGAAAGGGAAGAAAAAGAAAAGGAAGAGGCAGAAAAAGAAAGTGCTCCGGTAGAAGCCCCCTCCCGGACCAGATCCTCTAAGAGCTTTGCATCTGCCACTGCTAAGAGCTCAAAGGAATCAAAATTAGAAGTAAAATCATCTGGTAAAGGAGAAAAGAGAACAAAGACAAAGGATACAAGATCATACACAAGCCTTAAAGATGATGAAGAGACAGAATCAGATGAGGAAGTAAAGAAAATGAAGAAGAAAAAGAAGACATCCGGTGAATCATCTACCGGTCCTAACAAGGAAGAAGAGATAGAAAAGTTTGTTGAAAAGCCTACTCTATCCTTAGATGATGTAGTCAAAGCAGTTACTGTGGATGGGAATCTACAACCAATAATAGAATTCTATGATGCGTATAATGATGCATATAAAAAGATCTTGGAGGAAGCCATAGTTAAGTACTTGAACATATACAATAAAGAATTTATTGAAATTATCTCTCTAATTCCCAAAAGTTTAGAGAAAGAACTTGAAATGAGAAAGGAAAAGGACTTAGAAATTAGAGAACAAATAGCTATTCAACTCTATCCTTTAATTACTCCAAAACAAATGGATATGATCTTCAAAGATTGCAAGGATGAGTTCCGGAGTAAGGCTAGAATGAATCAACTCATGCTTGGAGAAACTGACAAAGTGGCAATAGAAACTGAAGAGATCCTCAAGAATGCCTATAAAAGATTCAATATTCCTATCCTAGAGGACTTAGGTGATGAAACCTCGACCATGGATAACAAAGAAGAATCCACTAAGACAGTGGCAGAAGAGGCAAAGGAGTCAAGTGAAGAGAAAGCAAAGGACTTAGATTCCTCTGCTCCAGAAGAGGAAATCCATAAAGAAGCAAATATCTCTCCTCTGGTTTCCTCTGCAGACTCTGAATCTAAAGGAGAAGAAAGATTAGAGGAGAAAACTAGTCAAGAAGAACAAGTAAAGGGAAGCAATGAAGGTCAAACAAAGAAGACCTCAAATGACAGTGCTAAGGCTACAAAAGGGGAGAAAACTCTGTCTCCGGCAAGAGACACAGCAGAAGCAGTCAAAGATTTGTTGACCAAAGAGATGATGGAATTTGATTAACTAGAACTGCTTCAAGGTCCATTCAATTTTGATTCCCTCTCCTCGGTTCAAACCATGAAACTAGCGTCCTTCACTCAAGAAAAGGAAAAAGAAAAACTATTGAAGTCTCACATGGAAGACTGTGAGCTCATAGAAACTGCATCTGGTGTATTGGAGAAGATCATGCCATCCTTCCAAAAGGATCCTTCAGCCTCCACATCTGGTAATCTAAAGTCTCTTGTGAATTCTATTAATACACATTTTGACTCTTTAGAGAAAGCAGCAGAAGAGAAAGTCCGGAAAGAATTTTTGGATAAGAGATTCTCTTAAGTGCAAGGTCTAATATCAAATGATAGGAGAATTATGGATATTGGGATAAAAAGCTTACAAAATGCTCTCAAGGATGGCAGAGATATATATATAAATTTTATTTATCCTGGCCTAAAGTGACCAAGGATATTGAGAAGAAAGCAAAAGAACAAGAGGATAAACTATTAAGTCTATCTCAAAGTTTTGATCCTCTCTCCTCTCCCATTATAAATCAAGAGTGTTAGACCATTGCAGTCACAAATGAAATAAAGAAGCTTGAGAAGGAGAAGAAAAATAGAATAAATAGGTTAAGTGAACTTAGAGGGATCATTATCCCTAAGTTAGAGGCCATGCATGAGGCCCTAACTGATGCTCAGACAATAGCCCGGACCAGTGATCTGACAGATCTAAAATGGCCAGAAGCTTTCACATTCTTGTTGAATGGTCACATCTCAATTTTGGATAGGATGAAGAAGAGTTGGGTGACAGAAGTGGTCCAGTTGAAAACCACTTTTGCAGATATAATTCAGTATATGTAAGTAAAACATGTATATACATGTTTATGCGGCCAAGTATAGGTTATTTTTGGGAAATCTTAGTGTATGGACCCTACCTTTTCCATTAATGTCAAAGGGGGAGTGAGGAGTAGTGAAAATGTGGGATCTAGCTAAGGGGGAGCTCTGGTAAAGTGTATATTAGAATAGAGCATCATCCAAGAGGGAGTGTATTGTGATAGTCATTTTTCACTAAGTGTTGCCATCAATGCCAAAGGGGGAGATTGTTGGCAAGAGACACAGTGTAGATTCATGAGTGTTTTCATTGATGGCAACAAAGTCCATCCCACACATCCGCAGGACATGGTGTGTCTTTACCGGAAGTTAGATTGAAGAAGTGTTGTGGTCTGGTAAGCAAGAACAGAGCATGTAGCAAGGTCTGACAGTGAGGTCCAGATCTCTCAAAGGAAGTATCTCAGTAAAGTGCAGATTTGGGGAAGTCAAGAGGAGTACCTTGACTGATAGATTCCAAGGATTGAGCCTCCGGTGAAGAAAGAGTGAAGAGATATGAGCACCTAAGCATTGGGTCCCTATTTGGCAGAGCAAATAGAGGAAGAACTGATCGGCAGAGCATCAGACTTTAATCCAAATGAGATATTGATGATGATCAAGTTTCTTGAGGTATCATTCATGATTGATGACTTCTATAAGCATCTCCTTGATACGCATCACTTGGTAAGCAATGATTCAGCTGACAAATCAGAGTTTAGGAAAATATTGACTATTCCAGATGCTGACTAGAAAGGTGTTGAAATCATTGGTACAGATATATATACCAGATGGATTTGGATGTGAAGGTGTGTGTTGTTGAAAAAGTGTGAAGAAAAGTAGAAGAGTAGTGTGAAGGCAGTAAGACAGGTCTGGAATGTGACAAGACAGTAGCACCAAAGAAGAGGAAGAATGAAGTGTAGCAGATTAGTGTATTGAGCCTAACCGGAACTGAACCTCAACATGTGTGGATGCTTCTCATCAGTTCAATTATCTTGTTACCTTATACCTTGTAGACAGTGAGTCTCTTGTAGGCAGTGAGCCTCTTGTGAGCAGTGTGCTCAGGCAGTGAGCCCTAATTGGCAAGTGTCATTTTTGTATTTCTATTCTTCTAACAGAGAATACATTCTTGGGTTAGTCACCCCGTGGTTTTTTCCCTTAACAGGGTTTTCCATGTCAAAATCATTGTGTCATGTGTACTGATGTTTTCATGGTTATGTTTGCTTATATGATCTGATGTTGCACTAAATACTGAGTAGATCATAAAGTTAAAGTAATTAAGATAACTGATTCACCCCCCTCTCAGTTATCAACAAGGTTGTCTGACTTATCTTCAAATTGTTTGTTCAAAGCATCCCCCAATAGATCCAATGATGTAATTGAACCTACATCTAATCCTCTAAACCACTGAAGGGCCTTACCCTTCAGAGATGCAGCCAACAGTCTCACTACAATATTCTCCTGCATTATGTGATGGACTAGACATAACATAGCCACATCTTTTATATGTTCAACAGGAGTAGTTTGGTCTTCACCTGTGAAGAATGGTAAGTCTCTTAGGGATGCCAACGGAATGTCATCATGTGCTACAAGTGGCAATGGGTTTCCATCATTGAATTGCACAAAAGGATATCTTCTTGCCATTGGTGGAGGTTGAGGGGTTTATGGAGTTTGTATTTAAAGATTTATCACCAAACTTCCTTGATCAAACTCTACAGTCCTAATACTTGGAGGAGTAGATTGAGTTCTCCCTGTTGGACTGGGTGTTCTTATTGTTGTTCTACCTCTTCTTCTTGGAGGTGATAGTTGTAGATACTCAAACATAGTTGAACTTCCTCTCATTTGGACCTTTCTCATGTGCTATATTCACTGGATATGCAAAAAATCAAGATTTTGAGTCACCAAGTATGTTATTTTTACCTCTAAAAGGCTGAAACTCTATTGTGCATACCAAAATAGCAAAGAAAAATATGTTTAAGTGGCCTGAAACTATGTTCAGGGTCCCACCAGGCATGCCAAAAACTATTGTCATGAAGGATTGCACCCTGAATGCCAAGCCTTTACAAGCTTGGCAATCCCATGCAACATGGGAACACTTTTAGACTGTGGGTTTATCTGTTACAAGAATGGACCTCTGGAGGAGCTGGCTCCCTTTAAATGCCCCTTTAGATCTGTAAACGGATGAGGAAAAGAGATAGAAGAATACTTGAATAAATTGAAACTAAACTAAAAATCTATCCTAAAGGGGGTGATGTACCAATATTTTAACTCTAATCTGCAATATAATTCACAATTACTCTTCAACACACTTGTTCTTACAACTCAAACTAATCAATTTTACTACAAAAGTGTTTCACAGGAAAGCATGAAATGACTTGCATAATCTGTAACCTGTAATAAAATTAAACTTTGTATACTTGCATTCAAAGAATGAGACAAAAAACTTAGAGGTTTTATGATAAAACATAGTAAATTCCTATCAAATCACTCAACATGAGACAAGACACTAGAATCAAAGTAGATGAACACCTTATTGTATTGATAAATAGAAGGAATGATATGCAAAATAACAATTAACTGCTGAAAAATAAATGGCTGCTTCTGTATATACTGTAAAAATGGCTGAGTTACAAGACAATTTCTCTCTTTGCAATGTGCAAAGGCAAGGAAAAAGCAAGAACTAAGAAAAAAGCATGAGTTTTTTTTCCCTATAATATAAAATTTCTCCCAAAAATGGTAAACGGGGGTCAACTCTAGCTCAACTAGACTCCAAAATATGCATGAATGAGTCTAAAAAAACAACTCCAAGTTGTTGGGCGAGCACAAGAGAAAAGCCTAAAATTAAGGCCCCAAATCTCCTCCAAGATGAGCAAAAATAGCTCAAAACTCCACCTCCAAAGATAGTTGACCCAAAAGAATGCCAAAATTGGCTCAATTTGACTTCAAGCCAAAAATAGAAAAAGATACCCCTCATGTATGAATATGTACTTCAGTTCAACTCCTCTCCTATTTTTGCATGATTAGAGGGCAAAAATAACCTATTTTAACAATTATTAAATGAAATCCATGTGATTGCTTTAATAAGTGTTGTGTAATGCTTATTTCTTCTCTTGGTTATTGCATAACAAGTATTAAGGTAATTTATAACATTATTGCACTTAATAATTGTTAAATTACATTATTTTAGTCTTTTATTTATGTAAAAATAGAAAAGGGGTTCTACATTTTATACAATAGCCCTTAAGGCAAAAAATAACCTCCTCTATTCTCCATGCAAAAAAGATACTTTCAATCTGCCCTTTGACTCATAAAAGCATATACCCCATACTCAGATTTGCCTAAGACAAATAACCAAGTCAAAAGAAACATTATAACCCCTTTCTACTTCATACCTTAGCTATGATTTGTCTTTGATTGTTTTAAGGTTTCAAAAGGTTATGAGAATCACTAAAGGACATCAAAACACCCTCAAAAGGCATCAACCCTTATAACTCCCATAGGCTTCTTTGAACTCATTAGACAACATCATATCTAATAGGTGTTATGAGCTTCATGTCTTGACCATGGGGATAATTGATTCTTTTTTCATGATTCTAACTTTAAAAGTCAAAAAGCATTCTTCTAGGGTTCGAGCATGAGACAAAAATAGACTTGAAACTCTAAGACTTGTCATTTTGTAACTTTCACTTCTCAAACTGTTGTTGAAGCGTCCTCACCATCACCATGAGGGTTCTGAAGGTTTGAATGGCAGTTATCATGCTTCTAAAGGGAGTTTTCACGTTGTCCCAGACTTTTATTCTCTGTTGTGGTAAGTCACCCTCAACATATTCCTGGGTTTCAACATATTCCTAATTTTTTTGCATGAGGAAATGGTGGAAAATCACTCGTGAACTGTTATTTCTTTTGAAACTATGAATAAATCTCTGTATTTTGTTACTTTCTCTAATTAATATTTTAAAAATACATATTTTCCTTATCTCCATGATGAATGCTTCTCTGGTTCTGTGAAGCAAATGATGAAAAAATGGGCCTTTTCTGTATACTATTGCTCCTATATTGTGAACTTTATTTGATTTCATGGTTCCTATAGCAAAGTGATAGCTCTTTCTTTGCATGGGCTACGTGAAAGGCTATGATGAAATTTTGCATCCTTCTATGATTTTGGAATGTGGAAAGCACCTCATATTTATCTGTTCATGTAGCTTTACCCTCATCTAGGACTATGTAAACTTGCATTCTCTCAAAAACCCTATTAGGGTTGCATGGAGTTAGAATACTTTGGATGCATGAAACAGAGAGAAACTTTTCTTGTTTGACATCATTTCATAAGAAAGAAAAAATCCAAGGTTTTGTTTCTCCTTTTCAGACTCTAGCAAGGGTTTCACATTTTTAAAGACATTATTGTCTCTATGTGAAAACCCTTGCTAGGGTTTATCTTCTCACTGTGGCTTAAGAGGTAACAAAAATACTTGTTTCATGTGTCGTCTCCTTGAATATGTGAAAAGGTGGCTATTCATACTCACTATAAGGATTTGACTATGTATATTCTCATCCTCTACTAGGGTTTTTAGTATCAAAATAGAAGAAAATCATTTGGTGCTTCCTGAAGACTGTAATTCTTTCCATGAAATTGTATTTCATTGTCTACTTCATAATTTTACTCATCTACAAAAGGAAAACCACTCTCACTACTACACTTTATACTTATAGTTGTCATCATGGAGATCACTTCATATCTTTATTACCTGTCTCTGCTCTTTATACCTTTAGTATTGAATAGGTATGAGCTCTTGTTGCTTCTGCTCGACTATACCTTTTAGATCTGTACTTTGTATAGTATTAGAACCTACCCCTTTATGATTTCCTTCATCTATGTTCTATGACAGTCACATCATTGAATGCTCTAATTCTTTCTTTACCTTCTTTACCTCATATCATGATCATGCCAGACTATGAGCAAAACCTCTTTGATGCTTATAAAGGTGAGACACGTGTGCTTTGTTTCTTATAGGCTGCAACCTGTTTATGCTAATACCACCATCCCTTAAGACTCTATTGCTCCTGTAGATGCTCATTTTGATGGGTTGTTGCTATGACTGCCCCAAAGGCATAAAATGGAAAAAATCTGTTCATTTTGACATAGATCATCCTTGAAGAACCATAATGATATAGGGCTTTATGATGTAAGCCTCTCTTCAAGGCTTTGATATTATCATCCTATGACTGTCATGCATCTTCTATTTGCTTTCATTATCAAAATCACTGTCACTTCCATGAACTATTGGAGTAGATGATATTTAAGTTTGGGGACTATTCTAATTATTGTTTCATGATAGTCATAACGCCCTTTTGGGAGCAACTTTGTGTAGCTTTCTCACTTCACTGTGATGTCTATACTTTGATTCCTCATGATGCCTATAGTACATGTTTGGTCCTTGTGTTGTTTTTAGATCTCTTCATGAAGTTTTCACAACCACTTATATGCTAGCACCCATTTTAGATATCTTTGGATATCCTTCATTGTCTTAACTCAAGCTTTGATAAACTCCAATGATTGTCTCAAACCTATTCTAGGTCTCTTTCTCTTGTTGGTGACAGAGGCAGGCATCATGATAACATTATCTAGTCTTTGGACCTTTAAACTTCATGGTAACTGCTCCATACTATCATGATTGTTCTCTTTCATTTGACACCCCTATGACTGCAATTTTCCACCTCTTGACTGCTCTTGATCCCTTTTCATCTATCACTTGGGATCACTATGTGGCTACTGCCTTATATGCATCTGTACTTTGTGTTAGCAATATCTGTTGGTGAAGGCATTACTAATGGCTGCTCCATGATTCATGTTATCCCCTTGTAACTGATACTACATGCATCTTATGATTGTTGTTTCATGCGAACTGCTATATTAATGCGATTCCTTATTGACAGTTCATCATTCCTCTTGTAGCAAAATATTGTTCTTCATGCATGATGGTTGTTGCTCCTATATAAGTTCCTAAACCTCCTCGTGATCGTTTCTTGGACTAGCTCTTATTTAACAAAGCATTGACTATGCCAATCATGTTGTGACTGCTACTAGCTTTAGATTATTGTTCTTTATTATTTCTAATACGGATATCAGTCATTATGGGCTGCTCTAGACATGCTTTATGATTGTCTTGACACAAAGGACTACTCTTATCCTATAGCATGATGAAGAATCTTCCTTCACTTCTTTTACAAACCTCACACCTCTCATATGTAATGTCTTTGTTGCTCCTTTGAGATATGGACTGTCTTCATTCATTATGATTGTCCTTGCCTTCTTAATTATTGTTGTCCACAAATGTCATTAATGATTGATTTTCATGAACCTGTACCTACACAGTGAACAAACTAGTTAGATAAAAATATAGAGGTTGAAGCCTCTCTCTGATTGTTTGATCTGATCTTCTCTTTCCTGTTTCATCTTGATTTGATATCTGCATCTGATGTATGTTTATCTCCTTCATTTTATTGATCAGGTGTAAAATAACAAGTACATTTTGAATTATTGTATATAGAAGTAGAGGTGAAACCTTAAGCTCTAACATCATGTTTACTTCCTCCTGTAGGTTCACCTAGAGCTATCATTAGGACAGCTGGAGATGCTGATGCAGACAATGGGATTCGTCATTCACTAAGGAAATGACGGGTCCCACATTTTCTTTTATATGTCCAATGTATGTGTTATTGTGCTTTAAATCACATACAGTTACTCCCACGTCTTGTGTGGGACCATATAAACACTTCTCTTTTGAATATAAATAGTTATTTCATGCAAAATGACTTGTGTATAATTCATCTTTCTTGTAAATCAATTGCATAACATAACTGAACATAACTGAACATTATTGCATGTGATAAGTGTTTATAATCATGAAAACTTGACAAAGTCATATGTACCTTTCAGAACTGTATCAAATTGTGATGGATGAACTACAATGAACAAAACTGAAACATGATCCACAATGATTAATTTAGCTTCAATTTCACCTGTCAGTCCCTGAATACCTCATGCCCTGTTGGGGCAGTCTTCATCTTATCTAGCTCATGTAGCAGCTCTAATTGAGCTACTACATGATCTTGATAACATGATTCTTGAAAATTCCTCCATCAGGACAGTAGATGTTCTAGGATGGCCTGGGAACTTGAGTTTTTTCTTACCCCTTTCTTTGAACCTCTCTACTTCTCCATAGCAACAAATAAACTATTATTACAACCTAACCTATTTGGCTACAAAGCACAATTTGGTAACAGTGCCATCACTTGATGCCTAAATATTTTCTTAAACTTCCTATATAACTCATTTATCTCATTATTCCATGTCCATGTAGTAATACCTTAGTTATGTTTTTCCTATCACCCAAGAATACTAAATTGTGTCATTTGCTTACTATTATTTGCCTAGTGGAGATATTTATATAATGTGGCATTTACATATAAGGTTGTGTAGTACCTTCAAGTGTTGTCATGTGAAAACATAATCAATAGTAGTTGATCATGGCTATATATTTACAACAATTTATTTCCTTAGTTGGAATATATCTACCTTGTTCTATGCACCTCCAGTTTCTATAAACAAAAATTTAAAATTAGAATCTAGAGTACAAAATTTTACACAAACAGAGCCCTATAGTCTCATTCCTTAGTCACCCAACTACTCTCTTTCCACTTGGTGGTACTCATTGGCTCATCTCTTGCCTCCACCTTAGTTGGCCTTGATACCTCATGATGTAATGGCATCATATCACACTAGTCTGATGCATTCAATTTTCCTAGCTAACAATTTAAATTTGTAATTTTGCAACCTATTTTATTTCAAACCATTCATCCAACCTACCTTTATTATATTAATGTTATTAGAAAGAGTACAAAATTTGGTGACTTTAAACTTGCCTAGGTCATTTCCTTTAGCAACATTATTAATTTTGGTGCTCAAATAATAGATTTGAGTAGGAATTTGAGAGGGAAATATATCCTGGTGGGTGCAACATTAAAAAGACATCTTTTTTACACTTACGAGAGATAGGGCTAGATTCAGAGGAGGAATTTGAGAAGAAAATAGAGAGCCATATGAGGAAGAAAAAGCACAATATAGAGAGAATTCAAGAGATAAAATTGCAAGAGAATCTAGGTAATGCTCACATTACTCTCGCTAACTAGCAGAGATCAAAGGTGAGTGTTGTATATATAGAAAAATAGAGGTATATACATCCAAGAGGAGTAATAACTCCAACTATCCTAAATAGGTGGGAGTTTTACCTACTTTGTAAATGCCAAAATACATGGTTGTACCTACTTAGATAAGGACAAACAAATGGTTATGAGAGGTGGAAAATAATTCTAAAAGAGGGTGTGAGACTCAACTATCCAAAAGTGGGTGAGAGAGATACATGTAACTGATGGATTATGCCATGTGTTCTCATATTAACCATGCCTAAATAACCTAAGCAAGGTTAATAATATGTGTAGGAAAAATAATATCCCCTAACATAGGGAAAATAAAAAAACCTACACTAACATCTTGTAGTGAGAGAGTAGCACTAGTGGTGGTGGAAATGCTCTAGTTAGGTGTGGGTGGTGACCTGGTGATACTAGAGCTGAAGGTCACTTCTAGGCAATATAGAGGTGGTGAAGGAGTTGTGGTGGTATTGGAGCGGCACTAGAGTATAGTATTCAAGGAGTGTCAATGAAGCGATGATGGTAGGAGGGATGTAGAGGTGACAATGAGCAAAGGGGTCATTGGTAGCTTATTGGGTATCTCAGTTGGGTCGACTAGGCATGCTACTTGGGCTAACTAGGCCAACTTGGGCTTAGGGGTTGGCTTTATTGAATCCCTAAGGGCTTGTGGGCATCCTAAATAGGCCACTTGAGTCCAATTGTTTTTAATATTTTTTAAAAATTTGAAAATTGGTACCTACTTGCACAATATGGTGCAACCATAGAGCTTGCTTGAGAAATTTTTTCCTTGGATGCTCTAGACTCATATTTTGATAAAAATATATAGTCATCCCTAGGGTTTTGATGCCTTCTAGATGTAATGGAACTATCCATTTGGCCCTAAAATGCTTAGAAAATTAGCAATAACCTGTCCATGATCAGACCCTCTATTGTAGATCAACTTCCCAATCTCTAGTTCAAGCAAAATAAAAATCAAAACTAACTTTCTTGATTTTCCCAGACACAATGGAATAGTAAAAAATACTTTCCAAATTACCAAAAATTTTCACACATCCATAATATAGAAAACCAAGAATGAAACCCTAGAGATGTTGCATTTTCCTATTAAACCCTTCTTACTCTCTAAATTATCTAAAGATGCAAGAGAATAGTATATTAGGTTTTAATAAAATCTACATGCAAAGTGATTAGCTCCATAAATTGTTAGAAATGAAAGCAGCACTACTTCAATGGAAATCTGATTCAAGATAAATTTCAGCAATCTTAAGTGTGCATTAACAATGGAGATTGTAACAAAACATAAAACCCACTACAAAAAAGATGTCAAACATGAAGAACTCAACACAATGACACAGTTTTTATGTGGAGAAAACCCTTGCAGGTAAAAAACTCCACCAGGAATGAGGCACAAGTTTGTATTAATCTCAACAAGATTGTACAATACATCAACTACACAAGTCTCTCCACAAGTCTTCAATCCAACAACATTTCGGCAGCACCTAAGTACCTAAAATCTATAATGCAGCAACAAATACATGGAAAATACTTATAGAAATATTTTCCAACTCATCCTAGGAGTTCACCTTCTCTCTCCTAAGATACACCAACCTGTAAACATTAATTACCATCTTACAAGCATCTTACACTTGTCCAAAAACAACCATGCAAAAGGTTGGGTGCCCAACACAAAATTTGGCCTCTTACAGCATCTTATGATGTGTCATAACCATCATAGATTCCACAAAAGAGTATCTTTCCAATATAGGAACCTTGCGCTAAATATAGCAAATATACAACTAACATATCCGTCATATGCGTTATAGAATCTCAAAATCTTATGACAACTTGCAACTATCATAGATTCACTTACCAAACATTATGACAGTTGTCATACATGCCAAAAATAGTAGATTCCTCAAGGGAGAATGCCTACCCTCATTTACATTGAGTTTTTACATTTGCCAATAGTAAAAGTCACTCCGTAATTACCTCCAGTTACTCCAAAATTACCCCTGCCAATGAAACTAGTACATCTCCTCATGGATAATTAAAAAATTACATATAATAAATGGAATAAATACAATATTGGGATTTACAAGGTTAATGGCATCTTATCCCAACATTCTCCCACTTGACATTATACACTGTAAATCAACCCATAGGAAATCAAATGAAAAATAATCAGGCACTAGAAACAAGGCCCATGGCCTCTCTGCACCATACAAACTTCTTTGTGCTCACAGGCTTGGTCAATGAATTTGCAACATTCTCCTAAGTGTCTATCTTCTTTAGCTCAATCTTTCCATTTGCAACCAACTCTCGAACAAAGTGATACTGAACATCAACATGCGTAGTCCGAGCATGATACATAGGATTCTTGGCCAAACAGATAGCACTTTGGCTATCACAACCAATCTGAATGATCTTGCAATCAAATCCAATACTTGTACATAGTCTTCTCAACCAAACTGCATCCTTAGAGACATGAGTAGCAGCCATCTACTCTGCTTCTGTGGTGGACAAAGTAACTGTGGGCTGCCTCTTACTCATCTAACTCATTGCACCTCCAAACAGTGTAAACACATAGCCAATAGTGGACCTTTGACTATCCAAGTCACCTGCCCAATCTGCATCAACAAAACCCTATATGTCCAAAGATTTATCAGCACTATCAGTACCAAAATAAACCAAACAATGATCAAGAGTACCTGCAAGATATTTAAACACCCTCTTCGCATAATTCCAATGTTGTCTACCAGGGTTAGACATAAATCTGCTCAAAACTCCCACTACTTGGGCAATATCTAGTCTAGTGCAAACCATTGCATACATCAAACTCCCTACAGCACTAGCATATGGCACATTAGACATATCCTCAAAATCATCTTTAGTCTTTGGACACATATCTAATGAAATCTTAGTACCAATGGGTAAAGGAAATCTACCTAGGTTACAGTCCTGCAAACTAAACCTCTACAAAATAGTATTCACATACTTACTTTGTGACAACCAAAGCATTCTGTTAACTCTGTCCCTCCTAATCTCCATTCCCAAAATATACCTTGCAGCACCAAGATCCTTCATCTGAAATGCACCTAAAAGTTGGGCTTTAAGCTCACTGATCATACCCTCAGTATTGCTGAAAAAACACATGTCATCAACATACAAAGCAATAACCAATATAGAATCATCAACACAATAAATGTAAACACGATGATCCTCCTTACTTCTCACAAAACCCAATTTCAAAACAAATGAGTCAAACTTTTGGTACCACATTTTGGGGGACTGTTTTAGACCATAAAGAGACCTCTTTAACCTGCAAACCCAATGTTCTTTTCCTTTTACCTCAAAACCTGTAGGCTGTTGCATATAAATTTCTTCTTCAATATCTCCATGCAAGAACATAGTCTTAACATCTATTTGTTCAATCTCCCAATCATAAGCTACAGCAATGGATAAGAGAAATCTAATAGAAGTCAATTTAGCAATAGGAGAGAATATCTCAACAAAATCAACTCCCTCTCTCTGGGAGTAGCCCTTGGCTACCAGTCTAGCCTTGTACTTTTCCAATGACCCATCTGCTCCAAACTTCTTCTTGAAGACCCATTTACATCATATGGCCTTTCTTCCTTTGGGCAAATGAACAAGATCCCAGGTGTTACAAGAGTCTAAAGCCATCATCTCCTCTTGCATGGCTAGCTACCAAGACTCGCTATCATCTGCAGAAATAGCTTCCCTATAGGATCTAGGTCCATCATTAGTACTTAATAAAGCATATACACAATGGAAATCTAGTGGGCTATACCTGTCAACTAGATTTCATTGTCTTGTGGATCTCCTCAAGGGTGGAATAAGAGACTCTACTCGTTCTTCTACATGATCATCTATACAAACTTCTTCTATCACAATAGATTCATCTTCATCAAAACTACTTGAATCTTCTTCTTCTTCTTCACCCCCCAATCCATCATTTTGTTCTTCCTGAGGTGTATCTTGCTGCTATAAATCAAAGTGCACCTTCTTTACCTTTTCTTCTTTTTCTTTTGGCTACTCAGGTTCAGAAATAGCTCTAAGTTCCCTAAAAATAACATCTCTAGAAAAGATAATCTTGCGGGTTAGTGGATTCCAAAGCTTATAACCTTTCACATTATCACCATATCCTATGAATGCACACTTTTTAGCTTTTGGATCCAACTTAGATCGCTTTTCCTTAGGCACATGAACAAAATCCTCATAGCCAAAAACCCTTAAATGTGAAATAGAAGGTTTCTTACTTGTCCACACTTCATAAGGTGTCGAATCAAGAGCCTTACAAGGAGATCTATTTATCAAGTAGAAAGCAGTACACATAGCCTCTGCCCAAATCATTTATCCAACTATGCATCACTAAGCATACTTCTGGCTCTTTCCATAATTGTTTGATTCATCCTTTATGCAACACCATTCTGCTATGGTGTATATGGAGTTGTCTTTTATTTGATTATACCTGCATGCTTGCAAAAATCATCAAATTCCTTAGAGTAATATTCCCCTCCATTGTCAGATCTTAATATTTTTATCTTTAAACTTGATTGGTTCTCTACTAAGACTTTGAATTCCTTAAACTTAGTGAAAACTTCATATTTATGCTTCATAAAATAAATCCATGTAAATCTAGATACATCATGAATGAAGGTTACAAAATAACGAGATTTTTTGATAGATTCATTATCCACAGGTCCAAACACATTCGTATGAATAATTTCTAACTTCTCTTTTGCTCTATTGCTTCCTAAAGGAAATAATTTTCTGTTTTGTTTACCAAACACACAATGCTCATAGAAATCAAAGTGCTCATCAGAATAGGAGAATCCATCCAACAAATTTTTATTCTTAATAGTTTTCAATACATTATTGCTTATGTGGCTCAATCTATGGTGCCACAACATACATGTATTTTCAATAGTAGCCTCAGATACATAGGAGGCATTACAAACTGTAGTGACTTCAAGCTTGAATAGGTTTCCCAATCTCTTCCCCTTCGCTACCACCAAGTTCCCTCTCACCAATCTACGACCATGCTTGTTAAATGTCACATGCATTCCTAAATCATTCAAATTCAAAACTAAAATCAGATTTCTAGCTAATCTAGGAACATGCAAAACACCAGGGAGGGTTTTAATCCTCCCACCACTAAAACACAACAATACCTTTGCTTTCCCAACAATCAGATATGAAGAGTTGTCACCAAGGTAGATATTATCTCCATCATATTCTTCATATGTGGAGAACCATTCCTTATGTGGGGTCATATGAAATGAGCATCTTGAGTTAACCAACCAGTGATCATTAGAAACAACATTACATGCAGAAAGTAAAACATCTTCACCGACATTTGAGGACTTATCTGAAGCACTCTCTCACTATTTCTTGGGGTTTCTCCACTCCTTCTTCACATGTCTCCTTTTACTGTAGGTCCAACACTTAACTCTGTTCTTTTTACCAAGAGTCTTAGACCAGCCCTTGGACTTGTCCTTAGCCCCTTTCTAATCTCCTTTAGGTCTCCTGTCCTTAGACCTTCCCCTGATACTAAGAGCATCACCTGAACTATCTGAACTCTTCTTCCTCAATTCCTGTGCCAATACAACTGCAACAAGAGCATCCAACTTTGGATCTGTGAGGTTAGGAGCGATAGCCAAAATGACATTTTCCCATGATTCAGGTAAAGAACAAAGAAGCAAGATACATTTATGTTCCTCATCAACTTCAACATCTATTGAAGCAAGCTGACTCATCAACAAATTAAAAAAAATTAAATGCTCTACAACTGACTCACCCTCTTTCATTTTCAAAGAAAACAACTTCCTTTTTAAATAAAGTTTATTTACCATACTCTTGGCTTGGTAGATCTCACCCAACCGATTCCACAATTTGTATGCGGTCTCTTCCTTTGTGACATTCAGTAGCACAGAATCTGAAAGACACAAACGGATGGTTCCCCGTGCCTTCTTATCCAGTCTAGCCCACTCATCTAAAGAGACATCATCGGGTTTCTTCTCTTTTTGAAGAACCAACCATTGGTTTCTTTCTTCCAACAAATCTTCTATTTTTAGCTTCCACAACCCTGTTCTGTTGAACTTCTCGATGTCCATTCAAGAGGTTGATGCAATGGTGGATGCGGCCATAATAACAACACAAGATCTGCAAAATAAACACAACCAAATCTCCCACTACAGCTACAACTTCCACACTACCACCCAAGAGTCAGAGCTAGCCAGGCTCTGATACCAAATGTTAGAAATGAAAGCAACACTACTTCAATGGAAATCTGATTCAAGATAAATTTCATCAATCTTAAGTGTGCATTAACAATGGAGATTGTAACAAAACATAAAACCCACTACAAAAAAGATGTCAAACATGAAGAACTAAACACAATGACATAGTTTTTATGTGGAGAAAACCCTTGCGAGTAAAAAACTCCACCAGGAAAGAGGCACAAGTTTGTATTAATCTCAACAAGATTGTATAATACATCAACTACACAACTCGCTCCACAAGTCTTCAATCCAACAGCATTCTAGCAACACTTGAGTACCTAAAATCTATAATGCAGCAACAAATACATGGAAAATACTTATAGAAACATTTTCTAACTCATCCTAGGAGTTCACCTTCTCTCTCCTAAGATACTCCAACCTGTAAACATTAATTACCATCTTACAAGCATCTTACACTTGTCCAAAAACAACCATGCAAAGGGTTGGGTGCCCAAGACAAAATTTGGCCTCTTACAGCATCTTATGATGTGTCATAAGCATCATAGATTCCACAAAAGAGTATCTTTCCAAGATAGGAACCTTGGGCTAAATTTAGAAAATATACAACTAACATATCCAGCATATGCGTCATAGAATCTCAGAATCTTATGACAACTTATAGCTATCATAGATTCACTTACCAAACATTATGGCAGTTGTAATACATGCCAAAAATAGTAGATTTCTCAAGGGAGCATGCCTACCCTCATTTACTTTGAGTTTTTACATTTGCCAATAGTAAAAGTCACTCCGTAATTACCTCTGGTTACTCTGAAATTACCCCTGCCAGTGAAACTAGTACATCTCCTCATGGATAATTACAAAATTACATATAATAAATAGAATAAATACAATATTGGGATTTACAAGGTTAATGGCACCTTATCCCAACATAAATATCTTTAAAATAAGAAACTTCTTAATCTATTTAAAGTATTGTAGGTCTAATACCATTTTAGATTTGGAAATAAACTAAAGTTACTCAAAACCTAATACATGAAATAGAAACAATGAAAATTTTCTAACATATGATACTAAAATCAAAATAGTTGAATAGAGTTAGTTTCCACAAAGAGATTCAAATTCTCAAGAAGAAAACTAACATTAATAAATATCACAATAGCATGAATAAAAATAAGCTAGAGGAGTGGAAGATAACATCTAAATTAACTCCAAATAAGAAAAGTAACTCCAAATTATAAAAATAGGCAAGAGTTACACTCATGGAAGATAACATATACTCTTATAATGATCCACTCATTACAACTAAGCAAGCTAATAAATGTGTAGGAAAATAAATAATATTCAACTAAGGAAAATGAAAACCTACACTAAAAAATACCATATAATGTTTTTTTCAATCTACACGCTAGATGTTCTTCACTAGGTTTAACAAATCTTGGTGGTTGCTGCATGTAAATTTTTCTCTTTAAATTGCCATGTAATAATGTAATTTTTACATCCATTTTATGAATTTTCCATCCAAGTTTTGTAGCTAAGGAAACTATTGTATGAATAGAGTTTATTTTAACAATTGGAGCAAAGGTTTCAATGTAGTCAATACCTTTAATTTGTGAGAAACCCCTAGCCACTAGCCTTACCTTATGCTTTTTAATAGCTCCATTTAATATGATTTTTATTTTTAGGTCCAACTACAATGAAATTTTTATCTTTTGGAAGAGTTGTCAATTCCCTAGAGTCATTTTCATTAGAGAGTTGTACTCATCTTGGATAGTTTCTTCCCATTGAAATTTTCCTTTCAATTTCTCATATGTACTTAGAGTGTCAACTTGCATTACCTTAGTCATAAGATCATAGTTAGAAAAATGATGCTTAGGGCCTTCTTGGTAAATTTCCTAAATGCTTCTTGTCTTTCTTATGTTTTCATCATCTCTTTCACTTGTTGCTTCAACTTGAGTTCCTTTGTAGAGGATGTGAAACCATTTGAATTAATAGAATGAGAAGGTTCATCTTCTTTAATCAAAATCGCAATAGATGATGTTTTGATGGATTCATTGTTTCTAGTGACAACATCCTCATCAAATAGTACATTTCTTTTAATACAATTTTTTTTGGTTTTCGGTTTAAACAACATATATGCTTTTGAGTCTTCACTATACCCAATCATTATGTGCTTCTTACTTTTCTTATCTAACTTTTGCATACTTTGATCAGGGATTTGAGCATAATCATTACAACAAAATAATTAAAAATTAGGCACAATATGGTTTCTACCACTCCATGCCTCTTCTAGAGTTATGTTCATAACTACCTTAGTATGGGTCCTATTCAAAATATATACAAAAATATGAATTGCTTTGGCCCAAAATTTATCTTCTATATTTCTAGAGTATAACACACATCTAACCATTTCTATGATACTTCTATTCTTTCTTTTACAACTCCAATTTGTTGGGGTGCATAAGGAAGAGTTAATTCCTTCTTTATACCATGTTTACAAAAGTGTAACCAATGTGTAATAAGAAGGAAAAAAGGAAAGGGACATAGAAATAAACATATAGAAAATATTAAATAAAAAGTATATTATATGGAAGTTGTAGTTTACTAAATAGTAGAATAAATTGAAGGATACTTATTTATTTTCTTGCATATATGGTGGTGGAGTGGTTGTTACATTTATAGATTTCTAGTGGAACTTGGAATAGCTAGTGGAATACTAGAATAAGAAGAGAATTCTAGAAGTTGGGGATAGGTATCACTCACTGGAATGTTCTAGATGAGGTGTGGAAATAACTTAGTACTTTAGATAGAAAAGAGAGACTAGCCCAAGAGATCAAACTAGATCAAAACCCTCTTCTATCCAAAATTAGAACACAAGCCAAGCTTGGATTCTACCCAAGAAAGGGAGCCAAACTACAGAGGTTTTTTCCCTTTGTTGTATAGAGGAGAATCAACCAAATCCAACCAATCAAACTAGGGCAAATCATGAAACCCTAATTGAGCAAGATCAGAACATAACAAACTATCAGAAACAGATATTAACAATCTAAAAGCACAGTAGAGACCAGTGGATAGAGGAGAACCTAGATTTGAACTCGGGAGCTCAAAGGACCAAGGTGCTTGGTGTTGTGCCTTGCACACACACTCCATTTTGACAAATGGAGACCCCCTCTTTTGTTTTGTCTTGAAGTCTTAAACCTTTGTTACTTATGATGATGAGAAGGTGAATTTGTGCTTAGAGTGCATGATTTGTTATAGATTTGAGTATTTTGCATGATTGGGGTGATTTGATGTCATTTGGAGGTGTCTTGGGAGGTCTTGTGCTTAAAAATAGCCATTTGTTTCCTTCTACACTGAAATTGGATGTTACTACATTTTGCTCCAAAATCTCATGTTACTGGATATTGCCTTTGAAATTGCTACTGCAGGATGTGTCAAGTTGAAATTCCTAGTTTCTAAGTCTTAGAGTTGCAAAATCATGTCAAATTCTACTAGATTTCACTAAGGGGTTCACATACTTTCATCCTGACACATGGTGTTGAAGCCCTGATTTGGCTATGTCTAAAATCTAGTGGAACCTCAAAATTCTAGAATCTGCATATGAAATCCTATGGATCTGGAACCCATCTCAAGCATCCTAAAAGTATAGTTAAAAATATTTAAATTATAAGTTAAATATATTTTTAAATATACTTTCACCCTGGGAAGTTCAAAAACTGGAACTAAAAACACTCCCTACTGCAAAAAGTGCTAAAAATGCCTTCTACCAACTTTTGCGCTAAAAACATCCTTGTCTGACCTCCCTCCAAGTTACCGCTAAGTCGATCACACCAAAAATCCCCGCCGGTGGCACTAGCAAAACTTGCGCTAAAATCTTGACCCACCGACTTGTGCTTGAAATGACCCCAACTAACTTTGCACCAAAAACAGCCTCTACTGACCTTACCGCTAAAAATTGAATCCACTAAATTTGCTCCAAAAATAGTCGCTACTGACTTTTGGCGCTAAAACCCTCGCTCACAGACTTCTACGCGAAAATCATCGTCCTCCGACCTTAGCGCTAAAATCACCTCTGACTGACTTCCTTCAAACTACTATTAAGTTATTCAACACCAAAATCCCCGCAAGGTCGGACAACCCCAAAATTGCCACAAGGTAGGACAACCCCAAAATCCCTGCTAGTTCAGTTGGAGGTGAAATCCCCACTAAGTCAGTGACCCCCAAAATAGCACTTTTTGGTATTTTGGGCCAAAAATTGAATTTTTCAAGGAGCAAATTGGATTTTCTTGATGGATTTGAATTGCATATCTATTTGTCACATCATGATGAACATTTTACCAAGTTTGTGTAGATTTTGGGCATGTTTTAAAACAAGTAATGCTACTGCACATGAAAAGTCCGTGACCCCCCAAAATCTTGTTTTTTACAGAAAAGGCTAGAAAAATATGAAATAAAAGTTTGTAAATGGATTCTAATGACAACAAAAACTTCCTAGATCAACATATTGGCCAAATGGGTACTTGAAAATGGTAAAAAATGCTGAAAATCATGCAAAACTCAGTAGATTTGTGAAAAGGACTATAAGGAAGTGACATTGACAATGAGTTGTTTTTGACTGATCCATGACTACAAATGGACGTGTTTTGATCCAAATTGATGGAAAATAGATGTTTAAGATAAAACTGATGCTTGGCCTTGTTGATTGTAGGTCTAAGAGGACAAAGGAGCCAACTGGAGCCGTCTTGGAAGGATGAACATACAGAGGTACCCTACTGACCTAGAGATGTAGAATTGATATTTTATCAACCAAGTTATTGCTACACATGCAAAAGGAAGTCAGTATGATATCCAAGATGATGGAAATAAGTCCCCACAGCTTGAAAACACTAAAAATCATGCCTACATCATTATTGTTCCTACAGATTCAGTTCAATGCATAAGACATGTTCACGCTTGCTCATAGTTGTCCCAACAGTCCAGTCATCAAGAATTAGTCGAGCAAGCATCTAGTTGCATATACCTTCACCAAAATACCCCTTTTGGTATAGTCAACATTTGGAATCTTGTGAATCCTCATCAACTCAAGTTTTCAGGTGTTTGTGACTTTATTTTGGCTTTATTAGGCCTTGAAAATTAATTTTTCATCATGTACAACCAAATGGGTATCTATTTTGTCCAGATTCAATGTATTTGCAAGTTGTTTTTTGTCTTTTTCTTAAAAGACAAATGCAAATCTGAAAATATAACTAACTGTTGTATCTCATTAAATGATGCCATGTAATCTGGACCATTGGTGTTGAGTTAATCTCCACCATCCATTTAAAAACTCGGTATGGTACCTTGTCTATAAAAGGACCATCATTCTCTCATTGTAACAAGTAAAATTTGATAATGAATTGATGAGACTCTAACAAAATACAATCAATACAAAGCAAGTTTTGCAGATTGCTGGGAATTTGTGATTATGTGTTGTCTTATTTTGGTCTTCATGGTTCATGTCAATCTAAAATTAGTTGATATTTAGTTGCACTTGTGATTAATTATTCAGATATTTGATGGATTTCATGTCCATACCATTAATGGCTTGTTGATTATATGTCATTGTGCAAGGTTAGTCTGGGCATAGTTTATGAGACAAGTTCAATTGTATGATTTCATTGAGTTGTGCCAAGGATTGGATGTTTGATGAACCCTCTACAATTTGAAAATCATTACATCTCCTTAGAAGTTTGCACATTCTCTGTAGCATTGTGGGCTACCTGGTTAAGAAAAGATTTGTTTATTGTTGGGAATCTATCTATCTGGTTATTGATCATTTATGCAATTGTCTAGAGGATCTCTTATCCCTTTCTCTCTCCCTTTCTTTTTGCATTTTCTTTACATAAAGTTTGGTAGATTTAGGATTTGAGCACCATTACATTGATCATCTACTAAAATTTTAGACTTCACAATCTGAACCACCTAGGGTTTTTACACTTGCATTGTTGCCATCTTTTCATAAACCATGCATTTCATGTAAGACCCCTTATTGGCATAGCTAGGCATACCACTAAGTCATTCCAAGCAAGCTAAAACCTAGCTGTAGTATCCTTGGGGCAGTCCTATCTTGGATAGGATACCTTTTTCAAGAGAGGTGTGATACCAGCAATCATATCTGTGTTGTTGAGTGCTAAAACACCCATCAACACTTGGGAGCCCTAGACCCTAATTAGGGTTTTGTTGAATGTTAGACTTCTTGTGTCTTCACCTTTCTATGTTTCTACTCCCTGTAACTTGTCTTCTACAAATTCTAACAGATTTGACCTGCACACACACAAGAAGGAAAATGGTTGGGTATTATTTAGGAGCTTGTCTAAGTCAAGCTCCATGAATGGTGTTTCCACCACAATAGCAATGAGGAGAGATAAAGAGAACGTACCCTAGGAGGGTAGAGGAAAATATGAAGTAGAATGGAATGCTAGAACAAAGCATGAAAGAAAGAAGTCACCATGAGCATGGAACCCCTAGCATGATTGATGCGGCATCACAACTTGACTCAAGAAGTTGGTGTAGCCCAAAGAAGTAGAAAGATCTTAACAAGACCTACAATAAGTTAGTGCCACAATAATAATCCACCATAGAGATCTTTAGAGAAGAATAGAGAGCATGAGAGACAAGAAGAGAGAGTGCAAGAGTGTCTATATTACATAGAGAGCTTAGAGATGTTCAAATGAATAAACTAACTTTCTTTTATATGCATTCCCGCTCACCAACGACGAATAAAACCAAATGCAACCAACATGAGGAACCACTTAAGATGTCTTAAGCTGACATACCTTTAAATTAGGTTAGGGCTAAATGAGAGACTAGGGCACTTGGGCGCCTTTGGCCTTTAGCCCCAAAAACACTGGCATAAGCTCATTTAAGTGTGCTTAGGTCAGCCTCATAGTTATTTTGTTAATTTTTATCATTGGGATCAATAATTAATCATTTAATGTCTAAAAAGGTATTAAAATAGGTCATGATTAACGAGTGTGAACATTTTAGGTCCACCTAGGTGCTAAACTAGGTGTAAAATGCTAGTGTACGCATTGTATGACATAACATTTAGCCTCCACATTAGCGTGGGTATGAACTTATGTTCAAACTAAGACTAAAGGATAGAGAAGACAAATTTCAAACACAAGCATAGAAGTCATAGAATGTTGCCAAAGTTGAGGGGTGATCAAGCCCCCAGGTTTAGGATTCTAGAAGTCTATGATGATTGGCATACACATAAGACACATGACATAATTCACTCATATATGAAGCACTTATAAAACATGAGATAAGACAAGGCATACGCAAGGCATACACTTGAGAAATCATAATGTATACACTCAATACATAAAGTATGCACACTTTACATGAAGCATACACATAAGGCATAGAGTATACATAGAATACACATGAAACACACATGGAATACATGCAAAGCACTCAAGAGACATACATAAGGAACACATAGAGAGAATACATGTGAGGAATGCACGAGCATGAAGAACTTATAGAGAATAAAAATATATGAGGAGAATACACGAATCATACATTAATCACAAAAAGCACATAACGGAAGACCTTGAGTCAGCATGACAAAATGGTGCAGGGGCACCCACAGTGCTTTTATGCCTCCAAGGGGTCAAAAGTTGATATTTTGTTTTGTTTGAGTTGTTTACATGTAATAAGGTCTTCTAAGACCATTTCATGTGTGTTGGAGTCTAAGCTAGGTCATTAGGTGAATGGAAGTGTCTAGTTGCAAAAAGTGTCAATGTTGCACAATGTTATCAAATTGCACATTGGTGGAATATGAACAGTTCTAAATTGAAAAGTTGGTTGAGAACCGTTGGAAAATAGTTATAAATGTTTAAAAATACCTTGTATGGTTGACAAAAAAGGTTGGAAGAAATGCAAAAAAGAATGGATCTTGAGATGCAATAGTTGCTTGAGAAAGCAAAACAAGAAAGTAGTTGGCATTTACCAATAAGGAAGAAGGTTAAGTGGCCTATCAAGTGTAGGAATACACACAACACTGAGAGGGGGGGTGAATCAGTGTTGTTAACAATTTTAACACTTTTTACTCCTTTTGATTAATTAAATTTCACAATTAAAGAATTCTTTAGAAAGAACAAAAAAAATATGCAGAGTATCAACACAAAAACTTGACACAAGAAATTTCCTGAGTGGAAAACCCTCCTGGGGTATAAAAACCACTCAACTGCCTCACTGGCTTCTCTGCATGTCTCACTGACATTACAACATCTAAAATTCAATGAACAGTACAACTCAGGGGATTTCCCTGTTTCAATAAGATCAATACCTTATTTCTCCTTTTCAAACTCAGACAAATGTATATTTTCTGTAATCAACCTTCAACAGTTATTATCATATCTTCAAATTTTATCTTCAAAATATTTCATACCTCTATCTCTGCAAATCAATCTCAAAAACAACTCAATTCATTCTTTTCAATTTCATAGACACTTTCACTACAATACTGAAAAATTTAACCTTCTCAAAATTTATTTTCAAAACTTTATCCTTCTCTGAGAAAATATTGTTCTACTCTAATCAAAAACATCTCCAATCTTGATTGCACAATCACATCAACAAAAATTAATGCTCTGCTCTTCAATCATAAAAACCTTTCAATCTGTATTGCATCATCATACCTGCAAAAATTCATCTCATAAAAATCTTTCATCTTCTCAAGAAATCTCTCTCATCTTCAAAAACCTCTCATTAAACTCTTTTTCTCAAAACTCTCATACATCATCTCTGATCTGCAACACTTTATATCTGCCATTAAAAAATCTCTATATACAAAATGAATTTCCATCAAAACAATAATATCAAAAATTGATTCAACTTCCACCATCATATTTCTTTCCTCACACATTCTCAAAAAAATAAAAACTAAAACACCAAAAATGAAGATTACATTCTTTTCATCTTCTCTGTCGTAGGAAACCTTCCAAATCTAACAAAAAATCTAAACAAGCTTTCTAACTTCATTCTTCAAGTCTCCACATCTCTTATGCTTCGCTGTCTCACTATAATAGAAACAAAAAATCATGATTTTCTTGCCTTTTTAGAAACAGAAACCGTCAAATTTAAACCTTGTTAAATGAGGCTCCATTTGAATCTTTACCATTCGATGGGAACACCCCCGCCAACAATCATTTGAAACTTAGCCGTTGATCGTCTTTTTCGCGCCCACTTTTGAAGCTTCCACCAGCGCTCACCCGAAGCCTAGCACAAGGGGCCGGTAAGAATTACGAGCCAACACCCCTTAAGTTATAACTTAAAAACCCGATGACCTTCTCAACCGGTCAATGAACAGTTAAAAGAAAAGTGCACTGACGTTTAGAATAGGATTTTAATGAAGTTTAAATTAGGTCTTGTGAAATAATGAAGAACTACATAAACCACTATATGTGGCATTTGTCACTATAAACCATTTGTAAGATAATACCAAACAATGCCAACCTTTGCCTCTTTCACTGAAAGATAATTCCAAACCTTCAAACCACTGTGATTACAACAGGCCACAATCAAGAGTGTACCATAATTGCATGAAGACTAATCATAATGCCAATCTTTGCCTCTTTCACTGAAAGATCAAACTGAGAAGATCATGTCACTGATGAAGACTAAATCACTGATATCATTACCATGAAGGACCACTGAAATGACTAAGTCACAGAACAACTTCACAACACTGATTGCATAACCAAACATGATATGTACCTGTCAATCATAATACTACTGTATCTTGTGAAAACATCATCCTGATACATGATCCCCTGTGATCAACTGTGAAATGCAACAACCTGATATTTTGACATCAATGAAAAGACAATATGCTCACCTGTGAAATGTGCTACATCAAGAAGATTATTCTGAAGAGAAGAATGCAAGCGAGGATAGCAGAACTAGACATTGGAGAGTCTTTGTTGATGATGGAAGAGCCTAAGACATCTGAGGAAGAGGAAAAATGTGAAGAAAATGGGTCCATTAAGACTCAAGATTTTATTTCTAACAATATTTGTGAGTATGTGTTTACAAGTGCAGCAGATGAATATGAAGATGGAAAAGAGTCTAAAGAAGGGAGTGAGGTGCATATAGTGTATGAAGATTGTTATACAAATATATCACACCATGGTGAAGAAGATGTTTCCAAAACAACCGAGGTAATGGTTGTATTTTATGTTTTTATGGATGATGAATATGCTGCCATATTGTATTCTAATGGTGAAGAGGAAGACATAGACGGTGATACTGAGGCATATGAACGAAAACTCAAGTTTTGGTACCTTGAAGCTAAGAAGATGATAAGTAAGAGGCGATACAAGAAGAAGAAGAAGAAGAAAAAAGATCTAGGGAAAGTTGTAGAAATGAAGGACAAGTTGCAAAAGAATTGGAAGACTAAGTAGAAAGAAAAGACCTGCACTCAAGTGGACTTGAGTTTTTCTTTCCCTTGGGAGTATGGTGCAGGGGCACCCACAGTGCTTTTATGCCTCCAAGGGGTCAAAAGTTGATATTTTGTTTTGTTTGAGTTGTTTACATGTAATAAGGTCTTCTAAGACCATTTCATGTGTGTTGGAGTCTAAGTTAGGTCATTAGGTGAATGGAAGTGTCTAGTTGCAAAAAGTGTTAATGTTGAACAATGTTGTCAAATTGTACATTGGTGGAATATGAACAATTGTAGATTGAAAAGTTGGTTGAGAACCATTGGAAAATGGTTATAAATGTTTAAAAATTCCTTATATAGTTGACAAAAAATTTTGGTGGGATGGAAAAAGATGAGAAAACATTTGGTATTTGGAAGTTTTGATAAATAAAACCCTTGTTTTCTGTGTATTTTTCTGTAACAGTCATATTCTTTCACATGGTAAAGATCTATATGGAATTTGTACAACCTACATGTGCTATGGTTAGAAATCTAATTGAGTTACCTTTCTAATTCCTTTGGTTTGGTTGATTTTCATCATGTTTTGTGAAAGTTATGATCAATTTAGTGATTGTCACTTCTAGATTTTTATGGTGAGGTAGTAGAAAAATTGCTTAGTACGGTTTTGTGTGATCTAGTATGGATGAATGGATGATTATCCATTGTAGAGGGCACTCTTACCTTTAATTATTTTTTGATTTGGTCCAATTTCATTGTGTTTCAAGCAAGTTGTGCCCATTTTACTGTAAACAGGTCTGAAACCCTAGTTAGGGTAATAGTGAGCAAACAAATCAATTTTTGAAGGTTTCTGTACAAAGTAACCTACCTTGATTCTAAGATATGTTTTATAAGGTCCAAATGGGTGTCTGAAACTATGTTTACATTTTTGATATCATGTTTACAATGAAAGTTATGGCCGAAAAACCATAATTTGCTGCTACCAAGTTTGTTCAAGCAATTAGGCCTAGAGACTAGGACAGTCAATTTTAAGCCATTTCCTTCCAAAGAAACTATACCTGGAATCTAGATATATTTGTAAATGGTGAAAAGGGTATCTAAAAGTGTCTTTACATTTTGAAGTTCATGCCCACTCTGGAAGTTATGTCTGAAAACCTAGTTTTGAAAGGCTACTAAGATGAATGAAGACTAGTGGGTCAAAACCCACCATTGAATGTTTGGAAGCTTGAAAGTTTGGTTGATTGAGATTAGTTTGAAGTTGTCCACCCCTACTCTACATAACAAAAGATACCTCAATCCAAAATGTTGTCTCAATCACCATGCATCATTCTCCAAGATGCAATAAGAAGAATGGTAAGATGTTAGTTAGAAATAAGAAGAACAAGAGGGGTACAAACACATCATACACATAATCCATATTAGGAAAAGTGTTTCCACTTAAGGGAATACACAAACTACCTTCCACAAAAGGATTTACACAAAGTCTTGAAGAATAAGAAGGTGAAGCAACCTTACTACCAAACTCTAGTTGGTGGTGCAACCCTTCTCCCAAACATGTAAGGAGCTTTGACTCAGGAGAACAATATAGACTCAAGATATTTCTTACAATCTTACCATAATCCTTTCCAAGAGAGTGGAGTAACAAAGATAATCAACAAGTGTTTTGATAGAAAGATGAGAGTAAGGCTCATAGCATGATATACACCCCAACCTTAAAGTGATTGCTAACTCCATCAAGGAGAAATTACCTTTAAGGTAGAGTGAGGAAGAACTATAAAATAGGCATGAGAGGTTTCTAAAAGCACATGCCCAAATTAAATGTGTTTTCAAAAGCTACATCGCATCAAGGAGTTACCCCCAATATGAGCAAACCAAGGTGATGCTTACAAGCATGATACACAATGGCTTGTGTAGTCATGGCATGATGCCAAGCATTGCAACAAGGTGCCACATAAATAAAACATCATAACTTACAAAATATGACAGAGGAAAGATCACATGAAAGTAGAGTACACATAAATTGAATCGACATGAAAGGATAATAAATCATCCAAAAGAAAAAAATAAGGAAAATTCCTAATTATGAAATATAGAAAAATGAGGATACATCTAGAGGAATGACACAACATGTTCTTGTTGCAAGTATGGGCCTAACCAGTGTTGTCATTGATGTCAACATACTCCTGTTGCATTAATGATAAGGATTGGATGAGTTGTATGCTAATGATATTGAGAAAATTAGTCCTATCAGGAACAGAGAAGAACAGTGAAGACAGTGAGGTAAAGATCCCAGCTAAGATGAAGATCAGAGGATACGCATCAAAGGGTTTTGTAGATATGTGTCTTAAGATGATCCAGTAAAGATTTCAAAGGTCCACATGAAGATCTGAAGAAGTTATGGCCACTTAAGTGAAACCAGTTTTGGCAGATGTTCAGAAGTGAGAGTGACACAGATAGGTCCGGTGAGATCTAGAAATGCAATATCTTGTTCTGTAGATTTGTTGGAGTGTTTAGGAAGTCAATGTGAATTGAAAACCCAATTGGTTCATGGTTTGAAGGTCTACAAGCATCTATTTCAATATGATAGTGATGACAAACTGTGTTCTTAAGGTTTCAGATGAAGGAGAGAATGATTTCAGTAAGCAGAAGTAGTTTGGATGTTCCTGGTGATTCAGGCAAGCTTGTGGAGGTCTTTAGATTGTGTCCAGTTCATGTTTGTGGTCTGCATTAAAGATTGAGCTCGTAATAAAAGAATTACTTCCAAATGATGATGTTCTTCCCAAGTCAGGCTGACCAGATGAGTTACACATCCTGCGGATGATCTTAAAGCTGTTCTGTGAAGAATGGCATGTTCCTAAGGAAGATTGAAGTCTTAGATCTATGTGGCCAACAGTGTGTTGATCTGCATGAAGTCTTTTTGTAATTAGTCATGTTGTATTTGTGTGTTTTCTCTGTAATGTATGCCGACTTGGATGATTATCCCTAAGTCGATGTCTTGTATAAATAAGGAGTTGTAAAGTCATTTCAAATGCATCTTGTGGAGATGAGAGTGTGGTAGAGAGGAGTAGAGATAAAGGCACAGCAAAAGTATTGAGCTTAAATGGAATTGACTCAAGCATGGTGAAGATGCTATTCATTAGTTCAATTATGTAATACTTATTATTCTATAGACAGTGTGTCTCCTGTAGGTAGTGAGCCTCTTGTGAGCAGTGTGCTCGGGCAGTGAGCCCTAATTGGCATGTGCCATTTTGTTCTTTCTATTTTTTTAACAGAGAATACAATCTTGGTTTAGTCACCCCATGGTTTTTCCCTTAACCGGGTTTTTCATGTCAAAATCTTGGTGTCATATGTGTTAATGTGTTTCTGCTCATGAATTGTTGCATAATGTTTCCGTGATTGATTTATTATTATGCTATTGAATTAAGAAAAGGATTTAAGTGATTAATTGCAAGAAAGTTTTGGACAACTAATTCACCCCCCTCTCAGTTGTATGTCTTAAATCTAACAATTGGTATCAGAGCCAAGTTCCTCTAAAAGGAGCTTAACTGCTTGAGGAGATCCAGGATGTCATCCTACAAGAAGGATAGTCTGAGGTTTGATGGAACCAATTTCACTCTTTGAAAAAGTCGCATGGAATGCCACTTGCAATGTATGGGAATGCAGTATTAGATCATGGCCTCAAAGAAGTATGATCCTCCACAGAATGGTCCACGTACCGTAGATAAAATTAGAGATACTGAAAACAATCTGCAGACTAAAGAAGCTCTTCTAAGTGCCTTATCTAATTCAGAGCTAACAAATGTTGTTGATCTAAAAACTACATATGAGATCTGGCAAAAACTAGAACTTCTGCATGAAGGAGACAAGTATGTTAAATGTGCCAAGCTACAGAGTCTGAAAGGAAAATTTGAAAACCTAAATATGAGAGAAGATGAAAATATCATTACATTTATGCCAAGAGTAAATGAGCTTGTTTCTGGCATTAGATGTGCTGGTGGAATCTTGGATGAAGATGAGATTGTTGGCAAAGTTCTCATATCCCTTCCTGATTCTTACAAATATAAGGTTGCTGCTATTGAAGAATTCAGATCCTTTTCAGGTATCTCAAGAGATCAATTGGTTGGTAAACTGGCAGCATTTGAATTGACCGAGTTTGGAGATGCCCCCCCTAAAACTGAATCTGCATTCAAAGCTAGTGCCTCTATAAAAATAAAACAAAAGTTTGATCTGGGAGAGAACTCTTCAAAGAAACTATCATGGTATGAAAAAGCAAGAAAAGACCTAGAAGAAGATGAAGCAAAAGCTGATCAACTTGAAGCCCTTATTGCAAAAAGACTACCAAGAAGATCTGGTAAGTATGAGGGCAAATTGCCTTTTAAATGTTTTAACTGCAATAAGATTGGTCATTTTGCCTCAAGGTGTCCGGAAAGATTTTCAAGACCAAATCCTAATAGATCAAGGTTCCAAAAGAAATGTTACTATGTTCATGAAGATGATGATGATGGAGTAACAGATGATGAATCAGAGACAGGAAACAAATCCAGAAGTGACTGAGTGTTTATTGCCATCAAGGAAGAAGATCCAATGCCCTCTAAATTTGTAAATCATAAAATTGTAGAAAAAGCTCTGGCTGCCCAAGTTGAAGAAAAAGATGATTGGGTCATTAATAGTGGATGCTCCCACCATATGACAGGTGACAAAAATAAGTTCATAGATTTAGAAAGTTATGAAAGAGTGGTAAAATTTGGTGATAATTCTGCTGGCAGAATTAGAGGTAGAGGAACTATTTCTTTTGATGGAAAGAACAAAACCAGTAATGTACTGTATGTTGAAGGCCTGAAGCACAATCTTCTCAGTGTTGAATAGTTGGTGGACAAAGGCTATGATCTTCGATTCAAAAATAGAAAATACAAGATCTTTGAAAGTTTCAAAATAGAGATTGTATCTGGTACTCAAACTAAAGGTAATATCTTCCACTTGGTTGGTACTAGTAAAAGTTTCTTATTTGTTCAAATTGATCAGAGTTGGTTGTGGCATAAGAGAATGTGTCATGTGAATTTTGATAATATCATCAAGATAAGCAACACTCAGGTTGTAAGAGATCTTCCAAGACTAGTGAAACCTACTAATAGTTTGTGCAAAGAATGTCAGTTGGGCAAGCAGAATAGAGTCACATTCAAAAGTAAAGAACAACATTCTACCAGATTATTGGACTTAGTTCATACAGATCTTTGTGGTCCGGCAAGAATCAGGAGTGTGCAAGGTGATAGATACTTCATGTTATTAATTGATGATCACTCCCAGATGATGTGGGTAACTTTTCTCAAAGAGAAATCTGAGACCCTTGAGAAATTCAAAATATTCAAGGCTATGGTAGAAAATGAAACTAGATTGAACATAAAATGTCTAAGGTCTGACAGAGGTGGAGAATTCACATTCGGTGAGTTCATAGAATTCTATGAGAAACATGGGATAAAAAGACAGTTGTCTGCTCCAAGGACACCACAGCAAAATGGAGTAGTGGAGAGAAAGAACTGGACCATCCAGAAGGCATCTAGAACCATGATGATGGAAGCAAATGTTCCTCAGATCTACTGGAGAGAAGTTGTAAGCACTGCAGTCTATACTCTTAATCGAGTTCAAATCAAAAGCAATACTGGTAAGACTCCTTATGAACTTTGGTTTGGCATCACTCCCACTGTGAAGTATTTCAAAGTCTTTGGTAGCAAATGTTACATTAAAAGAGATGAAGATCTAGGAAAATTTGATGCTAGAAGTGATGAAAGAATATTCTTGGGTTATTCTACTCAAAGCAAAGCATACTGGTGTTATAACAAGAGATTGAGAAAGATTATAGAAAGTACAAATGTGAAGGTTGATGAAGGTATTGAAAAACCCTCAAGGTTTTATGAATATGATGAAAATGATCATAATGGTGTTTTGATCCAAGGAGTCCAAGCCCCTTCTGAAATCTAGATTCAAATTGATCCGGTGAATTAGGAACAAGAGATAAGTCTGAATGAACCTGTACAAAAAATAGAAGTGCAAGTAAGTCCCAAAATTCTGAGGTATGTAAAACCGAATCACTCTGAAGACCAGATCATAGGTGATAAAAGCAAAGGTGTTCAAACAAGAAGAAGGAACGCTCAAGATTTAGAAGAGTATTGTTTGATTTCAAAGATTGAACCTAAGACATTAAATGAAGCATGCAATGATGAAAACTGGACTAAAGCAATGGAGGAAGAGTTGGTGCAAATTGAGAAAAATCACACTTGGGATCTTGTTCCCAGACCTAAAAACAAGAATGTGATTGGAACCAAATGGGTCTTCTAGAATAAGCCGAATGAAGATGGTGAAGTAGTCAGAAACAAAGCCAGATTGGTCTGCAAGGGTTACTCCCAAGTAGAAGGAGTTGATTTTGAAGAAACTTTTTCTCCTATGGCAAGAATTGAAGCAGTCAGATTATTTCTTGCCTTTGTTGCCTTCAGGGATTTCAAAGTATATCAGATGGATGTCAAGTCTACCTTCCTGAATGGTGACTTGGAAGAAGAAGTTTACATTGAGCAACCGGATGGATTTCAATTATCTGATCATGGTGATATGGTCTGCAAGTTGAAGAAAGCATTGTATGGACTTAAACAAGCCCCAAGAGCCTGGTATGAAAGACTAGATAAGCATCTTTTGAAGATTGGTTTCAACAAAAGTACTGCTGACAGTAACTTGTACTTCAAAATTGATCATGAAAATATCTTGATTGTTGAAGTGTTTGTTGATGATATCATTTTTGGAGGAAGAGAAAGTATGTGCAAAACTTTTACAAATCAAATGAGAAGTGAATTTGAGATGTCCATGTTTGGGGAAATAAATTTCTTCTTGGGATGGAAGACTTCATTTCTCAAACAAAGAAGGAATCTTCATTTCTCAGACCAAATATGTGAAAGAATTGTTGAAGAAATTTGGGATGGAAGACTCCAAACCAATGAGTACTCCCATGGCAACCAGATGTAAATTGAGCAAAGATGATGACTCTCCTAAGGCTGATTAGAAAAAGTACAGGTCAATGATTGGAGGATTATTGTATCTCACTCAAACTAAACCTGACATTATGAATGTTATTGGTCTTGTTGCTAGATTCCAAGCTAATCCTAGAGAATCTCATGTCATGGCAATCTAGAGGATTTTTAGATATCTAAAAGGGACAGTTGAGTATGGTTTGTGGTATCCTAGAGATCATGATTTCTCTCTTCATGCATATATAGATGCGGATTGGGCAGGAGATGTAGATGACCGGAAGAGTACCAGTGGTGAAGCATTCTTTTTGGGGAAGAGATTGGTTTCTTGGCTGAGCAAGAAACAAGAGGCAATATCTCTGTCCACTGCAGAAGCAGAATATATTGTTGCAGTAAGTAGTTGCACTCAAGTATTGTGGATGAAGCAAATACTAAGAGATATCAGAGTGGAGTATGAAGAACCTATAACAATCTTCTGTGATAATTCAAGTGTAATAAATATATCAAAGAATCTGGTGTTGCATTCAAAGACTAAACATATATCCATCAAGTTTCACTTTTTGAGAGAGCAAGTGAACAAGAATGAAGTTAGATTGGAGTTTGTGCCTTCTAATGATCAGATTGCAGATATTTTTACTAAACCTCTACCTAAGGACTCTTTTGAGTATCTCAGGGAGAAGTTAGGGGTTATTACCCCTCCGGTTCTGAATTAAGGTGCACTGATGTGCATCAGTCTAGTGGATCTCACAGTCATATCTTGTGGTCCAGATTGATGATGGGAAGCTACTACTTAGGGAGAGCAACTAGTATGATTCTAAATTGATGCAAGTATGTGCCCTTTGCCATTGATGTCAAAGGGGGAGAGAAGACATGTGAAAAACAAGTGGTTTCTGATCAAAGGGGGAGCAGTAAAAGAAGAGAAGACATGTGAATGGTTATTGTTGATAGGGGGAGTTGTGTCAGTAAGGAGATGTTCTTGTCTTGATGGTTAAAATAGTTTTTCGCATCATATGTTGCTATCAATGACAAAGGGGGAGATTATTGCAAGTATGGGCCTAACCAGTGTTGTCATTGATGTCAACATACTCCTGTTGCATTAATGATAAGGATTGGATGAGTTGTATGCTGATGATATTGAGAAAATTAGTCCTATCAGGAATAGAGAAGAGTAGTAAAGACAGCGAGGTAAAGATCCCAGCTAAGATGAAGATCAGAGGATCTACATCAAAGGGTTTTGTAGATATGTGTCTTAAGATGATCTAGGAAAGATTTCAGAGGTCTGCATGAAGATCTGAAGAATTTATGGCCACTTAAGTGAAACTAGTTTTGGTAGATGTTCAGAAGTGACAGAGTGACACAGATAGGTCTGGTGAGATCCAGAAACGCAATATCTTGTTCTGCAGATTTGGTGGAATGTTTAGGAAGTCAATGTGAATTGACAACCCAGTTGGTTCGTGGTCTGAAGGTCTGCAAGCATCTATTTCAATTTGACAATGATGACAGACTATGTTCTTAAGGTTTCAGATGAAGGAGAGAATGATTTCAGTAAGTAGAAGTAGTTTGGATGTTCTTGGTGATTTAGGCAAGCTTGTGGAGGTCTTTGGATTGTGTCCAATTCGTGTTGGTGGTCTGCATTGAAGATTGATCTCATAATTGAAGAATTACTTCCGGATGATGATGTTCTTCCCAAGTTAGGCCGACTGGATGAGTTACACATCCTGGGGATGATCTTGAAGATGTTCTGTGAAGAATGGCATGTTCCTAAGGAAGATTGAAGTCTTAGATCTATGTGGCTGACAGTGTGTTGATCCGCATGAAGTATTTTTGTAATTAGTCATGTTGTATTTATGTGTTTACTCTGTAATGTATGCTGACTTGGATGATTATCCCTAAGTCAATGTCTTGTATAAATAAGGAGTTATAAAGTCATTTCAAATGCATCTTGTGGAGATGAGAGTGTGGTAGAGAGGAGTAGAGCAGAAGTATTGAGCTTAAATGGAACTGACTCAAGCATGGTGAAGATGCTATTCATCAGTTCAAGTATGTAATACTTATTATTATGTAGAGAGTGTGTCCCCTATAGGCAGTGAGCCTCTTGTGAGCAGTGTGCTTGGGCAGTGAGCCCTAATTGGCATGTGCCATTTTGTTCTTTCTATTCTTTTAATAGAGAATACAATCTTGGGTTAGTCACCCTGTGATTTTTCCCTTAATCGAGTTTTCCATGTCAAAATATTGGTGTCATATGTGTTAATGTGTTTCTGCTCTTGAATTGTTACATTATGTTTCCATGATTGATTTATTATTATGCTATTGAATTAAGAAAAGGATTTAAGTGATTAATTGCAAGAAAGTTTGGGACAACTAATTCACCCCCCCTCTCAGTTGTATGTCCTAAATCTAACAGTTCTTACTCATTGTACCTTTGTGCTAATAAGGGTGCCAAGGTAGAACTAACGAATAAGAAAACATCACAATATGGGGATAACAATACGTACAAGCATAACACAGATAAGAGGGAGGGACCACACTTGCGAGTCAGCCTATAACAAATCATCCTCCCCCAACTTGATTATGATAAAATGGGTGGAGGACAAATTGCTCTAGGGACTACATCAAGCATGGTGAAGAGTGTTATATCCATACCTTGTTTGAAGTTGTTGAATTTTGTCACTCAAGACTCGACATTCCTTAGTGGAATGGCCAAGTGCTTGATGATATGCACAATAATAAGGTGTTGAATGATTATTTTGTTGAATCTTTTTGTATTTTGGAGTAGGAAGACTGGTTAAGCGGTCTTTGACTAGACTCAACAAAATACACTCTTGTTGAGATAGGAGAGAAGATGTAGGTGGAATATGAAGAAATCTGTTTTGTTGTGAAAATGGTGGAGAGAACATAGGAGAAGGTTAGAAACCTAAACTTACTTTAGACAAGTGCGGTGTTGGTTCCACAGGTTCTTTAATTCATTGTTCTCTACATCCTAACCCATTTCCATTGTATCCAAGTTTAGCAATAATTTTGAATCCACACCCATAATGCATCTCCAAGTTTGAAGGAAGAGGAGAGGTCATATTACTATCTTTGTTGAAAGACGTAAAAGGATCATACATTTGATCATGGTGAGGAGGGTCAATCTTTGTTTCAACAATTCCATGGGGGTTGAAATCTAAAGAGACCTCGTCAATATTAGAATTAGATGATACTTTATCACAAATGGATGCTATTTCTATAGAAGAAGGCATATCTTCATCAATATGAAAAGTTCCATCACTATTAATGTTGAGTTTAAGATTTGTAGGAGTAAGATATTGTGTTGAATAAATTTCATTTACCTTTGAGATTTTTGGGAGTGAGGGTGAGACTTTATATTCTCCTGTAAAGGAGGGTGTAAAATCTAACGAATCCCAATCATCATCGAAAAATGCATTCAACTGATCGACACTATACTAACCAATACTATTGTTAACAGCAGATGGTAGTGTTAAAGAAGGGATCAAACTACTTAAAGGAGTTTGATGTCTCGCTTCCATTTGCAAGAAATTTTCCTGAACTGAATCATCTTTAATTGTATAAGGTTTGTTTTCAAAAAATGAATTTGGTGTAGGACTAAATTTAGGGGTCTTATCTGACTACCGAATTAAGTAGAAAAATAAGATCAAGACAAAAGACAACACATGCCCACAACAACTTGTATTATGTATTCAACACCAACAATGAATTATAGGAGTACAATTTCAAGTTCTACAGTCATGCTTCAAAATCAAAACATCTACCTCTTTACATAGTGCTCTGCTACATCTACATTCACCAGGAAAATCAAACCGAAGCCCCAATCAGGACCAAATGAAAGTATTTATAATTCTCTAGGAAAAGAAGTTGAACTGACATCATTCGATTAAGAAACTGAATGAAATACCAGAACAAAAAATGAACCACCACCTTAAACATCCTTGTTGGCACACATCATCTACCACTGTATATATTCAGCAATTCACATATTTTGACTCTAAGACAGCCATCAGAAAAATGCCCTCTCTACAAACCACAAAGTTCTCTATCAACATTCCCTCAAGTTTTGAAACTCAACTTTCTCGAACGCACCACTATGGAGAAGTTATCGGCAATGTTCCAACATCACAAACTTACCTTTTGTCTTTCTTCCCCAAGCCATTGTCGCAAAAATAATCCATCAGCAAACTTAAGAAACAATGAACTTTACTATCGGCAAAAATGACGCTTCACAAACTTACAAGTTCGTCGTCACATGCTATCGATGAATTAGTCAATTCACAAACTAAAAGATTCGTTGATACAAAGATTATAGCCATTGAGCCCCTCTTATCGGCAAAGTTTACTTTTCATGAACTTAGAAAAGCTTTGGTTAAACTCTTGTCAGCATATCGGGAAAGTTTGGAAACAACGAATTAGCTCACAAACAAGAAAGTTTTTGAATTAAGATATCAACTCCTTCTATACGCAAAATTGACCCCTTCCATCCTTTTATCGGCTTATCGACAGTTTTTGGAGATCATGAACTAGTTAATACTTATACTTTTCCTTCTATCGATGATTTCTTCTCTCCATGAACTAAGGAACTTTAAGTTCAATTTCCTTCCCTTGGCCATATCTTCAATCAGCAAAATGGTTATCGGTAAAGTGGACCGTCGATGAAACAAAAGGTTCACAAACTGGAGAGTTTGCCGACAAAGTTCTCAAACTCTCAAATTCATTGATAATAAAAGAAATTCATTGATAATAAAAGAACTTCATCCAAAGCTCACTTAAAGTTCAATCGGCAAAAGTTTCCACCAACAAATTGAAAAGAAATTAGCAACTTTGAACAATTCAAACTTCCCTTAAAGACTTGGTCGATGAAATTGCCCATCAGCGAAATGAACTGTTAGTGAACTGAAGAGTTCACAAACTAGAGATTTTCCCGACAAGACTTCCCTTCAATAGACTTTGAAAATGCAAATTGTCCTTAAGATTAATCAAAAAATTACCCATTAGAGAAACTAAGTTGTCGGTGAACTAAGAAGTTCCTAAACTGAAGAAATCACCAACAAGAAATTGCCGGCTTGCTATAACTTAGCCAAGTATTGCCCAATCTTCACCAAAATGAAACTGGGGATACCCAATTGTGTCTTTAACAAGATGATGTCCTCAATTTGGCCCAACAATTTGAATTTGCTCCTGAAATACAAAAACCAACACTACAAAGAAAATAAAGCCAAACAACTTAGAAAAGAAAAACATGTTTTTGGTGACACGAGATTGTTAGTGAACCTAGATGCCCCTACATCATAATATTATTGAATTGTGAAGGGTATAAGAAACTGCCACCATGACATGAATTCATGGTCTACCAAGAAAAAGATTGTATAAAAGACAATTAGGCATGACATGGATAAGGGTAGGCAATGTCACAGGTCCAGCCTTAACATCTAAGGTGATTGTACCTAGTGATTGCTTACCAATATTATCAAAGCCATGAATGTTGAGTTTATCTAGTTTTATGAGAGATGTATCAATATTGAGTTTCTGTAAAAAGTCTATTCCACAAACATTAAGACTCGATCCAACATCAATCAAAGTGTGTCTTACTCTCATTCTATTAATAATGACAAATATCATAAGAGGCTCATATTGGTTTTGAACTTCTATGGGAGGTAATTCATGTTGTTGAAATGAAATATCTAATGTTTCTACATGCATACAACTAAATAGATATGCTACATCATTCAGTCTAACAAAAGGTTGAACAACTACCTTTTGTAGAGCCTCGTGGCGTATTCCATGGTATGTAGGTGATGTTTGTATTAAATCCCACAGAGAGATCTTATCTAGAGTAGTGAGGAGCTACTCAACAAGATTGTATCCTTTGCCAATATGTAGAGAAAGATGAGGTTCTTGAGGTAGGATAGGTTGAGAAGGTGGAAGAGAAATGGGCACACTCGGTGTGTGCTTACTTTGCTTGTTATTATGGGTGTTGTATGTGTGAGCAACCACATTATTATGATATTTTTGCAACACATTTTGAACACCTTGATTCCTTTGAGTAATTTGTTTTGTATAATTGAGAATGTAACCTAGGGGTCAAGGTGGTTTCGGATCACCTTGAACCGTAATCACCAGTTTAGAGAAAAAAGGTGAATTGTACTTATTCACTATCCCTTTAGTGGGTGGAATAAGTCTATTAATGATGATTGAATTGATATTGTTTTCCTTTTGAGTAAGCTCAACATCAATACCTGAGAGAGTTAATGTGAGAGATCGCTCTTCATCCACTAATGCTTCATCTTTTGAAGGGAGAGCATTGGAATGAAGAGAGGGTAAAGTGTTGTTAAGAAAATTGTTGATGATGGTATATTTAGTGATGTCCAAGGGGTTTGAACATGCAACCAAAGGAGAAATATCAAGGGTCTTTGCATCCTTAGTGATATCCAAGGTACTCGAACATTCAATTAAAGGAGGAAAGGGTCTTCACATCCTTAGTGATATCCACAATACTTGAACATTCAACCAAAGGAGAAAGACCCATAGGAACCTCATGTGCCATGGTAGAAATAGTAGTATGCTCAATATCATCTAATGTTGCATCTCTAGAAGAGAGATTAAAATGAAGAGAAGGTAAAGTAATGTTAAGGAATGTGTCAATGATCTCATCCTCTTGCATCAAAATGTCTTCATTTTTGGGAGAGGGATCTAAAGCATAGGGTGAAGTAGGCAAAGATAAGTCACCATCATATGCCTTAGAGATGATGTCAATGGTATTTGTAGTAGAAGAAGAACCATCATGATCATCTTTCTCATGACAATTCATGGAGATGAATTCAGCAAGATCTTCTAATATCGAATGATACACACCCATGAGAGTTGTAAAGCTATCAAAATTGGATATATAACAAAGGATTTCATATATAGAACATTTTGAAATGTCAATATTATGCATTAATGCTATGTGATTTAAGACGTAAGGATGCATATTAATGAATTTAGAAAAAAATTTAAAATCTATGATATATGCATGTAAAGATACTAAAGAGGAAGAACAAGAATGGTCCATAATGAAATGACTTGTCTACTATATGCAAATATGATATGGAATAGAAATGTACAATCAGATGTATTCATTAATCAAGTACCACCAATATGAAAATAAGATTATAATCAAAGACCTACAATAGCAAGAGAAGCGGGGTCTTCCAAAAATGTGATATTATTGGTGACCACAACAACTAAGTCTTGTAAAGGTATCCTGATGTGTAGTATGTGAAAAATAAGTGCCTAAATGATGAAAGGGCATCACTCTCCATCTTATTTTGGTTTTGAATTTCTGTTTGGTTTTGGGTTTTTTGTTGTGTTTCAGTGGTTTGAGTGTGCAGGTGTATCTTCTTGTCGCATTTGGGGTAGGACTTTATGTGTTGTGGAAAACAATTGTTGAGTCGAATTCAGTTTTAGACACTGTGTCATCTTGTGGTGTCAATGCTAATGATTGCCCATCATTAAATCAAATGCTTTGGAGAAGAGTTTTGGTTGTATTAATGATGGTTATGAATTGGGAAACCATTCCTCCTAGAGTTATGTAGTAGAGCAGCTGAATATGGAGAATTCGAAGGTTGGAAAAATAGTCAGAGAGAAACGGCTATGAAGGAAGTTATGCAAGAGAAACTGTCAGAGAATAAGGCAAGTTCATGTTGCCAAGAGAGAAGAAGAATAAATAGCAGTTGTTGAGAGGTCAATATAAGAGTCCAGTTGAGTGACAAGTACTCATTCAAAGGGAATCTTTTAGCTGGCAAACCATTATTATAACCGACAGATAGAGGAATCAAGAGGTCGCGGGGCAATGAACAGTCACAAGAGAGATGGAAGGAACAAATGATAGATATAGACATCAAGGGAGAGAGGATCAATGGGGAGGAAGCCATGTGGAAGGAGCGGAGGCCAAAGAAATGGCCAATGTAACGGTTGGGGCCATCTGTGCATAAGGAGCAGGTCGACGGTAGCAAAGAGAAAGGAGGTCAAACGTGTAGAGGTCATGCATAAATGAGGAGAAAGGCCGAAAAGAAAAAAAGAGGAGGCCGCAGGCCAAAATGACACTAACATGTTTGAGAGCAAGTCGAGTATGGAAGAGGCTGACGGTGGGAATGTGCAAGAAGTAAGACAAAAGGACGGGAGGAGAAAATCATAGTAGAGAGTAATTGTTTTCAGTTTGTAGAAGGCCAATTGTTGCTAGCCAATGGTTTAGATGTATGGTCATGTTTCGAAAGTTGAATAGATCAGTGTGATGATGGGTTGTCACTATGTACTTGTAATTTCAACATTAATAAGAAGTTGAAAATCATCACTTCCAGTTATTTGAGTATTTGATTGTGAGGAATACATCTTAGCTCCTGCCATTGTTTTGAATCTCTGATGATGTTTGATTACGGTCTGAATATTTAGTTCATGTCATGTTTGTATTTGAACATTGTGAGAATATCTTGAATTCCTGTCATTATTCTGCATGTCTCTTAGATTGAGTTTCCTATAAGTGGATTTGGGTGTTGTGACTGGCAAGATAACCATTAGAAGAATCAGAGCATAAGCATGAGTTCTTTAACTTAGATTGGTATCAAAGCATGATTTCCAAATTCATGCAATCACTAAATAATTTATCCACTTAAAAGCAACAAAGATTGAGAGAACTAAGATTCATGTTATTAGAAGAACAATGCCTATGTTCTAGGATGGTATTTTTGTCTATTTTTTTTTTAGGGCCGAGCTAGGGCATCCGAGCCCTAGCTCGTGATCACTTTCCTCTAGTGCCTGCACAGTCAGGGTGGGGTTGTTCAACATTTTAGGGGGGTTTGTTTCATGTGCACATCACTATGCCTTCTTTTCTAAGGGTTGCGGCCAGGGGTTGTTCTGCCTCTACATTCCTTGTCCGCCTAAGGGTTTCCGTGGTGCCCTGCATGGTACTTTCACCTCTGGCGTTTCTGTGGTTGGTTCTTCCAAGGTTGTGGCTGCTGACAGGTGGTGCTTCAGGGTGTGTGGGGCAGTTTGTGCTCAAGAATTCTGGTGTGGGGTCTCTTTCTCCTCTTCTGGCGTGAGTGAGGGCTGGTTTGGGTGGTGTTTGGGCAGAGATCGAGAGGGGGAGATGGTGTGGGGCTGCCCCACACTTAGCCTTTTGTAAGTAGGGCATTTCTGGCTAGGGTTTGATGGCTTTTTCGAAAGGTGAGGCTTCAGGGGTGTCTCCTGATTTGGACTTCCAGGCAGCGATAGGAAGTCTCTGGATCAAGGCATGAAGACTTTTGACAATAATCTTTTCACTCCAGAATCAGGGCTTCGTGGAACGGATGCACCTCATAGTGCCCAGATTCCTAAGGTTAATGGTTGTCTCGAGCGATGCAAGGAGAGGCCAAAGCTAGTCATTCCGCTGGAGATGCTTGCTGAAGACATTGATTATTACTCAAATCACTCCTTGTATTGCAAATTTTTGGGGATGAGGTCATCGCTACAGTTTTTGGAATCTTGGACCTAGAGGACTTGGGCACCGAAAGGTGAAATGGATATCATGCTGCTAGCAAATAGCTATTTTATGGTCACTTTTAACTGCTTGGCTGACTGCAATAAAGTCTTTGTCGGAGGCCCTTATTTCCATAACTAGGTGGGATTGTTTATCAAGCCATGGCATGCAGGCTTCATGCCCTCAGAGGAGATGCCAAATCATGTTCTGGTGTGGGTCTGTTTACCCTGCTTTCTGGTGGAGTGTTGTCGGGAAGATACTTTGCAGTTGCTTGCATCGTTGTTGGGTAAGCCAGTTGGTTCTTTAATGTCAACCTTAGGGAAAAAGGTTATGACTTATGCCCGCATCTGTGTTGAAATTGATCTTAGCAAGCCCTTGCCTAATGCTGTGGACATGAGTGCAGGATCTATCTCTTGGGTGCAGCAGTTGGACTACGAGACTCTTCCTTTCCGCTGTCGTCTTTGTCATGCTTACGATCATCTGCAGTGTCGGTGTCCTAAATCAAAACCCTTGGATGCTCAACCTTCACATCTTCCTCGCAACCCCCTTAGGGCTGATAAGGGGAAGGGCCTTGTCCCTAGTGAGGTGGCTGATGCTGAGGGCTTTGTTTCGATCAAGGCTCATAACAGGAATAGGGGTCAAAAGCAAACCTTAAAGGAAAGGCAGGATGAGGATTCATTTAATAGGTTTGAGATTTTGGATGATCTCAATCATTAGGAAGTGAACTCGAGATTGATGAGTATGGATCAGGTGGTTGAGGATCCAGCCCAGGCATTCCAAACTTCTCTTGCTCCAGTGGAACCACAGGATGATGAGGCTTTGCACATGGATACGGATCAGAAAACGGTGGTTGCAGTGGGGCCATCTCCTTCTACTGAAGCTCCGAAAGTTGGTGGGGACTCTTCTCTTTCTGGGAGGCCCGGGGGGTCAGTGGCAGCTAGGAGTAGTAAATCTGCTCCTCATCTGGGCCTTATGCCAAGGGACCTTAAGAAGGGTGGGATAGAGAAATCTGCCAAACCGGTAGAAAGAAGGATCTGGACAAGATCAAAATGATGGGTGAGACTTTGGTGGAGTCAGGGTCAGTAAAGACTCTGGATTCTCACTTTTTGATCCCCTTGAAATGATTGTTCTATCATGGAATGTAAGGGGCTTGAACAGCAGCCCTAGACAAAAAGTTGTTCACGATTTGGTTAGAAATCAAGGTCCTGATATTCTTTTTCTGCAGGAGACCAAGCTTACAGTTGAGGCTATGTTTAGTTTGGCTCCTAAGTTGTGGAGGAATGGGGATTGTCAATGCACTGGGGCCCTTGGATCTTCAGGAGGTTTAGCTTGCTTTTGGAACCCGCGGAAGATTTATCCTCTTTGGTGGTTGTCCTCTAAGTTTGCTATGACTATGGTTGCTTCCAGTTTTGAGACGGGGGTAGTCTTACTCCTCTCTAATATCTATGCTCCTACTAACTTGTGTGGTAAATAGTCTCTATGGACCCATATCAGTTTTGTCCGCAGTTTGGTTCCTCTCCATCCTTGGATTTTGGCTGGAGATTTTAATGCTATTTTAGATTTGGCTGAAAAGCGAGGTGGTACGGCAAGGCTGGATCCCTCTGCGCTGCTTATGCGCAACCACATTGATGCCTTGAATTTAGTTGATATTAAGCCCAGTAATGGTCAGTTCACCTGGAACAATCGTAGGGTTGGGGAAAATTGTATTGCAGAGAGATTGGACCATTTTTTGGTTTCCTGCTATTGGATTGGTGGTATGTGGTCCTCGTGCTCTGAAATCTTGGACTGGAGGGGATCCAATCACTGGCCCATCAAGCTTACTAGTGTGTCAACTCATGTGCCCCGTTCTCCTTCCTTTAGGTTTCAACTCATGTGGTTGCAGGACCAATCATTGTATGATTATGTGGCCAATTGGTGGAGGTGGGGCAGACCGGCTCATGGTATGGCGATATATACCTTTGCTAAATTGTTGCAGTATGTGAAGTATAAGCTCAAGCGGTGGAATCTTTAATGCTTTGGAAATATTTTTCAAGTTAAGGCAGCTACTCAGGCTAAGTTGGATGGTATCACGAGACTGATAAGGGAGGATGGGGTGTCTGAAGAATTACTTCAAGATGAAGCTCAGGCTCTGAAAGCTCTAGAGGAGTGTGAGCTTTGGGAGGAACTATTTTGGAAGCAAAAGGCCCAGATAGAATGGCTTCAGGAAGGGGATAAAAATACAGCTTTTTTCTTCAATTCGGCAAAAGCCAGGAGGCATGGTAATTCTATCTCGGTTCTAGTAAATAGCAGGGGTGAGCGACTTTCCTCCTATCTTGAAATGTCAAGTGAGGCGGTGCAATACTTATCCTCTCTTTTTAGGGAAGTCTCGTAAGGGGGGTCTCCTGAAGAAGCCCAGGTTCTTTCTTGTATTCCCCCTCTGGTGACTAGAGAATTGAATGAGCTTCTTATGAAGGATATTACTCTTGAGGAGCTTGAGGAGACTGTTTTCTAGATGAAGAAAGGGAAAGCCCCTGGTCCTGATGGCTTCCTGGTTGAGTTTTACCAAGAATTCTGGGACATTATCAAGTTGGACCTCTTAGCGGTTGTCTAAGAATCTCAACGGAATAAGCAAATGCTTAGGGCTTTAAATTCAACCTTTCTTGCCCTCATACCCAAGTGTGAAGGGGAAGATAGGTTTAGTCAATTCCGCCCCATCTCTCTTTGCAATGTTTCTTATAAAATTATTTCTAAGCTTATTGCTGATAGGTTAAAAAGGGGGCTTAAAGAGCTGATTTCTGAGGAGCAGAGTGGCTTTGTGGAGGGCAGGCAAATTTTGGATGGTATTGTTATTGCTACTGAGTCCATTTACTCTATGGCCAGCTCCAAAGATAAGGCGATGTTTATTAAGTTGGATATGGCTAAGGTTTATGATAGGGTCAGGTGGTCCTTCCTTCGGAAGACTCTCAGTGCCTTTGGTTTTGGGGAAGAATGGATTCAGTGGATTATGAGCTGTATTACTTCAGTTTCCTTCTTGGTGCTTATAAATGGGGAACACACGGAGTTATTTGGTGCTTCCAGGGGGCTTCATCAGGGAGATCCCTTGTCTCCATATTTGTTTCTTCTCCTTGTTGAAGGTTTGGGGAGGCTAATTAGAAAAAACCTGGTAGATGGTCTTATTCAGGGTTGGCGATGGGGTGGTAATTTTCCTTCGCAGTCTCACTTGCAGTTTGTGGATGACACTGCTCTAATGGGCAGGGCTACAATGAGAGAAGTTGTTAATTGGCGCAGGGTTTTGGATGTTTACCTAATTGTGTCAGGTCAATTAATCAATGAAGACAAGTCTTCCATCTTCTTCTTCATTACTCTGGGCTCCATCCAGCTGACGATTGCTCAGACTTTGCATTTTCAGATTGGGACTCTCCCTTTGGTCTATCTAGGTATTCCTATCTCGGTTGGTCGTTCACCCAGGGAGTCTTGGCGAAATATTTTGATAAATTTTGGTTGAAAGATAATCACTGGACACATCGGTGGCTATATTTTGCTGGGTGTGTTTAGTTACTTAAGTCGGTGGTGCAGGCTCTCTCTATTTACAAGTGTATGCTCCAGGTTGCCCCGATGGGATTTGTTAAAGAGTTAGATTTGACTGCAAGACAATTTTTATGGGCTGGTAGTCTGGCTTCTTCCAAATGGAGTCTGGTCAGATGGGAGGTTGTTTGTAGCCCAAAACAGTTTGGGGGTCTTGGTTTACGACAGTCAGACTTGACTGGAGTCGCTCTGGCTGCTAAGTTGTACTGGCGTTGGTGCACTAAACAAGATAGGGCTTGGGCCAGGATTCTTTCTCAGAAATACTTCCCGGGGATCCCTCAGTGTGATATTCCTCATTACCCCCTTAATGGGAAAGGCTCGGTGATTTGGGGTACTCTCAAAAAAGGGGCTGCTCTTATTAAGGAAGGTTTATTCTGGATCTGTAAGCAGGGATCTAAGGCTCTTTTCTGGACCGATTCTTGGGATGGTTATCCTCCCATTATCTCTCAATTTCCTAATTTGTTAAATCTTTGCCAGGGATTTCTTGAGGCTGGTTGGTCTCGGGTGAGTGATTTCAAATCCTTTACTCCCTGCAAGCAACTGGAGGTGGCAAGCTGGAAGTCCCCTGATGCCTAGCCGGCTGTGGGATCGCATGAAGAGTGTGCTGAGTTGTTTAATATTCTCTCTAGTCGGCGCTGTAGTTCCCCCCAGGAGGATGATGTGCTTGCCTGGTCTCCCAATCCTAAGGGAGTCTATACTGTTGCCTCTAGATATCAGGTTCTACTGTCTCATAGAACAGATTGGGAGGAAGTTCCGTGGTGGAGGAAGGTCTGGAACAAGTTCTCCTGGCCAAAGTGTAACTGTTTTGTTTGGATGCTGGCCTGGAATAGGTGTTTGACTTGGGACAATATCCGAAAGAGAGGTTTCCACGATCCTTCAATTTGTGTTATGTGTGGGGCGGCCAAAGAAGACTCTACTCACTTGTTTTTCCATTGTTCCTTTGCTATGTAGATTTGGCATTTTTGGTGGGATGTCTGGCAGAGTCCCTATGTTCATGCTTCCTCCTTGATTGATTTTTGGAATGGGGTGGGCAAGCCCCCTTCTATGGCTTCTTTCTTGCAGGAAGTGTGGGTTGGGGGGCCTATCTTCATGTTGTGGCAACTTTGGCTTGAGAGAAATTGGCAGATTTTTCGTGGAGAAAGGAAGATGGTGTAGCAAGTCTGGCAAAAAATCTTAGGCATGATTCAGGAGACGGTGGAGGCTAAGAGTGAGGTGAGTTTTCCCTTAATTCAATGGGATGCTGAGGTGGTGGCGAGACTTGGGCTGCAGGGGTTGTCTGTGACTTCGGCTTGTGTCAGGAGAGGTTGGAAGGCTAATACGAGAATTCATAGGATTGGTCGATGGCAACTTCCTCCTGATGGGATTCTTAAGTTTAATACTGATGGTACCTCCAGGGGCAATCCTGGACCTGTAGGTATTGGGGTAATTGGCAGAGATTCTGTAGGCTCAGTGATTTTCTTTTTTGCAATCCCTGAGGGCAGACCATCAACACGATGGAAGGGCTGGCTATTCTCTATGTTTTTGAGAAGGCTCTTGCTTTGGGCTGGAGACAGATTATTTGTGAATCTGATTCCCAAGTTTTGATCAATTTTCTCATTAAGCGGAAAGTGTTGGATGTCAGCTGGCATTTGGCTTTGATTGTGTAGTAGATTTTGTAGGTTAGTTTGTTAATGGAAATGGTATCCTTTGTTCATATTCTGCGGGAATGGAATCAGGCTACGGATTGCTTGGCAAAATGGGTGTCTGAGCATATGGATGGCAGGAGATATGAGGAGTGGGAGATGGTTCCTCCGATGCTTCGCCATGATTTGGAGGAAATTCTGGACGAGGATAGGGAGGGTTAGGGTGTTGCTTACCTTTGGTCCTGTTTAGTTCTTCTGCTTTTGCTGGCTCTTGGGATTTTGGCCCTCAGCTTTCCTTGTAATGTTCCTCTTTGATTTTCAATAAAGTTTTTACCCCTTTTAAAAAAAAAAAAAAGATTGAGAGAACTAAATGCAAGACTAGCTAGGGTTTACTATCAAAACCCTAGATTTTAAATACTTACTCCCTAAATCACAATTTTTTTATGCAAGAATTCCTTTTGAGAACAAATGATATTTATGAAATGATACAACAATGTAAGATCATATTTGAAATGTAAATGATAGCAGAAAAATCTAACACAAGATCTTAATTACAAACCCTAGGTTTTAAATTTGACTAGGTTTTCTAAAAATGTAACTATTTGACAAAACCCTAGCAAACAAGAGGTTTAAATGCATGATGTAACACCATGAAATGATTAAATATTGTATTATCAATCACATCTGATGAAACATTAAAATTTTAATCCATTCTATGATGATCTAACCTTATGTAATGCAAACAAGGTAACAAATATGTTTTTTTCAAGATCTAAAATGAAATGCTTATTTTCCAAATTTCACATGCAAGGATGCAAGAATGTTATAAAGTAGAAAGGATGATAAGGTAAAACAAATTAAATCCCTTTAATCAACCCAATAATGCAAAAAGATTTGAAACAACACACCAATCTAGAAACCCTACCTAGATTGGAGATTAGCTAGATTTCCTAGAAATGCAAGGTTTTTACAAACCCTAACAATTAAATAATAAAAAATTAAGCTATATAACTATGCCAAATGATGGATGAATGTAACCTAATCAGATCTATGGTAGAAAATGACTCAAATCTGAAGCAAGAAGGATGCAAAAGTGCAAGAAATGACAAGTTCACGAAAATGTTAGATAGAAAAGAGAGACTAGCCCAAGAGATCAAACTAGGTCAAAACCCTCTTCTATCCAACATTAGAACACAAACTGAGCTTGACTTATACCCAATAAGGAGAGCCAAACTACAGGAGTTTTGTCCATTTGTTGTATAGAGGAGAATCAACCAAAGTCAACCAATCAAACTAGGGTAAAACATGAAACCCTAATTGAGCAAGATCAGATCATAACAGACTATTGGAAATAGATATGGACAATCAAAAATCACAGTAGAGACCAGTGGATAGAGGAGAACTTGGATCTAGACTTGAGAGCTCAAAGGATTAGGGCGCTTGGGTTCCCTACACCCTAATTGAAAGGAAGCTAGGTGTGCGGAAATCACTTCCTACACTAATCTAGAGAGGAGAGAAGAGTGCAAATTCATTTTAATATCTACAGTTACAACAATGTTAACCCAACAACAGAGATATTGTAGAAAACACATACACAAGAATGTAAGGCAGAAGAGAGAGACATAAGATATACGTGGGGAAAACCCTTACGAGTGAAAAACCCCACACTCCAAAAACATAGCTCAAATGTATTTCATAATCAATGAAGGTTATAATACATTCACAGAGCCAATGCTCTTACAGGAGTCTTTGACAGTCGTATCTAGAGATAAACCGGCAGCATAACAGTACCTATCAATCACATAATACATCTCCTCCCCAAAGAACTTGTTTATATAGAACATACAAGGCAAAAATGGCTCTATCTTGAGATGGGCGTCCAACATGGCCTCATGGCCCAAAACCCACACCTATGGACACTTGTCCAACACTGTAGGATGTTCCTAACACTTGTCAAGTCACCCCATCCCAAAGAGGTCGCCTATTCCCAAGATGGGCAATGACAGATACTCTTACGACTCTTACAACTATCATAGAATTTGTCATAGCTGTCATAACTTACAGTTGTAAGAGAATCTATCATACATAGGCTATAAATAGCATATTCTCTTACAACATGTCATAACCCACCTTGAGGTGCCCAAAGATGCCTTCTTCCAAGATGCTTCTCGACACATGTCTTCACCTGTCATAGAATCTTCTATTTCTAACTCTTACATGTCATAGAATTGTCATAGGAATATGTCATGATCGTTTCAGTCAATATTCCCTTACACACTATCCAAGATGCCGACACATGGAAAAATATTCCTACCACTAAGTGGGACACCTATCTCCTCATGTGAGGACAAATATACATGTGGTCATCTTCCATGTAGGATGACACATCACCGTGCCAACTCCCACAAGATGACAACATAGGATTTGCATCCTAATTACACAATAGGCAATAACTAAATAAATACAATGAAAATAATACAAGGAATTACCAAGGTTGAGACACCTTAAATCCCAACATTCTCCCACTTGTCGAACACCTTGTAAGAGCCAATAGTTATAACATAATTTAACTGCTATAGGCCAAGAGGCCCATAGACTCCAAACACCATCTGAACTTCTTTGTGCCCATTGGTTTCGTCAATGCATCTGCAACATTCTTTGAAGTATCTACCTTCTCCAAATTCACCTTCCCATCCTCTACCATGTCTCACATGAAGTGAAACTGTACATCAATATGCTTTGTTCTAGCATGGAAAGTTAGATTCTTCGCTAGGAAAATCACACTCTGACTGTCACAACAGATCGTAATCTATCCTGCATCAACACCAATATTTAAACACAATCTCTTAAGACAAATGGCTTCCTTGCAAGCATGAGTCGCTTTCATATACTCAACTTATGTTGTGGACAAAGCAACCTCAAGTTTTCGCTTACTTATCCAACTAATTGCACCACTGAACATAGTGAATACATAGGCACTGGTGGATCTCCTACTGTCAATGTCCCCTGCCCAATCAGAATCCACAAATCCATGAATACAAACTGAATGTGGAGGTCCTGTAACATTACCATGATAGCATATGGAATACTCATAAGTACCCCTCAAATATCTAAACACTTGCTTAACTGCATCCCAGTGTACCCATTTAGGATTAGCCATAAATTGACTAAGGACTCCCACTGCATGGGCAATGTCTAGTCTTGTGGAGACCATAGCATACATCAAACTGCCAACAGCACTAGCATAAGGTACTCTACTCATGTCCTCCACCTCACTAGGAGATTTTGGACAATCATTAATAGACAACTTTGTCCCCAATGAAACAAGAACACACAATGGTCTACAATCTGCGATGCTGAACCTATCCAACACGGTCTTCACATACTTACGCTGGCTTAACCAAATTTTTTTGTTAGCTCTGTCTCTTCTGATTTCCATTCCCAGAATGTACCTGGCTGCCCCTAGATTTTTCATCTCAAACTAGCTGACAACTAAGACTTCAAATCAGAAATCATATTCTTACCATTCCCAATCAACAACATATCATCAACATATAATGCAATAATGAGAATGCGATCATTGTCAAACTTGTAATACACATAATGATCAGATTTTGATCTCAGAAATCCAACGGACAACACAAAGGCATCAAATTTCATATACCACATCCTAGGGGACTGCTTCAAACCATACAAAGACTTCTTCAACTTGCAAACCAATTTTTTTTACCTTTCTCTATGTAATGCTCTGGTTGTGACATGTAAATCTCTTCCTCCAAATCACCATGAAGGAAAGTTGTCTTCACATCCATATGTTCTATCTCTAAGTCATAAGCAGCTGCAAGAGATAACAAGAATTGAATGGAAGTCGGCTTTGCAATGGGAGAGAAAATTTCACCATAATCAATTCCCTCCACTTGTGAGTACACCTTCACAACCAATCTAGTCTTGTACTTTTCAACACTGACATCTGCACCTAATTTCTTCTTGAACACCCATTTACATCCAACGGGTTTTTGTCCTTCAGGCAAAGGCACCAAGTCCAATGTTTTATTCTTCTCCAAAGAAGCCATCTCATCTTCCATGGCCTCCTTCCAAGAACCTACATCTTTCATGCCCATAGCCTCTTTCACAGTTTTAGGCTCATCAGTGTTAGTAAGTAAAGAAAAAGCACAATTAGAATCAAGTAATGAATAACCAAACCTATCAGGTTTCTTTCTTGTTCATGTAGACCTCCTCAATGGCTAAGGTTGAGGTTCTACTTCTTCTTCTGAGCTTTTAGAGCTGCTAGAGCTCTCCTCATCATCAGGTCTCACAAGGTCTGTCAGTTCAGTCTTCTCAAGGGTAGTAGGAAACTGAACCACATCTTCTTTCTTTTCTATCTATTCTGGCTATAGAACAATGAATGAAGGTGTTAGCTCTCTGAAGATAACACTTCTGCTATACAACACTTTTTCAGCCATAGGATCCCAAAGCTTGTATCCTTTCACACTGACACCATATCCAATGAAAATACATTTAACAGCCTTGTTCTCCAATTTAGACTGTTTATCCCTAGGCACATGTGCATATGCCTCACAACCAAAAACACGAAGATGTCTAACTGAAGGCTTCTTACCAAACCACACCTCCATAGGTGTCTTACCAACAAGAGCTAATGTAGGAGACTTGTTTAAACTAGGTAGCAAGCAGTGGCTATAGCTTCAGCCCAAAACTTTTGTTCAAGGATTGCTCCACTAAGCATACTCCCAGCCTTCTCCATCAGTGTCATGTTCATCCTCTCTGCAACTCCATTTTGCTGTAGGATGTATGGATTTGTCTTATGTCTTTCAATCCCTTGCTCTTTACAGAACTTATCAAACTCTGCCAAACAAAACTCACCACCATTGTCAATTCTCAAACACTTAATCTTTTTCCTAGTTTGATTTTCGGCAAAGGCTTTAAACTCTTAAAACTGACTAAAGACTTCAGTCTTGCTTCTAATAAAATAAACCCATGTCCTTCTACTGTAATCATCTATGAAAGATACAAAATATACAAATTTGGAAATCGAAGGAACATTAACAGGACCAAACACATCAAAATGAATAAGATCCAATACACCAGAAGACTTGTGAGAACTAGAGTAAAACTGAACACGGTTTTGTTTTCCATATACACAATGTTTGCAAAAGTTGAACTCAAGATTACAATTATTTAGCCCCTCAACGAGGTTTTTATTTTTCAGGGTTTTAATACCCTTCTCACCAATGTGGCCATATCTCAAATGGCATAACATAGTCTTTTCAGTAGGAAGTTTATTCCAAACCATGTGCACTACCATCAAAACTAGTTACAACAGATTTCTTCACTACTTGTTCAGATGGTGGGGATGAAGTGACTGCAACTCTTTTCTTCGAGTCAGAAGAACTATTGCACTATGTAGTGCATGCCTCCAGCTGAAACAGAGTACCTCTCTGAGTACCCTTCGCAAGCACCATAGATCATCTAGTCATCTTGCATCCATCCTTTGAAAAGACAACCTGTACACTTGCATCATTCAACATACTTATAGAAAGTAGGTTCCGTGCCAAGCCTGGGATGTGCATAACCCTAGTGATCCCCTTCACTCATCCATCAGGGAATCAAATTGAGACTCTTCCATGAGCAACAATCTTTAGATGAGAATCGTCACCCAGGTACACTCTTCCACCATCGAACTCTTCATACTTTGTGAACCAGCTTCGATGCGAGGTCATGTGGAATGATGCACCAAAATCTATCAACCACACATCATTAGATGCATGGGTGGCTAGCGTTGCGATGAAGGCATCACCATCATCTTGAGGTCCCAATGTTTCAAGTCCCAATCAGCTTGTGACATTGTCATAGGTTTTGTTCCATCAACAGTTTCCCATAGGTCACAATCAACAAGTAGATCTTCCATCTTGAGTTTCCACAACTCAAAATTTGTGCCATTGAACTTCTCCACCTCTACTCTTCCAAATGTTGTTACCATCTCCTTCCTACAACAAGATACAAAATAATCTGCACAGACTCCTACTCAACCTAAGATTAGCTCAAAAAACCCCTACCCAGTAGCTAGAACTGTAATGCCCCACCATGCAACCCTAGAGATAAGTTTAACTAAAGCAATAAAAAGACAAAAAAAAATTTAAAGGAAGAAACGATAAAAAAACATAACATAGACTAATAGCATCAAGTTACACTATCATCTCTAGGGATTACATAGCTACATTATTGCAATTTAACAACAATCAACAACGTACATAGTTTAATCCAATAAACCAACTGAATCAAACTAGCATCTTTCATTACGACATCTAAATACATCAAGAAGTTTGCATTAAGATTACAAGTACAAATATATCTTACAAGAGGAATTCCATAGTTTCATTGTTACAAAATCTCTTTTTCTAATTACATCAAATTACATAATGAATTCCACTGATACATAAATCTAGATGCAAAAACTACAAATAACTATCTTCATACACAGGTGCAAATTAGAATCCACTATGAGAGATACATCCATGAACCACAGCACCAGATAAACCAATGGAATAAAGCACAACCACCCGACCATGTGGAACCCTGAGGTCCACCCCCCGTGCTAGGAGATAACAATAAGGTCCCACAATGACAACAGTCAAGAAGACAGTAGGCTAAAGAGTGCAAGGACTACACATGACTCCAATACAACACGGATCAATATGAAAATCACAAGTAACTTAAACAACACTTCCAGAGGCAACCACACTAGGGAATGTTAGGCTGCAATAGGGGTGAGTGTCATCACATGGTCCTAACATGGGTTACCCTGACAGTCTCTAGCTAGACGTCAGCCCCCATCCATGGGTTACCCTGACAGTCTCTCGCTAGGCGCCAACCCCCATCTATGGTTACCTTGATAGTCTCTCACTAGACGTCGGCCCCATAGGGTGACACATGCAGAACCAACATTCCTTTCGTGAGGACAAGGAAGTTAATCTTGCCAACCAAGCCTTCTCATCCCATCCTTAGCCTGAACGAGCACTACAGACATGGGTGAGAAATCCAATTATCTTAATTACTCTGATTACTACCCAACCCTCTAAATCGATTATTATGTTATCACTGGAATTAACAACTTCCAATGGGTTACCCTGACAGCCACTTTGAGCGCCGACCCCACATTGAAATCCACTCCTTCTCTGCATCTAGATTCTTAAAGTCCAAAACATAAACCAAGCATGAACTATCACATTTATCAAAATATACATCATTTCACATTACACAAGCAAAGCATTCCCATCTTGCATGCTCATCATAATCACATGGATAAGTACACTAAGCAAGGCATTCTCCATCTTGCACATGTAACATACCAACATGAAACGAGAGACAATATTACAAGAGTGCATTTCATTCAACTCACATTCACACCCTCCTAGGCCTCTCGAAACAATTTCTACAACACCTGACATCATTAAAACATAATGGCCATACATCACATTCACTTTCCAAAGCACATCCTAAACCAAGATCAATAATTCAATCAAAACCACAAATGTAACATATGATATGATGCACCAATAATAGTCTTAAAGAATGTAACATTATTCCAAGCATGATCAATCATCTAACAACATAAGGTAACTCTATCCCAACAATGCAGAACAATAATAACTTGAAAGGGTACCAATTATTCTATAACAGAGAATTCAGTCAAACAAGATACTACCCGTTATTAGACTAAACAACTTTCTACACTGGTGTGGATCTTATTAAAATTCTAGACAACTTTGTGATTTCTATTCAAAATAATTGTATAAGCAAAACATAAAGGATCATAAAGTAGATTAAAACTGATCATCCATTTAAATCTTTAGAAAGTATATGAGCTAAATGTTAAACGTTCTATATCATATCAAACCTAACCTCCACTTACTCACCCAATTTCATAACTAAGCACAATCTTTAATTTAAGTCATAAATAAGATTAGACTCTATTATATGACCACAAAGTTTCTTAAGGTGAAGGGGAAGAGATATATATATATATATATATATATATATACTTGACAAGCCTTATTAAATCTAAACTAAATGTTATCTTCCACCAAAATATATCAAGATAACTAGACATATAACAATCATAAATTAAATTCATAGACTAACTCTATGCACACTACTTAAAATATTCTAATTCATACTAAATTAAAGACTTAGCTAAGGTCATCATACACCCCTTATAACTAGATTTAAAATAACAATTCAATACTTATAATATGATAACTTACATCCATTTGACTAAGACAAATATATATTAAGAAGTCTTATTTATTATCCATATCCTACTTTCTTACAATAGATAAAACTACTAATATTCCTGAATATACAAGATAAAATAATAAATCAATAAATTATTTTAAAAGGCTTTGACTTTTTATTTATAAAATAATGCTTAAATATAACATATCTAAATAATAGGGATGAAATAAAATAATACTTAAATATAACACATCCCTAATAATAGGGATATGATTTCTCATAAATATAATAATACTTAAATATAGCACATCCCTAATAATAGGGATTTGATTTTTCATAAATGAAATAAAATAATACTCAAATATAATAATACTTAAATATAACACATCCCTAATAATAGGGATTTGATTTCTCACAAATGAAATAAAATAATACTCAAATATAATAATACTTAAATATAACACATCCCTAAATAATGGGGATTTGATTTCTCATAAATAAAATATAATAAAACTTAGATATAACACATCCCTAAATAATAGTGATTTGATTTGTCTTAAAAAAATACTTAAAAATAAAACACATCCATAAAATTATTATTCCCTATTAAATAGGAAATTGACATCACACATTCAAAATAATAAATAAAACTCAAATTAAAACAATAATTTATTAAAGGACAATTTTTAAAATAGTTAAACTTTATAATTAACATTATGCAACATCAAATACTTATTATTTAGCATAAAAAGGTTTAATTATTTAAATTCTTAAATTTAAATTTAAATAAGTTATTATATGCAAAAATTAATTAAATCAAATTCAAAAGAATAAGATTTAATAGTTTCATAATACATATATTTTTTTTATTTTCACAATTAAAATACTTTCTAAACTGTAACAGAATTTCTAATTCTAATATGGTAATACAAAAGGCATATTTTTAATACAAAAGGCGGATTTTTAATACAGAAGGCAGATTTTTATGTTACCAAAACTTACCATTCCTATTTCCTATCAAGGTTAAAATAAAATTATTTAAGCACAAAGAGATTTATTTATTCTCTTCTGTTCATTATGAAAGCTATTCATTTATTCATACAAAAGTATTCACACAAACCAGAATTAAATTTGATATAATGAAAAGAATTTATGTGACAACTTAGCTGAGCTAGGCCATATGGTTGTCATGGACAATAAGAGGGATACTAAAGAATTTAATTCAGGTAAAATTTCATTGTTTTAAATACTAAAATTCATTGTTTCAAATGCATAAACTACAAACCAAACTTCATTTACAATATTTTTGGTTTCAGGCAAAGAAAGTTTCATAAATTTTTAAGTGTAGAAGCTAATAAAATCTAAAATCTCATATACATTGGTCTGAGATAACAGTTGGGTTGCAGATACTAAGTTTTAAATGCTATTTCAAGCATGATTCTATGCATATGGAGGTCGTACAATTAGGCAGGCTGGAGGAAAAGAAAATATGAAAGTTTGGTTAGAATGGAGTTTATCTCTATTGGCATTACTATTGCAAGTTATCAAATGGCATGAGATTTCAGACAAAAAAATTTTGATTGATTGATTATATAGATTAATGACTAGAAAGAAAGAAATAGGTTTGCTTGGCAATAAATTTTGATAAAAGAAATTGACATAGACACAGGTATGCAACAAAAGAGAAGGATTTAATTTCTTCCAGTAGCAAAAGATTTCATTTAGCTAAGGTGTCTACTGGTAATATGAAAATATGATGATAGTGTAATAGGTAGGTGTGAAGAAAGATAAATAGGTGTGAAGATTGGAGGATCAACAATATTTAAAATTGCTACAATGGCTAGATTGATGAAGAGAACATCCAAGCAAATGTAAATGACAGGATTAAATATAATGGGGTTTATAGCAAAGAATAAATACTCATCAAGCATACAGAGAGAATAGGTTGTAGAGCTTGATCAATCATTTCAATTGACGGGAGAAACTTGCATTTGATTGCAGATGGACACTGATTTCCAAAAGGGTTTACTATTGTCAGGAAAAAAATCACAAAGGACCACACTTCAACCAAAATTTGACAAATCATAAAATTGCATAGACTACTCACATATAGGATTTTTCTTCATATACAGACAAGTAGAAGAAATTTTATTTAATACATACCCAGAAATTCTTCAGATCTCCCTTGCTCCCTTCTCCTCTTCCTCTGCCAATTCCTCCTCTTTTCCCCAAATTTCTCTGTATCTTTTCTAAGAACTCTCCCCTCAAAAAATCTTCCCAAAACCAAAATAGACAAAACAATTAATACCCACTATCACTATTCTTTCCATTACAGATATCCACAATCCAAAATTAATTGCATTCATAACACCACTAACAAGAATATTTTCAAATTTTTGACAACCCACTCCAACAACAAATTAATGGCAAAATAAAATAAAATCTCACATGACAGATAAAATCAATAAAGTACTAAATATTAACAATATTATTATTATCTCTAGCTTTCAAAATTACTAATTTAATTTAATATAAAATCAACTAATTAATATTCTCAATTTTCTACATTAATTAAATAACTAATATTGATGTATATATATAAACTTATTATTATTACTACTATAACAAATAATAAATCTCCAACAAATACATATTGACTATATAACCAAAATGGTCAAACATTAACACATCTATACACATAGATCACTTATTCTATAAAATGAACCAAACAACTATAATCAATAACTTAATACCTTGGTCATTAAGTTCAATAAAACAAACCTTAAACTACAATAAACAAACAATAACAACCACATACCAAATGATGACCAACACCCCAGGACAAGTACCAACTGAGCGACAACTACACCCTTGACTGGAAATACATGGATGATGACAAACTGAAGACATTGGCTGACAGAGGGAACCCCATGTTATCTCCCATCCATATTATCCATTGGTGTAAAGGCACACTCAAACCTACTAATTCAGGTGGAGTCGGTGCTTGGTACCTGCAATCCTACATCAAACCAAGGGGTTGTGTACGAGCATATACATATATATAATCAAACACACTGTGATAGGAAATCACAGCATAGTAGGGTGCTCATAATGATTAATAATACACCATCCCTTCACCAAAAGCATAACAAATAACATATTAACCAAGTTTATTAGTAACTAAACAACCAGATAACACAGTCAGATAGTCGCATAATTCACATAGTAAAATAAATCTACATAATCAATTAATCCATGACTGATCAAAACATAAGCATAATGTACTAATCATAAAGTATCAATAGTGTCATCATAGTAAACATCACTGAGTGTCATCAACTACATTAAAATGGTAAACCTGCCATCAACATGTCTAACATACCCTAAGTATTCCGAGTATCTTGCCTTCATCTTCATGCTCCTTAGCCTGACCACCTGCTCATCCAAGGTGAGAATGGAAGGGCACTACATCCTTCCCCCCTAAAACTTGACTTCCTCCTGGAAGTCAGACTAGGGTGGAAACATAACATATTAGTATTGCAACTTTCTATTGCCTACATACGCATCCATATTAAGCAATTGTTCATAAAATAGGCACAATCATTCCATAACAATAAGAAGAACATTAATTCTTTACCTTGAAGGCATTTCATGTGATCTACTTATATCTAATCACACATATTTTGAAAGTTTCATACGGTTTAGAGAATTGCACTCACATATACTCAAGGAAAAATACTTCTCATATCTTATTTCCACTATGCTTTCGACTATTTACTAACATACACCGTACAATTCTCCGCGAAGTCCTCCCTAGTACATACTATCAGAGGTTCGACATGAACATGATAGAAACAAGACTTAATAGAAAACGGGGCCAATAGAACCAAACATTCAGAATAGCCACCATAGAAAATTTAAAAACAAATGCGAACCCAAGTGGGGAAATAATCAAATTCAATCTTAAGTCACAAAATGCCGGTAATTTTCCAAGAATATATCAAGTATAAAAGAAAGAGTTTTGGTGACCATTCTTGTCATAAGAAAGTTCAAAGAAAGAAAATTCATTGTTAACCCGCAAAAACACATGAAACAACCGTCAGAAAAATTTCAAAACAACCAAATTACATAACAAATTCATTGTAAGGCATGCCCTTGTCTAACTGGTGTGTACCCTATTATTCTTATAGTTCTAGATTTAAAGACAAAATGATTTGGTTACTCTATAATATAGTGCAAGAAGAGATATGTTATGTTAGGCTACACATCATCATTTTGGTCTTTTAATGTTGCTTCAGCTATGAGGTATATTGTCAGATCTGATGTTTGACTTGAGTATACAGGATATATTTATGTAGGTATTGACCGATGGGAGGATGTGGAGGAGGAGACATGAAATTGCTGAACCACTTGGCCACCTCACCTTACCTAGTCCTTCAATCGAGTCCTTGACCCCGTTGGGTGTTGTCCCTCGCTTTTTAGTGATGATGTTGTGACTTGTTGAAAACCCCTTGTGAGTTGAAAGGTTAGTTTGGATTTAGGTCATAGTTAGATTAGTTTAATATTTGATATTTGATTTAACCATGTTTTACGTTCCTTGCATTTGAAGTTAAAATTTAGTCGTATTTGATTTAGTTCCATCTAGTGATGCTTTAACTCGGCTATGAATTTGTGGGATTTCACTATCTTTGGGAAACACCCTTAGGTTTGCAAGAAGGGTGTTTTACTGGGTAGCTGTCCTTACTTGTCAAGCTAATTTTCCCATGTATGATAGTTATCTTTTCAAATGTGCCCTTAAAATATGGCTATTCTTTTATATCACCTTGTTGTGAATGAGGTGTAAAATCATCATTGAATTGTTTGACCTCTAAGTGGATGATATTATGTAGTAAGCTAAAATATTATATTAGATCTTAGTATGTTGAATTTATATGAAGACCAAACATACATGATTATTATCATAATTCTATTTTAAATTATGACAGTATGATTAGAATCTCTCCTCTCCTATGGTACGATCTGTTTAGACCTTGATTGTAGTTTTGTTAGCAGATGTCGTTCTTTTGTTATTTTTTTTATTTTTTGTTGGGGGGAGACGTATATTTGTCATCGACCTTGCTTGTCGACCATCGCTTCATGATAACTACCCATTCTTTGGTGTCCTCTATAATGCTACGACATATTTAGCGTGAGAAAACTATCTTAAGCACTATAACATACTCTAGTATAAGTAAATTATATAAAAGTCATATTTATATATATGTTTATATAAGTATATATATATATATATGCATAAACATATTTATATAAATATATTATTTGAATATTACTTATTCATTTAATTATTGCGTAAATGATATAATTTGGATGGGTGGTCCAAAATCTCTCCTTCCACACTTTACGGTCATGGAAGTCTTCAGGCGTAATTGTCGTGTAGGGGATGTTTTAAACGATTGGTTCTCCATACCAGTGAAAATTTATGTTGCGTGTGTGCATTATTTGGGAATGGTTCTTTTTTTTAGCGTTAGTGCCTCTTCATAAAATTTTAGTTTGAGGTGAGTCTCCTACTGCAAGAAATAGAATATGGTATTAGTTGATTTATTGTTGTGTTGGGCAACTTCTTGTTCAACTATTCTTTTTATGACAATTATGTATTAGATGGTACCTTTAAAAAATACTATGATGTATCTTAGAATCGGTAGATTCTTTGGGAACCAATATTTATATATATTTACTATCATAATCCTTGTATAATTTATTGACAGTTTTTCTATAATCTCTCCTTTCCTATGTTCGGCCTTTGAAGGGGATTGGAAGGTGTTTTGGGGGAGAATTATTCTGTTGGTCTATTTGTAATGGTATCTTAGAATAATTAATTTGGATAGATGGTTTAGGGTTTTTAGGCTATCTCAAGGAAAGGAATTTGTCTTGTTCAAGACCAGTTTTTAATTTTTTTTCTTTGGGGTCAGTCTCGAGAGAGATTGGAGGGTCTTTATGATGAATTTTTTTGGGCCCGTTAAGGGGGATGATTCTTGGATGATTTTTGGGAGAGTTAGGGTTTAGTATTTTGAAATTTATTGGAGGGAGGGAGAGGGAAGAAGGGAAGCCCTGCCGCTGGATGGAAGGATTACTGTGCTGGGGGGTGCGCCCTCAATAGGGAATGGTAGCCATAACCTGCAGCATCGTGGGCCTCTTGACAGTGACTTCCCACATGCAGCGCCTAGAATGGCCACCATCCTCTTCATCCCCTCTGCTGTCGGCTTACCCCTATCCATGGTCAGGTAAAAGTATTCATTTTTGACATTTTGCATAGATTCACACAACCCATCTCCTACTCATTGGTGGCCTGCGTCCTGGAGCACCCGTCACTTCCACAACACGTTTGAGGACTCCACCACGCTGCACACCAACACGTTGGGGCTCTAGTAAATGGCAGCAATTCCTCAGGCTGTGCAGAGCAACACATAGGCTCTAATCGGCCAAGTTAAGGATGTGGAACAACTCCTCTCTTGCCTAAGCAAGTAACCTAGTTCAAAGCTTGTGCAAGAGAGGAACGTTATAATATCTTCATTCAAACAGAAACCTGGAGGTACTCCCCTATTTTTCCATTCCTCTAAGCCTCTAAATAGAAACCTCTACCCCTAAATCTCTGAGGAGGCAAGGAAATAAATTTAAATAGTTTAGTCATATTTGTTCACTTCTTTTCATATAAACAAATCTATGTTGCAATAAAAAAAAGAGTAGGCGTAGCAAGAAAAATAGAAAATAGAGATTTTAAACTCAAAACAGAAAAGATGGAGGCACGTCATACTATATAAATGTTAAGGCACACAAAAAAAATCAAATAGTGAAAACTAGTTAAATCATGATAGAGCTTGGAATGCAACAAAACAAGGCGTTCTAGAAAATTGGATGCAACAACCGTATGAATGCATAGTAAACTTGTTTTAAAGTATTAGATCCAGAAAACTAAGGGGAAAACTTAGCAGACTATTTTGTTTGTTTGTTTAGCATCCGGGTGTGGACTTACAGCCTATGAGGGGTGTGGCCACTATAGCAGGGCATGAATTTCCCCAATAGTCGTGGCCTCAAGTCGTACTATGCACCATTTCCTTATATAAACTACGCCTTATGGCTGAAAACACCCTATTGCTTAGTTTAAACTAAAAGTAACTCCATTTACTGATGTCTGATTGAAATATTAGTTCAGTGATTTTGTTTTTGGGGATCGAGTTATATTTCTATGGGTAGTTTTTAAATTAATTGTTATGTCCTTTTATTAGTTATCTTAGCCAAAACCCACACTGTGAAGGAGAGGAAATGCTTATAACATTTGGAAATTTCTATTTACTTTTGAAAGCTAGCAATAAGTAACTCCCTACCTTGACCTTAATTCAGACAACAATTAGTTATGACTTCTCTAGAGTATTAATTCAGTCAACAATAAGCTATGGGATTACTTACAGTTTGCATGAGGAAATGGGGGGGGGGGGGGGGATTATGGAATTTGTTTTATTATGTAAGTGGGATTTTAGTATTGTTGAATTACTAATCTTAAGTTGTGAAAGATTCATCCTCCCACATGTGGGTGTTTAAGAAATTATTCTATAGGCAAAGCTTTCATGTTAGTGTTAGTTAGGAGAAGTTAGATCCATGGTTATGGGTGTTGTAGTTCTTGTAAGAAACATTAGGATTCATAGATTTTGGAGAATGAGTGGTTTGGGTTCATGTTCCTCTATTGTGTTTGAAAGAATAAAATAAATTATCTTAGCACCTTATTATTTGTTTTTATAAAAAAAAAAGAGAGATTAGTTAGTGTATGTTAATGGGTGAATGTATTGCATTTTTTAGTGTCTTCTTACTTCCTCATGGGTGCATTAAAGACCAAATGAAAAGTATCCTTGTATAGAAAAGGATAGGTATGAGATTTAATGTAATGTTGTTCCTAGCATTAGCCTCTTTAATTTATTTCTCTTGCTTGTTGGGTTAAGTGTGTCCTTATGGTGAATGTTGCATTGAAATGGTGTTTTTGTGTGTGTGAGTCTCATGTTTATTTTTGGGATGTGGTCAAACTTAGTGTCATACTTGAGATCCTAGTCATGTGAGTCAGCCTTGTAACAGTGGTTCCACGATCTCCTCACTCCGTAGCTTAGGGGTTGCCTAGTGCGCAATGGACATCCATTGCGTTCGACGATGGCAACATGGTTGGGAGGTGAGCAACATCTCCCATTGGTCTCGTTCTGGTGATCTCTTGGAGTCTTGGCAAAACCTTTGTACTGTATCTTGACGATGTACTCTTGGTGATTCTTTGTGCCGTTGGAGCACCTTGGTTGTACTTAACTTATAGTTGTATTTTTTTTGTGTATATTATTGAACTTTGTAATGTAATCATGGAGCTCGACTATACCATGTATTGGGGAGAGAGCTCCGCCTCGTAATAGTATTATGTTATAATTAGATGTGTATCACTCTTGTTTGTAAAGGAGATTAATTCTTTTGGTTATGTTGATAATTAAGTTATGTTCAATTATTCTGGTTGATGGAATCCTCATACTTCCATTTTGATGTTTTGTTATGTTTTTAAAATGGATTCAAAACATTATGTCTAGATTTTTCTCCTAATGTTCTTGTATGTTTGAAAGAACGAAATGGTATCTCATCTGCATTGCATGTATTTTGTTTTATCCTATCTAGAGATGAAAGGATGTTTGAATTCATTTCTTCTATTTTGATGTTGGGATCGATGTTTTGGTTGTTCTTCCTAGATTTGGTTCACCTAACAAGGTGTCGCGGATATCATATATCGTACCTTGTTTGCCTTCCCCGACTTGCACGATGGGGTTTTAGGGATAGGTGGAAAATTTTTGGTGGTTCATGTCATGACCACATGAGCAATGTGGGCATGACATGTGGTTTTCTCGTGTCATGACCACTTGGTAAAAGTGGGCATGACATTCACATCAGATGTGACTAATTTTAGCCACAAAAAGGGAGTATCCGCTACACAACACTCAAGGACACAAGGTCCAGAATGCATTAGAGAACATACACCAACACTGAAGGAATTAAGTTAACTACATCCTCTTATCTAAACAACTTTTATACAAGGATTTAAGGCAACACAATCGCTACTTATTTACTTGAACCACTTCTATCTTTAATGCAATACAATTTCTTTTTACTAAACTATGGAAATATGCAATTGCTTCCTTCGTCAAGAAGATATAAAGGAAATGTATGATGTCACACACAGGAATAATTCAAAACTATAATTGACTTACATTATCACATTCATGATCTCATGAGCCCAACACAAGCTCCCGTTTGATCTCCTGCACACAGTTCTTACCCAGGCATATACAATGATAACTTTCATAAACCACAATAGATCTTCCACATGTGGTCATGACCAACTAGGAAATAGATGTCAGGTTTTCAACAACCATGTTAAGATACCCCACACATGACAACATCACATAACCACCTGACTCACCAAATGATTAAATCATTCCAATACTTAATTACATGCACTAACAGTGACCATGCTTCTTTCTTATAATGCACTAGTGACCATAAGAGAAACTCAAAGCCTCAACAAAACAACAAGCACTAACATTTAGGGAAGACATATTGTCAAATATATCATCGCATTATCGAAGAAGAGGAAGAGAGAACACATAAGTAAACAAGACATAATCAAAGGACAAGTCTATAAACTTATCAACCTTCTAATGTCATACTAATGCACACAGGTGAAAGGTACCATAACTAACTCACCACAAAGAGAAAATCACTTAACCTAGAGCAACAACAACAATCCAGAGGTCTTAATGTTACAACCTAGGCTCTGATACCAAGTGTAATGCCCCGCCATTCAACCCTAGAGATAAGTTCAACTAAAGCAATAAAAAGATAGAATTTTTTTTTTTAAAAGAAGAAATGATAACAAAACATAACATAGACTAATAGCATCAAGTTACACTATCATCTCTAGGGATTACATAGCTGCATTATTACAATTTGACAACAATCAACAACATACATAGTTTAATCCAATAAACCAACTGAATCAAACTAGCATCTTTCATTATGACATCCAAATACATCAAGAAGTTTGCATTAAGATTACAAGTACAAATATATCTTACAAGAGGAATTACATAGTTTCATTGTTACAAAAGCTCTTTTTCTGAATACATCAAATTACATAATGAATTCTACTGATACATAAATCTAGATGCAAAAAGTATAAATAACTGTCTTCATACACAGGTGCAAACTGGAATCCGCTACGAGAGATACATCTATGAACCATGGAACTAGATAAACCAATGGAATAAAGCACAACCACCTGACCATGTGGAAGCCTGAGGTCCACCCCCCGTGCTAGGAGATAACAATGAGGTCCCACAATGATAATAGTCAAGAAGACAGTAGGTTAAAGAGTGCAAGGACTACACATGACTCTAATACAACACGGATCAATATGAAAATCAAAAGTAACTTAAATAACACTTCCAGAGGCAACCACACTAGGGAATTTTAGGCTACATTAGGCGTGAATGTCATCACATGGTCCTAACATGGGTTACCCTGATAGTCTCTAGCTAGACATCGACCCCCATCCATGGGTTACCCTGACAGTCTCTCGCTAGGCGTCAGCCCCCATCTATGGTTACGCTGACAGTCTCTCACTAGACGCTAGCCCCATAGGGTGACACATGCAGAACCAACATTCCTTTCGTGAGGACAAGGAAGTTGATCTTGCCAACCAGGTCTTCTCATCCCATCCTTAGCCTGAACGAGCACTACAGAAATGGGTGAAGAATCTAATTATCTTAATTATTGTGATTACTACCCAACCCTCTAAATTGATTATTATGTTATCACTGGAATTAACAACTTCCAATGGGTTACCCTGACAGCCACTTTGGGCGCCGACCCCACATTGAAAGCCACTCCCCCTTCTCTGCATCTAGATTCTTAAAGTCCAAAACATAAACCAAGCATGAACTATCACATTTATCAAAATATACATCATTTCACATTACACAAGCAAAGCATTCCCATCTTGCATGCTCATCATAATCACATGGATAAGTACACTAAGCAAGGCATTCTCCATCTTGCACATGTAACATACCAACATGAAACAGGAGACAATATTACAAGAGTACATTTCATTCAACTCACATTCACACCCTCCTAGGCCTCTCGAAACAACTTCTACAACACTTGACATCATTAAAACATAATGGTCATACATCACATTCACTTTCCAAAGCACATCCTAAATCAAGATCAATAATTCAATCAAAAGCACAAATTTAACATATGATCTGATGCACTAATAATAGTCTTAAAGAATGTAACATTATTCCAAGCATGATCAATCATCTAACAACAGAAGGTAATTCTATCCCAACAATGCAGAACAATAATAACTTGAAAGGGTACCAATTATTCTATAACAGAGAATTCAATCAAACAAGATACTACCCGTTATTAGACTAAACAACTTTCTACACTGATGTGGATCTTATTAAAATTCTAGACAACTTTGTGATTTCTATTCAAAATAATTGTATAAGCAAAACATAAAGGATCACAAAGTAGATTAAAACCAATCATCCATTTAAATCTTTAGAAAGTATATGAGCTAAATGCTAAACGTTTTATATCATATCAAACCTAACCTCCACTTACTCACCCAATTTCATAACTAAGCACAATCTTTAATTTAAGTCATAAATAAGATTAGACTCCATTATATGACCACAAAGTTCCTTAAGGTGAAGGGGAAGATATATATATATATATATACTTGACAAGCCTTATTAAATCTAAACTAAATGTTATCTTCCACCAAAAATATATCAAGATAACTAGACATATAACAATAATAAATTAAATTCATAGACTAACTCTATGCACACTATTTAAAATATTCTAATTCATACTAAAATTAAAGACTTAACTAAGGTCATCATACACCCCTTATAACTAGAGCTAAAATAACAATTCAATATTTATAATATGATAATTTACATCCATTTGACTAAGGCAAATATATATTAAGAAGCCTTATTTATTATCCATATCATACTTTCTTACAATAGATAAAACTACTAATATTCTTGAATATACAAGATAAAATAATAAATCAATAAATTATTTTAAAAGGCTTTGACTTTTTATTTATAAAATAATGCTTAAATATAACATATCTAAATAATAGGGATGAAATAAAATAATACTTAAATATAACATATCTCTAATAATAGCGATTTGATTTCTCATAAATATAATAATACTTAAATATAGCACATCCCTAAATAATAGGGATTCGATTTCTCATAAATGAAATATAATAAAACTTAGATATAACACATCCCTAAATAATAGGGATTTGATTTCTCTTTAAAAATATACTTAAAAATAAAACACATCCATAAAATTATTTTTTCCTATTAAATAGGGAATTGACGTCACACCTTCAAAATAATAAATAAAGTCAAATTAAAACAATAATTTATTAAAGGACAATTTTAAAGATAGTTTAACTTTATAATTAACATTATGCAACATCAAATACTTATTATTTAGCATAAAAAGGTTTAACTATTTAAATTCTTAAATTAAAATTAAAATAAGTTATTATATGCAAGAATTAATTAAATCGAATTCAAAAGAATAAGATTTTATAGTTTCATAATACATATATATATTTTGATTTTCACAATTAAAATACTTTATAAACTCTAACAGAATTTCTAATTCTAATATGGTAATACAAAAGGCATATTTTTAATACAAAAGGCAGATTTTTATGTTAGTAAAACTTACCATTCCTATTTCCTATCAAGGTTAAAATAAAATTATTTAAGCACAAAGAGATTTATTTATTCACTTCTATTCATTATGAAAGCTATTTATTTATTCATACAAAAGTATTCACACAAACCATAATTAAATTTGATATAGTGAACAGAATTTATGTGAGAGCTTGGTTGAGCCAGGCCATACGGTTGCCATGGACAAGAAGAGGGATTCTAAAGAATTTAATTTAGGTAAAATTTCATTGTTTTACATACTAAAATTCATTGTTTCAAATGCATAAACTATAGACCAAACTTCATTTGCAATATTTTTGGTTTTAGGCAAAGAAAGTTTCATAAATTTTTAAGTATAAAAGCTAATAAAATATAAAATCTCCTATACCTTGGTCTAAGATAACAATTGGGTTGCAGATACTAATTTTTAAATGCTATTTCAAGCATGATTCTATGCATATGGAGGTCATACAATTAGGCAGGTTGGAGGAATAGAAAATATGAAAGTTTTGTTAGAATGGAGTTTATCTCTATTGGAATTACTACTGCAAGTCATCAAATGGCATGAGATTTTAGAAAAAAGAAATTTGTTTGATTGATTATACAGATTAATGGTTGGAAAGAAAGAAATAGGTTTGCCACGCAAAAAATTTTGATAAAAGAAATTGACATAGACACAGGAATGCAACAAAAGAGAAGGATTTAATTTCTTCCAGTAGAAAAAGATTTCATTTAGCTAAGGTGTCTACTGGTAATATGAAAATATGATGATAGTGTAATAGGTAGGTGTGAAGAAAGATAAATAGGTGTGAAGATTGGAGGATCAACAATATTTAAAATTGCTACAATGGCTAGATTGATGAAGAGAACATCCAAGCAAATGCAAATGACAGGATTAAATATAATGGGGTTTATAGCAAAGAATATATACTCATCAAGCATACAGAGAGAATAGGTTGTAGAGCTTGATCAATCATTTCAATTGACGGGAGAAACTTGCATTTGATTGCAGATGGACACTGATTTCCAAAAGGGTTTACTATTGTCTAGAAAAAATTCACAGAGGACCACACTTCAACCAGAATTTGACAAATCATAAAATTGCATAGACTACTCACATACAGGATTTTTCTTCATATACAGACAAGCAAAACAAATTTTATTTAATACATACCTGAAAATTCTTTAGATCTCCCTTGCTCCCTTCTCCTCTTCCTCTGCCAATTCCTCCTCTTTTCCCCAAATTTCTCTGTATCTTTTCTAAGAACTCTCCCCTCAAATAATCTTCCCAAAACCAAAATAGACAAAACAATTGATACCCACTATCACCATTCTCTCCGTTACAGATATCCACAATCCAAAATTAATTGCATTCATAACTCCAAAATTAATTGCATTCATAACACCACTAATAGGAATATTTTCAAATTTCTGACAACCCACTCCAACAACAAATTAATGGCAAAATAAAATAAAATCTCACATGACAGATAAAATTAATAAAGTACTAAATATTAACAATATTATTATTGTTGCTAGCTTTCAAAGCTACTAATTTAATTTAATATAAAAATCAACTAATTAATATTCTCAATTTTCTACATTAATTAAATAACTAATATTGATGTATATATTTAAACTTATTATTATTATTACTATAACAATTAATAAATCTCCAACAAATACATATTGACTATATAACCAAAATGATCAAACATCAACACATCTATACACATAGATCACTTATTATATAAAATAAACCAAACGACTATAAGAAACAAATTAATACCTTGGTCACTAAGTTCAATAAAATGAACCTTAAACTACAATAAACAAACAATAACAACCACATACCAATGGATGAACAACACTCGAGGACAAGTACCAACTGAGCGACAACTACACCCATGACTAGAAATACATGGATGACGACAAATTGAAGACACTGGCTAACAAAGGGAACCCGTGTTATCTCCCATCCACATTATCCATTGGTGTAAAGACATGCTCAGCCTGCTAATTCAGGTGGAGTCGATGCCTGGTACCTGCAATCCTGCATCAAACCAAGGGGTTGTGTACGAGCATATACATATATATAATCAAACACACTATGATAAGAAATCGCAACGTAGTAGGGTGCTCATAATGAGTAATACTACACCATTCCTTCACCAAAAGCATCACAAATAACACATTAACCAAGTTTATTAGTAACTAAACAACTAGATAAGACATAGTCAGATAGTCGTATAATTCACGTAGTAAAACAAATCTACATAATCAATTAATCCATGACTGATCACAACATAAGCAAAATGTACTAATCATAAAGTATCAACAGTGTCATCAAAGTAAACATCAATGAGTGTCATCAACTACATCAAAACGGTAAACCCGCCATCAACATCTCTAACATACCCTAAGTATTCCGAGTATCTTACCTTCATCTTCATGCTCCTTAGCCCAACCACCTGCTCATCCAAGGTGAGAATGGAGGGGCACTACAAGAACCAAAATTGGCCAGGCTCTGATACCAACTGAAAGGAAGCTAGGTGTGTGGAAATCGCTTCCTACATGAATCTAGAGACGAGAGAAGAGTGTAAATTCATTTTAATCTTTACAGTTACAACAATGTTAACCCAATAACAAAGATATTGCAGCAAACACATACACAAGAATGTAAGACAGAAGAGAGAGACACAAGATATATGTGGGGAAAACCCTTACGAGTGAAAAACCCCACACTCCAAAAACACAGCTCAAATGTATTTCATAAACAATGAAGGTTACAATATAGTTACAAAGCCAATGCTCATGTAAGAGTCTTTGACACTCATATCTGGAGACAAACCGACAACATAACAGTACCTGTCAATCACATAATACATCTCCTCTCCAAAGCACTTGTTAATATAGAACATACAAGGCAAAAATGGCTCTATCTTGAGATGGGAGTCCAACATGGACTCATGGCCCAAAACCCACGCCTATGGACACTTGTCCAACACTATAGGATGTTCCTAACACTTGTCAAGTCACCTCATCCCAAAGAGGTCACCTATTCCCAAGATGGGCAATGACAGATGCTCTTACAACTCTTACAACCGTCATAGAATTTGTCATAGCTGTCATAACTTACAGCTGTAAGAGAATCTGTCATACACAGGCTATAAATAGCATGTTCTCTTACAACATGTCATAACCCACCTTAGGGCGCCCAAAGATGCCTTCTTCCAAGATGCTTCTCAACACATGTCTTCACCTGTCATAGAATCTTCTATTTCTGACTCTTACATGTCATAGAACTGTCATAGGAATCGGTCATGATCGTTTCAGTCAATATTCCCTTACACACTATCCAAGATGCGGACACATGGGAAAATATTCCTACCACTAAGTGGGATGCCTATCTCCTCATGTGAGGAAAAATTTACATGTGGTCATCTTCCATGTAGGATGACACATCACCATGCCAACTCCCACAAGATGACAACATAGGATTTGCATCCTAATTACACAATAGGCAATAAATAAATAAATACAATAAATATAATACAAGGAATTACCAAGGTTGAGACACATTAATTCCCAACACTAATTAGGGTTTTGCATAATGTTAGACTTCCTGTGTCTTCACCCTTTTATATTTTTGCTCCCTCTAACTTGTCTTCTGCAAATTGTATCAGGTTTGACCTGCACACACACAAGAAGGAAAATGGTTGGGTGCTATTTAGGAACTTTCCTAAGTCAAACTATGTGAATGGTGTTTCCACCTTCACAATAGCAATGAGGAGAGATAAAGAGAGAATGCCCTAGGAGGGTAGCTCGGCAAATCTGAAGTAAATGGAATGCTAGAACAAAGCATGAAGGAAAGAAGTCACCATGAGCATGGAAACCCTATCATGCTTGATACAGCGTCACAACTTGACTCAAGAAGTTGGTGTAGCACAAATAAGTAAAAATATCTTCACAAGACCTGAAATAAGTTAGTGTCGCAGTAATAATCCACCATAGAGAGCTTTAGAGAAGAATAGAGAAGATGAGAGACAAGAAGAGAGAGTACAAGAGTGCCTAGATTGCATAGAGAACTTAGAGATGTTCAAATGAATAAACTAACTTTCTTTTATATGCATTCCCTCTCACCAACGATGAATAAATCCAAATGGGGTCGACATGAGGAACCACTTAAGATGTCTTAAGCTGACATACATTTAAATTAGGTAAGGGCTAAATGAGGGACCAGGGTGCTTGGGCTCCCTTGTCCTTTAGCCCCAAAAACTCTGGCATAAGCTCCTTTGAGTGTGCTTAGGTTGGCCTCATAGCTATTTTGTCAGGTTTTATCATCGGGATCGATAATTAATTGTTTAATGTCCAAAACAATGTTAAAATAGGTCTTGATTAACAAGTGTAAACATTTTAGGTCCACCCATATGCTAAACTAGGTGTAAAATGCTAGTGTACACATTTTATGACATAACATCCCCAACTATTTGATATTGTGTGAGTTGCTTGTGGAATTCTCAATATTGATAGCATAGGTGATGTGACATCACCTTTAGATTTATGAATTATTCTAGCAAGTCCAACTTCCATGCACTATGTAAAAAAATATCTTTAGGGTATCGTAACATGGTATTTTACCATTGGCTCATAAAACTATGAACTACAATTACTTAACCTAATATTACCATATTTGAACTATGATATAATATTTACTTCAATATTCTCACATTAATGATATCTTAAAAAATGCATCTAATGGAAGTGTACATGTGACATAAGCTTTAATTGGTACACCCTAAATTTGCAAACTATATTTTCCTTTAAACCATATTAGGATGTGGTCCCATGGTTGGGGTTTAAGGATCTATCTTTTATGGAATGGGAGGTCCTATGCAATGAAAAAAAATGCGATAGGATAAATTGGAATCTTACCCTTGAAAATAGGAGTCCCCACTTCTTAGTTCTCAATTTCTAACAAGTGCCTTTGAAGTGGGCTAAAAACTTCTCCCACCAGCTTAGGGGATCGTTTTGCCATGTGTTATGTATCTACAATTTTAGCATTGATTATTGCTAAAAAATAATTTAGATAAATATTTTAGCATTAGCTATTGCATCATGAGATCATCAACTTCCTACAATTTTTGAGCTTAAAGTTTTAATCTTGCCCATTGGTATAAATCTATGGGACCACCTTGTGAAATGCTCCTAAATTTTCTTAGTAGGACTTGTTGAAATAATTTAAATATTTTAGGAAGAGCCCCTCCATAGGACCATAGCCTTACTTTCCTAATCAAAGTGTTTTATTTAGTAAAAACCTTAATTATCTATTATTTGACAAATAGCTCTATGACAACATTTTTTATTATGGGAAAATGCTTTTGACCAAAGCTATGAACTAGAAAGAGGGTTTTGAAAGGGTGCCATTTTACAAAGATCAAACAAGAAGTATCAAAGACTCTCTAACAACATCATGGAACAACATTACAAAGCAACCACGCAAAATTATCAAGACAACAATAAACTAGCAACCCCCAAACAGTGGGGTAAGGATGAAACAGATAGGGAAGACTACCCTAAAACAACAACTGAAGTAAGTTAATGTGGCTTTAAGACAATTTTTTTAGAGAACTTTAAATTTGACCTACCACCTTATTGCTAGGGAACTTCTCATTATGCCTCTTGGCTTGCACCATCATCCTATTTTCCATATTCAAGGAGGACAAATGTCGAGACCCAAGTGTAGGATTGAGGGCATGAGAATCAAGGAACTCCTTATCTAGACCCTCCCTAACAATTTCCTTCTTGTGAATCTCCATCAAATGACACTCCTCAAGAAGATATTTACACATCGAGGCAAGAAAGACGCCATCCAAATTAGTCTTGTCCACAAGAGTTCCAACCTCCCTGATACATCCAATAGGAGATTCTTCTACATATTGAAGGATAGAAGGCTCCTTTTGAGCCTTTTTCTTCATGTGATTGTTGTTGACCTCTAGAGGTCCTACACGGATTCAAAGCATGGCCAAGCATGTGATAGTGGTGACAAAACACCAAGGAAGCTTCATATGTGATTTGTTGCACCCATACTTGTGAGAAGGTAGAGATTACAAAAAATATTTTTAAAAATATTGGAAATTATAGTCAACAAAAACAGATGGCCATTAATGAATTCTAAATCGATGGCAAGTTGAAATTCTAGGCCTAATTAGGACTCTTGTATGTCGGGGTGGTTTCACAAAGGAATATATTAGTAGTTAATCTCTCATAGGTCCACTTTCAATATTTAAGAAAAATGATTTAAGATTTGTTGTCACCCCTAAATATATATCAACAAAGTATATTTCAGTGGAAATAGAAAATATGGTTAGATTCTTACGTAATGAAGTTGTAGAGCAGATTAGGCAAGATTGTATAGTTTTGAACAAGTTGACAATTAAGGAAAGACAATAGAACATTTGACTACCAGTGGTAGTTATAAACAACTCCCTGTACTTGATTACAAATAGAGTTAAAAACATATCCATCAATCATCTTTGGATTACCAATAGGGTGAAGAAACTTTTGACCCCAAATAAAAAGGTGTGCCAGATATTCACAAAGGGGTCTCGTTAAGATCAATTGCAGATATTATCGATTCAATGATTTGTGAGATGGGGATTTTTCTTGTGAAGAAACACAAATCATTGGTTGGGAAAACATGTTTTTCCATCAAAGGTTGTGTCCATTTTGTGGATTTCATTAAAAAAAAGTGAAAGTAGATGAGATTCTTGTGAGCTTTAATGTTGTGACATTGTTTCCTAAGGTGTCAATTATGGAGGAAATTAATGTAGTAAAGAGACAAGTGATGTCAAGATGACTTCTCTAGTTGAATTCTTCTTAAAATCAACTTTTTTCTACTTTTGGGAAGAATTTCTATGAACAATCAGTTTTTTCTACTTTTAGGAAGAATTTCTATGAACAATCAAAAAGTTGTTGCAATAGATCGCATTGTTCCTATTGTGACTAATCTGCTTAAGCCTTATTCAATACTTAATTGAAGAGAAAGCTCTAAATTATTTTGTGCTTAAACCAAAGTGGTGTAAGTGTTATGACAATGACATGGTATAGGGACAAAGTGAGAGTACATTGAAATAACAATGTAAAATAGCATTCAGTTTAGGAAGGAGTTGAAGAATACAGGCAAGTTATTTTTCCTCAATGTCCTCACTAAAAAATGACAGTTGCTCCTCATGCCAAGTATATAGGAAAGCTAAGCACATGGATCTATGTTGATATGCTTCTTCTCGTGATGGCACCAGTTCTAAACACATTTGCTCTGATATCCCTTGATGGGGGAGGATCTAGCCAATCACTTCACAACTTCACTTTCAGAAATCACTATAATGAGATTTGCATAAAAATGACAGTAATTATAAGGCAGAAACGACAAGAAGAAAATATTCTTGCACAGAAATATAGAGAAAGATATAAGCTTTATTTAATTTCTATTGTAGTCTTTTACAAACCAAAATTTCAGCCATACATTCGGCCTTACACCAAGTAAGAAATCAAAGCTAGAATAAAAAAAAGTAAACTATCATCTTTTGTCTGAACAGCACTAGAGAGACAGTCAGCCCCCTCTTCTATTACCACGACCCATTCCTATGTGAAGTTTGGCCTCCTTCCTTCTAACTTAGACCATCTTCACAACCATTGACCTCCATAGTCGCTCTTTACTCCACTTCAATCACTCAGATACTACGGCCAATCTGAATGGCCTCTATCAAGCCTCCCCCAAAGTTGATTAACCAGAAAATATATAGATCTTCCATGGTTTGTAGGAAGAATGAATCTTCCTCAGTCGCTATCGCCAGAGGTATTCATGAGCCCATGACTTCACACATTGAAGTCTATAGAAAACATATCGCTGCCATAAAAGAATGACCCCCACGATCTCCAAACATGCAGAAAAAAACTCTCGAAAATTTGTTGGGCATAAATTCACTGCCTAAAGAAATCCAGATGTTTCTAAATATGTCAAACCATAAAGAAGGAAAAGTTAGAAAGAATCTTTTGATTTGTGCCATCTGGTCCATTCTTTAAGGCACGATATGAGGCCTTTATTTCTTTCTAAATCTGGAGAAGCCATGACCTCCTCAAAATAGCAGAAATTAAATGTTAAGAATGATGCCACTGCATTAGACTCCCTAGGCAAAAAAATTCATGAGCTCCTGCTCATGAGGTCCATGATTCCACTTTCTTTTTCCTCGCTTTCCAGTTTCTTAATTCTACACTTCCACACTTGCATTGTTGCCTTCGAAATTTCATTGTTTGCATTTGTCCACTTCTTTCTCTTTGTGCATACTTCCTCCTTCGATTCTCCTTATGAACTCCAAATCTCCACCATTCTAACTCATCATCAAAATCATCTACTGAAAAAACCTCATCCTCATTTTGTGTAAAAGAAATTACCTCCGGAATCTTCATTTCTGCAACCAATAAATCTTCTCCATCTGTTAGTTTGTCTGCTTTAGTGTTTTCTTTCTCTATTGTAATCACCTTTACCAAATCTACACTTTCACCTTCCAAATTGGCCTTTGAATTGTTCTGCACTTTTAGTTGCTCATCCTCCTTTTCATGTAATAATCTCCTCATATTTTCCTCATCATTGATTATTTGGCTTGGATTTTAACAAAAACAGATACAGATGTAAGTAGATTGCTAAGCATTTAAATATTGCAAAAGACAAAAAAGCATAAGTGGGAGTTAGATAGATTCCATCAGCATCATGATTTGGTTTGCACTTGTACAGTACAATTATAAAACACCGTACTGTTTTTTTCTTAATCCTTTTTCCCATGTTGCAGTCTTGATTAGCTCGCAAGATTTTTTGTCATCATAAGTATTTGAACTTAATGGTACTTTTGCTAACCTTGTAAACCCTGCACCCCATTTTTTTATTGCTCTATTTGATCCTTTATAACCATGTGAACCCTGCACTCCAATTTTCATTGCTCTATTTGATCCATTGATAACCTTGTAAACCTTGCACTCCAATTTTTATTGCTATATTTTATCAATTGAACTTGTCTTGAAGCAGCACATCCCGCTCCAAGAGAACCCCCATTCTAGCTAGAAATGGAAATTCAAATTCTTAGTCAAATAGATCATGTAATGCCCCACAGTTAATGAAAGAGAATCGGGTTCATATTGTGTAGCTTATTAAACATCAATGAAGCAACAAAACAATATTCATTAGAAATAAAATGTTATTATGTACCATTTGTCATAATTTTTTAGCATGTTTAGAAGTACTCTCTTTTCGAAGTGAATAAGGGGCTGTTCTTAAATATTGTCCACTTCAACAATCAAAGATCAATTTTGACCAATAAAAAGAGGACAAATATTTACCACTTTTAAGTGTGGATGAGATGTAAAATTGCTATTGTGTGACCATTAAACCAGATGATGTTTAAGTAGAGCGTGAATAAGATGCCACACGTGTCTTGCTTGACAGATCGTAAAATGGACTTGGAAATATAGGAACTAAAAATCACTCCATTGTTGTACATAAATCTCAAATCTTTGATATACTCAAAATCTGTTTACATCAATCGACGTCCCAACATCTGCGACACCAAAGGAATTGTTTTATCTCAGAATAACAAAAACATAGGTGCTCAGTTATATCTCCTATAATTTGATTGAATTGGGATCCAAATGAATTTATATATCTTCTCTGATTTCTGGACAATCAAATCTCGTTGGTCTTGAGTTCTGTTTTCTCTAAACCACTTGATACAGTCTCATCTTTTACCTTCTTAGCACCAGGTAAGCTGAATAACACAAAATAATGGGAAAAATTAGTTAATACATGACAAAGTAGAGCAAATATCCATATAAACATAACAATAATTAGTTTCTTCCTTTAGAAGTGCAACAGAAAGATATATTAACATAATAATAATTCCTTTGGATAGAAGGGGGTAGACCATGCACAGATTTGATTAGCTCTTGCTTTTGCTGTATGATATTAAAGCATTCTGAAGTATGCCTCACACCCTACTATTAGAGTTACAGAAAATTAATGATAAGCTAAATCCACATCAGTGTTTCTCGGGGCTTCGGCGAAGGCAGCAGGGGATGCAGGGATATTAAAAAGGAAAAAAACGCCGATTTTGTAAGACGGCTGGGGACGGTTATTAAAATGTAATATGTGAATTAAAAGAAGCTGAAATTTACTTTAACTATGTAATATTAATAACTCGATCCCAATCAGGGCTTAAATTTGACAGTTGTATAGCTGTATTTAGGCATTTTTACTGTAAAATACAATCAAAATTTTAAAAAGACCGTATCTTATGAAAGGAAAGATTTTGGACAAACTGTGAAAATTTATATAGGATTATGCTGATATATGTATTTGGTTTTACTTATACTAAGGTATGTCATAGTAATTTAAAGGCAGTATTGAATAGATAATTGTCATAATAAAATTGCTTGACAGGTAAGGTCGACTGTCAAATTTAAACCCCGAGATTCCTGATTATAGGATAATGTCATTTGTCACATCATATCGTAGTTACTAATTAAAATGTATCTAAATAAAATGTATCTAAATACAAAAGCCAAGGTGTTCAAGTAAATTGTAAAACTCAAAATCATTCCGGCCTACCCCATTCTCTTGGCATATGTCTTTATGGGGAATTGGCCTTGTCTCCCACACAGATATATTCAGATTTGGCATGCTTTCAGGGGAGATTTTCTTCATATTTGGAAAGACAGAAATTTTGCAGATGTTAATTTTTCTCTTTACACCAAATCTATGATTTGCTCTAATGTTCTCACGCAAATTCAAGTGCAAACTAGCAAAGTTACACTTGAGGTTGCCCATCTTCAAGAGTTGCTAGACCATTGGGGAAATGCCCCCTATATTGTTGCTAGGATTCCACCGGACTCCTCCTCTCCTCCGAGGGGTCGTTAGCATGGACGCAGTCAGTCTGCCAAGCGAGACCATGGCTCTTATTCCCACGAGGCTTAACCTCAAAATTCTCGAGACTCTGTCGCTCGTGGTTGGTCCCAACCCTCCAGGAAACCCTCTACCTCTTCACAGGGGCGTGGGGGAGGTGGGTGGCCCAATTCTAACATGTTTCATCATTTGCAACTTGTCATCTCTCCTAGACGCTCTTGTTGGATGGGAGCCCATTGATAATCCTGATGATAAGGATCCACCTGCTACTAGCGTTGTACTAGTTGCATAATCTTTTCTTGGGCAAGTGGCCTTTATTTTTTCATCTATGTTTTGGACTTGGTCCCGATAGATTTTGTGGGTGTGCCCTTTTACCACCCAAAACATTTTTTAGGAATATTGTACTATTTTTATTTTTAATATAAAGTAAAGTAGGAATATTCATCAAAAAATCATAAATACAATTGTATACACTTAAAAATTGTATAAATGAAAATGTTTAGGATTCAGGATTTTATTATGGTAGGGGCTTGGTAGGATAGTTTGTTAGATATAGTTGTTGACAAAATTAGATGTATAATTTGATTTAGAGTTGATTTTCTGATTATGTTAAAATATAACTTTTTATTATATCATCAATAAAATATGATTATAAAATAATAAAAAAGTCGATTTAAGTGTTTTCCACTCTATATTTTAAATCTAACCAAATTATAGTAGCCTCACAATATTTGTACAACACGTGTACAAATTCCATGTGTAATCTGATGTTTCAAAAGTGGTCTAAAATTATCTTAAGTTTGGTGTCCATCCTAAGATGAACATACTTAACAACTAACAATAAATGTTAGCTATACAAGGTGTAATATTAAGAGAACCTGTAATATTATCCAAGGTGTTTACTTAATATTATCCAACGTGTTTACTTTTTTTAAACACCTTATTCTCCACCATGTCAAAAACAAAGCGATACTCAACATCCATGTGCTTAGTTTGCTTGGAATGTAGGATTCTTCACTAACCAAATAGCACTTTGACTATCACAACCAATCCACACTAATCTCTATATTAAATCATTTATGCATATCTTTGTAACCAAACCAATTCATTGGAAGCATGTGTTGCTACCATATATTTAGTTTCCATAGTTGAAAGAGTAACCACTAGTTACAAGGTGAAAATGTATCGACTTGTGGATTTGTTACTATCCCTATTCTTCACTAAACAAATAGCACTCTGACTATCACAACCAATCCACACTAACCTCTATACTAAACCATCTATGCATATCTTTATAACCAAACCAATTCATTGGAAGCATGTGTTGCTACCATATATTTAGTCTCTATAGTTGAAAGAGTAACCACTGGTTACAAGGTGAAAATGTATCGACTTGTGAATCTACTACTATCCCTATATATCCACATACTACTAATACGAGGTCTAAATATAACAAATAGAAGAATCTAAAGTGCCACAAAGATACTTTTTATTATAATCCAATGTTATTTACCTCGGTTAAACAAATTTCTCAAAACTCCCATTGCTTAGATAACATATGGAACTTTGTGCATACAATGATGTACATGAGGCAACCAACTACACTAGAATATAAAACATGCGACATGTCTTTTATGTCCTCTTTGAAATCATAGGAAATTGCTCAAAAACAACTTAGTACCAACAAGAAAATAAATATTAACATGTTAAGGTTAGATAGGCAACTTGTCATCTACATACAAAACAATGACAACCAAGTGATCAGCTACATGCTTGTAATTAACACAATGATTAGTTTACTATGAATAAACCCAAGATTGAAAACATATTTATCAAAAGTTTATAATACCATATACCATATCTTTCTCTTTTCCACAAAATGCTAAGGTTGTACCATGTGTATATTTTCCTCTAGATCGCCATACAAAATGTTGTTTTGACATCCATCTATTCTATTTCTATATCAAAAGCAAAAGGAATAGATAATACAAATCTAATTGAATTATCAATAGGAGAAATATCTCTTCAAAATATATCCCTCAATTTGGGGATACTCCTTTCCCATCAACCTTGTTTTATATGTTTCCAAATTTCCTTCTAAATTGAATTTGATTGTCCTTCCTTGAAGCAATTTCACCAAATCTCAAGTTTGACTTTCATCTAAAGCAATTGTCTCTTTCTTCATGGTTTTTTTCAAAACTCTCTCCTTTGATAACATAGTCTCATGCATAGTTCTAGGATCAGCACTAGTGGCACATAAAACAAAATTGCAATGGAAAATAATTGGACTATAACCTTTTTGGTTGCTTTCTCTCTTGTGGACCTTCTAAGGGTGGAGTATTGACTATTCCTCTTTTGAGTCCCTTTCTAAATTTCTTTTTGAACCTATCCCTTCTTGTCCCTTCTTGTCTACCAACTTCAATAGGTTCATTTTTATATACTAGTTTTTCTTTTGTCTAAAATTGAAACTCAACCTTTTTATCAAATTTATACACTTTCCTTTAGTTGTCAATTTTTATTTCTTTAAAAATTGGATCCCTACTATAAAGAAATATGACTCCAAAACTTATAACCCTTTACATTTTCCTTAAACTCCTTAAACCTACTAAAAATAAGGTATTCTAGAGTGATCATCAATAAAAGAAACATAATGTACAAATATTTTCAAGAGAAGACACGTTTATAGGATCAAACACATCAAAAAATCTAAAATCCCATTAACTAGAAACTAGAATAACCATAAAAAATTACTCTATTTTTCTTTCCAAAAACATAATGTTCACCAAAAATAAATTCACGAGAACATTCTTCAAAGTATTCTACCATAGTCTTTGATTTTAAACTACGAAAACCTTTCTCATTGAAATGTGGTCCAAGCTTTCATGCCACAACATAATTTTAGTTGCAATTAACTTTTTTGTTTCATGGACCATGGAAGAATTGCAATTATAAATCATGTTACCAATTTCCAATCTAAAAATAGTTTCATGTTGAAACCCCTTTCTTAAGACCTAATATTCTCTCACAATTCTCCAATTTTCATTGTCAAAAATTACATTAATACCTACATCATTCATCTTGATTACTAAAATCAAATTTCTAGCTAAGCTTGGAATATGAAAGACCCTTGAAAGATTCTTTGTTCTACCATATTTAAACAAAAAATTAGCATTCCCATGCTCTATTATCTTGTGGGTTGTGTTTTCACTAAGATACCCTTCACCTCCATTATGCTTCTTATATTTTGCACATAGCCATTAGAGGAAGTTACAAAAGCATCGTTTACTTATTCATTGAAGAAATTTGAATCAATGGAAGAAATGTCTTCATCCTTATCATGCTTCTTAAGTCTACATTTTTGTCCTATAATCAATACCTTCATTCTAGACATTTTTTCTATGATTCACATAAATCTAAAAATGGATGGATAATTTGATTTAGGTGTTAATTTTTGTTTTATATTAGATTTACATTAGACTAAACCACAAATATTGATTGTATTTGTAAATCAACATCAATGGAGAAAAGCAATCACACAAAACAAAACAATAACATGCATTATATTATTAATGAAATATAATTATAATACAATGAAAATATAATTTAATTGTCCTCTACTATGTGTTGAATCTAGAAAAAAATAAACAATATTATGGCAACACCTCCTTACTCCCAAATCAAAATTATATCAAACCACAACCCAAGTCTATTATTTATAAACATAGTTACATAAATGATACAAGAAAATACCATGGTTTCTAGAACAATAAACCCAAACCCATGGGTCGACATCACTAATGGTGCTCCCATGTATGACCCTTCATGTGCCTTTGTGACCCTTCACATACCCAAAGTGAATTTTCTCCTCCTTCCAGTCTACCTAGAGTGGCACTTCACCTTCCATCGTGAAGTGATCTTTTGTCTTGCTGCAACCCCAACATAATATGTAAAGTCCATACCATAGCTCAAGTTATACAATGTTTTCAAAAGTGATCCAAAATTAAACAATATTATGGCAACACCTCCTTACTCCCAAATCCAAATTATATCAGACCACAACCCCAAGTCTATTATTTATAAACATAGTTGCATAAATGATACAAGAAAATACCACAGTTTCTAGAACAATAAACCCAAACCCGTGGGTCGACATCACCAATGGTGCTCCCATGTGTGATACTTTATGTGCCTTTGTGACCCTTCATATACCCAAAGTGAATTTTCTCCTCCTTCCAGTCTACCTAGAGTGGCACTTCGCCTTCCATTGTGGAGTGATCTTTTGTCTTGCTGCAACCCCAACATAATATGCAAAGTCCATACCATAGCTCAAGTTATACAATGTTTCCAAAAGTGATCCAAAATTGTCTTATCCTAAGCAACTATAGGATTAAAATGAATCTATTCATATATAGCTACAAACGTTAAGTATTTAAGCATAGTTGCTATAATATTTCATTTAAAAATAATCACTTCTAATTAAAAATTTGTTAGCACAATTTGTTTTTTAAATCCATTGGACCTCTTGCCTAAGAAAGGCTCCTAAATTTTTTTGCTAATAAATTTTGACTAGCCTCCTCTATAGGACCGTAGCTTTAGTATTAAGATATGTTTTGGATTTTTTTTCCATTTGAATTTTTTTTAAATGTTAATGGCTTAAGAAATGTCAAATGTCCCTTGACCATCTAGAGGGTAGGACCCCTAACATTTCTTTAAAAAGGGGGTATCCTTATTTTCTTTATTTTGAGAGGACAAGGAATGTTTCTCACCCATGGAAAGTCACCTTAACTAGAGATGCATCCCCATGGAACAATAATCCATATACCCTATAAAGATATGGAGAAAAAAGTAACATGAATATGCACTTATATTTATAGAAGCTCAATCAAATATTTTCATATGAATAATGTGGCAATCAAATAGATTTTGTTGTTACATTAGTAAAAGAGGCTCAGACATAGATTCAATAATTTAGATGGAAGAATATAATATAGTGAAGTAGGTTTGATTATTTAGATGGAAGAATGTAATATATAATGCTTTCTTAATGTTTGAAGGATAGAAAAATGAATGAGGAAGAAACTGGTCTATATAGGAATTTGATGGGTTCCCACCATGGCTAGACTTTGAGGACAATTTGGGAGATGCTAAAGAGGAAGATGAAGGTGAAAGGAATGGATCTTTGGAGGATGAAGATGAATGGAACATATCTTTAGATGAGGAAGCAGAGGAAAGATTGATTGACCTCTAGTTGGATGCTTGACAAAATGTATGTGAGGTGAGGCATATAGCTACTATGTGTAAGGACCTGCTTGATCCAAACTCAAATTTTCAAAAAATTTACTTTATTAACAAGTTCTTATGAGATATATCAAGACTTTCATTGAGTACTCAGGAAAAACTTCGGCCAAAATGGCCATATGTTCAAAATAGAATATTCTTAAGCCAACCCAAGCTCTTCTATCCTTTGGGCAAATAGGTTCATACGGAACCAGGTCAAACGGACCTTATCGCTACCTGATTCGGGTAGAACAAATAGTGGCCAAAAGGCCTAGTGGGTCAAACAGACCAATACTCTATCCAATCCGGGATACATAAACATAACAGCCTAATGGGCTAAAGAGGACAGGAATCATTATGCTCTGGCCAAAGACTTCTGACTCCCTTGAGACCAATATAGGTTCATGAGTCACTTCCTGGGGACCACAGTCTGCCCAGACACTGTACTGAGGATGTTGACCAGGGAACACATAACATCAACTTGTACTCACCTCAGTTTACGGCAACGTCGGGTACAAGTAATCCACCTCGGGGATTCTTTTGAGTACTAGGAGAGTTCTTAAGTTACCTAGATAACCTTTTAACTAGAGATCAAGATTATGAAGTTGATTATTAAAGAGTTACCATATATCGGAGGGACCTGAGTACTGGGGCATCCTTCGCCGTCCAGACTGCCTACATACCCTGTATCCACGGGATCAAGGCCCTCTACGGATGCGATCTACACGACGAATGCGAACATGTAGTTCTGTCTTGCACTATGTTTTATGTAACTGTGGTTGGTACACATTTCTTCACCGACTGACCACTCACTCAAGTGATACAGAGACAGAATTCCAAAGAAACTAGTATTGCAAACACACCTTCCGGGAGTGTTTGGCGTTTAAGTTTTCAAGTGTGAATAATTTACCTATCACGCATATTTCCCCCATGAGATCTTCCCGTTGATTGTCCTACAACAATTTTTGATAGTCTCACCTTTTTCTTTTTCTTAATCTTTTTAGTCAGGTATCCGAGGAGATTTTCCCTTCCTTGCGGATTTAACTTAGACATGTTCCTTATTACTCCCCGACGATTTAGAGGGATGGTGCCTAGACGTCGTTGTTGCAGTTATGTTAGGCGTGAGGTACTTGGTTCAACGCAACGGCATTACCTGTAAACGTGACCCAGAGGTACCGTAAATACCGAACACTGCGAATGTTTGAGTTTGGATGTTTATTTACAAGGTTTACCTAGTTAATAGAAAAGCTTTATCTATATCAAAATAAATAAAATGATAAAGGGGACATGCTTGATAAATTAGGCCTAGAAATGATACAATTATTGACATTAATTCATAATTGTACATGCATGTTATTTTACCTAAGGAAACATAAGTATTAATTTAAGATTACTTTTTTAATTGTATTCAATTTTTCTAACATTTAAAAACTTAATAACATGGATACTCACTCATAGAGGTTCTCCTTTGTTAAATAGGACATTCCGCTAGTGTCTATATGTGGCCCAAAGGGGCTAATTCTTTAGATTCATAGATAGTTGTATTTACAAAGTTATCTAGAACTTTATATTATTGCTTGATTAGCGAGTTCTTGTATAGGAATGTTGAGTATCCAATTGATTGACATTAACATGGTTAACATTTTTCTTTATATACAATGATTCATTCATATGATATATCCACCAAGAATTTTAATGTGATAATGAAAGAACTCAATCATTAGTCCAGATTTTCGTTCTTGGCCTATTATCAAGATATTTTCTTAAAGTACCCTCCTAGATTCATATATTATTCAAGTCCATTTATAATTAAGAACCAATGTTTTACCATTACCTAGTTAATTATATATTAATAAGTTTATATATGTTTTTGACTACAAAATACTTTTTGTTAAATAATGGCATCTATTTAGACAACCATCCCAAAACTTTGTGTCCTAGTAAGGTGATCCATAGTTCCAAAATATTTTCACAAGGCATTATAGAGACTATCCTTTCATAGGTGCTCAAGTAATTTGTTCAAGATTTAATTTACAAAATCAATAATACTTGAAAAACTAGGAGATAAGGAGGGACTCAAAAACCTCTTCTGCAATTATCATTCTTCTTCAACCAACCGAATCTAACTCCTCAAATGCAATCGGTTGAAATTGTTGTTATTTAACAGTTAAATTTATTATTTTTATTATTATCAATATGTAAAATTTATAATTATTATTTATAATTTTTAAATTGTAAAATTTATGGGTATTAATTAACTGATAGGCTTTTACTGGAAAATTTCTAAACTCGTTGGTTATTCCTTTCAGCGTATTCCTTATGGTGCAATTCATAAAATATTATTGACATCCACTGTTCATCTCAATCTCACAGCATTATGTAGAGAGGGCTAATTGAAGGAGGCTCTGCACCCTCCGCTTACTGCACACAACATCCAATGATTACAGGATATACACAGTGGATTTGATGAAAAGGCTTCTAGAACTTTCAAGCAAATGAATTCGGCAGGCATGGAGCCAAATCCACGACCTTTTCCAGCGTCTCTTATGTCTGTGCCTATGTGGAGCTGTCTGTGCCTATGTGGAGCTTTAGAACAGGGCATTGACATAAATAAAGGTATAAGGAATGATAAACTACATCAAATGTGGTATTAAAAATTCCTAGTATACACAACACACATGGGCAATTTACAAGATATGCCGGAATTAGATTTGAGGAATAAGATTTTTAGAAAATTTTAAAAAATGAAATTCAGGGACAAAGCATGGACATCCATCCTAGCATAAAGGAAAGAAGTTTACATATACAATTTCCATTCACCAAGACTTTCACAAAAACTTATAAACAATTTACAATTTTATTCTAAGACATACCATCAAAATGAATTCAAATCTAAATTTTATCAACAAACATTCAAGGTCCAAACTTTCAAAACAAAATGATGAAGGGTAGAACTTCTTACAGATTTCTCCAGCACTCCCAAATCAGAGATCAGTGCCTTTCTTCCTCACAATTCTAGGCAATTTATAGAAAATCACAACCTTTAATGCATCCTCCACTCTTTTTTTTTAATGATAATAAATTGGAAAGTGGATTTGCAAATCTTTAATGCATCCTCCACTTTTTAGTGGATTTGCAAATCTTTAATGCATCCTCCACTTTTTAGTGGATTTGCAAATCTTATCCTCAACTTTTTAAATGGTAATCTTATCCTTGCAAATCTATAATGCATCCTCCACTCTTTTTTTTTAATGATAATAATTGGAAAGTGGATTTGCAAATGCATCCTCCACTTTTTAGTGGATTTGCAAATCTTATCCTCAACTTTTTAGTGGAGTCCATTGTTAAATTGTTTATTATTTGTATTTTTAAATGAGTATACATTTATATTTAATTTTCAAATTAGAATGTAAAAATAAATTGAGTTGTGACACTATGGTTATTCCCTTGTCAATGGCATTCCCTAGTGCCAAGAATAATAAAGGCATTTCTCTTTCAAAAGACACATCTGATGAGCACGGTTTTTTGAGGGATCTAGTCAGATTCAAGGTCTAGAGTAAGGCTTTTTAGTTCCACCCATGGTGGTTGTGCACAAAGTAGGTTCTTTTGGTGTGGCTATAGAAAGATGTCTTGTTAGTGGTGGGGTAGAAAAGATTAGAGATGGGTCCCCTCCATATCGTGAGGTGAGCCTACCATTGGGCTCGTTGGAATTTTGGGAGGGTGAGGTTATGATGGGTACTAACAATTTTTTCGATTAGCTCATTGTTATTGATGGGTGATCAAATATAGAAAATGACTATTGTTGCTAGATTTTGTGTGAATATAGATGTGGGTAAAGATCTTCTAACTTTGATCACCTTGTCCTCAAAGTATGGGATTGGGTGTAGTAGACAAAGTATGGAGATTGGGTGTAGTAGATTGAGTATGAGGTTGCATTGCTTGTTTGTCAAAAATGCAAAAAGACTGACCACTTTTCTGTTGCTTGACAAGCCAAAAAAGAGGAAGCAAAATTTATGGACAAGGAAAAAACGAGATTTGTCCGAAGTGGTGTCTTCCATGGAAAACAAAGGCATTGAAGATTGTCTTTCGGTGGGTGGGTTTTGCTTTGAAGAAAATTTGGTTGCTTCAGTTGAGAACAATACAGAGGGGAGTGGTGTGGTGAGGGAAGTGCGAGATGGATACGAGGGTCCCGACTCTTTCCCTTCGTAGGTGGTTTTTCTTCTCTCTAACCATCCTTAATAAGGAAAAGTTTTCCAAAAGCCCTGTAAAATATTTTGATTCAAGTTCAATTGCAAAAAGACGGAGAGTTATTAGAAATGAAATCTGCTCCAGTTATTCAGTGAGCAGAGCTAAGATCTCAGAAGCTCTTCGGGTTTAAGCTATTTGACTAGCCTTATTTTGGGTGGTTTGTCCTATGTTGTTTGTTTTAGTTCCTTTATGTGAGCTATTTCTGGGCTGTTAGTCTTGTGATTGTAACGGCTGGTTTCAGCATTAGTGCTGCCAACCCTTATATTGTCTCTTTCAAAAAAACCCTCGTGAATTTGTAAAAGGGTTTGGCTCTTTCAAAAACCATCATTTAATCTTTATCATAAAAAATGTTTTAAGGGATAGAAGGCCAGAAACAAGGAATATATCAATCTATATGGAATTTCTGGTTCTGGTTCTGTACCATACAAAATAGAAATAACTATAACAAGCAGAAGATAAGCAAATGCATGGGGCAGGGGATTTGCAGTACTAAATAACAATGAATGATCCAACGCATCGGTGATTTAATAAATAAATATATCATACATATTTTACAGGAGCTATTTTATTTTAATAATTATTATTAGGTGAGGTTCATTTGGTTTTGTGTATTATGGCAAGGGGATTTGAATTAATGATATTTATAATGGTATCAATAATTGGTGGATCATTATCTTACTGGTCTGTCTATTCTTTGTTTTTTTATTCATTTGGTCGGAATACATTCATAACAATAAATATTAAGTTCACTCCTTGAATACTTCAAGGAAAATCCTAAAATTAAAACAAACAATTACAATAATCACAGAAATGACAAAATTTTGAAAGAGTGACTTAATTATGCCCATGTGCACAAATTTAGAAATGAAGGAAGGAGTTGAAGATGCTTCACCAATATTTCCTTGAAGAGGGGCCTTGAAGGAGATTCAAAATGCTTGAAACCAAAAACACTACATGTATCCAAACAAAAATTATATTTACCTGCAAAAATCTCAAACCTATAGATAGAGTGTTTCTTACGTGGTCCATAAGGAGGGAACGCCTTGTAAATTGGAGATCTTTCGGAGATTGACATCCATTTGTAATAGCCGATATTCAATATCCAACTCCTTGAAAATTTTGATCATTTCATAAACCAATTGAGTCCTTCGTTCAAATCTCAAAGCTCTCTCTTGAAAATTTATTCTGTGTGTTACCCACAATGCCATCCTCATCTTATTCATGTCATAGATCTCTTTCACCACAATCTGTGTCCCTGGGTGCCAATGATTTTCCTTTCTCTTTATATAGCTGCAACACAATAAAGGGACATAGCTATACGTTAAGTCAGTTGAGAAAATTGCAACTTTATTGCTCCAGATTGTCAAGAATTCCTATTTGTTTCTATTGCCTAGTCTTAATTAATATGACAAAATTAAAATCTTCTGTAAGTAACTAGGTGCTGAATATATAAAACTATTAAGAGAAATCAAAGAAAGCGAGTATTAAGATTTAGCCTCAGTAGATTGAAAATAATTTGAATAAATCAAAGGAAATTAGCAATTATTGAACGTTCTGTTACCTTGGAGCCTTAAGATAAGTATGAAAAAGCCAATAAATTAAGAAAGGGGACAGACCAAAACAGAATATAACTCAAGGTTCCCTGGGCTAACTAGCATATACATCCAAGGCATCAGACAGATACCATAGCTTCCAGGTCTATGGTGGGAAAGGAAGGATCTACAGGCTTCTGGAGGACTAGTTTTAGTAGTCTGAAAATGTTTCTTGAATGCCTCCACAAGTCCAAGTCAACATGGACATGTGATCCACTCTACTGCAACCCATGGGCTGGTGCTAGTAGACATTACAACAGGAGGAGGAGGAAGTCAGTCCTATGCTCACTGCTGACCATATCAAGAATGAAAGGGGTCATTGATTATGAACCTTACTATGGAGAGCATCCTCTTGTTTTAATTCTAAATGATATGTCTAGTCCTTAAGCTTCTTTAGTATTTCTTGCTTTTGGGTTTTCACTGAAACTGCTCTGTAATACTTATTTAGTAATTATTTGTACTGCCATTCCTGCACAAGGATCCAGCCTTGGTCGTGCCTCCTTGTTGGATTTTTTTAGCTTTCCTTTTTAATATATCTCTTGACCTATGTGCCAATAAAAATGTTTCTTCCAATAATGATTGATCTTTCTCTGCATTTCTCTTTGTTTGCTTCCTTTTATATAGGACTGATGTTGGTTGGAAGAGTAACACATACACAATTATACATTTTCTGCTACTCTCCTCTAGCGTAATACATGTATCGTTAAGCATAAACTCTAGATAATGAAACATAAAATTATGCTTCAAGAAAAAATATCACCATTACTACCTGTCCATTCTTTTGGTCATCTCAGAGATCTTCTCGGCTGGTGTTGTAATATGAATGGCGAACTCTACCTCATCTCCAATGTCATCGCTCCTGAAAAAGTTGCCTATAGGTTTTTTGGCAAGCAAGGTATTGGGATACCATATCTTCTCATTATTGGGTTTCAGAAACACCGTTGATAAGATGTTCATCTCACTCACAATTAGCTGGAATAATGAAACTATGTAAGATAACAACATTTGAGATTCATATTGAAAAGACAGTAGAAGGAGAAGTTTCTTTAATTAATTTTTATATTACTCTTACCTCCTCTCCATCTATGGTGCATCGATCACCAACATCATAAGGGTGCGTCACGAACAGAAAAACTATTGATTCGAAAACCGTCTTGCAGGTTTCTTGAAATAAAAATGTGAACAGCATTATTTGAGAAACTACAAATACTATAATATGTGATGTAATGATTCCGAGTAGGAGAAGCCACATTAGTACAATGCTTGTGCCTACCAACACATCCACCATCATATTTAAAATGTTCACAGCGGAATCTGTGTCATTCATGGTGCGGGAAAGCATTTTTCTTTCTCTGAAGACACTTTTCATCTGCAAATTTCCAACAGGTTATCTGTTCTGTCAAATTCATCCTGAGACTGTTCATCAAGTATTTATCTTCTATTCCTTTTGAACTGCACTTTATGTGCAAATATTTATAAAAATCTGTCTATTCTGTATTTTTAACCTAAGATATTGCATATAGCATTTTTTTAATCTGATTTTGTTTTAAACATCTTGAAAGCCAAGTAGTAAGAGACCTGAGTTTTGTGCAATAAGTACTCTAACTCGCTATCAGTGTGCAGCTCTCCAAGTTACCACTATACCAGAAGGCAGTTTTGATGAAAAACGACTGAATGATGGTGATTACTTACCGCCCAGGTCTTGAGGGCCTTCTTAGTGACTTTATTTGTGTCTTTGGCATCTTCAAAATGGGCCATTGCCCTTTTTGCTAGGTCTTCTGGAAGAAATCTCATCAAGTCCTCTAGAGTTATGTAGCTTGAAAGATCATATAAACACAAAGCAAATATGGTTAAAACAAAATTGAATTTTTATTAATGTCTTTTAAGATCATACAGGATCTATGTAACTAAGTGAAATGACCACTCACATTCTTACATTTTTTTCAATTAAAACAGGAATTCACAAAATTAACTTTTAATCTCAAACTTCTTTTCAGGTCCTATAAAGACTCTGAAAGCATGCCCATCTAAACTTCTGTTCTTGTATTCGTGGTGTAATATATTAACTATAAATCCTTACCTTTCACCAGGCCTGGCTATGTTGTGGAAGATGCTTGAGGCAGCTTTTTTGGCCTTCCATTCAAAATACTTGTCTTCATTAGGAGCTTCTTGGTATGATTCATCAAAGAGAGAAAGCTCTCCATGGTGTTTGAAAATTGTCATCAGTTTCTTCATATTCCAAGCAGAGATATTCTTCTGGTTGAGCTTCTGCAGATCCTCGATTCTTATTCCTTCATATGAATTTGTTTCCTCCTCCTCATGCTCGTCCTCGTTCATGATTGATTTAATCCTAGCAAATCTACTACGTCTTTTTTGAGCAGGGGATTTATCAAATGTATCTGAGGTCAAGCTGGTCCACACTCCACTCGGCTTGACTGCTTCCTGATGCTGACTAAGTTTTTCAGCCTTTTTATACTGCTTCTCTATTTCAATCAATGGAGGACCAGTTAGTGTTGCAAGAAGATACTGATTAACAATGCAGTTTTGTATCCGATCAAAATAAGCCGTTACATGAAAGTTACACGCCATAACCTTTACTACCAAGATCTTCACCACCCATAAAATGTTGCTCACCAGCAAACAGATCAGGACCCTGTTAAAATGAAATAAATGTTTATAAACAGATGACAGCAATGAAAATTTTAAAATATTTATCCAACTTGACTACAATTTTAAAACAGTATACACATTCATTTTTCAAAATCCCATCACATGTTTAATCTAGCAACTTAAAACCCTTGTAAAATCTATGAGAAATTAGAAATTACAGAAAATAATTTTCTTAATATGTCTCCGTTTATAAGGCTACTTATTTTACAAAAATTCTAAAAATCCTCATTTTAACTATCTGAAATCCTGCAAGGTCCATGGAATAAATCAAAAGATTACTGCAAATTTGTATAGACCTTTTATCGTAGCATAACTGTATCTAAATTATTTTTCCAAAATTTGAAAAGTAGTTAGTATGTTACCTAAGACTTTTAAGATCACTAGATGGATAAAAAATAAAGGCCTAGGGATGAATCAGCCCATAACATTGCTGCAACTTATTTAAATCCATATCTCAAAAGTAAACAGGTATTTACTATTTAACATGCTACCTAAGGACCTCCAAAGCGAATTAATGAAAGAAAAGACAAGGTCCATTGGGGGGTTATGAATAAATATGTCATAAACCTTAAAATTACTGAAGATTTGTTATAAATTTATTTCTTAACCCTGTAAAATCTGTAAGACTTATAAAACAACTGTTTTTGGATTTGCTCCAAGGAACTTTTAGGACTCAAGGGTTACTCCGAGGGACTATGACTTATAAAACAACTGTTTTTGGATTTACTCCAAGGAACTTTTAGGACTCATGGGTTACTCCAAGGGACTATGCGACTCAGGTTGAAATGCAGCCAAATAAGGGGCGTTAAGCCCACAACTGGGTCATTTGAATAGCAATTCCTCGTCTCAACCACAGCCGAACAACCAATAATGCAACTGTCTGAAACACTTTTTGGATAGTATTGCAAGAGTAACCAAAAAGTTATTAAAAAATATTGCATGGCAATGCTACATCTCTATCACTAGACAACAGCCCAACAACAAACTGTAATGTGGGTATGAATTGCAAGCTATGATGTAACTCCATAGAATATTGTGGGTATAATATAACCACCTAAAACATTGGATGCATCGTACCTCGGAGAGCAATAAAAATTTATGGAAAACCTAAAACCAATAATGAACTTCTCATACAAAACATTCTTTATATTTCTAGCACAATTTTACTTAGACATAAAGGAGGAACATTGATGTAAGGATGAAGTCTGGGTCAATGTTGTGAAAACTTAAAATGTCGTATAGAGAGATTCAATTTAACTGCCTTCTTCCACTTGTTGTCTATCAAGCTTATCATTAAGATAGCGCTGGATTAGAATTCCCTAGAATTGTGTTCACCGTTATACTTTGGTTGTATCCATTATAGGCTGTGTTTGCTCCTCTGTTATGGGTGGATTTGCAAGGGTTAGCTTACAACCAAGCTTTCGCCAAGAACAAAAAATTAAGGGGAAAATATTTAAACAATTAATAGGGTAATTAAGTAAAAAGTTTCCCTTGCTACCACATTGAGGTAGCATTAAAATTATTTTTTAATGACGTTAAAATGGTTAGAAAATCTAATCTGGAGTGCCACCTACCATTCCTATGGCTCCTGACCAAAATAGTAAATGTCATTTTGTTGGCGTATCAAAACAGTTAATGTTGGTCAATTTTTTTATTGCTATTAGCTAGATTTGAATTTGAGTTTGAGCGGTCGTTTTTTTGTTGAAGACAAAAAGAAAAGAATGTGGAAGAAGAAGTAGAAGAGTTTTGCATGCAGCAGCAGCACAGCAGTGCACAGCAGAGAATATTTGTTGCAGCAGCAATAGGAAGAATATATAACGATCAATTAGAGGAATGTGCAGTGAATAGCTCCAAACAAAAAGGGGCAACAGTGATGTCTAGAAAGCTCCAGAGTAAGCAGTATTGGTAGAGTTAAGAAGAAAGAAGAGTTGTAGCTCTGGCAGTTGTATTTGTTTGATGTAAAATAGTTTTTATTTTAATAGAAATCTCTATTTGTGTATTTTGTTTTTTGTGTCCCCTCTCTCCTGTTTGTTTATTCTTCCCTCCAACCAAATGGTAAAAGATGAAGCCCTTCCAACAAGTGGTATATAAAGCAAAGGATTATATAAAGCGAAGGATTGAGTCCTACAATTACATTAAATGAGAAGAAACAAATGTGGCGGCTGAGGGTTAACTACCCTCACCAGCACTCAAACGAAATTTGTTAACAATCCAAAACCAGCTAAGGAACCATTTACTTGGTGAACATAGTTAAGGACCTACTATGCACTGGCTTCTTTAACTTCAATGAAATTTTCTTAACCAAAGAAAACCAGTTATGAAACCACTTACTTATTAACAATAGTTAAGGACCGACTCTCTGGCATCTGCAACTGAACTTTGTGGACAAACAAAACATGCCATGGAATGAGAACCAAACCCAACCACAGACAATTCTCCACAGCCATTCTCAAAGCAAAAACAAAGTAAAGCACCCTCTTCCTCAGCAAAAAGCTCCTCTCCACAAAAAACACAATAACATGCACAATCCAACCGGCCACCAGCCTTCCACAGAAGAGAGCCATCACCAACAAGCACCATTTCCACACATGAAGATCCAACAAGGTCTTATCCTTGAAGCTTTTTACTGTGAGGCTGAAAGCAAATATAATGGCAATAACAATAAGGCTAACCCACTGGAAACAACGCAAGACACCCATTTTACTTCGTCTGAACTGTTCCGGAATGTCATTATCCTTAAACGGATCTTCTTCTTCTTCTTCTTTGTCATAAAGATTGGCAAGACTAGCTCTAGTGCTGGCTCTAATGCCCGTCAACTTTGATGTCCGAGGAGTTTGAGGTAAAGGCTGGTTGAAAACTCCTTCACTCTCTTCCTTCCGACCAGAATGGCTATCAGTCGATGACAAGAGTGGCTCACTGGTTGGCGACATTGCTCTGGATATAGAAGACCTAAAGAGTCCCGCCATATTCGACTTAGATTGTGAAGGCGAATTCACATTCCCAGTCAGAGTCGATGTTGGATTCTGGAACAAATTTATCATCTCAATTTCGGTCTCCAAGTTTCTGGGACCGACGGATAGTCCAGGCTGGATTTGCTCATCTGGTGGATTTAAACCTCCTTTATAGATCTCCACAGTATTGTTTTGCTGCTCTGAAGCTCTTGATGGCGGGTTTTCTATATCCATTTTCTAGTCGTTTCATTTGTTGGGAATATTGAACTGGGCATTGCCTCTATTGCCATTAATATGCGCAGAACTAACCAGGCCTGATTACATTAACATCACTTTCTTCTTAGGCCTTGTGTTTCAAAGAGGCTTCCTTGTTTGTGCTATAACTGTGTAACCGTCTTTGTTACCTGCAATGCCGTTTAAAACATTCAACTGAATCATTAGTACATTAGCTTTGAATATAAATTTTAGCAACGTAACAAATTTTGTATCGTATTGAAACATCTGAAGAATTTGGTGGGGTCAGTCATTATCAAGATAAGAGATGTTAATCATGAGGGCTTAGCATTCTGCCAAATCATAATCAGCGCATAAATTTGACTGTCGACTTTAACTGTTAAAAAGCAAAATTTTCATGTCGGTTATTCATTCAAAGTTGCTCTTTTAAATATTAACATGTATTTTATTATAAATAAAATTATATAAATTAAATGTATATCAGAATAACTTTATAGAGATTATGATGGTTTATTTGAAATTTCTCTTTCATGTTCTTAATATTTTTTTTATGAATAATGGTTTTATTACTTTTTTAAATTAAAAAGAGAATAATTGATAGCATGCATCCTCACACATGCTCTAATACCCCATTTAATAACCTCACACACCAGACACACTCTCTGTTCTCCTTAATGTTGATCTCTTACCTTAGACTTCTACAAACCTATTGTTATAACAGCAACAGGAACCTTTCTATGGACAGGAAGTCAATCCAAAAATGAAATGTAGAAGTGTTAGAACTCACTAATGAATTTAACTTTCTAGGATAAGAACTACTCGTGACAGGAACTACCATCACACAAAGAACAGAAAATGAAATAGTCTCAGACAATGGATAAGAACAGGAAGAACATAACACTTTATTTCCAAAATTAAACAACTTATTACAATCTAGAGACCTTCGTGGTCTGTATTTCCAATCTGCTAAAACGAACTGGCATTCCTTGTCGATCCACAACTCACTCTCAACTTTGTCAACAACATGACAATACATCTCATATTGGCATGTAATTATCGGCCTATTCTTTCTACAGTTCCAAACGACCCCTAACTTCCCATTTTCTCTTCCCGTCCTTTTTCATTCTCTCTGTCTGTATTCTCACCATCCTTTTACACATTCGGCCTCCTTCTACTTATTTTGGCCTTCTTCTCTACTCTGCCTTCTTCACACATTTTTATCCTCTTCTTTCTTGCCTTGCCTGTTCGGCCTACTCTATTTTCTTCTACTCTCTATTGAATCGGCCTCCATTGGTCCTTCTCAAACTGCTCTCGGCTTTGGCCTTCAACATCTTCTGTTTTCTTTTTGTCGGCCTCTCACTGATCTCCCTCTTTCTGACGGCCTTGATACTTTAGCCTTCAGCCTCACTACTTCCCCCATATGCATTCAACCTCTTCCAGAGATAACATCGACTCATCCTCTTCTATCAATTTTGGCTTGTTCTTGCCCTGGCCATAACGACTGCTTCCAGTCTATTCGCCACGTCTCTTCCTCCATTCATCTCCTCTCAATAGTGGTCGCAGCTTCTTTACATCTATCACTTCTATGACATCGGTCTTATTCAAACATCTGCCACTTCCTATATCGGCCTTTCTCAGCTAATTGTCGTCATTCCTCCATGACCTCTTATTCCCTCTTCGTTGCTACTTTCATGTCGTTCTGGCAGTACCAAACTTCCCTACCTGCCTACGTCTAAACCGCTCTACCTCTCCAACTGTTTCATCTTCCTCATCGAACCAACTCCACCCTTGCTAACAGTTTTGCAGAAGAATCTGCAACTGACTATAGTATCTATTCATTTACCCAATCTTGTCCACTTCCTGCAACTATTACAACTTTCTCAACTTATTCGGGTCTCTTAAAAGCTGATAATTAACTATTAATGTTCATGTCGTTGTGGCGACAAGAACTTCTTTCCACCTGTAACTTGTTATCCGACCTAACATAATAAACCCAAAAATCAACTGCTAACACAAATTTTGAAAATTAAGAAGATGCCCCTGCATCAATAATACACTATTTACAAAGAAATGGTGGGTGGTAAACTGCACACCCTCAAAGTCTATGTGGGACCAAGTCCAAAACAAAGGACGAGAAAAAGTATAAGCAAGGCCAACCCAAAACATCAAAACCGTTAAGCGACAAGAGCAACACCATTAGAAAGGGGATAACGATCATCTGGTTTATGACAGTGTCATTGTAGGTGTCCATTTGTAACATCTTCGTTCTAAAACAAGTCTAAACATAGAATTTTACCGAGAGATAAATCATGCAATGTAAAAATGATGGTTAAAAAAAATTCTCTTTTATTCATCTTTAAAAATCAAGTTACAACAAATTGCATAATTTATTTTCATAAATAAGCAATATGATGTCAATAAGACATTTTATCTTTTACAAGTACAAGTATCTGCAATAGATAATCATTTACATAGCTTTTTAATACACAAGTCACAAGAGTTACTGCATCCAGAAATCTGACATCTTTATCACAAGCCTCGGCATGTTTTCTGCTAGAGAGAGAGAGCATCTTCCCAGTGATTTTCCTCCATCCACAGACCGGCAGTCTCCCACACATCTTCCACATAGGAAGTGGCCCTACCCTTCCTGAGGAGTATAGACCAAAAGTAACCAATGGTAATTTGCCTTTTGAGTACACAGTGTTGTATCCTACATAACTCTATCAATCATACAACCCTAGATACCCTCTAACTAAGTATGATATTTTTCCAATAGGTTATGTAATCTAGATACGATGAACTGACAATGCATGCAGAAAATGAATGCATTACTTTGGCCAAAGTTTCATTATAAATAGACATTCGCAATGAACGTGGTTGTAATGTTCACCCTTCCAAACTCGACTTGGATACTATCATATTCCTATAGTTTGACTTGGTCAACTATGTTTAACTCTATAGTCCTGACAACTTCAATATTCTAGTCTTCCTGACTTAGACAAGTTTACAGACACTGTCAAAGTTCCATAGGTCTTAAATGAATTTACTCACTTTAACTAGGACACTCATTGCATCTTGCAAAAAACCTGAGATCTCATAACTTATCGACACAAAAAGAACTTTAAGTCGATTTATAAATAATCTAATAGGTTATCAATCCAATGATAAATGTTATTGTTTTAGGAGAGTATTACCCTTTTTTTTTTAAATAAATAAACTATCATAATTAGGGTATATGTCCCTTCATTGTCAATCTATAAAGAAATAGCTAAGACAAGACGTTTTCTTAAAGATACAATATTAATTTTACCCTACTAAGTCACTCTAGGGTTTGCCTTACATTTTCCATAATAATAAAATAAACATTCTTTTACAAGTTTGAATGAGGTTTTAGGTAAACGATTGTCCTATAGTCTCTTTCCGACTAAAAGGGTTGTTTCAAACACTCACGACATGACTATTTCTCATTTACAAGAGAATAATAATTAAACCAATAAAAAGGTTCTAATTAAGTTTTTGTGTTGTCTATATTCGAATTGATATCATCGGGTGGATAAGTCTAATCCAAGTTTTCTATCCACTAATATTCATTATCGAAAGTTTATTCCTTTGAACTATGTTCTTTGTAGTTCTTGAACTTTGCTAAATAAGTTAGAATATTGTAGGAAAGAGATTATTCTCTGGTTTGAAAACCATTAGAATATAATATCCACAACTTGCTCTTCCAATAAATCATTGAGTTGTCTTGGATTACAACCATCTCTATCATTCCCTAAGTAAATAATAAAGATTACAATATATATAGCCTTATTTGCCAATATTTTCTGTGTCAAGTTGATGTAAATATAATGAGGTCTACAACACTGAACTCGTATATAAACAGGTGTTTCTAAGAGATCATAAGTATACATACAATATTCACAGTATCCTATGTATTATATAATCTACATATTCTGACAGGTAACGCCTTCTAATGAATCCTACCATTATGCAGAAACAAGTAGACTCTTAAAAGAATAGTTTACTCAATGTCATACTAATCTTATTCGGTATGAACAATGTATAAAATCATCACAGAAACTGATCAAGTAAATCCTTCTCAAAAACTTGTTCATAATTCATTCATTCGACCATGCAAAAGTATAATTACAATATCAATTTAATGATATCCTAAAGTTCCAAAAACTTTCAATGAATTCATCATGCAACATGGATTTACGAATATAAAAGACATAGAAATAACTAACTGGCAGGCCTTCTATCATAAGAGTATTGGCCTTAGTATCATTCTAAAACATAGACCCCGTAATGAATGGAGTAACAACTCCGCATACATTCAATAGTATAAATCAATACGTAAACAATTTATATTAACAAATGACTTCCTGTAAAGTAAGAACCTGATCATATTTTCTTGACAGCTCGTAGGGTCGCCCACGCAGAGATTTCCTCCTTCCTTTGCTACCGATTATCTTCTTTCCTTATATGGTAGTAATTTCACTATTCTTATTGACTGTGTATGCACCTCTCTTCTAAGATAGACATTATTTTTATATCAAACCCATACAGCTCAGTTACAAGTCATTATCACTTGCAATGACTAACCGTCTTACTAATGAGCCCCCACATATGGTGGACACAACCTCCTATTATTTCGAGGGAAAACTCTACTCAAGAGAGTGCATGGCGATGGTTTTGCTGACGTGAGAATATACATGGTACACATCACCACAAAACTCATAACTGATCGACACTCTTTTACAGAACCACAACTCAAGACAATTATATTAGCTCATGAGTCACAAAGACCACTACTTCAGTTAATGTAGTTTCCACTTTTTATGCCTTCGACTGCTCGTTGATTCAAGCATGTGGCTTAAAGGATAACAAGATATTCTTTGCCACTTCACCGATCTCACAAATGTTACCCAACGGTAATGATACAAAATAGTAACAAGAAAGGTGACAACTTCACAAGTGCAAAGGTGGTTCTTAAATAACCCACACGTAACTAAAAGCATAATAATGATAATAATAATCCTAGGTCCTCTTATAACTTTGACCAATATTTTAAATAATAATAAGTCGTAAGACTCACGTAAAAAGTGATAGGGTCGAGCTTATCTCCCCTTCACGATCACACACTAAATCAAGTTGATTTGACTTGCCAAGAACGCACACCTGACGTTACATGACAATAGTTTGACCATCTATAATTTAACGACACAAACGCAACTATTTGTGACATGGTTGATGTAAGATCACGTTAGTCATAAACAGCTAACGTTCTATTCTGACGACGTCATTTTTCACGATAGACAAGGTCGACACAAACGACTAGCCCCAAAAGGAATCTAAAGACATTGACAACTTGTCGAAAAGAACCTAGAGTTTAACTATCAAAATGTGATTTACCGAGCAACCAACTTAGAGTTCACAATTTGTTAAACATTATACTCAGTTGGAAAATGAACATTCGTAACCCAAGGTCTATTCTCCTCTCCTCAAAAGATACTCTCTCTCTCTCTTTTCTCAGAGAGTCATCAACAACTTGTAATCTTGTATAAAACTTGCAATTAACAGATTATGATCAGTGAATTATTAGTCCTTCATAAATCTCATAAATAATAAACCAAATTCACATAATACAAATTATCTAATCAATACAAAATATGCATTGCCTTTAATTACATAACTGATATTTAATAAAATCTATATTTTCCATGACATTAAACCCAATGTCAAATATTTTTCAAATAGATTCACTTATGTGCATGTAAAAGTAAAAAGTAAAAACAAGCCAAAATTAGAGATGTAACATATCTCTCCCCTAAAGATTCATCGTCCTCGATGATTCAAAGTATCAAAAATATTACTTAAGGCAAGTTCATTGTTTAGCTGATAAAAGCATTAAATAAATGAGGAAATTTCTGATAAAATTCATGGTAGTCCTCCCAACGGTAGCATTTTCCTCACCATATTGGTCCCATTGGACCTTGCACTGCATAACTTCTCTATTATGCAAGTGGAGCTTGCGTGTTTCGACCACTTTGTGAGGCTCGATTGTGACCACCCCTGGGTCCTGCATCTGTAATGCATTCCAATTTAGAATATGATTATCACCTGAAATATACTTCTTTAAATAAGAAACATGAAAAACATTGTGCATTCTAGACAAGGCTGGTGGTAGAGCAATTTTGTAGGTAACCGGATTGACCACTTCAAGTACATCAAAGGGTCCCACATAACGAGGAGCTAATTTGGAAGACTTCCCAATTTTATAGAACTTTTTTGAAGTTTGATCCTCAACAGAACTTTTTCTCCAACAAAGAACTGTCTTGGTACACGCTTGGCATCCGCGTAACTTTTCTATCTATCATTGGCTTTTGCCAATCTTTTTCTAATCAGCTTAATATTTTCCTCCATTCTAGCCAACATTTTTGGTCCAATGCTAATCCATATTCTAGCTTATCCCAGCTTATAGGAGTTTGGCATCTTCTTCCATACAATGATTCAAATGGTGCCATCTTAATAGCAAAATGATAGAAATTGTTGTAAGCAAATTCCACAAGTGGTAAGTATTCTTCCCACTTATATTGCTGATCCATGCAATACATTCGCAACAAATCTTCCAAAACCTGGTTAACTCTCTCAGTTTGTCCATCAGTTTCAGGATAATAAGTTGTACTCACATTGAGTTTAGTCCCTAGCTCATAGAACAAGGTTTGCCAAAACCTTGACGTTATACGCGCATCTCTATCCGAGATAATCTTTTTCAGGAATTCCAAGCAATCAAAACACTTCCCAGACAAATTTGCGAGCCAAAATTGGTGCTCCATCAGAGAAATTCCCTAGTATGAAATGTACTACCTTTATAAGTTTATCTACTTGTTGGCGTTTCAATTCGCACCTCTAGAATGCAATTTAGAAACAGACAGCTATGCACAAATAAACTGCTCTCCTATTGGAAGGGGGAGTTCCCTTTCTTGTTGATGTTCGATGAAAAGATAACTTGAATGAAACTTCGCCTATCTTCTTTTTGATTCTCAGCTGCGAGCACAAGGTTATAAAACTCTAAACGCTGCAGAAGAGGTTTTTTCCTTTTTTATAAAACTTCTACTACAACTAGGCATAGACTAATGACGCTTTCAATCTCCTGAGTAAATTCAGAGCAAAGGAAGTTGAAATTGAACAAGGAATGATTGTTAACACAAAAACTCAAGCAGTTTTCCTCCAGATTTACACAAGACTAAAAGTACTTTAATGATGAAAGTTGAAAATGAAAGCTACAGAAGCTACACATCTGACGACGAAAACTTGATGAATCGATATAGAATATTAGAGCAAAGTAGGCATGAGACTTCTATTCAATATCACAAAGTTTAATACAACTCTGGGACAGCAATGTTGCAGCAAAAGGTAGGCATACAGCAAGCGATCAAACACTGGAGAACAATGAACACAAAGTGAACAAACACTTGGAATAACAATGTTTGTAGGCTAGAATAGGCACAGCAAATTTGCTATCACAAAAGTCATTACAAACAATGGGCAAGGATGCCCTTATTTATACTAAAATGAAAGGAGTAGGGAACCCTAAAATCTCCTTGATTAACCCTAACTTGCCAACTCGCAAGCTTTATTACTATTCTAAGACAAAGATACAATAAACAAATGTTTTAAAGCAATCTGCTTTAAAGCAAAGAAGATTCCAACTATCACAAGGTGATTTCTTTCTAAATATAGAATGGATGAGCTTAGGATGAAAGCACATGCTTTAAAACAAAAAGCATATGTTTTAAAGCTGCTTTATTCTGAAATGCATACTCATCAACATTCTAGTTTTTTGGTGATGTCATCTGTTGATATTTTGGGAAACAATATCTTCTAAAAAGCAAGTGATCGCATCTCTGCCAGGAACATTGATACTCTCTAGAACGATATTCTGATTCTCTAACATTTCTTCATCATTGGCAACCATTTGAAGAAATTCGTGAACTTCACCCGCAGCCTTGTCGAATTTCACTGACATTGCGGCAAGATGACTCATCTTGCTAGCATTAATATCATCATTAAAGTTGCTGCGGACGAGAGTCTGGAACTCTGCTTGCACTTCCTCGAGATCATACAGGGTACCATCTTCTTTCTCATACGAACACAGGATCTGAGAGACAAAGGATCTGACAAACTTGAGGATGCCGACTACCTTTTCTTTCCATTCTATCAACTCTGAAATCATACTATCATAAGTTTTTACTGTGAAAAGATATTGCACTTTCCAAGTAGAAACTGTCTTCTTATCTTCAACTGAATCAACAATATCAAGTGCAATCTTCAAGTCAGAGATAATGATCTCAAACACCGGCCTATTTTCTGCCATTGTCTGCTGCAATCCCTGTATGCCTTGGCGTAAATCATGAGTGTTGTACTTCAACTGATAAATCTCTGCAAGTACAACTCTCCCTTTGGTCACAAATTCTTCTACCCAACTGTTCATGTGCCTCCCATAGAGGACCAACTTACTGAAATGTCGCTGATCGGCTGGTGATCCAAGATTTGGTGGAAGAAGAAAATCAGCCTGTGAAATCCCATGGAAAAGGTTGGAAATGTATTGCCGCAGCTGTCGAACTTTAGCTTTGAGAGCTGCCTTGTCTTCTCCATCTTTCAACACCCTTTCCTTCTAGCTATCCGCTGCAACCTCGAAGAGATTGACGTCTGTATGGCGAGTACTTCTACCAAGGTTAGCTTTGACAACTGTGAAGTCATCAACCTCGACATCATTAGCACTTCTATTTTCTAGAGGTGTTGCAGTCTCAAGAATTATTTCTCCATTTGCATTCTTCTCAATGTGAACCTACTTCTTCAGTTGCTTGTCTGGTGTGTCTTGATAGATGCTTTTTATCTTTGTTAAATCCAGCTGATATGAGGGCTTTCTTCTCTTCCTTCCCAGAATGTTTTCAAGCCAGGATGAGCCATCCTCTCTTGGAAACTCAGTTCTCACCTCATCAGCTCCTGATGAATCAATGTTTGCATCAAAGTTACGAACCGGTGAATCTAGCTCTGAATCTATGTGAATAGGAGAAGGGATCGGTGAAGAAGGTGGAGATACATGATCTGAAGGTAATACTTCAATATGCGGCGTTGTTTTAACAGGAACTTCTGGCTTGACTGATGGTTGTTCCTATTGGACATGATCTGGAGACTCGTCCTTTTTCCTCTTTAACTTTGCCATTTTTGTTCCCTCTGGGAGAACACTCATAGGTTTTACTCTTTGTTTTGGCTTGGAAGTGGAAGGCTCTGATGGTTGCACAACTGGCGGCTCTGCTAATGGAATATCATCCTTCTGCTTAGTCTTTAAGAATATCAAACTGTTTTTAACCACTTGACTTGTTGTCTCTTCAATGGAAGTGCTCTCTTTTATTGACCAATTAACTGGCGGCAACGGTTGTTGCTCAATTTGGTCTCTGAAATATGTGGGAAGTAGAACTTCACCACTCTCTGTCAAACCCTCTATGTCTTCTGATAGGATATCAGACATCTACTGAAGAGTGAACCTGATGTAACTGTGTCCTTGCACTTCATACTCATCAGCACAATTAGCCCAGAAGTCTTCAACTGCAAACTTGTGCGTACAATTCTGACCAAGATGTGATGCATAAACACCACGAGGATCATATGAAGATCTCCTGTCGAAAAACTTAAGACCATATCTAGATGATTCATTACCGATTACCTTGGCATCTGCTCCAGATCTACATTTGTAAATACTCATCCCAAGTGGAAAATTGAAGGTTGTCTTGCGTCTGCTACGCAAAAATGTATGCACTTCATAAGCTTGCCTCAAAAATTCCATAAATGCTATTTCGTCTATAGGATATCGCGACAACATGGCTGGCTCTCTTGAGAAGCCATATACTCTGATGTAGGAAAAAGTAGGAAATTGGATAAACCAATCAGCCCATTCTGCCATTACTATTCTAGCCTCTGCTGAAAACTGTATATGCAACTCGTTGTCCATATCTCGCACTGCATGCATCAAAGATGCATCATTCACCCGCCTGTAATGTCGTTCAGCTTGAGAGATCTCTAACTGCGGGAAATGATGATACACATGCTGAGTACCTAGAGTTCCAACAACATTCAAACCTCTGAATTGACCCTAAAAAGCCATCAAATACACAAGGTATGATATCATGTGGAATTCATGAGCCCTTTGAAAATCAATTATTTGTTGGTGGAGACTATCACTGATGAGTGCCGACCAGTCATAGAATTCAGTTCCGTCAACAATCTGGGACATGATGTAAAACATCCAAGGCTGAAATTTGTTTGCATCTACTTGACTCGTGATCCGACTTAGCAGAGTAATCATTATTGCATCCTACTCCTTGAATTCTCCACATCCAACATTCTTTGGCATAATATTCTGCTTCTCTTTCAACCACCTCTGACCAATCTTTTTCTGTATTTTCCCTTATCATTGTTCCAAACCCTCTTGCATTCTTCAAGTGAAACAGTTAAGTTCTCTCTCCAAATAGTATTGTAAAGTGCTTTTCAATGTCATTTGGCCTCAAGCTATAGAGTACATGTCCATCTCTTAACTAAATTTCTCTTGTGACCGAGTTGTAATGCGTCATGCAAGCAATCACAAACTCGATACTTTGCACCGTGATAGGAAAGGATGTCGCTGCAAGCAAACCAGAGTGTCCAAGATTCCTAATAGCATTATTTCCCGCATCCTCCAAGGAGTGTAAATTGATTACTAGAAGTACTTTATGCAAGTCTGTTTCACAAGTTCTCAGATAATCATGAACCAATGTCGTTTTGTGCCTGATTTGTGTTGGAGAGTACTGCATATTGCAAGATTTGAAAATCGACTGTGAACATGCCTATGTTGGAAAAAATATTGGACAGATGGCTAAAAATTATTTGCTAAATTTTAGAAAAAGCAGAGTGTGAGCTAAAAGAGCTGGCACATGGGTTTTGTAGATGATTCTATTTCGAAGCAACCCAGATTGTTGAATTTTGAAAAAGCGGAGATTTTCTCGAAAAAGCAGAAAAAAGTAGTTTCCTGAAAAAAAAAGCACAACTCTCAATCTTCAAGAGGATAATAATCTGGATGAACCCATCTTGACGAAAACTGAAAAAGCATTGGTTGGATTTCTGAAAAATGATCCCCTTGAAACAAGGACCCTAAAAAAGCAAGCCTCTCTTCTTCCTCAACCCAAAACTATGAAGAACACTGAAAAAGCACTTGGTTTAGGTCTTCAAATCTTCGTTGAAAGAAAAATAAAATCTTTCCTCTAGATGCAACCTACAAAAGATAATGAAATAAAGAAGCCAAAAGCTTGTCTTTATAAATCTTTTGGGCGAAAAAGCATCTTTATTTGTGTGAGAAGAAAACTTCACCCTCATCCATGAAGAAAACATCTTTTAAAGCATAAATCCAAGTGGATGTTTTCGAATAGGAAGAATCCCTATTTTGTAGGAGCCTATGGCTTCATGTGCAAGATGACGAAAAATATCTTCTTTGATGATGTCATCGAACACGCGAGTTGAAAGAAGTGCTAACAAAATTTTCTTCATTTTCGACACTTCAACACTCGTTTTGACTTAAATATGGCCTGTCTCTGACTTCAACAAGGCAGAAAAATGTCATCATTAACTAAAAAAGCTAATTGATCCTGACATTTTGGAGATTGATCAACTGAGATTCCATCCCCTGCCTCTGTTCGACGATCTGACATCGTTTGACCAAGTTTGACCTCCCAGAAACTGCCAACGGGCGAAGATTGGTAACAAAGCATGTTGAAAAACACTGTAAACATGAAAATATTCTAACACTACTCAAGTTGGGTGCCCCAAGCCTCCTGGGGCACCTGGTTTCCCAACACTTAGCCATTTTTTCTATTTTTTCAACTTTTTCAATTTCTTGGTTTGCGTGCGCATTCCAAAGGCACAAGACCCCTGTTTGGCTATTGATTTCTATCAACTAGGATGAAACTGAGTCTGATGATCTGGCAAATATGCAGGCTTGATGAAAAATGAGCTAATTGAACCTTTTGTTCACCTCAAAAAACGTGCTAAACTGATCAACACTGAACCAGACTGGGCTGACGGAAGGAGATTCACGTTTTTCAAGAAAAACTTCAAAACTAATCTAAATCTGGAGAGTTTGGGCACCCCAATCCTCCTGGGGCACCTGGTTTGTCAACACTTAGAAATTTTTTTAAAAATTTTCAATTTTGTACCTTTTCTCGATTTACGTGCCCACGGCTCCTGTTTAATCTTCGATTTTGGTCATTTTGATGACTGTCGAGGTGGGACGGAGGGTGATCTGAGTAGTCTAAACATATCTATGATGAAATCCTAGCTTTGACTGACTTTTGACCAAGTTTGACCAATCAGAAAAGAGCTGACGGAAGCATTTTTGACGTTTCTCAAAAAAACGTGAAAAAAAACTAACACAGGAGAAGTTGGGCACCCCAAGACACCTGGGGTGCCTAGTTTCACCAGACTTAGTCAGATTTATGATTTTCCAACTTTTCAGTTCACCTTGGATCCATCTTGCATTGTTTTGTGTGCATCATCGAGTCGACAATTGTTTGTCAGTTCTGCGTCGTTGGAACAGCGTTGGAAACTTGTTGACGAGTTCTGGCAAGTGAACTTTTCTCTGTTGATGACTTTCAAGCTCATGCTTCACCTTCTGAAAAAGTAGAAATGACCCAGTAGAGAAAACTTGGTCGTTTGAAGATTTCGTCTGAACCGCGCCGATCGTGAAGCAAAATCGACCAATGATAATCAAGCGCGACACCTGATTTGGTGATTCTATTTTTAGAAACTTTCTATTTTTAGAAAGTTTTGCCATCATCCATATCTCAAGAAACCTAGAAAACCTAACTTGACATCTATTTTTAGAAATTTCTATTTTTAGAAATTTCTATTTTTAGAAATTTTGCTTTTTTGACTTTTTGACGAAAATTTTTCTAGACTTGTTTCAAAATGCCTTAATGAAGCAAAAATTTTGGTTGGGTACAACACTACCACAAGTAAAATGGCATCGTGCCTATTCCTAGACATAGAAAGACCCTGAACAAAATTTGTACTTATGACTTGCCATTTCCATTCTAGTGCATCATGTGCGTACAACAGTCCTACTAGATGTTGATGTTCTGCTTTTACCCTTTGGCATTCCAAACAACTTGCTACAAATCTCGCAGCATCATTCTTCATTCCTTTCTAGAAATAAAGAGGTTTAACATCAACTAGAAGTTTGGTTAGTCCTGGATGTCTGGAGTATGGTGCAGTATGAACTTCTTTCCATACTAAATTTCTTAATTCAATTGAATTAGGAACATACATTTTGTCTCTATATCTCAATAGTCCATCAGACTCAAAAAGGAACCCATCATACCTTGGGTCTTTAGGATTAGCCTTCAGAGCTTGCTTGACCTACTCATTATATTCATCACCAGACAAATTTTGCAACACCAAATCTTTTAAGTTTGCATGTATAGAGACAATTGAAGAAATATGTCTTCTCCGACTCAAGGCATCAACCACTCTATTCTCTCTTCCTTTGATATATCTTATCTCAAAATCATAGTCAGATATCAACTCTAACCATCTCCTTTGTCAAGCATTCAGATGTGGTTGAGAGAAAATATACCTAAGACTTTGATGATCTGATTTAAGTACAAAGGTTTTCCCAACCAAATAGTGCCTCCACATCTGCAAAACATGAGTAGCTGCTACTAATTCCAGATCATGTGGTGCATAATTTTTCTCATGAGATTTCAATTTTCTAGACTCATATGCTATCACTCTCCCATCTTGAATAAGCACTCCCCCTAATCCTTCTCCCGAGGCATCAATAATTACCTCAAATTGTCCTTCAGGGTTAGGAACCTTCAAAATTGGAGCTGATGTTAACTTTTCCTTTAAAATATCAAATGCCTCCTGACATTTGTCTGTCCATTCAAGTCACTTCCCTTTTCTTTGCAAGGAAGTGATTAGACTAGCAATACTGGAGAAATTTAGAACAAACTTTATATAATAACCAGCCAAACCCATGAAGCTATGCACTTCATGCACATTTATGGGTACAGGCCAATCTAGAATAGCTTGGATTTTTACAGGATCAACAGATATTCCATCTGCAGATATGATATGTCCTAGATACTGAATCTCCTTCTGGAAGAATGAACACTTAGAAAGTTTTCCATATAGTTTATGTTCTCTTAACCATTGCAGAACTACTTGCAAATATCGATGGTGTTCTTCTTCATTTTTAGAGTAAATAAGTATATCATCCAAGAATACTAGAACAAACTTGTCTAAACAATCTCTTAATACACTATTCATGAGATTCATAAATGCAGCAGGGGCATTCGTCAGTCCAAATGGCAACACTATGAACTCATAGTGCCCATATCTGGTTCTAAAAGTTGTTTTATGGATATCCTCATCTTTCAACCTTAAATGATGATATCCTGATCGCAAATCAATCTTTGAAAACACTGTAGCTCCACGCATTTGATCAAAGAGATCATCTATACGTGGCAAAGGATATTTATTCTTTATCATTACTTTATTAAGCATGCGATAATCAATGCACAAACGAAGAGTTCCATCCTTCTTGACAAAAATAGCTGGAGCACCCCATGGTGAAACACTAGGTCTAATCAAACCTTTTGCCAACAATTCTTGCAATTGGGCTTTCAATTCCATTAACTCCATAGTTGTCATATGGTAGGGTGCTTTAGATATAGGCTCAGATCCTGGTTTAATATCAATTGCAAAATCAAAAACCCTCTTTAGAGGCAGTCCTGGAAGTTCTTCTAGAAAAACATCTTGAAATTCCTAAAGAAAAGGATACCTTTCTTCAAAAGATAAACTAGGCCTTTCAAGCCCTTCCTCCACTTGTTCCATTTTAGCTACAAATAACTGACAACCTTTTCGTCTAGCCCTTTTTAATTGCTTTATAGAGATAGGTCTTATCTTAAACTCTCTTTGAATTCCTTGGGAAATGATCAGGTTTCCCAAGTCATCTAAGCATTCAACTGTTTTTGAAAAACAATCAAATTTAGCTCTATGCTTCTATAACCAACTCATTCCTAAGATTACATCATAGGAACCTAAGGGGGCTACATACAGGTTTACTTCCATTAAAAAACTAGAGAGATCAATCTTGGCCTCAAACAAACATTTCTCTACCTAAGCCTTTGATTGGTTAGCATATTCTACTGACCAAGGTTTAGACATGTACCCAGCTTTTCTAGGAAACTTATTCAAAACTCTAGGAGAAACAAAGTTTTCAGTAGCTCCTGTATTAATTAAAATAGATATAGGGACTCCAAACAAGGTACATGTCATCTCAATGGGTGTGATTTGATACTCTGCTTGACGATTGTCGAGAGCTGCATGAATCCTTTGCTGGAAAGTTGATTGTTGAGTCAGTAGTGCAGTACCTCTTTGTTGACCATTTTGATTCTTGTTTGGGCAACGATTAGCATAATGGTCACCCCCACACGTAAAGCATCCTCCAATGGATCCTCTCTTTTCTGATGTCTTACCACCATTATCCCCATTTCTTTTGAAATTTCCATTCTTTTTCTCATTACTAGGTCCACTCTTGTTCTTCTAAGTTCCTTTATCATTTCTTTTATTCTTATAGCTCTTATCATTCCTTCTCTTGGATGGTTGGGTAGTAGGAGTTCTGTTAAATCTCTTACAATTTCTATCACGATAGGCCGAGATAGATTTTAGTTTTTGTTCTTGCTTGATTGCTTTCTCGTACACTTGATCCATTGTTGTGGGACCATGTACGTCCACCTCTCCACCAATTTGAGCATTTAAACCCATGATGAAATTTTTGATTCTGAATCTCTCATCTTTCTGATACTGGGGCACATATTTTATAAGACTGGTGAATTTTTCCCCATATTCTACCACTGACATGTCTCCTTGATGAAGATTCTAAAAATTAATCAATTTTTTATCAAAATATAGTTGTGGCAACCACCTTTTGTGAAAGAGTTCCATGAACTCATCCCAAGTTACTCTTAAAGAACTTAAATTCAGTTCCATCTTCTTATTCATCCACCAAGTGGATGCTTCTCCTGCCAATTGGAATGCTCCCCAAACTGCCTTGGTTACTTCCGAGTAATTTCTTATCTCAAAATATTTCTCCATTTCTATCAGCCAAGCTTCAGCTGCATCTCCAGTCATTGTTCCATCAAATTTCAATGGAGTGACCTTCTTCATATCCTTGGAAAGTTATAAGGTCAACCTATCCCTTGCTTCCTTCTGAGGTTCCCTACTCCTACTTTGGTCTTCGTGATTCTCTCCACTCTCTTCATGAGAATTTTCACTTCCTCCTTTAGCATTTCCTTGATCATCCACCTTCTTTTCCAAATCACCAAGTCTCTTCTTGGTTTCCTCAAGCATGGTTATGATCTGATCCAATTTATCATTTGGCAGGTTGTTTCCCTCTTAACTTTCTCCTTGGTTTGTTCTTGTCCGAACCATGTTTGTCATTTTCCTCACATCTAAGAATATTGAGTTGTCTATTAATTCATGATTTTAATGCATCCCATTAAATCAAAACATAATAAACTTAAATCAAACAATAGTTTGGTACAAAAACAATTCTTCTTTATTTATATCATTTCAGGAGTAAGGAACATCCTTTATTAATACAATAAATGACTCAAAGGTCATGCTCAAGAGGGGTATATCCCTCAGATTCATTTTTAGATACATAATCCCAAGGTATATAACCTTCTGACTCACTATGAGACCTAACTTCTATGATCTCAGTAGATGGGGGTATGCGAGGATCTCGCCTAACCATAGTTGTATCATCTTCAGACATATAGGCTATGATTCTGGCTGGATCTTAACTCTTTCATGTTTTCCTTCCTCACTCACTTGATTTGAGTTAAGGCATTCACAAGGGTTTCAATATCACTTAACCATATGTCACTCTCATCATTAGTTCCCTCAAAGATTTTAATAATGGTTTCTCATTCTCTCTTGGCTTTAAGGAAATGTTTACTCCCATTAACAGACTTTCTAGCAGTCTTCTTAAAATGTACCATCCTGGCACAAGAAATTCAAACATTAGCTACCCGCATAATGTTGACTACAAGTTAGCATAGTGGACTCATAAGCCCTAGTGTCGAACCTGGTATCTTTGATACCATATGTAACATTTTCATTCTAAAACAAGTCTAAACATAGAATTTTACCGAGAGATAAATCATGCAATGTAAAAATGATGGTAAAAAAAATTATCTTTTATTCATCTTTAAAAATCAAGTTACAAAAAATTGCATAATTTCTTTTCATAAATAAGCAATATGATGTCCATAAGACATTTTGTCTTTTATAAGTACAAGTATCTGCAATAGATAATCATTTACATAGCCTTTTAATACACAAGTCACAAGAGTTACTGCATCTAGAAATCTGACATCTTTATCACAAGCCTCGGCATGTTTTCTGCTAGAGAGAGAGAGTGTCTTCCCAATGCTTTTCCTCCATCCACAGACTAGCGGTCTCCCACACATCTTCCACATAGGAAGTGGCCCTACCCTTCATGAGGAGTATAGACCAAAGGTGACCAGTGGTGATTTGCCTTCCAAGTACATAGTGTTGTATCCTACATAACTCTATCAATCATACAACCCTATATACCCTCTAGCTAAGTATGATTTTTTTTCCAATAGGTTATGCAATCCAGATACGATGAACCAACAATGCATGCAGAAAATGAATGAATTACTTTGGCCAAAGTTTCATTATAAATAGACATTCACAATGAATGTGGTCGTAATGTTCACCCACCCCAACTTGACTTGGATACTATCATATTCCTACAGTTTGACTTGGTCAACTATGTTTAACTATATAGTCCTGACAACTTCAATATTCTAGTCTTCCTGACTTAGACAAGTTTACTGACACTGTCAAAGTTCCATAGGTCTTATGGATTAACTCGCTTTATACTAGGACACTCATTGCATCTTTTCAAAAAACCTGAGATCTCATAACTTATCGACACAAAAAGAACTTTAAGTCGATTTATAAACAATCTAATAGGTTATCAATCCAATGATAAACGTTATTGTTTTAGGAGAGTATTACCCTTTTTTTAAAATAAATAAACTATCATAATTAGGGTATATGTCCCTTAATTGTTAATCTATAAAGAAATAGCTAAGACAAGACGTTTTCTTAAAGATACAATACTAATTTTACCCTACTAAGTCACTCTAGGGTTTGCCTTACATTTTCCATAATAATGAAATAAACATTCTTTTACAAGTTTGAATGAGGTTTTAGGTAAATGATTGTCCTATAGTCTCTTTCCGACTAAAAGGGTTGTTTCAAACACTCACGACATGACTATTTCTCATTTACAAGAGAATAATAATTAAACCAATAAAAAGGTTCTAATCAAGTTTTTGTGTTGTCTATATTCGACTCGATATCATCAGGTGGATAAGTCTAATCCAAGTTTACTATCCACTAATATTCATTATCGAAAGTTTATTCCTTTGAACTATGTTCTTTTTAGTTCTTGAACTTTGCTAAATAAGTTAGAATATCATAGGAAAGAGAGTATTCTCTGGTTTGAAAACCATTAGAATATATCCACAACTTGCCCTTCCAATAAATCATTGAGTTGTCTTGGATTACAACCATCTCTATCATTCCCTAAGTAAATAATAAAGATTACAATATATATAGCCTTATTTGCCAATATTCTCTGTGTCAAGTTGACGTAAACAGAATGAGGTCTACAACACTAAACTCGTGTATAAATAGGTGGTTCTAAGAGATCATAAGTATACAATATTCACAGTATCCTATGTATTATATAATCTACATATTCTGACAAGTAACGCATTCTAATGAATCCTACCATTATGCAAAAACAAGTAGACACTTAAAAGAATAGTTTACTCAATGTCATACTAATCCTATTCAGTATGAACAATGTATAAAATTGTCACAGAAACTGATCAAGTAAATCCTTCTCAAAAACTTGTTCATAATTCATTCATTCGACCATGCAAAAGTATAATTACAATATCAATTTAATGATATCCTAAAGTGTCGAAAACTTTCGATGAATTCATTATGCAACATGGATTTACGAATATAAAAGACATAGAAATAACTAACTGGCAGGCCTTCTATCATAAGAGTATTGGCCTCAATATCATTCTAAAACATAGACCTCATAATGAATGGAGTAACAACTCCGCATACATTCAACAATATAAATCAATATGTAAACAATTTATATTAACAAATGACTTCTTGTAAAGTAAGAACCTAAGAAGATTTTCTTGATAGAGTAGGGTCGCCCATGCAGAGATTTCCTCCTTCCTCTGCTACCGACTATCTTCTTTCCTTATATGGTAGTAATTTCACTATTCTTATTGATTGTGTATGCACCTCTCTTCTAAGATAGACATTATATTTATATCAAACCCATATGGCTCAGCTACAAGTCATTATCACTTGCAACGACTAACCGTCTTACTAATGAGCCCCCACATATGGTGGACACAACCTCCTATTATTTCAAGGGAAAACTCTACTCAAGAGAGCACATGGTGATGGTTTTGCCAATGTGAGAATATACGTGGTACACATCACCACAAAACTCATAACTGATCGACACTCTTTTACAGAACCACGACTCAAGACAATTATATTAGCTAATGAGTCACAAAGACCACTACTTCAGTTAATGTAGTTTCCACTTTTTATGCTTTCAGATGCTCGTTGATTCAAGCATGTGGCTTAAAGGATAATAAGATATTCTTTGCCACTTCACTGATCTCATAAAGGTTACCCAACGATAATGATACAAAATAGTAACAAGAAAGGTGACAACTTCACAAGTGCAAAGGTGGTTCTTAAATAACCCACAAGTAACTAAAAGCATAATAATGATAATAATAATCCTAGGTCCTCTTATAACTTTGATCAATATTTTAAATAATAATAAGTCGTAAGACTCACATAAAAAGTGATAGGGTCGAGCTTATCTCCCCTTCACAATCACACACTAAATCAAGTTGATTTGACTTGCCAAGAACGTACACTTGACGTTACATGACAATAGTTTGACCATCTATAATTTAACAATGCAAATGCAACTATTTGTGACATGGTCAATGTAAGATCATGTTAGTCGTAAACAGCTAACATTCTATTCTGATGATGTCATTTTTCATGATAGACAAGGTCGACACAAATGACTAACCCAGAAAGGAATCTAAAGACATTGATAACTTAAAGAACTTAGAGTTTAGCTATCAAAATGTGACTTACCTCAACCGACTCAGAGTTCACAATTTGTTAAACACTATACTCAGTTGGAAAATGAACATTCCTAACCCAAGGTCTATTCTCCTCTCCTCAGAAGATTCTCTCTCTTTTCTCAGAGAGTCATCAACAACTTGTAATCTTGTATAAAACTTGCAATTAACAGATTATGATCAGTGCATCATTAGTCCTTCATAAATCTCATAAATAATAAACCAAATTCACATAATACAAATTATCTAATCAATACAACATATGCATTGCCTTTAATTACATAACTGATATTCAATAAAATCTATATTTTCAAAGACATTAAACCCGGCATCAAATATTTTTCAAATAGATTCACTTATGTGCATGTAAAAGTAAAAAGTAAAAACAAGCCAAAATTAGGGACATAACACCAATTACCTATTATTTAATCTTATCAATTCGAGTGGTGTCTAGAGTTGTATGTGATAGGGCTTTTTTTTAGGTCTCAAGGTCGTGATTCTACTCCTAGATTTTTATGATGAAATTTAAATCAAACTTAAATGGTGTTGAAAACCAAACATTCTCTACATTACTTTACTTGCAAAAGTAAATATTCATGCTTGAAACAACCATCTATGCTAAAGATAATGAAACACACACATGCTGAAATGAATGTACCAAAATGAACTAATGCTGAAAAGTAAATGTTTTTGATTTGGTGGTATGATTTATATGATTACCTATAGGTTTTAACAAAGACAAATGATCAAAATGAAATTATCCTAGTCACATAATGATAAAACAAAGAATATATAACACACAACAAAGGAATTTAGTGTAAGAGAAAAAATACCATAGGATCACCTCCTGGTGGAGTGGGCACAACTCGGCGTCTAGAAGGATCTCTTACACTAAAATAGTATTAGAGGGATTTTCTTCTTATTTTCAACATGTGTGTAGGGATCTGCTTGGTCCAAACTCAAATTTTCAAAAAAAAATTACCTTATTAACAAGTTAACATGGATTATACCAAGACTTGACTGTGTACTCAGTAAAACTTCAGCTAATATGAGCCATATGTTCAAATGGAACATTCTTAAGCCAAACCGGTCTCTTCTATCCTTTAGGTAAACAGGTTCATATGAAACAAGGTCTAATGGACCTTATCGCTACCCAATACAGGGTAGATCAAATGATGGCCAGATAGCCTAGTTGATCAAACAGACCAAGACTCTATCCAATTCGGGATAAGTAAACATGACAACCAAATGGGCTAAACAAGATAGGAATCATTATGCTCTGGCCAAAGACTTTTGACTCCTTCAGGACCAATACGGGTTCTTGAGTCACTTCTTGGAGACCACAGTCTACCCAAGCACTGTGCTGAGGATGTTAGCCATGGGATACATAACATTGACTTATACACACCTCAGTTTTAGCAAAGCCATGTACAAGTAATCCACCCTAGGGATTCTTCTGAGTACCAGGAGATTTCTTTAGTTTTCTAGTTAATCCTTTAAATTAAGGGTGAAGTTGATTATATAAAAGAGTATCGTATATCCGAGGGACCTAAATATTGGGGCCATCCTTCACCATCCAGACTGCCTACATACCCTATATCCATGAGATCAAGGCCCTCTCCGGATGCGACCAACACGGGTGTGATTATGTAGTTTTGTCTTGCACTATGTTTGATGCAACTGTGAGTGGGTACGTAGCCCTTTCTAGGGCCCAGTTTCCCCAGACAGTTCTTCTCTAACTGCCACCCACTCGAGTGATATAGTGACAGAATTCCTAAGAATTTTGCAAACACACCTCCTAGGAGTGTTTGACGTTTAAGTTTTTCATATGTGAATGGTTTACCTAATACGCTTTTTTGTCCAACGAGGTTTTCCATTGATAGTTTAAAAGGTTTTCTATTATGGTAATCGTCATACAACTATTTCAATGGACTCATCCTTTCTTTTTAGTTAATCTTTTTAATGAGGTATCCGAGGAGATTTTCCCTTCCTGTGGAATTTAACTTCGACATGTCCCTTATTAATCCCTGACAATTTAGACGGACGGTACCCAGACGTCGTTGTTGCAGCTATGTTAAGCGCGAGGTACTTGGTTCAACACAATGGCATTACTCATAAACATGACACAGAGGTACCGTAAAAATTAAACACTGCGATTTGTTTGAGTTTGGACATTTGTTTACAAAGTTTACCTATCTAGTAGAAAGGAAAAACTTGCATAATAACTAATAAAGAAATCAACAAAGGAAAGATACTTCTCTACGACATAATGAAGTAAAGTATAATAAAGATGCTTGATCATTTTGCTTAGAGAAGATAATCAATTTATCAATTTGTAACATAAATAGAAACGATATTCTATCAGTAATGATTCCGTTATTAGAAAATAAGGAAATCTTGATAACCTATTTTGTCATACATCAATGGACCTGTTCCAAAAGTAAAGTATTGATATTGATCATTTCAAACTTATTTTTAATCAAAACCTTAAAGTTGTAAAAATAATTTTAACAAGAGGTGTATTTGAAACTCCCTAATGGATTTCTAAAATTAATTAATTTTTCATTGTTAATAAACTTGTGAATATAACTTAACCAAAGAATAACAATGATTCCTGATACATAAGAATGATAAGTAGTCACTCTAATGTTTTATAACCTTCCAAATTAATGACCCGTTTAAAGAACTTCTCGATTCCCTCCATGATTCCTCTATGATCCTAATTTATATTACTATTCATTTAAAAGACCCTTTTTTTTTAACTTCATGCTCAAGGGACAAGGTAATTCATTTACTCTGCTTATAATTTGTTTTCCCTAGTAAACTTTAATGTTGGTTTAAGTAAATTTAGTGTGCTCTTATCTAAGGGAGCATAAGTATTAAGATGATGTTTTTGATCTATGAATCTATAACAATACTTAAGCATATGGTTGTTTGTTCAAGAAATGAGGGGATAGAAATGTAAAATTAATCTATTATCTAAGTCCGTTTATAATTATTAAGGTTTAATGTTTTAATATTACATAATTAATTATGCCTATATTTATTTTGACTACAAATTCGTATTTTGATAAGTAATGGCATCTAATTATTCAATTTTCCGAAGACTTGTGTGTCATAATTACAAGTATCCTAAAATCATATTTAGACTATCAATTCTAAATTATCGGTTAACTACTAAGTTTATATTCAAACAAAGGCCCAAGCCATACATATGTATAATCACATGCAACCTATCTATAACTCATAGAAACATCCACTATACTATTTCGTTCTACCACAACAAAGTAATATTATACAACTACTAAAAGGATGATCCTCTTTATCAAAAAAAATTAAAGTTGAATAATTGCCATTGAGAATGGTAATAGAAGGAAAGAGCTAATATGAAACATATTCAAGGATCACAACAATGATACTAATCTTAGCAAAGTTTGATAGCTCCTCTCAAGTCCGCTAGGGGTTGTCCAACACCATGACTCACAACTATTAATTGCCTATATGTCATTCTAATATGACCATGATGGTAAAAGTAACATGTATTTGGTTAAACCTGGAGGATAGAGGGAGTCAACTCTTGGTATGCAATGATTGCAGGAATTCACAAAATGGGATTGTTGACAAGGTTGTGGAGACTTTCCATCAAGTGCGATTGGCAGTCAAATTTTACAATCTTCATTAACACCCCCCTGTCTGTGCCTACGTGGGAGTTTTGGAATAGGGCATGGACATACGTCAAGGCATAAGGAGAAGACAAATTTCATCAGAAGATGTAGTTGCAAATGTCTCATTACACATGTATACAAAATGGAGAAGCATGCACAAAGCACATGAACTATTTGACAAAATGCCTCAGAGAAAATTGACATGTTGAAAAGGCTTTAAAAACTTTCAAGCAATTGGCAAGTCATAAACCCAAATCCATAACGTTGGAATTATTCTGAGGTATGCAGAATGTGGAAGTCTAGACATGGCAAATGAAACATTTGACAGAATGCCTCAAAGAGATGTCATCTAGTGGAATGAGATGATTTCAAGACTGCACAAGATGTATTCGTTGGATAGACTTTTGAAAACTTTCAAGCAAGTGCAATCGTCAGGCGTAAATCATAAATCCACAACCTTTGTCAATATCCTCACTATTTGTGTACAAATGCTTGGGAACAGGGTATGGGTTTCTATCAAAACACGACGGAAGGGTGATTTTGTCAAACATTATAGTTGGAAATACTCTGGTAGACACGTATGCAGAATGTGGAAGCCCAGACAGGGCATGTGAACTGTTTGACAAAATCCCTCAAAGAAACATTGTCTTGTGGACTGCAGCGATTGCAGGATGTGCACAAAATGGATTTGATGAAAAGGTTTTGAAAATTTTCAAGCGAATACAATTGACAGATGTAAAGTAAAATCCCACAACTTTTGATGGCATCCCCCTTACCCGTGCCTGCACATGAGGCCTTGAAATAGGGTATGGATGTCTCTCGAGCATAATGGAAGTGGAATTTTTATCAGATGTTGTAATTGCAAGTTATCTAATAGACATGCAACCAAAAAAATGTGGAAGCACAGACCGGAGACATGAACTATTTGACAGAATGCCTCAATGATACGTTGTCTCATGGAATGCTGTAATTTGCAGGATATACACGAAATGGATTTGTTGGAAAGGCTTTAGAAACTTTCAATCAAATGAAGTAGGCAGGTGTAAAGCCAAATTCAACAACCTTTGACAGCGTGCTTCCTGTCTGTGCCAAAATGGTGCTCAAGAATAGGGTAGGGGCGACCGTTACATCTTAATAACAGGGGATTGGAGAAACTCTGGTAGATATATATGTTAAATAGGGAATACACAGACAAGGCATATGCAAATGACTAAGAATCACAATGATGAATATGAAACCAAAAGATAAAGCCTAATCAAAATCATGGATGACTATTGTAATCTTAATACAATGCTTCTCCACCAAATGGTTACATCGACAGTTAGAACTACTTGTGTTGGTGGCTTTAAGGAACTAACAATTATAATGAATGCAACTATTGTTTAAATAATAATTAAAGTGTTAAAACCAGTAGCGTATGTGTATGAACCAAGGTTTGAAACCAGCAATGACAACTTCATTAACTATCAACAATCTCTATTAAACTTATGCATCAATTCTCTCTTTAATATAAATCTATGCTAGTTAAATACTTCAAAGAACAAGCATACAAGTAAAAAAAATCATCTTAATAATGAACAGAGATTTCAAAGCAAAGGAAACAAACTGTGGAGAGGAGAGCTCTTACAGTTTACTCCAGCACTCCAAACCAGAGATAAGTGTGTCCCTTCTTCAAAATCCATGATATTTATAGAAAAATCTAACCCATATGGAGGAAAACTCAAGTCTTTGAGTCAAGTCTTATCCATAAATGTTTCCTTTCTATTTTCCAAATTACCATCAATTTTTGTGGAAAAGGACTCATTTGGCCTAAATATTTTCTCTCAAATTTTCCAATTGTTATCAATGCATGTGGAAACCTCGAATGCCTCAATAAATTCAAGTGGAAAAGATCTCATTTATTTAATAGATGTGAGCTTTGAGTCTTGACTTGAGAATGGGAGGGGGTGAACCTCATTTATTTCTCTTTTTAGAAGTGTCCCTTTTATGACTATTTATTTATTGGGATACAAAAATCACCATTTTTATTATTTTGTTTTTAAAAAAGACTATATTTAAATTATTTAATTTTACTAGCTTTTATGTGTGTTATTTGAAAATAAAATACCTACAGTTTAGACATAGTATTCTAATCAAATTTCGAACTCAAAAAGTGGGTTGTGACATCCTTCTCCCCTAAACTTATGCATCGTCCTGATGCATGTTAGAAATGAGAAATTAAGGTCAAAATATAAACATACACTTATAAGTCTATAGAAATAAGCATTGTTTACCATCAATATAATTGCCTACCTTTAAATACCATCCTTCAATAAAGTAGATTAAGCACTTTATCAGAGATAACGAAATCAAAGAGTATCATCTAAGCATAAGTGTCTGTATCATCTAAACATCATTGTCTTTAAGCAAAATTTGAAGTTTGACAAGTTTATAAATTAACTAGAGTTTTTAAAATAAGTGCTAATAGAGCTACCATGCATTTCCACTGTGTCTTCCCATGTAGCATTCTCAGGTGAGTACTGGTCCCACTAAACCTTAGATTGGTCCACTATCTTGTTGCGAAGCTGGAACTAACGCCTCTCGATGATTCTGCACGGCTCTATTGTTATTGTATCAAGTTCTTCCACCCGCAGGGCATTCCAATTAAGAATATGCTTAGGGTCAAGTATATACCTTTTTAACAAGGACACATGGAACACATCATGAATGCGGCTCAGTGCGAGAGGTAAGGCCAAGTGATAAGCTACAGGATTGATTTCCTCAGGTACTTCAAAAGGCCCAACAAAGCGAGGAGCTAGCTTTGACTTATTTCCAAAAGAGAGAGAACTTTTATGAGGTTGAACTCTAAGAAATACCTTCTCACCAACTTGAAATCTTCTGTGTCCTATCTTTATCTGCATAACTTTTCTGGTGATCTAAGGCTTCCTTCAACCTCTGTCAAATAAGTTGCACCTGGTTATCCTTATCTTTCAACATTTCAAGGCCAACCAGGATCCTATCCTCCATTTTATCCCAACTCAAGGGTGTTCAACAAGGTCTCCCGTAGAGAGCTTCAAAGGGTGCCATACCTATAGCTGCTTGGAAGGAGTTTTTATAGGCAAACTCAACTAATGGCAAATATTCCTCCCATTTAGTTTGTTGATCCATGCAATACATACGAAGGAGGTCTTCCAGAATTTGGTTGGTTCTTTCTGTTTGACCTTCCATTTCGAGATGATAGGCGGTCCTAAAGTTCAACTGTGTTCCTACGGTAGCCTGCAATGTGGTCCAAAATCTAGAAGTGAACTTTACATCTCTATCAAAGATGATTTCCTCAGGAATTCCATGCAACCTAAAAATTCCTTTATGAGCCTTTTTTGCTACCGCAAGTGCATCATGTATTAGGTTTCTCGGTATGAAGTGGGCTACCTTAGTGAGTTTATCCACTACCACCAAAATACAATTATGCCTATGAGATGTCATCGGTAGTCCTTGGACAAATCCATACCTATGACTTGCCATTTATAGCAAGGTATGTCATGCAGATAAAGGAGTCCTGTCGAATGTACATGTTCTGCCTTAACCCTCTGACATTCCAGACATCTGGCAACTGTGTCTACCACATCCTTCTTCATTCCTGGCCAAAAATATAATTTTTTGAGATCTACATACATCTTATTCACCCCTAGATGCCCTGAATATGGATCATTATGTGCCTCTGTTAGGATCATACTTCTTAGTTCCACATTATTAGGAATGTATGTTCTTCCCTGGTACCTCATTAGCCCATCAAAATCAAAAGCATAATCCAAATACTTAGGTTCCATTGAGGCATTAGCTAGAGATGCATTAACTTGAGCATACCAGGGGTCATGTTTTTGCTTGGAGAGTACTTGTTGCTTTAGGTCTATGTACAAGTTAGACATGGCCATTATGTGTCTCCTCCTGTTGAGAGCATCGGCCACCCTGTTTTCTTTCCCCTTGATATATTCAATCTCAAAATCATACTCACTTAGGAACTCTAACCACCTTCTTTGTCTTCCATTCAAATGATGCTGAGTGAATATATATTTTAGTCCTTGATGGTCTATTTTAAGCTCAAATAGTTTTCCCAACAAGAAATGTCTCTATTTTTGCAAGGCATGAACTATGGCTGCCAGTTCAAGGTCATGGGGAGCATAATTGCCTTCATCGATTTTTAGTTTCTGTGACTTATAAACCACTACTCCTTCCTCTTGGAAAAGAACTCCTCCTAGTCCTTCTATGGATGCATCTATTTCTACTGTAAAGTTACCATTAGGGTCAAGCACCTTTAGAATTGGGGGTGACATTAGCCTTTCCTTCAATACCTGAAATGCCTTATCACACTGCTCAGTCCAAATGAACTTTTTGTTTTTCTTTTGCAAAGAAGTGATTGGGTTGGCTATCCTTGAAAAGTCTTTCACAAACCTCTTGTAGTACCCTGTCAACCCCATAAAACTTCTCACTTTGGTCACATTTGCAGGTATAGGCCATTCGGTGATGGTTTTTATCTTATCAGGATCTACCTCTATACCCTTGGCTAAAATGATACGCCCTAAGTAGTGAATCCTCCTTTCAAAGAAGGAGTGTTTGGATAATTTCCCAAACAACTTATGCTTTAGTAGCCTTTATAAGAGTGCCTATAGATGGGTTAAGTGTTCCTCTTCATCCTTGGAATATATTAAGATGTCATCTAGAAACACAATCACAAACCTATCCAGAAAATCATGGAACACATTGTTCATTAGATTCATAAAGGCAGTCAGAGCATTTGTTAATCTGAATGGAACTACAGTAAATTCATAGTGGCCATACCTAGTCCTAAATGTTGTTTTTGGGATGTCCTCTTCTTTTATCCTTAACTAATGATAACCAGAGCGAAGGTCAATTTTGGAGAACACTGAGGCTCCCTTCCTTTGGTCAAATAGATCATCAATGTGAGGCAAGGGATATCTATTTCTCATGGTGACCTTATTCAACATTTTGTAGTCAATGCACAACCTTAGTGTCCCATCCTTCTTCTTTACAAATATGACTAGTGCTCCCCAATATGATACACTAGGCCTTATCAACCCCTTCTCCAGCAATTCTTGCAACTGTATTTTCAACTCTTAGAGTTCTATGGTGTTCATCCTATATGGGGCTTTGGATATAGGTGATTGAAAAATTGAATTCCCTTTTAGGAGTTAATCTAGGTAGATCTTCAGGAAACACATCCTTGTAGTGCCAAAGGAATGGGCTATTCTCAAAGGTAGGGACCTCTTTCTCTTCTCCCTTCTCATCTAGAGATATTAAGAATATCTGATTTCCTCGTTTTCGCCTTGCCTTCTTTAGTTGCATAGCATAAATGGTCTCCACTGATATAGGTTTGTAAATCCCTTGGATCCTAACTCTATACCCCTTATCATCTACACACTCCATCACCTTGTTATCATAATCTATGTTAGCCTTATGACTCGTTAGCCAACTTATTCTGATTATGACGTTATAGGCTCCCAGGGGTGCGACATATAAGTTGACTTTGGTTTCTAGTTCAGGAAACTTAATGAGGGCTCCTCTAATGTACTTGTTCACTCTTTGTGTAGCCTTGTCACCATATTGAACTGTCCATGATGATTCCAAATTCTTAGTTTGCAAGGACATTTTGCTCACTAATTCTACGGAAATAAAATTCTTGGAGGAACCAGTATCAATCAAAATAGTGATGGATTTACCAAAAAGCGTACCTTTTGTCTCCATAGGTACATTTTGATGGCGAGTCTATTGATTCCTGACGGTAGCATGTATTTGATGTTGTCAGGGTTGTTGTGGCTGATTGGGCCCATTCCTTTTTGAACAATCCCTTGCATAATGATTTCCTCCACTCATAAAACATCCACCAGGGGGTCCTTTAGAATTTTGAGGTGGTGCATTCCAATCATTCCTTCTGGCATTACCATTGTAATTGTTCCCGTGATTCTGATTACTAGCAGCTTCTATTCTACCCCAATCTCTCCTCTTGTTTTTCTGAGCTCCTCTGTTGCCCCTATTGTCTAGTCTCCTTTTGAAGGCAAATTGCTTGTCCCAGAAGTGTTGCCTTTCCAGTGATAGTGCCTATAATTTCTTTTCATGTTTGAGCACCTTCTCCAAGACTTGGTTCATTCTCTTAGGGGCAAACATATCCACTTCTGCCCCAATATTAGTATTCAATCCCAAAAGAAAATTACTTGCCTAAGACCTCTCATCCTTTTGATAGATAGGAACATATTTTAGTAGCTTCACAAATCTGTCCCAATATTGTTGGACTGTGAGATTTCCTTGTCTGAGATTTAGAAACTTAGTCATCTTTTCATCATAAAATAGTTGTGGAAGCCATCTCTCACAGAAGTGGCTCACAAACTGCCTCCAAGTTAGGTTTTCCTTTGAATAGCAATATTGTTCTTTTATGGTTATCCACCAACTGGCAGCTTCTCCCTCCAGTTGATAAGCTCCCTAGGTTGCTTTGATATTCTCTGAATAGTTCCTTAGCTCAAAATGTTTTTCCATCTCAGTGAGCCATCCTTCCGCAGCATCTCCCACATGTTTACCGTCAAATTTTGGAGGAGTTATCTTCTTAAGATCTTGTGAGATATCTAAGATGGCGGTTTCCTACCGAGACCTAGGAATCTCTGGCTCATTAGTTGTTTGAGCTATGGGTACTTCCTCATTTTGATGTTCATCTTGAGGTTCTGGAGAATGTTTTCTATTGTCCCTTGTCTAGCCTTCAAGTCTTGGATAGTTTGCTCAAGGTTTTCCAATTTATCTCTCTACTCTGTCAACAAGTTAATAATTGCTTCTATACTGGCATTTGGATTCTTAGGTGGGTTTTCAGCTGATTCTTGGTTGACCTGTTCCTTTCCACGTAGATTTCACAAATTTTGGGTTTTCACCATGTAAATTTTGAAAACAAGGAGAAAGGATATTTACCATTTGCTACAATTTCAGGTTTACAATATGAAAATTGATGGTAAATAAATTTATTGCAATTCTTATCTCAAATATTGATTATTGTCATTTTTAATTTAGTAGGCCTCCAGGCCGAGTGTTTGAACCTTGCTCTGATACTACATGTAGGGACCCGCTTGGTCCAAACTCAAATTTTCAAAAAAAAATTACCTTATTAACAAGTTAATATGGATTATACCAAGACTTGACTGTGTACTCAGGAAAACTTCAGCCAATACGAGCCATATGTTCAAACAAAACATTCTTAAGCCAAACCGGGCTCTTCTATCCTTTGGGCAAACAGGTTCATACAAAACTGGGTCTAACGGACCTTATCGCTACCCAATACAGGGTAGATCAAATAATGGCCAGATGGCCTAGTTAGTCAAATGGACCAAGACTCTATCCAATTCAGGATAAGTAAACATGACAGCCAAACAGGTTAAATAGGATAGGAATCATTATGCTCTGGTCAGAGACTTCTAACTCCTTCGAGACCAATACGGGTTCTTGAGTCACTTCTTGGAGACCACAGTCTACCCAAGCATTGTGCTAAGGATGTCAACTAGGGGCTACATAACATCAACTTGTACAAACCTCAATTTTGGCAAAGTCGAGTACAAGTAAACTACCCTAGGGATTCTTCTGAGTACCAAGAGATTTCTTTAGTTTTCTAGTTGATCCTTTAGATTAAGGGTGAAGTTGATTATATAAAAGAGTATCCTATATCTGAGTAACCTGAGTATTGGGGACATCCTTCGTTGTTCAGACTGCCTACATGCCTTGTATCCACGGGATCAAGGCCCTCTCCAGATGCGACCAACACGAGTGTGAATATGTAGTTCTATCTTGCACTATGTTTGAAGCAACTGTGAGTGGGTACGCAACCCTTTCTAGGGCCTAGTTCCCCTAGACAGTTCTTCACCAACTACCACCCACTCGAGTGATACAGTGACGGAATTCCTAAGAATTTTGCAAACACACCTCTTGGGAGTGTTTGACGTTTAAGTTTTTCATATGTGAATGGTTTACCTAGTATCTTTTTTGTCCAACGACGTTTTCTGTTGATAGTTTAAAAGGTTTTCTATCATGGTAATCATCATACAACTATTTCAATGGACTCATCCTTTCTTTTTAGTTAATCTTTTTAATGAGGTATCTCAGAAGATTTTCCCTTCCTGCGGATTTAACTTTGACATGTCCCTTATTACTCCCCAACGATTTAGAGGGACGGTGCCCAGATGTTATTGTTGCAGCTATGTTAGGTGCGAGGTACTTGGTTCAACGCGACGGCATACTCGTAAACGTGACACAGAGGTACCATAAAAACTAAACACTGCGATTTGTTTGAGTTTGGAAGTTTGTTTACAAAATTTACCTATCTAGTAGAAAGGAAAAACTTGCATAATAACTAATAAAGAAATCAGCAAAGGAAAGATACTTCTCTACGACATAATGAAGTAAAGTATAATAAATATGCTTGATCATTTTGCTTAGAGAAGATACTTAATTAATTTATCAATTCGTAACATAAATAGAAAAGATATTCTATTAGTAACGATTCATTTATTAGAAAACAAGGAAATCTTGATAACCTATTTTGTCATACATCAATGGACTTGTTCCAAAAGTAAAGTATTGATATTGATCATTTCAAACATATTTTTAATTAAAACCTTAAAGTTGTAAAAATAATTTTAACAAGAGGTTTATTTGAAACTCCCTAATGGATTTCTAAAATTAATTAATTTTTCATTGTTAATAAACTTGTGAATATAACTTAACAAAAGAGTAAAAATGATTCCTAATGCATAAGAATGATAAGCAGTCGCTCTAAGGTTTTATAACCTTCCAAATTAATGACCCATTTAAAGAACTTCTCAATTCCCTCCATGATTCCTCTATGATCCTAATTTATATTACTATTCATTTAAAAGACCCTTTTTTTTAACTTCATGCTCAAGGGACAAGGTAATTCATTTACTCTGCTTATAATTTGTTTTCCCTAGTAAACTTTAATGTTGGTTTAAGTAAATCTAGTGTGCTCTTATCTAAGGGAGCATAAGTATTAAGATGACGTTTTTGATCTATGAATCTATAACAATACTTAAGCATATGGTTGTTTGTTCAAGAAATGAGGGGACAAAAATGTAAAATTAATCTATTATCTAAGTTTGTTTATAATTATTAAGGTTTAATGTTTTAATATTACATAATTAATTATGCCTATATTTATTTGGACTACAAATTTGTATTTTGATAAGTAATGGCATCTAATTCAATTCTCCCAAGACTTGTGTGTCATAATTACAAGTATCCTAAAATCATATTTAGACTATCAATTCTAAATTATTGGTTAACTACTAAGTTTATATTCAAACAAAGGCACAAGCCATACATATATATAATCACATGCAACCTATCTATAACTCATAGAAACATCCACTATACTATTTCATTCTACCACAACAAAGTAATATTATACAACTACTAAAAGGATGATCCTCTTTTTCAAAAAAAAAAGTTGAATAATTTTCATTGAGAATGGTAATAGAAGGAAAGAGCTAATATGAAACATATTCAAGGATCACAAAAATGATACTAATCTTAGCAAAGTTTGATAGCTCCTCTCAAGTCTGCTAAGGATTGTCCAACACCATGACTCACAACTATTAATTGCGTATATGTCATTCTAATATGACCATGATGGTAAAAGTAACATGTGTTTGGTTAAACCTGGAGGACAAAGGGAGTCGACTCTTGGTATGCAATGATTGCAGGAATTCACAAAATGGGATTGTTGACAAGGCTTTGGAGACTTTCCATCAGGTGTGATTGGCAGTCAAATTCTACAATCTTCGTTAGTGTCCCCCTGCCTATGCCTACGTGGGAGTTTGGGAACAGGGCATGGACATACGTCAAGGCATAAGGAGAAGACAAATTTCATCAGAAGATGTAGTTGCAATTGTCCCATTACACATGTATACAGAATGGAGAAGCATGCACAAAGCACATGAACTATTTGACAAAATGCCTCAAAGAAAATCAACATGTTGAAAAGGCTTTAAAAACTTTCAAACAATTGGCAAGTGATAAACCCAAATCCATAACATTGGAATTATTCTGAGGTATACAGAATGTGGAAGTCCAGACAGGGCACGTGAAACGTTTGATAGAATACCTCAAAGAGATGTCATCTAGTGGAATGCGATGATTTTAGGACTGCACAAGATCGATCTGTTGAATAGACTTTTGAAAACTTTCAAGCAAGTGCAATCATCAGGTGTAAATCAAAAATCCACAACCTTTTCTAGTATCCTCACTACCTGTGCACAAACGCTTGGGAACAGGGTATGGGTTTCTATCAAAACACGATGGAAGGGCAATTTTGTCAAACATTATAGTTGGAAATACTCTGGTAGACACGTATGCAGAATGTTGAAGCCCAGACAGGGCATGTGAAATGTTTGACAAAATTCCTCAAAGAAATGTTGTCTTATGGACTATAACGATTGCAGGACGTGCACAGAATGGATTTGATGAAAAGGTTTTGAAAAATTTCAAGTGAATACAATTGACAGATGTAAAGTAAAATCCCACAACCTTTGATGGCATCCCCCTTACCCGTGCCTGAATGAGGCCTTGAAATAGGGTATGGATGTCTCTCTAGCATAATGGAAGTGGAATTTTTATCAGATGTTGTAATTGCAAGTTACCTAGTAGACATGCAACCAAAAAAAAAATGTGGAAGCATAGACCAGGGACATGAACTGTTTGACAAAATGCCTCAATGAGATGTCATCTCATGGAGTGTTGTAATTTGCAGGATATGCATAAAATGGACTTGTTGGAAAGGATTTAGAAACTTTTAATCAAATGAAGTAGGCAAGTGTAAAGCCAAATTCAACAACCTTTGATAGCGTGCTTCCTGTCTATGCCAAATGGCACTTAGGAACAAGGTAGGGGCGACCATTACAACTTAATAACAAAGGATTGGAGAAACTCTGGTAGACATATATACCAAATAGGTAATACACAGACAAGGCATATATAGTTGACTAAGAATCACAATGATGAATATGAAACCAAAAGATAAAGCCTAATCAAAACCATGGATGACTATTGTAATCTTAATACAATGCTTGTCCACCAAATGGTTACATTGGTAGTTAGAACTACTTGTGTCGGTGGCTTTAAGGAACTAACAGTTATAATGAATGCAACTGTTGTTTAAATAATAATTAAAGTGTTAAAACCAGCAGCGTATGTGTATGAACCAAGGTTTGAATCCAGCAACAACAACTTTATAAACTATCAACAATCGTTGTTAAACTTATGCATCAATTCTCTCTTTAATATAAACCTAGGCTAGTTAAATACTGCAAACAACAAGCATACAAGTAAAACAATTCATCTTAATAATGAACAGAGATTTCAAAGGAAAGGAAACAAAATTGTGGAGAGGAGAGCTCTTACAGTTTACTCTAGCACTCCAAACCAGAGATAATTGTGTCCCTTCTTCAAAATCCATGATATTTATAGAAAAATCTAACCCATATGGAGGAAAACTCAAGTCTTTGAGTCAAGTCTTCTCCATAAATGCTTCCTTTCTATTTTCCAAATTGCCATCAATTTTTGTGGAAAAGGACTCATTTGGCTTAAATGTTTTCTCTCAAATTTTCCAATTGTCATCAATGCATGTGGAAACCTCGATTGCCTTAATAAAATCATGTGGAAAAGATCTCATTTATTTAATAGATGTGAGCTTTGAGTCTTGACTTGAGAATGAGGGTGGGGTAAGCCTCATTTATTGCTCTTTCTAGAAGTGTCCCTTTTATGACTATTTATTTATTAGGATACAAAAATCACCATTTTTATTATTTGTTTTTAAAAAAGACTATATTTAAATTATTTAATTTTACTAGCTTTTATGTGTGTTATTTGAAAATAAAATACCTACATTTTAGACATAGTATTCTAGTCAAATTTAGAACTCAAAAAGTGGGTTGTGACAATGTGGGACCTCATACGGTCTTGCTATAGAATTTCTAAAAGGAAATAAGGTTGTCACCAAAAATGTTGAAAGTGTGTTATCCTAATATCTACTCGCTCTCTTTCTTATACATCCAAGCCTTATTTTCTAAACTAAACTAAATCTCCTTGACTTTATTTGAGACTAATAATCTTTTATTCCAACAAGAAATGTCATCAGCCCTAATCAAGGAATGTCCTAGATTAAAGCCCACAAGGGAGGACATGCAGGTGCAACCTAAATTAAAGGAGAACTACCTAAAGAAACACTTCAGTTATTTTCATAACTCAAATATCAAACTGGAGACAATAGAACATGGAACAAGGAAGTTGAAGTTAGTCAAGAGTTTCATGATGACCAACTGGAGTTGTTTGGGCTCATCCCACTCCTCATGAGGCGCGTACCAAAACTAAAGTTAGGCACTGAAGTTTGTCAAACTAATGTCGATCTTGAAGATGAGTGAACAACTATGATTTTGAGTGTCACTTAGAGCTTTGCAACCCACTTTGAAGTTGTTTGTCCATCCTACATGATTAGCTCTGGAGAGATCCTGAATGTTCAATTCTTTGATCTTGCAACTATTTTTGTCATAAAAACATAGATATATACACACAAAAATAGGAAATTATAAAAACATTCAAGCATATTTAACCATTGAGAAAATAAGTACCACAACACATTATTTATCTATCCTTAAAACAATTATAGATACTTAGTCATGCATTAAATATACCAAATCCATAAAAAGTAGGGAAATTCAGTAATGTTTGTATGAAAATAAAAGATAGCACCACGCCTCATCATTTCCCCCCCCCCCACTGGAATCAAACCATGTCCTCATGGGATGACCTGCATTGCATCTTCATTTGGCAAGTTCTTATCTTCCAGTATCAATTGCAATCATAATCCTCCTCCTTCTACATGATAAAGCGCCTTATTTTTTCTACATATCCATCTGTATCTAAAAAAAATTTAAACCACTTCTCCACCTGTCTCTATGGCATCTGCCCTGTGGAAGTTGCAAGAGGACCTAGTGCAAGAATCAAAGGGGGTTGAAATTGCATTCAAATCCACTCATGTTGCCTTTCTTGAATATGGGTGATGAGGTTCCTAGCTATGGTGAGGCTCCATCATAAAATAGTCGATGAGATGGGCTCTCTCCTCTTCAAATGTTGTGGCAAACCCTACTACCTATTTATACAGGCCCTAATGGTGGTTGGAGGAAGATACCCTTCGAGATCTTGTAGTGCAACAATGTTGGAAAAAAGATTATGCACATATTGGTCCTTGAACCCTAGTTGTTACACATATTCGCTAAATGTTTTAGACAACCAGGTGGTTTTGAGGTATTCACATGACGCATTAGGAGGCCGACCATATCTTCAACACTATGATATTTTGTCATGCAATTCTCCCACTCTATATGATGGTAGAGGAGAGAAATAAAACTCCACAACTAAACTTCACCCACATATAAGTTCATCATGAATGTGTGGTGATGTCCCATTAGGAACCTGTGTTGGAAGAATTCACATAGCATATATTTTTATTCTGGGGTATTTTCAAAATAATTTTTTAGAAACTCCCTATCATTATCAAAGTCGAATGGAAGATTACAAGAAATTATTAAGAGCTTCCAGCGTAAAAATTATTCTCTTAGAAAGAGAGCGTATACACCTAAAGGCTGACACAGAGCCAAAAGTACTTCCCCAATTTCACAAGCTTGTGTAAGAAATGAAGGTGCAAACCACACAACAGAAATATGATTCAAACCTTATTTATGTCCTTTAAACAATGTAGAATCAATGGAGATTGCAACAAAAATAAAACCTACTACATAGAAATAACATGCATCAAGAACAAAACACATAACACAATATGTAACATAGAGAAAAAATTTTCGGGTAAAAAACTCCACCAAGAAAAGAGGCTCCAAGTTGTATTATCTTCATATATGAGATTACAATACATGCACTTCCTCCTCTTCTTCAATCTCCAATCCAGCGGTGCCTATTACTCTCAACTCTGCTAAAACCGTAGTACAAATATCCTTATAAAAGGGGGTTGCCTTTTAGGGCAAGAAAACCAACATAATATCAATCGTCAAATCTGTGACCTAATGACAAACTATCTAGATTTACAATGATAAAATATAAATAAAATGTGGTTTTGGGGGCGTTGCCCCCGAACCCCAGCCGGGGCACATGGCCCCCATATCCCTTGCCGAGGGGATAATCCCCCGGGCCCCTAACAGGGGGGAAACCCCCCTGCAACCCCCTGTCAGAGAAAAATTAACGTCAGGTACCGGATATAAACATGTGGTTGAAACAAGACTGTTGCTAGTGAAACCTTTCATCCCTTATGAGTGATTTACAAACACTAATAGGAATAATAAATTACATAGGATTTACAAGGTTGATGGCACCTTAATCCTAACATTCTCCCACTTGACATCATACATTGTAAATAACCATAGGAAAATAATAAAATAATCAGGCACTAGAAACAAGGCCCATGGCCTCTCTACACCAAACAAATTTCTCTATACTCATAGACTTGGTCAAAGCATCTGCAACATTCTCCTAAGTGTCTACCTTCTTCAGCTCAATCTGTCCATTTGCAACTATTTATTGAACAAAGTGATACGATACATCAACATGCTTAGTCTGAGCATGATACATAGGATTCTTGGCCAAATAAATAGCACTCTCACTATCACAACCAATCTGAATGATCCTGGAATCAAAACCAATACCTGTACACAATCTTCTCAACCAAACTGCCTCCTTAGAGACATGGGTAGCAATCATATACTTTGCTTCAGTGGTGGACAAAGCAACTGTGGGTTGCCTTTTACTCATCCAACTCACTGCCTACTAAACAAAGTAAACATATATCCATTAGTGGACCTTTGACTATCCAAGTCACCTGCCCAATATGTTAGATATCTAAACACCCTCTTCACATAATTCCAATGTTGTCTACCAACATTAGACATAAATATGCTCAAAACTCCCATTGCTTGGGCAATATCTGGTCTAGCGCAAACCATTGCATACATCAAACTCCCTACAGCACTAGCATATAGCACATTAGACATATCCTCTAAATCATCCTCATTCTTTGGACACATATCTAATGAAATCTTAGTACCGATGGGTAAAGGAACTCTAACTGGGTTATAGTCCTACATACTAAATCTCTGCAAAATGATATTTTACATACTTACTTTATGATAACCAAAGCTTTCTGTTACTTCTATCCCTTTTGATCTCCATCTCCAAAATATACTTGGAAGCTCCAAGATCCTTCATTTCAAATGCACCTGAAAGTTGGGCTTTCAACTCATTGATCATACCCTTATATTGCTGAAAAATAACATGTCATCAACATACAATGCAATGATCATAATAGAATCATCAATACAATACATTAACCCTCCTCACTTCTAATAAAACCCAATTTCAACACAAATGAATCAACTTTCTGATTCCACATTCTGGGGAACTGTTTAAACCCATAAAGAGACCTCTTTAATTTGGAAACCCAATGTTCTTTCCCTTCTACCTCAAAACCTATAGGTTGTTGCATGTAAATTTCTTCCTCAAGATCTCCATGCAAAAATGTAGTCTTAACATTCATTTTCTCTATTTCCCAATCAAAAGCTGTAGTAATGGATAAGAGAAATCTAATAGAAGTTAATTTAGCAACAGGAGAGAATATTTCACCGAAGTCAACTCCCTCTCTCTAGGAGTAGCCCTTGGCTACTAGTCTAGCCTTGTACTTCTCCAATAAACCGTCTACTCCAAACTTCTTCTTGAAGACCCACTTGCAACCTATGGCCTTTCTTCCTTTGGGCAAACGAACAAGATCCCAGGTGTTGCAAGAGTCTAAACCCATCATCTCTTTCTGCATGGCTAACTATCAGGACTCACTATCATATGCATGAATAGTTTCCTTGTAGGATCTAGGCTCATCGTCAGTACTCAATAAAGCAAATACACAATGAAAATCTAGTGGGCTATACCTATCAACTAGTTTTTGTTGTCTTGTGGATTTTCTCATAGGTGGAATAAGTGACTCTCTAGATTCTTCAGCATGCTCATCTGTACCAATTTCTTTTGTTACAACAGATTCTTCCTCATCAGAACTTTCACTCGAGTCTTCTTCTACTTCTTCACCCCCTAATCCATCATTATGTTCTTCCTGAGGTGCATCTTCATGCTCTAATTCAAAATGCACTCTCTTCACCTTTTCTTCTTTTTCTTTTGGTTGTTCAAGTTTTGAAATAACACTAAGTTCCCTAAAACATCTCTAGAATAGATAATCTTTTGAGTTAGTGGATTCCAAATCTTATAACTTTTTACATTATCACCATATCCAATGAAACTACACTTTTTATCTTTTGAATCCAACTTAGTTCATTTTTCTTTAGGCACATGAAGATAAGTCTCACAGCCAAATACCCTTAAATGTGAAACAAAAGGTTTCTTTCGTGTCCACATTTTATAAGGAGTTGAAACAAGAGCCTTACATGGAGATCTGTTAACCAAGTAGTTCACAATACACACAGCTTTTGCCCAAAAGCATTTGTTCAACAGTGATTCACTCAACATATATCTAGGTCTTTCCATTATTGTTCGATTCATCCTTTTTGCCACTCCATTCTATTGTGGTGTATATGGAGTTGTCTTATGTTTAACAATACATGTATGCTTACAGAATTCATCAAATTCAAAACCTTTATCTTATAATCTGATTGCTTTTCAACTAAGGCTTTGAATTCCTTAAACTTAGTGAAAACTTTGATTTGTGACGTATAAAATAAATCCAAGTAAACAAAATTTGAAACTCTCATCAGAATAGGATAAACCGTCTAACAATTTTTATTTAAGAAAGTCTTTAAACTAGAGTGACTTACATGGCCCAATCTACAGTACCACATCATACATGTATTTTCAATATTAGCCTCAGATGCATAAGAGGCATTACAAACAGTAGTAGCTTCTAAATTAAACATAGTTTCTAATCTTTTCCCCTTCGCTACCACCAAGTTTCCTCTCACCAATCTACATTCATGCTTATCAAATGTCACATGCATTCCCAAATCATTCAACTTTGAAATAGAAATCAAATTTCTAGCCAATCCAAGAACATGCAAAACATCAGGGAGGGTTTTAATTCTCCCATCACTAAAACACAACATTACCTTCCCTTGCCCAACAATAGGGTATGTAGAGTTGTCCCCGAGGTACACATTTCCTCCATACTCTTCATATGTGGAAAACGATTCTTTATGTGGGGTCATGTGGTATGAGCATCCTGAGCAACCAACCAATGATCATGAGAAACAACATTACATGTAGAAAGTAAAACCTCATCACCTATATTCGAAGACTTATTTGTAGTGAAATCCCATTATTTCTTCAGGTTTCTACATTCATTTTTCACATGTCCTCTCTTTCTGCAGTTCCAACACTTGATTTTGTTCTTCTTTCTAGGAGTCTTAGAATGATCCTTAGACTTGTCTTTAGACCCCTTCTACTCTCCTTTTGGTCCTCTTTCCATAGACCTTCCACTGACACTGAGAGCATCCCCTAAACTATCCAAACTTTTCCTCCTCGATTCCTATGATAGTAGAATTGAAACAAGAGCATCCAATTTCGGATCTAGGAGGTTAGCATTGATAGCCAAAATAATATTCTCCCATGACTCAAGTAAAGAACAGAGAAGCAATATACATTTATCTTCCTCGTTCACCTCAACATCTACAGATGCTAGTTGACTCAATAACAAATTAAATGAATTCAAATACTCTGCAACTGATTCACCCTCTTTCATTTTCATGGAAAATAACTTACGCTTTAAATAATTTAGCTTATTTACCATACTCTTGGCTTGGTAGATCTCACCCAGATGCTTCCACAAGCTATGTGTAGACTTCTCACTCACAACATTCAGTAGAACAGAATCTGCAAGACATAGTCAGATGGTTCCCCATGCCTTCTTATCTAATCTTTCTCATTCATCTAGATCAATATCATTAGGTTTCTTATCCTTAGTTACAACCAACCACTGGTTTCTTTCCTCTAGAAAATCCTCCATTTTTAGCTTCCACAATTCGTACCCCGTGCCATTAAACTTTTCAATGTCCAATCGAGAGGAAGAAGTAACAGTAGATGCAGACATGATATCTACACAATATCTGCAAACAAATAACAATCAAATCTCTCATTGCAACTAAAAAATCTTCACACTGTCACCCAAGAATCAAAACTAGCAAGGCTTTGATACCAAATGTTAGAAATGAAGGTGCAAACCACACAATGAAAATCTAATTCAAACCATATTTATGTCCTCTAAACAATGTAGAATTAGTGGAGATTGCAACATAAATAAAACCCACTACACAGAAATAACACACATTAAGAACTGAACACATAACATAGTATGTAACATGGAGAAAACCCTTTCACCAAGAAAAGAGGCTCCAAGTTGTATTATCTTCAAATATGGGATTATAATACATGCGCTTCCTCTTCTTCTTCAGTCTTCAATACAGCAGTCCCTGTTACTCTCAACTCTACTAAACATGTAGTACAAATATCCTTATAAAAGGGGGTTGCTTTCTAGGGCAAGAAAACTGACATAATATCAACCATCAAATCTATGACCTAATGACGAACAATCCATATTTACAATGATAAAATATAAATAAATGTGGTTTCGAGGGTGTTGCCCCTGAACCCCCATCAGGGCATGCGGCCCCTAGACCCCTCGCCAAGGGGATGATCCCCTTGAACCCCTCATAGGGGGAAACCCCCCTGTGACCTCCCATCATGGATGAATTAGCGTCAGGTACCGAATATAAACATGCGGTTGAAACAAGATCGTTGCTAGTGAAACCTTTCATCCCTTATGGGTGATTTACAAACAATAATTTGAATAATAAATTACATAGGATTTACAAGGTTGATGGCACCTTAATCCTAATAGCTTGAGCCACATGTTGCTTGACTATATTTTGTCTTATTGAAGGGTCTCTTGAGACCTCCAAAGCTAAGCAATTTCTTCTCTAAGTTAGGCCATGGCTGGTGAGATAGGCCATGGGGGTGGTGGAAAAGAAACTTGCACACATATATCTTGGATAACAGTAGGTTGAGGTAGTTGTTGTGAGAGAGAGGCTATGTGGGCATCCTTTATTGTAGCACCAACTTTCTCCTACTCTAGGGCTCGTTGAAGTGCCTCTAATCTCATTTCATCCAATTTGTTGGGTTGTGAGATCATGTGTTGTTCAACTTCTATTAGGTCAATCCTTGCTTCCAATGTTATATTTAGGGTTTCAAGTTCATATTCAATAGGGAATATTGGTTGAGATAGTCTTTGTCAAGATATTCTTCAATTTTCTATTAGTCACTTCAACTTGTCCATTTGTTTCAGGGTGATAGGGAGAGGACTTCCTATGACTGATTTTATACCTTGTCATGAATGCTTCGTTCATTACTGACATGAAGTGTGGACCTTGATCTGAGACAAAAACCCTTGGAGCTCCAAACTTTTACAAGATATGTCTATATAGAAAATTTGCTACCTTATCCTCTCGTGCAACAGGTAAGGCCTTTGCTTCTACCCACTTAGTGGCATAATAAATACAAACTAGGATGTAGTGATTACCTTTGGAAGGTGGGTCAATTGGACCAACAAAATCTATGCCTCATTTCTCGAATGGTTCAAGAACTACTTGAGGGTGAAGAGGCATTTCATTGGAGCGTGTAGGCATCCCATTTGTTGGCACTAGTCACATTCTTTAGCATATTGTTGGATGTCCTTACTCATGGTAGGCCAGCAGTACCCAGCTCCAAGGACCTTGTGTCTAGTTCATAGATATGAAAAATGTCATCCTGATGGTTCATCATGACATGCACATATGATGTCATATACTTTAGTTTCCTGCACACATCTTCATAAAACATGATCAAGACAACATTTAAATAATACACCATTCAACCATGTGAATCTAGAGTTGTTCCTAATTAATCATTTGATTTCTTTTTGACTAAAATGTAAGCGACACTTTATTGTGGCCAAATAGTTGGCAAAATCATTAAACCATGGTGACTGGATTGATATAAAAAACAAATTTTCATCTAGAAAAGCATCATCCATTAGTTTGTTGTTCTCCTACATATTCAACATTAACAAGAAATCGACAAGTACATTGTCTTTCCCTGGTTTGTCAATAATAGTTATGTCAAATTCTTGTAATAATAGCAACCGCTGAAAGATCTTGCTGGCACCTAAATTTTCCAACCCACATTTTACCCAAAATTCATTTAAAAATCATGAGTCTTTCCTTTATGGATTTTGGTTTTGTATGCCTTTAAACATGTGATGGTCTTGTTTGAAATCTAGGAGAAAATCCTTAAAATTCCTTGAAATTTTCTAAGTTTTTTAACCTTTGGTGGAAGTTTCATCAAGATCTGGTGGACATTTGGACCCCATCCAGATTTGAAAGGTTTCCCTTAGGATCAGGATATATCCAAAATCTCCTTGGATCCCTACTTCCTATTTTTCCCTACTTCCCCACAAATGTCCTTAAGCTTTTCCCTTAAGGATTTTTGCACATCTTCTAATGGCATCTAGATATATGTTGTTACCCCTCAACTCCCCACATTCCCTTTTCTCCCACACCTCCATTTTTCCCCTTCAACTCCCTTCTGTGGAACTTTGATTCAGATATGGATAATCTGGATCCCCCTATTTCCCTACACACCCAGATACCCGCTTATCCCGTTTCTCCTCGAATCCCCACTTTTCCTTCAATGTCCCTTTCCGTGGTGATTCAAATTCATGTAGATATATCCACTTCCCCCCATATCTCTATAGATCTAGGTACCCCCTATTTCCCTACAAATCCTTTTCCCCTCTCTTTCCCTGCAAAAGACTCATAAGTCCTTTTTCTGGACCCCCAACCTAGATGCAGATGCATCCATTTACCCTTCAAACCTCTACATCCTAACACCCCATCATCCTCTGCATCCTAATCCCCTTTGTATCTTCATATTCCAAATCCCTATTGTTCCTCCACATATCTCAGTCATCCCTTTAGGCCTACAAATCCCAAACCCCCCCAAACTCCTACATCCATGACCCCCTCGGGATCTCGCAAACTTCAAAAGGGCATAAAATTCAAAAATTGAACACTTTCAGTGACCTCCATATGAACAGTAAACCTCCATGGAATGCCATTAATGCTGGGTAGATGAACTCCAAGTGCTCCAGGACTAATATGGGCCCTCTGATGATGAATTTATTACACTCAGGCATGGTTTTGCACTCAAAATCAAAGGTTTTTCTAATTGGGCTTATTTGAAATCGAGGTAAGAGGCATGGTCACCCTATTCGGGTCTACATGCAATTGAGACTCCTTTCACACTCCTTTTGCTTTGGGTAGAGTATATGATGTGTTGAAAATATAGAATTTTTGTAAGAAACTTGCAGGTTTCACCTAGCTAGGGTTTTGAAGACATTTTATTGTAATTCCAATTGGATTCACATTCAAAGACAATGAATGGATATTGTCATGTGCAAAGAATGAATTAATAGTGCAGATCTTGGTTCCTTTCAAGTGTCTCCCTAGGTGTATGCTAAATCTTTAGTATATTTCTTGTATGCCCTATTCATATTTGTTGTTTTGAGCATTCTATATCACTAGTTAGTCTATGTGAACTGTTAAACACTTTTGCAATGTTGTTGTAATGGTGTCATCTATTTGAATGCATGAAATTTAGTATATATTCATGGATCATTGAAGAATGCTTAAGTTTAGCCCCGCAACCCTATTGATGTTACTGTGTTGTGTAGAGTCCAACTTACATAATAGACTTTCAACATTATCTTTGTTGTTGCCTTGATTAGATAGCAACTTTGGTAACTTTGGTGTCCCCTTTGTATATTTTTCCTAACCCTGTTGCCCTAGTTGGAATAGGCGCTGATTTATTTTATGTTTTGCACCTCCTTTCCTTCACACCATGAAACACAACAAAACACAAATACATTACTTATCATGAGTTATTTGTTCCATTCACATCCATATCTAGATGTATGTTGTCATATTAGGGGCTAGTATAACATCATTCTAAGGTCATCTATATGGTTGTGTTTGTTTTATAAAGGTGTAACACCCAAAATTCATGAAACTAGCATTCATGTTGCTTAGTGACAAAATTTAAAGATCATGTGCATAGGGTATGGTTTGATTTGTGATTTCTCCTACTATTGTTATCAAGTTATCTTCCTCACACCTTAGGGAATACCCCCCTTGGTTTAAAAAAGCCAAAAGATGAAGAAGGTCTTACCCACCTTAACCATGTTGTCCTTAGTTTCCTCATCCTAATTATAAGTCAGTGATCTCTTTCTTGAGTTAGACACCCCTAGCATTCAAGAACTGGTCAGCTTTAGGGATTAGAGGAGCATCAACTTTATGCACCAACAAAATTGGCACTGTTGCGGGGAATTGATTAAATTATTGGTTGTTGTCCTAAATCTTATACTGGTAAAGAAAATGTTTCTCTTCCCATGTGAAGAGTGGTGACTCTGTTTGGTTGAAACTCAGTAAGGTACAAAGGAGAGAAATTAGAGATGGAAGGAGGAAAGAATTTGAGGAACCTAAAACAACCAAATAATATGGCAACACCTTCAGGGAGGTAGTGTACTAAATGGAAAGCTACAAACAAAGGTACGTCTGCCAAACAAACCTATCAAAGAGATAATTTTGGTCCTTCTATTAGAAATGAAGCATACGTAGATCAGTATCCATCTTTAGATGATTCTGGTGATGGAAATGGTAAATCAGATAGAAGAAATTAGAAATATGAGTATGGTATACCTAAGGATTCATTAAACATGGTCAGAGATAATAGAAGAACATCCCTAGATGCACAATATGAAGATTTGGACAATCCAAATCTTGCAAATAGAAGAAGTACAAGAGTGGTATCACAATCTCATTCTGCTACTTCTACACATGAGACTGAAATTAAACAAGACGCTCCATTCTATGATGCTAATACTATAACACAATTAGAGAATGAGCATAGGGAAAGAGAGATTGATGAAAGCCTAGACCTATTGGATCATCTCAGATAGAGACAAAGAGAGATGCAAGAACAAATTAAATTACAACAAGCTCAGTTGGCACAAAATGCACAACAAAAAATAGGCCATGACCTCCTCAACCCCAAAATATTCCTAACTGCCTTGTAGGAAATCATCAACAAATTCAATAGGGTAATCAACAAAATGTGAGAGCTCCTAATAGGAGACATGCTCAGAAATTAACACCACCAATACATCCCTTGGGATTAGAAAGGTATATGCAGCTAGACTTTTATGGTATCCAGGATTACCCCAATCTAATTCCAAATCAAATATGGGGTAAAGTTCCTAAGTTCCAAGGGAGCAATGTTATCACTGGGGAAGAACACATCAAGAGATTTATCAATGTTATTAATGAATATGAGATAGAGGATGAGGATGTCATGATGAAACTTTTTGTGCAGTCACTAGAAGAAAGTGATAAGGAATGGTACAAAAGCTTATCGAATAGCAACATTGATTCTTGGGATGAGTTTATGAGGGTATTCAAACTATAGTACAAAGATAGAATAGACCCCAAGTTTGTCATTCATGAATTTACAACAATCAAGAAAGTGTTAAATGAGACTATAGCTAAATTTAACAATAGGTTTGTGATGACAATGAGAAAGGTTCCTCCCAATCTTAGACCAAATGAATCAATATGCTTGGTTCTCTACTATGGAGCCTTTGATGCAAAGCTGGGGTATTGTCTTCGTGACAAGAATCCTCAAACCTTGAGAGAGGCCTACACCCTGGAAATTAACATAGAAAGCAACATGAGAGCATCTAGGAAACATGTCAAAAGAGTTGATTGAAAGGAAGCTAGGTGTGCAGAAATCGCTTCCTACACTAATCTAATGAGGAGAGATGAGTGCAAATTTGTTTTAATCTTTACAATTACAACAATGTTAACCCAACAACAAAGATATTGCAGCAAACACATACACAAGAATGTAAGATAGAAGAAGAGAGAGACAAGATATACGTGGGGAAAACCCTTACGGGTGAAAAACCCCACACTCCAAAACACAGCTCAAATGTATTATCTAAACAATGAGGTTTACAATACACTTACAGAGCCAATGCTCCTGCAGGAGTCTTTGACACTCGTATATGGAGATAATCCAACAACATAATAGTACCTGTCAATCACATAATACATCTCCTCTCTAAAGCACCTGTTTATAAAGAAAATACAAGGCAAAAATGGCTCAATCTTGGGATGGGCGTCCAACATGGCTTCATAACCCAAAACCCATGCCTATGGACACTTGTCCAACATTGTAAGATGTTCCTAACACTTGTCAAGTCACCCCATCCCAAAGAGGTTGCCTATTCCCAAGTTGGGCAATGACAGATACTCATACAACACTTACGACTGTCATAGAATCCGTCATAGTTGTCATATCTTATAGTTGTATGAGAATCTGTCATACACTGGCTATAAGTAGCATATTCTCTTACAACATGTCATAACCCTTCTTGGGGCACCCAAATATGCCTTCTTCCAAGATGCCTTGTGACACATGTCTTCACCTGTCATAGAATTTCTATTTACGACTCTTACGTGTCATAGATTTGTCATAGGAATCTATCATGACCGTTTCGGTCAATATTCCCTTACACACTATCCAAGATGCTAACACATGGAAAAATATTCCTACCACTAAGTGGGACACCTATCTCCTCATGTGAGGACAAATTTACAACTTGTCACCTTCCACGTAGGATGACACATCACCGTGTCAACTCCCACAAGATGACAATAAGGATTTGCATCCTAATTACATTAATAGGCAATAATTAAATAAATACAATGTGATGCAGAGTGGAACGCAACGGAGGCAACCTAACAGGAAAGAGCTACCAACAAAGCAAACAGCATGATAAACTTCTCTATCGGCTGAACCTCATCATCATATTTCCTAACAACACCAACTGCATCATCATATTTCAACAGCATCATCATATTTCTGATGATCGCAAATATCCTCCTGTCGACTACTATTTACCTCCTTCGGCTGTCGCCTGTCATCATCATCATGATAATCAACGGGCGCAAACATCCTCCGGTTGCACTGTTCATCGGGTGCCAAACACAGGCGGCATCATCATGATATTCAACATCACCTTCGTCAGCAGGATATCCAAATATCCGGTTGTCCAAATATCCTGATGACGTTCCACTTCAACAACTTGCCTTCGATGCTTCACTGCCTGACGATACAAGCAACAGCATCATGATATTAAACATCCGGTTCTTCGAAACCTCCTGATGATGCTGATACAACTTCCTGCCTACGCCGATATCTTTCCACTTAGCGACAACAGGATAAACCCGCATAGAGGGATTTCCTAATATCCTGATGACGATGACGTCATATCCTGATGACGATGACGTCACACATCATCCTGATGAACTCTTCAACACTTAGCCAAAAAACTCGACTTTCACACCCGCATCCGTTAGCGATATGCGGATGATGACCTTCCCCGAGAGATGATCCTGACTGCGATATATACACTGAGTATATATCCAACTCAAAACATCATGATGCACCTGCAACATGCAAATTTCACCAACTTCATGACCCGATCCTGATGGCGATGGATTCGCAGATGATGTTGCGGCTCGTTCCGACTGGAAACGCACATGCAGACTCCTGTGTATCCCTCCACTGCATGAAAACACTCACAACCGCATAATTTCACAAAGATCATGTGACGACCGGGCCGGATCACCTCCAAACCAAAATCTAACAGTTTATCTTCTAGACCTAGCACATGAGGACGCTAGGCTGATTTACAGCATGCTTCTAACAGATCTCCTGAACAATGTAATGCATAAACAGAAAACACAAATGCAATCTAAGCTATGATACAGGACCATTCCACCGATTTGCAGGATCAACCGGTGGAAGGGTTGAAAGTGGTCATTAGCTTACAAAACGGAAAGGAAATCAACACAGATGCAAACAGATAATGCAAAAGATGAGATCTTCTTCAATTGAAATTCAATGTCCTGAATACAGCTTCACAATGTCTGAACTGCTCTCCTGAATATCAACTCAACACAACACCAGTACATCTAGCAACATCAATCTCAAACTATATCCCTAAACCCTACAGATCGAAGGTATATATAACAAATCCTTCGAGTACTACTAACATCACTTCCCAGCGGCTGGGAGCTTCCAAGCGGCTGGGAGAGAGGACAGCTCAGACTCTCTTATCCCGATCTCTAACTGCCTACACTTACTCCTATGCTGAACTATTACATAGCATCGGTCACAGTGGACCTTATTACATGATAAGTCAAACATACTAAAAATAGATTATCCCGTCATCATGATGATAACTATCCTACATCCTGATCATGTATGTCATCCTGCGGACCTATATCCTGATCATGCGGACCTATATCCTGATCATGTGTGGGTGCTCCTGCACCATACTCCCCAAAAGAAGAAATCTCAAGTCCACTTGAGATGAGAGTATCAAGGTCGGCACCATGTTTCTGTATCTGTTCTGCAGTCATCCATACTGCTTCAGAAGTCGGCTGTCCCTTCCAAGAGACGAGGTACTCCAAGTACTTCTTGTTCCTGGTCTGTTTGACCACTCTAGTGTCCAAAATCTGCTGTATCTGGGGAGGATCATGTGGAGGAATGTCTTCAGCAACTGTATCCTGTAGGATATCCTGATCTGCATCTGGATTAGCCTTGTATGGAGTTAAGTCACATACATTGAAGATAGGAGATAAACCAAGATCAGGTGGTAGTTGGAGCTTATAAGCATTTTGTCCATGTTTTTGCAAAATCTGACATGGTCCAACTTTCTTTTGCATGAGCTTAGTATACTTCCCCTTAGGGAGCCTGTCTTTCTTCAAGTGAACCCAAACCAAATCTCCAACAGCAAATTGAACATCTTTCTTCTTCTTGTCAGCATACTCCTTATATTTCAAAGTTGTTTGCTGGAGTTGGGTCTTAACCTGATCATGAACTTCTTTGATTGCTTCAGCAAAAGCTTCTCCATCTGCACTAACAGGATCTGCTGTAGGTAGTTCCCGTAACTCTAAAATACCTCTGGGATGCATTCCATATACTACCTGAAAAGGCGATTTGCCTGTGCTCCTGTTGACAGTATCATTATATGAAAACTCAGCTTGAGACAGAATATTGTCCCACTTCTCTCCATGTTGTTTTGTCAAGCATCTAAGTAGATTCCCTAAGGAACGGTTCACAACCTCAGTTTGTCCATCCGTTTGAGGATGATATGCAGAGGAAAATGACAAATTGGTTCCCAGCTTCCTCCATAGGGTTCTCCAGAAATGACCCACAAACTTCACATCTCTGTCTGAAACTATGCTCAAAGGCAACCCATGAATTCTGACAACTTCCCTGAAGAATAAATCTGCAATATATGAGGCATCTGCAGTGGTTTTGCATGGCAAGAAATGTGCCATCTTACTGAACCTGTCCACTACAACAAAGACACTGTCAAATCCTCTCCTGGTCCTTGGTAAACCTAAAACAAAATCCATACTGATACTTTCCCATGGTCTGGAAGGTATGGGTAAGGGCTGATATAACCCTGCATTAGTTGACCTGCCTTTAGCCTTCTGACAAATTACACAGGTTTCTACAAATTTCCTGACATCTGACTGCAACTTAGGCCAGAAATAATGCCTCCTGACCAGATCAAGAGTCTTGTCTAGACCAAAATGACCTGCCATTGCTCCACAATGTTTCTCCTTGATTATATTCAACCTCATAGAACATCTGGGAATACACAACTGTCCACCCTTGAACAGCAATCCATCTTGGATCAGGTATTCAGAGAACTCAGCATGGTATTTCTCCCCAAAAGAAGTACAGACCTGATATATTTCTCCAAAATCTTCATCAGACTCATACATGGTCTTGAGTGAGTCAATGCTAACACTCTCTAACTGAATTTGATTTACTGTGAGAACTCTCCTGCTTAAAGCATCTGCAACTTTGTTCTTAACCCCTTTCTTGTGCTTCAAGGTAAAAGTGAAAGCCTGTAGTGTTTCTACCCACTTCATATGTCTGTGGTTCAGCTTCTCCTGACTGTTGATGAAACTCAAAGCTTGATTATCTGTGAAGACTATAAACTCCTTTGGCATCAGGTAATGCCTCCATTTCTTTAGGGACTGAACTAAAGCATACATTTCCAGATCATATGATGAATACCTTTTCTTAGCATCATTGAGCTTTTCACTGAAAAATGCAATTGGTCTACCCTCTTGACTGAGTACTGCTCCAATGGCCATGTGACTGGCATCACACTCTACCTGAAAGATCTTATTGAAATCTGGAAGTGCAAGGACTGGCTGCTGTGCCACCTTCCTCTTCAATGCCTCAAAGGAATCATCTGCTCCTTGAGTCCAAACAAACCTGCACTTTTGTCCTCCTTTGATGGTATCCAACATGGGTGCACATATATGACTGAACCCTCTGATGAACTTTCTGTAGAAGGTTGCTAACCCATGGAAACTTCTGACTTCATTCATGGTCTGTGGAGTTGGCCAATTCAAAATGGAGCCCCAAGCACACGAGAGGTGTGGCTTAAGGGGGGGTGTTGGTGTAAGCCACACCCGGACCAACGATGGACTGGTCCAAGAGGGGCCAGTAGCTCAGTCTATGATGCAGAGTGGAACGCAACGGAGGCAACCTAACAGGCAAGAGCTACCAACAAAGCAAACAGCATGATAAACTTCTCTATCGGCTGAACCTCATCATCATATTTCCTAACAACACCAACTGCATCATCATATTTCAACAGCATCATCATATTTCTGATGATCGCAAATATCCTCCTGTCGACTACTATTTACCTCCTTCGGCTGTCGCCTGTCATCATCATCATGATAATCAACGGGCGCAAACATCCTCCGGTTGCACTGTTCATCGGGTGCCAAACACAGGCGGCATCATCATGATATTCAACATCACCTTCGTCAGCAGGATATCCAAATATCCGGTTGTCCAAATATCCTGATGACGTTCCACTTCAACAACTTGCCTTCGATGCTTCACTGCCCGACGATACAAGCAACAGCATCATGATATTAAACATCCGGTTCTTCGAAACCTCCTGATGATGCTGATACAACTTCCTGCCTACGCCGATATCTTTCCACTTAGCGACAACAGGATAAACCCGCATAGAGGGATTTCCTAATATCCTGATGACGATGACGTCATATCCTGATGACGATGACGTCACACATCATCCTGATGAACTCTTCAACACTTAGCCAAAAAACTCGACTTTCACACCCGCATCCGTTAGCGATATGCGGATGATGACCTTCCCCGAGAGATGATCCTGACTGCGATATATACACTGAGTATATATCCAACTCAAAACATCATGATGCACCTGCAACATGCAAATTTCACCAACTTCATGACCCGATCCTGATGGCGATGGATTCGCAGATGATGTTGCGGCTCGTTCCGACTGGAAACGCACATGCAGACTCCTGTGTATCCCTCCACTGCATGAAAACACTCACAACCGCATAATTTCACAAAGATCATGTGACGACCGGGCCGGATCACCTCCAAACCAAAATCTAACAGTTTATCTTCTAGACCTAGCACATGAGGACACTAGGCTGATTTACAGCATGCTTCTAACAGATCTCCTGAACAATGTAATGCATAAACAGAAAACACAAATGCAATCTAAGCTATGATACAGGACCATTCCACCGATTTGTAGGATCAACCGGTGGAAGGGTTGAAAGTGGTCATTAGCTTACAAAACGGAAAGGAAATCAACACAGATGCAAACAGATAATGCAAAAGATGAGATCTTCTTCAATTGAAATTCAATGTCCTGAATACAGCTTCACAATGTCTGAACTGCTCTCCTGAATATCAACTCAACACAACACCAGTACATCTAGCAACATCAATCTCAAACTATATCCCTAAACCCTACAGATCAAAGGTATATATAACAAATCCTTCGAGTACTACTAACATCACTTCCCAGCGGCTGGGAGCTTCCAAGCGGCTGGGAGAGAGGACAGCTCAGACTCTCTTATCCCGATCTCTAACTGCCTACACTTACTCCTATGCTGAACTATTACATAGCATCGGTCACAGTGGACCTTATTACATGATAAGTCAAACATACTAAAAATAGATTATCCCGTCATCATGATGATAACTATCCTACATCCTGATCATGTATGTCATCCTGCGGACCTATATCCTGATCATGCGGACCTATATCCTGATCATGTGTGGGTGCTCCTGCACCACAATGAAATAATACAAGGAATTAGGTTGAGACACCTTAATTCTCAACATTCTCCCACTTGTCAAACACCTTGTAAGAGCTAATGGAAATAACAAGATTTAACTGCTATAAGCCGAGAGGCCCATAAACTCTGAACACCATCTAAACTTCTCTATGCCCACTAGTTTCGTTAATGCATCCGCAACATTCTGCAAAGTGTCTACCTTATCCAAATTCACCTTCCCATCCTCTACCATGTCTCGCATGAAGTGAAACTATACATCAATATGCTTTGTTCTGGCATGGAAAGTTAGATTCTTTGCTAGGCAAATCGCACTCGGACTGTCACAACAAATCGTAATCTATCCTGCATCAACACCAATATCTAAACACAATCTCTTAAGTCAAAGGCTTCCTTTCAAGCATGATTTGCTGCCATATACTCAGCTTTTGTCATGGACAAAGCAACCATAGGTTGTCACTTACTCATCCAACTAATTGCACCACCAAACATAGTGAACACATAGGCACTGGTGGATCTCCTGCTATCAATGTCACCTGCCCAATCAGAATACATGAATCCACGAATACAAACTAAATGCAGAGGTCCTGTAGCATTACCATGATAGCATATGGAATACTCAGAAGTACCCCTCAAATATCTAAACACTCACTTAACTGCATCCCAATGTACCCGTCCAAGATTAGCCATAAATCAACTAAGGACTCCCACTGCTTGGGCAATGTCTGGTCTTGTGCAGACCATAGCATACATCAAACTTCCAACAGCACTAGCATAAGGTACTCTACTCATGTCCTCCACCTCACTAGGAGATTTTGAACAATCATTAACAAACAACTTTGTCCCCAAAGAAACAGGAACACACAATGGTCTACAATCTGCCATGCTGAACCTATCGAACATGGTCTTCACATACTTACTCTGGCTTAACCAAAGTTTTCTATTAGCTCTGTCTCTTTTGATTTCCATTCCCAGAATGTACCTGGTTGCCCCTTGATTTTTCATCTCAAATTGTGCTGACAACTGAGACTTCAAATCAGAAATCATATTCTTACCATTCTCAATTAACAGCATATCATCAACATACAATGCACTAATGAGAATGTGATCATTGTTAAACTTATAATACACACAATGATATGATTTTGATCTCAAAAATCCAACTGACAACACAAAGGCATCAAACTTTGAGTACCACATCCTAGGAGACTACTTCAAACCAACAAAGACTTTTTCAACTTGCAAACCAAATTTTCTTTACCTTTCTCTATGTAATGCTCTGGCTGTGACATGTAAATCTCTTCCTCCAAATCACCATGAAGGAATGTTGTCTTCACATCCATCTACTCTATCTCTAAGTCATAAGCTGCTGCAAGAGATAACAGAAATTGAATAGATGTTAGCTTTGTAACAGAAGAGAAAATTTCACCATAATCAATTCCCTCCACATGTGAATACCCCTTCGCAACCAGTCTGGCCTTATACTTTTCAACACTACCATCTGCATAGAATTTCTTCTTAAACACCCATTTGCATCCAACAGGTTTTCGTCCTTTAGGGAAAGGCTCCAAGTCCCATGTTTTATTCTTTTCCAAAGAAGCCATCTCATCTTCCATGGCCTCCTTCTAGGAACCTGAATCTTTCATGCCCATAGCCTCTGTCATAGTTCTAGGCTCATCAGTGTTAGTAAGCAAGGCAAAAGCACAACTAGAATCAAGTAATGAATAACTAAACCTATCATGTTGCTTTCTTGTTCGTGTAGACCTCCTCCATGGCTAAGGTTGAGGTTCTACTTCTTCTTCTGAACTTTCAGAGCTGCTAGAGCTCTCCTCATCATCAGGTCTCATAGGGCTTGTTAGTTCAGTCTTCTCAAGGGTAGAAGGAAACTAAACCACATCTTCTTTCTTTTCTATTTGTTCTAGCTATAAAACAATGGAAGAACATGTTAGCTCTCTAAAGATAACACTTCTGCTATACTACAATTTTTCAGCTACAGGATCCCAAAGCTTGTATCCTTTCACACCGACTCCATAGCCAATGAAAATACACTTAACAACCTGGTTCTCCAATTTAGATTGTTTCTCCCTAGGCACATGTGCATATGCCTCACAACCAAGAACATGAAGATGTCTAACTGAAGGCTTCTTACCAGACCACATCTCCATAGGTGTCTTACCAACAAGAGCTGATGTAGGAGACTTGTTTAACATGTAGCAAGCAGTGGCTACATCTTCAACCCAAAACTTTTGTTTAAGGCTTGCTCCACTAAGCATACTTCTAGCCCTCTCCATCAGTGTCTTGTTCATCCTCTCTGCAACTCCATTTTACTGCAGGATGTATGGAGTTGTCTTATGTCTTTCAATCCTTGCTCTTTACATATCTTATCAAACTCTACCGAACAAAACTCACCACCGTTATTAGTTCTCAAACACTTAATCTTTCTACTAGTCTAATTTTTAGCAAAAGCTTTAAACTCTTTGAACTGACTAAAGACTTCAGTCTTGCTTCTGATAAAATAAACCCATGTCCTTCTACTGTAATCGTCTATGAAAGATACAAAATATACAGATTTGGAAATCAAAGGAACATTAACAGGACCAAACACATCAGAATGAATAAGATCTAATACACCAAAAGACTTGTGAGAACTAGAGTAAAACTGAACACGATTTTGCTTTCCATATACACAATGTTCGCAAAAATCAAACTCAAGTTTACAATCATTTAACCCCTCAACAAGGTTTTTAATTTTTAGGGTTCTAAGACCCTTCTCACCAATGTGGCCATATCTCAAATGCCATAGCATAGTCTTTTCAGCAGGAAGTTTAACTTCTAAAGCATGTGCACTACCATCAGAATGTGTTACAATAGATTTCTTCACTGCTCATTCAGATGGTGAGGATGAAGTGACTGCAACTCTTTTCTTCGAGTCAAAAGAACTATTGCACTGTGAAGTGCATGCCTCCAGTTGAAACAGAGTACCTCTCTGAGTACCTTTCGCAAGCACCATAGATCCTCTAGTCATCTTGCATCCATCCTTCAAAAAGACAACCTGCACACCTGCATCATTAAACATACTTACAGATAGCAGGTTTTGTGCCAAGCCTAGGATGTGCATAACCCCAATGATCCCCTTCACCCATCCATCATGGAATTGGATTGAGACTCTTCCATGACCAACAATCTTCAGATGAGAATCGTCACCCAAGTACACTCTTCCACCATCAAACTCTTTATACTTCGTGAACCAGCTTTGATGCAAGGTCATGTGGAATGATGCACCAGAATCTATCAACCACACATCATCAGATGCATGGGTGGCTAGGGCTACGATGAAGGCATCACCATCATCTTGTGACTTGTTAGAATCTGAATCTGGGGCATTCTTCTTCTTCTTTTTCTTTTCCTCCTTGCATTGCTTTCAGAAATGCCCAGTTTTTCCACGGTTACAATAGAAAGCCTTGGACTTTCCAGGAGATTTGGATCTCCCACGGGATTTGGATTTGCCCTTCTCATCTTTCTTGTCCTTCTTTTTCCCTTTCTCCTTGGGTCTTCCACGAATTGCAAAAGCCTCTTTGGCTGCCTCAGAAGACTTTCTTCGCATCACTTCAAATAACAATGAAGATACCACTTCATCTATTTTGAATGTGGATGTGGTGCTCCCAATAGACATAACAAGATGATCCCACGAGTCTGGCAAAGAACAAAGCAAGGTCATACAACGATCCTTCTCCTCCATCTTCACACCAATGGATGTCAATTGTGCAACTAACATGTTGAAAGCATCCAGGTGATCTACAACCGATCCTCCATCCTCCATCCTTAGAGAATACAACTTCTTTCTCAGAAAAATTCTATTCACCAGGGATTTGGCCTGATAAACATCTCCCAACTTCTTCCAAAGATCTTTTGTGCTCTTCTCATGGACATTTAATAGGACAGAATCAGCTAGACTGAGTCTTATGAGACCCTTAGCCTTCCGATCTTTAAGATCCCAATCTGCTTGTGACATTGCAGTTAGTTTTACACCAGATACGGTTTCCCATAGGTCACAATCAACAAGCATGTCTTCCATCTTAAGTTTTCATAACTCAAAATTAGTGCCATTGAATTTCTCCACCTCTAATCATCCGGATGTGCCTGCCATCTCTTTCCTACAACAAGATTATAGAATGCTCTGCACAAAGCTCCCACTCAACCTAAGATTAGCTCAAAAAACCCCTACCCAACAACTAGGACCAAAGGTGATCAAGCTCTGATACCAACTGAAAGGAAGCTAGGTGTGCAGAAATTGCTTCCTACACTAATCTAATGAGGAGAGATGAGTGCAAATTTATATTAATCTTTACAGTTACAACAATGTTAACCCAACAACAGAGATATTGCAGCAAACACATACGCAAGAATGTAAGACAGAAGAAGAGAGAGACAAGATATACGTGGGGAAAACCCTTACGAGTGAAAAACCCCACACTCCAAAACACAGGTCAAATGTGTTATCTAAACAATGAGGTTTACAATAGAGTTATAGAGCCAATGCTCTTGTAGGATTCTTTGACACTTGTATCTAGAGATAATCCGGTAGCATAACAATACCTGTCAATCACATAACACATCTCCTCTCCAAAGCACCTGTTTATAAAGAAAATACAAGGCAAATATGGCTCTATCTACATGGCCTCATGGCCCAAAACCCACGCCTATGGACGCTTGTCCAACACTGTAAGATGTTCATGACACTTGTCAAGTCACCCCATCCCAAAGAGGTCACCTATTCCCAAGTTGGGCAATGACAAATACTCTTATGACACTTATGACCGTCATAGAATCTGTCATATCTATCATATCTTACAGCTATAAGAGAATCTATCATACACAAGCTATAAATAGCATATTATCTTACAACATGCCATAACCCTCCTTGGGGTGCCCAAATATGCCTTCTTCCAAGATTCCTTGTGATACATGTCTTCACCTGTCATAGAATCTTCCATTTACATCTCTTATGCATCATAGATTTGTCATAGGAATCTATCATGACCGTTTCGGTCAATATTCCCTTACACACTATCCAAGATGTTGACACATGGCAAAATATTCCTACCACTAAGTGGGATGCCTATCTCCTCATGTGAGGATAAATTTACAACTTGTCACCTTCCGCGTAGGATGACACATCACTGTGCCAACTCCCACAAGATGACAATAAGGATTTGCATCCTAATTACATTAATAGGTAATAATTAAATAAATACAAGGAACTACCAAGGTTGAGACACCTTAATTCCTAACACTAATGTGAAAATCCTAAAACTAGATACAGTAGCTTTAAACAAACCTATCACTGCTGAAGATAAGTTAGACAAGTTAATGGGAGCAGTGAAATATTTAACCTATAGCGTTTCAAGAAATGAGAAAGGTTTGCCTCCTAACAATTTTTTAATGAGGGAAAAAGACTTCATAACCATCCATATAATTATGATTAGTCAAAGAAACTGGGAAACATAGATAAGAAGGTTGCTCCAAGCTAAGGAAACCCAAGAGCACAGGATGACAACACCCCTAACACTCTAAGAAAAGATCATGTGAATGTGCAATATGATACTTTGTGGTGTGAAGTGTGTTTCTTGCCTCATGACCCTACAAATTATGCTTTTGCAGCTAGCATATCCAAGGAAGGTGACTTCCCAAATGATGAGGGAGCTTTTGAATACTATGAAGAAGGTGGCATAAATCAATTTGATGACTATGAGGAGGATGATTTCTTCCAATATGACATTGTTGGGCTCCAAGGACAACTTAATGTTTCACCTCATGATTTTCAACATTTGAAAGAGATCATGCGATAAAAGTATAAGAAGTCTAGACCTTCTAAGGAGGACATTAAAGCTTTCACAAAGGTTGCAATCATGTCAGTCCATAGTGGATTTCAGCTCTGGAATAGGCAGGTGAATTCCCATAGTAATGATCAGAATGTGGCATCACCAAAGGTGCCTGATCTAACTGCTGACAAAGGAAAGTAAAAAGTAAGTGATGATGTTGGGAAGAGACATGCAACAAATAAGAACACAGAGAAATCAACTCCTAAGAAAAAATTACCAGTGCATCAAAAGTGCATCCCAAAAGGCACAAATGTAAAGGCATCAGTAGCTAATCATCAAAAACCAAAGGGGGCAGATCTTGACAATAAGGATGATTTGACAGTGAAGAATTCTCATGAAGAATAGTCCACACCTAATGCAAATCAGGTATTCCCTTCTATTCCAGACAATCATGTTGTTATTGTTTCTTTGTCCACCCCATTACCTAGTTATGTTCCCATTAATATGGCTCATTGTTTAAGTCAAATGAAAATTATAGTCTTAGCCTCTGAATTGCTTAGAATTCTAGAACATAAGGACAAATTGATGCAATACATCACTACCCCAACTCTATTAGGGAACGGAACAATTCCCATACTTGACCATGAAGAGAAAGATGATGAAGAGGTTGTAGAAGAGATACCTGAGGTTTACCTTGGGACTATGTCTATGCATGATTCAAATAGGATTGATCCTATTGGAGAAACCAAGATCAACAAGCACAAATAGAATAACCTTTCACAAGTGAAAAATGGAGCACAAGAGCATATCTATCATATACAATGAGAGTGTAAAAGTACAATGAGAAGCCTTGCATAAATAGGCAAGGAGAAGGAGGTAGGAAGGTAGGACTAAACTATTGACTACCCTTACAAACATGCAACACTTGTCTAACTCACATGACATGTATCAGGGAAAGTGGCAAACAAATATGAAAGAAGTGTCTCATATAGCTAAGGACACATGTCAAAGTGAGAAACTCCTAAAACACTAGTAAACTTAAGCCTATGTGTGAATAGGACGTTGACTATGTAGACTAGAAACTAACTACTTAGATAAAGCCACTATTTACACTAACACCCTCTCTTAAGTGCAACTTAGGGAGAATACAAAGATGATGGGTCTCGGCTACTAGGCCATGTTAGGTACCCATGTACAAATAAATTTCTCGTTCAAGTGGAGAAAGAAAGAAAACCCTATATGAAAAAACTTTCCTCCAAAAAATAAATGATACAAATAGAATTGTACAAGTGAAGAAGAAGAAAAAGATAGGACTCATGATGATCCCCAAAGGACTACTTCTAACACTAATGTACAATATATGTTCTCCCCATAGGAGAGAAAGAATGAGAAGGTCAATGTGACCCGCAAAAAAATGTGAAGCAATGAACTCCATGCGAAGAGATGGATCCTCCTAAAATTGATATGAGAAGACTAACCATGCTACCTCCTCTCAAAATACCTCCTATAGTGCTGGTAGAACCTCGACACTAGATGCTAAAGATGATCCACAAATGTTGAACACCATTTCTCCCCTTAGAAAGAAATCAAACCACGTAAGTGTGCAAGCGATCTTCCCATTCCAAATAGGAACATACAGGAAGAAGTATGAAGGTCTCTGATTTCTGCATGTGATTCAAAGACACAAATGATGTCCACGATGTCATTGAAGGATACTAAAGGATCTCCAAGACAATGCTATGATGTGACAAATGTTGATAGAATGAATCAGGTATGATAAAAGATTCAGGAATAGGAACCATGGATGTATGGTGATGATTGGACCCAGAAGAATCTGATACTACTATAGAGGATGTCAAAATACATGATGACAAAGTCAAATATGTGGACTCATAAATATCTACAGAATCTAGCACTATAAAAGTTGATGTAGGCAAGGTAAGAACAATCATAACTGAAGAAGACAATGGTGATGCAACTTCATCAAAGATGTCATCGAAAAGAAGACAAATGTACTTAATGGTGTCTCCCAAATCTACAATGTAGAACTCTATGAAAAGACACGAAATGTCAGGTACATATGCATCCCAATGTGGTGGATATGGAAAGACGATAACCATATCCTAGTGCAGAGAATCACTAGAAGCCATGGAGATATCAACTCTGGATTCAGATGTAGCAACAAGTGATGTTGGTGTAGATGAGATCTCAATGTAGTTCATCTGACTACAATGTACATACCCAACTGATGGTGATGTCTCACAAGGGGGCTTGGTGAGATGAGATTTTTCTATAAGTGCTTAATAATGATTAATATAAATTTGATATGCATGAATAAGTTGTTTTCTTAGTTCATCAATTTTACGATGATGACATTCTTTTGTTGTATGTTATTTTAGCCCATAATATCCACACTTGATCTTCCATTTATTTTGAGGTTTATTGAGAATACTCGAATGGAAGGGATTATGCATGTATCCATAGTGATATACATGATCAAATTTTAAGCACTATCCATACATGATCAAATTTTAAGCACTATCCAAGAAGAATATGAAAATTTTCCCCCTGAATGATTATGACCGTTTTAGAAACCCCCTAGAAAGATATGCAATAGAAAAATTACAATTTGTGCAAATTTGGAAGCTAAATCATATGTTTATAACATAGAGATTTTTACATTTTTTTGAAAAATAGCTATCCAAAACTGAATTTTACCTATACTAACGAATTCCTTGTGAAATTCTGAGCACTTTCAAAAAACATTTCACTAATTTTTGATGTTGTAGTCAAAAGTTATGCCTTGTCAGAGTACAATGGGGTTCAATGATTAAAAACTTGGTCAAAAAGGAAAAAAAATTAGTTTGACTTTGCCAAAGTGAAGTACACAGAAGCACCTTCCTGTTGACTATAATTTTGTGAAAATTTGCCTTTATGTGTGAAAGTTCTGGCAAAATGAAAAAAAGCCCCTATTCGGGCACTTGGGCAAACCCTAGTGGTCTATGTGGCAAGAAATGCTATCTCTAAGTGGTTTAATGACCGCTAGAAGTTACATCATATGTCACAGTTACATGTAATTGTGAAAGTTACATAAAATTCTAATGGTTAGCATTGATTGTTGTGGTTTTACTAATCGTTAAATGTTAGCATTAAGCTCTAACAGTTACAATAGGTGTTCTAAGATAGCATATTAATGGCACAACCAAAAAACAATACAAAATGTGATGCCACATGAGAATTCAAATAGGAGACCTTAGATGACTATTAAAATACTAGAAACCAAGTGTAGAAAATGTTGACTGAAGTGAAAGGAAGCAAGGTACGCGGAACACACTTCCTATGCTAATCTAATGAGGGAAGTAGAGTGTAAATTCTTTTAAATCCTTATAGTTACAGTGATGTTAACACAACAATAGAGATATTGCAGCAATACACACACATAGAGAATGTAGACAAAAGAGAGAGAGAGAGAGAGAGAGAGAGAGAGAGACAAGATATAACATGGGAAAAACCCTTTCGGGAGAAAAACCCCACACTCCAAAACCTGCACAATGTATTATCAAAACAAAGAATGTTTACAACACACTTGCAACGCAAGTCTTCCAAGAGTCTTCAACACTCGTATCTGGAGATATTTTGGCAGCATAACAGTACCTGTCAATCACACTATGCATCTCCCATCCAAGCACATGTTTATAAAGAGTTTACAAGGCAACATTAGAACCTTCTAGAGATGGGTGTCCATCTTGGCCTCATGGCCCAAAACCCATGCCTAAGGACACTTGTCCAACATTACAACATGGATTTTACACTTTTCACAACACCTCATCGCAATGTGGGCACCTAGTCCCAAGATAGGCGATGACATATGCTCTTACGCACCTTACAACTTTCATAGAACCTGTCATAACTGATAGCACTTATAGTTGTAAGAGAATATGTCACACTGACTAAAAATAGCGTATTCCTCTTACAACATGTTATAACCTCCCTTGGGATTCCAAATATGCCTTCATCAAAGATGCTCTTTGACACATGTCCTCACTTGTCATAGGATCTTCTATTTACGACTCTTACGCATCATAGAATCTGTCATAGGAATCTGTCATGACTGTTATTCGTCATAATTCCCTACACACTACTCAAGATACCGACACATGGTATAAAACCTCTACCACAATATGGGACGCCTATATCCACATGGAGTGGGTTGACCATCTTAGCCACCTTACAAGTGAAGTGACAACTCATCATGCCACTTCACATTAAATGACAAAACAGGATGTGCAACTTAATTACATCATAACTTAATTACATCATAGGCTAATAAAATAAATACATTACAAATAATAAATACAAGGAATTACTAAGGTTGAGACACCTTAATTCCCAACATTCTCCCACTTGTCGAACACCTTGTAAGAGCTAATAGAAATAACATTATTTAACTGCTATAGGTTGAGAGGCCCATAGACTCTGAACACCATCTGAACTTCTCTGTGTCCATTGGTTTTGTTAATGCATCTACAACATTCTTCAAAGTGTCTACTTTCTCCAATGTCACCTTCCCATCCTCTACCATGTCTCGCACAAAATGGAATTGTACATCAATATTTTTTGTTTTTACATGGAAAGTTGGCTTCTTTGCTAAGCAAATCGCACTCTAACTATCACAACAGATAGTAATCTATCCTACATCAACACCAATATCTGAACACAACCTCTTAAGCCAAAAAGCTTCCTTGCAAGCATGAGTAGCTACCGTATACTTTACTTCTATCATGGACAAAGCGACCATAGGTTGCTGCTTGCTCATCCAACTAATTGCACCACCAAACATAGTAAACACGTAAGCACTGGTGGATCTCCTGCTGTTAATGTCACCTGCCCAATCAGAATCCACAAATCCATGAATACATACAGAATGCGAATGTCCTATAGGATGACCATGATAACATAGGGAATACTCGGAAGTACCCTATAAATATCTAAACACTCTTCACTGCATCCCAATGTACCCGTCCAGGATTAGCCATAAACTGACTAAGGACTCCCACTGCTTGGGCAATGTCTAGTCTTGTGAAGACCATACCATACATCAAACTGCCAACAACACTAGCATAAAGTACTCTGCTCATGTCCTCCACCTTAGAAGGAGATTTTGGACAATCATTAATAGATAATTTTGTCCCTAATGAAACATGAACACACAATGGTCTGCAATCTGCCATGCTAAATCTATCCAACATGGTCTTCACATACTTACTCTGGCTTAACCAAAGTTCTATGTTTGCTCTATCTCTTCTGATCTCCATCCCTAGAATGTACTTGGCTGCCCCTAAGTCTTTCATTTCAAACTATGCTGACAACTAAAACTTCAAATCTAAAATCATATTCTTACCCTTCCCAATCAGCAACATATCATAAACATACAGTTCAATAATGAGAATACGACCATTGTCAAACTTGTAATACACACAATGATCTAATTTCGATCTTAGAAATCCAATGGACAACACAAAGGCATCAAACTTCAAGTACCACATCCTAGGAGATTGCTTCAAACCATACAAAGACTTCTTTAACTTACAGACCAAATTTTCTTTACCTTTCACCATGTGCTCAGGTTGTGACATATAGATTTCTTCCTCCAAGTCACCATGAAGGAAAGTTGTCTTCACATCCATTTGTTCCACTGCCAAGTCATAAGCTATTGTAAGAGATAACAAGAACTGAATACATGTTAGCTTTGCAACGGGAGAGAAACTTTCACCATAATCAATTCCCTCCACTTGTGAATACCCCTTCGCAACCAATCTAGCCTTATACTTTTCAACATTGCCATCTGCTCCAAATTTCTTCTTGAACATCCATTTGTATCCAACAAGTTTCCATCCATCAGGCAAAGGCACCAAGTCCCAAGTTTTAATCTTTTCCAAAGAAGTCATCTCACCTTCCATGGCCTCCTTCCAAGAACCTACATCTTTCATGCCCATAGCCTCTGTCACAGTTCTAGGCTCATTAGTGTTAGTAATCAAGGCATAAGCACAACTAGAATCAAGCAATGAATGACCAAACCTATCAGGTTGCTTCTTTGTTTGTGTAGACCTCCTCAAAGGCTAAGGTTGAGGTTCTACTTCTTCTGAGCTTTCAGAGCTGCTAGAGCTCTCCTCATCATCAGGTCTCATAGGGTCTATCAGTTCAGTCTTCTCAGGGGTAGAAGGAAACTGAACCACATCCTCTTTCTTTTATGTTTCTTTTAGCTGTAGAACAACAGGAGAAGGTGTTAGCTCTCTGAAAATAACACTTTTTCAGCCACAAGATCCCAAAGCTTGTACCCTTTCACATTGACACCATAGCTAATGAAGATACATTTAACTGCCTTGTTCTCCAATTTTGACCTCTTCTCCTTAGCACATGTGCATATGCCTCACAACCAAAAACACGAAGATGTCTTAGTGAGGGTTTTTTACCATACCACACCTCCATGGGTGTCTTATCAATGAGTGATGAGGTAGGAGATCTGTTAACCAGATAGCAAGCAATGGCTACAACTTCAGCTCAAAACTTTTGTTTGAGGCTAGCACCACTAAGCATACTCTTAGCCCTCTCCATCAACATTATGTTCATCCTCTCTTCAACTCCATTTTGCTGCAGGGTATAAGGAGTTGTTTATGTCTTTCAATCCTATGTTCTCTACATAACTTGTCGAACTATGTGGAACAAAACTCACCACCGTTATCAGTTCTCAAACACTTAATCTTTTTACCAGTCTAATTCTCTATAAAAGATTTAAACTCTTTGAACTGATTAAAGACTTTAGATTTGCTTCTGACAAAATAAACCCATGTCCTTCTACTGTAGTAATCAATGAATGAAACAAAATAACATTTACAGGACCAAACACATCAGAATGAATAAGATCCAACACACCAAAAGACTTATGAGAACTCAAGTAAAACTGAACACGGTTTTGTTTTCCATATGCTCAATGTTCGCAAAAGTCAAACTCAAGATTTCGATCATTTAACCCCTCGATGAGGTTTTTATTTATCAGGACTCTAAGACCCTTCTCACCAATGTGGCCAAGTCTCTTATGCCATAGCATTGTCTTCTCAGTAGGAAGCTTAACTTCTAAAGCATGAGCACCCTTAGGTACCCAAAATGCACTACCATCAGAATTTGATACAACAGATCTTTTCTCTGCGGGTTCCAATGGTGGGAATGAACTAACTAAAGCTCTTTTCTTTAAAATAGAAGCACTATTGCACTGAGTAGTGCATGCATCCAGCTGAAATAGAGTACCTCTCTAAGTACCCTTCGCAAGCACCATAGCACCTCTTGTCATCTTCCATCCTCCACCTAAGAAGATAACCTGCACACCTACATCATTCAATTTACTTATAGAAAGCAGGTTCTGTGCCTAACCTGGGATGTGCATAACCCCAAAGATCCCCTTCACTCATCCATTAGGGATTCAAATTGTGACTCTTCCATGGCCAGCTATCTTCAGATGAGAATCGTCACCCAGGTACACTCTTCCACCATCAAACTCTTCATACTTTGTAAACTAGTCTCGATGCAAGGTCATGTGGAAAGAAGCACCAAAATCAATCAACCACACATCATCTGATGCATGGGTGGCCAAGGTTGCAATGAAAGCATCACCATCATCTTGTGACTTGTCAAAATATAAATTTGAGGGATTCTTCTTTTTCTTTTTCTCTTCTTTGCACTTCTTTCAGAAATGCCCAGATTTGCCACAGTTCCAACAAAGAGCCTTGGACTTTGTAGGAGATTTGGATCTCCCACAGGATTTGGATCTACCCTTATCATCTTTCTTGTCCTTCTTTTTCTTCCCTTTCTCCTTGGGTCTTCCACGAACTGCAAGAGCTTCTTTGGCTAATTCAGAAGACTTTCTCTGCATCTCTTCAGATAACAGCAAAGACACCACATCATCCATTTTGAAAGAGGACGTGGTACTCCCAATGGCCATAACAAGATGGTCCCATGAGTCTGGAAAAGAACAAAGCAAGGTCATACAACAATCCTCCTTCATCTTCACACTAACGGATGTCAACTGTGCAACTAGCATGTTAAAAGCATTAAGGTGGTCTGCAACGAATCCTCCATCCTCCATCCCTAGATAATAAATCTTCTTCCTCAAGAATAACTTGTTCACCAGGGATTTAGCCTGATAAACATCTCCAAGCTTCTTCCCTAGGTCTTTCGCTGTCTTCTCTTCATGGACATTTAGCAAGACAGAGTCAGCCAAGCAAAGTCTCACAAGACCCTTAGCTTTCTGATCATTGAGATCCTAATTAGCTTGAGACATTGCCATAGGTTTTGTATCGGAATTGTTTCCCAAAGATCTCGATCAACAAGCATGTCTTCCATCTTAAGTTTTCACAACTCAAAATTGGTGTCGTTAAACTTATCTACCTCTACTCTTCTGGATGTGCTTGCCATCTCCTTCCTGCAACAAGATTACAAAATACTCTACACAGACTCCCACTCAATCTAAGATCAACTCAAAAAACCCCTACCCAACAACTAGGACCAAAGTTGAGCAGGCTTTGATACCAACTGAAAGGAAGCAAGGTATGTAGAACACACTTCCTACAGTAATCTAATGAGGGAAGTAGAGTGCAAATTCTTTTAAATCATTATAGTTATAGTGATGTTAAAATAACAATAGAGATATTGCAACAATACACACACATAGAGAATGTAGACAAAAGAGAGAGAAAGAGACAAGATATAATGTGGGAAAAACCCTTTTGGGAGAAAAACCCTACACTCCAAAACCTACACAATCTATTATCAAAACAAAGAATGTTTACAACACACTTGCAATGTAAGTCTTCCAGGAGTCTTTGACACTCATATTTGGAGATATTTTGGTAGCATAACAGTACCTATCAATCACACTATGCATCTCCCATCCAAGCACCTGTTTATAAAGAGTTTACAAGGCAATATTGGAACCTTCTAGAGATGGGCGTCCATCTTGGCCTCATGGCCCAAAACCCACACCTAAGGACACTTGTCCAACATTACAACATCAATTTTACACTTGTCACAACACCCCATCCCAATGTGGGTACCTAGTCCCAAGATAGGCTATGACAGATGCTCTTATGCACCTTACAATTGTCATAGAATCTGTCATAACTGACAGCACTTATAGTTGTAATAGAATCTGTCATACACTGACTAAAAATAGCATATTCCTCTTACAACATGTCATAACCTCCATTGGGTGCCCAAAGATGCCTTCCTCAAAGATGCTCTTCAACAAATGTCCTCACCTGTCATAGGATCTTCTATTTACGACTCTTACGCGTCATAGAATCTGTCATAGGAATCTGTCATGACCGTTATGTGTCATAATTCCCTACACACTACTCAAGATGCTGATACATGGCAGAAAACCTCTACCACAATATGGGATGCCTATATCCACATGGAGTGGGTTGACCATCTTAGTCACCTTACAAGTGGAGTGACAATTCATCGTGCCACTTCACACTAAATGACAAAACAGGATGTGCAACTTAATTACATCATAGGCTCATAAAATGAATACATTACAAATAATAAATACAAGGAATTACCAAGGTTGAGACACCTTAATTCCCAACGTGAAGCAGCTAGATGTGTGAGCTCTATGGAAGGTTAAACCTTCAATGGAGACCATTAGCAAACGGTGACTTGCATATCCAATGTGTGGAAACCATCACAAATGGAGATCCTGAGGAGATCGGTCTATGAGAAGGCTAGTAGAAATCAACCAAACCCTTTCCAATGATCAAAAAAGGGCCTAGAGGTGATGACCCATGGTGATGGCTCAGCCACCTGCGTAAGGATTATTTGACCTTCAAATTGGAGAGATTGACTATAGAAAACGTGCGGCTTGCAACAGATGTGGCACCAAAATACCATGAAATTTAGACCTCCGAGGTCAGAATGGCAACAAAAAATGTTTGGAGATGAAATGGCCAGTGATTTCTAGAAACCACGACCTTAGGAGTGAAGGCAGTGATGAAGACATTGGTTGAGGCAAATAGAACTGTAGATTATTGAGAAGAATAAACCTTGACCAACAAAATACAAGTCAACCTCTCTATGAAAATATCAAACAACAAATGAAATGCCCAAAAAAATGGCAAACCTAAGATTCTTCAAATAGTAATCTTGATTGTTAAAATGGCGGTTGGGAGAAAACACAAAGCTACTTGGGCAACACTGTTCGATGGTGCCTCCAGAGATGAACAATGAAGAAACCCTTGATGAAGCTTGGAGGTTGTGTCCCAAAATAGACACTAAGTACTAGTAAAGTGGAAAAGAAAACTTCAGAGAAGGTTGATCAGGCTGAACTACTAATGAACAGGACAACAAGTCTGCCAAAATTAGAGCCTGCAACCATGAAAATGCCTGGAAAGAGTTGTAGGGGCCCGTAACGCTAAATAGAAGCAAGGTTTGGAGATCGGTTAAAAGATTGCAACCTTCAAACTATAGAATAATGCTCAAATTGTAGGGCTAAACGAGGACCTTGAGCTCTATAGATGACGACTTGGAATGGATGTCGATTTTGTTAACCTCAAAAAACATCATTTGAAGGGTCACCTTGACTGTCTCAGGCCTTCTAAACTCAACGATGTAATCCGTTTGGCTCTAGGCCACTTCGATGATAAGGCTAAGTGTTAGAGTCATTGATTTAGGAAGGCCCAAGCATGGCTTTGACACCACACCTCATTGTTCGTAAATGGATGGCTAGCGCATAATTACATGTTGGATTCTGGTGCATCAAGTAATGTAATGCCCCAAGATGTCATGGAATTGTTGGGTTTGAAATTATCCAAAGCTCATGGTAAATGTTTTGCAATAGATTAGACTAGGGAAGTGAATGTGGTTGAGATAGTGAAAGGTGTAGGAGTGTAGTTGGTTGCCTATCCTAATAAATTCTTTGTAATGGATATCATCATAGTCAAATGTCTTGCCAAATGGGGTACACTGCTGTCAAGAGAATGGGTAGCCTCAATTGGTGGTAGTCTGCAAATGGATCTATCTTATGCTACTATACCAATTGATGGAAAAGAGGTTAAGATAAATTGAGAGAAAAAAGTGGACTACATTGTGGAAGATCCAGAAAAACCTAGAAATGAAGTGCAAATGAAGCTAGTGAACCTAAAAAAAATTGTGGGAACTTTGATGACAATTTCAAATTTTCCACTCATCTGACCTTATCTCCAATGCCTTCTTGTTCTGAGGATAATGATGTATGGAGGATGCATTTTGATGGTGCTTGTTCACAAGAAGGAAATGGAGCAGGTGTAGTTCTAATGTCTCCAGATGGTACACAACACAAGTTCAGTTTCAGACTAAATTTTGAATGCACAAACAACGTAGCAGAGTATGAGGCTTTGCTACTGGGGTTAAAAATTGTTGTCATGTATGGAATTAAGTGCTTGAGTGTTTTTGGTGATTCATAGCTAATTGTTTCTCAAGTTAGAAGTTCTTACACAACAAAGGAGAAGAGGCTAAAAATGCATAGGAATGCAGTTTGGGACAACATTGAGTTGTTTGATGCTTTCAGCATTAAATGGTTGGATAGGAATGAAAATTCTACAGCTGATGCTCTTGCATTCATGGCTTCCAAATTTCATGTATCCCTATCATCTCCTCATTTCACATATAGTGTTGAAATCCTCACTAGGCCCAACATTCCTAATAATATTTATAGTTGGTAGGTTTTCAATGATGACAAGCAAATTTATGACTTCTTACTGTGTAGGTGAATTTACTAATCAATAGATTGATTGGAATTCAATGGTTGAGGTGGAAGATGGAAAAGAAACTAGCTTTGGGAATGAAGTTATCTAGCTTAAAACCAATACCATCCCAAGAGGTCTTGTGGCCTTAGAAAGAATGTTTGATAGCAATGATTATTGCAAGACAAGAAGTAAGCCAATCAATGAAAATGATGTAGATGGAGTAAATTTAGGTATTGATTCAGCTCCAAAGATGATTTACATTGCTAAGAAGTTGAAGCCAGTAGAAAGATAGTTGTTGATCATCTTGTTAAGAAAATAAAAAAAATGTTTTGCATGGTATGATGAGTGGAAAGCATATAGGGAAGACATGTTTCAACATATTATCCCTTTGGAACTTGATGCAAAACTATTTAGGCAGAAACAAAGGCCTATTAATCCCAAATTGGCTCCCCAATAGAAAAGGAACTAATGAAGTTGAAGGTGTAAGAGTTGATAATGGACTCAACCACTCCCAGGATCACCTATAATCAATTCAATCCACAACAAGAGAGAAAAGCAATATTGCCAAGAATAATGATGCATAACATTTACAAGATGCAAAGCTTGACTACAACTCAATTGATTTGTACAATGAGAGACCTCCCTTATATAAGAAAGGTGAGAGGTGAGACTCAAGTCCAACATAGTGGAACAACTAACTAGATGACACAAATAATTAATGCACCTAGACACTACTAATAAATAAATCCATATAAGACAACTTGTAAGATTGCAAGTGTCTTAATGCTATGACATGAGACGAACTAGTGCAAAACTATTAAATGCACATAGTTATACATTATTTAATGCATGTAGAATTAACTAACTAATGCAAAAAATATATTAAATGACATAACTACTACCTAAGTAAGCTAAAGTAAGTAGTGTGAAGAGGACCAGAAATGACTAGCTAGGCAATATCTCTTTTTACACTAACAAAAGGAAGGTTGAATAATTAAAGTAGTAAGGCATTCAGATTGGGTCTCCAACTTGATCTCGATTACAAAGAATAATGGGGACATAAGGCTTTGTGTGGATTTCAAAAATTTGAATATATTAAATCCCTCAAGGATATTTATCATTTGACTATCATGGACCATTTGTTGCAAAGAGTTACTAGATATGAATTGATGTCTATGACGGATGGCTTCTTAGACTACAATTAGGTAATGGTAAGGGAATTTGAGTAATATAAGACTACTTTCACTACTCCTTGGGGCACATTTGTATATGTGAGAATGCCATTTGGACTAAAAAATGTCAGAACCACCTTTCAAAGATCTACGGATGTTGCATTTACTAGGCTGATTAATGAGATCATGGTGGTCTATCAAGATGGCTTGGCTACCTACTCTAAACATAGAGATGACCATTGCAAGCATTTGAGGTTGATCTTCCAGAGATGTTTGGAGTATGGGATTTCATTTAATCCTAAAAAGTGTGTGCTTGGTGTTGAAGAAGGTAAGCTTCTGGGACATATTGTATCTAATGATGGAGTAAGGATTGATCTAGAAAGGGTCATTTGACCTTGTCCCTCAACCCAAAACTATCAAGGCAATGTAATCTTTCTTTGGACAAATAAATTTTGTAAGGAGATTCATTCATAACTTTGCAGAGAAGACCAAATCAATCTCCAAGGTTCTCAAGAAAGAACAACCCTTTGGCTAAATTGATTCCTTCATGGATATCAAAAATTCACTCAAGACAACACATGTGCTGGCTAGTCTTGATTACTCCAAGCCTTTTCAATTATTCTCTTTTGGTTCTTACTACACCATTGTTGTTGTCTTACTTCAAAACAATGCTGATAGATTTGAACAACCCATATCATTCTTTAGTAAATCAATGCAAAATGTTGAGATGAACTATTCTATCATGGAGAAACATGCTTACACTCTTGTCAAGGCTGTCAAAATTTTCAGACCTTATCTCATAGGAGCTAAAATCACATTTGTTCCTCATACAGCTGTAAGAGACATATTCATTCAATAGGAGGCCTCGAGGAAAAGATGTAGATGAATCAATAAGATCCAAGAATATTACATGAAGGTACATACTACAAATCTAGTTAGAGGTCAAGGCCTTGCTAAGTTAGTGGCAGACACAAATTTGGAAGTAGCAAAAGTAAATTAGGTAACATCTAACTCTGATTTAACTCCTTGTCAATTGAAGGATGATCCTCGGTATAAGGATATAATTTTCTATTTGGAGAATTTAAATTTCCCTCCAAATATGAGTGATAGTCAAAAAAGGACAATGAAGTTGGTAGCCCATAAATATGTTGTAGTTCAAGGCCAACTTATGTGGAGAAATCTTGATGGCATGCTATTGAAATGTCTAGATTCTGAGTAGTTCATCAAGGTCATGGATGCGTGTCATCAAGGATTGTGTGGTGGGCATTTCATGCCCAAGAATATTGCCCACAAATTAATTAGAGCCATCTATTGGTGGCCTACATTGTTTAAGGACGTGACCCATTTTTTTAGGAAATGTGATCCTTGTCAAAGATTTGCTGGCAAGATGAAATATTCAAGTGCACTTCCTCTTATTTCTATGACATTTGCAGCTCCTTTTCAGCAGTGGGGTCTAGATTTTATTAGAGAAATTGTATAGAGGCCTGACAATGGATATAGATGGATCCTTGTTGCCACAAATTACTTCACCAAGTAGGCGGAGGTATTATCTACCATAAATGCAACATCAAAGGTAGTAATTGAATTCCTAACAAATTATATTGTTACTAGGTTTGGTGTGCCTACAAGAATTCTACAGATAATGTAATGTGTTTTAGATCTCATGGTTTTCTTGATGCATGTTCTAAATATGTGATAGTTATAACCCATTCTTCTCCCCATCACCCACAAGGAAATGGCTAGGCTGAGTCTAGTAACAAAAGCATAATGAACATAATAAAAAAGACACTTGAGTCAAACAAGAAAAGGTGGGATGATAAACTTAAGTATGTTGTTTGGGATGATAGGATCACTTACAAGAAAGTAATCGGTAGAAGCCCCTTTAATATAGTTAATGGAGTAGAAGATAAGTTTCCAATCAGCCTTGAACTACCTGTCTACAAATTGCTGCAAGGGATTGAAGGAAATGAAGATGATGCCATTTCCTTAAGAGTACATGAGCTGATTAAACTTGATGAAGTTAGGAGGACTGCACATGCCAGAAATATGTTGCAACAATAGAAGGTCAAGCATTTGTTTGACTAGAGGGTAGTCCAAGGAATTTTCAATTAGGGGACTTGGTTTTCATGTGGAATTCCAACTTTGAAGACAAGGGCAAGCATGGGAAATTTGAAGCTATATGGGTGGGTCCCTATGTGATCATTGATAAGTGCAGTCCTACTAAATTTTACCTCAAGAGTTTGGAGGGAGAATTTTTGGAGTTGTCAGTTCAAGGACAACATCTCAAACAGTTCATTTCTTAAGGGTATGTGTGTGTGGCCCTTTGTAAATATCTATATCTCCTTCCTATTTTGTGTTTTGGTGTTTTTTCCTTGTGGTCGTTGTTCCTTTCCCTATTTTTGGCTAGGCCCTTACTCTTTCCTCTTAATCTACACCCAAAGTTAACCAGATTCTCACTATGTCAATGTGTGACACATGTCCCCAACTAGAGCCAGTGTTGGCACCTAAATTCTCTAGCACAAATTTTGCCCAAAATTTATTAGAAAATCTTGTGTCTTTCCTTTGTGGATTTTGGTTTTTTATGCCTTGAAAAGTGTGATGGTCTTGTTTGAAATATGGGAGAAAATCCCTAAAATTCCTTGAACTTTTCTAAGTTTTTTCCTTTGGCGGAAGTTTCATCCCCTATGTGATTTTCGCCCCCATCAGGATCTAGCAGAAGTTTGGATCCCATCCAAATTTGTAGGGTTTCTCTTAGGATTGGGATATATCCAAAATCCCCTTGGATCCCCGCTTTCTCTTTTTCATCGCTTCCCTGTAAATGTCCTTAAGCTTTTTCCTTAAGGTTTTCTACACGTCTTCTAATGGCATCTGGATATATATTGTTACCCCTAAAGTCCTTGCATTCCCTTTTCTCCTACACCTTTGTTTTCCCCTTCAACTCCCTTCTATTGAACCTTGATCCAAATATGGATATATCTAGATCCCCTCATTTCCCCACACACCCGGATACCCACTTATCTCATTCCTCCTTGAATCCCCACTTTTCCTTCAATGTCTCTTTCTAAGGGGAATTCATGTTCATGTAGATATATCTTCTTCTCCCTTGGATCTCTATAGATTTGGGTACCTCCTATTTCCCAACAAATCCTTTTCCCCTCTTTTTCCCCGCAAAAGATTCATAAGCCCATTTTGTGGACCCCTAACCTAGATGCGAAGCATCCACTTACCCTTAAAACCTCAGCATCCTAACACCCCCTCATCCTCTGCATCCTAATCCCCTTTGTATCTCTATATTTTGAATCCCTATCATTCCTCTACATGTCTCGATCATCCCTCTGGGCCCGCAAATCCCAAACTTTAGCATCTATGACCCCCTCGAAATCTCGCAAACTTCAAAAGGGCATAAAATTCAAAAAGTGAAAACTTCTAGTGACCTCCATATGGACAATAAACCTTTGTGGAATGCTATTAATGCTGGGTAGATGAACTTCAACTGCTCCAGGATTAATGTGGGCTCTCTAATGATGAATTTTGTTGCACTTGGGCATGGTCTTGCACTCAAAATTGAAGGTTTTTCTAACTTGGCCCATTTGAAAGTGAGGTGAGTGGCATGGTCACCCTATTTGAGTCTACATGCAATCGAGACTCCTTTTTTTTACTCCTCCTTTAGATTTTGGCAGAGTATATAATGTGTTTTTCATTCATTTGCAAAAGGAGGGAAGAGTTTTGTGCACAACTCAGGTTGAAAATACAAAAAAATTGTAAGAAACTTGCATGTTTCACCCAACTATGGTTTTGAAGACATTTGTATTGTAATTACAGCCAAATTCACATTCAAAGGTAATCAATGGATAATATAATGTGCAAAAAATGAGATAATAGTGCAGATCTTGGTTCCTTTCAAGTGCCTCCTCGGGTGTATGCTAAATCTTCAATATATTTCTTGTATGCCCTATTCACATTTGATGTTTTGAGCATTCTATATCACTGATAAGTCTATGTGAACTGTAAAACACTTTTGTAATGTTTTTGTAATGGTGTCCTCTATTTTAACGCATGAATTTAGTATATACTCATGGATCATTGAAGAATGCTTGAAGTTTAGCCCTGCAATCCTATTGATGTTACTATGTAGTGTAGAGTCCAACTTACATAATAGATTATCAGCATTATCTTTGTTGTTGCCTTGATTAGGTAGCAAACTTAGTTACTTTGGTGTCCCCATTGTATGTTTTTCCTGATCCTACTACCCTTGTTGGAATAGGCACCAATCTATTTTCTATTCTGCACCTCCTTTCCTTCACACTATCAAACACAACAAAACACAAATACATTACTTATCAAGAGTTGTTTGTTCCATTTACATCCATATCTAGATGTATGTTGTCATATTAGGGGCTAGTATAACATCATTCTAGGGTCATCTATATGGTTATGTGTCTATTTTATAAAGGTGTAACACCCAAAATTCATCAAACCAGCATACAGGTTGCTTGGTGACAAAATTTAAAGATCATGTGCATTGGGTATGGTTTGATTTGGGATTTCTCCTACTGTTGTTATCAGGTTCTCTTCCTTACACCTTAGGGAATACCCATTGGTTTAACAGAGCCAAAAGATGAAGGTTTTACTCACCTTAACCATGTTGTCCTTAGTTGCCTCATCCTGATTATAAGTCAGTGATCTATTTCTTGAGTTAGACACCCCAGGAATTCAAGAACTGGTCAGCTTTAGGGATTAGAGGAACATCAACTTTGTCCACCAATAGATCCTTCCCCCCATTATGGCCTTATTCATTAGGTACCTAATGGAAGTGTTACATACCCAACTTATGATTTAGATTAATCTTACTTTTGCATGGTAATCAAGATGATTAACTAGAATTGAATGATTAGATGTTTGTGGTAAATATCATATTAATCATTGTTTATGAGGAAAATGACTAATGCTCGTTAGATATATGAGATTTCAAGTTGAAATGATTATTTAATTACTATGATTTATCAATCATATGATGATAAACTAATCATGATTCTAGGGTGGTGAGTTTGAACATGAAAGTAAACATCCTTCGAAGACGGAAGGAGGGTATCATCCAGGAGGATGAGATAGATGTCGGGAAAAGAGGTTAAATAGCCATCTAGGAATCAAAATTTGTCCCTTGAATCCTTGAAATTAGGGTGAGTTTCGTCTCCCATGTTAGTCTTTTACTTTCTCTCTCTTCGACTAGTCAACTAGACTCTTCTCGACATCGTCAACGTTGATTTGTCGACATAACGATGTTCGTAAGAATGTCTCTTTTTGAGTCATTTGGATTTTGGTAAAGTTATCTAGGACCCTTTGGTCCCATGTTTCTTTTTTTCATTATGTATTGTGATTATTTTACCTAGATATTTATGTCTTTCAGAGAACGAAGCTTTCCAGGAGAGCAGTTCTCGACCTCATAGTCACATCGTAAGAATGTGTCCTTATCTAATAGTGTTAATATTATTTGCACCTTGGATATTTATAATCCTTAAACCTTATATAAGGGAGTATATATATTTATATAAGTTATATTTGTTTAACCCTTCATGGGGCTGAACATGTTTAATAATTATATTATTCTTTTTTTTCAAATGTTGTTTATGTGTTGTTGGGGCACTCTGCCAGTCACCACCCGTGAGGATTGGGAAGGAGAGTGGCGGCTGCCCTATTCTCAAGCCATTATCTTAGCCAACCTATGGTTGATCGAAAAGGTGGAAAGCTTTAAGCTCAACAAAAAATATTCTTGTTTGCATGCATGCAAAGAATTGGTTAATTCTGATTTGGATAGTGAGTTTGGTTTTGGGGGTTGTTGGCTTGTATTGTCTTGAGGAGGTGTGATGCTTTTAGAGGTGACTCTCGAATAGAGATATAGAGGATTCTAGCAAAGTTGTCACTACTACAACAAATGCTTGAAGGAGTCAAGTTGGAACTGTGTATACATTGTGCCCAGCTGCTACCTTCGAACAAGCTTTAGCTACAGGTATGAGTTGTAGCTCAGCATTTTATACTCAATCATTTTTAATAAGAGCCTTCGATTATCATTGAGTGGGTATTGATGATGTCGACCCACGTTATACTTGAATTGTTATGCAATGGCTTACAAATCCATGTCATTCATATGGTTAAATATTGTATATTCTTGTTATGATAACTATTATCACCTTTGCTAAGGTCGCAGATAATATACTATGTGTATAGTTAAACCTCAGCCAACTTGGTGCCACAACAGGTGAGTATGCATATATAAAGCCTACAGTATGTTGTAAATGATAGGGTTTCAAACCCTATTAAACTTATATAATTCCCTGTCATTGTTAAGATGATTGTATGTAATTAAAGGCTTTATCATTTCTTAACTGTGATAAACTTGTGTAGGGTTATTAACTCATGATTGTCAACTTTCGAGCTTTGATACTTTGTTATAATGTTTCATAGTGGTTGAAAGAAAGTCGTGAAGGCTTGAAAGTTGTTCTATTTGTATAGCCCAATAGGGAAACTGTGTTTTAAATGACTATGATAGATGTGAAGGCTTGAACGTTATTTTATTGGTATAGCCTGATAGGGCGACTATGCTTTTAATGTCTATAATAGCTAAGAGCTTCGGCCTATGTTCTCAATAACAGAGCCTTGTATATGATGGCAAATAAGACCAAATCATATGGTGTTATAGACTTATGATAGCTATGTAATACCAATCCATATTATGATGAAGACTATTCTAGTCTTGATGGGAAACCTTTTCTTGAACCATTGTTCTTAACATTATACTTATCACCTTGAAGTGAAAGAAGTAAGCCTTCAACTGCATGTAATGATATCCATCATGCATGTATTGTATTTTGACACTAAACGATTTCTCATGGTAATGAGAAGGTTTTTGTAGACATGTTATTGTCTTTTGACTCCTATGGGTTTGAGCCATATTACCTTAAGGGAAAGATATTCCTTGAAATGTTCTTTTACAAGAATAGAACCTTGTCACCATATATCATGTCATGTAAAAGTACATGAAAGCCTTCTTTTCGAATGGCTAAGTTACTTCTTTAAAATTTTGAAATCAAGAAGGTCTCTTAAGATTGAAACTTGTTAAATGGAATTGACTCTATGAGTCACTACAAGTTCAATTTTTGATATTATGACCTAAATGTAAACCTTGAGAGGAGGTAAACAAAGTAAACACCAAGCCAGTTTGGTTAAATGTTGAGAGCATGATTGAACCTTTTTCTGCAAATAAATGCGGGACAAAGTGGCATGGAGTCACTAGTTCCCGGTTGCTTAAGAACGAGAACCTTAAGAATGGGTTATCAAGACAAAAGTCGAATGTCCAAGAAATGGACTAAGACTATTTGAACTTAACTATTTTAGACCGAGAAGGGTTGAATTTATGTATACTATAGGACATGACAGCTTATAACTTGAGTCAAGGTGGTGGACATACAATAACGTTCATTGCGTAACATATATGTATATAAATCTTTGGCCAAAGTAATGCATCCGTCTCTACATGTATTGTCGGTCCACAGTGCTCCAGATGGCATAATGTCTACAATAGTGTCATTCATAGTTAGAGTGGATCTATAGTTGTGTGACCAAGAGGCATTATGAAGAACACAACACCAGAGACTTAGATGGCTAACCTAATAGTTCCATATATCTATCCCTTCCGTGAAGGGTAGGGTCGCTTCTAGGAAGAAAGTTGTGCAGGGGACTGTCGGTCTGTGGTTGGAGGAAAAGCACCTAGATGATGCTCTCCTTCCCAAGCATGAGACAAGCTAAGGCTTATGAAGACATATGTCATATGTTCCAGATATAGTGCTATTCATTATATGACTTGACAGTCAATTGTTTTGTACAATTTGATAATTGATGCCTTGAGCATAGCTTTGTACATGCATAGTGAAGGTTATTCACCAATGATATGTAATTGAATATTGTAATTATGAGTTTTGTATTATTCTAGATTAGAATAACATGCTTAATTAATGAAATGATAATGATTCATTCTTGTTTAACTCTGATTTGGATAATCATGATGTATTCTAATTCTTATTTAAGATGAATACTTGTGTTAATTATTAGGTATTATGGAATGTGATGTTACATATGGTATTAGAGCAACCAGGTTCAATACATGGACCTATGAGCTCACTACTTGATGATTACTTTTATCTAACATTAACATATGCTAATGATTGGATGTTCTATGCCAGAATGGTAAGAATTAGAACAACACCTTGAAAGAAGGTAGCAGAACATGGACATTACCTACGTCATCAAAAGGTCTTGAGGGAACGAGCCTTAAGAATGAAAAGACTTGAACAGACTAGCTACTTAGTAGGAGCATGGTTGACTGATGAGGAGACCTTCACTAATGCCGTGAAATGCATCAAGTAGGAGTTAAGGAAAGCAATTAGGATTGTTTCCACTAACTCTACTAATGCATCAATAGAACCCTCTGCACCTAAAGCACCAGCTGTAGAAAATAATCCTAGGGATTATGATGTGCCCAAGGAGGTTGTAGAAGAGTACCTACGTGTACCTCCACCTCCTGAAACTGAAATGATAAATCTCAAGGTTGAGAAATGAATATGGGAAGTTATCCCAAACTGTAAATGACTTGCAGTAGCAATGTGTAAATAAAATTTTGTAATTTTGATGGATTATATATAATCTAATGGAAACTATAATGCAATTGAAACATTCTTGTTAAAGATTACATGAATGAGAATATATTTGTGTTATGAATGAATTCAATGACATGGAAAAACTAATATGTGATTAACCTGCAAACTTCAGGAAGAAGTAGATTGCAGCAAAGGTTCAGATAAGAACCAGGATGGGAGATAGCCAGGATGAAGGGCAACCTTCAGGGTGCTCTGAAACTAAACTTGGTCAGATTATTGCCTTGCTTCAAGACACAAGAGCGAGAGTAGGAACTCACGAATAGGAAGTTAGGGGTCAGCAAGGACCCGGGCGAGATGCCTATGATGGGGGTTATGGTGAGACACATCATAATGATACCACCCAAAGTAAGCACAAAGAAAATAACTCCAAGGCTAGACAAGAATTGGATAGAAGGAGCCATATGGCTATGGAACTATCCCGAGACATGAAAAGGTTATGCCTCCTAAATTTGATGGATCTATAAGCGAAGATGACACAAAGGCATGGCTTACAGAAATGGAAAAGTATTTCAAAATTAGAAACTATAATGAGGTCATTAAAGTAGTATGGGGGTCATTCCAACTGGTAGGTGAAGCATCCACATGGTGGATGAATAAAAAGATGGAACTAGGCTTGAGGTCTACAATCCTTACATGGCATAGGTTCGTGGAACTTTTTAGGTAAAGATGGTTGCCTCAGTTGTTCTATGATCAGAAGCTTATAGACTTTCAAAATCTAAAATAGGTTGATTTGCCTGTGAATGAATATTGGGAAACATTCACCCTCTTGCTTATGTATGTGTCGCAGTACCAACAGGATGAGAGATTCTGCATTCATAAGTTTATAATGGGATTGAACACCTAGATTAGGGACGAGGTTGATGTTCATGGTCCTACTACAATGGACCAGGTCTATGAAAAGGCCATCAAATAGGATCAAAAACTGAAAGCTATGTCAGCTTATAGAGAAAGGAATCGAAAGAGATACAATTGGTTGCAATCCTCTAAGAAAAAGGAGAAGAAATGGGATTTTACTGAGAAAAATGATAAAGGGACCAAGCATAAGCAAACTGATTCCAAGGGAGAGAAGAAGGGCAATAACTACTCCAAGAAGAATAGAGACAATTTTGGAAAACCTCAAGAGAGGCGAGGACCGGTGAGAGGGTGCTACACATGTGGTGGAGATCATTACACCAACTAGTGTCCTAACAATACACATGGAGCATAACCAAGAGGAAACCCTCTACCCTCTCAACAAGCGGCATTCCAGCAATGCATTCATGCAACCTTGGACAACAGGCAAGCTAAATACCAAATAACTCAAATAGAAAGCCATCCAGTCTAGGGGCCTTCCCTCTTTTTAATTGAAAAAAAACCTTCTCCAATTCATCCATAGAGATGGATCTACAAATGGTCTCATTCATCTCATTAGTCATCAAAGGAGGAATGCATGCCAAAACCCAATTTTCCTCCTCAATAGCTGAGGGGGCGTCCTCTGTAAACAAAGAAGAGAAGAACTGGGAAGTCTTAGCTCTAATCTTACGCTCAGAAGAAAGCAGAACCCCTTGGGAGGACACCAAGGAAGAAATATTATTCCCATGTCTCCTGTCTTCGATGGCATTATGAAAGAAAGAGGTATTTCTATCACCTTCCTAGAGCCAGTCAATCCTCAATTTTTTCTTCCAAAAAATCTCCTCACGCAATTCCCATTCACCTAAATCCTCCAAAGCTTCAGTTTCATCCCACAGATTCTCCATAGTGAGACCTAACTCTCTAATCTGGCAAGTAAAACGATCCAACTGAGATTAAGTAGCTGCCTTAGCCTGAAAGATGTTCCTGAAATAGTGCCTATTCCACTTCTTAAGTTGAAACTTCACATTCTATAACCTCTTAACGAATGAGTACATAACAATACCAAAAGTCAACTTTCCTTCCCTCCACCAACCAACCACATGATCTTGAAGACAAGGTTCATGAAGCCACATCAACTGAAACTTAAAGGAAGGATTATTACCTAATCTAAATAGGGAAATTGAAAGTTTAATAGGCCAATGATCTGATCCCTGCCAATCCAAAATCTCAGAACTTGTGGCCCAATTACTGCCAATCTAGAAACTAGAAACCAAAAACCTATCCAACCTTTCTGAGATACAATCTACTCCACATCTTTTGTTGCTCCAAGTAAACAAACCATTAGAGGGCTTTACATCCATAAGGTTTAGGCCAAAAATATTATCTCTAAACATCGTAGAAGAAGGATCCAGTTTGTCCAATCCTCCCTTCTTCTCATCCAAACTAACAATCACATTAAAATCCCCAGCCATAATCCATGGGAGTAAGGGGGCTAAGGACCTAACATACCAGATATGGGACCAGAGAGAAAACTTTCCTTGAGCATCAACTAGAGCATAAACATTGGTGAAAAGAATAGTCTCTCCCGATTCATAACTAGTTTCAACCATTGACAAAGAGAATTTGCTAGATATCTACCAAATGGGAGAAACCTTGTGCAGATCCCATAAGCAACCAACTCCACCAGAACTTTGCTGAGCTCCAATACACTACCGTTGACCTCTAATCCATAAACTACAAGCTATGTTGGCCATACCTTCCGCAGACAACTTCAATTCCTGAATAAAGACCAAATCAGGAGAATGAACACGAATCAACTCATGAACAACCTTTTGTCTAGGGATGTTGTTTAACCCCCTTACATTCCATGAAACCATTATTATATATGAGAAGTAGCAAAGTGGGAATCAATGGTTTTAACTAACCTCGATTCCACCAAATTCTCACCTGTCAACTTAGCTTTCTCCTAATCCTTCTTCCAACCCATCTTAGGGGGTATCTCCCAAGAAACCTTTTTGAGATTATTTTGTTGAATACCAAGGGAAGGTTGGGCACTGCTACCCACCTGAGAAGAAAGAGCTAGCTTAACCAAAGGAAGACTTGTGGGATCCTAACTCAAACCAGCTTCAGCCTCTACTACCTCTACTTGCCCCACTGGAACCTAATCTATTTCCATCTATGAACCTGCACCTACTTCTTGAATGTTATCACAACAGTCAACCTCCTTTAAGCCTTCCTAAGTCCTCCCCATAGGGCCTATCCCATCTTGCAGCTCCTATGTGATCTTCCCATGCTGATCTTCCGCACCTAAGGTATCAAATTGGTTGGACAAACCATCCAACTACCTATCCTTGAGAGTCCTCTTCTGACCTCTACCTTTATTCTGGGGCTTTACAAAAAAAAAACCCTCCTTATTTGTCTCACCTACTGAAGTAGGGGCTTTCCCCTTATCCATCCTAGGAGCAGGCTTAGAAGGCTTATTAGACTAGGTCCCTACACGGTTAATTCAGGGGAACTTCATTTGCAAATGTCCATACTCATGGCAGATACGGCACCTATAAGGGTAAAACGTGGATCAATCAAATTGAATTTTATAAGACCCAAACATCAACAGAATAGAAGATAACAAGAAAGATTGAAAGAAAATAGCAATGAATAACACAAAGCAAACCTTCCCTGAAATCGATGCTTCTATTGTTTGCCTATTACAACCGTCCTTTTGCAGATGGAGTAGGCCCTCAGAGAGTGCACTCTTTTAGCTATTTGTAGGAAGTCGATGGTAAATGGCTGTTGTGATATGCAATGAAGATGAGCTCCGAGGCAAGTATGTGATCTCAAGCTAGTGAATGGTAAAAGGTTGCCAAAGGCGCGCTGGTGAATTTCTACAAAGTAACAATATCAAAACCCTGGATGAATAGAATGGAGGGATGAAGCTTCATCTATAGACTTGGAAGAATGGGAATCAACGGTTGAGAGGAGATATGAAGATCAACGGCTGAGGATGGTTGAGGAATGTGCAACCTGTAGAAATGTGACAAGTGTCCCAGCTCCATCATGAAAAGGGGGATTTGACAACATTGATTGGAGAGTTAACTCCATTGATTGAACAATTAACAGACTTGATTGATCAGTTAGAAGAGTGGATTATGGGATTGACTGAATTGATTGACCAGTGAACTGGGTTGATTGAGGAGTAAATAGAATAGATTGACCAGTGAACTCAAATGACTAATTAGTTAACAGATTTGATTGATTAGTTAACTAACTTCTGATTTGAGAAGAAATAGGCCATGTGGGTGAGAGAAAAATAGGTAATTAAATATTAAATATATTTAATTACATGTGCAACCTGATGAGGTGGACAAGGTGAGGTGGAAAAAGTGAGGTGTAAAGGTGAGGTGGATTTTTGAATTTAGAACTTAGGATAGAGGAATTTGGATTAATTAAATAATTTAGGATTATTTAATTGTGTAGGACATTTAGAAGAATTTTAATTAAATAAATTGAATTTATTTAATTATGGAACAGTGAATCGCTTAAATAAATTTAGAATATTTATTTAATTGGTAGAAGAATGGAATAAATATTTAGAATATTTATTTAGGATGATTTGTGTCATTTTTAGGCGTATACAGCACCAAAAAGGGAGAACCTCATAATCCAACTATTAAGAAGAGGAAGATCCTAACTAGAGAATCTGGCAAGGGATTGTTTAAATCAATTTCAATGCAAATGCGAGCAAAAGAGATTACCTTTTTATCCATTATCTATTGTGAAGGGCCCACCAACTTGCCCAACAGCGTCGCAACCAAATGAAGAATATCATTCCTTCATAATTCTAGTGGGAACCAAGGAAGCTGAACCCACATCATGATCCTAGAAGGGAGCTCCTTTGTCATATTAAATCCTATGTTCCAAGGCTTAATAAAAAGCCCAATCTAATTATGGAAGTATGAGCCTTCTTCAAATGCCTTATTATGATCCGTCAAATTAAAGAACACCACCAAAAAGTAATTATTAGCTGTCAGTATTACCTCCATATCCCCTTCAAGATTCTAGGTGCTTCTCGTCCAGGATTTGATGAAGGGCAAAGAAACTCGGATCCCCATAAAGTTGTAAATTAAAGCATGATTTGCCAAATAAGTCAACTCCTCCTCCACAGATTCTAGTTCAATTACCAATATAGGCCTTTCCTCACTCCTCTCGAGGTACCCATTCACCTTGGACACATGAGGGCTTCTGAATAAATCCACACGCGCTTCCTTCAAATCTTGCAGCAACTTTGAAGGAGAGGGATCCTCCCTATTGAGAGCCTCCTAAAAAGAAACCCTAGGGCCATCAAACATATCTAAGCCAAATCCCATGGCTACCGATACAACAAATGTCAAATCTTAGCCAAAGAAAAAGAGCACAAAGGCTGCCCCACAAACCACAAATCACTAATCTCCACAAAAAAAATCCCAAAATGATACTACCCCCGTGAACCCCAAATAGCCCCCACATCACCCCCATACACAAAAAACCTCCACCAAAACACTGTAGCCTTCAATGAAACCAGAAAACCCACACAATCTCCAACCAACACCAGACATAAAAGTTTGCGGCTAGGGCAGTGCTCAGGCATGCCCTAGCGTGCTCAGACCAGACTCACACGACGCCATCTTAATCGATCAAATTTGATTAAAATTTTAGAGGATCTTCAAATGTCCTTGTCCGTCTGATATATTTGATGTATATTCTCTTGTCATAACATGCCAATAGTGACCTACTTGGAGTAATTGCTTCGTTAGGATCAGAGCACTCGTGTACAATACATTTATGTTGTTGTGATCCTCATTTATAACAAAGTTGGCCTTATCTGAATGTTTACATCTTGATAGGATACTATCATAGCCCTTATGATACATTGTTGCTACCGTAATATGACAGATTTGGGAGTTGGATTTTTGGTATTTGAGGTATGATTTTGGATTTGGTTAGAGGATGTTGGATGTGCAGTTAGGTGCTTGAGGTTTGTAGGATTTAGGTTGATGGATTGGTGATTTAGATTGGGTTGGAAGATTCTTGGATTAGGATTAGGATTAGGATGGTGATTAGGACCATCATTCATATATAATTTGGGAGGTGGTGGACACCTATTATATACAACATTCTTATGCATCTTATGTGTTAGGAGTGGTGATAATCTTGAAGGTGGTGGATACCTATTATATGCAATGTGCATCTTTTGATGTGGCTCCACGTTTTGTGTGATTACAAGATTTGGATATTTTGCTTTGCTTGATTTGAGTCATTCACTTTTCTTTGGGACCTAGATTGCTAAATTATATGTTCTCCTTGCTTTTTGGATTCATTCATGTTTGATGTTTCATTTGGATCTATTGCATTGTATTGTTTATGATTTTGTTGGTCCCATTTGATGGGTTTGGGATGTGGAAGATAAAGTTTAATGATAGGAATAGTGGAGGTGGAATAATTGGTGGTAGCAAGCTTATTGTAGGGGATATCAATGGTCCCCATCTCAATTCTTTAATTATATGAGGTTACCTCAGTGATCACCGAAGTTTCACTGACACCATAAAATTGTTTAGATGATTGATATCCAATACCTTGACCATGATTGATGTAGATTGGGATGGGCTCTCACATGCCTTTCTCGTGAAGGCCCAATCCTTTTCCATGTTAGTTTGAATGCTTTTACATATATTGTTTTCAATAGGATACTTGTTGTTTTCCAAGCATGATGCTAGCCCATTGGTGTGTTTCCAAGAACTATCAGAACTTTCTATTGTCCCATCTCTAAGAAAACCTAATTGGATGAAGGTAGAAGATCCTAGTTGATAGGATGCTTGTGATTTCACATTGTGTGCACTTGTCATTCCTTGATCATTGTTCATGCTTATCATATCTTGATTATTTAAATACTCAATGGTAGCTTTATCATTAATATGTTCAATATAAACAATGTCATTTACTTCATTGTCTATGTGTTCACGGGGACCAAGTGTCATATCATGGGATGTTTTTGAATGATGGATAGGATTAGTATGGGTTTCTTGATCATGGATGGTTGTGGGATAATGGATGGGAGGATTTTTGATCTCTTGATCATTGATGGTGTAAAGTTGGTTCATGGGATCATCATGATTCTCTGGATCATAGATAGGACTGGATTGAAAAGTTTGATCTTGAGTAGCTTGGATAATTTGATCTTGAAAAGATTTGATAGTTTGATCTTGACTTTGCGAGGAACAAGATTGATCATGCTTTGGATTTGATTCTTGACATATCCTTAACTACTTCTTGGACAAGAGGGATGTACATTAGTTAGCTTCAAGGTCCCCTATATCAATTAGGCCTTTGATATATTCCCCTAAGAGTAATTTTTGGCTAGTGGGATGATTTTGGACTTTACAACACTTATGGATTTTGTGGATGGCACAAAATGTCTTTGTTTAGCTTCCCACATGGGTTGACTCATGGAGATGGTAGTGCTAGGGGGATTTTGGATAACCTCAACATGCTAATTTTTAAAGGGAATACAACACAACTCCTAAATTTCATGTTTTTTTATTGTGATTCCTTGCTAATAGCCCTTGGATCTAACATCCTTCATAGCTAAGTTGGGTTGATTGGATTTATTGAATTGATAGGATTCAAGATTAGGATTTGAATTTTTGGGTGATCGAGGACTTGTGCAAGAGGATAAGGTTGTCAATTGCTTGTTTGAGGTGTGGAGTTAGTCAAGCACATCTTGGTTTCAATCTTGGTGTGGGTGGAAAGGTTCTTCTTGTATGAGAATAGTTTCCTCATGATAAGGGTTAACACATGGGCCATTTGGATTAGGAGCTTCATTGGTCAATAGATGATGATCTATATGGGTTGATGGCTTAATGTTTAGAGGAGTTGATGTATTAGGAGTGGGGCTAGTATGAAGGGATGGATGGTTGGATAGATGGGTTGATAGTTTAGGATTTACGTGGGTTAGGGGATCATGGTTTAATGGAGGAGTTAAGGGTTTAGAATCTATGTGGACTAATGGAGTATGAATGGATGGGGAATTTGATGATTTAGTATTTGTATAGGTTAGTGGATGGATTTATAGGATGGGATTAGGATTAGCATGGGTGAAAGGATTAGGATTAGGGTTAGCTATGCATGGATTTTGATTTGGAATTTCCCCTACGTAGATGTTCGAGGTGATGATTTGTGGGAATCTTGTCTCCATTGTCAATAAGATACTTAACCAGGGCCTCTTTGCTATGGAATATAGTATTGATGAGGTACTTATTCAAGGAATCCATGTTTTGAAATAAGGGGTGATGATCTAGTGGGGTGCAATCTTATTTAGTATGGAGGGAACCATTGGGGTTATCAAGATATTTGTTAAGGCACTCATCATCAGAATATTCATATAGATCTACAAGGATTTCATCATCATCATTTCCAAATGGATATTTGGATTGATTGTGTTTGAAATATTCATCGTGATCTACAAGGCTTTCATCATCATTTGGAGAAAGGAGCTCATCTAATGGGTGCATGATTTTTTCTTTGACTATGATTTTGGGTCTTAGATAGACTTCATGCAAAGGAGAAATCATAGGAGTTTTGGCTTGCATAATGAATTTATCAAACCATTCCATGATGCTTATTTTTGGATTTTGGATTAGGATTAGGTGATTGGTTGGATGTGGATTTTGATTTTATTTAGATGGAGTTTGGATTAAGGATTTTATTTGATGATGGATGAAGTTGGATTTGGTTTTTATGATGAAGGATTAGGTCTAATACCCTTGGGTGAAGGATTTTTATGATGATTTGGATAAATTATGATTAGGTTTTGGATGGAATTGGATGGGGTTGAAAGGGGTTAAGTTCTTAACCAATTTTGATTTTTTGCAATGGAGATGTTTTGATAAATGGCGTTGGATTTGGTTATGATTGAGATGGATAGATGGATAATGGATAGGGGATGATAGTTTGATTAGATTGGATTAGGGTGTGGATGGATGATTAGGATGCTTAGAATTGGACGATGAAATGATTAGGGATGGGGATTGGATTAGGCTGATGATGGAGATTGAATTAGATGGATAAGTGGATAGGATTAGGGGTGGATAATGGATGAGATGATTAGGATAGTGGATTGGATTAAGATAGTGATGAAATGATTAAGATTAGGTGCTGGATAGGGTTTGATTTGGGGATTACGAGGAATGATGAAATTGAATCAAGATAGGTGGATTGATTGGGGATCTATAACAGATTAATATGGTTGATGGATTAAGGGGCAAATTAGGATATGATTAGAGATGATGATAAAGCTCAATGACGAGAGTGGTTATGGATTAAGGATGATTAGGGAAATGGTTAAGATGGATTGAATGGACTAGGATTGGTACCTTGATTGGATTAGGCATATCTATTGGGATTAGGGTCCTTGTTGATGGATTTGAATCAAGGATGATGTGGAAAGGGTGATTAGGATGATTAGGATTTTTAGGGGATGATTAGGAAAATATGGATGATTAAAATTATTAGGGGTTGAGGTGGACTAGGAATGATTTTAATTTGGGATAATTTTGGATAAGTGGGATGCTTGACCGTAGGAAACATTACAAATAATAAATTTCACACAACATGCATAAGGTTGCTAAAGATTTTGATTTGGGATTTTGGTTTGAAGGGGGTGCACAAGTTTATCACAAAGAAAACACACCAAGCACATGAACAAGCTTATTTTATTCAAGTGGGAGTGTCAATCTTCATGGGCCCACTAATATGCTATATACCAAGTTGTAGATAGATAGGGAATGCAAGGTCATGTAACACCTATACACCCCTTACCATGGAGGCCAAGGCCCTACACATAATGATCTCTATCTCTACAAACTCGGAAGCACAGTGTGAGTAACTTCCCAAGGCTAACTACTTACCAATGCACCACAAAAAAGGATAGTTTAAAGATCTTATCTAGAATATGCAAGTGACTAGGGGATGTCCTCATTATGCGCTAAGTATGTGAGGTAAGAATTAGTGAACTAAATCCCATCTACAAGCATGTGTTCATGGTCAAGTCTAATTCCACTTCACCTTGACTCCTTATGCAAAGGGGTGCCAAGGCTATGCCAAGACACAATGATGGATCCTTGGAGGTAAATCTTTCACTCTCCCCACTTTATATACCTCACCGAAACATGTGGTTCAATTCATCTCCTAAGGTGATGAAATCCTTAGGAAAAACTGCTAAAAGAAAATAAATCTAAGTGTTTTTTATCTCCAAGGTCACCTTGTAGTGTGAGAAGAGATCATACACACTTAGATTCTTGGTATTGACACAATAAAAAGTAAACTAAGAGGTGTTTTTGATCTTCAATATCACCTTTCGATGTGAAGAGAGAGAATACAAACCAAATAACTTACACAAACATGGAAAATAAGATTAATTGACCCTTAAGGTAGAAGTGTGCAACTAGACTAGTGATAAAACAATGATGTTAGTAGTTTGATAAAAATGGTCTTTTGTCGGACAAACCAGGATACTAAGAGGGGGGTGAATCAGCATTTAAACAGACTTCAAATCTCCAGAGCAAATTAACACTTAAGCATTACAAAATCAACATAAACATGAAAGATCAACACAATGTGCAACAACACATAACACCAAATGTATGTGGAAAACCCAAGAAGGGAAAACCATGGTGAGGATTAACTCACAATATATGAAGCTCAAAATTACAACTTTGTTTTAGGGTTACACCCTGTATACACCTAAAAATGGCTAAGTTGAATTAAATAAAGATTTAATGTTTATTTTATTCCTATTCATTTGTCAATGAATAAATTCACTAATTTATTTATGTGATTCACATCATCATAATTCTTCAATAAATCAATTCTTCTAATGTCATCCCTAATTAAATAATTCTAAATTATTTAATCAATCATCTTATCCTAAAGTCTTCATTCCATAATTCCACATCATCCAATCCACCTCATCATGTTGTACACACAATTAAATATTTTAATATTTAATTATCTAATTTCCCTCACCCACATGTCCTATTATTCCTCTAACCATTCCTATTCTTAAGGATATGGTCTCTCCATGTCATTTTGGTCAAAAGACACCTTGAGACACTTGTCCCATAAGTCCCTACTTTCCTTCCAACCATCCTACAAACAAGGTCTCCTTCTTTGTCCTTCACTCTATGGTCTTGGTGAGCCTTGTGACATGTGGCCTCATGTCACACCTTTCTCTCCACCATGTCAAGGTGAGAGGAATATCCTCCATATTTCTCTCCCTCATCCCAACTAATCAAATCTGAACCATACACATCACAAGACTTCTTCTTCACCATTGAGATTGTGACACTTGGAATTGTCCCCTCCTTGGCCTATAAAAGGAACCCTCATTCCCGCATTTCAACAATCTAAGAGCTTTTGTAATCTTACTCTACAGAAATTCTACCAACGTGCCTTTGGTAAAGTATCCTCATTGCATTTGCATAATCTCATTATCATCACAATCATCCAACCATGGCTTCGTATCTCCATTATCCATCTTCATAGAGTTGCATTGTAGTTTAATCTTCATTGCATTATCCATCTACAACCATTCTCCTATTGTCATCTTCAACAACAAGGAAGTACATACTTCTAAGAGCTCAACTCATTCATAAGATCAATACGAGATAGGCCACAATGGAAGCTACGAGGTGATTCAGTCTATGAAGGTAATATCTTTGTTTATTGTATTTGCATCAATTTCATTGAGTTATTGGATAGTAAGTAGTTTAATAGTGTTGTTCATATTTCCTCTAACACAACCAAAGGAAGTAATTGCTCCCTGCAAACTTTGTTTTAGGTCTACAACCCAAGGAAGCTACAACTCCCTGAAGAAAGGTTTTAGGGTCACTCCCAAGGAAGCTACAACTCCTTGCAGACTTTGTTCTAGGGATACAACCCAAGGAAGAAACCACTCCCTAAATTGAGAACTAACTCAGAAATGATTACAGTATGACAGTCCTTCTACTGCCTAAAATTTGACATTGAAGCTCAAACCTTTGATGATTGCAATTCTGCCTCTTTTGATGATTAGATCAATTAGGCACACTCTTCACTTCCCTCTTGTCACAAAATTGTCTTCAAGATGCATTAGGACAACCTCTAACACTTTTGCTCTTTCTCCTTCAGTCGTACATCACAATGCATATGATATTTATATTCTGCTCTTCACCCTCTCACCTTTTAATTTTCACAACCATACCCCACCTAGATCAACTACGTTCACAATATATACATGATATTACATTGATTACATTGCAAGTCAGCCAATACAACAAGAATATTACAATTTACAAGTTGGCCAGAGGTTACACATCATGAAGCATGCAAAGGACAAGCCATATCATGAACTACACACTACTCCAAGAGAAGAAACTCACCTTGTGAATCCCAACACATGCTTAACCCAGTACTAGACATTCTTCATAGCATCAACCTTCAAGAAAAAACATCTGCAGGCATTGCTCATTTGAAATAGGACAGCTTTAAGCAAGAAGCCATGAAACTTGAACCATAATGGTCACAACCATTTAAAAACCTTGTGTGGGACTAGAAACAAGAAAGATCTTCATGACATCCTTCTAGATGAGTCTTCGTGACTCATATAACATCCTCAGCTACACCTCTAACTCTGCACAATAAATATATTATGCTGCATACCTTCAAACATGTACTTTGAGATCAAATAGTCATCTGGAACATAATGTAACACACTATCTTCAAATTCTCAGCTGCAAAAACACTCTTCCAATGATCCAAACAACATGAAACTTGGAACATGCAAGGTTTGGCATTATATGAAGCTATCTTTCAATTTGTAAAGGCACAACATCAACAACATGAAAATGCAGAGCATTCTCCTAGATAGACTCCCAGGCAACATCAAGTAGTCTCCCAGGGAGCTTCCTGTAGCAAAGAATTTCATCAACTTCTAGAGACCAAAACCTTCTCGGGATAGCTCATACATCCCTAGAGGTGCTTCTAATTCCCATATTAATATATCTTCTTGATGCTTCTAATTCTCATATTAATATAACTTCATACTTAACTCTACATTAACCGAGGCATGACATCCAACCATGAACTTCAGAAACCACATTATATCTAGCATGACATCCAACCATGAACTTCATAAACCACATTATATCCAACATGACATCCAACCATGAACTTCTACATCATTCATGACATCCAACCACGAACACCATCAAACATCCATGAACATCACCATCATATGTGCAGCTATATCCCTTATCAACAACATTCATCACCACATAAGAGTGTTGACATCGATGACAACCTTATGATAGAGTTGACATCAATGACAACCTCAGGAACCATATGTGTAACATCTTTGACTAGCAAAATGCTGCAAGAAATGTGTTAGAATTGAAAAACAAACCCCTAAAAAGTAGAAAATACTATTATCCAATAGAAAAATATATGTGATAATGAGATTGCTTCTAATTTTATGATCAATTTCAACAAAAAGTTTGCTAAAATTAGAATTCGTATGCAAAAGTTATGCTAGTTTAAAGTTTGAATGCAAAGTAGGGGTTTCAAAAAATTATACCTAATTCTTGGTGAAAATTTTGGAAAAATTACCTTTCCAAGAGTGACGTTCATCAAATCAACTTTCTAATGCCTATAAATTTGCAAAAATCTTATATGTTTAGAGAAAGTTATGCAAATTTGAAAAAAATGCTATTTTAAAGCCTTGGAGAAAAAGGGTAGCTTAGGTGGTGGCACTTGGGTTGTGCAGGGGTGGCGCCACTAAGCTGAGCAACACACAGGTGGCGTGACGGTGGTGGGTTGACTAGGCGCATGTGGCGAGCATTTAGGCACCCTTTGTTGGACAAAACCTGGGGCTAAAAGCACCACAAGAGCACGGGCTAGAGATTGAAGCTAGCCCCTAGCCCTTAATATGACCAAGGGTCAAATAGCACAAGTGCGGTCATGGTTTAAGTGGAGCACCTAGTCTTTAACATGTTAATGGGGTGGGGTCCGTAGTTTGTATCACTGGGCGATAGGTCGCGGGTCACAAATGTGACCATAGAGTTTGTGAAAGGGGGTCAAGAGCTAGTAGGGTGACCAATCATGGTCACTAATGTGACCAAGGGATTGGTGGGGGCACCAATCGAATTTAAAACGTGAGGCAGACATAAATCTTTGATGGACCGTCAAATAAAAGTGTTATTAGATGAGTTTAAAAGTCCAAACCTTTGTATATGCCTACAACAGATAGGTCTAGGGGTAAAAGAGAAACCCTACATGAAAAGCACCAAACCACTAGTTAAAACCCCATAAATAAAAGAAAGGTCTAGCAGGTGAAAGAGTATTCAACTAGCGATTTAAAATATTTTATATATGTATGACTTAAAATATTAAATACAAACTAATTTTTTAACCAAAAGATTCTATTTTTTTCTCTAGTGACAGACATGTGCAAAGTGATGCAAAAAATCCATACGGTATGGATCTGTACAATTGTATAGACTATGGCAAAAGGAAATCTACAAAACACAAAAAAATTATGATGTCAAAATATATCAAATTTTATATAAATCCTAGGGTTTTTGGACCTTTTGGATGCAACCATGAGGTCCTTTTTTCCATAACATGCTCCTAGAAAAATATCTCCCTCAAATTTCTCCAAAAAAGATTTTAAAATCTTCAAGATTAAGCTAGAAAAAACTAAGATTAAACAAGGGACAAGGTCCCATCGGGTGTGCCAAAATGTGTATGATAAAATATGAAACAAAATAAGGAACAATGCATTAAGTCAAAGCTCCTATTTCATATGTAACAACACCTTCGATTGAGTAAAGAGTTAGAATAATAAAGTGAAAAACTAGAAAGCTCTCACCAAAACTAGCCCTTGTTGCACCAAGAAGTGGTGGTTGTGCTCCAATGGATTCTTGATGTTGAGATTGATTGTTGATTGCTCACTTGAATAGCATGACATTACATTCCAAAGCTATGTTATGCAAATGGATTGATTGAGGGTTGATTTATATATTTTTAGATGATATGATGGACAACTAAGATTTGATTAGAAATGGATGGCTAGGATTGAATGAGACGAATTAGGGCAAGGTTAGAAGCTTCTAAGTCATTCTATAAGGATGGATGGTTGAGATTAAATATGAATGTTTGGATAGAGGATTGAATGAGAAGAATTAGAGAAAGGATGGAAGCTTTTAGGGCTTATCCTTATGTGAATGGTTAGGATTAAAAGATGTTGTATGGAATGGATGATGGAGATGTAAGATTGGTTTGACTTTTGTGGGAGTGTCTAATTTAAATGAATCTAGATAACTCTTAGCTAGTCATGTGACTTTTTTGAATTTTTGAATTTATTTATTTGTGGATAATGGATAAGGATGGGGTTTAATTAGGATAAATAGGACATTAGACTGGGATTTATGATTTTTAGATTAATTAATAAAATAATAAAAGTAATTAGATTAATTTTATAAATATAATGTATTTAATTAGTGTAGAGGAAGTGGGAGGAAGGGAGGGCGACGTTCCACACAAAAGGTTGTTGAAAGTCTGGGGATTGGCCAAGTCAGCATATGGATTGCCACGGTGGAAGGAGCAAACCCCACTCTGTAGTCAATTGGATTTTGCTTGGGTTTAAGTGTTGGCAAGCTGTCAAATCAAATGAATATTTCTATTCTCAGTGAATGTTAGACACACTCGAGCAGATATTTGGAGCTAAATAGTCCTTTCAAAGCATGCAGACAATCATGGTTAGTTAACTTGGCAATTGGATTTGGGCATGCTTTTTAGAAACTCCATTGTTTCTAGGGGGCTCGCCTAGGATTAAAGTGGGATCTTCATTTTTCATTCCTCATTTGCATCTTGGCTTCAATGGAAGGAAGGTCAAGGTTTGTGGTTTGAGTGGCGGTAGAAGGAATGGTAAATATGGGGATGGATACTCTGATTCAATTAGAAAGCTTGGTTAGGCAAATGGCGTTCAAAGGGAAGATAACAGACCAGAGGTTGAAGCAAGTCCTACGAATCAATGATGGCCTAACCATAGTCGCAGTAACGGTAATTCTTGGCAGAGGATTCTTGGAGGGAGGTGAATTTTATAGGGTGGACACCAGCATTGCCTCTTAGTTCTTAGCAACTATTATGGATGCCGACACTACCAAGGAGGACAGAGATGAGCTAGTAAGAAAACATTTTAAAGCTTATTTAATCATTGGTTTGAAGGATGTAATTGGCGCAGCTTTGTCGAGGCTCGGGATTCCTCGACCTAGTGATTTCTCCCATCTGCAGGATCCTGATGAAGTCATAAAGTTGTTTCCTTTTCTTTTGAACATGAAAGGCTTGGCCCTTCTTGAGCACAGAGAACAGGTTGGGGTCAAGGTGAATTTTCTCAAGAAACTGTTGCATTTGGAGCTGGTGGGGGGAGAGTTTGAATGGGTCCCCGAGTTTCAAACCTTTGCGTTTAATTTAGGCTTCATGTAATTTTAGGTGGCAAGTATTCTCTAGTTTTTTGATAATCTTTTGCTTGTTTTTTGTTGATAATTAATGTAATGATCAGAAAGTCATCCCTTTTTAATAGCTGATGTAGGGATTGATTCCCATATTATACAGTTGCAGGGGAGGGTTTAGGTTGGCCTTGCGTGGTTGTTATAAATATGGATATCAGAATAAGCCTTGTGTGGCTAGTTTTTCCTGTTTGGACCCTGTGAGGTCAATTTTGGGTAGGTTTTGGTAGGGTGGTTAATTTGGGTTGTTTAGTATATGGCCCCTGCAATCTAACTACATGCATGTGTGGCAATCTCTTATGTAATTTTGAAATACTTTAATACAAACATATCTTCTTACAGAACAAAGAAATTAGTGTAGAGGAATGTATTTATCTAATTAATTAATGTAGAGGAATGTGGGAAAATTAGATTAATTAAATAAATATAATGTATTTAATTAATTTGACAATGGAAGGAATATTAAAGGGATAATCTTAATTAATTAAATAAATACAATTTATCTAATTAATTAGTGTTAGAATGAATGTATTGTTTAGGATGAGATTAGGACAATGTTGAAAGGTGTTGAAAGTGATCTGGTCAATTTTAGGTGTCTACAATACCTACTTTTGAGAACTTTGTGGTGCTAAAAAACACCATTGGGGGCCTACTATAATTAGAGAGAAGAATGTTAACTTCCTTGATAGCAGTCAAGCCCTATGGACGATGTAATAAGATTGTGAACATGTTAAACAAAGATTACAAATGATGATATAATTGTTGTAATTGAAATTGGTGTAATACTAAGACTAAGACTAAGACTAAGACTAATTTTCTAGTGACTAAATGCTCTAAATGTAAATGTTTTAACTTATTAAATTATGATTTAAATGACCTAGATGGTGTCCTTAAATATAGTGCCTAGATACACAATTTGAGACCTTTGGCACGTAAGTTGATAGGTGATAGTCATATTTCATAAATTCCATCTTAGGAAAGCATTGGATTTGAAATTCAAACTAGAAGGACTAATTCACAAGCACAATCTAGTCTAGGGAGGTAAATCATGGGCCACAAAAGGAAGGGTTGAACAACATGAAGGATGTGGGAGGAAAGAGCATTGGCCATATAAATGGGAGGAATAAAATTAGTTGTAGAGCATAGTTTAAAATTATTGGTAGGTGAATAATTAATAAGACCTTGGGGTTGGGAAATATGGGCCAACATATGAGAATATTGTGCATTTTCAACAATTTTCTTATAGCTTTGATTGTATCCATGTTGTATTGTTTAGTAAGGACTACCTTAGTAATAGCATCAATGGAAAATGAAGTGGACATATCATCATTTATGTTAGCTAATTGATTATGTAAAGATTTCCATTTATTAATCATCACTGGTTTCTTTTAAATTTTAACACTTGCAATGAATGCACCATGATCATTATATTATTCTTCTTTATTAGATTCCATCATATGGCCATCAAAGGATGTAAAAGGAATTGAGATAGTCATGGTGGTAAGGTTAAGTTTCAACCTAGTAATTTATCAAGGACATAAGGGTCTTAGGGAATATTTAAGCATGCAAAGCTAGACACAATGGATTGAAAAACTATAAGCATGCACAATGATAGGATGAAAACATAAAGTCAACAAATTCTATCCTAAAGGAGAAGTGTTTCAAAAATTATATATTCACCAAAATGTAGGGAAATAAATTACACCCTACACTAAGAAATATAGGGTCTATCCCTAATTAGATTAAAACTATATCTATAATGGAGCTAATATTGAAATAAAACCAATATCTGAGTAATTATAGATAGAGAAAATAAAACAGTCAAGAAGAGAAAGATTTCGTTTGGATTTTAGTGTGCTGTTAGTTTTAACATCTTTGGCCAACTAAGATGTGACTAAATATTGGAAACTAAGATATAGTACTCAAACAATTATCAAGAGCTTATGAAAAATAAATTATTTTGATGCCTAGGGTGAGATCACACCCATAGTCTCATCCCAAGTCACTTGGTCATCCTAGGGGTCTATCCTCTACAAATTTAATCTTTAGTATTTGCTTTTGTGCATGTAAGTTTGTATTCGAGAACTTAGAGGTGCTAAAATGCACCTTTGGAGAGAGAGAGATGGCAAATGTAACAAGATAAGATCGAGACTAATTTTTATATGAATGAATACTCTTAATATATATGGTTCTCGTTATGAATTGATGATCCTAATTCTCTAGGATGATATCCTTACATATGATTCCTAGGTACACAATGTTACCCTTCTACCAATAATGAAAAAAGAGACCTTATCCACTATCTACAAATTCATGGTGTTCTTTGCCCTTAATTTCCCTAAAACCCTTGTATAACCCTTGATGCACATAAGTGTTATTTCATTAAGCCTTTAGATTGCACTTTATTCTATTTTAAAAGTGACTTGCTAAACTAGTTAATATTTCACTTAAGTGCCCTTGTTAGTCACATGAAACTAACCACTTGGAGAGTGTTCAATATATCACTAAGTGGGAACTTTTGGTTGCATATTCACTCACCACTATTCATTAAAGTGTTTATAAACACTAATAAATCATGTTTAGCACCAACTTATTAAGTCTTTGTTCTTATCAAGAAGGGCCATTAGGTTCCTTTTCTATTTTAAATACTACAAAGAAATAGACTAGGTGAAAACATTCCATTGTAGCTTGGAGTCAATCAAATCAACCACCCCTCCACATGTGGTAGTTTCTCAACATGTGACCCAATAATATTTGACCTTAGACTATGATTCAACATTTATCGCTACCCTAGTCATTCAAGCAAGTTGGTGGTTGTGTGGCTATTTCCTATTAGCTAATTGGCTCCAATTCCCTCATATCTACATGTGTCACAAGGAAAACTAGATTGTCTATATCTACTACTTGATGTTTAGATTATGAAAACAATAAATTTGGCTTATGTAGAACCTATTGGCATTCCCCCATTGGTTTGCAATATCTTATGTGGTCCCTTTCTTGCCCAATCGCCATCTTGCCTCTTATGAGGTCATGAAAAATTATATAGCTGAAGTCCTTGGTACATAGCACTTTCCCATTGTATTATAATTGACTATTGATAGTGGAAAGTCATATTTTCCCAAACTTTGAAATCAACATGCCCACTATATTGTCAATTAAAATTTTACTTTATGACCAACTATTCCCATTGTTTCACTTTTTGAACCATTTAACTGACATGACCAATTCATCCTCTTGACTCTATACATGAGTGTCATTAATGAATACTCAATTTATATTATTATGACAAAAAATGTAAATTTTCTTGTGACTCAATGAGATCTTGGACTCTTCATGTGCCCCAGCTATCAACTCATTATCCACTACTACAACCTTTAAAGAATTCAACTCAAGAAGTCAAACTTCATGTAAGCTCAATCTCTAAGTCTTGCCCTATTTTATGATATGCTTGTTGTGTCACTTGGGATTTCCATTTGCTAGTTAGGGTTTTAGGTATGTCATTAAAAAAATGTTTTCCAAATTATTCTATAGATTAGTCATGTTCCCTATGCCAAAATACTTAGAACTTGCATCTAATGTAAGTTTACCACTAGAATTGCCATAAACCCTAGTTCCATTCCAAATGTTTCCAATATCACAAAATGTTAACCAAAAGAAACTCTCAAGACCTTGTATGAATCCTTCCCTAAGCCACCAAGAAATTATAAAATTCAATTGGGAAGGGTGTGATGTAGATCATTTGGAAGATACAAAGACATATAACAAAGAACTAGTTACCTTGAAAATAGGCTGACAATTGTTCAATATTTTCTTTAAGCAATCCTTTGATACTCTTTGTGTTAGGAAAAAGGTGTTGTTTTATACACCTCGCACAAGAAAGAAATATATTAATTATGTAAAATAACTATTTACTTGTGGTGCATATTTATTGATGTGTTTCACCACATTATAATTAATAGATACAAATGTATAAAATACTAAGAAGTCCAACATGCTCTCCAATGAGCATCCTCCAAGATCACATGTCCCCAACAATGTTTTAGCACCACCCAACTATGTGGCACCCTCAGGCCCATCCCACTATCCTAGGAGACGATCGAATTGGGTACAAGCACAGTCATACAAACAAGGAGTACATGGCAACATTCACACCAATCAAATGCATACAACATCACATGTGGAAATTCATGCCAACTCAAAACATATAAGATATTAATGTGGCAACCACACCAATCAATGCATATATAAATGATCATAGATCTTATTGAATACAAAATTTGACTAAAGGGAAGGACGAGGATCCTAGAGATAAGACAAGGAGTGTCATCATAGTAGCACAACAATTATGTAGGCTATACTAAATTACATTCACCAACTTCCAAGAGTTGTGACATGTCCTTCATGACCAAGATGAACCCATATTAGACATTCAATTAAGGCACGAGTATCTTTATTAATATTTTACTAACCCAATGTGTATTATGTTATCACTTAATTAAAACTCCCCCGCTCTACCTTCATGTACCATTCTAGATTGCAGCAAGTAGTGAGAGCCCACTCCTTTCTTACTATATACCTCAATCCTAAAAATCCAATGCTTGGAATTTACAATTTGGATGTGGCATATAAATCAATGCAACAATTTTCATGACACATTGCCAAGAGATGCAAAATTCTAAAACATTAAAGAGACAAATCTTCCTATAAAATAAAACATTTGTTTAAGATCTAAAATTCAATTTTTTATTTCTAAAATTGAGAAAAAACCATAAAAGCCCCAAATTCACTTTTGATGACATTGAGCATGTTGGGTTTTCTCCCAAACTAGATGCTCCCCAATTATCCCTACAAGGTAGCCATCACTCATCAATAGGATTCTTGGGCTAGGGACCAACAATACAGGAGATAGACTCTATAAATATCTCCTCTCCTTCTTTAGGCTCTACAAAACCTAGGGGGCTATTCCCTATTCAGCATCTATAAAATATATTTGTAAAGCCATCGAGATGTTGATACAAAGCAGATAAATCCTCTCTAATGAAGACCACAACTATAAAATAAATGCAAAGGGGCTAGCTTTGGGCCTTATGTTCAATTGTGAATAAGAGGATTTTGGGTCCTAAAACTACTTCTAAATCCTAAAAGTTTGTGAATAGTGTCTGATTTTTATTTTATTTTTGTATTTGGATGCAAGACATGGATTTTGAATCATAAGATCAACACAAGAACAGACTGGTGCCTATCTCAAGGCAGGGAGTCAACTAGATGTATATATGTGAATGATTATCATTAACCTACAACAATGATCAGGTTTTAAGGGGTTCTTGTTAGTATTTGCCTTACAAATACTACCCAAGACTGAGTATTCAGTTATCCATGCTTGCAAACATCCTTACTGCAATATATTCTTTGCAACACTTAACCCAAAACATTTGATTTGTTCCTTGAACAAAAGTAAAAGATTAAGCATTCAACACAGAAAACCCATGTTCCAGGACCCTAAATAACCCTTAGCTATTCAGATTTGAAAGAAGAACACACACAACTTGGAGATAGATAACAGAATACATGTCATGAAGCATTACTGATTTAAAACAACATAAAATTGATAAGATTTATGCATAAGACACTCAACATACAACTCATAAACTTACAACACAATAGATAGAACAACCCATAAAGCTTTGTATCTTTATTACTTCTCCAAAATTTCCAAGTCTTCAATAACCACTATAGAATGGCCCTGAATCCCTTTTTAAAGGGGCAACAAGCTTCCGGCCACCTACATTCTGACAAACTAAAAATGAAACAATCAGATCCTTACAGATTTTTAAATAAACAATTAGACCCTCAATAAATTTCAGTAGCTGATGCAGTCAGATTCTTTGAAGAAAATTTGCCGGTGAAGCAACCTCAACCTCGATTAGATGAGAATATTTAATATCATGCCTAGGTCACGCCAGAATTTCATTAATGCAGAGTGGACACCCGCGGGAATGGCGCTAACAAACAACTGCCTCAAGTTTAAACCTCAACTGCTGATCTGGGTCTATCTTTCACTAGATTGACGCCTTGGAATGCTTAGGGAATCCATGTCAAGATTAAAAATCCATATCAGCATCGTTGAAAAGTCCTCTGCTAATGAGATCACGCCAGCAGGACGCATTCCCCCTACTGACCCTTCCTTCCTTTTCATCAAATCTAGACACGTGGTGCAACATTGCAGGGAAAAGTGGGCCATCATCCTTAGGTTCTGAGCGGTTGCACGTTCCTTCTGTGCATCAGTTCTCGCCACGTGGCACCATATCGTGACCTTGCAGTCGAAGATGGCCCACTACCTTTAGGCTCTATGTGGTTGCACTAAGCCATCCATTTGTCCCCTCTTTACTTGCTTTGCGCCCCCTTATCTCTTGCCACGCGTCGCAATTCCAGGCTTGGGAGGTAGAAAGCGGGCTATTTTCCTTTTGGCTCCATAGAATTCCTCCACGTGTCCACCTTATCATGCCAACACACAAGATATTCTATCTTGTAAAGTTCCCCTTGTGTGCTTGCACAACTGTTAGGTTTCATCTTTTCTTTTCGACACTTGGCACTTCATCGCAGCATCGCGGGAGGTTGATGACGTCATTGCTGATGCGACGCGACGGTGTGATATCCATGTATGTGGCACCCCGACCTCCTAAAGACTTTAGACTTGAGATTTTATGTTGCGAAGGGAGATAGGAGGTAATGCTAGGAAGGGGGCTGGTCAACTCACGGGCTTCAAGACTTAAGGTCATGACTTAAAGGATCGATAACCAGCTATAAACAGTCAACATAAGAATATAACGATAAAGTGCATGACCTAAAGAAAAGGGACAAAGGGTTTTCAAGATCGAACACTTAGAAATTTTTAAACCTAAAACCCTAACCCTAAGGGGGGGAACCACCAGGACAAAAATTCATAAATTTTTATTTTTAAAATTAGAATAATTTTCAAGGATTCAAGAGTGCCCTTTTGCTCCAAAAATGCACAACAACATACTTTTTCCAATCAAATTTTTAAAATTTTATAAAATACAAACTTTAGAAAATTTTGCCATAACTTGGCCTTGAAATGTATATTTTCAAAATTAAAAATACAAAATTAAACTATAAATTTGAAACCTAGATCATTCCTATAGCATGTTGCCATATGTCTCGACCGGGGCATGGAAAAAAGAAGAGATTTCATTTTAAAAGTAAATTTAAACACGAAGATTACCTCTTCTCAAACTTGCAACAATGGAAGAAACCTCCACTTGAGAAAACACACACCAACAAACACTCCTTCAACTTGTAACCAATCTCGAAGCCATTCGAGAACAACCCCATCCTTTCATTTCCATTCCCCAAACATTTTAGACTAATTTCTTTTCCAAGGAGGAAGAGAGAGAGTTTTGAGCAAGAAAATTACAAAAAGAAGTGCATGAAAAACAAGTTATTTCCCCCTTTCATAATTCAACTAAACCTCTTTTCACTTTTTCCTTCATTTCCCACTAAAATTGGATATTTCCAAAAATGTCCTTTTGAAGGAAATAGATAATTTAAATAAAATGTATGTATTTTCTTTTCTTTCAAATACTTAGCAATTACCTTTACACAAATTTAAATAAAGCTAATGTATCACAAATAGCTTACTAATATTTTCCAACTATAATGCAAATTATTCTAGTTCCATAAAGCAATTAAATTCACTTTAATTTTCTTTTCACCTAAAATAATAATAATATAGTAGACCTTTTTCTACTAAAGTACAATTAATATTATCGTTTTGACACAAGCATTAAATATTCCATAAACATAGAAAACATGCATTTCAAAATAAATTTAAATGCAATGCAATAAAATAAAATAAACACATGCAAAGAACTCACACATTTCACACACAGGCTCCAAAATTGCCATCAATTTAGATCCAATTTTACACAAGGATTGACAAGACTCATCTCATACTCAAACCAAGTGAGATAAAGGTTAACACACATATGTTTTACCCAAATATGACCATCTCCAATATAACCACCATTGGAGAATAACCCTATACCTACACAATCAAGTCAAACACCAGGTGTACCTGCTCCACATAATAATAGTTGAAGCAACATAATCCACCCAACGCGGTTTAAATCATAACATGATATTAAGTCATCACATCTGACTGTAAATTATTTATGACTAACATGATATAAGAAACAAGATGCATAATTAGTAGTAAAAATAGTGAAGTTGAAACACTGTAATGATCTAACATTTAAAGGAACAACATATGCATCCCATAATGCATGGTCAAAAATCTAATGGCAATACAAAACCTCATTGGGAACACACTGATGCTCATATACAACATCTCCACAAAGCATCCAAAATACACCATCATAACACCTCGATGGTAGAATAGGCCTCATTAGAAAGTTTGATGCAATGGATCATAACACATGAAACACACAATACACCAATAAAACACTCGATACATCATATATCATATAAATTGAAAAGCACACAAGGCATGCACACTAATGGGCATTATAGTTCTTCACCAAGACAAAAATGTTCCTTTAAATCTACTATTTCATTGTCTTGGCAATTTTCGTCACAATGTCTTTCAAATTCATTGTAATCTAAAATTTCAAAATCCTTAGAATCATTGCCTCATACTAGGTAGTGTTCAACATTATGTGCTTCATTTATCTTGCAATTTCAAAACTCCTCCTATTCAATCCATTGCTTTATATCTTTTGCTATACTTCTTCTAATTCTTAGCAATCTCCTCAACCATCTTCGACATTTCCTTATATTGATGTGGTTTCCATGCAAAGAAATTTGTGATTATCATCTTCATTTTGACATTGTACACCTTCCTTTTAGCATTATATGTTCAGCTTATATGTTTGTGGCCTCCAATGATGCATTAGAGGAATTTCATTTGCAATTACAATCAAATAAATCATCCCTTAAGAACCTTTATATGAGCACCTTCTCCATGTATTAAAGGTTGCATCCCTTAGCTAGTATGAACAACCTTTCTCATCACGCCCATATTTACAACCCCAATCTTGAGTTTGTAACTTTTAAGAAATTCTCCTATCAAGAGATTGATATTTAGATTTTGATGTAAAAAGGTTGTAGATCACCACCCACATCGACCCACAAAAATAATATTCTTTGTAGGATCTTCTCTTTCAACTCTACGTTACTTTATTTCAGAGCAATTTAAATCAGAATTTGATTCCCCTTCATCTTTACAATAGCTGAGTCATGTGAATTTTGACTCTTGTTTTATCATGTATAAATGGCAATTTACCTATTAACCTTGCTTACATATCCTTCCATGGCATCTTCATCAAGGGACTTTGTAGAATCTCCTAATACCATTCATGTTTGAATAGGGGTTTTTGCACTTCTCCTAGCAGAAACTTTGGCTAATGTCTTTATAGAATCATATTCGACTTTTGGTCACTAGAATTTTTTGTTCTTTTGGAAGTCCTAAATGTTTCATTTACGTAAATTTGTCTACAACCACTTCAAAACCCTCTCGTGTTCGATGGACTCATCACTCTTATAATGCAAACATCTTGCTTTGTGCATATAACCTTAAATTCAACACCTAAAACATGTGTGATGTTAATGACTAGTAGTTATTATATTTTTACCTAATGAATAGATAAAAAATACCTCTTTTCACAAATCACATAAAAAACACTCAATCACAGGTAAATACACAAAAATAAATAACTTGATGCTATGTAAGATTCCGACTTTTTTTTAAAGATATTTTTGAATAACTCAATAAAGATATCCCAAACAATAGGTCTAAACACTTCAGGAGTATGAAGTTAAACAGCATCACTCCTCAGCGAGTCGTTGCATGGTTTTCAATATTAATTTGGTCATAAGGTACGGACCGATCTCTTCGGAAATCCTAAAATTCAGCCGTGTGACAATGCTGAAATTCAAAAAAATAAAAATAAAACAACAGTAATAATTTTTAGCCCACTTTGGTTTTTTTTGTTTCCCTACTGCTGTAGTGTTTGTTTGGCCGATAAGAACTCTCGTGTGATGCTGTTTTTGCAGTGTTTTTAGGGTTTGTACAGTCGAAGTTGTTTAGAATATGGAGATACGCCTGGCATCAACCCTGGTACACAGGGTGATTTGATTTTGGTATTTTACAATGCTTGTTATTTAAAATCTTTTCTCCTCGGCTCTGGTATGCGTTTGAGGTTAATTTGATTTAGGCCTAGTTACAAAGTGCGTGAACTACAAACAAGTATTTGGCTTCAAAGGGCAGACTGACTTATGAATATTATGCATTCTATTAAAAATCTGTTATATAAAACTTGAAATTTTTTATGTCACACCATTTAAGAAAATAAAATAAAAATATTTCTTTTTATAATACACTAGTAGGATTGTGAACTCTTTAAAGTAGTTTCCTTAGGGATGGAAATGCAGTTCAGGAAAACGCCAACATTGTGCAGAGTCAAGAACCTAATTTTGCAAACGAGGAAATGAGTTGAGCTGGAAACCAATAGAAAGAAAGATAATTAACGCTATATAATTATTTTAAGAAAACTATACACTTTATTTTCTTCAGTTAATTTTTTAATGTTATTTCAAATAACATATATTTGCTTTTCATCTCACAGGCAGAGAATAAGTTTACATTTACGCCAAATGATCCAAGGTCATCCTCTGCCCTTTTAAAACCATAAAAGGTACAAGTTTTTCCAGTTTCTTTCTCCTTTGCTTGGTTCATTCTTCCGTTTTTGTCTCGGATCAATTGTTTCAGTTAGTGATAATCACCTAAATGCTGAAAATGGAGGAATACACATATTGATTTGCATCAGAATCTAGGGCACAGTAGAATTCAAAGATATTTAATCAGTAAATTGGAGTATTCCATGGAGAAGTGTTCCCTGCCCTCTGGGGCTGATCTGAACATTTTGAGATGTGGGCATGCAGAGAAAAATAAAAAGAAGAAGTAAAATAATATTTTTAGTCAGTTTGATTTATTTGTTTCCCTATTGCTATAGTGCTTGTTTTGCCAATAAGAACTACTATCTGATGCTGTTTTTGCAGTGTTTTTGTATGTCCACAAAATAAGGAGGTAAAAGGGGAAGCGTGTTTAGGGTTTGTACAGTTGAAGAATTATTAAACATGGAGACACCCCTGGCAACAATGCGTGCCACATACAAGACTAAAGTGAAGGACCCTGGCACACAGGGTGTTTTGATTTTGGTATTTTACAATTCTTGCTATACGAAATCTTTTCTTATTGGCTCTCGAATTCATTTGGGGTTAATTTGATTTAGGCTTAGTTACAAAGTGGGTGAACTACAAATAAGAATTTGGCTTCAAAGGGGCACACTCACTTACGTATATTATGCATTCTATTAAGAAATTGTTTTATGCAATTGAAATTTTGCACGTCACACCATTTAAGAAAATAAAATAAATTTTTTCTTTTGTTAGGATTGTGAATTCTGTAAAGTAATTTCCTCAAGAGATAGGGATTGAAATAAAGTTTAGGAAAACATCGTCATTGCACAGAGTCAAGAACCTAAGTTTGCAAACGAGGAAAGGAGTTGGGCGCTAAATCAACAGAGAGAAAGATAATTAATGCTATATAGTTATTTTAAAAAACATTTTATTTTCTTCAATAAATCTTTTAAATAACATACATTTTATTTTCTTCAATTAATTTTTATATGTTACTTCAAATAACATATTTTTGCTCTTCATCTCACAGACAGAGAACAAGTTCACATTCACTCCAAATGATCCGAGGTCATCCTCTGCCCTCAAGCTTGATGTGAATTTTAAAACCATAAAAGGTAAGAGTTTTTCGAATTTCTCTTTCAGCTTGTTGCATTCTTCTGGTTTAGCCTTGGATCAGTTGTTTCAATTAGTGATAATCCCCTAAATGCTAAAAATGGAGATTACACATGTTGATTTGCTTCAGAATCTAGGGCACAGTAGAATCCAAAGACATTGAATCAGTAAATTGGAGCATTCCATGGAGAAGTGTCCCCTGCCCTCTGGGGTTGATCTGAACATTTTGGGCATGTGGGAATGCAGAGGATACATCCCTCTGCCTCTTCATTTTTTCTGCATTGTTTCATGTCCTGAGATTTGTCAGAGATTTTCTGGCTTCCTGACATTTAAGGGGGTACCTGGGTACATTGTGTTTTCTCTGGGACATCAAGAGACATTCCCAATCTGCTGAAAGCATCCCAGGGATGTCCTGATGTTGTTTTAAAAAACAGAAGAAAAACCTTTGGGAAAATCGAGATGAGGGGTCATTTTAGAGCAGTTATTTTCATGATCATTAATAATACAACGATCAGATATTTTTATTTACCAATTTCATATTTGTATTTCAGTGTTTTACTCAATTTTTGAGTTCATTGGCCAACATTGAATGTTCATTGTTCAATGTCATAGACATTAATGTTATTTGAATTTTATCTCTGTAGAGTGTTTAACACTTGGATTTTGATGGTGAATACAGTTTTGAGGATTCAATCCTTCCGCACTTGAATTATAAGTGGCTTGCCACAGCCTTTATTAAATTTTCTAGTCAGAACATTTTATTTTTTATTTTTGATTGAATAAAATGGAAAGAAACTTTATTAAAACATAAAAATTACATACTATAATATTACTAATTGACGTATGCTCAGAAGTACCAGACCCTAACATGTTGGCAGCAACATACCCATAACAGATGAGCCATATTAACTATAACTAGAGCAGGAACAGGTAAGGACCATTGGGATCATGACATAAAAACACTGATAGGCAGACAAAAAAAAGAGGGTCCACCGGTAGCTACACTCTCAACAAATATAATACATGAGCTTGTACAAGTGCACCAAGTTACCTTCCCAGAAACAGACTCTGAGGGCACATGAAATCACCCTGAAAATAGAAAATAATATTAACGGAAGCATTTCTCAGACCTGAACTATTGCCTCCCACAGAACCAACATTAATCTTACTAAGTAACTAAACTGACTATTAGGCGGTTGCTGTTGTTGATTGCCTATCTCATATTCCTTATCATTCTCATAGAGCTTTTGTAGGATGTCAGCATTGAATAAGACCTTTGACAATGCTTGATGCTTTTTGGCCACATGATCCTATTATACCAGACATTCCTCACTTCTCACAAATTCCAATTTTGATGGTATGTTAGGAAATCTGGCTAGAACTTCCTTGTTGAAGTCTGGCATGAATCTTCTTCTTGTGTTGGCTTTCTCAACTGCATTCTGCTCTGATTTATTGCTGTCTTATGTCTCAGGTTCAGTCATGCCAGCCTGGTTGTTATTATTCCTAGGTCCTCCGACCATTGCAATATGCAGATTAATTATCTGATCCATCTGTTGTCTGTAATTTACACAGCAGAAGCCACCTCAGAAACTGTTTTTTTGGTCGATTGTTGCTATTGTTTGACTTCTGGAAGCACCACTTTTTGCACTCGAGCAACATATCAATTTTGTTGAAATGCAAAGTCTTAATGACCTCATATTATGCTGCAGGGTGGCGGTGTTAATTGGGTTCAGACTTAAGATGATATTTTTTGGTGTCCCAGTCATTAAAGTCGACAAAACTCTGCCAGACATATCCAGGTTTCTGTAATGTCCCCTTTTCGAAATGAAGCCAAGTTGAAATCCAAATGCTCATTATTCATTTCCCGTGGGCCTTGGGAATTTTTCTCTAGGAAATGTGTCATGCCTCCGACAAAAGAGTCATATTTTATTAAGACAAAGATTAAAACCCATCTGCCAGCATAAGACAAGGCTAGCGCTAGGAGACAAAAAAACAGTCAGCGCTAGAGGACAAAACCTTAACTAAATGTTAAACAAAAGGCAGTGGTTACATTTAAAAGGGAACGGATGTGTGTAAGAGGTGCGACTCCTTACCATGAAGGGTATAAAACAAGGATCCAAAGAATTTGAAGGCATCAACAGATCAGCAAGAAAATACATCTAAGGCAGAGATAAATCTGCAAGGAATATATCAGCAGTGATATATATATATATATGCAATAGTTGATGACAGCAGAAGTATAATATATATAACAGCAAAGTATATATTGCAGTTATTTGGACTGAACTTGTCAAACAGTCAAGAGGTACTTTATATGAATAATCTAACCAATACCCAAGCAATTCATTTTGAGTCACGGAGATGTTTTGTAGGTAGGAAGGATAGCCCTTCCGAGTTCACGAGGGGTGAGTGGATGGGGTGTGCCCCCCTCATGCTCTCATCAAGTTGGCCAAGTAGTGAGGGTGTGTGGCCCTACCATGCATGGTTTGGGGTGTGTGGCCCTACCATGTTCTTGAGCCTAATCAAGTAGGATGTGCTTCTTGAGCTTGATCAAGGAGGGTGTTCCTCCAAGGTGAACTGGGACCTGCAAGGCAGGGTGTTTGGCTCACTTACATGCTCTCGGCAATATTGAGGAGGACCGGCCTTAATATTGCTACCTACATAGACTCCTAAGGTTTCAGTATTAATTGGCTTGGGGAATTGTGGATTGAATCAAATATTGCTTATGTTATAATGTCTTGATCTCATTATTTATTAATTTATGTAGTATTGATCTCATTAATGATGTTATGATGTATTGAATCTATTAGCTATGCTCTCATATATATATTCATAATTTATGGATTTTTTTATATTTCTAATGTCCCTTTTTTAGTGATTATTATTGTTGCAGGTTAAGAAATCCGGAATATCCCAAAAGGGGACATTACAAAATGAGATAATAATTATAATAAAGAGGGCCTCAAATAAAGTTAAAATATAAAATAAGAAGGTCTCTTATAATTAAAGTTTGTTGCAAATAATTCCTCTCAAATATCAATCAAGGTTCACGAAGGAAATACGAAGAGGCATGACTTTTGGAGGGAAACTCTATTTAAGAGAGACCAAGCAAGGAGAAGAAGGCATATTGATCAACCATTCTATTTTCTGATTTCTACTCGTTGTTGGAGCGTTGGACTTTGGTTCAATTAACTTGAGGACAAAAACCCTCTAGGTCTGGAATTGGAGGACAAAAACCCACAATTCCTTGGAGTGATTTCACACAGAGATCACCATTGTGCATAAATATTCGTCTGTGTAATAGGTCGACTGTTAGTGATTCATTGTGGTACCCTTGGGAATTAATTCTTGATGTCGAAGGGTATGAAATATGTGATTGTGGTGGATTATCCATTGTTGTATTGTTGACTGCGACTGTGTATGTAGTTAAGGGTGCAATTGGACATTGTGGTTGATAGTGGAGGCTATCATTGGTAATCCAGTCAATGGGAACATGGGATTCATGTGATTCGGCTGCCCTTATTAGAACTGACTAAGATATTGAATGGTCTCGGGGCTGCTATCTCTAGAGCTGACTGGTTCTCACATTTGATTTGCGGTTGCTTCCATTTAGAGCCGACTGGAAGATTCATTGCTGAATTTTTTTCACTGAGCTTGCAATCTGACCGCTCCCACAAGGGCCTAAACCGACCTGTTTTGGGGTCATAATTGGTTATTGAATAAAGGGCTTTCTTGTAGGAGTGTTCAAGCGGAGGAGCACAGGTAGGAGATGTTGGAGGAGGTAGGAAGAAGATGAGAGCAGTATCTCTGCAAATTATTTGTAAGAAAGTGGTGTTCCTGCTTGTATAATTAAAGTGGTATCCCTGTAGTATGTAAGGGGAGAGGGCCTCGTTACCAATGCTCACTAATTGATTTGAAAAGAAAAGCATTTATAACTTTATATTATATAATACCATGCTCAATGAATAAAATAGATTCCATCCTAATTTTATCTCTAAATTTGACAAATTTATCTCAACCATGTGGTTTAGTCATTATTTTAGCAACCTGGTCTTTTATAGTACAATAATAAAGACAAACTTCTTCATTATAGACCAATTGGTAGATGTAATGGTGATGGAACTTCAATATGCTTGGTTCTAACATGATAGATTGGATTCTTCACTAGCTCGAGTACACTTTGATTGTCATAGAAAAGTGAGGTTGATGTTGTTTGGTCAAGTTGGAGATTGACCAATATCCTCTGTAACCATATCGCTTCACAACTTGTGCTAATGCTGGTCTTATATTTTGCTTGTGTGGAAGATAAGGCAATTGTATGTTGTAGCTTGCTTCGCCAAGAGATTACTCCTGAACCAAGAGTAAAAACATCGCTGGTTGTAGACTTTTGAGTCTCAACTGATCTAGCGCAATTGGAATCAGTATATCTAGATAGCATGAAATCTATAGATCATCTGTAAACAATGCTGAAGTCTAAGGTCCCTTTTTACATATTGAAGCACTTGTTTTGTAGCTTGTTAATGTTCTTCTTGTGACTTGGACATGAATCAAGAAAGACAACTCACTGCAAAATGTAGGTCTAGTTGAGTGGTAGTAAGATAAATCAAATTGCCTACTAATTGATGATACATGGATTCAGTGACTAGTGGCAAATCAATGTAAGTTTAGAGTTTTATTCCAACTTCCATAGCTGTAGATGTTGGATTACACTTAGTCATCTTGAATTTTTCTAGGAGTGCCTTGGCATATTTGTTTTGTGAGAGAAAAATAGCATGATCAAGTTGTCAAAATTTTACACTAGAGCAAGAATGTAGAGGCCAAGATCTGTCATGTCAAAAACAGAAGAAATTTAAAATTTACTTGTTGAATGCCATTGGACCCACTCCCTATGATGGCAAGATTATGGACATAGACAATCAAGATCACAATGTCATCACCACTGAATTTGATGTAGAGATTGGGATCAAAATAACATCTAAATCTTGAATTGCTAAAATGTAGATCAATTTTAAAATAGCAAGCTTGAGGAACCTGCTTAAGTCCATACAAGGCTTAACCAACTTACAAAGCAAATGTTCTTTTCTAGAAACTTAGATTCCTTGTGGCTGAACCATTTAGACTGTAAGAAACCACCCTAGCTTCGAACCAGTTTTGTCAAACTCCACATATATAATCATGCAGGCATTCCGTCAAACACTTGCATAGTAATGGTTTTCAATGTGCTTTGGATGTATTTAGGTATGGGATTATTTAAAATGCAATTTGAAACAATATTGATTCAAACAGAAACCCCACAATGCATATATTTATCATGAACAATTTAACAAACACTTTGCATGTATAAGAAATATCCAATAATAAGAATTCTAACCTCAAGCTCCAGCATTGTATATTGATATTTCATTGTTATGATTGCTGTTACCACTCAGAATTACAACAGCTGTGCTATTATATTAAATAATGATGACCCATTAAGACCCTATGCTGCTATCATGCCAATATGTACTGCTGTAGACATCATGAAAGTACAGAAAGAAGTGTTGATCGCTGGACTGGGTTGTTACAGGTGCTGATGAAGGACTGTAGCAGCTAATGACAGTCAAGTTTCATGCTCAAAACAACCTTCTAAGTGCTGATACAGGCTCCCATCTCATAGCCACTCAGCCTGCCCTATTTGACACCTCAAATAACATTAAAAGAGAAGTCAAAACCCTTGTAAATATTTGTGACAAATTCCTCTAATATGCTGTAATACTGTAGCGTTTACTGTAGCGTGGCACTGTTCACGCCACTGTAGCATCCTTACATCAAATTCTGATCTGCATTAATTATACTTTGAAACTCTTGAAAATACTTGCAAATATCTTCACCAATGTGCACAAATTGGACCTCTGAATGAAGCCCACAAATAAGCAGTTCTTCAATGGATCTTTCACCACCTCAAAATGCAAAAATCAAAGAGAGTTTTCGTTCTCAATGACCAAATAGTGCAGAAACCCTAGCACTTCTTCTCACAGCCATCACACCAAAAAGCATAAGTATCAAATGATTGAATAATGAATTTTCATTTGCCTTTTGAGTCTTTATATACCCTCAATCTCCTTAATAACTTTTAATTCCACTTTCAAATCCACTTTAGGTTTTTAATAAAAACTTTATTATAAGTCTCATAAATGGGTGTACCTTTTCCATAAATTCATTAATGACTCATTGACTCAAAATGGCCCCACTTATAAAGTTAAATCATAACTTTATAATATACCTTTTTAATCATTTAAGTGGCTCCAAACTCAACATTGAATTATAAAGTTAAATGATAACTTTATAATATATCATTAATAAATACAATATCATTAATGCCACTTAAAATAATTATAACTCCTTAATTAAACATCATTTTCCAATTTCGTTTGAACCTGGGGTTTCACCATGGTACCCTCTATGCATCCAACCAACTTACCAAAAATAGCAGGGGTCCATCTCTATTAACCTCTGTTGGCTAAAAATAGCAAGAGCCTCCAATACAGGACCAGAGACCTCTAAACAACCTTATCACCAGCTGAAACTGGGGAACAACACTGAAATCACCACATGACCAGATACCCTGCTATAAATAGAAACTCAGGAAAGATGACTTACTATAAATAGTAAGTGTGTAGAACTGAGTCCAACGAAGGCCAAACCTAAACCCATACTGAGCTCTGATGGAGAAAACACACTGATCTCTGCCAAAAGGGACCCTCTAACCATTTGAGTTAGCCTACGAGGGCCAGTGATAGGCTAAACCATCATAAAACAGGATCATGCTAAAAAGGGGACATTACATAGACTTACTCCATCAAGTCTTTGTTCATGAAGACATATTTAACATCCATTTGATATGCCCTCCATCCAAACTGAGCAGCAATTGAGATAACCAACCAAAAGGTAGCCATCTTTGCAGTGGGGTCAATTGTTTTTTTATAGTCTACTCTTTCTTGTTGTTCATATCCTTTAGCGACAAATAGAACTTTGCATTTGTCCAAAGAACCATCTGATTTACTTTTCACCTTATAAACCCATTTACAACCAATTGGCTTCTTTCCTTGGGGTAATTCAGTCAACACCCAAGTCTTATTTTGCATCAAGGTCTCATATTCCACCTTCATGGCAGCTTCTGATTTAGACTTTCCTTTGGCTTCATCATATGTGCTATGTTCAAATACTTGCAAAAGAACAAATTTAAGAGCAAAATTTTATTTGTTCACCATCTTGCACTGTTGTTTCCCTAGTCGTGTAGGCTGACCTTCCTTTGTTTGTGGCGATTCATACTTCTGAACATCTCTTTATTGTGGTATAATACACCTTTAGCCTCCACTGTCGGCTCCCTTGTGAAGTCTGGTTATCGCCTTGTTCTTACATTATACCCCCCCTTGAAACTTGACCTCTCTGATGTTCTTGACTCAGAGCCTTGTTTGATTTCCATACCAAGATTTGTTTTAGAGTTAAGTAATTGTTTCCCATACAACACTACTTGTAAATTTACCATCATCCGAGAAGAAAGATATCTTCTCATCATAAAAAATCTCAACTAACAACAATTTTGTTTGTGGAAATATCAAGTAATTTGTATGCCTTGGATTGTTCACTTTACCAACAAACATATATGATTTGTTTTTTGAGTCCAATTTACTTCTCTTTTCTGTAGTAATCAATGCAAAAGCAACAGAATGAGAACACAAAAGTCACTTATTGATGGCCTCTTGCTTGACCATGCTTCCTTGGGTGTGATTCTGCAATACTTTGCAAGGACTGTTTAAGGATGTAAGCTGTTCTATTCAGTCACTATTCACAGCTTCCACCCAGTACTGATCTAACATATTCACAACTCAATTTTTCTGTTGTACAGGGTCGTATATTGTCTATGTGTGCTGTTCTCCTCCATTATGAGACTTGAGTTTCTTGATCTGTCTTCCACTTTTTTTTCCACTAAAGCTTAGAATCCTACAAAGTGAGAGAAGCATTTTGGCTTCTTTTTCAGGAAATACACCCACATTTCCCGAGAAGAGTCATTAACTACCAATAAGAAATACTTGCTCCAGATACAATGAGGGTCTTCTTTAGACCATTCAGATTAGCATTTACCGGATCTAAGACTCTGTTGGCACACCCAGCATTACGAATATCAAATGGGTGTCAACTTTGTTTGCCTATTTGACATTCTATACACATCTCGACTTTCTTGAATAGACAATAGTTCAATAACCACATTAGTCTTACTAAGTAAGACCTAAGTTACCGAATCAGAATCGGGTTTGGGTATCAGTACATGGGTACGGTATGCTGATACGGCAAAATCTTTTTAGGGGGCTAGGTACGTCTGTGCAAATAATATATAAAAATCATAAATATATAATAATATTTAAATAATTAATATAAATAAATAATATAAATATACTAAAATATTAGTTAATTAATATTAATTTATTTTTATCAAATAATATATAAAACTAAATAATAAATATGGATATTTAAATATAATGTAATGATTATATTAATATTATAATATAAATATATTATAAATACTTATTTATTATTTACTATATAATATAAATATTATTTATTATAATATTTACCTAAGCTTCCTTTGCTGAATGCCAAAAATGGCTAAAATACCTCTTGCACGGCAATGCGCTGCACCTTATATGTTTGGAAATTTGAACTACTTTAGCAGCGCCCATTTTCCTTTTTCAAATTGTTATTCTATATTTCACATTGTTCAGCTAATCAAAGACATTTAGAAGGAAAATGTTAGAAGGAAAATGTTTGTAAATCGTGTCGGCATTTTTGGTCATTTTTCCTCTTGTGATGAATAAAAATTGCACCACAAAATGAAATGACATTGTTAGGGCTTTTTCGGGTTAAAAAAGAAAAACCCTTCCAAACACATGCCTGTAGGTCGAAATGATCGGGATTTGGTTTGGAGTATCCACACCATCGATGGAATTGTGTGGATTCGGCAGGCCAAGTTTGGATTGGTTTCGGGTGCTAAAAAATCGTACTTTGGTTGAATCCACGGTTGATTGAACCAAGATCCGATTTTAGGATGTTTTGTACCCGAAATCTGTAAGAACAACCCTAGGGCACGATCAACAACACTGGACTAAATATTTGGACATTCAGGACATGCAACAGTTAACCACTGATATAAGGCAGATCACTTCATGATAATTGAGGATAAAAAGGATAACATATCAGTTTAGAACAGCTGTTCAAATCACTGATAATCCCTCATAACAACATCAAACTGATAAAGATTTGCAATCAGATTTGTGCATAGCAGACTGAAGGTATTTCAATACAATTTCAAAATCAATGAAGTTCTGTCACACCAGATTGAGAGGGTGCAAACAGCTCTGAATACATAGAATCTGCCCTAGCAGAAGATTAAAATATTCGGATGGATTCTTGAAACATACATGTGTATTATGCCCTTGAAAATCTCCAGACTTGCAGATTCGCTTTGCTGTGGGTTGGAAATTGCGATTTGTCCCTTCCTTTCGCTCCTGGGCAGTTAATGTGATGTGCTGGCAGTGAATAGTTCTGGATCTCACCCAGCAAATGCTTCGAACCCTCTCTTGCTCCGCTCTTGACACTTAACTGAGGCAACACCCTTGCAACTGATGTATTCGCTCTTATATGATCCTGCTTCCAGAAACTAGGCAAAACGGGATGTATAACAGGAATTATGATATGGCTCGATCCTCCAATCCTCAGTCACGAAAGTGGATATAGCGATATGATTTGTAAGCAAATGGGTTCGCTGGAGCTTGATGGTGGAAGGCGCCTGGGATGATTCCAACTCACAACTTGGAACCAAGTAACCTCTGTACTGGCTGACAAGGGATTTCTTCCTTGGGAGCTTGTTGATGTGAACGCAACCAAAATTGGATCTCTTCATCCTGAAAATGACAGAAAGGATTCTGATTTAGCCCAGATGCGAATTCTGGGTGAATTCGCTCTCAAAGATTAGTGTGAAGGGTTTCGTCCTCACCTGGTGTGCTGTTTGAGGGTTTTCGTCCTCATCCAGTCAATATGATTTGCAGAAAGCAAGCTCAGACCAATAAATCAGATGTATATAATCCAATACTTCACAAATGAAATAGATATCACCTTTATACCAAATGCCCAGTCTAAAGAGGATCAAGTCTGCCTTGACATTTGAAATTCCCATTTGGTGCCATAATTTGAAATTCAAAGGAGTCGGCCCTAATCAAAATTACTATTATTATTATTATAATATTAATATTTTAATTTGTTATTAATATTATATTATTATTTATATTTATTTAATATATATAATTATACTAGGGCAGAGGCAAAATTTGCCCTAGAAAGGGACATGACAGTTCCCCCACCCCATATTTGCTTGCCCACAAGCAAAGATCAACCCAGCTGCACAAATCTGCCATATATGATGTCTTGTCCTTAGGCCAATGCAAACTTGGGGTCTTTCAAATCCACTCATCCTCTATGGTAGTCTCCTTGGGACGATTTTGCCAATGCATCAAGTACTCCACAATGCTTATGTGTCTTGGCTCCTTCTCAAGGTGTGGCTGCTTGTCGTGGGGTTTCCACTTGAAAATCAACTCTCCTTCCCTGTGTATCCCCTTCATGTTGCTTTCCCCAGTGTATGAATTCTGTGTGTGATGGGGATGATTCTAAAGGGCTCTCAACGCATCTTGGTTGTGTCCAATCACGTCACCAACGATCTGAGATCTGTCATTTTTGTTTTCAACAATCATTCTCTTGGGTATCCACCTTAGGGGAGTGACATTGAGTACATCCAAGACAAACCAAACATTGTCATAATGAAGAATCTTTCCTAAGGGTAATCCCTTGATATTTGTCATTAACTTTTCAATAGGATGTAGCCATTGCAAGCCAATTTTTTTTTTGATCCTCTCTAGATCCATGACATAAGAATCTTCACATACCTTGTGTCCTTTCAATGTGATAGTAAGTAGTTGTGTCTCAATGATGCACGGAATAGTGAGGCCATCGTGGAATGTCACATCCGGTATGTAGCTTGGATCCACAAACATCACACCATGGTTAGTTATAAAACCTTAATTGTCATGATGGCCTCTATCTTGCTTACTATCATCTAGCATCAAACACCTCGGGGTGACTATCTCCATCTTGGCTTCAAGTGCGGTGAAATGACAACTTGGTGAATGCTTCCGTTGTCCTTTAGTGTCCATGTTAGCCTCTCCTAGGCCCATCATATGCAAACCATAATTCTCCTTCTCATGACTACAAACTAACCCATCAACAAACTCATCGATCTTGGAGCAAAGGAGTTTGAATGTTTCTTGGTCAACCTCCATGTAGTCGGTGTGAATCATCATGGAGTTTTCTTGATAAGCTTGCAATTCCTTCTCATGGGGCTCCATCTTCGTCAAGTCATTCTTCACCACAACACAACTAATATCTTGCATATCCTCATCACATGGTCCAGTCATTTCCATACAGTGCAAATCATTATCACATGGTTCAATTTCTTCCATACCTGAAAATTGGATGGGTATTTCTTAGGCATCATCTGTAATTATTGACACCTCTTCAACACACAATATTGGCTCTTCTTCTTCCTTGGGTTGAGCAACTTCTTGTGACTCTGGTTTTGACTTCTCTTCTGCTGTCACTAATGATTCTCTTGGATCTTGTTCCTTGATCTCCTCCTTAGCCATTTTTCTGATGTATTCATATAGGCCTCTTTTTTTTGGGCACAGGACACCGAGTGCCTCCAAGTATTCATGAAAGGGTACACAAGCCTTTGCATGATCTGACAAACTTTGATATACATAAACAATTTTGGGAGCCTCAAGTTTGTACACCCACTCTTGAATCCAGTCCACTCTTCCTTCTGTAGACCTTCAAGTCTCTTTGCCTAATGTCTCCAACATTTTAGCTTTACCCCGTAGGCTGGCAGGATCAAAGCTTTGATACCACTGTAAGAACCCTAGGGCACAATCAACAACTCTGGACTAAATATTTGGACATTCAGGACATAACAGTTAACCACTGATATAAGGCAGATCACTTCATCATAATTGAGGATAAAAAGGAAAACAGATCAGTTTATAACAGCTATTCAAATCAATGATATTCCCTCATAACAACATCAAACTGATAAAGATTTGCAATCAGATTCGTGCGCAACAGACTGAAGGTATTTCAATACAATTTCAAAATCAATGAAGTTCTGTCACACCAGATTGAGAGGGTGCAAACAGGTCTGAATACATAGAATCTGCCCTAGCAGAAGACTCCAATCTGAGACAGCAGTTTATTCATAAAATATTAGGATGGATTCGTGAAACATACATGTGTATTATGCCCTTGAAAATCTCCAGACTTGCAGATTCGCTTTGCTGTGGTTTGGAAATTGCGATTTGCCCCTTCCTTTCACTCCTGGGCAGTTAATGTGATGCGCTGGCAGCGAATAGTTCTGGATCTTGCCCAACAAATGATTCGAACCCTCTCTTGCTCCGCTCTTGACACTTAACTGAGGCAACACCTGTGCAATTGATGTATTCGCTCTTACATGATCCGCTCCCAGAAACTAGGCAAAATGGGATGTATAACAAGAATAATGATATGGTTCGATCCTCCAATCCTCAGTCCCGAAAAATGGATATAGCAATCTGGTTTGTAAACAAATGGGTTCGCTGGAGCTTGATGGTGGAAGGCGCCTGGGATCATTCCAACTCACAACTTGGAACCAAGTAACCTCTGTACTGGCTGACAAGGGATTTCTTCCTTGGGAGCTTGTTGATGTGAACACAACCAAAATTGGATCTCTTCAACCTGAAAATAGCAGAAAGGATTCTGATTTAGCCCAGATGCGAATTCTGAGTGAATCACTCTCAAAGATCAGTGTGAAGGGTTTTGTCCTCACCTGGTGTGCTGTTTGAGGGTTTTCGTCCTCATCCAGTCAATATGATTTGCAGAAAGCAAGCTTAGACCAATAAATCAGATGTATATAATCCAATGCTTCACAAATGAAATAGATATCACCTTTATACCAAACGCCCAGTGCTAAAGAGGATCAAGTCTGCCTTGACATTTGAATTCCCATTTGGCGCCATAATTTGAAATTCAAAGGAGTTGGCCCTAATCAAAATTATTATTATTATTATAATATTAATATTATAATTTGTTATTTTTTTTTGTTAACTCGGGTATCCCCACGACCCAGCCCATCGACCCCACCCTCTTTGCCTTGGTCTTACATACTGCCAAGTTGGGGACGGGAGGAGGCTAGCTGGGGCAAGACTAGTCCCTTGGGGATGCACGCAACCGCCCGCAAGCCACATGCATCGGTTAAGTCCAGGCCTCGGAGTCTAACCCAAGACCTTGGGGAGCAAACCCAAGACTCAAGCCAATTTTGCTATCCGTGCGGGCTCATTTGTTATTAATATTATATTATTATTTATATTTATTTAATATATATAATTATACTAGGGCAGAGGCAGAATTTGCCCCAGAAAGGGACATGACAAAATCGGCCTATAAAAGGGGTGATTCGATAACCTAGGTATAGACAAATATTGATAATTTAGGTGCCCAGGCCTCTCGCGCTAAAGTAGTTTGCTATTCTTTAACACTGCTAGCGCATGGGAATTTATTGTTTAGTGATCGCCTAGTTTATAGTTATACAAACCCTTATCACCTGTAGCAACTACAATCACATGTTATTATTGAGAGCTTTAAAATTCACTGAAGGGATTCTTTATTATTTCCTTAACAAATAGAAGGATTTTGTCAATATTAAGAGCATATCAAGCATTTTTGAAAGTGTAACTCACAATATCGTTCAATGTGACAAAAAAATTACCACATTGTTCAACATAGTGAGTCCAACAATCATTTAATGAAACAGTTTCACTTTTACTCTTATCCTTAGTAGAAGTTTTTGTACCAATCTCTGTGGCATGTATGGTATATAGATGCACCTGAATCAAAATACCAAGTTTTTGAATCAACTGATGGATCTTGTGATGCAACAAATGCAAATCTTTTAGTCACTTGTTGCTCATCAGCACTTTCAGCAACATTAGCTTGCTTGGATTTCTACTAGCATGCCATGTCAATCTTTCTTTTTTAACATTTTCTCTTAAAATGTCCAGCCTCATTATAATAAAAACATTTCCATTTTGATCTCAATGTTGGGTGCCTGAGTCTGCAATGATATGCAGGGATTCAACAAAAGAATGATGGGATGAGACTTCCTTGGAAATGTTCCCCACTTTGGAGTGATGTCCGCCCCCCTCCCCCCACAACTCAAAAAAGAATTAAAAAAAAAATTGGGATGGGAAGGGGACATTCTGTCACTGCCTCACTGTCCCTCAAATGCCCCTGGATGGGGAAACTTCACAAAAACACTGGGGATGCATCCCTGGGGTACACTATTATAAAGCCAACCCTAATTTTCTATAAAGTTGTAAAGCTTTAGATTAAACTTGATAACACAAAATATTTGGCTGCCCTTCTGAAATACTCATGTGCCCTCCTGAAATTCTCAGGTGTTGCTTCAATACTCATTGGTCTGCAAATTTGTTCTTGCACACTTGATCCTGGTCAGCCTTGTATCAATTCTTCCTTTGCAACACCTGCACATTCCTCCAAACTGTCTTAGTTCTAGGCATGAATCCTCCCTCTAGTGCCTCCCATTCGGCAGACATAACACTAACTTCCTTGGCATCCACCAGTGATCATCAACTAAACAGCCTGGTTAAGCTCAACAACTCAGATCCTAGTGTTTCCCAACAAGAACTACACCCCTCAGAAGACAGGTTGATGAGTGAAGGGTGATATTCCAAAACTCTAGGTGGTTAGAGTGCTGCAGAAGAGGTATAAAAACTCCTCAGCATTGCTTGCCTCGCTCTCCAGGAAAACCTGATGCAGGTTCTCATTCACTCTACTCTTGTTGCTGACAATAATACCTGTCTCTCTCTGTACAGTATCAACAGCATTCTCTCAATTATACTATTGGCTCTGATACTATGTTGACATTGAAAAAGAAGCCGTACAATTACATTGTAAGGTGCTGCTATATACAAGCTGGCAGCCTGATAATAAAAAGTTAAAAACAAATCCATTAAACAAAATACTAACAAGCTTAGGATTTAGGTGTACCAAGTTGCCTATTATTAAGGAAACTTAAACAGTTATGTTGCCTAATGTGCCTTAGCTTTCTATTATCTGACACTAAAACCTGCATTCCTTCTATTGCTAACCATCGCCATTGTAATTCTATAAGACTTGACATCCTTTGTCATGGATGTGCTTGACGAAGACCATACCTTTAGGACAGGGTCGGTTCTATCAATAAGTTGAAATTAATCAATACATCAATTACATTCAGTTTGATTCTAATAGGTTCTGACTTACTGATTTTAATACTATTTTGCTTGATAGAAAGTACAAATTTTAAATATATGTGAACCTGGAAGCAATTAAAAGTAAGATAACAAAAGTTGGCTCTTAGTACTAAGTAGTATTAGTTACTGCTAGTTCTCCTTGGTTTTAACATGTGCTTATGATGCTTTTCTTGCTAACAGTTATGTTGTTGTTTCCACTTGTATACTGCTGCTTGGACTTCTTGTAGCATGTCTATTGGGCTTTGTTTTATGGAATTGTACTATCTTATCTACTCTAAGGTGGTTGAAATTTTTGGTATTCATCTGACCCTTTTGCCACTGGGTGGTTGTCCTTTTTTATCATTCATCACAAAGAATTGACAAAGTGATTATTAAAATAAAGCAAGGAATGTAATGTGTATGGATAGATGTACTTATGCACAATTGAATGCTCAAGTAAGTGTAACCGTATGTGGATGGTAATTTAGGTGCACATATGACATTGATTTGGGTGTCATTTGCAAAAGGATGTGTTTTTTTAGTTGTGAGCAGAGACCTTATTATATATCATTCAGTATAAAATGGAAGTCAAAGTTGTTATTTGTGTGACTCACTTTTTTTAATTGAATTGCAAATTTTTCAGGTCATAAGTTCAGTAAAGAAGGTTCAAAACCAGCACTTTTAAACCTCATTCAGGATCTGGCACTAAAGGTTGCATTTTCTTAAAAGGCCCTTATGGACAACTCAATGTAGACATCGGTTGATACTGTCCAAGCAGATTTGGTTGGTTATGTTCCGGGCAAATATCTGATTGTCACATTTGTGGTATTTCTTAGGGAGGTGGCTTTATCTTTGAATTCGACAATTTCCAGGACCGAAATGTCTGCCGAGATCTTGTTGGTATATCATCATTTGCTTATACTTATGTGCTGCATTTGTGATCTATTTTCTATTTATGGTGCATGGTTTTATTTTCCAATGGTATTCATATATGTTATATATGTATATTCAAACATGTGCATACATAAGTTGGAATTGCATCACTGCTTAATTGGGTACAATATCCTGTAAAAGACGCACTAATATGGCTTTAAAGTACGTCAGTGCATATTTGAGATCCTTTTTAGCAGCGTGGGTGATTAGAGAGGCATGTAAGTTTACTTTTATCTGCCAAAATGTTCTTCTAGACAATAGTGCTGTAGTTTGGGAGTTTTTTTCCTTATATTAGATTTTAATTCTGTGCCAACTGTGTCAGGAAATTAGTGCTCACTGGTGCATTACCTTTTTAGTGGGTTGATAAAAGCTACCAACAAAGACTAAGAATCTACTTGTTAAGAAGTCGGAAACCCAAACAAGATACCAAAATCACGATTAAATTGCAGTCCTGTGCCTGGTTCTGTACTGGTATGGGGATCAGGTGCAGCAGTTCCACAGTATGTTTTTGCCCTGGGTTTGATATGATGGGCATGACCATCTAAAAAACATAAAATGCAATAAAATTTCTATGTCAAATATACAAAATTAACCATAATATGTACAGATTATACAGAATTAATGACAAAACACTACTGCTAATTGATAATTCAATACTGAATTGATAAATCAAAATGGTTTTAAGAACTATAGCTTATGTTCAAAATAGATTAGTAGTCAGTGTTTAAACTATGTAATACATATGCAAACTCAAAATAAATCTTCATATTTCTCTTCATTGAGATCAATAACATTATGACTTGATTCATTAGAACCACAAGCAGCAGTAATGCCACTCTGACTAGCTGTGCTGTCAGTCATGCGTAGGATACTTTTCCCCCTCTTTAGCAGTTAAAAATAATAAAGATGCGCATCCAAGTCAGGATGGTCCACCTCTACATCACAATGTCTTGTTGCCTCTTACTTGTAGTTGGCCTGCTTGTCTGATAGGAGGGGCAAGTTGGAATGCACATACACCAATTCCTTTGACTTTTGAATGTACTTTTGAAACTGGGTTTGCCCCGAGCATGGTCCAGGTTTGAACAGGGCACAATGTGCCCTACCTAGGTTAAGGCAATGCATGCAGGAAGCTGAAGGGGCATGCCTAGGCCATTCCCAAATGCAATCCAGCCTGGGATTGGAACATATAGTTTGCATAAATCATTGCTAATCTTGTTGCTAATTCTCTTTCTGAACTGTAACCCAAACAATGAGATTTTTTATAACCTCACGTTCTCAGATTTCTTTCTCAGTTTTCTCTAACATGCCCATTTGCACAAAGCAAACAGTTTTAAACAACTTACTTACGAAAAATATGCTTTGTGTTCTAATTTGTTTGTTGTCCTGATGTAATGTTTAGTATTGTCCTTGTGAAATATCCCACTTAGGGTTTTTTACCAAACATCTGATTTTATTTCAAAATATTATTCAAACCCTAGATCTGAATTCTGATTGTTTGTTTCAGATCGGAACATACACTTATCACATCCACTTATCATGCCAAATACAACACAATTAACATGCCAACACATGTAATCAAACCTTAGTTGAATTACACATAGATCCACACCAAATAGATTGCAATTGGATGAGCAAATCAGATCAGATTACTGCTGTTATGAAATCAGGTTGTTCAATTATGCAATTACATTAAATTCATGGCTCAAACCTGGCCAACAAACATCCACAATGTTGCTGCTACAAAATCAGATAAAATGCATACCAATTTTGATGACAAATGCTAAACAAAATGTGGGTGAACTCCTCCAAATCGGATCTGCACTTGACAATGGTGATGAATGGATGACAAATGATGTCTTCAAGGCTGATCGATGATGTCAAGAGATCCTCAATGCCGATCGGCCTCTTCACAAGATAATAAATGCAGTCCTAGTGATGTCAAAATGTCTTCTATGCTGATCTCCACTCCATAAAGTGTCATGCCTCCGCAATAAGATAATATGAAGAATGCAGCAATAAATATATTAGAGAAGATAATGGCAGCAAAGATATCAAAGATGGATGTTTAAATTAAAGATTTAAACAAAGCCTAGCTGACTCCTTCGGAGTTAGAATTTGAAAGATAATATTTGTTAAGAAGCGCTCCCTATATAAAAGACAAAAAGTGAATAAGAGAAAAGTCTTATAATGTATAAAGTGAAATTAATATGATTTTAAACAGCTGCGATTAATTCGTCAATTTGGTGCGATTAAAAGACTATAAAACAAAGACTTTAAGAGGTACGAAATAGAATTTGAGGATATGCGATTTGGTCATAGAAGAACAGCAGTTTATATAATAAAGAGAAGTGATTTGAGAGATTTAAGAGAGTCTACAATTTCATTATGTACAAAGGCAGCGATTATTTAAGAAACAAAAGATAAGTAATGAGAAGGGGTGCGACTAATACTTGGAAGGGAGCGATTAATTACTATTTGCTATGTCTCTTTATTATGAATTACTATTTGCTGTGTCTCTTTATTATGAAGAAGTATGTTCCTTGCTAAAATTACCTCTCTTGAGGACATACATATTGAGATTGTGAAGTACGGTTGAGGGGGAAGAAAGTGTTTTAAAAGCTATCATAGATACATCCGCAAAGAGATTTACATATATAGAGTTATGCAGATCTAAAGGTATTTGCAGAAGATATAAGATGGAAGTAGAAGTGAGATGTGAAGATTAAGAGTGGAGTGTGAAGGAAGTTAAGCAATGAATATCGTTTGAATGAAGGTATATAGGGAATGAAAGATATATTATGTTATATCCACACCTACAGATCTGCACATGGGAAGATAAGAAGGAGATCATAGTGAGAAATATGAATGCAGATTTATAAGGAGAGTTCATGTAGATATATAAGAGGACTTTATGAAGACCATATAAGGCAGATGTGACCAGATTTATAAGGCAGATTTGTGAGAACGTTGATGGCAGATTTGCAATAAGAATTTAAGGCAGATTTATAGCAGATCCTGAAGATGAATTTTGGACAGATATCTGAAGCAATAACAGCAGCAAATGCAATAATTGATAACAGCAGAGAATTATTCATTGCAGCCCTTCTAACATGCTATAACTTTATCATCTTCTCATTCTACTAAGCTATTATTCTATCGTTCTAATATTCGATTATTATATCATTCTTTCTTCTATCATTATATCATTCTATTATTTCATCATATCTATTATTGCATTATTCTTCACTCTATCCTTCTACTCTTCAATCATTCTATCATTCTATCGTTTGATTATACTATCCTTCTATTATTCTATCATTCTATTGTTCTATTATTGAATCAATCAAATGTAAGGATTGAAGGAGGCAAGATAGGGTAAGGTTGTTTACGGGCCCTCATGCTAAGCATGCCACTTCGAGGGTGGAATTGAATATTCTTGCCGCTCGAGGCCAAGAGGTGGGTTGTTTTAAGACACTCGCGCTCTTGGGCTTAGGTTGGTGTAGTTTACAAGCACCCCTTTCAAGGCTTTCCTTTCAAGCCAAACTATGATTGGTTGTTAGGATGGATTTAAGGAGTTTTGGATAAGGTGACATGGAGAGGGAAAGCAATACAAGTTTATCCACCAATTACGCCAACCCAAGGGTGGAATTGTCTTAGTTTGGACATTCCTGCACCATGGGCCAAGGGGTGGGTTGTTTTAAGACACTCTTGCTCTTGGGCTTGGTATGGATAGCTTTGGGTAGACTTATCATGTTCCTCATCCAAACCCTATTATGATTAAGACTTCCACTATGTATTATGGACATTGGTAGTTTAATAAGGATTTATCTTGCTTAAAGCATTTAATTAGTAAGTTTTAAACCCTAACTATATTAAACTTGTGATTCTAGGGCAAGATTTAGGGCAATCCCAAAAGGGGACATTACATAAAGACGCTGAATGATATGAAATGTGTTGGTGTTGGAAATAAGCCACACCCGGACCGACGATGGACTGGTCCAAGAGGGGCCAGTAGCTCAGTGGTAGAGCACTCCAGTAGCGAAATGGAAGGTCCTAGGTTCGAGTCCTAGCTGGTCCATGTCTCAACATGGTATCAGAGCCAGGCCTAGGCTAGGAGCCCCAAGCACACGAGAGGTGTGGCTTAAGGGGGGTGTTGGTGTTGGAAATAAGCCACACCCGGACAAACGATGGATTGGTCCAAGAGGGGCTAGTAGCTCAGTGGTAGAGCACTCCAGCAATGAAATGGAAGGTCCTAGGTTCGAGTCCTAGCTGGTCCATGTCTCAACAAAATGAAGTGCCAAGATGATATAACATGCAAACAAGGGCGGCGACTAGGGTTATATGGCTGCAACCAATCGCTAATATGAAATCTGCTATAAACCCTCAATTATGGCACTCAAATGGAATGTGAAATCTGCATGAAACCTCCTCAACAAATGGCACTCCAATCTGATTTGAAAATCTGAGTTTGATCCCTCAAAGATGGCGCTCCAAACATGAATGAAATCTGCTCCAAAGAATATGATGTGAATGCTCAAACAATCCTTCAAATCCTTCAATGAAGTGCAATTATGAACTCCGTATGAATCCACCTCCAATTTGCAATTGGGTTTTCGTCCAATCCACCTTCCACAAGGGTTTTCGTCCTTAGAAAGTCCTGCAATAAATTGCAAATGCAAAACACAATAGATGCCAAAAGTTCGTGATGCTTGCTTGATCCATTGACCTCCTCCTCTATTTATGCAAGTCTCTTCTCGTTTGATTTGAAATTACCTTTTCCTTCCAAGAGTAGGCCAACCACAATTAGATGCAAATTCAAATTAAAGATTTGAATTAGAACTTATTTCTTTTCTCCAAGTTGGCCACCAAGAGATGTATTCTTTTATTTCACTATAGCCGACAAACTCATTTCAATTATTCCTTTTTATCCTCCAATAGGGCCGACCAACTTGGGCACCCAAAAAGCAATTGAAATTTGATTTAAAATTAATATTTTATTCATCAAATGGAGCGCACCACTCCAAGGAATAAAATATTATTATTTTATTTACTTTTATCTCTCCAAAACACCAAAATGGGTTGCCCCAATTCAAGAGCAATTATTTTATTATTTTTGACCCATTCAAAATTAAGGCAAAAATATATCAATTCATCTCCCAAGTTCGCCATGTCTAGAAAAATTTGTTGAGCCTCATAAAAACAACTTTCCAAATTTCCATAGCTCAACCACTACATTCCCTTAACTCATGAATTAGCCTACGGGAATGAGGAATAGGCTAACTCAAACTCTACTAGGTGATCATGCCGGAAATGGGGACATTACACCTTGGATGAGCTTGTTTATAAACTTTGGGAATTTTTAATCTTAATGTGCAAAAGAAGCTTTTGGAGCTTTGGTACAAGAGAATTGAACAATCTTGTAAAGTATTACATTGCATGAGGAACCAATCAAGGTTAAGAAAGATGTGTGAATGAACAAAAAATCCCACACAAGATCAAGTAGAAATACACGAAGTGTATTTAGGTACACATATATAGTATGTATCTCAAATCCTCCCTCTTCTTTGGAACGTAAGGAGGAGTTGGGTATGTGGTAGAGGCTCAAACCCTTTGCCTACACAAGAGTGAAAGGAAGATGTGCAAGACAAGGTTGAAGAGGTCAAGTCTATAAATCTTCAGGCATATTGACATCCACAAGCCACACCACCATGAGAGGCAACAATTGTGGAAGTGTGGTGTGAAGCAACAAGGCTATGGATATACAACTAATCAAAGAAGCAATAATTTTTGGGTGTATATGCAATCAAGGGAGCAAAAACTATGGGTATACATGGAATTAAAGAAGCAACAAGTATGAAGCATAGCACTCTTGATGAGCATCACATATGGATGGCTAGATGTTCAAACATGGTTCATGGGTGGAGCTTACTAAGGGATGATGGCCTATTATGTATCTTTGCCCATGATATTTTGATGTATATTATGGTTCCGACGTAGTTGATATGTGGCACACATAACCTTAGGCTAGCTATATCCTATAAGTCAAATTAGTAACATGTGGGTATCCTATAAGTCTAATTAGTTTGGTTATTTATATGGGCCTTACATCATATCATTATATGTGAGGTCTTGATTTCTATTGTACTCTCTTAGTGAGGGATCTTTTAGAAAGGAAGAACGAAAAATTATATTAATGTCTATGAGTGACAAAGAATAGGCCAACGGGACTAGAATGTACAACTATTTCAATAGAAAAGTAGTAGGGAAAAATGGGCCCTAGAAGCAAGACTAACAAAATAAAATAAAGCAAAGAAAAGAAAGAAACAAAGAAATGGACAATTGGTGTAAGCCCAACATGTTAATCTTGAAATAAGGACAAGTACAAATGATTGTGTGAGTGGAGAATCCCTTAAAGAGGTGGGAGTTGATGAAGACCAAAGCTGGCAGCCAAGGTTGGAAGCAAAAACCATTAGGTTCTATACTTCGTCACACATTGGAAGAGCCCATGACATTGTCATCTATCATTGTGGGAGTACCAATGCAAGATTTGAGAATGCTTGTTGAGGAGTACTTGTAGCCAAGGGGACCAAGTTGGACAATCTTAGGAAGCAGGCGATTTTTCCTAGAAACTCTCTTAACATTGAAGCCTGAAGTGCTCTTGGAGGCAAAGAAGAAATTGATAATTTGTCCTCGGCCCCAAGACCTGTGCTATGGGTGAGGAGTGCTTGAGGGCTCTTGACATTGAGATGAGGTAAAACCACAACACAGAATGAGAGCTAATGTTTTTGGGAGCCCTAAGTAGTTAATTGCAAGGAAGAGCGATGCCTCATTGATATTCCCCCCATGTACATGAATCAATAGTATCCAAAGGGTGCTTAACATTTCCACTATCTGTGATGGGGATACAGGAGGAAATAATTAGTGCAGTAGCTTCTAGGTCCGCACATAGGGTTCTATGCTTGGAAGTGGTGAGCTCACAAAGAAAAAGGGCCAAGCATCTTCAATTGAGGTAGCGAAAGAAAGTGGATAGAGAACCACCAAAATTTTATACAAACAATGGTACCTCACATGGATTTCATGGTAGGCTATACGTCGGAAAATAAAATGCTCCATGGTCTCCACTTCAAGCAGAGAACAAAGGTGCAGATCCTTTCACTTAGAGAAAAAGGTTGTCAGTTTCAATGTGTAGTTGGTGGGAATATACTCTCAACTGGCCAATGATTTTGAAGAGGGTAGGGTTGAATACTGGTCCCATCTGCAACCTGTAAGAAGTGCTCAGTGTAGGAAGCCAGCTTGGGCTGAAAGGCAATCTGTAAATAATCAAAAAACCATGCTTGTTAAATTAGTGGTCAAACAATTTTTGATTCATGCTATGCTACTTGAATTTCCATTCAAATAATAGTGAATTCCTCACAAGCTTGAGTTAAAATGTGCAATCAAAATGGAAAGATAATTAAAAATAATCAAAACTATTGAGAGACACACTTATTCTGCTAACCTCAAGATTAGGAAAATTAGTTGGAAGCTAAGTCACCGCATTCGAATTCGAATTCGAATTCGGCAAGGATGAAATTCGGGAAAAATTCGGCAAGGAAAAAATTGGGAAAAAAATTCGTGATTAAATTCGCCTTAATAATTTTATTTTAAAAATATATTAAAATTTATATTTATATTTTAAATAACATATTAAAATTTATATGTTTATTTTCAAAAACAAAATAAAAGTAATACTAAATTTATTTTAAAAATATAATAATTTTATTTTAAAACAATAAAAATAAAAAAATATGACATACGTTTTACATTAAAGTTTAAAAAGACTATATAAAAAATCTAAATTTTATTTAAAAAACTTGAAATAAAAAAATAAAAACAAACTATAATAAATATTAAATTTTATTAAAAAAACAAAAACAAACTATAATTAATATTAAATTTTATTAAAAAAACCCTATGCTCGAAACCAGATGCTCGAGCGCCCAGCGAACAAACCAGATGCAAGTGTTCTCGACGCTTGGGGATTGTTAGTGCTCTCATCGCTGCCCAAAAATGGAAGTCGCTGCTCACAGGTCGATCGATGACGGGTATGCAAACAGAAGCAGCGGAAAAAAAAGCGGCGGATAGAGAATGTTTGACGTTGACCGCGATTTGAAGTGAAACAAAACCTAAAACAAACACTTTATGGCAATACATTTTTTTTTAAAAATCACCGTACGATTTAATAGCGAATTTGAACGAATTTAAACGGATTTGATAGCCTGTATGTAGATACGCCGAATTTTGAATTTCTTGGCCGAAATTCGGCTAATGCGGTGACTTAGGTTGGAAGTGGCAATTGCACATCTTCCAAGCTTCCTTGGAGTGAAGTCAATTACAAGTGTGAAAAACTCAGTTCATACGTTTTCTGTCTTCTTAGTGCTCTCTAGCTTCAAATACTTCAACCATATGAGTTGTGTAATCTGCACATAATTCCTTCCTTTTTTGTTGCATTCTCACTCTTTGTGTACAATGCTATTCTCCAATTGAAGTTACATTCATTATGGAATGCCTCCATCAATTCAATCTGGTCTCCTCATGTCCTGAAATAGTTGTTGGAGATTCCTATCGTCATTCTAGAGTGGGAATTGGAAGAACAAACCTCAAACTGTTTGCTTCACATTCTCATTTCTGCCGCTGTGATAAAACTGTTCCTTAGTGCAGGCTGATGGTTTTATATTGCTGGTTCTTGGAATACATTTCTGCTCTTGAAAATTCAAAAGCGACTCCATTTGCTGATGTATCATTGCCTTACAGATCACACCTCCCTTCTTAGACAAACTATTGGTTGCACAAAAGCTTACTTTGAAATATAAAAAAATTCTTCTTCCATCTCTGAAATTTCTGTGTCCATTGTGTCTTGGAACGAGTCTTACTCACAACTCCTTGTTCATTCTTGAAGGCGATGCTGTGCATTAAGGTGCTTCAAGATAGAAGGTAGTGGTGTTCTGTCACACTTTGCAACCTGTATATGTCAAAAATTGGTGTTTCCTTGAGGTCCTTCCCATGATCTTCTTAATGGTGGTTAGTGCGTTTGCATTGTTTACATGAAACTTTTCATGCTACAACCCTTGTGATGCACAAAAAATGCTACAGCTGTTGCCATGGATTAGAAACCATATCACAACAATTGCTATGATGACCTCTTTACAACTTGTTCTGCATGCTTTTCCTTTCTATTGAAGCCTATGATATAATGAAGGCCATACATCATTATAATATTTACAGTCTAGTTGAAGTGCTTATAGGCATGTTACACTAGCTGAAAGTATATTCATATTACAACTATGCAAATGCTACAGTTGTGTTGAGATTTTGTACAAATTATAGTAATGATGGTTATGCAATCCATCATTGTGATGCTCTTTTTCTTGCTAGAAGTGGATTCCCAACCTCATGCTATTTGGAACTTCCTCTCTTGGAGTGCTTAGTTTCTCCCACTCTACTTGCTGGACACAAGTGGTGAACTAATTACATGTTACAATGTTACAATGACAACATTACTAGTAAAAGATATGCATGCTTATAACAAATGAAAAATGCCCATACTACTGACCACGCTACTGATTTTACTGGTTTTTCTAGAATCCATGTTCCCTCATGCAACCAAGCAACCCCACCTCTCTTTCCTTGCCATAGACAACAAATGGATGAGTTCCAATCATCAGTGGAAGAAATGTGAAGCCTGAATTGGCCCATTAGCTCACCGCTTTTATCTTTCCTTTTTGTTCTTCCATGGCCTCTGTTTACGTACTAATGGTAACGCTGTCTATAGGAAAGGAAACTGTAATGTCCCCATTTTCGGAGTGATAACCTAATGATAATCTAATTGGCAAGTGATTTTTGGCGGCAAAGAGGGACGACCTGAGGAGAAGTTAATCACCTCTAGGCATGATTTGCCTTTTGTGATTAACTTCTCCTTAGGTCGTCCCTCTTTGGCGCCCAAAACATTTGTTTTGGGCGCCAAAGAGGGACGACCTAAGGAGAAGTTAATCACAAAAGGCAAATCTTTAATTTGTATTTTGGCCACCAATCTTGCCTAGAGGTGGTCGGCCATCTTGGGAGATGAAAATAATAAAATAAAAGGAATTTCTTGCCTAGGTCGGCCTAGGAGATGGAAGGAAAGATCATGTATAAATAAGAGTTCATTTGGAGGCATTTCATCATACTTACATTCCTAATTTCATTTGGAGTTTATTTCTTTTGGCTGGCCCGAAAGTTGGGCTTGAATCCAAGGATGAAAACCCTTGTGATTCTAGGTGAATTGGACGAAAACCTAATTCATCTTGTGAAGGTTTCATGACGGAAGCCTATTTGCACTTCATTGGAGATCCGTGAAGGAGAACAGCAGAAATTCATATTCAGATTTCAAGATTAGATTTGGAGCAACAGATTTGTGGCATATTTGTGCATTTTTTGGCCTAGGGTTTAACCCTAGCATTGAGCGCCACCTTGAGGAGAAGGGTGGTTTGATTTGTGAAGGGCGAATTTGGAGTTGGAGGGCAGATTTAATTTTGATTAAGGTTTCCAAAACCCTAGTTTTTTGCAGCAGACCTAGCATCACCTTTGGAGAGGATTTTGGAGCAACATTCTTCATCTTTTGCATGTGTTTTGTCATCATAACCTAGCTGATGTAATTCGCCCAGCTAGGGTTTGTATTGGAGCTTCTTGTTCATCATATTTTGGTATGTATCAACCTATTTAGAGGTCTAATTTGTAACAGCAGGGATTTGATTTGTTGTTGGGCATGTTTGGCCTATGCATTTGGATGTAATTGCAGCTCCAGAATTTCAGTTTGTAGCATTAGAGTTGAATTCAGAAAATCAGACTTCTTGTCATTTTGGTTGCCCTACATTGTGTATTTCGTGGTGTAATTCACGCTTATGATGAATGTCAACTTGTAGTATGATTTTCCATGTTTGGATGTGTTTTGTGTTCACTGGAATAAGTTAATTAAGAGCAGAAAATGAGATCAGAAATTAGGGTTTCAGCTGAAAACTAAAAGTGAAGAAAACTAGGGCAGAAATCAGAATTTAAAAATCAGAATTTTAGGGCAGATCCCATTGGGGATATTACAGAAACAGAGATAAAAGAGATAAATAGAATATAAATTGTACCAGGAATTTGTAGATTAATACAAATGATTGATTTATTCATTCAGAGTATTACTTGTACAAAAATATAGACCGGGGAGCATTTAACAAGATTAGACCAGCTTCTCCTCCTGTTTATGAGAAGACTATTTAAAATATTTGATGGATGCCAAAGAAACACAGTTGTCCATAACCATTAACAACTGACTCCTCACAACTACTTGAAAGCTGACAAGAAAATATTACATAGTCGGGTGCAACCAAATTAATAAACATAACAAAAGCATTTTTTCTAACTACATCATCCGCCCTGGCCCCCACCCCCTTGACAAAAAAAAGAAGAATCAGCTTCTGGACAACAATTAAAAACAAAATGAAAGCTATGACTGTGTAGTAGGGGAAGAAGACATCCTTGGTGGTACTTTAATATCTGCTGAAATGGAAGGTGGAGTTATAGTGCGTGGAATAGCAACTTGATGCTTGTAGACTTCTTTAGTTCTTTGTTTCAAATGATGGGTGGCAACGAGTTCACGCTCCCTTGAACTTTTGACCATATCCATGGTCTCCATAAGCTGTGAGCAACCCTTCCCATTGGCTGCTTTGAGTTTCAATACCTCGCGTTTTTTCTCTACCAACTTATTCTTCTCCAATTCTATCATTTGAACTTGGAAGCGTTGCCTTTGTTCCTAAAGCTCCACACGTATATTTTTAGAAGGAATAACTGCTTCTTCTATTTCAGCTGCAATGGCATGTTGGGTAGCCATTTCTATTTGGAGCCTGTGATAAAGATATTGAAACCTTTACTCAAAATAAAACTTGTCCATTGGAACCGCCAACGAACGAGGGCATCTTTATTGGAATCCAACTACTTTTCATTTCAGGAGTTTTTGTATTCGGCCATCTATGAGAGATGAAGAATTTTATAAACTCATTATGGCACTCATCTTCTACAAATTGTTGAATCCTTTGGTTCTCTTGAGACACCAAGGGAGAATGTGTAATGCCCCCTTCTCACACGTGAGCAATTCGGTGGCAATTAGCCTATTTTCCTAAGTTTTAAATAATTATTTAAGTTGTCAAAAAGTAACTTTATATTTCTCATTTGACAACTTATTTAATTATTTAGTAAAGTGACTTTAAGTCGTGCAGTTTGAAGAGCACATGCTTATACTAAGAGGGGTGGTGAATCAGTATAAGAACAATTTTAAATCCTTTTTTAAAACTGAATAATCAAAACTGAATAGTGCAAATAAACCATAAGCAAGATGAACACTAGTTTTACGTGGAAAACCCTTTCGGGAAAAAACCACGACAAAGTAATTGCTTTTATTAATAAGTAGGCACCAACCTACAGAAGACACCAATCTTCGAACAAAAGTGAGCTTCAACTCATTGGAAGCACCAACTCCCCTGAGCACAACTTAGTACACGGCACCAACCTTTGATACAATAGGCACAATATCTTCTTGTGACTTTTCTTCAATGAAAGACGAAAAACAGCTACATACAAAACTGCAAGCTTTCCTTTTTACTCAGCTGATATTCTTCTCATAGATTACTCTTCATATTCTCATCCCAATCTGCTTCTCTTTTCTCATTATAAATCTGCAACTTAAATCTTATTTTTTGAACTCATTTTTAGTCATTCTCCTTACAAAAAATAGATCATAACATTGTAAATTGTACTTATTGCTTTTTCTTTTCGCACTACTTAATATCTTGAAAAACTTTCCAATATGAAGTTGCTGCTATTTTCCCTTTGATCGCCATTTTTTCCAATCTATAGCCGCCTTTTTCAATCTATAGCTGCCTTTTTCTAATCTTGAACTCATGACATAAATCATACTTAAATAAGACTTTGTCTTATTTTATGTAGCACCTTTAAAAGCCATAAAGCATGGCGCTTTTTAACAAGGATAGAGTGCTTTAAAAACATATGTAAATCTTCTAAAATAAGGCGCTTTCCAAAACAGATATAAAGCTATAAAATAAGATATAAAGCATGCTATCTTTTTGCTTTCTATCTTTGCTTTCTTTTTGCATGCTATCTTTGGCGCTTTCTTTTTGCTTGTTTTCTTCTTTTTTTTCCTTTCTGCTTTCTCTTTGCTTTCTATCTTTGGTTTCTTTTTGCTTTCTTTTTGCATGCTATCTTTGGCACTTTCTTTTTGCATGCTATCTTTTTCACTTGTTGTAAATCATAAATAAATCGGATTGTGGCGCCAACATAGAATCTCAATTGCATTTGTATCGTTGCATGTATGAAATCGGTTAGGGTTTCCTTTGACATCAATGACATTATTCTAACACAGTTAAGTGGGCTCAAGGCTCAAGGGGGCAAAAGGGGACTCCTGCACATAATAAAAGGTTTATTTTTATTTTTTGAGGAGAATATGGGAAACATGAAATTTATATTTTATTCCCACTTGAGTTGCCCTAAAAGTGCCTTTATAAAGAGGAGTTGAGCTCATTTGAAGGGTTAGACTAGTAATTTGCATTTTCTTTTTCTTTGATTGAGACTTGAGTCTTCCATTATTTCTTGAGGACAAAAACCCTCTTGAAATACCAATTTCGAGGACGGAAACCCTCCTAGCTGGAAGTGGTGATTTCATCCTAAGATCACATTTGTGTTGCAAGTGAAGATTTTTCCCAGTATTTGTTGAGGATGGATATATTTGATGTGCTTTGAAGTGCAGGGTTTGGAATGATTTTGTGTGTGTTTTTGCTTAGTGTTGGTGAGTTCTGGATTTGTTGCTACTTGTACCAGAAACAATCATTATGGAGTCGTACCATTAATGGGAGGAGGCCATATTGTTGGGAAAATTTCTTGAAGGCGCCTATGATCCTTTTCCCTCTGCAAAAGAATGTTTAACTCTGATTTTTGGAGGCGTTTGAAGTTTGCAACAGCAGCAGCTTGTACTAGTACTACAGGCCGTACCATTTTCTAGCCGTATTGTACTTGTTGGGTGGGGGCGTGAGGATTCTAGGGGTGAAGCGCTCCTTGTTTCATGCTTGTTTCTGCTTTTAAGGGTGGCGTCTAGCCTTTATCTTATGTTGCCATGTTTATTGGAGATGTTCTTTTATGGTTCTGGTTGGTGAATATGCTGGTTGTACAGTTTGGAGAGTAGTTACAATAGTGTTTTTTAGTGCAGTCTGAGTTTGAAGTGTTTCAAGGATTTTTCAGTGGTTTAGGGTCTTCTACATCAGCCTATAGTGGGTAAACTTCAGTATGCTTCTTTATGTTGCTTGCAAGCATGAATTTCTATGAATATATGAACTGATTTGGATGTTTGCAGCAGTCTGAATTTTATATCAGAATATAGATATTCCAGTTTGGTGCAAAATTATTTGTTATATTTGTCATAGAGTAGTGCATTTTATTCTTATTTGTAACCCCTGATGGTAGTACTGCCAAAGGCCTGTTAAAACATGCATTCCATATTGTAAAATTGGATGGTTTACCACCAACTCATATAGCATTCTAAATCTGGCCCGTTCGGCATTGAACAAGCTTGATGTTATCGACCACTTTGGTCTGAATTAGCTTAGATATTCCGCCAATGGCATATTCCCACACATCTGTTGAATAAGTGTTAATAAGGTTGGCTCAGTCGCCTTGTGTGCTCATTCTGTGACTGCATCCGACACATTTTGTTGAATAAGCGCATATAAGGACGGCCCAACTGCCTTGTGTGTTTCATATTGTATTGCATCGGCCACTCCACTAAAAAAGTGAAGATAAGGACAACATGCCGCCTTGTGTGTTATTGTGGAACATTTTGTAATTGCATTCACCAGAGTAGCTGTGTGTGGTTTGAAGCACCGTATGCGCTCCCTCTGCCCACTTTGGGGTCTCGGTGATCAGAACGTGTTAGGATGTTGCATTTGCATTTATATTTGCAAAAATAAAAAAAAATTTGGGTGTGCCTATTACAATGGTATCAGAGCTGGCTTTCCTGACAGCCTGTGTGAAGTTTGACAGTTGCATGTAGAAAAAGTGTTCTTACGCAGTCGGGTGAAGGTTGTGCTCGGTATTATTTGAGAAGGCAAGGTAATCCTCTAGAGATACCGGGAGAGATAGACCCATTTGCTGGTATAGAGAGGGAAGAAGTGGTTGAGAAAGCCATGGGAGAGAGAAGAGATGACAATATTAGCACATTGTATATTTTGAATGATATTGCTAGAGGGCAGCAACAATTAACTCAGTTATTGACTCAATGGATGCAAAATATGAATACTGCGGGGGTTAACCAAAATAACCAGGGCAACCATGGAGAAGGTAGTACTTTTGCTAGTAGTGGAAATAACAATTGCAACAATCCTAGAATTGTTGTAGGGTCAGCAGTGTCAAGACCCTTGATGCTAACCTTCTTGCATAGAGAGGGTGTTGCAGAAGGCAATGGAGGACAACAACCTGTTGAAGAGGGGTATTTGGATTATTTGCATGAATACAGAGCTCTAGGAGATGAGTTCCAAGCAGCCATGTATTACAAGAATTTTGCCAATTGAAGTTAAGAAACAAGCCTAGGAGAGATAGAGGCCCACAAAATCAGGAGTTGCAGCGTAGGGTGGGCAAGCTATCCATTCCTGCCTTTGATGAATCCGGTAAAAGCACTGCACGAGCTTGGGTGCAGAAACTTTATACTTATTTTTCCCTCGATCTCATGATGGAAAAAGAGGCAATTCAATATGCAACTCTTCACTTGGAAGGAGATGAGATGCCCATGAGTGGTGGTACCATGGGATGGTGACGCTGGGTCATGACCTCATTGATTCATATGTGGATTTTACTCAAAGGTTGATTGAAAGATTCGACAAAAAGGATCCTGAATTGCACTTCAGAGAGTTGGCGCAGTTGAAACAATATGGCTCTGTGGATTCCTATGTGGCTGATTTTCAAAGACTCTGTTATGGTTCCTGATGTTTTGTAAAGAAGACTTATTGTTTTATTCATTGAGGGTTTGGTTGAGCCTCTTCATGGATGGGTTAAAGCTTTTGACCCTCCCACTCTACAAGAATCAATTAAGAGAGCAAGGGACATTGAGTATTCTACTTCAATGAGTAAATTTCAGTCCAAGTCCTCACTAAAGAAGGATAAAAAACCATTCTAGAAGAATTTTAACCAGCCTAAGAGTACACCTCCTAAGATGGATGAGGAGGTTAAAAACAAGCTAAGGAGGAAGAAGCTTTGCTTTTCATGCCAAGAACCTTGGGCTCCAAGGCATAAGTGCCTTGGAAAAGGCCAAGTTCACTATATAGAAGTGTTTTCAGATGAGTAATCTGAATCAAAAAATTTAGAACAACAGACTGATCATGAGGAGTTTGAGGAAGAAAAGGTTACAGAAGAGCTTGAAGAAGAGAAGAACAATGAGGAAACCTTTGCTCAACTTTCGAACAATCAAAGAAATGATCCTTTTAGGATCCATGGTGTCTTGTGTGGCCAAAGAATCATTGCCTTGATTGATACCAGTGCCACTCATAACTTCATAGATGAAGGTGTTGTTGCTCAAATAGGTTTGAAAATCGAGGAGTTTGAAGGGTTTAATGTTACGGTTGCGGATGGCTTCACCCTTCATTGTTCCTGAAGAATCCCAAAGATGAGTCTCCAATTGGGTAATTATGAAGTAAAGGATGATTTTTATGTGGTAAGTATTGGAGATACTAATGCTGTCGTAGGGATTCAATGGTTGCGTTCTTTGGGGCAAATCACATTGAATCTCCAATCCATGGAACTCAAGTTCCAAGCTGATGGAAAGAAGGTGGTTTTGAGAGGTATGCCTACTGGTGCACCTCGTGTTGTGATTGCAAAAAGAATGGAGAGGTTATTTCGTCATGGGCAAGAGGAGTGGGCAGCTCAATGCATCGTCACACCTACTACCTCTTGTGCAAGAAAAAGAGGGCAGCATACGGATGTTCAAGCCTTGTTAGATAAGCATAGCAAGGTTTTTAGTGGGATACCACTGGGAAGGCCTTCTGATAGAGGCATTGAGCATGTGATTGAGTTGGAGGAAGGTACAAAACCTGTGATCACCACTCCTTATTGCCATCATAGAAGGCATAAGGAAGAGATTGAGAAGGCTATTAAGGAGCTCTTGGAGATAGGACACATACGTCTTAGTAAAATCCCATTTGCATCTTCTGTTGTGTTGGTAAAAAAGAAGGATGGAACTATGTGTATGTGCATAGATTATCGTGTTCTCAATAAGAAGAGCATCAAGAATCGGTATCCGATTTCGAGGATTGATGAACTCATTGATGAATTCCATGGTGCAATTTATTTTTCTAAAATAGACTTAAGGTTAGGTTAGCATCAAATTGAAGTTCGAGATGAAGACATTCAGAAAATTGCATTCCTATGCCATTTTGGGCATTACGAGTTTCTAGTCATGCCTTTTTGCTTGACAAATGCGCATGCAATATTCCAATCTTGCATAAACCAAGTCTTCAATCAGCAGCTCAGAAAGCTTGTTCACTCAGATAGCATCATGTCATTCACATGACATCCTCCACCTATCACCTCCAAACCCGCCTTGTCAAGTGACTTCCACCATCGTGCATGTTCTCCACATCATTCACTCCATGCACTCTATTCAAGTCTGCCCTTCTTCCCAAGGTTGTCCATCTCATTGCAAGGAGGTTAAATTATCAAGGAAGCAAGCAAAGGAGCTCTTAAATTATCAAAACCAAGCCAAAAATTGTCTAAGTCATGAAAAATCCTCACACCTCACTCAAACCCGCCCATGGTAGGCGGCCTTGAGCCCTTCATCCAGATAAGGTCTTGTTGACAACACACTCTCCGCCTATCACCTCTAAACCCGCTTAGGCACTTAGGCATGGATTTCACGCGAAAGGGTATGTTTTGAAATGCCATTTTTTTGATCCCACATGCATAAGATAAATGTAATTTGTTATTGAAAATCCTTTATATCAAGTCTTAATTCGATATGTTTCTTTTTGTAGGTGATGGAGGGTCCAAGGAGGTGAATGCCGAAAGCTCATACATGAGAAGTTTGGAAGGCGGAGGAAAGTTGCTCAAGTTTGTCACCATCACCATATGAAGGAGAGCTCCAACATCAAGTTTATCTTACTTCGAAGACTTCGTATGTCTAGATGAGGAAGACATCAACGCCATGCGGAGGGGAGCTTGTCTAAGATGATCAAGGTTACAAGTGTAGTTCATCATCAAGAGCATCATCCGTTCGAGGGGAGGATCAGTGGAAGGTTGTCACTTCACCATGCACATCTTGAAGGAGGTCATCATCCAAAAGCTCACATATCACGTGCCAGACAAGAAGAACTCTCATCAGGCACTAGTCTACTCCATGAGTCCATGCAACTATCTAGAGGCATAATCCTGCACAAGCACAACAACATCACAAGATGAGAGATGAGCATGATCATCAAAGCGATCCATGAGTTACATCTAGACAACAAGAAGAAAATATTCTAAGTGAACATGAGGTGAACCAGATTAGTTCGTTTGAAGATGCTGAGGTAGCACGTACATATCATCAGGCCAATCGCATTCCGCCATGTCATTCATTCAAGAGGGCCCACCATAAAGATGCTTATCACATTGGGAAACGTGCCTTCATTGCCTCTTTCATGTTCTAAAAATAGCAAATTTTGTAACAAACTGCCTTGTTGTCTCAATCTCGGCTGTTGATTGCTAAATCAATCTGGGCCATTCATTGTAATTCTTGAGTTCTATATAAGGCTCACTTCTCTCATTTGTAAAAGGATCATTAGAGGAAGATAGAGTAGGAGTAGATACTGTGGCAATAAGAGTAGAGTAGAAAGAACTCTTTGAAATCATTGAAGAGATATATGAGATTGTTGTAAACAAAACACTTCTTAAATCAATACAAGCTCATTGTTGTTGTTCACATGGTGATCTTGTACGATCAAGGAATGTTCGCATGGTTTCTTATTCTCCAAGATGGTTGAGATGTGTTTCCAAAGTAGCTTAGTTGATAGATTAGAAGTTCATTGATGTAATGCATGTATGTATTGAATATTTGATCAACTCTTAGATCATGCTTTTGACATCCATCGCTAGTGGAGTGTTGTGTAAAGCTAGTCTGAGCTTAATCATAATTTGCTTAAGTTCGGTTGTGGATGCTTGTTTGAGTTGCATCGTCCAATGGGTGCTTATATGAGCTTTCATGATTTGAAAACCATTCGCTAACCTTAGGAGATTGCACTTACTCCATGTAGTTGTAGGCATTCTTGGCGAAGTGGAGTTAGGTTTATTGAGGAGTTTGTTTATTCATGCAGCATCATTGCCTCATTGACCTTAGATTAAGTTTCTCTTAACCCTTGCCTTTTGATTTTTCTTTTTAGTTGATTAGAAGAAGTTCCATTTCACAAGGAAAGAGTACATATTTGAATGGAGTGATGAACAAATTCTACGTAAGTCCCTTTGTGTAAACAACATTATCACATCATACCACCGAGGCTATCCGTTGCAAATCACGTACAAGGAACCTTGGAGCGTTCTTGTTTGATCACGTAGTTTAGCATTCGAGACGCTTTGTTCAAGAGAGGATAGAGCACTTGGTGTTTTATTCTAATGTTGTTGTTGTCAAGAAAACGTCATCAACAGGATGAAAATCCTTGATTTAGGTAGAAATTAGAAATATTTCAAAGACATTCATACAAAGAGAAATTGCTGCAAATTGGAAGAAGAATTGCAGCAGAGCATAAAAGGATATGTTTTATTTTTTCAGAGATACATCATAAGTTTTTAAATCCGAATTTTATCATCAAAATTACAATTTTTAGATAAATTAATATTTATAATTAATTATGCAACTATTACTGTGAGTTAGGGTTATTTATTAAGGAAAAATAAGGAAATTCTAGAACGCAACATTACAATTGGTATCAAAACATTGATCCTGCTAGCTTTGAGGGTAAAGTTAACATTCTGGATGTCTTCCAGTCAAAGAGATTGGAAGCTCTACAAAAGGTAGAGGACATGGATCTTATTCAAGCATCACTGTACAAACTTGAGGCCCCCAAAATTAATGACAAGTATCAAAGGTTGTTAGATGATTTAAAAGCTTGCATTCATTTTATGGAGTACTTGGAGGCACTCGGGTACTAGTATCCCGATAAAAAGGATTATATGAATACATAAGGAGGTCGAGAAAGGAAGACAAAGAGTCGATATTGGGTGTTAAAGATGCGTCAATAATTGCATATGATGCCCAAGGAACATCCACCCAATTTTCACTGTTTCAGGTATAGAAGTAAGTGAACCATGTAATAATGATTTGCATTGTGCAGAAACGATTGGACCATATGATGATGATATGCAAGATATCAAGATTGACCCCCATGAGGAGGAATTGCAAGTTTATCAAGAAAACTCCATGATGATACCCACCGATTACATGGTGGTTGACTAGGAAACATTCAAACTCTTTGGTTCCAAGATTGATGAGTTTGTTGATGGGTTCGTTTGTAGTCATGAGGAGGAGACTTTTGACTTGCATGTCACGGGCCTCAGTGGATATATTGCTGAGTCAAATTGGTATTTGCTTTCAACGTCCAGCTCCCCCCACATCCAGCTCCCTAACAGCCAGCAGTAATTTTTTTAAACATCCAAAGTAGATTTTTTGGGTCCCAGCAGGAAGGAGTGCCCAGCATAGAAGATGAGATGGCAAGTGGACCCCACTTTGTAACTACTGCCAAGAAAATATTAGAGATAAAGTTCATGCCCAGCATAAAAGGATTTTAACACCCAAAGCAATCTGGCAGGTTGCAGCACACATAGGAGTAACTGATCAGTAAAGAAGAAATAGCAACATTTTTGGTGAGCTGGCAAGGAACTGTCATGTGGGTCCCATGATAAATTTAGGAACAGCCCAAAGCTATAACCGTCAAACCCAACCACTCCACCTATTTTGTCATTTTCTGAGAGTGGGAATTCACCCAGCTAGATCTTATGTGGGACTCACCAGGTCTTCCAAATCCAGTCAGCAGCAAACATAAAAAAGACAAGCATCCAACCGCAAAATTGGAGTAAAACTGAAATTTGACCAATTACTTATTTGTTTTGAGCGAGCAGGATTACGCATGGACCCGGATGCTTTTGCATCATTCTCCAAGACTTCCTTGATTAGAACAATATACTGAACCAATTAAACCGATGATCTATCTATTTTATTCACTTGTTTGCCTTAAACAAGAGGATTTTATCACACGCTTGGTGTGAGGATGCAGATGTATAAAATAAAGCACCGTATGTGGTAGTTAAGACTGAACATAGCATAAAGATATTGGGGTTTAAGAAAGTACGAAGGTACCAAGTCTGACAGGGATATGCTGGACAATGTAGATTATATCAAGTTTTATTTCTTTATATCTGTATGCAAATTTCCTTTTTTCTTTAATGAAATGTCTGGTTGTAGCTTTTACCATATAAAACATTTGGAACTTTTTTTTTCTAACAATACAAAAGAGAAAACTCATTGACAGTTGCTTGGGGAATAAACTATATACCTTTGGAATGGGTTTTGTTGTTGTTTATTTCACACTGATGCAAACCCAAATCTTTTGAGAATTTTGTAGTGACTTGCAATTTTATGTAGTAGTATGGTGATGGTTAGTCCTGTGAATTGATTGACTATTTTTCTTCTTTAATTGGCAGCTAATATTCTTGCAAAGTACCAGCCTCCGGTCACAGATGTAGAAAGTACACTGGGTGCCTCTCAGAAGTCTGAGCCAGCCTCAACAGCTATCCATGGTGGGCAACTCAGTAAGGAAGAAATGGAACGCAGGATGAAGTTACTTAGTGAGGACAGGTGACTTGACATCCTCTAATAATGGAAATTATTCTCTGTGCTTTTGTTTGGTACTGACTTTTTGTACTGGCGCTCCAGTTGACAGTTTTTGATCTGCAAGAATTGATTTTAAATTTCCTAACATATTGATTTCAGTTCTCTTGCACATTATCACATAAACACTCACTTTTATTGATCTATATTGAGGTGGGAGAGGTGCTGTATTAATATTTACATGAGTTTGTACATTTGTGTATTCCCTTTTTTGCATTTATCTTTGTGGATGGTATGAGCTAGTAATTCAAATTTGTGAATCATACTACCTTTTGCTTTTACAATGTGGAATCTCTTGTAAAATTTCATCTGACATTTCTGTTCTAGATGGATCTTGCTTGGTGACAACTTACACTAGGGCTTCTTCTGTTTTTACCTTTTAACCATGCAAATGTTTTTTATTTTCAAGCTTTGCAAAGATTTGTACTTCTTCAGCACCCCATTTTCTGATTAGAAATTTCCAAGAAACATAGTTGCAAACTATCTGAAATGTGCCATGTACGCCATAATGAACATTCATTTTAGTATTGATGGGTTTTTGCATTCCCACAATGAATTTCTGTTCTCCTACAAAATAAGTGAGTCTATTATTGTGTTTGTTTTGAGACTAAGTTCTTCTAAATTGTAGGAAGTATATTTATTGCTAATCTAGAAGTATGCTAATTGCATTTATATGTTCATTTGTTGGGTGTGAAAACATTTAGATTTGGGCACTTAGTTGGAACTAACAGTTGTTATGAGGAGTACATATGATTCCTGGGGCTTTGTATATTTAAGAAAATGTATTTGAAGAATGATATTGATTACCTTTCTGACAAGTTGGAACCATAATGTTTTCTACTGCTTTATTCATGAATTAGAAATTTCAGAATGCAATAAACATTCTTGTTATTTTCCCATTGTTGACTGGATCTGATGAGGGCTTTGTGATTTGGTATGGTTGGGGTTAATATTTCTTTTGACAGTGAATTGCAAAAATTGCACAAAGAACTTGTATTTGGCGGTGTTATCTCAGAAGCTGAATTTTGGGCTACAAGAAAGGTTTGGAATATGAAAGTTTGAACATTTGTGTGTGTGCGCTATTTTTTATCATTGCATCGTAGTACATGAACATTGAAATTAACTTATAATATCATGTAGTGGCTTTTAGTTTGTCTTATCTTGAGAGCCAATTTTTATTTTGGATTAATGGGCATTTCTTTTTTAGATTAGGTTTTATTGAACGGGTGTGTTCCCACTGTAGAATGACAAAGGAATCTGTGATACAGAGTATGCTAGGGGAAGAAGCGTTTACAACTGCAAAGCAGCGGACTGGATTAAAAAGTGCAATGCTTGCAGATGTCCGACCAATGACTGACGGTCGTGTATAATCTTTGCTTTCAATATTCTTCTGTGATCATTATATTCTTGCAATCTTCGCTTGTCAATTTGAAGCTCAAAATTTTACTTGAGCTGCATTTTCTTGTACCCCCTATAACATTTTTGGTAGAAAGGAAATGATGTACTTTGCTACTATTATTATTGTAAATGCATCATATCGGATCTCCCTCAACATTTCTATATGAAAAAAAAGGGGTGAACTTTTTCAATGTCCTAGAAGAAAATGACTTACCATTGTTTCTTATTAAAATTATAGTTGGCATGTTTGCTTGTCATAAATTCTACAGCTGTGTTGTAAGCAGAATCTCCTTGATGAACCCTTTTACAGGGAGTTCGAACTGTAAATTTTGCTTCTGAATTTTTTTTTCTATCTCTATGATTGGTTGCTTTTGCAGACAAACAGAGTTACTTTTAATCTCACACCAGAGATAATTCATCAGGTAATAAAGTTTCTGCTTTCTTCTCAATGTTGTGCAGTTCAAAATTAATCCATACAGCTGTTGTCGTTTCCATTGTCAATGTTATTTTCCCATGTTTTACTATGAAACTGATTTTCATTGATTGTAATTCTGAATTATCTTAGACTTTAGATGACAGAAATGCAACAGTTTTTTTATGAAACCTATATCAGTGTACCTGCTTCCAATTGATGTTGGTTCAAAATTTGTAAACAACATTTGAATTGTGCATAAATATTAAACGCACATTGCAAATTCTGTTTCTTTTGGTAAGGTAGTAATTTATACCATAGAAAATAGCAGCAAGAAAACAAAAAGAAAGCATAGAGTAGAAACCAAGAGGCCACATGCCCTGCTAGCACCCAACAGAAATCGGTAGAAGATACAACTGTAGGTAACGAAATGGAAGTATGGAATTTGAAAGAAAATCCAAAAAATCCGGTTCTGTCAAGTAAATCACAAGAGGTCGGAATTTCATCGACTCTTTGGGACAGGGGCAAGAAAGTCCACAGGCATGTCCTTACTGGAGTTTTGGTGACTTCAGTAGAGGTGGGCGTGTTGGCCTTTGTTCTTCATTGTGGAAGTCCAACTAGTTCTCTTTGTGCTGCACCAACTCCTGACATATCATGGGCATTTTGGTATATTTGGGTCAGGGTTGTAGGATATGGGACACCCCCATTGAGGAATCTGTATCCCTGTGCCAAGTATGGTATGGCCATCTAAATAGTAGCCCTAATAAGGACCATATCAGATATGGCTGGATATGGTACTTGGGCATCCAAAGCTGTATCCAGAGTCATTGGTTAGAAAACCCTTAAAAAGTTGATTTAAAAAAAACTTCAAACCCTAAAGAACTATAGAAAAGACCTAGAAAAGTTAAATAAACAATGACAGCTGAATTTTGAGACAAACAACAATCTGATGTTCAAGTAACAAGCAATGGAGTGATTTCAAGCAGTGAAGTTCTGTTGATTTATTTTGAAAATTCCTACATGTTTGACCATAATATACCTTCCTGTGTATGATTATCCATTTCTGCTGAGACCTGCATTTGTATAATTATTCATTCCTGCATATTTCATTATTCCTGTGATTATTATGCCATTTCTGCATTTTTCATCCTGTGATTCCTGTCCTGTTCCTTTATTTGCCATTCTTGTGTTTGCATTGTGCATAGATTTGATGAATTGGATAGGTAAATTATAGTGTTTTATATTTCTAAATAATTCGAATCTTTAGTTACTAGTATGTATCTAAGATGGTAAATAATCAAATATTAAATATTAAATAAATTCAATATTAAATAATTTAATATAAGACGTAAAATTTTATATATTTTAATTTCGGAATTTGTATTAGTTTATATATTAATGCTTATGGACTATGTTACTGGATTCTTTGAAAACCTAGCCAGATCCGGGTCTAATTTGAACTTGGTCTCGATTCGGAATTGATCCGCTTATCGGTTCGCCTAGGATTCGAAAACCTCTACGGGTTTGTCTAGGGCGAATATGGGCGAACCCGTCATGAATTTAGATCCATTTCAGAAATCTGCGACGAATCTAGACATTTTCATAATTTTTTTCCTACTTTGAACGAATTTTGATGCATTTTTAGGGTGAAAAAAATGTGAATTTTAAACTTTTTGCCCCCTAGACGTTGCGGGAGATGAAAAGAAGGGGCATCCGCTTGGCTTGCTTGCCCAAGAGCATTTGAGATCAGATGAATCCCTCTTCGTGGTTTGTCCCTCTCCGACAAAGCAAACAGGATCGATCTTGGCCAAATAGCCAGCTTTCCACTTTCTGACCGGAAAATATGTTGCGGGCGATAAAGGCAAATATGTATGCCGCGGGAGATGAACTTTAATAAAGTTAGTTGTATAATGTATATACCTCTATATCTACTAAAAGTAAATATAATTATTTAATATATAATAATATTAATATTTTTTTTTTGATTGGTAAAAGGCCGAGGCCATTAATATATAAAATCATTTATAAAATACAGCTCTGTTCAGTGCGGGCACCGGTAGGAAAGAACAGAGCGAAGAAAACCTCCGGTCTAGCCCGGGACTTTAGCAGTCTAGTACATACTATTTATTTATACGGGGTCAAGCCCAACAAGGAAACATATTTTCTTATAGAATTACTGAGATACAAATATAGACATCGCCCTTATCCAAGGCCTTTCTATTGATATCCTCTTGCTGTATGTCTTTTGGTTCTTCGACTCCTGGAATGACCTCCATGGCTTATAACATTAAAAGGGCTTCTTCTATCTTGCTCCTGCCAGTATACCTGTCTAACCTGAAACCACATGAAAACTACCACTTCTTTTCGCATGTTAGCTATACAAAATCATAAAATTCATTCTCCTGCTAACATCTGTTAGTACTTTAAAACCTTTGCCTGAGAAGAAAGAATAAAATACTTGATGTTGCCAAGCTTATCAAAATTAATCAAACATACTTGTTTCAGTGTTAACTAAAATCCGGATTATGTGGGACATCCCATTTTGGTTGGCTGATCCACTGCAAATGTCAACAACTAGATATATAAACTGTATAAAATATATATATCTACCTGTGGGCACAGGTAAGTGATCTACCATTTCACTTAATAATTTTGATAAACCAAAATATCCCGTTCCAACTAAATTCTAACCCATCATAGAAAACATTGTTGCCTGACAAATCATATCAATTAGATTGGCATAAGGAACCACTGTCGGCGAAAACTCTACAAGCCCTCCCGACCGTGTAAGTCATGCCGAAGGTGGAGAGCGGTAGGACTCTCACCGAAGCATCAATGGAACGAAGGGAACTAGCAGTCATCGGCAGGAGATTATCATCGGAAAGAAAAAACAAGGAGTTTCCGATACTCTAAAGTCTCCCTGATTGAAGAAATATGCTTCGGCACACCGATATGCATAGAGATCCGGACCTGAAGATTCTTCATAGAACCGGACCTGACAGAGTTAAGGGTTTAAATAAATAGTTGGTCAAGTCTGACGAATGAATTTTGAGTTTGGCAGAGGGGAACATACAAAGCGATATACAAAGCTATATGCGTAACGCGGAACCAAATGATTATGAAATGGGGTTTTATTGTTGTATGTTTCGTGCGTTGTATGTGTGGTTATACATTTCATACATACAAAGCGGAACTCAAGAAAGGTTGAAATTTGGTTAAGATGATGCATCATGATTAGCTGCATTGCACTTTGTATCCATCGTGGAGCCGAAAATAAGTAGACTGTGGTTTATAAAATAAGTCCGAAGAGGTGATGCAAATCGAAAGATACACTCAGAAAAGTGATGTGGGCTCCACCGAATGCCTATCGGGCTTGTATAAATAACAATATACAAGCCGAAATGCAAATAAGAGATACAAACTGGATTCGAAAAGAAAGTTGAATCCTGAAAAGTCTTTGTATGTTCGGGGAGCTTGGATGTTTATACTATACATACTCGATATACAAAGGAATAAAAGGCATTAACATGCTTTGTATGTGCGCTTATACAATCGGCAATATACAAAGAAAATATACAAGAGAGGGTTTGTATAAGAAGTTTTGTATGTGCACTTATACAAGATAACATACAAACGACAATGTCCATAAAATAGACAAGAGAATATTATACAATACTTGACTAAGTTGGAGATATAAATGTCAACAACTAGATATATAAACTGTATAAAATATATATCTACCTGTGGGCACAAGTAAGTGATCAACCGTTTCACTTAATAATTTTGATAAACCAAAATATCTTGTTCCAACTAAATTCTAACCCATCATAGAAAACATTGTTGCCTGTCAAATCATATCAATTAGATCGGCATAAGGAAACACTGTCGGCGAAAACTCTACAAGCCCTCCCGACAGTGTAAGTCATGCTGAAGATGGAGATCGGTAGGACTCTCATTGAAGCATCCAGTGGAACGAAGGGAACTGGCAGTCATCGACAGGAGATTATCATCGGAAAGAAAAAACAAGGAATTTCCGATACTCCAAAGTCTCCTCGATTGAAGAAATGTGCTTCGGCGAGGCTTACACCGATATGCATGGAGATCCGGACCTGAAGACTCTTCATAGAACCGGACCTGACAGAGTTAAGGGTTTAAATAAATAGTTGGTCAAGTCCGACGAATGAATTTTGAGTTTGGCAGAGGGAAACATACAAGGTGATATACAAAGCTATATGCATATTGCGGAACCAAATGATTATGAAATGAGGTTTTATTGTTGTATGTTTTGTGCGTTGTATGTGTGGTTATACATTTCATACTTACAAAGTGGAACTCAAGAAAGGTTGAAATTTGGTTAAAATGATGCATCATGATTAGATGCATTGCACTTTGTATCCATCACGGAGCCGAAAAATAAGTAGACTGTGGTTTATAAAATAAGTCCGAAGAGGTGATGCAAATTGGAAGGTACACTTAGAAAAGTGATGTGGGCTCCATCGAATGCCAATCGGGCTTGTATAAATAACGATATACAAGCCGGTATGCAAATAAGAGATACAAACCGGATTCGAAAAGAAAGTTATAACCTGAAAAGTCCTTGTATGTTCGGGGTACTTGTATGTTATACATACCCGATATACAAAGGAATAAAAGGCATTAACATGCTTTGTATGTGCGCTTATACAAGATAACATACAAATGGCCGTATACAATGAAGTTTGTATAAGATGCTTTGTATGTGCACTTATACAATCGGCAATATACAAAGAAAATATACAAGAGAGGGTTTGTATAAGAAGTTTTGTATGTGTGCTTATACAAGATAACATACAAACGGCAATGTCCATAAAAATATACAAGAGAATATTGTACAATACCCGACTAAGTTGGAGATATAAATAACGAGTGGGGACCACGAATGTAAGTTGGAGACGATTGAAATGAGGTTTAATTGTTGTATGTTATGTGCGTGTATATGTGGTTATGCATTTCATACATATAATGCAGAACTCAAGGAAGGTTGAAAATTGGTTAAAATGATGCATCATGACTAGATGCAATGCACTTTGTATCCATTGCGGAGCTGAAGATAAGCCTGAAGAGGTGATGCAAGGGAGTTTGTATGTATTCATCTGATACAAGTATGCATTTTGGAAGATAAAACAGAAAAGTAAAGTGGGCTCCACCGAATGCCTATCGGGCTTGCATAAATAACGATATACAAGCCGATATGCAAATAAGATCTGGTGGGGACCACGAATGTATGTTGGAGACGATTGTATATGATGTATACACGATACAAAGACAAATGCATATACGCAACACCAAAGACACCTATGAGGGCCCCATCACCCATGGATAAAAAACAAGACGAGATACAAAGCTATATGCATATCGCAGAGCCAAGAAGTAAGTAAACTGTAGTTTATAAAATCATAAGTTCGCAGAGGTGATACAAGGGAGCTTGTATGTATTCGGCTTTGTATCTAAAATTGGATACAAGTATTATTGTATTTCAGAAGATACAATCAGAAGAGTGATGTGGGCTCCACCGATTGCATACCGGACTTGTATAAATGACAAAGGAGGCTCTTGATTATATGCATAATGGAGGCTCTTGTTAATAAAAGAGCATGATGAGTCCGTGTCACCATTCACGCCAGAAGGCATTACAAAGATGTATTAACTAGCCGTCATCGGCGGGAAAAAAGGATCGGAAAGAAAAGGAGTCTCTAAAAATCTAACGTCTCACCGACTGGGGCAAAGTGCTTCGGCAAAGCTTACGCCGATAAAGGTGGAAGAACCATCGGCAAGGACAGGTGAATCGGAACAAGGTTTATAAGTTTGGCCGACGCAAATCTCATGACGATGTTGGTGCCATATTATGAAGGTCTTTTCGATCCAGGATAAAAAGGCTATCGGGGAGATGACTACGATCGGGTATCCATAAATCTATTATCCCGATGACAAATATTACCCCGATGACAATGATAGTCACATTCATCGACGAGACTCTCACCGATAGCCATATCGGTAACACTTAGGAGATCGGGGAAGAAGGTTATTCATACAACGATGGAGAAAGTCCGCCGATAATAACCATGCCCGCTTCTACAAAAATACAAGTGCATGAAAATGCAACGATAGAGTATGCAAGCACCAAGGATGAGTACATGGGCCCCACCACAAACAGAAATACAAATACATTTGTAGAAGACATACAAATATTAAACATACATAATAATAATATATATTCCCTCTGTACACGTTTGGCATCCACCATTTTAACATAATAATATTAATATTATTATTATATATTAATTATATTAATATTAATATTATTATTATATATTAAGTATATTAATATTAATATTATTATTTTTTTTGGCTAGTTACTACCAAGGGGGTAGATCCCTTACTATTAAAAACAAAAGATCTCAAAAAGTTACATTAGGAAACATCATTTTTGGAGGAATATCTCTTTGTTTCCTCCACCCTATCCTATTGGTAACACTATTACAAATCTGTTTTTCCAGCTCAGTGACCTAAAAACATAGGTTGGAATGTTCTCCGCATTTTTACACATTTTTCCCATTGCTTCTTTTCTGATTTCTGATCAATTTGAGCGACTTGACTCTTGTGGTTCCTTTAACAGGATAAAATCATTGTTTTGGCTTCCTTCGATTCTTTTCCTTTGTCGTTTCCTTTGATTGTGTAATGTCCCCGTTTTGAGCATGTCTTGTTTGTTGGTTGAGCTAGAACATTGAAGGCTTGGAAACTAGAATGTTGGCTCAACACTTCATTTCATTTGTATTTTTGGCTAGCAATATTATATAACATGTTTATAAAAGCCAAAAATAATGATATTTTAGTCAAGGCAAAAAATAAGGGCTTGGAGAATTGAAAAAGGGAAAATAAATAAAAAGGCAATTTTTATTTTTATTTTATTTATTTATTTTTCCCAATGAAAAGTGACGCCAAGGAGAAAAAAGAAAGAAAAATAAAATATAATAATATATTATATTTTATTTAATTATGCCAAGGGAAAAGAAAGAAAAAATAAAATAATATTACAATATTATTTTATTAGGCAATATTGAAGCCACCATAAAAAAGGGAAAAAATAATAATAATAAAAAAATATTATTTCCCTAAGGAAATCGGCGGCCATAGAGGAAAATAGAAAAATAATAAATATTATTATTTTATTGTGGGTGTCCAAATTGGAGGGATAAGGGAGAGATAAAAATAATAAAAAATATATTTTATTTTTCTAGGGTAAATTGGCGCCTAGGGTGAAAAGAAGAAAAATAATAAAATAATATTATTTTATTATTTCATGGATTGGCGTCCAAGGTGGATGAGGAGAAATCATTTAATAAAATCAAATTAAAGATTTGATTTTGGAGGTGGACTTGAAAATTGTTTATAATTTGTCAAATTGGAGAGAAAGTATAAAAAGAGGGTTTTGACATCATTTTTGACATCTTGATCATTTGGTAAATTTTGCATTTGAGTGTTTACTCTTGGTTGAAAGTGATTTGCAGTGAATTCAAGGTGGTGTTCTTTTGATATTTTATGGTTTGGAGATGATCCCATTCCACCATGAGAGGTGAATTCATATGGAGTTCATCATTGGGCTTAATTGGTGACTATTGATGGTGTTTTTGCTTTATTCCAAGCTAGGGTTTGACAGGGATCTTTATTTCCAGCCAGCTATGGAGTTTCATATTCAGATTTGAACGTGTTTGTGATGCTATTTCATTGTTAGATTGATATATGAGGGTTTGGTATTGAAGCGCTTGACAAAGGACATTTTTGGTGATTTTTATCCATTATACATGGTCTGATTTTATTACAATAGGGTCTGATTTTATGACAAGAGTCTGAATAATTGATATAAGTTGCAGATCTGAGGAGTTTTGGCACCTACATTGAGTCTTTTTCATCATTTTTGCCATCCTAACTCGAATTGCTCCACTTGGGTGCTTAGCCGCTTGAGTTTGGAGTGTTTTCTTGGCACTTCTATTGGCATTTGACATCAGGGGTTTGTAAGCTGCAGATACAGATTTAATTCAGTCATATCAGACTTCCATTGGGCTGTTACAGTGGCATTTCAGTCATTTCCAGCTGGACATATCATCTATACTACATAGAGATTCATCTTCCATTCATATGACTAGGGTTTGGACTTATGTTTTGGCACATTTGGATGTAATTGAAGGTCTGAATTTGAAATCAGACTTAACTGATTGTACTTTCCAGCCCTCATTGTTTGTAATCATCTTTCAAATCAAATAAAGAAGATAAGCTATCTTTGCTGGGTATGTTCATCTATGTTTATGAGAGTTGCTTGATTGCCTAATATCACTATTTCATGTTCATTTCTTGTGATTTGGATGCATGCTTTGAACCTTTCCATCTACATGACATTATAAACTCATTGTTGAAAACCAAAGTTGAAAAACCTAAGTACTTTGCAAGCAAAAAAAAATTAGAAAATTTCAGACCAGCAAAGGAAAAAAATTTAGTTAGAGCTAGTAAGGGTTCTTACAGATTGCATGTATCAATTACCAGCAGTGTGTGTTACGTCCAAAATCAAGACATATTCCCCTGTATAACCCTATCCAACCCGCGCCATTGGCAAAAATTGCTCGAGATGATAATTCCTTTAGTTTGCTCGGACCTGGCATTAGCTAGAAGATCAGCAACCATGTTTGCCTCACGGTATATGTGCTTCACAATGAAATCTTCTAGTTGTCCCAATGCATTTAGGATAATGTTTAATTTCTTCCTTAGTTTCCAGTTGGGGGTAAAGTGTGACTGAGCAAACCCGAATGCAATTAGATTTAAGGGGATTCTATGAAGTTGCACAAATAATGATCAGATAAGGGCTACAAATTCTGCGTCATTATTTGTGCAGTTTGGTAGCTTGGTAGAAGCTGCCCATAAGAAGGCGCTCGCTTCGTTTCTAATTATGCATCCACAACTGACTATGTTGGGGTTGCCTCTAGCAGCCTTGTCGAAATTTAGCTTGAGTTATCTAGATGGGGGAGCCATCCAGTGAATTTTAGTTCTGTTCTTTGTTTTCTTTTCATTGTAACCCGGGGGAACCTTGAGAAGTTTCCATTGTTTTCTTATTTTGTCGTCCAAGCTGCAGTACAATTTTGGTGCCAATGAGGATATTTTGCTATTTAGGAGTTTTGAAATGCGTACCTCAATTTTGATTTTTAATTCCACTGCAGGCAAGGCACTATCATTGAAGATTCGACGGTTTCTCTCTTTCCAGAGATGTTGGATAACCATTGAAGGGCTGACATACCAGATATCGCCCCAAGTGGATTGTGTGTGGATCTTTGGCCAGCAAAGGAAAAGACTAAGTAAATCCTTGGGTAGAGGGCTGTACCAATTTAGAGAACTAATCGACCAAGTCCAACGTTCTTGGGCGTACGGGCAATTAAGGAGATGGTCGACGGTCTCCTCATTTGATAGGCACAGTGTGCACCTAGAAGGTCTTGCAATGCCGATGGAGTGAAGTCTGTCACCAGTGAGAATTCTGCCATGAAGTGTCGTCCAAGCAAATGCTCCGGCCTTTGGTAGTATCTCAGGTCCCCAACAAAGAGCCCTGGGCCATGAATGATCAGTGTTCTGAACTTCTTGTATCTTATAACCCAATTCACTGTATATTTCCCTGACTTGGCCCCCATTCAAATTATCTAATCGTTCCCTTCCAAAATAGAGATCATCCGATTGTTTAGGATATCCTTGATCTTGGAGATCGCCCTACCCGGGATAGGGGCATTACTGAAGTTTCTCCATTGCCATCCAGAAACATCATTACTAGGCTCCACATAGTCGGCAACCTTTGCCCCCTAGATGTCTTCCATTGTTTCTTTACAACCGAGGAGTTTCGAAAAAGAGTCTAGAGGAGTTTCACCGTTCCATGAATCGGACCAGAAACCAACAATTTTCCCGTTGTAAATGCTCCAAGAAGTATGGTTTGTGATCAAATTCTTGGAAGAGAGAATGAAATGCCAGATATGTGAGCCACTAAGGTGGGTGGCCACAGTAAAGATTCGTCCAAGGTTGTCATTATTTAGGTACTTCCGCAACACCTGACACTGTAAGGCTGAGGGATCCTCAAACATTTACCATACCAGTTTTGCGCCTAAAGCTTTGTTTTGCTTTAGGAGACATCTTATGCTTGTGCCGCTTGAATCATTGTTTTTGCGCACCGTATCCCAGTTGATTAGCGGTATACGCTTCTATTCATTTGACCCCTCCCATAAGAATTTCTTCATCAACCCATTGAGATCCTAAGTAGCTTGTTTAGTGAGTTTGGTGCACGACATGAGGTATATGGGGATTGCTGAAAGCACCGCTTTGATCATGATAATTCTACCTGCTAATGTCAGCCATCTGCCCTTCCATATCTCCAACTTTCCCTGGCATTTAGAAACGGTATCATTCTAATGTGAAGAGCGAATCACACCCATAAATAGGGGAACCCCTAGATATATGCTTGGAATCTTGTCAATTTGGAATCCAAGGAGTCCAACAATTCTACATTGTATTGGGTGCCTGACAAGAAAAGTATGCTCGTCTTGTCTCCATTAATACGCTGTTCTGAAACTAGAGAATAAGAATCCAAGGTGTTTTTTATTATTGTGGCCACTTCGAGCTTTGCTTCCCCATAAAGTATTGTGTCATCAACAAATTGCTGATGGGTGACCAGAGGGAGGTATCTTGCCACCTTAACCCCAGGCCATAGCCCACCTACAGCAATTGAAATGCAATTATAATTTATAATAATATTAATATATTTAATACATTGCCACATCAGTGGCAGATCTAGCAGAAGTGACGACATAGGTGAAGGTAGTGGATCCAGTCCCATATGTGGAATTGGAGCCAAAGAAAAAATCCTTCAATTGATCCACCTACCAGGGAGGGATGGAATTGCCCTGCCTTTCCCCACCATTCCCCCCACCCTGGGCTACCCGACACTATAGTGAGTTGCGGTTTGGGACCAACAATAGCTTCGAATTTATGGATCGGCCTCATGGTCGAACCATGATTGTACACAATATCTTTGTGAACATCTTTGTTCAAGTTGGTGGGGGAGTGTTGAATGAAATGTAATGAAAGTTGCCCAGGGGTTTCAATAATCTTATTCCATTATGTTCGGATCCTGAAAGCTTATGGAATTTAGATTATTTTTAATAGTTAATTTAACTATTATTTATGTTTAATTATTTGAAACTAAGATGATTTATAATTATCCTAGCTCTAATGATAGTATGTGATTCTATGGATGTATTGTGCGATATAGTAATAATGATCCTATTACTTCTGTAGTAATGAAAATATTCTCTTATAGCTATTATATGTGTGTGAAACAAATTTACGTCCTGTCTTTTGATATATACGTGTGTTTTATGTGAATGTCATAACCAATGATATTTATACTAGGGCTCCTTGTGAAATAGTTGTAGTTGTATTTGATACTATAATCTATGTCTATGCATCTCTGCATTGGGTTGTGCTTTCCATATGCCCTTGCACGATTAAATGTTGCATCACATCCTTAATTTTCTGGGACATCTATCTATTCGTTAATTCCTTTTCCATTGTTGTGCTTAGCAGGTCGTTCAATTTCTTTGTGAGCAATGAGACACTGACTTGTTGAGGAGGTAATATCTTGAGAAGTTTCTCACAAGGGAAAGTGCAAGTTTAGTTCTTGTGATCTTTGTGAATAGGAAGCTAAGGGTCCCCCCAAATGGCTGAAGTGGGGATTGTTATGAAATAAAGAAATCAAGTCCAGGAGGTTAGATGCGGTTCCTTAAAATTAATGGTGGCTCTGCTCTTCATCTAAGCCAATGAGCCATGTGAATGGGTTTTGCTAGTACCCCTAGAGGATGCATGTGTAGGAGTAGAAGCAATCTTGTTCTTGACAAGCTATGGCAGGTAGCAAGAGAAAACTACCCACAGGGCTTTCCATTTGTGGCACTGTCAACGCTGGGTTCCCTATGTGTGATAGAGTTAGAAAAGCTTCCTAGCATTTTGTTGGTTAATGGGTACCATATTCTATTTTGTCCATGCAAGAAATACTGATGACCATTTTGATTTTGGATGATGTGAAAAGCCTTCCCATTTCTGTGTTGAGTGCTAGAGGTAGAAGCGATTGATTGGTTCAGAGGATGGTTGTTTGCGATTAGTCTCTTTAGTTTTAAGTTTCAATTGTTGCTGAATCTTTTCTTCTCTTCATGGCCTAACATTCTCTTATAGGAAGGAGAATGAAAATTTCCTAGTGGTGGTGATCTGCTTTGAGTACATTAAGAGCAAAACTTTAAGAGAAACCAAAAGGGTTCACAGGAGCCAAGGATTCTCTGTAACAGCAATTACTTTCCACACAAGAGAGATGTAATGATTATGCTATATTTGCCAAACATGATACAATGCATACAAGATTGATTACATTAATTTACAATGAGAAAGTCTAGTATATATAGGCAAGGGTGAGTGTAATGTCCCACCCCAGGTGGACACTTGCTAACACAAATTTTTTGCCTTGTTTGGTTTGTTTTGATAAATGTCTGTGATATATCGGCAATGTTGATACAACAATATAATGCATCAAAACAAGAGATGTTGCAATAATAATTTTTAACTTAAAACTGAAATTGCATTGGGAATACACAGCTGAAAATTCCAGATTTTTATACCAGCTTAAATACTCATTATTTTCACAATATATTGACAGCCCATTTCATAAAATAACCCCTATTATCTAAAACAACAATACCTAGAAAATCTAGGAGTTACAATTCATGAACTCATAGGTAAACATGCCTTGAACCCCTCTAAAAATGGTTGCCAGGAAGAAGTGTAAAGTTTGCAGCAGTCATACAACAATATAGACCCCTCTTTGAATTACAAATGATCATACCTGATACCCAAGCCACTAAATGCAGGTTTGAAAACTTTATATCAGCAAACTGGAATCTTCCATTAATGGACGCCTAGCTTCAAAGACGAGTTCTCCAACATGTAACAGCAGTTTAGATGCCTCCAATGTCAACTATGAGGGTTTTCGTCCTCAAAGCCCTGAGATCAATAAGAACTCCAACAACATTTCAATATCAGCAATATTCATAGCATAATAAAAAGAGAAGCCCTCACATCCTTGTATATTTTCTTCGTTGAAAGCTTTGGGAAACTTCTCCAATATGGGCGCCACACATGAGAGGAAACATTTTTTTAAAAAAATTAGAAAAAAACATTTCTTTCCATCATTTTCTAATCTTTCTTTTTTCACTTTTCCCTAGGATTAGAAAACACTTTATTTCCTTTCTTTTTCTAACTTTCCCTAGGATTAGAAAAAAACACTTTATTTCCTTTCTTTTTCCCACTTTCCCTAGGTGTTCCGTTTTGGCATAAATAATTAATTTATTTTTAAATGCTCACATGGTCCCCCTTTTAAAACAACTTTAAGTTGTGTCTCCTAGGCATAGGGGTAGAACTTAACTTTATAATATTTAATTATGCCAAAGTTGCCTTTTTTATAAATAAAATAATAAAGTGCCCATATTATATTATTTTTGTCCATCCAAGCAAGGACTGCCAACGCCATACTCTGCCATAGATCATGTTGCTAGAAATAGTACTTACTAAAAATAGTAAGCTCAAGAAAGTCCTTGGATGCCAATGCATGTTATATCACCCTGAAGCTCTTTGAAAACCCAGAAGGAATCCAGTAATCAAACTGCCATACACTGACAAACAGATCCCCAAAAGCTTAGAAGAGATCACCACACAGTTGGAAACCCTAATTATTGCCTCCGACTAGCCTACGGGCCTCCGAGATAGGCTAATGGTCCATCCTGGATATCACTGATGAGAAGGGGATATTACAGTGAGACATAGAACAACATAAGATTACGACGTGTCTTAATTCTATGACTTGAGACACAAAAAGTAAATGCCCTAAGTAAATTCAACTAACAAGTGTGGACTGGACCCAAAAGGGAAACCGGATAGGTGGTAAACCCCATTCACACCAACATAAACCTCTTGTCCTTTTGGCATCAATTCAACTCTACATGTGTGAGTAATGATTCTCAGCCAGTGTAATTGAGAAGTCTGTAATGCCCTCGACTGTAATTTGTCTTTATAAAAAATAAATAAATTTAAACACTTACCGATGAGGACGACCTCCTTTAGACATAAATAAATTTAATACTTACTGAGGAGGCCGACCCCCTTGAGAAGTTGCCTCTCTTGGTGCAGCTGCCCCTCTTGGGGAATTAAAAATTAAAAAAAAAAATATTAAAGAGGCCAACCTCTTTGGAAGAAACGCCACCCTTGGGACAAGGCATCCCTATTGGAAGGATTGCCTCTCTTTCTAGAGGCATGATGTGGTACAAATAAAGATGAGATGGAAGCAACAAAACCAATCATCCAACAAGAAAAATATATGAAGCAAAAATAAAGAAAATAATATATATAATAAAGATTTATAGCAGAAACAAAATATATACAGCAGAGAATAATTTATTGCAACCATTTGAGGATACACTTGTCAATCCATCAAGAGGTGCTCAATCAACAATCATCTAGCAAATTCCCTAAGCAATCAGTCTTGAATTTAAGGAAGTGATTTGCAAATAGGAAGGATGGCTCCCTGTCCAAGTTCACGGGAGATGAGAGGATGGCCCCCCTCTTAGACTCTTATCAAGTTGGCCAAGAGTTAGTAGGATGGCCCACCTTCCATGCTCTTGAGCTTGATCAAGGAGGATGGCCCCCCTCCAAGGTGGACTGGGAGTTGTAAGGATTTTCCCCCTTACATGCTCTCTGCAATTTTGAGGATGCCCTACTTTAATATTGTTATTTGCAAGTATTTCTAAGAAATGCACTATGTGATTGGTTTTGAGGGTTGTGCTACGATGTATTGAACTGAATATTGTTTATGCTATGATGTATTGATCTCATTATTAATTATGCTATGATGTATGAATTGAATATAAATAATGCTATGATCTAAATATTATCATAATTTCTTGATAACTAATATTTCTAATGTCAAATTTTAGTGATTACTATTGTTTGCAGGTCAAGAAATCAGGAATATCCCCAAAAGAGACGTTGCAATTTGTATCAGATCTTTGATCCTACCAGCTTGTAGATCAAAGATAGTGTACACAATTAAGCCAAAGAGCTCAACGAGCCTTAGATAGGGAAAGGAGAAAACTAGAAGCAAGTAGCAGCCAAATTAAAAGTAGTAAAATGGGTGATCATGAGGTTAACCTAGGAAATGAATTGAGTGCTTTTATGGAGCAACAAGGGAAGACATCACAGTTGCTTCTCCAAATACTTGAAAATGTGAACAATACAATCAATGCTCTTAGGTCTAACCAAACCAATTGAAGAGATGTTAATTCCTAGCATTCTGAGAATAACAATAAAACTCCATTAAGATCATCACCTAGATTAACAGGGCCTACATTCTTACCTAGAGAAGAGCAGCCAAGAGAAGAAGAACCCAACACGGTAGCATATGACATTGATAAATGTGTGGAAGCATATTCAAGAATTGATCCTGACCTTAGAAGACATTCCATTTAGAGAATATTGTGATGCAAGAACATTAAATACCTCAAGAAAAGAAATAAGGCAGCCCAAGAAAGATTTACGACACAGAGTAAGTAAGACGATTCTTCCCAATTTTGATGGTTCGGGGAAGGTCACTGTACGAGCATGGATCCAAAAACTATATACATAGTTTACCCTTAGCCCCATGACCGAAGATGAGGCTATTAATTTTGCCATTCTACACTTAGAGGGGATTGGACACGATTGGTGACACCATGGAATTACCACACAAGGGCATCAACACGTGAAGATGTATGATGAATTTACACAGACTTATAGATCGATTTGATCAAAAGCATCCCGAAAGAAATTTCAAAGAGTTGACACAATTAAAGCAACAAGGTTCAGTGGAGAATTATGTGGCAGAGTTTCAAAGAATTTCAGTCATGGTGCTAGGTGTTATCGAGGAAAGGCTCACATACTTATTTATTGAAGGATTGCCGGAGTCACTTCGTGGCTTGGTGGGCGCTTTTGATCCTACATCTCTACAAAATGCAATTAAAAAGGAATTAAGGTTGGAAGTTTCAACAATTAGGAACAAGTCATAGCCTAAGAATGCACCAATCGAACAACATAAGGAACCATTTCCCCAAATTAAGTCACCACCTCCTCAATTCAACATAATGGAAGAAACCAGGAAAGAGCTTATAAAGAAAGGGTTGTGTTTTTCTTGTAAGGAAAAATGGCAGTCGGGTCATCGATGTTCAAAAAAGGGACATGTATACAACTTTGAAGCAATGACAAATGAGGAAGTGGAGGAGGAAGAAATTGAACTTGAAAGGAAAAAGTGGAAACAAGATGAAGAAGGGTTTGCAAGTAGTGCATTGGCAACGCTTTCAAGTGCACCCAAGTATCACCCTTTTAGGATTCATAGTGTGTTATAAGGTCAAAAGGTAAATGTATTAGTTGATAACGGTGCTACACATAACTTTATTGATGAAGGTCTAGTAATAAGGATGAAATTAAAAGCTGAAAACTTTGAAGGTTTCAAGTTAGTCATGGCGGAGGGATTCACAACCCCTTGCACACAACGAATTCAGCAACTAAGCATTACCTTGGGGAGACACCAAATATGTGAAGATTTTCTATGTGGTGAACATAGGTGACACAGATATAGTTTTAGGCATTCAATGGTTACATTCCTTGGGTAGATATTATCAAGACTTTCAAAAGATGGAACTATGTTTCCAACACAATGGGAAGGAAGTAGTTCTACAGGGTCTATGAGAGAAGAATCTTGGGATATCTCTAGAAAATCTTTTGGATGTGAGAATCCCGAAAGTAAGCTGAAAAGATATAAAATCATTTCAGAAAAGAACATTGCATTTAAGGTCATGGATTTGTGTCTTGCTTCTAATTCCCATCTTAATATATGAAAAGTCAACTTTTCTACTTAGACTCAAAGGGATATCCATTTGTGAAGGTTGGGCCAATTTAATTGGTTCTTTGAAGATGTAGTTGATACCAAAGAAGAAATTGATTTTCTGATTGATGCTTCCTTTACTTGGTTTCAAACTATACTAATGCAAGATGTTTTGGTTTCTTCTCTCTGAGAATGAGAGAAAACTTGTCTTAAATTATGGACCTTACCAGTTACCAACTCTTGGGTTTGTTGTTGAGAGATATTGGGAAATACAAGTACATGAACCAGAAGAATATTGGACAATAAATTGTCCTCATACTTTAGAGAATGTTACCTTATGATCTTAAAGGACTATGTTAGCGGTTGGATTAGGACAAGTATACTAACAACAATTCTTCAAGGACAATCTATGTCTAAGAATTACAGATTTACAAGGTTGATTTGGGATCCCGGTTGGTGATTGCTTGAGGACAAGCAATCTTGGGAAGGGCGGACTGTAATGTCCCCGACTGTAATAAGTCCTTATAAAAAATAAATAAATTTAAACACTTACTGATAAGGCCAACCTCCTTTAGACATGAATAAATTCAATACTTATTGAGGAGGCCGACCCCCTCGAGAAGTCTCCTCTCTTGGTGCAGCCGCCCTTCTTGGGGAATTAAAATTAAAATATATATATATTAAAGAGGTTGGCCTCTTTCGAAGAAACACCACCCTTGGGACAAGTCGTCCCTATTGGAAGGATCACCTCTCTTCCTAGAGGTATGATGCGGTATAAATAAAGATGAGATGGAAGTAGCAAAACCAATCATCCAACAATAAAAATATATGAAACAGAAATAAAGAAAATAATATATATAATAAAGATTTACAGCAGAAACAAAATATTTACCTCAGAAAACAATATATTGCAGCCATTTGAGAATAAACTTGTCAATCCATCAAGAGGTACTCAATCAACAATCATCTAGGAAATTCCCTAGGCAATCAGTCTTGAATTTAGGGAAGTGATTTGCAAATAGGAAGGATGGACCCCCTTCCAAGTTCATGAGAGATGAGAGGATGGCCCCCCTCTTAGGCTCTTATCAAGTTCGCCAAGAGTTAAAAGGATGGCCCGCCTTCCATGCTCTTGAGCTTGATCAAGGAGGATGGCCCCCCTCCAAGGTGGATTGGGAGTTGCAAGGATGGCACCCCTTACATGCTCTTGACAATATTGAGGATGACCCACCTTAATATCGTTATTTGCAAGTATTTCTAAGAAATTCACTATGTGATTGGCTTTGAGGGTTGTGCTACGATGTGGTGAACTGAATATTGTTTATGCTATGATGTATTGATCTCATTATTAATTATGCTATGATGTATGAATTGAATATAAATAATGCTATGATCTGAATATTATCATAATTTCTTGATAACTAATATTTCTAATGTCAAATTTTAGTGATTACTATTGTTTGCAGGTCAAGAAATCAGGAATATCCCCAAAAGGGATATTACAAAGTCCAATTTCTAGAATTAGAAAATGGAGAGGTATATTTAGATTTGAAAAAGGATATTTTCTATGGCATAGAGAGCTCAGCTGTTGGGTTAGGCTGGAATCCTTATTGATTGGTGCGTGGAGAAGTGGCCAACTAGTCTTTTTTTAGGACTATTTAGCCACTCTTACGTGGTTGTGTGAAAGGGAGAAAAAATATTGTTGTTAAAGTTGGTGAGAGGGGAAAGTGATATAAAGAGTTTGTGCTTTAAACCCAAGCTTAGATTTGAAAGTGGTGAACTCTAGACAAGGGAGTTCTTTATGTTGGTTGCATGAGTTATTTTAACTTTTTTGCCATGTTTCTAACTTTAAAACCATTGATATGGTGTACATGGGGGATGAGGAACATGAGTAGCGTGGGCCTTTAAGAGAGATGGAGAGTGGAACATTAAGAATATAGGTGGGGGGATTGACCATAGTGGGGGTTTGCTTCTTTTTGAAGAACTATAACAAGAGGACAGAGGAAAGTATTATGATGGTCATTGTAAGAACCTTGTCTTATCTAATCTGAATTTTTTTCCTTTGCTGGTCTGAAAATTTTTGATTTATTTTTCTTGCAATGTACTTAGGGTTTTGAGTTTTTGTTTTCAACAATGACTTTGCAATATCATGAAGATTGAAAGGTTGCAAACATACATGAAATGAAGATGAAACATTGATATTATGCCATCAAACAACACACATAAACATAGATAAACATACCCGGTATTGAAATCCTATCTCCTCTATTGAATTGAGAGCTGATTACAAATGATGGTTCGCTGTATATTACAATCAGTCAAGTCTGATTTGAATTTCAGACCTTCAAATACATCCAAAAGTGTCACAATATAGGTCCACACCCTAGTCGTATGAATGGAAGATGAAGCTCTATGAAGTATTGATGAAATACCCAGCAAGGTGTGACTGAAAAGCAACTGTAGCAGCCAAACTAAGGTCTGATATGACTTTTATAAAACCTGTAACAACTGATGCAAGATCTGATCACAAACCCTAGTAAAAAGTGTGCAAGCACTCCTCCAATTTGGATCGCTATAGGCTGGAATTGAAGCGACTTGACCCTAGAATGATGTAAAACCCTTATTCCTTTGAAATGAGCTAATCAAACCCTCAAACATATAACTGATATGAACCTGATAAAGTCTGATATGAAATTGTAGCAAGATGTATAATGTAAATACACTCAATTATGCCTCCAAATTGATGCACCAATATGCCAAAGTGAAGCGATGAGACCCTAGGAGAAAAATATCATAAATTTATGACGCAATTTGCCTTATTCTTCAATGAACCTGGAAATAATTCCTTCAAACCCTAGCTGAAACTGAAATGCTCCCGAAACTCAAGAAAATTGAAGCCATATCTTCACAAAAATCCTCCGATTAAGCACAATGATGAACTCCATATGAATTCACCTCTTATGGTGGATTGGGATCATCTCCAAACCACAATAATTCAAGGGAACACCACCTTGAACAAATTGAAAATCACATTCAGCCAAGGGCAAATACTCAAGATGCAAAATATCAAATGACAAAAGATATTAAAAATGATGCCAACGACCTCCTTTTATACCTTTTTCCTTGGGCGACCCAATTAGACAAAATATAAACAATTTTCAAGTCCACCGTCAATATCAAATGTTTAATTCGATATTTTATTAAATATTTTCTCCTCATCCACCTTGGACGCCAATCCATAAAATAATATTATTTTATTATTTTTTTGCCTTTTCTCTCTAGGCGCTGATTTTGTTGGCAAAAATAATATTTTTTATTATTTTTTCTTATCTCTCCTTGAGCGCTGATTTTGCCCAATAAAATAATATTTTAATATTATTTTATTTTTTATTTTTTCTTGGCATCGATTTCCATTGGGAAAAAATAAATAAATAAAAATATAATAAAAATTACATTTTATTTATTTTCCCACTTTTCATTTTCCAAGCCGTTGATTTTTGCCTTGGCTAAAATATCATTATTTTTGGCTTTATAAAATATTTTAAAATATTGCTAGCCAAAAATACAAATAAAATAGTGTTGAGCCAACTTTCCTTTCTCCAAGCCTTCAAGGTCCTAGCTCAACCACAAGTCATTTCCTTCGAATGTGATTTAGCCCATGGGAGTAACGAAAAGGCTAAATACCCAAATCAAATGTGACCATTACGGAAATGGGGACATTAGAGTCCTCCCTCCCCGGCATTGCCTGTGAAATACCATCATATGACAAGTATCTCCATCCAATTGAATACCAAATGATCACACATCTCTCAACTACATTAATTATGTACCATACCAAGACCATGTAGTGAGACAAATATAGTGACAAGTGACAAAAGAAATAACCTCTGAAACATATCCACTTGTACCAATACCTCCGCTGCTCCACTCTGATATACAATATCATACCAAAACCTGTGAAGCAACACATCACAAAACATACCAATCATGCTGCCACCTGGATCCCATACCATGATATAACCAATCAAACCAATAATGAAGATGTAGATGCCAATCAATGTGCCAACAGAGCTGAAAGTCCCTCTAACATTGAATAGTAGCATGAACAAGTGATGAATGTCGAACACAAGTGCAAATAAAAGTGTATCCAACCATGTTATATCGCTGTCAGAAATCAGAACAACATACATACTGAAAATATCATCTATAATGATGCAAAAAGTGCCATCCATAACACATGATGTTAGGTGACCATCATTATACCAATCCTCAACAAGAATATAGTGATCTCCACCATACCAGCCTCAAACATTGTTGTAACTAAAGTGAAGTCAAATAATTCAATACCCAGCAATGAAAGACAATCATCTAACTACGAAGAATGAACTATCAAACAATGGGTTAAAATGGAATTATTACTATCCACATGCTTCAATATGAAAGCCTCATCAAAATAATGTTGTGTCAAATCAACAGTATGCTGATCTAACTCTCCATTAGGAACTAATGCATTGCACATGTCTGATTTTTCTTAATTTTCATTCTCACGTACATGCATATCATCATTGGCTGGCCCATGATGAGTATACAAAGGTGATTGCCTCTTATCCTTGATCATTTCAAGGTGCTGTTTTGCTTGAGCAGCAATCAACTTGGCTTTCCTTGCTCTTTTTAGCCAATTTTTACACTTTTCTTGTGTCCTTTGCACATCTTCTAAAGCTTGATATACAAAATTAGAATATGTAGTGCGAAGTTTTTCAACATATAGTATATTCAACACTCCAATTTTGTATGTTATCATTAGTAAACTTCAAACGACTATCATCCATAGGTGTTAAAGTGTCTACCTTATGAGAATGCAAAGATGTAGGACTGCTGTTAAACAAATCAGGAATGATATCATACCACTCCATAGTGTTTTCATCCATCTCAAACATTTTTTTCTTTCTTGTTGCATGCTTTCCATCAAATGCTGATCCAACATGAGTCTCTCCATGAGAATCACATGTCTCAAGGCTGCTCCTTGCGGTTAACATGTCCTCTCCTTTCATGTGTGATTGACCATCAACAAGTGTTGATTTTTCTTCTTCCATAGGAGTGGCTGTGATAGATGATGGAGTGTCTAATTTGGGTGATGAACAATGTGCCAAACTCAATTGTAAACAAAGATCACTAATGTCCTTATCCTTCTCTTCAACCATCTTGGTATCTTGATCTCTATCCTTGAGCAAGTGTAGGTAATCAACCTTTATCATTTCAATCGCCTCTTTGATAGGTTGCAATTGTACATGAGAGATTCCACCTTAAATACCCTTATGCCATTCATGTTGTTCACTACAAACTGAAATTTCTGATTTGCTCTCATATGTATGAACAATGCCACTTTCCAAACCACTCACATCACAAATTAACTTCTTATCAACATGATGAAAAGGTGATGAAGCAATGTTAGTCTCATCACAAAAACCCATACCTTCATATAGCTGATCTAACATGACTGGTTTGTTTTCAATCTTCACGTGCTTTTCATCTTGGGCTTCAATAGGTGACTCTTCTTCTTTAGAGTGTCCACATGTATGAGTAGGTGTCCAAGTTTCAAGGCATGTGAAACAAAGGTGTTCCTTTTTCAACTGATTTTTGCTCTTCTTATGATCACCTTTAGGTTGCAAATCACTTGGAAGTAAATCACCTTTATACTTATCAAATTCACCATAAAGACTTCTAGAAACTTCACTTGTAGATACATTAAATGATGTTCTCTTATTCTTCTTTTCTTCTTCTTGTTGTGCAAATAATGCAATGGTTGTCATGAGTTGTTGCTGGTATTACATATAATAGTCCATCAAATTATTCATACCATTCATAAACTCTTTCAAAAATCTATCATTCGGAGTCGAACTAACCTTCTTTGATGAACTTCAACTTCCTCTAGCCGTTGTTGTCACTGATTTACACCCTGTTGTATAAACTGATTTGCAAACTAAATCCACAGCTCTGATTTATAACCCACAAGATGGCAAGATCCAAGGTTTGATACCACATTAAGAACTCTGTCTTATCTAATCTGAATTTTTTTCGTTTGCTGGTCTGAAAATTTCTGATTTATTTTTCTTGCAATGTACTTACGGTTTTGAGTTTTTGTTTTCAACAATATTTTTGCAATATCATGAAGATTGAAAGGTTGCAAACATACATGAAATGAACATGAAACATTGATAATATGCCATCAAACAACACACATAAACATAGATAAACATACCCAATATTGAAAGCTTATCTCCTTTATTGATTTGAGAGCTGATTACAAATGATGGTTCGCTGTAAATTACAATCAGTCAAGTCTGATTTGAATTTCAGACCTTCAAATACATCCAAAAGTGCCAAAATATAGGTCGAAACCCTAGTCGTATGAATGGATGATGAAGCTCTAGGAAGTATTGATAAAATAGCCAGCAATGTATGACTGAAAAGCAATTGTAGCAGCCAAACTGAGGTCTGATATGACTGTTATAAAACCTGGAACAGCTGATGCAAGATCTGATCACAAATCCTAGTCAAAAAGTGTGCAAGAACTCCTCCAATTTGGATCGTTATAGGTTGGAATTGAAGTGATTTGACCCTAGAATGATGTAAAATCCTTATTCCTTTGAAATGAGCTGATCAAACCCTCAAACATATAACTGATATGAACCTGATAAAGTCTGATATGAAATTGCAGCAAGTTGTATAATGTAAATACACTCAAATATGCCTCCAAATTGATGCGCCAATATGCCAAAGTGAAGCGATGAGACCCTAGGAGCATATCATCAATTTATAACCCGATCTGCCTTATTCTTCAATGAACTTGCAAATAATTCCTTTCAAACCCTAGCTGAAACTAAAATGCTCATGAAACTCAAGAAGTTTGAAGCCATATGTTCACAAAAATCCTCCGATTAAGCACAATGATGAACTCCATATGAATTCACCTCTCATGGTGGATTGGGATCATCTCCAAACCACAATAATTCAAGGGAACACCACCTTGAACAAATTGAAAATCACTTTTAGCAAAGAGCAAATACTCAATGTGCAAAATATCAAATGACAAAAGATATCAAAAATGATGCCAAAGACCTGCTTTTATACTTTTTTCCTTGGGCGACCCAATTAGACAAAATATAAACAATTTTCAAGTCCATCGTCAATATCAAATCTTTAATTTGATATTTTATTGAATATTTCTCCTCATCCACCTTGGACGCCAATCCATAAAATAATATTTTTTTTTTTTTTTGCCTTTTCTCCCTAGGTGCCGATTTTGTTGGCAAAAATAATATTTTTTATTATTTTTTCTTATCTCTCCTTGAGCGTCGATTTTGCCCAATAAAATAATATTTAAATATTGTTTTATTTTTAATTTTTCCTTGGCATCGATTTCCGTTGGGAAAAAATAAATAAATAAAAATATAATAAAAATTACATTTTATTTATTTTCCCACTTTTCATTTCCAAGCCGTTGATTTTTGCCTTGGCTAAAATATCATTATTTTTGGCTTTATAAAATATTATAAAATATTGCTAGCCAAAAATACAAATAAATTAGAGTGTTGAGCCAACTTTCCGTTCTCCAAGCTTTCAAGGTCCTAGCTCAACCACAAATCATTCTCTTAGAATGTGATTTAGCCCATGGGAATAATGAAAAGGTTAAATACCCAAATCAAATGTGGCCATTACGGAAATGGGGACATTATAGTCGTGAATCACTATAGCCAGGTTTAGTTTCCTATAAGGTGTGCGCCACTCGGGATGATGGTGGGAATGACATCTGCTAAGTAGAGTGCATCTCGCTGATTTGAAGTGAGATGAGTTGCTACATGCTTTGCAAGGTGATTGGTTAGTTTATTGGCAGCTCTTCTGGTATGACTGAATCTTAAATCGAAGCACCTTAAATTTTGGACAATATTATGAATGATATTAGGGAGGATCAGAGTGATTGTTGTTGGTGGGCCTGTAGAAGTTCGCCTTGTGATGTTCTAAAAGGGATCAATCATCAAACCATATTGATTATTATTTGGGAATCACTTTGAATAAATAGGTTCTGAAGTTTGTATTGGCACACCTGTCACATCCCTTTCTCAGTGCCCATTCTTATGCAAAGTTATATGTATTTTATCCAAGGGGCTTCTGGAAAGCCAACTCAACTTATCCATATTGGTTCTTGAAAATGCCTCCTGGTTTCGCTTGTCCAGGATTTCCAATACTTCAACCATTAAAATTATGTTTAATGAAGGGTGGTATTAGGGGGATTCATTTTAGGGTTGGAGTTAGGGTCATTTGTTGGAACGTATATTTGTTGTAAATATTACGGGAGCAGATAAAGGGATTATTTTGGTCAGTAAGATCATGTAGTATTGTTTGCTGAATGATGGTGCAGGTAAGCACCTTTGTCAGTTTTTCTTGGTCTTCAAAACTTGACATTTCTTTCACAAGAAGTTTAAACCCAAGGCAAAAGAATGAAGAAGAAAAATATGCGAGGATTTCATATGCAATGGAAACTGGTGAAAGAGCAAGTTTTGGAGGGTCATGGGATCAGTTCATACCTAAGAGAAAAAGATTTGGAAAGTTTTTTCAGATACTTTAGACTAGGGTATTGGACAAAAGGGTGTGATATTGATTCTGTTTCTGCTTTATAGTTTTGGTACTGAGATGCTCCATTAAAATCTTTTGATCGGAGGACATCTGCCATTAGTATTTTTTTCATGCAAAAATAGCGATTGCATCTTTCATTGTTGTGTTGGCAACTGTTGGTACTCGAGGATGTATTAGTATTTAGTAGGCATCTCTAAGAATATATTGCACTGTGTGTTTCTTTTCCTTCACAAGAAGTTGAAACCCAAGGCAAAAGAATGAAGAAGAAAAATATGCGAGGATTTCATATGCAATGGAAACTGGTGAAAGAGCAAGTTTTGGAGGGTCATGGGATCAGTTCATACCTAAGAGGAAAAGATTTGGAAAGTTTTTTCAGATACTTTGGACCAGGGTATTGGACAAAAGGGTGTGATATTGATTCTGTTTCTGCTTTATAGTTTTGGTAGTGAGGTGCTCCATTAAAATCTTTTGATCGGAGGACATCTGCCATTAGTATTTTTGTCATGCAGAAAGAGCGATTGAAGTGCTATCATTTTTGGCCATGATTTTGTGGACTATTGCTTATTTCATTGTGGTGTTGGCAACTGTTGGTACTCGAGGATGTATTAGTATTTAGTAGGCATCTCTAAGAATATATTGTACTGTGTGTTTCTTTTCCTCGTTCAAATTGTCTTCATAGCTGCTTTGAATAACATGTCTCTGCATGAGATGAGAGGATAAGCATGCTACTTATCTTGGGAAAGTGTTGTTATAGGTAGTTGGACACATATACTTAGTTGTCCTTGATCATTTTCTTGCATACTGGGTTGAGAATTTTTGTCCAGTGCTGTCACACCGGACACAGTAAGAAGTTAAAAAACCATCTCATTTCAATCCCTTATGTATTGGGTACATATTATGGTGTAGTTGTGACCAGGGGACCTTATTAGACAACCCAATCACGCAACTCAACAACAAAATAGAAACATGAACTCAAACAAATCTAAAACTATTTTATTAAAATTCACAGCACTGACAATTACAAACATATTGGCCTTCCGGGCCTCAGCCTCAGGCTTTACAATGCAATACTCAATTGATTATGTGTTTACAACACCAAATTGCTTTTCACCAACACCGAGATCAAATCTCCCACAGTCTCGCACCTTATCTTGCATTCTTTGCAAGTTTCCTCTTGCTCTCGGGCCGAGCCTCTCTTCCTTCTCTCGAATCTGGTCCAAGAAATCTTTCTAAGAAATCTCCCTATGAGAAATCTGCTCAAACAAGAATGAGAATTGCCTTTTATCCTTCCTGAGTGGAAGTTGAAATAGTTATGAAGTTATTCAGTTATGGAACCGAATAGACAGGTATCTCAACGGCCATTTTGATGCTTCAAATTACTGGAATAGATTAATAAAGATGTCGTGTGATTACTGGAATAATCGCTCTTTATTAAAATCCCTCATTTGTAAATCCATCAGTCAACAGGTTCTCCACGAGCTATGAGATTCTTCCCTTATATCTCTGTTTCAGCAACTAAACACTCTTATAAACCATCAAGTCTCATACATTAGCGATGTTGGACCCTTTCAGACTTTAAATCGCCTTGTATCGGCGAAAAAGGATTCCCGCGAACTATCTTATCGACAAAACATACTTTTCTTGAACTAGGTCAAAATGTCTTCATCGACATTCTTTAGTGTTTGGAAACCATTAAAAGAAGACTTATCGGCATAAGGTTGATATTACAAACCATATTTCTTTTCGCTTTTGTCGCCTCTATCGGCAAAAATAAACTTTTCAAAACCTTATAAATGCTATTGCCAAATGTTGCCCTTTCTAAACCTAAATCAATTCAGTCACAAATGCTTATCGGCGAAAGTTCAATATTTCTAACCTTGGCCGTGGTTTTCTATCGAAGAATGTTACCGATTCCGAACTGACGAAGACGTAACATTTTCCTCTTATCGGCGAAACATGTTTTTCCTGAACTTATCGGCATATTGGCAAATTGCTGAAACCACAAACTAATTCGCAAATGAAAAGGTTTGCCGATATAAGATATCAACTCCTATCGGCAAAGTTTATTTGTCACTAACTCTTTGTCGGCGTATCGACAACTTTTAAAAGTCACGAACTAGCCGAGACTTATGTTTTCTCCTATCGGTGCCATTCCAATTCCACGAACTAAAGAAACCTTGACGCAACCTTGAAAGCCTTATCGGCAAAATGAACCATCGGCGAACTTAAGGGTTCGTGAACTAACAGTTTTGCCGACTAAGTTTGGAATCTTTCAACTTCGCTGACAACAAAGATATTTTATTCAAATTCATTAAGGTTCCAAATGGCTAACTGAAGAAGACTTAAGAAAATTTCGAACTTCCTTAATGGCTTGGTCGGGGAAATCGGCGAATCGAGCAGTCGGCAAACTGCAGAACCGGCGAACTGCACAATTCGCGAACTGGAGAAATTTCCGACTTGTCATAGCTTCGTCATTTTTCATCCAAATTTCACCAAATTGGAACTGGGGATACCCATTAGGCTCTTCTACATGATGAAGCTCTTACTTGGCCAAATAAATCTGCATTTGCTCCAGAAACACAAAACCAACACAAAAAGAAGCCAAAGCACAACAAAAACTGAACAAGAATGGAAACTGAAAACCTGAAATATTTTTTTGGGTGATGCTGATTGTTTGTGGACCCGGATGCTCCTGCATCAGATTACCAACATTTGTGGAGGACTTACTAACAAAACATAGGCTCAAACAAAGCACTTTACTAATAAAATAGATTGACATACCAATTCCTCACAAATAGCAGACTGAAATGTAAATAAATAATAGAGCCACAAAGTAAACATTTTAAATTAATTCTTAATCATGGAAGCACAAAAATATCGAAGGCTCATCATATGCTATAAGCCCATAATCAATAATAACACACAAAACACTCAATGGAATGTAATATCTCTTGCTCATAACACAACGATAGCAGAGACTCAAGTCTATGGTAATAATAAAAAAAAACATGAAAAAATTATCACCATAGATTGTAGAGTAATGAAGCTCCTTTGCATGAAAATCTGAATCTACTTCTTTCTCTTTCCACAAAACTGTCTCCTTTTACAAATTCTGCATCCTACTACCTCACCTTCTATTCTTGTAACATTTATAGCTTCAAATACAAATTAGAATAAGGAATGTGAACCAAATGGTCATAACTGTGTCTCTTCAAGTTCCTGAAACGGTTGGCTGTGTTCATTTTGTCCTGTTTTCTCAGTCATTTTGTCCTTTTATGTTATGAAAGTGCAACAAATTAATTAAAGGCTAATTTGTTATTGGAATTTGAATTTTATTGCTGTCCTTTCTTTTTGAGCTTTTAAACCCGCCACAAGCATTTCAATTTTCAATAGATCTTTGTTTTCTGGTCAGAAACTTCTTCCTTTCTGTGAATGAGTCTTCCTTCAGGGAAAATAAATCGTGCTTAATCTCTTTACAGTGTGCAGTTTAAATATGGACCATAGTGGACCTTGAACCAAAGGTAAATAAATTCAGGGACTGAATAAAACAATTTAGGGAAAACATTGAATATAAATCCACCTAGAGGAAATATTTTAGCACACTGGGACTCAAATAAAACCTCAAAGAAACATTAACTTTAGAAATAAACCCGAAGATCAAAATGACAGTGAAGAAATTGATTGAGATTGTGATACATGTTGCTTCCTTACACATTTGAGTAGGAGGAAAATGCCTTGGTAAACATTCGTCATAAGGGAAATCATCCAGGGAAAAGCATAACCAGAACATGACATCTTTCAAATGCTCGTGCACTTACATGCAACAAGGAAAGAAAGGAAACTCAAGAGGAAAAGAAAACATTGATTGAGTGGATGACATGTCACTCACTCAGCTGCATGGAGAGCAGAGGCACTGCAAGCATATAAATTTCAGACCATAACTCTCTCGTGAATAAAAGCGACTGGAAGACACCATGTGTCTTTCTTTTGTTCCTCCTGAAAACAAATGAAAGAAAAGCCTTTACAAATTGCTTTTGAAACACTCAGAAAAGGCACATAGTGGTGGTGACACTTGCCACTATCTCATACCTTCTTGGAAGACAGATCCTGTAAAGATTTAAAACCCATAATAAAATTAAAAAACCCTTTGCAAAATGTCCTATGGAAAAACAAAGAATGATATGGACATTTGTTTCCTCTTCACTTTCCCTTTAAATGTCACTTGACAGTTGAAAATAGAAAGCACTTGTGGAAACATGTAACAAGTTTGTGACAGAAGTTTCAATCTTGTTGAGTTTGAGAAATAACAAATATAAACAGACAAATACTGCCCAGGAAAAGATGAAGTGGGAGAGTGCCATTGGCATGTCCTTTCTCACTTTGAGGAAAGCAAGCCAAAGGTGAACTAAAAATAAGTATGGGATAGCATGAAGTGAGATGGTGACACCTGTTGCTATTTTGTGAACTCTGAGAGAACGATAAACAATAAAAAAAACCTTTAAATCTAGGAAGTAAATTTCTACAATCTCTGGGCAATAAGAAAATTTCTTCTCTAAGCTACACCATAAGTAATGTTGATTTTATGCACCTTTTCCATATTATATGGGAAAGAAAGAAGGGAGAACAGGTGTACTGGTATAGCTTGTTGAACTTCTTGTTTAAGCTAACTGCTTCCTGCTAAGCTAGACACTTGAATGTCCAATGCTGTAATTTATTTGGGACTTTGTCAACCAATTAGCTTCATAGGCACCTTGTTGTGACTAAATCACACATCGCTCCATTGCTAATGGGGACCCCCCCCCCCCCCCCCCCCCCTTTTTTTTTGAATTCCAGTGTTTGCCTTCGTAATCATTGAATCAACAGCTTGTTTGAACAATTGTGTAAGTCCCTTTGTGTTTACCAGCAAAATCATGCTTAGTCACTGAGCTGTCTCTTACAAAATCATAAGAAAGGAATCTTGGAGTCATCTTGTTTGATCACTTCGTTCAGCATTCGAGAGGCTTTGCTCAAGAGGGAGTCAGATACTTTGTATTTCACTCTAATTGTTGACTTGTCCAAAAACAAACATCAACATTTTTGGCGCTAGAAGGAGGGCATCTATAGCAAGTTGTTTCATTTTGAGGAAGAAGGAAGAACATCTTGGAGTGTATTGGTTCTTTCTCGCCGGAAAGGCACCATAGAATTCTAAGGTCTACACCAGGAGCATCCAAGGAGTTTGCCGAGTTGGGGTTCCCTTCTAAGTCAAAGAAGGGAAAGAAGGCGACTTCATCAGGTCAAGGATCTCCAAGTGGGGGTGATATTTCAAATTTATTTTAGACCCCACCTCCGCAGAATCGAAATCAAGGAAGTGCTCAACCAAGCAATATCCAAGTAACCACCCCAGGGATTTTACTTTAGTCAGGAGCCACTCAAGCAGGTCCAGGACAACAATCCAACGTTCAAATGGCAGCACCAGTACAAGCTTGGCCCTTGGCGAATGTTTCACCTCTTAGGACTTTCATGGACTACCATGAATGCCCAAGAACCCTGAACACTTCTGCTCAAAGTTTCATGCCAATGATCCGAACAGGATAGCCGAAGAACACATCAAGATCTTTGAAGGCACCTTGATAAATCGGAGGATCGAAGATGAGGACGTAGCTTGCCGGTTATTTCCATACTCTCTTGAAGGAGATGCTACCTTCTGGTATGTCAATCTGCCGGCCGACTCTATCACTAGTTGGGAACAGATGAAAAAGGTCTTCTTGGAGAAGTTCAGAATTCCCATCACTCCAGCAGAACTGTATAAGCAATTCATTGAAGTAAGGAGACAGGAACATGAGCCTATCACTTCTTTTAATCACAGGTTCCACAAAGCATATTCCCGATTGCAAGCTCCATATGACATCACTAAAGAAATGGCAAAGGAGATTTATTATGCTGCATTGTATCGTCTTACTTCCATGTTTGTGAAAAGGGCAACAACACCACCCACCACCCTGATCGGAGCATATGCTAAAGCCGTCAAGGTGAACACAGATTTGGGCATGAACACTCATGGGCCACTTAACCACATAGGCCATGTGGCGATGCCTAACCAGATCTAGGGAATTAATCAAGCACTGGATCAACACACGCCGATGATGAACCCCGTTCTTGTCCCTGCTTCTGCTAATCAGTTGGTCCTCCATCTAGGGGCACCAATTTCATAGGTTGCACCTGAAAAGCCGGTATATCTACAAGGGTCGTCGTCTTCTGCAAAGACTCAAGAAGAGAAAGATGAAATGAAGGAGCTGATTGATCAGGTAAAGAAGTTGTCTACTGAAGTTACACATTTGAGAAATTAGAACAATTATCTGCAGAGAAATTTTCAAGGCAATCAGGGTGGATACCAGGGAAACCAGGGTGGTAATCAGGGGTACAATTCGGGATACAATCAAGGGTATAGTCAAGGCTTCAGAGGAAACAATCAAGGTTTTCAACGACAGAACAAAACCTGGAATACGACACCTAACAATGGAAGTGTACCTTCACCACTTGATAATCCGCCAGCTTCTGACCCGAAACCAGCAGATAAAGTATTCCTGGTGGAAGTTGCATTATCCACTTGGTGTAGATTGCATAATACAAATCAACACTCAGAACTCCAATGTCCCGAATTTAAGATAGCTGCTGACATCTTCCAACAGGAAATGCATGGCTCGCATGTACCAGAAAACCCACCTGTCACTGGGTATGAAATTGTGCTGATGACAAGGTATGATCAAGCCTTGATAATTGAAGATTTCACTTTTCCACCCATGATGGAATATGATATGTCAGAGTATAATGGAAGATTCCCACCAGCTTCTGCAAATGGGCCTGTTGATGATACATATTATCCTCCATTCGAGGGTAATTTCCAAACTCAAGGAACAGATGAAGTATAGGCTTTTCAGTAGTCTTCTGGCAATGCACCACAAAGGGTCTATCAGCGGAATTACCGGGCACAAGATCCTGTTACTACGTCAACCCCTCCAAATAACTTGCAGACTCCGCTGCAACCTAATGCAAGTAACAATCCAAGTTATCCAAGAGATTCACTTGAATATAGACAACGGGATCCAGCTCAGAAAATTGTTCCAGCACCAGATGCTCAACAACCTAATGTTTCACCAAGGATCGCTCCAATCACGAAGGAAGTTCCCAAAGATAATTTGAAAAGGTTGAGTCAATGTGTTGTAGAGGAACTCAAGAAGATCAAGCTTAACCTACCAATGATAGAATTGATCCGAGTGCCCGAGATAAAGGAAGCCTTCTTAAGAAGCATTGATGATACTATCGCAAAGAGTGGAAATCAAAATGTGCAAGTATCTACGGGATCATCAAGCCCATCCACTTCAAATGCACCAAGAGAAAATGTGAACTAGAATATGAATGCTGCTCAAACAAGGCTATCTCATCCACAAGGACAGACAAATACTGTTTTTATTGCACAAGATTCATCCAACATAACAAGTGATAAACCAGTTGATGTGAAGAAAGAACTTGCAGAAAATGGTAATGCATCAATGGATCAAGATTCACAAGTCAATCCGGAATTAGTGGATGACAGGTATAGTGCCCCAAAGAAGAAGTCAGTAGTCTTTTATTAGGGAAGAGATGAACAACTCCCGTTCCTGCTATTAGTCAGAATATTTGGGAAACTTCTGCATAACTGCTTAACGAATTCAGGAGCTTCAAGTAATGTGATGCCATTGGGTGTTTGTAAGAAACTTGGTCTCATCCCAAAACAGACATCCAAGAAAGTTACTCAATTAGATAAGACTGAGGTTCCAGTTGTGGGAGAACTACATAACATTCATATGCAGTTGGCAGCAGACCCAAGGATTCAGCATTACATTGATATTTCTGTGGTGGACATCCCTGAAGGGTACAGAATGTTGCTAAGTAGAGATTGGTTAAGGAAACTCAATGGGTACGTCTCCACCGACTTCTCGCACATGTGGCTATCATGGAAAGGATTGCCGAATCGGATTAGAATAGATAGCACTCCGCGTCTGAAGTTGATGATCACAGAATATGGTGAAGATAACGAAATCCTTTTTGTAGAAACAGACTTGGGTGTTTATAAGCCTAAGGTCGAAGAGATTTTAATGCTGCATAATTCAACAGAAGCACTCATAGAAAGTGATCATAGCACATCATCAGATGAAGATGGAGAAGGCATGTTTGAAAATTTCCAAAATTTTGTTATGAAGCATGTGAAGCAAGGAGTAGAATTAGGAAGTCATGCACATGTTCAGGATTTACTATTGCCTAATTGGTGCCGGATACATAATGCTATGGGCTTGGAAATTCCAAGGATGATGAAATTAAAGGAACCTGTTTGGGATACCGTCTGTACAGACGAAGCAAGCACGTCAGCATCACTTGAAGGAAGTAGCAAAGCTGAATTCAGGGAAGTGAATGAAGTTAATGAAGTGTCGAATCAAGAAATTGATCAGGTATGGACTCTAAGATTTGATGGGTCAAAATCCAAACAAGGATCAGGAGCGGGTTTCGAACTGATTAGTCCAATAGGAGAAGCTTATCTGTCAGCATTAAGATTATAGTTTCCTTGCACAAATAATGTTGTTGAATACGAGGCTTTGGTGCATGGATTGCTCCTTGCCATCAAAAAGAAGGTCAAGATCTTGCATGTGTTTGGGGACTCAGAGATAGTCATTAGGCAAGTTAGAAAGTAGTATGTATGCCATGATAAGAGATTAAAGTAATACAGAAACCGGGTTTGGGATTTCATCGACGACTTCGATGCATTCAATATCAAATCAATCTACAGGTCAACAAATCAAGTAGCCAATGCACTAGCTCAAGCGGCAAGTTCTTTAGAGCCTCTGGCTATGGAAGGATTGAAGAAGTTTACAGTAGAGTTAACATCAATACCTTTAGTACCAGACAATATTACAAACTTTTAGGTATTTAACGATGACAAGCACATACTTGACTTCTTGACTAATTCAGGTATTTTCACTACCCAAGTCATTGATGAAAACGAAGCAGAAGCCGAATTTGATCCAGATGGGATCATGAATCTAAAAGACAACACTATTCTAAAGGGCATGGTGGAATTAGAAAGGCTCTTTGACTTAGACAAGCTAAGCGCCCTTCAGTACCGCAGTGAAGATAGCAAAAAGTTTGAAGCAATTAATCTGGGAACAAATCAAGAAGTAAAGAATGTTTTCATAGGGAAAGTCTGTACACCTGAAGAAAGGAACATAATTATCAATAGCATGAAGGAGTTTCAAGATGTCATCGCTTGGGGGTATGATGATTTGAAAACATATGACATCCATTATTACACATACCATCCCACTCAAGCCGGGGAGTAGACCGTTTAGGCAGAGACAGAGGCCAGTTAATTCTTTATTAGAGCCACTTATCTATCAAGAAGTGAAGAAGCTATTGCAGGCTAGGATAATCTTTCCGATAAGACACTCGACGTGGATCGCCAATCTAGTTCCAGTTAGGAAAAGGAACAGAGAAATAAGACTGTGTGTTGATTTCATAAATCTCAACAAAGCATTAGAAAAGGATAATTACCCTTTGGCTTCGCTCGATGAAGTACTTCAGATAGTCAATGGGTCGTAGATGATGTCCTTTCTGGATGGGTATTCAGGATATAATCAGGTCATGGTTGAAGAAGAAGATCGGTTAAAGACTGCTTTGACTACTAAATGGGGAACATACGCATACAGAAGGATGCCTTTCGGCTTGATTAATGCTGGAGCAACTTTTCAGAGGGCCATGGACATCGCCTTCAGAGACATAATTGGGAAGTGCATTATCATCTACATGGATGACCTCACTGTATTCTCAAAGATTAGAGCCGATCATGTAGATCATTTAAGGAAAGTTTTTGAAGCTTGTAGAACATATGGAATTTCCTTGAATCCGAAGAAATGCATTTTTGGGGTAACAGAAGGAAAGCTTCTGGGTCACGTAATATCAGAACACGGCATCTCTATCGATCCAGATCGAGTGGATGCTATCAAAAGAGTAAGCATGCCCGCCAGTAAAAAAGGAATTGAAGTCTTTCTTTGGCAAGATTAATTTCATCAGGAAGTTTATTACCGGATTTGCAGAGATTGTCAAGCCTTTGAACGATATGTTGAAGAAGGACGCGAAAATTGAATGGACTCCGCAAGCAAGAAGAGCATTTGAAGAAATCAAGCAAGCAATCGCTAGTGCCCCTGTTCTCATCAGTCCAAATTATTTGAAACCCTTCTATTTGTATTCTTTTGCGTCTGATCATACCTATGCAGGAATTTTGACCCAAAGGATAGATGGTAAAGAAGAGCATCCAATCGCATTCATGAGTGCTCCTTTTAAAGATGCTGAGTTGAGATACCCTGGAGTTGAGAAACAGGCGTATGCCTTGGTAAAAGCCATTAAAAAGTTTAGACATTATATCTTGTGAAGCAAAGTGTATGCCATAGTTCTAGATGCCGCAGTTAAGACATTACTAATGCTAAATGAATTAGGCGAAAGAAGGGGCAAGTGGGTCGCCACTATTCAAGAGTACGACATTGAAATTCAACCAATGAAACTGGTTCGAAGAAAAGCACTTACACAGACCATAGCAGTTGAAGGTCCTGGATTGGTTCAACAGGCGTATGTACTTGAAGCAGTATCCCCAGATGAGTGGTACAATGATATTGTCTATTACTTGTCTTAGAAATGTCCAGATCACATGAGTCCAACACAGAGGAGAGCACTAAGGTACAGAAGCAAACGTTTCATGTTGCAAGGATCAGTTCTATTCAGACAAAATCATGAAGGAATCTACTTGAGGTGTGTTGGCAGAAGTGAAGCTAAAAAGATTATGGAACAGTTTCATGATAAGTTTGGAACTTGTCACGGTGGTGAATTGGCAACAGCAAATCAGATACTGAGGGCAGGCTATTATTGGCCAAAATTATTTCAAGATGCCCACCAGCACATCAAGACTTGCCATACCTGTCAGGTAGCGGCTTCAAGGGAGCGAAATCCAGCATTGCCTTTACAGTCGGTTGTTGAGTTCAGGCCTTTCGCTAAGTGGGGACTTGATTTTATTGGAATGATAAACCCATCTTCTTCTGCACAGCATAAGTATATCCTGACTGTGACTGATTACTGCACTAGATGGACAAAATCTCATGCCTTGAAGTTCTGTACTTCTGAGGTAGTAATCAAATTTATGGAAGACAACATAATTACCAGGTTTGGCTGCCCCAGCGCCCTTGTGTGTGACAATGGTCCTGCGTTTTCGTCACTGAGGTTTTCAAATTGGGCCTTTGAGTATGGAATAACTTTGAAGTTCTAATCGAACTATTATCCGCAGGGCAATGGCTTAGCTGAATCTACAAATAAGAATCTCTTGAATGCAATCAAGAAGCTGCTGGATAAGAATCTAAGAGACTGGCACACACAGCTAAAGTTCGCCCTTTGGGGCAGACAGAACCCGAGTCACGTCTTCTTTGGGTACTTCTCCATATCACTTGGTTTATGGCCAAGATCCTATCTTCCCGATACAGTTAAGGATTCCCACCTTGCAGTTCATGCAAGAGTACTTAGACGAAGATGAGAGAGTGCAAACAAGATTATCACAACTGTTGCACTTGGAAGAGAAGCGGGATATTGCTTTGGACAAGTTTATGAAACATCAAGGTATCGTCAAGCGCTGGTTTGATCATCAAGCAAGAGTGAAAGCCTTCAGAATTTCTGATCTGGTTTTATATTGGGATAAGGCACATGAAAGGCGAGGTGATCATGACAAGTTTGATTATCTCTGGAAAGGCCCGTATCAAATTGCAGAGATCCTGGGGGAAAATGCGTTCAAGCTGAAAACACTGACTGGAGAAGACATCCCATTGCCTGTCAATGGGCAATTTCTGAAACACTATTTCCAGCCGTGAATCCCCTGAGGGGGTTGGTTTGTACATAGTTAGAATAGGATTTCCTATCTGCTGTTTTGCTTTCTTAGATTAGATTTGCTTGTCTTGATGTCATTTGACTCGAGAATTTTCTTGCTTTTAATAGTTTAGTTGTTTTGATTTAGATTTAGTTGTTTTGGGGGTTTCTTAGCTCATCCAGAGATGATCAATTTTTCAAAAGCTTTTGGTATAACTTCGCTGGGAATGTGTTAGCTCATTTCTTAAATACTTATTCATGAATGGCTTAAAATTGAAGGATCATAGTTTTCAATTTATTGATGAGATGAATCCTTGAATTGATTGGGACACTAATCATATATTGTGTTTTGACACTATTATCTCCTGATCATAATGTTTTAAAATGCTAAATCTAAAGTTAATGGATTCTTATTTGTTCCATTGAGAAACTTGGGTCATGATTGATGGATTTCCGTGGATTCCATCGCTAGTATCAAATAGCAAGACTGCTTGCTCATGGGGGGACAAGTCAATTGTTTAGTATTGGTTGAAATATTTTGAGATCTTATATCTTACATACTTTAAAAATCCTGAAGTACCTAAAGGAGTCTTTGTGAACTTACATTAAGTGAAAAATCTAAAGGTCCACCTTTGCCGCCATCGCAAGTCTACACCCACTAGTTGAGTTATCAACGTAACTATTGCCATGAAAAGCATGTGTTGCAGGGGTAGCGGTACTGCATTGTACTCTATCACATTTAAGCTTAATGGAAATAGAATATCAAAGAATGAAGCAAAGAAATGCAAAAATCACAAATCACACACTATAACTCAGTTAGATGGACAATCGAGTAATCTTTACCGGGGCTATGGACGCCTGACTGGCAGTGAGGCTCTGCTCGAGTGGAATCGTGAGACAAACCCGTCGGGGCTATAGACGCTCGCTGGCAGCGGGGCAATGTCCAGGTAGTTCATGAGGTGTGTACTAATCATGTAGCTTAATGTAAAGGAGCTTAGATGATCTTAGTTGCTAAGGGGTGGAAATAAACTCATACGCACACACTTGGATCCTGGAATATGGGTGGTCGTGCTGGCAGTTGGTTTTGATTTCGTGATCATGTAGTTTTGTTTGTTTGGTCTAGTGTGTGGGTATACATGGAGATTTTGAACTTGATTTTTGTTTATCTTCGGAACATTTAAGAAGCTGTTTTAATTAAAATTTATCTTTAATCACACATCAAGTGATGTAGTGTCTTCATCCAATTTATGATTCCTTTTACTTTCAAGTTCGTTTTTGGTTGGTTGATAGGTTGAAAGGATGATCTGATGGTCCTGAGTTAGGATTGAATTCTTATTTTTGAAATGTTCACGAACATTTTTTCTGTGGAGTCGCCAGATGTTGTGACTAAATCACACATCGCCCCATTGCAAATGGGGACCCCCCCCCTTTTTTTTTGAATTCCAGTGTTTGCCTTCGTAATCATTGAATCAACAGCTTGTTTGAACAATTGCGTAAGTCCCTTTGTGTTTACCAACAAAATCATGCTAGTCACTGAGCTGTCTCTTACAAAATCATAAGAAAGGAACCTTGGAGTCATCTTGTTTGATCACTTCGTTCAGCATTCGAGAGGCTTTGCTCAAGAGGGAGTCAGATACTTTGTATTTCACTCTAATTGTTGACTTGTCCAAAAACAAACATCAACACACCTGAAGGTCAATTTTGAAGAGATAAACCTCTATTTTCTAGCCAAGTAATCATAGAACAACCCTCTTTCTAGGAGATGCTGTTATGGAAAAGAAAACTGAAAACTTCACTGTGTTTGTTTCTTAGCCAAAACTAGTTGGAAATAAGCCAAGATTTTGTTGAGTGTGAGGATTTGTCTTATAGGATGATTGAGGAGGGGAGTGTATTGTTCTCAAATTGTAACTTCGTGCATCTGTCACTGCCATTCCATAGATGGTAGTTCGTTGAGCTAATTTCTTTACTGATGTATTTGTATTGGATTTCGATTTAGATGATGGGAGGTGCCAGGGAAGGACATTTGAAGTCAAAGCAACTTCATACAACCTTTACAGGTTTATTTTGACCTATGAATGTTCACAGGATTCTGGGAGTAGTGACAAGAACATTGACAACAACGGAAAGCAGTTAGTAGTATAGCTTAATATATGTAGGTATTTTCATTCTCTTGATAACTGATTGTGTGGGTTTTAATATTTTAAATGTTAGTTGAAAAGTATCCACTTTTGAGTGCAAAGAACAAAGTGAAAAATGGTGACAATGTCTTTTTTATCTCAATTGTTTTGAGATAAGGAAAACCAAAGAAGAATAAAAAATTGTGGGAGAGGAATAAGTAGATTTCTAATCAGTATTGTTTGGAATTTCAAAAGTAAAGATCTAACCTTTCTTTTGGCTTTAGCTTGTGGAATATTTATTTGATCACGGACTTTGACTTTTGGTAAATAAAAAATTGGCTTTCTAATCTGCCAATTACTGTGCGGATAGCTCCCAATAATTATTACCAAGTAATTCTATTATAGGAACACGGACTGTGTCCTGGTCCCTGTACCGCTGCACCCACAGTTTCTGGTGACTGAATTTATATGTAATATATCTGTATCTTGATGGGGAGCCTCAGTCGGTAAGACTTCCACCATTGGCCACCTTGCAAGCTGTCACACCGACCGTTATAGTCACGCTGACGTGAGGTCCAACCACTCTGACCATCGGCGAGAACAATACCATTGGTCGCCTTCGACCTTATCACTCCGATCTCTCAACTCTCCTCGATGTGTGACCTATGTTTCCCGCCTATCGGCAAGACTGTTCTTATCGGCCATGTTGGGGTTTGGTTCGCCGATATGCCGATGTCTTCGTCTTCGGCGAGACTCAGATTCCCGTCCGTCCGATACACTGATCCCTCTGGCGTCAATCTTGACTTTCGCTTATCGCCCTGAGCGAGAAGCGGTTTACTGATGGTCCTTGTCTCATTGATAACAGCGCCAACTCCTCCAATCAAACCCTAGCACATGGAGATGCTAGGCAATCTACTGTGCACCTCGCACTATCCAGATCCTCTGCGTCGCAAAACGATGAAACAAAACAAGAAACAAACAAATATTGTACAACGAAGCCATTCCACTGATTTCGACAGAAATCTCACCAGTGGAATGCTTCACATCGACATTTTGCAACAACGAAAGTATAAAAAGGAAAAGAAATCTACAGCTATGCAATTTGTAATTACAGAGAATGGAAAACAAATTGACGGTAGAATAGTCGATTTCTCCTTAACACAGTGCATAATTACATTCGCACAATTACATTCAATCTTCTCTTCGATCTGATTACAATATCTCTGATCTTGTTCATTTCCCTGGTTTTATAAACTCGCAAGAGGAACACCAACCCATTCCAAGCGGCTGGGAGAAAACTAACTGATTCCAAGCGGCTGGGGGACCAACCGTCTTACTATTAACAATTTGACAAATGCAACCTACTTACTTGGGACTTACAAAGTTTGTTCTAGGTCTAGATACAAAACAGAAAAGACATGCATTGGTCGAATAGACCTTATTACAACAGAAAACATGATTTTCCAAACAAAACATGAATTTAAATGCCTCATGGAGGCCACCTTGTGATAGGTGCTCATGCACCATATCCTTATTCACTTATTTGCATACCCAAATTTGATTGGTACCCCTGTTCCTGTACTAGTAACTGTACTCCTGTGTCTCCAAATAACTAGGCTCCCAACCATATTGACATTCATGTATGGTATTTTCATTGTAGCTTTTTTGTACATGATTTTATGTCTACTAAAATATTGGCATTATATTATTTTATAAGCTCCTTTGCTCAGTGCTTTCATCTGTACTCAAGCATATTTTTTTTCCTTTCCTATGTTTTATGTTGCCTTGGCTCAGGTTAACATTCTTTTATCTTTTATCTGATATGGATTATGTCAATGCACTGACTTTGCGACTCTGCATGAAATTTTAAATTTTTTATTTTTGGTCGAGTAAATTTAGGAAGACATCAGGAGTTTGAGCTTTTATGTGATGAATTGTCTGCTGCAGATCTTTGCTGAAAAACCAGCTGTGCATCGTGCTTTTCTAATGAATGTACCCAAAAAGGTGAGATACCTTCTTTTCTATTGATTATTTTAAAAAAACTAGTTCTCTATTGAGCTTACAACAATAGTTAGGCTAAACAAGTAGACAGACTTATATAAGTCAGAAATAATTTGAAAGAAGTAGTGTCAAGTAATGCTGATTCTAGTTGTCATATACAGATGAGTGAAATAGATTTTTGGAACAAATATTGTAAAGCAGAATACATCCATAGAACAAAAAGTGCGGCTGCTGCAAAGGCAGAAGCTGATGAAGATGAAGAACTTGCAGTTTTCTTAAAAGATGATGATATCTTGGCAAATGAGGCTCGCCGAAAGGTATTTTGCTGGCTACATTAGTTGATTCAGATTACAGCATCTATTCAATGATTAAAAATAACATTTCTGCTTCTGACTCTAATGCGAACTTGAATCTTTTTCTCCATTTGCCCCTTCTTCTCTCTATGTTTGTGATCTTCTGGACACATGTAATGCTCACAACTAACCACTCAGAAAATAACTCAAAAAATTGATGTGTGCACTGTGCGTGTGTGTATTCATCCACAGGTGTATATTTATACATATGTTGATTCGGATTACATAACTTGATTCAGATTACACCATCTATTCAATGATTAAAAATAACATTTCTGCTTCTGACTCGAATGCAAACTTGAGTCTTTTTCTCCTTTTGCCCCTTTCTTTTCTCTATTTTGGTGATCTTCTTGACACATGTAATGCTCACAGCTAACCATTCAGAAAATAACTGCAAAAACATGTGTGTGTGCGTGTGTGTACATATGTATATGTATATGTATGTATGTACATATGCATCTATATATGCATATATGCACATACATACATATAATATATATTCATCCACATGTATGTATGTATATATATAGTGTTAAAGACTAATTACAATTCAAAAGCCTTTAGGTCTTTCCCAATATAAATTCATTAGTTGGTTTTCAGCTTAATAATTACATGTTTCTTGTTTAGCTAGATTGGCGAACCACTTCCTATTCACACATGTTTAAGGAGAATTCACAACTGTGGCTTATGAATGGTTGGCCAATATTCCAACAATCAGCAAAGTGTCACATGGAAAATTTCACTTAAACTAGAAAGTCATTAACATTTAGTTGGGAGCACGTAACAGGCTTAACATTGCCCTGCAACATCTAGGACATTCTTTCCACAACTTGTGTATGATAATAATATTAGAACTAACTCAACATGAGTTAATTAACCGAGTACATACATAAAATAGCCATAAGACGGCACTCATGTCATTTTACTACATTCTGCAGCAATTTAACAGTCATTTGCAATGTCTTATAACTCCCTATAGCTTCTGTGGAAACTCTACCATCTTCCATCAGCATGCTGCGGGACAGTTCTCTGTCAGCAATGCTACAAAACAGATTTTTGTCAGCACCTACTGAACACTTGTTTGTCAACAACTACTGAATGGTTGTCATTTGACAACTAGTAAACAGTTGTCTGCTAGCAACTCATGATGATGTTCTACAGCAACCCCTGCAACTTGGCCTTGCAGCATCCTGTAGCAACATTGGCATATGGCTGTGTTGAATGCACAAGACAACTGAGAGGGGAGAGGGTGGGGGGGGGGGGGGCGTGAATCAGTTGTATCAAAAATTTCAAACCCTCATAAACTTAATCACATCCATATCAGTTCACTTAAACCCTTAATCTGTTATGAACATTAAACATGAAAAGCAGATAACAAAAACTTAATCAAATCAACACCATGCACAAGAGAACACCAGATTTTTATGTGGAAAACCCTAAAAGGGAAAAACACACGGTGAGGATTAGCTCACAATATAAAGTGGTATCAATACCAAATTACAAGGGCTCACTGCCCAAAAGAAAGAATGCTCACTGCAATAGGGCTCACTACCCAGAGGGTTAACCACCCAAAGGGCTCACTGACCAAGTGGACTCACTGCCCATTGAAGAAGAAAGATAGAAGAGAAGGGTGGCTCCCTGCCAAGATTTGAACTGATGTAATTGCATCTACCTCATGCATGGAGTTAAGTTCCAATGAAGCTCAATACCACAACACAAACATCATCTTTACAACAACACTGAAAGATTGTAGACACCTTTTGCTCACTGCATCCAGTAGCCTAACACATGTAAGCTCTTACTGCTCTGATCAAATCATCATCACCCACATCTGATCCTCTTATCCCGCTCTCATACACGAACTCTTGACACTTATTTATACCACCATCAACCTTGAAATCAATCTCCAAGGTCGGCAACACAATCTTCAATCCTTGAAACATTCTCCAGGTCGGCAAGCACACAATATTTCAATTAGGTCTGGACCTAAACATTCCATGGCACAAAGGAATGAAGGCAAACCATTTCAAGCCTTAGCTTGGACCTAAATCTATCCAAGCACACTACACAACACTTACATAATCAACAAATCAACTCCACAATCAACGCAAATATCCAAGGTCGGCCAAACCATGTAAACAAGGAGAATTCTTTATCACATACTTCCACGATCATAACCATAACTTGCAGACCACACACAAGGCTTTAGGATCATCTAGAAACATCCACAATCAACTTGAAGTCACCTGAGAACCAACAAATTCATCCGCGTTGACTTTCATCTGAAGAAGATTCACTGTCTGCTCACAAGCAACACTGTCAAACTCTGCTACACAAGAACTTGCTTTTCGGAGCACCAAGTCACAAATCCTCTGGAATGAAGATAGCTAAGGACCTTTTAAACACATGTCCAGAACCGCAGCACCTGAAACCACTCTGCAGAGAAATGCGGAGCAAAATACTTTCTTCCAGACACCTCTGCACAACTTAGAAACACTGTCAAATACTGTCTTCAAACTAGTGAACATAACTTCCATTGCATAGCGATCCGGAGCACCAAATTTTGGATTTAGTATCTTAAAACACTTCTCTAAAACATATTGAAACCTCACACTCCGGTATTCAACACAAAAGAAATGTGGAGGAAAAACTCGGACAATATCTTGTAAGCCAAAATACTTATTCACAACACTGTCTTCAATATTTATCAAATTTTCTCAAAAGCACTTGGAAACCCAGCAACAAGAACAGTATACTAACATCATCAACGCTTCTGCAAGCCATTCAAATCACTTTAACACAATAGCTTAATCAACCAACAACAGCAACATCAGAAGATACAGTTGACACCAATGACAACACAAACATGTTGACATCAATGACAGCACCGATTAGCACATACTTGCAACAGGCTGAACCGTTGGTATTTGACATTGTTTGGTAAGTAGAAATACCTTTTTGTTTTGAATAGAAATTACTTAAATATATGGAATCATTTATTTAAGCTTGGAAAGAGGAAGTGGATCTGAAAATAGTGTTTCTTCATGACATACGTGTGGGTTTTATATGGAAATGATTGAAATCAGTTGGTGTTATTTTGGGTATGCAATCTTTTGCCTAATTGATTCTTGGTGCTATATAATGAAACCTAAACAAAGGGTTTACCCTCTATGGCTGAATATAACGAGTTATTATCTTGTATGCAATAGGGTTGTTTTTTAATCATATGGAGTGTGGGCGTGTGTATTCTGTACACACACACACACACACACACATACACACCACACTAATTTGTTGATGGTTTGCCCCCCTCTTATTTGGTTTTATAATTTATTTCCTTTTTGTCATACTTCAAGTACTTAAGTTTTGGAGGTTGGAATTGCTTTTAACTCTCTTGATGTCTATGAATGAGTTATGTTGATTTGCATCTCTTACTTTAAGCTCTGATTTCACTCACAAACATTAGTAGAACTTCATTCTTTTTTTTCTTTCTTGGAGTCATGCTTTATGTCCTTTGTTGGTTGAAGGACACGGCTTCTAGGCAGATGCTTGCTCACTTACCAGAACTATGATTCCTGTCGCTCTGCATGGGGCTTCTGTTGATTACCTATGGAAGTCATCAGCCTTTGTTGTTTTAAGATTAGCACACAAAGAAGGACTCAATGTTTACAATATTTAGAGTCTTCTAACACTTGATAATATATTTCCGATTCCATTGAAAAGTACAGCTGAATAACTATTCTGAGAAATAATTAAATAACAAGAAGCTGTGGATTCTTCTTACAAAATCAATATTGAATATCAAACTTCTTTGCCAAAGCTGAAATGGCAAAACTGGAAATTATGGATGATCTTTGAATCCCTTATTATCAAATGTAATTCTGATGGCAGCTTTGAAATAGTGACACAAACCAATGCAGACACAGTACCATAAATTTCAGCAACCAAAATAATATTATATATAACAAATAACAGCAGCAGCCTTATAAATTCTGTAGATTTCTTTGAATCAGATTGGGCAGCAGACTTGGCACCAAAATAATGTATGGTATGTTTCAAATAATTTCCAATCTATTTTCAGAATAAGTTTGGCCAAATCACATACTTTGCTTCATACACAATATGGAACGGTTAACCTGAAAAACTTAACAAATCCTCTTTCAAAGTACAGCAAATTATTGGCTCTATACAAGCAGCCACAACAAACATATATAATTGGCTCTATAATTTCAAGTTGCCTGTCACTTTAATGCTCATCTACAATCTCTGGGTGAGATTGCCCCAAATCTGAATCAGGGATTTTCGTCCACTAATCCACTGATGGAAATCAGGGGGTTTTATTCCTCCAATCTCCTGCCATGAGGGGTTTTGTTCTCAGGTTATTTGAACTGGAGTCCAATGCTCCAACAAGGAGTAGAAATCAGAAATTAAATTGTTCATCAATGCATGCCTCCTTACTTGGCCTCTCTTAAATAGATTTTTCCTCAAAAGACATTACTCTTCGGATTTCTTTCACGACCCTTATTTGAGAGGAATTATTATTTAAAATAAACTTTAGTATTTTAATTTTACTTATTTTATAATTTCATAATATTACTTAAACGACCCTTTTCTTATGACTCAATTAATTATTGTTAGTGTTCTAATCTTATTTCGAAAAGTGGATGTTACATTGCCCCAGGTAGACTAGTAACTATTGTGCAAACTCACATAATTGTCATTGAAGAATAACTTACTTGAAAAGTTACAAAATATTATTCAAAATTTGTTAGATGCTAATCATAAGATTTCCTAAAAAGTTGAAAACCGATAAATTGCACCAATGTCATTTATTTCTAGAATTTTCCTACCTAATTCATTAAAACAATTATGATACATGGTTGTACAATTGTTCCCTTATAAATTTGCTTAAGATCAAATTTATGGTTATAATTGAGTTGTTGAAGTGCAGTAATGAGAGAGATTATTGTATGTATGATCTTCATAAAATAGGAACTAAAAACACCAAGAACAAAGCATAAAGAGGTTATCTTGGAGAACCAAATGTAGGAAGGAACTCTAAAAGAGTATGAGATTTTTTTCTTCTCTTGCCACTATCTCTTTACAACCTTACAAACTACTAGCTATAAGGGCATATTCAGCATGATTACAAAATATTTACACTTGCAATTGCTATGCAACTCATTGCAAATATGCATTCCTCCATTTATGGCCCAGACAATGGTACTCGATGAGATCTCTCTCTAGTACTCCTCGGCTTATGCTCTTTGGGGTTCTTGTTCCGCCTACTTGGCTATTTGTATTGGTTTCTTGACCACCTATATTGGGGGTCTGCTACTGTTTTGTATTTTGTTTTTGGTTCTTTCACTTTGTGGGGCCTCTCTAGGATTCTCCTCCTAGAACTTTCTTTGTAAACAGGTGTACCCTTGAGTCGCATTGACCTACTTTTGGGCATCTATGGACATTAATATATTTTCTTTCTTTCTTTCTTTCTAGTGCACTCAACTCCCTAGAGCACTATTAGTCAAGACCCTTTCAATCTCTTAGAAACTCTATAAATGAGAGAGAAGTTACCCCAGTTTCTCTTTTGAACACCACTTGGCTTTCCATGGAAATTGTCCTTTCATCCCCATGCCAAGTTTCCTGCTCTCCCTTCCTTGATATTTTTACCTCCTTCTGCAATACATCTTTGCCCAACTCTTTTTGAGCATTGGGTAATAGGTCTTCAATGGAGGACAACAAAAGCCCTTCTTTGTCATCTAGCATGGAAAGTTCAAAGAGGTTTAATTTCTCAACATTCACAACATAGTAAAATTTAATGTATGGAGGGATATCTAATCTGAATGTATTTTTTACCACTTGTTCAAGAATCTAAAATGGACCATACATAAGGGTTTGAATTTCTTTGCTTTAACTTGGAGGCTTTTTTTGGTCGAGTACAACCAAGCTTTGTCTGTAATCTGGAACTTAGCCGATCATGTTGCACTTTGTACTTGACTTTATCTTCCCTAAACCTTTTACACTTGAGGTTTATTTATTCTATCTTCTCAATGATGATTGAGTGTTGCAGATTTCCGAATTCACTCTTTATTGCTTTCTTTGTTGCGGTTCCATCACCATGTCTTAACTACTAGGAAGCAAGTAACCAAAACAAGTGTCAAAAGGATATCTATCAATAGAATAATGAGTCACTCTACTTTAAGATCGCTGAATGTATAATCTCAAGTCTTAGGATGCTTCTTATTATACTGAAGAGCTGCACTAATGTTCTATTGATCACTTTGGCTTGATCATCTATTTGTGGATTAAATGAAGTTGATCTCTTTATCCTTTTTCTCTCACAAAGTGGCCCAACACTTGCTCATGATATCCATAGATGAAATGGTAGAACTAGGTTCACAAAATGTAAACCCAAACATTAGTTAAAAAACAAATTAGCAACACCATTGCCCTTAATGCTTTTCTTGCATGGAATGAGAAAGCATGTCTTAGCGAATCAGCCTTCAACGATAAAAAAGTAATCATATGCTTTTTTTGACAAGGACAAAGTTGCTGCAAAATCTATGAAGATGCTTTGCTATTGTCTAGAAGGAATCAGTAGTGGCATACACAATGTAATAGTTGGCTATGAAGGTAGCCACCCAAGATCTAGGACTTCATGAAAGCACAAGAGAGATCAAATGAGAGAATAATTCTATTCTATCAATGAATGCAAAATTGTTATTGTTATTACAATGTACATGATATGCCTTGCTTATAAAGACGAGGATGAGATGTAGGATGAAGTAGTCATATGACAAGTGTCTTAATCTTATGAGACAACTAAAGGATAAGATGCCAACTAGTTGATAAGATCACGTGTAGGATTAGATCACATGGCAACCTAGAATTATCTAGACTTATCTTAAGTAAACTTAACATGTGAACATGTGTGAATAGGTGCTAACTAATGACTAGTTAGATAATGTGCCTAGTTCACACTATAAAGGGGAAACCAGATAGGTAATACCCCTGTTCACACCAACACACAATCCCAAGTTTCTTTTTCTAGGCTTACTTGTTCTACACAAAACACATTCCCTTATGAATCTTTCAATGTGGACTTGTATATTTGGCCAATATACATAGCTTTATAAATGTGCCAATGTCTTTATCATACCAAAGTCATCAACAACCTTTAAAGTGTGAGTCTCATTCGTTAGCTGAACTCTTCCCTTTTGAGGCTCCCAACACTTCCCCAACTTGTAGAAAAAACCTCCTTGGAGATAGTAATCTTCCTTGGAATTAAAATCTGCAGTCTGAGTCCCATATAAATGTTAATTCATTAGATGCTCATAGTAAGTTTTGCTAAAAATCAGTATATCATCCATGTGCACATTGGCACAAGAATCAATGAATTGTCTCAATAATTTACTGATCAACCTCATGAAATGAGTTTGAGCATTATGCAACACAAAAGGAAGTACAAGTCACTCATACAAACCTTGCTTTGTCTTGAATACCATTTTCCATGTATCCTCCTCCTTGGGTCTCACTTGATGATAACTGGATGCAAATCTTCATTTAGGAGAGTTTAGTCACAATAGTGACATAAGATTTTTTCAACTGTAGTCAATATAAAATATATATAATTGCTTGCCTCTAGCTTATATGATATTGATACAAATAGAAAAGGATGAAGTCATAGACATAGTTTTATAATATGGTTAAAAAGAATGAGCTACCAGCATCGCGCACATGATATGTGTCAAGAAATGCTCTTGTTTGGGTTAACACTGTATGGTTGATGAACTGGAGTGAGAGAAAAAAGATTAGCAGCAAAATATGTTGATAAAAGAAACGAGTATACACAACTGCACTTTGCATCTATATTTTCATCACCCATATGTTTGACATTCCCTGTCAGTAATTGAAGACTTAACTGTCATTTCAATGGCAACAATGGTAAGGGATGAATTACATTTTTGCATGAATTAGTCTTCCATTTACCTCTTATAAGCCAAATAGCTAAACTGAAATGTGAGGTCATACTCTTGATATATTTTTTTCTTGATTACTTATCACATTCTTCATATGCTTGAGATGTTTCAGTTTTTCTCCACACATGGGCCATGCGCTCTGATTTTATCTATTGTTCTTTTGCAGATTAGGAAGGTTGACCCAACTGTAGACATGGCCTCAGATTTTGCAGATGATTATACGCACTTACCGGTAATCCAATTTTTTAATATACCTCAAAAAAAAAAACTCTCCTTTGGATTCAAATGATTTGAATGCTGTTTTAGTTTACAGGAGTATGCTATCAGTGCGATTTGTTTTCCTTCTAATGGAATTCAACATTGCTTACTTTAAATATAAATTGTGATATTAATTTATTATAGTTAAAAAAGTGGTTCTATGCCTATAGCACTTAAGTGATGGGTTAACCCACATGATCTATCCAATAAAAGATTTTAGTTTTCAAGGACTCAAGACTGACATTGTAAAGTATTTCTGCTAACTAATCAAATAATGTAATTCTACAATACTAGAAGGGAAAATGAAAAAATATTTGTATTTGCCCTGACCTCTCTTTCTATAATGCAAGCAATTTTTATTATTTGGTGATAAAAATAGTCTTTTTATTATGAAAATTTTCCTGATTAAGATGCTTTGTCAAAATTGTATCAGAGTCATGTTATAATATAGTAGACAACGTTGCGTCTCTTAGAAACAAGGAAAATATATTGTTGTCTGCAAATGCCTAAAGTAGATTAGTGGAAGTTGAAAGTACAGTTTGAGATCTTTGTCTTGATTAGAACACTTTGTCAAATATATTTCAGTGGTTGTATTATAAAAGAGGAAAGCTTTTCCATGTAGAAAGAAGGAAAAAATAAATACTAATGTCTATGAATGCTCAAAGTAGATTAGTGGGACTTTAAACTACACACTTTTTAGACTGAATTACTTGCACCTTAGTAGAGTTTTAATATGATTATTGTGAATTCTGTTGTGGACCCACTTTTTTTTCGCTTTTGGTCGTCATAGGTTGTTAGGTCAAGCTTCAAGTCGTTGAGTCTTGGGTAGTATCAGGCAGTCGATCAAGTCACCTCCACGAACTGGGAAGTGAGTGTCTGCGGAAATGAATCAAGTCAATCAACGTGCCAATGTGGAATCATTGAAGGGTCAGATTGACAAACAAGGTACAATTGAGAACATTGACGAGACTAGAAGTAATGAAATCATGTCGAAACTAGAAACAGAGAAATGAAGGTCCAAAATTGAAAATTTGGCTAAGTAAAGTTTTGTCGCAATTTCCATGCACCTGTGGAAATTGCGCCCAAAAAGCGCAAATTCCAAGCATAAGTGGAAATTGCGCCTAGAGGAATCTGACAGTTGGTTCTTGCAAAATTTGAAAAATCCTCTAAAACTTTAGCAACAATCATCAAGGAAAACATGAAAATCTTTTGAAATCTTTGAAGGAATCTTGTAAAAGGTCTAGAAAATCAACTGAGGAATCCATATGCTTTCACCTCGACGCATGTCCCTAAAACACGAAAAATTTGACTAAGTCTGATGTCCTGAACTCCTGAAAACTGACCAAGTTTGAAATCTGGTGGATCCTCAAAAATCTAGAATCTGCATGTTAAATCCCATGGATCTGAGACCTATCTCAAACATCCTGACAGTATATTTCAAAATATTTAAAGTATAGGAAATTCAATATCTAAACATATACTTTAATATATTTTGAAATATACGTCAGACAGGGACCTTCAAATCCTAGATTTTGCATGTTAAATCCGGTGGATTCGAGACCTATCTCAAACATCCTGAAAGGTATATTGAAAAATATTTAAAGTATAACTTATACTTAAATATATTTTTCAATATACCTTGCCCAGAGAGACCCTGAAAAATGACTAAGTACTGAAGAGAGCACAAAATCTTCAACCAGTGCGACAGGACACAAGAGTGGCGCAAAATCTTGATGAAGTATGCCGCTTTCAATTGGAGCATGAAATGTGGAACTAATGCGCCCTAATCATTGTGCCAATTTTGGAAGGCAAAGCAAAGTGAGCTTTGAAGAAATGTTGAGGAAAGATCAAAATGATGATCTCTTGCGCCCAAACTAATGCGCCCTAAGCATTGCGCCATCTCTTGAAAGAAATTAACATCTGATTTTGAAAGCATTTCAATGAGATATCCAAATTTGTCAACCATTGCGCTAATTGCAAGAGGAAATCAAAAACTCCATCCCATGCGCCATTGCTAAGAGGAAGTTTAAGACCAGATTTTAAAGCAAAATTCAATCAAAGACTAACAACTTGATCTGCTGCGCGCAAGGTAAGTGAGCTTGCTTTGATGGCCAAAGTACAGATTTCATGAAGTTTTAAGATGAGGATTCAAAACTTTGATCTGCTGCGCCATGGAGGAGCAAGTGAACTATCCATCTAGTGTGCCCAATTTCAAGAAGATCCTAAAACCTTGATCTAGTGTGCTTTAAAGAGGATCAAAATGTCAATGTGATGCGCCACTTTGATGAGTTTCAAAGGGAGATTAAAACCTGGATCTGATGCGCCATCACCTAGAGAGCAAACTTTTAGTTCTAAGTATGATTTTATCCGGAGCTTGAATTGTTCATCCAATGCGCTATATGTGTAAGGGTTGAATGTAGGTTTCAATGAAGTTTAAAGAACACCATTTGATGATCTTTTGTTCCCCATTTGCTGCGCTTTCATGTAATGAGCTTTTTTTTAAAGATTAGGATTCAAGATCAGCAACTAATGCGCCTAGATTGGGGTGATTTACTTGCCATCTCAAGGTGTCATTTGAGAAACTCAAACCTTCAACCACAGCGCCCTCATTGTGACAATCCAACCAGTATCCAAAATGTTCAAGTGATGCACCAAGACTTGTCATTTTCAAGACAAGATTAAAGAGGATCCAAATCTCCTATCTGCTGCACCAGCCTTAGAGAAGAATTTTAAAGTATGACATTGCTTATCTTAAGAAGATTCAAAACTCTTAACCACCGCGCTATTGTGAAGAGCTAGGCAGATGAATTTTTTTGAGGTGATAAAAGAGAGATCAAAGAGTAGAAGTCATGCACTTATGATAAGACCAATGGGAGAGTGAAATTGCCACATCTAATACACCTTGTGAAGAAAGCTAAAATTCAGTTTTGTGATATCTTTTAGATCAGGATCTAAAATGTTCAACCAGTGCGCTTGCCTCATCCAGAAATGAACAATAAAGTTTAAAAAGAAAAACAAGTTTCAAGAGGATCTAAAAATCCTATCTGCTGCGCCATGATGAAGAAGGTAAAGTTAAGTTTTGAATGTTACCTCAAGAGGATTCAAAATATCTATCTAGTGCACTGCCTTTGGGTCAAGTAAATCAAGAATGAAGAAATTTTAAGGGCATTCAAAAGGATATAAAAACCACATTTGCTGCGACAAAGGAGGATAATGTAAGGTGAGTTCTTGAAGATATGTGGCAAGAGAATTCCAAATCCTTATCTAATGCGCCAGTGAGGGAGGAGATCGAATTCAAGTCTTATGCAACCTTTTAAGCAAGGATCTAATTTCCTATCTGCTGCGCCTGATCTAAAGGTGATCTAAGAGGTTCAATGAAAGATTTCATGAGATTCTAAGAAGAATTGAAAAATTCTAACCATTGCGCCAAAGGATAGGGGGGCTGTTTAGAGTATGCAAGAGGTGTGATTTTAACCAAACAGCGATTTCTTCATCCAATGCGCCACCTTGTGTGATGATAAGTTCAAGTTTTGAGAAGACTTTTAAACCAAAAAAACAAAAACCTCATCTAATGCGCCAAAACTAAGAAGTCTGAACTACTTTCCAACAGGTGAAATTCTAAGAAGAAAACACACTGTGATCTGCTGCGTCTAGAAAGATTTGTGTAAGAAAGTCTTTTAAGTAGGTATCATCATTTTATGTTTGAAGTCATTGAGATATGCAAAGTGAAGTCAATTTGATGATAAGAATGTTGAATGATCCCTATGTATTATGAAATCAGTTAAAAGGATTGATGTTATCTCCTTCCTTGTGTGTTGTAGGAGTCTGAATGGAGCTAAGGAATCAGCAAAGGAGCTAACATCCGGAGTCACCTTTATGCTAGGAATGAAGTCAAGAAATTGCCATGTTGGAGAAGAGAGCATGTAGCTGCTCCAAAGGAACTTCTCATCATGATTAAGCATTCCAAAGGCATCCATAAAGTTTCAAGTTCCTCCGGTACTCTTAATTTTCAAGTCTCCTTGAGAAGTCATCTACTCCACATATAAGGAAGGTGTTATCATCAATATCTACACTTCAAAGGACCTTTCAAGTTGGAGCATTTCATCATGTTAAGATCATCAAGTTGGAATACTTCTTCATCGAACATTCTAGGACACTTCATCCATTCAACTTCAAGTTCTTTCACAATCTTCAAGTCCAAGAGAGATCTCCTACTCTGATTCATGAAGGAAGCAGCATCATCATATACATTATCCTTCATGAAGAAGCATCCAAAGAAGATCAACATCAACCTCCCTGCAAGAGAAGAAGAAACATCATCAAGTAGGACAAGTGAAGCAACACTTATCATACATCCAGTTTACAAGAAGATGAACAAGGCAAGATCAACAAAGTATTCCTAAACATTCAAGTTCAAAGCAATCACATAGAAGACATCGAAAGATGATACAATTTGGGTATAAGCTAAGGTGGCACCTATGTGGCAAACACTCATCATCAAGCCAATCACAAGTCGCCGCATCATTTGACAAGCAAGAACCCAGAGAGGACGTCCATGTGGAAGATGCTCCAAAGATTCTATCTTATCTTATCTTCTTGGAAAGCGTGCCTTCATTGCCTCTCATATGTACTAAAAATGGCAAGTTGTAACTACTTATTGAGGTGGCATGATCTAAGCCCTTGGCTATCTGGATTGATCCAGGCCATTCATTGTAATATTGGAGCTCTATATAAAGGCCTTGTTGCCTCATTTGTAAAAGGGATCAGTTATTTTAGTTTTTTAGGAGTAGAATAGGAGAGACTCTCGAAAGTCTCTGAGAGGACTTGAAGTTGTAAATATTTCTCAAGAGTAATGCAAAACATTGGAATTCGTTTGGTGTTAAGTGTTGTCTTGTGAAATGACATGGTTTCTTGTATCTTGATGAAGTGGAGAGATGTTTCAAATTAGATTAGAAGTTCATTGATGTTATGTATGTATGTGTTGAATATTTGATCAACTCCTAGCTCATGCTTTTAACATTCATCGCTGGTGAAGTGTTGTGTAAAGCTAGTCTGAGCCTCATAATTTGCTTAAGTTCGATTGTGGATGTTTGTTTGAGCTGCGCCATCTGATGGGTGTTTGTATAAGCTTTCATGATTTGAAAACCATTCGCGTACCTTAGGAGATTGCACCAACTTCATGTAGTTTTAGGCATCCTTGGCGAAGTGGAGTTAGGTTGATTAGGAGTTTGTCTATTCATGCATCATTATTGCTTCATTGACCTTAGATTAACTTCCTAAACCCTACCCTTTTTCCCTTTTTTATCATTGGAACCTTGTATATATATCATCCACACTGAAAAGGAGAAATAAGCTGAGTGAATGATGAAGAAGTCTAATGTAAGTCCCTTTGTGATTATTAGCAAGATCACATGTAATCACTGAGTTAACCCATCATGAATTATAAATAAGGAACCTTGGAGTTGTCTCGATTGATCACACAGTTTAGCATTCAAGAGGCTTTATTCAAGAGAGTGAGATACTCCGTGTTTTAGTCTATTGTTGACCTATCTAAAAACAATCATCAACACTGTCATATAATTGCCCATTGACGAAAAGGGTAACAACTATATGTTGTCATTTAACAGGGGCGTGTTTTCATTCCATATTTGTATGCAGTCATTCTTTAACAGTAAATTTTCTTTCCATCGTTGCATACGGCCTCACAATTGCCCATTGATGAAAAGCACGAGAAATGTATGTTTTCATTGTACTTTCATTCTACAGTTGTATGCAATCATTCAATAGTTGTACACTTCCATTCTATAGTTGTATGCAGTCATTCAAAAGTTATACTCTTTCTTTCTATAGTTATATATTTTTTGTTAAAAAATTTCAGACCACTAGGGGATGTTTGGCCATCCCCGGAATGGTTGAGAGATTTCTCAGACACCCTTTGCCATTTTAGGGATGGACAAATGTCTCGAGGACATTAGACCCCCATGAATGCTGTTCTGGGGACATGTCCCTGGTTTCCTTGGTGCTAGAGAATGTCCAGGGGATGTCCCTTGCCGTCTTCTTTTACAAAGGACATGGATTGGGAAGGGGGTAGACAGATCCCCATATAATCCTGAAGATAACTAAGTACAACCTTAAACCAAAGGGATGTAAATGCTCTATTTTATTTATGTGAAAAGAAAAGTTATGCGTGCAACTCCAAGCCTCTATATTTGCCACCTTGCATTAGTGTTCCTAGCATTAGTGTTCCTTTGTGTCCTATTCCTCATGACAAGAGGTCTGTGCAAACATGTGTGCAAAAGAGAGGAGTTACACTCATATTCCTTGTAAGACACCTAAGAAATTAGTTACACTCCATACAATCTTAGCTAAAAGTTAAACACAGAGGTATTGGATAATCTAAGTAATCAAATAAAAATAAACATAATAATAATTCTAGCCACCTCACTAAGGACAAAAGCTTCTTAAATGTAGGAAAGTTCTGTGCACAAGAAAAAAAAGGTTGAATAGGAATATTCCATAAAAAATAAATAAATCAATTCTATGGCCATAGGGCCTACACCTTAATTTTCTATTCCCTTCCGACACTCCCTTCTCCCATAGCCATCTATTTTTCCGAAAGCATGGTACTTTGGCACATCACTCCCACACTCCTCTTTCTTCCTTTTCTTAATCAACAATATGTTAGAATATAAGGCTTACCTTTTGTAATAAAGTCACCCTTAGTGACTTGGTAGTATGTTAATATATAAATAAATAAAACAAATGTTAGTTTTGTGGTAGTTAGTTTGGTGGGTAAGTTTTGTATAAGAAACCACATGCTTTCTAAGCCAATGCATATCAATGTAAAAGTTACCCCATTGAAGTTAATGCAATATACTATTTGTATTCTATGTGTTCAAAGGTGTAATTTGTGAGTTTCATTTTACGTATGCTCTACCATTTTACAATATGGTATCAACATGTGGAGCACACCTCGATGCATGGGAAGTCACTGAAAAGTGGGAGTTTGTATAAGAGTTATGGGTTATGGAAGGTCGTCAATGATCAAGAGCATGAAAGGACATGTGCGATTTTTTTTGTAGTCATGGGAGTCACACAAGAAGTGTACAATTGTGAGTGTTCAAGGCAACAAAAAATCCAATCACATGAAGAGAAGATCACAGATGTTTTCAGTTGCAGGTGGAAACAACAAATTTACAGAAGTTGTGGGAAATCTAGTTGTGAGGGCAACAAAAAACATGAAGTATGAAGGTCACACAAGACCCTTGAATGGTGCGATGGTTTTTTGCAATGTTTTGTGAAGATTGTAGTATGAAAAGTTATGGTTTTAGGGCATGTAGGCAAAAAACGTTTGTGGTATTTTTGTAAAGTTCGAAGGGCATTTTTGTTGTTGTGTGGAAGAATCATGTGGTAGTTTGTTGCCTTGAAACCCTAGCTGTGATTCTCACCTATCAAAGTTGTGGTTGAGGGTATTTATATTTGCATTCAAAAATTTGTTTTTATTCTAATAAATTTTATAATGGTTTGAAAATTTTCAAGTTCACATTTAAAATTTTCCGGGGTAATTTTTTTAAAATTTTTTTAAAGAATGGAAATTCGATTAGAAAAATATTTTGGACTCAATTTCCACACCTAGAAAGTAAGAATCCATATGCAACTTATGAACAAGAACTTGTGGAGAACAGTAAATGGGAATGAGAAGCCACCTATAGATGCAAATAAGTTACTAGATTGATAGAGCAAAGATGGTAAAGCCAAAGCCATTATTGGTCTTGTGTTCTCGGATTTTGAGTTACATCATGTAGATTTGGAAAAATCATACACGAAAATTTGGAAAAATTTGAATAAATTGTTTGGAGCAAATGCTTTTATTTCAAAGTTTTCTTTAAAGCTTTAGTTATTTAGATTCAAGATAGTTGATAGAGTCACACTGTCTAGTCGCATAAGTAATCTGAGATCTCTTATTATACAACTAGTAGAGGTTAATGCTATGGTAGATGATGAGGATGCCAAAGCTATTTTGTTAGACAATTTGCCTTCTAAATATTGCAATGTTGTTTTTACTCTCAATCAGATGCCTTCTCAAACACTGGAAGATAAGATTTGAGCTCTCCTAGTTGAAGAAAAGAAAACAAAAGATTATCTTCAACTTGAGAGTGTTTTATATTCAAGAAAAAATTGTAGAAGATCAAATAAAGACAAAGGGGTGATTGATTGTTATTACTAGAAGAAAATAGATCACATATCTTGGAACTATAGAATTCGAGCCAATGATGGTTATCAAGGGAAAGCTCAAAGATAAACCAAATGTAGCCATTGTTGAAGCTCCACCAAATGTTGATAGCGGTGGAGAATTCGTTGATGGAGGATTCTTATATTACGAACTTCACAATTTGAAGACACGAAGGGATCTAGTTTAGAGGAAACTGAGTACGGATGGGTGCCTAGATAATTTGAGAGTTTGTGAATCTTAGGAATTATACCCTTACGAAGGTCATGAGACAACTTGATGGAGCACAGTGGATGTAGCTCAACATGAATGGTTCTCCAATAATTTGTGAGGTTTGTAATTCGAGAGTTTGGGGAGGTGGAATTTGGGGACCCAGAAATTCAGGTTGGGAGCTACACCTTTATGAGGGTTATGAGGCAACTTGATGGAGATCTACTTGGTCCAAGAATTGTTTTCAAAGAGAATCTTATGAAGAATATGTGCTTTTAATTTTTTATTTTTTGTTAGTGTGTTCGGTTAGTATGCTTTTTGCTTTCTATATTGTAAGCCTTAAGAGGTGGTGTTAGAATATACAACTTACCTTTTGTAATAAAGTCACTCTTTTGTAAGAAACATTTGATTTTTATGACTGAATTTGGAGAGTAGATCCAAGCAGTCTTTTTATCATGGTTTTCTCCCGAAAGGGTTTCCACGTAAATCTTGTGTTGCATAATTGTTAGATCTTGTGTGATTGCTATTGTTGTGGTTGTTAAGTTTTAAATAAATAAAAGATTATCTTATACTGATTCACCCCCCTTCCCCCACCACCCAGTATAAGTGTGTTCATCAACATATGGCTCATGGATGTTGGTGCCTTAGTCACTGTATGTTTTGTGGAAAGAGAAACCATTGTGCATAGATGTGTTGGGAGGATTCCATCATAAGGCATCCCAAGCACTTCATGAAGGACAGCAATTAACACCACTCTCAAGGAGGAGTTGAAGGTGAAAGAAGCAAGAGGCATAACCATTCTCCAAGGAGAGAAGAAAGAGGCAAAATGTCGTCCAAGGGGGGTAAGAACTATTGCACTCATTGCCACGAGTGGCCATTGGCATTCTAAGTGTAGAAGGTTTAGAACAAAGTACAAAGTTGAAAATAGTCACAAGCAATTGTTTTGGCGGTAGTTGAACTTGTCTTGCTAGTTTGAATGGGTCAAATACATTTGACAAATGCAACTAGGGTTGATCTTATAAGAGAAAGAGAAACAATATGTAGATGTAGCACTTTGTTAGTACAAAGGGTTGTTTCAGCATTAGAGACGTCTGGCAGGGTGCCATGAAGGTGGCATTAAGATGGTTTTCATCTGTTCATGCATGTTTATGTTGTGTGGAGTTAATTCTTTCATAATGTATTTTGGCATTACAGTTGAGCAGGGTTATTGTGCTTTGAGCATCATGGTTGTGATAGCACATGTTTGTCATTCCATTGATGGCAGAATTTTTAGACTTTGGTAGCTTACCTATGTAAAGTGATGATTAAGTAATTCTCATGGAAATCTCTTAAATCAGAAATTTTCTGATTTGTATACACACTAAGCTACAATTACAGCAAGTTTCGAGAATTAACTTGGATCTGACAACAACAGTGTTGAATGGGCATCTCAGGTATGCTTATAAAGTGAAAAAGTTCTTCCTGGGAGAAGTGGCATGACTGTTGGTTGGTAAGGTGAGAAGGCATTCTTGAAGGGTAGCACCCCACATGAGGACTATTGTTTGATATGTGTAAAGCATCCATATTAACACAAACATTGCACTTATTTTAGGTGTAATGTTTGAGTTGCAAGATGTAAGGAAAACAGAAGCTTTGTAGAAAGGGATTTGTTTCTACCTTTTTTTTGTTATCTCAGAGGTATCCGGATTTCAGCACACTACGGCTTTATGAGCTTGAAGCACACCAATTAGGGCGAGACCAACTAGTCCTCTGGGCCAAGACGATTTCCCAGCAGCAGACCCACACTGCGCCTGGTTGCGTTAGTTGGGGCTCGAACCTACGTCGATTGTCCGTGTCTTTCAACGACTCAACCAACCAGTCTACACCCCGGGGTCATTTGTTTCTACCTTTAATATGTACATATATGTTGCATTTTGTTTTGATCCGAGATGACATGTAAGACCTAAATGGGCAGTTTCTTAAGGTTGTGATAAGCCTTTACATTGCATGAGACTTAATGCAACTTGAAGAGTCCAAGGAAGAAGTTGTTGATAGCCCATGTGAGGAAGCTAGGTTTTGATCCTTATTGTAGTATTGTTTATAAATTATCAGTGTTTCTCGAAGTTTCCGGGACGGGGGGACGGGTTTCCAGGGACGACGAGGGGACGGCTATATATATAAATAAAATTTGATGTTATGATATATTAATATAGAAATAATAAATATATTAATATTTATGATATATTATAATATAATTAATATAAATAATAATATAATTATTAATATATTAATATAGATAATAATAAATATATTAATATTTATGATATATTATAATATTTTTAATTTAAATAATAATATAATAACTTCTAAATATATAATACTATATATTATAGTATTATAAATATTAATATGTAACTATTTAGTAATTTAATTTAGTTAATATTTTTATTGCATAGTAATATTAATACTCGCTTTCTACTAATCAACACCCTTATGGCTTATTGTATTTAAAAATTAAAACCCAATTTATAAAATAATCTCTATAGAAGTTTCTTTAAGTGTCAGTTTAAACTTAAAAAAAATTAAAACAGTTTATACTTTATTAAAACAATTTATATATTATTGCACGGTGTATACTCATTCCCGCGAGAGATGAAGTGGAATGAGACTTTCATGACTTTGTATGGATGATTCCTCAGTTCGTAGCTGCGCTGCTAGGGTTTACAGTGCATTTGACATGAAAATTTGAAATCATTTTGCAGAAATAAATAATTTTCGAGCATTTAGGTTTTCGTTTTTGACGTGTTGACGACGTTTTTTAATTTTTTTTAATCCGTAGGGTTTTTTTAGTCCCCAAACACTAGGACGTTTCCAGGGGGCATTCCCCATTTGCAGGGGGCGTCCCTATTATTTGCAAAAAAACAGGGATGGGGGGGGGACGTTTTGCCCCTGTCCCCACGTCCCCAAAACGTCTCGACTGGCGGGAGCGGGGGGAAACCCTCAGGGACGCGTCCCCTGGGTACACTGTAAATTATAAGCTTTTGTGGGACTAAAGCCCTTCTAATTGTGGAGCTGTGACTAAAATGTTATCAGATAAACATTCAGATATAGTTCGATATAGAAAAGCATAACATAATTATCGAAATGTGGAATTTTCTTGTGGATGAAAAGTGTACTTCTATATTAATATTAATAAAACATAAAATACACTATTTCACAAAAAAAGTTTGTGAAATGGCATCACACCCTGAAAAGTCTATGCAAGTGAACAAGAAAAAAAAAGTGGTGAAACCACTAAGCAGCTAAAGCAATTCTAGTGGGAGGAGGGGGAGGATCCTTGTTAGATGGATCACCCCAGCTAGTTGGGAGGTCCTTGCCATCAACAAGAGGCTCCCACCCAATAATGTGGTATTTTTTCATATTTCGATTCGTATTGAAAAGTTATGCAATTTCAAAAAGGTAGCTTCTTATTTTAAGTTAGTTTGTAAAAGAAATGACCTTTACAAGTTGCAGGACTGTCGTCAAATTTGTTTTACTAGTTCGATTGAGGTCAAATTCATCGCTCAAGGGATAGGGTGTTGCTGATGGTTTTGACCACTAAGTAGAACAAACATATACCATCCCTAATGTAAGAAGCCTAGCTAGTCTCACTGAATTTTTCCCCTTCGCTGTCCACAATTTTCTGATTTTGTTTCCTCTTGTTTGGCTTATAGTTTTGATGTGGATATTTGTTTTGTGTGTTTACTATGCCATGAATATGAAAAGATTCAAACCAAACATGAAACAAATGCCAAATGATGAAGTTATGACCAAATTGTGTCAGTCAAACATGAGAATGACATACCCAGAAAGTGCTGATGGCTTCTTATTGAATGAACAAACTGATTACAAATCGATAGTTGGCTGTAGCTTACAATTAAATAGTCTGATTTAAAAATCAGATCACATACATCATGAAAAATGCTCAAAATATGTACCAAACCCTAGCCAAATGATTGTAGAATGAAACCCTAGGAAGCCTTGATGAAAAGCACATCAATCCTTGACTGAAATATGCCTGTAGCAGCACTGTTTCAGGTCTGATATGCCTGATAAAAACTTTGATATAGCTGATATGCAATCTGCCCACAAACCCTAGGCCAAAACCATGCAAAATCCTCTCAAATTTGAAGCGATAGGGCTGGATATTGAGCCAATTAAACCTTGGAATGATGTGAGATGATCAAACCCTTGAATGTATGACTGATATAGGTCTGATCCAATCTGGTATGCACCTGTACTTGACTGAAAACTGCCCAGAAATGCTGAAACTCACTAAAGCTTGCAAAAATAGCTCAAATTATGAAATCGCCTAGTCAAGAAAGGTGGCGATTTGGCCCAGGTTGCCTCCAATGACTGAAATGTGATGAAATATGACTGATAACAAGTCTGAAACTCAATTACCAGCAACCTGTGATGAGATTCTAGCCAACTCACAAAGCAAAACTCCTAAAAATTGAAGCACCACTATGAAGCGATTTGTCTATAGAAGCCAAATATTATCAAAATACAATCAAATCTGCCTTATTCTGCCTTGTGTTGATAACTGAGAGGGGGGGGGGGTGTGAATCAGTTATCCTAATTATTTCGTCTTCTGAACTTTTCTTATTAATCAATGCAGCATTAATTCAAATAAGCAACATAACCATGAAATGAAGATACACATGACACAATATTTTTGACGTGGAAACCCTGTTAAGGGAGAAAACCACGGGGTGATTAACCCAAAGATTATTCTCTGTTAGAAGAATAAGGAAATACAAAATGGCACTAGCCAATTAGGGCTCATTGCCCGAGCACATTGCTCACAAGAGGCACACTGCCTACAAGAGACTCACTGTCTACAAAAGAATGTTATACAATACTTGAACTGATTGGGAGCATCTACAAATGCTGAAGTTCAATTCCGGTTAGGCTCAGTACACTGATCTGCTGCACTTCATCTTTCCTTTTCTCTTTTGCTGCTTTCCTTTCACATACCGGATCTTCCTTATTGCTTCTGCTCTTCTCTTCTGCTTTTCTTCACACTTCACAACAACAACTTCTCTCACAACTAAATCCATCGTGTATATATATCCGCACAAGTAATTTCATCACCTTTCTAGTCGGCACCCGGAATAGTCAATCTTTTCACTAATTCTGATCTGTCGGCTGAATCCTTGCACATCAAGTAATGCGGATCAAATATATGCTTGTAGAAATCATTAATCATGTCGGCCAAACATGTTTCATGCCTTCATAACCTTTACCACAATCAGTAACACATCCGGAAAGTAGTCTGATGTTTTGTCAGTCAGTTCTTCCACTGTTCACACTGTCACTCAGGTATCCGGTACTCAACTATTCATATCTTTTTCTTCATCTATCACCGGAGGCTAAATCCTTGGAATATACCACTCAAGGTAGTCCTCTTGACTTCCCCAAAACCGCACTTCACCAAGATACTTCCTCTGAGAGATCCGGACCTGTCTGTCGGACCTTGCCACATGCTCTGTTCTTGTTTACCGGACCACAACATTCTTCACTCTGACTTCCGGTAGAGACACACCATGTCCTGCGGATGTGTGGGATGAACTTTGTTGCCATCAATGACAACAATCATGAATCCATATAGTGTCTCTTGCCAACACCTTGAACCTGCAAAAACAAGTCTTCAAACCCTTTCTTTCAAAGCCCTAACTCCATTGAAATATGCCAATTAAGCTCCATGATGAACTCCATGTGAATTCATCTCATCATAGTGGAATGGGAGCATCACCAAACCACAAATGCAAAGGGAACACCACCTTGAGCAAACTGAAATTCAATTCCAGCCAAGAGAAACTCTCAAACACAAAATTTGCCAAACATTCAACAGTTGCAAAATGAAGCCAAAACCCTCTATTTATCCTCCCTCTCCATAGGCATCCCAATTAGCCAAATTATGAAAACTTTTCAAATCCACCAATGAAATGCAATTTTCAATTTGACAATTTTAAATGAATTGTACCTCAAAACACTTTCATTTAAGAAAACAATAAAATGATAATATTTTATTATTTTTGCTTTTCTCCTCAAGTCGCCCTCATTTAAAAAAAATATTATTTTATTTAATTTTTTCTTCTCCTCAAGCGCCAATTTTCTCCATTAAAATAATAATATTTTTTATTATTATTTTTCTCCTTATTCCTTGGGTGGCGATTTTGGGCTCATCTAATAAAAATAATAATATTTTATTATTTTTATTTTTTTCTTCTCTCCTTTGGCGTTGGGAAAAATAAAATAATAGATAAATAAAAATGCAATTAAAGATTGCACTTTCCATCCTTTCACCTTTACAATCTTCAATTTGACCAACGTTTATTTTTCCCATCCTTTACTTTTTCACCCTTGGCTTGAAAATGATATTATTTTGGCTTTATGAAAAATATCATAAAATAACACTAGCCAAAATCCAAATAAAACAAGTATTGAGCGAACATTATAGTTTTCCATCCTTCAATACAAGCTCAAACCAAAATCATTCCCTTACCACTAGCATTAGCCTACGGGAATGGTGAATAGGTTAATGAACATCTCCACAAGTGATCACTCCGGAAATGGGGACATGACACCTAAACAATAGAAGTGGTATTGTAGCATTGTTTATATTTTTTTGTATGTGCTTTAAGGAACAAGTGTATAGGATACACTTAAATTAAATAGTCAGTTGTCTTTGGCGATTGTTTTCAGTTGATACAGGGAATTCCAGTAAACAGGCTAGTTATATTTTATTCTCTTAGAAAATAATCTTTGTTTGGTATAATGAATTTGATTTTTTAAACAATATCATGGTCAGCATCAATTTGCTTTATATCCCTTTGTGGTGACAAATTTGTGACGATGCAAATGTCTGTTGCTAACTACTTGATATTATATTCTCATGCTTGTATACTGTTTGTTATAGGATCATGGAATTGTTCGGGATGCTAGTAGGGAAGGAGCTGAAATGAGTAGCAAACAGCCAAAACGGACTTTATTACAAGATCTCAATCGACATGCAGCTGTCGTTCTTGAAGGGAAGGCTTTTGGTAGGAATGCTTGAATGTTTATGCATCAGAGTTTTTCTTTTCTGTAGATTTGGATGATAACTTTTTATTGATTTATAGTTGTATCCACAATCTTTGTATGCTTACAGTCTTGGAGTGTTCTGTTTGGAGTCTGGACTATATGTTTAATTTTTTACGTTACTATTTGGAATATGTAAAGAAATTTGTTGCCACCTAAGAATTTAGGATTGCAGTAGCTGCAGTACTTAGCTGTTATGATTCAATAGCATGTGCGAACATTCCAGCCATTAGTGGTGAGGATAATTTTAATTACCTCCTAGTTACTTGACCTAAAACCTTCCTGATTCTTAACTCTAAAATATTGAGTTACCTATAATTTCATGGTTTTCTTGGATGAGAAAGAAGATTAAAATTGGACCTTGTCATATTCAATGTCATGTGGAAATTTGGACCAGTCTCCATCAAATTAAATATTTTTTTCAATTTATTAGAAATTTTCCAAAGAGAGATTTTATCATGAGTGATTGGTTTTAAAAGTACTTAGTTGTTGATAGTGGCTAGTGCAGTCTTTGAAACATTACTTATTCTTTTGGCAAACTAGCATGTTATGAGTTACACTAGTATTTTCATGTTTCGAGAGACTGTGTTTCTCTTTATAATATATGTAGACTTGTAGTTACAAACTTTGTTCGTCAAAGTTTGTGTGAACCAAGGTTTATCTTGTATGCAGTTTAATCATATTGTTTGTGATATTTTGGTAAACATCACTAGTACTGATTACGTTTGAGAGATGAAAGCGTTTTTCTAGGTGAAGTTTAAGGAAGCTGAGAAGCTGGTTTGTGTGAATTTTTGATTCATATCATCCATCATAGGAAAACCTAAACGAATTGTTCGATTAGCAGACAAGAATGTGTCCACTAACATAACAATTAGCAATTTTTGAACTGGTCTATTATTCAATTCCACAAATTAAATTTGAGATGGTATATATATAGCTTTGCTTTTTGTCATTTGATGGTGAAGTCAACCTTGAAGTGGCAACACCTATGATATGTTAGTTTCTATCAACGAGCATTTCTGCAACAAGGAAAAGGAGGGAAATCAAACTAAACTACAGGTTCTGTGAACTCCCTTGCGGTAAGTTTTGAATAAACAAGATAGATTGGATGAGGGATCAAGTGCAACATCAACATAAACAAGAGGATCTGTTGACATGTTGATTCTTATCATTGGTATTTGTCCTGACATGTTGATTCTCTATGATTGAATTTCTCACGACATGTTGATTCTCACAAATGGCATTTGTCCCTGTTCTCAACACCATTAATATGTGCTCATAACACCATTGCTACTCTTGGATCATATTATTATTGCTATTTCAAATTTTCATGTTTATCTTGGCAGAGCTTGTACAGGTTGCCTAGGTGGCATGGACTGTGTTGTATGTTTCTTTCTTGGCAGGCATGGGCATCTTTCATTGTGTTGCTTGGTGGTGCCATAGACCTGCTATCTTTTGGATGTTATTAAAATCTTCATTTCATTTCATTTTGTGTTACAACTTTGTGATAGTTATTAGTTTCATGGGTTCCATTCAACTCATCATCCAACATTCAGGCAGTTGTTCTTAAAGCCATCACATGCACGTTCAAGTCCATTAGCATTTTAGTAGATTCTGTAAACTCTTTTCTGGGCAAAAACATTTTTTAGTCTCAATTGTTGATTAGCATGAATTGTACACTAGATCTCCTGCTACTTGCAGATCCCTTGCCAACATTTTAGTGGCATTAATATGCTCATCAACAAATTGTGCCTCTTGATATCAACATCTTAGAGGTGCACAACAACATTGACAGGTCCGGTAATGGTCAAACTTTCAAGAAGTCTAAGAAGTGGAACATACTCACAAGTTAGTTGTGATTTTGTATACTTGAGAACCATTATAAATGCATAAATATGGCTTGTGCCTTCTTGCATAGTTAGTGATTTTGGGCATGCTTGAGAGTACCAAACCATGCCCAACTTGGTATTCATGAATGAATTCAAATCCCCAATTCCTCCAAGTGTAATGCCGCACATGTTAGAGGTTACACATTTTTTACAAGTTGTAAAATTATACTTGCACAGGTTATTTTTGTAGAATTTTGTTAAGCATGTATCTGTGGTTCTTTGATGGAGTCTAATATTGTTAGATAAGCTCACTTTTCACACACATATACAACTAGACTATAATAGCCACGAGTATTTGTGGAATAGGGTTGTTCCATATCTCCACTTATCATTCCAGTTTAGTTTGTAGAGCAAATATCTAAAAGATGTAAACTAGTGTTAATGCATTTGGACAAGGTTTAAAATAGGAAGCAATGGTTTATAACAATGAACTGTAGCTTCCTACAAATGCAAAATTGAGTAAATGGTACCAGAAAAATATGATTATATCCTGTTAGCTTTTTTGGATAGGAAAAATAGAAAAATAAACTATCTATCAAAATATATAATATTATGCAAAAAATGCAAAAAATCAAGTTCTGCTATTTCTTGTACAACCAGGTAACTGATCTATGAGCTAAGACTAAGAAGCAAAATACTCTATTTCTCTCTATTCCAGTCAGCAATGTCTGCCTGATCAAGTAAGAAATCTCCAACTGGTCCTTCAGCTCTGGATCTTTACAATTTCAAACAAAATATGCCCATATTCATTCTGATTTTCACTATAAAATCGTGAGCCATTCCTCAGTAGTCAAATTCCTCCATTTAATGTTACAAGAAAGACTAAAAGATTGGAAGTTGTCTATGGTGTAATTTTGAGCATTTCTGATAAACATAGAAATTTCAGACTGATTAACTATAATAGAGCTTTGGAATAAGGTGTTGGAATATTACATCTTTGGTTAATAAATGATAATAGTATGTTGTGTGAGTAAATAAATATTTAGAGTGTTAGGTGTTAGGTTGATAGGATAATAAAATAAATGCTATTCTGTAGGAGGTTGCTTGGGAGGTTATTTAGGAAGCTATTGTACCAAGTGGGTAGTTTCTCATGAGACTGAATGTTCTTATAAAGCCATTTCTTTATGTAAAATCTATCCTGAATAATATAGTTTGACTTTTATTGTTTCATTGACGATGTAGAGCATTTACTGTTTTAATATATGGGAGGCATATTTTTGTTGAGTTTGATACAGTTTCCATGTTCTGTAGGGCTTGGAGGTGAGATTTATCCTTCTTTTGTATTTAACTGTTGAACATCTTTTATTGTTTTGTTTGTCATTTTTTCCAGTCACACTCATTCCTTCTTTGATGATGTGGGAATGTCTGACACTATGGAAGTTGTAGTTGCAGAAGACTGGATTTTGGAATCGAACATATGATTCCTAAAACTCTTGGCATTTGCCAATTTCTGTGATATGTAGACATCAAGCTCCTTTTGGCTGTTCAAGTATCTTTAACTTATTTTGGATTTCAAGAGTTAAAGCTAGATTTTCCTAGGACTTCTGAAATTGAATGACAAGTTTGCGAATTGTCTGTTAACACCTTCAATATGCTTGACCATAAACATGATATAGTGCATACAAATCTCTTCAATACCATAGGATGTTTTTGGGACAACACTCAGCTTGAGCCTTGTCTTCTGAAACATTCCCATTTTTAGTACATATTTGAAATTGGTTGATGTCCCACAAACCATTAGTAGATGCCAATTGGTCACCAGGAGGGTTCATGGAATGCCAAAATGTGTCTTGATTGTTAGCATTTTATTTCGCACCTTTCAGTGCGATGCAAAACAGAACAGATGTGCGGTAAAACCGCTCTTCAAATTATAAGGGGAAGCTCCCTGTAAAATAAAACCTAACCTAAAAATGTACATGATGTACTTGTAATTTACAAAATTTATAGTGTTTTCAAAGGTGTTTCATGTTCATGTTAAATAAAACTCAAATTTGCAATCTTTTTGGATTTGCGATGTGTGAAAGGCTAAGACGTACTTTCAATCACGAGGCAAGGAATTTGTGTTTTCTTAATTGGAATTAAAACCTACTGCTAAACGCTTGCAACCTTGCACTATTCAACGAAATTCAGAGGTTGCGCATGACAAGTGCACATGGATTGGATTGAACAAATTAACACATAAACACGTAATCATGAATATCAAGATTAAATCGCATATAAGACGATACAAAGCCACGACTTATATCTTCAATTTCGCTGTGACACAAAGTTCCCAGATTCATTGAATCAACTTAATCTTTAGCATTGATGACAATAGATTCCAATAGATACTTAGAAGCAAGACAGGGATAATGAAATCTATTGAACGAGTAACAAAATCACAATCACATGAATGTACGACGAATAACAATTTCAGCAAATTGCAGGCACGCAAATTGCCATTGCTCTTTATTCATTGATTGATCATAATACAACATTGATATCTGAATACTCAATAATGAAATCCTACTCTGATGATGAATCCCCTTGATCTATGTGCAAAAGCACTTATTTATAATGTTTACAAAGATTTAACTTATAATATTTATAAGGGGTAAGTGACTTTAAGTTATTGACTTAACTTTATATTACAAGTTATAACTTAAAGTTATATTCTAGGGATGGGCGCCCTCATGGAGATATAAGGGACTTACATAAGTCATGAAATAAATAATATAATATTCTCCTTCTTGGGCGTTGAGTTGAGGAGAAATAAAAGATTAAGTGTGAGCTCATTTTGATTATTATTCACTCACTTGATTTTTGATATTGTCGTGCATTCTTGGAGCTTGAAGAGCTTTGAGGGTTTGGACCAGACTTGCTGAGACGAAAACCTCTGCATAGTCGCCTTCTTCGTGTGTGAAAGACCACATCAGGAAGGATTCTTGGAAGCCTCACTCAGGGGTTTCAGTTGTGCTTCAATTTGGAACATTTTGGTGGAGTTTTGAGCTGGGAATGAACATCTTTTTACCAGTATTTGGTATGCAGCCGTGGACAGAGTTATAATGGACAGATTTATGCATTTCTAGATGAGTTTTATGCTGCCATAGGCATTTCAAGACAGGCCGTACATCTGCTGGGAGATTTTGTGTGGATTTCATTGTGTTTCTCACTTCATATTGATTGTCTGGTATTTGCAATCTAAATCAGTCTATTACAGAGAGGTTCGTGGGGATTTTAGTGTTATTTGTTGCTGATACAAAGCACCAGCTGGGCCATACAGCTAGTACCTGGACGTGGGACTTGGAGTTACCAAACACTTGTCATTTGGGCTTTCTCTTGGATGCAAAATGACTGTCTAGTGTCTTAGTTCTTCATGCTATTCATCAATTTGTGGTGGTTCTTTGCTATTTGATGTATTGGAGCGATTTCTTAATATGTCTATGTAGCTGGTTCATGTACAACAGACCTGACAAGTTACAAAAATGCAAATGGGCATGCCTTTATAATTCATTCCGAGTCATTTTATGATCTGGGTTGTTCTTTTATGCATATCTATCATAGTCTTTCTGGGTTCTTGTTACATTGCCTCTATTGTATGATTTCAATGCAAAAACAACACATGCAAACACAAACATAAAACCCTAAATCAAACAACATTCAGAAAGGCAAAAAACTTGGGACAGAAAACCCTATCCGACGGTGTATGTTACATCACATCTCCTACAGGTTTGATCAACTTTTAGTCATTTGGCTTCTACTTTGAATGCATCTTTTTTTGAAGGTATTTTTAGCGTGGAAAATTCTTTTTATAGGCGCCTTGATTCCCTATGGCTGGTGCTTTGTATTGTTTCCTTTTGTTTGTTCTTAGCTGCTGATTTTGTCTCCTATATTGGCCACTTCACCTTTTATTTCTTGCTGCTGACTTTGCTTCCTGCATAGGCATGTTGAAATAATTCAAATGCTCTAATTTTGGACGCTTGAACTTGTTTTGAGGTTGAAATGATGCAAGTGAGGTGTAAGGGAGGCGTGTGGACCGCTAGGTGCCTTCAATCTATTGATTGGGCGCTAAAATGGTGCTTCATTTTTCCTTTGGATGCATATAAGGCTTGTATGGCGTGATTTTTCTTTCCTAATGGAGTTTGAACTCTTGCACAGGCTCGTTTGTATCTCCTAACTGACACTTTGAATGAAATCTCCTCATGTTCTTTTGATTGGCGTGCTGAAGCTTTGAAAGGTGTTTGAAATCTTTGCATTAGGGTGAGAATTCTTCCATAGGCATTTTAACTCTTGTGGAGGCGTGCAAGAAGCGATTCAGACTCGACTTTCCTTTATATGGCGTGTTTTCCTCCTCTCTTGGCCGCTTCGGCTGTTGATTGGGCACATTTTCCTCTTGTGAGCGCATGGATCTTACATAGGCGCGAGAGGAGTGAACAAACACGCTTTTCCTTGAGCGTGTGTGAAGTGCCTTAGAGGCACTTCAAAATTTTGTTTTGATTTTTATGCCTCTTTTAGGTGCGACATATAAGCACTTGAAGCGCTTTACAAGCTTTTGATTTTTGACTCTCCTTTTAATTTTTAGTTATTATTATTTTTTTATAATAATTAGTATCAATAATAAATAATTAATAATTAATACAAAAATAATAACATTTTAAAATTATTAATTTTAAGACTTGAGACAATGATACTCAACGAAAATTCTAATTTCGATACTAATTAATAATTAATAATAAATTATTTATTAATCAATTTAGTAAAATTAAAATTTAATGGACAATGACTCGGTACTACGAGATTTTGACAAAACGATGACGACATGGCGAACAAATATGATGTGGGTTTAAGCACAACGGATATTGACGACAATACAAACATGAACACTGAACTTGACATTCATATTTTCATAAGACGAACTCCAAACTCGACGACTCAAGTTTCGACAAAACGTATTTTGACGACATTTTACAAAGACTCAGATTTTGATGCATCAACGGTATGAACTTGTACATAACGAACTAAACTTGATGACTGACTCAAACATGACGATAGATGATGAAGATTCTTGTCAGCACAATCCAGTTTTGGATTGGGTGCAACAATTGTCCCAAGGGTGATTATTGTTCCCAAAAACCCTCATACATGTAAGACTTGGGGACTTATAGAAGTCCCTTGATCGTCTCAGGGACATTGGGGAGTCCCCACCGTTTTCCTATCACCCACAGTTTCCCTATGTCATGATAATGATTTTAATTTTGTCAAAGCTTTGAACATACAAACAACATGATGACATGTACAAATGGTTGACCTTGGAATAAAGAACAAATATTTATATGGTTTGGAGGAAAAATAGACTAATAAATGAGTTGTTACTATTTTTGTTTACTTGGATGCACACTCTCTTATCTTAACTTTAAGATGCCGATGTTTAAATATTTCTTAAGTCGTACATCACTAACACCATGGGTTTAGTAGGGAGTAGAGGAATCATTGATGGTGGGGTGGTGGTGGATGTTTATCAAGTACTCTTAAATGTTTTTGAGTTTTTTATGACTGTTGTGAGGAGTTTCTAAAAACTGATCCAATAGAAAACATAGAAGAAAATAAATAACAAGATTCAAGAATTACGACATTTATGTCTTCAATTGGTAAACCCTCATCATTTAGATTAGTTAGATTCTCAAACTTCAGCATTAGTGTAATGTCCCCTTCTAGCAAGCCAAAATTTTCGCAACCTTGCAAACAGTTTCGACTCGTAAATGAGTACATTAGAATTCAATCCTTCTTATCTAATTATATTAACCATAAAGATATATTAAATCAAGCCTTATAATCATAATCTATATGCATTATACCTTTCACTATATCTACTATACATGTTCCATGATTTACCTCGGGAGAGACATACTTGGGCCTACACGTTAATCAAACCACCCAACAAGAGAGGGTTTATTTGGGCGCAATATTGCCATGGGTCCAACGTTCCTTTCCTTTGACTCAAAGGGGTGAACGACTTCACCAGCTTGAGTCAAAGGCCTATCCACTTGTCTCGGAGGGGTGATGTTTTCACCAGCTTGAGACAAGGGTCTCTCCACTTGTCTCGGAGGGGTGATAGTTCACCAACTTGAGATAAGGGCCTCTCCACTTATCTCGGATGGGTGATAGTTCACTAGCTTGAGATAAGGGCCTATTTACTTAGCTCGGAGTGGTGATATCTCACCAGCTCGAGCGTTACCCATCATTAGGCCAATTGCTAACCCTTAGTCTCAACTTATATGGTGTGTTGGTGGATTAACTATGAAGCCTACTTCTCATCCTAGGTATTCCATGACTATACTTTATGAAACTTATCTTTTCTATTGATAATGTAATTTAACAATATCTATCTTGCTTCCGTATAGGAATAATGTCCATTATAGAGGCAAGATTTATGCCTTAATCATAACTTGAATCATCACATTAGATTTCCGTCTATTCCATGAATTTACATGATATTCTATAATCCTCATATTGAATTCCATCTTCATTTATTCTATATCAGTTATTTGACATGTATTCTCATATACATTTAATCTATTTACTTACTATATCATTTGCAATTTCTTCTATGACCATTTCTTACATGTTTCAGCTTACTCTAGGATGAGACTTCTATATTTTACCCATGCATTAGTAAACTGTGCTAATCTGATTATATCCTAAGATATATGATCATCATTAAATGTTAGCCAATCACTTATGTCGATTCCTATATGCAATTCTAATAATTCAATTGTTCATTTTTGTCATAGAGATTGCATACCTCTATATAATTGCCGCTGAGTTGATGATGATTGCTTCTAATTTGCCAAATTATATATAATATTATCTTCCAATCTTGATCGCTGGTTAGATGAAGAGATGAGTTGATTTCTTGATTAGAAGGAACGAAGGTATGCTGCTATGATTTTCTGTGGAATGTAAATGATGCAGATAGCTTGGTGATATTCAGAAATGATCAGATGATATTCATTTGATGATGAGCCAATGATGTTGGTATACTCAGATTCAATGCATAAGAGTGAATCGATTGCAAATCTCTTGGTTCTGCCTTCTTATGTTTTATATTGAGAGAGGAATGATTGTTGATCTGATTAGATGCTGAGATGGTTGATATATCAGTTTGTTTTTATCACCAGATTCGTTTCTTTGTCGCTGTTGACGGAGGAAGTGTTCTAAATCGTTGAGATGATTCCTGAATTCCTGAGATGATATTCCAATTCCTTGATGATGGATCGATCATAATTGAATGAGATGATATATTGCATTGATGTCCTTTAAGTGAAGACCCCCGACCCTTTTATAGGGATATCGATGACCCTTCATTCAATAGTCGCCACCCTTCATTTATAATCGTTGTTTGGAGTAAACATAAGTTTGCATAACTTGCATTTAGCGGTGGTATCTCCTACTCGATTCCGTTGGCAAGCGCTCCTTATAAGGATCGCCTTATATTATGGATCATATTATGAATCACTGACTTAATATAACGTGTATTAGATGTCTTGTTATTAGTTAATTGGAATCCACTAGAATATATTCCTTGCTTTTTAGACTCTTCTTTTGACCAGCGATTACTTCTATTAATATTTATATACTAGTCTATGATAATCGTTGACCACATGTTTATATAATAAATATCGTCATTATAATAATATTTAATTATTTATATTATATTTATATTAATTTATGATATAATATTTTATTATTAAATCTATATTTGAGTATGTCGTTTATATTTTTAATTTGAATGAATGTACGAAATCAATTTGACTAATAGCGGGACATGACAATTAGTTCTTTGAAGAATGAAGATTTTGATCATAAATAATGAGGGCTTGGTGTTGGAGAAAATATGGTGATAAAATTATGAAAAATGGCATGTGCTATGAAGGTCAATGTGGTCTTGAAGGACTTAATTTGGGCTTAGTGGCAAGGTCTCCGCCCTTCAACCTTGCCTTGTATTGCGATAGGGAACATGCTAGGGGTGTTGCCTCTTAACCCTTCAGCGGTGTTGCCCCTAGATCCCCACTCTGGTTTTAGTTATATATATGTTTGCACCACTAGCCATCATTTCCTCATCATCCCCAAATTTGGGTCCATGTTCCCTCTGCCCCCTCAAGTCATCCTTGACATCCCCTTGTCTTATGTCCTTGAAACTCTGTAGAACAACACTATTAATCACTTGTTGGTTTGTGGGTAGTTGATAGGAATTGTTTTTTTGTGGTTATCAAGGATTGTGTTTTGTTTAGCAACTGTCAAGTACTTTAAATATGCTTTTTGTAGTCAAGGAAAGGAGTCTAATTTTATGCAGGATTCTCCCTAGTCTACAATTTCATTGTACAAGCACTAGCTAGAATAAAATGAACAATGTTCATATATAATTTCTTGGTATGTTCTTATGCGCTATTTATATTTGCAATTAGTAATATTATAATTTGGTAGTAATCATTGGCGTTGTTGCCTACATGAAATCAAGTCAGATTCATAAAGAACCAATGTTGGTTAATACCTTTTGGGAGAAGATTATACTGCAATTAGGGGGTAGACTAGGAAATCAAACAATACCTTTGACTAGTGGAACAATGAGAATGACAGAGGTTGCATAAAGTACTTGAGTCTAGAAATCCATTAGTATAATTGCATCATTGGAATTGAAGCGAAAATTGAAACCAAAGCAGAAGTCGAAGTCGAAGCATGACTCGAAGCTGTAGTTGGGAACAAAGGCATGAGAGTATCCAATCGACTACAACTGTGAGAGCATGGGGTAAGAGTGGATCTGGGTTGCCAAACAACTCTCTTTTCTTGCAGGAGGGTGTATGGATCTTGCCAATCAAGTTTAGTTGGAGGAAAAAACAATTTAATCTCCAAAGTTAATGGAGCCCCCTCTAGATGAGGGAAGTTTTTGTGGTGAAATGGAGTCAAGGACTTCATAGTAGACGAAGAGTGAGAAGCTAGATTTATTCTCTGAGCAAAATATACAATTTTTTCCAAAATTAAGAGCAACCTGGTTTCTTAAAATGCATTACATATCTTTTCCTAACATACCCAGAATATTTTAGGAACCTTGACCATGTGCTGTAGCTGCAACCAACAAGTTGGTAACTTCCAAATCGCCTGCAAAATCACCAAACCCTCGCTTCTCCACCGTGAAACTGATGCACAACAATATCTTAACCTTAGATGCCTCAAACGAAAGTGATTACAACCACAAACCCTAGGCGTTTAGCCTAGGAAAAGCAATACGCCTATGCTGAATTTGTACGGCCTATTAGTAGGGTGCAATACTTTTAGAAAATAAACTGCCACTAATAAGACTTTAAATCCTTTGCAAGAGGTGTCGCCCAAATCTAGTGAAGCCTTTGAAACGATACCCACAACACCAAACGCATCATATAAACCAGGAATTCCATTCTAGAGGGTACGGCTTGCCTGGCAACTTCATACAACAAACAACTCTGGAAATTGTTCATAAACCTTAGTAAATACCTTTACTGTGAAATGATGTTCAATATATCTATAAGCTCTTGATAAATCCTTCAAACTGTAATGTCCCTTTCCTAGGCAGTCAGTTTATGGGTTAGTCTACCATTCGGGTTCTCGTAGACTAGCAAGGATGGTTAGAGAACCCATGTTGGGTGATCATTGTGGGGTTTAGTCAGCTTGGTTGGCTTGGAGTTTTGTTTCTACCTTGGCGGGATTTCCGTACTGACTCTTTCTGGAGTATTTTTGGGGCCTTGAGGCCAAACTTACTATTTTTAGTAAGTGCATCAGGATCAATTGCAAGTTGGTCGGTCCGACTTGGAATGTGCTCTTTCCTAATTGGTGATCACGGTGGTGCTTCAAAATCCCAGTTCGTGTTGTTATATGGAGCCTAATCAGACTCGGAGGTTAAATTTACCCCACTTTTATCGGCGCGGTTTTCTCCCAAATTATTTAACGGGGTCAAGGGGCAGCGCCCCTTGCGAGGGCTTGGGGGCAGCACCCCGAAGACGGGTTCAAGGGGGTGTTTGGAGGTTTCCATTGATGTATTTTAGCATTTTGCAGCGGTATTGAATTGCAAGGATTGTTGGTTGTAATCGGTTTGATTTACTGGATAATAATATTGGACTCTTTGTTGGTGGATGTAGCCCGAGTTTGGGTGAACCATGTTAAAACTTCTCTCGCTGTTATTATTTTCTGTGTATTTTCATTCCTTTGTTTAATATTTATTTGCATTTAATTGATATCTTCTGTCGGCTAACCCTAACAGTTCGGAGTACGTTCGGGAATTTATTTTAATGTCGCAATAATTGACTTAAGTTAAATTAATTATTTAACTTAAAGTATATAGTGATAGTGACCTTATTAATATATGAAGACTTGAGACATTAATATTTAATGAAGTCATATTTTTCCTTGGTTTGGGCGCCCAAGTCATGAGAGGGAAAAAATAATATTAAATTATCTAATTATCAAAAGGGGCGTTGGGAAAAGTGAATTGAAATAAAAAGAGAAGAGGGAACATTCATTTGATATTAGTGCATATTTTGTGAAAGAAAATTGTTGTTGGAGCAAACCAGGGTTTTGTGAAGAAATCCAGCCATTGTGAAGATGAAAACCTTCGCATTTGGAGAGTGCTTGCAGGGGTGAAAGATCTCCCAAGGGCATTGTAAGAGCGTTCTCATTCAGAGGGTGCAGTTTGAGTTTCATTTACAGATTGTGAGCTTGTCGTGGAAGATTTTCTTTTGATGAAACTTGAGTATTTTGGCATGATAAATACGGTGATATTCTTAGGAGTCTATTGCAGAGATTTGTACCTGTTTTGAAGAATTTTGGTTGGGGTTTTATCTCCCTAACCTGGCCATGCTGCCCTAGTAGCAGGCCGTACCTTATGTGAGGCTGTTCTTGTATGTTTTGTGGTTGTTACACTCAGTTTCTTACATCCATACTAGGCATAGAACATCTACAGTAGGGGTTTAACATTTGGGAAGCAGATTGGAGGACTCTAAGAGGTGTCGACCCTTTGTTGCTGCTGTTCACCTCCAGCTTGGCTGTACTAGTCAGAGAGGGGATGTGGGTCTCCATAAAGCTGTTATCTGTGTATTTTGTTGGGCTATGTCCTCCATACGAGGTGTCATTCTTCCATGTACTGCTGTTATATGCTATCGGTTGTAAAAGTTCAGACTTTGCTGAGTATGGGAGGGTTTAATGGACTCTAATTTGCTGCTACAGACCTGTATTTATCATATCAGCGTATGGGTATGTCCAATATTTGATATATTTGCTCTTTTCATACATGGGTATTACTTATAAATGTTATACAATGCATTTCTATCTCCTTTAAGCATCCAGGTATTATTCGTTTGTGTTATTTTCATGAGTTGCAGATGAATGCAAAAAACTCTATGTTATGATAAAAACACAAAACGCATTAGGTTCAACTAAACCAGAGAAAATCGAAAAAATTGGGTCTCAGAAAGGGGTGGGATTGTACAGTGGTATCAGAGCTGGTTTTCCTGCCAGCTTGTTGGATTGCCACCTTTGTGCAGAATTGCATGTGAGTTCGGAGAGCACCCATATGCTTGCATGTCAGTTTCATGAGCTGAGCAGTGGTTGCATGTGAGTTTCTATGAGAGGAAGTGATAGACAGAGGAGATATCTTGGAAGATTGAGAAAGAAAGATGCTGAACAGGAATAGTGGGAAGAGTGGCCTTTAGGGCTTGAGGAACAATAGTTAGTACTTTACAGTGAAGAAATTGTCGCGAAAACTATGGGTGATCAAGAAGGTAGGTTTGGTAGAGACCATCACGATGAGGAAAGAGCTGATCTGATGAGTATGTTGCATGCACTGAATGATTTGGCTAGAGGGCAGCGTGACATGTTTGATAGAATGGACCGTTCATAAATTGAACTAACCCAAATCCTTGCCTGTTTAGTAGTGAGACCTCAGGGAGACCGAGGAGTGAGACCTCAGAACCGAGACCTACAGAAGAAAAAAGGTAAGATGACCATTCCTTACTATGACGGTTCGGGTAAAGCTTCAGCCAGAGCATGGGTTCATAAAGTTGATACTTATTTGCGACTCAATCCAATGACAGAGGGATGCCATTCAGTATGCTACTTTACACTTGGATGGGAGTACGCATGAATGGTGGTACCATGGACTAGTCACATTAGGCCATGATCAGATTGTGTCCTATGCTGAGTTTATGGAGAGATTGATAGACAGGTTTGACAAAGGGGATCCTAAATTGCATTTCAAGGAGTTAGCACAACTCAAGTAGTTTAGAGCGGTTGATGCTCACATTGCTGATTTTCAGTTATGGTCACTGACATTTTGAAAGGGAGACTTATTGTGCTGTTCATAGACGGTCTATCTGAGCCATTAAGAGGATGGATTAAGGGATTCAATCCACCTACACTTCAAGAGGCGATTAAAAAGGCAAAGGATATGGAGTTCTCATCCTATAAAAGCAAACTTCAGTCAAAGGGTTTCTTGCACAAGAAAGATAAGGATAAGAAGAGTTTTCATCAAGACATAGATCAGCAGAAGAAGCCAGCTATTAGACTTGATGATGATGCCCTTAATGAGTATAGGAGGAATAAACTATGCTTCAAATGTAAGGGCCCATGGGACCCAAACCGCAAGTGCCTTATGAAGGGGAAAGTAAAGTAGATTGAATACTTTTCAGCAGAGGATACTGCTTCAGAAAAATCAGACCAGCACACTGATTTAGAGGATAGTGAAGCGGATGGTGCAGTAGAAGCGTCATAGGATGACGATAGAGCTACATCCCACCTTTATGCTATTCAGAAAGAGGGTTCTTTCATGATTCGGGGAGTCTTGGAAGGGCAGAGAGTGACTACACTTCTTGACACAGGGGCTACACATAATTTCATAGATGAAGGTCTAGTGGCAAGGAGAGGACTTAAGGTAGAGGAGTTTGAGGGATTCAAGGTCAGGGTAGCTGATGGATTTGTTATAACATGCAAAAGACGAATCCCCAACTTTACTATTAAGTTAAGTGATTATGAGTTCTAGGCTAAGTACTATGTGGTGAGCATGGGAGACATGGATGTGGTCCTTGGGATGAAGTGGCTTCATGCAATCGGAGAGTTCTACCTCAACTTATGAACGATGGAGATGAAGTTTGAGGTAGGTGGAAGAAAACATGTACTCAAGGGAATGTCAAATGGTGGACTTCGAGTGGTATCTCTTAGAAGAATGGAGAGGCTACTTAGACATGATCAGGTCGACTGGGCAGCCAAGTGTGTCATTATGCCTACATCTATCGAGTAGCCAAAACAGAGCTACCACCCAGATATTCAGAAACTGATAACCAAACACAGTAAGGTTTTTAGTAGCATACCACTAGGGAGGCCTCCTGATAGAGGCATAGAGCACGTAATTGAATTGGAAGAGGGAGCCAAACTGGTTATCATCAGTCCCTATAGACATCCAAAGAGGCTAAAAGATGAAATAGAGAAGACAAACAAGGAACTTCTAGAAATGTGGCATATTAGACACAGTAAGACCCCCTTTGCCTCTGCAGTTGTGTTTGTTAAGAAGGATGGGACGCTGAGAATGTGTATTGATTACAGGGCTCTAAATAAGAAAACCATCAAGAACAAGTACCCCATCACGCGCATTGATGAGCTCATTGATGAGCTACATGGAGCATGTTACTTCTCGAAAATTGATTTGAGATCTGGATATCATTAGATTCGGGTCAGGGAGGAGGATGTGGAGAAGACTACTTTCCGTTGTCATTACGGACACTTCGAGTTCTTGGTTATGCCTTTCGGCTTGACCAATGCACTGACGACATTTCAGTCTTGTATGAATAGGGTTTTCTAGGACCAATTGAGGAAGTTTGTCCTCATATTCTTAGATGATATTCTAATATTCAATAGGACTTGGGAGGAGCACCTCCAACACATTGAGCAGGTATTGAGTATTCTGGAGAGGGAATCACTGTATGCCAAAGAGTCGAAATGTGAATTTGGCATGACAAAATTGCTTTATTTGGGCCACATCATCAGTGCAGAGGGAGTCAGAGTGGATCCAGATGAGATTCGGGCTATTGTTGATTGGCCCCCACCCATGAATCTCTCACAGCTTAAGGGATTCTTCAGTCTTTGCAGGTTCTATCGCTGCTTCGTCAAATGTTTCTCATAGAGTGCAGCTCCATTGACAGATTTGACGAAGAAGGGAGCATTTGTTTGGACTGATGAGGCACAACATTGTTTTGATAATTTCAAACAGGTAATGAGTTCTTGCCCGGTGTTGGCTATACCGGATTTCACCAAGCCTTTCGAGTTTGAGTGCGATGCCTCAGGGGAAGGCATAGGAGCAGTGCTAATGCAGGATAAACACCCAATTGCTTTTGAGAGCATAAATCTAAGGGGTGCAGAGAGAGGCTACATCATTTATGACAAGTAGATGCTAGCTATAATGCATGCCTTAGCAAAATTCAGGCAGTACTTGGTGGGAGGCAAATTTGTGGTGAAAACAGATCATAATAGCCTCAAGCATTTCCTTAGTTAGCGTGACCTTAATGATAGGCAGCTAAAGTGGGTTAGCAAGTCGCAAGCCTACGACTTTGACATAGTTTATGCCAAAGGGAAGAAAAATAGTGTCGCTGATGCACTTTAACGGAGACCTCACTTGTGTTCTTTGGGGGAGATTGCAGTTGATTGGAGAGAGTGGATTTCAGCTGAGTATGCAAAGGATAAGTGGGTTACAGACATTATTGATGGTACGATACAGGATGACATGTACACGGTGGTAATGATCTTATCATTTACAAAGGGAGGATACTATTGGTACTAGGATCAACGATGAAGAGGAGAGTTTTGAGGGCCTTTCATGATGTCCCTATGGCTGGTCATCCTGGTTATTTCAAGACGTACAGGGAGATTCGGGAGAGGTTTACGTGGAAGGGACTCAAGATTGAGGTATTGAAGTATGTGAGAGTGTCCTACTTGCCAGCAGAACAAACATGAACACTCCTTTCTAGTTGGTCTGTTGCAACCCCTACCCATTCCTAATCGGAAATGGGAATGCATCTCCATGGATTTTATCATGGGCTTGCCCAAGGCCCAAGGTAGGGACTGCATTTACGTTGTGGTTGATAGATTGGCAAAGTTTGCACACTTTTTTGCAATTTCAGCCACATACACAGCAACATAGGTTGCTGATTTATTCTTTAGAGAGGTATTCAGGCTTCATGGATTGCCATGAAACATAGTTAGTGACAGGGACAACAAGTTCCTAAGTCATTTTTGGCAGAATCTTTTCAAATTGAGTGGGATTGAACTCACTCCAAGGATTAGCTACCACTCACAAACAGATGGGTAAAGAGAGATTGTTAACAAATGGGCGGAAGGATACTTGAGGAATTACATCGCAGGGCAGCAGAAGGTATGAGTTAAATGGTTACATTTGGGGGAATATTGTTACAATACCACATTCCACATGTCTATTCAGATGTCACCGTTCTTGGCATTGTACGGTTATGAGGCACCAAACTTTCTTGATTTGTTGTTTAGGGACAACAAAGTGCCTAAGGCCAAGGACTTACTTTAGAAAACTGAGGATATCGTGAAGTCCTTGAAAGAAAACATCCAGAAGGCGCAGAACCAGCAGAAGCAGTATGCAGATTAGCACAGGGTTGAGTGTTCTTTTGAGGTTGGTGACATGGTCTATTTGATGCTACAGCCTTATAGACAATCCACTCTTAAGAAGAGTGGCACAGAGAAGCTGAAGCCACGATACTATGGCCCATTCAGAGTCTCCAAGAGAATTGGAGAAGTGGCTTATGAGTTGGAGTTGCCGACAAAGAGTAGAGTGCATAACATCTTCCACATGTCTCGCCTCAAGAAGGTGCTGGGACATAATGTGACACCTTCGATGAAGCTTACCCATCTTGATGAAGAGGGCAAGTTGATTCTTGTACCTGAGGCCATCATTGACTCCAGGGACCGTACTTTGTGGAAGAGGGTCATCAGGGAGTATTTGGTGAAGTGGAAGAATTTGCCGGTAGAGGATGCCACATGGGAGAATGAGCAGATTTTGCAGCACCCAGAATTGAGATTGCTTGTAGGCAAGCAATTTTGGGGAGGGCGGACTGTAATTCCCCTTTCCTAGGCAATCAGTTTATGGGTTAGTCTACCACTTGGGTTCTCGTAGACTAACGAGGATGGTTAGAGAACCCATGTCAGATGATCATTGTGGGGTTTAGTCAGCCTGGTTGGCTTGGAGTTTTGTTTCTACCTTGGCAGGATTTCTCTTCTAACTCTTTCTGGAGTATTTTTGGGGCCTTGAGGCCAAACTTACTATTTTTAGTAAGTGCATCAGGATAAGTTGTGAGTTGGTCGGTTCGACTTGGAATGTGCTCTTTCTTAATTGGCGATCACGGTGGTGCTTCGAAATCCCAGTTCAAAGTAAGTTCGGGTATTTATTTTAATGTCGTGATAATTGACTTAAGTTAAATCCTTGGTAAACATTGAGTTGGGACAAACCAATAGAACTCAAAAGGTTGACTGGACAAGTCCACAAACTCCCTCAAAGGGCCCCCTAACCACCTTGTTAGTCCACGAGGACCAAGTGATGGACTAACCTCTGCAACTGATCACTGCCTAGGAAAAGGGGACTGTTGTGACCTAATCACACATCGCCCCTTTGCAGATGGGGACCCCCTTTTTTTGAGCTCCGGTGTTTTGGCATACGTCTTGGATGATGTCTTTGTACTTTTTATGATGGAGTCTGGCAGTGATCTGGAAGGAGGTTTCTATTATGACAAGCTCAATTCAACATAAAACCTTGGCGCCTTGCATAAAGTCGATATCTTGACCCACAAAGTGACTTGAACTTAGGAAACATTTCAAGAAAAGGCTATAAGAACCCAAGGCGCCAGTATGCACTTGAAAACACCCAAATGTGCGCCTCCACTAGAACTAGGCTCAAATCATTTAAAACTAAGGTGCCCTAGTAGGAAGTGATGTTTTGACTTTCAAATGCCTTAAACATTGAGAACTTTGTAAGAAAATGACTTGAGAATCCTAGGTGCATATCTGCTCCTGATCAACCGTCAAAGTGCGCCTAGCAGAGGACAACATCCAGAAACCCCCAAATTTGCGCCTAAGGGTAGGTATGAAGTGTTTAAAACTTAGAAAAACTTGAAAATCACCACGAGGAGTGAAGGTGCCAATTCCCACCTATATAAACCTAAAATTGCACCTAAAGTTAGAATCTAACTGCTTCAAGGAACCTAAGGCACACTTTTGCTCCTGTGGAACCATGAATGTGCACCTTGAAGAAAGGATGATGGATGTTATAGAAAGAAAGGGGTGCCTTAGTAGAATAAGGTTTCCTTGGCTATCTCTGATGATTGGAGTTGATAAAACTTGAAAGTATTTTTCCCTAAAGATTAGGCGCACTTTTCCACTGATACAACCATGAATGTGTGCCTAAGTCAAAATACCCTTGATTTCATGAGTTTGAGTGTTAAGGTTTCTCCTGGAGCTTATGACGCGATTTTGATTGATGAAAGTTGAAGTAGACACATGTCAATATCTAGGCGCACCTTACCACCTGTAGAAACCCAAAACTGCACCTAGAGTTGGAGTATGATTGTCTCAAGGAGTCAAGGCGCCAATTTGCATTTGTAGACCTCCAAACTTGCACCTTGGAGAGAATGATGTTAGAGGTTGCAAAGAAAACAAGCCAAGGAGTGTAAGGCGCACCTTTACATCAGTGGGAGTCAATTCTGGTGCCTTGGAAAGTTGAGTGTATGAAGCTATAAAGATGTCGCCTAAGTAAGGGAGAGTCTCCTGAAGGTTTAAGTATGAGATTGAAACACCAAAATGCGAAAAAGAGTCAAGGAATGTGTTAGGCGCACTTCTGCACTTGGACGCACCGAAATGTGCGCCTTGCAAAGGACTTGGAATCTTGAAACTGGATGTCACCTTGAAACAAGTCATCTAAACACTTACGCACTGAGTTGTAACCGTGGATTGAGCAAGTTATTGTCTCCAAGATGAGGCGCCCTTTCTCACCTCTGGAAACCAATCTTGGCACCTAAGGATGAAATGGTCACCTGAGCATTTAAACAAGTAATTGAAATCATCAAAATGTCAAACAAGCTAAGTATCCTAGGTGCTAATTTCCACCTGTACAACCTCAGATGTGCGCCTTAAGTAAAAAGGAATGAATCAATGATTGAAGGGTCCTCACCTTGTCAAACCGAGCGTCCTTAAGTATCAGAATGAATTGAAGTCATAAATTGCACCAAGTCAATCTAGGCGCACTTTCCCTTCTCCACAACTAAAATCAGCTCCTAAGTAAGAAATCACACGAATTCACATCATTAGATGAGTGCCTTGAGGAGAAGGATCATTCCAAGACACCTTCAGTTGTTTGAAATCATTAAAATAGCAAATATAAGGCCAACTTTCTTAGGTGCACTTTATCACCTGAATAACTCAAATTTGCGCCTCAGAAGGAATGCACGTATTTACATCATGAAGTAAAAGCTTGAGGAAGAGAAAGTCATTCCAGGACATGCCTAATCGTTTGGCATCATAAACATGATAAGTATAAGGCCAGTTGAACAAGGCGCACTTTCACCTCTGTACACACCTCAATCTGCGCCTTGACTTGGAATAGCTAGTAGATGTTTTAAAATGACTTCTATGTGCTTATGAGATTCAGTATTTATCAATAGTTTAATGTTGGTTTTCTCTGTGTTGCAGGAGAATGATTGGACTGAGAAGATATTGGAGCAAAATGCTTGGAGTCACCTTCATGCAAAGAGTAAAGTGAAGATAGAAGGTAGCCACTCCAAAGGTATCACATCAAGTTCATTGTGCAAGTACACTTCATCATCTGCATTGTAGAAGACATCCATCCATCACTTCAAGACTCTCCAACTTCAAGTTTTCGAGAGAAGTCTCCTACTTCATGTCATCATCATCTACACTACTCTTGTGAAGATGCATTCAAAGAAGATCAATGTACACCCTGCCAAGAGAAGAAGTATCATAGAGTTAGATAAATGAGCAACATGTATCATACACATCCGACTTGTAAAAGAACAAGGCAAGATCAACAAGGATACATTCCCAAACGTTCAAGTTCATCAAAGCAATCACATTCAAAGACATCACACAGATGATGCAATTTGGGAATATGCCCAAAAGCAAACTGAATAAACTGTTGAATCCATGAGAGTTGTTGAGGTGGCACCTATGTGGCATGCGCATCATCCTCACCAATCAAATGTTGCCACATCGCCTGACTACATTCAATGTATCTACAACAAGCAAGAAGCCAAAGAGGATGCCCATGTGGGAGATGCTCTAAAGATTCCATTTCATCCTTATCTTTTTGGAAAACGTGTCTTCATTGCCTCTCTTATGTACTAAAAATAGCAATTTGTTGTAACTACTTGCTAAGATGGCATGATTTGGGCCCTTGGCTACTTGAATTGATCCAAGCCCTTCATTGTAATTCTGGAACTCTATATAAAGGCCTTGTTGCCTCATTTGTAAGAGTTAGTTTTGAGCTAGTTAGTAGGCAGTAGAGTAGAAAGAGACTCTCGAAATTCTCTGAGAGTACTTGAAGATTGTTGTAAATATTTCTCAAGATTAATGCAAAGACATTGGAGTTCGCTTGGTGCCAAGTGTTGTCTTGTGGAATAACATGGTTTCTTGTATTTCGATGAAATGAAGAGATGTTTCTAAGTAGATTAGAAGTAGAGTAGTAGCTCATTGATGTAATGCATGTATGTATTGGATATTTGATCAACTCCTAGCTCATGCTTTTGACATTCATCATTGGTGAAGTGTTGTGTAAAGCTAGTCTGAGCTTGATTATAATTCGCTTAAGTTCGATTGTGGATGCTTGTTTGAGTTGTGCCGTCCAATGGGTGCTTATATGAGCTTTCATGATTTGAAAACCATTCGCTAACCTTAGGAGATTGCACCTACTCCATGTAGTTGTAGGCATTCTTGGTGAAGTGGAGTAAGGTTGATTAAGGAGTTTGTCTATTCATGCATCATCATTGCTTCATTGACCTTAGATTAGTTTCTCTAATCTCTCATCTTTTTTTTTTTTTTTTAATTATTGAAACATAGCACATACATCATCCACATTGAAAGGAGAAATAAGCTGAATGAAACAAGAAGTTTGCGTAAGTCCCTTTGTGATTACCAGCAAGATCACATGTATTCACTGAGTTTATCCACTGCAATCACGAATAAGGAACTTTGAAGTTGTCTCACTAGATCACATAGCTTAGCCTTTGAGAGACTTTATTCAAGAGAGAATAGGATACTTGGTGTTTTATTCTATTGTTGTTGTTGGCACAAAAACATCATCAACAGGGACATTACAGAATACAAGAGAGTTTATAATGTCAAGGTACAAGGAAGCTGTAGATATTGTTTTTAAATATCGTGAGCACAAGGACAAGCTTGTATAGTGGAACATTGTATCATTGCTACCTAGAATCGCTCATTTTCTGTGTGATCACTTTGTCACATCTTATCTTAAGATATGCATGGATCATATTCTTGCAGTCTTGTGGATTCTGGCAGAACGTGCAAGTGGGTTTATTGCTCTTGGTGAAATGGTTGATGCATTGATCCGCTATTTGCCAATAATGATATGCGATGCTATTGCTCCTTGTAGAAGCAAGCCCTCAATGGAAGCCCTAGCATGTATAGGGAGTCTTGTGAAAGCTATCTGACCCACCATTGAAATTCATGTACAAAACTTATTGGATGCCATGTTTTATTCTCTGATTGTACAATTTGTTCATGATTTACTCTCTACTTCTTCCATTGTATGACTCCTTACTACTCCATATTTTGTCGTATGACCTTTACCACATAACCTTGACCTACTGTACCTTCCCTTATTTGACTCCATCGTACGATCTAATTGATTTTTTGCTTGTGTACATTGTCGAACCGAATAGTTGGATGTCATGTTGTCAACACAATGTACCTACAATTGGCCATACACCTACAACTTGCCTATGCCCTCCTCCAGACGAAGCAAGCTCCCAAATTAGTGGCATATAGTTTGTGGTTAATGATCGGCTTGTTGTAGTTTTTTCGGAGTTCAATACATTCAGATTTGGCAACTTTTTTGTATGGTTCGATGTAATGGATAAATTGTATGGCCATTGGTGAGTACATTCCCATACCATGCACAACATTCTCGATGTGATGATGATCACCGTGTCATTAATATGTTTTCCTTTTTATTTCCAACTGAAGAACTCATTGCAGATTTAAAGTTGGTTGCATTGAAAGCTCAACATTCCAAGGATCTCCGCCAATTCTTCATGGTGGAGCATTTAGGTTTTGATCATGCTGTCTTGGCTGAGCAAGAAAAAGATCAGGAAGTATGACTTTCCTCTTCTTCTGTGCCATCAAAAATATGGATAATCTTGCTTGGTATTATATGATTTGTATCATTTGTTCTCTACTTTTTGGCTAAGAATCCAACTTTTCTTTTTTTGAGTGGGGGGGATTATTTAGTCAAGAAAGGCATTATAATTGTATACGCTATCCTCCTTGTTCTAGAGTTACATTGTGCAAGCATTACCTAGAATAAAGCAATCAATGTTTGCCATTTACAATTTCTTGGTATGTTTTGTTATGCTCTATTTATATTTGCTATTGGTGGTGTTATAGTTTGGCAGTAAACATTATTAACAGCCTCTCTTCGACCAGTAGAGACCGAAGAATAGTTAGGATGGGATGGCACTTGTTTAAATATAATATATTAAACAGGTCTTGACGCTGTTTGCTCCATTTTTTTCATTCTGTTCGCTTCAACCTTTATTGCTTCCTCCTTCCCAGGTGCGCACCTCTACTTGTACTCTTTCATCACGCCCATTCATTAAACAATAATTTTTTCTGATAGATTAGATTCCTGAAATGCTAGTTACCCAGTTTAAAATTATTACGTGTACCAACTTTAAATACTTTAAATGTTTTTACTCTTAACTGATTGATTATCTTCTTGTCTAAGTTGCCGAATTGGGTACCGGGAACGTGGGTACGGTACGTTGGTACGGCAGAAATTTTTTGGGGGTTGGATACGTTTGGGTACGTCCATACAAAAAACAAAGAAAAAATCATAAATATATACTTATTTGCAACATAAAAACATATTATTAGTAATTAAGTTATTATTATCTTAAATTTTGAAATTAAAAAAATTAAATAAAATTTATAACATAATTTTAATAAATTACATAATATATTATATAAATAATAAAGACAGTTTATAATATAAATAATTAAAATTAATTAAATTAAATTTAAATACAGTCTATAATATAAATTAAAAAATTTTAAATTTTAAATTATAATTAAATAATTTATAATAATAAAAATAGTCTATAATTTATAATTATATATTTATTATTATACAATATATACTAATATATTATATAAACTGTATAATATAATAATAATAAATATATAATATAAATTATTTAAACTATAATAATAATAATTATAAATTATATATTAATAAATATAATATATTATATAATTAGCCGATAGGCTTTTATATGTGAGCATTATAGTGCTCGGGATAGTCTCACGCCGTAAAAAAATCCACGCCGGAAATTTTTCTAAACTAAAATTCGTCAGTTGGTCCTATCCACGTATTCCTTGAAAATTTAAATTCCAGAAAATTTTCTAAATAAACGCTAGAAAATTTTCTAAACTATAATCGCCGTTCAATTTTCTAAACTCCTCGGTTGTTCCTATCCACGTATTCCTGTCCTCCGTCGTCACACCCGGTCTTCCTCCTCACAGCAGAAAAAATGCGAGCGCTTGGTTTTCTTCAGTTTCAGGTTTCCACCTAAAAAATTTCAAAAAAAAAAAAACGCCACATCAGCGCCAGATACATCCCAGAAACGCCATGTCATCGTTCGGAACCTGCAGAAATAGCGGAAACGAGGAAACACGTTTTGGGTATCAAATACCTGAACCCTAGACGATTCTGGAGGGTTTCGAGGGGGTACCCGATTCCGGGACGTACCGTACCTGGAATCGCTGGGGGTAAGGTCACAATTCGGCAACATAGCTTCTTGTGCATAACTCAACAACACTTGAGGTAAGATAAGCTTTCTTTTTAACTAGTATTGTTCGATATTCAAAGATTATTTTTTATTATATTGTTTCAGATCTTACACTACATAGTTCTTTGTTACCAAATAGACACTTCCATGAGTAGAATCTTTGTGCTTGGAATGCATTAGCTCCGAATAATTTATTTCATTGGGACACAGTGTATTTATGCAAGCTGAAACATTGTGTGCTGTACCATAAATATCAAATATGTTACATTTCTTTTGCAGAATTCTACCTATTTGTACATCTCAGGACAGGATCAAATCTTTTTCCAGTGGCATGTTATTTTTAGTATTTTTAAATATTGCAGTTTTGCTTGCTAATTATAATTGTATTAAGTTAATAATGGATATTATTTTTTTATTTTCTCAAAAATTCTTGACAAGCATTATTTCACTATATATAACAACTTCTGTTTTCTTATTTTTTAGATCCTGAGCTAGGAGATACAAGGACAGTAGCTGAGGCACTTAAAAGAGCAAAGCAAGGCGAGGATGATATATGTTGTATTTTATGACTTTTTACCGTCCTCCTGTATTTTGAGTATAAAATAGGAATTTTCTTCTGGTTCTCCTTTACATGCTTTCTTGTATATAACAAAGGAATAAGAGATTGTTATTAATTTTGTCTTTTGCATTAGGCTTTTCTTTCTTAAATTAGGTTGTATTTTCTCTCTGCAGCTGAAATAACAGCTGAAACGGTAGATGAAGGAACTGAGCAAAGACGTCTGGATAGGCTTAACAAAATGACTGAAATTGATGACTTGCAGGGCCCTCGTGGCCTTCCGTTTGTTCCACTCTACATAAAGGTTAATTGATGTAATTAAATTATTAATCTTGTTTTCTATACGTACAATGCAATATGACTGGTAGGTGCCTCTTAAACTTATAGCTGGATTGCTTGTTTCAGGATCCCCGTCAATATTTTGATTCACAACAAGCTAATGCAGTTAGAGCTCTAGGAGAGGCAGGCTCTTCAGTAAACATAAATAGGGACCAATTTCAGCCTGAAGAAGTTTATACTTCCATAGGACGGCAAATCTTGGAGATCAAGAAACATGGCATGAAAGATCCAGTAATTTGTCCTGATATAGCACTTAAGGTAACTTAAAAAATCCCAAGTCTACTACATTGTATTTTAGTTAAATGAGGAACTTTGTCATAGAGAAGCTTTCTGAAGCTGTTAACCAATGGTTATTGGTTGCTGAAATTGTATATTTTGACTATATTGTAAGACTGCTGCTTCCAGCCATTGAAGGATATAAGGAATGAAATTCACACGTGAAAATATGAAAGTGGAGATCTACCTTGTTGGATGATATTACTCGAGTCTTTACTAGAAGGCAGCTTTTTTTATTTATAATGCTTCTCTTGAAATGGACTAAAATTTGGTTCAAGGTCTAGCAAAATGCTTATGACACAAAACTTGAGAAGCTTGTTCATAATTTTCTGATCCATATTTCCTGCACCATGATTAGGATACGCTCAAAATAATCTTGCATTGCAAAGTCGTGTGTAAATAGAAACTTTGGGCATGAAGAAATGTGTTTTGGTGATGGCGTAATGCATAGGGATTGGCTACCAAAAATAGGCATATTTAATATGGATCTAAAAGCTAGAAATGGCTACTTGATATTTTGGTACTTTCAACATTACATATAAACATGCCATATAGATATCAAATCTATTCGAGTTTCAGCAACTAAATTTCACAAAACATAGAATGTTTTGCCTAAAAACTGGTCTGGATGCATTTCCAGGACAGAGTTTTTGGGAGGCCATTTTCGGTGAATGCAAGCGATGGTTATTAAGAAAATAGGGAAATTTTAAAAATATAGGAATTCTCAAATATTCATATGATAACTTTAATAAGGCATTCATCATATACATTATAGAACCTTATTACATAACATTAGAGCTGAATTAAGATTTCACATGAGAGTCAACACACAAATTAACAAGTGTCAAAATTTAATTGCTTTCATTGTCAATGTACATATATATTATATAAAAATTACAACAAAATGCCAAAAGGATGTGGTCATCTATCTATGTAAAAAAATGTTGCTTGTCCATCAAGCATGGTTGATGCAGAGGCATCCACACTAAAACCTTGACATACAGCATGGATGTCCGCAACCCTTCATCATCATCATCATATTTCTTACTAATACTGTCAGCATCATCATATTTTCCCCTGCCGATCGATATCCTCCTGCAGACAAGCCTTCGCCCTTTCGCATGTCAGCAGCATCATCATATCCGACTATCGGCAAGCGCGAACATCCTCCTGACGTTCACTGTTCATCTTACTGCCAACCTCTTTCTTCATCATCATGATGTTCAACATCATGTTCATCAGCAGGATATAGAACATCCGGTTCCTCCCATATATCCTGATGACGACAAACCTTATGCACCCTTCCTTCGATGCTTACGTCACCCCGATATCCTGATGACGATTATCCTGATGACGATGACGTCACATGTAGCTCCTTCAATATCCTGCTGCTCCGATATCCTGATGACGTTTATCCTGATGACGATGACGTCATATGCAGCTCCTCCTGCTGTCGGCCAAACTTAACTTTATCGGCCCGCGATGGTTTCATCAACCCGATCTTCTACCTTATGCCGATACGCTCCTCCTCGGCAACACCTGATGATGATCACCCCAATGCACATTCACTTTATGCAATCGATTGCATCATGCTCATCTCCACTTACTCGGATGACGCCCGAAGTAACTGCAGGATATACGCAGAAATATCCTGATGATGCCGTTGCGAAGGATTTTCCAACCTTAGCGAATTTTCAATCCGCCGAACCTCCTGGGATGACCCGATCTGGTTTCAGGGTGATCTTCCAAACTCTAACAACCAGCACGACCTAGCACATACCCATGCTAGGGTCCTCAACACCTCTCGACGACGATCCTGCACACCTGCATGCAAACAAACACGAAATGCAGACTAAATCCTACCCTACTGTACATGGCCATTCCACCGATTCGACGAATCAACCGGTGGAATGGATCAGTGAATCCATGTAACCACCAAAACAGCAAGTCGATCACACAGTGGAGATCAAACAGAAAATGAACACAAACAGGATCTCTTATTTGATTTCAAAAGATGCAATACAATGATCAGTCTCTCTCTCTGTCTCACTCTGTGCAACCTAGCTCGATGATCTAAAACCAACCGATCCTCATGCATAAATAGGATCTCCTGCGAGTACTACCACTCGACTTCCAAGCGGCTGGGAGCTTCCAAGCGGCTGGAAGGATCCAACCGAACACACAGCATAACAGCTGTCTTAACAAACTAGCTAAAAATAGCAAAGTATGGTCAACATGACTTTATTACATGCATTGGTCTTATAAGACCTTCTTGGAAACATTAACCAGACCTAAAACAAACTAATTGCCTCATGGAGGCCAGCTGTCAGGTAGGTGCTCCTGCACCATACTCCCCAACAGAAAAGAACTCATGTCCCATGAGTTTAGTTGTGGAAGTCCTCCACCTTTACACTTTGTCATGTCAGTGTTCTGACCTGTTCCAGCTTTGTCCTCTGCTGTCTCTTGGCTGCTCTAAGACTTCTGAATTGTAACTTGCCTTCTTGCAAGTAAATCCTCATGCCTGTCAATGTAGGCCTTTCTCATACATACCTTGGGTTTGTCAGGTTGTCTGACCAGAACCTCTGTCTGAATTGCCTCTTGAACTTCTACAATGTTCAACTCTGTCTTTCTTTCAACTCTTATAGGACAAACAATAGTCCCAACTATGACAACATCCTTGTCATTCCTCTCAACTGGTGGTTGTGTGCAAACCTGTTTCTGCACCTGCTGCTGACCTCTGTCAGTCAAAACTAAAACTTTCTTCAACCTGTTGTCCTTAACAACTTCTTTCCCTGCAGTGTCCTCAACTACCTTTATGCCTGCTCCTATAGGCATCTGCACAAATTCCTTCTTTCCCACTAAAATGATTTTGGCTGCCCCCTGTGCTGCAGCATCTTCCTGCAATGGCATCAACATAATAGTCTTCCCATCTTTCTTGATGGTGTAGGTATTAGCATACCCATCATACAGTACCCTCCTATCAAATTGCCATGGTCTACCCAACAGTAGGTGACAACATTCCATGGGCAAAATGTCACACAAAACTCTATCATGATATGCTCCAATCTGAAAATCCACATATGCCTGTTCATAGACAAAAAGTGATTGACTATCACTCACCCAAGATGCCTTGTAAGGGTGATGGTGTGGAATCCTTTCCAAATTCAGTTTATCCACCATTTCCTGAGATACCATGTTGTCTGTTGAACCAGTATCAATGACAACCTTACATACCTTACCTTTGCTCTTGCATGTGGTCTTGAAAAGAGCTCTTCTTTGCATCATGTCCTTTGATGTCTGCAAACTAATTCTCCTTAGCATCAATGCTTCTCCCTCCTCAGGATATGCATAATTGTCAGGAACTCTATCTCCTTGATAAGTGTTTGAACTCTGCACGCTTTGCTCTACTTTCTCTTCTTGCACAAGTTGTACTCTCTTGTCATTTGTTCTATCATTTCTGGATGATGAACCTTTGCTTTCTGGACATTTGAAAAATGGATGCCCAAACTCACCACAGGTGTAACACTTGCCTGAAAATGTAGTAGAACCTCTACCACTTCCAAATCTACCTCTATTACCTTTCCATCCACCTCTGAAATCAGACTGTCCCTGTCCTTTACCAGTGTCTTCTTGACCCTCATTGGTTTGCCTTTGTGTAGGGGCTGATCCTCTTCCTCTCATATTGCTGTCTCTTCCTCTCATGGACTTATCTTGTCCCCTATTCATCTTTTCTTCAATCCTGATTGCCATTTGGTAACAATCCTCCACACTCTTAGGGTTAGCTAAAACTAACTCATCTTGTATGTTCAATCTCAAACCAGCCAAGTACCTAGCCACTTTTTCTACCTCATTCTCATGATGACCAGATCTCATACTCAATTTATAAAACTCCTCAGTATATGCCTTCACATCCATTTCCTTCTGCCTTAAAAATTGCAGCTTCTTAAACATCTGAATTTCATAATCCCTTGGAAAGAATTTACCTTTGATCCTTGCTACCATCTTATCCCATGAAGTGATCTTTGACTTTCCTTGTTTCCTTCTCTCAGATTGTACATAATCCCACCAAACCAAAGTATGACCTCCTAACTTGGTCTTTGCAATCTTTACCTTCTGATCCTCAGCAACATCTTCACATTCAAAGTGATTATCAAGTGCAGCAATCCAATCCAGTAACTCATCTTCATTCAAACTTCCATTATACTTGGAAACATCAACCTTTACCTTAGGTTTATCACTTTGCACTGCCTTTAACAGTTTTGCTAATCTCTGGTCTTCAGCATCCAGATCTTCAGCTACCTCTTCATACTCTTCAACAGTATCTTCATCTTCTTCAGACTCACTGTCTTCCACTTCCCTCTTTTTGTTCCTTTCCAGGGCTACAAGCCTGGCTTGAAGTGCTTCAGCAAGCTCCTTCATCTTCCTCATCTCTTTGGCATGTTTTTCCTTCATCTCCTGCAATTCCCTTGCAGTACCACTACCTTTCGGAGGCATTTTGTCAACCTCTCACTCCTCTACCTTTGTCCTTTCGGTGACAGAATCAACTCTACCTCTGCCCTTTCGGTGACAGAATCAACACACAACAGCCCAGACCTTTTGCTGAGCTCTGATACCACTATGATGCAGAGGCATCCACACTAAAACCTTGACATACAGCATGGATGTCCGCAACCCTTCATCATCATCATCATATTTCTTACTAATACTGTCAGCATCATCATATTTTCCCCTGCCGACCGATATCCTCCTGCAGACAAGCCTTCGCCCTTTCGCATGTCAGCAGCATCATCATATCCGACTATCGGCAAGCGCGAACATCCTCCTGACGTTCACTGTTCATCTTACCGCCAACCTCTTTCTTCATCATCATGATGTTCAACATCATGTTCATCAGCAGGATATAGAACATCCGGTTCCTCCCATATATCCTGATGACGACAAACCTTATGCACCCTTCCTTCGATGCTTACGTCACCCCGATATCCTGATGACGATTATCCTGATGACGATGACGTCACATGCAGCTCCTTCAATATCCTGCTGCTCCGATATCCTGATGACGTTTATCCTGATGACGATGACGTCATATGCAGCTCCTCCTGCTGTCGGCCAAACTTAACTTTATCGGCCCGCGATGGTTTCATCAACCCGATCTTCTACCTTATGCCGATACGCTCCTCCTCGGCAACACCTGATGATGATCACCCCAATGCACATTCACTTTATGCAATCGATTGCATCATGCTCATCTCCACTTACTCGGATGACGCCCGAAGTAACTGCAGGATATACGCAGAAATATCCTGATGATGCCGTTGCGAAGGATTTCCAACCTTAGCGAATTTTCAATCCGCCGAACCTCCTGGGATGACCCGATCTGGTTTCAGGGTGATCTTCCAAACTCTAACAACCAGCACGACCTAGCACATACCCATGCTAGGGTCCTCAACACCTCTCGACGACGATCTTGCACACCTGCATGCAAACAAACACGAAATGCAGACTAAATCCTACCCTACTGTACATGGCCATTCCACCGATTCAACGAATCAACCGGTGGAATGGATCAGTGAATCCATGTAACCACCAAAACAGCAAGTCGATCACACAGTGGAGATCAAACAGAAAATGAACACAAACAGGATCTCTTATTTGATTTCAAAAGATGCAATACAATGATCAGTCTCTCTCTCTGTCTCACTCTGTGCAACCTAGCTCGATGATCTAAAACCAACCGATCCTCATGCATAAATAGGATCTCCTGCGAGTACTACCACTCGACTTCCAAGCGGCTGGGAGCTTCCAAGCGGCTGGGAGGATCCAACCGAACACACAGCATAACAGCTGTCTTAACAAACTAGCTAAAAATAGCAAAGTATGGTCAACATGACCTTATTACATGCATTGGTCTTATAAGACCTTCTTGGAAACATTAACCAGACCTAAAACAAACTAACTGCCTCATGGAGGCCAGCTGTCAGGTAGGTGCTCCTGCACTAATGGTCCAAAATGGTTTTTATTTTTTCCATTTCAAAAGTAGAGTGGGGGTTTGGCAGCGGCGATTCCAAGTGGGGTTGAGGGGCAACACCCCTTGTGAGGGTTTGGGGGGCAACGCCCCCAGCAAGGTTGAGGGGTAGCACCCCTTTCGGGGGCTGTTGGCAGCACACCCAGTGAGCTTGAAGGGCATGCAATGTACAAATTCATGGGAAACACATAAACATCTTAAGTTTTATATCAAGGCTTGGACCAATAATGATAATGGAAATGTTCATAAAGAGACACTGCACACTCAAATGGCTGAAGTAAGAAGAATCTTTGAGTGATAGGTCTCAACCAAGATTTGAAGATGGGAGGAAGCTCTTAACCAAGAGCTCACTTCATCCAAAAGACAGAGCAGTATTGGAGACAATGGTCAATAGATCAATGGGTAAAACAAGGCGACACGAACCAAAGTAATTTTCATAAAAATGTCTTAAATCCTCAACACATGAATTCCATTCAACAAATTATCAAGAAGCATGGAACAACCATGACAACCATGTCAATGGGATATGCCACAGATTTCTTTTGCAACACCCTCACCCAACCACAAAATATAATGAGAAGCAAATGAACCCAGTAAAAGCCAGTTAGCATAACCCCTAGACTGGTTGATAATGCAAATCATAGGTTAACAAATTGGACTTGGCATAAACATGGCAGGCCTACAATTCGATTTGGACTTGGGACTTGGCAAAATTCCAAACATTAAAAAACACATATTTACAAAATAATCTTAAAAAACATTTATAAAAGTGAATTTAGACTACTGATAAGTAGTTTTTCATTCATTTATAGATCAAAAAAGAAGTTAAATACACATCATAGTGTTATATGATCATAAATTACAAATCTGTATATATATTGTACAAATTTCTTTTACAAGTAAAACTTCTTAGTGGTTGTGTGGGTGTGCTTGAAGTGGATGGAAATGATACTTCTTGAGGAAGAATATCTTCCTCTAGCATATCATTTGTAGCTGCATGTAATAAAGCCGCAACTGATGCCTCAACAATATTTTCTGTATTTTTTGAAATAACAATCTTCAGGACACATCAAAAGACCAACTGATTGGTGCTAGTCATAGGCACTTTTGATGTTTATTGGTGTATTCTTTCACCACGTGCTCAAATAGTTGGGTGCTTATAGACAAGTTAAATTGATTAAAAACATGGAAAACAAGAACTTTAATATCCTGAGCCAGGGGGCCAGTTGGCCAGCTGTTAAACTGTACTAGACAATGATAGGCTGCACCGATTGTGGCTAATCCATAGCATACATGTAATATCCTAGGAGACAACAAGTAAATTCTTTGTGGGGTTGCAATTTAATTCATGAGGCTATATGTGCTCTTCTTCGTTGGATAACTTGGTTGGAAGGAAGCTATTTTGAGTGAATAGCAAATAATTGAGGAGCATAGAAAAAGAGATATGTGGTATCATGTGGTATGTTGGGTAGTGTAATGCATTGGAAATGAAGTCCAACTTCTAGGCTTGACACCAAAGAATTTAGATCATTCAAAGTAACCTGGCTGCTCAATTTTTAACTAGGGATTGTAATGCATTGGAAATGAAGTTCAACTGCCAGGCTTGACACCCAAGAATTTAGACCATTCAAAGTAACCTGGCTGGTTAATTTTTAACTAGAATGTACACATTTGGAAAAAATGCAGACCCTCATCAGTTTGGTGCTAAGCCTGGTATGTTGGCCCTTTTTTATCCGTGTTGAAGAGAAAACCTATATGGGTGCTGCCTATCTAATTGATGAACTTTAGATGTGGTCATTTTGTTCTCTTATGTGATTTAAGATAAATGCTCTTGAACATAAGTGCATTTTTTACAAAAATATCATAAGTGTTATGTGATCTTTATTGAAATTATTACCCCTTATATAATTTTCTCTCCCAAAATTTAATTATCAAGGCTATTCTTCCATCAGCCATACAAAAGCTCATTACAATAAATAGAAATGTCAACCTCTGACTTATTTGAAATGATGTGTTTTGGAAGTGGAAGGTTCTACATATGGAAGGAGAAGACCATCTGGTTCTTTTTTTTGACAAAAGCAAAAGTGGGAATGAAATCAAAACATATAATTTTTCTTAGTAAATAGAGAGGGTCTTCCATACTTTTTATTTTCTTATCAACTATGTTTAATTCCAGGTTTTTAATAGCTTAACTCAATATATTTCAAGTACAAAGTATCACCTTGGAAAGAACCCTGAAAAGGATGTTCTGGATAAACTTCCGAGGAAGACAAAGGATGATTTATTGGAGGTAAGAAATCTTAGGCTTTGCCAACTTTTTTACATACATCTTGCTTTGGGGTCAAGATTTAATATGGTACTTTCAGGTTAATTCTTGAAATTGATGAACAGTTAGAGAATTGCTTTGTATTGCGATATTTTGCTGTTATATTTAATGGATTTATTTTACCTGCAGCAATGGACAACAATTCAGGAACTACTTCGACATTTTTGGGCTTCATATCCACTTACTACTACATTCCTTACCAATAAGGTAACCTTATTTCCAGTCATCTGTACAGATTAGATATATTTCACATATTGCATTTGATAGTATGAGTGTCACACATACACAGATTTGACCTTTTAGATGTGTTGATGATGTTTTCTTGACAACAACAACATTAGAATAAAACACCAAGTGCTCTATGCTCTCTTGAACAAAGCGTCTCGAATGCTAAACTATGTGATCAAACAAGAACGCTCCAAGGTTCCTTGTACGTGATTTGCAACGAATAGCCTCGGTGGTGTGATGTGATTTGCTGTGTCACAAAGGGACTTACGTAGAATTGTCATCTCTCTATTCAAATAAGTTACTCTTTCCTTGTGAAATGGAACTTCTTCTGATCAACTATGAAAAGACAAGGCAAAAGGCAAGAGTTAAGAAGGCTAATCTAAAGACAATGACATGATGAACGATGCTATGATAGACAAATTTCCCTTAAAAAACCAAATTTCACTTAGCCATGACGAGCAACAACTACATGAAATAGGTGCAATCTCCAAGGGATAAACCAAGGATTTTCATATCGTTGACACACTCCAAAGTACCCATAGCTGGCGCAACTCGAAGGAGCATCAACAATCGAACTATTTGCAAGATGTGGTTCAGGCTAACTTTGCATGATGACTTACCATCGACAAGCCATCAAAAGTATGAACCAACGGGAATTCATCAAATATCATTGCATATATCCATTACATCAATGAACTCTATCTACTTTATCATCTAAACTACTTGGAAACACATCTTCATCATATTCAAGAACTTGAAACCATGCTAACATTTCAAAGCCACAAGATCACCATGCAAAACAACAACAATGAGCTTGTATTACTTTTGAAGTGTGTCATTACAACAATCTCATGTCTCTCTTCATGACTTCGAAGAGTTCCCTCTCTACTCTACTCCTACTTGATCTCTATTTCTAATGATCCTCTAATCTCCTATGTATTGTTTTTTTTCCAAATGAGAGTAGTGAGCCTTATATAGAGCTCAAGAATTACAACGAATGGCTCAGATTGATTTAGCAATCAATGGCCGAGATTGAGACAACAAGACAGTTTGTTACAAAATTTGCTATTTTTAGAACATGAAAGAGGCAATGAAGGCACAATTTCCAATGTGATAAGCATCTTTGGAGTATCTTTATGGTGGGCCTTCTTACATGGCAGAATACGATTGGCTTGATGATGTGTACGTGCCACCTCAGCATCTTTGAATGAACCATTGTGATTCACTTCATGTTCACTTTACTTGGAATATTTTCTTCTTGTTGTCTTGATGTAACTCATGGATCGCTTTGATGATCATGCTCATGTCTCATCTTGTGATGTTGTTGTGCTTGTGCAGGATCATGCCTCTGGACAGTTGCATGGACTCACGGAGTAGACTAGTGCCTGATGAGAGTTCTTCTTGTTTGGCACATGATATGTGAGCTTCTGGATGATTACCTCCTTCAAGATGTGCGTGATGAAGTGACAACCTTCCACTGATCCTCACCTCGAATGGATGATGCTCTTGATGATGAACTACACTTGTGACCTTGATCATCTTAGACTAGCTCCCCTCCACATGGCGTCAATGTCTTCCTCATCCAGACATACGAAGTCTTCGAACTAGATGTTGGAGCTCTCCTCCATGTGATGATGATGACAAGTTTGAGCAACGTTCCTTAGCCTTCCAAACTTCTCATGTATGAGTTCTCGCCATTCACCTCCTTGGATCCTCCATCACCTACAAGAAGAAACACATCAAATTAAAACTCGATATAAAGGATTTTCAACAACAAATTACATTCACCTTATGTATGTGGGATTAAAACAATGACATTCCAAAGCATCCATCACTTGTCAAAATCAAATTTGGAAAGCTACACTTTAAATTCACTTGACAATTCACCTCTCTTCTTGGCCGACCAGCCTAAGTGGGTTTGAAAGGCATGTCTGGACTATGGAACGTGAAATTCCATGCTCGAGTGTCTAGGCCGACCTTCTTGGGCGGGTTTGGAGGCTGCAGGTGGAGAGTGTGTTGTGAAGAGATGACATTGTCCGGATGAAGGAGTCAAGGCCGCCTAGCATGGGCTGATTTAAGGGATGTGTGTGGATTTTATCACTTAGGCACTTTCTAACTTGGTTTTGACAATTTCAAGACATCTTCACTTACTTCCTTGATGGTTTAGACTCCTTGCATGAGATTTGCATATTAGATGAGTGGAGTTTGAAAGTGATGTTTAGAGTAGTTCATGTGAAGATCAAGAGAATCCAAGCTCTCATGTTTAGGCTGCCCAAGTAGGGTGGATTTGGAAGTGAGGCTTGGATTTTTACTTATTATCCTTCATGTATGTTCCAAACTTGCATGTGTTTGTTCAAAACTCAGTGTTATCCATTGCCTTCCTTGCAAATTTTCATGTCATTTCTCCTGGGTGGGTTTGAGGTTAGTGCATGGAGGATGTCATGTGAAGACATGAGATTGTCCAAATGGAGGGTCTAAAGCTGCCTAGTAAGGGCGGGTTTCAAGGGTAGGCTTGGATTTTAGTACTTAGAAACTTTTCACTCATCTCGACCTGGTCATCTCATCTCCCAGGTGTTCATCTTCATCATTTCCATTGATTTTACTTGTAAATTGTATTATCTACATACCTAGGCGGTTCTGGAGGTGTTGTCTGGAGAGTGCATTGTGTCAGGTGATACAGTCCACAAGGACCTCTTGAGGCCGCCCAGGTAGGGCGGGTTTAGAGGCAACCCTTGGATTTTTCCTCAAAATGCCTCAAAAACATTCAAACTTATGAACTTCCATCAAATCTTCATGATCTCATTGTACTTCAACTAAAAACGTTGCAAATTTGATAGGTTTTCTCCTTGAGCGGGTTTAAGGTTGATGTTTGGAGAGTGTGATGTGTAGGAGGTGACATAGTCCAAGCATGGAGCTCAAGGCCGCCTAGCATGGGCAGGTTTGGAGGGTATGTGTGGACAATTTCATGTGGAAGGTGACATTGTCCATGTGAAGGGTCTAAGACCGCCCAACAAGGGCGGGATTGGGAGTAGTGTGTGGATTTTTCAATTCTAACCTTCATTTGATGCTTGTTTCTTCCTCATGATGACTCCTTGTTCTTATCTCCTTGTAAGGTTTCATTTCTATGCATTCTTAGGCAAGGTTAGAAGGCAGATCTGAAATGTTTGATGGACTTATCGTTATGTCATGGTGGAGTCCGCCTAAGCTAAGCAGCCTTGAAGATGTCGTATGGAGTGAATGATGTGAAAGAGGTGAATGAAAGTGAGAGTCTCTTAACAAGATAGTCTTGAGAGTGTGTATGGATTGCTTCACTTAGCTGATTCATCTCCTCATGAAGACCCTCTCTCCAACACCCTTAAGACTCAAATGATGCATCATGGATACTAAGTGATGATGTTATCCACCTGTCATGATGAAAACCGCCTAGGAAGGGCAGGTTTGGATAGGTAGTAAGGATTTTGCTATGTGCACACATCTTTACCTTAACCTTGAAACTCCTCTTCCACCTCCATGACTTAGTGACTTTCAAACTTCCTTCCTCTTAGATTGACCTTAATTATCTCATCTCCTGAGTGTGATCTTGATCATCCATCAAACAAACTTGCAACTTATGTCATTCTTCACCTTGGGCGGTTTTGAGAGTGTTGTGTGGAGAGATGCATGTGAGGTCATGGGAGAATCTAGGACCCCTTCTTGAGGCCGCCCAGGAAGGGCGGGTTTAGGAGTAACCCTTACTTAATCCTCTCAAACCTTCAAGTTTTCATCAAAACTTAATGATATTCCAATGCTTTGTGTTTGAAAGACTTCAAAGCTTAACACTTTCTCCTAGGGCGGTATTGGAGGCACTGTTTGGAGTATTTGATGTGGAGGAGGTGAAGTTGTCCACGGGAACCTCTTGAGGCCGCCTAGGTAGGGCGGGTTTAAGGGTGACCCCTGGATTTTCATCCAAAACTCACTCAATGCCTTCAAACCTTCATGTTTTCCATTCAAACTTCATCATCTTTTATGTTTTGTGTTGAAACACTTCAAAATTTGCACAATCTCTCCTAGGGCGGGTTTGGAAGTACTGTCTGGAGTGTTTCATGTGTTAGGCAATATCATCCACAAAGGCCTCTTGAGGCCGCCCAGGTAGGGCGGCTTGAGGAGTGTGATGTGAATTTCATCTTGAAACTCATTTAATCCTTTCAAACTCTCATGTTTCTCTTAGAATTTCACCACCTTCTAGTGCTTTATGCTAGAAAACCTTATAAACTTAGCCACTTTTCTCCTTGGGCAGGTTTGGAACTGTTGTCTGGAGAGTGTCACCTGGTGGAGACATCATCCATAAACACCTTGTGAAGCCGCTCAAGCTGGGCGGGTTGGGATACCACCCTTGGATTTTGTCATGAACTCACTCAAAATCTCTTCTAAAGTTTGAAAATTCTCTCCCTAAGGCGGATTTGGAGGCAGTGTATGGAGAAAGTGCGTGATCACAACCTTGAATCCAAGACCCCATGCCAATCGCCATATCGGAAATGTCCTGAATGGAAGTATATTGAAAATATGTTTAAGTATTATCAATATACTTCTAGGATGTTTGAGATGGGTCTAGGATCCATAGGATTTAACATGCAAATTCTAGATTTTGGAGGATCCACCAGATTTCAGACTTAGCCAATTTTCAGGATTTCAAGACATCAGGACATCAGGCTTAGTGATCTTTTATCATTCTTTCCAATTATTTCATCCTTGTTGGGAGGAGTTTAAGTAATGCTTGGTTTGGAGATGATGCATGAAATGTTGCTTGTAAACTACTTAACTTCCCTCCAACTTGCAAACCTTGCTTGAAATTCATCATTTCTCAGTGCCTTGTGCTTGAAAACCTTCTAAACTTAACCATTTTCTCCTAGGGCGGATTTGATGGTTCTGTCTGGACAAATGCATGTGCAGGAGGTTGAGTCCATGACCTCATGCCAAGGCCATCCAGTCTGGGCGGGTTTGGAGGTGAGGCATGGAAGTTTCATCAAAATCTTAGTTTTAGACTCCATCACGCCCTAACTCCCTTTAGTCAGCAAAAACTCGTGAAAACATCCTTACTTTCCCTGGGCGGGTTTGGAGGTGAGGCATGGAAGTTTCATCAAAATCTTAGTTTTAGACTCCATCATCACGCCCTAACTCCCTTTAGTCAGCAAAAACTCGTGAAAACATCCTTACTTTCCCTGGGCGGGTTTGAAGGTGTTGTCTGGACAAGCTCTCCTGATGGTGAAGACACTGTCCAAGAGGACCTTGTGAGGCCGCCCAGTCTGGGCGGGTTTGGACATGGAGTGAGGAATTTCTTGCCTTAGTCAAATTTTGGATTTCCTGAATGGAAGTATATTGAAAATATGTTTAAGTATAAGTCAAATATTGAGTTTCTTATACTTTAAATATTTATCAATAGACTTCCAGGATGTTTGAGATAGGTCTTGGATCCATAGGATTTAGCATGCAGATTCTAGATTTCTAAGGATCCACCAGATTTCAGACTTAGTCGTTTTTTCAGGATTTTTAGGATATCAGACTTAGTCATTTGTAGGGTCTCAGTGACATGCATCAGGATGAAGGCATATAGACCTCTTGGCAAGAAACTGTCGAGACATGGGCAAAACAACACTACCAAAACCCTACAAGCTCAGAGCAAAACTAAACTATAAAGCAAAACAAAGCGAGAAAGCAAAAAAAAGGGGGTCCCCATTTGCAATGGGGCGATGTGTGATTACATCACAACAAGATGGCTTTTGCCTTCTAACTAAGAAGTTACAAAAAGTAAATGTGCTTGGTCTTCTTCCCATAAGAAGTTACATATAATTTATGATTTTGCTTGTTTATATTCATGCATGATAAATACTGTATTTGTTTGGTGAAAAGAGAAAGGTATGATGGGTAATGGAGTTGTTATGAAGTGTTGTATGTCCACCATGGTAAGTTGCAGGTCTGATCAGCAACAGATAGTAACAGCAGTTCTGTAATCCAGCTGATAAGAGTTTCCAGAATAATCGATTTGCATGGTGATTCATAATATATATTACTTTAGTTGCAAATCTTTCCCATGGCATGAATTTTATTTGTGTTCTAACACATTTGCAGCTGTAGCTTTGGTGCAAAGTCAAGATTACTGATTTAGTGGCATGCTGTGATTTCATCATATCATGAAATTGTTATTCAGTATTGCAGATTGTGTATCTTGATGAAATACATTCATTCCTTGGGTTTTTTATCACAGATTATTCCTTAGGGGACAACATAATCTTTCATAATAATATTTCTTTATTTTGTTGAAAACATTAATAACCCTTGGATGGTCCAACTGCCAGTGTGGAGAAATTGTAATGCTTATCTTTCTTTATCACCCACTGGATAAGTGGAGTATTCCCATTGCATAAGTGGATGCCTGCTATTTAGCGGATGATTGTAATAGTTTATTTGCAAGCTTTGATTTGTAAGCCAAAGCACTATATGCTCTCACCTCGCCCATTTTTGGGAACTTGGTGATCAGAAGTGCGGAGGTGATTTAGTTGGTTGCATTCCATTGTGCTAACCCTGTTGATAGTGTTTGAATTTTCTGAAAAAAATTGGGGTAGCATATGCTACACTTTGGCATATGCATGTTTTGAAGGGTTTGGAGTTTGGTTTTTTTTATTCTCGAGTTTTTCCCAAACAAATCCCTAGCAACTGAATTACATTTATACTTTACATTTCCTGAGTCAATCCTGTTCTCGACTAATGCTACTATGGCTTTAGCAGCATTGCAGGCTTGTCTAAGATATCTTTGAAAATGTTGTTTCCTTCAACTCAAATCCACATTTGTACTCATTTGATCAATGTATATTTATGTATGTGATCAAAGTAGCTTCTAATTGATAAGTTTATTATGTCTTTAAAGTTGATTTATTGAAGGGTGCATAGTAGAAGCTTTAAATCCTTGAAAAATTTCTATATATCATGGTTTTAATTTGCTGCGTCTTTGCAAAGTCTGTGTTGAGTTTGAGTCCAAGTCAAAAATCAGCCTGCTGAGTCTGAGTCTAGTAACTATGGTATCCTCTTCTCAGCACCTCTAGGATCAGGAAGTGCACGCACAATAGCAACGATCAGAACAAAATGTTCAGCTGCTACATGCAGAAGAAAAACCATAAATTCCACACAAGATCCTGTCAATCAGAAGGAAAGTTAGTAGACACAAGAAACAGAAAATAGATTTCAAAAAGCTTATTCATAGGATGGCAGTGATACAAAGAGAGTATTATATCAGATTGCAACAACAAACCCTTTCACTGCTCTGGCAGATCCAGACAAAGCAGACGTGGAGTGTGTGGAAGCTGCCCTAAAAAACACCGATCAGCCTCTGCACTCTTCATGGGAATCACAAAGGAAACACAAAAGCAAATGTAAATATCAAGAATCAGTTCAATTTACATCAAAAAGTTGATATTTCGAAGTCAAATACAGGAAAAGTTAAAAAGGTCAAAACAAGCCTAGCTCTCACAATGACCTCATTTCTACAAACATACAAATATGGAACCTGATACTTGCATCCCAAACTATGAAAATAAGGAAATCAGCAAATGAGACTATTGATTCCGATAAAGAACTGTAAGTAGAAAGATCAATCTCAAAAATTATACATATTTGGATGCCAAAACGTATTTAGTTTTAAAGGTACCCTCAGGAAAATGCCCCGCAAGCCCATAAAACTCTCTGATATAGATGTTATCGTGGGACAAATAAGGGTTTCAGGCGCTCCCAATAAATGCCAGTATTTGGAAAGCAAAGTAGACATAAAGGAACATCTATGGTTTGTCTTGGAGAGAGCATGAGAGCAATCTCTAAGAGGAGTCAATATCGAGGTATTTGGGCAGCAAACAAATGGCCCTTTGCCATCATACCTGCACCATGATTTAAGGGGATCCACCTATTTACACACACAAATATCATTAATCATTTGCATGGGGATTGCTTGCAAACTTTCATTCCATGAATTTCAATTTGATATTGATGTTGTAAATGTATACATTCTTTACTAGGGGAACTATCATATCACTTTCTTAGAGCACTAAGCAGATTGGATCATAACAACCAAACCTCGTAATCTCAAAAAGTACAAAGAAGGGCCCAGGTTGATTCTAGGAATCAACGACCAAGATTAGGTCAATTAAAACCCTAATGAGAGTAGTTATGACTGCCAACATTCTGGCCAATGAAAAGGTGACACATGTACTAGGGCGCCTCCCTTATCTTGTCCTTTTGTAGCTAGGTTCAATGAATCTGGACATGTTGATTTCTAGCTCATTCATTGGTACACTTGGCATGCTTTGATTGGTTGATGATGATTGGGTGCCACCTCAGCATATTCCAAACAATTGTCTCTGGAGTGTACCTTGGACTTGGAAATTTCATCTTGTGTTGCATTTGATCTGGATTTCTTGGTGTTGGCGAGGATTTTGATCTTCATGATGTTGAACTTGATCCTCTTCTCATTCTTGGACTTTCCATGGACTGATCTTCTTTTGATGTTAGATTCCTCGATGCTGGATTGGAAATGCATCTCCTCCTGTGGATGATCTTGATGATAGTCATTCCTTGTATTATTGTGATGTCTTGAAAAGTGAAGTCCTTCATCTTCCCTTGGCATTGATGTGTAGTCCTCTGGTCATTGGAATTAGTCTTCTTCTTCGGGTCTTGGAGACTCTTTGCATCTGCCCTGATCGCCTGGATCCTTGTCGAGCATCATCTTCATGAAAGTTATCCTTGTCCTCAATTCCTGCAAGTGGGATAAAAGTCATGAAATTCAATGCAATTTCTGATATATTTGTAAAGAAAGATAGAAAATAACAGCATTTGCAAACAATTACTTCACAGAAATTCCTCCTTCACTTAGGAAAATTCGGCTTGCTTTTAGCAGAAATTTGTCACTTCTTTAAAACTTCAGCTTTTTTCTTGCGGAAATTCGCCCTTTCTTGGAGTGAAATCTGCTCTTCTTCAACGAAAACTCTACTCCTAGTGAGAACTCTGCTCTTTTAAATGAGAATTCTGCTCTTTTGAATGAATTTGCCCTTGTTGTATGAATTCGCTGCTGTTTAAGGGAAAAATCTGCTTTTTTTATGAAGAAATCTGCTCTTCCTTGATGAAATTCGCCCCTTTTAGAGAAGGTTCTGCTCTTCTAAATTGGATTGTGATTTGTTTTTGATGATTTGTGATTTTGAGAGCTCCTACTTATATATATGTTCTTTGTGCGAACTTCTTATTGGCCGACCTGTTTAAGGGAGAGAAATCAATGTTTTCTGAGATTTTCATTGGCCGACTTGAATATAGGCCGACTGAAATAAGGAATCTAACAATAATCCGATGCAATTTTCACTTGCCTGGCCGACTTAAAAATAAGGTTTTAAACAATTTTCTTAGGATTTTTTATTCCAAGCGGTCACTCAGGTCGGCCATCGCCTTAGGGACCTCAAGTCGCAGATTTTGTCATGCTAAGGATTTCTTCATGTGGAGCGCAAATTCCTTGGACTCGTGGATTTTGCGACTTGGAATAATTCATCCCAGAGCGCACTTTCCACCTAGTCGTGGATTTCATCATGCTAAGGATTTCTTCTTCCTTGTCGCACTTTACAGAGTGTCTTGGATTTATGCACTTCTCTTGGAGTCATAGATTCATTCCCTCCTTAGGCGCATATTTTGGCAAGTCATGGAAAAACTCCTACCTTGGTCACACATTCCATATAGTCGTGGATTCTTACCTTTTAGTTCCAAGTCACATTTTTGATAAGGTCACAGATTTTGCTTCGAGGTAGGAATTCTAAGTCGCACTTTTCCTCCTGTCTTGGATAAATCCCCTGATCCAACTTTGAGTCTTGGATTATTCCATACTTGAGTGCAATTTTCATCATGTCCTGGAATCCTCCCTCCTTGAGCGCACATCTTGCCACCTTATGGATTTTTGCACTTTTAGCACCTTTCTTGTCTTCAAGGATTTTCTGGGCGCACATTTTGAATGGACAAGGATAAAATCCAAGTTGCCTATTTCATGATGTCGAGACATAACTTGGTGCAATTCTTGAGGGTCGTGGACAAATCCTGGCGCATCCTTCTTCTGGACAAGGAGAATCCTCGTTGCCAGTCTTGGTGGGTCGTGGATAATCCAAGTCGCATGTCTTGGTGGGTCGTGGATAATCCAAGTCGTGGTTTGAGCTAGATCTTGGATGAATTCCATGTCTCTCATTTTGAAGTCTTGGGTAATTCCTATCGCGAATTCCTCTGAGTTGTGGAAAATTCCCTCCAAGGCGTACCTTTCACTCACCTTTGAAATTTCATAATTTTGGCCTTGCCAAAGATAAAGTCCTGTCGCATATTTTGATCTCCCTTGGATTTCGCTATTTGAGCTAGATTAGGAACTCATGCCTTGTCACAAATTTCTCGATGTGTTGGATAAATCTATCCTTGAGCGTGATTCTTACTAATTTCCAGAGGATTATCCCAAGTCATTACTATCATGTTGTTGAAGGACCTTTCCATGAATGTATTTTCGTGATGGTCAAGGAAAAATGTCCAACATAACCTAGACCTCTGAATCTTTATCTACCCTTGAAGCGTAGGACAAAGACTTCCGGATTTGAGCAAGGGATAGCTCATTCATCATGGATTTTCATGTTCAGAGTGAAGGACTAAGACATTTCATATGGAATGATGGACCTTTGACATGGATTGACAAGATTTGGTCGAGGAATGATTTCCAGTTAGGGCTTGTATTTATCCTTAGGAAAATCAATCTTTTACTTCATTGTTTCAACATGCTTAAGTACTCCTCAAATTCCCTGTGAGCTAAGTGAGTCGAAATCCTTTCCGTAACCAAGTATTAGTCCTTCGGATCAATCACCTTTCTGTCATCTTTATGGATTTAGAGCAAGAATTTGCAAGATTAAGACAAAACTGGAACCAAATTAAAAAAAGAGGGGGTCCCCATTTGTAATGGGGCGATGTGTGAAAACGTCACAACAGGCTCCACATTATTACAAAGCAAAACATCTCTTCCAAGGATCTAGGCAAGATGGTATTTGACATGGTTGATGCCTCCTTTCATCTTTGTCTCACAACAATTACAGACTACTAGTCCTATTTGTCTCCCCTAGGCTTCCATGCTTCCAAGGAGGGCCCATAGGCTTGTCATCAATGATGTTGTTTCTTGATGCCATAGCTCAAATAAAACAATGAATTTTAAACCCTAGTATAAACAAAAAAAATAAAGATTATACTAAGTTACCGAAAAATTTGGGTTTGTTGCTGGTTTGGTTTGCGGGTTCTGTCCAAAAAAAAATTGGGGTTGGGTTTGTCCATGCAAAAACATATAAAAATCATAAACATAAACATATTTACAACCTAAAAGCAATAATTAAATTTAGAATTTACATATCAAACAAACTTTTGCTTTTCAAACTTAATCAATCACAATAAATCACTCAAGTAAGATCTAGCAATTATGAACACAGAGAGAACACACGATTTTGCATGGAAACCCTTGTGGGAGAAAACCACGACAAAATATTGCTTATATATATTGTTTCTTCTTTTGTAGGCACCAACCTACTTCTCTTACAATTCTTGTTTTGTTAGCACCAACCCACTGGAGACACCAATCCCCGCTTGTAGAATCTGTAGGCACCAACCTTAACAACTGAGCACCAACTCAGTAAGAGACACCAATCTCTAGGCACCAACCTACGAATTCTTCAATGGATGATCTCGTTCTCTTTTACTCACAATCTGATTACTACTTCTGATTCTGTATGATGTAAGTCTTTCCTTTTCAAATCAGGGTCATACACATACTTTCTTCCCTCACAAATCTGATCATACACTTCCTTCCCTCACAAATCTGATCCAAATCAAGCACAACTTCTTTACACAAAACTGATCATAATCATGGCAACATCTTCATACAAATTTCCGCTCATATCATCATACTTGGGCTGCATAATTCATCAATATGAATCTGAAACTCTTCATTTTGCTGTTCCTTCTCTTCATTTACATCTGCTCTAAACTAAGAAATAAATCATTACATACACTTCATTTTTTTTGAAACTCCCTCCTTATCTCTCCGTATATATCTTAAAGGTTCTAAGTAAGAGATGCAACCATTTCCAAACAAGGCAACTCTCCATACAACAACACACCTCTTTACAAGAGTTGTACCTCACTTTATGATAATTGTAATCCTCTTTAACAAATCGCTCTCTTTGTAACAAGTCGTTGCCTTTTTTTTATTATGCAAATCGCATCCTCTTATAATGAAATTCGTTCACCTTCATATTTAAACGCTCCTCCTTTAATATCCTTTAGCGCTTTACATAGAGGAAGTCGGCTTCCTTAAGGGAGTCGGCCACCTTTACAAATACACTAATTTGTCTTTTCTTACCGCTTTATATTAAATTCATTTCAAAACTAATCGCTGCCTATTAAATCCTCATCGCTCCCTTATGAAAGAAATCGCATGCTCTATATATATTTAATAATTAAGACTTTTGTCTTATATATTGGGCGCTCCTCTTATAATGAAATTCGTTCACCTTCATATTTAAATGCTCCTCCTTTAATATCCTTTACCTCTTTACATAGAGGAAGTCGGCTTCCTTAAGGGAGTTGGCCACCTTTACAAATACACTAATTTGTCTCTTCTTACTGCATTTTATTAAATTCATTTCAAAACTAATCGCTGCCTATTAAATCCTCATCGCTCCCTTATGAAAGAAATCGCATGCTCTATATATATTTAATAATTAAGACTTTTGTCTTATATATTGGGACCTCCATGTAGAGGGAGGTCAGCCTGATTTAAATATTCAAATCCACGATTTTGGTGCTCACGAAGTATTCCTCAAGTCGGCCCATAGAGGAAGGTAAGTTGGCCACTTCAAGATTAAGTCTGAAACTTCTAGTTTGGCGCCAAGGATGGTCGGCCAGCATTAGGAAACCTTCTAATTTTTCTCCAAAGTCTTTCTCATGGTCATCCTTGTTGATCATGTTTAAATCTTTAATTTAAACATGTTGAAATCTCTAAATTGGTTTTCCCATTTCACCATCTCATATATAAAGGACTATTCTTATTTTGCTTTGACATCAATGATATTCTTGGGCATGCACCTTTCACATCAATGACAACATTCCAACACCTAGGTGCTGCCAAGAACTGTAGCGGATGCCTCAGCAATGCTGCTGCAACACCATTCAACAACTCTTTGACCAAGTAGCAAAAATGATAAAAAAAATTTAAAGTTAAAAAACCCCATTTTTTTCAGCAGATTTGCCTTGGTTTCAGTCCGATTCCTAGAGCTGCCATCCAATATATCTCATTGGCAATCTGAAAATGTGTCAAAATTTGTCACAGGTTTGCCCAGTTTCATCTTGATGAACCCATAGGTTTCTTTTGGAACCCTAGATGCATTGAATGACAGATCAGTTCCGAATTGGTACCATCTGGTTCGGGTTTCGGATGAACCGGTAACTTAAAGATTATAAAATGTAAAACCTAGCAACTATCTGAATAACAATAAAAATAAAATAATAAAATAATAAAACCCTAGAAGACAGTGAGAAACAAAACAATAATCTGAAAATAATAAGCACAAGTAGGGGCATTATTACACACCTTTCAAATGCTGCCAAAAAAATCAAAAAACCAGTCCAAGATCATGCAACATTTGTTGAAATTACTTGTAAATGTGTTGGAGTGAGAGTTGAAAGAAGAAATTGTGAAAAATAATAGGTTGCTTTTTTGGCTATTGATTGTCATTATGCCACTATGGGTAAGTTTTTTCCACGGACTCATGAGTTATGGTGAGTTTTTGGGTGAGCAACTTGTTGAGAACTTGCTGGTGAGTTACTTGCCTAGGGGTTTTGCCTTGTGAATACTCACTAGTTTTTTAATCTATGATGTAGATAACTCAAACATTATTCAGCCAACAACTCAAGAAGTCATCATCAAAACATAATTTTCTCCTTGTGCTTAGATAAGGCACTTGAGTCTTATGGTTTCTTTTGCATTGTTCTACCAACAATGTGGGGAACTAATTATGATCGATATAATGGATATCATACTGGAATCTCAAGAGAACAGAAAAATATACTCTGCCAAATGAATGCCACCAAGTTTGTAGTGTTACTAAAAGAAGCCAAAGCTGATGATCCAACAATGGATTAGTCAATAGGGCTGATATGTCACTAAGTCACTTCTTGGCTCCTTCCTAATTGGACTAAACACAAGATGAGACCTAAATACAAAAGGCAGTGGTACAAACAAAGGCTTGTAGGAGTAATCGGAATTGGAAAAACCATAGTAGCAAAAATCTTGCCCTGAATAAATCAGGAAACTGAAAGAACAATATTTTTTCAGTTAATTAGGATTTAATCAGGAAAAAATCAGGTTAGCATTAGGATAAAAATCAGAAAAAATTGCTGCAGAGATCTGAAAGAACAATGTACCTTGGGAACACATCCCTTGCATTTTCAGACCCCATCTTGCTGTAAACATTTCAGGGATGCGGGGATTGGTCGAAAATGTTTCCCCAGCCATCCTGATTTGCTGAAAAAACTATCACCAATTCGCTAAGAAAACGGGAAATGCCCTTGGGACATGTTTTTTTTAAGGAAACTCTTGGGGTCACTGGGGAATGACTAGCCGTGCCCTTTGGCCTAGACTTTTAGAAAAGCAATTTTCAAAAACAACATAAAAATGCTTGATGCTTGATGCTTTAGGGTTTTTGTGTCAACTAGTATCTTTGATATAGTTTTTTCTCAATCAACTTTTATAATTGTCATAGTTATTCCTCTATTAAACTTGCATCTTTGTAATACATAGTTCTTTGTCATGCTTGATCTCTATCATATTTGTTCCCTGTCATCTTGTTCTCTGTCAAATTAGTTTCTCTTTGTGAAATTTTTCATTGCCAATCTTGTCAAGACAAGAAGCTGACAATGAGAATATTGAGTGAAGTCTTTATCAATGCACGTTTTTTCTCCTATAGATTGTCTATACGTGTTTATGGATGAACCTAGGGTTGCCACTATGATGTTCTTGGTTTAGCCATGGAACTAGGTAATGAATAAATGCTTCTTGTTCCTTGTTTGGCAATGATAGGTGTTGGTCTCTAACTGTAATGCCCCCTTCTTCCGAATGAGACATTTGCAGGGACCTTTAGCATATTTAATTCCCTTAGGCTAAGTTGGAGGATATAAGGGAGTACTTAATTAATTAAATTTTAAATAGTTCTAAGTTCCCTAAGGATTATTTATATTTAATTAATCAGTAAGGCTGGACCTTGGTTTTAATAAAGTGACTTTATTTTATGTCAATGAAAAATTATAAAGGGTCACTTTTGTGAGTGGGAAAATAAAAGAAATTAAAAAGAAATAATTTAATAAAGTTATTTCTCTCAAAGAAGGATATAAAGGAGTTGTGAGCCAGAAAACAATTCATTCTTGACGTGTTATTTTCTTGGAGTTTCTTTGAGAGATGGAGCTACATGGTTCAACAAACCCTAGGACAAAAACCCTTGGGTATTTGGCTTCGTGGACGAAAACCCACTTGATCATTACTTGGCAGATTCACACAAGATTTGCAGGTGCAGAGAATGGAATAGATTTTGAAGGTTGTTGGTGTGCGAAGGACATATTTTGTGCAGATCTTGGTATTTGTTTCTGGAGGGTTTTGATGATAAATTTGTGTGATTTGTGGACAAATACAAATTTAGTTTTGAAGGTTTTGGTGACATTCATTTTGTTGAAGATAGTTGAGTGCAAGGGGTTATACCCTATTTTCCTAGTGATAGTTTTATGTGGCAAAGTCACTAAAATGATTCTCATTCTCATTGAATGCTTCTTGGAGCTAAACGTTGGAAAGACAAGGAATTCATAAGGAGTCACAACTTTACTAGCTGATCCCTCCAAAGACTTAGCCGCAGCCTTGTTAGATACTTCTTTTAAAAGGTGCCGTATGAAATCGGGGAAGCCTCACGTGAGCTTGTAGGAGGCACAAAGACTACTCAAAGGTAGCAATTCATAGTTTGGGCTAAATGTGAGACTTAAGGAAGGTTTAGACTCTTGAAGTGGTGCCTACCTTGTGGGGTCTTTGTAATGTGCCGAACTAGGGTTTGAACAAAATTTCTGAATTTGCAGTGTTTCAAATTGAAACCCTAGGACTGTATTCTGAATTTTATTTCTGCACCTTTCTATTTGACTTCGCCAAGCATGAATCATAGAATAACATATGCAAATTGATGGCAAAAGAAAACATACATATGCAGCCTCCTTTACTATTGAATTACATCATGATTTACACATTTCAATGAAAGCAAAGGATGATAAACTGAATCAGATCTTTCTGTTACATAAATTAGTTGTTTCAAGTCTTCAATTACTTCATTTTCATGGCTATATGACAGCCAACATGCAAGCAAATACTGCTGTTACAAAATAGAGATGAAAGTTGCACTACAACCTACCAAAGGATGATGCCAAATGATGATGCAAAGTAGCTGAACCTCTGCCACTCAGATCTGATATTATGAAGGTCTTCAAATGATGATGAAATGCTGATACAAACACCTTACAATGTCGCCGCTCCGCTCCTAAATGTCACTGTCACTTAGCTGATGGCTGCGACCTCAATTTTACTAGCAAATACCAAGGATATGAGAGCGAACTCCTTCCAGAGCTGATCGGCCTCCACAATGGTGATGAAAGTTGACGAAAAAGGCTCAATTGATGATCTAGACTTCTGTACAAATTATCAGCTGGCTGAACGACCTCTTTGTGTGAAGATTAAGAGGTATCAATGGATTACAATGCAATTCCAACAAGGGCAATCCCTTCACAAGTTGCCAACACACCCTAACAATGAGTAGTACTCCACAAATGGCAGTGGCTAGGGTATGAGCTGCTGGTCATGGAGAAAAATCTGCAATCAAACTTCAAGGCTATGCAACCAAACAACCACTATCTCCCAACAATGGCGCTCCCATACAAGCAAATTGGTCTCTACAAATCAGCGCTCAATGTAATGTCCCCTTCTTGATTTATGGTTAGTCCATCATTGGGTTCCCGTGGACTAGCAGTTTGGTTAGGGAATCGTGGTTAGTTTGGTTGTGGAGGTGTTTGTTGGTGATGGAGATGTGGTTCGAGGTCAGTGGATCCAGTTGGCAGCCTTTGAGTTGGCTCTGTTTGCTCTTGGCTGTTACTATTTTTAGTAAGTTCGGGTTTGGTGTCGGATCGGGATTTTCGGAATGGGGTTGGAGTCTTGTCGAGGGCTTTCCGATGAGCTATAGATCATTGCATTTCGACACTGTCTTGGCATTCGTTTTAAAGTCCGTAAATCAAGTGAAATATTTAAAAGGGGACTTTAATGATAAATTAGAAAGTGACTCATAAAGCAAATATTAAAAGGTCACTTAAGGGGGACATGGAACGCCCATCCCAAGGGGGACTAAAAAGTAATTTTAAAATATAATTTCCCCCCCAAAAAGGCCAACGCCCAACTTGAGGAGATAAAAGCAAAAAGTGGAGTTCATTTTCATTATGCTTATGTTTATGATATTTTCTCATATCTTGGCTCTGCTAGGGTTTGTACTTGTGAGGGTTTGAAGGATTCGAACTAGAGGCTCTTGAAGACGAAAACCTCCCTAAGTAACGGCATTCTATAGGTGTGGAAGATCACCCAAAAGTGCCATTTGACGTGGATACACTTAGTGTTCACATATGTGCTTTCATGGAGATGGTATGAGATGATTTCAGAGTTTATTTGGCATATCATTTGAAGACAGTTTATATCCAGTTGATACAAAGGTAGTCTGCAGATTTTGGAGAGGGAGATTAGTGATTTGAAACTGCTGTGCATTCCTCATGCTGGCCTTACTACCCCAGCCAGACCGTACTGCTGAATGTGGGGTTTTGGAGTGAAGTTTGAAGCTGAAACTACTTGCTATACAGTCGCCTAGCCTTGGCAGCCATTTTCAGTCATATTGTAGAGGGTTTTGAAGAGGGTTCAATGATGTTTGCTACTATCTATTCTAGCCATGGCCGTACCATGTCATGAGGGGACGTGGGTATTGTAGAAGACTTATTACATTGCATTTGCAGCTTCATATTTGGTCTTTGTCAAGTGACTAGTGCCTTTATTACTGCTGATATCCATTGTATGAACAATCTTTATCATTCTGTGGAGATTTGAGGCATTTCCAGCCATACCCATTTGCTGGTCCGGTCCCAGCACATGTACCAAGTTGTAAATCTGAACACGGTTATGTAATAGTAATTCATATTTGGCCATTTTATCATCTAGGTAGTTGTTATTTTCTTCATATTTGTTGTACATTTTCTGGGTTTTCATTCTATGCTATATATTGTATGCTTCGGCAACACATCTGCAGGAAAACTGAAAACCCATTCTGCATCTTCTATCTAGTCTATAAGAACACCTCTAAAAAATTAAAAAAACACATAAAAGATCCTTAAAATTTACAAACAGGTACGACACATTACACTCAAGGATGCAATTCAAATGATCTTCAATTTTATTAACAAGTCTTCAACAATTCTCTTCAATCAAGTCTTCAATGCAATCAGCTATGAATGATGTATCAATGATGCTCAATGAATCTTCAAATCTCCAATGAAGCGCAAATGTGAACTCTGTATGAATTCGCCTCCAAGATGTGATTGGGTTTTTGTCCAACACACCACCTCCACAAGGGTTTTTGTTCTTGGAAAGTTCTGCAATACAAATCCCAAGAAAAATGCCGAAGTTGCCAAAACGTTCGTGATGATCAAATGAGCTCTGTCAATCTTCTTTTATACTTGGATCTTCGTTTTTTCTTCGTTGTAGCCGACAAATTCAAATTAAAGATTTGAATTACCTTTTTCTCTCCTTGTCGGCCAAAAACCAATATTTTATTATTTTTTTATTCTCCAAGGTGGCCACCCAAATTCAAAATAATATTTTATTATTTAATTCCTTCTTTCTCCAAGATGAGCACTCCACTTAATAATAATAATAAAATATTATTATTTAACTATTCTCCTTCAATTTTGGCCGCTAGGATTGAAATATTATTTTATTATTTTTATTTTCCTTATTCCACCAAGTGATTCGCCCAAAATCCAAAAATCAATATTTTATTATTTTTTTCGTCCTTTGATAATTAATGTAAAATTACATTAATTCATTTTCCACTTTGCTAGAAATTGGCTGAGCCTTATAAAACATCTTTCCTTTCTCCAAGCCTCTGAACAACATTATCTTCTCCAAGCCATAGCTCAACCGAAATTATTCCCTTGTTTGACGAATTAGCCCACGAGAATGAGGATAGGCTAACCCAGACTCCTCTTTGTGTGATCATGCCGGAAATGGGGACATTACAGTCTTGTACTTGCTGGCTGCATAGTTGGATGTCCATCTTGGATCTATTTTGGACAAAATTAGTTGTATGTAAATGGACCAATATTAGTGTTAAATATATTCTGTAATTTCTGTGTTAAATTCAGCTTCTGGGTATTGTTGTACTCCAATGATTTCACTAGTATATGCAAGCAAACTGTTTGTTAAAATGTCCATTGGAATCCTTGATTATTTTTGGTACAATATTGAATGAATTGTGAACCAAACTGCATGATAAACTGCTCCACCACAAACATACAGAAAAACATTGATAAACGAGCAAAATGCTAAGTGTTTGACGAAATGTAAATGCACTAGAAAACAGAAATTTGTGAGTTTTTGGGCAAAAATCTAGAAGGGGATTTTACACTAAGAAACTGAGAATGTTTAGTTTTAATTTTGATTGTACTAAGGTTTCTTGTAGCTACAAAGGTCTTTGAAGATGCATAAGTAAATGGGAAGTTGGCTCTTGACTATTGACAATCGTTGGTGTTGATTATTGATTGGTTGTTGATCATTGTCTTGTTCTCTGTAAATGGAATGTGGATGCTTGGGGTACATGTTTTATTTGCTTGATAAGAATGTCATTTTGATTTTCCTTGTGGAGATTATGTTGTGTGAAAGTTGGGTTTGGGCCATCATTTGTTTGTGGCTAAGTTACTCACACTTGCTAAGTTAGATCCTATCTAAATTTGTAATGGTTATGGCTACTTGAGAAGTATCCAATGGCAAGTCTCACTAGTTGAGTCATAGGCTCTTGTGGTTCAATCCATCATAGTGTTAAATCAAAATGCTATGACTTATGAGTACTTGTAAGCATCTGGTGTTAGTTCATGGTAAAGATGGTATAATCCGTTGGCCTTCAGTTGGGGATTGGGTTGTTGGTCCTATCTCCCCCATCTGTGCTACAGACTCTTGATTGTTGTCAAGGAGGCATGGAAATTGATGTAACTCAGCAATACAGTAATTCTTAAGTTATTAATAATATAATGAATATGGTGAATGTCTTATTGTACGAATAATCAAAATTTCATATATTTTTAGTCTTTCCTATTTTTTAATTGTTGTTGCCTAAAAAATGGCCTCTTGGAAATGCATCGTCCTATCTCCGTCTTTGAAACTTGGTGGAACATAGGAAAAAAACCCAAGAAAATTAAAAAAAAAATGGAAAAATATGGAAAAAATCGTGAAAAATTAATTGACCTCAGTCTAACCCTAGAAAATAAAAATTGGCAGAAAGGCTAGTTGCCAATAAATGACAATTTTTTTTGCTGATTTTGGTGACTATGGGAATAACTAGTTCAAAATCCTCTTGGGTGATTTAGATACTTAGAGGATGTAATATGCAAACCTAATTTTTATTTTATTTTTGTTAGTATAAAATGTCAATGCAATGTCCAAACACTTTTTGATCACCAAGATCCCGATGTGGGCAAGGTGAGAGCATATGGTGCTTAGGACCACACACTACTCTGAAGATTGCAATACTAGAATGCTCCACAATGGCACATAGGGCGACACACTGACCCTATCTTCACTTCTTTAGTGGAGTGGCCAATGCAACACAAGAATGAACGCACTAGGTAGTTGAACTGACCACATCTACACTTATTCAGTGGAGTGCATGAATGCATTTACAGAATGAAGGCTTGCAAGGCGGCAATGCCGACCTAATCTACATTTCTTCGCCAAACTGGCGTGCATGCAAGCCACTAACAGAATGTCTAAGCTTGCTCAAACTAGAATGGTTGATAGCATCAAGCTTGTTCAATGCCAAATGGGTCAGAAATGAATGCTTTACTAATTGGTGGTAAACCATCCAGTTTTACAATAAGTAAATGCATGTAATAAAGACCACTGACGGTACTACCATCCAGGGTATTACAAAATGTGATTATTTCAACTAAAATAAAACATAGCAATGAGTAATGGCTGCAATAATAATCTTAATATTCTAATTTCAGACTGAAATATACTGCTGCAACAATTAATCACTGTGTAGAGGTACATAAATCCATTCCAAACAATATTAGGGGCATACCCATTAAAGAATTGATCTTGTAGATGAAGGAGGATGCTGAATCAGAACTCAAATACTTAAGATACCTCTGAATTCATTGTAGGACAGGTCTGATGTGAATTTGCACCAGCATGAGGGTTTGTAGATGACATGGTGAAACCCTAACCAGCAAAGTGCTCTCCACAAGAAACTGATTTTGACTTCAAATATTTTAGATTTTTGCTCCATAGAGTGTGGCACCTCCCAACAGCAAGGTAGACTACTAGAAAATGCTGAGAAACCCCTTCAAACAAAATCTTTCTTCCTCAAAAATGGGTGTGCCCTTGCAGCAAATCAAGATGGTATGGCCTCTTGGCTGCTATACTGTACCAAACACCAAACTCTCACCACAAAATGTCAACAAAACATAAACATTTTTTCCATAGACTTCCTCTGAATACATAAAATACTCTGCATAAGAACAAACTTATCCAAATCCCCTGCAACACAATGGGAAATTATTTGCTCTCAACCAAATCTCCAAAATACTAGAAATCATGAAAACTTCACACAACAATCAATGCACAAATCGTTCTACACAATTGCAACTTTTGTATGAAATTGCTCCAATGGATATGAGGGTTTTCAACCCCAAACCCAATATCTTCCTACATTCAACACAAATGTGATTTTTGTATGAAACCACCAAGGCTAGCTAGGAGGGTTTTCGTCTCCAAAACTTGTATCTTCAACAGGGTTTTCGTCCTCAAGAAAATATGAGAAGAACACAAGTTCTCACTCAGAGCAGAAGCAAATGAAATATCATGTCTAACCTCACAAATGAGCTCCAACACTCCTTTATAACTTTTTGGAGTGAATATAATAATACTTTTCTTATTTCCCTCAAAAAACTCCTTTTTGAAAATAAATCATAAACTTATTTTCAAAATAATAATTCTTTTTCATGAGCAAAGTCCCCCATGTGCCTAGCGCCCTTGTAAGCACAACTTAAACACCTTTCGAATGAGTAGTTGCACATAAGTTATCTTTTCCGAATAATACTTTTTTAAGACAACTTAAGCAATAATCATTTAATTATTTAATTATCCACCCAAGTTGTGGAAACCATCTGAAGAATGTAATGTCCCCTTCTAGTAAGCCAAAAATTTTCACAACCTTGCACAATTTCAACTTAGTAAAAGAGAACATTAGTATTCAATTCTCCTTATATTTCAGCATATTACCATTAAGGCTAATGCACATTTATCCATATCAATATCAAAATTCTTATACTTTCACTTTGCCACAAATATAACCTTTTATGTAATGTTGGACTGCTTGTAATGGATGTTGATCCTTTGATAATGTTATCAATATTTTCTTCAACTAGAGGTAGCAATTATATATAGATGCTGATATGTTTATCCTTGTTAATTAGGCTGTCTTGTTAATACCAATCACTTATTCTTCTGCAGATCTGAATTTATTATGCAGTTCTGATTTTATACTTAATGCTGAGTGCTGCTCCAATATTTATGTTGGCTGAAAGATATTCTAAATTGATAAATTCCCAAATATCTTGCTGGCTGCCCAACTTCCTACTTATTGTTGTTGCCTTATCAATCAACTTCCACAATGCCTTTATTCCTTCTATGCTCACTGTTATTTCTGTATATTTTTATCTGTCCTTTTCTTGTTGTTCGCTGCCTAACTTACCCCCTCCTCCTTGTGGAAGAATAACTATTAATAGTTATATGTCTAGAGGGTTACTTTGGCCAATGGTCATTACTTTTCAAAGGTATCGATTACCTTTTAATTAATAAAGTTATTTGCTGACTATAGAGTGATCATAGCTGCATTCCTTAAAAGGCCCGATCATATTAAGACTTTGACTTATATTCAAAGTCATTTTTAATTCTAAGTTTTATAATAATATTTAATAATAATTAATATCCACATTTATATTAATAATTATACATTGTAATAATATTTAATTTAATATTTATATTATACTTATTATAAATATTGTTTGATATTTATTATTATAATTTATATCTATATCTATATTATATTTATAAATATATATTATATTTAAAATCGTATATTATATTTATATATATATATATATATATATGTCATATCTTAATATTATATTATTATAATTATAATAATATTAAAATTGATAATATTATTCACATTTATACCATAATGGTATTTAATAATATTATTTAATATTAATATCATAATTTTTCAGTCTAATGATGTTTAAATCTTTAATTTAAACAATGCCTTAATATTGGGACATGACAAAGAAACCAAATATGAATTTCTAATCATACCATAATGCTCTAGAGGGCCAAGTATGACAATCCAAACCAACTTGGCGTTAATCTAAAAATAGCCTGCATCTCCAAGAAGTGTGGAGAGCTCCCAGAAGGGTGGAATTGCATTCTGGAAGAAACACGGGACTCATCAAGATCTCCTGAACTCACTGCCACTATCAGGTATCTAACCTGACAAATCATATGTTCTCCAAGAAGTGTGGAGTGCTCTCAGAGATAGAATCACACTCAGAAAGTGTCATTGGGCTCATGATGGCTTCCTGAACTCACTGTCATGAATAAAACTGCTGCTAGAACAATCTTGTGCTCTCCAAGAAAGCTGGAGTTCTCCCTTACACCATCAATTAGCCTACGGAAAACTCAACAGGTTATGTGCAAAATGGGGACATTACAAAGGACTTCACTATTTTTGAAAATGGCTCCTTGCGATGGGTTCATCTGTGGTTTAAATCCTCTATAGGTGACATGATTTGACTGCAGCTGACATATCTCATATAAGACAAAATAGTAGGGGTTACACTCCACATGAAGTTTTCACAAGTCTCTTCTTTAGCTTTTCAGGATCTGACTCATTTGGGCTTCTTGTCGGGCATTACTCATGAATCTATTACCCTCTTAAAAACAGGATTTGGGGGTACCTCGCAGTTGATTGTGATCGTAATTGTGCTAATTTGCTACAGTCAAGTGGTCTTTGATATGTTTAAGTGGAATTGGGAGGTACAGAGAATAGTGGCAGTGCTATATGGGTGTTTTGGCATTGCAACTTTGTGTAAGATGTCCAGGAAGGCCTCTTGTAGGCAGTAAGCCTGTAAAACCAGCTTGAAGAGGGCGATCGAGGAGGGAACAACTCATTCTTCTGGAGTTTTCACACACCTTGGCTTTCTCTAGGTCATTTCTTGTGTTATTATTGCATGCCATGATATGTTTGCTCTATAGTTCACTTGGTTATAATGCTTTATTTATTTGCACACAAGACTATTTAAAACTTAAGGCTTCAGCTCAGTTTTGCAAGCACATTTCTATTTAAAAACAGCAAGTATGACAGTTGAGACTGGATTGGGATAGCTAAGACCCATGTTGGTGAGGCATGGTGTGGAATATTCACATTGTTTATGGATTAGCTGATCATTTAGGAGGCTAATTTCCTTTTTTAATCTGGTATAAGATTTTATCTAAATTGATTGCCTCATTGCTCAAGCCAATCCTTTTTAAGTCCTCATTTTCTGCTTTTGTACGGAGCTGTCCAAGAAGTTATACACTTGCTACATGTACAGAAATGGCAAGGGATCTCGATAAAAAATTGATATCTCCAAGGCTTTTGATGGATGCTTTTGGAAACTTATAGAACAGTCCCTCAAAGCATTTGGTTTCAACGAACAGGTCATAAGGTGGATAAACAACTTCATTACCACTCTTATGGTCTACATCTCAATGAATGGAACTACAAGTACACCTTTTACCCCCTCAAGATGATTACGTCAACATGATCCTTTAACCTCACATCTCCTCTTGATCACATTTTACTGTGAATATTAGATTAAGAATCAGAAATCTAAAATTTAGATTCACGGGATTAACTTTACATTACCAGACATGGGCTTATAAAGCCATTTCTTTTCAACCACTCTGGTAACTATCAAATACCTATAAAACAACTAACTAAAAACTACCCAACCACATTCAACAATTAACCAACACTTAACATGTTAACATATATGACACTTTGGATCATATAAAGCCAACAAGATCTATAGGTGCTGTTGGTACAATAGTTAAATTGTTTATGTTTCTTTTATTGTTTTTGGATGCTATGGTCTTATATAATCCCTGAGATTCAGATGATGTACCAACTTCAAGCTTAAAGAGCAGTGATAGATATAGCTGCTCACAATTTTATTTTAAATATAATGCCCTTGAACTTTTCTAGAAAGAAAAAGTGACTCAGTACATAAATTTAATTGAGTGATTTTTTAGTTTTGTTTGTCAACTTTGTCTAACATTCAATTTATTTGTGATTATGCAGGCAGGTCGACTAAAAGATGCTATGACACATATATATCAAAAATTACAGGTATTTTTTATTTATTTTATAACTCAAATTTTTATTAATTGATATATGTTTGTTTTTTGAATCACTAAATTGAAGGACTTGGGGCTCTCACCCATTACATACATACATACATACATACATATGCACACTCTATTATCAGGGTGCCTATTACGTAGAACTCAGTTTGAAAATCTGAGACAGAAATTATAAAAATCCCAGACATTGGCGGAACTTGCTAGAACATCTTCAACCTGCTCTAAACACTGACAATCTATAAGCTAGAAACACTATCAGACTATTAACATATATTATTTCCATTTTGATAATCAACATTTATGAACCTGGAAGAGACCGATCTGTGCTGGTGTTTAACCAGTCCTGCCTGCTGGATGAGAAACCTGACTGCTTTCACCACTTTCTCCATGTTGAAATGTTCTAGGTTGGAAGAGGCCTTGTATCCTGAACTCAATTCAAACGCGTCCATTTTGGGGGAATATGTCCCCTCCTTGCTGCTCAGGGGGTCTTGAATGTTGGTCACTTCACCCTTGAGTGCTTGTAGACGTATCACCACCTCCCTAAAGAGTGCCCATAGATGCTAGACTAAAGGGTAGGTGTAAGCTGGCGGCATTGATTAACATGGTTCCATTGTAATCACGAAAGGGATAAGGGGATGTCATCCCAAAATGGTTAAGTCCTTGCCAAGAGTTGATATTAACATTAACCTTTAAATCCTCCTTATCATCAACCCCGTGGTTTGACAAGAAGTCTGGCACCTTGTTGGTTTCTGTATAACAATGTTTGTTGGAGGGTGAAAGATTTGAGTGAATCCAAAATTGGCCAAGCAATCGTTTAAAATATTGCCATTTTTCCAAATGGTTGATCATCTATTTCTTAAGGCTAGAATGATCACCATTGAGTCCCCCTCCAAAATGATCAAGTTGATGTCACTTGTCCGAATTAGTTAGAGGCCAAGAACCAATGTTGAAGCCTTGGCTTCGTTATTAGTCTTGAGCATGAGTTTTCTTGAAGCAGCCTTTTGACTAAATTGCCTTTTGAGTCTTTCATAACACACCTAGCCCCGAGGAATTTGTTAGAGTTTGCCATAAACAACAAATCTACCTTGGACCTAATGTTTATGAGCTAATCAGAAATCTAGATGAACAATAAAGATATTTTATTCAATATAATGGAGCTTGATTTACAAAGAGTAACATACCTTGGGTGCATGAATCAAGAAGATGACATATCCAAGAGGTCAGACTTTAATTTCTAGTCGCTCCTAATCAGGAGGGGAGTTAACTCACTCTAACAAGCATGATAGATGGAGTAGAACTCAATCTAGACAAGATAGTGTCAATCAAGTCCATAAATCAAAGCGCATGACTGATTGACACAACTGTCTAAGTGTGATTAAATACAGTGAATAAATAAAATATCAATGTTAATTATTCTAGCCTAGTGAATTAACATGAGCCTAGACCAGTGACAATATTTTATTAACACCCTTCCTTAATTACAACTTAGCAAGCTAAAAAAATAATTATGGGTCCCAACAACTAGGCCTGATCAGGTACCCATGTACAATGATAAGCCCCCCCAAAGAGAGAATGAATACCACCCCCGCCCCCCCCCAAAGAGAGAATGAAGAGATACTAGATAGTTGCCCCCTGGCCTCAAATGTGATGCCTCTTGTGCTAATAGTGAATGCTTGACACTAATTGATCAAGAACATCTAAAAGTGAACGTATAAGGTCTTCCCATTTTTGAAAGGACTATGTGGGAAGAAAATACAAAATACGTCTTTGGTAACTACACAACCGTCTCCAAGGGGTGATGAGATCAGATGTCCTAGGCCTAATTGAAAAGAATGACTACTCAAGACTAGGTGGAAAGTGATGTAAAACATGTGCGAAGGAAGTAATGTATGGATGTGGAATCTCGGTGCATGCCATATGGCTACACTACTCATTCCACGAGATGCCTTGCTACGAAGAATCTTTGGAAGCCCTCGGTGAAGTGGCTTTGAAATTTGTAGAAACAATATGTAAATGTCATGTCCTGTTTTTCTTAGAATTAAAAATTAATAATATTGGTCCCGGTCTCTTTGTATTATAGGTACTATGTAACGTTTTAAGAAGTGTTCTTCTTTAACACTTTATTCAAATGTAGTTCTAAAAGGTACATATTGATGTAATTAAAAAAATATTTTTAAATACTTGGAAAAAAAAAATTATATAAATGAAGGGGCCCAAAAAGGGCAACTATAAAAGAAAGGCAAAGGCATCAAAAAATAATTCGATTATCCAATTTGTCATTCTTGATTGTTTCTTCCAATATGGAGATTTCTTATGCGTTCAAGGACGCAAATCTTTGGTGTAGGTGATCGGATGAAAACCCTTCGGTTTCCATCACGACCTTGAGGACGAAAACGCTCTTGTTATTCGGAGGCAGTTCCAATTACGACATTGTGATTGCACAGAAACAATTTGTATTTGCAAGAAAATTAGCGACACTGTGAAGATTGCAAATTTCAGTATTTAGCAGATTTGAAGGTTTTAGTGGGTTTTCCTGTTTGCATTTCAAATTTGTGGATTCAGTTGATGTAAATGCATATCAAAGCTTGTTCATGATCCAATTAATAGCATCAAATCGAATATCAATTTGTAAGCTGTCATTCATTGCAAGTATTATATATTACATTCATCTATAAGCACAAATTTGTTGTGACTTCTATGTGTTGGGCTGTTCATCATCTCTATTTATTGGAATTTCTCAGCAAAAAAGGAAATTACTAAATAAATTATTCGTAGATCTTTTATCTTTAGCTTGCAGCAAAAAATGATATTCTATGATGTATTGTATAACTTTACCTTAGCACTATGGCATCGATATTAATGTTAGTAGAAATAATATTTTTGTAGACTTGCTTAACACATGTTAGAGCCAGTAAATGAGTCGTAGCACATAACATCGATATCCTATAAAGAGTCATGGCTTCTTGACCAAAGTGAATTCTTGTTGCCAAAGGCATTTCTATTTCCAATTAATCGACTTTAGTATATGTGTTGCATGTTTTACTTTGGTCTTGGAATAAATGGTTTGTGAAGGAGTATTTTTGTTAACTGATTGATACTTGCCACCCCAACTACCCTTATAAATATAATATTGACTGACCTTTACATTCCAATCAGTTAGAATGGACCTCGTCATGAAAGAACCAACTGGAAAGTATTCAACCTTGTGTAAACTGGTTTGTGATGATATTATCTGCTGCTGTATACAAGGATATTAATATTATTTGAAGGAGCATGTTAGATGTGGTTGGCTACCTTTTCCAATGCAATATATTTCTTTTGCTGCTAAAGACAAAGTCTCCTTAACTCTTGTTTGCCGAGTCACCAATTTGGTCGAGAGCTACAAATACAAGTGACCACTTATGAGCTAAGTTGCCAAATCGGCCTATTACCCGATTGATTTCGGGTACAGTATGTCCCGGAATCGGGTATGGATTAGAATCCTTTCGGAATTGAACGGGGTTCTTGTATTCATAGAGGGAAACGATTCTACTGTTCATTGGCCGATTCTAGATGAATCCAATGTTGATGTGGTGCTTCGAGGAGGATTTCGATGCGATTCCATTGATGGGCACAATTTTCGTGACTTTTCTTTTGTTTTTTTAATTCCAAAAAGCCTTAGCTGTCTTATTTCAACCCTAAAAGCAACAAACTAACTTATTTTCAACATCTAACACAAAAGAGAAAATGACGTCGGAACAAAACTCATGAAAGTTGAAGAGGGAAAAAGATAATACGTCACTGTTCCTTCGCCCTCAATGCGATGTTGTTCAGTTGCACGATTATACCAGATAAAACAAATTTTAAATATTGTTTTAAAATTTCAAAACTATTTTCATTACCCGATTTTCATTTAACTTTGCAATTTGATTCTTCAAATATTCAATATGTTTATACCTTTATAAATTATAACTTATAACCTAAGTAAGACTCCTTAGTATTATTTATTTGTTTGATATTTCCATACAATTTTGATTTCCTATATGGGTTTTACCGTTTTTACTTTTTAAATTTAATTTTATAAATACACAGTTATACATATAAATATACATTAAATGTGTATTTAGAAAATTAAAATAATTGTGTTATTATTAGCTATATAACTATAAGTATCTAGTATTTTAATTTATTAATTATTATTATTTTAAATTAAATTCTATATTGTTTAATAGTTAATATTAACTCTATATTTGAATTTATATTGTATATTTGATATTATAAAATTTAAATTTAAAAATAGAAACTTGTATTACATATGCATGATATGTTGTATTCTGAATTTAATGCTTGTTTTTAGGCTGCAAATATGTATATATTTATGTTTTTATTGTTTTTTACGTTTTTTTGTACGGACATACCCAAACGTTCCTAGCCCCAATTTTTTTGCCATATTGTACCCACGTACTCGTACCCGATTCAACAACTTTGCTTATGAGCGCATAGGATTAATGATATTTTTATCGCACTATATTGAACCGTTGGGAGAACGGAAAGTTGGCTTGACACTCTATTTTATTTGTAATTTTGGCTAGTGACATTTTATATTATTTTTATAAAGCCAAAAATAATGTTATTTTAGCCAAGGCAAAAATCAAGGGCTTGGAAAATGAAAAGTGGGAAAATAAATAAAATGTAATTTTTTATTTATTTATTTTCCGCAATGGGAAATCGATGCCAAGGGAAAAAAAGAAAACAAAAAAAATTAAAATATTATTTTTCAAGGAAAAAATCGACGCTCAAGGAGAAATGAAAAAAATAATAAAAAATATTATTTTTGCAAGAAAATAGGCGCCTATGGGAATAAAAACAAAAATAATAAAATAATATTATTTTATTATTTTATGGATGAGGCGTCTAAGGTGGATAGGTGAAAATTATTTAATAAATATCAAATTGAAGATTTGATATTGACAGTGGACTTGAAAATTGATTATATTATTTCTAATTGGGTCGTCCAAGGATAATAGTATAAAAGAGGTCATTGGCATCTTTTTTGACATCTTTGATCATTTGATATTTTGCATATTGAGCATTTGCTCTTGACTGAAAGTGATTTTCAGTTGGTTCAAGGACGAAAACCCTTGAATGTTTGTGGTTTGGATGAAAACCCAATCCACCATGAGAGATGGATTCATGTGGAGTTCATCATTGAGTGTAACCAATGGTTTTTGATGGATAATTTGTTTCAATCAGCTAGGGTTTGAAGTTTGTTATTTAGATTTGGTTCTTATTTTGGCACATTTTCATTAATAAATGCTTGGAGAGGGTTTCTAGGTGGATCGCTTGGCAAAGAAGGGCATATTTGGTGAATTTCATCATTCGTACATTTTTTGATTTTTATGACAGCAGTCTGAATTTTGATATTAGTTGCAGATCTGAGGAGTTTTTGGCAATTACATTGAGGTTTCATGATCCACTTTGCATCGTAACGCTAATGGCTTCAATTTGGTGCATGGCTGTTTGAATTTGGAGGGTTTTCTTGGCATTTGGCACTAGGGTTTTGTGATCAGCAGCAGATACAAGTTTATAACAGCGATCAGACATTGGTTTTGCCTCCTATTCTTCATCATCAATCATCTCTAGCAAGGCGTCAATCATTGGGTGTTATCATCTTTGCATTGTACTAGGGTTTGATCACTATTTGAGGCATTTATGTATATCATTGAAGGTCTGATTTGAAATCAGTCATGGCTGTTATGTAACCAGCACTCATCTATGTATTTGATTCATGCCATTTCATGATCCGGGTATGTGAGTAAAGAAACCAATTTTATATCTTCAATTTGAAATTGCATTTCCAACTGTTCTATCTATGTTGTGGTTGTCATTTGTTGTAATATGAATGTTATATTTGCACCTTTCCATCTTTATGTCATATACAACTTGCATGTGAAAACAAATCATCAAAAGCTCAAGTAAAACAACAGAAAAACAAATCATCAAAAGCTCAAGTAAAACAACAGAAAAACAAATCAGAAAATTCAAGACAGCAAAGGAAAAATTTTGGTTTAGATAAGACATGTTTCTTACACGCATGTAGGAAGGTATTTGCAAATAGCTAAAAGGGGCAATATTTTTTCTTGTGACAAATATAGTCAAATTTATAGTCAAAATTCGTTTCTAGGGCCCCTTGAGCACAATGGTATTGTCAAAAATTGCTTAGGACACTTCGAAAAAGAAATCCTGCACAAAAATAAAGAAAACTCTTGTTCTTGTTTGCAAGCTTCCACTTGTCAGATCTACATAGATCAAGAACTTATCCTAGCTAATTTAACTATTCTAGACACAATGGTAAGCTCAAATTAGCTCCACCATTCACCACATACGCTAGAAGATTAAGTCTATATGCTCCCAAAATCTAGAAATGGACTAACCTTATGACATCATGGCTGTAATATCCATGTTAGAATTTGCCATAAACAACAAATCTACCTAGGACTTAATGTCTATGGCTAATCACAAACCTAGATGAAGAATAAAGATATTTTTTTCAATATAATAGAGCTTAATTTACAAAGAGTAACATACAAATATATAGGCCTCTTGGATGCATGAATCAAGGAGATGACATGTCCAAGAGGTCAAAGTTTAACTCTTAGTCACTCCCAATTAGGAGAGTTAACTCGTAACTAATTAGCATGATAGATGGAGTATAAGTCAACATAGACTAGATAAAAGTCAATTAGGTTTGTAAATCAAGGCACATGATTGGGTGACACAACTACCTAAGTATGCTTAAATAGAGTGAATAATAAAATATAATTGGTAAGTATTCTAGCCTAGTGAACTAATGTGAACCTGAACTAATGACAATATTTTATTACTCTAACAAATCCATTTAATCAAATCCCTCTTATGACAATGGTTTACCCTAGAGATTCCACCAATGGAGGGAAGGCTTAAACTCCCTCAGATTTTCAGCATATCCTTGTCCCAAGATGAAAAGCGACATTTTTTTGAGACTTTTTGGATACGTTGCTCGTTACTAGTTCAGAGATAGCAATATCCAATCTAACAAGGAAGGTATCTTAGGCAAGGGGTATGTTTTGAAAAATCCACCTATACCTCCTCCTAGATTGTTGGCATGTGCGTCCATCGCACCCAGTGATGTTTCGTGACATGGACTAACCGCCTCTCATGGATCATAACTTTGGTGATTGTAGCAAAGATTAACGTCTGCAGGTTTTGGTCTAATGGCAGTTACGGTCCAACAAATTGGTATCAGAGCCAGTGGTCTCGAGTTCGAAATTCCCCAGGTAATGCTAGGGGGGAGATTGTTGGCATGTGCGTCCAATGCTCCCCGTGATGTTTCATGACATGGACTAACCGCCTCTCATGGATCATAACTCCGGCGATTGTAGCGGAGATTTAACGCTTGCGGGTTTTGGTCTAACGACAATCGTGGTCCAACAAATTGGTAAAATTATGGGTTGGCATCAATGACAAAGTGGGAGATTGTTGGAAATATTGTCATTGATGTCAAAGGAGTCTTCACCGAAGTCATCTTACAAAGTAGCAGGAGTTGCGAAACAGCCAAAGGAAGTTGAGTTGACTAGCAAGGAAAGAGATGCCAAAGCAATATAGTTATAGAGAATGTATTGAAGATTGTACAAGCAACTGCTCGTAGAGTTCTAAATAATCTTGTAATTTTTGATTTGGAATCAGGCTTGACAAGAATAGTATCTAAGGGAAGAGCTTTCTGATGATAGAGATATAGATCCAGTAGAAAACTTAGACCCTACAAGAATTACATAGGTTTTTTTGTGTGATAATATTGAAAGTATTAACTTCATGATGATATAATATTGATTGCTAGATAACACAATGTCTTGGTGGAACTATCTACAACACAATAAGGATTGCCAATGTTCTTGGTGGAAATATCTACAACAACATTAGTCTTAGTTTAATGCTTGTAGTGAAGATATGGATTAAGGAGAATTCAAAGTCATTTTATGCAAGGCGAAGTATCAGTTATATGTGTGCTACTACAACAGAAAGTTTTGAGGAGGTAGTTGGCAATCATGTAGAGGTGGTGAAATTCTGTGAGAATATATTGTGTCGGAAGCCCTTGAATGGAAGAGAGTTGTGGGTGATAAGTTAGAGGCACCATTTGGTGACACAAGCCCAGAAGATGTTGTGCCTTGCTTTGCATTATCAAGGAATGATTCTTATGTTATGTCAGCCTCAAGTGGAAAGGTTTTCTCTATGATGACGTTCAAGACAACGATGACATTCATGGCACCACCTCCAGGAGCAACGTTCCTTGCTTTTCATCCTCAAGACAATAACATAATTACTATTGGAACGTGTAGTAACCCACCCCCTTATAGTTTTATGTGGTTTAGTTGAACCTGGTGCGTTTTGGTGTTTTTGCATTTGACATAGAACTTGCATGTATTAATTTTTCAGAATATAACATGAAATAGCAATATCCAGTTGTTCATTTTCAATAGAAATGCAATGTATAATAGTAAAATGTAATACCCATGTAAAGATAAGCAAAGTAGATCAAACAATGGACATACCCATTTGCTGTTATGTTGATATCAGTCTGAAAATGGACTGTTACAGCAGATTGTGATGTACAAGCTCCTTCCGAATCATGCAAACTCAGACTATTACAAATATACAAGAGAAATCAGCAAAGAATATAGTTTTTGTGCCTTAAATGATAGCTAGAAACCCCAAATCCAAACGCTGGTCTTCACAAGCTGACCCACGTTCCTCTATGGTAATGCTGTACGGCCTGTAGATGAGGAGCAGCAACAAATACTATAAAAAATGCTTCCAAACACTGCTGTAAACTCTGTATTGAGACTGCACAAGACCCACGCCCAGCTGGGTAAGAAACTCCAACACAAACTCCTCCTCAAAACACTATATCATCTTCTATATGGTACGACCTTGCCTGGGGAAGGTACGGCCTGTTGGAGTGGCTATAACCACAACAAATAACCTCCAAATCTCTGTCTAAAGCTTGCAATCCATCCTCAGATATTATCCAACAATTACCATGTCAATAAACTCAAGATATCTCAATGAAAATCACTCCGCGACAAGTATGCAATCAACCATTGAAGCACAATTGTGACCTCTAAAATAAGATCACCACAAACACTCTAGAGATGTCTTTCAACCCCGCAGGTGCTCAAACCAATGAAGGGTTTCGTCTTCACAGGTTGTTGATTCAAACCATAGCAGAACCAGAGAACAAAGCTCATTTGAAGAAAATATGTAATGGTAGTGAAGAATGACTTCACTTCTTTCTTTTATTCCTTACTTGCCTCCAAATGCCACTTTTGGGCAGATTTTTATATTTTAATATTTCTTTCCATATGCCTTGGGTGCTCATTTCCTTAAGACATGACTTTATGACTTTATTCATATTAATATTCATTAAGTTCCCATAATATAATAAAGTCACTTTATTAAAAGATACACTAAGTTATATATTCAATTTAACTTAGATATATCGATTAATAAATAATAATTCAAACGGTCTCTACAGGTGAGTTCCATAGTACCGCTGAGTTGGCCAATAGAATAAAGACTAATTTCAAGACTGTTGCATCGACTCACACTGAGTCCTGTGAGCTACTGCTAAAAATAGTAAGTTCGGCCAAATGGCCCAAACTCACTCCAGAAAGTGCCAGATGATACAACCCGCCAAAAGATGTCCAAGTCATCCCTCCAGAAGCGCTGACTGAGCCTCGAAGAACTAAGTCACCGTGGGTCCCCTAACCACCCCTTGTTAGCCTATGGGAACCCCAAGTAGTAGACTAACCTTATGTGCTGTGTTGCTTAGGAAGGGGACATTACAATCCACCCTCCCCAAAATCGCTTGCCCACAAGCAATTTCAATTCTGGATGTTGTAAGATCTGCTCATTCTCCCATGTCGCATTCTCTACCGGCAAATTCTTCCACTTCACCAAGTACTCTCTGATAACCCTCTTTCGCAAGGTGCGCTCTCTGGTGTCAATAATGGCCTCAAGAACAAGAATCAACTTATGCTCCTCATCTATAGGGTTTAACTTAGTGGAAGGTATCACATTGTGTTCCAATGCCTTCTTGAGGTGAGACATGTTGAAAACATTATGCACTCTGCTTTCCGCTAGTAACTCTAACTCATAAGCCACCTCTCCTATTCTCCTGGACACCCTGAAAGGTCCATAATATCGTGGCTTAAGTTTCTCTGCACCACTTTTTTTGAGAGTGGATTGTCTGTAAGGTTGCAACATTAAATAAACCATGTCACCCACCTCAAAAGAATGATCAACCTTGTGCTGATCTGCATATTGTTTCTGCTGGTTCTGCACCTTCTGGATGTTCTACTTCAAGGATTCATGATGTCTTAGCTTTCCTGTAGCAAGTCTTTGGCCTTAGGCACTCTATTGTCCCTGAATAACATCTCTAGGAAGTTAGGAGCCTCATAACCATAGAGAGCCATAAATGGTGACATTTGAATGGACATGTCTTAAGTAGTGTTGTAGCAGTACTCTCCCAAATACAACCACTTAACCCATGCCTTCTGCTGCCCTGCAATATAATTGCGGAGGTATCCTTCCACCCACTTGTTAACAATTTCCATCTGCTCATCTGTCTGTGGGTGATAGCTGGTGTTGGGAGTGAGTTCAGTCCCATTCAATCTAAAGAGCTCCTGCTAGAAGTGACTCATGAACTTGTTGTCTCTGTCACTAACTATGCTCCTTGACAGCCCATGTAATATGAATACCTCCCTGAAGAACAGATCTGCAATCTGTGCTGCTATAAATGTGGTTGAAATCACAAAGAAATGAGCGAATTTCGTTAACCTATCAACCACAACATAGATACAGTCCTTGCCTTGGGTCTTGGCCAAGCTCGTGATGAAGTCCATAGAAATACATTCCCATTTTTTATTAGGAATGGGTAGGGACTGTAATAGACCAGCTGGAAAAGAATGCCCTTGTTTGTTCTGTTGGCAAGTGGGGCACTTGCAACACTTCTATTTTGAGCCCTTTCCATGTAAACCGCTCTTGGATCTGTCTATATGTTTTGAAGTATCCCGGGTGACCAGCTATAGGAACATCGTGGAAAGCTCTCATAACCTTCTTCTTCATCGTTGATCCTGGTACCAACAAGATCCTCCCCTTGTAAATGATTAGATCATTTACAACTGTATATCTGTTATCCTGGGTAGTACCATCAATTATACCTGTGGCCCACTTGTCCTTTGCATATTGTGTTGATATCCACTCTCTCCAATCAACTATGATTTCTCCTAAGGAACACAAGTGTGGTCTTCAAGATAGGGCATCAACTACAATATTCTTTTTTCATTTGACATAAACTATGTCAAAGTCGTAGGCTTGCAACTTGCTAACCCACTTCTGCTGCTTGTCATTGAGGTCACGCTGGTTAAGGAAATGTTTGAGGTTGTTGTGATTTGTTTTCACCACGAACTTACCTGCCACTAAATACTGTCTGAATTTAGCCAAAGCATGCATTATGGCTAACATTTCCTTATCATAAATGCTATAACCTCTCTCTGCACCCCTGAGTTTCCTACTCTTGAAAGCAATCGGGTGCTTATCATGCATCAGTACTGCTCCTATGCCTTCCCCCTGAGGCATCACACTCAAGCTTGAAAGGCTTGGTAAAATCTGGTCTGGCCAATACTGGGCAATAACTCATAATCTGCTTGAACCTGTCAAAACACTGTTGTGCCTTGTTAGTCCAAACAAATGCCCCCTTCTTCGTCAAATCTATCAATGGTGCAGCACTTTGTGAAAACCCCTTGATGAATCGACTGTAGAACCCACATAAACCAAAGAATCCCTTGAGCTGTGAGAGATTTGTGGGTGGTGGCCAATCAACAATAGCTCGGATCTTATTTGGGTCCACTCTGACTCCATCAGCACTGATGATATGACCCAGATAAAGTAGCATAGTCATGCCAAATTCATATTTCAACTCTTTGCAATATAGTGACTCTCTCTCCAAAATACTCAATACCTCCTCTAGATGCTGGAGGTGCTCCTCCCAAGTTCTGCTGAAAATCAATATGTCATCAAAGAATACGAGGACAAACTTCCTCAACTGCTCTCTAAAAACCCTGTTCATACAAGATTGGAAAGTAGCTGGAGCATTGGTCAACCCGAAAGGCATAACCAAGAACTTGAAATGCCCATAATGGCAATGGAAGGCTGTCTTTTCCACATCCTCTTCTCTAACCCGAATCTGATGATAGTTAGATCTCAAGTTGATCTTAGAGAAGTAACATGCCCCATGTAGCTCATCAATGAGCTCATCTATACACTGAATGGGAACCTGTTCTTAATAGTTTTCTTATATAGGGACCTGTAATCGATACACATCCTTAGCATGCCATCTTTTTTCTTGACCAAAACAACTGCAGAGGCAAAGGTTCTAATGTGCACCATCTCGAGATGCTCCTTGATCATCTTCTCTATCTCATCCTTCAACCTCTTCGGATGTTTGTAGGGAGTAATGATAACCGGCTTGGCTCCCTCCTCTAGCTCAATCATGTGCTCTATGCCTCTATCAAGAGGCCTCCCTGTGGTATACTGTTGAATACCTTGGTGTGCTTGGTTATCAACTTCTGAATGTTGGGGTGATAGCTTTGTTTCGGCTGCTCAGTAGTTGTAGGCATAATAACACATTCGGCTGCCCACTCCACCTGATCATCCTTGAGTAACCTTTTCATCCTCCTACGAGATCACTCTAAGTCCACCATCTGACATTCCCTTGAGCACATGTTTCTTCCCATCTACCTTGAATTTCATCTCCATGGTCCGTAAATTGAGATAGAATTCTCCAATTGCATGAAGCCACTTCATGCCAAGAACTACGTCCATATCTCCCATGCTGAACACATAATACTCAGCTTGGAACTCATAGTCTCTTAACTTAATAGTTAAGTTTGGGATTCGCCTTTTGCAAGTAATGACAAAACCATCCGCTACCTAGACTTTGAATCCCTCAAATTCCTCCGTTTTCAGTCTCCTTGCCACAAGACCCTCATTGATGAAATTGTGAATAGCCCCTGTGTCAAGAAGCGTGGTCACTCTCTGTCCCTCCAAGACTCCTCGAATCTTGAAAGAACCTTCTTTTTGAATAGCAGAAAGGTGGGGCTGTGGGTCTATTATCATCCTGCTCACCCTATAACTCTTCTGCTACACTATCCACCTCACTATCCTCCGAATTAGTGTGCTGGTCTGATTTTTCTAATGCGGTCTCCTCGGCTGTATAGTATTCAATTTGTTTCACTTGCCCCTTCATAGAGCACTTATGGTTGGGGTCCCATGGACCCTTGCATTTGAAACACAACTTCTTCCTCCTATACTCATTTAGTGCATCATCATGAAGTCTAGTGGCTGGTTTCTTGTGTTGGTCTATGTCTCGATGATGGTATTTCTTGTCCTTCTTGGGAGGAAATGATTTAGAGACGAATTTTCTTTTTGGAACAACAAACTCCATACTCCGCGCTTTCTTAATGGTCTCCTGTAATGTAGGTGGATCGAAAGCCTTTACCCACCCTCTAAGTGGTTCCATTAATCCTTCACTAAATAGGAGTACAAGTCTCCTCTCTGAAATACTAGGAACCATAATTGAGAATCTCTAAAACTTAGTGATGTAGGACTCAAGTGACCCGTATTGTTTCAACTATGCAAGTTCTCTGATTGCAGTGCTGGATCCTTATTGAAAAACCTCTTTGTCAACCTGTTAGTAAACTCATTATATGTAGTGATCAAATTATGGCCCAAGGTGACCAACGCGTGGTACCACCACTTGTGCTGCCCTGTCTAGATGTATGGTAGCAAAATTAAGTGCTTCAGCTTCTGGCATAGGTTTAAGTGTCAGGTAGTTATCTAACTTCTGCACCCATGCTCTAGCTGTCATTTTGCCACTACCATCGGAATGCTCCAAAGAGACTTTACCAAAGGCATGCTGATAATCCCTGTTAGCCCATTGTGCCCTGTAATCTGTTCTGCCACCCATACTTGCTCTCTATCTTTTTTGGTTCATATACTGCTCCAAAGACAACATCTCCCTAATCTCAGTAGGGAGAGTCATGTACTCTACATGGTGCAATTTGACCTCCTCGGCCATAGGAATTTGTACCTCATGCTTATGTATCACTGGCGCCTCCTCTTTGCGTGGAAAGGTAGGCTAAAGCGGTCTAGGGATTGATCCTGGGGTAGTCCTAGTGCTGCGTCCACTACCGTGAACAGCATGTTGGTGATTATTATCATTCGAACCACTTGCCTCGCCATCATTTGCTGCATGTGGTTGAGGTGTTGGGTTACCCTGGTTCATTTTTGCTAACAGCTGTGACATCATATCTAGCATAATATCGAATTTCCTTTCTGTTTTAGAGTTAGGGCTCTTCGGCTGTTCTATTCTCTTGTTTTTGTCCACCATATGCCTTGAGATACTATCACTGTCACTGGATGAATTTCTGTTCATACCCAAGATACCTGATATGGTTTCTCCTTCTGGAACCTGTGGTGGCTGCCACTGATGGGTATCTTTGGTGGACTTGTTTCCAAACACTCATGAACAATGTTCAACAATGTTTAGTCTATCATCGGGTCGTCGTAGGCTAATAATGGTGTTTAGAGAGCCAGTGTTGGTGTTGCTAGCTCCTTAGTTGGTAGTTGGCAGTGGTCAGTGGCAGTTTGGGTGCCTTGTGGCATACTTATTATTTTTAGTAAGTTTGGGTTCGGTGCCAGATTGGGATTTTCAATCTTGGAGATGGAGCGTCTTGTCAAGACCTTTCCGGTGAGCTATAGATCACTGAATTTCGAGTTTGTCTTGGTTTTTATTTTAAAGTCCGAAGTTATATAATATTTATTTGACGGGACTTTAATAAAATGTCATGTGATTTTATAATATAATTTTAAGTCATAACTTAAAAAGTGGTTCCCCTAGGAGATGGGCGCCCATGGGAGACATAAGGGGATAAATAATAAAATGAAATAAATAAAATAACTCCTCATTCTTGGCCGTTGGAGAAATGAGAGAAATAAAAAGGCAAAAGTGAGCCTCATTTGCATATGCTTGGACATTGATTTTTCTCTCTTGTTGAGATATTCCTGTGAGGGTTTTTGGAGCTTGGCTCTAGGGTTTGGACTGAACTTGCTGAGACGAAAACCTCTGCAAGATAGGGTGATTTTGGCTTCTGGGGACAAAAACCTCCAGTAGCAAATACTATGTTGGCAAATGCATTCAGTGTTTGCACTTCAGCTTTCATTGGAGGTTGTTTGATGAGATTTGTGGAGCTGATTGTTCAAATGTTTTGTAGTTTGTTAATGCTTAGCTGATATCAAAGATTAACTACAGATTTTGAGTGAATTAGTGGAGGGTTTGAAGCTGCTACACATTTTCCTTGCTGGCCGTACCAACACTAGCCAGGCCATACCACATTGGGGCCGATTTGAGATGTTTTGATGCATATTTCTCATCATACTTTGGTCGCCCAGCTTCTAAGGTAGTGTGCAGGTCAAACTTGAGGGTTTAAGATGATTTTCCAGCCTTGTTTGTTGCTGTCCATGCTCTCAGCACAGCCGTACAGTCACATGTGAGGACATGGGGGTCTCTGGAGGTTTTCAACGAGTGTTTACAGCAGTAAATCTCTTTCAATTTAGGCATCCAAGGCTGTAGTTATCACATATTGCATTGTCTATCAATTTGCTGTCCTTTGTAGTGATGTTTTGGGTGATTTTGGCTATACCCAGTTGCTGGTTTGGCTATAGCATAAATACCAAAGTTCATATTTTGACATGGGAATGTGACAGTAATTCATTTTATGAGATTTTATGATTTGGGTCACTCTTAGTTTGCTCATATCTATTGTATATTTTTTGGGTTTGCATTATATGCTATATATTGTATGCTCCGGCAACACATCTGTAGGAAGACTGAAACCCCTTCTGCATCTTCTGTCTAGTCTGAAAGAACACAATCTTAAAATTTATAAAAAAAAACACAAAAAGATTCATTAAAAATATACAAACAGGTACAGCACATTACAGGCTGGCAAGATACACCAACTTTGATACCACTGTAGTAACCCACCCCCTTATAGTTTTCTGTGGTTTAGTTGAACCTGGTGCATTTTGGTGTTTTTGCATTTGACATAGAATTTCCATGCATATATTTTTCAGAATATAACATGTATCATCTTGTATATGGTACGACCTTGCCTGGGGAAGGTACGACCTATTGGAGCAGCTATACCCACAACAAATAACCTCCAAATCTCTGTCTAAAGCTTGCAATCCATCCTAAGATATTATCCAACAATTACCATGTCAATAAACTCAAGATATCTCAATGAAAATCACTCCGCAACAAGTATGCAATCTGCCATTGAAGCACAATTGTGACCTCTGAAATAAGATCACCACAAACACCCTAGAGATGTCTTTCAACCCTGTAGGTGCTCAAACCAATGAAGGGTTTCGTCTTCACATGTTGCTGGTTCAAACCCTAGCACAGCTAGAGAACAAAGCTCATTTGAAGAAAATATATAATGGTAGTGAAGAATGACTTCACTTCTTTCTTTTATTACTTCCTTGCCTCCAAATGCCACTTTTGGGGAGATTTTTATATTTTAATATTTCTTTCCATATGCCTTGGGTGCCCATTTCCTTAAGACATGACTTTATGACTTTATTCATATTAATATTCATTAAGTTCCCATAATATAATAAAGTCACTTTATCAAAAGATACACTAAGTTATATATTCAATTTAACTTAGATATATCGATTAATAAATAATTCAAATGGTCTCTGCAGGTGAGTTTTGTAGTACCGCTGAGCTGGCCAATAGAATAAAGACTAATTTCAAGACCGTTGCCAACTCGCACCGAGTCCCGCGAGCCTCTGCTAAAAATAGTAAGTTCGGCCAAATGGCCCAAACTCACTCTAGAAAGTGCTAGATGATACATCTTGCCAAAAGAAGTCCAAGTCATCCCTCCAGAAGAGCTAACTGAGCCTCAAAGAACCAAGTCACCGTGGGTCCCCTAACCGCCCCTTGTCAACCTACGGGAACCCCGAGTAGTGGACTAACCTTACGTGCTGTGCTGCTTAGGAAGGGGACATTAAAGATTGGAAAATTCAACAATTCAAATCCAAACATTAGAGTGTGATGAAGAAATCTCATGCCAATGGCCAAGGTTATCAAGAAATAATAAAGTTAATTAAGCATAGTGTTGATGAAAGTCATGAAGAGATTAGAAAGGAGCTTTCCCAGATTGAGATTGACCATGAATATGAAGGCAAGAGGGTATGGAAGATGGCAGTAGTCGCGGCAATTTCTATCCTTACAGAACTTGCTTATGCTTGGGATTGAAATGAGATTGTGAAGGATTCTATGCAAGCTTATAGAGATGTGATTTACGTAAAGAAAAAATAAGAGACTAAAAATCACAATTAAGTTTAGTTAAGAATAGTCAAAAAGCATATGAAGGAATGTGTCCCTTGGAAAATATAAGATATATAAAGAGATTGGTCAAGAGGATGAGAAGCTTAATTCAAGAAAAAGTAAAAGTCATGTGGAGGAATAAAGATATAAGTGTGGAATAAATGTTTTATCATTAAAACAGAAGCAGATTTTATGAAATGGAAAGGATAATGAAGTGAATAGAATATGTATAGAACATTCAAAGAGAAGAGAAGACGGTGATCAATGAGAGATAATAAATGTGGAATTAAGTAGAGCAAATGAAGATATAAGATAAATATAGAAATCGTTTAAGGAGGAGAAATGAATGAAAGATAAATCAATCATGGAGTGAATAAATGAAGGAGATTGTAATGTCCATCATCTGTTGTAGAAGCAACATTCAGAAGGTGGGACCTTATTTGGAGGTTGATGCTTCCTAATAGAAGAGACTGGTGTCTCTTGCTATGTTGGTGCTTAGCGATGGGGATTGGTGTCTCTAGTAGGTTGGTGCCTACAAATCTTTGTATAGTGGAGATTGGTGTGTCCGGTACGTTGGTGCCTTCGAAATTTGTAAGAGAATTTTATATTGTGGTTTTATTCCCAGAAAGGGTTTCCACGTAAATCTTGTGTTTCTTATTGTTATCTTGCGTAAATGGTGTTATTATGGATATTAAGTTTTAATAAGTGAAAGATTACCTTATACGGATTCAACCCCCCTCAGTATAAGTGTGCTTAACATAGATGTGCTTGATAATCATGGATGGGTTGACAATCCATAGGATGGAAAAGATATGCTTGGGTTTTTACACAAGCCATACCCTGAATAATTGGAGAAAAGTATTAGGGAGATCTCTTGACTAATTAAGATGGGCATAGAGCCAGGGCCAACACTTAATAGTAAAGGTGCAACATAGAAAGATATGATCCCTCGATTTTCTTTCTTGCTCACAAATAATGTGTTTGAATGGTCCTACAAAGCCAAGTTTCATCAATTTGTTCCCAATTAACACCTTTTTTTGAATGTCGCCCAGGCAAAAGCCCTATCCTTGAGCAAACAATCTTTATGCGAACTTTTTAGGGCTGGCCAATTGTTATTTGCCAGTTGCTTTGTCAAAGATAGATAACCCTGTATTGAGTGGGTTTTGGAGTAGGCCCAGTGCAACTCATCATCTTCTTCACTAATGTGAATCTTTTAAGAGGCGAATTCTTCTTTGAGCAAGTCTTTCTAAACCTAAGGTATTGGGATAGAAGAGAAATCTTTCCAACAAGACACACTCAACCCTTCTATAGATATTGAGGTAGTGTGATCACTGACAACAATGCCCCTTAAGTTGTTGAGGTGAAGTTTGATGTCTATCTAATTTCATTTGTCCTAAAAAGAGTAATACCCATTCTAGGAATCCTCCCAAAATCTGACTTCCTTACATTTTTCACTTCCCATGTGAGATGCTCTATAATAGTTGGTCTACATTTGAGTATGTAATTCCAAATGTGTGAACCATTAAGAGGATTGGGAGTAGTAATTTTTTTTGTTGCAGTCCATATAATCTAGGTATTTCCTCTTGAGGAGGATGCTCCATCTGCCATTGGGATTAACGAAGATGTTCCTAACTAGCTTGGCACCCAACTCTCTATTTTGAATTGTTAATTGCTTAAGCCCTACTCAATCCAAGATTGTGGGAGAGTAGACCTTCTCCTAGGATTTTAGAGGGGTTTTGTATCTTTTCTTTCAATGCCTTACACAGAAAAATCTTTCATGTTCTTGTTCATGGCTTTTGTAGTGCTTGAGGGAGAATGCAACATTGACATTAAATAGATGGGCAATGCTGCCAAAACAGCTCTATCCATTGTGAATCTGCTTGTAGAGGAGAGCTATTTTCCCTTCCAAGAGGAGAGTTTTGCTTGGAAGCACTGAGGACTATAAGTTTTGTCAACATCGAGGATTTGCATGCCCTTGAGGACAAAGGGACCCCCAAATATTTGCTAGGAAGGCTGCCTAGATTGAAACCCAACTCTTTGAAATTCTACCCCGCGTCCTCATAAAAGTGGTAAAGAAGAAAACTTTCGACTTCTCTTCATTGATCAATTGTCTTGAAGAATTTGTGTATGCTTTGAGTGTTTCTTTCAGAAGTTTGGCTTTCTTAGTACTCGCCTCCCCAAACAAGATTGTATTATCAACAAATTCGAGGTGTGTGAAAGCTTCTAGGTTACCTCTAGGTTATTTGTGGTAGCAATTCCCTTCCATCTTTTGTAGTTCTAAGAATTTGATATGTGTCTTCCAAGTGCATCTGCCATTAGAATGTATATAAGGGGACAAAGTGTACACTTGCCTAAGACCCTTGGTTTCCTAAAAAAAAACCCACAGGTCCACGATTCAAAAGGACAAAGAATTATGGTGAAGATATGCAACCAAAGATCCACTCCCTCCATTCCGAATTAAAATCAAATCTCTCAAAGAGTTTCATTAAGAATCTCCAATTGACCTTGTCATATGCTTTACTGATATCAATTTTAACAAGCATACGTTTCAATTTTGCAATACAGATTGAATGAATTATCTCATTTTGAGATGGCTCTTTTTGGGACAAAACTGTTTTTTTTTTGAGAAATGAAGTTAGAAGAAAGGTTTTGAGCCTATATGCATGGCCTTAGAAAGTATTTTATAGATCATGTTGTACAGGGAAATGGGCTTGAAATCTGCAAAAGAGGAAGTAGAGGTGGTTGTAGGGATGAGAGCAATGAAAGTTTAGTTGAAAGTTTTAAGGATCTTCCTGGACTACTTGACCTCGTTAAAAGCTAGAACAAAGTCTTTGCCCACAATGTGCTAGCATTTTTGGAAGAAAGCAGAAGTATAACCATAAGGGCTAGGTGGTTTATCTGGGTCCATCTGGAAATGACACATTTTAATTTCCTCCTCTATGAAAGGGGCCATCAACATTTTATTTTGATCTTCAAAAACAATAGGGGGGACTAGGCTGCAAAATGTTGTGCTGTGCGTGAAGGTTGGAAGCATCTTCACAACCCAGAAAATCCTGAAAGAATGAAATAGCCTTTGTCTTGATGACCTTTACATCTTCTAGTAAATTCCATTTTTATCCTTGATGTTGGAAATGTTGTCATTGATGTCAAAGGTGGACAAGATTGTCATTGATGTCAAAGGCGCATACACATGTGGTCATTGATATCAAGGTAAAGAATGGACCGTTATAATAAGAGGTGCCCGTTATACATCCCCGTTGGAGAGGAAAGCATACATCCGTTACACATTACAGTTGGGAGATTGCATGTTTAAATTAAAGATTTAAACATTTGAGATATAAGTGTTTTGGGTTGACATAGAATGGAGTTCAAATTTAATTATACATCCAAGGTGACCGACTTGTGAAAGAAGAACTTAGATTAAAGATTTAAATCCATATGAGGCCAACTCCTTGAAGGAAAGAGACAAGGATGATATAAAAGACGTTTTGAAGACATTTCCAAAGAACCATACTTTGATATACACATGCAACAATCAATTTTGTATGGTGTGAATACTTTGTGGATACCAATGATTTTCAAGTGTTATATTTTGCAAAGAGGAACAACAATTATTAGTATACATGATGTGATTTTATGAAGGCAACAAGAAGACAAATTGTGTTAGCAAATAAAGACAAATCAGTTTAAGGAAGAAGACAAAATCACTAAAGGACGAATTGAAGAAGAAGACAAAAGCATATAAGACAAAAGTCACGAAGGATGAATTGTGAGTAAAGACAAAAGCATATAAGACAAAAGTCACAAAGGACGAATTGTGAGTAGAGACATATTATAAAGAGACATATCCATCCACAAAAGACATATCTATTGAAAAGGTATAAGAGGTAAATGATAGGAACATTTGAAGGTCAGTGTGTAATGAATATTATGAGAATAAGAGCAGATTGAAAAGAAAGTAAATGGCAGAAATATGAAGTGTAACTTAGATTTATTGAGTGTATATGCAGCCCATGTATGAATGATAAATGCAAATATATATGACGAATATATGTGAAGAGGTATGTGTTTATTTTGAAGAGTTGTATCCATTGTGAAAGGTGATAGACATTGTGAAAGGGTATACCCTTTACCCTTATTGAAGACATATAAAAGGTAAGAAGAAAGTGGATAGAAAGGAAGAGTCAATGATATATTTCTGAGTATTAAAGCAGATTTGGGAAAAGAGAAATGGGCAGAAAATGAAGTGTAATTCTGATTTGTTCTAAGAGAAAGAATGTGTGAATAAACATAGAGAATATGAGCAAATTACATGAAGTATAAATGCAGATTTATATGAAGGATATGTGTAAGAATTAAGAGAAAGATGTTACCATGTTATGATCAATTTAATGTAAAGAAGCTGTGCATGAGTTATCAGTTTTGTGAGGAAAGAAAGTGTGCGATTAGAATTGTGAGAGAAGAAAGTATTTGTGTGTGTGAACCTGATTTGAAAAGAAAAGACTTACATCATACAAAATCAGAAATAGTGATCAGATTTGTGAGAGAAAGTTATTGTGTGGATTGTGATTAGAGTTGGAAGAAGATTATTGTGTAGTGATCAGATTTGGAAGAAGGATATTGTGTGACTTGTAATTAGATTTGTGAGAGAAAGATTCTGTGAAGAAGCATACTAGATCAGTTGTTGAAGGATTGATCGGTTGGAGCCTATCAAATAGAGGTTGGAGCCTCTTGTTGGGTTGGAGCTCAGTTTGTGTAGGGGTTGGAGCCTCCAATAGGTTGGAGCCTATCAAATAGACATTGGAGCCTCTTGTTGGGTTGGAGCCCAGTTTGTGTAGGGTTCGGAGCCTCCAATAGGTTGAAGCCTATAATTCTGTCAAGTGGAGATTGGAGTCTTTAGTAAGCTGGAGCCTACAAGAAGAAGAAAGAATAATCTATATATATATATAATTATAATATTGTGCCATGGTTTTCTCTCGAAAGGGTTTCCGTGTAAATTGTGTGTTCTCATTGTGTACTTAATTGCTAGATCTTGCATATGTGTAGTTGATATAATTAATTTTGAAAAGTAGAAGACTGTTAGATACTGATTCAACCCCCCCCATCTCAGTATCACCGTGTGCTCATCACTTGATTCATGAGACTTATATATATATATATATATATATATATATATATATATATATATATATATATTGCTGTGGTTTTCTCCCGAAAGGGTTTCCACGTAAATTGTGTTCTCATTGTGTACTTAATGCTTGATCAAGCACCGCTTGTTTGGGGCATTGAGGCCCCTATCATTCTATGGTAAAAGTTTCATTTCAGCGTTGGGAATATTTTCACCCTCTTGGGTCGCATATAGGATTTGATGTTTTTCTAGGAACCATATTAAATTTCTTCCTCTGTGACTTCAGCAACAAATTTGCTCTCCCTTTTGCATTTGGATCAACAGTTAGCTCTTATCTTCTGAGATTCAAGTTGTGAAACAGTTAGGACTTCTGTTGTCACCAATTTTGTAATGTCCCCTTCCTAGGCGACACATGGATGTGCAGTGGTTGGCCTATTATTTGGTTCTTGTAGGTCAGCAGTGTGGTTAGGGGACCAATCCAGGGGCAGTGGAGCTTGGCAGGAAGCTTTACAGGCCATTCCAGACAGTTGCGACAGTTTCCTATTTTTTAGAAGGGTCCCTATTTTTAGGGTTTGACCGTGAGTTGACCAGGAGGCATTAGGAGAGCTCTAGGAGCTTTTTGGGAGATTTGGTCATAGTTCCTATTTTTTAGGAGGTATCCCTATTTTTTAGGAGGCGACTGTCAGTTAGCCTGCCACTTGGCGACTTCACCTTCATGGCACGTGCATCATCAGTTCTCAGTTTCAGATGGCCAGGTGTTGGAAATGGAATAAATATTAAATATTAAAGTGTTGGCTTTAATATTTAATAAGAATAAAATAAAGTGATTAATAATGTCACTTTATAATAATAAAATAATAAAGGACCTCCTCCTAGTTGACATGATGTTGTTTTAAAAGGTGGACCTTTTTATGATACATTTTTGGACCCTCAACTTGGGCGCCCAACTTGGAGAGTTTAGAAATAAATAAAAGAATCATTAAATGATTCTTTGGAGATGTTTTTTGCCCTAAAAGTGGACGCCACCTCTTGGGAAAAGCATAAAGTGAATTTGGAGGCACTTTTGGGGTTATCTTTTGCAGTGTTATTCATTCTTTTTGGCAGCTCTGAGTTGCAGAAATTTTCAGTCCTCTGGCAACGAAAACTCTCAGGGAATATTGTGGATTGGACGCTAACCCAGTTCACCATTATGGAGGGCCTACTCTGGGTCTTCATTTGGGCTTCATTGGACGAGTTTACGGTGGTTTATTTGCAGATCTGAGATTGCAGCAGTAGGTTATCAGCATTTTATTTCAGATCAGCCATACCCTTTATCATGTAGAGCCTCTCCCAGGCTGTTACCCGCACTTGTATGCATTTACCTTTGTTATTCCAGTTTCTACATGAATACAAAGTGCAGATTTGATGGTGGTTAGAGTTAGAACCAGCAGGGTTCTTACATTGGTATCAGAGCTTTGATCCTGCCATCCTGGAGGGTTAGAGCATCTTATGTATCCAGGATAGGGTGATCCTTACAGGTATTACACACGTAGAAGAGCTGCATTACAGGGAAACCAGTTTGAGGATATACCATTGGAAGCAATGGGTGACAGGGAAGGTGGCAATCCACGTAGAAATGAGGTTAACAATGATGAAACAAAAGCCAGAAATATTATGAGAGATCTTGCAACAAGGCAGCAGCAGATAGCTAATGTGTTACAGCGGCTTACCACAACTATTGAGAACATGACCCCTACGAGAAGGCCAAATCAGGGACAGGAGGAATTGGGTAGTGTTGCTGGAGCCCCACTGGTGAGGACAACACCCTCACACACCTATGATAGGCCTACCCGCCCTCCATTCGTGAGGAATGAACCAGAAGAGGGAGATGTGGCTGAGGAAGGAGGAGATGTAGCCTTTGTTGATAATGTCGTGACATTACATGATGAGTGGGAATTATTACCCCAGCCAGTTAAGGATCATCTAAATTTTTGACCGATTTATGAGTCAAAAGAGAGAACACAGCAGGCTTCGGCAGGATAGAAGACCCAGGCAGCAAAATCACGATCTTAAGAGGGCAACTGACAAACTTACACTTCCTACTTTTGATGGCAGCGGTAAAATAACAGCAAGGGCATGGATTAGCAAGTTGGATAATTTCCTGACACTACGTCCTATGACGGAAACAGATGCAATTAGGTTTGCAACACATCATTTAGACGGGGTTGCCTATGATTGGTGGCATCATGGAATGATTACTTTGCAACACAACTTGATCACCACATCAGGAATTTGTTGATAGTTTGGTTGAACGGTTTGACAAGAAAGATCCAGAATTGTATTTCAGAGATTTGGCTCAGCTGAAACAGATGGGCAGTTTGGAGTCCTATATCAGTGAATTTCAGAAGCTATCAGTAATGGTCACAGGTATTTCAGAGAGGAGGTTGCTCATATTGTTCATTGAGGGTCTCTATGAAGCCACGAAAGGATGGATCGAGGCATTTGATCCCCCTACACTGCACAAGGCTATGAGGAAGGCACATAGTATGGAACTTTCAACTCCTCGTACCCAGTTTAATCCAAAACCGCCCTCTTCATTTAATGATAGTACATCAGCCCCAAGGAAATCAGAATATGTGGATCAAAAGAAGAATTTTGCAGCCCCTTTGGATAGAGAAACACTTAATGATTTGCGAAGAAAGAAGCTATGTTTTTATTGCAAGGGTCCTTATGATGAACATCATGAATGTCCTCTACGGCCTAAGGGTAGAAACAGACAAATGGAGTGGTTTTATGAGGGTGAAGACATGGCTGATATAACAGACCAGCAAGCTGATCATGAGGAGTTAGGAGCTGAATACTCGGGAAAAGAAGTTGAAAGTGAGGAAGAAGCACACTTACAGGAAGCTCACATGTCTAGCATGCAAAAGGAAGGGTCTTTTAGGTTGCGTGGGATCTTGGCTGGTCAAAGAGTCATCTCTTTGCTTGATATAGGTGCAACTCATAATTTCATAGATGCACGGTTAGTGGCACAACGTGGGATTCAAACCCAAGAGTTTGAAGGCATACAGGTGAAGGTTGCCGATGGCTACACTCTCAAGTGTGACAAAATGATTCCTGATCTCCCTATGAAATTAAATAATTATGAGTTTAAGGCTGATTTCTATGTGGTCAATATGGGAGACACAGATTTGGTACTTGGCATGAGGTGGCTTCATGCCATTGGAGAGTTTACACTCAATCTTAGAGACATGGAGATGAAATTCCAGGTGGTTGGGGTTAGTCATGTGTTAAAGGCCATTAAGGACAACAATTTGAAGGTGATCACTCTCAGGAGAATGGAGAGGCTCATTAGAAATGACATGGTGGAGTGGGCAATAGAATGCAGGTTTATGCCTTCTCATAATGAGCAGCAAAAACCAGCCTATCATTCAGAGGTTCAGCAGCAAAAACCAGCCTACCATCCAAAGGTTCAAGAGCTCAGAGTCAAGCATGCAAAGGTTTTTAGTGACATACCACCTGGTAGACCTCCAGATAGAGGCATAGAGCACATCATAGAGTTGGAGGAGGGCACCAAGCCCATTATGATTACACCTTACCGGCACCCGAAGCGTTTGAAAGATGAAATTGAAAAGACTATTCAGGAACTGTTAGCTATGGGACATATAAGGCCGAGTAAGTCTCCTTTCGCTTCATTAGTTGTTTTGGTGAAGAAAAAAGATGGTACACTCAAGATGTGCATTGATTACAGGGTGTTGAATAAAAGGACAATTAAGAACAGGTATCCCATTCCTCGCATCGACGAGTTGATAGATGAGCTTCATGGAGCTTGTTACTTCTCCAAGATAGATTTGACGACTGGATATCACCAGATCAGTGTCAGGGAACAGGATATCGAGAAGACTGCTTTCAGATGTCATTGTGGACACTGAGTTTTTTGTTATGCCATTCGGCCTAACCAACGCACCAGCTACTTTCCAATCCACTATGAATAGGGTCTTCCAGTCTCAGTTGAGGAAATATGTTCTGGTGTTCTTTGACGACATATTGGTTTACAACAGATCTTGGGAGGAACACATGGCTCATCTGGATACTGTTTTGGGTATACTTGACAGTGAGTCCTTGTACGCCAAGGAGTCTAAGTGTGCATTGGGCATGGTAGAGCTTTTATATCTGGGCCACATCATCAGTGCAGAGGGAGTCTGCATGGATCCTGATAAGGTTCGTGCTATCATTGATTGGCCTACTCCTGAGAATGACTCAGCTCAGGGGATTTGTTGGTTTATGCGCTTTCTACCGTTGGTTTGTCAGTGGTTTCTCTAGGCATGCTGCACCACTCACAGATTTGACTAAGAAAGGAGCCTTTGTTGGGACACCTTTGGCACAAGAGTGTTTCGAGAAGTTCAAACAGTTGATGACTACTTGCCCAGTCCTAGCTCTACCGGATTTCACCAAGCCTTTCGAGCTTCATTGTGATGCATGTGGAGAGGGCATTGGTGCCATGATTATGCAGGATCGTCATCCGATCGCTTTCGAGAGCAGGAAGCTACGAGGTCCTGAGAGGAGCTATAGTATTTATGACAAGGAAATGTTGGCTATCATGCATGCGTTGGCCAAGTTCAGGCAGCACCTTGTGGGCAGTCAGTTCTGTGTCAAAACTGACCATAATAGCTTGAGGCATTTCCTTAGTCAGTGGGACCTAAATGAGTGTCAGCAGAAGTGGGTCAGCAAGTTACAGTCTTATGATTTTGACATTTCCTATTTCAAAGGTAGTCAGAATGTTGTTGCTGATGCTTTATCTCGTCGTCCCCATTTGAGCTCCATGGCAGAGATTTTAGAGGATTGGAGACATTTGATCATTGCAGAGTATGTCAAGAGCCCATGGGCTTCTGGCATTATTGATGGGACAATACATGATAGTAGGTACTCTCTTGTGAATGAGCTCATCATTTTCAAAGAGCGGATATTTTTGGTACCAGGGTCAAATGTGAAGAACAAGGTGTTGAGGACCTTCCATGATTTACCTATGGCTGGACATCCTGGATACTTTAAGACCTACAGGCAGGTACGGGAGCGATTCACTTGGAAGGGTCTCAAATCTGATGTTCTTCGTTATGTCAGGGAATGCTCTGTTTCTCAGCAGAACAAACAAGAGCACACATACCCTGCAGGTTTGCTTCAGCCACTTCCTATTCCTGAGAGGAAGTGGGAATGCTTATCGATGGACTTTATTACAGGCTTGTCGAAAGCCCAGGGCAGAGATTGTTTATATGTGGTGGTTGATCGGCTGACAAAGTATGCTCACTTCTTTCTGATTACAACTACCTACTCAGCTACACAGGTAGCGGATTTATTCTTTCGTGAGGTATTCAGGCTGCATAGGTTGCCTCGAAGTATTGTCAGTGACAGGGATAGTCGGTTCATGAGCCATTTCTGGCAGGAGCTTTTTAGATTGTGGGACCAAGTTGACACCGAGCACTAGCTACCACCCGCAGACGGATGGACAGACAGAGATTGTCAACAAATGGGCAGAGGGATACCTACGGAACTACATTTCCGGGCAGCAGAAGGCTTGGGTTAAGTGGGTGCATCTTTGTGAGTTTTGCTATAATTCCACTTATCATATGACTATCCAGATGACACCTTTCAGAGCTCTGTATGGATATGATGTGCCTAGTTTCCTTGATTTATTGTTGAGCGATTACAGAGTGCCTAGCGCAAGGGATCTGTTACAGGAGAACCAGGATATTATGAGAGCTCTTTGGGAGAATATGCAGAAGGCTCAGAATCAGCAAAAACAGTATGTTGATTAGAGGAGGGTGGAGTGTTCTTTTGAGGTTGGGGATATGATCTATCTGATGCTCCAGCCCTACAGGCAGTCCACTCTTGGGAAGAGGGGTGCAGAGAAACTCAAGCCACGATATTATGGTCCATTTAGGATTATCAGGCGAATAGGCGAAATGGCTTACGAGTTGGATCTATTGGCCGATAGCCGGGTGCACAATGTGTTTCATGTGTCACGCCTCAAGAAGGCGTTGGGGCAGCATATAGTCCCTTCTACGGATTTACCACCCTTAGATGATGAGGGGAAGTTGGTTTTAGTACCTGAGGCCATCTTGGATTCCAAAGAGCGCCATCTTTGGAGGCGGGTTATCAGGGAATATTTGGTAAAGTGGAGGGACTTACCAGTGGAGGATGCTACTTAGGAGAGTGAGACTATTTTACAGCATCCAGCATCGAGTTTGCATGAGGACATGCAAATTCAGGGAGGGCGGACTGTAATGTCCCCTTCCTAGGCGACACATGGATGTGCAGTGGTTGGCCTATTATTTGGTTCCCGTAGGTCAGCAGAGTGGTTAGGGGACCAATTCAGGGGCAGTGGAGCTTGGCAGGAAGCTTTACAAGTCTTTCTAGACAGTTGCAACAATTTCCTATTTTTTAGGAAGGGTCCCTATTTTTTAGGGTTTGACCGTGAGTTGACCAGGAGGCATCAGGAGAGCTCCAGGAGCTTTTTGAGAGATTTGGTCATAGTTCCTATTTTTTAGGAGGTATCCCTATTTTTTAGGAGGGGACTGTCAGTTAGCCTGCCACTTGGCGACTTCACCTTCATGGCACGTGCATCATCAGTTCTCAGTTTCAGATGGCCAGGTGTTGGAAATGGAATAAATATTAAATATTAAAGTGTTGGCTTTAATATTTAATAAGAATAAAATAAAGTGATTAATAATGTCACTTTATAATAATAAAATAATAAAGGACCTCCTCCTAGTTGACATGATGTTGTTTTAAAAGGTGGACCTTTTTATGATACATTTTTGGACCCTCAACTTGGGCGCCCAACTTGGAGAGTTTAGAAATAAATAAAAGAATCATTAAATGATTCTTTGGAGATGTTTTTTGCCCTAAAAGTGGACGCCACCTCTTGGGAAAAGCATAAAGTGAATTTGGAGGCACTTTTGGGGTTATCTTTTGCAGTGTTATTCATTCTTTTTGGCAGCTCTGAGTTGCAGAAATTTTCAGTCCTCTGGGAGCGAAAACTCTCAGGGAATATTGTGGATTGGACGCTAACCCAGTTCACCATTATGGAGGGCCTACTTTGGGTCTTCGTTTGGGCTTCATTGGACGAGTTTACGGTGGTTTATTTGCAGATCTGAGATTGCAGCAGTAGGTTATCAGCATTTTATTTCAGATCAGCCATACCCTTATCATGTAGAGCCTCTCCTAGGCTGTTACCAGCACTTGTATGCATTTACCTTTGTTATTCCAGCTTCTACATGAATACAAAGTGCAGATTTGATGGTGGTCAGAGTTAGAACCAGCAAGGTTCTTACAAATTCATCTTTGACTTATATATTTTCTTGCAAAAGTTAGGTCCATTTTATTTTCCAATTCCTCATTGAGGATTGGGTCCTCATCCAATTGTTTAGTCACAAGGTTGCCTTTAATTGAAGTGAAAAGCTCCTTTGCTGAGGTTGCCATAGCCACTTTATCAGTGACAAGAGGATGAGGTTGTGAGAAGACCCCATAACCTCAGGAGGAATACTGTCTTTGGGAGGACTCTGTTTGGAAGAGGTTCCCACCAAAACCAAAGTTAAATTTTCATCCTCAATATTTTTTTGTTTGTCATCATTAGGATTATAGGTAGCTTTCTTGATCCATTTCCACATTTTTTAAGGAGGCTTGTATAGACAATCTTTTCTCAGATGATTTCTCAATTTGCAATTAGCACAATACAGACTTTTACCTGCCAATTCAACTGATTGCTTCCACGCTCCAGATTCAGATTCCAGAAGGATGTAACTTGGCAGTGAAACAGAGAATTTTTTCTTGATGCAAAGAAGGATATAACCCCTAGATTCTCCATTTAATACATTGTCATCCACACAGTAGAACTGACCAACCGTGTTCCTGATTTTTTAAGAGATTGAAATGCCCCAATATACTTCTGGCAAATTATATAGGTGCAACCAAACTGGGATCTCCCGAATTTGGCCTTTTAAAGGGTCAAAATTTGGTGACCATTACTGTGGGTAGAGTCCTGCCCCTTCCAACAGGCACGGCCCCCCCTTTAGAATTTAAAAAAAAAATCTTCACTATTAGGGCAAACCTTTAGGAAAAAGCCTTTCGGAAGGAGTTTAACCAAAAGATTTTCACCCCCGTGTTCAGAAACCCATTTTTCTATTCTCGCTGTTGCAGGCCAAATTCCATTGATTTTCACAATGATGGCCAAATTAGCCAAAGAAGATCTTTGTTTCTCCACTTCTATCATTTGGAGATTAGTCCTAATGTCCTGACCACTTTTTCGTCCTTATTCTGATCTGGCTCCTAGTGATTCCGAACAGTCCCCAGCAGAATTGTATTTGCCCCCATCATGGTAGAATTTACATGGAGGTGTGCAGGGAAGGAGTCCCTCACCCTTTGCAGATGCTTTTCTGGTTGCCACTGATGTCGTTGATTCCTTTTATTTTCATATTCTAACGACCTGCCTTCGTGCCACCCTTGCTGTCTGTTTTTGCTTCTTCCGTGCTTTCTTTCACTCATTGCGATCCAAAAAAAATTATTAAATGATATATGATTGTAAATTTGGTGGAATAGGATAAAAATATAACGAACAATCCAATTAAGAGTATGAGGTGAATGATAATTAATATACCTGTGTTAGTAATTACACTCAATTAAAAATTAATTAGTCAAACTTTAGAAAATAACTTTCTTAAGTTGTTCCTCAGTTATGACAAAAAAGATAGTGGTGATGAAGGGGTATTAAATCTTCCTAGGAAAAATCTAATTCTTATAAATAATTTGTAAGATGCCTGTGATCAATTTCATTTGTGAATGATGTTGAATTGCAACGATGATTGTTAGGTGAAGGTTGCAGATTTGCATGAATTGAACATGTATTCTGAGTGTGGTATGGATCGAGTTCTTGGTTCTTTCTATTAAAGTTATACCAGGTAACCAGGATTAGGGTATGTTACAGGTGGATACGTCCATTCTACAAATAGAAACAAAACAAAGCATAATATAGGACGCCAGTCTGTTGAACTTAGTATGTTTCTTAGCATTCTCTTTCATATTAACAATTCCAATATTTCATTATTTATATTATATATAAGAAATATAATACAGGACAGTGATATCATATTGACACAGATATATAAAATTTTTTAGGTATTTGGTTATAATTTATGTAACTGACTTTTTAATTTATTGATACATGATTGTAAACGCAGTAGGATGGGAGAAAATTATAATGAACAATCCAATTAAGAGTATGAAGTGAATGCTAATTAATATACCTGCGATAGTGATCACCCCCAAATAAAATTGAACAATAGTACCATATTGAACTTTAACTCTCTTCTAGACTGTCAATATTATCTTTTTAAAAAGTTTTGTTCTTTCCTTCGCTCTCTATCTAGTTTTTTTTTGTGTGATTCATACACTGCAAAGTTTCAATTGCTATTGCTTTGGATACATTTTAGTATTGATGTGATTTGAATAGAATAAACGGTGTCTGCACTCATTTATTGTCTATGGGGTGTCGAGTTCTATTATTATTTGAAATGAAAACTTCTTATGTAGAGATTAATGTCCAGGCAAAAACCAAAGACTAGCAAGTTTTTCACCCACTGTAAGCAGATAATCCTAGATTGGTGTCTGGAAATGATGAAATACCTCAAAATACTTAGTGAATTTATATTCCCTGGATACACTTTTACCTATTCGGATACAACCTGGATAACCACAACCATATCCGGGCATGGCATGACCTATTGAATGCATATTGATGAAGTATTTGTAACCAGAGGTGTTATTTGCAAATATGAATATGTTATCTGTAACCTGGACTATATAGAAGTTATATATACTGTTCTTTGATGAACATAGTTTCATTTTGTGAGAAAATACTAAATGATCTGTCTAATGCAGTCAACCAAGGAATCAGTAGAGTTGGAATTTCGTCATCAAGTTTCATTGCTTGTCCAGCCAATGCTTCAGGTGCGTTCAAGTTCATCCAAACACTGTTTTCCTGACCAGTATTATTGGATTTTTTGTTGACATGAATTCTCATCTAGGCATTCTCATAGTATTAGTGTGATACCTCTATTCATAATCCATTGATTTCAGGCAATAGATGCAGCTTTGGCACATCATGAAGCAGAAATACAAAGGAAATCTACCAAAAGTGTCCCAAAGGTCAATGGAGTAATTTAGTATGATTGTGGAACTTGCTCTGGATTGGAGAAATTTGTCTTCTCACATCCATGGCAAAGTTAATTTATTAGCATTCAATCACACATTCTCTCTCTCTCTCACACGCACCTGCTTGTTCTTGAATGTTAATTCATTTGCTTCTCAACTATTATTAACGGTCTTCAATATGATTGCCATTTGCTCTTGATAGTTCTGGTTAATATTTGTCATTGTTATTTAAGTATGATATTTCAACTGTTCATTCTTGTAGAAAGATGAACTATGTTCTCAGAAGAAACTTCTGCAGCTTCTAGCTAAAATTTTGGGCTGTTCATATAGCAGTGCCTTTTCTAATTTGAGAGATCAACCCTTTTGCCTCCTCCAAACTGGCATGAGTCTAGGTATCCTTCAGTTTTTACCATTTTTATATTTTAGTTTGAAGAAATTTCTTTTTGGTGATTAAATGTCAAATGCAGTGGAAAAATTAATGCCATTGTGATTTTGTGGGATATCAATGTAATGTCCCCTTTTAGGTTATTCTTGATTTCTTAACCTGCACACAAGAATAACTACTAGAAAGGGACATTAGTACTATTAAAGATCAATTTAGTGATGAAATCAATACATCATAATCATAATCAATGACGATGAACAAGAATAATCAAAGACATTAACACATATACAAGTACATATATTCTTTCATGATCATTAGGGTTAGCAACATCATGATCATAATCAATAATAATGAATAAGTACATAGATCTAAATGTATCTCCTCATACTTATATTTCAACCATGTTTGGCCTCATGATATACTTTGGGAATGGCGACGGCGACCCTGGTCGTTAATCTAGCCCAATCATCTACCCTAGCAGAGGAGGGGAAAATATTAGGTTTAGAGCATTGGATAATCGTACTCCACTGCTGTAGGCCCAAGGGTTTAATGCTTGCCAGACAATACCACCACTTGGCAATCACCTACCGTGTGAGCCATTAAATAATAATAATAATAACAAACCGTACGTCTAACAACCCAAACGTCCTTCGTAGGGGCAAAGGACAAAGATTAGCAAGGTCGCACTTATCCCTCGTATATCATGAGTATAATTATTTAAGGTTAGAGAGATTGTACGGATATGAGATTCATCTTCTCGAAGGATTGGAGGTATTCTAGTGATCCTATGGATCACTAAGATAATAATTATGGATGGATAAGTATATGACAATATGTTGCCTAATAATGCTCATATGATAAGATAAATAATGCTGATATGAATAGCTTGTAATATGGAGACTGAATGATACTATAATACACTACTGTTTGGAATAGATGATATAAGTTGCTGGTATGAGAGATTGATATATGCTGTTTGGACTCTGCTGAATGTATGAGAATGTCCAGTGAGTTATATTCTTCGATGATATGATTATTACTGGGATTGATCGTTGATATGCTTGCTCGCTGCTTTGGTATGTATGAATAATATAAGATGCTCCAATTGTTCGATGATATTTTGTATTGCTGATTCAGTGATGGGATGATTGCTGATGGATAGATATATGTATATCAGATTTATATTGTTGTCTTTGGATGGTTTGCTCCTTGGATTCTATTATACTTGAATGATATTTGATTGTTGGGCTGCTTTGTTCCAATGCTCTCCTTGGACTACATATCTGATCTGTTTGATATGGATATGATTCGATTGCTTGCTTCATGATGGAATTTGAATTGTATTATGTTCTTTATATATATAATATATATTAGACTCGAAAATATTGCTTATTCTCTGCCCTGAAATACATATTGTGAATATGAGATAGTGCTGCTAATTTGTGGGATGATAAGGTGATTTGATGATCATGAGATGCCTTTGAAGTATAATGTTATTGAATGATATAGAATGCTGGATTGCTTGATTGAATTCGATGCTTGCTTGGACTATTTACTCCTTCTGTTTGCGATTGTGATGATCCATTGATTGATTCGATGATTTGAGAATGATCTGATGATGGTTCCATGATTGATTGTCCCTAGTGCTCATCCATCGATTCTCCTTTATCTCGTAGATCTATGCCTTTTCATTAATAGTCACCACCCTCACTAATGCCATTTCATGAAGATTGTGTAACTTGTCTTTAACCAACGACACTTCCTAATTGGTTTCCTTTAATTGGTTCGCTTGCCTCTTTAACAAAAAGCGCTCCTTAATAAGAATCGGCCTGGGCTTTTACTTGAAGATGTTGATTCTCAATGCTATCATTTTATAATATTTGATTAATTACTAATAACCAATTTGTAATATTCACTTTATAATATTTATAATAATTAACTTATAATATTTAATTTATTTTTATTCTATAGTAATATATATTATAATAATTTTATTAATATTTATATTTATAATTATATATTGTTATTATATAATATCCTATTTAATAATTATATTTATATTATTAATTATATTTGTTATTTATAATATTGTTTAATCGATTTGCAATATTTAAATGTCATTCATATTTTCAATTTGAATGAATAATGTATAATTGATTCAATTATAAATCATTAGTATAGGGACATGACAGTCCTCCCCACTCAAGCTTGCTTGTCCTCAAGCAATTCTTTTCGATATATATGATTGACCCTAAAGTTTGAGAAGAGTCATATTCAGATCAATGCCTTGAGGATTAATTGGTTATATGATGTAATGGAGAGAAAATCTGTGATCAAGAAGATTTGGTAAACATTTTTTGTTTTGAATGTGATTAAGGTAATGTAGTTAATCAAGTGAGTGCAAAAAGTAAAACCTTTTCAATGTTTTAAGAAGAATTTGAAAGATGAATCTAGTGATGTTGTAGTGAGGGTATATTCAGAACTTAAGAAGACTATAATTATTAAGTTGTAGATGTATAGAATAATCACTGAATGATGATAGGAGAATGATCCTGGGATTTGTGGGTTATGGGCCCACAATATAACTGAGCATAGGTTGATGTAACAACTTTGTCGTAGCTTGATAGATATTGATTTTATCTAGGTTACTCTAGTATTAAAAGGAGACTCTTGGAAGTAATCATCTAATAAATTTAATAGATCAATTTGTAAGCTACAAGGTTGATCTGTGTATCGTTATTGTTTCTATAAGTGTAGGTTAGATCATGTGTGTTATGGATTTAGTTAAGCATGATAATTTGGTCTTAAAGGAGTAGAACAAATATGTTCTTACCTCAAGCGTCAATCTTAAGAGCTGATTTGTATGTAATAGAGATGTGTGTCAACGTTCATTTTGCTTTTGCTGCAAATTTTATAATTCTTACATTACAAAGGCTTTTTATGTTCTATGATGCATTTACAGTTTTCTAGTTTAAAATCTTTATACCAATCTTGTTTGTGCTTCATTTGTTCTTTGTAGTTTCATCTTTGTTTCATATGACTGTAACTTTGCTTTATTTCTTGCTACTAATCTTTGTTAAATCGAGGTTCATTGAAGTAGGACAACATACACATTTATAAATTTCCAGTCAAGCATCTAATGTGATTAGAGTTGTTCGGTCCTTTGGGTATCGTGGATAGTTGTGTATGTTGATTTGTATGATAATGAGAAGATCTTACAAAGAGGAATCACAACTTTACCAATGAAATATTCAACAAGAAGTAAAGAAGATGGCCAAATAAGGTAAAGAAAATCTTAGGAGAAGAGTTGCCTCACTTGAAGCTAACTTGTAGTTTATTATGAAAACCTGAGAAGAAGCAAAATAACACAAATGAATCCTACACAGGTTAGCGAAAGGTAGAAAAATGCTACTACACATATTTGGAAGGATGCTAAGAGCATATTGGAAGTTAGGGATGTACATATTGAAGCATGGTGTGGAAAGTTAGAACATGAATTATACCCAAGTAGTCGTACTAAAGGGGACATCAAGAATTCCACGGTCCCCTTGGTTGAGGGAAAAGAGATGGAGATGGATATCGTTCATATCTGGATGAGAAGTTCAGCTGCACTGTATTTATATCAAGTTAGTGTGAAGCAAGATGTATGGAAGAAATCTTTCAAGACTGGTCAAGGTCTATATGAATAGTTGTTACTCTCATTTGGTTTTATGTAACATTCCCACTACATTAATGTGGTTGATGATTGCTATTTTGAGGCCATTATTGATTAGTGTCTCATAGTATATCTAGATGATGTTATGGTTTACAATGTTACATGGGAGGAGCATCCAACTCATTTGAAGCAAGTGTTGCAGTTGTTGAAGTGTGAGACACGAAGTATACGTGTAAGATATAATATGTAAGTCCCTATCATTCACAGGATGACAGGATAATTGCTCTAATACCACTTGTAACGTCCCCTTTTAGGTTATTCTTGATTTCTTATCTTGCACACAAGAATAACTACTAGAAAGGGACATTAGTACTATTAAAGATCAATTTAGTTATGAAATCAATACATCATAATCATAATCAATGACAATGAACAAGAATGTAATGTTACCTGTGTGTACATATATTCAAATCTTGCAATCAAAGACATTAACACATACAAGTACATATATTCTTTCATGATCATTAGGGTTAGCAAAATCATGATCATAATCAGTAATAATGAATAAGTACATAGATCTAAATGTATTTCCTCATACTTATATTTTAACCATGTTTGGCCTCATGATATACTTTGGGAATGGCAACGGTGAGCCTGGTCATTAATCTAGCCCAATCATCTACCTTAGTGGAGGAGGGGAAAATATTACGTTAGAGCGTCAGATAATCGTATTCCACCGTTGTAGGCCCAAGGGTTTTATGCTCACCTGACAATACCACCACTTGACAATCACCTACCATGTGAGCCATTAAATAATAATAATAACAAACTGTACGTCTAACAACCCAAACGTCCCTAGGGGCAAAGGAGAAAGATTAAAAATGTGGCAAGGTCGCGCTCATCCCTTGTATATCATGAGTATAATTATTTAAGGTAAGAGAGCTCGTGCTGATATGAGATTCGTCTTCTCGAATGATTGGAGGTATTCTAGTGATCCTATGGATCACGAAGATAATATTTATGTAAGATTGTTCCTCCAATGGGAACTAGATAATATATGACCGCTATTGGATGGATAAGTATATGGCAATATGTTGCCTCTAATATTTCAGATATATATATATATATATATATATATATATATATATATATATATATATATGCATTCCTTGACTAAGTTGCTAATAATAATGCTGATATGAATACCTTGTAATATGGAGATTGAATGATGCTATAATACGCTGCTGTTTGGAATAGATGATATAAGTTGTTGATATGAGAGATTGATATATGTTGTTTGGACTCTGCTGAATGTATGAGAATGTCTAGTGATTTATATTCTTCGATGATATGATTATTACTGGGATCGATCACTGATATGCTTGCTTGCTGCTCTGGTATGTATGAATAATATAAGATGCTCCGATTGTTTGATGATATTTTGTATTGCTGATTCGGTGATGGGATGACTGCTGATGGATAGATATATGTATATCAGATTTATATTGTTGTCTTTGGATGGTTTGCTCCTTGAATTGTATTATATTTGAATGGTATTTGATTGTTGGGCTGCTCTCTATTCCAATGCTCTCCTTGGACTATGTATCTGATCTGTTTGATATGGATATGATTCGATTGCTTGCTTCATGATGGAATTTGAATTGTATTATGTTCTTTATATATATAATATATATTAGACTCAAAAATATTGCTTATTCTCTACCCTGAAATACATATTGTGAATATGAGATAGTGCAGCTAATATGTGGGTTGATAAGGTGATTCGATGATCATGAGATGCCTTTGAAGTATAATGTTATTGAATGATATAGAATGCTGGATTGCTTGATTGAATTCGATGCTTGCTTGGACTATTTACTCCTTCTGTTTGTGATTGTGATGATCCATTGATTGATTCGGTGATTTTAGAATGATCTGATGATGGTTCCATGATTGATTGTCCCTAGTGCTCATCCATCAGTTCTCCTTTATCTCGTAGATCTATGCCTTTTCATTAATAGTCACCACCCTCACTAATGCCATTTCATGAAGATTGTGTAACTTGTCTTTAACCAACGACACTTCCTAATTGGTTTCGTTTAATTGGTTTGCTTTCCTCTTTAACAACAAGCGCTCCTTAATAAGAATCGGCCATGGGCTTTTACTTGAAGATGTTGATCCTCAATGCTATCACTTTATTATATTTGATTAATTACTAATAATTAATTTGTAATATTCACTTTATAATATTTATAATAATTAACTTATAATATTTAATTTATATTTATTCTATAGTAATATATATTATAATAATTTTATTAATATTTATATTTATAATTATATATTGTTATTATATAATATCCTATTTAATAATTATATTTATATTAGTAATTATATTTGTTATTTATAATATTGTTGAATTGATTTGCAATATTTAAATGTCATTCATATCTTCAATTTGAATGAATAATGTATAATTGATTCAATTATAAATCATTAGTATAGGGACATGACAATCAATTATGTAATGCTTTCAAAAGCATTTATTTCCGATTGTCATTTTGTAAGTTACTAGGGTTCTTGAAACATTTTTGAACCTAGGTTCATCAAAAAACGCTGTCAGCATATAGAAATGATCTCATTAAATAAAATTAAAACATAAGTTAAGCAATGTTGTCTAGATCCCTGCTACAGAGGATACAAAATGATACCAATCTTTGTATGGGCTTAATGACTGGTAGAGAAAATAATCCTCTAATGCATCTCATAAAACTACTATATCCAGTAAATTTGAAGATTCAGATGACTAGAAAAATTTGGAAATAAAGACAATATTATTAGCATTGACATTGCATGTGTCTGGCATTAACGCTATCTTACTCTGAAGAGCTTATTTTGATTACCAATTTCTGCCAAAGCTTAAGGCATAGTCAATATATTGTACCGAAGGTAATTTGAACAACATTTGATAATCAACTTGTCTGAGTGTTTCTTTCAGACATGTGAATTATATAGAGAATTTTGAAAGGGCATTCAATCAATTTATTAATGTCAATGCATTTGTTGACTTTCACAATTAGACCTACATGAGAACATTCAGTACAATCTTGTCTTAATCTATGCTATTATGGACATTCTTCAGTTTTTCGATACCCAACTTTTAACTACTTATGTCTGTTGATTTTATGGGTCAAATGTGTGGAGCTTTGGCAATAACATCGATGTATTTGGCCCAAGTTCAGCAGCTCATTTATTTTGGCAATCTGGTTATAGAGAAATAACATGTTTATACTCACATGAATGTTGGTTTTATGAGTTTTGCCCACAAGAGGCACAGTTGAATACTTTGCTATTTTCAGCATAGTTACTAGGAGACACGTCTCCCACCTCCTGGGACGCGTCCCGGAGATTGATACACGTCTCCCATCTCGGAGACTTGACTGGGTACGTCTCCCTTGGCAGGAGACTTCTGGTCATGTCTCCTGCACGTCTCCAAGGACCTTGCATCAATAAAAAGACGTCTCCACTTTTTTTATTTTTCTACCTTTAATTTTTTCCACCGTTTTTGCATGAGCTCAATGGATTCTTACTCCTACGGACTTCAAATCTCAATACTAGTGTCTATAGTAATATATATACAATAAGCTATATTAAATTGTTACAGATAAGCTACAAGTAATATATACAGTAATATATAGATTACTAGCTATATTATTGTATATATGACTATCTATAGAAAAATATACAATAATATATATATTACTGTATAATAGTATACATATAGCTATAGATAGTAATATAGCCAACAATATATATAGTAATATTAATATAACAATAATATATATATATACACACATACTTATTACAAAGAATATACATACTTAAATTATTAAATTATATTAAAAAATAAATGGAGTTTCTATATACCCTATCTCTTATTTTCAAAAAACAAATGCACTGGTACCAGTACCAGTCTCCCGTACCGGTACCGGTGCCAGTCTCCTGGAAACTATGATTTTCAGTTGTAAATTTGGTTTTCCTCATTAGGTTTTTGTTGGTAATACAAATAGTTTCTTAAAATGAACTGTTTCAAATAATCTAGACTTACTAGACAAGATTTGAAAAATCTATATGAAATAAATCAGAATTCTCAAAATTTTCAAAATAATAGGATAGGTCAACTTTATTACTAATCAGTCCAACTAATTTCAGTTGACTAACTATTTTATTTCATATAGATTTTTCAAATATGATCTAGTAATGAGTCTAGATTATTCAAAATAGTTCATTAGAGGCTTGTATAAATTAAGGAGAAATGGAAATTGGAGAATACATTTGGGGATATTTCTGTTTCATTTCTCTTTGCTTTCTTATATGTTTTATAATGTTCTGTTGGTTGCATTAATTGGTATACGTAGAGAAGGTTGCAAGAGGATTTGTAGAAGTTTGACCAGAAAGTAGTGCCTCCTAAATATACTATATAGATAGACAAACAAAAGTAGATGTCATATACCAACATCTTTTCTTTCATTTAGGAAAGGGTGCAAAAACTTGCATGTTGCCATTTGAATTAGTAAAGATGTTTATTACTGATAAAAGACAATATTTATTAATAGAGACACCAATGTACCAAAATCCCCAAGTGGTGAAATGAACCAAATACATGGGAAAGAGAACAGAGGAATTTGAGATACAAAAGAGAACTTGTAGCCCAAGACTAGGCAAAAACATTACGAAGTACTTATAATGAGAAATAGAAATCAGAGAATACATTTTGGGATATTTCTGTTTCCTTTCTCTTTGCTTTCTTATATGTTTTATATTGTTCTGTTGGTTCCATTAATTGGTACGTAGAGAAGGCTACATGAGGCTTTGTGGAAGTTTGACCACAAAGTAGGGCATCATAAATATAATATAGATAGACAAACAAAAGTAGATGTCATATACCAACATGTTGCCATTTGAATTAGTATATATATATATAAAGGAGAAATGGAAATTGGAGAATACATTTTGGGATATTTCTATTTCCTTTCTCTTTGCTTTCTTATATGTTTTATATTGTTATGTCGGTTGCATTAATTGGTATGTAGAGAAGGTTGCATGAGGCTTTGTGGAAGTTTGACCACAAAGTAGGGCCTCATAAATATAATATATAGATAGACAAACAAAAGTAGATGTCATATACCAACATCTTTTCTTTCATTTAGGAAAGGGTGCAAAAACTTGCATGTTGCCGTTTGAATTAGTAAAGATGTTTATTACCGATAGAAGACGATATCTATTAATAGAGACACCATTGTACAAAAATCCCAAGTGGTGAAATGAATCAAATACATGGGAAAGAGAGTAGAGGAATTGAAGATACAAAAGAGAACATGTAGCCCAAGACTAGGCAAAAACATTACAAAGTTCTTATAAACCAAATACAATAATATATATTGATAAGCACATAGTGATACTGAGAGGGGTGGGGGGTGAATCAGTATCAAACAAAGTTTTACTTTTCCAAACTTAATCAATCACATCAACTACACATATGCAAGATATAGCAATTAAGAACACAAAGACAACACATGATTTTACGTTGAAACCCTTGTGGGAGAAAACCACGGAAAAATATTGCGTATATATTATATATTGATCTTCTTCTTCTTGTAGGCTCCAACCTACTTTACATACTAATCTTTTTCGTGGGCACCAACCCACAGAGACACCAATCCCCACTTATAGAATCAAAGGGACCAACCTACTAGAGACTCCAATCTCCACACAAACTGAGCTCCAACCTCTATTTGGTAGGCTTCAACCTATTAATTGTTCTATGGCTGATATGATTAACTCCTCCCAAATTTGATCCAATTACAACTTCCCTTTCTTCTTAAGTTCAATCTCAACCACCATACTATCCTTCTAAATATTAACACAACTCATACAGTATCCTTCTTTCTCAAATTTGATCCAAACACAATTCTGATCCAATCACAAATCTGATCCAAACACAATTATGATCCAATCACAATTTTGATCCAACCACAAATTTGATCACTACCTCTGATTCTGTATGATGTACGACTTTACTTTGCAAATCAGGTTCACACTCATACTTCCACTCCTTCACAAATCTGCTATAAACCAAATACACTTCTCTTTCATAAATCTGATCTAATCATGCATTAATTCATTTCACAAAAACTAATCATTATCATGCCAATATTTTCACATAAATTTATGCTTCTAATCTTCACATATATTTGTCATATATATTTGCATTTAGCATTCATACATGGGCTGCATATACACTCAAAATAAATTTGAGTTACACTTCATATTTCTGCCCTTTACTTTCTTTTCAATCTGCTCTTATTTTTATGATATTCATTTCACATTTGCCTTCAAATGTTCATATCATTTACGTCTTATACCTTTTCAATAGATATGTCTTTTGTGGATGGATATGTCTCTTTATAATATGTCTCTAGTTGGTTTGTCTTTACTCACAATTCGTCCTTTGTGACTTTTGTCTTATATACTTTTGTCTTCTCAAATTCGTCCTCTAGTGATTTTGTCTTGTTCCTTAAACTGATTTGTCTTTATTTGCTAACACAATTTATCTTCTTGTTGCCTTCATAAAATCGCATCATGTATACTAATGATTGTTGTTTCCGTTTGCAAAATATAACACTTGAAAATCATTGGTATCAACAAAGTATTCACACCATACAAAACTAATCACTGCATGTGTATATCAAAGTATGGTATATTTGGAAATGTCTTCAAAACGTCTTTATATCATCCTTGTCTCTTTCTTTCAAAGGAGTCGGCCTCATATGGATTTAAATCTTTAATTAAAATTCTTCTCTTTCACAAGTCGGTGACCTTGGATGTATAATTAAATTTGAACTCCATTCTTTGCTGACCCAAAACACTTATATCTCAAATGTTTAAATCTTTAATTTAAACATGCAATCGCCCAACAGTAACGTGTAACGGAAGTATGCTTTGCTCTCCAACGGGGATGTATAACGGGCACCTCTTATTATAACGGTCCATTCTTTACCTTGACATTAATGACATCACTTATGACTTCGTGCCTTTGACATCAATTCCAACAATCTCCACAACAATCTCTTAGACGTTAATCTCGCCAACAATCTCGATCTTATGTCTTTGATATTAGTGACACCACTCTTGTTCATGCACCTTCTTGACATCAATGATAACATGTTCGTATACTCTCGTTTGTTCATGACTATCTTCTTAATCTCAATGACAACATTGCCAATATATATATATATATAGCCCCTATGCTCGCCACCTCTTTCCACCCTCTCTGCATCTAGAGCTGGGCTAAACTATAGCTATAATTCCCTATAACCCCCCCCCCCCCCCCCCCCCCCCCCCCCCCCACTTGAGAATTATCACCTCCCACCCTATCATTGGGCCCTCCACTATATATACCCCTTTCCACCCTCTTTGCATCTATAGTTGGGCTAAACTATAGCTATAATTCCCTATAATCCCCCCACTTGAGAATTATCACCTCCTACCCTATCATTGGGCCCTCCATTATCGATTGGTAGAGGTCAATTCAATAATTGATCTAATGAAGTGGAACACACACACACACACACACTTATTGATCTAATGAAGTGGAACACACACACACATTGATCTAATGAAGTGGAACACACAGATGTAGACACACTTATTGATCTACTGAAGTGGAACACACACACACACATGCGTGCGCACACACACATGCGCACACACACTTTTTGATTGAATGAAGTGGAACACACACAAACACATGTGTGCACAGACACAGACACACTTATTGATCTAATGAAGTGGAACACACACATATACACACACACACCCACACACACCCACACATGCATGCACACATACACACCCATACGCACACACACACATAGAGGCAGGGGTGGTCAACCCTCTAATCAATCTAATGAAGTCGAACACACACATGCATCCACACACACACACCCATAAGCACACACACACACCCATATGCACACACACACACATAGAGGTAGGTGTGGTCAACCCTCTAATCAATCTAATGAAGTGGAACACATGCACACACCCACACGTGTGCATACACACACAAAATGAAGATAGGTCTCATAAGGGCTTGAATAAGCTAGATTTTTTTGCACCTTTGATGGATTGCTGAGACACACATACACATGCACAGAGAGAGAGAGAGAGAGAGAGAGAGAGAGAGAGAGAGAGAGAGAGAGAGAGAGAGAGAGAGAGAGAGAGAGAGAGAGAGAGATGGTTATTGTGAGAACTAGGTGACCTAAAGTACCATGAAGATAGGTCTCATAAGGACTTGAACAAGCTAGATGTTTCTCCACCTTTGATGGTGATATGGTCCCCAAAGTTTCATGATACTGATTTTGGAAGGTCCATTGATGAGTTGTAGGTAGGAGTTGGTGTTTATAGATTGTTGATACCCACTCATTGCATCCAGTTGCAACTTCAGTTGCTTCACTAGAGGTGTGTAGCATATCTCTTGATACTTTCTTGTTGGTTGTTTGAATGCATTGCATCACCAATCTTTATTTCAACACTCATTGATCAAGATTTCCTATATTGCATTTGTTTGCTTTGCAAACTTGGGCAGGTCCTAGGAAGATTGACATACTACATTTTCGAGGCAATATGGTATCAATTCCTATTTTGATTTGTTAGAATATTGCCACTCATATTGACCAACACTATGTCGAAGGTGGAGTTGTCTTCTTTCACCATTTTTATTGTTGATTTATAGGTTGACTCAATGTTTGAATGGGGTTGGGGAAAATGTCCTCAACAATGTTCACCTCCCAAGTAACTAGTGGTTGGAGAGGATTTGTGAATTGTCTTTCATTTCCTTTTTGTCCTTAAGGTTAGATACTTTTAGATTTGTGGTAAGTTGAACTTTGAAATATGGTGATATTAGTTTGGGCAACCTTGAACTAGTCAACAACATAGACAACTTAGGTTGATCAAGGAAATATTTGGGGGCAAGCAATTCTAGGGAGGAATAAAAGATAAGTGAGGAGAGACTATCAAGTTTTAAACCATGATGATCCATGCCAAGTGCAAGCCACGTGCTCACCTACTTAGTGCTTGGCATGTGTAACCACACAATACGACACTAACAATGCATATGGATGGCATCACTAACAATGCCTCAATTCCGTAACACCACCCTTGACAAATGACAGTCTAGTGCAACTACACATCTTGTGGTGTGATTGGACCATCAAAAGTTAGTGCATAATGCTAACAGCTTACACATGTTCACATGCCATATTGGACCTTGTGCCATGTTAAATTGTGTTTCCATTGGTCACACCATGTCAGCATGATTATCTACCCAACATTCATGTTGGAAACATACCATCACACTTAGATACAATACATTGGCCATTACATGAAACCCAATTGTTTTGTTATATTTCTTTTGTAATTGTGTCTCTTGTAATGTAATATCTACACATTGAATACATGGGATATATAGGAGATATAAATCAAGAGATCTCCATACAACATCTAGACACAAAGTTGTTCATAGATTTGTAGGATACACATCTAGAAAGTAAATAGTCATATAGTTCCCTTAAGAGTATGTCATGCACAAAACACATGAACTAATATAGTTTGTTATTACAATTCTACATCTTTGACACACATCTCTAAATATATTTGTTAGGTTGTTGTTAATATATCATATGCCTATAATGCATCTAGATCTCTATAATTTAGAGTGTCATCCCATGAAGTCTCATAGGGATTTAGAATATTATTATCATAGTAAGTTCTTCAATTCACATTCTTGAATGAATTATGTGGTGGGATTTTTCATGTCTATTAGCAATTGTGCACAACCAAAGGAAGACAACTTTTTTGTATCAAGCTATCTAGATGTATAACAATGAAAGAGTAAGACCATTGATTCCCAAATGAAGGCTTCTACTACCTCACCAAACATCTAATAAGTCATGATGGATTGCTCTCAAGGAATAGCACATTGTTTTCTTTGGCCATATCCATGAAATCATGATGCAATTGTGTACCCCATCATTGTTAGAACCCTTTGTCTTGCATGCCAACATGCCTTCTTAGATGGTGGTCAATTGAAGGTCCAAATGAATTTGGACATCCTTGTGTTTCAAGGCAAGATTATTGTTGCACAATACAAATGAATACACTAACTCTTAGCATTTTTCTCTATCAACAACTACATGGATATTGAAAAGATTACCTTCATTGGTTTTAAAAGGTCCACATCATTTTCACATTAGTTAGAAGTTTGTAACGATCAACTTGAACAGAAATTAGAAGCAATTGACACATGGGAGAAGTTTGTCATCACTATATGTAATGAGTACTATGTTCTTGAGGATGCACATATGAAATTATACTAATTGCACCAACACAAGGATCAATGAGTGCAAGACTACACAAATGAGCTCCATAACTATGTCATACCTTCACATTGCAAGGATAAAACAAAATAAGGTGTTAAAGTACATCAATAGAATTTACCCTTATATTTGCATTAAAATACATTTCCTCTCCATGATACATTAGGACAACCTATCATTGTGCTTTGTAGATTGAAGTAAAAGCCAATAAGGAACAAATACAAACTTCATTTTCAATTGATGCTATATGAGACATAATCCATGACTAGTAAACCAAGCACTCTTGTGATGTTGTGCCAAGTAGAAAATCCAACAACTAAACAACAAAAGGCCTCAATTCAAGGGAAGAAGGGGACAAACAATGCCTTTGACATTGCACAACCATCCACAACAATTTAAATTTTGTGCATAATAATCCTTGATATTGTAGCCTGCATCATGTATTGTCCAAGCAAGAAACTAGTATAGACTAGTTGTGTGAGAGCTAACTCTAACATCACCAAAGAAACATAGAGGCTCTTCCACACCAAGTGTCAATTGCTCCATGTCATTATTGATAGTAGAAACCAAAAGATAATCACCATGGAAGATGTAGTTCAATTCTTATATACATTATGATTGAAACCACACTTAAGCATCCTCATTTGGTTGGATGTGTAAGGTAAATAAATTCAAGTCAAGAATTACTGCACCCTTGAATATCAATTCAAACCCTTGAGTGATACAATCACTTGTGTTGTGTTGAGCCAAAAATTGGGGGAAACTAAGCTAGACTAGGGTGGTAAAAGAGAACAACTTTAGTTAAGGTGTCAAGTGACTTGGAAGCAAGGAATTATTGTTAAAAGTCATGTTATAATAAATGCAAGTTTGTGTATGTGGTGGGGGAGTGTTTAAGGTGATCCAGAGCATCCTAGGAGTATTTGAAATAAGTTGAAGACTTCAATTGTAAGTGGAAAATCTAAAATAACATTTTTTCTAGTTTTCATAGGTGGTGAAAACGTTATTGAACATGTTAAAATGCAAATGTGGTGGTGAATACATAATTTTGGTCTATCAAATGTGATTTCATCATTGCATTGACAAAATGTAGAATACAAAGGGTTTTGGCTCTTGAATCAACTCTTATGACATGTAGCCATGGGAGGATGGGCAAACAAGATATAATGTGTATAAATGATATTAACAGGATCGACTCTTGAAGAAACCTTTTTTATGTTCATTTTTATGAATGCAAGTAGAAAAAAGGTAGGGTTTCTTAGTTGGAGAGGGACATTGCAAGTGTGAAGGTGTTGGGTGATGTTCTTAAGGATCCAATTAGCCTAAATGGCATTGTAATATTTATAACAATGATTATGATAGTGGATTAAGGAGTATTAACTCTCATGTTGGGAGTTTTCACTCCTTTAGGGTTTGCCTTAGGGAAATTCCTTGTTGCAATCTTATATGTGTTTCTTTGCAAGGTCTAGCGTTGTTTTCATGTTTCTTTTATCTTTTCATGATGTGTGAACATTTGAGACTATAGTTGATATCCATTAGAGGTGTTATACAATGTTTTGAAGGTTTTTTTGGAGTTGACAAAGTGAAATTTATAGTTGGTGTTCACTAATAGACTATCTATAGTGAATTATGGATCAAGTGGCATTAGTCTCGTTGAGATCATCATTTGAAGTGTTGAATAGTAAATGCCATCAACAAGGTCAAGTGGAAGTGGCAACTTATTCCCTTGTGATCCCAAAATTGGCATAAGAGAGTGGAGAAGGACAACTAGATTGATGGCAAGGGAGGAATGCGGGGTTTGGTTTAAGAGACTGGAAGATGATGTTGCAATGATATCTAGCTTAGTGGGAAAGATAGATAAACTTGAGAGCATCATGTTGGCCTTGACTAAGAAGTTGGGTATGGTAAGTTTTTATGAAGAAAAGTAATTGGAGAAATTTGAATTAGTACGAGGCTAATTCCTTGGTGGAGGCTTCTTCAAAGTGGAAGCAAAGATAAATATACAACATTAGATGGGGAAATCAACACCAAGAAGCTTGGTAAGTGGATTTGTTAGGTTGAAGTCTATTATAGCCTTCTCAAATGGACTCCTTTTTAGCAAGTAGCCTTTGTAAGACTCAAGTTATCTGGTAATGCATTGGCATGGTATGAAAGTTATGCCTTATCTTTGGAATTTAATAAAGTTATGATAAGCACACACTTATACTAAGAGGAGGCAGGGGTGATCAATATAAGATAATCTTTTTCTTATTTAAAATTTAACAACCACAATAATAGCAATTACACAAGATCTAACAATTAATAAACACAAGATTTACTTGGAACCCTTTCAAGAAAACCACAAAGAAAGAATGCTTGGATCTATTGTCCAAATCTAGCCAAAAATAAAATTCTCCTACAATAGTTTGTAGGCCAATCCACTGGAGACACCAACCTCCAAATGAACAAAGTTTTCGCCTTCTTGAATATTGCTTAGATTCAATAGATGATGATTATTTAAATCTCCTTAATAAAAACTGCTTGTAAATGTAGTGTTTTTCATACTCTCCTTCAAGAATCTTCTTGTATTAGAATGATATCACGTTTTGCACACACACACACACACTCTCTCCTTCACACCATCTAATGTACCATGTCTTAACTCTGTGCTAGGAGAGTTCTCTATAGGCACTTGCCTATTCCTCAACGAATAACCTCCTTGAACTTGCATAATGGCAGTATTAGTCAACGCCTTCATATCTTCTTTTGAAGGTTTTGATTGTTGGTATTTATTCTGCATAAGATCCCTCAAGTGCCCGAAATTATGAGCTGGTAGTTAATATCCCTTTGGACCTTCATCATAATCATATTGGAAAATGTGATCATCCTCTTCATAGTTGTCATAATCAACACCTTGACCCATCTTCTCATACCCCTCATTGTCAAACTGGTTTATCTCTTCATAGTACTCAGCAGTACCTTCTTCATTCAGAAATTCTTCATCTCTACTCAAAGAATAAGCCACTGTGCAATTAGCTAGATCATGGGGAAGGAAGCATGCCTAGCACCATAAAGACTCATCTTGAAAATTGACTTGATCCTTTCTCAATGGATCAGGAGTGTCCCTTTTAGGTTGTTTGAAACTTACATGCATAGGGGCAACTTTCCTGTCATTTTGCTATAGTCTCTTGGACCAAGCTATGTTATAAGGTCTGTTAACCTTCATTGAAATGTGTTGCAACACCTTGAGGTGGCAAGCCTTTCTCATTTCTAGCAACCTTGTAGGATAGATCTTTCATAATCCCCATAAGCTTATCCAATTTATCTTTATTGGTGAAGGGCTTATTGAAAGTTGCTTTGTCTGGCTGGAACAATTTTACATCAGACCTTTTTAAGTGTTTTCTTAAAGCTCTCATATTATTTTCAATATTGATAGTTGTAGCATATGCCTCCCTGAATGTTTGTGGACTCTTGTCCCTTAAAAACTAACCAATTTTTTGAGTCAAATACACCACAATACAAAACCAAACACATAGATTCAGTAGGTCGCACATAAGGAGGTACCTTTCTCATTGTCATGATGAAGCGTTTGTTAAAATCGGCTATTGTCTCATTCATTGCCTTTTTGATAGTTGTGAGTTCATGGATGACAAACTTGGGGTCAATCCTATCCCCATACTGCAATTTGAATACTCTCATGAGCTCCTCCTAAGAGTCAATATTGTTATCAGGGAGAGCCTTATACCATTCTTTAGCACTTTCTTCCATTGAGTGTACAAATAATTTCATCATAACATCTTCATCCTCAATCTCATATTCATTAATAACACTAATAAAATGTCTGAGATGCTCCTCACCTGTGACAACATTGTTGCCTTGAAACCTAGGATTTTTTCCATTGATTTCATTTGGAATTGGATTGGGAAAGTCAGGTATGCCAAGGAAATCAAGCTGTTTATACCTTTCAGCTCCCAACGGCTACCTCTGTGGAAGAAATATCTGTGCTTGTCTTTGTTGTGCATGCCTAGGATTTTGAACATTACCATATTGTTGATTCACCTAGTTCTATGGTAGTTGATTATGAACATTTTGAGCATGGGCATGATTCATACCTTGTTTTCCCATTTGTTGATGTTGTTGTCTATGATTGTTCTGCTGGTTATACTGTTGATTGTAGCCTTGCTGTTGTGCATTTTGATTTACCTGGGCCTATTGGGCAAGTTGCGCTTGTTGTTGGTCAAGTAAGGTCTGCACCTCTCTTTGCATATTCCTAAGATGATCAAGCAGGTCAAGCTCATCTTGGAATCTTCTCTCTTTCCTCATCACCAGGTTGCTCCTGCTGATTTCTCTCATTAGGAATGGTATCTTGTCGACTTCCAAATGATCTTGTACGAGGAGGGTATCTAGTAGTTTGATATGTCTCTTCATTCTCATTGGGCATTCCAAATGCTCTCAAATCTGGACCATGAGACCTATCTCTACTTTCTCTATCAACCATATTCTCATTTCTTCTAACATCATACTCATTCCTACTAATCCTTCTATTTGTTCTGAGTATGTTATCTATAGAGTCTTCAGAAGTATATTGATACTGACCTCTCAAATCATCAAATGCATCATTTCTGCTAGAGGTACCTACTTGGTCTTGGGTATTCAATGGAGGCATCACATTGGTGTTTCTTTCCCTCCATCTACTCCTATTTCCTGTACTACCAGAGGATTCATCACGTCTAGGCTACTCCTAGTTTCTTCCTCTATTCATTTGTGAAGCTCTTTTCTCTTCAAACTATAATTGTTTTCTGGGTTGTTAAAACAGAGTCACCACTTCCCCTGCTAGGAAGAAAATTTGAACAAACACTGTATTTCAATACTACAATGACAAAAAATAAATTAATTTAGTGGGTCTCGACAACATTGCCAAAATGTTGGTTCCCAAAATGACTACAACCCAAAACTCTTAAAACATTCCTAAATCACCTAGGCCAGCGATATCATGAGGGTGATTTGAAGGATTTGTTAACAAGACTGATTTTGTCCAACTTACAAGAGTGGGTAGACTTCTTTGGATATTCCTAGAGGTATGAAATAGGACAAACAAACAAACACATCCATACCCAATGTACACTTGACCTCAAAGTTGTCATTAGGTCAAGATAAACTGGATGCACAGGTCTTTGATTAAGCTAATAAGAGCAATCCTATAGAGTGAGGATGGTTACAAAACTATAACTGCATCTAAAGATAGATGTATTGTTTTTATTTTTCAATAAAGTGTGGGCGATCGCAGGCCTGTCAGACCAGTGCCTATTCAATGTGCTACAAAGTTTCAAGTTTATCAAAGAAAAACACTATAAGGGGTGTATGAATGCCTATTTGGTTACTCAGATGCACAAAAAATCAATATCAAACCATGAGAATACTTAGCAATCCATCACCATACAACATTCTTCCGTATGTAATACTGAAATGACCATTTACAAAGCTTGAAAATGGATTAAGAACTATCACATTCATTCAAATCAGAGTTTACAATCATACCACGAAATGTGGCAAGAGAAAACCCTAACTGTGATAGAGGATTCCTGAAAGAACACTTACAATAGTGGAGAGAAATAATGAATTGATATCAAGATTACAATATAATCCTCATACACTTATGATAAATGCTTCTTGAAGAATTGAAAATGAACAATAGATGAAGCCCTAACTGCCTTGGACGCTCAGCACTTGCAGAAAGAAATTTTGCCCAGAATGATCAACCCTTGAAAAGAGTTTCAATCTTCTATTTATAGCCTTCACACACGGATTTGAGAGTGAAACGGGTGGGAAAACCCTCAACAACCCCACCGACTATAATAAAAAATAGTAATTTCAACTACCCACTTCGCAGTAATGGTGATCCCAGAGGTTGTTGGCACGTTCCCAAGCAGTGGGAGGAGTATGGAAGGCAAAACAACCAGGCCCCAACAAAATTGAGCTTTGGAGATTGGGCCTTCATTGAGTAGCCTGCACTTTGGAGGAGAATAAATGAACCATCCGACCCCAAAAAACGTAGAAGAAAAAGGTTGGGCCTCAGACCTTCCTTCCTATAATGCCTACTCTAAAATATCAAGATTCAACTAAAACTTTAATAAAATAAAATCAAAAGAATTGTTTACTCATATTTAGATTTAGGAATTACAAGCAAAAGTAAAACAAATAATGATATTGATGAAAGATTCAAGTCACCAATCTACTGTAAAAGAAACTTTCAATTAAGAGGAGATAATCAAACATATACTATGACTTCAACTTTAGATTACGAGGTTCAAATTTCATTACCTTCAAGCGACACTGTTAACATGCAAGTATTATGCAACTACGAAATAGAATAACCGTATATATATATTCTTGTATAACTATCATTACAAATTATATTGATCTATAATATCTGATATTTACTTCATATTCTTTTATCATTATCTTTTCATATTGCTCTATGGCATCAAAAGAAACAACAATATTATTGATTGGGGAATAATTTTATTCGTTTAAAGTTAAAAAAAAACAAATATAAATCCAACTATTGTAACTAAGGAATTCATATTAACTATGAAGGAATATTTATCTAGTAATTGCCCGACTATGGTAGACGCCACAGGCAGTGATACAAAATATATAATATATGTATCATGACTCCACGATATAATGTGGATAATTGATGATATACGTTATATTAAAGAATAACGTCCAAACGCTGTCTAAGTATAATTCGTTACAACTTTATCTATATGTATAATGAAATTACGTGCGGCCAACCCAATAACTTGATGGTATACTAAGCAGCGATGGTTACACTTTTAAAGAAATTATACTAATCATAATAATAATCCTCTTTGAATCATTGAAATACACGTTGTGCCATACCATAATATGAGCTATTCATACTGCTTTCCATTGTCATCATCACTGTGTAAATATCTGTTACGCATGTAACTTATTTGTATTATAACAATATAAAGTATTGAATGATGCGTGAAAATTTATTATCTGAAAAGGCAACTTCTACACTTAATATGAAATTCCACTAGCTAAAACAAATCTTATATGATCACGACTGTATAATAACTAGGAAATCAGTAGAAATAAAATTTTATTATATAAATATTACTGTCTTGATCCTCGTTAATTCAATTAAAGGGCAGTGGCACAGTTAGTTTTAAGTAGCCACTTTTTTACTTCCCAGATAATTAATTATAAATCAAATTGAGAATTTTCTTGATTCAATGAATTTAACCTTAATCTATTAAAAATCAGTCATGCAAAAATAAAGATATCATTACTTGGAATAGGATCTAAAAGTTCTCCTTAAATTTTGTATATCATAATCTGTATTACTATATCTGCAAAACACATTTTTAATTCCTACAACAAAAATCTGAAAGAAATTTTTTTTGATCATTCATACCTACATAATTTCTTTCTTCTTGTCCTGTATATACAACTTTATATAACTAGATTAGTTCACTATATCAGAAATCACAAGATTAGTAATGATTCAAACTTGCTCACCACCCAACCATAGGATTCGTTCAAACGAATCCACCCTTGAACAAACTTTCTGAAAACAAAATTTAATTTCACAGAGATAACTTTTCAAATAGACAAAATAATAGCTCACACAGAGCAACAACAACAAAGTAATAGCTCACACAGATCAATAACAACAATTCCCACACACCAGTAGCTCCCATAAACAAAATAATAATTCACACAGAGCAACAATAATAGCTCACACAAAGCAACAACTCCCATACACCAGTACCATCCTATAGCTCCCATAAAATGATAGCTCGCACAGAGCAATAACAAAATAATAGCTCACACAGAGTAACAACAACTCCCCCACACACCTTCAACATACACCATGAAAATCACCCCCAAAGAGGAATCCACCACTCCCTTCTCAAATAAGATCATTAATTTCTTCTTTCCAATTTCACAATATCAAATATCAATTCACAACAAACAATATTTTTACATTTCCAATCAATGATTCAAACAAAAATCTAACAAGAAAATGGATTTATCAACAAATTACATACCTCCATTGTTTAGGCTAGAATCCACCCCTGCAACTTTCAACCATTTTTCCCAAAATCCTTCCAAGAATCTATTATAGAAGTTTACAACACTTTCTTTTTCCATGAGCCTCCCTAATAACTCACTTTCCTCTCTTTTTATACAATTTTTTTCAAACTCTTCATATTTCCTAGTAAATAATTTAATCAAGAAATTATTTATCTTCTCATAACCCCTTTACATAAAGAAATAAGAAAACAAGTAATTGTCTAATCATTTGATAATTAAACTTATTGTTTTCTTCCACATAAATAATTAATCATCTGTTAAATACATAAGCATTTAATCTCATAGTCAAAAAATCATAAATCAAAATTGACTCACAAATACACACCAAAATATAATATCAAATAATTATCTAAAATAATATTAGCTAGACCCCCACACTTTTGCCTTCGAAAAGAAAGGAGGAAAAAAAGAAACTCTCGCCTTCCACCTTTCGCAACACTTTAAGAAAAAGAGCTTGTTGGACTTCAGTCGTCGGGCCTTTCACCTTTTGTCTTTCAAAAGGAAAGAGGAAGAGAACCCCCTGATCACTGAGAAAATTTTTGGAACCTTGGTGGACTTCAACGATTGAGCCTTCCGTCTTCTACCTGCAAAAAGGAAGAAAGAGAAGACACCTCCTGCTTGCCGACACCCGCAACAATTAGAAAGATTTTAACTCCATTGGACTTCAGTCATCAAGCCTTCTTCCTTTCGCTTGCCCAAAAGAAGGTAGACTGCAACTCTGACCTCCGACGATCCACAATACTTAGATAAATCTTGGAGCCTTGGCACACTTCGATGATTGGGGCTTCCCGTGAAGACATGCTTTGATGAAGATGAAAGGTCACAAGCCTGATTTGTAGCATGTAGAAAATTAGGCTATTTTGCAAGAAACCAGGGAGGAATTTGGAGCCGATAGGAATGAGAAGATGGAAGACAGGAACCCCGAACTCTGAAACTTCGAAAAGATATAAAATACACGGAAAAGACTTAGAATTTTGGGACTTTGTCATTTTGAAAGATTTTCCTTGCATCTCAAAAGGCAAACACTTAAAGACCTATTGAAAGAGACCCATGGAAAATATCTCTGATCGATATCAATGATCGGCTCTTCAACAAAGGCACAAAGTGGGATTCTGATAGATTTGGGGCAAAATAAAGCAAGTTGGGAATTGATTTTTTCATGTGTTAACAAGTTATTCATCTTTTTTTTCAATTCCAAACTATTTTAACTACAACTTTAGAGATTTCAATTTTGTGAAAAAATCTTGAATTGTGTTGAAGTTGCTTGGACTTAAACTAATTAGTTCATTTTCCAACATATGACCCCTCATTGAATCTTGTGTGCCAAAAAGTGTTTCTAGCTTTGTCTAGATTTTATTTGGTGAATTCAAAGACTCAATATGAAAGAACAAATCAGGAGAGAGACAAACACAATGTTTGATAAGCCTCATCACATTTGTTAAACCACTTAGGCTTATCTTCATCTTTAGCAAGTTTAGTTTCTAGTTCTATTGTTATCCTATGCAAACCAACTTTTCTTAAGTAGATTGTCGTGCTTGATTTCCACTCAAAATAGTTGTAAGGAGTTAATATGGGTATTGTTGTTGGATCCATGATGAAGAGAATGCTGAAAGAAGTGCTAAAAAGAAGAGAACACACATGAAACCTCCTTTTTCTTTCTATCAAAGAACCCATTAAGCAAATATGATTTGACACTATATTTAGTGCATTTACAACTGCCACTAGCAAGTAACACTCAGTTGACTTGATCTCAATGCATTACAAATTTCTCAACAAATGAGTATGCTTAAAGTACGATCTAGGGATCAAACTAAGTGAAACAAACACCACCACTACGAAGTACTTGAAAAATCACCCACTTCCAAAAAACTACTTCAATCCGAGGTCGTATGCAAAAGTTGTGAGTCTTTGAAATTCCCAAAATGAGAACTGTGCAGCGTTACCTGTGAGAATCTGCAAGTTTTAGAAAATCTATGCACCGAAACCCAAAACTGTCAGCACCAGCACATAGAGCGCAAAAAAAAACCCAAATAAAAAAATTGCTTCTAGGAAATGGAGTTAGAATAACCCAAAATGGGGCCTTTGAAGTTTGCCTTCAAATATGAGATCATCAACAGAGAGGGGTCAAGTTGCAATATTCAACCTTTATAAAAAAACGTCGCCAAAATAGAGGAACCACCAAATTTGTAGCTTGCTGGATAGTTTAGGACCTCTGCCAAATATGATGGATCTCTAAATAAGTATAGATCTCTACCAATTTGGGAGTGCTACCATATAGATTGCCGAAAATGGAGGTTCTCCTAAAAATAGTACTATGCTAATTTTGATGGAATTTTGGCACAAACGACAGAAAAAAAGCACACATGCTTGTGAAAATGGCTTAGAGGCCAAAAATACAAGTAATGGCACGTAGGCCAAATAGGAGTTATGGAGGCCAAAAGGCCAAATAAGAGTTATGGAGGCCAAAAGGCCAAATGAGAGTTGAAGAGGGCCGAAAGACTAGAGAAGGCGCATGCCAAAAGGATGAATTGAGGATTGAATCCCAATAAAGGGTATCAAGTTGTAAGAGGCTTGTGGCCTCAAACAAAGGCCCGTGACCTGAAATGAGGGGGGGTCGAGGCCCTCAAAAGACTGAAGCCCTCCTCCCTTTTAAAAAAAAAAACTTTTTACAGCGCTTAGAGCGCTTGATATATATATATATATTGAAATTTTACAATATTTCAACAAAAAACTACTCGAACTGCGTGTTGGGGCGCCAAAATGGTCTTCCAACAATTTTTTTTGCCTTTTTGACTATCTACATGGAAATTGGGTGTAAATATGTCAATTTATCTGCTCAGCCCTTTAGATAGAATGGGAGAGTCCTACTGGCCTGAAAATGCTCCAATTGAAAACTGAGTTCTAGATCTAAGTAAGAAACCCCTGTTCAGAACTTTGTCATATGATCTCCAAATTTGATGAAATGAAAGTCATCTCTTATTTTCTCAAACCTCCTAGACATGTTGGAACAACTAAAAATGCTACCAATATTACCAGAATGCTACAACCAACCAGATATCACAAAAAAATGCATGCAAAATAAAGAGGTTAATGGGTCTGTGAAATATTTTCTAATTCTCCATATTGTTATAAAATGCAAGAGGTCCAAGGGGTTGAGCTTAATTGGTTAAAATGTTGGGTTCTCATCTTGGAGACCTAAGCTCAAATCCCCATAGAGACATTTAATGTGGAATTCTAAGTTGTGACTCTTGGTCTTCGATAGTTGGCTTCTAATATGGATGCAGAGAGTTTGTATTGGTCTCATGTTGATGCTCGTATGAGCAAAATATTTGTAAAAAATATGCAATATAATTTTGCCGAAAAGGGTGTGGTTCGGTGGTTAAGTTGCTCAGTTGTAGTGGCAGCCACTAGAGTTCAAACCCTCACTGGGCCAACGAGCTCGTAGGCTTTACGCCTTCGTTGGGCCAATGAGCTCGTGGGTTTGAAGTGTTCTCTCTTGGGGATGAGGTCCCCCGTGTTGTGGCCTCATTGGTTCATAGCTCCGGGCAAAAGTATTATGGAGTCAGAGGGCATGTCGTACCAGCATCACCGGTCACGTTAAAAAAGTTTACTAGGTGCATTTAAAAAAAAATGCAAGAGAAGAGCATATGGGATTGATAAGATCTAACACAAAACCCAATTTCTCAATCAGGAATCAAATGAACTCAAAAATTTGAAAACTAAAGCTCTAATACCATGTTAAAAATCTTGAACAAGATGTAAAACTCAGGAACTTTATAAGATAGATTGAAAGCTACATAATTTGGAATGCAAAATAGAAGAAAACCAACAATTTTGAGAGATATGCAAATGTCGATGTGACCGAATTAGATTGAGAGCTCGAAGCTTCATAAAAGACTAGCAGAGTAACTAGACAATGCATTTAAGATGAATAATACAAGCTAGGAGGTGAGTATAAATAGGAATGAGAAAGGGAAGAGGTGGCAAATACGACCAATGGGAAGAGCCCGCCACAATACCGTAAAATAGGCAAGTGTAACTCCCATGGAAGATGTCAACACTTTGCACCCACTTACATTAATACTCATTTAATTAACCCTAAGTAAGCTTAATTATATGTTGGGATAAGGTGCCATTAACCTTGTAAATCCCAACATTGTATTTATTCCATTTATTATATGTAATTTGTAATTATCCATGAGGAGATGTATTAGTTTCACTGGCAGGGGTAATTTTAGAGTAACCGAAGGTAATTACGGAGTGACTTTTACTGTTGGCAAATGTAAAAACTCAAAGTAAATGAGGGTAGGCGTGCTTCCTTGAGGAATATACTATTTTTGGCATGTATGACAACTGTCATAATGTTTGGTAAGTGAATCTATGACAGTTGTAAGTTGTCATAAGATTCTGAGATTCTATGACGCATATGCCGGATATGTTAGTTGTATATTTTCTAAATTTAGCCCAAGGTTCCTATCTTGGAAAGATACTCTTTTGTGGACTCTATGATGGTTATGATGCATCATAAGATGCTGTAAGAGTCCAGATTTAGTCTTGGGTGCCCAACCTTTGCATGGCTATTTTTGGACAAGTGGAAGGTGCTTGTAAGATGGCATTTAATGTTTACAAGTTGGAGACTCTTAGGAGAGAGAAGGTGAATGCCTAGGATGAGTTGGAAAATATTTCTATAAATATTTGTCATGTATTTGTTGCTGCAATACAGATTTTAGGTACTCAGGAGCTATCGGAATGCTGTCGGATTGAAGACTTGTGAAGAGAGTTGTGTAGTTGATGTATTGTACAGTCTTGTTGAGATTAATACAAACTTGTGCCTCTTTCTTGGTGGAGTTTTTTACTTGTAAGGGTTTTCTCCACGTAAACATTGTGTCATTGTGTTGAGTTCTTCATGTTTGACATCTTTTCTATAGTTGGTTTTATGTTTTGTTACAATCTCCATTATTAATGCACACTTAAGATTGCTGAAATTTATCTTGAATCAGATTTCCATTGAAGTAGTGTTGCTTTCATTTCTAACATTATATGTGTAGGAAAAACCTAGGAATAGGAAATTAAATAACCAACTAGGAAAACAAAAACCTACACTAACACTTCCCTTATCTTGACTTGGTGGTAACCTAAAAATCCATTTGTGCATGAGTATATTTCTCTTCTTGCAGTCGATTCCAAAATTTCTTCTGCGAAAGGAGTTGGAAAAGGGTCATGCATACAAGCTTTATTTAGTTCTTGGAAGTCCACACATATTCTTACTTCTATTTTCTTATTTTGGACTACTATCAGGCTTATCCAGTTATCATCTTCTACATGTTTAATTATCCCTGCAGCTAGCATTTTGTCTAGCTCTATCTTTACATTTTTCTCCATATTAGGATTAAGCCTATATGGTCTCTTTATTTGTGGTTTTCCTCCTTCATTTAATTGGATTTTCATCACCCCTACTTCATTTATTCCTTTAAGATCAGTGGATGTTTGAGGGAATAGAGCAAATTCTGATAGGATTTTTGCTACTTGTGTGACAACTTTTTCATCCTAGTAATCTCCTAGCTTATCTAATTTCGGCTCACCTTCTATTGCAATGTTTCCTTCTTTTAGTTTTATTGGTTTATTGTAATATTTTTCTTTTGGTTTTGTTGCTAATTCTAGTTCTCTTTCTCCTTGGTGGACTTCTATCTCCAACTTAGGTTGCATGTCATCTTCTTCATGTTGCATTTTATAACATCTCTTTTCAATGTATTTGTTTTCTTTCTCCATCCACTCTATCAATTTCCATATTCCTTTTGTCTTTGGTGGTGGTGGAGTCTGTTGATGTACTTCTATTTCATTGTCTTCAATGGGTTTGAATATTATTTCTTTCATTCTGCAGAGTGTGTTATGAATATGTTCATGTGGACTATGGAAGGAAAAAATATATATATATATATATATATATATATATATATATATATATATATATATATATAAAGTATGTTTGTAGCTCATTCGAATCTTTGGTTTCAACTCTCCGTTCATAATTTATGTACCATGTCTATGTGATTGGTGTTAATGTCCAATAGAACGTTTGTGTATAAAGTCTTGTATCATATTCGTTCCTCCATATCTATATCATTATACAAATGTCTAGGTGTTCTTGCATTGGGATTTGTCTATTATATTTAAGTATTACTATGTATTCCCCTTCTTTTATTATGTATCTTGTTTTTATCACTATTTTGAAGATTGGTCAGTGTGGAATGCTATCTTTATGAGTGTGACACCAACTTGCGACATTGTATATTAGTGTATGGTGTAAAGCCTCCATCCTAGGATCCTCCTTTTCAAATGTGCATTTCATTTTTGTTTGGTAGGTAGTTAGGTCTCCTACCTCTAAGTATCTGAGAAGTTTTATGTGTGAAATCCCTTGTGTAGTGTGGTTAATTTAATGTAATTTTCGAGGTGTATCTTCTTGTTGGGTTTCTAGTACGGCGCATATGTTTTGTGGTCATTTCATTGGATGTGGTGGAATGCGGTAGAGTCTATTCTATTATTTTTACCATAAATACTCTGCAGAATCCTATAACTCTTTGGGTTTTTAATTCCAGTTCATCCTATAGCTAGGAATTCTGTGCTTCCTCACTATCTATACTATAATTATCACTTTCCACCTCTATTTCTCCTTTTGAATTGGGTTCCTCTAAGGTTTCTTGTTTGGGTAATTTAGCTATGGAGTATAGGTTTCTTGGATCCTCATCACTATTCTCCTCCGAACTAATTTCTTCTACATAGGTCTCTTTAGTATCTCTACCTAGTGGGATGTACTATCTTATTGTTACCAGCAAAAGAAATTTCTTCCTTTATGAAGTCTACAATTCCATTGCCATTCACAAACTACTAGAGTCCTAGCAGTGCATTAAATGAATCAAATTATTCTTTCATTGCTACTATTTTGAAGTCTACTATTTGTTTAACTCCCATTATGTTGACTTCTACTTTCTTCCATGTCCCTAATGTCCTCATGGTTGATCCATCAACTAAGTTGATGTTATAAGGAGTTACCTCTAATTTTGGTTTGCCCAATGATTCCCAAATCCTCTTTGATAGCATGTTTACATCAATGCCTAGGTCTACCATTACTTGTTTAATTCTTTTGTGATTTATGTGGGAGGTAATCATCAAAGGTCTAGTTTTCCATGTGCAGTTTGTTTTAGTCATTTTCCTTACTTGTGGGATTCGGTTTTCATTTTTATTCTAGTACTTACAAAACTGTTGGAGTTTTTCTAATAAGTTGTTTTGTTTGGTCAATTGTGTAAGTTGTTAAATTAGTGCCACTACTTCTTTACAAAAGAAATGATTTTGTTGTTGCTCTTTTTGTTGTTATTTGGTTATTATTTGTTTGGATTTTTCTATATTATTTTCGTGTTGGTGTTTATTAGGGAAGAAGTTGTCTTCTTCCTCTTCTTCTGCATCCTCACTATTAGTATTGTATAGTTTTGCAGTATCAGTTCCCTTCCTAGTGACTACTGCAACTTCATTTTTGTTGTTATATTTTCTTCTTGTTTTGTGCTTAGATTTTAGTTTATTATGTTGGTACTCATCATCTGATGTTTCAGTGCTTGAAGTGTCTGAGTCATATTTATTTTCTTTTTGGAATCTCCTGGCTACTTGTGGTTTCTCCTTTGGTAATTTTCTTCAAGTTTTCAGCTCCAATTCATTTCTTATCCATACCTCTAGTACTTCCTTACTATCAGTACTATAATTATCATCTTTTGCTTCTATCTCTCCCTCTGAATTAGGTTCTTCTACTGTCTCATCCATAACTAACTTTGATATTGAATACATATTCTTAGGATAATCATTCGAGTCTTCTGCATAGTTAGATTCTTCAACATATGCTTCTTCCATGGTTGCTCCCAAAGGTATGTATACAATTTTATTGCTATATACAAAAGATAATTCCTCTTTGTGGGAGTCAATAATATCATTTGCGTCAACAAACATCTCAACCCTAATAATGTGTTGAATGCATCACCTTGTTCTTTAATTTTTACTACTGTTATGTGGAGAAGAGAGACCTAGCCTAAATGGTTAAACTAGGTCAAATCCTCTTCCATTAACATCGAGACACAAATCGAGCTTGGTTTGTACCCATGAAGGAGAGCCAAACTACAAGGGTTTTTTTCCCTTTGTTGTATAGGGTAGAATCAACCAAATCCAACCAATCAAGCTAGGGAAAACTATGAAACCTTAAATGAGCAAAATCATAGAATAACATACTATCAGAAACAAATAAAAAGATTCTAAAAGTAGAGCAGAGATCAGGAAACAAAGGAGAACCTGGATCTGACTTCGAGAATAGAAAGGTACCAGGGTGCTAGACACCCTAGACCCTAATTAGGATTTTGTAAGATCTCTAGATTTGGGTGCCTTCGCCTATTAGTCTTCTTTAGTCCTGTAATTTATCTTTAGATTATTCCAGATGCGACCTGCACATAGGAAAGAAGGAAAGAGGGTTGGTGCTATTTAGGAGCTTGCCTAACTCAGGCTTCGTGAATGGTGTTTCCACCTCTACAATAGCAATGATGAGAGATAAAGAGACTATGCCCTACGAGGGAAGAGGCAAATTTGAAGTAGAATGGAATCCTATAACAAAGCATAAAGGAAAGAAGTCACCATGAGCATGGAAACCCTAGCTTGCTTGATGTGGCGTCACAACTTGAATCAAGAAGTTGGTGTAGCCTCAAAGTAGAGAGATCTTCACAAGGCCTGCCACCATAGAGAGCTTTAGAGATGAATATAGAGCATGAGAGAGAAAGTACAAGTGTGCCTAGATTGCTTAGTTGTTCAAATGAATAAACTTGTTGGATAGAAAAGAGAGACTAGCTCAGGAGATCAAACTAGGTCAAACCCTCTTCCATCCAACATTAGAACACAAGTCAAGCTTGGCTTCTACCCTTGAAAGGGAGCCAAACTACATGGGATTTGTACCTTTGTTGTATAGAGGAGAATCAACCAGATCCAATGAATCAAACTAGGACAAAACATGAAACTCTAATTGAGCGAGATCAAAGCATAATAGACTATTGGAAACAAATACAGACAATCAAAAAGCATAGTGGAGATCAGTGAGTAGAGAAGAACTTGGATTTAAGTTTGGGGGCCAGAAAGACCAGGGCATTGGGTGCCCTAGAAACAATTTAGGATTTTACAGAAACTCTGAGCTTCGCTACACCTATACCTGCAAAACCTTCCATATTTCTGGATCTTACCTCCCTATTACCACATTTTTAACCTTACCATTTTCCATGTTGGCGCTTGATGTTTCCCTCCTAAATCCCTTGTTTTCTCAGTCCTTAAAAATGTTCGTTGCATTTTGGAACTCTTTTGTCCTTTGTAATCGATGTTTCTAAATTTTTGATAACTTTAATTGGTGAGTTCACCTTTTCTAAAACTCTCTGATTAGCTGATGTAACCTCGAGTGTGGAATTAGACTTCTCTATCAGTCCTATCTTATGTGAAGTACTCAAACCTTCAATCAGCAAGTTGCAATTTTCTCAAACCTTCTGATCCCTGATTAACATAGCTGTCGGTGTTCATGTGTTTCAAAATTCGTCGATTTCCTACTCCGTCACCTAGTCCGCATATCTTGAGTGAATCCGACATTTATTGTCATGCACAGAGAAAGAGGTGCCTGTCTCTTCATATTAAATGGGAATTATTGTGAAGTACTCAAATGCACATACCTCATTAATGGATTATTGCAACTCATTTATGAAGTGTACTGCCACATGCAATGCCTTGTTTAAGGGAATTTATTAAAGAACATTTATAAGAACTGTCATTCTTATAAATATTCCATTCTCTGATGATACTAGCATTCTACTTTGAATTCTTTGGTGCAGTTACGACTCTCAGCGCAGTACATGGGTTCTTCCATACAGGTAAGCTAAATTGCAAAATTTCCCTCACTTTCTTTACTATGTTGTATATTTGAATTGTTTGGTCGAGGTAGTGGAAAGGTTATTTCAATTTCGTGAATTCAAATTACTCCTCTTTCCCAAATATCTTGGGAATGTGTTTGGCACCCTTAGTGATATCAAATGCATATATCTACTGGTTACATAAGCTGGTGAAAATGAAATATACATACCAGGGTTCCTGGGTGGCTTCTATTATTGATAATGGTCTAGCAAATGTGAGGGATATTGAATTGGGTCATATTGATTTAAATGAGTTATGGAGTAGAATGAAACAAAACCCAAGGTCATCATTGGCGGAGAAAACTTTCACAAGTGGGTTGGCTCATGCTGAGGGATTCCTGATAGCTATCTTGCCCAGACCTGGTTCTTACTTGTGTTAAAAATTATCATCCTGAATCCCAAGAAATTAGGGCATACAATGGTTTTGTAAAAATGAAAATTGATGCCTAGTCTATCACTTGAACTCTTATGTTACCTGAATGGGAGGAATATGCAGAAATGTCTGTTGAAATGGGTTGGAGTTATTTCTTTGATATGAAGGATTGGTGTCTGACTTCCATTGCAAAAGGATGGATGAAAAATGAGAAGAAATGAAAATCCCATGATGAAGGGGGTAAATCATAAAGCACACAACAATAGAAATTGTACAGAGAAAATAGAATGTTCTTTTATTGATTTGGTAACCCATTACATTATAGAAGCTCAAATACAATCAGAGGAATCAATCCTCTGTAGGTTGCAACACATTACAACTACCTATCACCAGGACTCTAGAATCTTCTGCCTTCTACAACCCCAAATCTGCTGGGGTTTCTGTTTTCCCACCTATTCTTGACTCTACACTTTCTCCCTTATCTCTACTATTGCCCAGGGTTCCCAAAAATAGTCATAATAGCCATTTTGGTGGTCTCCAGCTAAAATTTTGAAATTTGCAACTCCCTCCAAAAATAGGTCAACTTTAGTGAAGCATAACTTTTGATCTGGGTGTCCAATTGACAAATCGTTTGAAGCACCGGAAAGCTCATGAAATGAACTATCATGTCAGAAATACGTAAATGGATTTCCGTAAACTTTTTAGGTCATTATGGGATGTTTTAGTGCCTCATATCTGATTTCAAAACATTTCATGGAACCTCACAAAATTGAAACTTTAATATCTTGAAATCCAGACATGATCTTGAGTTGAACTATACCAAGAATGCTTATTTGACTATTCTGAAGCTTTGGAGAAAATTTTGGGCTCAACCACTTCTTTTATAAAGACTTACTAAAAATAGTAAATTCTGGTATCCTTAGCCCTGTTGGAAACTTTGAAGGTTCTAAATCATTATTCAAGCAAATGGGTATCCAAAAACATAAATTTTGAAAAGAAATGAAAACAAAGACACCAATTTTGAATCAACATTATTTTTGGGTGATGCGAGATTGCCCTTACACCTCTAGATGCTCCTGCATCATCCCAACTGCCATCTAATTTGAAAAGGGCACATTTCAAAGAAGACATATTTGATATGATTACCTCGTTGCATCAAGTGGTTGGAAGTGATGACTTAATTCTTTTGAAAAATGGATGTGTCAATTTATTCTAATTTTTTGTAGTGGATCTCAATTTGTAGACTAAGCAAAGTTGATTAGTGACCATCTTAATGATCAATTGGTAAATTTTTGTCAAAGCATTTTTTTAATATGTGTTCCTATTTATTTTATGTGATAGCCAATAAGGAGGTAGTGTAGCTAGGGTTGAAACTCATAGTTTTCTGACTCCAGACACGCCTGTGTATGAATACTTTCTATAACTGTAAAATTTGGATAAATGAAAGAAGATAAAACAATCAGATGCAATACCTTAACCCAAACCTTTTGAATACTTGATACCTTGAATGATCAGTGCATGCATGTTGGATTGCTATAGCTGATTAGATTTGTTTGATTGCTCATGTTTCGCAGCACAACGATGAGATGAGATTGGTTTATGAAAGATAGGTAGGTGATGGATGAGAGGCAGAATTTCAGCAAAGTAACGGTGCTTGAGAGTTCATCCATGCCCAATGGCTTGGAAATGGGTGAATTTATAGGAAAATGTGAGAGGATGGGATAAAGTTTCCATTTCGTGAGTGATAATTGAATTAGAAAGTTGCTTGTGCAACTTGGGAGAGAGAATGGAAGGTGGGTGAGTTCACTCGAGAGACAATTAGAAGGTAAGTGAATTAACTCAAGAGATGAAATTAGAAGGTGGTTGGAGTGATTTGAGAGATGAGTCGAGATGAAAATGGAAGGTAGGTGACTTCATAATTAAATAATTTAAAAAATTATTTAGATTATGGGGCACATAAGGATAAATAAATAATTAAAAATTATTATTTATTTAAGTGGGAAAAGCATAAAGTGATAAATTTAAATAAAATAAAAGATTTATTTTATTTAAATTCAAGAGGAAAGAGGGGTAAATAAATAAATAAAATTTATTTATTTAGTAATGTGAGGGATGGGATTAATTAAATAAATGTTGGATTTATTTAATTTGTTAGAGGAAGTGTTAGGATGGCGAAGGGGTTATGATAACGACAAGGGTACCTAGGGCAAAACATAAGGTGTTACAAGAGATGGACATTTTTGGGTGTCTACATTTTGAGCCTCTTTGAGATGATGTTCGAGATGATGAAATTTGTGTCGAGTAACATCATTTCAAAGACGCTAAGGTATGGATAGAGGAAAAAGATGACGAAGGAAAGATAGGATCATGATGGAATGATAGGATGAGGATGGTGATGCCCTCTCGAGAGTATAGGCCGGTTGGACACATGCGGGTAGGCTCTCAAAATGAAATGGATGGGCTAAGGAAGAAAGATAAGGAAATGGATAGAGGAAAGGATGATGTGTTATGTTGTAATGAAAGTGAGCAACCATATGTTTGATATAGCATGAGACGTTATGCACTAGGGTATAAGGACCAAGGTGACGATGTGTCTCATGCCCCAGCGTAATACAACCTTGTCTTGATACAAGATATGAATATTAGCTGGTGTTGACCTATTTTCCTCTGTCCAGAGTTAAATAGTTCACCTTGTATTTTCCTTGAAAATCTTTTATAAAATAACCATACAAGATGTAAATTCTTCAATTACTCATGCTCTGCTTTGCTAAATTTCCCAAAATCTAACTTGGAGAGTCTTTGCAAAAAACCCAAAAAAACCCAAAAATCTTTTAGCTTCAAGTATTTTCTATTGCTGGGATTGCTCATTTTCATAACTTATATTTGAATGCATTCTTGAATGTACATTCGCATATACATTCATCTTTGTACATACAAGGGGATAATTCAAGGGCCATATACAAAGGTTTGCTTGTATATCGGCCTTGTATATTCGATATACAAGGGAAACATACAAGGCAGAATGTACATCGGCAAAATATGCAAGCCAAAGATACAAGGAGTCATAGATGCAAAAGTAAATGTACATTTGCAATGTACAAGGCCGACATACAAAGGGGCAGATGCATATGCAACAGTTGAATGTACATCGGCAGTGATGTACAAAGGAAGGACATAAAAAGGGCAATGTATATTCGACATACATCAGGCACATTCAAAGAAATGCATACAAAAGCCTTTGTATATTCGATATACAAGGTCAATATACAAATTAGTTTGTATATGCAGGGAAAAGCATACAAGGGTGAATGAGCAGTTGCATATACATTGGCAGGATGCTACAGTGGCTTGTATGTGTGATTGTATGTTTGCACATACAAGGAGTTACATACAAGGCTCGGACCCGATAGCAATTTCAACTTGCTTTATAAAGATTTGGAGTCCGCAGCTTGTACATGCACATTGCATTGTATGTGCCGATATACAAAGAACAAAACATGCATGGCCCAAACCCGATGGTGATTGCAATATGCTTCATAATGGTTTGAGGTCCGCAGCTTGCATGCATAGTGCATTGTATATCCTGATATATAAGAGATTGAAGATACAAGACCTGGATTTCAAATTCCTCCAATCCGGTTGATAAAATGGTTTAGGTCTGTGGCTTGTATATTGACTGCATTGTATCTTGCGATATGCAAATGAATGTACAAAAATGATATATACAAGGCGGACCTGACTGTAAAGTCAAATTCACCAAATTCAGTGTAGGGGTCCGCGCATTGTATATACATGTGTTTGTATATTTGCAATTGTATGTTTAAACATACAATCAGATATACAAAGCCGATATGCAAGAGGCCATATACAAAATGCTTTGCATATGCAAAGGCAGACTCAGAGGTAGTTTTAGAGGCCGATACATTCATAGATGCAAAGCGATATATACACACAGTTGACTACAACTTTGACCGCTCGTATCTCCTCCATTTTAGTGAATTTCCACATGCTGCAAAAGTCAAAAGTGCATGTTTTTGCCTCCTCTTTCATTTGGCGGGCTTTGTGGGGGGTTTTCTTCCACTTTCAAAAAATCAGATCTGACTTTGCACGTTGAATTGATTGGTCGTCTCAGCGACCACAGTGACACATACATACTTAGATTTTTTATGCATTCATTGCTGCAAATCGATGATTCAACATCTTGTATTGAAGACTCAGAAATATCTTCTATCTGCCCAGTTCCAGATATTTGATGCCATTACTTCTTGCAGTTAGACGTCCCTTCTTGGGAAGATATTTTTGGATAGAGCGACAGTCTCTAAATTGTATTGTAACTGACTTAGGTCTTTTTTGCAAATGCTATATATAGTTCATAAGGAGATGTAAAAAAGGTTGGACATTGGGAGTTTTTATGCAATATATGCTTCTGTTTCCAAACAAAGCTTTCCTTGACTGTAATCTTGCCTTTTGATTAAATACATGCTGGTTATTTTACCTTCTCATGCTATTTTGGCTCATGTGTGTTCCAAGAATGATGTGTTTGTGAATGTGTAATTCCTTCTAATCATTTCTTGCTCCTCACCTCTGTCAATATCAGCTTGATTTGTGTATGTTGATTGGTTGTATCTAGTCATTCTGTGTATTTTTCTCAGTTCTGTGAAGGTTTCTTTGACTCAATTTGGTGCATCACCTTAGATAATAGATTTTATTTTATGCAATCCTTCTTTCCCTTTTCCTCAGCAGATTCAGTATTTTTAGGTGATACCAGATAGAAAGTCGGCCTTCTCCGGAGGTTCTTTCCATATAGGTAACCCATAGACCTGGAAAGATCCCATGTTTCTCTAGATTGCTTAAGTTTTACAACTTAGCAAGGGTGCAAATCTGAGAGACAATAGCTAGGTTGGATTTGATGCAAATGCAAGATAAAAATGATAACACACACAGCAAGAAAGCAAGCATGCACAAATAATTCAAAAACAAACAAGGTATTGCCTTTGTCAAGTTGTAAATCGATGATTAATTATTGATTAATTGATTATGATCATAGTGATAATGATGATGTGTTGTCATGGCGAGGAATGGTGTATCCCTAGATCAACACAAGGATGGATTGATTGATGATTGATTAATTTATTGATTGGGTTTACAACAAGGTGAGGATCAAGACCAAAGATGTGATTGGATAATTTGACAAGCTTGATCGACTTGATTGGTATGGATTTAAGGATTGGTTTGTATTTGGATTTATTGATGATGAGATGGATTAAGTGATGGATTGAAGAAGAGATTTGAAGAAGAATTGATTGGAAGAATTGTTTTGAAAGATTGATGAATTGATGAAGATAGATGCTAGAAGAAGATGAGAGAAGAAAGAGGAATATCGCCTGTGCCTGAATTTGGGCACTTCCTTCATACTTCAGACTGCCCACATACCTGCATCCACGGGATCAAGGCACTTAACAATAGAGATGAGATGTAGTTGATGTAGGAGCATCTAGTGGTGTAAGGACAATCTTGCATCACCCAAAAAAAAGTTAATTCAAAATCATTGTAGTTGTTTTCATTTCTTTCCATAATTAGTGTTTCTGGTTCCATAATCTTTTGAATAATGATGTAGGACTTTTATTTTTTTTCAAACTGCTAAAAATAGCAACCTGCTAGTTTTGGAAAGTTTAACTGCCATTTTAGGAAAGTTTGCATTTGGACACAGATTGAAGTGAAAACTTACAGAAAATTTCATAACTGAAATATAAGACCTTTGGCGAAGGAATCAGGAAAAGATCATTTGTGAGCTGAAAGATATTAAAGTTTTTGTTTTCTGAAAAGCCCCTAAAAATTTATGAAACGCGATATGAGGCACTAAAACATCCCATAACATCCCAAAAAGTTGACAGAAATCCATTTATAGATTTCTGATGTGATAGTTCACATCATGAGCTTTCCGGTGCTTAAAATGGTTCATCAATCAGACACCCGGATCAAAAGTTATGCTTCCCGGAAGTTGACCTACTTTTGGAGGGAGTTACAAATTTTAAAATTTAGTTGGAGGCCACCAAAAAGTGCTATTTATGACTATTTTGGGAACCCTGGGCACTAGTAGAGTTAAGGGGGAAAGTGTAGAGTCAAGAATAGGTGGGAAAATAGAAACCCTATTTAATTTGGGGTTACAGAAGGCTAAAGATTCCAGAGTCTTGAGGTTAGGAAAGCTATAATGTGTTGCAGCCAGTAGAGGATTCATCCTCTGATTGTACTGACCTTCTGTAATGTAATGTGTTGTCCAAATCAATAAAAGAACATCTCTATTTTTTGTATTGTGTGTTTTATGATTTACCCCCTTCATCAAGTGGTATCAGAGCAAGGGTTTCTTGAGTGTGTAGATAGATCACCGACCGTGAGGCAGTTTACACTAGAACCTGAGGTTGTGGGTTTTCTGTGGAGATCAAGATGCCTCCACGAAGAAATCATATTGGGAGGAATGCTTTGATAGAAGAGGGTTTTAGAGCCCTGCAAAGGCAAATCGATGCATTGCAAGAGGAGCTGCGAAGAGGGTTTGATTTGAGAACAAGAGACGAAAGCGAGGATGAAGCTGAAGAAGAGCTATCTGAGGAAGAACAAGAAGTTGTAGGAGATCCTGCAGAAGTTAAGTTGTTGAGGGCCATTTCGAAGATCGGAAAGAGGCATAGGATTGAAGTTTCTACCTATTCCAGAGATTTGAATTCAAAACAACTTATTGATTGGATCAATGACATGGAGGAGTTCGAGTATGAAGACGTGGAGGACCCAGATCGGGTCAAGTTTGCAAAAACAAAGTTGAAGGGCCACGCTAGTATTTGGTGGAAGGAGGTCCAGTTAGAGAGGAATAGGAGAGGAAAAGGAAAGATCAATAGATGGGATTGGATGGTGGAGAAACTGAAGAAGCAGTTCATTCCTATGGACCATGAGATGGAGTTGCTGAAGAAGCTGTAAGGACTGAAGCAAGGTAATAAGTCTGTTAAGGAGTATACAAAAGAGTTTTATAAGATTACTATTAGGATAGGCCATGCAGAGGCCAACAAGGAGAAGGCAACCCGTTACATTAATGGGTTGAGGCCAAGTATTCAAGAGGAGTTGAGCCTGGTTAGAATGACCACCATAGAAGATGCATACTAGTTTTCCCTAAAGGTGGAAGAGAAGGTGAATAAAAGATTCGATAGCAAGCAAAGTGGAAGAGGTCAAGGTAGAAGGGCTGGTGGAAGACCCTATGGAGGCGGAAATGAAGATTCAAAGAAAAGTGAAGAAGCTGGCACCGGTCGATGTTAAAGAGGAGATAATGCCTACCACCCTCATGACTAGAACAATGGTGAGCAAAGAGGAAGAGGAAGAGGCCGACCTGGGCAAGGACTTGGAAGAGGAGGTTTCAGAGGAACCTGTTTCCAATGTGAAGAAGAAGGGCATCGAGCATATGAGTGTTCCCAACATCAAGGAAGGACAAATAGAAGACTTGAAGGTAATATACGAGTTGCACATGTAGATGAAGATGCACATTTTGAGCATTTTGAATATGCTGACAGGGGAGAAACCCTAGTTTTCAGAAGAACCTTGTTGAATGAGGAGAAAGAACCAAATCAGAGGAAGAGTTTATTCTGCACAAGGTGCAAATGTGAAGGTAAGTGTTGTGATATTATTATTGACAGTGGAAGCACTGACAATCTTCTTTCAGAGGAGATGGTTGACAAGTTGAAGTTGACAAGAAGAAAGCATCCACATCCATATCCGATCGCATGGTTGCAGAAGGACCATAGAGATTTGGTCAATGAGCAGTGTTTAGTGAAGTTCAAGATTGGGTACTACCATGATGAGGTGCTGTGTGATATCATACCGATGGATGCATGTCATATACTGTTGGGGAGGTCGTGGTAGTATGATAGGAGCGCTGTCCATGATGGTCGTGCAAACACATATTCCCTAACAAAGGATGGAGTTCGTCACAAGTTGAAGGCCTTGAAGGAGGTGGAAGAAAATGTATGTAGTACTACCGGAATTTGCTTGGTAGATGGTAAAAATTTTTTGGAGGGTATGAAGCATGAGCGTCATTGCTTTGCATTGATCCCTGAGATTAGTCAAGAGAAATGTGAAGATATACCAGCAGAAGTTTAAGATATGTTGGAAGAATTTTAGGACATTATATCTGATAATGTACCAGAAGGTTTACCACCAGTGAGGAAGATAAGTCATCAAATGGATTTGATACCAGGAGCCAGTTTCCCAAATAAGGCAGCCCACAGAATGACTCCAGTAGAGAATGAAGAGTTGAATAGACAAGTTCATGAGTTGTTAAGGAAGGGACTGGTAAGGGAGAGCCTGAGTCCCTGTGTGGTACCTATAGTATTAGCACCAAAGAAAGATGGAGAGTGGAGAATGTGTACAGATTATCAAGCCATAAATAAGATCATGATCAAGTACAAATTTCCATTGCCAAGAATGGATGATATAATGGATTGTTTGAGTGGAGCCAAGTACTTCACAAAGATTGACCTGAAGAGTGGGTATCACCAATTCCGAATCAGAGAAAGAGATGAATGGAAGACAACCTTCAAGACAAAGGAGGGTTTGTATGAGTGGTTAGTCATGCCATTTGGGCTAACCAATGCATCGAACACATTCATGCAACTCATGAACGAGGTACTGAAAGAATTTTTGGGAAGTTTTGTTATTGTTTATTTAGATGATATTTTAATTTTCAGTAAAACTTGGGATGAGCATTTGATGCATATCAAAAGAGTTTTAGAGAAGCTAAGGGAGGAGAAGTTGCTGATTAATCTGAAGAAATGTAGTTTTGTAAAGGAGTTGGTATACCTGGGATTTGTTGTCTCAGAGGAAGGTCTTAAGATGGACCCAGAGAAGGTGAGAGCTATCCTTGAATGACCTACACCAAAGAGTGCCACAGAGGTAAGATCTTTTCATGGTTTGGCAAGTTTTTATAGAAAGTTTATCAAAAATTTTAGTAGCATTTGTGCACTCCTAACTGAGACAATGCGAGGGGATAGAAAAGAGTTTAGATGGACTAAAGGAGCAGATAAAAGCTTTGATACATTGAAGCAAAAAGTCACAGAGTAACCTGTTTTGGCACTTCCAGAGTTCAATAAGGTATTTCAGGTAGATTGTGATGCTAGTGGTAGTGCTATAGGAGCTATTTTGAGTCAAGAAGGTAATCCCGTTGCCTATTTTAGTGAGAAGCTTAATGATGCCAAGAAAAAGTATTTTGTTTATGATCAGGAATTTTATGCAATAGTTCAAGCTTTGAAGAAATGGATACATTATTTGTTGCCAAAAGAGTTTGTTTTATATATTGATCATTAGGCTTTGCAGCATCTTAACAGTCAAGGAAAGTTGAACCAGAGGCACTTAAAATGGGTTGAGTTTTTGCAGAGTTATACTTTTGTTTTGAAGCACATGAGTGGGAAGTCCAACAGAGTTGCAGATGCCTTGAGCAAAAGGCAAAATTTGTTGACAGAAATGAAGATAGAGGTTGTTGGGTTCGATGAGCTCAAAAGTTTGTATCCTGAAGATTTAGATTTTGCAGAGGCTTGGAAAGCTTGTCTGGAACCTGTTACTTTGGATATGACAAAATGGTTGGATTTCATAATCCAAGATGGCATGTTGTTTAAAAGAAGCTAGTTGTGCATTTCGAGGAGTTCCATGAGAGAGAACCTGATTAAGGAGAAGCATAGTGGAGGATTGGCTGAACACTTTGGTCGAGATAAGACCATTGCTATTGTTGGTGAAAATTATTATTGGCCACAGTTGCAGAAGGATGTGAGGAAATTTGTTTAGAGTTGCAGAGTATGTCAGATGGCGAAAGGAGCAAGTCAGAATACATGTCTATATCAACCACTACCTGTACCAGATAAGCCATGGGATGATATTAGTATGGATTTTGTTCTTGGTTTACCAAGGACACAGAGAGGTCATGATTCCATTTTTGTGGTGCTAGATAGATTCTCGAAGATGGCACATTTTTTTCCTTGCAAGAAGACTAATGATGTTCATATTGCAGAGTTATTTTTCAGGGAGGCGGTGAGATTACACGGTCTACCAAAGAGCATAGTTTCAGATCGAGATACTAAGTTGTTGGTTATTTCTGGAGGACATTGTGGAAGAAGTTGAAGACAAATTTGAAGTTCAGTTCTACACACCATCCACAGACTGATGGACAAATGGAAGTGGTGAATAGGAGTTTGGGTAACCTGCTACGATGCTTAGTAGGAGATAAGCCCAAGGGATGGGATTTGATTTTACCACAGGCAAAATTTGCTTACAACAATTCTGTCAATAGGAGTACTAGTAAATCACCATTCCAGATTGTATATGGCAATAGCCCAAGAAATGCTTCTGAGTTAAGGAAGCTGGACAAAGGAGAAAAAACAAGTACTGAAGCTGAAGACTTTGCAGAACATTTGAAGAATTTGCCTGAAGAGGTGAGAAAGCACATTAATAAGATGAATATTCAGTACAAGGCTAAGGTAGATCAGAAGAGGAGATATAAGGAGTTCCAGGTAGGAGATGAAGTCATGGTTCACTTGAGAAAAGAAAGGTTCCCAATTGGAACATACAATAAGTTGAAAATGAAGAAATTTGGACCTTGTAGAATCCTAAAGAAGCATGATTCAGGAAATGCATGAGGTAGAGCTACCGAGTGGGATTAATATTTCCCCTGTGTTCAACATTGTTGATTTAACAGAATATCATGAAGGTGGCATAAAGGATGGACCAACAGAAGAACAATGGAGTATTCTGGCATCTACTTCAACAGAGGAGATAGAAGAAATCTTGGATAGTCGTGTGGGAAGAAGTACTCGGAATAGGCAATATGAAGAATATCTGGTAAAATGGAAAGGAAGGTCTGTTGAAGATTCTTCTTGGCTGTCTAAGGTAGAGGTTGAGCATTTGGGTTTTCCTCAAACAAACAACTGAGACATGACAGGGTCACTTCTCAAATTACCCTAGGTGTCTGATGCAGGAGCATCCAATGGTGTAAGGGCAATCTTGCATCACCTGAAAAAAAAGTTAATTCAAAATCACTGCAGTTGTTTTCATTTCTTTCTATAATTAGTGTTTCTGGTTCCATAATCTCTTGAATAATGATGTAGGACTTTCAGTTTTTTCCAAACTACTAAAAATAGCAACCTGCCAGTTTTGGAAAGTTTAACTGCCATTTTAAGAAAGTTTGCATTTGGGCACGGATTGAAGTGAAAACTTACAGAAATTTTCATAACTGAAATATAAGACCTTTGGCGAAGGAATCAGGTAAAGATCATTTGTGAGTTGAAAGATATTAAAGTTTTTGTTTTCTGAAAAGCCCCTAAAAATTTCTGAAACGAGATATGAGGCACTAAAACATCCCATAACATCCTGAAAAGTTGATGGAAATCTATTTATGGATTTCTAGCGTGATAGTTCACATCACGAGCTTTCCAGTGCTTAAAATGGTTCATCAATCAGACACCCGGATCAAAAGTTATGCTTCCCGGAAGTTGACCTATTTTTGGAGGGAGTTGCAAATTTTGAAATTTAGCTGGAGGCTGCCAAAAAGTGCTATTTATGACTATTTTGGGAACCCTGGGCAGTAGTAGAGTTAAGGGGGAAAGTGTAGAGTCAAGAATAGGTGGGAAAATAGAAACCCTATCTGATTTGGGGTTACAGAGGGCTGAAGATTCTAGAGTCTTGAGGTTAGGAAAGCTGTAATGTGTTGCAGCCAGTAGAGGATTCATCCTCTGATTGTATTGAGCTTCTGTAATGTAATGTGTTGTCCAAATCAATAAAAGAACATCTCTATTTTCTGTGTGCAATTTCTGTTGTTGTGTGTTTTATGATTTACCCCCTTCATCAGTAGTTCTGATTTGTGATGATGATTGGGATTGATTAGATGTTTGATGACGATGATAGGATGAGTTATGATTGGATTGTTTTGATTGGATGGGTTCACGATTGAATTGATTTGGAAGAAGTGGTTTGATTGATTGATTTTGATTTGTTTGAGTGATGTGATAGATTGATGCAATTTGATGAAGTGATGATTGGATTGTTTTGATTGATTTGATTAGATAGAATGGAAAGAAGTGATTGGATGGATTGATTTTATTGCTTGAATTTTTGTTGGATATTTGATTTTTTTTGCATTTTTTCAGGGTTTTTTATACTTTTTTTGGATTTTTTCAGGACATTTTACGATTTTTTTTGGATTTTTTTTAGGTCTTTGTACATTTTTTTGGATTTTTTCAAGACTTTTATGATTTTTTTTGGATTTTTATATTTTTTGATTTTTTTGGGATTTTGAAATTTTTATTTTTTTTTGAATTTTTGAGTGTTTTGGGATGTCCATGGATTTACAATTTGGGTAGCCTTTTGTGCTAGATACCAATGACAAGGGAGGAAACCAAGTCTAGGCGCAAGGGTGATGGAGGAATAGATGGATGAAAGATGGGTGATAAGGGATGGAAAGGATGTGCACGTAAGATAGTAAGGATGTGATCTCAAAGGCTATGTCGCATAAAAATAACATGCCCCATTCCATGCGTAATACTTAGGGTTTTACATGGCAAGGCTCGAGATGATAGGATGTATGATAGGATTAGGCTTATGACAATGGGATGATGATAGGATAAATTGGTTTTGAAAGGATTGAGTACATCAAGAGATAACCAAAGCATGTTTCAACATTTTGCCCCCAATCTTTATCAAGATCAAAAGGACGAAGGGAGGGTGAATGGACTCAATATGATAGGTATATGTATGTGGAATGGATAAGGATGGTAGGATGGCATGGTATGATAGGTTGAAAATGATATGGTGGATGAGACAAGGTGTCCCCAAGTGTAGGTGGCATAGAAGATCAAACTTACACATGACGCCTGTTTGCCAGGTTTTCATCATGGTACTTATCCAGTGCCCCTGTTTACCAGTTTTTCACTATTCGATGAAGGGATTTCTCTTAACTTTTTTCATTCTTTTCTTTTTTCTTTTTTTACTTTTGGATAGGAAAAGGCGGATATGGAAGGGAGAGACTCAAGTGTCTAGTTCCTTGAAAGTGATAGTCCCGCTAGAAGGATGTCGTCACATGGACCATGTCAAGTTTGCTCATAGATGTTGGTAAGGGATGACATGAAAGAGAGATTAGGTAGATAGTGGATTATGAAAGGTACGATAGTGGATTATGATGTGGATTATGTAGGAAAGCTGGTGGATTACGATATAGATTTCGGATGGATTATTATGTGGATGGAAGGCTTATGGAAAAGCATGGACCATAGGGAAGTGATGAGAAAGATATGTAGGATAATAGTGGAATGAGGGAGAGATGGAGGTATGTGGAAATGTGGTGGAGTGGAATGGAACCACGACCAATGGATGCACACACCGTGATAAATGTTGAAGCTTTTGATGGGATGGTGGGGTAGGAAGCAATGGTGTTGTTTGCGTAGGAGATGGTTGATGGAGAGTTTTAGGGACCCACATGGACTTAGTGTTTTTATAATTTTTTCTTTTCATGTGGGATGGAGGAATTTGAGACTTTTGGATGGAATGGGATTTTTGGATGGAAGTGGAGGATTGGGATTCTTGAGAGGTGGATGCCTTATTAGACTTGACTGCTTCTTTTTTCTTAGGGACCCATACCATTTTGCCTTTTGACTTTGCTTGCGGAGGTATGGGTTTGGATATATGCAGCTTTTGTGCAACTTTTGAGGTAATTACTTGTTTCTTGGGGACCCACACCTTTTTCTTTTTTTCTTTGAGGTGTGTGGGTGTATGCAGCTTTGGGGATGGATTTTTCTTTGATTCTTTGCTTTTGTACCCTAAGGCATGAGGATCTTTAGGATTTTTTGCTTTAGAAGTGGAGGCATCCAAATTTTTTCTTTGGAATCCCATGGGTATGGTGGAAGGAGAGGAAGCTTCATGTTTAGACAATATGTGCATTTGTAGACCATGATTGGGATTTTTAGAAGATTTATGGATGGATGGATAAGGTGTTAGAAGTAGTGGAGGTAGATTCAATGGAGGGATATTAGGAGTTGGAAGAAGTGGAGGCAAAGTGGATGGTGGGAGGTGTATGGTCACATGCTTTTGACATTTGTAAGATGATGGAGGTGGAATGACAATGTATGTCTTGGGTGTATGATGGGGTTTGTGATAGGAAGTGGTGGACTTAGGAGGCATGGAGGAAGTACCAACATTGTTAGATTGTTGACCTTGAGGTGTGTATCCAAGGCCATATGAGCGTTGAGGAACATTGTCATGGATGGGCTCCAAAACACCTTGTTCAAGAAGGCCTAAGCCTTTACCTTGATAGTTCATGTTTTGAAGCATGCAATCGACAATGGGACTAGGTGTAGGTGGAACACTAGACACAAGTTCCTTATTGGATGGAGAAGATGAGATGGTGGACAATGACTATTGTGTTCCTAGGGAGGAACACTCATGAATGAGGGTGGATAAACCAGTGGGATATGGTGGTGGATTTAGAATAGGGTTGATAGTGGGTGATGGTGGATCATAAGGATCTTGATCATGCTCATTAGGATCCAAAGTATTTGTTTGGTCTTCACTGGGTGCTTGGGTGGCACATATCTCATCATGACAAGTAGATGTATGTAGATCATGGGTAGGTGGAATAATAGGCTTTTGATCATGAATTGCATAAAGTTTGGCTAAGAGGATCATCATAGTTTTCATGAACTTAGCTAAGATGGTCACCATGGTTTTCATGATCATATATAGAATCTTGATCATAAATGTGAGCATAAAAAAAATTAATTTGGCTATGAATGGGATACATTTGCTCATGAATAAGTTCATGATCATAAATAATATCTTGATCAAAGAACATACATAGGTCTTGGATGAATTGGACCTAGAGATTCTTTGATCTTGACTTAGACAAGGGCTTGATGTTTCCACATGCATTGGGTTATGCTCTGGACATATCTCTTGGGTTGCTTGAATGGAAGGGGAAACAAGAGACTCTTGGACAGGCTCGATGGTTTGTGGGTCGCATGATGGGATTGGAGAAGTGGGCATGTCATTCAAAGGTTCTTTGGTAGGCTCATTAATGGGTGCTTGACATAGGGATGGTTTATTCCTTGCTAGTAGTCCTTGAATCACATCCTTTGTAGGTGGAAGGGTGATGGAAGCTGAAGGCTCATGATTGGGATTAGGTGGAAGGCTAATTGGATTAGGGATTATGAGATGGATAATGGGATTAGATGGGCTAGGAGTTGGGCTAGATATAAGGATAAGGGGATTACGTGGATGAAGACTAGGAGTAAGATCACATGGTGGTGCCAAGACAGGACTAGTAGGCTCATGTTTTGGCATGTGATCAGATGGTGATGGAGGATGTTCATAGGATGCAGTGACTAGATTGGTATCTCCCTTGTCAAAGGCTATTAAGTCTTGCAACATAGGTGGACTTAAAGATACTTGATTTATGTACAAAGGGTCACTTAGACTTGAGTCAAAGGTTATTAAGTCTTGTAGCACAGGTGGACTTAAGTCTGTTAGGTCTTTTTGCAAGAGTGGACTTGGGTTCACTTGATTTATGTACAAAGGGCCACTTAGACTTGTGTGTTCATGTTGTGGGGGCCATTGATAGTCTTGTGAATGGGTTTGATGAAGAGATGAAATGGTAGGATGTGTAGGTAAAAGATCATGGGGTACAGGTTGTTGTGGATAATGGTTGATATTGGAAGAAGTAGCGTATGGTGATGTGGCATTGTTATGGGAAGATGTGGGATAAGATGATGTGGAAGTGATTTGAAATGTAGACGGATTAGATTGATAAGGAATAAGATAAGGTGATGTGGAATTGTTATGATATGTGGATGGCTTGGATTGGTGTGAAATGGAAGGGGATGCCACATAGGAATGAAGTGGAATTGGTTGGTGTTGAATGGATAAGGAATGATGATGTACTTGTTGGTTTTGACTAGTGGCCATGAGGTGTAGTACTTGTGCTATAAGATGTTGCATTTGAGGTGATTTGCTTGCTTGTAGTTTTGGGGTCATGTCTTGGGCCCCTTGAATGGTCCGTTGGTCTAGAGGTTTTGGGATTTGGTGAAGTAATTCAATGAGGTCTTGTGCTAGGTCCTCTAATGTTGACATGGTGTAGAATGATGTGGATTGGATTAGAAAAAGGATGATGTGTACTGATGAGGTTAGATGACTTGGGTGGATTGGGATGTGGTTGATTGGATGACAAGGATGGTTTGGTTTGGAAATATTGGATGAAGTGTAATGATTAGGATATATGTGTTATGACAAGTATGTTGAGGATGATGTGGTGATATCAAACACAAGATCTCACATGTACATGCATGCACACCAAACACAATGCTCAATCTGTACACCCTAGGCTAGGTAAGGACAATATCCATTGGGTTCCCACTTGGATTTCTCCAGCCGCATCTACTCATAGTGGATAGCTACAGGAACTTGGGGCATAGGCCCCCCCTTTACAGTGCACTCACTTCTCAGGCACACCAAGTTGCAAGTCCTCAAGACGGGTAGATCTTGGGATACTTTGCTACCTCGGCTATGAGCTACAAAAATGTGGGATGGCTATTAGAGGTTGATCAACTGACCTCCTGTACCAACAGATAGAGGGTTTTTGGTTTCTAAACAGAGCTTTCTAGTTAGGGTTTCCATTTAGGTGGCTATACATGCAGCGATTTGCTCCTTTAAGGAGGCTTTCCAGCCTGCAGAGGTTACGCTCTGCAGGGTTTTGGGGAAAACATTCGTCGGTATAGCAGAACAACACCCGTTGTTTGTGACTTTTGGCACAAGTGCATTATTTATATAGTGGCTTGGAATGGCTTGGCTTTAGCCTATTTTCTCTTGGGTCATTCCCCTTCTCACAATGGGAAGGCATGCCCTCTAGAGTTAGTAATGATTTCTCTTGCACCCCAGATCCATTGGTTAGGCGGGGGGAGAGGATGCTTTCATTGCTAAATCGGGTTACACACAATCAAAGCAAGCAAGCCCAAGAAATGAAAAGAAAACACAATGAAAACAAATTATTCATTTTAGAGCACCAAATTGAAGTGTTTGAGTTGTGGGTTCATTTTAAAATGCCAAATTTAAGTGTGTCTACTTTAGTGTAACAGATTGTTTAGAAAATTGGACCGATTGGATCTACAAACAGGGTTAACATGTTTTCAACCTCCGGTCTTTGACAAGCGTGTTTGACAAGCTGCACCGATAAATCATTAATTTCCAAGAAAAATGATAGTTTGAAGCTCAGAAAATAACTGAACTTTGACTATAAAAAGAGATGATAAAATGATAAGATTACCTAATCAAACCTGCTCCATTGTGAAGTTTGCAAAATTACCTTTCCAGCGAGTGTTTATTTGCGTGATTTGGACGTCGTATGCAGAAGTTATGATAAAAAGAAAAAGTCAGCCCCCCTTTGGCAAATTAGAAGAAAACATATTGAATTATTTGGCTTGTTGTTTGACCTTTTGGCTTAGATGTTTTGCAAAATTTTTTTTGATCATATATTGCTGTGTGGAAGAAATTTCATGTTTGCGAGTTTGGATTAAACAACCAACCCTCCTTTAGAAATTTTAAGACCCAAGGCACAAAAAAAAACCCTAGACTATAAATGCTAACCTTAGATGTCAAGTGTTTAGTGTTAATGTCGACCTTCAAGCTTAAAACTGTGACTTTTGACCTATGACTACGACGGGGTTTAGCAACAAGTTGATTATGAAATTACAATCGACAGAAATAAGGCTATCGACTTGGAAAGTCAAACGACGAGGTCATAGGGTTTTGACAATTTAAAGGCGACAAGCTATGAATGGGGTCGAAGTCTTTGAAAGCAATTTAAAATGAAGGGGGGTCGATTGTAAGCCCCTCCCTTCTTGGCCACACAAGTGACCAGAAGTTTAGCCCATGGTTTAACTGTGGTTGACTGCAAAGGTTTAAACGTGGGAGGAAATCTTTTGAGAGTGGTGTTAGGGCTTCTGGTCAGAGTAAATAGGAAGTGACCCCGTAAGAAGTGATTTAGGGTTTGAAATGGTGGAGAGTTCAAAACCTAGAGTAGATTGTCTTTTAAAAGCAAGGGACGAACATAGGTCGCCACTAATGGTGGCGACCATAAAGCTAACGGGTGGCTACGAAGAAACAAGAGTGGAGATTGAGCAAAGAAGCGACGGTTTGAGAGGAAATAGATAGTGACCTAAGATTTCTTAAAGGTGCCGACTGCTAGCATATGGGAGGTGACAGGACTATGGACTGTAATTTTGGTGGATTTGACACAAGTTAGGTTTATTTTCAATAGTCGACCAGAGGAGAATGCCCTAAAACATGAAACTGCCATAGTCGACTTACATGTTAATATAATATACCTTGCAATATTCAACCAACAAACACTGAACCTATGATCACAGCCACAAACCACAGTACTAATCAATACAACTAGTCCATACCGTACGGATCCGTATGGTACGGACTAGCAAATAAAAAAAATTAAAAAAAAATCAAAATTTTTGCAATGAGCAAAATAGGACAAATTTTATATGCTTCTTAGGGTTTTTGGGTCTTCTGGACTCAATGACAGTGTTAGATTTGAGCTAGGAGGCCTTGACAAACTTGGTAAAATGAAGGTTAGAAAACACAGATTTTTATAACCAAAAACCTTCAAAAATGATCAAGCAAAGTGGGTCCCACCGGGTATGCCATTTTGTAGACGGTAAAATTTGGATAAATGAAAGAAGATAAAGCAATTAGATGCAAAACCTTAACCCAAACCTTCCGAATACTTGATACCTTGATATGATTACCTCGTTGCATCAGGTGGTTCCAAGTGATGACTCTAATTCTTTTGAAAAATGGATGTGTCAATTTATTCTAATTTTTTGTAGTGGATCTCAATTTGTAGACTGGGCAAAGTTGATTAGTGACCATCTTAATGATCAATTGGTAAATTTTCATCAGAGAATTTTTTTAATATGTGTTCCTATTTATTTTATGTGATAGCCAATAAGGAGGTAGTGTAGCTAGGGTTGAAAACTCATAGTTTTCTAACTCCAGACACGCCTGTGTATGAATACTTTCTGTAGACGGTAAAATTTGGATAAATAAAAGAAGATAAAATAATCAGATGCAATACCTTAACCCAAACCTTTTGGATACTTGGTACCTTGAATGATCAGTGCATGCATGTTGGATTGTTGTAGCTAATTGGATTTGTTTGATTACTCATGTTTTGCAGCACAACGATGAGATGAGATTGGTGGATGAAAGATAGGTAGGTGATGGATGAGAGGCGGAATTTCGGTAGAGTAACGGTGCTTGAGAGTTCATCCATGCCCAATGGCTTGGAAATGGGTGAATTTATAGGCAAATGTGAGAGGATGGGATAAAGTTTCCATTTTGTGAGTGATAATTGAATTAGAAAGTTGCTTGTGCAACTTGGGAGAGAGAATAGAAGGTGGGTGAGTTCACTCGAGAGACAATTAGAAGGTAAGTGAATTAACTCAAGAGATGAAATTAGAAGGCGGTTGGAGTGATTTGAGAGATGAGTCGAGATGGAAATGGAAGGTAGGTGGCTTCATAATTAAATAATTTAAAAAAATATTTAGATTATGAGGCATGTAATGATAAATAAATAAATAAAAATTATTTATTTATTTAAGTGGGAAAAGCATAAAAGTGATAAATTTAAATAAAATAAAAGATTTATTTTATTTAAATTCAAGAGGAAAGAGGGGTAAATAAATAAATAAAATTTATTTATTTAGTGATGTGAGGGATGGGATTAATTAAATAAATGTTGGATTTATTTAATTTGTTAGAGGAAGTGTTAGGATGGCGAAGGGGTTATGATAATGACAAGTGTACCTAGGGAAAAACATAAGGTGTTACAAGAGATGGACATTTTTGGGTGTCTAAACTTTCCACAATTGCAAGAAGAAACAAGTAATAAGGATTATAGGCGCATGAATGACACCTTCTTAATTTTCAATGTAAGGAGGATTGAGGGTAATCCAGAGGTAAGAATATCTCTAGAGGTTGCACAATTGATCATGAAGTTTAGGAGTTTCTATATCCAATTTGATAGATTCACTTACCTCATAATCGGTGGGTTCAAAAAATGCCCCTTATAAATTGCCCAGATTTGCCAGTGACTTTATTATTTTCTTGGACGTTTGTAGGCAGATGGCCTGTGAAAATAGAAAATATCACAATATGAAAAAAAGGGTTATTCTTTCTCAGTGACCCTGAGTCATTTCACATGCAAAACTAATGATAATGCGAGGAATGTTAAGAAAATCCTCGTTGAATGCAATTTTCATCTCCTAATTGTTAGACCATTCTTTGATAGTAAAAATTTTGTTAAAAGGAATATCAATGGAGGAAGCTTGTACAAACACTAGCCTCATCTTGAGGACTATTGGGAGGACCGTGTTAATGAAAGAGAGGTGCAAAGAAGAGATTGGATGAGATTAACCCTTGATCTAATGTACGTGCTTTCAATTTGCCACTAGATATTCCTGACGGGGTTGATGATAATTTTGATATCATTGATGAAGAGTATTTTGTTGTTGCTGAGCCACTACCACACATTCAATGGTTAGAAAAGGAAGTCATTAATCTAAAGGATCACTCTTCTTTTGTCCTGAACAAAACTAAAAAGTGGTGTAAGGGAAAAATTCTTGAGTGTATTGTAACTTCTCAAAAAGAACCCACAACAAAAGAACAGGATCTTCAAATGTCATTAAACATCAAAGAACTTCAACTAGTGTGGATGTAACCAAATATAGGGTTAATTCACAACAGGGTGGTGATGGAGAATACCCTAAGGAAAATAAAAAATTGAAGAGTATATGCGAGGAGGAGAGTGAGCTAGTACTAAAAAGGTTATAAATGGAAAAGGAATTAGATGCTCTACAACAACTCCTAGCTGATCATGTGACCTCTCTTGTCACACATGTACTAGGTAACGACTCTTCTATTTTTTGGCAACTCGATAAAGATAGTGTTTTTTGCACTTTGTTTGATATTCCATCTTCTCCTTTTTCAAATGAAGTTCCTTTAGTTAGCACCAGGACCTAGCTAGAAAACACTAATTTAAATGTCAAAAATAACAACACGGTATTGTCATCTCCTTCATGGCTTAAGAAAGCGGTAGAAAAGAAGAGAAAATACACCCCCATGACATATGTAAATGTTGATGATGTAGCTAAATTGCTACAAACTAGTCCTCAGCCTAAAAAGGCTAAGAGAATGTCAAGGGTAGTGATGGATCCTTCTTTTGGACACCAAATTCTTGAAATCGCCAACCCTATTGGAGATAAAGATGAAAAGAGTATTACAGAGGTTGATTTCAATATGAGAAAAGTAGATATGGGTCCCCCTGCTATGGAAGAAGATATATACCATGCAAAGTTTTCAGTTGGAATGTTGGCCAAAAGGGTAAAAGCAAAGAAATAAGAAAATGTAAGATTGCAAAGCCAGGTAAATACTCTAACCGCATTTATTTAGTCCATTGTTAATTCTACCTCTCAACCTCATGACATGGCTCTAGATGTTTTCGTCAATGGAGTAGATCCTGTGATATTGAAGCAAATTAAGAAATACCAAACAATGGGCAAGGCTATTGAACAAAAGGTCATTATTGATAGTTTGTTGTATATTGAGGAAGATACGAAATTGTATGCTTATATCTTCAGCAGAAGAAAAGAGCTAATTGTGGATTTGCAAACTTTCAAAAAGGATGAGAGCACTCTGCTAATGGTATCTAGGGAGGTGCAAGAAATGGCAAAAAAAGATACCAACATATTGGTAGCTTAGAAGGTGTTAAATAAACTAGAGGAAAATGATACAATTTCTTGGTTGGATCCTATTGAATGGAAGCTATTTGTGTTCAAACAATTTATAAGTGAGCTAAGGAGGATCTTGAGTCAATACCATAGTGACCTTATGGACATTAGAAATAATTGTATGACCTTAGAGACTGAAATTCTTCATGAAAGTGGAGAGAATTTGCTTGATGTAAAGGAGGTCGAACAAGGTTTCAAAATATTGTTCAATGAGGAATTAACCAGTATTGATAATATAAATGACACATCTTCGGAAAAGCTTGGTCACATTGCATTATATCTCAAGAATTTGAGAAATGAAATTGATGATGTCAACAAAAGGATGGTGGATACAGATAGAACAGTCAGTATGTGGAAAATTTGGATACACCTCACCCTCAGTCCAAGTGGGAAAATCCTTAATCTGATTATTTCTAGGTTCATGAGTTACAAGGCAAGAATGAGGCCTCAAGTGGATTCATCAGGTGCTAAAGAACAAGAGAAGGGAGATGAAGTGATTTGAGAAGAAGATCGTGATGTTGCCACATAATTACTATTTCCTTGTTTTAAGTTCTTTCTTTTAAGGCTTTGAAAAACTTGGTATTTGAAAACTGTTTTAATCTTTAATTATGTTTAATCGGCTAATTTCAAGAAATCGTTATGTTATTTTAAAGACAGTTTCTTTAAACAAGGCTAGATATGGAGTTTGTTGATGTTACAAGGATCTTTTGGCAATCTTTGTGTTGTTGAATGGTCAGTTTTTTAATTCTGAGAACTTTATTTCTAGTTATTTTCGAATATATGAATGAAGTTTAAAAGAGTTACATACATATATTGTGAACTTTGTGTTACAGTAGATGGATGTTTTGTTCTTCTTATATTGAATAGGCTAGCTCTTTTAAATTAAAATCTTGTATTCATAAACTGAGAAGTCCACATCTTTAAGCTCATTACTATGGATTATTTCTCTTTCGAATTAAAATTCCAGTGGTGATTTATATCATTGTAATAATTGAAGTTGTAATTATGTTGTTGGAATGAGTCTTTGTGCTCTCTTTTCTTTAAGTATTCTTTGGATTGAATACCTTTTCTACTTTTTGGTTAAAAGCACACCCCTTTCATTCATTCATTTCCAATCTTACGAAGGTATCTACTCCTTGTAAAAAATGTAGACTCATTGCAAACACAATTACAAATGAGCTCAAATTTTAGTATGTTTATCATTATTTATGGGTGTGAGAAGATAGAGTTTAGTGACAAATCTATATATTAATAGATTTTTGGTGATTCTTCTAGGGACTGAATACTCAAGATATATTATAAGTGGTCTTTATGGTATTCTAGAGAAGATTCAAACCTGTGCTCCAACCTAATATCAATTGGTTGGACATTGAACAAGAAGACATTATAACTGACATACAAAAGTTGGCTTGGAGATATAGGAGAACAAATCAACAGTTTCCTCTTTTAAACCAAGTGTTGGATGAAGAAGAAGATTGTGGTCAAGAATTAAGAAGATAGCCAAAGGAAATTGGTGTTGTCCACCAAAATCTTATTGTTGAATGTATTATACTAGTTCCCAAGGAGGAATAGACCTTTCCAAATTCACGCAATTTCTGATAACCAACCAAGGAATCAGATGAATAACCCAAGAAATCAACCTCAGAATAATCAGTAGGTGGGTTGGCAACTCTATTGGTTGACAACCTTTGTTTTTAAAGTTGGCTACTAAGAGATATACACGAGGAGATAGAAAGAAAGGTATTTCTGATTCTGACTTTGATTTATTGGAAGCTTTAAATTTTTCTACCTTTCCATCAACTCGTAAAGCAAAGTCTGCTAGTAGACCTACTTCCCCTTCTCCTGTTCGAGATACATCAAGTCCTTGTCGAGCTCTTGTGCTACACGGAAGCGCCTTGCCTATAAATATCAATTTCACTATGAATATGGCTCAACCTCACCTATTCCATGGGGAGCCGCTATAGGCCCTTTGAAATTAGGAGTACAATTACATGATTTACGAAGGGGATCTAGCAAGATATTGCCTAAGTTTAGAGGGGATAGCAAAGTTACTCTAGATGAGCACATAAATGTCTTCTTTGCAGCATGTTCCATTCTAGGTGTATAGTATGAAGATGTTTTAGTCAGGCTATTTGTGGAATCCTTAGTAGTTATTGCAGTTAAGTGTTTTTACCATTTACTTCCTATGTCAATAAATAATTTGGTAGCCATGAGAACCCAATTTTAGAATAGGTTCAAAACAATAGAAAATGGGAATACTCTTCTGGTTCAGTTATCATCACTAAAGAAAGAGATACATGAACCTATGAGGGAATTCGTAGCTAAGTTCAATAAAATAGTAAACATGATCCCTCAAAATATGAGACCTAGAGATGTCCTTTTGAAATGTTTCTTTATAAATACTCTCCCTCCAGATGTTATCTTCTCTATGAAAAGATGTGCAACCGATTTGTCAGTAGCACAAGAACGTGTTGTTTCAATAGAAGATGACCTCATAACGACTGGTAAATGGAAAAAGGACTTACAAATGGGTAAAGCCCAGGCTAGTAGTTCAACAGATCCTATCATCCAATGTTTGGCTAACGATATTATCACTTTGAAAAGGCAAATGCCAAAAGGACCTCAACAGACATTTTATCATGATATACCTAGAAGAGACTAGTTAGCAAAGTAATCATAACAATCCTTACACTTTAACTGGTCTTGCTCAAAGGCTAGCTATAGAAGCTGCTCCATCAACTAGTAAGGGGAATCATATGGTGTGCAATTTTTATCTTACCATTGATCATGATGGTGCTTCATGTACTGAGATGACAAGATTCATGCAAATCATGTCAATGAATGAACATGTCGAAGAACCTTATGTTGAAGAGGATCCTACCCGTCAGCTTGGCCATGCTAGTGTGAATTTTTTGACTATGAATTAGACTTAGACTGAGTCACTGATGTATATACTAAGTTGGATGGTACCAACTGTTTTATTTTTACTAGGAATCGATATTCCCAAAGGAAAGAACATGATTCTAAGGGTCAGGCAGGCAATTCTTCTTCTACACACAAGTACATCTTGTTAAGACATGCAACGAATGATTCCAAGAAAGCTAAACCTAATGCTCCCTAGACGACTTCCTCTAAGGTACCCTCTCCTACTCCTAAGGAGATTGTTTTTGATCGCTTTGATATTGTTGAACCTTGTAAAAGTACAAAAATTTAAATCTCTCAAGCTAAATATCGCAGATTCAATCCCATTGAAATAGATAGACTGATTAGATATGTGTAGTAGGAGTCTTCCCCTTCTCACCTAAATGCGCAAGTATCTAAAGAGATAAATGATAAAGCAAAGACTCATAACTGTTTGGATTCTCATTCTAAGACACATCAATCTATAAACCCTTTTGAAAATCCTGAATGATTTTATGTCTCTTTGTATCGCTGGTTATAAATTAAGTAACTGTGTCATAGATTATGAAGCCTCTGACAATGTCATGCCTGCCCAAGTGGCTAAATCCCTTGGCTTGTCCCTTACCTCCACTCATAGGAAGGGCTATTCTATGGATTCAAAACAAGTACCCATTTTGGGGCAAATCAAAGATGCACGAGTAGCTCTAGCTACATATCCCAAGAAGAGAATGAAATTAACCATCTTAGTAGCTGATACCCCTTCTAGCCATGGTATGCTTTTGAGTAGAAGCTTTTGCAAGGACCTTGGTGGGGAGATTTAGATGGATTGATCACATGCTTTAATCATTGTGGATGGAAATAAAGTTCATTTAGACCCAAAGCCTAAAGCTAAATTCACAGTGTTGAAATCTGGAGATTCTAGAGCAGAGACACTGTATGTAGAGACTGGTCCAAGTACCTATATGTTTTCTTCTACTCCAGAGGAAAGTCTTGATACAATTGGCTCTGATTTATCAAATGAATCATGGACTTTAGAATTTGATGGCAATTTCTCAACTTCTAGGTCTAGCACAGGTGATGCAGGAGCATCTGGGTCCATGAACAATCCTCATTAACCAAAAAGATTTTGTTTTGCTGCAAGAGTTGCTACAGGAGTTGATTGATCAATTTTGGAGAAATTTCCTAAGGAAGTTGGCTAAGTGATGGATTGATCTTGAAGAAGGCTCAAATGGGTATCTGTATCTCAAATTTGGTGAAGATTTGATCAAAATTGGTGATGTTATGCTTCAGCGAAGTTTTGACAGGTCACTGCACTTGCACTAAAATTTAGTGACATTGGATATCCACACTAGTGTCCATAGGCAAGTCTATGCTGAATTCACTTGCAACCAAATTTGTGCTGATTTCATGCCCTATCGGATATATTTGGTAGCCTCTATTTTCCCCACTTGCGGGCTTTCTGGCGGTTGGCTGACATTGTGCTAACATCGTTGGGCACCGGACATGTCCATCGACCCCCCTTTTCCCTGCTTGTCTGGTGATGTTATCTTTTTCCACTTTACACGGCCAAGAATCTTTTGCATGGATTTCATTCATCATGGGATATGTCCACTGAACCCTAGAATCCCCACCTATTTAGTGAAGTCACTTTTTCCCTCTTGTTGGTATCGTTGCTTACTCAGCTCCTTGCGCTAAAAAGCTTGCACACTGGACATATCCGGTGAGGGTTGAAAACCCCATTGGATGTGTTAAAAGCACCCAACGCTAAAATGGAGCCTCACTGCACATGTCCAGTGAAGCAAAAATTCCCCACTTGTCCAACAAGGGTTGAATCTCCCACTTTATCTAGTCAGCCTGCAAACCCCTGCAAAATGCAATATCTGGTGACACCTGATTCCTCGCAATCCACACAAAAGGTGACAAATTCATTTTTTAACTGCTTGTACAGCCATTCCATGGGTGAATGAGGATCTGACATGTGTCATAAGCATGTAATATGGTCGATGGCTACCTCAGAGATCTATAAATGCTTGGATTTCATGCTTTGGAGGGTAGATTCAAGGAGATAGAAGAGATTTCTCCTGGCCGATCGGTAGTACATTTTGGGGTTTTCCAAAAGTTTCTAGTTTCAAGAGCTGGTTGATCTAATCTTGAACATTGTAAAGCTTCAGCCAGTGCATGTATAATGATAATTTGGCTCTTGTTGTAATCTTCTCTTGCATATGAATAAAGACTCATTTATTTTATTGTGTGTTAATCATTTTCGTTGCTTGATCTGGTAGCTTGATAAAGCCCTCAGACCTTGAGCTGCGTCAAGTGGTATCAGAGACAAGTTGTTCCTGAGTCTCGCCGAATGTGAGGCAGCTTGTAGTAGGACATGTGATGTTGGTGTGTGTGATTCTGAGCTGCATAGGTAGAGCACCGAATGTGAGGCAACCTATGCCAGGATCTATGGAAAAGATTGCAGTTGTTTCCAGAGAGTGTTGTAGGCGTGTGGAGTCTTGTAGTGATGGAGAGCTAAGAAGATAATAACTTCGCAGAAGAAGAGATTGAGAAGATTTCAAGATGCCCCCAAGAAGGATGAATACAAGGAGAGTAGAGCAAATGTTGGAGGAATTTCAAAATGAAATGAGGAATGAGCTAAGGAATATAGTTGCAGGTATGAGAAGAAACTTAGAATTTGAGGATGCACAGACTGAATATGAAGAAGTTGTATATGAAGAAATTGAGAGGGTAAATGATGAGCCAGTAGATGAATGAGAGGAACAATTTCTGAGAGCAATAACACAAGTTAGTAGAGGTCCTAAAATGAATGTTCCTAACTTTTTAGGCACATTGAACCCTGAAGATTTGATAGACTGGATTGGAGAGTTGGAAGACTATTTTGAATTAGAGAATATTAGAGACCCATAGAGGGTAAGGTTAGCATAGACAAAGCTTAAGGGACATGCTGCATTGTGGTGGAAAGAGTTGCAGAAAGGAGTAAAAAATGGTGAGCAGAGGATAACACGATGGAGACATATGGTTGCTAGATTGAAGGCAAAGTTTATTCCAAGAGATTATGAGTTGGAGCTGTTCAAAAAGATTCAAAATCTAAAACAAAAGGATATGAGTGTGGAGGAGTATATAGATGAATTTTACAAAATGGTGATTAGGCCAGGTCACCATGAAATGGATAGAGAAAAGGTGGCTAGGTACATAAATGGACTCAGATTCCATATCTAGGATGACCTGAGTGTGTTAAGGATTTCTACTATTGAAGAGGCTTACCAGTATGCTCTGAAAAAAGAAGGAAAGGTAAATAGAAGGAAACAAAGTAATTCCAGAGGAAGGTGAAAGATTGCAACACGAAGAGGACAACTAAATAGCCACAGAGGGAAGGAAACTGTTGAAGAAGAACCAAGCCCGAGGTGGAATAAATAATCAAACCAAAGAGCACAAGGAAAGGAGTATTCAACAAGAGGACGGGGCAGCAGTAACAAAGAGTTCTTGGGCACATGCTTCCAGTGTGGGGAAGTTGGACATAGAGCTTATGAGTGCCCACAAATACACCAATTGACTAGTAAGAGAAGTACAACAAGAAATCACGTGGTGCAAGAAGACAAGGAAAGCGTAGCATCAACTAGGAATGGAGAAGAACCTGAAGAATGTGAGTCTCTTATGTTCAAGAGAGTGTTGATAACCCCAGAAGTGAAGAAGGGTAAAGCATATTAGAGGAGAAGTCTGTTTAGAACTGTATACAAGTCTGGAGGTAAGTGTTGCAAAGTAATTGTAGATAGTGGTAGTACTGATAACCTAGTTTCAAAGGAAATGGTAGAAAAGCTAGGTTTGAAAAAGAGGAAACATCCCAATCCTTATAAGGTTTCTTGGTTGCAAAAGGAACATGAATTGAGGGTGAAAGAGCAATGCATGGTTAGTTTTTAGATTGGGTCATATAAGGATGAAGTCTTGTGTGATGTTATGTCAATAAGTGCCTATCATGTGTTGTTGGGTAGACCTTGGCAGTTTGATAGGGAGGCAATCTATGATGGTAAAAGGAACTTGTATACCATTGTGAAAGATGAACAGAAGTATGTGTTGAGTTCAGTAAAAGAGAAGACACTGCAAGAGAAAGAGAGTAGTCCTATAGTTTGTTGCACTTTTGTCAAACAACTGCTACAGGTGGCAAGAAAGATTGGAAATGACCTAAGGAAGGATCCCATGAAGGGGACTACAGTAAAAAATGTAGGTAGTGGTGCTATTTTTGTGCAAAAGCAGCATAAAGCCATGGCCAACAATGTGAAGATTGTGAGTATTGAACAAGAAAGTGGTGGTTTGGAGCGAGAACCACACCAATCATAGTTTGGACACTTGAAAGTTTCTCAAGAGAAGTGTAGCCTAGAAAGTGTAAGTGGAAGTGAAGTATTTTAGCCAGTGGTGAAGAGGATAGGTGAGGTAGACAAGGAGGAGGTTTGGATAAAGAACAAGCATGGGATCAGCATCCCAAGCACTTTCAAATGTTCTCGAGTTTTCAACTTATGGAACATTTCACTTACCCAACATGTTTGATGCAGGAGTATCCGAGTCCACGAGCAATCCTCATCAACCAAAAAGATTTTGTTTTGCTTTCTTGTTGTTTTGCTGCAAGAGGTGCTACAGGAGTTGATTGATCAATTTTGCAGAAATTTCCTAAGAAAGTTGGCCAAGTGATGGATTAATCTTGAAGAAGGCTCAAATGGGTATCTACATCTCAAATTTGGTGAAGATTTGATCAAATTGGTAAAGTTATGCTTCAACAGAGTTTTGGCATGTCACTGCACTTGTGCTAAAATCCAGTGACATTAGACATCCGAGCTAGCATCCATTAGACAAGGCTATGCTGAATTCACTTGCAACCAGATTTGTGCTGATTTCATGCCCTACCGGATATATCTGATAACCTCTGTTCTCCGAGCTTGCGGGCTTTTTAGTGGTTGCCTGACATTGCGCTAACTTTGTTGGGCACCGAACATGTCCACTGACCCCCTTTTCCCCGCTTGTCTGGTGATGTCACCTTTTTCTGCTTTACACGGCCAAGAATCTTTTGCACGGATTTCATTCTGTTGAAACAAGGTAGCTAACTGAGAGGGGGGGTGAATTAGTTATCTTAAATATTTAGCTTTCTTTTCTTCTTTATCAATTAGTGCAGCATCAAAACATATAAGCATAAATAATCATGAGAGCAGAAAAGAAATCAACACACATAACACAAGGATTTTTACATGGAAAACCCTGTTAAGGGAAAAACCATGGGGTGACTAACCCAAGATTGTATTCTCTGTTAAAAGAATAAGAAGTACAAAATGGCACTTGCCAATCAGGGCTCACTGCCTAAGCACACTGGTCACAAGAGGCACACTGCCTACAAGAACTCACTATCTACAAGGTTATAGAAGGTAACCAAATGTTTGAACTGAAGAGAGGCATCCACATAAGCTGAGGTTCAGTTCTGATTAGGCTCAATACACTGATCTAGTGCACTTCATTCTTCCTCTGCTTTAGTGCTGTTGTTCTGTTACATACCAGACTTGTATTGCTGCTTCCACACTTATCTCTACCTTTTCTTGCACACTATGTCACACTTCACACACACCTTCAAACCAAAAACCATCTGGTATATATATCCACACCAAGGATTTCAACATCTTTCTAGTCAGCTACCGGAATACTCAAGATATTTACTAAACACTGGTCTGTCGGCTGAATCCATGTTTAATATGTGATGCATATCAAAAACATAGACGTAGAAATCATCAATTATGTTGGCCAACCATGTATGATCCCTCAAGAAGCTTGATCACCATCAATTTCTCATCCGGTTTAAAGTCTGATGCTCTGCCGATTAGTTCTTCCTCAGTCTACTTTGCCTGTTAGGAACCCAACACTTAGATGCTCATATCTTTTCACTCATTCACCACTAGAGGCTCAATCTCTGGAATGTAGTAGTCATGGTACTCCTCTTGACTTGTCCAAGTCCATAACTTTCTAAGTTACACCATCTGAGAGATCCGGACCTGATTGTCAGACCTTCCTGCATACTCTATTCTTGTTCACCAAACCAAAACTTCTTCAATTTGACTTCTGATATAGGCATACTAAGCTCTGTGGATGTGTGGGTTAGACTTTGTTGCCATCAATGACAATAATCATGAAGCCACACAGTGTCTCTTGCCAACAATCTCCCCCTTTGGCATTGATGGCAACACTTAGTGAAAAATAACTAAGTGTCGTAACAAACTTCCCCTTGGATGATGCTCTGTCTTAGGTACACTTTTACTAGAGCTCCCCCTTAGCTGGATTCCACATTTTTCAGTACTCCTCACTCCCCCTTTGACATCAATGACAAAGGGTGGAATCCACACACCAAAATTTGCAAAAATTAACCTATACATAGCTGCATAAGTATATATACATGTTATACTTACATATACTTAAGTATATCCGCAAAAGTGGTCTTCAACTGGACAAATTCTGTTGCCCAACTCTGCTTCATCCTGTCCAAAATTGAGATGTGACCACTCAACAAAAATGCAAAAGCTTCTGCCCTTCTCAAGTCTACCAGATCACTGGTCTGGGCTATGGTCTGAGCATCAGTTAAGGCCTTATGCATTGCCTCTAACTTAGGGATAATTATCCCTCTTAGTTCACTCATTCTACTTATTCTATTCTTCTTCTCCTTTTCAAGCCTCTTTATTTCATTTATAGTGGCAATAGCCTGGCACTCTTGATTCATTATGGATGAGGTGAGAGGATCAAAATTTTGAGATAAACTTGATAGTTTACTCTCTTGTTTTTTCACCTTCTTTGCAATGTCTTATGTCACTGTGGACCAAGATAGACAAAATTTGTACATTTCTTTGCCATCTTAAAGAGCATTTTCTAGGCTCTTTATCCCAATATCTAAGGTTCTCCTATCATTAGCTATGAGTCCCTGTACTTCAGAGAATCTCTTTCCCAAAAACTCTTTCCGGACTTTCTCTTCTGCCAATTTCTCCAAAGAGTCAAAATGGGTGCTAACAGAGTTAACCAGCGATTTTATATTACCAGATGAAGAGGCCAAAAGATCCTTTTGGAAGGATGGCATGATCTTCTCTAGCACACCGGATGCAATCTCTATCAGCTCACAGTCTTCCATGTGAGATTTCAGAAGCTTTTCTTTTGCTTTAGCTTGAGCCAAAGATGCTACCTTCATTATCTAGACCAGAGAGAGGGAGTCAAAATTGAGTGGTCCTTGAAATAATTCTGGTTCATCTATTTCCATCATCTCTTTGGTCAAGAAGTTTTTCATGGCTTTTGCAGTGTCTCTTGTCGGAGACAGAGTCTTCTTTCCTTTTGCATCCTCAAAACTGTCATCAGAGATCTTCTCTGTGTGTTCTTCTCTTCCCTTTTCCTCCTCTACTTGACTCAATTTCTCCTCTTTTCTTCCTTCTCCTTTAGTTCTGGAGTCTGCAAGGGGATCTAGAAGAGAGATGTTTACTTCTTCATGGTCTTCCTCTTCGAAAACAAAGGAATCCAAGTCCTTAGACTTTTTCTCACCTATCTCCTTTGACTCTTCTGCATTTTTCTCAGTAGACTCTTCTTTTGATGAACTTAATCCTTCGACATCCATGACAGAAGGTTCTTCATCTATTTCCTCTATGATAGGAAGAGTGAATCTCTTGTAGGCATTCCGAAGGATGTCTTCTGTTTCTTTTGCTACCTGACTTGTCTCTCCAAGCATAAGTTTGTTCATTCCGGCCTTGCTCCAAAACTCATCCTTGCAGTCCTTGAAGATCATGGTCATTTATTTTGAAGTAATGGAAGGATAGAGTTGAATTACAATCTGTTCCTAGATCTCTAGGTCCTTTGCCTTAGCATTCTCCTTTCTTAGTTGAAGTTCCTTCTCTAGACTTTTGAGAATTAGAGAGATGATTTCAATGAATGCTTTATTATAAATGTTTAGGTACTTGACTATAGCATCTTCCAAGATTTTCTTGTCAGTATCACTATATTCATCATAAAATTCAGTGACTGGTTGCAGGTTCCCATCCATTGTGACTTCCTTGATGATATCATCAATAGAAAGAGTGGGCCTTTCTACAAATTCTTCTGCCTCTTCTTCTTTGTTTTTGCCAGCAGAGGATTCCCTAGAAGTTTTCTTTTTCTTCTTCATTTTCTTAACCTCTTCATCAGTCTCTGTTTCTTCATCATCCTTTTGGCTTATGTATGACTTTGTGGCCTTTGTCTTCATTCTCTTCTCTCCCTTTCCGGATGGGGCAAGTGCAAAGCTCTTGGAGGATCTAGTTCGGGAGGAGGCTTGTACCAGAACACTTTCCTTTTTTGTTTCTTGTTTCTCTTTCTTTGCTCTTTCCATTTTCTCTCTATTTGCATCAACTACCTCCTTTGATATGCCATATCTTTTGGCAACTGCCTCTACTTCCCTTCTCACCTTTCTTTTCATCTCTGGTTGTCTCAGTTCAACATGTATTTTCACACTTAATTCTTGAAAGGTTTCAAACCTTTCTGCCTCAGGGTCCTTAGGCTGACTCAGTAAGTGTTGGACATGTAGCTCCAGGATTTTCTCATCTACCTCATAGCCCATTGGCATAATCTAGACTGTTCTGAGCTCCACTGCCTCCATTAGGCACTGATCAGTGTCTACCATGAAACACATTGTTTCCTTGTATTTTTCAACTATAGATTGGGGGATTCTTTCTCTGGCCTGCATCATACTTTGGAAGTTCTTGAAGTATCTCCAGAGTGTTGTACTTTGAGCCTTGGCATCACCAAGTCTTGGCATCTCTGATTTGTATGGCAACCGGTCTGTCATTTTGCCATACCCAGCCACTTGATCTGGGTAGCTCATTCATATAGTAAAAGAATAAACACAATATTAGCCCACCATACTTGAATGAGTTCTTCTTGTCCTTCTTGATCTTTTGCAAGTTTTCTAACAGTTGGCTCAGGAGAAGCTCGCATAGATCATAGTCTGCATTTTCCCTTAGCATCTAATATGCAGTATAAATTGCAGTTCCAGACACAGAGTTCTCCCTACTGGAATGATATATTTTATAGCCAATTATCATAGAGGCAAATTTGATATTTGGATCTGTGATATCTTCTATTGTCATTGCTCTTTTGTCAAACTTTGATCCGATAGCCTCACTTACTATTTGGTTCTTGACCGATTTGAGAGCAGGCAACCCATCGAATGAGTGCAAACCGGTTACTGCCCTAATGGCATCTTTTGTTATCTTGAATGGCATCATCAACCACATGAAGTTGTCATGTATTTTGCTAAGAACATACCGGACCCATTCATCTTCAGCAAAACAGGGAAAGTGAATGCAATGTCCAAAATGCTTATCCCGGATGGCCTTGTATTGAGGTTTGAGTTCAAAGGTTTCATCTATTAGTTGTTTATGGTAGATATCCATCAGCTTTGATTCTCCAAATTCCTCAATATTTGCATGGATGTATACCCTAACATCTTCTACGTGCAGAACCCCATGCAGAATGTTAGAAAAGGCACCTAAGGGATCAACTTCTAGGGATTTGTAGGGGTGTTTCTTAAACTTTGGGTGCAGCCTATCAGTGATCTTAACAACATTTGGAGTAGCCATCTTGTAAAAGATTCAGAGAGAGATATTCAAGAATGGAAATACCTTTTTACGCTTCTAGGGTTCACAAAATGAGCCAGAAAAGATCACTAGTTGAATCAGATTCTGTGGTTGATCTTTGAGAGAGTTGAAACAAACTTGTTGCAGAGCTCTTCCTTCCTTCTTTTCGAATGTAAATGTGCAAATGATGAATAAAAGAACCCTTATATTTCTGCGCAAACCCTAATTTCATATTGCAATAAATGCACGCCTTAAGTTATTCCGGTTCCCTTGTTCTTCCTTGTTCTGAGAGAGATCTTTCCAAATCACTGAGGTGCACTTGGAATTAATTTAGTGATAATTGACAATGTATCTCCTTTCCTTCAATCATGCCATTTGTCTGTAGGTCAAGATATTTCAATTTGAATCATACCGGATCTAACTGTGAGAATCCTGCTTTTACTAGAAGGCTGTCAAACTGGATCAATCTTGGATGATTAAACTCTTCAAAACTTCTTGCAGATCTTTCATATTTTTATAGAGGGTTATTTAGATATTTCTATGAGAACCCTTTTATCTGCAACATTCCATGTGCCAAATTTACGCACCAATTGACTGGCTGGGGGAATTTAATTTTCCTTTGACTCCCCCTAAGCTAGAGCACATCTATTTAGTTTCTGAAAGGAATATCAGCACCAGATTCTAGTGTGGATCCATCCCCAATATTTTTTGTACTTTACTTCACCCAAATCTTGTTCATCTCCCTTTGAACTTCATCCACATTCACTTTTCCTTTTCCTTTGTCTTGATTTTGATTATGATGCACCGAACCCCTTTTATCCTGATTCTTACTTCTGTAGAATTTGGCAATATGACCGGATCTATTGCAATTGTAGCAAACAACATTTCCTTGCATATGTGACTGATATCCTCTTGATCTGCATTGATTAGCCATATGTCGCATTCTATTGCATGCAAAGAATCTACCTTTGAATGAATTGTTTATTTGCATATTTCTACATTCATGAGATTTGTGACCATACCTTTTGCAGTTGAAACACTGTCCGGAGAAGGATGAATTAGTCTGATTCATTCTTCTTCTGCACTGAGTTGCTTTATGACCGAAGTTGTTGCAATTGTAGCAATATTCATTGAAGGATGGATATCTTTGAGCATTTGGTTGCCTTACCGGAGGTCTTCTTGGCCTATTCTTTGGATTTCCTGATCTAGAGTTCTTCTGACCAGATCTGGAGATTTCACCTTTCTCATATCCCAATCCATGCTTGTCATCTACCCTCTTTTGGCTTTCAAGAAGAACTTCAAGTTGAGTAGAGCTTATCTTGAATTTCTCTTTGTATTCATTTGCTATTTGAAGATCCCTTTTAAGAGTGTCTATCTGATTCTCAAGTTGTTCTTCATTATCTCTAGCTTCTTCAAGATCAAATTCTAGATGCCTGATTATTCTATCCATTTTGTGGTAGTCTTCTAACTTCTCCTTGAGAGACTGTTTTAGATTATCTTCAATTTTTCTTTTCTCTTCAATTTCTTGGGTGAATCTCATAACCCCTAATTCCATTTCATGTCTTACCATAATGACCTCTTTTGATGGCTTCTCACATAGCTTGTTTTTCTCATTCAGATCTTCATTAGTATCATTGGCTTCACTTTGGCTTGCTAATTGTTGAAGTAGTTCCTTTATCTTTTTCAAAGATATACTCAGTTTTTTTTTAGTTCATTTATGAAATCATTAGCTTGTTTGAGTCTTTCCCTCAAGTTATTGACTTCAAAGTGAGATTGCTCAAGATCATCTAGGGCAGACTGAAGTTGTTCCCTCATACTATACATATCCATTGAGATTCCTTGATCTTCCTCAAGCTGTTAGGCTCTGTTTGGAGGAACTTAGCTCTGATACCAATTGTTGAAACAAGGTAGATAACTAAGAGGGGGGTGAATCAGTTATCTTAAATATTTAGCTTTCTTTTCTTCTTTATCAATTAGTGCAGCATCAAAACATATAAGCATACATAATCATGAGAGCAGAAAATAAATCAACACACATAACACAAGGATTTTTACATGGAAAACCCTATTAAGGGAAAAACCATAGGGTGACTAACCCAAGATTGTATTCTCTTTTAAAGAATAAGAAGTACAAAATGGCACTTGCCAATTAGGGCTCACTACCCGAGCACACTGCTCACAAGAGGCACACTGCCTACAAGAGACTCACTGTCTACAAGGTTATAGAAGGTAACCAAATGTTTGAACTAAAGAGAGGCATCCACATATGTTGAGGTTTAGTTCCAGTTAGGCTCAATACACTGATCTATTGCACTTCATTCTTCCTCTGCTTTAGTACTGTTGTTTTGTTACATACCGGACTTGTATTGCTACTTCCACACTTCTCTCTTCCTTTTCTCGCACACTATGTCACACTTCACACACACCTTCAAACCTAAATCCATCTGGTATATATATATGCACCAAGGATTTCAACATCTTTCTAGTCGGCAACCGGAATACTCAAGATATTTACTAAACACTGGTCTGTCAGCTGAATCCATGTTTAATATGTGATTCGTATCAAAAACATAGACATAGAAGTCATCAATTATGTTGGCCAACCATGTATGATCCCTCAAGAAGCTTGATCACCATCAATTTCTCATCCGGGTTAAAGTCTGATGCTCTACCGGTTAGTTCTTCCTCAGTCTACTTTGCCTGTCAGGAACCCAACACTTAGATGATCATATCTTTTCACTCATTCACCACCAAAGGCTCAATCTCTAGAATGTAGTAGTCATGGTACTCCTCTTGACTTGTCCAATTCTGTAACTTTCTGAGTTACAGCATCTAAGAGATCTGGACCTGATTGTCGGACCTTGCTGCATGCTCCGTTCTTGTTCACCGCACCAAAACTTCTTCAATCTGACTTCTGATATAGGCATAGTAAGTTCTACAGATGTGTGGGTTAGACTTTGTTGCCATCAATGAAAACAATCATGAAGCCACACAGTGTCTCTTGCCAACACATTCATCATGGGATATGTCCACTGAACCCTAGAATCCCCACCTATTTAGTGAAGTCACTTTTTCCTGCTTGCTAGTATTGCTGCTTACGTTAGCTCCTTGCACTAAAAAGCTTGCACAGTGGAGATATCCGGTGAGGGTCAAAAACTCCACTGGAGGTGTTAAAAGCTCCCAATGCTAAAATGGAGCCTCACTGGACATGTCCAGTGAAGCACAAATTCCCTACTTGTCCAGCAAGGGCCGAATCTCCCGCTTTATTCGGTCAGCTTGCAAAACCCTACAAAATGCAATATTCGGTGACACTTGATTTCCCCTCAAACCGCACAAAAGGTGACAAATTCAAATTTTAACTGCCTGTACGAACATTCCATGGGTGAATGAGGATCTAACACGTGTCATAAGCATGTAATATGGTTGGTGGCCGCCTCAGAGGTCTATAAATGCTTAGATTTTGTGCTTTGTGTTAGAATAATTCATAACAGAATCATGCATAGAGTTGCAGTGGTGTCACAATCAGTTATAGAGGTGTCCAATTTGTTGTCAAAGACTCTTCATTTCACTGTCACAAGCACTCAGTCTTCTATCAGTTATCTTTGCATATTTTTTGGAAGTTGTTAAGCTAATTTCAACTATATGTATGTAAACGTGTTCATTGAATAATATGTAGTCTTTTTCATTGTTATTTCAATCTTTGTTAATTCTATTTTGGTATCAGAGCTCTCTAAAAATCTTGGGTGAGCGGGCAAGAATTGAAGGCAGTATCAAATGATCTGTGTGTGATGAGACCTGTAGAAGAGCCACCTATGCTTATTGGCTGCTAGAGGAAGATTAGAGTACAGAGTGGTTAAGAGGTTGCTAAGGCTCCTCCAAACCCTTTTTTCCATGAAACATTCACAAAGGTATTTTTTCCTCAAAATACAGATTTGTTTTTTTTGTTTTTTTTGATAATGGAAATACCTCTAGATAAATTTAAGGGTCATAATTTTCACACATGGAAGGTGAAAATACAAATGCAATTGATGATCAAAAATTTATGGGGTATAGTGAATGGCACTGAAGTGGTACCAACAGATGCTAAAAGGAAGATTGATTGGGAAAGCAGAGATGAAAAAGCCAAGTCCATTATTGGCCTTGCTATTTTAGATTCAGAATTACATCATGTGGATTTGGAAAAATCATCTAAAGAAATTTGGGATGAATTAAATAAGTTGTTTGGAGCAAAAGCAACAAATGCTAAGTTCTCTCTGAAAGTGTAGTTATTTAGCTTCAAGATGTCTGATGAAATCACCATGTCTAACCACATAAATAATTTGAGATCTCTCATTTAACAATTAGTTGAAGTCAATATTATGGTAGATAAAGAAGATGCTAAAGCTGTCTTGTTAAATAGTTTGCCTTCAAAATATAGCAATGCTATTTTTACTCTCAGTTAGATGCCTTCACAAACTTTAGAAGACATGATTTCAGTACTCTTAGTTGAAGAAAAGAGAGCAGCTATAGGAGATCCAAGAGGAGATACTCAATAAGAGCTTGCATTATACTCAAAGAAAAGGATGGGAAGGAGAATGTCAGGTAAGAGTGAGATTGAATGTTACTATTGTAGAAAAATTGGTCATACAACAATTAATTGTAAAATTTGTGCAAGTGACCTTCTCAAAGGGATAGTGAAAGAATCAGTAAATATAGCCATTGTTGAAGAACCACCAAATATTGATAGTGATGATGATTACATTGAAGATGAGGCAGTTGTCCTATTTTGAAGAAGCCAACACTTTGAAGATAGGGAAGGATGCAGTAAAGGATAGCTAGATGTTTAATAGTCTGAGATGCTTGTGGATTAGAGAAACTATACCTCATTGGGGTTATGAGACATGCATGTGAGGATTCGTGTCCAATAGTTCAAGGGAGATCTAAAATTTGGAAGTTTGACATCATACCTTTAAGAGGATGATGAGACACTTCATGTGCAAATGGTGTCCAATGATGTTGGGAACTTGGATAATAGCTAGGAGACTATACCTAGAGCAGCTTGAAGAAATCTTATTGGTCCTAGAACTTTTTTTTTCAAATAACAGCTTCTAAATAATGTAAATTTTTTTGTTGATATTTTGTTAGTTAGTTTAGTGGTGTAGGGGTGTTGGAATATACTCCAACATAAATAAATGTAACAACAAACTATTTTGCTGTATATATTAGGAGTTCAAGAAAATTTAGTTATTCATTAAGAGGGGGTGTTAGAATAATTCATAATAGAATCATGTGTAGAGTTGCAGTGGTGTCACAATTAGTTATAGAGGTGTCCAGTTTGTTGTTAAAGACTCTTCAGTTCGCTGTCACAAGCACTCAGTCTTCTATCAGTTATCTTTGCATATTTTTAGGAAGTTGTTAAGCTAATTTCAGCTATATGTATGTAACCATGTTCATTGAATAATATGCAGTCTTTTTCATTTTTATTTCAATCTCTGTTAATTCTCTTTCTTTGGAGGGTAGATTTGGTGAGATAGAAGAGATTTCTCCTGGCCAATTGGTAGTATGTTTTGGGGTTTTCCAGAAGTTTCTGGTTGCAAGAACTGGTTGATCTGATCTTCGACATTGTAAGGCTTCAGCCAGTGCATGTATAACGCCAATTTGGCTCTTGTTGTAATGTTCTCTTGCATATGAATAGACTCATTTGTTTTATTGTGTGTGTTAATCATTTTGGCTACTTGATCTGGTAGCTTGATAAAGCCCCCGGACCTTGAGCTGCATCAACAGGTGTGGTCTTGATCTCTCCCGATGACTATAAGTTTCCTTTTGCTTTTAAGTTGGAGTTTGATAATACTAATAATATTGCCGAGTATGAAGCCTTACTTTTTGGGTAGCAGTAGCAAAAGAGAAAGGAATTAAACAATTAAGAGCCAAAGGAGATGTTGAACTCATAGTCAAGCAAGTAAGAAATGTTTATTCAGTGAATAATGGGAGGCTAAGACATTACATGAATAGAGTATGGGACAATATAAAATATTTTGATGCATTTTCTATTGAATTAGTCCCTAGGGATCAAAACACAATAACAAACTCATTAGTTGTTTCAGTGTCCTTGCTCCTTCCACTCCCTAATTTTAAGGATAATTTTTATAGGGTGGAGATTGTGTATAGACCCAGTGTGCCTGATAATGTGAATCACTGGCAAGTTTTCAATGATGATCAACAAATTATCTCATTTTTAGAAAAAGCCAAAGCCTTTGCTAATCTCTTCTTCGAATGAAGCTTTACATAAAGTAGTGAAACTCTTGATGGAGAAATAAATTCCTCAGATAGCCAAAATGCCGAAGTTATACAGCTTAAGGGGAATAAAATTCCAAAAGGTTTAGTCTCACTTGAAGATCTTTTTAATAGACATGACAAATACATCAAGCAGAAAACCCCAGTTTCTACTAATTTTTTGGCTGAATATGACCGCATGAATATTGGGACAGAAGAAGACCCTAAGTTTGCATTGGGAAATGTTGCACTCCTCAAGAAAAAGAACATTTGACCTCTTTGTTGATCAAGTATAGAGATGCATTTGCATGGTGTTATGCTGATTTAAAGAAGTTTAGAGATGGAAAGGTACTACATCACATTCATTTAAAGCTAGATACCTCACCTTTTTGGCGAAAACAACGTTCATATAATCCAAAAATTGCAGAGGCTATATTTAATGAAATCGACAAAATGCTGACGTAGTTGAGATTGAAGAGCCTTGTCAGGCTGTCAATCAAGTAGCAAAATCACACTACAATACAACAATTTGCAATAGAAAACAATTCTCTATTTATTACAATCAAAAGAGTACATATTACATTCAAAGATCAATTACAGAGCATTTCTTAGAGACCCCAATTTGTCGTTTCCATCAATAGACCTTTTTCCCCAATTCCTCCTTTAGAACAATTCAGTTTGATAAAAAATCCCCATTCTGAACATCACTTCCCCCTATCATCCTTACTCTATTCTCCATTCCCTTGTTTTACCTTCCCCTGTTCTCTAGGAAAAATAGTTCATTTCAACTTCCCCATCGAACGGTCTCCCCAATGGTTAACTATCAAAGACCCAAAACTAAACTATCGAACCATAAGGTATTCATCTTCATTCCATTGGGATATCGAAGAGATGACAAAGAGTCTCCCTTCGACAAAGATGGTCCCACCGATGGAGCATGTAGTACCATACTCCACACCGACAAATAGAACTCCCTATCAGGTTGTCGAAGAGACTGAGATCATGGTCCTACTGACATCTAATCTCCCACCGATGAGAGTCAAGGTTTGTATCAGAAAGTTGAAGGGATAGTTAAGCGAGTCCCGCCAAAATAGCAACTCCCGCCGATATAGATCTTCCCACCTTTGCATTGTACACATGTCTACCATCGGGTATCAAGGGGACAGGATTTAGAGTCCCTTTGACGTCACTTGGTCACACTAACGTTACACAACTTGGCATTAGGTTGTCGAGGGGATGCCACCAAGAGTCCCACCGAACACATAAAGTCACATCGATGAAGAGTCCATCGGTAAATCGAAGAGAGTGATAACTCCATCCCATAGAAATATGACTGTTAGGCCGAGGATGGAAAAACACCAACAAATGGGGACAGGGTTCCAAAAATGAACTTCAATGTATCTGCAAAACACAACAAAATTGAGAACAAAATTTGCTTATGTACAAAGTGATGCGGATAGCTTGAGAGCCTGAGATGCTTCTGCATCAAACACCTTGAGAAGGAGAAATGTTCCACAAGTGGAGACTCAGGAACATTTAGGCCAATTTGGAATCAAAATTCCAAACGAAGCCAACTCATGTGCCTTCAACCAAGATGCTTCCTCCACTGATTTACCCTTCCAGCGAACCAGCTACTCCATGTACTTTTTACCACATGTTTTCTTTGCAACCCTAGAATCAATGATCTCATCTACTTCTTTAATTTGCTTCTCAGGTAGATGATTCACCCAATCTATATTATCCGTGATATTTTTAGGAAATTGTGGTTGAGTACTTGTCTCCCCTTCAAAATATTTGTACAGATCACTGACATTGAAGATAGGAGATATATCTACATGCTCTGGAAGTTCAACTTCATAAGCATTGGCTGAAAACTTGCGTAGGATCTGGCAAGGACCTATTTTCTTCCATTTCAACTTGTTATAGGTTCCCTGCGAAAACCTTTCCTTCCTCAAATGAACCCAAACTAGTTCCCCAATATGAAATTCCTGCTCTCTCCTGTGACAATCGGCAAATTTCTTATACTTGGTTGTACTATTCTCCAACTTTTCTTTCACCTCTTGATGTAAATCTCTAATATACTCTGCAAAATCCGCTACCACAACACTTGTTCTCACTAGGTCTACACTATCTCTGAGTTCATTTATGCCCCTAGGGCTGAAACCATACACCACATTGAATGGACTTTTCCCAATACTCTTGTTAATTGAATTGTTATAGGCAAACTCTGCATGTGGCAACAATAAGTCCCACTATTTTGGTTTGTCTCCAATCAAACACCGAAGGAGATTACCCAAACTCCTATTCACAACTTCAGTCTGACCATCTATTTGTGGATGGTAGGCTGAATTGAAACCCAAATGTGTGCTTAATTTCTTCCACAATGTGCACCAGAAATGGTCAACAAACTTTGTATCTCAATTAGATATGATAATTTTTGGCAAACCATGCAACCGAACTATTTCTTTGAAAAACAAATTTGCTAAATGGGAAGCATCACTAGTTTCTGACATGGAATAAAATGAGTCATTTTCAAAAATCTATCAACAACCACAAAAACTAAATCATTACCTCTTTGAGTTTGAGGTAGTCCCAGAACAAAATCCATCCTAATGTGTTCCCATGGTCTCTCTGGAATCGGTAATGGCTGATACAGTCCGGTATTTTGCTTCATACCCTTTGCATGCTAATAAATTCTACATCCTTGTACCATTTTCTTAACATCAATGCTCATTCCTAGCCAATAATAACTCTCATTCAATAGAGCTATTGTTTTATCTACTCCAAAAGGTCCACCCAATCTGCCACTATGCTTTTCTCTGATTAAATTCTCCCTCATGGAGCCTCTAGGAATACATAATTTCTTTCCCTTGAACAACAAGTTCTCTTGAATGAAATACTCCAGCCATGGAGTTCGATCCAATTCCGCTGGATTCTTGCATGCTTTCCATGCCTCTTTGAAATCTAGATGTTGTTCATACAACTCACCTAAAACATCAAAATCAACAACATTCACTTTCATCTCATTCAACAACAAAGTTCTCCTACTTCGTGCATTAACAACTCGATTGGATTTACCACTCCTATGTTTTAACACAAAAGAATAACTTTGTAAAAACTCAATCCACTTCATATGCCTCTGGTTCAGCTTACCTTGGCTATTTATGAACTACAGAGCATGATTCTCTATATACAACACAAACTCTTTTGGCAACAAATAGTGTCTCTACTTTTTGAGTGCTTGCACAATTGCATAGAACTCCTAGTGATACACAAAATACTTCCTCTTAGCTTCATTCAATTTCTCACTAAAATATACTATTGGTCTTCCCTCTTGGTTGAGAACTCCTCCTATTGTTGTTCCACTTGCATCATAATCCACCTAGAAAACATTTCCAAAGTCTGGCAGCGCCAATGCTCTGTCACCTTATTCTTCAGCAACTAAAAATTTTTCTTTGTTGCAACCGTCCACTTGAACTCTCTTCTAGTTTCCTTCATCATCTTTGTAATGGGAGCACATATCCCACTGAAATTTCTTATGAACTTCCTATAGAAGCTCTCCAACCCATGAAAACTATGGGCCTCAAAAGTACTCCTTGGTGATGGCCACTCAACAATAGCCTTTACTTTTTCAGGATCCATTTTTAATCCTTCTTCTGAAACTACAAATCCCAAGTACAGTAACTCCTTCATGAAAGTACACTTTTTTAGATTCACCATTAGTTTTTCTTCTTTCAATCTTTGTAAGACAACCCTAATATGTTCTAGATGTTCTTCTTTTGTTTTACTAAAAATTAAAATATCATCAAGGTAAACTATGACGAACTTACCAAGATAGGGCTTCAACACTTGATTCATCAACCTCATGAATGTACTGGGTGCATTTTTCAATCCAAATGGCATGACCAGCCACTCATACAATCTGTCCTTCATCTCGAACGTTGTCTTCCACTCATCCCCTTCACAGATTCTGATTTGATGATACCCACTTTTAAAATCAATCTTCGTGAAGTACCTTGCTCCACTCAAACAGTCCATTAAATCATCAATTCTGGGCAGTGGGAATCTATATTTGATGGCGATCTTATTGATTGCATGGGAGTTTGTACACATCCCCCATTCACCTCCCTTCTTACGTGCTAATACTGCAAGTACAATGCATGGACTAAGACTTTCTCTAATCAGCCCCTTGTCCAACAACTCTTGAACTTGTCTATTTATCTCCTCATTCTCTTGAGGTGTCATCCTATACGGTGCCTTGTTTGGTAAACTTGCACCTGGGATTGAATCCATACAATGACTAATTTCTCTGACTGGTGGTAGTCCATCCGGCAATTCCTTCATCATTATATCAACATACTCATCAACTAGTTCCTGAATTTCTACTAGCAACCTCTCCTCTTTTTCTACTGTCATGTTTTGAAACGGTTGGGCAACAAATGCATAACAAGCACCATCCTTCTTCAGATCTTTAGGAACTTCTTTCTTGAGACCAGACACACCCTAGAAGTACCTTCTGTATCTTCATCTTTATCCTTCATAGGATTCAGAAAAAATTCCTGTCCATCCTTCTTAATGGTATATGTATTACTCTTACCATCATGAACAACTTCTCTATCAAATTGCCACGATCTTCCCAGCAAGATATTACATAAATCCATTGGTATTACATCATAGAGTATTTCATCCTTGTAATTACCAATTTGAAATTTAACCAGGTATTGTTCTCTTACCACTAATTGGTGCTCCTTCTGCAACCACGAGACCTTGTATGGGCTGGGATGCTTAATTCTTTTCAACTTCAACTTCCTCACCATTTCTTCAGACACAATATTGTCTATGTTGCCACTGTCTACAATTACTTTACAACATTTGGCACTTGACTTGCATTTGGTTCTGAACAAATTTCTTCTCTGTATTGGTTATGTTTCTTCCTTCTTAGGGCTTAACAAAATTTTTCTTATCATCAAAGACTCTCTGTCCTCTGGGTCTTCTGCATGCTTCGAAGTTTCTACTACTTCATCTTTTGCTTGGGCCACATAAACTTTGGCCTCTTTTCCCTTACCTCCACCTTGAATTTGTGGACATTCAAAAGACCTATGCCCAATCTCTCCACATTGGTAGCATGTACCAGTGAAACCTCTGCCTCTTCCTCTTCCAAAATTACCTCTTCCTCGAAAAGAGTCTCCTCTTCCTCCAAAGTTTCCTCTACCTTCCATTTCCTAAGTCTAAGAGGTACCATCTTCATCTTGTTTGGTAGAATATACTCTTCCACCACTGCTCTGCCCTCTGCCACGAGCATTTCTGCCTCTACCCCTGTTATTGTTTTGTTGTTTCCTATTCAGCTTCTCTTTGACCACCAACGCACATTGGTAGGCCTCTTCCACACTCTGCAATTTGAGCAATCTAATCTCATCTTGTATGGACACTTGCAAGCTATTTAGATACCTTGCAACTTGCTCAATCGGTAAAATTCTTCTGTGTATTCCTTGACACTGGATTCTCATTGCTTCAAGTTCTGTAATTTTCTAAACAGATTTATCAGATAGTTTGTAGGCATGAATTTTGTCTTCAATTTTTTTACCATTTAGTCCCATGATTTTATCTTCTCCTTGCCTCTTCTTTGTCTATCAGTCTGCAAATGATCCCACCATAGGGATGCATGCCCTTTCAACTTTGTACAGACATATTTCACCTTCATGTCTTCTTATGTACCTTCAAAGTCAAATTACTTCTCATCTATGTGATCTAATCCAACAATTCATCTGAATTTAAGTTACCACTATAGTCTGGAGGGTTAAAAAGGGGTCTAGTATTTATTTTGGTTAGGGCTCGAATGAACCTCTCTTCTCCTTGATCAAGTTCAGGTTGGTTTTCTTCTCCTTCTACTTCAACCTGCTCTTCTTCATCGTCACTCATGTCTTTGACATGATGACCTCTTCGTTGTGCAGTTTCAACAGATTCTAGTTTGGCCGTAATACCCCTCAACATCTCCATAAAGATAGGGTCTACATCTCTTCGCGTCCCTCTTCCTTTACCACATCCTCTCTGTGCCATTTTACGCAAGTCCTCTGCAGTTGTAGGTCTTCTTCCTTTGCTCACTTACCCACAACAAATTCCCTTCAGGGCTTTGTAATTCCTTTGACACTTTCTCTAGGAGAAAACCTGCTCTGATACCACTTGACGCAGTCGAGATTGAAGAGCCTTGTTAGGCTGTCAATCAAGCAACAAAATCACACTACAATATAACAATTTGCAACAGAAAATAATTCTCCATTTATTGCAATCAAAAGAGTATAGATTACATTCAAAGATCAATTACAGAGTATTTCTCAGAGACCCCAATTTGACTTTTCCATCAACAGACCTTTTTCGTCAATTCCTCCTTCACAACAATTTAGTCTGATAAAAAATCCCCATTCTGAACATCACTTCCCCCTATCGTCCTTACTCTATTCTCCATTCCCCTATTTTACCTTCCCCTGTTCTCTAGGAAAAATAGTTCGTTTCAACTTCCTCGTCGAACGGTCTCCCCAACGGTTAACTATCGAAGACCCAAAACTAAACTGTCGAACCACAAGGTATTCATCATCATTCCATCAGGATGTCAAAGAGATGACAAAGAGGCTCTCTTTGACAAAGATGGTCCAACCGATGGAGCATGTAGTACCATACACCACACTGACAAATAGAACTCCCTATCGGGTTGTCAAAGAGACCGAGATCATGGTCCTGTCAACATCCAATCTCCCACCGATGAGAGTCAAGGCTTGTATCAGAAAGTCAAAGGGATAGCTATGTGAGTCCTACTGAAATAGCAACTCTTGCCGATATAGATCTTCCCGCCTTTGCACTGCACACATGTCTACCATCGGGTATCGAGGGGACAGGATTTAGAGTCCCTCCGACGTCACTTGGTCACACCAACGATACACAAATTGGCATCGGGTTGTTAAGGGGATGCCACCAAGAGTCCCATCGAACACATGAAGTCACACCAATGAAGAGTCCATCGGTAAATTGAAGAGAGTGATAACTCCATCCCATTGAAATATGACTATCAGGCCGAGGATGGAAAAACACCAACAAACGGGGACATGGTTCCAAAAATGAACTTCAATGTATCTGCAAAACACAACAAAATTTGCTTATGTACAAAGCGATGTGGATAGCTTGAGAACTCGAGATGCTCTTGCATCAAATGCTTAAGGCTAAAATTATTTATCCTATACGGCACTCCACCTGGATTGCTAATATTGTCCCAGTGAGAAAGAAGAATGGAGAAATAAGGATATGTGTCAATTTTAGGAATTTAAATCAAGCCTCACTCAAAGACAATTACCCTTTGCTAGTCATGTACCACATACTGCAAATAGTCTTTAGATCAGAAATGATGTCCATGTTAGATGGCTTTTCAGGATATAATCATATAGGAGTAGCTCCTGAAGATCAGCACAAAATGTCTTTTACTACCCCTATAGGAATTTTTACCTATAACAAGATGCCCTTTGGTCTCACTAATGCTGGGGTGACTTTCCAAAGATCCATGGACATGACCTTTGGGGATTTGAAAGACAAGATTATTGTCATCTATCTTGATGACTTAACATTTTTTTCTAAGAAGAGGGTTGATCATGTTGATGACTTAACTGTTGTGCTTCAGAGATGTAAGGATCATGGTATCTCCCTCAACCCAAAGAAGTCAATATTTGTGGTTATAGAGGGTAAACTATTAGGCCATATTATTTCTAGAGATGGAATTAAGATAGATCCAGAAAGAGTAAAGTCAATTCGGCAGTTAAGTCTTCCTTCAACTAGAAGCAATACCAGATCTTTCAGTGAAGTTAATTTCTTGTAGAGATTTATTCTTGAATTTGCTAAACTAACCAAGCATATTTCTGAGATGAAGAATAATCCAGTCTTCAAATGGAATGAGGAAGGTAAGAAAGCATTTGAAGATATCAAAGAAGTGATTGCTCATGCACCAACCCTAGTTCACCCAAACTTCAACAAAGATTTCATTATCTATTGTTATGCTTCTGATCATACTCTGTCAGGTATCTTATTGCAGAAGAATGAATAAGGGATTGAGTCACCTATAGCCTTTATGTGTATTCCATTGAAAAAGCATGAACTAAATTATTCCCCATTAGAGAAACTTGCTTATGCAGTTGTAAAAGCAATTAAGCAGTTCAGGTTTTACATTCTTCATTTTGATACTATCATTTTTTTCCCTAACCCTGCAATTAAAAGTGTCTTAAATCAAGAAGAAATTGGTTGTAAAAAAAGAGGATTCTGGGTTTCAAAGGTTCAAGAATATGACATTGATATGAAACCTACTACTCTAGTCAAAGGCATTGGTTTATGCAAAATGATAGCTGAAAATAAACCTATGGAGAATGAGGATATTCCATTTGTTCTATTCACCAATACTACTGATGATTAGTTCTCTAATGTTGCTTATTTATGTTGCCACAATAATGGGTTACACTTTCTGAGACATCCTAATTTTTGCTAAAATCACACATTTTTAGAAAATATAATGATTTAAGCCTTGAAAGGTTCCATTTAAAGGATTTTAATTGAAGAAGGTTTGATCAAACCCCCTTGGATAGAACCCCACTAGTTTTAAATCATACCTATAATGGAGTCTCCTCTACACCTATCAAAATGCTGATAAAAACTACTTTTGATTTACCTTTTGGGGATCAAATGAATTCATTAAAAATTTATGTTTTGTAAGTATGTAGTCCTTATTATAAGCTTCCCAAAAACTATAATTTTAAATTTATTTAATTTGATTATTATATTCATTTTTTATTTCTTGTGAATGTAGGTTTTTCAATGAACATCAAGGTATTTGTTTCATACATACAAAAAAAATAGGAAAATACAAAAAAAATTCTAAAAAATACATGTCCTTTGGGTATTGGTGTTCTTATTCCAACAAAAAAAATTGAATTCTGATAATACAAAAAAAGTTATGCTCTTTATAGTACACCTATGTTTAAATTTTAATTGGTTTGACTTCAAAGCTTAATTAAAAAAAATTCAATAAAACATTATGAAACCAAATGCATCCTCTAGATATTGTAGTTACAAATCTAAATTCAAAAAAAAAAGAATTTTATCCTTGATAGAAAAAAAGTTATGTGGTTTATAGTACACATCGCTCTTTAAAGATTGTGTTTATTGTTAAAAACTAGTTATCAAAGGAGATGGAAAACGAAATGCAATTTGATTCCAAAAATTTTAAAAAATATATATTTAGAATCTACAGAAAAAATGTCACAAGTCACTAGTTTGCATCATCTTCAAATTCCTCATGGTTTAGTAGCTATAGGTGTCCGAAAGTGAAGAAGTAATTCAAAATGTTCATTTCAATGTCAAGTCTTCCTTCCCAACAGATTCGCAACCAACAGATTATAATTGATCATGATCTATGGGAAATGCCCACCTCATTTATCGGCAAGGGAGAAAAGAAATCTAAAATTGAAGGCTAGTAAATATGTTATGTGGGGTGAGGTTCTATACAAAAGAGGTATTGATGGTACTTTCCTAAGGTGTGTCGAAAAAGAACAACAAAAGAAACTTTTGGAAATGTTCCATAATGAAGCCCGTGGAGGACATTTTTTTGTGTTTGTAACAACTTTTAAAATTTTAAGACAATGTTTTTATTGTTTAGGTATGTTTAAAGATGCTTATGACTAGTTTCTAAATGTGAGAAATGTCTAAGATTTACTAGCAGACTTCAGCTAGCAACACTGCCTTTGAAACTTGTGGTTAATGATTAATCTTTCCAACAATGGGGTCTATCAAATGGGTGGAGGCTATCCCAGTAAAGCATATGACTTCAACAGTTGTGTGTAATTTTGTTAAAAAGAACATATTGGTCAGGTTTGACATACCTAAGAAGATTGTTACAGATAATGCCTCTAGCTTTTCTTCTAAATTCTCTCTTTTGTTATGACTATGGTATCAGCCTTGCCCATTCTTCAGATTATTACCCACAAGGTAATGGGAAAGCTAAATCTAGTAACAAGAATTTGATCTCTATTGTCAAGAAGCTAGTGGATAACAATCAAAGAGGTTGGCATAATAGTCTTTATGAAACATTATGGGCTGATAGAATTACTCTAAAAAGGGCTATTGGTATGTTGCCTTTTGAACTGGTATATGGAATTGAAAGCACTCTACCCATTCCTTTAGAATTGTTAGCCTTGAACTTACAAAAAGTCATTGAAGATGAACATTTTCAGTTTGCTTTGGAAAGAAGAATTATGTACTTAACCAAGATAGAAGAGTAGAGAGATGAGGTGAAAGATCGACTAACCCAATGTCAAGAAAAGGTAAAGAAATTTTTTGATAAAAGGGCTAGGCAAAGGAAATTTGTAGTTGGAGATATTGTCCTACTTTGGGATAGACAAGGTGAACCTAAAGGAGCACACAAGAAATTTAACTCATTATGGAGATGACCTTTTATAATTAGACAAGTAATCAGAGAAAATGCATTCTTGTTGGCATACTCAGATGGTACTCCTATGCCTATTGCCTAGAATGGGCAAGATCTAAAATTATACAACTGGTAATGTCTTCTCGACCTTCTTGTATATATTCCTTTGTTTTGTTTTCCTGTGTGTTTATTTTTGATGTGTCCTACGTGACTGTTGCCCATTGAATAAGGCCTCAAGCCAGTTTGCCCTACATTCTCTGTGTCCTTTTAGTCCTTGTCCCCAATCAGAGCCTGTTGTTACTTCAATTTTAAACTTGTCATTTTCCATGTCGGTGCTTTATGTTTCCCTCCTAAGTGTTGTTATATGGAGCCCAATCAGACTCGAAGGTTAAATTTTCCCCACTTTTGTCAGTGCATTTTCCCTCCCAAATTAATTAACAGGGGAAGTGGAAGGGGGGCAGACATATAAAACCTTAATTTTTTGTAACTGACATAAGTCTTGATAATAATGGCTGGAGAAGGTAAAAAGGCTTAGGGTTAGGGTTTTCATTAATATTGTATTGTAGCATATTGCAACAGTATTGAGTTGCAAGAGATTGTTGGTTGTAATTAGTTCTATTTTTTGTTGGATAATAATACTAGACTCTCTATTGGTGGATGTAGCCCGAGTATGGGTGAACCATGTTAAAATTGTCTCTCGTTGTTTTATTTCTGTGTATTTTCATTCCTCTGTTTAATCTTTATCTGCATTTAATTGATATCTTCTGCTTGCTATTCCTAACACTAAGTCCCTTGTTTTATTGGTCCTTAAAAATGTTTGTTGCATTTTGGAACTCTTTTATCCTTTGCAATCGACATTTCTAATTTCTTGATAACTTTAATCAGGGTGTTCACCTTTTCAAAAACTCACCGATTAGCCGATGTAACCTTGAGTATGGACTTAGACTTCTCTATCGGTCCTACCTTATGTTTTTGAAATCAAGGTTACCTTCAATCGACAAGTTGCAATTTTCTCAAACCTTTCGATCCTCAAGTAGCTTAGCTATCGGCGTTCATGTGTTTCAAAATTTGTTGATTTCCTGCTTCGTCACCTAGTTCGCGTATCTTAAGTAAATCTAACATTTATTGCCATGCATGGAGAAAGAGGTTCCTATCTCTTCACATTAAATTGGAATTATTTTGAAGTACTCAAATGCACATATCTCATTAACAAATTACTGCAACTCATTTATGAAGTGTATTGCCACATGCAATGCCCTGTTTAAGGGAATTTATTAAAGACCATTTCATTCTCTGATGATACTGGCATTCTACTTCGAGTTCTCTGGTGCAGTTATAACTCTTGACACAGTACTCGAGTTCTTCCATACAGGTCATCTAAATTGCAAAATTTCCCTCACTTTACTGTATATTCAAATTGTTTAGTCGAGGTAGTGGAAAGGATATTTTAGTTTCATGAATTTGAATTACTCCTCTTTCCCAAATATCCTGAGAATTTGTTTGTCACCCTTAGTGATATCAGATGCATATATCTGTTGGTTACTCAGCTAGTGAAAATGAAATATAAATACTAGGGTTTCTGAGTGGCTTCTATTATTGATAATGGTCTAGCAAATGTGAGGGATACTGAATTAGGTCATATTGATTTAAATGAGCTCTAGAGTAGAATGAAATAGAACCCAAGGTCACCATTGGTGGAGAAAACTTTCACAAGAGGGTTGGCTCATGTTGAGGGATTCCTGCCATTTGAGTCTTGCCCAAACTTGGTTCTTACTTGTGTCAGGAATTATCATCCTGAATCCCAAGAAATTAGGGCATACGACAGTTCTGTAATATTTAAAATTGATGCCAAGTCTATCACTTGAACTCTAAGGTTACTCGAACAAGAGGAATTTGTAGAAATGTCTATTGAAAGGGGTTGGAGTTATTTCTTTCATATGAAGGATTGGTGTCTGACTTCCATTACAAAAGGATGGCTAAAAAATGAGAAGAAAGGAAAATCCCAACTGCCATCTAATTTGAAAAGGGCACATTTCAAAGAAGACATATCTGATATGATTACTTTGTTGCATTGGGTGGTTGGAAGTGATGACTCTAATTCTTTTGAAAAATGGATGTGTCAATTTATTCTAATTGTTTGTAGTGAATCTCAATTTGTGGACTGGGCAAAATTGATTAGCGACCATATTAATGATCAATTGGCAAATTTTCATCAGAGAAATTCTTTTTATATGTGTTCCTATTTATTTTATGTGATATCCAATACAGAGGTAGTGTGGCCAGGGTTGAAAACTCACAGTTTTCTCACTCCAGACATACCTGTGTATGAATACTTTCCACAATTGCAAGAAGAAATAGGTAATAAGGATTACTGGTGCGTTAATGACACCTTCTTAACATTCAATGTAAGGAGGATTGATGGTAATCCAAAGGTAAGAATATCTCCAGAGGCTATGTAATTGATCATGAAGTTTGGGAGTTTCTATATCCAATTTGATAGATTCACTTACTTTAGAATCGGTGGGTTTGAAAATGGCCCTTATAAATTGCCCAGATTTGCCAGTGACTATATCATTTTCTTGGAAGTTTTTAGGTAGATGGCATGTGTAAATAGAAAATATCACAATATGAAAAAGAATGGTTATTCTTTCTTGATGACCGCGACTCATTTCACGTGCAAAACTAATGATAATGCGAGGAATGTTGAGAAAGTCCCCGCTGAATACAATTTTTGTCTCCTAACTCCTAGACCATTATTTGATAGTAAAAAAATTGTTAAAAGGAATTTGTATGGAGAAAGCTTGTACAAACACCAACTTTATCTTGAGGGCTATTGGGAGGACTATGTTAATGAAAGAGAGGTACAAAGAAGAGATTGGATGAGATTAACCCTTGATCAAATACATGCTTTCAATTTGTCACTAGATATTCCAGATGGGGTTGATGATAATTCTGAGATCATTGATGCAGAGTATTTTGTTGTTGATGATGAGCCACTACCATGCATTCGATGGTCAGAAAAGTAAGTCACTAATCGAAAGGACCACTCTTCTTTTGTCCTGAACAAAACTGAAATTTGGCTTAAGGGAAATATTCATTAGTGTATTGTAACTTCTTCTTCCCAAAAATAACTTGCAACAAAAGAACATGGATCTTCAAATATCGTTGTACATCAAAGAACTTCATCTAGTGTGGATGTAACCAAATCTAGGGTTAATTGACAATAGGGTGGTGATGGAGAAAACCCTGAGGAAAATAAAAAATTGAAGAGTATATGCGAGGAGGACAGTGAGTCGGTACTAAAAATGTCAGAAGCAGAAAAAGAATTAGATGCTCTACAACAACTCCAAGATGATCATGTGACCTCTCTTGTCTCACTTGTACTAGGTAACGACTCTTTTTTTTTCAACAACTCGGTGAAGATAGCGCTTTCACACTTTGTTTGATATTCCATCTTCTCATTTTTCAAATGAAGTTCCTTCAGTTAGCACGAAGACCCATCTAGAAAACACTACTTTGAATGTCAACAATAGCAACATGGTATTGCCATCTCCTTCATGGCTTAAGAAAGAAGTATAAAAGAAGAGAAAATACACCCCCATGATAGATGTAAATGTTGATACTGTAGCTAAATTTCTACAAACTGGTCCTCAGCCTAAAAGGCTAAGAGTATGTCAAGGGTAGTGATGGATCCTTCTTCTAGACACCAATTTTTTGAAATTGCTAAACCTATTGGAGATAATGACGAATAGAGTGTTACAGAGGTTGATTTCAATATGCGCAAAGTAGGTATGGGTCCCCCTACCATGGAAGGAGATATATACCATGAAAAGTTTTCAGTTGGAATGTTGGCCAAAATGGTAAAAGAAAAGAAACAAGAAAATGTAAGATTCCAAAGCTAGGTAAATGCTCTAACCACATTTATTCAGTCCATTGTTTCAACCTCATGACATGGCTCTAGATGTTTCTGTCAATGGAGTAGATCCTAAAATATTGAAGCAAATTAAGAAATACCAAACAATGGCAAAGGCTACTGAACAAAAGGTCAATATTGATAGTTTGTTGTATATTGAGGAAGCTTTGAAATTGTATGCTTATATCTTCAACAAAAGAAAGGAGCTAATTGTGGATTTGCAAACTTTTAAAAAGGATGAGAGTGCTCTACTAACTATATCTAGGGAGGTGCAAGAAATGACAAAAATAGATACCAACATATTGGTAGTTGAAAATGTCTTAAGTAAACCAGAGGAAAATGATTCAGTTCATTGGTTGGATGTTGTTGAATGGAAGCTATCTGTGTTCAAAAAATTCATAAGTGAGCTAAGGAGGATCTTGAGTCAATACCACAGTGACCTAATGGACATTAGAAATAATTGTACGATCTTAGAGACTAAAATTCTTGATGAAAGCGGAGAGAATTTGCTCAATTTAAAGGAGGTTAATCAAGGTTTCAAAAGGTTGCTCAGTGAGGAATTAACCGATGTTGATAATATAAATGGTACCTCTTTGAAAAAGTTTGGTCACATTGCGTTATATTTCAAGAATTTTAGAAATGAAATTGATGATGTCAAAAAAAGGATGGTGGATGCAGATAGAATAGTTAGTATGTGGGAAATTCAGATACACATTACCCTCAGTCCAAGTGGGAAAATCCTTACTCTGATTATTTCTAGTTTCTGAAGTTACAAGGCAAGAATGAGGCCACAAATGGATCCATCAGGTACTAAAGAACAAGAGAAGGGAGATGAAGCAGTTCGAGAAGAAGATCGTGATACTACCACATAATTACTATTGTAGATACCTAAAAATGTCTCGACCACCAAACCGACTCCCGACATCCCTAAACACATCAATCTCCCTTCTATTCAATTAATTGAATTTTTATTTAATTAATTATCCCTTCATCACCTAATTTTCTACCATTTTATCCCCAAAATTGAATTAATTTCATTAATTCAATAGTCCAAAACCTTAGCCAATTGATTTAATAAATATGCAATATTTATTATTCCAATTTCCCTCTCCTCACTAAATCCAATTAATTAGCCGAACCATGCTTAACTAATTAATTCAGCCTCTTAATTAACCTATCTCTACCCTAGATAATTAAATAGCTATTATTTAATTGCCTACCCTAGCCTACCTCATCCTAGCCCTAGGGTTAGTTAAATAAAACCTATATTTAATTAATCCTAAACCTCTCATTTGGGTGGTCAAACCTAGTTTAACACCCTTCCCCACATCCTCCAAATAAAAAATTGAAATAAATCCACATAAGTCAATTTTTTATTTTAAAACATCCTACATCACAATTAATTCCCCTTACATCCCCATACCTCATTTATCTCCACTCATTTTACATTCCCCATATGAATCTTTAATTCAAAAATAATCCTTCACTCATTTAATAACCCCTTTTCCCAAAATGAATAAAAGATTTACTTTTATTCATATCCCTCCATTCCTCCAAGATCTAATCTAGGCCTTCCACATCACTTTTATCCTCCACCATTGATCTTCCAAATCAATCTCCACCATTGGATCAAAATCCCTTCTAAAAGTCTATAAATAGAACCTCCTTCAACCCATTTTAGGATCCAATCTTTAAGCAATGTTACCATGTCCAAATGTCCACTTGAGCTAGAATTGTGAGTTTCATAATTAGAGTAGCATTTCACATTTTTATTCACTTATCTAGGGAATATCATGTCTTAGGAGCTCTTGGGTGCAAGCTCTCCTCTCCCTTGATGAGATTGGGTCTACATGTGAAGGTATAACTTTGTGTGTTCATTTGCATTTGGTTTGTATTTCCTACTTCATTATTTTTTCCTAATCTACATTGGCACACCCGGTGGGACCCACAAGGTCCAAATCTAATCCTTGTTTGTGAGTTTTGGTGTGAAGGACGTGATTTTGTAGGTTCAGTGCTATCTACCCTGCGCAATAGCGCTATCATTGGCATGAATTAGCACTATTTACTGTTTTAACGCCATTTTGCAGAAGCTTTTTCCTTTCTAACTCTCATCACAAAAGTCTATTCATTTCTTTTTAGGGTCTTTCTATTGTTTTTCCTGTTAAGATTGCTCGCTGTTTCTGTAGAAATCTTGAAAAAGGAGGGAGAAGTTATGCCAAAATTTTCATAAAATCTAAACATGCATGTTAGTTTCTATTTTGTCTTGTTTTCATTTGTCAATGACTAACAATGCTAACGGGACCTCTTAGGTTTACAGCCTAACCCTTTGTTTTGGTTAGAAGATCTCCATTTTGTAGGACAGACGAGTTTAGACACGTATTGGCGCTATTAGAGCCTAGAGCAACGCTATCTTCAAAACTGTGACCAAACCGCTTGACAGCATGTAGTGGCGCCTTCTTAGACCTATTTTAGCACTATTACCTTGTTTAGCGCTTTCTATCTATTGTATTAGCGCTATGTATTTTATTAGTGCCTTCTCTATAATTCTGTAGCGCCATATTTTGTTCTGGCACCTTCTGGGTTTGAAATTAGCACTATCCTATCAATTAGCGCTATCTGTATAGGATGTCTGGTTTCCGGTTGTTCTCTATCTGTAGCACCATTTGTATTCCGCAGTGGTGCCATTACTTCTCTATATTAGCGCTATTTTCTGAGACTAATATTTTTCTCTATGCAGGGACTGATAGTTTGCTTGCAGGTCACCAACATTATCTTGCAGATACTAACAAGCTTTTGCAGGATGTTTTTATCCCTAAGTTTAGCAAACATTTTGATTGAAGTTTAAAATGAACCCTTGCATGCTAGATTACACAATATTTTGATTTGGTGCAATAAAATTGTACAAACAAACAAACAAATCTTTGTGTGTGTGTGTGTCAAACATTTGAATTTGGTGTTCTAAAATTGACAATTGTGTGCCAACAACTATCAAAACACTTCAATTTTGGGCTTTAAAAAGAACCACAAATTGCATCAATCAAATCATTGGATTAAAAAGAACAACAATCTGCATTCTTCACGCATATAATCAAGAAACCAATCTAAATTATGTGAAGTGTTTTTGTGATTTGTGTTTGTAGTGTGAAAAGTGTATGCTCTTCCCTTGCACCATTTGGTGACCTTGGGAATCAAAAGCTTCTTACAACACTTACATTAATCACCCCCAACATAATCCAAAGAACTAAAATGAACCATGTTTAGTGTGATGCAATCATAAAAAATACGTATGCTCTCCCCTCGCATCTTTGTATGAACTTGGAGATCAAAAGTATTTTTGTGATTGTGTTGCTTTTGCTAATCCTTAGAGGGCCTGCCACCCCATTTCGAAAGCTGGGAACGATGCAAGCGGCAACAAGCTAAAGCTAAGCTCTTTCAAGCCGCTATAAAAATATGGTGTTTGGGACGAAAGTCGCAAGCAACAGGTGTTGTTGTGTTATACCGACAACGAACCTCCCCCAAAACCCTCCAAGGTGTAACCCTTGGAGGATGGGAGAATCCATAATAGAGAGTAGTGTTGCCACACGTATAACCACCTGAACGAAAGCACTTACTAAGAACCATTGTTTAGCAAGCCAAAATCCTTCTATTTGTTGACGCATAAGGGAAACCTTTGAAGCGGCCCCGATTCGTGCGGTTCTTAGCCGAGGTAGTAGGGATAATCTAAAGGTTTGGTGAGGGACAAGCTTTATAAGAAACCCAGATCTTGGTATGCGTGAGAAGTGTGTACAATTGTAAGGAGGAGCCTGAGCTACCAAGATCCTGGACCTACCCGCTTTGAATAGGCGCAACTGGGGGATTCAACAAATACTGTCATATCTTCGCCTTAGGTTGTGCAAAGTGCTTGTTTTAACAAAATCACATGTCATTTCACAAACAAAAATCTTGGTAATTGTGTGTTCATGTGCTTAATTATGTGTTAATGTACTTAAATTACTTTCAAACAACCTGCCAAGAGACATTGAAAACCATTTGATCAAATCTCAAATCCAAATTTGCTATCAAAATCTATCTTTTTTCAGGACCTTGACCAACACTACCCTGTTTTAGCGCCGTCTCTGCCTGATTTTGGTGCCATTTTACTTGTGGATTGGTGCTATTTTTAGATTGACTTGCCTAAAACTGAGACCCATTCAGTTGTGATCTTCACCATCTGCTCTACCATAATCTATATTTAAATTCCAAAAAACTGTCCGTACCCCATCCATTTTCTCCGCAAAATTTTCCAAAAACATACCATCATTCGGGCCTTAGAGAATCCACCATCATCATTATTGGACTCTTTTTCTATATCATAATCCACTCAAGTCCATATCTATTTATGCCCCTTAGTCTTTTTGCATATCTCCTTGGACCAAAACAAATCATTTCAAAAATCCAAATCAAAACACCCATCAACAAAATCATCAACCAAAAATTGTCATCCTTTTGAGCTAAAGTTAGATCTAGATTACATCATCCACATCATATCTTGCTTGGAGAGTCAATAGTCTACCTTCCAAGTGAAATAATCATCCTTCTTTGCGTAAGGTCATTAGTCTACCCCAAACAAAGAAAAATATCCATTTATGTGACACAAATCTAGATCTTACCTAAGCTCAATTTGTTGACCATCAAAACTTCTTCAAAAACATCATCCTAATCTCCCATATCAAACATCAAAATCTTTGTCAAACAAACATCATCCATCATCCACCTTTGGTCCAAATTTGTGTAAAAGTCAATACCATACACTACATCTTATTACCACATCCATCCTTGGGTCCAACACAATCAATCAGATTCTCTAGGGTCTTCATCCCCCATCTCACTCTACTTCTAGAAATCAAATCCATACGCGTGCATGCCCATCACAAGATCACAACACAAAAAGAATAAAAAAATGGTAGAATCCTGGCAATATGGCATGCTTAACACCAATAGCAACAACATACCCATCAATCAAACATTCAACCCACCTACGTACTCTTACATCCCCCCATACAATCCCAACGAAAATTCTTTTCATTTCTTACAACAATCACAACCACCACCACCACCAACACAAAACGTCCCCACCATATCCCAAGATGATCTAGATGTCTTGAGCTTTACGCAAGACGTCGATAACATGGACCTACTTGATAAAATCCTAAGGTTAGACCCGAATAGATATCTTGATCATCTCCTCAAAATTGGTGCTCAACTACCCCCCATCACGACATCATCACAACCATCCACCTCTAACACTATTCCTACCACATCAAACAACCAAACATCCACCTCCAACATCTCTCAAACGTCAACACCTACCATATCTACCACCTCCACAAGCTCTACCGCTGCCACATCTACAATCCCCACAAGTGCCGCCATCCCTAACATCTCCCAACCCATCATCACCTCCACTACCACAACTACCATAAACCCTTTCATCCCACAAATCACCCTAGGCATACAAGGGAACACCACACATGTAAGTACCTCCATGAGTGTGCCTCCACCCAATCCTCAAACCATCGCCTACCTAAGACAGTTATTCTCACAGCCACCTTACAATACCACCAATCGCTCCAATGTCCACTCATCTAACATCAATCCTTCCAATGTCACATATCTACAAAACCCCATCACAACATCAAATCAACATAATCCCAACCCCCAAATACCACCACATATTCTCCAACAAATCTACGCATATCAACAACATCAAGCACACATCAACCAAAACACCAACTCGCAATACCAAAACCTCAGCCAAACAAATCTCCAACTTCAAATCCCACCCCATCTCCAACATCTCACCAATCAACAAGCCCACACACCCCAACCACCACAACCACAGGATCTCACAACTGTTATATAGTCCTTGATCCAAAAGGTAGATGACATGCAAACTGGGGGCAAGCGTAAACACTATTCCTTTAAGGATATTTGCCCCTATCCATTTGATCACACATTATACATACCCCCTTTCCCCAAGAACTTTGAAACACCAAAATTTGACAAATACAAGGGAAAGGGAGACCCTAGGGACCACCTTAGGGAGTTCTACATCGCTTGCTTAGAAGTCTCAAATAATGATACCTATCTAATGAGACTCTTCCCAAGAAGCCTCGGCGGTCAAGCAGCTGAATGGTTCGCACATCTTCCCCCAGGTATTAGGACTTTCCCTGAGCTTGTGGAGAAATTTGTAAACCATTTGTCCTACAAATTCGAGCACAAGATGTCTATGACAAACCTTTGCAACACTAAACAAAAGAACGGAGAAGCCTTCGCTTCTTTCTTGCAAAGGTGGAGAAGCCTAGAAAGCAAACTCCCGTGGCCAATCCTGAAAAACAACTCGTCACCATGTTTGTGACCAACCTCAACTAGGAATTAGGGTTTCATTTACAAATCCTTTATGCATCTACCTTTGAAGAGGTCATCGACAAAGGTACCACTATCGAATGGGCCCTCATTGCCAAGGGCTCCATCAAACTGTATGACTACAAATCGAACAACAACAACAACAACAACAACAACCACAACAACAAACCCCATAACAACACCCCCAATACAAACAACAACGCCAACACACAATCAAATGATAAGCCACGCTATTGGGGGAAGAACAAGAACAATTTAAACGACGGCATCACAGATGTGAAAGCCATCCAACATATACAGAACCAACCACCTGCACATACATATGCAACCAATGTAAATAACCAAAGGGGGAAAACTAAACCACGCAAACCTCGAAGGCAAGTTACACCCTTAGGGGAACCCATCAAGGACATCCTCGATAGATGTCTCAAGAAAGGTTTGATCACACTTCCATCGGTTAGACCCCGTCAAGAGAATGAGCTCAAAGCCGCATGGTACAATGAAAATGATTACTGCAAATACCACCGCATTGCAGGTCATAAGACAACAGACTGCATGCAACTAAAGCATTACATCCAAGACCTTATAGATCAAAATCTAGTCAGCCTTGATCAAACTACCCATCCATCACCAAATGCCAATCTTAGAGCTTACAAGGATCCACTTCCTAACCATAACAAAGCATCCTCATCCAATCAAGCATACAACGTCACCCCACCTCCTGCAAAATATGACTCTATTGTAGGGTAGATAGAGCCATCATCTCACCATGTTAACACAGTCACCATTCAGACACAAGCAATCGATTGCACTGTGACAGCCTGCCGTGGCCGTGTATCTATCCGCACAACCCCTACCACCAAACAAATGCCTGCATCCACATCAAACACCCTCCCCCCTCGCCCAAACACACGCACATCACCTACCAATCGGTATAACCTCCTAGACCATCTAGGAAAGACCCCTGCACAAATATCCATACTTGAGCTACTCCACACATCCCCCCTTCACAAAGACGTCCTTGACAAAGCCCTCTTGGAAACTCAAGTTCTCGCTAACTTGAATATGACCCAATTCCAAGCCATGGTAGGACATATCGCTGCACCTCACCATCTCACATTCTCAAAAAAGGATCTCCCCGCTTCTAAACACCTACACAACGACGTCCTACACATCGAAGTCCGTATCCACAAACACACCATTAAAAGAGTCTTAATAGATGGTGGCTCTGGCCTAAACATATGCACTCTTAAACTATTAAAACACTTGGGATACTCCGATGTGGTTGTAGACACCAGCAAGTGCATCACAATCAAAGGCTATGATGACACTGAATGGCTATCTGAAGGCACCATCAAGCTCCCTATTCAAGTGGGACAGAAAATACTGGAAACAAAATGTCAGGTTCTTGATCTTGATGTCCCCTACAACATTCTTCTCGATAGACCATGGATTCATGCCATGCAAGCCGTCCCATCCACATTCCATCAATGCCTCAAATTCCCTTACAACAGCACAAAAGTCACTGTCTATGCTGACCCCACCCCTTTCAATACTGCAGTTTCTTGGAAGGCCATAACCATACCTTCTGCCCATACAACAAAGCTATCACTAAAGTCAATCCAACAACATCCACCTCATATATTGATCCCACAAATATTGCCACCACTTCATCCCAAGCACCTCCACCACCCGAGGTCAAGATCAAGCTTAGCAACATGGGATGTGGGGAATATGACTTACACGGTACATTTTGTGTGGGCACATTACCCAATCCTAAAACCTTTAGCATCCCAAAGATAGAAGTAGCCAACATAGTCGTCATCAAGTGCCAACCATCACCCATCTTTGAAAAGAACCATCTCCTCAATCAGGATGTGCTTGAAGATATCTCATCCTGGCTATATAAGGATGAAGAGCCTGAGCAAGGAGCCCCAACCATCCCAACAAAAATCTATGGTAAAGGGTCTGAAATTGTCAAAAGCATGGGTTATAAAGGACAAGGCGGTATCGGCCTTCATCAATAGGGGATCGTGGAACTGCTGCAAGCGACAAGAAATCCCTATACTCAAGGGTTAGGATACAGTCAACCCCAACATATCCTCACTACCGGAGAATGTATCTTAGCCGAGGTCACTACGGTCTCCTTGGAAGTCGACAACATCAACGAAACGGGCCTTCAAGACTCCTTTAGTGACTTTGCCGATTTCTTTGACTCATCCATTTGCACCATCTACACAGTAACCACCCTAGCCTCATCATCCAATGACTTACCACTCGTATACCCTGACCTCATAGACTGGGAGCAATGAGGACCTCCTGTCTTCGACATAGCACCTAATGATGAGGCCATCTTTGAAATGATGGGAGTTAGAGATAACTTCCCCCTGGGAGATCACAGAGCAGGATACATCATGGAACTTGATATGCAGGCCTATTTCGGGGAGACAACCCCTGCTTCTAGTCATAAAAATATAAAAATCAAACAAGGATCTAATGGTGAAAAATGTTCCGCGACAGTATTAGATCCCAAAAAAGTAAAAACAAAAGACGTATCTCCTGGTGAAAACCTCCATGAGGCGCTAGGAGATGGAAGCATGGGCCTTCCCAAGATAGACAAGGTTTATCCAGACAGGTCACCTGTCCTAGTAGAGCCAGCCCAAGACATGAATCTTGGAATAGAAGAAGAGCCGAAAATCACTTTCAGGGCAGAATCTCTCAGCACACAAGAACAAGAAAGCTTCCTAGCATTCTTCACACACCGAAATCACAATTTTGCATGGACCTATGTAGACATGCCAAGGCTAGATCCCGCCTTGGTCGTTCATCATCTTGCAGTATGCCTTGATGTGAAACCAATAAAGCAAAAGCTCAGAAAAATGAATCCTCAGGTGGCCCTCCTTGTCAAAGTAGAGTTAAATAAATTACTAGACGTTGGATTCATTCACCCAATTGATTATCCTGAATGGGTTTCCAACCTAGTACCAGTAGCCAAACCCAATGGCTGAATCCGTTGTTGCACCGACTTCAGAGATCTCAACAAGGCCTGCCCAAAGGACGACTTCCCGTTGCCTAACATTGACATGATAGTGGACCTCATGATAGGACATGAGATGTTATCTCTCATGGATGGCTTTTCAAGGTACAACCAAATCTGGATCGCAGAAGAAGACTAGCATAAGACGTCCTTTATATGTCCATGGGGAACATATTGTTGGGTGGTAATGCTGTTCAATCTAAAGAATGCTAGAGCCACGTATCAAAGAGCCATGACTGTCATCTTCCATGACCTTTTTCACCACATCATGGAAGATTATGTGGATGATTTATTGGGAAAATCAAAGACAAGAGAGGAACACCTGAATGTATTGGCAACGATCTTTGACCGTTTAGAGAAATACAATGTCCGCCTCAATCCAAAGAAGTGTGTCTTCGGGGTCACCTCTAGAAAACTGTTGGGATACATAGTCTCCAGAAGAGGAATTGAGGTAGATCCCACAAAAGTCAAGGCTATTATTGAAATGCCTCCTCCAACACCACTGAAACAGCTGAGAAGTCTGCAGGGAAAACTCCAGTCCATTCGACGGTTCATTGCTCAACTTGTTGATAAATGCCAACCATTCCAGCATCTACTCTGAAAAAATATAACTTTTGTCTGGAACACCCAGTGTCAAGTTGCCTTTGATCAGTTGAAGGAATACCTGTCTAATCCCCCTATTCTAACTCCACCAAGGCAAGGCGAACCTCTCCTGTTGTACATCTCAGCAACATAGACAGCTATCGGAGCCTTGTTAGCACAACACGATGAGCACAACATGAGCACGAAAAAGAAAGAGTCATCTATTACATAAGCCGCACTCTCATATCTTATGAGCTTAACTACACGCAAATTAAACAAGCATGTCTAGCCCTGGTCTTCACTTCACAAAATTAAGACACTACATGCTCAATCATAAAACCAAGCTCATCACCAAGATTGATCCATTGAAATATCTGCTAAATAGAGTGACTCTTACTGGGAGAATGGCAAAATGGGTCATGATCCTCACTGAATTTGATATTGAATACACTGAGAGAAAATCCATTAAAGGATAGGTTATAGTTGATTAGCTGGTTGAAGCATCGATTCCTGCAGAACATCCAACACTGGCAGAGTTTCCTGATGAAGCTATCTTGACAATCACACCAATCACAGAAACATGGAAGATGTACTTCAATGGATCATACACACATAGAGGCTCGGGACCAAGTGTCCTGTTTGTTACCCCTCAAGGTGACACAATCCCCAAGTCCTTCAAAATCACATTCCCGTGTACCAACAACGTGGCAGAGTACGAGGCCCTTATCACAGGTCTCCGAATGGCAATCAAATGGAAAATTGAGAAGCTGACAGCATATGGCGACTCTCAACTAGTCATCCGACAGGTAAACAATGAGTACAAGACCAAGGATGATAAACTCCTGCCTTACAAGAAGATGGTCGATGACTTCAAAGACTATTTTGATGACATCCACTTTGAGCAGATCCCAAGGTTAAATAATAAAGCTGCAGACGCCATGGCTATCATCGGGTCTCTAGTCGACATGAAGAAAGACAGCAAGAAATATGAGTTCCTGATAGAAGAACTCCCCATCTCGGCATATGATGTTCCTCAATCTGAACTCGTGTGCGAAGTCATTGGTCCCCTATCCCCATGGTATCAAGAAACCTACTTATATCTCCATGACAATATCATCCCTCCCAATCTATCCACATCGCAAAGAAAGTCTTTTATCCATCGAGCCTCCCACTTCATCCTTGTAGATGACACCCTATATAAAAGGAGTCTTGATGGCATGCTTCTACAATGTTTAGACTCTAGGGAAGCTGAGTTGATCTTGGAAGAGGTACACGCAGGTATCTGTGGGGCACATTCCAGTGGATCCGCTCTTGCTAAAAAGATCCTAAGGACCAGTTACTATTGGCTAACAATGGAAAGAGACGCCTACCGATTTATCAAAAAATGCCTACCATGCCAACAGCATGGCAATCTCATCCACGCACCAACATAGGAGTTGCAACCAATCACGACGCCGTGGCCTTTCTCATAGTGGGGACTCGACCTTGTAGGGAAAATTCATCCACCATCCTCCAATGGCCATAAGTTCATAATCACTACTACCGAGTACTTCACCAAGTGGGTGGAAGCAATACCACTCACCTTCACCACATGAACCCAAATCTCCAAGTTTATCCTCCATTACATCATCTGTTGCTATGGTATCCCTCACTCCATTGTCATTGACAATGGAAATCCATTCAAGAACCAAGAAATTCGCACCTTGTGTGAAAAATTCGACATCAAACACCACTTTTCCATGCCATATTATCCACAAGGAAATGGTCAAGCAGAGGCTTAAAAAAAGCCATCCTTCGCATCCTAAAGAAAATAGTCAATTAAGCTGGCCGTGACTGGCACCTCCAACTCAACCCTGTCCTATGGGCCTATCACACAAGCATCCGCACTCCCACAGGAGCCACTCCATTTTCCCTAGTCTTTGGATATGAAGCCATTTTACCTATCAAGGTCGAGCTCCCGTCCTTAAGAGTATCCTTGCAAAACATAATCACTGATGAGGAATACCGAGTCGCAAGGTTGCATCAGTTAGAACTACTAGATGAAAAATGCCTGAATGCATTCAACCACCTGCAGGCCTATCAAAATCGCCTCAGGAGAAGCTATAACAAAGGAATCAGAACCTAAAAATTTGAAGTAGGTGATCTTGTCCTCATGGAAAATCAGAAGAACTTGCAAGAGCACACTAAGAAAGGTAAGTTCAAACCTAATTGGCTAGGACCGTATGTCATCACAGCCGACTATGGATCAGGAGCCTACTAGCTTGCAACACCTGAGGGGCAGCCTCTCGATGAGCCGATGAATATTCTGCATCTGAAGAAATTCTATGCATAACCCATCAAGTATCCCAATCAAAAAATTAAAAAAAAAAAGAAAAATAAAAAAAACAAAAAAATCAAAAAATCAAGAAAAATTCGAGTGCAATAAAAACTTCCAAATAGTGAAAATCACTTCGGTGATGCCTTGGATAAGTACCATGGTGAAAACCTATTTCAGGCACCATGTGTAGTGGCTGATTCTACCATCTAATAAGTCCTCTTCCCGTCGCAACACTCCATATCGCACACATCCCATGGCTCAGAATTCTGATACATCAAGTCCTATCGCCCATTCCGCACTATCTCACCCAAGCCCAATTCATGGAACGAGGATCCTTGTAAGCTTCCCATTGTACAACTCAAAATGAAAAATCCAAAAAACAATACAAAATCATCAAAAATAAAAAAACAAATGCAACATCACCCCCACACATTGATCCCACCAAATCCATCAATCCTTAATCACATCACACCCATCCTAAACCCATCCTGAACCATTCCCACATCATCAACTCATACTAGAACTACATATTCATTTCGCCTGCATCTTGAAAGTACCTTGATCTCGTGGACATAGGGTATGTAGGCAGTCTAGAATACGAAGGAAGTTTTCAGTACTCAGGTACATAAGATGCACCCATCCAACCCGTTTGGATGGTCCCCACTCATTGAGCTTACTAGACCCATTATATGATACACACGCTAAGTATGCATTGGAACCATCATACCTAATGCAAAAATCATCAATCAACATACCAATTATTATCCTACACCTGGCCAAACTATTCTTTTGCCCATCTTCCAAAAATTTTCCAATCAAAACCAACTGATCTGCGTCCTAGGATATATCTTTCCTACAATGGACAAATATCTGTCATTCTATCATCACGTCTCTTGGCAAGAGCACACAAAGGCTATTTCTATCTTTTTTGGTTGGTCTTTTTGATTATTGATTTTTAGCTTTTTTGTCTCACTCTCAGTCATCTCCAAAGCTACGTTGATCTCATTATATCATGGTAAGTAGAGGACAACACCTAGAGTAGACAAGGTCATTATTTCTGTATGTTGTGCTTGTGGGTTGGTTTCAACTCCAAGGGTAGTATTCATATCTTGAAGCCTGGGTCGGTTCTAGTACGACGTGCCTCATTTGTATATACAGGCATCAGATGCCTTATATGCACTATGGACACTCGTTGCTATGAGTCCCCTTCCTAGGGCGGGCAAGATTATACTACCTTGGGCATGCACGAAATCAACCTATTGTTTGTGTCTAGTCCATCTAATTGTGGGATATACATCATCACCTAGGTCATTTCATACCTTTGTGAACTGTATCCTACATTACTATAGTAAACTAAGAAATTCTCTCAATTAATCTTATACAACTACTGTTACTAGCTCAAAATCACCATCCTAATCACTCACCAACAATACCACCTGGGCCTAGATTTCGCAATCACCTATCTTGTCCCCCCCATCTAAATTCCCCTCACTAATCCCATTCCCCCACTGTATCTCCACTTAACACATCTTGAACCAAAGTAAATCCCCCCTTAATGACGTGGTTTTGTATGACCTAACAATCCTCTAGTCTCCCCACCCACATCCTCTAGACGCTCCCAACCCTATCCGATCCCCATTCACCAACCCTTATCCTCTCCCCACTTAGTCCCCTTTCCCACAGCCCCACCACTCAAGGTCAAACAAAGAACATCATGTGTATTAGGACTTAACCATACCACCTATCACCTAGTCTGCATACCACCTATCACCTAGTCTGCATCGCACCTACCACCTACGCTGCATCTCACCTATCATTTAGTAATTTGGATATCATTTAGGTTCATCTTAATCATTTAATTTGCATATCATTTAGGTTCATTTTAATCATTTAATTTACATATCATTTAGGTTCATTTTAATCATTTAATTTGCATGTCATTTAGGTTCATTCCTTTAAGTTGCATATCATTTAGGTTCATTTTAATCATTTAAAGTTGCATGTCATTTAAGTTCATTCCTTTAAGTTGCATACCATTTAGGTTCATTTTAATCATTTAATTTGTATATCATTTAGGTTCATTTTAACCATTTAAAGTTGCATGTCATTTAGGTTCATTCATTTAAGTTGCATATCATTTAGATTCATTTTTAAACATTAGGTTCATTTAATAAATCATCACATTATGCAAAAACATTCCAAATCATATCATACTCATTTAACTTTGTCATCACATAGGGGCATTTTCAATCTATATTATCACATTGCATCATCTCATAACACATTTAGTTACATTACATCATCACAATCATAATCATTTAATTACATTCAATAAACATTTAGCTGCATATCCATATTCCCATACATAAACATGTGTTTATTCAGATAAACATATATTCCCATTACATGGTGCATCTGTAATAAATGTTTATTAATCTGAACATTTATTTGCATTATACATCATATAGTCCATAGATCACAACCCATGCATATATCAACATAAGTAAACCATCACTACATCCATCATAGGTACATCCATAACATCAAAAACATAATTGCATAAACACAAGACATCGCAATGCATCCATAAACATAGACATCATCATAATCATGATAGAGCATCATAAACAAACACATAGGTCATCAAAAATCTCCATCACATCATATATCATCACAAACAATGTACAACGCTCATATATCCATCAAAAAATAAAATGTCCTGATACAATGCCTCTGAGGGCTAACATGATAAAAAAACTGTCACATAGAGGATCCTCTATCTGATCGGGTGGGGGATCCGGACCCTATCTGTGGCTGTGGCCCTGCCTATGGTGGTGGTTGTGGCTGCGACTGTATCGGTACCTACAAAACCTGCTGGGGCACATATGAGGGAGGAGGCATCGTCTGTTGGACAGACTAAATAGATCTAGACCTATGAGACCTGGAGGCCCCCAATCTACTGACCTGACTGTATCTCGGGGCATGCTGTGCCATTGGCACTACCGCGTAATAAAGGCCCCGATAATACTGCACCCATGCTCTGGCCTTTGTCATATCCCCCTGAACCTGAGACAGTTGCCCCTATAACTGATATGACTGTGTCTGTGGCTAGGACAACTATGTCTGCATCAATGTCAACACTAGTGCCATACCAACACCAGAAGTCTGCAATGCAATCTCTGCCTGCTGTGCTCTCGCAAGTGTCACATCCCGCTCTCTAGTCAAAACCTCTATATCACCCTGCGCCTAGGCTAGTTGTGCCTATAATGCAACCACCTGTCCATCTACCCCATCCAACAATGCTACTGCTCCCAGCAACTAAACCAACTCTGCATTGCAGCTCTCTAATGCCTCTTGCAGGCTGGCCACTTGTGCTCGAAGGGTCTCCATCTCCTCCTCCTCACCCTGAGGCTGTCGACGAGGTGTGAGCCTCTCAACCTCTGCCTCTCCAGCTGTCCCTGAGGGGCCTGCCTCTGCCTGCTAGCTTGCTACCTACTACCCTATATCCGACCGTTGCTCTACCTGTGGTGGGGGTAGATCACCCCTATCCACCCTCGGCTGTCCCCCACACTGCTGAGGTCCTCTATGCTGTCGCCCCACTCTCATCTGTACCTACTCAACAGGTACCTACTGCCCCATCTGCCCCTATCCTACTGCCACTGCCGCTAGCACATCTATTGGCTGACCATCCCTACCAATCACCCTCTCCTCTCCATCCTCTCCAACCTCCACGAGGTCGTCTCTAATAATCTCCTCCCCCTCCTCTAGGATGTCATCCCCATTTGAGTCATCCCCATCATCACTGGAATCATCATCCCCTGAGCCTACTGCCTCCTCTGTGGGTACTGCCTCAGCCAGATCTATAAACTGAGTCAGCTGCCACATCTGCCACCATATGTCGTATGTAGGGGTAGTACCTGCATCCCTGACAGTGCTCCTCCAATCCCACGATACTAGCTGTAGAGCTGCGAAATCATCCCGAGCAACCTGTGGCTGTATGGCTGTAGGCCAGAAGGGCGCATCTCGAGGGGTCTGAGCAAAAATGGCCATCTACTGTGGGGTATCCTGCCTCAATCCAAACTGCCGCATGACCCGAGAGGGTAGATACTTCTCTATGGTGTGATCTCCTTGACCCATCAAGTAGTACTGCTGAAATGTAAAAGGCATGTGGATATCATCATCTGGCCATGGCTCCACCCCGATGTCAGGTCACCAGGGCACCTGAATAACATCATCTAACATCCACCGCCAATAACCAACCTATCTAGTGTAAGTATACTCTGCATCTTGATATAAAAACACAAACTCCTTGAAAGGACGACGATAGAACCCGCATGTCAGACGGGTAACTGTGATGTGCTCCCAAATCCACACATCTAGTGGAGTCACTCTAGCTGATAATGTTGAATCATGCAGATAAGCAACTGTGTACATCTCATCATATAGCTGCCCCAGCATCATTGGTCCCCAGGCGTAGATGGTCTCATCCATGACCATACCCTCGATCATCTCTCCCTAGCCAACTGGGAAACCCCTGCCTCGCCTATCCGACATCACCACACCACCAATCAATGCACACAGGAATAAGGCAAAGGGATCTATACCCACAGCCAATGTCCCCTCGTAGCTCATCTCTCTCTCGTCTGCTGATAGAATAATATGATCCTCACCAAACACACTGATCAAGGCCCTTTGTCCCCTCCTCGTGTCATACCTCACCTATTAGCCTCGAATAGGTAGCTTGAGGATGCGATAAACATCCTCAAGTGTGATGGTGATCTCACCAGTTGGTAACAAAAAGCTGTAGGTCTCCGAATGATACCGCTCCATGGCTGCTATCATCAGAGCTCGATGAGCTCATAGAACTGGCATCAACGCCATTGTCAGAAGCCCCAATCTAGCCAGTCGAGCCTGCATCGCATCATCAAAATGGTCTAACAGTGCCATCATAGATGGCACGTGTCGCTCCCTTGAGTACACTATAAATCGGCGTGTATCCTGCATCCACAACTCTAGGGTCAAAAATAAAAATCTACTTGTCTTCTTCCAAACCCCCCCTTGTTTTTTCTTCCAAAGTTGAAACACCAACATCATTTGGTGCCAAAAAATTGCCATACTTAGCCGTTTTCACATAGTGCTACTACTTCTTCCAAATGGCGCTATTCTAGACAATAGCGCCATTGCACAATACACTTTGCGCCAATTCTAAACATAGCACTACTGTGCACAATCCTTAGCGCTATTTCATAAAATGGCACCACTATCCTACTTGGTGCTATTCTAATGAATAGCACCAATTCTCCCAAAAAATGCATGTCTCAGACATTGTGCTAATACATACCATTGCACTAAAACAAAGCATAGCACTAATCTAACCTATAGTGCTATTTCAGAATATAGTGCTACCATAAAGCCCATTTGGCACTAAAAGGCCAAACCCTACCCTCTGTGCACACATTGTGCCAATCCAAATGATGGTGCCAAAATGCTATGCAAATGGTGACAAACTGCCCTAATCCTACCCTGGTGGATAGTGCCAATCCACCTAACTTTTGGCACTACGTGCACTAACCCTATTTCCCAAACCCCAAAAAAGTGACATAAATGAAAAAATGAAAAAGTTAGGGTTAGACTCTACCGGGGGTCCAGCCTCTGGTGCCCAGCCAAACAATCAGAACCGCTCTGAGATGTGTTGAAGTCGAGGGAACTAGGGGTTGCGCTCTACCATCTCTCCTTCGTTCCTTCTTCTCTAAAGTCAAAATGTGCAAATGTGGCACTCTAAGGGCCCACTTTTCCTAATATAGTGGGCCATGTCATCCTTCCACCCCCTCTTTTTTCCTCCAGGGTACAGATCTCAGCCTTTTTTCTCTATTTTTCTTCCTGTCATCTTCTTTTTCTGTCACCTATCCAACTTTCACTCCCGTCGCGTCCTTTCGAGAACTCGCCCAAAAAATTATTTATTTTCCCTCCGACCTCTCGAGGGGGTATCCCTTACCCATCTCATTCCTTCCTGGCATCTGGGGCATATTTTTCTTTGACTTGATGCCACTTCCCTCCTAGGTCCTAATGCCACGTCAAAGAGGGTCAAATGTAGACACCTAAAAATGTTTCGACCACCAAACCGACTCCCGACATCCCTAAACACATCAATCTCCCTTCTATTCAATTAATTAAATTTTTATTTAATTAATTATCCCTTCATCACCCAATTTTCTACCATTTTATCCCCAAAATTGAATTAATTTTATTAATTCAATAGTCCAAAACCTTAGCCAATTGATTTAATAAACATGCAATATTTATTATTCCAATTTCCCCCTCCTCACTAAATCTAATTAATTAGCTAAACCATGCTTAACTAATTAATTCAACCTCTTAATTAACCTATCTCTACCTAGACAATTAAATAGATATTATTTAATTGCCTACCCTAGCCTACCTCATCCTAGCCCTAGGGTTAGTTAAACAAAACCTATATTTAATTAATCCTAAACCTCTCATTTGGGAGGTTAAACCTAGTTTAAAACCCTTCCCGACATCCTCCAAATAAAAAATTGAAATAAATCCACATAAGTCAATTTTTTATTTTAAAACATCACACATCACAATTAATTCCCCTTACATCCCCATACCTCATTTATCTCCACTTATCCCCAAATGAATTTTTAATTCATTTTACATTCCCCGTATGAATCTTTAATTCAAAAATAATCCTTCACCCCCATACTCATTTAATAACCCATTTTCCCAAAATGAATAAAAGATTTACTTTTATTCATAGCCCTCCATTCCTCCAAGATCTAATCTAGGCCCTCCACATCACTTTTATCCTCCACCATTGATCTTCCAAATCAATCTCCACCATTGGATCAAAACCCTTCCAAAAGTCTATAAATAGAACCTCCTTCAACCCATTTTAGGATCCAATCTTTAAGCAATGTTACCATGTCCAAATGTCCACTTGAGCTAGAATTGTGAGTTGCATAATTAGAGTAGCATTTCACATTTTTATTCACTTATCTAGGGAATATCATGTCTTAGGAGCTCTTGGGTGCAAGCTCTCCTCTCCCTTGATGAGATTGGGTCTACATGTGAAGGTATAACTTTGTGTGTTCATTTGCATTTGGTTTGTATTTCCTACTTCATTATGTTTTCCTAATCTACAACTATTTCCTTGTTTTAAGTTCTTTCTTTTAAGGATTTGAAAAACTATTTTAATCTTTAATTATGTTTAATTGGCTAATTTCAAGAAGCCATTATGTTATTTTAAAGACAATTTCTTTTAAGACAAGGCTATATATATGGAGCTTGTCGATATTAGAAGGATCTTTTGGCAATGTTTGTGTTGTTGAATTGTCATTTTTTTAATTCTGAGAACTTTATTTCTAGTTATTTTTTAATATATGAATGAAGTTTGAAAGAGTTGTAGACATATATTGTGAACTTTGTGTTACAGTAGATGGATGTTGTTGCAAGTATGTGCTAATCGGTGTTGTCATTGATGTCAACATGTTTGTGTTGTCTTTAGTGTCAACTATGCTCTTGTTTTGTTACTTGATTATGATGAGTTAGTTGCTTTGTATTGTGCTGAAGATGGTAAGAGTATTGAGTATCCAAGTGCTTTTGAGAAAAGTTGGTTCATACTTAACATAGAGTTGTGAAGATATATTATGGCTTACAGGATATTGTCTGAGTTTTTGCTCTGCATTTCTTCTACATTGAAGACTACAGTATAATATTTGGATATGTTTTAGAGAAGTGTTTGAAGATGCTAAATCTAGAATTTGGTGGTCTAGATCACTGTGTAGTAGAAGTTCTATTCACCAGTTTGAAGATTGTGTCTAGCAGCATTTGTAGTGTGACAAGGAGAAAGTATTTTGCTCTGTATTTCTCCACAGTTTGGATTTTGGTCTTGTGGTTTTGGACTTAAGTTTATAAGGTCCTTAGCTATCTTAATTCCAAAGGATTTGTGATTTGGTGCTCCAGAAAGCAAGTTATTGATTATCAGAGTTCGACAGTGTTTGTTGTGAGTAGTCTGTGATCTGTCTTCAAGTGAGATCTGTTGCGGCTGGATTTGTTAGCTCTCAGGTGATTTTATGTTGTTCATGGATGTTTCCAGAATGTGTTAAAGGCTTGTGCTTGATCCGCAAGCTATGATGAAGTTCTTGGAAGCATGTGTTTAAGAATTTTTGGTGTTTGCACAAGTTTGGCGGACTTGGATGCTAACACTCTTTGTGGATGTGGTTTGTGGTTTGTAGAAGCATGTGAAGATGTATTTGGGTCCTAGCTAAGTCATGAAGTGTTCCTCTCTCATTCATTTGCTCCACAAGTTTGTTTAGGGCTAGACCTAATTTGAATTATGTATGTTTGTTGACCTTGGAGATTGTTCCAATGGTTGTAAATTGTATTGTCAACCTTGATACATGTTTCAAAGTTGATGATTGGTATAAATAAATGTAATGAATTTGTGTCTTGATGTGGGGGATGCGAAGATGCGTAGATGAGTGTGTGTGTGTGTGTTGTAAGGGTAGCGAAGGTGATTTGTATTGTGCTTCAATGGAACTGAACTCAGGCATGTTGTAGATGCTATTATATCAGTTCATGGCAGTGATCCACCCCTCATGGTAGTGATCCACCCCTCGGCAGTGAGCCACCCTCGGTAGTAAGCCCTATTTGCAGTGAGCATTTCTTTGGATAGTGAGTCCTTGGGCAGTGAGCCTCTTTTATTAGTTGGTATTGTTACTACATTATATTGTGAGCTAACATTCACCGTGGTTTTTCCCTTTTAGGGATTTCCACGTAAAAAATCTAGTGTTCATGTGTGTATAGTGTTGATGTGTTTAAGTTATATTTCTGCACTTCATGTTTAATCTTCATAGCAGATAAAGAGGTTAAAGTAAGTTAAATGTGAATGTGATTTTGTTTAAGAAGTTAAAGTTTTTGATACAATTGATTCACCCCCCCCCCCTCAGTTGTCTTTTGCCTTCAACAAATGTTATATTCTTCTTATGTTGAATATACTAGCTCTTTTAAATTAAAATATTGTATTCATAAACTGGGAAGTCCACATCTTTAAGCTCACTATTGTGGATTATTTCTCTTTCAATTAAGAATTCTAGTGTGATATCCCGATGTTAAGGCATTGTTTAAATTAAAGGTTTAAATGTCATGATAAAATGGTGAAGTTGCTTTATTGAAATGTGGTTTTTGTCATGTTCCCTCCATAGTCAAATTGAATGATAGAGAGTTCTTCTGGTAATAATTGTGTATGTATTAAATAAACATATATTATTAATATATAATGTATTTAATAAATAATATTATTATATAAGTATTTTAATATAATTAAAATATAATATATTTATTTTAATAAACAAAGATATATTATTATACTTATAAATAACAAATCTAGATATAAATATTAACAATTTAAATATTATTATAATCATTAATATAATATCCTAATACTATAAGTAGGTATATATAAATAAAGTTAAGCCTTCTTGTAAATATTAGAAAAAGCAATGATTAGAAATGGACTAAGGTAATGATTAGGATAAAGACAAAATGTCTTCTTCAAATGTATGAAATAACATGCAGTGATCTAAGGAGCAATTAGTAATGTATGCAACGATTGACATGCATATAGATGTGAATATTGCCATCTGCTTTATAAGCAAAGGAAAGAGCAACCTTATTAAAGGTGATGAATACAAGAGTTAATAGTGTAATCACTATTTGATTCGACATGATGTTTTATTAACAAACAAGTAAAATGCATGATATGGTAAAGATTGTTCAAAGTTGTGATTAGAGGCAACAATTTATGAAGAAGCGCCTCTCCAAATAAAGATGTCTCCTTATGATAAGTTATGAGTTGCCAAGCATCACATCTATTCAAGAAATTGCCTTCCCTTGTGAAGGTATAAAAGAAAGAGAAAAAATACGAGTTGAGACGTAAAGAATCTATCATATAAAAAATACAAGCAAGAATAATATATATATAATTCTGAGAAGAAATGAAAATACATATTTCTGAGATAGTTGTCTAAATATAATAGCAATGCAAGAAGATATTTTTGAGCATCAAAAGAATAGTTCTAAGTTGAAATATAATGCTGATATATAGAACAACAAGAAGAAATAATAGTTATATTTTGAATCTGAAAAAAAAATATATATATAGAATGATGGAACGATAGAATAATAGAGTGATAGAATGGAATGATATAATGATAAAAGAATAGAATATACAATCATTGATAACAATAAAGAATTATTTATTGTAGCTATTCTATCAGGCTATAACTCTATCATCCTCTCATTCTATTAATCTATTATTTCCATCATTCTATTATTCGATTATCATATCATTCTTTCATTCTATTCCTTTATCATTATATCATTCCATTCTATCACTCTATTTTTCTTTTGTTCCATCATTCTATTATTATATCATTATTTTATCCTATTCGTCCACTCTTCTATAATTCTATCATTCTATTATAACTATAAATTATGATTTATAAAATAACTATGCTTATATACATTATATAATATATATCCATGATATGCAAGGGATTAGTATATTCATGATCCAGTCTTTAATCTTTCTCTATTTCCCCTCATGAGGATTGGTTGGGTTGTTAGAGAAATGTGGTATTGAAACGTAGCCCTGGGTAGGTGAGAGGTGAGCCTCGAAGTGGTATGGATGGGTGTTCCTGAAGCTATTAGGCCAAGTGGTGGTATTGACGGGTGTTCATGAAACCTTGGGCCTAATCCCCAATGTGGTATTGATGGGTGTTCATAAAGCATTGGGCCAGGTGGTGGTATTGATGGGTGTTCATGAAACCCCTGGGCCTACTTGTGAAGGGAATAGTTTTCTAGCACCCTAATAGGATTATCCCCCATCCCGTAGGGTTGATGATTAGGTTAGATTAAGGATTGGGGCTTGATATAGTAATCACCGAGTATATTATGAATATTAATTAATCCCTAGTTTTAATTATCTGATTTAGGGTACAATAAGTATGTTAAAGTATGTTATGAATTGATTATATCTAATTTATAGATCTTTAATATTTCTAATGTCCCTTTCTAGTGATCAAATTGTGTACAAGTAAAGAAAACAAGAATATCCTAAAAGGGGATATTACATCTAGTGGTGATTTATAACATTGTAATCATTGAAATTGTAAGTGTGTTGTTGGAAGGACTCTTTGTGCTCTCTTTTCTTTAAGTATTCTTTAGATTGAATGGCTTTCCTTCTTTCTAGTTAAAAGCACCACCATTCTACTTTTTGGTTAAAAGCATACCCCTTTCATTCATTCATTTTTAGTCTTGTGAAGGTAGCTGCTCCTTGTAAAAAATGCAGAGAATCATTGCAAACACAATAACATATGCGCTAACCTATTATTATGTTTGTCATTATATATGGGTGTAAGAAGATAGAGTTTAGTGACAAATCTATATACTAAGACACCTATTACTTCAACTTGCACACATAAAAGAAGGAAAGAGGGTTGGTTCTATTTATGAGCTTGCCTAAGTCAAGCTCTGTGAATGGTGTTTCCACCTCCACAATAGCAAAGATGAGAGAAGAGTGTGTTTCTTAGGAGGGGAGAGGCAAATCTAAAGTAGAATGGAATGTTATCACAAAGCATAAATGAAAAGAGTCACCACGAGCATGAAAACCTTCGTTTGCTTGATGCGGCATCACAACTTGACTTAAGAAGTTGGTGTAGCCCAAACAAGTAGAGAGATCTTCACAAGACTTGCAAGAAGTTAGTGTGACATCAATAATCCATCATAGAGAGCTTTAGAGAAGAATAGAGAGCATGAGAGAGAAGAGAGAGTGCAAGTGTGCCTAGATTGCTTAGATAACTTAGAGATGTTCAAATGAATAAATTAACTTGCTTTTATATGTATTCCCACTCACCAACAATGAATAAAACCAAATGGAGCTGACATGTGAAAGTTAAAGAGGTGTTTTAAGCCGTCACTATAAAAATAGGAATGGGGTTAACATCCAAGACCAGGGTGCTATGCGTCCAGGTCCCTTAGCCCCACAAACTCCAAAGAGTGTCCATTTAAGTGGGCTTAGACCAGTACTAACTTTATTTTTTTGGGTTTATTCATCGAGATCGAGATTTAATCATTTAATGTTCAAAAAGGTGTTAAAATAGGTCATGGTTAACAAGGGTAAACATTTTAGGTCCACCTGGGTGCTAACTAGGTGTAAAATGCTAGTGTAAACATTTTACTCCATAACATTTAGCCATCACTTTAGCGTGGGTGCAAACTTATGTTCATACTTGTGCTAAAGCATGGAGAAGATAGATTTCAATTACAACAAACATAGAAGTCTTAGAATGTCACCAAAATTGAGGGGTGATCAAGCCCCCAAGTTCAAGAATCTAGGAGTCTATGATGAATTACATACACATAAGACACGTGACATAATTCACTCATACATGAAGCACTTAGAAAACATAAGACAAGACAAGACTTACACAAGGCATACACTTGAGTAATCACAATGTATATACGCAATACACAAATCATACACATAAGGCATGAAGTATACATAGAATACACATGAAACACACATGAAATACATGTAAATAAATTAAGGAGACTATATAAGGCATACATAGAGAAAACATGTGAGGCATGCATGAGGCATGAAGAATACATAAAGGATAAGAATATGTGAGGAGAATACATGCATCATACATTAGTCACAAGAAGCACTTAACATAAGACCATGTGTCAGCATGGCAAAAGGGACCTTAATCTAAATGTTGTCTCAATCATAATGCATCATTTACCAAGATGCAATAAGAATAATGCTAAGGGGGTGAGTTAGAAATAAGAAGCATAAGAGGATACAACACATCATACAAATAATATTTCTTAAAATAAAGATTTTTCCACTCAAAGGAATACACAAACTCACCTCCCGCAAGAGGAATTATATGAAGCCTTACAGAATAAGAAGGCATTTCAACCATACCCAAAGGTACTCTATCCAAACTCAAGTTGGTGGTTCTAACCCTTATCCCAAACATGCAAAGAGCTTCAACTTAGGAGAACAAGTTAGACTCAAGATCTTGCTTCCAAGCTTGCCATAATCCTTTTCAAGAGAGTGGAGTAACAAAAATAATCAACAAGTGCTTTGATAGAAAGATGAGAGTAAGGCTCATAGCATGATATATGCCCCCACCTTAAAGTGATTCCTGACTCCATCAGGGAGCAATTTCCTTTAAGGTAGAAAATAAAGAATAAATATTAATTAGGCATGAGATCTTTCTAAAATCACATGCCCAAATGATATGTGTTCTTAAAAGCTACATTGCAACTAGGGGTTGTACCCCAGAATGAGAAAACCAAGATGATTCTTATAGACATGATACATAATGGCTTGTGTAGTCATGGTATGATGTCGAGCATTACAACAAGGTGCCACATAAATATGAGGATGAAAGAAGAAAGATCACATGAAAGTAGAGTACACACAAATTGAATCAACATGAAAGGATGCTAATTCATCCAAGGAAAATCACAAAATTGCACATCACGACATAAAGAAGAATGGAGATACATATAGTGGAATGACACAAAGTGTTCTATCTCCTTGTACCTTTGTGCTAACAAGGGTGTCAAGGGAGAACTAACAAAACATCACAATATGGGGATAACATTACATACAAACATAACATAAATGAGAGGGAGGGACCATACTTATGAGTTCGCCTATAACTGTTGGCATTGGCATTGTTTGTCATTGATGTCAAAGGCAAAGGTTGAGTTGTGTTGAGGTTATGTACTCATGCAGGATCACCTTATAGTGTTCACATCTCAAAGGTTATGTTGATGCAAGCAAAGATGCATTGCTTGATGCTTCCAAAGAGTGTTTTTTCATTCGATGCTTATGGATTTTCAAGGATATTGTCATAGGAAGTTGCTTTGATAACCATGCTTAAAGTCCATATTTTGATTAATAATGGTCATGCTCAAAAAGTTCAATTTAAAGTTTCATGCTCTTATAATTTAGAGGTCATTTATGGCAAATGTGTTTGTTCTTTGTTGTCAAATGTATGGAGGACTGTTAGCTTCATGTTCGTCATTAATTCAGTGTGAAATTCATGATAATCTTGGTATTGTTCATTGTCTCATTCTATGATTCATGCTTTGACATGATACAAAGGTGCTTAGGCATGATACAAGGTAGAGATTGAATTATACTGTCTTTGGAGTTGATGTTGATTCAGAGAAGTTGCAAGTTGAACAGGTTGATGCTTGATGCATATACAAAACTTATGTTGATACTATATAAAAAGGGTTGTTTTATTTTTTAGGGCTTAGAGACACAAACCCTAAAATCCTTAAGTTATGTGAAGGCACAAAATGCCCGTATTCAATAGTATGCATTTTATTTCTTTTTTGAGGTTGACTGGTTATTGGAAGTTAAAAAGTCACTTGAGTGACATCTTATGGGGGTCGCTTCCATGCCATTACCGGCCCCTCGACCTTGCACAACTAGTCTCTCTGATAATCTTTCATAAGCTCGAGCAATAAAGAGAATCGAAGCACAGGATTTAAATGTGGAGGGGCGCCAAGTCATGATCTGACGGTGCCGATTTAAATGCCATTCAAATTATAACAAATCCTTTTTTATTTTAATTTTGATGGTTTGTGATCCAGGTTCTTGGTTCAAACAGTTTTGAAACTGTTGCATAATGACTCAGAGGGATAGTAAAATTTATTGCTTGCTCTATTTAATAGATGAGAATATGAGAGTTGGAGGTGTGTGTTCTACAAAGATAGATCTACATGCCAGCATGCAGATTGGGAAGTGTAGTGAAGGAAAATAGAGTTTTTGAAAGGGTTAAACTTGAAGAATGATTTCAATGTATACAAGGAGATATAAGTGTAATTATTTCAGTATGTTATAGGTGTTTGTGTATATTAACTTGCAGGGAATATTGAAGTGTTTTACAAAGGAGATTGAAGAAGGTACACAATTAAGTCATTTGATGAATAGTGCTTTGTAGTGAATCAGGGTAACCCTCTAAATCATTTTTTCTCTTTGATATAACTATGTTATGTCATGGAGACATATTCTATGTCAGTGAGACAAATTCTATGTCAGTGAGACAGATATTGTGTAGCCAATGAGGCTCTATAATTAGTGAGATTTTATTAAGCCAGTGAGGCAATTTTTCCTAAGTGGTTTTTTATCCCTATGAGGGTTTTCCACTCATAATTCACTATGTTATGGTTTCTCATTATTTGTGGTCTACTTGGTTTGCAAGTTCAAACATTCAGTCTTGTGTATCATTAAGCTTTTGGTGCCTTCATCTTTTATGATTTGTTTATATTCTTTATGTTCAATCAAGCTTGATAGCTTTACATGTATGATGCAACACTAATATGTTCAAAGTTGAGAAAGATTAATTCAAGGTCATTTTAAATTGGTATACCACTGATTCACCCCCCTTCTCAGTGGTATTGTACTCCAATAATAACAAATCATCCTCCCCCAACTTGCTTATTATAAAATGGATGGAGGAAAAGTTGCTCTAAGGACTACATCAAGCATGATGAAAAGTGCTAGAGCTATACCATGTTTGAAGTTGTTGAATTTTATTTCCTAGGACTCGATATTTCTTAGTGGAATGGCTAAGCACTCGATGATATGCATAATAATGGGGTGATGAATGATTATTGTGTTGAATATTTTGTGTTGGAGTAGGAAGAGTGATTAAGTAGTCTTTGAGTAGACTTGGCAACATACACTCTTGTTGAGATATAAGTGAAGATATAGGTGGAGTAGCGAGCAATCCTTTTTGTTGTGAACATGGTGGAGAGAACATAGGAAAAGGTCAGAAACCTAAATCTACTTTAGACAAGTGCGCTGTTGGCTTCACAGGGTCCTTAATTCCTTGTTCTTTGCATCCTAACCCATGTCCATTGTATTCTTGTTTAGAATGGATTTTGAATCCATGCCCATAACTCATCTCCAAGTCCAAAGGAAGAGGAGAGGTCATATGACTAGTTTTGTTGAAATGAGAATTATAATCATGTGTTGAGGAAGTTGAAGGATCATTCTTTTTATCATGGTGAGGAGGGTCAACCTTTGTTTCAACAAGCCCATGGGGATTGAAATCTAAAGGGACCTCGTCATTACCATGACATGCATTAGAAGAAGACGATTGATTAGATTGAGATGATACTTTATCACAAATGACCGCCATTTCTTTAGAGGAAAGTAGATCTTCATCGATGTCAAAAGTTCCATCATTATTACTTTTTAGTTTAAGTTTATTAGGAGTAGGAGATTGTGTTGAAGAAATTTCATTTACCCTCAAGGTGTGAGGGCGAGACTTTATATTCACCTACAAGGGAGGGTGTAAAATCTAACAAACCCCAATCATCACTATAAAATGCATTCGAAGGATAGACACTACCCTGACCAAGACTATTGTTAGCAGTGGAGGGTAGTGGTTTGGATTTTGTTAAAGAAGGGATCAAATTTCTTAGAGGAATTCAATGTCTTCCTTCCATTTATAAGTAACTTTCCAAGATCAGATCATCTTTAATTTTATGTAGTTTGTTTTCAAAAATAAACTTTATTGAACGATGAAGGGTAGATGGGATTGCCTCCAAGGCATGAATCCACGGTCTACCAAGAAGAAGATTATATGAAAGAGAATTAGGCATGACATGGATAAGGGTAGGCAATGTCACAGGTCCAACCTTAACATTTAAGGTGATTGTACCTAGTGAGATTGTTTACAAATATTATCGAAGCCACAAGTGTTGAGTTTATTTGGTTTGATAAAAGATGTATCAACATTGATCTTATCTAACAAGTCTATGCCACAAACATTAAGACCTGATCCACCATCAATCATAATATGTCTCACCCTCATTTTATTAATAATGACGAATATCATAAGAGGCTGATATTGGTTTTGAACTTCTATGGGAGGTAATTCATGTTGTTGAAATAAGATATCTTATGTTGTCACATGCATACAACTAAACAAAGATGATACATCAATCAATCTAAATAGTGGAACAACTACTTTTTGTAGAGCCTCTTGGAGCATTCTGTGGTATGTAGGTGATGTTTGTATTGAATCCCATAGAGAGATCTTAGTCAGAGTAGCGCAAAGCTACTCGACAAGACCATATTCTCTACCAATATGTTAAGGAAGGTGAGGTGCTTGAGGAAGAATAGGTTGAGAAGGTGGAAGAGAGTAGGCACACTCAATTCTTGCTTACTTTGTTTGTTATTGTAGGTGTTGTGTGTGTGAGCAACCGCATTATAATGAGATTGTTGCGACACATTTTGAACACCTTGATTCCTTTAAGTAATTTGCTTTGCATAGTTGAGAATGTAACTTGGAGGTCAAGATGGTTTTGGAACACCCCGAGTTGTAATCATAGGTTTAGAGAAAGGAGGTAGATTAGGTGCCTCATACACAATTATTTTAGGAATATTTTGAACAGTAGTGCACTTATTCACTATCCCCTTAGTGGGTGGAATAAGTCTATTAATGATGATGGAATTGACATTGTTATCTTTTGAGAAATACAAGATTTAGGATGATGAGATGAATGCCCAGTATCTACCCATGGAGGATCCTTTGTAGGAGAAGGCTCTTGATCCACTAATTCTTCATCCTTTGAAGGGAGACCATTGGAATGAAGAGAGGGTAGAGTGATGTTAAGAAATATATCAATGATTTCATCCTCTTGCACCAAAATATCCTCACAAGTGGGAACAATTTTGGGAAAGGAATCCAAATCATAGGGTGACATAGGCAAAGCTAGGTCACCATCATATGTATTAGACAAGAGATCCATGGGAATAGACATGGCATTATCTTGGATTTGTTGGACTGCACTAGACAACTAAGAGGGGGATGAATCAGTTGTCCCAAAACTTTTAACCAATTATGATTATCAACTTATCAATTACTTATATTCAGATATAACCATGAAAGCATAAAATGAGAAGCTCAACACAAAAGCATAATCAACATAGGAGACACCAGATTTTCACATGGAAAACCCCAAATGGAAAAACCATGGTGGGTATTAGCCCACATAAATATATATAAGTTGTTTCAATACCAAAAAACAGAGGCTTACTACCCAAATTGCTCATTGCAAAGAAAGCCTCACTGTCTATGGGTGGCTCACTGCCAAAAGGAGGCTCACTGTCAAAAGGTTGGACTGAGATAACAACATCTACTCCATGCCAAGGTTTAGTTCTATTGAAACACAAACACCTCTTCTCTGCTTTGCTACCTTACTTTTCTTCTTTCTTCACATCTTCGCACTTGGATACATTTTCACGACTCAATTACAAATATTTATACACTTCATCAACCTTAGAATGATAATCAAAGTCGGCATTACAATCATCAATTGTCGGCAAACATACATTACATCATAATAAGTCTGGACCTAAACAGATTTACAAATAAAAGAATTGAATGTGGATCACGTCGCGCCTTAGCAGGGACTCAAACATAATCTTCCATGCTACAACACGTTATCACAATCTTCAATGCTTCTTTGCAAATGATGAATTCAACCAGGTCGGTCAAGACAGATGTTAACACAAGTATTCTCAAGAACATGCTTCATGCACGATCTAAATTACACCTTGCAGACCAATCTGAATGTAGGAGCATGATCAAGAGACATCCACAAGCACATTGTAATCACCAAGAACAACTGCACAATCTCTAATCACTCTAACAATAAGATTCTTCAAACAAGAGTATAGGAACAACACTGTCAACCACTGTCATAAGTAAAAGATAGCTTTTGGACCACCAAATCATGAACCATTGCATGAGAAGGCACTTAGCATTACCACTGACTTAATTCCAAAACCGCAGACCAAAATACTTCAATGTGGAGGAATGTGGAGCTAAATAGTTTCTCCCTGTCACCACCAAACATATAGAAAAAGTTATTTTCACTCTGGTGAACATAACTCACTCAATTCTTCATACTGGAGGCTCAAACCAAGAATATAACATCTTCAAACAGGGTTCTAAATAACTTCCAATCTGTAGGCAAAGATATTTATTCTATAGGAAATGTGGAACATTCTTTTGGACTTTTCTTCTGCATGTAATGCATTGTTTCTACTACAACACATTGTTATCACCGGAGAGGCTAATTTTCTCAATATCCTCAATAGAGTAGGAGCATAGTTGATACCAATGACAACACAGATATGTTGACATCAATGACAACACCGTTTAGGCACACACTTGCAATAGGATTGTAGAAGAAGTAGAAGAAGAACTATCACCATCATCTTTCTCATGACAATTCATGGAGATGAAATTTGTAGAGTCCTCTAATATCAAATGATACACACCCATGAGAGTCATGAAGCTATCAAAATCAAATATATAACAAAGGATATCATATATGGAACATATAAAAATATCAATATCATACATGGATGCTATATGATCTAAAACATATGGATGGATGCATATTAATGAATTTAGAAAAAAATTCAAAATCAATGATATATGCATGCAAAGATTCCAAAGAGGAAGAACAAGAAGAATCCATAATGAAATGACTTGTTTACTATATATAAATATGATATGGAACAATGTACAATTCATTAATCAAGTACCACCAATATCAAAGTAAGATTGCAATCTAGGACCTACAAGTGCAAGAGAAGTGGGGTTTTTCAAAAATGTGATATTCTTGGTAACCATAACAACTAAGTCTTGTAAATGTAAGATGTGTAGTATGTGCAAATTATTTTCCTAAGTAAAGCCAAGAGGGATTTAGAAATTATGTTTTAAATGAAGATGCAAAAGTGTCAAATGAAGCTAGATAGTTTTGTTTGTGCTATTGCTTTCAAATTTTAAAGAGAAGATGAATGTATGAATTCTTTCTAATTTAAACCAATATGACACATATGATGAGTTATAGAAACTTAAGATCAGATTTAACAATCCTTCATCATAACATTTAGATCTAAAAATAAGATTTAAAATATAACAACTAAGTGCAAGACTAGCTACGATTTTACTATCAAACCCTAGATCTTAAATGCTTGTTCCCTAAACCAAAATTCTTTGATGCATTAATTCTATTTGAACACAAATGATATTTATGAAATGATACAGAAATTCAAAATCAGATCTGACTACTAATTATCATTAGCAAAATTTGAAATAAGATTGCACTCAATAAACCCTAGGTGCAAGACTAGCTAGGTTTTCCAAAAATGCAAAATTTTTGAAAATCCTAATAATGAATAAGTGAAAATGCCAAATATACCACTAGGAAATGATTAAATAATGTATTAGAGTAAATTAAAATCAGATTTGAAATGTAAATGTGATCAACAAAATCTGAAACAAGATATCAAATTACAAACCCTAGGTTTCACAATTAACTAGGTTTTGCAACAACTTTTGAAAAACCCTAACAATGAAGAGCTTCAAATGCAAAATATAGCACTATGAAATGATTAATTGTTGCAATACCAATCAGATCTGATGAAAAAAATAGAAATTTATATCATGCTATAAGGATCTAAATATATGAGATGTAGACAATGTGACAAATATGTTTTTTTCCAAATCTACATCAAATGCTTGATTTTTAAATTTCAAATGCCGAAATGCAAGAATGTTGTAAAAACAAGGAAAAATAAGGTACCAAAAATGAAACAAATTTAATCCACCTAACAATATCATCAATATTTGAAACAACACACTAATCTACAAACCCTAGGTTCAAGACTAGCTAGATTTTTAAAGAATGCAAGGTTTTTGCAAACCCTAACAATGAAATAATGCAAAATTAAGCTATATAACTATGTAAAATGGTGAATCAATTTATGCAAATTGGATCTAGGGTAGAAATAACTTAGATCTAAAGAAATAAGGATGCTAAAGTTCAAGATACACTAGGTTCACCAAAATGTTGGATAGAAAAGAGAGACTACCCCAAGAGATCAAACTAGGTCAAACCCTCTTCCATCCAACATTAGAACACAAGCCAAGCTTGGCTTCTACCATTGAAGGAGAGCCAAACTATACGGGCTTTGTCCCTTTGTTGTATAGAGGAGAATCAACTAAATTGAATCAATCAAACTAGGATAAAACATGAAACCCTAATTAAGAAAGATGAGAGCATAACATACTATCAAAAACATATATGGACAATCTAAAAGCACAACGAAGACCAGTGAGCAAAGAAGAACCCGAATCTAAGTTTGGGGGCTAGAAAGACCAGGGCATTGGGTGCTCTAGACCCAATTTAGGGTTTTACAGAAACTCTAATCTTTGCCACACCTATATCTACAAAACCTTCCTTCTTCCAGGATCTTGCCTCCTGAACCCTGTTACATCAACTAGTACACATAAAAGAAGGAAAGAGGGTTGGTGCTATTTAGGAGATTACCTAAGTCAAGCTCTATGAATGATGTTTCCACCTCCACAATAGCAAAGATGAGAGAAGAGTGTGTGCCCTAGGAGGACAAAGGCAAATCTAAAGTAGAGTGGATTGCTATCACAAAGCATAAAGGAAAGGAGTCACCATGAGCATGGAAACTCTAGCTTGCTTGATGCAGCATCACAACTTGATTCAAGAAGTTTGTGTAGCCCAAAGAAGTAGAGATATCTTCAAAAGACCTACAATAAGATAGTGCCACAACAATAATCCACCATAAAGAGCTTTAGATAAGAATAAAGAGCATGAGAGAGAAGAAGAGGGAGTGCAAGCGTCCCTAGATTTTTTATATAACTTAGAGATGTTCAAATGAATAAACTAGCCTTTATATGAATTCCCACTCATCAATAATGAATAAAACCAAATGGGGCCAACATGTGAAAGTTAAAGAGGTGTTCTAAGCGGACACCACAAAATAGGACTAGAGCTAACATTTAGGACTAGAGCACTAGGCGCCCTGGTCCTTTAGCCCCACAAACTCCGGAGAGTGTCCATTTAAGTGGGCTTAGACCAATACTAACATTATTTTGTTGGGTTTATCCATCAGGATCAAGATTTAATCATTTAATGTGTAAAAAGTTGTTAAAATAGGTTCTAATTATTTATATCTTTTATTATCAATTCTACATCAGCCCCTATGGCACACTCATCCATTCTCTTCTCCTATATTCTCCTCTCCAACAACACCCACCTTGGTGTGCTCAGTAGCACCCACATTGGTGTGCTCATCTAATTGTTCCTTTTTCTCTGTAACCTTCCTTGTGCGTTCTCTCCTTATCTCTTTTGCCTTTTCTATCCTTCTACAGTATCTTTTTTGACGTTGTTGATTCTGTTTATGTCTCTCTTCTTTGTTCATTTCCATTCCGGTTAGTATAATTTCATTGATCTCCCTTAATCTTTTGTTATCCCCTTTTGTCATGGGTATTTTGGATTTGGTATTACATTACTCCGTATGTATCTCATGGTTGGCTTAGCTTGAAGAGTTATATCTTTTCAAGGATCTTTTAAGATCCTCCCCTTTTCCATTTGTCATCCTCTTAAGTGTGTGCCCCCCTCTCACAAGGGTAGGAACCTAAGAAAATGCTCTGCAAATCATAAATTTTTTATTTTACTTTAGTTTTCTCCTTTTTCCACTACTCCACACTTTTCCTTTTTACTATTTCATCCTCACTATTCTTCACTGTGCTTTTCTAGGGTCCCAAAAATGAAACAAAATGTTTGCAGAAGATAGTGCTACTAGTAGATCTTACCGCAGGTGGTATGCAGAGGACAAAGCTGACATACAAAGAGGCATTTTGGGAAAAGACACATCCTTGTGTAATATATAGATAGGATATAGTATGTACATGCAAATGAGAGAGAGAGAGAGAGAAAGAGAATATGTATAAAAGAGAGTGCAAGGAAGTATAAGAGTGTGTAAAAGGGTAGAGACTATGACCTGCTAATATGTGTATGTAATTCCAAAAGTACACACACACACACATATAAAGGGGATATAAGGGTTCTACTATGTTTATGTGTATATTATAAATGCTTATATGTGATCTATGTGTATTGCATGTTAATTTTCCTTATTGTTTCTTTAGGATTCTCTAACTATATGATCAGGGTATAAACTAACTTTAGAGATCTGACTAAGGATCAGATCTTTGGACTGGTTCCTTGCCATTTCTTGCCAACATTTGGTTTTGTTTTTGAGACCCTAGAAAAGGAAAATGAAGAACAAAGAGGATGAACTAGTAAAAAGGAAAAGTGTGTAGTAGTGGAAAAGGAGAAAATTAAAGTAAGAAAAAAAAATGATCTACGAAGCATTCTCTTAGGTTCCTACCCTTGTGAGAAGGAGGAAGACATTTAAGGGGATGACAAATGGAAAAGGGGAGGATTTGAAAAGATTCTTGAAAAGATGTAACTCTTCAAGTCAACCAACCATGGGATACATGAGGATTAATGTAATACCAATTCTAAAATACCCATGACAAAAGGGGATAACAAAAGATTATGGGAGATCGATGAAATTATACTAACCATAATAGAAATTAGCAAGGAAGAGAGATAGAAACAGACTCAAGAATGCCAAGAAAGATATCGTAGAAGGATAGAAAAGGTAGAAGAGATAAGGAGAGAACATACAAGGAAGGGTGTGAAGAAAAAAGACTAGTTAGATGAGCACACCAATGTGGGTGTTGTTGAGCGCGCCAAGCTTGGTACTTTCAGAGAGGAGAATTGTTACCTATTTGTGCCTCTTTGGTCCAAATAGGCAGTATAGGTGTCCTAGATGGTCATGGGTTTTGAATCACGGTTTAAGGGGGTTTTGTGTCATTACCATAAGGTTTAAAAGTTAGGTCCTTTCACCTTATTCTTTATTGTTTTTGAGTTCTTTATCTATACCAAAGATAAATTAAGGTTGTGTGAGCACATAAAAGTGATAAAACGTGCCTCATTGTATTAAATGGTACATGTTGAAGTCAAAAAGCTTTTAAGAAACAAGCCTTAAACAATCCAAATAAACATTAATTTTTCAAAATCCATGTACTTTCTTTGGAGGGAGTATTGCTTTGCAATAGTCATAGTAATGGTCAAACCTTGTGAAAGTTTTAAGTCTAGGTTTGAGTCTTTTAGGTTTTGGGTCAAGTTTTAGGGTTTCTTATTGATTGTGTGGTTGTTCTAGTCTACATTGAAGCTTATCAAGAGCATGAGCTTATCAGAATACATTGATATTTCTAATACTCCTAAAGGTTTGTATGATGTTTGAAGAAGACTCTATTGAGTGCATAACGTGTTGTAGGGCATTAAGAAGGGTTATCAAACAGTTTCATGGATAGTCAAGCCATTTTTGAATCTGCAGAGGTACACTAATTGGTTCAAGGATATGTGAAGCTCATCTAAAGCCAAACACAGAGAAAGATGTAGTATATGCATGAAAAACCATAGTTCATAAATATCCTAAATTTCTATGAGGAGATAGTACATGACAGTCTGGTGGTCTGAGTCTTGTAACACAAAGAGGACAGAGGTAACAAGGTATGCATTATGGTGTTAGAAGAGGTTACAATCACCTACATAAACTAGAGTAGAGACCAAAAAAGAAGACATAAGTAGAAGAAAACAAAAAAAAAGGATAACATGCAACAAGGTATCATATCAAATGTAGTTAGAACATATTCTAAAACAAGACAACAAAAAATAATGACTTTTTCATAAGGAGCAGTCACCAAGACAACAGTATGAGGTTTGGATCCATAAAACTTTATCTTAGAATGAATCCCCTTTTGAAATCTCATGCAAATGATGTTTTTCTTTCCTTATGTTGGGGAGCCTCTTAGAAATTGGTGGGTCTATATGAAGTTATTAAGGTGAGCTTTCATTGTAAGGTCATTGTCAATAACCCTAGAGCATCAATAGTATAAGAAATGAGGATAAATATGCATAGAAGAAGTTTTTACTATTTTGTGAAAAGCACAAGGTCTTCTCTCAGCCATGAACCTCAGGATCTTGATCTCATTTATGTTTCAAAATAAATAGGAGGGGTTTATGCATGCAATGAAGCCCTATCAAGGTCTAACAGTGATTGAGTGTTTTGGTTAAGCTTTCAAAACTTGTTAAGTCTTAATAGGCCTAAATTTCATGGAAGGCACTGTGGAAGTCAAATCAAAATAAAGGAATATTACAAAGGAAAATAACTTGTAGACAGAGATGCATAAGAACATTGTGACTTGGTACAGATATGATGCAGTCAAGGTAAGAGGGTCCCGTGAGGGACTGTCTAGCCTTGTAGCCTAATCAACTAAACACCATGATCATAATAGATATGCAATGGAAGCTAACAACTAATCAACAAAAAGATAAATGGTATTCATGAACACAAAACACAAGATGTATCCTGGGAAAACCCTGTTGGAATTAGTCTGGACAACTGAGAGAGGGAGTGAATCAGTTGTCACACAATTTAATCTTTTCTACCTTTAATCTTCTTTTACAACTTACAATCAAATAAACATTAAAGCATGAATCAATAACATATGAGCAGAATCATAAATAACACACTTGACACCATGATTTTTAGTGTGGAAACCTGATTAAGGGAAAAACCACGGTGGGGGTTAACCCACAAAAATTAATACCCTGTTAAAAGTATTTTTACAAATGAGAATGCACATGCATTCGGGCTCACTGCCTAGAGCTCATTGCTCAAATAGAGGCTCACTGCCTACAAATGATTACAAGAGAAGAACATAGATTTTGAACTGATGAGAAACATCTACTAATGCATGAATTTAGTTATGGTTAAGCACAAAACACTGATCTTACACATTTCATCTTCACTCTGCCCTGTTTACTGCTCTGCCTTCATCTGAATCTTAGATCTCTACTCTTTTTGCCTTTACTCCATGTTCACAACACACACACCAAAATCATCCAACTCCATCGGCTATAAATATCCACATCCTGATCTTTAATTACTTTTTAGTCAGCTTCAAGAACACTTGGAACTTTATTGAATACTCTGCTCTGTTAGTTAGATCCATGCATAACTTGAGACGTGGACCAAAACTTACACTCACAAATCATTAGTCAGGTCGGCTACTATCACTGATCAACACAACTTGTCTAACCAACAACTTCCATACATCTGGAACTAAGATCAATTACAATGTCGGCCTATTCTTTTTATGTCTGTTCTATCAAATTGTTAACCCAATACTCAGATGCTAATAACTATTGACTCTTCCATCACCGGAGGCCAAAATTCTGGATTTAGATTTTCCTAACAATGCTTATGACTCCCTCGGATCCTCAACAAACTCTGATCTACTCCCGAGGAGATCCAGACCAAGATACCAGACCCTGTTACACATTGTGTTCTTGACTTCCCGGACTTAGACAGATTTTCAATATGATTTCTGGTCTGGGCAATTTAAGTAATGTGGATGTGTAGAGAGACTTAGTTGCCATCAATGACAACACTTATCATGCCTAGTAGTGTCTCTTGCCAACAATCTCCCCCTTTGGCATTGATGGTAACACTTAGTGAAAAATGACTAAGTGTTGGAATAACCCCCTTTGCTTGTGCTCCATATTGTTGTTCACACCACTTTCCAGTGCTCCCCCTTCATTGGATTCCTCATTTTTCACTGCTCTTCACTCCCCCTTTGACATCAATGGCAAAGGGTGGAATCTGCAATCACTAATGATGCAAAAACTCTGTATATATGACTGCATATGTACAAATAGTCCATATGTTATATTACATATATTTAAGGATATCTGCAAAAGTACTCTTTAATTGTACAAATTTGGTGGCCCAACTTCTCTTCATACCATCCAAAATTGAAATGTGTCCTCTCAGTAGAAATGCATATGCTTCTGTTTTCCTTTGATTTGACAGATCACTTGTCCAGACAGTACTTTGAGCCTCTAACAAGGTATTAAACATTGTTTCCAACTTAGGGGTAATCAGTCCCCGGAGCTCACTCATTCTTTCCATAATATTCTTCTTTTCCTTGATAAGCTTCTTTATTTCATTTGTTAGGCTAATTGCTTGACATTCTTGGCTCACCAGAGATACTGTTAAAGGATCAAAGCTTTGAGATAGGTCTAGTAGCTTTTTCTCTTACTCCTTTATCTTTTTCTCAATATCCTCTACTATTTTGGGCCATGATAAGCAAAACTTATATACATCACCACCATCCTTAAGAGCATTTTCAATACTCTTTATACCAATGTCGAGTGTTTTTCTATCATTATCTATAAGGCCTTTTAGTTCACTAAACTTCTTATCCAAAAATTCTTTCTGGATCTTTACTTCAGCTGACTTCTCAAAGGACTCAAAATTTGTATTTAAAGAATGCACAAGATTTTTCAAATTACCAGAAGGAGAATTAGATGTATTCTTCTGATATGTGGGGATGATCTTCTCCAGTACTCCGGATGCTAGGCTTATCACCTCACTATCTTCTATGTGAGACTTCAGTAATTTCTCCCTTGCCTTGGCTTGTGTGAATGATGATATCTTCAGCATTTGATCCAAATAGTGTATCATAATTGATTGGTCCTTGTATCAGTTCTGGCTCATCTAACTCTAGCATCTCCTTGCTGAGAAAACTCTGCACTACATTCACAGTGTCTCTTGCCACACTTGCTATTTCAGTTTCCTTCCCTTGTGCTTGGTCAAAGATAGTAACTGGACTATCTTGCTTTGGTACATTAGCACCATCCCTTCTGCTAGTTCTTCTTTTCCCTTTGTCTCTTCCTCTTCCTTCTCTTTCTCTTTTTCTTCTTCTTTCTCTTTGTCCTTTCTAGAGTCATTAGTAGCAAGAGGATCCGGAGGATCATGGCCAGCATTTTCTTCTACTATCAGTACTTCCTCTTCCTCCTTTTGCACTTCCTCTTCTCGAACTGAGAAGTCTAGAGTTTCAGTCTGTTGCTTATTTCCCTTTAATCCTTCAACATCCATGTCTGAGGACTCAATCTCTACATTTACCTCCTCTGCAATAGGAAGATTTTTCTTTTTCAAAGCACTCTGGAGGATCTCTTTGGTTTCCTTTGCAATCTTGTTTGTCTCCCCAAGCATAAGCTTATTCATTCAATTTTTACTTCAGAACTCATCCTTGGCTTCTTTGAATATCAAATTTATTTGCTTCAGAGTAATTTGGGGGCATAATTGTATTAATATTTGTTCTTGGATCTCAAGGTCCTTGCTTATTGCATTCTCTTTTCTCAGTTCCAAAACTTTTTCAAGGCTTTTTGGTATCAATGAACATATCTCTATAAGAGCCTTGTTGTAAATATTCAAATATCTTACCTTTGCTTCCTCAAGTACTCTTTTGTCAGCATCACTATAGTCATCATAGAATTCTATCATTGGAGCCAAGTTTCCATCCATAGTAACTAATTTAATGATGTCATCTACTGAGAGGGTAGGCTTCTCTACATATTCCTTTGTCTTTTGCCTCTTGCTTTCCCTTTTGCTTCCGGAAGACATCTCCTTAGATATCTTGGCCGCTTTTGTGCCTGTGGCTTTTAGTACTTTGATCTCAATGTCTAATTTTGTATCTTCTTCTTCTTCTCTTGTGCTTTCATTGGTCCAGGATGCTTTTGTTTTCTTCCTTTTCTCCTTTTTTCTAGATGATCATGCTTCCAGTTCGGTAGTCTTAGGAGGAAAAGAGGCAACAACAGAGCTCCTAGTAGACCTTGAGGTGGAAGAGGGTTCCACCGGAGCACTTCCGTGTTTCTTATCTTGTTTCTCTTTCTCATCCTTTTCAGTTCTTTCCCTGAATTGCCTTATAGTCTCTTTAGTTAGGCCCAAATTTTTAGCCAACTGCTCAACTTCTTTTCTTACTCTCCTATTGGTTTTAGGTTTTCTAAGCTCAATATGCAATTTTAAACTTAACTCCTCATATGTTCCAAATCTTTCAACTATTGTTTCTTTAGGCTCGCTTAGAAGATGTTGAGCATACATATTCAAGATTTTTCTATCTACTTCATACCCCATGGCCATGATCCAAATAGTTATGGGTTCCACTACTTCCATTAGGCACTAATTGGTGTCAACCATAAAGCATATTTCATTTTTGTACTTCTCAACAATTGATTTAGGGATTCTTTCCCTTAAATGCATCATACTTTGAAAATTCTTGAAGCAACCCCATATTATAGTTTTATGTGCTTTGAAGTCACCAATGCTGCGAAGATGATCTATGATTTGAATGGCAACTGGTTCATCATTAGTCCAGTGAACACCCTTTACTCTAGGCACTTCATTCATATAGTAGAAAAACAAGCATAGAACCAATGCACCATATTTACAAGTGCTTTTCTTATCCTTTTTGATTTTGTTCAAGTTTTCAATCAGTTGGTTCTGTAATAGCTCACAAAGGTCATAATCTACATTCTCCTTTAACATTTGATATGCTGCATATATGGCAGTTCCGGAGACAGAATTCTCCCTGTTGGAGTGGTATATCTTGTAGCCAATCACCATGGAAGAAAACTTCACGTCCGGTTCTAGAAAGTTATTTATAGTCATAGCCCTCCTATCGAATTTTACACCGATTGCATTAGTAACAGTTTGGTTTTTCACAGATTTTAACATGGGTAATCCACCGGTTGAGTTTAACACAGTCACAATTCTAATAAGATCCTTGGTAATTTTGAATGGTTTTAACATCCAAATGAATTCATCATGCATCCGACTCAAAATATACCAGACCCATTCATCTTCATCAAATGTTGGAAACCCCATAATCTGAATAAAATGTTTTTCCTGTAGTGCCTTATACTCGGGTTTAAGTTCATGATTTTCATCCCTGAGATTATTCTTAAACAAGTCTACATACCTTGAATCTCCAAACTCATCTATATTTGCATGAATATAAACCCTAATGTCTTCAACATGAAGCACACCATATAGAACACTCAAAAAAGTGCCTAACGGGTCAACTTCTATTGATTTGTGAGGATGCTTCTTAAATTTGGGTCAGGGCCTTTCAGTAATGTCAACAACATGAGGAGTAGCCATCTTAATAGATTTTAGATTAAAAGCTTTACAGAGAAGTACCTTTTTCTTCTGTGGGGTTAGGGTTGATAAATTGCCAGTTGAATTCGTTCTTTATGCTTTAATCTTTGGATTTTGCATCTCGGATGCTCTTCTTCTTGTTTCCTTTGAATGCAAAGTGATTCAAATGCATGACCAAGTGACCTTTGATCCTTTGCAAAACCTAATTTGGCATTGTAATAAATGCGCTGCCCTAACTCTATCTGGTTACTCTATTTTTGACAGTTCTTCATGAATCACTCTGTAAGTTTTCATATCAACATCCTTTCTTCCAAAAATCCTTCCAAAGGTTCTGAACCAATTCAAAATATCCTCTTTTATTGTGCCAAATTCAGGCACCCACTTACTGGGGGAATTTGATGTTCAATGCAGTTCCCCCTGAGCCAAAGCTCCTGACTTAATTCCCAGAGGAATTGTCATTATTGGATTCCGGTGCGGACCCATCACAATTGGTTATTGTATCTTTCTTTACCCAAGTCTTGTTCATTTTGCTTTGTATCTCATTCACATCAATTTTTCTTTTGCCTTTGTCTTGTCTCTGCTCATCCAGTTTTCTATTACCGGACCTCTTCTTCCATTGTTTCTGCTTCTGCAGAATCTTGCAATATGACCAAATTTATTGCAATTAAAGCACACAACATTTCCTTTCTTATGAACTTGATTTTCTCTTGATCTGCACTAATTAGCCATGTGTCCAAACCCATTACAAGTAAAATAGTAACCATTGAAAGAATTACCAATTCCTCTAGTGTTAACATTATTCATTATCATATTTCTACATTCATTTGATCTATGACCATACCTCTTACATTTTAAGCATTGACCAAAGAAGGATGGACCATTTTGATTTACTCTGCTTCTATACTGAGTAGCTCTATGACCAAATTTATTTCAACTAAAACAGTTTCCATTGAATGATGGATATCTTTGAGCATTAGGTTGTCTTACCGGAGGTTTTCTAGTTCTGTTTCTCCTCTTCCTTGGTTGAATATTTCTTTGTCTGGATCTGGAGCTTTCACCTTTTTCATATCCAAGATCATGCTTGTCATCACCCTTTTTCTATTCTTTAATTAGTGTTTCAATTTTAGAAGAGCTTATCTTGAACTTCTCCTTATACTCATTTGCAATTTCTAGATCATGTCTGAGAGTGATAATTTATCTCTCAAGTTCTCTCTCATTGTTTATGCTTTCTTGTATATTAGATTCTAGAAGACCGGCTATTTGATCCAATCTACAACATTCTTCAGTTCTCTCTTTCAAATTTTGATTCATCTCTTCTTTAGTTTTCTTCCTATTTTCAATTTCCTTGGTAGTCTCATCACTCTAGATTCCATCTCATGTTTTAGGACAACAACTTCTTTAGCTAACTTTTCACATTCCTTTGTCTTCTCTTTCAGGGCCTTGTCTTCATAATGATTTCCCAGTTGAAGAGGTTGCTTCTTTCCTTTTACATTGGATTTGCTCAATTTTTCTTTTAAAATCTCAATGAAGTCTTCAGCCTTTTTGAGGTTATCTTGCAGCTCTTGGGCTTTTTCTCTAGACTACTCAAGATCTTCTAGGGTGAGATTAAGTTGCCCTTGAAGGTTATATTCATCCATTTTACTGCCTTCCCAAATCTTCCTTAAGTTGTTAAACTTTTACAAAGGACCCTTGCTCTGATACCAATTTTTGGAATTAGTCCGGACAACTGAGAGGGGGGGTGAATCAGTTGTCACAGAATTTAATCTTTTCTACCTTTAATCTTCTTTTACAACTTACAATCAAATAAACATTAAAGCATGAACCAATAACATATGAGTAGAATCATAAATAACACACTTGACACCATGATTTTTAGCATGGAAACCCAATTAAGGGAAAAACCACGGTGGGGGTTAACCCACAAAAATTAATACCCTGTTAAAAGTATTTTTACAAATGAGAATGCACATGCATTCAAGCTCACTGCTCAAATAGAGGCTCACTACCTACAAATGATTACAAGAGAATAATAGAGAGAAACATCTACTAATGCATGAATTCAATTCCGGTTAAGCACAAAATACTGATCTTACACATTTCATCTTCACTCTGCCCTATTTATTGCTCTGCCTTCATCCGAATCTTAGATCTCTTCTCTTTTCGCCTTTACTCCATGTTCGCAATACACACACCAAAATCATCCAAATCCATCAGCTATAAATATCTACATCTTGATCTTTAATTACTTTTTAGTCAGCTTCAAGAACACTTGGAACTTTATTGAATACTCTGCTCTGTCGGCTAGATCCATGCATAACTTGAGATGCGAACCAAAACTTACACTCACAAATCATTAGTCAGGTTGGCTACTATCACTGATCAACACAACTTGTCCAACCAACAACTTCCATACATCTGGAACCAAGATCAATTACAATGTCAGCTTGTTCTGTCAAACTATTAACCCGATACTTAGATGCTAATAACTATTGACTCTTCCATCACTGGAGGCCAAAATTTTACATTTAGATTTTCTTGACAATGCTTATGACTCCCTCAGATCTGCATGAAACTCTGATCTACTCCTGAGGAGATCCAGACCAAGATACTGGACCCTATCACACACTCTATTCTTGACTTCCCAGACTTAGACATATCTTCAATCTGATTTCCAGTTTGGGCAATTTAAGTAATGTGGATGTGTAGAGAGACTTAGTTGTCATCAATGACAACACTTATCATGCCTAGCAATGTCTCTTGCCAACAAACCCTAACAGAGAAAAACCTAGCCTTCAAAGCTCATTCTTCATATATTATACTTCAAATCAAATTACACATGCCTCAAGGGCTTTACAGATGCTAGGCCACAGCCCAAGGATTACAAAAGATTCATTCAACAATATTCTTTCATGATTTCTTTCTTCTACAACTCAATTCTCTGCTCTACAACACATTATGCTTCATGTTCTTCCTTCTACTCTGTTCTTCTATTTATTCAGATCAAAACAACTTAAAATCTTACTTCATATCTTCATGCTATCGATCACTACCTAGAAACAATCCTTTATCTCTCATTTATATCCTCTGCAAGCCTTCAAATCATTATCAAGTCGGCCAAAATGCAATGGCTAGTTAAGGTAACGTGTACACAGAATAGGTCGGGCCTAAACATAAGGCATTGCTCCGCAAGTACATAGAACTTCGTGTGGATCTCTATGAAGGTTAGCCAAGTCCTATACTACATTGAATAATGTTCCTTTAGGCTCTATAAGTCATGGATTTGCTCCGCAAGCCAATTAGGCTTTACTGAACACTGTCAGCTCTGCTCTGTCAAACCTGCAAAAATAGTCAATCTTCTGATAGCCATATCTCTCCAGATTCAAAGACAAATGATCTAAATTCTTGATATGTTATAACTAACTATGTCTAGATGTTAAGGCCAGCTCCGTAGCCTTTAATATTCAAATGCGGTAAAATGCAGAATTCTCCAAGGTCGTTCTCTCTGCAATCTGCAACTTCATTGTCAACTGTCTCAATTGTTCTAAATGCTTCTGGATGCTCCTACATCAGACTCTCAGGGTCATTTGAAAAGTAAGCCTCTTCACTTTGGTCTATGTTATGCCAAAATCAAATAGGTTTGGCGATCTGCTTTCAACTACTTGTAACTGCCTCAAGTCAGCGGTTTGTTCAATTCCACCTTGCAAAACTACCTCAAAGGTAATTTAGATTCAGCAATCTATTTTCAGGTACTTGCAACTGCCTCAAGGTCGGCAGTCTATTCAAGTCCACCCTGCAAAACTACCTCAAGTTCTTCATCTTGTCATGTCTAGATTCGGTGGTCTACTTGCAAGCCCTGCACTGCCTCAATGATCGGTGGTCTAAGAAAGTATTCTCTGCAAGTTGCCTCAAATTCATCATCTTATCATGGTCTAGATTTGGTGGTCTACCTGCAAGCCTTGCACTGCCTTAATGATTAGTGGTCTGAGCAAGTCTTCTCCGCAAGTTGTCTCAAGATCATTGTCTGCTTCAATAAAATTCATTCATGCATCCTCTAGAACAATCCAGTTACTTTCTGATCCAATCAATACACTTCCTAAACTTCTCTGCAACACTTTCCAATCCCGATCTCAGATACAATTTCTCTCACACACCTTAGAATCTTACATGTTCTGCTCTGCATATATTGCTTCAATACTTTTCTCTGTTTCTTTATCCACATTTGCTTTACTTCGGTACACAAAATTTCTCCTCCAGTAAAATATCTTGTCATTCCCTCTTTCTATGAGCTTCTCTTTTCTGATAGGTCTCACACAAACTTTCCTTTGCACTACTTCCTCTGTTCTATAACACAAATCTCCTTAAGATCAATGCTTCTCCTTCTTTTGGTTTCTCTATCAAATCTGATGTCTCAAAATATTCTCCTTCCTCTACATAAACTATCTTTGTATCAACAGGCTCTTCTTCTTTTGCACAAATTGTTTCTGAATTATGTACTGCTTCTCCTTTATTAACCTCTCCAGTAACAAGTTCTTGTTGACTTTCACTGCTTGATTATTTTCTCCTCCAAATTTGAAAATAGGTTCTTCTAAATGGTCTTTTGTCAAATCCTCTTTCATTTCTTTTGTATCCTATTGTGTGATAAGAATTGTGACTCCTATCATCTCTCCCTCTGTAGTTTGAATTTCTGTCCTTGTTCTTCTTTGCATAAGGTCTTCTGTCTCTATAACCCGATCCTTCTTTTCTTCCAACATATGAATGCTTCCATCTATATAGTCTTCCAAACATACAAGTAACATGTTTCCATCTTACACCATCAATCCATCCATAGTTCATCTGCACACCATCTGTCATAGGCTTTCTTCTTCTCATTTTATTCCAACACATCTTTTCAGAATGATTCCTTAATCCATAAAACTTACAAGGATATAGATCCCAACACAATTCCTTCTCATGTCCATGTCTATTACAATGTGAACAATACATACCTCTTCTCCCCTGATTTGATTCATTTGAATTTGCCATAACATCCTTACCTCTATCATATCTAAGGCCTTCACTTCTTGATCTGATTACTAGTTCAATAGGCTCTATAATTCATTGCTAATGCTTTCCCAATCCTTTTCCTTCATATCCCATTTTCTGCATAATCTTGAAACCAATACCATCTCCAACCACTGCAGGTTCAGTCACACTATCATCTTCAACATCACTTTCTAAAGAAGCTTTTGCAACACCACACAAATCATTAGTATCACAAGAAACATCACAAAACTTAGGCTTAGATCTCAAACTTTCATTTTCCCTTCTACATGCTACAAGTGACTGCTCTAACTGATATTTCTGCTCTTTTAATTCTGATATTTCACTTTTCTGTAAACTATTCTCCTTCTTCAATTCTTCCAAACTGTCTTCTAGATCTCTGTTCCTCTGTTCAACCTTATAAAACAACTTAAATCCCTCTTCTAGTTCTGTAAATTTCTTTTCAACATCCTCAAACAGTTTCAGTTCTACTTCTAGGTCTTCATTTCTGCTACTTACATCTTTCAGTTCTTCTTCAAGGGCATCAAACTTGTCGAATCCTAGATCTTTCATCCTCTCTAACAATTTTGAATTACATTTCTTGATTTCGCACAATTCTTCTTCCAAAATATCCCTTTCGCACATTAGGGTTTCATTTTCTTTCCTCATCCTCTTTCCAATCTTCCCCATCTAAAACAAATCAAATAAACAACTTAATTTGAAAAGATTACTGAATATTCCTTACCTTGATCTTCTTCAGTGATGATACTTGCTACTTCTAGGGTTTTACACAACACTTTAGCATATTTTCCACCTTCTAACAGATTCGCAACCATCCCAGTAGATTCGAAACCAACTCTGATACCACTTGATGCAATCAAGGTAGGAGGGTCCGGTGAGGGACTGTCCATCCTTGCAACCTAATCAACTAAACACCATGATCATAATGGATATGCAATGGAAGATAATAGATAATCAACAGAAAGATAAAAGATATTCATGAACACATAACACAAGATGTATCCTGGGAAAACCCTAACAGGAAAAAACCAGCCTTCAAAGCTCATTCTTCATATATTATACTTCAAATCAAATTACACATGCCTCAAGGGCTTTACAGATGCTAGGCCGTAGCCCAGAGATTACAAAAGATTCATTCAACAATATTCTTCCATGATTTCTTTCTTCTACAACTCAATTCTCTGCTCTGCAACACATTCTGCTTCATGTTCTGCTATTCATTCCGATCAAAAAAACTTAAAATCTTGCTTCATATCTTCGTTCTATTGATCACTGCCTAGAGATAATCCTTTATCTCTCATTTATATCCTCTGCAAGCCTTCAAATCATTATCAAGTCAGCCAAAATGCAATAGCTAGTTAAGGTAACATGTATACAGAATAGGTTGGGCCTAAACATAAGGCATTGCTCCACAAGTACATAGAACTTCATGTGGATCTCTATGAAGGTTGGCTAGGTCCTATACTACATTGAATAATGTTCCTTTAGGCTCCATAAGTCATGGATTTGCTCCGCAAGCCAATTAGGCTTCACTGAGCACTGTCGGCTCTGCTCTGTCAAACCTGCAAAAATAGTCAATCTTCTGATAGCCATATCTCTCCAGATTCAAAGCCAAATGATCTAAATTCTTGATATGTTATAACTGACTATGTCTAGATGTTAAGTCTAGCTCTGCAGCCTCTAATATTCAAATGCGGTAAAATACAGAATTCTCCAAGGTCACTCTCTCTGCAATCTGCAACTTCACTGTCAACTATCTCAATTGTTATGAATGCTTCCGGATGCTCTTGTATCAAGATGGTAGAAGTATGTATGTATTTTTGTCTTGGGCAAGTCCATCTCTGTTAGGGTTTGAAGAGATAGCAAGGAGGTTGTTAAGGATATCTTTACGCCTGAATAGGGTTATGGAGTTTAAGGTTCTGTGTGAACCCAAAAGGAATTTGTCAAGTCTCTTAAAGACTAGACAGTGGAATCTCCTAAAAGAGGCTATTATGGAGGACCTAAACCCTGCTACAGTCTAGTGAAGTATATCATAGAACAACAAAAGAATAGTCAAAAGGACATACGACTATGCAAGAAGCAAGCAGACATAAATAACAAAGAGCAATCTAAGCTATTGAAGAGTAGTTTAAGCTATTGAAGGAAAGAGCCTAAGCATAATGAGGTTACAGTCAATCAGTCAAGAGCATCAAAAGTAGCAGCAGTCAAAGAGACTAACAATGATTGAGAGATGTAAGGTAAAATAATAGTTAGCGGATAGTCCATAGTGGACAAATAGGTTGTCATTTAGAGGTTTGTCTAAGATCCTACTAGGTCTATCATAGTCATTCAAAAATGCAGTCATATAACAACAGTATAGGACTGTTACAGAGGATCTAGAGGGCAGTCAATAGTCCAAGTAATAGTCCTACAAAGGTATAAGAGACTCACAAAGGGATGGTCAGTCCATGTGAAGGACAGTGTATTGTTTTGTTGACTAAGGCAATGCATAAGGAAAGAATATTCCATGCTTGACAACAGATCACAAAGAACAATCAAAGAGATGACTATTTAAGCAACATTATAAATGGATAGTCACTAACAAAGGAACAACGACACAAATAGAGAAAGGCACAACCTATACATGAAGAGAAAAGGCGATCAAAATAGTAGCTCTCACATATTGTTTGGACTCATGATGGACAAGATGATAGGAGCTACAAGTGTTTTTCTTTCTCACTATGATGGAACAGTACAAAAGTAGAGATACTTCTTAGTTGAGACATAACAACAAACAAGTCAGAGAGGCATACCATCATGTCTAGTTTTCATTGGAAAGTTTGTTCATCCATTATAATTTTATATAAATGTTTTAGCATTGTTAAGAGTTTTAAAAAATCTGTTAGATGTTTGGTTAGGTCTGCTAGTGTCTTTGAGTGGTCAAATGGCCACAAAAACTTGTCAAAGGTTTTCTGAGAGTATGCATGCAGTTCTAGGTTTTGTCAGAGATTAAACCCTAAATTAGACAATGTGAAGATGGAATGTCAGTGAGCAAGAATCTAGGGGTCTATATGGACAAAAAGTGTTAAGGTCATCATACTCACAAGAGACATTTTGTCAAAGAATATAGAAAACTAAACTGTGAGTGTACACAGTGAAGCTTGATAGTGAGCCAGCAGGAGAGGTCAATGTCAGTGGACAATGTGATCAAAGAAGAATAGTCATCAAACAAGGTTCTAAGGATAGGGACTGCACCAATACAGAGACAAGACAATCATCAAACTATTGACAGAGTTAAAGTTATGAGAGAAGGAAAAGAATAGTGAATATAGTTTGAAGACATGAGGGTGTTGTGGTAATAATGGATAGTATTGTGAGACTTAACCAAAGGGCCATGAAGCTAGATTCAAACTAGTGGAAGCATGACAAAGACCTTGTGAAGCTATAAAAACCTTTGTGAAATATTCAAAGCTCTGTCAGATGACCAATAAGCCTGCAATATCATTCAAGAACATTACATACATTACAAAGGATGATACAAGAAGATAAAGTGCAAATATAGTGGCAAATAGGGTCTGTCAATGGTTTTGAGGGTTTGTCTCTTTTAGTTTAAGGTCTCATAGTCATTTTAAACCCTACATCTACCTCTAAAGGATTGTCAAGGGCTTAGAGTTTGATGCTTTGTTTTTGAGGAATTTTACTTAGCCCAAGAGCATTTTTAGCCTAAGATTGAATGCAAAAGACTCCTAATAGGAAACTATAATGGAAAGAGAGCAGTTTGAGGATAAATGAGTATTTTGAAGCAATTTAGAGCTCAAAAAAGGTAGTTTTATTGCCTTGCACGCCCTTAAGGAGTCCTATTTCATCTCAAAGACTTGATCACATTCCCTATGAATGTGCAAGGGGAATGGGAGGTCAGTATGAGCAGTTATAATAACACATAAGATAGTTTGATTACTTTTCAAGAATCTAAGAGCCTTTGCAACAACTGGAGCACAATCCAAGGAGCTGAAGAGGTCAAGCAACTACCTGTTGAAGACCAAATCAAACTAGGACTCTTCTTGGGAATCCAAAGTAAGTTATTTTTAAGGCTTTGTAACTTGGTCAAAATCAGTCCCTATATGCTCTCTTATGTTTGGGATGATATATAGGACCCTTAGGCTTAGTTTTTAGGCATCTTTTTCATGTTTTGAGGCTCTAAGAAGCTCAAGAACAACAATGTAATTTCATGTTTTTGGAGAAAACATACAAAAACTAGACTTGTACATTAGTTTTGTAAGTACCTTTGATCAATAAAGAAATCATTTTGGCCTTCTCAATCTTTGTCTATTGTGTGTAGTTGAATGATTGATGTATATTTCTATGATATACATGCAAATCCTTCAATGTATGTCTCATTTTTAACACCTCTATACAAAATATGCATGATTTGTGTATGTTGTAGGTTGTGTCATGGTGCCAAAAAGTCATTAGTTGTGAGGAAGTCTTTATTTTCCCTCTAATATTGCAAGCATCAAAACCTTCCTATGAAATATTGATACACGAACATGGAACAAATGCGATTTGTATCTTGAAACTAGTTGATTTATTGAACATATTGTGTATGTTATGCAGCAGTACATGTCACAAATATTTGGTGCATCACCTTACCTTAGGATTTAGGCTTCTATTATGTCATTTTCTGCCCTTTTCCTCTGAGAACAATAGCAGGTAGTCTAGTTTAGGTGATAAAATCAAAAGAACCAGCCCTTCATTTGGAGGTTTAGCTTCAAGTTTTACAAGGTCCCACCCCTAGAATCCATTCCCACTATATCATGAAGTCTTGTTGAAGCACATTTAACAAGAGGGCGCAATCTCATTGATAACAAGAATATAGGAGAAGAAGAGAGAATGGATGAGTGCACCATAGGGGCTACCGCAGAATTGATAATAAAAGATATGAATAATCTAGGATCAATCACAATACATATTGACAGGGCTACAAAAATCCTTAAAAGTTTAGAAGGAAGTTTTAATGCTTATGATCAAGCAAGAACATAGGAAGCAAAGTTTAAACAAACCCTAGCTCTACCGCAAGTAGGAAAAACCCTAAATGTTTAACCTGACTTTGCTATTATTTAAATCAGGATAAATGAACAATGAGAACATTTACTAAATCCCATAAGACACCTCCATCCCTTGAATCTAGATGCAGACTACTTGGATAACATAGTTAATAAAAGTGTGATGAAGATAATAGAAAGGGAAGAAGATGCGGTATATGATGAGATTAGTTCTGGGAGTATAAGATAATTAAGTGAAACGTCACCTACCATTGACATGATGTCGTTAACAAATGGAAAATTATTCCCTAAAATGAAGACACTTTGAAGAGACACAACCCTTGGACTAGGAGTCACCTCAAGTGCCCTATAAAAAAAGAAGAATTTCAAAGGAAGACAATAACAATCAAGTGAATAAGTAGGAAGGAAAAGAGGAAGAAATTAAGAGAGATTTTGAAGAAATAATGGGAAAGGACTATTTTGCTATCAAGTTACAAAGAGAAAAGGGAAGGGAAAACAAAACCCTAGTAGAGAGGAAAAAACCTAACTAGAAAGGTAAGGAAGAAAACAATCGCAAGATACTAGAAGTTATGAAAAGACAAAAGAAAGTATCGATGGATTCACAAATTAAGCTACCAGTGTTCGAAAAGGACACCATCGAAGTAGCAAAACATATCTTTGTTTTAGAATCCATTTGGAATAGAAATGACATAACAAGGGACCAAACCAAGTTGTTTGACTTTATAGGAACATTGTGGAATGATGGTTTGAAATGGTATAAGAATGCATTCCCCAAGCATGATTAAACTTGGGAAAAAATTAAGAAGGAATTTTTGAAAAACTTTAAAAATCTGTAGATCCCTATAGAGGGAGTGAGTAAAATGAGGGAGTTAGTACAGAAGGATGGGGAAATAATAAAAGAATTTGATAAAATGTTTAAAGAAACAACTCACAAGTTGGAGGATCCTTTAACTGAGAAACAAAGGATTGAATGGTTCATATCCAAAATAGCCCAGATGTAGAAACATCTTTGGATGGCAGGGTCTTTGAAACCTATGCAGTAGTTACATTAGCTTGCTGCATAGAGTCATAAATGTGGCACAAGTAGGATAAAATAAAAAAAACTAGAATTAAAGATAATGTGAATGGAATTGGAACAATTGGAGCTCAAACAAGAACTTCTAGCAAAATAGGAGGGAAATTCACATAAACAAAGGCCAAATATATGATGCTTATATTGTACTAAGGATGGACACATAAGAAATGAATGCCCCATGATGAAAGGTGAAAGACAGGTTGCCCCTATGAAATTAGATATAGAGGCAATACCTACAAGAATAATACAGTATATTGTGGATTATGTGGTGAGCGGGATGACCATGAGACACCAGATTGCCCTTCAAAATTCTTCAGAGTAAGGGAAGAGGATGATGAACATGAACCATGGTGCAATGCATACCACAAGAAGAAGGCACAAAACAATACTATGGCATATGTGAAAGTCTTGGTGGGAAGACCTTTATATATTCAGGACTAGGAGTACAAACAACCTAGTTGGCAAAACTAGAAGAATATGAACATTGTACAAAATTCAAACCCTAATAGTGTACCATATGGAAACAATTATAGAAATGATGAAAGAGATCAATTTGGAGGATATATAGGAGGCTAAGGCTGAGGTAGAGGTAGAAGAAGGAGAGATGATGCAACATGCTATAAGTGCAGTAAACTGGGACATTTTGTTAATGAATATTGGGGAGAGCGGAGTAAACAATGTACATTCTTTAGCAGTCCAAACGTGACTTATTTTCATGTGACAAAGCCCAACAATACTTCTGTAATGCATCACAACACTCAAAAAGTGATGAATTACAATATTTTAATTCACAAAAGGTGCCTGGATAATCAGGAGAGTCCCCAAAGAACAAGGTCAAGTAGCAAGAACCTTCCAGAGAAATAATGGTGATAACACTGATACATCTCCAATTGAATCTTCAGAAGAATAGAACTATTGTAAGAAGTTCAAGAATAATCAATCTAAATAGAAGAAAAATAAAGGGAAAGAAAAAGTCATGGTAGTAACAAGGCAAGGCACAAATATTGAAAGGCATCATGCTAGTGAAACAAAACAAGAAGAAAGTGAGAAGGAAGAAACATTCTTCCCAGATAAAAAAACAACATGAGGAGATTGTATAGAAAACAAAGCAAATTGTAACTCAAGAGCAAGATAGGAAAAAATAATATACTGAGTTCTTTATAGAAGGAGAGGTGGCGATACTTAGAAAGTTAATAGATCTAATGCAAAAACATAATCTTATTGAGAAATTGAAGTAGTTTTCCAAATAATGGAACAAGGAGCAAGCACATAAAAACCAAATCTAGCAAATGGACATAATAGATAGACATTGGAAAACAAAACCAGTATTGATCAATAGATGTCCATATAAACCATAAAAAGATTAGACATGTTATGATGGACTTGGACGCGGATGTGAACATGATTTCTAAGACGATATGGGAACAACTATGAAACTTAGGTTGAGTGAAACTCCTTATAACATAACTTTGGAAGATGGATCCAATATGAGAACACTTGGAACTTGGAAACAAGTTGAAGTGAACCTAATGGGGGTTAAACAAGTCATAAACTTTGTAGTAGTAGCAATAAAAGAACAAGGTGATGCATTTGACACATTACTAGGGTTGATATGGTTTGTTGACGCAAATGGTATTGTTGACTCCTACAAAGAGGAATTATCTTTTGCAGATAACAATAAAATTTTATACATACTTTTGGGAGCAACCATGGAGGAAGCAACATTGAAGAATCTAACTATGTCGAAGGCATTGATAATTATCCTAAGAATATATATTCAATCTCAAAGTTAGATATAGATGAGACAGTAGAAGAACCTAATTCAAAGGGAGATAGAAGTTGAAGATGATAATTATAGTACGGATTGGACAAGTAATGAACCAAAGCTGAGAACTCAAAGAATGACCGGGTTCCAGAGGATATTTATGCTTCGAGCTAGTAGGGAAAACATACCACAAACCTCCACATTAGATGAGAATCCACCATAGAATACACATGGCAACTTTGAAAATATGAATACTAATATATCTCTGATATCTCAAAAAATAAATCATATTATGCAAGGCATTTCACACATCAAACTACCTAAGTTTTTAGGAGTACAAGACCTACAAATATACTTGACAGAGATGGCAAATTTTTATACAAATGAGCACATGAGACTAGAAGTAGTATAACATACATTAGTATGTAATGCTGCAAACTGGTGGAACACCCATAAAAATGCAATTAAACACTGATCGGTATTTAAGATTTTAATCAAAACAAGATATCTACTAGAGGAAGGAGAACATGAAATCATACCCAAATATGAGGGACAGATCCCACCACAGGAGCACTTAGCCATCTATATAATGGTGTGGAAAGGTAGTAATGAGTACAACAATATAATATATGCCCATCTATTCTATTGGGCATTATCACCAATTGCACAAACTTGGTATATAAACCAAGAAAGGAGAAGAGAAACTAGAAATTGGGATGAGATACAAAATTATTTTGTGCACACATTTTCTTTTTATAGCCTAGACAAACATATACATACAACACTCCAAAGAATAAAAGAAATAATCTTCCAACAAAATATAGAGGAAGAGGAAGAAAAATTGGTACAAATTCTTCCTCCACCTAGAACAGAGGGTATACATGGAAACTCATAGAGTGGATAGACAAAGAATCAAAATACACTGGTCATAAATGCTATAAGGATACACAAATAGATGATGAGGATACAAATGACCTAGAAATAAATTTTCAAGAAGGATAAAGGGAACTGAAACTACCAATTGAACCTAAGGAGAAATACTACAATAAACCTATTAAACTTAGGGAAGAAAACATTGCAAAAGATGGAGATCCTAAGCTAGCAAAGATAGGAGATTATTGGGATGCTTAAGTATTGGTGCAAGTAACTAAAATTCTATCTGAGTTTGAGGATTTATTTCCTAGGGCATTTACAAAAATGAAGGGAATCAAGGAGGAGGTAGGTATGAGAAAAATCCAATTGAAAGAAGCAATCAAACCAGTAAGGAAAAGGCCATATAGGTTAAACCTAAATATGAAGAAGAAGGTTAAAGTGAAGATTGATAAAATGTTAGTGGCAGGAATTATAAAACCAATGGAAGAAGCCGAATGGATCAGTCTCATGGTGGTTTAGAATAAGAAGTTAGGAGAAATAAGGATACGTGGAGATTATATGGAACTAAATAAAGCTTGTATTCATGATCCCTTTCCGACATCATTTACAGAAGAGATCCTAGAATCAGTAGCTATAAGAGAAATTTATTCATTCACTGATGGATTTTTTGGTTACCATCAAGTGAAAATTAGAGAGGAAGATCAACCAAAAACAACATTTGCCTCATAACTTGGATCATATATGTATACAGTGATACCCTTTGGACTGAAGAATGCTCCTACAATATTTAGCAGAATTATGGTAAATGCATTCAAGGAATTCATACATGATTTCTTGGAGGTATACCTAGATGATTGGATAGTATATGGATTGGTAAAGGACCATACATAAACCTTAATTTAGCAACAAGACCCAACCAGAAAACTCTACTTTGAATGTCAACAATAGAAACACAATATTGTCATCTCCTTCATGGATTAAGAAGGTAGTAGAAAAGAAGAGAAAATACACCCCCATGACAGATGTAAATGTTGATACTATAGCTAAATTGCTACAAACTGGTCCTCAGCCTAAAAAGGCTAAGAGAATGTCAAGGGTAGTGATGGATCCTTCTTTTGGACACTAAATTCTTAAGATTGTTGACCCTATTGGAAATAAAGATGAACAGAGTGTTACAAAGGTTGATTTCAATATGAGCAAAGTAGATATGGGTCCCCCTACTATGGAAGGAGATATATACCACACAAAGTGTTCAGTTGGAATGTTGGCCAAAAGGGTAAAAGCAAAGAAACAAGAAAATGTAAGATTGCAAAGCAAGGTAAATGCTCTAACTGTAGTTATTCAGTCCATTGTTAATGCTACCTCTCAACCTCATGACATGGCTCTAGATGTTTCTATCAATGGAGTAGATCCTAAAATATTGAAGCAAATTAAGAAATACCAAACAAAGGCTAATGCTACTAAACAAAAGGTCACTATTGATAGTTTGTTGTATATTAAGGAAGCTATGAAATTGTATGCTTATATCATCAGCAAAATAAAGGAGCTAATTGTGGATTCGCAAACTTTCAAAAAGGATGAGAGGGCTCTGCTAATGGTATCTAGGGAGGTGCAAGAAATGATACAAATAGATACAAATATATTGGTAGCTGAAAAGGTCTTAAATAAACCAAAGGAAAATGATTCAGTTTCTTGGCTGGATGTTGTTGAATGGAAGCTATTTGTGTTCAAACAATTTCTAAGTGAGATAAGGAGGATCTTGAGTCAATACCATAGTGACCTGATGGACATTAGAAATAATTTTATGACCATAGAGACTGAAATTCTTGATGAAAGCAGAGAGAATTTTCTTGATGTAAAGGAGGTCAAATAGGGTTTCAAAAGGTTTCTCAATGAGGAATTAATCGGTGTTGATAATATAAATGGCACCTCTTTTGAAAAGCTTGGTCACATTGTGTTATATCTCAAGAATTTTAGAAATGAAATTGATGATGTCAACAAAAGGATAGTGGATGTAGATAGAATAGTCAGTATGTGGAATATTTAGATGCACATCACCCTCAGTCCAAGTGGGAAAATCCTTACTCCAATTATTTCTAGGTTCAGAAGTTACAAGGCAAGAATTAGACCACATGTGGATCCATCAGGTCCTAAAGAACAAGAGAAGGAAGATGAAGCAGTTCGAGAAGAAGATCATGATGCTTCTACATAATTACTATTTCCTTGTTTTAAGTTCTTTCTTTTAAGGCTTTGAAAAACTTGGTATTTGAAAACACTTTAATCTTTAATTATGTTTAGTCAACTAATTTCAAGAAGTCGTTATGTTATTTTAAAGACAGTTTCTTTTAAGACAAGGCTATATATGGATCATGTCAATGTTAGAAGGATCTTTTGGCAATCTTTGTGTTGTTGAATGGTCATTTTTTTAATTCTGAGAACTTTATTTCTAGTTATTTTTAAATATATGAATGAAGTTTAAAAGAGTTGCAGACATATATTGTGAACTTTGTGTTATAGTAGATGGATGTTAAATATTCTTCTTATGTTGAATATGCTAGTACTAGCTCTTTTAAATTAAAAACTTGTATTCATAAACTGGGAAGTCCACAATCTTTAAGCTCATTATTTTGGATTATTTTTCTTTCAATTAAGAATTTTAGTGGTGATTTATATCATTGTAATCATTGAAGTTGTAAGTATGTTGCTGGAAGGAGTTGTTGTGCTCTCTTTTCTTTAAGTATTCTTTAGATTGAATGTCTGTTCTACTTTCTGGTTAAAAGCACCACCTTTCTACTTTCTAGTTAAAAGCATACCCCTTTCATTCATTCATTTACAATCTTACGAATGTATATCCTCCTTGTAAAAATGTAGAGAGTCATTGCAAACACAATTGTAAATGAGATCAACTGTTAGTATGTTTGTCATTATTTATGGGTGAGAAGATAGAGTTTAGTGCCAAATCTATATATTAAGACTCACGAAACCTATTACTTCAACTTGCACACATAAAAGAAGGAAAGAGTGTTGGTGCTATTTAGGAGCTTACCTAATTCAAGCTCCATGAATGGTATTTTTGCCTCCAGAATAACAAAGATGAGGGAAGAGTGCATGCCCTAAGAGGGTAGAGGCAAATCTGAAGTAGAATGTAATGCTATCACAAAGCATAAAGGAAAGGAGTTGCCATGAGCATGGAAACCCTAGCAAGCTTATGTGGCATCACAACTTGACTCAAGAAGTTTGTGTAGCCCAAAGAAGTAGAGAGATCTTCACAAGACCTGCAACAAGTTAGTGCCACAACAATAATCCACCATAGAGAGATTTAGAGAAGAATAGAGAGAATGAGGGAGAAGAAGAGAGTACAAGTGTGCCTAGATTGCTTAGATAACTTAGCGATGTTCAAATGAATAAACTAACTTGCTTTTATATGTATTCTCGCGCACCAACAATGAATAACACCAAATGGGGCCGACATGTGAAAGTTAAAGAGGTGTTCTAAGCCGACACCACAAAATAGGACCAGGGTTAACATCCGTGACTAGGGCGCTAGGTGCCATGGTCCTTTAGCCCCACAAACTCTAGAGAGTGTCCATTTTAGTTGGCTTAGACTAGTACTAACTTTATTATACTAGGTTTATTCATCAGGATTGAGATTTAATCATTTAATGTTTAGGGTAAAAGCACAAACCCATGTCACACTTTATAAAGGAAATAGCCAACACTGATCTAACTTTTTTACTTGAATCACTACAAAGTGACGTATATGTCTCAAATTTCAAAATGATGTAAACTAATAAAATGTAGATTTTTAGTGTATTTTATGTTTCTATTTAAAAAAAAATAAAAAATTATTTAAATGTAGTATTTTTTAAAATTGACACTATAATTTAGTTGTTGATAAAATGCTAAAAAATAAGGTTGAATGGGACGTCACACTTTATATAGTAAATTTCATTTATTTTCCTTCTATATTTTTTGTGTATTCATAGCTCAAAATTTTAGTGCGTGGATTATTTTCTTCCCCAATTTGATAAACATATATTTTTAAATAAATCTTGGAACTTGTGTGTAAAAAAAACACAACTATTTCGATGGGAAGTCAACTTTTTTCTTCATTATTTATCCAAAATAGGAAAAAAAAAATGTCATCTTGACAAGGAATCTCTCCTCTAGTGCATCATATTTTTTTCAAATTTTTTTGATAAACTTTACTATTTTCTCTTAAGAGGACAATTGACACCATATTTTGGTGATGATGACCTACTTTTAGTAGAAAATAAAAATAAAATATAAACACTAATTGAAATGTTTAAAAAATTATATTTTTACAGAGTAGATTGATTGATCTACAAAAGGATATTTTTAGATTCTTTTAAAATGGTTATTTGTATGAGAAGGAGTTGTTAGAGCATCAAGGTTTTCAAATAATTTGATTTTTTTTGGTAAATGAGCCCTAAAGTGATGCTACATATGTTTTTAGTGGATGGTTCCAATTGGAAAAGTTGTGGCCTAGATCTAATTTAGCTAGAAATATCCAGATAGAACATAAGTTTCACCAAAATTGACTTTTAGTTGGAAATACTTAAATTCATTTATGCTAATAAGTTGGCAAAAAGTGTGACATAGATTTGAATTTTTACCCTTCAAAAAGATGTTAAAATAGGTCCTAATTAACAAGGGTAAACATTTTAGGTCCACTCGGGTGCTAAACTAGGTGTAAAATGTTAGTGTACACATTTTACTTCATAACATTTAGCCCCCACTTTAGCTTGGGTACAAACTTACATTCATACTTGCTCTAAAGCACGGAGAAGACATTTCAATCACAACAAACATAGAAGTCTTAGAATGTCAACAAAAAATTATTTAGGAATATTTTGAAAATTAATGTACTTATTCACTATCCCCTTAGTGGGTGGAATAAGTCTATTATTGATGATGGAATTGACATTGTTATTTTTTTGAGAAATACAAGATTTAGGATGATGACATGAATGCCCAGTATCTACCCATGGAGGATCCTTTGTAGGAGAAGGCTCTTGATCCACTAATACTTCATCCTTTGAAGGGAGAGCATTGGAATGAAGAGAGGGTAGAGTGATGTTAATAAATGTACAATAATTTCATCCTCTTGCACCAAAATATCCTCACAAGTGGGAACAATTTTGGGAGAGGAATCCAAATCATAGGGTGACATAGGCAAAGCTAGGTCACCATCATATGTATTAGAGAGATCCATGGGAATAGACATGGCATTATCATGGCTTGTAGTAGAAGTAGAAGAACTATCACCATCATCTTTCTCATGACAATTCATGGAGATGAAATTAGTAAAGTCCTCTAATATCAAAGGATACACACCCATGAGTGTCATGAAGCTATCAAAATAAAATATATAACAAAGGATATCATATATGGAACATATAAAAATATCAATTCCATAAATGGATGCCATATGATCTAAAACATATGGATGCATATTAATGAATTTAGAAAAAAATTCAAAATCGATGATATATGCATGCAAAGATTCCAAAGAGTAAGAACAAGACATAATGAAATGACTTGTATACTATATGCAAATATGATATAGAACAACAATGTACAATTCATTAATCAAGTACCACCAATATCAAAGTTAGATTGCAATCCAAGACCTACAAGTGCAAGAGAAGCGGAGTTTTTCAAAAATGTGATATTCTTGGTAACCACAACAACTAAGGCTTGTAAATGTAAGATGTGTAGTATGTGCAAATGATTTTCCTAAGTAAACACTAAAGGAATTTAGAAAATTATGTTTTAAATGAAGATGCAAAAGTGTCAAATGAAGCTAGATAGTTTTGTTTGTGCTATTGCTTTCAAATTTTAAAGAGAAGATGAATGTATGAATGTTCTTACTTTATAATTTAAACCAATATGACACATATGATGAGTTACATCAACTTAAGATCAGAATTAGCAATCCTTTATCATAACAAAGATCTGGAAATAAGATTTCAAATATAACAACTAAGTGCAAGACTAGCTAGGGTTTTACTATCAAACCCTATATCTTAAATGTTTGTTCCCTAAACCAACATTATTTGATGTAATAATTCTTTTTGAACACAAATTATATTTATGAAATGCTACAGTAATGCAAAATCAGATCTAACCACTAATTATCATTAGCAAAATTTGAAATAAGATTGCACTCAATAAACCCTAGGTGTAAGACTAGCTAGGTTTTCCAAAAATGCAAAAAATTTGAAAACCTTAATAATGAATATGTGAAAATGCCAAATATACCACTAGGAAATGATCAAATAATGTATTAAAGTAAAATCAAATTTGAAATGCAAATGTCATCAACAGAATCTAAAACAAGATATCAAATTAAAAACCCTAGGTTTCACAATTAAATAGGTTTTGCAACAAATTTTTTAAAAACCGTAACAATGAAGAGGTTTAAATGCAAAATATAGCACTATGAAATGATTAATTATTGCAATACCAATCAGATCTGATGCAAAAATAAAAAATTTATATCATGCTATAATGATCTAAATATATGAAATGTAGACAATGTGATAAATATGTTTTTTTCCAAATCTACATCAAATGCTTGATTTTCAGATTTCAAATGCCAAAATGCAAGAATGTTGTAAAAAAAAGGAAAAATAAGGTATAGAAAATGAAATAAATTTAATCCACCTAACAATGTCATCAAGATCTGAACCAACACACTAGTCTACAAACCCTAGGTTCAAGAATAGCTAAATTTTTAAAGAATGCAAGGTTTTTGCAAACCCTAACAATGAACTAATGTAAAATTAAGCTATATAACTATGTAAAATGATGAATGAATTTATCCAAATCAGATCTAGGGCAGAAAATAATTTATATATGAAGCAATAAGGATGCTAAAGTGTAAGATACGCTAGGTTCGCCAAAATGTTGGATAGAAAAGAGAGACTAGCACGAGAGATCAAACTAGGTCAAACCCTCTTCCATCCAACATTAGAACACAAGCCAAGCTTGGCTTCTACCCTTGAAGGAGAGCCAAACTATAGGGGTTTTTTCCTTTTGTTGTATAGAGGAGAATCAATCAAACTAGAACAAAACATGAAACCCTAATTGAGCAAGATCAGAGCATAACATACTATCAAAAACATATATGAACAATCTGAAAGCACAATGAAGACCAGTGAGTAGAGAAGAACTTGGATCTAAGTTTGGGGGCCAGAAAGACTAGGGCGTTAGGTGCTCTAGACCCAATTTAGGGATTTACATAAACTTTGAGCTTCGTCACACTTATACCTGCAAAACCTTCCGTCTTCTCGAATCTTGCCTCTCGAAACTTGTTAAATCAACCTGCACACATAAAAGAAGGAAAGAGGGTTGGTACTATTTAGGAGCTTGCCTAAGTCAAGCTTCATCAATGGTGTTTCCACCTCCACAATAGAAAAGATGAGAGAAGAGTGTGTTCCCTAGGAGGGTAGAGGCAAATCTGAAGTAGAATGGAATGCTATCACAAAGCATAAAGGAAAGGAGTCAACATGAGCACGGAAACCCTAGCTTGCTTGATGTGGCTTCACAACTTGACTCAAGAAGTTGGTGTATCCCAAAGAAGAGAGATCTTCACAAGACCTGCAAGAAGATAGTGCCATAGAAATAATCCACCATAGAGATCTTTAGATAAGAATAGAGAGCATGAGAGAGAAGAAAAGAGAGTGCAAGTGTGCCTAGATTGCTTAGATAACTTTGAGATGTTCAAATGAATAAACTTTCTTTTATATGCATTCTTGCTCATCAACAATGATAAAACCAAATGGGGTTGACATGTGAACGTTAAAGAGGTGTTCTAAGCTGACACTAAAAAATAGGACCAGAGCTAACATTTGGGACTAGCGCGCTAGGCGCACTGGTCCTTTGGCCCCAGAAACTTTGAAGAGTGTCCATTTAAGTGGGGTTAGACCAATCCTAACTTTATTTTGTTAGGTTTATTCATCAGGATCGAATTTAATCATTTAATATTCAAAAGGTGTTAAAATAGTTCCTGATTAACAAGGGTAAACATTTTAGGTCCACCTAGGTGCTAAACTAGGTGTAAAATGCTAGTTTACACATTTTACTCCATAACAAAACTAACTTGCTTATATATGCATTTTCGCAAACCAACAATGAATAAAACCAAATGGGGCTGACATGTATAAGCCAAGGAGGTGTTCAAATTCGACAGCACAAAAATAGGGTTGGGGCTAACATCTGGGACTAGGGCACTAGGCACCCTAGTCCTTTAGCTCCACAAACTCTGGGAAGTGTCCATTAAAGTGGGTTTAAACTAGTCCTTACTTTATTTTGTCATGTTTATTCACCAGGGTCAAGAATTAATTGTTTTAGGTCCACTCAGGTGCTAAACTACGTGTAAATTGGTAAGGGTACACATTTTACTCCATAACAACTATTGGCAAGAGACACTGTCCTGATGATTGAATGTTGTCATTGATGGAAACAAAGGAAAGAGACTCCACCGATATCACAAAGAGACTTTACTCTGGAAGCAGAAATGACTAAGTATAAATAGTATACATTATACAGAGTAAGTAATAATATTTGGGATGGTATGCCTCCACAGTAAAAGATCAGTACATGTGGATCAGGTATGTTGTTCATAACTATCTAGTGATGATTTGTTCCAGTGCTCAAGTCTTAACTTCCTCTAGAAGTCACATGGTAAAATACTTAAGTTTGGGTGAACACAGTTAAGTCAGGAATAGTACTGAACAATACCTAAGAAAAAGGGTTTGCATTCCTCCGCAGTTGCACACTTTGTCTTGTGGTTTTGAAGATATGTTAAGAGGTCAAAGATTATTGTTGGATGTGATTCTTAGAGTTGTATATGATCCACAGTGTAAGTTGTGAAGTGACAGTTGAATTGGTTAAGTATGCTCTTAAGAGATAGGCCGACAGGCATGGAAAATTCATATGTGGAGAAGATATATTGTTTAAGGAATAAATCTAAGTGGTTGTATGATTTGTGCCAACCTATAGGAAGATCATTATATGTTTGGCTTGGTCCGCATTGTAGATTGTACACAAGTTCAAGCTAACAAGATGTAGTATTTGTGTACACGGTTTATATTTTGCTTGCCAACCTGATTGTGAGATAAATCTTGTAGCGAATATATATACTCGATGGAATTTGATGATAAGGTGAAGTATTGAAGTGTGTGATGTGTGAATTCGTGAGTGAAGGAATATGAGTAGAGTGCAGAGCAGAAAAGTTGAACAAGGACATAAAATAGAGTATATGTAGTTAAGTTGAGAAGTAGGGCAGAATAAATGAAGACCTTTGAATTTGTGTATTGATCCTTCAATGGAACTATGATCTAGCATGTGGTAGATGCATCAACAGTAGTTCATCCTCTGGCAGTGAACCAATTCTTCTTATTTTCTAGGTAGTGAGCCTTCTTGTAATCCAGTATTGAGCTATCATAATATATTGTAAGCTAACTCACCATGGTTTTTCCTTCTTTGGGTTTTCCACGTAAAAATCCTAGTGTTAATGTGTTATGTCTTTATGGTTGCTGCTCTTATGCTTGTCCTACTTTTATGTTATTAATTTTAGAAATTGGATTAATAAACAAGTTAACAACTAGTTTTGTGGAATACTGATTCACCCCCCTCTCAGTATTCCTTACTTTCAATAATTAGTATTAGAGCAAGGTTCCTTGGAAGAAGCATAATAGCTTAAGGAAGATCTGGGAGAGTTCACTCATGGTAGCCAGGAGATATGGAAACTTCTCATATGAAGACAATGTTGAATTGGAAGCAGCTCTTGCTGATCTTGAAAAATCTAAAGCAAAAATCAGGGATCTGAAGGATAACATTCAAGAAGTTGATGAGTGCATTTTAAAGCTGAAAGAACAAGTCAATAAATTCAAAGAAAAATACAGAGATGTTAGTGAACAATTGTTATCAACAAATGAGAACCTAGATGATTTGAAAGTGGAAGTTATTAAAAGAGTTAAAGCAGAAGAAGATCTAAATCTGATGTCAAATTGGAAGAAGAAGTTGTGATCCTGAAAAATAGACTTGGAAAAAGCCAAGAGCTATGAAGAAAAGTTCAAGATAAGTTCTACAAAACTTGATGACATGATTGCTAGGCAAAAGAGTTCAAATGATAAGCAAGGCTTAGGATTTGAGAAAGGAGAAAGTTCAAAATCAAGTCAAAGAAACCTTCAGTTGAAGCAAAAGAAAGGGAACCAATTTAGGAATCAAAGAAGAAGACCTAGAAGACCTCCAGTTAGACAACCAAATGCTCAAAGGTACCCATCTTTCAATGCCTATTGTTTTAATTGAAAAAATTTTGGTCATAAAGATACTCAGTGTAGGAGTAGAATAAATCAAAATGTTCCATCATTCTCTGGTCAATGTTTCAGTTGCAAGAAAATTGGTCATAGATCAAATGAATGCAAAAGTTGGTAAGAAATGGCTTTCACAATTGAAGGAATACTCAATCATTCAATGAAAGATGTTTTTCTTGCAATAGATTTGGACACATGGCTAATCAATGTAGATCAAGGATGAACTCATTTAGAGGAAGGAATCAAGGAAAGGGAAACATTGTGTGCTACAATTGCAACAAGTTTGGACATGTTGCAATATTTTGCAGAAGCAAGAATGTGAAAATAAACTACTATGCTGAAGAAAGGAAAACAAAGCAGAGGAATGATAAGGGAAAAGAAAAATTTGATCTAGTTGAAACCAAGAAAGAAATGGACAAGATCTGGATCAAGAAAGAAGTAATTGAAGTCAAGGATGGATCCGCACCAGCATCTAGTTTAGATACTTCCTCCGGGAAGTAAATTGGGAGCTCTGGCTCACGGGGAGCTATGTTGAAAATCTAAAGGCCCCCTGAGCTGGAAAGTTAGTGTTGGAATCTGGCACTCAGGTATGATGTGAAGAACTCTATGACAAAGCCTCTAAAAGAAATTTCAGTAGAGAAAGATCTAATGTGGAGCATTGCAGAGTAATTTGGATTGACTGTGACTAACAGAGAAGTGTTTGACATCTTTTTGAAAGACCGCATTTATGACGATTAAGTTAAGGCTTGGATTTGTAAAAGTTTAATCACTTTGCATTTAATCTTTCAAGTGTTTAAGGCCATCTAAAGTGAAATTTGAAGCGACTCAGTGATTTCCAAAGCAAATTAAGACAAGACCAAAGAAAACCCTAATTCGGTGAAAAGAGGTATTCTTCAAGATTCAAAACCCTACCGTGAATTTATTTGAATCTTTGCAAAAATGGAAACACCACATGTGATTGATATAACTGAAAGAGCCCAGCCAAAATTCAAGAAGCATCCTTTCAAATCAATAGAGGTCGATCCAAATGGTGCATTTTCAAAGATTTCATTCGGTGTGTTACATGTAGAGGATGTTAGGGCTTATATACATGTTCCCTTAGAAGAACTTGGAGGTAGTCTACTCAAATATTTGTATCTAAATCATCTGAGTGACAATAAACTTGATCTGAAGGAAGAATTTAAAGTATTAGAAGAAAAGAAACTTATTCAGTTTATAGATTTCCCAGTTTTTGCGGAAGATGAATGGGTCTGGTATGTCTTAAGCTAAATTCATGATGAGTTTATATGGCTCCACTCTACATTCAAGATCACTAAAGATGCCATAAGGGTTGTCACTGGACTAAACTCTACTGACACAGTACCTGTATTGAAGGCTGTGAAAAATGATGCAGTAATGAGAGCCACCTGAGCAAAATTTGATAAAAGGGCATTGACTATCAATGATATTGAAGATCATGCAGTCATATTTGCATCCATGGTGATTGGGTATAAGGTCTACTTCACAAACTGGGAAAACTTTGTCTCCAATACAACCATTTATGTTGCTTATCAAATGATCAAGGAAAATGTAGAATATGACCTATGTGAACTGCTCCAATAGCAGTTAATGGAAAACTTGAAGAAAACAAAAGAAGGCAAATGCCCTTTCAAATTCGGTATGTTGATCATGTGCTTATTTTTCTATTTTATGCAAGAGTTACCTGGCATGAAGAACTATTTTTGGACTAGAGACAAACTAGTTGCAGTTCAGATTAGAAACCAGTTGAGTAGCATACATAATATTGATGCACAAAACTCAGCCCTATGGGGCTATTTCAAAATTTTCCAAAAGTTAATGCAATCCAGGGAAAGGATCCCTAGATTAGTTGTTGAGAAATACAAGGACACTATTTGCTTTATTGTGACAAAAGATCAATGCTTGATGGAGATTGTTGAGCCTAGAACAGTATGGGTTATGCCAATGGGCTATGAGGTAGACGGAGGATTATTGTAAAATTATGCACAACACATGCTAAGCAAGCCCTAGGACCCCAAAGAAGAAAGGTTTGGAACATATTAAGAGCTATCTGCTAAAATTCATGTTGAAGTAAAAAAACTTGAAATCTCCAGAAAAATGCAAAGGGTGGCAGAGGATTTCACCCTGAAACAAGGTTTCACAAAAGAACAAATAAAAGAAGAAAGGGAAAGAGCACAAGTTGAAAAGGTAGTAGAAGAAAAGGAAGAAAATGAACCAGTCAAGGCTCCAGAAGAACCTAATAAGAAACTAGAGAGGCCTCAAGCATAAAAAGGAACAACAAGAGGTTCAGCATCTTCATCCTCTGGTCCAACACATTCTGTAAGTATGGAGGCACCTAGGTAGAAAAGGGTGAAAACCAAAGCAAAAAGGATGAATGAAAGTATAAGTATTGATGAAGAAGAAACAAAAACAGATGAAGTAAAGAAGATGAAAACTGAGGTCACCAAAGCCTCCTAAAGTAGCAAAAAGAAACCCTCCAGTAAGACTAAAATTGAGAAAAGGCCAAGGCAGGATAAGCCTCAGACAGAGAGGCCACTATAAGTCTTGAAGACATCTTGAAGGCTATAACTGTTGGTGGAAACCTAAAACTCATGGCCCAAATGTATGATGAGTATAATGATTTGGACAAAAGAATTATTGAGACTACTGTTGTCAGATATCTGGACATTTATAACAAAGCCCTTATTGAGATAATTACTGATCTTCTGGATACCTTAGGTAGTATTATGTCTGTAAGAAAAGAAGCAGCTATGGAAAAAGACATTGAACTTCGTGAGCATACACTGATAAAGTTATGTCCGAAGATCTCTCCAAAAGACAAAACAAAAATCTCCAAACTACTTAGCAAGGAGTTCAAAACAAAGAGGAGAATGAATACTCTCATGTCATATGACATTGAGAAAGTAGTTAAAGAGACTGAGAAAATCACTTTAAAACGCTTAAAGAATTTCATCTCCCAACAATATATGACAATGATGAAGCAAATGTTGGAGATGATACATTTGTTCCGGAAGTGAATTTGAACCAAGGGATAGATGACAGAGTGGTCAAAGAGAAGGAAGCACCTGTTATAGTTACTAAATCTAGTCTCCCTCCGGAACATCAAACAGATGACAAGACAAGATTAGAGAAGACTGAGAAGACATATAAGGTCAATGATCAAGAAGAGAAACAGGATAAGGAAATCCCTGCACCAGAACAAAAGGTTAGTACAAATGAAGCTATGGATTTAGATCCTCTGAAACTAAGCCAAGTAGAAGATGTCTCTGGTATAGCAAGATACACTGCAGAATTGATTAAAGACTTTTTGGAGAAAGAGAAACAAGTCTTGGATGAGCCAGAAATTTTGCAAGGACCAATAAACCTGGACTCAATGTCCCCAGTACATAAATTTAAATTGGTATCAATTGTGTAGGCAAAGGCACAGGAAGAAATTTTGAAGTCTCATATATAGGACAATGAACTGATTGGTGAGGCATCTAGCATTTTAGAGAAGTTGATGCCATCATATCAAAAGGACACTTCTTTGTCCTCAATAGATCAACTAAAAGGACTAATAAATTATATAAGTGGACATTTTGAATCTTTTGAGAGATTTGCTGAGACAAAAGTGAGACAAGAATTTAATGAGAAAAGGTTAAATGAGCTGAAGACTATGATAGTAAATGACAAAGCTCTATTAGACAATAAAATGAAAGGCATACAAAGTGCCATCAAAGAAGAAAGTGACCTATACAAATTTTGCCTATCTTGGTCGGTAGCCACAAAAGAGCTAGGAGAAAAAATAAAGGATCAGAAACTACAACTGATAAATATTTCCAAAACATTTGATCCAACAACTGAATCAGTAAGTAGAAAACAAATACAAGTAATTAATATTCATAATGAGTTTAGTGATATTGTAAATAAGAGGGATCAAGTGAAAAGTAAAATGTGTCAGTTGAGAGGACTTATTAGTCCTAAGTTAGACTCAATGATCAGTATTGCAATAGAAGCACAGGCAGCTTCACAAATTGACACAAATTCTAATGTACAAAAGGTAAAAGAATCAGTCTTTATAATAAACAATCACATTCAAATTTTGGAAAGAGCTAAGATTAGATGTGATGAAGAGATTACACAATTAATATTCTTTCACTGGCAACTAACTGAGTTGAAGTATTGTATGTGTACATATACGGCAAAGTGTAAAGTTTTTCTTTGCAGTTTTGGTCCAATTTTGACTCTTGTACATACACCTTTGCCATTGATGTCAAAGGGGGAGAAGAAGATCAGTGAAAAATTGGCAAACATCTTAGGGGGAGAAGAAACACAGAGTAAGGGGGAGTAGATGCACATTTTTCACTAAGTGTTGCCATCAAAGCCAAAGGGGGAGATTGTTGGCAAGAGACACTATCCTAATGATTGAATGTTGTCATTGATGGAAACAAAGGAAAGAGACTCCACCAGTATGACAAAGAGGCTTTACTCCAAAAGCAAAAATCACTAAGTATAAATAGTATACATTATACAGAGTAAGTAACAATGTTTGAGATGGTATGCATCCACAGTAAAAGATCAATACATGCGGAGCAGGTATGTTGTTCATAACTATCTAGTGATGATTTGTTCCACTGCTCAAGTCTTGACTTCCTATGGAAATCACATGGTAAAATACTTAAGTTTGGGTGAACATAGTTAAGTCAAGAATAGTGCATAGTACCTAAGAAAAAGGGTTTGCATTCCTCTGCAGTTGCACACTTTGTCTTGCGGTTTTGAATATATGTTAAGAGGTCAAAGATGAGTGTTGGATGTGATTCTTAGAGTTGTATATGATCCGTAGTGTAAGTTGTGAAGTGATAGTTGAATTGGTTAAGTGTGCTCTTAAGAGATAGGCCGACAGGCATGGAAAATTCATATGCAAAGAAGATATATTGTTTAAGGAATAAATCTAAGTGGTTGTATGATTTGTGCTGACCTATAGGAAGATCATTATATGTTTGGCTTGGTCCACATTGTAGATTGTACACAAGTTTAAGCCGACAAGATGTAGTATTTGTGTACACGGTTTATGTTTTGCTTGCCAACCTGATTATGAGATAAATCTTGTAGCGAATATATATACTTGATGGAATTCGATGATAAGGTGAAGTATTCAAGTGTGTGATGTGCGAATTCATGAGTGAAGGAATATGAGTAGAGTGCAGAGCAGAAAAGTTGAACAAGGACAGAAAATAGAGTATATGTAGTTAAGTTGAGAAGCAGGGTAGAATAAATGAAGACCTTTGAATGTGTGTATTGATCCTTCAATGGAACTATGATCTAGCATGTGGTAGATGCATCAACAATAGTTCATCCTTTGGCAGTGAGCCAATTCTTCTTCTTTCTTCTTTTCTCTAGGCAGTGAGCCTTTGTGCAGTGAGCACTTCTTCATAGGGCAGTGAGCCCTAAGGTAGTGAGCCTTCTTGTAATCCAGTATTGAGCTATCATAATATATTGTGAGCTAACACTCACAATGGTTTTTCCTTCTTTGGGTTTTCCACGTAAAAAATCCTAGTGTTAATGTGTTATGTCTTTATGGTTGTTTCTCTTATGCTTGTTCTACTTTTATGTTATTAATTTTAGAAATTGGATTAATAAACAAGTTAACAAGTGGTTTTGTGGAATACTGATTCAACCCCCCTCTCAGTATTCCTTCCTTTCAACAACAACTACTATAAAATCTATGAATTGTTTAACCCCCATTAGGTTCACTTCAACTTGTTTCAAAGTTCCAAGTGTTCCCATATTGGATCCATCTGCCAAAATTATGTTATAAGGAGTTTCACTCAATCTAGGTTTTCCTAGTTGTTCCCATAGCCTCTTAGTAATCATGTTTACATCCGCGCCCAGGACTATCATAACATGTCTGACCTTTTTTTGGTTTATATAGACATCTACCAATATTGGTTTTGTTTTTCAATGTCTATCCGTTCTGCCCATCTATCACATTTGGTTTTTATGTACTTGTTCCTTGTTCCATTATTTGGAAACTACTTCAATTTCTCAATAAGATTGTGTTGTTGTGTTAGATATGTTAACATTTTAAGTATCTCTACCTCTCCTTATGTAAATAACTAAGTATATTTTTTTTCTTATCTTTCTCTTGAGTTACAATTTACTTTGTTTTCTATAAAATCTCCTCATGTTGTTTTTTATTAGAGAAGAATGTTTCTTACTCATCACTTTCTTCTTGTTCTATTTCACTAGTATGATGTCTTTTGGTATTTGTGCCTTGCCTTATTACTACCATAGCTTTTTCTTTCCCTTTATTTTTCTTTTGTTTAGATTGATTGTGCTTGACATTGTTACAATAGTTCTCTTCTTCTAAAGATTCACTTGAAGGTGTATCAATCTTATTATCATTATTTCTTTGGCAGGTTCTTGCTACCTGACCTTGTTATTGGGGGACTCTCCAGATTATCCAAGCACCTTTTTTTGAATTAAAACTTTGTAATTCATCACTGTTGATTTTTGTGGTGCATTGTGGAAGTATTGTTGGGCTTTGTCACATGAAAATAAGTCATGGTCTAGACTACTACAAAATGTACATTATTTTCTCTGCTCTCCCCAACATTCATTGGAAAAATGTTTTACCACACTTATAGCATATTGCATCATCTCTCCTTCTTCTTCCTTTACCATGACCTCTTTCTCCTTTGTATCTATCAAATTGGTCTCTTTCATCATTACTATAGTTGTTTCCATATGGCACACTATTAGGGTTTGAGTTTTGCACAGTGTTCATCTTCCTTTGGTTTCTCCAACTAGGTTATTTGTACTCCTGGTCCTAAATATATAAAGGTATTTCTGCCAATCCTTTCACATATTGTACCTTCTTCTTGTGGTATGAGTTACACCATGGTTCATGTTCATCACCATCTTGCCTTACTCTAAAGAATTGTGAAGGGCAATCTGGTGTCTCATGGTCATTCCACTCACCGCATAATCCACAATATACAATTTCTTGTAGGTATTACCTTTACCTTTATATCTACTTTCATAGTGACAGCCTGTCTTTCACCTTTCATCATGGGGCATTCATTTCTTATGTGTCCTTCCTTAGTATAATATGAGCACCATATATTTGGCCTTTGTTTATGCGATTTTTCCTCTTGTTTTGCTAAACGTTCTTGTTTCAACTTCAATTGTTCCAATTCTATCCTCATTTTCTCCATTTCTAGGTTTTCCTTGTTTTTATCTTGCTTGCACCACGTTTGTGACTCTATGCAACAGGACAATGTAACTACTTCTGCATAGGTTTCAAATACCTTGCCATCTAAGATCTTTTGACATCTAGGCTTATTCCAGATATGAATCATTCAATCTATTATTTCTTAGTTAAAGGCTCTTCCAACTTGCGAGTTGTTTCTTTAAACCTTTTATCAAATTATTTTTTTCCCCATCCTTCTGTATTAACTCCCTCATTTTTCTCACTCCCTCTATAGGGGTTTCCATGTTGCAAGTATGAGGCTAGCCAATGTTGTCATTGATGTCAACATACTCATATTGCATTGATAAGAAGGTTTGGATGAGTTGTGTGTTGAGGATGTTAAGAAAAGTAGTCTCAATCAGGAACAGTGAAGAATCGTGATAAGAAGAAGGCAAATGTACTCAATAGGTTGAGAATCAGAGGATGCGGATTAAAGGGTTTGTAGATATGAGTCTTGAGATGATCCAGTCAAGATTTCAAAGGTCCACATGAAGATATGAAAAAGTTGTGATCGGTCAAGTAGAACCGGTTCCGGGAGCTGTTCCGGACTGACAGAGTGTTACAAAAGGGTCCGGTGAGATCTGAAGGAGCATTGTCAGACACTGCAGATTGGAAGGAGTGTTTGGGTTGTCCTTGTGATGTGTCATCTCAGTTTGTACAAAGTTTGGAGGTCCGAAAGTACCTTCTTCAGTATGACAGTGGCGACAGACTATGTTCTTGAAGTTTCGGATGAAGAGGAGAAGAGATTCCAGTGAGTAGAGGAAGTGCGGATGTACCTGGTTAATCAGGCAAGCTTGTGAAGGTTCTTGGATCATGTTGAGGTTATGTTGTCGGTCTGCATTGATGGTAGAGCCCGGAATTGAAGATATTCTTCCGAATGAAGTTCTTGCTTAGACTAGCCGACCGGATGAGTTGTTCATCTTGCGAATGTTCTTGTGGTGGCCAACCGGATGTGTTACTCATCTTGCGGATGTTCTTATGGTTGATTGCTGACTTAGATGATTGTTCCTAAGTTGATGTCTTATATAAATAAAGGTTTGTGAGTTCATTTCATAGGGTGTGAAGGAGCGGATGAGAGTGGTATAGCGAAAGAGCAAAGGGCAGAGCAGAAGTATCTTGGGCTTAAATGGAACTGATCCAGACATGGTAAAGATGTCAATCTCCAGTTCAAGTTTGTGATTCTTATCACTTTGTAGACAGTGTGTCTCTTGTAGGTAGTGTGCCTCTTTGTGAGCAGTGTGCCTGGGCAGTGAGCCCTAATTGGCATGTGCCATTCATTTTTCTTATTCTTCTAACAGAGAATAATCCTTGGGTTAATCACCCCGTGGTTTTTCCCTTAACCAGGTTTTCCACGTCAAAATCTTGGTGTCCAATGTGTTGATGTTTATCTGCTCTTGTGTTTATGCACTATGCTTTCATGGATGGTTAATTGATATGCTATTAACTAACGAAGAAGAATCAAGTGTTTGAAGTAGAAGCAAGTTTTTGTACAATTGATTCACCCCCCCTCTCAGTTGTGTGCCCTAGATCTAACAATTGGTATTAGAGCCAAGTTCCTCTGAAAGGAGCTTAACCGCTTGAGGAGATCCAGGATGTCATCATACAAGAAGGATAGTCCGAAGTTCAATGGAACCAACTTCACTCTCTGGAAAGGTCGCATGAAATGTCACTTGGAGTGTATGGGAAAAGCATACTTGGCCATGGTCTCAAAACCATATGTACCTCCATAGGGTGGTCTGACAACTCTGAATGAAATCATAGATGCTGAAAACAATTTGCGGACTAAGGAAGCTCTTCTAAGTGCATTGAATGACTCAGATCTCTCAAATGTTATTGACCTACCAACTGCACATGAGATCTGGACTAAACTGGAACTTCTGTATGAAGAAGATGAGTTTGTCAAGAGTGCAAGGTTGCAAAGTCTAAAAGGGAAATTTGAAAGATTGAAGATGAGAGATGATGAAAATATCACTACCTTTATGCCTAGAGTGAATGAGCTAGTGTGTGGAATCAGGAATGCTGGTGGAGTTTTGGATGAAAATGAAATTGTTTGCAAAATTCTCAAATCCCTTCCTGCTACCTACAAAATCAAGGTTGCTGCCATTGATGAATTCAGAGCCCATACAACTGTCACAAGAGAGCAACTGGCTGGCAAACTGGCTGCATTTGAAATGACTGAGTTGGGAGATGATCCCCCCAAGACTGAATCTGCATTCAAAGCCAGTGCCTATGTGAAAGGGAAACAAAGATTTGATCCGGGAGAGAACTCTTCAAGGAAATTGTCATGGTATGAACAAGCAAGGAAAGATATGGAAGAGGAAGAAGCAGAAACAGCTCAACTTGAAGCCCTCATTGCAAAGAGACTGCCAAGAGGATCCGGTAAGTATGAAGGAAAATTTCCCTTTAAGTGCTTCAACTACAATAAGATTGGTCTTTTTTCTTCAAGATGTCCAGAAAGATCTGCAAGGTCTAATACCAACAGATAAAGGTTTCAAAAGAATTGCTATTATGTTCATAAAGAAGATGACGATGAAGGAGTAACAGATGATGAATCAGAAATAGAAAGCAAATCTGAAAATGAATGGGTGTTTATTGCCATCAAGGAAGAAGATTCAATATCCTTTGAATCTGTCAATCATAAGGTTGTAGAAAGAGCTTTGGCTGCCCAAATTGAAGAAAAGGATGATTGGGTTATTGACAGTGGATGCTCTCACCATATGACTGGTGACAAGAACAAGTTCTTAGATTTGGAAAAGTATGAAGGAGGAATGGTAAAGTTTGATGACAATTCTGCTGGCAGAATCAGAGGTAGGGGAACTATTTCTTTTGATGGAAAGAGCAAAACCAGTAATGTACTATATGTTGAAGGATTGAAGCACAATCTTCTCAGTGTTGTTCAGTTAGTGGATAAAGGCTATGATCTCTGGTTCAAGAATGGAAGATACAGAATCTTTACAAGCTCCGGAACTAAGATTGCATCCGGTACTCAAACTAAAGGTAATATCTTCCATCTGGTTGGTTCAAATAAAAGTTGTCTGTTTGTTCAAGTTGATCAGAGTTGGCTATGGCATAGAAGAATGTGCCATGTGAATTTTGATAACATCATCAAGATAAGCAATACTCAGGCTGTAAGAGATCTTCCTAAATTGGTGAAACCTACAAATAGTTTATGCAAAGAATGTCAGCTAGGCAAATAGAGCAGAGTCTCTTTCAAAAGCAAGGATCAGTCCACTACCGAATTGTTGGAATTAGTACATACTGATCTCTGTGGTCCGACAAGAATCAAGAGTATGCAAGGTGATAGATATTTCATGTTGCTAATTGATGACCATTCCCAGATGATGTGGGTTACCTTCCTAAAAGAGAAATCAGAAGCCCTTGAGAAGTTCAAAATTTTCAAAGCTATGGTAGAGAATCAAACCGGATTGAAACTGAAGTGTCTAAGGTCTGATAGAGGTGGTGAATTCACATCCGGTGAATTCATAGACTTCTGTGAGAAGCATGGCATAAAGAGACAACTGTCTGCTCCTAGGACTCCACAGTAGAATGGAGTAGTTGAGAGAAAGAACTGGACCATCTAGGAAGCTTCCAAAACAATGATGATGGAAGTAAATGTTCCTCAGATGTTTTGGAGAGAAGCTGTCAGCACTGCAGTCTACACTCTTAATCGAGTTCAAATCAAAAGCAATACCGATAAGACTCCTTATGAACTTTGGTTTGGTGTAACTCCTACTATGAGATACTTCAGAGTATTTGGTAGCAAATGTTATATCAAAAGAGATGAAGATTTAGAAAAGTTTGATGCTAGAAGTGATGAAGGAATTTTCTTGGGTTACTCCACTCAAAGAAAAGCATACCGGTGCTACAATAAGAGATTGAGAAAGATGATAGAAAGTACAAATGTGAAGGTTGATGAAGGAATGGAGAAGCCCTCAAGATTCTATGAATGTGATGAAGATGATCAGAATGATCCTCTGGTGCAAGGAGCTCCATCCTCCTTTGAAATTCAGATCCAGACTGATCCGGTAAATCAGGAAGAAGAAGCTTGTCTAAATGAGCCTGATCAAGATTTAGTAGTGCAAGAAACTCCAAAAGTTCCAAGGTATGTAACTCTAAATCACTCTGAAGATCAGATCATAGGTGACAAGAGTAAAGGGGTACAAACAAAAAGAAGAATTGCTCAAGACTCAAATGAATACTATCTGATTTCCAAGATTGAACCTAAGACAGTTAATGAAGCTTGCAATGATGAAAACTGGACCAAAGCAATGAAGGAAGAATTGATGCAAATTTAGAAAAATCATACTTGGGATCTTGTTCCCAGACCTAGAGACAAGAATGTGATTGGAACCAAATGGGTCTTCCAGAACAAACTGAATGAAGTTGGTGAAGTAATCAGAAACAAAGCTAGATTGGTCTGCAAAGGCTACTCTCAAATAGAAGGAATTGATTTTGAAGAGACCTTTGCTCCAGTGGCAAGAATTGAAACAGTCAGATTATTTCTTGCATTTGCTGCCTTCAAAGACTTCAAAGTATATTAGATGGATGTCAAGTCTACCTTCCTAAATGGTGATCTGGAAGAAGAAGTTTACATTGAACAACCAGATGGATTTCAATTGTCTGATAATGATGATATGGTCTACAAGTTGAAGAAAGCATTGTATGGTTTGAAGCAAGCCCCAAGAGCATGGTATGAAAGGTTGGATAAGCATCTTGTGCAAATTGGATTCAACAAAGGTACTGCTGACAGTAACTTATATTTCAAAATTGATCATGAAAACATTTTGATTGTTGAAGTGTTTGTGGATGATATCATTTTTGGAGGAAGAGATAGTATGTGCAAAACTTTTGCAAATCAGATGAAAAGTGAGTTTGAAATGTCTATGCTTGGTGAAATGAATTTCTTCTTGGGTCTGCAAATTACTCAAACAAAGAAAGGGATATTCATTTCTCAGACCAAATATGTGATAGAATTGTTGAGGAAATTTGGTATGGAAGATTCAAAGCCAATGAACACTTCTATGGCAACCGGATGTAAGTTGAGAAAAGATGATGACTCTCTAAAGACAGATCAGACAAAGTTTAGATCAATGATTGGTGGATTGTTGTATCTCACTTAGACTAGACTAGATATAATGCAGGCTGTTGGTCTTGTGGCAAGATTTCAAGCTGATCCTAGAGAATCTCATGTTATGGCAATCAAAAGAATTTTTAGGTATTTGAAAGGAACAGTTGAGTATGGTCTATGGTATCCTAGAGATCTGAATTTCTCTCTTCATGCATATACAGATGCAGATTGGGCAGGAGATGTGGATGACCGGAAGAGCACCAGTGGTGGAGCATTCTTTTTGGGAAAGAGATTGGTTTCTTGGCTAAGCAAGAAACAAGATGCAATATCTTTGTCTATAACTGACGCAGAATACATTGCAGCAGCAGGTAGTTGCACTCAAATCTTATGGATGAAGTAGATGCTAAGAGACATAAAAGTTGAATATAAGGAGCCTATCACAATTTTTTCTGATAATTCAAGTGCAATTAATATTTCTAAGAATCCAGTATTGAATTCTAAGACTAAGCACATATCTATCAAGTTTCACTTCTTGAGAGAACAAGTGAACAAGGAAGAAGTCAAATTGGAGCATGTACCCTCCAAGTATCAGATTGTAGATATCTTTACTAAACCTCTTCCCAAGGACTCTTTTGAGTATCTCCAGGAGAAGTTAGGGGTCATGGCCCCTCCGGTGATGAACTAGGATGCACTGATGTGCATCAGTCCGGTGGATATCACAGTTATATCTTGTGATCTGGATTGATGATGGGGAGCTGCTACTAAGGGGGAGCAGTTGGTATGATTCTGATGTGTTAGAATTGCAAGTATGAGCCCTTTGCCATTGATGTCAAAGGGGGAGAGAAGACATGTGAAAAACAAGTGGTTGATGATCAAAGGGGGAGTAGTAAAGGAAGAGAAGACATGTGAAGAGTTGTTGTTGATAGGGGGAGCTGTGACAGAAAGGAGAAGTTCTTGTCTTGATGGTTTTTCACATTATATGTTGCCATCAATGACAAAGGGGGACATTGTTGCAAGTATGAGGTTAACCAGTGTTGTCATTGATGTCAACATACTCATATTGCATTGATAAGAAGGTTTGGATGAGTTGTGTGTTGAGGATATTATGAAAAGTAGTCTCAATTAGGAATAGTGAAGAACAGTGATAAGAAGAAGGCAAATGTACTCAATAGGTTGAGAATCAGAGGATGGAGATTAAAGGTTTTGTAGATATGAGTCTTGAGATGATCCAGTCAAGATTTCAAAGGTCCACATGAAGATATGAAAAAGTTGTGATCGGTCAAGTAGAATCAGTTCCGGGAGCTGTTCCGGAGTGACAGAGTGTTACAAAAGGGTCCGGTGAGATCCAGAGGAGCATTTTCAGACTCTGCGGATTGGAAGGAGTGTTTGGGTTGTCCTTGTGATGTGTCATCTTGGTTTGTACAAAGTTTGGAGGTCCAGAAGCACCTTCTTCAGTATGACAATGGCGACAGACTGTGTTCTTGAAGTTCTGGATGAAGAGGAGAAGTTCCAATGAGTAGAGGAAGTGCAGATGTACCTAGTTAATCAGGCAAGCTTGTGAAGGTTCTTGGATCATGTTGAGGTTATGTTGTTAGTCTGCATTGATGGTAGAGCCCAGAATTGAAGATATTCTTCCGGATGAAGTTCTTGCTTAGACTAGCCGACCGGATGAGTTGTTCATCTTGCGAATGTTCTTGTGGTGGCTGACCGGATGTGTTACTCATCTTGCAGATGTTCTTATGGTTGATTGCTGACTTAGATGATTATTCCTAAGTTGATGTCTTGTATAAATAAAGGTTTGTGAGTTCATTTCATAGGGTGTGAAGGAGCGGATGAGAGTGGTATAGCGAAAGAGCAAAGGGCAAAGCAGAAGTATCTTGGGCTTAAATGGAACTGATCTAGACATGGTAAAGATGTCAATCTCCAATTCAAGTTTGTGATTCTTATCACTTTGTAGACAGTGTGTCTCTTGTAGGCAGTGTGCCTCTTTGTAAGCAGTGTGCTCGGGCAGTGAGCCCTAATTGGCATGTGCCATTCATTTTTCTTATTCTTCTAACAGAGAATAATCCTTGGGTTAATCACCCTGTGGTTTTTCCCTTAACCGGGTTTTCCACATCAAAATCTTGGTGTCCAATGTGTTGATGTTTATCTGCTCTTGTGTTTATGCACTATGCTTTCATGGATGGTTAATTGATATGCTATTAACTAACGAAGAAGAATCAAGTGTTTGAAGTAGAAGCAAGTTTTTGTACAACTGATTCACCCCCCCTCTCAGTTGTGTGCCCTAGATCTAACAGGACAATGTAACTACTTCTGCATAGGTTTCAAATACCCTGCCATCTAAGATCTTTTGACATCTAGGCTTATTCCAGATATGAATCATTCAATCTATTATTTCTTAGTTAAAGGCTCTTCCAACTTCCGAGTTGTTTCTTTAAACCTTTTATCAAATTATTTTTTTCCCCATCCTTCTGTATTAACTCCCTCATTTTTCTCACTCCCTCTGTAGGGGTTTCCAGAGTTTCAAAGTTTTCCAAAAATTCCTTGTTGACTTCTTCCCAAGTTTTATCATGCTTAGGGCATGCCTTCCTATACCATTTCAGGGCATCATTCTGCAATGTTCCTATAAAGTCTGACAACTTGGTTTGGTCCCTTGTTATGTCATTTCTATTCCAAATGGATTCTAAAACAAAGATATGCTATGCTGCTTCGGTGGTGTCCTTTCTAGGTTTTCCTTGTTTTTATCTTGCTTGTGCCACGTTTGTGACTCTATGCAGCAGGACAATGTAACTACTTCTGCATAGGTTTCAAATACCCTGCCATCTAAGATCTTTTGACATCTAGGCTTATTCCAGATATGAATCATTCAATCTATTATTTCTTAGTTAAGGGCTCTTCCAACTTGCGAGTAGTTTCTTTAAACCTTTTATCAAATTTTTTTTTCCCCATCCTTCTGTATTAACTCCCTCATTTTTCTCACTCCCTCTGTAGGGGTTTCCAGAGTTTCAAAGTTTTCCAAAAGTTCCTTCTTGACTTCTTCCCAAGTTTTATCATGCTTAGGGCATGCCTTCCTATACCATTTTAGGGCATCATTCTGCAATGTTCCTATAAAGTCTGACAACTTGGTTTGGTCCCTTGTTATGTCATTTCTATTCCAAATGGATTCTAAAACAAAGATATGCTATGCTGCTTCGGTGGTGTCCTTTCTGAACACTAGTAGCTTAATTGGTGAATCCATGGATACTTTCTTTTGTCTTCCGGTACCTTTGGTATCTTGTAGTGGTTTTCTTCCTTACCTTTCTGCTTAGGTTTTTGCCTCTGTACTAAGGTTTTGTTTTACCTTCTCTTATCTCTTTCTAACTTGATATCAAAATAGTCCTTTCCCAATATTTCTTCAAAATCTCTCTTAATTTCTTCCTCTTTTCCTTCCTGCTTATTCACTTGATTGTTATTGTCTTCTTTCAAAAAATTTCTTGTTTGATAGGACTCCTCGGGTGACTCCTGGTCCAGGGGTTATGTCTCTTCATTTTAGGGGATATTTTTCTATTTGTTAATGACATCATGTCATTGGTAGGTGACATTTCACTTAATTGTCTTATAATCCTAGAACTAATCTCATTATATACCACATCTTCTTCCCTTTCTCTTATCTTCATTACACTTCTATTAACCAAGTTATCTAGGTGATTCACATCTAGATTCAAGGGTTGGAGGTGTCTTATGGGATTTAGTAAATGTTCCCATTAATCATCTATCTTGATTTGAATATTAGTAAAGTCGGGTTGAAAATTTAGAGTTTTGTCTACTTGTGGTAGGGCTAGGGTTTGATTAAATTCTTATTCCCATGTTTTTCTTTCCTGATCATAAGTATTAAAACTTCCTCCTAAAATTTTAAGGATTTTTGTAGCCCTATCAATATGTAATGTGATTGATCCTGGATTATTCATATCTTTTATTATTAATTTTGTGGTAGCCCCTATGGTGCGCTCATGCATTCTCTTCTTCTCCTAGATTCTCCTCTCTTGTAACACCCACCTTGGCATGCTTAGCAACGCCCACATTGGTGCACTCATCTAATTGTTCTTTTTTCTCCGCACCCTTCCTTGTGTGTTCTCTCCTTATCTCTTCTACCTTTTCTATCCTTCTATGGTATCTTTCTTAATGTTCCTAAGTCTGTTTATGTATCTCTTCCTTTCTCATTTCTATTCCAATTTGTTTGGTATGAAGAAGGAAAACCACTAGAATGTAAACTAGATCAAACCCTTTTCCATATAACATTCAAGGATAAGGCTAAGCCAAATCACTACCAAATGAAAGTGGACTTAGCTACTGACCTTGTGCTCAAGTTTGCTATAGATGGATCAGATTTAACTTAGTCTTTTCCTCAAACCCTAGGTTAACAATGCATGAAACCCTAGTTCTATAATGATCTATGTATAACAGAGAAAATGTAATAAAAACCTAGAAACTAATTACACAGGGATAATCAGGGAAATGATAGAACATGTCTCAAGAATGCAGAGGTGTCAGAGGATCTCGATGGGACTGCCCAAGTCCTGAGTGAAAAAATCTGCTAGAAGTGTAAACTAGAAAGATGTTTTGAATGATGTCCTGATGCTAAATATGAACTCAAAAAGGGTAGAAGGACATGGTCAGTATCTCCCTAGTCCTTGGTGAGGTAAAACTTTGAAACTATCTCTAGATCTCGAAATCCTGATCTACACTATCTTCTTGTAGCTCTGTATTTTCTAGATCTCACTCTTATAACTTGCACACAAGAAGATAAGAAGGGGTTTGGGGGTTATTGTGTTTAGGGACTTGCCTCAGTTAAATCCTAGGATAGCATTCAAGATTCCCAACACTGTTGATTGATAAAGAGTGTGTGCCCTCATGGGGGCAGAGGCTAAAACAATGATAATATGATAATTCAAATGATGATGAACAAACAATGATATCACCTATGTGATGAACCTTTAGAATGATGAAGATCCTTCAACTCCTAAGGAAGAATAGATGATAACTTCATATTTGCAATAACAACATAAGTCTACTCTAGAATCACAATGAATTCTCTTGCTTGCTTCACTTCAAGATCTCAAGTTATGCCTTTTCCAACCTAGTTGATAGTGAATCTAAAAACAGAATTATATATGATTTCCCGCTCATAATCCTTAATTCAAACCAAAAGAGCCGACAAGAAGAAACCTCTAGAGAGGTGCAAGATGACATGCACTTAAATTAGCTCCAACCTAAAGTGAGGGACCTGGGTGGTACCACCCAGGTCCTTTAGCCTCACTTAAGTCTGGGATAAGTTAAAACAAGGGGCCCATATTCCAATTTTACTTTGGTGTCAGGCAATTTTACATCAAGAGAAACATTTTGAACGTATAATGCAATCAAGGGGACCTAGGATCTAAACAAGCAGGTAAAAAAGACATGTGGCTCCTTTTTACTCCATAGAATTTAGCCCCCACTTTAATGTGTGTATGATCTTATGATTTAGTACACACATTACAGTACGGTTGAAAACACATCAAGCACGTCTTATAATAGAGCCAAAAGCACACCCTAAGTTTAGAAGACCAATTCTAGCCTCGAAGCTTAGGCAAACATAAGAAAACACATGACAAACATGTAAAACATGAAGAAGATAGTAAAGAAGCATGCAATACATGAAGAAGACATGAACGTAGTCATGCAATACACGAAGAAGACATGAATGTAGTCATGCAATACACAAAGTATACATGGAGAGAAGACATGATTAAACAATTATATAACACTAATAGGAGATGGGGGAGCTCATCGCTACACACCACCATCAAAGAACACAAAAGACACAACATGGGGGGAGCTCATCGTTATGTGCAACCACAAAACACGTAAGACACACGGCATGGGGGAAGATCATCACTACGCGCCACCACAAAAATGCAAAACACATGACATGGGGGGAGCTCATTGCTACATGCCACCACAAAACACACATAATATTTGAGTGTCGTAGAGTGTGTCATCGACCCACTATACATCTTATACACATCAAACACAAGCAATAATATGCTTATGAGTGAATAACTTAAGACCTGACCCCGCCTCCCATGAGAGTACTTCTTCAAAAAGGATGTGCAACCACTCAAGGGAATACACAACCCTGACTTCTACAGAAGGGCTTTCAAAAATGAGTCATGCAATCTCCTCAAAGATATACACAACTCCTCTTGCATCATGAAGATGCCTTACAGAAAACAAAAACATACAACCCCGCTTGCATCATGAAGATGCCTTATGGTGAAAAGGAAGCATGCACACAAAGTATACAACCCCACCTGCATCATGGAGACACCTTACAGTGAAAAGGAAGCATGCATAACATACAATTACAAGTATACAACCCCGTCTACATCACAAAGACGTCTTACAATGAAAAGATAGTATACAACACACAAAGTATACAACCCCACCTACATCACGGAGATGCCTTATAGTGAAAAGCTAGTATATGCAACACATTTTATTACAATATCTGAGATATCCAAGAATCTACCACAATATATGCCCCCACCTTAAAGTGGTTTCTCCTGCTTGCCGGTAGTAATCACGTTTAAGGTAAGGTTGAAAACACACGAGGGAACAAGAGCTTTCGCAAAGCCCATGCCCCAAAGTGACATGTGCTTACAATTGTTGAATTGTTCCCAACAATCACAATAGAAACACATCAATATCATTTACTAACAAACAATGAACAACAATATGCATGTATATGAAAGACAATCAAAACAAGATTCATATAGAAAATCTAAGCTAAGATAACAACCAAATCATTTCATGAAACTAATACAGAAATAAGGGAACATATCATTTAAACAAACGAAGGCTATACTTATGGGTCTGGGACCAAGTATAGCCATGAGGTTATACTTCAGGTATCTCAGAACTGAGTGTAGCTACAACGTGAGACAAAACCATTTTAAAATGCATAGAGGTAGATTTAGAGTATTGCAAAGGTTTGTTACAACAATTTCACAACACGATACATAATCACATCATGACATAAAGTGATTCTATTAGTCAAACGTCAATAACAAATCACCTTCGTCTTCATATATGGACTAGGTCTATTTTTTTTATTGTTTAGGGATACATGGTCCTTATCAGAAGTATATATTTGTTGTCATCATCTGTTGACTAGTAGAGCCACAAGTACAACGGAAGAATGAAATCACGAAAAATGAGAGAGCAGACAAAAGTGGCTTAGGGTCACAACATGGGAAGATGCCCCCAAAACACCCTCCACAACTTTATGACCCTAAGGCACCACACACAATAATTGCAACAAGAAAAGTGTAGAAGAATAAAGAAACAAATAGAAGGAATGTCACAACAGAAGCAGTCTCCTTCTATCCTTGACCTTACAAGAGTATCAAGGGTCATCCAAGGAGACCTAAAAAAACATTTAACACTACACAGGGGAACACAACACAACACAAAAGGAGGCCACCCATGAGAGAAACTCAAAGATGTGCTACATCAAGGGTGGTTGAATGAGTGAGAAATACTTACCTGAAATAAAATGCAACCATGCTAGTAGTTGTCCTTGATCAAATCATCTTCTTCCCAATCTTGATATTCATATGAAATAGGTGGTACATAGGGCACTATAGCCCAACTTGAAACTTCTTCCTTTAGCTCTTATTTTGATTCCATTTCTTTTAGTGGGATATTCTCTTTTTGCGGTGACATTTTTCGAGCTAAGGCTTGACAGTTTCTTCTTCGTTCCCTTGCATTTCTATTTCTTCTAGTCTTGTTAGTTATATTTCCCAAGGGAGTTTCTTTGTCCACCATCAAGGGCTTATTATTTTCTACATTCTTCAGCATTTGTGAAGAGGAAGTTGGTACAAAAGTGATTTTATGATTTTGTGATGGATAGCTTCATTCTTGAAGGTTTTCTCCCAATCCTTGTAAGGATGGTGGAGGAGGAACCTCAAAAGAAATTCCTTTTCCTTTCAGTTGAGGTGAATTCTTCATCTCGGGTGGCTTTTCAGTCTCTATTTGTTGGATAGAAGGAACTGTAGCCTCAGAGCACTAAGAGGATCCAGGAGTATTCGTGCCAAATGATAGTTCAGCTATTTTCTTTTCTTTATACTTTTGATATGCCAAGAATAATTGATCTTGTCTTGGTTGATTTGGCTCAATAGGTTGTGGCCAAAAATAATCCAAATTGAAATTTTCGCGAGTGGCTAATGGTTTAAATCTGCTGTGGTGATAACATGCACTCAACCTTTATGAGGGAACTTTAAGCACTTGTGAATAGTAGAAGAAACCACTTTCATGGATTTTAGCAAAGGATGTCCTAATTTCACATGAAAGAGATCCGAGGTGGGAATGATAAAAAATGGTGCTTCTAGGGATTTTTCAATCACCTTAATGCAAAGTGTTATCTTTTTAATTGCCAAAAGAAAATAACCATTATGTGATTTTATCATTATATACGTTGGATCATAAGTATCTTGTGCTATATCGTGCATGTATAAAAATTCTTCTATGATAACATTTGTCATGCAATTGGGATCAATAGGGACTCCTCTTGTAGGATTTCCATTTATTCTTGTTGTTATATAAAGAGGACCATCAATGTCTCGAATAGTGACCTAATGTGGTGTGAAGGATATGATGGGTTCGAGATCCTTCCTTTTCTTGTTAGATCAGGGAGGAGACACACCACCCTTGTTATGATTGGATACCATATATGTGAGACTTTTTTACACCAAGACACTAGTTTGAGGAAGCCGAGTTTTTGAAGCTTTTGTAAAGATCAAAAACACACTAGTGTCACTACAAACGAAGTGATCATGATGTTAAAAGTGCTACACAAAAAGGCAATATAGAGAACTTCTTGCAAAGAAATGTGAAAGAGATGTCCAAACTTTTTATGTTAAAATACACAATGTGTAATTGCAAAAGTATGAATTTTCAAATTAAGGATGTGAGATGATACTAAATTTTCAAATGAATAATGAGAAATGTGTAATAAATCAATGTAAGGTCTAATTTGTATAATCAACAAGATGCAAATGTTCAAAGCTACAGGCTCACCAAAATGTTTGGTATGAAAAAGGAGATTAATAACCACTAGAATGTAAACTAGATCAAACTCTTTTCTATATAACATTCAAGGACAAGGCCGTGCCAAATCACTACTAGATGAAAGTGGACTTAGCTGCTAACCTTGTGCTCAAGTATGCTATAGATGGATTAGATTTAACTTAGTCTTTTCCTCAAACCCTAGGTTAACAATGCATGAAACCCTAGTTCTACAATGGTCTACTTATAATAGAAAAAATGTAATAAAAACCTAGAAACTAATGCACAGGGCTAATCAGGGAAGTGATGTAACTTGTCTCCAGAAAGCAGAGGTGTTGGAGGACCTCGGTGGGACCGGTCAAGTCCTGAATGAAATAATCTTCCAGAAGTTTAAATTGGAAACATATGCTGAATGATGTCCTAATGCCAAATCTGAACTCAGAAAGGGCAGAAGGACATGGGTAGTACCACCCAATTCCTTGGTGAAGGAAAACTCTGAAACTATCTCTAGATCCCAAAACCATGATCTGCACTCTGTATTTTCCAGATCTCTCCTGTAACCTACACACAAGAAGATAAGAAGGGGTTTGGGGGTTATGGTGTTTAGGGACTTGCCTCAATCAAATCCCAGGATAACATTCAATCTTCCCAATGTCATTGATTGATAAAGAGTGCGTGCTCTCATGGGGAATAGAGGCTGAAACAATGATAATATGATAATTCAAATGATGATGAACAAACAATGATATCACCTATGTGATGAACCCGTAGAATGATGAAGATCCTTCAACTCCTAAGGAAGAATAGATGATAACTTCATATCTGCAAGAACAACACCATAAAAACACAAATCTACTCTAGAATCACAATGAATGTTCTTTCTTGCTTCACTTCAAGATCAAAAGTTATGTCTTTTCCAACCTAGTGGATAATGAATCTAAAAACACACTTATATATGTTTTCTCGCTCATAATCGTTAATTCAAACCAAAAGAGCCAACAAGGAGAAATCTCTAGAAAGGTGTCAAGCTAACATGCACTTAAATTATTCCCAACCTAAAGTGAGGGACTTGGGTGGTACCGCCCTGGTCTATTAGCCTCACTTAAGTCTAGGATAATTTAAAACAAGGGGCCCATATTCTAATTTTACTTTGGTGTTAGGTAATTTTGCATCGGGAGAAACATTTTGAATGTATCTACAATCAAGGGGACCTAGGAGCTAAACAAGGAGGTAAAAAGATATGTGGATACTTTTTCATCCATAACACGGTTAGTATAATATCACTGATCTCCCTTAATCTTTTGTTATCCCCTTTTATCATGGATGTTTTAGATTTGGTATTACATTAATCCTTATGTATCTCATGGTTGGCTTAACTTGAAGAGTTATATCTTTTCAAGGATCTTTTCATAGCCTCTCCTTTACCATTTGTCATCCTCTTAAGTGTGAGCCCTCCTCTCACAAGGGTAGGAACCTAAGAGAATGCTCTGCAGATTATAATTTTTTTCTGTTACTTTAGTTTTCTCCTTTTCTACTACTCCGCACTTTTCCTTTTTATTGTTTCATCCTCCCTATTCTTCATTGTACTTTTTCAAGGTCCTGGAAATGAAACCAAATGTTTGCAGAAGACAATATTACCAATAGATCCTACTGCAGTGGTATGCAGAGGATAGAGCCGACATGCAAAGTAGCATTTTAGGAAAAGGCACATCTCTGTGTAATATATATAGGGTATAGTACATGTACATGCAAATGTAAGAGAGAGAAAGTGAGAATATTTATAAAAGAGAGTGTAAGGAAGCATAAGAGTGTAAAAGGGTAGAGACTAAGCCTTGCCAGTATGTGTATGTAATTCCAAAAGTATATATATAAAGGAGATATAAGGGTTCTTCTATGTTTATGTGTATATTATGAATGCTTATATGTGATATATGTGTGTTGCATGTTAATTTTCAAGACAATTTCTTTAATATTCTCTCACTATATGACCAGGGTATAAACTAACTTTAGAGATCTGACTAAAGACCAGATCTCTGAAAGGAAGCTAGGTGTGCAGAAATTGCTTCCTACAGTAATCTAATGAGGAGAGAAGAGTGAAAATTCTTTTCAACCTTTACAATTATAGAGTTATTAATCCAATAACAGAGATATTGCAGCAATACACAACACAAGAATGTAAGATAAAAGAAGAGAGAGACAAGATATAACATGGGGAAAACCCTTATGGGTGAAAAACCCCACTCCAAAACACAGCTCAAATGTATTATCTAAACAATGAGGTTTACAATACAGTTACAGAGCCAATGCTCTTGTAGGAGTCTTTGACACTCGTATCTGGAGATAATCTAGTAGCATAATAGTACCTATCAATCACATAATACATCTCCTCTCAAAGCACCTGCTTAAATAGATGTTTATAAGGCAAAAATAAGCTTTCCTTGAGATGGGTGTCCAACATGGCCTCAGGGCCCAAAACCCACACTTAAGGACACTTGTCATAACATCCCATCCCAAAATGGTCACCTATTCCCAAGTTGGGCAATGACAGATGCTCTTACGACTCTTACGATCGTCATAGAATCTATCATACTGACATATCTTACAGCTATAAGAGAATCTATCATACACTGACTAAAAATAGCATATTCTCTTACAACATGTCATAACCCTCCTTGGGGCACTCAAAGATACCTTCTTTCAAGATGCCTTGTGACACATGTCTTCACCTATCATAGTATCTTCTATTCCTGACTCTTACGTGTCATAGATTCTGTCATAGGAATCTATCATAATCGTTTCGGTCAAAATTCCCTTACACACTATTCAAAGTGCTGACACATGGCAAAATACCTCTACCACTAAGTGGGATGCCTATCTCCTCATGTGAGGACAAAATTTACATGTGGTCACCTTCCACGTAGGATGAGACATCATTGTGCCAACTCCCACAAGATGACAAAACAGGATTTGCATCCTAATTACATAATAGGCAATAAATAAATACATATAATAAATAAATGCAAGGAATTACCAAGGTAGAGACACCTTAATTCCCAACATTCTCCCACTTGTTGAACACCTTGTAAGAGCCAATAGAAATAACAAGATTTAACTGCTATAGGCCGAGAGGCCCATAGACTTTGAACACCATCTGAACTTCTTTGTGCCCTCTAGTTTTGTCAATGCATCCGCAACATTATTCAAAGTGTCTACCTTCTCCAAATTCACCTTCCCATCCTCTACCATGTCTCACACGAAGTGAAACTGTACATCAATATGCTTTGTTTTGGCATGGAAAGTTGGATTCTTTGCTAGGCAAATCGCACTCTGACTATTACAACAAATCGTAATCTATCCTGCATCAACACCAATATCTGAACACAATCTCTTAATCCAAATGGCTTCCTTGCAAGCATGAGTTTCTACAATATACTCAACTTCTGTCATGGACAAAGCAACCACAAGTTGCGGCTTACTCATCCAACTAATTACACCACCAAACACAGTAAACATGTAAGCACTGGTGGATCTCCTGCTGTCAATGTCACCCACCCAATCAGAATCCATGAATCCACAAATACAAATTGAATGCGGAGGTCCTATAGAATTACCATGATAGCATATGGAATACTTGGAAGTACCCCTCAAATATCTGAACACTCACTTTACTGCATCCCAATGTACCCGTCTAGGATTAGCCATAAATCAATTGACTCCCACTACTTGGGCAATGTCTGGTCTTGTGCAAACCATGGCATACATCAAACTGCCAACAACACTAGCGTAAGGTACTCTGCTTGTGTCCTCCACCTCACTAGGAGATTTTTGACAATCATTAATAAACAACTTTGTCCCCAAAGAAACAGGAACACACAATGGTCTACAATCCATCATGTTGAACCTATCCAACACGGTCTTCACATACTTACTCTGGCTTAACCAAAGTTTTTTGTTAGCTCTGTCTTTTCTAATTTCCATTCCTAGAATGTACCTGGTTGCCCCTAGATTTTTCATCTCAAATTGTGCTGACAAATGAGACATCAAATTAGAAATCATATTCTTACCATTCCCAATTAACAACATATCATCAACATACAATGCAATAATGAGAATGCGATCATTGTCAAATTTATAATACACACGATGATCTAATTTTGATCTCAGAAATCCAACCGACAACACAAAGGCATCAAACTTCAAGTACCACATCCTAGGAGACTGCTTAAAACCATACAAAGACTTTTTCAACTTGCAAACCAAATTTTATTTACCTTTCTCTATGTAATGCTCTGGTTGTGACATGTAAATCTCTTCCTCCAAATCACCATGAAGGAAAGTTGTTTTCACATCCATCTACTCCACCTCTAAGTCATAAGCTACTGCAAGAGATAACAAGAACTGAATAGATGTTAGCTTTGCAACAGGAGAGAAAATTTCACCATAATCAATTCCCTCCACTTGTGAGTACCCCTTTGCATCCAATCTGGCCTTGTACTTTTCAACACTGCCATCTACACCAAATTTCTTCTTGAACACCCATTTGCATCCAATAGGTTTCCGTCTTTAAGGCAAAGGCACCAAGTCCCATGTTTTATTCTTCTCCAAAGAAGCCATTTCATCTTTCATGGCCTCCTTCTAGGAACCTGCATCTTTCATGCCCATAGCCTCTGTCACAGTTTTAGGCTCATCAGTGTTAGTAAGCAAGGCAAAAGCACAACTAAAATCAAGCAATGAATAACCAAACCTATCAGGTTGTTTTCTTGTTCATGTAGACCTCCTCAATGGATGAGGTTGAGGTTCTGCTTCTTCTTCTGAGCTTCCAAAGGTGCTAGAGCTCTCCTCATCATCAAGTCTCACAGGGTCTGTCAGTTCAGTCTTCTCAGGGGTAGAAGGAAACTAAACCACATCCTCTTTCTTTTCTGTCTGTTTTGGCTATAGAACAATGGAAGAAGGTGTTAACTCTCTGAAAATAACACTTCTACTATACAACACTTTTTCAACCACAAGATCCTAAAGCTTGTATCCTCTCACACCAACACCATAGCCAATGAAAATACACTTAACAGCCTTGTTCTCCAATTTAGATCATTTCTCCCTAGGCACATGTGCATATGCCTCACAACCAAAAACATGAATATGTCTAACTGAAGGCTTCTTACCAGACCACACCTCCATTGGTGTCTTACCAACAAAAGTTGATGTAGGAGACCTGTTTACTAGGTAGCAAGCAGTGGCTACAGCTTCAACCCAAAACTTTTGTTTGAGGCTTGCTCCACTAAGCATACTCCTAGCCTTCTCCATCAGTGTCTTGTTCATCCTCTTTGCAACTCCATTTTGCTGCGGGGTGTATGGAGTTGTCTTATGTATTTCAATCCCTTGCTCTTTACAGAACTTATCAAACTCTGCCAAACGAAACTCACCACAGTTGTTAGTCCTCAAACACTTAATCTTTTTACTAGTCTGATTCTCAACAAAAGCTTTAAACTCTTTGAACTGACTAAAGACTTTAGTCTTGCTTCTGAGAAAATAAATCCAGGTCCTTCTACTGTAATCATCTATGAAAGATACAAAATATACAGATTTGGAAATCAAAGGAACACTAATAGGACCAAACACATCAAAATGAATAAGATCCAATACACCAAAAGACTTGTGAGAACTAGAGTAAAACTAAACACGGTTTTGCTTTCCATATATACAATGTTCGCAAAATTCAAACTCGAGATTACAATCATTTAACCCCTCAATGAGGTTTTTATTTTTCAGGGTTCTAAGACCCTTCTCACCGATGTGACCAAATCTCATATCCCATAACATTATCTTTTCAGCAGGAAGCTTAACTTCCAAAGCATGAGCACCCTTAGGTACCCAAGATGCACTACCATCAGAATTTGTTACAATAGATTTCTTCACTGCTGGTTCAGATGGTGGGGATGAAGTGACTGCAGCTCTTTTCTTTGAGTTAGAAGAAATATTGCACTATGAATTGCATGCCTCTAGCTAAAACAGAGTACCTCTCTAAGTACGCTTCGCAAGCACCATAGATCCTCTAGTCATCTTGCATCCATCCTTTGAAAAGACCACCTACACACCGGCATCATTCAATATACTTACAAAAAGCAGGTTTTGTGTCAAGCCTAGGATGTGCATAACCCCAGTGATCCCCTTCACTCATCCATTAGGGAATCAGATTGAGACTCTTCCATGACCAACAATCTTTAGATGAGAATCATCACCCAGGTACACTCTTCCACCATCGAACTCTTCATACTTCATGAACCAACTTCGATGCGAGGTCATGTGGAAAGATGCACCAGAATCAATTAACCACACATCATCAGATGCATGGGTGACCAGGGCTGCGATGAAGGCATCACCATCATCTTGTGACTCATCATAATCTAAATCTGGGACATTCTTTTTCTTCTTTTTCTTTTCCTCTTTGCATTCCTTTCAGCAATGCCTAGTTTTTCCACAGTTCCAACAAAGAGCCTTGGGTTTTCCAGGAGATTTCTATCTCCCACGGGATTTGGATCTACCCTTCTCATCTTTCTTGTCCTTCTTTTTCCCTTTCTCCTTGGGTCTTCCATGAACCGCAAGAGCCTCTTTGGTTTCTTCATAAGACTTTCTCCACATCTCTTTGGATAACAACAAAGATACCACTTCATCCATTTTGAAAGTGGATGTGGTGCTCCCAATATCCACAACAAGATGATCCCATGAGTTCGGCAAAGAACAAAGCAAGGTCATACAACGATTCTCCTCCTCAATCTTCACACCAACAAAGGTCAACTGTGCAACTAACATGTTGAAAGCATTCAAGTGATCTGCAACAGATCCTCCATCCTCCATCCTTATAGAATACAACTTCTTTCTCAAAAAAAGCTTGTTCACCAGGGATTTAGCCTGATAAACATCTCCCAGTTTCTTCCAAAGGTCTTTCGTGGTCTTCTCCTCATGGACATTTAACAAGACAAAATCAACTAGACTGAGTCTTATGAGACCCTTAGCCTTCTGATCTTTGAGATCCCAATCAGCTTGTGCCATTGTAGTTGGTTTTACACCGGATATGGTTTCCCATAGGTCTCGATCAACAAGCATGTCTTCCATCTTAAGTTTCCATACTCAAAATTTGTGCCATTGAATTTATCCACCTCTAATCTTCCGAATGTGCCTACTATCTCTTTTCCTACAACAAGATTATAGAATACTCTACACAAATTCTCACTCAATCTAAGATCATCTCAAAAAACCCCTACCCAACAACTAGGACCAAAGGTGATCAAGCTCTGATACCAACTGAAAGGAAGCTAGGTGTGCAGAAATTGCTTCCTACAGTAATCTAATGAGGATAGAAGAGTGTAAATTCTTTTCAACCTTTACAATTACAAAGTTATTAATCTAATAACAGATATATTGCAGCAATACACAACACAAAAATGTAAGATAGAAGAAGAGAGAGACAAGATATAATGTGGGGAAAACCCTTACAGGTGAAAAACCCCACACTCCAAAACACAACTCATATGTATTATCTAAACAATGAGGTTTACAATATAGTTACAGAGCCAATGCTCTTGTAGGAGACTTTGACACTCATATCTGGAGATAATCCAATAGTATAACAGTACCTGTCAATCACATAATACATCTCCTCTTAAAGCACTTGCTTAAATCAAAGTTTACAAGGAAAAAATGAGTTTTCCTTGAGATGGGCGTCCAACATGGCCTCATGGCCCAAAACTCATGCCTAAGGACACTTGTCATAACATCCCATCCCAAAATGGTCACCTATTCCCAAGTTGGGCAATGACAGATGCTCTTACGACTCTTATGATCATCATAGAATCCATCATATTGACATATGTTACAGTTGTAAGAGAATCTTTCATACACTGACTAAAAATAGCATATTCTTTTACAACATGTCATAACCCTCCTTGGGGCACCCAAAGATGCCTTTTTCTAAGATGCCTTGTGACACATGTCTTCACCTATCATAGTATCTTCTATTTCTCACTCTTACACGTCATAGATTCTGTCATAGGAATATGTCATAACCGTTTCCATCAAAATTCCCTTACATACTATTCAAAGTTCTGACACATGGAAAAATACCTCTACCACTAAGTGGGACGCCTATCTCCTCATGTGAGGACAAAATTTACGTGTGGTCACCTTCCACATAGGATGACACATCACCGTGCCAACTCCCACAAGATGACAAAACATGATTTGCATCCTAATTACTTAATAGGCAAAAATAAATACAAACAATAAATAAATGCAAGGAATTACCAAGGTTGAGACACCTTAATTCCCAACAATCTTCAGATTGGTTCCTCCCCATTTCTTGCCAACATTTGGTTCCGTTTCTGAGACCCTGGAAAAGGATAGTGAAGAATGGAGAGGATGAAATAGTAAAAAGGAAAAGTGTGGAGTAGTGGAAAAGGAGAAAACTAAAGTAACAAAAAAATTATGATTTGCATAGCATTCTCTTAGGTTCCTACTCTTGGGAGAGGTAGGAAGACATTTAATGGGATGACAAATGGAAAATGGAAGGATCTAAAAAGATCCTTTAAAAGATGTAACTCTTCAAGTCGAGCCAACCATAGGATACATAAGGATTAATGTAATTCTAAATCTAACACACCCATGAAAAAAGGAGATAACAAAAGAATAAGGGAGATCAGTGAAATTATACTAACCAGAATGAAAATTAGTAAGGAAGAGATAGAAATAGACTCAAGAACATCAAGAAATATATTGTAGAAGGATAGAAAAGGTAGAAGAGATAAGGAGAGAATGCACAATGAAGGGTGCAGAGAATAAAGAACAGTTAGATGAGCACGCCAATGTGGGTCTTGTTGAGCGCACCAAGGTGGGTGCTGCCAGAGAGGAGAATATAGGAGAAGAGAGAATGGATGAGTGCACCATAGAGGTTGCCGTAGAATTGATAATAAAAGATATGAATAATCCAGGATCAATCACAATACATATTGACAAGGCTACATAAATCCTTAAAAGTTTAGGAGGAAGGTTTAATGCTTATGATCAAGCAAGAAGAACATGGGAAGCAAAATTTAAACAAACCCTAGCCGTACTGCAAGTAGGAAAAAACCCTAAATGTTCAAGCTAACTTTGCTAATATTCAAATTGGGATAGATGAACAATGGGAACATTTACTAAATCCCATAAGACACCTCCAACCCTTGAATCTAGATGTGGATTACCTAGATAATGTGGTTAATAGAAGTGTGATGAAGATTGTTGGGAAAATGTGTCTCAACCTTGCAATTATATAAGGTTTATTGTTGATACAATATATATTTATATATATTTCCTAGTTACACCGATAGGTGTAATATACAATGGGAGCATGAGGTGGAGTGGGATACGTGTTAACATTCTTTTGTTAACAAGATTTGTTAAATGGCCGACATACATTAAATTAACGATATATTGTAAATATAGACCGCCCATTATTAGGTTTAGATCTAATGGTAGATATTTTGTTGGCTTGTCTTGCCCTAGAAGGTAACCCTATTTTATGAGGGTGTTGTATTACAGCTGCGGTATTGTGATGTATTCTAAGAGTATGATAGCAGACTGTTGTCTCTGGATCTCTGATGGTGATACTCCTATGAGAAGCTTTCTCTGCAAGTATATTGTAATCTTTGTGATTTCTAAATAATATATTGGGTGGCTTTTGGAATGTGGGGTTTTTCTCCCAGAAGGGTTTTCCACATGTAAATCACTGTGTTGTGGTATGCATTATATTTATTTTTATTTCTATTTAAGTTTCTGTAACTGTTAAAGATCTATAAATTTTTGCATTATCCTCCTCTCAATATTAGTGTAGGAAGTTGTTTTGCCACCTTAGCTTCCTTACAAGTGGTATCGAAGCCTGATCACCTTTGGTTTCAATTGTGGCTTGTTGGGTTTTTTGAACTAATCCATATTTGAGTGGGAGCTTGTGCAAAAGACACTTTGTGATCATATTGCAAGGATTTTCAGATGACAAGTTCATTAGGGAGAATAGAGGTGGATAAATTTTCTAGAAATAATTTTGAAATGTGGAAGCTGAAGATGGAGGATTTGTTGATAGATCGAGATCTGTGGGATGTTGTTGATGAGAAGGTTTCAAGGCCTGTAAATCCTACTTTGGCTGCTCAATATGATGTTATGGACCGTAAAGCCAAGGGTCTAATCAGATTGTGTTTGGAAAACTCTATTTTAATCAATGTCCATGAAGAGACCTCTGCACAAAAACTATGGAAGAAGTTTGGTGAGATGTATCAAGCCAAATATTTAGTGAACAAGATTTTCTTGAGGAAGAAATTATATTCCTTGAGAATGGAAGAGGGTGGACGAATTATAGACCACCTAAAAGCATTCAATATGTTGGTGGCTCAATTGGCATCAGTTGGTGTCAAAATGGATGAGGAGGAGAAATGTTAGATATTTCTTTGTTCTTTGCCTGATTTATGGGATTCTCTTGTTATGGCTATTGGGAGTACTTCTGTTATATTGAAGACTAAAGATGTGGTGGGTTCTTTTCTTTCTGAAGATATGAGGAAGGTATCCATCAGTGCCAAGGAGGCCCTAAATGTTCATGGAAGACCTAAGGAAAAAGGCAAGAAGAATGAGAAGCGTGATAAATCCAAGTCCAAGGGGAGATCCAAATATCCTGGAAAGTCCAAATTTATTTGCTAGAACTGTGGTAAGATTGGACATATTCGTAAGGAATGCAAAGAAGAAAAGAAGATGAAAAAGAAGATATTTGATCCTGATTCTGAGTCTAAGAAGGAATATGGTGATGCATTCATTGCATCTTTGCCAACTTGTGCAGGTAATGATGTATGGTTAATTGACTCAGGTGCATCTTTCCATATGACCTTTAATAGAGATTGGTTTTCTAAATATGAAGAATTTGATGGAGGTAAGGTGTACTTGGGTGATGATTCTTATTTAAATATTGTTGGTCGTGGTAAAGTTAGAATCATGTTTCCTAATGATAGGATAAAAAGGATTAATGGTGTGTTGCATATCCCTAGATTAGAATGAAATTTGTTGTATGTGAACAAACTAATAGATGCAGGTGTGCAGGTAGTATTTTCTAATGCAAGATGCAAGATGCAAGATGGTTAGAGGAACTATGGTGATTGCTAGAGGGGTTAGATATGGCACATTATATACGCTTGATGCATGCACTATTGAGTGCAATAGTACTTATGTGAAAAGCAAATCTGTGGAAGAGGTGAGGGTTTCATCTTCAATAGATGGTCATGGCTTTTGGGTACCCAAGGGTGCTCTTTCTTCTAAATCAAAGTTACCTATAGAGAAAACTATGTTATGGCACCAGAGAATTGGCCACATTGGAGAAAAAGGTCTAAGGACCTTGAAAAATAAAAACCTTGTTGAAGGGTTGTCTGATTGTAATCTTGAGTTTGATTTATGTGAACATTGCATTTATGGAAAACAAAATCACATTTAGTTTTACTCGAGTTCTCATAAATCTTGTGGTGTATTGGATCTTATTCATTCTGATGTGTTTGGTCTTGTAGATCTTCCTTCAATTGGAAAATCCACATATTATGTTTCATTTATTGATGACTATAGTAGAAGAACATGGGTATACTTTCTAAAGAGTAAATCTGAAGTTTTTAGTCAATTTAAATAATTTAATGCAATGGTTGAGTTGTAGATTGGAAAGAAAATAAAATGTCTGAGGATTGATAATGGTGGTGAATTTTCCTCTAATGATTTTGATAGATTTTTTAAAGATTGTGGTATTTATTGACACAAGACAACTCCCTATTCTCCACAAAAGAATGGAGTTGCAGAAAGAATGAACAGGACACTAATGAAGAAGGCTTGGAGTATGTTGAGTGGTGCTAGTCTAGAACAAAGGTTTTGGGCTAAAGTTGTTGCCACTGCTTGTTATCTAATTAACAAGTCTCCTACATCAACTCCTATTGATAAAATGCCTATAGAGGCATGGTCGGGTCACAAGCCTTCATTAAGACATCTTAGAGTTTTTGGTTGTGAGGCATATGCACATGTACCAAAGGAGAAGCGAAAAAATTTGGAGAACAAGGCTATGAAATGTATCTTCATCAAATATAGTTATGGTGTGAAAGGATACAAGCTTTGGGATCTTGTTGCATAGAATGTAATATATAGTAGAAGTGCTATTTATAGAGAAACTAAGCCTTCTTTTGTTACATTGCAGCCAGAAAGAACAAAGTAAATAGGAAGATGTGATTCAATTTCCTTCTACACCTAAGAAAGTTGAATCGAGGTCCATGGATAGACAAGAACTTGAGGAGAGCTCATCTAGCTCTGAATCTTTAGAAGAGGAGGAAGAACCTCCAACTCATTTGTTTGTAGGTCTACAAGGTATACACATCCACCTGAAAGGTATTCACCTAATGATTGGAGAAGTATTTTTGCTTTGAATACTAACATGGATGAACCTAGATCTATAGAAGAGGCATTAGATATGAATGATATAGAATCTTGGAAGATTGTTATGGATGAAGAAATGACATCTTTGAAAAAGAATGATACATGGGATCTTGTACCATTGCCTGAAGGATGAAAACTTGTTGGTTGCAAATGGGTGTTTAAGAAAAAGATTGGTTCAGATGGAGGTATTGTGAAGTACAAAGCAAGGTTGGTTTCAAAAGGTTACTCTCAAGTTGAGGGTGTTGATTATGGTGAGATATTTCTCCTATTGTAAAAATGACATCCATTAGATTTTTACTTTCTATTGTTGTTGCTTATGATTTAGAGGTTGAGAAAATGGATGTGAAAACTTCTTTCCTTCATGGTGACTTGGAGGAGGATATTTATATGACACAGCTAGAGCACTACATGATGAAAGGTAAAGGTAATTTAGTTTACAAATTGAAGAAATATTTGTATGGCCTAAAACAGAGTTCTAGGATGTGGTACCATAAATTTGATACATGTGTGTTGAGTTTGGGATTTGAGCATTCTAAATCAGATCATTATGTTTATTATAAAATTGATGGTGATCATTTCATGTTTATTGCATTATATGTTGATGATATGTTATTTATTGGTAAAGGGAAAAGTATGATTTTAGAACTAAAAAATCAACTTGCTGCTAAACACATTCTTGGGATGGAAATTAGAAGAGATAGAGTGAACAGAAAGCTATGGCCTAGCCAAAGTAAGTATGTCAATTCAATTTTACAGAGGTTTAACATGCAAGACTGTAGACCATTGTGTGTTCCCTTTTCAGTTGGAACAAAGTTATCTATTTCAGATTGTCCAACATCTCCATTAGAGATGGAAGAGATGAGCAGAGTGCCTTACCAGAGAGCAGTTAGAAGTTTGATGTATGCTATGGTTTGTACTAGACCAAACATTGCCCAAGTAGTGGGAGTTCTTTCCAAATATATGTCCAATCCTAGTAGAGTTCATTGGGATGCAGTTAAAAGATTCTTCAGATATTTGCACGGTACCTCAGAGTTTTCCTTGTGTTATCATAGTAATTTGACTGAAGATGATATTTCCCCTGATATTCAAGGTTATGTGGATTTAGAGTGGGTAGGTGATATTGATAGTAGAGGATCCACCAATGCTTATGTGTTCACATTATTTGGTGGTGCAATTAGTTGGATGAGTAAGTGATGGGCTGTGGTTTCTTTGTCCACTACTGAAGCTGAGTATATGGTAGCTACTCATGCTTTCAAAGAAGCCATTTGGCTTAAGAGACTATGTTCAAATATTAGAATAAAACAAGGTGCAATGATAATTTATTGCAGCAGTAAGAGTGCGATCTGTCTAGCTAATAACCCAACATTTCATGCTAGGACCAAGCACATTGATGTACAATATCATTTTGTTACAGATATGGTTGAAAATGGTAGGGTGAAGCTAGTTAAGGTAGAAACTTTGAGGAATATTGTTATTGATTCTTTAACTAAGCCTGTGAGCACAGAAAAGTTCAAATGGTGTTAAGAGACTATGGGCCTTTTGGCCCCTAGCAATTAAGAGATGATGTTTACTCCCTCTCGTTGCTTTCACAAGGTGTTTGACAAGTGGGAGATTTGTTGAGAACATGTGTCTCAACCTTGCAATTATATAAGGTTTATTGTTGATAGGATATATATATTTCCTAGTTACACCGATAGGTGTAATATACAATGGGAGCATGGGGTAGAGTGGGATGCGTGTTAACATTTTTTTGTTAACAAAAACTATTAAATGGCCAGCATACATTCAATTAATGATATATTGTAAATTTGGAACATTCATTATTAGGTTTTAGATCTGATGGTACATATTTTGTTGGCTTGTCTTGCCCTAGAAGGTAACCCTATTTTATGAGGGCGATGTATTACGACTGCAATATTGTGATGTATTCAAAGAGTCTGATAGCGCTCATGTTGTCTTTGGATCTCTAGTGGTGATACTCCTGTGAGAAGCTTTCTCTGGAAGTATATTGTAATCTTTGCAATTTCTAAATAATATATTGGGCAGCTTTTGGAGTGTGGGTTTTTTCTCCTGAAAGGGTTTTCCCCACGTAAATCATTATGTTGTGGTATGCATGATATTTATGTTTATTTTTGTTTAAGTTTCTGTAATTGTTAAAAATCTATAAAGTTTTGCAAGATACTCCTCTCAAGATTAGTGTAGGAAGTTGTTCCGCTACCTTAGCTTCCTTACAAAGATAAAAGAAAGGGAAGAAGATGCGGTATATGATGAGATTAGTTCTGGGAGTATAAGACAATTAAGTGAAACATCACCTACCATTGACATGATGTCTTTAACAAATGGAAAATTATTCCCTAAAATGAAGAGACACTTTGAAGAGGCACAACCCTTGGACTAGGAGTCACCCCAGGTGCCCTATAAAACAAGAAAAATTTTAGAAGAAGACAATAACAATCAAGTGAATAAGAAGGAAGGAAAAGAGGAAGAAATTAAGAGATTTTGAAGAAATATTGGGAAATGACTATTTTGATATCAAGTTACAAAGAGATAAGGGAAGGGAAAACAAAAACCTAGTACAGAGGCAAAAACCTAAGTAGAAAGGTAAGGAAGAAAACCATCAGAAGACACCAAAGGTTATGAAAAGATAAAAGAAAGTATCCATGGATTCACCAATTAAGCTACCAATGTTCGAAAAGGACACCACCCAAGCAACAAAACATATCTTTGTTTTAGAATCAATTTGGAATAGAAATGACATAAAAATGGACCAAACCAAGTTGTTTGACTTTATAGGAACATTGTGGAATGATGGCCTGAAATGGTATAGAAAGGCATGCCCTTGTCATGTCTCATTTTTATGAACAATATTATCATTCTAGTTTAGTGAACAATTATTGTGACCAATTTTACTTTAAGTGATTTTACATGTGTGGAGGTAATTATTATGAGTTATATTGATAAAAATTGGAAATTGTTTAAAATATTGAATATTGATGCAATGATTTGCTTCAGCTTTGTTTTGGAGACACTAACCTATTGACATCAAGTTAAGTGCAAGTCAATGTAGGTACTCATCGAAGACGAGAGCATGGTTGAGGTAGAAATGATCTAGCCACTTGGCAAGAACTGATGGATGGATTACTCTGATGCAATCACACACATCACATAGTTGCATATGCATTATTGAATGACTTTAATTGCATTAATGTGTGATTTTTAATCATTTTGAATGCATGATGTGATTACTTTAATTTAATATCTTTTTTGAAATATATTCAAATGATGTATTGTGTGTTAGTTTAATAAATAATAAAATATTGTTTATAAGATGTTTGGAAGACAATATTTGAAATAAATTTAAATAATTATATTATATTAAAACATGTGTACTTTTGTATTATTTTATTACTTCTTGAATTATCAAAATAATAGTATTTTAGTAAAATAGTTTAAATAATATTAAAAATAGTGTTATTATATTTAGATGAGTAAACAAAAGAATTAAAAGAATTATTATTGTCATTTATTTGACAGTAAACTAAATAAAATTAGATATTAATTATTGTAAATAGATTATTGAGTCTTTTGATTGGTGGAGAATGCATGCAAACTGAAATATAACTTCAGTTTTTAAAACCTAAATTCTGATCGCTAAAAATAAGTGAGGGAAATTGAATAAAAGAAGGCAGATCAATTGTTGAGGAGATATCCACGATTGTAGAGGAGATAACTTGATTTCTTGAGTGACAAGAAGGAGGACAAGAAGGTAGTGACTGCAAACTGCAAAAATTCTTCATCAAATCAATGACTTTATCTAGGTTTTTATCTCATGTTTGTGGAAATTGAAATCATGGTTTTAAAGTTGTAAATTATAAGTTTTCAGGCATTGAATGTTATGCTTCAGTCAAAATCTCTATCTTGTCTGAGCCATTCTCCTTACCTAGTCGTCGACCTTCATAATCATTGGGCTGTTCATTTTATTTTTCTTCATGGTAGCAGTCTTCTTTGGCCGCCTGTATCTTTTCCTGGTTGATTCCTTGTCAGGGTCGTCGCTATTCTTGAAACTGGCCACTCCATTTATCCTGGCCACCTATGTTTTGTTGACCGTCAACTTTCCTTGTGACTGACTTGCTAAGTAATTAGGCGATCTGAGCAGAATGACCTCATCTTGGACTAATTTCTTCTTTGGCTAAGTCGATCTATGTTTCTTCCCTGGCCACTTACCTTAGACAGTCATCGTTCATTCCTATTTTATTTGTCTAAAACTGTCTAAGACAGAGATGATAACCTTTAATTGCATTTTGTTTAAATTGATTGAAAACTATTACAACCTACAAATCATTGTTAGAATTCTCATTGATAAACATTGTATGACTGATTTTCTTGTATGTTGGCTGAAAACAATGATAGAAGTGGAAATCGACCTCTAGATAATGAAATTCAAACTCTTAAATAGATTGAAAACCATTGCATTCTTACAAACATATTCCTTTATGACTTTTCTGTTTGAAACACTATACTTATGCCATTATCTTGGATGATAGAAACCAGTTCTAAAACCATGTTTATGATTTTATTTTTTATTTTCTACATAGTTCCTATCACCACAGTGACAGCAAGGTTATTAAGGAATTTCATACACATAAATTGCATGTTTAACAAGTTAGTTTCCTGGCACCAGAATGATAATAAGTTAGGAAAACCTGAGAATAAGATTTTTATAGCGTTTTATGGTAGAAACTATATTAAATAGTATCTATGTTCTCTTCCTTTTTTTTAAACTGCAACAATTCCTGTCACAGATATGACAGGAAGACTATTTGACTATTTTTGGGCTTACTACACAATTTTGACAGTAAGTTCTTTTGGTTGAATCGTGAACCTTTTATTTAAAATTAGATAAATGAATTGAAATAGTACCTTCTCTAATTGTTGAAAGAAATTTTCTTGAATATTTATTAGGTAATATGATTGAATTATGGACTTGAAGTTTATGTCAATTAAACAAACTTATAGACTATTTTTAATGTTTTAAAGACCTCCTGTCAAAAAAATGGCAGTAAGGTAAATTGATGTTCTAGAATGACTATTATTGAAGATATTGTGACTGAAATACAAGATTAGAATCTATATCAAATCGATAAACTTATGATTTTGATTGTATGCCTGAAAGATGGTTTATTGCTTGAAAGTGTATTTTTCCTTACTTGATGTTTTGGAAAAGGGATTAGATTGATTTATTGGAAATATTGAATTGGTGATTCTTTACTTATTTTTCTTGCTTCTTGGGGAAAGGAGTAGTTTTTATCTAGGAATGTATTGGGTTACTTTTGGGATGGTGATGTCGAATGTGGGTATATCAAATATGGCTTTTCCTCTTTTCAGGAATTGACCAATTTACTTGAAATGATTAGATCTAATCAGAATAACATTGAAATAGATGTTTATTGTCTAACAAACTTATTTATTATTATCTCTGCCACATCCTATTGTGAGATAATTTTCTTTTCATTACTTAGAATGGCACATTCAAACATCAGGGTTGCATCAGGTGTTCCCTCCTGCAGTTGTTACCAGGTAGCTAGACATTTCGTACAGGGTTGGGTTTCCTTCATTTTAGGAAGGGATCTGGGGAAGTGTAAATACTTCATAGTTGGGTGGAAAAGCACCTGAACCATGTTTCTGTCTCTTGGTTTGCAGGTGGTGGACCACTTGGTTCGTGTAGCTAGAGAGTGTATTGATTTATTTATTATTGATGTACTTGATTATTGTACCTATTTTGGATGTATTATGGCATGATTGTCGAAGGATTTATGTATAATATTTTATAGTGCTTGTTACCTGGTTTAAGCACGTGAATATGTAAGATTTATTGACATTGAGATTCATATTTATGAGATTATCTTTTGTTTGAGATATTGTGATTAAACAAATTAATTACAACTATTATGTTTAAAAGTTGTATTTAAGTGGATTATTTGATTCTTTTTGACTTTGGTTATTACGATGTTGTTTTTAAGTGGATTATTTACTTCATTTATTTTTGAGTTGGTTTAAATGCTTTTACATGATTTGTGAGGCTTTACATTTGGTAGCAGAGCTCTAGGTTTAACATTAGGGCCTTTGTTTTTGGGACTATTGTGCTAAAGTTGCAAACTTGATACAGATTATCCATCATGAATACTAGAAACATTGATCAAGACAAAAAATTAGACATATTCTTGCTCTCGTGATCCAACAGGACGCAAGGTTGAATGCTATTGAACAGGAGATCGGAGGAATTCCTATAGGACAGAATGCTAATGTAAACCCAAGGGTTGAGACACAAAATGAGAACCCAAGGATAGAAGTTCCCGATCCTGAAGTTGGAGCTATTGCTAATAATCAAGAAAAGATAGCATAAGAAGTGGGGTTTTCATTTACTTTTATTTTGGGATTAAAGCCACAGAGTGGAGTTGGGGTAGACATTCCTAACCCACCCATTATGGATGCCACCTTTGAGATAGCAAATTATTGCAAGCAAAGAGATGCTAAGTTTTCAAACAATAAACCACAGAATAATCAGCAAAACTATCAAAAGACTAAAAACCAAGGCAATAGTAGACAGATCAAGAATCTGAAGAGAGGTAATAATTCTCAGGATGGGAATGGTGGAAACAAAAGAGGTGGCAATAACAATAGAAATAACAATCAGAGGGAAAGGGTTGAAGGACCAAGAGCACCTAAGGGTGGATGTTACATCTGTGGAGGAGAGCATTATGAAAATGTATGTCCACATAAAAGAGGAAACAAGAATCAGCAAGGAGCACTGTAGCATTAGATTCATGCCGTAGTGGATAATCGGCAAGCAGAGTTTCAAGCAGCACGTATTCAGTTCTAAGGTAAGCTCTATGGACTACCTATTTCTATTTTAATTAATATTGGTGCCACATAATGTTTTGTTGATTCTAGAGTAGTATCTAAGTTATCTATTAGACCTAGACATATGGAAAACTCTTGGATGGTACAATATGGCAATAGTGCATAAAAGAGGGTAGACTCATGTCTAGCTTGTAGTGAGTTAGAGCTTCCTAGTTTTCAGACACAAGTGAATCTGTATGTAGCACCTTTAGGCTCTTATGATGTAATTCTGGGAATCAACTAGTTAACTGAACATAAGTCTCTAGTAAACTGTGAAGACAAGGTTGTTAGATGTTTGGATGACCTAGGAAACCAAGTGGAAATTAATGGAACAAAGAGACCTTTAGAGATTAGACAAATCTCGGCTATGTAATTGAAGAAAGCCAAAAAGAAAGGATGTGCCATTTATGTTGTCCAAGTAAAGGACCTTGATAAAGAAGAACCAGTGTTCAATGACTATCCAATCCTTAGAGATTTCAGAGATGTATTTTCTGTAGAGTTGACAGAGTTGCCACCAATGAGAGAATTTGACTTCTTGATTGACTTGCTACTAGGGATTGAGCCACAATCTAAGGCACCCTACAGAATGACTACTACAGAGTTGTATGAGCTTAAGGCTTAATTGTAGGATTGTTAAATCAAGGGTTCATTAGACCTAGTGTGTCACCATGGGGCACACCAGTCATCTTTGTAAAGAATAAGGATGGTACCTTGAGATAATGCATTGATTATAGGATGCTTAACAAGGCTACTATAAAGAACAAGTATCCACTTCCAAGAATAGATGAGCTCTTTGATCAGATGAAAGGAGCAACAATGTTCTCGAAGATAGACCTTAGATCCAATTATCACCAATTGCGGATTAAAGATGAGGACATCTCTAAAATAGCTTTTAGGACTCGATATGGTCACTACGAGTTCACAGTAGGGTTGACTAATGCTCTAGCAGCTTTCATGAATTTGATTAATAGTATCTCTAGAGATTGTTTAGATGATTTTGTGTTAAATCACCTTGATGACATATTGATATACTCTAAATCAGTGCAAGAGTATGAAAGGTATTTGAGAATTGTTTTGTAGTGGTTGAGAGAAAGAAAACTTTATGGTAAATTATCTAAGTGTACATTCTTTCAAGATAAAGTGCACTACCTTAGTCATGTGATCTTAGCAAAAGGGATTGCAGTTGATCTTGAGAAGATAAAAGCAATAATGGAATGGCTTGCACCGCAAAGTGTGACAGAAGTTAGAAGTTTTATGGGACTTGTAGGTTACTATAGAAAGTTTGTGGAAGGTTTTTCAACCATAGCAGCACCGATTACCACACTTCAAAAGAAGGGTAAGAAATTTGAATGGACAGAAAGGTGTGGGAAATCTTTCCAAGTGTTAAAGGAAAAGCTCACAACTGCTCCTATCCTAACTGTACTAGATCCTAATGGGAACTTTATAGTTATAACAGATGCTTCAGGGGAAGGATTAGGAGTATTGAAGCAAAATGAGCAAGTGGTGGCGTATGAGTCAAGAAAGTTAGAGCAACATGAGTTCAACTATGCACTACATTATCTTGAGTTAGCTATCATAGTTCATGCACTTCAAATGTGGAGACATTATCTTCTTGGTAAGCCCTTTGAGTTAAAGACAGATCATCTAGGGCTCAAATATATATTTACTCAACCTAACCTTAATGCACGACAGAAAAGATGGTTAGAATTCCTTAGTGAGTATGACTTTAGAATTGAGTATATAAAAGGAAAGGAGAATAGAGTAGCAGATGCTCTTAGTAGGAGAAGACATCTGGTTGCTATTGTTACTATGAGATCCAATTTGAAACAGAAAGTGATTCAGAATCTTCAAGGGGATGAGCATTATGAAAGAGTAAAACAAGATTTGGAAATAAACCCATTAGATCACAAGTTTGATGGTTATGTTATAGAATCAGATGGACTTTTGAGATTTCAGAGAAGGATGTATATTCCTAACTCAGTAGAGTTGAGGAAGTTAGTCCTTGAAGAGATTCACAATGCATCTTATTCAGGTCACCCTGGAGTGACAAAGATGGTCGAAGGTTTGAATCCTTTATACTTTTGGCCTGGACTTAGGAGGGACGTGACAGAATTAGTGTCTCAATGTTTGGAATGCTAGTGAGTTGAGGCTAAGCATGTGCATCTAGCAGGATTGTTGTATCCACACAGTATCCCTGAGCACAAGTGGCAAGTGATAAGTATGGATTTTATTCAAGAGTTACCCAAGTCTAAGAATAGGCATGATGTCATCTTAGTAATTGGTCCTAAATTGTTAAGAGAAATGGATGATTAGATGAAGCTAATCAAGGAAAAATTGAAGCAAGCTTTAGATCATCAATAGAGTTATGCATATAAGAATAGAACTCCTAGATAGTTTTTAGTTGGTGACAAAGTCTTTTTGAGGGTCAAACCTCATAAGAGTTCAGTGTCATTTGGCAAAGCGTCCAAACTTGCTCCTAGTTTTATAGGACCGTTCAAAGTTCTAGAAGTGATTAATCATGTAGCTTACAGACTTGCTCTCCCGCCTGCACTTGCCAAAATCCATAATGTTTTTCATGTGTCTTTACTTAAGCTTTATAATCCTGACGTGTCACATATTCTTGATTGGCATGCTTTACAGGTGCAAGATCCAGGAGTGGTGCTAGTGGAGCCCACTCAAATTCTGGGGAAATGCAACATTAAGTTGCGTAGCAGAGATGTGGTGCAATATAAGGTCCAATGGGATTAGTATTCTAAGGACAGTGCCACATGGGAGGATGCAGATGAGATTGATAGATATTTTCCTCATTTGAGGATATAGCTTAGATTTCTTATTCATGCATGGATTATGATACTTTGAGTTTGATTATTGTTTGAGATACTTTGAGTTCAGTTATGCTTTAATACTTTGAGTTGATGTTATTGTTTTATGACACCTTGATACTTTATTGGTGCTTGATGGATACTTTATTGTTTTGGTGTTTAATAAGACATCGGTACAATGTCTCTTCCAACTGGGGAAGGATGTCACGTCTCATTTTTATGAACAGTATGATCATTTTAGTTTAGTGAACAATTATTGTGACCGATTTTACTTTAAGTGATTTTGCATACGTGGAGGTAATTATTATGAGTTATATTGATAAAAATTAGAAATTGTTTAAAATATTGAATATTGATGCAATGATTTGCTTCGACTTTGTTTTGGAGACACTAACCTATTGACGTCGAGTTAAGTGCAAGTGGATGTAGGTACTCGTTGAAGATGAGAGCATGGATGAGGTAGAAATGATCTATCCACTTGGCAAGAACTGATGGATGGATTACCCTGATGCAATCACACACATCACATAGTTACATATGCATTATTAAATTACTTTAATTGCATTAATGCTTGATTTTTAATCATTTCAAATGCATGATGTGATTACTTTAATTTAATATCTTTTTCAAAATATATTCAAATGATGTATTGTGTGTTAGTTTAATAAATAATAATATATTGTTTATAAGATGTTTGGAAGACAATATTTGAAATAAATTTAAATAATTATATTATATTAAAACATGCGTGTACTTTTGTTTTATTTTATTACTTCTTGAATTATCAAAATAATAGTATTTTAGTAAAATAGTTTAAATAATATTAAAAATAGTGTTATTATATTTAGATGAGTAAACAAAAGAATTAAAAGAATTAAACTAAATAAACTTAGATATTAATTATTGTAAATAGATTATTGAGTCTTTTGATTGGTGGGGAATGCATGCAAACTGAAATATAACTTTAGTTTTTAAAACCTAAATTCTGATCGCTAAAAATAAGTGTGGATGAAATTTAATAAAAGGAGGTAGATCGATTACCGAGGAGATATCCATGATTGCAGAGGAGATAACTTGATTTCTTGAGCGACAGAAAGGAGGACAGGAAGGTAGCGACTGCAAACTACAAAAATCCTTCATCAAATCAATGACTTTATCTAGGTTTTTATCTCATGTTCATGCAAATTCAAATCATGGTTTTAAAGTTGTAAATTATAAGTTTTCAAGCATTGAATGTTATGCTTTAGTCCAAATCTCTGTCTTGTCTGAGCCATTCTCCTTACCTGGCCATCAACCTTCATAATTATTAGGCTGTTCATTTTGTTTTTCTTCATGGTAGTAGTCTTCTTTGGCCGCCTGTATCTTTTCTTGGTCGATTCCTTGTCAAGGCCATCTCTATTCTTGAAATTGGTCGCTCCATTTATCTTGGCCGCCTATGTTTTGCTGATTCTCGACTTTCCTTGTGACTGACTTGCTAAGTAATTAGGCGATCTGAGCAGAATGACCCTTGAATCCTTGTTGTCACCATTTAAAAAGTAGCATCTTGGACTAATTTCTTCTTTGGTTGAGTCGATCTATGTTTCTTCCTTGGCCGCTTACCTTAGACAGTCGTCGTTCATTCCTATTTTACTTGTCTAAAACTATTTAAGATAGAGATGATAAACTTTAATTGCATTTTGTTTAAATCGATTGAAAACTATTACAACCTATAGATCATTGTTAGAATTCTCATTGATAAACACTGTATGACTGATTTTCTTGTATGTTGGCTGAAAATAGTGACAGAAGTGGAAATCGACCTCTAGATAATGATATTCAAACTCTTAAATAGATTGAAAACCATTGTGTTCTTACAAACATATTCCTTTATGACTTTTTTGTTTGAAACACTACTTATGCCATTATATTGGATGACAAAAACCAGTTCTAAAACCCTATTTATGATTTTATTTTTTATTTTCTGCACAGTTCCTGTCGACATGGCGATAGGAATGTTATGGAGGAATTTCATACACATAAACTACATGTTTAACAAGTTAGTTTCCTGGCACCAGAATGATAATAAGTTAGGAAAACCTGAGAATAAGATTTTTATAGTGTTTTATGATAGAAACTATATTAAATAGTATCTCTGTTCTCTTCCTTGCTTTTAAACTGCAACAGTTCTTGTTGCAGATATGACAGGAAGACTGTTTGACTGTTTTTGGGCTTACTGTCATAGTTATGACAATAAGTTCTTTTGGTTGAATCGTGAACCTTTTATTTAAAATTAGATAAATGAATTGAAACAGTACCTTCTCTGATTGCTGAAAGCAATTTGCTTGAATATTTATTAGGTAATATGATTGAATTATGGACTTGAAGTTTATGTCAATTAAACAAACTTATAGACTATTTTTAATGTTTTAAAGACCTCCTGTCACAGAAATGGCAGTAAGGTAAATTCATGTTCTAGAATGACTATTATTGAAGATATTGTGATTGAAATACAAGATTAGAATCTATATCAAATCGATAAACTTATGATTTCGATTGTATGCCTGAAAGATGGTTTATTGCTTGAAAGTGTATTTTTCCTTACTTGATGTTTTGGGAAAGGGATTAGATTGATTTATTGGAAATAATGAATTGGTGATTCTTTACTTATTTTTCTTGCTTCTTGGGGAAAGGAGTATTTTTTATCTAGGAATGTATTGGGTTACTTTTGGGATGGCGATGCCAAATGTGGGTATATCAGAGATGGCTTTTCTTCTTTTCAGGAATTGACCAATTTACTTGAAATGATTAGATCTAATCGGAATAACATTGAAATAAATGTTTCCTGTCTAGCAAACTTATTTATTATTATCTCTGCCACATCCTGTTGTGAGACAATTTGCTTTTCATTACTTAGAATGGCACATTCAGACATCAAGGTTGCATCGGGTCTTCCCTCCTGCAGTTGTTACCAGGTAGCTAGACATTTCGTGTAGGGCTGGGTTTCCTTCATTTCAGGTAGGGATCCGGGGAAGTGTAAATACTTCATGGTTGGGTGGAAAAGCACCTAAGCCATGTTCTCATCTCTTGGTTTGTAGGTGGTGGACCACTTGGTTTGTGCAACTCCGAGTATGTGTTGATTTATTTATTATTGATGTACACTTGATTATTGTAATTTTGGATGTATTATGGCATGATTGCCAAACGATTTATGTATAATATTTTATAGTGCTTGTTACCTGGTTTAAGCATGTGAATATGTAAGATTTATTGACATTGAGATTCATATTTATGAGATTATATTTTGTTTGAGATATTGTGATTAAGCGGATTAATTACAGCTATTATCTTTGAAAGTTGTATTTAAGTGGATTATTTACTTCTTTTTGACTTTGGTTATTGCAATGTTGTTTTTAAGTGGATTATTTACTTCATTTATTTTTGAGTTGGTTTAAATGCTTTTACACGATTTGTGAGGCTTTACAACCCTAAGCATGATAAAACTTGGGAAGAAGTTAAGAAGAAATTTTTGGAAAACTTTTAAACTCCAGAGATCCCTATAGAGGGAGTGAGCAAAATGAGAGAGTTAGTACAGAAGGATGGGGAAACAATAAAAGAATTTGATAAAAGGTTTAAAAAATCAACTCGCAAGTTGGAGGAGCGTTTAACTGAGAAACAAAGGATTGAATGGTTCATATCCGAAGTAAGCCCGAATGTCAGAACATCATTGGATGGTAGGTTATTTGAAACCTATGCAAAAGTAGTTACATTGGCTTGCTGCATAGAGTCACAAACATGGCACAAACTCCCTCTCATCAATCTGTAACTATGCTTATTAAATGTTACATGTATTCTTGAAACATTCAAATTAGATACTGAAATTAAATTTCTACCTAATCCAGGAATATGTAAAACATTAAGGAGAGATTTTAACTTCCTATCACTAAAACACAACTATACCTTTCCCCATCCAATAATGGGATATGAACTATTGTCCCCAAGTTATACTTCTTCTACATCATATTCTCATAGTGGAAAGCCACTCCTTATGAGGAGTCATATGATAGGAGCATTCTGAATCTATCAACCAATGTTCATTAGATATAATATTACATGAAGAAAGAAAAGCTTCATCACTTGAATCAGAGGACTTCTCTGTGGAAAAATCCCACTGTTTCTTTTTTTTTTACATTCCTTTTTCACATGTCCCCTTTTACCACAATTCCAACACTTCACTATATTCTTCTTACTTAGATCCTTAGATCTTCCCTTGGACTTGTCTTTAGGCCCCTTATGATCTCCCTTAGATCCTCTTTCCTTGGATGTGATGTCCTAATGTTAAGGCATTGTTTAAATTAAAGATTTAAACATCATGATAAATGATGAAATTGATTTCCCTTCCATCGTTAATTTGAATTATAATTGTGTATATAATAATATTTAATAAATATAAATAATATCATTAATATATAATATTTAATAAATAATATTACTATATAAATATTTATATATAATTAAAATATAATACATTTATTTTAATTGACAAAGATATATTATTAGTTTTATAAATATAAATATAAATATAATATAAATACTAACAATTAAATATTATTATATTTATAAAACTAATATAAAAATAAATATATTAAGAATTCTAAAAGTAACCTCATACAAAATGCAACAATTATGATTAGAGGAAGCAATGAGTAGCATATGTTATATTCAATATGTATTACAAGGTGTGATTAATATGTGTATGAAAGGCAGTAAATAATATAAAGGCTGTGAGCTACAAAACAAATGTAGCGATTTGTAAAGTCTTGTAAAGGCAACGATTACTAATAGGAGATACAATGATTAAATAATGCAGTGATTAATATATATGCAGTTAATATGTTTGTAGTGATTAATATATAGAGATATGCAGTTAGATAGGGGAGCAATTAGTATGTTTATAATGAAAAGGTTTATGATAAATAAGAGTTGTCTCCCTTTACAAAGAGATGCATCCATTCATGAAATCATCCCTCTTAAGGAAGGAATAAATGGAAGTTGTGAATATGGAGAGGAGGATATCAGAGGGACACTAGCAGCTTTGTATAAAGAAAGGACCAATATATATATGGTCAAGGCAGATTTGTAGAAAAAAGGGAATATGTAGATTTAGAATAGACTTATTGAAGAAGTATGATTATATTTATGAGTTAAACATATACATATATTTCTAATATACAGATCTGCACTTGAAGTACATAAGGAAGAGGCATCAAGTAGGCAGCATTGAGCATCTAAATAAATACAGATAGCCAGATACACACACACACACACACATATATATATATATGTCAGTTATGATACATACAATCATAGAGGTGATAGCAAAACTGTAAGTTAATCTACTCTATGGAATAATTATATCTATACTTAATGAATATAAAGATGAATCAATATATTCACCTACATCTACCATTATACTAGTAATTGATATTATTGATGTTGTGGATAATGATTTGAATTTGGCAATAATTGGTCAAGGAAAGGATGAGGCAGGACTGCAAGGACGGTGAACAACGAATGATCCCTCACTAGGTACACCACCTCATGATGATGGTTAAGGACCATCAGTTAAGGACCACATGAGGCCAATAGAGGATAAGGTTTTGCTGTTGGGTCTAGGGTTGAGATTCTAGGACACCCTATTACAGCCTCCTAGACTATTCCCACTTGAATCAATTATTGAAATAAATAGGGGGATCCTCAATCATAAGAGGAAGGGTTGGTGTGATGGAGGGGAATGGCATAAAGCCCTCACTAGGTACGCCACCTCATGATGATGGTTAAGGACCACATGAGGCCAATGGGGGATAAGGTCCTATTGTTGGGCCTAGGGTAGAGGAAACTTGGGACACCTCATCATGACTTCTCCCCTCTTTATGGTTGAACCCATATAGTCCTTGAGACTTGTCACATTGTTATATATGATCTTTCTTAGACTTAGAATTAAATGTATTACATATCTCTTACATGATTTGAATATATAATTTATTATACATGTTTTGATCATATAAAGTGTATTTCCAATGTTATCTAACATGATTGTGAGGCCTAAACCAAGATTCATTTTTCTTACAACATTTAATTGGTAAGTTGTAACCCTAACTTGTGATTCTAGGGCAAGATTTAAGGTAATCCCTAAAGGGGACATTACAAGTGGTATCAGAGCATCCTTCCTGCCATCTTGTGCATACTTTATGTATTACGTGTATTCAAGTGTATACTTTGTGGCTTACATGTATTCAAGTGTATACTTTGTGGCTTATGTGTATTCAAGTGTATACCTTGTGACTTACGTGTATTCAAGTGTATTCAAATATATACTTTGTGGCTTATATGTATTTGAGTGTATACTTCATGACTTATGTGTATTTAAGTGTATACTTCATGACTTACGTATATTCAATCTGCATGGCTTACGTGTATTCGAGTGTATACTTCATGACTTGTGTGTATTCAAGTGTATACTCTATGACTTACATGTATTCAAGTGTATACTTCGTGACTTATGAGCATTTATGTGTATGCTTCATGCTTCACGAATTATGTGTGTATACCTTGTGTATTATGTGTATGCTTCATGTATTACGTGCGTGTACTTTGGGTATTACGTGTATGCTTCATATTCTGTGTATTACATGTATACTTCATACTCTATGTATTAAGTGTATTTATGCATAAACTTTGTGTATTACGTGTGTTTATATGTATGCTTCATGCTTCACATGTATTTATATGTAGACTTCGTATGTGTATGTGTCATGCTTTATGCATGCTTTGTGTAACATGTGTACTTATATGTATGCTTCATGTATAATGTTTCTGCAAGAAGTTTACTCCATGTGTGTTTAAGATTATTTTATGCTTAAGCCAAATCTATCAAAGCTTTATTGGTCAAGACCCTTCTTGGGTTGAGAGGCACTAAATTTACTTAGATAATAATGAAAAAAGGGGAGTCATTTCCTTGTGAAGAAACCATCAATAGGAAATAAATCAAACAATTAATCATAACCACTCAACATAGTTGAACCTAACAATATAAATTGACTTCCAATTCTCAAATGAAAATCTACACATCGCCACCACTAGTTGTCACTAAAAGATGGATTAAGATTATCTAACTTCAAACTTTGAGGTACACTAAGGTATCATCTTGACCTAGGATGGTCAATCTCTTAAAAAGCCAAACAACAATTTTGAGAAAATGTAATAAGACAACTAAATTTCTTTAGGAATGTACAAATTGGGAGAAAGATCTTAAGAGAAATGTTGGAAACTTATCGAAAGATACCAAAAAGTAAAACTACCAGATAATAAGTACAAGGTAATGAACTCGTTCCACACAAAGACCAAATTCTGAGGTCGAAGATCAAGATGTCTTTTGGGTCCTCCTTGAGAATGAGAGGAAACTTGTCTTAAATTACAAACCTTACCAATTACTAACTCTTGTTTTTGTTGTTGAGAGATATCTAGAAATGCGAGTACATGAACCAAAAGAATGGGATGGCAAATTTCCCTCGTATTTAGAGAATGCTAACATTGGCGGTGGATTGAGACAAAAATACTAACAAAAATTCTTCGAAGAGATCAATGGCTTTCCTAGTGTGATTGCTTGAGGACAAGCAATCTTGGGCGGGGCGGACTGTGATGTCCTGATGTTAAGGCATTGTTTAAATTAAAGATTTAAACATCATGATAAATGATGAAATTGCTTTCCCTTCCATCGTTAATTTGAATTATAATTGTGTATATAATAATATTTAATAAATATATATAATATCATTAATATATAATATTTAATAAATAATATTATTATATAAATATTTTAATATAATTAAAATATAATACATTTATTTTAATTGACAAAGATATATTATTATTTTTATAATTAACAAATATAAAAATAAATATAAATATTAATATGAATATAAATATAATATAAATACTAACAATTAAATATTATTATAATTATAAACTAATATAAAAATAAATATATTAAGAATTCTAAAAATAATCTCGTACAAAATGCAACGATTATGATTATAGGAAGCAATGAGTAACATATGTTATATTCAATATGTATTGTAGTGCCCCTCCGTTCCCACCTTGGATGTACAGGCGAACTGATCAAGGCGCTTGAATATGAAGGTAAAATAACGGGAATAATTAAGGTAAGGCTTTGACATTGTTTATTCCTATGATTAAGATGTTGGTCTTACTACAATTGCTACATGTTAGAATGGATCTCATGGACTGATTCTGTTAGATTTATTTGTTATGATGGTACTTCTAAGACTTATTCAATTTCATGCACCTATATGTTCAATGTATGTTCTGTTCAGATAATGAGGTAGATTTGATTTGGTTACGGTTATGTGTTATCTAATCTAGATTGATATGATGTGGAAAGGACGATGTCGTATCACTCGCTTGCGAGTGCCCTGTGATATTGTGATTCCTTTTTCACCTAGTGTCAGCTTTTGTGTGTCGATATATGCTTGACTGTGTCATTTGTTGCAGGATGTAGGTATCGGGCATCGACTCCACCTGAATTAACAGGTCTGAGCGTGCCCTAAACCCAATGGATAAGTTGTTCCGGAGATAACTTAAGGTCCCACATCTCAAGTCATCATCCTCGATCAGGATGCATGACATGTCTAGTTCAACATATCAGTTCTATCAATATGTCAGGTCTTGCAACTGATTGATAATTGATGGAGCCTGTTGGTTAAGTGCGTGTTTGGCCCTGGCTTGTGAACATGTTTGATTTGGCTTTTAACTGCTGTCCTACTCAGTGGGTTATGTTGTATGCCTATATTTCATTATATAGTCATACTAATATTTGACCCACTTTAATATTTAATAAGGTCATATAATATTCTTATTATTATTATTAATATTTAATAAGATTAAATTGGTAATTGATAATTACCCAGTTCAAATAATTATTTAAAGTTGTTTGAATATGAATTATTTTATTACTACTATTAAATTGATTTAATTTAGGGAAGGTCGCTGAACACTAGTAAATGCACTAACCAGACCCTAGAGTAGAGAGGAGACAGTCTTATCATCCAATTGACGAAGCCTAACAATTGGATCAAGAGTGTATTGATTCAGCGTTACACTATGTTACTAATGGATTTGTGATAATATGTTATTTATGATGGATATATTTTGGCTATATATTGTACTAACACTTCTTATTGAGTGTACATGTAGAATTATTATGTCAATGGATGATGGTGGTCATTTAGCCACTTTGTGTCTTTCTGTGTGATGTCTGACCTAGGCATGGGGCCCTAAGGTCTATTGGCCATGATGTTAAGAAATATTATTTTTAGTTTTATGTGACAAAATGATTATGTTCTTGTGTGGGATTTAACCTTGTAACTTTTAATATGATTTTTTAAGTGTTTTTAAGAGGTCTAAGTTGTATTTTATGTTTGGAAAATTGTCTTATGTCCAAGGTGCATAGGTAAGAAGTTTATTTTTGTCATTTATAATATTTTAAAAGGTTTTTAGACCCTCCTTTAAGCCCCACTTACAAAAGTGACGAAAATGGGAAGGTGGTTGGTTGAATTAGTTGGGTGGTTGAGTTAGTTGGGTGGTTGAGTTAGTTTTGGGTAGGAAGTTACTCTTTCCTTCTCTTTAAAAACTCTTCATGGAGTGGGGGTGACTTGTTCATTTTATGATTTTCATTCAAGGATTCTACCATTAGTGGGATATTGCGATTGAGGTATCATGTTTTCTTTATTAATTAAATATAAATATTATATGTTTTTCTTTATTAATTAAATGTAAATTTTATATGTTTTTCTTTATTGATTAAATGTAAATATTATATGTTTTTCTTTATTGGTTAAATGTAAATATTGTATGTTCTAAATATTATATGTATCCTTTATTTATTAAATGTAAAGGTTGTTTTTCTAAGAGTTGTTGCTTGTGAAATTGGAAAAGCAAACATTTCAATGTAAGAAGCATATTTGTTGCCTTATTTGCATGTCATAAACCTAGATCATCATAGCATGAATTATATTTTTGATTTTTATATTAGATCTTCCTATAATTATAAGATAGTAATCGCCATATATATTGGCATTAAGGTTTGCATATAATCATATGTTATCTATATATTAGTATTAAGATTTCTATATAATCTTATAATTGCTAAATGTTGGTGTTGGATCTTAGAAACGATGGTTTTTATCTGTTTTTAAAAGGGGTTACGAAGTCATCTTGCTAAGGATCTGTTAGTTTGTTCATATCCTCTAATAGGTAAACTAATGATGTTCTTTGTGTACGTAAGTATCTTTGAACCTTGTCAAACAGTTCAAGTACCTTGTCCATTAGAGTATTCCTTACTTTTGCCTTCTATTAGATCTAGATGGAAATATTTTTCTTATGTGCAAATAAATATGGACTTTGGATCATATAAAACTGCCCACTTTTGCATAGATTCTTCAAGATCCAATTCTTATAGTAGATTGTATTAAACATCTTATTAGCTCTTCATTTAGTCAATTTATATTTTGGGTGTCTTGTTCTTTGGTTGTTCAAATCTTCACAGTATTCTTGATCGACCATAATCCAAATCTAGATAACCTATTTAATACGGTGTGCATACTCCTTAAGTCTGTCAAACTCCATCCTCTAGGTGAGACTCCAGCCATGTATAACAAAGGTGTTTCAAATTGGGTGTGGTGGTCTATGAAGTCATCGCTTGAAGAAATGGAAATGGTGTGGCTGCTACTCAAAGGTAGAGTGGTGTTGTTTATAAACCATCCAAAATTTGAAGGTTGATTGACCAAATCTTACCTTGAGAATACAAATAACCTACACAAGTGCATGAACATGTATATAAACATTTATGTCATATGGATATTTGTATAGGTATCAATTATTAATTATAAATTAAATATGAATCCATGCATAGTTAAGATACATGATTTAGTAGATGAGTTTGTTGGAGTATATATATATGATATAGATATTAACTTATGAAACAAAAGAAACGTAGTTGTTATAGTTTAATACAAATGTTTATTAAACTAATCGATATGATTGCATATTTACTGTAATATGGCATTGATTCTATTATAATGGTTTTGTTAGTAGAAATATGATATATGGGTTTGGATTATAAATGTTGTAATTAGCATTTAAGTTATAAGTATTTGTAATTAATATTATGTATGCATTGGTTAGCTTGACAGTTATATGTAATTGATGAGTGATTAATATAATAGATAGAATTAATATTAATTAAACTAGACCTAGGTTTTATGAAATTCTTGGTGGAGATATAACTTGAATCTAGTTGCTATTACAATTAAATGTAATTGGATATGGCAATATAATCAGTGTAGATGAAATTTAATCTAGTTTGGTTTGATTTTGCAAAGATGTTTTTCATAATGATTTTGTTAAGTTGAAATTGGATTGAAAGATTGGAATTAGGTGAAATAACAAAGTATTTGAAAATCTGGACTTATAAGTAGAACTTATAGGTAACTAGATAACTAATGGATTGAATTGCTCTAGTTAGAAGAATTTATGTGGTCAATGAGTTGTTTAGTGGAAATCACATATTGCAAGTAAATATTTCATGTGAGTTGGTCTATTTGAAGGAGTTGTGCTTTTAAGAGTAAATGTTAATGTGGGATTATCGTGTTACAGTGGTGTCTAGTGGAAGTTATTTCCAGAGGCTAGGAAGGGTAGTTGTGGGTTTGACCCTTGTGATATGGCAATCTTGTTATAGGATGAACTTGTTTTGGTTTATGTGATTATGACGACTGTGCAAGAGGCACAATGCCTTGCTCAGTATATCTAGTCCTATTGTTATGTCTTAAATCCATGTTGTTGAGCTCTTCTTGAAGGCTGTGGTTCCCTATTGTGTTGAGCTTGTTTTAAATTCTATGTTGATCTGTGTAAAGGATTGAAATTTTGGGAGCAAGAGGACCCATGCCTTGCTCTAGATTACACCTTGTTATGGTTGAAATGTTGGAGCAAGAGGACCCATGCCTTGCTCTGGTGATTTATTATGTTGTGATTGGTTGCAAGATGGTTGATGCCTTGCATTGTTATGTATATTTGTTGTTATGATGATAGTTGTTATGTTTGATGGATAGGGTTTCCTAGGTGTAGATAGGGGGTGGCTTCCAATGTGGGGTCGGTGCCCAAAGTGGCTGCCAGGGTAACCCATTGGGAGTTGGTAATCAGTGATAACCTAATAATTAATCTAGGGGTTGGGTAGTTTTCACACTAACAAGATAATTGGATGCCTCACTCATGCCTGTAGTGCTCATTCAGGCTAAGGATGAGATGAGAAGGCCGTGGTTGGCAAAATCAACTTCCTTGTCCTCATGAAAGGAATGTTGATTCCACATGTGTCACCCTATGGGGCCGGCATCTAGTGAGAGACTGTCAAGGTAACCATAGATGGGGGCCGGCGCCTAGCGAGAGACTATCAGGGTAACCCATGGATGGGGGCCGGCGTCTAGCTAGAGGCTGTCAGGGTAACCCATGTTAGGGCCATGCGATGACACTCTCCTTACTACAGCCTAGCATTCCCTAGTTGTACTCTCCCCAGTTGTTAAGTGTTGCCTCTGGAAGTATTGTTGTGTTGCCTCTGGAAGTGAATTTGAGTTGCTTGTGGTGTTGTCATGTGTTGTAATGGAGTCTTGTTTGCTCTTTGTTCCTATTAGGCAATTGTCTACCTAGCTGTATGATGTTTTGGGACCTTATGTTATCTCCTAGCATGGGGGGGTGGACCTTAGGGTTCCACATGGTTGGGTGGATGTGCTTTATCTCCATTGGTTTCTCCTTGCCTTTGTTCGTTGGCAAGAAGGTGGTACTCCTGTAGAAGATTCAGATCGTGTACCTATTTATGGAGACAGTTATTATGCTCATGTACTAGCTTGTGTATTAGATGATTCATTATGTATGTATTCATATGTATTCAGAAGATGATAATGTAACGATGTAATGTTGTATTCATATGTCGAGAGAAATTGTAACTATGTACTAGATCCTGATGAATACTTATATGATGTTATATAGATGTAAATGTTTATTGATTTAGTGCATTAGGTTTACAATGAGTTACTAATGTTAATGATGTGTGTTAGATTATGTTAATTGTTTTGTCAAGTAATGCAACCATGATATCTTAGAGGACAAGTCATTAGTTTAAATGATGTGTTAATATTACTTTGTTACTTTACTATCTCTTTCAATTTAAAAAAAAAAATTGTCCTGTTGCATATAGCATAAATGTGATGTTCTCTGAGGTATTCATGGCGGGGTGTTACATGTATTACAAGGTGCAATTAATATGTGTATGAAAGGCAGTAAATAATATAAAGGTTGTGATCTGCAAAATAAATGCAGCGATTTGTAAAGTCTTGTAAAAGCAGCGATTACTAATAGGAGAGACAATGATTAAATAATGCAACGATTAATATATATGCAGCGATTAATATATAGAGATATGCAGTTATATAGGGCAACAATTAGTATGTTTATAATGAAAAGGTGTATGATAAATAAGAGTTGTCTCCTTTACAAAGAGATGCAACCATTCATGAAATCATCTCTCTTACTGAAGGAATAAATGGATGTTGTGAAATATGGAGAGGAGGATATCAGAGGGACACTAGCAACTTTGTATAAAGAAAGGACCAAAATATATATGGTCAAGGCATATTTGCAGAAAAAAGGGAATAAGAAGATTTAAAACAGACTTATTGAAGAAGTATGATTATATTTATGACTTAAACATATACATATATTTCTGATATACAAATATGCACTTGAAGTACATAAGGAAGAGGCATCAAGCCGGCAACATTGAGGATCTAAAGAAATACAGATAGCTACATACATATATATCAGCTGTGATACATACAATCATAAAGGTGGTAGCAGAATTATAAGTTAATATGCCCTATGGAATAATTGTATCTATACTTAATGAATATAAAGATGAATCAATATATTCACCTACATCTACCAGTATACTAGTAACTGATATTATTGATGTTGTGGATAATGATTTGAATTTGGCAATAATTGGTCAAGGAAAGGATGAGGCAAGACTGCAAGGAGGGGGAATGATGAATGATCCCTCACTAGGTATGCCACCTCATGATGATGGTTAAGGACCATCGGTTAAGGACCACATGAGGCCAATAGAGGATAAGGTCTTGTTGTTGGGCCTAGGGTTGAGATTCTAGGACACCCTATTACAGCCTCCCGGACTATTCCCACTTGAATCAATTATTGAAATAAATAGGGGAATCCTCAATCATAAGAGGAAGGGTTGGTGTGATGGAGGGGAACAGCGTAAAGGCCTCACTAGGTATGCCACCTCATGATGATGGTTAAGGACCATCGGTTAAGGACCACATGAGGCCAACGAGGGATAAGGTCTTGCTATTGGGCCTAGGGTAGAGGAAACTTGGAACACCTCATCATGACTTCTCCCCTCTTTATGGTTGAACCCATATAGTCCTTGAGACTTGTCACATTGTTATATATGATCTTTCTTAGACCTAGAATTAAATGTATTACATATCTCTTACATGATTTGAATAGATAATTTATTATACATGTTTTGATCATATGAAGTGTATTTCCAATGTTATCTAACATGATTGCAGGGCCTAAACCAGGATTGATTTTGCTTACAGCATTTAATTGGTAAGTTGTAACCCTAACTTGTGATTCCAGGGAAAGATTTAGGGTAATCCCTAAAGGGGACATTACATTGGACCTTCCCCTGACATGGAGATCATTCCTTGAAACTTGTGTAGTGGCTTTCTTCCTTATTTCCTTTGACAACAAAGTTGCAACAACATTGTCCAGCTTTGGAGTATCTAAAAGATTAACACTAAAGGAAAGAATCATGTTCTCCCATGACTTAAGAAAATAAAAAAGAAGCATAATACACTTATTTTCTTCATCTATCTTAACATCAACATAAAACTAACTCAAAATCAAATTAAATGCATTCAAATGCTTTTCTATTGAATCACCCTCCATTTTAAGAGAAAATAATTTTCTTTTCAAATATAACTTATTTACTTGACTCTTTTATTGGTAGATCTCACCTAACCATTTCCATAATGAATATGTCATAGGTTCATTAGCTACATTCAGAAAACATAGTCTGAAAGATAAAGCTAGATGGTCCCCTGAGATTTCTTATCCAAATTTTCCTAGATGTCATGATTACCACCCAATGAGCAACTTTCCTTTGATACAACATCCACTAATTTCTTTCTCCTAGAAGATCCTCCATTTCTAGCTTTCACAACTCATAACCAGTTCCATTAAACTTCTTAATGTCCAAACGAGATGAGGATGCAACCATAGCTTCTACACAGATATCTAAAAAATAAATTCAACAAAAACTCCCACTACAACTCTTGAAACCTTCACCCTTACACCCAAGAAGCAAAGCTAGCTAGACTTTGATACCAAATGGTAGAAATGAAGGTAACTACTATATATGAAAATCTAAATTCAATTGTAAATATGATCTTAACTAATATATAACCAAATGGAGATTGTAAGAAAGTAAATCAACAATACAAAAAAATATGGAACAAAAGGATACACACATAACACAGTGTTTATGTGGAGAAACCCTTTCAGGGGAAAAAACTCCACCAAGAAGCGAGGCCCAATTCTATATTATCTTTAGAAAAAGAGATTATATACAATGCTTCCTTTCTCCTCTTCAATCTTCACTCCTTCAACACCTACAAATAGATTTTTACCTTACTACCACCCTAAGCATTGCTTATATAGAATTTTCACCCACTAAATGGGGCATCCAAGTTGGTTATCATATCCTAATGCCTTCCTTGGGATAATCAAAGCATTTATTACATAAAACAATGTAGGTTGTGACCCCATTACTCACCTCTTACACATACACAACTAATTTGTCCACATCTCAAAGTAGTTTTTGTCTTCTTTCCCAAGGTGTTATTACAATCCAAAACATGAATACAAGTGTCCAAAACAACCTCATGGGAAGTTGGGTACCCAAAATGAACTTAACCACCAAGATTCATTTCTGATAAATAGTAACTTCCTGCCGATAAATAATTAATTACCAACCCCTAGTAAAAAATTAATTACTATACGAGTAAAATCCCAATGGTAAAAATATTTACAACTGATGGTGTACCCCTCATCCCTTATGAATGATTTACAAACAATATTAGGAGTAATAAATACATAACATTTACAAGGTTGATGGCACCTTAATCTTAGCATACTTCACATTTGCCTCACCATGCTCATAAGAGATTATACCTTCCTTTCTCCAAATTCATCTTCTCCTTCAGGGTGCTTGTTTCATCAACGTGCTCTTCCTCATGACCTTGGCCCTAAACTTTTCTAGCTTGGTTTTTAGTTGTAGCACATTTTTCCTTGACCTATGATGCCCTTACTGTTGAAATGTGTCAGACAATTGAGAGGGGGGGTGAATCAGTTGTCCCAAAAACTCAAGCACTTCTATACTTAAACATTAATCACTTATCCGCACTTATTATGATTAAACAAAGAATGCATGAAATCAGAAACTTAAACACAGATGCAACATTAAACACAAGAGACACCAGATTTTTACGTGGAAAACCCCAAGGTGGGGAAAAACCACGAAGAGGATTAGCTCTCAAAATATATTGCAATCTTTGAAAATGATATTCAGGCTTGGTCACTCCATGGGCCTAGAACATACTGGCTCACTTCCAAGAAGTATAGCTAGGTCTAGCAGGCTCACTGCCTCAACCCTAAACCTAGAAAGATTACAATAAGGGATATTAAACCCTAAGGGCTATTAAACCCTACTGGCGGTTCACTTCCAGGCTCACTACCAAAATCACCATCTTCTTCTTGTCTAAGATAAATACATTGAAGTACAATAGTTCCTCTGCTCTACTCTGCCTTGTTTGCTCGCCCTTTTCCTTATCTTCCCATTTTCACACAAGGACACCTTTTTCATGACTCAATTACAAGTATTTATACACTTCATCAACCTTGGAATGATCATCAATGTTGACATTACAATCATCAACCATTGGAACAATCTCTAAGGTTAGTATTACAAATATTGACAAAATAGGTCTTGACCTAATACAAATTATTCTAAGGAATTATAGTATAAATGTGTACAGACCATGCCACACCTTAGTTGGGACTCAAACATGATCTTCCATGCCACAACACGCTTCCACAATCTTCAAGGGATCTCTGTAATTATTGGAATTAACCAAGTCGGCTAAGACTAGTCACACACTACGTTATCTGGGAATAATCTTCAAACATGATCTCATTTCCTTAATGTGTAGGAACATGATCAGGAGGAATCCACAAGTGCATTGAAATCATCAGGAGCAACCACACAAACTCAAACCATTTTGTTCATGAGATTTTGCACACTAGAGCACATAAACTTCACTGTCTTCAACTATCATAAATGAAAGATAGCTTGCAGACCACCAAAACATGAACCATTGCAATTGTAGGCACTTATCATCATCCTAGACTTCCCTTTAGAACCCTAGACAAAAACACTTTAATGCAAAGAAATGTGGAGCAAAATACTTTCTCCCTGTCACCAGAGAATAATCAGAAAAAGTAGGTTTTACTTTAGTGAATGCAACTCTCTCAATTCTTCACACCGGAGGCTCAAACTCAGGATTCAGTATCTTCAGACATCCCTTTAAATAAATTTCAATCCGCAGACCAAGATCTTCAAGTAGCAATAAATGCAGAGTAATCTTCCAGATTATTCTTCAACATACAACTCATTGTCTATACTGCACTTCACTGAAACTCACTTGTTTCTTCCGGAGAGACCAATTTTCTCAATATCCTCAACATACAAAGCTTCTAAACAATTAATAGAATAGGACATAGTTGACACCAATGACAACAAAGATATTTTGACATCAATGACAACACTGATTAGGCACATACTTGCAACACATACATCAACAAGGTCATTGTTTCAGTCAAATTCTACGTAATTTTTAATTCAGGTGAAACTACAGGCCTTTCCACAAGAGGCACATTTGAAACTAGCCTGGTGGTCACAAAACTACCCCAACACTTTCAAAATCACCCCTAAGGTTTACAAAACCACCAATGACACTTGTGAAACCACCATTATTGATAGTTTTAACCCTTATTTTGAAAGCCATAACTTGTGCATACATACTCAAAATGAGGTGCCATTATTTTTGAAATTGCATAGCTTTTTGAGAGGAGCATGAATATGTAAACATATTAGACTTTTACTGCTTGTAGACACCTAAAATTGACCTATTCCCAGGTCAGGCTTGTATCTGCCATACTTCTTTAATTAAATAATTCTTAATTATTTGATTAAGTTCATCTGTCGATCACATCAACTTATGCCTCCATGTAATTAAATAATCTTGATTATTTAATTAAATCGATTCATTCCTCCATGTTAATTAAATAGCATTAATTATTTAATTAATTCAATTTATTCTTCCACATTAATTAAATAGCATTGATTATTTAATTAATTCAATTTATTCCTCCACATTAATTAAATAATTCCAATTGTTTAATTAATCCAATTTATTCCTCCTTATTTGATTAAATAATTCTGATTATTTAATTAAATCGATTTCCCTCCAAATTAAATAAATAAATTCTAATTATTTATTTAATTAATCTATTTTCTTCAAATTGAATTAAAATTAATATTTAATTCAATTATCCCATGTGCACATGAAATTAAATAATTATTTATTTAATTTCCCATTTATCCTCAACCACCATAAATTCCTCCAATCAAAATCAGTTAACAGACAGTCAAAAGAGTTGACTCATCAATCAACTCAGTCAACAAAGTAATCAATTCAATTCACTAAGCAATCAAATCAGTTAACTAATTAGTCAATCTAGTTAACTAATCAATCAACTCAATCAACAAAGCAATCAATTTAGTTCACTAATCAATCAACTCAATTCACTAATCAATCTATTTAGTCAACTCCCTAATCAGATCTGTTAACTGCCTTGATGCATGAGAGGGGAAGGACACTTGTCCTCTTCTTATTCGTACACATTCTCTCAACCTTCCTCAACCATTGATCTTCCCAATCATCCTCAACCATTGATCTAATTCCTCACATGTCTATAAAAAGAAGCCTCATTCTCCATTTTTTACCATCTCTCATTCACGTAAACTTATGTTGTCATAATCATTCTTGGGAGATCAAATTTATGTTACAATTATAGAGCAATCCACATCAAAAAGCAAGGAGCAATCAATTGGAATAGGGTGCATTTCAATTCGCTTGATCGGTGTAGGGCTTCGTTTGTGCAAAGGAGGTAATTGGTACTTGTTTATGTTCCTCATTGGTTTATGTTTTCATATATGTTTTTCACCTATCACATTTTGGCAGCTCGGTACTCTAACGCCTCTTGTTTGTGAGTGTTTGTTAAGGTTTTTTGTTGCAGATTTAGGTGTTTTTGGACAAATGGCCTCTTAAGCTCAATTGGACCTCATCGTTGAATTGGGGAGGCATCATAGGTGAAAATTGACATAAAATTTGCCTACTTTTCATTACTATTTTTTTTAAAAAAAAAAAAATTTGACACAACACTTTAGAGTTTTCTTTTTGCTTATTTGTCAAAATTAAAAATAAAGAACAAACAAAAATCCTTTCAAGTTTTTTTTTTAGATTTAAAAAAAAGCACAATATTAACAACAAAGCAAAAAAACAAAAAAAAAATATAATTTTTCACTTTAGATTTGATTTATTTTGATTCAACAAAGCAAAAAAAAAATCAAATTTAAAATCACAAACCAAACAAAACTTTATAAAAAAAAAAACAAAGCAAAAAAAAAATTAAAATATGTTTTAGGCCTCCTCGGGCTGGCCCCCTGCACACAGGCCCTCGGCCTCATTGTTCCCCATCCCTACACCTCTACCCCTCCCCCCTATGCCACCCAATCCCCACCAAATCTCTACCCAGCCTTAACCTACCCACTCCCCTCCTAACCCTGCACCCCTAGGCCCTTGGCCTCCCCTGCTCACCAGCCCCCACTCCTCCTCCCTCCCCCATCCCCCTCTGTCCACCCTAAACCCCACTCCCCATTCTCCTATGCCCAGTCTTCTAAGCTAACTGCTCTGAATAAGTGCGGCTCAGATTTATCCACAGTGGGAATCTAGCAAATATTGTCTTGGCTAGCCTAGGGTTGTGTATGTTTTCAAAGTGCTTTTCAAAACTTATCAAAATGCAAAACATCAAGAGTCACCAAAAATAACCAATCTGACTACCAAGTGTCTTCTATGATTGATGTGCATACTTTCTTGGTCATCACCCTAAACATTCAAATCCATCAATTCATTCCAAGTCATCATATCCTAGTCACCTTCATCCTAATCGAAACTCTAATTATTCTTGTCACTCCACATCATCCTTGTCATCCAATCAACATCATTCTAATCCCTTCCTTTCCTTGTCAAAAAAATCAAAATCCAAAAACATAGTGTAACCTTTCCCTTCCTCGCATTTTCCTTGTCAAAAAATCAACAAAATCCCAAAAAGATACTGTACTCTTTTCCCTTTCGCATCCTCATTTTTGTCAAAAAATCCAAAATCCAAAAGAAATCCAAAAAATAAAAATAAAATCCAAAAAACAAACAACCAACACCACTCCATCTTCATCCACAATCATTTCCAAAGCCATCCCAAAACATCACATCATTCCTTTCACTTGGTTATTGCATCCCAAGATCTAGATCATACAATCTCCTAATTTGTCTTCTAGACCAATTAGTATGAAACCAACTAGTGAACAAACCTACCTTCAAAAGGGGATCTCCTTTTAAAAATAGCCAAATTCACTATAGCCTTATCTTGTCTCCCTTCGAAGTCATTAGTCTATTTTGAGGTAGATAATCAAAAAGCCAAAATATGTTGATCTAGATTTTATAACTTTTAACCAAGCCAATCATTCACCCAAATCACATGCCTACCACTCGATCAAAACAAAACCAAACCATGGAAAACAATCCACATCTGCCACAAGGCAATCTTGAGGTACCTACCTCCGAAGTAGCCATTGATGCATCAAAGTTTACCATGGACATGGACTCTAGTATCTTCGTTCCTACATGGTATACTGCAGGTACTTCTTCATCCCAAAATATCACACAATAAACAACTGAAGAACCCCAAGACCTAGATGATCATCGGTCTTGTAGAGAATTGGTAACATGTTGGAAGCAAATCGCGATCATTACTTCCATCTACTTGCTCAAAAAGGAGCTAAATTGCCTTACTATTTAAATACTTCTCAAATCTGGGAGAAGACTATCTTTAGCACCTCCATGACCGTCAGGAGTGGAGGTCGTCCATCTTCATTTCCCACACAATCCACATTACCACCTTCTTTTCCAACTGACAATCTTCCATTCACAAACACGTTCCACAAAACGCCAATTGAACCACTCATACAACCATCATACATATGGGTCCAAAACCAATCTCATACATCACATCAACCATCTTCTTCAAGTCCAACCAACCCCTTTACTAAATCACTACAACAACCTTCTTCTAGTCCAAGCAATCCCATTGCTAAACTACAAAAGCCTCCTTCCTCAAGCCTCACAACTTCTATCCCACATAATCCCTCTACTTATTCATCACAACCATCATCCTCTTCTATCCCATACAATACCTTTACTAATCCACAGCACACATCTTCATATATTCCCAACAACTCTTGGGTGACTCCCCCACAAGTATCCCACACTCGCTCTTCCATAGCCAACGTACCCATTAATCCATTCCAAAACTACCATCAACCAACATCCAATTACCAACAACCACCTTCGAACTACCAACAACCACCATCTAATTACCATCAACCTCCATCTAAATTTTAAAAACCTCCTTCTAATTTTCAACAATCTCCATCTACCTTTCAACAACCACCACCCAACTTTCAACAACCACCTTCTTCTTCCACCAATCAATATTATACACCACCACCACCACCATCCAAGATGGAACTCACAATCCAAACAATGCAAAAACAATTTTCCTATCTTACACTCAAAAATGCCAAAAAGACTTTCTCATTCGAGGAAGTTTGTCTAGAGCCTTGTTAAATTTCCATGGCTGGCTATAACCATTTTGTCTTCAATGGTTTCCTTGTTAACTAACAAATGCATCCATGGGACTACAAATAACCAGAAGAGCCAACCATTCCTTCTTCAATTAGATCGCATTCAAGCGCAGAACAAGAGCATACTCTTGTAATCTTCTACAACCTAAGACTCTTGCTTCTTCAATCTATTTCCGAATGCCTAGACTAAGGCAGAGAGCTCTTATTTATAATAGAGAGAGGACCTCAAAAAACTAACTGGTTAACAAATCCGACCATACAAACTTGACACATAGCTACACTGTAGGAGAGGATCGCTGTTAGGTAGTCGCATCCAAAAGCACTAACTACAGTGAAAGATATTCGCAATAAGAGCACCGTATGCGAGGATGGCCTACTTTACACCCAAAAGCAGATATGGGGATTTTCTTTTTCTGACAGGGTTACATCCTGTTGTCAGAATCTTAACGTGGCCGACAGCACGGCACCGACAAACCCAATTGCTAGTCATTTTCATCTTCGTCACTATCTTCATCATAGTCTTCATCAGAATCCGAGGACCAGAATCAAGGTTAGTGGGAGGCAACAAGAATCTTGGTAGAGGACGAAAAGCAATAGCCAGATCATCTGGTCGTTGATTGAAAGCATAGATGATCTTGTCAATCTCATCTGGAGATGCCATATCAATCTCTATTCGGACAGCTACTAAGGCTGGGTGAAGGGCAACCTCCATGTCTTCAATAACTGCTTCAGGGAACCATTTATGTGTTAACGGATAATATTCAACCCGTGGCAGGCAATAGTGATGTGGGGATTGCAAATAACTAGAAGAGCCAACCATTCCTTCTTCAATGGCCCAAGTAAAATTTCTTTGAAGATAATCAAAAAACTCCTTCATATCATCTTGGATCATTCGGTCATTGTACCCCAAGAAGAGATCAGCATAATCTTCAAACTCAGTTTGCAAAATAGTAATACTATTAAAGAAACCAAATTTTGCACACTTAAGAAAATTCTTTTTGATTTTCACGGGCCAATTCATGGGCAGAAGAGAGGTCATGCAAATATCAATGGTGATTCCATTTCTCAAGGGAAAATAAATACTTGCATGTTCAAGACCAAAATGCTTCAGGAATCTTCATTGCTCTACACCAGTGAGGATACCTTTATCATATTTATCCTTGATGAGATTTCTCAATTCTTGTAGCCATTTATTCAGGAAATGACAATGCAGAATAGGAGTTATGATCTCAGGAGGTAGCTGAGGAATCCATAAATCTGATCCAGTTTCATCTTTACCCAAAAACACTTCTGTACCATCTTTTCTGACCAGGGTTTCTCCTATCTCAATAAGCATGTTCATGGGCTCTACAAGTTTAGCCATTTCTCTAGTGAGAGAATCTGCTAATGGATTATTATCCCCTTTAATCCATTCAATATCAAAATCATAACTAGTAAAATCAAGATACCAGCGAGCAATTCTTCCATGTGCAATGTCCTTATTTGGCTTTTTACTGAGCAGAGATCTCATGGGTTGGCTGTCTGTCCTTACAATAAAATGTGTTGGTTTAAGAAAAATCTTAAACTTTTCAATTCCTTTCTTGACAGCCAAGATTTCCTTTTCATAGATGGTGTACCTGCATTCTGTGTCTGTGAAAGTCCCTGACCTGTATCCACAAACTTGTGTTCCATTCAAAGGTATATCCTGAATTAATACAGCACCCCAAACATCATTAGATGCATCAGTATACAAAATGAAAGGATAACCTTCTTCTAGAAGATGAAGTGTAGGAAGATACTGGCACTTTTGTTTAATCCTTTGAACTATTTCAGTGAGCTCCTCTGTCCATGGTCCTGCTCCTTTTAGCTATGCCTGAAGCTTCTTTCTATCTTTAGCCAAGCCATTGTAGAATGGACTTACATAATTCAGACATCCAAGGAATCTCTGGATCTGCTTTGTACATACTAATATATCAGGAAATTCAGAAATATGCCGAAGAATGTGGGGTTGGAGTTTTACCTTGCCATGTGACAGAACCAAACCCAGAAAATCAATTTCCTGTTTACCAATAACCATCTTTTTGGCAGAAAAATAGATTCCATTGCTCTTAATGGTATTGTAAAGAGCTTCTAAATGTTTTAGGTGCTGAGCATCATCATCAGAATAAACAATAATATCATCTATATAAACAGAGCAAAAATCCTTTAGACTTCTAAGAGCTTTATCCATCTTGCATTGGAAATAGGCAGGAGTAGTCTTTAGACCAAATGGCATCACGTTCCATTCATACAAACCTTGAGGAACAGAGAAAGCTGTTTTATATCGGTCTTCTTCTTTGACCTTGATTTGCCAAAACTAGACTTACAGTCAAATTTAGAAAACACTTTCTTCAAAGCAGCTCTCATTATAAGGTCTATGCTAAAAGGAATGGGATAGTTGAATGGCAATTTTATATCATTCAGAGGCTTGTAATTAATGCAGAATCTTTTCTTGCCTCATTGTTGTTTTGCTCTTTTATTGACTAGGAAGGCTGGACACCTAAAAGGACTTTTACTATCTCTAATGAATTTTCCTTCAGTTAATTCATTCAAATGCTCATCCATTTCTTTTACCTTAGAAGGACTCATGAGATAGGCAGGTTCAAAAGGTATGACTGACTGACATTCAAGTTTAAGCCTTATCTCACATTCTTCATGCTCTTTGGAATAGAATTGCAGAGGGTTTAAACTACAACAATCTTTTTCAAACTTGGCTTTGACTGGTTCAAGGAGAAGAGGGAGCTAAGATGGCTGAGGTCCTTAGAATTTCAAATTTTCTTTTCTCTTGTTCTAGGATTTTTGAGACAGCTTATGGTTGACTAATTTCAGGGATGGAATCTTAAGAGGTCCATCAGTATGCTTAAGAGAGATTTCATGAGTTCTCAACTCAAAGGGTTGATACTTGGTTAAAAATGTATATCCTAATAGGATGTCTTCTCTTAAACTATCAAGTTAGATCAGGTCAACAATAAACTGCTTACCTTGGATTCCAATTCGGACATCTTGAGCAAATCATCCCATTTTGATTTCTTCTCCATTAATTGCATACCCAGCAGGCAGATCTAACTTTGTCTTCCAGAACTCAGGAGGAATAGCATTAGTCTTTGTGAAGCTTCTTGATGAACTAGAGTCTACAAATGCATCCATGGGAATGGATTTATAACCAGGGAAACAAAGATTTACCCAGATGTATGTATAGTTTTCAACCATGAAGGTTAGCATGTGCTAGTTCAGATGGAGCAAATTGTTCTAAATCTAAATCTGAAGAGACATTATTAGCTTTGGTTAAAAGTTCACGGATTTCACCCACTGCAGAAGTGAGTTTATCCAGGGCTTACTGTTGGAGTGCACACTGGCGAGCAAGAATATCAACAGATTCATTATAGCGGTCAATTTTGACACAGAGGAAGTCAATACTACGGCCAAGAGATATCGAAGGTGAACGGAGAGAAGAATGGTGTTTGGAAGGAGAGGAGTGGCGAGAAGAGCGATGTTTAGAAGATGAGGATGGTTTAGAGGAAGACCATTTTGGATGGACATAACCATGAGAGGATTTACGAGGTGGCGGAGAAGGAGAGATAGACACAGAATGTTTAGAGTGGCTACCTTTGGCTTTTTTCTGCAGAGCAGTTTTCTCTTTTTCCCAAATTTTAAGATCTCTTACCTGTTGTTTGGCAGCAGCTTTGTTGTCTTCCATTGAACCAAGCATATGATAAGGATCTTTAGATTTTGCCATGCTAATCTTGAAATCAAGATCTTTGATAGCCTTTTTTACCACCTTAGAAACAGCTTTATCACCTGAAGAGCTGGAGCTATCAGATTCTGCTTCAGAAGAACTAGAAGGATAAACCTTCTTATACTTATCTCGGGCCATGTAGAACTGATCAGGCAGGATTTCAACAAGTTCAAACAAAGAATTAGTAGGAGTTTTGAGAGCATCAGGAGACTGTAAAATTTCCCAAGAATTAGAAAAATCCTGTTCATCAAACATTGCATATACTTTATTTTCAGGATTGTATTTCTTAGGACAATTTGTAGCATAGTGTGGTCCCTTGCAGATAAAACACTGTACTGGCTTTTTCCGTTGCTTGAACTCTTGATTTTTCTTGAACAGATATTTTGGTGGCCTTCTGTTCTTAAATGAATTTCTAGTCACAGGTGCAAGCCTGTATTTCTTCTTGTAGGCTTTTCTTCTGTGGAAGGAATTCTCCATATTGTCATCATCATATCTAGGTCTTCTACAACTCTTGCAATGACAATTTATTCCACAAGATTTCTTGCTAAATTTTCAGACATGCTTGAAATCTTTGATCTGATTGATAGGGGGCAAATTGCAGTAATCCTTCATATTACAAGAAGAATTATATTGTTCTCTGTTATCATTAAGAGCTTTTATCAAACATCCTTTATCTAGCTTGTATGTGACTAAAGCCTTTAACTCACTAAAACCAAACTTATCTATCTTGGACTTATATTTAGTCATCACATACTCTTCAGCATAATCACCAAGACCACAAGGAAGAGAATTCAAATAAAACTTCTTTGTTGTTGGGTCATGGAGCTTTTAAGCAGCAATCATGTATTTTTCAAAGACTAGGTTATACTTATGCAATTTACCTAAGTCTTTTAACTGTAGTGAATACAGTATTTTTTCTGCTTTAAGGATGTCATTCTTTCTATTGCCAGAGAACAAACCTATCAGAGTTAACTTTAAGGTTGCAAAACCTTCAGCTGAAATATCATTACGCCCCATGTCCATTTCTTTTACATATTCATCTCCATCATCATCGATAGAAATGATGCCATTGTCAGGGAGAGAATTCCACCAACTACGGAGCTTTCTAGACATGAGTCTAATAGCATACAATACTTTACTAGCCTCAGACCAAGATCCCCTAGTGTCATAGAAGTTTTCTAATGTGTCACACCAGGTGCAAATGGTGTCATAGGGATCTATTATTTTATCAATATTTAGAATGTAACCAGAAGTAGCATAAGCTCTGAGTTGTTCTGGTCTAGCATTTTCTGTTACTGCATCTCTCATTTCTATATCCACCTGATTTTCAATAGTGGATTGACTAGCCATGCAAAGATGTTCCCAATCCTCTTGGATTTCTATATAGGGAGTGTCATCATTAGAGAAGGAATCTTCTATATCAATAACTTCCTCAGGAATAGAAATTACATCATGAATTTCTTCATCAGATGTATTCATGGCAGCAGCAAGTTCTTCCATATATACAGGCTCATTATCTTCCAATTGGCATTCTTGAAGCCAATCTTTTAACTATTCAGTGGCTTGCATCATATGTTCTTTCTACTTAGGAAGAACTATTTTAGAGGGCATCTGAGGATTACGGCTTCTGGTGGCAGAAGTTGCTAGTTGGTCTTCAATTTCTTCAGAGAAGAGAATGCTTTTCCTACGTTGAATTTTAGGTCTAGGCTTGGGTTCTGATCTCTGAGTTTTAACATCCTCAATTTCTTCTTCAGAACTATCTTTTCCTTTTTGGGAGACTCTGATCTTCTTTGCATATTTCCTAACCTTTTCAAGATTTCTAGCAACATCTTCAAGCATAGCTTTATGTTCTTGAGCCTGAGTATCTGACCTATTTGCTGAAGTAGAGACATGGTCATAGATTTGGCCAGTGACAGTTTCTACTCTTTGGGCACTAGAATGAACATTAGTCATCATAGTATGAGTTTGACTAACTTGATAATATAAAGTGCCAAAGTTGTTTAGAGTAGAAGTACATTGTTTGTCTATTCTACTCAGAGTAGTTTCTATTTTATACTAACTGTTCTGGACTTGCAACATGCCATCATAAACAGAAATAGTTCTATTTATTCCTTGCTTAACATCTACTGCTATGTCATCTATATTTTCAGCAGCAGTTTGCATCCAGTTAGACTGCCAATTTCTCTGAGCTTCAGAGTTCTTTTGCTTAGATCCAACCTTTGTATGGACCTTTGCTTCATATCTGCCCCAAGTCTTATCTTCAGGATTAACAACCTGATAGTTATCCTGTGTAGGCCATCTGCCAGGAGCATATCTAACTAATTCTAGAGCAGTAGCAGAATCTACCTGAACTGTGTGCTTAGTTCTTCTGTCAGACCCATACCTAGGTAGATTTTCTCTCATCATACTGGCATGTTCTCCTAACTTAGCAATTTTAATTCCTTTTCCTTTTCTCTCTCTCTTGGATTCGTCATCACCTTGCTTGGGAGCAAGATGCAATCTAGAGCTTACTTGTCTAACCAAGTCATCCATAAGTTCTAGGTCATTTGTTAGGTTAGATCTAGAGGAGGAGAAGGAGGATCTAGATGGGTTTCGACGGAAACTTTGAGAAGTGCCAGAAGTGGAGCATTCTTCAGGGTTATAATCTACAAAAGGTTTTTTGTTGGTGCTAGCATAGGCATGGGCCATAGAACGACTGTGTGTCAGTGGCTGAGCTCTGGCTTGAGATTCATCTATTAGAGGTTGCTCAAGGATGGTTTGATCAGGGACAGACTGGAGAGTGATATTGCCAACTCTGCGAGATTGGAACAGGGGTCTATCAGAGAATCTGTTTCTATGGATCGAGAGGTTTATGAACTATGGTTTTTGTTTATCCAACAGTTGTTCAATAATTGGGAAACCTATGTCGAAACTAGTATGGTCGATAAATCTTCCATAATCTAGAAGATTAGAAGAACCTTGGGGAAAACCTACCCCCGTGGGCAAAGAAACTATGGAGACATAGTATTAATGATCCTGTAAACACAACGACCTCCTATGGTGGCATAAACAGATCCAGGCATTAAAGACACACCTTTAACTTGTAATAACAGGCAAAAGGCAGAGGAAATAAACTTATCAGAGAGATTCTCAGTGCTGAAAAAGGCGATGGCATACTTTCTATCCAGCCTAACTTTACTCTATCCCTCTCTGATAAGTTTATTTCCTCTGCCTTTTGCCTGTTATTACAAGTTAAAGGTGTGTCTTTAATGCCTAGATCTATTTATGCCTCCCTAGGAGGTCGTTGTGTTTACAGGATCATGAATACTGTGTCTCCACCAATTTCTTTGCCCACGGGGGTAAGTTTTCCCCAAGGTTCTTCTAATCTTCTAGATTACGAAAGATTTATCGACTATACTAGTTTCGACATAGGTTTCCCAATTATTGAACAACTGTTGGATAAACAATAACCACAGTTCATAAACCTCCCAATCCATATAAACAAATTCTCTGATAGACCCCTGTTCCAATCTTGCAGAGTTGGTAATATCACTCTCCAGTCTGTCCCTGATCAGACCATCCTTGAGCAACCTCTAATAGATGAATCTCAAGCCAAAGCTCAGCCACTGACATGTAGTCATCCCATGGCCCATGCCTATGCTAGCACCAACAAAAAACCTTTTGTAGATTATAACCCTGAAGAATGCTCCACTTCTGGCACTTCTCAAAGTTTCTGTTGAAACCCATCTAGATCCTCCTTCTCCTCCTCTAGATCTAACCTAACAAATGACCCAGAACTTATGGATGACTTGGTTAGAAAAGTAAGCTCTAGATTGCATCTTGCTCCCAAGCAAGGTGATGACGAATCCAAGAGAGAGAGAAAAGGAAAAGGAATTAAAATTGCTAAGTTAGGAGAACATGCCAGTATGATGAGAGAAAATCTACCTAGGTATGGGTTTGATAGAAGAACTAAGCACACAGTTCAGGTAGATTCTGCTACTGCTCTAGAATTAGTTAGCTATGCTCCTGGCAGATGGCCTACACAGGATAACTATCAGGTTGTTAATCCTGAAGATAAGACTTGGGGCAGATATGAAGCAAAGGTCCATACAAAGGTTGGATCTAAGCAAAAGAACTCTGAAGCTCAGAGAAATTGGCAGTCTAACTGGATGCAAACTACTACTGAAAATATAGATGACATAGCAGTAGATGTTAAGCAAGGAATAAATAGAACTATTTCTGTTTATGATGGCATGTTGCAAGTCCAGGACAATCAGTATAAAACAGAAACTACTCTGAGTAGAATAGACAAACAATGTACTTCTACTCTAAACAACTTTGGCACTTTAAATTATCAAGTTAGTCAAACTCATACTATGATGACTAATGTTCATTCTAGTGCCCAAAGAGTAGAAACTGTCACTGGCCAAATCTATGACCATGTCTCTACTTCAGCAAATAGGTCAGATACTCAGGCTCAAGAACATAAAGCTATGCTTGAAGATGTTGCTAGAAATCTTGAAAAGGTTAGGAAATATGCAAAGAAGATCAGAGTCTCCCAAAAAGGAAAAGATAGTTTTGAAGAAGAAACTGAGGATGTTAAAACTCAGAAATCAGAACCCAAGCCTAGACCTAAAATTCAGCGTAGGAAAAGCATTCTCTTCTCTGAAGAAATTGAAGAACAGCCAGCAACTTCTGAGACCAGAAGCTGTAATCCTCAGATGCCCTCTAAAATAGTTCTTCCTAAGCAGAAAGAACATATGATGCAAGCCACTGAATAGTTAAAAGATTGGCTTCAAGAATGCCAATTGGAAGATAATGAGCCTGTATATATGGAAGAACCTGCTGCTGCCATGAATACATCTGATGAAGAAATTCATGATGTAATTTCTATTCCTAAGGAAGTTACTGATATAGAAGATTCCTTCTCTAATGATGACACTCCCTATATAGAAATCCAAGAGGATTGGGAACATCTTTGCATGGCTAGTCAATCCACTGTTGAAAATTAGGTGGATATAGAAATGAGAGATGCAGTAATAGAAAATGCTAGACCAGAACAACTCAGAGCTTATGCTACTTCTGGTTACATTCTAAATATTGATAAAATAATAGATCCCTATGACACCATTTGCACCTGGTGTGACACATTAGAAAACTTCTATGACACTAGGGGATCTTGGTCTGAGGCTAGTAAAGTATTGTATGCTGTTAGACTCATGTCTGGAAAGCTCCGTAGTTGGTGGAATTCTCTCCCTGACAATGGCATCATTTCTATCGATGATGATGGAGATGAATATGTAAAAGAAATGGACATGGGGCGTAATGATATTTCAGCTGAAGGTTTTGCAACCTTAAAGTTAACTCTGATAGGTTTGTTCTCTGGCAATAGAAAGAATGACATCCTTGAAGCAGAAAAAATACTGTATTCACTACAGTTAAAAGACTTAGGTAAATTGCATAAGTATAACCTAGTCTTTGAAAAATACATGATTGCTGCTCAGAAACTCCATGACCCAACAACAAAGAAGTTTTATTTGAATTCTCTTCCTTTTGGTCTTGGTGATTATGCTGAAGAGTATGTGACGACTAAATATAAGTCCAAGATAGATAAGTTTGGTTTCAGTGAGTTAAAGGCTTTAGTCACATACAAGCTAGATAAAGGATGTTTGATAAAAGCTCTTAATGATAACAGAGAACAATATAATTCTTCTTGTAATATGAAGGATTACTGCAATTTGCCCCCTATCAGTCAGATCAAAGATTTCAAGCATGTCCAAAAATTCAGCAAGAAATCTTGTGGAAGAAATTGTCATTGCAAGAGTTGCAGAAGACCTAGATATGATGATGACAATATGGAGAATTCCTTCCATAGAAGAAAAGCCTACAAGAAGAAATACAGGCTTACACTTGTGACTAGAAATTCATTTAAGAATAGAAGGCCACCAAAATATCTGTTCAAGAAAAATCAAGAGTTCAAGCAACGGAAAAAGCCAGTACAGTATTTTATCTGCAAGGGACCACACTATGCTACAAATTGTCCTAAGAAATACAATCCTGAAAATAAAGTATATGCAATGTTTGATGAACAGGATTTTTCTAATTCTTGGGAAATTTTACAGTCTCCTGATGCTCTCAAAACTCCTATTGATTCTTTGCTTGAACTTGTTGAAATCCTGCCTGATCAGTTCTACATGGCCCGAGATAAGTAAAAGAAGGTTTATCCTTCTAGTTCTTCTGAAGCATAATCTGATAGCTCCAACTCTTCAGATGATAAAGTTGTTTCTAATGTGGTAAAAAAGGCTATCAAAGATCTTGATTTCAAGATTAGCATGGCAAAATCTAAAGATCCTTATCATATGCCTGGTTCAATGGAAGACCGCAAAGCTGCTGCCAAACAACATGTAAGAGATCTTAAAATTTGGGAAAAAGAGAAAACTGCTCTGCAGAAAAAAGCCAAAGGTAGCCACTCTAAACATTCTGTGTCTAGCTCTCCTTCTCCGCCACCTCGTAAATCCTCTCATGGTTATGTCCATCCAAAACGGTCTTCCTCTAAACCATCCTCATCTTCTAAACGTCACTCTTCTCGCCACTCCTCTCCTTCCAAAAGCCATTCTTCTCACCATTCACGTTCGGTATCTCTTGGCCGTAGTATTTACTCCCTCTGTGTCAAAATTGATCGCTGTAATGAATCTGTTGATATTCTTGCTCGCCAGTGTGCACTCCAACAGCAAGCCCTAGATAAACTCACTTCTGCAGTGGGTGAAATCCATGAACTTTTAACCAAAGTTAATAATGTCTCTTCAGATTCAGATTTAGAACAATTTGCTCCATCTGAAACAGCACATGCCCTCTTCATGGTTGAAAACTGTACATACATCCAGGTAAATCTTTGTTTCCCTGGTTATAAATCCATTCCCATGGATGCATTTGTAGACTCTGGTTCATCAAAAAGCTTCGCGAAGACTAATGCTATTCCTCCTGAGTTCTGGAAGACAAAGTCAGATCTGCCTTCTGGGTATGCAATTAATGGAGAAGAAATCAAAATGGGACGATTTGCTCAAGATGTCTGAATTGAAATCCAAGGTAAGCAGTTTATTGTTGACCTGATAGAACTTGACAGTTTAAGAGAAGACATCCTATTAGGATATACGTTTTTAACCAAGTATTAACCCTTTGTGTTGAGAACTCATGAAATCTCTCTTAAGCATACTGATGGACCTCTTAAGATTCCATCCCTAAAATTAGTCAACCATAAGCTGTCTCAAAAATCCCAAAACAAGAGAAAAGAAAATTTGAAATTCCAAGGACCTTAGCCATCTTAGCTCCCTCTTCTCCTTGAACCAGTCAAAGCCAAGTTTGAAAAAGATTGTTGTAGTTTAAACCCTCTGCAATTCTGGTCCAAAGAGCATGAAGAATGTGAGATAAGGCTTAAACCTGAATGTCAGTCAGTCATACCTTTTGAACCTGCCTATCTCATGAGTCCTTCTGAAGTAAAAGAAATGGATGAGCATCTGAACAAATTAATTGAAGGAAAATTTATTAGAGATAGTAAAAGTCCTTTCAGCCGTCTAGCCTTCCTGGTCAATAAAAGAGCATAACAGCAACGAGGCAAGAAAAGATTCTGCATTAATTACAAGCCTCTGAATGATATAATATTGCTATTCAACTATCCCATTCCTTTTAGCATAGACCTTATAATGAGAGCTACTTCGAAGAAAGTGTTTTCTAAATTTGACTGTAAGTCTGGTTTTGCAAATCAAGGTCAAAGAAGAAGACCGATATAAAATAGCTTTCTCTGTTCCTCAAGGTTTGTATGAATGGAACGTGATGCCATTTGGTCTAAAGACTGCTCCTGCCTACTTCCAACGCAGGATGGATAAAGCTCTTAGAAGTCTAAAGGATTTTTGCTCTATTTATATTGATGATATTATTGTTTATTCTGATGATGATGCTCAGCACCTGAAACATTTAGAAGCTCTTTACAATACCATTAAGAGCAATGGAATCTATCTTTCTGCCAAAAAGATGGTTATTGGTAAACAGGAAATTGATTTTCTGGGTTTGGTTCTGTCACATGGCAAGGTAAAACTCCAACCCCACATTCTTCGGCATATTTCTGAATTTCCTGATATATTAGTATGTACAAAGCAGATCCAGAGATTCCTTGGATGTCTGAATTATGTAATTCCATTCTACAATGGCTTGGCTAAAGATAGAAAGAAGCTTCAGGCACAGCTAAAAGAAGGAGTAGGACCATGGACAGAGGAGCTCACTGAAATAGTTCAAAGGATTAAACAAAAGTGCCAGTATCTTCCTACACTTCATCTTCTAGAAGAAGGTTATCCTTTGATTTTGTATACTGATGCATCTGATGATGTTTGGGGTGCTGTGTTAATTCAGGATATACCTTTGAATGGAACACAAGTTTGTGGATATAGGTCAGGGACTTTCACAGACACAGAATGCAGGTACACCATCTATGAAAAGGAAATCTTGGCTATCAAGAAAGGAATTGAAAAGTTTAAGATTTTTCTTAAACCAACACATTTTATTGTAAGGACAGACAACCAACCCATGAGATCTCTGCTCAGTAAAAAGCCAAATAAGGACATTGCACATGGAAGAATTGCTCGCTGGTATCTTGATTTTACCAGTTATGATTTTGATATTGAATGGATTAAAGGGCATAATAATCCATTAGCAGATTCTCTCACTAGAGAAATGGCTAAACTTGCAGAGCCCATGAACATGCTTATTGAGATAGGAGAAACCCTGGTCAGAAAAGATGGTACAGAAGTGTTTTTGGGTAAAGATGAAACTGGTTCAGATTTATGGATTCCTCAGCTACCTCCTGAGATCATAACTCCTCTTCTGCATTGTCATTTCCTGAATAAATGGCTACAAGAATTGAGAAATCTCATCAGGGATAACTATGATAAAGGTATCCTCACGGGTGTAGAGCAATCAAGATTCCTGAAGCATTTTGGTCTTGAACATGCAAGTATTTATTTTACCTTGAGAAATGGAATCACCATTGATATTTGCATGACCTCTCTTCTGCCCATGAATTGGCCCGTGAAAATCAAAAAGAATTTTCTTAAGTGTGCAAAATTTGGTTTCTTTAATAGTATTACTATTTTGCAAACTGAGTTTGAAGATTATGCTGATCTCTTCTTGGGGTACAATGACCGAATGATCCAAGATGATATGAAGGAGTTTTTTGATTATCTTCAAGGAAATTTTACTTGGGCCATTGAAGAAGGAATGGTTGGCTCTTCTGGTTATTTGCAGTCCTCACATCACTATTGCCTGCCACGGGTTGAACATTATCCGTTAACACATAAATGGTTCCCTGAAGCAGTTATTGAAGACATGGAGGTTGCTCTTCACCCAGCCTTAGTAGCTGTCTGAACAGAGATTGATATGGCATCTCCAGATGAGATTGACAAGATCATCTATGCTTTCAATCAACGACCAGATGATCTGGCTATTGCTTTTCGTCCTCTGCCAAGATTCTTTTTGCCTCCCACTAACCTTGATTCTGGCTCCTTAGATTCTGATGAAGACTATGATGAAGATAGTGACGAAGATGAAAATGACTAGCACTTGGGTTTGTCAGTGCCGTGCTATCGGCCGCATTAAGATTTTGACAACAGGATGCAACCCTGTCAAAAAAAGCAAATCCCCATATTTGCTTTTGGGTGTAAAGCAGGCCATCCTCACATACAGTGCTCTTATTACGAATATCTTTCACTGTAGTTAGTGCTTTTGGATGCGACTGCCTAACAGCGATCCTCTCCTACAGTGTAGCTACATGTCAAGTTTGTATGGTCGAATTTGTTAATCAGTTTAGAATTTTGAGGTCCACTCTCTATTATAAATAAGAGCTCTCTGCCTTAGTCTAGGCATTCAGAAATAGATTGAAGAAGTAAGAGTCTTAGGTTCTAGAAGATTACAAGAGTATGCTCTTGTTCTGCGCTTGAATGCGATCTAAGCAATCAGAAATTGTAAGACAGCTTCGTAATGAGTCTTTGATAATATACAAAAGTTTTATTCCATCTTTGAATTTTCGATCTTTGAATTTCTGCTGTTAAAAAATTGGTATCACACCATCAGGAAACATCTTCAAGAAGTACGAAAAGTAAATAAATAGGACAAATTCCAGTTCTAGAAACTAACAGATTGATTTCAGATTGTCGCACCAAGTCACAGACTTTAGGCTTAATACCCTTTTCAGGATACAAAGAATTGATTTTAACATTAGGAAATTTAAAGTTGCCTTTGTCATCTATAACATGAGTATTTCCATCTTGAAAGTAATTGTGCAAAACATCAGATAATGCAGAACTGGCATTCATAGATCTCCGTAAAGCCATTGGTGAGAAATATAACTTACTGAGTATCTTTCACGATATTCCCTGCTACTTTGGTCGATTTACTGCCCTTCCACAGCGCTATCCTTTGGCCTTTAACACGGGTCTTATAACGACTTCCACAGGTACTACAGCACGCTACTAGCAAACTTTTTAGAAATATGAAATCACGCGAGACAAAGAGAGACAAATGAACAAGGCTCTGATACCAATTTTTAACAGCAGAAATTCATGAACTTTTAACCAAAGCTAATAATGTCTCTTCAGATTCAAATTTAGAACAATTTGCTCCATCTGAACCAGCACATGCCCTCTTCATGGTTGAAAACTGTACATACATCCGGGTAAATCTTTGTTTCCCTGGTTATAAATCCATTCCCATGGATGCATTTGTAGACTCTGGTTCATCAAGAAGCTTTGCAAAGACTAATGCTATTCCTCCTGAGTTCTGGAAGACAAAGTCAGATCTACCTGCTGGGTATCTAATTAATGGAGAAGAAATCAAAATGGGATGATTTTCTCAAGATGTCTGAATTGAAATCCAAGGTAAGCAGTTTATTGTTGACCTGATAGAACTTGATAGTTTAAGAGAAGACATCCTATTAGGATATATGTTTTTAACCAAGTATCAACCCTTTGTGTTGAGAACTCATGAAATCTCTCTTAAGCATACTGATGGACCTCTTAAGATTCCATCCCTGAAATTAGTCAACCATAAGCTGTCTCAAAAATCCTAGAACAAGAGAAAAGAAATTTTGAAATTTCAAGGACCTTAGCCATCTCAGCTCCCTCTTCTCCTTGAACCAGTCAAAGCCAAGTTTAAAAAAGATTGTTGTAGTTTAAACCCTCTGCAATTCTGGTCCAAAGAGCATGAAGAATGTGAGATAAGGCTTAAACCTGAATGTTAGTCAGTCATACCTTTTGAACCTACCTATCTCATGAGTCCTTCTGAAGTAAAAGAAATGGATGAGCATCTGAATGAATTAATTGAAGGAAAATTCATTAGAGATAGTAAAAGTCCTTTCAACTGTCCAGCCTTCCTAGTCAATAAAAGAGCAGAACAACAACAAGACAAGAAAAGATTCTGCATTAATTACAAGCCTCTGAATGATATAATATTGCCATTCAACTATCCCATTCCTTTTAGCACAAACCTTATAATGAGAGCTGCTTCAAAGAAAGTGTTTTCTAAATCACTACAACAACCTTCTTCTAGTCCAAGCAATCCCATTGCTAAACTACAAAAGCCACCTTCCTCAAGCCTCACAACTTCTATCCCACATAATCCCTCTACTTATTCATCACAACCATCTTCCTCTTCTATCCCATACAATACCTTTACTAATCCATAGCACACATCTTCATATATTCCCAACAACTCTTGGGTGACTCCCCCACAAGTATCCCACACTCGCTCTTCCATAGCCAACATACCCATTAATCCATTCCAAAACTACCATCAACCAACATCCAATTACCAACAACCACCTTCAAACTACCAACAACCACCATCTAATTACCATCAACCTCCATCTAAATTTTAAAAACCTCCATCTAATTTTCAACAATCTCCATCTACCTTTCAACAACCACCACCCAACTTTCAACAACCACCTTCTTCTTCCACCAATCAATATTATACACCACCACCACCACCATCCAAGATGGAACTCACAATCCAAACAATGCAAAAACAATTTTCTGATCTCACACTTAGAAATGCCAAAAAGACTTTCTCATTCGAGGAAGTTTGTCCTTATCTGTTTGATCGCACTATCCCAATGCTCCCTTTTCCTAAAAACTTTGAGGTACCTAAATTTGACAAATACAAAGGAAAAGGCGATCCACAAGAGCATTTACAAGAATTCTACATGGCTTGTTTAGAGGTCGCTCACGATGATACCTATCTCCTGCGTCTCTTTCCTCAAAGTCTCGGAGGACAAGCCATGGAATGGTTTTCACATTTACCTCCAGGCATCAAATCCTTCAATGAACTAGCCGAGAAATTTGTAACCCATTTCTCTTTCAACATTGAACACGAAGTCACCATGACAGACTTGTGTAATACAAAATAGAGAAATGGTGAAACCTTTGTCTCCTTCCTACAAAGATGGAGAAGTATGGCTAGTAAATGCCCTTGGCCTCTACCTGAGAAGCAATTAGTACACATATTTGTACAAAACTTGAACCAAGAACTTGGTTTTTAGTTACAAATGCATTGTGCTAGCTTCTTTGAGGAATTCATTTCGAAGGGAACCAACATAGAAAAGGCCCTTATCACTAAGGGACTTGTGAAAATCTTCAAAGAAACTAAAGACAACACTCCTGCATCTAATGATAAGCCTCGCTTTTAGGCTAAAAACAAGAATGTTGTCAGGGATGGTGTTGTGGATGCCAAACACATTCATGTTGGCAAGAGACACTGCTACACATGACAGGTGTTGTCATTGATGGCAACTAAGATTATTCCACACATCTGCATAACATAACTTGTTCATACCGAAAGTTAGAACAAGAATTTATCTAAGTTTGGGTAGCCAGAAATAGGGCATGTGACAGGGTCTAGTATCTTGGTCCAGATCTCTGTGGTGGTAAATCATAGTGTGTTGTAGATCTAAGGGAGTCATAAGGATTGTCAGGAAAATCTAAATCTAGAATTTTAGCCTCTGGTGATGAAGGATTCAAAAGTTATTAGCATCTGAGTATTGGGTTCCAGTTTGTCAGTGCAGACAAAAAAAGAACAGGTTGACTTTGTAATTGATCTTGGTTCCGGCTATATGAAAGTTGTTGGTTGGGCAATTTGTGATGATCAATGATAGTGGCCAACATGATTGATGATTCATGAATACAATTTTTTGGTCCGCGTTACAAGTTGTGCATGGACTTGGCCGACAGAGTAGAATCTTCAATAAAATTTTTAAGTGTTCTTGAAACTGATTGAAAAATTATTGAAAATCATGATGCGGATATATATAGCCAATGGATTCAAGTGATTACTGAGTTGTAGTAGTGCGAATATGGAATAAGTGCAAAAAGGGTAGATAAGAAGTGCGAAAGAGAAGAGATCTAAGGTCTGGATTATGGCAGAACAGTAAACAGGGCAGAATAAAGATGAAGTGTATCAAGTCAGTATTTTGTGCTTAACCGAAACTAAATCTTTGCATTGGTAGATGCTAATTATCAATTCAAACACACTGTAATCTTCTTTTTGTAGGCAGTGAGCCTTCCTTTGAGCAATGAGCTCTGGGCAGTGAGCCCGAATGCATGTGCATTCCCCTTTTGTAATACTTTTAACAGAGTATAATCTTTGTGGGTTAACCCCCACCGTGGTTTTTCCCTTAACTGGGTTTCCATGTCAAAAATCTTGGTGTCAAGTGTAATTCATTTATTTCTGCTCATATGTTGTTGATTCATGCATTAATGTTTTCATCAGTAATCTGGTTTGAATAAAAAGGAAGAATTAATTGTTGCAAGTATTAAGGTTTTAAGACAACTAATTTACCCCCCCTCTCAATTTTCTGCCCTATTTCCAACAGTTCAAATAGTCCAAACACCTCTAAACCTTCAAACACCGAAAAAGGACAATTCCACCCCTTTCAGAGACAATCCCAAACCGAACTTTACAACCAAACACAGATTCACTCCCTTAGGGGAACCCATTGAAAATGTCCTCAAGAAATTGATACAAAATGGCTTAATCACGTTACTAGAAGCAAGACAATATGAAGAACCGGCTTTTAAACCCACGTGGTACAAGGACAATGAATTATGTGAATTCTATCGCACGAAAGGACACAAAATGCTGAGATGTATGAAACTGAAAACCCTCATCCAAAATCTTATTGATCGCGGAGAGGTTGTCATTGATGGCGTTCCTCCACCAAAAAAAAAAAGACCTTGGTATTTATGATGATCCATTCCCTCCTCACAGAAAAGGAAACAATGCCAACAATAAAGGTAAGCGTGTAAATAATTTGTCAAGAATCTATGATTTTGTTGTCTGCCACTTTAGTGAGGGTTTTGTATCTACACTTACCATCAAAGGGAAAGCTCTTAATTGTGCAGTCATCACCTGTCAAGGTCGTGTTACCCTTCGTGGGGAAACCTTAAACAATCAACCCACTTCAGAGTATAATCTACTCGGTCACTTGGGTAAGACTCCATCTCCATCTTCATTCTCAATCTTCTCCGCCCTTCGGCTGAGCATCGAGGCATCCTCGAAAAGGCCCTCAAAGAGTCAACTATCCCCAAAAACATTGACATTGTCCAATTTAAAGCCATGACAGGACATATTGCCTCTCCACATCACTTGGTCTTCATAGAACAAGATATGCCTTTCCAAAATCCATGTCATAATGAAGCCTTACACATTGAAGTGTACATCCACCAACGTAAAGTCAAGTGAGTCCTTATAGATGGTGGTGTTGGCCTCAATATATGTTCTTTAAAGATGTTAAAACAACTAGGATATTCTGTTGGTGCTATTGATTCATCAAAAACAATGACAATCAAGGCTTATGATGACGCTAAAAGGGAATCTGAAGGAGTCATTCATTTACCTATCAAAGTGGGGCCAGCCTTAGTGGAAACCTGATGTCAGGTACTAGACCTCGACCTCCCCTACAACATCATCCTTGGTCGCCCATGGATTCATACCATGTAGGCCATACCCTCAACCTATCACCAATGTTTGAAATTCTCCTACCATGGTATAGAAGTTACCATTCCCAGAGATTTGAATCCTTCCGAATTATGCCGCACCATACAACGCAGATACCTGAATTTCAACCAAGTACCAAAAAATGAAGCTGCTCATCGTTCATCCTCATATGTCGATCCATCCACTTATCTACCAAATCTCGTAAGAAAGATATACTCGAGGTCAAGGTTCAGTACAAGAACGTAGGGTTTGGAGACTATGACTTGCAAAACTCTTGTTGTGTAGGGAACTTACCCTTATCATTGAAATCTTATGGAAAACCTCCTGTGGCAAAAGCAAGCAAAAAGAAGGCCATCAAACCTATACCCCAAATAGTCTTCATTCATGAATGCAACCTAGAAGATGAGCATATTGAGTACATATCATCTTAGATCTTCCAAGATGAAAAGGAACCAATTATCCTACATGCGGACAAATACAACAATGGTCATCGCATTGTAAAGAATATGGGCTATAAAGGACAAGGAGGACTTGATCTCCATGAGAAAGGAACTACATAACCCATATTTGTCATGAGGAAACTTAATAAATATGGTTTGGGATTCGGAAAGGAGGTATCCAGCTTCCCCAATATCCAGTTTATACTCGACGAAGTGGCTAAGGCTTGGCCCACAGAAGAGACTTCTATGGAGGATACCATTGATGATTCCCATCTTCAGCTTACTGATTTATTTCAAGAATCCTCTATCTTCATGATCTCATTTGTATCCCTTACCTCTACGACCAAAACAAAAATTATTTCCCTTGTATATCCTGACTTAATCGATTAGGACCAACAAGGGCCTCCTGTCCTAGATAGTTTTCAGAATGATGAAGCACTTGTAGAATTTCTAGGACTTCGAGATGGTATACCCCAAGGTAACCATAAAAGCAGGTTTTATCATGGATCTCTCTCCTATCGCATATTTCAGGGAGAATGCCAAATCTTTCAGTTACAAAAATATGACTAAAATAAATCGATCCTTAGGTGAAAACCACATTGTGGCACCTTCCAATCTCAAAATAGTAAAAAGAAAGGACACATCCGATGGTGAAAATCTCTCTGAGGCACCTGAGGATGAAATATTTGACCTTCCCCCACCATCGAAATATCAGGAGAAGTCTTCTTTATTGGTGGAGAAATCTCAAGAAATGAATCTTGGCACGGTCTAAAACCCCAAGGTTACATTCTTAGTAGCTTCTTTGTCTCAATAGGAACATAAGGACTTCACAAAGTTCTTTCAAAAAAGGGCAATTAACTTTACATGGACTTATGCCGACATGCCAGGATTAGATCCTGCATTAGTAGTCCATCATCTATCAATTTTACCAGGAGCTAAACCAGTCAAGCAAAAATTGTGAAAGATGCACCCACAGATTGCTTTATTGGTCAAAGTTGAGATTGAGAAGCTACTAGATGCCAAATTCATACGTCTTGTGGATTATACAGAGTGGGTTTCAAATCTGGTACTTGTTTCTAATCTGAATGGGGGCATTTGCATTTGTGAAGACTTCAAAGACTTGAATAAAGCCTGTCCCAAGGACAATTTCCCATTACCTAGCATCGACATCATCGTGGATTTAACAGTGGACCATGAAATGCTTTCCCTCATGGAAATTTTTTTTGGCAACAACCAAATCAAGATCACACCCGAGGACCAAGATAAAACAACTGTCACATGTCCTTGGGGCAACTATTATTGGTAGGTCATGCCTTTTGGCCTCAAAAATGCTGGCGCTACTTACCAAAGAGCAATGACGATAATCTTTCATGGTTTGTTTCATACTATTATGGAAGATTATGTCAATGACCTCCTAGGTAAGTCTACTAGGGCAGATCACTTGAAAGTGTTAGAGAAGATATTTGATCGGCTAGAGCAATATCAACTAAGGCTAAATCCAAAGAAGTGTGTCTTTGGTGTAACATCAGGCAAGCTACTAGGATATAATATATCAAGACAAGGCATTGAGGTTGACCCTGCAAAGATCAAAGCTATTGTTGAAATGTGTCCTCCGAGTAACCTTAAACAACTAAGAAGTCTTCAGGGAAAGCTACAGTCCATCAGGCCGTTCATTTCACAACTAGCAGATAAATGTCAACCCTTCTTGCACTTACTCCACAAGGATGTCTCATTCAAATGGGACAATAAATGACAAGATGCCTTTGAACAACTAAAAGTTTATCTTGCTTCACCACCTGTGTTGATACTGCCAGTAACATGGAAACCTTTATTTCTTTACATCTCCACTCCATCAGCAGCCTTGGGGGCAGTTCTTGCACAAAACAATGACTCAGGCAAGGAACAAGCAATTTACTACATCAGTCTCACTCTAGTAGGATATGAGCTCAATTATACCCCTCTGGAAAGAGCCTATTTAGCAGTAGTGTTCGCTTCCCCAAAGTTGTGACACTATATGTTGAACCAACATACAAAGCTTATATCCAAGGTTGATCCTTTGAAATACTTGCTTTCCAAAGCAACTCTTACAAGGTGCCTCGCAAAATGGATAATGATCCTAACTGAGTTTGACATCGAATAGGTGGACCGAAAGGTTATCAAAGGGAAGGTAATCACAGACCAACTAGCTAAGGCACCATTAATAGATACACACCCTGTGCTATTTGAGTTTCCAGATGAAGGGATCTTTAACCTTTCTACACCAGTCGAGTGGAAACTATATTTTGACGGATCATACACTCAACATGGTTTTGGCGCAGGGATTCTTTTCATCACCCCATAAGGTGATTGTATCCCTAAATCATATTAGTTTACTTTCCCATGTACCAACAACATAGTCGAGTACGAAGCATTGATAATAGGTCTCTGAATGGCTATCTAGTGGAACATCAAACAGCTTCAGGTTTACAGAGATTCTCAACTTATCATTTGTCAAGTCACAGATGAATATTAAACACAGGATGACAAGTTGATGTCCTACAAGAAAATGGTCGACAACTATAAACAACATTTTTGCAGTCTTTCCTTTGATCAAATCCCAAGAGTTAACAATAAGTCTACTAATGCAATGATGACTATTAGGTCTCTTCTAGACATGCCGACCAACATATAAAATTGTGAGTTCTTGGTAGAACAACTATTGATACCATTTATTTATATTCTACAAACTGAAATCATCTGTGAGCTTGTCAGTCCCAACTCGACGTGGTATCAAGATATATACAACTACCTTCATAATAACACCCTCCCATCCGATCTAACTCAACCCAAAAGAAAACCTTCATTTGCCGAGCCTCTTGTTTCACCATCATAGGAGATACACTATATAGACAGAGTCTTGATGGCATCTTCCTAAGATGTTTAAACTCAGACGAAGCTAAAACTGCTTTAAGAGATATAAACGAGGGTATCTGTGGAGCACATTCCACCGTTTCCAACCTAGCAAAGAAGTTGCTCAGAACAGGATATTTCTGGCCCACAATGGAACAAGATGCCAACCAGTTCACCAAGAAATTCCTTCAGTGTCAACAACATGGAGATTTGATTCATGCTCCTGCTCATCAACTGCAACCAATGACCACTCCGTGGTCATTTTCACAATGGGGTTTCAACCTTGTAGGCAAGATACACCCCTCCTCTTCAAACGACCATAAATTCATAATTACCACCACTAGGTATTTTACAAAGTGGGTGGAAGCTATTCCCATGACCTACATAACTGGCAAGTAAATTGCTAAATTTATCCTGAACTATATCATCTGCCGGTATGGTATCCCCATGGCTATAGTGACTGATAATGGTAAACCTTTTAAAAACCAAGATGTCCGTGCCTTATGCACATAATATCATATCTAACATCAGTTTTCTACCCCATACTATCCCCAAAGCAACAACCAAGCTAAGGCTTCAAACAATACAATCCTCAAAATACTCAAAAAGATAGTCAATGAAGCCAATTGTGATTGGCATCTCCAGCTTAATCCCGCCCTCTAGGCCTATCAAACAAGCATCTAAACCCCAATTGGAGCCACACCCTATGCTTTAGTATATGGAACTGAAGTTGTTTTGCCTATAGAGGTCGAGATCCCCTCTCTTCATATCTCCCTGCAACATCTGATAGATGGGGAAGAGTATAGAGTATCAAGACTACATGAATTAGAACTGCTAGATGAAAGGCACCTTGCAGCATTAAATCATCTTTAGGTCTACCAGAACGAACTATGCCATAGATACAACAAGAAAATAAAAGAAAGGCAGTTCCAAGTAGGTGATCTAGTCTTGAAGGAAAATCAAAGAAACTTGCTAGACAGAGAAAAGAAAGATAAATTTGAACCTAACTGGTTGGGCCTTTTTGTCATCATAGCAGCATATGGATCAGGGGCATACTCCCTAGCAACACCTGAAGGAATTCCTCTTGATGAACCAATCAACAGCGTTCATCTCAAGAAAATCTATGCCTGATCCTGGGGAATATCCTAGCAGAAAATAGCAAAAAAATAAAAAAAATAGGAAAATAACAAAAAAATGTTCATCCTCTAGTGAAAACCTGGTAAACAGGCGCCTTGGATAAGTACCATAGTGAAAACTTGGCAAACAGGCACTATGTATAAGAGTCGGCACTACCATCTATTCGGTCTTCCCATCCATCCATCTCATTATGTAATAAAACCCATCCATCCATAATAAAACTTGTTGACCTTCACATTCCCAATTATACATCTATCATGGCTTAGTTTTTGGTTAGCATCAAGCGTTCTATCCATGTTTCATCCATAGTCAGTCCATCCAATTTCACTTATCATATAGTCAGTTTCACCCATCGTCAGTTCCATCCATAGTCAATTCTTTCTCCATAATAAAACCCTTCACTAGAATGGGAGCAAGTTTCCTTAACCTAAGGCTAGGAATGGATCCTCATTTACATCAAGGGCAGCTTTCATAATAACCATTATCATTTATCGACAATATTCATCAACACTTTCATCACTCATCCATCACCACTCTCATCATACCACATCAATCGACACATTCATCACACCACCTAGAACTACATATCATCATCATCATCATCATCATCGTAATGTGCCTTGATCCCGTGGATACAAGGTATGTAGATAGTCTGGAATACGAAGGGAGTATCTAGTACTTAGGCACATACGATACACCCCATCATCCATCTCCACCCATAATAATTTCATCTTTGTCACTTCATCCATTTACCACAATCCATCCTATCCATCTACCACTTAGACATGACTAACTCAAGCAAAAATGAACTATGCATCCTTGTGAAATTAAAAGTGCTTATCAAATCTGAAACAAAAAGACTACTCCTAAAATAGCAATATGTCACTGCATACCATTTGCTTCTATCTAGGTATATGCATACATCTTGGATCTAAAGCCTTTAATGGATACATCTTTCCTACGATAAGGCCTCAAATCTTTCTGGAATACCCTCTTTGGCAAGAAAACATGTTGGTTGTCTATCTGTGTTATCAGTTGGTCATTTTTGCTTTTGATTTATCTTTTGCTCCCATCTAACTACTTAGTCAAAGTTATCTTGATTTATCTATAATCTTGGTATGTGGCGACAACGGTATGGATTGGGGCATAGTCATTGCTTTTGTATGTTGTGTTTTAGGGATGATTTTATTCTCCTATTAGGTCTAATATCTATCTTGTGTGTGATGGGATTAGAATCTTGCATATCAATATCTTTTACATCTAAGGCTTTGCAAAGACCTTCTTTGTATTAAGACTATTCTATGCTAAAACTATTTTCCATTCACTTATCTGACAAGGTTCTATTATACCTAGTGGTAATAAACTCAAACCATTTGTTTGCAGAGTCAACTGTCTTATTCATTGGATACATGGTCATCCTGGTTCTTATACCTTGGTGCATAATATCTATATGCTATATCAAATAAAGGATTGCACTATTATACACATTAGCGTAAATTCTCCCATTCAATTATTTATTCTATCCTCATCATTTGATTATCAATCATGTGTTAATCATTTGTCCATCATTCTATCATCCATCCTTCTATCTTCTCCATTTTTCTCTATGTTGATTCTCCGTCTTCTATCTCCTTTTCTTCATATCCATTCATTTCAAGAGCACACCCATATTCTTCCAATTCGTCTGTCCTCTCGAGGGGGCATCATTCAACCTAATAATTAATCTACTAGGTACTTCTTCTACCTGACTGGAGCATCATCATTTCTAATCCAATCATATTGTCTTCTAAACCAAAATCTTCTTCTATCCAACATAGCACTATGTTTTAAACTTCTTTGAAATGATGTTGTAGATTAGAAATGCAAACAAGGCTAAAATATTAAATCAAATGTAATAAACACAAGATTATACCTCACAATACAAATCTAATCCCATCAAGGGAGGAAGGAGCCTTTGCACCCAAAACAAGCTCCTAAGACCAAGATGATCCCTACACAATGGATTCTAATGTGAAATGCTATTCAAATTGTGCAACTCACTATCCTAGCTCAAGAGTGATTTTGGCATTATGACTTTGCATAAACTTGGATGATGAAAATGGCTTGGGAAAGGTTCTATTTAAAGATTTTTGGAGAGGATTTTGATCCAAGGGTGGAGATTGATTTGAGAGATCAATGGTGGAGGATAAAAGTGATGTGGAGGGCCTAGATTGAATCCTAAATGAATGGAGGGCTAGGAATAAAAGTGATTCTTTTATTCATTTTGGGAAAAGGGATATTAAATAAGGTTGGGTGAAATGGATTATTTTTGAATTAAAGATTCATATGGGGGAATGGAAATGAATTAAAAATTTATTTGGGGAATGCAAATGAATTAAAAATTCATTTGGGGAAGAAGAGAAATAAATGAGTATGGGGTTGTAAGGAGAAATAAATGTGATGTGCGATGTTTTTAAATAAAAAATTAACTTATGTAGATTTAATTCAATTTTATATTTGGAGGATGTGAGAAAGGGTGTTAAACAAGGTTTGACCACCCAAATGAAGGGGTTAGGATTAATTAAACACAGGTTTCATTTAATTAATCCTAGGGCTAGGATGAGGTAGGCTAGGGTAGACAATTAAATAATAGCTATTTAATTGTTTAGGGTAGGGATAGGTCAATTATAGGCTGAATTAATTAGTTAATTATGGTTTTAACTAATTAATTGGATTTAGTGGAAAAGGGCAAATTGATTTAATAAATATTGCATATTTATTAAATCTATTAGCTAAGGTTTGAATTAAATGAAATTAATTCAATTTTGGGGATAAAATGGTGTGAATTTGGAAAATGAAAGGGGTAATTAATTAAATAAAAATTTAATTAATTGATTAGAAGGGAAATTGATATGTTTAGGGATGTCAGGAGTCAGTTTGATGGTAGAAGACATTTTTAGATGTCTACATTTGCCCCTCTTTGACGTGGCGTCTGGACCTAGGAGGGAAGTGGCATCAGGTCGAAGAAAGATATGCCCCAGCTGTCGGGAACGAATAAGATGGATAAGGGATGCCCCCTCGAGAGGTCGGCGGGAAAATAAGAAGTTTTCTGGGAGAGTTCTCGAAAAGGATGCAACAGGAATGAAAGTTGGATAGGGGATGGGAAAATAGGATGACAAGAAGAAAAACAGAGGAAAAAGGCAGAGATCTGCACCCTAGAGGGAAAATGAGGGGGTGGAAGAATGACATGGCCCACTATATTAGGCAAAGTGGGCCCTTAGAGTGCCACATTTGCACACTTTGACTTTGGAGAAGAAAGGACGAAGGAGAGATGGTTGACCGCAACCCCCAGTTCCTGCGACTTCGACACATCTCCGAGCGGTTCCAAGAGTTTGGTCAGGCACTAGGCGCTGGACCTCTGGTAGGGCCTAACCCTGTCTTCATAATTTTTTCATTTTTTCATGCATTTTTTGGGGTTTTAGGGTTCGTGATTGGAGCACATAGCGCCAATGGCAAGGCAGATTGGTGCCATCCTCTGGATTGGCGCAATCCGCCCAGGTAGGGTTAGGGCAATTTTTTCGCCATTAGGTGGGAGTTTTAGCGCTATCCTCTAGATTAGCGCCATTCATGGAAGAATAGAATTCTGGCTTTTTGGTGCTAGATGGGGGTTAAAGTGGCGCTACTATCTGTAATAGTGCCATCCTTAGTAACAGCGCTGTTTTTAATTTTAGCACTATTTGGGGGATCAGCGCTATTGTCTGGATTAGCGTGAAAAGGAATAGGGGCACCATTGGGAGAAATTGTGCGATAAATAGCGTGCAGTAGCGCTATTTTACAGATTGGCGCAAAGAGTTGTGCGAAGTGGCGCTATTGTCTGTATTAGCACCATTTAGAGGAAATTTTAGCGTCATTCTAAAAATGGCACAAGGCATTGTCTGTTTGCAGGTCCCTTGATGCTGGCTTGTTAAATACCTCTAAGAACAAGGTTGGTTTAGACACTTAGAAGAAAAAAGTTGGTTTAGACATAGATAGGTTGACATCTAACCATAATGTTCTATATGCAGGATACAGAGCAGTTCATATTGCAGTCACAAGAGCGATGAGTTCCCACTGTGATGGCATTGTTTGATGATTTTTATGATGCTATGCGGGCTCGACTGGCAGGGTTGGGGCTTCTAATGGTGGCGTCGATGCTAGTTCTGCGAGCTCATAGAGCTCTGATGACGGCCATGGTGGAGCGATACCGCACTGAGACTTGCAGTTTTCTATTGCCGACAGGAGAGATTACCATCACACTTGAGGATGTTTATCACATCCTCAAGCTACCTATCTGAGGCTGACGTGTCAGATATGACACGAAGAGAGGACGAAGTGCATTGGTCAGAGTGTTTGGTGCGAATCATCTTGCTCTCTCTCCGAATGAGAGGGAGATGGACTATGAGGGGACATTGGTTGTGGGTGCAGATCCATTTGCCTTGTTCCTTTGCACATTGATTGGAGGTGTGGTGATGCCTGATAGGCGAGATAGGGGTTTTCTGGTTGGCTGGGGAGGGGTGATAGAGGGGATGGTGACGCATGGGTTTGTCTATGCCTGGGGGCCAGTGATGCTAGCGTAGTTGTACCATGAGATGCACACAGTCACCTATCTACATGATAGAGCCTTATCCACTAGAGTTACTCTGCTACATGTGTGGATTTGGGAGCACATCCCTGTCACTCAGTCGACATGTGGGTACTATCAATGGCAATTTGAGGCCTTTGTGTTTTTATATCGGGATGCAGAGTACACATATACTAGCCAGGTGCGATATTGGCGGAGGATGCTGGATGACGTGATTAGTGTGGTTTAGCGGCCATACATCGGTGTAGAGGAGTGGCCAGATGATGTTATTCATCTTCCCTTTACCTTTCAGCAGAGATACCTTATGGGTCGAGGAGACCGTTGCATAGAGATGTACCTACCCTCGTGGGTTATGCGACAGTTTGGTTTGGTGCAGGACACCCCTTAGCAGATGGCGATATATGCGCGAACCCCGAGAGATGGACCCTACTAGCCTACAACCCTGCAGCCACAGGTTCCTCTGAGTGACTTTGCAGCACTTCGGCCGGTACAGTGGGATTGGAGGAGCATAGTTAGAGATACAGGGACTATGGCGGGATACAATATTTGGTGGCATATGCATCAGCCCACTCGGTTGACAGATCCAGTAGAGGAGGCAGTAGGGGCAGAGGAGGGGGATTCAGGTGGAGATGGAGATGACCCTGATGGGGATGGAGATGAGGTTATTAAGGACCACCTTGTGGAGGTGGGAGATGATGGAGAGGAGTGATTGGTTGGGAGGGATGGCCAGTCGATGGATGTGTTGGCAGCAGCAGCAGGATAGGGACAGGTGGGGCAGCAGGTTCCTGTGTAGCATGTTCCTGCCCAGCAAGTTCCTGCATAGCAAGTATAGGTTGGAGCAGCGCGACAGCCTAGAGGTCCTCGGCGGTGCGGGGGACATCTACCTCCACCACAGGGAGTGCAGCAACAGATTGGCAGGCATGATGCAGAGGCAGGGACCTCAGGGATAGTTTTGGGGGCAGAGGTTGAGAGGTTGACACCTCATCAGCGACGACGGGATGAGGAGGAGATGGAGACCCTACGGGCACAGGTGGCTAGTTTGCAGAGGCTTTGGAGGGCCGTGAGGCAGAACTAGCACAGGCTCAGGGTGACATAGTTACCCTGACAAGGGAGCGAGATGCAGCACTCACTAGGGCACAGCAGGCAGAGACTTCATTGAGTAGTCTACAAGCATCAGGTGGTGGTCTTGCCTTAGTTTTGGTAGTGATGTAGACACAATTGTTGCAGGCTCAGTCACAGTGCTATCAGTTGCAGGGACAGTTGAGCCAGGTATAGGGGGAGTTGACAGAGAGCAGCAGGCGGATGGAGTACTATAGGGGCCTGTATTATGCGGCCATGCCAGTCGTGTAGCGGGCATCAAGTTATAGCCAAGTTAGTAGATCAGGGGCATCTAGATCTCATAGATTGAGGTCTATTCAGTCCATTTAGCAGACGATGCCGCCTCCCTCACACGTGCCCCAGCAGGGTCCTCAGGTGCAGGCACAGCCACAGCTGCCGACAGGATCACAGCCTCGACCAGGGTCAGAGTCTCCCACTCCCTCAAAGAGGGGATCCTCTATGTGATAGTTATATCATGATAGCCCTTGGAGGCATTTTGTATTAGGACACTTTATTATTATTATTATTATTATTTTTATGTGTATATGAGCAATGTACATTTTGTGAGGTGATTTTATGTGATATGATGCATTTTGGTGGTTGATGATGTTTATGGATATAATTTTTTATTATGATGATATCTATGTGATGGATGCAGTTATGTTGATGCGATGATGTTTTTGATTTTATGGATGCATTTAGGATGGAAATGTATGTTTATGTGTGAAAATATGCATATGTAGCTTAGATGTTTATTAAATGCATTTATATGATGATGTAATGTGCCTAAGTGGTTTGTGAGATGTTATGAGATGTGATGTATAATGTGCAACTAAATGATTCTAGAATGAACATAATTATTATGCAAACTTAAATGGATTAAAATGGACCTACATGATATGTAATTTGAGATGGTTTAAATGAATCTATTTTGATATGCAATTTAAATGGATAAATAATTCTAAATGACATGTGGTTTTAGATGGTTTTTAAAATGCACCTAAATGATATGTAAAATGGATTAAAATGAATCTAAAATGACATGCAAATTGGATGGATGCAAATGCACCTAAATGGATTAAAATGAATCTAAAAATGACATGCAAATGGGATCAAAATGGATTAAAATGAATCTAAAATGACATGCAAATGGGATTAATGTGTTATGCAAAATGGATTAAAATGAATCTAGATGGATTAAAATGAATCTAGAATGACATGCAAATGGGATCAAAATAGATTAAAATGAATCTAAAATGACATGCAAATGGGATTAATGTGATATGCAAAATGGATTAAAATGAATCTAATGTGATATGCAATGACGGAATACATGCACCTAAAATAATATATAATTAAATGATCATGACATGTAGCTAAATGATATGTTTAGATGCAGTTTAGGTGATAGGTGGTATGCAAATTAGGTGATAGGTAAAGTGGTCCAGTCCTGATACACATGATGTTCTTTGTGTTGACCCTGGGCGGTGAGGTTGTGGGAGAGGGGATTAGGTGGGGAGAGGATAGGGGTGTATGAATGGGTATGGGTAGGATTGGGAGTGGCTAGAGACGGGGGGGAAGACAAGAGGGTTGTTAGGTCGTAAGACACCACGTCAGTTGAGGGGATATTTATTTCGGTTCAAGATGTGTTGAGTGGAAAGGCGGTGGGGGAATGGGATTAGTGAGGGGTTGGTTGGTGGGGGATGGGGGAAAATGATTATTAAATCTAGGCCAAGATGGGATAGTTGACTAAGTGATTAGGATGATGATTTTGAGCTAGTAACAGTAGTTGCACAAGATTAATTGAGAGCATTTCTTAGTTTAATGTAGCAATGTAGGATACAGTTCACAAAGGTATGAAATGACCTAGGTGATGATGTATACCCTGCGATTGCATGGACTAGACCCACAAACAATAGGTTGATTTCATGCATGCCCAAGGTAGTATAATCTTGTCTAGTCGAGGAAGGGGACACATAGCAATGAGTGCGAATAATGCATAAAAGGTTTTGATTCTTGTATATGCAAATAGGACACATCATGCTAGAACCGACCCGGACTTCAAGATATGAATACTATTCTTGGAGTAATGAAACCAACCCACAAGCACAGCATGCAGAAACAATGACGATGTCTACTCCAGGTGCTATCCACTACATACTATGATATAATGAGATCAAGGTAGCTTTGGAAATGACTTAGAGCGAGACAAAAAGATAAAAATTAATAAACAAAAAGACCAATGAAAAGATACAAATAGCCTTTGTGTGCTCTTGCCAAGAGACATGATGATAGAATGATAGATTTTTGTCCATTGTAGGAAAGATATATCCTAGGACATAGATCTGTTGGTGTGGATTAGAGGATTTGTTGGAAGATGGGCAAAAGAACGGTCTGGCCATGTGTAGGATTATGGTTGGTATGTTGATTGATGATTTTTGCGTTGGGGGACCTGTTTGAAGTGTATGCATAGCTTGTGTGTCATTTATGAGATCAAGAAAGCTCAGTAAATGGGGGACCATCCAACGGGGTGGATGGGTGCATCTTAGGTACCTGAGTACTGGAAACATCCTTCGTATTCCAGACTACCTACATACCCTGTGTCCATGGGATCAAGGTACTTTTAAGATGCGGGTGAAATGAATATGTAGTCCTGGCAAGACTTGATGATGTGGGAATGGTTCGGGATGGGTGTGATGTGATGTGTGTTTGATGATGAGATGTGTTGTTTTTTGGGTTTTCTGTATTTTCTATTTTTTTTGTATTTTATGATTTTGTGATGTTTTTAGATTTTTTTTGGTTCTGTATGTACAAAGGGAGCTTACAAAGACCCTCGTTCCAGGGGTTCGCCTTGGGATGGAATAGGAAGGGTTGGGCGATAGGACTTGATGTTTCAGAATTCCAAGCCATGGGATGTGTGAAATATGGAGTGATGTAACAGAAAGAGGACTCCTTAGATGGTAGAACCGGCCACTACGCATGGTGCATGAAACAGGTTTTCACCATGGTACTTATCCAAGGCGTCACTGGAGTGATTTTCACCATTGGAAGTTTTTTATTGCACTCTAATTTTTCTTGATTTTTCTTTTGATTTTTTTGATTTTTTTAATTTTTTGACTTGGGGTATCAGATGGGTTATGCATAGAATTTCTTGAGATGCAGGATGTTCATTAGCTCATCTAGAGGCTGCCCCTCAGGTGTTGCAAGCTGATAGGCTCCTGACCCATAATCGGCGGTGATGACGTAAGGTCCTAGCCAATTGGGTTCAAACTTTCCTTGCTTCAAACGCTCTTGCAGGTTCTTCTGATTTTCCATTAGGACAATGTCACCTACCTCAAATTTTTTGGATCTGATCTTTTTGTTGTAGATTCTTTTGAGGTGGTTTTGGTATGCCTGTAAGTGATTCAATGCATTCATGTGTTTCTCATCCAGTAGTTCTAGTTGACGCAACCTTATGACACAGTAGTCCTCATCAGAGATAATGCTTTGCAAGGACACTCGGAGAGATGGGAGCTTGACCTCTATAGGTAAAATGGCTTCAGATCTGAATACTAGTGAGAATGGGGTGGCTCCTGTAGGAGTGTGGATGCTTGTGTGGTAAGCCCATAGGGTGGGGTTGAGTTGGAGGTGCCAGTCGCAGCCAGCTTCATTGAGTATCTTTTTTAAGATGTGGAGGATGGTTTTATTAGACGCCTCTGCTTGACTGTTTCCTTGAGGGTAATACAGTGTGGAGAAGCGGTGTTTGATGTCAAACTTTTCGCACAAAGTGTGAACTTCTTGGTTTTTGAAGGGCTTTCCATTGTCATTGACGATGGAATGGGGGATACCATATCGACAGATGATATAGTGGAGGATGAATTTTGAGATTTGGATACCTGTGGTGAAGGTAAGTGGAATTGCTTCCACCCACTTGGTGAAGTATTCAGTAGCAGTGATAATGAACTTATGGCTGTTGGAGGATGGAGGATGTATTTTCCCTAAGACGTCAAGTCCCCACTGTGAGAAAGGCCACGGTGTTGTGATCGGTTGCAGCTCCTGTGCTGGTGCGTGGATGAGATCGCCGTGCTGTTGGCATGGGAGGCACTTCTTGATAAACCTATGAGCGTTGCGGTCCATGGTAGGCCAATAATATCCGGTCCTGAGGATCTTTTTAGATAGGGTAGGCCCACTAGAATGCGCCCCACAAATACCTGCGTGTACCTCTTCCAAGGCTACTTTGGCTTCCCTAGAATCTAAACATCAGAGAAGCGTGCCATCAAGACTCCTTTTGTATAGTGTGTCGCTGACAAGAATGAAACGGGAGGCTCGACGGATGAATGATTTTCACTGGAAAGTGGATAGGTTAGGGGGAAGGATATTGTCATGAAGGTAAAGGTATGTTTCCTGATACCATGGGGATAGAGGACCAGTGACTTTGCACACTAGTTCAGATTGAGGAACGTCATATGCGGGGATGGGGAGCTCTTCTATCAGGAATTCATATTTCTTGTTATCCTTTTTCATATCGACCAGAGATCCTATGGTAGCCATGGCATCTACTGCTTTATTATTGAGCCTTGGAATTTGCTCAAAGTGGATGTCTTGGAAGTAGTCCTTGAAATCATCAACCATCTTCTTGTAGGGTAGGAGTTTGTCAATCTTTGGTCTTGTATTCATTATTGACCTACCTGATGACTAGTTGGGAGTCACCATACACAGTTAGCTTTTCAATTTTCCATTGGATGGCCATGCAGAGACCTGTGATGAGGGCCTCATACTCTGCTACATTGTTGGTGCATGGAAATGTGATTTTGAATGATTTAGGGATCGTGTCGCCTTGAGGGGTAACAAACAGGACGCCTACCACCGAGCCTCTATGGGTGTATGATCCATCAAAATACATTTTCCATGTGTCTGGAGCTAGTGTGGTTGTCAGGATGGCTTTGTCTGGAAACTCTGCTATTGTAGGATATTCTGCTGGAATAGGTGCTTCGACGAGCTGATCTGCTATAACTTGTCCTTTAATGGCCTTTCTCTCTATGTATTCAATGTCAAATTCAGTTAGAATCATGACCCATTTTGCCATTCTGCCAGTGAGAGCTAATCTGTTTAGCAAATACTTTAGTGGGTTGATCTTAGCAATGAGCTTGGTCTTGTGATTGAGCATATAATGTCTTAACTTTTGTGACGTAAAGATGAGGGCTAGATATGCTCATTCAATTTGTGTGTAGTTAAGCTCATATGAGATCAAGGTGCGGCTGATGTAGTAGATGGCTATTTCCTTCCCATGCTCATCATGTTGTGCTAACAAAGCCCTGATTGCTATGTCTGTCACGGAGATATACAAGAGGAGGGGCTCTCCTTGTCTTAGTGGAGTTAGAACAGGGGAATTAGCTAGATATTCTTTTAGCTGATCGAAGGCACTCTGACACTGATTGGTCCAGGTGAAAGCCGTATCTTTCCTGAGGAGATGTTGGAATGGTTGACACTTATCAACGAGTTGGGCGATGAACCGACAAATGGACTATAGTTTCCCCTGCAGGCTTCTCAATTGTTTCAATGTTTTGGGATGTGGCATTTTAGTGATAGCCTTGACTTTCGCAGGATCTACCTCGATTCCTCATCTGGAGACTATGTATCCTAGTAGTTTACCTGAGGTGATGCCAAAGACACACTTCTTCGGATTGAGACAAACATTATATTGCTCTAGCCTGTCAAAGATCTTGGCTAGCACATCTAAGTGTTCTTCTCTGGTCTTGGATTTCCCTAGCAAGTCGTCCACATAATCTTCCATGATGTGGTGAAATAGGTCATGGAAGATGATGGTCATAGCTCTTTAATAGGTAGCTCCTGCATTCTTTAGGCCAAATGGCATTACCACCCAACAGTAGGTTCCCCATGGGCAAATGAAGGCTATTTTGTGCTGATCCTCTTCGGCAATTTTGATTTGGTTATACCCTGAAAAGCCGTCCATAAGGGATAACATTTCATGTCCTGCTGTTAGGTCCACTATCATGTCGATATTTGGTAGTGGGAAGTCATCTTTTGGGTAGGCCTTGTTGAGATCCCTAAAATCGGTACAACAGCGGATTCGGCCATCCGGCTTAGTAACTGGTACAAGGTTTGAAACCCATTCAGGATAATCGATAGGGCAAATGAACCCCACATCGAATAATTTCTTTAGTTCTGCCTTGACTAGGAGAGCCACTTGGGGATTCATCTTTCTAAGTTTTTGCTTGACTGGTTTTGCATCAGGACGCACTGCAAGATGATGAACAACCAAGGCGGGATCTAGCCCTAGCATGTCTGCATAGGTCCATGCAAAATTGTGGTTTCTGCGTGTGAAGAATGCCAAGAAGTCTTCCTGTTCGAACATGCTGAGAGATTCCGCTTTGTATGTGATTTTTAGCTCTTGTTCTGTCCCCAGGTTCATTTCCTGAGCCGGTTCTACCAAGATGGGTGATCTGTTTGGATATACTTTGTCTACCTCAGGGAGGCCCATGCTTCCATCTCCTGGCGCCTCATGGAGGTTTTCACCAGGAGATACGTCTTTTATTTTTACTATTTTGGGATCTAATACTGCCGTGGAATGGTTTTCACCATCAGATCCATTTTTTCTTTTTATGTTTTTGTGACTAGAAGCAGGGGTTGTCTCCCTGAAATAGGCATCCGGATTGAGTTCCATTATGTATCCTACTCAATGATCTCCCAAAGGGAAGTGATCTCTTACCCCCATCATTTCGGTGATGGCCTCATCGTTAGGTGCAATGTCGAAGACAGGAGGTCCTCGTTGGTTCCAATCAATGAGGTCAGGGTAAACCAGTAGCAAGTCATTAGAGGGTGAAGGGAGAGTGGTGACGGAGTAAATGGTACAAATGGATGAGTCGAAGAAGTCGGTGAAATCACTAAAGGAGTCATGAAGGCCTGATTCGTTGACATTGTCGACATCTAATGAGACCGAAGCGACCTCGGCTAAGATACACTCGCCGGTAGGGAGGATGCGTTGAGGTTGACCATACCCTAACCCTTGAGTATAGGGATTCTTGGTTGCCTGTAGTGGTTCTACGATTCCCTGTTCATGAAGGCCAATACTGCCTTGTCCTTTATAGCCCATGCTCTTGACAATTTCAAAACCTTTGTCGTAGATGTCTGTGGGGATTGTGGGGGCTTCTTACTCAGGCTCTTCATCTTTGTAAAGCCAAGATGAAATATCTTCAAGTACATCTTGATCCAGGAGATGCTTCTTTTCGAAGATGGGGGAGGGTTTGCACTTGATGATGACTGTATTGGCTACCTCTGTTGGTGGGAGGCCGAATGTCTTAGGATTGGGTAATGTGCCCACACAAAAGGTGCTGTGTAGGTCATATTCCCCACATCCCATGTCAGATAGCTTGATCTAGACCTCGGGTGTTGGAGTTGCGTGGGATGAAGTGGAGGCGATGTTTGTGGGATTGACATATGAGCTTGATGTCGTTGGATTGGCTTCAGTGGTGGCTTTATTGTATGGGCAGAATGTTTGGTTGTGGCCTTCCAGAAAACTGCAGTATTGGAAGGGGCGAGGATCGGCATAGACTGTGACTTCTGTGTTGTTGTGAGGGAATTTGATGCATTGATCGAAGGTAGATGGGACGGCTTGCATGGCATGAATCCATGGTCTGCCAAGAAGGATGTTGTAGGGGAGGTCGAGATCAAGAACCTGACACTTAGTTTCCATTATTTTTTGTCCCACTTGTATGGGAAGCTTGATAGTACCTTCAGAGAGCCATTCAGTGTCATCATAGCCTTTGATCGTAATGCACTCGCTGGTGTCGACAACCACATCGAAGTACCCCAAGTGTTTTAGCAGTTTTAGAGTGCATATGTTGAGGCCGGAGCCACCATCTATTAAGACCCTTTTAATGGTGTGCTTGTGGATGCGTACTTCAATGTGCAGGGCGTTGTTATGTATGTGATCGGAGGCGGGTAGGTCCTTTTCTGAGAAGGTGAGATGATGGGGTGAGGCGATGTGTCCTACCATGGCTTGGAATTGAGTTACATTCAAGTTGGCAGGGACTTGTGTTTGCAAGAGTGCTTTATCGAGGACATCTTTATGAAGGGGGGATGTGCGAAGCAACTCGAGGATGGAGATTTGTGCGGGTGTCTTTCCTAGGTGTTCTAGGAGGTTATATTGGTGGGTAGGTGGTGCTCGTGCAGTAGGGCGAGGAGGTAGGGGATCGGATGTGGAGGCAGGTGTTTGTGCAGTGGGAGGGGCTGTGTGAATGGATACACGGCCACGGCGGGTTGTAACAGCACAATCAGGTGCTTGTGCGCAGATGCTGATTGTGTTGACATGATGGGATGATGCTTCTATACGTCCTACGATAGAGTCGTAAGATGCGGGCGGTGGGGTGATATTGTAGGTTTGGCTAGACGAGGAGGCTTTGTTATGATTAGGTAGGGGACCCTTGTAAGCTCCTAGGTTGGCATTTGGTGATGGTTGGGCGCTATGATCAAGACCAACTAGATTTTGTTCGATAAGGTCTTGGATGCAATGTTTGAGTTGCATGCAGTCGGTTGTTTTATGACCTGCCACACGGTGGTATTCACAGTAGTCATTCTCATTGTACCACGCGGCTTTGAGTTCATTCTCTTGATGGGGTCTAACAGGTGGAAGCGTGATCAAATTTTGCTTGAGACATCTATCAAGGATGTCTTCGACAAGTCCCCCTAAGGGTGTGAATTGTCTGCGTGGTTTGCGTGGTTTAGTTGGGCCTCTCTGGTTATTTACATTTGTTGCATACGTAGGCGCAGGTGTTTGGTTTTGTATATGTTGGATGGCTTTTACATCTGTGACACCATCGTTCAGATTGTTTTTGTTCTTCCCCCAATAACGTGATTTGTCGTTTGATTATGTGTTAGCATTATTGTTGGTATTGGGGGTGTTTTGATTGGATTTGTAGTTGTTGTTGTGGTTATTGTTGTTGTTGGATTTGGGGTCGTACAGTTTGATGGAGCCCTTAGCAATGAGGGCTCGTTCAATGGTGGTGCCTTTGTCGATGACCTCTTCAAAGGTAGATGCACAAAGTATTTGTAGATGAAACCCTAATTCCTGATTGAGGTTGGCCACAAACATGGTGACGAGTTGTTTTTTAGGAATGGGCCATGGGAGTTTGCTTGCTAAGCCTCTCCACCTTTGTAAGAAGGAAGTGAAGGCTTCACCGTCTTTTGTTTGGTGTTGCAAAGGTCTATCATGGACATTTCATGCTTAAGATTGTAGAAGTGGTTCACAAATTTCTCTGCAAGCTCAGGGAAAGTCCTAATGCCTGGGGGAAGATGTGCGAACCATTCAGCGGCTTGACCACCGAGGCTTCATGGGAATAGTATCATTAGATAGGTGTCGTTATTAGAGACTTCTAAGCAAGCTATGTAGAACTCCCTAAGGTGGTCCCTAGGGTCTCCCTTTCCCTTGTATTTGTCGAATTTAGGTGTCTCGAAGTTCTTGGGGAAAGGGCGCATGTACAATGTGCGATCAAATGGGTAGGGGCAAATATCCTCCAAAGAATAGTGTTTGCGTTTGCCCCCAGTTTGTAGGTTCGCTACTTGTTGGATTAAGCCTTGTACAACAGTTGTGATATACTGTGGTTGCTATGGTTGTTGTATGTACGTCTGTTGGTTGGTGAGATGTTGGAGATGGGGTGGGATTTGATGTTGGGGATGTGTTTGAATGAGGTGTTGGTATTGCGGGTTGGTGTTTGGCGTGATTGGTGGTTGATATTGTTGATGCGCGTAGAGTTGTTGGAGGACATGTGGTGGTATTTGGGGATTGGGATTATGTTGATTGATGGGATGATGTGGGTAGGTGACATTATATGGATTGACGTTGGGTATATGGACATGGGATTGGTTAGAGGTGTTGTGAGGTGGTTGGGAGAATAATTGTCATAGGTATCCAATGGTTTGAGGGTTGGGTGGGGGTACACTTGTGGATGTACTTGTCTGTGTGGTGTTCCCTTGTACGCTTAGGGTGATTTCTGGGACGGAAGGGTTTGTGGTAGTGGTGGTAGTGGATGTGATAATAGGTTGGGAAATGGTAGGGACGGCGAGATTTGTGGAAATGATAGATGTGGTGGAGGTTGAGTTTGTGGAAGTGGTAGATACGGTAGGTGTTGATGTTTGAGAGGCAGTGGGTTGGGTATGTGAGGTAGATGCTTGGGTATTTGATGGGGTAGGTATGATTGTAGAGGTAGATGGTTGTGATGATGTCATGATGGGGGGAAGTTGAGCACCAATCTTGAGGAGATGATCAAGATATCGACTTGGGTCCGACCTTAGGATTTTATCTAGTAGGTCCATGTTATCGGCGTCTTGTGTAAAGCTTAAGACATCTAGATCATCTTGGGAAATTGTGGGGACGTGTTGTGTTGGTGGTGGTGGTGGTGGTGGTGGTTGTTGTCATAAGTAACTGAAGGGATTTTCGTTGGGACGATATGATGGGATGAAGGAGTATGTAGGTGGATTTGGATTGATGGGTACGTTGTAGCTATCAGTGTTGGGCATGCCAAATTGCCAATGTTCTGCCATTTCTTGATTCTTTTTGTTTTGTGATCTTGTGATGGGCATGCACGTATATGGAGTTGATTCCTAGAAGTATAGTGGAATGGGGATGGAGACCTTAGAGAATCCGATTGATTTTGTTGGACTTGAAGATGGAGGTGGTAGTGAGATGAAGTAGATGAGGGGATGCGGTGGAAGATTGATATGTTTTTCTAAGGATTTTATCCTAAGATTGATACGAATGGATGATATTGATTTTTTTTCATAAATTTTGGACCAAGATGGAGGATGATGAAAAAGGGGGTTTTGATTTTGATGTTTGTTTTTGATTGATGAGGATGATTAAGACAATGTTTAGAATGACTTGATGGTCGACAAATTGAGCTTTTGACAAGATCTAGATTTTGGCACAAATGGACGATTTTCTTTGTTTGGAGTAGACTAATGACCTTATGCAAAGAGGGATGATTTGTTTTTTTCTTGAAAGGTAGACTAATGACTTTTCAAGGAAAATATGATGATAATGATGATTTCTAGATCTAGTTTTTGGCTCAAAAGGATGACAAGCTTTGGTTGGTGTTTGGTGGATGGGTGATTTGATTTGGCTTTTTAGATTTTTTGGAATGATTTGTTTTGGTCCAAAGAGATATGCAAAAAAGGATTAGGGGCGGAAATGGATAGATTTAGGCCGATTATGATGTGGCAAAGGGGTCCAACAAATGGTGGTGATTGATTCTCTAAGGTCAAAGAGAAGGTGTGATTTTGAAAAAATTTGGAGGAAATATGGATTGACTGTTTGTCAAATTTTGGGGGGGATGAGTGTGGATTATGACAAAGCAAATGGTGGGGATCACAATGGAATAGTTCTTAGTTTTAGGCAAGTCAATCTGAGAATAGCGCCAATCCATGGGTGAAATGGCGCCACAATCAGACAGATATGGTGCTAAAACAAGGCAGACAGATTTGGATTTTCTTTGATGGGAATTTGATCAAATTGTTTTCAATGTCTCTTGGCAGGTTGTTTGTGAATAATAAAAGCACATTTAACACACAATTAAGCACATGAATGCATAACAACCAAGATTTTTTGTTTTGTGAAATGACGTACAATTTTGTTTGAACAAGCACTTTTCACAACCTAAGGCGAGAATGTGACAGTATTTGTTGAATCCCCTAGCTGCACCTATTCAAAGCAGGTAGCTCTAGGATCTTGGTAGCACCGGCTCCTCCTTACAATTGCACACACTTCTCACGCATACCAAGATCTAGGTTTCTTATAAGGCTTGTCTCTCACCAAATCTTTAGATTGTCCCTGCTACCTCGGTTAAGGACTGCATGAATCAGGGCCGCTTCAAGGGTTTCCCCTTTGTGTCAACAAATAGAAAGATTTTGGCTTGCTAAAACAAAGGTTCGTAGTAAGGGCATCCGTTCAGGTGGTTATACGTGCGGCATCGCTACTCTCCATTATGGAGTTTCCCAGCCTCCAAGGGTTGCGCCTTGGAGGGTTTTGGGGGAGGTTGGTTGTCGGTATAACACAACAACACCTGTCGCTTGAGACTTTCGTCCCAAATGCCTTATTTTATATAGTGGCTTGGAAGAGCTTGGCTTTAGCTTGATGCCGCTTGGGTCGTTCCCACCTTTTGAAGCAGGGGGCAGGCCCTCTATGGATTACAAAAGCAATACAATCATAAAAATACTTTTGATCCCCAAGTTCACTCAAAGGTGTGAGGGGAGAGCATACGTATTTTCTATGATTGCATCACACTAAAGATGGTTCAATTTTAGATCTTTGGATTAAATGGGGTGTGATAAATGCAAGTTTTGTGATAAGCTTTTGATTCTCAAGGTCACCAAAATGGTGTGAGGGAAGAGCATACGCTTTCACACCACAAGCAAAAAGAGCACAAAACACTTCAAACAATTAAAAATGATTTTCTTGATTACATGCGTGAGAGATGCAAGTTGTTGTTCTTTTTAACCAAGATGCTTTATGCAATTTGTGGTTCTTTTTTAAGCCTAAAATCGAAGTGTTTGATTTGTTTGTTGGCACACCAAAGAGTAAATTTTAGAGCACCAAAGTAAATGTTTGTTGGCACACACACTTCACACAAAGAGTTGTTTGTTTGTTTGATCGATTTTAAAACACCAATTTGAAATGTTGTCTAAGATCTAACATAAAAAAGGGTTCATTTTAACTTCCCAAATCAAAGTGTTTGCTAAGTAACATCAAACCACCCTGCAAAAGTTTTGTTAGTACCCGCAATACCTGCACAGACAGAAAAGCAAGTTTTTGAAAATAGCGCTAAAACAAATATGCACAGGCGCCATTGCGGGCAGAACAACCCGACTTACAAAAAAGGCGCTAATTAAAATTATTGTGCTTCTTAAAGACTATGATGGCGACACATTACAAAGTGGCGCTAATACATGTTTTAGCGCTAATAAATCAGTCTAAAAGCGACAATGGAGAAGATAGCGCTTATTTAGGTATAGGAAGGCGCTACTGTGCAATTTTTCCAAGAGTCTGTGTATTCCGAGGATAGCACCAATCTGGGTGATAGTTCTGATACGGCACTTGTACACGTCCGACCTGCACCAAAGTCATTTTTCTCACAACACAAAAGGGGTTAGACAATAAAATCACGGTATAGTTAGCTTTGTTAGTCTGAGTAGATGAAAAACAACATAATAACAAAACTAAAGTGCATGTTTAGACCCCTTAAAATTTTTTTGACATAATCCCCCCTTGTGATTTCAATATCTCTGTGTAAACAAAGAGCAAATCAATGTCAAATATGGCAGGAAGATCTAAAAAAGGACAAATGAGTGAGTGCAAGAAATCAGGCTACGCAGAAATGGCGCTAAAACAGTAGATAGCACTAAAACACGCCAATGATGGTGCCACTGCGTAGGGTGGATGGCGCTACACCTGCAAAAACACGTCCTAAGCACAAAAACTCAACAAAGATGATTAGATTCGAACCTTGTGGGTCCCACCGGGCGTGCCAATGTAGATTAGAAATGCAAACAAGACTAAAATATTAAATCAAATGTAATAAACACAAGATTATACCTCACAATACAAATCTAATCCCATCAAGGGAGGAAGGAGCCTTTGCACCCAAAACAAGCTCCTAAGACCAAGATGATCCCTAAATAATGGATTCTAATGTGAAATGCTATTCAAATTGTGCAACTCACTATCCTAGCTCAAGAGTGATTTTGGCATTATGACTTTGCATAAACTTGGATGATGGAGATGTTCTATTTATAGATTTTTTGAGAGGATTTTGATCAAAGGGTGGAAATTGATTTGAGAGATCAATGGTGGAGGATAAAAGTGATGTGGAGGGCCTAGATTGAATCCTGAATGAATGGAGTGCTAGGAATAAAAGTGATTCTTTTATTCATTTTGGGAAAAGGGATATTAAATAAGGTTGGGTGAGATGGATTATTTTTGAATTAAAGATTCATATGGGGGAATGGAAATGAATTAAAAATTTATTTGGAGAATGTAAATGAATTATTCATTTGGGGAAGAGGAGAAATAAATGAGTATAGGGTTGTAAGGAGAAATAAATGTGATGTGGGATACATTTTTAAATAAAAATTTGACTTATGTGAATTTAATTCAATTTTTTATTTGGAGGATGTGGGAAAGGGTGTTAAACAAGGTTTGACCACCCAAATGAAGAGGTTAGGATTAATTAAACATAGGTTTCATTTAATTAATCCTAGGGCTAGAATGAGGTAGGCTAGGGTAGACAATTAAATAATAGCTATTTAATTGTTTAGGGTAGGGATAGGTCAATTATAGGCTGAATTAATTAGTTAATTATGGTTTTAACTAATTAATTGGATTTAGTGGAAAGGGGAAATTGATTTAATAAATATTGCATATTTATTTATTAAATCTATTAGCTAAGGTTTGAATTCAATTTTGGGGATAAAATGGTGTGAATTTGGAAAATGAAAGGGGTAATTAATTAAATAAAAATTTAATTAATTGATTAGAAGGGAAATTGATATGTTTAGGGATGTCAGGAGTCGGTTTGATGGTAGAAGACATTTTTAGGTGTCTACAGATGTTACTTCGCAACACCATCTCAAAAAGGGGCAAAATGTAGACACCTAAAATTGACATGTTCCCAAGTCAGGCTTTTATTGTCATACTTCTTTAATTAAACAATTCTTAATTATTTGATTAAGTTCATCTGTCGATCACATCACCTTATGCCTCCATGTTAATTAAATAATCCTGATTATTTAATTAATTTGATTTATTCTTCCACATTAATTAAATAACACTGATTATTTAATTAATTCAATTTATTCCTCCACATTAATTAAATAATTCCAATTGTTTAATTAATCCAATTTATTCCTCCTTATTTGATTAAATAATTCTAATTATTTAATTAAATCAATTTCCCTCCAAATTAAATAAATAAATTTAAATTATTTATTTAATTAATCTATTTCCTCTAAATTGAATTAAAATTAATATTTAATTCAATTATCCCATGTGCACATGAAATTAAATAATTATTTATTTAATTTCCCATTTATCCTCACCCACCATAAATTCCTCTAATCAAAATTAGTTAACAGACAATCAAAAGCGTTGACTCATCAATCAACTCAGTCAACAAAGCAATCAATTCAGTGCACTAAGTAATCAAATCATTTAACTAATTAGTCAATCTAGTTAACTAATCAATCAGCTCAGTCAGCAAAGCAATCAATTCAGTTCACTGATCAATCTATTTAGTCAACTCCCTAATCAGATCTATTAACTCCCTTGATGCATGAGAGGGGAAGGACACTTGTCCTCTTCTGATTCGCACACATTATCTCAACCTTCCTCAACTGTTGATCTTCCCAATCATCCTCAACCGTTGATCTAATTCCTCACATGTCTATAAAAAGAAGCCTCATTCTCCATTTTTGACCATCTCTTGTTCAAGTAAACTTATGTTGTCGTAATCATTCTTGGGAGATCAAATTTGCGTTACAATTATAGAGCAATCCACATCAAAAAGCAAGGAGCAATCAATTAGAATAGGGTGCATTTCAATTTGCTCGATTGGTGTAGGGACTTCGTTTCTGCAAAGGAGGTAATTGGTACTTGTTTATGTTCCTCGTTGGTTTATGTTTGCATATCCGTTTTTCACCTATCACATTGCCATATAAATATAGTTTTAGCCCTACAACATGTGGAACTATCTTTTCCCTTAAGGATGAGCTTTACTCATGATCCAATTCAAATCATTAATTAATTATAGGTAGGAATTGATAAATCTACAATAAATGAAAATTCAAAATCAAATAGGAAGAATTTAGGCACTTAGTTATAGGAATAATGATGAAGAATGATTCCTAATGCCATGTAAAATTAGATCACCTTGATAATGTAAAACAAATGCTCTCGATCTCAAAAATGTCTTAAATTTAGAATAGTCACTAAATTCTTTGCAAGTCAAATTCATGTTGTGTGAGATCGATCTTGTGCTTTGGAAAAGTGCCTTAGCATGCAAAAATAATTTAAAGATTGTGGGATTGATCTAGGTGACTATAGGTCTTGTTGGAAATTGTGTCACCCCTATTTTTGATATCTAGTGATATGTAAGGACTGGTGATATTAAAAGATAACTTGGAGAGATAATTTGATCACAAAGGTTGCATTCTCCTAGGTCGACTCTCTTGATTAGATTGGCTTCACAATAATGGAAAATTATTGACAACAACAATCTTGAGCAAGAAAATGTCCAGGATGAATTTCATAAAAATTTTAGATTTTTTTAGCGCTCTAAAAGGAAGTGTTCTTAGAATATTTCCCTCTTCAATGCATAGAATTTTTAGATATGAATTGGATGTGAATTAATGTACATTGAATGTTGTTAGGTCCCACAATCCTTAGTAATGCTTCCTAACTATTTACTTTTGTATTAAGTCTTATTCATAAAAGCATCAAACACATAAGCTTTGTATGTCATCCCTTTTGCTAAAGTATGTTTATCCCACATGCATGAGAAATAATAGTTCTCTTGGGTAGCATTAATTTAAATAGAGGGTTTAGATATAAGGAAAGACATCCATGAATTATATTGTATTGAGTATTACTCAAAGGAGGTCACTCCCTCAAAGAGACCAACAAGTCTTAATCTTGAGGTAGGGAATGATTGAGGGTGGAAGTGCATTAATAGGGTGTAAAAATGTATAAAGTAATATTGCATCTGTGAAAGAATGTATAAACACTCGAAATTGTAACTGCCTTTTTTTTGAATTGGTAATAGATATGCAATTAAAAAAAAAGTGTTTTTCAACATTAAAATAATAATAATATTATTAGTACAAATCTAGAATCCTCTACAATGTGCGAAGGCGATTATGCGGACGAGCGACGAAGGCGTAAGGGTGATGGAGCATGGGTGGCGAAGTCTCTACAGACACAATTGGGTGTGACAGGAGTAGTCACCTAGAAGGGCAATGCGAGGGCTAAGGCATCCAAGGGTTCAAAAACTCTTGACCTTCCTAGGGTTTCGTTGGAAGTGTTGGCTTGTCTCTCACCTCCTTCGACTCCTGATTCGTTGCCTCCGGTAAATCTATCCATTGAGGGCTACAAAAATAGGCAGAACCCTTTCCACAGTTGCTCTGAATTCTGCAAAACCCAGGTTATCATGGAGAACCCTAAGCCCCCTCCTAATCCGCCTTTACTAGAATCTACTAAAAATGATGGTCTCCTTGCTCCCGAAAGCTAGAAGGGAAAGGGGCAAGTTGTTGGGGGAAGCAGACAAACAAATATATGCAGAATGCAAAAATTGGTCAAACCCTTATCATGAATGTGGAGTCTTTTGTAGGGATCAGATTATGGCTGCCTCGAATTCTTCTCCCAAATTGATGGCGCGATCTCTACTTGAGGATAGGGCTCTGAACCCTAGAACCAAGTTGGACTCAAGCAGTTGTGCCCTAGGAGATACAGAGGTGGTTTTGACGGGAGACCCTATTGATTTCCATATCCCAGATGAATGTGTAAATGCAGCATATGCGGATGTTGGAAACCGGTCCCTCATTGTCCGATTGCTGAGAAAACAGCTGCCTCTAGAGGATTTGGTGGAATGGACAAAATCAACATGGAGCAATATTGCCACTCGAAAGTTGAATTTATGGACTATGGTTTCTTTTGCCTTCGTTTTTAGTTTGAAGAAGATTGTGAATTTGTGAAGCAAAATGGGCCATGGTTCTTTGATCAGTCTGGCATTTTCCTTACTTCCTAGAGACCTTTTTTTTTTATCCTTCTACCACAAGAATTTCATCTATACCCATCTGGATAAGGTTGTATAATCTCCCTCTGATCATGAGAAATCCTAATCTTATAAGGCATATGGTGGATCAATTGGGTTCCTTTGTTAAGCTAGACTCTGAAGCACCAAGTAGATTCACCCGGGTGTGTGCCATGGTAGACATCTCCAAACCATTGCATCATTCTGTCAGAATTTATTCCTCGCAGGGATCTTGGATTCAATTTTTAAATTATGAAGGGATCCCTTTTAGGTGCTTTCGATGCAACATGGTGGGTCCCAAAATTGTGGGATGCTCTATAAAAAGACCGAATGGCTCGAAGATCTTCAATATCAAAAAATGGACAAAAAAATTCAGCTCTCCTGATGCTGATTTTATTTGGCGCAATCATGGAAGGTTCATGGAGCCTCAAGAGGAGACTAGTCCAGATCCGGAGCCACCTGTTGAGGCTTCTTTTCCTGTTGTTCCCTCTCCTATCCACGGAAATGATCTTTGTATCTCTAATCAATCCTTGGATAGAATGGAGGACTGCTCTGAGGACGATGGTACATTTCTGTTTTTAGATGATTTGGATGAAGATTTCCATGATTTTTTAGACCATGATGATATGATGGATCCTTTCAAGGTGCCCACTCTTGCTCAATCGACAAGCTGCATTTCAAAGCCAAACATCGGTAAACTGAGAAAGAAAAAAGGTTGAAAATCTGAAGTAGAGAAGCTTCGGGCAGAGGAAAGAGATGATGTTGAGGAGGGCACCCTGTGGACCATGGATGCTCTCCTCACCAGGAGCAAAAAGAAAAGTTTAGCTAAACGGTCTTAATGGCTGCTCTACTTGCTAAGGGTGATTGGCTTCTTCGTGTTGGAGTTTCTTTGTGCTTATGGGAGAGTTAGAGGGTTATTTATGATTTTTAAACCTGTGTCTCTTGTGGATTTCTAAGTGATTTCTTGATTCTTTGAGCTCCCCTATTTTAGGTCTGAAGCTTTTCTATCTTTTTTACTATCAGTATTTTTATGGGAGTGGGCCCTAACCCCATTATTTACCAAAAAAAAAAAAATCTATAAATCTATTTTAAATAGTGGTTCCATTTGACATGACATATGAGAAGACTTTAAAAGACTGACTATGTAACCTTGTTTGAGGTATGGATGACCACCCTACGTCAATGTGGGACATTACAAGAATATTTCTTAGAAAAATTCTGTCAATACTTTTGAAAGCTATCGTGTTGATTCTTATAATATGTGATATTTGTACTTGTTTGATTTGATTGTGTATTTGTCGATTTAGTTTATAAGAGAATATTGATTGGCTGTGATTCAATTAGGAAAGATGCTTGCCTTTAAAAAGTTTAAAGAAAGTTTTTTTAATTTCTATCAATAAAAATCTCCTTGCTGAAGTTTTTCAACTTTTAACCTGCCTAAAATAAATATCAAATACACTGCAAATAAATAATTAGTTAATAAAACCATAGGGTTGTATGGTAATGTTAATGGGAACACGGTAAAATTAATAATATGGAAATGATCTCAGATTTCAAAACTAAACAGATAAACTTATTTTCGTAAAGAATTAAAGCAGTTTAAGTTTCCCAACATGTAAAACCCAAGTCAACGTTACAGTTTCAAACCAAATGAGGGGTGTAGATTATAGGATATTAGTATTTACATAGAATTAACAAAGATTAAAAAACAAAGCTTACAAAATAATCAAACCAAATTGAATTCGTTTCCTTTTGAAATGACAAAATACAAATGCAATGTACAAAGTCAGCTTTATGAGATCTTTACATTGTACACAGCAATCTGCTTCAAAAAACAACAAAGAGATGATGCAAAGTTCATGGAAAGATAGAAAAATCCATGTTTCACATGTAAAATATCGACTGTGTCCCATCTGTTATGCTTGACCGTCCAGATGGTTCTAAAAAGGATCCAGAGAACTAAAGATTGCCCATGCTTCCTGCTTCACAAAAGTGGAGCTTTAGTTAGTTGTCCATCTTTTCTTCACATTATAAATATATAATATCCATGTGCCAAAAAATTGAATCTCATTCACATTGTATGAACATGGCATCATTAAGTTGAATCATTTATTTCCCCCAATAAAACTCATAATTCTACATATGATGTAGGATGATTGGCAAGTCTATTTGTCCCCACGCTTGGTCATTAGGTCAAAGTGTAAGCAATAATTTTTTTTTAAGAATATATTAGTTTTTCTGTTTTCCCCGTCCATACCCTGCCCCTTCTGGATTCCAACATGTGCCTCCCCTATGGGAGCCTGCATCATCAAGCCTAGTCATGAGATCAAAATGTAAATGGTAAAAAAAATTAAATAACATATTAGTTTTTCTATTTCCCCCGTCCATACCCTCCTCTCACTCAATTCTAACATGTGCCTCCCCTGTGGATTACACAAACCTCAAGCCCATTCAGGGTAGGCTTAATTGTAAGCCTTATTTAATTTAGGTTTTAAGCATAGGTTTCAAAATGAAAATGCCATGTAAACATAGGACTGTTTTTATCTAGGTGTTAGTTACAAGACTTTTGACTATTTTGGGGGTTAGTCATGCATTTCAAATTGAAAATGTAATGTAAACATAAAATATTAAATCGTCTTTAAAAAGCACATCGAATACAACTACACCTCTTCTCCGGTCCAAAACTACGGCTTTTACACTGTAGTATGAGACATTTGACAGGTCGATACAAATTGTCCGTATATACAGGCCCTTGTATACAATTTATATGGATAAACTTGGGATTTAGACAATTCCTCGAGTGAATAACTGTCAGCATGTCAATGGTTTTTTTAAATTTAGAGTGCCACTTGGATTATAGTTTAGGCACGGAAATATGGGTAAAAAGGAAGCTATTCGGCAAACCTTTTGCATTGGAGATAGGAAGAAAAGACCAACTAGAAAACATTCTTTCAACATTCCATTTTCCTTTTCCTCAAAACTTGGGAATTCACCAAACCTTGCCAATCAACCTACACCCCTCTATCAATGTTTGATGACACCATCCCAGAGAATTATACCAATTGGTTAGGGAAACGGCAGGAAATACATCTGATCTCATTACAAGAAAAGAAGTCGGTAGAACTATCAATCGCAGTATAGTTACTGATACACAGTTTAATGTTGGTGTTAAAAGAATAACCTAAGCTTAGAGGATGAAGCTATCAATGGATGTGAATCCAAAGTCAATGGTCTCATAAAGAATGACCAAATAAACTGCTGATACGGACCTGGTCTTGAAATATGAACTCAGTGCATTGAAGAGGCAATTCTCACCCTATGTCAACTATTGGATCCAACAACATAGGCTGCTCTCAGAGCTAAGTGGATGAAGGTGCTTTACCCAATTAATCTTCAGTTGTCTATGTCAATGTGGTGGATGCCATGCTGAGGTGTGTCCAAAAATGATGTAATCAATCCGATAGGCCTAGAAAATCCTTGTAGTGTCTACTATTGCCACAGATAAGCTAGTCTAACATTAAGGATATTGCAACTATGTAGATGTTCTGCCAAAAGGCTAAATAGAAGCTAAGATTGAAAATAGAAAGATATAGGTGGCCTGAACGATCGTCATTAAATGTCTTCCTGCACCACTCAATCAATCCCCCTTTAAAGGAAGAATGTAAGGAGCATCTAAGTATCCACTGGCAGGGAGAAAGTTAATGGAACATTTACAAGTTGTAGAAGCCAAGAGACCCGAAAGACCAACATTGACTCTCCTATGTTAGACACAGAGAGAGGGAAGTGATCTCAAAGGAGGAAGGAGCCAATTAAACATGTATATAAAATCCGGCAAATGCCTAAACATTAACAGTGTCAAGAGTATCTAGATCCTAATCTGCCTATGTCAACAAAGCTAAAAGGGAATAATAGCTATACAACCTACAAAATAGCATGTAAATATTATATTTAAGAACAATGATTTGTATGTTAAGTGCCCTTCAACTAGCATACAACATTAAAGAGCTACACAGATTTTGCAAGGAGGCTGTTGTATGATAAAATGATCAATAACCTTTATCCAAAACGATACCATAAGAAGACATTTGATGTCAAGCCAAAGATATCGGATTATAGAGAGCTATTGGTATGAACATACAAAAACATTTGTGTTTAGTGACCAGATCTCATAACTCTTTAGCATTTTTTAGGATTTTATTCTTAATCAAGAGCAAAGGAAAAATTGAATTCAAATCTCTAATCAAAATTTTTTCTTGGTTAAGAAAGAGATAGATCAGCTATTTCAAGGAGTGCAGTCTTCTATTTTACAGCATAAAGGTTGCTTGTCATTGACAAATTTAGTGTCTGCCATTGTGGTGAATGTTGAGTCAATCTAAGATTTAAAATGCAACAACAAAAGCATTCCCTAATCTACAACTTTATGGGGGTTTGGGTACAAAGACCACTTGACACAATATGTGCCTCAGAATTAGAAAGTCCTAGGTGAAATGCAGCTTCTATTACCACGAAACAATATCTTATTTTGGGTTGCGTAGGCCTAGTGAATATGGAGAATAAATTCCAAGTTAGGTCTTGTCTTTCTCTCCCAGATGATTTCCAGTGACCCTAAATGTGTTATCATAATTTCCTAGAGGAAGGGAAAACAAGTATATCCACATCAACGTCTTAGAAAGGATTTTCTCAGATATGTTGAAAATCACTCTGATCTCTCATAACAAGTACAATCCTAGTTATAAATGCTCATGAAATCCTTCGTCACTTAAGGTTAACAGGGTTGTACCTTAAGTGATGAAGGATTTCATGAGCATTTATAACTAGGATTGTACTTTTTATGAGAGATCAGAGTGATTTTCAACATATCTGAGAAAATCCTTTCTAAGACGTTGATATGGATATACTTGTTTTCCCTTCCTCCAGGAAATTAGGATAAGACATTTAGGGTCACTGGAAATCATCTGGGAGAGAAGAACATCAGCAGACATGATAAGGGAAAGAAAGAAGTTAACATATCTCCTAATTTGTGTCAATGCTTGCTTGGAAAAACCACTTTCAAATAAGTTAATACCAAAATTCATAAACTATGGGAGCAAACACTTAATTTTGTAAGCCTTCAAGTTTTACTTGTTCCATAATTATGGGCATTTTATCAGAGATTGCTCAAAAATCTCACCTACATTATAAATGCTAAGAATAAAACAAACCAAGGTTAAGCATAAAACACAATGATTTTTATAGTGTAGGACACACTAAAGTTAATACAGTAGATGATGGACCCAAGTGATCTAATACTATCTCCAAGGTGTGTTGTTTCCTCCTTATTTTAAGAAGAAACTGTAGGAAATTTCTTATTCTTTCAAGTTGAATGGGAGGACCAAGTTGGATGGTTTCGTCTTACAAAAAGATCAGCTCATATGGTTTAAGAATGTTGAAGCATGGAGATGTATAGTCTTAAAGGCGCTACATTGTCCCTATATGAAGTAGTACAACTTGACATACCAAATAGATTGTTTTCATGGAGTGTCTCTTCTTGAATATGGAAATCCAAAAATAACCTTTGATGGACCACTAAGAAATCGTCTAAATTAAATATACAACAAGAATGGAATGCATATGATTCATGGCGTTTTGAATCCAATGCATAAGCACAATAGCAATGGAGGGAATCATCTACTTTGTACTGGACCACTAAGCAAGGATTTGTAAATGGCAATGCTACCAAAATATGTGTAGGATAATGAAACATTGTGTAAACTAATGATTAGTTACTTGTTATGGGTAGTTGTAGAATTAGTTGTAAAATTCAATTGTGGGAATTAGTTGTATTTTAATTATATATCTGTACATCCCTTTGGACAATCGATATATGAAGATTTTCCATTTTGTATAGTGTTTGTATAATTTCTGCTCCTCTAATACCTTCAATTGGTATCAGAGCTAAGGTTATTGGGCAGTGCAGTGATTGTGCTTATCAGGAAAATTTAGGGTTTGCAAGTTTAATGATGCCGCCCATGTTTGAAGCTGCCAGAAGAATTGAAGCGCCAGATTTATGATCAAATCGCTGTTGGTAGATGATTACGGGAGAAGCTATTTTTTTTTTACCAAGGAATCATCAAAAAGATAAAGTATTGTCAAAAGAAGATAACCAAAGGAAGTCATCAAATGGAGATCATCCAAAAGGGAGAAAATCAGATACAGTGGAATCGCAGGCAGAAAGGAGAAGTTGAAGTGAGGTGTCCAACTGACTTACTGATTGAGGGTTTTGTTGGAAAATGAGAATCAAGTCACTGCCAAAATGAGAGTTTGTTGAGGCCACCCAAGTTGCCGGTCATGTCAGGTTCTCTTGAAGCATAATTTTGAGACATTCTTTTGATTCTATGCGTATCTAATTATAATGCGATTCTATGTATTCCTGTGCAATATGTGTATTGTTGTATGCATTGTTTGGGAGTTTACATCTGCATAAGATAGAGGTTACAGATTTCACAGAACCGGCAAGAGAAAGCAAATGCTGCAAGTAGAGGAATCATTGAAAGTTTTCACAGGAGGCCGTTGATATGCATAAGGTTTAATGTTTGTGTTGAAATGCCAAAAGAAAGATTGTTGGAGCCGCAAGAAGAAGTTCTCTGTCGCTGATGAAATTGCTGCAGCCATGAAGGAGACATTTGTAAAGATGTTGATCAATACAAGAGTTTATTTTTGCTAGGGCCAGAGATCTGAAGGTAAAATGTTATATTATTAACTGTTGAAAAGGAAAAAAAAATGTTGTGTTTACAAGAGAATAGATTGCCTAAGATCTGGAAAATAAAGTCTGTCTGAAAGGAAAGTTGTTCTGATGTGTGCTGTCAACTAATGGCACCTGTTGAAGATAGGTTTTGTTGCCAGTGTGTAAGGGTTTGTGATAAAGTAGCTAAGCTTGCAAATCACAGAAGGCAATATTGAAATCGCCTAGAATTTTTAAAGCATTTAAGAAAGAGGGCTGCAGCCAGTGAAAACATATAGAGGAGGATTTTTCAAAAGAGAGTTTGCTAAAATCTGCTGCAGCAAATAGTCTAGAGATTGGTCACTATGAACCGTTGTCAACACAAAGAAGGTGATTGGACCGCAGTCCAAAAGCTACAAGATTTGAATATTGTGGGCTTGCAGAAGTCAAAGTGATAGTTAGTTTCAAAGAAATCGACAATCGAAGACAAGTAATTCGAGGTAAGTTTTTAATCATTACAAATGGGAAAAACTAAAAGAGAGAAGACAGAAAAAGATTGGCAAAAAGAAAGAAATGATTGGGAAGAAGAAAGAAATGAACTATTAAGAAATTTAAAACAAGTTTCAATGGAAAAGACTGGACAACGGATACAAATTTCTAATCTTAAAATTGAATTAATTAATGTGAAAGAAGAATTAGAAGAAGGATTGAAGTTATTTGATGAAATGAAAGAAAAGATTGAAAGGTTAGAAGAAGAAAACAATTTACAAAAAGAAAAAATATCAAAATTGAAAGAAGAGAATGAATGTTTGAAGATACAACCATTAGTTTGTGTGTTTTATGTGATACAAGTGATTTGTGTGAAAGAGTTGAAGGTTCATTAGATAAAGAATGCAAAGATGAAGATAATAAGTATATTGGATCAGTAAAATTTGCTAACATAGCTGGTTGTTTTGATGATAATGTTGGTTTGAAAATAATGAAGAAAATCGGTTATAAAGGATAAGGTTTGGGTAAGCATGTGCAAGGAATCAAAGAGCCCATTGAGTCAGTTGTTAGGACTAAGTATGAAGGTCTTGGGTATAGAGGTAAAGGAAAAGAAAAGGAGATTTTACATTGTTTCCATTGTGATAGAGAAAGACATAGAAAAGAAAATTGTTGGGATTTATATCCTTGCAAAATTTGTGGTTTGAAAAATCATTGTGAAAAAACATGTTGGAATAGAGAGTTAAAAAATGAATCTATGACAGGTTGTTTGAAAATGAATTGTGGTTGGATAAATGTATTTGATTGGCAAAAGGTCACAGGTATGTTCAGAATGTTTTATAGACATAAGTCTTCTCATGTTGAGAAAAAGGAAAAAGAATTGAACAACAGAAACAAAACAACCAAATACAGTGAACAACCAAGTGCAGAGAATAGTAAAGAAATTGAAGAAATTGAATTGTTTTAGCATAGTGCAGAAGCACGAGGAAGACAAAGAAGAGAAGTTTGTTGGTCTTGCAAGACATCAAGAAAAATGAAAGCTATAGATAGTGAGAGGACTTCCTGATTGAAGATCAAAGTTGAGGGACTGCCGCAGCAGTGAGTGAGAGTTGAATGAAGAAAGATCAGCAGATCGTGAAGATAATTTGAGTCAGCAGACTTGGAAGAAAAACTTGGAATGATAAACATGAAGTTTCTAGAAATAGATTGTTTCTAGATGAGGAATGGAAGACTCTTCAGCATTCACTTGGTGTTCTTCGAATGTTCATTATGGGGGAGAAATGATAGAATAATGACCATTTTTCCAATGTTCATTATGAGGGAGAATGTAGGATAATGAAACATTGTGTAAACTAATGATTAGTTACTTGTTATGGGTAGTTGTAGAATTCAGTTTTGGGAATTAGTTGTATTTTAATTATATATCTGTACATCCCTTTGGACAATCAATATATGAAGATTTTCCATTTTGTATAGTGTTTGTATAATTTCTGCTCCTCCAATACCTTCAATATGCATTGAGAACTCAGGGATTCTTTAGGTTAGTGATTATTATGCTGAATTGTCTCTTTATCAAGAGGATATGTTGCCAAAAAAGAAGTTGAACGTTTTTTTAAGAAGTTTATGATGGAATTCCATCCCTATTTTGGAATGCACCCGATGCAAATTGAGAGGCATCAGCCTCATAGAAGCAAATACCAGGAGCAAACAGTGTTAATGATGGCCTGACTCGTCAATTGTACCAGTTCAAACTGCTGCCATTTTTTTTCTTCCAAAAACTGGTCTTTAGGTTGAAAAAACTGCCAAAAAACCATGGGCTAATTCAATAACTATTGAATAACCCATGGTTTTTTTTTTCATTTCTTTTATAGTTTTTTCAAAAAGCACCTCTGCTCACATATATTTTATATGTACTAGTTTTTCCATTTGTCTTCATTTTACAGTTTTCTCTCCAGAAATAAACAAAATTCAAAGCATAGGTGAACAAAGGAATTTGCAGACCAGGGATTTGAAGGATTGTCGTCAAAAGACAATTAAGGGCATGACTGAATCTTGCTGTTCTTAGTTTTGTGCTCTAAGTCATAAGTTGTACTTGATTAAGAAATTGAGAGTCTAGGCTCAGGACAATGTTTATAATTTGTAATTGGCAACATTAAACAAATTCTATTTATGTCTTATGTTTGTTTCTATTTCTACACACTATTTTCCATGAAATAACAATAACAGTTATTTTTCTCCTTTTTAGCAAATATTTCAGCATTTTTTCATTTGACAATTTTTTTCTTCCTGTTTAAAACTCGAGTACTTGAAACCCTACACTTTCAGTTTGCCACATCAATGCCATGTAAATGGAATGCTACTACAATCAGCCTCATCTATGAGATTTATTGATTATAGTGGACAAAAGCATGTTCTGAGCATGAAGCAGTCTGTTTGAGGATGAGATGCAATACAGATTCCACAAAGACAAGTCTTGGGATATATTTAGTCTTCATTGATTGACTGACTAAGTGACTTCTACAATTCTTCATTTTGGTTTGAGGATGTTTCCTTTAAGAGATAGCAATGTAGAAGGCCACCATAAATATATAACAATAAAGAAAGAGAAAAACCACAAAAAGTTAACAAACAAACCACAACCTACACATGTAAGGGAGGTGGGCATGAATATAACTTACAGGTGGCTTCCAGCTGTAGTAATTTTTTTCTTCAATAACAGATAGGTTTGCATGCAAAGGATAAAGGAATTACCATTTAAAGCTAAAGGTGGACAATAGGCCAAGAGTTGATTTAGAGATCGTCCTAGAAGATCGACGAATGTTATCTAAGGTTGACTATAAGAAAAATCTAGTTATTTCAGTATCCACACAATGGCTCTTAACAACTCAATTTGAGTGCAGATGGTGTTTTGTGTCTACTCAAGTTAGAAAATCATTTGTTTTTCATCCATAATTTTCCTTACAGTGCATGCAGGCTTCTTACAAATCCTTCATGAGATCTCAAGTAAATGCCATGGCATTATGATTCCAATTATTTTGTCTTTTTAGTTTTACTATTCACCAGGCCCTCTAGTCTTAAGGATAATTATTAATTTGTATGATGAAATCTTGAGCCATAACCAAGATCAATATAACGATCACCGTTGGCATAAAATACATAATCTAAAGATGACAAGGAAAGTAATAAACAAGGATAGCATTACCTTGTAGAGAACCATTCTACCTTCTTAGATAAGAAGATCAAAAGCATCCAAGGAAATATTATGCAAAGTTGATAAGGAAAGTTGCATCCCCTCAAACTTCAAACTTTTCCCAATATAGTGATGGAAAGCAACATTCCATGCCCTCATATATCTCTATAGAGAACAAGATCATGGTCCTTAATCTTGTCCTGGAGGTACCTAGTGTTGTGCAAAGATATAGATACATCAAATGCAATAACTCCATTTGTATAATTTCATCCTGACCATAGGTGGTCCAAACTGATAGGATTTGAGTCTTGAACTGAATCTCTACGATCTCAAATGGTTGAACATTACTTATTCTTTGTTTCTTTACCTACTTGCAACTCGTTTTTTCTTAATTCAACGTTTTTTCCGTGTGAGAACTCCATCCAAGTATTGCATCTAAAGAGTTGTTCCTTTGTTGTAAATGCTTTTAATGAGTCTTCTAAAGAGCAATGTCTAATGATAAGTACCCAAGTACCCTATCCATTCATTGTAATGGTAATCTAATATTTATGTAAATACACCTCTTCAAGGCCCGATCTATTGTGGATAAAGCCAATTGTTTGCCTTGATGGATATCTCAAAGCGTGCATTCTAATCCAGTTCTATAAACAAATCATACAAGAAATAAGACAAGCAAAGTTTAAGAATGTTTGCTGATTTAATTATCCATTCACAAAATACTGGTGTTCAGACTGTATTAGAAAGCTTCCCACTCTTAACATATAATAAAAGTATCCACCTGACATGACAAATTAAAGTGTCAACCTCTCATAAATGCACCTATCTAACTCTACTACTGATATGGATGCCATGTTAAAATCACAACTGAAAACCGTTCATGTCATTGTACCATAAAATACAACCATCTAAAAATCAAACCTCTAGGCATTGCTTCCTACTACTAAGTTTGTGATTGCAAAAGCGTTAAGTGGTAAGAAATTTTCACAAAGCATTGCTCCATACAGTAGAGTATTCCTTCCATGTGTTTGTTAATAAAACAAATCTCCCTGGCTGAAAAATATTTCTCTCCATCTGATCCAACAGAAGCAGATTTACTTTATCTATGAATGGTAAAGGATATCAAAAGAACTTAATCGTTGTTTTGTCAATCTTAAGAGGAGACTGCCAGTCTACAAATACTGGCTTTGGCTAGATTAACAATATTCTCAATGGGAATTACTAGAACAATAATATCCACCAATGTGTGTCTCCTTGTTACAAGAGTTTGTTAATTAGATAGCTCAAGACCAGTGGTCTACATAAATTTGAATGGATTACGAAAGTGATGCTTAAAAAAGTTTGGTATGGCACATTTGGACACCTAATAAGCTGTATATAACATGGGAGTTATTTTATTCCAAATGAGGAATTAGATGCATTTAGCATTCTTTTCACTAACACAACCTATAAAGAAGACCAAAACAATGGGAGCGCTATGAATTATTCTGGAAAATTCCTAATGTTAACCTATAGTAATCTTCAACGGGAACGGTTTGGATGGACTAAGCTTATGATTTCCAAATGATGTCGACAGATACAATACTCTCTAACATGTAATAGTCCAGGTTTTCTAACATATCTTGTGTGGGATGAGAGAAGTCAATGCATAAAACAAATCTGTTCGGAGTAAAAAATCAAAATTTAAAAAAGTTGTAGCTACTCTATAAAGACCAACATTATTATCTAGGAATGTTCAACTGGTTTTATTAGCAATAAGAATAGAAACACATACTAGGTCGTAAAGGGAAATTAAAAGTTGCTTGAACCTACAAATATGTAAATCAAGAGTTTTGTGAAATTACATTTTTTTTTTGGGCAAGAAACAAAAAAAAGCATTAACTTTTCTCCATTAAAAGGTTATTTGATAAAAGGCCAAAGTGTAATGCTTCTTATTGGAACCTCCAAATGAAGGGTTTTTCAAATAAAATTTTGAAGTAGCTAAAGGCGATCCTGGCCTGAGAGGATCTAGGATTGTGGCATGTTCTCCCTCAATAAGAGGTGGCTCATTCTTTTTGGGTTCAAAAATGAATAATGAAGTTGAAGCTTTGTTTTTTTTTTTTTTTTTTTTTTGAGAGGTCTCAAGTTGGTAAGTGCCATGGGATGCAAACTATTAGAAGTTCAAGGGGACTCCCTGTGATTATTTAGGGGTGCAAGAAGGAAATTGAGAAGTATTATGAATTAAGTTACTAATATTGGTAGGAGTTGTGGGATAATTTCTTTTAGTCATTGTTAGAGGGAGTGCAATCATGTAGCGGACTACCTTGCTAATGTGGGAGTTTCTCAGCTTCCTTTCACAGCTAAGATTAGCGAGGACCCTAAGGAATGGTATATCATACATATTTTAGAAGTCCAGACTTCTCTAATAATTCCGCCCCTTCCTAATTTTCATTTGCCACCACCTAATATCTTTGGTGCCCACTCACCATAATAATGTGGGGCTTGATTGAGGCCACCACGTCTTCGTACAAATGACACCTCCTGCATGCCGCATTCATGTTGGCACACCATTCCCCAAGGTTTTAGTGTGTGGAATGCCATTTTATTAGCGATCTTGCTGCCAATTTCTCTGTTCCACTTTTCTCTCTTTGGTTTGGTGTGCAGGTAGCATTTTGAGAGCAGCAGGAGCTTGGCATGATGAAATGAGGTATGTTTTATCATGATTCGCCCATAGGCATCTCAAACTCAATTTTCACATCTCAAAATTGGTTACCCTTGGTTTTGTGAAAAGGCTCTTAGGGGAGGATGGGCCCTGCAATTCTAGAATGTGGAGGACCAGAGCCTTAGTTACTGAGGACTTTATCAACAAGTTGGGTGCCCGCATTTCAGACTCTGTTACAAGGGATTGAATTCTTAGTAGAATCTTCCCCACGAAGGTGTTCGGTTGTGTTAAGTACAACAGTCACACAGTCAACAAAACTTTCCATCGTCCCTGCTTCCTGTCTCTTCGTCTGCACTGAAGACTTTGTATAAATTGGGGAATGGAACATTTGTATAGATTGATGAAAATTCATGTATTTGCTGCTCTTAATAATAAAGAGATGAATACCCTGCTTTTCCTGTGGATGTAACCAATCATTAGTGAACCAGGTAATTCTATATGTTTATGTACAATTCTATGTGGTCTGTTTATTGTTGGTCTCATATTTTATGCTTTTTTCTGCCCTGTAATCTTAACAAAAGGATTTTTTTCTTGTTGCAAAAATTTCAAAGGAAGGTTGCAAGATGCAGAGGAAGCAACAATGCATCTGCTGCATGAGAGGAACTGGCAATTTTCAAAGTTCCTCTCACTCTCTTTCCAAGAGACATGAGGACTTGGCTTTGTTCAATCCAGATTTAGCATTGTATGTTGATAATCTCAGGGTAATCCTTCGTTACTCTCCCGGTCATTTCTAAGCGTGGCATTACCAAAGCCACTAGACAGGATATTCTATAGCTTGGGGTAAAGATGGTGAAGGCGGAGACAGAATGCTCTAGTCTGGGTCTGTCTAATAGTTAAAGGGTTAGCGCAATTTGGTTTATTTTGTATGTTGCTCTAGCTGGCCTAGTTTAGCTGGGTTTTTATTGTATGATTAAAACTAGTAATTAGAGCTCTTTCAGCTTTCATGATTTTATTATTTAGCTTAACTTCTTATGGGCATGACCCCCTATAGAACTTACCATTAACCTATCAAAAAACCATAACTTTATTTGCATGCCAATAAATAACAACCTTGTAAAATTCTAGTCAAATTACCTGTAGAATGTTAAAGACCTTTTCAGCAATGTATTTTTGTTGTACACTTGCACCCTTCTGTTGCAATTTATCGGGATGCACACACAGCCTTGCCTTCTGATAGGCTTTCTTGACAGCAGCTCCTTCAATAATCTCAATAAGGGGAACTGGCCTCCATCCACATTCTGGCCAAAGCACCTATAATAAAAATGCAGTTTAAGTTATAAAGCCATTAAAGTTGATATAAATCTATAGAAATAATTCATAGGAAATGATTTCATCAGTCAATGGCGTAAGCATTCATGTCAGCCAAAGAAAATAATATTTCTCTGTAAAATGCTTTGGCTTCTCAAACTCGTCATTTATATTTGCATTTCAGAAAGGGAGTTTATATTGAATTTCAAAATTAGAGGAAAAATATTCCTAATCACCTCATAGCTATACTATGTCAACATAGACAAGATGTAGATAAAAGTTCATACTTGTCATTTTATGAAACAAACAATCCCAGTGTAAAAAGATCGAGAAATTTACATATTGCAGAGTTGAAAGTAAGGCACGAATGTTGCCTTCCTTGCCTGCTGACCAACGTTTTATCTCAATATCCAACTTATCCGAGTTTTTCTGCAAGGCAAGATTAAATTTTGACAAATGTTATCATATTGAATGTTTCCAATCAAAAGGCAGAAGGCCATGTAATGAATGGAACGAAAAACATGATCTGTCAGATATAACATGCGAAAAGAAAGACGGAAAAGGACCCATAACATACAGTCTTCTCTTCTTGTTCTTCTTCAATTTCCAATTCTTTGTGCTTCTTCTCAACCAATATTTTGGACTGCAATTATAAAATGCAAAAGAAAGGTCATAAAGAATGTTATTTTGAAGTTCCTTAACTCTCTCATTGATCGCAGACTTTCCTATGCATATCAGTTAGCAATCAAAGAACGTGGGAGAAAATTTAACGCAGCATGGGTACTTCTCCATAGATGTGAGATAACCAATCATGGTGCCCATCAAAAGCAATGAACTAACATGGCACTAAAGTGCATGTCATTACAGTAGGTACAAAAAGTTAAGATCAAGTACAGAGTTTGGATGAAAACTTGAATTGGAACAAAGAGAGTCACATCTTCATCTTCCTGTGGCTAACTAATCTTCACATTGCCCATATCTTTTGTTGTATGTAAAAACTTATATTGATTGGTTCTAGATAGATTGAATCACAGCTCAAGTAAAGCAAAGAGGCAAATGCAAACCAAATATCTAATGGCGTACATTGTTTAAAACTTTAATGTTTATCTGCACTTGTGTAAGCATTGTCGATTCCACCTCTTTCATTGTTCATTGTCTTTACATCAAATGATTAGTTAGAAAATTACCACAATAGAGAAACAAATTTAGCAGCATTTAAGAAAAAACTTAAATTTGCCTATAGGGCCATCATTTCAAAGATATATAATAATGAAATAGATTTTCTGCTTAAAATTTGCATAGATTGTAACATTTTTCTCTTGTCTGCTATCTTCTATAGAAAATACCTGCTACCTAGAAAATTAAAATAAATATAAATCACCAAAGGCTACGTCTTCAGAAGATATTCATTTGCAAATTTGGACTTACTAGCTGCATAACATACCACGCGCTCTTTAGTTCGAAGATGGCGCTCCTTCTCAAATCTTTTTCTCCGGCTTTCTGCAGTTTCCTTCTCAGTTATTACATCTGAAAAGAACCCAAATTGTCACAGTCAACTCAGAATACTATACATCTCCTATGTGTATTTTAGCAACTTGTAAGTACTGTAAAGTTAAGCAATTGCCTTAGGGAGGAAAATTAGTTAATGCTCTGGTTTGAGGCATGAAAAGGGTCTGTCCTGCAATGTGAATGGAAAGCAAACTCTATGTTGCTACAAAAGGACTTTTTAACAAAACATTATATAGTCACTAAATTTAATTAGTGGTCCACGTTCAAACTTTAGACTGGTGCCCACAAGAAAAGGAAAAACTAAAAAGATGTAGCCACATATGTACCTGCATTATCGTTTTGTCTTCCTGATGCTAGTGGCATTTCTCGGAAAACCACTGGTTGTTCATGGTGCCATTTCTCTATCCTATTAGAAACCTCCTTCACCTTCATATTTGGTGGAATAGTCCAACAAAGTAATCATTTTGCTTAAAAGTTAGCCAGACTATATACATTTTTGTGGGGAAGGAAAGGTAAGAAAAGAGATCTCACAATTAATGGTATAATTCATTTCAAAACATACCATAGTTGAAGGATCAATAGCATAAGGATCCCATGGAGGTGCCGTCTTGATTTCTTTTATTAAATCTTCTTTAGCATCTTGTTCCACTGCTGGAGTTGGAGTTGGCCATGCAGATGTTTCAGATATATGTTGTTTAGGGGGCATTTTGCTGGACTCCCTGCCCCTTCCCTTTCCTTTGCTAGTTTGCAATGTTTGCATCTTTGCTTCTGCTTCGCTTAAAGGATCAAAATTATATGTCTTCTGTAATAAACTGTGTAGTCTCAATTTACTGCCTTTGACATCGTGATTCACATATTTCATTGGCCTATTTGGAAGAGATTCGTTTTTTGCACTTTCCATTGTTTCTTTCATTGATGAAATCAACAGCTTATGAGCATTGCTAGTATCTATTCCAATGTCCCTTTCAGGAAGAAAAGCTATAGTCTCCCCTCTCTTGGTGTCAATTTCAATAACGTATGATCCAAGTTCATCTGATTCTTCACCACTGTCAGTGCCATTTGTGCTAAGTCGTTTGGTTCCAATCTCTTGGCTTACTTCTTGTGTGTTGGAGAGCCCAATGTTTGAATGAATTTCTCTGGTTGAGGAAAACCCCAGTGAGTCCACTGAAAGGGATCCACTCTCTTTATTTGAATGCAACCCTTTGGACTCCTGAAACCAATCTCTGCAGCTCCTTAACTTGTGTTGTAACTGAAGATCCTCAAATGGGGAAACTGCCAATCGTTGAAAAGGCCCACTACTAGCTGATAATCGTGACTTTTCAAAACCATTGTCATCCTTCTCTCCTGAATTAGATCCTTTAGCACTATCTGAGCCATGTTTTTCTACAGCCAGCTTAGAAAGTCCCCCACTTATATGCTTATCCAATCCTTGAATATTGCCCCCCAATTCATCATCAGACGTATTGCTACATGATGTAGTTTGAGCAGTAGAATAGAGCTTATCATTGCTTAACCTAGCTGGGCTTCCTGGTATAGATTCGCCTGGCTCCAGAAAAGTTCGAAATCGCGAGTTAGAGCTTCGTGGAGGAAACACACCAATTTCTTGCTTCTTTTTCAGCCCCTGTTTGCTCTCAGATAATAATATGGAGGGTTTAGTGCAATGTGCAAAAGGAATTTCCAGAAGATCTGATGAAGGATCAGGTGGAGAAGACTGAGCACTAGATACAATGGAACTATCATTGTAAAACTTGTAAGGACCACGATGCGAAGATATGCCAAAAGATGGATACTCTGCTTGCTTTGAGGAGTTGTTTACAGGCTGCCTGGACAAAGCAAGGCGTTCATTTGTCTATTTTTAGTTCAAGAAATCCAAGAAAACTAACACAGACATGCAGAAACGGAGCAAATTTTTCTGGGGAAATCCAAGAAAATATGCAGACATGCAAAAACACAGAGAAATAATTTTCTGTTTCGGCCCATTATTATACAATGAAAAAAAAAATCTTTAAGAGCTTTTTCCAAAATCCTATGTTTCATATTGTTTTATCATAATTAACATATTTCCGAAAAAGTTTCTAGATTGACTGCATTTGAGTTTATCCATTCGACTGTGGGTCATGAAGAATTTAGAACCCAAAATAAACTCAAATTCAATCAATAAAGAAACTTATTTCAAAATCAACTACAGAAAATTGAAAGATTAAATATTCAACATGGTTAGACAATAAAATCGAAATACCTGAGCTTTGGGGCCAACGGAGATTTATTGCCCAAGGCCTTGTACTCAATCCTGGGAAGAGGAGACTGAGCAGGGCTGGGATTCCTGGATGTTGATCTCGAAGCTGCCGAACACTTGTCAGACATTTCTCCGCCATTAGAAGCCGTATCTCCACTAAATATATCATTGTAGAATTCATCACTAACATATCTTCTCCTGGTTTCTCCGAATACAGGGACCTCAGACTGGACTAGGCCTGAAAACCCACCTGAAGGCTGCAACAGTGAATGGGCTTTTCGAGGGTCTTTAAATTGCTTCAGTGCAATATACTTAGGAGGCCCTCCAAACACATCACTGAAATCATCAGCCGAATCCGAAGACCCTGTATATGAATTTCTTGCTGAAAGCTTGGGCGATACATTTGCACTAAAGCTTGTCATATTCAATGTCCCAATACTCTTCAGAAAGCTGTAGTTCATTGCCCTGTTATACTCGTATTCTTCCATTTTTAGAATAATATGGACAATTTTGAAAGATCAGAAGTGTTCCTTATTGGTTGGCTTAAATTCCTGTCCTCGATTATTCAGCTAAAACATTTCTGTGAAAATTGTTGGATAATACGAAGTTGACAGAGCAATCAAGGCAAGGAAGCAGACAAATTTTTTTACAGGGCCCAATGGAATCTTTCCAACGGATTTTTTATGTTGACTTTTAGAATAATATGCTTCATGAAATACACCTTGAGCGTAATTGAACCCCTCCTTGCACCATTCAATCTTCTTACCATGCTCATCCCCTTTAGAATTAACGGAGGATCCAAACTCAAATCCAGGCAAACTTTCAAACAGAATCTGTAAAGTATAAAGGCTTATATTGTTTATGATTTGGGCGTATTTTTCACGTCAGACTGTCTCGTTTTCCTCTGAAACCTGTCAGTAATAACGGATGAAATGAAAATATTATTACAGGGTAATCTATAATGTTCCATTTCTGCGCATATTTATAGCAGGAAAAGGCCAAAAGGAACAAATTCTTTGCAAAGTATAAAGCAGTTAAATAACAATGTCTGACTAAATGCCTGCCAATATTGCGGATTATTTGCAACTTTTCCAAGCTTTTCTGACACGCAAACTTATATGACAGAGAAATGTGAACAAATGCGACTTATTTAATGCTTCTGACAAAATTCAATGCCGGAGAAGTCCCCGGCAACATTAGTCAACCAATAAATTTTATAAGACGGACATCTTAAAATTGAAGGAAAAATAAGCTGTTCGAAATTTCTCTAAATCCTATCAAAATAAGATCTGCATAAGTTTCTCATTTTCTTTTTAAGGTCTGACAGATTTAATCCAAAAGCAAGGATGTCAAGTGTTGAAATTCTTTCATGCATTTAATAAATTTTATAAAATGAACATTAAATTTAACCTGTTATCCGCTAAATAGCGGGCAAACCACATGCTGTGATTTGACCGCAATTGTTACATTTACGTAATGTAGCTAATTTGAGCGCAATTGTTTTCAAAAATTCAGCTCAAAGTTGTTGCTATATCAGATCAGAGCGGAATATCTAGTAATAGGAGCTCAAAATTTTGGATCGCGATTTTGTTTTCGTAGTAGCTGGATATTTTTGTCGTTACTAATCAGAGCACAATTTTTTCTGGAAATAAGCTTAAATTTGTCATTATCGATCTGAGCATTTTTTCTCGAAATTATGCAAAAAAAATAGAAAATTACCGTTTATAACGCAAATGTTACAGAAGATGAGCCCAGAATTTTGTTGTTGTCAGTTACAACATAACATTTTCAGAAAATGGGCTCAATTTGTTGGTAATACCGATTAGAACGGAGAAAATTTCAGGAAACGTGATCATTTTTTTGTCACAGCCGATTAGAACAGAAAATTTCCAGAAATGAGCTCAAAAAGATTTCTTATAACAGATCAGAGCACAAATATTTGTGAAAATGAGCTTAAAGAAACACGTGACATCGAAGATTAGAGAACTCGTTTTTCAGAAAATTGGTAGCAAAATTTGTTGAACGGTTAGAACAAAAAGAAACAAAATCAGAAAATACGCTTAATACAGATTAAAGCTCAAATATCTCAAGAAACGATCTAAAATTTTCTCATTATGAACTGAACCACAAACTTTTCTGAATATGGGATCATAATTTTTGTCTAACCAAACTATAACACAAATTTTCTAGAAAATGTGCTCAAAATTGTCGCTGTCGATTAGAGCACAAAATTCCCAAAATTAACCTCAAAAAAAAGTTCACTGCCGATTAGAGCACAACTTTTTCAGAAATGAGCACAAAATCTTTGTTTAAAGGCAATTTTATTACAAAGTAAGTTCAAAATGTTTACAACTATGATTTTAACTCTTCAATACAGAAATAAACCCTGATCTTGCCCTCAAAACAGCATTGATTTTCAAAATCTTCGTAGAATCCGAAAAACAATGTATGGTCAGAGAGAAGTTTTACATACCCAATTTTCCGCCGTACGCCAACCGATTTGCCTCAAATTTGATATTGAAATGAAGCTCAAACCGGGAGGAATCCGCCTGTGATCTTCATTTTACGATCAGTATTCCACAAAACTCACATTTCCCTGTTTTGTTTAGGGATTATTCAAGGAATAAGCAAAGTTTGTTACTTTCATGCGCAGCTTTAGCGTTTTCCCTTACAACGATAAGTTTTAAGTAAACCACGATTAGTGTTATCAGATCCGACGGCTGACATTGAGTTCCAGAAAACGCGGAGTAGAATCCAGACGTCCTTTACGCTGACTTGACCGACATTTAATTAGGTGGTCAAAAAAAATTCTCCTTGTTGTATCGTGTTAATTCTGTTATTATAATAAAGTTTTTGGCTTTCCCACCTCCAATGTTGTTATGATTATATGAACATGCCTGCTCTTTTTTATTTAATGTTTGGCCTCCATGGAGACATCATTATTAGAGCACGGGCATTATTCCTTTTTTTGCCCTAATCTTCACTAGGGTAATAAGGGTGGGGTCCTCCAGGGTTCTCGCTCCTATTTTTTATTTTATTAATTAAGATTTTGTGAAAGTTTGTAGTAACTCCAACCCAAAAAAAAATTTGAATCTTTATTGAAAAAGTAGACTTCAAAATGTGGGGTATGTTTTCCATATATGTTTTTAAAGAAATATTGAATGTAAGAAAATTTAGAAAGAGTATTTGATTACATTTTAAATAAAATATTGTGAAATACTTTTACTTACATCATTAATGTTATGGGAAGGTGTGAAACTCGAAGGTGGAAGACACCTAAAGAGGAGTGGGCGGACAGGATTTGGTGGAAACAGTATGTCACTATATCATGGAGTGCAAAAGGAGACTCAGTTCAAATACAAGAATATTTTAAATGTTGTCTCTAATGGTCTTAGTTTGAAGAAACCAGGGTAGTCAAAGTTGCAGCCAGGTTTAATTGGGGGCCACTTGTTGATTCTGTTGTTTTTTGTGCGTCTCTGTGACTGTAGGTCCCATAAACTGTTTTGGTCTAGTGGAAGTCATTAAAACTTTCGTTTCATTTCATATAATAAGATTTATATAATAATCACCAAATGTTTGTTGTAGTATATATATATTTTAATTATTTTTTATTAAAAAAATTGTATGTTAATATTTATTTTATCTATTTTGATTCTTCCCAACTTTCATAACTATTTTTTTAATTGAACATTATTAAATTAAAAAATAAAAAATAAAACTCCCTTAAAGAAAGTATAGAAAAATGTTTTTTACCTGATATTATTTAAGTCGTTATATAGACTTTGTATGAGTCGAATATTCCATATAATGAAACCACTACAAGTTAACATACAGTACCAATTTTGAAGGAATGGACCAACACGCAAACGTACAAAAATACTCCCTAATCTAACAAGTTGGTACATAGTACCAATAGACATGTGAACAAAAGCGCTCCCTCATCCAAGACATACATGTGGATGACAACATATGTCCTTGTATAAAACAATTTATGTTTTTAGATTTCGAAAATTCCATTTTTTTAAAAATGATTGTCTTTGTAGTCACCTTCATGTCACTATACTCTAAAATGTTATTTAATATACTTCTTTAAAAAATTTAAAATAAAAAATTATCCATTTTATTTATTTAGAAGAACTATCATATGAATATTTTAATACATATTTTTCTTGTAAATAATACGTGATTAGGTATTTATTATTCTAAAAATATATATATATTTATATTATTATATATTAAATTAGTAGGTATATATATTTTAAGAATGAAGAAATTAAGCTTTCATAAGATAATGATTTTTTTTAAAAGGAGAAATATATGTGATGGTGTTTGTAGGTTGTAACATTTGATGGAACTTGATAATTAGTGATAAAATAATGGTTTTGGATATGCATATTCACATCCAATATACATATTCAAAGGAGGTCAACCCAAATAAAACATTTAGCCTAAAATTAATTAGGTTCTTAAACTTGATTAGGGAGTTGGATCACTAGGACTATTGTGAAACACCCCTCCTTGAAGGAGACTCCAAAGGGTGATCAAAGACCAAAGATGAAGAGATCTTTTCACATATCAAACGATATACATGACTACCTGAAGGACATGATCAATTAGACACCTTTGAAAATCTTTGCTAAAATAATCACCTCTGATGCAAGAGCATCTCAGGTGTAAGAGCAATCTTGCATCAACTAAAAATATTTTCTTTCATGTTTGTTTGCAAGTTCACAATAATATTCCAGTCATTATATATTCATTGCAACGTGGTCATCATTGCCAAGGAACATGCTAGTTTCAGACTCATTCACAATCATATCACAATCTATCATTGTTTCTAGTTTGTAGTGATCATTTGAGCTTTACAATGACACTTGGTTATATTTCCAAACTCATTGGTCCCAAGAAGGTTTACAGTATGAATGGCATCAAGATCCAATGCATATTCTTCACCACATTCATGCTAGAAGGTTCTCTTCTACTCATTTCCAAGATACACGTTTCATGAAACCTTGAGCTTTGCACCAACTTACGTAAAATCCAACCCAAAATCAATAATAAAATAAATTAATAAAACAACATATTATCATTTACAATGAGGATAAGTCCTTTACATAATTTATGCCATGATTATAAAACACAATTGTTTTACAATTACAGATATAGAATCACTTTTCTTGAAGCCATACGCAGAATTATACAAGGAGAGAGAGAAAAGTGGAATCTAGTGAGAGAGTATCAACATTCAACAAATTTAAGAATGCCCTATCATCTTACCATGATATCTCAACATTCAACAGGATGGATAAATATATCCAGGGAACAAAACCAAAATCCACATCCTAGGCATAACATCGTGAAATGATAGGACATTCTTATGTGATGGGCATCATTTGTCATTGTTGTATATAGCAGAATCTTGTGTCTGTTATGAACTATATGTATTGAGATTTAATGTACTTAGTACATTCCATTGTTTGATTTATGAGGGATGAGTATTGCGAGTACCTTTGAAAAACTCAGAGATTGTAGGATGTTTTGCCTACGAAAAAGAAATTATGACCATAGCTTAGAATCATTCACATGTGCATACTTTGCTTGTGTTATATTTTCCCATATTATGTTTTATCGATGGACATGTGCATTAGGTATATGTTGCATGAATTTATAGGTTTTCTTGATTGTCTGTGAATCATATAGACTATAGTGCACAGATTCCTTCTTGTATGCCACCACCTATTGCTAGATCCTTCATGATGGTTCAAGTTTCCAATGGGGAAGCACAGAGAAGCTTAATGCTTCATGGCAGGTGGATATCACCATGATGATATTGTCTCACACTCTTCCACTTTTCTCTCTCTCCTTGTATAATTTTGTGTATGGCTTCAAGAAAAGAGATTCTATATCTATTATAGTCATGGCATGAATTATGTAAAGGACTTATCCTAATTGTAAATGATAGTATGTTATTTTATTTTATTATTGATTTTGGGTTGGATTTAACAGCTTATGCCTAACACAAATCATTCCAAATGATAAGACATTATTTAAAAACTACAAATGATCATTTGAAGGGTAGTTGGTAGTTGGTGGTAGACCTAGCTTATCCTAGCTTGCATAATGATCAGAAGTTGGTGGTAGAACAACAACTTTGTATGGTGGTATCCATAAGAATTTTGTAATTTTCACATAGTTGTGCCCATACATGTTAAAGGCTAAGGCCTCATGTTGTAAGCTTGTTGTGGTTGATGGTAATACAATTCATGATTGTAAATCAATAAAATTATATTCTATTATATATGGAAGTTCCCTTGTGTATGTTTGTTTGTGTATTTGTTGTATGGTTGGATAATCCTTTATTGGACCATCCAACATTGACTATATTACATGGTATCAAAGCATTGTTTTGAATCCTAAAAGTTGTAAAGTGGATCTTGTTTGTGAACAGATCCCTGAATTGGGGTAGTCTACAGAAAGCATGTAAATAGAGCACCAAGTTTAAGGTAGTTTGAAAGGGTGATTGTGCATAGACTACCGATCTTGAGGTAGTTTACATCAAATATTAAGTCAAGATGCATCCACAAAGAATGAGTAGAGGCCAAGGTATTTCCATTGTTCATGGAAGGATAGAGGAAATGTTTGAGATGATGAGGATAATGCAAATTCAATTGAATGTTGTAGAGGAAGATAGAAGAAGAGGTCATAACCCTAAAAATGATGGAAGTGATGATGAAGAAACTAATAGAAGTGTGCTAGAGAATGCCCCAACTATCAAACAAAATATGGAGGATCTAGCGGAAGAATAAACAAATGAGGTAAAGATGTTGAAGGTTATTTCTAAAATGGGTAAGATGCATAGAATTGATATTGATAGTTATTCAAATAGTTTGAATCTAGAAGAATTGATTGATTGGATAAAAGATCTAGAGGCATATTTTAAGTATGAAAAATTTGTAGATCCTATTATGGAGTAAAAAGTAACCTCATGCCTTTTACCTCCTAGTTTAGCTCCTAGGTCCCCGTGTTTACACTTTACATGTTTAAAACTTATCCCAGAGCAAATTCCCTCGAAACCCATGTCAAATGGGACTTAGGGGCCCAATCTAAATGCTTAATCATGACTCAAATTAGCCTTGGGACTTGGGTGCCCACTCCCTAGTCTAGGCTGATTTTTTGGGATCTAAAATTAATTTTGTTGGCACAGGACCTTTAACAAGGTTTCCCTCTTTCAACCTTTTCAATTTAAATTATGAATGTTAGCAGGAAAGCATGTATAAGTGAGTTTATGTCTTCATCTTACACCTAGATGGATAATGTGAACTTGTGATATTGAGCTAAAGGATTTCAAGGCATTCATTGTGTTGCAGAGCAGAATTGTGTTGTTATTGAGTTTGTTTGTTGTAGATTTGGCTTCATTAATCCATCTCCTCATGATTTGAAGGATCTTCATCTCCGTGAGGGCTTCACCTCTAAGGTGACATCTATTTGTGTTTCAATCATTTTATTTCATTATTGCTTTTGCCTCTTCCCTCCCTTAGACACACACTCTATCTAACAACGATGTTGGAGGACTTGAATGTCATTCTGAGGCTTGATCAAGGCAAGTTCCTAAACACCACAACCGCCAAACCCCTCTCTTTGTAATTGTGGGTTACAGGTGTAGGATTTGGTGAAGTGCAACTACAAAGAAGCAATTCAGAGGATAAGGATTCAGGATCTGGAGAAAAGTTGTTGTAAATCTACACTACTGGACTAGGGCACCCGCCCCGTAGTCCTCTTGATAGGATTCATCCTAAACTCAGGAGTTGAACATCATCTGACACTGCTCACTATTCCAAATCTACAGAAAACTTGCCCTATCAAACTTGGGTGCCCACCCTATAGTCCGCAAAGTCTTTGCTTCTAGAATCCAACTTCTAGTGAGTTTTTATTCCTTCTTGAGTGTCTTCCTATCTAGTGATCTGTAGCAGTTTATTCATATGTACTTGATTTCATTATAATTAGGGTTTGAGGCTTATTGAATCTAGGGTTTGGCAAATCTTTCAATCCAATAAGTCTTTCCATATCATTCCTAAGTACATCAACCTGCAGTTGAGTCCTCTTTATTTGTAGTGACTTGGCTCAATTGTTGTCCTTGAATGTTAGTGTGAAAGGAGGGTTTGATTTGATAGATCTTGACAATATTCATCATCTTTCCCACTTTTCACATATAACATTTTGGTGAACCCATGTTTTTACTGAACTTGCATCTTGTTGAGTGTTGTAATAATTCCTTGCATTCATTCATATCATATTTATCATCTTGCATTGGAAAATTTGGCATACATTTGAAAAAATCTGACAAAACAAGCATTCTAGGCTTGCATTAAGGCATAGTTTTGCATATTTACATTGCATATCATAAAAGGATTTAATTTTTTTTATTTTTGCATCAGATTTGATCTTCATTACAATAATTTATCATTAATTCATATCAAATCTTGCATTTATAATTTGCATTTGCTAGGGTTTTGCTTAAAAAGTTGCATTTTTCATATAACCTAGTCTTTGCAAAAACTAGGGTTTGTAGACAAAATTTCATTTTCAGATTTTGCTACTACTTTTCAACATTCATTCAAATCTGATTTTGAAGTGTAGTGTTGGATCATAGTGCATACTTTTGCATCCTAGCTTTGAAACTTTCACCTTTTGCATTTACACATTATGTATTTCAAAAAAAAATAACTACCTGCATCCTTCTGATTGTGCAATTAGCATTGTAGGGCTTTGGCATTCTTCTTGCATCAGATCTAATATATTTTACACACTATACCTAATTAGATTCCATTCATTCATCATTTTTCATAGTCTCATAACATCTTTTGTGCATTTACATTGAAAAAGGTGAAAAAATCAAGCATTTTAGGTTCATAAAACAAGCATAGTTTTGTATTGTTTCATTGCATATGTCATAAATATCTTTCAAGTCTACTCTTGCATTCATTCTAGGCATATTTTCATTTCTCACTTGAAAATTTTGCATCATTTCATACTCTCGCTTGGAAATTTGCATATTTTTAATTACACATTGTGTATTTCAACACTAAGGGTTTTATACACTTTCTTCAAACTTCTTTAAGAAAACATTCAAATCATTCATCTTGCCTTGTTGTGTAGCACTATTTCCATCTTACTTACTTGGTTTGTTGTGAAATTCATGTGTTTTTCTCTCTAAAAACCCAATTTCCTCAAACAAGTACTTGGCTGTGAAATAATCTCACATACATGGCTTCTCATCACAAAAATACTATGGTCCCTCCTAGAGTTTATATGAAGAGGAAGGCTCCTAAACCTAAATTAGTCTTTACACCACATGATAGAACAATTGGAAGCATTGAAGGACCTCTTTACATCATAGTGAAAGTAATGGAGAATCCTACAAGAGGAGCCCTTATTGATCCTAATTGTATGACTAATGTGGCTACTGAAGAGTTCCTTTACTCACATGATTTGATACAAGAATCTTATGAACCAACAAACATGATGATTAAAACACATACTGGAGCTTCCCTCCCAGCCATAGGGAAGATTACTTTATTGATCATAGTATTTAATAAAGCTTTAGAACAATCATTTGATATTATACCTACATCTAACCTCTTCTGTGTAAAATAAGGCCATTCATGGATCAAGGCCATGAAAGTTGTCCCCTCCACCATTCACAAATGCCTAAAATTTCCTCACCACGGGAGCATGCATACTATCCACCAAAGTAGATGGTAACCTATGGTTACTTAGAAAAACTTCAATCTCAATTACTTTTGGTCATGACCTACTGAACCTCCTAAACCATGACAAGATCAAACCTTCTTGGGATATCAACGATATAAAGAAAAATTGATAACAAAGCTGGTTGAACCTCCTATAGAACAAATCATAAGCAAAGAGCAACCTAAATTGAAAGAACCCCCTAGATCGAGAGGTAAGGGAGTCTTTGCCAAGGGGCCTCCTCCGTCATCCTTGCAAGGATCGGTAGATACCCATAAGGAACAAAACAATTCATCACAAAAGGTTAATTTAGCACAAGCTTCCTCCTCTGAGATATCAAAGACTGAAAAATCATGACAATACTTTTGCAAACATCACCAATAAAAAAATAAGGAATAGGCAAGCAAGAGAAAGGAGGAAGAGAAGACAAGCCTTAGCTCAAAAACCAACACCTCAACAAGAGAACATTCCACCACTTGACATTGAACAAACTAGAGAAGAACTTCAGGTTGAAGAGTTAAAAGATGATTTAAGTTAGGCAATTATACCCTATTTTCCTATTTCCTATTGCATTCAAGATTGGGAGGAAGATGATTTGCTTGATGACAACTGCTAGTTCAGTTGTATAAACAGGTAAGTATTTCTAACCCTTTTTATCCACCTTTGCCGTAGCATATCTTTGCTCTCTTATGTGGCCTCCTCTTCTGTGTTGTGTTCCCCCATGATGTGTTATGTGTTGTTTAGGTTTCCTAGGATGACCCTTGATACTCTTATAAGGTCAAGGATACTAGGAGACCACCTTTATTGTGACCATTCTTCTATTTGTTTCTACATTCTTCTACTCTTTTCTCCTCTATTTTATTGTTGTGTGTCATGCCTTAGGGGTGAGCATTATGGATGATGTCTTGGGGGGATCCTCCTACATGGTGTTCCTAAGGCACTTGATTCTCCTCTCTCATTTCATTGTTTCCACTTCCTCAATGATTCTACCTAGTTGGCAAATGATGAAAACAAACAAATACTAATGCAGACCGTGTGTCCCTTCAATGAGTAAGCAAAAATGGACCCAGTCCATATATGAAGATGGGGTTGATATATATATCCAATTCTTGATTAGTAAAATCACTCTGTGTGATATATCATGTTGTCATATCTCTTCTAACAAACCTTTGCAATACATCTACTCCGTGCACTTTGGATTGTTTTGTATCTCACCTTGTTGTTACACTCAGTTCTAAGATATCTGTAGTATAAGTCCAACTGCTATACTTAGTTTTGAACCCACAAGTGTAGCCTTGGTTCTTCAATGAAATATGATTTATGCATAGCTTTCATGATTTGATTTGGTTATTATCTTAGAGTAAGATGTTCTAACCTTATCTCTTGTTGATTATCTTAGCAATTGATCTCAATGTGTTTGTGGGAACATTTGGCGATCGTAGCACATGTCACCTTTGGGGGGATGGTATTTGTGAGAGCTCTTTTTCCCTTGCGTGTTTTTACTCTAATTTAATGTGCTTGATACTGGCAAGTGGTATCAACCATCTTAATGTGGGGGCATATATAGTGGTATCTATCTGATTATTTTGGCACTAATTAAGCATGTTTGAAATCCCTCACCATAAGGCAAGATGGTGTATCTCTTGAGCTAGTGCGCATCCTTATTAAATTGCAAGCAAGAAAGCCCTCATCACGAGGCAGGATTACGTATCTCTTGAGCTAGTGTGTATCCTTTTATAAAAACCTCTTCTACGGAAGGTGATATGGTGTATCTCTTGAGCTAGAACACATCCTTTTATACAAAGTCCTCCATGGAGGCAGGGCTGGATCTTGAGTTATCCACCCTTAAGCATGTCTTTGGAAGTTGTGGTAGTGTAGCTCAACTGTCAGGTGAGTTTGGTGTGTTTTAGATGGTGGGACTTAGCAATAAGCTACTTCCATCACTTGTGTTTTTCATGTATAATACGTATAGTATGTCTATGGCATGCTGTGTGACACTTGTGTATTCTGTGTCTTCCTTGTGTGTTTGTTGTGTCTTCCCCTGAGTGTGGTCTAAAGACACGTAGCGATGAGCTCCCTCAACATTCAGGTTTTTGTTTGGCATGTTTTCCCCTGGTGTGGTCTAAATGTGCATAGCGATGAGCTCCCTCCACACTTTGGGTTTGTTTTGCATGTTTTTGGTGGTCTAAAGGTGCATAGCGATGAGCTCCTTCGGCCCCCTAGTTTAGGCTTTTATTTTAGTTCTTAAATCACTGTATTCTTTGTGTATTGTGTGACTGCTCTCATGTCTTTTTCATGTATTACATGCTTCATATTCTTTGTGTTTTGCATGCTTCTTACTGTCGTCATTGTGTCTTGCATGTCTTCCATGTGTTTTCTAGTGCTTACCTGAGATTGGGGGCTAGAAATAGTCCTACAACCCTTGGGTATGCCTTAGTTTTATGTGCTTGGCGTGTTTGATGTGTTTGATATGCTTTGACCATACTTTAATACATGTATGGAGTTGTAAGATCATGCATACATTAAAGTGGGGGCTAAATGTTATGGAGTAAAAAATAACCTCATGCCTTTTTACCTCCTAGTTTAGCTCCTAGGTCCCCATGTTTACACTTTACATGTTTAAAACTTATCCTAGAGAAAAATCCCCTGAGACCCATGTCAAATAGGACTTAGGGGCCCAATCTAAATGCTTAATCGTGACTCAAATTAGCCTAGGGACTTGGGTGCCCACACCCTAGTCTAGGCTGATTTGTTAGGATCTAAATTTAATTTTGTCAGCACATGACCTTTAACAAGGTTTCCCTATGTCGGCCTTTTCAATTTAAATTAGGAATGTTAGTGGGAAAGCATATATAAGTGTGTTTATGTCTTCATCTTTCACCTAGATCTATAATAAGAGTCTCCAATGGACTCAAGCTCCCAAGATCACCTGTAAAACCAAGATTATTCTTCCACAAGAAAGTTGCAAGAGAATAATTGTTATTATGGTGCAACAATGAATAATGATATTATTGCACACTCCATACAAAATGTACAAGGGACCTTGCTTATAAAGACAAGGTTGAGAGGTAGGACTAACTAGAATGATGACAAGTGTCTTAGTCCTATGACATGAGACAACTATATGATAAGATCACATGTGTACTAGAAACTTCTAGAAATGTTCGTAGAGCCCTAAGTAAACTTAACATGTGAACATGTGTGAATAGGTCCTAACTAATGACTAGTTAGATAATGTGCCTTGTTCACACTATAATGGGGAAACCAAATAGAAAATACCCTTGTTCACACCAACACACTTTATAGTAAATGCAAATGTTGCTGCTAATTTTTTTTGAGGTATAATGCATGGAGTAATTCCATGAAAGGTGACTTTCTAGAGTGTCCCATGCTTCAATAAAAATCTTCATCTCCTTGGTATTTGATTGAATGGTCAAGAGTTGTGATCTTTCCATAATTTTGTCACAAATATGTAGTGTCATAAATTGTCGCCGTTTACAATTTCACACTAGGTTTGACACTCATTTTAGCATGTATGTTTGTCTCTACTTAATATATGCACACTTCACTACTTTTCTAAGAAACAAGGTTAAGTCCTTTGTCAACTTACACTTCAAGAACAAATTCCACCTAGTGTCTTATCAGTTTGGATCTGAAAGATATTACTTGAATGTTAGCCTTGTAGCCTTATGTGATACACCTTGTCGGCCTCAACTAAATATTGGGCCCTCAAAAAATAATTGGGATTCATATATAAACAACTCTCTCTCTCTCTACAAGCTGTCTATTTTTTAAGTTTACTATTGTATGCACTAACCCTTGCAGGTCTTTGAGTAAGCTTCTTCCTCCATCAACTCCTTGTAGGTGATTCATGTTGTGACATCAATCTAACAAGGGTTTCACACTCATGGTAACTTTCTTTCATGGTATTTGTTTATTGCAACCTTTATCATTTGTTTTTCCTCTGTTTATTATGAGCACGCACTCTCTATCATCATCACTACTGTTGTGGAGGTGGGAAAACCTAGACATGAGGTTTGACTAAGGAAAACCCCTATACGACACAATCATTTTTCCTCTTTTATGTGTGTAGATTGCATTAGAAGTTTCTAACATCAAATAGCAATAGCAAGATGGAAGGATATGGGATAAGGATCATCAAATGGAAGTTCAAACCAAACCCTCAAGAAACTAGCACCCAACTCTAGTGTCCTACCCTTTTTTCCCTAGTTTTTGGTGGGAGGTCCCTCTCTCTATCATCTTTACAGATCTACTCTTGGTTTCTGCATAGGCTCATCTAGACACTAACGCCTAGCTCTAGTGTCCTTGACATTCTACTCTAGTTTTTGGGGCCAGATTCCTCTCTCTGTTATCTTCCCATATCTACTTTATGTTTCTATACTTATGTTTTGTAACATCTGTTTGATGTTAACTTAGTCCAATTGATCACTTGTAACCCTAGATCTTGTTATTGTCAATCTTTGTAATTACTACAAAGGAACAGAGCTCAGATGACTTGGCTCTCCCTTGAGGATAATAGCCAAACATAAAAGTCTTCGTCGGCTAGTGTTCTAATGTTTGATAGGAAAGATTGATGTAGTTAGTTCATCTTTTCCCATCTACATTTTGGTAAACCTGACGTGTCTTACACTTATACAACCTTCTTTTGTTGTGTTTGATTAGTTGATGAACTGATTAAGATACATCTATTACATATCTTATTTTATCTTATGTGTTAAGTGTAGAAAACAAAAACTTAAACATTTTTTCTTTCAGAAAATAAAAACCAAAAAAATGAAAACTTCTACCTTCTAGTTCATGACATTAGCATAGCTGTCTTGTCATCGACTTATCCATGGGCTATGGTTCATTACATTTTGATATGCCCAACTCATTTTAAATTCTTTTCTAGATATGTTCTCTTCTTTTCTTACATCACTATCCACTTTTGCTCAAAAAGTTATTGACAATGATGGTCTTCCTATTACACTCTATTCTTTTGATCCCTCTCCTAAAATTCCTCCTACTTGTGAGGATATTTTTGTGCAAGAGGATGAAATCATTGATACATTTATTAACATTACTTTACCTTCTTTTCATTTCAGTGCTATCTCCTCTAGAGATGGGGCATTATTAGATGAAGAGTTCCACCTCACATCAGATCCCTCGTGGATAGATGTGTAGTGTAGAAAAGAGTGATAGAGGCTAAGGAGTTAAACTAGGTCAAAACCCTCTTCTACAAACATTGGGGCACAAACTGAGCTTGGCTTCTACCCAAGAAGGAGAGCCAAACTACGAGGGTTCTGCCCTTTTGTTGTATATAGATGGATCAACTAAGTTCAACCAAAGTCAAGCAAGCAAGCTAAAACAAATGATCAAACCCTAGAAGATGAAGATCAGACTATAATTAACTGTCAAAAGTGAATCTCAGGAAACAAAAAGTACAACAGAGATCAGAGGAAGATTTAGAACCTACATTTTATAGAAGAAATACCTAAGACTAGGGTGCTTTGGCATCCTAGGCCTTTTCTAGGGTTTAGCAGAGTCTCAAATGTCACCAGACATGTACCTATCTGCTCTTCCCTCTTCCTAAAATCAACTCCAGAAACTTGTTTCTCTGACCTGCACACAAGGAAAGAGGAAAAGGTTGTGCTATGTATAAGGCCTTGCCTCATTCAAACCCTATGTTGGTGTTCCCACCTCCACTACAGTGATGATTAGATCCAAGAGTGTGTGCTCTAGGAGGGCAGAGGCCATATCTATAATAATATGATGAATAATGAATGATAATGATGATGAAAACCACAAGAGATATGACCTTAGTTGATGAAAATGACTCAAGATCCTATGCCAATAAAGGAGAGTGATGAAGAGGGCTTCAAACTTCCTTCAAATCCTACAAACAAACTTTAATAGCATCTACAAGTAGATAATATTCCAAACATGAAGAACACTTTAGCATAGAACACAATATGAGAGCAAATTCACATTAATCCTCTAACATGCATCTAGGTGTAAAATGAACTACAACACTCATTTAAATATGCATTCCTACTCACTCATGACAAATAAAACTTAATTGGGCTGACAAATACAAACTAAGGAAGTGTCCTAAGCCAACACTATATAAGTGGGGCTAAAGTTCCCAACTGAGACCAAAGCGCTTGGGCACCCTGGACCTTTAGCCCACAAACTCTGGAAAGTGTCCAATATAGTGGGCTTAGTCTATTCCTAAGTTGATTCTGTCCCGAGATTTATTTATAGGGATCAATATTTCATTGTTTTAAGCTCAAAATGATGTTAAAATAGGTCATGATTAACAAATGCAACAAAATAGGTCCAACCAAGTGCTAAATGAGGTGTAAAATGCTAGTGTTCACATTTTACGACACTACATTTATCCCCCACTTTAGTGTGGGTACAAACTTACGTTTGAACTCATACTAAAGGATGGAAGAAACACACAAGATATAGAAGCCCAAAGAATTCTACCAAGTTGTGGACTACAAGTAGCCCCCAAACTTAGGATCCTAAGGTTACAAACACATAAGCAAAGAGATTTTCAAACACGCAAGACGTTGCAACATAACTCACACATACATGTAATGCTAAGAGCATATATAGAAATACACGCTGAAGACACACAATACACAAAGGTAATACATGCTTAACATGAAGCATACACATAAGACACAAAGCATACACATAAGTCACATAGCATACATGTAAGAAACAAAGCATACACATAAGACACAATGAATACATAGAGAAAACATGGAATACATGAGTTAAAATATAATGCATAAAAGAAACACACATAAGAACACACATAGAACAACACACAAGGTACATGACTCTGACGCTAGCTTGCTTTGTTGCTAGGGGTCATGTGAAAAGAAGTGCCTCCATGGATCACACAATAGTAAGGACCGCTGAATTACTAGGTGACCACAATAAGTCACATGAAGCACATGAGCTAGCCAACTACGTTGCACTAGGTAGCTCATGGACCAAAGAGGAAACATCACAGGCTAGTGAGGACTACCACATCACTAGGTGAGTTCCACACCAACAAGTAAATACACAACTAAAAGAAAGCATAGCATGATGCATGCGCCCACCTTAAAGTGATTTCTAATCCATTCTAGGGAGCAATTGCTTTAAGGTAGAACAAATCAAAAAATAGGCATGAGAGCTTTCTAGAAGCACATGCCCCTAAGATATGTGTTCCAAAAACTACTTCGCACAAAGGGGTTGCCCCCACAAAAAGCAAATCAAGGCGATGCTACATGCATGATACACAATGGCTTGTGTAGTCATGGTATGATGTTGAGCATAGCAACAAGATGACACAAAAATCAAAACATAAAAGAAGCAACAAGTTATACTTAGTAACAACACAAAGGGATCTACCTAACTGGTGTCAGTATAGGAATGGTTGTGTAATAGGAGAATTCTCAAGACTATATATATATATATATATGGAACTATCATCATTTGTTAGCTAATAGAACTACGGAGACAAAGGGAGAAGTATCACATGAAATCAAAAGAAATATCCCTTGGGTCAACAAGGGAGAATTTTGAAACATCCTACACCTTGCATCATCCCCGAAGGACACCACAACAATATAAATTATGACATATGGAAGAATGATGATACAAATAGAGAGAATGTCACAATAGATTTCAGTCCCTTTGTATCCTTGCACCTACAAGGGTCATCCAAAGAGAGCTTAACAACACAACAATAACAACAAAGAATATACAAATAAAGCATCAAGTAGCACATCAAAGGGGAAACAAGATTTATTTCACATGCACTCATAACATATAATAAAAGGTACCTCACTTGTGAGTCAACCTAAAGCAAATCATACTCCTCCCTATCTATCTCATCATCCATTTGGATAAGTGGACAAGATGCAAGAGGAATTGTATCATGAGAGGTATAAGGAACAAGATCCATACCTGTAAAGTCTTCGGGTTCACTATCAGAATTTAGTACAATAAGTTCCATAGCAACTTGCAAAGCTTCTTCTTTCTCTGTAGGAGACACAATAGCAGTAGATATCTCTTTGGTATCCATCGGTGATAAATGCTTGCAAGGAGGAAGATTCTCCTCTCCTATGGAAAGGTGAGCCATAGCACGACGACGCTTCTTTCTTTCTCTCACAATCTTATTTCTCTTATCTTTATTCGTGATGTTTTTAAGGAGAACCGTAGTGTCTTCCAACATGGGTTCCTTTTCTTCCTTTGCTTGGGGAACATTAGAAGAAAAAAAAGGAACCATCGAAGGCTGGGAGACTATGGGGGAAGGGTTCCTCAATATGGTCTGCTCTTCCTTCTCAACTTGTGAAATAGGTGGAAGTACATGAGCATCCTTAAGCGATTGAGAAACCTGAGGAAATAAGACCCACACAACCGATTGACCACCACTAGTCTCCGTAGAGGCAGGTGGGACAAAAGTAATATTACGATTGCGGGGAGGTATGTTTTATGAATGAAGGTTGTCTCATTGTCCTTTAAGGGATGCTCAAGGGGGAACCTTGGCATATCTACTAGACGCTCACAAATGGGGAAGAGCCTTCGATTTGGGCTTAGCTTCAATCACTACCTATGGTATAGGAGGAACTATAGCCGTAGCCTCAAAAGATCGAGGAGGTTTGGGAACATCAATAGGAGGGATATTACTAAGCGAAAATACTATTATTTTCTTTGCTTTAAACTTCTGAAATGATATGAAAAATATATCCTCTCTAGGTCTAGCGACTCCAACTGGTTTAGGCCAGAAGCAGTCAAGTGAAAAATGTAAATTGTGAGCAATGGGGCGATATTGACTATGATGTACAGCATGCACACGTCCCTCAAATGGAAACTTTAAGCACTTGTGAAACATAGAGGGGACCACTTTCATGGAGCAGAGCCATGGGTAGCTCAACTTCACATCAAATAGGTCTGATGTAGGAATGATAACAAAATGAACATCCAAAGCTCTTGGCCCAACCTTAACTTCGAGAGTCAAAGCACCAAGAGTTGGAAGGATAGACCCATCCTATGCTTTAATAGCCATCTCTGTTACATCATATGTATCTTGATGTAAACCATGCATGTATAGAAACTCCTCAGTTACTGCATACACCAAGCATATAGGATCTATCATAGCACCTTGAGTAGGTTTATCATTGATTCATATAGTAATATAAAGAGGCCCATCAGGAGCTTCGATAGTAGCATCATGTGGAGTAAAATATATAGCTAGTTCCAAATCCTCTTGCTCTTTGTGAGGGTGAGCATCCACCATGCAAATATCAACAACATTAGAGTCATTATGAGATAGAGGATCAATATATATCTGAAGATTTTGATTAGGAGCCACCACCAATTTATTCCCTTTATTATTCACACTAGTAACTTGGATAGCATTTGAGTCGATGAGGTCTTGAACTTCATGTTTAAGATGCATACATCTTTCAGTATCATGGCCAACAAAATGGTGAAATTGACAAAAGGATTTCACATCAAAGGAAGATGATTGCAGCTTACTTGGATCGAGAGGTCTAATGGGTGGAAGCTTGATGATATTACTTTGCAAAATTTGTGTTATAATAGCATAGAGAGATTTTGATAACAATGGGAAGTTTCTTGTTTTTGGTTTTAACTTGTAAGAGGTGGAAGCAGGAGATGACACTACCACCATATTTTTTCTAATGTTATTTGCTGAAATTTAATTTATCTTGATGAAGTTTTGTTTTGTCTTTTGAAAAAATGATTGTGAGATGCTTCGGATTGACCAACTAGAGCCGATGAGGGTTTTTTCACATACTAACTAATTGAGAGTTGATAATTATGAAGATCTGTGCAAGGATGAGTGAATGAATCGTATTGCATCAACAATATCTTATCACGGATGTGAGGTTGTAAGTTTCCTATAATGATTCTTTGCTCATCAGCATCCAAAATAGAATATTGGATTTGTGAGAAGAGGGATTGATAATGGCCCATGAAATCTATTATTTTCTCTTTCGTTCCTTGTCTGTAATGAACCAATTCCGTCAAAGAGACTTGAGGTCCAATGTTCACTTGAAAATGCTCGAGGAACTTGTTAACTAATTATGTGAAAGAAGTTATAGAACTAGGAGGTAGTGAGCAAAACCAATCCAAGGCTATGTCCTTGAGTGACCTAGGAAAGAGTTTTGCCAAAATTACATCCTCAAAGAAGAAATCACTACACATAGCGGTAAAAGATACCACATGTTTGTTACGGTCTCCCTTCCCATTATATTTCTTAAAGAGAGGAGTCTTAAATGTCTTGGGCATAGGAGTTCTTAGGATGGAATAGGACAAAGGGCTACAGATATAATGTGTTGTCATATTAGGCTTAGGGGGACTATTACTCATGTTAGCCAATTGTTGTTGGATGTAGGTCATATTCTTCAACAATTGGTTTATGACAAGATCAAAAGTTGAATCAGGTAGAGATTGGAATGAAGGACTAGGTGATGGTGTATGAGTAGCCTTTTGGGATGTGATAGGAGGTTTAGATGTAGGTGGAGTGACATTCAGTGTGTATCTATATGGAATGGTACTATAATGGTGAACATGATTCCCAGTGGATAACCCAACACATGTGGTAGCATTATTACTCAGTTGTGTAGTAGTGGTGAGAATTATGGAAGTATAAGTAGGAATAGGGAGTGTAGGTATGGGTGCTAACACTTGAGTCCCTATTTGATTAGAATAAGTGACATTAGTTATGATTTCAGTGCAACTAGACACAGATAGAATGTTGTTATGCACTATATGCGCAACGCCATGCAAAACTTCCAGTCCTTCTTAACCTTTGAGCAAGAGACTTTGTAGACTCTCAACAACAGGGATGACCTCCTTAGCTATGTGTTTCACACTCACAAATTGCTAGAAATTAGCCAACTTTGTGTCTAATCTCAGAATTTGTGATTCAAGAACATGAGCCACAAGGTCATCAATGTTGATGGATTCATGTAAGTTTGATGCTTCAGGAAGGTGCGATGTAGGGATGCTAGGAAGAATTGATGGATCTTCTTGTGTGATAAGACTAGTGATCTGGGGTTCCAATGTATTAGTGTCATCGTTATGTATAGCATTCAAACCCATGATTCACCAACTTCTGCATACGAGAAGGTTAGAATCGAGGCACCGAGTCACAAAGCTCATAAAGCGCCTATAGGCTTTAGTAACACACAAGATCCACCAATAGAATAAATGCATGAAGCAAGAGAAGGATTTGAGTTTTTGTTTAAGTGAAGTAATAATAATCCCTTATTCAAATTCAATGCTACTCAAATCCACTTAAATTTCAACAATGCTAATGCTTAAATCAATCCAAATTTCAATACCTTTTAAAAATGCAACAATTCAAAACTTGTTCCTATCTTCAATTTTCAATGCAAGATGACAATTGTAATGTTGTAGAACAATGAAAAATTAGATTTGGAATGCAAATGATAGCATCAAAATCTGAAATTAAACTATCTTTCATAAATCGTAGAATGCAACATTAACTAGGTTTCACAAAAATGCACTTTTTTGACAATTTATAGTGTTGGGAATTAAGGTGTCTCAACCTTTGCAAGTTTGTAGCATTTATTATTTAATTGTATTTATTTTTTGCCTATTATTGTAATTTGGATGCAAATCCTATTTCGTCACTTTGTGGGAGTTGGCACGGTGATGTGTCATCCTACATGGAAGGTGACCACATGTATTTTTGTTCTCATATGAGGAGATAGGTGTTCCACCTTGTGGTAGAAGAGTTTTACCATGTGTTGGCATCTTTCGGGTGTTGTAAGAGGTTTATGACACGTAAGAGTTATGACAGATTCCTATTACATAATCTATGACATGTAAGGGCTAAAATGGAAGATTCTATGACAGGTGAAGACAATTGTCCGAAAGCATCTTGCATGGGGGAAGTAGGCACCCAAGTTTGACTATGACAAGAGAATCTACTATTAATAGTCAGTTATGACAGATTCTCTTACAACTGTAAGAGTTGTCATATATGACAGATTTTATGACATTGTAAGAGCATCTGTCATACCTTAATTGGGCAAATTTTGGGCGCCCAAGTTGGGGAGTTGTAAGGGATAAAAGAGAATCACTTACAAGTGTCATACGCATGTTTAATGGCCTTGGAAATTGGGCCACATGGATTTGGACGGGTTCCTTGTGTGACTTGCTCTAGAAGCTACCTCTATTCATACTACTTCTCTTTATATACAGGTGCTTAGAGAGGAGATGTAGAGAGTGATTTAACAGGTATTGTTATGCTACCGGTTTATCTCTAGATACGAGTGTTGAAGACTCCTGAGAAGACTTGCATTGCAAGTGTGTTGTAAACATTGTTGTTTTGATAATACATTATGCAGGTTTTGGAGTGTGGGGTTTTTTTCCCGAAAGGGTTTTCCCCACATTATATCTTCTCTCTCTCTCTTCTGTCTACATTATATGTGTATGTGTATTGCTGTAATATCTCTGTTATTGTGTTAATAACTCTATAACTATAAGGTTTAAAATGAATTTGCACTCCTCTCTCCTCATTAGATTAGTGTAGGAAGTGATTTCTGCACACCTAGCTTCCTTTCAATTGGTATCAGAGCTATTATCTTTTGTCCTAATTACTGGATAGGCGTTTTGTATACTAATCTTAGGTTGAGTGAGAGTCCGTGCAGAGTATTCTGAAATCTTGTTGCAGGAATGAGATGGCAGGCACATCCAGAAGAATAGAGATGGGGATGTTTAATGGTACAAATTTTGAGTTACATAAACTTAAGATGGAGTGTTGTGGAGTTGATCATGTGGTTACATTTAGTATGATATTGATCTAGATCTCTTGTTTGATAGTATGCAATAACCCTCATGTATGGTGGTTATGTTCTATCATTCTACGGCCATTTGTAGCAAAGTATTCATGTTGGGTGTTCATTCTTGGCTCCCTGATCACATGGAGAAACTTGGGTTGCCATGGCTATGGTTTGTTGTGATTATGTTGGGTGCTTGGTTTTAGTCCCTGGTATTGGAAAACATTGTCTTGTTAACCCCGAATGCATGTAGGTTGTGGAGTTGATCATTGAATGGTCTGAAAGCTTCTGGAACAACCTAGCTCCTCTGTATGCTTGTACATGGTGATGGTTGTGGAGTTGGCCTACAAGTGGGCATGAAGTTCTTGGACCTCTATTTCATTTGGTTGGTTGTACTTATATATCTCAGTTTCATATTGTTTTGATCTGAGGGTTTTGTAGATGTTTCGTTTCAAAAATCCATGGTTATACTTATCTATGTTATTCCATTATTCTAGTTTAACTACATTGGTGATTTTCAGACTTGTGTGTTTTCTAGATGATAAGTGGATATGGATCTATATGTATGTTAGTGACATGGTGGTTTTGCATGTTTTACATGGTTAATCAAAACTTGTGGTTTTGTAAATCTGCAGACAAACTATTTTTCAGATTATTATTCCTTGAGAGTGTTTCTGGATGTAAGATAGTTGCAGATTTGTATGTATGCTTCATGCATAATGTGAGGAGGTTTGTATCTTTCTCAATGTGGAGATGTTGGTATGTGATTTATCACTCATCATTTCTACAGCATATGCTTGATTAGTTCCTTGACTACGATCACTCGTTTGTGGACTTGTTGGCAAATTAAATCTAGAATTGATTTGATGGTTGAGTCCTAAAGTCTACAGATTGTCTTCTTTGGTATCTCAGTTTGCAAGTTACTAATGTGATGATGAGTTTGCATGTTTCATGTTTGGGATCTACGAGTTATGCAGTTTTGTGGGTTGATCACCTATTTGATTGCAGTGGGATGACTCGGATGTGGACTGTCTATATCCACAAGATTGATTCAATATTTATGCAGACTTTGTTAGTTGGCCTTGTCTGTGGTCATTTGTGTGTTTGGTATGTTGCTTTGGGATAAGAGGATGCATAATTTGAGTGAATGGATAGTCAGTTATTGGGATTTATAACACTTTATTATAATGTCATGGATAGCTTGATTACATAGTTTAGTGTGAGTTTTTGACAGTAATGGCTTTATCTTCTTAACTTGGAGATCTTGGTTCTGCTTTATTCTTTTGTGTTGCTAATATTGCACAGGACAATTATTAGATTGTGTTAGAGCCATGGATGATCTTCATTGAGAGGATGGTTATCCTGATGCCTTGATAAGCTCAGTATCATAGTCTCAGTGGGAGCTTCAGCAGTGATGTTAGATTCATCATAAGTGATGGATGATCTTCTGCAATGGATATTGGTGTCATGGAGGAGCTCTTAGTTTTGAGAGTTCTTTGACATTTTTAGTTTTTTTGTCAGGAGATGGTTATCTTCATATGTTTGAGATGTTGACATCTTGATTGAGGTGTCGGGTTTATGATTTGTCAGTATGACATGTTTTCCTTTGTTTAGAGATGTTGTTACTATGTCATGATTTACTCTTAATGCTAGCTTAAAGTTTTGGCATGATACGGGTTCTCTTGAGATAGGATGTATGCATCATTGTACGCTTTGTTGCATGTGATTTCCTTATGAGGAGATGGTTAGATCATGATTTCATGATGGGCTTCTTGATCATGTAGATGTACAGTGGGAGTTTTGACAGTGGTCTTGTTTGTTCTCTTTGGTTTTGAGTATTAATCATTTGCTTGAAGCTTCATGATTTTGTAGATGCATTTGAAGTTGGCATGTATTGGTTGATGGATGTTCATGGATACTAGAGAGACTTGAGGTGAGGCTTGAGATCTCTTGTTGTAGGGATCATGTGTTGGAGTGGTTAAATTTCAGCAGAAAGACTGAGGAGCCTTCACTTGTTATGGACATGAGTTCATGTTCGAACTTGAGAGGAGATTGTTCTTGGAGAGAGTCTATGAGACTCGGTGTATCTCAGTGGATCATTCTCATTCCCCAATCTTAGTTCACTTGGCAGAAAATGATCTGATAGGTATTGCCCATGTTATTTTAGATTCATTTTGTTTTATGCTTTGATTTCTCATGGATATGAATCTTGAGCTGTAGTTATTGGTTTTGGAGGTTTCATTTGAAGGATGTTAGCATGGTTATCTTCTTGATTCATATGGTTTGGTTTATGATGTTTATTTATGAGGAGTTTGGGAGATGTGATTGGGCTTATTCCTTGTTATGGAATGGTTATGAGTTTGATCTACCTTGATTAGAGAGGCTTACATCCATGTTGATTACATGTTACATATGTTTATTTGATCTTATGAGATTGAATGGTTGGGTGTTGTTAAGGCTTTTCAGTTGGGGTTTTGTGAAGGAGATCATACTTGGCACAACTTAGTACTTGGTGATGTTGGCAGAAGGACATGATATGGTTTGCAGTTTCTCTTTATGGTCTCACTTTTCTTCCTAGAGGTTCTTAATCATCTAGTATGATCATTGGGTTTGTGGTCATCTACTGTTGTTGTACTTTATTGTTTTTGGCAACTATATGTGTTCTTTTTAGATGTGAACTTGAGAGAAGTGGAGGAGATCAGAGGTGAGTAGAAAACTATTTGTGGAAGTATGCTCTATTTTGCAGTAGTTAGTTGTAGTTTGTTGATCATTGTAATTATTTTTTGTATTATATGTTTGTATTATAAGCCACTTTTATGTAAGTGCTGATTGGTAGACTTTGAGTTACTTTAGTTGGCATTGCTCATGCAGTTTGATTCCTAGGGTGTATGTATATCTTTGGTAGATTATTTTTCATTGGACTATAGTATCAAAGGTCTTCAGATTTTTTGCACATCAATGGTTTTTGGTGTGTTTGTTATCATGGGAGATGGTAACTTTATGTAGGACAGTGGATTATACAGGGATGAGAGTTGCAGTATGGGCTGAATATGTCATGTACAAAAGTTCTATCAATGGTGGTTATTTAGTTGGATGTAAACAACTAGCTATGGTTGTTGTTCTAACTATTTTTTGGAGCTTACATGCTCGATCTTGTTTTGAAGATGTTTGGACTTCAAAGTTTTGTTTTGTTAACCGGTTTGAAGTTGGATACATTGGTGTGTCTATGTGGCATTTAGTGTTTCATCATATTTTTGGCATTCTAATCTTTTTATCATGTTGGTGATCACTTGGACGATGTTACAGGTGCTTCTGTAAAGCTCCTGAGCATAGTGTAGTTCAGTTGGGATGAGTAAGCAGAAACCTATGGTCATTTTGTCTGTAACAGAAGCTGAGTATTTGGCAGCTACTCATGCTTGCAAGGAAGCCATTTGGCTTAAGAAATTATGTTCAGATATTGGTGTTGATGCAGGATAGATTACTATTTGTTGTGACAGTCAAAGTGAGATGTTGCAGATGCGTTGACGAAACCAGTGGGCACAGATAAGTTCAGATGGTATTCAGAGTCTATGGGCCTCTCAGCCTATAGTAGTTAAACCTTGTTATTTCCATTGGCTCTTGAAAGGTGTATGACAAATGGGAGAATGTTGGGAATTAAGGTGTCTCAACCTTTGCAAATTTCTAGCATTTATTATTTAATTGTATTTATTTTTTTCCTATTATTTTAATCTGGATGTAAATCCTATTTTGTCACTTTGTAGGAGTTGACACGGTGATGTGTCATCCTACATGGAAGGTGACCACATGTATTTTTGTTCTCATATGAGGAGATAGGCATTCCACCTTGTGGTAGAAGAGTTTTACCATGTGTCGGCATCTTTCAGGTGTTGTAAGAGGTTTATGACACGTAAGAGTTATGACAGAATCTATGACATGTAAGGGCCAAAAATGGAAGATTCTATGACAAATGAAGACAAGTGTTTGAAAGCATCTTGCATGTGGGAAGTAGGCACCCAAGTTTGACTATGACAAGAGAATCTGCTATTAATAGTCAATTATGACAGATTCTCTTACAACTATAAGAGTTCTCATAGATGACAGATTTTATGACATTGTAAGAACATCTGTCATACCTTAATTGGGCAAATTTGGGGTGCCCAAGTTGGGGGGTTGTAAGGGATGAAAGAGAATCACTTACAAGTGTCATACACATGTTTTATGGCCTTGGAAATTGGGCCACATGGATTTGGATGAGTTCCTTGTGTGACTTGCTCTAGAAGCTACCTCCATTCGTACTACTCTTTATATACAGGTGCTTAGAGAGGAGATGTAGAAAGTGATTTAACAAGTATTGTTATGCTACCAGTTTATCTCTAGATACAAGTGTCGAAGACTCCTGAGAAGACTTGCATTGCAAGTGTGTTGTAAACATTGTTGTTTTGATAATACATTCTGTGTATGTGTATTGCTATAATATCTCTGTTATTGTGTTAATAACTCTATAACTGTAAGGTTTAAAATGAATTTGCACCCTTTTCTCCTCATTAGATTAGTGTAGGAAGCGATTTCTGCACACCTAGTTTCCTTTTATATAGCAAATAACAAGGATTCAAATGCACAATGCAACAATATAAAATGATAAACTACTATAATTCTAATCAGATTTGATGCAAAAATCAGAAAATAACATTATGCTATAATGATCTATCTTTTCCAAATGTGAACAAAGTAACAACTATGCTTTTTTTTAAATCTAGAATGAAGTTTTTTTCTTTTTCAATTTTTGAATGCAAAAATGTTTTGAACAACAATAATGCAAAGGTATATCAAATGTAAATGCTCTCATCAAACTAATCATTGCACCAAGATCTAAACAACTCACAAGTTTATCAACCCTAGGTTCAAAATTAGCTAGATTTTCCATAAAATGCAAGGTATTTACAAACCCTAGTTTTGAAACTATTCAAAATTTAACTATGTATGAATGCAAAATGATTAATGCAACCACTCTCAATTAGATCTAGAGTGAAAATCAACCTAGATCTGAAAGAAGAATAATGCAAAAGTGCAAGAAATGACAGGTTCACCAAAATGTAGTGTAGAAAAGAGTGATGTAGCCTAAGGAGTTAAACTAGGTCAAAACCCTCTTCTACAAACATTGGGGCACAAACTGAGCTTGGCTTCTACCCAAGAAGGAGAGCCAAACTATAGGGGTTCTGCCCTTTTGTTGTATATAGATGGATCAACCAAGTTCAACCAAAATCAAGCAAGCAAGATAAAACAAATGATCAAACCCTAGAAGATGAAGATTATACTATAATTAACTGCTGAAAGCAAATCTCAAAAAATACAAAGTATAACAAATATTAGAGGAAGATTCGAAACCTAGATTTTATAGCATAAATACCCAGGACCAGGGCACTTGGGCACCCTAGGCCATTTCTAGGGTTTGGTAGAATCTAGGATGTCAGTAAACTTGTATCTATTTGCTCTGCCCTCTTCCTGGAAATCAACTCCAAAAATTCATTTCTCTGACCTGCACACAAGGAAAGAGGAAAAGGTTATATTGTGTATAAGAGCTTGCCTCAGTTAAACCCATTGTTGGTGTTCCCACCTCCACTACAATGATGATTAGATCCAAGAGTGTGTGCCCTAGGAGGGCAGAGGCTAGATCTATAATAATATGATGAATAATGAATGATAATGATGATGAAAACCACAAGAGCTATGACCTTAGTTGATTAAGATGACTCAAGGTTCTACACCAACAAAAGAGAGTGATGAAGAGGGCTTCAAACTTCCTTCAAATCCTGCAAACAAACTTCAATTGCATCTAAAAGTAGATAACACTCCAAGCATGAAGAACACTTTAGCATAGAACACAATATGAGAGCAAATTTGCATTAATCCTCTAGCATGCATCTAGGTGTAAAATGAACTGCAACACTCATTTAAATATACATTCCCACTGACTCATGACAAATAAAACTTAATGAGGATGACAAATACAAACTAAGGAAGTGTCCTAAGCTGACACTACATAAGTGGGGCTAAAGTTCCCAACTAGGACCAGGGCGCTTGGGTGCCCTAGACCTTTAGCCCACAAACTTCGGAAAGTGTCCAATATAGTGGGCTTAGTCCAGTCCTAAGTTGAATCTAGTGGGTTTATTTAACAGGATCAAGATTTCATTGGTTTAAGCTCAAAAAGGTGTTAAAATAGGTCCTAATTAACAAAGGCAACAAAATAGGTCCAACCAGGTGCTAAACTAGGTGTAAAATGCTAGTGTGCACATTTTACGACACTACAAGATGTTGAGCATATTACTTCTACTTCTACGACATACTCCATAGTCCATGATGATTCCATATCTCATCCTATTGATCTTCCTCCTTTAGTTGCATGTTCAAGCCCCTTGGACATCACTAAGGATGTGGAGACTTCTTTTCTTCCTCCTTTGGTTGCATGTTCAAGCCCCTTGGACATTACTAAGGATACAATCATCAATACTTTTCTTAACATCACTTTGACTGCTCTTCATTCAACTACCCTTCCTTTTGGCAAAGTGGTGTTGATAGATGGAGAGACAAAACTATGGACAAATGCTTGTCAAAAACTAGTCAACACAATTTACATTTTTGGTTCCCAAAAGAACCTGCAAAACCTAAAATTATTGTGCATCTTCGTTCTAATATTTTGCAACCATAGTCTAACCCTATGATCACTATTTGAGGTGTTCCAAACCCACCTCGACTTCCTGGTTACATTCTCAACTTCGTGAAACAACTTACTCAAAATAAGCAATTGGTTCAAAAATGTGTCGCAGAAACTTCATTATCATGTGGTCTCTCACACATACAACACTTGCAACAATAAGAAAAAAAAATCACCAATCATCCACACTTCTCTTTCCCCTTCTCAACCTTTTCTTTCCCCAACTCCTCATCTTTATCAGCATGCTAATAGAGAATATGATCTTATTGAGCAACTTTATGCTACTCCAGCTAATATCTCACTCTAGAAATTAATTACATACCATAGAATGCTCCAAGAGGCTCTTCAAAAGGTGATCATCCCACCTTCTATTAGACTGAATATAATAGCAACCCTAGTAGATTGTATAAATACGACAAATCTAAATATCAGCTTTCAACAAAATGATTTACCTTGTCTCGAAGTTCAACAACAACATGATCCTCTCATGATTTGGGTCATAATTAATATAGACATAATAAAATGTACTATGATTGATAATGGATTAGGTCTTAATGTTTGTGGCATTGACATGTTAAATAATCTCGGCGTAGATAACTCTCTTATCAAGTCAAATACTCTTAATATATGTGGCTTCAATAATGTTGGTAGACAATCACTAGGCACAATCACACTATCTGTTGAGTTAGGACTTGCAACTTTTTTTACACTTATTCATGTCATTTTGGGTGCTCTTTCATATAATCTTCTTCTTTGTATACCATGGACTCATGCCAAGGGGGCAGCCCCATCTACTCTTCACCGTACAATGAAGTTTATTTATAATAACAAACTCTATAGGTTGAAGTTGATCTAAATTTAGAAAGCTACTTACAAGTAGAAACTAGATCTCAACCTCCTCTTTTTAAACCTCTCAATAATTTGATTCCTTCTTCAACAAAAGCTAACACATTGTTCTCCGCTTATAATAACAACAATTATTGGAATAGTGCCTTGCCTTCGAGTTCATATTTCAGTGATGATTGGGGTTGATGCAGACATGACAAGAGAATACAATGAAGGATTGTCCCATCATGCAGCCCAATCAACTTCTTTTACATACATTGAAATAACAACAATATTCATGCCTTCAAATTGTTATAATCATGTGCTCAAAACTTCAAAGATTGAAACACATTGTATATGCAAACATAACCTTGTTAAATTTTAGCCTTAAGATTGTTGTTTTACTCCTCTTCTCTTATATGAAAATTAACTTTGATAAATTCTAGGAATTAAAGATTTTTGTGTCCCCTTGATTGCTTTAGTTGTAGCAAAATAAACATATATTAATCTCTTAAACTTGCAGCGCTTAAGTGAATATAATTTGTGAATGTTGTACCAACAATTACAACTATGAAGTAACACAATATCTTGAGAATTTCATAAAACATGAACATCAGAAAATACTTACAACCCAAATCATTTTATGTAGCCAATCAAGATGGTAACACACATACATAACCTCAACAACTCCAACTATGAAATATTTGCAACCAACTTTCCAACTATCCACCTTCACAAGCTTACAAATTCAGAAATTTTTCATCTAACAAGTCACCATGGATGTTCACCTTCTTTGCCTCATCAAGATGGATGTATTTCCCTTAAAGAATTATCTTCAACATCACCCATGGACGTCCTCTTGATGACCTACAAAAATCAGAAATAAATTTGGGCTTTTCTTTTCTTTTTCAATGCCTCTTTGGAGCCAAACTTCAATCTATTTATAAGATCTCTTTTGCATAGTTTTATCTTCCTCATTTTAGGCTCCAATGATTCTTGGTATTCCTCTTCTTGCTTGGTGGCATCCAACATGGAGAAAGGTGACTCTTGGGATTCTTTTACTACTTTCTTTATGACTTGGGTTCTTGAAAACTTTTCATTGCCCAATCTTTGTCTTCTAGCATGTAGGTGACTAAGATTTTTGCCAATATGCAACTTGCCTTGTCTTTTACTTAGAGTGTCGGAGAATTAAAATATTTGTTTTATTTCCCCAAATTTTATGTATGATGTTGATTAACATGTGCATGAGGGTGCCCCTGCACCATACTCCCCAGAAAAAAAAATTGAGTTCCACCTCAAATATGGATCTTCTTTCTTGTCTTTCAATTCCTTTGCATGTGTGCATTGTTTTCATTTTGCTGCATCTCAAGTACATTTGTATCTACTGGTGCACTTGTGCTTTTTGGTCCAACAACATGCTTCTTAAGCCAAGGCCAACTTGGTACAATGTAGTCATGTGATTTTGTTTGTTTTCTTGTTCTCACTTGACCTTGGACTGCAATTGTAAATTTATTTTCTGTTTCATCCACTTGGTCTTCTTTACCTGCACAGGAAACAAACATATTAAAGAAATCATATTTTTCTTCTTCATACTTCACTTCTTCATCCACCTCATGTTGTTTACCACACATTCTTTTCTCTTCATTATTCTCCAAATTCTTTGGCTACACCTCAACCATACTCATCCATTCATTTTCATTTCTGAATTGCTCATCCATTCTTCCATTCTCCTTGACATCAACATTCTCAACTCTCAGTTCTTCTCTTAAGAACCATGCTATATCCTTATCCTGCATAACTATCTTCTCTCTTTGGACTATCCTTGAGTCCTCTACAACTTCTTTTGTTGTCTCTTCTTCTTCTTCTTCCTGAACATCACCCACTTCAACACCAATGTCACTATTACTTTCATATGTTTTAGCAAATTCAAAAGAAAACTCTTCCATTTCTCGTTCAACTAATTTTTCAAACAACATGTTTTCAAAATTTATTACCTCAACCATTACCTGATTTGGCTTTGCTTCATATTGTTGTACTGTTGTCTTCTCACTTAACAAAAAGCTTTCAATTCCTATGCACTCATCCTTCAAGGCGGTTAATGCAATTTTCATCCCATCTTTGTCTATAATGTCATATGTGTTGTTTTTTTCTATTATACTTCGCTGCCCTGCTATAATGCCACAACCTTCCAAACACAATATGACATACATCCAAATGCATAATATCACAAACTATTTCATCCTTATAAGGGCCTATTTGAAACTCAACTTTACATTGTTCACTTATGGTTACCTGGGTACATCTTTGAAGCCAAGTCACTAAATAGGGTCTGGGGTATTGTATTCTTTTCAAACCCAATTTATCTACCATATACTCAGAAACAATATTATCCATGCAGATATCTGAAATCACAACTTTACAACATTTACCTTTGGATTTGCAGGTAGTCCTGAATAATCTTTCTTTTGCCATCTTGCTTGCTTTCTTGGCTGCCATTTCTTCCTCCACCATTCCTTATTTATCTAGATTCTTAGCCAACTTGAACAATGTATTTAACAATGATGATGCCCTTTTCCCATCTTTCTTCTTATTAAGAGTCATCCTTAAACATCAAATCTATTGAACCACATTATCCAAATTAGTCAAATCAGTTCCCAAAATCTTCTAGCTCTGATACCAATTTGATGCAGACATAAAAAGAGAATCCAATGAAGGATTGTCCCATCATGCAACCCAATCAACTTCTCTTAAATACATTAAAATAAAAATAATATTCATGCCTTCAAATTGTTATAATCATGTGCTCAAAACTTCAAAGGTTGAAACAAATTGTATATGCCAACATAACCTTGTTAAATTTCAGCCTTAAGGTTGTTGTTTTACTCCTCTTCTCTTAAATGAAAATTAACTTTGATAAATTCCAGCCACTAAGGATTTTTGTTTATCCCTTTGATTGCTTTAGTTGCAGCAAAATAAACATATATTAATCTTTTAAATTTGCAACCCTTAAGTGAATATAATTTGTGAATGTTGTACGAACAATTTCAGCTATGAAGTAACACAATATCTTGAGAATTTCATAAAACATGAACTGCACAAATACTTACAACCCAAATGATTTTATGCAGCCAATCAAGATGGTAACACACATACATAACCTCCACAAGTCCAACTATGAAATATCTCCAACAAACTTTCCAACTATCCACCTTCACAAGCTTACAAATTCAAAAAAATTTCATCTAACAAGTCACCATGGATGTTCACCTTCTTTGCCTCATCAAAATGGATGTATTTCCCTTAGAGAATTATCTTCAACACCACCCATGGACGTCCTCTTGATGACCTATAAAAATTAGAAATAAATTTGGGCTCTTCTCTTCTTTTTCAATGCCTCTTTGGAGCCAACCTGCAATCTATTTATAAGATCTCCTTTGCATAGTTTCATCTTCCTCATTTTAGGCTCCAATGACTCTTGGTATTCCTCTTCTTTCTTGGTGGCGTCCAACTTGGAGAAAGGTGACTCTTGGGATTATTTTATGACTTGGGTTCTTAAAAACTTTTCATTGTCCAATCTTTGTCTTCTAGCATGTATGTGACTAGGATTTTTGTCCATATGCAACTTGCCTTGTCTTTTACTTGGAGTGTTTGACAATTAAATTTTTTTTTTATTTCACCAAATTTTGTGTATGATGTTGATTAACATGTGCACGAGGGTGCCCCTGCACCAAACACCCTAGGAAAAAAATAATTGAGATCCACCTCAAATATGGATCTTCTTTCTTGTCTTCCAATTCCTTTGCATGCGTGCATTGTTTTCATTTTGCTGGATCTCAAGTACATTTGTATCTACTGGTGCACTTTTGATTTTTGGTCCAAAAACATGCTTCTTGAGCCAAGGCCAACTTGGTACAATGTAGCCATGTGATTTTGTTTGTTTTCTTGTTCTCACTTGACCTTGGACTGCAATTGTAAATTTATTTTCTCTTTCATCCACTTTGTCTTCTTTACCTGCATAGGAAACAAACATATTAAAGAAATCATATTTTTCTTCTTCATACTTCACTTCTTCATCCACCTCATGTTGTTTGCCACACATTCTTTTCTCTTCATTATTCTCCAAATTCTTTGGCTACACCTCAACCATACTCAGCCATTCATTTTCATTTTTGAATTGCTCATCCATTCTTCCATTCTCCTTGACATCAACATTCTCAACTCTCAGTTCTTCTCTTGAGAACCATGTTATCTCCTTATCCTCCATAACTATCTTCTCTCTTTGGACTATCCTTGAGTCCTCTACAGCTTCTTTTGCTGTCTCTTCTTCTTCTTCTTCCTGAACGTCACCCTCTTCAACACCAATGTCACTATTACTTTCATAAGTTTGAGCAAATTCAAAAGAAAAGTCTTCCATTTCTTGTTCAACTGATTTTTCAAACAACATGTTTTCAAAATTTGTTACATCAACCATTATCTCATTTGGCTTTGCTTCATATTGTTGTACTGTTGTCTTCTCACTTAACAATAAGCTTTCAATTCCTATGCACTCATCCTTCAAGGCGGTTAATCCAATTTTCATCCCATCTTTTTCCATAATGTCATATGTGTTGTTTTATTCTGTTATACTTCACTGCCCTGGTATAATGCCTCAACCTTCCAAACACAATATGACATACATCCAAATGCATAATATCACAAACTATTTAATCCTTATTAGGGCCTATTTGAAACTCAACTTTGCATTGTTCACTTACAGTTACCTGGGTACCTATTTGAAGCCAAGTCACTGAATAGGGTGTGGGGTGTTGTATTCTTTTCAAACCCAATTTATATACCATATACTAAAAAATAATATTATCCATGCAGATATTTGAAACCACAACTTTACAACATTTACCTTTAGATTTGCAGGTAGTCCTGAATAATCTTTCTTTTGTCATATTGCTTGCTTTCTTGCCTGCCATTTCTTCCTCCACCATTTCTTCATCCTCTAGCTTCTTAGCCAACTTCAACAATGTATTTAACAATGATGATGCTCTTTTCCCATCTTTCTTCTTATTAAGAGCCATCCTTAAACATCAAATCTATTGAACCATGTTATCCAAATTAGTCAAATCACTTCCCAAAATCTTCTAGCTCTGATACCAATTTGATACAGACATGACAAGAGACTCTAATGAAAGATTGTCCCATCATGCAACCCAATCAACTTCTCTTACATACATTGAAATAACAACAATATTCATGCCTTCAAATTGTTATAATCATGTGCTCAAAACTTCAAAGGTTGAAACAAATTGTATATGCCAACATAACCTTGTTAAATTTCAGCCTTAAGATTGTTGTTTTATTCCTCTTCTCTTAAATAAAAATAAACTTTGATAAATTCCAGCCATTAAGGATTTTTGTTTGTTGCTTTGACTGCTTTAGTTGTAGTAAAATAAACATATATTAATATCTTAAACTTGCAGCCCTTAAGTGAATATAATTTGTGAATGTTGTACCAACGATTTCAGCTATGAAGTGTCACAATATCTTGAGAATTTCATAAAACATGAACAACAGAAAATACTTACAACCCAAATGATTTTATGCAGCCAATCAAAATGGTAACACACATACATAACCTCCACAAGTCCAACTATGAAATATCTCCAACAAACTTTCCAACTATCCACCTTCACAAGCTTACAAATTTAGAAATTTTTCATCTAACAAGTCACCATGGATGTTCACCTTCTTTGCCTCATCAAAATGGATGTATTTCCCTTAGAGAATTATGTTCAACATCACCCATGGAGGTCCTCTTGATGGCCTGCAAAAATTAGAAGTAAATTTGGGCTCTTCGCTTCTTTTTCAATGCCTCTTTGGAGCCAAACTGCAATCTATTTATAAGATCTCCTTTGCATAGTTTCATCTTCCTCATTTTAGGCTTCAATGACTCTTGGTATTATTCTTCTAGCTTAGTGGCATCCCACTTGGAGAAAGACAACTCTTGGGATTCTTTTATTGCTTTCTTTTATGACTTGGTTCTTGAAAACGTTTCATTGTCCAATCTTTGTCTTCTAGCATGTAGGTGACTAGGATTTTTGTCTATACACAACTTACCTTGTCTTTTACTTGGAGTGTTGGAGAATTAAAATATTTGTTTTATTTCCCCAAATTTTGTGTATGATGTTGATTAACATGTGCATGAGGGTGCCCCTGCACCATACTCCCCAAGAAAAAAATTGAGTTCCACCTCAAATATGGATCTTCATTCTTCTCTTCCAGTTCCTTTACATGCATGTATTGTTTTCATTTTGCTGGATCTCAAGTACATTTGTATCTATTGGTGCACTTGTACTTTTTGGTCCAACAACATGGTTCTTGAGCCAAGGCTAACTTGGTACAATGTAGCCATGTGATTTTGTTTATTTTCTTGTTCTAACTTGACCTTGGACTATAATTGTAAATTTATTTTCTCTTTCATCCACTTTGTCTTCTTTACATGCAAACGAAACAAACATATTAAAGAAATCATATTTTCTTCTTCATACTTCACTTCTTCATCCACCTCATGTTGTTTGCCACACATTCTTTTCTCTTCATTATTCTCTAAATTCTTTGGCTACACTTGAACTATACTTAGCCATTCATTTTTATTTCTGAATTGCTTATCCATTCTTCCATTCTCCTTGACATCAACATTCTCAACTCTCGGTTCTTCCCTTGAGAACCATGCTATCTCCTTATCCTCCATGACTATCTTCTGTCTTTGGACTATCCTTGAGTCCTCTACAGCTTCTTCTTCTTCTTCTTCTTCCTGAACATCACCCACTTCAACACCAATGTCAATATTACTTTCATAAGTTTGAGCAAATTCAAAAGAAAACTCTTCCATTTCTCATTCAACTGATTTTTCAAACAACATGTTGTTTTCAAAATTTGTTACATCAATCATTACGTCATTTGTCTTTGCTTCATATTGTTGCACTACTGTCTTCTCTCTTAACAATAAGCTTTCAATTCCTATGCACTCATCCTTCAAGGCGGTAATGCAATTTTCATCGCATCTTGTCCATAATGTCATATGTGTTGGTTTTTTCTGTTATACTTCAATGCCCTTCTATAATGCCACAACCTTCAAAACACAATATGACATACTTCCAAATGCATAATATCACAAACTATTTCATCCTTATAAGGGCCTATTTGAAACTCAACTATGCATTGTTCACTTACGGTTATCTGGGTAACTATTTGAAGCCAAGTCACTGAATAGGGTGTGGGGTGTTGTATTCTTTTCAAACCTAATTTATCTACCATATACTCAGAAACAATATTATCCATGCAGATATTTGAAATCACAACTTTACAAAATTTACCTTTGGATTTGTAGGTAGTCCTAAATAATCTTTCTTTTGCCATCTTGCTTGCTTTCTTGGTTGCCATTTCTTCCTCCACCATTTTTTTTTCTCTAGCTTCTTAGCCAACTTGAACAATGTATTTAACAATGATGATTACCTTTTCCCACCTTTCATCTTATTAAGATCTATCCTTAAACATCAAATCTATTGAACCACGTTATCCAAATTAGTCAAATCACTTCCCAAAATCTTCTAGCTCTGATACCAATTTGATGCAGACATGACAAGAGAATCCAATGAAGGATTGTCCCATCATGAAACCCAATCAACTTCTGTTACATACATTGAAATAACAACAATATTCATGCCTTCAAATTGTTATAATCATGTGCTCAAAACTTCAAAGGTTGAAACAAATTGTATATGCCAACATAACCTTGTTAAATTTCAGCCTTAGGATTGTTGTTTTACTCCTCTTCTCTTAAATGAAAATTAACTTTTCTAAATTCCAGCCATTAAGGATGTTTGTTTGTCCCTTTGATTGCTTTAGTTGTCACAAAATAAGTAATATTAATCTCTTAAACTTGTAGCCCTTAAATGAATATAATTTGTGAATGTTGTACCAACAATTTCAACTATGAAGTAACACAATATCTTGAGAATTTCATAAAACATGAATATCATCAAATACATACAACTCAAATGATTTTATGCAGCCAATCAAGATGGTAACACACATACATAACCTCCACAAGTCCAACTATGAAATATCTCCAACAAACTTTCCAACTATCCACCTTCACAAGCTTACAAATTCAGAAATTTTTCATCTAACAAGTCACCATGGATGTTCACCTTCTTTGCCTCATCAAAATGGATGTATTTCCCTTATAAAATTCTCTTCAACATCACCCATGGATGTCCTCTTGATGACCTGCAAAAATCAGAAATAAATTTGGGCTCTTCTCTTATTTTTCAATGCCTCTTTAGAGCCAAACTGCAATCTATTTATAAGATCTCCTTTGCATAGTTTCATCTTCCAAATTTTAGGCTCCAATGACTCTTGATATTCCTCTTCTTTCTTGGTGGTGTCCAACTTGGAGAAAGGTGACTCTTGGTATTCTTTTATTGTTTTCTTTTATGACTTGGGTTCTTGAAAACTTTTCATTGTCCAATCTTTGTCTTCTAGCATGTAGGTGACTAGGATTTTTGTCCATATGCAACTTGCCTTGTCTTTTACTTGGAGTGTTGGAGAATTAAAATATCTATTTTATTTCTCCAAATTTTGTGTATGATGTTGATTAACATGTGCATGAGGGTGCCCCTACACCATACTCCCCAGGAAAAAACAATTGAGTTCCACCTCAAATATGGATCTTTTTTCTTGTCTTCCAATTCCTTTCCATGTGTGCATTGTTTTCATTTTGATGGATCTCAAGTACATTTGTATCTACTAGTGCACTTGTGCTTTTTGGTCCAACAACATGTTTCTTGAGCCAAGGCCAAATTGGTACAAAATAGCCATGTGATTTTGTTTGTTTTCTTGTTCTAACTTGACCTTGGACTGGAATTATAAATTTATTTTCTCTTTCATCCACTTTGTATTCTTTACCTGCACAAGAAACAAACATATTAAAGAAATCATATGTTTCTTCTTCATACTTCACTTCTTCATCCACCTCATGTTGTTTGCCACACATTCTTTTCTCTTCATTACTCTCCAAATTCTTTAGCTACATCTCAACCATACTCAGCCATTCATTTTCATTTTTGAATTGCTCATCCATTCTTTCATTCTCTTTGACATCAACATTCTCAACTCTCGTTCTTCTCTTGAGAACCATGCTATCTCCTTATCCTCCATAACTATCTTCTCTCTTTGGACTATCCTTGAGTCCTCTACAACTTCTCTTGCTGTCTCTTCTTCTTCTTCTTCCTGAACATCACCCACTTCAACACCAATGTCACTATTACTTTCATAAGTTTTAGCAAATTCAAAAGACAAGTCTTCCATTTCTTGTTCAACTAATTTTTCAAACAACATGTTGTTTTCAAAATTTGTTACATCAACCATTACCTCATTTGTCTTTGCTTTATATTGTTTTACTACTGTCTTCTCACTTAACAATAAGCTATAAATTCCTATGCACTCATCCTTCAAGGTGGTTAATGCAATTTTCATCCTATCTTTGTCTATAATGTCATATGTGTTGTTTTTTTTTATTATACTTCGCTACCCTGCTATAATGCCACAACATTCCAAACACAATATGACATACATCCAAATGCATAATATCACAAACTATTTCATCCTTATAAGGGCCTATTTAAAACTCAACTTTGCATTGTTCACTTACGTTTTGCTAGGTACCTGTTTGAAGCCAAGTCACTGAATAGGGTGTGGGGTGTTGTATTCTTTTCAAACCCAATTTATCTACCATATACTCAGAAACAATATTATCCATGTAGATATTTGAAATCACAACTTTACAACATTTACCTTTCGATTTGTAGGTAGTCCTGAATAATCTTTCTTTTGCCAACTTGCTTGCTTTCTTGGCTGCCATTTCTTCCTCCACCATTTCTTCTTCATCTCGCTTCTTAGCCAACTTGAACAATGTATTTAAAAATGATGATGCCCTTTTCCCATCTTTCTTATTATTAAGAGCCATCCTTAAACATCAAATCTATTGAACCACGTTATCCAAATTAGTCAAATCACTTCCCAAAATCTTCTAGCTCTGATACCAATTTGATACAGACTTGACAAGAGAATCCAATGAAGAATTGTCCCATCATGCAACCCAATTAACTTCTCTTACATACATTGAAATAACAATAATATTCATGCCTTCAAATTGTTATAATCATGTGCTCAAAACTTCAAAGGTTGAAACAAATTTTATATGCCAACATAACCTTGTTAAATTTCAGCCTTTAGATTGTTGTTTTACTCCTCTTCTCTTAAATGAAAATTAACTTTGATAAATTCCATCCATTAAGGATTTTTATTTGTCCCTTTGATTTCTTTAGTTGCAGCAAAATAAACATATATTAATCTCTTAAACTTGCAGCCCTTAAGTGAATATAATTTGTGAATGTTGTACCAATAATTTCAACTATGAAGTGACACAATATTTTGAGAATTTCATAAAACATGAACAATAGAAAATACTTACAACCCAAATGGTTTTATGCAGCCAATCAAAATGGTAACACACATACATAACCTCCACAAGTCCAACTATGAAATATCTCCAACAAACTTTCCAACTATCCACCTTCACAAGCTTACAAATTTAGAAATTTTTCATCTAACAAGTCACAATGGATGTTCACCTTCTTTGCCTCATCAAAATAGATGTATTTCCCTTAGAAAATTATCTTCAACATCACCCATGGATGTCGTCTTGATGACCTGCAAAAATTAGAAGTAAATTTGGGCTCTTCTCTTCTTTTTCACTGCCTCTTTGGAGCCAAACTTCAATCTATTTATAAGATCTCCTTTGCATAGTTTCATCTTCCTCATTTTAGGCTCCAATGACTCTTGGTATTCCTCTTCTTGCTTGGTGGCATCCCACTTGGAGAAAGGCAACTCTTGGGATTCTTTTATTGCTCTCTTTTATGACTTGGTTCTTGAAAACTTTTCATTGTCCAATCTTTGTCTTCTAGCATGTAGGTGACTAGGATTTTTGTCCATATACAACTTGCCTTGTCTTTTACTTGGAGTGTTGGAGAATTAAAATATTTGTTTTATTTCCCCAAATTTTGTGTATGATGTTGATTAACATGTGCATGAGGGTGCCCCTGCACCATACTCCCCAAGAAAAAAAAAAATTGAGTTCCGCCTCAAATATGGATCTTCATTCTTCTCTTTCAGTTCCTTTACATGCATGTATTGTTTTTATTTTGCTGGATCTCAAGTACACTAATTGATTTTGTTTGTTTTCTTGTTCTGACTTGACCTTGGACTATAATTGTAAATTTATTTTCTCTTTCATCCACTTTGTCTTCTTTACATGCACGCGAAACAAACATATTAAAGAAATCATATTTTTCTTCTTCATACTTCACTTCTTCATCCACCTCATGTTGTTTGCCACACATTCTTTTCTCTTCATTATTCTCTAAATTATTTGGCTACACCTGAACCATACTTAGCCATTCATTTTCATTTCTGAATTGCTTATCCATTCTTCCATTCTCCTTGACATCAACATTCTCAACTCTCAGTTCTTCTCTTGAGAACTATGCTATCTCCTTATCCTCCATAACTATCTTCTCTCTTTGGACTATCCTTGAGTCCTCTATAGCTTCTTCTTCTTCTTCTTCCTGAACATCAACCACTTCAACACCAATGTCAATATTACTTTCATAAGTTTGAGCAAATTCAAAAGAAAACTCTTCCATTTCTCATTCAACTAATTTTTCAAACAACATGTCATTTTCAAAATTTGTTACATCAACCATTACCTCATTTGGCTTTGCTTCATATTGTTGTACTACTGTCTTCTCTCTTAACAATAAGCTTTCAATTCCTATGCACTCATCCTTCAAGGTGGTAATGCAATTTTCATCCTATCTTTGTCCATAATGTCATATGTGTTAGTTTTTTTGTTATACTTTGGTGCCCTGCTATAATACCACAACCTTTAAAACACAATATGACATACATCCAAATGCATAATATCACAAACTATTTCATCCTTATAAGGGCCTATTTGAAACTCAACTTTGCATTGTTCACTTATGGTTATCTGGGTAATTGTTTGAAGCCAAGTCACTGAATAGGGTGTGGGGTGTTGTATTCCCTTAAACCTAATTTATCTACCATATACTCAGAAACAATATTATCCATGTAGATATCTAAAATCACAACTTTACAAAATTTACCTTTGGATTTGTAGGTAGTCATAAATAATCTTTCTTTTGCCATTTTGCTTGCTTTCTTGGCTATCATTTCTTTCTCCACCATTTTTTTTTCTCTAGCTTCTTAGCCAACTTGAACAATGTATTTAACAATGATGATTCCCTTTTCCCACCTTTCTTCTTATTAAGATCTATCCTTAAACATCAAATCTATTGAACCACATTATCCAAATTAGTCAAATCACTTCCCAAAATCTTCTAGCTCTGATACCAATTTGATGCAGACATGACAAGAGAATCCAATGAAGGATTGTCCCATCATGCAACCCAATCATCTTATCTTATATACATTGAAATAACAACAATATTCATGCCTTCGATTTGTTATAATCATGTGCTCAAAACTTCAAAGGTTGAAACAAATTGTATATGCCAACATAACCTTGTTAAATTTCAGCCTTAAGATTGTTGTTTTACTCCTCTTCTCTTAAATAAAAATTAACTTTTCTAAATTCCAGCCATTAAGGATGTTTGTTTTTCCCTTTGATTGCTTTAGTTGTAGTAAAATAAGTAATATTAATCTCTTAAACTTGTAGCCCTTAAGTGAATATAATTTGTGAATGTTGTACCAACAATTTCAACTATGAAGGAACACAATATCTTGAGAATTTCATAAAACATGAACATCAGAAAATACTTACAACTCAGATGATTTTATACAGCCAATCAAGATGGTAACACACATACATAACCTCCACAAGTCAAACTATGAAATATCTCCAACAAACTTTCCAACTATCCACATTCACAAGCTTACAAATTTAGAAATTTTTCATCTAACAAGTCACCATGGATGTTCACCTTCTTTGCCTCATCAAAATGGATGTATTTCCCTTAGAAAATTCTCTTCAACATCATGCATGGATGTCCTCTTGATGGCCTACAAAAATCAGAAATAAATTTGGGCTCTTCTCTTCTTTTTCAATGCCTCTTTAGAGCCAAACTGCAATCTATTTATAAGATCTCCTTTGCATAGTTTCATCTTTTCAAATTTTAGGCTCCAATGACTCTTGGTATTCCTCTTCTTGCTTGGTGGCATCCAACTTGGAGAAAGGTGACTCTTGGTATTATTTTATTGTTTTCTTTTATGACTTGGGTTCTTGAAAACTTTTCATTGTCCAATCTTTATCTTCTAGCATGTAGGTGACTAGGATTTTTGTCCATATGCAACTTGCCTTGTCTTTTACTTGGAGTGTTGGAGAATTAAAATATTTATTTTATTTCCCCAAATTTTGTGTATGATGTTGATTAACATGTGCACGAGGGTTCCCCTGCTCCATACTCCCCAGGAAAAAACAATTGAGTTCCACCTCAAATATGGATCTTCTTTCTTGTCTTCTAGTTCCTTTGCATGAGTGCATTGTTTTCATTTTGATGGATTTCAAGTACATTTGTATCTACTAGTGCACTTGTGCTTTTTGGTTCAACAACATGCTTCTTGAGCCAAGGCCAACTTGGTACAATGTAGCCATGTGATTTTGTTTGTTTTCTTGTTCTAACTTGACCTTGGACTGCAATTGTAAATTTATTTTCTCTTTCATCCATTTTGTCTTCTTTACCTGCACAAGAAACAAACATATTAAAGAAATCATATGTTTCTTCTTCATACTTCACTTCTTCATCCACCTCATGTTGTTTGCCACACATTCTTTTCTCTTCATTATTCTCCAAATTCTTTAGCTACATCTCAACCATACTCAGCCATTCCTTTTTATTTTTGAATTGCTCATCCATTCTTTCATTCTCTTTGACATTAACATTCTCAACTCTCATTCGTCTCTTGAGAACCATGCTATCTCCTTATCCTCCATAACTATCTTCTCTCTTTGGACAATCCTTGAGTCCTCTACAACTTCTTTTGCTGTCTCTTCTTCTTCTTCTTCTTCTTCTTCTTCCTGAACATCACCCACTCCAATAGGAATGTCACTATTACTTTCATAAGTTTTAGCAAATTCAAAAGAAAAGTCTTCCATTTCTTGTTCAACTAATTTTTCAAACATGTTGTTTTCAAAATTTGTTACCTCAACTATTACCTCATTTGTCTTTGCTTCATATTGTTTTACTGTTGTCTTCTCAATTAACAATAAGCTTTAAATTCCTATGCACTCATCCTTCAAGGCGGTTAATCCAATTTTCATCCCATCTTTGTCTATACTATCATATGTGTTGTTTTTTTCTATTATACTTCATTGCCCTGCTATAATGCCACAACCTTCCAAATAGAATATGACATACATCCAAATGCATAATATCACAAACTATTTCATCCTTATAAGGGCCTATTTAAAACTCAACTTTGCATTGTTCACTTATGGTTACTTGGGTACCTGTTTGAAGCCAAGTCACTGAATAGGTTGTGGGGTGTTGTATTCTTTTCAAACCCAATTTATCTACCATATACTCAGAAATAATATTATCCATACAGATATCTAAAATCACAACTTTACAACATTTACCTTTGGATTTGCAGGTAGTCCTGAATAATCTTTCTTTTGCCAACTTGCTTGCTTTCTTGGCTGCCATTTCTTCCTCCACCATTTCTTCTTAATCTAACTTCTTAGCCAACTTGAACAATGTATTTAACAATGATGATGCCCTTTTCCCATCTTTCTTGTTATTAAGAGCCATCCTTAAACATCAAATCTATTGAACCACGTTATCCAAATTAGTCAAATCACTTCCCAAAATCTTCTAACTCTGATACCAATTTGATACATACATGACAAGAGAATACAATGAAGGATTGTCCCATCATGTAACCCAATCAACTTCTCTTACATACATTGAAATAACAACAATATTCATGCCTTCAAATTGTTATAATCATGTGCTCAAAACTTCAAAGGTTGAAACAAATTGTATATGCCAACATAACCTTGTTAAATTTCAGCCTTTAGATTGTTGTTTTACTCCTCTTCTCTTAAATGAAAATTAACTTTGATAAATTCCATCCATTACAGATTTTTGTTTGTCCCTTTGATTTCTTTAGTTGCAGCAAAATAAACATATATTAATCTCTTAAACTTGCAGCCCTTAAGTGAATATAATTTGTGAATGTTGTACCAACAATTTCAGCTATGAAGTGACACAATATCTTGATAATTTCATAAAACATGAACAACAGAAAATACTTACAACCCAAATGATTTTATGCAGCCAATCAAAATGGTAACACACATACATAACCTCCACAAGTCCAACTATGAAATATCTCCAACAAACTTTCCAACTATCCACCTTCACAAGCTTACAAATTCGGAAATTTTTCATCTAACATATCACCATGGATGTTCACCTTCTTTGCCTCATCAAAATGGATGTATTTCTATTAGAAAATTATCTTCAACATCACCCATGGACGTCCTCTTGATGACCTGCAAAAATCAGAAATAAATTTGGGCTCTTCTCTTTTTTTTCAATGCCTCTTTGGAGCCAAACTTCAATCTATATATAAGATCTCCTTTGCATTGTTTCATTTTCCTCATTTTAGGCTCCAATGACTCTTGGTATTCCTCTTCTTTCTTGGTGGCATCCAGCTTGGAGAAATGTGACTCTTGGGGTTCTTTTATTGCTTTCTTTTATGACTTGGGTGGTTTGAAAACTTTTCATTGTCCAATCTTTGTCTTCTAGCATGTAGGTGACTAGGATTTTTGTCCATATGCAACTTGCCTTGTCTTTTACTTGGAGTGTTGGAGAATTAAAATATTTGTTTTATTTCTCCAAATTTTGTGTATGATGTTGATTAACATGTGCATGAGGGTGCCCCTGCACTAGGGGTTCGGTAGATTTTACACCCTCCTTTATTAGAGAGTACAACATCTCACAATATAAACCTAAGATCTTGAAGATGACTTTTGTTTCGGTTATGCAATCTATTTCTTCTAAGCAACTTAAATATACTATTCTAACTTCTATTTCAACAAATTTGCAAGTACCATCCATGATAATGTGCCTTCTTCTCCCAACTCATGTCTTGGTGATGATTGGGGTTCCTTAGATTTCACCCCTCATGGACATGTTGAATATAAGATTAAATCTCCTCACCCTGACATCTCAACACTCAAAAAGGATCCACATACTTGCAAAAGGAGCGATTCTTATTTTCATGACAGTTCTGGTGCTAATTATTTTTCAACACATGATTACACTTCTAATTTCGATAAAGATAGTAATGTAGCCTCTCCTCCTGTATCTAATTTAGAGACATGTTACGGGCTTGGATTTAAAATTCTTTCTAAACTTGGATATAATGGAAATGGTTTAGGATGCATGGAACAAGGAGTTAAGGTTCCTATGATACCGACACCACATCTTTGTAATGTGGGTTTAGTTTTTTGGCCTTGTCCTCTATCTACATCCCCTTTGCCATTGTCTATGGTGTCTATGGATTTTTCTTTTCAAAAATTAAACTTCTCTTCACAAAAAAAAAGGTTGCATCCTACTCCACTTGCTTCTTCTCTCCTATCTCAACAAGAATGTATTTTTCTAAGTTTACTTAAAGACTTCTTGATCCCTCTTCCCCCTCTGACACACAAACGTTTTCACAAAAAAATTCATTCAAAACTCCCTTTCTGTGTATATCATCGAGCACTTGGCCATTCCACTAATGAATGTCAAACCTTGCGTGACAAATTCAACACCTTCGTGGCATGTGTGGTTACACTTTCCCTTATACTATAGCACTTGTTCTTTCTTCAAATAACAAGCAACGATGAAGATCACCCTTACCCAATTCAATTTTGCATAATAAACATTCTTTTCTCTACATCATGATTGAGTCTCCTTTGTTATGGCATTGAGCCACCTCTATCATCACATTGTGATAGACTTCAACATTTTACAGAAGCAAAATTATCATTGTCCTCACTCCTATTCTGGGGAGTAGTGACAACTTGTTTTGGAAACAGACACCCTACAAGTGACCTTCCTGTGAGCACTCTTTCTTTCTCTAAATCCCTCTGACTTACCTTAAAATTAATTGCATACATTAATTTATGCAATTATTTTAAGGGGGGAATATATGTTGCTCACATCATGTGCATCCATACATGCACCTTGCTTTATTCACACCCCTTGAGGTGTAGCTTATTAATTCACTCCTTGTGCCTTTGTTTATTTTTACACTCCCTAAAGCATTCACCCACTATAGTGTTGATATTTGATGGACTCCCTGAGGTGTTAACAACAAATGGTCACCCAACATAATGCAACTTGCTAGCCTGTGATCCTTGTAGTCTATGAACCACCCAACATAACACAACTTGTTGGCCTATGTGCTCCATATGACCTTGTTACGCTTATAGTCACCTAGCATAATGCAACTTGCTATCCCGTGATCCATGAGTATTTTTGTCATCTACATGACCCCTAGTGACAAAGCAAGCTAGTGCCCGAGTCATGTACTCTTCTTCGCTCATATTTATTGCTTCCCTTTCTGTTTGTATGCATTTTCTCCTCGAAGCAATCGATCGACTCATTATATTATTCTCTCGTCTTTAGAATTCCTCTATGTTTGTTACATTTTGGGGATGATGTAGGGTATTGAGACAATATTTCATACCGAGGTCTCTTTACTTTTCTGACTCAAAATCTTTCTTTTGTTTACTTATGTATTTTGCTTACCGACTTTGTTATTGTATGCTTTGTGTTTTCCATGTATGCTTCATGTTTTCTATGTATGTTTCGTGTAGTAAAAGTACAAACATGTGTCACACTTTATAAAGGAATCGGCCAACATCAAAAAAATTTCTCAACTTCAACCACATAAAAGTGGTCTTTATGTTTTGAATTTCAAAATGATGTAAACTAAGAAAATGTAGATCTCTTGTTGAATTTTATTCCTGTAATTTTTTAGATTTTTTAAAAATTGTTTTGATATTTTTTTTTATCAATTTAAGAGTGGATTTTGTAATGCTGAAAATTTGAAGAAAAAGTGACGTTTAGTTGACGTCAAGAAACAAATAGAAAAAAACTGCATTTTCTCCTAATTTTTTTTCCCAAATAGGTGACTTCAATAGCTAGGGCATGGAAAAAAATTTAATTTTTTTGTCTATATTTTTCTCTTAATAACATTTTAAAGTAAAACTTACCTGAATTTGATAGTTTTCAGTTGACGTCAACTATTGTTTTTTTTTTTTTTCATTTTCAAAAAACAAATTATACCCTTTTGAAGAGGATTCTCTCCTGTAGGGCATCATATATTTTCTAATTTTTTTATGATGTTTTATTTTTTATTTTTTAAATTTTAAATTTCAAATCTTTTTGAACTTGAACAACCTACTTGCATTATTTTCAAATATTTATATACTAAAATTACTCAAAATATAAAAATATATATATTTCCAGATTCAGCACTGCGAGCTCTATAAAAAGGTATTTTTCTTTTCTTTTTTTTAAATAATTTTGATTGCAAAAATATTTAGCAAAAGTTGGAAGTTTTAGAAAATTTGAAAAAATGGTGGCTTGGCTACCAAGTAGGATGCCACCTAGACAGATTTGATTGAATGGAATTCAGCTAGATCCTATTCGGTTGAAACTATTTGAGTGCTTTTTTAAAAGAATTTGTGGCTTTTTAAAAAAAATTTAATTATTGAATTACAATAAATTTAGAGAAAAAAAGACCGATTTTGTAAGGGCAGAGTCATATTCAAAAACACCATGATTTAAAACATATTTATTGTTTTTTTAATGCCTTTTTTGGCTTTTTTAGCTTTTTTTAGCTTTTTTTTTTACTTTTTTTAGCTTTTTTAATTATTAAATTATAGAAATTTGGAGAGAAAAAAACACTAATTTCAATAGGGGCAGAGTTGTATTCTTAGGCACCATAAATTAAAACATGTAATTGATTAAATCGTTAATTTATTGAATGTAGACCTAGATCTTCAAAAATAGAGGTTAAAGCATTTGCATGTGTTATTTTTGTATGCAGGTGAATTCAAATTTGAGCAATTTGTGATGGGCAATAAAAAGACAAGAAAAAGGTTGTATGATTGAAGAGGAGATACTACAAATGTCGATGAAGGAACATCTACTCAAGAACAACCCATGGAAATTATTGATGACCAAGGAGTATAGGTACCAGAACAAATTGAAGGTGGTGATAGAAATTTTTTCCTTGGTATGAAAAATCTGATGGAGATGGATGAGGATTCTCTTTTCAATAATATTTCATCTGAAGATATGTTATCTGAAAGCACAATAAAATTACACTTTAAAAAAATTTGGGATGAATTTTTTGAAAATAAGTCTATAATTGGAAGATCACAGTTATTTGCAAAGTTATTTAGGAGGAAAGAGAGGACCCCTGTTTTGGAGTTGTTAGGGGTTGATAATAAGAAAAAGTCATCAGGTTCATTAAAGAAAAGAATAGTTGAAAACCTACTAGAAGCATTGAATTCTATTGAAAGCAAGAGTTGAGAGGTTGATTTAAGTGTTGCGCGTAGAGCATTGATGACTGTAATTTATAGTAAGAAATTATCACATAGAAGACAAGTTCAAGCAATTTCCTAATTATTGAATGTTTCTAGGAGAACTATTCAAATATATGTTGCAAAGAGAAATAGATTGGATGGAAATATTGAGAATAATTGGGTAAATATTTGCAGGGTTCCCCGAAAAAATAGAATCTTAGAAGATATAAAGGAATAGGTGATTGAATATTAGATCAGCCACTCTTGTGTTTCTTCCAATAGAATAGACACTTTACAAATAAAAGGTGAAGATGGTACAAAATTTTTACATCCATAACATTTTATAGATACAACACAAAGTGAAATTTTTGAAGCATTCAAGCAAGAATTTTCAGATGTGAAGATTTGTCAAAGGATGTTTGAGAGACTATGACCAAGTTTTGTACGCATAAATAAGGTACATGAGACTTGTTGTCGAAATCATGTTGAATTTCATCTACACCTACAGTCATATAAAAAAGCTATGGCAGTAATTAATCCAAATATAGTCATCCCTGAAAGTACAACACAATTTGTGAAGTCTTTTCTATGTGAAAAATCAAAAGATTCAGATGAATGCAAAGTGCAGTGTATAAAAAATATATGTAATGATTGTGAAAATTTGAAGAATCTTGTACATGTTGACAATATTGATCATTCAATGCAAGTTATGTGGAAGAGATTTGAATATAAGAAGTACTCAACAAAGTTAGGAGTTGAGAGTAGAAAAATTATTCTCAAAGAGAGTGAATTGTCTTACAATGAGTTTATGAATAAATTTTGCAATTTCATATATCCACATATTGAAGATTGTCATGGTACTAGATGGCAAGCTAAGCAATTTCATGACTCAAAGAATTACTTTCCACTAGGTTGTGTTATCTCTATTGTTAATTTCTCTAAGAACTATACATTTAGTCCTCAAAGTGAGATTCAAAGTCAATATTATTATTCAGAGCAAGTTGCAATATTTGTACAAGTTTGTTATAGGCATGCCGAAGAACATGTGGATGGTGTACAAAGTAGGAAAGATGAACGAATTATTATCAAAGAGGTTCACTTTTATATCAGTGATGATATAGGTCAGGATAGAAGGTATGTAGACCATTGTTTTGCAATGTTTTTTGAAGACTTGAGATGACGTCAAATAGATGCTTCACAACATTGGATATGGTTTGATGGATGTGTTATGTGTTGGTAAGTGTTGATTTAATTTTTTTTAAAAATTATATATATATATATATATATATATATATATATTTGTGTAATTAACTTGTAGACTTGAATTGTTCAGTAACTTATATGTTGTAGGTATGTATATAGTTTTTTTAAAACTATTTTGGTTTTAAATTTGAAATTGTTTGTAACTTCATAGGACAATTTAAGTTTGCAAAAGCTTTTAATTGGTTAAGCCAACAACATATTAAATAGAACATAAAATTTATGTGCAATTTCTATGAGAGTGGACATGGAAAAGGAGAGCATGATGGAGCTAGAGCATGTGTGAAGCATGCACTTTGACAACATGAACTTGCAGGTAACACCATACAGACTAGAAATTTAAATTCTTATATTTTAAATGAACTTAAACCTGTTAGGAAAAAGGTGTCTCAATATATTTCATGTGTTGAGAAGTGGAAGCTTACCATGTTATGCAATAGTGGTTTTAATATATCCAATGTTACAGATTTTAAATATTGAGTATTGGATTTTTTTAAAAATCTAATTATGTTTTTTGAGATCATCTTTTCCTTTCAACTAGAAAACCTCTTAACCTGACATTTCACCAACATGAACTTGCAGGTAATGCCATAAGGAATGCAAATGAAATTGTTCAATGGTGCAAAAGTCATTTTGTCATTCGTGACTCAATACATAACACATGCTATTTTTGAGAAGTTAAAGGTACATAAATGATTTTTTTTTAAATTTCAATGTGTGTACATGAATTGAATTTTCAATTTTATACAATTTTTAATTGGATGATTGAAATTTATAGATATTGATTGATCAACTCTTACTAATTGTCAAACAATTAGTGGTATTAGAAGTTTGCATCAAATCATGACAACAAGACATAGCAGGCCTCATGTAATTCAAGTGAGAGAAAAATCTCGTTTTTGTATTGATTGCATTGAGAACAATGCAAATACTCTACAATGTGAGAATATTAGAGATGGGTATGTTTTAGAATGGGAAATAAAATAATTAGTGGCCACATCAGACCCTTTTGAAGATAATGACATTGTAGATGTCTATGATCCTTTGTATCCAGTTGATTACGAATGTGTATCAGATTTAGTTGGTATAGGTAAATTTTAAATTTTTAAATTGAATTTTAACTTGTACAATTGATTTATATTCTACTTAAGTTGAGCATGGTTTACTACATGATGCGTGTACAGGAGATATTTTTGTTGTTCTCGCAGATCCTGACAATACAAAGGGTGTAGATTACTATCTACTAAGATGTACGCAACCAAAATGCAAATTGTTAGAATCAATAACAGATGGTGATGGACAAGAGTATCCTACTAGATCAGTGGTTGTTGAAGGCACATACTATCAACAAACAAAGATAGATACAAATGGTATTATATTTATTGATTATATGCCAAGTCAAAAGGTTCTGCATTATAGTCACTTAGTTATAGCAACACGAATAAATCTTGAAACTTTACCAAAAAGAGGACGTGCCAAACAAAGGTGGAGGTTGCCTATTGAAGATCATGAAAAGATTTTAGAGATAATAAAAGATAGAGAGGATCCAAATTATATGTACCAAGAACTTTAAGCTATTTTTGTACATATATATATTTTCTATGACAATATATATACATATATATGTAACATTTGGACCTAAATTTGAAAATCTTTGTATTTTATGTTGAATTCAAATAATTTCATTCAATGTGGTGATTTAGTACCCCATAAAGCTAAATCAAATGTGGTGATCTAATAATTTTTTTTTTAATGAAGAAGTCATGCTTAAATTATTTTATCAAATGTTATTAGATCCAACAAAAATTGTAAGTTTTAATTTTATTATCTAATCAAGTTTGATTATCACTAGAGCTATTTACTAGATACAACATGGTAAGTTAGTAGATTTGCTTATTGGATCCCACTAATTATATAAATGCACACAACTCAACATAAATCAACCTAAATGTTCAAGCAATACTTAGCTATGGAAATGATAAATTAATCAACTAAATACTAATTGTAGACACCCAAAAATGTCCACTTGTCGCAACGTTACATCAGTTAGGCATCTTGTAGCATTTTTGCCCTAGGCACCCCATATCGTCTCCTAACCTAACATCTTCCTCTAATAAATTAAATAAATGCAATATTTATTTAATTTAACCCATCCCCTTCACATCATTAAATAAATAAATTTTATTTATTTATTTAGTCCACTTTCCTCTTAAATAAAATAAAATAAATATTTTTTTATTTAATTTATCCCTTTTAATCCTCACATGCATCATAAATTAGATAATTTAATTATTTAATTATGACTCACTCACTTACCATTTTCATCTCCCAAATCCTCTCGAGTTATCTCTTCCACCTTTCAATTTCCTCTCAACTTATCTCTTACACCTTTCCAATTCCATCTCTCAAATCACTCACCCACTTTCTATCCTCTCTCCCAAGTTGCATAGCAACTTTCCAATTCAATTATCACTCACCGAAATGGAAGGTTTGTCCCTCCATTCTCTCACCAAAAAAATCTATAAATTTGCCCATTTCCAAGCCATTTGGCATGGATGGATCTTCTCAAGTGTCGTCACTCTACCAAATTTTCTTCTCAATCTCTCATCCATCAACCTCTACCTATCTTTCATCCATTAATCATTATCTTTGTTAGGATACAAAGTGTGAGCAATCAACAATCAAATCGGCTTCAACAATCCACAATGAAAACCAAGGAATCACATCATTTGGGTGGTTTGTGTTTAATTTGCATGTCTTTTTGATCACTTAGATTAGATTTCTTGAAGGTTTGTAGGTTTCATTGTTTGAATTTGCAAATGATGTAAAATTTCCTGCAACACTAATTACAAAATTAAATGTATAGGACATTAAGACACTTAGCCCTAAAACTCATGTGGAAGAATAGCATTGATGAAACACTAGATTCTAAATGTCTTGGGATTGGAAAAGTATATTCTATTTATGCTTTACCTTGAAAAATCATAGTAATTTTATAGTTCTCTATTGAATTGATCCCATGGAACTATGTCATTTCCATGGGCACATATCTATCTTAAGATCTACATATCTAATCTAGTATTGTGTACACTCCTTTTGAATTAATTAAATTCTCTTCCTTTTGTTGATCATTAGGCCCTAATGCTATTTAAAAATACCTTGCTAAGGCTATGAATTTTATAGGGTTAAGTTCTCTTAATTCAAACCCTAGAAAGACTAGTTTTGCAAGCATGTAAATGATTCAAGACAATAATCTTTAGTTATGTAAACCGTAGACATAATGATGATGCAATCTCAAATTCCTTCTAGTGCTCCAATTTGAAAGACTCCTAGAATTATATATGTAAATTATAATCATATAAAACTTGAATGTGATTGAGTGATAAATGAATGCACAATAAACACCTTTATATATCACTACATAGCAATAAATCATGTGAAACATGCACAAGCCAACTCATGGTAGGAAAGAAGTGGGTGTGAGTCAACAAAATTTCAATATGAAAGTTTGAAGTACATGGGTTAGTTTTGCACTATGCAGGATTAATCTCACAATATGGATTGACCTAGGACAAAAAAAAGCTATTGTGATGGTGGATAATGAATGTTTAGACACGGAGTGTGAAATAAATGTCAAGTATGTGACAATATGTGCAAAAATATATGAAATAAGATCAAATGTGTAAGAATGTGTGTAAATAAGGATAGGTGAAAAATAGAAAATGAGCCCAACTTCACACAACATTCTACCATTTGTTGATATGTAATAATATTAAACCAATACATTAAAATAAACCTGAAACTAAATAGAAATTAATATGAATATAAACATTTTACTATTACTTAAATATATCATTAAATTAAATCATTTTTCATAAAAATTATCTCACAATAAACTTAAAAATACATAAATTAAATAAAAACTTTTAATTATATCATCTTTTAATATATATATATATATGATAAATTATTTTTTAATAGTAAAATATATTTTAAATATCAATGACCCAACCCTTCCCCTTCAACATCACAAAATTTTAATATATTTTCAACATCACTATATTTTCAAACATATGTTTCTAAGCCCAGAAGTCCAATGTGTAATTGGAATTAATGTTTAAGTCTTTATAATTTATTGTTATCAAATCTTTTATGTAAATCAAATTTTTTTAGCATGTGCATGGTTTTCTTTCGTGGTAGAATAACAAGTATAATTGATAGAGGTTAGAATATTTCTTCATTGATTTATTAAATTTCATATGTGTTTTTTTTTTAAATACATTATATAGATATCCTAAATATATAATATTTAGTCAAAAACATAATAATATTTACAAAAGTTATGGTTGTATGGAAGTTATGAGTTTTGGCATGTCATACAATTTGTTTCTATAATTTATCTTTTAGAATTGAATCCAAATTGCATTTTCCCCCTTTTAATTGGTTAGTAATTTGATTTATATTTTTTGGAACATCATGGAGTGTTTGATGTTGCATTCCTTCCTTCAAACACCTCTCCTCTAATTCTTATGCACTCCTTATCTCGAGGTTTTATTTATTTTTATTTGGGTTTATGATTAGAAAATCTAATTGTTCATCACAAATTAATAAATGAATGCAATTTGTTTGATATTTATTAGTACTATTTTTAAATAGAGAGTGACTAAAATAAATAAATAAATAGCTCCAAATTGATATATGTTCTTGTATAAATAAATAGTTTATGATATTCTTTTATCTGGATCCCATCATTATTTATTTATAGAGATTCTTCTTAATTTTTTTTATTTTTTTTTAATCTTAGATTAGATTTGTCAGTGCATACTTAACCTAAGACATTTATGTAGTCATATATTTGAATTTCAAACTTTTAAAATTTAAAATTCAAATCTAAGTTATGTTGACCTTTTCATTAGTCATTGTCAGCACCTAATACACATTTGCATTCATTTGTGTGTTATTTTATTGTATTTAAATACACTCATTTATTTATTTGAAATAATGGAAGAACTTTAGAAATTTTAGGAGTCATCAAGAGGGTATTTAAATTCAAAGCATCATATTAGCATTATCAAAGCATTACATCATCTTACGCACATTACTTGTTTGCTTGATGTCTTTGATCATTGTTCCAGAGCTATTAAATTGGTTATCTTAGGGGTTTGATTATGAGAACATGGCTTGTAATTCAATAGATCCTTTAAAGTTGTTTCTATATACTACCAATCCTTATTGAGATTCAAGTATCAAAAGTCCAAGGTAAGCAAATTCAAACAGTTAGTTTATTCTTGAGGAGATAGGTTTAGATATGTTTGCCAATTCACTTCTATATGTGCAAATTTGAACTAATTCAAAGTATAGTGAGTTTAAACATTCTAAGACACTTGTATGCTAGGTCATAAAATTCTAACATTGTGACAAATTAATACTTCTATTCATAATCATTGACACCATACATCAAATGCAAAAAACATGTAAAAGAACAATATAACACCTAAACATAATGTAAACTACACAACACCATATTATTTTAATTCTATCTACTCATGTAGCATTCAAATGATAAACATATCATATATCTTCTAGTTTTGTTTCAATTTCTTAATAAAATTATATATATATATATATATATATATATATATATATATATATTCATCTTATTATCATGATTTCTCTAAACATGTTCCATCCTTCATAAGATAATAAACAAAATTAACTCAAATAATGACACACAAATTACATTCACTATTAATGGAAGATTTAAAATTTCTTCAATTTTCAAAGTAGAAAATTTCCCAACTCAAAACCCTAATTAGCTTCAAGAATTTCTATATATTACTATATCAAAAAACAAGACCAAAAAATGTTAGATTTTAATTAGACAGATCATTAAAGAAATCATATATTCAAACCATAATGTGACAAATTTCACAATTTAAGAACTGTAATATGAAACTATAATGTAAAATGTATGTATATAATGTAAAACATAATAAGATGAACCATAATGTAAAATGTATATAACATGTGTGAAGATCATGATCTAAGAACTATAATGTGAGAAACCATGTAATATAAAATGTATAACAAATCATGTGTCTACATGTAAAACAAGTCAAAGAGGAGGATGTCTAATATGACTATAGATCAATCTCTCTCCCAAACCCTGTGTGGATCCTCAATCCCTATCCTGATCCTTGTCTCGATGAATGCCTCCCTACACAAGAAAGTTACACATAATTTTTAATTTAATGTACATGTGTGTATATATATATGTAAAGTCATCTTAAAGTTTTGTATTTTCAACATACATGTCTAAATTTGTCAAGTAACTTATATATTATATATTATGTACCTCAAATCTACCATGCACAGGATCCTCTGGATGCTCCAAATCGCCAAAGCATGACAAATCCACATATTGCTAGAAATTTTCAAATACAAGATTTCAATGAATAGTGAGAACTACTTTAAAGTTAATTTTATTTAATATGTACATGTGAATTTCAGAACGCAAAATAAAAAAATTATTCAAGTACCTGCGCATCCTTGAGCACTCTACCGATCCCACTGATGTTAGAAGAATGAATGGTCACATCAAGGACACTTGTATTAGGTAAAGGACTAGTGTCAAAGAGAAGTGTGTTGTATGGGCCATGTACATTAGGTGTAGCTCGATGTTGTGTGGGGGTTGTAGGCTACTCTGGAATATACTGCTCCTCTGAAGTCACCTCACCCTGACCCAACTGTCTACCAAAATGTCATCTAATATGACTTGGTACAACATCTAAGGGAATCCCATACTTGTCAGTGATAAACTGGAATGTTGATAGTACATCAACAATGGAAGCTAAACACACATCACGTAAAGTGGCGTCACTCATATGTGCCACATCTGATGGTGACGGTAGGTCTGCACGAATGTAGGGGTCATAATTTATAGATGTAGCCTCAGTGGGAGGAAGGCTAATCCATGGACATAATAAGTATCTCCCTATACGACCAGATGACATCTGATCTACCTGAGTAGTAATTGTGGCCATACTGTTAAAAAGACAAGATCTAGTCGGTGTGACTATTCGATCTCCTACTGCTGCTAGTTCCAAACGTTTTGAAAGAACCAAAAGGTTTGGACCAACTAATGCCCTCTTGTTGACGGGCGGTTCCAAATCTAGCCATCTAAATTGAGGTTTTTCAGAAAACCTCCCCTTGCCCTATCCAGCATGCGTATGCATAGATGTATAATTCACATCTAATCCTAAATAGAACTCAACATATAATTATTTGCAAAAATAAAGTGGCAACTCATCATTATGTGGTCATCTATGATTGCCTGCCAACCATCTGGGATATATAAATGGAGCAACTAGTGCATCTGTACACCTAATAACCGTATATCCTCTAACTTTATCTTGTCCTATATAATAAGGGAACATGGTATGCACATCATGCAATGAAACTCTCTGAGAAATAGATTTAGTCCTGGCAAGAGACCTATAAAAGTCAGTGTATCTCATCATATGGATTGTATGATTGAATTGTGTCAATCATATGTTTGATCTCCTACTGAATAATTACTAATTTGTCTCTATTACCCAAATTGGGTGTGTTGCGTATGGTGCATGATCCAAACATTTCAATGCACCCTCTAATCTATTAATGCTATCATTATAAAAATTTGTCCTAGCCTCAGCTTCCTACTGAGACTATGTAGAATGATGAGATCCCTCATCATCAGCCATATGTATATATAAATGTACAGAGATAGATCTACTTATAATTACAAAGAGACAAATCTTAAATACAAAGAGATAGATCTGCATATAAATTCAAAGAGATAGATTTGTATTTCAGAAATATTCACAATTTTAGAAACATTCACAATTTTAGAAATATACTCTAGGCCATCATTATCATTATCACTGTTCAAATATACGGGCCCTCTCATTTCTTCTTCAGTACATCTCAACAGTGAGTAGATAAGGGGATATAAATAATACAATATCAGGGAGCAAAGATTTATTTAACACAAATTTATACATTTTACCATAGAGTAGGCAAGTCAACACCAAGACAAGCATATGAACCTACTTACCATCTAGATTCAAAACAGTTATTTCATGACACCATACTATCATGCAACAGTTCTTTTAGTTGTTTATGACATCAGAAGGAATTGGGCTATATGAAGGAATCTTTAAAGATATTGATGCGCCACCAAGCTCGCTTGTCTTTTGACTCTTTTATCTCATACTAGGAAAAATAGAGTAGATATCAATCCTAACACATTTATTAGAAGTTGGATTTAAGTAAATAGAATTGTCCTGACTCATCTTGGATGGTCTAACTTCACTTAGAAGTTACTGAGCTATCTATCCTCTTTAAAAATACTATCTACTATTATGTGTTCAGACAACAACTGAGCTAAGAGCTTTGTTGGAACTATCATAGAACTAAAAGTGATCTGTGTTATATATATCTTTAAAATGATTTGTTATAGTTATCTTTTATGTTCAAATTTTAGATAAAAAAGAATTAATTTTAAAATGACACAAACTAACATTTGAAATACATTTGATTTGTAACTGAATCTAATCATTTTTATTAGTGATATATCAAAAAATAGTTAAACAAAAGATAATTAATACTAAACTTATAAAATTAAACATTTTTAGGCTTACTTTCAATCCAATTTTCATCCAATATTTTAATAAAAGTTTGCCAGCAAATATTAATGTGATTATCTATTAACAAGATATTTATATTATTTGGAATGCTTATCTAATTAAGGTAAGCCACAAAATTGGGATTTGTGGATCATGGTAAGAGTCTATGACACTCTATATATAGGAAGCCCAGTTAGGCTTATGAAAGCACTACTACTCCCTGCTCTGTTCTATCTACTTCGAAGATTGGGAAAAAATGAAAGTGATGCATGTTTTGCTTATAAGTCTTTTTGCTATTGTATTCTGGGATCAGACCAATGCATCCTCCAATAGGGTTGGGAGGAGGAGGCCTCAAATGGGGTAGGATGATATTTTTCTATTGACAATATCTTGGGACCCTTATGAGACAATTACTTATTGATTCACTTACTCATGCCATAGCTCCTCAATAATTAGCTACTAATTTACATCACATGCATTAGTAGATGCTTCTTTTGGTATGAATATTCTCCACAATATTGGAACTCTTATGGCTTCTTCCAATGGTGTATACTCTCCTCCACCCACCAACTTTTCATCCTCTCACAATCCCTCATCTTCTCATCCCTTAATCACCACATCCATGGCCTCTACCACACATGTTGTCACTCCTAGTGCGACTCATTCATCTTCAATTCCCACCTCTAGTGTCATCACCACCTTTCCCTCCGCTAGTATCTCACTCACCACTCATACCCATGTAACTACTAGAACTATCCCCTACACTTATTCCATATCCTATGAACAACTTACCTTATAGTGTGGCTTCCCCTTCTAATGTAGCACACAACATACACTCAATAGAATTGTGCCATTAAACATATGATAGACAAAGATTTGGAAGCTAGAACATAAAAAAAACTTCTATTCATCAACTCTGCTGCTATAATGAGAGAAAACTCTCTTATATCCAAGAAAACAAAAAAATCAAAAAATTACCTTTTTTGGTAGATTTCGACAATTGTCAGATTTTGCCATTTTAGGTAATTTTACGATCATATCTTGAGAATCCAGTTTTTTCCCCAAAAGCTCATAAAGCTAAGGTAGGACAAAAAACCAACTAACATCCTAAATTTGAAACATGAGTTTTGAGTTATTAAAAAAACAACTTTTAAAAAACTAGAAAAAACACTAATTTGCCATTTTGAGGGCCAAGATGAAAGTTTCAAGCCCTGAAAAAGTGCCAAGACGAGGTCCAACCCACATCCGAGTCAAAAGTTATGACCTCTGAAAGTTCCTGCATCACCTTCTAGTGAGATGCTGTTACCTCTTATCACCCATTTAGTTTACACATCCTCCATTGTTTACAATGCTCCTCATATCACTACTATTCCCACTTCTACCTTAAATACACTATTGAAGGAATTTGGCCAACTTAAGAAAAAGTGGATGATATGATTGCTAACAAAGAGTTTATTACATATAACCCTCCATGTGATACACCTTTAGCTTTTGAATTTGTTACATATTCATTACCCACTAGATTTATCACACCTAGATTTGAATTCAATCATGGAAAATGAGATCCTAATGTCCATCTACAAGATTTTAATATTACATTCCTAGATTTTGTAAATGAAGACAATGTAGATAACTAATTTGTTTTCACAAACCTTAAGGAACTATGCCATTCAATGGTTCTACTTTTTAGTTTTTAGTTATATCTGTTCTTTTTACAAGTTATCCACTTCTTTCTTGTAACACTTCCATGCTAATTTAGGCTTCAAAACAACTATGACTTATTTGATTAAATATGCCCAAGGACATAATGAACCCATCAATTACTATGTCATTTTGATGCAGGAGCATCCCAGGCGAATGAGCAATCAGCATCACCCAAAAATATTTTCAGTTGTTTCTTTCAATTTTGGTTTGCTTGGGTCTATTTTGGCATCTCTCAGCCTTGTTGTGTAGGTAAAATAATCAAATTTGATCAAATTGAGTTTTTCTCATACTTCAACTTCAACACTCCACAAACAGTTTTGTGAAATTTATTCCCAAGGATTCGTAAGAGCTAGATCAAAATCCTTTTGCAGGAGTATTTTGGGAGGGGACCTTGGGACATCATTCTGAGCCTACTCGCCAATTTTTGTTCAATTATGAGAAGTTTTAATTTTTCCGCCTGCGACACCCAATTCTAGAGTTGAAATTTCTCAAAATTAATTTCCAGCTCCATGAGATATTTAAAAGAACAAAGTCATTACAAACTTTGCAAAAGAATTTGAAAATCCATGAGGTTGTGTGACAAAGAGGAGTGCCATAAGTAAAGGAAAAAAGTAGAGAAGGGGCATTGAAGAAAGAGGAAAGTAGAAGTCTTGTGGCAGATTTGTTGCAGCAAAGAAATAAAGGATATGGAGGTGTTGAACAACAAAAAGAAGAGAGATTAAAATGCAGAAAATAGAGGCAAATAAGGGCTGCCATGAGTTTCATTTGTTTGAAGCTATATTTTAGAGTGTAGATAGTATGAGAGGAAAGGATGAAATTATTGAATGGAAAATGAGAAGAGTGGTGCAACGGAGAGGAGTGGACTGTAAGAAGCATTTGAAATGTTTCCTGTGTGTTTGAGAGCCAAGATGGCCATAATTGTAATGTTGCAGACTTATGTAATTTTGTGATTGTGCAGATTTGAAATAAAATTTATGAGATTTGTAAGCAATTCCTTGTTTTCATGTGTGTGGTTTTTTGTTGTGTGTGTGTAAGTTGTTTTGTCTTGCATCACATTTACTTCCAATCTTTATGTGGTAATATGAAGTATCAATTAGTGGATGACGAGTTACAATCTATTTTATTTTAGGGACTCATTCCTCACATCAAAGATACTATTTACTTAAATAGTTTTGCTTCTTTTCTAGATTTGTGTGCTCATGCAAAAAGTTAAATTTCTAGCATCTAATGGTTTGCAGTATGGGTCCTCACATACCCCTTCCACACCCTCATACCCTTCACAATTTCAAACGAACAACACCCTTCATAAATGGAATGACAAGAAAGAATATAAACCTAGTGAGAACCAAGTGAATACTACTTCCAGTGCTATATATCTCAAATCTCAAGGGCCTAAAAAGTTTACAAATCCTAGTTAACCATTGGAAAATATGCTTCAAGATTTTGGAAATCAGTTCTTAGAGGGAGAAAGAGGGTAGAGTTCTAGTTTAGGATATAAATAGTCATTCTCCATTGTTCTCCTTCTTGCTCCTTGGTTTGAATGCTCTTTGTTTTCTTTGTCCTTCTCCTGGTTATTTGTGTTATTGGTTTGGGAATGTAAGTTGTGTTTTTAGATTGTACTATTTTAATTGTTTATATAGTGTCTTGATGCACTCACTTAACAAGGTTTTTGTTGGGGTTTTTTTCGGCCTTCTTTTCTTAGCCTTATGCCTCTAGTATCAATTGAGTGGTATTCTCTCATAGAGAAGACAAGAGGCCTAGAGAGAATAGTGCAGGCAATACGCAACTTTTAATTTGTATCTATTGCCATCTAAAATGGAGGTTAGAAGTGGAGGGAATAAATCTATGGACAAAATGGTGGCTCTAAAACATTTAAGGAAGATTTGGTTTGTTAGGAAAGGGTGGAGGTTTGTGCAGAAGAAAATTTCTTGCAATTTTTAGTGGAGGGCCTAGTCAAGCACAAGAGCAAGTAAAAGGTAAACAAGGTGAGCAATCATCTATATTTTCCTTGCCCTCTAATAAAGATGCGGTGTTTGTGATTGAGAAGTAATAAAATGGGTTGAAAGTGGTTGGTATTTTCTTTGTTTGTCTTAGCCTAGAGGCCTTACCCTCAAGGAAGTTCTTTAATGATTAGATATCCTTTGTGTGGGGCAAGAAGCATAGTATTTATATGATGTTCTATAGAATGTGATGTAGGAGCATCTAGGTCCATGAGCAATCTTGCATCACTAAAAATAGAATAAAGGTGGCTGAGAAGATTTTGGTCTTGTGTGTGGGCTTTTGAGGAGATGACATGAATAGATAAGTCAAAAGGTCTTAGATGTTTCCAATTGACTTTGCAACTCTAACATCCATGTTGTTGCACATGAGCTCCTAGCAACTACATAAAGGTATCTTGTTGGTGTGTGCTAGTTTTCAGTGGTTGTACAACATTTCTTACTTGTTCTGCAATAACCCTTAGTTATTGCACAATAATTTTGAGTTATTGTGCAAGATCTTCTAGTTGCTACACAACCATTCTTAGTTGTTGTGCAACTATTACCACTTGATTTATAATTTTTCTTAGTCACATTTATTCATTAAATTTTTTATCAAACACTTGGCATGCATAAAAGAAAGGCATTTAGGGCATAAGAGAGCGATGTTGGTTTTATTCCTTTTGGTTGTCATTTATCTTCATATAGGGATTGTGCATTTTATTTCCTATTATGGACATTAGTAGAATATTAACCTATTATCTTTTGGTTGCTATTCTTCTTTCTGGTTGTGATTGTTTAAGTTTTCCTTTGAGTGGTGGTTGTTCATATTCATGTGGGTAGGTGTTTTGTTGGTGGTGCTATCTTCTAGCAGTTGTTGGAGTTCTTGGATGGAAGTGAAAATAGTTGGGCCATTATGTTGGATAGAACAAAACATATTTGATCAAGAAGGGAAGAAAAATAGCTGGGGTAGGTGCTATGGTGATTTAAAAAATAAAACCCATTGATTTTATCATATAGACATAACAAATGAGAGAGAGGGATGGTGAGAGAGGGGCAAAGAGAGTAGTCTCCAGAAGAAATCCTCAAAATATTTTCTCAAGAAAGGAGAGACTAGGTAAACATGGGAAGATCAAGATTGAGGGGAATTTTTAATCATCCTAGGCATTAAGTAGCCCATTTTCTTATTTCTCTCTGTGTAACATATACATATGTTGAATTATACTTACAAAACCTTATTTATACCTCTATAGTTGCATTAGGATGGCCATGTTGAACCAATTCTCTACACTTGATGATTGATATGTCTCACCAACATCACTGATAGTGTCTACATTGGAAGTTGTGGAACAAATGTATCAATGTATATACACACCTACATCAGAGTAGATAGGGCTATTGTGTTGCGCTCACCTATCAACATATAATTTCTTGCTTCTAACTTGTTGAGCTCGCTTATCCCTGGTGATTTAAACTCACAACACAACATCCCTCTCTCTGATGTAGGTGTGTATATTGATGTTGTTCCACAACTTCCAAAACTTAGACACTAGTTATCACTGATGTTGGTGAGACATATTAGTCATCCTACAAAGAATTGGTTCAACATGGCCATCCTAATGCAACTATAGCTCGGTATAAATAAGGTTTTGTAAGTATAATTCAACATGCATAATTGTCTATTTCAAACAATTTAATTTTACATGTAGACCATGTCATCTACTTTTTTTTTTTTTTTTAAATATGTACTTACAAAACCTTATATAAATTATACCTCTATAGTTGCATTAGGATGACCATGTTGAACCAATTCTCTACACTTGATGACTAATATGTCTCATCAACATCATTGATAATGTCTCCTTTGGACTATGGAACAAATGTATCAACATACACACCTACATCAGAGTAGATAGGGATGTTGTGTTGCGCTCGCCTATCAACATACAATTTCTTCTCTGATGTAGGTGTGTATGTTGATGTTGTTCCACAACTTCCAAAGTAGGTCCACTAGCTATCACTGATGTTGGTGAGAAATACTAGTCATCTTGTAGATAATTGGTTCAACATGGCCATCCTAATGCAACTATAGCTCAGTATAAATAAGGTTTTGTAAGTATAATTCAACACATAATTGTCTATTTCAAAAAAATTAATTTTGTACGTGTAGACTATGTCATCTACTTTTTTTTGAAAATATGTACATTTTTATGCGAGCATCTCAAAATTTGGCACATATATTAACACACACACACACACACATATAAAAGCATTATATATATATATATATATATATATATATATATATATATATATATATATATATATAGAGAGAGAGAGAGAGAGAGAGAGAGAGAGAGAGAGAGAGAGAGAGAGAGAGAGAGAAGTTATGCATGAGAAACTTTTTGGTCAATGTTTGGGTGATTATATTGTGTTCACCATTTAGACCATCTTAATCAAATTGCTATTTACATTCTCTATTTAAACCCTCTTACTCATGAAGCTGATTAAATTATTAATAAGAAATAAAATGGTAAGTAAATAGAATTGAACAGATGTTTATTTTAAAACTAGAACCATTTATTACACAACATGAAATTTATGTTGATATTATAATGACTTATTGTCTTGTTGATCTAAGCCAAATAGGGGCACTCTTAGAATGAGATTAATTGTTGAACCAATAGAAAAGAAAATCATATGCCATCATATTTCATGGTGTCCAAATTTAGCTAGGAGTCACCACGAGATATAAGATAGACATGATCTAAAAGATATGTAAGGTCATTAAAAATATGAGAACAATCTGTAGTTGTTCATACATTTGTACATATCTGTATATATATTTATTGCTTAATATATATATATATATATATATATATATCATTAGCTAGCATTATATTTATGAATTTAAAATATGATATACTCCCATACAAATAAGTCACATACACAGAAAAATATATCACTAGCTAGCAATTGAAATGTTATTTATAATGCCATTAAAATAACCTTTGAATAGTTTGGTAACAACAATAATCCATTCACTAGTTGAAGATAGCCATCTAACTGATCCATAAGGATAAGTGCAAACTAAAACCCATTCATTAGTAGACAGTTACTAGGGTAATGTATTCAGCAAGTTGGGAGAGGTGTTCGGATGTACTTCCATGATCATGAATAGGTTTTTTCTTGAGATAATTCAGATCTTATGATCTCCAAGATGAGGGATGTTACAAGGTTGATCTTGTGTCTTTAAATGTTATTTCTAAATTGGATCAGCAAAAGAAGAATATGTGGCAGCTTCGGAAACAACACTCATACCAAGAGTTATATAGTATATGCTAGCATATGTATAATTATGGCGGCTAGGGTTTATAAACCCTAGCCGCCATAATTATACATATACGGCTAGGGTTTTAAAGAGCTTATATAAATGCAATTCATTTAGGAAGATTAAGCCAGTCGACTATCTCTCATTAAAACCCTACACCATTTTGGCCAAACAATTCTGGATTACTTTTACCCTACTTTGAACAGTCACTATTCATAGCAGCTAGGGTTTCAAAACATTTTATATAAATTTAACTAAAGTTCTCCATTTTAAATGTCAAAATACAGGAAAAGCATCCAAAAACAATAAAACTAACTAGGTAACATATAGAACAAACAAAAAAACACAACATAATTTAACCCTAACAAAAATGTAAATCTTTTCAAAGCAATGTTTAAACACTGCATAGAATGAAGGGCCAAATAATAGGATATTACACAGGTCTGACACAGATTTGTAGGCTCCAGTCTCGGGCGAGCAGTCTCCAAACGCAAAGAATTCAGCTAAATAGACAAAATACCTACGCCAATTATTATTTTTTGCTTCTATATTCAATAGATTTGGCCGAAACCTACTCGACCGAAACACAGTTAGATTTTGGGGCCACGTTGGCACCAAACAAGTGCCATGTGGATTCAGTCAAATGTAACTCAGCTAAATTTTACTTGGCCGAATTATACTTGGCCAAAATTATTCAGTTGGCCCAAAGTTGATGCAGAGGAAAAGAAAACAACTCAACTTCTTACTAGCTTATTTCATGACAATGTCTTGGAATCCCACAAGTTCATCAATCTTTAATGAAATCCTCACAACTCTGACCCAAAGAAGGTTCACAAGACCTCAGACCTCATTAGTAACCTTAGTCTACCCACAAACAAACCATTTTCAAGTCTGTCCATTCATCTTTTCATCATTCCTTCATGACTATTCTTGATGTGCAACTATGGCACTCACAAACTATCACAACTCCAACTACTTTGCTCTCCAAGACATAAACAATGATTCAATACTTGAGACAACTTTCATAGTGTAATTACAACATGACCAACACATGGTCTCTGACCCAATAAATAAGTTTTGTACTCCTCAGGACAGTGGATCACAAGCTACAACCTGACTGTCCTAACTCTGACTGTTCACAGAAATGACAGTCCTTTATCATTCACAAAAATAGTTAATAAAGTACCTTTCTTTGATCTACCCCCCCCTTTCTATGGATTGAGGACATTTAGAACATCTCACATTTAGAACATCTCCTTCTACACCCTTCTAGGGTTTACAAACCTTATTGGAACACAAAGTAGTCTCATAACTAGTCATGACTGTGGCTGACTTACTCCCATGATAGGACAGTGTTTACAAAGCCTTAATCACTTAAGGATTTTGATAAAACCTTACTCTGTCAACATTCCCCAAACACCTTGGTACTTTTCCCACACATCCCCACCTTTAATAGGTCATAAACTCATCAACAAAACACAAAACCCTCACTGTTCTTGCTCGACAATTTGAAGCAAAGGGAAAACAGTCCCTAGGGCATCCAAATAACATATGTAAATCAAATCCTTTTCATCTGCAAACTTGGCATATGAAAGAACACTCAAAACAATAACCTTTTCACAGATTCTTAGGTTTTTCCACCATGCATAGTCAAAGAAACATAATCTTGTTTAACCACTGTTTACCCTAAGATAGGGTTTTAACTGTCTTTTGACAGTTTTCAGAAAACTACCAATATCTTTCACAAAACAAGACCAAAATGCATGAAATAAAATGTAAAGGGAGGGTGATTGAATGCACTACCACTTTCAATCAATTATACATCATTCCCCATCTGTATAGGGCCGTACAACAACAGAGAACAACAGATTTCTGAAGAAAATACAGAAAAAATAGTGCTTTTAACATTCTATTCGTAATCTTCAATCACCTCCCAGTTTTCAAAGGTTACAAAGCCTATTTAAAGGAATTACACATAAGACTCTTTAGTTTCCACTATCTTGGAACGAACCAAGAGCCTCAAGACTCTTCACCTTCCAAGTTTACATCATTTTTGCATTTTTTACATAACAACCTATTACATTGTATGCAATATTTGCATGTTTGAACCTCCTAGTGACCTTAATAAAAGGAAAATGACTTAAATTATCTCATTACATTTTAAATCATCAAATTTTAATCAAACTCCTATGGAAACACCAATTTGTAAAGGTGCTCCAGCACCAAAAGTGTGACATAAGTTTGTACTTTTACTCCTATGTAAGCTCCAAGTATGCTTTGTATGTATATGTATGACTCATGCTATGTGTCTTGTGCATGTGTAACCTCTTTATCTAAGCATTTTAGTGAAGATACTTGTCTTCCCCATACTTTAGTGTGCATATGAACGTAAGTTCATGTTGGCAACATAGTCAAGAGACACTGTTGATATGATGTTGTCATTGATGGCAATAACCTGACATGTTTGAAGACAATTCCTGAGACAAAAGTGTGTACAATATTTTGGTCTCGAAAGATTAACTTAGCCAAATTGACTAAGTATTGACAACATAGTAAGATAGTGACAGTAATTTAGTTGGTACTCCTCTAAAATTGATGATCTTGTTATGCAGTTCTGGTATGTTACTCTCAGTTATCTGGTGATATCATGATTCATTGTTCAAGTCCTAATTTTCTTTGGAAGTCATATGGAGAAATGTCTAAGTCCGCATGAACATAGTTAAGTCAGAAACAGTGCAGAGTACCTGAGTAATTTGGTCTACATTCCTCCGTTGATGAATATTTTGATTTACAGTTTTGAGGCATTAAAGATACATGTCATGAGCATCTAAATCCAGTTGTGTAGATCTTGAAGTTCACCGGTTCACATTCTACAAGTTCTCCAGTATTGGCTTTCAGGTTGACAGTATTTCTCTACGACAGAACAATAGTTTTGAGATCTGCATTTCTCTATGAAAGAATATTATGCTCCGTGGTTCTAAAGGTATGCTAAGAGGTCCATAATGAATGTTGGTTATGAATTTCAGAGTCTCATATGGTTCACACTAAAAGTTATAACATGACAATTAAGCTATTTACGTATGCACTTAAAGTTGAAGTTGGCACTCATGTGAAATCAATATGTGGTGAAGACATAATGTTTGAATTGTCATTATAAGTAGCTCTACTATAGATCGTGACCTATTTGAAGATTCCTGAATGTTTGTTTGAGTCTGCATTACTATTTGTGCATAAGATCAAGCTGATAGGGTATAATATTTGTGTACACATTTCATGCTTGGCCTGCCAACCTAGTTGAGAGATAAATCATATTGCAGATATATATACTCGATAGATTTTGGCTTTGGAGTGATGATTGTAAGCAAATATAGTGTGAATTCAATGTGTGTGTGATCTAAGGTAGTTTTGTGATCAGAAAAGAATAGTAAGGGCAGAAGAGAAAAGCATATGTGAAGTAAAGCAGAAAAATAGAATAGACATTATGAAGACATTTGAGTCTGTATACTGAGCTGTACATGGAACTACACCTCTGCATTCTGTAGATGCACTTGTAGCAATTTTCTTCTGGCAGTGAGTCATTCCTTCTCTATCTTCTCTTCTCTTTTTTTTGGTAGTAAGCCTATTGCAGTTAGCACTTCTTTGGATAGTGAGTCCTTGGGCAATGAACCCTAAGGTAGTGAGCCTTCATATAATCTGGTATTGCTATCATAATATATTGTGAGCTAACACTCACCATGGTTTTTCCCTTTTTGGGTTTTCCACGTAAAAATCTTGGTTTCTATGTGTTATGTCTTTATGGTTGTTGTTTTGCTTTCATATTATTGAATGTGGTAAATGGATTAATAAATATGTGAAAGAGAAGTTTTACAGAATATTGATTCACCCCCCCTCTCAGTATTCTTTGTGATCGATAATTGGTATCAGAGCAAGGTTCCTTGGAAGGAGCTTAATAGCTTGAGGAAGATTTGGGAAGGTGTACACATGGGAGAAAAAGGATATTTCACTTCTCTAGAAGCAAGTCATCCAGGTACCATTAAAATTGGTGATTGTAAATATGTTAACAATGAACAACTACAAGCTGCTCTTGAAGATCTTGATAAATTTGAAGCAAATATCAAAGATTTGGTGGAAAATATCAAAGAAGCTGATGATTGCATTCTGAAACTAAAGGAGCAAGTCAAGAAGTGCTAAGAAAGAAGAAAAGAGCTAAGTGATCAACTAAGAGAAGCACATGAATCCATAAACAGTCTATTAAGGCTAGTTGAAGAAAAAATAAAAGTTGCGGAGTATCTGGATCAAGTTGTGAAGGATAAGTCCAAGGAATGTGAAAATTGAGAAAAGATGTGTTACTTCTGAAATATTATCTAGAAGTAACAAATAGCTATAAAGAAAAATTCAAAATAAGCTCTGCAAAGCTTGAGGAGTTAATTGAAAGTCAGAAAATTTCAAATGATAAGCAAGGCTTGGGATTTGAAAAAGGAGAAAGTTCTAAATTAGGTCAAGCAAATATTGAGATGAAGAAAAACAAAGGAAATTAGTTTTGGAATCACAGAAGAAGACCTAGAAGACCTCCAGTTAGGTAGCCAAATGCTCAAAGGTACCTATCTTTCAATGGCTATTGTTTTAATTGCAATAAGTTTGGTCATAAGGCTACTCAGTGTAGGAGTAGAATGAATCAGAATGTTCCATCATTCTCTAGTCAATGTTTCAATTACAAGAAAACTGGTCATAGATCAAATGAATGCAGAAGTCTGGTAAGGAATGGTTTTACAATGCAAGGAATACTCAATCCTTTAATGGGAAGTGTTTTGCATGCAATAGATTTGGGCATATGGCTAACCAATGTAGATCAAGAATGAATCCAATCAATAGAAGGAATCAGGGATAGAGGAATGTGGTATACTACAATTGTAATAAGTTTGGACATGTTGCAAGATTTTGCAGAAGCAAGAATGAGAAAAGAGACTATCTTATAGAGAAGGGGAAAATAGAGCTGAGAGAAGATAAAGGTAAGACTAAGATTGATCTAGTGGAAATCAAGAAGGAAATGAGCAAGGTTTGGATTAAGAAGGATGTTAATGAGGTCAGGGATGGATCCACACCAGCTTCTAGTGTAGATACTTCCTCCAGGAAGTAAATTGGGAGCTTTGGCTCAGGGGGGCTGTATTGAAAATCCTAATCCCCTAGGCAGATAGTCAGTGTTGGGATTTAACACGAAGACATCATGAAAAGTTTTATATGACAGATCTTGTGAAAGAAATTCTAATAGAAAAGGTTCAAGTGCAGAGGAGCAATCCTAATCAACTGTAATCTACAGTAAAGAGTTTTGACAGCTTTTGGAGGACACACATTTATGACGACCAGGTTATCTTAATAAGGATTGAAAAGGAGGTCATTTGACAAATAATTCACTTTGCATTCAAGCTATCAAGAGTCCAAGGAGAGCTGAAGCAAGATTCTAAACAACCATAATAATTTCCAAAGCATCTCAAAGCAAATCAGGTGAACCGTAATTCAGAAAAAGAGACCACGACCTAAATTCAAGAAACATCCACACAAATCCATGAAAGTTGATCCTAACGGTGCTTTTTCAGAAGTGCCCTATGGATGCATGAAGATGATGTTAACGCTTATATCCATGTTGCCCTAGATGAACATGATGGCGGTAAACTTGTAAAGTTATATTTGAATCACTTAAGTGGAGATCTGTTTGAATTGTTGGACAAATACAAGGCCCTAGAAGACAAGAAATTCATATAGTACTTGGATTTCCCTACCTTCACTGAAGATGCATGGGTCTAGTACATGTTAAGCAGAGTACATGATGAGTTCATGTGGCTCAATACACCATTCATGATCACAAAGGATGCCATAAAGGTGGCCACAGGATTGAATTATACTGGCACAATATTGTTGGCAAGAGACACTGTATGGCTTCATGATTGTTGTCATTGATGGCAACAAAGTCTATCCCACACATCCGTAGAGCATAGTATGCCTATACTAGAAGTCAGATTGAAGAGTGTTCTGGTCTAGTGGACAAGAACAGAGCATGCAGCAAGGTCTGACAATCTAGTCTGGATCTCTCAGAGGGTGTAACTCAGCAAGTTGCATACTTGGACAAGTCAAGAGGACTATCATGACTACTATATTCCAAAGATTGAGCCTCCGGTGATGAATCATGGAAAAGATATGAGCATCTGATTGTTGGGTTCCAGATAGGCAGAGCAGACTAAGGAAGAACTATCCGGCAGAGTATCAGACTTCAATCTAGATGAGTAATTGATGTTGATCAAGCTATTTGAGGGATCATACATGGTTGGACAACATGATTTATGACTTCTATGTCTATGTTTTTGATACACATCTCATATTAAGCATGGAATCAGCTGACAGATTAGTGTTTTGTAAATACCTTGAATATTCTGGTTGCTGACTAGAAAGATGTTGAAAACCTTATTGTGGATATATATACTAGATGTATTTCAGTATGAAGGTGTGTATGTGTAGATGTAGTGTGTGAGGAAAGACAGAGATAAGTGTGGAAGCGGCAATACAAGTCCGGTATGTGACAAAATAGCAACACTAAAAGTAGATGAAGAATGAAGTGCATTAGATCAATATATTGAGCCTAACTGGAACTGAACCTCAACATATATGGATGCCTCTCATTAGTTCAAACATCAAGTTACCTTCTATAAACCTTGTAGACAGTGAGTCTCTTGTAGGCAGTGTGCCTCTTGTGAGCAGTGTGCTCGGGCAGTGAGCCCTAATTGGCAAGTACCATTTTTGTACTTCTTATTCTTTTAACAGAGAATACAATCTTGGGTTAGTCACCCCATGGTTTTTCCCTTAATAGGGTTTTCCACGTTAAAATCCTTGTGTTATGTGTGTTGATTTCTTTTCTTCTCTCATGATTATATATGCTTATATGTTTTGATGCTGCTCAAATTATAAAAGGAAAAATAAAGTAAAGTTATTAGAGATAACTGATTCACTGCCCCTCTCAGTTATCTACCTTGTTTCCAACAATTGATATCAAAGCTAAGTTCCTCTAAACAGGCTTAACAGCTTGAGGAAGATCTGGGAATCTTAATGGATATGTATGGTATGAAGGAACAACTTCAGTCTGCCCTAGATGATCTTGAGCAATCTCACTCTGAAGTCAATAACTTGAGAGAAAAACTCAAACAAGCTGATGATTTCATAAATGAGCTAAAAGAAAAACTAAGTATCTCTGTGAAAAAGAGAAAGGAACTACTTCAACAATTAACAAGTCAAAGTGAAGCCAATGATACTAATGAAGATCTAAATGAGAAAAACAAGCTATGTGAGAAGCTATCAAAAGAGGTCATTATGGTAAGACATGAAATGGAATCAGGGGTTATGAGATTCACCAAAGAAATTGAAGAGAAAAGAAAAATTGAAGATAATCTAAAACAATCTCTCAAGGAGAAGTCAGATAACTACCACAAAATGGATAGAATAATCAAGCATCTAGAATCTAATCTTGAAGAAGCTAGAGATAATGAAGAACAACTTGAGAATCAGATACACACTCTCAAACAACATCTTCAAACAACAAATAAATACAAAGAGAAATTCAAGATAAGCTCTGCTCAACTTGAAGTTCTTCTTGAAAGCTAAAAGAGGGTAGATGACAAGCGTAGCTTGGGATATGAGAAAAGTGAAAGCTTCGGATCTGGCCAGAAGAACTCTAGATTAGGAAATCCAAGGAACAGGCCTAGAAGACCTCCGGTAAGGCAACCAAATGATCAAAGATATCCATACTTCAATGGATACTACTACAATTGCAACAACTTCGGTCATAAAGCAACTCAGTGCAGAAGAAGAATGAATCAGACTAATTCATCCTTCTCCAGACAGTGTTTCAACTGCAAAAGGTATGGTCACAAATCTCATGAATGCAGAAATATGCAATATAAATAATTCATTCAATGGTAGATGCTTTGCATGCAATAGAATGGGACATATGGCTAATCAATGCAGATCAAGAGGATATTAGTCAAATATGCAAAGAAATGTTGTTTGCCACAATTGCAATAGATCTTGTCATATTACCAAATTCTGTATAAGTAAGAATCAGGATAAAAAGGGTCCGGCACATCATAATCAAAATCAAGATAAAGGAAAGGGCAAAGTGAATGCAGATGAAGTTCAAAGGGAGATGAACAAGATTTGGGTGAAGAAGAGTACAAAAAATGTTGGAGATGGATCTGCACCAGAATCTGGTGCTGATGTTCCTTCTGAAAACTAAATAGATGAGCTATGGCTCAGGGGGAGTCACAAAGGAAAATAAATTCCCCTAGCCAGTCAATTGGTGCCTAAATTTGGCACATGAAATGTTGCAGATTAAAGGGTTCTCAGAGAAATATCCAAATAACTCTTGGTAAAAATATAAAAGATCCGCAAGGAGTTTTGAAGAGTTTAATCAACCAAGATTGATCTAGTTTGACAGCCATCCAGTAAAGCAGGATCTTCATTTACAGATTGGGTATGATTCAAAATTGAAATATCTTGATCTGCGGATTCATGGCATGATTGGAGGAAAGAAGATACATTGTCAATTATCACTGAAAAAGATTCTAAGTGCATCTCAGTGATTTGGAAAGATCTCTCTCAGAACAAAGCAACCAGATGACTTAAGTTGTGCATTTATTGCAAAAGGAAATTAGGGTTTGCGTAGAGATAAAAGGGTTCTTTTACTCATCATTTGCACATTTGCATTCGAGAAGTAGAAAGGAAGAGCTCTACATCAAGTTTTCACAATGTTTGCAAAGATCAACCATAGAATCTGATTCAACCAGCAACCTGTTCCGGCTCTTATTGTGAACCCTAAAAGCTCAAAAAGGTATTTCCATTTCTAAATATCTCTCTCTAAATCTTTTGCAAAGATGGCTACTCCAATGGTTGTTAAGATCATTGATAGGCCATGCCCAAAGTTCAAGAAACACCCCTACAAGTCCCTAGAAGTTGATCCCTTAGGCACTTTTTCTAGCATTCCGCATGGGCTTCTACATGTAGAAGATGTTAGGATGTACATCCACGCCAATATTGAGGAATTTGGAGAATCCAAGCTGATGGATATCTACCATAAACAATTAATAGATGAAACTTTTGAACTCAAACCTCAATACAAGGCCATCCAGGATAAGCATTTTGGAAATTGCATCCACTTTCCCTATTTCACAAAAGATGAATGGGTCTGATATGTTCTTAGCAGCATACATGACAACTTCATGTGGTTGATGAAGCCCTTCAAGATAACAAAAGATGCAATTAGGGTAGTAATTGGATTGCACTCATCTGGTGGGTTGCCTGCACTCAAATTTGTCAAGAACCAGATAGTAAGTGAGGCTACCAGATCTAAGTTTGACAAAAGAGCCATTATAATAGAAGATATCACAAATCCAGATATCAAATTTGCCTCTATGATAATTGGCTATAAAATCTATCCTTCCAGTAGGGAGAATTCTGTGTCCAGAACTGCAATTTATACAACATATCAGATGCTAAGGGAAAATGTTGATTATGACCTATGTGATCTTTTGAACCAACTGTTAGAAAATTTGTAGAAGATCAAGAAGGATAAGAAGAACTCATTCAAGTATGGTGGCTTAATACTATGTCTGTTCTTTTACTATATGAATGAGCTACCTGGATCAAGTGGTTGGGTATGGTAAAATGATAGACCGGTTGCCATACAAATCAGAGACTATATGTATGGGCTTGGTGATGCCAAGGATCAAATTACTACACTCTGGGGGTACTTTAAAAACTTCCAAAGTTTGATGCAGGCCTGAGAAAGAATTCCTCAAACAATAGTTGAAAAATATAAGGATACAGTATGCTTCATGGTAGACACTGATCAATGCCTAATGGAGGTAGTTGAGCCCAGAATAGTTTGGATTATGCCAATGGGATATGAGGTAGATGAGAAAATCCTAGAGCTGTATGTCCAACACTTGCTGAGTCAACCTAAGGACCCTGAGGCAGAAAGGTTTGGAACCTTTCAAGAATTAAGTGTAAAGATACACGTTGAACTAAGACAACCAGAGATGAAAAGAAAAGTGAGAAGGGAAGTATAGGAAATTGCCAAGAAATATGGCATATAAAAGGAGGCAGTTGATGCAAACAAAGAGAAAATAGAAAGAGCTGAAAAAGAGAAATAAGAAGCAGAAAAAGAAAGTGTTCCAGTACAAGCCTCCTCCCAGACTAGATCCTCTAAGAGCTCTGCACCTACCACCTCTAAGAGCTCAAGAGCCTCAAAACTAGAAGCCAAGACATTCAGAAAGGGAGAGAAAAGAATGAAAACATAGTCCACAAAGTCATACATAAGCCAAAAGGATGATGAAGAAACAAAGTCTGATGAGGAAGTTAAGAAAATGAAGAAGAAGAAGAAAACATCTAGATAATCCTCTACCGGTAAAAACAAAGAAGAAGAGGCAGAAGAATTTTTTGAAAGGCCTACTCTCTCTATTGATGATATCATCAAGGAAGTCACAGTGGATGGGAACCTACAACCAGTCATTAAATTTTATGATGAATATAGTGATACTGACAAGAAGATCTTGGAAGATGCTATAGTCAGGTACCTAAACATTTATAGTAAAGTATTCATTGAAAACATCTCTCTAATTCCCAAAAGTCTAGAGAAGGTACTTGAACTGAGAAATGAGAATGCTAAGGCAAAGGACCTAGAGATTCAAGCACAGATTACTATTCATCTCTATCCTTCCATTACTCCAAAACAAATGAACATGATCTTTAAGGACTGCAAGGATGAGTTCTGGAGCAAAGCAAGAATGAAGAAACTTATGCTTGGAGAGACTGATCAAGTAGCAAGAGAAACAAAAGACATCCTCCGGAATGCATTTAAAAGATTCAATCTTCCTGTTATAGAGGACATAGATGAAGAACCTTTTACCATGGATGTCAAAGGATTAAGTGCATCAAAAGAAGAATCTACTAAGAAAAATGTAGAAGAGTCAAAAGAGATAGATGAGAAGTCTAAGGACTTGGATTCCTCTATTCTAGAAGAGGAAGTCCATGAAGAAGTCAACATCTCTCCTCTGGATCCTATTGCAAACATTCCAGACTCAGGAGCTGAAGGAGAAGGAAGAAAAGAAGAAAAAGTGAGTCAAGAAGATGAGGTAAAGGGAAGAGAAGAAGAGCAAACAGAGAAGATCTCTGATGACGGCTCAGAGATTCCAAAAGAAAAGACTCAGTCTCCAGCAAGAGACACTGTAGAGGCAGTGAAGAAATTCTTGAACAAAGAGATGATGGAGTTAGATGAACCAGAACTCTTTCAAGGACCACTCAATTTTGATTACCTCTCTCTGGTCCAGACAATGAAGATAGCATCCTTTACCCAAGCTAAAGAAAAAGAAAAGCTTCTGAAGTCTCACATGGAAGATTGTGAACTGATAGAGATTGCATCAAGAATGCTGGAGAAGATCATGCCATCCTTCCAAAAGGATCCTTCGGCCTCTCCATCTGGTAACCTTAAATCTTTGATAAACTTTGTCAACACTCATTTTGATTCCTTGGAGAAATCAATAGAAGAAAAGGTTCGGAAAGAATTTTTGGGAAAGAGATTCTTTGAAGTATAGGGACTCATACCTAATGATAGGAAAACCCTGGATATTGGGATAAAGAGCCTAGAAAATGCTCTTAAGGATGGTGGAGAAATATACAAATTTTGTCTATCCTAGTGTAAAGTGACAGAGGATATTGAAAAGAAGGTGAAAGTACAAGAAGGTAAACTGTCAAGTTTATCTCAGAATTTTGATCCTCTCATCACATCCATAGTGAATCAAGAGTGCCAGGCTATTGCCACTATAAATGAAATAAAGAGGCTTGAAAAGAAGGAGAAGAATATAAGAAGCAGGATGAGTGAACTTAGAGGGATAATTATCCCTAAGTTAGAGGCAATGCATGAGGCCTTAACTGATGCTCAAACCACAGCCTGGACCAGTGATCTGGTAGACTTAAGAAGGGCAGAAGGTTATGCATTTTTGTCGAGTGGTCACATCTCAATTTTGGACAGGATGAAGCAGAGTTGGGCAACATAATTTCTACAGTTGAAGACCACCTTTGCAGATATACTTAAGTATATGTAAGTATAACATGTATATATACTTATGCGGCTATGTATAGGTTGATTTTTGCAAATTTTGGTGTGCGGATTCTACCCTTTGTCATTGATGTCAAAGGGGGAGTGAGGAGTAGTGAAAAATGTGGAATCCAGCTAAGGGGGAGCTCTAGTAAAAGTGTACATAAGAGAGAGCATCAACCAAGGGGGAGTTTGCTACGACACTTAGTCATTTTTCACTAAGTGTTGCCATCAATGCCAAAGGGGGACATTGTTGGCAAGAGACACCATATGGCTTCATGATTGTTGTCATTGATGGCAACAAAGTCTATCACACATCCGCAGAGTATAGTATGCCTATGCCAGAAGTTAGATTAAAGAGTGTTCTGGTCCGGTGAAGAAGAACATAGCATGCAGCAAGGTCTGACAATCTGGTCTGGATCTCTTAGAGGGTGTAACTCAGCAAGTTGCAAACTTGGGCAAGTCAAGAGGACTATCATGACTACTAGATTCCAAAGATTGAGCCTCTGGTGATGAATCATGGAAAAGATATGAGCATCTTATTGTTGGGTTCTAGATAGACAGAGCAGACTAAGGAAGAACTGTCTGACAAAGTATCAGACTTCAATCCAGATGAGTAATTGATGTTGATCAAGCTATTTGAGGGATCGTACATGGTTGTCTGACATGACTGCTGACTTCTATGTCTATGTTTTTGATACGTATCTCATATTAAGCATGGAATTAGCCAACAGATCAGTGTTTTGTAAATACCTTGAATATTCTAGTTGTCGACTAGAAAGATGTTGAAATCCTTGGTGCAGATATATATACTAGATGTATTTTGGTATGAAGGTGTGTATGTGTAGATGTAGTGTGTGAGGAAAGGCAGAGATAAGTGTGGAAGCAGCAATACAAGTCCAGTATATGACAGAACAACAACACTAAAAGTAGAGGAAGAATGAAGTGCATTAGATCAATATATTGAGCCTAACTGGAACTGAACCTCAGCATATATGGATGCCTCTCATTAGTTCAAACACCTAGTTACCTTCTATAAACCTTGTAGATAGTGAGTCTCTTGTAGGCAGTGTGCCTCTTGTGAGCAGTGTGCTCGGGTAGTGAGCCCTAATTGGCAAGTGCCATTTTTGTACTTCTTATTCTTTTAACAGAGAATACAATCTTGGGTTAGTCACCCCATGGTTTTTCCCTTAACAGGGTTTTCCACGTTAAAATCCTTGTGTTATGTGTGTTGATTTTTTTTCTACTCTCATGATTATATATGCTTATATGTTTTGATGCTGCTCAAATTATAAAAGGAAAAATAAAGTAAAGTTATTAGAGATAACTGATTCACCCCCCCTCTCAGTTATCTGCCTTGTTTCCAACAAATACCTATATTGAAGGTAGTGAAAAATAACACAGTGATAGAAGCCACTAGAGCCTAATTCAATAAAACAACATTAATAATCAATGACATTGAAGACCATGCAGTTAGGTTTGCATCCATGGTGATCGGCTACAAAATCTACTTCATAAACTAGGAAAACTCTATTTTTGGTACTACTATATACACAACCTATGAGATGGCGAAGAAGAATGCATAGTATGACCTATGTGAATTATTTTGGCAACAACTAATGGAGAATCTAAAGAAGACAAAAGAGGGCAAGTATCCCTTCAAATTTGGTATGTTGATCATTTGCCTATTTTTCTATTTTATGCAAGAATTACTAGGAATCAAGTTGATCTAGTCTAGCAGTCAACCAGTTGCTGTTCAAATTAGAAATCACCCAAATGGCACAGAAAACAAAGATGCATAGAATGTAGCTATGTGGGGGTATTTTAAGAATTTTCAAAAAGCTATGCATTCTAGACAAATGATACCTGAATCAATTGTTGAGAAATATAAAAATGATATATGTTTCATTGTCAACAAACATCAATGTATGATGGAGGTTAATGAGCCTAGAACAGTTTGGATTATGCCAATGGGGTATGAAGTAAGCTCATGTTAAGCAAACCTAGGGATACCTCTGAGCCAAGATTTGGCACTTATGAAGAATTACCTGTACAAGTTCATGTTAAACTGAGGAAACTAGAAACTCAGAAAAAAATGAGGAAATTGGTAGAGGAATATACCCATAGCATAGGGATTACAAAGGAAGTTGCTAAAACAAGGGCAAGAACAACCGAAAAGTTGAAGGAAGGTGAGCTTGGCAAGGCTCCAAAAGTGCAAGAGATAAAGACAGAGGCACCTACAGCTCTAAGGAAGAGGACAAGAGGTTCCACATCTACTGAAACATCCTAAAATCCCTAGGTCCTACTCCATCTGTAGAAGCATCCACCAAGAAAACCACTGACAAGGGTCCTAAAAGATAAAAGACAAAAGGACACAGAATATATGTCAGTGTGAACACAGATGATGAAGAAATAGAATCTGATGAAGAACTTAACAAGATTAAGGTTAAATCAGCAAAAGCCTCCAGTACTGGTCAAGGCATGCCCTCCGGTAAGGGGAAAGGAAGAAAAGAGGAAAATAAGGCAGATCCTATGAAAGTGCAAGCTAGAATAACTCTAGAGGATGTATTGAAGGCCATTACAATTGATGGCAATCTAAAACCTATTGCCCAATTGTATGATGACTATGATGATGCAGACAAAAGTATCATTGAGACTATTGTCACTAAATACCTAGACATATACAACAAAGCTCTTATTGAGATAATTTATGATCTCCCAGATAGCTTGGGAAGTATAATGTCTGCAAGGAAAGAAGTTGCTATGGCCAAGGACATTGAGCTTAGAGAGCATACACTAATAAATCTATGTCCTAAAATCACCCCAGAAGAAAAAGCAAAAGTCTCCAAAATGCTTCATAAAGAATTTAGAACAAAGAGGAGAATGAACACTCTAATGGCATATGACATTGAGAAGGTAGTCAAAGAAACTGAGGAAATCACCTTGAGAGTGTTGAAGGAATTTCATCTCCCAACCATATATGATAATGAAGAAACAAATGTTGGAGATGACACGTCTATTCTAGATGTCAACATGGACCAAGGGCCAAACAAAAATGATGAAGAGATAAAGGAGAAAGAAGATCAAGCCCCTGCTACTGGTGACCTAGAAACTGCTGAAAAGGACCAAACTGAAACAAGTCCTCCTCCAAATCAACAAACTGATGATCAAGCAAACAAGGAGAAGATTGATGAGCAGATCAAAGTTGATGATTAAGAACTTGATCATGCTGAGAAGAGCCCTACACTAGAACAAAATATTGATCAACAAGAGAATATGGACCTAGAACCTCCTGAATAGAACAAAGAAGATGAAGTGTCTAAAGAAATGATAAGAGACACTGCTACCCCAGTTGATTCTGTCAAGGAACTTTGGAGAGACAACAAGATTTGGTTGATTCTAAGCTTCTACAAGGACCAATCAATTTGGCCTCAATGTCTCATGTGCAAAAATTTGAACTAGTATCAATTGTTCAAGAAAGGGCATAGGAAGAGATAGTAAAGTCACATATGGAGGATAGTGAACTCATTTGTGAAGCATCTAGTATCTTGGAGGAGTTGATGCCCTCACACCAAAAAGACACATCATTGCCACCAAAAAATCAACTCAAGGGATTAATAAACTTAGTAAATACACATTTTTTGTCATTTGAAAAGTCTGTAGAAATAAAAGTTAGAAAAGAATATAATGAGAAAAGGTTAGTTGAGTTAAACACCATGATGTATAATGATAAAATTCTGATAGACAATAGTATCAAATTTATAGAGAAGTCTATTAAGGAATCATATGATATATATGATTTTTTCTTATCATGGCCAAAACTTACAAAGGACTTAGAAGAAAAAATCAAGGATCTGGAACTCCAATTACTAAATATCTCTAAGTTATATAATCCGACAACTAAATCAATAAGAAGTAAAGAGATACAAGTTACAAATATCCACAATGACTTAAGCAATCTGATGAATAAGAGGGAAGAAGTCAAAAATATCATGGCCAAAACTTACAAAGGACTTAGAAGAAAAAATCAAGGATCTGAACTCCAATTACTAAATATCTCTAAGTTATATGATTCAACAACTAAATCAATAAGAAGTAAAGAGATACAAGTTACAAATATCCACAATGCCTTAAGCAATCTGATGAATAAGAGGGAAGAAGTCAAAAATAGGTTGTGCCATTTAAGAGGGCTGATAAGTCCTAAAATAGATTTAATGACTAATTTGGCAGAAGAAGCTTTGAAAGCAAAAGCAGTAATTGACACACCCTCAGATGTATTAAAGGAAGAAAAATTAGTTTTTCTAAGAAATGGTCACATTCAAATTTTGGAGAGTACAAAGAATAGATGAGATGGAGAGTTGGCTCTGATAAAAACTATTTATAATGATATTCTACTTCCTACAACTAACTAATAAAGTTAAGATTGTCCCTGTACATATGCGGCAAAGTAAGACAATTTTGAAGTTCAACACAATTTTGCTACTTGTACATATACCTTTTCCATAGATGTCAAAGGGGGAGAAGAAGATCCAGTGAATAATGGCCAAAACATCTCAAGGAAAGAAGAAAAACAAAGTGTACAGAGTAAGGGGGAGCAACACAAGCATTTTTCACTAAGTGTTGCCATCAATGCCAAAGGGGGAGATTGTTAGAAACATAGTCAAGAGACACTACTGATATAATGTTGTCATTGATGGAAACAACCTAACATGTTTGAAGACAACTCCTGAGACAAAAGTGTGTATAGTATTTTGGTCTGAAAAGATTAACTTATCCAAATTGACTAAGTATTGACAACACATTGAGATAGTGACAGTAATTCAGTTAGTACTCCTCCATAATTAAAGATCTTGTTATGCGGTTTTGGTATGTTACTCTAAGTTATTTGGTGATGTCATGATTCATTGTTCAAGTCTTGATTTTCTTCGGAAGTCATATGGAGAAATGTCTAAGTTTGGGCGAACATAGTTAAGTCAGAAACAATGCAGAGTACCTGAGTAATTTGGTCCGCATTCCTCTATTGATGAATGTTTTGATTTGTGGTTTTGAGGCATTAAAGATACATGTCATGATCATCTAAATCTAGATTTGTAGAGCTTGAAGTTCACCGGTTCACATTCTACAAGTTCTCCAGTATTGGCTTTCAAGTTGACAATATTTCTCTTTGATAGAACAATAGTTCTAAGATCTGCATTTCTTTATGAAAGAATATTATACTCCATGGTTCTGAAGGTATGCTAAGAGGTCTATAATGAATGTTGGTTATGAATTTTAGAGTCTCATATGGTTCGCACTGAAAGTTATAACATGACAGTTAAGCTAGTTAAGTATGCACTTAAAGTTAGAGCTGACACTCATGTGAAATCAATATGCGGTTAAGACATAATGTTTGAATTGTCATTCTAAGTGGCTCCACTATAGATCCTGGCCTATACATGAAGATTCCTAAATGTTTGTTTGAGTCTGCATTACTATTTGTGCATAAGATCAATCCGATAGGGTATAATATTTGTGTACACATTTCATGCTTGGCCTACTGACCTAGTTGAGAGATAAATCATATTGCGGATATATATACTCGATAGATTTTGGCTTTGGAGTGATGATTGTAAATGAATATAGTGTGAATTCAATGTGTGTGTGATCTATAGCAGTTTTGTGATTAGAAAAGAATAGTAAGGGCAGAAGAGTAGAGCATATGTGAAGCAGAGTAGAAAAAGTAGAGAAGACATTGACATTTGAGTCTGTATACTGAGCTGCAGTTTTCTTCTGGCAATGAGCCATTCCTTCTCTATATTCTCTTCTCATCATTTTGGTAGTGAGCCTATTGTAGTGAGCACTTCTTTGGACAGTGAGTCATTGGGCAGTGAGCCTTCATGTAATCCGGTATTGCTATCATAATATATTGTGAGCTAACACTCACCGTGGTTTTTCCCTATTTGGGTTTTCCATGTAAAAATCCTGGTGTCTATGTGTTATGTCTTTATGGTTTCTGTTTTGCTTTCATATTATTGAATGTGGTAAATGGATTAATAAATATGTGAAAGAGAAGTTTTACAGAATTCTTTGTGATCAATAGTTCATACCCCCACTAAAGTGGGGGCTAAATGTAGTGTCGTAAATTATCATCACTTACAATTTCACACTAGGTTTGGTACTTGTTTTAGCATGTATGTATGTCTCTACTTAATATATGCACACTTCACTACTTTTTTGAGAAATAAGGTTAAGTCCCTTGTTAGCTAGCACTTCAAGAACAAATTCCACTAGGACACTAGCATTGGGCGCTAGTGTCTTGTCAGTTTGGCTATGAAAGATATTATTTGAATGTCGGCCTTGTAGCCTTATGTGATGCACCTTGTCAGCCTTAACTCAATTGGGCCCTCAAAAAGTAACTAGATTCATATTAAACAACCCTCTTTCCCTCATTTGGACACATGATCTCTCTATGAACAAGCTCTCTCTCTCTCTCTCTCTCTCTATCTCTCTACAAGCTCTCTATTTGTGAAGATTATTGTTGTATGAACTAACCCTTGCATGTCTTTGAAGAAGGTTCTTCCTCCAACTCCTTGTAGGTGATTCATGTTGTGACATCAATCCAACAAGGGTTTCACACTCATGGTAACTCTATTTCATGGTATTTGTTTATTGCAATCTTTATCATTTGTTTTTCCTCTGTTCATCACAAACACACACTCTCTATCATCATCACTATTGTTGTACAGGTGGGAACACCTACATGAGGTTTGACTAAGGCAAGCCCCTATATGATACAATCATTTTTCCTCTTTTATGTATGCAAATCGCATTGAAGGTTTTTGACATCAAATAGTGATAGAAAGACAAAAGGATCTAGGATAAGGATTGTCAGAAGGAAGTTCGAACCAAACCCTTAGGACACTAGTTCCCAACTATAGTTTCCTACTCTTTTTGCCCTAGTTTTTGGTGATAGGTCCCTCTCTCTATCATCTTTCAAGATCTACTCTTGGTTTTTGCACAGGCTCATATGGACACTAGCACCTAGCTCTAGTGTCCTCAACATTTTGTTCCAGTTTTCAGTGCTAGGTTCCTCTCTGTTATCTTCCTAGATCTACTTTCTATTTTTGTACATCTATTTATTGTTAACTTAGTCCAATTGATCACTTGTAACTATAGTTCTTGTTATTGTCAATATTTGCAATTACAACAAAGGAACATAGCCCAGACAGCTTGGCTCTCCCTTGAGGACAGTAGCCAGGTGTAAAAGTCTTCATCCCAATGTGTGATAGGAAAGATTGATCTAGTTAGTTTATAATTGATTAAGTCATATTTTCCCATCTTACCAAATACATGTGTGATTTAATCGCTAAAATAATTTCATAGAATTGTATATAACATAAAATAGAAAAATAATAAAAATAATTACACATAAAACAAGTCTAGTACAATAGATATTAGTAGAATAAGGTAACAATAAATTTTATCAAGGCTTTGGTTACCCTCTTGATATAAAAAAAAATCATTTGCAAATCCTACACTACTATAATGCACCACAATGAAGTAATATCTTAATGTTAAAATTATTTCCAAGTCAAATGTTGTTGATTAGACTATTTTGATTGATAAATCTAGTTATGTTATTGTTAAGTTGCTAAATGATTTAGCAAGACCGATAAAGTGACTATATATTAGAAATGCATCTCCCAGACATGGCCAAGTTGACAAAACATGTTGTCTAAAGGATCAAAAGCCATAAAGGCTATGATAGGTGGCCAAGTTTAGGGAATGTGTCATTCCAACACACACTTAGACATTAATAGACATTTCCTAGGATAATACATGTAAAGAGCATAAAATGCTTTCTAATTTCTTTTGTTTAATGTTTTAATCACCTTGAGTAAAGAGACATGATTATTATGAAGTTTCAAATTGTGGATTTTAGGAAATGTAGATATTTTGTTGCAATTAAATAATGTTGTCATGTCACTAATTTTTTTGTATTTCCTTTATTATGAATTTCTTAATAGAAAATGATATAATGTGTTAATCTTACATGACACAATAACATACTAAACTTTTGGACCCAAAAATTACAATCATGAGAAAATAGAGACTTTAAGTACTCCATAAGGGTGTAAACCCTCGATGCCAAGGAGATACATTTTTGAATTTCATTTCTAGGAGGTTAGTAAATGAAAGTAAAGACAACAACCAAGCAAATTACATGAGATTTTAGGGTCGATACAGTGGTAAATGAAGGTGATTTAGGAGAGAATTAAGAAATGGATCTAGTCAAAGGATCTAAGCTGTTAGAATCTTCACTCGAGTTGGACAATGAAAAAAGGGGAGTAAGAAGGAAAAATGAGAAAATGCTAGAGAAGGACATGGATAACTCTTTAGAAATGGTTTCTAACAACAGAATACTTGTTAAATATGAGGGAGAGGAAAAGGGTGAATAAGTGATGGAGGAACGACTTAGTGAGGAACCAAGTAAAACCTTAGAATTCCTACTTCTTGATGACATATGTACATTATTTTTGAATGCAAAATTGAGCTATCATTCTATTTTTCTAAGAGGAATGCCTACATAAATAGATTTTTATATATGGGCTAAACTAAAATGGGAAAATGGGGGTTGGGAAATTAAATATTTAAGAGGTTTAGGGAAGGCTATGTATCTTGCATGTTCAAGTCAATATTTCATGCTCAAGCTATGTTATAGTATGGTACATAGGTTAATTATGGATAAGTCTATTATTTTCATGCTTGGAACTTTGATTTCCATCTTGAAGGTCCTTCTAACTCTCACTACCCTATGTGGATAAAAATACCCAACTTAAATATAGCTTTTAGACCATTCCTGAGAGATATTATGGCTCAACATGGTAATAATTTAGTGTATGCATAACTAAGACAAATTCTCTAGGTTAATAGTGCATCCTAGGGCTTGTGTGGAAGAGGACTTGAACAAACCATTTATAGAGAGCATCAAATTGATTGGTCCTAGGTTCAAATTAGAACAACCTTTAGTTTACTTGAATAAATCTAATGCTTGTTTTTTCTACCAAAAAGAAGACCACCTAATATGAGACTATCTTACTCAAAAAAATAGATTTACTCAACCATCCTCATCTTCTATTCTGATCAACCACTCTATCCAATCCCCCCCAGTCTCCTCCTCCCCATAAGGTCTCTTCTTCACCTCATACACCTTCTAGTTCATCCCCTTCTTCCTTTTCCCACCACCCTTCTTGAGGCACCCTCCTATATTTCCCCATCTTATAAGGATGCAGTCATGATAGAAAGATGGAGAATGGTTAGGAAGAGGAAAGAAACATCTGGTTCTTTTGCTCATCCTAACTTCCATTCTCCATCTTGAGTTTAATCTCCTCCTTCTAACACAACTCAAGGGCCTTGTTCAAGACTCCATTTCTCCTCCACTAAATTTAGGTCAAAGATCAAGGTACCCTTAACAACCCCTAAGGATAGAAAAAATTGAGCAACCCATTTATCTTAGCAACCATTTTAGTGTGTTGCCTCAAGAGGATGATATTATTATTTCATCTTTATCATGAATTTTAATATTATTTTTTGGAATGTTAAGAGGGATTTTGCTCCCTCATCAGAAATTTAAGTTAAAGAGGTAGTTATGAAATGGAAACCTATTATCTTATTCTTACAAGAAATCAAGCTTAGTAGTAGCTATGTAGATGAATCTCTATTTAATGTATAGAGATATGTTATTTTTCTACATACATCTCATAGAGATGGTAGAGGAGGAGCTATTATATGAATTTTTCCATGGGTTTCAAATTATGCCATTGATAAGGAGGAGGATCCCTCACATAGTTCTCTTTGGGCTCTTACTTTTATCAATGAACATCTCATTGTACTCTACTTTGTATATGCACCTAACAATGCAAAAGAATGGTTTGGAATTTGGGAATGGATGTATAAATATATTCCTAATGCTAATTAGATTTTAGGTGGTGATTTTAATATGGTGGAACATCATAAGGATTTATGGGTGTTATAATTGTCTCTTTAATCTCTGTCTTTCATGTTTCTAAGCTACATTCTTGCAGACATTTTCATCCTTTTTAGTCAAGACTTTATATAATATCTATTCAAGCACCATATTAATTGTATTATGTTTTAATGGATATTTACATGGTTAAAATAGTTGTTTTTAAAATATAATGTGGTATGATTAGTTTGTTTACAATGATCTTAATGAATGGGGATTTCTCTACAACTAACCCTTTCTTGTAGTAACTAAGAACACTAACCTACAACCAAGATTGTGGGGTTCTTGCAACCAAGATTGTAGAATTTTTTGTAGCTAGTGGACCAAGTGTAACAAAAGGACTGCCTCTTGTAGCAAAGCACACAGTCACTCATAGTTGTCCAACAATAGTCTATTCCTTCCTTGCAGATGAAGATAAGTTCTAGAAGAAGTTAAGAAGGGGTACATGTACAACAAGTGGTGAATGTTTATCCCTCAACTAGAAATATGTTGACATTGGTGAAGGCCAAGATAATGCTCTAGATGTTTCTTCGATAAGCTTAATCATTCCAATAGTCTTGATTGAAATTATCCTCTCTGGTTGTTTAGTTTTAGTTTCCTAGCCTATTTTGATTGTTAAAAAATAAGGAGTTCTTCCCCTGCATAATAAGAAGTGGACTGATTAGTTGTTATTGCTCATTAATGCATGAACTATTCAAGGGTGTGTATATATCTTTCTCACCCAACATATCTAGTTAAGTTTTGATTTTCTCATGATTGTATCAAATTCTTATTACAGTGAATAAAGTTCTTATTTCAAATTGTTTGATTATTCTTGATTCATGGTGGATAAGTGAATGAATTTATTTGATTAATTAATAAAAGGAGAAAGGAAGTAGTCAACCTGAGTCAAGGCCCACTTGAGGTAGACTACAACCTGTTAGCACTAGATTTATGCAATCAAAAATTAGATTTGCTTGATTCCATTTCAATTTTTTGTTCTTTTTAGTTGAGAATTAGTTATACCATTATTTTTAGAATCTATAAAATAGCTTTGTTGTTTCAGTATTGTATTATTTTCTTATCTTGCAACTACTATCATTTACTAGCTATACACAACTCCACATCCAACAAATCTTTAGCTATACATATAGTACTAACATCATACCAAGAAACACATCCTTGGGTTGATAAATTAAATGTAGCATGTCTTCACTCACTGATCTACCTGATCTAGGATGAGGCCATACATTGAGGTACATGCAAGCCTTAGTTGCATTAGGTCTAGTAGAAATTGATAATGCTCCACATTTTTAGTGTCGTTACCGAGGGTGGTGTCAAAGTCGTAGACGCTTATGGGTTTGAGATAGTTTATTTTATTTATCATTCCTATTGTGTTTACAAATTCATAGTAGAAATAGATTTAAAACAAAAAGTATACTATTGGTTATGATGTTATTCGTGAACACACATAGATAAAGAATTGCAAATCAAACCTTTATCATCTTGAAAGATACAATGAATTTAGAGAATTCATGATCCCAAGTCTCTGTGGATTAGTTCATAATCTGCTGATGTTACTTAGTGGTTTGATGTGCCATGCTATTTTCCATTCAAGGGGCCTTACATTGCTCTACTTTCAAGAACTGATGTCTGAACATCGAATTTTCCACATGCTTTCTATAAATCTTTTAACAAACAAGGTTAATCCTACTGTATTCAACAAATGATGAGGATATTTTATAAGTTTTATCACTTCTTCTTATCATCAACTATTATTGATTATTTTTCCCTTCTGCACTATGGATTCATCTAAATAATGTGCCTACAAGCAGATATTTGCATGGTATTTTCAATTATACATGCTAATTAGCTCAAATATGCTATGAATATTCAGTTTCCTTCAGGATATCAACATATTTACTTATATTTGCTTGATATTATTTGTATATTTGCAATTACAGTGATGGTGATTCTAATGAAATTAAACAAATTGTATTGAACGCTTTCTAATTTTTACTAAAATGAGTGAATATTTAGCTATTGATCCATATACATTCCAGATACAATCATGAAGAGAACAAAATCAAACCATAGGTTCACCAGGATGTTCCATAGCTAAGTATGGTTGATGCAAACTTCAATGGAAAGGAATGAAGACAACGTGCACAACATGAATTGCACTCCAAGGGATGCATAAAATCAAAGTACAAGCCAAGAATTTATCTACATATTACTCAAAGTATACGATTGTATGTAATCTAGATCTTCTTCTTCATTAAGTATGCAATAGACATGTATATTTACAATCAGCTTTGAGAATTAGTCCTAAGGCTTCAGCAATCTAATCTCAATTAAGTTTCAAATATGTTACAAAGTGAACTCCATCTCCTTTTATAGGACAAAGAGAGGAGGTGGTTACAAATGATCCAATGGTCAGGATTTAGCTATCAAAATCAACAGTCTATATCATCCTTGACTCGGTCAACAAATCTTAAATGTGGCACAGGTTGCCAGCTGGCAATCATTTGGTGGTACTTGATCATTTCTTTGTCATGTGATGCGTATGACCCTATCATCCTACATCCTTACTCATTATTCATCTTCTTCATTAGTAGATGGGTCATCTCCTATGTGTGCACTGATGATCCCCCTGATGGGTTCATATGCCTGCACTATCCATTCAATCTTGTCTCCATATTGAACCTTAGCCTTTCTATAGCATGCTCTTGTGAGTGGAATTGTGTCTATAATGCGGACCATTTGTTCTTTCTACTATTCAACATTTCATTATATCCTTCCACCTTTGCTTCCATCCTCATGGCTTTATTTACTATATCTTCTGACAAATGGTGGAGAGGGTCATCTGTTGCATGCTTAAAATTATCCTAGAAAGCTTCAATTGCAAAATCAACATCTTGATTTTCTATCTTCCCCTCTACCTTGTCCTCAAGAGCTTCCAAGATGTTTATTTCCTCAGACATGAGGTGATGCAACTTGACACGAATGTCTCTGAGTTTTGTGTTGCATCTCTTCAGGATATCACTTTCAAACTGAGTATCTTCATACCATATACCCAATAGCTATGAAGTATGATTGTTCAATACCTTATTGTATATGAGTACTTTCATATCTATGTGTTTCATTTCAGCCAGAGCAATCAAATCCTTCTCTAATTTGATTGGTCTCTGTCCAACCTCGTTTTGTAACTTATCCACTTTGCTCCTCAATGTGCTGAGCAAATTCCAATTGGTGAGGAAGGTCTTTATTACCTTCTCTAATTCAGAGATGAATTAAATAAACCAATTATCCATCACATGCACCTTATGCTTCATGATATCCATCCATGTTACCTCATCTTGAGATATAATAGTCAAAGGGGTAGTCGTGCTGATTGGCATCTGATTTGGGTCAATTAGTCCCTTTATGAATGTATGCAGCTGAGCAATGTGCTCCTTGTGCATTTTATTTTTATTTTTCTCCCTTTCCACACTTTTCAATAAAGAACCAATAATATCCTTGGCCTCTTGGCCTTCTTGCTCTTCAGTAGCAAAGCCTAAATCAATATTGGTCATCTGAAATTCATTAATACTTAGCTCTCCCTTTGCTTTATTTGCTATAGGCAATGCTACTTGAGTTGTTCTTCTGCCTATGGTAGGATCTCTTTTTATTAAAAAAGTGGCCCTTGCCCTTCTGTTTGGCTTAACCATGTTAGTTGAAAATAATGCAGAAATATCAAATTCAAATACATCACTGACATGAGATGGGTTCACCTCCTACCGCAGCCAATATGGTATTTCATCTGTAGACCCTTGTTGGTTTGTATGCTCATTGTGAGTATCATGAGACTCTACACTTTGTTCCACTCTTGGTGGTGAAGGTTCTTTTCTTTGTTCATCTTAAATTTCTTCATGGTGGACCTCTTCCTATGTAGGGGTTTCTTATTGCACTTTCACATTTCAGTCATGTGTCTCTTGTGATGCTTGATCCTCATGAGGGGTTTGAGCACTCTGATCTAGTTTATCTGGGTGATCATCCTGATCATTCTTGTTCACATTTCTTCTTCCTTTCTTTGATCATCACCCTTTTGAAGACCTTGTTCCCCATCCTTTGATGTGTCCACTTCTCTAAGGTCTTGGGCTTTGTCCATCCCTTCTTCAATTGTTATTCTTTCAGGTATTTGCTCATTGTCTTGACTATCATTTTGATCAGTCATCTTTTCATCCTCCATATGTACATTAACTTATAATTTACCCTATTCTAGAGGTAAGTCTTTATCTTTGTCTTGGTCTTCATCACCTTGATAAGTCAAATCTATTGATGTGGGGCTAGTGACTTGATCAACTAATCTTGTCAATCCAATTTGTTATGCCACCACTTCAAGGTTACCCTCTTCTATTTCCTCCACTTCAACCTACTCATGATGGACTTCCTTTTGTTTCATTAGGGTGCCATGAGGGGTCATCTTAGTATTCTTTATTAATGTCTCCATAGAACTGGAAGAGACCTCATTTACAACATCATCATCAGATAGTTCCACTATGTTATCTAATCAAAAGGATTGCTCATCTCTTACACTATGCATCTCTTTTCTCTATTCCTCCTCCATCTCAAACTTGAACTGCATGAAATCAGGAATAGGGACCTCATGCTGCAGATTCTTTAGAATGCCTTCACCACCTGCTCCTCTTAATAGGATAGTGGGGTTATTATCTACTGCCCCCTCATAACAAATGTTTGTTTCTTCTGAGGTGGCTCTTGGATCTTCTTCTTTTTCTTCCTTATCAGAAGATCATCATCTGAGCTCTCTTCCTCCTCTACAATAGTAGGAGCAAGTTTTGCAATAATTTTCTTCTATTTTACAGGTGCAAAGGTGATGTTGTAGCAGATGTGGAGGCTATATCTTCCTTTTGTTGAGGTTGGCGAATGACTATCACCCCAATATCTTGGTTTCCTTTCTTGATTTTACTTTGTTGCCTCTCCCCTTTTGACAGTCTCTTTTCCTTGAGGAAATCATCATATTCCTCATCTGATAATTCTTGTATTTTCCTTTTGTTGTCAATAGTGAGTGCCACTCCCTTATTCTTCATCTTGGTGATCTTTGCATCCACCCAGTCTTTGGTCAATTGTATGATCTTTTGCATTATCTGATCCAAGGAAGTCACCTATAGTTGACTCAAATCTGGGGATGATATTATCTCATTATATACTTTATTGTCCTCATATTGTCAGGACATGATTATGCCATCATCTTCATGTAATTGTTTAGGCACTGGTATGCAATCTAATGTGCATATCTACTTCAAAGTAAGCCTCTGGTAGCCCCTTCTTACTTCTACCTCATTATCATAGTTGACCCAATAATCTTCAATGTGCCTCTGATGCATTGGTTTCTTATGCAATGTTTGCATCCTATCATAGGGGTCATATGTCCTAGATATTGATAAGGGTTGTAAGGACATCAGCTTTATTCCTCCAATTACATCTTTTATACTCTCCCTATCAGGACACATACACCATCCAATTATGATTGGAAACAAAATATTAGATATCTTTCCTTTCTCAATATAAGTTTCTATTGAAGGCAATATCTGCCTGGCTAGCTCCATCAGGATGACCTTATCATTAGGATATCTTGGCAACATGAGAGGTTGCCCAATGAAACCTTCTATTCTTATGTATGAAAAGGTGGGGGATAGGATGAACCAAGCCCCATGTCTGTATATTACAGCCTGAGCCTCTATGCTTAGTCTCTTTTCTCTATCTTCCTCCATAGTCCTGAAAAGGTGCATGAAGAATGAATTATTCACTCTTCGGTAATGTTGAAGAGATTCTCTTCATTTCAGTTGTGGGTAATGGTCCCAGATACTTACATATCTAGGGTTACTTCCGACCCTGCCCACTGTTTGTAATCCATCAAAGGTGCCTATGAATGCATAGACATATACCACATAGGAGGTCATATGGAACATATTAGTTCTTCCTCCTAACTTCCTCATCCCTTCATCCAGGTTGTTGCTTATGATCTTAGCCCATTGGGGTTTCTCATTAGTACCTTCTACCATCCTTATGATGCCATACATCCAATTATCAAAAGATCTAGCATTCAGTTTTCCTATCATCCTATTGAGCATCACCATCATATATTGATACTCTAGAGCAAAAGCCAACTTGCCATAAGCCTTATATGTGTTGCCACTAGCTCTCCATTGGTACATGATCCTTCTAGCTTCTGTCTCTTTATTATTATACTCCTCCAATTTACCCAAGTTTAGTCAAACCACATAATGTCCTCTAGGTACATTGAAGCCTACAGTGACACCTTCAATTGAAAAGTCTACATAAACCCTACCATTTTCTCTACCCTTCTAGTATTCACATTATAATTCTGAGCACACTCTACTACCAATTTAGTGGCCTCCATTGCATAAGGAAATCCCCCTGCATGCCACATTCCCGAACTGTAGATGTTAATGAGCAGGGGATTCCCACTTCCTTTCACTAATTTTGCTGTCCATGCATCAAGATCTGTGTTTCCTGGATGTGTATCATTTATTTGTCCATATTTGAAGCATATCCCCTTAGGCTGTATGCACATAGGTTTCAAGAATTCCGTGTCTAACCTATTCTTCTGAACTGCCATTAGATCTTGCAATGAAACATGTATATATCTTACCCTAACATGTCATGTCCAATGGTGGTTTCAATGATCACATGAATTTTATGGTGTTAATTATTTCATTCTAGTATATTTCATGCATCATCATATCAATTTACTCTGGTAAAACCATTTTTACCTGTTCATTTATCATAAATGACAAAAGAGGGTTTTATCGTTATGTACTTGATATTCGTTATACTTTTACTATGTAAGTGATGTATGGATGAGCACATTCACCTTGTAATTACCATTCTTGTTTGCGATTTGAATGCGTATCCCATTCCATTGAGCTCGCAAGTTGCAGTAATGCCACCTTAATCTCGCAAGGAATTCTTCGCTTAAATGTTTGGTAAATTCAAAATGAGCTCAAATCTTTACTTTTAATCGAGCAAAAATGGCAAATTAGGGTGTGATTAATGTCCTCCTATTAGTATCCGTTGACTAACACCTGAGGCTTGGAAATGTTAACAAGTGGCAGGCATTTATTCAAAATTTTGAAGGTTCGACCTATCGTTCAAATGGCATTTAATGCAGGGATGCATATTCATGGAGATCAAGGATATTTAGAACTATGACTGATATTCAAAAGATGAGGATGATGTCATCACGAGGATGGTCAACTGTCAACTGACGACCAAAGTCAGGTCATTATATCTTCATTTAACAATCGTTATAACATAATGTGTTGATATGATCAGGTCAATGCACCACATGGCATCATTCTATTAGTTACTAAACATCCCCATATTACAGGTCTCAAGGGTTAATATTGTTGTGTGGTTACACAACACGCCCCATTTTAACTTGGCAAAACAGGGACCCAACTTTTGGCTTGGCTTGTGTTGTCTGCTTTCTGGCGGTTTAGTAAAAATAGGTCAGGTGCATCATCATCATGAAGGTCAAGATGAGGTTTGCCTTTTACATCACTTGAAAATTCGTCCATATGAGGGAGTTGTGAACAGTCAAAGTTTTGGTCAAACCTGATAATTGCTGATGAACATCATCATCATGATATTTGAAAAGCTCCCCGATAGTATCCTGAGGTCGAAATATCCGGACGTCAAGTTTAAGTCGTAGTAAGCTTTTCCCGTCGAGCGGTCTTTTGTATCGCCAAAGGTCATCATCATGATCTTACTCTATCACCTGATAAAAATCATGCAGTCCCGAAACATCCGGACGTCAATCTTAAGTGATACAAGCAACCTTGGGCACATCGCGAGCAACATGATATTCTAACATCACCCGATATTATAATATCATGCTGATGATCATCATCACCTTGCTTAAGAAATCTGCCATCTGCATAATTTGCATGCGCACGACAAAGTCCTGGTGATCATCATCATCATATTCTTTCAAGGCAGGATCACATTTCGTAATATCCTCCTGATCTCTTTTGCGTGATCATGATGATCACCTCATCTTTCAAAGGGGAGGGTGATATTTCATTCCTAAGTCATGTTGAACAAGATCATCATGATCTTGTTCGTCTACCCGACATTTCGCAATATCCTCCTGCCGAGAAGTATAAACTTTTGCGGATATGATGATGACGATGACGTCACCATCACCTTTCTCCTTCGGCAGGATATTTTCCAGGGCATGATCCTGTTCGCCAATATGATGATGACGATGACGTCATGTTCGAAGATTAACAAGGGCCCCTGATATCCTGATGACGTCATCTGGACGTTCAGCAGGATCATATTTCAAATCACCCAGTGCAGATATGATGATGATGATGTTCATCATCCTGATGTTTCGAGAGGATCACTTTCTCCGCAAAGGGGTCATACTGCATTCATGACCCGATCATCTTCCTTAGAGGTGACCCGATATTCCATTTATCTCCTGATCTTAACGAAGCATGACGGTGACGTCATCCCTTTGCATTTTATTGAAGCCCAAATATCAGGATGACGTCATCATGATATTCCTTTCCTCAGCGGCAGGATCATTTTCCAAGTCCTCCTGTTTGTCTTCATGATGATGATGATGATGACGTCTTTCTTTCCCCAATATGCAGAAACGAAACATCCTGATGTGCTTTTCATCATAGCATTCAGAAAGGAGGAGCATCATAATTCATGATATCCTGCAGCTGGATAGAAGACGTAAGGTTGGTCATCATCATGATTTTCGGCGTAAGTATAACTATTGCCGTCGGCCAAGTCTAATATTGTCAACCTGATCATATGTGGTCACACCGATGCGAACATAATGATGATGACCCGAAACATACAAGCAGAGCATGCAAAGCCGGATTCGAAGGATGGTTGAAGGGCGATTATTCCCTTGTATATTTTGAGATCATCATGATCATATTTTGAACCCGATATACAAGAAAATGGGCAAAAACATGAAGCGATGGAAATTTGGAGACCGATTGCCTGTAGCTGCACATTTTTGGGGGCTTGTTTAATAAAACGTTTTACTTCCTGTTGTTTATCCGCATGATGATGAACTTAATGTTTGTCTGTTTATTTGCAGGAAGTCATGATGCTGCTGCTGAAGCTGAGCATTGAAGTCATGATGCTGTTAGAGCTGCTGCTGAAGCTGAGCATTACAAAGTTGCGCATGGAGGCAACGTGAGCCAGAAATGAGGAGGATATTGTCAAATATGCTGTTCGCCAGCTGGAGACCGAATCAAGTTGAAGATGCTGGAATATTCTGTGCCAGCTGTGCATTTGCCAACTGACAAAACATGTGCATTTCATCTGGACCGTTGTTTGTTATGAGAGGATCCTGATCCTTGGATCGTTGTAACCGTTTTTTGGCAGTTGTTCTATATAAGAGCCAGAGCTTGTCAAAAAAAAGGGAGGAATACATTAGAATACACAGACGCATCTGGCGCAAAAAGCTAATTACTGTAGAATCAATTAGGAGATCGGATTACTGAGACTAATGAAGATAGAATTGTTGAAATGTCAAGGTTCTTTCTTCAGATCACTGTAAATGTACCTGTTCTTGAGCATACTGAATGGATATGAAGTTTCAGATTACATCCTAATTATAAATTTTACGTAATCTTTCTGTTGATTTCTGGATATGTACTGGTGAATGCTGTGTTCACCTGGAAGCGCTTTCATTTCATTACATGTTGTTGTCAACTTTTCCTTTGAAGATTTGCACTAGATCATGCGGATTTGTGGAATGTCCTGGTGAAGTATGATTTCTAGTTTTCCTTCTTTTCATTGCATGTATGGGAGCTTGTATGTGGATCAGTGATCTAAGTCCAGTAGTTTTGGGAATCTCATTGTTTAACCCTTTTCCTTTTTTTAATTTCATTAATTCATCACCATAACTGTAAATCATGATAAATAACAAGCAGAAACAGTGAAATATGCTGAAATCCCGTAGGTAACTGAAGATCATTAGCATATTTGAGTTAAGTGCATGTATTATTGAAAATATCATGCAAAGAATCATAAATAATGGTAGAAATCATGCAAATATCAGCCTGTAGGCACGTTATTTGACTAAATTTACAGTGCAGAGGTAGAATTGTTGGAGACTTATGCAGAGCAAACATCCAGAGCAGAATATTTGAGGATAATGATGATGAACTGTGCAGAAACACGTAAGGCCCCTGAATGGAAAACAGCAACACACATCAACCACTGAGTAACGTCAGTAGATTAAGACCTAATCAACGGAGACTTGGGATCATGAATTCTTTGAATTCATCGTATCTTTCAAGATGAGTAAAGGTTGTTGTGTAACTTTTATTCTATGTTTGCGAATGACTAACATCATGACCAACATAAATTGGAGCTAGAAGGAGGGCAGAACTGGAAAAGACACCGCTGCTTCAGTCATCATTCATATATGCAGGCCCCTCGCTTCTAACGCAACATAAATTGGCGCTAGAAGGAGGGCTGGACAGAGAATTTCTGGATTTCATCAACAGAAGGAGGGCAGAACTGGAAAAGACCCCATTGCTTCAGTCATCATTCATTTTATGCAGGCCCCTCGCTTCTAACGCAACATAAATTGGCGCTAGAAGGAGGGCCGGCCCGGAAGATAACGCAACATCATCAGTATTTTCAGGTTTGATGGCGTATAGGAGTAAGGTATCCTCAGATCACTCGTGAATTTCAGTAAATTTCGTAAATATTTGCTGTGACAAGATTGTATATGCACATTCTGTGTAAAGATTTCCAGATCTCACATAAATATTGCAGGCTTTACAGTAGATCTCTCTGAATTCACTAATATCGGCTACAGATGTGTAAATTTGTTCAAGCTTTGAGAATTTGAGCTTTAGGCACTTGAGATCTTGTGTTACGGGTCAGGATATCCCAATATACTGTCACATTTTGGGATTTTCTGCAAATATTGCATAAATATTTCAGCATTTGAGCTAAATGTCTGCAAATATCTCTTACCTGAGATGTTTTGGTTGCACCTTTGCAAAGATCTAGCCCAAAGCATCAAATATTTGTTTGATTTTCTGGACTTTCAAGTTTTAGTCTGAGATATGATAGATCTCCTTAAAATTGCAAAATACTAAAAAAATTGAAGGATAGAGTCTCATTTTGATGGATGTATATGAAAATAATTGTCAAATTAACATTCATTTGTTTCAGGAAACTTTGAATAGGCAGCTTTACCCTCACAGTTTGTCTAACTTTGGTTTATCTACCTGTTGCAGGATACACCAGACTGCAGAACACAGTGAAATAAATTGTTTAACTTTCCTTACAAGGTTGGATTTATATTTAAAAGGACTAATATTCTTTCTGGACGTGTTCAGGGTTGAAATTTTCCAAGAAAATGAAGAAATCTGCCAGGAAAATGAAGAAATTCTGGAGCAACAAGCAGATGCAGCACCAGAAGTTATTAATTGTCCAGACACTGAAGTAGATCATTCTGAAGATTTTGAATTATACTTGTCTAGAAATATACAGTGTAGTCAAATATTAGGTTTGCCCATTGATGATGTCTTGATTGAAAGCTGGTGCAGATTACATGATGAAGAGCATTCAGAGAGAGATTGCTACCCTTGCTTGGTCATGTTGAAAAGGATTCTAGAAAATACAATAGCTGAGTCAGTTCCAGAAGGTAATGAAGAGGAAACATCTTTCCTGGATTCATTTTATGGTGAGATGGATAGGAGTTCTCTACTTCCTAATACAAGTAAGGATCAGTCAGTATGCAGGTATGAATCTTGTGAAAATTTTAGAGAAGAAATCACTCATCAAGATAATAGTTTTGATTCTGATCCTAATACTTTTGATAAAGAAGATGAAACATCTTTCCTGGAGTCATTCTATGGTAAAGAGAAGTGTAAACAGATAGTAGAGCAATTTAAATGCACTCCTGATGATAAAGTTCCTATGATGGTAACTCAGGGAGTCATAGAGAAGAAAATAAATACTGATTTACTACCTGACTTCTTTGAATTAAATGATCAAATGCAAGAATGTTGCAGGTTAAAGGAACCAGATCCTCTAATAGATAGAAAATGTGAATTATTTAATGAACAATTCCTGAAAGATGAAGATGAAGAAGACTTTGGAGTTGTTGTGCATAATCGGATGTCACTCCAGAAATATTTTGAAAATGAAACAGGGGAGTGTCCTCATCAAGTGAAAGTTGTTTCTCCATTACAGTCAAATGATTTAGAAATGATAAATTTCTGTATATTAGGTTGTGATAATAAAGATACTTATTTAGATGTTGATGTGCAGGAAATTGAAGAAAATATTGAGAAGTTTCCTGAACTGGAGGATAAACTGAACATCCAGAATGAAGGGATAAGGCTAGATAAAGATGAAGAATTAATACATCAAAGGTCATACATCCTTCAATTTGAAGAGAGACCAGGCACTGAGCCAAGCAGTGAAAATATAATGACAAATGGAAGACCAACTGCCAAAGAAGAAGCATGTCCAGCAAAGCCAGAAATACACCAGGTTGTATTTCTCCTTTCCACAGTAAATGACGTTGAATACTATTTTAATTATGGAAATTCAGGAGATAAGACATGCATATGGATTAATCATGAACATGATGAGCTTCCTCAGTTGCTGATCATCAAGAGTTGTTCTGTGGAATACAGTGAATTCAGAATACCAGAATATTCTTCAGAATATAAAGATATATTTGCTAGATTGAGAACCATAACTAATACCCTGATGCTCCTGCACAATCAAAAGAAGTATGCAAATACAGGTGTCCTTAGGTCTTTTTCTGGTTTTTGTTTGCCTAGTAGTGGTTTGTATATAATTTTGTAGGTTAGTTGTTTGTACAGTCTTCTTGTTTTGCTTTCTTGTTCTGTTCCTGTTGTTTCCTTTTTATAGGTTAGTTGTTTGTATAGTGTTGCTTCTGTTTTGTGTTGTTTTGGTTGAGTTTTGTTTTGGTAAGTCAGGATGATGCACTTCGTCACTTAAGAAAATAACTAAATTGTTAGGATTCAAGTGATGAGATCAGATTTAGATATAGATTGTAATTCATTCTGATAAATACTCATGATCAGGTTTATGATGTCTTTTCATCAAGGTGCCTTTTCTTGTCCAAAGTGAATCAAACACAATGAAACACCTAACAGCCTTGGGCTTGTTGAAGATATGAGTATAGGTGTTAAGTGAAAAATCTAAAGGGACTCCCTTGCTACCAATACAATCTCCAACCTAAAGCTGCAAGTGACTACCCCTTGTATAAATGAGCTGACATGATGATATCAAATATAAGTATATAAATAGAAAATATATAAACAATAAACTTAGGCCATCTAAGTAACTCTACCGGGGCTATGGACGCCTGCTGGCAGTGGGGCTCTACTTAGGGAGATTGTATAGATAACTTTGCCGGGGCTATAGACGCCTGCTGGCAGCAAGGCTCTATCCAGGTTGGCTATGAGGGATGATCTCCAACTATGTAGTTTAACACCAGTTACTTATGTTTTCAACTTACTTTCAAGATGAGGATAATTAATCATATGCACACACCTGATCCTTTGTTAGCTTTATCACCATAATGAAATTTTATCATTCAAAGATCATGATGATTTTACTTAGACAGAATTAGAACACTATAGATGAATATGATCATATCACTTGAACTATTTGAATTTTGTTGTTTTCTTTGGTGGCAAGTTGTTGTGTGGTTACACAACACGCCCCATTTTAACTTGGCAAAACAGGGACCCAACTTTTGGCTTGGCTTGTGTTGTCTGCTTTCTGGCAGTTTGGTAAAAATAGGTCAGGTGCATCATCATCATGAAGGTCAAGATGAGGTTTGCCTTTTACATCACTTGAAAATTCGTCCATATGAGGGAGTTGTGAACAGTCAAAGTTTTGGTCAAACCTGATAATTGCTGATGAACATCATCATCATGATATTTGAAAAGCTCCCCGATAGTATCCTGAGGTCGAAATATCCGGACGTCAAGTTTAAGTCGTAGTAAGCTTTTCCCGTCGAGCGGTCTTTTGTATCGCCAAAGGTCATCATCATGATCTTACTCTATCACCTGATAAAAATCATGCAGTCCCGAAACATCCGGACGTCAATCTTAAGTGATACAAGCAACCTTGGGCACATCGCGAGCAGCATGATATTCTAACATCACCCGATATTATAATATCATGCTGATGATCATCATCACCTTGCTTAAGAAATCTGCCATCTGCATAATTTGCATGCGCACGACAAAGTCCTGGTGATCATCATCATCATATTCTTTCAAGGCAGGATCACATTTCGTAATATCCTCCTAATCTCTTTTGCGTGATCATGATGATCACCTCATCTTTCAAAGGGGAGGGTGATATTTCATTCCTAAGTCATGTTGAACAAGATCATCATGATCTTGTTCGTCTACCCGACATTTCGCAATATCCTCCTGCCGAGAAGTATAAACTTTTGCGGATATGATGATGACGATGACGTCACCATCACCTTTCTCCTTCGGCAGGATATTTTCCAGGGCATGATCCTGTTCGCCAATATGATGATGACGATGACGTCATGTTCGAAGATTAACAAGGGCCCCTGATATCCTGATGACGTCATCTGGACGTTCAGCAGGATCATATTTTAAATCACCTAGTGCGGATATGATGATGATGATGTTCATCATCCTGATGTTTTGAGAGGATCACTTTCTCCGCAAAGGGGTCATACTGCATTCATGACCCGATCATCTTCCTTAGAGGTGACCCGATATTCCATTTATCTCCTGATCTTAACGAAGCATGACGGTGACGTCATCCCTTTGCATTTTATTGAAGCCCAAATATCAGGATGACGTCATCATGATATTCCTTTCCTCAGCGGCAGGATCATTTTCCAAGTCCTCCTGTTTGTCTTCATGATGATGATGATGATGATGTCTTTCTTTCCCCAATATGCAGAAACGAAACATCCTGATGTGCTTTTCATCATAGCATTCAGAAAGGAGGAGCATCATAATTCATGATATCCTGCAGCTGGATAGAAGACGTAAGGTTGGTCATCATCATGATTTTCGGCGTAAGTATAACTGTTGCCGTCGGCCAAGTCTAATATTGTCAACCTGATCATATGTGGTCACACCGATGCGAACATAATGATGATGACCCGAAACATACAAGCAGAGCATGCAAAGCCGGATTCGAAGGATGGTTGAAGGGCGATTATTCCCTTGTATATTTTGAGATCATCATGATCATATTTTGAACCCGATATACAAGAAAATGGGCAAAAACATGAAGCGATGGAAATTTGGAGACCGATTGCCTGTAGCTGCACATTTTTGGGGGCTTGTTTAATAAAACGTTTTACTTCCTGTTGTTTATCCGCATGATGATGAACTTAATGTTTGTCTGTTTATTTGCAGGAAGTCATGATGCTGCTGCTGAAGCTGAGCATTGAAGTCATGATGCTGTTAGAGCTGCTGCTGAAGCTGAGCATTACAAAGTTGCGCATGGAGGCAACGTGAGCCAGAAATGAGGAGGATATTGTCAAATATGCTGTTCGCTAGCTGGAGACCGAATCAAGTTGAAGATGCTGGAATATTCCGTGCCAGCTGTGCATTTGCCAACTGACGAAACATGTGCTTTTCATCTGGACCGTTGTTTGTTATGAGAGGATCCTGATCCTTGGATCGTTGTAACCGTTTTTTGGCAGTTGTTCTATATAAGAGCCAGAGCTTGTCAAAAAAAAGGGAGGAATACATTAGAATACACAGACGCATCTGGCGCAAAAAGCTAATTACTGTAGAATCAATTAGGAGATCGGATTACTGAGACTAATGAAGATAGAATTGTTGAAATGTCAAGGTTCTTTCTTCAGATCACTGTAAATGTACCTGTTCTTGAGCATACTAAATGGATATGAAGTTTCAGATTACATCCTAATTGTAAATTTTACGTAATCTTTCTGTTGATTTCTGGATATGTACTGGTGAATGCTGTGTTCACCTGGAAGCGCTTTCATTTCATTACATGTTGTTGTCAACTTTTCCTTTGAAGATTTGCACTAGATCATGCGGATTTGTGGAATGTCCTGGTGAAGTATGATTTCTAGTTTTCCTTCTTTTCATTGCATGTATGGGAGCTTGTATGTGGATCAGTGATCTAAGTCCAGTAGTTTTGGGAATCTCATTGTTTAACCCTTTTCCTTTTTTTAATTTCATTAATTCATCACCATAACTACAAATCATGATAAATAACAAGCAGAAACAGTGAAATATGCTGAAATCCCGTAGGTAACTGAAGATCATTAGCATATTTGAGTTAAGTGCATGTATTATTGAAAATATCATGCAAAGAATCATAAATAATGGTAGAAATCATGCAAATATCAGCCTGTAGGCACGTTATTTGACTAAATTTACAGTGCAGAGGTAGAATTGTTGGAGACTTATGCAGAGCAAACATCCAGAGCAGAATATTTGAGGATAATGATGATGAACTGTGCAGAAACACGTAAGGCCCCTGAATGGAAAACAGCAACACACATCAACCACTGAGTAACGTCAGTAGATTAAGACCTAATCAACGGAGACTTGGGATCATGAATTCTTTGAATTCATCGTATCTTTCAAGATGAGTAAAGGTTGTTGTGTAACTTTTATTCTATGTTTGCGAATGACTAACATCATGACCAACAAATATGAGGGATATTAAGAAATATCTAGATACTCAACAATACGAATATCCCCCCATTCTAGAAAGTGAGGATGACGTCAGAATCTTTTATAGGATTTCAAATTGGTTGAGGAGATGACATCATTGTCATATTAATGAAGATCAGGGATGTTAAGAAATATGACCCTCTTGGATCTGGGTCATGATGACATCATCATCATATTGGGTCCTTTTATAAAGTAGAACAAGATGATGTCATCATCATGTTACCGAAAGTCAGGGATATTAAGAAATATGACAGATATTTGAAAGATGACCCTTCGGGAATATGCATTGGTACTTGATGGGGAAATGTTCTCTCACATTTAAATTTGACGTTTTCATATTAAAGGATATGTGGATATTAGGTTCTCTTCGTTAAAACAAAAAGCAAGGAACAAGCAGAAGCAAAAAAGTTGGGTCCCTATTTTGCTGAGGCAAAATGGGGTGTGTTGTGCAATCACACAACATATACCTTCACTAATATTGTGCAGAAAGAAGCAATAAAAAAGCTCTGGAACATTGCATGTGGTAGAGAAGAGACTGTTTAGGGAGATTTCTTCCAAATGAGGAAAATAGTTCAGAAAAAAGTGATGAAGTTGAGATATCTACCACAATAGAAGACATTGCAGACTTGGATGATATAGCAACTTGGCATCAGGAGATAATGGTTGAAGAAGCAGTGGAGAATCCTTCCAAACAAGTTACTTTTGAGTTTCCTATCAGCGATTAGGAATGAGCTACCACCATGAAGAACATCCCTTCTTCAGCTCTAACAAACTTTCATGGTTTGATTACAAAGGACCTAGACACATTCTTTTTTGAGTTAAATATCCTTTGTTGAAGCTACAATTATACCACAGGTGCACATAGATTAAATCTCTTCCCAACCATCCTCAAAGATTTTTCTTTGAGGTGGTTTATGGAATTGGGCAGAGATGCAGTGGTAGATTGGAGAACTATGAGGGATAAGTTCCTATAAAAATACTAGGATTACTAACATAGTAGAGACATGTAAGGAGATGACATGTTTATAATGTCACAAAAGGAGGATGAACCCCTTGAAGATTGTGTAGAGAGGTTCTTATTTTGCCTCCAAAAGTCATGCCAAAATAGACTCTCTCCAGAGTCATTGAAGTTAGTATTTTTGAGAGGAGTGAATGAAGATTGCATAGACACCTTGGACCTAATAGAAGCAAGAGACATTTCTAAACTACCATTTGATGAAATTTACCAGATATGCAGAAACTACTCATGATCAACCATGAAAAAGACCCGCAGCCTCAGAGCTTTGTCCACCATATAGACTGTACCAGGTGTCTTCCGAGTAGAACTTAGCAAACTGCTATAGGACATGAAGTAAGACATTATAAATCATCTAGAAACTCAGTTGGATACCACACATGTGAAGAAAAAGAAAGAAGAAGAAAAATAAGCATTGGAAAAATACTACCCCCATTGCAAACAGAAGAAAGCTAGTTGTAAATGCAAGAGGTTAGCCACCATTAAAAAAGACAAGAAAGAGAGGCCATATTTCCAAACCCTAGAAGATGAAGAAGGTTAGGTATTTTAATTGGCCTAGTGCAAGCCATGGAAATATAGACAAGGTATTACTCAAGACCCTTTATCTTATAATATCTTCATTTCTAGGTTCTTCCTCAAATACTCCTAATTGGTATAATGCACCGTGGAATAACATGCCATCTCAACTTGTTGGCAAGAGACACTGTGTGGCCTTATGAGTGTTTTCATTGATGGCAACAAAGTCCATCCCACACATCTGCAGGACATGGTGTACCTTTACCAGAAGTCAAATTGAAGATGTGTTGTGGTCTGATAAGCAAGAATAGAGTAGGCAGCAAGGTCTGATAGTCAGGTCTGGATCTCTCAGATGAAGTATCAGGTCCGGATCTCTCAGATGAAGTATCTCAATAAAGTGTAGGTTTGGGGAAGTCAAGAGGAGTACCTTGACTAATTGATTTGAAGGATTTAACCTCTGGTGATGGAAGAGTGAGGAGATATGAGCACTTGAGTGTTGGGCTCCTATTTGGCAGAGTTGACAGAGGAAGAACTGACTGGCAGAGCATCAGACCTTAATCTGAATGAGATGTTGATGGTGATCAAACTTCCTAAAGTATCACTCATGAATGGTAGACAAAATTGATGACTTCTATAAGCATCTCCTTGATATGCATCACTTGGTAAGCAAGGATTAGCCGACAAATCAGAGTTTAGGAAAATATTGACTATTCCGGATGCTGACTAGAAAGGTGTCGAAATCATTTGTGCAGATATATATACCAGATGGATTTAGATGTGAAGGTGTGATTTGTATTTGGTGTAGTGTGAAGAAAAGCATAAGAGTAGTGTGAAGACAGTAAGACAGGTCTGGAATGTGACAGGACAGCAACACCAAAGAAGAGGCAGAATAAAGTGCAGCAGATTAGTGTATTGAACTTAATAGGAACTGAACTTTAGCATGTGTGGATGCTCCTCATCAGTTCAAGTATTTTTCTTTTAGTATAGACTATAAGTCTCTTGTAGGCAGTGAGCCTCTTGTGAGCAGTGTGCTCAGGCAGTGAGCCCTAATTGGCAAGTGCCATTTTGTTCTATCTTATTCTTCTAACAGAGAATACAATCTTGGGTTCATCACCCCGTGATTTTTCCCTTAACAAGGTTTTCCACGTCAAAATCATTGTGTCATGTGTATTGATGTTATGTCCATTTCATAGTTATGTTTGCTTATTTGACTTGATGCTACATTAATTATTAAGGAAGATCAGAAAGCTGAAATAATTAAGATAACTGATTCACCCCCCCCCCTCAGTTATCAACAATTGGTGTTAGAGCCAAGTTCCTCCAAACAAATCCTAACATCTTGAGGAAGATCTAGGAATCTCAATGGATATGTATGGTATGAGGGAACAATTCAGTCTGCCCTAGATGATGTTGAGCAATCTCATTCCAAAGTCAACAACTTGAAGGAGAGACTCAAACAGGCTGATGATTTCATAAATGAGCTAAAAGAGAAATTGAGTATCTCTATGAAAAAGACAAAGGAACTACTTTAGCAATTGGCAAGTCAAAGTGAAACCAATGATATAAATGAAGATCTAAAGGAGAAAACCAAGTTATGTGAAAAGTTATCAAAAGAGGTCATTACGGTAAGACATGAAATGGAATCAGGAGTTATGAAATTCACCCAAGAAATTGAAGAGAAAAGAAAAACTAAAGATGATCTAAGACAATCTCTCAAGGAGAAGTCAAAAGACTGCCGCAAAATGGATAGAATAATCAGACATCTAGAATCTGATCTTGAAGAAGCTAAAGATAATGAAGAACAACTTGAGAATCAAATTGACATTCTTAAAAGGGATCTTCAAACAACAAATGAATACAAAGAGAAATTCAAGATAAGCTCTGCTCAACTTGAAGTTCTTCTTCAAAGCCAAAAGAGGGTAGATGACAAGCAAGGCTTGGGGTATGAAAAAGGTGAAAGCTCTGGATCCAGTTAGAAGAGCTTTAGATTAGAAAATCCAAGAAACAGGCCTAGAAGACCTCCGGTTAGGCAACCAAATGCTCAAAGAGATCCATCTTTCAATGGATACTGCCACAACTGCAATAACTTTGGTCATAAAGCAAATCAATGCAGAAGAAGAATGAATCAGACTAATACATCCTTCTCCGGACAGTGCTTCAATTGTAAAAAATATGGTCACAAATCCCATGAGTGTAGAAACATGCAAATGAACAATTCATTCAATGGTAGATGCTTTGCATGCAATAGAATGGGACATATGGCTAATCAGTGTAGATCAAGAGGATATCAGTCAAATATGCAAAGAAATGTTGTTTGCTACAATTGCAATAGATCCGGCCATATTACCAAAATTTGTAGAAGTAAGAATCAAAACAAAAGGGGTCTGGAATAGCATAATCATAACATAAACAAAGGAAAAGGAAAAGTGAACACAGATGAAATTCAAAGGGAGATGAATAAGATTTGGGTGAAGAGAAGCATAGAGAATGTTGGGGATGGATCTGCACTAGAATCTGGTGTTGATAATCCTTCCATAAATTAAATAGATGAGTTCTGGCTTAGGGGGAGTCATTAAGAAAAACAAATTCCCCCAACCAGTCAATTGGTGCCTGAAATTGGCACATGGAAGTTAGGGATTAAAAGACTCTCAGAGAAACATCTAAAGTAGGTTTGGTAAAAATATAAAAGATCTGCAAGAAGGTTTGAAGAGTCTAATCTTCCAAGACAAATCTAGTTTGACTATCATTCGGTAAAAATAGGATTCTCGCAGTTAGATCTGGCTTGATTCAAAATTGTGGAATCTTGATCTGTGGATAGATCAAATGATTAGGGAAAGGAAGATAGATTGTCGCTATTCACCAAGAATAACTCTAAGTGTATCTCAGTGATCCAGAAAATATCTATCTCAGAATAAGAAGAACCAGGCAACCAGAATGACTTAAGTTGCGCATTTATTGCAGTATGGAATTAGGGCTTTCTCAAAAATAAAAGGGTTCATTCGCTCCTCATTTGCACATTTGCATTCAAGAAGAAAAGAAAAAGAGCTCTGCAACAAATTGTTTCAATTTTCTCAAAGATCAACCATTGAAATCAATTCATCCAGCAAATCAATCTGGCTCACTCAGCGAACCCTAGAAGTGTAAAAGGTATTTTCCATTGTTGAATATCTCTCTGTAAATCTTTGAAGATGGCTACTCCAAATATTGTAAAGATTTCTGATAGGCCTCACCCCAAATTTAAGAAACATCCCTACAAGTCTTTAGAAGTTGATCCCCTAGGTGCTTTTTCTAGCATCCCACATGGAATTCTACATGTAGAAGATGTTAGGGTTTACATTCACGCAAACATTGAAGAATTTGGTGAATCCAAGCTGATGGATATCTACCACAAGGAACTGATAGATGATTCATTTGATCTCAAACCCCAATACAAGGCCATCTGGGATAAACATTTTAGTCAGTGCATCCATTTCCCCTACTTTACTGAAGATGAATGGGTCTGGTATGTCTTGAGAAGAATGCATGACAACTTCATATGGTTGAACAAGCCATTTAAAATCACTAAGGATGCCATTAGGGCAGTAACTGGATTACACTCAACCGGTGGGATACCTACTCTCAAATCAGTCAAAAACCAAACTGTGACTAAGGCTACCGGATCTAAATTTGATAAAAGAGAAATGACAGTTGAGGATATCACAGGTCCAGACATCAAGTTTGCCTCCATGATTATTGGCTACAAGATATACCACTCCAACAAAGAAAATTCTATATCTGGAACAGCAATATACACTACTTATGAAATGTTGAGAAAGAATGTAGATTATGATCTTTGTGAACTCCTTCTGAGCCAACTGATGGAAAACCTACAAAAGATCAAGAAGGACAAGAAAAACTCTTTCAAGTATGGTGGGTTGATATTATGTTTATTCTTCTACTTTATGAATGAACTGCCCAGATCTAGTGGTTGGGTATGGCAAAATGACAGACCTGTTGCAATTCAAATTAGAGATTACTTGCATGGGCTTGGTGATGCCAAGGCACAAAACACAACACTGTGGGGTTATTTCAAAAACTTCCAAAGCATGATGTAGGCTAGAGAAAGAATTCCCTGATCTCTAGTTGAAAAATACAAGGATACAGTGTGCTCTATGGTAGACACTGATCAATGTTTGATGGAGGCAGTAGAACCAAGAATAGTATGGATCATGCCAATGGGGTATGAGGTTGATGAGAAGATCCTAGAACTACATATCCAACATCTGTTGAGCCAGCCCAAAGATCCTAAGGCGGAAAGGTTTGGAACTTACCAAGAACTAAGTGTAAAAGTTCATGTTGAACTAAGACAGCTTGAGATCAAGAGAAAGGTAAGGAGGGAAGTAGAAGATTTTGCCAAGAGGCATGGAATTTCAAAGGAGGCACTTGATGCAAACAAAGAAAAGATGGAAAGGGAAGAAAAAGAAAAGGAAGAGGCAAAAAAAGAAAGTGCTCCGGTAAAAGCCCCCTCCTGGACCAGATCCTCTAAGAGCTCTGCATCTGCCACTGCTAAGAGCTCAAAGGCATCAAAACTGGAAGCAAAATCATCTGGTAAAGGAGAAAAGAGAACAAAGACAAAGGCAACAAGGTCTTATATCAGCCAAAACGATGAAGAAGAGACAAAATCTAATGAAGAGATCAAGAAGATGAAGAAGAAGAAGAAAGTATCCAGAGAATCCACTACCGGTCTAGACAAGGAAGAAGAAAAGACATATAAATGTGTTGAGAAGCCTAATCTTGATGATGTCATCAAGGCAATTACTATGGATGGAAACCTAAAACCAATAATAGAATTCTATGATAAATGCAGTCAAGCTAACCAGAAGATCCTACAGGATGCCACAATTAAGTATCTGAATATCTACAACAAAGCTTTCATTGAGATCATATCTCTAATTCCTAAAATCCTTGAGAATGAGCTTGAAATGAGAAAGAATAATGCCAAAGAAAAGGATATGGAGATTCGGGAACAGATAGCCATTCAACTCTATCCCTCCATCACTCCTAAGCAGAAGAATATGATCTTCAAAGATTGTAAGGATGAGTTCCGAAGCAAAGCTAGAATGAATCATCTTATGCTTGGAGAAACTGACAAGGTAGCAAAAGAAATAGAAGACATCCTCTGAAATGCATACAAAAGATTCAACATTCCTATTATAGAGGACTTAGATGATCCCTCAGCTACAGATGTTGAAAAAGAACCTACTGAGACAGTGGCAGAAGAGGTAAAGGAGACAGGTGAAGAAAAAGATAAGGACTTAGAATCCTCTACTCCAGAAGAGGAGGTCCATGAACAAGCAAACATCACTCCTCCAGTTCCCTACAGACTCCGGATCCAAAGAAGAAGAAAGAGTAGAAGAGAAGGTCAGTCAAGAAGCAGAGAAGAAGGAAAAAGAAGATGATAGTAGTAAGGCTACAGATGGAGAGAAAACTCCAACAGAGAAGGCCACAGATGACAATGGTAAGGTTACAAAAGGGGAGAAGACCCTATCACTGGCAAGAGACATAGAAGAAGTAGTCAAGGAATTCCTAACCAAGGAGATGATGGAATTTGATGAACCATAACTTCTTCAAGGATCGTTCAATTTTGACTCCCTCTCCCTGGTTCAAACCATGAAGTTAGCATCCTTTACTTTAGCTAAGGCAAAAGAAAAACTTCTGAAGTCTCACATGGAGGACTGCAAGCTCATAGAAATTGCATCTGGTGTACTAGAGAAGATCATGCCATATTTTTAGAAGGATCCCTCAGGCTCTTCATCCGATAATCTCAAATCTCTAGTTCATAGTGTTAGCACACATTTTGATTCCTTAGAGAAGTCAGCAGAAGATAAGGTTTGGAAGGAGTTTTTGGTAAAAGGATTATCAGAGGTACAAGGGTTAATAACCAATGATAGGAGAGTTATGGATATCAGGATAAAGAGCTTAGAAAATGCTCTCAAAGATGGTGGAGATATTTACAAATTTTGTTTATCCTGGACTAAAGTGACCAAGGACATTGAGAAGAAAGTAAAAGAGCAAGAGGATAAACTGTTAAGTTTATCTCAAAATTTTGATCCTCTATCCTCCTCCATAGTAAATCAAGAGTGTCAGACTATTGCAGTCATAAATCAAATAAAGACACTTGAGAAAGAGAAGAAAAATAGAATAAACAGGTTGAGTGAACTTAGAGGGATCATTATCCCTAAGTTAGAGGCCATGCATGAGGCCCTAACTAATGCACAGGCCACAACATAGACAAATGATCCAACAGATCTTAAGAAAGCAGAAGCTTTTGCATTTCTGTTGAGTAGTCACATCTCAATTTTAGACAAGATGAAGCAGAGTTGGGAAACAGAAGTTGTACAATTGAAAAATACTTTTGTAGATGTACTCCAATATATGTAAGTATACCATATATATTCACTTATGCCGCTAAACATAGTTAGATTTTTTGATTTTTGGTGTGCAAATCCTACCCTTTGCCATTGATGTCAAAGGGGGAGTGAGGAATAGTGAAAAATGTGGAATCTAGCTAAGGGGGAGCTCCAAAAGAGTGTACATTAGAATAGAGCATCAGCCAAGGGGGAGCACAGTATGACAGTCATTTTTCACTAAGTGTTGCCGTCAATGCCAAAGGGGGAGATTGTTGGCAAGAGACACTATGTGGCCTTATGAATGTTGTCATTGATGGAAACAAAGTCCATCCCACACATCCGCAGGACATGGTGTGCCTTTACCGGAAGTCAGATTGAAGATGTGCTATGGTCTGGTAAGCAAGAATAGAGCGGCAGCAAGGTCCAATAGTCAGGTCCGGATCTCTCAGATGAAGTATCTCAATAAAGTGCAGGTTTGGGGAAGTCAAGAGGAGTACCTTGACTAATATATTCCAAGGATTTAACCTCTAGTGATGGAAGAGTGAGGAGATATAAGCACTTTAGTGTTGGGCTCTTGTTTGGCAGAGTTGACAGAGGAAGAACTGACCGGCAGAGCATCAGACCTTAATCCGGATGAGATGTTGATGGTGATCAAACTTCCTGAAGTATCACTCATGAATGGTAGACAAAATTGATGACTTTTATAAGCAACTCCTTGATATGCATCACTTGGTAAGCAAGGATTCAGCCGATAGATCAGAGTTTAGGAAAATATTGACTATTTCGAATGCCGACTAGAAAGGTGTTGAAATCATTTGTGCAGATATATATACCAGATGGATTTAGATGTGAAGGTGTGATTTGTATTTGGTGTAGTGTGAAGAAAAGCAGAAGAGTAGTGTGAAGATAGTTAGACAGGTCCAGAATGTGACAGGACAGCAGCACCAAAGAAGAGGCAGAATGAAGTGTAGCAGATCAGTGTATTGAACTTAATAGGAACTGAACTTTAGCATGTGTAGATGCTCCTCATCAGTTCAAGTATTTTTCTTTTATTATAGACTATAAGTCTCTTGTAGGTAGTGAGCCTCTTGTGAGCAGTGTGCTCGGGTAGTGAGCCCCAATTAGCAAGTGCCATTTTGTTCTATCTTATTCTTTGAACAGAGAATACAATCTTGGGTTAATCACCCTATGGTTTTTCCCTTAACAGGGTTTTCCACATCAAAATCATTGTGTCATTTGTATTGATGTTATCTCCATTTCATAGTTATGTTTGCTTATTTGACTTGATGCTGCATTAATTATTAAGGAAGATCAGAAAGTTGAAATAATTAAGATAACTAATTTACCCCCCCTCTCAGTTATCAACACAACCTTGGTCAAACATGTCACCACCTAGCTAGAACCCATAATAGGGGACATGGCCACAACAACCATATCACCCTTAAACACATGGCCAGTAATGGAAGACACACCAAAACCCATGGCCACAACAATGGAAAGGAAATTGGCCTTAGAAAAATCCCAACATTGGCTACCTGTAACCACAACAAGCTTTGCCTCAACAACCAACCTTCATGCCAAATATTTTTGCATCTACTCCTTCATTGTCAAGAACAACCCAATTGTCTGCTCAACTTGCACCAAATCCTAACAAGTCTGTCCAACAAGCTTATGCTAATGAATCTATCCAATACTTTACTTATGCGGTCAAAGTTAGTGATGTTCAATTACATCCAGGAAAAATCCTCTTTGGACCAACCTCTCCACTCATCACAGAACTTCCAGATGAGGAAAATTCCAGCAATGCTAATCTCCATTTTAATAATTAGAATGATCACCCTGAGTAAGTTACATCACAAGCAAAGACTAAGACCAAAGAACCCCCATTCCCTAAGAGACTGAACATGCAAAAGTAGGAACCTGAGACTGAATTTGATTTCCTTGGCCAACTAAAAAATCTCTGTGTTAAAATTCCCATGTTTCAAGCTATTAAGGATGTTCCCATTTGTACCAAAAATGTAAGGGAACTGTGCTCGAAGAAGCCAAGCAGAAGGTGTAAGGACCCACAAACTATTCATATAATTGGGCAGCTTGTTGACATCATGTTGGGCAACAAAGTTGTTCCAAAATACGCAGACCTTGGTAGCCTCATTATGGATGAACACATCAATGGCACCCTTATAAAGAACACTTTGATTGACCTAGGTATTACCATCAATGTCATGATCAAAGAAACCATGAAAACCCTATAGTTGTTGGACTTAAGACCAACACCTATAGTGCTACAACTAGTAGATAGATCAGTAGTTAAACCTAATGGTGTCATTGAAGACTTGGTCATTATGCTTGACTCTTGGGAATACCCTGCTAAGTTTATGGTCTTGTGGCCAAAGGCTAACCTAGGAGGATATCCACTCATCTTAGGATGACCATGGTTAGCAATTGTTGATGCTTTCATTGGCTCCAGGTTGGGTAATAGGATAATTTCCAACAAAAATATTATAAAGAAGTTAGTTTTGTACCCTCTAGCCCAACCCTTTTTCTAAATTCAAACAAACTATGTGGCTGGACCCTAAAGACAATGATCAGTATTCTATCTAAATATTAATGACTATAGGATGAATCCCTCTAATAGATACTGAGGATGAGGATAGTATGATTACAAACATAATGCATAAAAATCATGGAGTGGATCCTATGTTAGATAACCGGTTGACCTATGTATTGTTCCCCTTACATAATATATTCCCTGCAAAGCACTTGTCCAACTATGAATATAACATCAGGGTGTTCCACCACTTACTGCCCCATAGTTTTTAGGTCTCAACACTTCATGTTCCAGTGTATACTCCATGTAATCCCTGACAAAACAAGTTGCAATTTCTCATGACAGAACATTGAACATTAATAACCAACTAACCATGCAGCAACAAGATGAGCTAATTACTATGTTGCAAGCTCACAAAACAACCTTTGCATGGGACCACCATAACATGAAAGGATTAGATCCAAACCTATGTATACACTATATCTACATCAAGGACGATTGTAAGCATGTAAGACAACCTTAAAGGAGAATAAATCTTGTAGTCCATAACATTGTTAAAGAGGAATTAAAAAAATTACTAGGTGTTGGTTTCATATACCCCATATCAGACAGTCAATGGGTCTCTCCTTTGGTAATAGTGCCAAAGAAAGGAGGAAAATGACATGTTTGTATTGACTACAGAGAACTTAATGCTACCACACACAAGGATCATTTCCCTTTACCTTTTATTGACCACATTCTAGAATCCTTAGCAAGATAGAAATACTTTTCCTTTTTGGATGGATTTAGTAGATATAACCAAATCGAAATTACTCTCAAAGACTAGGACAAAATGACATTTACCTGTCCCTAGGGCACATATGCTTATGCAGTTCTACCTTTTGGCTCATGTAATGCTCCTTCCACTTTCCAAAGGGAAGTGTGATCCCATAGAGATTTAGAATAATTACGATGGTATTTGTTTAGGTGACTATATTCTAGTTTTTCAGTATTTTTTTATAGTTTTGTCTACATCATAGTAATTCAGAGGCCTTCAAACTAGAATTTGGGGTCAAGACTTTCATCGGTTTCTTTGAGTGGTAGCCATAGGTAGGGCTCAATGCAACTCAATCTAGCTCTTTAGGAGATCTTTCCAATGAGTCTGAAATGTCTAGATTTCAACTACCTGGCTAGAAGTTATGACCCTGCCTAGTGGGGTCCAAAATTTAGTAGTTTTTTTAAATTTTGAAAATTTGAATTTAGTAGTTTTGTCACCTTCCAACTATCCATTTCAAATTCTATGGATAAGGTGACCTTTCACATTCTTTCTCATTGTATATATCCAACTTTTGATGCAATAAGAAATCCTCTTTGGTTGCCTGTAATTTTTTACAAGTTCTGCACATTAAGCATTTTGTTTATTTTCACAATACCACAGGCTCAGCGCTAGGTATTGTTATCTGAATTCTCCATTAAAATTTAGATTAGTGGTATCAAATCAGTTTGCTCCTGTATGTCACATCGTACATGGTCTAGTTATGCAAGGTTGGGATTGCAGACAAGAGACCCATCAGATTACCTAACCTTGAGATGCACACAACCGAAGATGGGAGAACAAGGAGATGGATCCGATCCTTTCAAGGAGCTAGTACAAGAAGCTTTGGCAAAGAAATGTGAGGATATGATGAATGAATTCTCTCAAATTCTCGAATGAAATCATCAACCAGAAGGTGCATCTGGAGCACCATTTCATGGTCACACCCCATTCAAGGTACAAGTAAATTTTGACATTCCAAATTTTGAAGGAAAAATTAATGCAGATGCTGTTGATGATTGGCTATCAAAATTAGAGAAATATTTTTCAGTAAACCACTTCACAGATGTTGAAAAAATAACTTTTGCACTCCTCAAAGCTAAGAAACATGTCAAACAATCTTCGAAGAATAGACTACTAGCCAAGGATGATGACCTTGACAGCCAAGGATTTGAAACGTTGGAGGATGGCAATCCCACATGGGGAGAATTTGTGGAATACATTAAGGAGGAATACTACCCTAAAAATTCATATGAAGAGAAGTACATACAGTGGAAATTACTTCGACAAAAGAAGGACCAATCTGTTCAAGATTATACAAATACATTTCATGCACTTTCTACAAAATTGGGAATCCGTGACACAGAAAAACATCAGGTATTAAAGTATCACAGTGGGCTTCATTGGTATATCCAAATAGAAATGGATTTCTTACATATTGAGACCTTGGGTACCACCTTCAAATATGCAGTAAAGATAGAGGAGAAATTTAAATAAAAGGGAAAGAAGGATATCCCTCAAACAACAAATTCAAGGGTGAAGGTGGTAACAAATTTGGTGGGAAACAAACAACCAAGGACTTCTCCTCACAAACCTCATCAACAACAAATAAGGGTAAGCAAAAGATGTGGTGTCAATTCCATAAGAGCCCTAGTCATAACACTAAAGATTGTTGTGCCATGAAGACTTTGTTGGTAGAAATCTGTCAAGGAGAGATGGAATAGGAATCGCTGCCTACAAATCTTTGTGAACAAAATGATGGTGAACAAATCATTGAGGCTGACCCACATGCCATAGTTGCCACTGCCAAAGTCATGCCCTGTGAAGATGATGAACGCTTGTTCCACTCACAGATATGGGTAAACAGAAAGGCTCTTCATTTCATTTTTGATAGTGGAAGCCAAAATAATTTGATCTCTGCTAAAATTGTGAAAAGATTGAATCTGCAGACAACACGACATCTATAGCCATATCATATGGGATGGGTAAGTCAGGGACAAGACATTCTAGTGAATATATAGTGCCACTTACCTTATTCTATCAATCCATTCAAAGATGAAGTAATATGTGATGTGGCACCTTTGGATGTATGTGATGTATTGTTGGGGCACCCATACATGTACAAGCACCATGGAGTCTATGAGTCAAGGCCATGTAGTGTTACCATCAAGTTGGGAGAAAAGAGGTATCAAATACCTGAGGTAAGTCCTACAGAACTAGTATCTTTGATTACTACAAAACAATGTAAGTGTTTGATTGCTCACACTGGAAAATTTGTCCTACTAATGGTCCGACCTGAGGAGACAAGGTCCATTGTGGCCAGCAGTCATACCAAAGTGTCCACTACCACAGCTGAATAGAAATAGATGGAGAAAATATTGTCAACATATCAGGATGTAATCAATTCAACAACATGGGTACCACTACACTGCCAAGTCAAGCATTGGATTGATCTAATTCCAAGGACACCATTACCAAATGGGCCATTGTACAGAAGGTCAGTTTTGGACAATGAAGAAATCAAGCAGTAGATTCAAGAGTTGATCAAGAAAGGACACATTTGCCCAAGTGCTTCACCATGTGGAAGTCCAATTATTTTGGCCAAAAAGAAGGATCGAACATGGAGACTTTGTATTAATTATCGAGTTCTCAACAAGATCACTATAAAGAATTGATATCCACTCCCTCGAATTGATGATTTGTTGGACCAACTCAGGGGGCAAAATTTTCAACAAAATTGACTTGAAATCTGGATATCACCAAGTCCCAGTTGAGCCATCATATGTGTGGAAGACTGCTTTCAAATCCAACAAATGGTTGTTTGAATGGCTAGTCACGCCTTTTGGCTTGACCAATGCCCCTGCCACATTCATGAGATTGATGGATGATGTCCTCAAACCATTCATTGGTTCTTTAATTGTCGTCTATTTAGATGACATACTCATCTTCAAAAAAACATAGGGTGACCATCCACAACATGTTCAACAAGTGCTTTCAACCTTGCAACAACACAAGCTATATGCTACCAAAGATAAGTGTTCTTTTGGTATGGAGAGTATTTAGTATTTGGGATACATTGTGGATAGAATGGGTGTTTGTGTGGACCCTGAAAAGATATAGGTTCTCAAGGATTGGCCATCTCCCAAAAGTCTCACAGAATTTCGTAGCTTCTTGGGTCTAGCCCATTTCTATCAGAGATTTGTACTTGATTTTTCACATTTGGCATGGCTTATGAATCAAGCACTGAGGGGAGGACCAAGGGAAAAATTTTGCTCAACAGAGGTACAACAGAAAGCATTCATGGAGTTGAAGAGGAGGCTATGTTCTACACCAGTACTAGCACTCCCAGATCTGCAGCAGTCTTTTCAAATTAAAATAAATGCTTCAGACTATGCACTAGGGGCAGTTCTCATGCAACACGGGCACCCAATTGCCTACCATAGTGAGACTTTCTCTGACATAGTGCGTAAGTACCCCACCTATGATAAGGAGTTGTATGCTATTGTGTAAGCCTGTAAACAATGGAAACACTACATTCTAGGGAAGGAGACTATCATTCACACAGATCATAAACCTCTACAATTTCTACAAACACAAGGAAAGCTACAAAATGATAGGCATCAAAGATGGTCTGCCTACTTGCAACAATGTCATCTCAATATCTGCCACAAGAAGGGAGCTACTAACAAAGTTGCAGACTATTTGAGTTGACCTCCGATCACAGTCGTGACAACAATATTGGATTCTTGTGGCCACCACACAACAGAATGGCCTCAGTTGTATGGCACAGATCCTAATTTTGCTAAGATCTACAACAATCTAGCAGAGGGAAAACAAGCCACTAATTTGTAGTTGAAGGATGGGATTCTCTGTCACATGGGACACATACGTGTTCCAACCAAGGAGCAACAAAAGATGATATGAGAGGCACACTAAAGCCATGTTGCAGGACACTTCAGGGTGGAGAAGACTATTTCTATACTTCAAAGGTATTTTTATTGACCCAAATTGAGACATGATGTCATTTAATACATCCGAGCTTGTACTGCTTGTGCCATTGCAAAGCTTGCCAATCATAAACAAGGATTGTATACACCTCTTGCAGTCCCTAACCAACCTTGGCATTTAGATTCAATGGATTTCATGTCTAGACTACCTTCTACTAGACGTGGGCATGATTGTGTATATGTGGTAGTAGACATGTTTTCAAAAATGGTTGTCATAGTGTCTTGCAAGAAAGGAGTCTCTGCAGAAGAAACTGCCAAGCTTTTCTTTGAAAATGTTTTGGTACACTTTGGATTCCTACAAACCATCATATTTGACAGGGATAGTAGATTTCTTAGCAATTTTTGGTTAGCACTTTGGGCCTTGATGGACACAAAGTTGACAAAATCCACTGCCTTCCATCCCCAAATAGATGGGTAGACTGAGGTGGTGAATCGAATGACCATTCACATTTTGTGGATGTACCATTCCAAACATCCTCAAACTTGGGATGAAATCTTACCATATGCACAACATAGTTACAATCGAGCACTACATGGTTCCACAGGGCACAGTCCATTTGAGGTATGTCTTGGCTACCAACCATTGGCTCTAATTGATGTAGCATTGCCAACCATGTTGAGTGACCCATCAACACATTCAGAAAAAGAGGTAGATAGGGAAACTAAGTTTGTGGAGAAGATACACCATATTCAGAAACAAGTCCATGAGATACTACAATATAGTAATAAAAAATACAAGGACATACATGATCAACATCGTACACCTCATCAGTTTAAGGTTGGGGACAAGGTTTGGCTTCATATTCAAAAAGAAAGACTTCAAGGGCCTCATAAGAAACTCCGTCCTATTTGATATGGTCCATACACCATCATCAAACAAGTTGGTGAAAATGCTTTTGAACTCAATCTGCCATCTTTTCTTGGACTACATCATGTTTTCAATGTTGAATTATTGCGGCCATATTTTCCACCATTGTTGGACACTTTAGATGTTGCAGAACATATAAGTTACTTAGAGTTGAATCCAGACACTACTGCCCCTTTGACATGTGATCAGATTACTAATGTTGTGGTGAAAACATTGAAGAAACAACAAATTCCTCTCTATCGGGTGGTACAGGTAGGACAACTTCCACATCAAGGAAAATGGTTCACTAAGGACCAGATTGAGAAGAAATTTCCTCATCTGCTACAATACACAGGTGCAATGGGACCCATTACCTCTCAAGGGGAAAGCAATGATCCCACAGAGATTCAGAAGCATTAGGATGGCATCTGTTCAGGCAACTATATTCTAGTTTTTCAGTATGTTTTTCCAGTTTTGTCTACATCCTAGTAATTGGCATTTTCAGAGGACTTCAAAGTGGAATTTGGGGTCAAGACTTTCATTTGTTGCTTTGAGTGGTAACCGCGGGCATGGATCGATGCAACTCAATCTAGCTCTTCAAGAGATCTTTCCAATGAGTCTGAAATGTCTAGATTTCAACTACCTGGCTAGAAGTTATGACCCTGCCTAGTGGGGTCCAAAATTTAGTAGTTTTTTGAAATTTTGAAAAATTTGAAAATTTGAATTTTAGTAGTTTTGTCACCTTGCAACTATCCATTTCAAATTCTATGGATAAGGTGACCTTTCACATTCTTGCTCATTGTATATATCCAACTTTTGATGCAATAAGAAATCCTCTTTGGTTGCCTGCAACTTTTTACAAGTTCTGCACATTGAGCATTTTGTTTATTTTCACAATACCACAGGCTCAACACTAGGTATTGTTATTTGAATTCTCCATTAAAATTTAGATCACAGTGCTATGCATCTTCTCTGATCTTACACATGACTTTTTAGAAGTCTATAAGGATGACTTCATAGCTCATGGTAATAGTTATATTGAAGCCTTATCTAATCTAGAAAAGGTCCCGCAATGGTGTCAAGACCATAACCTATCCCTCAATAATGAGAAATGCTACATGATGATGGAAGAAGGTATTGTTTTGGGGCACTATGTCTCATAGGCATGTATCGAGGTAGACCCAACCAAAATTGAAGTCATCACTACTCTACCAATACCACAGAAACAAAAAGATGTCTGAAGTTTCATTGGTCATGCAGGTTATTACCATAGATTCATAAAATATTTTAGCAAAATAGCTACACTTTTGTTTTTTTTACTTACCAAAAATGTTGACTTCAACTAGACACCTTAATGTTAAGAGGCCATCCAATCTTTAAAAGACTCCTTGACTATAACACCTATGTTAAGAGTACCAAACTGGACAATCCCTTTCCACATACATATTGATGCATTTGACTATGTTGTAGGGGATACTTAGGCCAAAAGGAAGGTTCAATAGAATATGCCATATATTTCATTAGTAAGAATCTTCAAGCAGCAAAATTGAACTACATTGTCACTAAGAAAGAACTCCTAGTTGTGGTTGTTATGGAGTAAAATGTGTACCCTAGCATTTTACACCTAGTTTAGCACCTGGGTGGAGCTAAAATGTTTACACTTGTTAATCAAGACCTATTTCAAGACCTTTTTAAACATTAAATGATTTAATCTTGATCTTGATAAATAAACTTGACAAAATAAAGTTAGGACCAGTCTAAGACCACTTAAAGGGACACTCCATGGAGTTTGTGGGGCTGAAGAACTAGGGCGCCCAAGCGCCTTGGTCCCGGGTGGGTCCTTTAGCCCCTCTCTTGTGGTGTTGGCTTAGGACACCTCTTGAACTTTAGTATGTCAGCCCCATTTGGTTTTATTCATTGTTGGTGAGTGAGAATGTATATAAAAGCAAGTTAGTTTATTCATTTAAACATCTCTAAGTTCTCTATGAAATCTTGATATACTTGCACTCTCTCTTCTTCTCTCTCATGCTTTCTATTCTTCTCTAAAGCTCTCTATGGTGGATTCTTGTTGTTGCACTAACTTCTTGCTTGTCTTGTGAAGATATTTCTACTTCTTTGGGCTACACCAACTTCTTGAGTCAAGTTGTGATGCTGTATCAAGCATGCTATGGTTTTCATGCTCATGGTGACTTCTTTCCTTCATGCTTTGTTCTAGCATTCCATTCTACTTCATATTTGTCTTTGCCCTCCTAAGGTACGCACTCTTTGAGATCGCATCATTGTTATTGTGGAGGTAGAAACAACATTCATGGAGCTTGACTTATGAAATCTCCTAAATAGCTCCCAACAATTTTCCTTCTTGTGTGTGTGTGCAAGTAGTGTAGGAGTTAAGGACAACACTGAGAGGGGGGGTGAATCAGTGTTGTGTAAATTCTTTAATCTTTTTCAAAATTTAACTTTCTGAGCACAAAGAATGAATGATACCTTTGATTTGTCAAATACATATGCACATGATTATGAATGCAGAAAGAGAATAAAACTTCATAAGTAAATTAAACACACACAAGGAAGATCAATATGAATCATAACATAAGATATGCACGAGTGGAAAACCCATCAGGGTAGAAAAACCACTCCAGAATTGCCTCACTGGCTTAACTGAAAAACATGCCTCACTGGCAATACAAATTGTCTCACTGACAAATATTAAGGTCACACTGACCTATAAGCCTCACTGGCTAATACAATGCCTCACTGGCAAACCAAATCACCAATAGAAGTTATAAACCAAATCAGAGGGATACTCTGTTTCCATTCAATACAAATATATATCTGTCAAATACCCATTCTATTCAATCTGACATCTCAACAATCCTTTATTCTGATCCAATCAACACTGCATTCTAACAACACTGCATATCAAATGTGTATTCTAATCCAACACTTCACAACACTGTATATTCCATCTCTATACTTCTTAATTCATCCATCAATGCACCTGGAAACAAAATTTATACAAGTTGATTATCTTTTCACCTTCTCTCTTCTGTATGAACATTTTCATCTTCTCTGCAAACAAAAAAACTTTTCACCTTCTCTCTGCAATTTTTTCTTTATTTCAAAAAAATCAATCACTTGTAATAAAATATTATGTCCAGTTTAGAACCCTTTCATATTATTTGACATCTCAAATTATCTCTTGCAAGAATATGTAAATTTTCTTCAAAAATTTCGAAACCTTTCACTTATTCTGCACAGACAAATCATCTAAAACAATAATTAAGAAAAATCTTTAATTGAAATAAGATTTTTCAATTTGCTCTTGAAAGAGAAAATAAAATCTCTTTCTGATCTCCATGTGCAAGAAGTCAAACCCCTTCATTGAAACCATTTAATCCTGTAAAGAAAAAATCTCTTTATATTCCTTCGTAGATGACTCTTCAATCTCTTCAATCTGCATAAATAGCTCTACAAATTTGTCAATCAAACTTCTCTACAAGATCATTTCATATTCTCAATCAGGACTTGTAAAAAAAAATAAAATCTCTTAGTCTTTTCATTTTTAGCTCCTTCTCTGCAAATCCTGCATTCAAACTCTTTATTCAATGTGCCTTTCAAAAGAAAATCACTTCAAATTCTTCATACAAAAATCTCTTCTCTGACAAAAATTTTCAATAACAAAATATCAAAAAAATTTCTTTCCTTTTGCTCTCCAAAAAAAATCTCTTAAAAAATTTCTTAGTATAAAGTTTCTAAAACGAACAAAAGCCATAAAAGGCTTAGTGGCTTTGTATAATAGAAACTTTTTTTTAAAATTAAAAAAAACTCCCAAAAAAATAATAATTTTAATGCCTTATAAATCGGGCTCCCTCTTGGCATCTAATCCAATGGCTTTTTTTTAAAAAAAACTTTATAAAAATGTTTTAATCCTTCTAAGGCTTCGGGTATATAAGGCTATTTCTATTTAAAACGAAGCTTTAGACTTAAACTTCACTCGGGATCCATGCACTATTTGAAATACTTTCCCGCTCACAACTTTTGCGCCCATTTTGCTCCGTGGTCATAAGGAGATACCGATGATATCGGTAAAGGGCTGTGAAGGGGCCGGTTTCATGATGGAATATGATCCCTTTAGTAGGTAAGTTTAAGTGTTATTACCTACAACACCAAGTCACTGTAATAATATAACAAGAGTGACTATAATAATGTGACTATAGAACTTTTAGTCTTTGAGGAAATCACTAAACCTTAAGCCCTTACAAATGATGATCTCGCAATGATCATGAACTTGAAACATCATTACTGAAGAAACACTTATATAGCAGAGCAATCACACCAAATAACAACTTTTGACTCAAAGAGGGAAGTATGGACAACCAATCTAAACTTTCTCCTTTTTACTCTCAACTTACTGATACTGTAAACAAAGTGACAACAAGGTATCCCTGTGATCAAGACATCTCAAATGACAACATTCTTCAACACTTCTGAATCATGTGATCATATAAAGAACCTGTGAAGTTCAACACAATACTGATCTTATTACTGCCATATTAATGAAGTCTGAGGAACCATAATACTGTAACTCCTGAAGTGAAGTAATGATCAACCATAACAAACCAAATATGAAGCATTGCACCAATAATTATCATGAACATCATTTTGATCAAGGTACACTGTGATGGCCTTTTAACTCTTCTCAACAATGAACTTATAAAGACAACATCAAATAGATAGTCCTGATGATGAAAACATAAATGAAGCTCTCTTGACATCTTTGATACTCCCGAGTATCTCTAATCTGATCCTTTCATATGAACTCACTTATCAACCTTTTGACAACCAATCAATTGATATCATTAACCTTATCAAGAACTTGACGAATAATGAAGACCATGCCTACCAAGAATATGTCATGTTCACTGATAAATCATGACATTGTGAAGAACACATCTCTCCAACTGATTGTATGAACCAAGTAAACCATGAATGAAGATCACACAAGATGATGTCTCATGCTCCTGCTCCTAACAACAACAAACAAGATGATGTACTCCTGAAGATGCAAGATCAAACCTGTGAACACTTTTGACATCATGCAAGATCAAACCATTCTCTATATCTGTAAGATGATTTCTCATGCTCCTGAACACTTTTGACATCAATGACAACCTAACACCATCAAGTAGCATATGGACGAATCTTCAGAAAACAAGTTACAGGAAACACAAACATAGAAGGGCAAAGACACATGAAACTTAACATTCTACAAAACCCTAATTAGGTTCTAGGGTGCCCAAGCATCCTAGTCCTTTGGGCTCCTGAATCCAGATCTAGGTTCTACTCTAACCTCTGATCCCCACTGTGGTGTTAGATTTCTGATATGTATTTCCAATAGTTTGTTATGCTTTGATCTTGTTCAATTAGGGTTTCATGTTTCACCCTAGTTTGATTGGTTGGATTTAGTTGATTCTCCTCTATATAAAAAAGGGATAAAGTCATTGTAGTTTCTCTCTCCTTCTTGGGTAGAAGCCAAGCTCATTTTGTGTCCTAATGTTAGATAGCAAAGGGTTTTGACCTAGTTTAATCTCTTGGGCTAGGTCTCTCTTTTTGATGCAGAGGTAGGAGGACCAAAAATATCCTCAATAACATTAAAAAATAAAAAGAAATAATCTAATTGCTTTGGTTAGATTGAAGAGAACATTAATACAGACTTTTCATCCAATTTTCATGAAGATCCAATGGTAGGAGAGAAAGTTATGACTCTTTTCCCAAAATTACAAACCTTAGGCAGCATTCAGACCTGCCCTCACCAAAAATGCCATAAGTTATTCAAATATTAATAAAATTTGATGCAACAAAAATAAATGGAAAGTAGACTCAATACTATTTCCAACCATATATGGCTTGATCCTATATATGTCTGTACAAAACCGTACCAAACGCTGCAATGGGACTGTTGCAGGAAAAATCAGAAAATTATAGTCCATAAAACACTCATATTTTTCACAAAACTAAATAAAAATGCATGGGACAAGAAGAAAATGGAAGGTGGTTGAAGGATCTAACATTTTCAATCCATTAGGTATCCATTTAATTCCATATAGGGCCATACAATAGCAAAAGACAGCAAATTTCTAAAGGAAAATACAGGAAAACATTGTTTTTTTCTTATTCCATGCTCAAATCTTCAACCACCCACGAATTCTTCATGGTTAAAAGGCCTTTTAAAGCAATTAAAACATGTCTCTTCATTTCATAACTGATTTGGAGCAAACCAAGAGCCAAATGACTCTTCACCTTCCAAGTTTGCATCTTTTTTCCAATTTTACATTGACAACCTTTACATGGTTTGCAATATTTTGCATTTTTGAAACTCCTAATGACCTAAACACATAAAAATGACTTGATAAACCTCATTACAATGTGGAAGCATACAAATTTAATCAAACTCAAAGATTTGTCTAGGGAAATATTAATTTTCCAAGGTGCTCCTGCACCATACAACCAACCAACAAAATTTCCAAGTCCCTTGGAAATGTATCTGCAACAAAAGTCTCTTTCCTCTGTCTTTATCTTCAATCTTCTTAGCTACAATCTTCCAATCTATAGAAATGGTGACCAACCAACCAACAAAACAAACTACCATCTTCACAGAGCATCCTCAGGCTCCTTCTACTCCCATCAGTGGAGTATTCTTCGGGCTGCAACATCAAGTGCTTCTTCAGGTATCCATCTCTCTCACTGCTTCACAACAAACCAACTCACCAAACCATTCATCTCACCCAACAGCAGATCCTGGTGATGCACCTACCACTCTCTCCTCAGTGGTTTATCTATACATCCTTTTCCAGCCAAATCTCTATTGGAGAATGGTCATGATAGACCTCCTCTTGTCTGCCCACACACACAACCTCAGAAAACATCCTTTTGCAGCTAGATGGAACAAGCACCTGCAACCAAACAACTGAGCAACACAAAATTTAAAAGGTGTAGATTGCCTCCTTTGGTGATCTATCTACACAATCAAGATCTTCTCACTCTTCACCTGCCTTCTCAGTGACAGGAAAAAAAAAATACACACCACCTAAATCTTTCGCCAGCTCTGATACCAAAATGATGCAGAGGTAGGAGGACCAAAACTATCCTCAATAACATTAACAAATAAAAAGAAATAATCTAATTGCTTTGGTTAGATTGAAGAGAACATTAATACAGACTTTTCATCCAATTTTCATGAAGATCCAATGGTAGGAGAGAATGTTATGACTCTTTTCCCAAAATTACAAACCCTAGGCAGCATTCAGACCTGCCCTCACCAAAAATGCCATAACTTATTCAAATCTTAATAAAATTTGATGCAACAAAAAGAAATGGAAAGTAGACTCAATACTCTTTCGAACCATATATGGCTTGATCCTATATATATCCGTACAAAACTATACCAAACGCTGCAATGGGACTGTTGCAGGAAAAATCAGAAAATTACAGTCCATAAAACATTCATATCTTTCACAAAACTAAATAAAAATGCATGGGACAAGAAGAAAATGGAAGGTGGTTGAAGGATATAATATTTTCAATCCATTAGGTATCTATTTAATTCCATATAGGTCCATACAATAGCAAAAGACAGCAAATTTCTAAAGGAAAATACAGGAAAACATTGTTTTTTTCTCATTCCATGCTCAAATCTTGAACCACCCACGAATTCTTCATGGTTACAAGGCCTTTTAAAGCAATTAAAACATGTCTCTTCATTTCATAACTGATTTGGAGCAAACCAAGAGCCAAATGACTCTTCACCTTCCAAGTTTGCATCTTTTTTCCAATTTTACATTGACAACCTTTACATGGTTTGCAATATTTTGCATTTTTTTGACACTCCTAATGACCTAAACACATAAAAATGACTTGATAAACCTCATTACAATGTGGAAGCATACAAATTTAATCAAACTCAAAGATTTGTCTAGGGCAATATTAATTTGCCAAGGTGCTCCTGCACCACTTTTCTATTAAAAGTTTTTGTGAACACGTCATTTCTTTCACTTTGGCATCCTTCTTGCTTCAGATTTGAGTTATTTTCTTCCCTAGATCTGATTAGGTTACATTCATTCATCATTTTTAATAGTTACATAGCTATTTTTTGCATAATTTCAAAACTAGGTTTTGTAAAAACCTTGCATTTCTAGGAAATCTAGCTAATCCTCTGCCTAGGGTTTGTAGATTAGTGTGTTGTTTTAGATCTTGTTGCATTGTTGGGTTCATTAAAGGGATTTAATTTTTTTTACCTTATCATCCTTTCTAATTTAGAACATTCTTGCATCCTTGCATGTGAAATTTAGAAGACAAGCATTTCATTTTTAGATCTTGAAAAAAACATCTTTGTTACTTTATTTGCATGGCATAAGGTTAGACCATCATAGAATGAATTAAATTTCTAATTTGGCATCAAATATGATTGGTATTACTGTGTTTAATCATTTTATGGTGTGGCATTGGTGCAGTCACGGTAGGAGGGTTCACAGAATGAATTGTCTGGACTGTGCAGCAAGAGTAAACACAACAGAAACAACTCAAAGAAATGGACAAATGCAGATTCAGTCATTCAGTATATCAAAGAATTCAAATAAAATCTGGTCGGCATCATGCAGGCTCCAACTAGGGCTCAAAGGCTTGAGTACATACATGCGCAAGATAAAGCTTTGAAGCTCCTTCGCACAAATCTAAACTATCAAATCTTTCTTATGTGAATATCTTGATAACTACTTTCCTAAGGATCTATTACGTCAATATATATCATTTTTGGATCAAAAGATTCCTCTGTGTCAGCCAAGGAAGGTCATAAACTCCAATGAAGAGTTGTAACATGTTCACAGATAGGTCGGACCTAAATGCATAAAACACTTCCTCAAATGAATGGAACAACATGCGGACCCTTGGGGAAGGTCGGCCATGAACCAAAGGGCATTGAATGATGTGTCATTAAGATCTGTAAGTCAAGGAATGATCTGCAAGTCTACTCCTTCAGCTAATTATCAGGAACTATTAGAATGCTCTACTTTGAGAAAATAGTCAACTTCTGATAGTGATATCTTTTTGGTGACTGATCCAAATGCTCTGAATTATTGATATGATGTAGATAAATGAATGTAGATGCTAAGTCCAGATCTACAAGATGTTAAATACTAAAACCAGACCACAAGATGAAAACTACTACTGACTGAAGTGCCTGAACTAAACTAGAAAATGAAAGAACTGAAAAGCCAACAAACTAAAATGTAAATGTTTTTGGTTGATGCAAGATTACTCTTGAACTAGGGATGCTCCTGCATCAGACATCCAACGTTATTAAAAAAGTGAGTCCCTCACTTTGCTGGGGCTAGTAGAGAACCAAGATGGTGCACCTTAGCCTGAGAAATCTAAGATGAATCTTCTTCCGGTCTACCTTTCCACTTCACAAGATATTCTTTGTATTGTCTTCCTCTAGTGCTACTTCTAACTCTGTTGTCCAAGATGTCTTCTATCTACTCCGGTGCTTGTTGTGGTAACTGCTTCTTCAAGTCTTCTTCCATGTTGTCACTGAACTCCGCTTCATGATACTGATATAGATCTGCAATGTTGAAAATAGGTGAAATACCCAATGTCTAGTAATTCTACCTCATATGCATTTCCTGAGTATCCTACAAGGTCCAAACTTCTTCATCTTCAACTTGATATAAGTCCCAACTAGAAATCTTTCTTTTCTCAAGTACACCATCACTTCATCTCCAACTTTAAATTCCTTATGTCTTCTCTTCCCATCTGCGTTCTATTTGTACTTACTATTCATATCCTCCAAATGTTTCCTCACCTAGTTATGCATTGTCTTCAAGTGATCTGCAAATTCTTCTACTTCTGCACTCCTCTTTTCTTCTATACTGATGTCTCTCAATTCTACAACTCTAGGATTCACTCTAGTAACAATCTCAAAAGGTGTTCTTCTGGTACTCCTATTTATTGAATTATTGTATGCAAACTTTGCTTGTGAAAGAATCAAATCCCAACTTCCAGCTTTGTCTCCAACCAAACATCTCAACAAGTTTCCCAAACTCCTATTCACTACCTCTATCTGTCCATCTATCTGTGGATGAAAAGTAGAACTGAACTTCAAATCTATCTTCATCTTCTTCCAAAGTGTCCTCCAAAAATATCTGACAAACTTTTTATTTCTATCTAGAATTATACTCTTAGGTAATCCATGCAATCTTACAATCTCCTTGAAAAATAGATCAACTACATGCACTATATCAGTTGTCTTCTTACAAGGTGTGAAATGAGCCATCTTTGAAAATCTGTCAACCACTACAAATATTGAATCATATCCTCTCTGTGTCTTAGGCAATTCCATTACAAAATCCATGCTTATGTCTTCCCATGGTCTCTCTGGTACCATCAAAGGTTTATACAATCCAGTGTTCTGACTACTCCCTTTTGCAACTTGAGAAACTCTACAACTCTGCACAAATCTCTGAACATCCTTATGTATCTAAGGCCAAAAGAAAATTTCACTTACCAAAGCCACTATCTTATCAATGCAAAAATGTCCTGCCAATCCACCACTATGCTTCTCCTTGATCAAATTATCCCTCATTAAACTTCTAGGTATCCACAACTAACTTCCTTTGAACAACATATCTTCTTGAATGAAATAGTCCAACCACTTACTCCTATCTATCACAACAGGTTCCTTACATGCTTTCTAAGGTTCTACAAAATCAGTGTCTCCCTCATACATGTTCTTCATTTCATCAAAACCCAACACTTCAACTTTCATCTTTGTCAACAAGTTTCTTCTCCTACTCAAGGCATCAAAAACTTTGTTTGATTTACCACTTTCTTCTCCTACTCAAGGCATCAAAAACTTTGTTTGATTTACCACTCCTATGTTTTAACACAAAAGTATAACTCTACATGAACTCTACCCATCTCATATGTCTCTAATTCAACTTACCCTGACTGTTCAAATATTGCAAAGCTTGATGATATGTATATAACACAAATTCCTTAGGCAACAAATAATGTCTCCACTTCTTCAAGGCTTGAATTATGGCATAGAACTCTTGATCATAAACTAAATATCTTTTCTTTGCATCATTCAACTTCTCACTGAAATAAGCTACAGGTCTACCTTCTTGACTTAATACTGCTCCAATTGCATTTCCACTAGCATCACAATCAACTTGAAATACCTTATTGAAATCTAGTAATGCCAAAATAGGTTGCTCTGTCACTTTCTGCTTCAACAACTCAAAACTTTTATCCACTTCTGATGTCCACTTGAAATCCTTTATGTCACCTCTGATTGTCTTTGTCATAGGGTTACAAAATGAACTAAATTTTTTGATGAACTTCTAGTAGAAACTAGCCAATCCATGAAATGATCTAACTTCTTCAATACTCTTCGGTGTAGGCCATTAAATAATTGCTCTCACTTTCTCAAGGTCCATCTTCAATCCTTCTGCAAAAATCACAAATCCCAAATATACCAATTCTTCCTTCATGAAACTACACTTTTTTATGTTTATCAGCAACTTCTCTTCTCTCAACCTCTGCAAAACTTGTCTAATATACCACAAATGTTCTTCCTTTGTCTTACTGAAAATTAGAATATCATCTAGATATACAATAACAAACTTACCCAAGAATTTCTTCAAGACTTCATTCATCAATCTCATGAAAGTACTCGATGCATTTGTCAATCCAAAAGGCACCACTAACCACTCATACAATCCTTCATTTGTCTTAAAAGAAGTCTTCCATTCATCACCTTCTCTGATTCTAATCTGATGGTATCCACTCTTCAAATCTATCTTTGTGAAATATCTTGCTCCACTTAAACAATCCATAATATCATCCATCCTAGGTAAAGGAAATCTATACTTAACTGTGATCTTGTTTATTGCTCTAGATTCAGTACACATTCTCCATTCTCCATCCTTCTTTGGTGCTAGCACTATAGGTACTACACAAGGACTCAAACTTTCTCCGATCAAACCTTTTCTCAACAACTATTGTATCTATCTATTCAGTTCTTCATTCTCTATCGATGTCATTCTATGTGTTGCTTTGTTAGGCAAACTTGCTCCTGGTATAAGATCCATATGATGACTGATACTTCTGATAGGTGGTAATCCTTCAGGTACATTATCTAATATGATGTCTTCATATTCTGTCAGCAACTCTCTTATCTCATCCGGTTCAGTGTCTTTCTTCACCACTTCAGGCATTTTAGGAATCAAGGCATAACACATACTTTCCTATTTCAAACCATCCAAAAATTTCCTTCCATCTACCAAATAGATTCTAGCATTCCCATGTACCACATCTTTAGGATCATCTTCCAAAGGAATTAGAGTAATTTTTTTCCCATTTGATGTTATAGTATATGTATTCTTTCTCCCATTATGTATATCTTTTCTATCATATTGCCAAAGTCTACCCAACAAGATATGACAAACATCCATAGGCATAATATCACACAAGACTTCATCATGATAATATCCAATATGAAATTTCACCAAACATTGTTCACTCACCAGTACCGTATGATCATCCTGAATCCATGCTATCTGATAGGGCTTAGGGTGTTTCAATCTTTCCAATTTCAACTTAGTCACCATCTCTTCTGAAACTAGGTTATTTGAACTACCACTATCAATTACAACTTTACAACACTTACCTCTGGATTTGCATCTAGTTCTGAATAGACTTTTCCTTTGTGATGTTTCCTCATTTGCCTCTTTTTGAAATAATGCTCTCCTCATCACCAATGATTCTCCTTTCTCAAGTTTGCCAACAAAACTAGGTGATTCAACAGGTTCTTCCTCAACATAGGTTGCTCTTCCACTATTCTCTATTTTCGTGCTTGTACTATCCTGATTACATTCAAATGCTCTATGTCCTTCACCTCCGCACTTGAAACAAGTACCTCTAAATGTCCTTTTATCAAATCCTCTTCCTTCTCTTCTGTATCCTTCATTTTGGTATGCACTAGGGTTTCCTCTCCAGTAAAAATTTCTGTCATCCCTTCGGTAAGCATTATTATCTCTATCCTCCTTGAATGGGTTGTCAAATTTGTTCTACTCCACAAATGATCTATCATATCTAGAAAATGATCTTCCTCTCTGAAATTTACCTCCTCTGCCTCTCTATCTTTGATCATGCTTCTTATTCAACTTCTCTTCAACTTTCAGGGCAAATTGATATGCTTCTTCCAAAGATGTCATCCTTACCAAGCTTAGTTCTTCTTGAATGTTCAATCTCAGTCCATTGATGTATCTTTCCACTTTCTCCTTCTTGCTTCACTATGTCATATCCTTATGATCATCTTGTGAAATTCTTCAGTATATTCCTTTACAGATTTCTCCTTTTGTCTTAGGTTTTGCAATCTCTTGAACAACTCCAACTCATAGTCAGTAGGTATGAACTGATTCTTCAACTTTGTCACCATTCAATCCCACTTTGTAATCTTTTCTTTTCCTCTTCTATTTCTTTCCAACTAAACTTCTTTCCACCATTTAGCAGCATGTCCTTTCAACTTTGTCTTTACAAATTTCACCTTCTCCGAATCTTCAATTTCTTCATATTCAAAATATTCTTCCATATCATTTATCCAATCAATCAATTCTTCATGATTCAAATTACCAGTATAGTTTGGCACATCAACTCTAGGTCTTTTTCCAATCTTTGAAATAGTTCGCAACATCTTTATCTGATCTAATTCTTCTTCTTCATTACCTTCTAGGGTTTCACCAATTTGTTCAGCAAATTGAAATTCTTCCTCATCATCACTTTCAACATTAGGTCTAGGTGTCAATCCTCTTTGCCTATCTTCCTCAACAACATCCAATGAATTCACATTGTTCTCATCCATTCTATTATCCATTGTACGAACAAGAGGAACTATTCATGACGACATCTTCCTAGGATCATGTGTAAACTGCCTCAAATTCGGTGATCGACATACAAGCAAAAACTGGCTCTCAATCGGTGATCGGTTGCACATAAGTAACCTACCTCGAATTGGTGATCTTCTCACAACAAGATCTTACAGAATCCCCTTCACCAATTCGCTCCAAAGAATTGAAACTTTCACTCTGATACCACTTGGTGCAGTCACGGTAGGAGGGTTCACAGAATGAACTGTTTGAACCATGCAGCAAGAGTAAACACAATGGAAACAACTCAAAGAAATGGACAAATGTAGATTCAGTCATTCAATATATCAAAGAATTCAAATACAATCTGGTTGGCATCATGTGGGCTACAACTAGGGCTCAAAGGCCTAAGTACATACATGCGCAAGATAAAGCTTTGAAGCTCCTTTGCACAAATCTAAACTATCAGATCTTTCTTATGTGAATGGCTTGATAACTAATTTCCTAAGGATCTATTACATCAATATATATCATTTTTGGACCAATAGATTCCTCCGCGTCAGCTAAGGAAGGTCATAAACTCTAATGAAGAGTTGTAATGTGTTCACAAATAGGTCAGACCTAAATACATAGAACACTTTCTCAAATGAATGGAACAACATGTGGACCCTTGGGGAAGGTCAGCCATGAACCAAAGGACATTGAATGATGTGCCATTGAGATCCTCAAGTCAAGGAATGATCTGCAAGCCTTCTCCTTCAACTGATTATTAGGAACTATTAGAATGCTCTGCTATGAGAAAACAGTCAACTTCTGATAACGTTATCTTTCCGGTGACTGATCTATATACTCTAAATTCTTGATATGATGTAGATAAATGAATGTAGATGCTAAGTCCAAATCCGCAAGATGTTAAATGCTAAAACTGGACCACAAGATGAAAACTGCTACTGACTAAACTGCCTGAACTAAACTAGAAAATGAAAGAACTGAAAAGCCAACAAACTAAAATTCAAATGTTTTTGGTTGATGCAAGATTACTCTTGAACCAATGATTCTCCTACATCAATCATCTTGCATTTAAAACTCTTATTTACTTGAGTTTGCTCAAAAAAGTTGCAATTTTGGGAAAACTAGCTAGTCTTGAACCTAAGGTTTGTGGAGTAAACCCTTGTTTTAGATTTTTCTGATGTTAATTGGTGGTCAAATCTGATTTTACATTTCTGTGGCATTTCATAAATATAATTTGTGTTCAAAAATAATTCTTGCATCGAAAAATTGTGTTTTAGGGAATAAGCATTTAAGATATAGGGTTTGAAAGTAAAATCCTAGATACTTTTGCATTTAGTGGTTGTATTTGAAATCTTATTTTCAAATCTTTGTTACGATGAAGGATTGTTAAATCTTATTTTAATTTGTTGTAACTCATCATATGTGTCATATTTGTTTAAATCAAAAAGCAAGAGCATTCATGCATTCATCTTCTCTTTGAAATTTGAAAGCAAAAACATAAACAAAACTATCTAGCTTCATTTGACACTTATGCAACTTCATTTAAATCTTTCTAAAACCCTCTTGTGTTTACATAGGAAAATCATTTTCACATACATAACTACACATTTTACATTTACGAGACTTAGTTGTTGTGGTTACAAAAAACACTAAATTTTTGGAAAGCCCTGCTTATCTTGCACTTGTAGGTCAGTGATTGTAATCTTATTTTAGATACTCAAGTCATGCCTCAATTCAATTGTACATTGTTGTTCCATATCAGACTTACATGTATTATTGGCTTCTTCGTATTACTTCTATCAATATTAGAGGACTTTGCTAAATTCATCTTCATGAATAGTCATGAGAAAGATGATGGTGATAGTTCTTCTACTACAATTCATGATAATATCATTAACATCACCTCTAAGGCATATAATGGTGACCTAGATTCACCTACATCACCCTATGCTTTGGATCTTCCTCTCCCAAAAGTTAGAACATTTTAGTGCAAGAGGATGAAATCATTGACACATTCCTTAACATTACTTTACCTTATCTTGATTTAAATGATCTCTCTTCTAGAGATGTGACATCAAAGGATGTTGAGCATACTATTTCTACTTCTACCATAGTACATAATGATTCCATGAATCATCCTATTAATCTTCCTCCTTTGTTTGAATATTCAAGTACCTCGGATATCACTAAGGAAGTGAAGACCCTTGATCTTCCTCCTTTAGTTGAATGTTCAAATACCTTGGATATCACTAAATATGTGAAGACCCTTGGTATTCCTCCTTTGGTTGCATGTTCAGGCCCCTTGGACATCACTAAGGATACAACCATCAATGATTCTCTTAACATCACTCTACACTCTCTTCATTTCAATTCTCTCCCATCAAAAGATGAAGTATTAGTGGATGAACATTCTTCTATTATAATGGATTCTCCATGGGAAGACATTGGGCATTCATCTCAAAAAGACAACAATGTAAATTCTATCATCATTAATATACTTATTCCACCCATTAAGGGGATAGTGATTAAGTGAATTAATGTTCAAAATAGTCCTAAAATCATGGTACATGAGGCACCTAATCCACCTCCTTTCTCTAAACTAGTAATTATGGTTTGAGGTGTTTCAAAACCATCTCAAGCTCCTGGTTATTTTCTCAATATTGCAAAGCAAATTACTTAAAGGAATCAAGGTATTCAACATGTGTTGCAACAACCTCATACGGCTGCTCACACATACCACACCTGTAATAACAAGCAAAGCAAGTAAGCACCAAGTGTGCCCACTTCTCTTCCACTACCTCCTCATCTTTCTCAACATGTTGGTAGAGAATATGATCTTGTTGAGTAGCTTTGCACTACTCTGACTAAGATCTCTCTATGAGATTTAAAATAAACATCACACTACAAAATTCTCCAAGAGGCTCTACAAAAGGTAGTTGTTACACCTTCTATTAGACCAAATGATGTAGCATCTCTTTTTAGTTGTATGCATGCGACAACATCAAATATTTCATTTCAACAACATGAATTACCTCCCATAGAAGTTCAAAACCAATATGAGCCTATCATGATGTCTGTCATTATTAATAGAATGAGGGTGAGACACACTATGATTGTTGGTGGATCAAGTCTTAATTTTTATGGCATAGACTTGTTACATAAAATCAATGTTGATGCATCTTTCATCAAACCGGATAAACTCATCCTTCGTGGATTTGATAATATTGGTAAACAATCACTAGGTACAATCACCTTAAATGTTAAGGCTGGCCCTGTGACATTTCCTACCCTTATCCATGTCATGCCTAATTCTCTTTCATATAATCTTCTTCTTGGTAGATTGTGGATTCATGCCATGGGGGCAGTCTCGTCTACCCTTCATCATTCAATAAAGTTAATTTTTGAAAACAAGATCCATATGATTCATGATGATTTAGTTCTATAAAGTTGCTTATAAATAGAAGTGAGACATCAAATTTCTTTTATAAATTTGATCCCTTCTTTAACAGAAAATAAACCATTATCCTCCACTACTAACAACAGTAATGGTCAGGTTAGTGTCGGTCCTTCGAATGTATTTTCAGTGATGATTAGGGTTTGTTAGATTTTACACCCACCTTTAAGGGTGAGCATAAAATCTCACCATCACATCCAAAAACCTTGAAGGTAAATGAAATTTCTTCAACACAATCTCCTATTCCTATAAAATTTAAACTCAAGATTAATGACAATGGAACTTTTAAAATTGATGAAGATCTGCCTTCTTCTACAAAAATGGCAGCCATTTGTCATAAAATATCATCTCAATATCGTGAATCATATTCTCCTAATGAATGTCTTGGTAATGACAAGGTCCCTCTAGATTTCAACCCCCATGGGCTTGTTCAAACAAAATTTGACCATCCTCACCATGATAAAAAGTATGATCATTCTACTCCTTCGTTCAACAAAGTTAGTCATATGACCTCTCCTCTTCCTGCGGATTTGGAGATGTGTTATGGGCGTGGATTCAAAATTCTTTATAAACAAGGATACAATGGAAATGGGTTAGGATGTGAAGAACAAAAAATTAAGGAACATGTGGAACCAACACCGCACTTGTCTTTAAATTAGGTTTAGGTTTCTGACTTTCTCCTACATTCTCTCTACCATGTTCACAACAAAAAGGTTTGCTTCCTACTCTGCCTAGATCTTCTATGTTATCTCAACAAGAGTGTATGTTGTTGAGTCTACTTAAAGACTACTTATTCATTCTTCCTACTCCAACACACAAAAAGATTCAACAAAATAATCATTCAACATGTTATTGTGCATATCATCGAGTGCTTCACCTTTCCACTAAGGAATGTCAAGTCTTGGGTGACAAAATTGGACAACTTCAAACAAGGTATGGCTCTAGTAATTCTCACCTCACTTGATATAGTCCATAGAGAACCTTTTCCTCCATCCATTTTATCATAAGCAAGTTGGGGGAGGACGATTTGTTATAGACCAACTCGCAAGCATGGTCCTCCTCATTTTTTTATTATGCTTCTATGTATTGTTATCCCCATATTGTGATGTTGTGGTTCTCCCTTAACACCCTTGTTAGCACAAAGGTACAAGGAGTAAGAACATGTTGTGTGATTCCTCTATATGTATTTTCATTCTTCTATATGTCGTGATAAACAATTGTGTTATTTTTCTTTGATAATCTAGCATCCTTTCATGATTCAATTTCTGTGCTCTACTTTCATGTGATCTTTCTTCTGTCATCCTCATATTTATATATGACACCTTGTTGCAATGCTCGGATCCATACCATGACTACACAAGCCATTGTGTATCATTCATATAAGCATCACCTTGGATTGTTCATCCTAGGGGCAACCCCTTATCACAATGTAGCTTTCAAAAACATATATCATTTGGGCATGTGCTTTTAGAAAGCTCTCATGCCTATTTTATATTTCTTCCTCTCTCTACCTTAAAGGCAATTGCTCCCTGATGGAGTTAGCAATCACTTTAAGGTGGGGGCATACATTGTGCTATGAATCTTACTCTCATTATTCTATCAAAACACTTGTCGATTACCTTTTGGAAAGGATTGTGGTACACTTAGAAACAAGATCTTGAGTCTATCTTGTTGAAGCTCCTTGCATGTTTGGAAGAAGGGTTGCACCACCAACTAGCATTTGGTAGTAAGATCACTTTGGCTTCATATTTTGCAAGGTTTCATGTAATTCCGCTTGCGGGAGGTGGATTGTGTATTCCCTTAAGTGAAAACACTTCTCTTTAGATAGATTATGTGTATGATGTGTTTTTATCCTCTTGTGTTTCTCATTTCTAAGTAACCCCTTAGCATTCTTCTTATTGCATCTTGGGGAATGATGCATGGTGATTGAGACAACCTTTTAGATTGAGGTCTCTTCTGTCATGCTGACTCAAGGTCTTCTATTATGCGCTTTTTGTGATTGATGTATGATGTGTGTATTCTCCTCATATATTCTTATTCTCTATATGTTCTTCATGCCTCATGCATGCCTCACATGTATTCTCTCTATGTGTTCCTTATATATGTCTCTTGAGTGCTTTGTGTGTATTCCATGTGTGTTTCATGTGTATTCTATGTATACTTTGTACTTTGTATGTATGCTTCGTGTCAAGCATGTATAATTTGTGTTTGGCATCTATGCTTGTGTATTGCGTGTATGCATTGTGATTGATCGAGTGTATGCCATGTGTATGTCTTGTCTCATGTTTTCTAAGTGCTTCATGTACATGGAAATTATACCTTGTGTCTTATGTATATGCAATTCATCATAGACTCCTAGAATACTAAACCTAGGGGTTTGATCACCCCTTAATTTTGGTGATATTCTATGGCTTCTATATTTATTGTGTTTGAAATTTGTCTTCTCCATACTTTAGTGTGAGTTTGAACGTAGGCTTGTACCCACACTAAAGTGGGAGCTAAATGTTATGGAGTAAAATGTGTGCCCTAGAATTTTACACCTAGTTTAGCCCCTGGTTGGACCTAAAATGTTTACACTTGTTAATCAGGACCTATTTTAACATCTTTTTGAACATTAAATGATTAAATCTCAATCCTGATGAATAAACTAACAAAATAAATTTAGGACTAGTCTAAGCCCACTTAAAGGGACACTCCCTGAAGTTTGTGGGGCTAAAGGAATGAGGCACCCAAGCAGCCTGGTCCCAAGTGGATCCTTTAGCCCCTCTCTTGTGCTGTCGACTTAGGACACCTCTTGAACTTTAGCATGTCAGCTCCATTTGGTTTTATTCATTGTTGGTGAGTAGGAATGCATATAAAATAAAGTTAGTTTATTCATTTGAACATCTCTAAGTTCTCTAGGCAATCTTGATATACTTGTACTCTCTCTTCTTCTCTCTTATCCTCTCTATTCTTCTCTAAAGCTCTCTATGGTGGATTATTTCTCTTGCACTAACTTCTTGTAGGTCTTGTGAAAATCTTTCTACTTCTTTGGGCTACACCAACTTCTTGAGTCAATTTGTGATGCCACATCAAGCATGCTAGGGTTTTCATGCTCATGGTGACTTTTTTCCTTCATGCTTTGTTCTAGCATTCTATTCTACTTCATATTTGCCTCTACCCTCCTAGGGCATGCACTCTTTGAGAATTCATCAATGCTATTGTGGAGGTAGAAACACCATTCACAGAGCTTGACTTAGGTAAGCTCCCAAATAGCACTCAACCATTTTCCTTCTTGTGTGTGCAAGTAGCATTTGGAAGAATCTACAAAAAACAAGTTACAAGAAGCAAGAACACAGAAGGGTGAAGACACATGAAACTTAATATTTTGAAAAACCCTAATCAAGGTCTAGGGTGGCCAAGCACCCTAGTCCTTTGGGCTCCCAAATCTAGATCCAGGTTCTACTCTATCCTTTCATCCCCATTGTGGTGTTAGATTTCTGATATCTATTTCCAATAGTCTATTATGCTTTGATCTTGTTCAATTAGGGTTTCATGTTTCACCCTAGTTTGATTGGTTGAATTTGGTTGATTCTCCTTTATACAACAAAGGGATAAAGGCCATGTAGTTTGGCTCTCCTTCTTGGGTAGAAGCCAAGCTTGGTTTGTGTCCTAACGTTAGATAGAAGAGGGTTTTGACCTAGTTTAATCTCTTAGGCTAGGTCTCTCTTTTCTATTAAACAATGGTATATGCAATAAATAAGTTTAGGTGCTACATAATTGGCTATCATATCTTTGTTCATACTAATCACGCAGCCATAAGGAATCTCATGAACAAACCCATAGTTAGTGATCGGTTAGTGATATGGTTTCTACTACTACAAGAATTTGATATCACAATAATAGATAAGATAGGTAAAGCTAATGTAGTAACCGACTCCCTTTCTAGACTTATCCTTATTGCAGATGAACCTATTGTTGATGACTCATTTCTAGATGAGCATGTGTTTGCATTAATAGTGTAGATTCCATGGTATGCAGATATTGCTAACTATTTGGTTGCAGGCACAACATCTCATTTTTCACCAACAGAAAAACACCAACTGGTCGAAAAGAGTCTTCCATACTCTTGGATTTCTGATTATCTTTTCTATACTAGCCCTAATAACATCATGCGTAAGTGTATTGGAGAAAATGAGGTTTATGATATTCTAAAGGCCTGCCATGATGATCCATGTGGTGGACACTTTGCAACAAAAAGGACAACTTTCAAAATACTAAAAACTAGATACTATTGGCCAACAATGCATAAGGATATAGTTGTATATACTAGGAAATGTGACCATTGTCAAATAATGGGTAGACCAACAAAGATAGATGAAATGCCCTTGCAACCTCAACTAGTTCAAGAACATTTTGATAAATATGGTCTAGACTTTATAGGCCCTAATGATCTACAATTAAACAACAAGGAGTACATACTAGTATGCATTGACTACCTAAAAAAATGGGTGGAAGTCAAGGCTCTTCAACTTACCAGAGATGAAAAAGTAGTAGAGTTTCTCTATGAAGAATACTTCACTAGGTATGGAGTGCCCAAAGAAATTATTACTGATCAAGGACCTTAGTTTACCTTTGATTTGATTGCTACACTTGTCAAAGAATATGCACTTAGACATAGGAAGTCTATTCCTTACCATCCTCAGTCCAATGGCCAAGTAGAGGTTACCAATAGGGAAATGGAGGTAATTTTGACTAAAACTATAGCTCTACACCATAGAGATTGGGCTAACCACCTACCTAAAGTAGTTTGGGCTTATAAGACAACATGGAAAACCACAACAGGGTTTTCACCCTATGAGTTGGTATATGGTGAGACAACAATAATCCTTATTGAGTTTGAACATTAAATTTTAAGAACAACACTAGAGATAGGAATAGATATTTCAAAGGGACAATAAGAAAGGATCACTTAGCTAAATACCCTAGATGAACTACAAAAGAAAACTTTCCATCACATAGAGGTTGTGCACAAACAAATGATAAAATGACATGATAGATTTATCAAAACCAAGGAATTTCAGCAAGGTCTTTGGGCATTATTATACGATTCAACATATAAAGATCATAAGGGTAAGTTGCATACAAGATGGTTAGGGCCCTACGAGATAGTTGAGGTATTTTCAAATGGAGAAATGAAGTTGGTTACCATTGATCCTATTAGATTTTAATTAATGGTCAATGGCCATCGCCTTAAGCTTTACAAGAAGCCACTTAGTAGGGCACACTTTATTCAATAGTTAGTACATGACAAAGGAATGGTGACATCACCAATAGAAGAACTAATAGAGAATGAGCCTTCCAACTCAAACCCTATCATTCATTGGGTATAATTTCTATGCTTTATTTAAAAAAAACAATAGTGAAAACCCATTGGGCACTGTTAGTTCTCAAATAATGTTGCCATCCCACTTAGAAGCCTTTATAAGCTTCAATTTCATTAGTTTCTTCATTCTTGTAGCATCACTCTTTGATTCCCTATAGCATCTTCAACCACTTTCCTACATCTTCACTCTCTAAGTCCCTGTAGCATCTTTAACCACTTTCCTGTAGCATCACTCCTTAAGTCCCTGCATCCTCATCAACTGTGTTACCTATAGCATCACACTTTTGAAGTTTCTATAGCATCCTTTGTCCCCTTCCTGTAGTTCCACTCATCCTGAGTTCATGCAACATCTACAATTGTGTTATATGTAGCATCCATATCTTCCATTATTATTGCATCTATCATCTGACTTCCTATAGCATCTTCCATATTTGATCCTTAAGCCATGTCTCATGTCTTCGTTCCTGCAGCAACTCTCCACAACTGATGATACTGATGCTACATCAATAACCATACTCATTCTACATCATCCTACCACCCATCAATAAATGGTGTGCTTGCATCAGCTGCCTATTCTTTTGTCGTCACCTATCAACATCATCAATCATTTTTGCCACTCATAAGATTTTGTAACAATGTTTCTACTCTTTATATTTGCTAATAATTATTTTTCCTGCAGTATTTATTATTATATATTACAATGAAAAATGTGATTTTCCATTTAATATCTCCATAGCCCTATCATCATTCCATTTCATTTTCTACCCTTATTTCCCTGTGAGGACACATGAAATTCTAAGTTGGGATGGGTAATTGTCTTGTCAGCCCACTCACTAGTTTGAACCACTATCCTTTCCTTGCCAACTCACTTGTACAAGATTTTATCCTCAGTTCACCACCCTCACAATTCATAATGATCCATACACATGCAACACGATTTGAACTAAATGTTCAAATAATGCTTGTATTTGTTTTGGATATCAAAATCATTTGTTTTAGATATAACAATAGAGAGAAATGACAACAAACTCTTATCTCAATAAGCCAACCAAACCCTAGCTTGCTAAATTATCTGAGGATTTTCTGACAATTATCTAAACTTGAAAGAGCATAAAACATGGGGGTGACCCTATGTGAAGAGATCCAAAATACCAATACCTCATTGTTGAATGATGGAGAAATACTTCCCATTTTCCAACAGGCAAGGTGGATGGACTACTTTCAAAAGCTGGAAGGATATAATGAGGAAATCATAGCTAAATTTGCAAGAACATGGAATAATGGGGAAGCACTGATAAAAAGGTTGAAAATAAATGATTTAGAAGAAACTATAGCAGAAGCTATAGGGCTTCCTACAATAGGGAAAATTTTCTTAGAAAGGGGAAGTGCAGTCACTGCTCGAAATGAATTTGCAAAGGTAGGGGAATAGTTTGATTTTTCTTCGCAAGGGACCAAGCACCTATTGCTACTAGTACAATGTGCACAAGTGGTTACCTACATTATCAGATATCTTACTTGTGAAGGTAGGCAATCTTTTCTTTACACTATTCATTTTAAACTACTAAGCCACCTTCAGTATGGAAGACAAGTAAACATTCCTAATTTCTTGTTTAATTTGTTAAAAAGAATGTTAAAAGAGTATCAAAAGGGCACAACTGCTTCATTATCACATCATGGTATTATTTAATTGATAGTGAAAAATAGCTTAAATGAGTAATTCCCAATGTGTCCTAGGAAGAATTTTTGGGTCTCCGCAATATCAGGGATAGGCCAAATGTAGGGCAACATGGTAGGAAACTCAAGATGAGGAGAACCCAAGTGCCACAATCAGAAAATGTATAGGTAGAAAGGGAAGAAATTGTAGAAGAAGAAGAAGAACATGCAGATATATCTCAGGAGCATGCAACAGCCCCTGCTGACCATGCAACATCTTCAATTGAGCATGCAATCTCTTCCCTCATGCATGCAATCTCTTCCCACATGCATGTAACCTCTTCTATAGGTCCTGTAGCATCAACCCTTAATCCTATAGCACCCTATAAAGATCTTATAGCACCTCCACATGAGCATGTAGCATCACCTGTGTAAGAAATTTCAACTAATGTGCCTAAAACTTTGCCATATATGCTTGAAACCATTGTACTTGTGTAAGAAAACCCCTTACATGTGCCTGAAACCATTGTACCTATACAAGACAAACCTTCACCTGTACATACCATCTCACCAGACAAACCTATTAATACTATTACCCCTTCTTCTTCCATTTCTAAAAGGAAACAATAAGCATCTCCTTCTCCCTCAAGAGCAAGGAAAAAGAAATAGAAAATTGTTTCAACTCCAAAAATAGAATGGCCAAGGCACTCTCAATGCCTTAAGACTAAAGGAGTGGCAACCAAGGCTGCTACCTCAATGCAAAATGATAGCACAGTATCCACAAACATGCACAAATACCCTTACAATCTTCAATTAAGATTCAAGTATCTGCCCATCTAATAGGGCTTTCCATTACGTCTGTTAATTAAATGATAGGAACTAGGGCAACAATATAAGATTCAAACAAAGCCATTCATATGCAAATCAAAAATATCCTAATGCGATAGGAGCTTAAAGAAAATATTCATTAACATTGTTTATACTATGAGAATTATGAGAACAAAATAACTATGACTTTTATTTATGCAGCCAAATCAGCTTCTCTATTAATTCATCATTCATACAAAAACTCTATTCATACACTAGGCCCACGACCCTATTTCTTTTTCTTCTTCCTTGCTGGTAGCTTAAGAGTATTTGACCTATGGCCACATTTGATCTCTTCCTATCCACTTCGGCTATCCTTATCAACTCTGGCTTCAATCTCCTTATTGTTCCTCCTTAGCATTAATCGGCCTAACTTTATTTATATCGGCCTCTATTCTTCTATCTTCCTGGTCATTTCTTCTTCCTATTTCTATCAGCCTCTTTTGTAGGTCTGTGCGGCCTATTTCAACCTTGGCCTTCTACCTCTATGTATTCGGCCTCTCCTTTGTTTGATTATTGGCCTCCTTCTGAACGATGGCCTCCTCCTTCCATGTATGTAGCCTCCTCTATAATTTTTTGTTGCTCTCTCTAATATTCTACACCAATCGGGCCTCCCTTACAATTATCTGCCCCTTCCAATATGTTTGTGGCATCCTCTTCCTTTCATATGTTGTTGCTTGTATAATCTACGGTCTCCACCATTTATCAGCCTGACTCAGAAAATACGCGGCCTGTTTATTGCTGCCTCCATCCTTCTCATTATGATCAACCTCCATAATTATCCTCTACCACTTCCCTTTATTCTTCTTGTAACGACCTTTTAGAATATGTGTGGGCTCTTCATTTGGCCTATTAGCCTCTTCAAAATGATGGCTCTCTCCTTCTCTCTTTATGTCTATCAGCCTATGTCTGGCTGCCACTACTTAGTCGGCCTTATCTGTATCGGCCTTCTTCTTTATTACCTTCAACCCTCAATCTCCATCATGCCCTCATGCGGCCTTTTACTAGCCTTCTCTCCTCTTAGCATTGACTATCCATTATTTACTACATTCCACAAACTGTCCCTCTATCTATTCTTATCTGTGCCTTTAATCAGCCTGTTCTACATGCAACCTGCCTTTATTTGCTTTCTACTACTTTGTCTATTTTGTCTTTCTTCTTTTCACCACCTTTGGCATCTTTCACCACTAAATTATAATGGCTTTCACCCTCTTAAAATAGTTGTTCTATCAATATCCACTATCTTCACCACCTATCCAACTTTCTAGAATATGATAATTAAACATTATTGTTCCTGTCGCCTTGGCGACAAGAGCCTTCCTCTCATGCTTCTATCACTTGACCCACACATTAAAGACAATTTTCAAATTTTAAATAGATGCCCTTGCATCAAACTCCCCAAGGACAAAGATCATGTGCTCTGGCACGTGTTCCTCTGCAAACTTAAACAACCTTTTCTTCCTCCTTTTCCATGACTTCTCTATCTTATATGCTTCATTCTTCCAACATCTTTGTTCAGCACTATAGGCTGCTCTCACATGGCTGCTTACATCACTTATAATCCACCTCCACACTCCAATTCTTCTTTCATTAAACAAATCATAATCAAATGGAAAAATTACAATATTCATTACATAATCAAGACTTACCATTATTATATCATCCACCATCTTTTCATCTATCACATCCTCCATCCATTCTTCTCTCATGTTTCTCTGCTACAACACAACATCATTTTCAGCTTCATTCTGTACCATCTTACTTTCCAAATCTTCAAGCTTTATTTCTACACCTTTGTCTTCATTCTTCTCTGCTGTCCTACTCATGCTCACACATTTAACCTTCTCATTCCATTCTTCCTCAATGGCTACCAACTGCTTCCACAAATCTTCTTCAACATTCTCTATTGTTGATCCATCTTCTTCTTTGCTTTCGCTCTTCTTTTGCTTGTCCTCTTCCTTTGGAACTATGGATGTTCCTGGTGTCAATGAGGATTGCACCCTTTAGCAAGGCTATGACACTTTGCAATCCTTCGAAACATGGGGACAAACTCAGGCTGTGGGTGACCTATAACGAGTTTGAATCTCCAGATTATGGGTAGTTCCCTTAAAATATTCTATTTTGAAACTATGATTTTCTGTTTTGGAAAAGGGTAAGAAGGAAACTATAAGGAAATGAAATTGTAAATTTTGGTGATTCACCTAAAATGGATAGAAAATATGCAATCTGGTTCACAATATAACTCAGAAATCTGACTCACACAATCCAATCTTGGCACAAATATCACAAAAGTATTTCTAAGGAAGGCTTGAAAATAGGCTTTTTATGAAGGAAAATGATTTCTCACAACACAAAAGGATTACTTTCATTAACACAACCTATGACCTGCAATAACACTATGCTTAATACTGCCAGCAAAAGTGAGACAATAATTTTAAAGGTTTTGGTAATTAAACACAGTGAAACTTCATCAAATCACTTTTTATAATTAGCATTAAATAGAAAGGCAACCACTTGATTCCAAAGAATAAAGTAAATATTGCAAAAGAGACAAAAAATGGAACCTGTAACCTATTGATCTATATAAAATTGTCAAGAATGAGCTACAAAACCTTCTTCTCTCTCCAAAGTGTAAAAGAGCAAAAAGGCAAGAACTAGCAAAAGCAAGTTTTACTTTACAATATATAGCTTTGATCTCACTAAGAGGCATGCAAAATATGAACTACAACTAACTGCCTCTAAAAATAAGCACGCCAAAGTGATCCACAAGCAAACTCAAAAATCCCCAAAAATAAGGGCTCAAACTGCCACAAATCAAGCAAAAATAGCTCCAATTTGGACCTCTCCATGTGCTTGACCAAAAAGTTGACCAAGATCCCTCAAATCATGCAAAAACCCCTAGATGGCCTAGTTAACTCAACTCATCAATTTGCATGATTTTTCTTTTGCAAAATTGATTGTGAGTAAATAATAAAGTAATTAAAATAATTACTCTATTATTGGTTACAACTTGTACTTATTTTAATTTTACAATTTGTGAAAAATAATAAAGTAATTTGTAGAATATTACTTTATTATTTATTTACAATTGATTTATTTGTAAAATCATGCATGAAACAAAGAAAAATAGATCTCCTTATCTCTCCAATTACACTTGCCTAATTTGCATGATTTGAGCCAAAATTAGGACCTAGGAGAAAATAAAAATCCCTTATATCTCTTTGTGAGAAAAAATACCTAGTTGCATGACATATGCATTAAAGGCAAAACATATACCTTATCACTCCATTACATTGCCAAGGATAAAAAGATTGCATCTTAAAACATCAAGGCAAAATAAATAAATAAATACTCCTTGCCTTCCAAGGTATATCACTCTGTCAAAACACTTGTCTGCATTCTTCCTGTCACCTTTCATACATTACCATGCCTTCAAAATCCTTATCTAAATGCTCTTGCATCACTATATCATTATCTCCATGCAAAACATTACCTTATCAACAAGTTCACCACCTCATCTTTGTCTTGTCCATGCTAGCTCTTCATATTGCAAACAATATAGTCTCCATGTTGTTTTGACTTTTAAATGCATTACAAATGCATAAGGAATTAAGTAATTTGATCCATGCATAAAGTGGAGAATGTTTGACTTGACTTTCAACCATGTTGTATCAAATTACAAGGCATCTTCAAACATGTGGCGACCATATAGAAATAGGGGTTTTGAAAAGTTCATAAGGCAAAAAGCCTTTCCTTCTCATGATGTCAATTTTTGACTTTATCAAAATCTCAAATGTAAAAAGAAAACATATCTTCTTGGCACATGACCCCCTCCTTGTGGTTAAATCATTAGGTTCCATGACTCTTGCAAGTATTGACCACGACAAAGGAAAGATAACACTGATTTATTTTAAGAATTGAAAGTCAAAAAGGAAAAGGGAAATCCATGGTTTGGCTAGGGCATTGGCAATAAGGAAGAAAACCTAAAAGATACTTCCATTTTTACTTGTCTTCTCGTTGCCTCTGCCACCATGCTTCATTAGAGTTTAAAGATTTCTTCATGGTTTTCTACAATTTCTGAAGGATTTTGTGACAGTTTTGACATGAAAATACAAGGTAAGTGTTCCCCTGTCATATTTTTGACCATACTCTTTCTTTTATGAAGCAAATCCATCTCCTATGGTTGCGATTGCACTTTATCTCTGATACATTTTTCATTCTCTGTATCTACTGCAGCTAGATGCTTAGTATATATGGGGTATATGTTTCCTGTGGGTTGCCTTTGTTTGCAACTGCCACATTATATCTAAGAAAAAAGGAGACTGCAACCTGTGTATCTCTATGAGCATTTTCATAGTAATTTTCTTTATATCATTTCATTCTTGCTCTGCTTGGGTGATTTCATGCAAAGGTTTCAAGAAAATTTGAAGTGGGTGTTCAGTATTTTGAAGGAATGATCTTTAATGGCAATGGATGTGCTATATTTTGATTCCTTTTACTTTTCCAAACATAGAAATGTAACTAGGGTTTTGAAACTTTGGATTGAGTTTGTATTTTCTTCTGTATGAAAAGAATCCATTATAATAGTCATGGCATCTATTCTTTTACTTGTAGAAAGAGATAAAGATGTGATTTATTCTCTGGCACTTTGTCACTGAGTATGGCATAAATGTATATGTCTTCTCTTGTACACTTCTTTTCTTTAGTTGTATACAAAAATGCAACAAGGGTTTCACATATGAGGTGGGTTTTTTGCCTTTCACACAAGAAAGTTGCTCCTCCAATGATAACCTGTAACCTTTCCTTTTCTAATATATTTCTTTCCAGAAATGGCATCCTTAAAACTATATCTTCTCTACATTTTGAATAAGTAAAAGCATTTCATGGACTATAAATGCACTGCAAGGTATACAAGGTATTTTTAAAGAAGAAAATAAGGCAGCTGTTGTCCCTTACACAGTGCATCTATATTTGATATCCCTTATGCATGATCTTGTACTCTTTGACCTTGATGGCCTATTTTTTCATACAGAATTTGTTATCTTTTTCACATTTTTGCTGTGACCACTTTCATGATTGTGTCTATCATCAAGACATGACCGTGCATGACTATCTCTTGAATGTTGCTCTCATTAGTGATTAAGGTTTGGTTGCCTTTGATCAGGTTGGTGAAAGTCACTTTGTGTAAATATCATCCATTTCAATGGTCAAATAGTCGATAGCAAGTTTACACTCTATTTGCAACATTAATGGTTAATACTTGTGTCATTCTAATACTTAGGTTGAACTACCAGCTATTGAAGTAGATGATATCATAAGAATAGTCATTTGTGACTTTTTCATTACTATATAACTACTTGTTAATTGTCACTTGAATGTAGATTCTTCTTCAATGGCTGGTAGTCTTCACCTATTTGTCAAACCTCCAAACCAAACCTTCCTTTTGTAGTATGATTATCTTTTAAAATTCTCTATGTCTGATCCTTGCTTCTCACATGACAGTCACTGCTACTCTCATCAGTGATTAATAGTCCTACTGCTCTTCATCAAGATGTATCTTGCATTGCTTAGGTGTCCATCATTGTTTTCTATGCCTTTTAGACTACATTTTATGATGAGATCTCTTCTATCTGTTGCTCTTTTTCTATGAGAACTATGGAAAATTTCCTTTCTTGCTTTCTTGGACGAAAACTAAAAGATAACTCTGTTTCATTACTTTGCATATGGCTCCTGTACATATTTTTGATGAAGTATATTATGGAGCTTGAAGTTGTACATGTTGCAAGTATGGGCCTAATTGGTGTTGTCATTGATGTCAACATACTCCTGTTACATTAATGATAAGGTTGGATGAGTTGTGTATTGAGGATATTGAGAAAATTAGTCTCAATCAGGAACAGTGAAGAACAGTAATGACATAAGGTAAAAGACAAAGATAGGATGAGGATCAGAAGATGCGGATTAAAGGGTTTGTAGATATGTGTCTTAAGATGTTGCAGTAGAGATTTCAGAGGTTCGCATGAAGATATGAAGAAGTTATGGCAGTTCAAGTGAAACTGGTTCCGGCAGATGTTCAGTAATGACAGAGTGATATAGATAGGTCTGGTGAGATCTGGAAATGCATTCTCTAGTTCTGCGGATTTGAGGAAGTGTTGGGGAAGTCTATGTGGTGTGTTAACTAGATTGGTTCGTGGTCTGAAGGTCTGCAAGTATCTATTTCTTTGTAACAGTAATGGTAGACTATGTTCTTGAGGTTCCAAATGAAGGAGAGAAGGATTTCTGTAAGTAGAGAAAGTGCAGATGTTCTTGGTGTTTCAGGCAAGTTTGTGGAAGTCCATGGATCATGCTCAGTTTGTGTTTCTAGTCCACATTAGAATTGGGGTCCCAGAAATGAAGAATAACTTCCAGATAATGGTGTTCTTTATGTGACTGGCCGACTAGATGAATTATACATCTTGCGGATGTTCTTGTAGATGTTTGCCGACTTAGATGTTTGTTCCTAAGTTGATGTCATATATAAATAATGGATTGCGAAGTCATTTTAGTGTTGACTTGTGGAGATGAGTGAGTGGTAGTGAGGAGAAGAGCGAGAGGCAGAGCAGAAGGTTTGGGCTTAAATGGAACTAACTCAAGCATGGTGAAGATGCTATTTACCAGTTCAAGTATGTGATACTTATTCTTTTGTAGACAGTGTGTCTCTTGTAGGCAGTGAGCCTCTTGTGAGCAGTGTGCTCGGGCAGTGAGCCATAATTGGCATGTACCATTTTGTTCTTTCTATTCTTCTAACAGAGAATATTATCTTGGGTTAATCACCCCATGGTTTATCCCTTAACCAGGTTTTCCACATCAAAAATCTTGGTGTTATATGTGTTAATGTGTATCTACTCTTAACTTGTTTCATTATGCTTTCATGATTGATTTACTATTATGTGTGGAGTTAAGTATTTGATTTAGAAGAAAGTTTTGGACAACTGATTCACCCCCCCTCTTAGTTGTCTACTCTAAATCTAACAATTGGTATCAGAGCTAAGTTCCTCTGAAAGGAGATTAATCGCTTGAGGAGATCCAGGATGTCATCCTACAAGAAGGATAGTCCGAAGTTTGATGGAACTAACTTTGCTCTTTGGAAAGGTCGCATGAAATGTCACTTGCAGTGTATGGGATTTACATACTGGTCCATGGTTACAAAAGCTTATGTACCTCCACAGGGTGGTCCAACAACCCTAAATGAAATCACAGATGTTGAAAACAATCTATAGACCAAACAGGCTCTTCTAAGTGCATTATTTGACTCAAAGCTTTCAAATATTATTGATCTACCAACTGCCTTTGAGATTTGGAATAAACTAGAACTTTTGCATGAAGGAGACCAATATGTTAAATGTGCAAGGTTACAGAGTCTAAAAAGAAAATTTAAAAAATTGAAGATGAGAGATGATGAAAATATTACCTCTTTTATGCCAAGAGTGAATGAGCTGGTTTGTAAGATTAGAAATGTAGGTGGAACCCTGAGTGAAGATGAGATCGTTAGCAAAGTTCTCAGATCCCTTCCTACTTCTTATAAAATCAAGGCTTTTGTAATTGAAGAATTCAGAGCTCACACAACAATCACAAGAGATCAATTGGTTGGTAAGTTGGCTGCTTTTGAAATGGCCGAGTTTGGAGATGATCCTCCAAAGACTGAATCTGTATTCAAAGTCAGTGCCTCTGTAAAAGGGAAACAAAGGTTTGATCCGGGAGAAAACTCTTCAAGGAACCTATCATGGTATGAAAAAGAAAGAAAAGACTTCGAAGAAGAAGAAGCTGAAACTGTTCATCTTGAAGCTCTTATTGCAAAAAGACTGCCAAGAGGATCCAGTAAGTATGAAGGGAAATTACCTTTTAAGTGTTTTAACTGCAATAAAATTGGTCATTTTGCCTCAAGATGTCTAAAAAGATTTTCAAGACCAAATCCTAACAGACCAAGGTTTCAAAAGAATTGTTACTATGTTCATGAAGAAGATGATAATGAAGGAGTAACAGATGATGAATCAGAGACAGGAAACAAATCCGGTAATGAATGGGTGTTTATTGCCATCAAAGAAGAGGAACCAATATCCTCTGTATCTGTCAATCATAAAGTTGAAGAAAGAGCTCTGGCTGCTCAAGTTGAAGCAAAGGATGATTGGGTCATTGACAACGGATGCTCTCACCATATGACAGATGACGAGAATAAGTTCTTAAATTTGGAAAAGTATGAAGGAGGAATTGTAAAATTTGGAGATAATTCTGCTAGTAGAATCAAAGGTAGAGGAACTATTTCTCTTGATGGAAAGAACAAAACTGGTAATGTACTGTATGTTGAAGGATTAAAGCACAATCTTCTCAGTGTTGGACAGCTGGTGGACAAAGGCTATGATCTCAGATTCAGGAATAGAAAATGCAAGATCTTTAAAAGTTCCAGAACAGAGATTGCATCCGGTACTCAAACTAAAGGTAATATCTTCCACTTGGTTGGTACTGGTAAAAGTTGTTTATTTGCTCAAATTGATCAGAGTTGGCTATGGCATAGGAGGATGTGTCATGTGAATTTTGATAATATCATCAAGATAAGCAATACTCAGGCTGTAAGAGATCTTCCAAAATTAGTGAAACCTACTAATAGCTTGTGCAAAGAATGTCAGTTGGGCAAATTGAGCAGAGTCACATTCAAAAGTAAGGAGTTGTCTTCTACGAGACTGTTGGACTTAGTTCATACTAATCTTTGTGGTCCGGCAAGAGTTAGGAGTATCCAAGGTTATAGATACTTCATGTTGCTAATTGATGACTATTCCTGGATGATGTAGGTAACCTTTCTAAAAGAAAAATCAGAAGCACTTGAGAAATTCAAAATATTCAAGGCCATGGTGGAGAATGAAACCAGACTAAAATTGAAGTGTCTAAGGTCTAATAGAGGTGGGGAATTCACATCCGATGAGTTCATAGACTTCTGTGAGAAACATGGAATAAAGAGACAGTTATCTGCCCCTAGAACTCCACAGTAGAATGGAGTAGTTGAGAGAAAGAACCGGACCATCCAGGAAGCATCCGGAACCATGATGATGGAAGCAAATGTTCCTCAGATCTATTGGAGAGAAGCTGTCAGCACTACAGTTTACACTCTCAATTGAGTTCAAATTAGAAACAATACTGGTAAAACTCCTTATGAACTTTGGTTTGGCATTACTCCCACTATGAGATATTTCAAAGTTTTTGGTAGTAGATGTTACATTAAAAGGGATGAAGATCTAGGAAAGTTTGATGCTAGAAGTGATGAAGGAATATTCTTGGGTTACTCTAGTCAAAGAAAAGCATACCGGTGTTACAACAAGAGACTGAGAAAGATTGGAGAAAGTGTAAATGTGAAGGTTCATGAAGAAATTGAAAGACCCTCAAGAATTCATGAGTATGATGAAGATGATCAGAATGGTGTTCGGATTCAAAGTATCTAAGCCTCTTCTGAGAAACAAAGTCAAGTTGATCTAGTAAGTTAGGAAGAAGAGATAAGTCTCAATGAGACTGATCTAGATTTAGAGGTGCAAGAAACTCCCAAAGTTCCAAGGTATGTAACTCTAAACCACTCTGAAGATCAGATCATAGGTGACAAAATAAAAGGAGTGCAAACAAGGAGGAGAATTGCTCAAAATTCAGATGAGTATTGTCTAATTTCAAAGATTGAACCTAAGACAGTGAATGAAGCTTGCAATGATGAAAATTGGTCAAAAGAAATGGAGGAAGAACTAATGCAAATTGAGAAAAATCACACTTGGGATCTTGTTCCTAGACCTAGAAACAAAAATGTGATTGGAACCAAATGGGTCTTCTGGAACAAACTGAATGAAGCTGGTGAAGTAATCAGAAATAAAGCTAGATTGGTCTGCAAGGGTTACTCTCAGATTGAAGGAGTTGATTTTGAAGAGACTTTTGCTCCAGTGGCAAGAATTGAAGCAGTCAGATTATTTCTTACATTTGCTGCCTTTAAGGATTTCAAGGTGTATCAGATGGATGTCAAATCTACCTTCCTAAATGGTAATTTGGAAGAAGTGTACATTGAGCAACTGGATGGATTTCAATTGTCTGATCATGGTGACATGGTCTGCAAATTGAAAAAGGCACTGTATGGACTGAAGCAAGCCCCAAGAGCCTGGTATGAAAGATTGGATAAGCATCTCTTGAAGATTGGCTTCAACAAAGGTACTACTGATAGTAATTTGTATTTCAAAATTGATCATGACAATATCTTAATTGTTGAAGTATTTGTTGATGATATCATTTTTGGAGGAAGAGATAGTATGTGTAAAACTTTTGCAAGTCAAATGAAAAGTGAGTTTGAGATGTCCATGCTTGGAGAAATGAATTTCTTTTTGGGTCTACAAATTACTCAAACAAAGGAAGGAATCTTCATTTCTCAGTCAAAATATGTGAAAGAATTGTTGAGGAAATTTGGGATGGAAGACTCTAAGCCAATGAACACTCCAATGGCAACTGGATGCAAGTTAAGCAAAGATGATGACTCTCCAAAGGTTGATCAGACAAAATATATGTCAATGATTGGAGGACTATTGTATCTCACTCAAACTAGACCAGATATTATGCAGGTTGTTGGTCTTGTTGCTAGATTCCAAGCTGATCCTAGAGAATCTCATGTTATGGCAATCAAGAGGATTTTTAGATATCTAAAGGGGACAGTTGAGTATGGGTTGTGGTATCCTAGAGATCATGATTTCTCTCTTCATGCATATACAGATGCTAATTGGGCAGGAGATGTGGATGACCAGAAGAGTACCAGTGGTGGAGCATTCTTTTTGGGGAAGAGATTAGTTTCTTGGTTAAGCAAGAAACAAGAAGCAATATCTCAGTCCACTGCAAAAGCAGAATATATTGCTGCAGCAAGTAGCTGTACTCAAGTTTTGTGGATGAAACAGATGTTAAGAGACATCAGAGTAGAGTATGAGAAGCCCATCACAATTTTCTGTGATAATTCAAGTGCAATAAACATATCCAAGAATCCGGTGTTGCATTCAAAGAATAAACATATATCCATCAAATTCCACTTTTTGAGAGCAAGTGAACAAGAATGAAGTTAGATTGGAGTTTGTGCCTTCAAAGGATTAGATTGTAGACATCCTTACTAAAACTCTACCTAAGGACTCTTTTGAGTATCTCAGGGAGAAGTTATGGGTTATTGCCCCTCCGGTGGTGAACTAAGATGCACTGATGTGCATCAGTCCGGTGGATATCATAGTCACATCTTGTGGTCTGGACTGATGATAGGGGGCTGCTACTTAGGGGAAGCAGCAGGCATGGTTCTGAAGTGGTGGAACTACAAGTATGTGCCCTTTGCCATTGATGTCAAAGGGGGAGAGAAGACATGTGAAAAACAAGTGGTTGCTGATCAAAGGGGGAGCAGTAAAGGGAAGACATGTGAATGGTTATTGCTGATTGGGGGAGTTGTGACAGTAAGGTGATTTTCCTGTCTAGATGGTTAAAACAGTTGTTCACATCATATGTTGCCATCAATGACAAAGGGGGAGATTGTTGCAAGTATGGACCTAACTGGTGTTGTTATTGATGTCAACATACTCCTATTACATTAATGATAAGGTTGGATGAGTTGTGTGTTGAGGATATTGAGAAAATTAGTCTCAATCAGGAACAGTGAAGAATAGTAATGACATAAGGTAAAAGACAAAGATAGGATGAGGATCAGAGGATGCAGATTAAAGGGTTTGTAGATATGTGTCTTAAGATGTTATAGTAGAGATTTCAGAGGTTCGCATGAAGATATGAAGAAGTTATGGCAGTTCAAGTGAAACTAATTCCGACAGATGTTCAATAATGATAGAGTGATACAGATAGGTCCGGTGAGATCCAGAAATGCATTCTTCGGTTCTATGGATTTGAGGAAGCATTGGGGAAGTCTGTGTGGTGTGTTAACTAGATTGGTTTGTGGTCTGAAGGTCTGCAAGTATCTATTCCTTTGTGACAGTAATGGCAGACTATGTTCTTGAGGTTCCGAATGAAGGAGAGAAGGATTTCAGTAAGTAGAGGAAGTGTGGATGTTCTTGGTGTTTCAGGCAAGTTTGTGGAAGTCCTTGGATCATGCTCAGTTTGTGTTTATGGTTTGCATTAGAATTGGGGTCCCGAAAATGAAGAATAACTTCCGGATGATGGTGTTCTTTATGTGACTGGCTGACTGGATGAATTATACATCTTGCGGATGTTCTTGTGGATGTTTTCTGACTTAGATGTTTGTTCCTAAGTTGATGTCATATATAAATAAGGGATTGCAAAGTCATTTTAGTGTGGACTTGTGGAGATGAGTGAGTGGTAGCAAGGAGAAGAGCGAAAGGTAGAGTAGAAGGTTTGGGCTTAAATGGAACTGACTCAAGCATGGTGAAGATGCTATTTACCAGTTCAAGTATGTGATACTTATTCTTTTGTAGACAGTGTGTCTCTTGTAGGCAGTGTGCTCAGGCAATGAGCCCTAATTGGCATGTGCCATTTTGTCCTTTCTATTCTTCTAACAGAGAATATTATCTTGGGTTAATCACCCCGTGGTTTTTCCCTTAACCAGGTTTTCCACATCAAAAATCTTGGTGTTATGTGTTAATGTGTATCTGCTCTTAACTTGTTTCATTATGCTTTCATGATTGATTTACTATTATGTGTGGAGTTAAGTATTCGATTTAGAAGAAAGTTTTGGACAACTGATTCACCCCCCCTCTCAGTTGTCTACTCTAAATCTAACAGTACATCACTTATATCTGCCATTATTGTCCCCTTTTATGGCTCTACTTGTAAGGGTTTCTTTGTGACAGATTGTTGCTTCATGGGAGCTCTATGATTTTCTAGGCATATATACAGGATCCTTGAAACAGCCTCAAAACTAAACTCTAGGACTTTGCCTTATCTCAATGATTCCAGGTTGTCATGATGTTCCTTTTTCCTCTCTTTGTGTTCTTCATTATCTTGGGGTCTCTAAAGACCTACTGAACCTTTTAGGGTTGCATGTATCATGGTGTAAGTCTCTAAACACTTGTGTTCTAAAAAATGCAACATCTGCCTATATACTTGACAACCCAAGAAAAATTGTCTTGACAACATCTCTATGCCTATTAATTTAGCACCTCTGATGTATGTTGACTGAAGGTCCCTACAACCAAAGCATGAGGACATATCCTCCATGGATAATAGGATAGGAAATCTATTAACATCAATGTGTATAAACCCCTGAAGCTATCTCTCTCATTGCAATACAACTGTGACTATTTTCTAACTTTTATCATGTAGCTGTTATCTTTGATGTAATGACTATTATATCAATATACCGTACTCTGGAACCTGTGGATCTATGTTGTGTTCTAAACAATTTGTTGTCTCTATTATTGCTACAGTTCCTCAATGATTGTTATATAACTGTGATTGCTCATTCATAGTTCAGACTTATCTGATCAACTATTCTCAGAGGCTTTTGTGGCTTTCTTGATATCATGATGGACTCTTATTTAGCTTATATTCTCTGGTTCATCTAAATTTTCATAGTGGCTATATATGCATTTGTTTCATTAAGGAAGACAATCAGAAAGAGATTAAAAAGTACCTTGATTGTTGTTATTCTCTCATCTACTCTGTGATAAAGCTATACCTTTTATATGAGTAATTGATATCTTCTTTTGATGCTATCTATACTTTGATCATTTGAATTGACTTTCTCATATGGCATAATATGATCCAGTTGTTTTCTTCCTTTGTACTTGATTTTGAGCATGCTGGGCTCAACCCTTATGGGAGCCCATTTTCTCCACATGCTTGAAAAGAATCTAAAAATGAATATTTATCTGTACATGCACATGAAACACACATGTTAGTCATAAAACTGTACTTTTGTTTTTTGATGTAAGGCACTTTCTTAGCTATCCTTCTCTACTTTGATACTCATATCTGATTACTTTTTGATTCTCTCAATTGATTTTGATCACTGATTGCTTGTGGCATATGAAGTGCATGATGTTTGCAAGTTGATAAATCTATTTGATAAAACATATGATAACTTTAAACATCCAGAGCTCTATCAGGACTCTCCCCAATTTTTTACAGGTTCAACTGATGATAGGAGCTTAAGATGAAGACTAAAGATCAACATCAACAAAACAACCTTCTTTCTCAGGAAATGATGGATGTTTAATTTTATCATGTGTTCCTTATTTCTTTTATCATCAGATGCATAGCTTTAATGTCTGCATTACTCAGCCTAGTTACTCCCATGGCTTGTGTGGGACACATTTGAACACTTCTTTTAAACATGATTGGTTAATTTACCTTATGCACTTGATGTATGTGTATTTCCTTTTCAATCAATGCTAGGATAAAGTAACAGACATTGAATTGTATGTTCAAAACATGACATGAAATAACAGTTAAAACAAATATCTTTCTTCTTTCTTTCAAATCTGATTAACTGAATTAATCAATATGTCTTATAACTCCTGAAAGATAACACTATGTTAAATCAACTGTATTTCTTGAATGATTGATACCTTGACAACCTAATTCTCTTGTCATGATGATTCATATGTCTTGATTAGACTGATGGGTTATCCTGTTAACTGAATTCCATCTCTGCTTTGTCAAGACATCAACTATTCATTAAATGCATAACTTCAAAGTTTTCTTTTATTCCTTCTGAACAACTATGCTTAGGTCTAACTAAATTTAGTGTGAACAAAAATTTAGTAATAGTTTCACTTTCATCTTCTTCTTCTGCAACCGCTCCAATATTCAAATCTACACCTTCAACACATACTTTAGTTGTCTTCTTTTTCTATACCATTCTTCGATTCCACTTTTCCTCTTTTCTAGCATACCTGCATTTTTCCCTTTGCCTTTGCCTGCATTCTTGCCTTATCAAATATTTATTCCTCCTTATCTCTTTTTCATCTAATAACCTTCTCGTATTTTCCTCATTATCATGAAATTCATGCAAGGCTTTATCAACATAAAAATCTAATTTCTTTTCTCTTACCTTCCATACACTTGGCTTCTCTTGCTACCACTTCATTGTATGCTTCTTCTCTTTCTTGCCATCATCTACTAGATTCATCATGTTTTCAGTTCCTTGGAGTTTGTTCTCCTTATCATTCCTCCAATTCTTTTTCATTTCCTTAACACATTTGTGTGCTTGCTTTACCACCCATACTTTAGCACTGGACTATTGTCCTTTCCTTGCTACACTCAAGCTTCTCTTTACTTGCTCTATCTTCATCCTCCAATCATTTTGTCTAGGCCTCCTTGCTGGCCAACTCATTCTTGCATCATACTGCCACTTATTCATCTGCACATCTCTTCTTCTATTCACTTGCTTGTTAGCATAAACATAATCAAAAGTGTTCATTTCTCTACAACCCTTTTCATCAATCTTTTTCTTTTGCCAATGTGGCACTACATATCCATGATCCCATTTCTTTTCCATATCAACTTGCCTATCCATATTCTTGTTTCTACATTTATGATCAAAAATAATATTTTTACCTTCATTCTTATGTGCAAGGATCTGCTATCCCAAATTGCATCCACCTTCAACTTCTCTTCTTCACAATCATCTTCCATATCTTCACTCATGAAACTCTATGGTTTCCTCTTCATCTTCATCATCAAACTGAACATATTTAGCATCCATGTATTCTTCTTTTTCAGGTACTCTGTTATGCACATCTACTGCAAACTTTTCTTGGCATGTTGCTACCATCACTCTTTCTTCGTTCACATCTTTCACTCTTTCTTCGGGAGCTATTCTTGCCCCATCTTTCATCATCTTCAAGGTCTCCTCCTCGACCTGCTTCATCACTCTCCGTATCCCTGTATACAAATCTACAAACATAATATTAGCAAATAAAATGAGAGACCACAATGTCTCTTGCAATACCCTCCTCATGGACATTCTTCCTTCTTCATTTCTTTTCTTCTCAAGTGCTACTTGTTACACCTTTTCCTCTTTCTCTTTTCTCATGTTCTCTTCAATGAGAACCCTCTTGAACTCTTCTGGTCCATGTTGCTCCATAGACAACTCTCTATTGTCCCATCTTTTCGGGAACCCTCTCATCTTCTCATCTTCTCTTCTTAAGGCTTTTATACTTTGTGTTTTCCTCTTCTCAACAATCTCCTTTACTGGCCATTTCACTTTCTCTACCATTGGCCATACCCAATAATATCCTTGGTCTTGTTCTTCATACCATTGTTTTACCATCATCAGATCTCTCCTCAACTCTGCCAATTCTCTTTTGAATTCTTCATCTATCATCCTTTTGCCTTCTTTTCTTTTGTCTCTTTTTGTGAGACTCTCTTTCTCCATTTGCTTCAACATCATTTTATCTTCTTTCATCTTTCAGTCACTATTAGTCAGCCACAAAACCACCACCAATAGTACATTCAATATTGACACTTAGATCTTTCTGTGCTTTGATACCAATTTGATAGCACGGTATCCACAAACATGCACAAATTCCCTTACAATCTTCAATTGAGATTCAAGTCTCTGCCCATCTAACAGGGCTTTCCATTACCTCTGTCAATTAAATGATAGGAACTAGGGCAACAATATAAGATTCAAACAAATCCATTCATATGCAAATCAAAAATATCCTAATACGACAGAAGCTTAAAGAAAATATTCATTAACAATGTTTATACTATGAGAATTATGAGAACAAAATAACTATGACTTTTATTTATGCAGCCAAATCAGCTTCTCTATTAATTCATCATTCATACAAAAACTCTATTCATATACCAGACCCACGGCCCTATTTGTTTTTCTTCTTCCTTGCTGGCAGCTTAAGACTATTTGGCCTATGGCCACATTTGATCTCTTCCTACCCACTCTGACTATCCTTATCATCTATGGCTTCAATCTCCTTATTATTCCTCCTTAGCATTAATCAGCTTGAATTTATTTATATCGGCCTCTATTCTTCTGTCTTCTTGGTCATTTCTTCTTCCTATTTCTATCGGCTTCTTCTACATGTCTGTGTGGCCTCTTTCAACCTCAGCCTTCTACCTCTATGTATTGAGCCTATCCTTTGTCTAATTATCAGCCTCCTCCTGAATGACGGCCTCCTCCTTCCATGTATGCAGACTCCTCTATAATTTTCTACTTCTCTCTCTAATATTCTACACCAATCGGGCCTCCCTTACAATTATCTACTCCTTCCAATATGTTTGCGGCCTCCTCTTCCTTTCATATGCCGCTGCTTGTATAATCTACGGCCTCCACCATTTATCGGCCTAACTCAGAAAATACACGACCTATTTATTGCTGCCTCCATCCCTCTCATTATGATCAACCTCCATAATTATCCTCTGCCACTTCCCTTTATTACTCCTGTAATGACCTTTCAAAATATGTGTAGGCTCTTCATTTGGCCTGTCAGCCTCTTCAAAATGACGGCTCTCTCCTTCTCTCTTTATGTCTATCAGCTTATTTCTGGTCGCCACTACTTAGTCAGCCTAATCTGTATCGGCCTTCTTCTTTATTACTTTCAACACTCAATCTCCATCATGCCCTCATGTGGCCTTTTACCAGCCTTCTCTCCTTGACCATCCATTATTTACTGCATTCCACAAATTGTCCCTCTATATATTCTTATCTGTGCCTTTAATCGGCCCGTTCTTTAACATGCGGCCTGCCTTTATTTGCTTTCTATTGCTTTGTCTATTTTGTCTTTCTACTTTTCACCACCTTTTGCGTCTTTCACCACTAACTTATAATGGTTGTCACCCTCTAAAAGTAGTTGTTCTATCAATAACCATTATCTTCACCACCTATCCAACTTTCTAGAATATGATAATTAAACATTATTGTTCCTGTCTCCTTGGTGACAGGAGCCTCCCTCTCATGTTTCTATCACTTGACCCACACATTAAAACCAAAAATCCATTGTCAAATACAATTTTCAAATTTTAAACAGATGCCCCTGCATCACAAAAGGTGGGTTTCCTAAATATTGACACCAACTCCAACATGGAGGAAAGTTTTGTTTATAGGGATCAAACTCATACATCAAGCAGCCTAGGGTTTGACTCTAAAGGGAAATCTACCCCTTCTTCATCATAATTTGTCAATCTAGATGTAAACAAGGAATTGAGCCCCATGGAACTAGATACAGGGGATAAGTTGCAAGCCACTCTAAGAAAAAATAAACAACTAGAAGAGCAACTCAAAGCCTATGAGCAAAAGGGTAATGAATTAGACAAATTGGCTCAACTAGAATTAGAGGAGATAGATAAGGAAATAGGAAAAACTAAGGAGCAAGTATTTCTTGTCACTCAGTCTAAAGAACATGATATTCCTCCTACTTAAGCCAATCCTGATAAGAAGACTACAACTACTCAAACTGATGAGCCCTCCTTGGAGTTCTTTCTTTGGAAAAGGGATGAGGAAATCCAATTGATGAGAAGGAGATGGAAGGAAGAGAAGAAGGAGATGGAGTAGAAATTCAATAAGGCATTGAAGGAGAAAAATATGGAAAATAGAAAGTTAAAACTAAAAATTGAATGTATGGAAAATTTAACAAGCTAGATTATGCAGTGTAGACCTCCTTCTAGGGTTTATGCCTTGTTTTTTAAGGAACAATTTTTGACTTTCCAATTTATGCAAATCTTTGGTGATCTTTTGCCTAAAATTGATAGAGATAGTAATTTCTTTAGGGTTTTACAAACATCCACTGCTGAACTATAGAATCAAATCTGTGAGTTATGTATGCATGACATGGATATTCCTTGTAATTTATCTTGTAATCCAATCTTCTATGTGGGAGATGTGTAGATTAGAGCACTCATTTCTTTTGTGTAGAATGAATAGAGCAAGGGTACTCAAATGTAGAAATACAGAGAGCAGGAAAAATCCATTTCCTTAAATATCAGAGGGGGAGAAAAAGACCTCAATGATGTCATAGAGGAATGGATATACATGATAGGAAAATCAATAGTGGCAAGAAAAATTTTCTAGGACCAACAAACTGTCTACACAATGTATCAGGGAAATTTGAGGAAGCTAGGAAAAGAATCATTTGATTACAAAAAAGGAAGATGACAAGAGCTTATAGTTGAGTTACGGAAGAAGGAGCCCCACTCTATGTACAATTTCCATACAACTGTGAGTAGAAGACACCATTATATCAATCTAGACATTTGAATCAAATGGATTAGAATGGATACCACTCACCTTCCAGCTGCCAATTCTATGGTTCCCAATTCCTCATTGGCGTGGCAAAAGAATTTACACAGTAGAGGAAGATAATACTAGGTGAGAATGGTTTGCAAGGTAGAAAAGACTCTTCTTGAAGGAATGAGAGGGACATATAGAACCATATGACTATAGGAACATTGCCCCCATGTACAACTCTAGGCCATAATTTCTTAAGGACAAGAAAAATCTTAAGTTGGGGGGTAAATAATGGGAATTATAATTGTCTCTTTAATCTCTGTCTTTGCTATTTCTAAGCTACATTCCTGTAGATATTTTCATCATTTTAAGTCAAGACTTTATATAATATCTGGACAAGCACCATATTAATTGTATTATGTTTTAATGGATATTTGCATGGTTAAAATAGTTATTTTCAAAATATAATGTATGATTATTTTTTTACAATGATCTTAATAAATGGGGATTTCTCTAGAACTAACTCTTTCCTATATAACTAAGAACACTAACTTGCAACCAAGATTGTAGAGTTCTTGCAACTAAGACCGTGGAGTTCCTCCAGCAAGACTATAGAAGTTCCTATAGCCATTACACCAGTTCCTGCAACCAAAGGATTGTCTCCTACAACAAAGCTTGTAGTCACTCATAGCTATCCAACATTAGTATATTCCTTCCATGCAGATGAAGATAAGTTCTAGAAGAAGTTAGGAAGAAATTTACAATAAGTGGTGAATGTTTATCCCTCAACTGGAATGTGTTGAGAATAATTAAATCCAAGATAACTATCTCCATGTTTCTTGGATAAGCTTACTCATTCCAATAGTCCTGATTGAAATTCTCCTCTCTGGTTGTTTAGTTTTAGTTTCCTGGTTTTATTTTGCTTCTTTAGAAATAAGGAGTCCTTCACTTGCATAATGGGAAGTGGACTGATTAGTTTTTATTGTTCATTAATGCATGAACTATTGAAGGGTGTGTGTATATCTTTCTCACCCAACATATCTAGTTAAGTTTTGATTTTCTCATGTTGTATCAGATTCTTATTACAGTGAATAAATAGAGTTCTTATTTTAGATTATTTGATTATTCTTGATTTGTGGTGGATAATTGAATGAATTGATTTGATTAACTGATAAAAGGAGAAAAGAAGTAGTCAACTCGAGTTAGGGCCCACTTGAGGTAGACTATAACCTATTAGCACTAGATTTATGCAATCAGAAATTAGATTTGCTTGATTCCATTTTAGTTTTTTGTTGTGTTTAGTTGAGAATCAGTTATACAATTATTTTTGGAATCTATAAGATAACTTTCTTGTTTCAATATTGTATTCTTTTCTTAGCTTGCAACAACTATCATTTACCAGATATACACAACTCCACATCCAGAAAATCTTTAGTTGTACATATAGTATTGACATCATACTAAGAAACGCATCCCTAGGTTGATAAATTAAATGTAGCATGTCCTTACTCACTAAGCTTCTTGATATAATATGAGGCCATCCATTGAGTTATATGCAAGACTTAGCTACATTAGGTCTAGTGGGAATTTATAATGCTCCACAAGGATCATAGCCAGTTTAACCATTTTAAACTCAACAACAATTAATTTGAAAATTAGTTGTATTGTCATAACTCATTGAGAGTGGTTGATCTCGTTCATACTAAATTCTCTAGTCATGTTAATAATTGGTTTACATGGTCTAACTGTAGACTAGAAGGTGAAAGAAAATTTAATTTGACTAGACAAGCTTAATCTATCTCCTATTATGTCATCAGTTCATGCCTCGTCTAGTACTTATGTCCAATTGGATTACTCTATTGCTCTTTTAGATTATTTTCCTCTTTTGTACTATCTCTCTCTCACATAAATCTAACATTGCTTCTTCACCCCCATATAAACTCAATAGTTCTTACTTAGAAAGTATTTATTACACATCTACTTTAGTGCCAATTTGGAACTCCAGACCCAAGACACAAGAAGGGGAATCATGGATTAAGTGGTGGTGTTCTACAATCTCACAATGTAGTATTTCCTTACACTCCTTTGGAAAAATAATGGCCTAGAAACATAAATGTAGAGAAAAATCTCTTGAAGGGAAATTGAAGCATGCTGAGAAACAAATCAATGTAGATCTAAGTAACACAAGGATTCAAGCCTCTATTGGTACCACTGAGGTGCAACTGTACAAAATCAATATTTATAGAGGACAAGGTGCTAAAATAAAATCTAGATTACAATGGATCAAAGAGGGTAGTAGAGGTTCCATTTTTAAAAAATATTTAAATTATAAACATAAGAAGGAGAAAATCTATACCATAATGGATGAACTTGGTTCTTTACATATGGATTCTACCAAGATAAGTATGTTCCTCAAAATTTTTGTGAGAAACTTTTTAGAGAAGAACAACATTGGAAGGATATTCAACAAACCTTGGAAGAGATTGTTAAAGAATGTATCCCCAACCAAATTGATTCTAGCTACTACCAATCATTGGATTGTATTCTCTTTTTGCAAGAATTAAGACATATTTGTTGATGGGTGTTTTTACACACAACTTAGATGAATTACTAGGTATCTCACCTCTCTTGAAAGGAATCTAATCCCAGTAACCTAGAAAAAGACTACCCTAAGGTTTATACCGTCAAGTCTTGACTTGTGAGATAACTCAATTGTATGATGTGTATTGTTGTTCAACTCAAGAGGCCTTACACAAGAAATAGAGACTCTTAGGGTTTGTAAATAATATATTTCATTAATCTATACAAAACCCTAAGCAATTTCAAATCTAAAGTCTAAAAATTTCATCAGATTTAACCAATAAGATGATGCTTTTTCCCTAATTTAACAACATGATTTTAAGAAAAGTCAAAATTTAGGGATAAGAGGAAGATATAGAAATTTCTAAGGACAACTACAAACATAAAGAAACCCTTATTCTAGATAGACAGATCTTCAAAACCAAATTTCTATTAAACTAGGATAACCACAATGTCATAGAACTAGTGCAATCTTCAAAGGATTCGTGAGATTTTCAAATCACAAACATTTATCAAACACCCATGCAATGGCACAACTTAATAAACATTCATAATCAAACTAATTTATAAAAATGATGTTCAGACTAAACACACACAACAATCCATAATCATCAAGTTGCCAATGGTATGAACATATGATCCATCACATATCAAAAATAAAGCTTCATGAAAGAAATTGAATTGCATCTAATCGTGTAAGAAGAACCATGAATAACCAAATCATAAATCAATAACATAACATAAGTTGGCAGGAATTTGAACTTTTGTTTGTATTCGTTCAAAATTTTGGCAGAGTCTCAACAATTCTTTCTTTAACAATTGGAAAACAAGGAAAATGATTGCCTTTATATAGACAAGGCAAGCATAGTGAGTTTACAATGAAGGGTGATGATTCATCCATCACCAAGGGCTTAGAATCATGAGTATTTAATTCTTGTGGCAAGGTAGTTACAAACTCATTTTTGTTTTTGTCCTTTAGAAAAAAGACAAAATTATAACTTTAAAACTTGCATGGACAAGAAAAAGTAGCATTTCTCCATTAATTACATCGAGACAACTTTTAAAAGAGTTGATATAGCAAAAGAAGACATGCGGTGTGTTTGTAGTGGAAGCATTCTAGCTGGATTTGGCATTTGATGAGAGTTGGGGATGACTAGGCAACAAATTCTATTACAAAAATTGCTCTTGAGAGGACCTGACTAATCTGCATCAATAGAAATCTTAATCTTCTTCCCCTCCAACCTAATATTATCAATGTAGGTAGCTAGGACAGGATTGATTTCTTCGGGAGGTGGAGCTTCTATAAACCTCATCCTATACATATGGATATCATATGTTCATATAAAAGTAATATATGAAAACTTCCACTTATGAGTCCCTTTCTGGAACTATCAAATATGATTTGAAAATGTAGAGGTGGCCTTCATACTTGTCTTTTCAAAATGGCAAGATGGCTATTGTAGTTCCCCCATAAGCAAGACCTTCCACCATGACTTGAACTAATTAGCCTCATTAAATTCTCCAGTATCTAGGTCCTCCTTCTTACCATTGACCTTGCCTGTCAATTCACCTATGATGTCAAGGCATTCATTCAATATGTCATCTGCCTATCTCCTCATATCAACTGCTTTAAATTTTTCTTTATGTACTTCATAGCCTCCATCCAAAAGAAAGGATCTTTTAGAGTCTCCTTTATCAAAAGTTTAGCTTCTATCAAAGTTTTTGAGGGAAAATTGCTAATAGCTCGTATCCTTGGGAAAAGTTTACTATGGTTCTCATCATCAGTATCACATTCATCTATTAGCTTCCCAAAATTTCTACACATTGTGGAAAAGACTTTCCAAACTTGAATGGCTTAATCCAAGGCCTGACAGCCTTCATCATACACTTCATTTAGCCAGTTTTGTGTTGCTTGTGCAATATGTTTCATTCTATCAAATTCATTGTGTTGACCACACCTAGATACTAAGAGGGGGGTGAATCAGTATTTGATCAAACTTCAAATCCTCCAAAGCATATTAAAACTTAAACTTTACAGTATTAACATAAACATGAAAGATCAATCACAATGCATAACAACACATAACACCAGATATACGTGGAAAAACCAAGAAGGGAAAAACCACGGTGAGAATTAGCTCACAATATATGAAGCTCAAAATTACAACTTTGTTTTAGGGCTACAACCTGGTGTAGGGGCACCAAGTGCATTTTATGTAAACTTTGTAAATAAGGTCTCAAGTTAGGTTTTTAAGTTGTTTTGGTCCAATAAGGTCATAATTGACCATTTCATCATGTAATTAGTCTTGATAATTATCAAATTTTGTAAATAGAGTCATGATAGTCAAGTCTAGATAAAGTTGGGTTTGGAAAATATGCAAAGTGTGGAAGTTGAACAGTCAAGCACTCAAAAGACAATGAGAGACCTTTGGGTTTCTTTGAAAAATGTTTAAATATGCCTTAATATTGGAGGCAAAGCAGAATGGATGTACAAAAGATACATTGAAGAAGTGTAGAAAACAAATTTGAATGAAGATAATGTGAAGAAGCCCTATTTTCTGTAGATTTCACTATTTTCTTACTATTTCTTTGAATAGTATGGCCCTGTACGGACTTGTCAGGGCCTGATGATGACTTGAGTTGAAATTATGATGAATCTATTTATAATGTTTCTTGTTGTATACAATTTCATTGAGAAATGAATTAGTTCTAATCATTTTTCTAAAAACTGTTTTAAACTGTCAAAACCCTCATCTAGGGTAACAGTGAGCAAACTAAATTGTATTTCTCTGTTTGTAAACCAAGTGGAAAATTCTAAGGTTGATGAAAACACTTAATTTTGCATATATTAACATATTCCAAGGTTGCAGAAGAAGAAGATGAGTTTTGTTATGAGTTCTTGATGCCACTAAGACTATATTTTCAAGTGTACTGACTGTAAGCACAGTAGAGTGTAGATATAAGATTTTGTTGACAAATTCAGTGTTGATCATGAGTGGAATTAAGTTGGAAACATTGTTAATTACATTGTGAACCTTCTTCTAAGCCATGGTTTGTGAAAATCAAAAGGTATTTGTGATTTTCTATATTCCTGCCCTGTTATGACAGTGCTAACAGTCATGATAACAGTCAAGACAAACTGTGTTGGTAAGGCCTTGTAGAATTCAACATTGAATGGTGTTAAACCCTTGTGAAGATAACTAATTTGAGGTGTTGTTAGTGCCATTAAAATTTGTATTGAAACTTGAGAAGTCTTCTTTGGGTGAAATGTTAAAGTTGACAAGTTGAAGCCAAACTAACAAGCCTAATTAGGGCTAAAACTAGAATTACCAGTCAATTTTAGAGGGTGTTGTTTTAAAATAACCTATTCCCATTTCAACATATGTTAAATAACCTCCAAAAGGGTGTCTAGAAAGGTGATTTTTTTCTAGGTTTACAACCTTCTCCAAAAGATATGCTTAGAAAACCTCAAAAATAAGGCTAATTGCCCCTTTGTAGCAGCGAAACAATCATTTTTTGGAGGATACTTTCCAAAGTGACCATAGCTAGTTTCATGATATGTCAAGTAACTCAATAAAGGGTATCTAGAAAAATGATTATTTTCTAAGTTAGTGGAGTAATTTGCAAGTTATGTTGAAAAAACCTTTAAAATAGGGCTACAAGGCTTGTAAAGGATCTAGTATGAAGAGTCAATAAGAGAGAAGTTTCCAGCTTGCAAAATGAGTTCATGGTGGTTGGTTTGACATGTGAACCCCTGCATTGCATCAATTGGTATCAGAGATCAGAAGGTCTGGGCAAAAGAGTTTGGTATTTGTGTATTTGTGTTTGTGTAGGTTGAAGAGAGAACCTGGTTGCCAAAAAACTAGGTAGAGGAAAAGTGAAGAGACCTAGGTGAGGCAAAGCGAAGCAAGGAGAAACTTGCTAGAGGAGAAATGGATTTGTTGAAGAGGTATTTTCTGGGTAAGGGTTCACAAAATAAGAAGCAAGAAGAAAAAGAGAGGAAGAGGAAAGAGGAAAAGATGAAGCAAATAGAGGTTGAGAAATAAATAAGAGAATTGAAACAAGCTTTGAAACAAATGGAAGAAGATATGGAAAGAACAAATAGCAAGTTCCAAATGAAGTTGCAGCAGTTGCTCAAACAAGCACAAAATTGGCATTTGACAATAAAGAGGAAGGTTGTATGGCCCATTCAAAGGCTGAAGCAAAAGAGGAGACAAATGAAAACACCAAAATCAGATGAGAAGAAGCCATTGTTGGTGGAGGAAAAAAATGAACAAGCCAAGCAAGATGTGATGAAGAATGTAGCCTTTTAAAACCATGAGAATGCTGATATAACAGTGAATGCACAAGAGGATAGAAGACAGTCAGACCTTGTTGGTAAACTTGATTTGGAACCTGATAAGATAGTGGTATTAGGGGCAGAAATGAAGGCAAGAGATGGACTAAATCAAGGTGAATGGCAAAGGCAAAAGAGTGAGTCTGAGTATGCAACAAGAGTTAGGTAGAGGACAATCCAAGATAGAGTTGATGAAGACGTGTTTGCAGGTGTGAAGACAAGCTCAACATCAATCTCAGATAAAGAAAAGATAAGTGAACATTTATCAAGTCAGTTTGTAGATATGCAGTAATTTCTAGGTGGCAAGGAGCTTCAATACCTAACACATTGGAAGGGAAAACTAGGTGTAAGAGCTTTGGAAGGACAAGGAGATAATGTGGACAAGCTGCCATTCAAATTCCAAGGGACTTGGAATCTTTTTCTGTCCGATTGTATGGTGCAGGGGCACCAAATGCATTTTATGTAAACTTTGTAAATAAAGTCTCAAGTTATGTTTTTAAGTTGTTTTGGTCCAATAAGGTCATAATTGACCATTTCATCATGTAATTAGTCTTGATAATTGTCAAATTTTGTATATAGAGTCATGATAGTCAAGTCTAGATAAAGTTAGGTTTGGAAAATATGCAAAGTGTGGAAGTTAAACAGTCGAGCACTCAAAAGACAATGAGAGACCTTTGGGTTTCTTTGAAAAATGTTTAAATATGCCTTAATCTTGGAGGCAAAGTAGAGTGGATGTACAAAAGATACATTGAAGAAGTGTAGAAGACAAATTTGAATGAAGATAATGTGAAGAAACCCTATTTTCTCAGATTTCACTGTTTTCTTACTATTTCTTTGAATAGTACAGCCCTGTATAGACTTGTCAGGGACTGAGGATGACTTGAGTTAAAAGTATGATGAATCTACTTTATAATTTTTCTTGTTGCATACAATTTCATTGAGAAATGAATTAGTTCTAATCATTTTTCCAAAAACTATTTTGAACTGTCAAAACCCTCATCTAGAGTAACAGTGAGTAAACTAAATTGTATTTCTCTGTTTGTAAACGAAGTGGAAAATTCTAAGGTTGATGAAAACACTTACTTTTTCATATATTAACATATTCCAAGGTTACATAAGAAGAAGATGAGTTTTGTTATGAGTTCTTGATGCCGCTAAGACTGTATTTTCAAGTGTATTGACTATAAGAGCAGTAGAGTGCAGATATAAGATTTTGTTGACAAATTCGGTGTTTATCATGAGTGGAATTGAGTTGGAAACATTTTCAATTGCATTGTGAACCTTCTTCTAAACCAGGATTTGTGAAAAACAAAAGGTATTTGTGATTTTCTATATTCCTGCCCTGTTATGACAGTGCTAACAGTCAAGACAAACTGTGTTGGTAAGGCCTTGTAGAATTCCACATTGAATGGTGTTAAACCCTTGTGAAGATCACTCATTTGAGGTGTTGTTAATTCCATTAAAAGTTGTATTGAAACTTGAGAAGTCTTCTTTGGGTGAAATGTTAAAGTTGATAAGTTGGAGCCAAACTTACAAGCCTAATTAGGCCTAAAACCAGAATTACCAGTCAATTTTAGAGGGTGTTGTTTGAAAATACCCTATTCCCATTTCAACATATGTTAAATAACCTCCAAAAGGGTATCTAGAAAGGTGATTGTTTTCTAGGTTTGCAACCTTCTCCAAAAGATATGCTTAGAAAACCTCAAAAATAGGGCTAATTGCCCCTTTGTAGCAGTGGAACAGTCATTTTTTTTAGGATACTTTCCCAAGTGACCATAGCTATTTTCATGATATGTCAAGTAACTCAATAAAGGGTATCTAGAACAATGATTAGTTTCTGGGTTAGTGGAGTAATTTGCAAGTTATGTTGAAAAAACCTTTAAAATAGGGCTACAAGGCTTGTAAAGGAGCTAGTATGAAGAGTCAATAAGAGAAGTTTCAAGCTTGCAAAATGAGTTCATGGTGGTTGGTTTGACATGTGAACCCTTTCATTGCATCACAACCCAAGGAAGTTACTACTCCCTGCTGACTTTGTTTTAGGGGTACAACCCAAGGAAGCTACTACTCCCTAAAGAAAGGTTTTAGGGTCACTCCCAAGGAAGATACAACTCCCTGCTGACTTTGTTTTAGGGCTACAACCCAAGGAAGCAACTACTCCCCAAATTGAGAACAAACTCAAAAAAGATTACAGCATGATAGTCCTTCTATTGTCTAAAAACTGACATTGAAGCTCACTCCTTTTGATGATTGCATTTCTGCCTCATCACTCCTCTTTTGATGATTGAGTTAGTTAGGCACACTCTTTACTTCCCTCTTATCTGAACAATGTCTTCAAGATGAATTGGGATAGGCTCTAACACTTATTCTCTTTCTCCTTCAGTCGCACATCATAATACATATCATATTCATATTCTGCTCTTCACATATTCATCTTCGCAATCATAGATCAACTAGGTTTATTATATATACATCATATTACATTGATTACATTGCATGTCAACCAAAGAAAATAATAACATTACAATTATAATTTGTCCAAATGTTAAACATCATGAAACTTGTAGAGGGCAAGCCTTAACATGAACTCCACGCAACACCAAGAAGAGGAACACGTCTTGTAGATTCCAATACTTGCTTAACTTGGTCCTAAACATCCTTCATAGAATCATCCTTCAAGGAATAACATCCACATGTTACACACATTTGAAATAGGTTACCCCTAAGCAAGAAAACATGAAACTTGTAGCACATCAGCCATTACAACTTGGTGAGACACATGAAAGATTGAACATTGCTTGTACATCTCCTAGATGAGTCAACAGGACCTATACACCATCTCCAAACACTCCTTGAACTCTACACAACAAGAACTTTGTACCGCACACATTCAATCATGTGTTCTGGGAACAACCAGGCATCTAGAACTATCTATAGCTCACTGTTACTTGAAAAACTGAACTTGCAGACCACCTAAACACTTGATACTACAAAGAAGCATGAATTGCACTTCCCTAAACATGTCTACAAAACTACATAGCCATATCTATCTCTACAGAGGAATACAACGCATTCCAACAATCCTTCATCATCACCTCATTCTGCTAGAGCACAGACTGGAACTCTATCACTTGTAACTTCCACTGCAGAGGGACAAATGATCTAAAACTTTGGATTTAGCACCTTTACAGCATACTGAACTTAACTTCCAAACCGCATGACCATGTCTTCAAATGTGGAGGAATGCGGAGCATTTTACTAAGTAATCTTTGAGGCAAATTCCTACAGCAGCAACCTTTACCAACATCTGAAGACCAAATTCTTATTGTATTAACACATACTTCCTTAGGAACAATAGGAAGGATCATACAACATGCTTCAGGTCATTAGTAATATCTTTTCATATCTTTCCCATCTTAATATATCATCATGAAATCATCTCTTCTGACCACAAACATGGTCAATACAACTTTACTTGACATTAATCAAGGCATGACACCCAACCATGAACATCAGCAACCAACCATGAACATCAAAAACCAATCAGCAATCACTACTAGCACACCATGAACATAAGCATCCAAGCATACTATTGACATCAAAGACAACCATACAACCACATCAATGACAAACTTAGGTAACATATGTGCAATGCTCATTAGTGTTGACATCAATGACAACCACACAACTACATTAGTGACAACCATATGTGCAACAATCTCCCCCTTTGACATTGATGACAACACACACCCACTCATTCTCCCCCTTTGACATCAAGGACAAAAGGCAACAACTTCTCCTCCTCAAGGCACAAACTTTCCTTTTCAACCTCCCCCCTTGTTAGCAACAACCACTACCTACTCCACTTGAGAGGTAGCCACCATCAGTCTAGGAAAAGGATATAGCATGAATTAGTCCCCCTGGATAGATGCACCAACTATGCATCTAGCAAGAAGAAGGAGGAGTAATTACCCCTAACCTCTTCCAGAGATACTCAAAAGTGTCCTTTGCAAAAACCTTTGTAAAAATATCTACAATCTGATCCTTCATTGGAACATATTCCAACTTTACTTCATTCTCTACAACCTTCTATCTCAAAAAGTGATACCTAATTGATATATGACATCTCCAAAATAAGAATGTATCACTAGATTCTTGGAAATTTATTGATAGCACTAGTATTATCACACAAAATAGGAATAGGCTCATCATATTGTACCTTGATATCCTTCAATGTTTGTTTCATCCACAACACTTGTGTGCAGCAAGATGCTACTGCAATGTACTCTACCTCTGCATTTCATTAAGATACTAAATCTTGTTTCTTACTATTCCATGAAACCAATTTGCTTCCTAAAAATAAAGCACCATCACTTGTACTTCTTTTATCATCAACACAACTGGTCCAATCAGCTTCAGTGTAAGCACTCAAATCAAAGTCATTACCTCTTGGATACCATAAGCCATAATCTGGAGTACCCTTCAAGTATCTAAATATTCTTTTCACTGCCTTCTCATGAGTTTTCTTATGATTAGTTTGATATCTAAAAACCACACATACTGCATGTATAATATTAGGTCTAGAAGTAGTCGAGTATAATAATCCTCCAATCATAGATCTATAAAGAGTTTGATCAACCTCTGGTGACTCATCTACCTTTCTCAAGTGACAACCAGTAACCATAGGAGTACCTACAATTTGGAGTCCTCCATACCAAACTTCTTCAACATCTCTCTAACATACTTAGCATGAGAAATAAATATACCATCATCTAGCTGAACAATTTGAATCCCAAGGAAGAAATACATCTCACCAATCATAGACATCTCAAACTCTTTTTACATCTCCTATGCAAACCTCTTGCACATATCATCATCTCCACTAAAGATGATGTCATCAACATATACTGCAACTATCAAAATCTTGTCTTCATCTTCCTTAATGTAAAGATTACTATTTGTAGTACCTTTCTTGAAACCTTGCTAAAGTAAATACTTATCCAACCTAGCATACCAAGCTCTAGGAGATTTCTTCAGTCCATACAAAGTTTTCTTGAGCTTTCACACTATATCCAAATCTTTTAATAGATGGAAACCATCTGGTTGCTCAATATAGATCTATTCCTCTAAATCACCATTCAAGAATGTTGACTTGACATCCATCTGATAGACCTTAAAGTTCTTGTGAGCAGCAAGGGCAAGAAACATCCTGATTGCCTCCATCTTGGCTACCGGAGAAAAATTCTCCTCAAAATCAATGCCTTCAACTTGTGAATAACCCTTACATACCAATCTTTCTTTGTTCCTTACAACATCACCATCTTCATTTAGTTTCTTCTTAAACACCTACTTTGTTCCTATCACATTCTTATCAGCTAGCCTGGAAACCAATTCCCATGTCTAATTCTTCTCTATCTGATTCAATTCTTCTTCCATTGTGTTCAATCATCCATCATCTTTGCTAGCATCAGCAAAGGTTTTGGGATCTACCTTTGATAGTAGCCATAGATTCACTTGCTCATTTTCTTTTGCAAGACCTCTCCTAGTTAGCACACCTTCATTCTTGTCTCCAATGATCTGATCTATTGAATGATTCCTTTGAACATACTTTGCTAGAGTCTTAGGGATCTGCTCTGATTCTTGTTCCTTCTCTTATTTCTCCTCTCCTTCTTCTTCAATGCAAAGGGTATATTAGATCCATAATCCTTTGGTTCTTGTGAGATCTAATACAAGTCTTCATCTTAACATTTATGATTTCAACCATCTTTCCCAATCTCTTGTTGTAGCATCTATAGGCCTTGTTTCTGGTTGAGTAACCAAGAAAGATCTCTTCATCACACTTTGCATCAAACTTCCCAAGGTCTTATTCATCTCTCCTAATGTAGCATTTGTTTCCAAAGATCTTGAAATATCTAATAGTGGGAGGTCTTCCATACCAAATCTCTTAAGGGGTCTTAGTGCTATTGACCCTCAATTGTACTCTGTTGAGCAGATAGACAACAGTGTGAACTACTTCCTTCCAGTACATATTAGACAGATATGTATCTTTCAACATTACCCTAGCCATCTCTTACACAATCCTATTCTTCCTTTCCACTACCCCATTTTGTTGAGGGGTCCTAGGAGCAGACAAATGTTTCTTAATACCATGATCTTCACAAAACTTTTCAAATTCATTTGAAGTAAATTTACCTCCTCTATAAGATTAAGCATTTGATCTTAGCATACATTTCATTCTCAACTATTGCTTTGAAAATTTTAAACTTATCAAAGGCTTCTGATTTTTCTCTTAAGAAAGTAACCCAAGTCATTTTAGAGTAATCATCAATAACAACATGAAATACCTTTGACCTTGTTGACTCTTTATTCTTATAGGGCCACATACATCAGTGTGAATCAGCTCCAATGGCATTAAAGAAGAATACTCTTTGCTCTTGAAATTTTTCTTTATCTGCTTTCCAATTTGGCATTCCTTGCATAATGTGTTTGTGGGCTTGGTTATCTTAGGCATGTCTCTCACCACATGAATAGAGCAGAGATTTACCATATTATCAAAGTTGATGTGTCCCATTCTCTTGTGTCATAGCCAACACTCACTAGATTGACCCAATAAACAGGTTCTTACATTTACCTCCTTTAGATGATAAATATCTCCATATGTCTTAATAGCTTCTGCAACTAGTTTTCAAGACCCTACCTTCCTAATTTCACATCCTTTGGTATGAAAAGTAATATTGTATCATTTAATGCACATGTAATGTCCCTTCAGGAACAATACTAATTTTACACTAAATTATCAATTTCCAAGTAAACAAGGGTTTAGAGAGTACCTTGGCTTGATTTAATCCTGTAAATAAGTTAGGAAACCCTTACAATAATATTTAACACAATCAAGTTAACATGATTAACAAACTCATAATAACATTATTAATCCAACTAAACCTAGCTATCTAGGAGACTCAACCATAAGAGAGTTGAGGAACGTGACTTCGATTGGTGTCTCAGATCCTCTACCTTAGGCCCAAGAGTGGATATACCATCCCCCTTGGCCTCATGTGGCGCATGCCATCCATATGAGGTGGTGTACCTAATGAGGTTGACAAAAGGGTGCCATAGAAGCCATCTCTTCTAAGTGCAAGGGTAGTACCCTTGTACCCCCTTAGCCCCTTGGGATTATCCAATTCCCTTGGAGTGGTGTACCTAGAAGAGTGCCCCATCACCGTAGCCCTCTTGTTCCATATTTCCTTCAGGAGAATGAGATCACAAAAGGGTGCCCTTAAAGCCATCTCTTATAAGCCCAAGGGCAATACCCTTGTACCCCCTTGGCCCCTTGAGATTATCCAATCCCCTTGGAGTGGTGTACCTAGAAGAATGCCCCATCATCATACCCCTCTTGCTCCACATTTCCTTCATCATAGTAACCATGGCATTCATACAAGAATCCACATTAATGCATAATAAACTCATCAACTCATAGTTGCAAATAATCGTATCAACAATGCATAGTGAATTATGATAATGTGCATGAACTATTGATATTTTCATATATAAATTTCATAGCAAGTTTCACAATGCTTATATATATATATATATAGATAATATGATAATCTTTCAATTATATGCATTTGTCAGTACTTACCACATGGTATTTAACATAATAAATATAGGGTTAGATATATCATACCAAGTATATAATTTTTGCCTTGATATCCTTGGAGATCTAAGGATTGTCGTCCCTAGTATTGACTTTATCTGCTTTACCTCTACCTATAAATCTGCCCTTTTATCTACCATATATCTGCTCCATATTACCATGATATTATCTTGTTTGTATAAAAAATTTATTGCTTTCCTTTCTACTATAAACTCAGTAATAATTCCTTAAGATTCCCCATATATACATATGTAGATCTAAGTCTTGTTCCCATATATTCTCATTTGTACACAACTATTCACAAATCAAATTATGTATGTTATTGTTTGCTTCTTCCCTATTGCAGATTTTAACTTAGAACTATATATATTCCCCTTTGTTTTGGACTGTTGTCTTCTTATGTTTATTGTAGATTAGAACTTTGGAATTATTACCTTTTTTGGATCCATGATTTCTTAACTGCCCCTCTCCCACCTTTTATATATGTTATCGAGCAGGATTGCACCCATTATGCAAAGCTAGAAGTTCAGCAATCCTATGAAACATTGGGATACTTTCAGGTTGTGGGTACACTATGGTGAAAGTAAACCTCCTAATCATGGGTTGTTTCCCTTCTGATTCTCTAATAAATTAATGACTTTGTATGAAAAGGATTTAAAAAGACTTCCTAATAAAAGTACTAAAACTGGATCTAAATGTGTGGTGATGCACCTAATTAATGAAAAAACTTGTAGAATGATTCACAGTTATCTCTGAGAACACTGTTCACACAATTTAGAGATGATGACTTAATCACAAAAGTGTTTCTAAAGCAGGCCAAATAGTTTGTTCTTTTAAGAGGAAAATAAATTTTCACATTTTCAAGACCAAAAAGAAAATAAGCACAACTTAAGACCTATGATGGATGCACAATAATGAATTAGACAAACTTAAAGGTTTCAATGGTTAAAACACAATTATATCATCAAATCATTCATGAAAGCACTTGCATTAATCTAAAAAGGCAAATTTAATGTATTCTAAATGGAAATAGAAGGAAAAGCACTGCACAAGACCAAAAAAAATGAACTTGTAACCTGCTGTATTGTATAGATCTGAAAAATGAGTAACAAACAAACTCTGTCTCTCTGAAATGTGTAAGAGAGAATAGAATGCAAGAACTGGAAAAACATAAGTTTTTCTCCCAATATATAATCTGCTCACAAAAAAGACCTAAAAGGTCAACTGTAGTCAATTGCCTCTAAAAACAACACCTCCAAAATTGATCCACGAGCAAGCATAAAAATCCCTAAAAAGAAGGGCTATAATATCCAATTTGAGCTAAAATAGCTCCAAAGTACCCCTCTCTATTAGTTTGACCATGTAGAAAATCAAAACCCTCCAAGTTTGACCAAAAATCATGCAAAAGATCCCAAAATACCTCAGTTAACTCCATCTCCTGATTTTGCATTACTTTGGGATGAGGAAACAATGTGAACAAGTAATAAAGTAATCAAGGTGACTTACTTTACTATATGTTATAAATTTGTTCTATCTTTGACTTATACAACTTTGTGACAAATAATAAAGTAATTTATAATTGCATTACTTTATTATTTGTTTACATTAGTTTATCAGTCGCTAAGTCATGCAAAAGAGAGCAATTATCTTTAAAAGTTTATTTTTTTTAAATAACAATTCCTTATAACTCCCCTTTGATTTGCATAATTACATCATGCATCCTATGATGATGCCAAAAATACATATTCTCTATGCATGCAAAAGTCAAAAAATATCCTTATTTAATCCCTTATATCTCCCATATATAGGACCTCCTCCATACAAAAACACATTCATCATGCCTTTATCATGAGACATACATTATTTCATCCTTATGACTCCCATGCCATATTGCATGCATAAATCAACTCACATTCAAAAATCAAATTCAACACACCTTATGACTCCCATGCCATCATATGGCTTACCTTTGCATTATTATCTTTATTGACTTCGAAGAAAATCAAAAAGAAGTAATAATAACCCTTTCGGGCTTCTCTCACTTGTGCACTAGGTATAATGAGTGTAAGGTTTTGACCACAATCATGCATTTGGATAACAATGATTTCTTAAAATAAAGTCAAAAAAGCCCATAACTCAGGCTAGGGCTTTCAACCAAAAGGAAGTGGAAAACCTAAAATATTTATCATTTTTTCTTTGTTCTCTCTTCTGCTACTCCAAACCCGCCAACATGCAAGGGTTTATGTGAGGTTTTCTGAGGCATTCATGGGTTTAAACTACTTCTTTTTCAGGCTATTTTCATTATTATCTTCATTCAGGTAAGCTCTCCTTCTATGTATTTTGCATTTTTTGTAAGAAAAGTGGCAAAATACATCATTTTCTGCCTCATCTTTGACTGCATCACCTGGTTTTCTGGTATTCCTGCAAGAAAAAAGAAAGGAACTCTTCTTTTGCTTTCATGTCTGCTCCATCTTTCTTTGCTTTGGCATAATGAACAAGGAAAATGAGACATCTTTTATACTGGTTTTATCATGTGTGATTATGAATGTCTCCCATATCTTGCTCTACATATTCTTTTCCTGTAGCTTGGCCTTTATGGAAAAAAAGACTATTCAAGGGTTTCATGAAAAAACTCTTTGAAAGGAGAAATTGTAGCTTATCTTTTCTTAAAATGCTCTGATCTTTCATTCATGGTACGATTGTTGATAGGAATAAGCATGTATCTTTTGATACATGGCTATGAGTAAACCCTAGTAGGGTTTCGTCTACTATATGCTCCATTTCTTGCTATTTTGTGAGTAAACCCTAGTAGGGTTTAGGGAACAAAATACTCTATTTCAAAAGAGGCCACTGCTCCTTAGCATTTTGTGTTTGAAACTGCATTATCTTTACTTCAGCCTTCATGGCATGACTGCAACAAGAACAAATATGCATCTATTTGAAATAAAGAGGTAAAATCTTTTCTTTCTGTGAGTAAACTCTAGTAGGGTTTGGTAAACAATATGCTCCATTTTGTCTTTCCTCTGTCTAGTTACATTATTTAGTGGCTTTAGTGACAGTTAGCAACAAAAAAGACTGATCTTTTCCTCTCTTAGCTACTCCATCTTGCTTTCATGTATCTCTCTGCTGCCCATCTTGCTTTCATGTACCTATATGCACTTACACATTGTGATGAAGGCAAAAGAATAAGTTTATGAAGTATATGCTATTCCCATTTGCATCTCCTATAGGTGAACAAAAGAGTATATGCCTCTGCTACTCCATCTTTTTTTACTGTACTTCAAACTTGTGTCATTATGATTGTCCTTGATTGTTTGACTGTATGAATCATCTTGACAATACTGTGACAAGGTTCAATAGCATTTGATTTTGGCTATGACTGACCATGACATTAGTGTTTATCATTCCTCTATAATGCTTTGAAATATAAAAACTTTGTTTTCACTGGTGCCCTCAAATGGCTTCTTCTCCTTGAAACAATGATATCTATAATGGTATTTCCATCTTACTAGCTTCAAAACCATCCTTTGACTATGTGTCATGCTTCTTCATCTCTTTTTTGCAGTCTTCATGCTCTTTCAATAGTGACTGTATGTGCATCTCCTGTTCATGCTTCTTGCTGACTGTATTCTCATCTCAGTGAAGGTTGTTCCAAGGCATGTCGATTGTGTCCTTCAAGGCATGTTGATTGTGTAGGTTTGATGATTCTCTTAGAATTTGATAGGGCTTTGAATGACAATGCATATCTCTTTGTGATTGGTCTTTGATATGCCACTCAAGTATGCTATGGCTGCTGTCTTCTTTTCCTCTGACTGTGATGATGTCACATTTTTACCTTGAACCTTTCTTCACTATGTCACTACTCAGAAGGACTTGAAAATAATCTACTAACTTTTATTAATTGTTATTCTTTCTTGGCAAATGACAATAGTCATATTGATGCATTTATAACTTATACCTTGGTATATCTCTTTATCTCTCTTTGATGGCATTATGAGTTCCTCATGACTCCTGTATCATATGATCACATCTTCATTTGGCATAGGTATATGTTGATTACATGATGAATGGGCTAATTGTTTCATGGTTTGAAACATTGCAATTCCTCTCTACCTCTCTCTAACAGTTTACTTTTACTTCTTAAGGTGGTTAGACATTTTATTCTTATGATTACTCTTGCATATCAGAAAGTTGCCATGGCACTATGATACTACTATATAAATCATGATTGTCCTTTTGTTCCTCTCTATTACATATATAGGACCGTTTCATGTATTTAATAGCAACTTTACACTACATTCATAACAAAAGTTGTAAATACCTATTCTCAAATGCTGCTCCATGATTCCTATAGCTGCACTTGTATCCTTCATTGCATGGTATTGAATGGTACCTCTCTTGATTCAAAGGTATACTATTTCTTTATGATCGCTGTCCTCCAGATGTACCTTGCAAGGTTGTCCCATATGTTGCTCCATAAAGTAGGTGGTATTTTTTATATTCATGACTGTCTTCTTGGCATATGAGATTGTCTCATGTAGTTGAGGTCCTCATATATCATGATTGTCCTTAGTAATTGTTCATTACTTGACTACTCCTTATGGCAATGAATGCAACTTCATGATAGACATGTCTTTTGATCTGAATGATGACTTTTGTCCTGAACTAATGTTGATTGCAATATGACAAATGGTTGTTCATAAGCATGCTAGGCTCAACCCTTGTGGGAGCCACATTTTCTCCACATGCTATTTTAGTGATTGATCTTGATATATTTCACCTATACCTATACAGTGAACAAACATGTTAGATGTGAAAACATACCTTTGGTTACATGATATGATACTTCTTGTGTGGATTTGTCCTTCTAATTTATCAATTGCATCTCTCAATCATCGATCTCTTCTATTTCTCCTTGAACATTATCTAATATGGCTCTGAATATGCTCAATTTATCTTCTCTCTTACTGTTCACTAGATGGCTGATGCTCCATAAAAGTAGGTGGTACTTTTTGTTGATTTGACTGTGTATGAAATTTTTTGGAACCCAGAGCTCTAACAAAACTTTTTTGTAGGTGTCCTGGAGCTTGACAGATGGAGGGAGCTAAAGATCAACTCAACCTCAGGATTCGTCATTCACCGGCAATGATGGGTCCCTCTACTTTTCTTATGCATTTTATTCCTTCAAAAAGTAAAATTTACTTTTATGTAGCATACTCTAGTCACTCCCACAACTTGTGTGGGACATATTTAAACACTCTTTTGAATATAATCAGTTATTTTACTTTATGCAATGACTTTATGTATACTTTTTTTTCTAAATCAAATACATAGCATAAAACAACTGAATCTCTTTTAAAGCACATGTTTAAAACATGATGAAGAAATGACAGTTTATAAATACCTCTCTCTTGAAACTGCACTGAAATGTACTGCATAATCAGTAACATCATAACTGAAATAATGAAGTCAGTTAGATACCCGTCATTCTTTAAATGTCTGCTTTCTTGTCTCTAGGGAATTTCACTTATCAGGATGGTTTGATAGCCTAACTTGAGCTGCCATATGATCCTGATAAGTGATCTTTTCTTGTTCTTTTGTCAAGACATTAGACATTTAACTGGATGATCATTGCACATAAAAAATTTCTTTACCCCCTTTCCAACAACTATTGTCTAGGCCTCACTAAATTAGGTTGCAAACATAATTTAGTAACAATATCCTCTCATTTATATTGTTGTCCCTTCATAAATTAATTACTGGTCTTCTTAACTAAACTCGTTGCCCTTTTATTTAATACCTATCGTTGTATCTCCTGATCATATTTTATACTAATCATTGCCTCCTCTTAACTGTTACATTACTAAATATTAATCGCTTAAATTTGTGTGACAATCGCTGCATTTAGTCATAGGGTATCATATGTGACAATTTATTATATTTGTTGCTAGTGTAATTCACAGCCTATAGGGTATTCATGAGTACTTATGAGGTTGGTCTTTTAAAGACTTTTCAGTTCTTTTTAAGGGGAGTTGACCCCCTATAATATTTAATAATATTTAGTTTATAAAATATAAAACATATTATATCATAATGATTATAATTATGATAATAATCATATTTGATAATATTTATATTTATATCATATAATAATATTGAAAATTTCAATGTTCATATATATATATATATATTAAAATAACAATATTGTTTAATATTAATATGATTATTCAATTTGACTTCATTATTTTATCATGGTGTTTAAATCTTTAATTTAAACAAGGCCTTAATATCGGGACATCATAGCACATCTAACTGATACTAAGAAGATTATGCTTTATATCGTTGACATAGATGACATCCTCAGTCCTGTTCTTCCCATCAATAGTTATAGCACCCTTTCCACATATTTGTGCTAACTCATCCCACCAAACTTAACAACTCCACCATTCCACTTCTCAAGGTTGATAATCTTCTCCTTGTCACCAAGCATGTGGTTGGAGCAACCATTGTTAATTACCCAAGTATTGGCTTCTTCTTTTTCATGAAAGGTAGTCCATACAACCATTGATTTTTCATTATTTTGATCATTCTGCGAGGTATCAAACTTTTCATAATTCCCAAAATCATCATTTTTGTCACCAACATTCAAAGCCATGAAAAGTGTTTCAACATTTGAATCATCATGATCCTCATCTTCTGAAGAACAACTGCTCTCTATGGTGTACATACTTCTTTTGAACTTGTCTCTCTTGTTACTACCCCTTGATTCTTTAAAAGGACGTTTAGAAGAAAAATGACCAATTTTCCCACAGTTGAAACATTTGAAAGCTAACTTACCTTTGTATTTGTTGGTGCCCTTATTCAATCTTCTTAGAATGTTTGCCTCTATAGGTCATCAGGGTCACTATCTTGATCAGCTACTTTATCTTTTGTCTTAATACTTACTTTGAATTTTGCTTCCTTATTTGGAGTACCTTTGTCAAATTCTCTCATTTCAAAGGATGTGAGAGAGCCAAAAAATTGATCTGTTGTATATTTATCCAAAACCCGAGTCTCCTCAATAGAAGATACCTTATGACTATAAGATTTAGAAAGAGTTATCGGTACCTTCTTCACAATCTCATCTTCTTTCACTTCTCCACCAAGACCTGTGATGCCATTAACTATTTCATCCACTTGGAGCATATAACTAAAAATGTCTTCATCTTCTACCATCCTCAGGGTCTCAAATTTGATCTTAAAGATTTGCATCTTGTCTTGCTTCACTTTACTATCTCCTTCATAAATGCTTTCAAGTTTTACCCAGACATCCTTAGCAAATTTGCAACTCATTACCTTTAGAAGTTTTGAATTAGCTATCCCACTCATGATACCACTCTTTGCCTTGGCATTATTATCATACAACCTAAATTGATTAGCATCTATAGGCTTAGAAGCAGGAGTAGTGTAACCCTTCTTGACAACTTTCCAAACACCAAACCCTAGAGAAGATAGATAGTTTTCCATCCTTAGATTATAAAAGGAATAATTTGTTCCATCAAACACAGGTGCCTTGTGAGATCCATTATGAGCCATCCCAGTCCTTCCTTAAGTGGTTAAGCTTCTTCTGAGTAACTTGGCTATGATACCAATTGTTGAACACACGCAGATATTGAGGGGGGTGAATCAGTATCCGATCAAACTTCAAATCCTCTAGAGTAGATTAAAACTTAAACTTTGCAGCATTAACATAAACATGAAAGATCAATCACAATGCATAACAACACATAACACCATATATACATGGAAAACCCAAGAAGGGAAAAACCACAGTGAGGATTAACTCACAATATATGAAGCTCAAAATTACAACTTTGTTTTAGGGCTACAACCCAAGGAAGCTACTAATCCCTAAAGAAAGTTTTTAGGGTCACTTCCAAGGAAGCTACAACTCCCTGTTGACTTTTTTAGGGCTACAACCCAAGGAAGCAACTACCCCCTAAACTGAGAACAAAATCATAAAAGAATACAACATGACAGTCCTATTAGATTCAGGACAAACAACTAAGAGGGGGGGAGTGAATCAGTTGTCCAAAACTTTCTTGCAATTAATTACTTAAATCCACTTTGTAATTCAGCAACATAATAATGAATCAATCATGGAAACATAATGCATTAAATCAAGAGCAAAAACATATTAACACATAAGACACCAAGATTTTAATGTGGAAAACCTGGTTAAGGGAAAAACCATGAGGTGACTAACCCAAGATTGTATTCTCTGTTAAAAGAATAAGAAGAACAAATGGCACATGCTAATTAGGGCTCATTGCCTGAGCACACTGCTCACAAGAGGCCCACTACCTACAGGAGACACACTATCTACAGAATAATAAATATTACATACTTGAACTGAAGAATAGCATCTTCTCTATGCTTGAGTCAGTTCCATTTAAGCTCAATACTTCTACTCTGCCTTTCACTCTACTCCTTTCTACCACACACTTATCTCCACAAGATCCTCCTTAAATGATTTCATAACCTCTTATTTATACAAGACATTTGACTTTAGGATAATCATCCAAGTCGGCATACATTATAGAGCAAATACATAAATACAACATGACTAATTACAAAAAGACTTTATGCGGATCAACATGTTGTCGGCCACACAGATTTGAGACTTCAATCTTCCTTTAGGAACACACCAATCTTCACATAACATCTTCAAGATCATCCACAGGATGTGTAACTCATCTGGTCAGCCAAACTTAGGAAGAACATCATCATCTGGAAGTAATTCTTCAATTATGAGATCAATCTTCAATGCGGACCACCAACACAAACTGGACACAATCCAAAGACCTCCACAAGCTTGCCTGAATCACCAAGAACATCCACTCTACTTTTGCTTACTGAAATATTTCTCTCCTTCATCTAGAAGCTCAAGAAGACAGTCTGTCATCACTGTCAAATTGGAATAGATGCTTGTGGACCTCCAGACCACGAACCAATTGAGTTGTCAATTTACATTGACTTCCCAAACACACCACCAAATTTACAGAACAAGATATTGCATTTCCAGATCTCACCGGACCTATCTGTGTCAATCTGTCACCTCTAAACATCTGCCAAAGCTGGTTTTACTCAAGTAGCTATAACTTCTTCAGATCTTCATGCAAACCTCTCAAATCTTTACTGGATCATCTTAAGACACATATCTACAAACCCTTTGAAGCACATCCTGTAATCTTCATCTTAGCTAGGATCTTTACCTCACTGTCTTAACTATTCTTCTCTGTTCCTGATAGGACTAATTTTCTCAATATCCTCAGCATACAACTCATCCAATCATCATCATCAATGCAACAGGAGTATGTTGACATCAATGACAACACTGGTTAGGTCCATACTTGCAGCAAGTCCTTCTACTATCTAAAAACTAACATTGAAGCTCACTCCTTTTTATGATTGCACTTCTGCCTCTTCACTCCTCTTTTGATGATTGAATTAGTTAGGCATACTCTTTACTTCCCTCCTATCAGAGAAATGTCTTCAAGATGAATCAGGATAGGCTCTTAATACTTTTGCTCTTTCTCCTTTAGTCACACATCATAATGCATATCATAATCATATTATGCTCTTCACATATTCATCTTCGCAATCATACATTACCTAGATCAACTAGGTTTGTTACATATACATGATATTATATCGATTACATTTCATGTTGGCAAAAGACAATAATAACATTATAATTACAAGTCAGCCAAATATTAAACATCATGAAACTTGTAGAGGGCAAGCCTTAACATGAACTCCACAGAACACCAGGAAGAGGAACACACCTTGCAAATTCCAACACTTGCTTAACCTAGTCCTAAACATCCTTCACGGCATCATCCTTTAAGGAATAATATCCGCACATTGCACACATTTGAAATAAGTCACCCCTAAGCAAAAAAACATGAAACTTGTAGCACATCAGCCATTACAACTTGGTGGTACACATGAAAGATTGAACATTGCTTGTGCATCTCCTAGATGAGTCAGTAGGGCCTATACACCATCTCCAAAAACTCCTTGAACTCCACACAACAAGAAATTTGTGTTGTACACCTTCAATCATGTGTTCTGGGAACAACAAGGATCTAGAACTATATGTAGCTCACTGTTACTTGAAAAACTAAACTTGCGAACCTCCAAAACACTTGATACTGCAAAGATGCATGAATTGCACTTCCCTGAACATGCCCACAAAACCACATGACCATATCTATCAGTGCAGAGGAATACGGAGCATTCCAATAATCCTTCATCATCACCTCCTCTTTCTAGAGCATAAACCAGAGCTTTGTTACTTGTAACTTCAACTACAAAGGAGCAAATGATCTGAAACTTTAGCTTTAGCACCTTTATAGCATACTGAACTTAACTTATCAACCACATGACTATATCTTCAAATGTGGAGGAATGCAGAGCATTTTACTAAGTAATCTTCCAGGCAGCTTCTTGCAACAACAGCCTTTACCAACATCTGGAGACAAGAGTCTTCTTGTATCAACACATACTTAGGAAAAATAGGAAGGATCATACAACATACTTTAGGTCATCAACAATATCTTCTCATAGCTTCTAATTCCCATCTTAATATATCATCATTCGCATTAATGTTTCATATTCCCATCTTAATATATCATTATGAAATCATCTCTTTTGACCACAAACATGCTCAATACAACTTTACTTGACATTAATCAAGGCATGGCATCCAACCATGAACATCAACAACCAACCATGAACATCAGCAACCACTACTAGCACACCATCAACATAAGCATCCAAGCATAGTGTTGACATCAAAGACAAGCACACAAACACATCAGTGACAAACTTAGGTAACATATGAGCAATGCTCATTAGTGTTGACATCAATGACAACCACATAACTACATCAATGACAACCATATGTGCAACACGTTAACTTTGCTTCTAGATAGAATGGCAGGATACATGACAGTGCCATCTATTTTCTACACTAGGGCCAACAACTATTTTATGAAATACTAAAGTTCGTCATCCTGTTTCTTTAATTGTTGCTTTGTCAACTCATCATTGTCTAGTCTCTGCACAATGGTGTCCATAACACCTCTAAACTCTTATATTTCTTGTGTCCTAGTGGTTGGACCAAGATTCATCGTGAAGATGTAATCTTCTAGCCTCATGTCACCCTTGTCAATTTAAACCGAGGGTGTTGCAATCTCTATGATATGGGAACCTGAGGCATCCTTGAAGACTTGAAATTGAATCTTCACTTTCTTTTGCTTCTTTTGCTTCTTGATACGAGTGAGAAAGCTATTCAAATCAAACTTGAAAGATTCAATCTTAGGTTGTTTCTCCTATAATTGGGCCTATACTTATTCAGGTGTTGAAAAAACATCAATTCTTGGTGATGGGATAGAGGAGACAGGTTTTTCTTGTTGGTCTCCCTCCTTGTTAACTATAGAATCCATCTCCTAATCATTCAGACTAACATCTAGATTTAAATTATCTCCCTCCAAGTTGTCATCTTTTAGTTCATCATCAACATGCATTTGGGGGTTGTCCTGTAGAGTTTTGGAGTGGCTCTTAACCTACAATTCTTTTGTTTCTAAACCCTTGAGTGAATCATCTAAAGGGTTATCTTCCTAGGGCCCTACTTGCTCAAGTTCACTCCCAACCTATTGCTCAACTTTATCAAATATTTCCACATGTTTCCCCTATTGTTGCTCAAGAGGGTTGTCTTCTATTTACATAATTTCTATTTCCCCCGTATCTGTGGGAGTGCTATCTAATATATCTTGAATGTCTACATCCCCACTGTCAATATCTATCTTAGCACAAACTCTTTCAATCCCCTCCAATGCTGGCACCTTGGGAGAAGGAGGATCTGATGGGGTATGGAAAGGCTTAACCAAGTTTTATTGATATCAGAGAATACCATGGCAGCACTTGTGGGAATTTTAACCTTGCTCAAGTTTGAGAAAGGTGCAAATCCCAAAAATGGTGGTATGGAAGGGAAGGAAGAAATGGAAGGAATGAAAATAGGAATGGATAGGTTCAACTGTTGCAGAGGAAAAGGTGGAGTAGAAAGGAAGGGTGGAATGGGTGGAAAGGAAAGAGGAGGAAGTGAAAAAGGAATGAGAGAGGTGAAAAGTGAAGATGTTGTAGATGGAATGGTGGAGACATCAATTGATGATAATGGAGAGGAAGAAATAGATGAAGATTGGTAGTGATAAAGCAGTGGGAGAGGAAACAACAGTTGAAGTGGCAGGAGAAGAAACAATGCTGGTGGATGCAACTCGAATGGAAGAAGTGACAGGGATGGTCATGGTGATGGGAATAGATTTAGTGGAAGAGATGGAAGAAATGGGTGGAGTGGAGGATACAACATTAGAAGACACAATAGAAAGGGGGATAGTTGTGAGAACATGGGTTGTAGAGGAGGAAACTAGAGGAGTATCAGATACAGGAGGGGCTTGAGGTGCTAGAGAGATTTGATCTTTTTTATTCTTCCTAACCCTTTTAGGTTTGAATGCCTCAGCTCCTTCCATTTGAGTGGGTTTCCTCTTGGATGCCCTTATCTTTGTAGGGGATATGCTACCCCTCATAATAGTTTTCTTCTTATATTTCACCTTCTCCTTTTCTTTAGCAGTTATAGGTGCTTCATCTTCAGTTGCTTCAGTTTCTGTATCTACACCTTTATCTTTAGGATCTATATCTTGTTCTCCTATGGGCTCGACATCCTCCTCATCAATAGTTCTATCTTCTCTTTTCTCTAGAGGGGTGTATGTTAATGAGACTCCTTGAGAGACCAGCTGGGAAACTTGGGCATCAACCTAGTTCTTGATGTACTTAAAGTTCCTTTCCATTATTTCATCTAAGGAACTAACCTCTACTTCTACCCAATTTGGGAGAGGGAGTGGTTGACCAAACATTGCTATCTAATCCAGGCCTCTTGAACTAGGACACCATCGTGCACTACTTGATCAGATATTGTAGTTATCTAAAATTTCTGAATAAAATCTAGAAGTAGCCTAGAATATTGCTTCCTCTTAACCTCATGCTCATCATTGCAATTAGCCTAAAAAACTTCTAATTGCTCTTCATGAAAGTACTTCTTGCTAACATTATTTTCCAAAACATGCAATGGATCATAATTAGGCCTAAGCCTATAAGAAAGAAAATGAAATTGCTGCAGTTCTACTTCTAACTCCTCAACAACATTTGAAGTGATGCATGTGAACATACCTTTCCCTAGGCTGATAGGGAATTGAGGAGCTACCTAGTGTAATCCTTTCAACAATTGATGGCAAGTGCACAGATGCCTTGTGAGCTCTAATAACACCATTTTATTCATTGGATACCTTGGCAGTTTGTAAGGTGTCCCCTTGAAATCTTGTATCCTCAAATAGGTGAATTTAGGAAATTGGATAAACCAATACACATATCTTTGTACTACATTGGCAGCCTCAAGTGATAGCCTCCTAGACAAATCTCCTTGTAACATCCTAGTAATGTACATTGTGAAGGCATCAATTACCCTCTTATAACGAGCCAAGGATTTATCTTTTTTCAACTGAGGGTAGCAATCATAGACCTTATACTATCCAACATCATTCCCCACTTCTCCCAATCTAGTGATTCCTGGGTAGGAGACGTTCCTAGCCAACATATAAACTATGTAGAAGGACATATAAAAGGTATTGGTTTCAAGTAAGTCCATGAACTCCTTGTGAATATTTTCACTGATCAATCTAGCCTAATATATCTTTCTTGTGCCTTTGAGAACTTATTCGATATATCTAAACATCCATGTCTCAAAGGTGGATGCACTTGATAGCCCCAAGTTTTTGCTTAACAATGTTACCATATCCCCTACCTTTGCCTTGAAATTACTCATGTACAAAGTTTCAGGGAGCTTGGCCAGAGCAGTCCTATGCTCCTTCATCCATGTGTCATTAATGATCTTCCTACATCTTTCAGGATCTTGGTTGTACAAGGCTTGGTTGTCATCCTTTGTAATTTATGCAACCCTAGGGTATACTGGGATGTCAAAGGCTTCCAATGTTACCATATCCCCTACCTTTGCCTTGAAATTACTCATGTACAAAGTTTCAGGGAGCTTGGCCAGAGCAGTCCTATGCTCCTCCATCCATGTGTCATTAATGATCTTCCTACATCTTTCAGGATCTTGGTTGTACAAGGCTTGGTTGTCATCCTTTGTAATTTATGCAACCCTAGGGTATACTGGGATGTCAAAGGCTTCAGTAATGGCTTGTAGATACAAATTAGCTATTACTCTCCCATCCCTTGCAACTATTGTCCTTGACTCTTCATGATATCTTTCTCTACACTCCATGATAAGTTCTACACATTGCACTTGTATTGGAAATCCTGCAACCTGAGCAATGCCATTCTTATCCATCCTCCTAGCCTAATCAGTTGGGTCTACCCTGAAGACTCTTTCCCTAAAATCATTTATGTCTGCATGCCCTACATCTAAATCTAAAATATTTCTCCAATTGGAAGTGACCTTGGAGGTCAGAGAGACACCTTTGAACTCGTATTTCATTTTAGCCAACCTTGAAGACATTTATCCTAAAAAAACAACCCAAATGAACAACACAAACTAATATATCTAATGTATCCACACATCAAATTATTTTCCTTAGAGTCAACTAATTCTAGTAATAACTCATTAAATTAATAACTATTTCTAAGGAATAATTACAAAATCATGCTAATCTCCATAAGTGCAGAACTTAACACTTCATCTGGATAAGTAAACATATTCATAAATTAATGGGCCATTATCTTGAAATGAATATCACATCATTTACTAGCTCAATTTTGCTTTGGTTTCAACTTGTCCTCCATTTTGCGGGTCAGAGGATGCCATCAAGATAAAGCGAGCAAATCATTAACATCAGGATATGGAGGAATTCAAACAAAGTGGGCTTAGGCAAGTCAACTGGATATGCAAGAGTTTGAGGTTTAAAAGGATATATCTAAATGCAATGAGAAATTCTACATTGTACTAACATAAAGTCACATGACTCAAAAATGTGGGGCTTTTGAGCATAACTAGATATATGGGTTTTCCTAGTGCCAAGGGATATCTAGGGATTTTATCGACAATAGGATATAAAGGTAATTTCATCAAAAGCGGGTCCAAGAGGGTCAAGTGGATCATTGGGTATAACATGTCCTACTAGATTTGTGGACAAACTAAGCTCATTAGGAGAAGTAAAGGTTTTATCAACAAGTGGATACAAAGTCATTTTTGTGAAAAGTGATTCCTGGGTTTCCAACCAGATAGGCGGGGGTTTGGTGGCCTACAGGATAGGTGGGACTTTTGTGGCCTACCAGATATATCTAGTATCTAGTTGATTCTTCATGAAGGTTTGAGGGTGATTTTTAATGTATGTCTAGTGGGACTTTTAGGCTTAACTAGATATGCAGGTTTTAGACCCCTTATTGGATAAATCTGGTTCCTAGTAGTAACCTCGCATTTCTTGCCTATTGAAAAGAATTAGCGGGATCTTCATCTTGGCGGGGATTTCACCCATGGAGGGACATATCCCAATAGCCAAGGAAAACCCACAAAGTTAAAACTATCTTTGTTTTAACAGTTTTGGTCTAATTTTCTTTTACCCTAACTCATCAAAATCTTACCATTCCATGCAATGAATCAACAAAAGCAATGTTATAAATGAAGATGGGTCTAAAGCACATTTTGCAAAGATGGATGTGGATCTTGTTAACCCTAGTGACTCTTGACCTAGATCAAATTTCTTACTGTAATTATATTATTCAACCCTAAGATTTCAACATTCTAAACCCAAAATGAAAGACAACAAACCCTAGTTTAATTAAGCTAAATCATCAGCGTTCACTTGTTTAATTTAGCATTTTTTGAAATCAAAATGCCGTGTAATTTTTACTAACCTAGTGATAGAGAAGGATATGTCAATTTGAACTAGATGAAACTATCTCCCTAGCTCATCAAACATGTGTTCCTGTAATAGCCAAATTCTCAAGTTTGCACATTTGAAATCTTCCAGATCTTGAGTTCTTCAGCTTTGTGAATGCAAAATGAAGGACTAAAACTTGATTTTGACCTTAAACCCCTTCCAATTTGTAATAAATGCTTCATTATACCTTCAGTTAGCGTGGAGGACACTAGGTGGGTATAATGACATCATCTGGACATACGGGTATTCAAAGGTAGAGGGGATGGGTCGAAGTACTAGATATATTCTTTTAGGTGCCAAAGGCCCGCAATATCCCCTTAGAGGTTGAAGCCCTGCTTTGTTCTTTTAGGACACTTTCACACGAGGTTCTATAGGATGCGGGACTTTTTGAGGACATCAAGATAAATCCTGATGACCTTCAAGAACCCACTTTATCCTTTACAAGCCAAAACTTCCACAAACAAAGGTAAAACAAACTTTTATCTTATCCCCTTGGAAATCCCCACATGCCAACAGGGGCAAAAGTTTCATCCTTGGAGAAAATGGTCACAAAATGAAAATTTCAAAGGCAAGTAACTTTGAGAACATGTAAACATTAGATTGTAGATGCCAAGGAACCAAAATGCTCAAGTTTCTTGAATAATTCTTCATACAACAATGGATCACCTTCAAAAACCCTAAGAAGTTAGAATCTGAAACCCATGTCAAAAAGAGAAAGAGGTCCACATTTGAGAGAAATGGGGCATGTTTTTTTAGGGCACAACAATGTTATTTTCTTTATGGCATCTAATAAAAGTTTGTACATTGATAGCATTCTAGTGGAATTTTATCAAACTATGTGGCATCATATCAAGGATGAAAGTTATCTTCTATATTTTGAGGCCTTTAAGAAAAGATCACTGGGTTCATAACATCAATGGAGTCTTAATCAAACTTCCACCTAAAGGGAAAAATGAAGACACCATTTCTGGTTAGTGACGGATTACCTTATTAAACACTTCTTATAAAATCATTACAAAGGCATTAGCTATTTGAATCAAACTCGTGGTACAAGGTATAGTAAGATCACAAAAAATAGAGTTTATTGGAGGTAGATACATTCTTGATAACTTAATTTTGGCATGGGAAGCTAGTGAATGGGCTCAATAATTTGGCCAAAATGTATTGATGGTAAAATTAGACTTTGATAAAGCCTATGACAAAATAAATTGGAGCTTCAATTTTAATATGCTCAATGGCTAGGTTTTGGGCCCAAAATTTGTGCACATGTTCAAATTCTATTCAAAGATTCCAACTCTTAGTTAGTTATTAATAATTCTATGTCTAATCCATTTCTATTATAATGCTCCATCAAATAGGAATGTCCATTATCCCCATTGTTATATGTGATTATGGTAGATGCATTGGATATTTATTACAAAAGGCAAATTATATGATGCTCATATCAGGCATATCTATTTCTAAAAATGATGTTATCAACTCTCATTTTGTTGATGATCTTTCTATAAAATTCAAAAAAATAAATTAATAACACCATTGGCATTCTAAACCTATATTGTTCTATGTCAGGATCTCAATTAGCCCATTGTAAAATGAATTTTTGAAGATTCAGTCTAACCTTATCCCCCAATGGATTCTCAAAGAAGGGAAACAAATTAAACATGGGGAGATAACTAGATATATTGGAATACTTTTTTGTCTAGGAGTTTCCCTTTCTAAGATGTAGAATTAGCTCCTTAGTAGACTTTAAAACAAATTATTTAATTGGGGTAACATGTTTCTTTCTTTGGTGGGAAAATTTTAAGTTGCTACTAGAATCTTTCTCACAACACATGTATTATTCATATTATTGGATTCCCTTCAATAAAGGTTATGAATATTTGAATAAACTCATCCAAAATTTATTTGGACCAAATGGGATGGTACTGTTGGTTTTAAAGCTCCATCTCATTCTCATTGCATCCAACTTAGATGTAAAGGAGGATTGGGATTTATAGATCTTAAGACACAAGGGATATGTTTAGTCGCTAAATGTATAACTAAAGCTGTTAAAGGAGAAGAACCATGGATAAATTTAGTACAACATAGAATTACTCTTGCTTTTGTTAAAGGAAAATGACAGCCTATGAATTGGTTGGATAAGATTTTCTTTCCCCCTTCTTCCAAATTAAAGTGTCACCTCTCTTACAATCCATTTGGAAGGAATTTAAGCATGTCTATCATTTCTTCAAGTGGAAAGAATCTTCATTACAACATGGCTTTAGTTTTTCTTCCTCTTCCATCTGGTGGAACACACATGTACAATATCAAGGACAACCTCTTGCCATCAACTTTCCCAGAAAAGATTATCATTTGTTAAAAAAGGGGTTTGTCAATTTGGCCATATTTAGGATTTTACTATTTCGAACTAGCCTCCCTAACAAGTTTCTAAAAATCTCTTTGGGTTGAACAATAAGTTCAAACAGTTTCTTATTTTTATGCACTTCTATTTTGTGTAATTTTTCCAAAGATTGGCTAAGGTTGTCCACATATAATTTCACTCTCTTTTGATTAAAGATAACTTATATTTATCTCCTTCCATATATGCCCTTAAATCCATGGTTGAACCAAAATGTAAATGTAGATTTAGGGATAAGTTTTGGATCAAATTGAGTGCACAAATTTGGAAATCTAAAGCTAACATAGATGCTCAAGTTCTGGCTTTGAAGATTCTACATTGTATTCTACTTGTTGGGTATAAATTGAAATGTATTATGGTTCAACAAATTAAATTCCCTTTTTCTAGTTTAATGAAAGTATGCAACATATTTTCTGGGGATGCCCATTTGTTAAGAAATAATGGACTGCTATTTTTAGAGATTCGCCTACTATTTTTGAGAATAATTTGAATTTGAAAGAAGACTTATTATGAGTAGGACTACAAAATAATGTGATAGCTAATTCCATCATACATGTTATTTTATTACATATATAGAAAATTAGATATTTACCGGTGTTCTATAGACATAAATTTCACTAGAAAACAATATTTCTAAGGATTGACTTTGATGTATTTTCTAAATTGCTTCTCTTTCTTCATAGCTTCAAGGTGTGTCAAAGAAGAATTTGAAGGTTGACTATCAACTCCAACAAATCAATTTCATAGCTTCAAAGTAAGAGTATATTTTCATAAATAGAAAGACTTGTGTGTCACACAAGATGAAATGGAGTTTGGTTGGAGATGGAGTTGTGTAGGAAGGTGTTTTTATTGTTGGGGTTAGTTTTCCTAGGGTATACCTTTGATTGATTTACTACTCATCTTGTGTTCATTAATGTTTCATGGTAGAGGACTCTAGCTTGATCAATTATCCCTTATAGTCATGATTTTTGTGACTAGTTATAATTTTAGACATCTAAAATCTACCTATTTACCATCCCTCCTAATATCATGTCTAACACCAATTTCTAACATCATGCTAATACCTTTTCGATACTCATCACTATGATAATTATCTAAAATTGACACTTTCTAACCACATTATCCCCTTTACTAACAAATTAAATAAATTATATTTATTTAATAAATTGACATATTTACCACAATGTCATGTCACTAGCTAATTAAATAATTCTATTAATTAATTGATTCCTATCCCCTCACATCACTAACTAATTAAATAGTTTTATTATTTAATTAGTCTAATTTCCATCTCACATCACTAACTAATTAAATAATTTTATTGTTTAATTAGTCTATTTACATCTCACAGTACTAACTAGTTAAATAATTTTATTATTTGATTAGTCTAATTTCCTTCTCACTATTTAAAATAAATAGATTCCTCTACCATACTAAAATAAATAAATAACTAAATGCATAAAACATAGAAGAGGTTTCTATGGTTAGAAATAAAGAAAAGAAACACCTTCCTTTTCTTGCTTGGGACCTAGTGTCTAAACCCAAAAAAAGGTGGTCTAGGTTTGAGAAGAATTAAAGATTTTAATATGGCCTTGAATGCCAAAATCACTTGGAGACATCTCAAAGAGGAAAATGAATGAGCTACCATCATATCTAAAAATACTTGCAAGGGAGAAATGGGGATATGCTCTCAAGTAATGAGCTACCTCACAGTCCTTCTATCTAGAAAAAAATGATACACAATAGGTTTATTCTTAATAAAGGAACGAGATGGAAATTGGCAGATGGAACAAGTATAAATTTTTGGGATGATGCTTGGAGTTTTGATATCCCCTTGGGTGATTTAGAATGGATGAGCCCTATAGTGGAACTTTACAAATCTACTATGGGCAACAAAGTGCCTAATTACATGCAAGTGGTGAATGGGATTAGGACTTAGACAAATATGGATCTGATCTCCAACTTGGTTAAGGAATCTCTTTCCCAGAGCTAGAATCTATGTTGAATTCCTATCATATCCCTCAATTTCTCAAGAAGAATGAATTAATTTGGGTGGCCTCATCCTCTAGGATGTTCTTTGTTGCCCCAGGTTTCTCCTTGCTTTTAGATCAAGGCCATGCTCCCTTTTGGTCAAAATGCTAGCCCCACTTGATCCCTAAAATCAACATTTTATTTTAGATGTTGGCTCAAAATAATTTTTAATGATCAATAATTTGATGAGAAGGAGTTTTGCTATGCCAAATAGATGCTATTTATGTGAATCAAAAAAAAGAATCAGTTGCTCACCTTGATGGAATGCTCCTTCTCTTGGGAGGTGTGGGGTATGATTCTCTCCCTCTTCAAAATCAACTAGGTCTTTCCTATGGACATTCAGAGATCCTATAGGCAGCAATAGAAGGCCCCTTATCACAACCTTGCCTTAAAATTCTTAGGGGAACTGGTGTTACCTCATGTTGGATGGGGTCTTTGGAAGGAAAGAAATAGTAGAATCTTTAGGGATTAGAAATTCCCCATTGGAAGAGTGGTTAACAAAAATGCTTTTCCATCAAAGACAAATTCCTTGGGGTAATAGGAGAAAAGGTGGCCACCACTTCCAAGATTATCATCTCAAGTGTGGAACTTAAAGTTACTGCTACCTAGAAACCCAACTTTGACATTTCTTACCTATTCAAATGAAGAAAAACTCAAAGACAAAACATTATTTGGCCCCCCTCACTTCCAAATTGGTTCAAGTTAAACTTTTATGGTGTGGATAAGGAAACCCCCCTTGGCTTGTGAGTGGTGGTGGGGTTCTAAGGATCATTGGAGGTAATCTAATTGTGGCTTATGCTATTAATCTCCAGGTCCAAAAAAATCATTATGGTGAAGTTGCAACTACCTATAGTGCCCTAAAAATGGCTTAGCAAATTGGGGTACAAAACATTGACTTGGAAGGTGACTCCTTGAATATAATTAACTATATGGATAATAAAACTAAACCAAATTGGACTATAGATAGTCTTATAAGAGACTCTTTGGACATTATTAATAGGATGAGAAATATTAATATGGGTCATATATTTAGTGAGGCCAACTAGGTGGTAGATTTTCTTACAAATTGGGGGGTTCGACATCAAGGGGTATCCTTTTGGTTGAATAAATCCTTTCCTAAGGAGCTAGTTATGCAAAATAATAATCATGGTAATAATCATCCAAATTAATTTGCATTTGGGGCCAAATTAGATTGTGCTTGGAGGTTCCTAGATGGAGAGTTCAAGCATGAGACATAATGTCAAGTTTATGATGACAACTCATATCAAAATTAATAATGATTAGTACTTAGAGGTGGCTTCTGGTAAGTTCATTAATGCTATGGATTTGGTTTTTAATCTAAAGGCTCTTGTTAATATTTGGTGGGGCTCTCTTATTTTTAGAATTCAATGGGATATTCTTGGTTTTGTTAGTAGAGTAATGAATATGGGTGAAGATATAAATAGGGTAAATCCATTGAGATACAACAAGATGAAGCAAAATTCTAGGGTTTGGAGAATCCTAGAGAGAGAGGAGGCTTTACTCCATTGAAAATTTGAAGGGCTATAATACTTTAATGGATATGGACTTTGCTAAAGGATAGGAGAATAGAAAAGGTGATAATGGAAGGGATGGAATTTGTGGTCTCAAAAGATCTAGTGGTGGAGGTCATGGGCCTTTCCATGACCAGAGCTAAGATTTTTAAGGATAATTATATGTGGCACAAAGTTATGGCCATTTTCCTGAGATCAAATAAGGAGCCTATGAAATTACATTTGAGTTATATGAGGATTTCCCTCAAACCACCATAGGATGAGATAGCCCTTTGCATCTTGTCATATGTTATGTTGGAAGGACATTTTAAGTCCATATACTCATACCATTTCTTTTTGTTGAACAATTCTAGATGAAATAAATTTGTGTCTTTCCCTTTTTATTTATTTTCCTCATTTGAGATGTCCATTAAGGACTGTAAGAAACCCATGCCCATACACTAGGATATTATCATGTTGGTTGTCAACCATGTCAGACAAATCAACTCAAGTGTCCCTTTTTCCCTCCATAAAATGGATGAAAACAAAGTTAAGAAAATGGTGGACTACTTATACTCTAGTTTTGAGGATTTAAAGGATAAGGATGAAAATAATTGGGAAAGGACTAGAACTAGTTCTAGGTTAGAGTTAGAGTCAGAGGAATCTAAAGAGAGTGACCCTATGGTGAATATTAGGTTTAGTGGTGTTGGTGGAAGCAGGGAGAACAAAAGAAAAAAGGGGCAATCGCAAGGCAAACCCAACTATCAAGGAAGGAGTGGGTTGAGAAGAATACAAGGAGGACCAAGAAGATTTAGAAGGATAGTGAGGCCCCTTGAGCCCAACATAAGGGGAAAGGCCTTGCCTTTATTGAAGTTGGTATAGGTAATCCACTCCTTGGGATTTAGAACCCCTTTCCCCTGATCCCTAAGGACTTCATATCGCTCACCCTAACCCCACTTCCCCATAGGACTTGTATAATGACTTGAACCTGGTAATCCAAAATGTGGTGACTCTTCGTCAAACCTTTAAGACACAACATAATCTCATCAAGTGGTTCTATGTTGAGATCAACATGATAAATATTAATATGTAAATCATGGAAAAGAAGCAGAGGGGGGGAATCCCAAGTTTGGGTTGTGGAGGACACAAGGATTTTCTAGAATTAGGAGCCCATTCCCTAGATGAATAATATTATGGATGACATCTCTTTAACTAGAAGGAAAAGGTTGCAGTCTTGGAGGAGGAGGTCATGAAAGGACATGAGAACTAGGACACTAGATTGTTGGCATAGAGTAGGAAATGGCCAAAGTAAAGGAAAATATAAATAGGTTTGTCAAGAGTAGTGCAATGGCGATCAAAAACATCAATGACAAGGTGAAAAAAATGATTGTTGTTACTAGCCCCATAGTGACTACTAAAGAGGATGCTACTCCTAGTACCAGAACCAAGAATACTAGAAAGAAAAATAAAGAGGGTGATAATAAAAAGCCCTAGGACTATCAATAACTTTGTGATAACTTCTTTTTGGCTAAATTTGAAGCCATTGATACTCTAAAAAAATGTAGTTTGTTGTCTTGATTTTTCCTTTGTCTATGTTTTGTATTTTACTATTTTTTTTAGTCTGTTGTTTTGTTGTGGGTCAACTGTGTCTTTGTTGACATTTTTCCTATTGTTAAGGGTTTCAAGGTCCCTTCAAAATTTATTATTTACCCCTTTAATAAAAATAATGTAGATAAAATAAAATGATTCTTAACTAAAAATTGAAATTTATTTGTCCATGTATGTACATGTAGTAAACAAAATAGTTATAAAGTAAAATAAAATAACTCTTAAGTAAATAAAATAGCTTGAAAAAACTATAGGAGGAGCAAAAGAGAATTTAAACACTTTAAATTAAAAAAAATTGTTATAAAGGTTGAAAATTCAAACTATATAAATTTAATTTATCCTAAATCAACTCAAACAAAGTGTTGATTTTGATGCAAATTTCACCATAACAATTTTATATAAATGATATATTTTCCCTTAAAATAAGATAGGGTTGTAATTTTGGGACTAACTATTATAGAATAGGATAGGCCAAATTAACCATTAAACACTTCAGTTTGACCACTATAACTAGATCTTCATTTGCATGGCATGTATTGATTGGTCAATGGGAAAAATAAGGTTGACAACCAATTTAAACTTCTTCCATTTTAGTTTGGTGGTCACTATGTTCACCCTTGGATCTTGAAGGCCTCTACAGTTACCATAGGATCAAGCCTTTAGTTGCATTCACAAATGGTGAGCATATTTGGAACTTGGGCAATACCAGGAAGTATTGGTAGATGTCGAGGAATACTATGAGCTCAACCCTTTGGAATGACATGGATGTGAATTTAAATTTCAATGAATTTTATTTGTAGGATTTGATTTGCTTGAGCATTCATCTATTTTATTCCTAGAATAGAAATATAACTTTACCACTTGGTATATCAAACATGGGGCTCTAAGTATTTTAACATTGATGAAGCTATCTTAGAACTAGATTCATGCAACCCAAATGTGTTAAAATTGGATGGAAATTTTATTGGGCTAATGAAGATTAGAACTGTACAAAAATGGGAGCTTTAGAATAGGGTATGGACATTAGTCAAAACATAATGCAATGGAAATTTCTATCAGATGTAGTTGCAAGTACCCCAATAGACATGAATTGTCTTATAAGTTAATCATGCAGAGAAAACATATGATTTATAATTTTTTAAAAATTTGCTTCATATAATTTGCTTGATCGAGCATAAATATTCAGGTTTTGTATATTTGTGTGACATTACACCATTCTATTGAAATTTACTTAATTGCATGAAACTGCACAATTTTTATAAAATATTTAGTACAGTATTTTGTACAAAGTTGTACAACGTTTTTATTTTTAATATCTTGAACAATGTGAAGATTACAATTAGAGGTAAAATTGTTGAGCCAAACAATAATGTAAATAATTAATTATTTTAATATTTTTGGTTAAAAAATTTACGTGTATATTTTACCAAAAATAAATATAAAAAATTATACTATACAATTGTATTAATAACTAGATAAATAATTTTGGTTATAATAGTATCTACTAATAATAGTATTTATTTTAAAATAGTTTAACAAATTAATGGGTTAAGATTAAGTAGTTGAAGCATTAGGTTTTACTATAAAGATTTCAAGATTTAAGTAAAGTGAAAGTTGAAGTGGCGATATCTATACTAGCTAAATAATAATTAAATCATAATTATGATTAATTATAATTTTTCACAAGTTCATTGTTTGACAACTTTTAAATTTATTTATTTTTCTATTTTTTCCTTACCCAAAATTTTCCTAACCCTAATCTAATTTTTCTATTTTTTAAAATTTAATTCCAATAAATTAAAAAAAATCTTAATTTTTTTTAATTTAGTTCCAATAAATTAAAAATCTCATTTCTCTTTTAATTTACAAAATCTCTTGGGCAGGGGCCCTGGCTCGATTGGCTAAGTAATTCCGTTACGGTAAAGATGGTCAGAGGTCCAGTCTCCCCCCTGCCCACCTGATATTGTAGTCGGTTCATAGCTCTGGTCAAAAGCATTTACCCATGAATAAAAAAAAAATTTACAAAATCTCTTTGTAATTAATTTGTAAAATTTACTATAGTTTTAATGCTACATACACAAACTATATTATTACTACCAACACAACTGCTCTCAACATGCACTAAGTAATTGAGTTGTAAGTCCTATTACTATAAAAATCATTTACAAAAATATTCATGTCTCTCCACTCGTTAGGGGAGAGGACCCAATAGTGGTGCACCCCAGCTTTATGGATTGATATACCAATGTGCGTGCACTAAAAAATTATACCCACAAGCAATCAGGGATGTGGACAATTCAAATATTTTGTTTCACCCACATAGACCCAATAAAAGGTGTCATTAGCACGCTTTTTGTTTAGGTATCATAATATAGCCCCAAAAATGCTAGACCAATAGTTGTGCATTAAGTCATATTTTTTAGTGTGTTAATGTGGTATCATATGATTTGTTTCTTTTGAATTTAATAGATATATTTTATTCATTTATTCAAGTATCGGTTCCTCTCTTGCAACTACTAGTACCATACTTTTAAAATATTAGGCTTTCAATGTACCAATTCTATGACAACTATTGGTACTCACACCACTATTGGGCCCTCTCCCCTAATGGGTAATCTAAATCCGAATTCACTAAGCTCGATCATATAAAGACTAGGTATTGGCTGCAAGTTGTGATATGTAGAAGTGGACCTATCATTTGTAGTACTATATCACATACAATATTTACCTCTAATTGCCTCAAATTAATATGACATAAAATTTAGATTAAATAGTTAATTATTTTTATAATAAAAATGAAAGTGTCATATACAAATGAAGTGAAAAAATTAATTAATGCTTTTTTCAATTTTTGGGAAGGGGAGAATAAGACTTTAAAGTATTTAGCCTATAGGAATATAGATAATAAATTTATTTAATGTTTTTAGTTAAAAAAAAAAAGGTATCTTTACATTAGCAAAAAATAACTTAAACCTTTATAGAAAAAATAAAGCATGTTGATTGGTTTATTAAGAAAGATTAATTGGAAGTTAAAGAGTTTTGAACACAACAGTATCTTAAAGGTAGGTACTAATAATATGGAACTATTATGTAATTTAAAGGTTTTAATTTTTAGATATTGTTTGAGTGGATAAGTTTGAGTATTTTAGTTACTTACAACATAGTATACATATTAAATGGTTATATGGTTTAGTTGTTAAAATTAGGTGTTGTACACTTACAAATTTTTAGAACATTGTAATTATTTACTTTTTGTAATGTGTGGTAATATTTGCACTCTCATGGAATGAGGCACCACATTTAGAGGAATCTATGTGATTCCTTGGATAACACATTGTGGCACTTAACAATTGTATGGTGACACATATAAAAGAGTAGCTATGTCAGAACATCTATGAAAGTGTGAGGTGTATAAGATATTCTATTATGCATGTAAGAGCATTAATAGAGGGGGTTAAATAGGAGACTAAGTGAAGCATCTTTGACTACTATTTATAAGATCCATAAAAGTATCTTGTAAGAGGTTTGAATGGACCAAATTGGAGCACCTAAGTTTGGTAGGTGGACTCTTTGACTTGAGAGTTATATTCTAATATGAGAGGGGTTACTTTTGGAGGAGGGTATATGGGTCCAACTTAGACTAGTTGGACCAAGACATACCTCATAGTTTTGAGCCCATGGTTTTTAGAAAACATGTATAATTTCCTAGATCTCCTTGGCCTGCATATTGGATGATTGAGATGTAATTTGTATATGATTTTTAGTGTAGCTACATGCTATTGGATTGAGTCTGGATTAAAAGTTGAAGATCTCCATTGGAAGCACTAAGTGTGCATCAAGTACAATATCCTTGTATTTAAGATTAGTTCATTTCAAGTGTGCTTTTGTTGTTGGGTTTTTCCCATAAGGGTTTTCCCAGGGTAAACCTTATGTTGTCTAAGTTGTTATGCATCTAAAATTTATGTAGATATCAACCTATTTACATTGCTTCTCTCTTAGGATTAGTGTAGGATCTACATATCATGCCATTAGAGCTAGAATATCTTGTTATATCCACCAAGAGGAGAGGGTTTCACCCTAGTATAAAAATGGATATCTACATAGGTGATCTTATTTTTTAGGAATAAAGATGGCTAACACTAGAAAAATGGAGCTAAAGTAGTCTAATGACACAAAATTTGAGATTTGGAAGCTTAAGATAGAAAACTTGTTTGTAGACTGTGATCAATGGATTGCAATGACCAATTTCATTACTTTAGTAATGGATATAGATGATTTTCTCCAAATTTGTTAAAAAGGCCCAATCTATTATTAGATTGTGTATTTAAAATTTAGTTCTCTTGAATGTGCCTTTAGAGGATACTACTCATAGATTATGGGATAAACTTGGGAACTTCAATCAGACAAAGTCCCTTGTGAAAAAAATATTCCTCTAGAAGAAGTTGTATTCCTTAAGAATGGGAGAAAAAGATTCTATGATCAAGAACTTAATGCATTCAACACTCTTATTAGTTAGTTGGCATCCATATATGTGAAGAAGGACAACAAAGATCAATGTATAACCTTGTTGTGTTCCCCACCAGATTTGTGAGATAGCTTTATGATATTAAAAAGTAGAACCACCTCTAAGCTAACCCCTGATGGAGTAGTCAGATCCTTGCTATCTAAAGAGATGAGGCAAAAAAATTTGGAATTTGAAGATGCTTTAGTTGTCAGAGGTTAGTTTGATAAGATCCACACACATAATAAGGGAAATATGATAATATAGAAGATACATCTCATACAACACAAGAGATGTGCATGGGCCAAGATGCCCTAATATCCAATATATGTAGAAATAGAATAAATCGTTGAGGCAGGGTAACACAGTACAATACTCCTAATGGAAGAAGACACTCCATGCTATATCCCCAAGAGATCCAAAACACAATATCATACTCATCACATATACTTACAATGATATCCACCTTCTTAATGTAGACCTACTCCTTATAACATAATGGAGGGGTAAATTATTAAACTTGGATGTACACCTCCTAATTACCTAATATAAGTCATGACCTAATATAACTAACTTAAGGGATGTGTGCCACATGTCAGAATCTCCATCCACCTATATACATTATAATGTCATATCCCTAGGTACATAAAATGCTGTCCCTCCTTGACATGTTTCATCCCTAAAACATGAGAAGAAGCCAAATAGTAAGATTGCTACAAGTCATTATAAATATGATTCCATGTGCTATCATCCAACCATCCATAGGTGATCTTCATAGTAGTTTTAGCTTGATGGTAACTAGATTCTATTCTACATCCACATTTTGTTGTAGCCATCTAATTCCATTATTCATCATAGTATGTCGTCCTTTTCTACTATGAATAGCCATTACTTCTATGATGCCACTAATTGTTGTAATTGCTCCTTTTATTCCATGTAGATACATAGTGATTGGCATGTTTATTCCATGCAATATCATTACTCCATGATGGATTCATCCATGATTTTTGCCTCTCACAATGATGTGGATATCTATATATTACACTCTTTTCTATCATTGGATCCTTCTTTGATTCTTCACCCATTTTTTCCACTTGTTCTATTGGCTCATGACAAGAAATAATATTTTCCTCTTTTTTCTTTACATCTTTCTTATCTTGTTTCTCCTCGGATCTTTATAGCAATCTTTAGTAGATTGCTAAACTTTCTCTACCTTGACATTCCTTTGGTCTTCATTATGTGTAATATCCTACAATGTAAATTTTTTCTTTCTATACCATAACTTCATGAATTTATTTTGCACATTAATGTTTATTGTCCCTAAAGATTCTAACCAAGGATATCCAAGAACAATATCCAACCCATTCATATCCACAACATAAAAATTTGAATATAAAACATATTTATCTATAGAGAGCTTCAAAAATCTTCAAAAATTTAAATATCCACACCCTCTATTTGACTATCCTTGATTTTCTTTACTTGTACTATAGTTTTGTTGAAAATGAAGGTAGAATTGTTGCTATAAACTTTAAAATTATGTGATTACAAAGCTAAAAAGAAGATTAATCTATAACAATTAATGTGTAGTGATTTTACATAGTCAATCCAATGTAGAATAAAAGAAAATAGCTTGCAAGAAGACATGTATTTACGTGGAGAAACCCCTAAAGGAAAAAACTCCACACTCAAAGGTGTTTATGCTTGTATTAAATCTATTTGCAACAGATTATATTGAATATTGAAATTCCTATAAGTCCATACACTTCAAAAACTTCCTCTTTTTCTTCTAAGTCTTTTAAATCTTGCTCTCTGGAAAATGTATGGGGCTTTTTAATTAATACAAAAGCTTCTTAATTCAAAAGCTTAAAACTCAAATTACAATAAATTGTAATTGATAACATGAGACAAGTCCTCATGCAAAAACCAAGTGCTCCATATAGAGAAGACTGATGTCAAACTAAGCCAAGTTTCCTGTTAACTTCCAATCTTGGATGTGGGCGCCCAAGTTTGCCCAAGTGAACTTAGTCAACATCAAACATATTTCCAAATAAAAGCAACAACTAAAAGTCCCAAGATTGGGTTCCCAAGTTAGACCAATCTATTTCAGTCAACTGAAGTGATCAACACACACCAATTCTCACATAACAACTGCACAATTGATGTCCCCAATATTATTATGAATCGTCTTGTTATATACATGCAAGTGACATGCAAACATATGTAGTAACATGCAATAGATATCCATTAACTGTAATACCGTGTCATGCAACCCCAAAGAGTTAGACTAATCAAGAGCAAAAATCTAGAAATAATTTTTTTTGAAGCAAGGAATCCAAGGTAAAAGAATTAAGAATAACAGGAGGGCCAAATAAGTGGTTGCAAGCACAAACAGATTGCATAAAAATAATATATGTAAAGGCCATCTGCAGGATGGTGGAGCATTCAAAATAGCCTCAAATGCATTCAACTCAAACAAGTTGTCACTAAAAAGAGCAGTAGTAATATGTTAGAAGAGAGAGAGAGACACAAAGGTGTGCAATTGGGATACACTTTCTTACTGGGCAGTCTACTTCAGTCTAAGAGATAAATATGTGAGATAAAGTATGCAAGAACGACAGGGACAAGAGATAGATAGAAGATTAAAATTGAGTCATCTATTTCTCAGGATTGAGATCACAATACAGGGTTACAAATGATTGAGCTAATGATTTCAGAAGGATAAGACAAAGGGCTAAACTAAAAGAATACATCTTGAAGGAATCTACAGTGGTTGGAGTAACATTCGACTACACAGGCACAAGACAATACAAGACACAGAGATATATAGATTCTAATCTACAGGACATGCAAATTACACACACGGAACATGTTGTATTAAAATTTAACTTAAAAGCTACAACAATTGCAAATTTTTACCGAGAGGGACAAATCACATACTCGGATTTCAGTCCCTCCTCAAAATTTTCTCCAATTCCTGCAAACAAATCCTCTATTCTTCTCCCAAAATCTCTGTTCTTTTTTCCACTCCCTCCAGAACAAAATCCCACCATATAAAATGGTTCAGCTCAAAATTAATGCAGACATGCATCCGTTACCTAGCATCCCACCACTCAAACAAATATTAAATTCTTACATTTAATAAAGATTCCCAAATCTAGAATCATATCCTGCAACCGACAACCATTAATACATAACCAATATTATTCTTTAATTAGCTAGATACTAATAACCTAAAACCACAACTTATGACACACATACTCTTGGATAACAGATAATTAATTCTAGTCTATTTAAAAATCTTACAAGGGTGTCATTCCAAGATCTTGGCTAAGCCAAATATTATCCAATAAACAAAAATAGAAGCATTATTATTTTAATAATAAATCATTAAAGTATTATCCAACCACACATGAGCAATATTAACGCAACTTGACTATACACCACAACACAAGATTACCAACATACAAGGTAAGGACCAAGTGACACAACATGACTCGAGACCACAATAGAAGACAATGACTGACCTAGTGGTATAGACCTCACATTATCTCACATCACTGATACCCATTGGTGCAAGAGCCCACTCAAACCTTCTATATTAGGTGGAGTCGAGGCTCGGTACCTGTAGCCTGCATTCAAACAATTAGTTGTATACAATCAAGTACATATACGTCTACACACAGAGAGTCAGAGAATCGTGATGTAGTAGGGTACTCAAAGCGAGTAATACTACACCGTCCTTGCTCTTGAACAAGATTATAACAACTTTTATCTAAATTCAAATACCACAAATCAAATGACACTTGATAATATTAATTCACATCACAACTGGAATATAGTAATGCCATCATAAAATCATAACACATGTCTAATTATATCAGTCAAACATAGTTCATCAAGATCAAAATAAACATAAATCATAACCTACTAATCAAATGTCTCAGAACTGTATCAATGCAATGAACAACTAACAACTGTCACCAACTGACAGAAAGCAATGTAGAACTACCACTATCACAAGCCAACAATGAGGGGGCACTACATTAACTGAAACTCTGAGATGAACTATCCCGCACGTTTTTGGAGTTGAAGTGTTTTGCAAGCAACCTCACAAAACTGACACATGCAACAACATGCAAATCCATATAACTGACATGCAACAACATGCAAATCTATATAACTGACATGCAACAACATGCAAATCTATATAACTGACATGCAACAACATGCAAACACATGAAAGTCCATAGGAGCAACATGCAACAACATGCAAGTACATGTAAGTGGCATGCAACAACATGCAAACACATGCAACTCCATAGGAGCAACATGCAACAATGTGCAAGCACATGTAAGTGACATGCAAGCACATGCAAGATTTTATGAGCTCATGCAACCACATGCAAAAACATGCAAGTCCATGCAATATTTTATGACCACATGCAAAAATATGCAAGTCCATGCAAGTTTTATGAACTCATGCAAGTAATATTACAATTTATGCATCTCTAATACTTTAGTTAACTCCAACATTATATCCATGCAAAGTGTCTCAACATTATCCACTCATGTACATAAAAACCCAAAATTCAAGTCTAAATATAAGACACCTCCAAAAGGGGATGCTCAAGTTAACTCCCACTCACTAGGATTTATCAAACACTAAAAATAGACTTTAAGGAGTTGTCAACATGTCTTCATGGACCCCACTCCAAAAGTGGACACCCAAGTTTGACCCTACCTCTTAGGAATTAATTGCAACATGCTAAGTGATATAATTAAATATTAATTAATCTCTCAAAGTCCTTATGTGTTGGGGAACACATTCCAAGAACTTTGGAGACACATGAATTGGTTAGGATTGCAAGTTAATGGCAACTTATCCCAACATTCTCCCACTTGACATTATACATTGCAATTACTCTAAATGAGTTAATCAAACTTTAAATCAAGTATAGTGATCAAGGCCAATGGCCTTCCTACACCAAGAGAATTTATCTATAGTAACTGGCTTCGTAAGGTAATATGTAGCATTAACCAAAGTGTTAACTTTTTCAATCAAAACCTTACCATTCTCAACCATTTCTTGCACAAAGTGATACTAAACATCAACATGCTTAGTATGAGCATGATACATAGGATTTTTTGCTAAACAAATGACACTCTAACTGTCACATCCAATCCTTACTATCCTACAATCAAAACCAATATTTGTTCCAAGTCTCTATAACCAAACTACCTCTTTGGAGGCATGTGTAGCAGCCATATACTCTACTTATGTAATGGACAAAGCAACCGTGGGCTACCTCTTACTCATCCAATTACACAACTCCAAACAAAGTAAAAACATAGCCACTGTTTAGTGTAAAATTGGATTTTGTTAATCTTTTGTTGTTTAGATGTTAAAATCCTCCTTTCCACTAAACATTGAAGGATCTAGGGTCGAGTGGCGAGCATTATCATACCCTGGGTCACTTGCAAATGTAGGGAAACTTGGATTAGGGAATTTAATTATTAATTTTCCTTCTCTTATGCCCAATTGACCATTAAAACCCTAATTATGCAAATACGACAACAAATTGATGAAAGACGGAAAAAGCTCTTGTAGACAGGAGTAAAATAGCAAATCACATAATACATGTTTTCAGGGTTCTGAAGTGGAATAGTCGGGGACTAAGGTGTGGCCGCCCAAGTCCAAGGTACCTACTTTTTAGGGAATCTGGACCTCCTTCTAACACTGATCATCCCTATAACTTCTATTTCCTGAGATCTATCTGCGAAGGACACTGTTACGAGTGCCCTAGTCCTAGAAGTACTCCTATGTCTAACTTTTCTTCAGATCCTGAATCCCTGATGCCTGTCAAGCCTTCCTGCAACTCCACTTTTTCTAGATATGACACCTGTAACCTGCAATCACAAGACTTGGTTTGGGGGTTGTCGTGTTTAAAGGCTTACCTCAGTTAAGCCCCAGAGAACACTTAAGTCTCCAAACATCATTGTCAAACAAAGAATGCATGCCCTTGTGAGGCAAAGGCAAAAACCAAAGGAATCAATGATAAAAACACAATGATATGTCACCTTGTAGTGAAGCTCTCATGGAGGAAGATACTCTTCATGCCATGAGGAGATTGAGGCTCAAATATGCAAATATCAACACACAAAACACACAAGTCTACTCTTGCAACACAATAGAAAGTCTTGAATCACCTTGAGAACACTTGAACATCACCATTACCCTCTAGTTTACAAATGAATGCCTACACATGCTTATATGTGCACCTACAAGCATTCCTGCCAATATTTTAAAAATCAAACTTTACCATGTCGATAAAAGAACCAGCTAACAGTTATAAACCGACACCCAAAAATTGGGGCTACCCCAAAATAGGGCACGGGCGCCCAAGTCCTCCCCCCTATTTTGGGCAGGGTATAGCTCAAGGGGTCCACCTAGGTCCAATTTGCCATGGAACCTAGGTCTCATTCCATTGGGATGCCAAAATATGAACTAAAATGTCCTAAATGCATACTAAAGACCTGGAGCTAAACCTTATGAGGGAAAAGCCCCCAAGGGGACATTTTCTGACATTACATTTAGCCCCCACTTTAATGTATGTATAAATGTGAGGCCAATACATGCATTAAAGTAAGGTCACAAACACAGCAAACACGCCAAGCATGGAGAAGACACGCCAATCACATAGAAGACAATAACAAGAACACAATACATGAAGAAGATAGTTACAGTCATGTAGAACACAGAGAATACAGTCAATGCATAGAAGACACATTAATGCATGGAAGACATAAATGATATCTTTTATTTTCCTTTTCTAATATATATGAAATGCAAATGCAAGTACTGAAAAGTAAACAAACCTCCCATAATACAGGATGCACTACCCTAAGGCACAAGTCTCTGTATATATGGGGCAACACACACACAAGACACGTAAAACCTCCCAAAATGCAGGAAGCACTACCTGAAGGTGTTGGTCTCTACATATGGGGAAACAAACACACCACACAAAACAAGCATGCCAAAACACACATACTTGAAAACATGGAAAAAAAGCGATGGAGTGTACCTATTTCTAGGTCCAACACCATCTCAGGCACATTATTGGCACACACCGATGATTGGGCTTCACCACAATAATCATCGAAGACACACTTAAGGGTTGAGTTAGTCACCGAACCGCTCCCCACCTCCACAGGGGACTTCTTGAAAATTACAGGATGATGCAATCTGCTCTGAGAAATACACCATCCCTGCCTCCATAGAGGGCTTAAGAAAAAGGATATGCTCGATATCCTGCCTCCGTAGAGGGCTTACATGATTGATTGATTGATTGCAAACAAACTTAGGATGCATGATGTACTACCTTGGGGCACAAGTCTCTGCATCTTAGGTCAAACACATTGCCAACATCTATAACAGATAGCTTACCTTATATATGCCCCCACCTTAAGGTGGTTGATATCAGTTATCGATATCAAGCACATTAAGGTAGGAATAAAACACACAAGGGAACACCAACTTTTGCAAAGCCCATGCCCCCCGGAGGTGACATGTACTTTACGATCGCCAAATGTTCCCACAAACACACCCCTGCAAGAAATATGTTAGTGTCTACAACATCATGATAAACAACAACATCAATGCGTATGATTAACCACACAAAGAGCAAGGTTATACAATGAATTTGGAGTTCAAGGATAACCATGAGGCTATATCACAAAGCTCTCTGAATCAAGTACCACCAAGGCCATATTCAAAGGCAAACAAAGGTGCACAGAGAAGCAATATTGTTAAGGTTTGTAAATGCGACAGAAACATCATCAAATTCACTATGCGGAAAGCACAAGTGATTCCACTAGCCAAGTGTCGGATAATATATACAACCCCATCATCATATTAGGAACTAAGTTCATTTTTTTATTGCTCTTGAAAGGGACACTAGGTCTGCATCAGTATATATATTTTTCGTCATCCGCCCACTACATGGAAACACTAGAGGAAGGGAAACAATAAATAAGAGAGGAGAAACAAGTGTCTTAGGGACAGTCATGTAGGAGGGTGCCCCCAAGTCACCAACCATGATGCTATGTCCATAAGACACAACACACAACAATGAAATCAGAGAGAGGCAATATAGAAGAATGATGATACAAATAGAAGGTCACAATAGAGGCGGTCTCCTGGTATCCCGAACCTTACAAGAGAATTCAAGGTCATCCCAGGAGGCCTAAACAACATATAACACATCACGGGGGAAGCACATCATGAGAGAGATAAAGGGTTAGAGATACTTACCTGTAGGGCCCCAGTAGGCTAGCGGGTATCATGAATCTTGATCTTTATCTTGATGGTTAAGGCATTATCACTTCTTCTCTCTTCCATATGTTCATGAGTTTGTGAGGGTAACCATGTAGGAAAGGTTTCTCTTAATGATGGTTGAGAGGGGATGTTGCCATTGTCTGTGTCAGCTATAGGAGCATTTGAAATGCCATTTAAATGAGCTTGTGGAGGCATCCGAAAGATACCCATTTCAGTCCCTATATAGGGTGTTGGAATGGCTTGAATCAGAGGGATAGCTTTTTCTTCCACAACATGTAGGATTTCATTTCTTTCTAAAGTATTTGATGATTCATGATCGATTTCCTTGTTTAGAATGTAATTGAGAAGCTCTAGAACATCGGGTGGCAAGTTTTCAAGCAAATGGTCATAAAGAGAATCTTCATCATCCAAAGCTTCCTCCTATTTAGGGAGAGTGGGAAAGGATGGTAGAGTAGTGTGGTGAAATGTATCAATGATGTCTTTTTCTTGTGTCAATATATCCTCACCAAGTGGGGTTATGTTGGGACAAGTCTCTTTATTTGATAGATCACCTATTGTTATTTCATTCTCATAGGTCTCAGAAAGGATTTTCATTATATCATCATGAAACAAAGGGAGAACAAGAGTAAAGTTATCACAAATAATTTCCCCATGATTGTTTTCATCTATAAAACTTTTGATATTTTCCATGATTGAGGGAAAAACATCCACAGTCTCAAGAAAGTTATTGAAATAGGCTATTGATCGGAGAATATCACATGTAGTACTATTGGTTATGTCAATGCCATGGATGTATGCGATTTGATGCAAGAATTGAGGATATTTGTTAGTGAATTTGCAAAAATTATCATAGTTCACAATGTACTCATATAGGTCTTCTAAAGATGTACCCTTAGGAGAATCCATTAATGTAAAATATATGCACAAATGCTTGATTTTTGATACTTTTTCAATTCCAATGAATGAAACAAAGGATGTTGTAAAGATTTTGATCGAGGGAAGAAAGTTATATCAGTCCAAAACAAAAATATAATCACTCTCAACACACTTTTGATGCAAATCCAAGATAATGCCAAGTCAAAATATAGTGAAAATATGTCGAAATAGGCAATTTTTTCACCAAAATTCAATGCAAAAGAGCATAACAAAAGGTGTTGTGAGGAAAATTATGATGGAAATAAAATAATATCATTAATAACAGCTTCTTTGTGTCAAAATACCCGGCACAACATGCTTGTAGCACCATTTAAGGTCAAACCCTAATGAAAATATAGCAAAAAATAGGTTATTTTTCATGATTTTTCAACTCCAAGACCTAGAAAAAGGGGTGTTGTAAGGAATTTTAGGAGTTACAAAAAATAATATCAATAATATCAGTCACCTCAATCCATAAAATTGATCACAACACGCTTGGAGTGCAGACTAGGTCAAACCCTAGGGCAAAAATGGCCAAAATGTGTAGTTTTTCACCGAATTTTCACTACAAGAGCCTGTTAAAAGGGTGTTGTGAAGATTTTGAGGAGGGGAAGAAAATTAATACCCTAATAATATAAAATAAATTCAAAAATACTCTTCACAACACACCCGGTGCAAGTTTATAGAGTCGATAAGGCCAAATTAAGTGAAAATCGTTGTTTTTGAAGCCCTAGGTTTGAGATCTTGACACAAAATGCTATGCGAATGTTTTGAAGTCTGATTTATGATTAAATTGACCTAATCTCATATCTAAAAATTATTTTCAAGCTTGAACATGCAAAATACCCATGCAAATTTAATGAAAATGCATCAAAATTGCTAGTTTTTGTTAAAATTTTCTATGTAAAAATGCAAATATTTTAAATCTAAATGCAAATTCACATTAAAATGCAAGACTAAAGCCAAATTAAAATTTTAATGAGCCTCTAAATCAGTAGAAAAATTTGATAAGAGATTTTTCCTACAAACCCTAGATTTTGGAATTACTAGGTTATATAAAATTGTCAAAATTTCCACAAAACCCTAGCAATTAAATGATGAAAATGCAATGTAAATTTCTAATTTTTTGGATTTTTCTATAGTTTATATCAGATTTGATAAAAAATCATGAATTAGGAAAATTTACGAAGAATTGATGCAATTTAGTAAGCCAAACAATGCAATTTTTTTATATTTTTCCAATTTTTTTATAAAATTTTTCTCAATGCAATAAAGTAAATGCCTATATGAATGAATGAAATCACACAAAATATGAAGACAAACACTCAAAAAGTTGCAATTTAAGTCCAAAAACATGGGTTCACCAAAATGTTTAGTGTAAAATTAGATTTTGTTAATCTTTTGTTGTTTAGATGTTAAAACCCTCCTTTCCACTAAACATTGAAGGATCTAGGGTCAAGTGGCGAGCACTATCATACCCTAGGTCACTTGAAAATGTAGGGAAACTTGGATTAGGGAATTTAATTATCAATTTTCCTTCTCTTATGCCCAATTGACCATTAAAACCCTAATTATGCAAATACGACAACAAATTGACGAAAGACAGAAAAAGCTCTTGTAGACGGGAGTAAAATAGAAAATCACAAAATACCTATTTTTAGGGTTCTGAAGCGGAATAGTCAGGGACTAAGGTGCGGGCACCCAAGTCCAAGGTACCTACTTTTTTGGGGAATCTGGACCTCCTTCCGACACTGATCAACCCTATAACTTCTATTTCCTGATATCTATCTGTGGAGGACACTGTTGCGAGTGCCCTAGTCCTAGAAGTGCTCCTATGTTTGACTTTTCTTCAGATCCCAAATCCCTGATGCCTACCAAGCCTTCCTGTAACTCCACTTTTTCCAGATGTAACACCTATAACCTGCAATCACAAGACTTGGTTTGGGGGTTGTGGTGTTTAAAGGCTTGCCTCAGTCAAGCCCTGGAGAACACTTAAGTCTCCAAACACCGTTGTCAGACAAAGAGTGTGTGTCCTTGTGAGGCAGAGGTAAAAACCAAAGGAATCAATGATAAAAACACAATGATATGTCACTTTGTAGTGAAGCTGTCATGGAGGAAGATACTCTTCATGCCATGAGGAGATTAATGCTCAAATCTGCAAATATCAACACACAAAACACACAAGTCTACTCTTGCAACACAATAGAAAGTCTTGAATCACCTTGAAAACACTTGAACATCACCATTACCCTCTAGTTTACAAATGAATGCCTACACATGCTTATATATGCACCTACAAGCATTCTCACCAAGATTTTAAAAATCAAACTTTATCGTGTCGGCAACAGAACCAACTAACGGTCATAAACTGACACCTAAAAATTGGGCTACCCCAAAATAGGGCAAGACTAGGGCGCAGGCGCCCAAGTCCTCCCCCCTATTTTGGGTAGGGTACAGCTCATGGGGTCTGCCTAGGTCCAATTTTCCATGGAACCTAGGTCTCATTTCATCAGGATGCCAAAATATGAACTAAAATGTCATAAATGTATACTAAAGACCCGGAAGCTAAACCTTATGAGGGAAAAGCCCCCAAGGGGACATTTTCTGACATTACAGCCACTTGTGGACCTTCAACTATCCAAGTCACCTACCCAATCTTAGTCAACAAAACATTGTATGTCCATTGACTTATCCACATTATCAGTACCATGAAAAACCAAACAATAGTTATAAGTTCCCCACAAATATCTAAACACCCTCTTAACATAATTCCAATGTTCTTTACTAGGGTTAGACATAAGCCTACTTAAAACCCCCCACTACTTGAGCAATATCTAGTCTAGTGCAAATCATTGCATACATTAAACTACCAATAGCACTAGCATAAGGAATATTAGACATCTCTTCAAAATCATCATCAGAAGTAGGACACATGTCTAATCTAAGCTTAGTACCAACTAGAAAAAGAATGCTTATTGGTTTACAATCATGCATATTAAATCTTTGAAAACTTGTATCAACATACTTATTCTGACATAACCATAGTTTTATGTGAACACAATCCCTGTTGATCTCCATTCCAAGAATATATTTTGCAGCCCCTAAGTCCTTCATATCAAAATATTTACAAAGATGAGTTTTAATCTCTCTAATCATTACCTTGTTGTTTCCAATAAACAACATATCATCAACATACAAGACAATAACTAGAACCTGGTCATCAATAATCTTAAGATAAACACAATGATCTTCTTCTCTTCTAACAAAACCAACTTTCAATGCAAAAGCATCAAACTTTTGATACCACATTCTAAGTGGTTGTTTCAAACCATACAATGATCTTTTTAATTTATAAACCAAAACTTCTTTTCCTTTAACAACAAAACCATCAGGTTGCCTCATATAAATCTCCTCTTCCAGATGCCCATGCAAGAAAGCAATTTTAACATCCATTTGCTCTATCTCAAAATCATAAGAAACAACAATAGATAAAAGGAATCTAATAGAAGTTAATTTATCAATTGGAGAGAAAATTTCATTAAAATCAACACCCTCTCTTTGGGAGTAGCCCTTGGCCACCAATTTGGTTTGCACCAATTTTCTTTTTATATACCCACTTACAACCAATGGGATTTCTTCCTTTGGGCAAATTAATAAGATCCCAAGTGTCACAAGTATCCAAAGAATTCATTTCCTCATGCATAGCTTGTAACCAAGACTCACTATCTTCTAAAGATAGAGCCTCCCTGTAAGATCTAGGTTCATCATCAGTACTTAACAAAGAAAATACACAACAAAAATTAGGTGGGCTATACATGTTTATTGGATTTTGTTGCCTTGTAGATCTTCTCAAATTAGGCGTAAGAAGCTCTACTTGTTCTTCTATATGCTCATCTTGCACATCATTATCTGAACTCTCTGAGCTCTATTCTTCTTCTCCATTTTTAGATCCATCTAGTTGTTCTTCAACATGTGCATGTTCTTGCTTTTCTATGTCTTTCAAAGTGCAATGTTTTATTCTTTTCTTTTTCCTTTGGTTTTTCTTCACCTGCATAAGCTCTAAACTCTAAAAATTACATCTCTTGATAAAATCATTTTTGGGTTAGAGGGTTCTAAAGTTTTTAACCTTTTACATTCTCGTCATAACCTACAAAGATGTATTTCTGAGCTTTTGGATCTAGTTTAGTACGCTTTTCTTTAGGCACATGAACAAAAGCCTCACAACCAAAGATCTTTAAATGTGAAACAAAGGGTTTTCTTTTTAATCACATTTCATAAGGAGTTTTATCTTCAAGAGTTGAACAAGGAGATCTATTAATTAAGTAACAAGAAGTACTTACAGCCTCAGCCCAAAAGCATTGATCTAGCTTAGTACTACGCAACATGCACCTAGCTCTTTCCATTAAGGTTCGGTTCATTCTTTTTGCTACCCCATTTTGTTGGGGAGTATAAGGTGTTGTCTTTTGTCTCACAATACTTGCATGCTTACAAAATTCATCAAATTCCTTAGAACAATATTCACCACCATTATCTAATCTCAACACCCTTATTTTATAATCTATTTACTTCACAAATAAGGTTTTAAATTCCTTAAACTTAGTGAAAACTTTAGATTTAGAATTTATAAAATAAATCCAAGTGTATCTCAAGACATCATCAATAAATGTGACATAATATCAAGATTTTCCAAAAGAGTCAATATCCACTAGTCCAAAAACATCTGAATGAATAATCTCTAATAAACTCTTTGCTTTATTTGTTCCAAGAGGAAATGATGGTCTACTTTATTTCCTAAACACACAATGCTCACATAAATTATTTTTGCCAATAGAATAATCTAAAATACCGTTAACCAATTTTTTATTAATAATGGTCCTAAGACCTTTTTCACTGATGTGACACAATCTATGGTGCCACAACATACATGTATTTTCAGTGTCAATTACATTAGTTGAATTATTCAAGGTAGATGCATTTAATCTAAACAAAGTTCCCATCTAAGATCCTTATCAACCACCCAATTCCCTCTTACCAACCTGCAACCAGACTTATCAAATGTCTCATGCATTCCAGAATCATTTAACTTGAATATAGAAAGTAAATTTCTTGCAAGTCCTAGAATATGTAAAACATCATGAAGGGTTTTAATCCTTCCATCATTGAAACATAACTTTACCTTTCCTTTGCCAATTATTTGTTTAGTACTATTGTCACCAAGGAAAACTTCTCTTCCATCATATGTTGAATATTTTGAAAACTGCTCCTTGTTGGGAGTCATATGATAAGAGCAACCTGAATCAATAAGCCAAGCATCATTACTTATAGTGTTAGCTGAAATAATCAAAGAATCATTGTCACCATCTTCTGAGGATTTTTCTATGGAGAAATCTAAGCTCTTTTTCTTGCTTTTACAATCCTTCTTCACATGTCCCCATTTCCCATAGTTCCAACACTTTACTTTGCTCTTACCAGGGGTTTTAGAACATCCTTTAGACTTACCCTTTTTCTTATCTCCTTTAGGTGTCTTTTCCTTAGTTCTACCCCTTACATGTAAAGCATCTTGGGATCCACCATTTTCAGACCTTCTCATTTGTTCTAAAAGAAGAGTAGCAATGATATTGTCCATCTTTGGATCTGCATCACTACCTTTGATAGCAAAAATTAAATTTTCCCAAGATTTTGGTAAAGAACAAAGTAACAAGATGCATTTATCTTCATCTTCTAGCTTAACATCTACAGATGCAAGTTGACTTAAAATCAAATTAAAAGTATTTAAATGATTTGCAACACAATCACCATCTTTCATCTTTAAAGAATACAACTGTCTTTTGAGCTATAACTTGTTAGTTAAAGTTTTGGTTTGATAAATATCACCTATCCTCTTCCATAGCTTGTATTCAATAGATTCAAATACAACATTCAAGAGGATGGCATCAGCAAGGCATAACCTTGTGGTTTCTCATGCTTTTTTATCAAGTTTTAACCATTCTTCATCAGACATAGTTGTAGATGGTTTCTTGTCATTGGAAATAGCTAACCACTATTCTTTTTCTTCTAAGAGATCTTCCATTTTCAATTTCCACATCTTGTAGCTAGATCTATTGAACTTCTCAATATCTAAGCAAGATGTAGAACCCATCTTAGACAATCTTCTTCACAAATCTCCAAAACCCACAAAACAAAATCTCCCATTATAGCCAAAAAACCTTCAACAATTTAAGAGAAAGGTGTCCCTCACTCAATAAAATCATTAGCTCTGATACCAAATGTTGAAAATGAAGGTAGAACTGCTGCTGTAAACTTTAAAATTATGTGATTACAAAGCTGAAAATAAGATTAATCTATAACAATTAATGTGTAGTGATTTTGCACTTTCAATCCAATGTAGAATAGAAGAAAATAGCTTGCAAGAAGAAAACAAGTATTTACGTGGATAAACCCCTAAGGGAAAAAACTCCACACTCAAAGGTGTTTATGCTTGTATTAAATCTATTTGTAAAAGATTAAATTCACTACTAAAATTCCTCTAAGTCCTTAATGCACTTCAAAAACTTCTTCTTTTTCTTCTAAGTCTTTTAAATCTTGCTCTTTCGAAAATGTATGGGGCTTTTTAATTAATACAAAAGCTTCTTAATTCAAAAGCTTGAAACTGAAATTGCAATAAATTGTAATTGATAACATGAGACAAGTCCTCATGCAAAAACCAAGTGCTCCAAATAGAGAAGACTGGTGTCAAACTAAGCCAAGCTTCATGTTAACTGTCAGTCCTAGATGTGGGTGCCCAAGTTTACCCAAGTGAACTTAGTCAACATCAAACATATTTCTAAATAAAAGCAACAACTGAAAGTCCCAAGATTGGGCGCCCAAGTTAGCTCAATCTATTTCAGTCAACTGAAGTGATCAACACACACCAATTCTCATGTAACAACATGCACAATTGATGTCCCCAATATTATTCTAAATTATCTTGTTATGTACATGCAATGACATGCAAACACCTGTAGCAACATGCAATAGATACCCATTAACTGAAACCCTGAGATGAATTATCCTGCAAGTTTTTGGAGTTGGAGTGTTCTGCATCCAACATCACAAAACTAACATGCAAGTCCATATAACTGACATGAAACAACATGCAAACACATGCAAGTCTATAGGAACAACATGCAACAACATGCAAGCACATGCGACCTTTTATGAGCTTATACAACCACATGCAATTCTATGCAAGCTTTTCTGACTAGATACAACCACATGCAACCACATGCAAGTCCATGCAAGCTTTTATGAACTCATGCAAGTAATATTACAATTCATGCATCTCTAATGCTTTAGTTAACTCCAACATTATATCCATGCAAAGTATCTCAACATTATCCACTCATGTACATAAAAAAGAAAACTCCAAGTCTAAATATAAGACACCTCCAAAAGGGACGCCCAAGTTAACTCCCACTCACTAGTAGTTATCAAACTCTCAAAATAGACTTTAAGGAGTTGTCAACAAGTCTTCATGGACCCCACTCCAAAAGTGGATGCCCAAGTTTGACCCTACCTCTTAGGAATTATTTGAACATTTTGCTAGTAGCGTGAGTAGTATATGTGGAAGTCACAACCGTAAGACCCATATTGAAGGCCAGGGGACCTTTATGAGGGGTAATAGTAAAATGACCAAAGTAGCAGAGAATATCACGACCGCTAATTAGTAAGTTCGTATATCTCATCATGGCCAGTAGAAGATCATTGAATGCTAGTTCTGCCTTATCTGAAGTATTGCATAATTATTTTCAAGATGGTAATGAACATGTTGTGGATGAAAAAGGAAATTTTAAGTTCCCTGATCTCAAAATCTCTACACTTTACCCTGAAAAGGGAATCAAAGCAAAAATCTACGATTCTGTACGACAGTCTGAAATAAATTTACTAGTATCTGGAGAAGGCATTTGCCCAATCTATCTACCTTTCTTACTTTTTTCTAATGTCTCACTGGAGAGAAAAAGGATATTTTCATGTTCACTTTCCTCATGTTGATTTGATTGTCCATCCACATTTTAATTATGACATTGGTGCCCAGTATTTTTCCACTTTGATTGATACTCGTTGTAGAATCTAAGAACAAGCAGTTATAGCCCAATTTTGTGGTATCCTTAGTGTTGAAAAGGGTGATGGGGTGATCTCTGTCTGTCCAAACTTTACTCTCTCTTTGTCTGATAAGTTCATTTCATCAGCGTTTTGCCTTCTACTCCAAGTCAAAGGTGTGTCTCTTATGCCTGGATCAGACTATGCCACTATAGGAGGACGTTGTGTTTACCGAATCATGAATATTGTGTCCCCACCAGTTTCTTTACCCGTGAGGGTAACTTTTGGATCCTTAAATTTTCTTGATTATGGTCGATTTATTGACCAAACTAGTTTTGATATAAGGTTTCCAATTATTGAACAGCTCTTAAATCAACAGAGACCTCAGTTCCAAGACCTCCCTATATACAGAAATTGATTCTCTAATAGACCCTTGTTCCAAACAAGAAAACTTGCTAATGTAACACTCCAATCTATGCCAGTGCAAACCATAATGGAACAACCAATTCTTGATGAAAACAAAGCAAGGCTACAACCTTTGCAGAGAAGTTTTTCAATGGCCCATGCATATCCAAATTCAAATAATAAGCCTTATGTAGATTATAATCTTGAGGAGTGCTCCACTTCTTCAAGCTTCTGCTTCAAGGCTTTATTCATCTGTAAATCCTTATCCAGCACACTCTTGTTTTGCCACTACCTCAGATCTTCATAATGATCCAAGTTTAATGGATGGATTGGCCAGGCAGGTAAGTGCCAGACTTCACCTAACTCCAAAAGAAGAGGAGGAAAAGAAAAAGAAAAAACAAAAAGGTATTAAGATTATTAAGCTGGATGAACCTATCTGTATGTTAAGAGAATTTTTGCCAAGATATGGCTCAGAAAAGAAAACCAAACATCAAATTCAAGTTGACCCTAACACAGCAGTAGAGCTCACTAGTTATTATTAGGGTTAGATGACAAAAGATATCAATTAAATGCAAATAAAGATCAAACAAAGGAATGAAAATTCATAGAAATAATAACAGTGAGAGACCCGTTTTAACGTGGTTCACCCAAACTTAGGCTACATCCATCAATAGAGAGTCCAATATTATTATCTAGTAAATCAAACCAATTACAACTAGCAATCCCTGCAACTCAATACCATTGCAAATGCTACAATACAATATCAACCAAAACCCTAACCCTTAGCCACTTTTATCAAGCCTTATGTCGGTTACAAAAAATAAGGTTTTTTTTTATGTCAGCTCATGGATACATAGCTAGTGTATAGTACTTGCATGATCAGTCGCCACCTACCAACAATCTCCCACTTGGAGACTGATCAGGCTCCACACTAAACAATCTCCCACTTGGAGACTAATCCTAGACAACACTGTTGCGTGTGCAGCTCCCACTGGAAATAAGCACCCTGGACTCTATTGCTCTAATTTTATTATTTTAGTCTTGAAGACCAACCGAAGCTGAAGAGGAGCTCAGCTTCTCCCTGGTCACTGCCTTTGTAAACATATCCACTGGATTTTCATCTATATGTATTTTTTCCAGCCTTAACTTTCCATCATACAACACATACCGAATAAAGTGATACCTCAACTGTATGTGTTTGGTCTTTGAATGCAACGCAGAATTCTTTGCAAGATGTATGGCACTCTGACTGTCTATATACAAAGAATTGTTAGCCTGTTGTTTTCCCAATTCTTCCATGAAAGATTGTAGCCATATCATCTCCTTGCTTGCCTCTGTAGTAGCTACACACTCTACCTCTGTGGTGGATAAAGAAACCACCTTTTGCAACCGTGAGATCCAACTCACTGTTGTCCCACATATAGTAAAGACATAACCTATAGTATTCCGTCTGGTATCAATATGCCCTACCAAATCTGAGTCTACATAGCCTGCTAAATTAGTATTAGAGCCCCTGAAACATAAGTGTTTATTGGATGTACCTCTCAAATATTTGAGAATCCATTCTACTGCATTCCAATGCTCCAATCTAGGATTACTCATATACCTACTTAAAACTCATACAGCATGTGCAATATCCAGTCTTGTGCATACCATGGCGTACATTAAACTTCCTATAGCTGAAGCATATGGTACCTTGGACATTTTTCTTCCTCCTCTTGTGTTTTAGGACACATCTCCTTAGTCAATTTCAAATGACTAGGCAAATGTGTGCTGACAGCTTTTGCATTCTCCATATGGAATCTTTACAACACCCTTTCAACATAATTAGCCTGAGATAGAGTCAATTTTCTGTTCTTCCTATCTCTGCAAAGTTTCATACCAAGGATTTGTTTTGCTGCCCCCAAATCCTTCATAGCAAATGACTATGCTAATTGTTGTTTTCACTCTCTTATGTGATCCATGTTAGACCCAGCTACAAGCATGTCATCAACATATAAACATAAAATAATGTAGCTGCCATTATCCAACCTCTTAAAATAAATATAATGGTCAGAATTACACCAGTTGTAGCCTTGCTTAGCCATAAAAGATCTAATTTCAAGTACCATTGCCGAGGTGCTTGTTTCAGGCCATATAAACTCTTCTTCAATCTGCACACCGGTTTCTCCTCACCTTTGACCTCAAATCCTTGGGGTTGTTCCATGTATATCTCCTCCTCCAAATCACCATGGAGAAAGGCAGTTTTCACATCTAGCTGTTCCAAATGCAAATCTTCAGCAACCACAATACTTAAAACAGTACGAATAGAAGTCATCTTGACAACCGGAGAAAATATCTTATCAAAATCAATGCCCTTTTTTTGTGGCAATTCTTTTACAACTAACCTAGCTTTAAATCTTTTCTTACCTCCATCTTCCTCTTTCAGCCTATAAACCCATTTGTTTCGTAAAGCCTATTTACCTGTAGGTAACTTACATAATTCCCAAGTCTGATTTTTCAACAAGGAGTCCATTTCTTCTTTCATTGCAAGCTCCTATTGAACCTGTGTATCCACCTGCATAGCTTCATCATACCCTTCTGGTTCACCAGCATCTTTTAACAAAATAAAATACAAAGAGGGAGAAAATCTTTTAGGAGGTCTACTTAGCCTTGTTGACCATCTAACACTCACTGGAGTTTGTGGTATTTCTGGTTGCTATTATGGAGCATGAGGAACGACTGGAACATCACTATTTGGAGTATCATCTAGTACCACATAATCCTTTTCTTTCTTCTCATGCTGCTACAACTGATCTTTACGCAACACCTTCTCATTGAATACAACATCCCTACTTCTTACAATTTTCTAATTTTTAAAATCCCAAAGCCTATAACCAAATTCATCAATGCCATATCCAACAAAGGTACACTTTTTTTATTTTGCATCCATCTTGGTTCTATTTTCAAAATCTACATGTGTAAATGCTTCACATCCAAAGGTTTTGAGAAAAGAATAACTCACCTTCTTACCTATCCATGCTTCCTCTGGAATACCATAGCCCAAAGGAACTGAAGGACCTTTGTTAATTAAATATACAACGGTGTTGACAGTCTCTGCCCACATATTTAAAGGCAACCCAGCATGCAATCTCATGGTCCTTGCACGTACCATTATTGTCCTATTCATGCGTTCAGCCACTCCATTCTCCTGTGGAGTCCCTGGAACCATTTTCTATCTACGGATTCCATTAAAGGAACAATAATCCTTAAGTTCTTTACTACAATACTCACCACCATTATTAGATCTGAGATATTTTAATCTTTTACCTGTCTCATTCTCGACCAAGCTTTTCCATTTCTTAAATGTTTCAAATACATTAGATTTCTGCCTGAGGAAATAAATCCAAACCTTCCTAGTTACATCATCTATGAATGTAACATAATACCGAGAGCCACCAAGAGAAGATACTGAGCCAGTTCCCATACATCTGTATGCACAAGCTCCAACTTTTCATCTTTCTTTTGCTTCCCATCCTTGAGAAAACTAACTCTCTTTTGTTTTCCATACACACAACTTTCACATAAATTCATATTAATATATTTCAGACCTGGTAAAACTTTCTTAGAATGAAGTACCTTCATACCTTTTTCACTCATATGCCCAAGTCTGTTATGCCACATCGTTGTCTCAGAACCTGCAGCAACTTTTTCAGTCTCTTCCTATGAACCTGCAGCAACTATTCCTGAACCTATTTATTTTTTCTTTGGAATAGCTAAAGTAGAAGGAACAGTATGACTTGTACAAAGATATAAGGTGCCTACTTTCACACCTTTTTCTACTATTAAGGCACATTTTGAAACCTTCCAATTTTTATCAGTAAATGTAACAATGTAACCTTCTTCAGCTAGCTACCCTGCTAAAATTAAATTCCTACTGAGCCTTGGAACATGCCTTACCTCTTGTAGTGTCCAATGATTCCCATTCTGCAACTTAATCTTAATTCTTCCCTTTCTAACAATCTGACAAGGTTCGTTATCTCCCAAATAAACCAGCCCAAAATCTCCTTGGACATAATCAAGAAAATAACTTCTATGGGGCGTAGCATGAAATGAGGCCCCTGAATCTAAAACCCATGAATCATCAGCATTATCTAGGGAAAGAATCAAAGCATCATCTTCAGATTTATTACTTACTACATTTGCCTCCTTATTGCCTTCTTGTTTGTCTCCTTTATTCTTCTGAGACCAGCAATCTTTCTTCAGATGACCCAGTTTCCCACAGTACTAGCAATCCTTCTATCCTCTGGATTGGGATCTCTTCCTTTGATTTTTCTCATGACTTCCCATGACCTCCAGAACCTTTTCCACTCTCCTTTGATCTGCCCCTGCTTTCTGCATTCAAAACACTACCTGAAGTGGACCCTCCTAAGCTTTTCCATCGCATTTCCTCGCTAAGGATAACACCAACAACATCATCAAATTTTAAAGTATTTGAACCAGAGACAGAGTTACTTACAGCCATTACCAAGCTATTCCATCTTTCTAGCAAAGAACATAAAACCAAGAGAGCCCTCACCTCTTCATCAAAGTTCACTTTTACAAAAGTTAACTGACTGGTAATCATATTAAACTCATTTAAATGATCTATCACAGATCCACCTTCAACCATTTTCAGATTAAACAAATGCTTCATGAAAAATACCTTATTTGAGGATGAGGGTTTTTCATACAATTTAGCCAAAGCTTTCATCAGTTCACTTGTTGTCTTCACTTTTGTTATATTGAATTCCACAGATGGTGCCAGGCACAACCAAATGGTTCCCAATGCCTTTCTATCTAGAAGTTCCATTTCTACTAGTTTCTTGGATACTCCTTCCAATGGCCTCCATAAATCCTTCTGATAGAAGTAATCCTCTATCTACATCTTCCATAACTGATAGTTTTGCCCATTAAATTTATCGACCTTCAATTTTCCCTCGTCTTCCATTGCTCCCACTAGTGTACAATACTAGTGTACATAACTAGTGTACAGTACTTGCATGATCAGTCACCACCTACCAACAAAAAGAAGAGGAGGAAAAGAAAGAGAAAAAACAAAAAGGTATTAAGATTATTAAGCTAGATGAACATGTTTGTATGTTAAGAGAATTTTTGCCAAGATATGGCTCAGAAAAGAAAACCAAACATCAAATTTAAGTTGACTCTAACACAGCAGTAGAGCTCACTGGTTATGAGCCAGGCTGATGGCCGACTCTAGAAATCTTTACAATAGTCAATCCATATGAGAAGATATGGGGTAAATATGAATCTAGGCTTCACACAAAGATAGGAACTAAACAAAAGAGTTTTGAAGCCCAAAGAAATTGGTAGGCCTAATGTATGATAACAGCTCAAGATAACCTAGATGATATGGCTCTTGATGTTAAACAAGCAGTTAAAAGGTTGACCTCAGTATATGATAATTTGCTTCATATTGAGAATACTTTAAATAAAATAGAATCTAATACTATTAAGTTGGAAAAGTAGTCCACATCTCTGTTGAATGATTCGTCAGGATTATCCTATAGTTTGAGAGGTGTCCAAGCCGATGTTACAAATATGCAGACATTCACCCAAAGAATAGACACCTATACTACTCAGATGTCTAACACATTAGCTACTTTAGAAAATAGAAGAGATACTCAAGCACAAGAAAATAAAGTCTTGTTAGAAAATGTGGCAAGAAATCTAGAAAAAATAAGGAAATATACAAAGAAAATTAGGGTATCTCATAAAGGAAAAGATAGTTCTGAAGAAGAAGCAGAAGAAGAAAAAACACATTTTTCTAAACCGAAGCCTCCAACGGTGAAAATACAAAGACAAAAGGGTCTCTTGTTCACTGATGAACCTGAAGAAGAAGAACCATTAGGCACCTCTAAAACAAAAACTGCCCCAAGGCCTACTAAGCTAGTTTTCCCTAAACAAAAAGAACATGCTATGCAGGCATCAGACCAACTCAGAGATTGGCTACAAGAGCTCAAAATAGAGGATATTGATGATCAAGCAATCTATATGGAAGAACTTGTTGTAGCCCATGTTGATGGATCTGTTGCAAATGAAGAAGTACTGCTAGAAATAGAATCATCTCATGGTTCAGAACCAGACAGTGAATCTGGTACCATGAAAGAAATGGAAGTCATTATTGATGACTTAAATGAAGTAGAAATTTGGGAAACTTATATGGCTAGTCATGAATCTATAGGCAGTAATATGGATGTGGAAATGAGAGATGGCATATCTAAAAATTCCAGACCAGAACAATTAAGAGCTTATGTAACATCAAGATATATTCTCAATATTGATAAAGTCATAGATCCTTATGATATAATATGTACCTAGTGTGATACGCTAGAAAACTTCTTTGATACTAGAAGCTCTAATTGGTCTAATTCTAACAAAGTTTTGTATGCTATAAGATTAATGTCTGGAAAATTCAAAGACTAGTAGAACAGTTTACCAGATAAAGGCCTAATCACCCAAAATCTAGATATAGGTGATATCTATGTCAAAGAAATAGATATGGGGAGGAATGACATTTCTGCTGAAGGTTTTCCTTAGATAAAATATTTTCTTATTATGACATTTTGTGGTGAAAGAAAGAATGATATACTTGAAGCTGAAAAAATCTTGTATTCATTGAAATTAAAAGACTTAGGGAAGCTACATCAATATAACCTAGTCTTTGAAAAATACATGATTACAGCTCATAAGCTCAGTGACACCACCACAAAAAAGTATTATCTTAATTCATTACCATGTGGATTAGGAGAATGGGCTGAGGACTATATTATTGAAAGAAAGAAGACAACGATTGACAAATACACTTTTGCTGGTATCAAGACTTTAGTAACTTATAAGCTTGACAAACAATGTCTTTTATAGGCACTAAATGATAACAGAGAACAATATAATTCCTCTTGTAATTTGAAGGAATATTGCAGCCTACCTCTAATCAACCAGCTTAAATATTTTCAACAAGTCGAAAAATTTAAAAGAAAGTCTTGTGGAAAATTCTGTAATTGCAAAAGATGCAAGAGACGACCCTATGATGATGACAATATGGAAAGGTCATTCAAGCACAAACATAGAGGACATAAGAAAAGGTATAGATTTTCTCCTGTACATAAGAATTCCTTTAAAAATAGGAAACCTCCCAGATACCTTTTTAAGAAAAATAAGCACTCAACAAAAGGAACAAGCAAATGTTTTATATGTAAGGGTCCTCACTATGCTACTAATTGCCCTAGAAAATTAAATTCTGGAAGTTTATGCTCTCTTCCAAGAACAAGATGTACATAACAATTGGGCGATTTTAGATACAACTGAAGCTTTTGCACAGTTTTCTTCTGATACATTCTTTGAATTAGTTCAAGTTTTTCTTGAACAATTTTCTATGGGAAGAGATAAACACAAAAGATATGATCCTTCATCTTCTTCTAAAGACAATGAGTCATCTTCCAGTTCTTCTAGTTCCCACAAATCTTCTTATGTGGTCAAAAAGGTTGTTCAAAAAGCCATCAAAGATCTTAACTTCAAGATTGATATGGCTAAATCTAAAGACCCCTATAAGATGCCAAGGACAAAAGAGGAAAGAAAAGATGTTATCAAGAAACAGTAGAAAGAGATAAAAGCCTAGGAAGTTGAGAGAGATTCTCTCCAAAAGCATATTAAAGAAGCCAAACCTTCTTCATCCCATGGCTATAAACATCCTAGTTGGAAACAAAAACCTCTTGTTTCCTCTTGAGATTTTTCTCCACCTCCCTCTTTCAAGAAGCTTTCCTCCCATAAAACCACCCAGAACCAACTTGATGCAGTATGTTCCAAGCTTGACTACCTCACTGAGGAAATTCAAAATCTCACCCGACAAGTATATCTCCAGAAAAAAGAACTCACTACACTCACTTTTGCCGTGGGGGACATTCGCACATTTTTATCCGACTCTAAACCTGAGAAAAATGAACAACAAATGCCATGTATCTTGCTAGGAATTGTACATATATTCGAGTGAATTTCTATTTTCTAGGATACAAGCAAATTCCTATGGATGACTTTGTTGATTCTAGATCTTCTAGAAGTTTTGCTAAGACTAATGCAATTCCTCCAGAAATTTGGAAACCAAGATGAGACCTTCCTAAAGGTATTGCCATTAATGGAGAACATATCCAAATGGGAAGATATGCACAAGATGTTACAATTGAAATTTAGGGGAAGAAATTTGTCACTAATTTTGTAGAATAGAATGCTTTACCGGTAGATGTTTTGCTAGGGTTTGTTTTTCTAACCAAATATGAACCTTTTGTGCTAAGAACTCATGGGATCTCACTCAAGCATGAGGATGGGCAAATCAAAATTCCTACCCTAAAGATTATAAATTACAAATTTGAAAAGAAAAAGATCAATCTTGTCAAAAGAAAAGAGACAACCAGTCTCCAGATCTAAAAGCCACCAGTCCTACTTGACCCTGTCAAAGCCAAATTTGAACAAGAATGTTGTAGCATGAATCCTTTCCAATTCTGGTCAAAAGAGCACGAAGAATGTGAAATAAGGTTGAAACCAAAATGTCAGTCTATAATTCCTTTCGAACCAGACTGCTTGATGAGTCCTACTAAAGTAAGAGAAATGGATGAACATTTGAATGAACTTCTTGAAGGTCAGTTTATCAGAGAAAGCAAAAGTCCATTCAGTTACCAAGCCTTTTTAGTAAATAAAAGAGCAAAGAAAGAAAGAGGTAAAAAGAGATTTTGTATAAATTATAAACCTCTAGATGGCATTATTCTTCCATTTAATTATCTAATTCCATTCAGTACTGATTTGATTATAAGAGCAGCTTCAAAAAGAATCTTCTCTAAATTTGACTGCAAATCAGGATTTTGGCAAATCAAGGTAAAAGAATATGATAGGTACAAAATAGCTTTCTCAGTACCTCAAGGTCTATATGAATGGAACGTCATGCCATTTGGTTTAAAAACTGCTCCTTCATATTTCCAAAGAAGAATGGATAGAGCTCTAAGGACTTTAAAAGCATTTTGTACTATTTATATTGATGACATTATTGTTTTCTCTGAAAATCCATCTGAGCACTTGCACCATCTTGAGTCACTTTACAAGGCTATTAAGGAACATGATATATGTTTGTCTACAAAAAAGATGGTGATAGGACAAGAAGAAATTGACTTTCTCGGCTTGGTATTATTTGAAGAAAAGGTAAAATTACAAAATCATATATTAAAGCATATTAGTGAATTTCTTGATACCTTGATAGGAAAGAAACAGATACAAAGATTCTTGGGTTGTTTAAATTATGTTTCCCCTTTCTATAATGGTTTGGCAAAAGAAAGGAAAAAGATACAAAACCAGTTAAAAGGAGCAGCAGAGTGGACAGAGGAGTTGACAGAAATTATTCAAAAAATAAAAGAAAAATGCCAACATTTACCTACATTGCACATGCCTAAAAAGGATTATCCTTTAATTATTTATACTAATGCATCTGATGAAGTTTGGAGTGCTGTGCTATTACAGGAAATTACTCTGCAGGGAGCCCAAGTTTGTGGTTTACAGGTCAGGAACATTTACAGACACAAAATGCAGGTATACCATATATGAAAAAGAAATTCTGGTTGTTAAAAAGGGGATTCAAAAATTCAAGATTTTCTTAAAACCTCAACATTTCATTGTCAGAACTAATAGCCAACCTATGAGGTCTCTTCTCAAAAAGAAACCTGATAAAGATTTGGCTCATGGAAGGATTGCAAGATGGTATTTAGATTTCATGAGTTATGATTTTGGCATTGAATGGATACAAGGAGAAAATAATCCTCTGGCAGATAGCTTAACTAGGGAAATGTCAGCAATAATTGAACCTGCTTCTATGATGATTGAAATTGGTGAAACTTTCTTAAGCGAAGATGGGACGGAGGTATTTGAAATACCAGATGAAGAAGGTAATACCATAATGGTGCCACAATTACCTCTAGAAATAATTGATCCCATACTTCAAGTTTATTTTCTTAATAAATGGCTTCAAGATTTGAGAAACCAAATTTTAGAACATTATGAAAAAGGAATTCTCAAACTAGACGAGCAGGTTGCCTTTTTGGAATAGTTTGGGTTAGAAGAAGCCAGTTTAGCCTTCTCAATCAGGAATGGATTTTCCTTTGATATTTGTCTTACTTCTTTGGTACCCATGAATTGGGATATAAGGACAAAAAGAAATTTGCTAAAATGTGCTAAGTATGGATTTTTCAATAGCATCACCATATTGATTAGGATTGCAAGTTAATGGCAACTTATCCCAACAAGTTTCTTGGCTAATTCCATGTTGATGAAGTTACACTTACTACTAGGGTTTACAAAACAATAACTTTTGTCTTTGAATATCTCCATGAAATCAAAGGATTGAATCTTCCTTCCTTGGAGCTAAAATGCATGTAATTTTATTCTTCATGTTCTCTTCATCATCATCTTCTCTTTATTCTACTTCTACTTCTCCTTCTCCTTCTATTATTTATTTTGGTTCCCATCTATCTAAGAAAACTTGTTCAAGTTCATCCATACAAGAAATGTCATTGTGTAATAGCACATACCATTTCTTAGCTTCACCATTTAAGAGTAAATTAAACCATGATTACCATATTTATTTTGATTAAACGCCTTTTTAAATTGGTAGCACCATTTTAATGCATCTTCACTTCCATCAAAAGTAGGATACCCCATTGAAACTAGGGTTTTTTTAATTGTTTCAATAGATCAACTTTCTACCTATATCATTGACTGAACTTTGACATGATTAATTCATGATGTAGTCACTTCAAATCCAAAAATGCAATTAACATACCTTAATGAATTTTGACGAGCTTTCCAAAAATGTAAAAAAAATAGATTTTTTTTGGTGATTTGTGGCCTAGAAAGAAAATTGCAATAACTCACTCAATATTAATGATCAAAAGCTGAATTTTGGACTATAGCTTCCTTATTTGATCCTCTAGCTCGAGTAAAAAAATTACAAAGAAATTCACCACTATTTGGAAGATATAGGTGAATCATCAAAAATTAGAGTTTCATCCTCACCTTTAGCTCCAATATTTTTCTTACATATGTTATTAAGAAAATTTAGAAAGAATATTTGATTACATTTTAAATAAAATATTGTAAAAAACTTCAATGTTATGACAAAATTTATATAGTAATTACCAACATTTATTATATATTTGTTTTTATTATTTTTATAAAGCTATTTTGTATATTAATATTTATTTTATCTTCTTCATATTTTAATTCTTCAAAACTTTCATAACTAATTTTTTTAATAATTCAATATTATTCATATTAAAAAAACTTAAATAAAATTCTCCTTAAATTTATCTACTAATGGATAGAAAAGTGTTATTTTACCGCATACATTTAAGTGGACTTTATGTGATCCAAATATTCAATATAATTAAACCACTGCAAGTTAACATGGTACCATTTTTGAAGGAATGGACCAACAGGCAAACATACAAAAATACTCCCTTAAATTAAAAATAAATAAATAAAACTCCCTTAAAGAAAGTATAGAAAAATGTTTTTTACCTGATACTATTTAAGTCGTTATATAGACTTTATGTGAGTCAAATATTCCATATAATGAAACCACTACAAATTAACATATAGTACCAATTTTGAAGGAATGGACCAACACGCATACGTACAAAAATACTCCCTAATCTAACAAGTTGGTACATAGTACCAATAGACATGTGTACAAAAGTGCTCCCTCATCCAAGACATACATGTGGATGACTACATATGTCCTTGTATAAAACAATTTATGTTTGTAGATTTCGAAAATTCCTTTGGTCTTTCTACTCACATATTTTTAATATTATTAAAAGTCAATATTAAGTAATATTTTTAAATATATGATTACTTTTCATGTCACTATATTCAAAAATGTTATTTAATATAGTTCTTTAAAAAAATAAAAATATGTTTTTCTTTGGTGATGGTCTTTCTAGTCACCTTACTATGTTTTCACATATATTAAGTAATATTTTTAAATATATGATTACTTTTGACGTCATTATACTCTAAAAATGTTATTTTATATAATTCTTTAAAATTAGTAATTGCACGAAATTTATGTCCAACCAAAATAGTTGATAGGGTTGTCAATATCTCATATGTAATGTAATATCAAATAAATTCATAAAATTATAGAAATAAATAAACATTAGTAAATATATTAAATATCTTGATATTAAGATCTAAATTAAATAATTTAAAATATTAACTTTTTATCTTTAAAAGAAAAAGTCTTGTGATTTTAATCAATAAAAATTTTACAAATAATATAATTTATTTCCATTTATACATAATATTTGCAAATAAGTATAAATAAAAATTTTCATGATTATTACTAAATAATACATTCTTTTCAAAATACAATAATATTTTTTTTAATTTGCTTTAATAACTATATTTTTCATTCATTTATAAAATTTTAAAAAATTATTTATAAATTGGTGATATTTTTTTTATTATATTTTTAAAAGAATGTATTAATTAGTAATAATGCTGAAATTTTTTAAAAAGCGTTGCAACCAAAGCCTCTCTGTACCATGTAAGCTCACACTTTGCTTTTAAAATATTATACAAGCCTAACTTACACGACCTCCTTATTTTCCTCTTTGCGTAGTGTTTCTAAATTTTGATATATTTGAACTCATCATGAAGATTAAGGCATAGAAGTTTTGGAAAGAAGAAAAAAAGCTATTTTCAAGAAGATAAAAAATCATTTGTAAATGTTCTCTGCTGCAAAAGTGCTTACTGTCTTATTAGAGATCTAATTTTGTGCCCTAGTGACTCTGTTTTGGCATTGATTTTTTTTTTAATTTTGACTAAATACACACATTTATACTGTGAAGGATCCTAATGGCATAGCAAAATCAAATCTAGGATGGGATTTATGGCTGTAGGTTGCATATTTGGGCTGATTTGTAGCATGAGAGCACATTTGTCAATATTAGAAGATAAAAATTTTATTTTGAGGGTTCTGCAATCATTTGACATTCCTGAGTGCAAGGATGAGTATTTGGTTTAAAATCAATTTTTTTCTCAGATTTGAGGGGCAAGCCTATTAGGACTTTAAATGCAAAAATATATGGCTTTTCTAGTGAGATGAAAAAGGATATGGACAGAGAACAAGAATTACTGAGCAAATTCTCATCCACAACTTCGAATTTGACCCCTTTCTCATGGAGAGCAAGGGTGCAGCCCATTGCAAACGGACTCGATCTTATGAGCATGAGTTTAACTTGGTCTTCACAACCATGTGCGTAGCTATTCAAAATGATATTCTAGCTCCATATACAGAACTCTATTTCTTCCATTACAAACTACAATACAATAAGCTAATAAAATTTATACTCCTTGAGGATCGGTGGATCAAGAGTGATAACCACAAGTATATGTGGTGACTGGAAGCATAAAAAGGTAGAGTATCTTCCTATGAGTTTCAAGATCAAAATATGTTGAATATATACTTGAGATCGTATTAAATATATTGTAATACTTTAAAATTTGTAGCATGCTAAACTAATTAAAACCCATGAAGGCTCAATGCTTTTATAGTCTTAGTAAATATTTTGGCCACAAGCTCCCTATAATCACATTACTGTACCATCAAGTAATAAGTCTCCACTACACTTTGGTAATTTCACTATACAAAATCACTACTAAATCAGTCAATTCTGCATCATCTTTCTTTAGGTCGTGCTTTAATTCTGCAGCATCAAATTTTTGAATTTACAAAAATTGTTTCTAACTCTTGCATACAAAAGCTTGTCAAGAAAGCTAGTGCCCAGAATCTCACCTATTAGATTTTATCAATACATTTGCAATAGCATGGAATACAATAGACAATAATATATCTTGTTGCTCAGCCTGGAAGAGTTGAAGGTAGCCAAGAGAATTGGCATCTATTAGGATAGGTATATCCAAGACTGCCAACAAAGAGATTGATTGAATGTGAGAAAATAAACATATGTTGGTCATGCTGGGTTATTTTAGGAAGATAACTCTCAGGTAACCTTGTTGCAAGATGGTTATGAGTTTTCCATTGAAGCATTAAAAGATATAAGTTTGACATAATGGATCTGACCATCTGAGTAAAGATGGTCCTGTAAACTTCCATTGGGCATGTATGCATACACTAATAAACACTGGTCTAGATCCACATAATAACCAATTAATTGAAGTAGGTAGGGATAATGGAGTCTACTTAGGATGTCTACTTGCAAAATAATATAGCCATATGTGACAAAGTCAGGTCTACAAAGCAGCAATACATTGGCAATTCCTTGTTCCATATAAGGAAAATAAAGATTTTTACCTCTAGTCTAAATTCATGTTCCCTCTACTTGTCATGTCTGTCAAATTGTTTGATTGCTGCAACTCTTTTGTCTAGTAGAAATTAATTGTATAAGATAGAAATTTAGCAAATGATTCTAAAAGTATATGTAAATGTAGAATTTAATTGTACTAAATATTGTTGTAACTTAAACAAATAGTGTAAGCATTACCTTTATCAGTTGTATCGATGGACTTAGATGACAGAAAGGTTGTTTTTCATGACTGCTTCATTCTCTCTATTAATCTGCATATTATTCAAAACAAGAGGTAAGATTATAGCAATTGATGAAACATGAAATGTTAATAAAAATGTAAGCATACACATGTACCTGGATGTTTTTACAGGAAAGTATTTGTAAACGAGCCTCTTCTTTCTTCTTGATTGTTGTATGTCAACCATTTTGCATTTTACAGTAACGTGCAAAAGAGAACGCAGGTTCTATGCGAAGATTCGCTATGGACTTCACTCTGGATATCACTGTGAATAGAAGTGCTTGTCTCTCAACTTCTCCTATGTTTATTGTAGCTCTATTTAACATCAATCCTTGAGACTTATGGATTGTCATGGCCCAAGCCATGGATAGTGGAAGTTTCCTATGGTTCCCACATGTAATTGGTGGGACAAGGATTTTTTTGGATTGTCTTTATCCCATGGATGACCGATGTAGCTATCAAATTTGATGACAACATATAATGGCAAATCTAGGGGTTTGCAATCATCACTGTAAACAATACCTTTAATATGTCCTAATGACCCATTTACAAGGCTAGTCTTAGTCCACATATTTGTTGTTAACATTACCTGTTGGCCTATGCAAAGAAGCACTTCTTGTTGTAGTTACTCATCATCAATATAATCATTTGTGTTTTTCCAAGTTCTTTGTGCAACACTAACTACTATAGGAACATTCAAAAGTTTTAACATTTTCCTATTATGTAGCAAAGCAAGATTGTTAGTTGCGAATAAATGCATGGATGTGTTGAATTCATCTATTTCTGTCGTGGTCAACATGTCATTTGTGCATTTCATTAGTATTTCCCAATCATGTTGAAGTGGCTGGGCATTTCTTATATTTTGCAGGATGTCACGAAATTGTCTTTGAGATTGACTTTCACCTTGTTGACGAAAAATAGTCTCTAATGTGATGACTACATTAAAAGTGTGCCATAACATTAGTGCAGTTGAATGCGATGCATATAGAGGCTTGTCCATAATGGGTGGAAGCTGGCCAAGGTCACCAACAAGGATAACTGAAAGGCCACCAAAAGCCTGATGTTGTCGATCGAGAAAGAGCTCATGCAAGCGAGTATCTATTTTCAATAACAACTTTGGCCCTATGAAGCTCATCTCATCCATCAGGACATATTTGATGTCTTTCAAGTCTTTTTGGAAAAATGTGAGTGATTGGCCTTGTAAAGGTCACATTTCTCTAATAGGGATCCTCAAGCATGTGTGGATTGTAGTGGCTTGAATGTTGTAGGCAGACACTCCTGTAGGTGCGAGTACAAGCAAGGTTTTTTTGTTGTTTATGTTGGATCCATTTAGTGTGTTTCTAATGCAACTTATTAAATATGATTTGCCAGTGCCCGTTGTTCCCTGAATGATAATGCCTAAAGGATCCTTCAGGTATGGTTGCATGTGATGTTGAGTAATGATGTGTAAATCCAATTGTTGTTTAGGCGATAGAAGGTAAGATGTTGTATTTGAAGGTGTAGAAGAGTAAACATGTTTATTTGATAGTTTTCTCCTAGAAATGAAATCAACAGCATTTTCATGCAAATGTGGCAATACATGACTTCTATTCCATGTGTAGTTGATGTCAAAGTCACGTCTTCCAAGAACCTCTAACTTGTCCACAGTGAAGCTAGCAGGGATATCCATTTGTGATAGTAACACCCACTCGTATAGGTCATGGCCATATTCTATATGTATCGCATCATCTTCATCTTGGTCTTCTTCATCCAACTCATGGTTTTGTGTTGTTTAGTCGACATGCCAAGGAGAGTAATTATTTTCTTCATCGATTTCAAATTTCTGATTATTTCTTGTTTGGTGAGACCTATGTCTGTTGGGATGTCGCAAAAGTGCTTGTACAGTAGTAGCTCACTCCAACTGAATGTTTCAAAATGTTCATCACCTTATGTTGGAACACTATAGAATCAAGGTGAGATGTTTACAATTGCCTTCTCTTTTCTCTTTTGCCATTTGTTTCCTTTGTGACGTGTGCAAAATGAGTATAACTACGCAGATTGTATGAGAGGTTGTTTCCAAATTTGAAGGTCTTTACATGTAGGATCTTATATAGGTAGTTGCCAACTCAAACTCATTAGTTGTTCTTGTTATACGTTGCAATACTTTCTGACCTACATTGAGAGAGACAAAGGTTTGAATACAAGAGACAAGAGGCAATTTCTGTAGCATATGGCAAGTCTCTTGTGCACCAATGTCACAATCTGCAATTATTTCCATCATGAATTTTTGATATGCAAGCAAAGCCTTTTCTTTAGAGTTGACAATGTGTGCTATCCATTTCAACATTTCTGAGCAGCTTTCAGATTTTTTTCTTAGCTTTTGATGCATACTTGGCTATGTATTTGAGAACAACTTCTTTTGAAGTGACAAGTTGGCAGTCAACGTTAGCACACCATATTCCTAACATTTTAGGGCTATGGATATTCAGTCTATCATTATCTCTTGCTGGCTCATAAGATTTGTGACCTTCGTTGTCGCAGTTCAAGGTTGAGTTCATCTATACTTTCCATGGAGCTTTATAACAACACTCAATGTTTTGACCCCTTTTTCTTAAACATGTTTGTTCTATACATTTTGTGTGTCTTTGGATAGTATTTGTCAACTCTTCATAGTCTACCAAGGTATTTGTAGAAAATATGTGGGAAGTATCTAGCAAACATGGATCATCTGAGGGATTTTGGTGGGCCATGTTAATTCTTTGATTTTGGGTGTGAGGGTTCTAAGCGGAGACATACCTATCAAATAAATGTTTGGCTCTTTTGATATCATTATAATTGTTCCAATCAAGTGTGTCCATGTTTGGTGCATTTTCTAACCACAAGAATCTATGTACATGAGTAGAACCTTGATGTTGCCATTCATATCTATACCAGTAGTCTTTTTGTGTCTAACAATTTCTCAATAACCTCTTCTCAGAAAATTGAGAAGCATTGGTGTAGGTATAGGGACGTTGTGTGTGGGTTTTGAATGACATTTTCTGTAAATCGCCTTCTCTCATATTGCAAATGCGCAAGGTCATTTCATGGAAATAGTATATAAAGTTTAGGTCATTTCATATCAGCGGCACTCAATGTGAAGAACAATGCTGGAGAACCTAATTAGTTGATCATGGTCATTAGATCATATCGACATTTGTTCCAGTAAGGATGTGTGTCACGCAAAGAAGTCCCGAAGCACATTAGCTTCTCAGCCAATTGATCATTTGATAAATTGTACAAATGATGTTGAATCCCTTCTACAGTGGTTGGTATGTTTTCTTCTATGTTTTTTAAGGAAAACTATGGTAGATTGCTGACTGCGATGGCGCATCATGAGATTGTATAGGAAATAGTGAAATCTAACATGTTAGCTGAATCTGTTATCATGATATCTCATTAGATGTAGAGCATATTTATGCATGTGGACCTTTTTGGGCCTTTACTAGAGGGGAAGTGCATTCCCTCTTGGGAAGAGCGTCAGAAAAGCCATATCTAGCAACCCCTCGATGTTGTATTCATTAATTGGCGAGGAATCAATAGTAGGCCATGGAATAGTGTTTGAGTTTGTGTTATTTAGTTGTAGAATCTGTTTAATGGCATCCAACTCTCACTTTTGATTAGGCAAATTTGGAATAAAGGAAGATGAATGTGTAAAATCATAAACATTTTCATGATCAATGTTAGTTTTAGTAGCTGCCATTGTTGGTTGTTGAGTATCCTGTTTGAAGTTATACATCATGTGAGAAACATTCATGCTAGTTTCAAGTAGCATGGATAGTGATTCCATATCTATATGGACATCTTTGTAGTATGGGTCATTCTCTATTTTATACCTAAGAGCATCCAAAACATGTGTTCTACTTACGTAACAGTCATAGTTCTTCCCTTCATTGTTGGTTCATCTAACTATGATAACTTCAATGTCTTCTAACCTTCGTGGCAAGACTTTTGCAATTGATGTGTCCACTATATTTATATTGGCCTCCCTAGGCATGGGTTACTTGTAAAACTGGTGTGACACGGGCTAAAAGCATCTCCTCTACCTGTGTAAGCACTTTTAATACCTTTGGTTGCTTGCTTGGATCTAAGTTGTTTGTCGCAGAGAACCAGTGGACCCCTTTCTTTGTGTGACATCTAGTACAAACTGCATGTACACCAAGCATGCGAATGCACATGCCAGTATAAGCTTCCTTACATATAATGCACATTCTTAACTTTGATAATGCATCAATTTGTTGCCTAAAACATTTCATTGCTTCAACGTATTTGGGAGGGAAAAGTCCTCCCCTTGTTGGAACGTGGCCAGGGATGGAATGCAAAATCTAAGGTATCATAATTTCATTTGTATTGTTGAGATTGCCTACTACTTGTTTATCCCTTTCCCCATATGTTACGGATTGTGATGGGTTGGATGTTTGCTCTATTGTATTGCTTGCACCTATAACAGTCAGTCTACTTGTTTCTAAAAAAATTGGCACTTTTGTATGTGTTAATGATGTTGGTATAAATGTTGGTGGTTTTGTTTGCAAGTATTGCAAGCAACAACGAGCACAGATTTGGTCTCTATGCTAGCTATAATATAATCTGATTCTTACATTTTTATTTTCCTTCATCTTTCAATGTTTGTCACTAATCTTTGGGTATCCATTCTTAAAAAAAAATTAGATGTCAGTTTTAAATTTCTTGAAAATACATCAATAAAGTGCAAAAAAGAATATACAAAGAGACTTGACAGTAGACAATTGTTTGTCATTTTTTATCATTTAAATTGTTTTTAAATATAATTGATAAATGTTGGAATTAGAATGGCAAACACCACATAAAAGAGTAATGAAAATAAATTAATAGCATATTCAATCCTACATATTGATATTAGTGACATTTTTTTTGTAATGGAAGTTTTAATGATATCAGGTTTTCACAAGGACATATAAAAATTAGACAATCACAAATAAAATCTAAAATTGTTAGTTTTGTGAGAGCCAAAATGCTTCTAGATTCAGTGAATGTATGTTATAGAATGAAGAGTCTGTATATAAGGCCTTGTATTCATTCTTTTAATATTCTATTAAATGTTTTGATTCAACATAACAGGGTGCATATGGTTGTGGAAACCTTGGCAGTTTTGATAGTCAATAACATTGTGCCCAATGTGAGGAATTTCAATACAATCATTAATGTTGTTTATAAGATAGGAGAGTTTCAGAAAGTGACTGAGTTCATGCAAGTGATGGATAAGTATGGGTGTGAGCCCAGTGTATACACTTACAACACACTTATCAATGTGTATTACAAAGAGGGCAAGTTTCAAGAAGCATGGAAACTGTTGTGGATCATGATGGACATGGGTTGTGGCACATATGTGTATGTATAATTATTGTATTTATCTATCTATCTATAGAGAGATTGATAAGCCTAGAAACAGAACCATGCACACCTAAAGGTCCATAAAATTGATAATGGAAGATGGTGCAGGTGGCACATACACATTCACATGCTCTTTCTCACTTCAAACTTAACTTTAACCATGCACACTTGGTGGATGACACCTATCACTTTCTACTATTTGGTATATTTCAAAGTTTATAGTCTTTTTAATTTTCATCACCCCTTTTATCAGTGACTCTTCTATTTTGCCAACCTTGACCCCAACTCTTTATTTTTTGTTTCATCTGCTAGCCACTATAACAACTTTCATCATAGTTATGAATATCAGAGACTCAGTCAATCTGAATTTGTGGATAAAGTCTTCATGTTCAACCATTATCCTCTAGGTAAAACTGAGATACTCTTTTCTAACAGTAAGGACAACTAGATCTTGAGACATACATCATGACAAGGCAATATTACAGTACATGGAATTAATGAGAGTTCCAATCAAAAGGATATGAAAAAGACTTTGTAGCACCATTCCCTTTGCGGTATTATTTTAATTATTTTATATTTAATCAAAAACACTCAGCAAAAATCAACATATTAAAACACACACAAAAATTCAAAAAACAAATAGAAAATCATGACACAGAAATTCAAAATTGCAAAAAAATCAGAAATTTTGAGACGCTAGTTTTATACAATTTTGTCAAATAAATTGCAACTAATCCCCTAATTTTTTTTCCCAATTTACAGCCAAATGTTTTTGTTGACTGATTAATTCAAAAGACCAATAATTTTTTCAGGGAAAAAAGGCAACAGGGGTGAGTCCCAATTAATCACAATTATCCTAGATTTTTTGCAATTTATGCAACCATTGTCTCAATAATACAAGAAAATCATTATAACTCACATTAAAAAAAAACTATTTCAAAAAAGTAAGTGCCACAAGTATTCTATAGGCATGCAGATCACAGAGAAGTGCATTGCAAAGCAAAACCTACAATCTTACATTAATAAAGCAATTTGAAATATTTTATAATGTAGATGATTGTTTGAGTTTGTGACCAAAATAAGACTTTGGTTTACATTTTCAAACAAAAATTAATGCTTTATTTTTTAAGTTTACTTGTCTAGCATTCTTGTCTAGCCTTGTATTAGACCATTGTGGTTGTAAAGTAGAGAAACTTCCTACCCTTCAACAACCTTATCAAAGGCCACAACCCAAGTACTCTAAGTGTGGTCTTGAATTTGAAGGCGCAAGAGGTATTTGTAATTACATTCTTCAAGAGGAACCCTACATCTCATGCAACACCATTTACCATCATTTTCTTCAATACATTTTTTCTTACACTCTTTACCATTAACCATTAACGAACAAGCTGGGTAACAGAAGGTGTCACTTTTGACAAACTTGATGGTCGCTTTCACAATGGCCTGTAAAGGTTGAGACATTGTTTTACAACATTCCAAAAGAGATACAATAAGATCTGTACATGCGATGTAGTTGACAGTGCTAAGTTGGACGGTATATTTGTATCCTCTCTATATTTCAAATAACTGAGTTCCTCTACCTCATGTATTGCAGGGTTTATAGCTAGCATTATAGAGGCAATAGTGTTGAAAACTTTCCCATTAAATTTAGTAACACGACCACTCTTAATAGAAACCACAATAGCTTCTTGGGAGTCTTTCAGTCTTTTGATTTCCATACCATCTTTCTCTGAAATAGGACCCCATAAATTTACTTGAATGGAGGAAAGTGACTTGTCTTGCATCTATAAGCTTCTCCTCAACACTTGGGTTCCATCTCTACGCCGTATAGTTGACATATCACTAATAGTAGTGACAATTCCAATAATATCAACAAGACTATTATTGTCCATGTCTGGAATTTTGTCAATGGATGTGAATTTGAAATTATGTTTTGGCACTGAGGGGTCATCATCACAATGTCATAAGATTGAATCCTGATCAAGAGTTATTTCAATATGGCTATTGAGCTTGTTGTAGTTCCTATTTGCTTCCTTTATCAAGCCTTTTGAAAGCGTGTACAAGGCTCCAACTTGCACCTGTTCATAATGGAGTTCTGTTATATCATTGAAGCAAGTAACCCTAATTTCAGTCCCCTCATTATCTATCATGTTGAAATTAAAAACTTGTCCAGTGTTCCTAGGTGTCTTAAATTTATGCATATTCTTCTTTGTTGTTACCTGACCTTTAATTGTCCATCTTCCCTAGTAGGGGTTCAAGCATTTGATAGGGCTTATATGTTCAACCGTGTTCTCATGTCGAGAAGATGTGTTTATACCAAACATTGCACTCCAATTACTCGAAGAGATGTTTGAAGAGCCTCCTATGTCTACATACATTTGTCGTTCCTGTTGTTTGAACAAGAAATTGGGTTGGCCAATTAACTGGAATTCTCTAGCAATGATTTCTATTTCAAAGAGTATCAATATCTTGTAAGAATTGAAGGAAAAGAATGGTGTAAATATGCTGACACATATGTATATTTGGCCATGAATGACTAGAAAACTCTGACAAAGGTGAATCCTACCTTGACTCTGCAGTGGAACAACATATGTAATTCATCAATTGCACTATAGATCCTACCTTCAATGTTTGGGATAAGAAAAGCATAGTAAAGTTTCCTGAGAAAATGGTTATCTGCATATGCAAGCCATCAGACAACACAACCTTATACCATTCACAGGAATCTGAACTAGGACTTAGTTTCTTTAGAGAACCAATTTGAAGTGACAGAGAGGTTACTACATCCCCAGCATTTATAGATTGAATTGATTGAGGAGTGAGTTCAGCTGCCATTTGAACACTACACGCAGATTTTTTTCACATTTTATCAATTGAAGTCAAATGATATAAAAAAATTGAATGCAAAGAACAAGAGGAAATGTTTAGTTGTTTTATCAAATAGATGCTGATGTAGTATCATTTCACTAAGATTTTGACATATTCTTTTCTCCATTTAGTTTACAATAAAAAAATTAAATTAGCACAAAACTTTGTAAGTGGCTGTGAAAATCAGGGGTAAACAACTTGAACACTATACGCAGATTTTTTTCAAATTTTATTAGTTGAAGTCAAATGATATAAAAAATTGAACACAAAGAACAAAAGGAAATGTTTAGTTGTTCTGTAAAACAGATGTAGATGCAGTATCATGTCACTGAGATTTTGACATATTCTTTTCTCCATTTAGTTTACAATAAAAAATTAAATTAGCACAAAATTTTGTAAGCGGCTGTGAAAATCAGGGTAATCAACTCAATTCTACAAACAAGAAACAAACATGGAATGCATTTATAAAAAATCTGAGTCTAAGATAAAAAAACCTATGCAAACAATGTAGGAAAAAAAAAGAATACAAAAAGAAAGTTGTTTTCTACTGAATAAATAAAATGAATAAAAACTGCACTTTCCAACTCCTTGTTGAGCATAACTCAATTTAAAAAATCCATGCATTACAAAGTGCCTCAGCCGCCAATTCAAGCATGCATGTTTAAAGCCTGCCAAAGTTTTAAGCTAAACAAAAAAGGGCCTAGTCTGACAACCAAGCTATCACTCAGCCAAGTCTATGAAAAATATTTTAAGAATGCTACCTTTTGGAAAGGAAAAAAATAACATTCCATAAGTTTGGTAGCTACATCCTTTCGGTAAATATGACAAAACGACTATAGTACCATATAACCATTATGCTAATTATCAACCTATATTTTAACCCAACCTCTTATCTTCGCTACAATGATTAGTTTGGAGTGAGAAAATAATTTTACCATGATACATACCACTCTAAAAAAATATTCAATAAAGTATACATTTATACTAATAAATAAGATACTCCTCCATTATATAAGAAATATATACATTCTATTTTTACTAAACAAATCCTCTAAAGCATGACAATTTCCTTTCTTAATTACCATTTAATAAGGAAAGTAAATAATCAAATATAACATGATAAGATTCTAGATGAGTTAGAGTAATTTAGTTTCTAAAAAGAAGATAAAGAATCAAGAATAAGATTTACCAAAACATCTATATTTATGTAAAGATAAGAAGATAATGTTGTTTGCAATGAACAAGTCTCCAACACTTTGAAATAGGAAGAAACAAGACAAGGCATGCAGTCAGATTTAGAAGGGCCCAAGAGACGCCACAGTTTCAGCTAGTAGAAAGAATAGATATAAAGTACTTAGAACTTAAGCAAGATAATTTGTGTTGGAGATCGACAGAGATAAGACAAAATTAAAGCAAACACATTCGGTAAAAGAAAACTGAGCTATAGGAGTTTAGAGGAGTTTGAAAGTTAATCATCACATTGATTATGCTACACTGAGTCATGAGTGTCAATAGTATAAATAGAAAAAGAACCCTACAATCATAATGCTGGAGAAAAAATTAACCTGGTAATTCTCCACGGGCTGTTTCTCTTTAAAAATGTAAGCAACTTAGAGATAGCATGGAAGAAGTATGTGAACCTTTGTGTCCTAACAGAAGATGTTCCATAGTTTAGCAAGAATGCATTTATAAAAAATATGAGTCCTCCAAGACATGGAAAAAAAAATGAAAAGATACATCAAGACCTTGGACTTTTGAGAACAATTTATAAAACTTTAAAGTGTGTGTGTAAGGATTCAGTTAACTGTTCAATAATGTGGGGAAATTTTTAATCTATAAAAGCCAAAAAAAAAATGTTTAGAACATACACAAAATAACTGCCTCAAATGAATGATTTTGCATAGAAACTCTTGCTATCCTAAATAAACAGATAAATGTAAGAAAGCAAAAAAAAGAAAAAAAATAACATTCCATAAGTTCAATTTTGAACTTTTTGATTGAAGCTTCAAAGAAGAAAAAGAATGTCAAACACTTGGGATCTAATACTCATCCAAAAAAAACGGGACCCCTAAGCCGTGTCTTCCTGTACGTATCTAAAGTAGGTGAAAATTTGCAATGCTTCCTACTTGTTTGTACAATCATATCATTGTATTTTCTCTGTAGCAAAAACCTTTGTCACTTGTTCCAAATTAAATTGGAAAAAGCATGCCATGGGCTCACTGAAAGCCTTCAAAGATAAAATGGGAACCTATCATTGGACTGGTTAAGTATAAATCTAGAAACATAAAAATCACACCATGGACAGAACAATAAAGCCTGGCAAAATTTTCAGCTAAACAAAAAAAAGGTCGAGTCTGACATCCAAGCTATCACTCAGCCAAGTCTATGAAAAAATAGAAAATTGATTTCAAATGCAGAGAGAATCTGAAGTAAGTAGAGCATGAAAATAGACTGCAATCATAAAATCATAAACCCTATTTGTTGGAGCAAAAACTAACCTGGTAGTTGTCCACGAGTTGTTTCACTTAGCAAGAAGCCATGTAAGGGCTGCTTTGGCTGCTGCACTTCCCATTTGTAATAAGAACAAATTTTGTAACAAATAGCCACAAATTTCGTAAAACCTATAAACCTGAAATGGGCATCTGTCAAGAAGGCACCAGTAAAATAGAATGTGGGAGGCACAATCTGGCAATCCTGCAATTTTCCTCCAGTATGCACCATTGTAAATAGCCAAATCGACAAATAGAATGGTGAAAAAAGTTTTCATGCGCCCAAAACCACAAATGGAATGGTAAATAAGTTTTCATGTGCCATTGTAAATAGCGAAAAAGAAAAATGGAACAGTGAAAAAGATTTCTAGTGCTAGACGATTTTCTGGCGATCGATTTCTGGCATCCGACGATTTTCTGGGAGCAAAAGCTCCCATGAATAGCCTATTGGCTAAAAATATTTTTTTATCCATTTTATTTATTAGAACAATTATATGAATATTTCAATACATAGCTTTGAATATATGACAATTTTTTTCTTCTTAATGATAAGTGAGAAATATCATTAATTAAATTAGTGGGTGTATATTATTAATATTAAAGAGATTAAGTTTTAATAAGACAAGAAAAATATTAAAAAAGAGATAAACATATGTGATGGTGTTTGTAGGTTGTAATATTTTATGAAATTTGATTATTAGTGATGAAATAATGGGTTCGGATATGTATATATACACATCCAATATACATATCAAAGGAGGTCGACCCAAATAAAGCATTTAGCCTAAAATTAATAAGGTCCTTAAATTTGACTACGGAGTTGGATCACTAGAACGGTGTGAAACAACACTCCTTGAAGGAGACTGCTAAAGATGATCAAAGACCAAAGGTAAAGACATCTTTTGATGTATCAAAGAATATGTGTGGCTACCTAAAGGACATGATTAATCGGACACAGTTGAAATTTTTTGCTAAAACAATCACCTCTGATGAGGAGCACCTTTCATGTAAGAGCAATATTGCATCAACCAAAAATATTTTTGTTCATGTTTGTTTGTTTGCAAGGTTACAATAACATTCTAGTTGTTGGTGTAATTATTTAATTACATCTTATTATATTAAGTTTGCTTAGGTAATTTCTTTTTATTACTTAGGTGGGATAGATAAATGATCTCCTTTTCTTCATGGGATTCTACTTTTTCCTTATTCTTGGATTTGGAAACTTAATGGCAATCCCTTATTTTTTGGTTTTCTGCCTTTTCCTAATCCTCGTCAAATTTGGAAACTATAAGGCTATATTATAGCTCTTTCCTTCCATTAATAAATCAATTTTTATTTTAATCCCTCCATATTCTCAATATTAGATTTTTGTTGATATTTGCATTTTGCACCATCTACATGTTTGCATCTAGATTTTGTAATATTCTAGTCACCTAGATCTAGGCATGTGTTCAAATTCTCATTGAATCTTACATGTCATTAGAGCTTTATTGGTGTTTGCAGCTGGTTCATGTCCTCTAAGGAATGGGGGTTTCAAATTAAATCTTCAGAGGAGAGATTGGTGTAGATACCTAAAACTGACTAACATATTTTCGAGTCATTACACTTCATCTACACCATTTTCTTAATCCATCAATTATGCCATATGTTCTATCCTTATTAACTAAATAATTTTTAATTGTTTAATTAATCAAACTAATATTTCTTTCATATATTAATTAAGTAAATTCATACAAATTATTTAATTAATCAAATCAATTTCTATTTTCTCATCACAAGTAAATAAAATTAATATTTTATTTACTTTCCCAATTTTCATTTTCTCATGAATTATTAATTATCCATGAAATTAATTTCCTAAATCTTCTTCACTAATAAATCTAATAACTCTTCAATCAAAATCAATCAAAGAGAACTCTCAATCAATTTCAATCAATTTAGTTAACTATTCAATCCATATGACAAATTCATCAATCAAAAATTGTTAACTCCGTCATCGAATCTTCTTGATCATTTCTATCCATTGATCTTCCATGTTATTCTCCACCATTGATCATCATGTGAGAAAATCTATAAATTGATCATCATCTAGAAATCTATTAGCCCCTTGCAAAATCTATCTTTTCTACAAACTTATGTTGTCAATTTGTCTTCATAGATCCATTATTGTATCATTGTTATGTTGAATTGTTGAGCAATCCACATACAACATCAAGAGCAACATATCATTAGAGTAATAAGAATCATTGTTGTAATATTGTTTATCATTTGCATCTTATTTCTTTATCATTTGATCATCTTTGAGGTTATGTAGAATTTGGAATAGGAGCTTTGTTGTTTCTTGTTTTAATTCCATATTCTACATATACATTTTGGCATGCCCGGTGGGACCCATGTCCCTGAATTTAACATGTTGGTGAAGTTTTGTGTTTTCTTAGAGATTTCCTCATATCTTTCAAATGGATAGGAATTTTTCTAAATATTTTCACAGAAGTTTGTAGATCATCTAAGGAAGCTATAGAAGAAAAATCAATTTTATATCATCAATATTTTATGAGTTATGATGATTTTATGATTTTCCATAAATTTGCATTTTAAGGCACAAATCAATGAATTTTTAAGATATTCTTACATTTCTAGAAAGTTCTCAAAAATTTAGCAGGGGTCTATGCTTTTCATTTTTATTTTTTAGTTCAAAAAGGTCACAAATTCATTAGATCTAAGTCAACTATGGATTTTTCATAAATATGCTCTCTAGGCTACAAATCAAAGAATTTTTTGCATATTTTTGTAACATTTCTAGAAAACTCTCAAAAATTCAACAGGGGTATGTTCTTTGTATTTTTAATTTTAAGGTAAAAAACGTTAAAAAAATAATCGAGTTTAATTTGACTATGTAAAAAATGATTTACAAAAAAAGAACAAAAGAACAACAAAATTACAAAAACAATCAAAAAACAAAAATCTAATTATCTTTCATTTCTAGGTCTTACAATCCATTATAGCACGTTTGATTTCAGTTTTGTAGCTAAATTGTGTTGATTGTTGGACTAATCAATTGGCAGTGCAACCTTCTTATTCGCATGTCAAAGATCAAAACAAACCCAAATGACTAATATCTTGGTGCAAGATCATTTGTCGAAGGCTTCCTATTTTCCACTAGATCTAGGCACATCAAGGTTAATTAGAGGGTTAATTAATCTTGTTTGTTGTGTTTTCATATTTGTGTTGATGTATGCTCTCTCCATGCACCTCGTGTGATCTTGGAGATTAGAAATTTACATTTCCTTTGTGTTTTAGATTAGATCCCAAGATTGTGTTAGGATGCATATGCTCTCCCCTTGCGCCTAGTGTGAGCCGAGGATCAAAAACATCTAACATAGTATTTTCCTTTAGGAGGCCTACTTAGGGATTTCATTACCCCAAGGGATGACCTCAACCACGTGTTATGGCATGGTCAATCAAAGGGGGAGAGCAAAATTTGTACCCTAATCTAGTTACATTGTTATTGGCACAACCTTGGGGCCTCAGGTGACTTTGAACACAAGGTGAAGTGGCATTTGCTTAATCATTTATGTCACATGCCTTCGATGGACTTGTATTCACGGACTTGTGCCCCCATACCTTGCGTATATTGGTCAATCCCTAGAAATCTTGTTGAAACCTAGCTAAGACCTCTTGACCAATCTTTTAGTGTTGTGCAAGGATCAGCATCAACCCTGAAGTTACTCACCATGTACCTCCTTGAGTAGAAATATAAGTTCTTTTGGTAAGGCATCAAGGCCTCCAAGGAAGGGGAGAGGGTGAGCCTTTGGCCACTTGATCCCTAGTTGTTCACTCTTGCAAAGATATTCCTAGCTAGGTAGGAATATTGAGAGGTATTGAGTGTAGGCCCACACAAAGAGTCACACCCATTTGATTAATCTTAGGCTTGTTATTATTGCTATCTCTTAGAATTGCACCCTTAAATGCAGTTGTGAGACCTCATGCAATCTGGAGTAACATGGGAATGATCTCTAAGTGTGGGACTTTGCTAAATGAGATCAAACCTCTAGAGAAGGTCAGCTTCCTTGACTGGATATCACCTAAAACTACTAAACTTTGAGGGGAAAAAGGAGAAGGAAAGCTTTAAAATGAAGATGAAACAGAAAACTTGAGAACAAAGGGTGATGCACCAGACAGATTAAAAGAGACTTCCACAACACTAAGAAAAATGCACAATATAATCAGATGCAACAAGTAAACATACATAGATTAGATGATTCTAGCAGAGGTAAGGAGCAATAGGATTGAGAGGAACATAATGTTCACAGACAACCTCATGCAAATTCACACAGAACTGGAAAATCAGCAAAGGAGGTAAAATAACTTGCATATATCCAAAGAAAAGGCAAGGTTATAGTAAATGAAAACTCTGTTTGGAAACAGAAAGACCAGAATGCCCCAAAAAAAAATTTCCAACCTTATTTACATCATAAGCCTCAGCTTATATAGCATTTCAACCTAAACTAAGTTGGTTACAAAATTCGCTCAGAGAGCTGCCACCAAAACCTAATCTCTAAAGGGACGTCCCAGCTACAGAAGTAATGGTGTCACATATCTGGAATTGATGCTGATGGAAGATATTTTCAGTCTTCAATGTAAGCTATTGCATCATCAATCTGCTCCCTTGAAATGGTGGAAGATATTTTGGTATTAAATGCAAGCAGCTTGCATGTCTATCCTCAACCATGACTGTATGCAGCGTCTAAAACAAGGCAGTGGAGAGATATTTTTTGATCATGAATGTGAGCTGCTTCCTCTTTGTGTAGCAATAAATGCAAGAAATATCTACATCTGCCCAAAAATGGTCGCTAAAACATCCCTTCAGCCAAATATGCAAGTCTGTATCATGTACCTCTGCTTTTGGCGCTTAAACTTCTCTTTGAAATCACCCCCTGATTATGCACTTAGATCTGCATACAACACAGGCCCCTACCTTTTTGAATCAGCCTTGGTATACTTCTCCTTATGAGGGATATGATGGTGACGTCACCATCATGGACAGGCCTTATTGAAACGTGATAGGATGGCGTCATCACCATATCGGGGTGATATTACAAATATCAAGGTGATATTTGGATGAAGGGGTGATATTACAAATATCAGGGTGATATTTGGACGAAGGGGTGATATTACAAATATCAGGGTGATATTTGGATGAAGGGGTGATATTACAAATATCGGGGTGATATTTGGACGAAGGGGTGATATTAATATTTAGACGAGAGGTGATATTTGAACGAAGGGTGATATTACAAATATCGGGGTGATATTTGGACGAAGGTGATATTACAAATATCGGGGTGATATTTGGATATCGGGGTGATATTTGGATGAAGGGGTGATATTACAAATATCAAGGTGATATTTGGACGAAGGGGTGATATTACAAATATCAGGGTGATATTTGGAATATCACCCGATGTTCGGAATATCACCCCTCCTGGAAAATCAGGTTTGACCAGAACATTGACCATACATAACTTGCTTATTTTAGCGAATTTGAGGGTGATGTAAAAAGCAAACTTGCCTATTTTTTCAAGCTCTTCACATGGTAAGCTTCAGACCTTGAGATTTGGGTTCAGACTTCCAGATCACAAATATAGCTTACATTGGGGATATGCACACTGACTGATGCTGCTTGAAATATTTGACTCCAGCTAGAAAAAAAAGGTCAACAATTTGGTGACTTCTATGGGATGTTTGCCTGCTAAATAATTAGATCAGTGGCCTTGAGCATCCATTGGGCATGGAGTCATACATAGACTAAAATATACAGATATTCCCTAACTTTAGCAACTTAGCACAGTAGTGAAGAACATTGGAAGACCAACCCAAGACAGAAATGTTGAAAGCAACCCCCTCAACTGTGCTAGACAACACTTAGGGAAAGCAAAAGGGACCTAAACTAATGTGCAGCAACACTTATTGAAAACATAGAGACCTAATCTACTGATTTACAAAGCACTCATACCTCAAAACACCTCTTTAGGTGTATCCCCTTGACTGGGATAAGCAAATTTTGTCCATCCATATTTGATAACTAAAATGCATTATGCTCCTTGCATTCAGTAATGAGAAATGGGCCACTCCACATGCTGTCAAACTTGGAGTGATTTCCTGGCCTGCTCTTCAATTCATCCCATTTGAGCACCATATCACCCTCCCTAAAGGTTCTGGGAGTGGCCCTCTGATCAAAATTTATTTTAGTCTGAAGCTGATGATACTCCATAGTCTTCATAGCCTTATCTTTGATTTCTTCAAGCTCCATAAGTTGAGCATATCTAAAGCCATGGGGCGCTCTGCTTCAAACATTTCCAGCTGATTCATGATGTCTAGTGCTGGCAGTTCCATAGACATGGGCAACCTTACCTCTTTTCCATACACTAGCAGATATGGGGAGTTCCCAATAGACCTTTTAGGAGTTATTCTATCTTCCCATAGAGCAAATTTCGGATGGGTGTGCCAAGTCTTCTGGTTATCTTCCATTGATCTCTTAATAATCCTTATGAGATTTTTATTTGTAGATTCAGCCAAACCATTACCCTGTGGGTAATAATTTGATGAAGTATTCAAATAGATCCCACTCTTAACAGCCCAATCAGTTATTTTCAATCATATAAAGGCTAAAGCATTGTCTAATATGATAGACTCAGGCACTCCAAATCTAGAAACCAAATGACAATAAAAATTTAAAACAACATTCTCATTGGACTCCTTTAGAGCCACTGCTTCAGTCCACCTTGTGAAATAGTCTATAGCTGTAAGTATCCATCTGTGGCCTGCACTTGATGGTGGGTTAATAGGACCTATAAAATTAATGCCCCATCTCATAAAGGGCTGCTCTACTTGAATTAGTCGTAGAGGTAAGGCTGACAGCCTTTCTTTCCCTACAAAAACGGCACATTTTATACATTTTCTAGCCCATGCATGGACATCCTTGAATAAGCTAGGCCAGTAATATCCAGCTCTCATTATTTTCCAAGCAGTGGTCTTTGGGGCAAAATGACCCCCTGTCGTTCCATCATAAAATTCATGTAGCACCTTGTCAGTCTGACCTTTATCAATGCACCTTAACAATACACCATTAAAGTCCTTTCTGAAAAGGATGCCATTTATTAAAACATATGGAATGGATTGCAGTCTAAAATATCTTCTTTTAGTTCTATCTAGACCTACTGGACATTTACCAGTTTGCAAAAATTGAGTCATGTCATTAACCCAACTGGTGCCTGCTGCTGCTATATCATTTTGATGCTCCTCTTCAATGGTCAGAAGCACCTCCTGTTCCTTTTCCACCTCATTCTCAGAACTGGTAGCAAGCTGTTCACTGAGTCCTCTGCCTTTGACAAGCTTGGTTATCTAGATATCCATGTCATATTCCATGACTTTAGTGATCCAACCAGCCCTTTTCCATTCACATCTTTACTTAACAGGAACTCTTTCACGCTAGGGTGAACCACCATCAAATGTATCTTGTTATTAGAAACAAGCTACCAAAATTTCTTGAGGCTCCTTACCACTGCAACGACGTGCTTTTCAACGAAGCTATACCTCTGTTATACTCCTCTAGCCCTTGACTAAAGAAAGCGATTGGTTGCTCAAAACCCTCACTCTGCTACTATACTAGAATCGCAGAGATGGTATCCAGGCCACCATAAGCATACAAGATAAAGTCTTTGGAGAAATCAAGATTTACCAGCGTTGGTACGGTTGCTAATGCCTCTTTTATGGAGTTGAAACTGAGTCTGGCCTCCTTTGTCCAACTGAAAGTTGTATTCTTCTCTAACATGGACGTCAAAGGCTTCAAAAGATTTGCAATATCTGGTATGAATCTTCGCAGAAAATTAATTCTGCCAATGAAGATTTGTAGTCCCTTCTTGTGACTGGGTAAGGGCAGCTCTAAAATAGCATTTACCCTTTCAGCGTCAATGGTAATGCCCTCTTTTGACACAACGTTCCCTAATAGATTGCCTTCATGCATAGCGAAAATGCATTTCCTTGGATTAAGGGATATCCCGAATTCCTTGCATCTTTCAAATACTAGCCTCAAATGAGATAAATGCTCAGCTACATTTTTAGATAAAACTATGATGTCATCAAGGTATACCAGCACTAATTTATACAGCAAACCCTTGAAGGCCATATCCATGGCTCTCTGGAAAGTAGAGCCAGCATTTGAGAGGCCGAAAGGCATCCTTTTGTAGGCCATGGTACCCCATTTGGTGGTGAAAGTAGTCTTGAACTGATCCTCCTCCCTGACTAACACCTGATTGTAACCAGAAAATCCATCAAGTAAAGAAAACCTTTCTGAGCTAGCCACTATTTGCAGGATTTGCTCCATTGAGGGCAATGGGTAGTGGTCTTTTAGGGAGGCTCTATTGAGGTCTCTAAAATTGACACATAGCCTAATCTCTCCATTATTTTTCCTCACAGGAACAAGGTTGGAGACCCAAGAAGTATGTTTGATTGGAAAAATGATCTTTCCCTCAATCTGTTTGGTCAGTTCTTTAATCATCAGGGGCTCTAGCTTTGGATTTAGAGGTCTTTGCTTCTGTCTCACAGGTTTAGTACCCGGTTCTAACTCTATGGTATGCTGGGCAATATGAGGGTCGAACCATTTTAGGTCTGAGTAATCCTAGGCAAATACATCTTCAAATTCTTGACAAAGAGCAATGAAGGCTCTCCTATCCTCAGGTGAGCAGATTTTACCTATTTTGAGAAGTTTACCCTTGAAAATCTCTAACTCCTCATAATGCTCCTCTTTTACCTGCATGCTAGTCTTGCTTTTCTTAAGCTGATCATTTGTGCTAAAAATAGACTCCAAGGTTACCAATCCCTTGGGCAGCTTGTTTGTTCTCAACTAAACAATTTGATCATTGCCATATTGTTGTTTGAGCTTATCCTGATTCATCATGGAAAACTCATCTTCTTCTAACAAGAAACGTAGGATCTGCTCATCACTTTCAAAAACCTGCCAATGAACATTATTATCAAGGATAGAGGGCCTATCAACTATTTTTACATGAGGTTGTACCTTCTCCCTTTGAATATCACTAGGGATGTCAAACTGAGCCCTAATTTTAGCTAACCTATCAGCATGATAGTTCTGATTTCGTGGAATAGAGATCAAGTTGAAAGCTTCAAACTCTTCAATCATATCCCATACCCTAAGTTTGTAACATTTCAGAACATCATTTTTTGTAAGATGCAGTCCTCTTACCTGATTCACAATGAGTTCACTGTCACCATAGACCTACAAACAACCTATTTTCCTCTTTCTTGCCCACTGTAAACCTTGGATTAATCCTTCATATTCAGCAGTGTTATTTGTACATGCAAAGGAAAAACGGAAAGAAGAATAATATTTTTCACCTTGTGGTGACACCAGCATTGTACCACCTCCAGATCCATTCCTGCTCCTTGAGCCATCAAAGTACATTTTCCATACTTCATTATGCTGCTCTATCTGCTGTTCTGCATCCTTTACAAGGCTTGGTATTGCTATTTCAGGTTCATGCAATATGTAAACCCCCATACCAGCTTCTTGGATGTGTCCTTTAGGATCATCCACATTATTTTCTAAGGCCCACTCCCTTAAGAGTACCTCTAGTATGCTTCCATCTTGTAGTTCTTGAGCAGCAACTAATTTAGGATCATCAGAAATAATGCAATTTGCATTAACAACACTTGGTGTGTAAGGCTCTATGTGATGATTTGAAAATAATTTAGATTTTAGAGTTACTTTGGTGCCATATCTGGTCCTGAAAAACATGTGGGACCAGTCCAAGGATAAATATCCTCCTATTTTGGCTGTGAATTCTCTTGATAAGCACATGGCAAAATAAGGAGGCAAATCAATGATGAAGACCTCCTGGAAAATAGAAACATTGGGACAGGTATGTAGAGTGAGACCTAGGTCTTTTATTACACCCACAGTATTAACAGCTGTGCCATCTAATTGGAGTACACCTTTCTCCAAGGGGTGGTACCTCAATCCTAATTGGTCTACAATTTGTTTTGGCATCACAGAACTGCTTGCTCCACTATCCACCATGCAATTATGTACTAATTTGTCTCCAATTATCAATGATACATAAAATGGGAGTGGTTTGGCACTTTTGTTGGGCTGTTTGTTGTTATCCGAGGATGAATTGGTAAGGACAGCGCTATTTGGGTCTATAGTTGTATCATTGGATACTTTCAAATCAGATAAGGCAGACTACAACATCTTCTTTTGGCCAGGGATGGCTAGGGAATTCCACATGGACATTGTCACATTCATCTTCTTCATATTTTCAATAATATTGAAGGGTGGAGTGGCACATACCTTTTGTTGTAACTTTGTAGCAACAGTATCAGCCTATAAATGAGGCATTTCCCTTACTATTGCTGAAGTATTTCTTTGTAAAATATGGGGAATTTGAGATGTAGAAGCATCAGTAGGCGCTTTTCCTTTATTTGTTTCTTGTTCAATCTCATAACCCCTCTTCTTGGCTCTTGTATTTGCTGCTACTGGAGTATTATCTCTATTTATGCCACAGAATTCACCTTCCTACCAGTTCATGAAAGCAGAATCACTCTGAGGTTGCTCCTGTTGTTGCACAACCCCATCATGAGGTGTATTTGGTTGTGTGGCTGCAACATTCTGCACCATCAGAGCCTGATTTATCATGCCATTCGAGCAGGCTGCTTGACTGTGTGGCTGATTACATGGATAGAACCATTCATACTCAGCTGCAAGGTTGTTCTGAGTAGGGACAAGGTCCCTTACTACATTAATAGGTGCCAGATTATAAGGCTAAAAAAGCCTTTGATTCACATTTTACCTGGCACCTTGGTAGTTGCTTTGATAATGTGGCCTATTAGATTGGTAAGGCTAATTTTGCCCTTGATATGTTTGATTCTGCCCTTGACTAGGCTTTTGATAAGGCTACCTACTCTGGGACTACTTCTTTTTGATGTTTACCAACTCATTCCCAAAAGTATGAGAATATTCTCTTTTTTTTGTTGGCTATTTTTTATCTCGTTTAACTCTTGAGATGAACTAGAGGTAGCTGGTTCAGAATTGGTAGTGTTTGGTAATGTTGCTACTGTAGGTACAGGGGCAAAATATGGGATTGGCAATGGCATTAAAGCCTGAATCTCGGGAAAGATGGGCACTGGTGGTCTAGGTGCTATTTTTCCAGCCTGAATTAGGCTATTCTCTGCTCTAATGGCTATTTCATAAGCGTTAGGTAGGCTTGTACCTCCTAATGATTGTATCATCATTGAAATATCACTATTTAGGGCTTTCAAAAAATATAAGAATGCATATTCAGCTGGAGGTCTTACCATGGCAGGGATTTTGTCCCATGTCTTCTAGAATCTGAAGTTAAAATCCATCATTTGCTCTTGAGGAGCTCTCTTTATAGTGGTCATCTGTTCAACCAATGATAGATTATCTGATTTTTCTTGGAACTGTTTGTTCAATTTCTCTCCTAGATCATCCCAAGTTCCTATAGTCTGCACCGGTAAGCTCCTAAACCATTGTAATGCTTTTCCTTTGAATGAAGCAGCCTGATGGCTAAATTTTCTTGGGTTATATGATGCACTCCACATAGAGAAGCCACATCTCTAATGTGTTCAATAGGGGTAGTTTGATTCTCCCCTGTGAAATAGGGCAGACTCTTCAAAGCTGCCATGGGTATAACATCATGTATTGTTAAATTCAAAGGGTTGCCCCCATCAAAAGCCACAAATGGTTGATTTCTTTCCATTGGAACAGCTAGAGGTAGGATTGCTTGAGCTGCTACAGGAACTACAGAGGCAACTGGTCTAAAATTTGGTGGAGTTGACTGTATCCTTTTAGAAATGGGTGTCCTTACTGCATCTCTACTCTGCCTTCTAGGTGGAGATAGTTGCAAGTAGTCAAATGTACTTGAACTCCTGGTTTGAATCTTTCTCATAAAATGTATTAGCAGAACTGAACTGCTTGTTCTTCCTCAGTGTGAGTCGCCAGATATGCAAGTTTAACCTCTTACAGGTTTGAAAATCATTGGCTACACATCAAAACCAATAATAAAAATTATACTATCTCACCGGGCGTGCCAAAGTTGTTATCTCTCAGAATTGCACCCTTGCATGCAGTTGTGAGACCTCATGCAATCTAGAGTAACATGGGAATGATCTCTAAGTGTGGGACTTTGCTAAATGAGATCAAACCTCCAGAGAAGGTCGGCTTCCTTGACTGGATATCACCTAAAACTACTAAACTTTGAGGGGAAAAAGGAGAAGGAAAGCTTTAAAATGAAGATGAAATAGAAAACTTGAGAACAAAGGGTGATGCACCAGACAGATTAAAAGAGACTTCCACAACACTGAGAAAAATGCATAATATAATCAGATGCAGCAAGTAAACATACATAGATTAGATGATTCTAGCAGAGGTAAGGAGCAATAGGATTGAGAGGAACATAATGTTCACAGACAACCTCATGCAAATTCACACAGAACTAGAAAATCAGCAAAGGAGGTAAAATAACTTGCATATATCCAATGAAAAGGCAAGGTTACAGTATATGAAAACTCTGTTTGGAAACAAAAAGACCAGAATGCCCCCAAAAAAAATTTCCAACCTTATTTATATCATAAGCCTCAGCTTATATAGCATTTCAACCTAAACTAAGTCGGTTACAAAATTTGCTCAAAGAGTTGCCACCAAAACCTAATCTCTGAAGGGATGTCCCAGCTGCAGAAGTAATGGTGTCACATATTTGGAATTGATGCAAATGGAAGATATTTTTAGTCTTCAATGCAAGCTGTTGCATCATCAATCTGCTCCCCTAAAACTGTGGAAGATATTTTGGTATTAAATACGAGTAGCTTGCGTGTCTATCCTCAACCATGACTGTATGCAGCGTCTAAAACAAGGTGGTGGAGAGATATTTTCTGATCATGAATGCGAGCTGCTTCCTCTTTGTGTAGCAATAAATGCAAGAAATATCTGCATCTGCCCCAAAATGGTCACTGAAACGTCCCTTTAGCCAAATATGCAAGTCCGTATCATGTACCTCTGCTTTTGGCGCTTAAACTTCTCTTTGAAATCGCCCCCTGATTATGCACCTAGATCTACATACAATGCGGGCCCCTACCTTTTTGAATCAACCTTGGTATACTTCTCCTTATGAGGGATATGATGGTGACGTCACCATCATGGATGGGCCTTATTGAAACGTGACAAGATGGCGTCATCACCATATTGGGGTGATATTTGGATGAAGGGGTGATATTACAAATATCGGGGTGATATTTGGACAAAGGGGTGATATTACAAATATCGGGGTGATATTTGGATGAGGGGTGATATTACAAATATTGGGGTGATATTTGGATGAAGGGATGATATTTGGACGAAGGGGTGATATTACAAATATCGGGGTGATATTTGGACGAAGGGGTGATATTACAAATATCGAGGTGATATTTAGATGAGGGGTGATATTTGGATGAGGGGTGATATTTGGACGAAGGGTGATATTTGGACGAAGGGGTGATATTACAAATATCGAGGTGATATTTGGATGGAGGGGTGATATTTAGACGAAGGGGTGATATTACAAATGTCGGGGTGATATTTGGAATCTCACCCGATGTTCGGAATATCACCCCTCCTGGAAATCAGGTTTGACCAGAACATTGACCATACATAACTTGCTTATTTTAGTGAATTTCAAGGTGATGTAAAAAGCAAACTTGCCTATTTTTTCAAGCTCTTTCACATGGTAAGCTTCAGATCTTGAAATTTGGGTTCAGACTTCCAGATCACAAATATAGCTTACATTGGGGATATGCACACTGACTGATACTACTTGAAATATTTGACTCCAGCTAGAGGAAAAAAGGTCAACAATTATGTTTGGAGTGTCTTCATTTGTTGAAACCCATGCATTTCCCCAATCCAAAATCTAAATCTTTTTGCAAATCATGTGCATGATGTGTGAAACTTATTATTTACGAAGTTGCCCAAGGTCAAACTTCAAGCCATCCCTAATCACTATCTAATCATCCATTTTCATTCAAATTTTATCTATCCACCTATTCCAATTTGCATCATCTCCTAATTATCCTACACATCCACCCTAATCGTCCTAATCATAATCCCTTCATTGAACTTAGATCTTAAACCTATAACAACATGGATTCATATGTAGAAATACAAGAACTTAAATGTTTGTATGGATCCCATCCCCAAACCATATCTCCAATCCAACCAATATCCCTATCATAGCAACAAAATACAACATTTCAAGAACTCAAACGTAAGTATGAAGGATTAGATCCTCTTTCTTAAGAACAATACTGAAATGACATCACTCATCACCCTTTAACATATCTCATCATTGGAGATTCTCAAGACCATTCTTATGAACCTTCCCATGTGTCATCCCCATCATCCTCATACCCACCTTCATCCCCTTGTATGGTCACGTCATCATAACTAATCCATCCATCATCTCAATCTACTCTATCAATACTCCAACCTACTACGTCCCCATCATATATCACATATCAAGCCAATCCTACATCAACTTATCTCATGAATATCCCTCAAAAAAGGAATCAACAACCCACATCATCCAACATCCATATCAAGTGCCTTTACAAGAAGAACAAGCTAGTACTAGCTACAGCTTGAGCTAAAATCCAATATTTATGAGTCCTCATCATCATTATGATACCAACCTTGACAAGGGAAACACTACTCTATCCTGTGCATCCTATGCAAATCCTCATATCTTTAATCCAATTGACCATCCCCTCAATCCAATCACCATCTAATCCACCATCAACTCCTCCTATTACATCTACCTTAGCAAAAGTCTATATACTCCATAAACAACAATGCAAAAGCGAAGTTGTGGAGTCATCTGGTTCCACCCATCCAATGTCATCCCCCTCTATCACAAATATCCCTAATCCATCCCCTCTTATTACTCAACCCCCTGATCCTAATCCTAATCCTGCTACATCCACTCCTATTATCCCCCACCCGATATTAATCCTAATCTTGCTACATCCACTCCTATTATCCCCCACCCGATCCTAATCCTAATCCTACAACATCTTCCCTTATTATCCATCCATTATATTGTCCATCAACCCATATAGTTATGAAGGATATGATTCAATGGATATTAGCAAGGAATAAAACAACATTATTCATTCAAATATCTATCTTTGTGCCTATAAAAGAGCTTCCAAGTATCATGCCTAGTCCTCCATTACCATCATCTAGTCCAATGCTTGTCATGTCTCTTGAAGAACCTCTTACCATAAATGGAAATCAAAATCCCTCATGCAATCACATTGTTAATGATCCAAAGACTATCACGTGCATCCAAGAAACCCAAGAGCTATGTCAAGAGTCAAATCCAAAGAATGATCAACCTTGTTCCTCACTAAGTCAAGATCAAGAAACCCTCGCTACTCCAATCTATCATCCAATTAGTCCTATTCATCATCCACCAATATCCCATGATGAGACATTTGGTCACCAAGAGGGCATAGAAAATTGAGTAAATAACTTGGATCATATGACCCCATCTTAATGAGCATAATGATAATCAAGATCTAAGCATCCCAAATCCATCCTCTCTTGAGCCCTTACCATCCCCTATTGATCCTATCCCAAATCCACTATCTTATCCTCTTGGTCCCACTACCTTCATCTGTGGTGGTTCTCTTGTAAGAGAAGAACAACTTTTATCTGCCACCCCACCTCCCCCATCTAATAATGGACTTTCATCTTGTTTCCAAAATAACAATAAACATCCCATTGCACATCGCATGCTCCGAAACATGAATTATCAAGGCAAAGGCTTAGGCCTTCATAAACAAGGTATCTTGGAGCCCATCCATGTCAAAATCCATTCATGAGCACATGGCCTTGGTTTTACATCCCAAGAAAAACAATTCAAAGATGTTGGTACCACATCCACACCTTCTAAAGCCACTTTTTCCAATCCCAAAAATGATGCACCTCATTGCATGTAATGTCCCCAAAGATAATTTTTTTGATATTTTACTTAGTAATCACAAATAAATATTAGATCTGAGATATTTAAATGAATTCCAAGCCCTCCACAAAATATTTTTAACAATCAATAGAAAACCCACAAGATATTTTATATTCTTCAATATTATTGTACCCATATAACATAGTTTTCACGGAAATTTCTAGAAATGTTCCTAACAATACAAACTGATATATTAACTCAAATTAAGTTGTTACAATAGAAAACCAATGACTACAATAACTACAACTTCTGTTGCAATAAAACCCACACAAGATCTACCACAAAAACTGTAAAATAACACACCAAAATGCACATTGTTTCCTCTATTTTGTGCTCCAAACTGAAATATGATATTCTCAAATCTTGGGACTGATCTGAAATATTAAAATGTATAGAAATAGGCTACTCCACAATAGAAAAATGCACTACAAAACACAAATCCAAACAACTACAACTTCTCATACAATTTTCACCTATAACCTATGAAAAAACACATAAAGAAACACTAAAATCCAACCAACAATATCATGAAACTCCGAATGCAATTCTTGGGTGAAATTGCCTCTAGGAAACCTATGGGTTTTCATCCATAGTCCCCAATCCTCCAATGGGTTTTCATCCAATGAAGGGTTTGTAAAGCCAAAGCTCTTACAAAGAAAATATGTTGTAAAAATGATATGAAGAAAAGCCAAACTCATTTATATTTTCCCAAGCCAACTTGGGTGTCCAAATCCCAACATCCCATTTTGGGAGGAAAATTCCTCAATTAAAGTTAAAAATATTAATTTTAATATTTAAATGTCCCATGAATATTTTGAAAATGTAAATTTCTTTGGGAACAAATAAATATTAAAATTACTATTTCCCAATTACTTTACCTTTGTTCAGGAAATGCTTGAAATGGCTATTAAATCACCTGAATTAAATATTTTTGAAAAGGGATATGACAAGTCTGCCCTTCCCAAGATTGTTTTTCCTCAAGAAATGTTGATCCCACACTTTGTTTCTTCCCAACTAACAATCTATGTGATACAGGATCCCATACCATCCTTGAAAATTTATCAAGTGTGATCATCGTTGTTAACTTCCTTGGAGGTTGCTTCAAGTGCAAAATGTATTCACTACCATGCTTCCACTGCACTACTCTGATACAATGAAGAACTATTAAACTTGCACTAGGTGATGATTTTGTGTTTCCCTTCATGTGTTTTGACTTTCTACCACCCTCTACTAAATTAGAAACCTTGGCATCATCACAATCATTCTTATGGCTCAAAATTTTAGTTCTAAAATAAAAAAGAATACTCCTTCCTAAAGCACACTCATCAACATAATTATTTAGAGGATCAATCTCATATGTTTCTAACTTAATCTTTTGAAGATTGATGGATGCTTCTTGAAAGGGGATATCTTTGTAGACATGATATCTCCACAGTCCATGATGATTGATTTTAGTGCTTCTAGAAAAACAATGTTGCTTTTTTTGTCTCAACGTTTCGGATCACACTCCATGATCCATCATCAGGAGAAAAGGAAGAGAAAAGGAAGGGGATGTCTTTTTCAACTATGCTTTCAACAAGTAATATTTGTTCCTCCTTAACTTTATCAAGATCAATATTTTCCTCCCATTCAACTTTGGAAATCAATAAGGTATCATTTCCTAAACAAAGATCCATACCTTCCTTTTGCTTGGTGGATTCCTCCATAATATGCTTCCTCTCACTTTCTTGCAAGTTTGATTGTTCTTTCTTTGGCTCATGCCCTATTATCACAATTTATTATTCATCTTTCTTCCTTTCTAGCTCTTTATCCAAATTTTCCTCTTCCTTTCGCATCATTCTTATGTAGTTATATAAGCCTCTTTTATTTGAATTCCTCATTTCAAGAAAATTCAAGTATGCATCAAATGGTAGTAGAACTTTGAAAGATTTAGATTTACCCTAGTACTCTTCAATGGTTCTAGTACCCTCAAATTTGTTCTTCCATTGTTCTAGAAACATGTCGTACTCTTCTTTTTCCTTCACTATTTTTATTAGTGCATTTTGAAGAGGATCCATGATACCAAATCTTTATTTCACTAGGAAGCATCAACAAACCAATTTACCACTACAAAAACTGACATGCAAACACATAACACTAACATGTAGTCACCGAATATTGACATGCAACCATTAAAATTAACATGCAAGTGCTGATCACTAACATGGAATCTCTAGAACTGCCATGCAAACACTAAATATTACTGACATGCAACTATGAATACTGACATGCAAGTGCTAATCACTCACATGCAATCTCTGATTGCTGACATGCAACACCAAACACTAACATGCAAGTGTTGATCACTAACATGCAACCTCATGCAACATGAATAAACTGTAACAATGGTTATCTTCTCCAATAGGCTAACAAGATCATAGCCATAATACCATTGTAATGTCCCCAAAGATTATTTTTTTGATATTTTAATTAGTAATCACAAATAAATATCAAATCTGAGATATTTAAATCAATTCCAAGCCCCCCACAAAATATTTTGAACAATCAATAGAAAACCCACAAAATATTTAATATTTCCTTCAATATTATTGTACCTGTAAAACATAGTTTTCACACAGAAATTTCTACAAATGTTCCAAACAATACAAACTGATATATTAACTCAAAATACAAGATCTACCACAAAAACTATAAAATAACATACCAAAATGCACATTGTTTCCTCTATTTATACTCCAAACTGAAATATGATATTTTCAACTCCTGAGACTAATCTGAAATATTAAAATGTATAAAAAGAGGCTGCTCCACAACAGAAAAATGCACTACAACACACAAAACTAAACAACCACAACTTCTCACACAATCTTCACCTGTAACCTGCAACAAGCCACATAAAGAAACACTAAAATCCAATCAGCAATATCATGAAGCTCCAAATGTAATTCCTAAGTGAAATTGACTCAAGGAAACCTATGGGTTTTTGTCCACAGTCCCCAATCCTCCAATAGGTTTTCATCTGGTAAAGGGTTTGTAAAGACAAAGCTCTTACAGAGAAAATATGTTGTAAAAATGATATGAAGAAGAGCCAAATGACAAATAAAATCTCTTTTATATTTTCCCAATCCAACTTGGGCATCCAAATCCCAACATCCCATTTTGGGAGGGAAATTCCTCAATTAGAGTTTAAAATATTAATTTTAATATTTAAATGTCCCATGAATATTTTGAAAATGTGAATTTCTTTAGGGACATAAATAAATATTAAAATTATTATATCCCAATTACTTTACCTTAGCCTGGGAAATGTTTGAAATGGCTATTAAATCACCTGGATTAAATATTTTTGAAAAAGGACATGACATCGCACCTCTAAATCATATGTTGACATCCCTCCTCCATCGTCATACGACTCTTAAAAGCATGTGACCATACATCTCCCTCCATCCACTCTTCCTTCACTCCTCCCAACTCCCACTATTCCCATCCTCAAATCCTCTCATCCCTTCATCCAAAAGTCCACTAATCCCTCCATCCACACATCTCGCGCCCTTAAATCGCTTACAATTCCTAATCATGGTCAACGAATGCACACATCACCTAAACATGAAGCTATTGAAAAACCCATGGGATTCACAAATAAAAATTTGGATGCCTCCTTACATAAAGTGAAAAATCCATCTCAAAGATTGCAAAAGCCCACACCTCTAAAAGAAAAACATAAAAATGGTGTGGGTTCCCAAGAAAACATACACAAAAGCAGAGCAAAATAAAAAATCTAAAAGACTACAAACACCCACACCTCTAAAAGAAAAATTCAAAACAAAAATGGTGTGAATCACCAAACAAAAATTAATTAATCCAAATGAAGCATCCATCATCCTAAAAATCCTAATCCCCATCACAAAATCCTACAAATTGTATGTCTATTTAGGCCCCTAAGTCCCCAAATCAATGATCCCCAAATTCCCTATCTCGATCCCCATTACTCCCTACTCCCCATCAAAGTCAAAAGCTTCAAAATCCAATATGGTGTGTGTAAATGTTGGCCTTGGTTTCCATGACATTCCCACATACCTCCATCCCCCCATCATATATCTACTACCCCGCATATCTCCCCTATAACATCCCTATGGTCCATGCTTTTATATAATCCTCCATCATCTATTTATCCCTCCATATCCATCCATCTATCTATCTACCATCCATACTATATACACCATCCATTCTATCTTCACCCATCTACCAACATCCATGTACATAATAACACTCGGCAAGGTCCATGTGTGACAACATCCAAAATGGGACACTACTACCTTGCTATGGAAATAGATGCTTAATTACCCATCCTCCTCCAAACTGTTTTATCCCTTCATCCAAAATTCCCCCTATTCCCTCAAAAATACAAAAAAAATCAAAAATAAAAAGGAAAATAATAAAGAGAAATCATTCATGTAAGGGTGAAAACCATTTCATGGTGCCTTGGATAAGTATCATGATGAAAACCTAGAAAACATGTGTCATGTGTAGATTGATTCTCTATGCACCTTACACTTGGGGGCAAGTTGTCTCATCTATCCCCTCCTATCATTTCCGTCCTATCCTATCATCTCCATCCATGTTGTATCCACATACCTATCCCATTTCACCCACCTATCCTCTCTTCCTCCTTTTGATCTTGATAAGGATAAGGGAAAAATATTGAAGGGGAAAAATATTGAAAAATGCTTTGGACATCTCTTGATACACCTAATCTTTTCCAACCAATCCTACCACCCTACAATTACAAGAATTGTCACACAAAGTCCTGAGTGTAAATATCTAGCATGGGGCATGTTATTCCTATGCAACATAGTCCTTGAAGATCACATCCTGAACCCCTCCATCCATCCATTATAAATCTCCTATCCCTCCCATCCCTTATCGCCAATCCTTTTATCCATCCATCCAATCCCTCTTTCCTCCTTGCCTTTAGGCTTGGTGTTCCCTTGTCATTGGTATATAGCAAAAAGGCTATCTAACTGCAATCCAATGTCACCCAACATTTCAAAATAAATAAAAAATTAAAAATAATAATAAAATAAAATAAAGTCCAAAAAACTAAAACATCTCAAAATCCAAAAAAAAAATCAAAACATCCAAAAAATCCAAAAAAATCAACAAAACACCTCAAAAAAATTAAAACATCTCAAAAATCCAAAAAAATCAAAACATCCAAAAAATCCAAGCAATAAGTCCAAATGTAAGTCAACCTTAATCCATGTCAATTTAGCTAAGCAATCTAGCCAACTTTTCAACAACCATATCTTGGTTTTGTTCCAGCCTTGTTATCAACCCAATCAACTTATCAACATCTATCCTTATCAATGGGATATATTGTTGCCTAATCCGTGTGTTGTTCTTGGGATATATCGTTCACACACCACTATCCTAATCAATCAATACTTATCCAGTCCAATAAATCCTTGATCAATCAATCATTAGTTTTTAGCTTGACATGGGCAATAATCTAGTTTGTTTTTTATTCATTTGTGCATGCTTGCTTGCTTGCTTGTGTGTGTTATCATTTTACTTGAATTGGTCCAAGTAGCTGACCTACCATAAATGGTATCATGGTCTTCCATATCATGGTGCTACATGGTATAGGGGTATTGTGACCTTTCTTGTGTGCCAATCCTATGCATTGGATATATTGTCACCTTGGTCTTATATACCCTGGCGCATAACCTCCATTGCTATATTAAATAAAGGACTACTCAACTGAAGTTAGCATAACTAATCTTCATAATAAATCCATTGTTCTTGTTTCATCCATAATCATCTTTCTTTCATCCATCTTTTTGTTTTCTCCATTTTTCTCTATTTTTCTTTCATCCATAATCATCTTTCTTTCATCCATCTAACTTTTTTTTTCCTCGTCATCTAAATCTCACCGCCTATTCATACTTTCATTTCATGAGCACACGTGTTCTTTGAACCTGCCTATGCTCTCGAGGGGGCATCATTCATCCCATTAATTTACCATCATCTATCCTTTCCACTCTCACTTCAAGTGATAGGGGCATCATCATCCCTAATCCAACCATATTCTTCTAACCAAAGTCTTCTTCTATACAATCATTTTCTTAAAAATCAAAATCAAGCACTATGTTTTAAACTTCTTTGAAATGATGTTTCACAACATCTCAAAGAGGGGCAAAATGTAGATACCTAAAACTGACTAACATGTTTTCAAGTCATTACACTTCATCTACATCATTTTCCTAATCCATTGATTATTACATTTTTTCTATCCTTATTAAGTAAATATTTTAATTATTTAATTAATCAAACTAACATTTCTTTCATATATTAATTAAATAAATTCAGATAATTTATTTAATTAATCAAATCAATTGCCATTTTTATCATCACAAGTAAATAAAATTAATATTTTATTTACTTTCCCAATTTTCATTTTCTCAAGAATTATTAATTATCCATGAAATTAATTTCCTAAATCTTCTCCACTAATCACTCAAATAATATTCAATCAAAATCAATCAAAAGAGTTAACTCTCAATCAATTTCAATCAATTTAGTTAACTATCCAATCAATATGACAAACTCATCAATCAAAATTTGTTAACTCCCTCATCAAATCTTCTCAATCATTTCTATCCATTAATTTTCCATGTTATTCTCCATTGTTGATCATCATGTGAGAAAATCTAAATTAATCCTCATTCAAATCTATTAGCCCCTCACAAAATCTATCTTTTCTACAAACTTATGCTGTCAATTTGTCTTCATAAATCCATTATCATATCATTATTATGCTGAATTTTTGACCAATCCACATACAACATCAAGAGAAACATATCATTGGAGCAATAAGAATCATTGTTGTAATATTGTTTATCATTTACATTTGATTTATTTATCATTTGCTCATCTTTGTGGTTGTGTATAACTTGGAATAGGAACTTTGTTGTTTCTTGTTTACAATTAGATTTTGATGACTCACGAGTCACATTAGAGCCCATCATTACATCCAAAGCAACTGAGAAAATAAGATTTGACTTTTATTTCATCCAAATTGGACACCTAGAGGTCATTCTTTTTCATTTTTTGTTTGCATGTATTTTAGTGTATTTTGTGATGTCATGGTTTTTTAGGCACTTTGGCATAAAATGGACCTCACCATTGTGTTTGAAAGGTGTCAAAACCTATAAATCGACTACAAATTTGTCAATTGGAGTTATGTAATTGATTTTTTTAAGTTGGCACTATTCATAGGTGCAAATCCATATGGTTGTATTGTCATGTCATCATACTTCTATACCATCTTTGTGTTGCATATTTACTAATATTCCTCTAAATCAGGCAGGTCCATCAAATTTGGTATTCTTAAACTATGTTTAGCTACTATTTCTAAATTTGGCAATTATTTTGGCAGTTCCTCCAAATTTGATAGTTTTATTTGAATATGGAGCTCTTTTACATTTATCTAGCAATATGCCAAAATTGGTGGTGTTTTTGATAGAATTGGTAAACTTGAAAGATTTTGTCAAATCTGGTAGAGATTTCTAAATTTAGTTATGCTAGTTCAATTTCTCCCTTAGCACCTTGCACAAAATGTGGCATATGCAACTTTTGCTCAAAATGTTAGGTTTTCGACTTCTTATAGGTGTTGGAAAGATCTTTCTGATCTCTATAATTTGATTCAATTTATTTTATCTAAATTTGATAATATTTTAGTATAATTTTCATTTCAATATCTCCTTTGCTCATATACACTATAATTGCATTGAGATAAAGTGCCAAAACTTTGTAATTGTTGGGGGGGAGTATTATGCATTGGATATTTTGTACTACATGAAATTACATAAAGTTCTAATTTTGGGGCATGCTCTTTCTTTTTCTAGTTGAGTTTCTTATTTTCTCTATTGTATGACTAAATTTAAGGAGTTAATCATAGGCATCAAAAGGCATCCTACTATAATAAGTTTAGAGAGACAAAACTACAAGTCTTGGCAACATAAAATCCTACAAAAACTTAGGTGGATTCATATTTTTCCTTATCTCTATTGACTTGTTCATGAACCTACATCCTATTGGTATAACTATGTGTGGGATAGAAAGATTAAATATATTTGAGGATTGATTGGTTGTAGTGTCGATATCAACACCCAGATGGTCATCGCTTATATTGAGTGCCTTCCTAACCTTTGGACCACATTTTGGGAGATGTATGGGGACTTGAAAGGATCTCCATTCCTAGAGTATCTTGTTACAAATTGTCTTGTTCCACTTGATGTTTTTTGACCATATGATCATAAAACAACTACTATTCTTGATGAATGGAAAGAGCTTGATTTTCGTGATGACATAAAGACTTCTCTTGATGAACCTTCTCCTACAAAGTCTTCCATTGAGAATTTGACTTCTATCAATTCTAATCCAAATTCAAAGGGTCCATATTCTTCTTTATCTTCAAGTCAATATTTTGAGGCTAAGGACTCTTGTATTCCAACATTGGCAAATACATTTGGTGTTATACTCAACCAAGGATGAGTAGTTTTTTTAGATGACATGCATTGAGATCTCATCTGTGTCATCTCCTGCTTCTTCAGAATTTACTGTTTCTTCAAATGAGGTTTCAAATGATTCGGTGTAGCAACATCATATTCATAATCTTTCAGAAATAACTACTTGGGATGAATACTTGATAGACATATTAGGTTTTTTTGTGAGTCCATCTTATAGATTTGGACGATGCTATTGAGGACATTCATATCCTCTTTGATGATAGTTCCATTTCAACAGTTATCACATCTTATTTGGTTCTTGTGCTACTTTAGTTTCCACCATGCTTTGACTTGACACTATCTTTAGTTAGGATTGGGACACCTGATCCAATTTTGGCACCTCTCATCATTAACTTAGAGACTATGGCATAGTTACTAGAGATATTCATCTTGCATTTTCTTCCCTCTTTTTTAGATTGGGAAGAGCTTTGACATGGACCATTGAGTTTACTTCTTATGAAGGGAAGAAATGTGGTTTGACATGCATGGATCTTATTTAGCCTACTATATCATCCTTCTATCTCCAATGCAAGAGGAATCATATTTGGGGATAAGTTGAGCTGGTATTCCCCCTTACCTAACACTCTTCAAGATCTCTTTTGCAGTTGGCTTCTTTTGTTTAAAGATTCTACTTTTGTAGCTATTTGGGTTGTATCTCCCTCTATTATAATCTGGAGTATATGGTTGAAAAGGAATATAAGGATCTTCAAAAAAGAATGTAGAAGCCTAGAGAATATTCTCTCCATAATCGAAACTTCTATTGTTGAAGTAGTCATGTCTCATCGTTGGAGAACAAGGATTTCAAGCCTTTGTTTCTATTCTTGGGATTTTTTAATGGTTTCTAATTGGAAATTTCTCAGTCTTCCCCCCTCTAATTATTTTCATGATCCAAGGAAAGTCATTAGGAGCCGAGTTTCTTGAGTTCCTCTAGAAGAGCCTTTGTTTAAACTGAATTTTGATGGTGCAGCATGAGAGAATCTGGGCCCTTTGGTAGTGGGTTGTGTCATTAGAAACTCTTTAGGTGAGGTTATCATTGTTTTATCTAAGTGTATTCCTGATGGGACCAACAATCAAGGAAAGGCTACAACACTAGTGGAAGGTTTGAGACTAGCTTGCAAGGAAAAGATTTAGAATCTTTGTATAGAAGGAGATTCTTTGAATATTATTAATGCTTTGAAATCCAAATTTTTTATTAGTTGGAGAATTTGCTACATCTTACAAGATTCTTGGAAGCTTTTGGAGTTCTTTAATCATTTTGTCATTCTTCATTGTTATCCAGAGGGTAATGACCTAGCCGATGGATTAGCAAATCTAGCCCTTGATCAACATTTTGAGTCAATGGAATTTGATAGAGATTCAATTGGAAACTTTCCTCATATCTCTTCTATTATGGAGGGAGACAAAAATAGTTGGAGAGGTTGGACTTCAAAATTGCCACGATGGAATGTACTCTCAGTTTTCATCCGATGTGGAGAAGGAGAAAAGTATCTAAGTGGCATTGGGCCACATGTTTTTTTGACATTTTGGTGTGTGATTGCAGGTAATGATGTCAAGACTCTTGTGGTGAATTCATTGCTATTTCCTTTCATTTCATGTGAGATCAGCTACGGAGAAGCTTGTACCTGTTAATGAGTTGTTTCACTTCATGCCAAATCCCTCATTTTATTCTAAAATATTTCCCTATAGATGGGCGCAGTGGGTTATTTATTTTTGTTATGTAATCCAGTCCGGATCATTATTATCCCAATCTTCTCGTGGCTTCTATTTATTCTTTGTCTTTGTTTAGTGTTGGATTATCTTCTTTTGGTGAAACAGCAATGGAGAAGCATTTTAACAGGCGGGTGAACTTTCCTATTTAGAAATGGGAATGCCCTTTCATGGGCAATATTGACTCAGATTCCTTAGCATCGATCCTTGCTATTGATGGAGAAGAGGTGGAAGATGTGTTACGTGAGGTTATAGGCGGAGATTTGTTGGATGCTCGGCGCCGAACTATGTATCTGTCTTAGCTCCTCTCCACTCTCGCCTCTAATGTTATGGATTTGGCACAAGATGGTAATATTGTTAGGACCTTGATTTTCAAGTATGTTCATGAATTCCTATTTTCAAAGGAATATTTGATGTTGCCTTCTAGGGTTATGATCTTTTCAAATCAAGAGCACTGGTTGGGTGTATTTTCACACACTTCTAGACAAGTCATGCCCTCTTTCAATTGTACCTTTAATGCCTTGTAGCATGGTATTCAAAACAAATGTGAAGTTATGGTTTCTAACTCTCTGCAAGCGCATGGGGAGGAGATTGGAGGTGACTTTGCTGATAAATTTGAAGAATAATTTCACTCTATTATGTTTCTTCTGCAACACCAACCACTAGTTCCACCACCTCCGGGTGACGTAGCTGAAGAAGATGGGGAAGACAACACTACCAACATGGATGAGGACTTCATTGGACCATTGATTGATGTGAATGAGCCTCCTTCTTAAGGCTTTTTGCACTTCCTTTTTGTTTGTTCTCTGCATGACTGTATAAACACTTTTTGTTGGGTTTTCCCTATTTTGAGGGCTTTTTGTAATCCCTTCACCACTGCTATTCATTCTTATATTAGCTTGGTGAATTGTTACAGGGTTCTTTGTTATTTTTGCAGGAAAGTGCAACCTGTAATGTGGCCCTTAGGTGGCTATTTTGTAATCACTTTTTATTATAAATATACTATACTATTTTCAGGTGCTCTACACCTTTTGCTTAAAAAAAACTTCAAAATTTATATTCAATGCTTCTTGTCTATTCAGTCCCTTTACAAGAAGCATGGACCATTTAACTTAACGCAATAAACATGTTTCTAAATGTAATTAGGAATGCTCAACCCATGTGGGTATTTATTGACTAGCATAATAAAATATATCTTTATTCTTTAATGCAATTACACTTTATTTCTGAGTTCTTCTTCAAAGAAGAATATGATAAAATTTTAATTTTGATATTTAATAAATGTGAATTTAATGGACTAATTTTATCTCCAGCATTTAAAGTGAAAATTTAAATACAAAAGCCATCTTAGTAGGACTAGTAGGACAGTATAATATGTGAATTTCAGTGTGATAATACACTAAATATTTGTTCATTTAAAGTTCCATGCTAAATTCCATTTTTCCCACTTTGAAGAATACTCTTCACTCAAAACCAAAATTTTAGACACCCCTTTTCAATAGTCATCCTTCAATCTAGTCTTTCTTGTGATTATAAATTCTACTTATAACCTTTACATAGTTGTCAAAACTTATAAATAAGGGGTGGTAATAGTAGTAACATTAATATGGAACTATTGTGTAATTTAAAGGTTTTGATTTTTAGATCATTGTTTGAGTAGATAATTTTATATTATATTATAATTATATATATTTGGTTGTTAGGATTAGGTATTTATAACTTACAAATTTTTAAAACATTGTAATTATTTAATTTTTGTAATGTGTGGTAATATTTGTGCTCTTTTGGAAGGAGGGGTTGCCCTTGGAAGAATTTATGATATTCCTTAAATAACACATTTTGACATTTAACAATTGTATTATGACGTGTAAGAGAGTAGCCATATCATGTAAAATGTGTAAGAGCATCTATGACATTATAAGATGTGTAAGAGATTCTATGATGTAAGAGCATTAATGGAGGGGTTAAATAGGAGACTAAGTGGAGCATCTTTAACTACTATTTATAGGATGCATAAAAGTCTCTTGTAAAAGGTTTGAATGGACCAAATTGAAGCACCCAAGTTTGGTGAGTGAACTCCTTGACTTGGGAGTTACATTCTAATATGAGACGGGTTACTTTTGGATGACAGTGCATGGTTCCAACTTAGACTATTTGGACCAAGACATGGCTCATTGTTTTGAACCCATGGTTTTGAGAAACCATATGTGATTTACTAGATCTCTTTGGCTTACATATTGGCTGTTTGAGATTGAGTTTGTATAAAATTTTTAGTGTAGGTACATGTTATTGGATTGAGTCTCGATTAAAAGTTGAAGATCTCCATTGGAAGCACTAAGTGTGTATCAAGTATTGTATCTTTGTATTTGAGATTAGTACATTTCAAGTGTATTTTTTTGTTGGGTTTTCTCGTAAGGGTTTTCCCAAGGTAAATCTTATGTTGTCTAAGTTGTTACATGCATCTACAATTTGTGTAGATATGAACCTATTTGTATTTCTTCTCTCTTAGGATTAGTATTGTCATTTCCTTTCATTTGGTATTAATATTGAATATATTATTAGATTTTCCAAAGGGAGAGGGTTTCACCCTATTACTAATCACTATTTGAGTGAGAGATCTACATAGGTATCTTACTTTTTAGGAATAAAGATGGTTGACACTAGCAAGATAGAGCTAGAAAATTCTAATGGCACAAACTTTGATATTTGGAAGCTCAAGATAGAAAACTTATTTATAGACTATGGTCAATGGATTGCAATGACCAATTCCATTCCTTTATAAAACGATGCAAATATTTTTACAAACTTGATAGAAAGGCCCAATCTACCATTAGATCATGTCTTTCAAATTTGTTGCCCTTCAATGTGTCTTCAAAGGAAACCACTTAGAGGTTGTGGGATAAATTTAGATATTTCTATCAGATAAAGTCCATGACGAACAATTTATTCCTACAAAAGAAGTTGTATTCTTTAAGAATGGGAAGCAAAGATTCTATGACCAAGCATCTAAATGTAGTCAACACTTTTATAAGTTAGTTGGTGTCCATATAGGTTAAGAAGGATAATGAAGATCAATGTATAACCTTGTGTTCCCTACTAAATTTTTGAGACAACCTGATGATGTTAATTAGTAGCACCACCTCTAAGCTAACCCTTGATGGAGTAGTTCGATCCTTGCTATCTAAAGAGATGAGGCAAAAATTATGAAATTTACCAAAAATGCTCTAGTTGTTAGAAGACAATTAAAGGATAAAGGGAATAATAAGAAGGGAGGTAAAAGAACCAAGTTCAAGAGGAGATATAAGTCTCCTAGTGAACCTAAGGTTAAATGTTGGAACTATTATAAAATTAGTCACATCAAGAAGAAATTCAAGGATAAGAAGGCTAAGTAGTCCAATGATGATTCAAAGTCAAAGACCTTGAATGAAAACACTAGAGATGTCTTTGTTGCATCACTTGTTATGCATGAATATAAGTATGCATAGATAATTAAATTTGGAGATTATTTCTATGTGAATCCCCCACAAACAAAGTTAATCCCATGTTTAGAGATAAAATTGTTAGAAATGAAGGTGAACAACTATAGAATGGAAATCTAATTACAACTATAACTAGTAATCTAGTGCAAAACCAAAATGGAGATAGTATGAAATCAACACAAATAAATAACAGAACAAGAGATCAAACACATAACAAGTGTTTACATGGAGAAACCCTTTCGATAAAAAATTCCACACAAGAAGAGATGCACCAATCTGTATTAACTTCAATAGAGTTTACAATACAATACTATCAATCTCCTCTTAGGTCTTCAATCCAGCAACACCTATAATACTCATCCATAGCCGTAATACAACATCCTCTTTAAAAGAGTGTTGCCTTCTAGGGAAAAACCCTAACATAACCTCTACCGTCAGATTTGTGACCTAAAGATGAATGATCCAGATTTACTACAAAATTACAAAATTTTCCAAGGTAATTTTCTCGACCCCCAATAACAATAGTGGAGGGAAACCCACCCCACACACACCCCCCTATCAGGTATAAGGATCCAAAGTGTAGTTGAAACAAGATCGCAACTTGGTGAATACTTCATCTCGTATGAATGATTTACAAACAATATTAGGAGTAATTAAATACATAAGATTTACAATGTTAATGGCACCTTAATCCTAACATTCTCCCACTTGACATCATACATTATCAATACATCCATAGGAAAGCATAAAACAACTAAGTACTAGGAATAAGGCCCATGGTCTTCCTGCACCAAGTAAAATTTTCTATGCTCACAGGTTTAGTAAGTGAATCTACATCATTTTCCTGTGTCAACCTTCTTCAACTTAATCTAACCATTAGAAATCATTTCATGAACAAAATGGTATTGAATATCCACATGTTTAGTCTTTACATGATACACAGGGTTATTGGCCAAACATATTGCACTCTGGTTATCACAACTAATCTGAATAATCTTGCAATCAAAACCAATACATGTACACAATATCTGTAACCAAAGTGCCTCCTTAGAGACACAAGTAGCAACCATATACTTTGCTTTGGTGGTAGATAAAGTAATGGTGGGTTGTCTTTTACTCATCCAACTAATAGCTCCTCCAAACAAAGTAAACACATAGCCACTAGTGGACCTTTGACTATCCAAATCACCTGCTCAATTTGCATCAACAAAACCATGTATGTCCAATGTCTTATCCATAATATTAGTACTAGAATAAACCAAAAAATAATTAGAAGTACTACGCAAATATCTTAACACCCTCTTTGCATAATTCTAATGTTGTGTACCAAGATTAGACATAAACCTGCTCAAAACTCCTACTACTTGGGCAATATTTGGTCTAGTACAAACCATTGCATACATCAAACTTCCTACAGCACTAGCATATGGCACATCAGACATATCCTCTAAATTTTCTTCATTCTAAGGACACATATCTAATGAAATCTTAGTACCAATCGGTAAGCGAATTCTAACTAGATTGCAATCCTACATGCTAATTCTGTGCAAAATAGTATTAACATACTTACTCTGCGATAACCAAAGCTTTATGTTTACTTGATCCCTTTTGATCTCCATTCCCATAATATACCTGGCTGCCCCTAGGTCCTTCATGTCAAATGCACCTGAAATTTGAGCTTTCAACTCACTGATCATACCCTTAGTGTTATTGAAAAATAACATATCATCCACATACAAGGCAATAATCATAATATGACCATCAATACATCTAATGTATGCACAATAATCTTCTTCACTTCTAACAAAGCCCAATTTCAAAACTAAGTAATCAAATTTCTGGTACCACATTTTGGGGGACTATTTTAAAACATAAAGAGATATTTTTAGCTTGCATACACATTGTTCTTTCCCTTTTACCTCAAAACTTGTAGGTTGTTGCATATAAATTTCTTCTTCCAAATCTCCATGAAAAAAAATAGTCTTAACATCTATTTTCTCAATTTCAAAATCATAGGCTGTAATAATGGATAAAAGAAATTGAATAGAAGATAATTTAGTAACAGGAGAGAAAATTTCACCAAAATTGACTCCCTCTCTCTGGGAGTAGCCTTTGGCTACCAATCTAACCTTGTACTTCTATAATGAACCATCTGCTCCAAAATTCTTCTTGAAGACCCACTTACATCTTATGGCCTTTCTTCCTTTGGGCAAATGTACAAGATCCTAAGTGTCACATGAGTCTAAAGCCATCATCTCCTCTTGCATGGCTAGCTACCAAGACTAACTATCATTTGCATGAATAGCTTCTCTATAGGATTTGTGTTCATCGTCAGTACTCAATAAAGCAAATACACAATGGAAATCTAGTGGGATATACCTATCAACCAGATTCCATTATCTTGTGGATTTTCTCAAGGGTGGAGTAAGAGATTCTTCCTCGTGTTCCTTTGTATGCTCAACTTCTTTTGTAACAACAAAGTCTGCCTCATCTGAACTTTCACTTGAATCTTCTTCTTCTTCTTCTTCATCCTCTAATCCATCGTTTTGTTCTTCCTAAAGTGTATTTTCCTATTGTAAATCAAAATGCACTATCCTCTTTCTTTCTTTTCTTCTGCTTGTACAGGATCAGAAATAGCTCTAAGTTCCCTAAAAATCACATCTCTAGAAAAAATAACTTTTCTATTTAGAGGATTCCAAATATTGTAACCTTTTACATTATCGCCATATCCAATAAAGATGCATTTGAGTGATTTTGGATCCAACTTAGATCGCTTTTCCTTATGCACATGAAAAAAAGCCTCACAGCTAAAAACCCTTAAATGTGAAACAAAAAGTTTCTTACTTGTCCACACTTCATAAGGTGTCAAATCAAGAGCCTTACAAGGAGATCTATTTAACAAGTAACAAGTGGCACTCATAGCTTCTACCCAAAAGCATTTATCCAACTGTGTATCACTTAACATACTTCTAGCTCTTTCCATTATTGTTCAGTTCATCTTTTCTGCAACACCATTTTTTTGTGGTGTATATGGAGTTATCTTTTTTCTTATGATACTTGCATGCTTACATAACTCATCAAATTCCTTAGAGCAATGTTCCCTTCCATTTCCAGATCTTAATATTTTTATCTTAAGTCCTCATTGGTTCTCTACTAAGACTTTACACTCCTTAAACTTAGTGAAAATTTCAGATTTATGCTTCATAAAATAAATCCATGTGAATCTGGATACATCATCAACCAAGGTAACAAAATAATGAGATTTTCCAATAGAATCATTATCCACATGTCCAAACACATCTGAATGAATAATTTCTAATTTCTCTTTTGCTTTGTTGCTTCCTAAAGGAAAAGAAATTATGTTATGTTTATGAAACACATAATGCTCACAGAAATCAAAATACTCATCAGAATAGGAGAAACCATCCAATAACTTTTTATTCGTAATTATTTTTAAAACATTTTCACTTGTGTGGCCTAATCTACGGTGCCACAACATACATGTATTTTTAGAAGTTTCAGTTACATTAGTGGATCTACAAATTATAGTGGCCTCAAGGCTAAACAGAGTTCTCATCCTTGTTCCCCTTGCTACTACCAAGCTTCCTCTCACCAATCTGTAACCATGCTTATTAAATGTTACATGCATTCCCGAATCATTCAACTTTGAAACCAAAAAAAAAAGATTTCTAGCCAATCCAAGAATATGTAAAACACCAGGGAGGGTTTTAATCCTCCCATCACTAAACACAATTGTACCTTTCCCCAGCCAACAATCGGATATGTAGAGTTGTCCCCAAGGTAAACATTACCTCTATCATATTTCTCATATGTGGAGAACCATTCCTCATGAGGAGTCATATAATATGAGCAACTTGAGTCAATCAACCATTGTTCATTAGACATAACATTACATGCAAAAATTAAAACTTCATCACCTACATTTGAGGACTTTTCAGTAGAGGAATCCCACTAATTCTTTAGATTTATGCATTCTTTCTTCACATGCCCCCTCTTACTGTAGTTCCAACACTTAACTTTGTTCTTCTTCCTAGGAGATTTAGACCAACCTTTTGATTCCCTAGGCCCCTTATCATCTCCTTTTGGTCCTCTTTCCTTAGACCTCCTCCTGACATTAAGAGCATCCCCCGAGCTATCCATAGCCTTCTTCCTCATTTCTTGTGATAGAAAAGTTGCAACAAGGGAATACATCTTTGGATCTTCGAGATTAGCAGTGATAGCAAGAATGAAATTCTCCCAAGACTCAGGAAAAGAACAAAGAAGCATAATACACTTATCTTCCTCATCTATCTAAACATCCACAGAAGCTAACTGACTCAAAATCAAATTAAATGTAATCAATTGCTCAGTTATCGAATCACTTCCTTCATTTTAAGGGAAAAGAACTTTCTTTCGAGATACAGTTTATTTACCAGGTTCTTGGCTTGATAGATTTCATCCAACTGCTTCCATAATGCATGTGCAATCTTCTTAGTAGAGATATTCAATAGGATAGAGTCTACAAGGCATAACCAGATTGTACCTCATGCCTTTTTGTCCTTCTTGTCCCACTCATCTTGACTGATAGTATTGGGTTTCTTCTCTTTTTTCATAGCCAACCTTTGATCTCTTTCTTCAGGGAGATCCTCCATTTTTAGCTTCCACAACTCATAACTTGTTCCATTGAATTTATTGATGTCCAATTGGGATGAGGATGCAGCCATGGATTCTACACAAATCTACAAAATAGAATCAACTAGAACTCCCACTACAACTCAAAAAACCATCACACTTCCACCCAAGACACAAAGCTAGCCAGGCTCTAATACCAAATGTTAGAGATGAAGGTGAACAACTATATAATGGAAATATAATTACAAAGTTGTAACTATTAATCTAGTGGAAAACCAAAATGGAGATAATATGAAATCAACACAAATAAATAACTGAATAGGAGATCAAACATATAACACATTGTTTACATGGAGAAACTATTTCAGGAAAAAACTCCACACAAGAAGAGATGTGGTGCAGTCACAGTTAGGAGGGTTCACAAAGTGAACAGTCTAGACTGTGCAACAAGAGTAAACACAATAGAAACAAATCAAAGATAGAATGCAAATGCAGATTTAGTCATTTAGTAAATCATTGATTCAAAATACAAACTGGTCGACAACATGCAGGCTTACAATTAGTGCTCACAAGCCTGATTCCTCAATTACAAAATATCCACAACATATAGCTTTGAAGTGCCTTTGCAAAGAATTCAAACTATCAAACTATCTCTATGTGATTCACTACTTTCCTAGGCATCTATTACATGATTATATATCATCTCTAGAACACAAGAGTCCTCTACGTCAACCAAGGATGATTACAAATTTTGATGAAAGAGATGTAACATGTGTACATGGATAGGTTGGACCTAATCATGTAGAACTCTGCAAATGAATGGAATAGCATGCAAATCTCACGAAAGGTCAGCCACGATCCAAACAACATTGAATGATATGTCATTTAGCTCTGCAAGTCATGAAATTGCTCTACAAGTTTTCTCCTTTAGCTGATTATTTGAGACTGTCAGGATGCTCTATTCTGAGAAAATAGTTGATCTTCTGATAGTGATATATTTCTGGTACCTGATCCAAATGATCTAAAATTTGGATATGATGTGCATGAATGTATTTAGATGCTAAGTCCATCTCAGCAAGGTTTGAAATGAAATTGTAGTAGAATGTGGACCAAAATACAGAAACTGCTACTAACTGAACTGACTAAACTAAATTAGAAAATGAAAAGAAAACAAACTGAAATGCAAATGTTTTTGGTTGATGCAAGATTGTTCTTGAACCAGGGATGCTCCTGCATCAAACATCTGGGGTTGTTGAAAAAAGTGAGTCCCTCACTTTGTTGAGGCTAGAGGAAAACCACAACAGTCCACCTTAGCCTGAGAAATCCATGATGAATCTTCTTCCAGTCTGCCTTTCCACTTTACCAAATATTCTTTGTATTGTCTTCCTCTGGTGTTGTGTCCAATTCTTCTATCCAAGATGTCTTCAATATGCTTCAGTACTTGTTGTGGTAACTGCTTCTTCAAATGATCTTCAATGTTGTCATTGAACCCTACTTCATGATACTGATGTAGGTCTACAATGTTGAAAGTAGGTGATATACCCAATGTCTCTTGTAGCTCTACTTCATATGCATTTCCTGAATCAAACTTTCTAAGTATCCTACATGGTCCAAACTTCTTCATTTTCAACTTGTTATATTTTCCAACTGGAAATCTCTCTTTTCTTAAATATACCATCACTTCATCTCCCACTAAAAATTCTTTGTCTTCTCTTCTCATCTGCTTGCTCCTTATACTTACTGTTCATCTCCTCCAAATTCTTCTTCACCTAATTATGCACTATCTCCATGTGTCCTGCAAATTCTTCTGCTACTGCACTCCTCTTATCTTCCATACTGATGTCTCTTAACTCTATTACTCCTCTAGAGTTAGTTCCTGTCACAATATCAAATGGTGTTCTTCTAGTACTCCTATTGACTAAATTATTATATGCAAACTCTGCTTGTGATAGAATCAAATCCCAACTTCCTACCTTCTCCAATCAAACATCTCAACAAGTTTCCCAAACTCCTATTTACCACCTCTATCTATCCATCAATCTATGGGTGAAATGTGAACTGAACTTCAAATCTGTCATCATCTTCTTCCAAAGTGTCTTCCAAAAGTATCCAAGAAATCTTGTATCTCTGTCTAAAATTATGCTCTTAGGTGATCCATGCAATCTCACAATCTCCTTGAAAAATAGGTCAGCCACATGAACTGCATCAGTTGTTTTCTTACAAGGTATGAAATGTGCCATCTTTGAAAATCTATCCACTACTACAAATATTGAATCATGTCCTCTCTATGTCTTCAGCAATCCCATTATGAAATCCATACTTATGGCTTCCCAAGGACTCTCTAGTATTGTCAAAGGTTTGTACAATCTAATATTCTAACTACTCCCTTTTGCAACTTGACAAACTCTACAAATCTGCACAAATTTCCTAACATCCTTATGTATCTGAGGCCAAAAGTAATTTTCACTTACCAAAGCCATTGTCTTATCAATGCCAAAATGTCTTTCCAATCCACCATTGTGCTTCTCTTTGATCAAATTGTCTCTCATTGAACTCTTAGGTATGCATAATTGGTTTCCTTTGAACAACATATCTTCCTGAATGAAATAGTCCAACCACTTACTCCTATCTATCACAATAGGTTCCTTACATGCTTTCCAAGATTCTACAAAATCAATGTCTTCATCATACAAGTTCTTCAATTCCTCAAATCCTAACACTTCAACTCTCATCTTTGTCAGCAAGTTCCTTCTTCTACTTAGTGCATCTACAACTTTGTTTGATTTTTCACTCATATGCTTCAATACAAAAGTATAACTCTGCATGGTCTCTACCCATCTCATATGTCTCTAATTTAATTTTCCTTGACTATTCAAATACTACAAATCTTGATGATTTGTATACAACACAAACTCCTTAGGCAACAAGTAATGTCTCCACTTCTTCAAGGCTTGAATTATGGCATAGAACTCCTAATCATAAACTAAATATCTTCTCCTTGCATCATTCAACTTCTCACTGAAATATGCTACAGGTCTACCTTCTTGACTTAACATTGCTCCTATTGCATTTCCACTCGCATCACAATCTACTTGAAATACCTTATTGAAATCTGGTAATGCTAACACAGGTTGCTTTGTCACTTTCTACTTCAACAATTGAAAACTCTTATCTACTCCTGATGTCCACTTAAAGTCTTTCCTATCACCTCTCATTATCTCTATCATAGGGTTACATAGTAAAATAAAATTTCTGATGAACTTCTAGTAGAAACTAGCAATTTCTTTTCTCTCAACATCTGTAATACTTGTCTCAGGTGCCAAAACTGTTCTTTTGTCTTACTAAAAATTAGAATATCATCCAAATATACAATAACAAACTTATCGAAGTATGTCTTCAAAACTTCATTCATCAACCTCATGAAAGTACTTGGTGCATTTGTCAATCTAAAAGGCATCACTAACCACTCATACAATCCTTCTTTTGTCTTAAAAGAAGTCTTCCATTCATAACCCTCTCTGATTCTAATTTGATAGTCTCCACTCTTCAAGTCTATCTTTGTAAAATATTTTGCTCCACTCAAACAATCCATAATATCATCCATCCTAGGTAAAGGCAATCTATACTTAACTGTGATCTTGTTGATTGCTCTACCATCTTTCTTTTGTGCTAACATTGCAGGTACTATACAAGGACTCAAGCTTTCTGTAATCAAACCTTTCCTCAACAATTCATGTATCTGTCTATTCAATTCTTCATTCTTTTCCAGTGTCATTCTATGTGTTGCTTTGTTAGGCAAACTAGATCCAGGTATAAGATCCATGTGATGACTAATACTCCTGATTGGTGGCAATCCTTCAGGTACATTATCTGATATGATGTCTTCATACGCTATTAGCAACTCGGTTATCTCCTTCGGTTGTAATTCTTCAATGTTTGTCTTCAGTGTTTTAGGCTTCTTAGGAATCAAAGCATAACACATATTTTCATGTCTCAAACCATCCAGAAATTTTCTTCCATCTACCAAATAGATTCTAGCAATCCCACATACTTCACTCTTAGGATCATCTTCTAAAGGAATCAAAGTAATTCTCTTTCTATTTTATGTTATAGTATATGTATTCTTTCTCCCATCATGTATAGCTTTTCTATCATACTACCATGGTGTACCCAACAAAATATGGCATACATCCTTAGGTATAATATCACACAATACTTCATCATGAGAAGATCCAATATGAAATTTCACCAAACATTGTTCACTCACAAGTACCTTATGATCATCCTGAATCCATGCTATCTGATATGGCTTAGGGTGTGTTGGTTTTTTCCTAGACTGGATGCTTGTTCCCAGTATCCCTACAAGGTAGCCATCATTGATCAATAGGATATCTGGGCCAGGGGCCAATAGTGTAGGAGATAGACTCTATAGCTATCTCCTCCTCTTCTTCAGGCTCTGCAAAACCTAGGGGGTATTCCCTATTCAACATCCATAAAACATATCTGTGGATGGTGGGATGCTGATATAAAGCAGATGAATCCTCCTTTATGTAGACCAAAACTGTAAGATAAGTGCAAAGGGGCTAGCTTTGGGCCTATGTTCAGTTGTGAGACAGAAGATTCTGATCCTAAAACTAATTCTAAGGTCCTAATGGTTTGGTTTTGAAGTTTAGGTTGATTTGGTATTTGGATGCAAAACTAGGACCTGAGGTATAACCTCAATGCAAGACTAGATTGGTGCCTATCCAGGGCTTGGAGTCAATAGACATACACATGTGAATGGTCACCATGAACATATATCAGAGACTGAGTATCAAGGGGATTTTATGATATCTGCCTTACAGATACCTCCCAAAATAGAGTATTCAGTTATCTCTACTTACAATATCCTTACTGCACTATGTTCTTCCCAACCCTTAACCTGAAACACTTTAATCTACCCCTTGAGCAAAAGTAAAAGATCAAGTTTTCAATATAGCAGAACCATATCCTAGAATCCCAGACACCCCTTAGATGTTTAGATTCAGAAGAAGAGCATATTCAGTTTGGAGATAGAATAACAGAATACATGCAAATAAAGCATTGTTCATATAAAATCAATCATGAAACCAGTAAATTCATGTATGAAACATACAACATGAGACTCATAAACTCACAAGACATCCAAAAATGGTCACCAATAGAGTTGTATCTTATTACAACACCCAGACTTGTCTAGTTTTCAACAACAACAATGAATAACATAGCATGGTTGTTATAGCACAAGCATGTACCTTCAGCAATCAATCACAAAGTCTTCTCAAAATTTTGTAATTCTACCAAATGTAGAGCACCGTGAGAATGGTACTCGAAACAATTAATGCATAGGCTAAAAGAAAGCTAAGAGTGGTTGAGCTCGAGCCCCACACCGCCACCTGAGAATTTTCTTTTGCAATCGGGTAGCTACTTAGTCAACCAGGCCATACCTCTGCAATTCCTATGCCATTAATGTTGTGCCAAACCTGCGGCCATCAGAAAATACAATAGATCGTGCCTCTAAAACCTTCTCGCCAAAATACATCACCCTAATATTTCAAATTATGCAGGAACCATTTATCCCACATGCACACCGCGGAGACCCTTTTAGCACCTTATATGTCTGGTCGTGATCATATATAATGTCAACAATTTTGCTCCCGATGGCACCAACATAAAAACTTATCCTCACACCCCATCGGCCAGACCCTCCACATCTGCGAACCTCATACATGTCTGCCTGACACAGAAAGTCAGCCCGATGCTCAACCTCATCGGCCAAACATAAGGCATCGGAAGAGGACCTCCCAGCTTTGCTGACGTCCAAAGTTACGCCGATGACACCATTGGATCAGGGAGACTAACTCCATCGGCCAAACACAAGCCTATCTCTCTGATCCCACAACTCTTGCCGATAGCAATACCCTTCGGCAAGACACAAACCGTCAGAGGGCCAGAAAAATGTTGTGCCGATAACACCAGTCATCTCGATGAAAGCCTCAAGCCACATTCCGTCGGCCAGACCAGCCTCGTCAGAATGACATCAACCTCAGTCACCGATAGATAAAGTCTTAGCAATGTAATGAACACACCACTGCTACCAACATGATCGCTAAGACAAGGGATACTCATGCCGATGGACCTAGAAAATTCAGGGTTTAAATGAAAAACTTGCAAACATCTAAGCTCAAACCCTAGACATAAATGATTACTAACATAGGCTCCGATTGGGGGCGTGCGGATGCAAAACTGCAGCGAGGACCAAACTACTCTGGGCAGACCAAACAAAACTTAAAACTCAAAATAGGACCAACTATACAGAGTATTTACAAGCAATATACACATACTTTACAATTGTGCACAAAGGCAAATCATTTATGCAAAATAAAACTTGAGGAGTTGACTATGCACAGGCAATTCCAGCACTTCACCATCCAGGGCCTGGAGGAAGTAAGAATTTTCTCCATGAGTATTGCAAACCTGATATGGGCCCATCCACAAGGGCTCAAACTTACCATGTTTGCCCTTGTCCTAACTCCTTGCATTCCAAATAAGGACTAGATCATTGATTTGAAACTTCCTTTCTATAGTCCTTTTATCAAACAGGTATTTCACATTTTGTTGTTTCTTTATGTTTGTTTGGTGAGCTTCTCTTCTGACCTCATCCAGTGCAACCAGCTGGTTTATTCTCTCTGTCATGGAGTCTTCAATCTCTTCATCATTTTCATGGATGCACTTATAGACTGGCAAGAGGTTGTTCACAGGCAGTCTAGCTGATGCACCATATACCAGTTCAAAAGGGGACTTTCCAATCACTCCCTTCATTGTCACCCTATCAGCCCATAATGCCAACTTTAGCTTTAAATCCCAGGCTCTCTTGTTTTTGTCTACCATTCTTTTGATGATTTTCATGAGGCTCTTGTTACTTGACTCTGCTTGACCATTTCCTTGTGGGTGGTATGGTGATACATATGACAAGTTAATTCCATATTTGTTGCCAAAATCAACAAATTCACCTGATCTGAAGCACATTGCATTATCTGTGACCAACTTGACTGGTACTCCAAACCTAATAATAATATTTTCCAGTATGAAACCCATCACCACCTTACTTGTAGCTCTCTTAGTTGGAATGGCCTCAATCCATTTAGTGAAGTAATCAGTTGCTACCAAAATCCAACTGTACCCGCCACTTGATTTCTCTGCAATTTCTCCTATGAAGTCATTTCCCCATTGCTGAAATGGAGCCTCCACAGTTACAGTTTTAAGGGGCAATGCACCTTCATACCTTAGCCTTTCTGAAAACCTTTGGCAAGGATCACATTTTCTTACCAACTTTTGTGCATCTGAAAAGAGAGTTGGCCACCAATATCCTACCCTAAGGATTTTGTGAGCTATTCTCTGGGCAGTATAATGTCCACCACACACTCCTTTATGCATGTCATTCAAAATATTGTTAGCTTCATTTTCATCCACACATCTTAGCAGCACACCATCAAGATTCTTCCAGCATAATTCTCCTTGAACAATAACATACCTAATTACATGTAGTTTTAAAGTCCTCTTTTGGCTATCACTGAAATGGGAAGGACAATTCAAGTTTTGCAAATAGTATATGATGCCCTTATACCATTCAGATTATGATACACTGATAATCTTATTTTGGACTGCATTGACCTGGCATGCTTCCAAGTTTGAATGTGCCATCATCTTGGCTAACCCTTGTCCCCTTACCAACTTGGTAATTTGTATCTCTATGTTAAACTCTTGCAGTTTATTTATCCATCTGCACCTTCTTCCTGTTACCTCCTGCTGAGTAAAGATATCCTTGACTATTGCATGAGGCACATATGCAACTATCTGGGATCCTACCAGATATGGCCTGAAACTCTTGACTGCTCTAACTAGTGCATATGCTTGTTTCTCCATGATGTCATACTTTAACTCAGCAGCCTACAAGGACATATTGAAGAAAGCTATGGGTTGCTCAAAACCATCCTCATTTTTCTGTAGCAGACATGCAGCAACAGTGTGGAAAGAAGCAAATGAAAACAATTGAAATGGCTTAGAAAAATCAGGAGATTTCAGCACAGGAGCCATTTTTATTGCTTCCTTGATGTCCTAGAAAGATTTTCTTGCTTCACCTTCCCAACTGACAGTCTCACCCTTCTTCAGCATTTTAGAAATGTTCCTTGTGGTTTCTGCAAAGTTGGGAACAAATCTTCTAACAAATTTTATTTGTCCAAAGAAGGACTGGATTCCTTTTACTGTTTTTGGCATATGGATCTTATCAATTGCAGCAACCCTTTTAGGGTCAATCCTAATTCCATCTTTGGAAACAATGTGCCCCAGGAGCTTTCCTTCAACTACCCCAAAAGCACACTTCTTTGGATTTAGAGAAATACCATATTCCAGTGCTCTAATGAAAATTTGTTCTAAGTGCATACAATGTTGCTCTTCCTTCTTTGAATAGGCGATCAGATCATCCTGATAAACAGCCAAGATTGAATCAATCAACCCTACAAAAGCAACATACATTACTCTTTGAAATGTACCACCTGCATTTGTCAGTCCAAATGTCATTCTCACATATACATAAGTTCCCCATGGAGTGGTGAAGGTAGTCTTGTATTGTTCTGATTCCCTTACCTTCACCTGATTGTAACCTGAGAATCCATCCATCATGGATAGGAGTTCACAACCAGTCACTTTCTGCAACATAGCTTCCATATTAGGCAATGGGTAATTATCCTTTAAGGAGGATACATTCAAATTCCTAAAGTCAACACAAAGTCTAATATCACCGTTCTTTTTTCTAACTGGGACAAGGTTAGACACCCAAGTTGAATGTCTGATTGGCACAATTATTCCAACCTCCCTAAGCTTCTTGAGTTCTTCCTGCATTTTTGGAGCCAAGGTGGGATTAATAGGCCTTTGCTTTTGTCTAAATGGCTTAGCTCCAAGCTTCAATGGGATTTCATGCTGGAATAAGTCTTCTCTATAAGCTTTGAGGTCTTCATATGACCAGGCAAAAACATGCTTATACTTTTTTAGTAATGCAATCAACATGCTCCTGATGTGTGGTTTGAGCTGTTTGCCAATGTATACCTTCTTGGGGGCCTGAGATATCCCCAAATTTATCTCCTCTAAGTCATCTTTGTTTGTGGGAGATGTCTTTGTGACCAATTGGTCTCTACTGTCAAAAGCTCTTTCTAAAGCTACTAACCCTCTATGGATTTTGTTAGTCTTCAACTGAATTACTTCTTTCCCCATAAGAGTTTCTTTTCCATCTACAATTTCTACAAAATTTTGAAAATCAATTTCTTGGTTCTCATATTCATCTATGCAGTGCAAAAATTTTAAGTCCCTGTCATCATCAAACACTTGCCAGCTGCATATGTCCTCTGGTACTGCAGGTCTAATTTTAACTTCAACCTTTGTAACATCTGATAGAGTGATATCATCTGGCCTTAATGCTACATTGGCCAAGAAATCAGCCATGACATTTTTTGATCTCTCTACCCAGCCTATTGAAAATGCATCAAATAATTCAATTGTATCCCAGACAACATGCTTATATTGTTTTAATCTCTTGTTCTTTGAAGCATACCTATCTCTAACTTGGGACACAATTAACTCAGAATCCCCAAATACTCTCAGCATCTTAATTCCATGTTTGAGAGCCATATTTAAACCTAAGAGTAAGGCTTCATACTCTGCAATGTTGTTTGTACAAGCAAATCTTAGCAAGAAGGAGAATCTTAGGAGCTTACCAGTTGGAGACAGGAATACAACTCCAGCCCTAGAGCCTTCCTTTGCACAAGCTCCATCAAAATACATGGTCCATAGACCCTGTTGATCCAATTCTTGAATGCAAATATATCCCTCTTTACCTTCTTGGTCACCTGAGACAACTCTGAAATTTTCACAGTCAATGTCAACAAAACAAATGTGCTCCTCTGAGTCTTGATCTTCAACTATCTCATGTGATCTTTCTTCTCTAGCCAGTTTGACATCCTTGCCATTCATTGGAATCATGGCATATGACAGGTCCAACTGCATACTTCCACCAATCAGTGCTGCCCATCTTCTTGACAACAGCATACCATACTGTGGCTTGATGTCAACCACTGTTATGTTCATTTTATATGTCTTCTCTGGGTACGCCACTAACCTGAAATCTACATCTTTCATGATTCCAATAACAGGTACTTCTCTAGCATCCATAGCATAGCATTTCCCACATGCTTTGTCTATCTTTAACCCAACTTGTTGCATGATAGCCAAAGGCATGATATTTGTTGATGCTTCTGAATCAAGCATACAGTTCTTAATCACTTTTCCATTTATGACAAGGAAGACATAAAATGGTTCCACTTGTGAAGGACATTTTGTCATGGTCATCCCCAAATATACCTCAGTTACTTCATCTTCATCAATATATAGGGCCTGTTTCTTACCCTGAGGTTGATCAATCTGCTTAGCTTTACATGGTGTTCCTGAGATCAAAGATACAGCCTTGTTTCTAAATTCTTCCACTTTCATTAGCTCCATCAGTGGAACGGAGACTTTATTTGAGACAAGACCTAAGTGATGTCAAATGGGGCATAATTTTGAATGACAGTTGTAGCTTGATCCGTAGTTTTATTTTTATCTTGATGTAATCCAACTTTAATTTTCGTAGCTCTCTGACTGTCATCTTTAATCTAGAAATTTCTATTTTGATCCTCAACCTGGGGAACTTTGTTTCTTGTTCTTGAGAATCATGACTTGCTTTTTGCCTAAGGTTTTGCCTGTTATTACTCCACTGTTTCTTTTGTAGTTCAGTTCCTTTATGACTATGCACTGGCTGGTATGAGTTGCTTACCTGAGCTTTATCCCTAAGATTGTAATTGCTTTTGACTTGAGCCACTGTTGCAACTGTGAAGGCCCTGATTTCTTCATCAGATGGTCTTCTTAGGTTATTCAGAAAATTATGTGAATCCTGAGCGTAGGCATAGTTGTTTTCCTCATCCTCTTCATCACAAGGAAACTGCTGACAGACCTGAAACTCATCATTTGCACTTGCATCGTCATCAGGAAACCCTTTGTTTGTGGACAACATATTAACATCATCATCTTGCACCTAATGTGGCTCATTGCACTCATTACAGGACACAACATTATCATACAAAGACTGAGCAATCATGCATTGTGACTGTGAATGTGGCATCTAACAGATTATGCACCATGGAGTATCATCAACAATATTTACAGCTTTCTTCAAAGGATTAGGAGTTTCCTTGGTATGTGGAGTTCTCTGATTTGTGTTGTTATGTGGAAATACAGGCTTACCATTATGCAATTGGTATTATATGGCATATCATGTAATGATGGTCTCTTTTCATGTCTTTGGTAAGTTTGCCTGTCATGACCTATTCCTTTTTCACTTCTAGCCAGTCTATAACTTAGGTCGTTAACAACATTTGTCAGTTTATCAATTTTGTCTTCAGGGGCAGATGTACTACCTTGAGTGTTTTGAGACTTGTTTGGATTCTGTAGAATTTCCACATCATCCCTTCTGTTTGTTTTGCTTGATGCCTTCCTGTTGTTCTCAATATTTATTGCTATCCTGAAAGCATCCCTGAGAGTAGCAGGACCTTTATCTCTTAAACCATATGCAGTTTTGGCATCAAAAGCATTAATATACAATATTATGCACATTGGTTCATTTGGCCTCATGTGATGTGGCAATTTGTTCAACACTTTAGTAAACCTTGCATTAAAATCTACAACCTGCTCATTTGACCCTTTAGTGATACTAGTGAACTCATTTACAAAAAAGCTAGGGTCAGTTTTGTCACCATACTGCTCCTTAAAAATTCTTTTAATATCATCCCATGATGAGATACTCTGGTCAGGCAAATTCTTGTACCATTCTCTAGCTTCATCAACAAGGGATTGCATAAATGACTTCATAAAAACATCCTCATGTTCAACTTCAAAGTTGTCCATGACATTTTGAAAAGCTTTTAAATGATCCTCCCCTAACACAGTATTATTTCCTGAAAACCTTGGCACTTGCAGCCTCACATGTTTGTCAATAGGGTTAGGATAACCAGGAATGCCATCAAACACAAGCTGTCTAAATCTGTCTAGCCGCATCAGTTGTCTACCAAACTAATTAGCATTAACATTTCTATTAGCATTCTGATGTCTTGCATTATTTAATGGTATCCTAGCATTGTTTGCATTATGCTTAGTGTCATTCTGCTGATACTGGACCTCATTTCTACACTGCTTCCTTAGGGTATCTGCATTATCTAGAGTGGGAACTACATCCTACTGAGCAGTCCTTAAAGCTTGTACCTTCTGCCTCATATCATCTCTAATTTTTACTGCTCGCAGATATTCAAATTCTGCCCTGAGATTCTTAATCTCTTCAGCTAATTACTCATCTCTAGGCATGGAGGTAGATGGTCTCATACCATTCTGGTCATCATCTTCATCATCCCTTGGGGATTCAACTTCTTCAAATCTTTCACTGGGATCTAGGAAAGGGCGTTCTTGAAACACTTCTGACCTTATTCTTAGAGCACCACCCTATTGTTTCTCATATACATTTTGGATTTCAGCTTCTATATTTGAAAAATAAGGCTCTGTCCTCTCTGAAGATCCTGGATTGTCCTGAGCATTATCATTATTTCTAGGTGAACCTTCAATACTGGCTGAGATGGTTCCCTTTTTCCTATACATCATTTTTCTTTTTATGGGTAACTCTTCAAATAAAGGATTACGTAGGGATCTTCTCCCTTGCATGCAAATTTTACTTTACGGGCTGGGAGATTTTTCAAAGTCGCCACCTATAACTAGGAATTGTTTTCTTTGTTTAATCAGGGCTCTTTCACTTATTCCCCAGCGGAGTCACCAATTTCTGTTGGTTTTTTCCCAGACTGGATGCTTGTTCCCAGTATCCCTACAAGGTAGCCATCATTGATCAATAGGATATCCGAGCCAAGGGCCAACAGTGTAGGAGATAGACTCTATAGATATCTCCTCTTCTTCAGGCTCTGCAAAACCTAGGGGGTATTCCCTATTCAACATCCATAAAATATATCTGTGGATGGTGGGATGCTGATATAAAGCAGATGAATCCTCCTTTATGTAGACCAAAACTGTAAGATAAGTGCAAAGGGGCTAGCTTTGGGCCTACGTTCAGTTGTGAGATAGAAGATTCTAATGCTAAAACTAATTCTAAGGTCCTAATGGTTTGGTTTTGAAGTTTAGGTTGATTTGGTATTTGGATGCAAAACTAGGACCTGAGGTGTAACCTCAATGCGAGACTAGATTGGTGCCTATCCAATGCTTGGAGTCAACAGACATACACATGTGAATGGTCACCATGAACATATATCAGAGACTGAGTATCAAGGGGATTTTATGATATCTGCCTTACAGATACCTCCCAAAATAGAGTATTCAGTTATCTCTACTTACAATATCCTTACTGCACTATGTTCTTCCCAACCCTTAACCTAAAACACTTTAATCTACCCCTTGAGCAGAATCAAAAGATCAAGTTTTCAATATAGCACAACCATATCCTAGAATCCCAGACACCCCTTAGATGTTTAGATTCAGAAGAAGAGCATATTTAATTTGGAGACAGAATAATAGAATACATGCAAATAAAGCATTGTTCATATAAAATCAATCATGAAACCAGTAAATTCATGCATGAAACATACAACATGAGACTTATAAACTCACAAGACATCCAAAAATGGTCACCAATAGAGTTGTATCTTATTGCAGCACCCAAACTTGTCCAGTTTTCAACAACAACAATGAAAAACATAGCATGGCTGTTATAGCACAAGCATGTACCTTCAGCAATCAATCACAAAGTCTTCTCAAAATTTCGTAATTCTACCAAATGCAGAGCACCGTGAGAATGGTACTCAAAACAATTAATACACAGGCTGAAAGAAAGCTGGGAGTGGTTGAGCTTGAGCCCCACGCCGCCACCTGAGAATTTTCTTTTGCAATCAGGTAGCTACCTAGTCAACCAGGCCATACCTCTGCAATTCCTATGCCATTAATGTCATGCCAAACCTGCGACCATTAGAAAATGCAATAGATTGTGCCTCTGAAACCTTCCTGCCAAAATACATCACCCTGATATTTCAAATTATGCAGGAACCATTTATCCCACATGCACCCCGCGGAGACCCTTTTAGCACCTTATATGCCTAGTCGTGATCTTATATAATGTTAGAAATTTTGCTCCCGATGGCACCAGCATAAAACCTTATCCTCACACCCCATCGGCCAGACCCTCCACATCTTCGAACCTCATACATGTCTGCCTGACACAGAAAGTCAGCCCGATGCTCAACCTCATCAACCAAACATAAGGCATCGGAAGAGGACGGCCCAGCTTCATCGACGTCCAAAGTTATGCCGACGACACCATTGGATCGGGGAGACTAACTCCATCGGCCAAACACAAGCCTATCTCTCCAATCCCACAACTCTCACTGACAGTAATAGCCTTCGGCAAGACACAAATCGTCGGAGGGCCAAAAAAATGCTGCACCGATAACACTAGTCAACCCGATGAAAGCCTCAAGCCACATTCCATCGGCCAGACCAGCCTCATCAGAATGACGTCAACCTCGACTGCCGATAGATAAAGTCTTGGCGATGTAATGAACACACCACTGCTACCAACATGATCGCTAAGACAAGGGATATTCATGCTGATGGACCTAGAAATTTCAGGGTTTAAATGAAAAACCTGCAAACATCTAAGCTCAAACCCTAGACATAAATGATTACTAATAGGGTGTTTCAATCTTTCTAATTCATCTTAGTCACCATCTACTCTGAAACCAAATTATCTGAACTACCACTATCAATTACAACTTTACAACATTTACCTCCTAATTTACAACTAGTTATGAACAAAATTTTCCTCTACGATGGTTCCTCATTTGTCTCTGTTTGAAATAGTGCTCTCCTCATGACAAGTGATTCTCCTTTATCTGGTTTACCAACTGAACTAGGTGATCCAATAGGTTCTACTTCGACATAGGCTGCTCTTCCACTGTTCTCTGTCCTCTTGCTTGTACTCCCTTGATTACATTCAAATGCTCTATGTCCTTCACCACCACACTTAAAATAGGTTCCTCTAAATGTTCTCCTATCAGGTCCTCTTCCTTCTCTCATGTGTCCTTCACTCTGGTATGAATTAGGGTTTCCTCTGCGATAGTAAGTTCTCTCATCTCTTCGGTATGCATTATTATCTATGTCCTCCTTCTTGAATGTGCTCTCTTGTATGCTATGCTCTACATATGATCTCTCTCCTCCGAAAAATGTTCTACCTATCTAAAATTTACCTCCTCTGCCTCTCTGTCTTTGATCATGCCTCTTGTTCAACTTTTCTTCAACTTTCAGGGTAAATTGATATGCTTCTTCCAATGTTGTCATCCTCACCAAACTCAGTTCTTCTTTAATGTTCAATCTTAGTCCATTGATGTATCTAGCCACTTTCTCCTTGTTTGCTTCACTATGTTATATCCTTATGATCATCTTATGAAATTCTTCAGTGTACTCCATCACAAATTTATCTTTTTGTCTCAAGTTTTGCAATCTTTTCAACAGTTCCAACTCATAGTCAACAAGTATAAATTGATTCTTCAATTTTGTCACCATTCTATCCCACTTTGTAATATTCTCTTTTCCTCTTCTATTTCTATCCAACTAAACTTCTTTCCACCATATAGTAGCATTTCCCTTCAGCTTTGTCTATGCAAATTTCACCTTCTCTGGATCTTCAATTTTTGTGTACTCAAAGTATTCTTCTAGGTCATTTATCCAGTCAATCAACTCTTTAGGATTCAAATTGCCAGTATAGTTCAGTACATCCACTCTAGGTATTTTTCCAATCTTTGAAATAGCTTGCAACATCTTCACTTGATCTGATTCTTCTTCTTCATCTCCTAGGGTTACTTCATTTTGATTAGCGGATTGGAATTATTTATCATCATCACTTTCAACATTAGGTCGAGGTGTCAATCCTCTTCTTCGATCTTCTTCAATAGAATCCAAGCAAACTCACATTGTTTTCCTCTTCATCATCTCATCCATTCTTCCAGCCATAGTACCAATAGCAGGTATTTTGCTCAGTGGCATCTCTTCCTTAGATCAAGTGTAACTACCTCAAGTCCGGTGATCGGGCTACAAGGTGACAACTACCTCACAATTGATGATCGGTTGACAACACAAGTAGTCTACCTCAGATTTGACAATCTATTCACAGCAAAATATTATAGAATTCCTTGACCAACTTCACTCAATTCACTCCCAAAAGATTCAAACTTTGCTCTGATACCACTTGGTGTAGTCACGGTTAGGAGGGTCCACAAAGTGAATAGTCCAGACCGTGCAGCAAGAGTAAACACAATGGAAACAACTCAAAGATAGAATGAAAATGCAAATTTAGTCATTCAATATATTATCATTGAATCAAAATACAAACTGGCTGGCAACATGTGGGTTTACAATTAGGGCTCACAGGCCTGATTCCTTAATTACAAAATATGCACAAGATATATCTTTGAAGTGCCTTCTCAAAGAATTCAAACTATCTCAAACTATCTCTATGTGATTCACTACTTTCCTAGGCATCTATTACATGATTATATATCATCTCCAGAACACAAGACTCCTCCGTATTGACCAAGGATGATTACAAACTGATGCAGAGTCACATAGAAAAAGCTTATAAACAGGATGAAAAACCCATTAAACCCACTAAATAGCTAAAATCCTAACATACAGCATGTACGTCTAAAACCTGTCAGCAGCATCATATTTGGCAAACTCAATTATCCTCTTGACAATCACTATTCACCTTACCACCTAACTCTATCTGCAACATCATGATATTCAGCTTCTATCAACAGCATCATGATATTCAGCTTCAGCAGGATATAAATTATCGGGTTACATTGACACATCCTGATGACGATACTCAACTTTATACACACGACGAATATTCCACCGAATATTCCTTCCGTCAGTGAACACTTCGCACCGATCAACCCAATATCCTGTGCCTATACCAAATACTTGTCGTCGGCAGGATAAACCTTTTATCAGGTGATATTTGCGAATGTCCTGATGACGATGACGTCACATGCACCTGATATCGATGTCACCCGGATGTAAGACTCACTTACATACTCCGCAACATGATATGAATTATCGGGTTATATTCTAATATCCTGATGATGATCTATGTGATCCTCGGCTACCCGATACTCAAACAAAAGATGATCCTCCTCCTTTCTTTAGCAAAGGTGACTTTGACTCACCGTTGACCCGTTTACTTGTACCTTCGCCTACATGCATGCTCCAACATACAACAGCGATATACGGATGATGGATACACACAAAATGATGATCCTGACGATGATATGCACAGGAAATATACATCCAACCTATATCATCCTGATGCACTCAAAACATGCATTTTCCCTAAGTTTCAAGACCCAATCTAGATAACGACATGTGCATAGATGCAAGTGTGATTTACACCGTCTGTAGTGTCGCATGTAGATGCTGTATATCCGTCAAATGCATAAAATTCCCAAATCTTCACAACTTCACAAAGAAAACATGATGATCGGGTCGGATCATCACCTAAGCGATTCACACTTAGAAATTTATCCTCCTAACCCTAGCACATGAGGATGCTAGGATAACTCACAGCATGCTACAAATTGATCCCACAAACATGAAATGCATAAACAGAAAAATAAAGAAGCAAACTAGACTAATGTACATGTCCTTTCCACCGATTCAGAGAATCAACCGGTGGAAGGATTGAATGAATCCATTCACCTGTAACCAAAAAGAATCAATATATAGATAGCTTGTGAACCCAACAAATGAAATCAATGGGATCCTCTTATTTTCAATAACAGAGATGCATACAAGTTTCACAGTCTCACTGTATCACAAATGTCTCTAATTCTGCAATGCTAAAACCTTACCAAACTATCAATTCTCCACTGTCTAGTCTACTCTGTCTACAACCCTCTGTCTAAAACCAACTGATCTAGGGCATAAATAGTAATCCTTCGCAAGTACTACCAACTTGATTCCCAGCGGCTGGGGGCTTCCAAGTGGCTAGGAGGAGACAGCTAAAACAGCTGGCATAACAAACTCCTAACTACCTGCACATTCTCCTAGGTTGATCTAATACATACGCATTGGTCCAATGGACCTTATTACATCATGAAGTCAAACATACTAAAAATAGACTTATGTCCTGACATGCTAAAAATAGACTAATGTTCTGTTTTGTAGGGGTGCTCCTGCACCATACTCCCCAGAAGAAGAAATCTCAAGTCCACTTGAGATGAGAGTATGTAGATCTGCACCATGTTTCTGGATCTACTCTTCAGTCATCCATACTACTTCTGAATTAGGTTTTCCCTGCTAAGACACTAAATACTCCAATATTGTTTGTTCTGGGTCTTCTTGATCACTCATGTGTCCAAAACCTTCTGCAACTGTGGTGAATCATGCTTTGGAATGTCATCAGCTGCTGTATCCTGTAGGAGTTCTTGTTCTTCATCTGGAGTATGCTTGTATGGAGTTAAATCACATACATGGAATATAGGTGATAAACCAAGATCTGGAGGGAGTTGTATCTCATAAGCATTCTATCCATGCTTGCTCAAAATCTGACATGGTCCAATCTTCCTCTGCATGAGTTTAGTATATTTACCTTTAGGAATTCTTTCCTTCTTCAAATGAACCCATACTAAATCTCCAACATCAAACTAGACATCCTTCTTCTTTTTATCAGCATATTCTTTATACTTCAAGGTCGTTTGCTGTAGTTGGGTCTTTACTTGATCATGAACCTCTTTTATAGCTTCTGTAAAAGCTTCTCCTTCTGCACTAACAGGGTCTTCTGTAGGTAGATCTCTCAATTCCAAAATTCCTCTTGGATGCATACCATACACTATCTGAAAAGGTGATTTCCCTATACTCCTATTGACAATATCATTATAGGAAAATTCAGCCTGAGATAGGCTATTATCCCATTTTTCTCCATGCTGTTTTGTCAAACATCTGAGCAAATTCCCTAAGGAATGATTAACTACTTCAATCTGTCCATCCGTTTGAGGATGATATGCAGATGAAAAAGACAAATTTGTTCCAAGTTTCTTCCAAAGAGTTCTCCAAAAGTGACCAATAAACTTCACATCCCTATCTGACACTATGCTCAATGGCAATCCATGTATTCTGACAATTTCCTTGAAAAAGAAATCTGCAATGTATGAAGCATCAACAGTGGTTTTGCATGGCAAGAAATGTGCCATTTTGCTGAATCTGTCCACTACAACAAAAACACTATCAAATCCTTTCCTTGTCCTTGGTAAACCCAAGACAAAATCCATACTTATGCTTTCCGATGGTCTGGAAGGAATGGGTAAAGGTTGATATAGACTTGCATTAGTTGATCTGCCTTTTGCTTTCTGACATATCACACATGTCTCTACAAACTTTCTGTAATCTGATTGTAACTTAGGCCAAAAATAATGTCTTCAAACAAGATCAAGAGTCTTATCCAAACCAAAATGACCTGCCATAGCTCCACAATGTTTCTCTTTGATGATGTTCAACTTCATAGAACACCTTGGAATACACAACTGTCCACCTTTGAATAGTAATCCATCCTGGATCAGAAATTCAGAGAATTCAACATGATATTTTTCTCCAAAAGAAGTACATACCTGATATATCTCTCCAAAATCTTCATTAGCATCATACATGGTCTTCAATGAATCAATGCCAACACTCTCCAACTAAATCTGGTTGACTGTTAGAACTCTCCTGCTTAAGGCATCTGCTACCTTATTCTTGACTCCTTTCTTATGCTTCAATGTAAAAGTAAAAGCTTGTAAGGTTTCTACCCATTTCATGTGTCTGTGATTCAGCTTTTCCTGGCTATTTATGAAACTTAGAGCCTGGTTATTTGTGAATACTATGAATTCTTTTGGCATCAAGTAATGCCTCCATTTCTTGAGTGGCTGGACTAAAGCATACATTTCCAAATCATATGATGAATACCTCTTTTTAGCATCATTGAGCTTCTCACTGAAAAATGCAATTGGTCTACCTTCTTGGCTGAGTACTGCTCCAATGGCCATGTGACTGGCATCATATTCCACCTGAAAGATTTTGTTAAAGTCTGGAAGTGCAAGGACTGGCTGTTGTGCCACCGTCTTCTTCAATGTTTCAAAAGAAACATCTGCTTTCTTAATCCAAACAAATCTGCACTTCTGTCCTCCTTTTATAGTATCAAGCATGGGTGCACAAATATGACTAAACCCTCTTATAAACTTTTTGTAGAAGGTTGCTAACCCATGGAAACTTCTGACATCATTCATAGTCCTTGGAGTTGGCCAAGACAATATGGCACTTACCTTCTCCTTATCCATTTGCAGCTTTCCTTGTGAAATGACAAAACCCAAATATGTGATCTCCTCTTGCATGAACAAACACTTGTCCAAATTTATCATCAGCTGCTCTTCATGTAACCTCTTGAGAACCAAATATATATGTCTGAGATGTTCTTCCTTTGTGTTGCTGAAAATCAGAATGTCATCTAGATATACTATGACAAACTTACCCATGAATTCTCTCAAAACCTCATTCATCAACCTCATAAAAGTACTAGGTGCATTAGACAAACCAAAAGGCATAACTTTCCACTCATACAACCCTTCATTGGTTTTGAATGTTGTTTTCCATTCATCTCCTGGCCTAATCCTGATCTGATGATACCCACTCTTCAAATCTATTTTTGTAAAATACTTAGCACCTCCCAAACAGTCAAGTAAATCCTCTATCCTAGGTATTGGAAACCTATACCTGATTGTGATCTTATTAATAGCTCTAAAATTTGTGCAAAGCCTCCAAGGGCCTTCTTTCTTTGGTGCTAGTATAGCTGGTACTGCACATGGACTTAAACTTTTACCAATCAGACCTGTGCCCAACAATTCCTCAATTTGTCTGGCTACTTCTGCATTCTATTCTAGAGTTAGCTTATATGCTGCCTTGTTTGGAAGTGTCAATCCTGGAATTAGATCTATGCAATGGCTGATATCCCTTACAGGTGGTAGGGATCTTGGCATTCCATCAGAGATGATACCTTTATACTTATCCAATAGCTCTTAGATAGTTGGGTCTATGAACCTCTGCTTCTTCTCTTTCTTGACTTCTTGCTGCTATTCTTTATTCACTGTCATACATGGAATTAGGGCATATGCAACTGCACCTTCTGTTGCTACTTCTTTCATGAACTGTTTCCCTTCCATCAGCATTACCTTCACCTCTTTTCCTTTGGATTTCTCCTCCTCTGTTAATGGTAGTAACTCTATCACCTTACCATCCTTGGTGATTGTATAGGTGTTTCTAACACCATCATGGTGTGCCTTCAAGTCATACTGCCATGGTCTACCAAACAAAAGATTGCAAGCATCCATCTTGGTAATGTCAAACAACAACCTGTCTTTATATGCTCCAATATGAAATTCTACCCAAGCCTGTTCTTCTACAACTGTTTGCTGACCTTAGGTAAGCCATGAGACCTTATATGGGGATGGGTGAGGCAATCTCCTAAGCTTAAGCTTTGTCACCATTTCATCAGATACAAAATTTTTAGTAGAACCAAAATCAATTAAAACTTTACATGCCTTACCTCCTGCTTTGCAAATGGTTCTGAAAAGAGACTTTCTTTGAGGGGGTTCTTTGTCAGGTACCTTCATGGTAGTCATTGTTCTTCTCATCATCAGAGATTCTCCACTCTCTGGATATCCATAATTATTAGGAGAATTCACACTCTGAAAAGCATTAGAGCCTGTTGTACTTTGACTATCAGGTTCTTGGATCAGATTTGTTCTCCTTTCTCCTGTTGAGCTTGTGGCCTTTTCTGGACATCTGCTGGCTATATGGCCTTCTTTGTTATAGTTATGACATCTGATAGATCCTCTGCCCTGGGATCTTCCTCTGAAAGGTCTTCTGCCTCTGAAGTTTCCTTGCTGGTTGTAACTTTCTCTCTGGTTTTGACTGTTATTTCCCTTGCTATTGTCATGACTGGATTCTCCTTGATATCCATGTCCATGTCCTCTACCTCTGAAAGGACCTCTTCCACCTCTTTGTTGTTTTCCTCTTCCTCTATTGTTATGTTCTTGTCTTCTCTTTAACTTCTCTTCCACTTTCAATGCCAACTGAAAACATTTCTGAACTGTATCTAGATTATGCAAATTCAAATCTTCCTGAATGTTGAACCTCAATCCATTAAGGTATCTGGCTACCTTTTCTTCCTCACTTTCTTTTACCTTTGTCTTCACACAAAGTTTCATGAATTCCTCTGTATATGAGCTGACATCTATCTCCTTCTACTTCAGGTTTTGCTTCCTCTTGTGTAATTGGATATTGTAATCCAAGGGAACATAGGCTTCCTTTACTAATGCCATCATCTTCTTCCATGTAGTGACTCTACGCTTTCCTTCCTGTACTCTGTCATCTTGGACAAAATTCCACCATGTCAATGCAGCTTCTTTCATTTTTGATTGGGCTATCTTCACTCTCTGATGTTCTAGTATCTCCTCTGTTTCAAAGAAATTGTTCAAGGAGTCTATCCACTCCATCACTGAATCAGGTTCCATCTTTCCTGTAAACATTGGCAAATCCAATTTCACATCCATGGTTCTCCTCTCCATGGCTTTGAGGGCATTCAACAGTGGCCTTTGGTCTGTAGGAACGACCTCCTCGTTCCACCTAGGGATCTCTTCTTCTTCCCTATCTTCTTCTCTACTAGAACCTACTCTGTCCCTTAACTTCTCTAATTCATCCTTTAATTCCTGATTCTGAGCCTTCACGGCCTTGCTCTTAGCAATCTGCTTCTTTACCAAAACTGCCAACTCAGCGTTGGTCATCCTTGCCAGAATCTCTGATGTTCCTTCTTCATCTGACATCTTGCTATCTTCTTATCTTTTCCAGAAGATCCTTCCTTTGCTCTGATACCACTATGATGCAGAGTCACACAGCAAAAGCTTATAAACAAGATGAAAAACCCATTAAACCCACTAAATAGCTAAAATCCTGACATACAGCATGTACGTCTAAAACCTGTCAGCAGCATCATATTCAGTGAACTCAATTATCCTCCTGATGATCACTATTCACCTTACCGCCTAACTCTATCTGTAGCATCATGATATTCGGCTTCTATCGACAGCATCACGATATTCGGCTTCAGCAGGATATAAATTATCGGGTTACATTGACACATCCTGATGATGATACTCAACTTTATACACACGACGAATATTCCACCGAATATTCCTTCCGTCAGCGAACACTTTGCACCGATCAACCTGATATCCTGCACCTATGCCAAATACTTGTCGTCAACAGGATAAACCTTTTATCTGGTGATATTTGCAAATGTCCTGATGATGATGACGTCACATGCACCTAATGTCGATGTCACTTGGATGTAAGACTCACTTACATACTCTGCAGCATGATATGAATTGTTGGGTTATATTCTAATATCCTGATGATGATCTATGTGATCCTCGACTACCTGATACTCAAACAAAAGATGATCCTCCTCCTTTCTTTAGCAAAGGTGACTTTGACTCACCGTTGACCCGTTTACTTGTACCTTTGCCTGCATGCATGCTCCAGCATACAACAGCGATATACGGATGATGGATACACACAAAATGATGATCCTGACGACGATATGCACAGGAAATATACATCCAACCTATATCATCCTGATGCACTCAAAACATGCATTTTCCCTAAGTTTCAAGACCCAATTCGGATAACGACATGTGCACAGATGTAGGTGCGATTTACACCGTCTGTAGTGTCGCATGCAGATGTTGTATATCTCTCGAATGCATAAAATTCCCAAATCTTCACAACTTCACAAAGAAAACATGACGATCGGGTCGGATCATCGCCTGAGCGATTCACACTTAGAAATTTATCCTCCTAACCCTAGCACATGAGGATGCTAGGATAACTCACAACATGCTACAAACTGATCCCACAAACATGAAATGCATAAACAGAAAAATAAAGAAGCAAACTAGACTAATGTACATGTCCTTTCCACCGATTCAGAGAATCAACCGGTGGAAGGATTGAATGAATTCATTCACTTGTAACCAAAAAGAATCAATATATAGATAGCTTGTGAACCCGACAAATGAAATCAATGGGATCCTCTTATTTTCAATAACAGAGATGCATACAAGTTTCACAATCTCACTGTATCACAAATGTCTCTGATTCTGCAATGCTAAAACCTTACCAAACTATCAATTCTCCACTATCTAGTCTACTCTGTCTACAACCCTCTGTCTAAAACCAACTGATCTAGGACATAAATAGTAATCCTTCGCAAGTACTACCAACTCGATTCCCAGCGGCTGGGAGGAGACAGCTAAAATAGCTGGCATAACAAACTCCTAGCTACCTACACATTCTCCTAGGTTGATCTAATACATACGCATTGGTCTAATGGACCTTATTACATCATGAAGTCAAACATACTAAAAATAGACTTATGTCCTGACATGCTAAAAATAGACTTATGTTATGTTTTGTAGGGGTGCTCCTACACCACAAACTCTTATGAAAGAGATGTAATGTGTGTACACGGATAGGTCAGACCTAATCATGTAGAACTCCTCCGCAAATGAATGGAATAGCATGTAGATATCAGGGAAGGTCAGCCATGGTCCAAACAACATTGAATGATGTGTCATTTAGCTCCGTAAGTCATGAAAGTACTCTGCAAGTCTTCTCCTTTAGCTGATTATCTGAGACTATCAAGATGCTCTATTTTGAGAAAATAGTCGATCTTCTGATAGCTATATCTTTCTGGTACCTGATCCAAATGATATGAAATTTGGATATGATGTGCATGAATATATCTAGATGCTAAGTCTAGCTCTGCAAGGTCTAAAATGAAATTGCAGTAGAATGTAGACCAAAATATAGAAATTGCTACTAATTAAACTGACTGAACTAAACTAGAAAATGAAAAGAAAACAAATTGAAATGTAAATGTTTTTGGTTTATGCAAGATTGCTCTTGAACCAAGGATGCTCCTGCATCAAGATACACCAATCTGTATTTACTTCATTAGAGTTTACAATAAAACAATATGAATCTCCTCTTAGGTCTTCGATCCAGCAGTGCATGTAATACTCATCCATAGTCATAATACAATGCCCTCTTTAAAAGAGTGTTGCCTTCTAGGACAAAAAACCCTAACATAACCTCTACTGTCAGATCTACGACCTAATGATGAACGATCTAGATTGACTATGAAATTACAATATTTTCCAAGGTAATTTTATAAAACCCCTAGACCCCCCGGTGACAATAGTGGGAAGGAAAGCCCCCCACACCCCCTTCAAGTACAAGGATCCAAAGTGCAACTAAAATAAGATTGATACTTGGTGATTACTTCATCCCTTATGAATGATTTATGAACAATATTAGGAGTAATTAAATACATAGGATTTACTATTGAAAGCAAGGCAGATAACTGAGAGGGGGGTGAATCAGTTATCTCAAATTTTCCTTAATTTGTTATCTCAATATTCAATGTTATATCAAAACATGAAAGCATATATAATCATAAGAATAGAAATAAAATCAACACACATAACACAAGGATTTTTATGTGGAAACCCTGTTAAGGGAAAAACCATGGGGTGACTAACCCAAGATTGTATTCTCTGTTAAAAGAATAAAGGAGTACAAAATGGCACTTGCTAATTAGGGCTCACTACCTGAGCACACTATTCACAAGAGGCACACTACCTACAAGAACTTACAGAAGATAATCAAGTGTTTGAACTCATGAGAAGCATCTACAAATGCAAGAGTTTAGTTCCAATTAGGCACAATATACTGATCTGACGCACTTCATCCTTTCCCTGTTCTATGTTGTTATTCAGTCATATACCGGACTTGAATTGTTGTTCTCACACTTATCCCTGCTTTTCTTCGCACCTTCTTACTTTTTTATCTTCAACACACACTTACATGCTAGAATCCATCTGGTATATATATATATATCTACATCAAGGATTTCATCAACTTTCTAGTCGGCAATAGGAACACTCAAGATATTTGGAAGTTATTGATCTGTCGGTTGAATCCATGCTTGATTTGTGATGCGTATCAAAAGATTAAGCATACAAGTCATTAATCATGTCGGCCAACAATGTATAATCCCACAAATTGTTTGATCAACACCTTTTACTCATCCAGATTGAAGTCTTATACTCTGTCGGTTAGTTCTTCCTCTGTCTGCTCTACCTGACTGGAACCCAACACTAAGATGCTCATATCTTTTTCTTGATTTATCACCAGAGGCTAAATCTCTAGAGTATAGTAGTCATGATACCCCTCTTGACTTGTCCAAGTCCACAACTGACTAAGTTACACCATCTGAGAGATCCAGACCTAATTGTTAGACGTAGTTACATACTCTGTTCTTGTTCACTGGACCAAAACATTCTTCAATCTGACTTCTGGTGAAGGCATATTATATACTGCAGATGTGTGGGATAGACTTTGTTACCATCAATGACAACACTTATGAAGCCACATAGTGTCTCTTTCCAATATTTACAAGGTTGATGGCACCTTAATCCTAACAAAAATTACCAAGTCTCTTTATGGCACTCTATAGATCCCTAGTTTAGGAAGCTATCATTTGTAAGTAAATGAGTGATTTGAGTGTCCAAGTGATCTTTAGAAAGGATTGAATATGGTTCATGGATCGATGGTGCTAGCTAAGGATTTCATTGTGGAACTTTATTTTGTCTTGATGTTAATACTCTTACTAGATGTGCTGACATCAAAAATTGTATGGACTCAACTATTCAACCCTTTCACCTATCATGAAAGTTAAAGTAGAATCACACTAGTTTAATCATGAAGGGACCTTCTAAATACATGGCTAGTTTAGGTACAAAAGGGTAGTTAAGTAAATGCTAAGCTAAACTAACTTGTGTGTGTGGATGTGTAACAACCTTCCATCTATGTTGTTTTTTTTAATCAATTAACCTAGTTTATGTTTCAACTTTATTTGAAAATAGTCACAAAATGGAACTACTTCATATACAAATTATAAGAGTGATAAAGACAATTAATATATTTCATAATTTAATTATTTTGTTGTAAAAGTTATTAATTCAACAATCATGAATAAATAATAAAAAATAGAACAACAATAAAGTATTAAACTAATTTCAAATGGTTGATGTTGATTGAATCTACACTAAGCAGATAAAGAAAAACTAACTAAATGGAATACAAAACATCTAAACTAAAGTTAGTAAAGTACAACATTATAAAGTATAACATCGTATACATACAAAAAATTCATTAAGACTGGTGATTTAAAATAAATATTTTATTTAGAATCAAAGATAGGTTACAAAGTGTGATCAAGCATTTGCATTCGGAGTTGAGAAGAGAAGAAATCTTTCAAAGTACTTGGCGAATTTAAGAAGAACTAGGGTAAAGGTGAAACCCTAGTGAGTGAACTCAAAGGTATTTATCACAACTTCTATTTGTTAAAACCCTAGTTTCATCCCGAAGGAACATTAGGAAATTGGGAGATGGTGGGAACGAGCAGAGGAGAGAGGGCAGTCGGAGAAGATTGGGCAAAAGAAGTGGAGAGAACCTTCCCAATGGAACAAATCAGGAATCGAGTGGCAAGTGAGGAATGGTGTGATGGGAAATGGCAAGAACAAAATGGAATACTAACATGGTAGAAGGATTGGAATTGGAGGCTGAGGTATGAGAGAAATCAAGGGTTTTACCCTAGAATTCGTAGATATCCAAATTGCATTAAGGGGAAAGGAAACAGGCTTTGAACAAATAGCAAATGGAAAACAAAGAGGAGCATAGTACAATTAAGAGTAATGCCTTTAGCTACATCAGGAGCAAACGTTGTACCAATGGGTAGAGATAAAAAAGTTGGAAACTTCACTCCAAAAGGAAGGGTAGACATGCAAAGTAGGTAACAAGGAGGCTTGGAGAAGCAATCGAACCGAGGGAAGAAATGGACCATTCAGAGGATCACACACCAAATCAATGGTTATTGGAGATAAAATAATGCACCCAATAACACAAAATCTAGAAAGGTGTGGACTTTTGATTAAATGGTTTGGAAGAAATTTGAATTAGAAGTTCCTAATAAATTGGTGGACAAATCATTGGGGGGAAGAGTTACAATTTAATTCACTAGCAAATGGGTTCTTTTCTGTAATATGCCCTACACGAAAAATCAAATAAGAAATTCAAAATGGAACCTGGATAATGGATGATTTTGGATTTTATATAATAAATTGGGAACCAAACTTTGATCCATTCAAGCATAGCATAGATAAAATTCAAGATTGGCTAAAACTTCTAAATCTACCGATTGAATTTTGTGAACTCGAAGCAATAAAGGAAATAGGAAATCAATTGGGAACCTTCATCTGCGCAAAAGAAAGAGAAAATCCTAATGGAGGTGAGACCTATGTGAGGATATGCGTGGAAAACAAACCAAATAGCACTCACTAGAAAGAGCTCAAGATAATAACGGAACAAGGCATTTGGAACCAAAGCTTGGTATATGATCCAAACCTAGAAGGGCAAAAAATAAGGGTTTTGGGCTATAGAGGTCAGATAAAAAAGAAAGAATTGGATAGGCCTGAGGTGGAAAGGACTACTACTAAAAAGGTAAATCAAGATAGAGCGGAGATAGCTAAAAGAAGAGAGATTCCAACTCAACTGGACATAGATCCCCAAGAGAACGAAGCCAAGGATAAAAAAAGTGATGGAGATGTAGAACAACAAAGAGAAGAAGAGGCAGTTCATAAGGAAGATATAGATGAAAAACTAGTGAAGGTAATCACTTTGTTAGGTAACACTTTTAAGGAAGAAGATATTAATTCCATAATAAAAGTAGGAAGTGAGCTTGTGCAGATGGCAAGGGAAGCTAAGGAAGGGATGGAGGTAGAAAACTTTGAAATAGAAAGCCAAGAAGAGGAATGGGTTGCAGAGCAGGGGCAGGGGCAAGGGAAAGAAGAAAATGAATGGGAAGTGGGAGAAGGCTTCCTCTCCACTAAAGATATGTAGAATGTGGCATCGTTCCAAGAGGAGGGGGAAATTTTAGGCATATCACAGAGTGAAGCACTCAAGAAATCTCTGAAGTGTGGAGACAGCAAAAAAAAGAGGAAGGATCCCTAATCAAAAGAAAAGGAAGTTGGATGGGAAGCAATAGGAAAAAAATATATTAATGAAATGCTAAAACCAGGGAAGGGGGAAACCCCTTTTGAGGGATAATGAGGATAATCTCTTGGAATGTTAGGGGCTTAAACGCCCCTAACAAAAGGCGCCTGGTTAGACATCAACTGGAGGTGTCACAGGGAAATATTTTTTTAATCTAGGAATCCAAACTACAAGAGGAGGAAGTAGAGAAACTTAGATCAAATCTAAGGATGTGGAAAATGGAGGCAGTCAATGCAGTAGGAGCTTCAGGAGGATTATTGATGATTTGGAAACAACAAAGAATGTTGCTAGAAAAAATAGATTCAAGCAAACATTGGATGGCTTGTAAGGTGAGAAGTGTTTCATCTGATCTAATTTTTTTTCTTTTTAATATTTATGGTCCTTATTCATGCATACAAAAAAGAGAATTATGGAGGGAGATAGAATCCAAGTGCAATAATTTGGCACTAGATTTCTGCATATGGGGGGGGATTTCAATGCAATCTTGAGAACAACAGACAAAAGAGGAGGTATAATTAGGAAACATTAATCACAAACTTTGAAGCATTCCTAGAAAGAAATTCCCTCATAGAGATACACATGGGAAATGGCCTTTACACATGGGCAAATAGAAGAACTGGTTTTTACAACATAGCAAAGAAATTAGATAAATTTCTTTTCAAAGGAGATCTCGGTTCCTTTCCACTCACCTTTGAAAGCAGTATTCTGCCAATATCAGGCTCAGATCACTTCCCAATCCAATTTGAAATCAAAGGGGAAAGAAAGCCAATCTGATGTCCCTTCAAATTTGAAAAAATGTGTTTCAGAGATGAGAGTTTAATGGTCCTAATTCAAAAGAGGTGGGATGAAGTGCAAATAGAAGGATCAAATATGTTTATCATAACAACAAAACTGAAAATAGTAAAGCAACAATTGAAAATTTGGAACAAGAACAGCTTCAAGAATATCTTTGAGGACAAAATAAATATTGAAGAACAACTGGAGAAACTAAACAAGGAAATATTAGTGGAAGGGTTGGATGACACAAAATATTAGATGGAAAAAGAGTTGTTAAATAGACAAGAGGATATTTTAGCAAATGAGAAAATATACTGGAGACAGAAGTCTCAAGAGTTATGGATTAGAGAAGGGGATCAAAACACAAAATATTTCCATAATGCAACAAAAGCTAGGAGGGAAGCCAACAGAATCTCACATATCAAGATAGCGGATGGTAGAAATTTAGAGAAAATGGAGGAAATTATTGCTGAAACAGTAAACTTTTTTTCAAAATCTACTTAAGAACTAGAATGGATCAAGGAGAATTGAATAGCAACAAATATTGATAAATATTCCAAAATTAGTGTCAAAAGATCAGAATAAGATGCTTTTGGAGAGGTTCACAAAGGATGAAATCAAGAAGCTCTATTCTAGCTTCACCCAGATAAGGCCCCTGGATCAAATGGATTCCAGGCTGTATTCTTCCAAAAATGTTGGGACTTCATAGGAGGTGAAGTAACAAAAGCAATAGAGGATTCAAGGACGGGAAAAGTATTCAAGGAAATAAATAACACATTCATATCCCTTATACCAAAAAAAGAAAAACCAAGTTCCTTGGATGAATTTAGACCAATAGCCCTCTGTAATATACTATACAAAATTATGGCCAAAGATGCAGTAAACAAAATAAAAAAGATTCTCCCAAATATAATTTTAGAAAAACAAATAGGGTTTGTTCTAGGAAGATCAATTCTAGACGAAGTAATAATAGCACAAGATGCCATACATTCTACTCAAATGCTGAGAAAATAGAATATGCTAATAAAACTAGACATTAAAAAAGCATATTACAGGGTAGACTGGAGATTCTTGTTCAAAGTGATGGAAGCATTTGGATTCAACAAGAATTGGCTAGATTGGATATTCAATTGTGTGGCCAGTCCAAGATTCTTAGTTCTAATAAATAGCTTTCTAGAAGGCTTTTTTGGGGCTTCAAGAGGCTTAAGGCAAGGAGATCCACTGTCTCCTTTCTTATTTATTATAATGGGAAAAGCCATATGAAGATCAATTAGCAAAACATTGATGGGAGGGAAGATAAAAGGAATTCAAGTGACCAGGGAGTTGCCTACTATAACACATCAGCAATTTGTTGATGACTCAATGTTGTTTGGGGCTACTCAAATTAGGGAAGCAAAAAAATTCAAGAGAATTTTGGATGACTACTCAATGGCTTTAGGGCAAGAGGTAAATAAGGAGAAATCAGATGTGTTCTTCTTCTTTGTTGGAATTAGACCAAACAACTAAGAGGGGGGGATGAATCAGTTGTCCCACAAAAATCAATATTTTCTACTTTTAATCTTCTTTAACAACTTACAATCAGATAAACACTAAAGCATGAATCAATCACAAGAGCAGAAATAAATTGAGCATACATAACACCAGAATTTTTTACGTGGAAACCTAGTTAAGGGAAAACCACAGTGGGAGTTAACCCACAAGTTTCATACCCTATTAAAAGTACTTAGAAGAAAAGAGAAGGTACATGCCTTCGGGCTCACTGCTCAGAGCTCATTGCTCAAGAGAGGCTCACTACCTATAGAATTTATGTTTGATACAAAAAGAATTAATTGATAAATATCATCTACGTCATGCCTAGTTCAGTTTCATTGAATGCTCACAAAACTTCTGCTCTACCCCAAATACTTCTTCTCTAATTCTTCATCCTACACAGCTCTTCTTCTTTTGTTTCTCCTCTACTCTGCTCTGCCTTTGATCCTTTCTTCAGATTTTATTATTTCGCACAAGGATAATTTTCCACAACTCATCAAGTATTTATACGCTTCATCAACCTTGGAATGAACATCAAGCTCGGCACTACAAACATCTATCTTAATGTGAATCACTAAGCTGTTGGCCAAACATAACTAGGACTCAAATCTTCCTTGATCAACACGCCACACTTCATAGAATTGCTCTTAGATCATCCACAACACGCTTGAATCATCTGGTCAACCAAGATTGGGAAGAACAACAACACCAAGAAGGAAATCTTCATTGACAAGTTCAAACTTCAATGTGGACCTCCAACACAGCAGTCACACAATCTAGGGACTTCCACAAGCACATTGAATTTAACAAAAACATCCGTACTCCTCCAAATCATTAGAATCACTTGCATCTTCCTCTAGAACCTCAAGAACACTATCTTCCATGACTGTCACATTAGAAAGATTGCTTGCGGACCTCTAAACCATGAACCACTTGAATGGATGATACACACTGACTTCCCAAACATGCATCTAGATCCCCAGATCATTTGATATATCTGGAACAATTCAGACCTCTTTCATGTCACTCTGTCTCTTCTAGATACTGTAAAGCCGGTTCTACTCATATGGCCATAGCTTCTTCAAATCTTCATGCGAACCCTTCAAAACTTAACTAGAGCTTCTTCAGACAATCCTTTACTCAGCCATATGGTCCACATGCATTGATCCTCATTAATTTTCTCAATATCCTCAACAATCAAGTCTTCTATATAGGTAGAAAAATAGGATGCAGTTGACACCAATGGCAACAAGGATATGTTAACATCAATGACAACACCGCTTAGGCACATATTTGCAACAATCTCCCCCTTTGTCATTGATGGAAACATATGATGTGAAAAACTAATTTGACCATCAAGACAAGACCTTCTCCCCCTTTCTCTTATTACTTCTGCAATCACTTTCTTCACTGCTCCCCCTTTCATCAACAACTAGTTTTTCACATGAACTTCTCTCCCCCTTTGACATCAATGGAAAAGGGCACATATTTGTAGTCTTTTCTCCTTATTTTTGTTTCAGACCAAACTAAAAAATTACATGCAGACTCTCCCCCTGAGTAGTGCCTCCTTGACATCAATCTGGATCACAAGATGTGACTGTGAATTCCACCGGACTGATGCACTCTAGTGCATCTTAATTCTAATCAAGAGGGGTAATAACCCCTAACTTCTCTCTGAGATACTCAAAAGTATCCTTGGGAAGAGGCTTAGTGAAAATGTCCACAATCTGATCCTTTGAAGACACAAACTCCAACTTGACTCCATTCTCATTTACCTTCTCTCTCAAGAAATGAAACTTGATGGATATATGCTTTGTCTTTGAATGCAACACTGGATTCTTTGAGATACTCATTGCACTTGAATTATCACAGAAGATTGTGACAGGCTCCTCAAACACAATTCTGATGTCCATAGAACTTCAGTACAATTGTTTGTTGCTGCTATATACTCTACCTCTACTATAGATAGGGAAATTGCCTCCTACTTTTTGCTCAGCCAAGAAACCAATCTACTTCCCAAGAAGAATGCACAACCACTAGTGCTTTTTCTGTCATCCACATCTCCTGTCCAATCAACATCTGTATATGCATGAAGAGTGAAGTTATTATCCTTTGGATACCATAAGCCATAATCAATTGTCCCTTTGAGATATCTAAAAATTCTCTTGACTGCTACAACATGGGATTCTCTAGGATCAGCATGAAAGCTAGCAACAAGTCCAACTACATTCATGATATCAAGTCTGGTTTGAGTCAGATAGAGCAGTGCTCCAATCATTGATCTATACCTTTTCTAAATTGCCTTAGGGGAGTCATCATCTTTACTCAACTTACATCTGGTTACCATAGGCATACCTACTGGCTTTGAATCTTCCATTCCAAACTTCTTCAACAATTCTTTCACATACTTAGACTGAGAAAAAAAGATACCTTTATCTGACTAAGTGATTTGCTAACCTAAGAAGAAATTCATCTCACCAAACATGGACATCTCAAATTCACTTTGCATCTGATCAGCAAATGTTTTGTACATGCTCTCATTTCCACCAAAAATGATATCATCAATAAATACCTCAACAATCAAAATATTCTCATGATCAATCTTGAAGTAAAGATTACTGTCAGTATTGCCTTTGTTATATCCTAGCTTTAGCAAATACTTATCTAATCTTGCATAGTAGGCTTGGGGCTTGTTTGAGTCCATATAATGCTTTCCTCAATCTGTAGACCATGTCTTTCTGATCAGACAACTAAAATCCTTCCGGTTGTTCAATGTAAACTTCTTCTTCTAACCCTCTGTTTAGGAATGTTGATTTGACATCCATCTGATAGACCTTGAAATCTTTATAAGTAGCAAATGTAAGAAATAATCTAACTACCTCTATTCTTGCCACTAGAGCAAAAGTTTCTTCAAAATCAATTCCTTCCACTTGAAAATATCCTTTGCATACCAACCTTGCTTTGTTTCTTACAACTTCACCATCTTCATTTAGTTTGTTCCAGAAGACCCATTTAGTTCCAATCACATTTTTGTCATCAGGTCTGGAAACAAGATCCCAAGTGTGATTCTTTTCCATTTGCATTGGTTCTTCCTCCATTGCTTTTACCCAGTTTTCATCATTGTAGGCTTCACTTACTGATTTTGGTTCAATCTTTGAAATCAAACAAATCTCTTCTTGATCTTCAGCAATTCTGCTCCTTGTTTTAACACCTTTATTTCTATCTCCTATGATCTAATTTTTAGGATGATTCATCCTTACATACCTGGGTGTTTTGGGATTTGCTTGAACTTCTATTTCTTGAAATTGTTCCTCAACTTCTGCATTATCCTCTTGAGTCACTAGATTTTTCATATCAATTTGGATCTGAATCTGAGTTTGCACTTACCTTTCTAGACTTGGATTTTCATCTTGGTTAACTGAATCATATCCGCAAGACCTAGAATGTCCTTCTTGTTGATAACTGAGAAGGGGGGGGTGAATCAGTTATCCTAATTATTTCCCTTATTGAACTTTCTTATTAATTGATGCAGCATTGAATCAAACACAAAAACATTACCATGAAATAAGAAACACATGACACAGTATTTTTGACGTGGAAACCCTGTTAAGGGAGAAAACCACGGGGTGATTAACCCAAAATTATTCTCTGTTAGAAGAATAGGAAATTACAAAATGGCACTTGCCAATTAGGGCTCACTGCCCGAGCACACTGCTCACAAGAGGCCCACTGCCTACAAGAAGACACACTGTCTACAAAGTGATAAAAATCACAGTCTTGAACTGATTGGAAGCATCTGCATATGCTGGAGTTCAGTTCCGGTTAGGCTCAGTACACTGATCTGCTGCACTTCATCTTTTCTCTGTTCTTTATTCTGCTATCCTTTCACATACCGGATCTGTCTTGGTACTTCTGCTCTGTTCTGCACTTCTTCGCATATATCTTGACATAGTCACCCCCTTCACAACTAAATCCATCCTCTATATATATCCGCACAAGTAATTTCATCACCTTTCTAGTCGGCATCCGGAACAGTCTAGTTTCTTACAAACTCTATTCTGTCGGCTGAATCCTTGCTCACCAAGCAATGCGGATCAAGCATATACTTGTAGATATCATTAATCATGTCGGCCAAACATGATTCATGCCTTCACAACCTTTATCATCAACAGTAACACATCCGGAAAGTAGTCTGATACTCTGTCAGTCAGTTCTTCCTCTGTTTTCACTGTCTCTCAGGAATCCGGTACTCAACTATTCATATCTTTTTCCTTGTCCATCACCGGAGGCTAAATCCTTGGAATATACCACTCAAGGTAGTCCTCTTGACTTCCCCAAATCTGCACTGCACCAAGACACTTCCTCTGAGAGATCCGGACCAATCTGTCGGACCTTGCCACATGCTCTGTTCTTGTTCACCGGACCACAACAATCTTTATTCTGACTTCCGGTAGAGACACATCATGACTTGCGGATATGTGGGATGACCTTTGTTGCCATCAATGACAACAACCATGAATCCATATAGTGTCTCTTGCCAACAATCTCCCCCTTTGGCATTGATGGCAACACTTAGTGAAAAATGACTAAGTGTTTACACTATGCTCCCCCTTTGCTGATGCTATGTCTTTATATACAATTTCCGGAACTCCCCCTTAATTGGATTCCTCATTTTTCACTGCTCCTCACTCCCCCTTTGACATCAATGGCAAAGGGTAGGGTCCGCACATCAAAATTTTCAAAAATTTTCTATACATAGCCGCATATTTACATACTCACATATACTGAAGAATGTCTGCAAAGGATGTCTGCAATTGGATCATTTCTGTAGCCCAACTTTGCTTCATTCTATCCAAAATTGAAATGTGACCACTCAACAAAAATGCAAAAGCTTCTGCCCGCTTGAGATCTGTCGGATCATTTGTTTGGGCGGTGGTCTGAGCATCACTGATGGCCTCATGCATAGTTTCCAACTTAGGGATTATAATCCTTCTAAGTTCTCCCATCCGGTTAGTGATATTCTTCCTTTCCTTCTCAAGATTCTTTATTTCATTCAAGACTACAATAGTCTGACATTCTTGATTTATTATGGAGGAAGAGAGAGGATCAAAACTTTGAGATAAGCTTTGTAGCTTGTCCTGTTCCTCTTTTATTTTCTTATCAATTGCTGCTGTTGCCTTTGACCAAGATATACAAAATTTGTAAATGTCACCGCCATCCTTAAGAGCATTCTCTAAGCTCTTTATTCCAATACTCACAATCTTCCTATCTTTAGAGATTAATTCTAATACTTCTGAAAATCTTTTATCCAAAAATTCCTTCCGGACCTTTTCTTCAGCAGATTTTTCTAGAGATTCAAAATGTGTACTAACACTGCTGACTAAGGTTTTGAGATTACCGAAAGAGGAGGCTGTGGGATCCTTTTGAAAGGATGGCATGATCTTTTCTAGCACTCCAGATGCTACCTCCATAAGCTCACAGTCTTCCATGTGAGATTTCAGCAGCTTCTCTTTGACTTTCTCATTTGCAAATGAGGCTATTTTCATTGTTTGCACCGGTGACAAAGAGTCAAAATCTAATGGTCCTTTCAGCAGGTCCGGTTCATCAATTTCTATAGTGGCTTTGCTCAAAAATTATTGAACAGTTTGTGCAGTGTCTCTTGCCGGAGACAGATGTTTCTTTTCTTCTGCAGTCTTGGAACTGTCAACCTCTTTATCTTTCACCCCTGCTTCCTTCTCCTGTAATTTCTCTTCTTCTTTGGATCCGGAGACTGTAGGGGAAACCGGAGGAGAGATGTTTGTCTGTTCAGGGCCCACTTCTTCCGGAACAGATGATTCCAAATCCGCAGCTGTTTCTGCACCTAAGTCCTCTACAACAGGAAGATTAAACCTTTTGAAGGCCTTCCGGAGGATCTCTTCTGTCTCTTGGGCCACTTTGTCAGTCTCACCAAGCATGAGTTGATTCATCCTGGCTTTACTTCTGAACTCATCTTTGCAGTCTTTGAAGATTATGTTCATTGTCTTGGGATCAATTTGAGGATATAGCTGAATAGCTATCTGCTCCCGGATCTCAAGATCTTTTGCATGAGCATTATTCTTTCTTATTTCTAATTCCTTTTCTAGGCTTTTAGGAATAAGAGATATGATCTCAATGAAAGCCTTATTGTATATGTTCAGATATTTGACTGTGGCTTCCTGCAGAATCTTTTGGTCAGCCTCACTGTAGTCATCATAAAATTCAGTCATTGGTTGAAGGTTTCCATCCACCGTGACCGAGTTGATTACACTCTCTAGAGACAGAGTGGGCTTTTCAACAGATACCTCTGCCATTTCATCCTTGTCTTGGCCTGTGGAGGGTTTACCGGATCCTTTCTTCTTCTGCTTCTTTATTTCTTTTACTCCCTCATCTGACTCTGTTTCCTCTTCATCCTTTTGTCTTTCATAAGCCCTTGTGGCTTTTGTCTTGGATCTTTTACCGGATGCCTGGACTTCCGGTTTTGAACTTTTGGTTGTGGGAGGTGCAGATCTTTTTGATGATCTGGTCCGGGTGGGAGTTTCAACCGGAACACTTTCTTTACTTTTCTCTTCTTCCTCAGCCTTTCTCCTCTTTTCCCGGCTGGCATCTAGTGCCTCTTTTGAGATGCCTAGGCCTTGAGCAATATGCTCAACTTCTTTTCTTACCTTCCTCTTTATCTCCGGTTCCCTGAGTTCTACATGTATCTTTACACTCAGTTCCTCAAAGGTTCCAAACCTTTCTGCCTTAGGATCTTTGGGCTGGCTTAGCATGTGTTGAACATGCAGCTCTACTATCTGTTCATCCACTTCATACCCCATGGGCATGATCCAAACAGTCCTTGGCTCCACTGCCTCCATTAGACACTGATCTGTTTCTACCATGAAGCATACTGTGTCTTTGTATTTTTCAACAAGGGATTGGGGAATTCTTTCTCTTGCATGCATCATGCTTTGGAAGTTCTTGAAGTATCCCCATAGAGCTATATTTCTTGCTTTAGCATCCCCAAGTCCATGCAAATAGTCTCTGATTTGGATGGCAACCGGTCTGTCATTCTGCCATATCCATCCACTGGATCCGGGAAGCTCATTCATGTAGTAAAAGAAGAGACAAAGGATCAGATTGCCATACTTGAAGGAGTTTTTCTTGTCCTTCTTGATCTTCTGCAGATTTTCAAAGAGTTGGTTCACAAGAAGCTCACACAAGTCATAGTCTGCATTCTCCTTTAACATTTGATACGCTGTGTAGATTGCAGTTCCCGGTACTGAATTTTCCCTACTGGAATGATAGATTTTGTAACCAATTATCATAGCTGCAAATTTGACATCCGGTTCAGTGATGTCATCAACTGTCATAGCTCTCTTGTCAAACTTGGATCCGGTTGCATCACTAACTGTCTGATTTTTGACAGACTTGAGAACAGGTAATCCACCGGATGAGTGCAGACCGGTTACAGCCCTAATTGCATCTTTGGTGATCTTGAAGGGCTGGTTCAACCATAGGAAGTTGTCATGTACTCTACTTAGTACATACCGGACCCATTCATCTTCTTCAAAACAGGGGAAATGAATGCACTGTGCAAAGTGTTTGTCCCGGATGGCTTTGTACTGAGGTTTGATCTCAAAGGAGTCATCTATCAATTGTTTGTGATAGATATCCATCAGCTTTGATTCTCCAAAGTCTTCAAGATTCGCATGGATGTAAACCCTAATATCTTCCGTATGCAATACACCATGAGGAACACTAGAGAAGGCTCCTAGTGGATCTACCTCCAATGATTTGTAAGGATGTTTCTTGAATGTGGGGCGAGGTCTATCAGAGATCTTAACTATATTTGGAGTAGCCATTCTTCAAAGATTTGCAGTGAGATAATGAAAAATGGAGAATACCTTATGCGCCTTCGGTTTGCATAGAGTGGTGGGATTAATTTCTTTATGCAATGATTTTGGCAGGAGATCTTTGGTGTGCTTGATGAATTTTGTTGCAGAGCTCCACTTTTCGCTTCTTCTTGAGTGCAGAATGAGCAAATGATTTTTGAGAAATCCCTTATATTGCTCCGCAAACCCTAATATCTATTTGCAATAAATGCTTCACCTATATTATTCTGGTTTGCCTTGTCCGGATAGCTTGGAGTATCCCGGATCAGTCCTGATCTGTGAACATCATCCGGATCTTTCAATCATGAATAAATCGAGGTGACACATTACAAGAACATCCCAAACACTCTGTCCAATCCGCAGAATAAGATAGTGCACTTCCGGATCTCTCCAGACCTTTTTGTAATCCTCTGTCATACCGAAGCATCTCCCAGAACAGGTCTTACTTGATCGATCACAGCTTCTTCATAACTCCATGCGGACCTCTGAAATCTTATTTGGATCATCTCAAGACTTATATCTTTAAACCTTTTACTCCGCATCTTGTGCCACAGCAGGCACCACTTGATTGGCTGGGGGAACAGGATTTTCTTTGAGTCTCCCCCTGAGCCAGAGCTAACTTTTTAATTTCTGGAAGAAATATTAGCACCAGAGTCTGGTGCGGATCCAACCTCTACATTCTCTGAACTTTTCTTCACCAAAATCTTGCTCATCTGATTCCTAACTTCATCCGCATTCATCTTTTGTTTACCCTTGTCTTGATTCTGATTATACACCGGACCTCTTTTGTCCTGATTCTTGCTTTTGCAGACTTTAGCATTATGACCGGACCTATTACAGATTTGGCAAATAACATTTCTTTGCATAATTGACTGATATCCTCTTGATCTGCATTGATTAGCCATATGACCTACTCTATTGCATGTAAAGCATCTACCTTTGAATGATTTGTTTACTTGCATATTTCTGCATTCATGGGATTTGTGTCCATACCTTTTGCAGTTGAAGCACTGTCCGGAGAAGGATGAATTAATCTGATTCATTCTCTTTCTGCACTGATTAGCTTTGTGACCAAAGTGGTTGCAGCTGTGGCAGTATCCATTGAAAGATGAATATCTTTGAGCATTGGGCTGTCTTACCGGAGGTCTTCTAGGCCTGTTTCTTGGATTTTCTGATGCAAAATTCTTTTGACCGGATTCGGAGCTTTCTCCTTTCTCATATCCCAAACCATACTTGTCATCTGTCCCTTTTTGACTTCCAAGAAGAACTTCAAGTTGAGCAGAGCTTATCTTGAATTTCTCTTTATATTCATTTGCTGTTTGAAGGTCTCTTTTGAGAGAGGCAATTTGATCCTCAAGTTTTTCTTCATTATCTTTGGCATCTTCAAGATCAGATTCAAGATGTCTGATAATCCTGTCCATCTGGTGGCATTCTTCTGATTTTTCTTTAAGAGATTGTTTTAGATTGTCTTCAGCCTTTCTTTTTTCTTCAATCTCTTGAGTAAACTTTATAGTTCCTGATTCCATTTCATGTCTTAACATAATGACTTCTTTTGATAACTTTTCACATAACTTGGTTTGCTCAGTCAATTCTTCATTTGTATTGCTTTCTTCACTTTGTCTTGCCAACTGTTGGAGCAGCTCCTTTCTCTTTTTCATAGAGAGACTTAATTTGTCTTTTAATTCTCTCATGAATTCATCAGCCTGTTTGAGTCTTTCCTTTAATTCATTGACTTCAGAATTTGACTGTTCAAGATCCTCAAAGGCAGTCTTGAGTTGCTCTCTTAAACCATATGCATCCATTTGAACTCCCAGATCTTCCTCAAGCTGTTAGGCTCTATTAGGAGGAACTTAGCTCTGATACCAATTGTTGATAACTGAGAAGGGGGGGGTGAATCAGTTATCCTAATTATTTCCCTTATTGAACTTTCTTATTAATTGATGCAGCATTGAATCAAACACAAAAACATTACCATGAAATAAGAAACACATGACACAGTATTTTTGACGTGGAAACCCTGTTAAGGGAGAAAACCACGGGGTGATTAACCCAAAATTATTCTCTGTTAGAAGAATAGGAAATTACAAAATGGCACTTGCCAATTAGGGCTCACTGCCCGAGCACACTGCTCACAAGAGGCCCACTACCTACAAGAAGACACACTGTCTACAAAGTGATAAAAATCACAGTCTTGAACTGATTGGAAGCATCTGCATATGCTGGAGTTCAATTCCGGTTAGGCCCAGTACACTGATCTGCTGCACTTCATCTTTTCTCTGTTCTTTATTCTGCTATCCTTTCACATACCAGATCTATCTTGGTACTTCTGCTCTGTTCTGCACTTCTTCGCATATATCTTGACATAGTCACCCCCTTCACAACTAAATCCATCCTCTATATATATCCGCACAAGTAATTTCATCACCTTTCTAGTCGGCATCCGGAACAGTCTAGTTTCTTACAAACTCTGTTCTGTCGGCTGAATCCTTGCTCACCAAGCAATGCGGATCAAGCATATACTTGTAGATATCATTAATCATGTCGGCCAAATATGATTCATGCCTTCACAACCTTTATCATCAACAGTAACACATCCGGAAAGTAGTCTGATACTCTGTCAGTCAGTTCTTCCTCTGTTTTCACTGTCTCTCAGGAATTCGGTACTCAACTATTCATATCTTTTTCCTTGTCCATCACCGGAGGCTAAATCCTTGGAATATACCACTCAAGGTAGTCCTCTTGACTTCCCCAAATCCGCACTGCACCAAGACACTTCCTCTGAGAGATCCGGACCAATCTGTCGAACCTTGCCACATGCTCTGTTCTTGTTCACCGGACCACAACAATCTTTATTCTAACTTCCGGTAGAGACACATCATGACTTGCGGATATGTGGGATGACCTTTGTTGCCATCAATGACAACAACCATGAATCCATATAGTGTCTCTTGCCAACACTTCTTTGCTCTCATCAACTCTGACATTAGCACTTTCAACAATCTTTTTCAACCTCTTGTTAAAGCACTGGTATGCTTTGCTTTGAGTAGAGTAACCCAGAAAAAATCCTTCATCACTTCTTGCTTCAAATTTGCCTAGATCCTCATCTCTTTTGATATAGCATTTACTACCAAAAACTCTAAAATATCTTATAGTAGGAGGATGACCAAACCAGAGTTCATAAGGAATCTTACCAGAATTGCCTTTGATCTGCACCTAGTTAAGAGTGTAGACAGTAGTACTCATAGCTTCTCTCCAATAAACTTGTAGAACATTTGTTTCCATCGTCATGGTCCTGGCAGCTTCTTGAATGGTCTAGTTCTTTCTTTCTACAACTCCATTTTGCTAAGGAGTCCTAGGAGCAGATAACTATCTTTTTATTCCATGCTTTTCACAGAATGTATCAAACTCACTGGAGGTAAACTCTCCACCTCTGTCGGATCTTAGACACTTTATCTTCACACCAATCTCATTTTCCACCATAACTTTGAAAACTTTGAATTTGTCAAGAGCTTCTGATTTTACTTTTAAGAAAGTAACCCACATCATCTGGGAGTAATCATCAATTAGCAACATAAAATATATGTCTCCTTGCACACTCCTAATTCTAGCAGGACCACATAGATCAATATGCACAAGTTCCAATCGCCCACTTGAAAATTGTTCTTTACTTTTGAATGATGTTTTGTTTTGTTTACCCAATTGACATTCTCTACACATTCTATCAGGTTTCACAAGTCTTGGAAGATCTCTCACAACCTAAGTAGAACTTATCTTGACAATGTTATCAAAATTCACATGACACATTCTCCTATGCCACAACCAACTTTGATATGTTTGTGCAATCAAACAACTTTTACCAGAACTACTTAATTGAAAGATGTTACCTCTAGTTTGTGTACCAGATGCAATTTTAGTTTTGGAGCTTTCCAAGATTCTGCATTTACCATCCTTGAATCAGAGATCATAACCCTTGTCAACCAACTGTCCAACACTGAGAAGATTATGCTTCATCGCTTCCACATACAGAATATCATTTGTGTTATTCTTACCATCAAAAGAGATGGATCCTCTACCATGGATTCTACCAGCTGAGTTGTCTCCAAATTTCACAATTCCACCTTCATATTTTCAAAGTTTATAAACTTACTTTTATCACCAGTCATATGATGAGAACATCCACTATCAATCACCCATTCATCCTTTTCACCAACCTAAGAAACCAAGGCACTTTCCACATTTGTACAGCTAGCAGAGTCAGTAGACACTAGATCTTCTTCTTTGATAGCAATGAACACCCAATCATCTTCAGTGGCACCTCCATGATCAAATTCATCATTTGTGACTCCTTCTTCTCTAGCTTCTTGGACATAGTAACATTTCTTCTGACCTTTATATCTGTTAGGGTTTGTCTTTGAAAATTTCTTTGGACATCTTGAGGCAAAATGACCAATCCTATTACAAGAAAAACATTTGAATGGCAACTTTCCTTCATACTTACTGGATCCTCTTGGCATTTTTTTGGCAATAAGAGCTTCAAGTTTTGTAGACTCAATTTCATCATCTTCAAGATCCTTCCTTGCCTTAGCAAATCTATTTGATCTTGCAAAAGAGCTTTCACTCGGATCATATCTTTGTTTTCCATATACACTAGCCTTAAAAGCAAATTCAAACTTAGGAAGAGAATCACCAAACTCACTTAATTCAAAAGCTGAAATTTTGCAAACCAGTTGATCTCTTGTAACTTTTGAAACAATCCTGATCTCCTCTATAGTAGCAGCCTTATGTTTGTATGATTCAGGTAAAGATCTGAGCACTTTTTCCACAATCTCTGATTCTTCCAAAGTTTCACCAGCACACCTGATACCACACACAAGTTCATTTATCTTTTGCATGTAAATTGTGATGTTTTCATCTTCACTCATCCTTAGATTTTCAAATTTTCCTCTCAAACTTTTTAGCTTGGCACATTTGACATAATCATCACCTTCATAAAGATTCTCCAACTTCTTCCATATTTCATGAGCAATTTTTAGTCCAAATACATTTGTCATTTCTGAATCAATCAGGGCACTCAACAAGGCTTCTTTAGCTCGAAGGTTATTTTCAGCATCTTTGATTTGATTTGGAGTTGAAGGACCTTTCTCTGGAGGTTTATATTCATCATTGGTTATCACCCAATAAGCATCACCCATGCATTGCAAATGGCGCTCCATGTGACTCTTCCAAACAGAGCAATTTGTTCCATCAAATCTTGGACTATCCTTCTTGTAGGTCGACATCCTAGATCTCCTCGGTGGTTAAGCTTCTTTTAGAGGAACCTCGATCTAATACCAATTGTTGGAATTAGACTGAACAACTGAGAGGGGTGGTGAATCAGTTGTCCCACAAAAATTAATCTTTTCTAATTTTAATCTTCTTTAACAACTTACAATCAGATAAACATTAAAGCATGAATCAATCACAAGAGCAGAAATAAATTGAGCACACATAACACTAGAATATTTTATGTGGAAACCTGGTTAAGGGAAAACCACGGTGGGAGTTAACCCACAAGATTCGTACCCTATTAAAAGTACTTAGAAGAAAAAGAGAAGGCACATGCCTTCGAGCTCATTGCCCAGAGCTCACTGCTGAAGAGAGGCTCACTACCTACAAAATTTATGTTTGATACAAAAAGAATTAACTGATAAATAGCATCTACTTCATGCCTAGTTCAGTTTCATTGAATGCTCACAAAAATTCTGCTCTGCCCCAAATATTTCTTCTCTAATTCTTCATCCTACACAACTCTTGTTCTTTTGCTTCTCCTCTGCTCTGTTCTGCCTTTGATCCTTTCTTCAGATTTTATTATTTCACAAAAGGATAACTTTCCACAACTCATCAACAAGTATTTATATGCTTCATCAACCTTGGAATGAACATCAAGGTCGGCACTACAAACATCTATCTTAATGCGAATCACTAAGTTATCAGCCAAACATAACTGGGACTCAAATCTTCCTTGATCAACACACCACGCTTCATAGAATTGCTCTTAGATCATCCGCAACACGCTTGAATCATCTGATCGGCCAAGACTGGGAAGAACAACAACACCAAGAAGGAAATCTTCATTAACAAGCTCAAACTTCAATGTGGACCTCCAACATAGTAGTCACACAATCCAGAGACTTCCACAAGCACATTGAATTCAACAAAAACATCTGCACTCCTCCAAATCATCAAAATCACTTGCATTTTCCTCCGGATCCTCAAGAACACTATCTTCCATGACTGTCACATTAGAAAGATTACTTGCGGACCTCCAAACCATGATGATACACACTAACTTCCCAAACATGCCTCTTGATTCACAGATCATCATTTGATATATCTAGAACAATCTAGACCTCTTTCCTGTCACTCTGTCTCTTCTGGACACTACAAAACTAGTTCTACTCAAATGGCCATAGCTTCTTCAAATCTTCATGCAAACCCTTCAAAACTTAACTAGAGCTTCTTCAGACAATCCTCTACTCAGCCATATGGTCTGCATACATTGATCCTCATTAATTTTCTCAATATCCTCAACCATCTAGTCTTCTATACAGGCAACAAAATAGGATACAGTTGACACCAATGGCAATAAGGATATGTTGACATTAATGACAACACCTCCTAGGCACATATTTGCAACATTCTTTGCAAATTAGAGATTAGAAAATCAGATTCTAAGAGTGCTAGACTTCAAAAAAGGAAAGCTACCATGCAAATACTTGGGCATTCCCCTAGTGGTTGGACTGCAATTAGGTAAACTTTGGGATTCCTTGACTTCAAGAGTGGATAATAAATTAGCTGCATGGAAAGGTAAATGGCTCTCATGGGCAAGTAGGATAACAATGTTAAAAGCAGAGATTTCTGCATTACCTATATACATGATGTCTTATCTTCCAATTCCCGTTGAGGTAAGCAATAAGATAAATCAAAAAATGAGAAGGTTTTCCTGGCAAGGGAATAGTGAACAGAATAAATACCCTCTCATCAAATGGGACAATATATGCAAGGAAAAGAAGGTGGATGGAGTAGGATTGAAAAACTTACTTCTTCATAATAAGGTACTCGGAGTAAAGTTGATTTGGAAGATTTATGCAAATCAAGAATCAAAATGGGTAAAGATAATGAAAGCAAAATACTTAGATCCAAGGGATCTCAGTATTTTCAAATCAAGAACTCTCCCACAGGGTCAAGGATATGGAATTTTATGAGAAACTGCAGGGTATCAAATCTCCTAACTTGGGACATTAAGGATGGAAGAACTGCCCTCTTTTGGGAAGACTTATGGGAGGGTTTCCCAAGATTGGATAGAAGAAGAGAATTGGAACTAATTAGGGAAGTAACAAAGCAAAGTTGGGGATCTCATGTAAGAGATTACCTTTTTGAGAACTATATTGATGGGCTCACATAATGAAAATGGAAAGATGTGAGAAGGTTAGGAATCTCAAATGAGTTGGCCTCTAAATTTGAATTAGCATTGCAGGAAAGAGTAATTTTCATCAAAGAATGGAGGGATTGCCTAAAATGGAATGGCGCAAAAAATGGAGAGTATAATGTGAAGGATGGATATAGAGTTCTGATCAAAACAATGGAATCTACTTGTTAGATACTGGGAAACCTATGTTGGAACAAAAATTGTATAGCCAAGGTAGGAACATTTGCATGGGCAGCCATCTAGAAAAGGATTTTGATAGCAGATAGGTTCAGGAAGATGGGATTTGTTGGTCCATCTAGATGCATTTTGTGTAAAAAAGTAGAGGAATTAGGAAACCATCTGCTTCTAAACTGCCCCTTTACTCAAGAATGTTGGCAATGGATTTGTACCAAGTTAGCATGGAAAAGTGCTTTGCTAGAAGATATTCTTAGCTTGTTTCAAGCTTGGACAATGTTAAATATTTTGGCATTGTTCTCTAGTCTATGGGTAGTAAGTCCACCCTTATTAATCTGGGAGGTATGGAAAGAAAGGAACAAGAGGATTTTTCAAGACAAAGAAATGTCGATCTCTTCACTTTTGAATAAGTTGGAAGCTGCAATTGTGGAAGTCGTGAACAATAGGACAAGTGTTCAAAATTAGAAAAATGCAAATTTCACATAATGGGATGCTATAATGACGAAATCATGGCATGGATTAAAAGTCCCCCTTCTTAGGTGAAGGAGGGAATAAAGCGATGGATGCTAGGAAGAACATGGAATAGAAAGCTCTAGAGACTGGGTGGTTCAAATTAAATTTCGATAGTGCTACCAGGGGCAACCTGGGTCCATCAAGAGTTGGTTGTATTATTAGGGATTGGAATGGGAAAGTGACAGGAAAATTAGCCAAGACCCTTCCTAGAGGGACCAACAATGCGGTGGAACTTCAGGCATTGTTGCAAGGAATCTATTTCTGCCAAGAGCTGAATTTGGATCAAGTAATAATAGAAGGAGATTCCACACTTGTAATAAATGCAATCAGAGCTAGTCAAATATCGATTGGAGACTAAAGAGCATATTGGAGGTGATCACTAAACAATTGGAGGGATTCAAAAATTTTATAGTCAACCACACTTATCGAGAAGGGAACAGGGAAGCAGATGGAGTTGATCTAAAAGAGTATGGGTCTCCTGAGTCAAGTAAAGCAGATGAATAAAAGAACTTCATCGAGGGCACTAGAAAATGTTATGCTTCGATGCAGCAGATAAACTATATCTTTAATATATATATATAGAACCATCTATTATAGAGTTCCATTGGCACAGGTGATATAGTTTTCCACATAGAAGTTGTGGAAAACTATTGGAAAATAGAGATATGGTTATTTTTTTGAGATAATTTTACCAGGGAGAGTGGCTTCCAGCATGGCAGTAATTGATTAGATATTCTTTTAATCTTGCAGCCAAGAAATATTGAAGATCTAGTGAAAACATTCCTATTAATGATTATCATCACCGTCAAGCGAGGTGGGAGTAGTTAATAAGGCTTTGGCAATCATTTCTCAAATATACAAATAAGGTGATAAGACATACCATGGTGGAATAATAATTATGTGTCAAAACTGAAGAAGAATGAAAAGGTATGAAACTAGTTGAGGGACGGATTTGGATTTATACACATGAAGCATACTAATTAGAAGTGAACGATAACTGCTCAATAAGTACTCACAAAATACTAGAATAGATCACTCTAAGATTATAAATTTTCTTTAGAAGAACAAAATGACAGAAACTTCAAAGTTTGTTCTGTATATGTCGGTGGAGAGTGTAGTTTGTAAAGGAATGGATACCCCGATAGGATTAATCAGTAAAATGAGGCAGATGGCATTTTTGGGGAGGGTAACCGAGCAGTGTTTAAGGAGGGTTTTATTGGAAAATGATACTTTGTTGGTAGAAGCCACCAAGCTAATACTAGATAGGGCCTTTATGGAAGAAGGGGAGTGCTACAGAGTCGACATAGATATTGCTTCAAGGTTTGTAGTGATATTGTTAGACCTAAACATCTTAAAGGTAGAAGTGAATACCATAGTCAGGAGGATGTTTAAAGTAGGTATGTTGGGTAGTCTTTATGAAGTATTGGCAGCTGCAACACTAGGAGTAGGAGTGCCTCAACCGCACAACATGGAGCATTTGAACATACCAGGTGTTATTGTGAAGTTTTACCCCTTCATTCTAGATCTTAGGGGTGGGGATTTACTAATGCACCAAGAGAAGGCTCTGATAGGCATAATTTCCTATAGAAAATCATACAACTGGTTGTTGTGGAAGATTTAGTATGGGTTCCAGAGTTCAACAACTACCTCTAAGAATAGGGTGATGTTTGAATTAAGGAGTAATATGTGATAGGCAGATATCAGTTTTTCTAATGGCTTCATAGGCAGTGATAAGTGTATTAGGGCTAGGGCCTCCAAATGTCAGATAGTTAGATATATTAGTTTTCAAAAAAGATGAAAGGATGTCTTGGATCTGTGTGTCCATTTTGGAGAAATTTGCATAGGTTATATATGTTTAAGGATTAGAGAAATAGGGTTGTTAATAGAAGTTTGTCAGACACAGTTTGGGTTCAGCTCAACCTTTCAAGCAAAAGACAAAAATGTAATACTTTTTTGAATTTTAATATAATACTATATCTCTCTTATGAATTTAAAAAAATATAGGTTACAAAGTAGACCAAATCGTGATAAAACGTACTAATTTAACTAATAGAGTAGAATGTAAAAAGTAGAATAATTTGTCATGCCATTAAGAGTGTGAATTAATCATCATTTGGACAAGCAAGTTTGGAAGTGGGCCACATATGATTGTATCATACCTTGAAATCATCAAAAGATTAGGCTTGGAGCATTATCAAATAATCAAATTGATAATAGATTAAAAGCTAGATATACCTGATTGCTCAAGCAATATACTTTACCACTAGAATGTGTTGTCATATATTCCTAAAATCGCGTGTTCAACTTAGTAGATATTCTCTCATAGAAATATATGTGTGAAAGCACATGAGTCTCACTTTGGGCCAAAATGAAAAATGCCAAGACTAATCATGCTTGAGATAACATAGGTTTGATCAAATTATCTTAGATCAAACCTATTTAGAACACACATGGTGCTTAGTGGTGAGATGGTTTAATTGAGAACTATTCAATCAAACCACTTTGATTAAACCTACTTTTAGTGCTTTTCTCATAAATAAAATAAGAGACATCCTTGCACATTAAGGTCATTTGATGTATAAGACTCAATCTAGGTTGTGCACTAGAAGGTAGAAGTTAATCAAATTAGGAATAGTACACCAGTTGTGTAACACCATCATTAGCCAACTGGTCTAAATTCTTGATATGATCTATGCACCTTCATTGATAACATTAGGGGTTTGATCCAAGCCCCTTCAATCCAAGACATTTGGTGGAAATTCAAGGTTAAGTGAAATATGGGTAAAAGATGTTGAGCTAAATGGGAGGTATTTGGATCAAAACCATTTTGATAGAAACAATTTCACTCAAAACTACCTTGTTGGAAGCAAACATGGTACTTTTACTCCTTTATTTTTTAATTTCTTAAGGAACCCTAACTTTGAGTCGCATTTTCTTAGATTATAGATTTGATCAAAAGTTCTTTAATTAGACTAGCTTGAGTGTACATTGTCAAATTTATGATCTTATCCAACTTGATAACGTCAATGATTAAAGTGAACCACTAATGTGTATGTATTCTAGTAAGATTAGAAATCAAAAAATATTTGTGCCGAAAGTTTGTTTGATCAAACCAGCTTGAGCAAAAATATTCTCAAATCGTTGATGTTATTAAGTTGTGATAAGATCGTAAATTTGAGTAGCTAGAAGTGCTAAAATAACTAGTTGGCCCCACCCTTTATAGAAGTAGCAAGGGGCTTTGATTGAATTTGGTTTGATTGAAGTACCTTGGCTGAACTACATTTGATCGAACCCACTTATGTTGTTCCTTCGTGGTAGCCTTTTCTTCTCCTATCCACATTTTGTAATTTTATTTGTCAAAACAATTAATTTTGTTGTTGCATCATGTGCACTAGGGTCAAATGAAATCACCCAAAGAAAATTTTTACATGTATTAAGCCCTTAAAAATAGCTTTTTGAAAAATATAATATATAATAAATTTTTAATAATTATATTTTTTATTTGTTTTATAAACAAGACAAGTCCATTACAAGAAAAAATAGCTCTATTCAAGACATTGAAAAAAATAACAAACTACATCCAGAAGTTTTTAAAAAATTACACTGCACTCTACATCAATGTTCTCTTTTTAGTTCTAAAAAGTAATTTTGATGAATAGGCAAAGAGAAACATGTTATGGTAAAATGTAGGTCTAAGTTTTTATTAGTACCAATTAAAAATTAACAATAAATAAAATAAGTAAAAAAATACTTTAAAATATCTGTGCACTAGATATTGGAGTTAATGATCTAACTCCAAGAAATCTTAGAAAGATTTTATTTATAGTAAAAGTTATGCATTGTAAAATGTCACTTACTATCAAATAAAAAAAAATTAAAAAAAAAATTTATGAAATCTAACCAAAAATGACGAAAATATTTTTTTCAAATTTTAAAATTTACATATAAAATGACACAAATAACTAGTTTACATCATCTTTAAATTATTGACAATTTGTTTGGTATAATTGAAATAATGTGTCAAGTGCTAAAAATGTTGATTTTTATGGCCCAACAAAACTAAAAATTAGGTCGCACTATTATACTTCACCCATATAGTAGAATAGAATCTTAGAATGCAAATATAATATACCTATATTATCTCTTCCTATAAAATGAGTCTTGAACGTCCTTTTAAAAGATATTATTAGCAGATTATAGTTGGTTAGATCAACATTACATTTAAAATTTTAAATGAAAAAGGTTTAAGACTTAACAACTTGTTTACTTTATAATTTAAAAAGGACATTAGACATGCCTTTATAACTTTAAATTCAAGTTATAAAGTTATCAAGTGAATTTATAATATGACTTAAAGTGATTTAAATAAATAGAACTTTATAAGATAAAGTGACTTATAGAAGATAAATGACTAAAATAAATATTGGTTTTGGTTTTAAAACATAATATAATCAAAAGTCACTTTATTTACATTAGATGAATGAAAAAACAATACGTATCTAATAATCTCATCAGTGGGGGGCCACTTAATCTATAATGTTTTCTTAAGTAAAAGAGGTTTAAGAAAGAATGCTCCTCTTTATAATGCATAGTTTTTTTGGACATTTCCAATATCATTCATATTTATAATTCAACTTATTTCATCAAATGTCAAATTTTCACATTCAACAGCCATTTCATCATGAGACTACCAAACTAATCAACATGCCATAAATAATCCACACATCTATCAAGAGAACTATTGCAAGTATGTGCTAACTGATGTTGTCATTGATATCAACATGATTGTGTTGTCATTGGTGTCAACTGTGTCTTCTGATATTATTGAGTGTCACTTGATTGAATTGTCATGTTAAGGTGATTTGAATGACTTGAAGAAGTGTTGATGATGCTAGCATATTGTTCATGTTGCTGAGTTTCCAAGTGCTTTTGAGAAAATTTTCTCTCCAAGTGGAAATAGTGTGTTGTAGAGTATTATGGCTTGCAGGATACTGTCTGAGTTTTTGCTCCGCATTTCTTCTGTGTTGAAGACCAGAGTATGAGATTTGGATATGTTTTAGAGAAGTGTTTGAAGATGCTAAATCCATAATTTGGTGGTTCGGATCGCTATGTAGTAGTTATGTTCACCAGTTTGAAGACTGTATTTGATAGAGTTTCTGAGTTGTGCAGAGGTGTCTGGGAGAAAGTATTTTTCTCTGCATTCCTCCGTAGAGTGGTTTCAGGTGATGCAGTTCTAGACTTATGTTTATAAGGTCCTTATCTATCTTCATTACAAACTATTTGTGGTTGGGTGCTTCAAAAAGTAAGTTATTAAGTAGCAAAGCTTAGCGGTGTCAATTGTAAGTTATCTTCAAGTGAAACTTGTTGTAGCTGGACTTGTTGGCTCCCAAGTGATTTTATGTTGTTTGTGGATGTCTCTAGATAATGTTAGAGGCTTGTGCTTGGTCCACAAGCTATGATTGAGTTCTTGGAAGCGTGTGTCTAAGTATTCTTGGTGTTTACACAAGTTTGGCTGACTTGGGTGCTAACACTCTTTGTGGATGTGTTTCACGGATTATAGAAGCGTGTTGAAATGTGTGAAGATGTATTTGGGTCTGAGCTAAGCTGTGAAGTGTTCTCCCTTCATTCATTTGCTCCACAAGATTGTTTAGGTCCATAATTAATTTGAATTGTGTATGTTTTTTGACCTTGGAGACTTCTCCAAAGGTTGTAGATTATATTGCTGACCTTGATGTATGTTCTAAGATTGATGATTGGTATAAATAAATGTAATGAATCCATGTGAAGTGAGTGTGGATGCAAAGATGTGAAGATGAAAGTGTTTGTGTTGTGAGTTTGTGAAGGTGATATGTATTGCGCTTCATTGGAACTAAACTTAGGCATGCAATAGATGTTATCATATCAGTTTATGGCAGTGAGCCACCCCTCTTGGTAGTGAGCCACCCCTTGGCAATGAGTCACCCTTTGGCAGTGAGCCTTTTTTGTTATTCAGTATTGTTACTACATTATATTGTGAGCTAACACTCATCGTGGTTTTTCCCTTTTTAGGGTTTTCCACGTAAAAATCTAGTGTTCATGTGTATATGGTGTAGATGTGTTTAAGTTTTAATTATGTATTTCATATTTAATCTTCATAATAGATTAAGGGGTTAAAGTAAATGAATGTGAATGTAATTTTGCTTAAGAGAATTTAAAGTTTTTGATACAACTAATTCACCCCCCCCTTAGTTGTCTTGTGCCTTCAACAATTGGTATCAGAGCAAGGTTCCTTGGAAGAAAGCCTAACAACTTAAGTTAGATCTGGGATGGTGCACAACAAAGGCATTCCTCAATTTGATGGATCTGACTATGCCTTCTGGAAGGTACAAATGCAAAGTTATCTTGTTTCTATTGGTTATAATGTCTAGAAAATAGTTGAAGATGAATACAAAATACCTATGGATGGTCCGAAGACTGCAATTGAGATTAGGGCCTATGAGACTAATGGCAAAGCTAAAGATGCTCTACTAAATGCTTTATCTAACACTGAAATTGTGAAAGTTGTGGATCTAGAAACTGCTCATGAGATCTGGGTGAAATTGAAAAGCATCTATGAAGGTGATGAATCTGTCAAGAAGGCTAAGTTGTAGAACTTGAAGACCAAATATGAAACTATGCAGATGTCTGAAGATGAGAACATAAGTTACATATAGAAGATTGATGAATTTGTCAGCATCATCAAGGGTCTTGGTGGAAAGATAGATGATAAGGATTTTGTAGATAAGGTACTCAGAACTCTTCCCAAATCTTATAGTCACAAGGTATCTGCCATTGAATAATTGTTTGATATCATGGACAAGCTTTCAAAAGATCAATTGCTTGGTAAAGTGACCGCTTTTGAGATGAGAGAATTTGGTACTATTGATGGCCCTATGAAAACTGAGACTACTTTTAAGGCCAAGGAAGAAAAGATTGCTAGATCAGATAAGTATGCTGTGGAATTAGATGAAGAAGACTTTGATGAGCTTGAGGCAAAATTTGCAAGCAAAATAAAAAGAGGCAGTGGAAAGTTCAGAGGTAAGTTACCTTTCAAATATTTTAGTTGTGGTAAGATTGGTCACTATGCTTCAAGATGTCCTGACAAAGCTTTGAAGATCAATGATGGTGTAACTGATGATGATCCTGATTTTGAAGATGGTAATGCTAGTGAATGCTTGTTTATTTCCCTAAGAGAAGAACCTATTTCTGCTAACCTTGCAATCTATGTGAAGGAAGGAAGTCTAGGAGAGTTGTCTGCATTTCATGCTAAAAAGGAAGATGAATGGATCATTGATAGTGCATGTTCAAATCACATGACAAGAGATAAGAGTAATTTTGTCAAATTGGAAAAGTATGATGGAGGACTAGTTAGGTTTGGTGATGATGTAGCTGGTAAGATTTGTGGAAAAGGGTCAATTACTTTTGATGGCAAGCATAATACAGATGATGTTCTTTATGTCAAATGCTTAAAAAACAATCTTCTAAGTGTTGGACACATGTGTGAGAAAGGATACAATCTGATGTTTAAGGATAATGGATGTGAGATAAGGAAAAGCTCCAAAACTATAATTGTTGTTGGTAAGAAGACTCATGGTAATGTATATCATTTGAAAGGTACTAAAAATTGTTGTTTGTTGGATTAGAAAAATGAAATTTGGTTATGGCATAGGAGAATGTGTCATATTAACTTTGATAATCTGGTGAGAATAAGCTTAGTCCAAGTTATAAGAGACCTGCCTAAGATTGTGAAGCCTGTTAATGCCATCTGCAAAGAATGTTAGTTTGGGAAGCAAACAAAGATAAGTTTCAAGAGAAAGGAACAATCCTCTACTAATCTATTGGAGTTGGTGCATATAGACTTGTGTGGTCCTACAAGAATAAGAAGTCTACAAGGTGACATGTATTTTATGCTTCTTATTGATGATTATTCAAGAATGACTTGGGTTACTTTCCATAAAGAAAAATTAGGAGCTCTAGATAAGTTCAAGGCATTTAAAGCAATGGTTGAAATTGAAATGGATTTGATGATCAAGTGTCTGAGATATGACAGAGATAGTGAGTTTACTTCAAATGAATTCAATGCTTTTTGTGAAGAACATGGGATAAAGAGACAATTATCTGCCCAAAAACTCCTTAGAAAAATGGAGTAGGTGAAAGGAAGAATAGAACAGTTCAGGAAGCTGCTAGAATAATGATCAAAGAAGCTGACCTTCCAAAAGTTTATTGGAAAGAAGCTATTCATATTGTTGTCTACATTCAAAACAGAGTGCAAGTCAAAGAAAATGGAACAAAGACACCTTATGAGTTGTGGTATGGAAGAACTCCTACTATCAGGTGTTTCAAAGTTTTTGGAAGCAAATTCTATATCAGAAGAGATGAAGAGTTGGGAAAGTTTGATGCTAGATGTGATGAAGGCATATTCCTTGGGTACTCCACTAAGAGAAAAGCCTACCAGTGCTACAACAAAAGGTTGAGGAAGATTATTGAAAGTGCAAATGTGAAGGTAGATGAAGATATTCAGAAGAACTCAGAGCTGATGGATATGAGTCAGATGAGTTTGCTGATATAGAAGTAGTTGAAGAAGTCAAAGACAATGAAGTTCATAGTGAGGAAGAAGAAGCTCTAGAAAGAGTTCCTAAAACCCCCAAGTATGTGCAAAAGAATCACTCAGAGGATCAAATCTCGGTGACAAAAACAAAGGAGTTCTGACAAGAAGAAGAATTACAGAAGAACATCTAAATCTTTTCTGAATTTGAAAGGTTGAACCTAAGGCTATCTCTGAAGCATGTAAAGATGAATATTGGGTTAAGGCAATGGAAGAAGAACTGATGCAAATTGAAAAGAACAAGACTTGGGAACTTGTCCCTGGGCATGTAGATAATAATTTGATTGGAACAAAGTAGGTTTTCAAGAATGAGTTGAATGAGAATGGAAAAGTGGTAAGAAACAAAGCTAGACTTGTATGCAAAGGCTACTCACAAGTGGAAGGAATAGACTATGAGGAAAAATTTTCTCTGGTGGAAAGACTAGAAGCTATTAGATTGTTTCTCACTTATGCAACACATAAAGATTTCAAGCTATACCAAATGGATGTGAAGTCTGCTTTTCTAAATGGTGAGTTGGAAGAGGAAGTATATATAGAGAAACCGGATGGATTTTAGTTATCAAATAAACTAGGCATGGTATGTAGATTGAAGAAGGCATTGTATGGACTGAAGCAAGCTCCTATAGCTTGGTATGCAAGATTAGATAGGTATTTGTTGTAGCAAGGATTTAGTAAAGGGTCTACAGATAGTAACATATATACCAAGTTAAGTAAAGATCAAATCCTGATCATTGAAGTCTATGTAGATGATATAATCTTTGGTGGAAATGAAGGTATGTGTAAGAACTTTGTAGATGAGATGTAAAAAGAATTTGAGATGTCAATGTGTGGTGAGATAAACTTCTTTCTTGGACTACGAATTAATCAGACAGATAAGGGCATTTTCATTTCACAATCAAAGTATGTCAAGGAGTTGTTGAAGAAGTTTGAAATGGAAGAATCTAAGTCAGTTTGTACTCCCATGATAACTGGTTGCAATCTCATCAAAGACGATGAATCCCCTAAGTCTGATTAGAGCAAATATAGATCAATGATTGGAGGACTGCTATACCTAGCTGCTACCAAACCGGATATCGTGCATGCAGTCTATCTTGTGGCAAGATTCCAAGTAGATCCTAGAGAGTTACATGTCATGGCAGTAAAGAGAATATTCAGCTATTTGAAGGGCACTTCTGTCATGTCCCCATATTAAGGCATTGTTTAAATTAAAGATTTAAGCATCACTATAGAAAACAGTGAAGTTGCTTCCATATGAAACTGAGTGATAGCGATAATTACAATAAATATATATTATGAATATACATATTTATTAAAAGATATTAAATAATAAATATTTTAATATAAAATATTTATTTTTAATATATTATATTTATAAATAAATATAAATATTGATACATAATAATGATATAAGTATTATTATAATATAATACTATCAATATATATAAAGCTAAATGTAAATATAATTACAATTATAATATTATCCATTTTAATTATAATATAATATATATTATATAAATATAAACATAAATTATATAACATATAATATATAAATATGATAATAACTAAATATTAAATATTATAATATAAATATTAAATATTATAAGCATATATGATAAAGTAAAAAGCTACGAATCATTTTCTAGAAGTAGCAACTAAAGGTTGTGGCTTCATATATATTTAAGCCAAGACTAGTCAACAAAAGGGGGGGATGCATAAAGTCTTGTAAAAGATTATTATCATTAATAAAACCAATCTTTATGAAGTGACATTTCCTGAAGGTAGTGTCCACTGTTAAAGATAACACTCCAAGGCATTCGATTGAGTATAATAAGGGATCGTTGGACAGCAATAAGGATATCTCAATAATGGAACATCATCAATACAGAAAATCATCAAAAAAAGGATCATCCCTCATCACTGAACTCAACAAGGAATTAATCGAACATCCTTCCCATAATAAAATACAAGGCTCAAGTTCCCAGTGCCATCTTCTTTGCACAAACCAACAAAAGTCATCATATCAATTCAAATTTGAATATTACTGGCCATCATAGAGGATAATATCAACTGAGTCGAGCATCATTAGATTTCAATCACGTCCAGAAGCATAAATAATATACAGACAAGTGGGCTACACCAGCCCTCTGAAGTAAGAAACTTACCAGCATTACAAGAAGAATTATCACAGTATATAAGGTATGAAACTATCAGCCCATTCTCTTATGTCTAATCACTCTGCATTTGAATTAAATATGATAACACGTTGAATTGACTGAAATAGCAGTCCACTAATTGTATAAGGCAATATTTCATTATTACTCAATAGAGAAGGCTAGGAGTTTACAAATGTTAATCATGAGTAATAAACGATAATGGAAATAAGGAAATTAGCATAGCTAGAAATATTTGTAATCAATAATTATCTTTTCATTATAGATATCCATATATATGTTATTAATTAACCAAACAACTGATTTTATAAGATGAGGATGAACAAGTCATTATATAGGGAAAGAATAAAGATATCATAAAAAATAATAGAATAAGAAATTATGAAAATAAACTGTCTGAATAATGTTATCATAAAAGGAAGATATTACATGATAAGAATAAGGATATGAGAAGGATGATGACTCATCATGAGAGCTTGATATGAAGGCTTTAGGGTAACACCTAAAGATCACTAATGGCCTTAGGCTAATAACCTAAGGAGAAGGATTTATGATAAAACCTAAAGATTAATATGGCCTTAGGGTAAAACCTAAGGATTATATATGAAGGCCTTAGGGTAAAACCTATGGATTACTTATGAAGGCTTTGGGGTCACACCCAAAGATATATGAAGGCCTTTGCTTAAGATGTGGATTGTTCCCACTCAAGACAAAGGAATACCAAGCCCATGATAGTCACTCACACCTATCTCACCATCCTTATGAAGAAGAAGAAATGATTATTATGATGAATTTGATAGGAATATGCAAAGATATATGATTCTAACTTTAATGAATAATAGAAGAATATGAATTTTATGAGATGACTAAGATATAGAAATGAATTATGTCCTAATGTTCTCTTTGTGCAAGTTGAATTTGTGTGCAAGGTACAAAAATAGTTGGGCTGCGTAGAAGGGAACATTACAACTTCAGATCATGGTTTGTGGTCTCCTAAGAACAATGATTTCAACCTAAGTGCCTACACATATGCAGATTGGGCCAAATGTGTAGATGACAAGAAAAGTACAAGTGGTGGTGTGTTCTTTCTTGGAGACAGAGTTGTGTCATGGCAAAGCAAGAAGTGGGATTCAGTATCCTTAACTACTACAGAGGCAAAGTACATTGCAACAGCATCATGTTGCACACAAGTGTTGTGGATGAGATAAACTTTGAGGGACATCCAAGTTGAGTATGAGGATCCAATTCCTATTTTCTATGACAATACTAGTGCCATTAACATTTCAAAGAACCCAATGATGCATTCAAGGACAAAGCATATTTCTATTAGGTATCACTTTATAAGAGAGAAGGTTGCAGAGAAAGAAGTAAATCTTGAGTATGTGCCAACAAAAGATCAGATTGCTGACATATTCACCAAAGCTCTTCCTTAGGATACATTTAAGTATCTCTGAGAGAAGTTAGAGGTTATTGCCCCTCCTGTGTTGAACTAGATGTATAAGGAAGTGCATGAGTCCAATGTGATTCAGGAGTCCTTTCTTTTCTAGACTGATGATGAAGGCTACCTCTTAGGGGGAGTAGGCAGTGACTTTGAAGAATGTTGTAGTCAAAGGAAGGCATTCATAGTAGCTAAGTTTAGTGCAAGTATGTGATGTATCATAGTCAGGGGGAGAAGGCTTGAAGAAGGTGTGTCACCCTTTGCCATTGATGTCAAAGGGGGGGAGAGTTCATGTGAAAAACAAAGAGAGAGAAAGATGTATAAAAGAAAGGGAGAGAATGAGATTAGTGTAGAATTGTGTCATGATGTTTTTTCACATCATATGTTGCCATCAATGACAAAGGGGGAGATTGTTGCAAGTATGTGCTAATCGATGTTGTCATTGATGTCAACATGATTGTGTTGTCATTGGTGTCAACTGTGTCTTTTGATATTGTTGATTGTCACTTGATTGAATTGTCATGTTAAGGTGATTTGAATTACTTGAAGAAGTGTCAATGATGCTAGCATATTGTTCATGTTGCTGAGTTTCCAAGTGCTTTTGAGAAAATTTTCTCTCCAAGTGGAAATAGTGTGTTGTAGAGTATTTTGGTTTGCAGGATACTATCTGAGTTTTTGCTCCGTATTTCTTCTGTATTGAAGACCAAAGTATGAGATTTGGATATGTTTTAGAGAAGTGTTTGAAGATGCTAAATCTAGAATTTGGTGGTCTGGATCACTGTGTAGTAGAAGTTATGCTCACTAGTTTGAAGATTGTATTTGACAGAGTTTCTGAGTTGTGCAGAGGTGTTTGGGAGAAAGTATTTTTCTTCGTTTTTCTCCATAGAGTAGTTTTAGGTGATGTGGTTCTAGACTTATGTTTATAAGGTCCTTATCTATCTTCATTCTAAAGGATTTGTGATTGGGTGCTCCAAAAAGTAAGTTATTGAGTAGCAGAGCTTAACAGTGTTGACTGTAAGTTGTCTTCAAGTGAAACTTATTGTAGCTAGACTTGTTGGCTCCCAAGTGATTTTATGTTGTTCATGGATCTCTCTAGATCATGTTAAAGGCTTGTGCTTGGTCTACAATCTATGATTGATTTCTTGGTAGTGTGTGTCTAAGTATTCTTGGTGTTTGCACAAGTTTGGCCGACTTGGGTGCTAACACTCTTTGCGGATGTATTTCGCGGATTGTAGAAGCATGTTGAAGCATGTGAAGATGTATTTGGGTCTGAGCTAAGCTATAAAGTGTTCTCCCTTCATTTATTTGCTCTGCAAGTTTGTTTAGGTCTAGATCTAATTTGAATTGTGTATGTTTGCCGACCTTGGAGACTTCTCCAAAGGTTGTAGATTGTATTGCCAAACTTGATGTATGTTCCAAGATTGATGATTAGTATAAATAAATTTAATGAATCTGTGTGAAGTGAGTGTGGATACGAAGATGTGAAGATGAAAGTGTTTGTGTTGTGAGGCAGCGAAGGTGATATGTATTGTGCTTCATTGGAACTGAACTCAGGCATGCGATAGATGCTATCATATCAGTTCTTGGCAGTGAGCCAACCCTCTTGGCAATGAGCCACCCCTTGGCAGTGAGCCACCCCTTGGCAATGAACCTTTTGCAATGAGCATTCTTTTGGGTAGTGAGCCTCCTTTATTATTCGGTAATATTGTTACTACATTATATTATGAGCTAACACTGACTGTTGTTTTTCCCTTTTAGGGTTTTCAACGTAAAAATCTGGTCTTCATGTGTATATGGTGTTGATGTGTTTAAGTTTTGATTTTGCATTTCATGTTTAACCTTCATAACAAATTAATGGGTTAAAGTAAGTGAATGTGAATGTAATTTTGTTTAAGAGAATTTAAAGTTTTCGATACAACTAATTCACCCCCCCTCTTAGTTGTCTTGTGCCTTCAACAAGAACATCCAAAATCAAATATGCACAAGTGCTATACTACTTAAATCAAATTGTCCACCATATCACCATAAATAAAATAAAATTATGTTTATCAAACCAAATAGTATATAGTATGTTCAAACTAAAATGAAGTTCTACATGCATGTCAAATATCATGTGCAAAATAAAAATTTGACTATTCAAAGAAAAAAATTAAATTATTCATGAGGTTGATGCTTCTCCTTCTCATTCTCAAGTTGAATAAAGGTCAAATCAACAAGCATAATCCCTTGATTAATCTCACACTTCATGAATTTGTAGGGATTTATTTCCATCTCTATCTAAGTAACTTTGCTATTCTCTTCAACCTCCACTTTTACTTTTTTTAGTTATCATGATCAAAGGTGGGGCAAAAGAGAGCTTAACATGTCTATAAGGTTCTCATTCATTAGGTGAAAGTGAGATAAAATATGCAATACTATTGATTTAATGCTAAGCTAGTAGAATAGTATCACTAAGAGAATGAGAAACTATAGCATCTGTTCATTAAAACTAAAGTCACACTTGGTAGCTCAAATTGATGTGTTATACCCTGAGCTATAAGTAAATCACAATAAGAAAGTCTTTTATTAAGAGAACTATGAAAAGGGTTACAAGTTATGTTGTATGAACTATTTGTAGGAATATGAAGCATTGGTACATTTTTGCATTTCTATTGGGTTGATTAAATCTATTGTTGGAGGCTATTTGAAAAATATTCTAAATGTATGGTTCTCTTATGTCAAAGTGTAATGAAATGTAGGTGCCCTTGCTTAGGCCTCTAACAACATTAAGATAAAAATGAACATTTTGGAAGGGTGTATTACTACATTCTCTTTGACCCTTGATGGGTCTTCCTCTACTATCTCCCCTAGATGATTTGGATCTTCCTGAATGTCACCCCCATATGTTTCTAGGCCCGAGATGTGAGAGTGTCCATCATTATTCTATCCAAACATTATGTATTCCATTGATCATTCAAACATAATCAAACAATAAATTTTATTTTTCATTGTTCACAATACTAAAATATTCAAATGTCTAATTATGAAGATAAAACCATAGATAATGATAATTACCAATTAGATTTAAATGACAAAAATTGTAAATATGCACTCTACCTTTTCAATTAAAAATGTCATTATTGTTCATATTAGATACCTTAGACCATTTCAATAGTGTTCAATTTACACTCAAAAACTAAAAAATTACACATATGAGTTCCATATCATGATAACAAATCAAAATACTATTATACTCATATGAACCAGACTTCAAGATATTGCAATAGCTAGACTAAAAAATAAAATTTACCTATTTATTCATCATTACTGTTAGTGTAAATAGGGACATTATCAAACTAGTTGGCTAATAACTCTTTCTTAGTTTGACCTATTCACACTAGCTTAAGTCCAACTTTGGGCTTCTTACCTTTTTGTCTCAATTCATGTGGTTGAGACATGTGTACTCACCTATATGAGACACCTATTTCATTTTGACTTGCCACTTGCCCTCACACATGTCATGTGAGTTAGACAAGTCTCACATATTTTGGAGGTTAGTCAATGGTTGAGTCAACCTTCCTTCCTCCTCTCTCTTGCCTATTTAAGCAAGGCTCTTATGTACAATTTATTCAACTTTTGTCAATATAATTTTAGGCTTATTATGTACAATATTGTTTGTGGAAATATTCTTAAGTTTGCTGGTTGATCTTGGTTGTCATTAACATATACTTTCCATTCACGGTCTCTGCGCTCTTGGTCATGGTTGCTTCCGCAGAAAGGTCAATACCTTCCTCCTTACCATCATGGTTCTCTGAACCACTCTCTACAAACTGTTGTGGTTCACCATTTTTTAGTGATATTGGTAGTCTTTTTTTTTCTCACATTTAATGTTAAAAACCTAATATTTATTGTAACAAATTTATTGAAACCGCCAAGCCAAGAACTAACTTTTAAGGTTACATTAGCATTTTATGTTAGTAATCATGGTTAGCCCTTTGTGCTACCAAACACATTTGATGTAGCTGATAACACTTAATGTTATTGTATGAACCTTTTTAGTAGAACTAACACCTAGCAGTTTGTAAACCGCTAAGCTCATGGTTAGTTAATTGCCAGCTTTTTATGATAGCCTCTTAGGATTTTACCCAAGTACACTGCCAGGTCTCCCCAAAGTGCCCACATAGGGCCCTTTTTTTCATTTTGTGACAACTTTTACCTAAGCAGTCAATTTTTTACAAAATTATAGTCAATGGTTCAAAGGTATTTCTATGTACTTTGCTGCAGCGAAGTCAAACTAAAAAAAATTGCCTTTTTGACTAGTTTTTTAACCTTCAAAGCCAATTGTAATTGTAATTATTGATAGGGCATAATGTTTGCCCATGATATCAAAAATTAGCGATTTTTTATTTAAGTGCTCAAAATTTCATGAGGAATTCCAAATTGTAACCAAATTTAATTCTTAGATTGCAAATTTTGTAAAAAATCACCGTAAATTATAAATTATAATCAACAGCTCAAAGGTATTTCTATGTACTTTGCTACAGTGAAGTCAAACTAAAAAAAATTGCCTTTTTGACTAGTTTTTTAACCTTTAAAGCCAATTGTAATTGTAATTTTAGATAGGGCATAATTTTTGCCCATGATATCAAAAATTAGCGATTTTTGTTTAAGTGCTCAAAATTTCACAAGGAATTCCAAATTGTAACCAAATTTAAGACTTAGATTGCAAATTTTGTAAAAAATCACCGTAAATTATAAATGATAGATTTTGCATCTGATCTTCAACAAGTTGTAATTTTTTCTTGCATATCTTTTTGGAGGGCTTCTAAATTAGTCATAATCATATCAGGGGGAAATCTTGCATTTCTACATTGATTTTTTCTCATAATTAGATCATGTCTAAAACCTACAAAATCAAATGTACCTATTGTGGGAGTAATCAACATGGAGATGAAATGTGTCCTCATTTCTCACATGTTGCCTTTAAACTCTTTTGTAAGATTGGCAAACCATTTCCTGATGTTACATTTAGATTGACTTACAATCATTCATTGAATCAGGACATTGTTATTGTTGTTCCTAATCCACCACATAGGGATGCATATCTACCTGACATTTCATGTCTTTTCATAGAGTCCCACCTTGCAAATTTGGAAGACACTATTGAGGACATTCAGTTCCTCTTCAATGACAACTTCAATGGAGTTGCATCACCATATTATTCTTCAAAAATTATTCTTCATACACCTCTTTTTCAGTCACAGTTTGACAATGGATTGGAGACCTTTGAGCAGTTTTTAGGAGATACATTTATGTCTTTGGATCATGTGTAGAATTTAGAGACATTCATCCTTCTTCCTAGATTTTCATATTAGGAATGGGAAGATTATTTGCACACTTATGTGGTTCTATTTCTTCCTAAGAGGAGAAATGTGGTACACCATTTGTGGATCATCTTCAGCATCTAGTGTCAAGCTTCTACATACACTATGGGAGTTATTTTGAGAGGAGGTTGCATGGCTAGTCTTCTCATATCAGTTTCGGGAGGATTCATTTCTTCGCATGGAGTTCATTACTTCACATTTTATGGGGGCTCACATCGACCTTCTACTTTTTTCTCTCCTATGGGGAGAACATATATTGTACATTAGTGTTAGAAGTGGTCCTTGAGGGGTCACCATGAGTCCTCCTTCTATCTTCTTCTTCTTCACTTGTACATTCTATTTGTATCATTTCTCTTTTGGATGAAAGTTATTCCCACAAGGTTTTATTTCTTTCTTCACTTTATGAGATATTCATTTATACATGGGTACCTAACATGGCCTAGTAGTCGAACCCATCATTATCTTTGTATAGCTTCTCCCTAAGTTGCACTTAAGGGGGGGTGTTAGTGTAAACAAGGACATTATCAAACTAGTTGGCTAATAACCCTTTCCTAGTTTGACCCATTAACACTAGCTTAAGTCCAACGTTGGTCTTCTTACCTTTTTATCTCAGTTCATGTGGTTGAGACATGTGTACTCACCTATATGAGACACTAATTTCATTTTGACTTTCCACTTTCCCTCACACATGTCATGTGTGTTAGACAAGTGTCACATCTTTTGGAGGTTAGTCAGTGGTTGAGCTCGACATTCCTTCCTCCTCTCTCTTGCATATTTAAGCAAGGCTCTTATGTACATTTTATTCAACTTTTGTCAATATCATTTTAGGATTATTATGTGCAAAAATTTTTGTGGAAGTATTCTTAGTTTTGGTAGTTGATCTTGTTTGTCTCCAACAATTACCACATGTAGTAGTTGAGACAAACTCTAGATTATCTTAAATATTGAGTCATGGTTCAAAGTTTTATCCAACTAAGAAACTAAATTTTACCTTACAATACAAGTATGGAACCATGTGAAACGTACAAACCTACAACAATACTCAAGTTTCATATTTCAATCACACTCAAACCACTTATTCAACAATAGAAAGATTTTGATAATGAAGCATAATGGCATCAATGTTCTTATTCAAAACAATGTCTTCAAAGATTCTAATCTCTACTTGTGTTTCAACAAGTTCATCATGATTTCTAGACTATAAAGTTGCTTTCATTTTTCAAATAATACCAAACTTCATGAATATTAAAGAAAACAAAGAAAGCAGTAGTGAAAACCCAAGAAATGATGTATGGGTTAAATCACATAAATGAGTCCCACTTTTAGGCCAAAGTGAAAAATGTTGAAAATGAACACACCTAAAATTTATTAAGTTCAATCAAAGATACATTCAATGAAATTGTATTTGATTGAACCTAGTTAGCACACCTATGGTGCTGCTGTTGGGAATTAAGATGTCTCAACCTTTGCAATTTCCTAGCATTTATTATTTGATTGTCTATTTATTTAATTGCCTATATTGTATTTAATATTAGTCATCCGATTTTGTCATTTAGTGTCAAATGGCATGTTGACATTTCATCCCACTTGGAAGGTGACTTGGATGGTCAAGTCAACATTTGAAAATGTAGGCGTCCCATTTTGAGGTGGCAGTAATTGCCATGTGTCAGCATCTTGAAGGTTGTGTAAGAGGTTATGACATATGAAGGATTCTATGACATGTAAGAGCCAGAAATAGAAGATTTTATGACATGTGTGACAAGTGTCAAGAAGAATATTTGCATGGAGAAGGTAGGAACCCAAGTCTGACTATAACAAGTTGTAAATGAATCTCTATTAATAGTCAATTATGACAAATTCTCTTACAACTGTAAGTGGTGTCATATATGATAGATTTTATGATGGTGTAAGAGCATCTGCCATACCTATTTTGGGCAAATTTGGGGGGCCCAATTATGGGGGTTGTAAGGGATGAAAGGGAATCTTTAACAAGTGTCTTTTGCATATTTTATGGCCTTGGAAATTGGGCCATATGGATTTGAAAGAGATTCTTTTGTGGCTTTCTCTAGAAGCTACCTCCATCCTTAGTATTTCTCTATATACAAGTACTTGGAGCTGGAGTTGTATGGTTCATTTATAGGTACCATTATGCTGACAGAATAACTCCAATATTTGACATTTGTGAACTCCTAGAAGAACTTGCATTGCAAGTGTTATAATCAGCATTTGATTTGATAATACAGTGTGCAGGTTTTGGAGTGTGGGGTTTTTCACCCAAAAGGATTTCCCCACGTATATCTTGTGTTGTGAGATTTGTACTTGCCTTTTAATGTTGTTATTATCTCTCTATTAATGTGCATCTCATAATTTGTAACTGAAATAGATAAAAATTTGCATAAACCTTTCCTCATTAGATCAGGGTAGGAAGTGTTTCTGCATACCTTGCTTCCTTTCAATTGGTATCAGAGCTTGATCACCTTTGGTTCTAGTTGTTGGGTAGAGGGTTTTTAAGCTAATCTTTGTTTGAGTGGGAGCTTTTGTAGAGGATTTCAAAATCTTTGTTGCAAGAAAGAGATGGTGAGCACATATGGGAGGTTTGATGTAGAGAATTTCAATGGAGGCAAAGTGGTGCTGCCACAATAATGGGTTACACTTTCTGGGACATCTTGATTTTTGCTGAAACCACATTTTTAGAAAATATAATGATTTAAGCCTTGAAAGGTTCCATTTAAAGGATTTTAATTGAAGAGGGTTTGATCAAACCCCCTTAGATTCAAACCCCCTTGGATAGAACCCCGCTAGTTTTAAACCATACCTATAATGGAGTCTCCTCTACACCTATCAAAATGCTGATAAGAAACCACTTTTGATTTACCTTTTGGGGGATCAAATGAATTCATTTAAAATTTATGTTTTGTAAGTATGTAGTCGTTATTATAAGCTTCCCAAAAAGTATAATTTTAAATATATTTAATTTGATTATTATATTTATTTTTTATTTCTTGTGAATGTAGGTTTTTCATCGAACATCAAGTTCTCTATTCTACACACATGGAAAATTAGTAAATTAGTGAAAAAAAAATCTAAAAATTATCTATGCCCTATTTATTGATGTCTTTGTTTCAAAAAGAAAAGAAAAATTAAATTTTGATACATACAGAAAAAGTTATGTTTTACGGAATACACCTATGTCTAAATTATAATTGGTTTGACTTCAAAACTTAATTAAAAAAAATATATTCAACAAAACATTATGAAACAAAATGCATGCCCTATATATCGGTGTTACCAATCTAAATTCAAAAGAATCAAAATCTTATCCTTTGTAGAAAAAAAGTTATGTGCTACGGAATACACATCACTTTAAAAAATGTTGTTTACTATTAAAAACTAGTTATCAAAGGAGACAAAAAAATTTACAATTTAACTCCAAATTTTTTTAAGAAAATATATTTAGAATCTACAAAAAAAAATCACAAATCACTAGTTTGTATCATCATCAAATTCCTAACGGTTTAGTGGTTATAGGTGACAGAAAGTGAAGATTTAGTTCAAAATGTTGATTTCAATGTCAAGTTTGGCCAAAAAGTGTAATCCATTATTGTGGTATGACCCAACTTTGAGTTGTGGAAACTCAAGATGGCGAACTTATTGGTGGATAGAGATTTATGGCTCATAGTATCCAGATCCATGCCATCGGGCATGAAACAAGAATATTGGGATTTGATGGATCAAAAGGCTAAGGATCTTATAAGACTCTGTTTGGTTGATTTAGTGCTCCTGAATATCCATGAAGAGAAGACTGTAAAAGATCTTTGTGTTTAGGATGAAAAATGAAGAGGATTGGTTTAGGGTTGATTTTGATAGTTTGTGTTAATCCTCCTTTCACCTCTAAACATTCAAGGAATTCCAGCTGAGTAGTGGAACCTACTATAGACCTTCCGTCACTTGGAACATAGGGGAAAATTGGAATTGTGTGATTTAGTTGTTCAATTAAGCCCAGTTATGCTCAAAACCCTAATTACATGAATTCATGAACAAACAGACAAATTACAGAAAATGATCACACATAGAGATATCAAATGACAATCAAATGCATACCAAATTTCAAAGTTTAGAAAGTGGAAAAGTCAGGAACTACTGAGCGGGCGCTCGAGTCCAGTGCCACAATTTCTGTCAAGATTTGGAAACCTTGTCTACAACCTATTTCTATTGTTCTAGAGATTTTCCTGTTGCAGGATCCAGAGGACTAATGAGCAGGTGCCCGAGTCTAGGTCCCTATTTTCTTCTTTGATCTACAATTCTAACAGTCTGCACTACTCTCCTGCAACTCCATTTTTTCTGCTTCTGCAACCTGTAACCTACAATCACAAAAAAATGGGTTGGGGGTTGTGGTGTTTAGAGGCTTGCCTCAGTCAAGCCCCAGAGAGACATTTAAGTCTTCCAAACACCGTTGTCAAATAAAGATTGCATATCCCTGCGGGATAGAGGCAAAATTCATATGATAAATGATTGAAAACACAATTGATATCACCTTGTAGTGAAGTTCTCATGGAAGGAAGATGCTCTTCATGCCATGGGGAGATGGATGCCAAATCTGCAAATACAAACACAATAACAACACAAATTCTAATCTACAACATAATGAATGCCTTGAATCACCTTAACATAAGCCACAAGTTCATAATATCTATCTAATTTACAAATGAATCACTAATCATGCTTATATATGCAACTACGAACATTCCCGCTAAGAATTTCGTAATTCAAACTTACCGTGTCAGCATAGGACCTAAATAATGATCATAAACTTAACACTTTAAAACTGGGCCTGACCTAAAATAGGGCAGGTCTAGGGTGTGGACGCCCAAGTTCTTCCCCCTGTTTCAGGCAGGATTGATCATAAATGCATCCCTTGAGTCCTATTTGCCATGAAACTTCAGGGTTTTCTCATCAGGAGTCATCAAAATCATGCAAGATGCTCTAAATGCATTCCAAAGGACCCGAGAGCTAAACCTTAAGGGGGGAAAGCCCCCAAGGGGACATTTTCCAATGTAACATTTAGCCCCCACTTTAATGTATGTATAAACGCAAGGCCAATACATGCATTAAAGTACAATCAAAAAACACAGCAACACGTCAAGCACAAAGAAGACAGTAATAGACATGCAAAACATGGAGAAGACAGTTACAATCACGCAAGACACGAAGAAGACAGTATTGAAGACACGTAAAACATAGTGAATATAGTGAATGCAATGAATACAGTGATAATTTTCTTTTTCATTTTCATTTTCATATATTTGAGATGCAGATGCAAGTACAAGGAAAGTAAACACACCACCCATAATGCAGGAGGGACTCATCACCACCGGTCTTTAAGATTACATATGGGGCAATAGACACACCAAACAAATCAAGCACGCCATACAAGTCAAACATGCCATACAAATCCTAAAGCATACGAGGGACTCATCACCACCGTTCTTTAAGACTGCTTGGGAACAAACACGCAAAACACACATACTTGGAAGACACAGAGAAGACATGGCAAATAAGTGATGGAGTGTTCCTATTTCTAGGTTCATCACCATCTCAGGCACATTACAAGCACACACTGATGATTGGGCTTCACCACAACAATCACCAAAGACACACTTAAGGGTTGAGTTAGTCACAGAACCACTCGCTGCCTCCATAGAGGACTTTTTGAAAATAGTAGGATGTGCACTCTCCATGAGAAATACACCATCCCCGCCTCCATAGAGGGCTTAAGAGAAAAAGGATGAGATAACCCACCTCCGCAAAGGGCTTAAATGATTGCAATAGATTTTAAACAAATCTCAGAGTGTAGGAGGGACTCGTCACCACCAGTCTTTAAGACTACACCTAAGAACAAGCACATTCCTAATATCTAAAACAGATAGCTTACCTTATATATGCCCCCACCTTAAGGTGGTTGATATCAAGTATTGATATCAAGTACGTTAAGGTAGGTAGAAAACACACAAGGGAACATGGATTCTCGCAAAGCCCATGCCCCCTAGAGGTGACATGCATTTTACGATCACCAAATGTTCCCAAAAACACATTCCTTCAAGAAAAGTGTTAGTGTCCATATAATCATGATAAACAACAACATCAATGCATATGATCAGTCACATAAAGAAGCAAGATTTAAGATAGACAAAGTGCATGAAGTAGCAGTATTGTTATGTTTTGTAAGTGCGATAAGACACCATGAAGATCACACGGAGTGATTCTACTAGCCAAGCGTTAGATAAAATATAACAACCCCATCGTCATATAGGAACTAAGTCCAATTTTTTATTTCTCACTAAATGGACACTAGGTCTGCATTAGTATAACATGTTTTTCATCATCTGCCCACTAGATAGAAGCACTAGAGGAAGGTAAACAACAAATCAAGAGAGGATAAACAAGTGCCTTAGGGACAGTCACATAGGAGGGTGCCCCCAAGTCACCAACCACAATGCTATGTCTGTAAGACACAACAAACAACAATGAAAATAGAGGAAAAGCAATATAGAAGAATGATGATACAAATAGAAGAAGGGTTACAACAGAGGTGGTCTCCTGGTATCCTAGACCTTACAAGAGAATCAAGGGTTATCCCAGAAGGCCTAAACAACACATAACACATCACGGGGGAAACACAACACGAGAGGTAAAGGGTTAGAAATACTTACCTGTAGGGAGATTCATGCTAGCAGTTATCAACAATTAGATCATCCTCTTCCTACTCTCAAACGCTAGAGGAAAGAGGTGTAGGTTGTTCCATTTGTCTTTCTAATGTAGTTTGATCATCTCCCAATCCTTGAAAGGATAACAAAGGAGGAACCTCAGCATAAATACCATTTCTCTATGGATGAGGTAATACTTTAGTACTTTCCTCATCCACTTCTATAATAGTGATTATATTATTGAAATCTAGATAATCATCTTGGTAATAGTCATAATAAGCTTGTTGTTCTATGGGATCTCTTTCCACATTCACTAATGCTTCTTCTTGGCCAGGGAGAGTATTGGAAGGGAAGAAAGGTAAAGTTTTGCTAAGAAATGTAGATGTTGTATCATTATCATCCTCATCATCATAAGTTTTAGCTAATGATTCCATTCCATTAAGAGAATTTTCATACTCATCATTCTCAATGTGTTTTGTTAAATCTTCCACTACCCAAGGGTATGTATTCATGAGAGATGTGTAATTATCTAGATCATATAATTGCATAACATTATTTTGTACAATGTCTGCTAAGCCTTGAACAACATTAATACCATCTTATCCTTCTTTTATCAATTCTCTTATATTGTGAATCACAGGTATAGCTTCTCCTGCTATCCTTTCAATTTCAACAAATGCTTGAAATTCAGCTAAGTCTTTATCAATTTTATTTATTTGTTCATTAGGTACATATTCTATCACATCAATAGGATCCTCAACATCATGAAATATTTGTTCTTCTATGGTAGTTGTAGGAGGCATGATATCGTACAAAAACTGTGTTTCTCTTGTTGTTGGGAAGGTATCAGTGATTTCATTGTCTTGTGCTAGTATATCCTCATGGGAATAATCATTTTTGAAAGAATGACCAGAGGACAAGTTTATGTCATCATCACATGTAGTAGATATAGGAGAAGTGTTATCACAATTATCTTTTTCATTGCTACTCATGGAGATGAACTCAATTAAGCTCTCTACTATTGTAGGATGTTCACTAATGAGGGTTAAAATTGGTCAAAATCAAGATCTTTGATAAATGCATGCAAAGATACCATTGAAAAATGACATGAAGGTGCCATGTGTATGTTTTCAAATGTGTAAGATCAGATTTTAAAATATTTTCAAAAATTATGCAAAAGACAAGTGCAAAACAATATGTGAAAATGACCTAAAATGCTTTATTTTTTCAACTTTTTTCAATGCAAATAAGTGAAATAAAGGGTGCTGTAAGGAAATTGTTCAAGGGAAGAAATTAATATGTCTGATATCAATTTGATAAAGCAATAATATCCCTCACAACACACTTTTAATGCAAACCTAGAATGATGACAAGTCAAAACCTAGTGAAAATACACTAAAAGATGCAATTTTTCACAAGTTTTCAATGCAAAGACCTAATAAAAGGGGTGTTGTAAAGAATTTTAGGAGGTGAAGTAGATTATATCAGTAATATTAGTCACCTAAATCCATAAAATCTGTCACAACACGCTTGGAGTGCAAATCTAGGTCAAACCCTAGGGCAAATATAGCCAAAATATGCAATTTTTCACCAAATTGCAATGCAAAAAGCCAATAGAAAGGGTGTTGTAAAGAATTTGAGGAGGGAAGAAAGATAATAACCCTGATAAAATCCAATTAGTGTAGAAAAATCCTTTACAACACGCCTATGGTACAAATTTAGGGAGATGATAAGGCCAAAATCTAGTGAAAAATCAAGGTTTTTAACCCTAGGCATGAAAATTTGCAAGCAAACCACTATGACGCAAAACTACAGTTAGAAATCAGTCCTAATAAGTGTTTTAAAAGGGTAGTAAAATCTGAAACAAGATTTTGACTACAAACCCTAGTTAATGCAAAACTAGGTTTATATGAAAAAATGCACAATTTCAAGCAATTTTTATCAATTTAAGCATGAAAATGCAATCTAAATGAATGATGAATGAAAATTTTCTATATTTTAAATTAGATTTGATTATAATGATAGAAATTTATTGAAATTAAATGCCACTAATTCAAATTATTTGAAAATGCAAGCTAAAAATACCAATTTATTTCAATTTTTTTATAATTTTTTAAATGCAATAAGATGAAGAATGATATGAATGAATGAAATGAATGTAAATCTGAAGTAAAACACTTATAAAGGTTCCAAAAACTCCAAAAACATGGGTTCACCAAAATGTTTAAGATGAAAAATGAAGAGGATTGGTTTAGGGTTAATTTTGATAGTTTGTGTTAATCCTCCTTTCACCTCTAAACATTCAAGGACTTCCAGCTGAGTAGAGGAACCTACTACAGACCTTCTGTCACTTGGAACATAGGGGAAAATTAAAATTTTGTGATTTAGTTGTTCAATTAAGCCCAATTATGCTCAAAACCCTAATTACATGAATTCGTAAACAAATGGACAAATTACGAAAAATGATCGCACAAGAGATATCAAATGACAATCAAATGCATACTAGATTTTGAAGTTCAGATAGCAGAAAGTTAGGGACTAATGAGCAGGTGCCCAATTCCAGTGCCACAGTTTCTATTGCTATCTGGAAACCTTGTCTTCAACTTGTTTCTATTCTTCCAGAGATTTTCCTGTTGCGGGATCCGAAGGACTAATGAGTGGGCACCCGAGTCCTGTCCCTATTTTCTTCTCTAATCTACAATTCTGACAGTCTGCACTACTCTCCTACAACTCCACTTTTTCTGCTTCCACAACCTATAACCTACAATCACAGAAAAATGGGTTGGGGGTTGTGGTGTTTAGAGGCTTGCCTCAGTTAAGCCTTGGAGAGACATTCAAGTCTTCTGAACACCGTTGTCAGATAAAGAGTGCATATCCCTGTAGGATAGAGGAAAAATCTAAATGATAAATGATTGAAAACACAATTGATATCACCTTGTAGTGAAGATCTCATGGAAGGAATATGCTCTTCATGCTATGATTAGATGGATGCCAAATCTGCAAATACAAACACAATAACAACACAAATTCTTCTATGCAACACAATGAATGCCTTGAATCACCTTAACATAAGCCACAAGTTTGCAATATCTATCTAGTTTACAAATGAATCACTAATCAGTCTTATATATGCAACTACAAACATTCCTGCTAAAAATTTCATATTTCAAACTTACCGTGTCAGCATAAGACCTAAATAACGGTCATAAACTGACACTTTGAAATTAGGCCTAACCTAAAATAGGGCGGGACTAGGGCGCAAGTGCCTAAGTCCTCCCCCTATTTCAAGAAGGATTTATCATAAATGCATCCCCTGAGTCCTATTTGCCATGAAACTTCAGGGTTTTCTCATTGGGAGTCATCAAAATCATGCAAGATGCTCTAAATGCATTATAAAGGACCCAGGAGCTAAACCTTAGGGGAAAGGCCCCCAAGGGGACATTTTCTGATGTAACACTTTGGAAGAAACTTGGAGGTGTTTATCAAGCTAAATCCCTAGTGAACAAGTTATTCCTGCGAAAGAAACTATATTCTCTAAGATGAAATATGAAGGATCTGTCGTTGATCACCTAAATACATTCAATCTACTTGTTGCCCAGTTGACCTCTGTTGGTGTGAAGATGGAGGAGGAGGATCGATGTATGACATTATAGTTTTCCTTACCAGATTCATGGGACCACCTTGTTATGGCCATTGGGAGTACCTCTACCACATTCAAGATAGATGATGTGGTTTCTTTGTTGTTGTCTGAAGAGATGCAAAGAATGTTAGAAATGAAAGCAACACTACTTCAATGGAAATCTTATTCAATATAAATTTCTGCAATCTTTAATTGTGTGTTATTAATGGAGATTGTAACACAGAAATAAAACTATACTTCATAGAAATGCAAAATCAAAAATATGAACACATAACACAATGTTTAACGTGGAGAAAACCCTTTCAGGTAAAAAACTCCACACAAGAAAGAGGCCCAATTTTTATATTAATCTGAAAATGATTTACAACACAACAATACTTCAACTCTCTCCACCAGCCTTCAATCTGACAGCATTCTAGCAGCACCCGAGTACCTAAAATCTGTATTGCAGTAACTAATACATGGCAAATACTTATAGAAACATTTTCTAACTCATCTTAGGCATTCACATTCTCTCTCCTAAGATTCTCCAACCTGTAAACATTAATTACCATCTTACAAGCATCTTACACTTGTCCAAAAATAGTCATGCAAAGGTTGGGTTCCCAAGACTAAATTTGGCCTCTTATAGCATCTTATGACACGTCATAACCATCATAGATTCCAGCAAAAGAGTATATTTCCAAGATAGGAAGCTTGGGCTAAATATTGCAAATATACAACTAACATATCTGTCATATGCGTCATAGAATCTCAGAATCTTATGACAACTTGCAGCTGTCATAGATTCACTCACCAAACATTATTACAATTGTCATACATGCCAAAAATAGTATATTCCTCAAGGGAGCATGCCTATCCTCATTTACTATGAGTTTTTACATTTGCCAACAGTAAAATTCACTCCGTAACTGCCGTCGGTAACTCCAAAATTACAACTGTCAATCAGACTACCTCATTCCCTTATGGGTAATTACAAATAACAAATAATAAATGGAATAAAATACCATATTGGAATTTACAAGGTTAATGGCACCTTATTCCAACATTCTCCCACTTGACATTATACATTGTAAATCAACCCATAGGAAATCAAATGAAATAATCAGGCACTAGAAATAAGGCCCATGGCCTCTCTACACCACACGAACTTTTATGTGCTCATAGGTTTAGTTAGTGAATCTGCAACATTCTCCTGATTGTCTATCTTCTTTAGCTCAATCTCTCCATTTGCAACCAACTCTTGAAAAAAGTGATAATGAACATCAACATGCTTAGTCCGAGCATGATACATGGGATTCTTGGCCAAACAGATAGCACTCCGGCTATCACATCCAATCTGAATGATCCTACAATCAAAACCAATACCTGTACACAAACTCCTCAACCAAACTGCCTCCTTAGAGACATGAGTAGTAGCCATAGACTCTCCTTCTGTAGTGGACAAAGCAACTGTGGGCTACCTCTTACTCATCCAACTCACTGCACCTCCAAACAGAGTAAACACAAAGCCACTAGTGGACCTTCGACTATCCAGGTCCCCTGCCCAATCTGCATCAACAAAACTCTGTATGTCCAAATATTTATCAACACTATCAGTACTAGAATAAACCAAACAATGGTTAGGAGTACCTGCAAGATATTTAAACAACCTCTTCTCACATAGTTCCAATGTTGTCTACCAGGGTTAGACATAAATCTGCTCAAAACTCCCACTACTTGGGCAATATCTGGTCTAGTGCAAACCATTGCATACATCAAACACCCTACAGCACTAGCATATGGCACATTAGGCATATCTTCAAGATCATCCTCAGTCTTTAGACACATATCTAATGAAAGCTTAGTACCAATAGGTAAAGGAACTCTAACTGGGTTACAGTCCTACAAACTAAACCTCTGCACAATAGTATTCACATACTTACTTTGTGACAACCAAAGCTTTCTGTTAACTCTGTCCCTCTTGATCTCCATTCCCAAAATATACCTTGCAGTACAAAGATTCTTCATCTCAAATGCACCTAAAAGTTGGGCTTTAAGCTCACTGACCATACCCTTAGTATTGTTGAAAAACATGTCATCAACATACAAAGCAATAACCAATATAGAATCATCAACACAATGAATGTAAACACAATGATCCTCCTCGCTTCTAATAAAACCCAATTTCAAAATAAATGAATCAAACTTTTGATACCACATTCTGGGGGATTGTTTCAAACCATAAAGAGACCTCTTTAACCTGCAAACCCAATATTCTTTTCCTTTTATCTCAAAACCTGTAGGTTGTTGCATATAAATTTCTTCTTCAAGATCTCCATGCAAGAATGTAGTCTTAACATCCATTTGCTCAATCTCCCAATCATAAGCTGCAGCAATTGATAAGATAAATCTAATAGAAGTCAATTTAGCAACAGGAGAGAATATCTCACCAAAATCAACTCCCTCTCTCTGGGAGTAGTCCTTGGCTACTAGTCTAGCCTTGTACTTCTCCAATGACCCGTCTGCTCCAAACTTCTTCTTGAAGAACCACTTACAACCTATGGTCTTTCTTCCTTTGGGAAAATGAATAAGATCCCACGTGTTACAAGAGTCTAAAGACATCATCTCCTCCTGCATGGCTAGCTGCCAAGACTCACTATCATCTAAAGAAATAGCTTCCCTCTAGGATCTAGGTTCATCGTTAGTACTCAATAAAGCATATACACAATGGAAATCTGGTGGGCTATACCTGTCAACTAGATTTTGTTGTCTTGTGGATCTCCTCAAGGGTGGAGTAAGAGAACTGCTTGAATCTCCTTCTTCTTCTTCACCCCCCAATCCATCATTCTGTTCTTCTTGAGGTGCATCTTGCTGCTCTAAATCAAAGTGCACCTTCTTTACCTTTTCTTCTTTTTCTTTTAGCTGCTCAGGCTCAGAAATAGCTCTAAGTTCCCTAAAAATAACATCTCTAGAAAAGATAATCTTGCAGGTTAGTGGATTCCAAAGCTTATAACCTTTCACATTATCACCATATCCAATGAATGTACACTTTTCAGCCTTCAAATCCAACTTAGATCACTTTTCCTTAGGCACATGAACAAAAGCCTCAACCAAAAACCCTTAAATGTGAAACAGAAGGTTTCTTACCTGTCCACACTTCATAACGTGTCAAATCAAGAGCCTTATAAGGAGATCTGTTTATCAAGTAGAAAGCAGTACACACAGCCTCTACCCAAAAGTATTTATCCAACTATGCATCACTAAGCATACTTCTGGCCCTTTCCATAATTGTTCAGTTCATCCTTTCTGCAACACCATTCTTTTATGGTGTATATGGAGTTGTCCTTTGTCTGATTATACCTGCATGCTTGAAAAACTCATCAAATTGCTTAGAGCAATATTCCCCTCCATTGTCAGATCTTAATATTTTTATCTTTAAACCTAATTGGTTCTCTACTAAGACTTTGAATTCCTTAAACTTAGTGAAAACTTCATATTTATGCTTCATAAAATAAATCCATGTAAATCTAGATACATCATCAATGAAGGTTACAAAATAATGAGATTTTCTGACAGATTCATTATCCACAGGTCCAAACACATCTGTATGAATAATTTCTAACTTCTCTTTTGCTCTATTGCTTCCTGAAGGAAATGATTTTCTATTTTGTTTACCAAACACACAATGCTCACAGAAATCAAAGTGCTCATCAAAACAGGAGAAACCATCCAACAATTTTTTATTCTTAATAGTTTTTAATACATTATTACTTGTGTGGCCCAATCTACAGTGCCACAACATACATGTATTTTCAGTAGTGGCCTCAGATACATAGGAGGCTAATGCAGAGCATCAAGGATAGCAGTAGCAAGTTTCACAATTTCAATGGAAGGTCTCTCAAGTTCACTATTTTTTCTTCTAACAGAGACCAAACTTCACACAAGGCAGGCTTCAACACCATATCCAACTTGTTCTCGACATCAAAGAGGGGTTTCAAGACACTTACCTCACTAGGCACTCAACTCCACCTAAGTTTCCATACAACTCACTGAGCAGGATTTGCAAGGATAGCAATCTCTACCATACTTATCATGGACAGTCACAACCTCACTGCTCCAAGAGAAGGACAGTCACAATATCATCTTGGGGTGATCTCCCCTTAACACAAACTCAATCTAGTTAAGCAAGTCACATGCCTAACATGCCTATTGTCATCATTGATAGAGCAATACCTCACCAAACTTACCTATGTCTTCTTTGTAGTGACTGTTGCCCTTCTCCATTTACCAATGCAAAGATCTTGGTCGATCATTTTCAAGGCAAACTCCACCTACACTATTCTCCTGCCCCTGCAACCTTCACAAGCAATTGTATTGCCTAGTATACTACCCATTCCATTAAGCAAAAATAGGAAAAGATCAATGGAATAGGGAAATCTCCATCAGGTTGTCCAAAAATACCCTAATTCAGGGTTTTAACCCACTTTCAAACAAAATAGAAATGCAGAGCTAATCAATGGTGTCAAGGGCCCAAACCAAATGCAAAGGATAGGTAACTCAACACTCTAAACAACCATCACCAACACCATCCACCCCAAGGCCATACAGGTACGGAATAATGCATAAAACAGCGAACTTTCTTGATAGTAACAACAGATTTAAAGCAGTTTGTAGCCAAACATGGATTTCTCTAACCAAATTTTGTATCAAAACTCCAAATAAGACTCTAATCAAAGAAAATACTTCATACTTTCCTTCCAATATGAACTTGGGCAATGATGAAGCTGTACAGTTGCAGGTACGGCCTGGTAACAGTAAAGAAAATCAAAAAAATAGGAAAAAGCAGAAAAACAACATTCCTTTGTTATTTCTTCCCAATCTATTGAATGTTCTTTACATTGGAAACCTTCCTTGGCTTAAAACAAGCCTCAACAATGCTTGAAAATGTTTAGGCTTCCAGATAACTGCCCCTCCATCGTGCTTTTCTTATTAACTGCAACAATAAAACTATTTTGTTTTTAGAAACTATCTTTTTTAGGGCAGTAATGACTATTTTTTTGTCTAAACAATGCTTTGTAACTTTTGATTAACTTGGACAAGGTTTTAAACACACCTCCACACCTTGACATGCCTTTATAGGCTACAAACATTGAAAATTTAAATGACTAACCTATATAAACATTAAAACTCAAATGACTCCTATGACTGTCTTTTTGCCACAAGACTGTCCTCTTGAGGACTACTACATGAAAACTAGATTCTTTTAGACATTTGGACTAAGTCCTATTACTAACATGGCATTAGCCTTATACATCATGTAAATGGTCTCAGAGACCTTATTAAACCAAAACAACTACTGGAACATTAACCAAAACATCTACATCTAGGTGCTCCTGCACCATACTCCCCGGCATGATGAAAACTCTTGTCCCAAGAGTTGTGGGACCTGCTCCAAACATTCTTCAACCTTGTTGGGATGTTCCTCTGACTGGTGACAGGGAAAATGAACTCTCCAGAGTTATCTTCCTCCTTCTCCAACCTGCATGGCTCCGGTAAACAGTGTTAGAACCATAAAACCTATTGTGATGTCCTTGCCTAGGACCCTGCTACTGCAATGCTTCAGCTCTTTTCAACTGGAGGTTCTGATTCATTCATCCTTGGACTATCTGTTGTTTGTCTTCCTTCTTCTAGCTCCTTATAGGGCACTCAAGGTCTCCAACCTTGACATAACTCAAGTCCCAAACCTGCTGTTCTCTAGGACTGTCATCCACCTTCTGTTGTTGCAACTATTCCTGCTGCTTCCCATCATCCTTAACCTGCATACTTAACTATAGTTTCTATCCAAAGCAAATAGTGACATGTTCCTTCTTCTCTTCACAAGGTAAAGGAATCAGTTTGAACTTCTTACCATCTTTGTGCACCACATAGGTATTAGTATACCCATCATGAATTGTCCTTCTCAAATACTGCCATGGTCTACCCAAAATGATATGCCCACATGTCATAGGAATAACATCACACAAAACATAGTCTTGATATGGACCAATTGTGAAATCAACATAAGCCTTCTTAGTGACCCTTACCTACTGCTCTTGACTCACCCAAGTGACATTGTAAGGACTAGGATGTTCAAATGTTTTCAACCCCAACTTATTCACCATTTCCCAAGAAACTAGATTATCATGAGAACCTGAATCTACAATCAACTTGCATATCTTGCCATGGCTCAAACAATTAGTTCTGAAAATAGATACCTGTAGTGGTTGTTGCATCTTGCCTCTTTCCACCATGAGCATCTCTCCATCCATCATTAGAGAGGCTGATGACATTTCTGGTTCTTCTAGCTTCTCCTCTTGTGCCAAGTGAACTCTTTTATCCTTGGTCTTGTCAACACCATCCTTCTTAGGACAGTTGAAAGATGTGTGTCCCACCTCATTGCAGTGATAACATCTGCCTGTGAACACTCCTCTACCTGATCCAAATCTACCTCCACCTCTATATCCACCTCTCTGTTCTGTAGACAACTCCTTACCCTTCTCATCACTATTCTGAACTTCATTAGGAGGTCTGCCCCTACCTCTATTTCCTCTTACATAACCTCCTTGCCTTTCTTGCTTCCTATTCACTCTCTCTTTAGCCCTGATGGCTAACTAAAAACACTCTCCAAGCTTTTTTGGTACTACCAATCCAATCTCATCCTACAAGTTGTACCTAAGCCCATTGAGGTATCTTGCCACTTTCTCTTCTTCATCTTCCAATCCACCTCTAATACTAAGCTTATGAAATTGCTCAGTATAGGACATAACATTCATGTCCTTCTGCTTCAAATTCTGTCTCATCCTCTTTGTTTGAATGGACTAATCAGATGGAAGGAATTGGTCTTTCATCATATCCTTCATCCTACTCCAAGAAGTGATTTTTGCTGCACCTCTAGCTAGTCTCTCTATCTTCACACTACTCCACCAAGTGTTGTTCCTCTCAGTTTTGTTTTTGCAAACTTGATCTTCTTCTCATCACTCATCTCCTCATACTCAAAAAAAATTTCCAGGGCATCTATCCACCCTAATACTTCTTCACTATCCATCTTCCCCAGATACATAGGTAGCTCTATGTTTGCCTTTGTTCCACTTCCTTGCACTGCCTTCAGTAATCTCACAAACTTCTTTTCTTCAGCATCCAACTCTTCCTTAGGAGGATTCTCATAAGCATCCTCTTCTCCTTCTGAACCATCTTGTTCATCCCCTCTAGGTTTCTTCTCTAATGCTTCCAATCTAGCCAAGATTGTTGCATTCTCCCTTCTTACTTGCCTCAACTCCCTTTCTCTTGCAGCATCCTGCTCTCTTCTATCCCTCAATTCTTTTTCTCTAGCCTCTAAGGCTTCTCTCAACTCAAAATTCTCTCTTGCCATTTGATTCTTTGGAGGCATCCTCACAACTCTCACAAACTCTTATTGTTTCACAAGATCCACAACACCCTCAAGGATCTATTAGTGGCTCTGATACCACAAATGATGCAGAGCATCAAGGATAGCAGTAGCAAGTTTCACAACTTCAATGGAAGGTCTCTCAAGTTCACTATTTTTTCTTCTGACAGAGACCAAACTTCACACAAGGCAGGCTTCAACACCATATCCAACTTGTTCTTGACATCAAAGAGGGGTTTCAAGACACTTACCTCACCAGGCACTCAACTCCACCTAAGTTTCCATACAACTCACTGAGCAGGATTTGCAGGGACAGCAATCTCTACCATACTTATCATGGACAGTCACAACCTCACTGCTCCAAGAGAAGGACAGTCATAATATCATCTTGGGGTGATCTCCCCTTAACACAAACTCAATCTAGTTAAGAAAGTCACATGTCTAACATGCCTATTGTCATCATTGATAGAGCAATACCTCACCAAACTTACCTATGTCTTCTTTGTAGTGACTGCTGCCCTTCTCCATTTACCAATGCAAAGATCTTGGTGGATCATTTTCAAGGCAAACTCCACCTACACTGTTCTCCTGCCCCTGCAACCTTCACAAGCAATTGTATTTCCTAGTATACTACCCATTCCATTGAGCAAAAATAGGAAAAGATCAATGGAATAGGGAAATCTCCATCGGGTTGTCTAAAAATACCCTAATTCAGGGTTTTAACCCACTTTCAAACAAAATAGAAACAACCATCACCAACACCATCCACCCTAAGGCCGTACAGGTACAGAATAATGCATAAAATAGCAAACTTTCTTGATAGTAACAATAGATTTAAAACAGTTTGTAGCCAAACATGGATTTCTCTGACCAAACTTTGTATCAAAACGCCAAATAAGACTCTAATCAAAGCTAAAACTTCATACTTTCCATCCAATATGAACTTGGGCAATGATGAAGCTGTACAGTCATGGGTACGGCCTGGTAACAATAAAGAAAATCAGAAAAAAATAGGAAAAAGTATAAAAACAGCATTCCTTTGTTATTTCTTCTCAATCTATTGAATGTTCTTTACATTGGAAACCTTCCTTGGCTTAAAACAAGCCTCAACAATGCTTGAAAATGTTTGGGCTTCCAGATAACTGCCTCTCCATCATGCTTTTCTTGTTAACTGCAGCAATAAAATTGTTTTGTTTTTAGAAACTGTCTTTTTTAGGATAGTAATGACTGTTTTTTTGTCTAAACAATGCTTTGTAACTTTTGATTAACTTGGACAAGGTTTTAAACACACCTCCACACCTTGACATGCCTTTATAGGCTACAAACATTGAAAATTTAAATGACTAACCTATATAAACATTAAAACTCAAATGACTCATATGACTGTCTTTTTGCCACAAGACTGTCCTCTTGAGGACTACTACATGAAAACTAGATTCTTTTAGACATTTGGACTAAGTCCTATTACTAACATGGCATTAGCCTTATACATCATGTAAATGGTCTCAGAGACCTTATTAAACCAAAACAACTACTGGAACATTAACCAAAACATCTACATCTAGGTGCTCTTGCACCAAAGGCATTACAAACTGTAGTGGCTTCAAGCTTAAACAAGTTCCCAAATCTCTTCCCTTTTGCTACTACCAAGTTCCCTCTCACCAATCTGTAGCCATGATTGTCAAATATCACATGCATTCCCAAATCATTCAACTTTAAAACTAAAATCAGATTTCTAGCTAATCCAGGAACATGCAAAACACCAAGGAGGGTTTTAATCCTCCCATCACTGAAACACAACAATACCTTTCATTTCCTTATAATCAGATATGTAGAGTTGTCACCAAGGTAGATATTACCTCCTTCATATTCTTCATATGAGGAGAATCATTCCATATGCAGAGTCATATAAAATGAGCATCCTGAGTCAACCAACCAGTGATCATTAGAAACAAGATTATGTGCAGAAAGTAAAACTTCTTCACCTACATTTGAGGACTTATCTGAAGCACTCTCCCACTGTTTCTTGGGGTTTCTGCACTCCTTCACATGTCCCCTTTTACTGCAGTTCCAACACTTAACTCTGTTCTTTTTACCAAGAGTCTTAGACCAGCCCTTGAACTTGTCCTTAGCCCCTTTCTGATCTCCTTTAGGTCCTCTTTCCTTAGACCTTCCCCTGACAATGAGAGCATTCCCTAAACTATCTGAACTCTTCTTCCTCAATTCCTGTGACAATAGCACTTAAACAAGACCATCTAGCTTCAAATCGGCAATGTTAGAAGTGATAGCAAGGATAACATTCTCCTAAGACTCAGGTAAAGAACAAAGAAGTAAGATACATTTATCTTCCTCACTTACCTCAACATCTACTGAATCAAGCTAACTCACTAACAAATTAAAAAAAATTAAATGCTCTGCAACTGATTCACCTTCTCACATTTTCATGGAAAATAATTTTCTTTTTAAATAAAGTTTATTTACCATACTCTTGGCTTGATAGATCTCACCCAACCATTTCCACAACTTGTATGCAGTCTCTTCCTTTGCGACATTCAATAGGATAGAGTCTCAAAGACACAATCGGATGGTTCCCTGTGCCTTCTTATCCAATCTATTCCACTCATCTTGAGAGACATCATTAGGTTTCTTCTCATTTTGAACAACCAACCATTAGTTTCTTTCTTCCAACAAATCTTCCATTTTCAGCTTCCACAACTCATACCCCATTCCGTTGAACTTCTCAATATCCAATCGAGAGGTTGATGCAAGGGTGGATGCAGCCATAATAACAACACAAGATCTACAAAACAAACACAACCAAATCTCCCATTGCAGCTACAGCTTCCACACTACCACCCAAGAGTCAAAGATGGCCAAGCTCTGATACCAAATGTTAGAAATGAAAGCAACACTACTTCAATGGAAATCTGATTCAATATAAATTTTTGTAATCTTTAACTGTGTTATTAATGTAGATTGTAACACAGAAACAAAACTATGATTCACAGAAATGTAAAATCATAAATATGAACACATAACATAATGTTTAACGTGGAGAAAACCCTTTCAGGTAAAAACCTCCACACAGGAAAGAGGCCCAATGTTTGTATTAATCTGAAAATGATTTACAATACAACAATACTTCAACTCTTTCCACCAGTCTTCAATCTGATAGCATTTCGACAACACTCGAGTACCTAAAATCTATATTGCAGCAACTAATACATGGAAAATACTTATTGAAACATTTTCTAACTCATCTTATTTGTTCACCTTCTCTCTCCTAAGATTCTCCAACCTGTAAACATTAATTACCATCTTACAAGCATCTTACACTTGTCCAAAAACAGCCATGCAAAGGTTGGGCTCCCAAGACTAAATCTGGCCTCTTACAGCATCTTATGATGCATCATAATCATCATAGATTCCAGCAAAAGAGTATCTTTCCAAGATAGGAAGCTTGGGCTAAATATAGCAAATATACAACTAACATATCTATCATATGCATCATAGAATCTCAGAATCTTATGACAACTTGCAGCTGTCATAGCTGTCATAGATTCACTCACCAAACATTATGACAATTGTCATACATGCCAAAAATAGTATATTCCTCAAGGGAGCACACCTATCCTCATTTACTATGAGTTTTTACATTTGCCAATAGTAAAAGTCACTCTGTAACTGCCGTCGGTAACTCTAAAATTACAACTGTCAATCAGACTACCTCATTCCCTTATGGGTAATTACAAATAACAAATAATAAATGGAATAAAATACAATATTGGAAGTTACAAGGTTAATGGCACCTTATTCCAACAAATAAAGTCCTCTAAGTCAACTAAGGAGGCTCTTTTGGTTCATGGTAGATCTAAAGAGAATGGAAAGAAAAAGGATAAGAAGAAGGAAGAAAAAGGAAGATCCAAATGTCGTATGAGTCCAAGTCTCCTAGAAAGTCCAAGGCTCTGTGTTGGAACTGCGGAAAACTTGGTTACTTCCACAAGGATTTCAAGGAGGAGAAAAAGAAGAAGAAGAAGAACTATGATTCAAATTCTGACAAGTCCTCTTAGGATGATGGAGAAGTGTTTGTCACTACCTTGGCAATGCATACATCAGAAGATGTGTGGCTTATTGAATCTAGTGCATCTTTTCACATGACCTCGTATTGGGGTTGGTTTTCAAAGTATGAAGAATATGACGGTGGGAAGGTGTACTTGGGTGATGACTCTCACCTGAAGATTGTTGGCCATGGAAGAGTCTTGATTAGATTCCCTGATGGTCGAGTGATGGGGATCAAAGGTGTTCTGCATATCCCTAGTTTGGCATGGAACCTTTTATTTGTAAGTAAGTTTAATGGTGTTGGTGTGTAGGTTGTTTTCTTGAATGCAAGATGAAAGATGACTAGAGGCGCTATGGTGCTAGCTAATAGTGTTCGGATTGGCACTCTGTTTTGGCTTGATACATGTGTGGTTCATTGCAATAGTCCCTCTATTGCAAGAAAGATAACTTCAGAGTTTTCATCCTCACCTTTGGAACCAACAGTGAAGAGGACTGTTCTATCTATTTTTGATGGTCATGCTTTGTGGGTACCCAAGGGTGCTCATTCTATGGAGATGAAACTTCCAGCTAAGAAGACAATGTTATGGCACCAAAGGCTTGGTCACATTGGTGAAAAGGGTTTGAGGACCCTAAAAAAAACCTCATTGAGGGTATGAATGATTGTAACCTTGAGCTTGATTTTTGCAAACATTGCATTTATGGAAAGTAAAATCGTGTTTAGTTTTATTCTAGTTCTCACAAATCTTCTGAGGTGTAGGACTTGATTCATTTTGATGTATTTGGCCTTGTTAATGTTCCTTCGATTTTAAAATTTTTGTACTTTATTTCATTCATTTATGACTATAGTAGAAGGACATGGGTGTATTTCCTTATAAGTAAATCTGAAGTCTTTGTAAGATTCAAAGAGTTCAAAGCTCTTGTAGAGAATCAAAAGGATAGAAAGGTTAAGTGTTTGAGGACTAAAAACAATGGTGAGTTTTGTTCAGCAGATTTTGACAAGTTCTATAATGAACAAGGCATTGAGAGGCACAAAACAACTCCGTATACTCCTCAATAGAATGGAGTTGCAAAGAGGATGAATAGAATGTCGATGAAAAGGGCTAGGAGTATGTTAAGTGGAGATGACCTTGAACAAAAATTTTGGGCTGAAGTTGTTGCTACCACTTGTTACCTGGTTAACAAGTCTCCTACATCAGTGCTCATTGATAAGACACCTATGGAGGTGTGTTCTGGTAAAAATCCTTCATTGAGACACATTCAAGTATTTGGTTGAGGCTTATGCACATGTGCCTAAGGAGAAGAGGTCTAAGTTAGAGAACAAGGTAATGAAGTGTATCTTCATTGGTTATAATATCGGTGTGAAAGGGTACAATCCTTAGGATCCAGTAGGTAAGAGAGTTTTGTATAGCAGAAGTGTGATCTTCAGAGAGCTCAATCCTTCTTCTATTGATCTACAATCAGAGAAAGAACAGAAGAAAGAGGATGTGGTTTAGCTTCCTTCCACCCCTAAGAAAGTTGAACCAAAGACATCTGTTGGACCTAATGATGAGGAGAGCTCTAGTAGCTCTAAAAGTTCAAAAGAAGAAGAACCTCAACCTCAACTTTTGAGGAGGTCCACGTGGATAAGGCAATAACCTGATAGGTTTGGTTATTCATTGCATTATTCTAGTTGTATTTTTGCTTTGATTTCTAACGCTGATGAGCTTAGGACCGTAAGGGAGGCTATGGGTATGAGTGATGCAGATTCCTGGAAAGAGGCCATGGAAGAAGAGATAGCTTCCTTGAAGAAAAACAATACTTTAGATTTGGTGCCCTTGCCTAATGGACATAAACCTGTTGGATGCAAATGGGTGTTCAAGAAGAAGTTTGGTTCATATGACAATATTGAGAAGTTCATGGCAAGGTTGGTCACGAAGTGTTATTCCCAAGTTGAGGGAATAGATTATTGTGAGATTTTCTCTCCCATTGCAAATCTGACATCTATCAAATTCTTGTTATCACTTGTTGCAACATACAACTTAGAAGTTGAACAGGTGGATGTGAAGACAACTTTCCTTCATGGTGATTTAGAGGAGGAAATCTATATGTCACATCCAGAGCACTATGTGGTAAAAGGTAAAGAAAATTTGGTTTGCAAGTTGAAGAAGTCTCTGTATGGTTTGAAATAATCTCCTACGATGTGGTACCAGAAATTTGATGCCTTTCTGTTGAGTTTAGGATTTATGAGATTGAAATCAGATCATTATGTTTATTATAAAATGGATAATGATCGCATTCTCATTACTGCATTATATGTTGATGTGTTGGTCATGATGTTACTCATAAACAACCATAGAATAAAAGTATACATTAACCTTTATTCATCTTGAAAGATACGATGAATTCAGAGAATTCATGATCCCAAGTCTTCGGTGATTAGCTCTTAATCGTCTAACGTTACTCAGAGGTTAATGTGAGTTGCTGTTTCAATTTTGGGGGCCTTACGTAAAGTTCATCATCACGACAATACTTCTGCAAAGATTCTTCACAGAGAAGTCATTTTATGCAGTTATTTGATGAAATGATGCAGCAATACTTCAATCTTTGCATGATATTTTTAATTATGCCTGCTTTGTATTCAAATATGCTAAATATTTACAATTATCTTCGAGATGTCCACATATTTGTGTTATTTGCTTAAGATCATCAATTATTTGCAATTATGAGGGTGAAATGTTCTGAAATTTAAAAGAAATTGGAAGAAATGCTTCTAATTAAAGTTGAACCTTTAGCTTTTGAACCACATGTATATTAGATACTTATCATGAAGAGAAGAAAATCAAACCATATTTTCACCAGGACATTCCACAGCTAGATATAGTTGATGCTAACTTTAAAGGAATTTGTATGAAGACAACACATGTAAGTAGACATGCACTCCAAGGGACGCAGCAAATCACCACATATATCTAGAACTCATACACTGATTACTCAGGATTTACTATGAATTGTAATCGACACAGTCTTCTCATTCATTAAGCATGCAAAAATATAAATGTATACAAAAACTTTGAAATGAGCTCTGAATGTTTCAGCAGACAGATTTCAATTAAGTTTTGAATGTTTACAAAGAGGCATTCCAGCACCTTTTATAGAACAAGGTGAGGAACCCGTTACAAAAGATCAACTATCTTGATTTGTCTATGAATATCTACGGTCAAGATTTCGCTTTGACTATGTCAACCTTACAAAATGGCACAAGTTACCAGCTGGCAACTATCTAAAAAACTTATTTCCACTAAGTATCTGATGCTGACATTTACTTTAGGCTGCATCATCATCATGTGTATCGCTTCCTGAACTTTCATCATCCTGATCATGATGATCTCGCATATGAGGCTACATGCTGCTCTGGATCTGTTCATATAACTGTACAATTTTATCTATTTCTCCGCCATCCTGAGTCTTTGCTTTGATCATGGCATGCTTGTGTGCTTCATATTTGTGTCTATTGCTATCTAGTTTGTCTTTCCTGTCTTGCAGCGTCTCATTGTAATTTTCCATCTTGACTTTGATTCTCATTATTTTGTCTATGACTTCTTCTGTCAAGTGGACAAGTGGATCATCAGCTACTGATTGGAAGTTGCCGTGTAAAGCTTTGATGGCAAACTCTTCATCTTGGTTTTCAACTTTCCCTTCCACTTTTCCTTCCAGTGTTTCCAATATTTCTGCCTCAACAGACATTAAATCATGCAACTTCATGCTGATATCTCTCAGTTTATTATTCCATCTTCTGAGTACTCCACATTCAAATTGAATGTCCTTATACCATATGTCAACCAACAAGGCAGTATTACTGTTTAGTACCTGTTTGTTGATGAGCAGTTGAGGATTTATCCTCCTTATTTCTCCCAGGATGTCTAATACCTTTTCCAATTTGTAAGACCTTTTTCCTGTCTGCATCTGCAATTTGTCTACCTTGGTCCTGGAGTCACTGAGAGTGTTCCACCTCTTCAAAGAGGCCTTTACCACTTCCTTCGCATCACCCAATGTGGATGACATCCATCTCCTTAGTACAGATGCCTCATGTTTCATGAGGTCTAATTTATTCACCTCCTCTTGAGAAATAGCAGTCAATGGGACTGCATGTTCAGTTGAAGTATCTTCAGTATTGGTCAGCCTTCCTATGTAGGCATGCAACTGAGCAATGTGCTCTTTATGTTGCTTATTTTTCTCCTTCTCTCTTTTTACCTTTTGAATTAAAGAATCAATAATATCCTTGCCCTCTTGACCCTCTTGGTCTTTATTGGCAAAACACAGATCCACTATGCTAATCTGAAACTCTTCTAAGGTAATTTTACCTTTTTCTTTCTCCACAGTAGGTACTGCAACCTGTGCAGTCCTTCTCCCAGTTGTTGGATCTCTTTTGATGGCCGAAGTCATTCTGGCCTTCCTCTTAGGTTTTATTATATTCTCAGAGAATAAGGTGGAGACATCAAATTCTTGAATTTCAAATTCTTCTTTTGCATTTACCTCTTTCTCCAACCACAGAGGTACCTGATCATATTTCTTTGCATCATCATGGTGTTCACCTGTGTCTCCTATTTCTGTCAGCAGATGTGATGGAGAAGGTGATTTTCTCAGTTCTTCTTCATGATGCTCGCTTTGATGTTGATCCTCTGGCACTTCCTCTTGTTGAGGAACTTCTTTCTCCGGAGGAGCATCTTCCTAAGGTGGAGGATCTTGTGATATATCTATATGTTGATCATGATGATCATGATCCTTTTCTGTCATTACCTCATCCTCCTTTGGCTTTTCTTCCTCTTGTTGCATTTCCACCGCACTGGATATTGTGGAGTCTTCCTTAGGTGCTGGCATTTGTTTTGAAGCCATTATCTCTTCTGCACCTGTGCTACTTTCTTCCTAAGCATTGGCAGAAAGATCCTCAGATACATCCTTTTCATCAGCCTTCTTTTCCCGAACCTCTACTATAGCATGTTCAGTTGATGCATCTTGTGCGCTTGGTTGGCTTACTTTTGTGGTATGGCTCTTTGGTTCTGCCATCTTTATTTCTTCTACAGGGTGCCCTTTGTCAAGTGATCTTGTTGGATGTTTAGGATTTACATCCTGTTTCTCTGTTATGTCTATCACCGCAGGATTTGTCACCTCTGCAATCAGTACATCTAGCCCCATTTCTTGGGCTATCTGCTCTAGGCTCTTTTCTTTCTCAGTTTCCACTTGCTTCATCTCCTCCAGTATAGTTTAAACTGGTGGAGTCTTGTGAGGGGTCATGTGCATACCTACAGCAAGGGTTTCCATCTTTTGTGAAGTCACTTCCTATACAACTTCATCATCAGACAAATCTATTGTCTCGTCTAGCGAGATGTGACCTTCTTTATGTGTCTGGGAAGTTTCTTTCATCTGCTCTTCTGCGAGCTCGGTCTTAAACTTGACTATGGTAGGAAGTGGAACATTGTGCTGAAGTTCCCTATGCACTTTACTACCTGTCCCTTGTAACAATGTAGGGGATTGTTTTATTTCACCTCTCATGGAGGTTCTTAGTTTCTTAGGTGGGGTAGACAGCACCACCTGTGGAGCTCTTCTTTTTCTTTTTATTATCAAAGGAGCTTCTTCTTCTTCAGGCTCTCCCTCCATGAGGATATCTTCTTCATCATGTTTTCTTAAGGATTGACCCTCTTCTAGGGCCTCAGTAATTCTAGCCTCTGCTATCTTACTCTTCTTAGACTTTCCTTTCCTTGTCCTTGAAGGGGATGTTGATCTTGATCCAGATCCTGATCCTGATGCTGTTGCCTCCTCAGCTACAAATATTGCCTTTTCAATAATAACCCCTTTGGGTTCATTATCTACTTTCTTGCCCCTTGGGGGTCTTTTGCTCTTTTGTTGTGGTGGAGGGAGTCTATCTCCCTTAGAATTTCTCTTCTCATTCAGGAAATCATCATACTCCCCATCAGGAATCTCCTGCCCCTTCTTCTTGTTGTCCACCGTAATGGCAACACCCTTCTTCTTCAATGCCCCTATCTGTTCATCAACCCAGGCTTAGGTTAGTTGTATGGTCCTCGCAATGAAGGGGTCCAAGGATATGTCCTCTTATATGGTGACGTTAGGTGCAGAGATGGTATCATTATATATTTTCTTCTGCTCGTATTCATCTACAATTATCCTGCCATCATCTTTCTTCAATTGTTGGGGAATGGGGATGCAATCAAAGGTTCTAATTTGATTCAAAGTTAGCCTTTGATATCTTCTTCTTCTTGCTTCTGCTTCATCTTCACAGTCAGCCCAGAAGTCTTCTAGGTGCCTCAGATGAATAGGCTTTCCTATTATCTTCTGCATCCTGCCATAAGGATCATATGGTCTTGCTAGTGGAAAAGGCTGCAGCTTCATCTTATTCAAGGTGACCATCACCTTCTTGATGTTCTCTGAATCCAGGCACATGTACTAGCCAATGGTGACTGGAAACAAAATTGGTGGCAGCTTCTTTGCATCCTTGTATGTTTTTAATATTGTGGAGCTCTGCCGTATGAACTCCATAAGTATCACTGCATCAGTGGGATACCTTGGTAGCATGAGAGGATGTCCTTCAAAACCCTCAATCCTCATGTATGAAAATGTGGCAAATTGTATGTACCAGGCTCCATGCCTGTAGATTATTTCTTGAGCTTCCATGCTTAATCTCTTTGTTCTATCCTCCTCCATGGTTCTAACCAGATGCATAGAAAATGCATCATTTACTAGTTTGTAATCTTGGAGGTAATTGGCTCTTTGCAGCTGGGGATGAGGATCCCAAATGTGCACAGCATTAACTATGCCTGTAAGCTTTCCATCTGTAACTAGTGCATCAAATGTGCCTTTATAAGCATAGGAGTAAACAATGTATGATGTCATATAAAAAGCACAATTTGAACCTCCCAGGTTCATCAGCTGCTCATGAAGAGCATCACTTATTAGTTGGCCCCACAATGGTTTGATTTCTGAGTACAAACACATCATTATTACACCATACATCCAGTCTCTAAAACTACCAGCATCAGGCTAGCTTGTTACTCTGTTCAATAGTGCAATCATGTATTGATATTCATTAGCAAAATCATATTTGAATAGATGCACAAGAAGTTTGGTTGCTGCAGGATATGTACTATTTTCAGCCCTCCATTGATACATATTCTTCCTAGCTTGTTTCTTGTTGTTTTCATATTCTTTCTCTGACTTCTTCAGGTCCACACTTTTAACCTTGCTACCTAGTGGCAATCCAAATGTCTTGGAAAGACCCTTGATGGATAGGTCAGCATATATCCTCCCATGCTTCATCACCTGTCAGGTCTCTGGATTATAGTTCCTAGCACACTCGATAACTAGCTCCAGAGATTCCATGGAATACGGAAAACCGGCGGCATTCCACATCCCGAATATGAAAACTACATCTAGCACAGGACTCTTGTTATTCTCATCATTCAACTTGGCTGACCATGCTTCTAAATCGGTACTCCCCTGATGGGTATCTGTAATGGCGCCATATTTAAACAGGACCCCCCTCTGAGAGGAGAACATAGGCCTATTGAATTCAGCTTGACACTTAATTAACCTCTTGTCAGCCATGGGTGCCTGCAATTAACAAAATCTTGTCTTACAATGGGTATACACATGCATGCGTATTACAATTAACTTTACTAATCATCATGCTTACTGTATCTGTTCAACATTACTTAATCATATAGATGTATAAACCAGAACTTTAGATTAACCACCCATACCTGACTATTACAGAAACAATAGGATGAGGGTTTCATTTACTTACCTGGATATGCAAATTTCCTTTTATACCAGTGGACTTCTGACAATGCTCTTAATTCTGTTGAGGATCACGCACCCCTTCTGATTGTGAGCTCAATTCGTGCAACTATCATCTGTATGAGGATATGGAAGCTGGTGTTCTGTAAAAATAAATTCTTCACAGGGTAAATGTAAAAATGGTGTTAGATTTACCTTTTAACCATGTAATTAGGGTAAATTTAGGGCAAATCCTAATAGATTAGATTTTATTCATTGATTTTCTGCACGGAAAGTTAGGATTTTGCCAGCTATTCCATCAGGTCTTGTGATCGGCGGGAACTACCTACCATGTCTGCGTGCATTAAATGACAATGGAGGCAACGAGAGTGGGGTGATATCCATTAGGTAGGATGATATTTGAAAATATCGGATGATGTTTAGATATTGGGTAATGTTCGCGTCATTTGGCTGTGCTTTAAACGCCAGGAGGATATTAGAAAATATCGGGTCGTGTTGAGATGGTGATGATGACTGAAGTCATTCCTTTTCTTATTCTTAGTATATCAGGGTGACATCATCCGGATATTCATTCACTATATCATTGAAGTATGATGACGTCATCGTCATGTTATGCGAACAGGATCATGCTTATGAAATATCCTGCCGAGAGGTAAATGTGATGATGATGTCATCATCATATTGTTTCTTCATTTATCGAACTTGAATGACATCATCAGGATATTGGCTTAGGGGGATATTTCGCGGCAGGAGGATATTTGAAAATATCGGGTTACATTGAGAAATATGATCCTCGCGAAATGCCTAAGGCCACCAACGGGTAAAGGACACTATCACTTAAAATTGACGTCCAGATATTCAGACCGCATGATTTATCAGGTGATAAATTAGATCAGGATGATCTTCGGTAACATGACTGATGTTACAAAATATGATCCTCCTCTTGCAAATATCAGTTTTGACCAAAACTTTGACTGTTCATAACTTTCGCATCCTGATGAATATCAGGGTGATGTAAAAGGCAAACGTGCATGAAATTTGATGATCTTTCTAAATATGAGGTTTTTGGAATGAAATACAAACTTTGACAAACTGACCTCATGATGATGACTTACCTGATCCTCATTCTACATGATGATGCACATGACTTACTTTTACCAAACCGCCAGAAAGCAGACAACACAGGCTAAGCCAAAAAGTTGGGTCCCCGTTTTGCCAAGTCAAAATGGGGCGTGTTGTGTAACCACACAACATGATGATATGTTGTTCATTGGGAATGGTAAAAGTTTAATTTTTGATTTGAAGTCTCAGTTGTCAGCATAGTTTGATGGTGCAATCACAGTAGGAGGGTTCACCGAATGAATTGTCCAAGCCGTGCAGCAAGAGTAAACACAATGGAAACAACTCAAAGATATGAAACAAATGCAGATTCAGTCATTCAATATATAATAGAATTCAAATACAATTTGGCCGACATCATGCGGGCTTACAATTAGGGCTCACAAGCCTAATTACAGAATATCAGAATATGCACAAGATATAGTGTTGAACTCCTCACGCAAAGGAGCCAAATCTATCTATCTTCTATATCATCAGAACTATGCTAACTTATTGATTTCCTAAGGATCTATTACATCAATATATATCATCTCTGGTACAAAAGATTCTTCCGCATCGGCCAAGGAAGGTCATAAACTCCAATGAAGAGTTGTAACATGTGTACACGGATAGGTCAGACCTAATCATGTAGAACACCTCCGCAAATGAATGGAATGATGTGCGGATCTTGGGGAAGGTCAGCCATGAACCAAAGATCATTGAATGGTGAGGCATTAGGCTCCACAAGTTGAGGGATACTCCGCAAGTCCTCTCCTTTAGTTGATTATCAGAGACTGTCATGAGGCTCTGTTCTGAGAAAACAACTAATCTTCTGATAGCGATAACTTTCTAGTACTTAATCCAAATGCTCTGAATTATGGCTATGATATAGATGAATGAATCTAGATGTTAATTCTAGCTTTGCAAGGTGTGAAATGCAACTGCGATATAATGTAGACCAAAATATAGAAACTGCTACTGACTAAACTACCTGAACTGAACACAAAATTTAAAGGAAACAAACTGAACTGCAAACAAACTGAAATACAAATGTTTTTGGTTGATGCAAGATTGCTCTTGAACTAGGGATGCTCCTGCATCAGGCATCTGGAGTTATTGAAAAAGTGAGTCCCTCACTTTGTTGGGGCTAGGGGAGAACCAAGACGGTCCACCTTGGCCTAAGAAATCCATGATGACTCTTCTTCCGGTCTACCTTTCCACTTCACAAGATATTCTTTGTATTGTCTTCCTCTAGTGCTATGTCCAACTCTACTATCCAAAAGGTCTTCAATCTACTCCGGTGCTTGTTGTGGTAACTACTTCTTCAAGTCTTCTTCCATGTTGTCACTGAACTCTGCTTCATGATACTGATATAAGTCTGCAATGTTGAAAATAGGTGATATACCCAATGTCTCCAGTAACTCCACTTCATATGCATTTCTTGAATCAAATTGTCTGAGTATCTTACAATGTCCAAACTTCTTCATCTTTAGTTTGTTATAAGTGTTAAATGGAAATCTCTCTTTTCTCAAGTATACCATACTTCATCTCCTACTGTAAATTCCTTATGTCTTCTCTTCTCATCTACCTTTCCCTTATACTTACTGTTCATATCCTCCAAATGCTTCTTCACCTGATTATGTACTGTCTTCATGTGCTCTACAAATTCCTCTGCTTTTGCACTTCTCTTTTCTTCCATACAAATGTCTCTCAATTCAGCAACTCCTCTAGGATTTATTCCAGTAACAGTCTCAAAAGGTGTTCTTCTGGTACTCCTATTTACTGAATTATTGTATACAAACTCTGCTTGTGAAAGAATCAAATCCCAACTTCCTGTCTTCTCTCCAACCAAACATCTCAACAAGTTTCCCAAACTCCTATTCACTACCTCTATCTGTCCATCAATCTGTGGATGAAAAGCTGAACTAAACTTCAGATATATCTTCATTTTCTTCAAAATTGTCTTCCAAAAATATCCAACAAACTTTGTATCTCTATCTGAAACTATACTCTTAGGTAATCCATGTAATGTCACAATCTCCTTGAAAAATAGGTCTACTACATGCACTGCATCAGTTGTCTTCTTACAGGGTATGAAATGAGCCATCTTCAAAAATTTGTCAACCACTACAAAAATTGAATCATGTCCTCTCTGTGTCTTCAGTAATCCCATTACAAAATCCATGCATATACCTTCCCAAGGTCTCTCTGGTACTATCAAAGGTTTATACAATCCAGTATTCTGACTACTTCCTTTTGCAACTTGAAACACTCTACAACTCTGCACAAATTTCCTAACATCTTTATGTATCTGAGGCTAAAAGTAGTTTTCACTTACCAAAGCCACTATGTTATCAATGCCAAAATATCCTACTAATCCACCACCATCTTTCTCCTTGATCAAATTGTCTCTCATTAAACTCTTAGGTATGCACAACTGACTTCCTCTAAACAACATATCTTCCTAAATAAAATAATCCAGCCACTTACTCCTATCTGTCACAATATGTTCCTTACATGCTTTCCAAGGTTTTGCAAAATTAGTTTCTCCCTCATACATGTTCTTCAATTCATCAAAACCCAACACTTCAATTCTCATTTATGTCAATAAGTTTCTTCTTATACTCAACACATCAACGACTTTGTTTGATTTTCCACTCCTATGCTTCAACACAAAAGTGTAACTCTGCATGAACTCTACCCATCTCATATGTCTCTAATTCAACTTACCTTGATTGTTCAAATACTACAAAGCTTGATGATCTGTATATAGTACAAACTCTTTAGGCAACAAGTAATGTCTCCACTTCTTCAAGGCTTGAATTATGGCATAGAACTCCTAATCATAAACTGAATATCTTCTCCTTGCATCATTCAACTTCTCACTGAAATATGCTACAGGTCTACCTTCTTGACTTAATATTGTTCCAATCGCACTTCCACTTGCATCACAATCAACTTGAAATACCTTATTGAAATCCGGTAATGCCAACATAGGTTGCTCTATCACTTTCTACTTCAACAATTCAAAACTTTTATCTACTCCTGATGTCCACTTGAAATCTTTTATGTCACCTCTCATTGTCTCTATCATAGGGTTACATACTGAACTGAAATTTCTGATGAACTTCTGGTAGAAACTAGCTAATCCATGAAATGATCTAACCTCTCCAATGTTCTCTGGTGTAGGCCATTCAATAATTGCTTTCACTTTCTCAGGGTCCATCTTCAATCCCAAGAATTTCTTCAAGACTTCATTCATCAATCTCATGAAAGTACTCGGTGCATTTGTCAATCTAAAAGGCATCACTAACCACTCATACAATCCTTAATTTGTCTCAAAAGTAGTCTTCCATTCATCTCCCTCTTTGATTCTGATCTAATGGTATCCACTCTTTAAGTCTATCTTTGTGAAATATCTTGCTCCACTCAAACAATCCATGATATCATCCATCCTAGGTAAAGGAAATCTATACTTAACTATGATCTTGTTTATTGCTCCAAAGTTAGTACACATTCTCCATTCTCCATCTTTCTTAGGTGCTAACACTGCAGGTACTACACAAGGACTCAAACTTTATCTAATCAAACCTTTCCTCAACAACTCTTGTATCTGTCTGTTTAATTCTTCATTCTCTGTTGGTGTCATTCGGTGTGCTGCTTTGTTAGGCAAACTTTCTCCAGGTATAAGATCCATGTGATGATTGATACTTCTTATAGGTGGCAATCCTTTAGGCACATGATCTGATATGATGTCTTCATATTCTGTCAGCAACTCTATTATCTCCTCTGGTTGTTCTCCTCTAGTCTCCTTCTTCAATGTTTCAGGCTTCTTAGGAATCAAATCATAACACATATCCTCATGTCTCAAACCATCAAGAAATTTTCTTCCATCTACCAAACAGGTCCTAGAATTTCCACATACTTCACTCTTAGGATCATCTTCTAAAGGAATCAAAGTAATTCTCTTTCCATTTTTTGTTATAGTGTATGTATTCTTACTCCCATCTTGTATAGCTTTTCTATCATATTGCCAAGGTCTACCCAACAAGATATGACAAACATCCATAGGCATAATATCACACAAGACTTCATCATGATAAGATCCAATATGAAATTTCACCAAACATCATTCACTCACCAGTACCTTATGATCATCCTAAATCCATGCTATTTGGTAGGTCTTAGGGTGTTTCAATCTTTCCAACTTTAACTTAGTCACCATCTCCTCTAAAACTAGGTTATCTGAACTACCACTATCAATCACAACTTTACAACACTTACCTCTTAATTTGCATCTGGTTCTAAACAAACTTTTCCTCTATGGTGGTTCCTCATTTATCTATGCTTGAAATAGTGCTCTCCTCATCACCAATGATTCTCCTTTCTCCAGTTTACCAACAAAACTAGGCAATCCAACAGGTTCTTCTTCCACATAGGTTGCTCTTCCACTGTTCTTTGTCTTCTTACTTGTACTACCCTGATTACATTCAAACGCTCTATGTCCTTCACCTCCACAATTGAAACAAGTACCTTTGAATGTTCTCTTATCAAATCATCTTCCTTCTCTTATGTATCCTTCATTCTAGTATGCACTAGGGTTTCCTCTCTAGTAAAAATTCTTGTCATCTCTCCAGTAAGCATTATTATCTATGTCCTTGAATGTGTTCTCAAACTTAATTACTTCTTTCCTAAGGATCTATTACATCAATATATATCATCTCCAGACCAATAGATTCCTCCGCGTCAGCCAAGGAAGGTCACAAACTCCAATGAAGAGTTGTAGCGTGACATAGATAGGTCGAACCTAAATGCATAGAGCACTTCCTCAAATGAATGGAACAATGTGCAGACCCTTGGGGAAGGTTGGCCATAAACCAAAGAACTTTGAAGGATGTGTCATTAAGATTCACAAGTCAAGGTATGCTCTGCAAGCCTTCTCCTTTGGCTGATTGTCTGAGACTATCAGGATGCTCTAATTTGAGAAAACGGTCGATCTTCTGATAGCGATATTTTTTCGGTAACTGATCCAAATGCTCTAAATTTTGGATATGATGTAGATGAATGAATGTAGATGCTAAGTCTAGGTCTACAAGGTGTGAAATGAAGCTAAGATAGAATACCGAACCAAAAGTTGAAACTGCTTCTGACTGAACTGCCTGAACTGAACTAAAAAATAAAAGAAACTGAAATGCAAACAAACTAAAATGCAAATGTTTTTGATTGATGCAAGATTGCTCTTGAACTAGGGATGCTCCTACATCAGACATCCAAGGTTATTGAAAAAGTGAGTCCCTCGCTTTCCTAGGGCTAAGGGAGAACCAAGACGGTCCACCTCAGCCTGAGAAATCCATGATGAATCTTCTTCTGGTCTGCCTTTCCAATTCACAAGATATTCTTTGTATTGTCTTCCTCTAGTACTGCATCTAGCTCTACTATCCAAAATGTCTTCAATCTGCTCTGGTGCTTGTTGTGGTAATTGCTTCTTCAAGTCTTCTTCCATGTTGTCACTGAACTCTGCTTCATGATACTGATATAAGTTTGCAATGTTGAAAATAGGTGATATACCCAATGTCTCCAGTAACTCCACTTCATATGCATTTCTTGAATCAAATTTTTTGAGTATCTTACAAGGTCCTAACTTCTTCATCTTCAAATTGTTATAAGTCCCAACTGGAAATCTTTCTTTTCCCAAGTACACCATTACTTCATCTCCAATTTTAAATTCCTTGTCTTCACTTCTCATCTGCCTTTTCCTTATACTTACTATTCATATCCTCCAAATGCATCTTCACCTAATTATGCACTGTCTTCATGTGATCTGCAAATTCTTCTACTTCTGCACTCCTCTTTTCTTCTATACTGATATCTCTCAATTCTGCAACTCCTCTGGGGTTTACTCTAGTAACAATCTCAAAGGGTGTTCTTCCAGTACTCTTGTTTATTGAATTATTGTATACAAACTCTGCTTGTGAAAGAATCAAATCCTAACTTCTTGTCTTCTCTCCAACCAAACATCTCAACAAGTTTCCCAAACTTCTATTCACAACTTCTATCTGTCCATCTATCTGTGGATGAAAAGTTGAACTAAACTTCAAATCTATCTTCATCTTCTTCCAAAGTGTCTTCCAAAAGTATCCAACAAACTTTGTATCTCTGTCTGAAACTATACTCTTAGGTAATCCATGCAATCTCACAATCTCCTTGAAAAATAGGTCAGCTACATGCACTGCATCAGTTGTCTTCTTACAAGGTATGAAATGAGCCATCTTTGAAAATCTGTCAACCACTACAAATATTGAATCATGTCCTCTCTATGTCTAAGACAATCCCATTACAAAATCCATGCTTATGTCTTCCCAAGGTCTCTCCGGTACTGTTAAAGTTTTATACAATCTAGTATTCTAACTACTCCCCTTTGCAACTTGACAAACTCTACAACTCTACACAAATCTCCTAACATCCTTATGTATCTAAGGCCAAAAGTAGTTTTCACTTACCAAAACCACTTACTTATCAATTCCAAAATGTCTTGCCAATCCACCACTATGTTTCTCCTTGATTAAATTTTCCCTCATTGAACTTCTACGTATGCACAACTAACTTCCTTCGAACAACATATCTTCTTGAATAAAATAGTCCAACCAATTACTCCTATCTGTCACAACAGGTTCTTTACATGCTTTCCAAGGTTCTGCAAAATCAGTGTCTCCTTCATACATGTTCTTCAATTCATTAAAACCCAACACTTCAATTCTCATCTTTGTCAACAAGTTTCTTCTCCTACTCAATGCATCAGTGGTGCAGGAGCACCTAAGAGAACACCCCTCAGTAAGAAGACACAAATGATCAAAGGAGAAGCCCATGGATCAAATCAAATCAAATGGAACATCCTAGAACCAATTATGGCATATTGTAATGGGCAAAATGATGTAATAATCAATGTCCTAAGGGTCTTGGTAAGGACCCTAGGACCAAAAAATAATGTAAGTAGGCCAATAGTGCCTCTAGAGTCAAATAAGAGTCAATTAGAAGTGTCTAAGGCTAAGAATAAGGAATAATGATCCTAATAAGATCAACCATGATGAACCATGATAATTTGGTAGAGTAAAAGTCACATAAAACAAAGTTTAATATTCAAATTTTTTAATAATGCATTTGGTGGGAAAATAAAAAATGAATGGTTTTGGAAGTTTAACCATCTCCAACCTTTGGGAGTTGGTTGGAGAAGTTAGAGAGATGTCATGTAAGCCTATAAAAGGCATTTGGTGGTATGGTGGAGTCATATTAGAAGACTGGGTTGTACGGCAGGCTACAAATAACAATAAAATTTAGTTTTATCTTGTATCTCCTTCTTGTTTCTATTGGTCTTTTTGATTATTGAGTGTTGGTAAATATCTTAGGACCTCAGTTAACAATATTAGACTTCATTTGATGCTCTGAGGAGGTTCTTGTAGGTAGTTTCATTGCTGTTTGTATTGACTGTTACAAAGAACAGCAGGCTGTTTTGTGCATTTTGAGAGGTTTCAATGTCTCATAGGACCTTCCCATGGATGTAGGAGCCTGATACTCATGGAATAGGTCCTTGATTGTATGTATAACATGATTTCTAACACTGACAAAGCAGGAGGAGTGCAAATGGGAAAGTGATCACCATTGAAAGTCAGAGATTGCATGTGGAAAGAGCATTGAAATGGTGGCTCAGTTGTAGCAGCAGGAGATCAACCTTAATAAGGTGATGGTTTTATGTTTGCTGAGGGTTAATATGGTCAAGGACATGGTTTTAGACCTTTGAATGAGGTCTGGAAGTGATTGGAAGTGGGAGATCTAGCAAGCCCTAGGTTTTGAGGCCTAGAAAGGGGGGTTTTGTATTTAAACATGCAAATGAGCAAACCACTGGTTGAAACCTTGAAAATCCTTTGTTTTTAATCCTTTCCTAAGACTGTTTTTAGGTTTGGAGTGAGGGGGATAAGACAGCCGGGTTGTTAGGACAGTCATATTTCGTCCAAAACAATAGTATATGATTTTGAAGTATGTTATAGAACTCAATAGAGGGTACTTAGATTAGTCATTAGTTTTTGGAGTGCTTTGGGAAAGTTTGGAGAAAAGTGCAAATTAGTCTCTGAACAGGGCTACCAGGATTAGGCCTGGTTAAGGGGAGTTGTCAAGAACCGGTCAAAAAGGTGTATGAAACCTATTGAATCTTGTTGGTTGGGGTAGGTTGAGACCCTAGAAGGTACAAGAATTCATCTGAAAAGTTGGAATCCAAATTTGAGCCCTTTGGTGGAGTTTAAGGCAAGGAGAAGACTAGAGAAGCCTTATTGGTTGAAGCCACAAGTTATTTGAATCTTTTGATCTTGTTACATTACCATTGGAGACCTGACACCTCTGCATCAATCAGCAACTTTGTTTGATTTTCCACTCCTATGCTTCAACACAAAAGTATAACTTTGCATGAACTCTACCCACCTAATATGTCTCTAATTCAACTTACCTTGACTGTTCAAGTACTGTAAAGCTTGATGATCTGTATACAACACAAACTCCTTAGGCAACAAATAATGTCTCCACTTCTTCAAGGCTTGAATTATGGCATAGAACTCTTGATCATAAACTAAATATCTTCTCCTTGCATCATTTAACTTTTCACTGAAATATGCTACAGGTCTACCTTCTTGACTTAACACTGCTCCAATCGCACTTCCACTTGCATCACAATCAACTTGAAATACCTTATTTAAATCTGGTAATGCCAAAATAGGTTGCTCTATCACTTTCTGCTTCAACAACTCAAAAATTTTATCTACTCCTGATGTCCACTTAAAATATTTTCTATCACCTCTCATTGTCTCTGTCATAGGGTTACAAACTGAACTAAAATTTCTGATGAACTTCCAGTAGAAACTAGCCAATCCATGAAATGATCTAACCTCTCCAATGCTCTTCGGTGTAGGCCATTCAACAATTGCTCTTACTTTCTCAGTGTCCATCTTCAATCCTTCCACAGAAATCACAAATCCTAGATATAGCAACTCCTCCTTCATGAAACTACACTTTTTGATGTTTATCAGCAATTTCTTTTCTCTCAGTCTCTGCAAAACTTGTCTAATATGAGACAAATGTTCCTCTTTTGTCTTACTAAAAATTCGAATGTCATCCAAGTATACAATCACAAACTTACCCAAGAATTTCTTCAGAACTTCATTCATCAATCTCATTAAAGCAATCGGTGCATTTGTCAATCCAAAGGGCATCACTAACCACTCATATAGTCCTTCATTTGTCTTAAAAGAAGTCTTTCATTCATCTCCTTCTCTGATTTTGATTTGATGGTATCCACCTTTCAAATCTATCTTTGTGAAATATCTTGCTCCACTCAAACAATCCATGATATCATCCATCCTAGGTAAAGAAAATCTATACTTAACTATGGTCTTCTTTATTGCTCTAGAATCAGTACACATTCTCCATTCTCCATCCTTCTTCAATGTTAAAACTGTAGGTACTACACAAGGACTCAAACTTTCTTTGATCAAACCTTTCCTCAACAACTCTTGTATCTGTCTATTCAATTCTTCATTCTCTGTCGGTGTCATTCTATGCGCTGCTTTGTTAGGCAAACTTGCTCCCGGTATAAGATCCATGTGATGACTGATACTCCTTATAGGTGGCAATCCTTCAAGTACATTATCTGCTATGATGTCTTCATAATCTATTAGTAACTCCTATATCTCCTCTGGTTGTGATTCTTTGGTCTCTTTCTTCAATGTTTTAGGCTTCTTAGGAATCAAGGCATAACACATTCTCATGTCTCAAACCATCAAGAAATTTTCTTCCATCTACCAAATAGATTCTAGCATTCCCACATAATTCACTCTTAGGATCATCCTCCAAAGGAATCAAAGTAATTCTCTTTCCATTTGTTTTTATAGTGTATGTATTCTTTCTCCCATCATGTATAGCTTTTCTATCATACTGCCAAGGTCTACCCAACAAGATATGACAAATATCTATAGGCATAATATCACACAAGACTTCATCATGATAAGATCCAATATGAAATTTCACCAAACATTGTTCACTCACCAATACCTTATGATCATCCTGAATCCATGCTATCTAAGAGGGCTTAGGGTGTTTCAATCTTTCCAACTTCAGTTAGTCACCATCTTCTCTAAAACTAGATTATCTGAACTACCACTATGAATCACAACTTTACAACACTTACCTCTTGATTTGCATCTAGTTCTGAACAAACTCTTCCTCTACGGTGGTTCCTCGTTTGTCTCTACTTGAAATAGTGCTCTTCTCATCACAAGTGATTCTCATTTCTCAGGTTTGCCAACTGAACAGGGATCACTCAGTTCAGTAGGTTATTCTTCAACATAGGATGCTCTTCCAATATTTTATGTCTTCTTACTTGTACTACCTTGATTACACTCAAATGCTCTATGTCCTTTACCTCCACACTTGAAATAAGTACCTCTAAATGTTCTCTTATCAAATCATCTTCCTTCTCTTATGTATCCTTCAATCTGGTATGCACTAGGGTTTCCTCTCTGATAAAAATTTTTGTCATCTCTCGATAAGCATTGTTATCTCTGTCATCCTTCTTCAACAGGTTGTCAAACTTGTTCTACTTCGGATGTAATCTATCTCCTCCAGAAAATGTCCTACCACTCTAAAATTTACCTCCTCTGCCTTTTTGTCTCTAATCATGTCTCTTATTCAGATTCTCTTCAACTTTTAGGGCAAACTCATATGCTTCTTCCAAATATGTCATCCTTACAAAGCTTAGTTCCTCTTAAATGTTCAATCTCAGTTCATTTATATATCTAGCCACTTTCTTCTTGTTTGCTTCACTATGTCCTATTCTTATGATCATCTTATAAAATTCTTCAGTGTACTCCACAGATTTCTCCTTTTGCCTTAGGTTTTGCAATCTCTTCAACAGTTCCAACTCATAGTTAGCAGGTATAAACTGATTCTTCAACATTGTCACCATCCTATCCCATTTTGTAATTTTTTCTTTTCCTCTTCTGTTTCTTTCCAACTAAACTTCTTTCCACCATATAGCAGCATGTCCTTTCAACTTTGTCTTTGCAAATTTCACCTTCTCTGGATCTTCAATTTCCTCATATTCAAAGTATTCTTCCATGTCATTTATCCAATCAATCAGTTCTTTAGGATTCAAATTACCAATATAGTTTGGCACATCAACTCTAGGACTCTTTCTAGTCTTTGAAATAGCTTGCAGTATCTTTACTTGATCTAATTCTTCTTCTTCATCACCTCCTAGGGTTTCACCACTTTGTTCAACAGATTGAAATTCTTCTTCATCATCACTTTCAACATTAGGTCTTGGTGTCAATCCTCTTTGCCTATCCTCTTCAATAGAATCCAATTGAATTTGCATTGTTTTCATCATCTCATCCATTCTACCAGCCATTGTTCCAACAACAGCAACTCTTCTCAATGGCATTCTTCCTAGGATCAAGTGTAAACTGCCTCAAGTTCGGTGATCAGGCTACAAGGTACAATTGCCTCTCAATCGGCGATCAGTTGTGACACAAGTAACTTGCCTCAATTCAATGATCTATCCACAGCAAGATCTTACAGAATTCCCTTGCCAACTTCGCTCAATTTGCTCCCAAAGATTCAAACTTTGACTCTGATACCACTTGGTGCAGTCACAGTAGGAGGGTTCACAGAGTGAACTATCTGGACCGTGCAGCAAGAGTAAACACAACGGAAACAACTCAAAGATATAAGACAAATGTAGATTCAGTCATTCAGTATATCAAAGAATTCAAATACAATATTTTTGGCATCATGTGGGCTTACAATTAGGGCTCACAGGCCTGATTACATACATGCGCAAGATAAAGCTTTGAAGCTCCTTCACACAAAATCTAAACTATCAATCTTCTAAATCATGAGAAATTAATTACTAGTTTCATAAGGATCTATTACATCAATATTTATCATCTCCAGACCAATAGATTCCTCTGTGTCAGCCAAGGAAGGTCATAAACTCCAATGAAGAGATGTAATGTGTACATAGATAGGTCAGACCTAAATGCATAGAACACTTCCTCAAATGAATGGAACAATGTACGGACCCTCAGGGAAGGTCAGCCATGAACCAAAGAACCTTGAAGGATGTGTCATTAAAATCCACAAGTCAAGGGATGCTCCACAAGCCTTCTGTTTCATTTGATTGTCTGAGACTGTCAGGATGCTCTGCTCTGAGAAAATGATTGATCTTCTGATAGAGATATCTTTCTGGTAACTAATCCAAATGTTCTGAATTCTAGATATGATGTAGATGAATGAATGTAGATGCTAAGTCTAGATCTACAAGGTGTGAAATGAAATTGTGGTAGAATACCAGACCAAAAGCTAAAACTGCTTTTGACTGAACTAAAAAATAAAAGAAACTAAAATACAAACAAACTGAAATGCAAATGTTTTTGGTTGATGCAAGATTGCTCTTGAACTAGGGATGCTCCTACATCACTAGGTCTCTTTCTAATCTTTGAAATAGCTCACATCTTTACTTGATCTAATTCTTCTTCATCATCACCTCCTAGGGTTTCGCCAATTTGTTCAACAGATTGAAATTCTTCTTCATCATCACTTTCAACATTAGGTCTCAGTGTCAATCCTCTTCGTCGATCTTCTTCAACAGTGTCCAAATGAATTCACATTGTTTTCATTATATCCATCCTTTCATCCATCCTACCAACCATTGTTCCAACAGCAACAACTCTCCTTGGTGGCATTCTTCCTAGGATCAAGTGCAAACTGCCTTAAGTTTGGCAATCAAGCTATAAGGTGACAACTGCCTCACAATCGGTGATTGGTTGTGACACAAGTAACTTGCCTCAATTTGACAATCTATCCACAGCAAGATCTTATAGAATTCCTTCACCAACTTTTCTCAATTCAGTCCCAAAGATTCAAACTTTCATTCTGATACCACTTGGTGCAGTCACTGTAGGAGGGTTCACCGAATGAACTGTCTAGGCTGTGTAGCAAGAGTAAACACAACAGAAACAACTCAAAGATATGAAACAAATGTAGATTCAATCATTCAGTATATAATAGAATTCAAATACAATCTAGCCGGCATCATGCGGGCTTACAATTAGGGCTCACAGGCCTGATTACAGAATATCAGAATATGCACAAGATATAGAGTTGAAGTCCTCACATGAAGGAGTCAAAACTATCTATCTTCTATATCATCAAAACTATGCTAACTTATTTCTTTCCTAAGGATCTATTACATCAATATATATCATCTATGGTACAAAAGATTCCTCCGCGTGAAGCAAGGAAGGTCACAAACTCCAATGAAGATTTGTAACGTGTGTACACGAATAGGTCAAACCTAATCATGTAGAACACCTCCGCAAATGAATGGAATGATGTGCCGATCTCGAGGAAGGTCAGCCACGAACCAAAGATCATTGAATGATGAGTCGTTAGGCTCCACAAGTTGAGGGATGCTTCACAAGTCTTCTCCTTTAGTTGATTATCAGAGACTGTTAGGAGGCTTTGTTCTAAGAAAATAACTGATCTTCTGATAGCGATAACTTTCTGGTACTTAATTCAAATGTTTTAAATTATGGATATGATGTAGATGAATGAATCTAGATGCTAATTCTAGCTCCACAAGGTGTGAAATGCAATTGCGGTAGAATGTGAACCAAAATATAGAAACTGCTACTGATTGAACTGCCTGGACTGAACTGGAAAATGAAAGGAAACAAACTGAAATGCAAATATTTTTGGTTGATGTAAGATTTCTCTTGAACCAGGGATGCTCCTACATCATTTGAGATGAAATATCTAGGGGCAACTAGGTACATTCTTGGAATGGAAATCAGAGGAGACAAAGCCAACAGAAAACTTTAGTTAGGCCAGAGTAAGTATGTTAATATTGTGTTGGAGAGATTTAATATGGCATCTTGTAGACCGTTGACAGTTCCTGTTATGATGGGGGAAAAGTTATATGTCTGAAGTCTCCTTCTAAGATGGAGGATGTGAGTAGAGTTCCTTATGCTAGTGCAGTTGGCATCTTGATGTATGCAATGGTCTGTATGAGACTAGACATTGCCCAAGCAGTGGGAGTCCTTAGTTGGTTTATGGCTAATCCTAGACGGGTACATTGGGATGCAATGAAGAGAGTGTTTAGATATTTGTGGGGTACTTCTAAGTATTCCCTATGTTTTCATGGTTATTCTACAAGACCTCGACATTCACTTTGTATCCAAGGAATTGTGGATTCAGATTGGGTAGGTGACATTGATAGCAGGAGATCATCTAATGCTTATGTGTTCACTATGTTTGATGGTGCTATTAATTGATGAGTAAGAGACAAATCGTGGTTTCTATATCCACTAATGAAGCAAAGTACATGGCAGCCACTCATGCTTGTAAAGAAGCCATTTGGCTTAAGAAATTTTCTTATGATGTTGGGTTTGATGCAAGGAAGATTACTATTTGTTGTGATAGTCAAAGTGCCATATGTTTGGCAAAGAATCCTACTTTCCACGTGAGGACTAAGCATATTGATGTCCAATACCATTTTTTTTGTGACAAGGTAGAGGATGGGAAGGTAAACTTGGATAAAGTTGACACTTTGACGAATGTTGCAAATTCTTTGACAAAACCTGTGAGCACAGAGACGTTTAGATTGTGTTCGAAGTCTATGGGCCTCTTGGCTCCTAGAAGTTAAATCATGCCATTCTATTGGCTCTTGCAAGGTGTTAAACAAGTGGAAGAATGTTGGGAAGTAAGGTGTCTCAACCTTTGCAATTTCCTAGCATTTACTATTTGGTTGTATATTTATTTAATTGCTTATATTGTATTTAATATTGGTCATCTAGTTTTGTCATTTAGTGTGAGGTGACATGTTGACATGTCATCCTACTTGGAAGGTGACTTGGATGGTCAAGTCAAGATTTGAAAATGTAGGTGTCCTTTTTTGAGGTGGCATTAATTTCCACATGTGTTGGCATCTTGAAGGTTGTGTAAGAGGTTATGACATATGGCAGATTTTATGACATGTAAGAGCCAGAAATAGAAGATTCTATGACAGGTGTGATAAGTGTCAAGAAGCATCTTTGCATGGAGAAGGTAGGTGCCCAAGTTTAACTATGACAAGTTGTAGGAGAATCTCTATTAATAGTCAGTTATGATATATTCTCTTACATCTCTATAAGTGGTGTCATAAATGACAAATTTTATGATGGTGTAAGAGCATATGTCATACCTATTTTGGGCAAATTTGGGGTGCCCAAGTATGGGGGTTGTAAGGGATGAAAGGGAATCTTTGACAAGTGTCTTTTGCATGTTTTATGGCCTTGTAAATTGGGCCATATGGATTTGGACGAGATTGTTTTGTGGCTTGCTCTAGAAGCTACCTCCATCCTTAGTATTTCTCTATATATATAGGTGCTTGGAGTTGGAGTTGTATGGCTTATTTTTAGGTACTATTATTCTACCAAAATAACTCCAGTATTTGACATTTGTGAACTCCTAGAAGAATTTTCATTGCAAGTGTGTTGTAATCAACATTTGATTTGATAATACATTGTGCAGGTTTTTGAGTGTTGGATTTTTCACCCGAAAGGGTTTTCCCCACTTATATCTTGTGTTGTGTGCTTTGTACTTGCTTTTGAATGTTGTTATTATCTCTTTGTTAATGTGCATCACATAATTTTTAATTTAAATAGATAAAAACTTGCATAAACCTTTTCTCATTAGATCAATGTAGGAAGCGTTTTTGTGTACCTTGCTTCCTTTTAGCTACATGGCACCCAATGGCAGGGTATGGTTCAATAAAAATGTTGGGATTAGGTGTTTCATACACCTTGCAAGTTCTAATGTTCAAATTATTTAATTATTTATTATTTTATGTCTCCCCATGAAATGGTGCATCCACTTTATGCCTTGACCATTATGCCATGTGTAATTTGTATTTTAGCATTTCTATGTGTAATTAAGTTTGTAAACAAATATCTTGTCATGAAAGATGTGTAAGAACATCTATGAAATATATATGTGTAAGATATATTATGATGCATAAGAGCATTGATTAGGGGATTACATAGTGGGCTTATAAGAGGATTTTCTATTATTATTTGGGCATGGGATGTAATTAGTGTTTCATGAGGGAGTGCTTGGGAGTTACATATGTAAACTTCCATAATGGACGTCAAAGATGCTCATGTATGAGTTATTTTCTATTCCAAGAGGGCTCCACAGATGTGAGGGGCATGAAAATTCATCCCATAGTATTTTTGGACCTTGTTTGGGCCCGTGGTAATTCTTTATGGTGGTTTTTTGGGCCTCCATGAGTATATATATTAGAGGCATGGGATAGAGGATGTAAAAGATGTGTTTTTGTAGGGTTATGCTACCAAATTTCTACTAAATGAAGAGTATGTTGATCTCCATGGAGGCAAGAGCATGATATTGTGTTCGAAGGTTTATTGTTGTTGAATAATACATTGGTTTAATGCTTGGAGGTTGGGTTTTTCTTGAAAGGGTTTTCTCAAGATACATCAGTGTCTCTTCTCTTCTATCTTCTTTCTATTCTCTCTCACATTCTTTTCTTTTCTAAAAGTGTTGTTTACATGCCACAATACTACTAATTTTTTTGTAGATTTGATTAATGTGATATTCTCATCAAAGGGTTAATGTGGAAATATCTTCATGTTTAATAATTATGTATAGACATTGTAATAAGTGAAATCTGAAGGAAAGTAGAAACTAATCTAATGCATAAACAAAACGATTATACCTCCATTGAGACCTCACGAATCCATGGGGGAAGGAGTGCGCCTCTGTAGCTCCTCAAGATTGTTCCCGTGATCAATGTGACTAATGTGGATTGCTCAAGAGCTCACAACACAAGATGAATGAGAGACAAGTTATTAGATGATGGATTAGATGGGATTGCGACAAGATTTTGGCAGAGGTTTGATAGGATGAGGAGATTGGGGAATGATTCTGACAGAGATTTGATACCTGGACTGGTCTTCTCCAAATGGCTTGGAGAGGGTCCAATTTATAGAAATTTGGAGGTGAGGATGGAGGGTCAGGATTCATCTAACAAGATCAAGGGCTAGGAATAAAAGTGATTCTTTTATTCCTAGTGGAGGAATTAAAAATTCCCATTTTGGGAAGAGTGGGGAATATCTGAATTTAAAATTCAGTGAGTGGGAGACATCTGAATATTAAATTCTGATAGTGGGAGACATCTGAATATTAAATTCAGATAGTGGGGGACATCTGAATATTAAATTCAGATAGTGGATGAGTGGGGGACAAGGTTAATTAAGTGGCATCTTAATTAACTTAGGTCTAGGTTAATTAGATAATCAGGATTTATCTAATTAATCAGGGATTAGGTAAATGAATAAATCAATTAAATGAATAATAGGAATATTCATTCAATTAATAGGATAGGGTTGTAAGGTTAAATGAATCAATTAGGTGAATTAATTGATCACCAGGGATATGCAGATTAAGAGAATGGATTAGTGTGAGGTAAGGAAAATCAGTTTGCAGAGCAGTCCAATTTTAGGTGTCTACATTTGCCCCTCTTTGAGATGGTGTTGCAGCTAAGTAACACCATTTCAAAGAAGTTAAAACATAGAGATGGATTGAATAGAAAAAAGATTTTGGTTTGGAAGAATAGGGTTTGGGGATAATTGGTAAGGGTGATGCCCCCTCGAGAGGATAGGCAGGTTGCGAGAACACGGGTGTGCTCTCGAAATGGATGAAGCAGATTGGTAGATGTGGTTAGAGGGTAGGTGGTGGGATGAAAGGATGATGATGTTGGGAGATGATTGGTGGATGATCATTGTGCTAAAACTAAATTTGAGCAATCCTAGGTTTGATATAGCAAAGTGGATATGTTCACCAAGGTATAGAAGACCAGGGTGATGATGTTTATCCAACATTTGCATGGACTAGACACGCAGACAAAGGGATGATTCCATGCATGCCCAAGATAGTACAACCTTGTCTAAATGAGGGAAGGGGACTCATAGCATAAGCCCTTAGTACAAAAAAGGTATGATTAACCTTAGATGCATAAGGAGATCAATATGCTAGAACCGACCCTATGATCAATCAAGATATGAATACTAGCTTGGAGTAATGAGACCAACCCACAAGCACAGCATACAAAAGCAAGACCATGCCCCATTCTAGATGTTCTCGCCACATACCATGATATAGTAAGATCAAGGTAGTTTTGATGTGATCTTCGAATAGGACAAAAGATAAAAATCAAAAAAAAAAAAGACCAACGAACCAAATGAACCAAGTAACCATTGTATCTTTTGCCAAAATGGATGATGATGTGATAGATGCTGCCTATCGTAGGAAAGATATATCCTAAGGCAGGGATTGATAGATGATTTGATGATGTTGTAAAAGTGGCTCAAGATGTGATGGTGACAAGTTGTGATTGATGCTGATTTGATAATGATGATTTTGATTAAGGACAATGCGTTGATAGGTGATGCGAAGCTTGGATCTAGTGTCAGTTTATTGATGATAGATATGATGATGATGCGAGATGGTGACAAATGTCATGATGATGAGAGTGTGATGGAGCAAGTGTTATTTGTGTGATGGATAGATTTTTTTTGGAATTTTGTGTTTTCTATTGTTTTTGTATATATTTTGATTTTGTGATGTTGTTGAATTTTTTGGATTTTGTGATATTTTTGGATTTTCTGATTTTTGGAAAAGGAATGGTTTATTATGATGGTGTCTTGGATTTCGTGTGGATAGCCTTTGTGCTAAATACCAATGACAAGGGAAACACCAAGTCTAGAGGTGAAAGTGATGGGGTTGGATAGGGGGGTTGGCGATGAAAGGATGATGGATAATTGATTCATGATAGATGAATGGACAAGCGATAGGGATGTATGTGAGATAGATGGAAGATAGGGAGGAGGATTTTCTCCAAGGGCTAGGTTGCAAGGAAGCATATGCCCCAATGCCTAAAGAATTTTGCATGATGGGCTCAAGTTGGAATGGGTGGACTTTGCGGTAGGTGGATGGAGGATACACTGACAAAGGAAGTATGTCAAGAGGTCTCCACAGCATGTTGTTGATATGTTGCCCCTTGTCTTTATCAAGATCTAAGGTGGGAAATATAGTGGATAAGAATATGATAGGATAAGGATAAGATAGTGGATAAGATGTGCAAGGATATGATGGATGTGGATGAGGGATACAGTTTTGCCCCCAAGTGTAGGGATGCAAAATGGATGGAGAAGGGATTACGCATGATGCCCACAAGGGGTTTGCATCATGGTACTTGCCCAAGGCGCCACAAGGAGTGATTTTCACCATTGGACGGATTTTTTTCTCTTTACTATTTTTTTTTTTTTTTGATTTTTTGATTTTTTTTGCTTTTCTTGATTTTTTGACTTTTTTGATGGAAGGGGGACTCTAGCGTCTGTTTCCATAGCAATGAGAAGATGGTCCCATGTTGGATAGCATTTTGGATTATGATTGCATGGATTGTTGGAAGATAGGAGAAGATGGAATGGATGGTGGATAATGGATTATGATGTGGATTATGTGGATAATGATGTGGACTATGCAAAAGCATGGACTAGAGGAGTGTGACGGGGAAGATATGTAGGATAGTGAATGAAAGATGGAGAGATGGAGGTATGTGGGAATGTTAAGTGGTGGAGGGGAACCAAGACCAACGGCTGCACACACCGTGATGTATTTGGAAGCTTGTACTTTGGATGTGGAGTTGGGAGTAATGGGGATCGGGATGGGGGATTTTTGGATGGTCAATTTGGGGTTTTAGGGACCCAAATAGACTTAGACTTTGGGGGATTTTTAGATGGGGAGCGGGATGTTTGGGATTTTGGGGTAGATTGGGATGTAGATGCCTCGTTAGAGTTGAGTGCTTTCATTTAGGGACCCACACCATTTTTGTTTTTGCTCTTTCTTGTGATGGTGTGGGATTGGATAGCCTTTTTGATTTTTCATTTTGATTGGAAGGGAGAATATCCTTAGGCTTTTGTGCATTATGAGTTGAGGCATTCAAATTTTTGAATCCCATGGATTTGGGGGAAGCTTCATGTTTGAAAGATGTGTGCTTTTGTTGGTTTTGATTCAGGATTTTAGTGGACTTATGGATGGAGGGGTAAAAAGTGGATTGTTGGATAGATGGATGAAGTGATTTGATGATTGGGATATTGGGAGTTGGTAGGATAGGAGGTAAAGTGGATTGGTGGATAGAGATGTTGGGAGTTGGTAGGATGGGAGGTAGAGTGGATTTGATAGGGATCTTTGGAGTTGGAAGGATAGGAGGTAGAGTGGATTTGATAGGGATGTTTGGAGTTGGTAGGATAGGAGGTAGAGTGGATTTGATAGGGATCTTTGGAGTTGGAAGCAGTGGAGGTAAATTGATGGAGGGAGATTGATGGTCACATGCTTTTGCAAATGGTAGGATGATGGAGGAGGGATGGCGACATATGTTTTTGGAGTGCGATGAGATGCACCATGTTTGGGATTAGATGAATGGATTTTGGAAGGTGGGTGGATGGTATCGACATGTGTAGGTTGTTTGCCTGGAGATGGAAAGCCAAGGCCATGTGAGGATGGATGGAATGTGGTGTGAATGGGCTCCAACATGCCTTGTTCATGAAGGCCTAAGCCTTTGCCTTGATAGTTCATAAGTTGGAGCATGCGACATGCAATGGGATGTTTGGTGCTTTGGAAACAAGACGTGAATCCATTATTTGTTGGAGATAGATAGGTGGTGGAAGGAAGTTGTTCGCCTCCTACAAGGAAGTCACCACGGATGAAAGTTCTTGTGCCAAGTGGGTAAGGGGATGGATTTGGGATGGGATTGATAGATGGAGGTAAAGGATTCATGGGGGATGGTAAAGGGGTGGTAGAAGAAGGTGTGGGATCAATAAGGTGATCCATAGATGGGAGGGGATCAGGGATGAGATTAGATGGAATGATTAGGTCTTGATTAGGAGAAGGAGTTGATGTTTCAACATGCTTTGGAGTTGTTTCTTGACATAGGTCATGTGTTTGAATGGAAGTGGGAGTGACTTGGATAGATGTTGGGGGTGCTTGGATGGATGTGATAGGTGTTTGACTTAGGTGTTCTTGAACATGGCTACATGGTGGTTCTTGACTTATGACAGGGGGTTGTTCAAGAGGTTTGGGGGATGTTGGATTGCATGAGGGTGTTTGATTCCTTGCTATTAGCCAATGGATGACATCCTTCATGAGTGTATGGGTGGAAGAACAATATAATGGATGGATAATGATGGTGGATGGTGTAGAAATAGGATTGGGGTTGGATATGTGGGTGATTGGATTAGGTTGTGATGGTTCGTGGATGGGTTCAAGGATAGGTGTGGGATTGGATGATGGTGGAGGGAACTCTAGATTGGTATCTCCCTGTCAAAGGTTATTTGATCTTGCCTAGGAGAACTTGGACTGATTTGATTTATGTACAAGGGACCACTTGGACTGGCAGGTGCGTCGTGTTGCAAAGGTGGATTTGGGCTCACTAGTGCTTGTTGTGATGACACTGGGTTGTCTGGGTAGCGAGGTGTAATGGTAGGATATGTAGACGAAAGGTTTTGGGGTTGGTATGAAGTTGAGGGTTGATATGAGGATGATGGAGTTTGATATGAGGATGAGGGAGGTTGATATGATGGAAGTTGATAGGAGGTTGATGGAGGTTGATATGATGTTGAAGATTGATATGAGGATGAAGGAGGTTGATATGATGTTGATGATGACATGTAAGGTTGTTGATGTTGGTGAATGTGTTGATGTGATGATGATGGAGGGGTTGCATAGGATAGTGATTGTTGTGAGATGGATGGATATAGATAGGGGTTATGATAAGTTAAGAAAGGGTTGAGATGACATGTGGATGAAGTTGGTTGATATGAAGTAGGATAAGTTGATGCGGAATTGGTTTGATGTGTAGGTGGATATAATGGGATAGGTGCAAGATAGGATGGTTGTTGGACTTTGCAAGTGGCCATGATGTGTTGGATTTCTGCCAAGAGGTATTGTATGTGTGAGGATTGGCTTGTTCGACCTTTTTGAATCAATTCTTGAATGCTTTGAAAGGTTCAGTGCTCTAGAGGGGACTGGCTTGCATGCATTTGGTGAAGCATATGGAGGAGCTTTTGGAAGTCCTCTAAGGTTGACATGATGTCACACATGTGGTTAAATCTTTTGTCCTTTTTGGCAAGTGCTTGTTTATGATTCGATGATGATGTGGATTGTTTGGATGAAGTTGATTTGTTCTTGACAAGTAGACAAACAATCAAGCACAAAGACACAATGGTTAAAGGTTTGATTTATGAAAGATGTGACAATCAAGCATGTACAACCTTAGGGATTTGGGCCACTAAAACAAAGGTTCGTAGTGGGGGAACATCCGGGGGATCAGCACCTTACGAGCATCTAATAAACCACTTAAGGTTTTGACTAGCTCTACTAGGAGTTTAATATACCTCAAGGGTACTACTTCCTTTCAAGCTAGCACCGAATGGTAATCGCTCATACCGATTAGACTTGGCTTTTGCCTTATCCTCAATTTACATATAGCGGACCAGATGAAAGTACCGCTTGGGGTCGCCAATGAGTTCTCTAAATGGATGTGTCTCAAGGGCAGGCCCACGTCCTAAAAAAAAAATATAGAATAGAACTAGTTCTCTTCACCCAAGATCCTTGTGAAGGCAAGGGGAGAGGATACTTTGATTCTACCCTATGGGATAACACAAACATGCAAGTGCACAAGACACAGAAAACAAGAGCTAATGTTCATTTTAAGCCCAAATTGAAAATGTGCGTAGAGTTGTTTGTTGCAAGCAATGATTAATTTCAGTTGCACCAAAATCAAATGTTCTTTACAGTAGGCACACAAGGATTCTTTTTAGATTCACCAAAATGAAATGTTTGATTGTAGATTGTTTGGAAGAAAGATTCTTTTTAGGTGCACCAAAGATAAATGTTCTTTAAGCTAAGAAATCCCTGCAAAAAAGATGTTAGTATCTTCTAAAAGGATGATTAAAGAAGGTATGTAAAAATGCCACTGCGGGGAGAATAACCTGACTTACAGAAAAATGGTGTTAATAAACTTATGATGCTACCTTTAACTAATACAGGAAAATAGACTGCATAAATAGATTCTTCAGGAGATTCTATATGATTTCAAAAAAACATTTGCGAAAATTCGATCAAAAACGCAAAAGATATGACGATTTGAAGTTTGATTGCAAGTTTGACTTTGACTGATGAAATAGGCGGGAAAAATGTACCATCACCAAATAAAAACCTCACAACTATGAAGTTTGCCTCATCAGCTTTCCAACGAGTCCAAGTTTGCGAAAATCTGTCTCCGTATGCGAAAGTTGTGTGAGTTTGAAAAAAAATGCCTCCTTCGACATGTAGGAAGCACCAGAGAGAAGCTTAACTGTTTGATTTAACTGTTTGCAGTTTAGTGCTGAGTGGTCACATGTAGCGGTTCACTCCTTCGGCGGTGAGGGTTAAGTTTGGCAGTTTATGTTTGAAAAAGGCCCCTGGTCGCTGATATGACCAGGGGCTTATCACTTTGAAAAAAAGATAATATAAGGGGTTTTTAAATAACCCCTATCCCCAATTGATAAGGGGACCACCAGTCGAGTTTAGGGTTTGTGTGTTTTTTTTTTGTTGTTGTTTGCAGGAAATGGTCGATGGGTAGTGGCGGGAAGGGAGTATGGATCTGTGGGCAGCCGAGAGGTGTTCACCAGGAGGCAGGGGGAGGATGGAAGTGGTGGTGGGTATTGGCAAGGCGGCGGCGTAGGAAGCTCTGTAGAGTGGAGGCAGGGAGGAACGGTCGGCAGGGAGGCCGCGGGGTGTTATGGAAGTGACGAACAGGAGGAGCTATGGGGAGAGCAGTGGTAGGGAAGATATGCAGGAGAAGGGAGGTGAGGTCGAGAGGTGGGTGGTGTTGGAAGGCGCGAGGGGAGGATGGAAGTGTTGGCAACGGGGGTTAGTGTGGGAGAAGGCAGAGGCAAGGGCTACGCGGGAGTTGCACGGAGAGGTGGCGGGCCCAAAGATGGTGGCGGATAGGGTGTCAACCAAGAGGTGGAGGGGTGTCGACCGGAGGCTGCGGAGAAATGGCGGTGGTGACAAACGGTGAACGGTGGGTGCTGCGGGAGAGCTGGAGGCGACGGGGGGTTCTACGGGAGGTTGAAGCGGTGGTTAGGGTTTTAACAGGCGGTGGATGAGTGGCCGGTGGCATCAAACCGGCAAAAAAAACCTTGAAAACCTACAACCAAACACATAAAACCTGCAAACAAGGAAAAAATCCCTGCAACACAACAAACGAAGGATCAGTGCACTAAGGGCCACAGGTTCCGTACTGTATGGATCCGTACGGTATGGCCTATGGCCCTAAACAAATTTTCAAAAAAATTTCAAAAAATATATCGAAGTTTATAGTCAAAATTCATGGAATCGACGTCCTGAGCGCGAAAATGATGTCCGTTTTTGTGTAGGATGCAACCTACAAGAGCTTACCTACAAAACTTGCAAAACTTGCCACAAAGAGGGTTAGAAAATGAAGATTCTGACAATAAAACCTTTAAAAAGTGACGACTAGATTCGAGACTGGGCGTGTCAATGTAATAAGTGAAATCTGAAGGAAAGTAGAAACTAATCTAATGCATAAACAAAATGATTATACCTCCATTGAGACCTCACGAATCCATACGGGAAGGAGTGTGCCTTTGTAGCTCCTCAAGATTGTTCCCGTGATCAGTGTGACTAATGTGGATTGCTCAAGAGCTCACAACACAAGATGAATGAGAGACAAGTGATTAGATGATGGATTAGATGGGATTGAGACAAGATTTTGGCAGAGGTTTGATAGGATGAGGAGATTGGGGAATGATTCTGATAGAGGTTTGATACTTGGACTGGTCTTCTCCAAATGGCTTGGAGAGGGTCCAATTTATAGAAATTTGGAGGTGAGGATGGAGGGTCAGGATTCATCTGACAAGATCAAGGGCTAGGAATAAAAGTGATTCTTTTACTCCTAGTGGAGGAATTAAAAATTCCCATTTTGGGAAGAGTGGGGAATATCTGAATTTAAAATTCAGTGAGTGGGAGACATCTGAATATTAAATTCTGATAGTGGGAGACATCTAAATATTAAATTCAAATAGTGGGGGACATCTGAATATTAAATTCAGATAGTGGGAGACATCTGAATATTAAATTCAGATAGTGGATGAGTGGGGGACAAGGTTAATTAAGTGGCATCTTAATTAACTTAGGTCTAGGTTAATTAGATAATCAGGATTTATCTAATTAATCAAGGATTAGGTAAATGAATAAATCAATTAAATGAATATTAGGAATATTCATTCAATTAATAGGATAGGGTTGTAAGGTTAAATGAATCAATTAGGTGAATTAATTGATCACCAGGGATATGCAGATTGAGAGAAAGGATTAGTGCGAGGTAAGGAAAATCAGTTTGCAAAGCAGTCCAATTTTAGGTGTCTACAGATATGATTTAATTTATAAGGGGTTTGCAAGTACTTTTCCTAACACAAAGACCCTTCTAGGTTTTCTTATCAAAGTCAAGGCTTGTCAATTGTTTTAGCACTTTTACCCACAAACCAAATAAGATACCTCCTTGCACGCTATGAGAATCTAGTGCATAAGACTCAGTAGAGGTTATGCACTTAAAGGTATAACTTAATCAAATCATAAATAGTACACTATCTTGGAATAATCTATCCATTCTACCAAATTACAACTAGCTTGGTTGAAAGTTGCAATATCCAAAATATTTGAATTTAGCTTAGAAATGAATCAATTAAGTAGGTTCCCTAATTCTCTACTTTTATCTTACATCTTAAGAAAGATTTCTTTGAAAGATGTTGTTCAACCTTTTATTGTTTTTTATGCACTGAGAGAATCTAGCAAGCAATTCCTACAAAAAATAAGTTACCAGCTATTATTACAACTAGAGACAATAAAAATAAAACTTGGGACAAAATAGGTGAAGTGGATAAGAAAAATTCCTTATATTGTAGAATATATGTCTACATATTGAATGAGGAAAATAAATAAAAGTAAACTCAGGAAACACAAGCATCCATTATAAATAATAATAGATACCTTACAAAGAAATTTATACTTCATCAAAACAATGATAAATCCATTTTATACCAAATAGAAATATGACCAGGTTGTAGTTAAGACTCCACAACAAAAGGGTTTTACAAAGAAAAATATACAACACCACTATGAAATAATAAAACCTGAAACCTCAAATTATAACTAACACAATAGGATATCAGTACATTCACATGGCATTCAAGTCAATGGATGTCTTGATTCAAGATGTTTACATATACTTTGCATTGATAGAAAGAATGAAACGTAGGCCCCTACTATCTCATGAATATTTAGAGTTTGTAATACCATACGATGGGGACTAATAGAAACTTAAAGTGTAATGAATCAGTTGATGAGTTTTAAAGTACAACTTTGTGCAACCCAACACACCTTTTTATTCTCAATTCTTGAAGGAGTGGGTTTTATGAAATGAGGCAAACTAATGAATCATCTATCATTTGGACTTCTTTCAAAGTGCAAGTAATGAGGCAATTGGATCCAACAAAATGAGATTATAAATGGGTTCAAGCATGAAATTGTGAAATTTGAGTGATATGAGATAAGTTTATGAGAAGAGAGTCGTTGGTGTAGACACCTAAAATTGTACACTCTTCATATCATCTCTATTCATCCCTGAACATCTTTTAACCATATCTAGACACCCCTAAATTACATTTTCTCCACAATTAACTAAATTAACACATGTTTAGATGGTTAATTGATCAAATCCCCTTCAATCTGTGATTTTACAATATTTTATTGTCAAAATCACTCTTCATGTACTTTGTACTATTCATTTATACCCATATCAATACCTACATCAGTACGTATCCCTAGATAAAATGATTTATTAATCATTTATCCCTCTCCTCTATACTCTAAACATTAGATAAATTTAATTTATCTATTATCCCATACCCCATCCTATGAATTAAATAAATATTTGTATTTATTTAATTCCCGTTTTCTACACTTTTGACTAGGTTTTCCTAAACCTAATTAACTAACCTAATCCCCCACTTGCACAACCTAAATCCTAATCTAACCTTGGTCAAGTCCTCTCCATTCCGCCAAATGTACAAAGTCATGGCTTGTACATGTCCACATGGCCTTCTTACAAGAGGCATGGTCAAGGACCCATGTACAAAGGTCCTTTTAACCTCCATCCCCTACTCCTGCAATTTTAAATTGGGCACAAGATGATAATCTCCCATGGATGATTTAATGCTATGGCATTTCCTTGAACAACTAACAGTACCACCACCTACAATCAGGACCTAAAATTCTAGACTTAGATATATAAAACAAATTAGACGAGTAGCCAACTTTTTGTTGATGAAGTTATGAGTACTTACTGACTTTATCAACACTATTACTCTCTCCTTTAAGAAACCCACTACCTTGAGAGTTTGTGGGGTGCTAAAACTTGAAATTACATGACAATAAATGATTGGTTGGGGATCTCTTGATTCCTCGCTTGATGGATTGCCCAAATCTAATATTTCTTCTTCATCATCTTCTTCCTCGCTTGGCCCTTCATAGAAAAATTTATTTTCTACACATTTATGTTCCCTACTATATTTTTTTATCACAGTTAAAACATAATCCTTTTGCCTTCTTTTCTTTAATTTGTTGAGGAGTTCTAGTCTAGTAGGTTGAGGGAATAGTTGTGTTGAAAATCACTTCTCTCTTATGCCATTGAACCCATGCCTACTAGGAATTAGAAACTTATATTTTTCCTTGCATGCTAGAATAAGACTCGGATATAGAATTAGTACTAAACATGCATACCTCATGTTAGATGTGATCCTTGAGACCACTTAGAAATAATTCATTCAAGTTCTCTTTTAAAATTGTATCTACTCTCACAGATAGGTTCTATAATTGTTGAATATACTCCTTGACTGATCATGTTTGTTGTAATTTAGCTAGCTGTCTAGAGTAGTTGTTTGCTACACTATTACCATATTATGATTGTAACTCCTCTATAAAAATTGTCCATGTGACATTGAGACCCGTTTTCTTCCATTAAGCACATAGCCATCGATACCAAATGAATTGTTCTGGTTCCATATATATGGAAGCCATTGTCACATTTTGCCCACTTAGAATTTGATGAACATCAAAAACATTCTCCATCTGATTAATCCAAGTCAGTGGATCCTTGCCATCAAACTTGTGCATGTCCACCTTTGGTAACCAGTTCCTAGATCCCATTTGAGTGTTATAATTTGGATCTATATTAGATGACCTAGATGGTCCACCTTTTTTTGCTTGAAACATCTAGTTGTGAGCCTAATTGACTCTGGATTTAAGTGCTAAGTTTATCCAATGTGATATGGGTTCCAGATATATCCCATGTTAAGGCATCCAATCTTCCCATCAAGTGATGTATATCCTCCTTCATCTTGTTGGTATCTTCTTCCATGGATATTTTATCCATATCCTCTAGTGATGAGTCACCTTTGTGAGGAGTCTTACCAGGAGTATATGAATTTTTGCCCCTGCCTCTAGTCTGTAGTCCAGTCATATAGTGCAAAATCTAATATTTTTTTTCTCTTTTTTATTTTATTTTTCATCGGTCACCCCAAAATTAAAATTTCAAAAAGAAGACCCCTAATTATTTTCTACAATCTTTTTAAAAATGTAAAAAAATCTTAAAGTTTCCACAAATTATAGCCTATGTAGCAAATTTATGAAAAAAACACAAATTTGCAATAATACTGAAAATGACTCCAATTTCCTCCAAATTAGGACTGTAGGTGGATCAAAGTGCCCTTGTTCAACCCTCCAAAAGTTAGAAAATAATTCCCTAAATTGTAGCCCTAGGAGTAAAAATGGTGGAAACCCTAATTCTACAATAACTCCCTTAATTATATTCCAATTGACCTCAAATCCAAATTTTAGAAACTTCAATATGTTCTTGAAAAACTCTCCAAAAATCTTGAAAACATTCACCAAAATGAGGGAGATATACGCTTCCAAAAATGACCTCCAAAATTGAAAAAATGCCTTATTTCTTGTCTTCATGGTACCAAGATCATGCTCTAATACCACTTGTAATGAAATAACTTGCACAAGAGTAGAATATAATAGGACATATGCTGCAAATACTTGATAATAATTGATAACAACAAGCCACTTCGAGGGGGCAAGCCTCCAAATATCTCCAATGAGAACACAATTTGCAATCTGGTTATAATAAACTTACCACTAGCTCTTATTTATATACCTAATTATGCCATGGATTTCACCCAGGATAACGTAGATGGTCAAATATAACACCTAGGATGACCTAACTACCTCTATTTGACTATAATAATGATTATATAACTTAACTGAGAGTTAAGGTAGCAACAAGCTAACTACTCATAACCCTAGACACACTATAGGATTAAGGGTGTAGTGTCATCTAGGGGTTACAAATGTGTATTATGATTATTGATAATTATCATGCCTCTCTCCATTATATCCACTAGATGCTAGGAAAGAAGGATATTTTGAAGTAGGAGTAACAATGGATGAGCTAGATCATAGGATGTAGGTAGTGAGGAGGTAATGGAGATGGATGGAGGAGAGGCCCCTCTAGATGTGGCACCATTATAGAAGATAAGAGGGTAAGAGAGAGATAATTTAGATATGTAATGTATGGTAAAATTTGTTTGCCCCCTTTAAAAGTATCTTATAAGAGATGTTTTGTTGTTAAAACAAGGTAAACTACTACAAGCATTAGCTCTTCAAAGAGTATGCAAATCTATTTTTTCTTAATACAACATTGGATTAACCATTATGAGATTATGTGAAAGTGTATAACAACAAATAGAAATCAACAACCCATTATAATTTAACACATGACACAGGATGTATGTGGAGAAACCCTTTTGGGAAAAAACTCCACCATCAAAGGGAGGCTCAAGCATGTATTAATCTTCAATATAAAAGTATATATGAAACATACCTTTCTCCTCAATATGATAGCACTTGTTTACCTATAAATTATCCCATGAAACTACTACCTCATGCCTCTAATTTATAGAGAAATGGTAGAGGAAAACCACAAATGGTTTCACAAAACAATGTACCACTAAAACCATGGTAAAATGCAAAAATCCCATGCCCCACTTGAAGAGCATCTTTTGAGAATAGAAAATCACAATAACAGTCAATATCTTTGACTCATAATGACCCCACATGCACATACCTCTCAAGAATGGCCAACTTCCTCCACCAACATGCATGGGTCCCACCCAATAAATGCAGGATGCTCCATAACTCCCTCCTAGCACCTAGGATTGGAAAAGTACCATAAATGATCTCAAATGAGTTTGTAACCACCACCATTATGCCCCCTCCTTCATGAATGCCACTAAACTAATATTCCAAGTCAAGGATAATTAATAATAAAATAATAATATCTCTAGACAACATGGGTGTCCAAGTACCCATTCCAAGACTGTTGGATATGCAACATTACTATATTGGGATTGAAATTAAATATCACACTTTCCTAACATTATCCCACCTTATATTATACATTGCAATGATATCCATAGGAATCATAAAAATAAATCAAGTACAGAATCCAAGGCACACAACCTTCCTACACCAAGAGAACTTCTCCATACTCATTGGTTTCATAAGGGAATTTGCAATGTTATCCTAATTGTTAACCTTTTGTAGCATGACCTTACCATTTGTTAGCACAGTAAAATTTTCAAAATTTTACTATTCCCTTATTCCATCATATTTGAATAAACCCTAAAGGAATATCCCAAAAGGACCACAATATAAATTTTTTGTATCTCATAAAATGTCTAGGGATGAACAGTGTCAAAAATCATCAAAATCAATCCATCGGCATAAGGTCATGTGGCTTACACCGATACACAAGGAATTGTTTGAAAACAACCATCGGCGTGAAAATAGAGATCGGAAGAAGAATCATGGAGCTCACCGATGGAGTAAGCAACACCGATGACTTTACATCGGCAAGAAAGGCAAGTGGTCATGCCGATCGGTATGACAAATATCTATCGGATGATCTTTTAGAAGTTGCCCCGACGGTATATATCATACCGATGAAGCACTTTCGGCAAGAGTTTCACCGAACAGCACGCGAGGGTAACAAAGCAATAGTCATCGATGAGAAATGAACCATCGGAATAAAAAACAAGTGAGTCTCCGACGATCAAAAGTCCTGGCGATAAGAAAGTTATCGGCAAGACTCACAGCGATGCATCTTCATCGGGATAGCTTGACATATCGGAACAAAAGAAGCAAGTCTTGCCGATTCATAAGTCACGGCGATTAAAAGATATCGGTGACACTTTACTAAGCTTTGCCCGATGAAGGATGTGATAAAGGGCATCGGGGAGATGATTTGGATCGGGATATCTTGAGAAAGCTATCCCGATAGAGAATGTCATTCCGATAAAGATAAAAGTTCATACATAAACAGACTATCGGTAAGACAATAAAGATCGGGGAGACATAATTTTAGTATCCTGATGGTCTCAATCTTCCCGATAAGCAAAGTATATCGGTGGGACTTGCCATATCGCGGAGAGATCTAAAACCCTTGGCGATGAAGGAAATCATGCCGATGGTCACACCCACTTGAAATATGATACTACATGGCATCGGGGATACAATTGAGGGGTCACGCCGATTGACCGTCCGCGCCATAAAAAAGGGTTGAGGTCGTCCAGACATTTCAAAAAGCACGCCGATAGGAAGAGTTATGGCGATGTGACACTTCACAGCGATGAACATTGAATTGATCAGATAATTAATACAAAACGGCTACAAAGTTCATACGATCATTATAATTGCAAAAAACCGTCCGAGAGTAGAATACAGAAGAATTCTCAGGGCAAAAGCAGAGGCTTCCAATTCCAGCCATCGAGCGACAGGTACACATACACAAACCACTATATTACCTGTATTTGAATTTCCTGCCAAATTTTTCAAAAAATGGAAACTTCGGGGAAAGGAAAAGGAAGAAAATCACAAGGGGAAACCAGTAAACCAAAGAAGCAAAAAACTGATCAAACCCCTGAAGAAAAAGTGAAAGACAGGAAACTAAATCAGGACTTGATTGATCAGTTGCCTGGGTCAGCTCCCAAGGCCAGGAGGTCTGCCCAACTCAGGGCAGAAGTAGAAAAATTGGAACATAAACATAAGCGCCTGGGAGATATTTGGACCCCAATTAGGGGATATGAACTCTTTAGGTTTCACTACAACAGAAGATTTAGAAATGCCCCTGTGTCAAACCCATGGCACATGAATTTAGGCAAACTGGTTGTACCTAATGTATTCTTGAATGTAGAACTCCTGCAACTGTTAGCCAGGCATTACAATTCAGGCCTGAAAGCTATCTGTAACCCTCAGGGAGAACCAATTGTACACCTATCAAAAAATGCTATTTGTGAGGTGTATGATTTGGATGATTTGTGCACTGTCCCTGTTGTTTATGAAGATTTGGATAAAGAATACTGGAGAATGGATACAACCTACAATGGATGGAGGTTACCCATTCATAGACCCAGGATTGAAGGAGAAGTGATACCCTTGACTGAGAATGATGGCCCTCCCTTTCATGTATCCATTTTTGAACCATACATTCAATATACTTACTATTCTGTAGGCCAAGTCCTTGGCTCAGAGGTCCCTGAGTTCATGGCTATTCCTCTAATGGTCATAACCTCTGATATTCAATGTCACAATGCCAGACAGTTTGATTATGCCTCCTATGTTGCTACTAGAATAGACTCTGGTCTATCTGCAATGAAAAACAATGCTCCAGCATGCTCTTTTGAGCATTACTCGATGCTCATGCATATGGTCTTATACTACGGCCAGGAAGTAGGATTGTGGCCAAATGAGCTTCAAGTTGTTGCTGCAGGTAAGAAAGGGGAGAAGATACCTGTACAAATGTGGACCAGAATCTGGGATAGCAGGTATGCTAACTCCAGCTATGCTCAATTTGAAGAGCATTGTGTTAAAGTGCTGTATAGGTATTTCAACCACCCCTGTGAATATTCAATTTCAGATGAAATAAAAAGATTCCTCAGACCAAAAGATTTTGGTGGCCCCCCTGCTGTCACTCATAATTGGGGAGACTGGTATTGTTTTGAGGATGCTACTATGATCAGAGTGTATGGTTTTGAGGATGCTCCCTTTATATTGCCTAAAACTGTCCCTGACAGGATTGCATATCTGGAAATAATTAGGCAAATGCATTGTTCCAATGTCATGCATCTAAGTTCGCATGATAAACAATCATTCATGCCTAGTACCTTGTGTTTTGGAGATTTTACTGTGGTTTCAAAAGAAGGGTACAATCTCATTTTGGATAAACTAATGCATTATAACATGGTGACTGCTGAGGTGAGGAAAGGGTTTGACCCTGAGGGTTTCATTGACTATGCAAGAAGAAAACAAAATCTCAGTGGGTACATGCACATACATTATCCACATGATGATGTCATTAGAAATTTGGAAGAGGCTGAAGTCGATTTGGTGGTGGAGAAATATAACAGAGATTTGAATGAAAAGAAAAAGCAGTTGGCAGAAGTTGAAGTGGTATCCTCTGAAGAGGAAGAATTGACTGAACAGCCACAAGATAAGACAATAGAAATGTCTAAAAGAAAAATGCAACAATATCAGCCTCCAGTTGTGATACATGATGAGGAGGGGTCTGCTGATGAAGATCCACGCCAAAAGGCTTATGATTCTTTTGTGTCAGATGATACATTCATTCATTCGAAGGAATTTAAATCATTCCTGTATAAATACAAGGGAAAGGAAATTAGAGAGTCAGTAGATAATGTTTCTGCTGACAATGAAAAACAATTATTAGAGATGTTAAAGGAGACAGTGGACAAGGAAATGCAGGATATGACACCAAGCAGAGGCAGACAGCTGCTTAAAGATGCGGGGGTTATGATTTTTCCCGGCTTGGATTTAAATTCTGCTCTGGTTTTTGATAGTTTTTTGAATAATGCTGATGATAAGTATAAGCTTACTCCAGAAGGAGTTAATGAAGTCTATATGGGAACGAGATACAATAATGATGAAAATTCTTTAATGATATGGGCATTGTATCCTCCCCATAAGAAGACGGCCATCATAGACACTGAAAAAACTTTTGGCCATGTTATGACTTTTAGAGCAGGTGAGACTGACCCCATAATTACTGCAGACATTGGTATCAATGTTGCAAAATTGAATAAAGCACAAGCTCAGATGTTAATCAAGGAAAGAGATGCTTATAAGCTGAATTGTGAAAGATTAACAAAGGAGAATGACTACTTGAAGGACGCTGTTAAGAGCACCTTTGGGCAATCTACAAAGAGAATAACTCAAGGTGAGAGCTCACAAAGTAGTCAAGAGATATCCCATGATCAAGCCAAACAAATTCAAATAGATGCATTTGTTACAGTACTGCAGAGCAGGTATGCAAACATGGTACGGTGGTTAAACCAGTTTTGGGATAACTACTCAGAAAATCATAAAGCAGTCAAAGAACATGAGAGGCTTGATCAGAGGATACAAGAAAAGGTGATCGAGTTGCAAAACAGAGGTACCACTGATAGCACAGATATCTCTGATGCAAGAGCATTGCTCAAAAGGCACCAGAATTATTATGATAAACTCAAAGCTGATGCTAAGGAAGGGACTGATGCATCAGACGCAGGGGCGCCCAGGATATTCAAAGATAATGGAGAGATAAAGAGCAAAGAAGAGTGGACTATTGATTGTCAAGTTATATTACACAAAGCCACAGGAGCCCTAAAAGATAAAGCCTCTGTATCTACAGAAGTTTGCAAGCAACTGGAGGAAATGGTCACCCTCGATATAATCACCAGGAGTGCAGTCGAGCTTACTGATTCTCACCGTGCGCAGGAGTACTTGGATCATATAACAAAAGTCTATTTATGGCTAAACAGAGCCTAACTAAGATTATGTAATTATTGTTTGTATTGGTTAAAATCCCAAGAGACTTATTGAAGAGTTGTATCTCTTCATGAAAATATCTATATAAGTTCAAACAATCTATGCTGAAAAATTTATCAGCAGTAGAAGTATTCATATATACATATACATAATATTCCAAAATGACCGTGTTGCATATTTTATTTTGAGGAAGAAATTTGAAGTTCTCTGATTCAGTATTTCTACTTTGGTATCAGTTATTTGTTGAAATTATTCAATTGTGTGGCTGTCTCCATTTCTGCATTTCCCTGTTATTCAGATTAAGATATCAAGTATATATTTAATCTGTCAATACACATTCGCTGTATCTGTGTGATTAATTCGGTTGGTGTCCATCCTAAGGAATTAAACCCTTCTGATTCATTCACAGTAGCCTGGAAGTAGTAAGTTGGGATTACTAAGTAGAGCCATATAATTAGGATTGACACACTGTCTCCAGTAAAATATTATCTGTTAATCTTGTCTTTTCATTTCATTTGGTTCCTTCAAGTAAGGATTAAAATACCTTCTGGTGAATTATAAGATATCTGATTTTATTTGGTTGGATTATCAAGAAGAGTCTGTCAGTCATTTACTTGCACGTTTATACAAGCTATAAACCAGAACTGTGCCAAATATCTAGAATTATTACCATTTAGAAACTACTGTTCTTAGTCCTTCAAATTGACTCTGTTACCCAACAAGGCACTGGTCTCATTCAACTCATTAATTAAAACCTTTTTTGATATTGCTTATACAATTTCTGCCAATCACTTATTAAACATTACACATAGAATTAATTAGTCAGCTTTGTCATCTATCTTATATCCTATGCCATTGTAGATAGACCTAGTTAGTCCATTCATCCACACTCAGACTGCTTTAATATTTCAAGGTTCCCCCACCTAGGTGTAGCAGGACCTAAAGTGTAGGAAATCATCAAACCTTGAAGGTTGATTTCGTCAAGTTAGTTCAAAAACGTTGCAAATCCAAATATAGAGCCTGGCATCCTCTTAGGATTAGTAACTTGCATTTTTGAGACCTAACACCATTCTTTACCATCTCATGAACAAAATGATATTTTACATCAATATGCTATTAGGAACCCGTGTTTAACCCTTCTCTTTACTTTGTTAGTATATTGTTGTTGGACACATATGCTTTGTAAGTCGTCCCGTGAGTATATTGTATTATCCCACATTCATGGGGAGTAATGGTTGTTTAGATTAGACTTAGTATATAAGTACGTGTTGAGGCCAATGAAGGCATCCACGAGTTTATTGTATTGAACTTTCTCAAAGGAGGTTGCCCCCTCGAAGTGGCCTGCGATCAATAAATTCCTTTTGTGTTCTGCTATTTTTGTTATTTCATGCATTTTCCATTATATTGTTGCAGAAGGTTCCTCTTATCTAGTATCAGAGTGCTTTCTTGGGCTCGCTGGGTAGAATTTCTGCCAAATTTTTTTTTTGTAGTGGCCTCCAAGCACTGTGATTATTGCAGTAGTTCTTTTTTCTTTGCATCAATATTGTTCATTTCAATTGCAGGTTCGAATCAGGGAATAATCCCTATCCACTTAACTATGGGAAGTGCGTGGGCATAGCCCCAAAACTCATTGTGAGCAGTACCACAGGAACCCCAAAGTAGCTGGCCCATTGAGAGGACCTGCCAATGAAAAGGGCAATGACCCCTACCTGATTGACTAGTTCCCATCCATGAGGTAAACCAAGAGCTGTCCTTTGAGGCAAAGCAGTTATCAGTTTTACCTGAGCCATGGAGTGAGGGGTACTGCCCCAATACATAAGTCATTAGACATCATTGGTAGCCGAGTGAAACCCCTGAACCTTTAGGAAGCCAAACATACCTGGGCTCCATATCTATTGCTAGCTGATAAATCGCAGATTGCATCTATCCAATCGTTGATCATTTTCAAAAGAAAAAAAATTCTATTTTTTCACCATATCTTCCTTGCTTTAGCTCCGTTTCCCCTGAAAATTCACTGGAACCCCTGAAATTCCATTCTACATATTTCCTTCCTTGAGGACCCTATCCCAAATTCCACTTATCGAAGCCAGAAATCCCACATTTGTCTATTTTTAGGGTTTGCCATAACTTCTTCGATTCTCACCCAATCGCCTTCAAATTTTTCCACAACGTTCATTTCCTATTTCTGCTCCTTTGTCCCTCTTGGACAAATTTTCCCATTCTTTCACCCCACTTCTGGGATCCCCATTTTCTGCTTCCTTGTCCCTCAGAAAGTGTCCAAAACCTAGTCAAACCCCAATTACCCATCAGAGTTTTTCCCAAATCCAAATTTTCCTTTACTAAAAATCTTTATGTTTTTGTTTTTCTACCCATTCCCAAAAAAAAAAAACTCCTGGTTATGGTTGTCACTTGCGTAGGAGAAAAAAACATGGAGGATGAACTTGTAGCCCTCAAGACCAAACTCCAAGATTTGGATGAAAAAATTCTCAGCCTCAATCTTCAACATTCAACCATGAGCAATAGATGGCAACCAAAGTCTTCTACAGACATTGGGTTCTCTTCTTCTAGCAATTTTCGTGGTCTGAAGCTTGATTTTCCTCACTTTAATGGTGATGATCTGACTGGATGGATATACCAGGCAGAACAATATTTCAATCTGTATAATACTTTTGATGTCAACAAAGTCCCACTTGCATCCTTTCATTTGGAACATGAAGCCCTTTAATGGTTCTGTTGGTACATCAAGGCTCATGAAGAGCCAAAATAGACAAATTTTTGCAAACTCATTTTGCAACGATTTGACCCTAGTGATTTTGATGACTTCACAAGAGCACTCACTAAGCTTCGCCAAATTGGCACTGTGAGAGAATATCAGATAGCATTTGAGAAACTAGCCAATCACACAGAGGGATTGTCTAATGATTTCTTTAGGAGTTGTTTTGTCAGTGGTCTGAAGGATGCAATCTAATCTGAGGTTAAAATGTTCTGTCCCAGCACAATGATGGAAGCCCTAGGGTTGGCTAAGTTGGTGGAAGACAAGATCACAGCTCAATAGTGCTCCAAATCCACTTTTGTTCCATTCAAAAATATGGTTTCCCAAAGACCTCCAATAATGCCAACTCCTAGAACTACTCCTATCAAGCATTTGCACGCAGAGAAAAAGGGCTTTGTTATAATTGTGATGAGAAATTCACTCGGGAACATAGATGTGTTGAGAAAAAGTTGTATCTCTTGGATGTGGATTCTCCACCTACAACTGAAGTTTATGAAGATGCTCAAGATACAGTAGATGATTAGGTTGACATTCAGCAACCGCCTGTTGACCCTCCTTCTTAGGAAGACCACCTAGAGATCTCTCTCCATGCTTTAGCAGGAGTCACCACCCCACAAACCATGTGGGTCAAGGGTTACTTCAAGAAGCTGCCTCTTACAATACTCATTGATTCTGGTATCACTCATAACTTCATTGACCCTCAGATCACCAAACAGGATGATTGTTTTGTCCATCCTTGCTCCATCTTTGAAGTCATGATTGCCAATGGGGGCACATTACCTTGCAAAGGGAAGTGTTGCAATGTGCATATCTCTATTGGAGATTATAACCTACGCACCGACATGTTTGCCTTGCCCTTAAGTGGATGTGATGTGGTTTTGGGCGCTCAATGGTTATGCACACTTGGACCCATCTTATGGGATTTTGCTAAACTTTGGATGCAATTTTTAGACAATGGGCAAAAACACACATTGAAGGGCTTACAACCAGGGTCTCTCAGCATCATCAGTTCACATCGCATGGAAAAGCTCCTTAAGAAGAATTCACATGGTGTCATCACTCAGCTCTATTCCATTCAAATGCAAGCATCAGCGGTCTCCACTAGTCCTTCGGATCTACAACGAATTTTGGATAGATATGCATGTGTCTTTGCTGAACCAATGGGATTGCCACCTTCACAACCAAAGGACCATCATATTCATCTCCTTCCTGGAAGCATTCCTCCCAACATCAGGCCCCTACCGCCACCCATTTCACCAAAGGACAGAGATTGAGATGCTCGTTCGGGACTTACTGAAGCAAGGTATTATTTACCCTAGTACTAGTTCCTTTTCTTCACCAGTTCTTCTTGTCTAAAAAAAAGATGGGTCATGGCACCTCTGCGTTGACTTCCGAGCACTTAATCACATCATAATCAAGGATAAGTTTTTGATACCTGTTGTTGATGAGCTTCATGGCGCTCATTTTTTCTCCATGTTGGATCTTCGTTCTGGGTATCACCAAATTTGGGTTCATGAGGATGATATGCCTAAAATGGCTTTCTGCACGCATGATGGCCACTATGAGTTTGTCAAGGATTACGAGAAGATTGCATCTCCATTAACAGCTCTGTTAAAAAAGGATACTTTTACATGGACATATGTTGCTGAGTGTGCATTTGAAAAACTAAAACAAGCTATGTGTACTACACCTGTTCTAGCTATGCCAGATTTTTTCAAGACCTTCACTATTGAGAGTGATGCTTGTGGCAATGGACTTGGTGTTGTTCTCCTTCAAGATGAACATCCCATTGCATTCAGGTGAGAATTTAGTACTCTCTACATATGAGAAGGAAATTATGGCTATTTTGCATGCAGTATAGAAGTGGCGGCCATACCTATTAAGGATTCATTTCTGCATCAAGACTAATCACCAGAGTCTGAAATATTTCCTAGAACAACAGGTCTCCTCCCTAGCACAATAGAAATGGGTTAGAAAACTTATGGGTTATGACTATGAGATCACTTACAAGAAAGGTAAGGACAATATTGTGGTAGATGCTCTTTCTCACACATTTGATGACCAAGCTTTTCTTTCAGCTATTTCTATGCCTGATCCAAATTGGTTGGAATCTATCCAACAGGGCTATGCCAATGACTCTGCATTATCTCAAATCATCCAACAGTTGGCCAATAACCCTTCTGTTATACCACATTACTCTTGGGATGGTGCTTCTCTGAGATACAAGGGTCGTTTGTTGCTTCCCCAAAGCACAAATCTTCAACAGGCTGTCTTCTATGAACTCCATGCTTCTCCATTGGTAGGGCACTCTGGGTTCCTCAAAACTTATGAGCGGGCATGGCGTAACTTCTTTTGGAAGGGAATGAAAAGGGCAATTCAACATATGGTGGTTGAATGTGATACCTGCCAGCACAACAAGGGTGAAACAACACTCCTTCCTAGATTGCTCGAACCGTTGCCCATCCCTACACGGATTTGGACAGATATTTCTATGGATTTCATTGAGGGGCTCCCTAAATCTGGAGGGAAAACAATGATCTTGGTTGTGGTTGATGGCCTCTCCAAATATAGTCATTTTTGTGCACAGATTTTCATGGACTAGATCTTCCATCTTCATGGAATCTCTTCTTCCATTGTCTCAGATCATGATGCAACTTTCACCAGTCATTTTTGGACAGAACTATTTGGCCACACTAGCACCAAACTGAATATGAGTTCAAGGTATCACCCACAAACAGATGGTCAGACTAAAGTTATCAACAAATGTTTAGAAACTTATCTTCATTGTTTCACCTCAGAATAATAGCATCAGTGGGCAAAGTGGCTCCCTCTCGCTGAATGGTGGTACAATACCTCCTACCACACTGCATCTAAAATGACTCATATGAAGCAGTCTATGGTCAAGCACCACCAGTGCTCCTTCCATACATCCCTAGCAGTTCACCAGTTCAGGCAGTTGACACAGTTCTCTAAACCTGAGATCAGATTCTTCACATTTTGCAAGACAATTTTCACATGGCAAGAAATTGAATGAAACAACAAGCCAATCAACATCATTTTGAGTGCACTTTTCAAGTAGGTGATATGGTTTTTCTTCGTCTACAACCATACAAGCAATCCTCCCTGAAACTCAAAGGGCATCATAAGCTGGCTCCAAAGTTCTATGGGCCATATAAGGTTCTTCAGAGGATTGGGTCAGTTGCTTATAAATTGGAGCTTCCTCCTTCCTGCGTTTATCCCGTATTTCATGTCTCTTGTCTAAAGAAAGTTCTTGGCACCAACATCAGAGTACAAACTATTTTACCAAAACTAGATAATGAAGGATCCATCATTTTGGAGCCAGAGGCAATCCTCGATAGGTGCACTCGTCAACTTTGCTCTCGATCCATCACAGAGGTATTAATTCAATGGCACAGAATGCAACCAAAGGATGCTACATGGGAACCACTCCTTCAGATTTAGGAACAATTTCCACATCTTAAGCTTTGAGGAGAAAGCTTTTCTAAGAGGGAGGGGGAGGGGATGTTAGGAACCCGTGTTCTCTTTACTTTGTTAGTATATTGTTGTTGGACGCATATGCTTTGTAAGTCATCCCATGAGCATATTGTATTATCCCACATTCATGGGGAGTAATAGTTGTTTAGATTAGACTTAGTATATAAGTACGTGTTGAGTCCAATGAAGGCATCCATGAGTTTATTTTATTGAGATTGCTCAAAGGAGGTTGCCCCCTTGAAGTGGCCTGCAATTAATAAATTCCTTCTGTGTTCTGCTATTTCTGTTATTTCATGCATTTTTCATTATATTATTGTAGGAGGTTCCTCTCATATGCTTAGTATGAGAAAGGTACATGGATTCTTGGCCAAAAATGACACTTACTATCATAACTAATTCTAACCACCTTACACTCAAAACCAATACCTAAACACAGTCTCTATAGCCATACAACCTCCTTAGAGGCATGTGTAGCAGCCATATACTCTCCTTAGATGGTGGACTTAGCAATCGTGAGCTGCCTCTTACTCATCCAACTAACTGCATTGCCAAATAAAGAGAACACATAGCTACTAGTGGACCTTCGACTATCCAAGTCACCTACCCAATCTGCATCAACAAAGCCATGTATGTTCAATGTATTAACCACATCATTAATACTATGATAACATAATTATTAACTAGAAGTCCTTCACAAATATATAAACATCCTCTTAACATAAATCTAATTCTCCTTACTGGGGTTGGATATAAACTTGCTCAAAACTCCCACTACTTGGGCAATATCTGGTCTAGTGCAAACTATTGCATACATCATGATGGCTACCAAAACACTGACATAAGGCACGTTAGACATATCCCCAAAATCATCATTCAATTTGGGACACATATCTAAATAAAGCTTGGTGCCAACCAGTAAACGAATACTAAATGGTTTACAATCTTGCATAGTAAATCTTTGCAAAAAAAATTAACATATTTACCCTGACTTAACTAAAGCTTTTTATGAGCTCGATCCCTATTGATCTCCATACCAATAATGTATTTTGTAACCCCTATACTTCATATCAAATGTGTTAGAAAGATAAATTTTAAGCTCCCTAATCATCACTTTATTGTTACCATAAACATGTCATCCACATACAAGACAAACACAATGATATTGTTCACTCCTGACTAAACCTATTTTTAGTGCAAAAGCATCATACTTTTGGTACCACATGTGAGGTGATTGCTTCAGACCATAAAATAACCATTTCAACCTATAGACAAAATGTTCCTTTCTTTTCACCACAAAACCCTTATATAGTCATGTTCTCCTCTTCAAGATCCACATGCAAGAAAGCAATTTTAACATCTATTTTCTCAATTTCAAAATCACAAACAATAACAATAGATAATAAGAATCTAATAGAGTATAACTTAAAGAAACAAGAAAAAATTTAACCAAAATCATTTCCCTTTCTCTAGGACTAGCCCTTGGTCTCTAGTCTAGCCTTGTACCTCTCTAATTGTCCATCTGCTTCGATTTTCTTTTTATATGCCCATTTGCAACCAATGGATTCCTTTCTCTCAAGAAAACTAACAAGATATTAGGTATCACATGTGTTTAAGGTGATCATCTCCTCCTACATTGCTTGCATCCAAGACTCGCTGTCCTTTGAAGAGAGCCTCCCCGAAAGATCTTGGTTCATCAATAATTCATTAAAAACAAATACATAATAGAAATATGGTGGGTTATGCCTGTTAACTGGGTTTTATTGTCTCATGGATAGTCTCAAGATTGGATTAAGGGGATCTACTTGTTCTCCTACATTCTCTTATTGTTTATAACTCTCATATAAACCCTCTTATTCCTCTCCATCCTCTAATCTATCATTTTGTTCCTCAACATGTGTATCTTCTTGTTTTTCAACCTGGGTCTCAAAATGTACTATTTTTCTTTCATTTTTTTTCTTTGGATACATAGAATCCAAAAATTCTCTAAACTCCCTAAAAATCACATCTCTAGAATACATTATTTTCTAGGTTAATTGATTCCAAAACTTAAAAAATTTTAAATTCTCACCATAACCAACAAAATGCATTTTATGCTTTTGGATCTAGTTTGGATCACTTTCCTTAGGCACATGAATAAAATCCTCGCAACCAAATACCCTTAAATGTGGAATAGAAGGTTTCTTACCCATCCACACTTCATTATGAGTTTTATCAACAAGAATCATACAAGGAGATTGATTTACCAAGTAATAAGCAATATTTACAGCCTCTGCCTAAAAGCACCGATCTAACTATGTACCACTCAACATATTTTTGGCTCTTTCCATCAAGGTTTGGTTCATCCTCTCTGCAACCCCATTTTGTTGTGTTGTGCATGGGGTTGTCTTCTATTGAATAATACTTGCACATGCTTATAGAACTCGTCAAATTCCTTGGAGCAATATTCACCACCATTGTGAGATCTCAACACCTTTATTTTATTATTTGATTTTTCTCAACCAAAGCTTTAAATTCTTTAAACTTAGAGAAAAATTTAGATTTAGAATGCATAAAATAAACCCAGGTATATCTAGAGGCATCATCAATGAATGCAACATAATAGTAAAAATTTTCCATAGAACCCACATCCACTGGACCAAACACATCTAAATGAATGATTTCTAATTTAACCTCTTTACTCTATAGCTTCCAATAAGAAATAAAGATAGATCTATTCTATTTAACAAAGGCACAATGTTCATAGAAATCAAATTGACCATTAGAGTAAATAGAAAAATCATTAACCATATTTCTATTAATAAGGGTCCTAAGACCTTTTTCACCAATGTGGCCCAAACGTTGGAGCTAACACATACATGTATTTTCTAGGTATTCCAATTACATTGGTAGAGTTATAAAATGTGGAGGCACTCAACCTAAACAAATTCCCAACACAATATCCTTTAGCAACCACCAAGTTTCCTCTCACCAACCTACAACTAGACTTGTCAAATGTCACATTCAATCTAGAATCATTCAACTTGGATACATAAGTCAAATTTCTTACAAGTCCTAGAATGTGCAAAATAGTAGTAAGAGTTTTTACCCTCCCATCACTAAAACACTACCATATCTTCCTAAAACCAACAACCCAATACAAATTTTCATCACCAAAATACACTTCTCCATCATAAGCACGGTAGGAAGAGAACCACTCCTTGTGAGGAGTTAGATGATATGAGCAACTTGAGTCAATCAACCTAGATTAATAAGAAACAATATTAGCAAAAATAAACAAAATTTCATCACCATCATTAGAGGAGTTTCCAATGGAGGAGTCATAAGTCTTCTTACTTCTACACTCCTTAACATGCCCCCATTTTCCATAGTTCTATCACTTCACTTTTTTCTCTCTGAGGGTCTTAGAATGACCTCAAGACTTAGATCTCTCGATAGAATTTTTCCTATCCCCTTTTGAGCCTCCTTTATTTTTGGGCCTTCCATAAACATGTAATTCATCCTTTGAGCCTTCATCCATAGATTTTCTCCTTATTTCCTCTATAATAAAGGTAGCAACAAGGACATCCAACTTTGGATTTTTCATAGAACCACTTAAAGCAAGGATTAGATTTTCCCACGATTCATGCAAAGAGCAAAGTTACAAAATACACTTATCCTCTTCTTCAAGATTAATATTAATGGATCCTAACTAATTCAAAATCAAATTAAATAAATTCAAATGCTTAGAAACTAAGTCTTCATCCTTCATTTTCAAAGAATATAATTTCCTCTTCAAATAAAGTGTATTTATTAGACTCTTAGTTTGGTAGATCTCGCAAATATTTTTCCCTAGGAAATATGTAATGACATTCTAATAAACATTTAGTAATATAAAATCTACAAGACATAACTGAATGGTTTCTCATTCCTTTTTATCCAATTTATCCTAATCATCATCGGACATAGTATTTGATTTCTCTTTGTTTATAAAAACTCTCCACTAATATCTCTCTTCAAGGAGATCTTGCATCCTCAGCTTCCATAACATATATCTAGTGCTATTGAACTTGTCAATTTTTGAATGAGACACAGAGGCCATGGTTTCCAATCACTTCATGAATTTGTGAAACCACTCAATTCAAAAGCTCCCACTGTAGCCAAAAAACCTTCAACACTTCAAGAAAGGCCTCCCCTGCTCAACATAACCAAGGATTTGATCGGTCATTTTTTGTTAAACCAAGGTAAACTACTACAAATGTAGATCTGCAAATCGTATGCAAATCTATTTTTTCTTTATACAACATTGAATTAACCATTATGATATTATGTGAAAGTGTATAACAACAAATAGAAATCAACAAACCATGATAATTTATCACATTGCATCAGATGTACGTTGAGAAACCCCTTTGGGAAAAACTCCACCATCAAAGAGAGGCTCAAGTATGTATTAATCTTCAATACGAATGTACATATGCAACACACTTCTCTCGTGAATCTAGAAACACTTGTGTACCTATAAATCATCCCATGAAACTATTATCTCATGCCTCCAAATTATAGAGAATGGGGGAGGAAAACCACAAATGGTTTCAGAAAACAATGTACCACTAAAACCATGGCAAAATGTAAAAATCCCACACCCCACTTCAATAGCATCTTTCAAGAATATTAAATCACAAAAATGGACAACATATTTGACTCATAATGACCCCGCATGGGAATAGCTCCCAAGAATGGCATCCAACTTTCTCCACCAACATGCATGGAACCCACTGATAAATGCAAGATGCTCTGTAACTCCCTCCTAGCACTTAGGATTGGAAACATGCCATAAATGACCTCAAATGAGTTTGTAACTACCACCATGATACTCCACCTCCTTTGTGAATACCACTACAATTAATATTCCAAGTCAACAAGGAGAATTAATAATAAAATAATAATCTCTCAACAATATGGGCGTCCAAGTACCCATTCCAATATTGTTGGAGATGTGTAACAGTAGTACATTAGGGTTGCAATTAAATATCACATTTTCCTAACTTGTTCTAACATATGTGTCACATGTGTTATATATGAAAAAGGCAAATGATGTCAACTAGCATGCACACTAGATCAAACCCTCTTCCATAGTAACATTCAAGGACAAGACCGAGCTAAATCACTACCAAAGGGTGGTGGACTCAGCTACAAATCTTGTACTCTTGTTTTCTATGGAAAGATCAGATTTAACCAAGCCTTTTTATTCAAACCCTAGGTCAAGTATGCACAAAACCGTAGTTCTAAGATAATTAGCTTATAACAAACAAAAAATGACTAAAACCCAGAATCTAAATGCACAAAGATGATCAAAGAGATTCTAGAACGTGTGTCTCAGAATCTGAAGTGTCAGAGGATGAAGTGTCAGAGGACGAAATAGGAACTGTCCAAGTCCTAGAAGTGAGAATATGTCAGAGGTCTGAACTGAGAAAATGTTGTAAATGATGTTTAGATGCCAGATCCAGAGTCTAAAATCCCAGCAGACTAGGGCGCCAACCACCCAAGTCTTTATAGAGGAATATTCCTAAACTTCTATCAAATCCTGAAACCCTAATTCCTACATAGTCTTCCTATATCTTCACTTTCTTGAATCCGGGTAAAAGCAAGAATTTGGGTCCACATATAGGGGAAGTGTCAAGCAAAAAAAAATCCTGACATGAACGAGCACCCGAGCCTAAAACGAGTACCCGTTTTGTTTTTTATTGTTTTTAGAATAGGTACCCGATTTGTTTTTTATTATTTTTTAGAACGAGTACCCGTTTTAAAATAGGTACTCATTTTTTTTAATTGTTTTTTATTGTTTTTTAGAATGGGTACCTAATTTAAACGGGTACCCGTTTTTAAAATTTTGAATTTTACACCTACATTTTTGGTTTGGTTTTAGGCTCGGGAAAGGCATGGGTAGCCGACCTTGAGCCTTAGACCTGCAAGTATTTGTCTAAGTACAGAACAAGAGGAAAGATTGAGTTTACCTATATGGATGATGACATTTTTTTCTAAATTTTTTAACAAAATTAAAACCCATTATAGATGACGATGTCTAGTTTTCAAATATGTAATTTTTTTTATTAGACTTGTTTTTCTATTTATTAATTAATTTATGAGCAAACTGGTCCAAAAACTTGAAATGACAGGTGTTTGCATTTTTTAATAAATTTTATTTTTTAAAGTTTTTTTCAAAAAAATTATATGTCATCAATCTACACATCATTCTTTACACAATAAAAAAAAATTCATTTTATGATTAGTTTGTACACGAGGGGTTTTCAAATATAACAATTAGGGCCAATAAAAATTAATAAAAAAATATTTGGAAAAAAATTATAAAAAAATATCCTCATCAAACATCACTGTACTACACATCTTTCTCCAAAAGGATTTAGAAAAATACTTCTATTTAAGTCAAATTATGTTGGTCGTACACGTGCATGGTATGGTTAAAAAAAGTGACTTTTGAACAATGGTTTTTAGACATGCCTATTGAAAATCAATTTGTATCATCTCAGTAAATATTAAAATAAATTACATATTTGGAAACTAGACTCTGAGTAATACATTTCATATTACTAACGCACTTAAAAATTCAATCTTTAAGTGCTTCAAATGTTTAGGTCAAATGTGACAAATTTTGAAAATTAGGGAAAACACTTCCACTTTTTGGCCAAAAAGTGGACCCAACTTCTTGCACTGACCCATCCTGTACCTATAACATGCACACAAGATGACAAGAGAGGGTTCGGGGGGTTATGGTGTTTAGGGATTTGACTCAGTCAAACCCTAGAATGGCATTCAAGCCTTCCAACATCGTTTACAGATAAGAGAACGTGCCCTAGTAGGGTAGAGGCTAAACAAAATGATGATAGAATTATTCAAATAACAATGATATCAGGTTGATGGTGAAGCCCTTAGGAGAATGAAGATTCTTCAACTCATAAGGAGATGGATGATGATTCCAAACCCGCAACAACACATAATACAAACACAAATCTACTCTAGAAACATAATGAATGCTTTGAATGCTCGTTGCTCTAAGATCATAAGTTTTCTATCCCTTTCTTACTTCAAAATTAATTCAAAAACTCACTTATATATGCTTTCTCGCTAACATTCATAAAATTAAATTACAAGAGCCAACAAAGAGGAACCTTTTTAAAGGTCCTATGTTGACATCACATTAATTGGCCCTGACCAATCAAGGAGGACTTGCGTGGTTGGCACCCAAGTCTAGGACCCCCTTTTTAGTCCAGGATGAAATTAAGCAAGGGCCCAAGGTCCCAAATTCATATGGGTCCTGGGAAATCTTCTTTGGGATGATCAATTATAATACATAATGAGATAAATGGGACCTAGGAGCTAGACAAGGAGGTAAAAAGGCAAGTATCCACATTTTAATCCATAACATTTAGCCCCCACTTTAATGTGTGTATGATCTTACGATTAGTACATGCATTAAAGTACAGTCGAAGCATATCAAACACATCAAACACTTAGAGTAAAGACACGCCCTAAGTTTGAGGAACCATTTCTATCCCCCAAGCTTAGGCAAACATAAGAAAACACTTGACAGTCACATAAGATAGAACGAATACAATAAGAAAGCATGCAATACACGAAGCAGAAAGTAAAGCGTGTAATACAGGGAGAAGACATGAATACTTGAACACACAATACACAAGGCATACATGAAGAGAAGACATGATTAAACAATTATATATAACCTTAACTAGGAGATGGGGGAGCTCATCGCTATGTGCCACTGTAAAAGGCACACAAAACACACGGTGTGGGGGAGATCATATCTACGCGCCACCACAAAACATGCAAGACACACGGCATGAGGGGAGCTCATCACTATGCGCCACCACTAAAACACACAAAAAAATGCAAGGAAGACATATGGAAAACACACGAAATACACAAGTATCATAGAGTATGTTGTCAACACACTATACATCTTATACACAGCAAACACGGGCAATAGGGAGGAGCTCATCACTACACTCCACTGTCTAAGACACGCAAAACACACCTGATGGTTGAGCTATGCTACCACAACTACCAAAGACATGATTAAGGGTGAATAACTCAAGATCCAACTCCACCTCCGCAAAGGACTTTCAAAAGGATGTGCAACTACTCAAGGTAAGACATAATCCCACCTTTTGCAAAAGGGCTTTCAAAATGCAACCCCACCTACATCCGCAGATGCCTTACAGTGAAAAGGAAGAATGCACACAAAGTATACAACCCCACATGCATTGTGCAGATGCCTTACAACAAAAAGGAGGTATACACAAAATAAAACAAAGTACACAACCCCACCTGCATCCGCGGATGCCTTACGGTGAAAAGGAGGCATACACAAACATGCTTTATCAATATCTAAAATATCCAAGCATAATACCACAATATATGCCCCCACCTTAAAGTGTTTGATATTGCTTGTCGATATCAATCACATTTAAGGTAAAGTAAAAACATGCAAGGGAACAAGAGCTTTCGAAAGCCCATGTCCCAAAGTGACATGTACTTCTGATCGCCAAATGTTCCCATAAACATATCTATATCATTTGCTAACATAATCAACAAAATATAAACTTTGGTTAGAAAATCTATTTTAAGATAACAACCAAATCATTTAACATATCCATTAATAGATAAATGCTACACTTGTAGATTCAGAACCGAGTATAGCCGTGAGGTTATACTACAAGTATCTCAAAATTGAGTGTAGCTACAAGGTGAGATACAAAATAATCCAAAGTGCATAGAAGTAGATTTAGAGTATTGTAAAGGTTTGTTACAAGAAATTTTACAATACGAGACATGATCACATCACAACACGAGGTGATTCTACTTGTCAAGCATCGGTAATATATCAACCCCATCTTCATATATGGACTAGATCCATGTTTTTGCTTTCATGTTGTAGGGACGCACAATCTTTATTAATATTTATTTGTTTTCTTCATCCACCGACTAGTAGAGCCACTGAAGAATAGAAACATGGAAAATGAGAGAGGAGACAAAAGTGCCTTAGGTTCACAACATGGGAAAATGTCCCCAATACATTCTCCACAACAATATGCCCCAAGGAAACACACACATCAATTACAATAAAAGAGAGAGGAGAGTAGAAGAATAGAGAAACAAATAGAATAAGTATCACAATAGAGGCGGTCTCCTTGTATCCTTAACCTTACAAGAGTTTTAAGGGTCATCCAAGGGGACCTAAACAACATTTAGCACAACACGGGGGAACACAATACAACACATGAGAGGAGGCCACCCATGAGAGAAACTCAAAGAGGTACTACATCAAAGGTGGATAAAAGGGTGAGAAATACTTACCTACTATCTTTGATCTCGATCTTTATATTTAATGTTAAGGCTTGGTGCTTTGTTCTTCTTTCCCTTTGAATCATGTTAGTTGTGTTGTCCGCATTTTCTGGTATTGGTGAAGAGGAAGCCATAGGATTTGGTAATGAAAAGATTTGCTCTTGAAGGTTTTTCCCTAATTCATTTAAGGATGGTGGAGGATAAATCTTAAAAATTCCTACTTCTATTGGTTGAGATGGTGTTGGAGTACCTTAAACCTTAGAAACGGTATTTTCATTTTTAGTAAACTCAACATCCATCCCCAAAGGGTTTAATTTAGGAGAACTATTCATGTTCTCCATATCCTTAGAGACATCCAAGGTACTTAAATATTTAAGCAATGGTAAGCAATCCATAGTATGAGCCTCATTTAAGATGTTGTTGAGAAGAGATTTAAGATTAGTAGATGAACATCCGTTATCAATCGATTGAGGAATCTGTTCAAGAGGAGACTCTTCATCCTCTAATGCTTCATCTTGGATAGGGAGAGCATTGGAATGAAGAGATGGTAGGGTGGTATTAAGGAATGTACCAATGATTTCTTCTTCTTGTGCCAAAATATCCTCACTAGTGGGAATCATTTTGGGATAGGAATCCAAATCATTGGACGAGGCAAACAAGGATATGTCAGCCTCATATGTCTTAGAAATGATGTCCATGATATCATCATGAAATTTAGTAAGAGGAGGAGTGTCTTCATCATCACCTTCCTCATGATCATTCATAGAAATGAAATTAGTGAGGTTTTCTAATATCAAAGTGTATATACCAATGAGAGTTGTGAAACTATCAAAATCATATATAACAAAGAATTTCATATGTGGAACACATAGAAATGTCAACATCATATATGTATGTTATTTGTTTTAAGACTTTAGGATACCTATTAGTGAATTTAGAGAAATTTTTAAAATCTATGATGTATGCAAACAAAGCTTCCAAAGATGAATAACAAGAAGCATCCATTGTGAATTATCTATTTATTTATCAAATATCACCAATGTGAGAGACTTGTACACACCAAGACACTAGTGTAAGGAAATTGGGTTTTTGAAAATCAAAACACACTAATTTTTCAAAGTGAATATGATGTGGGGAGTGTTGTAAAAAAAGGCAATGTAAATAATTTTAAGATTTTACGCAAGGAAGTGTGAGATAGATGCTAAAGTTCTTAATGTTAAAATACACAATGTGTAATTGCAAAAATTGTGATTTTTGAAATGAAAGATGGAAAATTATGCAACACTTCAATGGGAAATCAGATTTGAAAGAATGTTTATGATAGCAACAAAATCTGAAGTAAGATTTTGATTACAAACCCTAGCTTTTGAAGTTGACTAGGTTTTAGGAAAGATGCAACTTTTTCAACAAAACCCTAGCAAATGAGATCTTCAAATTCAAAGTACAACACAATGAAATGATTGTATACTATAATATGGATCAGATCTGATGTAAAAATCAGAAATTTAAAGCTTTATATTGTATGTAACGAAAACAATGCAAAACTATGCCTTTTTCTAGCCTAGAATGCTTAATTTTTTCATTTTTTTCCAATATTATGCAAACCCTTCTAATGAATAATGATAAATATGCTATGAATCAATGCATGATTTGAATGTAACACTCAGCAAGCTGAAAATTCTTGAAGCTACGGGTTCACCAAAATGTTATATATGAAAAAGGTGAATGATGTCAACTAGCATGCACACTAGATCAAACCCTCTTCCACAATAACATTCAAGGACAAGACCAAGCTAAATCACTACCAAACGGAGGTGGGCTTAGCTACAGATCTTGTGCTCTTTTTTTCTATGGAAAGATCATATTTAACCAATCCTTTTTCTTCAACCCATAGGTCAATTATGCACAAAACCCTAATTCTTAGATAATTAGCTTATAACAGATAGAAGACGTCTAAAACCCAAAATCTAAATGCACAAAGATGATCAGAGAGATACTGGAACCTGTGTCTCAGTACCTGAAGTGTCAGAGGATGAAATAGGAACTACCCAAGTCCTGGAAGTGAGAATCTACCACAGGTCTGAACTAAGAAAATGTTGTAAATGATGCTCAGATGCCAAATCCAGAGTCTGAAAGCCCAAAAGACTAGGGCACCAACTGCCCAAGTCTTTAGAGGAATATTCTCAATCTTCTATTGGATCTTGAAACCTTGATTCATGCATAGGCTTCCAATATCTTCACTTTTCCTAGATCATGTACCTGTAACTTGCACACAAGACGACGAGAGAGGGTTTGGGGAGGTTATGGTGTTTAGGGATTTGCCTCAGTCAAACCCCAGAATGGCATTAAGCCTTCCAACACCATTGATAAATAAGAGAGTGTGCCCTAGTAGGGTAGAGGCTAAACAAAATGATGATAGAATGATTCAAATAATAATGATATCACCTTGGTGGTGAGGCCCTTAGGAGAATGAAGATTCTTCAACTCATAAGGAGATGGATGATGATCCCAACCTGCAACAACACACACAATACAAACACAAATCTCCTCTAGAAACACAATGAATGCTTTGAATGCTCTTTGCTCCAAGATCATAAGTTTTCTATCTCTTTCTTACTTCAAAATGAATTCAAAAACTCACTTATATATGTTTTCCCGCTAACATTCGTAAAATTAAATCACAACAACCGACAAAGAGGAACCTTTTTAAAGTTCCTATGCCGACATCACATTAATTGGAGCCAAGCAATCAGGGGGGACTTGGGTGGTTGGCACCCAAATCTAGGGCCCCCTTTTTAGTCTGGGATGAAATTAAGGAAGGGCCCAAGGTCCCAAATTCACATGGGTGTTGGGGAATCTTCTTTGGGATGATCAATTATAATGCATAATGAGATAAATGGGACCTAGGAGCTAAAAAAGGAGGTAAAAAGGCAAGTTTCCACTTTTTACTCCATAATAGTGTGGATTAGTGGGTAATATTATTACATCAACCATAGACCAGTTGAAATGTGGTTTTCCAATGTTACTAGAAAAACATATAGTGCAAAAGCATGTACATGTTGATCTCAATTTGCTCCACTTTTAGATCCCATGAGCTAGGCATGAAAGGAATATGTGGCACGATAGTTGAGAGTGCAACACTATAGATTTAAAGGGAAATAATATAGGTTAAGAGAGATATGTCATATATATATATAGAGAGAGAGAGGTATGCATCCTAGATGGAGTAGGATAGACTTTAGACAAGCTAGAGTAGGTAAAGACAAGAGTAGTGATGCCCCCTCTTGCAAGTAAAGAAATAAGCACCATGATATTTTAGTAGTTTACAATAGCAAGGCAAATAATGGAAGAGAATTCCAACTTTTGAGAGGAGGTGGGTAGACTACAAGGTGTGATGATTTTGATTCAAGTGAGTCTAGATCTATGAGTAAATCAAGGAGTAGGGCATTGTAACCCATGAGCTCTAGGTCTATGACTAGTTGGTGGAGTTAGATGGCGAGGGATCCTTGAGGAAGTTTTCCTCATAATTGAAATGTATTTGATTATATTCCTCTAATTACATTTCATGTTGGACACTTTGATATAGATGATTTTCTCTATTGGTTGACACATATACATATATGGTTTATATTTTGTTTATGTTTTTGGTTGCTTTTTCTATGTGTCCACATGTGTATGTGAATGATATAGCATTGATATTCAATACACAACAATAAGTGGACAATCAATAAATGCTATCACTAATAATGGGGTCACTATAAGATGCATAATCATGAATCAAATCAAATGTAATGAATGAACAAGATGTTGCACTAAAAATTATATCGGTACGGGTCATATGCATGTTTTTTTTTTTTCTATTATGTTCTTTCAACCATTACTTCATATTACTATGCATATAACCAATACCACAATGCTATGGATTTGCTTATAATGTTAATGGCTCTAGTATACCATGTTCACATCATATAAATCATTTATGTTTATAGCCAATTTTTTGCATAGTTTAATTCTAGGACCATATAGTTAATCAAGTGGTGGAGAGCAAAAAGGGGAAGTAGTGGTAGAAGTAGCACCCTTTGTATCACTATCACATACGCAAATTTCTTTTTCATCATTAAACACTTCATATGGTTTCCCATAGATAGATGGATCCATGAAAAGAGGAGGGATATTGTAAGCTTTCAAATTATCACGATACTCTCCTACACCACAAGGTGTAAAATCTAATGTACCCCAATCATCACCAGATAATGCATTACCATTTAGTGGGGGATCTTCTTTCATGGATTCTGGTGGTGCCTGCATAGATGTTCAGGTTTCAAGCAGTTAGTTTTGCAGGCACCTTCCCAAAGAATCCAAAAAAGGGGTTCTAAGTATTCGGGCCTCCTCAGCATGTTTCAATGTCAGCATCATATTTCTTCGGAGGAGGTCATCATCATCATATTTCCCAACATCATCCTGATGTTATTTTATCACCTCATGATTCGCTTTACCACCCGATGCTGCTGATGTCATATTTTTAGGAGGGTGATATTTGCCTGTCAGCATCATGATCTTTTCCGAGGAGGGTGATATTTCGAATATCAATCATATTCCAAGTATCACCCTGATATTTCATGGAGCTACAGTGCGGCCTAATTTTCCAAAGGACGGGGTGATATTTTCAAATAACAGTCATATCTGAATATCACTCCAATGTATGAATATGATGGTGACATCATCAGGATATTAGTGGATATGATCAAGTGATTCATCGGCAGGATATATGATGTCAGGAGGATAAACATGAGGTTTGCCGATGAAGCGGTCTGGCCGATGGAGGATGATGATGAGGTTTATACTGGTGTCATCGGGAGCAAAAGCATCGACATCATATATGCTCGTGGCCCAGTATATAAAGTATTGAGGAGGTTGTCGCGGGGTGCATGTGGGATAATATATCCTCATGCAGTTTGAATGGAAAAGTCAGCAGGATGCAGCCGCATGTCATGATATCAATGGTGGCTGACTTTTCAGCGTGATCAATACCGTAAATCTTGGTGGGAAGGTAGGAGATCGACGGTTATCATTTAAATATTCAAATGGAGAGTTTTACACACTTCCACAGTAGCATCCCAAGGTGGGAGAAGGTTTGCAAGGCACGCAACTACTGCATTCTGAGGCTGTGAGTTGGTATGCCATTAATGGCAAGATTACACAGAGATATGGGTCGAAAGGACACGCCAGCTACCCGATTTAGACAGAAGATCTCCATGTGGTGATGCAGGTCCTAATCTCACCTGTTCTTTCTCTCTTCTTTGTGCAGCGGCATTAAATGTTTTCTGCGCCCTCTGGCATTGCTTGATATCTGGTAAATGTCCTGGAGAGTGCCCCGTAATTAATGATGGAGTACATCTGCTTACCTTATAAGCAGATGATGTTACTCAATCCAAGTTGTTGAAAACTGGACAAGTCTAGGTGCTGTAATAAGATACAACTCCATTGGTGACCATTTTTGAATGTCTTGTGAGTTTATGAGTCTCATGTTGTATGTTTCATGCATGAATTTACTAGTTTCATGATTGATTTTATATGAACAATGCTTTATTTGCATGTATTCTATTATTCTGTCTCCAAATTGAATATGCTCTTCTTCTGAATCTAAACATCTAAGGGGTGTCTGGGATTCTAGGATATGGTTCTGCTATATTGAAAACTTGATCTTTTGCTTCTGCTCAAGGGGTAGATTAAAGTGTTTCAGGTTAAGGGTTGGGAAGAACATAGTGCAGTAAGGATATTGTAAGTAGAGGTAACTGAATACTCTATTTTGGGAGGTATCTGTAAGGCAGATATCATAAAATCCCCTTGATACTCAGTCTCTGATATATGTTCATGGTGACCATTCACATGTGTATGTCTATTGACTCCAAGCCCTGGATAGGCACCAATCTAGTCTTGTATTGAGGTTACACCTCAGGTCCTGGTTTTGCATCCAAATACCAAATCAACCTAAACTTCAAAACCAAACCATTAAGACCTTAGAATTAGTTTTAGGATCAGAATCTTCTATCTCACAACTAAACATAGGCCCAAAGCTAGCCCCTTTGCACTTATCTTACAGTTTTGGTCTACATAAAGGAGGATTCATCTGCTTTATATCAGCATCCCACCATCCACAGATATATTTTATGGATGTTGAATAGGGAATACCCCCCTAGGTTTTGCAGAGCCTGAAGAAGAAGAGGAAATATCTATAGAGTATATCTCCTACACTGTTGGCCCCTGGCCCGAATATCCTATTGATCAATGATGGCTACCTTGTAGGGATATTGGACAAGCATTTAGTCTGGGAAAAAACCAACAGATTTTGGCAACTCCATTGGGGAACATGAAATGAAAGTGATTATACCTTTGTAAGAACCCTAGTTTTAAAAGAAAAACAATTCCTATTTATAGGTGGCAACTCCGAACCAATCTCTCAACCGGTAAAGTAAAAATTTGTATGCAAGGGAGAAGATCCCAACATAACCCTTTGTTTGAAGAGTTACCCATAAAAATGATGTATAAGAAAAAGGGGATTGTTCGAGCCAGTCAAGATGGTTCTCCTAGCCCCAAGAAAAATGAATTTATTCAAGACAATCCAGGATCTTCAGAGAGGACAGAACCTTATTTTTCAAATACAGAAGCTGAAATCCAAAATGTATATGAAAAACAGCAAAGTGGTGCTTTGAGAATAAGGTCAGAAGTGTTTCAAGAGTGCCCTTTCTTGGATCCTAGTGACAGATTTGAAGAGGTTGAGTCTCCAAGGGATGAGGATAATGATGACCAAAATGGGATGGGACCATCTTCCTCTATGCCCAAAGAAGAACAATTAGCTAAAGAAATTAAAAGCCTAAGAGCTGAATTAGAATATTTGCAAGCTGTGAAAATCAGGGATGACATAAGACAGAAAGTACAAGCTTTGAGAACTACTCAGCAAGATGCAGTCCCCACCCTGGATAATGCAGATACCCTGAGGAACCAGTATAGAAATGAGGTCCAGTATCAGCAAAATGATCAAAGACAGAATGCAAACAATGCTAGAGTACCATTAAATAATGTAATAAATCAAAATGCTAATAGAAATGTTAATGCTAATTAGTTTGGTAGACAACCTATGCAACTGGGTAGGATCAGACAGCTTGTGTTTGATGGCATTCCTGGTTATCTGAATCCTATTGACAAATATGTGAGGCTGCAAGTGCCTAAATTTTTAGGAAATAATACTGTATCAGGTGAGGATCATTTAAAAGCTTTTCAAAATGTCATGGACAACTTTGAGATTGAGCATGAGGATGTTTTTATGAAGTCATTTATGCAATCCCTTGTTGATGAAGCTAGAGAATGGTACAAGAATCTGCCTGACCGGAGTATCTCATCATGGGATGATTTTAAAAGAATTTTTAAGGAGCAGTATGGTGACAAAACTGACCCAAGATTTTTTGTAAATGAATTCACTAGTATCACCAAAGGGTCAAATGAGCAGGTTGCAGACTTCAATGCTAGATTTACCAAAGTGTTGAACAAGTTACCACATCATATGAGGCCAAATGAACCAATGTGCATAATATTGTATATTAATGCTTTTGATGCCAAGACTGCATATGGGTTAAGAGATAAAGGTCCTGCTACTCTCAGGGATGCTTTCAAAATAGCAATAAATATTGAGAATAACAGGAAAGCATCAGGCAAGACAAACAGAAGGGATGATGTGAAGATTTTGCAAAATCCAAGTAAACCTCAGAATATTCAAGGTAATACATCTGCCCCTGAAGATAAGATAGATAAATTGACAAAATATTGTCAAGGACCTAAGCTATAGACTTGCTAGAAATGAGAAGGGGATAGCTCCTGACAAGCAAGTTTATCACAGACAAGAAAAGAGACCATCACTGCATTATATGCCATATCATACAAATTGGCAAAATGGTAAACTAGTTCTTCCAAGTGGCAACCCCAGCCAAAGAGCTCAACATGTCAAAGAGACCCCTGATCCATTGAAAAGAACTGTTAATATTGTTGATAATACTCCATGGTGCATCATATGTCAGATGCCTCATGCCCAATCACAATGTATGATTGCTCAATCTCTGTATGATAATGTTGTTGCCTGTGATGAGTGCAATGAACCACACTACATACAGGAGGATGATGTCAATATGTTGTCCATGAATAGTGGGCACCCTCCTCATGATGCTGATGAAAGTACAAATAATGAGATTCAGGTCTGTCAACAAGTTTCTTGTGATAAGGATGATGAAGATAGCTATGCATATGCTCAAGACTCACACATTTTTCTAAATAACCTAAGGAGACCTTCTGATGAAGAAATTAGAGCCCTCACAGCCGCAGCAGTAACTCAGGTCAAAAGCAATTATAACCTCAGAGGTAGGGCTCATGTAAGTGATCTGCGTCAACCAGAAAATACCTGTGTGAATCAACCAGTGCATAATCATAAGGGGGCTGAACTGCAAAGGATGAAATGGAACAACGACAAGAAAAATTTTAGACAAAAACCTGGTCAAGATTTCCAAAGGCCAAGAAATGAGATTCCCCAAAATGAGGGTCGAGATGAAAATTCCCAAACCATAGGTGACGGTCAGAAGATCACCCAGACTAAGGCTGGGTCACCTTAGGATAAGAAAAAAACCATGGAGCATGCCACAAATGCTATACAAAATTATGCTCCTTTTGACATAGCCCAGGTATTGTCCCAGGTAAAGGTCTTTGTACCCTTGATGGAACTAATGAAAGTGGAAGAGTTCAGAGATAAGGCAGTGTCCTTAATTTCAGGAGTACCGTGTCAAGCCAGGCAAAATGTTGAGGTTCAAGGTAAGAAGTAAGCCATGTGCACTCATTAAGACGAAGTCCCTGAAGTATATCTAGGGGTGACCATGACAAAATGCCCCTCACAAGTGGAACCATTTTATGTCTCCCTGGTTATAAATGGAAAAGTGATTAAAAATTGTATGCTTGACTCAGGAGCATCAACAAATATCATGCCTCTGGCTATCATGCAACAAGCTGGGTTAAAAATAGACAAGGCATGTGGGAAGTGCTATGCCATGGATGCTAGAGAAGTGCCTGTCATTGGAATCATGAAGGATGTGGATTTCAAATTGGCAGTATATCCAGAGAAAACATATAGAATGAACATAACAATGGTTGACATAAAGCCACAATATGGTATGCTATTGTCCAGAAGATGGGCAGCATTGATTGGTGGAAGTATGCAGCTAGACCTGTCATATGCCATGTTTCCAATGAATGGCAGAGATGTTAAGCTGATCAGAGAAGAAAGGTCACAGGAGACAGTTGAGGATTAGAATTCAAAGGAGCACATCTGTTTTGTAGATACTGATTGTGAAAATTTTAGAGTTGTCTCGAGTGATCAAGAACATAAAAGGGCAGATATCTGCACTCAAGAGTCAGACCAACAGGGCCTATGGAACATGTATTTTGATGGAGCTTGTGCAAAAGAGGGCTCTGGTGCTGGAGTTGTGTTCTTGTCCCCAGCTGGTAAGCTTATAAAGTTCTCTTTCTTGTTAAAGTTTGCTTGCACAAATAACATTGTTGAGTATGAAGCTTTGTTACTAGGATTGAATATGGCTCTGAAACATGGAATTAAGATGTTAAGAGTATTTGGAGATTCAGAGTTAATTGTTTCCCAAGTTAGAGATAAGTATGCTTTAAAAAATAAAAGGTTGAAACAGTATAAGCATGTTGCATGGGATACAATTGAATTATTTGATGCATTTTCAATAAATTGGATAGAAAGATCAAAAAATGTTATGGCAGATTTTCTAGCTAATGTGGCTATTAGACCAGATGATATAACCCTGTCTGACATTACAAATGTTGAGGTTAAACTTCGACCTGCAGTACCAGAAAACATATGCAACTGGAAAGTGTTTGATGATGACAAAGATTTGCTAAGGTTTTTACACTGCATAGATGAATATGAGAGCCAAGAAATTGATTTTCAAAATTTTGTAGAGATTGTAGATGGAAAAGAAACTCTTTTGGGGAAAGAAGTAATTCCACTCAAAACAAATAAAATCCCCCGAGGGTTAGTTGCTTTAGAAAGATCTTTTGACAATAGAGATTAGTGTGTTATAAAGACATCTCCTACAAACAAGGATGACTTAGAGGAGATAAACTTGGGGACATTTCATGCCCCCAAAAGGGTCTATATTGGCAAACAGCTCAAACCACACATTAGAAGTATGCTGATTACATTGTTGAAAAAGTATAAGCATGTCTTTGCGTGGTCATATGAGGACCTAAAGGCCTATAGAGAAGACCTATTCCAGCATGAGATCCCTTTGAAGCCTGAAGCTAAGTCATTCAAACAAAAACAAAGACCTATTAATCCTGCCTTAGCTCCAAAAATGCAAGAAGAACTCAAGAAGCTCAGGGAGGCTAGAATAATTGTGCCTATTAGACATTCAACTTGGGTGTCCAACCTTGTCCCAGTTAGGAAAAAGAATGGTGACATAAGACTTTGTGTTGATTTTAGAAATCTGAATGTATCTTCCTCGAAGGATAATTATCCACTGCCTAACATGGAGGCTATGCTGCAAAGGGTGACTGGTTGTGAACTCCTATCCATGATGGATGGATTTTCAGGTTACAATCAGGTGAAGGTAAAGGAATCAGAACAAATTAAGACTGCTTTCACCACTCCATGGGGAACCTATGTATATGTAAGAATGCCATTTGGACTAACAAATGCAGGTGCTACATTCCAAAGAGCTATGGATGTTGCTTTTGTAGGATTGATTGACTCAATTTTGGCTGTTTATCAAGATGATCTAACTGCTTATTCAAAGAAAGAAGAGCAGCACTATATGCACTTAGAACAGATTTTTATCAGAGCATTAAAATATGGCATTTCTCTCAATCCAAAGAAATGTGCTTTTGGGGTAGTTAAAGGAAAGCTCCTAGGACACATTGTTTCTGAGGATGGAGTTAGGATTGATCCTGAAAGGGTTGCTGCAATTGACAAAATTCAGATGCCTATGACAGTGAAAGGAGTTCAATCTTTCTTTGGACAGATTAATTTTGTTAGAAGTTTTGTCCCTAACTTTGCAACGACTACAAAAGACATTTCTAAGCTGATGAAGAAGAATGCAGCTGTCACTTGGGAATATGAAGCAATTAAATCATTTCAAAGCATCAAGGAAGCGATAAAGATGGCCCCTGTGCTAAAATCTCCTGATTTTTCTAAGCCATTTCAATATTTTCATTTGCTTCTTTCCATACTGTTGCTATATGTCTACTGCAGAAAAATAATGATGGTTTTGAGTAGCCTATTTCTTTCTTCAGTATGTCATTACAGACTGCTGAGTTAAAGTATGATATCATGGAGAAGCAGGCATATGCACTGGTTAGAGCAGTCAAAAGCTTTAGGCCATATCTAGTAGGATCCCAGATAGTTGCATATGTGCCCCATGCAGCAGTTAAGGACTTTTTTACTCAGCAAGAGGTAACAAGAAGAAGGTGCAGGTGGATAAATAAACTACAAGAATTCAATATAGAGATACATATCACAAAGCTAGTAAGGGGACAAGGGTTAGCTAAAATGATGGCACAGTCAAATTTGGAAGCATGCCAAGTCAATATAGTCCAAAATGAAGTTGTTAACATGTTAGAATCTGAGTGGTACAAGGATGTTGTATATTATTTGCAGAATTTGAATTGTCCTTCCCATTTCAGTGATAGTCAGAAAAGGACCTTGAAGCTACATGCAATCAAATACATCATTGTTCAAGGAGAACTATTCTGGAAGAATCCTGATGTGTGCTACTCAGATGTGTGGATGAAAATGATGCTAAGAATATTTTGAATGACATGCACAAAGGAGTGTGTGGTGGACACTATACTGCTCAAACAACAGCTCACAAAATTCTTAGGGTAGGATATTGGTGGCCAACTCTTTTCTCAGATGCACAAAAGTTGGTAAGAAAATGTGATCCTTGCCAAAGGTTTTCAGGAAGGTTAAAATATGAAGGTGCATTACCCCTAAGAACTATGATTGTGGAGGCTCCATTTCAGCAATGGGGAATTGATTTCATAGGGGAGATCTTAGAAAAATCTAGTGGAGGACATAGTTGGATTTTGGTTGCTACTGATTCTTTCACCAAATGGATTGAAGCCTTTCCAACTAAGAGAGCTACAAGTAAGGTGGTGATGGATTTCATACTAGAAAATATTATTATCAGGTTTGGAGTACCAGTCAAGTTGGTCACAGATAATGCAATGTGCTTCAGATCAGGTAAATTTGTTGATTTTTGCAACAAATATGGAATTAACTTGTCATATGCATCACCATATCATCCACAAGAAAATGGTCAAGCAGAGTCAAGTAACAAGAGCCTCATGAAAATCATCAAAAGGATGGTAGACAAAAACAAGAGAGCTTGGGATTCAAAGCTGAAGATGGCACTATGGGCTGACAAAGTGACTGTAAAGAAAGCAATTAAGAAGTCACCCTTTGAGCTGGTATATGGTGCATCAGCTAGGTTGCCTATGAACAATCTCTTGCCAGTCTACAAATTTATACAAGAAAATGATGAGGAGATTGAAAATCCAATGACAGAAATGATAAATCAGCTAGTGGCATTAGATGAAGTCATAAGAGAGGCTCACCAGACAAACATCAAGCAACAGCAGAAAGTGAAGTATCTATTTGATAAACGGACTGCAGACAGAAGGTTTCAGGTAGATGATCTAGTCCTTATCTGGAATGCAAAGGGTCAGGACAAGGGAAAGCATGGTAAGTTTGAACCCTTATGGATTGGCCCATATTAGATTAGCAACACTCATGGAGAAGACTCTTATTTTCTCCAGGCCCTAAGTGGTGAAATGCTAGAATTGCCTATGCATAATCAATTCCTCAAAGCTTATTTTTCATAAGTATCTTCTTTTGTGCACGATTGTAAATATTTGTAAATAACTGTATAGTCGGTGTTGTGGTTTTTTGTGTTTTGCTTGGTCTGCCCGGAGATGATCTAGTTCTCGCTGTAGCCTTGTGCCTGCACGTCCCCAGTCAGAGCCAATGGTGGTGCCTGCATAGATGTTCAGATTTCAAGCAGTTAGTTTTGCAGGCACCTTCCCAAAGAATCCAAAAAAGGGGTTCTAAGTATTCGGGCCTCCTCAGCATGTTTCAATGTCAGCATCATATTTCTTCGGAGGAGGTCATCATCATCATATTTCCCAACATCATCCTGATGTTATTTTATCACCTCATGATTCGCTTTACCACCCGATGCTACTGACGTCATATTTTTAAAAGGGTGATATTTGCCTGTCAGCACATGATCTTTTCCGAGGGGGGTGATATTTCAAATATCAGTCATATTCCAAGTATCACCCTGATGTTTCAATGGAGCTATAGTGCGGCCTGAATTTCCAAATGAGGGGGTGATATTTTCAAATAACAGTCATATCCGAATATCACCCCGATGTATGAATATGATGGTGACATCATCAAGATATTAGTGGGTATGATCAGGTGATTCATCAGTAGGATATATGATGTCAGGAGGATAAACATGAGGTTTTTCGATGAAGCAGTCTGGCCGATGGAGGATGATGATGAGGTTTATACTGGTGTTGTCGGGAGCAAAAGTACCAACATCATAAATGCTCGTGGCCCAGTATATAAAGTATTGAGGAGGTTGTCGCGGGATGCATGTGGGATAATATATCCTCATGCAGTTTGAATGGAAAAGTCAGCAGGATGCAGTCACGTGTCATGATATCAATGGTGGCCGACTTTTCAGCGTGATCAACACCGTAAATCTCGGCAGGAAGGTAGGAGATTGACGGTTATCATTTAAATATTCAAATGGAGAGTTTTACACGCTTCCACAGTAGCATCCCAAGGCAGGAGAAGGTTTGCAAGGCACGCAACTGCTACATCCCGAGGCTGTGAGTTGGTATGCCATTAATGGTAGGATTGCACAGAGATATGGGTCGAAAGGACATGCCAGCTACCTGATTTCTCCATGTGGCGATGCAAATCCCGATCTCACCTGCTCTTTCTCTCTTCTTTGTGCGGCGGCATTAAATGTTTTCTACGTCATCTGGCATTGCTTGATATCTAGTAAATGTCCTAGAGAGTGCCCCGTAATTAATGATGGAGTATATCTGCTTGCCTTATAAGCAGATGATGTTACTCAATCCAAGTTGTTGAAAACTGGACAAGTCTGGGTGCTGTAATAAGATATAACTCCATTGGTGACCATTTTTGGATGTCTTGTGAGTTTATGAGTCTCATGTTGTATGTTTCCTGCATGAATTTACTGGTTTCATGATTGATTTTATATGAACAATGCTTTATTTGCATGTATTATGTTATTCTGTCTCCAAACTGAATATGCTTTTCTTCTGAATCTAAACATCTAAGGGGTGTCTGGGATTCTAGGATATCGTTCTGCTATATTGAAAACTTGATCTTTTGCTTCTGCTCAAGGGGTAGATTAAAGTGTTTCAGGTTAAGGGTTGGGAAGAACATAGTGCAGTAAGGATATTGTAAGTAGAGGTAACTGAATACTCTATTTTGGGAGGTATCTGTAAGGCAGATATCATAAAATCCCCTTGATACTCAGTCTCTGATATATGTTCATGGTGACCATTCACGTGTGTATGTCTATTGACTCCAAGCCCTGGATAGGCACCAATCTAGTCTTGCATTGAGGTTACACCTCAGGTCCTAGTTTTGCATCCAAATACCAAATCAACCTAAACTTCAAAACCAAACCATTAAGACCTTAGAATTAGTTTTAGGATCAGAATCTTCTGTCTCACAACTGAACATAGGCCCAAAGCTAGCCCCTTTGCACTTATCTTACAGTTTTGGTCTACATAAAGGAGGATTCATCTGCTTTATATCAGCATCCCACCATCCACAGATATATTTTATGGATGTTGAATAGGGAATACCCCCTAGGTTTTGCAGAGCTTGAAGAAGAAGAGGAGATATCAATAGAGTCTATCTCCTACACTGTTGGCCCTTGGCCCGGATATCCTATTGATCAATGATGGCTACCTTGTAGGGATACTGGGAACAAGCATCCAGTCTGGGAAAAAACCAACAGATTCATCTTTGTATAATTGATTGTGTAATAAAAGATTTAGAGTTGTAAGTTATTTGGAAAAATATTAAATGATTGAGGATCTATTAATATGACCATTATGCCAAAATTTAACATGTCTTATAATGTAGAAGTCATGACTCACATAGCATGTAACTATTGTTAGAAATGAAGGCAACAACTACTCAACATAAATTTGATTATGATATGTTTAATGATCTTCTAAAAATGTATTATTTAATGGAGAATGCAACAGAAATTAAACTATGCAACACAGAAGCAACAAAATCTGAAAACTGATCACATAACACAGTGTTTAACATGGAGAAAACCCTTTCGGGTAAAAAACTCTACACAAGAAAGAGGCCCAAGTTTGCATTAATTTGCAAAAGAGTGTACAATACATCAACTACACCAATCTTCCCTTTAGTCTTCAACCTAACAGCATTTCGGCAACACCTATGCAAGTATGATACTACAAAAAACTTGACAACACTTTACAAATGCATCACTAAATAGTGAAGCAACCCAAAATGGGCATCCAAGTTGGGAATCCCAATGCCAACCAAGGAATCTTACATGCAATCAAGATATTAATACCCTCTTACACACCTCTTACACCTATCATAATGCATGTTGTGTGCATGAGCGCCTGGGGCTAAAAATAGCTCTTACACTATCATTATAGCTATCATAACTGTCATAGAATCTTATGACAACTTGCCATTGTCATATATTCTCTTACAATATATGACACATGCCTAAAATAGCATATTCCAAGAGGTGGTGCCTAGATTTACCCAAATCACCTATTTACCTTTACCATGATGCAATATTCCGTAAATGTAACTCTGCAACAACCTGTCCCGTAATAAATAATTACTATTGTTAGTAAAACTACCTCATTTCCTTATGGGTAATTACAAATTACAAATAATAAAATGAAATAAATACAATATTGGGATTTACAAGGTTAATGGCACCTAATCCCAACATTCTCCCACTTGACATTATACATTGTAAATCAACCCACAGTATAACAAATGAAAATAATCAAGCACTAGAAACAAGGCCCATGGCATCTCTGCACCACACAAATTTCTTTGTGCTCACAGGTTTGGTCAATGAATCTGCAACATTCTCCTGAGTGTTTATCTTCTTCAGCTCAATCTATCCACTTGCAACCAATTCTCAAATGAAGTGATACTAAACATCAACATGCTTAGTTCAAGCATGATACATAGGATTCTTGGCCAAATAGATAGCACTCTGGCTATCACAACCAATATAAATGACCATGCAATCAAAACCAATACCTATACACAATCTCCTCAACCAAACTACATTTTTAGAGACATGAGTAGTAGCCATATACTCTACTTTGGTGGTGGACAAACCAACCGTGGTCTGCCTCTTACTCATCCAACACACTGCTCCTCCAAACAGAGTAAACACATAGCCACTAGTGGACCTTTGACTATCCAAGTCACCTACCCAATCTGTATCAACGAATCCCTGTATATCCAAAGTTTTATCAGCACTATCAATACCAAAATAAACCAAACAATAATTAGGAGTACCTACAAGATATTTAAGCACCCTCTTCACATAATTCTAATGTTTTCTACCAGGGTTAGACATAAATATACTCAAAACTCCCACTGCTTGGGCAATATCTGGCCTAGTGCAAACCATTGCATACATCAAACTCCCTACAGCACTAGCATATGGAACATTAGACATATCCTCAAAATCATTCTCATTCTCTGGACACATATCTAATGAAATCTTAGTACCAACAGGTAAAGGAATTCTAACTGGGTTATAGTCCTACATACTTACTCTGTGACAACCAAATATTTTTGCTACCTCTGTCTCTTTTGATCTCCATACCCAAAATATACCTAGCTTCTCCAAGATCCTTCATATCGAATGCACTTGAAAGTTGGGCTTTTAGCTCATTGATCATACCATTAGTGTTGCTGAAAAATAACATGTAATCAACATACAATGGAATGATCAGTATAGAATCATCAATACAATGAATGTACACACAATGATCCTCCTCGCTTCTATAAAAACCTAATTTCAACACAAATGAGTCAAACTTTTGATACCACATTTTGGGGGACTATTTCAGACCATAAAGAGACCTCTTTAACTTACAAACCCAATGTTCTTTCCCTTTTACCTCAAAGCCTGTAGATTGTTGCATATAAATTTCTTCCTCAAGATCTCCATGCAAGAACACAGTCTTAACATCCATTTGTTCAATCTCCTAATCAAAAGTTGCAGCAATGGATAAAAGAAATCTAATAGAAGTCAATTTAGCAACAAGAGAGAAAATTTCACCAAAATCAACTCCCTCACTCTGGGAGTAGCCCTTGGCTACCAGTCTAGCCTTTACTTCTCCAATGAACTATCTGCTTCAAACTTCTTCTTAAAGACCCACTTGCAACCTATTGCCTTTCTTCCTTTGGAAAAATGAACAAGATCCTAGATGTTACAAGAGTCTAAAGCCATCATCCCATCTTTCATGGCTAACTTCCAAGACTCACTATCATATGCATGAATAGCTTCCCTATAGGATCTAGGTTCATCATCAATACTCAATAAAGCAAATACACAACAGAAATCTAGTGGGCTATACTTGTCAATTGGGTTTTGCTGTCTTGTGGATCTCCTCAAGGGTGGAGTAAGAGATTCTACTTGTTCTTCTAGATGGTCATCTGTACCAATTTCTTCTATAACAGCATATTCTTCTTCATCAGAACTACTCGAATCTTCTCCTTCACCCCCAATCCATTGTTGTGTTCTTCATGAGGTGCATCTTCCTTCTCTAAGTCAAAGTGCACTCTCTTCATCTTTTCTTTCTCTTTTGGCTGCTCAGGTTCAAAAATAGTTTTACATTCCCTAAAAATAACATCTCTAGAATAGATAATCTTTTGAGTTAGTGGATTCCAAAGCTTATAACCTTTTACATTATCACCATATCTAATGAAAGTACACTTTTCAGATTTTAGATCCAACTTAGATCAGTTTTTGTTAGGCACATGAATAAAATCCCCATAGCTAAAAACCCTTAAATGTTAAACTAAAGGTTTCTTACCTGTCCACACTTCATAAGGTGTCGAATCAAGAGCCTTAAAAGGAGATCTGTTAATCAAGTAGCAACTAGTACACACAACCTCTGCCCAAAAACATTTATCCAATTGTAAATCACTCAGCATACTTTTGGCTCTTTCCATGATTGTTCGGCTCATCCTTTCTGCAACACCATTCTGTTGTGGTGTATACGGAGTTGTCTTTTGTTTGATTATACCTGCATACTTGCAAAACTCATCAAATTCCTTAGAGCAATATTCCCCTTCATTGTCAAATCTTAATATTTTTATCTTTAATCTTGATTGGTTTTCAACTAAGACTTTAAAATCCTTAAACTTAGTGAAAACTTTAGATTTGTGTTTCATAAAATAAATCCATATAAATCTAGATACATCATCAATGAAGGTGACAAAATAACGAGATTTTCTGATAGAGTCATTATCCATAGGTCCAAACACATTTGTATGAATAATCTCTTACTTCTCTTTTGCTCTACTACTTCCTAAAGGAAATGATTTTTTGTTTTGTTTACCAAACACATAATGCTCACATAAATCAAAGTGCTCATCAAAATAGGAGAAACCATCCAACAAATGTTTATTCTTAATTGTTTTCAAAACATTATTACTTGTGTGGCCCAAACTATGGTGCCACAACGTACAAGTGTTTTTAGAAGCCTCAAAAACATAAGAGGAATTACAAACTTTGGTGGCATCTAGCCTCAACAAGGTTCCCAATCTCTTCCCCTTCGCTACCACCAAGTTTCCTCTCACCAATATGCAACCATGCTTATCAAATGTTACATGCATTCCCAAATTATTCAACTTCAAAATTGAAATCAGATTTCTAGCTAATCTGAGAACATGCAAAACACTAGGGATGGTTTTAATCCTCCCATCATTCAAACACAACAATGCCTTTCCTTTCCCAACTATCGGATATGTAGAGTTATCCCCAAGGTACACTTTACCTCCATCATACTCTTCGTATATGGAAAACCATTCCTTATGTGGGGTCATATGATACGAGCATCCTGAGTCAACCAACTAATGATCATTAGACACAATATTGCATGTAGAAAGTAAAACATCTTCACCTACATTAGAGGACTTCTTAGAAGCAGTCTCCCACTATTTCTTTCGGTTTCTGCACTCCTTTTTCACATGTCCCCTCTTTCCACAATTCCAACACTTAACTCTGCTCTTCTTTCCAGGAGTCTTAGATCGGCCCTTAGACTTGTCTTTAGCCCCTTTCTGATCTCCTTTCGATCTAATTTCCTTGGACCTTCCCCTCACATTGAGAGCCTTAGTGTTAACCTTAGAAGTCTTCTTCCTCATCTCTTATGCCAACAAAGTTGCAACAAGATGATCTGGCTTTGGATCTTCAAGGTTAGCAGTAATAGCAAGGATAACATTCTCCCAAGATTCAGGTAAAGAACAAAGTAAAAGTATACATTTATCTTCTTCTGCAACTATAGCATCTACGGAATCAATTTGACTCAAAAGTAAATTAAAATTGTTCAAATGCTCTACATTAGAATCACCCTCTTTCATCTTAACAGAAAACAATTTTCTCTTTAAGTAAAGCTTGTTTACCATGCTCTTGGCTTGATAAATCTCACCCAATCTTGTCCAAAGTTTGTGTGCAGTCTCTTCCTTCAAGACATTCAATAGGACAAAACTTGCAAGACACAATCGGATTGTACCTCATGCCTTTTTATCCAGTCTATCCCACTCATCTTGAGAGACATCGTCGGGTTTCTTCTCTTTTAGGACAGCCAACCACTGGTTTCTTTATTCCATCAAATCCTCTATTTTTAGCTTCCACAGCTCGTACCCCATACCATCGAACTTCTCAACGTCCAATTGAGAGGTTGAAGCAGTGGTGGGTGCAGTTATAATATCAACTCAAGATCTGCAAAATAAATACAATAAAATCTCCCACTATAGCTACACAACCTTCACACTACCACCCAAGAGTCAAAGCTTGCCAAGATTTGATACCAAATGTTAGAAATGAAGGCAACAACTACTCAATAGAAATCTGATTACAATATGTTTAATGATCTTCTAACAGTGATTATTTAATGGAGAATGCAACAAAAATTAAACTATGTAACACAACAGCAACAAAATCTGAAAATTGATCACATAACATAGTGTTTAACGTGGAGAAAACCCTTTTGGGTAAAAAACTCCACACATGAAAGAGGCCCAAGTTTGAATTAATCTACAAAAGAGTGTACAATACATCAACTACACCAATCTTCCCTCTAGTTTTCAACCTAACAGCATTCCGACAGCACTTGTACAAGTATGATACTACAAAAAACTTGACAATACTGTACAAATGCATCACTAAATAGTGAAGCAACCCAAAATGGGCATCCAAGTTGGGATCCCAACACCAACCAAGGAATCTTGCATGCAATCAAGATATTAATGCCCTCTTACATACCTCTTACACCTATCATAATGCATGTTGCATGCATGGGCTCCTAGGGCTAAAAATAGATCTTACACTATCATTATAGCTATCATAACCATCATAGAATCTTATGACAACTTGCCATTGTCATAGATTCTCTTACAATATGGCACATGTCTCAAATAGCATATTCCAAGAGGTGGCACCTAGATTTGCCCAAATCACCTATTTACCTTTACCATGATGCAATATTTGGTAAATGTAACTTCGCATCAACCTACCCCGTAATAAATAATTAATGCTATCGGTAAAACTACCTCATTTCCTTATGGATAATTACAAATTACAAATAATAAAATGGAATAAATATAATTAGGATTTACAAGGTTAATGGCACCTTATCCCAACAACTATGGATTCCCTAAGAGAACATTATAAGATAAGTTTCCAGTCATTACATGGAACAATGTATCTAAATTAAATGGGCTAGTTGTGATAGGAAGAGTAATGGTACCCAAAGAATGTCTACAAACATTGTCAAACTCTCTAACAGTGAGATCAAATTTTTATAATTTTGACTATCTACATTCAACTTTTTCAAACAATCCTTATTGCATACATTCAAACTAGATCCATTGTAAACCAAAGAGCATTACTATTCTATTTACCCTATGTCAACATAATGTGTAAAGGTAAATCTTCATTAATAACCTACTGACGCAAGGGTTCTATATCATCAAATAAAATAGCACAATGTTCCACATGACCAATGTTTTATTAAAGAAATCACTAACTGTGGAGTGGTATTAGAATTTATTTGAGTCTTTTCTAAATATTTTTGCATGATATCCTTATACCAAGCTTATGTACACACTAAATACTAAATATATATCTTAGTTTGTGTATTTTAAGTTGTTGAATAACATCAAATCCCTTAGATGCCTTAGATGTAATCTTTGGTGAAATAGGAAGATCAACTGTATTAGATGGTAATTTTTTTTATTAAAATAGAATATTGTGACTCTAGCTAGCTTCTAATATGTATGTCTAATTGTATGATAACTTTGTGAAGTAGTTTTATCATGAAAAGAAGGCATATCCCTAGGAGGAGATGGCTTAGCATGAAAGGTGAGACAAAAAGGTACATAATCCATATGGATAGTAGGGAAGGAAGGTGGACAAGCATCAAAATATAAATCATGAGAAGGCTCAACTAAGTCCATACTATCCTCTAACACACTAGGATACGAGAAATGAGTAATAGAAGCATGTGCCAAGTCCATAAATGAACGATAAAATAAGCAAGATGAATTGAACCATTGCAATGCTCTACCATTCAAAAAATTTAAAATCACCAATCAATCAGATATCATCATCTAAATTCTTATAACTAGAAAGCAACAAATAATTAACATTTAAGGATGTATTAGTAGTACATCAAAATCATCATTCAATATTTCTCACTAAGAACAACATTATCATCATGTAATCAACAACTTGGAGGCAATGAAGCGTGAATAATGACTACATGAGAAGCTACTGCTACTGAACCAACATATGCACACTATCATCATGAAATTCATTGTTACATAAATTACTATCATGAGTATCCATAAGATTTACATCATCTATGTAAATGAATGTTCATCACAAGGCATATCACTATGCACAAAATAAAGTAGCTCACAAGAATAATTATCCTTGGATTCTTCACAAGGTGCATCATCAAAAGAACACGAATCTATAGAAATAGGCCTATCATGACATGCAAGAGGAATATCATCACAAGATGCAACAACATCATGAATAGGTAAAGAATGTGTAGCCTCATCAATATCCGTCACATAAGTTGTATCAATAACATAAGATAAAACCTCATTAGGTGCTTTCTTGTCACTATCATAAGCCACAAGAGAGGTAAGATCAATACAAAGCTCATGGGCTAGTGAAATGAATGTATCTAAAACAAAAGGATAAGCACTAACCAAATCAAGGAAGGATGGGAAAGCATATACATGATAAAACAACACCTCCATAAAAAATACATCCATATCCATAACATAAAAAGACACGAGGGCATAAAGGATGGAATGATTGATAGCCACAAAGTATAAAAACACATCATAATCATTAAGGCAAGCACGTAGATCAACTAAAGGTAACAATCTATGAGAATCCATGATAAATTATATAGCAATAACACACAATCCAAGCGTGGGTAGGTCAGATCAAATAGATACGACGCAATAAAAGTCTAAACCCCAATCAAGATATAATTAGTGAAATACATATAAGGGTGAATCAAAATCCTAATTAAATCAGCTATAGAAGGAATGTAATTAAAAAAATCAAATCTAAACACCCTAATTGGAACGTAGGAATGTTAGAAATTAGGATAATAATTATAAATAAGATATAAAACTAATAAAATGAGAATTATAGAAGCATAGATGATGCAAGGGCATCTTCTTAATTTTTGTAATTTGTGTTAACAATTGATTTTAGGTTTGATGTGTTGGGTCAGATGACAGGATACAGGTAGAAGGAAGTTCCTATCGCCAAAGCGACAGGAACATTAACAGTTAATTATTATCTTTTAAGATATCTGAATGGGTTGAAGTTGTAACAGTTGCAGGAATTGGACAAGCTTGGGTAAACAAACCATTACTAGAGTCAGTTGTAGATTCTTCTAGAAAATGGTCATCAAAATGAAACAGTAACAGTTGGAGAGGCAGGGAAGTTTGGAACTACCAAAATGGCAGGAAGTCAGCAATGAAGAGGGAGTAAGAGGTACATGGTAGGAAAGATGGTTGTTAGCTGAGAGAGGCTGACAGAGAAAGCGACATATGTTTGAATAAGGTTGAGGAAGTGCAGAATCGGTGGTTAGAGAAGACATCCGTTGGAGGCCGATAGGAGAAGGCTGACTGTGAGGAGGAAAGGGAATGAAAGTTTTAAACGAGAGGAGGAGGCCGAAAACAAGGTAGAGGATGACAATAAGAAAAAGGCCTAGCAATAGAATACATGAGGAGGCCAATCTGTGTGAGGCTAGAGAGAGAGAGAGAGAATGGTGTGGTGTTGAAGAGGAAGGAAGACCGACGGGAAAGGCAAAGAACAAATAAGTGAGGCTATTTGTTTCCTGGCTGATAGTGGAGAACATAGGAAGGGGATAGAGAAGATCAACAGTAAGAAATCATGGTCGGCAAAAGAGTTTTAGGGGAAGGAATGTGGGGAAGATGCAGTGTAGCCATAAGGAGAGAGCTATTGGGAAAGAAATGACGCTCGGTTCTTAGTGAACTTTCTTGGTGCACAGAGCAGGAAGACCGACTATAGCAGACTGACAGTTAGAAGATTGAGAGAAAAGGAGAAACAATGAGGTAGGCTGTAGAGTGAAGACCGGTGATTCTTGAGTTGAGGAAGGCCATCAGAAGATTAGTTTTATACCTAGTGGGCAGAGATGATTAGTTGGTAATGTAGTTTGTAATCTGGTTTGAAATGAAGAGTAACATATTGTGAATTATATTGCCCTATTTCATATGAAAGTTGGTCTCTATGAATCTGAGATTTAATTCATCAAATTCTTGATATTAGTGCTTTGTAATAATCTTACTATTTCCTGTCACGAGTTTGGCTGTGAGTCTGTAGAGGTCTATTGAAGATAAGAGACCAAGTATTAAGATGATAATATGAATGCCTGATTTGGTATTATTGCTAGTTGTGTATTTGAGCATGCAGGATGGGATTGTGTCATCAAATGGTATCAGAGTACAGAAGGTTTTGAGTGCTGAGTAGATCACCAAAGTGAGGCAACTTAGCCAGGACTTGCGGGTAGCATAGGAAGGAAAACATGAAGAAGCAAAATACAGATTTTGAAAGAGAGCTGGTAGCATTGAGATGAGATTTAAAATAGTACATGATTGCAAGGCAGCAATGGCTAGAAGAAAGTAGCCAAGAATACTTTTTGTGTTGGCCTATGACGAGGAAAGTGAAATGGCCTATAAAGGAGATTGTTGAGAGAAGGAAAAGGCAAAAGGTGAATGCCTTGAGAAGAGTAGATAAGAATAGAAAGAGTACCTACAAAGGTTGGGATAGTAAGAGGTTGTCAGGTGAGTAACATACACCTGAGGAAATGAAATAAGTTCTCATTGCGGAGAACATGAGAGAGGAAAAAGTGCAGCAAGCAACACTTGTGGAAGAGAGGAATGAAGAGATGAGAGTGTCCATGAAGAAGACACTAATGGAGACATTATGGTCTCTTATTTTGTTTGCTAATATTATGTTTGCAGATTTGCATGTACGTATGAAGAATGTTATATGGAAGGTCAAGGATGGGACCTTGAAGGTGATGAAGGATGGGGCAAGAATAGCACCTGAAGAAAGAGTTGAAGATGTGAACGAGAGAAGGTTGATTGTGTTGGATTAGGTTTGGTCAACTGAGGGGGGGTGAATCAGTTGATACTTATTTAAGCTTTTTCTCCTTTTAATCAACTTATCAATAAATAAATGAAATAAGCATCGCATAAATAGAAACATAAATAACACACTTGACACCAAGATTTTGACGTGGAAACCTAGTTAAGGGAAAAATAACCCACAAAAATTAATACTCTGTTAAAAGTATTTTACAAATGAGAATGCACTTGCATTCGAGCTCACTGCCTCAAGATCACTACTCAAGTGGAGGCTCACTACCTACTGAAAAGTTTGCAAGAGATTTATAGAGAATTTGAACTACTAAGATGCATCTGCCAATGCTAGAGATCAGTTCCAGTTAAGTGCAAATACTGACTTTGTACACTTCATCTTTATTCCACTCTTCTCTTTATTCTGCCTTTATTCAGATATTAGATTTCTGCTCTTTTCACATTTTCTCCATGACTTTCATACATACCAAAATATCCACAATCATCGGCTATATATACTTATCTTGAATTGTAATCACTTGTCAGTCAGCAACAGCAAACACTTAGAACTTTTTAAGAGTGCTCTGCTCTGTTAGCTAGATCCATACACCAATATTGATGGATACCAAAAATAACACATGTAGATCATCAGACATGTCAGCCACTAGCATATTATCTCATACATAGTTCATCAAAACACTTCTATTGGGTCCGCACAAGGATTTACATAAGTCCGCCTATTCCCCACTGAACTATTATGTCATAAAAGAACCTGGTATTCAGATGCTCATAATTTCTGATCCCATTGTCACCAGAGGCTATAAAATTGGATTTAGATTGTCCTGGTGTCCCTCTACACTCCTTCAAATCTGCAACACATAATGATTGCTGGAGAGATCTGTTGACCAAAATATTGGACTTTGTTGTATGCTCTGTTTCAGGCTCCTAGACTTAGATAGATTATCATGCTGACTTCCGGTAAGATCAGATACTACACTGCGGATGTGTGGAACAATATTAGTTGCCAACAATGACAATACCTATCAATGCTATGTAGAGCCTCTGCCAGCAATCTCCTCCTTTGGCATTAATGGCAACACTTAGTGAAAAATGACTAAGTGTCCTTGTGCAACTCCCCCTTTGTCTGTACATTTGTGCACTTCACTTATTCCAGTGCTCCCCCTTTGCTAAATACATCATTTTTCACTTCCCTTCACTCCCCCTTTGCTAAATACATCATTTTTCACTTCCCTTCACTCCCCCTTTGACATCAATGGCAAAGGGTGGGATCCACAAAATTCTCCAAAATTTCTATATACATTGCCACATATGTACAAGTAACCATTAAGTTCCATTCACATGAACTTGAGGACGTCTGCAAAACTGGTTTTTTATTGGGTAAGCTCAGAGGCCCAAGAATTCTTTATTCCATCCAAAATGGAAATGTACCCACTCAACAAGAATGAATATGCTTCTGCCTTTTCCAAATTTGGAGGATCACTTACCTGAAGTACATTCTGAGCTTTGGATAAGGCATTGTGCATGGATTCCAATTTGGGAGCAATTAATCCACTGAGTTCACACATCCTCTTGATAGTGTTGCTTTTATCTTTTACAAGTGCCTTTATTTCATCTATCAAGCTAATAACTTGACAATCCTGGCTTATAGGAGAGATAGTTAAAGGATCAAATTTTTGAGATAAAACTGATATTTCCTGTTCTTTTTCTTTTATCTTCTTCTCAATGTCTTTATTTACTTTAGACCAAGATAGACAAAACTTATATGTGTCTCCTCCATCATTTAGATCATTCTAAATGCTCTTTATGCTGATGCCTAAGATCAACCTATCATTCCCTATCAGTTTCTTGACTTGGTTGAACTTCTTATTCAAGAACTCTTTTTGAACTTTTGTCTTTGCAGATTTTCAAAAGATTCAAAATGTGAACTTACTGAACTTACAAGATTTTTTAGATGACTAGAGGGAGAATCACTTTGATTCTTCTGATAGGTTGGCATTAATTTCTCTAGAATTTCGGTTGCTAGCCCCAGCAGCTCATTGTCTTCTAAGTGGGATTTTATCAACTTTTCTCTGGCTTTCACTTGGGTGAAAGATGCTATTTTCATCAATTGAAATGGAGAGAGCGCATATGGATTAGTTAGCCCTTAGAGTAGTTCGGACTCATCAAGCTCAATCACTTCCCTTTCAAGAGGGCTTTTTACTACATCTGCAGTGTCTCTTGCTACATTTTCTAAACCATTCTTTTGATCATCAGATTTTTCTACATTTGCTTTAGGTGCTTCAACATTTGCACCATCTTCTTTTGCTTTTTCTTTCTTTCCTTTTTCCTCCTCTTTCTCTGTATTAATCTTTTCTGTGTTCTCTTCTAAGAGATTCATTTCTACTTGCTCACCACTTACTGCTTAATCCGGAGGGCTCTGAGTGGTAGCAATATTCTTTTCCTTCTCAGAGTGATCAGGTGGAGGAGTTATCACTTCATCAATTATTCTATTTATCATTTCTATGTCTTCATGATTGACTTGTTCCTCTTCCTGAACTTCTGCAATTTTTAGATTTGATGAATCAAATTCTAGAGGATCTAGAGTAATACTTTGGTCATTAATTCTTTTGTCAGTTTCTTCTTCTGGAGCTTTCTGATCCGGATCAGAAGGATTGTCTTCTTTAACTTGCTTTTCTAAAACAATGTAGTATTTATTTTTGTCCAAATCCTTTCTCAGAATTTCCTCAGTTTCCTTTACAATTTCTTCAGTCTCACCAAGCATTAGTTTGTTCATCCAGACTTTGCTTCTAAATTTATCTTTGACTTCACTAAGGATTTCATCTGCTTCTTTTATGGTTATCACAGGGCACAAAGAGGAGAGAACATACTCTCTGAGTTCTATATCTTTTTCCTTAGTTGCTTCTTTCCTCATTTCCATTACTTTCCTCAAACTTTTAGGGAGTTCTTGTAAGATTTCCAACAAGGCTTTATTGAATTTATTCAGATATATGATAATGGCATCTTCTAAAATTTTCTTATTTGCCAGATCAAGGTTATCATAGTAAACTCTGATAGGTTTTAAGTTTCCATGAACGGTGACTATTTTCACAATTTCATTAATAGTCATGGAAACCTTATCAGATACTTGCCTTTTACTGGCCCTCATGCTTTTGGATGATTGATTTTCAGAAGTCTTTGAGGTTTTGATCTTTTTGGATCTTATTTCTTTCACTTCTTCATCTGTTTTTGTTTCCTCATCATCTTGTGAGCTCTTGTAGGTTCTTGTTGCCTTGGTTTTCTTTCTTTTCCCTCCTTCACCAGATGGAGTGGCTTCCAGCTTCTTAGTGGAAGTGGTCTTGAGAGGCTCAGTAGGAGTTGTAGAGCTCCTTGTCTTCCTTGGGGCTTATGTGGGAACTATAGGCTCACTTTTTGTCTGCTCCATGCTCTTCTTTATCTTTTCAATCCTTTGACTATTTTCTTTCATTGCTTCTTTTGTAATCTCAATGCTTTCTGCATACATCTCTACTTGCTTGTGTACCTTTATTTTTGTTTCCAGCTGTCTAAGTTCCACATGCAGCTTTAAGCTTAGTTCCTTGTGTGTACCAAACCTTTCATCAGAGGTGTCTTTAGGTTTGCTCAGGAGATGTTGAGCATACATGTCCAGCATTTCCTCATCCACTTCATAGCCCATGGGCATTATCCACACTGTCCTTGGTTCTATAGCTTCCATCAAACATTTATCTGTGTCTACCATAAAACATATTTCATTTTCATACTTTTCAACAACTAACCTAGGAATTCTTTCCCTTGCATGCATCAAGTTCTAGAAGTTTTTGAAGTAACCCCAGAAGGCAGTCTTTTGAGTCTAGGTATCACCAAGACTGTGTAGATGATCCCTAATTTGTCATGCCACTGGCCTGTCTAATGTCCATTGTATGCCTGGAACTCCCGGTACTTCATTCATGAAGTATAAGAATATACATATCACCAAGGAACCATACTTGAAGGAATTTTTCTTGTCCTTTTTCATTTTGTTTAGATTTTCTATTAGTTGGCTTTGTAGTAGCTCAGACAAATCATAATCCACATTCTCTTTTATCATCTGATATGCGGCATAAATAGCTATTCTAGAAACTTAGTTCTTCCTATTGGAGTGGTAAATCTTGTACCCAACTACCATTGAGGCAAACTTGACATCCAAATCAGTGATGTCATTGATAGTCATAGCTCTTCTGTCAAATTTTACTTTGGTAGCATTAGTTAATGTTTGGTTTTTCATTGCTTTGAGCATGGGTTGCCCTCTGGTTGCATTCAGTCTAGTCACAATTTAGATTATGTCTCTTGTGATCTTGAACAGCTTCAATAACCACAAACTCATCATGTATCTGACTCAATAGATATCTAACCCATTCACTTTCATTAAAAGACAAAAATTCAATAACTTGTATGAAGTGTTTTCTCTCTAGGGTTTTATATTCTGGTTTCAATTGGTGACTATCATTCTTCAAGTGGTTTTCAAACAAATCTAGTAGTTTCAGATTTCTAAATTCCTCTATATTGCAGTGAATATAAGCCCTAATATCTTCGACATGTAAAACCCCGTATGGAACTCCAAAAAAAGCACCTAGCAGCTCAACCTCTATAGATTTGAATGGATGCTTTTTGAATTTGGAACGAGGTCTCTTAGTAACATCTACCACTAGAGGTGTAGCCATTTGCAGAAATTTAGAACTCGAGATTTCGTAGAAAATAGAAAATACCTTGCTACACAGATTAGGGTTTTTGCTTGGAAACCATTTTCTTGCTTTCAGCTCTTGTGAATTTTTCATCTCTAAGCTTTTCCACTTCTTTCTTCTTGATTTCTCTTGATACAAGCTGTTTGAAATGAGGAGTGAATGACCCTTTTAAGCTTTGCATTACCTAATTTGCCTTTGTAATAAATGACCTACCCTAGCACATCCGGTTGTTCTATTTTGAGTAGTTTTTCATGTATTGCTCTACAATCTGGCATACCCATCTCTTTTATTTTGAAAACCCTTCCACATGGTCTAAAACAATCCAAGATCTCTTTTCTTACTTTGCCAGATCTAGGCACTTGCTGGCTAGGGGAATTTGATTTATAACGCCGCTCCCCCTGAGCCAAGACTTCCAGCTTAATTCCCAGAGGAATTATCAGCACCAGATTGCGGTACAGATCTATTGTTGTCATTCATAGTGACTTTCCTGACCCATATCTTGTTTGATTCATCCTGAGTCTCATTCGTATCAATTTTCTCCTTGCCTTTGTCTTGTCTTTGTTCATCCAGTTTTCTATTTACCGGACCTCTTCTTCCATTGTCTTTACTTCTGCAGAGTCTTGCAATATGACCAGATTTATTACAGTTGAAGCATATAACATTTCTTTTCCTATAGGTTTGATTTTCTCTTGATCTGCACTGATTAGCCATATGTCCAAACCCATTGCAAACAAAACAGTAACCATTGAAAGAATTGTTAATTCTTCTGTTATTGGAATTATTCATTTGCATACTTCTACATTCATTTGATCTATGACCATACTTGTTACACTTGAAGCATTGACCGGAGAAGGATGGACCTCTTTGATTTACTCTACTTCTGCATTGAGTAGCTCTATGACCAAATTTGTTGCAATTGAAACAATTTCCATTGAATGATGGATATCTTTGAGCATTTGGCTATCTCACCGGAGGTTTTGTAGATCTATTTCTCCCATTCTTAGACTAAAAATTTTTCTGTCCGGATCTGGAGCTTTCACCTTTCTCATATCCAAGACCATGCTTGTCATCAGCCCTTTTCTGTCCTTCAAGTAGTGCTTCAAGTTTTGCTGAACTTATTTTAAACTTCTCCTTATATTCATTTGCAATATCTAGGTCATGTCTGAGAGTGACTAATTGCCTTTCAAGTTCTCTCTCATTGTCTCTACTTTCTTGTAGATCAGACTCTAGATGGCTAGCTATTCCATCCAATTTGTAACATTCTTCAGATCTTCAATTTTCTTCCTATCTTCACTTTCTTTGGTTTGCCTCATCACCCCAGATTCCATTTCAATTTTCAGGATAGTAACTTCTTTTGAGAGCTTCTTACATTCCTTTGTTTTTTCTTCCAAAGCTTCATTCAAACCATTTTCTTCAGGTAAACTGGATAGCTGTAGAAGTAGCTCCTTTTTTCTTTGCAAGGATTTCTTTAGTTTATCTTTTAACACTTCAATGGTGTCATCAGCATCTTTAAGTTCACCTCTCAGATTACTAATTTTTGTTCTAGATTGAGCAAGCTCTTCTAGGGCTAACTGAAGATCTCTTAGTGACCCCATTGGAAACTTCTTCCAAGATCTTTTCCTTGAGATGTTAGGCTTTTATGAGGAACTTGGCTCTGATACCAATTGTTGGATTAGGTCCGGTCAACTGAGAGGGGGGTGAATCAGTTGATACTTATTTAAGCTTTTTCTCCTTGTAATCAACTTATCAATAAATAAATGAAATAAGCATCACATAAATAGAAACATAAATAACACACTTGACACCAAGATTTTGACGTGGAAACCCGGTTAAGGGAAAAGCCACGGTGGGGGTTAACCCACAAAAATTAATACTCTGTTAAAAGTATTTTACAGATGAGAATGCACTTGCATTTGGGCTCACTGCCCCGAGCTCACTACTCAAGTGGACGCTCACTGCCTACTAAAAAGTTTACAAGAGATATACAAAGACTTTGAACTGGTAAGATGCATCTACCAATGCTAGAGATCAGTTCCACTTAAGTGCAAATATTGACTTTGTACACTTCATATTTATTATGCTCTTCTCTCTATTCTGCCTTTATTCAAATATTAGATTTCTTCTCTTTTCACATTTTCTCCATGACTACCATACATACCAAAATATCCACAATCATTGTTTATATATACTTATCTTTTGTAATCACTTCTTAGTCGGCAACAACAAACACCTAGAACTTTTTAAGAGTGCTTTGCTCTGTCGGCTAGATCCATACACCACTATTGATGCATACCAAAAATAACACATGTAGATCATCAAACATGTCAGCCACTAAAATCCTATCTCATACATAGTTCATCAAAACACTTCTATTGGGTCCGCACAAGGATTTACTTAATTCTACCTGTTCTTCACTAAACTGTTATGTCATAAAAGAACCCGGTATTCAGATGCTCATAACTTTTGATCCCATTGTCACCGAAGGCTAAAAACTTGGATTTATATTATCTTGGTGTCCCTCTACACTCCTTTAGATCTACAACACATAATGATTAGCTGGAGAGATTCGTTGACCAAAATACTAGACTCTCTTGTATGCTCTGTTTCAGGCTCCCGGACTTAGATAGATTATCATTCTGACTTCTGGTAAGATTAGATACTACACTACGGATGTGTGGAACAATCTTAGTTGCCATCAATGACAACACCTATCAAGGCTATGCAGAGCCTCTTGCCAACAGATTGTAGTAGCATGTCTAGAAGAGTTTGTAGCAGAGGTACAATGTAGAGAACCTGAGAATGAAAAAGAGTATGAAGCTAAAAATTTCCAGTTTGATCATGAAGATGAGAGGGCAGCCCTAGAATTTCATGATGCCTTGGAAGAAGTTGCAGATGTAGTACATGTTTCTTAGGTAGAGGAAGAGATGGAAGTTAAAGAAGTGAATGAAGGGAACAATTTGGCGCAGCAAGTTATTGCACATAAAAATGGAGGTAAAAATGTTGCTTTTGATTTTGTACATAGAAATGAGAATATGAATAAGTGAGTTTGTCAAGAAAGAAATAAATTGGTAGACCATGGGTATATAGTTCCATTTAAAAAAAAAAAAGATTGTTGAAGGGCCGTAGTTAAAATGTAAAAAAGTAGATGCTTTTGATTGTGCTAACAAACAGGTGCAAAGAAAGAAGGGTATGCAAATGAACAAGTGGCAATCAGATTTGAAGGTTAAGTGGCCAGCAAGGGGACGTAGAGAAAATATTACAAGGCAAAAGGAAAGAAGACCAAGTGCAGCAATAAAGAGTGATCAACCCAAGGTTGTGGCAAAGTATGGAGAGAAAAGAGCGTGGTAGTAGAAGTCCGTGATGCTGCAAAAATTAATGCTGATAAAAGCATAAATTTTGAAAAGGAAAAGGTTGGTAAAGAGCATGTAGAGGAGCCTGATGTGAAGAGAGTTGAGACACTAGATTAGAAAAAGTTTGAGAATGCCCCTTATGTTGTGAAAGGTAAACAAGTTGAGTTAATTCATGATGTTCTTGAAACTTTGGATGATTTTGTTGAAAGAAAAGATAGAGAAAATTTAAACAAGATGTCAAATTGTGATAATGATGGTTATGAGGCTTTGAACAAAATTTATAAAGAAGATGCCAAGGTTGATGAATGAGTATGAGGTGGAGATGTGGAGGATTGTGGATGAAAAAGACATAAGGAGGAGAAAATATCAAAAGAAGAAGGAAAGTAAGCAAAGGCAGATTGGAAAGTGCAATATGAATAACTACAAATGTGAGAAAAAAATGGTTAGAAAAGTTGAACCTGGTAAGCGAACAATGGTGGCATATGTTACAAAACATGAAAATGCAGATTTAGATGAGGGAACAACTGCAATTAGAGAAGGTAATGTTGAAACAACAATGCTCAAAGAAGGAGAAGACAAACAGAGGGATGGTGAAGCTAATGCAGAGATTGAATTAGAAGGAGCAGTAAGTTAAAACATAGAAGAGGATTTATGGGTAGAGTAAGTAGCCATCGAAAAGGAGTGGAATGATGAGCTTAGAGGAATACAAACAAGTGAAACAATGGACAATGTACAGATGGAAGTTATGGATGAGGATCAAGGGATTATTGTTGAGAAGGAGACAGATTTAGTAAAAGATTTTGTATGTAGGGGTGTAAATGAACCATAGAGGAAGAGTGTCTAGAAAGGATATTTGATGAACCTGTCGAGCATGGTATAGAGATGGTAAATGTTGATGCTACAGTGGGTGATGAAGAAGACATGGAAATCTTCCCATTTGTTTATGATATGTTGAATGTGGATGAAAAGGGACTTAGAGAATGGAGGTGGATAGAAATTGTTGTAGACAACCTCGTGAGATAGCAAACAATGATGCACAACAATGTTTGGAAGAAGTGGCATATGGGCTAGAAAAATTGTGGAAGAAGTGGAGGAAGACGCAAAGGTGAGTTTGTAGAATCACCACATGTGTAGGAGCACATGATTTTTGTCCCTTGGGGAGTCTAATGCAAGGGCATCTTCTTAATTTTCAAAATTTGTGTTAACAATTGATTTTGGGTTCGATGTGTTAGGTCGGATGACAGGATACAGGTAGAAGGAAGTTCCTGTCGCCAAAGCGACAGGAACATTAACAGTTAATTATTAGCTTTTAAGAGACCCGAATGGGTTGAGGAAGTTGTAACAGTTGCAAGGATTTGGAAAGCTTGGGTAAACGAACCATTACTAGAGTCAGTTGTAGATTCTTTTGGAAAATGGTCAGCAAAATGAAATGGTAATAGTTGGAGAGGTAGGGAAGTTTGGAACTACTAGAACAGTAGGAAGTCAGCAATCAAGAGCGAATAAGAGGTACATGGCAGGAATGATGGCGGTTAGTTGAAAGAGGTTGACAGAGAAAGCGGTAGATGTTTGAATAAGGCTAAGGAAGTGCAAAATCAACGGTTAGAGAAGAAGTCCATTGGAGGCCGATAGGAGAAGGCCAACTATGAGGAGGAAAGGGAATGAAAGTTTTGAATGAGAGGAGGAGGCCAAAAATAAGGTAGAGGGCGATCATAAGAAAAAGGCCCAGCAATAGAATACAGGAGGAGGCCAATCTGTGTGAGGCCACAGAGAGAGAGAGAGAGGCGCGGTGTTGAAGAGGAAGGAAGACCGATGGGAAAGGTAGAGAATAGATAAGTGAGGCCATTTGTTTCCTAGCTGACAGTGGAGAACATAGGAAGGGGAGAACGAAGATCAACAGTAAGAAATCATGGTCGGCAGAAGAGTTGTAGGGGAAGGAATGTGGGGAAGATGTACCGCAGCCATAAGGAGAGAGCCATCGGGAAAGAAATGAGGCTCAATTCTTAGCGAACTGTCTTGGTGCACAGACCAGAAGATCGAGTGTGGTAGACTGACAGTTAGAAGATAGAGAGAAAAGGAGAAACGAGGAGGCAGGTCATAGAGTGAAGACTGGTGATTGCTTGAGTTGAGGAAGGCCGCCAGAAGATTAGTTTTATACCTAGAGGGTAGAGATGATTAGTTGGTAATGTAGTTTGTAATCTAGTTTGAAATGAAGAATAACATATTGTGAATTATATTGCCCTGTTTCATATGAAAGTTGGTCTCTATGAATCTGAGATTTAATTCATGAAATTCCTATCATTAGTGCTTTGTAATAATCTTACTATTTCCTGTCACCAGTTTGGCTGTGAGTCTGTAGAGGTCTATTGAAGGTAAGAGACCAAGTATTAAGATGATAATATGAATGCCTGAGTTGGTGTTATTGCTAGTTGGGTATTTGAGCATGCAAGATGGGATTGTGCCATCAATAGATATAGCACATTACACAACATATACATGGGGAAAACCCTTCTGAGTAAAAAAACCCCATAAACCATCATTTTATTATAAAATACTTACAAAAAATAGTCTATTAAAAAATAGATTGAACCTAGGGCACTCCTCTACTTACTTCCACGTGGCCAAGAATACCTCATCTGCATAGTGATATAAATCACTATAAATCTCCAAATTCACTTACCTCTCAATGAGAGAGAACCTCCTTAAATATAGGAGAAGGGGTGACAAAATACTTAATAATATAGGAGAAGGGGTATTAGTTACACCTATTCAAAGCAACCATTTGTAAATAATTAATAATTTAATATTTATTAGATTATTAATGATTAAATAGTATATGATTTACAAAGTAGAACATAACATTTTATAACCTTATATTAGAACAATATATAAATGTTATAAGGGTATGACCCCTAATAACATTATGTTCTGACACCCCCCTTAATTGTAATAAAGGGCATCACATGTCAATTTTTATAAAATAAAAAATGAAGTACCCAAGTAACATAGGCCTTCTTTGACAGTGATAAACAAGGACGCAAATATATGCCAAAATGAAGAGCATGTGTTCCAGACTACACACATAAACCAATCAGTTTTCAAATTTAGAAATGCATTAGCAAACTGATATAAACATATATTTCTCTAAATCATTTCAGTTCATAAATAACAATATACTAACTTGCATTCATAAAATATCAACTCTATAACAGCAATATGCAAGTTTGAAAACCCTATTCTAACTCTACACTAACAAAATTTAATAATAAAAGTGCAAAAGAAAGGCAAGATAGAGAAAAGATACTAAGAAAACTAACCAAATATTAAACCCATTCAATCATTTCAGCCTCAACAATGGATAGACAAGTTTGCAAACACATTTAACCATCCTTGATTTGATCATGAAAACCCAATAATCAAGTTTCAAGGAGGTGCAATCTTCAATGGTGAAATTAGGTGTTTAGGCTAACCACACAAGTTAATTTACAATCAGCAAATTACTAGTGGTATGAACACTATGCAAACTCATCAAATATCCATGTATCTTCATCTGAAAATGAAAGAAATACTTCAAGTTGGTGTTTAGAAACCATGAAACAAACTTTGTAAGATGACAAGTTCAATAAATCTCAACAATTTACATTCACAATCTTGACTAGAAACCATGAAGTAAACTTATATTAAGCTCATAAGATTGATAAACATCAATAATTTCTAAAGTTGGTGTGGAGTAAAACCATGAAAGTAACATGAAAAATCATAAAATACTATCTATTTGCCCTCAAATCCCAATAGTACAATTGTTTTCCAATGAGTTTCAATGGTTTTTTTTCCAAAATACCAACAAGAACCAATTGTTCTTCACCAATTCTAACTTCTCTTGACAAATTCTTTTCTTACAATGAGTTTTAGCTATATACATCTTCAAATCAGCTTTACCATACTAAGTTTTTTACCCTAAAATCTAATGCTACGATTAATTTGATCCAATGACTCACATTTGATGCTCTAACACAAAAGTCAATTTTGGTGGCAAGGAATATTCCACTTCATCCCATGTGGCTTCATCAACAAGCTTCCCTTAGATTCAAAAAGTAATTTTTTAATTTACTTTTTGTTACTAAGTTTTCCAAATATGACAAAAAGTAACTTTTGGAAGCTAGAAAATATTAAATAATTGATACTACATCCGATTCAAGTTGTTGTAGTATGACAAATCTTCATAAGAAAGGCATAGACAACTTCAGAAAGTTATTTTCTCCATCATAGGTGGTTGTAGATATATATTTTCCATGTGCAAACATGAATATGCAATTGTAGGTGACTGGTTTTGGCATAAAAATGCATTTCAAACCCTCTATTCTTCATTATTTTCTTCATTTTTTAACCACAAATCTTCAACTTGGATCTGGAACAATAAGCTGGGAACTTGTAGAAGGTTGCAATAATCATGGACAGGGTTGCAAATTAGGTACAAGGAGGCACAATCTATCTTCCAACAATTGCATGACCTTGTTCCCTTCATTTTCTATCATTTTGGGCTCCAAACGTGCATGTACAACAGTGCTTAGATCTGATTTTTGTGTTGCAAATGCTCCTAGGGTTTGTATTCATCATCCCTGACATCATATTGGCTTCATTTTATAGGTGTAATACTAATCTGGGCATGAAAATCACATTTGTCCATGGCTGGGACAGCAGGGTGTCTCTAGGTTTTCATCTCTCCATGATGGCTCTGACTAATCCCTTCATGTTTTAGCCTCTTAAACCTGCAACCAAAAATGACAAGCATCAATTTCATTAAAAATAAATTATTTTAATTAAATTCATATCAAATCATCTCCATTTTCATCATGGATTGGTCATGTGCAAGTTGACAAATAACGATTAAAACTTGTTTGCTTTTTTTTTTAAATTGGTAAACCTATCATGAGAAAAACAATAGTATGTTGCATAATCTATAACTTATTTTACATCTAGGTTTTCCTATGATTTTAGGAAATCTACAAAATTTAGTTTTTATATCCCCATAAGAAATTAGCCATACCCAGATTGTATATCCCGAGATATGATCGAATTACTGATTGTCTATCTCTACTGATATTTAATTGGGATTTATATTGTCATAAATTTGGGATTTCCCCTTGAATCCTTTGGTTTCTTGATGCATTCTCTTGAACTTTCCATCTTCTCTACCTTTTCAAGCCTTCCATCAATTTAAAAATGTGTTTTGAGTCTATTATAGAGGCCAAAACAAAATCAGAAATTCAACTTTTTCATGGTTGTCCTAGGGTTTTTGGGTTGTCAAAATTCAATTTTAGTACTATTTTTTTACCATATTCGGTGAAACAATGACTGGATTTTGCATTTAGGATACTTAGACAACATTCTCCTTCAAGTCCTTTATCCAATTATAAGGTTTTTATCAAGGTTTTGTGGCTTTTATGACCATGTATATGTTGTTGTTTAACTATGACAATAGTAGGTAGTTTTGGAACATTGTATGAATTGTGCTCTTTTCACCCTTGCATGGATTGTTTTCTTCACTTCCAGCTAATGGTTGTTGAATGCACAAGAAAAATGAGAGGGGGGATGAATCAGTTGTAACTTATAATTCCAAAACCCTCAAACACATTTAGATTCACATCAACTCATTTAACCCTTAAACTGTTATGATGATTAAGCATGAAAGCAAATAACAGAGACTGAATCAAATCAACATCAAACACAAGAGAACACCACATTTACATGGAAAACCCAAGAAGAGAAAAAAATGGTGAGGATTAGCTCATAGTATAAAGTAATATCAACATTGAAAAACAATAGGCTCACTGCCAGAAGGCTCACTGCCCAATAGAAAGGCTCACCACCAGAATAGAGAAGAAGATAGAGAAGATTGTTACAAGGAGAAGACTATCTCAATGCAATAGAGAATTCCACCACAACACCGTCAACACCTTCGCAAACATACTGAAGAATTGTAGACACCTTTTGCTCACTGCATCCAATAATCTAATGCTTGAAAGCTTGTACTGCACCACACATTCTACCATTTTGTTACTCACATCACATACATTGTGCACACCACCTTTCATGATCCCTTGATACTTATTTATACAATCTTCAACCTTGAAAGCATTCTCCATGGTTGGCAAGGCTCCTTAATTTCACAAATTCAAATTAGGTCAGACCCAAAACATTCCCGTAGTGGAAAGGAATGAAGGCGGGCCACAACACACCTTAGCTTGGACCTAAATTCATCCAAGCATGCCACTCCATGTTTCCACAATCACCGAAGCAACTTTGCAATTAGTGTAAACACCTAGGGTTGGCCAAACCTATGTTAACACAATGAACTTTTAAGTACACACTTCCTCGAGGCTAAATACAACTTTACAGACCATATACCAAGCTTTAACACAATCTAGAGTATTCCACGAACATCTTGAAACATCCTGAAAACCAACAAATTCCTTCGCAACAGCTTTCACCTGTTGCACAGCCTTATCCTGTTTATCCAGTATGCTTAACTATCTCTGTTATGCACTGTGTCTCTAGAAATCAACTTCTAGAGCATCAAAACACAAACAACTTCAACAAAAGAAAGATATGAACCTTATAAGCACACTTCCAGAACTGCAAGACCTAAACCCACTTTGTAGAGAAATGTGGAGCAAAGACATTTCTCCCACACACATTTGCATACCTCTACAAATCATAGTCTTCATACTGGTGAACACACCTCCCTCTACAAAACAATCTAGCATGCCAAATCCTGAATGTAACATCTAAAAACACCTCTAAACAACATATTCAAACCACGTGAACAGATCTTCAATAGATAAGAAATGTAGAGCAAAACCAAAACACTACTCTGCAACACATAACATCTTTACAACACATTGTTTCCTTTATTATTCAAATTTTCTCAAAAGCACTTGGAAACCAAGCACCAGAAGCATATTATCACCAACTTCAGCACTTCCTCATCATTAGAGGCAATGTCCAAATAGTACCAACTTGCTCACACTCTTGCAACAACTCTTACTCATACAGTTGACACTAATGACAACACAAGCTTGTTCACATCAATGACAACACCGACTGCACATACTTGCAACAATGGTTTCACTTTATTAGTATGTTATGACTTTCATCAAGCCCTTAGTCTTATAAGAAACCCAAAACTAATGATAATGCCATGATAATATCTAAGCACACCACATGCATGCATTCATACATTTAGTCATCTTAACACTTACTAAGACTCTACAAATATGAAGGATTATACTCTTAGCTTTATATATGAAGATGAAACAATAAATAAAATTTAATGGATCATCAAAATCAACCCCATCCTCTAAAACAATAAATGTCCTTCCTTTTCAAGAGTCCACAAGGCCTCAAAACGCAATCAATCAACCATGAAAGACTTGTCAATATGACTATGAGCATGATAAAATGAGACAAGACCATTCACCACAACTCCATGTAAACTAAAAACCAAATGAAACAATGAAGCACATACTTGATCAAGACTCATCAAACCCAAAACATGCCAAAACCAACCTAATCAAAGCATATCAAAACCTATTTAAGTAGATCATCAAAATGCATATAAAACTAGGTGAGACAACGAAGACCAAAAAAATCATCAAAATATGTCAACATAATGCAATGGATCATGAACTTGTACAATCAGATCAAGCTACTCAACCATGACCTAGAGCACTCATAACAAGCTGAAACGCCCAAAAGAGGCTAAGAAACTCACTAAAAGACTCAAGCAAAAGAGGGGGTCCCCATTTTGCTCATGCAAAAAGTGGGCCGTGTGTGCAATACACAACACAACCATTTTGCATTCTTTTTTAATGTATATAGTAAAAACTTAATGTTGTGCCTGGGTGCTAAAATTAGGACATGCATCTGTTGCATTTACTTTTGCCAACCAGTGAACCTGCATGCTCGCGTTTTGGCACCAAACATCAACCAATTGTTTCAACATTAATGCATTCAACCTAATTTGTCACTCAAATAGCACATTGACTCTATTTTTAATGCATCTACCTCACATTAAATTCAAATATACAACTTAGGGCATTAATGGCACGAATCGACACATAAAACACATTTTTGCAGTTTGCAAGCTAGAGACAACACTTGAAACACATTTTAAAACATGCACCTTTTGTGTTATGGCTGATTTCCTCTTCGTCAGGGATTTCCCACCGGCCAGGAACATGTCAATGACCTCCCATTATGGCCTTGTTCCCGTCCATAGGTGAAACACTGATGACCAAGAACACCTTCCTTTCTTTTCATTCTTTCTTCTATGTTTTCTACCTTAGTCACCCTTTGGATTTCCTTGGATTTTAAAAATGATACAAAAGGCATGGGAACACACAATTTTATGAGGGACAAACTCAAGAAATTCCATAATAGAAATTAAACAGATTTGGGCAAAGAGGATGCAAACTCCAAGAAGTGAAAAATGAGGTTTCAACACATATAATGCATAGAGGTCTTATTTATGACTGTTAGGTCTTACATCCCGAGTTTAGCCATAACCTACAAGTCTTATTTTATGCCTTTGTAGGTTTTATAGCTAAAGGTGTTATAATGCCTATAGGTCTTATTTTATGCCTTTGTAGGTCTTACATATAGAGGTGCCATTGTCATGCACACTCCCTCTCAATGGCAACTCCTTATGGCCAACCATTGATTTGAATTTGGAGAATTGGACACTGCACAAAGGTTTGATGCTATACTGCATATATGATTTCTTTTGTGATTATTGGGAGCTTAGCTTAATTCTTCTTGATCATAGTATATCTACCATCTGATAATTAGTCTAATAGAACTTGAGACTAATATTATTATGGAAATATTTTACCCCAAAGGTAGTGCCCATGAACTTAAAAATTATGCTTCATTTTTGGAAATAGAAGTCTTTGGTAAGAGTAAATGGCTTTGGTTATCATATAATAAAGTGGGACTTGTACTAGTACCTAGATGAAAAACTCTCCCAATAATCTCCTAAGCCTTATGGACTCTCATGTAGCTATTTTGTAGTCAACATTTGATTAAAGGGTTGTAGAAGGTAGCCTTTTAAATATTACTCCATCCATGTGACAGCATCTGCACCATATTTTGAAGCCATAGTTTGAGGTATATGTCCTATCAATAGGATCACCAACATAGTCAGTAGCACAATAATCAATCAATTTTATTTTTGATGCAGAAAAAAACCCATAATTAATTTAATAAGAAGTGAGTCAACATATAATATGCTATGACAATGCTTAAAAAATGATCTAATAATCTTATCAAGGAGATCATATGGGATTTTCATAAGCATAAGTGTGTATAATGTGCCATGTTTCTAAAGGAAAATAGTCATCCTATCAAGCATATAATAATGATCCATAAATTTTTTTAAAGCAATGGGTGAGTTATCCATTCTAAGCTTGCTCCCCGAACAATTTATTAGGGTGACAACCATCTATTACAAGTAGGTGCTTTTATACCTAAGAAATTTAGAGTTTTTAGAGAAATACAGACTTCCTTAGATAGTTGTGAAAAACATCTATGTACTATATCAAAATGTCATCTTCTTAGTGTTAGAACACACCGATATACTAAGACGGGGGTGAATTAGTATATACCAATATTTTAATCCAAATTTACTTAATCAACCAAATCTTCTTGCTACCTTAACCAAATGATAAAGCAATCAAAGCATAGCACATTAGCACACAACCATAACACTAGATTTACGTGGTAAACCCTAGAAGGGCAAAACTATGGTGAGCAAGTTGCTTGGATCTACTGTCTAAATCCAACCTCACAAATAAAGAACAAGATTACAACAGGTTTTATGGGCTACAACCCAAAGGAAGCACCAACTCCCTAATACATTGTTTTATGGGCACCAACCCAAAGGAATCACCAACTCCCTAAAGTGCTACAATGCTTACAAAATAAGGATACAACCTCTGAACATCACACTCAATAAATCTCACTGATCAAATACCTCTGCAACATCCACACACTTCACTTTGTCACAAATATTCACTTCCTCTGCACAGCAAACATTGCAATCTCCATCACGCTTCCACAGACACACACACTCACTTCCACCCTCACATACACATCCTTGCACACTCTCACATACACTAACTTCTCACACCAAACAAGATCTTTTATTTATACCTTCTGCAAATTATAAAATCTTTCTCCTACGTCGGCCAAGATGAAACATGTAAACATGAAACGTGCAATGGCCACACCAAGCCAGCTTCCAAAAGATGTAGAAATCTAATGCAGTTCAAGCCAAGTGATAATTAGGACCTATCCTTCATTAACACATTCTTCCAAGCTGGAGCACATATCCAAACATCCTGTGAGATCATCAAACACATCAAATTGGCCCAACAAACACTTATCCTTTCACAAAATAGCTCCAGACCTAAAGTGGTGCTAGAGAGAGCAATTAGAATCATGTGGATCATTTCACAAGTAACATGAGACTTCCACAAACCTTCTCAAATATTCCTTCCTCTGAAATATATGTTTTCTTTCTAGTGTAGGCATATAGATACAAAACATGGCATCACTCATAAACACTAAGCACACAGTCTAGAGATAGAACATTGAAAAACCAACTTATGGTGCACTTCAGCACCTAAAACTTGAAATGAACAATCATATTGAATATCTGAACTCATCCTCCAAACATCAAAGACAAAGGATTAACTACGGTGAAATGCAGTGGCTTTTGCTTTCTCCTTTAGACAACCCTAATTAGCAACATGATATCTCTTTTTTTTCTGTTAACTCCAGAGGACCTATGTGGTATAACTTACCAACTAAAACCTAAATATAACAATCTTCTCAACTATGTATGACCATCATTCAAACTGTAGGACCTCATCTTCAAAAGCAGAAAAATGCGAAGCACTTCTCTGACATCCCAACTGCAACATCCTGAACCTCTGACTTCACTTTGCTAGCTCTACAATCTTCTGCAGTAACTTTCAAGCTTTGAAATCAGGAACATACAACCTTCACACTTGTCTTTGTCTAAATTTCAAACCACAAGGTCATACCTTCAAATGTGGAGGAATGTGAAGGAATGCGGAGCATTCTCTTAAGCTTCTTCAATACAACTTCTAGTGCCTTAGACTTTCTAAATCTTTCTCTCAAGATTTAAGCAATGCTTTTTTATCAAGAAACAATGAATACAACATTCACCATACCAGAGACTTCATTCACAAAATCATACAACAACAATCACAACTCTTTTCATCAAAACAAGAATCTTCATGTTATCACAACCTTTGTTAATGGACTTCAGAATATAGGTGCAACTATGTACAGATGATATTGATCCAATCAATATACATAGCATGCAACATTAATCATCTTACCCTTTACTTCACAACTTATCTGATTCATCTCTTTATTACTCCTTTGTCTTCTACTTTGATCACCTCAGCATATACTCATCACTTTGCATCACTATCCTTTGGCATCTCTGATCATCACTTCCACTCCCAACCTTCAACACTGTTGACATCAATGACAACACATATGCAACAATCTCCCCCTTTGGCACTGATGGCAACACCTAACCTGATATGCAAATTTCTCCCCCTTTGACATCAAGGACAAAGGGTCAGTGGTCTTCCTCTAAACTGATCTTTCTTTAGCTCCCCCTAACTAATCAATCCTTGTCATCCTTCTTATCTTCTTAACTACCTACTCTCCCTAAGAGGTAGCCTCCATCAATCTAGGGATAAATATGTCTTGAACTACTCCACCTAGACAGATGCACTATTTATGCATCTAGTTAGGAGGGTCAATCACCCTAACTTCTATCTGAGATACTCAAATGTGTCCTTAGAAAGTGCCTTTGTAAAGATGTCTGCAACTTGATTCTTTGTAGGCACATACTCAAATTTGTCTTCTTAATTTGCAACCTTCTCTGTAAAAAAGTGATACCTGATATATATGTGCTTGGTTCTAGACTGCATCATTAGATTCTTTGAAATATTTACGACACTTTTATTGTCACACATAATAGGAATGGGCTCATCATATTCTACCTTGATATCCTTCAATGTTTGCTTCATCCATAGTACTTGAGTGCAGCAGGCTACTGCAGCTATATACTCTGCCTCTATTGTTGATAAGGACATGGAATCCTACTTCCTACTAATCCATGAGACCAACCTGTCTCCCAAAAAGAAAGCTTCTCCACTAGTATGTCTTCTATCATCAACACTAGTAGCCCAATCTGCATCAGTATAAGCACTCAAGGAAAAGTCATCACCCTTTTGATACCACAACTAATGTTCTAGAGTGCTCTTCAAATATCTGAATATTCTCTTGCTTGCCTTCACATGTGTTTCCTTAGGATCTTCTTGAAACCTTGCAACCAAACACATAGCTTGCATGATGTCAGGCCTTGATGTTGTTAGGTAAAGTAGGCCCCCAATCATAGACCTATACAGAGCCTGATCAACTTTAGGTTACTCATCATCTTTACTCAAATGGCAACTAGTTACCATAGGAATACTCACTGGTTTATAGTCTTCCATGCCAAACTTCTTTAACATCGCCTTGACATACTTTGCTTGAGAAATAAAGATGCCATCATTTGATTAAGTAATTTGGAGTCCAAGAAAGAATGATAACTCACCTAACATAGACATTTCAAATTCTTTCCACATATCTCCTGCAAACTTCTTACACATCTCATCATATCCACAAAAGATTTTATCATCAACATACACAATAATAATTAGAATTTGTTCACCTTCAATTTTGATGCAAAGATTACTATCTACGGTACCTTTCTTGAAACCCTACTAGAGTAAGTATTTATCCAACCTTGCATACCAAGCCCTAAGGGCTTGTTTGAGACCATGCATAGCCTTCTTAAGTCTGTATACTATGTTTGGGTCTTCTGATAATTGAAATCCATCAGGTTGCTCTATGTAGACCTCTTCTTCTAAGTCACCATTTAGAAAGGCAAATTTGACATCCATTTGATATATCTTGAATCCCTTACGTACTATTTTGGTTACCAAATTTGTCACTTTAGATTTATACTCCTTCACCCACTAGAATGACAAACAGACCAATAGTTGAGTCACTTGCAATGATGGTTGCAAGTGCTCTTTGCTTAGTTTACAAGGCGCAACTACCTTCGAGTGATTTCCAAGGAATGAAAAACAAGGTATGCTTTTGACCAAAAAGCAGGAAAGGTAAACTAACACCCACCCATAACCATGAAAGTGAATGTGAAGGATTAATTCTAAAAGAAATGATTGTAAATAAATGATACAAAGTCCATTTACTTGACATCCACGAACAATGATAGATTGATAAAAAGATACAGTTATATTTCTCTGTAACACATACAAATATAACAAAAGCAATATTGAGGACAAATTACGAATTGACACAAGAACAATTACAATCATAGAAGATATTTAGAGACACAAAGTTCTGTAAGTAGTTCTTCATTTCTTCAATATAACAAAACTCAAAGTTTTTGTAATGCCTTGTTACATAAGTTGAGCTAAGAAAAAGATAACTGGAAAGATTGAACAAGATAAACTTGCTCCCCTTCCCCTATTCACAGACAACCGGAAAAAGATGCCCCTCCACTCAAAAGTCCTTCCTTTGTAGCTTTTCAAAACCTTCAAAAAAATATAACTGTTCGAAATGGTCTTTTTAAGTAACTGCTATCAAGAAAGTGACCTTAAAACAAAAACGGTTACATTATATCAAAATTGTGGTTACCATTGCTAACTACAAAAGAACTTCATGCATGCAAGACAAGTGGCATTAGAATGCCCCAGCTATAGGGGCAACTCCTAATTCCAGGCGTATTTCCATAAAAAATTGGCGCAACTTAGCATGTTCTTCTTCTTCTTCCAAGATGAAAATTGCCCTGTGGTATTCATCATAACTGATTTTCTCCTTCTAAGCAACTATGCGTAACTGAGAGATGATATCAATCTGCTCCACCTCTAGCCAATGTAAACCAGGTTGTAGGACAGGCATAGGCTCATCATCCCAAATTTCATTATTCGCAGGAAGTCCCATTTTGAAAGATGACTTGGTGGATAAGAAAGACTAAACTCAGAGAACACCATCACCTTTCTCTATAGTCAAGTTTATTTAATTACGCCATTAGGTAATGATGGTTTTTAAACGTGTTAATGTCGTGCTACCACCTTAGTGAGCTCTGTTACACTTGTCATTTAAGAGGTAATTAATGCATCATTGATTTTGCACCTTGAGAAACGAGTCTTAAGATTGAGCTCACATTTCATAACTCTTAAAAAGACATTCTCATTACATACCACACAAGTAATCAAATGAGCTAACGATATCTTGAAAACTGGGAAACACCACCATCAAACCTCATATCAGAATTTACAGGCACTACAAAGATGCTGATTAGTCAGGAGTCGAGACAGATTCTGAACCTTGAACCTTAAGGCGGAGTTCACAAAATTTGAAAACTCTTGACAATGAGTGAGGTCGTTAGAGATCTAACGATCCTTCAAACTATCGGAACGATGTTCAAAATCCTCCAACTTTCCCAAAAAGGAATAAAACACTTCTCAAAAGTTCTTCAATCTCCGATTTCAAAAGGGTAAGTCAGCAAGTCAGGCTTTTTGAGAACCTTTGAACCGTCAAGAAGAAGTTCAAAAACTATGAGCATCTTTGACAATAAAATTAGGAAATCAGGAAATTTAGGAAACTTTTGGACTGTAGGGCCAGGAAAAATTAAAGTTTTAAAAACTTGCAAATGGTAAGACATTTTGACTCAGAAACGAGGCATAGTGGAGAATGCACTAAAATTTTTAAATTATTCAAGTTCAAATTTTTCAGGCGACAACATACTGCAAATGTAAGAACCATTTTGATTGCTTCCATTCTTGCCACCAGAGAAAATGTCTCCTCATAATCAACACCTTCAACATGTGAATAAGCTTTGTGAACCAACCTTGCTTTGTTCCTGACTAGTTCTCCATCTTCATTCAACTTGTTCCTGAATACCTATTTTGTGCCTATCACATTCTTGTCTATAGGCCTTGGCACCAACTCCCAAGTCTGATTCTTCTCTATTTGATTTAGTTCTTCTTCCATAGCTTGTATCCATCCTACATCCTCTCTAGCCTCATAAAAAAATTTAGGTTCTACTCTTGAAAGTAAAGAAAAGATTACTTGTTCATTTGCTCTTGCAAATCTCCTTCTTGTCTGTACTCCTTCATTCTTGTCTCCAATGATCTGATCTTCTAAATTATTCTTTTGAATATAATTGGCAGGAGTCTTGGCAGTCTTCTCTTGAGTTTCTTCCTTTTCTTCAACTTTCCCGTCTTGTTCTGTGCAGGCAGGTTCATCTAACCAACAATCTTCTTGCTCATCTGTGATTTGGTGTCTCTTCATCCACTTTAACATTTTCACTCTCAACTATCTTCCTCAACCTTTTGTTGTAGCATTTGTAGGCTTTGCTCCTAGTTGAGTATGCAAGAAAGATTCCCATCAGCTCTTCAGTCAAACTTTCTTAGACCTTCATTTCTTTTGATACAGCATTTACTTCCAAAAACTCTGAAATACTTGATTGATGTTGGTCTTCCATACCATAACTCATAAGGTGTCTTGGTATTGTGCACTCTTAGTTGTCCTCTGTTAAGAATATAGATAGTAGTATGAATTGCCTCTTTCTAATATATATCAAGCATCTTGGCTTCACTCAACATTGTTCTAGCCATCTCTTGAATTGTTCTATTCTTTCTTTCCACTACTCCACTTTGTTGAGGAGTTCTTGTAGCAGAATAATGCCTTTTTATTCCATTTCTTCACAAAATTCCTCAAACTCACTAGAGGTGAACTCACCACCTCTGTTAGACCTTAGACACTTGATTCTAGCATTCATTTCATTTTCAACCATGGACTTGAAAACCTTAAACCTACTGAAATCTTATGATTTTTCTTTCAAGAAGGCAACTCATGTCATTCTAGAGAAATCATCAGTAAGCAACATGAAATACCTCACCTTGTAGACTCTTTTTCCTAGTGGGTCTGCACAGATCCATATGAACCATTTTTAATGGCCTTGTGGATGAATACTCCCTGGACTTGAATCTTATAATTGTCTGCTTCCCCATCTGATATTCCTTGCATAAGGTGCTTGCAGGATTGATAATCTTTGGCATGTATCTTACTGCTTGCATAGAGATGATCTTTACAAGATTATCAAAGTTGATGTGCCACATCCTTTTGTGCCATATCCAACATTCATTTGTTTGTCATAGAAGATAAGTCCTTTCATTAATTACCTTTAGATTATATAAGTTGTCTTTTGTCTTAGATCCTTCTGCCACCAATTTTCCAAACTTTGCTCTTATGATTTCACACCATTGATCATGAAATGTGAGACTATATCCTTTATTACACATTTGACTTACACTGAGAAGATTATGCTCGAGACCTTCTACATAAAGAACATCATGTGTTTTAGATTTACCATCAATTCTTATTGTACATTTTTCAGTGATCTTTGTAGATGAATTGTCTCCAAACCTGACTAAACCACCATTCCACTTACCAAGATTAATGAATTTGCTCTTATCACCTATCATGTGATTTATACATCCAATGTCTATCACCCAGAGATTTTTTTTCCCTTGAGCATGAAATGTTGTTTGGACAATCATTTAATTTTCAACTCCATTGTTTGCCCTTGTCTTCTGGAAGGTGCATTCTCCTTGTCTTGCTTAGTGACATCAGTTATCTGAGATTTTGATGTTGCAAAACCACCCCTGCAATATATTGCTATATGTCCAACATTTTTGCAAATTTGACATACCACATTGATATCCACTAGTGAAGCAAGAGAATTCTTACTTACAAGATTTCTTCTATTCATTTCAGACTTGCAATCTATAGTCTTATGACCAAATTTGTTGTAGACAAAGCAATAACCAATGAAAGCATGATTGAACCTATGTCTGAAGAGTTTTCTTGCATGAGAAGATCTACCTTGAGGCATGATGACAACAACACCATTAGTGACATCCAGACTTCCAAACTTTACCCTTTCCAAATCCCTTTTGAGGGACATAACTTCTTTCTCAAGTCTTGCACATTCTTTTGTCTTAGCTTCAATCAAAACTCTTTGTTCTTGATTCTCTTTCCTTGCACCTTCCAAATCTTCAAGAGCGGAAACAAGTTCTCCTTCAAAATCAACTTCACATTCTTTTGTAGTCTTGTCTGAGATCACCATGGCCATGAATAGGGATTCTCCTTTATCATCGTCTAATGAGTAGTGGTATACTTCTTATGTGAGCTGTAGTCTTCTTTGGAAAGGAGGTTCCTCTTGAGTTTGTTCTTTTTGAAACCCTTGTTGCTATTTTCATTTTCTCCTAAAGGACTTTTAGAAGTATAATGACAAACTTTTCCACAATTAAAACATTTGAAAATTAGCTTAACTTTATACTTGCCTTATCCCCTTTTTAGCTTTCTCACAAAGTTTGCTTCTTCTTCCTCAATTTCATTGCATACATCAAATGATCCTTCATTCTTCACAACTTTGAAAGCAACTTCTCTTTGGCATGGACCTATGACTTCATTTCTCATTTCATAGGCAGTGAGGGACCTAAACAACTCTTCCATTGTAAGTTTCTTCAGATCTTTGGCTTCTTCAATTGTAGAAACTTTTGAATCAAATCTGTGAGGGAGAGTTCCCAGTACTTTCTTCATAACCAATGAATTAGCTATATCTTCACCCATACTCCTAATTCCATTGACTACTTCATCTACCTAGTGTAAATAGCCAACAATGTTTTCCTCTTCTTTCATCCTTAGATTCTCAAACACTATTTTGTAAGATTGTAGCTTTGCTTCCTTTGCAGTGTCATTTCCTTCAAATAGATCTTTAAGCTTCTTCCATATCTCCTTTGTTGTCTTGCACCACACAACCTTGACTAACTCTGAACTGTTCAAACCACTTAAGATGGCATTATTGGCTTTAGCATTATTTTCATGAGCCTTCTTCACATCCAAATCTATAATAGTATGACTAGGTTCAACATAATCATTCATGACAACACTCCAAACATCATACCCTAGTGAGGTCAAATAGGCTTCCATCCTTACACTCAAAAATCATAGTTACTTCCATAAAATATTAGAGCTTTGGAAGAGGACTCCTTCTGAGCCATGTGTTCAACTCCAAGATCTACCTTCAACTATTAGGTTGCACCAAAGAACTTAGCTCTTATACCAATTGTTAGAACACACTGATATACTAAGATGGGGGTAAATCAGTATATACCAAAATTTTAATTTAAATTCACTTAATCAACCAAATTTTCTTACTACCTTAACCAGATGATAAAGAAATCAAAGCATAACACACAAGCACACGACCATAACACCATATTTACATGAAAACCCTATAATGGAAAAACCATAGTGAGAAAGCTACTTGGATCTACTGTCCAAATCCAACCTCACAAATAAAGAACAAGATTGAAATGGGTTTTAAGAGCTATAACCCAAAGGAAGCACCAACTCCCTAATACATTATTTTATGGGCACCAACCCAGAGGAAGCACTAACTCTCTAAAGTGCTACAACACTTACAAAATGAGGCTAAAACCTCTAAACATCACACTCAATAGATCTCATTGATCAAGCACCTCTGCAACATCCACACACTTCACTCAATCACAAATCTTCACTTCCTCTACATAGCAAACACTGCAATCTCCATCACGCTTCCATAGACACACACACTTCCACCCTCACATACACATCCTCACACACACTTACTTCTCACACCAAACAAGGTTTTATTTATACCTTCCCCAAATTACAAAATCTTTCTCCTACGTTGGCCAAGATGAAACGTGTAAACATGAAACATGCAACAACCACACCAAGTTGGCTTCCAAAAGATGTAGGAATCCAATGTGGTTCAAGCCAAGTGATAACAAGGACCTATCCTTCATTAACACATTCTTCCAAGTTGGAGCACATATCCAAACATCCAACAGGATCATCAAAACACATCAAGTCGACCTAGCAAACAATTATCCTTTCACAAAATAGCTCCAGACCTAAAGTGGTGTTGGAGAGACCAATTAGCATCATGCGAATCATTTCACAAGCAACCTAACACTTCCACAAACCTTCTCAAACATTCCTTTCGTTGAAATATATTTTTTCTTTCTGGTGCAAGCATACATATACCAAACATGGCATCACTCACAAACACTAGGCACATAGTCTAGATATAGTACATTGAAAAACTAACTTGCGGTACACTTCAGCACCTAAAACTTAAAATGAACAATCATAATGTATATCTGAACTCATCCTCCAAGCATCAAAGCCAAAGGATGAACTACAGTGAAATACGGTGACTTTTGCTTTCTCCTCTAGATAACTCTAATCAGCAACATGACATATCTTTGTTCTACTAACTCCGAAGGACCTCTGTAGTATAACTTATCAACTGAAACTTGAATATAACAATCTTCTCAACTACGTCTGACCATCCTTCAAACCATAGGACCTCATCTTCAAAAGCAGAAACTTTCAAGCTCCTGACATATCCTGATTGCAACCATCCTAAACCTTTGTCTTCACTTTGCTAGCTCTAGAATCTTCTGCGGTAAATTTCAAGTTCTGAAATCAGGAACACACAACCTTCACACTTGTCTCTGTTTAAATTTTAAACTGCAAGGTCATACCTTCAAATGCAGAGGAATGTGGAGCATTATCCCAAGCTTCTTCAGTGCAATTTCCAGTGCCTTAGACTTCCTGAATCTTTCTCTTAATATTTAAGCAATGCTTTTTATCAGGAAACAATGAATACAACATTCACCATACTAGAGACTTCATTCACAACATCATACAACAACAATCACAACTCTATTCATCAAAACAAGAATCTTCATGTTAGCACAACCTTTGTCAATAAACTTTAGAAGATAGGGTGCAACTGTGTATAGATGATACTGATCTAATCAGTATACATAGTACAAGACATTCATCATCTTACTCTTTACTTCACAACTTCTCAGATCCATCTCTTTATTACTTCTTTGTCTTCTTCTCTAATCACCTTAGCATATACTCATCACTTTACGTCACTATCCTTTGGTATCTTTGATCATCACTTCCACTCCCAACCTTCAGCATTGTTGACATCAATGACAGCACATACGCAACACTTGGATGTCTTTACCCATTTGAACATACCTTTTTAGTTTGTAGTATTTCCCCTCAATGGACATCTCTTCGCCATGACATATAGGATAAAGTTGCTTCTTGATTATAACAATATTCAAATAAATAATATCAAATGTTATCAATCCCCTAGCCATGCAAACCCATCCAAGGGTTTTATCAAATTATTTCATATACAAGATAACTATATGAAATTGGAGCCTTACATATGAGAATATCTTATATTCATGAACATGCAAATTATGTGACATCTTTTATTTTAGAGATGATGATGCTCTTTAACATCCAAGACAAAACATACTTTATGGTTATAATAGAAATAATAATAAAGTTATGTTTTTAGGTGTTGCTTACATATTTTACAAAGCATCAACAATATCAAGGATTTATCAACTATTATAATAGTATATATTTCTAAAGTTAGTTTTAATATATATAAATGTTCAAACATAGAGCGTGATGGAATTTGACTCATTTAGCTTTAGTAGCTCATAAGAGATGTTAGGTTATACTTAGTGAAGTTAGTCCTTCAACTTTTAGAACTCTAGTGATGGAAGAATTTCCATTTATGGCCTCTCTTATGTATGTGCTAGGCCTTTCTACTCTCATCTTACCATAGTCCTATAATTTGAGGGACTATGTGTGTCAGATAAGCTTACCAAAGGGACCTGAGAAATCCAAACAACTCCATCCTAAATATTGCTACTAGATCTACATGACCTAGGAATCTTGGAAATTCAATCATAAGAATGGCATAGTTTTCTTAGAGTGGCCATGTGCTCAATACTAAGTCAATTCAATTCAATAAAACTATCAGATATAACAATTTAAGTACTATTTTTTAAAATTTTAATTATAAATATAAAAATAAAAGATGGTTAATCAAACGAAGAAATTTTAAAATTGATGGCTTAATAAAACAAGGAAAAGTAGGGTTTTGGAGAGGATGGATGGAGCACATGGGAGGTCTGTGCAGGTCCGTGGCATGTGAGGTCTGACCTGCATGTTCTTGTCTCCTCGTGCATGTGTGGATGGTGATAAGATCAGCAATCAATGGTTGATTTCCTTAGTGGGAGGGGTTTTTTTAAAGATCGGGGGGCATTTTTCCATTGCTATTGGTCCTTGCTTAGCGTTTTGTTGTCCGCCTTTAGTTTAAGTGTCTGGTTTTAAGATGGTTTTTCTTTTGTCTTGGGCCTGTTATGGCCCTCAGTGGTGTGACAAGCCCTAATCTGAATATGGATTTTCGTGTATCCTTGGGTGCGAAATCATCGTCTCCAACAAAGTGTGATGTTGAGAGTAATAGAATGTTTAATGATTTGAGGGTGGGAGGGTTGGCTTTGTCTGAAGGCCCTTGCATCCTGAAAATCAATGGGTGTTTGCAGAGGAGCCAAAAGCGGCCCATCTTGGTGATTTAGTTGAATTCAATCATAGAGGATGTTGAATATTTTCAAATCATGCTTTAATTTGCAAATTCATGGGAATGTGAGTCTCGCTTCCATTTTTGGAGTCGTGGGCTAGGCGGACTTGGAATTCAGAGGGTGAAATGGAGGTGATGTTGTTGGCCAACAGTTATTTCATGGTCGTTTTTAACTGCATGGCAGATCACAACAGAATTTTTGAAGGAGGACCTTATTTTCATAACCAGATTGGTCTCTTCATCAAGCCTTGGCCCGTATGGGTTTCAATCCTTCAGAGGAGCTCCTGAATCGGGTCCTTGTGTGGGTGTGCCTTCCTTGGTTTCCAGCTAAATTTTGGTGGAATGACATTTTGCATTCAGTAGCCCTGTTACTAGGGAAACTAGTCGGTCATTCTCAACAAATGTAGGATAGGAAGGTAATGACCTTTGCTCAAATGTGTGTCGAAATAGATTTGAGTAACCCTCTTCCATATTCTTTAGAAATTTGTGTGGGTTCATTTTCTTGGATGTAGCAACTTGATTATGAGACTCTTTCTTTTTGTTGCTGGTTGTACCATGAGTATGGCCATTTGCAGAGAAGATGTCCTAGGTTTCGTTCTTCTGAGCCTCAGCCTTCTCAACCCCCTCGGAATCCCTCTAAGGTTGACAAAGGTAAGGCTCCTTTTCTGGATGAAGCGATGAATAAAGAGGGTTTTATTCCTATTAAGCCCCGTAACAGGAACCATGGATAGAAGAGAACCTTCGAGGAGAGACAAGAGGGGGAATATTTTAATCGCTTTGATGTGTTGGATGACCTCAATCAATATAAGGTGAATCCTGGTATGTTGGCTCTGGATCAAGGTGTCTTGGGGAGAGTTCAGGAGGGTAATATTGTTGATAAGCTTTAGAGTATGCAGGAAGGTACTTATCCCTAGTTCAAATGGATATGGATCTAAGTCTTGTGGATTCTATTGTTTCTGTGGCATTTGTTGTTATGGAAAAGAGTGAGGCTATGTGCTCTTTGCCTTTGGTAAAGATGGTGTCTGATTCAGAAAAGGGGAATAAGGCGTCTCCTCCTTTGGGGCTTCTTTAGAAAAATCCAAAGAAATGATCTCCTGAGAAACCCTCCAACGCTAATAGAAAGAAGGATTTGGAGAAAATTAAGATGATGGGAGAAATTTTGGTGGAGTTAGGATCGGTTAAAAATCTTGATTCCCATTTTTCCAACTCCCATAGATGATTATTCTCTCATGGAATGTAAGGGGCTTGAACAATGGCCCTAGATAAAAAGTTGTTCGTGATTTAGTGTGAAGACATTCTCTTGATATGTTATTCATTCAAGAAACTAAGCTTTCAGTTGAGAGTATGTGTGGTTTGGTGCCTAAGATTTGGGGTCAAAGATTTGGGGTCATGGTTAATGTCAATGTATTGGTGCTCAGGGTAATGCTGGGAGTTTAGCATGCTTATGGAATCCAATGAAGATTTGTCCTCTTTGGTGGATGTCATATAAGTTTTCTATTTTTGTGGTTACTTCAAGCTTAGAGACTGGGGAAACTATTCTTCTTTCCAATATTTATGCTCCTACGAATTTACTAGGTAAGCTGCGCCTTTGGTCTCATATCCATTATATTCAAAGTATTGCCTCTCTTTTTCCTTGGGTTATAGTTGATGACTTTAATGCTATTACTAAGTTGGATGAAAAGAGGGGAGGAGTAATGAGGCTGGAACCTTCTATTTTTCTTCTCTAAGATAATATTTCATTTTTAAATCTTGTTGATATTAAACCTAGTAATGGACAGTATACATGGAATAATAGGAGATGTGGTATGGACTGTATTGCTGAGAGGCTTGACAGGTTCTTGGTTTCCTATTTTTGGATTGGTGGGTCCCAGTTGATTTGCTTTGAGATTCTTGATTGGCTAGGTTTTGATCACTGGCCAATTAAGCTTTCTGCTTTTATGGCTCGGGTTGCTCGATCTCCCTCTTTCAAGTTTCAACTAATATGGTTGTGGGGTCCCTCTTTGCGGGATTATATTGATGATTGGTGGCATCGTGGTCAACCTAATTTTGGTACTACAATGTTTTCTTTTGTTAGGCAGTTGTTGTATGTGAAGTATCAACTCAAAAGGTGGAATAGGCAGTGTTTTGGCAACATCTTTCATGCTAAGGTAGCTAATTTGGAGGGTATTACTTGCAAGATTAGGGAGTTTGGCCTTTCTGAGGATTCTCTTAAGGAGGAGGTGAAGGCTTTGAAAGTTCTAGAGGAGTGTGAATTGTGGGAGGAGATTTATTGGAAACAGAAAGCATATGTTGAGTGGTTACAAGAAGGGGACATAAACACTACTTTTTTTTCAACTCTGTGAAAGATAGGAGACATGGTAATTCCATCCCCTTTCTTGTGAACTCTAGGAGTGAGCATTTGTCTTCTCTGGGGGATATCTCTAGAGAAGCTTCTCTTTATTTTACCGCTTTGCTCAAGGAAGATTCCCCGGATGCGTGGCCTGAAGAGGATCGGGTCCTGTCTTGTATTCCTTCCTTGGTTTCTTTGGAAATGAATGAGTACCTCTTACACTGCATTTCCCTGGAGGAATTGGAGACTACTATTTTTCAAATGAAGAAAGGGAAGACTCTGGGTATTGATGGGTTCGCTATTAAATTCTTTCAAAATTTCTGGGACATCATAAAATTTGACTTATTGGAGGTGGTGTGTGAATCAAAGAGGAACAAATAGATGCTAAGGGCTATGAACTCCACTTTCCTTACCCTCATTCCCAAGTGTGATGGGACAGATACACTAAGTATATTTTAGCCCATTGCCCTCTGCAATGTGGTTTATAAGATTTTTTCTAAGTTGATTGTTGAAAGACTGAAGCAGTGGATTAGCAAGCTGGTCTTTGAGGAACAAAGGGGCTTTGTGGTAGACATGCAAATCTTGGATGGCATGGTTATTGCTGCTGAGACTATCCATTCCATGGCGGCTTCAAAAGAAAAGGCTATGTTCATCAAACTTAACACGGCAAAAGCCTATGATAGAGTTAAATGGTCCTTTTTGTAGAAAGTGCTTTTGGCTTTTGGTTTTGTTGAGGAGTGGGTTATGTGGGTAACGAGTTGTGTTACACCCACTTCCTTCTCGGTTTTGGTTAATGGGGAACTGTCCTCCTTATTTGGTGCTTCCAGGGGTCTTCGACAAGGGGATCCCCTTTATCCTTATCTTTTTATTCTTTTGGCTGAAGGCCTGGGGAGAATTATTAAAATCCATGTTAATCAAGGTCCAATCCAAGGTTGGGATTGGGGCAATGATCTTCCCCCTCAGTCGCACCTATAATTTGTGGATGACACTACTCTTATGGGTATGGCAAAGGTTAGAGAAGCTACTAATTTGTGTAAGGTGTTAAACATTTATCTTGCTGCTTTCAGTCAACAGATCAATGAGGGTAAATCTTCTATTTTTTTCTTTGATACTCCTCTGCTTATTCAACAACGAATTGCCCACATTTTGAGATTTCTGATTGGTCATCTGCCTTTGACTTATCTTGGCATTCCTATCTCTTTCGGTTCTACTTCTAGAGGCTCCTAGAAAATTATTTTAGACAAGTTTTGGGCGAAAGTGAATCATTGGACTTATAGGTGGTTATCCTTTGCGGGTAGGGTGTTGCTACTCAAGTTTGTGGTGTAGGCTCTTCCTAATTACAGGTGTATGCTTCAAGTGGCCCTGTCGAGTTTTATAAAGGAGTTGGACTCTCTAGCTAGACAATTCTTATGGGCTGGCAACTTGGCGTTCTCTAAGTTGAGCCTGGTGAAGTGGGATATTGTTTATCATCTGAAACAGTTGGGTGGCCTTGGGTTACAACAGTTCAGTTTTTCTAGTTTGGCTTTATCTGCCAAGCTACATTAGAGATGCTTTATAGAGAAGGATCATGTTTGGGCTAGGATTATCTCTCACAAGTATATGAAGGGAGTTCTGAAGGAGGAGGTTCCTCGGTATCCACTCCTGGGGAAAGGATCCATGATCTAGGATATGCTCAAAACAGGTGCTAAGTTGATTAAGGATGGTTTGTTCTGGATCTGTAATAGGGGGCCAAGGCTCTCTTTTGGTATGATTCTTGGGATGGGTTTTCCCCTATCTCGGTTAGGTATCCTCATCCCACAGGATCTTTATCATCATTTCTTAGAGGTGGGGTGGCCTTGAGTGGTGGACTTCAAAACTTCCTTTGTCTGTGGGCAGGTGAAGTGTCTAGATGAAAGGATCCTTATGAGTGGCCTGATGTGGGTTTGGAGGAAGATCGCGTTGAGCTCAGAAATATTCTTATTGGTAGAGAGTGTAGTTCTCTCAGGGAGAAGGATATTTTGTCTTGGAGCCCTGATCCTAAGGGGGTCTTCACGGTGGCTAGTGGCTATCAGGAGTTGATGTCTCAGAAGTATGGAGGGATGGAAGTTTCTTGGTGGAAAAGTGTTTGGAATAAGTTTTCCTCGCCTAAGTGTAATTTCTTCTTGTGGACTTTAGCTTGGAACAGGTGATTGACTCGGGATAATCTTTGGAAGTGGGGCTTTCAGGGCCCTTCTGTATGTGTTCTTTATGGGTGTAGTGAGGAGGACTTGTCCCACTTATTCTTCCGTTGCCCCTTTTCTATGCTTATTTGGCATTTTTGGTGGGGAATTTGGGGACACTCTTGCATTCATGCTTCCGCTCTAGTTAAATTCTAGAACAATTTGGGGAAAGCTCCAACACAGGCCTCCTTTCTCCAGATTGTGTGGACTATTGGCCCTGGTTTCATCCTTTGGCAAATATGGCTTGAAAGAAACTGTAGGATGTTTTGGGGTGGTAAGCTATTGATCCAACAAGTTTGGCAAAGAGTTGTCAGTATGATTTAGGAGACTGTGGAAGCCAAATGTGAAGTGTATTTCCCTTTGGAGCGGGGAGATGAAGAGATCGTGAATAGATTGGGCCTTCGTAGTCTAGCTTTCGATTCTTTTTATGTTAAAAGAGGTAGCATGCCAAAAAGAAGGTTTAGAGAGTTGGGGGTTGGTCCCCTCCTTCAATGAATGTTTTAAAGATCAACACTAATGGTTCTTTTAGGGGTAATCTTGGGCTTGCTGGGATTGGTGGTGTGGGAAGAGATAGCTCGGGTAAGGTTATTTTCCTTCTTTCCATTCTTAAGGGGATGCAAACCAATAACTATATGGAAGGTCTGGCGATCCTCTGGGCTATTAAGAGAGCTTGCAATCTTGGCTAGCACAAGTTCATATGCGAATTTGACTCTCAAGTCATTGTTAATTTGTTGATTGAGCATAATTTGGATGGTGTTAGTTGGCAACTTTCCTCTTTTGTTAGGCAGAGTCGACGGTTGTGTTCCTTTTTTGAGTTTGTGTCTTTCACTCACATTCCTTGGGAGTGGAATAAGGTTGCCGATTGTTTGGCCAGATGGGCCTTTGAACAGGTTGGTAGTTGGTGGATTGATGGCTATGAGCATTTATCCCTAGAGTTTGCCTAGGATTTAGAGAGGCTTATTTTGGAGGACATGGTGGGTTGATGGTGGTTGCTGGCTGGTCTTGTGGTGGTTTTGTCTTCTGGATGATTGCCTACTAGCTGTGTGTCTTTATTTTTTGGGTGCATATCTAGACCTTGGTTTCTCTGTATTGGTGACTTTTTGTTATTAATAAATTTTTACCCTCTTTCATAAAAAAAGATGGTTAATCAAATGTTTAAAAAAATATTCTAAGGAGGTCATGACGGATTAGATTAAGGGGATCTCTAATTTCTTGGCTTTGAAGAATGAGAGGTTTAATGTTACCTTCTAGGAGGTTAGCCAATAAGCTCTACCTTCAACGAACAAGGGATGCCCATTAAGTCAGAACTCCAATTGTTTCATCAAGTTTCCTCTAAACATCATATTGTCCATGGTCATAACAAGAATAATTATGTATATTAAAGACTGAAATATAAAAACTTGTTTTAGGTTTACTTCCTCAAGAGAAGAGACCACGACATCTATATTTTTGTATAATATGGTATACATATACATGGTTTGATATTAAAAATTCTTAAAAGTGAGTTAGTTGGAGGTGATAAAAGTGTTTGATTTCAACATGAGCTATATAAGCATGAGAAATGATTGTGGGGAATCATGAAGATCACTAATAAGAGTGTTTCCTAGGTTTAATTCCCTATCAATATCGTAAGGCATTCATTATAACTCTAATGAATATGAAGTGAGAGCGATTAAAAGATATGTTGAAAGGTAGCCCTAGGTAACTTGAAAGTAATGAAGCTAAACCCATACCACATGAATTATCAACTATCAATACACAAACGCACACACACACACACACACACACACCCCCAAAGATGTCATGTCTACACCAAGGATGAAAATATGAAACACACACACACACATATATAATCCAAAGATGTCATGTCTGCACCAAGGATGAGGATATGAAATACATATCACGTTATTAATTAACCTCTTCCATACAAATAAGAGAAACATGTATAAAAACCTTGAACACCTATTTTCTCTAAATTACTTCCAAACCCTACGAAACTTTTTTTTATTTGGCTTAGATCATAACATATGGGGAAAAATATCCATAAGCATTAGGTAAGAATATGATCATTAAGCTTCCACCAATTACATCATAGTATGAATAGTCCTAATACGTTGGAAACTTAGTAGAGAGTGATATTTGAGAGGATGACCTTTCATTGCCTTGTTAATAAGTTGGAAAACTTATGTGAAGACACACATCACTACCCACTCTCCTCTCACTCTCATCCCAAGGATGGTTGGTGCAAATTCATTTCATAGTATAACAAATAGATCTCCATTTTTCACAACTTATATTGCAATCCTCCATATTACAATTTGATTTCAAAATCAAAGCGCATAAAGAATTATTCTATGTTTATGACCTAGAAATGTTGGCTCTTATTCATGCTTATTAAAATAAAGCATTGTGGTAAAATGTTATGCAAACACCCCACCAAAGCGTGAAATTTCTTGTCAAGAAGGATTTGAATGATATCAAGAATAAAGGATAAACAAGTTATGATAAAAAATTTGAAACAAAGTTAAAATAATACTCTTCATTTTTTGAACAAAATGGAACAATTTTAAAAAATTACAAAATTTACAAAAAAAAAGAAACACTTACAAAATCCCATAACGACATCCTCCCATACTTATTCATCCCATAGTCCATGAACAAATGTCTTTAAGCATCGTGATATGGAGAGAACTAGTTCAAAAAAAATGATGAAAAACTTTTATTTATTTTTTATTAGGTCGTTTTAAAGGACACAACTCTGCTTTAAAGGATACAACTCTCTTTTTATAAACGATACACCTCTTTTTAATAAAGACAATGACTTCCTTTATATGTCTTCACTTAAGGATGCGACTTTCATTAAGGAAGCAGTTTCAATTTGTTATCAACATTGACAAGACATATTGATGCAAGAGCATTTGGGTCCACGTGCAATCCCACATTGACCCAAAAAATAAACTTGTAGGTTATATTTTCACCTTTTTAGTTCTTTTTTAGTGTGTATGCTATTTCATGGCTTCATCAACTTGCTTTTCAAAGATTGCTACAAAAAGATTATGGAATTATACATGTGTTTTTAGATCCGAGGCTTGCTTTAAAATGTTTGTTTAGTTACTATAGACCTTCTTCGTGCAAAAGTAGTTTATCCTTTGAAGGACATATTGGTAGATGTAGAAGACTGTGTGAAAGGAAGCTAGGTGTGCGGAAATCGCTTCCTACACTAATCTAATGAGGAGAGATGAGTGCAAATTATTTTAACCTTTACAATTATAGAATGTTTAACACAACAATAGAGATATTACAACAATACACAACACAAGAATGTAAGATAGAAGAAGAGAGAGACAAGATATAATGTGGGGAAAACCCTTATTGGGTGAAAAACCCCACACTCCAAAACCTGCACAATGTATTATCAAAATTGTAATGGTTTACAATACACTTGCAATGCAAGCTCTCAGGAGTCTTTGACACTCGTATCTGGAGACAATCTGGCAGCATAACAGTACCTGTCAATCACATACTACATCTCCTCTTAAAGCACCTATTTATAAAGAAGTTACAAGGCAAAAATTAGTCTATCTTGAGATTGGGGTCCAACATGGCCTCATGGCCCAAAATCCACACCTAGGGACACTTGTCCAACACTGCAGGGTGTTCATGATACTTGTCATATCACCCCATCCCAAAGACGTCACCTATTCCCAAGTTGGGCTATAATAGATACTCTTATGACTCTTACGATTGTCATAGAATCTGTCATAACTGTCATATCTTACAGCTGTAAGAAAATGTGTCATACATAGGATAAAATTAGCATATTCTCTTACAACATGTCATAACCCTCCTTGTGGCACCTAAATATGCCTTCTTCCAAGATACCTTGTGACACATGTCTTCACATGTCATAGAACATTCCATTTTCAACTCTTACACGTCATAGATTATGTCATAGGAATCTGTCATAACCGTTTCGGTCAAGATTCACTTACACACTAGTCAAGATGCTGACACATGGTAGAAAACCTCTACCACACAAAGGGGATGCCTATCTCCACATGGAGTGAGTTGACTATCCTAGTCATCTTACAAGTGGAGTGACAACTCACTGTGCCACTTTACACTAAATGACAAAATAAGATGTGCAACAAAATTACAACATAGGCTAAATAAATAAATACATTACAAATAATAAATGCAAGGAATTACCAAGGTTGAGACACCTTCATTCCCAACATTCTCCCACTTGTCGAACACCTTGTAAGAGCCAATGGAAATAACAAGATTTAACTGCTATAGGCCGAGAGGCCCACAAACTCTGAACACCATCTGAACTTCTCTATGCCCACTAGTTTCGTCAATGCATCCGCAACATTCTTCAAAGTGTCTACCTTCTCCAAATTCACCTTGCCATCCTCTACCATGTCTCTCACGAAGTGAAACTGTACATCAATATGCTTTGTTCTGGCATGGAAAGTTGGATTCTTTGCTAGGAAAATCACACTTTGACTATCACAACAAATCGTAATCTGTCTTGCATCAACACCAATACCTGAACACAATCTCTTAAGCCAAATGGTTTCCTTACAAGCATGAGTTTCTGCCATATACTCAGCTTCTGTCATGGACAAAGCAACCACAGGTTGTCGCTTACTCATCCAACTAATTGCACCACCGAACATAGTGAACACATAAGCACTAGTGGATCTCCTACTGTCAATGTCACCTACCCAATCAAAATCCACAAATCTACAAATACAAAGAGAATGTGGAGGTCTTGTAACATTACCATGATAACATATGGAATACTCGGGAGTACCCCTCAAATACCTGAACACTCTCTTAACTGCATCCCAATGTACCCATCCAGGATTAGCCATAAATCAACTAAGGACTCCCATTGCTTGGGCAATGTTTGGTCTTGTGCAAACCATAGCAAACATTAAGCTGCCAACAAAACTAGCATAAAGGTACTTTGCTTATGTCCTTCACCTCACTAGGAGATTTTGGACAATCATTAACAGACAACTTTGTCCCTAAAGAAACATGAGCACACAATGGTCTACAATCTGCCATGCTGAACCTATCCAACACGGTCTTCACATACTTACTCTGACTTAACCACAATTTTATGTTAGCTTTGTCTCTTATGATTTCCATTCCCATAATGTACTTGGCTACCCCTAGATTTTTCATCTCAAATTGTGCTGACAACTGAGACTTTAAATCAGAAATCATATTCTTACCATTCCCAATTAACAACATATCATCAACATAATGAGAATGCAATCATTGTCAAATTTATAATACACACAATGATCTGATTTTAATCTCAGAAATCCAACCAACAACACAAAGGCATCAAACTTCAAGTACCACATCCTAGGAGATTGCTTCAAACCATATAGACTTTTTCAACTTGCAAACCAAATTTTCTTTACCTTTCTCTATGTAATGCTCTGGCTGTGACATGTAAATCTCTTCCTCCAAATCACCATGAAGGAATGTTGTCTTCACATCCATCTGCTTCACCTCTAAGTCATATGTTTCTACAAGAGATAACAAGAACTGAATAGATGTCAGCTTTGCAATGGGAGAGCAAATTTCACCATAATCAATTCCCTCCACTTGTGAATACCCCTTCGCAACCAGTCTGACCTTATACTTTTTAACACTGCCATCTGCACCAAATTTCTTCTTGAACACCCATTTGCATCCAACAAGTTTTCATCCTTCAGGCAAAGGCACCAAGTCCCATGTTTTATTCTTTTCCAAAGAAGCCATCTCATCTTCCATGGCCTTCATCTAGGAACCTGCATCTTTCATGCCCATAGCCTTTGTCACAGTTCTAGGCTCATCAGTGTTAGTAAGCAAGGCAAAAGCACAACTAGAATCAAGCAATGAATAACCAAACCTATCAGGTTGCTTCCTTGTTCGTGTAGACCTCCTTAATGGCTGAGGTTGAGGTTCTTCTTCTTCTTCTGAACTTTCAGGGCAGCTAGAGCTCTCTTCATCATCAGGTCTCACAGGGTTTGTTGGTTCAGTCTTCTTAGGGGTAGAAGGAAATTGAACCACATCCTCTTTCTTTTTTTTTTCTTCTAGTTGTAGAACAACAGGAGAAGGTGTTAGCTCTTTGAAAATAACACTTCTGCTATACAACACTTTTTTAGCCACAAGATCCCAAAGCTTGTATCCTTTCACACCGACACCATAGCCAATGAAGATACACTTAATGGCCTTGTTCTCCAATTTAGACTATTTCTCCCTAGGCACATGTGCATATGCCTCACAACCAAAAACACAAAGATGTCTAACTGAAGGCTTCTTACTAGACCACACCTCCATAGGTGTCTTACCAACAAGAGTTGATGTAGGAGACCCATTTACTAGGTAGAAAGCAGTGGCTACAACTTCAGCCCAAAACTTTTGTTCAAGGCTTGCTCCACTAAGCATACTCTTAGCCCTCTCCATCAGTGTCTTGTTCATCCTCTCTGCAACTCCATTTTGTTGTAGGGTGTATGGAGTTATCTTATGTCTTTCAATCCCTTGCTCTTTACATAACTTATCAAACTTTGCCAAACAAAACTCACCACCATTATCAATTCTAAAAAACTTAATCTTTTTACTAGTCTGATTCTCAACAAAAGCTTTAAACTCTTTGAACTGACTAAAGACTTCAGTCTTGCTTCTGACAAAATAAATCCATGTCCTTCTACTGTAATCATCTAAAAAGATACAAAATATACAGATTTGGAAATCGAAGGAACACTAACAGGACTGAACACATCAGAATGAATAAGGTCCAACACACCAGAAGACTTGTGAGAACTAGAGTAAAACTGAACACGGTTTTGCTTTCCATATATACAATGTTTGCAAAAGTTGAACTTGAGATTACAATCATTTAACCCCTCAATGAGGTTTTTATTGTTCAGGGTTCTAAGACCCTTCTCACCAATGTGGCCAAATCTCATATGCCATAACATTGTCTTTTCAACAGGAAGCTTAACTTCCAAAGCATGAGTACCCTTGGGTACACAAGATGCACTACCATCAGAATTTGTTACAACAAATTTTTTCACTGCTTGTTCAAATGGTGGGGATGAAGTGACTGCAACTCTTTTATTTGAGTCAGAAGAACTATTGCATTGTGAAGTGCATGCCTCCAACTAAAACAGAGTACCTCTCCGAGTACCCTTTGCAAGCACCATAGATCCTCTAGTCATCTTGCATCCATCCTTCGAAAAGACAACCTGCACACCTGCATCATTCAACATACTTATAGAAAGAAGGTTTCGTGCCAAGCCTAGGATGTACATAACCCTAGTGATCCCCTTCACTCGTCCATCAGGGAATCAGATTAAGACTCTTCCACAACCAACAATCTTCATATGAGAATCGTCACCCAGGTACACTCTTCCACCATTGAACTCTTCATACTTCATGAACCAACTTCAATGTGAGGTCATGTGGAAGGATGCACCATAATCTATCAACCACACATCATCAGATGCATGGGTGGCCAGGGATGTAATGAAGGCATCACCATCATTTTGTGACTTGTCAAAATCTGAATCTGGGGCATTCTTCTTCTTCTTTTTCTTTTCCTCTTTGCATTCCTTTTGGAAGTGCCTAGTTTTACCACAGTTCCAATAGAGAGCCTTGGACTTTCTAGGAGATTTGGATCTCCCACAGGATTTGGATCTCCCATGGGATTTGGATTTACCCTTCTCAGCTTTCTTGTCCTTCTTTTTCCCTTTCTCCTTGGGTCTTCCACGAACCGCAAGAGCCTCTTTAGCTGCCTTGAAAGAATTTCTCCTCATCTCTTCAGATAACAACGAAGATACCACTTCATCCATTTTGAAAGTGGATGTAGTGCTCCTAATAGCCATAACAAGATGATCCCATGAGTCCGGCAAAGAAAAAAGCAAGGTCATATAGCGATCCTCCTCCTCCATCTTCACACCAACGGGTGTTAATTATGCAACTAACATGTTGAAAGCATTCAGGTGATCTGTAACAGACCCTCCATCCTTAGAGAATACAACTTCTTTCTCCAAAAAAAAACTTGTTCACCAGTTATTTGGCCTGATAAACATCTCCCAGCTTCTTCCAAAGGTCTTTTGTGGTCTTCTCCTCATGGACATTTAACAAAACAAAATCAGCTAGACTGAGTCTTATGAGACCCTTAGCCTTCTGATCTTTGAGATCCCAATCAACTTGTGCCATTGCAGTTGGTTTTACACCGGATATGGTTTTCCATAGGTCTCGATCAACAAGCATGTCTTCCATCTTAAGTTTCCATAACTCAAAATTTGTGCCATTGAATTTCTTCACCTCTAATCTTTCGGATGTGCCTACCATCTCCTTCTTGCAACAAGATTATAGAATACTCTGCACAGAGCTCCCACTCAACCTAAGATCAACTCAAAAAACCCCTACCCAACAATTAGGACTAAAGGTGATCAAGCTCTGATACCAACTAAAAGGAAGCTAGGTGTGTGGAAATCGCTTCCTACACTAATCTAATGAGGAGAGATGAGTGCAAAATTTTTTAACCTTTACAATTACAGAATGTTTAACACAACAATGGAGATATTGCATCAATACACAACACAAGAATGTAAGATAGAAGAAGAGAGAGACAATATATAACGTGGGGAAAACCCTTATCGGGTGAAAAACCCCGCACTCCAAAACCTTCACAATGTATTATCAAAACTGTAATGGTTTACAATACACTTGCAATGAAAGCTCTCAGGAGTCTTTGACACTTGTATCTGGAGACAATCCAACAGCATAACAATATCTATCAATTAGATACTACATCTCCTCTCAAAGCACCTATTTATAAAGAAGTTACAAGGCAAAAATTAGCCTATCTTGAGATGGGCGTCCAACATGGCCTCATGGCCTAAAATCCACGCCTACGGACAATTGTCCAACACTGCAGGGTGTTCATGACACTTGTCATATCACACCATCCCAAAGAAGTCGCCTATTCCCAAGTTGGGCTATAACAGATACTCTTACGACTCTTACGACTGTCATAGAATCCGTCATAACTGTCATATCTTACAGCTGTAAGAGAATCTGTCATACACAGGCTAAAAATAACATATTCTCTTACAACATGCCACAACCCTCCTTGGGGCGCCTGAAGATGCCTTGTGACACATGTCTTCACCTGTCATAGAACATTCCATTTTTGACTCTTATGCGTCATAGATTCTGTCATAGGAATCTGTCATAACCGTTTTAGTCAAAATTCACTTACACACTAGTCAAGATGCTGACACATGGCAAAAAACCTCTGCCACACAAAGGGGACGCCTATCTCCACATGGAGTGAGTTGACCATCCTAGTCATCTTACAAATGGAGTGACAACTCACCGTGCCACTTCACACTAAATGACAAAATAGGATGTGCAACAAAATTATAGCATAGGCTAAATAAATAAATACATTACAAATAATAAATGCAAGGAATTACCAAGGTTGAGACACCTTAATTCCCAACACTGTGAAGAAGAAGAGATGGTGAGTATAGAGGAGAAGATGGAAATCTTTAATTTCCATAAAGTTGATCATATCAACTTGTGTGTAGATAAAATGGAGTGGGAAGAAGGATTTTGGTGGAGGAGGATGGATTGTAGTGGGTAAAATCCCATGAGAGGAGGAAGAAGGAAGAGATGCATTTGGTGGAGGTCAGACTATGGTAGATGGAGGTTCATAAGAGGAAAGAGGATTAAAGAACAAACTTGGTGGAGGAGGATGGAATTTGTCCCAACCAAATGCTGGAAGAGGTAAAGGAAGAAAGTTTTTGATGCACCTTTGATAGTGATGGAGTTTGCTATGTATTGTTCACAATTTGGAAGGGTAGTTCTACTACTCAAATCCATTTTGTGAGCCCATGCTCACAAAATTTTTCTTACTCGGTGTGTCTGATGCAGTAGCATCTAGGTCCATGTGCAATCTCACATCAACCCAAAAAAACTTATAGGTTATGTTTTTAGTTTTCCAGTTCATTTTTGGTGTGTATGCTATTTTGTGGCTTGATCAACTTTTCAAAGACTGCTACAGAAAGATTGCAAATTTATACATGTGTTTTTAGATGTGATGCTTACTTCAAAATGTCTATTTAGTTTCTATAGACCTTCTTTATGTAGCTTCAGTCTTAACCTTGCTGCTACAGGATGGTTTTGGATCTACTTTAGGAAGACTATTTATTTCTGCTACAGGAACTATGTAACAACTGCAGGGACATTTAAATTTCTACTACATGATCTACTTATTTATACTCCAAGAGGATTGTGTGTGTTGGTGATGACTTATGATCCTCAAAGTTACTATAGATTAGTTTTAATGGTGTTCCTAAGCTGCTTTAGGAGGAATATGCTATAGGACTATGTAGTTTTGCTTTAGGGACTATTTTTTTTTGCCTAGAACTTGTGTTTACTACCAATGGAGGATTTTCTGTATTATTTTTCAATGTTCAATACTTAGGGAAAGTTATGATTCTTGAGGCTACTAAGATCTATTTTAATGTGTTTCAAAATTGCTTTAGGACTGTGTGTTAATATACTGCTATAGGAGGACTATATAATTCAAAGTGCTTATCTCTTGGTATTGGTGGTGACAAGAATTTTTTAAAAGGGGTTGGATTTGATATTAAGCTAATTTAATAATCTTATTATTGCCTAAGTTAATAAAACAATCATATATTAAAATGATTGTTCCATTTCTGGGTATGACTATTCATTCTCCTTCAGAGATGAAAAGTCTCTTGGGAACACTATTATAAATGGTGTTATTTTCTTTTGGAGAGAAGCACTCTTGGGAAGATTTTAGAGAGCAGAGTTGAGAGAAGCTCCCATGGGTAGAAAGTGCCATTGAGAGATGTCCCTTCTGTGAGGTAGATTTAGAAGGAGGCAAAACTCTATTGAGCAGAGTTAATAATAAAAAAAGTAAAACCCTTACAGTTTGATGAGGGGATTGTAACGAAGAAAGAGTTATATGAAGCCATGTAGTGAGAGAAGAGTGATAGGGAATGTTGTTGTAACATACTGTATTTTGTACGCAAGCTATAATAAGCTGCAAGAAATCAATAAAGTATTATGTTTTTGGATTTATTGCTTTTGTCATAAAAATATGTGTATGCAAATTTAGTAGGCTGCAAGATTGGGGTGTCCTTTAATGGATTCCATGATCTTGATTGCATCACATTTTTAGGTTGCTACTTCTTATGATTAGAAAAGGCACATCCTTCAACTTTTTACAAAGGGCTTTGATTTATTAAAAGGATCATATGTTGGACATAGTATCAAATGGTATCAAGATATCAAGTGCACTAGACAAGTTCTATATTCTTAGATCATTTCATTATTATTTGCATATAAAGATTGTGTTGACATTAAAAACATACCAATAACTTTATTCATGATACCCAATCATGTATATGTAATGCAATAAGTATGAAAAAAATGAACCTTAACCCTATTACAAATAAGTACTAGAAAGTATTGCTATAAATTTGGTCTTTATTTCCTTCAAATACCTTCTATAAAAGCATATATATATATATAATTTTTTATATGAAGATGTCTAATACTACTTAATAGAGGACATGGCATTCATAGAGTTATATTGTGAAATTGAGTCATTTAAGGCTTTTATAATTACTATAAAATATTATATTTTAAAATTTGTCAACTTTATACTTAGAAAGAATAATGTTTTACTTAAATGAAGCCCTAATGGATGCTCTCACAAGTTGTTTTGAAATTGATCTTTTAATGATCACTAGATCATATCTCTTTTTATATATCCAAAAGTTGGTTTTGCATGATGGAAAAATCAATCATATAGAGATCAAAGAAATAAAAATGCTCCATGTACATTTAACATGGGACAATGGTCTATCTATAGTATGAACATATTCTTTGTGTTCATTGTGGCGAGACTTAGAAGGAATAGGCTACAAAATATATGTAGTCATGCGTGTGGTTTTAACTAAGACAAATTGGGCTACCTAGTGTGATTACAGGTCAACGTACACCATTAACTTAAAAAGAGAAAATGAAACAATGAATTAATTTTAAAATGATAGAAAAGGCACACCAGATGTATTGCACATATGGCCTTACACATGTGTTGATTGAGCATAAAGAGGTTTCCCATTAAGTTCTACACATCTTCTAGTATACCCTGTAAAAATAATTAGTCTAACCTAGCCTGCTGTGATACCATGTTAGAAATTAGGATCTTAGGATATTAATCATTATAAATAAAATGTAAAACTAATAAAATAAGAATTATAGAAGCATAGATATAACACATTACACAACATATACATGGGGAAAACCCTTATGGGTAAAAAACCCCATAAACATCATTTTATTATAAAAAAACTTACAAAAAATAGTCTATTAGAAAATAAATTGACCCTGGAGCACTCCTCTACTTCCACATGGCCAATAATACCTCCTGTGCATAGTGATAGAATTCAATTTAAATCTCCAAATTCACTTACCTCTCAATGAGAGAGAACCTCCTTATAGTAGAAGGGGATGCAAAATACTTGAAGGGGTATTAGTCACACCCATTCAAATCAACCATTTGTAAATAATTAATAATCTAATAGTTATTAGATTATTAATTATTAAATGGTATATGTTTTATAAAGCATAACATAATATTTTATAACCTTATATTAGAACAATATATAAATGTTATAAGGGTATGACCCCTAATAACATTATGTTCTAATAGTTCATATAAGAATGCTAGGATCACTAAAAATGCAATGACAAATAAATCCTTTCACTACAATTTACTAGAGCAAATAATAAAACAACAATTAACCTTAGGATTATGAGTTGGGACTAATATGAGAAAATAAAATCAATGTTGTCATTAATGCAAAAATAAAATAAATAATTTGAGGGTGCTTAGCTCTAGATTTGACAAAGATATCACTACAACATATATTAGAAATCAATTTGCCATGGTATAAAAAAATAAGAGCTTGTTAAAGGATTGTTGTTGATATGAAAATTTGACTATGAAACTCTCTGGTTTATTTTTCATGAGTGCATAAGTGATTTTCATGAGTGCAAATGTGAATGTGTGTGTGAAACTGAACCTAGAATCATGGATTTAAACTAGCTAAAATATGATAACTAAATATTGCTCGCCTTGATCTTCTGATGTCTAAATTATAGCAAGGAATTGGAGGTGTTTACAAACATCTTTGAAGAATTTATTAAATTGTGAGGGTCATGTTCTCCTCAGTCAGACCCCTTGGTGGACTTGTTCAATGATGATGAACCAAGGTCGAGGTCAACAAGCAAACACACAATATGCTACTAGAATGATAATGTGATGCTAATGTAACAATTTCTTATCCTTTGCAATGGAATTCTAGATGTGTTCAACAGATTCCTAGACAACTTTCCTAGATGAAAATGAATTAGGGCCAGTCTTTAAATATACCTACCTTAGTGTGTAATTTTAAATAATTTGTGCTTTAGTAATCTTTTAACAACTTATAAGGAAAATGCGACAATGTTTAATTTTAAGATTTAGGGTTCAAATCCACAACTACAGAAATGGCGTAGGTCACTTCCACACTTGCACAACGAACAATATATTTAGGGATCAAGATCAATTTTTAAGGATGTGCAATGATGAAATTAGAATAAGACAACATTATTTGCCAACTTCCACATACAATACACCAACTTATATACTAACCAACATATAAAAGACAAACATAGTAAAAAGAATTAGAAGTTCCCATATTAAGACACCTTAGTAACATGATGGATTGAAAGAGTTCTAATAATAAGAACACCTCCAAGTAAAAACAAAGAGACTTAGGGATTTTGGGAACTACCGCCAATGTTCCACCCACAAAACCATTATTATTATCATCCCTAGCTTGGAGACTGGAGTTAGATGTAAATATAAATAACTAATCCTTCCCTTCATTTTTTTTGTGAAAAAAAAAAGAAGATTGTTTGGATGGTTATGCATATGTTGGCAGTGGCATCTGCTACCATTCCAACTACCTTGCTACTCCAAAAGGTTTCTTCTCTACAGCTTCGCAGGTACATCTGAATTTTCTCTTCTATTATGATTTATAAGTGTAACTCGTTTACAATTTCTGTTTTTTCTTTCCTTATGGCATGCTTTCAGTGCTGTGTGGGATAAGCTTTGACTACCCTTAAGATTTGTAAATATGAGAAATTGTAGGAATGTACCCCATGATAGGTACACAATATACATTGGAAAACATGGATTGCATTCCTAAGAATGGTAAATACGGGTAATTGTTGGAAGGTACCCCATGATAGTTTAGCTGCACAATTTTATTTTTTGCCTCATCCTTTATATTTTGGAGAATTGAACCTTCGGTAGCCTTTTTGTGAGCCAGCATTCTCCACCAGTGGGACTTCGCTTTCTTCTGTTACACCCAAATTTTTTTTATATGTTTTTTGGAAGTACGGACGGAGATATCAAAGAGATATTGAACCTGGGTCATGATCTTATCACTACTCTTCATTATCATTAAAGCACAACCCTTCAAGTAACTTGTTCTCTTTTTGAAATAAGCGTTTGATTTGATTAGTCAGAGTTGGGCTACTAGTTTTCAAGGAAGAAAAGGTTATTCAGAGAGAAATATTAGGATAACAATTCAGCTCTGTGGAGTGTTCCATTTAAGTAAATCATTTGTTTGGGTTTGTGGAATACTGTAAATTTATGAAATTCCACTAGAGGATCATGGGGCAGGTGGGGAACTTATGTTGGAAAATGAACCACACCAAATCGAAGATGGATTGGTCACAAAGGGGGCCGGTAGCTCAGTTGTAGAGCACCGCAGTAGTAAATAGGAGTTCCTATTGTAATGTCCCTTACCTAATTTGCCCTAAAAAATTCAAATGCCACAAGTAAGGGTTAGGGTTTCAGAATTACCCTTTATAATATCTTCAAACTGCACAATTCTTCTGCTCTAATTCTGCAATCATAACATAGGAAAACACATATACAAAACATAGATATACAAATATACCTCTTAAAATATTAGGGTTAGATAAGATTTTCCTTACATTCGAATTCATAAACAATATCCATAAAGAAAGATCATCTATTTATTACTATGCAGTCAACTCAGTTTATTCACTCAACTCAGTCATAGAAGGGGATGGTGCTGAGAGGCATGGTAGGGCGTAGACTGTCAACAATGCCTCCATACAGTCCCCTCAGGGAGGCATGGCAGGGTGTTGCTCAGTTCTCCCTCCAAACAGTCCCTGGGGGGGCTTGGTAGGGTATAGGCTGTCAACAATGCCTCCATACAGTCCCCTCAGGGAGGCATGGCAGGGTGTTGATCAGTCCTTCCCCCAAACAGGCCCTCAGGGAGGCATGGCAGGGTTTCCTCCACACAGTCGCCTCACCATTCTTCCTAGACTGGTGAGTCTTATGATATATAAATATAAATGACAGTGATATACAATAAGTAAATCAGTCAGTAGTAAATGATCTGACCTGCTATGTTTATCTAATAATGTTTAACAACATATCCTTTGCTGTCTTAACAGTCTATATGACTGTAAATAGATAACTTTCTGCAGATCCAATGTCTGCTTTCCAATTCAATGATTATTTATGATTGATTGATTGTAGATTGATTGATGTCCTCTTGCTCTCCTATCCCCCATTCTTCATATGGATATGTTTTTTCCAAACAGCAATGACTCTTCAAGGAGTCGCATCACTTCCAAACTGATCGCTGTCTTTTTTCTTAACTAAGCTCTCTTGTATTTCTCATTTGAATAAGACAAAGATGATAGCTCCCTTTTGTATATTCACATCACTTCATATATTAATAAGAATACAATTGCACCACCTTAACCAAAATATAGTCACATCACCTTCATATGATCGCTCCACATTTCTATAAAATATACAATGGTTTTTTGCGCTTGACCAGGGTAAGTAGTCAGCTCACTTAAAGCACGAATGTTTAAATCTTTAATTTAAACTCTGCAAAATCTCATTAATCGAATGCTATGAAGTTGGCCTATAAGGGGGAAGGGACATGACACCTATGTTCGACGTCTAGCTGGTCCATGAAAAGTTTAACATGGTATTAGAGCCAGGCTAAGCTAGGATCCCCGAGCACCTGTAGTGTGGCTGAAGGGGGGTGTTGGAAAATTAACCACACCGAACCGAAGATGGACTGGTCTGTAATGTCCCCAAATCTGTCCTAATATATCAATTTCAATTACTCAACATTGTGTTTGGGAAGATTTATAACTTGATTGAGTTCCTGCAAGACATGGTTAGAGGATATTTACAAAGATAGTATTATATTATTCTTCTCACTAAAATAAATATGTGAACAAGGAAAATAAATTGAGTGATACAGCTACCTGTTTAAGACCTGCAATCAGATTAGTAACATTTACAATAAGAAACACATATCATGTCAAATATATATTGAAGTCTTTTAGGTTCTCAATTCATCTCTTCCCGGAGCAAAATGGTTTGATAGGGTGCCCAAGAAACCCTCTACCCTAGACCCAAGAGCGAGTGCTTCACCCCTCTTGGCCCCATGTGGCCTCTTGCCATCCATATGGGGTGGTGTGCCTAGTGAGGTGTCCTATCACCGTACCCCTACCAAAACCATCTTGTTTCCTCTTATGATTCAATGAATTCCCATGATGGAGGATTGGGGATGCAGCTACAGCAGGGTGTCCCGGAAATCAGTCCTTCTAAGCCCAAGGGCAGCCTCTCTTGCCCCCTTGGCCCACATGTGGCAGGCCTCAGCCATCCACCATGGGGTGGCGTACTTTAGAGGACGATCCCAATGCCGTTTCCCCTCAGCAGGTCCTCCATATCCTCATCTTGGTGGTTTATTAATATCAGTTAACATTATATTATTATTTCCATATAATAAATCAATAACACAAATTCTGTATCATATTTGGCAAGAATTTATAATTGTTATATTGAATTCTTTGCAACTATTATGTTCATACAATAAGCAACTTGTTCATCCTACAGAATTTATTATAAGTATTACATGAAGAACATACCACTGTTTTGTTGGTGGTAGTGCTTTTGCAGAGTTTGCTGTAGTCTGTATCTTTTTCTCCTTACTGGTATTACTGCTGTTGAGGAATGGATGATGTCTTCAAGTGATTAAAAAACCTCACTCTTATACCTTCTCAAATGATGTGTCTTTGGTGGATAATTGTGACTCTACATAGGATGACGTCCCTTCCAAAAGATCATACTCCTTCATGAAACTAATCGCTGCCTTAACAATATTTGTCCTGTAGCAGATCACTGCTTTTGTCTTTTTCTGTAATTTGTCTTCTAGTGGGTTTTGTCTTATCCACTAATCACCTTATAGGAAATGTTGATTGCTGTCTAAACAACATATTTGTCTTTTGCTAATTTTTGTCTTATCTTCTTTGTCTTTTATGGATTTTGTCTTCATTCACTAATACATTGTAATGAGTGCTAATTGCTGCTCTTAGACTTGAATTTGCATCGGGACATGACAGTCCTCCCCTCCTAAATTTGCTTGTCCTCAAGCAACTTTAAATTAGGGTGATCAAATATCTCGGGCCCTTCCCATGTTGCATCCTCAGTGGGTAGTCCTTTCCACTTGACGAGGTACTCTTCGATAGTCTTGTTTCTCAATCTTTTTTCTCGCACATTAAGTATAATTTCGGGTTCCAAGATCAGTTTGCCTTCATCGTCTAACGGTGGTAATTCGAGACATGGAGTGATGTGTTGCCCCAACACCCTTTTGAGGCGTGATACATGAAACACGTTGTGAATTCTGCTATTTGTGGGAAGTTCTAATTCATATGCCACCTCTCCTATCTTCCTCAATATTTTGTATGGCCCATAAAACTGGGGTTTAAGTTTCTCGGCTCCGTTTACTTTGATAGATGACTGCTTATATGGTTGTAGTCTCAAAAAGACCATGTCTCCTATTTCGAACGTACGTTCGGTTCTCTTCCTATCGGCATATATCTTTTGCTGATTTTGGGCTTGGTGTAGGTTATCCTTAAGTGAATTCATGATGTCCACATTCTGCTGTATGAAATCCTTGGCCCCGGGTACACGACTCTCTGTTCGAATCAAATCACCAAAGGATGTGGCCTCGTACCCGTATAATGCTCGAAAAGGGCTCATCCCTATAGACATATGGTGTGTGGTATTGTAACAATATTCTCCCAAGTGTAACCATTTAATCCATCCGCCTTGTTGCCCTGTGACATAATTTCTCAGATATCCTTCCAACCATTTGTTGATGATTTCTGTTTGTCCGTCTGTTTGCGGGTGATAACTGGTACTTGGGTTTAATTCTGTCCCTGCTAATCTGAACAACTCTTTCCAAAATATGCTAAGGAAACGGCTGTCTCGATCGCTTACAATATTTCGAGGGAGGCCATGTAATCTAAAAACTTCCTTAAAGAATATTTCGGCTACCTGAGGAGCTCTAAAGTCTGTGGATAGGGCCATAAAGTGTGCATATTTGGTGAGACGATCTGCCACCACATAAATGCAATCTTTGCCTTGTACTTTAGGCAGTCCTGTTATAAAATCCATAGAGATGCTCTCCCACTTTTGGTTTGGAATAGGTAGGGGTTGAAGTAGTCCTGTGGGGAATGTATGTTCTTCTTTATTTCTTTGGCATATCATACACTCATTAGTATGTTTCAATACATCTCCCTTGAGTCCCTTCCATGTGAACCTTTCCCTGATTTGTTTGTAAGTTTTGAAGAACCCCTGGTGTCTGGATAATGGATTATCATGATAAGTTTTCAAAATTTCCTTCTTTAATCGTGATTCCGGAGTGATGTAAATTCTATCCTTGTATAGAATTATGTCATCCATGATTCGATATTTCTCATCTTGTACTATCCCTTCTATTAGGTCGCTTGAAAATTTGTCTTTTGCATATTCAGTAATTAGAGTGGTTTTCCATTCTGTGGATATTGCAGTTATTGAACCAAGGTGGGGCCTTCGTGATAGGGCATCGGCTACTACATTATTTTTACCCTTCATATATTCAATGTCAAAATCGTATGCTTGTAGCTTACTCACCCATTTTTGTTGCCTGTCATTTAAATCTTTTTGGTTTAAGAAGAATCTTAGGCTGTTATGGTCTGTTTTTTCGATAAACCTCCCGCAGATTAGGTATTGTCTAAATTTTGCAAGAGCATGCATAATGGCTAGCATTTCTTTGTCATAAACTGAGTATGTTTTTTCTATATCTTTGAGTTTCCTGCTTTCAAAAGCTATGGGGTGTTTGCCTTGCATCAATACTGCCCCAATTCCTTCTCCTGAAGCATCACAATATAATTCAAAGGGTGAATTGAAATCAGGTATGGCCAACACGGGACAGGTACTCATTACTTCCTTTAATTTCTCAAATGCTGCTTGTGCCCTCTCATTCCAAGAGAATGCTCCCTTTTTTGTTAGATCAGTAAGTGGTGCAGTTAGTTTTGAAAATTCTTTTACAAATCTTCTATAATAGCTGCATAGTCCTAGGAACCCTCTAAGGTGAGTTAAGGTCTTGGGCTTTGGCCAGCTTCGGATTGCCTCAATTTTTTCCTCATCGACTCTTACCCCTTGAGCACTAATTTTATGTCCCAAGTATAAAATTTCCTCCATGCCAAACTCACATTTGGGCAACTTGGCAAATAAAGAATGCTGCTCGAGTATGCTTAGCACTTCATCTATATGTCTCAAATGTTCTTCCCAGGTTCGACTATATATTAGTATGTCATCGAAGAAAACCAATAAGAACTTCCTTAGTTGTTTTCTGAAAATATGGTTCATGCAGGATTGGAAAGTAGCAGGTGCATTAGTTAACCCGAAAGGTAGGACAAGAAATTCGAAATGCCCATAGTGGCATCTAAAAGCTGTTTTTGGTATATCCTCCTCCCTTAATCTAATCTGGTGGTAGCCTGATCTTAGGTCGATTTTTGAGAAATAGACTGCTCCGTGGAGTTCGTCAATAAGTTCATCAACTCTGGGAATAGGGTATCTATTCTTTATCGTTCTTTTGTTTAATGCCCTATAGTCAATACACATCCGTAGAGTACCATCTTTTTTCTTTGAGAGTACAACAGATGAGGCAAAGGGACTGGAACTGGGTTGAATGTGCCCCATCTCTAATAGTTCCTTGATGGTTTTCTCAATTTCTTCCTTATATTTATGGGGATGGCGGTAGGGAGTGGTAACGACTGGTTTTGTTCCTTCTAATTCAATAGAATGTTCAAAGCCCCTTTTTGGAGGAAGACCAGGTGGGATGTCACTAAAGACTTTTTTATGCCTCTTTAGGATTGGTTGTATGTCTATGTGGATTGTCTTTCCGTTGGGAGTGGTTTTATCCAGAATTAAACATTGAGCCACCCATTCAACTTGGTCATGTCTAAGGGTTTTTTCCATTTTCTTTGATGAGATTACCCTAGGGGATCCGTCGGATAGTCCATGTAAAGTAACCTTCTTCCCTTCATGTACAAAGCATATCTCTAACTTTGGGAGGTCAAAGATAAAACGACCCAAGGAATGCATCCATGGGGTGCCCAAAATTACGTCTGTATCCTCCATATCCACAATGTAGAATTTTTCTTTAACTGGGTGTCTTCCCAAGGTAATGTCAAGTTGGGAGATCTTCTTCCTGCTAGGGGTGGTGGATCCATCAGCCAAGGTTACATTGAATCCTTTAAAATCTTCCGTTTCTAGGCCTAATTTTTTTACTAAATTTTCATCAATAAAATTGTGAGTAGCTCCACTATCTACTAGGGCTGTTACCTTTTTTCCTTTAATTACTCCTTGAATCCTAAAAGGACGATGTTTGGATGCTTTTGAAATGCAAGCTAGGGTTCCACCCTCTTCATCATTTTCATCAACCTTTGCCTTTTTGCACGGGTTCACCTCTTCTCCTGTTTCTTGGAGTGTTGCCTCAAACCCACGAGCTTGGCTCTTTTTCCCACACATGTGTCCTGGTTCCCAACTTTCCTTACATTGGTAGCATAAGCCTTCTCTCCTAAGATCCCTTCGATCACAAACATGACCTGGGCCCCATGGGCCTTTGCACTTAAAGCACAAATTTTTCTCTTTGCCTTCTTTATGTTTACATATATGACCGGGTTCCCATTTTCCTTTGCAGTCATAACATAGTCCTTTCCTCCGAAGATTTTCTCGATCATTATGAGAGAGGAACGTTCTTTTGTGCTTGTCCTTCCCATAGAAGTGTTTGTCTTTTGATGTTGTTTTACTTGAGAAGGGTTTTCCCCTTGTTTGGGCGTTTTCAAGTCGAGTAGCCTTCAGGATTGCCTCTTGGAGTGTGGAGGGATCTAGGACGCTTACTAATGCCCGAGTAGTATCCGACAATCCTTCTATAAAAAGGTAGGTGAGTCTTTCCTCGGATATTCCCGGGACCATGATTGCTAGTCTTTGGAATTCGGTAATATATTCCTCAAGGGTCCCTTTTTGCCTTATTCTAGTTAGCTCCTTGAAGTATTTTTGGGGATGGGTTTGGTCAAATCTTTCAATGAGTCTTTTCTTGAAGACTTCATAAGACTTGATATTTTTGTGATCTTGGGTAATTTTGCCATGATGCCACCAGTCATGCGCACCTCCTTCTAGATGTAGTGTGGCAAATGTAATGGTATCTTTCTCGGTCATGGGGCAAAGAGTTAGGTATGTTTCTAGTTTTTGTATCCATGCTTGGGCTGTAATTTTTTCCGACCCATCAAAGTTAGGGATGGATAGTTTTCCTATTTTACTTCGTGTATCTTTATTTGGATGATTGTTTCTACCCCTATGATCATTCTTCATCGCTACCTCACAATATGCTATGAAAGGGATTTTTCTTCTAACTTCGGTTTCAAGCCTTGCATATTCTAAGGCAAGCTCGTGCACATTTTGATTGTTAATTCCTTCATTTTCTAAAGGACTTTCTTCGCCCAAGAAATGGGGTCCCTCGGTACTCGAGTTTGATCCAATTGTAGTGTTATGATTACTATTAGATTGGCTAGGGGAGGTTTCCCTTTCATGTCTTGTGCTGGGTCTAAGGTTGTTGTTTATGTTTTGAAGGGTTTGGAGCATAGCTTGGGTTGTTTGTTCATTTTTTTCCATGAATGCCCTCAATTCCTGCTCCATAGTCTTCTTTTTTTCTCTCTCTAGAGCCCTTAAAGTTCATTGGCTTGGTTGCATCAACTATTATCCCTCAGGCTGGCAGGATGATGCTCTGATACCACTTGTAATGTCCCCAAATTTGAAAAGCCCCAAATCTGTCCTAATATATGAATTTCAATTACTCAACCTTGTGTTTGGGAAGATTTATAACTTGATTGAGTTCCCGCAAGACATGGTTAGAGGATATTTACAAAGATAGTATTATATTATGCTTCTCACTAAAATAAATAAGTGAACAAGGAAAATAAATTGAGTGATACAGCTACCTGTTTAAGATCTGCAATCAGATTAGTAACATTTACAATAAGAAACACATATCATGTCAAATATATATTGAAGTCTTTTAGGTTCTCAATTCATCTCTTCCCGGAGCAAAATAGTTTGATAGGGTGCCCAAGAAACCCTCTACCCTAGACCCAAGAGCGAGTGCTTCACCCCTCTTGGCCCCATGTGGCCTCTTGCCATCCATATGGGGTGGTGTGCCTAGTGAGGCGTCCTATCACCGTACCCCTACCAAAACCATTTTGTTTCCTCTTAAGATTCAATGAATTCCCATGATGGAGGATTGGGGATGCAGCTACAGCAGGGTGTCCCGGAAATCAGTCCTTCTAAGCCCAAGGGCAGCCTCTCTTGCCCCCTTGGCCCACATGTGGCAGGCCTTAGCCATCCACCATGGGGTGGCGTACTTTAGAGGATGATCCCAACGCCGTTTCCCCTCAGCAGGTCCTCCATATCCTCATCTTGGTGGTTTATTAATATCAGTTAACATTATATTATTATTTCCATATAATAAATCATTAACACAAATTCTGTATCATATTTGGCAAGAATTTATAATTGTTATATTGAATTCTTTGCAACTATTATGTTCATACAATAAGCAACTTGTTCATCCTACAGAATTTATTATAAGTATTACATGAAGAACATACCACTGTTTTGCTGGTGGTAGTGCTTTTGCAGAGTTTGCTGTAGTCTGTATCTTTTTCTCCTTACTGGTATTACTGCTGTTGAGGAATGGATGATGTCTTCAAGTGATTAAAAAACCTCACTCTTATACCTTCTCAAATGATGTGTCTTTGGTGGATAACTGGACTCTACATAGGATGACGTCCCTTCCAAAAGATCATACTCCTTCATGAAACTAATCGCTGCCTTAACAATATTTGTCCTGTAGCAGATCACTGCTTTTGTCTTTTTCTGTAATTTGTCTTCTAGTGGGTTTTGTCTTATCCACTAATCACCTTATAGGAAATGTTGATTGCTGTCTAAACAACATATTTGTCTTTTGCTAATTTTTGTCTTATCTTCTTTGTCTTTTATGGATTTTGTCTTCATTCACTAATACATTGTAATGAGTGCTAATTGCTGCTCTTAGACTTGAATTTGCATCGGGACATGACATGGTCTCAAAGGGGGCCGGTAGCTCATGGTAGAGCACCCCAACATCAAATTGGAGGTCCTAGGTTCAACGCTCAGCTGGTCCATGAAAAGTTTAACAATTTATCTTCTATAGTGTCATGTGCAGATTGTTTATGAGTTAGAATGTTGGAAAATGAACCACACCTGAATCAAAGATGGACCGGTCAGCAAGAGGGCCGCTAGCTCAGTGGTAGAGCAACCTAACAGCAAATGGGAGGTCCTGGGTTCGACTCCTAGCTGGTCCATGAAAAGTTTAATATGGTATCAGAGCTAGGCCAAGCTAGCATCCTTGAGCACCTGCAGTGTGGCTCAAGGGGGGTGTTGGAAAATAAACCACACTGAACTGAAGATGGACTAGTGACAAAGGGGGCTGGTGGCTCAGTGGTAGAGCACCTCGGCAGCAAATGGGAGGTCCTAAGTTAGACTCCTTGCTGGTCCATGAAAATATTAACAAATTATTAAATTGAAACAGAGGAAACACAGTGGATCTTGTTTGCTTGATTATATTATATAGGCTGTCAAATTTCTGTCTCCAGTAAGAATTATGCAAACTTATTTAACAGGGCTATATATTTAGTTAATTATTTATCTTTTTTACATTAGGTTTGGTGTAAGTAGGTTGTTTTGGCTGCCAAGAATCAAAACCGAAATAAACTGTGTGTTCCTGGCATACGAATATGGAAAGAGCGATTTTTTATAAAATGTAGATTGATTTAAGATTTTTTTAGTTACTACTATTATCAACTTTGTTTGGTTAATACTGGGTGAATTTAATTGGCTGTAAATGTGGTTCATGCTTGAATGCAACCCATAATCATTACACCACAACCTATCCACATTTCTGGTAGAGTTATGGTTCACCTTATTGCAGTTAAAGACATTTGAACCTGGGTTGCACAATTCTGAGTGCAGCAGTTACCATTGCATCCCAACCCCTTGAACATAACAAATGGAATTTTTTTAATTATTATCATATTCACGTTTTTTTATGGGGTAAATTGTGAAGTTCACCAGTGGCAGGGACTATGCCATCAAGCCTAGATCACCATCTGGCACAATGATAGAGAAGCTCCATGCCGTATGATGAATTGTAATGTATACTCAGAAAGCTGCCATGGAAGATTTAGGCTCAGAAGCTAGGTCTGAGGAGTTTCTATCCAGCTAAATGTGCAAGGGACTTCCATCCAGCCTTGTCCAGGTGTAGTTCATGTTAACATGATCGCTTTAACATAGGGAGCATGCTCACAGGAGCTTGTACGGAGCTCATTATCATGGCAATCACTTTGCCTTTCCATCAGAGAATGCCTCAGCGTACACTATTATATATTTAATTAATATGCCTTATTGTTAGTCCCTTATTATTCTTCTCAGATTTGTGTTTGTCAATTGGGTATTTTTTCTTTAATTTTTTTTTTATGTATCTTATATTACTTCAACAGAAACAGAAAAGTCCACGGAGACGAGGAGAGCCATCATAGTTGGCAGTAGATAACAAATGGTAATAACTGAGTAGTTTTAATTACAGAATTTAAATGCAGCACTCCAGAATTTAACCTTGAAGTATGGAGTTGGTGTTGGAGCATGCTATTTATCTGCATGTTCTGAATTGTTTTTAAAATTTCAGAGTTTCTATACAGAAAAGAATTTTAAAATGACTTCATCATCCCAAAAGTAGAGACTGTTGAGTGGGGTTTGAAGTTTTGTCTGAACCAGCACTTCGTTGATTTTGTTTTTTCTCTCATCTTCAAGATCACCAAAAAGGCTATACTCTGATTGTACCTAGTGTCTTTAGGGATATGAAATGCACAATTAGAGTTATCGCTTAATGTGAGTAGCATAAAGTTAATATGGAGAATTACACAGGATAATGTATCTTTTCTGATTGCTTAGTGTTCTTGTTTGGTACCCCATAAGTCTTAATACTTTTTCTTTCTTTCTACCATGTGCAGCATACTTTATATCTCTAAGTTTCCCTCAAGGTTTTGTAGGTACTTGATAACATTTTTTGCCAAATGACAAATATCTTATGCTCTTACTCTCGCTCTTATAAGCAAACTTGTCAAACACACCTCGTCTTTAGAGCAACAATGAACCACAAGGACACCATTCTTGTTGTTTATCTTGCTCAAGAACTTACTTGGCTTGTACAACTAAATTACAATAAGTTACAAGCTTGTAAGAAACATCAGCACATAGGACAATGAATGATTTGAATCCCAAAAAGAGTGGAATATGATGCAAGAAAACCGTTTCGAAATTATTCCTAGGCATGATTCCATATAGACTCACCTATGTTGCTAGCTTACAAATGTATGGAAAGCTAAATCCACGTTGAATGATTTGACTTTGCTGACATTGTGAAATTCCATGCTCATTACATATCATGGCTGCTACCAAATGTTGTGTACCATTCCTCAACATTTTGATAGGGAGAGCTGCGAGTCACTGTTCAAACATCATTCTTTGATTATATTGTATCTAAAGTTTAAATGGTACAATGCACACACTGCACAAATAAGGCAGTGCATGTAGAGTAATCATTTTGTACTAAGATGATAATCGCTACAGGTTTGAAGACAATCTGTATGGAAAAATAGTAAGTGCTTTTTACACGAATTTATGTTGTGATGAATACATAAGATTAAGATATAATCATGGCTGGATTTTGACTAACAAATAGAATATTTGAATTCTTCCCCTCGTTTTTATGATATATGGATATTTGTTTTCAGGTTTTTTATTCTCTTTGTTGAGTTTGCAGGGTATCCTCAAGGGTTATTTGGATTTCAAGTTCATTCAGATCCATTGGCATGTCAACTGAAGCACCAAGTTCTTCATTGGCTAGTCATGCAAAATTTTGCAGTGAAGTGACTGGACAATCTACACATGTTAGTATCGATATGGATGGGAAGCATGAATTCAAAGAGGAGATATCTGCGATTCAAAGTACTGCTGAATGCCAAGTTAGCACCTATTAAAATCATTTATTTTCTTCTTATTTTTAGGATTCACTGTGGCATATTTGTCTTTGTGATAACTATAGACTGTTTTGTATGTTCCTAAATATGTATAAGTGCATCCATAGGACTTGAAGAAAACATTTCAACAAGTTCATCAGGCAGCAGATGAAGTTGGCTTTGAGAAGGATTTAGATTGCTTGAAGGATGATGATAGACTGATGAAATTGACCGTGGCAGAGCTTCGAGGTTTAATGAGGTAAAATACCAGGTCCAATACCTCTGATTCTTTGCAGGGTTGTTCCCTGGAATGCTCTTTTTTTTGCATCACACATTAAATTAATAACGATCTAGAGCATCAGATTGACTTGGTTTTGTATTCATGACTAACTACTCTGCTGCCAGTATGCCATTCGGGTAAACTTCTAACGATTTTGAGGCAAATGTTTTACATTTGCTGGAGTTACAGTTGATGTGGAAAGAACGTAATACATGTTTTTCAGTATGTTATGAGGGAAAAGTAAATCAATTACAATTTTTTTCTTCATATTTGCATATATCAAGCCATGTAACTGTCTCTGCTTTGATCTCCAGGAAATTGGGAATGTCACCAACCGGCCGTAAGCAGGATCTCATACTCTCATTGAAAAGTTTTTCACAAAATAAGAGTGCAGGTAGGTTTTAATAATATTTGAAAGGAGAATCTTTTCACTTTTTTGTTTACTTACACCATAGTAGCATTACTTGACCAAAGAATGTGAATAATCGCAAACCAGCAATTTTCCTGTGATATACAATATAGTGGTCAAACCTGTATTTTTCAAGAAATGTTCTGTGTAATTAAACAACTGTGTTTTAATCACATGCAAAAATAAAAAATTGCAATTTATTGAAAAAAATGTGGTGGTTTTTTCAGTTATAAAATGTTGCCAATTTTTTTTTGGGATTGGTGTTTGAAACTTCGATGGTCTTGAAAATTGAAATGTTTTAAGTCTTTTGACATGTTTAACACCATTTTAAAATTTAATCACAGTTCTTGTTACGCCCTTAATCTTATATTGGTATAGGGTTATGAGTAGTCGACTTGTGGCTACCTTAGCTCTTAATTAAGTTATATAATCATTAATATAGACTCTTATAGGTATTTAGGTCGGCCTAGGTGATATATTTTGGTATCTAAGTCGGCCTAGGTGATATCCAAGGCTTAAGTATGGTATATATAGGAGGTAGAGGTTAGTCATTATCATCAGATTATGACTTGTGTTCTTCATTGGAGACTTTTGGAGGTTGCCCCCTTGAAGTGGCATATTATTATAAAGTATTTGCAGCATATTTCCTATTATATTTTTCTATTGTGCAAATTGTTTCATTACAGACCCAGTTCTTATAATTTTGATATTAAATGAATGTTATATTAAGATGTTTATTTTGGTGTCTGCACGCTATAATTGACATGAAATAACAAAATCAAATATTTTCTGCTATATTTGTGAATATTACATTGTTTTTTGATTTTCTGTGTTTTTCCTGTTTTAAATCTATGTAATTGAAACACACTTACACTTTCGCCACATTGTGAAAAAGGATTTGGAATGCTACTGTGACTTTCAGTGACATTTGTTGCACGAATTGAATGTGCTTATTTATATTCTGCTGAATTTGCATGCAATATGATGTTATTTCTGAATGTTCTGAAGATTTTCTGTGAGGTCCAATCATAAACTATTGTGTTGCATTAAAACTGTTTCAACCATTTCAGATCAAAATTTTGAGACTAGCATTTCAAAGGATGCAGAAAGCTGCTTATCGAAAATTATACCAGATCAACTAAGAAATCAAGGGAAGAAAGGTCAGGTTAAAAGTCTGCTCATTTCTTCATTAAAGGATTCCCAGGTTTTAGCTCCATGCGTGGAAGGTAATGACGACAAATTACAGGTTACTGGTAAGAATTCAAGAAAGCATAAGAAGCAATTCAGTAGTAGCAAGAAATCTGTTGATATTATTGCTCAACCAAGTATTCCTAAGAAAAAAACAATGGCTATTCAAAGACCTTTGATGAAAAGTGCAAGCCAGGATTGTGAAGAATACACAATTGAGTCAATTGATAGATACAATGAAAAAGTTAACATGCCCTTGCAATCAGAAACTGACAAGGGATCAGCTCGAAAAAAAAGGAAAGTCATGAAGAGTGTAAACAATTCAGAGATCAAAGATGGTGTTGCTGCTGGAGAAGATAAGTTAAAGTTCAATTGTGAAGAACCATGGACAATGCTTGTTCACAAAAAGGTGCAAAATGGATGGATTGCTTATAACCCAAGTACCATGCGGCCCAGACCTCCATTGGAGAATACAAACATGGTACGGTTAATTTCTTGGAATGTGAATGGTTTGAGGGCTTTACTGAAAAGGAAGGAGGAAAATCATATTTTGCAGCTTGCAGAGAGAGAGAATTTTGATATCTTGTGTTTACAAGAGACCAAATTGCAGGTTAGTAACCCCTATTGACAGCAGTTAAAATTGATCACTTGTAATCTGAAGTAATTCTATACTTCTTATTCATCAATACTTATGGAGTTCTCAACTCTTTGGTTCTACTCTAAGATTTGATTTGATTTCTGTTTATTTCATATTTGGGACGTGTGCAGCAGCATCAGGTGAACATGTACCCTAAAATTTTCATCTTGCATACTGATGACATTGTTGAATTTTATCTTATGTCTAGGAAAAAGATGTACAGCAGATTAAACAAGGTCTTCTTGACGGATATGAAAATAGTTTTTGGACTTGCAGTGTTTCCAAGCTTGGCTATTCAGGCACTGCTGTGATTTCTAGGGTAAGATTTTTTTTGTTGCATGAAGGGGCATACTTCTGTCATAAATAATTTTGCTTTATGAATAAATTAAAAATAAAGTTCATTTTTACTTTTTTCCATCTGACCTGGCTTTCTTTGGTAATCCGTAATACCAATAACCTTATGGATTCTATGGTTCTAAAGTGGCTCTTTAAATTGCAAGCTTAGTCCTTAAGACACTTCCATATTTGGTTTGATTTTAGATTTCTGATATTAACCTGGTAACTTGTAACATAATTATTCTTCCTCAATGTATTGCAGCACACAAAGCTCACTTGAATATATATTCAAATTGTTGATTGAGAGTTATTTCTTCATAGACACTTATGACATACTTGTGTGCTAGTCTAAAGGTTTAGAGAAACATATTATGCTCACAGCCTTTGCTGCTTTAGTTTTGAAAGCTTTCTCCACATAGGTGGTGTTGATGTGTTTTTTATGACAGCACAACATTGGAATAAAACACTAAGTGCTCTATCCTCTCTTGAACAAAGTATCTCAAACGCTAGACTATGTGATTGAGTGAGACTACTCCAAGGTTCTTTGAATGTCAGGTCTTGACGTGCACATGGATAGACTCAGTGGAATGATGTGGTCTTGCTGGTAATCACAAAGGGACTTATGCTAAATTGCTCCTTCTTCATGGACATGGATGAAATTCATTACTCCTTGGATGTGTGAATTAATGATACTCCTTCAAAAAAACTTACAAGCAAAGGCAAAAGGTAAAGGGCAAGAGAAATCTAATCTAAGGACAATGAGATGATGAATAATACTTCGATAGACAAACTCCTTCAAACCAATCTTTGCTTAGCCATGAGAACAACAACTACACGAAACTAGTGCAATCTTCAAAGGAAATGAAGGATTTTCTTATTGCAAATATGCATTCAAATACCCATAGTTGGCACATCTTGAACGAATATCCACAATCGAATTGTTGCAAAATGGGGTTTAGGCTAACTTTGCATTGTAGCTTACCGTCGACAAACCACAAAAAGTATGAACCAATGAATTCATCAAATATCTTCACATTAATCCACCACATCAATGAACTTCAACTAAAACTTATCTAATTTGCTTTGAATCATCTTTGAGAAATCGGAAACCATGCTAACATCCCAAAATAACACAATATCACCAAGCTTCAATGATTATGTATTGATTTTAGTAGTATCTTTACAACAATTTAACAATAGTCTCTTCAACTCTTCAAAAACTTCTACTCTAAAGAGAAGACCCTAGAGAAATCCTAATCTATGTCCAACCTGTTGTGACCTATTCGCAACATCGCCCCGTCACAGATGGGGACCCCTCTTTTTTGGTCTGTCTGGCTATTGTCTTCACATGCTTCCGACCTTGCAATGCATTTTGCTTTCTTTTGAAGGTTCATGCAGAGATTTAAAACGACCACTTAAGACATTCGAAAGTAAGGCTAAAGCGCACAAAATGTAGAATATGAGTTTTAGACATGCATGCATGAGAGTCAAAATGATTGTTTGCGCAAGTTTTTTAAATTGAGTTTCTGAATTTGATGCTTAATGACTCCAACGTTCTGCCTAGGTGTATATTCGATGATGCTTAGAATTTTGAAGATATGCTCAAAGCATATAACACAAATTTTCACATTTTAACGTCATAAAAACAGGTCTAGAGGGCGCCTAAGCATCACATATCTCACTGCCCACAGGGGTTCATCCCATGCGCAAATCTGAAGTATTAAATTAAGTGTAACATGCTTAGAAGTGGCAGCTATATTCTCTCAAGTGCACATTTCTCCCTATCTTGCATATTGCATTACTTGGCCTAAATGTAGAAGTCCTTGATGAGCGACAAACAAGAATTGCTACTTGAGGATGAAGACCACCAGGTTGTATCTTTCCTTGCTCCTAGTGATAAAGATTACGAATTTGAAGATCATAAATTTCCAAGTTGCAAATTTGAAGAGTATGAATTCGATTATGGAAATTTTGGAAAAACAACCTGTATATGGATTAATCATGGTGCTAATTTTGTGCGTAAATTTTTCTAAATTCGATGATTGTGTTGTAAGAGAATTTTTCTCCGAATTCAAGGACAAATCTGCTAAAATCCGAACCATCACATGTGCCTTATTACTGCTTTTCATTCCTGAGAAATCATTCGAGGTCTTGTATATATCTGGGTCTTTTGAGTCGTGTCTGCTCTTTGTACATAGCTTGCTTAGAGTAGGTTTTCTTTTCTGTTGCTTTAGAATAGTTTTGTCTTAGTTTAGTTTGCTTTCCGTAGTTTAGTTTGTTGCTTTAGTTTAGGTTTCTTTCGTGGGTTTCCTGATTGGTGAAATGGGCGTTGTTATACTTCAAACACATATAGCCTGATTCTTATCAAGTGTTAGTTCATTTTGATAAATTCTCATGAAATTCTTTAGAATCCAAAGATGATTTTCTTTAACTTTATCAACTAGATAAGATTTGTACTTGACTCAGAAAGGAATCCTTTATTGTGTCTTGACACTGACATCTTGTGATTACTATGTTTAAAATGCCAAATCTTAATCTAATTATTAACTTCTTAGTTTTCCTTTGAGAAACTTGCATCAGATGGATGGATTCATTGTGGACTCCATTGTTAGTGTTTGAATAGCATGGTGTCTATTCTTGGAAGATAAATTGACAGTTTAGAATGACTTGAAGTGTTTTAGGATCTTATATCTTTACACGCTTTTTAATCTAGAGGTATCTAAATGAATCTTTGTGATCTCGCATTAAGTGAAAAATCTAAAGGTCCACCTTTGCCGCCATCGTAAGTCCACACCCAGCTAGCTGAGTTATCACGTAGCGGTATTGCATTGTACTCTACCAAGTAAAAGCCTGTTGAAAATCAAAAGAAAGGAGAAAAAGAAAAAGAAAAGAAAAGAAAATCACATTCACACACTATAACTCAGTTAGATGGACGATCGAGTAATCTTTACCGTGGCTATGGACGCCTGACTGACAGTGGGGCTTTGCTCGAGTGGAATTACGAGACAAACCCGTCGAGGCTATAGATGCTCGTTGGCAGCGGGACCATGTCTAGGTAGTTCATGAGGTGTGTACTAATCACGTAGCTTAATGCAGAGGAATTGAGGTGATCTTAGTTGCTGATGGATGGGAATAAACTCAATTGCACACACTTAGATCTTTGGAATATGAATGGTTGTGCTAAGCTTTTGATTTCGACTCTTTGATCAAGTATGCATGTTTATTTGGCCTAATGTGTGGGTGTACACTGTAATTTTGAAGTCGTGATTCTTGTTTATCTTTGGAACACTTGAGATTTTATATTAATTAATGTTCTAGAAATGTTCAACTATTGAGTGTCTCGATCCAATCTAGGTTTCTTCTTCCCTTTTGAGTGCGTTTCCTAATGGGTTGATGACTTTAAAGGTATTGTTTGACGTTTTTGGGTTTGGATTGGGTCTTTATTTTTGAAATGTTCAAGAACATTTATTCGAATTGGCGCTAGATGTTGTGACCTATTCGCAACATCGCCCCATCACAGATGGGGACCCCTCTTTTCTGGTCTGTATGGCTATTCTCTTCACATGCTTCCGACCTCGCAATGCATTTTGCTTTCTTTTGAAGGTTCATGTAGAGATTTAAAACAGCCACTTAAGACATTCGAAAGTAAGGCTAAAGTGCGCAAAATGTAGAATATGAGTTTTAGACATGCATGCATGAGAGTCAAAATGATTGTTTGCGCAAGTTTTCATAATCGAGTTTCTGAATTTGATGCTTAATGACTCCAACATTCTGCCTAGGTGTATATTCGATGATGCTTTGCAAATCTAGCATTATGCTTAGAATTTTGAAGATACGCTCAAAGCATATAATACAAATTTTCACATTTTAACGTCATAAAAACAGGTCTAGAGGGTGCCTAAGCATCACATATCTCACTGCCCACAGGAGTTCATCCCATGTGCAAATCTGAAGTATTAAATTAAGTGTAACATGCTTAAAAGTGGCAGCTATATTCTCTCAAGCGCACATTTCTCCCTATCTTGCATATTGCATTACTTGGCCTAAATGTAGAAGTCCTGAAGGTTCGCTTGAACCTCAACCTTAGTGCATATTTCATGGAGCACTTACGATGAAGGTCCGTTTTAAGCTATTTGCGTTCATTTTTCTCTGCGTGGGTCCCAGCAGCAAGGCGCACCTTGGGGAAGTGCTTGCATTCGCAAGACTTAAACATTATGCATGTTTCAATGAAAGGTCCGCTCAAAATTTCCAAGGCATCCAAATCCCCGCCCAAGCGGACTTTTTAAGAGACTTTGCAAACTTAATATCATGCAAAAGATACCAAAGGCTCCGCTCTAATAAGCCGACCTTGCATTTGGAAAAAAATTAATGCTCCAAACAAGGCGCACATCTACGATCATCTTGCATAAATGAATTTCAAACACTATGCATAGTGCACCAAAATGTCTGCTTAGTATCTTTTGGAGTTGCGAATATCATGCAATGAATATAAGAAGAAACGCTTAGGCGGGCATTTAAAATCGCTCTGTATTCTCTAAGAATAGTCTCAAGCATTAAAGCGATGAGCATCCATCCAAGCGCACATTATTGGTCACCTTGCAATTTGCGCTCTGTAAGAATTTGTGAATCATTTCAGTAAAATTGTGACTCCCGTCTTGTGAAGCAACCGCCTTGAAAGCTTGATGAGTAATTCGTGAAAGAGCCTAGGAAATTTGGAATTAATTCATCAAAAGTGCGACTTAACAATTGTGAAAGCATTCATGAGGTGTGCGCCAAGAACTATCCAAGATCCCTCTAAAATATGCGACAGGATTTGTCCTTGTTCAAAATGCGAGAATCTAAAAGTAAACAAGAAGTGTGCTCAAGAAATTGTCCAAGTCACTCTAAAATTTCTGCCAAGAATTTCCAGAACTCATAAGATTTGTGAAAAACGTTGTGAATCCATATATGAGGTCGGTCAATATTTTGCATTAGAAACATTGTTTCTAAGCCCTCCCAAAATTGTGATTAAGAAATTGTGAAAGGCATAAAGGAATCACCGCTGTGCATTGTGCAAGCCCACTACGAAGTTATGCTCAAGAAATTCTTGAATGACCAAAATATGCGCCCAGGAATTTGTGATGAAAATTTTATGAAGACCTTGAGGAAATTTCCGCCCAAAATCATGAATGTGTTTATAAAACATGCCTTAAGAAATTATGGATTGATAAGAGGCGTTTCATTTCTCACCCAAATGGGCTTATGAAAAATCATTAATAAACATTGTTGAACTCCTTATGGAGTGGGCATATATGGAAATTTTGAATAAAGAAATTTTCTAAATTCCTAGTGAGATCGGCCCCACCATGAGAAGGTGGCCTTGAACATATTGTCAAATTACAATTTATTCAAGACAAAGTAAATCGATTTAAGAAGGTAAGGTGACTTTACTAGAGGAAGGTGAATTTTATTAGCAAGAGGCGAAATTTTCCTAAAGAAAGGGCGTGTTCTGTGAAGAAGTATGGTTTTTAAATGGTATTTCATTCACTTCTTCTATAATAAAATAAATTCTTGAATAAGATTTCATATGGTAATAGTCATGTTTTATCATTTCATTGCATTTGAAGGTTTTGTTCACAATGACTATTTGAAGTTTCCTTTGATTATGCAGGAATTCAGGAACTGAAGGCAAGGAGTACTTTCAAGGATGATCAAAGTCATTCAAGATGAATGCAAGGAGTTCTGAATCTGGAGAAGGAACTTGCTTCCAACGATATGGAGACTTCGCGAAATTTCTAATGAAGACTTCCGCATCAGGAATTCCAGTTTAGGATAGGGAATATGCTTCAAGTTCCAGTTCAAGGAAACAAGATAAAGGAAAATTTCACATCAAGGACAACACGAGGAAGTATCAAAATTCCTAAGTTTCAAGTTCGAAGCAGCCAAGTTCCAGAGGTGAAAATTCGAAGATTACAAACTGCCTTGTTGTCTCAATCTTGGCCATTGATTCTCGAGTCAATCCTAGCCATTCATGTAATTTTGGAGCCTATAAAAGGGCTCACTTCTCTCATTTGTAAAGGAGATTATTAGAAGGAGAGTAGGAATCAAGAGTAGGAGTAGATGATGTTAGAGTAGAAGTAGATTAGAGGAGACTCTTCAAAGTCATTGAAGAGACATAAAATTGTTGTAAAAATGCATTTCTAAAATCAATACAAGCTCATTGTTGGCTCACATGGTGATTTTGTGTGATTGCAGGGTGTGAGCATGGTTTCTAATTCTTGAATATGATGGAGAGATGTTTCCAAGTAGAGTGGAATTAGATTAGAAGTGCATTGATGTAATGAATATATGTAAAGATATCTGATGAATTCTTCTTGGTTCATACTTTTTGTGGATTGACGATGGTGATTTGCAGTGCAAAGTTAGCTTGAAGCACATTTGTTTTAGTTAAGTTGTGGATGCTCATTCAAGTGCGCCATCGGTGGGTGTTTGGATGGAGGTTTATGACATGAAAATCATATGATTACCTTTGGAGATTGCACCTACTTCGTGTAGTTGTTGGTTCTCATGGTGAAGCGAAGTTTGGTTTTATGAGGAATTTGTCTATCTTGGCATATTTCATTAAATCATTGTCCTTAGAATATTTTTCTAAACCCTTTCTCTTTTGCATTTTCTTTTTGTAGTTGGTTTTAAAAGTTCCATTTCACAAGGAGAATAACATATTTGATTGGAATAAGGAGTAAATTCAGCGTAAGTCCCTTTGTGAGTTTCAGCAAATCACATCAACTACTGAGTCTATCCATTGCAAGTCAATACCTGACATCTGGGACCTTGGAGTTGTCTCATTGGATCACATTGTTTAGCCTTTGAGAGACTTTGTTCAAGAGAGGATAGAATACCTCGGTATTTTATTCTGAGTTTGCATGTGCATAAAAACACATCAACACAACCTTTTTTACAAATGAAGAGAATGAGCCTTTATATAGAGCTCAAAATTACAACCAAGTGCCCAGATTGATTCTAGAATCAATGGCCAAGATTGAAACAACACTTCGACCAATGAGATGTTTACAACATGATTTTCTAGAAGGTTCCATCCTCATCTCTATCTTGGTAGCCAAGTAGCCAGGTTCAATGTATCTAGACATGTCGATGTGGCGTAATGTGATTGGATGACGACGACTGGATGCCACCTCAGCATGATTATCCTTTGAATGTTCGTTGAACTTGGAATTCTATCTTGGTATTATACTTCCTTTGGATTTGTTGGTGCAATTCTTGATTTCATGATGTTGAGCTTGATTCTCTTGATGAATGATGCACTGGGTTCTCGTTCCTGGATTTCCTAGGATTGTTCTTCTTTTTCCTGAACTGAAGTCCTTGATGTGGAAGTGTTCTCTATCTTGTTGTCCTTGGTCTTCATCGGAACTTTATGAAGTCTCCTTGTCATTGAAAGTAATTTCCTTCTTGAGTGGCTTTGATCATCCTTGCACGTGATTCTTATCTTCAGTTCTTGCAAGAACAAAGGAAACTTTGAATAGTTATGATGAACAAAGTCCTTACATGCAATGCAATGATAAAAACATGAATATATTTGCATGGAATTTCCTTATTTTTTGGAAGAAATGAATAATAATAATACTTCAAAAAAAACATATTTCTTCACAAATAATTTGCTTCTTATCAAAAGTTCACCTTCCCTTGTAAAGAAATTCGCTCTTCTTAAAGAATTCACCTCTCCTTATTAAGAATTCGCCTTTGTGTTGGGAAAATTGTGACTTGGAAACTTACTTTAATACATGTCTTGGTGGATTCCTTCCTAGCAAGTCGACCTTCCAAGGAGAAATAACGATGTTCATTATGACATGTATTAGCCGACTTCATTATGGATTGAACAACTTATAACTCAGGCCGACTTCTTCACTTGATATTTCACATTTTTCTTAGGCGCATTTTTGAAGATATCTTTTAGTGTTCCTTGGGTGCAATTCTTAGGTGACCTTGCAATGTTGAAGGGCGCATTTGGCATATGTTCTTGCAAAATCCTAGGGCGCACTTTGGATGATGTCTTTCACTAACTTTTTGGCGCAAGTTCATAGTACTCCTTCAATTGTTTCTTGTCACAGATTGCAAAGTGTTGTTCACAAATGTTTGAGCGCATTTCCTCAATGTTCATTCAATGTTTCTTGAGCGCATTTGCCATTGACTCCTTCAGTGATCCTTTGGAGCGCAATTGTCATGTGTTCTTGCAATTCTTGGCGCATTCCCCTTGAACTCATTCAATGATGGGCGCAATTTCCCTGTTTCCATTCAATGTTGAGCGCATTTCCCTTAGACTCGCCCAGGAACCCTTGGGTGCATTTCTCATAGTGTTATTCAATTTTCCTTGGGCGCATTTCTCATAGTGTTGTTCAATTTTCCTTGGGTGCACTTTCTCTATGACCATTCACAGTCTTTTTGGGTGGGATTTCCATAGGGGCATTCATAATGATAGGTGCATATCTAAGGTAGTCTTTCAGTGTTGAGCGGAATTTCCTTGTTGCCATTCACAACTCCTAGAGCTCATTTCCTTGAGGATCATTCAATGTGGAGTGCAAATTCCTTTGATTCTTTCACAATTTCATTGAACAACTAAAGTCCTTCACAAGTCCTTTCGGGAATTGCAAGAAGTCATTCAGGAATAGACGCAAATTGAAGGTTTCATTCACAAAGTGGGACGCATTTCTCATAGACCCTTTCACAAATTCTTGGCGCGAATTCCTTGTTTCCTTTCAATAACTTCTTGGAGCGCAACTTCTTTGTGGTCTTTCAATATTGGGTGCATATTCCTTAGTGCCTTTCAATGTTGAGCGCAATTTTGGAAAGGTCGTCCAATGATGAGCGCAATTTTGGTGAGGTCGTTCAATGAATCATTCCCTTAGAAATTTCACAATTTTTTCACTAGATTTTAGAGGTCCTTGCCTGACATATATTTCAAAATATATTTAAGTATATATTTTAAATATTTTGAAATATAATGTCAGGGTGTTTGAGATAGGTCTCGGATCCATGGGATTTAACATGCAGATTCTAGATTTTTGAGGATCCCCCAGATTTCGACTTAGTCAGTTTTTAAGGGTTTCAGGACATCAGACTTAGTCAATTTCAGGATTTCAGGGACATGCGTCAAGGTGAAGGCATATGGACTCCTTAGTGAAATATCCATCCCTTAGGCAATTTCTTCAATCACTTCATGGATTTGAGCAAGAACTTTGTGAAGCTTGGGCAAATCTATACTACCAAATCAACAAACTTGGAGAAAAACCAAAATCCTAAAGCAACTAAGACAAAAAGCGAGAAAAAGAGGGGGTCCCCATTTGCAATGGGGCGATGTGTGAAAACGTCACAACAGGTGGAGCTTAATGGTTTTTCATGGACATGCTGATTTATTTAATCTGCTTGAACTGCATTCTTTAAACTTCCAACTTTTCCCTATTAATGATTCCCTTTTTTTATAGTTTGGAAAAATGTACTCAAATCTAATTATCATCTAAAGAAAGAAATTTAGCGAACAGAAAATATGTGATGTAGCTTGAGTAGATGAATTAATGCTTGGAGTTCTTTGTATTCTATGCATGCAGGTCAAACCAGTTTCTGTGAGGTTTGGACTTGGACTTCCAGACCATGATGGTGAAGGTCGCCTGATTACCATAGAACTTGATAAATTCTACTTGGTTGCAGGATATGTTCCCAACTCTGGTCAAAAACTAGAAAGACTGGTCAGTTAGTTACAATATTTACTTAACCTGTAATTTTCTTCTAGTTAGAAGGAAAATCTTTATACATGACTCTGGTGTTTTTAGACATGGTGCTTGTTACTTATAAATTTGAAGTCTGGAGTTCCCATTCTGTAATATAGAATTTATTGTATTGTATTGTAATAGAGTTGTTTGTGCTTGTCAGCAGACTTACAGGGTTCAGGAATGGGATCCAGCTCTCAGCAGCTACATCAAAGTAAGTGTGTATGAAATATCCCTAACAATATTAGTGTCTTTCAGCTGATTCACCTCCCACAAAAACTCTCTCTTATCCACTGTCAAAACATTAATATAGAATGTAAACAGGAATAATTGATATTGCAAATTGCTGGTGTTATTGATATCAGCAGTATAATAACATACAGGAAGGATAATATTTGCAACGACAGGCGATACACCCAGCTTGATTGGAACAATTCAAACACAATTTATAGCAATGTAATATATATTGTCACTGACTGGATAAATTCAGTCTATAGAACCTCCACACGCCTGAACTAATGGCCTGCGGCCTCAAAGTAATCCACTGTTTACATAAATGTACTCATAGAGATCTACGATCCAGATGTGGATAGTGATGCCAAGGATCTGCAATCAAGATGTGGTTAGTGATGCCCTGATGAAACTGGATCTCCATGGCAGTTGTGACTTGTTTCTTCCTTCAAGTGAACACCTGACGCTTAGTCACCAGTGACCCTATGTCGTAGATACCTCAACGCTATCTCTATTAGTGTTTCGCTGTAACTGTACAGGGTCGCGGGGGGTCTGAATGTAATCTCCGAACTGTAACTCCCAGTGTGTCTACATCCTACGATCTGGCCAGTGATATTTGGAAATGGGCAATGAACTCCCACGATCTATGCAAGGTGATAATCACAGTGACCTAGCACACATGAATGATATCCGCAGCCTGGATTGTGCCCAAATCTGTAATTCGTTAACCTTCCTTGATGCAGCGACTCACTGGTTAAGTGTTAATCTTGGCGGACCTGGTAGTGCCTACTTGGGTGTTTCGTCCTAGGAGGCTCACAATTTCTCAAATCAGCAAACGCAAGTTCAAATTCGATGATAATGGAATGAAGAAATGAGCATGTTAATGTACCTCTCCTAGATAGGACACAAGGGCCCAAAGTGAGCCCCTATTCAAATTTGAAAATTAGATACTTTATTAATATATTATTATATGATTAATATAGTATATTATATTATATGTTACTGTTTAAAAACACTATTTTAAAATGATAAATAAAGTGAATTTATTGGCAAAAAGGTGGGGACATGCCAATCCTCCCTTCCCCAATTTGCTTGCCCTCAAGCAACTTCAAGTTCGGATGATCAAAGATTTCCACTCCTTCCCATGTGGCATCCTCCGTAGGCAAATTCTTCCACTTAGCCAAATATTCCAGAATGACTTTATTCCTTAGCATCTTTTTTCTCATGTCAATGATTGCTTTGGGCTCCAAAACCAATTTCCCTTCGTCATCAAGTGGTGGTATCTCCGATGTAGGAGTGACATGTTGCCCAAGTACCTTTATAAGATGAGATACATGAAAAACATTGTGAATTCTGCTGTTCTTAAGTAGTTCCAGCTCATATGCAACCTCACCTATCTTCCAAATGATCTTATAAGGTCCATAAAAATCGGGGTTTGAGCTTCTCTACGCCACTTTCTTTGAGGGAAGATTGCCTATAGGGCTGCAACCTCAAAAATACTAAGTCTCCTACCTCAAAATGTCTCTCCAAACGGTGTCAATCAACATACATCTTTTGTTGATTTTGGGCCTGCTACAAATTTTCCTTAAGTGCATTCAAAATATCCATGCTCTGCTGAACCAAATCTCTAGCTCCAGGGACTTTGTTGTCTAAAAGAATCAAATCCACAAATGATAAGGCATCATATCCATATAGTGCTTTGAAAGGAACCATACTTATAGACATGTGATGAGTGGAATTGTAGCAATATTCCCCAAGATGTAGCAACTTGATCCATGTTGTTTGTTGTCCTGTAACATAATTCTTCAAATACCCTTCTATCCACTTATTCACAATCTCAGTTTGTCCACCTGTTTGAGGGTGATAACTAACACTTGGGCTCAACTCTGTGCCTGTCAACCGAAAAAGTTCTTGCCAAAACAAACTAATGAATTTACCGTCCCTGTCACCCACAATGTTTCTAGGCAGCCCATGTAATCTAACACCTCTCTTAAAAACAAATCAGCCACCTATGGAGCTCTATATTCAGAAGATATAGCATAAAAATGAGCATACTTAGTGAGTCTATCCACCACCACAAATATACAATCCTTACCTTGTACTCGTGGAAGGCCGGTGATGAAATTCATAGAAATGCTCTCCCATTTCTGATTTGGAATGGGTAGGCGCTGCAACAATCCAGCTGGAAAAGTTTGCTCTACCTTGTTTTGTTGACAAGTCAAACACTCTTTAACATACTTCAAAACACTCCCCTTGAGGCCCTTCCAAGAAAACCGCTCTCACCTGTCTATATGTCTTGTAGTACTCATGATGACCAACCAATGGAGTGTCAGGACATGCTCTCAAAATCTTCTCTTTCATCTTCGATCCTGGGACAAGGTACATGTTAAGACCAAAAACCGCAGGTCCACAGTCCTAGAGTATGTTCTTACCTTCTAGGCTAGGGGATGTCGTTAAGAAGGTAAAATAGGGGCTCATCAACAGATTGAGGATGGTTAAAGTCCAACAAATGAGAGTGGATACGCTCTCCTACATTTCGGGCTCAGCTAGACCAAGGAGGGATATTCCTTGAGTGTCATGACCTCGACCTGATAGAGGCTTTACTATCTTGTACAACGATCAATTTTGTGTATGGTACAATTTCCTTGTGATAGAACAACAATCAAGAGTTTATATGATATGTTTTGAAGGGAGTTTATGAAGGTAGCAAGAGGAAGATGAATGGTTTAATGAATAAGACAAAACCATAATGGAGCGATTAACATATGAATAAGACAAAACATCTTAGTATGTAAAGTGGTGCGATTTACATGTCAAGAGATATGAGTCAAAACAAAAGGAGCAATTGACATTAAGAGACCAATGATCATCAAAAATGAGATTCGATTAGTATATGTGATGTGGTGCGATCTTTCAAGGAAAGGCAGCGATCAAGTCTAAAAGAAGCACTTGTTATTTAAGTGATTTAATTTTATGAAGTAGTGCGATCTGAAAAGAGGTATTATTCCATTGTGAAAGGGCGCGTCTTTATGTGAATCACCTCCTTTGAGAAGCTATATAAGGAAGATAGAGATGTGACTCCAAGGGAAGTAGTTTAAGTGAAATATATCGAATGTGAAGAGCAGATTGAAAAGAGAAAAGACAGAGAATAAGATCTATAGTCTCACTGTTAATAAATTGGATAACAGTTAACAAACTGGTCAACATTTTGGTATGAAGTATAATGCATGGTGTTCTAATTGATTGATTTGATATTTATCTTCCATTTGATAGAAAGTAGTATGTTACATAGATAACACATTGGTACTGTTATATATATTTCTATATATTGTTATTCTTGCTATAATTTTGTCTATGCACAATAGAATCAATATAACAATTCCCTTAAAGTTCTCATCCAATTGGCCATTCCATTTTGGAGGGGAGATAGTGCATATCGGGAATGCAAGTAGCTAGGAAGCCATTTCAATAGAGACATCCCAAGTGAGGCTGGGAGGCCCAATGACGGTTGTCATTCTATGCTCCTGGACTGGATGGAATGGCTTGAGGCGCCTTGTATGATCTCCCAAGTGGTGCTCCACAATGACGATGGTCTGTTTGGATAGAACCTTAAAGGGAATCCTATATGTACATTCTGAATATTATAATAGTGATTAGAATTCTATCTGTAACATCGTTGGATTATATGTTTATTTATCTATTGATAACTAACATGGTTGCAGGCTCTAAATTAAGATATTAAGTTGAAAATTTACATTCCCCGACATCATCCATACATCAATTAGGAATCCTAGGGCAATTTGAGTTAAGTACCAGTAGGGGACATTACATTGAGGCATGAAATGGATCACAAATAAATGCACACAAGTATACCCAAATACACTTGACCCCCATAGTTGTCACTAGGTCGAGACAATTGGTTGCACAAGCCTCTAATAAACTGATTATACATCTTGCACATGCACCCATAGTTAGCACCATTTATATCCCCATAAGATACATTCATTACACAGCGACAAGATGTAGACATGTGTGACATGATTCACAAAAGATTGAAATAATTTTGGATTACTTCAGATTTGTCTCTAGTTATTACACGGAATCATGAGCAGCATGCAGAAAACTAACCTAACCCTATTCCTACTCCTACAACTAATAGGACAAGGGTTTGATTGAAAGAGTGTTTGATCCTTCACTAGTATGGACTGGTGCCTATTGCATTGGGCAACTGAGTCATAAGCAACAAAGGGGAAGGAGATACATATAACACCTATCAACATAAACTTGAAATGTATTCACACACAAATCTAAGATATGCAACATACAATGGACATACTTAGTTATCCATAATATAACTGCAATAACCCACATGCAATACAAGAATGACCAATATAAAGGCTTTATATTGCATTAGACGTCACACGTACAGCAAACCTAAATTACATTCATGCTAGCAAATGTGGCAAGAGGAAACATAGAACTGAGATTCAACATTCTCCTGAATCATTACAAAATGTCATGGAGACATACCATTGCATGAAGATATGCATTGAAACTCTTTCCTATGGATTGCTGGATATATTCGCTTATTCACTGCCTAGATGTTATGCTTTGCTTAATGCTCGAAAACTACCTTAGGTGATTCCAGACCAGACAATTGGTTTAGCGACCAACCATTTTGAAAGAGAAGAAAACCAATATTTATACCTACTGATTATGTGCCCTAATTTGTGGCCGGGAAAGTAAGAAGCGCCAAGACTTCAAATTCATCCACTGCCATGAATGCAATGAACAAAGGAAACCGTGAATGTCTCCAATCCCGCATTGAAGAATACAAATGGAAATGTGCCCACGAGAGATGAGATGCACTTGGTCGTGAAAATGGCCTTAGAGATGTTGCAGGAGTCAAATTGGTCCATTAATGGCGAATCCAAAAGTTGCCAAGACGTCCCATTGCGAGTTGCAAAACCAATTAATAAGGAAGACAAATTTGTCGGGCTCTGACAAATCGGGCTTCCATCATGTATCCTTTTTAAAAAACGAGAGTAGAAGACCTCCCGCAACTTCGACAACCACATAGAAGCACCAAACAGGAGGGCCAAGCCATCAGATTTTGGCAATCGGACATGTTAAACGTTTGTCCACTTTTTGGGCAGGAGAACCAGGAACCCCCCGATCTTCGAAGTCTGAAGAAGTATAAAGGCAAAGTAAACTTGTCGGGCTTCGGCAATCAGGCCATCAACAAACTGCTTTGTATTTCAAAAGAAGAATGCACACCAGTCCGTAGTTCGAGAGACTTAGGCAAAGAAAACTTGCCGGGCGTCGGTAGTCGGGCCTCCACTAAACATCCATTTGAGCATGAGAACAAACACAACTCCGAACTCCGAAGCTGAAATACTTAGGAAAATTTGAAGCATCGGAGATTGGAGTTGGAGCCACCACAAAACATAAGCCTAGAAGACAAAGCGAACCAAGAACCCCGACGCAACGATCCCGAAAGACTTAAACAAATGTATAATGTCAGGAATTAGGGAGCGGGGCCATTACAAAACATCTGCCCAAAACACAAAAGGAACAATGGAAGACCTGTTGATGTGTTTTCCTTGCACAGACAACGCAGCATAAAATACTCGCGTATTTTATCCTCTCTTGAACAAAATCACTCAGATGCTAAACTTTGTGATCAACTGAGTAGACTCCAAGGTTCCTTATCTTCAATTCTCGACTTAGGATAGCTTGTTTGGCAAAGATGTGATTTGCTGTTTCGTACAAAGGGACTTACACTTTGGTGTTCAACGGCAGGAAAATACCGTTTACACTCGCACAGGTTGTAACAATCGCTTCAAGGCTACACGCTATGATAAACTTATGATATGGCAATTCAGCTCCTGGTCCTACTCTTAACAATGTTTTTTCAAAAAAATGCAAAAGACTGGGTTTAGAAAGAATATCTAATCTAAGTGCAAGCTATTATCATCAATTCCTGGAAATCTCAACCACGCTTTGCTTCGCCATGAGACAACAACTCCACAAAGGTGATGCAATCTTCTAAGGATAAGCTAAAGGTTTTCAAATTGCTCTATGAACAATCGAAGTGACGCTTGTGATATGTTCAGACTAACCTTACACTACAACTTGCCAGCGACAAATCATAAAAGGTATGAACATATAGAGATTTCACTAAGTAATCGAAAGACAATGACCTCCACAAACTAAAGCTAACAAACTTTGAAAGAAATAAACTAAGTTAAAACATTGAATGCGAGTGAGTACTTAGCAACCATGCAACTTGCAAAGAGAACACAATATCACCATGAATAGCTCAACAATGAACTTGTATTAATCTCAACAATGTCTTAGCAACAGCTCTAATTTGCTCAAAACTCATTATACAAAATGAAGAGGAATGAGGCTTATATAGCCTTCAAAATACAATGAATGGCTAGGATCAATTTAGATTCGATGGCCCAGATCATGGCACATCAAAGGTGGTTATAACAACTTTCTATTATTAGAGATATACAAGAAGCAATAAAGGCAAGTTTTCCAAGGTGACACCTTAGCGCCTATGTGGACTGCCAACGTGGCATTTATTTCTTATGCTTATTCTTTTCGACCAATGCCACGAACTTTGGAACAACCTTCGCCATGTCAGCAACTGGTACACTTGGCGCGTTCTGAATGGTTCCTTTGGCCTTCTTCACATCTCGTGTATGCTCATCAATTGTCCTCTCCCACTCTGCTAGACTAACCTGCTTACCACCAACTAGTGAGATCAAGGAGTAGATATTGTTTAGCTGTTCACCAGAAATGAAGTGAATAGAGTTGAAGTAATGAGAATGTAGGTAATTCTTTACGTCATGAAACGCAATCTCTCCTGAGAGTACACACATATCATCCATTACACCAACTATCTTGTTATGAGCTCTCTGAAGCACACTATCCACTCGAACACAATCCATTTTAACCTTGTCAAAAAGCTGATCTCTTATATCCATAGTAAAGTACCAAGTAGAGAAATCATATGATGAACCTTCTTCAACTACTCCTTCCTCTCTCAATGCTGACAGTGGAGTGTTCATCAAATCTTCCAAGTGTGGCATATATTCTCTTTTGATAGCATCGAATTGGGAACATGCTGCTGAAACTGCTTGAAGTCTTTCCAACAACTGAGCAACGGTTTCATACTTTTGGATGAGTTCATCGATGAATGTATCTATTTGATTTCTAACTCTTCCTATCTAGCTTTTCAATTCTTGGGACTGTGATTTCATACCCTCTAACTGAGCAACAGATTCGTGTGAAAGCATGGGGGGTGGAGTAGACGTCCCTTCACGCTGTCGAATTGGATTCATCAATTGCTGAATATACTGCTTGAAGGCGAGGTTTTCTTTCTCCAATTGATCTCCTCTTTCCCTTTCACGCTTCAATCTTTCTCTGACCACTGAAATTGATTCCTCCAACTCTTCAAACTCTTGCTCTTCTGTTGTTGGTCCCAAATCCATAGTGGTCACGTCGTAATCTTCAGGAGCAATATCATCAATTGTTTTCTCTACCCTGGGCGCTGCAATATGCACTTTCTTGGATCCAGAACTGTCTCTTGTAATCTTGGAGAATCTAGTCGCCTTTTCCTTTCCTTTGTCTCGCCTGGTCCTGCTTAACAGCTCTTGTATATTGACCTCTGGCGCTACTTCCACGATCGAAGTTTCCTGTACTCTCTTCCTCAAGCATTCTGGCAAGGTAGACAAATCTTCTTGGACATCTTGTTCTTGAGCTTCAACTTCTAATTCCGGTGACGATGCTTCCTCATCAGACGATTCAATGTGTATATCCACTTTAGCTTCTTGATCTTTGGAGGGACTTGATCGAACTTCTGCTTTTCTAGCTTGTGGAGTCCAGTCCATCTTGGCATCTTTTTTTAACATCTGATTAAGTGGTCTGACGATCTCCACAAACCCAGTAATCAACTTCCTTACAAAGTTAATCTTTCCGAAAAAAGATTTTAACTCTTTCTTACTTGCAGGCAAGCTAACCTTTTGAATTGCTTCCACTCTGTCAGGATCAACTGAAATACCTTCTTCAGAAATTGCATGACCGAGTAGCTTACCTTGTGTGACTCCAAAAATGCATTTCTTCGGATTGAGAGAAATACCATATTTCCTGCATTTTTCAAATACTTTCCTCAAATGTTCAACATGATCTTCTCTCTTCTTCGAAAAGACTGTAAGATCATCCATGTATATCACTATACATTTTCCAACAATGTCCCCGAAAGCGATGTCCATAGCCCTTTGAAAACTAGCACCAACATTGATTAGACTGAAGGGCATTCTCCTACCATTTTGTGGTAAAAGTTGTCTTCAGACAATCCTCTTCTTCAACCATAACTTGGTTGTATCCAGAGTATCCGTCCAGGAAGGACATCATCTGAGAACCGTTGACAATTTGCAGGACTTCATCAAGTGATGGTAACGGATAGTTATCCTTTTCCGAGGCTCTATTAAGATTTCTGAAATCCACGCACAATCTTATTTCACCGTTCTTTTTTCTAACAGGGACTAAATTGGCGACCCACGTGGAGTGCCGTACTGGGAAAATTATTCTTGCTTGCAACAGTTTCTTCACTTCCTGATAGATAAGCGGTTCTAACAAAGGATTGACCGGCCTTTGACGTTGCCGAAAAGGCTTACTCCCAAGTTTGAGAGGAATTGTATGCGTGATAATAGAAGTGTCATATGTCTTGAGGTCTTCATATCCCCATGCAATGATGTCCTGAAACTCCTTCATAGCTTGGATTATCCTTTCTCGTTCGTCAGGTGTACAGACTCTCCCTATAAAAAAATTCATAACATCTTCGTTTGTTCCCAAATTTACTGTATCGCACTTATTCCCTTCTTCTTTGCGAGATTGAAGAGCACTCAATCTGTCTGTATCAAAAAACCTTTCCAGTTCTATCATTCCTCTCGGGATGGTATTGTTCTTCAAATTCATTATCCCATCGGGATCAAACTCCGTTTCCTTAACTTCTCCTTCATCAATGACTTGAGCTGTGAATACACCAGAATTCGTTAGAAAATCTAATATATGCTTATCATCCTTGAAAACTTGGAAGTTTGTAATATTATCTGGGACTGAAGGAACCGATGTCAATTCAACTGTAAATTTCTTTAGTCCTTCCATTGATAATGGTTCCAATGAACCTGCTGCTTGAGCCAATGCATTCGCTACTCGATTCTTGGATCTGTAAACAGATTGAATATTGAAAGCGTCAAAACTTTCTATAAGATCCCACACTTTGTTCCTGTACCTTTTCAATCTCTTATCATGGCAGACATATTGTTTTCTGACTTGTCTTACAATGACCTCAGAATCTCCGAAAACATGTAAAACCTTTACCTTCTTTCGAATAGCGAGGAGCAACCCGTGTACTAACGCTTCGTATTCGGCAACATTGTTTGTACAAGGAAACTGCAACCTCAATGCTGACAAGTAGGCTTCTCCAACTGGACTAATCAATTCAAAGCCAGCTCCGGATCCTTGCTTGGACTTGGATCCATCAAACCTTAATGTCCATACTTGATCAATTTCTTGTTTTGAGCTTTGTCCGCTCTTATCATCTTTCTCTTTCTTTGCCTCTTGAGAATTTTCATCTGAAGTCGAGGAATTTCCATTGTTTGCTGAAGACTCGCTTGAAGCTAACTCTTCTACCTTTGGGATTTCGGGTATCTCTAGCCTCATTGCTTCTGGTACTCTTTTCTTAATTTGTTCCAAGGCTACTTTACACATCTCACAAGTGAACTCAGAGTGAAATGCATTGTGCACTCGACACCAATTGGGTAGTAACAAATCTTGTATCTCAGCATATCCTCCAAGCTCTAAACTCTGCTGGACATTTCTCAACACAAAGTTCCTAAAATTTTCAAACATGCCCTCATCTTGTTCACCAATGGAAGTGCCATGTTCACTATCTACCAAACTCTCAGTTGAACTTTTTAACATCAGAACCTCTTCTACCTTGGGCTTGTATACACCAAGGTCAGACTCCATAAAAAGAATCTCGTTATCTTCACCATACTCTGTGATCGTCAACTTCAATCTAGGAGTGCTATCTACTCTAATCTGATTCGGTAGTCCCTTCCATGATAGCCACGTGCGAAAAGTCAGTCGATACGTACCCATTGAGTTTCCTCAACTAGTCTCTACTTAGTAGCATCCCATATCCTTCAGGGATATCCACAACTGATATATCTATGTAGTGTTGTACCCTGGGGTCAGTTGCTAGCTGCATGTGAATGTTATGTAGCTCACCAACAACTAGAACCTCGGTTTTGTCTAATTGAGTAACCTTCCTCGTTGTCTGTGTTGGGATCACACCAAGTTTCTTACATACAGCAAGTGGCATTACATTACTTGAAGCTCCAGAGTCCATTAAACAGTTGTGGAGCAGTTTTCCGAAAATTCTCACCGAGAGGAGGAAGGGAGCAGGCTCATCCTTTCCTTGATAAAATACTACTGACTTCTTCTTTGGAGCGATGAAACTTGACTCTTCTGGCGTTTTTGAATGAGCTTTAGAATCTTGACTCTTTCTTGTACTAACATCCTTTGTTGGTTCCTCTTTTTCAGGTGAAGCTCTGTTTTGTACTTCATGACTCGAATCTGGCGAATTTTGCGCTACATAGATTGTATTTGGTTGTTCTTGAGGTTGAGCAGGCTCTGAGTGGGCTACATTAGTATTCTGAGCAACATTTGCATGAGGTAGACTGGTTGCGGATGAACTTGATGGAGTTGGAGTGTTATGATTTCCACTCTTAACAGCATTATCACTTAGACTCTCCAAAAAGGTCTCTCGTATCTCAGATACTTTCATTAATTCAATCAATGGCAAGCTAATCTTAACCCTTTTAACTTCTTCTAAAACACATTGACTCAACCTCTTAAGGTCATTTTTAGAATCATCGTTTCTAGAGGAACTAATCTTTTGTGCAGCATCTGGCTGTGAAGCATTGTGTTTCGGCGGGATTCTTTGAACAGGATCTCTCTGTTTGTACTCCGATGAGTCTCTTGGATAGCCTGGATTATTGCTAGCGTTTGGATCAGGCGGTGTCTGGAAATTATTCGGAGGCGTTGAAGTAGTTAAAGGATCTGGTGCTCGATAATTTCTTTGATATACCTTCATTGGTGGATTTCCAGATGTCTGTTGGAATGCATGTACTTCACCCCTTTCTTGATGTGGATAGTTACCATTGAATGGAGGATAACAAGTCTGGTCCTCTGTTGGCCCATTTGCCGAAGCTGGTGGAAATTTTCCATTATAATCCCTCATATCATATTCCATCATCGGAGGGAATACAAAATCTTCAATCATCAAAGCTTGATCATATCTGGGTGTGGGGACGATTTCATATCCGGAGGTTGGTGGGGGAGCTTCCTGGCCTTGTGTGTTCTGCATTTCTTTCTGGAAGATGTCAGCGGCAATCTTAAATTCAGGACACTGCAATTCAGAATGCTGATTTGTATTATGCAGTCGGCACCAGCTAGACAAGTCTGCTTCTGCCAGAAAGACTTTATCAGATGGTTTGGGATCTGGATTTGGATTATTGTCCAAAGGCGAAGGGACATTGCCATTATTCGGTGATGTATTCCATGTCCTGTTTTGTCTCTGGTAGCCCTGGTTTGCTCCTCGGAACCCTTGATTATATCCCTGATAGTTGCCTGGATTGGCTTGATTTCCGCCTTGGTTTGCTTGAAAGTTCCTTTGCATATTTTGGAGATAGTTGTTTTGATTTCTCAACTGAGTGACTTCCATTGACAGCTTCTTGACTTGATCTATCAGTTCTCTCATTTCTTCTTTTTCCTCTTGAGTCTTGGTGGAAGATGATGATGACCCTTGCAGATATACCGGTTTGGCAGGCAAAGCTTGTGAAACAGGCGCTCTAGGATGCAGTACCAATTGATTAGCAGGAGCAGGAACTGGATTCATGACTGGCGTGTGATGGGGCAATGCTTGGTTGATCCCTTGAATTTGATTCTGCATTGCCCGCTACCCCATGTGATTGAGAGGTCCATGAGTGTCCATCCCCAAATCAGTATTCACCTTGACAGCTTCAGCATATGCTCCTATTAAAGTAGCGGGTGGTGCTCTTGCTCTCTTCACGAACATGGAAGTTAGACGATCCAAAGCTGCATAATAAATCTCCATTGCCATAGGCTTATTGATGTTATATGGAGCCTGCAGTCTCGAATACGCTTTATGAAACCTGTGATTGAAAGCAGCGATGGGCTCATGCTCCTGTCTTCTTACCTCGATAAACTGTTTGTAAAGCTCTGCTGGAGTAATAGGAATTCTAAATTTTTCCAGAAAAGCATCTTTCATCTGTTGCCAACTAGTGATAGATGCAGCAGGTAAGTTGACATACCAAAAGGTGGCATCTCCTTCAAGTGTATATGGAAACAGCCGACAGGCTACATCTTCATGTATAATCCTCCTGTTTGACAGAGTGTCTTCAAAAATCTTGATGTGCTCCTCTGCTGTTCGGTTCACATCGTTGACATGGAATTTGGAGCAAAAGTGTTCAGGATTCTTGGGCATATCATTGTAATTTGTGAAAGCTCCAAGAGGAGAAACATTTGCCAAGGGCCAGGCTGCCATTGGAATGTTTGGTTGCTGAACTTGTACTGCTCGCGTAGCTCCTTGTTGAAGTGGAGTTGCTTGGGCGACTCCTGTTGGAATCGTTTGAGAGATTGCTTGCGTATTGCTTGATTGAACAACTCCTCTGGACGGGTTTTGCGGTGGAGGCGTTTGGAACTGTCCTCCGCTTGGAGATCCTTGGCTTGATGAACCTACTTTCTTGCCTTTCTTGGACTTGGTTGGAAACCCCAACTCAACCAAATCTTTGGATGCTCCTGGTGTAGACCTTAAAATCCTCTGATGCCTGTCGGGTGAAAACGAACCGATTCGATCCAGCATGAACTTTCTTACCTTTTACAGCAACCGGTAGAGTGCTAGCCCTCCGAATTGCTCTTCATTTGATGGTTCTTCGATGATAGCTTGAAGTACTTTTTGTAATGCATCCAATTGATTATCTTCCAATAACTCTTTTTGTACTTCGTGCAACTCATTTTCAAGGATCTCGCTATGTAGCATGAATGAGTGTTTATCAAGGAATTCTTTTTCTTGCAACGAACTCAAGTCATTTTCTTCTTTGATGGAGGAATCAACATCTTGTTCATCTGTTACCTTCATTTGAACTTCTTCTATTACCTTTTCAACTTCCTCTTCAGTAGGCTCTTTCTTACTTGGAAGAAGATATGCATATTGGCTCCCTTTGAAATCTGCTGCTACTCCTTGCTGCTCTGCTGCAAAATCAGAATTAATATTGATTTTGTTTTGATTTAAAATGCAGTTTTAAACCTTCTTAAATACTAAAAATCACCTTTACTTGAAGTAGGTCGGCCTAGTGTGATGAGGTCGGCCTAGAAAGAGATAAATTTAATGTTTTTTAGACATTTTCCATGTCTTCATGCTCAGAATGCCCTGCTAGGGCGGGTTTGGAGGGTATGTATGGAGGATTTCATGTGGTGACATGAGGTGATATTATCCATGTGTGGGGTCTAAATCCGCCTAGGAAGGGCGGGATTCAAGGATGTGCATGGACTTTTTCTTACTTAGTGATTTCTTGTTGTTGATAATTCGACCTCCTTTATTGCTTTGTGAAACTCTCAAGAGTATGGGCGGTTTTGAGCATGTTGAGTGGAGTGTTTCATGTGAAAGAAGTGCTTCCTTTAGCTCATCCATCTCCTCATGAAGACCTTTCTCTTGAACTTCCCTTAAGACTTATGTGACACTAACCTCATCAATAAAGTGCTTTGTTTCATCAGTTCATTGATCTTTCCATACAGTTTTGATTGTCTTCTCTCCTAGGCGGATTTGAAGGTAGCACATGGAGGATTTCATGTGAAGGCAACATAGTGTCCAGAGGAAGATCCTAAAGTCGCCTAGGGAGGGCGGGATTCAAGGAGATGTAAGGATTTTCCATGAATTAAGCAATTCTTACTTGGTTTTGACAACTTCAGGACACCTTCACTTACTTCCTTGATTGGTTTAAACTCCTTGCATGCTATGTGAAACTCTAAAGAGTATGGGTGGATTTAGAGTGTTTGTATGGAGAGATGTATGTGAAGACATGAATGAATCCAAGACCCCTTCTTGAGACTGCCCAGGAAGGGCGGGTTTGGGCACATGGTGTGGATTCTCTGTCTACAACATCTTTTCCTAACCTTGATGATCTCCCAAACTTGTCCTTGTATGACTTAGTGTTGGTGAATGATTGATGGAAGTCAGAAGACAAGTTTGGAATGTTTGATGAACCTTATCCACATATCAAGGTGAAATCCGCCTAGGCTAAGTGGTATGGAGGATGTCATGTTGAGTGGACAATATAATCCCTTTAAACTTGCCTTGTCCACCCTTAAGGATTTCCACTTATCATTGACTCAACCTTGCAACTTATGTCATTCTTCACCTTGGGCGGGTTTGAACATGTTGAGTGGAGAATATCATGTGAAAGGTGACACTATCCACAGACACCCCTTGAGGCCGCCCAAGTAAGGCGGGTTTGAGAGCAATGTGTGGATTTTGGCACTTAGCCACTTCTCAACTCTTGATTTTGACTATTTCCTGCCCTTGTGACATCATCTAGATCATTCTCATCAAGCAACTTTGCATTTTACATTGTTCTTGATCTTGAGCGGGTTTTGAGTGAGTGGTTGGAGTGTATCATCTGTCAGGTGACATAGTCCACAGAGTCTTCTTGAGGCCGCCCAAGTAGGGCGGGTTTAGGGGTAACCCTTGGACTTTATCTTGAAACTCATTTGGTTCTCTTCAAACCTTCAAGTTTGCATTGATATACCATCACCTTCTAATGCTTGGCTTTTGAAACATTTAACAAACTTGATCTCTTTTGTCCTAGGGCGGCTTTGAAGGTAGTGCATGGAGAATTTCATGTTCTAGGTGACATAGTCCACAAGGGGCTCTTGAGGCCGCCCAGGTAGGGCGGGTTTGAGGGTGTAGTGTGGATTTTGGCACTTAAGAACTTCTCACCCCTTGAGCTTGATTCTAACTTACCTCTCCTTGGCATACCTTAGATCAAACAAACTTAACAATGTGTGCTACCCTTCATCTTGAGCGGTTTTGGAGAGAGTGCTTGGAGGATTTCATGTGTTTGGTGATATAGTCCACAAAGACCCCCTGAGGCCGCCCAGGTAGGGCGGGTTTAAGGGTGTCCTTTGGATTTTACCTTAAAACTTACTTGATGCATTCAAACCTCCATGTTCTCCATTCAAACTTCATGATATTCCAATGCTTTGTGTTTGAAAGACTTCAAAACTTAATACTTTCTCCAAGGGCGGGTTTGGAGACACTGTCTGGAGAGTTTCATGTAGAGGAGGCAAAGTTGTCCATAAGACCCTCTTGAGGCCGCCCAAGTAGGGCGGGTTTGAGGGTACCCCTTGGATTTTGACTTGAAACCTACTTAATTCTCTAAACCTTCATGTTTTTCTTGAGTTCCATTACCTTCTAGTGTTTTATGCTTGAAAACACTTCAAAAAATTGATCATTCTTACTTAGGGCGGTATTGAAGGCACTGTCTGGAGAGTATCATGTGGTGATGATGACACTGTCCATGTGACCATGCTAAAGCCGCCCAGATAGGACAGGTTCAAGGGTGACACCTGGAATATTGTCTATCAATCACTTGACTTCACTCAAACTCATCAACTTTACTTACAGACCACCATACCTTAGTGTTGTATACATGAAAACCTCAACACTTAACCATTTTTTCTCTAGGGCGGTTTTGGATGCAGTGTGTGGAGAGATTGACGTGCAGGAGATAGTATCCAAGACCACCTTGTGAAACCGCCCAGGAAAGGCGGGTTTAGACATGTCCCTTGGATTTTCACACCTAAAGCATTCTAAAACCTTCAAATTTCATCAATCTTTATCACCTTCTAATGTCTTGTATTGGAACACTTTGAATTTTGGACAATCTTACCTAGGGCGGGATTGGAAGGACTGTCTGGACTAAATGGTGTGGAAGGAGATGAAGCTGTCCATATGAACATGCTAAAGCCGCCCAGATAGGGCAGGTTGAAGAGTGACCTTTGGATTTGAAATTGAAAGTCACTTGAACTCAATCCTTGCCTTCAAACCATCACATCTCAGTGCTCCATGTTTGCAAAACTTCAATTTTCCTTGCAGGGCGGTTTTGAGACCAGTGTGTGGAGAATTTCATATGGCAGGAGACATCATCCATGAAAACCCTGTGAAACCGCCCAGGAAGGGCGGTGTTGTGACCAAATCACACATCGCCCCATTGCAAATGGGGACCCCCCTTTTTTTGAGCTCCTGGTTTTGCATTTAAGTTTAGATGATGCCTTAGGTTCATTTCCTCTACCAATCCAATAAGTCTCTCTTCTAGGAGATTTTTGCTTCATAACTGGAGGTCTCATTTGGAAAATGAAGAATCTCGATTGAATTCTATCCAAGTAATGAATAATGAGACCCTTCCTGATGTATGTCTGAGATCCTGAAAAAGACTAAGTTTGATAGCCTGAAATCCTGAAAATCCTGAAAAAATGGCTAAGTCTGAAATCTGGTGAATCCTCCAAATTCTAGATTTTGCATGTTAAATCCGGTGGATTCGAGACCTATCTCAAACATCCTGAAAGGTATATTGAAAAATATTTAAAGTATAAGAAATTCACTTATACTTAAATATATTTTTCAATATACCTTTACCCTCGCGACCCTGAAAAACGCCTGACTCTTCCAGAGGATTCAAAAAGCTCATCTAGTGCGACGGGGCATCTAAGTGGCGCAAAATCATGATGAAAAAAGCGCTTTCAAAGACAGAAGAAGATGATGATTTCGAATGCATGAACCAATGCGCCAATTCTAGAAGATTTTCAACCCCTTGAAGTAATGCGAAAATTCTAGAGGAACTCGAAACCTTGAAGTGATGCGCCAATTTCTAGAGGATCTCAAAATTGTGATCCAATGCGCCCAAGGATGAGATGATTCCTTTCAAGTTTTAAAGGCAAATTCAAGAAACTCAGAGGAAATCAATATGCCTATCTAATGCGACCTAAGGAGGAGGGATTTTAGTCATGGATTAATGCGAATTTTAGAGGAATTTGAAACCCTCAACCAAAGCGCCAAAGGTGGAAGAAGGTAAGTGATTTCAAAAAACACCAACTTGAAGAGGATTTTGACACCTTGAACCAATGCGCCACCCTCTTGCAGATGAAAACAAGTTGGAATCAAAGCAAATTTCAGAGGACTTCAACATGCCTATCCAATGCGAAAATCAAGAGGATTCTTAATTCCTCAACCAATGCAATTTAAGTAGAAGTGATTCGTCAAGACTAATTTGCAAGAATATAATATACATTTTTAGGAAGATCTTGAAGTCCCCATCCAATGTGCCTAGAAGAAAGGAGAAGTCTTAAGGTTTTTGAATTAAGGAAGATCTAGTTTGAGAGGATTTCAAAAGCTCATCTAATGCGCCGTTTAAAGGGTGTTCATATGAGTCTTCATGATTTGAAAACCTTTCGCGTAACCTTAGGAGATTGCACCAACTCCATGTAGTTGTAGGCATCCTTGGCGAAGTGGAGTTAGGTTTACTTAGGAGTTTGTCTGTTCAATACCTCATCATTACTTCATTGACCTTAGATTAGTTTTCCTGAACCCTTATCCTTTTTACTTTTCTTTATCATTGAGACTCTGTATATATGTCATCCACACCGAAGGAGGAACAAGCTAATGAAAGGAGAAGAGTCCGCGTAAGTCCCTTTGTGTTTAACAGCAAAATCATACTTAGTCACTGAGTTGTCTCTTACAAAATCAAAAGAAAGGAACCTTGGAGTCATCTTGTTTGATCACCTAGTTCAGCATCCGAGAGGCTTTGCTCAAGAGGGAGTCAGATACTCAGTATTTTACTCTAATTGTTGAATTGTCGAAAAACAATCATCAACAGGCGGGTTTGGACATGACCCTTGGATTTTGCCTATTATAGCTTCAAACTCACTTAAACTCAGAGCCAAACATGAAGTCCTTCAATCTTGAGTCAGAACATTACAAGCTTTAATATCAACCCTTTCACATGAAGACTCTGACTGAGGAGATGTACCTTGTTTACTCCGATCTCGATCACTCAAAGTGCCCTATGAGACATTCTAAGGTATGACACATCTGACTTATCTAGTGTCCCTCCCTGCATGCGTTTGAACTAGGACTTAGCTAAGACTCAGAAACCAAACCAAACTTAAGCAAAAATTGGGGGGTCCCCATTTGCAATGGGGCGATGTGTGATGAGGTCACAACATCTGGCGACTCCACGAGAGAAATGTTCCTGAACATTTCAAGAATAAAGGCTCATTCGACATCCAAAATCTTCAACATAACTTCTTCAAGTACATCCAGTGACTAAGAAACACACTCGAAAGAAGAATAGAAGCATAAATTGAATCAAGACATTTCATCTCTGTTGTTCTATAAGATAAGGGTTTCATTTAGTGTTCTTCATGCATTCCAAAGATAAACAAGAATCATAACTTCAGGCATTGGTCGAAAAGAATAAGCATAAGAAATAAATGCCACGTTGGCAGTCCACATAGGCGCTAAGGTGTCACCTTGGAAAACGTGCCTTTATTGCTTCTTGTATATCTCTAATAATAGAAAAATAAAAAATAGACATGGATTTCTCAAGATCTTCAAGGCAATTCAATGTGGATCATCCTCAAGTCAATATTTTACAGCTTTGGTGGAATTTGAATGCACAACTTCATCCCAAGTGCTTGGACGACTTTGCATCAAGGAAAGGATGTAGAATTCATGACACCAATGGACACGAGGAGCTGTATTGTCTAACATTTTTGTCAAGAATCGAATTAGCATTACAAGGCAAAATTTCTTTTTCACAGGTACATGAGCCAATTGTTTTTACAAAGGTGCTTCCTGACACCTTATTTGATGAAAGAGAGTTCTTCATAAGCTTCAAGGAAATGATCAGGAAGAGACTAAGTATTGAGAAGGACTTGCCTGCCAAAGACATGTTGATTCCAGGTGGTTGGTGCAGGATTCATAACACCACTCATTCAGAACTCACATGTTCATCTTGTCATGAAGCTATTCATCAAGTGAAGGATGAATTGAGATTGGAAGAAGAATCTCAGGTACAACTAAGACTAGACGACTTGTGGAACAAATGTCTTCAAGAAATCAATTCACCATCTAAAGGAGAAGAAGTTTCCATCCCATCCAATAGTGAAGACAATACAAGCAATCTCGATAATCAAGAAGGGAGCTCTTCTAAGTCATGAAAAGAGACATGAGATTGTTGTAATGACACACTTCAAAAGTAATACAAGCTCATTGTTGTTGTTTTGCATGGTGATCTTGTGGCTTTGAAATGTTAGCAAGGTTTCAAGTTCTTGAATATGACAAAGATGTGTTTCCAAGTAGTTTAGATGATAAAGTAGATAGAGTTCATTGATGTAATGGATATATGCAATGATATTTGATGAATTCCCGTTGGTTCATACTTTCGATGGCTTGTCGATGGTAAGTCATCATGTAAAGTTAGCCTGAACCACATCTTGCAAATAGTTCGATTGTTGATGCTCCTTCGAGTTGCGCCAGCTGTGGGTACTTTGGAGTGTGTCAACGATATGAAAATCCTTGGTTTATCCCTTGGAGATTGCACCTATTTCATGTAGTTGTTGCTCGTCATGGCAAAGTGAAATTTGGTTTTTTTAAGGGAAATTTGTCTATCATAGCATCGTTCATCATGTCACTGTCTTTAGATTAGCCTTCTTAACTCTTGCCTTTTGCCTTTTCTTTTCATAGTTGATCAGAAGAAGTTCCATTTCACAAGGAAAGAGTAACTTATTTGAATGGAGAGATGACAATTCTACGTAAGTCCCTTTGTGACACAGCAAATCGCATCACACCACCAAGGCTATTCGTTGCAAATCACGTACAAGGAACCTTGGAGTGTTCTTGTTTGATCACTTAGTTTAGCATTCGAGACACTTTGTTCAAGAGAGGATACAGCACTTGGTGTTTTATTCTAATGTTGTTGTTGTCAAGAAAACATCATCAACAAGACCGAACACTTGATACCAAAAGACTTAGCAGTTATGAAGAATCGGGGGTTGGAGAAGTTCCTAAACTCATGCCAAATTGTCAAAGGAAAGCGAGCAAGTTCGACACCGCGATCTCGAAGGACTTAGGCAAAAAGGCAGAGTTCGGAGTCAATAAGGTTGGCATGTTGGCATGGGAAATTCTGAAACTTCGACCAAAGCACAAGGCTGAAGGGAAATGCAAGGAATCGCCCACACTTAGAGAATTTTGGATCTTTTGGCATTTTGATATATGGGGGACCCACTTAGATGTCTCAGATTGATTATCAACAAATGGGTCAAAATAGGCCAAGGCAACAAAGAGGCACAAACATGGGAATTTTAGGCAAATTTAGGACCGAAAAATCTGTGCCTTAGTAGTACACTCAGTCCTTATAGAGAATGAGCTCCTCAACCACCTTGTACTTGTCATCTTGCAACTTGCCTTCCAAGATGTGAATAGCAAATGCATTCTTGGCATACTCAACTAATATAGAAGCTCTCCAATCAACAAAAATGTCAGTCATGGAGCATAAATAAGGCCTCCTAGATAATGCATCAGCCACCACACTATTTTTCCCCTTAACATACTCAATATCAAAATCATAAGCCTGCAACTTACCCACTTCTGCTGTCTATCATTCCAATCTTTTTGATTGAGGAAGAACTTTAAGCTGTTATGATTCGTCTTCACTACAAATCTCTTGCAAACCAAATATTGCTTGAACTTAGCCAATGCATGTATGATGGTTGGTATCTCATTGTCGTAAATAGAGAAACTCCTTTTTGACTCCTTGAGCTTCCGATTCTCAAATGCTATGGGGTGTTTGTTTTGCACCAATACCGCTCCAATACCCTCTCTTGAAGCATCACACTCCAAAACAAATCGAAGTGAAAAATCTGGAATAGCTAAAATGTGGCATGAACTCATTACCTCCTTGAGCTTGTCAAAAGCCTCTTGTGCTGAATCACTCCAAGAGAAAGCTCCCTTCTTCATCAAGTTGGTCAATGGGGCAGCCAGCTGTGAGAAACCTTAGACGAATCTCCTATATAACTGCAAAGTACCACAAGCCCTCTCAAGTGTGATATAGTTTGGGGTCGAGGCCAATCCACTATTGCCTTAATCTTCTCCTCATCCACACTGACTTGTTGGGCGCTAATCATAGGCCCTAAATAGAAGATCTTAATCATCCCAAACTCAAATTTGGATGCCTTGGCAAAAAGTGACTGTTGCTCAAGAATGCCCAGTACCTCATCTATATGCCTCAAATGGTCCTCCCAAGTCTTGCTATAGATCAATATGTCATCAAAGAAAACCAATACAAATCTCCGCAATTGCTTAACAAATCCCTGGTTCATGCAAGATTGGAATGTGGTAGATGCATTAGTCAACCCAAATGGCATGACCAGGAACTCGTAATGCACATAATGACACTTGAAAGCTGTTTTATGCACATCCTCCTCTCTCATCCTTATCTGATGGTACCTAGATTGCAAATCAATCTTGGAGAAATACATTGTGTCATGAAGCTCATCTATCAACTCATCGATCCTAAGGATTGGGTAGTGGTTTTTGATTGTCTTCTTATTGAGTGCCCTATAGTCGATGCACATCCTCATTTACCATCCTTATTCTTAACCAACACCACTGACGAAGCAAAAGGGCTAGAGCTCGGTCTTATGTGTCCCATATCCAACAACTCCTTAATTGATTTATCGATCTCTTCCTTGTACCTCTTTGGATGACGATAAAGTGTAGTGATGACTGGTTTGGATCCCTCCTCTAACTCTATGACATGTTGAAACCCTCTATCTAGAGGTAACCCTAGAGGTATGTCACTGAAGACCATGCTATGCTTGTCCATGATGGACTGGATATCCACATGAGTACACTTTTCACTCGTGGATGAAAGCTCATTCGTGATCAAACACTGTGACATCCAATCTACTTGCCCTCTACGAAAAGCTCTCTCCATCCTCTTGGCTGTAATAATCCTTGGAGCTTTGTTAGAGAAACCCTGAAGAACCAGCTTACCCTCCGATTTGAATCTCAACTCCATAGTCTAATAGTTTGGGTAAACTCGTCAAGTGATTGCAACCACTGCACGCCCAAAACGACATCTGTCTCACCTATGCCAACCACATAGAAATCATCGCATACTTTGTGTCTCCCCAAGGTGATGTCAAGTTGCATCATCCTTTGGGTACATGGAATAGTAAGTCCATTGGCCATAATCACATTGAATCCCTCAAAGTTATCTGTGTTCAATTTCATCCTAGTCACCAACCCCTCATCAATGAAATTATGGGTAGCTCCACTATCAATCAAAATTGTCACCTTATGACCCTTCAAAACTCCATGGACTCGAAAAAGATGATACCTAGGTGCTTCTAAAAGAGTGGCAAGTGTGCCTCTCGAAGAACCACCTTCTTCCTCATGTTCCTCCAGATCCACCACAACCTCGGCCTCAGGTTCTTTTGTCTCTGAATCATCATCTAAAACTACCTCTATGAAATGTACATGTCTTTTGCCCAAACATCTATGCCGAGGCACTCACGGCTCTTTGCATGAGAAACACAGTTTCTTCCGTAGGAGCTTGTTCTTTGACTCTTCATTCCTACCAGGATTTCGAGGCAACGCCTTGGGTTGTGGAAAATTCCATTGGAAGGGTTTCCTTTGCTGCCCTATTGGTGTTGGCTTGGGGTTGAACTTATTTTTATCCATTGAATCTTCCAAGTTCAACTCTCTCCTGATGGCATCATGTAAAGATCTTGGCACAAATGCCCTCACCAAACCTTTGAGTGAATTGTTTAGACCTTCCACAAAAAGCACTATGAGTCTCCTCTCGGTCACATCTGGAACCATCACTGAAAGCCTCTGAAAGTCTGCTACATAGTGCTCAATCGATTCGTCCTGCCTCAATTGTGCTAACTCTCTGAAGTAAGTCTCTGGATCCTTCCTGTCAAACCTCTCTATCAATCTCTGACTGATCTCCTCTAGAGTGGTAATGGAAACATGCCCTTTTGTCACCATGCCATGGTACTACCATTCATGAGCTACACCCTCCAAATGTAAGGTAGTAAACTTAATGGCTTCTTCTTCATACATGGAGTTCAATGAAAAATATGTATCCAACTTCTGCAACCATGCCCTAGCTGAACAACTGTCTGATCCATCATATGTAGGTATAGTGATATTTCCCAAACGTTGTTCTATGTCTGTACGGGGCTGCTCCTCATACCTTCTCCTCCTATGCCCATTTCTTGTTTTTATCTCATAATACTCAATGAAAGACATGTCATGATGGATGGCTGGGTTTAGGGCATTATATTCAAGTTTTCAACATGATACCTTGTCATTTCATCCTCTTGTTGTGGTGGTATGGGTTGTTCTTCCTCAAAGGGGTCTTCCTCTTCTCTTCGTAAAAATTTGGCTCTGAATGTCTTCGTGGGTGGATTAATTGAAACCCTGTCATTAGCTGAGTTGCTTCCTTCTACAAAACTCTGATTGGTCTACCAGCACTTCATTGTTGATTCATCCCCCTTAAGATTCAAGCTATCTTTGCCATAAAGTCTCTCATAGAAGATTGAAATTCTCTATTTTCCTTGTTGATAATTTGTTGAATATTTTCTTCATTTATGTCACCCATGGTTTCTTCTTTCTTCCTTTCCCTTCGCTGATACCTGATTTCTCTATCACTCCTGTGTATGAATCTGCATCACAGACTCCCACAAGTTGGCAAGAAAGGTGGCACTGATACCACTGAAATATCCCTAACAATATTAGTGTCTTTCGGCTGGTTTACCTCCCACAGAAACTCACTTATCCACCGTCAAAACAATAATATAGAATGTAAGCAGGAATAATTGATATTGCAAATTGCTGGTGTTACTAATATCAGCAGTATATAACATACAGGAAAGATAATATTTGCAACTACAGGCGATACACCCAGCTTGATTGGAACAATTCAAACACAGTTTATAGCAATGTAATATATATTGTCACTGACTCGATAAATTAAGTCTACAGAACCTCCACACACTTGGACTAATGGCCTACGGCCTCAAAGTAATCGACTGTTTACATAAATGTACTCATAGAGATCTGCGATCCAGATGTGGTTAGTGACGCCAAGGATCTGCGATCCAGATGTGATTAGTTATGCCCTGATGAAACTGGATCTCCATGGCGGTTGTGACTTGTTTCTTCCTTCAAGCGAAGACCTGGCGCTTAGTCACCAGTGACCCCGTGTCATAGACACCTCAATGCGATCTCTATTAGTGTTTCGTTGTAACTGTATAGGGCGGCGGGGGGTCTGAATGTAATCTCCAAACTGTAACTCCCAGTGTGTCTGCGTCCTACGATTTGGCTAGTGATATTCGGAAATAGGCAATGAACTCCCACGATCCATGCAAGGTGATAATCACCGTGAGCTAGAACACATGAATGATATCCGCAGCCTGATTGTGCGCAAATCTGCAATTTGTTAACTTCCCTTGATGCAACGACTCACTGGTTAAGTGTTAAGCTTGGCAGACCTGGCAGTGCCTACTTGGGGGTTTCGTCCCAGGAGGCTCGCAATTTCTCAAATCAGCAAACTCAAATTCAAATTCAACGATAATGGAATGAAGAAACGAACATATTTATGTACCTCTCCCGGATAGGACACAAGGGCCCAAAGTGAGCGCCTTAATTCGAATTTGAAAATTAGATACTTTATTATTATATGATTAATATATTATATTATATGTTAGTGTTTAAAAACACTATTTAAAAATAATAAATAGAGTGAAGTTACTGGCGGAAAGGTGGGGACATGACAGTGTAGCTCATCAATGCAATCCTTTATTGGGTGTCTGAGAAAGTTGGCTACATATGTATGAGCAATTACTTTCTTAGAGTTTTAATATAATATTCCTTTCACCTGCTATAAATTGACTGCAAAATACGATATTTTGTGAATTTGCAGTCTGATATCTAATCTTCTTGCTGCTAGATTTTGCATGGATTTTATATGGTTCAAGGATTTAATCTTTATATGTGTTCACAAGATTTAGTGCTTTAACATTTTGCCCTTAACCATGGAAGTCAAATCAAAATGGAACTTCTGGTGATTTGGAATGCATCAAAATGGATAGTATCCTCTTTTGTTTATTAACTTTATTTCATCATATTATTTTTTGTTAATTGGGTTGCAGATAAAAATGTAATATATCTATCTTTTATTTAGTTCGTATTATAAACTGGATTCTTTGGAATTTGCTCAAAATAGATGGATATCTGTTATTTGTTTAGATCATACTATCAGAATAATCTCATCTTATTGGGAAAGCAAATGACTCTCAGTAAAGAAGATTTTGGAATAATTGCTGGTTCTGCTCCAAATGATCAACTCTTAAACTATAGTTAACTGTAATTTATTATAGAATGAAATTTATGGTGGACTACACATAGTATACGGTTTACTTTCCCTGCAGACCTTCAAAAAGCTGTGCAGTCTGCCTTGGTTTCACTCCCATTGTGCCTCTGTAGAAAATTGACAACTTTACAAAGCATTCAGAATCACTTCTGAAATGTTCTATAAGCCTGGTAAAACATTTTATAACTATTCAATATGTCATACCCTTGCTCTTCAATTTTCTATTTTTCTGTCATCCAAATTGTGCGAGGCTTCTATGGACCAATTTTTATTCTCTTGTTTTTCTTCTGTTTGAAATTAACCTTTTTATGTTGGAAGAACTGAGGTATGGATGCGTAAATAAGCTGCTGTTCAAAAACATTTGTTAGAAGCCAATCTTAATTAGAATTTGTGTATGCTATTGTTATTATGTTTTCTGGCACAATATCTCATTGATTGATGCTAAAGTGCAAATCAAATCAACTTTACTTATGTATGCAGGATCTAGAACAGAAAAAACCAGTGGTTTTGACTGGTGATCTAAATTGTGCACATGAAGAGATCGATATCTACAATCCTGATGTAAGCCTTTCTAGTTTCAACACTTTTGTTTCTCTTTATCATTTGCAAATGGCATGTTTTCGAACATCTTCTATCTGGGTAATTGGTAGTGAAGCATTTATCATTTAGCAATTGGAATAGTCTACTAGTGATGCTAATGATCTCTGCCAGAGACAATTATCTGAATTCAGAGAACATACATGCAGGGAAATCGAAGGAGTGCAGGATTTACAGATGAAGAAAGAAGGTCATTTGAAGATAACTTCTTGAATAAAGGTTTTGTGGATTCCTTCCGACGACAACACCCAAACACAGTTGGCTATACTTACTGGGGCTATAGACAAGGAGCAAGAGCTGACAATAGAGGTAGTTTTATTGAATATTTTTCATATCTTCATCTTTGTTCTAATGTGTCTATGCCAAAGAATCTTTGGATGAAAATTGGCTGGATTGATGTGTTGTTGTGTGTAGTAGAAATGATCTTTTTATTTATTCAGCTGTTTACTCAAATTTGCTTCCTTGCTTTCAAGCATGAAATATCCCAACTAGGGTTTATGCCAATTTTTCTGAATTTTCAATTTTCAAACTTGAAACCGTAGATCTGAATTCTGATTTTATTGTTTCAGATCTGAACAAACACTTATCTCATCCATTTATCATGCCAAATACATCATAATCAACATGCCAAAATATGCAATCAAACCCTATTGAATTACACAAGATTCACACTAGGTAGATAGCAAGATGATGGACAACTCAAATCAGGATACTGCTATTATGAAATCAGATTGTTCAAATGTGCAATTACATCAAATTCATGGCTCTAACATGGCCAAGATTCATCCACAATGAAGCTGCTACAAAATCAGATCTGAATTATGGTTTTCAACATACCAATTTGATGACAATCTTGCCAAACAAGATGTGCAAATCCCTTCAAGGCTGATCGGCTCTCCTCAAGGATGATGAACAATGTCAAATCTTCAATGATGCTCCACACAATGATATCAAATGATGTCTTAATGCTGATTGCCCCTCCTTATCAATGTAAATTTGGTTTCTCTATACCATATTTCTTGAAAGAAAGAGAATGGGACAGCATTAATTGCATCCTCATTTCTCTTTTGACAAAATTGTTATAAACTCACATGTGAAGGTACATAGCTAGATAGCTCCTCAACATTTTGCATTTGAGGGTAGGTATCTGTTGTGTGGTTACACAACACGCCCCATTTTGCCCCAGCAAAACAGGGACCCAACTTTTTGGCTTGGCTTGTTTGGTTTCCCTAGCTTTTGGGCGGTATGGTAAAAACAATCAATATCAGATGCATGTCAGGATGTTATCCTGTGCATGTCCAGACCTCAGGTTATAGCTCAGATTTTCAAATTTCGAATTTCGTATTATAGATCCTGCCAAGTGAAAGAGCATGAAAATCCAATTAAGTTTGCTTTTTGAAGCACCCCGAAATTCATTAAAATGAGGAAGTTACAATCAGTCAAAGTTCGGTCAACAGGTCATTTGGATATTCGCATAGCCATATCATCTAGATATTAACTTAATATCCCGACCTCCGATCATGTCCGGACGTCAAATTCAAAAGACTTAGTGGGTTAGACGTCATGCGCATGGATATTAGTTTACATCCAGATCTTAACTTAATATCTTGATCGAAAATGTCCACGTCCCGATGACCCTGATGACGTTATGTCATCCAATCTTACAAAGAGTCCCGAGCACGCTTACATCACCTAGACATTAGAGTGCATGGATATTAACTTTGCTAATGTCTTGATCTTATTTTAACATCTCGATCCAGATGACGTCACGTCATCTCAACTCTACGAAGAATGCTAAACTTGCTTGTAATCCGGATATTAGTTAACATCCGGATCTTAACTTAATATCCGGACACTATTTTAATATCCTTATTCAGATGACATCATTCTATTGCACATCAATGAAATATCTTCTTGATGACATCATTCGAACATTTTGACCCGATGGATATTTCACAAACATAATATCCTGACCTTAACCTAATATCCAGGGCCTAGATTGGACCAATAACACAATGCCACGTGTTCACATCACACTCGGACATATTGAAGGTAAATTTGTGACCCGATGTTGAATCTTTGGTCAACAAAGGTTGACCCAACTGGTGATGGCGTCATCTAGATATTCTCATTTGGATATCCACCAGGGTATTCCATATAGGATACTCATTCGCATATCCCCGCGCTTTTTGCATTTAATGCTATGTAAAAGTCCGTTGGCATTTAAATTTGAACTCACGCCAACAGACACCTGTAGCGATCTCCGACGATCTAGTCGAATGATACTGTCAAATCTCTTCGACGCCATTAATAAGCCCTAAAATCACAAATTGCTTAAGTTAAAAGGGGTTTTATCGTCATAATCAACACAATTGCATTCAGGAGCTTAAAATTTTGCTATGAAGAGCTTATTGAGAACCAGAGCCCAACCAGAGAGCAAAGTTGCAGGAAACGTCATATCCAACACGCCAAGCCGACCCCTATCACCTCAATTACAGGTTAAGGAAGCGTTCACAAGTATGTATAAAACATTATCCCTCTGGTTATTTCATAAATCGTGCCATAATCATGTTGAAAGAGTGTAAATGATGAACAATAATAGCATTCATGAAATGGCCTGTTAAATTCATAGGGTTTAGGCGTTTTAATATCCTTCCAGAACATAAAAATTGATATGTACTAATCCTATATAGATAAATATATGTTGTTTGAGACTGGTATGTTTAATTTGCAGGATGAAATGTCTTAGCCACGCATGGATAAACGGGATGCAGAATTTAAACAGGTTATGTTCCCTAGGATGTGCATCGTGTACAACAAGCTAGGATTTACAAAAGATACCCTTTTAGGTAATACAGATATTGAGGCATTCAGAGCTCGAATCGATGCCAGAGAGGATAATCCCATCCTAAATAACATAGTAACATCAGGGATGTACTATGCAACTGGATTCCCCTACGCCACAGAAGCTTTCGAACTTATGGTTGAGTGTGCACAAAATTATGACATTACCACAAGGAAGGTGGAGAAACAAGAAAGGCTTTACGCCAATTTATCTGTAGTTGGCATTGCTGAGGCATTCAACTTGCCAGTATCCTGACCCATCTATGTGCCAGACTTAGAGGCACTAGCCAAGGAATTTGATGCAAACAATAAGAATTGCATGAAGGTAATCTTTCAAGGATGGAAAGATCTAGCCAGCAAGGTCAAGGCAGCTGCCAAATTGTCACAACACCTCTACAAATATGATTTCAGGGAAGAGGTGCGGTACATGATAATCTTGCTTAGCAGGATGAAGGGCCTGGTAAATTGCGGAACTTTTGAGCTGTGGATGTTCGGGCTAATCATAATGGTCATTGAACATGAGGATAATGCAAAGGTTCAATGGCCCAAAATTATTAGTGATACAATGCATGAGCAGATGATCAAATGGAAGGAAGGTAAAGGTATGGTCTTTAGGATGACCTCCTACTTAGTGTATGCTTGTGCAGCAAAAGGCACCTTCAATGGACTACAAACTGTGGGAAAGATGGGTAAATTACCACATGAGAAGACTCCCCGGGAACATTATCCCCAACTCAAGAGGAGGCTTTCAGTCCAGCATTATAAAATTGTCAATGATTGCTTCCTAATGCACATAGTCAAGCTCATGGAGGGAGATAGAGCCAAAAGGTTTTAGTAGGGGCTACAAAGATGATCAACGGATATGGTTCATGGTTCATCCAGGCCAAGACATATTCTTATATCCGGATGGAAGGTTTCAGTGGAAAACCATATATGCTACCCAGGTATCCTTTAGACAAGGTAGTCTTAATGGAGATGATGAGGCAACAGTTGCCCATATTTGAACTATCCAAGAATAAGGAGGGGAGGCCATACAGAAAATTTCCCATTGATATCAACTAGTTCCTGGTAGGAGTTGTGGACAATGGAAAGAAGGCTAAGGTAGACCTGAAAAGTTTGAACTTGAAGTTGTTTCCACTGGCCAGAGATTATGATCCTTACCATAGGATCGAGAAAATATTAAGTAAGAAGTACAAACATAGTGTGCACCTCGAGGACTATTGGGCTGATTGTGATGATGAGCATGAGGTGAGGAGAAGAGAGTATCAAAGGTTAACATTAGATTAGATGAGGACTATAGGGCAACCTGGAGTGCCTCCACAAATCAAGAAGGATGGTGACAATGTCATGGATCCTGAGTATAAAGAAAAGAAAGTATACAATGACATAATCTCTACTCTAGATTTAACACAAGGAGATGAAACATCAATAGATGTCCTCATTGCTAAAGTCATGGCTAGGACAAAGAATTGGGTGGCCAAGAAGGTCAATGAGTTGAAAGAAAAAGGTATTGCAGTTACCTTTGACAAAAAGAGGAAAATGAAAGAAAGAGAGGAACTTGGGTTCGATGATTTTCTAATAAAGAAGAGGCAGGTCCTTGGGACCAAGGCAGCAGAATGCAGCTCATCAGGAGCTGTAGAGCAGCTTACAACCGAGGGGATTTCATTGGTGTATGCACCACCCTCACCCCCTAAAGGTCAACCACAAGCAGCTATCCCTATATCCATTCCTCAAGTATCAATTACACAAGAGGAAATGTTAGATGATCTAGAGCAAAGCCCAGTTAAGATTGTTGCAGGGGATGAGGACAGTGATGATGAAGAAGATCAGATGCCCATTGAGACATTGAAGAGGAAGAAAAGTGATGTACTACAAGGGGTTAAAGTACCTAGGCATTCAAGATATCAAAGCCCAAGTATGAGAGGAGCCATTTCACCACCACCAGCAACAACATCAGGATCAATTGATCCATCATTGAATGTAGTTAAGGAGTTACATCATGGTGTGCCAGTGGAAACAATAATCAAGGTGAAGGCTGAAATGACACGAGGCTAAAAGTAAAGCTCAAAAGAAAGAAGTAGCCAAGGCTCTCCCATTGAGTGAGACTATCGATCTTGTTGAGGATGATGTAGTAAAGGATATCACTAACCATCCTATTGAGACTTTGCTCAAACATACAGAGTCTACAGTGGGGCTGTTGCAGTGGAGTCGCATGAAGAAAAAACGGAAAGGGCAGAATCTCTTGAAGTAGAGGTACAAATGGGACCTCTGAATACTTTGATTGAAACAATAACTAGCCCAACAATGGTGGATTTGACTTATCTGCCCGAAGGAGGAAAAATTGAAGAAGAGGCTATTAAAGATAGCCAAACACAGGAAGAGAATATCCAAATGGAAGTTGATGATAAGAGTGAGGATGCTCAAATGGAAAGAACACATCTAAATATCCATATAGATGAAAGTGAACAAGGACATCAGGATATCCTGATGAATGAACCTGAAAAAGAACTTGTCAGGATCAGCCGGGGATTCAGGCAATAAGAATAATGAGATTAATAATGGGCAACAAGAGCAAAAACCCCATCAAGATGATCATGCACAAAAGCCTGAAAATGTTCAAACAGAAGAACAAATGCATGAAGAACAAATTAAAGACATGCCTCAGGATGGTGCTGATCAGGATAAACAAGAAGGTATGGCACATACAAATCAGCCACCTCTAGAACAAAGACAAGAGGATACAGAGCATGGAAAAGAAGATACACTAGATGTTGAAAAAGAGAATCTGGATCAAAGGATCACTGGGTCATCTACATTATCATTGGTATCCTCAGTATCCTCGGAGGTAGGCCATGCACAGGAACAATCAGTGCTTTTTGATTTTAAATCTTTATTTCTCTTGATCCATCTAAGTCTAAAAGGAGAGCTAGAGTAGTCTCCACAATAAAGAGGGACCCTAAAACAGGAAACCGGACAGCTCAAGTCGCTGTTCCCATGGTAGAAAAGGCCAAAGGAGAAACCAGGCTAGAAGAATTCCAAGTGACACAGATTGACTTAGGTATGTCACTACAGAACAAGAAATTCAGGAGCATATTGAGAGTACTGAGGCCGTGGTGTCCAAAATAAAGAAGTTAAAAGCCAGAAAGAAAGAATTGAAAGAACATAATGCTCAGTTGCAGCAATTTATATAGGGATTGGTGAAGCCGGATAGTCTAGCATCCACTCTATAGGCTACAGAAAGGCCCGCTGCTTTGACATTAATTATTGAAGAAGAAATAGCTGGTCTCGATATACAGAAACATCAAGTTCATATCATGGACAAATGGTTTATGAGATTCATGACATCTGGAGAGAAATTAATAAGGACTTCCAGGTCCAATTGGGACGCATTGTCTAATTTGAAGAAGAACATCGATTCTTTGAAGAGTGAATTCACTCAGAGAATAAAGCAATGTAATTATGCATTGGACCTGATCAAAGAAGCTAAAGGGAAGCCAGATGAAGAATTACTCGAGAATAAGATTGTCACCAATATGACTTATTATTTTGAAAATAAGTTTTTGGGGGGAAATAAACAGTAATATTTATTCACTCCAAAAGTTATATAAGGAGTGTTGGAGCTCATTTTTGGGGTTAGCCATGTTATGAATTTGCTTCTGCATATGGAGAGAACTTGAGTTCTTCTCAAATTTCTTGAGGACGAAAACCCTCTTGAGATTTCTAGTCTCGGGGACGAAAACCCCCCTAGCTAGACTTGGTGGTTTTACTATAGAGATCACATTGGAGCTACAATGGAGTTTGATGTTTTTTGATTTGAATGTTTGGGTTTGGTGTGAATTTATGATCATTTTGGTGTTTTGATTTCAGTTGGTTTAGTGCTGATATATTTTGATTTGTGTGAAGTTATCTCCTTGCTGGGCTGTACCATTCATTTACAGGTCTCATTCATTTACAAGTCTGCAAGCTATCTTGTTCAATGGAGTTGAATTTTCAGGGTTAATACTCATCATGATGGATTGGAGACATGCCAAATGCCAGGGCGCATGGGCGCATATGTATTGCAGGGTTTTTCAAGTAATATTGAAGAGTTTTAAATAGAAAATTAGATTCCTTTTGCTGTTGTACGGCTAGGTACATGCCATACCATCCTTGGTGAGGCGTGGGACTGTTTGGGCATAAACCGCCCTTCTTTTTTGCTTATTCTTGGTGAAATGGTGGCGCCTAACTCTTTTCAGACTTGAGGAAAATAGTTTGGAGTTGTACTTTTGGATGTTTGGTGTTTTATGGTGAGATTTTCTATGCTGTTTAGGGTTTGTTCAGTGCTGTTTTTTGCATCAGAACTGTGCAACTGTTTAGCAGAGGGTTTTCAGAGGGTTTAGAGCTGAGATATGACTTAACTCTTCATCAACATCAGTTAACCTTGACTTGGATATGATTATTTCATGATTTCTACATGATATTGTAGTGTTATTCCTTCAAAATGTATGTTGCAGCAGTGTATTTCATCTGAAATCAGAATATAACATGCATGTTGCAGCTTCTTAATGTTTGTAATATCAATTACTATTTGCAAAATAAATTGTTTGTAATACCTCGAAAGGTAGTACCGCTGGTGGTTTGATTTATGCATTTCATGATTGTAAGATTGGATGGTTTACCGCTAGTTTATAGCATGCATACGCACACTCCACTGAATAAGTGAAGAAGTGGTCGGCCCTGTCGCCTAGTGTGCATCATTCTATCTGCATATACACACTCCACTGAATAAGTGTAGACGTGGACGACTCTGCTACCTAGTGTGCATCATTTTGTGAACCTGCATTGACACACTCCGTTGAATAAGCATACAGATGGATGGCTTGCCACCTGGTGTGTCACAGTAAGCATTGACAATGTATTCTTCTTATTTGCAGCAGGTAGAATGGTTAAAATAGTCATCCAATGCACTGTATGCTCTCACCTTGCCCTTCCTGGGATCTGGGTGATTAGAAACTGTTGAGGAATTTGCATGATTGCATCTTCATTTTAGTTGAAAATATAAAAAACTAGGGTGGTTATTACAACTCTTGGCTGCAATTCTGCAATCTAGGAGGACAAAACCCCTCTTGGCTCGCCTAATTCGAGAAGTTAGGACGGAAACCCTTGCCTCTCACTTGACAATTTTGTACAAAGATTGCAAGGTGGATTAAATTGGAGAAATTATTCTTGTTTCAGGGTTTGTGTAATGTCCCCATTTTCAGATTCTCTTGCAGTGCAGTTGGCACTAACCTTGTGGACATGTGTCTGTTGGTTCCCAAATCTGCACACATCAAACTCTAAAGATTTGCCACTTCTTATCCTCAAGTTTAAAGGAAGACTCGGCCAATAGAGTGGGAGATTTAGAAACAAGGTGAGGGATTTGCCCACACTTATCTCCCCTTCACTTCAGGCTCTGCTACACCTAGGGGGGATAAGTGTGGGCAAATCCCTCACCTTGTTTCTAAATCTCCCACTCTGTTGGCCGAGTCTTCCTTTAAACTTGAGGATAAGAAGTGGCAAATCTTTAGAGTTTGGTGTGTGCAGATTTGGGAACCAACAGAACTGGCGACTCTACTGGGGAGAACACAAATGCCCATCTTTTGGGAGAGTTAAGTGAGTTAAAAAGTTTTCATGGTCTGAAGAAAGGTGTTGTAGCATGTTTAAAGACTTTTAAAAGGTGCTCAGCTGGCGAAGTGAATCCAGAATATAGTTGATCAAGTAGGAGCTTTTGAATTTTTGATGTTTTGTCCTCTTTGGAGAGGTGGCGACTCTGTTGTTGAATTTGTTTGAAGCTGCAGTACATTCCCAGGTATTTCATCTCTTCCATTCAAAATGATTAGATTAGAATAGCAATATTGGTCATGTCCTCAGAAAAGGTTGTTCTCTGTTGAAAGATACAAAGCCCTGAATTTCAATGGTATTGATGGTTGTCCAAATGCTATCCCTAGTAAAGTTAGAAAGTGTTTGCTAGAATATAATGGACAGAATTCTAAATCAGCAAACAAGCATATGCAAGTTTTCTGTGATTTAATGGATGATTTTGAGATTGAGGCTGAAGATGTTGTAATGAAACTTTCTTGTTCAGTCATTAAAGGATAATGCTAGGAACTGGATTTCATTCTTGCCTGACCGTTCTATCTCTTCATGGGTTGAGCTCAAAGTTGCATTTCTTGAACAATTTGGTGAACGGATTGATGTGATTTCATTAATTCATCAATTCATGAACATTCAAAAGGAAAATTATGAATTGGTTCCAGCCTTTAATTTAAGGTTTACAAAATTGCTCAAACATATTCCAGAATATATGAGACCAAATGATGCATTATGTTTGACAGTCTATCTAGCTACATTTGATGAGGAAATAAGTTATTTGCTGAGAGATAAGGGGCCCTGCCACACTTCATCAAGCCTATAAAATTGCAATGGATATTGAAAATAATCAGAAATATGGAATGCCAATAGGATGCATGTCTGCAAGTGTTGGTAATTGTAAAGCATCTGGTGCAGATGCACAATGTAAAACAAAGAATCAGAATGGCTTTCAAAATGAATATATTTTTGCTGCTCCAGCCTGTTCATCATTGCCTCATGTGAATCACGGAGAATTCCGAGCAACTTGTGAACAGAATGCAAGTACTGCTGATCCTAAGTTTTTTGTTCAATCATTGTTTGACTTGAAGAGACAAAAAGGGGAATCACCCTATGCTCTGTACACACGATTCATGAAGATTCTAATGGAAATTCTAGAGTATTGCAGACCTGAGGATTCTTTGTGTATTGACTTATTTTGTGAAGTGTATGAATCAGGTATGGGTACTTTGCCAGAAGATTTGAACCCTGAAAATCTTGATCAGATATTCGATTGGATTGGGATTATGGAAAGAGCTAAAGGTGATTATGCATAAAGCAGTCATGGCATAATGCATAAAGATGAAGAAATTGTTGCAGAAAATGAAGGCATATCTTGCAATGATGAAGGTTGTGATCAGCCCATAAGAGAAGAATGTGTAAATATAGATTGCAGAGATATACATGAGGTTACTTCTTGTAGTAATGTTGTCATTAAAGAACCACAGAAATGCATGGATGTCAGGTTTGATATCTCAACTTATCATTCAGATAAATATGATGGTGTTCCAGCTGTAGATGATTGTTTGTATGAGGCAGATACAGAAATTTTCACTTGGAACAAGGAGAATACTGATTTGCGTAATAATAGAAAATGTGTTGATAGTTGTCAAAATTCAGACCTATATGTGAAACCCTCAAGTGATAAGGTATGTGTAGGTGTTGAATATGAATGTTTCCTTGAGGATGATAATCATTTGTATAATGCAGATGCGAAAGTGTTTATTTTTTATTATGAATGCATTGATGAAAAAGAAAATTAGGGATATTACTCAGATGTGAATGGACAAGTTTCAGATGTGCATATTGATAGTATTGATATCCATGGTAAGGGTGACTATGAAGCTTCTGACAATGGGCTGTATTCTGAATTTTTCAAGCCTTCTCTTGAAGCATTCTAGGTGGAGTTTAATGATGAAATTGTTAAGCACAATGATGATGGATATGTGGATGTTTCTAAAAGTGAACTCTTTCAACTTGTTGATCATGGTAACTGTGAGTATGATCAATTTTTAATTTATTATGATTACTTGTATGAGCATGCTTTGCAAATTTTTACTTCAGGGTTGAAAGTTTTATATGAATGTGAAAGTCAATGTTCAACAAAACAAGTGGAAATGCTTCTTGTGTATGAGTATTTCATGTTCAGTAAAGAAGGCGACTCGTTGCTTGAAAGAGGGCAAACTCCAAGTACAAATTCACTGGTTGTGTATGAGTTTTTCATTTTTTCTGATTTGGATTGATGTGTGATAGAGTTAACTTGCAGCAGGGGTCATCAATGATATTTTATGAAGATTTCAGTTTTAGTATGGAAATGAGGAATGAAGTTAGATCTTGTGATGCTTGTTATTCATTGGTTATGAAGCAGTTTATTTTTCAGATCAGTGGGAGGGACATTCAGTAATATATGATAGTGACCTATGCTTGCCATTTGATGGTTGTTGATGTGGTTTTTGTGACTGCACCAACATTAGAATAAAACACTAGGTATTCTATCCTCTCTTGAGAAAAAGCATCTCAAATGCTAAACTTCGTGATCGAGTGAGACTGCTCCAAGGTTCCTTGAATGTCAGGTCTTGACGTGCACAGGGATAGACTCAGTGGAATAATGTGATTTTGTTGGTAATCACAGAGGGACTTACATGAAATTACTCCTTCATGGACATGGAATTCACTCCTTACTCCTTGGATTTGTGAATGAAAGGAACTCTTGAAAACTAATCCTAATGAAGATTAAAAAAAATGCAAAAGATGAGAAAGGGTTGGGGAGTCTAATTGATGGAAGGGACTACTGCTGAGGATGGAAACTGGAACCATGCCTCTGCTTTGTCATGAGGCAACAACTTAGACAGAGTTGGTGCGATCTTTTGGGGTATAAGTAAGGATTTTCATATTGGTCTGACATGGAACATGGAACTGAAACATGCAGAAACAATCGAAGTTAAGCTTGGAGTGAGTTCAGGGTAACCATGCACTGTGATTTGCAAGCCACAGACCACAAATGGTATGAACTAGAAGTTTCAATCATGCATCAATAGTAATGTTTTCCATCATTCTAACTAAGGAATATTGAAACAAAATAGAAATGAAAGAACTTAGATCTTAGAGCTTATGATTTGCTTTGAAGAAGTCAGAAAACCATGCCACAATCCAAAGAATATCAAGAACACCAATCTTCAATGTTCATATATTGATTTGGGAATGTCTTACAACAATCTTGCTGATGCTTCAAAGTTCCTTGCTCCAGAAAAGGAGTGATACAGGAATGAAAACTAACTACTTGCTCTCAGAGCATGAAAAATGAGAGATGAAAAAGGACCCCTTGAAATGAGGTGCCCCAACCTTTATATAGGCAAGCAAAGTACATAGGGGGAAGAGGAAATCTGATTTCCTCGAAAACTGTGCCCAGGTCAGAAACCCTAAAAAGTGGTAGGTGAGACTGCATCACAAATCGAATGAAAAGGTGCCATTTGTCCTGGGTGCCCATGCTGACTGGGTCTTCTAGAAGGGGAGGTCTAGTCATCCGCGACCTCATCCTGTTCCTTGGAATTCTGTCTCTGTGCTTGTACTGCCTTTCCCCTTGGATTCCTGCACTGGCATATTCCATATTCCTCTGGATTTTTCCAAGTCATCAGTTTTGGGAGGTCATATTTCACATTTCAGAGGTTGTTCTGGAATTTCATGTGGAGGAATCCCTCCTTGAGTAGGGGCACATTTTCCCTAGGGTCTTGGAATGGAATTCCTCCCTGAGTTGGAATTCCTTGTCTTGGAATGGAATTCCTTGTCCTGGATTCCTGAGTTGGAATTCCTTATCCTCGGTGTGGATTCTCGTTCTCCCTGATGCCGAACTTGATCCTCATGATGAATGGTGCACTGAACCCTTGTTCTTGGATTTTCAAGGATTGATCCTCTTGTCCGGAATTGGAATCCTTGATATTGGACTTACTTGATGCAAACATTCTCCGTGTCATTTGAAATCTTGAAAGGATTTTGATCTTCCTTTATCATTTATGCGAAGTCTCCTTGTCACTGAACTGGAATCCTTGATGTTGCCTTCCTTGTGCCGATCATGTTTGAGTGTTGGGGAGAAAGGCGGGCATTGGAATGGAGTGATGTCCTTCATCTTCCCTTGGTATGCCTGTGTAGTCTTCTTGTTATTGGAACTCCTGGATCCTTGAAATAGTCATCTTCTCCAGCGTTTGAAGTCTCTGCGTTCATCCTGATCACCTTGGATCATCTTTGAACATCCTCTTCATAGAACTTATCTTCGTTCTGGATTCCTCCAAAACAAGGGAAACCTCGAGTAGTCATGATGAACAAGATCCATAAATGCAATGCAATATGAAATGAAACATGAATGATTTTGCAAGATTTGATCAATTTCACTTATGAACTCTTGAACAAATAAAGGATTTTCCTCATTTTCTGGTATTCTTCACACTTGGACTAACTTTTCCTTCATTCTAGGGTTATCAGGCAGGAATTGAGGAGTTTCCAGTGCAGGGCACAACTGGAAGGAGGAACAGGCCTCCTTGGACAGGATTTCCTCAGCTAGGAATTCCAGGTCTTGATGAAATTCATCCTCCTAATGGTGAAATTTGCCTCTTGAATGTTGGAACCTGCTTTTTTTAGTGTTCAGTTCTGCTTTTTCTGCTTGGATTTGCTTTGGTCTTGGGTCTTGAATGGTTTGAAATGAGCTGGGCAGCCTTCTTTATATAGGCGTTTAGGCTCTTCTCTGCCTCTTGGCCGACTAGGACAGACCGACTTGCACTTTTGTCTCATTTAAAACCCCTAACCGCCATAACTCTGGCCGACCTAACACTTTGTCTTTTCCTCTTCAGTCGGTGGCACAATTTTGGGGTAGTCGGGGATTTCACGTTGTCATGGATTCTTGCTCCATGCCCAGGTGCATATTCCAGAGGGTATTGGATTTTGGCAACTTGAACTAGAGTTTCATAATCTTGCTAAGGGTTTATCAACTTGGCCTTTGTTTTACCTTGGAATCCTGCAAGGATGGACTTCACGATCCTTACCCATCACTTGAGTGCAAACTTCATGGTGCAGAGTGCAAGTCCAAGAGGGTCCAGGAGTTTGAGCGCATATTCTAGCTTGAGCAGGAATCTACCTCTTAGGCGCAAAATCTAGACTGAACTGGATTCCTGACCAGGAGTGCATTTTCTAGTACTAATAGGATTTTCACATAGGGCGCAAATTTCAGTACCAATAGGATTTTCCACCTTGGGCGCATTTTCCAGTAGGAATAGGATTTTCCCCCTGGCGCAAATTCCACCTGGGTCTGGATTTTCCCCCTGGAAAAGATAAGCTCCAGGGGTCTGTTGGATGACAAGTGTTTTTGAAATCTTAACAAGGACATCTTCACCTGCCATGGAATTTCATGCTATGGGGAGGACTTTTGCACATTTTAGTTCAAGGAGTTTCAATATTGATCAAGGATTAGACACTTTGGAATGTTCTTCAGGATGAGGCACACTTTCCACTCTGGCTCAGGAATCTTCCTATGTCGCATTGTCCAACCTGGACAGGAATCCTTCAAGTCGCATTTTTCACCTGGAGCAGGAATCTCCTCCTATGGCACAAAATCCACTTGCTCAGGGAATTTTGACTGAGGTTGCGAATTTCACCTTGTCAGGGAAGGTCGTAGGTTTCACCCTGTTAGGGAAGGATATTCCAGGCGCAAATTCCAGTAGGAACTGGAATTTCCACTGAGGTCGCAAATTTCACCCAGAATAGGATTTTTGACTCTGTCGCATTTTCCAGAGGGAATAGGATTTTGACTAGGAGCGCAAATTCCGGTAGGAATTGGAATTTCCCTGTCAGGAATTCCTTCAAGACTAAGGGCACATTTTCCACTGTGCTAAGGAACTTTCACTGTGGAGGAATTCCTTCCAGAAGGTAGGGGCATTTTCCCAGTGTCAGGGAATCCTGTTCCTTGGAATGATTCCTGAATTCGTTGTTTGCAAATTTCACTAAGTGAAGGAATTTTCCTGTCCGGAAATCATCCTTGTCCAGAGGCGCATTTTGGAGTGGGTCAAGGAATGTCTAGTTCAGGAATTCCTTCCCGAGGATCTTCCAAGTCTCAAGTTGGACTGGGTCTTGGGTTTTCCTACCTAGAACTGTGGAATTTCTATTCACTCCTGATGAAGCTTCTTGACATTTGAACGAGGATTTATACCTTGTAACGAGGAACTGCCTCATTTATCATGGAATCCCTGAAGTCATCTTTGGAATTTTCCATTACTTCAAGTCAGGGATCGATGAGTTTTGCCAAGGAATGACAAGCCCTCGGTGCACTCCGGACTCTGGATTTAGAACTCTGGAACATAAATCATGGTGGGTTTTGGAGTAGGACCCTAGACAGGAACTTAGGACAAAGACCACTAGAATGGAATTGTGAACAAGGAGCTCCAGATTCTGAAGTTTGAAACATGGATTGGAACTGTGGAATGATGGACACCAGCCCACGGATTGACCAGATTTGATCGAGGAATGATAGGTAGGGCATCATTTATCCTTAGGAAACTCACTCTTTTACTTCACCATCTCAAGCCTTCTTCAAATTCCTCGTGAGCTAAGCATGTTGAAACTTCTTCTTAGTCAAATGTTCATGGATTCTGAGCAAGAAACTTGGCGAAAGATTAGCAAAACCAAAACCTAACCTACAAACCCTAAGACCTAAAAACGAAAAGAGGGGGTCCCCATTTGCAATGGGGCGATGTGTGAAAACGTCACAACAATGGTGCTTTTCACTTGCTTTCTGATTTCAAATTGTAGATTTTTCATGGTAGCAATGACAATTGCATTGGTGTGATGACAAGTGTCAGTAAAAATATCAATGAGCAAGCAATTTGCAAATATGTTTTCAGACTGGTCTTGAAGTAGTCTACTGAGAATATGGTGTTTGATAGAGGTAAACATTGGTTTTTCATTTTTTGGGGCCCGGGGCCACCAAATGAAAATGGAAGGTATGAATTTTGATGTAAGATGGAGCATTTACACAGTAGCCCAATGGATTTGGCACATGGTTTACATCCCAGAGATAACTGGAATCTCATCATGCCTGCAAGAGGCAGGTGTCCCCGAACATGAGCCACTGATGGCACCTTCAAATTTTACAAATTTGAAGTGCCTATATCCTCTCAATGTGTTGACAATGGCTAGGTCAACATACTACTCAATCTACCCCGCAGCCCACCTTCGCCAATTCAAATCTTGCAACTCAGAGATCATCTTGCAAATCTGTTTGGTACAATGTTTCTTGGTACATATGGTATTATGCCTGTTCAGTTTTGCGCTCCCTGGATGAATTTTGATGGGCTATTTAATGCTTTTTTGATTGCGACCAGGCTAGATTTGGTGTTCCGGAAAGTTGCAAATTTCACAATTTTGAAGCCAACCCATTTCTCGTTTTCGCCTAAAACCTCCCCAGTTCCAGTTTCATCAAAATCGGAGACCATATGATGCAGTATTTCAATGTATTCTGATTGAGGCGAACATGTCCGGTAGGCCAATTTACAAAGGAGGTCCCTAAAATTTTTTGGCCATGCGGATTTTGAGGAAATGGGTATGTTCTAAATAATTAATAATGGCCCTATGCAAATTTTACCGGCCTTCGGATATCCAATGTGCCCGTAGTGAAGAGACATCGTTTGCCTGGGAGGAGGAATTAAATATTTGCTATTTGCCTAAGTTAAAAAAAATGCAATTTTAAAAGGCAATTATTGGCATATTTGATAATTTAAATGCAAATATTATAAAGTAAACATTATAACATTGCTTTATAATGTTTAGGGCAAAAAAAAAGGCATTTCATTGGCTGAGCGCACAAGCGCACAACCATTTCTTGCTCTCCTCTTTTGTTGTGTGATGATGCGAAATGGCCCCCTCTGCACAAATTTTGGTCTGCAATATTTTTTGCTGTGATGGATGGTGTGTTTCCTTCTCCATGGAGGTTTCTATGGGTCTCTCTTGGGTGGAATCAAGCAGATTTTGTTGCAGAAGAACAACTCACGTTTTTTGGCTTTCTGGCAAATTTTTGGGGGTTCTATTTGGCTCAAAATTGCTGCTCTATGGCCTAAATTCATCCCCTGACCATTCCTAATGTCTGGGTAGAGATTTTAAGTATGTTTGTGATGGATTTTGAGTGTCAGAATGGCTAAAAATGCCCCTACATCAAGAAAAACGACCTAGTAATAATAAAAAAATTAAATTGGAAGCTACTGCAATGTATTCTCTGTGGCTGGGTGTAGTCAAGGAGCTTGAGAAGGGGCCCCATGGCCTCATATCGTTGCATCGCAGAGGGGTGAGGAGCCCTCTAACGTGTCTTTGCGACAATGCAAAAACAGAGGATTGAAGGTAAAGTTGGTGCCCGACGTTTGCAAAATAAAAGATGGACAAGTTAAAAGGGAAAAAAAATTGGAATTTATTTATATTTTGTCTTCTCCTCCTTTTTGTGTATTTTGTAATTTCTCCAGGCTCATTGGCGGTAACTTGTAATGCAAGACTCACCTAATTGCCATAGTGTAATAAATTTTTAGGGCAACATGTTCTTGTGTCTATAAGAGAGCAGGTTGTTCCACTTTGTAAGGGGGAATTCTTCTAGGCTTTGGATACAAGGTGTCCACATTTTTGGGAAGTAGCTTTTTATAGGAGAAGGTGACTGGATTTTCGGTTGTAGAGGCATATTTTGCTATGTAAATAAATAATTTCTGAATGATAACTTTATTTCTAGGTTGAATTATATGAGTAACACATTATGTGGATTATTTATGACTGTCTCCTTGGGTATTAGCATTTTTCTTTTGAACAAAATTGCTAAGGGTTTCTGAGTTATTCAATAAACATTTGCTATGTTGTATGTTTGATTTTCGGCATCTATTCAAAGAGTAGATTTAAATTTGCTTTAGATCAGACATGGAGGAAAATGTGTAATATCAAGGGATTAGTGAAGCATATGGTCATAAATGATTTTCTTTCTTAGACAAACTACTGTAAGACAATAATTTCATTGTTTTCAGTCCTCTAGTTATGAGTTTCTACTTTCATAATGAAACATTTGCATTGTTGAGTTTGACTGTCGCCTAGATAAAGCACCGATTTGGAATCTGTTTGCCCAAAGGTCCAGGAAACCCAACAATTTAAAAGCAAATCGTACAAACCATTTTATGTTTTATTTTGTTTTAGTTTAGGTGCTGCATGTTCTTTGAGCTGAATAAGTGAGATAATCCAAGAATATTGCCAGTCTAGGGTTAATCTTACAAATCTTGGTGCATACATGAGAGCATTTTGCTTGAGTTAGTCAAAGATAAATCTTTTGGTTGTGAACAGGGGAATACCCCCTAGGTGCGAGAAACCATGAAGTGAAGGGGAGATAAGTATGGGCAAATCCCTCACCTTTTTTCTAAATCTCCCACTCTGTTGGCCGAGTCTTCCTTTAAACTTGAGGATAAGAAGTGGCAAATCTTTAGAGTTTGATGTGTGCAAATTTGGGAACCAACAGTGTCAATGTTATCAGAGGGGTTGTTTAAGGACTCCAATGAACTCAGTTGGTCTAAAGGACTCATATACCACTTTCCGGGGTGATTTTCGGCTTCTGGTGTGCTCTCCAAGAATCTTGGAGAAGACGTTTATTTATAGTAAGTCGCCCGGTTAGCTCCGTTTATCTTTATTCTTCATCGGGATCACGCCAGTGTAGTTAGTTTTCAATTCCGATGCATTCCGGCAGTTTCCGCAAAATGAGTGTATTAATGGCTTTATTTAATTATTTTACTAAGGTTGCTAAATATTATTTAAAATATTTTAAAAGCACCTTAGTGTTATAGCTCATCGGAACTGGGATGAAATGTTTTAAACTATGGATGCATTAAACAGGGACCTTGTGTGTCAAATTATCATTATTTTAATTAAAAGGTCTTTTTCGGAGCTAAATGGAGTTAATTAAAAAGTGAATGTTAAAATAGAAGCTTTTGGAGAGTTTGGCGGAAAAAGTATAAAAAGGCATTTGAGGGGCTCATTTGGATTATGCGGTTTATTCTATTGCTTTGATTGAAACCCTTGTGGTTCTGGAGATCGAACTTGGTTCATCTCAGCCTTCTTGAGGACAAAAACCTTCTTGGAGATGATCAACCTCGGTGGTGAAAAACCCTCTCAGGTTGATTGCTGGTAAACTTATTCAAAGTTTACGCATTGCAATTCATTGCAGGTTTGGCATTGTTTGGAGTTTCAAAGGAGGTATCTATTTGCAGGCCAGCTTGGAGGATTTATTGGTGATCTCATTTCAGGGATTACATTGAGCTGATTGGAAGCATTTATAGGTTGTCGCTGAGAAGCTATTCATTGCTAATATCGGATTTCTTTCCATGATATATATATATATATATAAGAGATAATGGTGACTGATTTTCAGGTGATTTGGAGCAAATTTGGAGGGTTTGTGAGTGATTTCATACGGAAGTCACATTGAACTTCAAATGACAGATTTAGGGGTTTTGCAGTGGGATTTTTAGTTGCAGCAGTTTGGTTTCATGGATGTTATGAAGTTGTGAGTTCACAGGCATATTTTGGAGTGATTTTTTGGTGTTTTACCATCTGGGTTTTGGTGCGCAGCCATTCACATGGGCTACAATTGTAAATGTTTATGACAGCAGTCTGATATCATGCTAGAGCAGCTTATGTGTACTTGGGAATTACATATTTTCATTTGTTGAGTGTTCTTTTGGCATTGTACTTCCATGGTGGATGACTAAACTTTGTAACAACAAGCTATTCTATCATAGATCAATATATTATTGCTGGATTCAAGGTCAGATTTGTGTTTCATTGTTATTTCTATTGCATATAAAGTGTTTGTTATAATGTCGGGGCTGTTTATCTGCAAATTTGAGATGTTTCTTGTGTACTTTCAATTCCCAACTGCATATTGAATGATCCCAAACACAGATACATTGAAATGCATTCGAAACAACACCAAAACAACAAATAGAAAAGTGTTTGACGAAATGTCAGCTCACTAGAAGTCTGTAATCTTACTTGGTGTTTGAGAAAAAAGCTTGTTCCAAACTAGGGTGTATATTACAGTTTGGGTGATTTAGATCTGCATGCCATTATTCATTGTTGGATCCTAGCTTTCATCATTGGGTTGTCTAATTGGACGCCTATTGTTGGTTGCAGGGATCATTCACAACCAAACTTGAGATAGTGAGTAAAGCATCCAACTTTCTAGTGCAACATATAGAATTGGCGACTGTGATAAAACGAGAAATTCAAAATTATTGTTGGCGCCAAGCTAAGTGAGGAGACATGTTAGTTTGTTGTTGCCTAGAGGATATTTCACCGAAGCATGACTATTAGTGACTATCCATAGCCATTTATACCCAGATTGTGGCATTCTAGGTGTTGAAACGATTGTTGAAATATATAGTCAATCATTGTGAACACCAAGTTGTCACCAACAAGAAGTGTGGCATCATCAATCACCTATTGCTATGGTCCATTTTATTACACTTGGTGATTCCTAGCAGTTACTCTTCCAGGTGCATGTAGTCTACCCATCCGATCATTGTGGATCATACATCAACAAGATCTCCATTTGCGAAGCAAATCTAAATGGGTTACTCACCAATGCGCCAATACTGGTCGCATCAAATTCCAACAATGATTTGATCATACAAGGTGCAACCAAAGTTAACACTATTCTTCCAAGCGTCTAGATCAATCCTGTGCAACAAATATCACCTTAGTCGAGTTATTGATTGTGGTTTCTACATCATTAAGGAGCAATACATCATCACTCAACATTTGGTAAGAAGTGAAGTGCACAATAGTGCTACTAGTCAAACAACTGCCAGGTTTGAGTATCATTTCACATTAGATAAGCCGATATACTATTGCTGTAATTGGAATGTTTTTGGCGCCAAGGGCTGGGCCATTATACTGAATGTTGTATTTATCAGCTATATGCACAAGAAGCTATATGTCACTAGATCTGAGCATTGAATGAAATAAGATACATTGCAATCCATTTATTTGAGATTCTCAGTTTCTTTATCAGCAGATCTCATAACAATTTACATCATTTGTTATTCAGTTTATTTGCGTGATCATATTTCGTTTAATAAAAAACAGATCAGAAAATATAAAAGTATAGTTGGGACATTACACAGAGAGAGAGAGAGAGAGAGAGAGAGAGAGAGAGAGAGAGAGAGAGGAATATTTATCGATGCAATGTTATGACATGCTACACAATATTTCAAGCATTAAGAACATATATATCTCTATTCCACTCTTTATCTTTTTTCTTAATACAAAGTAGTCAATTTGTAATGTCCCTTTTTGGAACCATTCCAACAATCTTGGAAAGCTCCATCATCCTTGGAGAGCGCCAACTTTCTTTGGGTGAAGTTATGTACTGCAGAACATTGGTGTGGAGTTATGTACTGTAGACCGTTCGTTGCAAAATTATGTATTGCAGATTGTAAGTTGGGAAGTTATATTTTGCAGTACATGTCGTAAGTTAAATAATTATTTTAAGTTATCAAAAAGTAACTTTATTTTTATATTTTATTTGATAGCTTAATTAATTATTTAAAAGGCTACTTTAAGTTGTGTAGTTAAGTGGCGCTAGGCACAAGGGGCAAAAAGGTGGACTTCTGCACACAAAAAAATATTTTATTTATATTTTGGAGGAAAAAGGGAATTATTTTGGTTGCCCTAAAAGTGCCTATAAAAGGAGGAGTTGAGCTTAGAAAGAGGGTTAGACATGATATTGCAATTTGCTATTTGCTTTGAGTGAGAACTTGAGTTCTCATATTTCTTGAGGACGAAAACCCTCTTGGAATACTAGTTTTGGGGACGAAAACCCTCCGAGTTGGATTTGGTGATTTCATTCAGAGGTCACGTGTTGCAAGTGTAGTTTTTCTAGTTGTTGCTGATAATGAAGATCTTTGATGTTTTTTGATAAGTTTGGGAGTGTTGATGTGTTTTGAAAATGCAGACTTTCTTTATTTCCGAGAAGTATTATTTGATATGATAATCTTTAGTTTGTGAATGAAAGATTGCTTTAGGTCATACCCTTTGATAGCTGTTGGGCCGTACCCTTTTGTTGATGATGGGTGTTGTTTTTATTTAGTGCTGAAGACTTAATTGACAAGGGCCGTACTTTTTGAAAGAGGCGAATATACTTAAGCTTTTTAATTTGAATTGAGTTTCTTGAGCAAGCCGTACCATCCTTGGTTGACCGTACGCATGAGTAAAACGGTGCGTGGGAAGTAAAAGTAATCATCTTCCTTTTTATCTTGTATGAGATTTGGTGGGGCTGCCTTGATGAGCACACATTTATACCGAGAGGGGAGGTGAATCAGTATAAGCTAATCTTTTACTTTTTCAAATTAATACCCACAATAATATCAATCACACAATATCAACATATAAGAACACAAGAAGAACACAAGATTTACGTGGAAACCCTTTCGGGAATAAAACCATAGTATAAAATTATCTTACAAACTTTTTAGGCACCAACCTCCTGGAGACACCAATCCCCACAATACAAATATTTGTAGGCACCAACCTACTGGAGACACCAATCCCCACCACTGAGCACCAATCCAGCAAGAGACACCAATCTCTTCTATATGAGGCACCAACCTCTCCAATACGAGGCATTGACCTCTAACTCAACAAAGTCTTGTCTTCTTGAGAACAACTCTCCTTCAAAATCTGCCTCGAATGATCTATTATTTTCTACTTCTCAAATTTGCTTGTGTTTGTATCATATATTTTTTACAGTCCACACACTTGCTTCCACTCCCCTTATTTAATCTTCACATATCTCTCACTTCTCAAATTTCCCTTTACTCCTTTTCAAATCTGCATATATCCCATTTAAGATCTACATATATTCTTCTTCAAGATCTGCATATATTCTTCTTCTAGATCTGCATATATTCCTTCTTCTAAAATCTGCTCAAGTCTGCTGAAATTCATATGATGTTACATCTTATTTTTCTTACAATTTTAACTCACATTCCATCTCCTTTTTATATCACTCATAGGGAGGCGACTGTTCAAGGAGGGTCGGCCTCATTAGCAAGTATTACTTATAAATTTATTTATTTTACTTCTCTAAGAGAAGCGACTCCACAATGAGAGTCGGCCTATCCAAAGGAAGTGGCGATTCCTTAAGGGGTTGGCCCCTATAATTTTATTTTAATTTGATTTAGGCGACTATGCCAAGGGAGTCGACTGCACTAAATAAAGGAGTGGCAGTACACAACGCAATGACAATAATACATACCGCAATGAAGGAGGAAGTAATAATTCTTATTGCAATGATAAAATAGATGGATACCAAAGAGGCAAAGGAGGATATGGCAAAGGTGTTGGAAGATCTTTGTAAAGAACTTGTTTTAGGTGTGGAGTAGGTCACAGGGCATGTGTAAAGGAAGAATTTGTTCAAGATAGTACATAAAATTGAAGGTAAGTGTTGCAAGATAATAATTGATAGTGGAAGTATAACTATAGATAATCTAGTATCACAGAAAATGGTTAACAAGCTGAAATTGAAGATGCTAGAACACCCTAGTCTTTATAGAATCTCATGGTTGAATGAAATACATAAGATGCTGGTAATTGAACAATGTTTGGTGAAATTTAAAATAGGGACATGTCATGATGAAGTTTTGTGTGATATTATGTCAATAGATATATGTTATTTGTTGTTGGGTTGACCATGGTAGTATGATAGGAAATCTATACATGATGGGAGAAAGAACACTTACACTTGATAAAGGATGATAGAAAACATGCTTTAGTACCATTAAAGGAAAGAGAAAAGCAAGTTTGTGGTAATGCTATAGAATGTTTAGTGGAAGAAAAGAAGTTCTTTGATGGTTTGAGGCATGAGAATATGTGTTTTGCATTGATTCCTAGAATATGCGGCATCGCAAGTGAAGGAGAAGCATCGCAACCAGAAATTTCAGAGTTGCTAATAGAATACAAGGACATCATATCAGATACTATTCCAAAGGGATTACCACCAGAAAGGAGCATTGGTTATCATATGAACCTAGTTCCAGTAGCAAGTTTGCCAAATAAGGTAATGCATAGAATGACATTAGCAAAGAATGAAGAACTAAGCCAACAAGTGCAAAAATTACTAAAGAAATGTTTGATCAAGAAATACATCCATGTATGGTACCTGCAATACTAGCACCAAAGAAAGGAGGTGAGGGGAGAATGTGTACAAACTCTAGAGCAATAAATAAGATCACAATCAAGTATAGGTTCTTGTTGCCAAGAATGGATGATACAATGGATTGTTTGGGTGACACAAAGTACTTTACTAAGATTGATTGAAGAGCAGTTATCACTAAATCAAAATCAAAGAAGGAGATGAATGGAGGACTGCATTTAAGATGAAGGAAAGACTGTATGAGTGGTTGGTTATGGCCTTTGGGTTGACTAACGCACCTTAACACATTTATGAGATTGATAAAGAAAATATTGAAACAATATTCGAGTAAATTTGTAATCGTTTACTTGGATAATAGTTTGATTTTCAGTAAGACTAAGGAGAAGCATCTAGAACATATTAGATTACTATTGCAAAGATTGAGAGAAGAAAAGTTGTTGATCAATGTGAAGAAATGTAGTTTCATGAAGTTAGAGTTGGTATACTTGGGATTTGTAATCTCAGCCAAAGGTTTGAAGATGGATCCAAAGAAGTAAGAGCAATTGTTGAGGTGAGATCTTTTCATAAGTTTGCTAATTTCTATAGGAAAATCATTAGAAATTTCAGTGGCATTTGTGCACCACTAATTTAGAGAGAAGTAAAAATTTAAGTGGACATTAAGAGCAAATAGGAGCTTTCACTTGCTGAAGAAGAAACTGACAGAACACCCACTAGTAGCATTGCTAGATTTTGACAAAGTACTTTAGGTTGACTGTGATGCAAGTGGGAGTGCAATAAGCGCAGTATTGAGTCAAGAAGGTAGACCAATCGCTTATTTTAGTAAGAAATTGAATGATGGAAGGAGATATTCAGTATATGATTATATGCCATAATTAAAGCATTGAAGTAACAGAGACATTACTTGCTGCCAAAAAAATTGTGTTGTATATAGATCATCAGGGATTGCAATACTTGAATAGCCAAGGTAAATAGAATCAGAGACATGTGAGATGGGTAAAATTCATGCAAAGAGAGCATCGAAGTGGAAAGTCAAACGAGGTTGTAGATGCGTTGAGTAGGAGATAGAATTTGCTGGTAGAGATGAGAGTGGACATAATAGGATTTGAGGAATTGAAGCACTTGTATGAAGTTGATTTTGATTTTGCGGAAGCATAGAAGGCATGCAAAGAACTAGTAAGAATGGATAGAAGTGACTTGATTGTATAATTCAAAATGATATGTTGTTTAATGAAAGTTCTGTATTCCAAGAAGCTCAATGAGAGAGAATTTGATCAAGGACAAGCATACTGGTGGATTAGTAAAACATTTTGGGATAGATCAGACAATAGCATTGATAAGAGAAAATTAATTTTGGTTGTAATTGTATAAAGATGTAAAGAAATATGTTCAAAGTTGTAGGATTTGTCAAGTTGCAAAGAGTAGTCAAAATGTTGGCTTATACAAACCATTACAAATACCGAGGAAACCATGCGAAAATATAAGTATGGATTTTGTGTTAGGGTTACCAAGGACTCAAAGAGGTCATGATTCTATATTTGCGATAGTTGATAGATTATTTAAGATATCACACTTCATAGCATGTAAGAAGACAAATGATGCGGTACATATAGCTAATTTATTTTTTAGGGAAGTTGTAAGATTGCATGGGTTGCCAAGGAGTATAGTTTCAGATAGAGATACTGTTTAGGGTAAAATTAGATTTCGTTAATCTTTTGTTCTTTAGATGTTTGAATCCTCCTTTCACCCTAACATTGAAGGATCTAGGGTTGAGTGGCGAGCACTATCATACCCTAGGTCACTTGCAAATGAAGGGAAGCTTGGATTAGGGAATCAATTATCAAATTTTCCTTCTCTTATGTCCAATTAACCATTAAAACCCTAATTATGCAAATACAACAACCAATTGACGAAAGACGGAAAAAGCCCTTGCAGGCGAGGTAAAATGACAAATCATAGAATACCTGTTTTCGGAGTTCCGAGGCGGAATAGTCGGGGACATTGGTGCGGGCGCCCAAGTCCAAGGTACCTATTTTTTCGGGGAATCTAGACCTCCTTTCGACACTGATCAGCCCTGTAACTTTTGTTTTCCGAAATCTGTTTGCGAAGGACACTTTTGCGGGCGCCCTAGTCTTGGAAGTGCTCCTTTGTCCGACTTTTCTTCAGATCCCGAATCTTTGATGCCTGCCACTCCTTCCTGCAACTCCACTTTTCTCAAATGTGACACCTGTAACCTGCAATCACAAGACTTGGTTTGGGGGTTGTAGTGTTTAGAGGCTTGCCTCAGTCAAGCCCTGGAGGACACTTAAGTCTCCGAACACCGTTGTTAGACAAGGAGTGCATGCCCTTGTGAGGCAGAGGCAAAAACCAAAGGAATCAATGATAAAAAACACAATGATATGTCACCTTGTAGTCAAGCTCTCATGGAAGAAGATGCTCTTCATGCCACGAGAAGATTGATGCTCAAATCTGCAAATATTAACACATAAAACATACAAATATGCTCTTGCAACACAATAGAAAGCCTTGAATCACCTTGAGAATGCCTATAGTTCACAATGATCATCTAGTTTACAAATGAATGCCTAAACATGCTTATATATGCACCTACAAGCATTCCTACCAAGATTTTAAAAATCAAACTTTACCGTGTCGGCAAAAGAACCAACGGTCATTAACCGACACCTGAAAATTGGGGCTGTCCTAAAATAGGGTAGGACTAGGGCGCGGGCGCTCAAGTCCTCCCCTCCTATTTTAGGCAGGGTACAACTCAAGGGGTCCACCTAGGTCCTATTTGCGATGGGACTTAGGTCTCATTCCATCGGGATGCTAAAATATGAACTAAAATGTCCTAAATGCACTCTAAAGACCCAGGAGCTAAACCTAATGAGGGAAAAGCCCCCAAGGGGACATTTTCCGACGTTACAATTAGCCCCCACTTTAATGTATGTATAAACGCAAGGCCAATACATGCATTAAAGTAAGGTCACAAACACAGCAAACATGCCAAGCACGGAGAAGACATGCCAATCACATAGAAGACAGTAACAGGCATGCAAAACACAGAGAAGACAGTTACAGTCATGCAGAACATGGAGTAGATAGTCAATGCATAGAAGACACATTAATGCATGGAAGATAGAAATGATATCTTTTTTTTTTTTTTTTCTCATATATATGAAATGCAAATGCAAGTACTGGAAAGTAAACAAACCTCCCATAATACACGAAACACTACTCAGGGGCGTTGGTCTCTGTATATATGGGGCAACACACACGCAATACACGCAAAACCTCCCAAAATGCACGAAGCACTACTCAAAGGCGCTGGTCTCTGCATATGGGGCAACAAACACGCTACACAAAACAAGCATGCCAAAACACACACACTTGAAGACACGGAGAAAACATGGAGAAAACACGGTAGACAAGCGATGGTGTGTTCCCTATTTCTAGGCTCATCACCATCTTAGGCACATTACAGGCACACACTGACGATTGGGCTTCGCCACAACAATCGCTGAAGACACGCTTAAGGGTTGAGTTAGTCACAAAACTGCTCCCCGCCTCCGCAAAGGACTTTTGAAAATGACAGGATGATGCAATCTGCTCCGAGAAATACACCATCCCCGCCTCCGCAGAGGGCTTAAGAAAAAGGACATGCTCGATATCCCGCCTCCGCAGAGGGCTTACATGATTAATTGATTGATTGCAAACAAGCTCATGATGCACAATGCACTACTCTAGGGTGCAAGTCTCTGCATCTGAGGTCAAACACATTGCTAACATCTATAACAGACAACTTACCTTATATATGCTCCCACCTTAAGGTGGATATCAGTTGTCGATATCAAACACATTAAGGTAGGAAGAAAACACACAAGGGAACACCGACTTTCGCAAAGCCCATGCCCCCCGGTGGTGGCATGTACTTTACAATCGCCAAATGTTCCCACAAACACATCCCTGCAAGAGACATGTTAGTGTCTACAACATCATAATAAACCACAACATCAATGCATATGACTAACCACACAAAGAGCCAAGGTTATACAACGAATTCAGAGTTCAAGGATAACCGTGGGTTATATCACGAAGTTCTTCGAATCGAGTACCGCCAAGGCTAGATTCAAAGGCAAACAAAGGTGTGCGGAGCAGCAGTATTGTTAAGGTTTGTAAATGCGATAGAAACATCATAAAATTCACTACGCGGAAAGAACGAGTGCTTCCACTAGCCAAGCGTCGGATAAGATATACAACCCCATCGTCATATTAGGAACTATAGTCCATTTTTTGATTGCTCTTGAAAGGGACACTAGGTCCGCATCAATATAAATGTTTGTCGTCATCCGCCCGCTGGGTGGAAACACTAGAGGAAGGGAAACAATAAATAAGAGAGGAGAAACAAGTGTCTTAGGGACAGTCACGTAGGAGGGTGCCCCCAGGTCACCAACCACGACGCTATGTCCATAAGACAACACACACAACAATGAAATCAGAGAGAGGCAATATAGAAGAATGATGATACAAATAGAAGGTCACAACAGAGGTCTTCTGGTATCTCGAACCTTACGGGAGAATCCGAGGTCATCCCGGGAGGCCTAAACAATATATAACACATCATGGGGGAAGCACATCACGAGAGAAATAAAGGGTTAGAGATACTTACCTGTAGGGCCCTTTCTGGGCTAGCGGGTATCACGAATCTTGATCTTTATTTTAATGGTTAAGGTGTTATCACTTCTTCTCTCTTCCATATGTTCATGAGTTTGCGAGGGTAACCGTGTAGGCAAGGTTTCTCTTAATGATGGTTGAGAGGGAATGTTGCCATTGTCTATGTCAGCTATAGGAGCATTTGAAATGCCATTTGAATGAGCTTGTGGAGGCATCCGAAAAATACCCATTTCAGTTCTTATATAGGGTGTTCGAATGGCTTGAATCAGAGGGATATCTTGTTCTTCCATAGCATGTAGGATTTCAGTGCTTTCCAAAGTATGTGACGGTTCATGATCTGTTTTCCGGTTTAGCATGTAATTGAGAAGTTCTTGAACATCTAGTGGTAAACCAAGCAAATGGTCGCCAAGAGAATCTGCATCCTTCAGAGCTTCATCCTAATTAGGGAGAGCGGGAAGAGATGGCAGAGAGGTGTGGAGAAATGTATTGATGATATCTTTTTCTTGTGCCAATATATCCTCACCAAGTGGGGTTATGTTGGGACAAGTCTCTTTGTTTGATAACTCACCCATTGCTATTTCCTTTTCATATGTCTCAGAAAGGATTTTCATTATATCATCATGAAACAAATGGAGAATGGGAGTAAAGTTACCATCACTTCTTTCCCCATGGTGGTTTTCAGCTATAAATTTTTTGAGATTCTCCATGATTGAAGGGAAAACATCTATAGTCTCACGAAAGTTATTGAAGTAAGCTATTGATCGAAGGATATCACATGGAGCAGTGTTGGCTATGTCAATGCCATAGATGTATGTTATTTGATACAAGACTTGAGGATATTTGTTAGTGAATTTGCAAAAATTCTCATAATTCACAATGTACTCATATAGATCTTCTAAAGATGTACCATTAGGAGAATCCATTAATGCAAAATTTATGCAAAAACGCTTGATTTTTGGATACTTTTCAATGCAAATGATTGAAGCAAAGGATGCTATGAGGATTTTAGTCAAGGGCAGCAAGTTATATGTCTGATATCAGTCCGAAACAACAATATAATCATTCTCAACACACTCTTGATGCAAATCTAAGATAATGCCAAGTCAAAATATAGTGAAAATATGTCAAAATAGGCACTTTTTTCACCAAAATTTAATGCAAAAGAGCATAACAAAGGGTGTTGTGAAGGAAATGATGATGGACAACAAATAATATCAGTAATAACAGCGACTTGGTGCCAAAATACCCAACACAACACGTTTTTAGCGCCACTTAAGGTCAAACCCTAGTGAAGATATAGCAAAAATATGCAATTTTTCACGGTTTTTCTACTCCAAGGCCTAGCAAAAGGGGTGTTGTAAAGAATTTTAGGAGGTACAACAAAGAATATCAATAATATCAGTCACCTCAAACCATAAATTGATCACAACACGCTTGGAGTGCAAACTAGGTCAAACCCTATGGCCAAAAATAGCCAAAATGTGTAGTTTTTTGCAAAATTTTCACTACAAGAGCCCATTAAAAGGGTGTTGTGAAGCTTTTTATGAGGGGCAGCAAATGAATACCTGATAACAGCAAATTAATGCAAAAATATCCTTCACAACACACCTATGGTGCAAGTTTGGAGAGTCGATAAGGCCAAATTTAGCGAAAATCGTTGTTTTTGAAGCCCTAGGTTTGAGATCTTGACACAAAATGCTATGCGAATATTTTGAAGTCTGATTTATGATGAAATTGACTTACTCTCAGATCTGAAAATGATTTTCAAGCTTTAACATGCAAAATGCCCATGCAAATTTAATGAAAATGCATCAAAATTGCTAGTTTTTGTTGAAATTTTCTATGTAAAAATGCAAATATTTTAAATCTAAATGCAAATTCATACTAAAATGCAAGACTACAACCAAATGTAAATTTGAAAGAGCCTCTAAAATCAGTAGAAAAATCTGATAAAATATTTTGCCTCCAAACCTTAGATTTTTGGAATTACTAGGTTATATAAAATTGACAAAATTTCCACAAAACCCTAACAATTAAATGATGAAAATGCAAGGCAAAATTTTTGATTTTTCGTATTTTTTTGTAGTTTATATCAAATCTGATGCAAAAATCATGAATTAGGAAAATTTAGAAAGAATTGATGCAATTTAGTAAGCCAAACAATGCAATTTTTTTGTTTTTTTTTTCAATTTTTCAAATTTTTCTCAATGCAATGCAATAAATGACCAAATGAATGAATGAAATCACACCAAATCCGAAGACAAACACTCAGCAAGTTGCAATTTAAGTCCAAAAACACGGGTTCACCAAAATGTTTAGAGTAAAATTGGATTTCGTTAATCTTTTGTTCTTTGGATGTTTGAATCCTCCTTTCACCCTAACATTGAAGGCTCTAGGGTTGAGTGGCGAGCACTATCATACCCTAGGTCACTTGCAAATGAAGGGAAGTTTGGATTAAGGAATTAATCATCAATTTTTCCTTCTCTTATGTTCAATTAACCATTAAAGCCCTAATTATGCAAATACGACAACCAATTGACGAAAGACGGAAAAAACCCTTGTAGGCGGGAATAAAATGACAAATCACAGAATACCTGTTTTGGGGGTTCCGAGGCAAAACAGTCGGGGACACTGGTGCAGGCGCCCAAGTCCAAGGTACCTGTTTTTTCGGGGAATTTGGACCTCCTTCCGACACTGATCAGCCCTGTAACTTTTGTTTTCCGAAATCTGTTTGTGGAGGACACTTTTGTGGGCGCCCTAGTCCTGGAAGTGCTCCTTTGTCCGACTTTTCTTCAGATCTCGAATCCTTGATGCCTGCCACTCCTTTCTGCAACTCCACTTTTCCCAAATGCGACACCTGTAACCTGCAATCACAAGACTTGGTTTGGGTGTTGTGGTGTTTAGAAGTTTGCCTCAGTCAAGCCCCGGAGGACACTTAAGTCTCCGAACACCGTTGTTAGACAAAGAGTGCGTGCTCTTGTGAGGCAGAGGCAAAAACCAAAGGAATCAATGATAAAAAAACACAATGATATGTCACCTTGTAGTGAAGCTCTCATGGAGGAAGATGCTCTTCATGCCATGAGAAGATTGATGCTCAAATATGCAAATACCAACACATAAAACATACAAATCTGCTCTTGCAACACAATAGAAAGCCTTGAATCACCTTGAGAATGCCTAGAGTTCACAATGATCATTTAGTTTACAAATGAATGCCTAAACATGCTTATATATGCACCTACAAGCATTTCCACCAAGATTTTAAAATAAACTTTACCGTGTCAGCAAAAGAACCAACTAACGGTCATTAACCGACACTCGGAAATTGGGGCTGTCCTAAAATAGGGCAGGACTAGGGCACGGGCGCCCAAGTCCTCCCCCCCTATTTTAGGTAGGGTACAACTCAAGGGATCCACCTAGGTCCTATTTGACATGGGACTTAGGTCTCATTCCATCGAGATGCTAAAATATGAACTAAAATGTCCTAAATGCACTCTAAAGACCCGGGAGATAAACCTTATGAGGGAAAAGCCCTCAAGGGGACATTTTCCGAGGTTACAGATACTATGTTTGTTGGGTATTTTTGTAAGACATTGTGGAAAAAGATGACAAGTTTGCAATTTAGTTTAGCATATCACTCACAAATAGATAGATAGACAGAAGAAATAGATAAGAGTTTGGGTAACTTGTTAAAATGTTTGGCAGGGGAGAAGACAGAAAATTAGGATATGGTATTAGTGCAAGTTGAGTTGCATATAATAAATTGGTGAATAGGGGTACAAGAAAAACACCATTTGGGAATTTATAATATTTCACAAGATGTTAAATGCAAGATTGAAGTAGTCAACGTTTTGTTTAAATACTTGATGCTTTAAAAATGAGATGTTTGGTTGACCTAAAAGGAGACCATTTTTTGCCATTTATGGCATTCTTGAATTGGTGTCTCAAAACCCTCGAGTGCGTGATTCTTTAGACCTTCTTATGCCACGTCACTACAATAAAGTGGTTTAATATTGAACAGCAGGTATGATTGTTGTTTATTTCAATGACTGGTAATGTGATGTATGCATCAGAAGCTAGTTTTGTATGTAATGAAAAATGGTTTGATTTAGTCATTGACTGATGTTATTATACGTCATACGCTTGCTAGGGCACGAAAGTAGCATGCTCATGGAGAAAAACAAAGCACTATCATGTTGCATGACAATTTTTTTTTATCTATCTTCATAAATTATGCTGTAAGAGCATTAGGACATGCTACTAATACGTGTAAAACCTTTAAATTGTTTTCTATGAATTTTAATGCAATAAATGAATTTTGTGGCTCTTGGTGAACCCTTTTTAACATATGTATATTTGAGCTTAAATAGAATGCATATGCTTATCCGCTTATTTAAGTACGGAATTCTGTTTAGTATCCTATAAATAGGATTTTTAATGGAATGCGTATCTTTATATTTTTGCTTAAGTGGCTATTTAAAACCAAAATAAATTAATTTGTGCTAGTTGATATGGTACATAACAAAAACAATTGAACTGTTTTTTTACCATGTATGAATTATTGGAAAACTGCTCGGTATGAATTGTATTAAGAAAAAATGTTGCCTCTTATGCTCTTTGCGTTCTTGGGATTCTAGTATTCATTTATTCATCTCAACCTTTGAAAGCTGAATGCATAGAAAATGAATTCACAATCACTTGTAAAACCTTGGTACAAACAATTATGGCCACTCTGAATTTATATTTAGTTTTATTATCTTGAATGCCATTTTATGTGAAAATTTATTGACAGGCTATTTGTTTTCTTATAGGTTGGCGTCTTGACTACTTCCTTGTCTCAAACTCGATTGTGGATAATGTATATGACTCTTACACAATTCCAGATGTGAATGGCAGTGATCATTGTCCGATTGGTCTTATTTTGAAGATCTAGATAATTGATCTCTTTGCTAGCATATGCATTTTTGAGTAGACATTCTTGCATAGCTCTACATTTAATATAACTTTTTTGTTTCTCTGCCCTTCATACATAGTCAAATCAGTAATGGAGTTTCAAGTAGTTATCTTTATCCAATGCTACAAGCATTTAAATTTTGTTACATGTTATGTCTAATGATACACTGCTTGAATTTGCTTTGATGTATTATGTGTGAATGATTTTCTTGTCTTAATTAGGATTTAATAATAAGTCTAATGCATATAGGCTCCTTTTTGTTGGCGTTGAAAGCATACGTCTAATCTCACAATTATCTTCCCTCTTTTCTCTTTTTCTTCTTTCTTTCTTCTTTCTTTGTTTTTTTTCGGGAAGATTTGATACTTCATCTCAAATTGGAATTGTCTTTTATGAACAAATGCTTTTAATGATGTTCCATGATCCCAAATAATGATGTATTTAATCTGGATATTCTTAGTTGAGCTATAGCATTTCACTTTATATTTTATTTCCGCTCCCATATATACTTTTTGTTCATAGCTACAAGTGGGATTGAATTTTCTAATGTAGCATTCTCTGTCATCCAAACTGCTTTGTTCACATCGCTGCATCGATTCTCTAACATATTTTTTGATTCCCTCATTGGTGTTTGGGCATTCTTGTATGTTAATGTCCCATTTACTTATCCACTTGGTATTTTGTTTGATTACATGCTCTTTCTTCTACTTAATTTTTCCTCCACTACTCTTATGGGCCAATGATATGACTCCATGCTCTCTATTCTTTTTGAATAGCTTAGCAACTAGATCAAAGTCGATGCCTCCAATAGGAAAGCACCTGCTTCAGCTAATAAGATCTTATATGGAACTGATGTTTTAGTTTTGAAATTACTTATGATTAAATGCTTTTGCAACCTCTCTATTTGTTTCCATTTCATTTTGACATATTGTTACCCCAAACTTCACACCTATAAAATACTATTGGTCTGGCTAGCAACACAGATAAGATCTTCCTGTTTTTTCAATCCCTTAATTCAACATTCTTGTATCTATTTTGTAGCAAGTATAAAGCTTTCCCCTTTATATTCTTTTTATCCTACAAATCTCCCAACTAAACTTGTTCTTGAAATCTAAACCACAGTACTTATATTCTATATTACTTCCATTTATTCATTATAATATAAAACTTACAAGAAATTGGCAGTTTTAAAGTAAAAAGTAAATTTATTACTTTGTCTAATTACATAAAATTAAGAGAAATCTGCTCATTCTGTACACATCATTAGCTTATAGTGCTTTTCACAAGAAAATTAAAAGTTAGATTGGAGGTTTTCTTAAAGGACTTTGATATGTATAAATGTTTTAAGGGCAAGATATTTCATCAAGTAGTAATAACTAAAATATTGATTGGTAATTCATGGAGCTAATGTTGTGACTAATATACTATATTTCTAGGTATTTAGGTTTGCTTTATTTGTAATTTTGGACCTTTTCAATAAACTCTTGGAAATTTCTTTGGTTTGTATTTGTGGTTATTTGAAATCGTTTGTTTATTTATTGTTAGGTGACATCAAAGTAAGGCATGGATCACCAATTTGTTTATGCAAGATGTTATATTAATGAGAAGGAAAAATAAGTACCAATGTGTCAAAGATGAAATCAAATTTATTGTTAAGGGACACCAAAGCAAGACATGTATTACATGGTAAGTTTCAACCAAGCACTTAAAATCATACAAGAAACCAAGTAGTTTGGTCTTCTACTTTTGAAAGATAAGCAAGAAGATAGAGTTGGGATTTCTTCAATGTCTCATAGTAGCGAGAAGACCAAGGGGTTGGAAGAAATATTGTCATCATTTAAGGAGGTATTCTATGAACCAAAGGGGCTGCCTCCTAAAAAAGAGGTAGAGCATGAGATTCACCTACTTCTCGAATCTCCATTACCTAACATTGGGTTGTATTGACAATCATCGATGGAGAGCAATGAAATAAAACAATAGCTTTAGTATTGTTAGATCAGGTTGTGATACGTCGCAAACACTACACCACGTGGATCACCGATAGAGATGGTTAAGGAAGAAGGACAACTCTTGGAGAATATGTAATAGATTATCATGCTCTCAATAAGATCACTATCAAGAACAATTCTCCTCTCACAAGGATAGATAACCTACTACACCAATTGTAACATAATTATTATACAAAATTGGATCTAAAATTATGATACATTAAGTGAGAATGAAGGAGGAGGATACATGGAAAACTACTTTCAAGCTCAAACAAAATTTGCACGAATGGTTTGTCCTTTTTGGATTAGGTAAAGCTTACATTTATGTATTTAGTGAATGATGTGTTAGAAAGTTCAAATGCACATGTCATAGTGCATGTAGATGACATTTTGATATTTAGTACAATATGGGAGAAGCATTTGATGCATTTGAGATAGGTCTTGGAAGCATACTAAAAGAAAAATAGCTATTGTGCAACTTGAAGAAGTGTGAGTTTTCCAAAGTATCATTGATATATTTAGGCCATGTGCTTGGAGGAGGCGATTTGAGAATAGATCTTGCAAAAGTGGAGGCTATTAAAAATTGGCCCATGTGAAGGAGTGACAAAAATAAGGAGTTTTGTAGGTGCTACATAATATATGCATAAGTTTGTTCCAACCTTCTCTTCCATAGCTACCCCTCTATATTTAGTTGTAGCATTGGGTAAGCAATTTCATTGGAGTAGTGTACTTGATAAATCTTTTGAAACATTGGGGGCTAAGATTTGCAATGCTCCAATGTTATCCCTACCTAATTTGTAGCTAGGCTTTGAGGTTGCGATAGATGGTTAGTGAGTATACCATTGGAGTCATCTTGTTGCAAGGTGGAAAACTAGTATGCTACCATTCATAGGTCTTCACTTCAGTAGCAAGGGACTATTTGGTGTATAAAAAAGAGTTGTATGCATTAGTCTAGGCAATCAAGATTTGGAGACACTATTTACTTTGCAATGAAATAATTGTGTACATTGTGCACAAACCATCTCAGTATTTGCAAGCTCAAAGTAAATTACAACAAACTCGACATTACAAACAAATGGGTTTTCCTTAATAGTTTCATTTAGTGATCAAATAAAATGGTGCAGGAGCACCTCGAAGACATTGAGAATCTGAGGATTCTATACATTTTATGTTATGTCCAAAATACCACATTGTAAGGCCTTAGTGCCATGTCGAACCTTAGATGGCCGAGTAACGGCATAATATTGAAAGATTGCATATGTGTCAAGAAAAGATCTAAAGAATTGTAACCGAACAAGAAAGAAGTAGAATGTAACCGATTGGCAGGGTGGTTGAGGAACGGTTTAGCCTTCCACCTTCTGTAACTACCAATGTATGAGTCTTTAAATAGTTATCTCTGTATTCGTAGAAGACGAGATAGGGAGAGTGAACGAACGGAGAAAGAGAAAAGAAAACAATTTGTATGTATAATCTCTGGAAGGAATAAAATAGTTTTGTTCTTGGTCTAATTACTAGAACATCGATTTGGAGTCATTCCACTGGTGGGTTTCTTCGAAACCAGTGGAATGACCTCCACGTAGTTAGATCTATTTATGTTCTATTAAGTTTTTAGTTATTTTTGTGTGTTCTGTTCGGTTACAATGTGCAGAGAAGGAATTAGCACTTCATGTGTATACAAATGTATGTGAGATCAATCGGTGTGTATACGTCAGTCGTATGACAGAATAACTTGTATGTATTTGTCCTTTGTATTTAGTAAGACATACAACTGGTTGGGTCAAAGACTGTGGACCCCACAGTTTGCAGAACGAATTATAGGTATGCATCGGTGTGAGATAACCCATCGGCGAAGAAGAAGCAAGTGTGGCCGAAGAAACAAGTCCTGCCGAAGACAAAGTTGGTATGTAGTATGCATCGGTGTGATATGAGTCATCGAAAGCAGATTTGGTAGTCATGGCGAATAGCGAGGTCTTACCGATGGGGGAAAGTTTGGTGTATTAACCCATCGGTGAGAGTAGCATTATTGGCCGAAGGAGCGAATGTTATGTCGAAAGAGGAAGTCTTGGTGAAAGCGAGTGGATTGTTCATCGGGAAGAAAGTCAGAAGGTCTCGGCGAAAGAGGAAGGCATATCGGTGTGAGTTTGTAGTTCGGCGAACAAGGAAAAGGCTACACCGATGGTGTAAGTCTGGGCGATGGACCCTATTCATCGGAGTGAGATGACATATCGGCGGGAGAATATTGAAGGTGACCGATAGTATAAGGTCAAGCCGATAAGCAAGGGAAAGCATATTTCGGGGAAACTATAATGTATGTCTTGCCGATAGTAAAAGAAGAGGGTATCTTGGTCTCGTTTGGACCTTGAGAAGGATATTTTAAAAGCTTTTGAGCTTTATAGTGTTGGTATTGTGGGTTTTGATGGGTTTACACCTTGTCATGTAAGCTTTTGCTGGATGCTCTGCATCATAAAAAAAAGGAAGTGGAAATGTAGTAGTAGATGTGTTGTCTAGGCCACCTATTGCAAAGCCCATATTAGCTCTAGCTACAGTCACATAGTTGGATCCATTTACTAGAGAAGCCTATGATGAAGAGTAAGATAAATACTTAGATTTTGGGGAGAAGTACAAATATTTTTGAGAGTAAGGTGTGCAAATGAAAGATATGATTTATAACTCAAGGAAGGACTACTTTATAGGCCACAAACAATGTGTCCCAAAGAAACACTATCTTTTACTTATGAGGGAGGCATGTGCCTCCAAAGTGGAAAGTCATTTGGGTTTTGGAAAAATAGTGACTCATTTATTGGCTTTAAATGCAAGTCGAGTAGCAAAATTCATTATGGATGCAAGTTATGTTGTGCTTGTAAATCTAATATTCAAAAAGATGGAATCTACATGCCTCTTCTAAATTACCTACTTGATCATGGGAAAGTGTGTCAATGGATTTTGTGGGCGGACAAATAGCTAGCAAGCATGGGAATGACTATTTATTTGTTGTGGTGGATAGGTTTAACAATATGTGCATCCTATCTTGATGCAAGAAAACTATAAGCAGAAAAGAGAACACATTTATTCTTTAATAAAGTTTGGATGCACTATGGGCTACCAAGATTGATTGTATCAAATTGAGATGAATGTTTTGTGAGCAAGTTTTTGCCCACTTAACGGAAAAATATGGACACTAAGATTTAAAAGAGCACAACCTTTCATCCCTAGTTAGATGGATATAAGAAGGTACCGAATAGGATATTGGTATCACTCATTAGTGGATACAATAATAGGATGTTAAAGACTTGGGATGATTCTTTACCCTATATACAACAAAGAAATTCATTCCTCTACAGGGCTGCCACCATTTGAGATATATTTGGGATATCTTCCAACTAGTCCATTTGATATTGCACTAGAACAATAGGGTGAGCAAGAAGGATTGGACTTCGAGGTGGAAAAACAAAAAAAATCATTTAGAAGATCCATGAGATCTAACTCAAAGTTATGATGCAACTAGAAAAGACTCAATTGAAGTAGAAGGAGAGGCCTGACTAGCATTGTATGGAGCGTGGATTGAAGGTTGGAGACAAGGTTTGTCTATCCCTAGGAAAAGAGTAGATGCAAGGACCAACCAAGAATAATAAACCTCTAACGTACATGGGCCATTTACTATCTTGGAGGAAATTAGGGAAAATTCATTTAGGTGGATCTCCCTCCTTACATGAAAATCCACTTCATTGTCAATTGTGAACATCTCCAACTATATGAACCATCCATGTGGGATAAAGGAGAAGACGAATTGGTGCTACCTTTAGTGGAAGATCTAGTTTATGACAAAAGAGCAATACTTCCTGAGGATGTGGTGCTTTAGAAAGGGATTCATGAGTCTTGACAAGTGGGAATCAAAGGACAAACTATGGAGAAATCTTGTTGGTACTCCAAAAAGAAGATAGGGACATTTCTTCATTGTTTCTCAATAATCTTTTGATAAACCAAAAGCCTCTCCATGAAGAGAGGTATTATCTAAAAAGGATCACGGATGCCTAAAACCTTTATAAAGGTGATTAGTACAAATTTGAATGAGTATAAATACTTGCTATTTTATCATAGACAAAACCATCAATTTCATCAAACGATGATTCTCAAAGTGATGGTGGTTGAAAGAGTGATTGCTAGGGAGGTTTTATGATTAAGTAGCGATCTTGTGATTGATAATAGTGGTTACAAACATGACAGGGTGATTTTGTGATTGATGACAACAGTGATTCTATATGATCAGTGATCGTTTTGTCACATGAAGTTTGAAAAAGAAAAGTTATATGGAAAAGACAACCATTTGGGTTTCAGGATAATTGGGCTACTTTAGTGCATGGGAGTAGAGCTCAACAAGATACAAAAGTGGAGAAAAGGAAGAAGAGGCTTTTGGATGAGTACAAAATAAAAACAATTGAAACAAACTACGAAAGGACACATTGTTCATTCCACAAGCACATACAAAGAATGGTGATGCAGAAGGATTCTAGGCCTAAAAGCAATCTTGTGTCACCACAAATATTTCATTTTAACATTTGTTTTTTTGTAAGTAATTGTGATGTTTTCCATTCATTTTCCAATAATTTTCCAATAAAGTGCAACAATGTGGGGCTATTGTGTGGTAGTGCATTTCATTGCAAGTCTATTGCTTTTATCAAGGCTCTTAGCTTTCATTGCAGGAAATCAATAGTCATATAGCTTTGTGGCACCATATTTTGAGAATCTTGAGTTGTGGTATGGAACATGATCTTTCAATTGCACCATTGATTTGAATTGTTGAGTTTTATGAATATTTAGTCACCATATCTATGTTTTTCACTTTGAGAACCTAAACCGGAGTATACATTGAACAATTGAACCTTGTCTTAGTTTGTGACACTTTTGAATCTTGCACCAATTTCTAAGGTTCCTAATTTGAATTTGGGTCCTAGGAACTCCTAGATCAAGGAGCATTGATTGGGATGAATCGACACATTATCATTGAACTCTCACACTATAGAAGGCAATGTTAGAAATTAAGGTGAACAATTATAGAATGGAAATCTAATTACAACTGTAACTATTAATCCAGTGTAGAACCAAAATGGAGATAGTATGAAATCGACACAAAGAAATAATAGAACAGAAGATCAAACACATAACATAGTGTTTACGTGGAGAAACCCTTTCGGGAAAAAACTCCACACAAGAAGAGATGCACTAGTCTATATTAATTTCAATAGAGTTTACAATACAACATTATCAATCTCCTCTCCAGTCTTCAATCCAACAACACTTGTAATACTCATCCACAACCGTAATACAATATCCTCTTAAAACAGTGTTGCCTTCTAGGGCAAAAACCCTAACATAACTTCTGCCGTCAGATTTGCGACCTAATGATGAACGGTCCAGATTGACTACAAAATTATAATATTTTACAAGGCCCCACACCTCCTCGTCGGGTACAAGGATCCAAAATGTGGCTGAAATAAGATTGCTACTTGGTGAATACTTCATCCCTTATGAATGATTTATAAACAATATTAGGAGTAATTAAATACATAAGATTTACAAGGTTGATGTCATCTTAATCCTAACAGGCAATGCATCTAATGATAGAGATGACTAATGAAACAATGCATTCTCTGAAGATGGTGTAACAAATTTCTAGGAGGCACATACCATTCTACACTCACTTATATAAGGAGAGCTTGGTGTCATTTGAGGGTAGAAGTGGCAAGAACCAAAAGAGACAAGAAAGTCCGACAAGGACACTAGTGATATGATTTTATAAGGAAATTAGAGGAAATGTCTAATGAAGGCCATACATGATAGAAGATCAATCATAATTGTGTATTCTATAATATGAAGATCTTATTTACCTACTTTGTAATCAAATAGCTAATGCCTAGCATGCTGCAATCCTATTGAAGCTTTGCTATATTGTATTCTTTTATTAAGGAAATACCAAGCACCGTCAATCATTAACTAGCCTATTATCTAAATTCCATTGTGTATTGTGTTTAAAATGTATATTATTACTATGTTCTGAATTATACTTATTGTTGCATGGTTTAATAGTCCTTCATTGGACTCTTCATCCTAATATTACATCGGATTCAACCAATTATTTGAATTTCACTATGTATTATGTTGTTTCAAATATTTATTGTTACTATACATTGTGAATTATACTTGTTGCATGTTTTAACAATTCTTCATTGGACTTTTTGACCTAGTACTATGTAAAATGGTGTTGTAGCAAAAGTTTTGAATCTTAAAATAGAGAATTAGAAGAGAGGATTGCAAGGAAGTTTTCTAGCTTTGAATTGTTGGATAGAAGGTTCTTTAGGGTGAATGTTCCAACACTGCATTGATGGGTTGATGTTTGGATCTTCTAGCATTTATTTGTTTGGGATAAGATTCATTGTTGATTGTGAAAGCTAGTTGTGAATACATTCTCAAACCTGAGGAAGTTTGCACTAGGATATTATGAGTCTAGATCTTATGATGTCACCTAAAAGGATGGATAGAAGTTGAGGTGGATTCTATGTTGGTAAATGATTTGAGGAGGTGCTTAATATGATGAGAAATGTCTAGATCTAGTTGGATGTTATTGAAGAATGCAAAAGAGGTCCTAATCTTAGAGCTAATGAGGGTGATGATGAACAAGAAGTTGATAGACCAAATCCAATTAAACATTTTGAAGAAGATAGAGAAGAGAGAATGTTGAAAGCTCTTTTCAGTATTAGTAAGTAAACTAGAATAGACATACCTAATCATGTTGGTAATTTAAATCCTAGGGAATTGATTGATTGGGTAACTGATTTACAAGAGTATTTTGAGTATGAAAATATTGTTGATCTTGATAGAGTAAAAATTCTAAGACTAAATTGAAAGGTCATGCTATTATATGGGGGAAATATATTCAGTTAGAGAGAAATAGAAAAAGAAAGCCTAGTACTAAAAAATGGGATAGAATGGTATATAAGTTGAAATCTACATTTATTCCTACAAATTATTGATTAGAATTATTTAAGAGATTGTAAATTTTGAGATAGAGAGACATGATTGTAAAAGATTATATTAAATATTATAGGACCACAATAAGAGTAGGTCACCATGAGGAGAATCAAGAGAAAGTGGTTGGATATGTCAATGGTTTGAGAGGATCAATCCAAGAAGAAATTAGTATGTTGAATATGCAATCTATTGAAGAAGCATACTAGTTAGCTTTGAAAGATGGAGAAAAGTTGAACCATAGATTTTAGAATAAACATAGCAAGAGAGATAGAAGTGGTAGATTCCCAAGAGGAAGATATCAAGGTAGAGGGAGAGAAATGTATCATGATGAATCAAAAAGCAAGAGATGACACTAGCAGTCACCATAAACATAGATCTAATCACTATCAAGTGTTGGGATAAGGTGCCATTAACCTTGTAAATCCCAATATTGTATTTATTCTATTTTATTATTTGTAATTTGTAATTACTCATAAAGGAATGAGGTAGTTTCACTGGCAGTGGTAATTCCAGACTTACCAGAGGTAATTATGGAGTGATATTTACAGTTGGCAATTGTAAAAATCTTGAGTAAATGAGCCACCTTGTAGGAATCTGCTATTTTTGGCATGTATGACACACGTCATAATGTTGGTGAATGCATATAAGAGAATCTATGACAGCTGCAAGTTGTCATAAGATTCTATGACACTATGACGACATATGACGAATATTTAATAGGTGTAAGACGCTATGTTTAGCCCTAGGCACCCATTTTGGGAAGATGCTTTCTAGAGGAATCTATGACGATTATGACATGTCATAATATGCTGTAAGAGACCATATTTAGCCTTGGGTGCCTAACTTTGCATGGTTGACTTTGGACAAGTGTATGAGCTTGTAAGAATACATTTAATGTTTGCATGTTGGAGATTCTCAGGAGAGAGAAAGTGGACGCCTAGATTGGAGGGAAAATACTTCTATAAGTATATTGCCATGTAAATGTTGTAGTATGACAAATTTTTGTACATACGTGCTGTCGGATTGAAGGTTGGAGAGAAGGAAGTGCATGTATTATGTTATTTAGATTTTGAAGATAATACAATTTGAGCCTCTTTTCCTGGTGGAGTTTTTTCCTTGAAAGGTTTTTCTCCACATTATATCTTGTGTCATTCTTCTGTGGTATTTGTTCCTGTGTTGTGATTTTATTTTTGAATGCAATCTCTATTGATTATACACTGTTTAAGATCCTAAAACATATTGTAATTAGATTTCCATTTAAGTAGTTGTTGCCTTCATTTTCTAACATTTGGTATCAGAGCCTAGCTAGCTTTGACTCTTGGGTGGTAGTGTGACTGTTGTCTAGCTGTAGTGGGAAATTTGGTTGTTTATGTTTGTAGATCTTGTGTAGATAATATGGTTGCATCCACCACTGCTTCAACCTCTCGACTGGACATCGAGAAGTTCAACGGAACGGGGTATGAGTTGTGGAAGCTGAAAATGGAGGATTTGCTGGAAGAATGAAACCAATGGTTAGCTATTCAAAAAGAGAAGAAGCTTGATGATGTGAGTCCAGATGAATGGGAAAGGTTGGATAAGAAGGCACGAGGAACTATCTATGTCTTGCATATTCCGTCCTGTTGAATGTCTCAAAGGAAGAGACTGCATACAAACTCTAGAAGAGATTGGGTGTGATCGATCAAGCCAAAAGCATGGTAAACAAGATTTACTTACAGAGAAAATTATTTTCTATTAAAATGAAAGAGGGTGATTCTATTGCAGAGCATTTGAATAATTTTAATTTACTTTTGAGTCAACTTGATTCCGTAGATGCTACAGTTGCATAGGAAGATAAATGTATACTTTTACTTTGTTCTTTACCTAAATCTTGGGAGAATGTTATCCTTTCTATTACTGCTAACCTTGAAGATCTAAAGTTGGATCGTCTTGTTGCAACTTTGTTGGCACATGAGATGAGGAAAAAGACTTATGAGGTTAACATTGAGGCTCTCAATGTGAGGAAAAGGTCCAAGGAAAGAGGACCAAAAGGAGATTAGAAAGGGGCTAAAGACAAGTCTAAGGGCCAATCTAAGACTCCTGGAAAGAAGAGCAGAGTTAAGTGTTGGAATTGCGGCAAAGGGAACATGTGAAAAAGGAGTGTAGAAACCTAAAGAAACAGTGGGAGACTGCTTCAAATAAGTCCTCGAATGCAGGTGAAGATGTTTTACTTTCTACATGCAATGTTGTTTCTATGGATCACTAGTTGGTTGACTCAATATGCTCGTGATGCAGGAGCATCCAGGGTGTAAGAGCAATCTTGCATCAACCCAAAAAAAAATGTGTTGTTTCTTTTCAATAAGGGCTAAATTTGGCAAGGTTACTATTTTTAGTAAGTTTGCATTTGTGCACGGTTGGATACAAAATCTTATACGGACCTCCAGAATGGTGAATTGAAGCTAATGGTGAAGAAATCACTTCAATATCATTTGTCATTTGTGAGATATTAAAATTTCAAATTTCAAAAATCCTATTGAAATATTCAAAGTCAAATTTGAGGCACTTAGAGGCTCTGGATGGGCCCGAAATTTGGTGGGGAACCCAAGCATTCTACCTTTCGGTACTACTTGTGCACCATTGTCTTTTCGAGAGCTTTCCGAAAAGGTATTATAATTGAAAATCCAACAGTCGGATCGAAAGTTATGGCCCTGTGAAGTTGACCTATTTTTGGAGGGAGATGCAAATTTTAAAATTAAGCTGGTGGTCGCCAAAAAGGGCTATATATAACCATTTTTGGGAACTCCGAGGGTGGTAGAGTTAAGGGGGAAGGTGTAGAGTCAAGAAAGGTGGGGAAATTAGAAACCCTAGTTGATTTAGGAATTACAGAAGGCTGAAGATTCTAGAGTCTTGAGAGAGGGAGCTGCAATGTGTTGCAACCTGTAGGGGATTCATCCTCTGATTGTATTTGAGCTTTTGTAATGTAATTCTTTAACCATATTAATAAAATATCATTCTATTTTCTGTGTGCAATTTCTGTTATTGTGTGTTTTGTGATTTACCCCCTTCATCAAGTCTATTATTGCATGCTTTATGATTTACCCCCTTCATCAAGTGGTATCAGAGCAAGGGTTCTTGAGTGTGTAGACAAATTGCGAACTATGAGGTAGTTTGCACCAGGACTTGAGGTTGTGGGTTTGCTGCATAGATCAAGATGCCTCCACGAAGAAACTGTGGTGGGAGGAATGCTTTGACGGAAGAGGGTTTTAGAGCCCTGCAAAGACAAATCGATGCATTGCAAGAGGAGTTGCGAAGAGGGTTCGAGCCGAGAAGGAGAGAGGAAAGTGAAGATGAAGCTGAAGAAGAGCTATATGAGGAAGAACAAGAAGTTGCGGGAGATTCTGCATAAGTTAGGTTGTTGAGGGCCATTTCAAAGATCGGAAAGAGGCCTAGGCTCAAAGTTTCTACCTATTCTGGAGATTTGAATCCAGAACAACTTATTGATTGGATCAATGATATGGAGGAGTATTTCGAGTATGAAGATGTGGAAGACCCTGAACAGGTCAAGTTTGCAAAGACAAAGTTGAAGGGCCATGCCAGTATTTGGTGGAAGGAGGCCCAGTTAGAGAGAAATAGAAGAGGAAAAGCAAAGATTACCAGATGGGATCGGATGGTGGAAAAATTGAAGAAGCAGTTCATTCCTATGGACTATGAGATTGAGTTGTTGAAGAAGCTACAAGGATTGAAGCAAGGTAACAAGTCTGTTAAGGAGTATACAGAAGATTTTTATAAGATCACTATCAGGACATGCCATGGAGAGGCGAACAAAGAGAAGGTAGCCCGTTACATTAATGGGTTGAGGCCAAGTATTCAAGAAGAGTTGAGCCTGGTCAGAATGACCACTATAGAAGATGTGTACCAGTTTTTCCTAAAGGTGAAAGAGAAGATGAATAAGAGATTTGAAAGCAAGCAAAGGGGAAGAGGTCAAGGTGGAAGGACTAGTGGAAGACCCTATGGAGGCCGAAATGAAGATCCAAAGAAAAGTGAAGAAGTTGGAACTAGTCGAAATCAGAGAGGAGATAATACCTACCATCCTTGTGACCAGAATAATGGTGAGCAAAGAGGAAGAGGAAGAGGTAGACCTGGGCAAGGACCTGGAAGAGGAGGTTTCAGAGGAACATGTTTTCAATGTAGAGAAGAAGGGCATTGAGCATACGAGTGTTCGCAACATCAAGGAAGGATGAATAGAAGACCTGAAGATGTGGATGAAGATGCACAGTCTGAGTGCTTTGAAGATGCAGAAAGGGGAGAAACCCTAGTTGTCAGAAGAACTTTGTTGAATGAGGAGAAAGAACCCAATCAGAGGAAGAGTTTATTCCGCACAAGGTGCAAATGTGAATGTAAGTGTTGTGATATTATTATTGACAGTGGAAGCACTAATAATCTTGTTTTAGAGATGGTTGACAAGTTGAAGTTGACAAGAAGAAATCATCCGCATCCATACCGGATTGCATGGTTGCAGAAGGACCATAGAGCTTTGGTCAATGAGCAGTGTTTAGTGAAGTTCAAGATTGGTGACTACCATGATAAGGTGCTATGTGACATCATACCGATGGATGCATGTCATATGTTATTGGGGAGGCCGTGGCAGTATGATAGGAGCGCTGTCCATGATGGCCATGCAAACACATACTCTCTAACAAAAGATGGAGTCCGTCATAAGTTGAAGCCCTTGAAGGAGGTGGAAGAAAAGGTATATAGTACTGCCAGAATTTGCTTGGTAGATGGTAGAAAGTTTTTGGAGGGTATGAAGCATGAGCTTCATTGCTTTGCATTGATTCCTAAGATTAGTCAAGAGAAATGTGAAGATGTACTAGCAAAAGTCTCAAAAATGTTGGAAGAATTTCAAGATATTGTCTCTGATAATGTACCAGAAGGTTTACCACCAGCGAGGAAGATAAGTCATCAAATGGATTTGATACCAGGAGCTAGTTTGCCAAATAAGGTAGCCCACAGAATGACTCCAGTAGAGAATGAAGAGTTGAACAAACAAGTTCACGAGCTGTTAAGGAAGGGATTGATAAGGGAGGGCCTAAGTCCATGTGCGGTACCTGCAGTACTAGCACCAAAGAAAGATGGATAGTGGAGGATGTGTACAAATTCTTGAGCCATCAACAAGATCACAATCAATTATAGATTCCCATTGCCCAGAATGGATGAGATAATGGATTGTTTGAGTGGAGCCAAGTACTTCACGAAGATTGATCTGAAGAGTGGGTATCACCAGATTCGAATCAGAGAAGGAGATGAATGGAAGATAACCTTCAAGACAAAGGAGGGTTTGTATGAGTGGTTAGTCATGTCATTTGGGCTAACGAATGCACTGAGCACATTCATGCGGCTCATGAACAAGGTACTGAAAGAATTTTTGGGAAGTTTTGTTATTGTTTATTTAGATGACATTTTAATTTTCAGTAAGACTTGGGATGGGCATTTGATGCATATCAGAAAAGTTTTAAAGAAGATGAGGGAGGAGAAGTTGATCAATTTGAAGAAATGTAGTTTTGAAAAGGAGTTGGTATACCTGGGATTTGTTGTCTCAGAGGAAGGTCTTAAGATGGACCCAGAGAAGGTGAGGGCTATCATTGAATGGTCTACGCCAAGGAGTGCTTTTGAGGTAAGATCTTTTCATGGTTTGGCAAGTTTTTACAGAAAATTTATCAGAAATTTTAGTAGCATTTGTGCACCCCTAACTGAGACAATGAGAGGGGATAGAAAAGAGCTTAGATGGACTAAAGGAGCAGGCAAAAGCTTTGATATATTGAAGCAGAAAGTTGTAGAACAACCTGTTTTGGCACTACCAGATTTCAATAAGGTATTTCAGGTAGATTGTGATGCTAGTGGTAGTGGTATAGGACCTGTTCTAAGTCAAGAAGGTAAGCCCATTGCCTATTTTAGTGAGAAGCTTAATGATGCCAAGAAAAAGTATTCTATTTATGATCAGGAGTTTTATGCAATAGTTCAGGCTTTAAAGAAATAGAGACATTAGTTGTTGCCAAAAGAGTTTGTTTTATATATTGATCATCAGGTTTTATAGTATCTTAATAGTCAAGGGAAGTTAAATCAAAGACACTTAAAATGGGTTGAGTTTTTGCAGAGTTATACTTTTGTTTTGAAGCACAGGAGTGGGAATTCCAACAGAGTTGCAGATGCCTTGAGTAGAAGGCAAAATTTGTTGACATAAATGAAGATAGAGGTTGTTGGGTTTGATGAACTCAAAAGTTTGTATCCTAAAGATCCAGATTTTGTAGAGGCTTGGAAAGCTTGTCTGGAACCTGTTACTTTGGATATGACAAAATGGTTGGATTTCATAATCCAAGATGGCATGCTATTTAGAGGAAGCTAGTTGTGCATTCCAAGGAGTTCCATAAGAGTGAACCTGATTAAGGAGAAGCATAGTGGAGGATTAGCTGGACACTTTGGTCAAGATAAGACCATTGCTATTGTTGGTGAACATTATTACTGGCCACAATTGCAGCAAGATGTGAGGAAATTTGTGCAGAGTTGCAGAGTGTGGCATATGGCAAAAGGAACAAGTCAGAATACGGGGCTATATCAGCCATTACCTATACCAGAGAATCCATGGGATGATATTAGTATGGATTTTGTTCTTGGTTTACCAAGGACACAGAGAGGACATGATTCCATTTTTGTGGTGGTGGACAGATTCTCAAAGATGGCCCATTTTATTCCTTGCAAGAAGACTAATGATGCTATTCATATTGCAGAGTTATTTTTCAGGGAGGTGGTGAGACTACATGGTCTACCCAAGAGCATAGTTTCAGATCGAGATACTAAGTTTGTTGGTTATTTCTGGAGGACATTGTGGAAGAAGTTGAAGATAGATTTGAAGTTTAGTTCTACACACCATCCACAGACTAATGGACAGATAGAAGTGGTGAATAGGAGTTTGGGTAACCTGCTATGATGCTTAGTAAGAGATAAGCCCAAGGGATGGGATTTGATTTTACCACAGGTAGAATTTGCTTACAACAATTTTGTCAATAGGAGCACAGGTAAATCTCCATTCCAGGTTGTGTATGGGAGTAGCCCAAGAACTACTTAAGAATTGAGGAGGATGGATAAGGGGGAGAAGAATAGTGCCGAAGCTGAAAATTTTGCTGAGCACATGAAGAATTTGCATGAAGAGGTAAGAAAGCATATCCATAAGATGAATTCTCAGTATAAGGCTAAGGCAGATCAGAAGAGGAGACATAAGGAGTTTTAGGAGGGTGATGAAGTCATGGTTCACTTGAGAAAAAAAAGATTTCCAGTTGGTACATATAATAAGCTGAAGATGAGGAAATTTGGACCATGTAGGATCCTGAAGAAGCACGATTCAGGAAATGCATTTGAGGTAGAGTTGCCTGATGACATCAATATTTCACCGGTGTTCAACATTTCAGATCTAACAAAGTATCATGATGATGGACTTGATAAAGGAACACAGTGGGACATTCCAGCATCTACTTCAGAGGAGGAGATAGAGGGCATTCTGGATAGCTGTGTGGGTAAGAGTACAAGAAACATGCAGTATATAGAATACTTGGTGAAATGGAAAGGAAGGCTTGTTGAAGATTCATCATGGTTATCTGAGACTGAGGTTAAACGTTTTGGTTTCCCTCTAACTCATGAGAAGTGATAGGGTCACTTTTCAAATTACCCCAGGTGTTTGATGTAGGAGCATCCAGGGTGTATGAGCAATCTTGCATCAACCAAAAAAAAAAAATGTGTTGTTTCTTTTCAATAAAGGCTAAATTTGGCAAGGTTACTATTTTAGTAAGTTTGCATTTGTGCACGGTTAGATACAAAATCTTACACAAACCTCCAGAATGGTGAATTGAAGCTAATGGTGAAGGAATCACTTCAATATCATTTGTCATTTGTGAGATATTAAAATTTTAAATTCTAAAAATCCTATTGAAATATTCAAAGTCAAATTTGAGGCACTTAGAGGCTCCAGATGGGCCCAAAATTTGGTGGGAAACCCAAGTAGTCTACCTATTGGTACTACTTGCGCACCATCATCTTTTCAAGAGCTTTCTGAAAAGGTATTATAATTGAAAATCCATCGGTCGGATCGAAAGTTATGGCCCTACAAAATTGACCTATTTTTGGAGGGAGATGCAATTTTTGAAATTAAGCTAGTGGTCACCAAAAAGGGCTATATATAACCATTTTTGAGAACTCTTAGGGTGGTAGAGTTAAGGGGGAAGGTGTAGAGTCAGGAAGGGCGGGGAAATTAGAAACCCTAATTGATTTGGAAATTACAGAAGGCTAAAGATTCTAGAGTCTTGAGAGAGGGAGCTGCAATGTGTTGCAGCCTATAGGGGGTTCATCCTCTAATTGTATTTGAGCTTCTGTAATGTAATGTTTTGTCCATATTAATAAAATATCATTCTATTTTTTGTGTGCAATTTCTGTTATTGTGTGTTTTGTGATTTACCCCCTTCATCAAGTCTGTTATTGCGTGCTTTATGATTTAGCCCCTTCATCAGCTCGTATCACATGACCTCGCATAAGGAATGGTTTTCCACATACGAAGAGTATGATGGAGGTAAAGTGTACCTTGGGGACATATTCAATAGTTGGGAAAGGCAAGGTATTGTTATGTTTCAGTGATGGGAGAATTAAAACCCTCCCTGGTCTTTTACATGTTCTTGGATTAGCTAGAAATATGATTTCAATTTCAAAGTTGAATGATTTGAGAATGCATGTAACATTTGATAAGCATGGTTGCAGATTGGTGAGAGGAAACTTGGTGGTAGTGAAGGGGAAGAGATTGGGAACCTTGTTTAGGCTAGATGCCACTATAGTTTGTAATCCCTCTTATGTTTATGAGGTTTCTAAAAACACTTGTATGTTCTGGCATCATAGATTGGGCCACACAAGTAAGAATGTTTTAAAAACTATTAAGAATAAAAATTTGTTGGATGGTTTCTTTTATTCTGATGATCACTTTGATTTCTGTGAGCACTGTGTGCTTGGAAAACAAAACAAAACATCATTTCCTTTAGGAAGTAATAGAGCAAAAGAAAAGTTAAAGATTATTCATTGAGATGTGTTTGGACATATGGATAATGACTCTATCGAGAAATCTTGTTATTTTGTCACTTTCATTGATAATGTACCCATATTTACATGGATTTATTGTATGAAACACAAATATGAAGTTTTCACTAAGTTTAAGGATTTTAAAGTCTTAGTTAAAAACCAATTAGGATTGAAGATAAAAATATTAAGATCTGATAATGGAGGGGAATATTGCTCTAAGGAATTTGATGAGTTTTGTAAGCATGTAGGTATAATCAGACAAAAGACAAATTTGTATACACCACAGTAGAATGGTGTTGCAGAAAGGATGAATCGAACAATCATGGAAAGAGCCAGAAGTATGTTGAGTGATTCACAGTTGGAGAAATGCTTTTTCATAGAGGCTATGTGTACCGCTTGTTACCTGATTAACAAAACTCCTTGTAAAGCTCTTTATTTGACATCTTATGAAGTGTGCACAGGTAAGAAACCTTCTATTTCACATTTAAGGGTTTTTGGTTGTAAGGCTTTTATTCATGTGCCTAAGGAAAAGTGATCTAAGTTGGATCCAAAAGCACAGAAATGCATCTTCATTGTATATGGTGAGAATGTTAAGGGTTATAAACTTTGGGATCCTCTAACCAGAAAAAATGTTTTCTGTAGAGATGTTATTTTTAGGGAACTTAGAGCTATTTTTGAACCTCAGTAGCTGAAAGAGAAAGAAAGGTCAAAGAGTGCATTTTGACTTAGAGCATGAAGATACACCTCAAGAAGAACACAATGATGGATTGGAGGGTGAAGAAGAAGAAGAAGATTCACGTAGTTTTGATGAGGAAGAATCTGTTGTAACAGATTGGTGCAGATGATCATGTAGAAGAACGTGTTGAGACTCTTACTCCACCCTTGAGGAGATCCATAAGACAACGAAACCCAGTTGATAGGTATAGCCCACCAGATTTTTGTTGTGTATTTTCTTTATTGAGTATTGACGATGAACCCAGATCCTACAGGTAAGCTATTCATTTAGATGATAGTGAGTTTTGGCAGTTAGCCATTTAGATGATGGCTTTAGACTCTTGTAACACCTGGGATCTTGTTCATTTGCCCAAAGGAAGAAAGGCCATAGGTTGCAAGTGGGTCTTCAAGAAGAAGTTTGGAGTAGATGGTTCATTGGAGAAGTACAAGGCTAGACTGGTAGCCAAGGGCTACAGTTCCCAGAGAGAGGGAGTTGATTTTGGTGAAATTTTCTCTCTTATTGCTAGGTTAACTTCTATTAGATTTCTTTTATCTAGTGATGCAACTTTTGATTGGGAAATAGAGCAAATGAATGTTATGACTGCACTCTTACATGGAGATCTTGAAGAAGAAATTTATATGCAACAACAGGTACATGTTTTGAGGTAAAAGGGAAAGAACATTGGGTTTGCAAGTTAAATAGGTCTCTTTATGGTTTGAAACAATCCTTTAGAATGTGGTATCAAAATTTTGACTCATTTGTGTTGAAATTGGGTTTTGTTAGAAGCGAAAAGGATCACTGTGTTTACATTCATTGTATTGATGATTCTATACTGATCATTGCATTGTATGTTGATGACATGTTATTTTTTAGCAATACTAAGGGTATGATCAGTGAGATGAAAGCCCAACTTTTAGGTGCATTCGATATAAAGGATCTTGGTATTTCTAGGTATATTCTGGGTATGAAGATTAGGAGGGACAGAGGTAACATAAAGATTTGGTTTTCTCAAATTTTGTGAATACCATTTTACAGAGATTTAGTATGTAGGATTATAACCTAGTTAGAATTCCTTTACCCATTGGTACTAAGCTTTCATTAGATATGTGTCCAAAGAATGAGGATTATTTTGAGGATACGTCTAATGTACCATATGCTAGTTCTATAGGGAGTTTGATGTATGCAATGGTTTGCACTAGGCCAGATATTGCCCAAGCAGTGGGAGTTTTGAGTAGATTTATGTCTAACACTAGTAGACAACATTGGAATTATGTGAAGAGGGTGCTTAAATATCTTGCAGGTACTCCTGATTATTGTTTGGTTTATTCTGGTACTAATAGTGCTGATAAAACTTTGGACATATAGGGATTTGTTGATGCAGATTGGGCAGGTGACTTGGATAGTCGAAGGTCCACTAGTGGCTATGTGTTTACTCTATTTGGAGGAGCAATGAGTTGGATGAGTAAGAGATAGCCCACGGTTACTTTGTCCACCATCGAAGCAAAGTATATGGCTGCTACTCATGTCTCTAAGGATGCAGTTTGATTGAGGAGACTATGTACATGTATTGGTTTTGATTGCAGGGTCATTCATATTGGTTGTGATAGCCAGAGTGCTATCTGTTTGGCCAAGAATCCTATGTATCATTCTTAGACTAAGCATGTTGATGTTCAGTATCACCTCATTTGAGAATTGGTTGCAAGTGGTCAGATTGAGCTGAAGAAGATAGGTACTCAGGAGAATGTTGCAGATTCATTGATCAAGCCTATGAGCACAGATAAATTTGTGTGGTGCAAAGAGGCCATGGGCCTTGTTTCTAGTACCTGATTATTTTTCATTTGATTTCCTATGGGTTGATTTACAATGTATAATGTCAAGTGGGAGAATGTTGGGATAACATGCCGTTAACCTTGTAAATCCCAATATTGTATTTATTCTATTTTATTATTTGTAATTTCTAATTATCCATAAGGGAATGAGGTAGTTTCACTAGCAGTGGTAATTCTGGACTTACCGGAGGTAATTATGGAGTGACATTTACAGTTGGTAATTGTAAAAATCTTGAGTAAATGAGGGTAGGCACCACCTTGGAGGAATCTCCTATTTTTGGCATGTATGACACACGTCATAATGTTGGTATTTCTGAATGCAATCTCTATTGATAATTCACTATTTAAGATCCTAAAACATATTGTAATGAGATTTTCGTTTAAGTAGTTATTACCTTCATTTTCGAACATAAACGAAATAGAGGTAAATCTAAGTATCGTATTGATAATAGAAGATATGATAGAGGTAGAGGAAAATAAAGAAGAAATTATGATAGATTCTTGAAAGGAACTTGTTTTAGATGTAGAGATGAATGCCACAAAACTTTTGAATGTACTCAGTCACAAGGAAGATATGGCAGAAAACCTAAGAGAACTACAAGAGCAACACATGTTGATGAAGAATAATTATCACATGAGAAAATGAATGTGCTAGAGAAAAGTGATTCTTTATTAATGAAAATAAATTTGTTGAAACCAACTAAGGATCATAACGAACTGGTACAAAGGAAAAGCTTGTTTATAACTATATGCAAATTTGGAGGTAAATGTTGTAAAGTAATCATTAATAGAATTCGTACTATTAACTTGGATTCCAGTGAAGTGGATGAAAAATTGAAATTGAAAAGGCTAGAATATTCTAATCCTTTGATGTAGGAGCATCCCAGGTTGTAGAGAAATCTTGCATCAACCAAAAACATTTTACTTTCTTTCTTTTCTTTCATTTCCAATTCAGTTTAGTCAGTAGTAGTTTCAACATTTTGTACAACATTTTGCCACATTGTCATTTTAGAGCTCATGGAGAAGGACTTAGCTTCTAAACATCATCATCTACATCATATCCAAATTTTAGGTCATTTTGACTTGTCTGCTAAAAGTTATTGTTATCAGAAGATCACCTGTTTTCACAGAGTAGAGCATACAAACAGTCAGTTGAAGGAGAAGGTTTGCGGAGCACTTCTGTGAATTGTAGAGCTAAATGGCACATCATACAAGGCACATAATGATTAGATAGACCTTCGTTGAGGTCTACACCTTGATTTATACATTTGTAGAGCATTACCAGATGTTTAGGCCGACTTATTTGTGTCTACACGTTACACTCTTCATTAGAGTTTGTAACCTTTCTTGGCCAACGTAGAGGATTTCTGGAGCTTGGAGATGATATATATAGATTTCTAGGATGTATAGAAAAGTGGATAGTTCATGAGTAGTTAGATGAGAATAGGCATTTTATTTTGAAAGGGGCTTTAATGCCATATCTTGCATATCAATTGTAATATGGAATTTTGGCCTGTGAGTACTAGATTGTAGCCCACATGTTGCCGACATATAAGTATTCTACATATATCATATATTGACCATTTGAATCATTTATTGTGTTCTATATTTGAGTTGTTTTTGCTTTGTTTACTCTTGCTGCACGACCTGGACAGTTCATTCTGTGAACCCTCTGACCGTGACTGCACCAAGTGGTATCATAGTGAAGTTTTGAATCCTTTGGGAGCAAAGTTTTGAAGTGAATACATTTTGTAAGATCTTGTGGTGAACCGATTGCTAACATGAGGAAGTCTACTTGCGTTTGTATATAGATCATCGAGTGTGTGGTAGTTGCTACCTTGTAGTCAGATTGCTGAATTGAGATAGTTATTGCAAGTATGTGCCTAATCGGTGTTGTCATTGATGCCAACATATCTGTGTTGTCATTGGCATCAACGGTACTCTTACTTTGTTGAGGATATTGAGAAAATTAGCCCCTCCAGTGATAACAATGTGTAGTAGTAGAAACAATGCATTACATGCAGAAGAACAATCCAGAAGAATGCTTCACATTTCCTGTAGATTAAATATTTTTACCTACATATTGGAAGTTATTTAGAAGCCTGTATGAAGATGTTATATTCTAAGTTTGAGCGTCCGGTATGAAGAATTGAGTGAGTTATGTTCACCAGAGTGAAAACAACTTTTTCTGTGTTTGGTGGTGACAGGAAAGTGTTTTGCTCTGCATTCCTCCTCATTGAAGTATTTTGGTCTGCAGTTTTGGAAGTAAGTCTATGATGATGTTAAATGCCTTCAAGTGTAATGGTACATGATTTGGTGGTCCGCAAGCTATCTTTTACTCATGACAGTGGCTAACAGTGTTGTTCCTATGCTCTGGTTTGAAGAATCTTATTGGTTAAGTTGCTAGAGATCGTGTGGTTGTTCCTGGTGATTACAATGTGCTTGTGGATGTCTCCTGATCATGCTCCTACATTCAGATTGGCTTGCAAAGTGGAATTTAGGTCGTACATGAAGCATTTTCTTGAGAATACTTGTGTTAACATCAGTTTTGGCCGACCTGGTTGAATTCATCATTTACGAAAATGCATTAAAAATTGTGATAGCGTGTTGTGGCGTGGATGTGTTTGAGTCCTAGCTAAGGCATGGCATGATCCACATACATTCTTACATCTTTTCCTTAGCTACATTTGTATTAGGTCCAGACCTATTTTATGTATGTTTATAATGTCGACCTTGGAGATTGTTCCAACGGTTGATGATTGTAATGCTAACCTTGATGATCATTCCAAGGTTGATGAAGTGTATAAATACTTGTAATTGAGTCATGAAAATGTATCCAAGAGAGAAGATACAAAGATAAAGTGAAGTAAGGTAGTAGAACAGAGCAGAGGTGTTTTGTGCTTATGGAGTAGATGCTGTTATCTCAATTCAACCTTTTGGCAGTGAGCCTCCTTTTGGTAGTGAGCCCTCCTTTGGCAGTGAGCCTTCCTTTGGTAGTGAGCCATCCTTAGGGGGCGAGTCTTTCTTTGCAGTGAACAATTTGGGCAGTGAGCCTTGTAGGTCATGAGACTCTTTTTTTTGGTATTGATATAACTTATATATTTTTGTGGGCTAACACCCATCGTGGTTTTTCCCTTTTAGGGTTTTCCACATAAAAATATGGTGCCTCTTGTGTTGTTTATGCTTTTGTGATGAGCTTCTCATTTGATGCTTTCATGGTTATATCTGAATATAAGTAATTGATAAGTTGATGATCATATTTGATTAAAAGTTTTAGGACAACTTATTCACCCCCGTCTTAGTTGTCTGGTAGAGTTTAACGATTGGTATCAGAGCCACGTTCCTTAGAAGAAAGCCTAACAACTTGAGGAAAATCCAGGATGTCTTATAAGAAGGAAGCTCTGCATTTTGATGGGATAAATTATGATCTTTGGAAGGTACAAATGAAAATCCATCTCCTCTGTCTTGGTTATAAAGTATGGCTAGCTACACAACCACAATTTGTCATGCCTGAAGGTGGGTTGACATCTGAGGATGATATCAAAGAATATGAATTGGATATAAAAGCAAAGGATGTTCTATTAAGTTCCTTAAGTGACTTAGTGCTGACAAAAGTTGTGGACCTTGAATCTGCAAATGAGGTATGGGAGAAGCTAAAAAATCTGTATGAAGGGGATGATTTTGTAAGAGAAGCTAAGCTACAAAGCCTAAAAGTGAAATATGAGGGTTTGAATATGAATGAAGATGAAAATATAACAACCTCTATGCAAATAGTTGTCGAACTTGTCATTGTAATAAAAGGTATGGGAGGAACTCTTAGTGATAAGGAAGTTGTGATGAAAATTCTCAGATCACTACCAAAGTCCTATAGTCACAAGGTAGCTGCTATTGACGAATTTATGACTATGAAAACTATTAAAAAAGATTAGTTACTTGGAAAGCTTACAACCTTTGAGATGAGAGAATTTGGTGATGCCTACCAAAAGTTGAATCAACGTTTAAAGCCAATACTTTAGAAAAGATTTCCAGAGATGAGAAATATAAAGTGGATGATGACTTTGATGAACTTGAAGCTAACTTTGTTGATAGGATGCATAGAGTTTCCAGTAAGTTCAAAGGTAAATTACCTTTCAAGTGTTTCTCTTGTGGTAAAGTAGGACATTATGCTTCCAGATGTCCTGAAAGAATTGAAAGAAATAGGAAAACGTATGAGAGCAGGCCTAGAGTTCCAAATAAATTTTACTATGTTAGAGATTTTGATGATGAAGGAGTAACTGATAATGAATCTAATGATGCTAGTACCAGTGCAAATGAATGCCTATTTATTTCTATTAAAGAAGATCATATGTCTACTAATTCTGCTAGCTATCTGAAGGAAGAAAAACTAGTGGAAGAAAGTGCCTTGGCTGTTTAGGTTGAGAAGGATAAGGATGAATGGATTATTGATAGTGGATGCTCACATCACATGACTGGTGACAAAAGTAAGTTTGTAAGTTTGGAAAAGTATGATGGAGGACTGGTTAGGTTTGGAGATAATGCAACTGGTAAGATTTGTGGAAAAGGATCCATTTCATTTGATGGAAAGCATAATATTGACAATGTTCTATATGTGAAGGGTTTGAAGCATAATCTTTTGAGTTTTGGTCAGATGTGTGACAAAGGATATGATTTGAGATTCAAAGACAATGGGTGCAAGATCATGGAAAGATTTGGAACTGTGATTGCTACCGATAAGAAGACAAAAGGTAACATCTATCAATTAAGAGGAACTAATGATTACTGTTTACTGGCCTAGGCAAATGAAAGTTGGTTGTGGCATAGAAGGATGTGTCATATAAACTTTGATAATTTGGTAAAGATAAGTTCAGGTCAGATTCTGAGAGATTTACCAAAACTTGTGAAACCATCCAACACAATTTGCAAGGAATGTCTACTAGGGAAGTAGACAAGAACAAGATTCAAGAACAAAGAGCAATTCTTTGCCAGTTTGCTGGATCTAGTGCATACAGATCTTTGTGGTCCTACAAGGGTGAGAAGTCTACAAGGTGATAGGTACTTTATGTTGCTTATTGATGATTATTCTAGAATGACTTGGGTTACTTTTCTTAGAGATAAATTAGAAGCCCTAGAGAAATTCAAATCTTCCAAGAAAATGGTTGAGAATGAAATGGATTTAAAGATAGAATGTTTGAGGTCTGATAGAGGAGGTGAGTTCACATCAAATGAATTCAACATTTTCTGTAAAGAGCAGAATGGAGTTGTGGAAAGGAAAAATAGGACAATTCAGGTGGCTGCTAGGACAATGATGAAGGAAGGTCTGCCGGAAGTCTTTTGGAAAGAAGCTATTCACATTGCTATCTATATTCAAAATAGAGTTCAAGGAAAGGTAATGGTACTAAAACTCCCTATGAATTGTGGTATGGAAGAATTCCCACATTAAAATATTTCAAAGTCTTTGGAAGCAAATGTTATATCAGGAGAGATGAAGATCTAGGAAGGTTTGATGCAAGGTGTGATGAAGGAATCTTTCTTGGATACTCTACCAAGAGTAAGGCATACCGGTGCTACAACAAAAGGCTCAAAAAGATTGTTGAGAGTGCAAATATGAAGGTAGATGAAGGCAAGGAAAGAATATTAGACCTGAGTTGTTATGAACTAGATGAACCTGTGACTATAGTAATCGAAGAGAAAGATAAGCAAGTAAACAATTAGGATGAAGAAGAAGCTCTGAAAAGTGTTGTCAAGACTCCCAGGTATGTAAGGATCAATCATTCTAAAGATCAGATTATAGGTGACAAGAACAAAGCTGTGATAACAAGAAGAAGAGTTGCAGAGGAACAAGTCAATTACTATTTGATTTCAAAGATTGAACCAAAAACTATGAATAAAGCCGACAATGATGAAAATTGGGTAAAGGCAATGGAGGAAGAACTATTGCAGATAGAGAAGAATGAAACTTGGGAATTAGTTCCTAGACCTGCTGACAAAAATGTTGTTAGAACTAAATGGGTCTTCAGGAACAAGATGAATGAAAAAGGAGAAGTTGTAAGGAATAAAGCAAGACTTGTATGCAAAGGATATTCTCAAATTGAAGGGATAGATTTTGAAGAAATCTTTGCCCCAGTAGCTTCGATTGAAGCAATCAGAATGTTTCTGGCATTTTCAGCTCACAAAAATTTTAAGGTATATAAGATGGGTGTGAAATCTGCCTTTCTGAATGGTGAATTAGAAGAGGAAGTATACATTGAGCAACCAGAGTGATTCTAATTGTCAAATCAAGGTGATATGGTATGCAGGTTGAAGAAAACATTATATGGACTCAAACAAGCTCCTAGAGCCTAGTATGCAAGGCTAGATATGTATTTATTGCAATTGGGATTTAGTAAAGGTACTGCAAATAGCAATCTACTTCAAAATCAATGATGATAAGATCTTGATTGTTGAGGTCTTTGTTGATGACATTATCTTTGGAGGAAATAAAGGTATGTACATAAGGTTTGTTGGTAAGATGAAAAGTGAATTTGAAATGTCCATGTTTGGTGAAATTAATTTCTTTTTGGGTCTGCAAATTAATCAATTAGATAAAGGAATCTTCATATATCAGTCTAAGTATGTGAAAGAGTTGTTGAAGAAGTTTTGGATGGAAGACTCTAAACCGGTATGTACTCCCATGGTGGCTAGTTGCAAGTTGAGCAAAACTGATGAATCATCTAAGGCTGATCAGAAAAAATATAGATCCATGATTGGAGGATTGCTTTATCTAACTCAAACTAGACCTGATATTATGCATGTAGTTTGACTTGTTGCAAGGTTTCAAGCTGATCCAAGAGAATCACATGTGATGGCAGTTAAGAGAATCTTGAGGTATTTGAAAGGTACTCCAGTTTATGGCTTATGGTATCCAAAGGACAATGATTTCACTCTCAGTGCTTATACAGATGTAGATTGGGACGGAGATGTTGATGACAAAAAGAGTACAAGTGGACGTGCCTTCTTCTTGGGTAATATATTGGTTTCATGGCTGAGCAAGAAACAAGATTCAATATCTTTGTCAATTGCAGAAGTAGAGTATATTGCTGCAGCATGTTGTTGTACTCAAATATTATGGATGAAGCAAACTCTAAAGGATATAAGAGTTGTGTATGAAGATCCAATTGCAATTTTTTGTGACAATACAAGTGCCATAAACATTTCAAAGAATCTAGTGATGCACTCAAGAACAAAGCACATATCAATAAGGTATCACTTTTTGAGAGAGAAGGTGACAGAGAATGAAGTAAAGTTGAAATATGTGTCCACAAAGGATCAGATTGCAGACATTTTCTTTAAGCCTCTACCTAAAGATACCTTTGAGTATCTCAGACAAAATCTAGGGGTCATTACCCCTCCTACTCTGAACTAAGATGCATAGGAATGCATCAATCCAGTGGAGCTCAAAGTGTCATTCCTTGATCTGGATTGATGTTCTGAAGGCTACCTCCTAGGGGGAGTAACTAAATATTTTTGGTAAAGTAAATGGATCAGAGCAACAACATGCAAGTATGTGCCCTTTTCCATTGATGTCAAAGGGGGAGAGAAATCATGTGAAAAACTCAGGGAGAGAAAGAATGCAAATGTGTAAAGAGAAAGGGGGATAATCTTGTCTTGGTGGTCTTTTCAGTTTTTCACATCATATGTTTCCATCAATGACAAAGGGGGAGATTGTTGCAAGTATGTGCCTAATCAGTGTTGTCATTGATGTCAACATATCTATGTTGTCATTGGTGTTAACTGTGCTTTTACTTTGTTGAGGATATTGAGAAAATTAGCCCCTCTGGTGATAACAATGTGTTGCAGTAGAAACAGTGCATTACATGCAGAATAGTCCAGAAGAATGCTCTGCATTTATTGTAGAATAAATATCTTTACCTGCGGATTGGAAGTTATTTAGAAGCATGTCTAAAGATGTTATATTTTTGAGTTTGAGCCTTCAGTATGAAGAATTGAGTGAGTTATGTTCACCAGAGTGAAAACAAATTTTTCTGTGTGTTTCGTGGTGACATGGAGAAAGTGTTTTGATTTGCATTCCTCCACATTGAAGTATTTTGGTCTGTGGTTCTAGAAGTAATTTTGTGATGATGTTAAATGCCTTCAAGTGTAATGGTTCATGATTTGGTGGTCTGCAAGCTATCTTTTACTCATGACAGTGGTAGACAGTGTTGTTCCTGTGCTCCGGTTTGAAGAATCTTATTGATTAAGTTGTTAGAGATCGTGCGGTTGTTCCTGGTGATTACAATGTGCTTGTGGATGTCTCCTAATCATGCTTCTACATTTAGATTGGTCCACAAGGTGGAATTCAGATCGTGCATGAAGCGTGTTGATGTAGGAGCATCCCTGGTTCAAGAGCAATCTTGCATCAACCAAAAATATTTGTATTTCAGTTTGATTGCATTTTAGTTTGTTTCTTTTCATTTTCCAGTTCAGTTCAGGTAGTTCAGTCAGAAGTAGTTTCTACTTTTGGTCCGACATTCTACCACAGTTGCATTTAACATCTTGTGGATCTGGACTTAACATCTACATTCATTCATCTACATCACATCCATAATTTAGAGATCTACACATCTTTACCGAAAAGTTATCGCTATTAGAAGATCAACTATTTTCTCAGAGCAGAGCATCCTGATAGTCTCAGACAATCAACTGAAGGAGAAGACTTGCGGAGCATTCCTTGACTTGCGGAGCTTAATGACACATCATTCAATGATCTTTGGTTTGTGGCCAACCTTCCCTGAAGATCCGCACATTATTCCATTCATTTGAGGAAGTGTTCTATGCATTTAGGTTCGACCTAACCGTGTACACACATTACAACTCTTCATTGCAGTTTGTGATCTTCCTTGGATGGTGCAGAGGAATCCTATGATCCGGAGATGATAAATATTGACGTAATAGATCCCTAGGAAAACAATTATCAAGTGATTCACATAGTGACAATTGATAGTTTAGATTTTGCGCTAAGGAACTTCAAAGCTATATCTTGTGCATATTCTAATATTCTGAATTCAGGCCTTTGAGCTCTAATTGTAAGCCCGCATGATGCTGACTGATCTGAATTTGACTTCTATGATATACTAAATGATTGAATCTACATTTGCTTGATTTCTTTGAGTTGTTTCTGTTGTGTTTACTCTTGCTGCACGGTTCAGACAGTTCATTCTGTGAACCCTCCTACTATGACTGTACCAAGTGATTCATCATGGATTTCTCAGGTTGAGGTGGACCATCTTGGTTCTCCCCTAGCCCCAGCAAAGTGAGGGACTCATTTTTTTTCAATAACCCCGGATGTCTGATGCAGGAGCATCCCTGGTTCAAGAGCAATCTTGCATCAACCAAAAAGATTTGTATTTCAGTTTGTTTCTTTTCATTTTCCACTTCAGTTTAGGTAGTTTAGTCAGAAGCAGTTTCTACTTTTGGTTTGGCATTCTACTACAGTTGCATTTCACATCTTGCAGATGTGGACTTAACATCTACATTTATTCATCTACATCACATCCATAATTTAGAGATCCGCACATCTTTACCAGAAAGTTATCGCTATCAGAAGATCAACTATTTTCTCAGAGTAGAGCATCCTGACAGTCTCAGACAATCAGCTGAAGGAGAAGACTTGCAGAGCATTTGTTTACTTGCAGAGCTTAATGACACATCATTCAATGATCTTTGGTTCATGGTTGACCTTCCTAAAAGATCCCCACATTATTCCATTCATTTGAGGAAGTGTTTTATGCATTTAGGTTTGACCTATCTGTGTACACATGTTACAACTCTTCATTGGAGTTTGTGATTTTCCTTGGCCGACGCGGAGGAATCCCATGATCTGGAGATGATATATATTGATGTAATAGATCCCTAGGAAAGTAGTTATCAAGTGATTCACATAGTGACAACTGATAGTTTAGATTTTACACAAAGGAGCTTCAAAGCTATATCTTGTGCATATTCTAATGTTTTAAATTCAAGCCTTTGAGCCCTAATTGTAAGCCCGCATGATGCTAGCTGATCTGAATTTGACTTCTATGATATAATGAACGAATGAATCTACATTTGATTTATTTCTTTGAGTTGTTTCTATTGTGTTTACTCTTGCTGCATAGTCCGGATAGTTCATTTTGTGAACCCTCCTACCATGATTGCACCAAGTGGTATCAGAGTGAAAGTTTGAATTTTTGGGAGAGAATTAAGTGAAGTCGGCGAGGGAATTCTGTAAGATCTTGCTGTGGATAGATCACTGAATTGAGGCAGGTTACTTGTGTCACAACCGATCATTGATTGAGAGGCAGTTGTCACCTTGTAGCTCAGTCGCCGAACTTGAGGTAGTTTGCACTTGATCCTAGCAAGAATGTCGTTGAGGAAAGTTGCTGCTGTTGGAACAATCGTGGTAGAATTGATGAGATGATGGAAATGATGAGAACAATGAGAGTTTGATTGGATTCTTTTGAGGAAGATAGGCCAAGAGGATTGACACCAAGGCCTAATGTTGAAAGTGATGATGAAGAAGAATTTCAATCTGTTGAAAAAAGTGGAGAAACCCTAGGAGATGACGAAAAAGAATCAGATCAAGTGAAGATGTTGTGAGCTATTTCAAAGATTGGAAAAAGACCTAGGGTGGATGTACCAGATTACATTGGCAATTTGAACCCTGAAGAGTTGATTGACTGGATAAATGACATGGAAGAATACTTTGAATTTCAAGAAATTAAAGATCTAGAGAAGGTGAAATTTGCAAAGATAAAATTGAAAGGACATGCTGCTATATGGTGGAAAGAAGTTTAGTTAGAAATAAATAGAAGAGGAAAAGAAAAGATTACAAAATGGGATAGGATGGTGACAAAGTTGAAGAATTAGTTTATACCTGTTGACTATGAGTTGGAGCTGTTGAAGAGATTGCAAAACCTGAGAGAAAAGGAGAAATCCGTGAAGAAGTACACTAAAGAATTCCATAAAATGATCATAAGGACATGACATAGTGAAGAAAGCAAGGAGAAAGTGGCTAGATATATCAATGGATTGAGATTGAACATTCAAGAGGAACTAAGCTTGGTAAGGATGACATCTTTGGAAGAAGCATATTAGTTTTCCCTGAATGTTGAAGAGAAGATGATTAAAAAACATCATCAGAGACAGAGAGGCAGAGGAGTTAAATTTCAAAGAGGTAGAACATTTTTTGGAGGAGATAGATCATATCTGGAGAAGAACAAGTTTGACAACACATTCAAGAAGGAGGACAGAGATAACAATGCTTACCAGAGAGATGACAAAATTTTTTACTAGAGAGGAAACCTTAGTGCATACCAGAATGAAGGATATAGGAGAGAAGGAAGAGGATTTGATAAGAGAACATTCCGAGGTACTTGTTTCAAGTGTGGAGGTGGACATAGAGCATTTGAATGTAATCAGGGTAGTACAAGTAAGAAGACATAAAATAGTGGAAGAGCAACCTATGTTGAAGAAGAACCTGTTGAACTAGGTGATCCCTGTTCTGTTGGTGAACATGAGAAAGGAGAATCATTGGTGATGAGGAGAGCACTATTTCAAATAGAGACAAATGAGGAACCACCGCAAAGGAAGAGTTTGTTCAGGACAAGATGCAAATCAAGAGGTAAGTGTTGCAAATTTGTAATTGATAGTGGTAGTTTAGATAACCTAGTTTCAGAGGAGATGGTGACTAAGATGAAGTTGGAAATATTGAAACATCCTAAGCCTTATCAGATAGCATGGATTCAGGATGATCATAAGGTACTAGTAAGTGAATAGTGTTTGGTGAAATTTCATTTTGGATCTTATCATGCTGAAGTTGTGTGATATTATGCCTATGGATGTTTGTCATATTTTGTTGGGTAGCCCTTGGCAGTATGATAGAAAAGCTATTCATGATGGAAGAAAGAATACATATACTATAACATCAAATGGAAAGAGAATTACTTTGATTCCTTTAGAAGATGACCCTAAGAATGAAGTATTTGGGAATGCTAGAATTTGTTTGGTAGATGGAAGAAAATTTCTGGATGGTTTGAGATATGAGAACATGTGTTATGCCTTGATTCTTAAGAAACCTGAAGCATTGAAGAAGGGGACTGAAGAATCACAAGTGGAGGAGATAAGAGAGTTGCTGACATAATATGAAGACATCGTATCAGATAATGTGCCTGAAGGATTGCCACCTATAAGGAGTATCAATCATCACATGGATCTTATACTGGGAGCAAGTTTGCCTAACAAAGAAGCACATAGAATGACACCGATAGAGAATGAAGAATTGAATAGATAGATACAAGATTTGTTGAGGAAAGGTTTGATGAAAGAAAGTTTGAGTCCTTGTGCAATACCTGTAGTGCTTGCACCTAAGAAAGATGGAGAATGGAGAATCTGTACTGACTCTAGAGCAATAAACAAGATCACAGTTAAGTATAGATTTCCTTTACCTAGGATGGATGATATCATGGATTGTGTAAGTGGAGCAAGATATTTCACAAAGATAGATTTGAAGAGTGGATACCATCAGATCAGAATCAGAGAAGGAGATGAATGGAAGACTGCTTTTAAGACAAATGAAGGATTGTATGAGTGGTTAGTGATGCCCTTTGGATTGACAAATGCACCAAGTACTTTCATGAGATTGATGAATGACATTCTAAAGAAATTCTTAGGTAAGTTTGTTATTGTGTACTTGGATGATATTCTAATTTTTAGTAAGATAAAAGAGGAACATTTGTGACATATTAGACAAGTTTTGTAGAGGATGAGAGAAGAGAAATTACTGATAAACATCAAGAAGTGTAGTTTCATGAAGGAAGAACTAGTGTACCTAGGATTTGTGATTTCTGCAGAAGGATTCAAGATGGACCTTGAGAAAGTAAGAGCAATTATTGAATGACCTACACTGGAGAGCATTGGAGAGGTTAGATCATTTAATGGATTGGCTAGTTTCTATCGAAAGTTCATTAGAAATTTTAGTTCAATTTGTAACCCTATGACAGAGACAATGAGAGGTGACATAAAAGATTTTAAGTGGACATCAGGAGAAGACAAAAGTTTTGAGTTGTTAAAGAAGAAAGTGATAGAGCAACTTGTTTTAGCATGACTGGATTTCAATAAGATATTTCAAGTTGATTGTGATGCAAGTGGAAATGCAATAGGAGCAGTATTAAGTCAAGAAGGTAAACCTGTAGCATATTTTAGTGAGAAGTTGAATGATGCAAGGAGAAGATATTCAGTTTATGATCAGGAGTTCTATACCATAATTCAAGCCTTGAATAAGTGGAGACATTACTTGTTGCCTAAGGAGTTTGTGTTGTATACAGATCATCAAGCTTTACAGTATTTGAACAATCAACGTAAGTTGAATCAGAGACATATGAGATGGGTAGAGTTCATGCAGAGTTATACTTTTGTGTTGAAGCATAGGAGTGGAAAACCAAACAAAGTTGCTGATGCATTGAGTAGGAGAAGAAACTTGTTGACAGAGATGAGAGTTGAAGTGTTGGGATTTGATGAATTGAAGAACATGTATGAGGGAGACACTGATTTTGCAGAGCCTTGGAAAGCATGTAAGGAACCTGTTGTGACAGATAGGAGTAAGTGACTAGATTATTTCATTCAAGAAGATATGTTGTTTAAAGGAAGTCAGTTGTGCATACCTAGAAGTTCAATGAGGGATAATTTGATCAAGGAGAAGCATAGTGGTGGATTGACATGACATTTTGGCATTGTTAAGATAGTAGCTTTGGTAAGTGAAAACTACTTTTGGCCTCATATACATAAGGACATCAGGAAATTTGTGCAGAGTTATAGAGTTTGTCAAGTTGCAAAAGGGAATAGCTAGAACATTGGATTGTATAAACCTTTTATAGTACCATAGAGACCTTGGGAAGACATAAGCTTGGATTTTGTAAAGGGATTGCCGAAGACACAGAGAGGACATGATTCAATATTTGTAGTGGTGGATATATTTTCAAAGATGGCTCATTTCATACCTTGCAAGAAGATAACTGATGTAGTACATGTAGCTGACCTATTTTTCATGGAGATTGTGAGATTGCATGGATTACCTAAGAGTATAGTTTCAGACAAAGATACGAAGTTTGTTGGATACTTTTGGAAGACACTTTGGAAGAAGATGAAGACAAATTTGAAGTTCAGTTCAACTTTTCATCCATAGATTGATGGACAGACAAAGATTGTGAATAGGAGTTTGGGAAACTTGTTGAGATTTTTGGTTGGAGAGAAGATAGGAAGTTGGGATTTGATTCTTTCACAAGCAGAGTTTGCATACAATAATTCAGTAAATAGGAGTAACAGAAGAACACCTTTTGATATTGTTACTAGAGTAAACCCTAGAGGAGTTACAGAATTGAGAGATATTAGCATGGAAGAAAAGAGGAGTGTAGAAGCAGAAGAATTTGTAGATCATATGAAGATAGTGCATAATTAGGTGAAGAAGCATTTGGAGGATATGAATAGTAAGTACAAGGAAAATGCAGATGATAAGAGAAGACATAAGGAATTTGAAGTGGGAGATGAAGTAATGATGTACTTGAGAAAAAAAAGATTTCCAGTTGGGACATATAACAAGTTGAAGATGAAGAAGTTTGGACCTTGTAAGATACTCAGGAAATTTGATTTAGGAAATGCATATGAAGTGGAGTTACTAGAGACCTTGGGTATATCACCTATTTTCAATATTGCAGACCTATATCAGTATCATGAAGCAGAGTTCAGTGACATCATGGAAGAGGACTTGAAAAGGTAGTTACCACAACAAGCATCGGAGTAGATTGAAGACATTTTGGACAATAGAGTTGGACACAACACTAGAGGAAGACAATACAAAGAATATCTTGTGAAGTGGAAAGGTAGACCAGAAGAAGATTCATCATGGATTTCTTAGGCTGAGGTGGACCGTCTTGGTTCTCCCCTAGCCCCAACAAAGTGATGGACTCACTTTTTTTCAATAACTCTGGATGTCTAATGCAGGAGCATCCCTGGTTCAAGAGCAATCTTGCATCAACAAAAAACATTTGTATTTTAGTTTATTTGCATTTTAGTTTGTTTCTTTTCATTTTCCAATTCAGTTTAGGTAGTTCAGTCAGAAGTAGTTTCTGCTTTTGGTCTAACATTCTACCGTAGTTGCATTTCACATCTTGCAGATCTGGACTTAACATCTACATTCATTCATCTACATAACATCCAGAATTTAGAGATCCACACATCTTTACTAGAAAGTTATCGCTATCAGAAGATCAACTGTTTTCTTAGAGTAGAGCATCCTGATAGTCTTAGATAATCAGCTCAAGGAGAAGACTTGCGGAGCTTAATGACACATCATTCAATGATCTTTGATTCGTGGCGCTGACCTTCTCCAAAGATCCGCACATTATTCCATTTATTTGAGGAAGTGTTATATGTATTTAGGTCTGACCTATCCATGTACACATGTTACAGCTCTTCATTGGAGTTTGTGATCTTCCTTGGCCGATGCAGAGGAATCCTATGATCCGGAGATGATACATATTGATATAATAGATCTAGTTTAGATTTTGCGCGAAGGAGATTCAAAGCTATATCTTGTGTATATTCTGATATTCTGAATTCAGGCCTTTGAGCCCTAATTATAAGCCCACATGATGCCGACTGATTTGAATTTGACTTCTATGATATACTGAATGACTGAATCTGCATTTGCTTTATTTCTTTGAGTTTTTTCCGTTGTGTTTACTCTTGCTACACCGTCTGGACAGTTCATTCTGTGAACCCTCCTACCGTGAGTACACCATGTGTTCTTGAGAATACTTGTGTTAACATCAGTCTTGGCTGACCTGGTTAAGTCATCATCTACGGAGATGCATCGAAGATTGTGATAGTGTGTTGTGGTGTAGAAGATTGTGTTTGAGTCCCAGCTAAGGCATGGCATGACCCACATACATTATTACATCTTTTCCTTAGCTAATTTGTATTAGGTCTAGACCTATTTTATGTATGTTTGTAATGCCGACCTTGGAGATTGTTCCAATGGTTGTTGATTGTAATGCTGACCTTGATGATTATTCCAAGGTTGATGAAGTGTATAAGTACTTGTAATTGAGTCATGAAAATGTATCCAAGTGCAAAGATGCAAAGAGAAAGTGAAGTAAGGTAGCAAAGCAGAGTAGAGATGTTTTGTGCTTCAATGGAACTAAACTTTGGCATGGAGTAGATGCTGTTATCTCAGTTCAACCTTTTGGCAGTGAGCCTCCTTTTAGCAGTGAACCTTCCTTTGGTAGTGAGCCATCCATAGGCAGTGAGCCTTTCTTTGCAGTGAGCAATTTGGGCAGTGAGCGCTATAGGTAGTGAGCCTCTATTTTTAGTATTGATATAACTTATATATTTCTGTGGGCTAACACCCAACGTGGTTTTTCTATTTTAGGGTTTTCCACATAAAAATCTGGTGTCTCTTGTGTTGTTTATGCTTTTGTGTTGAGCTTCTCATTTGATGTTTTCATGGTTATATCTGAATATAAGTAATTGATAAGTTGATGATCATATTTGGTTAAAAGTTTTAGGACAATTGATTCACCCCCCCTCTTAGTTGTCTGGTGCAGTTCAACAATAGTTGCATCAGATCTTAAGAAGAGATGCCACCAAGGAGAATACCCACTATAGGCACTATGGTTGGAAGAATAGATGAGATGATGGAGATGATGAAAATAATGAAAGTTTGATTGGACACTGTTGAAGAAGACAGGTGAAGGGGATTAACACCGAGACCTAATATTGAAAGTGATGATGAAGAGTTTCAATCCGCCAATCAAAATGAAGAAACCCTAGAAGAAGAAGAAGAATCAAATCAAGTGAAGATGTTGAGAGATATTTAGAATATTGGAAAGAGACCTAGAGTGGATTTACTGAACTACACTAGAAATTTGAATCTAAAGGAATTGATTGATTGGATAAATGACTTGGAGGAATACTTTGAATATGAAGAAATTGAAGATCTAGAGAAGGTAAGATTTGCAAAGACTAAGCTGAAAGGACATGCCGCTATTTGGTGGAAAAAAGTTCAGTTGGATAGAAACAAAAGAGGAAAAGAAAAGATCACACAATGGGATAGAATGGTTACAAAGTTGAAGAATCAGTTTATACCCACTGTCTATGAGTTGAAATTGTTGAAGAGATTGCAAAACCTGAAACAAAAGGAGAAATCTATGGAGTATACAAAAGAATTTGATAAGTTGATCATAAGGACTGGACATAATGAAGCAAGAAAGGAGAAAGTGGCAAGAAACATTAATCGATTAAGATTGAATATTCAAGAACTAAGTTTGGTAAGGATGACAACAATAGAAGCATACTAGTTTCCCTTGAAAGTTGAAGAAAAGTTGAATAAGATGCATGATTAGAGACAGAGAGGAAGAGTAAGTAAATTTCAAAGAGGTGACACTTATTTTAGAGGAGAAATATCATATGTGGAGCAGAACAAGCAAGATAGTACATTCAAGAAGGAAGATAGAGATAGTAGTTCATACCTAAGAGATGATAGAACTTTCTACCGTAGAGGGAATCATAATTCTTACCAGAGTGAAGGGTATAGGAGAGATGAAATAGGTTTTGATAAGAGAACATTTAGCTGAGCTTGTTTTAAGTATGTAGGTGAAGGACATAGAGCATTTGAATGTCATCAGGGAAGTACTAGCAAGAAGAAAAAGAACAATGCAAGAACAACTTATGTAGAAGAACCCGTTGGATACCTAATTTAGTTGGAAAACCAGAGAAAGGAGAATCATTAGTCATGACAAGAGCACTATTTCAAGCAGAGACAAATGAAGAACCACCACAAAGGAAACATTTGTTCCAAACCAGATGCAAATCAGGAGGTAGATATTGTAAGGTTATCATTGATAGTGGTAATGCTGATAATTTGGTTTCAGAAGAGATGGTGACTAAGCTAAACTTGGAGTGATTGAAACACTCTAAGCCCTACAAGATAGCATGGATTCAGGATGAACATAAGGTACTAGTGAGTGAACAATGTTTGGTGAAATTTCACATTGGATCTTATCATGATGAAGTATTATGTGATATTATGTCGATGGATGTATGACATATATTGTTGGGTAGACCATGGAAGTATGATAGAAAAGATATACATGATGGGAGAAAGAATACTTACACTATAGTATCTAATGGCAAGAAAATCACCTTGATATCTTTGGAAGATGAGCCTAAGAGTGAAGTATGTGGGAATGCTAGAATCTGTTTGGTTGATGGAAGGAAATTTCTGGATGGTTTGAGGCATGAGAATATGTGTTTTGCTTTGATTCCTAAGAAGCATGGAACCCTAAGTACAGAAACTAAAGAATCACAACCAGAAGAGATAATTGAATTGTTGATAGAGTATGAAGACATCATATTAGATAATGTACCTGAAGGATTGCCACCAATTTGGATTATCAGTCATCATATGGATCTTATACCTGGAGCAAGTTTGCCTAGCAAAGTAGCACACCGGATGACACCAGCAAAGAATGCAAAACTAAATAGACAGATACAAGAATTGTTGAGGAAAGGATTGATCAGAGAAAGTTTAAGCCCTTGTACAGTACCTGCAGTGCTAGAACCAAAGAAAGATGGAGAATGGAGAATGTGTATAGGCTCTAGAGTAATTGACAAGATCACAATTAAGTATAGATTTCCATTACCTAGGATGTATGACATTATGGACTGTTTAAGTGGAGAAAAATATTTCACAAAAATAGACTTGAAGAAGTAGATACATTACTTGTTGCCTAAGGAATTTGTGTTGTATACGAATCATCAAGCTTTATAGTATCTAAACAGTCAAGGAAAGTTAAATTAGAGACCCATGAGATGGGTAGAGTCCATGCAGATTTACACATTTGTACTGAAGCATAGGGGTGGGAAGTCAAATAAAGTTGCAGATGCATTGAGTAGAAGAAGGAATTTACTGACAGAGATTAGAGTTGAAGTATTAGGTTTTGAAGAGTTGAATCATACATATGAAGAAGATCTTGATTTTGGAAAGCATGTAAGGAACCTGTTGTGACAGATAGAAGTATGTGGTTAGATTATTTCTTTTAGGAGGATACGTTGTTCAAGGGAAATCAGTTGTGTATACCTAGGAGTTCAATGAGAGACAATTTGATCAAGGAGAAACATAGTGGTGGATTGGCAGGGCGTTTTGGAATTAACAAGACAATGGCTTTGGTAAGTGAACACTACTTTTAGCCTCAAATATATAAGGATATAAGGAAGTTTGTGTAGAGTTGTAGAATATGTCAAGTTGCAAAAGGGAGTAGTCAAAATATTGGTTTGTATAAATCCTTAATAGTACCAGAGAGACCTTGAGAAGATATAAGCATGGATTTCATATTAGAATTGCCAAGAACACATGGAGGACATGATTCTATATTTGTAGTGGTGGACAAATTTTCAAAGATGGCACATTTGATACCTTGTAAGAAGACAAATGATGCAGTGCATGTTTCTAACCTATTTTTAAAGGAGATTGTGAGATTGCATGGATTACCTAAGAGCATAATTTTATACAGGGACACAAGATTCATTGGATATTTTTGGAGGACATTGTGGAAGAAGATGAAGGCAAACCTATAGTTCAGTTCAACATTTCATCCACAGACAAATGGACAAACAGAAGTCGTAAATAGGAGTTTGGGAAACTTGTTGAGATGTTTGGTAGGAGAGAAGATAGGAGATTGGGATCTAATTCTACCACAAGTAGAGTTTGCATACAATAATTCAGTGAATAGGAGTACAAGAAAGACACCTTTTGAGATTGTGACTAGAATGAAACCTAGAGGAGTTAGAGAATTGAGATATATTAGTATGGAAAACAAGAGAAGTATAGAAGTGGAAGAATTTGCTGGATACATGGAGATAATGCATAATCAGGTTAAGAAGCATTTGGAGGAATGAATAGCAGGTATAAAGAGCAAGCATATGAGAAGAGGAGACACATAGAATTTTTCATTGGAGATGAAGTAATGGTATATCTGAGAAAAGAGAGATTTCTAGTAGGGACATATAACAAGTTGAAGATGGAGAAGTTTGGACCATGTAAGATACTAAGGAAATTTGATTCAGGAAATGCATATGAAGTGGAGCTACCAGAGACATTGGGTATATCACCTATATTCAACATTGCAGACTTATATCAGTATCATGAAGGAGGATGAAGTGATAGCATTGAAGATGGTTTAAAGAATCAATTACCATAGGAACAACTGGAGTAGATAGAAGACATCTTAGAAAGCAGAGTTGGATGCAATACCAGAGGAAAGTAATATAGAGAATATTTGGTAAAGTGGAAAGGCAGACCAGAAGAAGACTCAACTTGGATTTCTTAGGCTCAGGTAGACCGTCTTGGTTTTCCTCTAACCCTAACAAAGTGAGGGACTCACTTTTTCAACAACCCTGGGTGTCTGATGTAGGAGCATCCCAGGTTGTAAAGCAATCTTGCATCAACCAAAAACATTTTGCATTCTTTCTTTTCTTTCATTTCTAGTTTAGTTCAGTTAGTAGCAGTTTTATCATTTTGTGCCGCATTTTGTCGCATTGTTATTTCAAAGCTCATAGATTAGGACTTAGCTTATAGACATCATCATCTACATCATATCCAAATTTTGAGTCATTTGGACTTGTCTGCTAAAAGTTATCGGTAATAGAAGATCACTTGTTTTCACAGAGTAGAGCATACAAACAATCAGTTGAAGGAGAAGGTTTGTAGAACACTTCCGTGACTTGTGGAGCTAAATGGAATATCATACAAGGCACATAATGATCAGATAAACCTTCCTTGAGGTCCACATCTTGATTCATGCATTTGCGGAGCATTACCAGATGTTTAGGCCCGACCTATTTGTTTCTACACGTTACACTCTTCATTGGAGTTTGTAACTTTTCTTGGCCGACATGGAGGATTTCTGGAGCTTGGAGATGATATATAGATCTATAGATGTATAGAAAAGTAGATAGTTCATGAGTAGTTATGAGATTAGGCATTTTGTTTTGAAAGGCGCTTCAATGTCATATCTTACATATCAGTTGTAATCTAGAATTTAGGCTTGTAAGCCCTAGATTGTAGCCCGCATGTTGTCGGCATATAAGTATTCTGCATATATGATATATTGAGTATTTGAATCATTTATTGTGTTTTATATTTGAGTTGTTTCTACTGTGTTTAGTCTTACTGCATGACCTGGATAGTTCATTCTGTGAACCCTCTGACCGTGACTGCACCATCCTTATAGAGTATCTTGGTTGCAAAAAGATCATAGAATTCTAGTTAGTGAAAAATGACTTGAAGAATTTAGGATTGGAGAATATGGAGATGCATTTTTGCGTGATGTCATGCTTATTGATGTATGTCATATTTTATTGGGTAGACAATGGCAATTTGATAGAAAAGCTATACATGATGGTAGATAAAATAGTTATAGATTTATGAAGTATGGAGTGAAACATGTTTTATTATCCTTGAAAGAAGAATGTGAAAGGATGAATGCTATGGAATGAGTGCTATTGGTAAATGGTAAGAATTTTTTTAAAAATCTCAAAAATGAAAAGGTTTTTTTTACCATTCTTCCTAAGTGTATGTAGGTAGAAGGTACCACAAAGGTAGAAGGAGTATTGTATCCAGATATTGCTAAATTATTGGTTGAATATAGTGACATTATTTTTGATAACTTACCTAAATGATTAATACTAATAAGGAGCATAAGTCATCACATGGATCTAATTTTGAAAGTAAGTTTACCAAACAAGGTATTCCACAGAATGCCACCTACTAAAAGTGGATTTGAATAGGCAAGTGGAGGAATTATTAAAGTAAGGTCGATATCAGGTTCTCATATAAGAGACTGGAGGTGACACTGTAGAGTATAGGCTAGGAGCATGGTGTTAGGAAAGGTGTCTCAACCTTTTCAACTACAAAAGAATTAAAGCAATGGTTGAGTTGCAGATTGGAAATAAAATAAAATGTTTAAGGACTAACAATGGCAGTGAATTTTTCTCTAATGATTTTGATAGATTCTATAAAGATTGTGGCATTTAGAGACAAAAGACAACTCCATATTCTCCATAGCAGAATGGAGTTGTAAAAAGAATGAACAAGACACTGATGGAGAAGGCTAGGAGTATGCTTAGTGATATTGGTCTAGAACAAAGGTTTTGGGCTAAAGCTGTTGCTACTACTTGCTAGCTGATTAAAAGGTCTCCTACATCATCTCTTGTTGATAAAATGCCTATGGAGATGTGGTTGGTGCATAAGCCTTCACCGAGACATCTTAGAGTTTTTGGTTGTGAGACGTATGCACATGTGCCGAAGGAGAAGCGAACAAAGTTGGAGAAGAAGGCTGTGAAATGTATCTTCATTGCGTATAGTTATGGTGTGAAAGGATACAAGCTTTGGGATCTTGTTGCACAGAAGCTAATATATAGTAGAAGTGTTATTTTTAGAGAAACTAAGCCTTTTTCTATTACATTGCAACCAGAACAAAGTGAACAGAAAGATATGATTCAACTCCCTTCTATGCCTGAGAAAGTTGAATCGAGGCCCCTAAATAGACATGAAGTTGGGGAGAATTCATCTAACTATGAGTCTTTAGAAGAGGATGAAAAACCTCCAACTCAACTTGTTTGAAGGTCTACAAGGCATAGACAACCACCTAAAAGCTATTCACCTAATGATTGGAGATGTATTTTTGCTTTGAATACTAACATAGATGAACCTAGATATTTAGAAGAGACATTAGGTATGTATGATGCAGAGTCTTGGAAGATTTCTATGGATGAAGAAATGCCAACTTTGAAAAAAAAAATACATGGGACCTAGTGCCATTGCCTGAAGGATGAAAAGTTGTTGGTTGTAGTGTTCAAGAAAAATATTGGTTCAGATGGAAGTATTGAGAAGTACAAATCATGGTTGGTTGCAAAAGGTTACTCTCAGGTTGAGAGTGTTGATTACAGTGAGATATTTTCTCCTTTTGCAAAAATGACATCCATTAGATTCTTGCTTTCTGTAGTTGCTGCAAGTATGATCTAAAGGTTGAGCAAATGGATGTGAAAACAACTTTCCTTCATGGTGATTTGGAGGAGGATAAATTTATATGGCACAACCAAAGTACTACATGGTGAAAGGTAAAAGTAATTTAGTTTGTAAATTGAAGAAATCTTTGTATGACCTCAAAAAAAGTCCTAGGATGTGGTACCAAAAATTTGATACATATGTGTTGAGTTTGGGATTTGAGCATTTTAAATCTGATCATTGTGTTTATTATAAATATGATCTTGATAATTTCTTGTTTATTGCATTGTATGTTGATGATATGTTATTGATTGGTAAAGGGAAAGGAATGATTTCAGAACTAAAGTCTCAACTTTTAGCTAAATTTGACATAAAAGATCTTGGTGTAGCTAAACACATTCTTGGGATGGAAATAAGAAGAGATAGAGTGAACCAAAAACTATGGCTTGGCCATAATAAGTATGTCAATTCATTTTTACAAAGGCTTAACATGTAGGATTATAGACCATTATGTGTTCCTTTTACAGTTGGAATGAAGGTATCTTCTTCACAATGTCTAATATCCTCATCAAAGATGGAAGACATGAGCAGAGTTCCTTACCATAGTGTAGTTGAAAGTTTGATGTATGCTATGGTCTGTACTAGACTAGACTTTGCCCAAGTAGTGGGTGTTCTTTCTAGATATATGTCTAATCTTGGTAGAGTTCATTAGGATGCAGTTAAAAGAGTCTTTAGATATTTGCGGGGTACCTCAGATTATTCCTTGTGTTATCATGGTAATTTGATAGGAGACATGATTTCCCTTGATATATTCATGGTTATGCAGATTCAGACTGGGTAGGTGATGTTGATAGCAAACTATCTGCCAATGCTTATGTATTTACTTTATTTGGTGGTGCAATTAGTTGGATGAGTAAGTGACTGGTTGTGGTTTTGTCCACTATTGAAGCTGAGTATATGGAAGCTACTCATGCTTGTAAAGAAGCCATTTGGCTTAAGAGACTGTGTTCAGATATCAAAATAAAACAAGGTGCAATGATAGTTTATTGTGATAATCAGAGTGCAATCTACCTAGCTAAGAACCCAACATTTCATGCCAGGACCAAGCACATTGATGTACAATATCATTTTGTTAGAGATATGGTCGAGGATGGGAGGGTGAAGCTAGTTAAGGTAGAGACTTTGATGAACACCGTAGATTCATTAACTAAGCCTATGAGCATAGAGAAGTTTAGATGGTGTTTGGAGTCTATGTGCCTCTCGACCCCTAGCAATTAAATCATGGTGTTGATACTCCCTTTTCTCTTGCAAGGTGTTCGATAAGTGGGATAATGTTGGGAAAGGTATCTCAACCTTGCAACTAAAAAAGGTTTCTATTCTTCCCAATTTTGGTCTTTTCGAATAACCTTTATCTTGAAGCATTATTTAGAACTTTCAAAGTTTTCAAAAGGGGATAAAAATGGCAGGGATTACTATTTTTAGTAACTCTATATTTAAGCATAGATGGACCCAAAATTTTCCCAAAAGGTGGGGAACTGCCAAGTAAACATCTTGGGTGAGTTTCAACTCAAGATTATACCTAGTTGCAAGATATTAAAGTTTCCATTTTTTGAAACTCATGGAAAGGTTTCAAACTTAGATTTGAGGCACACATATGTCCTTAAATGACCCAAAACTTGTCTTAATCGACAAAGTTGGTTATAGCTTGATAGATCTCTTCACGAGCTTTCTAACACATCAAACGGTTCATCAATCAGACACCTAGATCAAAAGTTATGGCCTCTGGAAGTTGGATCTCCTATTTTAGGAAATGTGAATGTGTTGGACACTTAAAATAGTTGTAAAAGTGAGAGTTACACATGTTGGTGTGTGATTCAACACATCACAAGGCATCTTTTATTGGAGATAATTTGGGATCCACTTTTGGGTGGTTTTTTCTCATGGTTTTGTAATTGCCGTCACAGTTAACTTATTGTATCTCCTATATATCAGAAGCTTGAGATGGAGGTTGTGTGTAAGAGTCTTATAGATGTTGAGTTTCCTCTAGACCTCTAGTTGGTTATACTCCTGTGAAAACTTTCTTTGCAAGTATATTGTAATCTTCTTGATTCTTGAATAATATATTGGGCGACTTTGGAGTGTGGGGGTTTCCCCACATAATTATTGTGTTGTGGTATGATTGTTATTTATGTTTATTTTTTAACTGTTGTAAAGATCTAAAAAGTTCTGCATATCCCTTCCCTCAAAATTAGTGTAGGAAGTTGTTCCTATACCTTAGCTTCCTTACACATGGGAGTGGGTAGGTGCACTCTATGTGGCTGCTATCCTTTATCTACCTGGGAGGATGAAGAAGGGACAAAATCATCCTCTGAAGACAAAGGCACCATAGGGGGAACAATTGCAGAAGACAAAGAAGAGGGGCTAGCAGAAAACTAGGCTATCCTACTCACTTTTAATTTTTGATATGAGATAAATAGAAAATCATTGCAAGATCAGAGCAGCTCAATGGGGATTGGCCAGAAGTAGTCTAGAGAGAAGTTTCCCCACATGGCAAGTTGTGTAAATTCATTGTGATGGATTGTATGCACAAATCCATCATGAGGAAACTTCAAGCATCAGTGAACCATAGAAGGGACCACTCTGATGGAAGTGAACCATGACTGGCCCAATTTCATGCAATCCATAAACATCTTTAAAAAATTCATGCACATACATAAACTCCTCAATAATAACATTGGCTACACAGACATGATCAATGAGGACACCCTTATTAGGTTTCCCATTAACTTTTGTAGCAATGTACAGAGGTCCTTCAGATGTGTTAGGCGGTATCTCAGAAGAGAAGGAGATAATAGGATCAGGAACATGACATTCTTGAATAGGGCGAGAACAAACGTTCACCATACTGATCATCTCTAAATAAGAAGGAACAAAAAGGAATATCAAAATTTGACTCAAGCACCACAGAAGGAGAAGCAAGTTCAACAAAGTTTGAAGAATGGTGAGGCATATGATCTATGTAAGTTTTCAAATGTTGATTCACAAGTTTTCTTCTGTCATTTGCATTAGAGACTTGTATCACATTTTGATTGATAAGGTCTTGAACGATGCTCTTAAGATGCAAGAATTGCTCAATTTCATGTTTAAGAACCTTATGGAACTGGTAGAAAGCCTTTGGGTCATACGAAGGTGGAAGGGGCTTACTTGTGTCGAGAGGCATGATAGGGGGCACCTACACTAAACCATTGTTAAGGAGCTGTTGCATGATGGTATAAAGGGACTCTTTTAAAGGAATAAACTTTCAATTTCTTGATGCTTTAGGAGTAGAGAGGGCTAAAGTAGCCTAAGAGGATGCTTTATCCACCTGCATTGCTAACTAGATTTGATGAATTATTCTTATAAAAATTCTTATTTTTTCTTATAGTTTGTGAATGAACAAAATGCCAAAATTAAACAACTATAAATAGAATTGAAATAAACTGATAGCAGAGGCAGAAAGAGGTAGGAAAATGAAACTTGTAGCCAGAAAGAGAAGCTCACTACCTCAAATGATAGCGCATTGTGAGGACATTTGTACTGCATGCTTGAGTCCAAAACATTCCAAAAATAAAAGTTGCTAGGTCTGTATAGACCTAGAATTTTTGCACAACACAAATTTCAACACCAAACATACCCAACATTATCCAGGTAAAATAGAACTTGAAATAAAAACCAATTATACTAAGAAAATGAAATAAAGCAAATAAAAGAGAAAGACAAACAAAACCTTCATACAGTTGTAATGCCTCCACTCCAAGAATATCTACAAAAGAGAGAAGAAAAGGGGTTGTGTTGCTTAGGGACTTGCCTCAGTTAAGTCCTGGTTTTGGTATTTCTACCTCCATTAGCAGCGATTGGTGAAAAGAATAAAACAACAAGGAAATGAAAGTGTGTGCTCCTATCCTAAGTGTGTCTAAGAAGGTAAGAGTAGTGACAAAACAAGTAAACTAAAAGGATTTGCTTCCTTGGTCTATGGAGAAGAAACTTGGATAGACATGCAATCAGTGCAAGATAGCACAATGGTGGTCTACATGATAACAATGCAAAGAAAATGGTGGTCTACACCATAACAAAACTCTGCAATACAAAATACATTCGAATACCAAAGCTTAAACAACAAAATGAAACAATCTTACCAATTTAGGAGGGAGAGAGAAACCTTCTAGTTCCCAAGAGCTCAAATTTGATAAATGACTTCAAACCTAGCAAGAAGAAAGAGCTTCCTCAATGAGTACAAAAAGAAAAACCTGAAACCTCCAAGAGCTAACCAAGAAGATGCAACATCACAAAATGAGTACAAACATTCATGTAGCTACTGTAGAGATTGAATTCATTAAGCAATATTCTAGAGCCAAGAGAGTTGTGAGTTTGAGAGAGTGCATAAGAGTGAATGAGAATGAGAGTTGTTTTTTAAAAATCTTTCCTAAAAATACAATAAGAGTCGGAAGGAATCCTGAAATAGATTCTTGAGAGATGTTTTGTGACCATAGAGGGCATTAATAAGAAGTCTCATGATCACTAGAGGTGTGTGGTAACACTTAGGAACAGTCACCTGGTGGAAAATAGACACATGACACTAGCACGTCATGTTGACGTTCATGCAGAGCACTTGAATCTAGGTAAAACTAGCTCCTAGTCACACATGATGCCTTAGAATCATATGACCATCTAAGCATCAAAACACAATTTTAGGAAAATGAGAGAAATAAGCCTAAATCAAACTAACCTTATCCTATAATGCAGAGAGAAGGTGCAAGCACTAAGGTGGTTGTGAAATGTAGTGTGAAATTTCAAATGTATGCAATTTTTGACGTTACAAGAAGATAGAGTAATTTGTATTTTTGTATAGACTTATTCTTGATCAATACACTTTTTTAGTATCTCTTTAGTGGTGGAGTTTTTCCAGAAAGGGTTTCTCCAAGTATATGTGGTGTCATATGTGTTTCTTGATTTTAATTTTTTGTTATACATTCTTATCCATGTTTTATTTCCTTGACGCTATATTTGATAGCATGACTATTATGTGGGATTAGTTAGTCTTGACAGCGACTGTAAAATTCCTTGGGTGCCTTCTTAAGGAGTCTTGTCATCATCATACATGGAACATACTTGTTATTTCAATTATTATTTAAGTAGAATTGGTTGCTAATGTTATAATACATTATGATTGCATTTGATAAATATTTAAGTTCTTTGCTTGCTTTTATTTAGTCATATCTAGCTAGTAAGAATAGGGTTTATGCACATACTTGTTTCTAAAATTGAAACTTATCTCTGTCACCCAAATGGATCAAGGTGTTGGTCTCTAGTAATCATTTCTCCCACCACATGAAAATTGAATTCAAAGAAAAAATATTTTACATAATTATTTGAGTTTTAACTTTATAGTTGGTTATATGCATAACCCATTGTCCCTAAGTCCTACTATATCATATGTGAGCCAATATTAGAAATATTCTTGTGGTGTTGTGCATTACCTTTCCTTATGGCAATCATGTGTGAAGTATATATCTAAATTACATAATATTGGGGATAGAATATTTCATACCTTTTTGTTACATACATGACTTGTATCATTTGTTCCATAGAGGTTTATAGGTCTTTACATTCATAAACCACCATATTGAAATTTTAATGATAAATCCTTAGAGATTTCATGTGCTCAAGGTATAGTTTATTAGAAGGTCTAACATGTTATTGCTATTTATCTTTAATTGTCCTTTAATCAATATCAAGGATTACCCTCCTAGGTCTAGTAGAGCCTAAAGTGAAGAAGAGTCACACTCTCCTAGAAAATGGTACATTCCCTAATCATGAGTTCTAGTTCATCATCCTAAGATAGTATTTCCCTAGGCTTATGGTTTGAGTCTATCCTCTAGGATTTGTGGAGCTACAATTTTTATCACCAATAAGATGATCTTTCATGATTATATTCAGTGGGGTCCATTACTTTATATAGATTGAGATATCATTTTATGTTTGAATATTTTCTTTACGTGCATGTTTGTCAGTGCTAAATACTTTGAGATACATGATCATTTTAGAATTCACATGCACCTCAAAGTGGGGGCAAAATGTAATGGTGACATTTGAATACCCATTCCAACTCACATTTAGTTTTGTACCCATTTTGAGAAAATATATTATACAATTACATATTGACAAATGACACAATCTTGTGCAAAGTTGGGCTCATTCCCATAGCCTTCATTAATTCCCATATACACACATTTCCACATATATGATTATAACTTATCCTTATTTGCACATTTTCACATACAATCTACATTTATTGTACCTTCCATATTCACTGCATAGATTTTACTAGTCCGTTATATTGGGCGAATCTTACACCCACATATCTAGCCCCTCAAATTCAAATATTCAAATTCAAATTTGGGTCAATTCCCCCCATGACTAAACACATGTTTGAGTGATTTATTGTTGGGAATTAAGGTGTATCAACCTTTGAAAGTGCCTAATGTTGTATTTATTTATTCAACACTATGTTGTAGGATCCCATGTTGACTTGACATAGTTTTCCCATGTGTCAACACCTTGTATACATGCATCAAGATAAATTTTGGTGACTTTGTCAGTTGCGGTTTCCCCCCAAAAGCAATTAATGGGGGAGTGCAGGGGGCAGAGCCCATCCCACGAGGCCTGAGGGCTTATTCCTTGGTAGGGGCCTAGGGGCGGAGCCCATGGTAGGGGTCTGGGCACAACGCTCCTAGTGGGGGTTGCTGGGGGCAGCGCCCTTGAAGCAAAAATGCCCTATATTTAATAAAGGTGTCGGAAGCTAGTTTGTTATTGGCTGACATGGAAAAACTGACATTGGATAACCACCAAAGAGTCTTAATAAATAAGCAGTTGGAGAATGTCAAAGGTCATGAGATGCGAATGCGAATCGACATTGTGTACTCTTGAAGGAGCTTGCATTACAAGTGTGTTGTAATCATCTTTTGATTTGATAATACATTGTGCAGGTTTTGGAGTGTGAGGTTCTTCACCCGAAAGGGTTTTACCCACATATATCTTGTGTTGTGAGTTTTGCATTTGCGTTTGGATGTTGTTATTACCTTTTTGTTAATGTGCATCTTAATCTGTAACTGTAAAAATACAAATTTGCATTAATCTTTCCTTAGTAGATCAATGTTGGAAGCATTTCCACATACCTTGCTTCCTTTCAATTGGTATCAGAGCCTGATCACCTTTGGTTCTAGTTGTTGGGTGGAGGGTTTTTTGAGTTGATCTTCATTTGAGTGGGAGCTTGTGCAAAGGATTTTAAAATCTTTGTTGTAGGAAAGAGATGGCAAGCACATCTGGGAGGTTTGAGATAGAGAAGTTTAATGGAAGAAACTATGAGTTGTCGAAACTCAAGATGGAGGACTTATTGGTGGATAGAGATCTATGACTTGTAGTACCCAGAACCATGCCATCGGGCAGGAAACAAGAAGATTGGGATCTGATGGATCAGATGGCTAAGGGTCTGATAAGATTTTGTTTGGCTGATTTAGTGCTCCTGAATATCCATGAAGAGTGGTGGCACCCTCAAATTTTGTAAATTTGATGTGCCAATATTCTTTCAAGATGTTGACAAAGGCTTGGTCGACAGGCTGCTCAATCTACCCCAGAGGCCACCTTCGTCAATTAAAATCTTGCCACTTAGGCATCATCTTGCAAATCTAGTTGGTGGAATTTTTTTTTGACACATATGGTAACATGCCTGTTCAGTTTTGTGCTCCCAGGACTAGTTTTGATGGGGTATTTAATTACTTTCTGACTGCGACCAGGCTAGATTTGGTGTTCCAAAAAGTTGCAAATATTGCGAATCTGAGGGCAACCCATTTCTCAATTTGGTCTCAAACATCTCAAGTTCCAATTTTATCAAAATTAGAGACCATTTGATGCATTATTTTAATGCATCTAAGTTGTGGCGAACTCATCCGATGGGCCAGTTTACAAAGCATGTCCCTGAATTCAATCAACGATACGGATTCTGAGCAAATGGGTTTGCTTGAAATAATTAATGATGCCCCTGCATAAATTTTCACGGTCATCAGATGCCCAATTTGCCCACGGTGAAAAAGTGCCATTTACCCAGAAAAGGAAATTCAAATTTGCCTAAGTCAGTCTTTAAAATGCAAATTTCAAAATAGAATATTAATTTTTTTTTTTAAAAAAGGGTTCATATGAAAGTGAATTTCAAGGCAAATATTGTTAAAAGGTTTATTAAAACCTTTGCTAAAGTTTATAAAGGGAAAAAAAGAGGTGCGATGGTGTAGCCCTCTCTGCCGCTAAAGCAGGGACCCCTGCAATGGTGCGAAATTGTAGGGCATTTTATGCCCTTCCACTTCCTTTGCAGGGTAAATGTTGTCATCTCCTTTATTTCTGAGGTGATTTCAATGGGGTTTTAGGCGGCTCCAAGCATATTTTGTTGCAGTCTTAAATGACAATCATGGTTTTTGATTTTCATGCATCTTTTGGAGGTCATTTTTGACCCAAAATTGCTGTTATAGGCTGCAAAATCACCCTACGATCATTTTTGAGGCATTGACGAAGGTTTTAAGCAGATTTGCATCAATTTTTGGTTGCTAGAAGAGAGGAAAATGCCCTTGTTATAGCAAAAACGACCAAGTGATGTAAAATTTGGACTTTGAGGCTGTTGAATGTTGTTCTATGTCATCTCAGAGGATGAATGCAATCAAGGAAGAGTAGAGAATGAAGCCACACTGCCTCATGTTGCAGCCACACACAGAGGAATGAAGAGTCTTCAACGGCCATAGGAAATTAGGAATATCTGGCAAATGTAAAAAATTAAAATGGGAAATAAAACATTTTTTATTCATTTTTTTCTTTTCCTCTTTTAATGTAGAATATTTTATTCCCAATGTATTTTTGGAGGAAAAATGTAATGGAAAAAATGTCACCTACCTCCATGATGTAATTAACTTTAGGGCAACATGTTCTTGTGTCTATAAGAACATGTTGTTCCACTTTGTATTGTGCTGGAAGATTGGATATTTTGGGCAGTGGAATGAAACTCTGGCTCACGGTTGCCTTATCTTTGTTGTAAGTTTGAATCTTATGTGTTGAATGCCATTTTCATAAGTTGTCTATTAGTTTTAGGTTGCAATATATGAGTAATGCTGTATGCATGTGTTTCTATTAGTTGTCTCCATTGTTATTTGCATCTTTCTTTTGAATTGAGTAGCCAAGGGTTGTCTGAGTTCTTGAATGCACACTTGTTGTATTGCATATTTGATCTTTTACTTCTGTACAAGGAATAGATTAAATGTTTTAGGTCAAATATGGAGAAAAATATTTTATGACAGGGATATTTATAAGTAGAGCTAGCATGAATACTTATTCTTGGGTGTTTTCTGTAAGGCAAAAACAAGTGAACCCTCTGAAATTATATGTTTATGCAGCTATTTGAAAATGCTCTCAATGTTAGGATTTGACTTTGCACCTTGGGATAGGCATTGGTCTTGGGTTAGGGGGATTTCGTGGTTCAAATCCTAGTCTTGCAACCAAAAGATATAAAGTAAAATCATTTCAAAATCTCAATCTTTTAGGTTTTTCAGGAGTAGGGTCTAGGTGTTGCATGCTCTCAGATTTAACCTAAGGAGATAGTCCAAGAATGTTGCCAATCTAGGGTTAATCTTATAAATCTTAGTCCATACATGAGAGCATTCTGCTTGAGTTAGTCAAGGATAAATCTTTTGTTGTGAATGAGGGATACCCCTTAGGTGCGACAGAACCTGAAGTGAAGGGGAGATAAGTGCAAACAATCTCCCGTCTTTGTTGGCCAAGTCTCATAATAAATCTGATCATAAGAAGTGGCAAACCTTTAGGGTTTATTGTCTGCTGATTTGGGGACCAACAAAACTGGCGACTCTGTTGGGCAAAGTGATAGATCTATGAGCAAAGAGTCAAAAAATTTGATGGGTCTGAACATCTGGTTCAGATATTGAAGTTTTAAACCTGGGAGAGACTTTGTTGTAGCAAATTTTAAAAGGATTTATGTGTGGCTCTGTTGTTGGAGAAAACCCAGAATTGAAAGAGTGCTTTAAAAGAAGTTTGTGTTGTTTGAAGCATAGTCCTCTATGAAGAGAGGTGGCGACTCTGTCAAAAGAACCTGATAAAGATGTGAAAACTATTTCAGACTAATAAAGATTTACAGTCAGGGAAAAGAATTTACAGTAGCTGCAACATATCCAATATTTTTCATATTTTGGTTTTCAAGAAGGATAAGCTTGTGTAGGAAAACTAATATTTGAAAGTCTAGAAATTTTTGGTTCCCTATTAAGTAAAACTAAGCACTAAGGAAGGGAAATAGTAGTGATAGGCTTGCATACTCTTGTATTTGCTGAGATTGTAGTATATATTTTCAAATGAAGTATGCAATGTCTTTGAAGAAACTCATTTAGAAGACCTTAAGCAAGCTGAAATAGAAGTTCATATTTTAAGGGCTTAAGATCATTGTTGTAAAAGAGTTTGAGGTCCCTGTGTAACTGCAAAGTTAATGTGAAGAGGCTTGTAAAGGTGTGAAGAAATGTATCATCAACCCCTACATCCTTGTATGGACCCAAACGTAGCCATGCATAGTGTGCAACCCCTGTCATGTCATCAAAGAAATTTCAGCCCTGAAAGGTACAAAGCCATAAATTTTGATGGAATTTGTGGTTACCCAAACGCTATTCCACTTGAGGTCAGAAATAAGCTACCAAAATTCAGTGGTATGAAGAGTGAATCAACAGAAAAATATTTGCAACAGTTTAATGATCTAATGGATGACTATAAGGGGATCATGAGGATGTTGTCATGAGGCTATTTGTTCAGTCTCTAAAAGGAGATGCAAGAGACTAGTTCTCTTACTTACCAGCCTACTCCATCAACTTTTGGGATGAATTTAAATCAACCTTCAATGAGTAGTTTGGTGAAAGAATATCTGAGATTTTACTTCTCAGTGATTTCATGTATATCCACATTGAAGAAGATGAATTAGTTCCAGCTTTCAACCTCATATTCATAAAGGCACTAAAAAGAATTCCAGAGAAAATCAGACCTAATGATGCTTTAGCTCTGCTTATTTATTTGGGTGCATTTGACAAGAAAATGAGTTATTTGCTAAGGGATAAGGAGCATGCCACATTTCATCAGGCATATCAGATTGCCATGGACATTGAGAACAATTGGAAGTATGGAATGCACAAAGGTTTTTTGTCTACAGGTGTTTGCTGCCCTGAGGCTCAAAATGTTGATGAGAGGTGTAATTTAACTATTAAAAATAAATGCCAGAGCACTTACACCCTTGCTGTCCCAGTTTATACATCAGTCCAATGTGATTACGCATGAGGTGTGGCGTCTCAGAATGTAGATAGCAGTTATCCTATTGAGGAAAACCAGCTAATAGACATGATACACATATATGAAAATGGTGCTCTAAATACATCACATGATCAAGTAGTGGAAACTACTAAGGTTATGCACCAAACTTTGCCTAGTTATGGCTCGATCAATGACGAGGAAAGAACATTTTCAAGTAGTGAGGACATTCCATTAAATTGTGCAATTGATTGCTGCTCTCCTGCCAGAGGTACAACAAAGTTCCAATGGAACCCTTGTGGTGAGAGTGATTCAGATAGTATATCTAGTGATTGTTACTCTATTGATTACATTGGAATGAATGGTGTGGATAACATAGGCTCACTCTCAGAAGATCAAGTGATGAGGAATAATGAGTGCATGATTGATGGCGCATCATCATTGCTGATTGAAGACATCAAAAGGGATGAAGAGTCCTCATGTCAAGCAATATCAGAATCTATTAACATGGAAGAAATATCAGACATTTATGTGACAGAGTCAGAGGATGAAATAAGTGATAATGCTGATTATGATTGTCTCTTTGTAGGTATTGATCATCTTCTTGACATAGAGACATTCATGTTTTTTGAGGATTCACATGGTGAACAAGTGGAAGATATAAATGAATCATTGACATATAGCTCAGTTATCCCATTATTCAACAGCACTACTAAGGACATGAGACCATTTGAGGGTCAAAATGAAAACCATGATGAAAATAAAGGTAAAGATGATAAAAATTAGAATCTCATTCTGAATTAAGTGGATATAAGGAAGATCATATCACTTTATATAATGATTGTGATGAGTGGTTTCCATGAAATTATGCATTGGGGGATATCTCTAGATTTGTGTGAACCAATTTCTGAAGTTTTTAACATGGATATGGGTCATGATTTCAAAGTTGAATCAACATACTTTCCCAAACAAGAAATGAATGTTTTTATACATGACATGGGTGTTGATGATTCAAATATGTGCCCTTATAGGATTAAGTGTATACAACTAGAGAAACCTGTATATGAAAACTTTTTGTTTCATACAGCTGAGTGTTTGATTGAGGTGCACAAAAATGAATATGATAGTTTCCTTTTTGATATGCAAACTTATGATGAAATGAGACCTAATGATCCTAGCTATATGGTGGACTATCAGTGCTTTCAACTTTTAGTTCAACTAGGAGATCATTTTATAATGCATAATAGTGACATGGATGATGATAAGTGCTATAAGCCTTATAAGAATGCATTGTTTGATGAATATGGCATATATATATTACCTGATGCTCAAGGATATGATGATATGTATGGTTATATGCTTGATTTTAAGGTGCAGAGTGACAAAGGTTGCATTGGCAGTGACAGGCTCAGAGAAATGGTTAGAGATGTCAGTGACTACGCATGTGATCAGGTAGATTTTAGTCATGTTTTCAGATTGTGTCTGGGTTAGTCAAATCAGAATCAAGTTTTTGATAGAGAAAAGTACTGGTTCTCCATTTTTTGGGGCCCGGTGCCACCAAATAAAATTGTAGGTATGATTTTTAGTGCAAGATGGAGCATTTACTCTACATCTCGATGGAGTAGGCACATAGTCTACATCCCAGAGATAACTGGATTCTCACCATGCCTGTAAGAGGCATGCGTCCCCAAGCAAGAGCCACTAGTGGCACCCTCAAATTTTGTAAATTTGATGTGCCAATATTCTTTTGAGATGTCGACAAAAGGCTTGGTCGATAGGCTGCTCAGTCTACCCCGGAGGCCACCTTCGTCAATTAAAATCTTGCAACTCAGGCATCATCTTGCAAATCTGGTTGGTAGAATATTTTTTACCACATATGGTAATATGCCTATTTAGTTTCGTGCTCTCGGGATGAGTTTTGATGGGGTATTTAATTGTTTTCTAACTGCGACCGGGCTAGATTTGGTATTATGAAAAGTTGCAAATCTTACAAATTTGAGGATGACCCATTTCTCGATTTGGTCTCAAACATCTCAAGTTCCAATTTAGACCATTTGATGTATTATTTTAATGCATCTCAGTTGCAGCGAACTCATCCAGCGGGTTAGTTTACAAAGCAGGTCCTTGAATTTGGTCGGCGATGCAGATTCTGAGCAAATGGGTTTGCTTGAAATAATTAATGATGCCCTTGCATAAATTTTCGTGGTCATCGGATGCCTAGTTTGCCCACGGTGAAAAAGTGCCATTTGCTCAGAAAAGGAAATTCAAATTTGCCTAAGTCAAATTCTTTAAAATACAAATTTCAAAATAGAATATTAAAAAAACATTTTAAAAAAGGGTTCGTATGAAAGGAAATTTCATGGCAAATATTATTAAAAGGTTTATTAAAACCTTTGCTAAAGTTTATAAAGGGAAAAAAAGAGGTACGATGGTGCATTTTGCACCATCGCAAACCTCTCTACTACTGAAGCACGACCCTGCAGTGGTGCAAAATGCCCATCCTAGGGCATTTTATGCCCTTCCACTTCCTTTGCAGGGTAAATGTTGGCGTCTCCTTTATTTCTGAGGTGATTTCAATGGGTTTTTGGGCAGCTCTAGGCAGATTTTGTTGCAGTCTTAAATGGCAATAACGTTTTCTGACTTTCAGGCATCTTTTGGAGGTTATTTTTGACCCAAAATTTCTGTTATAGGCTGCAAAATCACCCTACGATCATTCTTGAGGTATTGGCGAAGGTTTTTAGCACATTTGCATCAATTTTTAGCTGCCAGAAGAGTGGAAAACTCCCTTGTATCAGAAAAAACGACCCAGTGATGTAAAATTTTAACTTTGAGGTTGCTGAATGTTGTTCTATGTCATCTCGGAGGACAAACACAATCAAGAAAGAGCAGAGAATGAAGCCACACTACCTCATGTTGCAGCTGCACCCAGAGGAATGAGGAGTCTTTAGCTGCCAGGAAAAAGTAAAAAATTAAAAGGGGAAATTAAAACATTTTTTATTCATTTTTTTCTTCTCAATGTAGAATATTTTATTCCCAATGTATTTTTAGAGGCAAAATGTAATGGAAAAAATCTCACCTACTTCCATGATGTAAATAATTTTAGGGCAACATGTTCTTGTGTCTATAAGAACATGTTGTTCCACTTTGTATTGTGTTGGAAGATTGGATATGGATAGTGGAATGAAACTCTGGTTCTGACGATTGCCTTATCTCTGTTGTAAGTTTGAATCTTATGTGTTGAATGCCATTTTCATAACATGTCTATCAGTTTCAAGTTGTAATATATGAGTAATGCTGTATGCATGTGTTTTTGTTAGTTGTCTCCATTTTTATTTGCATCTTTCTTTTGAACTGAGTAGCCAAGGTGAAATATCCTTTGTCAAATCTAACACAGTTCAACCTATTGAATTTTTTTGATTTCATATATTTTTAATGCCATAACATGAAAAGAATGCAAAGAAAAGAAAATAGATAGTACCCATATGCAATAATGACAAGATTTATCACCTAGATGAAACCCTTATTCTCATTAAGTCAAATTTGATTACATGCATAGATGTTCTGATTAATATGGCTTCATATATTGCTTCATATTATGAGTAAAATTGTAAAAAGCACCAATTTGTTCCTATGATAGGCCCTAAAGGAGGGTTGCAGACCTATCTATAAATAGTTGGGTATGTTGTATCAGACCTTAGATTCTTTCCTGTAAAATCTGCGAACATCTAATAGCTGGATCTGATTTCTGGTATGTGGCGCTGTAACCATGTTGTGAGCTGAGATGGCTTTGGGTTGGCATCCAAAGCTGAAAGCTTTCAGGGGTTTTGTCCTGAGCTTTTAAGAAGTAAATCTGAAGAGAGAAATAACCATAAAAATGATCAATAATAATGACTCCTCAAACCCCTTGATGCCTTTAATAGCCTCCAAAAAGCCAGCAATCCCCTTTAGAGATCAGGTTTCTATTTCCAACTCAGTTGCCAAGTAGATATGCAGTCTTCACTTAAAGTGGCCCCCAACATAAAACACAATGAATAATTAAATACTTTTAAATTGAAAATATAGCTTTTTGGCTCCACTTTAATTATTCTTATTATTCCCTTATTGACTATTTTATTTCTAACCTTTGGGAATGGAAAAGATTAGAAAATTCTTCATAATTTATCATCAAGCGAAGAGGGATATTACAATCCTCCCTTCCCAAAGATTGCTTGTCCCAAGCAATCGATACCTGTATACCCAACACCATCTCCCAGGATCCCATATCAATCTCAGAAATTTGTAAACCCTATTATCGGAAACACAACACTGCAGGAAATCTGCAAACATCACCTTATTTCTCCTGGAAAGTAGTATAATGATTCTCAACATGTAATCAGAAAACTCACCATCACATACCTTAGTCTTTGCGCTACTCTGATTATCATGTTCTCCAAACCCTCATAAGGATGATGACTCATAATTAGAAGTAAAAATGTCATGCAACATGTAGAATCATTTACCTCATCATTCATAAAATCAGCCTCCATCCTCATTGTTGTCTCTTCAAGAATAGAAGCATATACATCCGAATAACTATCTTGGGACCTATCAAACTTACCTAAATTTTTTGATTTTAGATTAGCGTCATGCAACATACAATCTGATTTGTTTTCATGGCTAATCACAACTCCATTAGTGCTGGTAATGTCATCCTAGGGTTCTACCAAACCGTCATCATTCATGGTAGTTGCATGCATGGCCAAAGAATCATTAGCCACATTAAAATCATTACCCAATTCTATCTTTTTGTCCTCATTTTTTAAATCAGCATGCTTCTCAACTTCCTCATGAAAACTTTTGACAACCTCATTTTCTCTATCCTTTCCTTGTGCAAATAATTCATTAGCTATTATATCGTATTTCTTATTTCCTTCTTCTTATTGTGCAAGAGACATAATAACTATCATTAATTGTTGTTGGGATTACATCTAAGACTTTTTGAGATCATTCATTCCATTCATAAACTCCTTTATAAATCTATCATTCAGAGTCAATCTAACCTTCTTTGATGAATTTGAACTTCGTCTAGCCATTGTTGTCACTTGAAACAAATTCTGATTTATACCCTTAGGTTGGCAAGATCAAGGCTCTCTGTAATATCATTGAATGCTCACATGCAACTGCTGCTTGGCCCTCGAAACTGACATGTAAGCATCTGGATAGTTTCATAACTGACATGCAAGTACTGGGTACTAACATGCAACTAAAATTTCTGACATGCAACGCAAGATCACTAACTAGATATGCCTGGAACTGACATGCAACGGTAACCCTCTTCTCAAACTAGTCCTAACCTGACATACAATGCTGAAACCCCAACAAGCTGGCAAGATTACCAGCTCTGATACCACTAAAATATCCTTTGTCAAATCTAACACAGTTTTGCCTATTGAATTTTTCTGATTTCATATATTTTTAATGCCATAACATGAAAAGAATGCATAGAAAAGAAAATAGATACTACCCATATGCAATAATGACAAGATTTATTACCTAGATGAAACCCTTATTCTCATTAAGTTAAATCTGATTACATGCATAGATGTTCTGATTAATATGGCTTCATATATTGCTTCATATTCTGAGTAAAATTGTAAAAAGCACCAATCTGTTCCTATGACAGGCTCTAATGGAGGGCTGCAGACCTGTCTATAAATAGTTGGGTATGTTGTATCAGACCTTAGATTCTTTCCTGTAAAATTTGCTAACCTCTAATAGCTAGATCTAATTTTTGGTATGTAGTGCTGTAACAATGTTGTGAGTTGAGATGGATTTGGGTTGGCATCCAAAGTTGAAAGCTTTCAGGGGTTTTGTCTTGAGCTTTTGGGAAGTAAATTTGCAGAGACAAATAACCATAAAAATGATCTCCAATAATAATGATCCCTGAAACTCCTTGATGCCTTTAATAGCCTCCAAAAAGCCAATGATCCCCTTTAGAGACCAGGTTTCTATTTCCAGCTCAGTTGCCAAGTAGATATGCAGTCTTCACTTAAAGTGGCCCCCACCATAAAACACAATGAATAATTAAATACTTTTAAACTGAAAATATAGTTTTTTGGCTCCACTTTAATTATTCTTATTATTTCCTTATTGACTAGATTTTATTTCTAACCTCCGGAAATAGAAAAGGTTAGAAAAATTCTTCATAATTTATCATCAAGCGAAGAGAGACATTACAATCCTCCATTCCTAGAGATTGCTTGTCTGAAGCAATAGATACCTGCATACCCAGCACCAACTTCTAGGACCCCATATCAATCTCAGAAATCTACAAACTCTATTATCAGAAACACAACACTGCAGGAAATCTGCAAACATCACCTTATTTCTCTTGGAAAGTAGTATAATGATTCTCAACATGTAATTAGAAAACTCACCATCACATACCTTAGTCTTCGCAGAAGACCGCTGTGCTACTCTGATTATCATGTTCTCCAAACCCTCGTAAGGATGATGACTCATAATTGGAAGTAAAAATGTCATGCAACATGTAGAATCATTTACCTCATCATTCATAAAATTAGCCTCCATCCTCATTGTTGTCTCTTCCAGAATAGAAGCATATACATCCGAATAACTATCCTGGGACCTATCAAACTTACCCAAATTTTCTGATTTTAGATTAGCGTCATGCAACATACAATCGGATTTGTTTTCATGGCTAGTCACAACTCCATTAGTGCTAGTAATGTCATCCTGGGGTTCTACCAAACCATCATCATTCATGGTAGTTGCATGCATGGCCAAAGAATCATCAACCACATTAAAATCATTACCCAATTCTATCTTTTTGCCCTCATGTTTTAAATCAGCATGCTTCTCAAATTCCTCATGAAAACTTTTGATAACCTCATTTTCTCTATCCTTTCCTTGTGCAAATAATTCATTAGCTATCATATGGTATTTCTTCTTTTCTTCTTCTTGTTGTGCAAGAGACATAACAACTGTCATTAATTGTTGTTGGGATTGCATATAAGACTTTTTGAAATCATTTATGTCATTCATAAACTCCTTTATAAATCTATCATTCAGAGTCAAACGAACCTTCTTTGATGCACGTGAACTTCATCTAGCCATTATTGTCACTTGAAACAAATTATGATTTATACCCTCAGGCTGGCAAGATCAAGGCTCTCTATAATATCATTGAATTCTCACATGCAACTGCTGCTTGGCCCTCGAAACTGACATGCAAGCATCTAGGTAGTTTCATAACTGACATGCAAGTACTGGGTACTAACATGGAACTATAATTTTTGAAATGCAATGCAAGATCACTAACCAGATATGCCTGGAACTGACATGCAATGCTAAAACCCCAACAGGCTGGCAAGATTACTAGCTCTAATACCACTGAAATATCCTTTGTCAAATCTAATATAGTTCTACCCATTGAATTTTTCTGATTTCATATATTTTTAACGCCATAACATGAAAATAATGCATAGAAAAGAAAATAGATACTACCCATATGCAATAATGATAAGATTTATTACCTAGATGAAACCCTTATTCTCATTAAGTCAAATCTGATTACATGCATAGATGTTCTGATTAATATGGCTTCATATATTGCTTCATTTTCTGAGTAAAATTGTAAAAAGCACCAATCTGTTCCTATGACAGGCTCTAATGGAGGGTTGCATACCTATCTATAAATAGTTGGGTATGTTATATTAGACCTTAGATTCTTTCCTGTAAAATATGTGAACCTCTAATAGCTGGATCTAATTTCTGGTATGTAGCGCTGTAACAATGTTGTGAGCTGAGATGGCTTTGGGTTGGTGTCCAAAGCTGAAAGCTTTCAGGAGTTTCGTCTTGAGATTTTAGGAAGTAAATCTGCAGAGAAAAATAACCATAAAAATGATCTCCAATAATAATGACTCCTCAAACCCCTTGATGCCTTTAATAGCCTCCAAAAAGCCAAAGATCCCCTTTAGAGATTAGGTTTCTATTTCCAGCTCAGTTGCCAAGTGGATATGTAGTCTTCACTTAAAGTGGCCCCCACCATAAAACACAATGAATAATTAAATACTTTTAAACTGAAAATATAGCTTTTTGGCTCCACTTTAATTATTCTTATTATTCACTTATTGACTATTTTATTTCTAACCTCCGGGAATAGAAAAGGTCAGAAAAATTCTTCATAATTTATCATCAAGCAAAGAGGGACATTACACAAGGGTTGTTTGAGTTCTTGAATGCACACTTGCTATATTGCATATTTGATCTCTTACTTCTATTCAAGGAATAGACTAAATATTTTAGGTCAAATATGGAGAAAAATGTTTTATGACACGGATATTTATAAGTAGAGCTAGCATGAACACTTACTCTTGGGTGTTTTCTGTAAGGTAGAAACAAGTGAACCCTCTGAAATTGTATGTTTATGCAGCTATTTGAAAAATGCTCTCCATCTTAGGATTTGACTCTGCACCCTGGGATAGGCACAGATCTTGGGTTAGGGGATTTCATGGTTCAAATCCTAGTCTTGCAACCAAAACATATAAAGTAAAATCATTTCAAAATCTCAATCTTTTAGGTTTTCAGGAGTAGGGTCTAGGTGTTGCATGCTCTCAGATTTAACTTGAGGAGATAGTCCAAGAATGTTTCCAATCTAGGGTTAATCTCATAAATCTTGGTCCATACATGAGAGCATTCTACCTGAGTTAGTCAAGGATAAATCTTTTTTTGTGAATGAGGGATACCCCACTAGGTGTGGCCGAACCTAAAGTGAAGGGGAGATAAGTGCAAACAATCTCTTGTCTTTGTTGGTCAAGTCTCACAGTAAATCAGATCATAAGAAGTGGCAAACCTTTAGGGTTTATTGTCTGCTAATTTGGGGACCAACAAAGAGAAGACTACAAAAGATCTTTAGAAGAAACTTGGAGATGTTTATCAGGCTAAATCCCTGGTGAACAAGTTATTCCTGCGAAAGAAATTGTATTCTCTGAGGATGGAAGATGCAAGATCTATCATTGATCACCTGAATACTTTTAGTATGCTTGTTGCCTAATTGACCTATGTTGGTGTGAAGATGGAGGAGGAGGATCGATGTATGACATTACTGTGTTCCTTACTAGATTCATGGGACCACCTTGTTATGGCCATTGAAAGTACCACTACCACCTTCAAGATGGATGATGTGGTTTCTTCATTGTTGTTTGAAGAGATGCAGAGAAAATCTTTTGAGTTGGCTAAGGAGGCTCTTGTGATCCATGGTAGATGTAAAGAAAAAGGGAAGAAAAAGGATAACAAGAAAGAAGAAAAAGGAAGATCCAAATCCCATGGGAGATCCAAGTCTCCTGGAAAGTGCAAGGCTCTATGTTGGAACTATGGAAAACTTGGTTACTTCTGTAAGGAGTGCAAGGAGGAGAAGAAGAACTATGATTTAGATTCTGACAAGTCCTCTCAAGATGATGGAGAAGCATTTGTTGCTGCCTTGGCAACACATGCATCTGAGGATGCATGGCTTATTGACTCTGGTGCATCTTTTCACATGACCTCTCATCAGGGTTGGTTTTCAAAGTATGAAGAATATGATGGTGGGAAGGCAAACTTGGGTGATGAATCTCACCTAAAGATTGTTGGCCATGGAAGAGTCTTGATTTGATTCCCTCATGGATGAGTGAAGGGGATCAATGGTGTTTTGCATATCCCTGGTTTGACATGAAACCTATTATCTGTAAGTAAGTTAAATGATGTGGGTGTGTAAGTTGTTTTCTAGAATGGAGGATGCAAGATGACTAGAGGAGCTATGGTGCTAGCTAAGGGTGTTCAGATTGGCACTCTGTTTCAACTTGATGCATGCACGGTACATTGCAATAGTACCTTTGTTTTAAAGAAGAGAACTTCAGAGTCTTCATCCTCACCATTGGAACTAATAACAAAAAAGACTACTGCATCTACGTTTGATGGTCATGCTTTCTAGGTATCTAAGGGTGCTCATTCTATGGAGATGAAACTTCCAGCTGAGAAGATAATGTTATGGCATCGAAGGTTGGGTCACATTGGTGAAATAGGTTTGAGGACCCTAAAAAATAAAAACCTCATTGAAGGTATGAATGATTGTAATCTTGAGTTCGATTTTTGTGAACATTGCGTCTATGGTAAACAAAACTATGTTTAGTTTTATTCCAGTTCTCACAAATCTTCTGAGGTATTGGACTTGATTCACTTTGATGTGTTTGGTCCAGTTAATGTTCCTTTGATTTCAAAATCTATTTACTTTATTTCATTTATTGGTGATTACAGTAGGACATGGGTGTATTTCCTTAGAAGCAAATATGAAGTCATTAGTAGATTCAAAGAGTTCAAAGCTCTTGTAGAAAATTATAAGGATAGAAAGATTAAGTGTTTAAGGATTGATAACGGTGGTGAGTTTTGTTCAATAGATTTTGACAAGTTCTGTAAAGAAAATGGGATTGAGAGGCACAAGATAACTCCATATAACCCTCAGCAAAATGTAGTTGCAAAGAGGATGAACAAAACATTGATGGAGAGGGCAAGAAGTGTGCTAAGTGGAGTTGGCCTTGAACAAAAGTTATGGGATGAAGCTGTTGCTACCGCTTGTTACCTGGTTAATAGGTCTCCTACATCGGTGCTTGTTGATAAGACACCTATATGGAGGTGTGGTTTAGTAACAATCCTTCATTGAGACACATTTGAGTACTTGTTGTGAGGCATATGCACATGTGCCTAAGGAGAAGAGGTCTAAGTTGGAGAACAAGGTTGTGAAGTGTATCTTCATCAGTTATGGCATCAATGTGAAAGGGTACAAGATTTGGGATCCAGTGGCTAAGAGACTTTTGTATAGCAGAAGAGTGATCTTCAGAGAGCTCAATCCTTCTTTTGTTGTTCTACAACTGGAGAAAGAAGAAGAGAAAGAGGATGTGGTTCAACTTACTTCCACCTCTGAGAAAGTTGAACCAAAGACATCTATTGGACCTAATAATGAGGAGAGCTCCAGTAACTTTGAAAGTTCAGACGAAGATGAAGAGCCTCAACCTCATTCTTTGAGGAGGTCCATGTGGATAAGGTGGTTTGACCTGATAGGTTTGGTTATTCATTACATGACTCCAGGGTAAATGCAAGAAGTTGTGTCCACTTAAGGTGGAAGTTTCAGAGTTAGAAAAAAATCTGAAATCGGGGAACCAAAAACAAGATCCCATTTATATAAAATGGGATCCCGTTTATATAAAACGTGATCCCGTTTTGCTTCGGGATCCCGAGCCTAGAACCAAAAACATGATCCCGTTTTTTCCCGGGATCTCGAACCTAGAGGCCAAAAACGGGATCCCGTTTCAAAATACGGGATCCCATTATAAACGAGATCCCGTTTTATATAATGGGATCGCGTTATATATAACGGGATCCTGTTTTATAAAACGGGATCCCGTTTTTGAAAATTATTAAATTTTAAAAAAATGGCAGAGACCCCATTTTCAACAGCGACAGGCGAAAACAGGATCCCGAGTTCAGAGAGCATCCAGCCACCAGGTAAGTGGATTTTTCCACTTCTACAAATTACCCATCAATTGTTTTAAGCTTCCCTTGTTTGTTTTGATGTAAAATACAATCAAAATTTAAATTTTGAATTGTTATTTAGGGTTTAGGGTTTATGAAATCAGTAGTTGATTTTTGACAGTTTAGATGTAAAATACAATTGAAATTTTGAAAGACTATATCATATAAAAGGTTAGAATTTGAACAAACTGTCAAAATTATGTTTAAAATTGAGAATTGAATAGATATATTTAGACATTTTAGCTGTAAAATACAATTGAAAATTTGAAAATACTGTATCATATGAAAGGAGAGATTTTGAACAAACTGTCAAAATTTGAGTTCAATTTGAGTGTTGAATAGCTGTATTTAAACATTTTAGCTGTAAAATACAATTGAAATTTTGAAAATACTGTATCATATGAAAGGAGAGATTTTGAACAAACTGTCAAAATTTGAGTTCAATTTGAGTGTTGAATAGCTGTATTTAAACATTTTAGCTGGAAAATGCAATTGAAATTTTGAAACGATTGTATCATATGAAAGGAGAGATTTTGAACAAACTGTCAAAAATTATATAGCATTGGGATGATATATATATTTGGTTTTTATAAAATTTACTTATAACAATGTATGTCATTGTATTTTAAAGGCATTATTGAATAGCTAACTATCATGTAAAAAAATTACAACAAACCATAATAAAACCAAGTTATCACATCCTTCATAATCAAACATTTAGAGACAACCAACTAATCAAGAATTGAGAAAATTTTACAGTTTTTGTGATAGCCAACTAATCAAGAATGAAATGAAGCCAACATTTATGTAACTTTTGATATACTCAAGTAGCTGTCCTCACTAGCTAGGTTATGCCCCTGGGATGAACATCGTGATGTTAATTGTGATACGAGCTCAACCTCATTGGTAATGCTTTCCCTAATCTTAATGACATTGATGTAGGCTCCACTCATGATCCTTACGAAGATCTTTCCACCACTAACCTCTTTCATGATAGGTCACTATCCTCACCATCTCCTTAGACCTAGAATACCTTGAGCTTATCGATTGGGACCAACACGACCCTTTATGATTTGATGTTTTCCAAAATGATGAAGCCATCATGAAACTTATGAAGTGTCAAGACCACATCCCCATTATAATCATAAGAAAGACTTTTCCACCATACTTAACACCTACATATATGCTTATTTTGGAGAGAAAGAAAGAACCCTTTAGTCCTGAGGCACCCTAGTCTAGGCAGAATAGCAACAATCTATATAAGAAGAAACTTGTGATTGATTAAAATGATACAATAAAAATGGACACTTCCCAAGAGCTCCTCAATTTGACAAACTTCACCTTCCATTAGATACCACTTAGATACAAGACATGACTCCCCTCTCCTTGTTGAGGACATGCTATAAACATCAACCTGTGAATAGAAGCTTGGACCCTAAACTCTCTAAGATAGTAGCTCCACTGGACCTTGACATCAAAGAAGGCATATATAACCATGTCACCATGTTAAATATTACGTTGATTTCTTCATGTGGTCTTATGGTGATATGCTTTGAGACTCCATCTTTAAAGTCATGCATCATCTTGTGGTTCACCTCAATGCCAAACCTATTCAATAAAAGCTACGCAAAATGCACCCCCAAGTAGCCCTCTTGGTCATAGAAGAATTGTATAAACTCTTGGATGTCTAGGGTTCATTCAGACTATTACTTATCCTAAATGGGTAGATCTAATGTGGTCTTAGTTAACAAGAAAACTAAGGGAATTCATGTTTGCACTAACTTTTGAGACATCAAAAAAGGATCTACCCCAACTTAGATAACTTTTCTCTACCAAACATTGATATGGTCGTGGATCTTGTGCATAGCCATATATATAAAATTTTATCATTAATCTGGATATAATATGGACCAAGTTGAAACATTTGAGTTAGACATGGAGACACCTAGATTATGGAGCTCGGTCTATGTAAGAAAACACCTCCTATAGACTCAACACAAACTTATCCCTCAACCCTCTAAATTGTGACTTACATCATTTGATTACCCTAGAACACACTATAGACAACTCTATACAAATTTGGCAAAATATATTTTCTCCTAACAGAAACTTGTATATGTAGAAGTATCTACTACTACATTAGATTTGATATACTTCTTAAAAGGAAAGAGTTGGGACTAACAACTAAATAGAAAACAATAACTAGTTTTGCATTTTCTAGGAAATAGGAAACAAAATTGAGCTAGAACCATCTTGACTAATTTATCTATTTCTAGCTAGATTGAACCCTAATTCTATATGCAATTCCAACCCTAACCCTAACACTAATTCTAACCCTAATCCTAACCCTAATTCTATATGAAATTCAAACCCTAACCCTTATTATAACCCTAATCATAATCCTAACCCTAACTCTACTTGTAATTGTAATTGTAATTGTAACTCTAACTCTAGCCCTAACCCTAACCCTAACGAGCTACTTGTAATTGTAATTGTAACCCTAACTCTAGCCGTAACTGAAACCATAATTGTAGCTCTAATACTTACCCTAATTTAGCAACCCTTGAATTCTAATTCTAACCCTAACCTCAATTCTAATCCTAAGCCTGATCCTAATTGAAACCCTAACCCTAACTTTAATTAATCACAAGTCATGCTACAGGGATTTCTTCTACATATTTTGTATGCATGTGTTATTACCTTATTGCATGTGAGTTCACCAATTATTTGGAAGTCTCCTAACTGGGAGGCGGGCTTGTATTCAAGCCCTATAAATTTTGTGTTTATAGGTGTTATGTTTAAAGCTATACGGAGACTTGTAATAGGAGGTCTTGAATTTGGTACCAATGATTGTGAGTTCCTTGTCTAGAATATGATGAACCTTTTGAACAAGAGAACCTTGTAGACCATGATGCATATCTTGAAATTTAAACTTGAACATTATCATCATGTGAATGATTTTAGCCATCCTACAACCTCCTATCACCCTTCATCCTCTTATAGGGATATGCCACACAACCTCTCCAAGTTGACCATGCCAAACCCAAAGTCACAATCGTAAGAGGTAAAGAATCTTTTGGCCCCATTCAAGTCCACTCCCTAATAGGAGTGATACAATGCTAATAGGATTGTGAAGGTAATTAAGTTCTTGATTAGCATGTTGGGTGTATCTAAGCATAATGATGATATAGTTAGTCTTGATTTCATTAATCTTAAGATCATTGAGCTAGAGTACTTAATATATATGGTATAGTTTTGTTCAATCAATAGTGGTAGGGAAAATTAATATACTACAATGACATCAAACATAAACCAATAGGTGTCTTAAGATATATTAGTGGTAGGGAAAATTATAGTGGCCCTAACCCTAGAGTAATAAGTTGAAGTAGTGTTAGAATTACTAATAAACTAAAAAACTTTATCCTAGGGTGGTGGGACAAATTACACAAGCCTTACAAAGCCTCTACCACTTCCTTGACATTTTTAACATTGTTCGAATTTGATAGGAGGGATTTATGTCACCTCCTCTCATAGTGGATAGAATCATCCAATTTAGCATCAAGACATGAAGGTTTATCTTCATTATCTTAGAAATATCCTCCAAGGCTTTGTGCATATGCTCATGCCACACATTGAAGATGTGGAATTTATCTAAGTAGCAATATAGAAATCCTTAGCCTAACCTTCTACCCCTTCAATATCATTGTATAGAAGGTAGATACAAGTAACATTTGATAGCATGGAGGCATAACTTAGGGATTTCAAGTTGAATGTAAAAAAATAATTCTTCCCAACAAATGCTAGATGTCTAGGAGTAATTTAATGATTTCTTCCATTATCTGCCTAGTCTAGAATATAATTACCTTTTCTTTTGATATGTTTGAAGGAGATAGATTTAAACAAGTATTCACCAAGTTTCTAGCTTCCAATATATAATAGTTTCCAATAACCACAAGCTTCATCTATGCTTTTTCATATGATCAATGTTGATCTTGGAATCTCCTTCCACACTAAGGGATATCTTGTTTAGTTTCCAAGTCATCTTGAGGCCCTGGATATCATGGCCCTAGAATCTACCATATTATTGTTCTTGACACCAAAATCATAAGCTTTAAGATAGGTAGAGGTTTTCCCTTATCATCTCTTAATAAACATACTCCTCCTACTTCACTAGGATTACCCTTGGCTACCCATCAAAATTTCAACCTTAATCCATCCCAATGTAGGTGTGGACCAAAGGGTGTGAATATCAACATGGGTATCTCCTTGTTTTAACCTTATTCAAAGCAACCTTGGCCAATTATGAGCCTAATCAGTGCCTCTTCTAGCATGATCATATATTCCTCTTTACCCCAACAATCACCAAGTTACTAAGGAATGTGATATTAATATGCCAACTGAAGCAATAAAAGAGTTTATATCAAGTTTGTTCTGTGAAAGATCTAATGAAAAAGGTTTTTATTTAAGTTCTTGTATTTCTGGACAATGCACTAGTTGTGGCAATCTTTCTTTGTTAAGAGTTTGTATGCATGAAAGTGTTGAAAATGATTTTGGACAACAATTAGTGGATGTTAAAAGATTTAAGAATTTTGAATATTCTTTAAAAGATGGAAAATTTAGAAAGCGTTGTGATTTAATTACAGAAAAGGTTAGTGTGCATGCATTCATATCAGAATTTAAAAGTAAAATTGTACCAAAATATGTCAAGCACTCTCAACAAGCTCGATGGCTTGATGGACAATTTCATGAATGTAGAAACACATTTCTAGTTGTTACTATACTATCAGTGGTTGATTTTGCGGAAAATTATACTTTAGCTCCACAAGAGGAAATTCAATAACAATATTACAATTCAATGCAGGTTGCTTTGTTTGTTCATATTGTTTATAGACATGCAGATGATAGCACAGAGAATGATAGAAAAGTTTTGAGGGAGTATCATTTCTATTTGAGTGACAACCGGTTACACTCGTCAGAGTTTGTTCAATATTGTTTCAATATATTTTATACAAATTTAAGAGAAAGAGGAATCCAGATGACTGAACATCTTATATGGTCAGATAATTGTACGGGGCAGTTCAAAAATGCTTGAATGTTCTATTGGTTATGTAGGGTTCACAAGGAGAATAATGTCCAACATATGTGAAATTTTTTTGAAGCTGGACATGGTAAAGGAGAACATGATGGAGCTAGTGCGTGTGTTAAAAGAATTCTTGCTAGACAACAATTAAAATTTGAGGATGCAGTAAAATTTAAAGATGCACGTGGGATTGTAGATTGGTGCAATAGAAGATTATGTACCCCTGGATCAAGCGAGTACTCTACAGTTCATCGATTCTTTTGGTTGGTTGAAGAAGAAAATATTCTACCTAGACTTGATTGCCAGACAATCAGTGGATCTACTAAATGACATTCATTTAGGAGTTCGAATGCAAGTACATGGACTATCTGGACAAGGGAGCTTGCATGTTTTTGTCAGTTTTGTATTTCAGGAGATTGGGAAGCATGTGAGAATACAGAATGGGTTGAAGAGTGGAAACAAAGACCATTGACACTTGCACAAGCACACAATCAAAGTGAAACAACAATTGAAGACAATGATCAACTGTTTGTATCAGACGATTATGACCGTGTTTCAGACCTTGTACAAGAAGGTAATTTAATTCAAATCATTTCATTTTATTTCACTTTGATTACTAATTTGTAGTGCTTTTATTTATTTATGTGTACATATGAATGCATGTATGTTGATTGGTCAAATTTTATAGACATGTGCAAGTTATTGAATCAAAATTTGTTTTGCAGGACATGTGTATGTTGTTGTTGCACCAAAGAATAATGAAGAGGAAACTGAATATTGGTTGGCTCGTTGTGTGGAGACTAAACATAAGTTAACAGCACCTCAAGAAGATGATGATGGCTTTCCTTATCCAATAGGTTTGGTGATCCCCTTAAGACATCCCCTTAAGCAAATTTTGATAACAAGTATTTAATCCCCTTAAGCATATTTTAAGAACTTCTTTGATCCCCTTAAGTAAATTTTAAGTATTTCTTTGATGATGCCTATCATTATCCAATAGGTTCGGTGGTGGTTGTTGGCACTTGGCTACGAAAATACCTAATAAGGAAGAATGGTTTGCCTGCATTCGAAGATTATGAAACACATAAGAAGATTATACACTACTCACATTTGGTGTTGGCAACAAATATAAAACTAGAGAGGTATTGTGGAAAACCTACAAATAAAGAGCTATGGAACATTTCTATGGAAGACCATGAGACAATCATCGATGCGTTGGAAAAAAGAGAGGATGGAGATGGTACAATGGAATAAGTAAATACATGTAAATATAGTTAAATAGATTTATATTGTTGTTTTAAATATGTATTAAATACATGTTTTGATATTTCTTGTGCGTTATTAGTTGAAATTGATTTAATTTATCCTTTTATATCCTTAGGCCATCATCACAAATTCATCAAATACTTTGAAACAAAAACTTGAGAGGCACTTGTAAATACAGGTACAAATTTTGTATATCTAGATAGTTTTATATAAATTAAAATGCATGTTTTGATTCAGATATATTGATAAATTGCTTGTATTATTTTTACATCAGGTGGCATGAAGACCTGCTACATTCTCCTCAAGTTTTGGATTTTCTTGAGATGGCATATAACGACATTTTGTATTTACATTATTTTGAGTTGGCATATATGTACATACACAATTACATTATTACACATTTTGTACAGAAATTTGTATACATGTGTATGTACACAATTTTATACTCTACAGTATTAAATTTATCAAAATTATTATTTTATGTATTTTATTTGTTAAATGTCCATGTTTTTCTACTTAGAATTTACTTTAAATTTGATTTATTATATTGTTCAATTTGGTTGCCTTGGGCAACTTCACCAAATTTTGAGAACTTAAGATGTCCCCTTAAGACATCGTAAATTAGGACCCCTTAAGACATTCAAAAAGTTAGCATACAACTTCCACCTTAAGTGGACACTACAAATGCAAGAAGTTGTTTAATTTTGTTGAAGTTCTACATGGAGAACTCTACAAATGTATTATCTCTGTAATCCCATTCTTGAGATAATACATTGGGTTTGTGGTGCTTTGGAGGCCAGGTTTTTTCTAAAAGGGTTTTCGCAAGGTGCATCTTCTGTTATCTTGTAATTATGCTTTATTCTTCTTTTGTATTATAGATTCTGCATACTATTTAGCATAGTTTCTCTCATTAAGATTATGTGGAATTAGTATTTGTGGCTTGAAACTCCTAACATTTGGTATCTATAAGTACTAAAATCACATCAAGCCTACATGACAATTTGATGATGATAAATAAGTCCTAATCATAGTCATGTAGGTGTGAATTACACTCCTACCAGTAGTTTCACTCTTGGTGGCATGTCCTGTGTGTTCTTCCCCCTCTTGACCATCTTTTTCAACCCCCAAATTGACCTTCCCTACCTCACATTTTTACCTAGTGCCCCCTTCATTTTTCCTACTTAGGGTCACCTCTTTGTGTCTTAGGGTTGCCCCTAGTGTCTCTAGGTTACTTGAGTGACCTTAATTAGTAAAAGTGGTGACCTTATTCCTAAAATGGGTGACCTTGTGGTCTTTAATGCATGAAATAACTCATATTTTTATCTTTTCTTCTTGATTTTTAAGAGAAATAACTCATATGGGTGACCTTATTCCACAAAACATAGAGAAATTACTTCCTGCAATTAGAGAGCAGGGAATCCGAATCCTTTCTCATAGAATTCAAGGTGTCATCCCAATTAGCCACACCCAAAACCAATTCTTTCAAATTTGTTATTCCTTCTAATCCACTTTTCATTCCCTTATGTCTCGAAATTCATGTAATGCTCATGAAGACACTTAATAAAATTCCAAATCTTCACTATTAATATCATCTTTTTAGATTACAATGCCCTATCATATCCCTTGAAAGAAAACCCATGAAAATTACAATGAAAATGCTCTAAAATCTATCACTGGAACAAAACCCTAGAGGTTTATACATGTTTTTCTTTGTTTTTCTTAGTCTCTCCTTTGCAACTAGTTTTCCATCTCTCAGTTTAATGAGATACTATAATATATAGATCGTTCAATGTCAACAAGCAACGTTGGACAAGGACCTTGGTCACTTGAGAGTTAAATGTCCACCCATACTTTCTCATGTCACTTTCACATGGCACACACTTGATTATCATGCTGAATTATACCATTATCCCATACCTTTATGCCCAAATCATATTTTTGAAGGGTCCACCGATGTTAAGAGGAATTTGGAGGAAATATTACATCATATCATGTCCATTGAAAGTCAGTAATGGTGGTCCTAAGTCATGCAGGGGAATACTTGGGGTGGGTGGAATCTTTTGAAGAAGTTGTAGAAATTTGACTTGGGACAGGGTATATGAACTTGGCAAACTTTTGCAAAAAATGTTACAAAACTTCAGGTGGGAATTGGATGAAATGAATTGAAGAAAGGAATGATTTCTTCAAGGCAGTTAGGCTTCTACAATTAGGAAGAAATGAGTGTTTCGATGTTATGGGGAAATGATGTAAAACTAGACAATAGGATAGGAAGTGGGATGGGATAAATCATATCCTAAAGTTAATCTAGCTTTCACAAAGTGGAGGGAAGGGAAGATACAAAGGAATATAAATTGTGGGAGAACCATATGGGACCATAGCTAGGAAGTGGAGGGGAGAAATAGATGAGATCCAGGGCCTTTTGTCTAAAAATGTAAAGTATTAAGATCTTATAAGTTCCTGCAGACCTAAACTTATTTTAAAATTTGATTCACATCCAAGGTTTGTGTTCATAGGATGAAACATGTCAAGCACAAGATTTCCTTGAGTCCTAATGGACACTAAAGATCGTATTAAAAGGACTAAGGGAAGTTCTCATTTTAGTAGTTACACTAAGATTTGAAATTAAAGTTGACAAATCCTAATGAGCTTGGGCAAGCTTAGGGGAAGGTATAGATTTATATTATTATTATTTTTTATTTTGACAAGTTAAGCTTAGTCCAATTAGATAATGACACCTAGAGTATGATATAGTAAGAACACTTTAGCTTAGTCCAATTAGAGAATGACACCTTGAGTATGATATAGTAAGTATATTTCAATGATTTGACAGGATAATTAAGGTAATAAATGGTTTCATTTTGTAAAATATTGGAATATCCCATCAATTTTCTTTGCATTAATGAAGTAAATCTATGATGAAAGCTTTTGTCTTGTAAATTAAGTTGTTTATTAATCAACTTATCAAATCAAGTGATTTCTCATGATTATTTCTCAAATACATGTATATGAATCTTATTGTGGAGAAGACTGTGAAACAAAATAAGAAGTCAACTAGAACCAAAGTGATGAGAGTTTATTCAACTATAAATAGTTTGTGTAGAAGCATAAATGGAATCTAAGTTACTAGATTGCAAGGACCCTCTTTGATACCCACATAAGGCCTTGGGATTTAATTTAATATAATATTTCTTCATAGATTAGCTAGAGGACAAAGGAGATGTAATCACAAATGTTGGTAGGTTAGAGCATCCTACTTACATAGGCTAGATAGAAAATTTGATGTGTTTAACTTTTTAGATATCTTGCTAGATACTTTTAGGCATTGTACCATAAATGTAGACTATATCAATAATGTAGAAAATTAGACTATAATAATGGTGAGAGAAGTAGTTTTCAAATAAATGTTGAATTCACTTGAACCCACTTTGAGGTACAATGTTATAGTTGCAAGGTAATGGTCTCAAGAGTATAATGTAATTGAAGTGTTAAAAGATTGGGCTAGTCCTAATGTGGATTTAAAAAGTTAAGGAATGTGGAGGATTACACAATTGTAAGTTTTCCTAGTGAAATGAAAGAGGCCATGATTATGATGTGCAAACTATTTGGGAACAAAGACTCAATACATTTAAATGCTAGATGGGTGTCATTATTACACATGTGATTTTGGAAAGGCTAATGATTCATAACTATGGGGAGTTGAGATCATTGTAGATCTCTAAATAGGTAATTTTTGTAGGCTACCAAAGCGGAAGATTTCTACTAACTTCATTCCTAATTTGTGTCATTTATGCTACAATGAAATTCCCACCTCCACTAATAAATTATAGGCCTAGTTCCAAAGTTATAGTTCACATGTTTTTTTATCAACAATTATCCTTGTAGGCACTCCTCCACCCATTTGGTGAAGAAGTTGTGTCCACTTAAGACATCGTAAATTAGGACCCCTTAAGACATCTTAAATTACATGATCAACACAAGATGTTCAAGCACCAAGGCACTTGGATAAATATAACTATAACCATGCTAGGATGATTTAATATAACTTAGCTGATCTCTAGATGAGAAGATGTGAGAGATTGATCCCTCCTAGTAGGCAAGAGATCCTCATGAACTCATCTCACTTTTTAATGCTTTGTTTTGATTTGCTTACCATTTTATTGCTTAAAATTTGACCAGGACCTAAATATGCATACAGTGAATGAATGGAGGAACTTTATTAGGATCTCATCACTACATAAATTCTTTCAATGCAATTTCTTCATTAAGTGCAAATCTAGATCAACACTCTGACACTTGTAGATTTATATATGACAATTGATTATTTCTATTGATGTCAATCTATATATCTTATTATGGTTGATCTCAAATGTTTACATTTCTTTTCCTTCATGCACATGGTTAGATTAGTGTTTGATTTATGATTAAATTTAGGGATGCTTGTATATACATATGTATGTGATGTTATGCTTTTATAGTTTATGATGTATATGCAATGTATGTATGCATGGATAACATATATATAAATATGGATGCACCTAAACTAACATGATGGTTTTACATGATTATTACTTTGACATGTGTATGATTTTGAACTACGACAAGATTGCATTTATTGTGTGACATGTAAAAATATATAGTCCAAGTTCAACAATATATATATAAAGTCCAGGTCCATGTTCAAAAAATATATAAAGTCCACATGTTCAACAATATATATATAAAGTCCATGACAAACAGTATATAACAAATAGTCCATGAAATAGTCAAATATATAAAGTCCAGGTCCATGTTCAAAAAAATATATAAAGTCCATGTTCAACAATATATATATATATATATATATATATATATATATATATATATATATATATATATATATATATATATATATATATATATATATATATATATATATATATATATATATATATATATATATATATATATATATATAAAGTCCATGACAAACAATATATAACAAATAGTCCATGAAATAGTCAAATATATAAAGTCCAGGTTCAACAATATATATATAAAGTCCATGACAAACAGTATATAACAAATAGTCCATGAAATAGTCAAATTATACATAGCCCATGTTTGAAATAACCTATCACATACTATCTCTATCATCAAGAGTCCTCTTCACACCATGCGAACTACTCAGATGACCTGAATCACTCTGCAAAAGAGAAAGATTTATATGAAATTAGATGTAAGATGATAAGGAAATCTAATTTAATGACAATTTTTAAATTTATAATTTATATCATAAAATTAAATTACTGTGTGAGGCTGAGAGGCATGCTCTGGTGCACCTGGACCTGTGTCTCCATGCTCTGAATCAATCTATTTAATACAAGAGAAAGTTCAAGTTGAAATTAGATATACTTGACGATTTTTAAAATGATTTAATTCAATTTAATTTATAAGAACTATCATATTTAAAAATTATTATACCGTAAGAGGAACTTGTTGTGAATCCTCTATTCCAGGACCTGTCTCTACAGGCTTAGCTCCATGACATGTATCGAGCTATAATTTAAGAAAAAAGAATTTAGAATGTACATGTCAACATATATATATATATATATATATATATATATATATATATATCAAGAAATTTACTTTAAGTTCACAACGTATATTTTAATTGTTCAATTTCAATATAATCTAAATTTTAAATTATACCGTATCAGGTTGCCCATCTCCTCTGTCCTCCTGCTCTGCATGTGCTATGTGTTGATCATGAAACGTGTCACTAACAAGCTCCTACAATGTCATTTATATTTAAGTTAGCACATGTGTGTACAAATTAGGTTTTAAAACATATATATAATTGACTTACAGTGTACATGTTATTAAATATGTTTTTCAACAACCTGAAATGCAATCAACTCCTGATATAAACTTGGATTATCCAAGTGTGCTACAATGCCCATCCTCATAGTTGTGTCAACCTGCATAGACATATTTATAAAATATTAAATAGTACATGTGCACGTTTTTAGATACACTGATATCAAAATAGAAAAATTTAAGTATATATACAGTTTTTTAAAACAATATACATACTGTAACAGTGTCATGTGAGATGCCCAATGATGGAGGAGTGCTCGAGACACCCTGAGATGGAGGATTCAATGTGGAAGAACCCTGAACCAGTTCATAAATAAGTTCATAAATATTTAATTGTACACACATTCAAGACTGAATTTTACAAAATTACAAATCATTGAAAATGTACCCCAAATGGGTGCCCGAGATGAACAGGTGTCGATGAAAAATTAATTCAATCAATTGTGACCCCCTGTTGCCATCATCTACACCAAACAAACCAAACAATTCGATTGTTAAAAAATTACAATTTAATTGATCATCTATATGTTGATTAAAAACACGTGGTTAAAAAATTGTTTTAAATTCAACATGTGTACATAACCTATATATACTTGTGTCGAATGATCAGTGGGATGATCCTCAGCAAATAGATAATCAACAAATGATTCAATGCCCACATTATCAGATGATGCATGTGTAGCTGAAGTGGGTGCAACTGCCTGATCAGGTCCATAACAAAATTGATTGCAACTCGTACATGTATGAGGCATCGACATATGTGGAGTGGCACTAGGACCACTTCCATCATCAACTCCTCCATGCTCTCTAACTCGAGATACCATCATAGAAGTCTGCTCATGTAGACTACCTGAGAGTGCACTCAATGTGCCTAGTGTGGATACCACTGCATGATGCTCGAAGGGCGAAGGAATGGCAGCAACAGGAGGGTCAATAAGAGGTTGAACAGGCACCAGTCGTTGGAGATCAACCCATGCCCCCAACCTCTGTTGTGGCATGCCACCACCAACACCCTGGAATGATCTAAAATCAAAGTAGTTAGGTTTTTTATTCATAACAAACTCTACATATAATTTTCTCAAAAAATATAAAGGAACCTCACAATTAGCATGAGGTGGATAATCAAACACCATCCACCATCTATCCCAAAAATTGGCAGACATTCCTTCATGCCTACACCACCTGATTGATATTCTTTTCTTATTTGCAGGAATAGGTTCATTTGTAATGGAATGTCTAAAATATTGTGTTAAATGAGCTTTTGTGATTTTAAGATCCAAAATAGTCTTATAGGAGAGGCCATCAGCATAAAATTGGCGCCTCTCCTCTCTCCATTTCTGGAATCCATCAAAATCTGAGTCAATAGACCTCACAGAATCTACAATGTTTTGCATCAAAGATGCAAAACGTACTACGTGAGGTGGCATGAATTGTTCACTGCGAATGGAATTCAGTTTTTCTTGTATCGAATCCACATTTTCATTTATTATGGCTCACAAGCGAGCCTGGTCAGTTCCAGGTGGGGGTGGAGGTGGAGGTGGAGGTGGGTCATCTGTAGGTGGGGCATTTGGCGGTGGGGGTGGGGGTGGGGGTGGGGGTGCGGCCGGATCATCTTGTGCATTAAGGAAGTCCTCAACATCAAAGTGAATATCATCTAGATTCATGATGTATATATAAAAATCTAGATATGAACCTGCATATATATACATATAAACATACAAACTTCAGTACAAATTTAAAATTAAATCAAGTATATATATATATATATATATATATATGTTTCAAGAAATTACACTTGAAATAAATTTAAATTAAAAACATACAAATTTAATGTATACATGCAATTACAAATTTCAAAATGTAAGAGAGCTATTAGGACTACCATAATGATTGATACAATGGACAATATATATTTCAAAATTTCAATGTGCATTTAAGTAAGGAAACTTCTCTGGACAATCATCATGTATTTCTTAAATGTGAATATGCATCCCAAATTTTGGACTATTTTAAAGAAATTCCTGTATAATCATGTTACGATGTAAAGTACAACGTATATATTGAAACACATCATAATATTAATCTTTACATACCATGGTTTGCATTTTTTAAAAGATCTTGGACTTATTTTAATATTACCAAGTAACACTAATTCATCACAAAATTTTCTATAAAATTCAGTTTGCGTTGTATCTAATAGGTGTTTTGGATGAGGATCGCGAACTTTGGACCCCACTCTTAATTTTAAAACATCTCTAGCATTAGACGATACCCTAGTATTATCATGCCAATATTTTTTGATCAAAGATCTGATTTCAACATTTAGTTTCATGTCAGATCTCGGGAGTCGACCACTAAAACTCCAACATTGGTTAATTGGATCATTTTCTATACTTTCTCTTCTTTTTGCCGCTCTTACCAATGTTTTAGGATGTATTTTTAGAATTCCACTAATATTGCTTACCATTCTTCTATTCAAAGTTGTTTTATTCACTATAGCAGTTGTTATAGCTCATCTTGCTGCATTTTATCTTTGGATCGACTATTACTTCCAATAGACTTAATGGCACTAGCAATAGTAGACATAACATGTTTTAGTGATTGATCTTTTCTTCTTGGTTTAACAAAAATGTCTAACATTTTCATTACTTTTCTCATTTTCCACATTCTCATTAATTGCATCATTAGTTGACATTGAAATGATAGTTTTTTACGATAAAAAAATTCCTTGTATAATCTATTGGCATGTGTTCTTATTTGTCTCCAAGAAATTTTACCAGGAAGATTATCCAAAACATCTCTTTCAATTTTGAAAAAATATTTCTCATTTTCAACATCACTTCCTAGATTTTCATTTTCATTTTCAACTTCAAAACGATTTTCATTTTCAACAACAAAATGGTTTTCATTTTCATTTTCAACAAAAGGATTTTCGTTTTCATTTTCAACAACAAAACAGTTTTCATTTTCATTTTCAACAAAAGGATTTTCGTTTTCATTTTCAACAACAAAACGATTTTTAATTTCATTTTCAACAAAAGGATTTTCGTTTTCATTTTCAACAACAAAACGGTTTTCATTTTCATTTTCAACAACAAAACGGTTTTCATTTTCATTTTCAACAACAAAAGGATTTTCATTTTCATTTTCAACTACAATTTGTTTCAAATTTTGATCTCTACGAATATTATCAATCTCAACATTGTTATATCCAGCTTGTTTTAAATCTCCTATCAACACTATTTCCATTTCATTCAAAAGTGGATTTGAAGAAGCACCTAGATTTGTGCCCATTGAAACATTCTCCATAGCATTAATAGAGGGATTTGAAAACATACCAGGAGTAGTTTGCATAATCGTATTAATTTCCACATTCACCTCTTGCAAACTTGCATCATCTATATCCATGGTCTCCTCAATGTTTTTATCTTCAATAGTTGTGGAATTGGATGCTTCAGCATTGTTCATTGATTGAATCTTTACTCTTCTATCTCTTTGTCTTTTTGCCTCCTTCACTCTCTTTGCTTCAATTTCTTCAGGGGTTAATAGCTTCCTATCTTTCCTCTTATTACGACTTTGTGATCCCATGATTAAAAAATTTATGAAGCATGTACAAATGAATGTCAAAAACTTGAATGTGTTTCAAGTCCTTCAAACAAGTACCAATTCAACAAAATTCTATTCAAATAACGTCTCCATGATGGCTTCTATCAAAATACCAACAATACTTCAAGTTGATGGACCTGCAAAAGAAAGAAATATGCCAAAGAATGCTGCAAGAGTCGCTGTCGGCCGTACTGTAGGGCAAGTTGCAGAAATGACAGTCATAGTACAGTCTTATTAAAAAAAATGGGCAAATACAAAATGGGATCCCGTTTATAAAATGGGATCCCGTTATATAAAACGGGATCCCATTTAATAAACGGGATCCCGTTTACTACGCGATCCCGTTTATTAAACGGGATCCTGTTTTATTTACAATCGATGAAGAAATAAACGGGATCCTGTTTTATAAACGGGATCGCGTTTCATAAACGAGATCCCGTTATTCAAAATTTGAATTTTAGGCTCGGGTTTTGCTTTGTAACCCGTTTCAGAAAATGCTTTGGGGAGCCGACCCTGACCTCTGGACCTAGTTTGACCTGCAACTTGAAGGCCCTGTCAATGTCACAACAAAATAGTGACTTTGGGCATATATTTATAGGTCTATTTTGCAGAATATTTTGACGAAATTAAAACCCATTATAGAGGAGACAATGTACATTCTAAATATGTAATTTTTTTTACAATTAAATTAATTTTTCTATTTTTTAATCAATTTCTGATGAAATAGGTTCATAACCTTGAATTATCAGGGTTTTTTAATATTTTAATAACTTTTTATTAAAATATTTTTTTGTAAAAAAAATTGTATGAAAACGTACTTTAGACAATTCTTTTCAATTTAAATTTTTTTTTTTCAAAAAATGTTAAAGTTTAGGTCATCTTATGCGTGACGTACACGCTGATTTTTTAAAAGACAAAAAATGACCAATAAAAAACTAATAAAAAAAAATTATTCAATAAAAAATTACAAATAAATATGGAAAACGTGCTTCAGTGAGTTACAAAGCTTTTCCCAAAAGGATTTTGAAAAATATGATTATTTAGGTCAAAATATGGATGATGTACACGTACATGGTATAGTAAAAAAAAAGTGACTTTTAAACAGTGGTTTTTAGAAACACCTATTCAAAATCAATTTCTATCATCTGGGTATTGAAACAAATTACATATTTGGAAACTAGACTCTGAGTACTACATTTCATATTTAGTGACTTTTTCCAAGATTCCACCTTTAAGTGCTTCAAATTTTTAGGTCAAATGTGACAAATTCTGAAAATTAGGAAAAACACTTCCACTTTTTGGCCAAAAAGTGGACAACTTCTTGCACACACCCTCCAGTTGTATTTTTACTTTGATTTCTATCAATGATGATCCTAGGATCGTAAGCGAGACTATTGGTATGAGTGATGTAGATTCTTGGAAAGAGGCCATGGAAGAAGAGATGGCTTCCTTGGAGAAAAAAATAATACCTGGGATCTAGTGCCCTTGCCTGATGGACATAAACCTGTTGGATGCAAATGGGTGTTCAAGAATAAATTTGGTTTAGATGGTAGTGTTGAGAATTTGAAGGCAAGGTTGGTCACAAAGGGTTATTCCTAGGTTGATGGAATAGATTATGGTGAGATTTTCTCTCTCATTGCAAAACTACCATTTATCAGATTCTTGTTATCACTTGTTGCAACATACGATTTAGAAGTTGAATAGATGGATGTGAAGACAACTTTCCTTAATGGTGACATGGAGGAAGAAATCTATATGTCACAACCAGAGCACTACGTGGTAAAAGGTAAAGAAAATCTAGTTTGCAAATTGAAAAAGTCTTTGTATGGTTTGAAGCAATCTCTTAGGATGTGGTACCAAAAATTTGATGGCTTTGTGTTGAGTTTAGGATTTATGAGATCCAAATTAGATCATTTTGTTTACTTTAAGATGGATAATGATCACATTCTCATTATTGCATTATATGTTGATGATATGTTGTTCATTGGGAATGGTAAGAATTTGATTTCTGATTTGAAGTCCTAGTTGTCAGCACAGTTTGAGATGAAATATTTAGTGGCAACTAGATACATCTTGGGAATGGAAATCAAAAGAGACAGAGCTAACAAAAAGCTATGGTTAGGCTAGAGTAAGTATATAAACACTGTGTTGGGAAAGATTTAGCATGACATCTTGTAAACCGTTGACTATTCTTGTTGTGATGGGGACAAAGTTATCTATTACAGATTGTCTAAAGTCTCCTTCTGAGATGGATGATGTGAGTAGAGTTCCTTATGCTAGTGCTATTAGTAGCTTGATGTATTCTATAGTTTGTACAAGACCAAACAATGACCAAGCAGTGAGAGTCCTTACTCGATTTATGGCTAATCCTGGATGAGTACATTAGGATGTGGTGAAGAGAGTATTCATATAATTGCGAGGTACTTTTAAGTATTCCCTATGTTATCATTGTTATCCTATAGGACCTCAACATTCACTTTGTATTCGAGGATTAGTAGATTTAGATTGGGCAGGTGGCATTGATAGCAGGAGATCCACCAATGCTTATGTGTTCACTATGTTTGGTGGTACTATTAGTTGGATGAGTAAGCGGCAACCTATGGTCACTTTGTCCACTACTGAAGTAGAGTACATGGAAACAACTCATGCTTGTAAAGAAGCCATTTGGATTAAGAGATTATGTTCTAATGTTGGGTTTGATGCAGGGAAGATTACCATTTTTGTGACAGTCAGATTGCCATATGTTTGGTGAAGAATCCTACTTTCCATGTAGGGACAAAGCATATTGATGTCCAGTACCATTTTGTTAGTGACATGGTAGAGGATGGGAAGGTGAATTTAGAGAAATTTGACACTTTGATGAATGTTACAGATTCCTTGACAAAACCTGTGAGCACAAAGAAGTTCAGATGGTGTTTAGAGTCTATGGGCCCCTCGGCCCCTAGTAGTTAATTCTTGTCATTCTATTGGCTCTTGAAAAGTGTTCGACAAGTGGGAGAATGTAGGGAATTAATGTCTCAACCTTTGCAAGTTCCTAGTGTTGTGTTTATTTATTCAACACTATGTTGTAGGATCCCATGTTGACTTGGCATAGTTTTGCCATGTGTCGACACCTCATGTACATGCATCAAGATACATTTTGTTGACTTTGTCAGCTACAGTTTCCCCCCAAAAATAGTTAACAGGGGAGTGCAGGGGTAGAGCCCCTTCTGCGGGGCTTAGGGGGCTTATCCCCCTGATGGGGGCTCGGGGGTAGAGCCCACGGTAGAGGTTTGGGGGATCACCCCTAGCAAGGGTTGGTGGGGGCAGCACCCCCGAAGCAAAAAATGCCCTATATTTAATAAAGGTGTCAGCAACTAGTTTGTTATTGGCTGACATGGAAAAACCTATTGAAATGTGCAAGACAATAGAGAGGGGGGTGAATTAGTTGTCTCCAAAACTTTAACTTCTTATAAACATCAATACATCAATCACTTAATCACTATTATTGTGATTTAACAATGAAAGCATGAAATCATAAACTTAAGCACAATCACACATTCGACACCATATTTTTATGTGGAAAACCCTAAATAGGAAAAATCCATGGTGAGTGTTAACTCACAATATAATATGTAATAAGAATACCAAAAATTAGAGGCTCACTGCCTTAGGGCTCACTACCCATAATGCTCACTGTAAAAGAAGAGGCTCACTGCCAGAATTGGTGAACTGAGATAGTAGCATCTACACTATGCCAAGGTTCAATTCCATTGAAGCATAATAGGTATCCTCTACTCTACTCTGCCTTTTTACTTCACAATTATCTTATCATTTTCACATCCTACACTAATTCACAACTTCATTACATGTTTTTATACAATTCATCAACCTTGGAATTTGCATCAAGGTCGGCATTACAATCATCAACCATTGGAACAATATCTAAGGTCAGAAAACATACATACATCAAGATAGGTTTGGACCTAAATAGATATGGGAGAGAAAAGAATGAATGTGGATCATGCCAAGCCTTAGCTGGGACTCAATTGCAATCTTCCACACAACAACATGCTTTACAAACTTTGAAGCACAACCGCAAGTAGTGAAAACAAACAAGTTGGCTAAGACTAGAGTTAACACTAAGACTTTTAGAAACACGCTTCATGCATGATCTAAATTATACTTTGCGAACCAATCAAAAGGTAGGAACATGATCTAGAGACTCACACGAGCACGTTACAATCACCAAGAACATCCACACAACCTCTAAACACTTTATCCATAAGATTCTTCAAATGGGAGCACATGAACATTACTATCAACCACTGTCATAAAGGAAAGATCGCTTGTGGAGTATCAACTCATGAACCATTAGAATTGAAGGCACATAACATCATCACAAAATTAATTTTAGAACTGCATACTGTGAAACTTAAATGCGGAGAAATGTGGAGTATAATACATTCTCCTTGTCACCATTAAATACACAGAAAAATAGTTTTTACTCTTGTGAATAGAACTCGCTCAAATCTTCACATCAGAGGCTCAAACTTGAAACATAGCATCTACAGACATCCCTTAACATTACTTTCAATCCGTAGGAAACGATATTCAATCTACAGGATATGTGGAGTAAAACACTGCACTACTCTGGTAGATAAAGTAATTCTGTAGTTTGTACTAATTCCTCAAATACTTGTTCATACTTATTCAAGTGAATTTCTTAGGTTTTGACATCAATGACAACACTTATTGCTCATACTTGCAACAATCTCCCCCTTTGTCATTGATGGAAACACATGATGTGAAAAACCATCAAGACATACAATCTTGCTTTGTTTCTTTTCTCCCCCTCACTTGATGCTTTCTCTGTCTGCAACTTTCTTCTTAGGTTTTTCACATGAGCTTCTCTCCCCCTTGACATCAATGGTAAAGGGTGCCAAAATTTTTATTTCTTTTTGATGCACAACTCCCCTTGTCATCAACACTGCAACACTTACTGCTCTTGATCAGAAACCTCCACCTACTCCCTCTGAGGAGTAGCCTTCAAAACATCAATGCAGATGAAAGATGAAAATTTGAATACCACTAGACTGATGCATTCCTTATGCATCTTTAGTTTAGAGCAGGAGGGGTAATAACCCCTAACTTCTCCCTAAGATACTCAAAAGTATCCGTAGGCAGAGGCTTAGTGAAAATATCTACAATCTAATCCTTTGTAGACACATATTCAATCTTTACTTCATTCTTTGTTACCTTTTCTCTTAGAAAGTGATACGTTATTGATATGTGCTTTTTCCTTGAGTGCATCACTGGATTATTTAAAATGCTTATAGCACATGTATTGTCACAAAAGATTGAAATTGGTTCTTCATACAGAACTCTTATGTGCTTCAATGTTTGCTTCATCCAAAGAAATTGAGTGCAACAACAAGCTGCAACAATATATTCTGCTTCTATAGTAGATAAAGAAACTGATTCTTGCTTCTTGCTTAGCCATAAAACCAATCTGTTACCCAAGAGGAAAACACCTCCACTTGTACTTTTTCTATCATTAGCATCTCCATCCCAATCTGCATCTCATGATCCTCTTGATTGCCATCACATGTGACTCTTTGGGATCTTCTTGAAATCTTGCCACCAAACAAATTGCATGCATTATATCTGGTCTTGTATGGGTTAGATAAAGTAGTCCTCCAATCATAGACCTATACTTTTTTTTATCAGTCTTAGGTGATTCATCATTCTTTCTCAGCTTGCAACCAGTTACCATAGGAGTACATACTAGCTTAGAATCCTCCATTCCAAACTTCTTCAACAACTCTTTCACATACTTGGACTGAGAAATGAAGATTCCTTTTTCTGATTGAGTAATTTGCAGTCCTAAAAAGAAATTTATTTCACCAAACATAGACACTGCAAATTTTTTACACATACCTTCATTGCCTCCAAAGATAATATCATCAACAAAGACTACAACAATCAGAATTTGATCATCATTGATTTTGAAATAGAGATTGTTGTCTCTAGTACCTTTACTAAACCCTAATTGCATCAAATACTTGTCCAACATTGCATACCAGGCTCTAGGAGCTTGCTTGAGTCTGTACAGGGCTTTCTTTAATTTGTACGCCATGTTACTTTGGTCTGATAACTGGAATCCTTTTGGTTGTTCAATGTAAACTTCTTCTTCTAGTTCTCCATTCAAGAAAGCAGACTTCACATCCATCTGGTACACCTTGAAATCTTTGTGTGTTGCAAAAGCCAAGAACATTCTTATAGCTTTAATCCTTTCTACAAGAGCATAAGTCTCTTCAAAGTCTATTCCTTCAACTTGAGTATATCCTTTGCATACCAATCTTGCTTTGTTTCTTACTACTTCTCCATTTTCATTCATCTTATTTATGAAAACCCATTTAGTTCCAATCACATTCTTATTAGTAGGTCTAGGAACCAATTCCCAAGTTTGATTCTCCTCTATTTGCATCAGTTCTTCTTCCATGGATTTTACCCAACTTTCATCTTGGCAGGCTTCATTTATAGTTTTAGGTTCAATCTTTGAAAGTAAATAGAGATTTACCTTTTCATCTGCAATACCTTTCCTCTTATCACCAATGATCCAGTCTTCAGTGTGATGCTTTTGCACAAACCCTAGGGATCTTAGGAATCCTTTCCAGAGCTTCTTCAACCTACACTTCCTTCATCTTTTTATTCTTCATTGTTTGAAGACTCATTGGGTTCATATAAAATATTTTCAGTCATCATAAAAACTGCCTTGTACTGGAAACAACTATGTTCTGTCATTCTGAACTTTAGTTATACATTACTCTCGAGCCAATTATCAAAATCAGACAAACTTCTATATGTAGATGTAATCAATGATTATTAACCATATTCTAGAACCACAGAGCATTATCTTCAATAGTAGACTAGTGCGGACCAAATTACCGAAACATTGTAACTTGATTTTACCAGATAGATACTTAGCCAAAATTTATAACCTATCTTCTTCTCTGATCAAATCTTCTTGCATAACAGACTTCTTAAACTGCACAAATCTTCCTTTACAAACACATTCTCTAATCTAACTTAGGCCCTTGTTGATAATCCCTGACCTTGTCTCTTTGTGCTGATCCATCAACACCAATCTTTTGGTAGGGGATCTAAAAGATTTCCAATAAGACTCCTCCTAAGCAAAATCTCTCAATTCACTTCCCGGAGGAAGCTTCTACACCAGAGTCTAGCATAGACTCATCCCTGACTTCATTTACATCCTTATTGATCCATATCTTTTCCATCTCCTTCTTGGTTTCTGTTTGATCAACCTTTTGCACTAGTTTCTTCCTTTCTACTAGATTATCCTTCTTTACATTTTTGTTTCTCCATAATCTTACTATATGTCCAGGCCTATTGCAATTGAAGCACACAATATTTTTCTGACCATTGTTCCTTCCATTCATACTTAACCTGCATTGGTTAGCCTCGTGTCCAAATTTATTGCATGTAAAGAAACTACCTTTGAAGGTTTGAGCATTCCTATCACTGTTGTAACTATTCCTTATTTGACTTCTGCATTCATTAGCCTTATGACCTACTTTATTACAAGTAAAGCACTGGCCAAAAAATGATGTAATATTTTGATTCACTCTGCTCCTACATTGAGTAGCCTTATAACCAAACTTGTTGCATGAATTACAATAACCATTGAAAGATGGGTACCTTTGAGCATTTGGTTGCCTGACCGGTGGTCTTCTAGGTCTATTCCTTTGATTTTGGATATGTTTGTCTTTGTCCTTCTTGATCTTAGCATTTTTTTCTTGTCCCGTTTTAGAATTTTCACCTTTTTCAAATCCCAAGCCTTCTTTGTCATCAGAGTTCTTTTGGCTAGCAAGTATCTCATCAAGTTTTGCAGAACTTATCTTAAACTTTTCTTCATAACTTTTTGCTTTCTTCAAATCTGACTTCAGTTTCCCAACTTCTTTTTCTAGCTTATCACATTCTTCTGATTTGTCTTTCACCAACAAATTTAGGTCTTCTTCTACTTTTGCTCTTTCTACAACTCCCTCTTTCAAATCATTCAAGTTTCATTTGCTGACATCAATTATTCACTAACCTCCTTATATTTTTCTTTGAACTTCTTGACTTTCTCTCTTAATTTTATGATACATTCATCTTCTTCTTTGACATTTTCCTCAATTCTTTCTAGGTCTTCAAGAGAAATCTTCTTGTGCGCCATCCTGGATCTACCTCAAGCTACTAGGCTTTCTTTCGAGGAACCCTCACTCTGATACCAATTATTGAAATGCGCAAGACAATTGAGGGGGGGGTTGAATCAGTTGTCTCCAAAAAATTATCTTCTTATAAACATCAATACATCAATCACTTAATCACTGTTATTATGATTTAACCATGAAAGCATGAACTCAGAAACTCAAGCACAATCACACATTCGACACATTTGGCACCAAATTTTTATGTGGAAAACTTTAAATAGGGAAAAACCATGGTGAGTGTTAACTCACAATATAATATGTAATAACAATACCAAAAATTAAAGGCTTACTGCCTTAGGGCTCACTTCCCAGAATGCTCACTGTAAAAGAAGAGGTTCACTACCAATGGGGTGGCTCACTGCCATTAGGTGGCTCACTCCAGAATTGGTGAACTGAGATAGTAGCATCTACGCTATGCCAAGGTTCAGTTCCATTGAAGCACAATAGGTATCCTCTGCTCTGCTCTACCTTTTTACTTCACAATTATCTTATCATTTTTGCATCCTACATTAATTCATGACTTCATTAGATGTTTTTATATAATTCATCAACCTTGGAATTTGCATCAAGGTCGGCATTACAATCATCAACCATTGGAACAATATCCAAGGTTAGAAAACATACATACATCAAGATAGGTCTGGACCTAAACAAAGTTGGGAGAGAAAAGAATGAATGCAGATCACACCAAGCCTTAGCTGGGATTCAATTGCAATCTTCCATGCAACAAGATGCTTTACAAACTTCAAAGCACAACAAGTAGTGAAAACAACGAAGTTAGCCAAGATTGGAGTTAACACTAAGACTTTTTGGAACACGCTTCATGCATGATCTGGATTATACTTTGCAAACCAATCAAAAGGTAGGAACATGATCTAGAGACTCCCACAAGTATGTTACAATCACCAAGAACATTCACACAACCTCTAAACACTTTATCCATAAGATTCTTCAAACGGGAGCACATGAACATTACTGTCGACCACTGTCATAAAGGAAAGATCGCTTGCGGAGCATCAAATCATGAACCATTAGAATTGAAGGCACATAACATCATCACAAACTTAATTTCAAAACCATAGACTGTGAAACTTAAATGTGGAGAAATGCGGAGCAGAATATATTCTCCCTGTCACCATAAAAAGACAAAAACAATTTTTACTCCGGTAAATAGAATTTACTCAAATCTTCACACCGGAGGCTCAAACTTGAAACATAACATCTATAGACATCTCTTAACCTTACTTTCAATCCATAGGAAAAGATATTCAATCTACAGTATATGCAGAGCAAAGCATTGCACTGCTCTGGTAGATGAAACAATTTTGCACTCTGTACTAATTCCTCAAATACTTGTTCAGACTTATTCAAGTGACTTTCTAAGGTGTTGACATCAATGACAACACTTACTACTCATACTTGCAACAAAACTAACATTAGATAACCACCAATGAGGCTTGATAAATAAGCGACTAGAGAATGTGAAAGGTCATGAGATACGAATGATAATTGACATTGTGTACTCTTGAAAGAGCTTGCATTGCAAGTGTGTTGTAATCATCTTTTAATTTGATAATACATTGTGCAGGTTTTGGAGTGTGGGGGTTTTCACCTGAAGGGGTTTTCGCCACATATATCTTGTGTTGTGAGTTTTGTATTTGCATTTAGATGTTATTACCTTTCTATTAATGTGCATCTTAATATGTAATTGTAAAAGTTAAAATTTGCATAAATCCTTCCTCAGTGGATCAGTGTAGGAAGAATTTCTGTATACCTTGCTTCCTTTCATTTATTACTATGTTCTTATATTTAAAGACATTCAATTGTATTCATTCATCATTAACATGCATTGTTTGAATATCATTCACATTTAAAGAAGGTGCATTCTAGGAACACTTTAATTTGAGCATCTAAAAGGAATGTAGATCTACATATTCATCCTAGAGCATTTACACAATTGAAGCTTGTTGTCCTTGATTATCTTCAAAACCATAAAGCTAGTCTTTGTTGAGGGTTGAACTAGAACTTGTCCCTTGTGATCTATTAGTCCTCTAAAGATATTTGTAAATACAACTAGTCCTTAGAGCAGTGTAAAGAGTAGCAAATCAAGCAATTCAGAAATTAGAATTGCATAGATTGTAGGATCAGATCTACAAGTTATAGGACAAATCCATGGATGTAGAAGCAATCTACATGCACATATTCAACTTGTGTTGAAGAGGAAATTCTGACAGTCTTGAGACATTTTCTAGACAAAGAGGCATTATTTTAAGATCTACAACAATCAAATTACCAAAATCTTCATTAAAGTTATTCATTCTCAAACTTAATACTAAGTAAACATTATCCATTACATTTACTTTCTTAAAATAATATTTAATTCTAAATTATGTATACTCATAGCTATCACTTATTAATCTAAATTAATATATACTGATATTTATACATCTTATTAAAGTAACCTAGATTAAACTTAGTGAATGTTTATTTTCCTTTACACGCTACAATCTTATTTTTCTTGTGAGCCTCAAATGCCGCATGCTACAATCATATGCATATTGTTCTATTCTTTATGTTTTAAATAACTCATATTTATGCCTTGAGTGCAGCTCGGCCAAAGTATTGATGTGCTCTAGTTAAATGAACAAGATGCAAAACAATCATCCACACATCTTTGATGAGTAAAGAATGAGGAGCCGTTATTTTGGAAAAAGTGAGAATCAGGAGTATTACTTTGGTTAAATATATATTGCTTTTAACTATTACCAATAGCTTAACAATTTAAGGGAGGAATAAAGTTACGCTTGCCTTTAAATAAATGTGAAGAATCCCATTTCTCTATGCTGACTTTAACTGTAGGAATTGTCTTTTCTTTTTATCTTAACAAAGCGTCAATAAATTTATTTCTCGAGTCTTTAGAATATTATTTTTGTGTAGAGAAATGTACAATAAACGAACAATGTAATGGGATACAATTGACATCTTAAAAGCCGTACAATGCCCCTCAAGGTGTAAATATAATGTATTGGGCAATATTTCCATGTCAAGTTCTCTAGTAGTGACCAGTGTTACACAAAGATTCGTCAATATGGCTAGATAGAGCATTATTACATAGCCTGACAGATGCTGACATCCCACATGATATCAAGCCACATTACTTTCCATACAAGCTTTGGACTGCGTCTGTCTCTTGCTGATATGTGGAAATGGTATCTTAATCGGTTAAAAATTAAACTTTGCAATTGGGGTAACACATTTCTCTCTTTCATTGGAAAGGTGCAGGTTGCTAACAAAATATTTTTGGCTATGCATGTTTATATTTCTTCATGTTGGATGCCTTCTAGGAAAGGATATGAGGACTTATGCAAGCTTATTAGGAAATTCCTTTGGTCCAAATGGGATGGCAGTGTTGGTTATAACTCCATTTCTTGGTTGCATTATATTAAGCCTAAACACAAAGGTGGGCTCATGCTCATAGATCCTGAATCCCAAGGAACATGTTTGGTTGCTAAATGGATTATTAGAGCTGCTAAAGGTGATGAACCATGGAAAATACTACTCAGACATAGATTTATCACAATGGATGTTAAAGGGAAATGGCAAGACATTAATTGGTTATCTATAAAATTCTCTTTTCTCCTAACTTCCAAATTAAGGCTTCCGCCCCCATGAAATCAATTTGGAAATCCTGGCAGAAAGTGTGTTAATTCCTCTCATGGAGAGATTCTTTGCAACATTGTTTCAACTTCTCATCTTCTTCCATTTGATGGAACAAGCATGTTTAATTTCAAGAGAAACCTCTTGCCATTATGTTTCCTAGATCAACGGTCTTTCTTTTCAAAAAGAATGTTAGATAGTTTAGGGATTTATGGAACTTTGAGTCTATGCAGTGTCTCTCATGGCAGAATATTAAAGACAAATATGGGCTGAGCAATAAATATAAATAATATATTAGTTTCATACAATCTTTGGTGCCTCCTAATCTTGCCATTAAACTATGTACCCCAATTGAATGTAATTTCTTTAAGGATTGGCGTTGGTTATTTGTACATCACTTTTTTCTTTCCTTGTGAAAAATTTATACCTTAATCTTCTTCCATCCTTGAATTTTACGTCCCGACTTAACACAAAGTGGAAGTGTAGTCTAAGTCATAAATGTTAGAAAAACTTGAGCTTGCAAATCTGGAAGTCTAAATCAGATGTTGATCCGCTCCAATGCTCGCATGGAAGTTATTACATTACAAATTACCTGTTGGGGAAACAATGAGATTTTTGCATGTCTAGCCAGTTAAATGCCCTAATTGTCATGGTAAAGAAACAATCAAACATATTTTCTGGGACTATACCACTACCAAAATTATTTGGAATACAAATTTTAGAGAATTCCCTGCTGTGTTTGGTCATTATTTAAGGTGGAAGGAGGCACTGCTTGGTGTGGGGTTGAGGAATAATATCATTTCCAATTCTATAAGAAATGTTATTCTACAACATTTGTGGAAAATTAGATGTAATGCTGCATTTATTCATGCTTCTATCCACCCTGTAGCTAAAATTCCAAAACTTTAATAGATTTTTCAATATTGCTTCTATTTATTCTTAGATTAAGGTGTCGAAAAAGAAGAATTTGAAAGTTGTTCATCAGTTGGAGAAAATTAACCACCAAATCAAAGGTTTAAAAAGAAGAAAAAGTGATGTAAGAGCATCCGGGTCCACAAGCAATCAACATCACCCAAAAATATTTCAAGTTTTTAGTTTCAGTTTCAATTCAGTTGTTGTGCTTTGTCTTCTTTTGTGTTGGTTTTGGTCTTTTGCTTCATGAGGCAAATTCATGTTAATTCATCCAAGTTAAGAGCATCATCATGTAGAAGAGCTAATTGGGTATCTCTATTTCCAATTTGGTGAAATTTGGCTGAAAATTGGCTAAGTTATAGCCAGTCAGAGAATTTCCCAGTTTGCAAACTCTTAAGTTTGCCAACCCGATAGTTACTTGATTTGACAATTCACCAACAGTTCATAAAGGAAAGTTCACACTTTGAAATTTCTCAAAGGGAAGCTTTGTTGGGAAAATTCCTAGTTCACAAACTCTTTAGTTCGCCGATGGGTGATTTCTCTGATTTCTCTGATAGTTCACAACTTCTTCAAGTTGTTGAAAGGGAGTCTTTAGTCAGCCAAGTTTGAAGTTTGAGAACTTCATCAGAAAATTCTCACATTTGCGAAACTTTAGGTTCGTCATTAATTAACTTCGCCAATAAGAGCTTTGAAGGTTGGAGAGTCAAGGTTTCTTTGGTTCGTGGGATAGGAATATCACCGATAGAAGAAAAAGTCCTAAGTCTTTGACCAGTTTGCGAATTCTAAAAGTTGTCGATTCACTGACAAGCTTATGAATGGAGCTTTTGAGAAGAAGACAATTCGTAAAAGGTAAGTTTCACTGATAAAAGAGGTTTAACTTTGTATTGACAAACTCTCTTGTTTGTGAACTAGTTTGTGGTTTTTAAAATTTGCCAATATGCCGATAATGGTTCAAGAAAGGCATGTTTTACCGATAAAGGAGCTTGATAGCTTAAGGCTTGGTATTGACAAACTAATAAATTCAGTTTACAAACTAATAAATTCATTGATAGCATGTAATGATAAACTTGTAAGTTCACAAAGGGCCATATTTGCTGATAACCTCTTCTATTGGTGTGGCACAGAATGTTGGAGTTTCAAAACTTGAAGGAATGTCGATAAAGAATGTAGTGGTTGTGGAAAGGACATTTTTGTTGATGGACTGTCATAAATCTGAATATATATCACTGAATACACACAAAGGTAACAGTCATATATGAATGAGGATGTTTTGTGGTGACGATTCATTTCTATAACTACTCAACTGCTTGACGGTTCATTTCCTATTATGGCCATTGGAAATACAATGACTATTTGGTTCCTTAATTGATTGAAGATGTTTCAACTTCCTTTTTCCTGTAGAGTATAAATATTTTCTTTTGGTCTAGATTTGGGTGATTTTTCCTCGCAGAGGAGAGGGGGGATTCCTCACAGAATAGAGGAGTGTGGTTGTTCCCCATAGAAAGGAGGTGGGATGATCATATTTGAGGTGATCTCAGTATTCATTGGGAGGTGATTTGGTGCTGTAAGCACATAATTGATTGGGTATTGCATTGTAAAGCCTAAGGCTGAGGCCTGGAAGGCCAATAAGTTTGTAATTGTTGGTGTTGTGAAATTTTAATAAAATAGTTTTAGATTTGTTTATGAATTTATGTTTCTGTTGTGTTGTTGACCTGTGTGATTGGGTTGCCTGACAAGGTTCCCTGTTCACGACTGCACCAAGTGGTATCAAAGCTATGGTTTTGAGTGTGTAGACAGAGCACCGAATGTGAGGTAGTCTGCACCAGGACCTGCGAGTGGAGAGTGAAGCGGATGTGTTGTTTGAGGAGCTCAAGAGAATTGTTGTAGGTATGTGAGGAGTCCTAAAACATTGAGCGCTGAGAGAAGACATTGAATCCGTGAGAGAGTTGGTTGTGAGTGTGATTTTGTTGCAGGGAGGACCTATAAAGAAAGGGTTTTCAAAACTGGTGTGTACCAGTAAGTGTGTGTAAGTTGCAGAGAATTTGGTTGTGGAAGAGAGTGATGGATAGAATTTCTTAGAAGCCAGGGGGTCTTCCCACAATAATGGGTTACACTTTTTGGCCAAACTTGACATTGAAATCAACATTTTGAACTAAATCTTCACTTTCTAACACCTATAGCCACTAAACTGTTAGGAATTTGAAGATGATGTGAACTAGTGATTTGTGAGATTTTGTTTGTAGATTCTAAATATATATATTTTTAAAAATTTGGAGTTAAATTGTAATTTTTTTTGTGTCTCCTTTGATAACTAGTTTTTAATAGTAAACAGCATTTTTTTAAAGTGATGTGTATTTTGTAGCACATAACTTTTTTTCTACAAAGGCTAAAATTCTGATTCTTTTTAACTTAGATTGGTAACACCGATATATAGGGCATGCATTTGGTTTTATAATATTTTGTTGAATATTTTTTTTAATTAAGTTTTGAAGTCAAACCAATTATAATTTAGACACAGGCATATTCCGTAAAACATTAACTTTTTCTGTATGTATCAAAATTCAATTTTTTTTGTTGAAACAAGGACGTTAATACCTAGGGCATAGATATTTTTTAGATTTTTTTTCACTAATTTACTAATTTTTCATGTGTGTAGAATAGAGAACTTGATGTTCGGTGAAAAACATACATTCACAAGAAATAAAAAATAAATATAATAGTCAAATAAATTATATTTAAAATTATACTTTTGGGAAGTTTATAATAAGGACTACATACTTACAAAACATAAATTTTAAATGAATTCATTTGATCCTCCAAAAGGTAAATCAAAAGTGGTTTTTAATCAGCATTTTGATAGGTGTAGAGGAGACTCCATTATAGGTATGGTTTAAAACTAGCGGGGTTCTATCCAAGGAGGTTTGAATCTATGCTGGTTTGATCAAACCCTCTTCAATTAAAATCCTTTAAATGGAACCTTTCAAGGCTTAAATCATTATATTTTCTAAAAATATGTGATTTCAACAAAAAATAGGATGTCCTAGAAAGTGTAACCCATTATTGTGGCAGCACCCCAGGAGAATGTTTTATGGTGAGGAAATTTTTTTTGAAGCCACAAAAAGAGAAACAAAAGCCCATCCAGAGGAACAATGTGTTTCAAACTATTTGCAAGTCAGGCGGAAAGTGCTACAGAGTGGTTGTGGATAGCAGTAGCACAGATAATTTGGTGTCACTAGAGATGGTTGAGAAGCTGAAATTGAGAAGAAAACATCCTAACCCCTACAATGTTTCTTGGTTGCAAGGAGATCATCAGATATGGCTAAGTGAACAATGTATTGTTGATTTTCAGATTCGTAGATATAAGGATGAGATTGTATGTGATATAGTACCTATGGATATATGTTGTGTTTTGTTGGGCCAACCTTGGCTTTGGGATAGAGAAGCTGTGCATGATGGTAGGAAGAATATGTATAACATAATAAAGGATGGGGAAGAATATGTTTTGAGTCCCTTGCATGATAAGTAGGAAGAGGAGGTGAAACTAGTTGAGGATGTGAAGACTGAAGAGGAAAATATGGGTATGAAGGAGTCCCGTTATTTTAATGATAGAGTTGTGTTTACAAGTGATGTTGTATATGTAGGTAAAAAGGGTCAAGAAGAAAGAAGTAGTGAAGGGATTGTAGCAGTATGTCAGGATGAAGGCATGGATAGAGAGAGTGAGAAAGAGGAAAGTGCAATACTGAGCAGAGAAGTTACATCAAAGATTACAGAGGATGAGAAGAAAGAGCATGCAGTTGTGAGTCCTTTGGAAGACATGAAGATAGTGATAGCAGTGGATGGTGAAAATGAAAACATTGTAGTGAATGGTGAAGAAGGAAAAGTTGTAGCAACAAAGAAGGATGAGGTAATTTTTGATTTTGAATTCAGTTATGATGATTTACCTTCAATGGTGGGCATATAAGAGGATGCCAAGAAAAGGTAGTGAATGTAGGGGAGAAAATGGATGTGTTCCATTTAGATTTGTGTGTAGATGCTACAAGTTGTGGTGTGGATGAGATCTATTGGGAAGAAGAACTTTGGTGGAGGAGGTCGGGTGATGGTGGGTTGGATCCCATGAAAGAGGAGAGAAGAGGAGAGAATATTGGGAGGAGAAGAAGAGAAAGAATTTGGCGGAGGAGGATGACCTATAGTGGATGTGAGTCCATGAAAGGAAGGAGGAAGAAGGTGCACAATTGGTGGAGGAGGACGTCAAGTGACCCAGCCAGATGCTAGAAGAGACAAAGGAAGTTTCTGATGAACCTGTTATAGTGATGGAGATTGTTGTAGGTTGTTTGCAACTTGGAAGGGTAGTTCTACTATTCATCTATATTTTGTGGGCCCATGCTCACAAGATGTTTACTAGGTGTGTATGATGCAAGAGCATTCAGGTCCACAAGCAATCAACATCACCCAAAAATATTTTAGGTTTTTAGTTTTTGTTTCAGTTCAGTTGTTGTTGTGCTTTGTCTTCTTTTGTGTTGGTTTTGGTCTTTTGCTTCAGGAGGCAAATTCATGTTAATTCAACCAATTTAAGAGCATCATCATGTAGAAGAGCCAATTGGGTATCTCTAGTTCTAATATGGTGAAGTTTGGCTAAAAATTGGCTAAGTTATAGCTAATAACAGAATTTCCTAGTTCACGAACTCTTAAGTTTGGCGATGACTTAGTTCGTCGACACGATGGTTACCCGATTTGATAGTTCGCTAATAGTTCATAAAGGAGAGTTCACACTTTGAAATTTATCAAAGGGAAGCTTTGTCAGGAAAATTCCTAGTCCGTGAATTCTTCAGTTCATCGACAGTCTCATTCGTCAATGGGTGATTTATTTGACAGTTCGTAAGTTCTTCAAGTTGTTGAAAGGAAGTCTTCAGTCGGTCGAGTTTGAAGTTTGAGAACTTCATTGACAAATGCTCAGGTTTGAGAACCTTTAGGTTTGCCAGTAATTAACTTCACCAATAATAGCTTTGAAGGTTGGAGTCAAGGTTTCTTTGGTTTGTGGGATAGGAATATTGCTGATAGAAGAAAAAGTTCTAAGTCTTTGACCAATTCATGGATTCTAAAAGTTTTCGATTCGCTGACAAGATTGTGAATGAATCTTTTGAGAAGACAGTTTGTAAAAGACAAGTTTTGCTGATAAAAGAGGTTTGACTTTGTATCGACAAACTTTCTTGTTTGTGAACTAGTTCATGGTTTTTAAAATTTGCCGATATGCTGATAATGGTTTGGGAAAGGCATGTTTTGCCAATAAAGGAGCTCGATAGCTTAAGGCTTAGTATTGGCAAACTAATAAATTTAGTTTGTAAACTAATAAATTCACTAATAACATGCACAACGGTAAACTTGTAAGTTCGCAAAGGGCCATTTTTGCCGATAACCTCTTCTATTGGTGTGGCGTGAAATGTTGGAGTTTCAAAACTTGAAGGAACGTCGATAAAGAACACAATGGTTGTGGAAAGGGCATTTTTTCTGATTTGGACTGTCATAAAGCTAAATATATATCATTGAATACACATAGAGGTGACAGTCATATACGAATGAGGATGGTTTGTGGTGACAATTTAGTTCTGTAACTGCTTAATTGCTTGATGGTTCATTTCTTGTTATGGCCATTGGAAATGCAATGACTATTCAGTTCCTTAATCAATTGAAGATGGTTCAACTTCCTTTTTCCTATATAGTATGAACATTTTCTTCTAGTCTGGATTGGGGGGATTTTCCTCGTAGAGGAGAGAGAGGGGGCATTCCTCACAGAATAGAGGAGTGTGGTTGTTCCCCAAAGAAAGGAGGTGGGATGATCGTAGATTTGAAGTGATCTTTATATTCATTGGGAGGCGATTTGGTGTTGTAAGCACATAATTGATTGGGTATTGCATTGTAAATCTTGAGGTTGAGGCCTGAGAGGCCAAATAAATTTGTAATTGCTGGTGTTGTGAATTTTAATAAAATAGTTTTAGATTTGTTTATGAGTTTATGTTTTTGTTGTGTTGTTGAGCTACATGATTGGGTTGCCTGATAAGGTTCCTTGGTCACTACTGCACCAATAATTAGGCCATAAAATCTATCTTTATGAGTTTTCAGCTATAGGTGATTATACCAGTTTCAGGTCAAATTAATATCAGTTAAATGGTGCAGATGGTATTAGTCTTGGCTCACTCAAGTAACACTCTTTGTCCATGAGAAGATTAATACTGAGTAAGATGGTGATAGTTTGTGTGGAAGATTTATGGCATGTTCACTTTGGTAGCACTGTTCTTCTTGAAATAATGTGAATGAGAAATCAACTATTCAATTTAGAAAAGAAGAAACTAATTTTAATAAAAGTTATGGCCATAATCAAGAATGTTCATAGCTTGGATTAGATGGAAATGATAGTTCCATGAGAAGTGGAATGTCCAAGTCTTTCTACTTGAAGGGTTGTGAGCCCTCAGATGGAAGTTCCATATCAAAGAAGAAAGTGCCTTTCATCTCAGTGAATCCAACTTCTATTACAAAAATAGAATTAGAAAGGTTTGACAAGAAGTTAAAAGCTTACATCAGATGTGGGTCCTTTAGAATATCTCCAACATTTGTTGAAGTTTTCTTGTACAGCCTAGATTGTTTGAGCTTGTTACTTGTTTGGAAATGCTTAGTGATTGAATATCATCTCTACCCTTGATAAAGGTTAAGTTGCCAATATTTTTGAGTACTTAGATGAAGGTGGAGTTGTTATTTGTTCTCCTAGTCTACATTGCCAACTATGTACAAGGTTTATCTATGTGTATATGCAACTTTCCTGTGGCTGGTTCCTACTGTATGTTGTATGCTATTCATACTGTCATAGCAATCTTATAGTTGTATGATTTTACTACTCCATTTCTTGATGTTAGAGGTTACAAGTTTTCTAGTCTGGTAAGCTGAAATGTTCATGCCTTCATTATACTGAATACAATAGTCTTTTGGTCTTTGGTTTAGGATTGGTTATCTTTGTTACTGCTATTTTCTCTATTCTTCCTTGTAGCCCTGTGCTACTCTTTGTAATTTTATTGCTTTGTTTCAATACAAAAAAAATCTTCTCTTATTTTGCTCATATCATATTTCCTAGAGAGTTAAGTAAACTTTATATTTTGTGCCTAATTTTCAATTATGAAATAGAATCCTACTCATTGCACATTTTTCTTTTATTTTGAAAGTTGTGTTGGCACTTATCTTAAAATTGACAAAACAATGGCTAGATTATGTTTCCATATTACTTAAATAACCCTATGATTATAAACAACTCAAGAAAATAGAAGTTAGGGTTTTATTCTATGGTTTAGGAATTTATTTTAATGTCTTTCCTAAGTCTAGTTTAGGTGGTATTGTGTGCTATTTTATCTTAGGTACATGTGTGACTGAGATTTATAGAGGGGATTTCAACTCTTAAAAAGAAAGGTTTCTATTTGGGCACAACTGCGTTAACTAGGCATATTATGTTTCCTTTTTCTTGCTAGGCTTATTTAATAGGATGTAATGTAGCATTCAATGACCAATGGGGACTCAACTTGCCTTTCTTGTGATGACTTGCAGTCCATAAATGATTTTCCAAGAGCCATAATGACAATATATCCCTAAGATGTTCCCTGTGGCCCCTACAAGTGTAGGCTTTCATAAAATTGGGATTGATAACCGTTCCTCATCTCGTATTAAATTTGTGTGTTCTATCTACATGTAACAAAGGCCTAAATGTATAATTTATTGACTATTACATCATACTTTGAAGGACCAAATTGATGAGAGGCATTAAGAGTTGACCACAAAAAGTTGTATGATCATGTGAGTTTGTGAACTAAGGAAAATACTATATATGAAATTATTACTTAAGATTTAGTAAGAGTTGGTTGGTTGATTTTGTATTTCTAAAGAACTTCTTGTGTATCCTTTGTTCTTAGCATATTCTAGGGTGTTAATTCTTTAAGCATCTATTTCTGGTGCATGTATCTACTGTAAATTTCATGAGAAGATGATTTACATTACTTGAGCTCTCATTGACCTAAGTGTCTCTAAGAGCTTCTTATGCATTTTAGGAGATTCATTTCTTTAGACTTGATGTTATATTTGATAGCACGAGTATTATGTGTGATTAGTTAGTCTTGATAGTGACTGTAAAATTCCTTGGGAGCCTTCCTAAGGAGTCTTGTCATCATAATACATGGAATATAATTGTTATTTTAAGGATTGTTCAAGTAGACTTGGTTGCTGATGTTATGATACATTAGGATTGCATTTACTGAATATATAGCCAAGCTAATGTGATTTTGAATGTAAATCTTGGTTCTTTGCTGTCTTTTACTTAGCCATATCTAGCTAGTAAGAATACTTGGTTTATGCACATAGTTGTTTCTAAACTTGAACTTAACTCTATCACCCAAAGCGATCAAGGCACTAGTCTTTGGTAATTATTTCTCCCACCATAGTAAAACTAAATTCAAAGAACAAACTCTTTTCTATATAATTGTTTGAGATTTAACTTTTAAGTTGGTTATGGATAACCCATTGTCCCTAAGTCCTACTATATCATATGTGAGCCAATATTAGAAATAATCTTATGGGGTTATACATTACCTTTCCTTATGGCAATCATATGTGAAGTATATTTCTAAATTAGAGAACATTGGGGATAAAATATTGCATACATTGTTGTTACATACATGACTTGTATCATTTGTTCAATAGAGGTTTATAGGCATTTACATTAGTAAACCAACATACTAAAAGTTTAGTGGCAATACTTAGATCTTTCATGTGCGTAGGGTATGGTTTATTATAAGGTTTAATGCATTATTGTTATCTCTCCTTAATTGTCTTGTAATCAACCTCAAGGATTATCCTCCTAGGTCTAGTAGAGCCTAAAGTGAAGAAGAGTTACCCTCTCTTAGAAATTAATACAATACCATCCACTATCCAATCATGAGTTCTAGTTCATCATCCTACGTTAACATTTCCCTAGGCTTAGGATTTGAGTCTATCCTGGAATTTTGGTCACTAACAAGATGGACTTACACGATGATATTTTGCAAGTTCCATTGCTTTATATGGTCTCAGATATCCTTTTATGTTTGAATATTTACTTTATATGCATGTTTGTGAATGCTACATACTTTGAGATACATGATCATTTTAGGATTCATGTGCACCTCAAAGTGCGGGCAAAGTGTAATAGTGAAATTTGCATACCCATACCAATTCCCATTTAATTATGTTCCCATTTTGAGAAAATATCTTATGCAATTACATATTGACAAATGGCATAATCCTGTGCAAAGTTGGGCTCATTCCCATAGCCTTCACCTATTCCCATATACACACATTCCCACATATATGATTGCACCCTATCTTTATCTACACATTTTCCTACACAATCCACATTTATTGTACCCTCCATATTTGGACATTCATTCACTACATAGATTATCACTCTGTTATCTTGGGTGAATCTTACACCCACATATCTAGCCCTTAAAATTCAAATTTTGGTTGATTCCCACCCATTTCATTAACCATTATGAGCTGACTAAACAGATGTTTGAGTGATTTTTTACTATCATCTTGTATTTAAAGACATTCAATTATATTCATTCATCATCAATAAGCATCTTTCAAATATCATTCACATTTAAAGAAGGAACATTCTAGGAACACTTTAATTTGACTATCTAAAAGGAATCTAGATCTACATATTCATCCTAGAGCATTTGCACAATTGGAGATTGTTGTCCTTGATTATCTTCAAAACCATAAAGCTAGTCTTTTTCGATGGTTGAACTAGGACAACTTGTCCCTTGTGATCTATTAGTCCTCTAAAGGTATTTGTAAATACAACTAATCCTTAGAGCAGTGTAAAGAGTAGCAAATCAAGCAATTCAGAAAGTAGAATTAGACAGATTGTAGGATCAGATCTACAAGTTATAGGACAAATCCATGGATGTAGAAGCAATCTACATGCACGTATTCAACTTGTGTTGAAGAGGAAATGCTGACAGTCTTTAGACATTTTCCAAACAAAGAGGCATTATTTTAAGATCTACAATAATCAAATTACCAAAATCTTCATTAAAGTTATTCATTCTCAAACTTAATACTAAATACACATTATCCATTATATTTACTACTTAAAATAACATTTAATTGTAAATTATGTATACTCATAGTTATCACTTATTCATCTAAATTAATATATACTTATGTTTATACATCTTATTAAACTAGCACTTGCACCCATAGGAGGTTCAAGGAATACGTTGATAGGAACGATAGAATTTTACGGTGTGAGACAATTCCAAACACTATAATACTCACATATAAAAGCCTATTGACTAATTAACCTAAATTAAATTTAGTAAATATTTATTTTCCTTTACACACCCTACAACAAAAATTAATTAATCTAAATTGATTCATAGAATTTTACTGTATTTATTTAATTAACCTAAATTAGCATTAAGGAAAGATTATTTTACTTGTGAACCTCAAATACCCCACATTACAATCATCTGCATATTATTCTATTCTTCATGTTTTAAATAAGTTTAATGGACACGATGCAAAACAGTCGACCACACATCTTTGACGAGTAAAGAATGAGGAGCCATTCCTTTGGAAAAAGCGAGCATTGGGAGCATTACTTTGGTTAAATATATATTGCTTTTTGACTGTTACCAATCGCTTATCAATTTAAGGGAAGAATAAAGTTATTGCTTTTTTGACTGTTACCAATCGCTTTCTGCCTTTAAAAAATTGTGAAGAATCCCATTTTTTTATGCCGACTTTAACTGTTAGGAATTTTCTTTTCTTTTTTATCTTAACAAAGCGTCAATAAATTTGTTTTCTGAGTCTTTACAATATTATTACTCTATAGAGAAATGTATAATAAACTAGCATATTTATATTTAAAAAAAAAAAAATCTAAATTAGGGATAAGGCTTATATGTCAATTATTATATATCATTTTAATATTTAACTACAAAAGATTGTTGCATAAATTAGATCAAATATACTATGTATAATGTTTGACCATATATCTCAATAAAATAATATTTGAATAAGTACCAAAAAAATATTCTATAGGAATACACAATGTTATATTCAAATATAATGAAAACAATAAAGAATATAATTTAAAATCTTAGAGAAATTGAATGGAATATTATTCTAAATTAAAAATAAAATAAGTATTATAAACATTTACAAATAAAGATATGTAATTACATTACTCTATTCTAAATATCACTACTTATTTCTCACATTCATAAGATTTTTCATAAAATTGGAACTCAATTTTAATCTACAATTCAATAATTAATTAGAAATGTCAAAAGGATACTAAAACATTTAAAAAGGCAAAGCAAATAATTTTTAGGAATGTTCAACCTAAATACCTTTTTTATCATTCTTGTTATTTGAAACTTTTTATTGTTTGAGATTTTTTGTGTTGATTTATAATTAGAAAATTTTATATATTTTAATATACAATTGTTATGTATATGGTAACCAAATATAACAACAATGACAAATTAAGTAAGAAATAAATATGTGTCTTCATTATTTATCTATTTAAGCAAAGAGAAATATAATTGTATACAACTATATCATGTCAAGCAAAATATATTTTATAATTTAATTAAACTTTAAAATTAGAAACTATGGAGTTAAATTAAAAATTAATTTTAAGTTTAAACAAAAAATAAAAATGATGCATTAAAATAAGAAATATAAATAATATATAATAATGTAAAAGAATAAAATATTAATTAATTTTATACAAATAGTTTAATTTTCTCATTTAATTTTCTAATTTATATCCTTATATTAAAGGCACAATAAGATATAGATGCAACACATAAAAATTAAAACAACTTACATTTGCATTACATAAAATAAAGAATAGTTAACCAATTATTAGCAATAGGACTAACATAATTAAATACTTAAAATATTATTTCATAAAATTTGAAACTAAATTTGAATCTACATGAACAATTTAAAAATGTTAAAGACATAGTACAACATTTAAAAAGTCAAAGAAAATAATGTTAGAAACAAAACCTTTTTTATTGTTTAATTAATGTTTTTTTCTAAAAACTCAAATAGAAATAATCAACCTAAATACCTTTTTATTATGTTATATAATTTGATTATTTAAACATTTTAGTCTTTGACCTTAAGACAAGTTCTTGTTGTCTCTTTAGGTCAAGAATTTTCAAAATTAATATATTACCTCATTATTTAAAAAACATGTAGTCTATGGTGCCTTGTTCTCACCTCTACAAATAGTTGGGAGCAATTTTGTATAGATCTTCTACCATCATGATGGTTATTTTCTCTTATTTAGAAGATGTTAATTGTTCCTTGAGAAGTACAAGGAACACCAATAACAAACTAATGAAACATTCCACCACTGTTATGAGGATTATTTGTATAATGAAAATGTCAATGGGTTTCTCCTAAATAATCTTTTTATCTCTCATGTGTATTTTAAATTAGTCTCTAATTCTCTCTCTATTCACCTCTATGTTTCTCACTTTTATGTCTTCCTCCCTCTCTCCCATATATGTCTCTCTCTCATGCATCATATTTAAAATTCAATATTTTTCAAATATATTTTAAATATGATATAGTATAATATAATTGTATATTCAAATATTTCAAAATTCAATCATATATTAATTCTATATATAAAATCTATACTATAAGTATTATATTTATTAATATATTATTTTAAATAATTATATAAGTTATAAAATACAAATAAATATAACAATATATAATAAGATGCATATTATTATATTATTATATTTTAAATAATGATAGGTACATATGTTCATATACAAATTTGGTAACATCATATGAATATGTTATATTTATTATTGTATATTATATTATCGCTTATAATATCTAAGGTTATTGAATTTATGTGGCAAATAGTTTTTTAATAAAAATATGATAAATTTTAAGATAAATAATATATACCACTAATAATTATGTACCATTATTTAAAAAAATAGGTGTACATTGTGTATAGATTAAGAGGCCATTTTGTTAATGTCCTTCTATTGCCCTTCCATCACATATAAATATTTTCTTAATATCTTTCTATAGATTTGTTTATACCTAGTTAACATATAGATAATAAATTTAAATAGTTCTCTATATAATTCTATCAAATGTTTGCATGAGAAAGGTTTTCCACCTCAATATAACATAAAATACTAACAGTGCCTGTTAATTACATTAAACTTATATTGTAACAACATGACATAAAACATTGGTATTTTTACACTATTATTAATAATATTAAAAATGGATTACAAATATTAATATATTATTAATATTTTTAAAGTTAGTTTTCTATATATATTATAACTAATTCTTTTGTTTGATAGTTTTTTTTGGCTATTATTATTATTTTCTTAACTAAGTTAATTTGACTTGAAGATGTGATATCATATTATTATTTTATGGTGTGTGAGCCTTCAACATAATTAATAAAAAAATTCACTCGAAATAATGTAAAATAAAATATTAAAATTAAAAATATATTCTATTTTTTTTATACATTTAGTTCTTAATTTATTTTTGGCATCAACAAAAATTGGAAATAAAAATTGAAGAAATCTGAAGTCAATAATATCATACTGTGGAAAAGGCATTTTTCATTAATGCCATTTATTGCTCTTCAATGCAGCGTAAGGAAAAAGCAAGCAGATGAAAAAAGATGAAAATAAACGAACGTTTTGGATCAAAAAATGAAACCAAGATGGATCTATGTATGGTAGGGTTGGATTACAGATAAGGCTTATATTAATGATAGAATCTATCATATTATCATAGAAATAATTAGATTATATTTAACTATAATATTGATATCTTTCGACATACTTTAGATATATTTTTAAAATATGAATATGCTAGTGGTAAATAGTTGTAATTTTATGTGAAGTTGGGCTTATTTCTATAATTTTTATTTTTAGTGAAGTTGGGCTAATTTCTATAATTTTTATTTTCATTTTTAATTGTGGAATATTTATCATATAGATTTTATTGTTATTTTATTGTTATATCATTTGAGGTCATTTTGGTGGTTTAAATTTAAATTTCATTGACTCCTGCCCATTTTATTAGACATTGTGAGCTATGTAAATATATGTATGTGCAATCTAACTCTAAATATTACTATAGATTTAGAGTTAGAGCATATTATTTATATATTATTTAAAATATATATCATAACTCTAAATCTAATTTTAAGCATATATATTATAATCCTCTCGATTTGAGATTGCTGCCTAATTTAACGTTGGTGTATCTTTCTATGAACAATTTCATGGGAGGAATTCAAGCAGGTAATTTTAAAATTCTCCCTTGATTCATTTTTTAATTAAAAATTTTAAAATAATATATCTTTATTAAAATTTAAAATAAACATGTGGTCATATGAAGGTGCTATTATAATTTTCAGTGCAGTAGAGGTTAGAATACGATTGAATCCATAACTATTTGGCTATGGTCCCAGTGGGCTGCCCAAAAATTTGAAAATTTAGAGCCTTTATAATTAGGGTTTGTTATGAATTTTTTAGGAGTAATTAATGTAAAAATTTTATTAGGGAATTTATGATTTTATGATTTATTAAAATAAAAATTTCAAGCATATATATTATAATCCTCTCCATTCCAGATTGCTGCCCAATTTAACGTTGGTGAATCTTTCTATGAACAATTTCATGGGAGGAAATTTTAAGATTCTCACTTGATTTGTTTTTTAATTTAAATTTTTAAAATAATATATTTTAACAATAACTATTTGGCTAGCCTCCCAGTGGGCTGCCCAAAAATTTGAAAATTTAGAGTCTTTTATAATTAGGATTTGTTATGAATTTTTCAAGGGTAATTAATGTAAAAATTTTTATCAAGGAATTTATAATTTTATGATTTATTAAAAAGAAAAATTTCCTCTAAAATTTAGTAGGGAAATTTGAAAAATTTAAATTTCTTCCAAATAACACTATTTAAATAAATTTTAAAAAAAGAATTAGTGGAAAAATTTGTAACCCCATCCTTACAGGTAACTACTAAAAGTTCTTAATATTTAATACTGTAACAATTCTTCATTACATGTTGGAGTGCCTGTGTTTAGAAATATTACATATAAAATTTTAATTATAATAAATATTAATATTAAGAAAATTTGAATTTGTACCCAAACATGAATACATAAAATTCACACTAATATTCTTGAAATTTGCTTGCTGATTGTTGCAGTGGTAAATGATTTTCCGGTGGAAACACCACTTATAAAGCTTTTAAAAATAATCACTTTATTTTTAGTTTATTATATTTCAAAACTACTTATCCATTTCTACAAATTCGAAGCTTTAATTCTCCTGCATCAGGATTCCCCGGGAAGAGTCTGATATTTTTAAATATCTCGCACAGTCCTTTGAGAGGGAGACTTCCGGCCAAATTCTGGTCATCCCCATCGCTGCAAACTTTCTCTGCATCCTCCGCAAATCTGTCCAGAAACATGCCTCCCTTCATTGTCTGCGATTCGCTCTACATTTTGGAATTACAAGACAACTCTTTTTCGGGCAGCATTCCAACTAATCTCCTTCGCGTGTACCGTCTAATTTTATTTTATTTATTAAGTCTAGAGGCGTTCTACATTCATAGCAAGGGCTGAAAGATTCAGATTCTATGTAAACAAAATTCATAAAATGTGTAAGTAAACAAATTCATGGAAGTCAAATGGAAAGAAAAATAGAAAAACTTGGGCAGTTATAGACTGAAATCTTTATTACGTTAAACAAAAAATAAATAAATTTGTGGAAGCCAAATGGATAGAAAAATAGAAAAACTTGGGCAGTTATAGAATGAAATCTTTATTACATTTGAAAAATATGAAAAGTCTTGCAGCATAACTCATGTGAGCATATCAAATATTCTAACTGCAAATAATTTATAAATGCCAACAAATTGGAAGATATCTCTTAGCGTACTATAGATATATTTTTTTAAATATAAGTATACTAGTTGTTATTATTAGATTTAAAACGCTGCTTGATTAGACCTGTATCAATATGTCTGCAATCTCGAAATTATCTCCAGGCAATCTCGTCTGTGTGTACATTTATGAGTGATTCTTTTGATGTAGTTAGATATAGTAAAATCAATATGGCGATTCCCCAGCATCAAAACAACTGACGAAATGACAACGAACTAAAAAAAACCGTGGAGGATTGCCGGCATACAATTTACATGTTTTTTTTTTAATTTAAATTACATGCTTTTTGTTTACGAGCTTTCGTTCCCCCACTGCCACGGTTATTCTTAAATATCATCCACTTCAACAGTCAAAGGTCAATTTTAACCAATAGAAATAAGACAAATATTTACCACTTTTTGTAGTGCACTGCCACTGTACGATGCCTTATTGGCGTAATGAACGACGTAATGGGATACAACATCTCATCCAGATTAAATTTAAAAGCCGTATAATGCTCCTCATGGTGTAAATATAATGTATTGGGCAACATTTCCCTGTCAAGTTCTTGGGTGACACCGTTGGAGAGGTTATTAAGGGGCTCTCCCTATAAAGAGTTAAGCTCTGGGTCGCTGGTCTAAACCCTCAATTTCTTTAGATAAACAAGACAAGTATTATACAAAGATTCCTCAATATGGATAGATAGAGCATTATTACATAGCATGGCAGATTCTAACATCCCACATGATATCAAGCCACATCACTTTCCATACAAGTAAAATTCTTCTCTCATTTTGTTAATTTCATATTTCCTAGAGAGTTAAGTAAACTTTATATTTTGTGCCTAATTTTCAATTATGAAATATAATCCTACTCATTGGATATTTTTCTTTTATTTTGCAAGTTCTCACGTAGCACACAAGCCAAAAGATGTGTTGGCCCTTACCTTAGAATTGACAAAACAATCTCTAGATTATGTTTCCATGTTACTCAAATAACTCAATGATTATAAACAACCCGAGAAAATAGAAGTTGGGGTTTTATTCTATTGTTTAGGATTTTATTTTAATGTCTTGTCTAAGTCTAGTTTAGGTGGTCTTGTGTGCTATTTTATCTTGGGTACGTGTGTGCAATTTATCCCAAGATATTGTCCTTTGTTTGAGCTTCGAGGTTTCATCCATGGCTGCCTATGTATTGACCTTAAACTCATGCAATGCCTTTGCTCATTTCCATAGCACGTAAACATTTGTATTGTATCCCCTATGCTCTCTTCTATTAAAATGTTGACTGCTTGTAGCTCATTGTCTAAGGCTTAGGTGAAATCCTTGTAGTCATTCAGTCATTGGCAACAAAGAATTCGACAGGAGTTTATTGGCATAAGTAGTAGCTTTATTGTTATTCATGCCCTCATGGCATCCATAGTAGCTAATAAATTATACACATTAAATAGGTGGCACACCATTTGGTGGCTTTGGTTCATGTGTGTTGAGGTATTAGGGTTTAGTTTGTCAAGAAAATAATGTGCTAGTAGGTAGTGGGCCCATCGTAATGTGTTGGCACCTATTGTTTGGTTGTTTATGCAAGCGACATGCCACTCTTTGATTGCATAAGAGCAAAAGGCTTCATTGGACAATTATTTTTACATAAGTTCATTTTAGCTAATGTACAATATCCATAGAATATAAATCCTCATGCATGTTGACCATGAGATCTCTTGTGAGCTACATGGTTTTGGCCTTAATGATATATGTGTAGGTTGTCATTCCAATGAGTGTTGGCTTATTGGCATATGCATGGAGTTTCTTTATAGGATTGGTTTCTTTATTCCTACGTTTAAATTTCCCTAGGCTTGGGATTTGAGTCTATCCTAGAATTGTGGTCACTAACAAGATGTACTTACACAATGATATTTTACAAGTTCCATTGCTTTATATGGACTCAGATATCCTTTTATGTCTGAATATCTACTTTACTGCATGTTTGTGAGTGCTACATGATTTGAGATACACAATCATTTTAGGATTCATGTGCACCTCAAAGTGCGGGCAAAATGTAATAATGAAATTTGCATACCCATGCCAATTCCCATTTAGTTATGTTCCCATTTTGAGAAAATGTCTTATGCAATTATGTATTGACAAATGACACAACCTTTTGTGAAGTTGGGCTCATTCCCATAGCCTTCACCTATTCCCATATACATATGTTCCCACATATATGGTCCTATAACCAATCCTTATCTACACACTTTACCATACAATCCACATTTATTGCACACTCCATATTTAGAATTTCATTCACTGCATTGATCTTACCACTATATTATCCTAAGTGAATCTTGCACCCACATATTTGACCCCTAAAATTTAAATATTCAAATTCAAGTTTTGGTCGATTCCCACCCATTTCACTAACCATTGTGAGTTGACTGAACATGCATTTGAGTGATTTATTATGATGCTCTTATATTTAAAGGAAAATTCAATTACATTCATTCATCATCAATAAGCATCATTTAAATATCATTCACATTCCCATTCTAGGAATACTTTAATTTGAGCATCTTAAAGGAATCTAGATCTATATAATCATCTTAGAGCATTTGCACAACTAACGTTTGTTGTCCTCGATTATCCTCGAAATTGTAAAAGTAGTCTTTTTGAGTGGTTGACCTATGAGAACTTGTTCCATAGTGACCTAGTAGCCCTCTTAAGGTATTTGTAAATACCCTTAGTCCTTAGAGCAGAGAAAAGAGTAGTGAATGAAGCAAACTAGAAAGTAGAAGCACACATATTGTAGGATCATATTCACAAGTTACAAGATAGATATATGGACATAGAAGCAATCTACATGCACATAGTCAACTTGTGTTGAAGATAAAATCTGTGATAGTCTCGAGACATTTTCTAGGAAAAGAGGCATTATTTTGAGATCTACAATAGTCAAATTACCAAAATCTTCCATCAAGATTATTCGTCCTCAAACCTAATACTAAGTACTCTTATTTATTACATTTACTTTCTTAAAATAAGATCTAATTTTAAAATATTTATATTCATAGCTATTAGTTATTACTCTAAATTAATTTATACTTACGTATATACATCTTATTAAATTGGCCTAAATTAAACTTAGTATTTACACACCCAACAACAAAATAATAATAATTAAACTAAATTGATTTATGCACTGATTGCTGCATTTATTTAATTAACCTCGATATTAAGAAAAAGTTATTTTCCTTGTGAGCCTTAAATACCCCACACTATAATTAGCCGATAGGCTTTTATATGTGAACATTATAGTGCTCGGAATTGTCTCACACCGTAAAATTTTCTGAAGTCGTCAGTTCTTCCTATGGACGTATTCCTTGAACCTCTGGGTGCAAGTGCTAGTATATTCATATTATTGTATTCTTTTATCTTTTAACAAGCTCATATTTATGCCTCAAACACCCCCCAAAGTTTTGAAGGAGTGATATGCTCTAGTTAAATGGACACGGTGCAAAATATCGCATCACTCGTTCAGACATATTGGACGAGTAAAGAATGAGAAGCGATTACTTTGAAAAAAGCAAGAATTGGCGGCATTACTTAAATTGTTGTTGTTGCTGCTTTGCATTGTTATTTGTTACCAATTGCTTACCATTTAAGGAAAGAATAAAGTTAAGCTTGCCTTTAAATAAATGTGAAGACGAAGATATCCTCACATCATATCACAGCCGAAGGGTATTCCAACTTCAACCGTCCGAATTTTCTTTTATCGTATCTTATCAGGAGGCCCACTAAACTGCTTTAAGGTGGTGCCTATTCAACGTGTCTGTAAGAAAAGAATTAGATTCCAAGTTAAAGAGGGGAGCAATTTAGTGGGGGAACTTAATCAGAATATTTCATAAATCTGTTAGTATTTATATACATTGAATCATTTGAATGCAGACATCCTCATCTACTGCATTGCTCTTTTAATTAGATCATTGTTGTGGTCTGTTTGTGTTGGGTTTAGGAGGCTTGGGATTGCAAATGGATTACGATCTGAATGACTGGAAGATGATTCTTGCAACATGTGCGCTTATATTTTGTATGCTATGGGACATCGCAGTGGACAGAGTGGAGGACTACCTAAAAGTAAGTTCGTGGATCCCAAGCAATCTCTTCGTTTTAAATGCTCTTACAATACAAATTTTGGCAAATGTTAGATATTGAGAAAGTGAATGTTTTTGGCTCGTCCAATGAAAAAGAGTTGGAAGTGTTGGTTGATAACCAACTGAGAATGGATGCTGCAAGGCTCACAATGTGTGTTTTTGTGGGATGTATTCTGCCCGGGATGGCCATGGCGGGCACAGAAGGGAGATGGAGCAACGTAGCCGCCTTGTTTGTAAGTTTGTCGTTTCACACTGCTACAGAAATTTATGCATTGCAGAATGTTAATAACTCCAAAGTGGAAAGGGAAGCGGGCTCGTGGTTCGTGTCATCCGGTGTGCTGCTTTTACTTGGAGCTTCATCTCTCCTCCTTTTGTTAGGGGCGCTCATCTTAACTGCTAAGATGCAACGAATTGCTCTCAGTTCAAAGATTAGTTCGGAGAGTATTTTCGAAGTACTCTCTAAAGATGTGGAAAATGAAGGCGATAGGTGGGAGACATTAAGAAGAAAGGTGATGAAGTCGTGGGTGGCAGCTCGTGCATGGAAGACAGTCTACTTTATTTTCAGTTCAGTGTTGAGTCCAGGTGCGGGAATGATTGTCACAATTTGTGTTACCGTTATGGTCGCTAAAGTAGCATGTCGTTCATCTCTTCTTTATCATAATAACGGAGGTAATTTAACATTTTATCTTCAGTGCATTTTCATTTTAGTGGGATGGATCCTCATGCTCTGCAGATGGTTTAAGACGGCGCTTTATTGTCCAAAATTCAATACAGTAGTTCCATTCTTCTGTATACTAGTTCTCTCTATAACGCCAGCTATCGTTGGAGTGAAGCCATTATGGTTTAGATTGGCATATTTTCTCGTAAATCAGGAATTTACGTGGAGGCATATTTTAATTTCTGTTTTCTGCATTATACCGCTCCTTCCTTTGTGTATTTTGATTTTAGCATTCAGTTTACTGTGGTTGTTCTGTTTCATCTTCTCCTATTTCTTGGTTGTGGTATTCGGCAGCCAGTTTGTTTAGCATCTCTGCAAACTTGACAGCAAGGTTGTTTCAAAAAATAATGAGTATTCGAAATACCGGTCAATACTGGATGCCATGCTCGACAAGGATGATATACACACTTTCTGGTCAGTCAATTAAAAGTCATTTGATAGAACAAAGGGTAGCATGGATGAAGAAGGTAATAAAATTGAACAAAGCTGCATATGATTGCTTTCAATAATGGGAAACCATAGACTTCCTCAAAACCAGCTCCTACGGCCCATCGAGGGGAAATGGATGGATATCAAGGGGACTTGGATGCAAACAATATCAAAAATCTTCAAAGGTATTGCTGATCTTAAGATGGGTGTGGATATGAAGGATGCGTTGGTAGCATACAGGGAGACACAAGATGTGCTAAAGTTTGTGGACTGTCCAGACAACATAGTTGTGAACTTCCTCAACATCATTGACACATTCAATTTCCAGGGCTTGTGGAATTCTCTTGAATTCGATCTAATAATGTGCATGGTGGAGAAAAAGTTGAAGCAGGGCTTGGGCACTTTTCTTGAAGAAAAGCTACAGAGAGAAGTGTGGGAGGTTACAACAGCAGAGCGGCAGAGAGTAGACGATTTTCTTAGAAAGCTTAAAAGGTGGGGTGAAGATAAGTTCAACATTCCCTGGATCAGACCTGATGAGTGTTCTTATATCAACTTGAAGGAGTTGGGTGAAATGCTACGCACATTAGTGGGCCGTGTCATTGTTTCCGGTCTGTTAGAAGCTGCTGATGTGATCCTGAAATACACAAAGCAGTGGGTAGAGAATATAGATGAAGCGAAGATTGAAAGAGCCATTGAAGTTACAGGAAAGGTGAGCACACTCTTAGAAAAGCTGGTCGAAGATGGAGACATTCGATCGGGAGAGACGGGACAAGTCGCACGTCAAAGTGGATCAAAAGCATCGAAGGGTGATGTTATAGAGGCTGCCATTGGGCCTAGCCTTGACGACAAATGTTCCTTTCAAATGCAAATCAACCTTTTTTAAGTGGGGATGTAAATTTTAAAGGTGTTTGGGATTTTAAAAACTCACTTTGTTATTTCTAATTTCTAATATCTAGTCATGTATCATTGTATATATAAAGATGGATACACAACCCTATTAAAAGGCTGTAAATTTATTTGGTGCTGTTTATAATCAAGTCTTTTATATTTCGTAATCATGTATCATATTGGCAGTTTATATAAGCATTTGAACTAAAATGATTTAGTTTAATTAAATTTTTATAAATTATAAAATACATGAGTTGGATTTAATTTAATTTTATGTTTGACTAAATTAATAATTGGATCCATAGGTTCAATGGGTGTGTTGATATTCTTTTATAACCAAGCAACACACAAAGTCTTGGCTTACTTGCAAGGCACTTACAAAGGCAATGCCATATACACTCCTTAGACAATAAAAGAAAAAAAATAAAAATCAACTAAGTGCATACCTCGAAAATTAAAAAAAACCTTCATTAACAAGCACTTAAACACTCTAAGGATATAAACTTGTTTTTGGAGTTGTGTGAAGCTCTCTCTTTGGTCACATTAACTCAAAAAGATCTAATGTGGAGCAACAAGGGTAAGCAGTGCTGACCTTAGGGGTTCTGTTAGTTGCATGGCTAAACATGTGATTGTCCAAATGGCTATGCCAACAAATCAAAAGGTGAGTGATGTGAATATATGAATGAATGAAAGGAGGTGAGTCAACTATTTGTTTTCTTACATTGAGAGTGACGAAAGGAGATAGCTTACGAGCTCGTCTATTGAGAAGTCCACCAAGAGTAATTTGTAATTGACTTCCTTCTCATAAAAGTGTTAGGAATTGCATGCAGAAGATATCAACTAAATGTAAATAAAGATTAAATAGAGGAATGAAAAATTATACACAGAAATAATAACAGTGAGAGATAATTTTTAATGTGGTTCACCCAAACTCGGGCTATATCCACCAACAGAGAGTCCAATATTATTATCCAACAAATCAAACTGATTACAACTAGCAATCCTTGTAACTCAATACAGCTGCAAATGCTACAAATACAATATCAAAATCCCACCCGCAACATACATCCTAGCCGCTTATAACAAGCTTTTTGGAAGCTTCTAGAATTAGGGTTTTACAATGTCATTTTTCTTTTGTTGGTTAACAAAAAATTAACAACCGACTCTGAACCCCAACGATGATATATTATGAGTGTACAGTACTTGCATGATCAGTCGTCACATACCAACAATCTCCCACTTGGAGACTAATTCTGGATGACACCATTGCACGTGCAGCTCCGACTGGAAATAAGCACCTTGGACTCTGCTATTCTGATTTTATTGTTTTTAATCTTGCAGGCCAACCGAAGCTGAAGAGGAGCTCAGCTTCTCCCTTGTCACCATCTTTGTAAACATATCCACTGGATTTTCATTTGTATGTACCTTTTCCAGCCTTAATCATCCATCCTCCAACACTGACCGGATGAAGTGATACCTCAGCTGTATGTGTTTGGTCTTTGAATGCAAGCCAAAATTCTTTTCAAGATGTATGACACTTTGGCTATCTGTAAACAAATAACTATTAGCCTATTATTTGCCCAATTCTTCCATAAAAAGTTGCAGCAATATCATCTCCTTGCTTGCCTCTATTGCAACTACATATTCTGCCTATGTAGTGGATAAATCAACCACCTTTTGCAACCTTGAGATCTAACTCACCACTGTCCCACCTATAGTAAAGACATAACCTGTAGTACTCCGTCTGGTATCAATATCCCCTGCCAAATCTTGTTAGGAATTGCATGCAGAACATATCAATTAAATGCAAACAAAGATTAAACAGAGGAATGAAAAATACACAAAAATAATAACAGCGAGAGACAATTTTTAATGTGGTTCATCGAAACTCGGGCTACATCCACCAACAAAGAGTCCAATATTATTATCCAGCAAATCAAACTGATTACAACCAGCAATCCTTGCAACTCAATACTGCTGCAAATGCTACAAATATAATATTGAAATCCCACCCGCAACATACATCCCAGCCGCTTATAAAAATCTTTTTAGAAGCTTCTAGAATTAGGGTTTTACAATGTTATTTTTCTTTTGTCGGTTAACAAAAAATTAACAACCGACTCCCAGCCTTGGCGAGGATACATTATGAGCGTACAGTACTTGCAAGATTAGTCGCCACATACCAACAAAAAGGAGGCCAACACATTTGTTGTGTATGTAGAGTGTAGATAACCCTTTACTTTGATTGTTTCACTCGCCATTACAAGGTATTGTAAGCACATGGACCTACATGGTAATCCAATGATGAGCTATAGTCCTAAACACGTACATGCAAGCATGTAGATATGACCTCTTAGCAGCATTCTTCTTGGTGACACATGGATCAAAGTTCTTCACCTTGTTTGTGTCTCCCCTGTCCCCTAGCTAACCTTCTAAGGTCCCGAGTCTTCCTCATTTACCCTATGTTGATAAAATTTATTTTTGTTGCTTTCTAACCTTGTTGACTTGACCCATCGTCATCACGAGATGGGATATTAACTTTCCCTAAGCTCCTTTCATCCATTTCAACCTCTAAGAGGCCTCTATTTGACCTCCCAGACCCTTTCCCATCATTAATTTCATCCTCTTGTTCTTCATTTTTAGGTTGCCAATATTGACCCCTGGAACTCCCTTGGGTGACCATGAATCTCCCCTAGATCTCCCTTGGGTGATTTGCCCTACAAAAATGGGAAACCCACCCTCTTGAGGTCCTTCAATTTGTCTCCAAGTGGATTGAAGTCATCTTTAGCCCCCTCTGATCATTCTTAGCCCTTGAAACCACCTGTAGAACCCATTCTCTCTGGGTCACCCATATTAGCTTCCAAATCTCCCTTAGACAACCCTACCAAAAACCAGGATCTCCCCTAGGTGACTTACCCTATCAAATTGGGCGACCTAGTCATGTTTTAACTTGTGTGATTTCATCCAGTTTGAGCCCAAATTAGATTGATTTTTCCTCTAGTATGCATGGATCATTGATCCTATTCTTAGCTCCCACAATGTTTAGTCATTAAGAGGAGAGCCCCTACACTCCTAATCAATCCAAATTAAAGAGCCCTTGTAGTGCCACACATGCATTCATTATATGACCATTTACAATGGTCATTAATGATTGCCCACATGACTCTCACAGTGATCAAAACACAAGAGAAAATAAGGCCAGAAGATTATTCCATTCATACGGTTGGATTGAATCTTGTACATCTTGGGCCGCAAGATAAAATTGAGCTCATAGAGGAGACACAAAAGTCTATAACTACATACTTCATTAAAATGAGAAAGAAACTTAAAAAATAGGGGCTTGATTTATCGCGGGTGAAGAGCACGATTGATCAATTGAATGCAGAGGCGAAAGAAAAAGACATGGAGCTTAATAGATTTACACTTGACTTGCAAGGAAGACTGCCAAAGAAGCACTTCAAGTAGAATAGTCAAAGAAAGCAAGTTTACAATCATAATTGGATGCCGCTATAGATTCAATTGAGTCATTGAGTCAAGAGAAGAACATGGTGGAGAAGCACCTACAAGATAGCTAGGATGAGGTGACTCAGCTTCACAAAAAGTCTCTAAGTCTATAGGGATTCAAATAAGCAGCTTGAGGATGAACTCCAAGCTAAAGAGTAATAGATAGTGTAGCTAAAGTAGGAGCTCATACAAAGGCAACCAACTTCTGGGGTGTTGCCCATGATTCAAGAGCTATATAATGATATTTGTCTGATGATTTTGATACTAACAAAGCATGTTTGTGCCCTCTCCATGAGGAGGGATGTTGCATCTTTGATGCAAGTACACATCCTCTTTTAAATTGCAATCAAAAGAAGCCCTCTGTGTGAGGTGGGATAACATATCTCTTGAGCTAGTGCGTATCCTTTTATACAAAAGCCCTTCTATGGGAGAAGGGATGGTGTATCTCTTGAGCTAGTGCACATCCTTGTATACAAAAAGTCCTTCGCGGAGGTGGGGTTGGATCTTGAGTCATCCTCCCTTAAGTGTGTCTTTGGTAGTTGTCGTAGCATAAGCTCAATTGTCAGGTGTGTTTGGTGCATTTTAGATGGTAGGATTTAGCAATAAGCTCCTTCCATCACCCGTATTTTTCATGTATAAGACATATAGCATGTCTATGGCATGCTATACGACACTCATGTATTCCATTTGTTTTCTCCCTTGTGTGGTCTTCAAGGTGTGTAGCGATGAGCTCCACCCACAATCCAAGTTTGTTTTGCAATTTTATTTTCATATATATATATATTTATTGTGTATATTGCATGATTGATCTACTATTTTCATTGTGTATTGCATGCTTCCACTGTATTCACCATATTTTGCATGCTTCTTACTATATTCTCTGTGTCTTGCATGTATTTAATGTGTCTTCTAGTGCTTACTTGAGATTGGGGGCTAGAAATAGTTCCTCAACCTTGGTGTATGCCTTAGCTTTATGTGCCTGGCATGTTTGATGTGTTTTCGACCATACTTTAATGCATGTATGGGTCGTAAGATCATACATACATTAAAGTGGGGGCTAAATGTTATGTCGTAAAATGTCCCCTAGGATTTATTACCTCCTAGTTTAGCTCCTAAGTCCCCTTAATTTACTCATGCATGTTTAAAACTTATCCCAGAGCAATTTCCCCCGAAACCCATGTCAAATGAGGCCTATGGAATTATTCTAAATCTTAATCAAGACCTATAAAGTAGCCTTGGACTTGGGCGCCCGTGCCCTAGTCCAGACCTATTTTGCTAGGACCTAAATTTTGCATGTTAGCTTAGGACCTTTAAAAATGTTTCCCTTGTCATCCTTTGCATTTTGAATTAAGAAAGTTTAGCAGGAATGGATATTTAAGTAGGTTTATGACTTCATTTTACACCTAGATGGATAATGCAAACTTGTGATCTTGAGCTAGGGATATTCAAGGCTTTCATTGTGTTGCAGAGTAGTATTGTGTTGTGTTTGTTGCAGATTTGGCTTCATCAATCCATAACCTCATGATTTGAAGGCTCTTCATCTCCATGAGGGTTTTTACCTACTAAGGTGACATCTTGTTTTGTTTCAATCAATTTATTTGATCATTTGATTTTACCTCTACCCTGCAAGGGCACACACTCTATCTAACAACAGTGTTGGAAGGCTTGAATGTCATTATGGGGCTTGACCAAGGCAAGCTCCTAAACACCATAGCCCCCAAACCCCTCTCTTTGTGATCGTAGGTTACATGTGCGGGATTTGATGAAGTGGAGTTGTAGGGAAGCAGAGCAGAAGATAAATAATCAAGATCTAAAGAAAAGACCAGAGAATATTCCCGTTTAGACTTGGGCACTTGCCCTCAAGTCCTCCATTTTAGCATCTTCAGAAACTCTAAAGTAGGTTGCAGTTTGATATAGATAATTATCCCAGATTCGTAGAAAAGTTGCTCTATTAGACTCAGGCACCCGCCCCCGTGTCCCCAAAGTTTGTGCCTCTGAAAATATATATCCTGGTATGTTTCTAATATATATTTAGTGCCTTCTTGTGCAAGCATTTGTCGGGTTTCATCCATTTATTTACGATTTCATATAATTAGGGTTTGATAAAATCATCAATCTATTCTATCTTTCCTATCATTCCAAAGTGACACCATATCGGTAGTTGCATCCTCTTTCATTAGTAGTGACTTAGCTCAGTCTATGTCCTTAAATGTATATGTGAAAGGAGGGTTTAATTGAATCTACTTAACCACACATTTCAACCTACCTTCATTTTCATATATAACACTATATAATTGTTTGAGTTTTAACTTTTAAGTTGGTCATGGATAATCCATTATCCCTAAGTCCTACTATATCATATGTGAGCCAATATTAGAAATACTCTTGTGGATAACTCTTTGTTGTGTGTATTAACCCTTGCAGGTCTATGAGGAAGCTTCTTCCCTCTCCTTCAACTCCTTGTGTATTACTACATCCATTCAACTAGGGTTTCATACTCATGGTAACTCTATTGCATTCTATTTCATTATTAGTCTTTATTACATGTTTTGCCTTTGCTCACTAAGAGCACACACTGTGAAAATGGGAAGACTTACATGAGGTTTGACTGAGGCAAACCTCTATACAACACAACCCTTTCCCCTCTTTTATGTGTGTAGATCGCATCGGGGGTTTCTAACATGAAACAATGATAGAAATATGGAAGGATTTGGGATATAGATCGTCAGACTGAAATTCAGACTAAAACCCTAGGACTAGGGCGCCCAACATTTGAGTCTTGCACTTTTTGCCCTAATTTTTGGCTATAGACTTCGTCTGCTCTGCACATTCCCGATCTACCCTCTATTCGTTTACACAAGTTCTGTAACACCTATAAGTTGTCCGTTTTGTCATTTAGGTCACCTAAAACCCTAGATCTTACTATTCTCAAATCAATCTCATCTATTACAACATAATAAACAAGCCCTAGACAACTTGGCTCTCCCTTGAGGATTGTAGCCAAGTACACAAGTCTTGGTCAGTTTGTGTTCTAATGTTTGATAGAAAAGATTGATATAATTAATACATAATTGATTAGAGATCTCATTTTCTATCTTAAAAAAACATTTTTTAGACAAGGAGACATTATTTTGAGATCTACCATAGTCAAATTACTAGAACCTTTATTAAAATTATTCATTCTCAAACCTAATACTAAGTATACATTATCCATTACATTTATTTTCTTAAAATAACATTTAATTCTAAATTATGTTACTCATAACTATCATTTATTATTCTAAATCAATATATATTTATATGGATACATCTTATTAAATTAACCTAAATTAAACCTAATGAAAGTTTATTTTTCTTCACACATCCCAAGAAAAAAAAATTAACGTAAATTGATTCATGAAGTTGTTGATGTATTTATTTAATTAGGATAGATTAACATTAAGGAAAGGTTATTTCCTTGTAAGTTTCAAATGCCCCACACTACAATCATATGCACATTATTCTATTCTTTATGTTTTTTAGAAGTCATTTTTATGCCTTGAGTGCGGCTCAGCCAAAGTGATATGCTCTAGTTAAACGTGGATGCAAAATATCAAATCAGTCGTCCACGCATTTTTGACGAGTTTTAACCATCGATTTGGAAAAAGCAAGAATTGGGAGCATTACTTTGGATAAATATATATTGCTTTTGACTGTTACCAATCGCTTATCAATTAAAGGGAAGATTGAAGTTATGCTTTCCTTTGAATAAATGTGAAGACCCCATTTCTCTAGGCCAACTTTAACTGTAGGAATTTTCTTTTACTGTTATAATAAATTTCGTTTGTCAAGTCTTTACAGTATTATTGCGGAGAGAAACGTACAAACGACGTAATGGGATACAATCCGCATCTCGAAATTAAATTTTAAAGCCGTATAATGCCCCTCACGGTGTAAATATAATGTATCGGCTACATTTCTATGTCAAGTTCTCAGTAGTGACTGGTGGTACACAGAGACTCATCAATATGGTTAGATAGAGCATTATCAAACATCACGACAGATTTTAACATACCACATGATAGCAATTCATATCACTTTCCATACAAGTAAAATTCTTCTAATCTTGATTTTTTTCATTTCCTATTTCCTAGAGTTAAGCAAATCTTATATTTTGTGCCTAATTTTCAATTACGAGATAGAATCTCTATTTATTGCACATTTTCTTCTATTTTATAGGTTTCCACGGAGCACACATGTCAAAGGATGTGTTGGCCCTTGCCTTAAAATTAACAAATTAATGATTATTATGTTTACATGTTGCTTAAAAACCTTATATTATAACCAACCTAAGAAAATAGAAATTAGGGTTTCCTTCTATGGTTTAGGGTTTGATTTCAATGCCTTGCCTAAGTCTAGTTTAGGTGGTCTTGTGTGCTATTTTATCATGGGTACATGTGTGTAATTTATCCCAAGATTTTATCCTTTGTAATGTCTTTGCTCCTTTTCATAGGATGTAAACATTTGTATTTTATTCCCTGTGCTCTTTTCTATTCAAATGTTGATTGCTTGTAGCCCATGGTATAAGGCTTAGGTGAAATCCTTCTAGTTACATGCAGTCATTGGCAACAAAGAAGTTGGCAGGAGTTTATTGGTGTAAATAGTGGCTTTATTATTATTCATGTCCTCATGGCATCCATATTAGCTAATCAATTATATATATTGAAGAGGTGACATGCCATTTGGCAGCTTTGGTTCATGTGTGTGCTGAGGTATCGAAGTTCAATTCGTCAAGAACATAATGTGTTGGTATGTAGTGGGCCCATAGTAATGTGTTGGCACCTATTGTTTGGTTTGTGCATGCTAGCTACATGTCAGTCTTTGATTGCATTAGAGCAAAAGGATTCATTAAGCAATTATTTTTACGTAAATTCATTTTAGGTAATGTATGATATCCATCGAATCTTTCCTCATGTGTGTTGGCCATCAAACCTCCTATGAGTTGCATAGTTTTGGCCTTAATGGTATATGCGTGGGTAGCCATTCCAATGAGTGTTGGCTTATGTGGCATATGCATGTAGTTAGAATTGATTGGTTCAACAATGCTAATGTAGATGACTTGTGTAGATTCACAAGTGCTTGCCAAATAATAATGTGTCATGTTTCCAACTGAGAAAAATGGAAGGACCAAACATGTCTAGTTAGTAAGGGGTTTCAGTTTTCAACAAGCACAAGGATGATGTAAGCAGGATGTTACCTTTTTATTGCATTGGAGAGAAAGGCCCCATTAGTCATATTTTTTGTGCACTTTCATTTTAAGCATTACACAATATTTGTTGATCTAAGAGCACACTCAACAATAGCAATGTATCTATAGATATGTTCAAAATCTTTAACATAGCTCTTGTTTCCCATGGACTTCATAATTCAAAAGCGACATGTAAAGGGTTTTCTTCCAATGATCTCCTCTAACCATTAGTGCACATAGAGAGGCATTTAATTTCATTGAAGGATCTTGACTAGTTATCTTAAGTAGCACATTAGCATGACTAAGATTTATAGAGGGGATTTCAATTTGTTGGTGTCATCCACCTCCCAGGAGCACCATCTGCAGAAAATAACCTTCACAAAAAATGAGAGAGACAACACACTGCCATTTCATCAAACAAGAGTGAATAAATTGAGATGCATAATTTACATATTGTATAGCCTTTTAAAGGCAAGAAAATATATGATGGGTAATCTTTTAATGGATAAAACTACCCTAATGGGAATGCCTTCCCAAACTAATTATTTAAGCCTAAGTGAAACTTAAGCAAGGTAAAATCTATTTACCCTAACACCCCCCCTTAAGTGCAACTTAGGGAGAATTATTATGCAAAAAAATAAAATGATAATGCAATATGGGTCCCGACTACAGAACCATGTTAGGTACCCATTTACAATGCAAAAACGAAATCTCTCACAACTGGAGAAAAGGAGAAAAACCCTGTGGGAAAAAACCCCTCCCCAAAAGAGAGAAAGAAAAACAAAAAATGATGCATGGTGGATGGAGGACTTAATCAAATCCCCCCAAGTACTACATACATCATGTATATAATCAATGCCCCCCCATAAGAGGGAAAGAGAGAGACTATGTAGTCCCCCCACAATGTGTAATCACCTGCAAAAATGGTAAGTGCCTGAAGACAAAACACGACCCAATGTCGACAAACAACTTGTCACCCTTTTAGAAGAAACAAAATCAAGTACAAATGCAGGTATGCTTCCCACTCCAGATAGGAATTGAAATCTGTTCGTGTATCGCCAAGACTTTGGAAAATGATGCCACAAACCAATCAGGAACATGCCCAATCACAGTAGAAGGTGACAAACAAGGTACCACTGGAAACTAATCTTGAACATTCTCTAAAGACAAAGATGGAGTGACAACAATTGTACCACAACTATCATCAAATAGGAGGGATATACCCTCAAATGTGTCTTCCAAGTCAGAAATATGAGATTCTACAAATAAGGAACCAATGTATGATAAATAAGAATCCCAGTCAGGAAGACAACGAGATATTGGTTGTGATGAATCACTAGATGTGCTCAATGAATCACCACCAAAAGATGAATGGTCTTGTTGAACAGGAATGATAGGAGCCTCAATCAATGACTCCATACAATGAATCACTGAAGGTGAAGGTACATCAACTATCCCTGATGGAGAAGAAGGAGCATATGAAGAACCCTCGTCATCCTCATCTGAAGATTCAAAGTTTTCTAAAACTTCAAACTCTTGCATAGTAGCATGATCATAGGGTATCCTGTCTGAAAAATGAAGAGGCACAAGACAATCTAAAACAGGATCATTTGGGAATAACTGAGTATCATGATCTCCATGTATTTCCCAAATTTTAGTCCAAAGAATATGAGGACACTCAGAATGATCAATAGCATTCAAAGTGGCATCATCAATATGCATTGCAATAACTCCTAGGACATGATCCCTTTTACAATTCCATGCAAATTTCTTACTATCAGCATCAGGAAGGGGAACTAGATTATACAAATGTGGCAACAAATGAAGCCATCTGAGATGTTTTATGATACCATCTCTCCATTGTTTATAATTTCCCCTTTTCAACATTAACACAGCAGGATGAACTGAAAACCCCATAATGAACTATGAATAATCTCCAAGAATGCAAAGATATTAACCTTCAACAATAATTAGAAACTCCTAAAATACTACAAATGAATCTTTCAAATCAGAAAAATTAGGTAGATTTACCTATACCATTGAAGTCATCTTTCTGATGATGTGCGAAACGTGAAAATCAGACTCCGGATGCCAAAGGTATGCTCTATAGAAGAAAAAATGCATATGGGGGCTCAATGCAAGAATGAAGGACCAGATTAAGATCTTGGTCACCCATGTGACCACCTGCTGCAAGTGAGCGAAAAAATGCAACAAAGATGTTGCAAAATATGATGGCAATTGTGCCAATCAATCACCAATTTGAGCCACAATCACAACCAAGTCTGAGCAAGCTTTGCACAAGGCACAAATCCACAAACCTCACAACTATTTCACAAGCACTTCATATGAACAAAGCACGTGTTAACATATAAAAAGTGCAAACAAGCCAACTGCGAGATCAATGTGGGATAAACGTCACAGCCACACCCAAAGAAGGCTTCACAGGCCCACTTCCTCTTCTCCTCAGCGCACAAACTAAAACCCTAGCCAAATATTTGATCAATGGACTTTATGGACAATAAAGTTTGTATACAAAAATATATTCGGCCATATGCTTAAAACTTCATGCCTTTGCTGGAATGAGGAAAAAATTGAAATAGGCAACTTTGAAAATTGAAAATTTTTAAATGCCAGAAAAATAAGTGATCTCAAACACTCGATGAAAACTCTCAAGGAAGGATTGCAAAATGGTTGGCTATGATACCATGTTGGTGTCATCCACCTCCCAGGAGCACCATCTGCAGAAAATAACCTTCATAGAAAATGAGAGAGGCAACACATGACCATTTCACCAAACAAGAGTGAATAAATTGAGATGCATAATTTACATATTGTACAGCCTTTAAAAGGTAAGAAAATATATGACGGGTAATCTTTTAACGGATAAAACTACCCTAATGGGAATACCTTCCCAAACTAATTATTTAAGCCTAAGTGAAACTTAAGCAAGGTAAAATCTATTTACCCTAACACAACTCTTAAAAGTTAAGGCTTCTATTTGGGCACAATTGTGTTAACCAAGCACATTATGTTTCCTTTTACTTGTTAGGATTCTTTAATAGGATGTAAGGTGGCATTTAGTTCCCAATGGGGACTCAACTTGCCTTTCATGTGATGACTTTTAAGTCTATAACTGATCTCCCAAGAGCCATGATGCCAACAATCTACTGAAATATCATTTATTCTAATGGTGAAATAACCAACAATAGTTTTGTACCTCATCCACACTAAAAAGTGGTAAATATTTGTCCTATTTTTATTCTCCAAAATTGACCTTGGAATATTGAACCAGATGTTGTTTAAGAATAACATCATGATAGCATATCCCTAAGATGTGTCTTGTGATCTAGGTACAAGTGTGGGCTTTCATAGAATTGGGACTGATAACCATTCTTCTTCCCCTATTCAATTTGTTTTTTCTATCTACATGTAATAAATGCCTCAATGTACAATTGAATTCACTATTGCAACAAGCTTTGAAGGACCAAATTGATGTGTTGAAGAGCTAAGAACAAAAAATTGTACTATCATGTGAATTTGTGAACTAAGGCATAGACTATATATGAAATTACATAAGATGTACTAAGGGTTGACTAGTTGATTTTTTATTGCTAGAGAACTTCTTGTGTGTCCCTTGTTCTTAGCATATTCTAAGGTGTTAAGTCTTGTTGTTTAAGCTTTAGTTTTAGGTGCATGTATCTATTGTAAATTTCATGATACTTAATTTGCATTGCATGCACTCTCATAGACCTAAGTGTCTCTAGGAGCTTCTTATAAATTCTAGGAGATTCATGTCTTTCCTTAATGTTATATTTGATAGAATGAGTATTATGTGTGATTAGTTAGTCTTGATAGTGATTGTAATATTCCTTGGGAGCCTTCCTAAGGAGTCTTGTTATCATAATACATGGAATATAATTGTTAGTTTAAGGATTATTTAAGTAGACTTGGTTATTGATGTTATGATACATTAGGATTGCATTTGATAAATATACAACCAACCTATTAATGTGAGTTTGAATGTAAAGCCTAGGTCTCTAATTTATTTTGCTTAGTCATATCTAGCTAGTAAGAATAAGGTTTATGCAAATACTTGTTTCTAAATTTGAAGCCTAACCCTATAACCTAAAGAGATCAAGGCGTCAACCTTTGTTAATTATTTCTCCCACCATAGTAAAACTAAATTTAGAGAACAAATCTTTTTCTATATAATTGTTTGACTTTTAACTTCTAAGCTGGTTATGGATAACCCATTGTCCCTAAGTCCTACTATATCATATGTGAGCCAATATTAGAGATATTCTTATGGGGTTATGCATTGTATGAGTCATTTTGTTTGAATAATAATTGATTAGCCACAAATAGTCCAATTCAACAAAGGATAAAAAATTACATGTTCTTAACTAGAATGATAATTAGTTAATAGGACTCAATTGGTATATAGTTTCCCTAATAAAACTCATTAATTAATAACTAGTATTAATGGATTTTTGATGTGATTGAGACATTTATATACATTATAATGGAATTATATTAGGATAACCTATCAGACTATATGATTAAATGATTAAATGATTAAATGATTAAATTTGTTTATGTACATTTGATATGGTAAATTCATCAAATAATTTATTACTATTTATGGCATTCAATTACATTCATTCATCATCAATAAGCATTGTTCAAATATCATTCACATTTAAGGAAGATCCATTCTAGGAACACTTTAATTGGAGCATTTAAAAGGAACCTAGATCTACATATTCATCCTAGAGCATTTGCACAACTAAATCTTATTGTCCTTGATTATCCTCAAAATTGTAAAACTAGTCTTGTTGATGGGTTGACCTATGAGATCTTGTCCCCTAGAGACCTTGTAGCCCTCTAAAGGTATTTGTAAATACCACTAGTCTTTAGAGCAAAGAAGACAGTAGTGATTCAAGCAAACTAGAAAGTAGAAGCACACATATTATAGGATTGGATTCGTGAGTTACAAGGTAGATCTGTGGATGTAGAAACAATCTACATGCTCATATTCAACTTGTGTCAAAGACAATATCTATGATAGTCTCGAGACATTTTCTAGGAAAAGAGGCATTATTTTGAGATTCACAATGGTCAAATTACCAAAATCTTTATCAAAATTATTCATCGTCAAACTTAATACTAAGTACACCTTATCTATTGCATTTACTTTTTTAAATTAAGATCTAATTCTAAATTATTTATACTCATAACTATCACTTATTAATCTAAATTAATTTATACTTATGTATATATATCTTATTAATTAATCTAAATTAAACTTAGCCAATATTTATTTTCCTCTAAACACTCCACAACCCAAAAATTCTAAAAGAAGTTGATATATACACTTATTGCTGAATTTATTTCAAATATACCCCACTATAATCATATGCATATTATTATATTCTTATATCTTTTAACAAACTCGTATTTATGCCTTGCACTGTGGCTCACCTAAAGTTTTGGAGGAGTGATATGCTCTAGTTAAATGAACAGAATTCAAAATATCACATCACTCGTCCAGATGTGTTGGACGAGTAAAGAAAGTATTTATATTTTCTGACGGGGACTCGCGATAAGGACATGGTTAAATATTTAAAAAGCCAAAAAGATTGCAATCACTCTTGGCCGGTTACTTTGAAAAAAGCACGAATTGGCTGCATTACTTTCGATAAAGAATTGTTGCTTTGCCTTGTTATTTGTTACCAATTGCTTATCATCTGAGGAAAGAATAAAGTTAAAGCTTGTCTTTAAATAAATGTGAAGTCCAAGATATCCTCATATCATATCACAGCCCAAAGATATGCCAACTTTAACCGTACGAATTTTCTTTTATCTTATCTTAACAAGGCGTCAATAAATTTGTTTACCAAGTCTTTACAGTATTACTATGTAGAGAAACGTACAATAAATCGACGACGTTATGGATTGCAATCGGTATCGTCCGGATTAAATTTAAAAGCCATATAATGCTAGTCACGGAGAGAATATAATGTATATATAATGCTCGTCAAATTTGTGGAATGCAACTAATTTTATTGCTTAGAAAAGGGGTTTCTATAAAGATTTAACCGAGCTGTTAGGAGGTCCACTCAACTGCTTTAAGGTGGTACCTATTTAACGTGTCCGTAAGAAAAGAATTTGATTCCAAGTTAAAGAGGCGAGCAATTTAGTGGTGAATTTAATCAGAATATTTCATAAATCTTTTAGTATTTATATATATTGAACCATTTGAATGCAAACATCCTCATCTGCTGCATTGCCCTTTTACTTAGATCATTGTTGTGGTCTGTTTGTATTGGGTTTAGGAGGCTTGGGATTGCAAATGGATTACGATCTGAATGACTGGAAGATGATTCTTGCAACATGTGCACTTATATTTTGTATGGTATGGGACATCGCAGTGGACAGAGCTAAGGAATACGTAAAAGTAAGTTCGTGGATCCCAAGAAATCTCTTTGTTTTAAATGCTCTTACAATTCTAATTTTGGGAAATGTTGATATTGAGAAAGTGAGTGTTTTTGGCCCGTTAAATGAAAAAGACTTGGAAGTGTTGGTTGATAACCAACTGAGAATGGATGTTGCGAGGCTCACAATGTGTGTTTTTGTGGGATGTATTCTGCCTGGGATGGCCATGGCGGGCACCGAAGGGAGATGGAGCAACGTAGCCGCATTGTGTTGAGTCCAGGTTCGGCAATGATTGTCACAATTTGTGTTGCCGTCATGGCCGCCAAAGTGGCATGTCGTTCATCTCTTCTTCATGATAATAATGGAGAAGGTAATTTGATATTTTATCTTCAGTGCATTTTCATTTTGGTGGGATGGACCCTCATTCTCTGCAGATGGTTCAAGGCAGCGCTTTATTGTTCAGCTTCAGACAACAAAAACTATTTCATCGAGATAACATTTGCCTTTCTAGTGCCGGCTGTCATTGTAGTGAGCCCGTTATACCCTAGGCTGGTATCTTTTCTCCGAGATCGGGAATTTACATTGAGGAATATTTTAATTTTCATTTCCTGCCTTGTACCGCTCCTCCTTTTGTGTCTTTTGATTTTAGCATTCAGTTTACTGTGGTTGTTCTGCTTCATCTGTTGGTATTTCTCGGCTCTGTTATTCAGGAGCCATCAATGCAAAATTGACAACGAGTCCTTTTTAGAATACCAGTCAATGCTGTTGGAATTAAAGTTCACTGCAGAGGAAATACACACTTTCTGGTTAGTTAATAGAAAAGCATTTGATAGAATAAGCGGTAGTATGAATGAAGGTAATAAAATTGAACAAAGTTGCACAGGATTGTTTTCAATAATGGGAAAACATAGACTTCCTCAAAATCAGTGTCTACGGCCCATCGAGAAGAGTTGGATGAAAACAATATCAACTATATTCAGTGATTTCGCTGATGTTGAGATAGGTGTGGATATGAAGGATGCGTTTGAAGCATACAGGGAGACACAAGATGCGTTAAAGTTTGTCGACTGTCCAGACAGAATAGTTTTGAACGCCCTCAACATCTTTGACACATTCGATTTAAAGGGCTTAAAAAACAGTATATTTGAAGAAATAAAAATATGTAGCATGGAGAAAAAGTTGAAGCAGGGCTTGGGCACATCTCTTGAAGAAAACCGACCGAGAGCAGAGCGGGAGCTTACGACAGAAGAGCGGTCGAGAGTAGAAAGAGTGCTTACAAGAGAAGAGCGAGAGAGAGTAGACGAGATGCTTAGAGGCTTTAGGAACAGCCTGGAAAGATCTGATGAAAGAGCGTCCAACAGTCTCTTGATCAGTCTTGATGAATGTTCTTATTACAACGTGGAGGAGTTGGGAGAATTGCTACGCACATTGGTGGGCCATGTCATTGTTTCCGCTCTGTTAGAAGCTCCGGATGTGATCCTAAAATGCACAAAGCAGTGGGCAGAGAATTTAGATGAAGCGAAGATTGAAAGAGCCATTGAAGTTACAGGAAAGGTGAGCGCACTCTTAGAAAAGCTGGTCGAAGATGGAGACATCCGACAGGAAGAGACGGAACAAGTCGCAAGTCAAAGTGGAGCTATAGATATAGAGGCTGCTATTGGGCGTGGTGCTTGACGACAACTGTTCCTTTCAAATTCAAATCAACCTTTTCTCAAAGTGGGAATGTAAATTTTAAAGATGTTTGGGATTTTAAAAACACACTTGTTATTTCTAATTTCTAATATCCAGTCTTGTATCATTGTATGCTCAGATCATCTGTATATAAAGATAGATACCCATAGCCATATTAAATGGCTGTAAATTTATTTGGGGCTCTTTCTAACCAAGTCTTGAATACACGTTGCGCCACCTCAATATATTTTCTTCTACTTAGCATATTGACATTTTATGTAAGCATTTGAAATAAAATGGTTTGGTTTGATTTAACTTCTAAAAGCTATATAATGAATTTGATAGGTTTATTAGTCCCTGTGGTAGGCAGGGTGATGTTTTCACTTTCCACTATTAATCTTGCTTCGTTAATGGTGCAAATTTGATTGGACAATTGATTTTTAAGCCCTCCTAAAATTCATAAATTTTTCCTGGGGTGAGGTGAATTGTTTCTAATGTAGCAAAGAAAAATTTAAACAGGGATTTTGTTTTTGCTTTTATGCAGGGCACATGTCAGATTCGTGGCAACAGAAAGACAAAAGAATTCCCGTTAGAGTTCGTGGCAGCAGAATTTCCGTGTTTTTAGTTTAATTAATTCGTGTTTGCATAGAGTCTGATATTGAAGGCATTTTGGAATGTATTAGTCATGGGTATGTGCTTCTTGTTTAGAAGGGAGATAATCGCCCACTAATTGTTTAAAATGAATTTCAAAGAGAAAATGATTAGGAATTTTTTTTTGGTGCAAGCTCTATACATGAAAGTAGCTTGACAAGTGAATCCGTGCCTGTGGAAAAGGAAGTGGGTAAGGTGGTGTGGGGTGGCACCTGTTGGAGTACTTGGTAACATTGAGAGGGGGGGGAGGGTGAATCAGTGTTACAGAGAACAAGACAAATTTTCACTTATAATTGTAGGTTTAGACAACAGATATGCATGGTGACTTAAATGCTTATTAGTACATGTGTCAGAGCATTACAAAGACAAGTAAACAAGTTCTATGTACATATGTAACAAATGAAAAATAGCATCATAAGACAGATGACAAATAAAACAAATGACAGATGACAAATAAAGACAATGACATCCATAATAGCTTATGTCTCCTTTGTTACTTACCTTCTTCAAGAAACCTCTAAACCTCCTTATGCAAGATTCTTTTCAAGACTTCAAGAGCACAAAATAAGAACTAAGTATAGCAAAGTTCTGTCATTTCACTTAGTTGTGGAGAAACCCTAATTTTGATTAAACCCTTCAATACACATATCATTGTATAATGTTCATGACATACATTCAACCAAAAAAAGGTTAATCTTCAGTGAGAGTACTTTACAATGATTCTTGTTACAAGATATCTAATTCAAGTTTGTAGCTTTGTGCATACATTTTGTATCCTTCACCAGATCTTTGTAAGAATATTACCTTCTACAACCAAACTGCAAATGCACTGCCTCCAAACTTCTACATACTATCATTATATACTAAAACTCACATACATTAATAGGCATGTGTCCCTTTTTTTTGTTGTGCAGATTAAGTTTCTCCTCTTCATCAACAATACATAGACTGAGACTAATAAAACCCTGGCCCTCGTTGATAGTTATCAAAGCCATTTGCAGGTAGTTGAACTGCCCATTCTCAACGAAGCCGTCAAAGTTAAAATCCTAGAAAATCTGTTATGATTTGAATATTTTTTTTGAAATCTGACCATTGATCTTCGTTTCCCTCCTTCGAGCCTTTAATGGTGACCTTTGATTTACATCTGGTGCCCGCGATTTAGAATGATGACCAGAGAAAGAAGTTAAACTAGACAAAGGGCCGGTAGCTACATGTTAAGAACATACTCCAACAAGTCACCTTAAGTGACTTCACCAGGTATAGAAAGTCAAAGTAAAAATATAACAAAAAACAACTTAGAAAGTGATGGTTTAGAAGGTTATGACTTAGGTATTGTGTTTAGGGTTATATTTAGGACTTAGAACCCTAAAGAACTTAATACATAAAACCCTAACTTCAACCAAGCTTCTTTGATAATGAATTATAAGAACCCTCAAACAAACTCTATCAATGATAAAGAATTTACAAAGTATACATAAGGCTTTAGGATTATATAAATTAGGTCATAGAAAAAACAATAAACCCTAAAACCCATTTATCCTTTGACATAGAATAATGTTGACCCAATAACTTCAAACAAACTCTGACTTTAGAGAGCATGAAGGACATGAAGATACCATAAAGACATGAGTAATGATGATACATTTTAACTCTCCAAGAAAAGGACAACCTATAAGCATTAACACCAAAACTTGTCATGAAGCACCATCATCATTACACTTGAAGTATCGTCTGAAAGATCTTGTGAACACTTGAGGTAGAAGAAACCAAATGATATAATGTTCTATCATGGTGATTTGAACACCTGCTAGGCATTATGAAGTCCTGACCCAATAGTAAATGAAGCAAGAACATGATCAACTGATGAGGTCAGTGTGAACACCATCCAATTTGTGTATTTCACCATCCTCAACATATGAAAGATTAGCATAGCATCATTACCACTCAAACCAAACATGAAATCAAGAAGGCATCAAGAAACCATCATCATATCAAAAACCAAACTCTTCCATGTCTTAACTCAAACCTCATACTAACTCAAACATTATACCATCCTTCAACTTACCATGAATTTTACTGCATGAAAGCATAGCTCTTGACAATGTATAAGATCTTGTGAAGAATCAACCTGTTTCTTACATTGAGACACCAACTGCATGGTCATGTATACCAATTTCTCCTTGGTCTCATTCATCAACATGCAACCATATCTCCACTGTGAAGATCACCACATTTTGAAATCAATGACAAAAACAATGACAATGCCTCTACAATCTCCCCCTTTGGCATTGATGTCAACATTTTGAAGTTTTCTCATTTACTCCCCCTTTGACAACAATGACAAAGGTACATATGCTCTCCCTACAAAAGAGAAGGTCAGAAACTATACTAACATATCAAGAGGTTTGATCATACAAACACATCACTGCAAAACTTGACTATCAAAGCATAAATTGTTGAAGATTTATAAAACACTCTGTGCACTGTATGCTCTTGTGGCAAACTATGTTGTCTCCCTTGTCTGATTGGAAAAAGACTGAACCAATTCACTAGATTTTGTCTTTGACATTATCTCTGTACTCTTGACAACAGTATCACTATCTTTGGCATTAACTCTACAAATAAGACTGTCATTCACCTCATTCACCCTATACTTTGCAGTCTGCCTACCTTGCACATACACACCACTGTCTGAAAGTTGATTGCTTGATCATCACAACTGTACCTCAAAAAGCAAGTGCTGTCAGCACATTATTTTGCATTGTCTCAGTCATCCCTATAACTGAGATCAATTGAAAAGAAAAATATTTTCAAGAAACATAGTGTAAATTTAGGAGTATGAACAATTTGAGGGATCATATCACTATCAAAAAATAAAGATAGAAAGCAAAGATCACATAACATGACTCCTGCATATATATCATGAACTCCTCTCACAAAACATTGATCTACATGTTGCAAAGATACATATCATGGCACTGCCCTCGTAGCACGGTCATCTGTCTAACATAATCAAAACTCCTAAAATACAAACTGAGATCCAGACAGCTCAACTTTTCTTGATGATCATGAAAATGATACGAACAAACTCAAGGTCCTAATGAATAAATGACTTTGGACTCTAAATGGAACTTGCATACTATCTCTGCAAAAGGAAAATGGACTGTGACTGTGACAAGTAGTCATGAGATCACTTTGAGCACACTATTGTCATGACTGTACTATGATATCAAACACAATGGTTCCAAATGCTAACACTACAATAACAACATTTGTCTATGAAGATTGTTATGCATGAACTTCAAAAACATTGTTATATCCAAAGATCACTGTTTTGTAGCCACATCACTATACTGAACAATTGTTTATGCTAAGAATTATCTACCAATGGAGCAACTAAGATTTAACATCCCATCTCATATGTCTACTATTCGACTCTGTCAAACAAAACTCTGATCAAGCACTATTACTACACAAAAACCTTCCAAACAACTGCCATAAGCACCACTATCATAGGACAAACTACAAGCAAGATAATCATTGTCATAACTGCACTTTCACATCAATATGACATGACTGTCACTACAATGCATAAAATGCACCAAATAATGAATGACTGCACTAAGCACTGCACCATCATGTCCTTGCACATAGACTATCATGTTGAACATCAACCTTACCTTTGTATATCTTTGTAGCAGACCCATAGAATTCCTGTTAGCTATCAGAGTTAAGAGAAGTGCAAGCATGAAAAACTGATCAAATGACAACACACCCTTTCAACATGAAGTAAAGATAATTCTGTGAAGGAAAGAATGACTTTGAGTGCAACTCAACTCTTAACAATACATGAGCTGAAAGATATGCTTCTCATTACTAATTAAATCAATCATGAAAATATTGTGAAAAACAAAATGATGTCCACTAAAGCACCTTGTTTCATGATAAAAAATCCAAATGACAGATGAAGCATCTGGCCCAAAAACACCCATCTTATAATGATATGTTCATGTAGTCATAAAGAATCCTAACTTGGAGAGGAGAATAGCATCATCCTAACTAATGTTGTCATGGTCTTCTTCAATAGTTACCCTTCACTATTTTAATAGGAACCTCCTGTGATGAATGTCATACCCTGTCTACTACCATCATCAAACAATGTAGACCATAATGTTCTCACTTACTCCAAGATCTGTTCATGGTAACAAAACTTGTTACTAAGTTCAAACCTGTAACCTTTTTGACTGTCTTAAACGAGCATGTAAAAGACATATGAAGGCTTTAAATGTAGATTCCAAAACATGCATTCAAGTCCTTTCAAGAGTACATAGCATCAGTAGACTTATGAATAGAACTCCAAACATTGTCACTACCATTCCAAAGTTCTCAAGAAGGGGATAATGAAGTTATTGCAGCCAAAGTAGTCTTAAGTTCCGGTCACCAATCAATTCTAGATGCGAAAACAAACACACCTACTAAACTTCCTTGGGGTTTAAGAGATGAAATTTTTGACAACTCCCCCTATCTTTATGCTTTTCCTTTTAAACTGTTATGCACATGTCTTGTGCAGTATGCACATGATTAGACTTAACCATCTCCTAGTTTTGCTTTCTTCTCCAAACCATCTTTACACCCATGATCCTATGGTGATTGACTGATTTCATTTGAACATTCTTGCAAAAACTAGCAACATGTCCAGGGCTTTGACATCTATAGCACATGACCTTTTTTCTTCTATTTGACCAATCAAAGGTGTTCTTATTATAACCCATTTTCTTTCCATGCATCCAGCAATCCTTTGCCTTATGACCATAATTATGGCAAGAATAGCAATAACCATAAAACTAAGGGTAGTGGCAACTTATAGAATGATATTGCCTGAGAGATAGAGATCTTAAGTGTTTGTTTGTACTTCTTTTATCAGCTACTTTGTTTTTTTCTTTCTTCTTAACTTTAACAGGAGCGATAGAGTAATAATTTAGATCTATCTTCTTTCTAGGAGAATTCCTGACCTTAAAACTCTGTCCTTTCCCATTTGCAGATACAAAAGTTGTTTCAATTTTTTATTCTGTTCCACTTGAAGATGCTTGTCCTTCCTCATACCCTAAGCCAACAAGATCACTAGAATATTTTTGTCTACATAGCATATCATCCAGTGCATTAATACTTTTCTCAAACTTCTTATATTCCTCTAATTGAATCTTATGATCTTCAAGATCTTTCTTTAAAGAAACAAACGCTTCTTCAAGTTTATGGAACTCAAAGGTTTTTGCATCCAAGGTATATTTAGTGACTTCTACTATTTTCTTAGTCTCCTCTATCTTTGTTTTCATATTTAAGATCATATTATCTGAATCATCTTTTGATAGAAAACTCTTTTTGAAAGAATCGAGTTCATCCTCTAACTTTTTACACATTTCTTCTTTTTCTTTCAACTTGACTTCCCTTTCCTTTTCAATTCTTTCTCTTTCTTCAATTTGTATCTTGAGTTTTTGATTTTCTCTTTCAAGATCCCTAATCACATTTATATTAGAAACAAGCTCTCCTTCAAAATCAACAACTCCTTCCGAGTCACTAACACACTCTTCTATACTAATTCATTCACATTTACCATGAGTTCATCTAGTTCCATATTACACATCTTTTCTTTTATAGGATTGTTCTTATTAACACTTAGTAAATCAACTGACAAGAACTTTTCTTGAGACAAGACTTCACTAGACTTAACAGGAATTGTTTGATTATTCTTTTGCTTGACACTAGTGTTTTTCTTTTGACCTTTATTTCTTTTTCACTTAGCCATGACAAGTACTCTTACCAAGAAACCCTAAGGTTGATTAGACCTATTGGACAAGGGTCTGGCTCTGATACCACTTGTTGGAGTACTTGGTAACACTGAGAGGGGGGGGGGGTGAGTAAGTGTTACAAAGAATAGGACAAATTTTCACTTCTAATTGCAGGTTTAGACAATAGATATGCATGGTGACTTAAATGCTTATTAGTACATGTGTCAGAGCATTACAAAGACAAGTAAACAAGTTCTATGTGCATATGTAACAAATGAAAAATAGCATCATAAGACATATGACAAATAAAACAAATGATAGATGACACAATAACACAGATATTTTTACGAGTGGAAACCCTTTGGGGTAGAAAACCACTAAGTAAAAGTGCCTCACTAGCTTATGTAATAAACTTGCCTCACTGGCTACAATCATTACCTCACTTGCTTATAATTATTTCTGCCTAATTGGCTGTAATCATTGCCTCACTGGTTGTCTATGTCTCACTAGCTTTGAATGCCTCACTGGCATAACCATAAGTACTAGACGAAGAAATAATAGTTTAGGGGGTTTCCCTGATTCACTATATTACATAAAATACATTGATCCTCTCCACCAAAACAACAATATCACTAGAAACATAATATATTGTTCATAACACTTATTCCATCATCAAACAAACAATCTAAGAAAATGTTTTTCCTCTTCTTGCTATATATATGAACAAAATCAACTTCATACTCCCTTCAACATGCCAAAAAACCTTATCTCTTTAAACATATGTTTGATAGTTTCTTTACAACCAACCTCCTATCACACCAATAAAGACAATGACATCCATAATAGCTTATGTCTCCTTTGTTACTTACCTTCTTCAAGAAACCTCTAAACCTCCTTATGCAAGATTCTTTTCAAGACTTCAAGAGCACAGAATAAGAACTAAGTATAGCAAAGTTCTATCATTTCACTCAGTTATGGAGAAACCCTAATTTTGATTAAACCCTTCAATACATATATCATTGTATAATGTTCATGACATACATTCAACCAAAAACAAGTTAATCTTCAGTGAGAGTACTTTACCATGATGCTTGTTACAAGATATCTCCTTCAAGTTTTTAGCTCTGTGCATACATTCTGTATCCTTCACCAAATCTCTGTAAGCAGATTACCTTCTACAACCAAACTGCAAATGCACTGCCTCCAAACTTTTGCATACCATCATTATATACTAAAACTCACATATATTAATAGGCATGTGTCCCTTTTTTTGTTGTTGTGCAGATTAAGTTTCTCCTCTTCATCAACGATACACAGACTGAGACTAATAAAACCCTGGCCCTCGCTAATAGTTATCAAAGCCGTTTGTAGGCAGTTGAACTGCCCATTCTCAATGAAGCCGTCAAAGTTAAAATCCTAGAAAATCTGTTATGATTTGAATTTTTTTAAAATCTGACCATTGATCTTCATTTCCCTCCTTCGAGCCTTTAAATGCTGACCTTTGATTTACATCTGGTGCCTGAGCTTCAGAATGATGACCAAGAAAGAAGTTAAACTAGACAAAGGGCCGGTAGCTACATGTTAAGAACATACTCCAACAAGTCACCTTAAGTGACTTCACCGGGTATATCAAGTCAAAGTAAAAATATAACAAAAAGCAACTTAGAAAGTGACGGTTTAGAAGGTTATGACTTAGGTATTATGTTTAGGGTTATATTTAGGACTTAGAACCCTAAAGAACTTAATACATAAAACCCTAACTTCAACCAAGGTTCTTTGACAATGAATTATAAGAACCCTCAAACAAACTCTGTCAATGATAAAGAATTTACAAAGTATACATAAGGCTTTAGGATTATATAAATTAGGCCATAGAAAAAACAATAAACCCTAAAACACATTTATCCTTTGACATAGAATAATGTAGACCCAATAACTTCAAACACACTCTAACTTTAGAGAGCATGAAGGACATGAAGATACCATAAAGACATGAGTAATGATGATACATTTTAACTCTCTACGAAAAGGACAACTTGTAAGCATCAACACCAAAACTTGTCATGAAGCACCATAATCATTACACTTGAAGTAATGTCTGAAAGATCCTGTGAACACTTGAGGTAGAAGAAACCAAATGATATACTGTTTTATCATGATGATTTGAACACCTGCTAGGCATTATGAAGTCCTGACCCAATAGGAAATGAAGCAAGAACATGATCAATTGATGAGGTTAGTGTGAACACCATCTAATTTGTGTATTTCACCATCCTCCTCAACATATGAAAGATTAGCATAGCATCATTACCACCCAAACCAAACATGAAATCAAGAAGGCATCAAGAAACCATCATCATATCAACAAGCAAACTCTTCCATGTCTTAACTCAAACCTCATACTAACTCAAACATTATACCATCCTTCAATTTACCATGAATTTTACTGCATGAAAGCATAGCTCATGATAATGTATAAGATCTTGTGAAGAAGCAACTTGTTTCTTACACTGAGACACCAACTACATGATCATGTATAACAATTTCTCCTTGGTCTCATTCATCAACATGCAACCATATCTCCACTGTGAAGATCACCACATTTTGACATCAATGACAAAAACAATGACAATGCCTCTACAATCTCCCCCTTTGGCATTGATGTCAACATTTTGAAGTTTTCTCATTTACTCCCCCTTTGACAACAATGACAAAGGTACATATGGTCTCCCTGCAAAAGAGAAAGTTAGAAACTATACTGGTATATCAAGAGGTCTGATCATACAAACACATCACTACAAAACTTGACTGTCAAAGCATAAATTGTTGAAGATCTATAAAACACTCTGTGCATTGTATGCTCTTGTGGAAAACTCTATTGTCTCCCCTATCTGATTAGAAAAAGACTCAACCAATTCACTAGATTCTGTCTTTGACTTTATCTCTGTACTCTTGACAACAGTATCACTATCTTTGGTATTAACTCTACAAATAAGACTGTCATTCACCTCATTCACCCTGTACTTTGCAGTCTGCCTACCTTGCACATGTACACCATTGTCTAAAAGTTGATTTCCTGATCATCAAAACTATACCTCAAAAAGCAAGTGTTGTCAGCACATTATTTTGCATTGTCTTAGTCATCCCTATAACTGAGATCAATTGAATTTTTTTTTTCAAGAAACGTAGTGTAAATTTAGGAGTATGAACAGTTTGTGGGATCATATGACTATCAAAAAACAAAGATAGAAAGCAGAGATCACATAACACGAATCCCACATATATATCATGAACTCATCTCACAAAACATTGATCTATAGGTTGCAAAGATACATATCACGACACTACCCTCGTAACACGGTCAACTGTCTAACACAATCAAAACTCCTGAAACACAAACTGAGATCCAGACAACTCAACTTTTCTTGATGATCATGAGAATGATATGAACAAACTCAAGGTCCTAATGAATAAATGACTTTGGACTCTAAATGGAACTTGCATACTGTCTCTGCAAAAGGAAAATGGATTGTGACTGTGACAAGTAGTCATGAGATCACTTTGAGCACACTATTGTCATGACTATACTGTGATATCAAACACAATGGTTCCAAATGCTAACACTGCAATAACAACATCTTTCTATGAAGATTGTTATGCATCAACTTCAAAAACATTGTTATATCCAAAGACCACTATTTTGCAGCCACATCACTGTACTGAGCAATTGTTTATGCTAAGAATTATCTACCAATGGAGCAACTAAGATTCAACATCCCATCTCATCTGTCTACTATTCCACTCTGTCAAACAAAAATCTGATCAAGCACTATTACTACAGAAAAACCTTCCAAACAACTATCATAAGCACCACTATCATAGGACAAACTACAAGCAAGATAATCATTGTCATAACTGCACTTTCACATCAATATGACATGACTGTCACTGCAATGCATAAAATGCACCAAATAATGAATGACTGCACTAAGCACTGCACCATCATGTCCTTGCACATAGAATATCCTGGTGAACATCAACCTTACCTTTGTATATCTTTGTAGCAGACCCATAGAATTCCTGTTGGATATCAGAGTTAAGAGAAGTGCAAGCATGAAAAACTTATCAAATGACAACACACCATTTCAACATGAAGTAAAGATAATTCTGAGAAGGAAAGAATGACTTTGAGTGCAACTCAACTCTTGACAATACATGAACTCAAAGACATGCTGCTCATTACTAATTAAATCATTCATGAAAATACTGTGAAAAACACAATGATGTCCACTAAAGTACCTTGTTTCATCATAAAAAATCCAAATGACAGATGAAGCATCTAACCCAAAAACACCCATCTTATAATGATATGTTCATGTTGTCATAAAGAATCCTAACTTGGAGAGGAGAATAGCATCATCCTGACTAATGTTGTCATGGTCTTCTTCAACAGTTACCCTTCACTGTTTTAATAGGAACCTCCTGCGATGAATGTCATACCCTGTCTACTACCATCATCAAACAATGTAGACCATAATGTTCTCACTTACTCCAAGATTTGTTCATGGTAACAAAACTTGTTACTAAGTTCAAACCTGCAACCTTTTTGACTGTCTTAAATGAGCATATAAAAGACATATGAAGGCTTTAAATGTAGATTCCAAAACATGCATTCAAGTCCTTTCAAGAGTACATAGCATCAGTAGACTTATGAATAGAACTCCAAACACTGTCACTACCATTCCAAAGTTCTTCTCAAGAAGGGGATAATGAAGTTATTGCAGCCAAAGTAGTCTTAAGTTCCTGCCACCTATCAATTCTAGATGCAAAAACAAACACACCTACTAAACTTCCTTGGGGTTTAAGAGATGAAATTTTTGACAACTCCCCCTATCTTTATGCTTTTCCTTTTAAATTGTTATGCACATGTTTTGTGTAGTATGCACATGATTAGACTTAACCATCTCCTAGTTTTGCTTTCTTCTCCAAACCATCTTTACACCCATGATCCTATAGTGATTGACTGATTTCATTTGAACATTCTTGCAAAAACTAGCAACATGTCCAGGGCTTTGACATCTATAGCACATGACCTTTTTTCTTCTATTTGACCAATCAAAGGTGTTCTTATTATAACCCATTTTCTTTCCATGCATCCAACAATCCTTTGCCTTATGACCATAATTATGGCAAGAATAGTAATAACCATAAAACTGAGGGCAGTGGCAACTTACAGAATGATATTTCTTGAGAGATAGAGATCTTAAGTGTCTGTTTGTACCTCTTTTATCAGCTACTTTGTCTTTTTCTTTATTCTTAACTTTATCAGGAGCAATAGAGTAATAATTCATATCTATCTTCTTTCTAGGAGTATTCCTAACCTTAAAACTTTGTCCTTTCCCATTTGCAGATACAAAAACTATTTCAATTTTTGATTCTGTTCCACTTGAAGATGCTTGTCCTACCTCATACCTTAAGCTAGTAAGATCACTGGAATATTTTTGTCTACATAGCATATCATCCAGTGCATTAATACTTTTCTCAAACTTCTTATATTCCTCTAACTGAATCTTATGATCTTCAAGATCTTTCTTTAAAGCAACAAACTCTTCTTCAAGTTTATGGAACTCAGAGGTTTTGGCATCTAAGGTATATTTAGTGACTTCTACTATTTTCTTAGTCTCCTCTATCTTTGTTTTCATATTTAAGATCATGTTATCTGAATCATCTTTTGACAGAAAACTCTTTTTCAAAGAATCAAGTTCATCCTCTAACTTTTTACACATTTCTTCTTTTTCTTTCAACTTGACTTCCCTTTCCTTTTCAATTCTTTCTCTTTCTTCAATTTGTATCTTGAGTTTTTGACTTTCTCTTCCAAGATCTCTAATCACATTTATATTAGAAACAAGCTCTCCTTCAAAATCAACAACTCCTTCCGGGTCACTAACACACTCTTCTATATCTGATTCATTCATATTTACCACGAGTTCATCTAGTTCTATTGATGTAGAGGGGAAGTGCACAGTGGGGAGCACCCACATAGCAAGGAAATTAAAATTAACTTCCTTTGGAAGATATCGGCGAGACTATACAAATGTCTCACCGAACGCCCTACAATCTTTCCTTGTCGGCCTGACTTGCTCCATCGGCCTCAGTTGTTAATGTTCCCCCGATGGTTTCCACTCACACCGAAGACATTCCCCTATCAGCAAGACTACCTACTGTCGTGTAACTTTCTTCCTTTCTGCTGATGATAAGACTCATGCCAATATACTCTCCATCGGTGACATTTTCCACATGTCACTCCGATCGGCAAGAACCCATGTTATCGGCTTCACAATCTTTTGTTGGCCCGACGCTCTTCCTCACGCCGATGTGCGAACCATTGATGAGACTCTACCTTCACCGTGACTCTGAACTTCTCCAGTCGATGCAAGTCTCATGCCGATACACCTAACAAAGACTTCCTTATCGGCCAGACATGCTTCTTCGGCCAAACTCTTCTCCCATCCTTCGATGTTCATGTTATGCCGATGCACCTCCACCAATGGTTACCACCCTTGACTAAGTTGCCTATCGGCAACACTTATATTGTCGGTCTAGCCATGGGAAGTCTCCCCGAAACCTCACTCACGCCGACACCAACCACCTTGTCACCAAGACATACACCTATCGGCGAAGATGTTATTCCTTCTGTCGATGCCCTTTGTCACGCCGATATACTGAGCACCCACTTCACCGTTGGTAACACCTATTACCATCGGTGGAACTTTCTTCTTCTCTTCCGATGGGTAGTCTCCTATCGATGAACTCCCTATCGGCGACACTTCCAATTGTCCCTCTGATGCCAACTACAAGTCCTTCGTCGGCCAGACACATACCTATCGGTAAGGTCCTTATTCCTTCCGCCGATGTCTCCTATCACGCCGAAATCCCTACGTCAACTCCTTTTCGACCAGACCTCCTTACTTCTCACACTGATGACCCGAATGTAGGATACACACAGCAGGTTATCTCACACAAAAGACAGATACTCATCACTGGTGTCTTCTCGCCATGCAACAACAAAACACGCAATCGATATACGATTGACTTATACACGGTAAATGTACTTCCACAGAGAGGCTTGATATTCACATAGGATGTATACAGCCAATATACACAAATGGACACTCAGCTGCAACAACAATATACACCGGGAAGATACTTGGAGTGGTTCTGTAATGTCGAACGGAACAAAATTGAATAAAAACAACTATTTTACAGGTCCATTCCACTGATTTCACAGAAATCCACCAGTGGAATGGATTTATCCAGGTATCTCAAACACAGAAAGAAACTAATTCAAACCCTACACAAGTGCTGTACAGATTATATGTATTGAACAATTTCCTACCAAATATCTACACATAATCTAGACAGAAAAGAACGAATTATAGAACTTCTATTTCTTCTTCTTATTATTTTTGAACCACATTCAACTGTTCAACCAAAACCAAAACACACCACCCCCTCTCTATTCCAGAGGATTTTCCTATTTATCTTTTTCCAACGGTGAGAGACCGACATTCCTCTTTGTTTCTGGGATTTGAGTTTACCAAGATTATTGGTAGAAGCCCCTAATTAATTACATGACATTTGTTTTGCATGGGACAACAAAACTCTTAATGTTAAGACACCTTGATTAACCCTTCCCTTAATCCAAACTGTCTAAAATGTCAAGTTTGGAGTTTACAAACATGAAATGCCAATATAAAATGTTACATTTTGAAGATGCTATGGGGTAGCATAAAATGTCTAAAACATATTAAAGTCTTGTTCTTCTCCTTCTTATGCATATTTATATTGTCTATGGGGGACTCCTGCACCATACTCCCCCATTTGAAAAGAACTCATGTCCCATGAGTTAAGGTTTTGACTGAATCCACCTATAGCTGTTGTCTCATATCTGTCCCATGATCTCTGTGCTACAACTTGTTTCCAGGGAGGCCAATACTCATGCCTAGCACTACAAGCTCGTCTCACATGTTGCTGATCATTGTTTCCTACCATCATCTTTGTCTGAACATGGACAGTGGGAACCTCCTTTACTGCTATGATAGAATGTGTTGGTCTGTCAACTATTAGAGGACAAACAATAGTCCCTATTAAGATTACATCTTGGCACTTCCAATCAGCCTGTGGCTGTGTACAAACCTGCTTCTGGATCTTCTGTTGATCCATCTGATCTTTGTCAGCCAGAACTAAAATCTTCTTCAAACTGTGATCTCCTCTCCTTGGGATATCCTCAACTTTTTGTGACTCTGTTGTAGGTATCTTCACAAACTCTTTCTTACCTACCAAAATAATCTTACCTGTCTTTTCTTCTTCAGCATCTTCCTGCAATGGAATCAACACAATAGTTCTCCCATCCTTCTTGATGGTGTATGTGTTAGCATATCCATCATACAATGCTCTCCTATCAAATTGCCATGGCCTACCCAAAAGTAGGTGACAACATTCCATAGGCAATATGTCACACAAAACTCTATCTTGATAATCCCCAATTTGAAAATCAACATATGCCTGTTCATACACTAAAAGTGAATGATTATCACTTACCCAAGAGGCTTTGTAAGGATTTTGATGTGGAATTCTTTCCAATTTCAGTTTATCCACCATTTCTTGAGATACCATATTGTCTGTTGAACCAGAATCTACTACTACCTTGCATACTTTCCCTCCTGCCCTACAAGTGGTTCTGAAAAGAGACTACCTTTGTGGAGGTTCTTTGTCAGGCACCTTCATGGTGGTCATTTATCTCCTAATCATCAAAGATTCTCCTTTCTCTGGGTATCCAGAATTGTCAGGAGCATTCACACTTTGAGAAGCGCTGGAACTTATCACACTTGGACTATCAGATTCTTGGATTAGACTTACTCTCTTTTCTCCCATTGAACCGGTTGCCTTTTCTGGACATCTACTGGCTATATGGCCTTCTTGGTTGCAGTTGTAACATCTGATAGGTCCTCTGCCCCTAAAGCCTCTTTGATTGTAGTTTCCCCTTTGATTTAGACTATTGTCTCCTCTGTTGTTCTCTTGATTGGATTCACTTTGGTATCCAAATCCTCTGGCTCTGAAAGGATTTCTTCCTCCTCTTTGCTGTTCTCCTCCTCCTCTATTGTTCTGCTCATGTCTTCTCTTTAATTTCTCTTCTACCTTGAGTGCCAATTGATAGCACTTTTGAACTGTCTCTGGGTTATGCAAATTTATTTCTTCTTGGATGTTAAACCTAAAACCATTGAGGTACCTTGCTACCTTCTCTTCCTCACCTTCCCTTACCTTTGTTTTTACACACAGCTTCATGAATTCTTTTGTGTATGAGCTGACATCTAGCTCCTTCTGCTTCAAATTCTGTTTCCTCTTATGTAATTGGATATTGTAATCCAATGGAACATAGGCCTCCTTCACCAATGCCATCATTCTCTTCCATGTTGCAACTCTGTTCTTTCCCTCTTTCACCCTGTCATCTTGAATGAAATTCCACCAAGTTAGTGCATCTCCTTTCATTTTGGACTGAGCCATCTTCACTCTTTGGTGTTCTGGTATTTCCTCGGTCTTAAAGAAATTGTTTAAGGAGTCTATCCACTCCATTACTGAATCAGGTTCCATTTTTCCTGCAAACACTGGCAGGTCTATTTTCACATCCATGGTCCTTCTTTCCATGGACTTGAGGGCATTGAGTAAGGGTCTCTGGTCTGCAGGAACCACTAGCTCTTCCTGCTCTGGGGCCTCCTCTCCATCCCCATCTTCTCGTTCACCAGAATTTTCTTCCCCTTTCTCCACTCTGTCCCTCAACTTCTCTAGTTCTTCCTTCAATGCCTGATTCTGAGCTCTATCAGCTCTGCTCTTTGCTATTTGCTTTCTTACCAAGGTCGTCAATTCAGCATTAGTCATCTTTGTTGGAAAAGTTTCTGAAGCTTCTCCTTCTGACATTTTGCTTTCTCCTTCTACCCCATAGATACTCCTTGCTCTCTTTCTCCTTCTGCTGCTAGATGGAACAAACACCTTCAGAAATAAAAAATACACAACAGCCTTTCCCAGAGCTTTCTCTAGCTCTGATACCACTTGATGCAGAGGGGAAGTGCACAGTGGGGAGCACCCACATAGCAAGGAAATTAAAATTAACTTCCTTTGGAAGATATCGGCGAGACTATACAAATGTCTCACCGAATGCCCTATAATCTTTCCTTGTCGGCCTGACTTGCTCCATCGGCCTCAGTTGTTAATGTTCCCCTGATGGTTTCCACTCACGCCGAAGACCTTCCCCTATCGGCAAGACTACCTACTGTCACGTAACTTTCTTCCTTTCTGCCGATGATAAGACTCATGCCGATATACTCTCCATTGGTGACATTTTCCACATGTCACTCCGATCGGCAAGAACCCATGTTATCGGCTTCACAATCTTTTGTTGGCTTGACACTCTTCCTCACGCTGATGTGCGAACCATCGATGAGACTCTGCCTTCGCCGTGACTCCGAACTTCTCCAGTCGATGCAAGTCTCATGCCGATACACCTAACAAAGACTTCCTTATCGGCCAGACACACTTCTTCAGCCAGACTCTTCTCCCATCCTCCGATGTTCATGTTACACCGATGCACCTCCGCCAACGGTTACCACCCTCGACTAAGTTGCCTATCGGCAACACTTATATTGTCAGTCTAGCCACGGGAAGTCTCCCCGATACCTCACTCATGCCGACGCCAACCACCTTGTCGCCAAGACATACACCTATCGACAAAGATGTTATTCCTTCTGCCGATTCCCTTTGTCGCGCCGATATATTGAGCACCCACTTCATCGTCGGTAACACCTATTACCATCGACGGAACTTTCTTCTTCTCTTTCGATGGGTAGTCTCCTATTGATGAACTCCCTATCGGCGACACTTCCAATTGTCCCTCCGATGCCAACTACAAGTCCTTCGTCGGCTAGACACATACCTATCGGCGAGGTCCTTATTCCTTCCGCCGATGTCTCCTATCACGTCAAAATCCCTATGTCAACTCCTTTTCGACCAGACCTCCTTACTTCTCACACCGATGACTCGAATGTAGGATACACATAGCAGGTTATCTCATACAAAAGATAGATACTCATCACTGGTGTCTTCTCGCCATGCAACAGCAAAACACGTAATCGTTATACGATTGACATATACACGGTAAATGTACTTCGACAGACAGGCTTGATATTCACATAGGACGTATACAACCAATATACACAAATGGACACTCAGCTGCAACAACAATATACACCGAGGAGATACTTGGAGTGGTTCTGTAATGTCGAACGAAACAAAATTGAACAAAAACAACTATTTTACAGGTCCATTCCACTGATTTCACAGAAATCCATCAGTGGAATGGATTTATCTAGGTATCTCAAACACAGAAAGAAACTAATTCAAACCCTACACAAGTGCTATACAGATTATATGTATTGAACAATTTCCTACCGAATATCTACACAGAATCTAGACAGAAAAGAATGAATTGCAGAACTTTTATTTCTTCTTCTTAGTATTTTTGAACCACATTCAACTGTTCAACCAAAACCAAAACACACCACCCCCTCTCTATTCCAAAGGATTTTCCTATTTATCTTTTTCCAACGGTGAGAGACCGACATTCCTCTCTGTTTCTGGGATTTGAGTTTACCAAGATTATTGGTAGAAGCCCCTAATTAATTACATGACATCTATTTTGCATGGGACAACAAAACTCTTAATGTTAATACACCTTGATTAACCCTTCCCTTAATCCAAATTGTCTAAAATGTCAAGTTTGGAGTTTACAAACATGAAATGCCAATATAAAATGTTAGATTTTGAAGATACTATGGGGTAGCATAAAATGTCTAAAACATATTAAAGTCTTGTTCTTCTCCTTCTTATGCATATTTATATTGTCTATGGGGGGCTCCTGCACCATCTATATTACACATCTTTTCTTTTACAAGATTGTTCTTATTATCACTTACTAAATTAATATATACTTATATTTATACATCTTATTAAAGTCACCTAGATTAAACTTAGTGAATGTTTATTTTCCTTTACACACCCTACAACAAAAATTAATTAATCTAATTGAATCATGGAATTTCCCTGTATTTATTTAATTAACCTAAATTAACATTATGGAAAGGTTATTTTTCTTGTGAGCCTCAAATGCCCCACGTTACAATCATATGCATATTGTTCTATTCTTTATGTTTTAAATAACTCATATTTATGCCTTGAGTGTGGCTCGGCCAAAGTATTGATGTGCTCTAGTTAAATGGACAAAATGCAAAATAATCGTCCACACATCTTTGACGAGTAAAGAATGAGGAGCCATTACTTTGGACAAAGCAAGAATCGGGAGTATTACTTTGGTTAAATATATATTGCTTTTGACTATTACCACTCACTTAACAATTTAAGGGAGGAATAAAGTTACGCTTGCCTTTAAATAAATGTGAAGAATCCCATTTCTCTATGATGACTTTAACTGTAGGAATTTTCTTTTCTTTTTTATCTTAACAAAGTGTCAATAAATTTATTTCCTGAGTCTTTACAGTATTATTTCTGTGTAGAGAAATGTACAATGAATGAACAACATAATGGGATACAATCGGCATCTTAAAAGTTGTACAATGCCCCTCACGGTGTAAATATAATGTATTGGGCAATATTTCTGGATGTCAAGTTCTTTGGTAGTGACAAGTGTTACACAAAGATTTGTCAATATGGCTAGATAGAGAATTATTAAATAGCTTGGCAGATTCTGACATCCCACATGATATCAAGCCATATTACTTTCCATACAAGCTTTGGATTGGGTCTGTCTCTTGCTGATATGTGGAAATGGTATCTTAATCGGTTAAAGATTAAACTTTGCAACTGGGGTAACACATTTCTCTCTTTGGCTGGAAAGGTGCAGGTTGCTAACAAAATATTTTTGGCTACGCATGTTTATATTTCTTCGTGTTGGATGCCTTCTAAGAAAGGATATGAGGACTTATGCAAGCTTATTAGGCAATTCCTTTGGTCCAAATGGGATGGTAGTGTTGGTTATAACTCCATTTCTTAGCTACATTGTATTTAGCCTAAACATAAAGGTGGGCTCATGCTCATAGATTCTGAATCCCAAGGAACATGTTTGGTTGCTAAATGGTTTATTAGAGCCACTAAAGGTGATGAACCATGGAAAATACTACTCAGACATAGATTTATCACAATGGATATTAAAGGGAAATGACAAGACATTAATTGGTAATCTATAAAATTCTCTTTTCTCTTAACTTCCAAATTGAGGCTTCCGCCCCCATGCAATCAATTTGGAAATCCTGGTAGAAAGTGTGTCAATTCCTCTCATGGAGAGATTCTTTGCAACATAGTTTCAGCTTCTCATCTTCTTCCATTTGGTGGAACAAGAATGTTCAATTTCAAGAGAAACCTCTTGCCATTATGTTTCCTAGATCATCGGTCTTTCTTTTCAAAAAGAATATTAGACAGTTCAGGGATTTATGAAACTTCGAGTCTATGTAGTGGCTCTCATGGAAGAATATTAAAGACAAATATGGGCTGAGCAATAAATATAAACAATATATTAGTTTCATACAATCTCCTCCTAATCTTGCCATTAAACTATGTACCCCAATTGAATGTAATTTCTTTAAGGATTGGCGTTGGTTATCTGTACATCACTTTTTTATTTCCTTGTGAAACATGTATACCTCAATCTTCTTCCATCCTTGAATTCTACGTCCCAACTTAACATGAAGTGGAAGTGTAGTCTAAGTGATAAATACTGGAAAAATTTGAGTTTGCAAATCTGGAAGTCTAAATCAGATGTTGATTTGCTCAAATGCTCGCATGGAAGTTATTACATTACAAATTACCTGTTGGGGAAAGAATGAGATTTTTGCATGTCCATCCAGTTAAATGCCCTAATTGTCATGGTAAAGAAACAATCAAACATATTTTCTGGGACTGTACCACTACCAAAATTATTTGGAATACAAATTTTAGAGAATTGCCTGTTGTGTTTGGACATTATTTAACGTGGGAGGAGGCATTGTTTGGTCTGGGGTTGAGGAATAATATCATTTCCAATTCTATAAGAAATGTTGTTCTGCAGCATTTGTGGAAAATTAGATGTAATGTTGCATTTATTCATGCTTCCATCCACTCTGTAGCTGAAATTCCAAAACTTTAATATTTTTTAAATATTGCTTCTATTTATTCTCAGATTCAGGTGTCGAAAAAGAAGAATTTGAAAGTTGTTCATTAGTTGGAGAAAATTAACCACCAAATCAAAGGTTTAAAAAGAAGAAAAAGTCATGCAAGAGAATCTGGGTCCATGGTGCAGGAGCACCTTGACAAATTGAGACTTCCATAGGAGTTGGATTAAATTTGAATGGTTCAATATTGTAATAAGATAAATTATGTCATATTTCAGAGGATGAAGTCATTAGGAAGGTTAAATGTTATAGGTTTGTCTTCATTTGCAAATTAGGAAAGTTATCTTTCAAAACAATGTAAAAACTTGGAATGTGAAGAGTCATTTGGCTCTTGGTTCGTCCCAAATCAGTTGGAAACTAAAAGATCATTGTAATGCCTTTAAAAGGCCTTGTTTACCTTTGTAAACTTGTGGGTGGTTGAAGATTTGAACATGGAATAAGAAAAAACACTATTTTCCTGTATTTTCCTTCAGAAATTTGTTGTCTTTTGCTATTGTACGGCCCTGTACGGAAATGTATGGATGTCTAATGGATTGCATGTGTTAGATCCTTCAATCACCTTCCACATGCAGTTGGTCTCATGCATTTTGATTGTGTTTTGAGTTAGATTTTGCATTTTTGGTGAAAACTATCAAAAAACTATTAAAACCTTGTTCTAGGGTAACAGTCAACAGTTTAATGAAGGTTTCTTTGATATTTTATGAGGTGAGGAGTCCTTGCATGTATGCTATGTTGTGAAACAAACTATATTCTTCTTGTGATCAGTGTTTAAACCAGATGGTTAGTGTTTACATCGAATTTGTGAATGCTCTAGGTCTGTTTTGTCTGCCACAGACTGGTAAAGGGCAGGAAACTTGAGATTTTGGTGTTCTTAGTGTGGATTTAACATTTCCTATGGTGGTTTCCATTTGGAAAAGGTAGAAAGTGAAATAGTCTCAAGATCCCCAAGTTGTATTTGGCAAAGAATGGAGGTGCACATCCTTACAGAAGTCTGTCCTGTCAAGACTGAGTGTAACAGTCAGAGTTAGGACTGTCATGACTGAGTTTGAGGCTGTAGTATGTCTTAATGATGGTTGGAAACTCTAGGAGGGGGTTAAACCAGATGTTTTAAATGCTTTTTTATCCATTATAAAAATTGCAGGATTCATGTGTTGGAAGAACACCAAATATGACCCAAGAGTGACAGTTTGGAAGCCTGTTTAGGCCTAATTGGTTCGGTGACAGTCCTTTGTTAAGCAATACTTCCCAAAGTAATCTATGTTGGGTTTGTGATATGTGTTTAAACTTATTAAAGGGTGTCCAAATATACCTTCATAGTCTTGAGAAGGATTCTGTGGAAGGAGTTGTGTTTGAAAGTCCTTAAGGATAGGGCTACAAGGAAACAAGCTTGTCATAGCACTGTCAAAGTGCAGTCGAACTATAAGTTGCTGTCCACTAGCCTTGAAGGTGTAGAATGAAGTTATTGGGTCAGAGACCTTGTTTGGGTTATGTATTGAACAAGATTTTGTTGGTTGGTTATAGTATGAGTGCCATAATTGCACATTAAGATCAGTCTATGAAGGAATGAGATTGAGAGACTGAGTTTTTCCTCTTTTCCTCTGCATCAGTCCACAAGAAATTGGCATCACCCAAAAATATTTCAGGTTTTTAGTTTCAGTTTTAGTTCAGTTGTTGTGCTTTGTCTTCTTTTGTGTTGGTTTTGGTCTTTTGCTTCAGGAGGCAAATTCATGTTATTTCAACCAAGTTAAGAGCATCATCATGTAGAAGAGCCAATTGGGTATCTCTAGTTCCAATTTGGTGAAATTTGGCTAAAAATTGGCTAAGTTATAGCCAGTCAGAGAATTTCCCAGTTCGCAAACTCTTAAGTTTGCCAACCCGGTATTTACTCGATTTGACAATTCGTTGACAGTTCACAAAGGAAAGTTCACACTTTGAAATTTCTTAAAGGGAAGCTTTGTCTAGAAAATTCCTTGTTCACAAACTCTTCAGTTTGTTGACGGTCTCATTCGCCAATGGGTGATTTCTCTAATTTCTCTGACAATTCACAACTTCTTCAAGTTGTTGAAAGGGAGTCTTTAGTCAGCTAAGTTTGAAGTTTGAGAACTTCATCAGCAAATTCTTAGGGTTGTGAAACTTCAGTTTCGTTAGTAATTAACTTCGCCGATAAGAGCATTGAAGGTTGGAGAGTCAAGGTTTCTTTGGTTTGTGGGATAGGAATATCACCGATAGAAGAAAAAGTCCTAAGTCTTCGACAAGTTTGCGAATTCTAAAAGTTGTCGATTTGCTGACAAGCTTATGAATGGAGCTTTTGAGAAGAAGACAATTCGTAAAAGGTAAGTTTCACCGATAAAAGAGGTTTGACTTTGTATCGGCAAACTCTCTTGTTTGTGAACTAGTTTGTGGTTTTTAAAATTTGCCAATATGCCAATAATGGTTCAGGAAAGGCATGTTTTACCGATAAAGGAGCTCGATAGCTTAAGGCTTGGTATTGAAAAACTAATAAATTCATTGATACCATGTAATGGTAAACTTGTAAGTTCACAAAGGGCCATTTTTACTGATAACCTCTTCTATTGGTGTGGCACGGAATGTTGGAGTTTCAAAACTTGAAGGAACATCGATAAAGAACGTAGTGGTTGTGGAAAGGGCATTTTTGCTGATGGACTGTCATAAATCTGAATATATATCACTGAATACACATAAAGGTGACAGTCATATATGAATGAGGATGTTTTGTGGTGACAATTCATTTCTATAACTGCTCAACTGCTTGACGGTTCATTTCTTGTTATGGCCGTCGAAAATACAATGACTATTTGGTTCCTTAATTGATTGAAGATGGTTCAACTTCCTTTTTCCTGTAGAGTATAAATATTTTCTTTTGGTCTAGATTGGGGGGATTTTTCCTCGCAGAGGAGAGGGGGGATTCCTCGCAAAATAGAGGAGTGTGGTTGTTCCCCACAGAAAGGAGGTGGGATGATCGTAGATTTGAGGTGATCTCTGTATTCATTGGGAGGCGATTTGGTGCTATAAGCACATAATCAATTGGGTATTGCATTGTAAATACTGAGGCTGAGGCCTGGAAGGCCAATAAGTTTGTAATTGTTGGTGTTGTGAAATTTTAATAAAATAGTTTTAGATTTGTTTATGAGTTTATGTTTCTGTTGTGTTGTTGAGCTGTGTGATTGGGTTGTCTGACAAGGTTCCCTGGTCACAACTGCACCAAGTGGTATGAGAGCTATGGTCTTGAGTGTGTAGACAGAGCGCCGAATGTGAGGTAGTCTGCACTAGGACCTACGGGTGGAGAGTGAAGCGGGTGTGTTGTCTGAGGAGCTCGAGAGAATTGTTGCAGGTGTGTGAGGAGTCCTAAGCAATTGAGAGCTGAGAGAATACATTGAATATGTGAGAGAGTTGGTTGTGAGGGTGATTTTATTGCAGGGAGGACCTACAAAGAAAGAGTTTTCTAAACTGGTGTGTACCAGTAAGTGTGTGTAGGTTGCAGAGAATTTGGTTGTGCGGAAGAGAGTGATGGACATAATGTCTTGGAAGCCAGGGGGTCATCCCACAATAATGGGTTACATTTTTTGGCCAAACTTGACATTGAAATCAACATTTTGAACTAAATCTTCACTTTCTAACACCTATAGCCACTAAACTGTTAGGAATTTGAAGATGATGTGAACTAGTGATTTGTGAGATTTTGTTTGTAGATTCTAAATATATATATTTTAAAAAATTTGGAGTTAAATTGTAAATTTTTTTGCGTCTCCTTTGATAACTAGTTTTTAATAGTAAACAACATTTTTTAAAAGTGATGTGTATTTTGTAGCACATAACTTTTTTTCTACAAAGGATCAAATTCTAATTCTTTTGAACTTATATTGGTAACATCGATATAGAGGGCATGCATTTGGTTTTATAATCTTTTGTTGAATATTTTTTAATTAAGTTTTGAAGTCAAACCAATTATAATTTAGACATAGACATATTCTGTAAAACATAACTTTTTTTGTATGTATCAAAATTTAAATTTTTTTGTTGAAACAAGGACATCAATACCTAGGGCATAGATTTTTTCAGAATTTTTTTTTCACTAATTTAATAATTTTTCATGTGTGTAGAATAGAGAACTTGATGTTCAGTGAAAAACCTACATTCACAAGAAATAAAAAACAAATATAATAATCAAATTAAATATATTTAAAATTATACTTTCTGGGAAGCTTCTAATAAGGACTACATATTTACAAAACATAAATTTTAAATAAATTTATTTGATCCCCCAAAAGGTAAATCAAAAGTAGTTTTTTATCAGCATTTTGATAGATGTAGATGAGAATCCATTATAGGTATGGTTTAAAACTAGCGGGGTTCTATCCAAGGGGGTTTGAATCTAAGGGGGTTTGATCAAAGCCTCTTCAATTAAAATCTTTTAAATGGAACCTTTCAATGCTTAAATCATTATATTTTCTAAAAATATGTGATTTCAGCAAAAATTAGGATGTCCCAGAAAGTGTAACCCATTATTGTGGCAGCACCCCAGGAGAATGTTTTATGATGAGGAAAGAATTTTTGAAGCCACAAAAAGAGAAGCAAGATCCCATCCAGAGGAACAATGTGTTTCAAACTATTTGCAAGTCAGGTGGAAAGTGCTACAGAGTGGTTGTGGAAGCAATAGCATAGATAATTTGGTTTCATTGGAGATGGTCGAGAAGCTGAAATTGAGAAGAAAGTATCCTAACCCTTACAATGTTTCTTGGTTGCAAGGAGATCATCAGATATGGGTAAGTGAACAATGTATTGCTGATTTTCAGATTCATAGATATAAGGATGAGATTGTATGTGATATAGTACCTATGGATATATGCCATGTTTTGTTGGGTCGACCTGGGCTTTGGGATAGAGAAGCTGTGCATGATGGTAGGAAGAATACGTATAGCATAATAAAGGATGGGGAAGAATATGTTTTGAGTCCCTTGCAGGATAAGTAGGAAGAGGTGGTGAAACTAGTTGAGGATGTGAAGATTGAAAAGGAAAATATGGGTATGAAGGAGTCCCATTATTTTAATAACAACTCGCTATGTTTGCAAGTGATGTTGTATATGCAGGTAAAGAGGGTCAAGAAGAAAGAAGCAGTGAAGGGATTGTAGCAGTATGCCAGGATGAAGGCATGGACATAGAGAGTGAGAAAGAGGAAAGTGCAACAGTGAGTAGAGAAGTTGCAGCAAAGATTGCAGAGGATGAGAAGAAAGAGTATGCAGCTGTGAGTCCTTTGGAAGACATGAAGATAGTGATAGCAGTGGATGGTGAAAATGAAAACATTGCAGTGAATGATGAAGAAGGAAAAGTTGTAGCAACAAAGAAGGATGAGGTAATTTTTTATTTTGAATTCAGTTATGATGATTTACCTTCAATGGTGGGCATAGAAGAGGATGCCAAAAAAAAGGTAGTGAATGTAGGGGAGAAAATGGATGTGTTCCATTTATATTTGTGTGTAGATGCTGCAGGTTGTGGTGTGGATGAGATCTATTGGGAAGAAGAACTTTGGTGGAGGAGGCCGGGTGATGGTGGGTTGGATCCCATGAAAGAGGAGAGAAGAGGAGAGAGTATTGGGAGGAGAAGAAGAGAAAGACTTTGGCGGAGGAGGATGACCTATAGTGGATGTGAGTCCATGAGAGGAAGGAGGAAGAAGGTGTACAATTGGTGGAGGAGGACATCAAGTGTCCTAGCCATATGCTAGAAGAGGCAAATGAAGTTTCTGATAAAACTGTTACAGTGATGGAGATTGTTGTAGGTTGTTTGCAACCTGGAAGGGTAGTTATACTATTCATCTCCATTTTGTGAGCTCATGCTCACAAAATTTTTACTAGGCATGTATGATGCACAAGTATTCAGGTCCACAAGCAATCAGCATTACCCAAAAATATTTCAAGTTTTCAGTTTTTGTTTCAGTTTAGTTGTTGTTGTGCTTTGTCTTCTTTTGTGTTGGTTTTAGTCTTTTACTTCAGGAGGCAAATTCATATTAATTAAACCAAGTTAAGAGCATCATCATGTAGAAGAGCCAATTGGGTATCTCCAGTTCCAATTTGGTGAAATTTGGCTCAAAATTGGCTAAGTTATAGCCAATCGGAGAATTTCCCAGTTCACGAACTCTTAAGTTTGGCAACGACTTAGTTCGTTGACACGATGGTTACTCAATTTGACAGTTCACTGACAGTTCATAAAGGAAAGTTCACACTTTGAAATTTATCAAAGGGAATCTTTGCCAAGAAAATTCCTAGTCCGTGAATTCTTCAGTTCGCCGACAGTCTCATTCGTTGATGGGTGATTTCTATGATTTCTCTGATAGTTTGCAAGTTCTTCAAGTTGTTGAAAGGAAGTCTTCAGTTGGTCGAGTTTGAATTTTGAGAACTTCGTTGACAAATGCTCAGGTTTGAGAACCTTTAGGTTCATTGGTAATTAACTTGACCAATAAGAGCTTTGAAGGTTGGAGTCAAGGTTTCTTTGGTTTGTGGGATAGGAATATCCCTGATAGAAGACAAAGTTCTAAGTCTTCGAGTAGTTCATGAATTCTAAAAGTTTTTGATTTGGCGACAAGATTGTGAATGGAGCTTTTGAGAAGAAGACAGTTTGTAAAAGACAAGTTTTACCGATAAAAAATGTTTGACTTTGTATTGACAAACTTTCTTGTTTGCGAACTAGTTCGTGGTTTTTAAAATTTGCCGATATGCTGATAATGGTTCAGGAAAGGCATGTTTTGCTGATAAAGAAGCTCGATAGCTTAAGTCTTGGTATTGGCAAACTAATAAATTTAGTTTGCAAACTAATAAATTCATTGATAACATGTAACAGTAAATTTTAAGTTTGTAAGGGGCCATTTTTGCCGATAACCTCTTCTATTGGTGTGGCATGAAATGTTGGAGTTTTAAAACTTGAAGGAATGTTGATAAAGAACACAATGGTTGTGGAAAGGGAATTTTTGCCGATGGACTATCATAAAGCTAAATATATATCACTGAATACACACAGATGTGACAGTCATATATGAATGAAGATATTTTGCGGTGACAATTTAGTTCTATAACTGCTCAACTGCTTGGCGGTTCATTTCTTGTTATGGCCATTGGAAATACAATGACTATTCGGTTCCTTAATCAATTGAAGATGGTTCAACTTCCTTTTTCCTACATAGTATGAACATTTTCTTCTAGTCTGGATTGGGAGGATTTTCCTCGTAGAGGAGAGAGAGGGGGGGATTCCTCATAGAATAGACGAGTGTGGTTGTTGCCCACAGAAAGGAGGTGGGATGATCGTAGATTTGAGGCAATATTTATATTCATTGGGAGGTGATTTGGTGATGTAAACACATAATTGATTGGGTATTGCATTGTAAATCCTAAGGCTGGGGCTTGGAAGGCCAATAAATTTGTAATTGCTGGTGTTGTGAATTTTAATAAAATAGTTTTAGATTTGTTTATGAGTTTATGTTTCTATTGTGTTGTTGAGATGCATGATTGGGTTGCCTGATAAGGTTCCTTGGTCATGACTGCACCAATAATTAGGCCATAAAATCTATCGCTATGAGTTTTTAGCTATAGGTGATTATACTAGTCTCAGGTCAAATTAATATCAGTTAAATGGTGCATATGGTATCAGTCTTGGCTCACTCAAGTAACACTCTCTATCCATAAGAAGATTAATACTGAGTAAGATGGTGATAGTTTGTGTGGAAGATTTATGGCTGGTTTACTTTGGTAGCACTGTTCTTGAAATAATGTGAATGAGAAATCAACTATTCAATTTAGAAAAGAAGAAACTAATTTTAATAAAAGTTATGGTCATAATAAAGAATGTTCATAGGTTGGATAAGATGGAAATGATAGTTCCATGGGAAGTGGAATGCCCAAGTCCTTCTGCTTGAAGGGTTGTGAGCCCTCAGATGGAAGCTCCATATCAAAGAAGAAAGTGGCTTTCATCTCAGTGAATCCAACTTCTATTACAAAATAGAATTAGAAAGGTTTGACAAGAAGTTAAAATCTGTATCAGATGTGGGTCCTTCAGAAAATCTCCAACATTTGTTGAAGTTTTCTTGTAAAGCCTAGATTGTTTGATCTTGTTACCTATTTGGAAATGCTTAGTGATTGACTATCATCTCTACCCTTGACAAAGGTTAAGCTACCAATATTTTGAAGTACTTAGATGAAGGTGGAGTTGTTATTTGTTCTCCTAGTCTACATTGTCGACTATGTACAGGGTTTATCTATGTGTATATACAACTTTCCTGTGGCTGGTTCCTGTTGTATGTTGTATGATATTCATACTGTCATAGAAGTCTTATAGTTGTCTGATTTTGTTTCTTTATTTCTTGATGTTAGAGGTTACAAGTTTTCTAGTCTAGTAAGCTGAAATGTTCATGCCTTCATTATGTTGAATACATGAGTCTTTTGGTCTTCAGTTTAGGATTGGTTATCTTTGTCACTACTTTTTTCTCTATTCTTCCTTGTACCCTTGTGCTACTCTTTGTAATTTTATTGTTTTGTTTCAATAAAAAAAAATCTTCTCTTATTTTGCTCATTTCATACTTCCTAGAGAGTTAAGTAAACTTTATATTTTGTGCCAAATTTTCAATTATGAAATAGAATCCTACTCATTGCACATTTTTCTTTTATTTTGAAAGTTGTGTTGGCACTTACCTTAAAATTGACAAAACAATGGCTAGATTATGTTTCCATATTACTCAAATAACCCTATGATTATAAACAACTCGAGAAAATAGAAGTTAGGGTTTTATTCTATGGTTTAGGACTTTATTTTAATGTCTTTCCTAAGTCTAGTTTAGGTGGTCTTGTGTGCTATTTTATCTTGGGTACATGTGTGTTATTTATCTTGGGTACATGTGTGACTGAGATTTATAGAGGGGATTTCAACTCTTAAAAAGAAAGGCTTCTATTTGGGCACAACTGTGTTAACCAGGCACATTATGTTTCCTTTTTCTTGCTAGGCTTCTTTAATATGATGTAAGGTAACATTCAATGACCAATGGGAACTCAACTTGCCTTTCTTGTGATGACTTGCAGTCCATAAATGATTTTCCAAGAGCCATAATGACAATATATCCCTAAGATGTTCCCTGTGGCCCCTACAAGTGTAGGCTTTCATAAAATTGGGATTGATAACTGTTCCTCATCTCGTATTAAATTCAAGTGTGTTCTATCTACATGTAACAAAGGCCTCAATGTACAATTTAATTGACTATTACATCATAGTTTGAAGGACCAAATTGATGTGAGGCATGAAGAGTTGAACAAAAAAAGTTGTACAATCATGTGAGTTTGTGAACTAAAGGAAAATACTATATATGAAATTATTACTTAAGATTTAGTAAGGGTTGGTTGGTTGATTTTGTATTTCTAAAGAACTTAGATTGTGTATCCTTTGTTCAAGTAGCATATTCTAGGGTGTCAATTCTTTAAGCATATATTTCAGGTGCATGTATCTATTGTAAATTTCATGAGAAGGTGATTTGCATTACTTGGGCTCTCATTGACCTAAGTGTCTCTAAGAGCTTCTTATTCATTTTAGGAGATTCATTTCTTTACACTTGATGTTATATTTGATAGCATGAGTATTATGTGTGATTAGTTAGTCTTGATAGTGACTGTAAAATTCCTTGGGAGCCTTCCTAAGGAGTCTTGTCATCATAATACATGGAATATAATTGTTATTTTAAGGATTGTTCAAGTAGACTTGGTTGTTGATGTTATGAAACATTAGGATTGCATTTGAAAAATATATAGCCAAGCTCATGTGATTTTGAATGTAAATCTTGGTTCTTTGCTTTCTTTTACTTAGCCATATCTAGCTAGTAAGAATACTTGGTTTATGCACATAGTTGTTTCTAAACTTGAACTTAACTCTATCACCCAAAGGGATCAAGGCACTAGTCTTTGGTAATTATTTCTCCCACCACAGTAAAACTAAATTCAAAGAACAAACTCTTTTCTATATAATTGTTTGAGATTTAACTTTTAAGTTGGTTATGGATAACCCATTGTCCCTAAGTCCTCCTATATCATATGTGAGCCAATATTAGAAATAATCTTATGGGGTTATACATTACCTTTCCTTATGGCAATCATATGTGAAGTATATTTCTAAATTAGACAACATTGGGGATAAAATATTGCATACATTGTTGTTACATACATGACTTGCATCATTTGTTCAATAGAGGTTTATAGGCATTTACATTAGTAAACCAACATACTAAAAGTTTGGTGCCAAATACTTAGAGCTTTCATGTGCATAGGGTATGGTTTATTATAAGGTTTAATGCGTTATTGTTATCTCTCCTTAATTGTCTTGTAATCAACCTCAAGGATTATCCTCCTAGGTCTAGTAGAGCCTAAAGTGAAGAAGAGTCACCCTCTCTTAGAAATTAGTACAATACCATCCACTATCCAATCATGAGTTCTAGTTCATCATCCTACATTAACATTTCCCTAGGCTTAGGATTCAAGTCTATCCTGGAATTTTGGTCACTAACAAGATGGACTTACACGATGATATTTTGCAAGTTCCATTGCTTTATATGGTCTCAGATATCCTTTTATGTCTGAATATTTACTTTACATGCATGTTTGTGAATGCTACATACTTTGAGATACATGATCATTTTAGGATTCATGTGCACCTCAAAGTGCAGGCAAAATGTAATAGTGAAATTTGCATACCCATACCAATTACTATTTAATTATGTTCCCATTTTGAGAAAAATATCTTATGGAACTAGATATTGACAAATGGCATAATCCTGTGCAAAGTTGGGCTCATTCCCATAGCCTTCACCTATTCCCATATACACGCATTCCCACATATATGATTGCACCCTATCTTTATCTACACATTTTCCCATACAATCCACATTTATTGTACCCTCCATATTTGGACATTCATTCACTACATAGATTATCACTTTGTTATCTTTGGTGAATCTTACACCCACATATCTAGCCCTTAAAATTCAAATTTTGGTTGATTCCCACCCATTTCATTAACCATTATGAGTTGACTAAACAGATGTTTGAGTGATTTTTTACTATGATCTTATATTTAAAGACATTCAATTATATTCATTCATCATCAATAAGCATCTTTCAAATATCATTCACATTTAAAGAAGGAACATTCTAGGAACACTTTAATTTGAGCATCTAAAAGGAATCTAGATCTACATATTCATCCTAGAGCATTTGCACAATTGAAGCTTGTTGTCCTTGATTATCTTCAAAACCATAAAGATAGTGTTTTTCGAGGGTTGAACTAGGAGAACTTGTCCCTTGTGATCTATTGGTCCTCTAAAGGTATTTGTAATACAACTAATCCTTAGAGCAGTGCATAGAGTAGCAGATCAAGCAATTCAAAAAGTAGAATTAGATAGATTGTAGGATCAGATCTACAAGTTATAGGACAAATCCATGGATGTAGAAGCAATCTACATGCACATATTCAACTTGTGCTGAAGAGGAAATTTTGACAGTCTTTAGACATTTTCCAGACAAAGAGGCATTATTCTAAGATCTACAATAATCAAATTACCAAAATCTTCATTAAAGTTATTCATTCTCAAACTTAATACTAAATACACATTATCCATTATATTTACTTCTTAAAATAACATTTAATTCTAAATTATGTATACTCATAGCTATCACTTATTCATCTAAATTAATATATACATATGTTTATACATCTTACTAAACTAGCACTTGCACCCATAGGAGGTTCAAGGAATACGCCGATAGGAACGATAGGAACAACCGACACTTTAGAAAATTTTCCGACGTAATTTTTTTTACGGCGTGAGACAATTCTGAACACTATAATGCTCACATATAAAAACCTATCGACTGATTAACCTAAATTAAAGTAGTAAATATTTATTTTCCTTTACACACCCTACAACAAAAATTAATTAATATAAATTGATTCATAGAGTTTTACTATATTTATTTAATTAACCTAAATTAACATTAAGGAAAGTTTATTTTGCTTGTGAACCTCAAATACCCACATTACAATCATATGCATATTATTCTATTCTTAATGTTTTAAATAACTCGTATTTATGCCTGGAGTGCGGCTGGGCCAAAGTATTGATGTGGTCTAGTTTAATGGACACGATGCAAAAGTCCACACATCTTTGATGACTAAAGAATGAGCAGCCATTACTCTGGAAAAAGCGAGAATTGGGAGCATTACTTTGGTTAAATATATATTGCTTTTTGACTGTTACTAATCGCCTATCAATTTAAGGGAAGAATGAAGTTATTGCTTTTTGACGGTTACCAAACGCTTTTTCCCTTTCAAAAATTGTGAAGAATCCCATTTTTCTATGCCGACTTTAACTGTTAGGAATTTTCTTTTCTTTTTTTTCTTAACAAAGCGTCAATAAATTTGTTTCTCGAGTCTTTACAATATTATTACTCTGTAGAGAAATGTATAATAAACTAGCATATTTATATTTTAAAAAGAAAATATATCTAAAGTACTCGGAGAGATATCCTTTTCGAAATAAAGTTGGATCTATATATGGTAGGGTTGGATTATGGATAAGGCTTATATGTCAATTATTATATATCATTTTAATATTTAACTACAAAAGATTGTTGCATAAATTAGATCAAATATTTTTTTTTTTGTTTGGTAAGTGCCATCATGGGGATGGCTCCCTTTGATCTATAACATAGAATAAAAACGTTGTTTTTATTTATTGGCTAATTCCATCCCGGAATGCCATACAGAACAACTTACAGAGCACAACATTTACTAATCCAGAACTACAAACAACTATGTCTTTAGCTTTTTAACAGCCCAGTGTGTTACATTATCTCGTGCATTATCATCATCATGCCTTCCGCCGTCTCCAGAAGCCTTCCGATCTGACCGTCAGTAAACTCCCCTTTATTTTCCTGAAGCATCTTACGAAAGGTTTCCATGTCCCAGTTTTCAATGCCTTCTCTGTAAGCAGCGAGGATATCTCTTGCCTTCTTGGATCCGACTCCCCTTGCATAGGCTGATTTCAGCGTCTCCTCTGCCCGGTCACCTCCCACCGAATCAATCTCTCCCATAATTACCGTGTGGTTGGCTGGAGCTACCAACCTCGCTCCCCAACACACCCCATAGAAGGAGCTGCCCATGATCAGTTGAATATTGGCGAAGAAAATCTGATATACGCGACCATCGTGTACATGGCCGCCACTCCACGACCCTCCTCCAATGATTTGTAAGATAGCTGTTCTGGCAGCTTCTTCTTTGAGTTTGAACAGGCACCCCACCTGCTGCTCCTTCCCTTCCTCCAGACATCGGCACTGCACTCCCATTATTCTGGCCATCTCTTCCTCTTCCACCATTCTAATCCCAGGCAACCTTCGGCTGGCTTAAAATAAGCAAGACGCTAGTACCCTTCATCATTGTCTCACTGGAGAAATCTACATCGCGTGAACATCCGAATCGTCCTACCAAATGTAAGTATCTGCCTGTCTAAACTCCACCGTCGGATGTGTGATTCCTCAGCTCATCCACCTTCTGCGATATTCCCTTATCTGAGCCAAGTACCTCAGCAAGCCCATTCCAGCTTGCAATGTCTGAATCGCTGACGTCCTTTCCTCCTCTCGTGATCCCTTGGTTAGCTAGGAAGTCCGCGGCTTTATTTGCTTCTCTATAAATGTGTCTAATGGAAAAATTCAAGTTTTGCAGGACGTCCTTGATTCTCTGCACTCCTTTTTTTAAATTCCAATTTGCTGCATTGTTCCTAATGACAGCATTAATAACTATTTGAGAGTCCCCTTCTATGTCAATGTTGGTCCACCCTTTCCTAGCGCAGTCCGTCACCCCTCTAGATAGGGCTTCTAATTCTGCCATATTATTTGATGCCACTCCCAAGTCACCCGAAGCTGCCCAGACACAATCTCCCCTCTCATCCCTGATAATATAGCCATATCCTGCCTTACCCGGGTTGCCTTTGGAGGCCCCATCGAAATTTAGTTTGAGTCTACCTCTTGGCGGAGCCAACCATCTTGATTGGGCTCTAGTTTTCTTCCCTCCTCCCAACCCTTTCGGGATTTTAAGATCAGGCCATAATTTCATGATTGCCTCATCCCAACATGTAAACTTACATCCTCCCCTGCTACTTGCTTTGGAGTTAAGTATTTCAACTAATCCAGTTTCTATTTTTTTTATTAAGTTTTCTGTCGGAATTTCTTTTCCTTCAAATATTCGCTGATTCCTTTCCTTCCAAATCTGCCAAATTATCATGGATGGCATAGTTATCCAGATGCTCCCCCAGAAACCTTTTCGCTGTAGTATTGGCCAGCTTTTCAAGAAATCTACTATTGTAGAATTCATGGCTCCTTTCCATTCTAATAGGCTGAGGAAATACATCCATACCTTATCAGCTACCTGGCATTTTAAAAACAAATGGTCAAGAGTCTCTTCGTGTTGCTTGCACATTGTACAACGGCTTGGACCAGAGATCCCTAGCTTCTGCAACCTGTCCCCTGTTAATATACTTCTATGTAGCACTGTCCACAGAAAAGCACCCGCCTTGGGCAGAACTTGATTGTCCCAACAAATCTTTTTTGGCCAATGATCTAATGAATTGCTTTCTCTGTCTGACTTCAATAATTGATATCCTATCTTAACTGTGTATTGTCCAGACTTTGCACCACACCAAATTATCTCATCGCTATCATTGTTTTTCCTGATCTTTCTTTCGTTAAGTATTTCCACATACTTCTTTTTGGTGTCCGAATCTACATTGTACTTACTAGGGTCCACCCATCTGACTAAGCCTGCCTCGTCTTCTCCTTCGAAGTAGTCCGCCACCTTTTCTCCTCTGTCTTGAATCATCTGTTCTCTTAATTCTGATAACTCTTGCAAGCTATCTAGCGACGGCCATCCTTCCCATGAGTCCGTCCAAAAGTTGGCGTTTCTCCCATTGTTAATACTCCACGTCAAATGATCCAAAATTATCGGTCTGCATTTCCTGAGGAAATTCCATATAGGCGAGCCACCCCCTGGATTCGCTATGGTCAAAATTCTGTTCGGATCAGAATCATCCAAATATTTACTTTGCATAATTCTACACCAAAGTTTCTGTGGTTGTTTTGCCAATTTCCAAACCAACTTGGCTCCCAATGCTTCATTCTGGAGTTTTAGTTCTCTCATTCCCATCCCACCCTTGTCTATGGGGCACGTGGCTTTATCCCATCCAATTAACGGTATTCTTTTGATCTCTCTCGATCCTTCCCACAGGAATTTTTTCCAGCCACTCTCCAAGGTGGTTCTGGCCTTATTTGGAACCTGTAGGCAGGACATCATGTGGGTCGGGACTGCCCCTAAAACTGATTTTAGCATGGTAATCCTTCCTGCTAATGTTAACCATCTTCCTTTCCAAGTGTCCATTTTACTTTTAGACTGAGCGATCACTTCCTCCCAAAGCTGAGATTTGTTCTGTCCATTGAATATAGGAGCCCCTAAGTGTTTGTTTGGTAAGGTATCTACTTGACAACCCAGGATTTGTGATATCTGGTTTTGCCATCTTTTAGAGGTATTGAAAAAAAACATTCTTGTCTTTTCTTTGTTAACCACCTGCCCTGACAGATTCGTGTACGTGTCTAGCACTCTTCGGATCACCTCTGCCTCTGCGGGGTTCGCTTCCCAGAAAAGTAAAGTGTCGTCTGCAAATTGAGTGTGTGTGACTGGTGTTAATCCTCGAGCTACCCTGACTCCTTTCCATCCTCCTGATCTTTGACAATGTTGGATCATTTTCCCCATAGCCTCAGCCATTAGAACAAAAAGGCACGGGGATAACGGATCACCTTGTCTCAACCCTTGTGATATCTCGAAAAAACCACATAGCGATCCATTCACAGCTACCGACATTCTTGGAGTGGAAATACACTGGTAAATGCCTTCAAGCCAAGATCTGCTGAAGCCCATTTTCTCTAGAATCTTAAGAAGGAAGTTCCATCTAACCCTGTCGTATGCCTTGCTCACATCTAACTTGATTAGCATGCTCTTCTGTCTGTTTTGATTGATCGAGTGGATGACTTCGTTTACTAAAATAATGCTGTCCGCAATCTCTCTTCCTGGCGTGAATCCATTTTGGTTTTCTGATATTATTCTTCCCAAAATTGGTTTTAGTCTGTTAGCAATTGTCTTGGTGAGAATCTTGTAGATCGTGTTGCATAATGAGATTGGCCTGAAATCACTGACCCTCCTACATTCTGATTTTTTTGGAATAAGCGCAATAACTGTATTGTTTATATCTTTTACAAATCTTTTCTTCTTTCTGAAATCTTCCAGAATGTTCCTGACCTCCTTGCCCATGATATGCCAACATTTTTGATAAAAAAGAGCAGGAAAACCGTCCGGTCCTGGCGCTTTGTCCGGGTGTAATTGGAATGTTGCCTTCCTGACTTCTTCCTCTGTGAAAGCCTTTTCCAAGGCTTCCCTTTCTTCATCGGTTACTATCTTATCTATATGGTTTGTAGCTTGCTCTATGTTTAACCAGTCAAAACCCTCCTCAGGTGCCAAGAATGTTTGGAAGTAGCTGACTATTTCTCTCTCAATTTCTTCTTTTTTGTTTATTATAATACCATTCCCAATAGTCAGCTCTGAAATTTTATTTGTCATTCTTCTGGATTTGACTGAGTTGTGAAAGAATTTGGTGTTTTTGTCGCCTGCCTCCAGCCACACTTCTCTGGCTTTACTTCTCCAATATTCTTCTTCCCTAGCTAACAATTCGTCCCATTCAGCCATAAGTTCTTTCTCTTTTTTGTAATCATTTTGAAACATCCCCTCCCTTATAACTTTCTGATTTAACCCCTCCAGTTCTTCTTCAACTCTGTTTTTTTCTGCAAATATGTCTTTGAAAGTATTCTTGTTCCATTCCTTCAACCTTTTTTTGACATGTGCTAATTTTTGACAGAAAACATAACTTACCGATCCTCCCTTTCCTGGAATCTCTAGCCACCATTTCCCTATACAATCTATTAGTTCCTCATTTCTCCACCACATTTTTTCAAATTTGAAATATGAGTTTTTTGGCTTAAGTAATTGGCCTATTTCCAGCTTTATGGGATAATGATCTGACAGAGAACATGGCAAAATGCTTGATTCAATTCCTAAATCTGTTTCTAACCAGTTCGAACTGCATAGAAATCTATCTAGTCTTTCGGCTATATTTGTAAAGCCTTCCCTCCTATTAGTCCATGTAAAGCTCCCTTCTTTAGTAGGGAAGTCAATTAGCCTGCCTTCTTCAACAAAATCCCTAAAATCTTTTGTTGCGTTGTTAACTGTTCTCAAACCTCCTCTTTTTTCTTCCAAATTTAAAATTGCATTAAAATCTCCCCCCAAAATCACCCTTTCTTCCCCCAGCCCTTGCATTCTACCTAAAATGCCATTCCATACTTCCTTTTTTTCCTCTGTCTTGGTTGGCCCATATACACAGCAAATCCAAAAAGAAAAATTGACATGATATAAAATGACTTTTCCTATTATCCAATTTTGATTTACCTCTACTTCCTTGACATCTACCTTGGAAGGATTCCATAGTAATCCTACCCCTCCTGCAGTACCCCTGGGTTCGCTGAAGACACCTGTCAAAGGTCTACAATGTTGTGTAAACTTCTCTGCTTCTTCCTTCAACAATCTGGTTTCCTGTAATAAGATTATATCCAGCATTAGCTTAGAAAGGTGGCGCTTGATTGCGCGCCTTTTGTTAGGGGCATTTAAGCCCCTCACATTCCATGAAAGTATCTTCATGGCTTCTCAAGGGAGGTGTTCCCTCCCTTGGATCTTAGCATGTATTTTTTGATGCTCGGAAGTCCCTTGTCTGCCGCATACTCTTCTCTTTTCTCCTTATCTGTTTTCCTTCCTAATTTCTTCCCATTGCCCGTAGTTCCTCTTGCTCCAGTTTGGCTGATATGTCGAGGATCGATAATTCCAATTTCCTCTCTATCCTCAATAGCCTCTTCTTCCTCTAACCAGTCATCGTTAGGCCCGATCTCTGCTTCTAGAGTCTCTCTAACTATCTCAGGACTGTATTCATCTTTTTCTCCCTGCTTATCAACTTTTGCAGAGTCCTTGGATCCTGCCGACGAAGTGTTATGTCCCTCCTCAAGTTCTTTTCTGATTTCCCTATGCCTAACCTCTGACTTTGTTTCCGTGTCTGGCATAGTTAACTCCTTTTCTTGGAGAATTGGAGAATTAGGATTTCTGTTAGAAGACTCTACCGGTAAATCTATTTCTCCTCCTATGTCCCGTGTTCCTTGCCTTTCCCTTTCTGTCTGCTTCGATTCCTCCTCCCTATCCATATTGTCTTCTGTTCTTTTCCTGGTAAGTTTTTTAGGGCATCCTTTTTCCATATGTCTTCTGCTTCTACATTCAAGACAAAAGAATTTTCTTTCCTTGACTTCTATATTCTGTTCCCAGGTACCTGCTGAAGTGATCAGCATTATCTTCATTGGAATCTTGTTGATTGCTAGTAACCTAATTCGAGCAAAGTAAATTGAGTCGCTATCTCCCATGTCTAGCTCTACTGTATTTCCCAAAGTATCTCCAATTTTGTATAAACAGCCTCCTGACCAATATTCAAATGGTAGATTATATAATCTTATCCATATTGGTTCCTTGTAAGGATCGAAATTATTCAGGTTAAAATTCGGCCTCCATTTCTGTGTGTAAATATAATCCAACCCTATTTTCCATGGCGCATTCTCCAGAATGTTATCTCTGTCAGCTTCTTCCTTGAAATCGACCACAAAGAATTGTTTGGGTATGAAATGTATCATTTCTGCTTTTGTCCAGTTTCCTGTAATCCATTCCTTGATCTGTTGTTTTGATTTGTTTCTTCCTATCACCCTTCCTATCAGAGCTGTTTGTTCCAGCGCATTTATGTCTTTATCCACCTTGTCTTTTACATCGATTGTAACCCTTTCCTCCTGCTGCGAATCTACCTGTCCTTTGGCGAAATCTGAATGGCTTCTCCTAATTTTGCTAATTGGGACTGCGTTCGCTCCTGTTGCAATGAATGGTGCCTCCTCTCTTGATTTGCATTCCACTTCTTCTCCTTCCTTTTTCCCGCCATCGTTCTCCTTGTAAAACCCTTCTTCCTGCTTTTTCGCTCCTGCCTGCTTTTTCGCTCCTTCCATAATTTTAATCTAGGACTGAAATATTACCTTATAAATTAGATCAAATATACTATTTATAATGTTTGACCATATATCTCAATAAAATAATATTTAAACAAGTACCAAAAAAATATTCTATAGGAATGCACAATGTTATATTCAATTATAATGAAAACAATAAAAGTATATAATTTAAAATCTTAGAGAATTTGAATGGAATATTATTCTAAATTAAAAATAAAATAAGTATTATAAACATTCACAAATAAAGATATGTAATTACATTATTCTATTCTAAATATCGCTACTTATTTCTCACATTCATAAGATTTTTTCATAAAATTGGAACTCAATTTTAATCTACAATTCAATAATTAATTAGAAATGTCAAAAGGATACTACAACATTTAAAAAGGCAAAGCAAATAATTTTTAGGAATGTTCAACCTAAATACCTTTTTTATCATCCTTTTACTTGAAACTTTTTATTGTTTAAGATTTTTTGTGTTGATTTATAATTAGAAAATTTTATATATTTTAATATACAATTGTTATCTATATATGGTAACCAAATATAACAACAATGACCAATTAAGTAAGAAATAAATACGTGTCTTCATTATTTATCTATTTAAGCAAAGAGAAATATAATTGTATACAACTATATTATGTCAAGCAAAATATATTTTATAATTTAATTAAACTTTAAAATTAGAAACCATGGAGTCAAATTAAAAATTAATTTTAAGTTTAAACAAAAATAAAAATTATGCATTAAAATAAGAAATATAAATAATATATAATAATATAAAAGAATAAAATATTAATTAATTTTATACAAAGAGTTTAATTTTCTCATTTAATTTTCTAATTTATATCCTTATATTAAAGGTGCAATAAGATATAGATGCAACACATAAAAATTAAAACAACTTACATCTACATCACATAAAATAAATAATAGTTAACCAATTATTAGCAATAGGACTAACATAATTAAATACTTAAAATATTATTTCATAAAATTTGAAACTAAATTCGAATCTACATGAACAATTAAAAATGTTAAAGGCATAGTACAACATTTAAAAAGTCAAAGAAAATAATTTTAGGAACAAAATCTTTTTTATTGTTTAATTAATGTTTTTTCTAAAAATTCAAATAGAAATATTCAACCTAAATACCTTTTTATTATGTTATATAATTTGATTATTTAAGCATTTTAGTCTTTGACCTTAAGACCAGTTCTTGTTGTCTCTTCAGGTCAAGAATTTTCAAAATTAATATATTACCTCATTATTTAAAAAATATGTAGTCTATGGTTCCTTATTCTCACCTCTACAAATAGTTGCGGGGAAATTTTGTATAGATCTTCTACTGATGGTTATTTCCTCTTATTTATTAGATGTTAATTGTTCCTTGAAAAGTACAAGGAACACCAATAACAAACTAATGAAACATTCCACCACTATTATGGGGATTATTTGTTTAATGAAAATGTCAATGGTTTCTCCTAAATAATCTTTCTCTCTCATGTGTATTTTAAATTAGTCTCTAATTCTCTCTCTATTCACCTCTCCATCTCTCACTTTTATGTCTTCCTCCCTCTCTCCCTTATCTGTCTCTCTCTCATGCATCATATTTAAAATTCAATATTTTTCAAATATATTTTAAATATGATATAGTATAATATAATTGTATATTTAAATATTTCAAAATTCAATTATATATTTATTCTATATATAAAATCTATACTATAATTATTATATTTATTAATATATTATTTTAAATAATTATATAAATTATAAAATACAAATAAAATATAACAATATATAATAAGATGCATATTTTATTATATTATATTTTAAATAATGATAGCTACATATATTCATATACAAATTTGGTAACATCATATGAATATGTTATATTTATTACTCTATATTATATTATCTCTTATAATATCTAAGATTATTGAATTTATGTGGCAAATAGTTTTTTAATAAAAATATGATAAATTTTAAGATAAATAATATATATCACTAATAATTTTGTACCATTATTTAAAAAAAATAGACGTACATTGTGTTTACATTAAGAGGCCATTTTCTTAATGTCCTTATATTGCCCTTCCATCACATATAAATATTTTCTTAATATCTTTCTATAGATTTATTTATACCTAGTTAACATATTGATAATAAATTTAAATAGTTCTCTATATAATTCTATCAAATGTTTGCATTTTTCCACCATAAAATACTAAAAGTGCCTATTAATTACATTAAACTTATATTGTAACAACATGACATAACTATTATTAATAATATTACAAATGGATTACAAATATTAATATATTATTAAGATTTTTAAAGTTAGTTTTCTATATATATTATAACTAATTCTTTTGTTTGGTAGTTTTTTTGGTTATTATTATTATTTTCTTAACTAAGTTAGTTTGACTTGAAGATGTGATATCATATTATTATTTTAGAGATTTTAATCTATCAATAATAATCACAGGGTATTTGCGAGGGACATTTAAACGAGATGAGGCTTAGAAAATTTTCCCGTGTGTGCGTCTTCAACATAATTTATAAAAAATCCACTCGAAATAACGTAAAATAAAATATTAAAATTAAAAATATATTATATGTTTTTTTATACATTTAGTTCTCCTCAATTTATTTCTGGCATCAACAAAAATTGAAAAGAAAAATTGAAGAAACCTAAAGTCAATAATATCATACCGTGGAAAAGGCATTTTTTATTTATGCCATTTATTGCTCTTCAATGCAACGTAAGGAAAAAGCAAGCTAAAAGCAGACGAAAAAGGCTAAAATAAACAAACTTTCTCTTATAGGAACAAGAAAAAAAGTATATCTAAAATATGTTGAGAGATATCCTTTGGAAACCAAGATGGATCTATGTATGGTGGGGTTGGATTACAGATAAGGCTTATATTAATGATCAGAATCTATCATATTATCATAGAAATAATTAGATTATATTTAACTATAATATTGATATCTTTGGGCATACTTTAGATATATTTTTAAAAATATGAATATGCTAGTGGTAAATAGTTGTAATTTTATGTGAAGTTGGGCTTATTTCTATAATTTTTATTTATTTTTAATTCTAGAATATTTATCGTATAGATTTTATTGTTATATCATTTGAGGTCATTTTTGTGGTTTAAATTTAAATTTCATTGGCTCCTGCCCATTTTATTAGACATTGTGAGCTATGTAAATATATGTATGTGCAATCTAACTCTAAATATTACTATAGATTTAGGGTTAGAGCATATTATTTAAAATATATAGATCATAACTCTAAATCTAATTTTAAGCATATATATTATAATCCTCTTGATTTGGGATTGCTACCCAATTTAACGTTGGTGGATCTTTCTATGAACAATTTCACGGGAGGAATTCATGTAGGTAATTTTAAAATTCTCCCTTGATTTGTTTTTTAATTTAAATTTTTAAAATAATATATTTTTATTAAAATTTAAAATAAACATGTGGTCATATGAAGGTGCTATTATAATTTTTCAGCGCAGTAGAGGTTAGAATACAGTTGAATCCTTAACTATTTGGCTATGGTCCCAGTGGGTTGCCCAAAAATTTGAAAATTTAGAGCCTTTTATAATTAGGGTTTGTTATGAATTTTTTAGGAGTAATTAATGTAAACATTTTATCAGGGAATTTATGATTTATTAAAATAAAAATTTCAACCCAGTGGGCTGCCCAAAAATTTGAAAATTTAGAGCCTTTTATAATTAGGGTTTGTTATGAATTTTTTAGGAGTAATTAATGCAAAATTTTTATAGAATTTATGATTTTATGATTTATTAAAATAAAAATTTCAAGCATATATATTATAATCCTCTCGATTCCGGATTGCTGCCCAATTTAACATTGGTGGATCTTTCTATGAACAATTTCACGGGAGGAAATTTTAAGATTCTTGCTTGATTTGTTTTTTAATTTAAATTTTTAAAATAATATATTTTAACGATTTGGCTAGCCCCCCAGTGGGCTGCCCAAAAATTTGAAAATTTAGAACCTTTTATAATTAGGATTTGTTATGAATTTTTCAGGGGTAATTAATGTAAAAAAATTTATCAGGGAATTTATAATTTTATGATTTATTAAAAAGAAAAATTTCCTCTAAAATTTAGTAGGGAAATTTGAAAAATTTAAATCTCTTCCAAATAACACTATTTAAATAAATTTAAAAAAAGAATTGGTGGAAAATTTGTAGCCCCACCCTTACAGGGAGCTACTAAAAGTTGTTAATATTTAATACTGTAACAATTCTTCATTACATGTTGGAGTCCCTATGTTTAAGAATTATTACATATAAAATTTTAATTATAATAAATATTAATATTAAGAAAATTTGAATTTGTTCCCTAACATGAATACATAAAATTCACACTAATATTCTTGAAATTTGCTTGCCGTTTGTTGCAGTGGTAAATGATTTCCCCGTGGAAACACCACTTATAAAGCTTTTAAAAATAATCACTTTATTTTTAGTTTATTTTATTTCAAAACTACTTATTCATTTCTACAAATTCGAAGCTTTAATTCTCCTCGGGAAGAGTCCGATATATTTAAATATCTCGCACAATCCTTTGAGAGGGAGACTTTCGGCCAAATTCTGGTCATCCCCATCGCTGCAAACTTTCTCTGCATCCTTCGTGTTAATTTTAAATGTAGCTTGGACAGGTGTTCTAGTCTCAGGTGGTGATTTCGAGGTTGGAAACACAGTTGGAATAATTATCTCCATACTTAGATAATTGATTTCTCGAGAGACTTCTAGATATTAGGGTTTAGAGTCTAATTAATCCTAGCCATTGATTAAGATTAAATCATGGCCATTGGTTTCCAATGAGGGGATTATAAAAGAGGATCAATAGGCATTTGAAGATCACAGATCCGAGAAGTATTTGCAGCGATAGCAAATAAATAAATTTGCGGTGATAGCAAATTGATTTGCAGTGAGAGCAAGGGCGCAGCGATAGCGTTCGAGACAGCAGTAGTGGAATTTCTATAGGAGAAATTGGGAGAAGAATTTCTGGAGGAGATCATTGCCGGAGCTCTGCCAGTAAGAGGCAAGCAGTCTATGTATTTCCTGATTTGATTTAATAAAGTTCCTCATCTGCAGTACTAGTTTTCCCTTCGGGGTTTTTCCAGGGACAATTTGTCCAAAATGTTGTGTTGATTTTATTTTTCTATCTCCGTGATTTTTCCGTGAAGTTGCAGCTGTGTTATTATTTAATATTTGCTGTAAATTAATTTTTTTTCGGTAGCCAAATAATCTTATAAGATAGGAAATTAATAATCAGTAGCTGCAATAGATTTTTCACATGGTATCAGAGCGGATTTGAGGGCAGAACAGGCACAGGGAGAAAGGAAAAATAATAAATAAAAAATCTAGGGTTTATAAAACCCAGTTTGACCTCTTCAAATTTTTTTTTTTTTTTGAGATGGCCTCAGCAGGTTTAAGAGATCAGGACAGATTGGATGGAGCCTCAAATTTTGGTGTCTGGAAAGCCAAAATTTCTTTATTGCTGGAAGAGAATGGTATCAAGGATTATGTGACCACTGTTGTACCTGTACCTACAGATGCAACACAGCTCGTAGCATATAAGAAGGAAGATGCCAAGGCAAGGAGGCTGATTCTTGACGGTGTTAAGGATCATATTGTTCCGCATATTGCAGAGTTAGATACAGCAAAGATGATGTGGGACGCCATTATGAATCTGTACCAGAATGCTACCCTTAACCGAAAGCTGATTCTTAGAGAAAAGTTAAGGAATACCTGGATGAATAAGGGAGAAGACATCACAAGTTACCTCACCAGACTTAGACTTGTCAAGGATGAATTGGCAGCTGTTGGAGACAAACCAAAGGATGATGAGCTAGTACGAATAGCCCTGAATGGGTTTACTAAGCAGTGGGATGTCTTTGTTCAAGTTATTAATGGACGAGACACCTTACCGAGTTGGGATCGACTATGGAGTGACTTCACTCAGGAGGAGCTTAGACTAAGTCTTGTTAATGGAACCAGCAGTAATAGTCAGAAAAGTGAGGTGGAACAGGAAAACGTTGCCCTAGCAGGAAAAGGGAAAGCGAAGAAGGGGTTTGGCAAAGGATCAAATCCAAAAAGTGAGAAGAAGAAGGACTTATCTAAGATCAAATGCTATGGCTGTCACGAGTTCGGCCACTATGTCAGCGATTGCCCACAAAGGAAGAAAAATGAAAAGAAGGGCAAGAAGCAGACGGTAGCTTCAGCAAGTGTAGATGAGCTTTCTAGTAGAATGGAGGATGAGTTTGCACTCATAGCTTGCCTGACTAGCTCAACCTCACAGGGTGTTTGGTATATAGACAGTGGGGCGTAATTTCATATGACAGGAGTTAGGGAGTACTTCTCCAGCTACAAGGAGGAGGACATCAGATTCCAGATTCAGATGGGGAACAAGTCCAAGTGCAATCCAGTTGGGAGAGGGACTGTTCTATTTTAAAGGGAGAATGGCAAGCCTATTTCCATTCATGATGTGTTGTATGTGCCAGGCTTGGGCATGAATCTAATTTCCATATCTGTCCTTCAGGATAAAGGCTACAATGTACTCTTTAGAGGGGCGCATGTTTTAATCAAGCATAAGGATTGGAAATCACCCATAGCTATTGGAGTTAGGAGCGGCCGACTTTATAGGTTGCAGTTTGATACTCCTAAGGCACTAGTGAGCAGCAGTAATCTTAGAGATCAAGGAGAGCTATGGCATAGAAGGATGGGCCATATACATCATGGAGCACTTAAATTGCTTCGTGAGACAGTGACAGGTGTTCCAGACGTGAGCACAGAGCATGATGATGTATGTAAGGGATGTGTATTGGGGAAGTTTGTGAAAGTAGCTTTTCCAAGGAGTGACACCAGATCCAAGGGGGTTCTTGATCTAGTACATTCAGATATATGTGGACCAATGTCAATGAAGTCTCTCAGAGGATATGAGTACTTTGTTACTTTTATTGATGATTTCTCCAGGAAGACCTGGATATACTTCTTGAAGACCAAGGATGAGGTCTTCAGTCACTTCCAGGAGTTCAAAGCTCTTGTGGAGAATTCGACAGGTAGGAAGGTAAAGGTTCTTCGGTCAGACAATGGAGGCGAGTACAAAGGGAAAGAGTTCCAGGAGTTCTGTACCAGGGAAGGAATCAAGAGAGAGTGGACCGTTCCTTACAACCCGCAGCAGAATGGGGTTGCTGAGAGGAAGAATCGTTCTATATCGGAGGCAGCAAGGGCTATGTTGTATGACCAAGATATGCCACGATACTTATGGGCAAAGGCATGCAGTACAGCAGTATACATACAGAACAGGGTTCCACATAAGGTATTGGGCAAGATGACACCAGAGGAAGCATTCTCAGGGAAGAAGCCAGATGTTAGTCACTTCAGGATATTTGGGAGTTTGGCATTTTGTCACATTCCAGGGGCTACACGTTCCAAGTTAGATCAGACTGCAGAGAGAGGGTACTTTGTGGGTTACAGCGAGACCTCAAAGGCATATCGGATATTTATTCCAGGGACCAGGAGGATTATAGTCAGGCGTGATGTCAAATTCATGGAGGACAAGGCATATAGGAGGTCCAGAGATTTGCCAGCAGATGATCAGAATGAGCAGCCAACAGAAGCTCCAAGGATTGTTCAACCAGAACAGGGGTAGCGAAGCACGAGTACAGTTACTAGTACAAGCACAGGCTCAGGTGCTGAGAGTTCGCAGAGTATGGAGCAACAGATACAACAAATCCAAGAGATGCATCAAGAAGATATGGAGTTTGATATTTCATCCTCTATAGTTGACAGGAAGAACCGTGAGGTTCAACAGACACATAAGGATACTCAGGAGTTTGTGGGAGCTCCTAGGACGAGTAATAGACAGCGGAAACAACCAGCTAGGTATAATGACTATGTGGCATTGGTTAGTCAGTTGGTAGATAGTGAGCCTTCTAGCTATCAGGAGGCTGCACAGCAACAGGTGTGGCAAGATGCAATGGTTGAGGAATATACCTCAATAATGCAGAATGATGTGTGGGAGGTTGTGCCTAGACCGACAGATAGGGCAGTGGTTGGATCATGCTGGATCTATAAGATTAAGCATGGTGCAGATGGTAGCATCGAAAAATACAAGGCAAGGTTCGTGGCCAAGGGGTTCTCTCAAAAGGAGGGAATAGACTATGAGGAGACATTCGCTCCAGTGGCCAGGTATACTTCTATACGAGCCGTAATCTCACTTGCAGCGCATATGGGATGGCAGATCCATCAAATGGATGTCAAGACGACATTTCTTAATGGTGAATTGTTAGAAGAGGTATACATAGAACAACCAGAGGGCTTTGTAGCACACAGCAGTGAAACCCACGTGTGCAGATTGAAGAAAGCTTTGTATGGACTCAAGCAGGCTCCCAGGGCGTGGTATGAGCGTATTGATAGATACTTGCAGGGAATAGGCTTTGTGAAGAGTGAGGCGGATGCTAACCTCTACTACTTGGTGGTTGGGGGTGAAATTCTTATTCTTGTTCTATATGTGGACGACTTGTTTTTAACAGGTTCACTGGGGCTTATAGAGGAGTGCAAGAGGGACCTTGCAGCAGAGTTCGAGATGAAGGATTTGGGGCTTATGCACTACTTTCTAGGCATGGAAGTGTGGCAAACAGATGGAGAGATTTTCCTTGGACAAGGGAAATACTGCATTGAAATATTGAAGAGGTTTGAGATGCAAGATTGCAGAGCCATGTCTACACCTATGATCACGAATTGGAAGAAGGTAGATGCATCCAAGGAAAAGGATGTAGACCCCACCTTATACAGGATGTTGATTGGATCTCTCATGTATTTGGTCAACACTAGGCCAGATATATCCTTTGCAGTAAACTCTCTTAGTCAGTTCATGGTTGAGCCGAAGAGAGTGCATTGGATAGCGGCAAAGCATGTATTGCGGTATTTGCGTGGTACAATCGAGTATGGGATCAAATATGCTCGAGGTGATGGTATCAAGTTGATAGGCTATACTGATGCAGATTGGGCAGGTAGTACGGTGGACAGGAAAAGCACTTCAGGGTGCTGCTTTAGTTTGGGATCAGGAGTTGTCTCTTGGTACAGCAGGAAGCAAAAGTCCGTGGCTCTGAGTTCTACAGAAGTAGAATACATAGCAGCTAGCATGGCAACATGTGAGGCTATATGGCTTCGGAAGTTGCTGGTAGCCTTGTTTGGTCAGAAGGTTGAGACTACAGTGATACACTGCGATAATCAGAGTTGCATCAGATTATCTGAGAATCCAGTGTTTCATGATAGGTCTAAGCATATAGACATCAGATATCATTTCATCAGGGATTGTGTACAGCGGAGGGTTGTTCAGCTACAGTATATACCTACAGATCAGCAGGTAGCAGACATTTTGACAAAGGCATTGGGGAAGGTGAAATTCATCTTCTTCAGAGGTAAGTTGGGTGTTATGCAGAACACCTTCCTCGCTAAGAGGGAGTGTTAATTTTAAATGTAGCTTGGACAGGTGTTCTAGTCTCGGGTGGTGATTTCGAGGCTGGAAACACAGCTAGAATAATTATCTCCATACCTAGATAATTGATTTCTCGAGAGACTTCTAGATATTAGGGTTTAGAGTCTAATTAATCCTAGCCATTGATTAAGATTAAATCATGGCCATTGGTTTCCAATGAGGGGATTATAAAAGAGGATCAATAGGCATTTGAAGATCACAGATCCAAGAAGTATTTGCAGCGATAGCAAATAAATAAATTTGCGGTGATAGCAAATTGATTTGCAGTGAGAGCAAGGGCGCAGCGATAGCGTTCGAGACAGCAGTAGTGGAATTTCTATAGGAGAAATTGGGAGAAGAATTTCTGGAGGAGATCATTGCCGGAGCTCTGCCAGTAAGAGGCAAGCAGTCTATGTATTTCCTGATTTGATTTAATAAAGTTCCTCATCTACAGTACTGGTTTTCCCTTCGGGGTTTTTCCAGGGATAATTTGTCCAAAATGTTGTGTTGATTTTATTTTTCTATCTCCGTGATTTTTCTGTGAAGTTGCAGCTGTGTTATTATTTAATATTTGCTGTAAATTAATTTTTTTTCGGCAGCCAAATAATCTTATAAGATAGGAAATTAATAATCAGTAGCTGCAATAGATTTTTCACACTTCGCAAAATCTGTCCGGAAACATGCCTCCCTTCATTGTCTTCGGGCATAGAATTTACATGTTTTTTTTTAAATTTAAATTACATGCTTTTTGTTTACGGGCTTTCGTCCCCCCGCTGCCACTATAGGACGCCTTATCGGCGTAATGAACGACGTAATGGGATACGACATCTCGTCCAAATTAAACTAGTATATTTCTATCTAAAAAAATATATCTAAAGTACACCGAGAGATATCTTCCAATTTGTTGGCATTTATAAATTACTTGCAATTAGAATATTTGATATGCTCACATGATTTAATTTAAAGAGACGAGACTTTTCATATTCTTCAAACGTAATAAAGATTTCATTCCATAACTACCCAAGTTTTTATATTTTTCGATTCGTTTGGCTTCCACAAATTTATTTATTTTTTGTTTAATGTGATAAAGATTTCACTCCCTAACTGCCCAAGTTTTTCTATTTTTTTATCCATTTGGCTTCCACGAATTTATTTATTTACACAATTTATGAATTTTGTTTACATGGAATCTGAATCTTAATTGTTTACGGGAATTTGAGTCTTTTAGCCCTTGCTGTGAGTGTAGAACGCCTCTCGGTGTAATTAAAAAGCCGTATAATGCCCCTCACGGTGTAAAAATAATGTATTGGGCAACATTTCTGTGTCAAGTTCTTGGGTGACACCGTTGGAGAGGTTATTAAGGGGCTCTCCTGTAAAGAGTTAAGCTCTAGGTTGCTAGTCTAAACCCTCAATTCCTTTAGATAAAATAAGACAAGTATTATACAAAGATTCGTCAATATGGCTAGATAGAGCATTATTACATAGCATGGCAGATTCTAACATCTCGCATGATATCAAGCCACATCACTTTCCATACAAGCAAAATTCTTCTCATTTTGCTCATTTCATATTTCCTAGAGAGTTAAGCAAACTTTATATTTTGTGCCTAATTTTCAATTATGAAATATAATCCTACTCATTGGATATTTTTCTTTTATTTTGCAAGTTCTCACATAGCACACATGCCAAAAGATGTGTTGGCCCTTACCTTAGAATTGACAAAACAATTGCTAGATTATGTTTCCATGTTACTCAAATAACTCTATGATTATGAACAACCCGAGAAAATAGAAGTTGGGGTTTTATTCTATGTTTAGGATTTTATTTTAATGTCTTGCCTAAGTCTAGTTTAGGTGGTCTTGTGTGCTATTTTATCTTGGGTACATGTGTGCAATTTATCCCAAGATATTGTCCTTTATTCGAGCTTCGAGGTTTCATCCATGGTTGCCTATGTATTGACCTTAAACTCGTGCAATGCCTTTGCTCATTTCCATAGCACGTAAACATTTGTATTGTATTCCCTATGCTCTCTTCTATTCAAATGTTGACTACTTGTAGCTCATTGTCTAAGGCTTAGGTGCAATCCTTATAGTCATGCAGTCATTGGCAACAAAGAATTCGACAGGAGTTTATTGGCATAAGTAGTAGCTTTATTGTTATTCATGCCCTCGTGGCATCCATAGTAGCTAATAAATTATACACATTAAATAGGTGGCACACCATTTGGTGGCTTTGGTTCATGTGTGTTGAGGTATTAGGGTTTAGTTTGTCAAGAAAATAATGTGCTAGTAGGTAGTGGGCCCATAGTAATGTGTTGGCACCTATTGTTTGGGTTGTTTATGCAAGCGACATGCCACTCTTTGTTAGCATAATAGCAAAAGGCTTCATTGGACAATTATTTTTATATAAGTTCATTTTAGCTAATGTACAATATCCATAGAATATAAATCCTCATGCGTGTTGACCATGAGATCTCTTGTGAGCTACGTGGTTTTGGCCTTAATGATGTATGTGTAGGTTGTCATTCCAATGAGTGTTGGCTTATTGGCATATGCATGGAGTTTCTTTATAGGATTGGTTTCTTTATTCTTACGTTTAAATTTCCCTAGGCTTAGGATTTGAGTCTATCCTAGAATTTTGGTCACTAACAAGATGTACTTACACGATGATATTTTACAAGTTCCATTGCTTTATATGGGCTCAGATATCCTTTTATGTCTGAATATCTACTTTACTGCATGTTTGTGAGTGCTACATGATTTGAGATACACAATCATTTTAGGATTCATGTGCACCTCAAAGTGCGGGCAAAATGTAATAATGAAATTTGCATACCCATGCCAATTCCCATTTAGTTATGTTCCCATTTTGAGAAAATATCTTATGCAATTATGTATTGACAAATGACACAACCTTTTGTGAAGTTGGGCTCATTCCCATAGCCTTCACCTATTCCCATATACACATGTTCCCACATATATGGTCCTATAACCAATCCTTATCTACACACTTTACCATATAATCCACATTTATTGCACACTCCATATTTAGAATTTCATTCACTACATGGATCTTACCACTCTATTATCCTAAGTGAATCTTGCACCCACATATTTGACCCCTAAAATTCAAATATTCAAATTCAAGTTTTGGTCAATTCCCACCCATTTCACTAACCATTGTGAGTTGGCTGAACATACATTTGAGTGATTTATTATGATGCTCTTATATTTAAAGGCAAATTCAATTACATTCATTCATCATCAATAAGCATCATTCAAATATCATTCACATTCAAGGAAGAACCATTCTAGGAATACTTTAATTTGAGCATCTTAAAAGAATCTAGATCTATATAATCATCTTAGAGCATTTGCACAACTAACATTTGTTGTCCTCGATTATCCTCGAAATTGTAAAAGTAGTCTTTTTGAGTGGTTGACCTATGAGAACTTGCTCCATAGTGACCTAGTAGCCCTCCTAAGGTGGGTAGCCCTCTTAAGGTATTTGTAAATACCGTTAGTCCTTAGAGCAGAGAAAAGAGTAGTGAATGAAGCAAACTAGAAAGTAGAAGCACACATATTGTAGGATCATATTCACAAGTTACAAGATAGATATGTGGACATAGAAGCAATCTACATGCACAAAATCAACTTGTGTTAAAGATAAAATCTTATTTACTAGGAAAAGAGGCATTATTTTGAGATCTACAATAGTCATATTACCAAAATCTTCCATCAAGATTATTCATCCTCAAACCTAATACTAAGTACATCTTATCTATTATATTTACTTTCCTAAAATAAGATCTAATTCTAAATTATTTATATTCATAACTATCAGTTATTAATCTAAATTAATTTATACTTACATATATACATCTTATTAAATTGTGCTAAATTAAACTTAGTGAAAGTTTATTTTCCTTTACACACCCCACAACAAAATAATAATAATTAAACTAAATTGATTTATACACTTATTGCTGCATTTATTTAATTAACCTCGATATTAAGAAAAAAATATTTTCCTTGTGAGCCTCAAATACCCCACACTATAATATATTCATATTATTGTATTCTTTTATCTTTTAGCAAGCTCATATTTATGCCTCAAACATGCCAAAGTTTTGAAGGAGTGATATGCTCTAGTTAAATGGACACGGTGCAAAATATCGCCATCACTCGTTCAGACATATTGGACGAGTAAAGAGAAGCGATTACTTTGAAAAAAGCAAGAATTGGCGGCATTACTTCAACTGTTGTTGTTGCTGCTTTGCATTGTTATTTGTTACCAATTGCTTACCATTTAAGGAAAGAGTTACCAATTGCTTACAATTTAAGGAAAGAATAAAGTTAAGCTTGACTTAAATAAATGTGAAGACCAAGATATCCTCACATCATATCACAGACCAAAGGTATTCCAACTTTAACCGTCCGAATTTTCTTTTATCTTATCAGGAGGCCCACTAAACTGCTTTAAGGTGGTACCTAGTCAACGTGTCTGTAAGAAAGAATTGGATTCCAAGTTAAAGAGGGGAGCAATTTAGTGGGGGAACTTAATCAGAATATTTCATAAATCTGTTAGTATTTATATATATTGAATCATTTGAATGCAGACATCCTCATCTGCTGCATTGCTCTTTTATTGTGGTCTGTTTGTGTTGGGTTTAGGACTATGTTACCAGAAACGAGAAATAGAAACTGCAACGGCGGCAACGTGACGAAAAACCGGATATTTCGAGGTTGCGTAAAAGAAACGGTTTTTAGATACATATATTTTTTCAAAATTTTAGGTTTATTATAAAGTAAAATAATGAAAATAAAGGTAGGAAAAAACAAAAACCACATCTTTATAAATATATATTTTTATGAAATTTGTTTTGTAAAAAAAACTTCACATATTTATCTTTTTAAAAAATATAAAACTACTTTCCATAATAATTAAACAGTCTAAAAGCTACATTTATGTTTGAAAAAAACAAAAACTAAATCTATAAAATTTGTTTTGTAAAAAAAACTTCACAGATTTATCTTTGAAAAAAACGAAAACTAAATCTATAGAATTTATTTTGTAAAAAAAAAAACTTAATTTTCAAATCACACATCTATTTTTTTTAACAATAATTAAATGTTATTAAAACCATGCATTTATTTTTTTAATAAAATTTGTTTTGAAAAAATAAAACTACTTTCCTTAACAAATAAACAATATCATAATGAAAAACAATATTATAAAAATACACAAGCTTTTTATAAAAATTACTTTTATCCTATAATAAATAAATAAACAATATAATGAAAAACAATATTATAAAAATACACAAGCTTTTTATAAAAATTACTTTTATCCTACAATAAATAAATAAACAATATCATGAAAAAATCTTTAATCTTTTAATAAAAAACATTTTCTTTATGCAAAGTTGGATTGCAAATTGAAAAAAAAATTGGAGGTTCAAGTTTTCAACAAACTGCAACGTAGAAACGGCGTTTTCCGTTGCCAACGGCGTTTCGGCTGTCAGAAACAGAAACGTCGCCCAACCGTCACGTTTCTGGTAACTATGGTTTAGGAGGCTTGGGATTGCAAATGGATTACGATCTGAATGACTGGAAGATGATTCTTGCAACATGTGCGATTATATTTTGTATGGTATGGGACATCGTAGTGGACAGAGCGAAGGACTACCTAAAAGTAAGTTCGTGGATCCCAAGCAATCTCTTCGTTTTAAATGCTCTTACAATACAAATTTTGGCAAATGTTGATATTGAAAAAGTGAATGTTTTTGGCTCGTCCAATGAAAAAGAGTTGGAAGTGTTGGTTGATAACCAACTAAGAATGGATGCTGCAAGGCTCACAATGTGTGTTTTTGTGGGATGTATTCTGCCTGGGATGGCCATGGCAGGCACCGAAGGGAGATGGAGCAATGTAGCCGCCTTGTTTGTAGGTTTGTCGTTTCACACTGCTATAGAAATTTATGCATTGCAGAATGTTAATAACTCCAAAGTAGAAAGGGAAGCGGGCCTGCGGTTAATGTCATCCGGTGTGCTGCTTTTACTTGGAGCTTCATCTCTCCTCCTTTTGTTAGGGGCACTCATCTTGACTGCTAAGATGCAACGAATTGCTCTCAGTTCAAAGATTTGTTCGGAGAGTATTTTCGAAGTACTCTCTAAAGATGTGGAAAATGAAGGCGATAGGTGGGAGACATTAAGAAGAAAGGTGATGAAGTCGTGGGTGGCAGCTCATGCATGGAAGACAGTCTACTTTATTTTCAGTTCAGTGTTGAGTCCAGGTGCGGGAATGATTGTCACAATTTGTGTTGCCGTTATGGTCGCTAAAGTAGCATGTCGTTCATCTCTTCTTTATCATAATAATGGAGGTAATTTAACATTTTATTTTCAGTGCATTTTCATTTTAGTGGGATGGATCCTCATGCTTTGCAAGTGGTTTAAGACGGCACTTTATTGTCCAAAAATCAATACAGTAGTTCCATTCTTCTGGATACTAGTTCTCTCTATAATGCCAACTATCGTTGTAGTGAAGCCATTATGGTTTAGGATGGCATCTTTTCTCGTAAATTGGGAATTTACGTGGAGGCATATTTTAATTTCTGTTTCTTGCCTTATACCGCTCCTTCCTTTGTGTATTTTGATTTTAGCATTCAGTTTACTGTGGTTGTTCTGTTTCATCTGCTCCTATTTCTCGGTTGTGGTATTCGGCAGCCAGTTTGTTCAGCATCTTTGCAAACTTGACAACAAGGTTGTTTCAAAAAATAATGAGTATTCGAAATACCGGTCAATACTGGATGCCATGCTCGACAAGGATGATATACACACTTTCCGGTTAGTCAATAAAAAGTAATTTGATAGAATAAAGGGTAGCATGGATGAAGAAGGTAATAAAATTGAACAAAGCTGCACAGGATTGCTTTCAATAATGGGAAACCATAGACTTCCTCAAAACTAGAGCCTACGGGGCATCAAGGGGAATTGGATGGAAATCAAGGGGACTTGGATGCAAACAATATCAAAAATATTCAAAGGTATTGCTGATCTTAGGATTGGTGTGGATATGAAGGATGTGTTGGTAGCATACAGGGAGACACAGGATGTGCTAAAGTTTGTGGACTGTCCATATAACATAGTTGTGAACCTCCTCAACATCATTGACACATTCAATTTCCGGGGCTTGTGGAATTCTCTTGAATTCGAACTAATAATGTGCATGGTGGAGAAAAAGTTGAAGCAGGGCTTGGACACTTCTCTTGAAGAAAAGCTACAGAGAGAAGAGCGGGAGCTTACAATAGATGAGCAGAGGAGAGTAGACAATTTTCTTAGAAAGCTTAACAGGTGGGGTGAAGGTATGTTCAACATTCCCTTGATCAGACTTGATGAGTGTTCTTATATCAACCTGAAGGAGTTGGGTGAAATGCTACATACATTAGTGGGCCGTGTCATTGTTTTCGGTCTGTTAGAAGCTTCGGATGTGATCCTAAAATACACAAAGCAGTAGGCACAGAATATAGATGAAGTGAAGATTGAAAGAGCCATTGAAGTTACAGGAAAGGTGAGCACACTCTTAGAAAAACTGGTCGAAGATGGAGACATCCGATCGGAAGAGACAGGACAAGTCGCAAGTCAAAGTGGATCAAAAGCATGCAAGGGTGATGATATAGAGGCTGCCATTGGGCATGGTGCTTAACAACAAATGTTCCTTTCAAATACAAATCAACCTTTTTTAAGTGGGGATGTAAATTTTAAAGGTGTTTGGGATTTGAATAACTCATAAGTTTGTTATTTCTAATTTCTAATATCTAGTCATGTATCATTGTATCTATAAAGATGGCTACATAGCCATATTAAATGGTTGTAAATTTATTTGGCGCTCTTTATAACCAAGCCTTGAATGCATGTTGCACCACAATTCAATATATTTCTTGTACTTGGCAATCATTTATCATATAGACATTCTATGTAAGTATTTGAATTAAACTATTCTATATAAGCATTTGAATTAAAATGGTTTAGTTTAATTTAATTTAATTTTTACAAATTATAAAATATATGAGTTAGGTTTAATTTAATTTTATGTTTGACTAAATTATTAATTGGAAATTTATAGGTTCATTGGGCATGTTGCTAATTTTTTACAACCAAGCAACACACGAGGCTTTGGCCTACTTGTAAATCACTTACAAAGGTAATGCCATATACACCCTTTATACAATAAAATAAAAAAAATAAAAATCACCTAAGTATTTACCTCAAAAATTAAAAAAATCTTCATTGACAAGCACTTAAACTCTCTAAAGATTTCAACTTGTTTTTGGAGTTGTGTGAAGCTCTCTCTTTGGTCCCATTAACTCAAAAGGATCTAATGTGGAGCAACAAGGGTAAGCAACATGAGCTAAGGGGTTCTGTCAGTTGCATGGCCAAACATGTGATTGTGGTCTACCACTCTATCTCTTCAAGGAGCTAGTAGCAAGATGGCTACAAACACCTTGTTTAATGTCAAGACTAGTGTTCAATGTTGAAAAGCACTCTACATTGGTCGACATCTAGATCCATGATTGTCCAAATGGCTACATCAACAAATCAAAAGGTGAGTGATCTGAATATATGAATGAATGAAAGGAGGTGAGTCAACTATTTGTTTTCTTACATTGAGAGTGACGAAAGGAGATAGCTTGCGAGCTCGTCTATTGAGAAGTCCACCAAGAGTAATTTGTAATTGACTTCCTTCTCATAAAAGGAGGCCAACACATTTGTTGTGTATGTAGAGTGTAGATAACCCTTTACTTTGATTGTTTCACTTGCCATTGCAAGGTACTGTAAGCATATGGACCTACATGGTAATCTAATGATGAGTTGTAGTCCTAAACACGTACATGCAAACATGTAGATATGACCTCTTAGCAGCATTCTTCTTGGTGACACATGGATCAAAGTTCTTCACCTTTTTTGTGTCTCCCCTATCCCCTAGCTAACCTTCTAAGGCCCTGAGTCTTCCTCATTTACCCTATGTTAATAATTCATTTTTGTTGCCTTCTAACCCTGTTGACTTGACCCACTGACATCACGAGATGGGAAATTAACTTTCCCTAAGATACTTTCATCCATTTCAACCTCTAAGAGGCCTCCAACTGACCTCCTAGACCTTTTCCCATCATCAATTTCATCCTCTTGTTCTTCCTTTCTAGGTCACCCATATTGACCCCTAAAACTCCCTTAGGTGACCATGAATCTCCCCTAGATCTCCCTTGGGTGATCTACCCTAGAAAAATGGGAAACCTACCCTCTTGAGGTCCTTCAATATGTCTCCAAGTCCCGAAGTCATCTTTAGCCCCCTCTGATCATTCTTAGCCCTTGAAACTACCTGTAGAACCCATTCTTTCTGGGTCACCCATATTGGCTTCCAAAACTCCCTTGGATAACCCTACCAAAATCCAGGATCTCCCATGGGTGACTTGTCCTATCAAATTGGGTGACCCAGTCATGTTTTAACTTGTGTGATTTCTTCCAGTTTGAGCCTAAATTAGATTCAATTTTGCTCTAGTTTGCATGGATCTTCGATCCTATTCTTAGCTCCCACAACAATCATTAAGAGGAGAACCCCTATACCCCTAGTCAATCCAAATTAAAGATCCCTTGCAGTGCCATGCATGCGTTCATTAAATGACCATTCACAACGGTCATTAATGATTGCACATATGACTCCCACAGTGATTAAAATGCAAGAGAAAATGAGGCCAGAAGATTATTCCATTCATGCGGTTGGATTGAATCTTGCATAGGCTAGGCTGCAAGATAAAATTGAGCTCATAGAGGAGACACAAAAGTTTGTAACTACAGACTTCATTAAAATGAGAAAGAAACTTGAAAAATAGGGGCTTGATTTGTTGTAGGTGAAGAGCATGGTTGATTGATTGAATGCAGAGGCGAAGGAACAGGACATGGAGCTTAACAGATTGACACTTGGCTTGCAACTTGAAGAGTGCCAAAGGAAGCACTTTAGGTAGACTAGTCAAAGCAAGCAAGTTTACAATCAAAATTAGATGCCACTAAAGCTTCAATTGAGTCATTGAGTCAAGAGAAGAACATGGTGGAGAAGCACCTACAAGATAGCTAGGATGAGGTGACTCAGCTTCACAAAAAGTCTCTTATAGTGTAGGGATTCAAATAAGCAAATTAAGGATGAACTCCAAGCTAAAGAGCAATAGATAGTGTAGCTAAAGCAGAAGCTCATACAAAGGCCGCCAACTTCTAGGTGTTGCCCATGATTCAAGAGCTATATAATTCATATTGGGGCCGCATATCAGAGGAAACATCATAGCTCAATCCTGTATTGAAATTCATATCATATGCTCAGAGCCTTAGTGTAGAAGTAAGCACAGCAGTGGAGTAGACCCTCTCTTCAGTCACCCCTAAAGTTGCCGAGTCTCAATTGTTAGTAAATAAGCTATATAATTCTTTTGAGGAAGTTCTTCAAACAGTAGGGGTGGAAAATAGGAGGACTACTGCAGTAAAGGTAAATTAATTCTTGAGCCATAATAAAGCTGCTCTTAACTGTAAAGCTCACCTAAATGCTTTGGAGCATATTGTAAAATAAATGAAGGGACACATTGAAAAATGGTCCTGTTAGGATTTCCCTCCCCAAATCTTGATGATAAAACAATTTTGATAGAGGAACAAATAAGAGCCCTATTGATAAACAAGAAAAATGATTAGACTTCCTTCTAGGCTTTGAGCCAAATGCCAAGTGATGCAGAGGTGGAGACAGTTATGCAACCACTTTCCCAATTAGAATTCCAGATGAAGGCTGCAGTTTAAAGCTTGCAAAGTTTCTCTTACAAGGAGATCATTGATTTGGATAAAGTCTTTGAGGCTCTAAAGAAGAAAGAGCATCGGTCTGATAATGAGTCCACGGGCATCTCTACAACTCGCTCTCTAGAAGCTTTTATGATGATTTAGGGTATGGTCTCACAATTTTTCTATTTCTGTGTTATTTATTGTTTCAGAGATCTTGAGTTCTTCTCCATAGGCGCAAATCACCTAGTGAGTCGCCAAGAATTATAGAGAAAAAGTCCTACATTTTAAATTTCAAAATTTTATTGGTTGATATGGTCAGAGTCAATTATGGGAGCCCACCCTGTCGACGTCTTGAGGTATCAATAGAAACACTAAAAAATAGGCAGTGAGAAATTTTGTTGAAGCAAACAGGATTTTAAGGTGTCACATGTCTCTTGTGGAATTCTCTTGAATAAAATGTGCATGGTGGAGAAAAAGTTGAAGTAGGGCTTGGGCACTTCTCTTGAAGAAAAGCTACAGAGAGAAGAGCGGGAGCTTACAACAAAAGAGTGGGAGAGAGTAGACAATTTTCTTAGAAGCCTTAACAGTTGGGGTGAAGATAAATTCAACATTCCATTGATCAGACCTGATGAGTGTTCTTATATCAACCTGAAGGAGTTGGGTGAAGTGCTACACACATTAGTGGGTCGTGTCATTGTTTCCAGTCTGTTAGAAGCTGCGGATGTGATCCCAAAATACACAAAGCAGTGGGCACATAAAATAGATGAAGCGAGGATTGAAAGAGCCATTGAAGTTACAAGAAAGGTGAGCGCACTCTTAGAAAAGCTGGTCAAAGATGGAGACATTCGATCGAAAGAGACAAGATAAGTCGCAAGTCAAAGTAGAACAAAAGCATCAAAGGATGATGATATAGAGGCTGCGCAGGCCTGGAATTTGACGGTTACCCCTGCCTGTCATATAAAATTTTTATGATGGTTTGGTCATTTAGCTACCTTTCAATTGATGTTTTAATAAAATTATAAATTGTCAAAACAAAACTACAAACAACAAGACCAACAACTTCCAACTATTTCAACAACTGAAAAGATGAAAATGCCATAAAAATATTATAGCCACCTGCTGTCATTTCAATGTAGAATGTTTGTTTTCTTTATAAACATTGATTGCCATCAAAAGGAACATAAAGGCATATAAATTAATTTTTATTGTGTAAATTGAAGTCTTAAAAAAATAAGTAATTATAAATTGAAAAGAAACATGAAGAATTTCTTTTTTCTTGAACCAAACACTCCAATACAATTCCTACTTACAAATTGCAATCAAACAAATTTTCAAAAAGATAGAAATAAGTTTCAAAAAGTATTGGATGTACCTTAAAAGTAGCCCATCTACTCCACAAACCAACTTGCCCTCCTTTTGAACTCTGATAGAACTTTCAATCGCCACACTGTGCTTAGGACTTGACTTCTCCAATTGTATCACTATTGAGAACATTTCCAATTAGGCTCTAATGTAGGCATCTTGGTGTGATGATAGAAAGGTGACCTTGGTGAATTGAATGACAATGGAGAAAGTAGTAGCAATTCTTTTTTATCCCTATAATTGTAAATCTTCTCTTAATTATAGCTCTTATTAATCTCTGTAATTGTAATTTGCAAAGTTGTACTTATTCCATATATAAGAAACAATGAAGTAGCAATTCTTTTTTATCCCTATAATTGTAAATCAACTCTTAATTATAGCTCTTCTTAATCTCTGTAATTGTAATTTGCAAAGTTGTACTTATTCCATATATAATAAACAATGAATAACATATTAAAAAGTATAAACAATGCAAAGGTTGTTTCTAAATTGATTTTAAAAAATAAAAAATAATAAATAATGAGTATAGACAAAGCAAAGATTTGTTTCTAAATTGATTTTTAAAATTTATTGAAGATAAACATTCTTTGAAAATATTCTAATTTAATATATATTTCTATAAAATTTTTAAAAAATGTTCAAGATAAACATTGTAAAGAAAAACATCATTTATATTTCTATAACAAATTATTATAAAATAATATATTATAAATAAGAATATTATATTATAATACTCTATAATAAAATTTTATGGTTTACGAATAATTTAAGTGTCACATATACGGTTATGTAAAAGTTTAGCAAGTCAAGTTATACAGTCTAAAAAAAATTTTAAGTTGTAAAATACAGTCCAAAATGGCAAAAACGGTCAAATAAACCATTAAATTCCAGGCTTGGAGGCTGCCATTGGGCGTGGTGCTTGACAACAAATGTTCCTTTCAAATACAAATCAAGATGTAAATTTTCCTTTCAAACACAAATAAAGATGTAAATTTTAAAGGTGTTTCGGATTTGAAAAACTCACAAGTTTGTTATTTCTAGTTTCTAATATCTAGTCATGTATCATTGTATATATAAAGATGGCTACACAGCCATATTAAATGGCTGTAAATTTATTTGGTGTTGTTATAACCAAGTCTTTTATTTTTCACAATCATTTATCATATTGACATTTTATATAAGGCTTAATTTGATTTTTACAAATTATAAAACACATTAGTTGGATTTTATTTAATTTATGTTTGACTAAATTAGTAATTGGATCCATAGGTTCAATGGGCGTGTTGATAATCTTTTATAACCAAGCAACACTCAAAGCTTTGGCTTACTTGCAAGGCACTTACAAAGGTAATGCCATATACACCCCTTAGATAATAAAACAAAAAATAAAAAATCAACTAAGTGTATACCTAAAAAATTAAAAACCCTTCATTGACAAGCACTTAAACACTCTAACGATTCAAACTTGTTTTTGGAGTTGTGTGAAGCTCTCTCCTTGGTCCTATTAACTCAAAAGGATCTAATGTGGAGCAACAAGGGTAAGCAGCATGAGCTTAGGGGTTATGTCAGTTGCATGGCCAAACATGTGACTGCGGTCTACCACTCTATCTCTTTAAGGAGCTAGTAGTAAGATGGCTACAAACACCTTGTTTAATGTCAAGACTAGTGTTCAATGTTGAAAAACACTCTACATTAGTCGACATCTAGATCCATGATTGTCCAAATGGCTACATCAACAAATCAAAAGGTGAGTGGTGTGAATATATGAATGAATGAAAGGAGGTGACTCAACTATTTGTTTTCTTACATTGAGAGTGACGAAAGGAGATAGCTTGTGAGCTCGTCTATTGAGAAGTCCACCAAGAGTAATTTGTAATTGACTTCCTTCTCATAAAAGGAGGCCAACACATTTGTTGTGTATGTAGAGTGTAGATAACCCTTTACTTTGATTGTTTCACTTGCCATTGCAAGGTACTGTAAGCATATGGACCTACATGGTAATCTGATGATGAGTTGTAGTCCTAAACACATACATGCAAACATGTAGATATGACCTCTTAACAGCATTCTTCTTGGTGACACATGGATCAAAGTTCTTCACCTTTTTTGTGTCTCCCTTGTCCCCTAGCTAACCTTCTAAGGTCCCGAGTCTTCCTCATTTACCCTATGTCAATCAAATTCATTTTTGTTGCTTTCTAACCCTGTTGACTTGACCCCATCATCATCAGGAGATGGGAAATTAACTTTCTGTAAGCTCCTTTCATCCATTTCAACCTCTAAGAGGCCTCTAATTGACCTCCCAGACCCTTTCCCATCATCAATTTCATCCTCTTGTTCTTCCTTTCTAGGTTGCCCATATTGACCCCTGGAACTCCCTTGGGTGACCATGCATCTCCCCTAGATCCCCCTTGGGTGATCTACCCTAAGAAAATGGGCAACCCACCCTCTTGAGGTCCTTCAATCTATCTCCAAATCCTGAAATCATCTTTAGCCTCCTCTGATCATTCTTAGCCCTTGAAACCACCTGTAGAACCCATTCTTTCAGGGTCACCCATATTAGCTTCCAAAACTCCCTTAGATAACCCTACCAAAAACTAGGATCTTCCCTGGGTGACTTACCCTATCAAATTGGGCGACCCAGTCATGTTTTAACTTGTGTGATTTCTTCCAGTTTGAGCCCAAATTAGATTCATTTTCCCTCTAGTTTGCATGGACCATTGATCCTATTCTTAGCTCCCAAAATGTTTAGTCATTAAGAGGAGAGCCCCTACACTCCCAATCAATCCAAATTAAAGAGCCCTTGCAGTGTCACACATGCATTCATTATATGAACATTCACAATGGTCATTAATGATTGCACATATGACTCCTGTAGTGATCAAAACACAAGAGAAAATAAGGCTAGAAGATTATTCCACTCATGCGGTTGGATTGAATCTTGCACATCCTGGGCCGTAAGATAAAATTGAGCTCATAGAGGAGACACAAAAGTCTATAGCTACATACTTCATTAAAATGAGAGAGAAACTTGAAAAATAGGGGCTTAATTTGTCATGGGTGAAGAGCATGATTGACCAATTGAATGCAGAGGTGAAGGAAAAAGACATGGAGCTTAATAGATTTACACTTGACTTGCAAGGAAGAGTGCCAAAGGAAGCACTTCAAGTAGAATAGTCAAAGCAAGCAAGTTTACAATCATAATTAGATGTCGCTAAAGCTTCAATTGAGTCATTGAGTCAAGAGAAGAACATGGTGGAGAAGCACCTACAAGATAGCTAGGATGAGGTGACTCAGCTTCACAAAAGTCTAAGTCTATAGGGATTCAAAAAAGAAGCTTGAGGATGAACTCCAAGCTAAAGAGCAATAGATAGTGTAGCTAAAGCAGGAGCTCATACAAAGGTAACCAACTTCTGGGGTGTTACACATGATTCAAGAGCTATATAATGATATTTGTTTGATGATTTTGATACTAACGAAGCATGTTTGTGCCCTTTCCATGAGGAGGGATGCTATATCTCTGACACAAGTACAAATCCTCTTTTAAATTGCAATCAAAAGAAGCTCTCTGTGTGATGTGGGGTAACATATCTCTTGAGCTAGTGTGTATCCTTTTATACAAAAGCCCTTATGTGGAAGAAGGGATAGTGTATCTCTTGAGCTAGTGCACATACTTTTATACAAAAAGTCCTTCACAAAGGTGGGGTTAAATCTTGAGTCATCCTCCCTTAAGCATGTCTTTGGAAGTTGCCATAGCATAAGCTCAACCGTCAAGTGTGTTTGGTGTGTTTTAGATGGTGGGATTTAGCAATAAGCTCCTTCCATCACCCGTATTTGTCATGTATAAGATGTATAGCATGTCTATGGCATGCTATATGACACTCATGTATTCCGTGTGTTTTCTCCCTTGTGTGGTCTTCAAGGTGTGTAGTGATGAGCACCACCCACACTCAGGTTTTGTATGGCGTGTTTTCCCCCTTGTGTGGTCTTCAAGGTGTGTAGCGATGAGCTTTACCCACACTCAGGTTTTGTATGGCATGTTTTTCCCCTTGTGTGGTCTTCAAGGTGTGTAGAGATGAGCTCTGCCCACACTCGAGCTTTGTATGGCATGTTTTCCCTCCTTGTGTGGTTTTCAAGATGTGTAGCGATGAGCTCCACCCACACTCTGAGTTTGTTTTGTAATATATATATCAATGTATTCATCGTGTATTGCATGACTAATCTATTATTTTCATTGTGTATTGCATGCTTCCACTGTATTCACCATGTTTTGCATGCTTCTTACTATATTCTTTGTGTCTTGAGTGTATTCAATGTGTCTTCTAGTGCTTATCTAAGATTGGGGGCTAGAAATAGTTCCTCAACCTTGGTGTATGCCTTAGCTTCATGTGCCTGGCCTGTTTGATGTGTTTTCGACTGTACTTTAATGCATGTATGGGTCGTAAGATCATACATACATTAAAGTGGGGGCTAAATGTCATGTCATAAAATGTCCTCTAGAATTTTTTACCTCCTAGTTTAGCTCCTAAGTCCCCTTAAAATTACTCATGCATGTTTAAAACTTATCCCAGAGCAATTTCCCCTGAAACCCATGTCAAATGGGGCCTAGGGGATTATTCTAAATCTTAATCAAGACCTATAAAGCACCCTTGGACTTGTGCACCCATGCGCTAGTCCAGGCCTATTTGGCCAGGACCTAAATCTTGGATGTTGGCTTAGGACCTTTACAAATGTTTCCCTTGTCGTCCTTTACATTTTGAATTACGAAAGTTTGGTGGGAATGCATATTTAAGTAGGTTTATGACTTCATTTTACACCTAGATGGATAATGCAAACTTGTGATCTTGAGCTAAGGATACTCAAGGCTTTCATTGTGTTGCAGAGTAGTATTGTGTTGTGTTTACATATGTGTTTATTGCAGATTTAGCTTCATCAATCCATAACCTCATGATTTGAAGGCTCTTCATCTCCATGAGGGTTTTCACCTACTAAGGTGACATCTTATTGTGCTTCAATCAATTTATTTGATCATTTGATTTTGCCTTTGCCCTGCAAGAGCATGCACTCTATCTAACAATGGTGTTGGAAGGCTTGAATGTCGTTCCGGGGCTTGACCGAGGCAAGCTCCTAAACACCATAGCCCCCAAACCCCTCTCTTTGTGATTGTAGGTTACAGGTGCGGGATTTGATGAAGTGGAGTTGTAAGGAAGTAGAGCAGAAGATAAAGAATTGGGATCGAAAGAAAAGAGTAGAGAACATTTCCTTTTAGACTCGGGTACCTGCCCCTGAGTCCTCTATTTTAGCATCTTCAAAAACTCTGAAGCAGGTTGCAGTCTAATACAGATAATTATCCCAGATTCACAAAAAAGTTGCTCTATTAGACCCAGCACCCACCCTCGTGTCCCCAAAGTTTCTGCCTCTGAAAATCTAAATCCTGGTATGTTTCTAATCTGCATTTAGTGCCTTCTTGTGTGAGCATTTGTCAGGTTTCATCTGTTTATTTATGATTTCATATAATTAGGGTTTGAGGCCTAATCAAATTAGGGTTTGACAAAATCATCAACCTATTCTATCTTTCCTATCATTCCAAAGTGACACCAGACCTGTAGTTGTGTCCTCTTTCATCAGTAGTGACTTAGCTCAATCTATGTCCTTGAATGTATAGGTGAAAGGAGGGTTTGATTGAATCTACTTAACCACACATTTCAACCTCCCTTCATTTTCATATATAACACTATATATAATTGTTTGAGTTTTAACTTTTAAGTTGGTCATGGATAATCCATTGTCCCTAAGTCCTACTATATCATATGTGAGCCAATATTAGAAATAATCTTATGTATAACTCTTTGTTGTGTGTATTAACCCTTGCAGATCTATGAGGAAGCTTCTTCCCTCTCCTTCAACTCCTTGTGTATTGCTATATCCATTCAACTAGGGTTTCATGCTCATGGTAACTCTATTTCATTCTATTTCATTATTATAGTCTTTATTACATGTTTTGCCTTTGCTCATTAAGAGCACACTCTCTATCACACTTATCCTTGCTATTGTGGAAATGGGAAGACTTACATGAGGTTTGACTAAGGCAAACCTCTATACAACACAACCCTTTCCCCTCTTTTATGTGTGTAGATCGCATCGAGGGTTTCTAACATGAAACAATGACAAAAATATGGAAGGATCTGGGATACAAATCATCGGGCTAAAATTCAGATTAAAACCCTAGGACTAGGGCATCCAGCATTTGAGTCCTGCACTTTTTTCCCTAATTTTTGGCTATAGACTTTGTCTACTCTACACATTCCCGATCTACCCTCTATTCCTTTACACAAGTTCTGTAACACCTGTAAGTTGTCCGTTTTGTCATTTAGGTCACTTAAAACTCTAGATCTTGCTATTTTCAAATCAATCTCATCTATTACAACAAAAAGAAACAAGCCCTAGACAACTTGGCTCTCCCTTGAGGACTGTAGCCAAGTACACAAGTCTTGGTCGGTTTGTGTTCTAATGTTTGATAGAAAAGATTGATCTAATTAATACATAATTGTTTAGAGATCTCATTTTCTATCTTAAAAAAATATTTTTCAGATAAAGAGACATTATTCTAAGATCTACAATAGTCAAATTACTAGAACTTTCATTAAAATTATTCATTCTCAAACCTAATACTAAGTATACATTACCCGTTACATTTATTTTCTTAAAATAACATTTAATTCTAAATTATGTTACTCATAACTATCATTTATTAATCTAAATCAATATATACTTATATGGATACATCTTATTAATTAACCTAAATTAAACTTAATGAAAGTTTATTTTTCTTCACACATCCCAAATTGATTCGTTGATATGTTTATTTAATTAGGATAGATTAACATTAAGGAAAGGTTATTTTCCTTGAGTTTCAAATGGCCCCCCTTCAATCATATGCATATTATTCTATTCTTTATGTTTTTTTAGAACTCATTTTTATACCTTGAGTGCGGCTCAGCCAAAGTGTTATGCTCTAGTTAAATGTCGATGCAAAATATCAAACATGCATTTTTGACGAGTAAAGAATGGGGAGCCATCACTTTGTGACTGTTACCAATCGCTTTTCAATTAAAGGGAAGAATGAAGTTACGTTTACCTTTAAATAAAGGTAAAGGCCCCATTTCTCCAGGCCAACTTTAACTGTAGGAATTTTCTTTTACTGATCTTAATAAAGCTCCAATAAATTTCGTTTAGCAAGTCTTTACCGTATTATTGCAGGGAGAAACTTACAAAAACTCAACGAGGTAATGGGATACAATCCACATCGTCGAAATTAATTTTTTAAGCCGTATAATGCCCCTCACGGTGTAAATATAATGTATTGGGCGACATTTCTCTGGTTAGATAGAGCATTATCATACATCGCGACAGATTTTAACATACCACATGATAGCAAGTCATACCACTTTCCATACAAGTAAAATTCTTCTAATCCTGATTTTTTTCATTTCTTAGAGAGTTAAAGCAAATCTTATATTTTGTGCTTAATTTTCAATTATGAGATAGAATCTCTTGCACGTTTCCATGGAGCACACATGCCAAAGGATGTATTGGCCCTTGCCTTAAAATTAACAAAATAATGATTATTATATTTCCATGTTACTTAAAAACCTTATATTATAACCAACCTAAGAAAATAGAAATTCCTTTTATGGTGTAGGGTTTGATTTTAATTCCTTGCCTAAGTCTAGTTTAGGTGGTTTTGTGTGCTATTTTATCCTGGGTACATGTGTGTAATTTATCCCAAGATTTTGTCCTTTGTAATGCCTTTGCTCCTTTTCATAGGATGTAAACATTTGTATTTTATTCCTTATGTTCTTTCCTATTCAAATGTTGATTGTTTGTAGGCCATGGTATAAGGCTTAGGTGAAATCCTTCTAATTACATGCAGTCATTGGCAACAAAGAAGTTGACAGGAGTTTATTGGCATAAGTAGTGGCTTTATTGTTATTCATGTCCTCATGGCATCCACAGTAGCTAATCAATTATATATATTGAAGAGGTGGCATGCCATTTGGCAGCTTTGATTCATGTGTGTGTTGATGTATCAAAGTTTAGTTCATCAAGAACAAAATGTGCTGGTAGGTAGTGGGCCCATAGTAATGTGTTGGCACCTATTGTTTGGTTTGTGCATGCTAGCTACATGCCACTCTTTGATTGCATTAGAGTAAAAGGATTCGTTAAACAATTATTTTTATGTAAATTTATTTTAGCTAATGTATGATATCCATCGAATCTTTCCTCATGTGTGTTGGCCATCAAACCTCCTATGAGTTGCATGGTTTTGGCCTTAATGGTATATGTGTGGGTAGCCATTCCAATGAGTGTTGGCTTATGTGGCATATGCATGCAGTTTCTTGATTGGTTCAACAATGCTAATGTAGACGACTTGTGTAGATTCACAAGTGCTTGACAAATAATAATGTGTTGTGTTTCCAACTAAAAAAATGGAAGGACCAAACATGTCTATTTAGTAAGAGGTTTCAATTTTCAACAAGCACAAGGATGATGTATGAAGGAGGCTACATGTTAACTTTTTATTGCATTGGAGAGAAAGGCCCCATTAGTCATTATTTTTGTGCACTTTCATTTTAAGTTGTTAGAGCAAAGCACCTAGGAGCATCTGAAAACCAAGAGAAACCTTCACAAATGAGAGAAGCAACATAGGAGAAGCTATTTCACCAGAGATGAAAATATATTCGGATGCGATGATAAACTACATAGTGTACAAGCCTTTTAAAGGCATGAAATATTTGAAGGGTGGGGAAACTACCCAATACGGGAAAAAACCACCCTACGGGAAAAACAAATTATCCCTATGTTAAAACTTAACACACTAACACCCCCCCTTAAGTGCAAACTTAGGGAGAATTATTATGCAAAATCAAGATGCAATATGGATCCCGACTACACAACCATGTTAGGTACCCATTTACAATGCAAAAAAGAAATCTCTCACAAACAGAGAAAAGGAGAAAAACCATGTGGGAGAAAACTCCTCTCTAAAAGAGAGAAAAACATGAAAATGCTGAAAAACAAAAAGTGAAAGGAAGGAGGACTCCTCAAGACCCCCCAAGGACAACTTCCTTCACCCCTAACACCGATTGCAACAAGAGATAGCGAGGAGATGCCAAAGGTTTAGTGAAGATGCCTGCAACCTGTTGCTCTGTAGGCAAATACTTCAAACTGAGAACACCCTCCTAAATGAGTTGCCTAATGAAGTGCATGTGGATCTCAATATACTTAGTGCACTGATGCTCCACTGGGTTGCGAGAAATATTAATGGCACTCTGATTGTCACACCAAAGAGTAGTGGGATGTTCAGAAGGAAAGCCAAACTCAGCCATCAACTGTCAAAGCCAAAGAATCTCTTGACTAGCCAAGACTGCTCCTCGATACTCAACCTCAGTTGATGATAAAGCAATAGCAGTTTGCTTCTTGCAAGACCAAGCAACTAGACCAGAACCAAGACAAAAGGCAAAGCCAGAAGTGGATTTCTGATCATTAACATCACTAGTGCAATCCGAGTCAGTGAAGCCCAATCTCGGTAGCTCCTGATGTATAGTGAATGCCAAATTATGTAGTGCCCTGAATGTATTACAAGATACATTTAGCTGCCTTCCAATGACTCATGAGGATCTTGAGAGAAATAGAAGACAAGACCAACTGCAAAGGAAATATTAGGATGACTATGTGTCAAGTACAGAAGGCTACCAACCAATTGTTGATACAAGGTAGAATCAGTTGATGGAGTGTAGACAACACAACACCTGACTGAAAAGGAGTAGGGGCTAGCTTTCAGTCAACCATCCTAAATCTCTAAAGAAAATCAAGAGCATACTTCTGCTGAAAGATAGAAATACTGGTAGAAGACTGATGAATCTGAAGACCAAGAAAGTAATGTAATAGTCCAAGGTCAGTCATATCAAAATGCTCCATCAAAGCTCCCTGAGTATCCTTAATCATGGAAGAAGAACTCCCTATGATAATTAAGTCATCCACATAAAGAACAAGAATGAGAAGATCTTCCCCATGTCTCTGAATATAAACTGTAGGATCAGATTGACATCTAGTGAATCCAGAAGCAAGCAGAAAAATATCTATCTTTTCATACCAAGCCCATGGAGCTTGTTTGAGACCATACAATGAACGCCTTAGCCTGCAAACAAGTGAAGGTTTTTGCACAAAGCTTGGTGCCTGCTCCATATAGATCTCCTCCTGAAGATCACCGTGCAAGAAGGTACTCTTCACATTCATTTGATACACTGGCCAACCCTGAGATGAAACAATAGAAAGTACAAGATAAATAGAATCCATCTTGGCTACAGGTGTAAAAGTCTCAGAATAGTCAATACCTTCAACCTGAGAGAAGCCCTTAGCCACTAGATGAGCCTTGTACTTATCAATAGAACCATCAACTGCATACTTGGTATGATACACCCACTTGCATCGAATCAACTTTCTTCCCTTAGGAAGAGGAACCAAATCCCAAGTATGATTATTCATTAAAGAATCTAATACTCCTCAATCATAGCACTTTCCCATTCTGGAACACCTGAAGCATCTGAAAACTTTTAAGGATTAGTAGAAACTACATGTCTCAAAAGACTGATACCTGAAGTCTGGGAATGAGTGCAGCATGTCGCTGTGGGATCACCTGCAAGAGAACTAGCATCCTCAAGAAGTGTACGAGCCCATAATGGTCTTGTGGGTGTAGGTGGAGGAGGAGATGTAGAAATGTCAACAACAAGATTAATACCATCATTAGGAACATCATTATTATCATCATCATCTACAGGAAGCAAAACATCATCTGAGAAAGAAGTGGGAAGAAGAGAGGAAGAGGCCTGTGATGGAGAATCTTTCGGAGTGAAAGACTCATCAAAATGAACATCATGATGAAAATGTACCTCTCAAGTGACAGGATCAAACAATCGATAATCTTTCACATCCTCACAATAGCCAACAAAAATGAACCGCTGACTTTTCTTCTCCATTGCTTTTCGCCTCCCATTTGGAATGAATGTCCATGCATCACTGCCAAATACTCTGGAAAAGGACACCTTGGGCTTGACATGAGACCAAGCCTCCTCAAGAGTCATATTCTGCACTACCTTGTGAGGCATACGGTTCTGAATGTTGTTGGCACAATTGACAGCCTCTACCCAAAATGCTAGAGCCATGGATCGAGACTGAAGCATATAATTGGCCATCTCCTGTAAGGTTCTTTTCTTCTGCTTGGCCACACCATTCTATTGAGGAGTGTATGGCATTGTGTGCCAATGAAGAATACCTCGAGCACGACAAAAATCTTGAAATGCCTGATTGACATATTGTCTCCCATTATCTATCTAAATCTTCTAAAGGGAGTGCACTGACTGCTTCTCCACAAATGCAAGGAAGGTCATGAAAAATTGAAGAACCTCATCCTTGTACTTCAAAAAGTACACCCATGTGCAGTGAGATAAGTCTTCAATAAAGGTGAGCACATACTTAGCCCCTGAAAATGAAGGAATTGGGAATGACATAAGATCACTATGCACCAACTCAAGGAGTGCTGAAGCATGTGTGGCCATACCCTTCAGAAAGGAATCCCTATGATGTTTGCCAAGCACACAACCTTGACAAACTCCATCAGAACAAGAGATCTTAGGTAGGGCAATCACCAAATTCTGTGTGCTCATCTGTTGAAGCTATCTATAATTCAGGTGTCCAAACCGTTTGTACTAAAGCTTGCCAATAGAATCTACATGAGCAATAAGGGATGATCCTGATGAAGACTCAAATCCATCAAACCTATACGAATGGGCCACATCATCAACTATCCTTGTAGCTACAACCTTCTCAAGATCTTGCAACTCTCGAATAGTCACATTAGTGGGAGAAAACTCAACTACCTTCCCATCACCATGATGACATATCTGAAAGACAGAATCCACATTCTGTGAAATATCAGGAACAAATAGAACATCATCAATGCAACCATCTTGCATCTTAACTGATTCTATTCCTACAACCAGAATCTGTGAAGAGTTCCCAACTACAATATGAGAATCACTACAAGAGGAAATAGAATAAAAAGGATCCTTAGAATGAGTCATATGATGTGAAGCACTAGAATCAAGAATCCAACTGTCACTAGTAGAGGACAAAGCCCTTGCTGTGAGAGCTTACCCTTTTCCCAAGGAAGAAGACTTAGGCATGGCAATATTGTGCTTCCTCATAGCTTCCTCCAATGCTACTAACCTCTCAAAATAATGTGCATCATTATGCTCTGATACCATGTTAGAGCAAAGCACCCAGGAGCATCTGCAAACCAAGAGAAACCTTCACAAATGAGAGAAGCAACACAGGAGAAGCTATTTCACCAGAGATGAGAATATATTTAGATGAGATGATAAACTACATAGTGTACAAGCCTTTTAAAGGCATGAAATATTTGACGAGTAGGAAAACTACCCGATACGGGGAAAAACCACCCTACGGGAAAAACAAATTATCCCTATGTTAAAAATTAGCACACTAACATAAGTATTACACAATATTTGTTGATCTAAGAGCACACTCAACAATAGCCATGTATCTCTAGATATGTTCAAAATCTTTAACTTAGCTCTTGTTGCCCATGGACTTCATAATTCAAAAGCGACATGCAGAGGGTTTTCTTCCAATATCCTCCTCTAACCATTAGTGCATATAGAGAGGCATTTAATGTCATTGTAGGATCTTGATTAGTTATCTTAAGCGGGACATTAGCATGAATAAGATTTCAACTCTTAAAAGACAAGGCTTCTATTTGGGCACAATTGTGTTAACCAAGCACATTATGTTTCCTTTTACTTGTTAGGCTTCTTTAATAGGATGTAAGGTGGAATTTAGTTCCCAATGGGGGCTCAACTTGCCTTTCATGTGATGACTTACAAGTCTATAAGTGATTTCCCAAGAGCCATGATGACAACACTCTACTAAAATATCATATATTTTAATGGTCAAATAACCAACAATAGTTTTGCACCTCATCCACACTAAAAAGTGGTAAGTATTTGTCCTATTTTTATTATCCAAAATTGACCTTGGACTATTGAACTAGATGATATTTAAGAATAGCATGATGATAGTATATCCCTAAGATGTGCCTTGTGACACCTACAAGTGTGGGATTTCATAGAATTGGGACTGATAACCATTATTCTTACCCTATTCAATTTGTGTGTTCTCTCTACATGTAATAAAGGCCTCATTGTACACTTGAATTGACTATTGCAACAAGCTTTCAAGGACCAAATTGATGTGTTGAAGAGCTAAGCACAAAAAAATGTACTATGATGTGAATTTGTGAACTAAGGCATAGAGTATATATGAAATTGCTTAAGATGTACTAAGGATTGGCTAGTTAATTTTTTATTGCTAGAGAACTTCTTGTATGTCCCTTTTTCTTAGCATATTCTAAGGTGTTAAGTCTTGGTTTAAGCTTTAGTTTTAGGTACATGTATCTATTGTAAGTTTCATGAGAATTAATTTGCATTTGATGGGCTCTCATTGACCTAATTGTCTCTAGGAGCTTCTTATGAATTTTAGGAGATTCATGTCTTTCCTTGATGTTATATTTGATAGAATGAGTATTATGTGTGATTAGTTAGTCTTGATAGTCACTATAATATTCCTTGGAATCATTCCTAAGGAGTCCTATTATCACAATACATGGAATATAATTGTTAGTTTAAGGATCATTCAAGTAGACTTTGTTAGTGATAGTTGTTTTTTAGTGGCTAATATTCGCCAACTGGCTAATAGTTGAAATTGGGGAATCAAAATTTGGTTAATAGTTCAAGCTGTAAGGCAACCTAAATCACCACATTTTTACAAAATTTTATTTTAGTCTTGGTTAAATTGCCAAAAGATTTATTTTATTAAAATTTTAAACTCAAAAATTCACCATGATATTCGATACCTAATTAAATTAGATTCACCTAAATTTTATAAGTTATAGTAGAAAATGAAATTAATTCATCAATAATATTATATAATTATTGGTTACTTTAGGGCCATATCACCAATTTTTAATCACCACCATTGATTTTATTAGTATAATCTAATGGCCGGGGTTGTATTCCATGGGTTAAAATGTACCCAGAGCTCCAATGCCCAATGGGTCTAAAATTGTATTTGGATTATTGATCACAATTTATAATCTAACATTTGGGGTTAAATTCAGTGAGCCAAAATGTACCTGTAGAACTCCAATGCTCATGGGGCCCAAAATTGCATTTGGGTCATTTGCATTTGAAATCAGTGGCCTGAAATGCAAACGACCCAAACGTAATTTCAGGCCCCATGGGCATTGGAGCTCTGTAGGTACATTTTGGCCCTCAGAATAGAACCCAAATTGTTAGATTATTAACAAAATATATGGTGGTGAAAACAAATTTAGGGCTGATTTAAAATATTCAATGTTTGATTTAAATATTGAGGAATTAAAGAATTATAGACACAAGCACTACAACTTAAACTAGTCAATCACTACCACCCTCAGGCCCTTACTTTTCCATAGGAATTTAACTTTTCAAAAAGGAAGGATTCACCATGGTAATTAATGCATTTGCCTAATTTTCATCAAGATTTGCTAGGATTTTCTACAAATTTGTCATGATGTAAAAAATTCGCCAATAAAATTAATCTTTTTTTTTAAAAAGGAAAGATTTGCCAATAGAAATTAATATTTTTTTCTAAAAAAATGAAAGATTCGCCAGGATTTTATATCTTTTTTTAGGAGGGGTTTCTTAAAGTTATCACTAGTTAGTGATGTTATGATACATTAGGATTGCATTTGATGAATATACAACCAAGCTCATGTGAGTTTGTATGTAATGCCTAGTTCTCTAATTTATTTTTCTTAGTCATATCTAGCTAGTAAGAATAAGGTTTATGCACATACTTGTTTGTAAATTTGAAGCCTAACCCTATAATCCAAAGAGATCAAGGCATCGGTCTTTAGTAATTATTTATCCCACCATAGTAAAACTAAATCCAGAGAATAAATCTTTTTCTATATAATTGTTTGAGTTTAACTTCTAAGTTGGGTATGGATAACCCATTGTCCTTAAGTCCTACTATATCATATGTGAGCCAATATTAGAAATATTGGTATGGGGTTATGCTTTGTATGAATCATTTTGTTTGAATAATAATTAGTTAGTTGCAAATAGCCCAATTCAACAAAGGATGAAAATTTACATGTTCATAACCAGAATGATAATTGGTTAATGGACTCAACTGGTATATAGTTCCCTGAATAAAACTCATTAATTAATAACTAGGATTAATGGATTTTGATGTGATTGAGACATTTATATACATTATAATGAAATTATATTAGGATAATATTTCAGACTATATGATTAAAGAATGAAATTTGCTTATGTACATTTGATATGGTAATATCTTTTCATCAAATAATTTATTACTATTTATGGCATTCAATTACATTCATTCATCATTAATAAGCATTGTTTGAATATCATTCACATTTAAAGAAGATCCATTCTAGGAACACTTTAATTGGAGCATTTAAAAGGAAGTTAGATCTACATATTCATCCTAGAGCATTTGCACAACTAAAGCTTATTGTCCTTGATTATCCTCAAAATTGTAAAACTAGTCTTTTTGACGGGTTGACTACGAGAACTTGTTCCCTAGAGACCTTATACCCCTCTAAAGGTATTTGTAAATACCACTAGTCTTTAGAGAAAAGAAGAGAGTGGTGATTCAAGCAAACTAGAAAGTAGAAGCACACATATTATAGGCTCAGATTCATGAGTTACATGATAGATCTGTGGACGTAGAAACAATCTACATGCTCATATTCAACTTGTGTCAAAGAAAATATCTATGATAGTCGCGAGACATTTTCTAGGAAAAGAGGCATTATTTTGAGATCCACAATGGTCAAATTACCAAAATCTTTATCAAAATTATTTATCGTCAAACTTAATACTAAGTACATCTTATCTATTGCATTTACTTTTTTAAAATAAGGTCTAATTCTAAATTATTTATACTCATAACTATCACTTATTAATCTAAATTAATTTGTACTTACGTATATAGATCTTATTAAATTAATTTAAATTAAACTTAGCCTATGTTTATTTTCCTCTAAACACCCTACAATCCCCAAAAAAAAATTAAAATAAGTTGATATATACACTTGTTACTGCAATTATTTAATTCGCCTATATTAACATTAACATAAAGGAAATGTTATTTTCCCTGTAATCCTCAAGTACCCCACACTATAATCATATGCATATTATTCTTTTCTTTTATCTTTTAACAAACTCGTATTTATGCCTTGCACTGCGACTCACCCAAAGTTTTGAAGGAGTGATATACTCAGTTAAATGAACACAATGCAAAATATCACATCACTCGTCCAGACGTGTTGGACGAGTAAAGAATGAGAACCGTTACTTTGAAAAAAGCAAGAATTGGCGGATCCAAAGAATTGTTGCTTTGCATTCTTATTTGTTACCAATTGCTTATCATTTGAGGAAAGAATGAAGTTAAGCTTGTCTTTAAATAAATGTGAAGACCAAGATATCCTCACATCATATCACAGCCCAAAGATATGCCAACTTAAACCGTACGAATTTTCTTTTATCTTATCTTAACAAGGCGTCAATAAATTTGTTTACCAAGTCTTTACAGTATTACTATGTAGAGAAACGTACAATAAATCGACGTCCCTATGGAATGCAATCGATATCGTGCAGATTAAATTTAAAAGCCGTATAATGCTACTCACGGAGAAAATATAATGTATATATAAAGCTCGTCAAATTTGTGGAATGCAACTAATTTTATTGCTTAGAAAAGGGGTTTCTATAATAATTTAACCGAGCTGTTAGGAGGCCCATTCAACTGCTTTAAGGTGGTACGTAAGAAAGGAATTGGATTCCAAGTTTAAGAGGCGAGCAATTTAGTGGGGAATTTAATCAGAATATTTCTTAAATCTGTTAGTATTTATATATGTTGAATCATTTGAATGCAGACATCCTCATCTGCTGCATTGTCTTTTAATTAGATCATTGTTGTGGTCTGTTTGTGTTGGGTTTAGGAGGGTTGGGATTGCAAATGGATTTCGATCTGAATGACTGGAAGATGATTCTTGCAACATGTGCGCTTATATTTTGTTTGGTATGGGACATCGCAGTGGACAGAGCTAAGGACTACGCAAAAGTAAGTTCGTGGATCCCAAGTAACCTCTTTGTTTTAAATGCTCTTACAATTCTAATTTTGGGAAATGTTGATATTGAGAAAGTGAATGTTTTTGGCGCGTCCAATGAAAAGGACTTGGAAGTGTTGGTTGATAACCAACTGAGAATGGATATAGCAAGGCTCACAATGTGTGTTTTTGTGGGATGTATTCTGCCTGAAATGGCCATGGCCGGCACCGAAGGGAGATGGAGCAATGTAGCCGCCTTGTTTGTAAGTTTGTCGTTTCACATAGCTACAGAAATTTATGCATTGCAGAATGGTAATAACTCCAAAGTGGAAAGGGAAGCAGGCCCGTGGTTCGTGTCATCCGGTGTGCTTCTCTTATTCGGAGCCTCATCTCTCCTCCTTTTGGTAGGGGCAGTCATCTTCACTGGTAAGCTGCGACCTCAGTTTCTCACCTGGTATGACATTTCCAAAAACCTCTCGAAAGATGTGGAAAATGAAGGCAATAGGTGGGAGACATTAAGAAGAAAGGTGATGAAGTCGTGGGTTGCAGCTCGTGCATGGAAGGTAGCGTACTTTGCTTTCAACTCAGCGTTCAGTCCATGTGCGGGAATAATTGTGACAATTTGTGTTGCTGTCATGGCCGGTAAAATGGCATGTCGTTCATCTCTTCTTCATTATAATAATGGAGGAGGTAATTTGACATTTTATCTTCAGTGTATTTTCATTTTGGTGGGATGGATCCTCATGCTCTACAGATGGTTCAAGGCGGCCCTTTATTTTGCAAATTCATTTGACACAGATTCTGCCATCGGTATAGTATTTCTTTGCCTAATGCCGGGTATCATTGTAGTGAAGCGGTTATGTCCTAGGCTGATACCTTTTCTCGTAAATCGGGAGATTACATTGATGAATATTTTAATTTCCGTTTCTTGCCTCGTACCACTTCTTGCTTCGTGTGTTCTGATTTTAGCATTCAGTTTACTGTTGTTGTTCTGCTTCATCTGCTGGTATTTCTCGAATCTGGTATTCGGCAGCGAGTTTGTTCAGAAGCTCTGCAAACTTGACAATGAGGCTGTTTCAGAAAATAAAGAGTATTCGAAATACCGGTCAATACTGGAAGACATAGGGTTCACAAAAAAGGAAATACACATTTTCTGGATAGTTAATAAAAAAACATTTGATAGAATAAGGGGTAGCATGGATGAAAAAGGTAATAAAATTGAACAAAGCTGCACAAGATTGTTTTCAATAATGGGAAACCATAAACTCCCTCAAAACCAGTGTCTACGGCCCATCGAAAAGAGTTGGATGAGAACAATATCAATCATATTCAGTGATATCGCTGATGTTGAGATAGGTGTGGATATGAAGGATGCATTTGAAGCATACAGGGAGACACAGGATGTGTTAAATTTTGTGGACTGTCCAGGCAACACAGTTGGAAACCCCCTCAACATGGTTGAGCCATTCGATTTTGAGGGCTCCGGTGAAAGAATAATTGACGAAATAAAAATATGCAGCGTGGAGAAAAAGTTGAAGCAGGGCTTGGGCACATCTCTTGAGGAAAAGCGGGAGCTTACAAGAGAAGCGCGGGCTAGAGCAGACAATTTGCTTAGAGGCTTTAAAAAGTTGGGTGAAACAGCATCCAACAGTCTCTTGATCAGACTTGGTGAATGTTCTTATAACAACGTGGAGGAGTTGAGTGAAATGCTACGCACATTGGTGGGCCATGTCATTGTTTCCGGTCTTTTAGAAGCTCCGGATGTGATTCTAAAATACACAAAGCAGTGGGCACAGAATATAGATGAAGCGAAGATTGAAAGAGCCATTGAAGTTACAGGAAAGGTGAGCGCACTCTTAGAAAAGCTGGTCGAAGATGGAGACATCCGGCCGGAAGAGACGGATGATATAGAGGCTGCTATTGGGCGGGGTGCTTGACGACAACTGTTCCTTTCAAATGCAAATCAACTTTTTTCTCAAAGTGGTAATGTAAATTTTAAAGATGTTTGGGATTTTAAAAACACACTTGTTATTTCTAATTTCTAATATTCACTCATGTATCATTGTTATATGCTCAGATCATTTGTATATAAAGACGGATACCCATAGCCATATTAAATGGCTGTAAATTTACTTGAGGCTCTTTCTAACCAAGTCTTGAATACACGTTGCGACACCTCAATATATTTTCTTGTACTTCGCAATCATTTATCATATTGACATTGTATGTAAGCATTTGAAATAAAATGGTTTTTGTTTGATTTAACTTCTAAAAGCTATATAATGAATTTGATAGGTTTAATTTAACTTATGTTCTACTAAAAGATTTAAACATTATTTTTTTTAAGACAAGGAAATTTTGAGGGGAATATATAAGGTGTCTAGGTATTATATTTGTCTTTATAATTTTTTTTTCCTAGTACTATTGAAAGTTCTAATTATAATTTGTAGAGAGTTCATTGCTAGTTAAAATAAATTGATAAATTTGTTAAATAAAATTTTAAAATTTTAAATTTATCATGAGGGAAGTAGAACAATTATCTTACTCAATTTACTAGATTTTAGATTATTTAAGTCAGATTTAAAAATAAATATATGTTGAAATGAAGATAGGTTTATATATTTTTTACATTATTGTAAATGAAAATTACCTTTCCCTAAACTTAATCTAGGTCAATTAAATGAAATGCATACTACTCAGTATAAATTAACCTATATCAATAAATAATAATTGTGGAAGCGATATTTGAAATATTAAATACTATATGCTAGGAAATTAAATGTGAAAGGATGTTTTACTTAGCTCTAAGACAATGGAAAAGAGATAACTTTGATGTCACATAGAATTCCACTTGTCTTAGAATGAAAAATGGTCCCTCTTTGCCAGTATTCTACCTTAGATTCTACACAAACATGACTTTCTAGGACAGGTTTATGGCTTTGAGTCACTTTGGCATATGTGGATCTATTCTATAGTCTACATATTTGATCTTGATAAATACACACTTGTTTTGTAGTTCACCTCAAAATATTCTCCATGCTAAATGTGAAGAATTGTTAGTGTTTAGGAACACCTAGGGGAGATCATCAGATTACAAGGGTCATGTTCTCCTAGGTCCACCCCCTAGATAGGAACAACTTTATGGCCATTGAAATGATCAAGGAAAACAATATTCAAGCATACAAATGCTCTAGAATGATTAGAGAAATCTAAATTCCTTTTAGTGCTTCAAATCAAAAGATTCCTACAATATATAATTCTTAACTATGAATGATTTGGCCTTGATATTTGATGATAAAATGAATGCCTTTAAATACAAGTACATAACAATAAATCATGGGAAACATGTACCAAGTTGGCTCATGGAAGGAAAGATGATGTAAGAGCAATCTTGCATCAACCAAAAACAAAGGGATAGGACTATAAAGGAATATACTAAAGAATTTACAAGATGATCATTATGACTAGACATAGTGATGCAAGCAAAGAAAAGGTTGCAAGAAACAACAATGGATTGAAAGGGAATATTTAGGAGAAACTAAGTTTGGTTAGATTGATAACCATAAAGGAAACATATTATTTGAAATCAAGGTAGAAAGCTAAATAAGAGGTTTGTGAGTAGACATTGCCAACATAGAGGAAGAGGAGGAAGATTCTAGAGAGAAAGATCACATTGTGGCAAATAAAACCCTATATGGAAGCGAGATGCTTCTAGAAATCCACACCCCAGCCATGTTGAACAATTTTAAATTTAATATTTAAATGTCTAGAATATTTGAATTAAGTTAGGATGATTTAAATATTAAATATATTATATTCCCAATGCCATGAAACTAATCCACAGGAAAATAAAATGGGTTAATTAATATTTTGCACTTACTATTTTTAAAAAGGGGAGATGACATATAATATTATGATTTATATTAAATAATTGCAACTAGACCTAGGACTTACAAGGTGTACAACAACACATAATTCTATAGTCCTAATAATTTATTATGCATGTATAACCATGCCTTATACTTGTTGGTTGTATATCTCAACCATATTGAATTCATCATTAAAGACCAACTATACCTCAAGAAATTCATCCACAAGCCAAAGCTAGAGATGCGCCCTTTCAACTACATGATTCAACGAATAAATATTAGGAAATCCAAGGGATTTGTTACTTGAGTTGAAAAGGACATACAAAGTCTTGTTTGATGGGTCATAGCCATGTGCAACATAATTAGACTTCCAATTGGTAGATAAATTTTACAATCTCTCTATCACCTTGCTAAAGGTTGCTACTTAAAAAGAAGCTATCTAGGTGTATGACACAGTAGACAACAAAAAGAAAAAAGCCATCTCAATCTCCTCAAGACAAAGAATGTTTAGAGAAAATCTTTGTCAAAGCTCATGCAAGATGTATTTTGATGTGGGTCTATTAGACCCCTAACATTTCATGAAATTTGAGGACCTAAAGACATATCCTTAAAGTCCATCCCTTTAAAAGAAGATAACTTTTTTTTTACAAAAACTTGGTATTATTTTTTGGAGAGAACTCTCTAAAATTTTGTAAGTGGCTTTTTCAATAATTTCTCTATCTTCAATTGAAAGAGGAGGGCTATGGGAGAACCTATGAAATTTAGGTGAAGAAAAAGAAAGAAAAACAAGAACAAAACTTAATTCTTGGAGGACAAAACACTTATAGAAGTGGTGTTTTAGTATGGGTTTTACTAACCCCTTTATAAGATTCTTTGGAAGGTTTGGGTAGTGCCATAGCCACCTATTTGCCTTTGTTTTTGGCTAGCATGTGAGAATTAGGGGTCAATGTTGTATCTTTTGATGACATCACTTTGACTTGCAAACCTACTTCATTGTTTAAGCTTGCATGAGCCCCTCTATTGTGTCCATTATAGCCACCTTTTTAGCTATTGTTATTATTCCATCATTCTTTATTTTTTTGTGGAAATCCATTTCCTACCTTGGAGGTTGGTTTGACTAGAGGGTAGTCTCTCATTTTTGTGTTCATAGGATTGACAATAAAAATGGGTGTTGGGTATATTGATATATAAAACCCTTTATACATGGCACATATTGCTAATTTATTATATCAATTGAGTCTTTGAGATCTAGTGAAAGGTTGACTTCCACACAAACTCATTCCTAAGGATAAGAAAAATAAAACCATAATGCTCTAAGATTTCACCCAAGACATTAATAGATGAATAATTTTTTCACAATACAAATGCGACATCACATGCCACATTATACTACTACATGTACAAGGTGTCATTACAAAACATAATGACACACACAACCACATGATTGATGCACTAAGAATGGAAACATTAGTGGAAGACTTACTCAATCATGATTCAAGGACATAGTGACAACACTATGAGGAGGTAGAGATTTCTTTATCTTAGATAATTGAGTCTAGGGCCATGACCTCCCTCACTCATTAGGCCAAGGATAGGATGAGATAATGAGGTCATTCCAACATTTAAGAGGCTCAACCAACACAAAAAAATTAACTATAATATCTAGGACAAGTATTTGGATCCAAAGATCATGCACTCACAACCTAGTGAGATATGGGAAACCCATAGTCTCACCTGGCACACTCTAGGCTTGTTGTCTTGACACTAAGCATGACTCCCAATGAAAAAGGGAAAAAATCCCAAAATACAAAAGGTACCTTACAAAGTAAAAGGTTAGACAAGCAAGGTAGACTCCAAGGAACATTTCATTTCATTTTAAGGAATTTTTCTTGAAAAAATGTGGGAAGTACTCATTGTCCAATGGTCACCCCTTTTTGTGTTAGAAATGAAGGTGAACAACTATAGAATGGAAATCTGATTTCAACTATTATAATAATCTAGTACAGAACCAAATGGAGATTATAGGAAATCAAATCAGCAATACAAATAAATAAAGAAACAAATGAATTGAACACATAACACAATGTTTAAGTGGAGAAACCCTTTTGGGAAAAATTCCACAGAAGAAGAGATGCACTAGTCTATATTAACTTCAATAGAGTTTACAATGCATCACTAACGACCTCATCTCTAGTCTTCAATCTAGCACCACCTATCTTTCCAGTCTCAACTCTACAACACCATAGATGTAATACAATTCCCTCATTAAAAGAGTGATTCCATCTAGGGTAAAACCCCTAACATAACTTCTACCATCAGATCTGTGATCTAATGATGAACGGTTTAGATTGACTATGAAATTACAATATTTTGTTATGATGAAAAGACAGGCCTATCTCAACAAGTTAAACCAAGTCAAACTCTCTTCTATCTAACATTGAGACACAAACTGAGCTTGGATTCTACCCTTGAAGGAGATCCAAGCTATAGGGGCTCTGCCTCTTTGTTGTATAGATGAGTGTCAAACTAAATTCAACCAATCTAGCTAGGGTAAATGATCAAACCCTAATTGAGAGAGATTGAGATAGATGACTATTAGAAATATAAACAAAGAATCTAAATGGATAGCAAAGATGAGTAAATAGTTTAGAATAGGAACCTAGAGTTGGAATGCCATAGGTGCCAAGGTGCTTGAGCACCCTAGACCTTTTTTAGGGTTTGCAAAAACTAAAACTTTTTTCAGATTTGTACCTACAATACCTTTCTTCTCCTAGACTGATATCTCCCAAAACCTGTTTCTTCAACCTACACACATGAAAGAAGGAAAAATTGTTCTGGCTATATAGGAGCTTTCCTTAGTCAAGCCCTCATTTTGGTATTCCTAACTCACATATAGCCAAGATTAGAACTAGATTTGTGTGTACTCAGAAGCCCTAAGTAGGAGCAATAACATGCAAGATCTAATCAAATAATAGATCAAAACCTAGCCCTATATGACTCAAGAAAATACGAAGAGATGATCAAAGGATGCTTCACTGAAGGAAGCTCACCACTTCACCTCAAGGATGAAGATTCACTGAAGGTTTGCTAAATAAGAAGGTGATGCAATCATACCCTTGGAGGTACTCAAGCCAATCTCAAGTTGGTGGTTCTAGCCCTTCTCTTGGAATCATGCAAAGTTCTTCAACATAGGAACAAATGAGATAGACTCAAGATCTCATCTCCTAGCCTTCATATAAATATTTCCAAGAGCAAAGATGAACTCCATTTGATCAAACAGAAACCTCTAATAATTCAATAGCATAGAGAGCATAACAATAGAGATCTTTTTCGCATCTAATAAATCTAGTTTCATCCATCGATGACCTGTCGTTAGGCTTCTATGATGCTCTTCTTCTGCAAGGCCTACAAGTTGATCTTGCAGAGCATGGTTGCCTTCTATGCACTCTTAAAGTCCGTCCACACCTCCTGGTAAGATACCCATTTCTTCCTTACCTTAGATAAAGGAAGTTTCATCTCATAAACAATCACTTGTAAACCCCAAAAACAATGGTGGTAGCTTTATTATCAAGTATTGATTTGATCTTGGATTGTGTTTGAACAATTGACCTCATTTAAATTAGGGGTTGAAACCCTATACCCAAATACAAATTCACTTGCTTTTAAGTAGAATCATGCTTCTCATAATAGGATAGAGTGAGTTAGGTTTATTCACTTGATTTAAAGTAGATTCATGCCTCTAATAATATGACAAAGTAGGTTGGGTCTATTGATAGCTTGTGTTGAAAGACCAATCCATGCTCCAAACTGCAAAGGGGCTGGGAGCTCAATGGTAGAGTACTCAGCAACATGTTAGTGGGAGGTTTTAGGATGGGTTCAGAGCAGGTCCATGGAAAATAAAAGCTTTTGGGTTCTTTCTATTGCAATTCATACTATACAGAAAGTATTTCTAATTTGGGTATTACTTAGGGTTAGATTAAGGCAATGCTCTGGTTTTCTTCTCAATGATAATAGTTTTTTGACCACATTAGTTTTACATACAGTGGTATTGGATCCTTAATTGTCTAGTTAGCTTAGCTTAGCAACTAGTTCCAAGAAATGTGAAAGGATATTCATATTTCTATTTCTTGCACCATGGAAATGGTTTTGCATTGCAAATGGGCCAATTCTCGTTGTCAGTGGATTTTCAATAGTTGATGTGTTTTCCATCCTGTCAAATTTTTCTTTTTTGCTAGGTCTGACCAATCTGACGTTTATGATCTTTAAACCATCAGCAAAGTGCATGATTGATGAATCTCTAAATATAATTGTAAATTCCATATACATAGATGGTTTAAGGTATATTACCATAGATTATTAGATATCCACATTAATTTCACGGACAATTGTTATTCTTATCTGAGGGCTCAATTGTCCAGGAAGTTTGTCTTACCATGTTTCTACTTGAATGCATAGAACACAGGGAATTTTCTTCATGGAGGAGCTACTACAACATATGTTGATATTATAGGTAGTGCAACAATATTCACTACAGGAGCTAAATCATCCGGTGTTTCAGTTGAACTCAATGTCTCATATCTTAATGCTGTGAAGTTGGGGGTAAATCTTGAACATTCTCATTGTAAATATTTTCTTGATGGTCTGGATTTCTTTTGTTCAGTGATAACTTTAAGACACCCCTCCTGAAAAAAGATGTAAAATCCTAGTGAATCTTCCATTTTTTTGGAAAAAAATATTAATTTCTATTGGCGAATATTTCCTTTTTTTGAGAAAAATATTTAATTTTTTTGGTGAATTTTTTTAAATCACTAGAAATTTGTAGAAAATCATGCGAATCTTGACAAAAAATAGGAAAATACATTAATTACCATGGCGAATCCTTCCTAAAAAACAAATTTAAGTTCCTATGGAAAAGTAAAGGCTTGAAGGTGGCAGTGATTGACTAGTTTAAGGTGTAGTGCTCATGTCTATAACTCCTTAATTCCTTAATATTTTAAATCAAATATTGAATATTTTATATTGGCCCTAAGTTATTTTTCACCACCATTGATTTTATTTATAATCTAATGGTTTGGGTTTTATTCCGGAGACCAAAATGTACCTGTGGAGCTCCAATGCCCATGGGGCCTAAAATTGCATTTGGGATGTTGATCTTAATTGAGATCAATGACCCAAATGTAATTTTAGGCCCCATGGGCATTGGAGCTTCGTGGGTACATTTTGGCTCATGGAATTTAACCCTATCTATAAATTGAAATCAATAGCCTAAATACAATTTTGGGCTCAATGGGCATTAGAGCTCCATGGGTACATTTTAACCCTTGGAATACAACCACACTTGTTAGATTATAAATAAAATCAATGATGGTGATTAAAAATTAGTGATATAGCCCTAAAGCAACCAATAATTATATAATATTATTGGTGAATTAATTTCATTTTCTACTAAAACTTATAAAATTTAGGCAAATCTGATCTAATTAGGTATCAAATATTGTGGCAAATTTTTGAGTTTAAAATTTTAATAAATTAAATATTCTGGCAATTTAACTAGGACTAAAATAAAATTTTGTAAAAATGTGGTGATTCACGTCACCTTATAACTTGTACTATTAGCCAAATTTTGAATCCCCAATTTCAACTATTAGCCAATTGGCGAATATTAGCCACTAAAAAAATCACTGCTTTTATTTTTTGCATGATGAAGAAACTTTAGGCTGATTTAGATTGTTGAGTTTTTTTCCCTTTAACTCAGGAGGAGATTGAAATTGAAGCCAAGGTTATTCGAATTGGAAAGGCAATTGCCTTTGTTACCGTTGACTTGAGGAAGAAGGAAATAGGGGAACTGCTTGCCCAGGGGCGTCACACAAAGTACCTTGTTGTGACTAGTAAATTGTATCTTTCTAAAACTTGGTGACTCCAAATCTATTTTTTTCTGGCATTTTCTAAGTCAGCTATGTTACAAGAAACAAAATGACAAGGAACCATATTTCTTAATAAATAGCATTTTGTGGGCCATTTGTGGTTACCAGGCAAGTCGACAAAAGACGTTAAGGACTAAAAGCAATCCTGTCCATCATCTAGCAACCATGTCAACAAGTTCTTAATAATCTTTTAATCATTTACCCTAAGCTTTCCATTGGGATGAAGCTTTGTTCAATTTCTTCCTTGGGGTTCAACAGATTTTGTAACTATATATTTTATATCTTATGTATCATTTAAAGAATGTGATTAAGTGAAATTGAAAATGTGTGGCAGTTAAGGTAATTATTGTGTGTGAATATTGTTTATAGTTTATCATCTCTCAATGATGAATCTTAGTAATGATAAATCTTTGTATACAAAGAATTTTAATTTTCATTGATGTTAGTAAAAGCTTCACCAATTTTTGCATATGGTTTCCCATTGGCTGACGACAACGAAGATGCCGCTCTAGAGGATGAAGTTTTAGCTTCACTTAAAGGTATGTCTCTAAACAATAGTAATAATAATAACAAATCTAGGAATAAGAATAGTAAGAAGGGGAAAAAGAATGATAATAATGAGGATGATGATGATGGTGACTAGCGCAATCAAGTATGACTTGAGCTTTTCCAATTTATCAAAATTTACCCAACGTAGCAGTGAAGAAAAGTTCAATGTCAAGTTTAATGGTTATTTTTCAAGTGTGTGTGCACACTACTACATAGGCTTCAAGGACTGAGCAGGATGATCATGATCCATACATTAGGGAACTAGGATTTCTATCACATAAGCATTGTAGCTTCTTATAATCTCTTTTTTCTGTGTTCAAGTCCATATTCAATGGAGGTTATGATATACTGGATAGAATTGTTTTTTAGATTTTTGGCTGTTCGGTTGTATTTAACATTTATTGATTGTGGGTTTCAGTGGAGAAGGTGTGCCAGATCTCCTTATGTTACTTGTGTAGTTAACACAAAAAATGGAGGAAAAGATTATGTACATCAACGAAGTTCATGTAAGTTTCATTCTAATTATAACCTGTTGAGACTTTGCTAAGATGAATGTATTAGTTTATTCATTGTCAACAATATTGTTGGAAGTATAGCTGATGTATTGCTAGAATTTCATTGTTTGTGGCCTTAGATGTTTGTAGTAGTTTCTTTGCATGACTTTATGTTGGATGGATGTGGGTTTATTTCTTCCTTGTATAATTTCACATGTAAATGTTTATGTAATGTCACTTTAGCCAAGAAATCTTCTTGGCCATACAAGAGGTGTAGATTGAGTTGAGTTGCAGATCTAATGTTCTAGCTTTCTCCAAGATTCTATTCGGTCTCCTTTTAGGGGTTTAGCTTTCATTCATGCCAATAATCACCATAGAACCTTGAGTAGCAGGCTTTACACACTTTGCAAGATCTTTAGGCTTAGTACTAGCATTGGGACATCCTTATCATTATTGTTTCTTTCCAGAATATATAGAGGAAAGGCCCTCATCAAGATCTTCTTGGTCATAATTGGTGATTATAAGGTAGGACCTTACCTTCTCCTTGTGATTACCTTTTATTTGTTCTTATTCTCTTAAAAATTGTATTTAGGTTTTATTTAAGAATTAGGACCTGGGAGATTCTGAAGGTGTCCCTTAATGATTGTGCCATATGCCCTATCCCCCAGCAAGATTTTCTTGGTCATAATAGGTAGGACCTCACCTTCTCACAGTGATTACCTTTCATCTATTCTTATTCTCTTGAAAACTGTATTTAGGTTTTATTTAAGAATTAGGACCTAGGAAATTTTGAGGTATTCCTTAATGTTTGTGCCCTGTGCCCTATATACAAACATTTTCTTGTCTTGAGTAACTACTTTTGATCACTTGAGTACAACAAAAAATTACATTTCCAAGTTCAATATTTTGCAATTTTCTTACCATTATCCAATAATTATCATAGTCTAGGATAATGTGACCACATGATATCTCATCATCTCTTACATATTCAAATTCATATTTACTGTGCTTGGGTTTAAAAAATGTTTATCTTTGGGGCCTTATCTTGTGGTGACTTCCTTATGATATTATTGGGGTTTTTATACATATTTGTATGACATTTTATTTTGCCTTTTGGTACCTCTCATCTCTAGTTTCTTTTCAACTACTATTTTTATATAGTATTTAATTGTTATTTTTTATACCATTTTATTATGTCCATATAGCAAATATTATGTAATGTTTTGATGTGTTTCCTGCATGATTGTATCCAATTTTATTAGTGCTACGATTTTCATGGCAGCACAAGGGATTTTTTCAATTTTTGTTTTGCAAGATATAACTAAATGCTAAGGAAGAGATGAATTGGTGATGTGACGTCTTATTAATAAATGCCATATATCAAGATTTCAAGAAAATTTTCTTCTTATTAATAGGATATAGTTGCTAAAATTGATATTATTATTAAGTAGAGGTCCTCTTCTAGATAATGACTAAATATTTATGTAAAATAGACAAAGACTAAAATCTTGAAACATGAAGGCTTAGGTTCTCCTGGCAAGATTACTCCTTAAATGACAACAAATACAAACTTTATTTTGGGTTCATTTCTTGTTCAAAATTTTGTATAACTCAAGATAGTCTTTTAACTTTTTAAGTAGCATGCAATCATTGTTATTGACAAGGTTGCCAACGTGATAACTATGTCATGTGCCTACCAAAGACTGGCCCATTTTGCATGTGTCTGATATGTCATATCATACAAAGATCATGTTTAATTAATATTCTATGGATTAAAAACTTGTTCCAAGGCACCAAAGCTCAAGATGGGAGATGCTAGCCAAGATCCTAGAGTATAGCTCAGCACCTGCCAATTGCATTAACTTAAAACATTAATGGCATTATTAGTAAGCCAAATTTGTGCCAATCAAGCAAATATTTTAGGTAGTGGAACTACATTTTGATGAAGCACTTGAAACTCAAATGTACCATTTTGTGTACCCTTCATCAACACACCTAAGTCAAATAAACTAGTGCATTCTACAATCTGCCAGAAATTGATGACTATGAAACTCATTTGTTAAATGTTGGTTTTGTATGCCCCAGTGTTTATTTGTGGCCCTCTACATGATAGAAATGTGGCCTTGATTTTCAATTGGGTGTTGGAATTTTAGACTGCTATTTTGTTTTGAAACAATATACTTGATGAAGTATGTATTTCTATCATGCTATGTCTCCTTTGGAAATAGGATTTTTTAGTTTGAAAAGTGTATTATATCATTCCAACATAGGCAGCAAATTAGTTATATTGTTGTTCTGTGACTGCTTGCAGGAAAATCTATTATCGTGTCTTGCTTTCAATTTTAGTCACTATTTTACTTAAATGGGTTTATACATATTAATGCTATCTAATATATTTTAATTGTTTTGGTTTCTAGATATCTTGTTCATCCATTTAGATGAACAAATGGACAACAAAACACTGATTGGAACTTACATTTGTATTGAGATTCCTGGAGAATTCAAGTGGCAACCCGGTTCTCTTACTCAGGTTGAGCCTTTCTATATCGTCAATTGACATATATTTTTGTTCTCTGGAATGTATCATTTCTTAGTTCATGTATCTATATCTATCTTGCAATTAGAGTATTTTCTCAGTTGTGAAATGTATGTGGTTTTTTTTTTATGCAGGCTGTGGTTAAAGGATTCTGGGTAGTTTTTGAAGATGTTGACAAGGCACCATCTGACATTCTCTCTGTTCTTGTACCTTTATTGGAGGATAGAAAATTATATGTTCCTGGTCAGGGAGAGGTTGGTATGATACTAATTTTATTATGTTAGTTTCTATACTCTACTGTGTAGTATAAACACATTAAATTTGCTATTGGTTAAGTGGAGGTTAGTTGCTTGTTAAACAACTAAGTTATTATTGGAATTAGCCATATTATTCCTAATAGCAACTTCATTTTTGACAGATTCAATCTTTGAATAAAATTATGAGTAGTCATGTTATTTATCGTGTACTAGCAGATTAGAAGCCATAAACAACAGATTAAAATATCCATATTATATTAGTAAATTATCAAAGTTTGTTTATTGTTAATGCTTTGAGGCCTAGTCATTTTTTGGTAACTGGCAACAATGAGCTTCATTCATCTCTAAAATAATGGTATTTGATGAACTAGGATTGCCAGTTTCTAGTGGCTAGAAGTGGTTCATTGTTTCACTTCTTTTAAAGTTATTGGCTATTTGGAAAAAAAAATATTTTGGTTGTGATTATGGTTACAATGAATAGTTAAAAGTTTTCTAAAACACACTTTAATGTGGTACCACTACCACGTCAGCATCGAGGTATCGAAGAGACCTATTTTGAGGTCCTTTCGAAATGTTGAGTCCCACCAATATAGTTAACAACCCACTGTGTATTTGATATTAGAGTTTCGGAGAGACCTGAAACAGAGTCCCACTAAAACACTTAGGTCACTTTAATAGTTCATGTCAGCTTGTCAAGGAGACTCCTTAGAGACTCTAACTGATATCACCATGTTTTGTTGATGCAGCCAATGCTCACAATGTTATTAGTTTCTTAGAATGACTATAGATGGACTCCCATCAAACTATTCATCTCCTGCCAATATAGGAACATAACACAAAGGTTTTACATCTAAAGTGATAATATTTAATTTCAAGTGAAGCACCATCAAAAGCAGATGGAAAAAGAAATGATTAGAGAGCAAACAATCCCAAGTCCAAGCACTCTACAATTGAGCAACGTAGATGGAGCAAGATCAATGATAGGTGAGTTATACCTTTGGTGTTCTTCAATCTTGCATCTCAAATGAATTTACATCTATTCTCTCTATAGTCATGCATCTCAAATGAATTTGCTTCTATTCTTTGTGTAGTCCTGCATCTCAAATTAATTTACTCATATATTTTTTGCACATTCATTTGAAGAAGGTCATTGTTGTTAATATTTTTATATGATTTTGGATGCTATTTTTTGAAATGTTTTTGTATTCTAGCATTGAAGGTCAATTTACAAGGAGCCCAGGATTCAGAAGAGAATTGCAATTTACAATTCAAAATGCAAAATCCATTCCAAGAGAGCTCTCTATAATTGTTCCATTCTTATCTTCTGTGCAATCATCAAATAGTAAATGTTTTGTCTTTCTTCTCTCAATTGATGTCGCCTTGTATTTTTGTTTGCTATGATTTCTGCTATTACCTTGTGGATTTCTGCTATGATTTCTACTATTAATCATCTCAATCTCACAGGATTATGTTGATGGAGGCACTGCACATTCTGCATACCACACACAACCCTCTTGAAGACTATTCTACGTATCTTCACTTATTGCATACCTGCATTCTCAAGAACAAGCTTTCACAAGGGAAAACAATGTATTCTTTCATAGGTTACAGGTAATTCACATTTGCTACATGCACAAATTTTCATAATAAGCTTATTTACATGCATGTAAAGTGTGGAAGTTTGGAGGATGCTCAAAAAGTCTTTGATCACATTTGCCAGCGTACTCCTAGCCTATGCCAAAATGGGAGCTTTGGAACAAGGAATGGGCATCCATCAAAGCATAATGGAAGGGGGATTTTTTTTAGATATTATAATTCAAAATGCTCTGGTAGACATGTATGCAAAATGTGGTAGCATACACAAGGCACACAAATTGTTTTACAGAATGCCTCAAAGAGATGTCATATCATGGAATGCAATAATTGTAGGATATACACAAAATGGATTTGTTGACAAAGCTTTAGAAACATTCAAACAAATGCAATTGGTAGGTGTAAATCAAAATTGCACAACATTTGCTAGCATCCTCCCTGTGTGTGCCAAAATGGGAGCTTTGGAATTGGGTATGGACATCCATCAAAGCATAAAGGATAGAGGAATTTTGACAAATGTTGTAGTTGCAACTGCTCTAGTAGACATGTATGCAAAATGTGGAAATATAGATAGGGAACGTGAACTGTTTGATAGAATGCCTCAAAGAAATGTGGTGTCATGGAATGCCATGATTGCAGGATATGCACAAAATGGATTTGATGCAAGAGCATCCGGGTGGACAAGCTATCTCGCATCACCCAAAAAAATGCATAGTTTAGTTTCTCTAATTTTTTGTGTGTTTTGCAGAGTCGTTTCAGTTTTGGTTCCTTTTATGGTCAGGATTCAACTTAGAGGTCCTCTTGGTTCAAATTTCAAATATGCTTGGAAGTGCTTTTGGTGGGAGGATTTTCTTACTCTTTCAGCCAGACTTTGATTTCGGTCTTAGCGATAGCCTTTATTGGCGGGACTGGCCTATTCGGTAAGACTCTTGGCGGGGTCGCCTGTTAGTTCGATGGTATTCTTTTAGCCTGACCCATTCTATGTTCTATCTATCTTCCTAATGAAGCTTCACATGGTTGGAATATACTCATCAGCAGGACCTTCTCCAATGCTTGTGATTGGTATGACCTTCCTCTTCGAGATGACTCTTTCCGAGTCTCTCGGTCATTCCGACGGCACTTGCTCTTGGTCTTCGCATGCTTTCAGCATGACCATGCTTCATCTCTTCTTGATAGTGCTACTCTTTGGTGAGACCTGCTTTATTGGAAGATAGTTCAAATGTCTCCCCATCACCCCAATGCCTAGCATTCAGTGTAACTTTTCTTGGTCTTTTCGATAGTGCATTTCTTAAAAACTCTGCAATGCTTTTCAATGTCGGCCTACCTTGCTCTAGGTCTTCTCGATATCATGAGCCTGTGTGTTTGACATTTCCAAATCTTGTTGACCTTCTTGGTTTGAACACTTTGTACATTCATTGGCATGACTGTGACATTCTTGCGCCAGTAATGAAAGAGCTAAATATGGTGGACTATTTTGGGCATGAAGAATTCTGCAGAGATCTATTAGACTTAGGGCATACAATTGAGAGGGGGGGTGAATCAGTTGTACGAAAACTTTCTCTTTTTAAACACTTGAATATTCTTTAGTGATTAGCATAATATTAATCATGAACCATAATACATTCAAATCAAAAGCAAAAACATATCAACACATATGACACCAAGATTTTGACGTGGAAAACTTAGTTAAGGGAAAAACCACGGGGTGATTAACCCAAGAATGTATTCTTTGTTAGAAGAATAGAAAGAACAAAATGGCACATGGCAATTAGGGCTCACTGCCTGAGCACATTGCTCACAAGAGGCTCACTGCCTACAAGAGACACACTGTCTACAAAGGAATAAGTATCACCTTTATGAACTAGAGAATAGCATCTTCAGCATGCTTGAATCAGTTCCATTTAAGCCCAATACTTTTGCTCTACCTTTCACACTTCTCTTCGCTACCACACACTCATCACTGCAAGATTCACTTCAAAATGACTTCACAATCCCTTATTTATACAAGGCATCGACTTAGGAACAATCATCTAAGTCGGCAAACACCTACAAGAACATTCGCAAGACGTGTAATACATCCGGTCGGCCAGTCTCAAGAAGAACACCAATATCCGTGGTTATTCTTCAAATGCAAACTCTAACTTCAATGCAGACCACTAACATGAACTAGACATGATCCAACAATCATCATAACCTTCCCTGAATCACCAAGAACATCCACACTTCATCATCCTACTGGAATTCTTCTCTCCTTCATCCGGAGCTTCAAGAACATAGTCTGTCATCACTGTCACAAATGAATAGGCTCTTCCGGACCTTCACCAATCTAGTTGATACTTCACAAGGACATCCTCAACACTCCCTCAAATCTGCAAAATGGGATAATGAAATTCTGGATCTCACCGGACCTATCTGTGGCACTCTATCACCTCTGAACACTTGCCAGAACCAGTTCTACTTGAGCGACCATAACTTTTTCAGATCTTCATGCGGACCTCTAAAAACTTGAATGGAGAATCTCAAGACTTATATCTACAAATCCTTTAAACCGCATCCTCTGATCCTCAACCTATTGAGGACTTTTACCTTCTTGTCATCACTATTCTTCACTGTTCCTGATTGAGACTTATTTTCTCAATATCCTCATCACACAGCTCATCTAATCCTTCTCATTAATACAACATGAGTATGTTGACATCAAAGACAACACCGGATAGGCCCATACTTGCAACAATCTCCCCCTTTGTCATTGATGGCAACATATGATGTGAAAAACCATCAAAACAAGAACTTCTCCCTGCTGTCACAACTCTCCCTAACAGCAACAACTATTCACGTCTTCTTTTCCTTTATTGCTCCCCCTTTGATCAGTAACCACTTGTTTTTCACATGTCTTCTCTCCCCCTTTGACATCAATGGCAAAGGGCTCATACTTGCAACTCTATTACTTCATAACATACCAGCTGCTCCCCCTGAGTAGCAGCTCCCTTATCATCAATCCAGATCACAAGATATGACTGTGATATCCACTAGATTGATGCACATTAGTGCATCCTAGTTCATCACCAGAGGGGCAATAACCCCTAACTTCTCCCTGAGATACTCAAAAGAGTCCTTGGGAAGAGGTTTAGTAAAAATATCTGCAATCTGATCTTTGGAGGGCACATACTCCAATTTGACTTCATCCTTGTTCACTTGCTCTCTTAGAAAGTGAAACTTGATAGATATATGCTTAGTCTTAGAATGTAACACCAGATTCTTAGAAATATTTATTACACTTGAATTATCACAGAAAATTGTGATAGGCTCCTCATATTCTACTTTAATATCTCTTAGCATCTACTTCATCCACAAAACGTGAGTGCAACTACCTGCTGCTGCAATGTATTCTGCTTCAGTTGTGGACAGGGATATTGCCTCTTGTTTCTTGCTTAGCCAAGAAACCAATCTTTTTCCCAAAAAGAATGCTCCTCCATTAGTACTCTTCCTGTCATCCACATCTCCTGCCTAATCTGCATCTGTATATGCATGAAGAGAAAAATTATGATCTCTAGGATACCACAGACCATACTCAACTGTTCCTTTTAGGTACCTAAAAATCCTTTTGATTGCCATAACATGAGATTCTTTGGGATCAGCCTGGAATCTTGCCACAAGACCAACAACCTGCATTATATCTGGTCTAGTTTGAGTGAGATACAATAATCCTCCAATCATTGATCTGTACTTTGCCTGATCTACCTTAGGAGAGTCATCATCTTTGCTCAACTTACATCCGGTTGCTATGGGAGTGTTCATTGGCTTTGAATCTTCCATTCCAAATTTCCTCAACAATTCTTTCACATATTTGGTCTGAGAAATAAAGATTCCTTTCTTTGTTTGAGTAATTTGCAGACCCAAGAAGAAATTTATTTCACCAAGCATTGACATCTCAAATTCACTTTTCATTTGATTTACAAAGGTTTTACATATACTGTCTCTTCCTCCAAAGATGATATCATCAACAAATACTTCAACAATCAAGATGTTTTCATGATCAATTTTGAAATATAGGTTACTATCAGGAGTACCTTTGTTGAAACCAATTTTCAAAAGATGTTTGTCTAGTCTTTTATACCATGCTCTTGGGGCTTGCTTTAGTCCATACAGTGCATTCTTTAATTTGTAGACCATATCACCATGCTCATATAACTGAAATCCATCCAGTTGTTTAATGTACACTTCTTCTTCTAAGTCACCATTCAGGAAAGCAATTTTGACATCCATCTGATACACCTTGAAATCCTTGAAGGCAGCAAATGCAAGAAATAATCTAACTGCTTCAATTCTTGCCACCAAAGCAAATGTTTCTTCAAAATCAATTCCTTCTATTTGAGAGTAGCCTTTGCAGACCAATCTAGCTTTATTTTTGATTACTTCACCAACTTCATTTAGTTTGTTCCGGAAGACCCATTTGGTTCCAATCACATTCTTGTTTCTAGGTCTGGGAACAAGATCCCAAGTGTGATTTTTCTCAATTTGCATCAATTCTTCCTCCATTGCTTTGGTCCAGTTTTCATCATTGCAGGCTTCATTTATTGTCTTAGGTTCAATCTTTGAAATCAGACAATATTCATCTGAATTTTGAGCAATTTTCCTTCTAGTTTGCACACCTTTGCTTTTGTCACCTATGATCTAATCTTCAGAGTGGTTCAGTCTTACATACCTTGGAAATTTGGGAGTTTCTTGCACTTCTGCTTCTTGATCAGGCTCATTCAGACCTATCTCTTCTTCCTGATTTACTGGTTCAGTCTGAATCTGATTTTTAGAAGAGGATTGAGCTCCTTGAACTAGAACACCATTCTGATCATCTTCATCATATTCATAAAACCTTGAGGGTTTCTCTATTCCCTCATCAACCTTTACATTTGTACTTTCTATCATCTTTCTTAATCTCTTGTTATAACACCGGTATGCTTTGATTTGAGTAGAGTAACCCAAGAATATTCCTTCATCACTTCTAGCATCAAACTTGCCTAAATCTTCATCTCTTTTGATGTAACATTTGCTACCAAAGACTCTGAAATATCTTGCAGTAGGAGTAATGCCAAACCGGAGTTCATAAGGGGTCTTACCGGTATTGTTTCTGATTTGAACTCGATTAAGAGTATAGACTGTAGTGCTGACAGCTTCTCTCCAATAGATCTAAGGAACATTTGTTTCCATCATCATAGTCCTAGATGCTTCCTGGATGGTCTGGTTCTTTCTCTCCACTACTCCATTCTGCTGTAGAGTCCTCAGAGCAGACAACTATCTCTTAATTCCATGTTTCTCATAGAATTCTATGAACTCACCAGATGTGAATTCTCCACCTCTATCAGACCTCAGACATTTCAACTTTATTCTTGTTTCATTCTCTACCATAGCCTTGAATATTTTGAATTTCTCAAGAGCTTCTGATTTCTCCTTTAGAAAGGTTACCCACATCATCCAGGAATAGTCATCTATTAGCAGCATGAAGTATCTATCACCTTGAATACTTCTGGTTCTTGCCAGACCACAAAGATTAGTGTGAACTAAGTCCAATAGTCTGATAGAAGATAGTTCCTTGCTTTTGAATGTGACTCTGCTCATCTTAGCCAACTGACATTCATTGCACAAGATGTTAGTAGGTTTCACCAATTTTGAAATATCTCTTACAGCCTGAGTATTGCTTATCTTGATGATATTATCAAAATTCACATGACACATCCTTCTATGCCATAACCTACTCTGATCAACTTGAACAAATAAGCAGCTTTTACCAGTACCAACCAAGTGGAAGATATTACCTTTAGTTTGAGTACCGGATGCAATCTCTATTTCGAATCTTTCAAAGATTTTGCATTTTCCATCCTTGAATCAAAGATCATAGCCTTTGTCCACCAACTATCCAACACTGAGAAGATTGTGCTTCAAACCTTCAACATACAGTAATTACCAGTTTTGTTTCTTCCATTAAAAGAAATAGTTCCTCTTCCTCTGATTCTACCAACAAAATTATCCCCAAACTTCACCACTCCTCCTTCATACCTTTCCAAATCTATGAACTTATTCTTGTCACCTGTCATGTGGTGAGAGCAACCACTGTCAATGAGCCAATCATTCTTTTCTTCAACTTGGGCAGCCAGAGCTCTTTCTACAACTTTATGATTGATAGATACAGAGGATATTGGTTCTTCTTCCTTGATGGCAATAAACACCCATTCACTTCCAGATTTGTTTCCTGTCTCTAATTCATCATCTGTTATTCCTTCATTATCATCTTCTTCATGAACATAGTAACAATTCTTTTGGAACCTTGATCTATTAGGATTTGTCTTTGAAAATCTTTCCAGACATTTTGAGGCAAAATGACCAATCTTATTGCAATTAAAACACTTAAAAGGCAATTTTTCTTCATACTTACTGGATCCTCTTGATAGTCTCTTTGCAATGAGGGCTTCAAGTTGAGCAGTTTCTACTTCTTCTTCCAGGTCTTTTCTTGCTTTTCCATACCATGACAAATTCCTTAATGAGTTCTCTCCTTGATCAAATCCTTGTTTACCTTTCACAGAGGCACTAGCTTTGAATGCAGATTCAATTTTGGGAGGATCATCTCCAAATTTGGTCATTTCAAAAGCAGCCAGTTTACCAGCCAATTGGTCTCTTGTGACAGTTGCATGGGATCTGAATTCATCAATGGCAACAACCTTGATTTTGTAAGAGGTAGGAAGGGATCTAAGAATCTTACCAACAATCTCATTTTCATCCAAGACTCCACCAGAATTTCTAATTCCACAAACTAGCTCATTCACTCTTGGCATAAAAGTGGTAATATTTTCATCATCTCTCATCTTCAGTTTTTCAAATTTTCCTTTTAGAATCTGTAACCTTGCACATTTAACATACTCATCTCCTTCATGTAGAAGTTCCAGTTTAATCTAGATCTCATAGGTAGTTGGTAGGTCAATAACATTTGAGAGCTCTAAGTCAGTTAATGCACTTAGAAGAGCCTCTTTGGTCCGTAGATTGTTTTCAGCATTTGTGATTTCATTTAGGGTTGTCGGACCACCCTGTGGAGGTACATACGCTTTTGTGACCATGGACCAGTATGCTATTCCCATACACTGCAAGTGACATTTCATGCGACCTTTCCAAAGAGAAAAGTTGGTTCCATCAAACTTTGGACTATCCTTCTTGTATGACGACATCCTGGATCTCCTCAAGCAGTTAAGCTCCTTTTAGAGGAACTTGGCTCTGATACCAATTGTTAGACTTAGGGCATACAACTGAGAGGGGGGTGAATTAGTTGTACAAAAACTTTCTCTTTTTAAACACTTGAATCTTCTTTAGTGATTAGCATAATATTAATCATGAACCATAATACATTCAAATCAAAAGCAGAAACATATCAACACATATGACACCAAGATTTTGATGTGGAAAACCCAGTTAAAGGAAAAACCACGAGGTGATTAACCCAAGAATGTATTCTTTGTTAGAAGAATAGAAAGAAAAAAATGGCACATGCCAATTAGGGCTCACTGCCTGAGCACACTGCTCACAAGAGGCTCACTACCTACAAGAGACACACTGCCTACAAAGAAATAAGTATCACCTTTATGAACTAGAAAATAGCATCTTTAGCATGCTTGAATTAGTTCTATTTAAGCCCAATACTTTTGCTCTGCCTTTTGCACTTCTCTTCACTACCACACACTCATCACCACAAGATTCACTTCAAAATGACTTCACAATCCCTTATTTATACAAGGCATCGACTTAGGAACAATCATCTAAGTCGGCAAACACCTACAAGAACATCCGCAAGATGTGTAATACATCCGGTCAGCCAGTCTCAAGAAGAACACCAATATCCATGGTTATTCTTCAAATGCAAACTCTAACTTCAATGTAGACCACTAACATGAACTGGACATGATCCAACGATCATCATAACCTTCCCTGAATCACCAAGAACATCCGCACTTCATCATCCTACTGGAATTCTTCTCTCCTTCATCTGGAGCTTCAAGAACACAGTCTGTCATCACTGTCACAAATGAATAGGCTCTTCCGAACCTTCAACCTATGAACCAATCTAGTTGATACTTCACAAGGACATCCTCAACACTCCCTCAAATCTGTAGAATGGGATAATGAAATTTCGGATCTCACCGGACCTATCTGTGGCACTCTGTCACCTCTGAACACCTGTTGGAATTGGTTCTACTTGAGCGACCATAACTTCTTCAGATCTTCATGCGGACCTCTGAAAACTTGAATGGAGAATCTCAAGACTTACATCTACAAACCCTTTAAACCGTATCCTCTGATCCTCAACCTATTGAGGACTTTTACCTTCTTGTCATCACTGTTCTTCACTGTTCCTGATTAAGACTTATTTTCTCAATATCCTCAACACATAGCTCATCTAATCCTTCTCATTAATGCAACATGAGTATGTTGACATCAATGACAACACCGGATAGGCCCACACTTGCAACAAGATCGTGGAAGGAGTGGCAGCCAATTTGAGAATCCACCATCGTGCTGCAGGGTTCCTTATGAGTAGTGGAGCTATGTTGAGTAATGCTTGGTGAGGGTAGAAATAACAAATGAATAGAATAGAGATGTGAGGGAGGTGTGAGAGAGAATGGGATGAGAATAGAAGAATAGGGAATTTGGGCCTCTACTGTAATGTTGATCTTTTGATCACTAAATGTAAAGACTTTTTAATGCTGTAATGTCCTCTACATGATAATTTCAATAAAGAGTTTATGTTTTCCCATCGACTGTTAAGTTTTAGCTATGAGATTAGAAAGCCTGATAAGGCCCTCCACTCTCGACTACATCAAGTGGTATGAGAGCAAGGTTTTTCTCCTAAGGAAGGTGTTAAGAGAATTATGAAGTCCTAAGAGAAATTGTTGTGGGTAAGTGAGAAGAGGAAGAAGACCTACAACTGTAGAGGACTTACGTAAAATGGCACAAAGAGGATGAGGCAGAGGAAGAGGGGCAAGAAGAGATGCAAACCCCATACTAGTGGAAATACTGAGAGGAATTATAGCCAAATTGGAAACTGTTGAGACTGCACAGTGAAGAGGTTACCCTATTGAAGATGTGAGTGATGCTGAAGAAGAGCAAGTTGAAGCTGGAAGAGAAGAAGGCCAACCTGGGCTTGATCAAGGTAAAGAGAGGTTCATTAGAGCCCTAACTAGAATTAATACCAGACCTCATTTTGATCCTCCAAACTATGGTGGTAATTTAAATTTGGATGAACTACTGGATTGGATCACTGAGATGGAGAAGTACTTTGATTTTGAAGGTACTGAAGAAGACAAAAAGGTGAAATATGCTTGTACTAAGCTAAAGGGGTATGCATCCTAATGCAGGAGCATCCAGTGGTGTAAGGGCAATCTTGCATCACCCAAAAAAAGATGTGTTTCAAAATTGTTGATGTTCTTTCCATTTCTTTTCAAAATTTGTGGTTCTGGTTCCATAATCGCTTGTATAATGATGTACAACTTTCAGTTTTACCAAACTACTAAAAATAGTAACCTACTATTTTTAGAAAGTTTACATTTGGGCACGGATTGAAGTAAAAATTTATAGGAATTTACATAACAGAAATATAAGACCTTTGGCAAAGGAATCACACAAAGATCATTTGCGAGCTGAAAGATATTAAAGTTTTCGTTTCCTAAAAAATGCCTGAAAATTATTCAAACTCAGGTTTGAGGCACTAAACGGCCCCGTACAGGCCCGAAAATGGTTAGAATTGGTAGAGATAGTTCTTAGCACGTAGAGCACTCCGTGAGATTTCTGACACATAAAACGGTTCGTCAATTGGACACCCAGATCAAAAGTTATGGCTCCCGGAAGTTGACCTATTTTTGGAGGGAGAAGCAAATTTTGAAATTGGGTTGTTGGCCGCCAAAAAGACTATTAATAACTATTTTTGGGAACCCTGGGCATAGTAGAGTTAAGGAGGAAAGTGTAGAGTCAAGAATAGGTGGGAAAATATAAACCCTAGTAGATTTAGGGTTACAGAAGGCTGATGATTCCAGAGTCTTGTGATAGGAAGCTATAATGTGTTGTAGCTTGTGGAGGGTTGATTCTTCTACTTGTATTTGAGCTTCTGTAATGTAATAAGTTGTCCAAATAAATAAAGAAAGTTCTATTTTCTGTGTTCAACTTTTTGTTGTTGTACATTTTATGATTTACCCCCTTCATCAAGTGGTATCAGAGTAAGGATTCCTGAATGTGTAGACAAATCGCCGACCGTGAGACAGTTTGCACCAGGACCTGAGGTTGTGTGTTTTCTGTGGAGATCAAGATACCTCCATGAAGAAATCGTATTAGGAGGAATTCTTTTATGGAAGAGGGTTTTAGAGCCCTACAAAGGTAAATCAATGCATTGCAAGAGGAGTTGCGAAGAGGGTTTGATTCGAGAACAAGAGAAGAAAGCGAAGATGAAGCTGAAGAAGAGCTATCTGAGGAAGAACAAGAAGCTGCAGGAGATCCTGTAGAAGTTAGGTTGTTAAGGGCCATTTCTAAGATGGGAAAGAGGCCTAGGATCAAAGTTTCTACATATTATGGAGATTTGAATCCAGACCAGCTTATTGATTGGATTAATGACATGGAGGAATATTTTGAGTATGAAGATGTGGAGGACCCAGATCGGGTCAAGTTTGCAAAAACAAAGTTGAAGGGCCATGCCATTATTTTGTGGAAGGAGGTCCAATTAGAGAGGAATAGAAGAGGAAAAGGAAAGATCACTAGATGGGATTAGATGGTGGAGAAACTGAAGAAGCAGTTCATTCCTATGGACTATGAGATAGAGTTGCTGAAGAAGCTATAAGGATTGAAGCAAGGTAACAAGTCTGTTAAGAAGTATACAAAAGAGTTTTATAAAATTACTATTAGGATAGGCCATGTAGAGCCCAACAAGGAGAATGTAGCTCGTTACATTAATGGGTTGAGGCCGAGTATTCAAGAGGAGCTGAGCCTAGTTAGAATGACGACCATAGAAGATGCATACCAGTTTTCCCTGAAGGTGGAAGAGAAGTTGAATAAAAGATTTGATAGCAAGCAAAGGGGAAGAGGTCAAGGTGGAAGGACTAGTGGAAGACCCTATGGGAGTTGAAATGAAGATTCAAAGAAAACTGAAGAAGCTGACACCAGTCAAAATCAGAGAGGAGATAATACCTACCAACCTCATGACCAGAACAATGGTGAGCAAAGAGGAAGAGGAAGAGGCAGACCTGGGCAAGCTCCTAGAAGAGGAGATTTTAGAGGATCTTGTTTCCAATGTGGAGAATAAGGGCATCGAGCATACAAGTGTCTGCAACATCAAGGAAGGACAAATAGAAGACCTGAAGGTAATGCACGAGTTGTACATGTAGATGAAGATGCACAGTCTGAGCATTCAAAAGAATTTTGTTGAAGGAGGAGAAAGAACCTAATTAGAGGAAGAGTTTATTCCACACAAGGTGCAAATGTGAAGGTAAGTGTTGTGACATTATTATTGACAGTGGAAGTACTGACAATCTTGTTTCAGAGGAGATGGTTGACAAGAAGAAAGCATCCACATCCATATTTGATTGCATGGTTGTAGAAGGACCATAGAGCTTTGGTCAATTAGCAGTGTTTAGTGAAGTTCAAGATTGGTGACTACCATGATGAGGTGTTGTGTGACATCATACCGATGGATGCATGTCATATGTTGTTGGGGAGGCCATGCCAGTATGATAGGAGCACTGTCTATGATGGCCGTGCAAACACATATTCCCTAACAAAAGATGGAGTTCGTCATAAATTGAAGCCCTTAAAAGAGGTGGAAGAAAAGGTATGTAGTACTGCCAAAATTTACTTGGTAGATGGTAGAAAATTTTTGGAGGGACTGAAGCATGAGTGTCATTGCTTTGCATTGATTCATAAGATTAGTCAAGAGAAATGTGAAGATGTACCAGCAAAAGTTTCTGATATGTTAGAAGAATTTTAGGACATTATCTCTGATAATGTACCAGAAGGTTTACCACCAGTGAGGAAGATAAGTCATCAAATAGATTTGATACTACGAGCTAGTTTGCCAAATAAGGCAACCCATAGAGTGACTCCAGCTGAGAGTGAAGAGTTGAATAGACAAGTTCAGGAGTTGTTGAGAAAGGGATTGATAAGAGAGAGCCTAAGTCCATGTGCAGTACCTGTAGTACTAACACCAAAGAAAGATGGAGAGTGGAGAATGTGTACAGACTCTTGAGCCATCAATAAGATCACGATCAAGTATAGATTTCTATTGCTCAGAATGGATGACATAATGGACTATTTGAGTGGAGCCAAGTACTTCACGAAGATTGATCTGAAGAGTGGCTATCACCAAATCCGAATTAGAGAAGGAGATGAATGGAAGATAGCCTTCAAGACAAAGGAGGGTTTGTATGAGTGGTTAGTCATGCCATTTGGGCTAACCAATGCACTGAGCACATTCATGCGGCTCATGAACGAGGTACTGAAAGAATTTTTGGAAGTTTTGTTATTGTCTATTTAGATGATATTTGATTTTCAGTAAGACTTTGGATGAGCATATGATGCATATTAGAAGAGTTTTTGAGAAGCTGAGGGAGGAGAAGTTGCTAATTAACCTGAAGAAATGTAGTTTTGCAAAGGAGTTGGTATACCTGGGATTTGTTGTCTCAGAGGAAGGTCTTAAGATGGACCTAGAAAAAGTGAGGGCTATCATTGAATGGCCTACGCCAAGGAGTGCAATAGAGGTACGCTCTTTTCATGGTTTGACAAGTTTTTACAGAAAGTTTATCAAGAATTTTAGTAGCATTTGTGCACCCCTAACTGAGACAATGAGAGGGGATAGAAAAGAGTTTAGATGTGTGATAGGTGAAAGTCAGGTGTGGAAGATCAGACATAGTCATGAAACCCTAACCCTACCATCATCAAGGAATCTAATCTAAATGAAGCCAAAAGACCAATGCAATGCAAGCATAACATCACCTAGACCGTGCGATTCCTTGTTTGAGAGGGAAATGTGGACTGCTTCTTCAACGATAAACAATCACAAAGCTGAAAGCTGCCATTGATGGATGATAAAAGCTCAAGTGCTCGAATGCTCAAGATGAATAATGGAGTTGCTATATGAATGCTGGATTGCTGGATTTCTGGATTGCTAGATTTCTGGATTTCTGGATTTCTGGATCTCTGGATGTCTCATATGGAATGAGAGGCTGTTTATATAGGACTCAACCAAGATCAATCAACGGTGGAGATTCAAAGGCTATGTGAATGGCTAAGATTGAAAGTTACTAAATTTAGGTTCAATTAGTTATACATGTGAAGGATTTTAAATGAAAGTTGTCTTACAACACATGATAAATGAGAAATGGACAAGTGTTGAAATGTGATAAATGATAAAGGCTTAATTCAAATAAAGTATTTGAATTAGTGGGATATGAGTTGGAAATTAATTAAATAAATAAAATTTATTTAATTAATATGATAAATGCATAAAATGAGATAAGACATGATGTGGAAATTAATTAAATAAATACAATTTATTTAATTAATTGGCTAAGTGAATGAGAATGGGATTTTAATTAAATAAATAAAATTTATTTAATTAATTGGATAATGGATTAGGGATGTAACAAGGTGTCGCTAGACATGGACAAATTTGGGTGTCTACATTTTGCCCCTCTTTGATACAATGTTCGATAGAACGTTGTGTCAAAGAAGATGTGAGATATGTTCGATAAACAAGTTATGCCCCAGTGTAACTGGCAGGTGATGCCCCCTCGAGAGGTAAGCCAGGCGAACCAGGAAAGACTGGGTTGGCACTCGATAGAAGAAAAGGCAGAAAAGAGGGCAAATGCGAAGAAAATAGGCTGTGGTATAGAAGAATTAGGGTTTGGAGAAGGGCTATAAGTAGGGGCTGCAAGGGCAAATAGGCTCATTTGTGCTCATTTGTGCTTAGAAACCTAGAGAAATCCAGAGCTCCTGAGAGTGAGAGTGGCAGAGCTAGCGGGATGGTGATTCCACGCAGAGATCATCGTGCGGAGCGAGTGAGGACACATGGACGACCAGAGGGAGCAGGCGCACCGGTATGTCTCAAAACTTTTCCCAAAAGCGTGCATTTAATAGCCTAGAAGCGTAATTAATTCACACACGTCACCAAAAGCGGCTAGTTTGGGACCTGGCACATATAGGTCGCTTATGTAGGAGTAGAGGTCGCTTAGAGTAATATAGGCCGCTTATGGGCGCGGGTAGGTCGCTTAGGAAAAAGTGGTCGCATCCTGTCGGCGGGAAAATAGCAGCGGAAATGCGCGAGTAGATGAAAACGAGTCGCTTATGAGCATATAGTAGTCGCATAGGGCAGTTTAGCTCGCCTAGGACTATAAATAGAGCGCATATGGTAGATAGCGCGCATATAGGGCGAAAATGGTCGCTTAGTGTGAGTTAGCTCGCTTATGATGAGAAAATAGGCGCATAAAGGAAAACGGCTCGCTTTTGGAGTAAAAAGACTCGCATGTGGGATAGGGCTCGCAGAGAAAGTAAGGATGAACGCATATGGTAATAGTGGTCGCGTTTAGGAAAACAGTGAGCGCATGTGCAAAAGTGCTCGCATGTAGGCAAAACAGAGGCGCATATGGTGAAAGGGGTCGCTAATGAGCAGAAAGAGGTCGCTTGTGGTAAAGTGAACCGCATATGATAGGTGTAGGAGAAAATAGCAGATAGATAGGCAGATTTTGATATGAATGATTAACGGGATGGACTGACAAGAGTAAATGGATGATGCAGGATGTACTACCGCCATTGCTATCACGGGAGCCCCATCCGAGAGATTTGCGGTTAGTGAGACAGTTGGATGCAGAGGAGCTACTGGTGTTAGAGATCCTGGGCTTAGAGCATGTGTCATGATTAGAGCCAGTGCAGGCACATCGAGGACTGATGACTGCGATGGTGGAGCGATGGATGAGCGAGCACAGTTCATTCTTGTTACCGACAGGAGAGGCGACCATCACCTTAGAGGATGTGTTCCAGATTTTGAGGATTCCGATAGATGGGGATCGAGTAGATTATGATCCGGAGATGGGCCCAGCTGCATTCAGGAGATTGTTTGGGACACCAGACATCGGAGCAGAGGGTTCGGAGATACCGATGGGGAGGATGGAGGAGCTCTGTGACAGGTTGCAGCGAGTGGTAGTGGCTATCATTAGATGGCTAGTGGGTGATAGGAGAGCGAGAGGGTTTCCTGTAGGATGGGGGACAGTGATGGAGGGCATGTTCTCCTATGGCACGAGATATGCATGGGCAGAGTGCGTGTTGGGACAGCTCTATCATTACCTACATGATTGTGCATATATGTTCGGAGCCAGTATGTCAGCAGGAGTGACAGTGTTGCACGTATGGGCTTATGAGCACATTCCAGTGACGAGACCAGAGGGATGGGTGGCTAGAGCAGCAGGAGAGCCATTTGCACGGATGTATAGAGGAGCCTTGACGTATCGACAGCGCCGAGGAGTGGTATACTGGCGACGGAGGTTGGATGAGATAGACAGGTTTGTATGGAGGCCATGGCTAGGATGTGAGCAGTGGGAGGAGGAGGATGCCGAGCTTGCTTATGCGAGACAGGCGAGGTACATTTTTGGACGCGGCTTGTACATTATCGAGCGCTATTTGCCAGAGAGAGCCCTGAGACAGTTTGGAGAGGCACAGGCAGTACCTGTAGGGGATGCCATTTTTGGGAGGACGAGGCAGGAGGTGTTCGATTGGGGTCCAGAGGTTGTGGTGGACACAGCCTTGGCAGAGAGAGATGGATTGCAGCCAGTAGCATGGCAGTGGAGACAGGGTCCGGCAGAGCCAGGTACATTGCCAGAGTATGATGCATACTGGGCAACAGCTAGGCTGACTCGGTTGACACGAGATGGAGAGATTGGGGAGATTGGGATGGAGAGACCAGTTCAGAGGCGACGACGACGGGCTCCACCAGCACAGGCAGTAGTGCCAGCTGCACCAGGGATACAGATGCCAGGGCAGGTGCCAGGTCAGCCAGCTATATTAGCACAGCCACAGGCACAGATCGGAGCAGGGGATGATGTGGGTATGCAGTAGCTGCGGAGACGGATCAGAGAGGAGAGGAGATGGAGGCAGCGAGCACAGATGAGGCTGAGGAGGGTGGAGATGGATAGGCATTAGGCCGTGATCAGTTTGAGGCATGCTAGAGCACAGGCACAGACTTATCAGGCTCAGCTACAGTTGGGAGCGCAGAGAGGAGATGGACAGGAGGATGGTGCGCTCGCGAGAGTTACAGGAGAGAGGGATACAGCTAGGCAGCATGAGCAGATGATGAGGCTTGAGCGAGATACTGCAGTACAGCAGGAGCAGGCTATGAGAGCAGAGAGAGATGGTCTGCGAGCTGAGAGAGATAGTCTGCGAGCTGAGAGAGATAGGGCAGTACAGCAGCTGCAGGTTATGACTAGTGAGCGGGATAGAGCAGTGACTGCCTTGGGGACTGATGGAGCTACTATGTACTTAGCCACACAGTTGACAGCAGTACAGGCCGAGCTTCGGAGAGTGCAGGGTGAGGCTGAGTATTATAGAGGCTTATATTATGGAGCGGTGCCGGCAGAGCAGAGACAGCCTAGCTTCAGGAGCAGGTCAGGGGCTTCGAGCTCGCGGAGGTCAGGTGGATCTCGGTCAGTAGCTTCAGTGATGGGGCCACCGAGAGATGGAGGACCAGGTACAGGACCTGTTGGTGGTGGTGGTCAGGGTGAGGGAGCTGGCAGTAGTCGCTAGGGCACACCTTGTTGACATTGTATCATGATGAGGCCTAGAGCCATTGTTGTACATTCATTCTTTTCAGGGCTCAGCTTGTATTGTAGACACTTGTAGTTTGACACACATGTATATATATATATATAGCAGTTTTGGCGATCTATATGATGTTATAATGGTTGTGATGTTGATATTATGATGGCTATGCATGTTATGTGTATGGATTATATATGGATTATGGATGGATATTTATGCAAATGGTAATGGATAGAAAATATTTGAAAATGTAAAGGGTAATGACATGAATAGATGTATGCATATAGGTAGATGGTAAAGAAAAAGATATGTAATGAACTTATGTATGGCTAACACTTGTTTTGCAGGAGCGGGAATATGGACAAAGGAAGATGGAGATGATTGATCTTGGCTGAGGATGACGGAACGAATGGATAGATAAAATGGATAAGATAAGATGATGATGGGCAGCTTTCAAGTAATTGCTCAAAATGAAAAGAAATGCAGTCCTTATGTTTGATATAGCATATGGATGTTATGCACCAGGGTATAAGAGACCAAGGTGTCGAGGTATCCAATGCATAACTAACGTGTTACAATCTTGTCTGAACGCATGTGGTCAAGATGGTGAGCCAACATGCACAAGATATGAATAACAGCTAGTGTTGGACTTTGACGCTACAAACAATGGTTTGAGCTTATCTCCACTACACATAATGATAGCTTGCTGGTTATATGTATGGAGTTAGTCTTAACATAGAATAGTCTCTAATGCATAAGAGACTGTTTAGCTTCTCAGATGCTAGAGATATTGATATGTAAGATGCTAATCCCAACACGTACAAGATACCAAGACGCATAGGAAGAGAATAAGATCATCCCGCAAACACGGCATACGAAAGCTATATGACCATGCCCCAGTCCTTACTTCATCGCAACATACCAAGATATAAATAGATCAAGGCAGTCTTGACTAGGTGCAGAAAAGGGACAAAAGATAAATCAAAAGATAAAACAAAAGATACTGTCATCACGTTCTCTTGCCAAATTTAGGTGCTCGTGGATAGATTAAGCTGACGCCTTGTTAAGAGGAAAGCTACATCCTGTTGAAGGCTAAAGTTGTTGATAAATGGCTATAGCAAATGTTGGCTTAAGGCATTCAGACAAATAGCTTCTGGCTGACCTGTGATTGGTTATAGTGCTGGAGCTTGCAATAGACACATGGTTTGCTTCCTGTTTGAGCTGATCAAAGAGGAGAAGATGGATGATGAATGAAGATGAAGAAGATGGGGGGATCATCGGTGCTTGAGTACTGGAAACTTCCTTCGTATTCCAGACTGCCTACATACCCTGTATCCACGGGATCAAAGCACATTTACGATGAAGATGAGACATGATGAATATGTAGTTCTGGGTTTTATTGATGATGTAAGTGATGAAAGATAGAAGAATATGAGCTGAAAGATTGAAGAATGTTTAGAATGACAGATGACTGATAAAAGGTGCTATCGTCTTAGCCTGAATCAGAGTGCTTCCTTCGCATCTCAGATTGCCTACATACCCTGTATCCACGGGATCAAGGCGTCAACGATAGAGCTAGATGTAGTTCTTATTGATGTGGCTAATCGATTGGATGTTTGATCAAGCGATGTTTGTTGCGATTGTTGGATGAGTGTGGATGAATTGTGAAGGTATGAGTCCTGGTTGCAAGTCGTTAGGTCATAGTTGTCGGTGGACATGTGCCATGGCTGAAGTTGATAAGGTGTGCTGTGTTGAAAGCTGAGTTGTTTGATATGTTATGAGCTAGAGATAACAGGATCCACTTCCAAATAAGACTCAACAAATGCCCCCAGTGTGGGATGAGGTTTATTATGCAGAAGCGACAATGCAGAAAAGATGTGGCCAAGATGCTAAGGTGCCAAAAGATATAGATATCACGACAATGTCTCACATATGATAACTAGCATCGGCAAAGGATGAAGAGGAAAGGCTATGTGTGAGATTGCGATAGGGCTTATGAAAATAGCTTATACAAGATGAAAATAGCTTATACAAGATTGCGATAGGGAAAATGATCAAATGAACCAAACAAATGAGGGAAGCTGGTCACTACACATAGCGCCTGTTTGCCAGGTTTTCACTATGGTACTTATCCAAGGCGCCTGTTTACCAGGTTTTCACCAGAGGACGGATTATTTATCTTATGTTTGTTTTTGTTTTTTTTTTGTTTTTTGTTTTTTTTTTTTTGACATATTTTGATTTTTTTGTTTTGTTTTTTTGGTGTTTTTGTGGGATAGCTGAGATTCATGGATAAAACTTCTTGAGATGAACGCTGTTGACGGGTTCATCCAAGGGAATGCCTTCAGGTGTTGACAAAGTGTATGCACCAGATCCATAAACTGCTGTGATAATGAAAGGACCAAGCCAATTTGGTTCAAACTTGCCCTGTTTCTCTCGATGTTGTTGATTCCTTTGGTTTTCTTTAAGGACAAGGTCACCAACCTGAAATCTGCGTTCTCTGATCTTTTTGTTGTAGCTGCGACGTAGCCGGTTTTGATAGACTTGAAGATGGTTCAATGCTGTAAGGCGGCGTTCATCTAAGAGCTCAAGATCATGGAGTCGGGAGACTCGATATTCTTCATCTGAAATAGTATGTTGCAAGGATATGCGCAAAGAGGGGATCTCAACCTCGATAGGCAAAATAGCTTCAGTGCCATAGACTAGAGCATAAGGTGTGGCGCCAGTAGGAGTTCTGACACTTGTTCTATATGCCCATAAAGCAGGATGCAGTTGTAGATGCCAATCTCGACCAGTTTCGTTAACAGTCTTTTTAAGGATCTTGATGATTGTCTTATTAGAGGCTTCAGCTTGACCATTGCTCTGAGGATAATAAGGCGTAGAGAACCTATGTTGAATATGAAACTTATTGCAAAGATCTCTAACCTCTTGGTTCTTGAAAGGCCGGCCATTATCTGTGACAATAGCTTGAGGAACTCCATAACGGCAGATGATGTAATGTAGGATGAATTTAGCTATTTGTTTACCTGTGATGTAGGTCATTGGTATGGCTTCTACCCACTTTGTGAAATACTCAGTGGCAGTGATAATAAACTTATGACCATTTGATGAAGTAGGATGAATTTTACCCACAAGATCAAGTCCCCATTGCGAAAAAGGCCATGGAGTGACAATAGGCTGAAGCTCATGTGCTGGTGCATGTATTAGATCTCCATGTTTCTGACATTGTAGACATCGCTTTGCAAATTGTTGGGCATCTTTTTCCATAGTTGGCCAATAGTATCCTGCTCGCAGAAGTTTCTTAACAAGGCCAGGGCCAGCGGAATGCGAACCGCAGACACCTTCATGTACTTCACGTAAGGCCGTTTTTGCTTCCTCAGAATCAAGACATCTAAGAAGGATACCATCAAGACTTCGGCGATAAAGGGTGTCTCCTAAGATAGTGTAACGAGAGGCTCGACGGATAAAAGTTTTACGTTGGGTGTTGGATAGTTGAAGAGGCAAGGTGTGATTACGGAGATACTCGTATATATCTTTGTACCACAACGAGTTGGGACCAACAATCTCACATATAAGCTCGGACTGTGGAACTTCAAATGCGGGGATCAAAAGCTGTTCGACCAAAAATTCACATTTATGGGTGTTAGATGGCATGTCTAAAAGAGACCCAATCATAGCCATGGCATCAGCTGCTCTGTTTTGTAGTCTTGGAATTTGCTCAAAGGTAATGTCCTCGAAATATTGCTTGAAATCATCCACCATTAGTTTGTATGGAAGAAGCTTCTCGTCTTTTGTTTGATATTCATCTAAGACCTGTTTGATAACTAGCTGAGAATCACCAAAGACTCGTAACTGTTTGATAGCCCATTGTACTGCCATACGCAAACCTGTGATTAAAGCTTCATACTCTGCTATGTTATTGGTACAGGGGAATGCTATTCTGTATGATTTAGGTATGCAGTCTCCTTGGGGAGTGACAAACAAGATACCTGCTCCAGATCCGTGTTGAGTGTATGATCCATCAAAGTATAGCTGCCATCGTGCTGGAGAGCTGAAAGTAAACAATCCTTCATCAGGGAATTCGGGATATATTGGCTGAATGTCTGTGATAGGTGCTGCAGCTAATTGATCAGCAATGACTTGTCCTTTGATAGCTTTACGGTTCACATATTGTATGTCAAATTCACTCAAGATCATAACCCATTTTGCTAATCTCCCTGTGAGAAGTGCTTTTGAAAGGAGATACTTGAGGGGATCCACATTAGAGATGAGCTTTGTTGTTTGGTTCAACATATAATGTCGCAACTTTTGGGAAGCAAACACTAATGCTAAACAAGCTTTTTCCATGAATGAGTAATTAAGTTCATATCCCACAAGATTTCTGCTAATGTAATAGATGGCTTGTTCTTTTCCTGAATCATCATGTTGAGCTAGAAGTGCACCTAATGCTGCGGTTGTTGATGATATATAAAGCAGTAATGGACGATCAAGTACAGGAGGTATTAACACAGGAGGTGTTGCCAAGTATTCCTTTATCTTATCAAAAGCCTGTTGACACTTTTCATCCCACTTAAAAGGTTCACCCTTGCGAAGAAGATGCTGAAAAGGATGACATTTATCTGCGAGTTGTGAGATAAATCTGCGGATAGATTGTAGCCTACCCTGTAAACTGCGAAGCTGTTTTAGATTCGTTGGTGGAGGCATTTCTATGATAGCTTTTACCTTAGCTGGGTCCACTTCTATGCCTCGTCGAGACACAATATATCCCAATAGTTTTCCTGATGTTACACCAAATACACACTTCTTTGGATTTAGTCTGACTTGGTATTTCTCTAATCGATCAAAAATTTGTGCCAATACTGGTAGATGTCCTTCCCTTGTCTTAGATTTTCCCAGGATGTCATCAACGTAGTCTTCCATGATAGTATGAAAAAGGTCATGAAAAATAACTGTCATGGCTCGTTGATAGGTAGCTCCAGCGTTTTTGAGACCAAAAGGCATTACAACCCAGCAATATGTGCCCCATGGACAAATAAAAGACGTTTTATCTTGATCTTCCTCTGCTATTCTGATTTGATTATAACCAGAAAATCCATCCATCAAAGATAGCATTTCATGTCCTGCTGTAAGATCAACAATGTTGTCTATGCTTGGTAATGGAAAATCGTCTTTAGGACATGCTTTGTTAAGATCTCTAAAGTCCGTGCAGCAGCGAACTCGTCCATCTGGTTTTGCTACAGGTACCAAGTTTGAAACCCATTCTGGATAATCAATAGGCTTTATGAACTTTGCTTCTAATAGTTTCTGAATTTCTGCTTTAACCAATAAGGCAACTTGTGGATGCATTTTGCGCAATTTTTGTTTGACAGGCTTTGCATCAGGGAATACTGCTAAATGATGTACCACAAGTGAAGGATCTAGTCCTGGCATGTCTGCATAAGTCCATGCAAAATTTATAGCTCGTCTCAGGAAGAATGCTGTGAAGTTCTTTCGTTCTTGCTCTGATAGTGATGCTGCCAAAAAGGTGATCTTCGGATTTTGTTCTGTTCCCAAGTTCATGTCTTGTGATTTTTCAACTAGCACAGTTGATTTCTCATGGTAATCAGCGGTGACAGGAAGATCAAATCCCTCATCCTCAGGTGCCTCAGAGAGGTTTTCACCTTCGGATACGTCCTTTATTTTTACTTTTTCACGGTCAAGAGGCACCTTGCGGTTTTCACCTAGTGACCTATTTTGTTGAATTTTGTTTATTTCACTTTTGCGACTGAAGGATTTGATACTTCCGCCAAAATATGCTAGTTTAGGTAATTCCATCATAAAACCTGCTTTGTGATCACCCAATGGGATACCTTGTCTCAAACCCATGAATTCTGTAATGGCTTCGTCATTTTCAAATGTATCTAATATCGGTGCCCCCTGTTGGTCCCAATCGATGAGATCAGGATATACGAGTGAGAGACTAATGGAGGGATCGTGATGGCTAGAAGAGATTGCGGAAAACATGAAGATGGAATGTTCTTGAAAGAGGTCGGTGATATGAAGGGAGGAGTCGTCGATGGTATCCGAGTTAGAAGTCTCTCCTACCGAAGAAGATCCAACGTCAATATCGGAAATACACTTAATGTCTTTGGATCGCGGTACCTCCGGTTGGTAACCAAGGCCTTGCTTATTAAACTTCTTAGACACAATAAGGGGCTCAATAGGTCCTTGTTCTTGTGATCCCAAGCCGCCATGTCCTTTATAGCCCATGTTCTTGATGATACGAAACCCGTTGTTGTATCGCTCTACTTCAAGTTGGACTTGGTCATTTTCATCAAAGAATATCCAAGAGTCTATGTCCTCAATGTCTTCGTCATCCAAGAAACCACCTTTAATGAATATGGTGGGGGGAGCTTTGATAACAGCGGAGGATGAAATGGGCTTAGATATAGAAAGCTTACCGTGGGATTTAGGAGATAACGGAAGGGTGCCAACGCAACAGGATTCCTGCAATTTGTACTCACCAGGGCCATGTTCGGTATATTTGATATGGAGGTTGGAAGCGGCTTTGCTAGATGAGGGCTTGAGGAGATCGGATGGGTCGACATAGGAGGATGATGGATATGCCTCGGTGTTGAGAGGGATACGGTTTGGACTCTGATATTTAGCTTGAAAAGCACGGCAAAACTCAAATGGATTAGGATCAGCTTGAATGGTAACTTCAACACCCTTATGCGGAAATTTAAGGCATTGGTGATATGTAGATGGAACTGCTTTAAGGGTATGGATCCAAGGGCGACCGAGGATGATGTTGTAAGGCAGATCAATATCAAGGACTTGACAGCGAGTTTCTGTAATGACCGGTCCAACTTGAATAGGCAATAAGATGATCCCTTCAGTATCTCTTTCAGCGTCATCATATGCTCTGATAGTTATAACCTTGGAGGTGTCAACATTTTTCTCAGAATATCCCAATTGTTTGATAAGTTTCAAAGAACATATATTTAGACCAGCTCCCCCATCTATCAAGACTCGTTTGATATGGCGCTGGTTAACAAGTACTTCAATATGGAGGGCCTCATTGTGTGACGGATGCATGGAGGGTTGAAGATCTTTGTCAGAAAAGGTTAAATGACAAGGGGCTGCAATGCTAGCGACCATGGATTGAAATTGTGTGATATTAATATTATTAGGCACCGAAGATTCTTGTAAGGCCTTATCAAGGATAGCTTTATGTGCGGGGGATAGGCGGAGCAGCTCAAGGATAGATATGTGTGCGGGGGTTTTGCCAAGGTGATCCAAAAGGTTATAGTCAGAGAGAGGTCGAGGAGGATGAGGAGGTGCTCCTTGAACAGTAACTCGACCTCTTCGCGTGGTTACGGCACAATCAGGTGCTCCTTGGATGGTAATGGTAGAAATGCGAGCATGGTCAATGCGGCCAATGGTAGATGATGCATAGCTATAGGGAATAGCATTGCCAGCTTGAAGGTTATTTGTCTGATCATGAGATGGCAGTGGATTCTTGAAAGTCTCTAGATCATAGTTTGATGTGGATTGTTGAGCAGGTTGAGGTGTTGAAGGTGTGACGTTGATTAGACCTTGATCAATGCAGTCTTGGATAACATGTTTTAAGCGCATACAACCATTTGTTTTGTGTCCTTTAACTCGATGGTAATCACAATACTCATTCTCTTTGTACCAAGGAGCTCGAAAGAGTGGTTCGCCATTTGGTGGTGCATCGGGTAGAATAACATCTCCGGCTTGAAGCAGCTTTCGAAGAATAACTTCCATGGGTTCCACTAATGGTGTAAATTGTCGGCGTGGATTAGAAGTTTGGCGTTGGTTTCTTCGTTGTGGAAAAGACTGTCTTGGTGGAGAGGCTGCTTGAATGTTGATAGGAGCTCTCATAGTTTGGATATTCTTTGTATCAACAATACCGTCATTGACAACATTCTTGTTCTTGTTCCAAAAGCGAGACTTATCATTGGAATTTTGGGGAGAATCTTTGTTATCACGAAAGATCTTGATAGTTCCTTTGGCAATTAAGGCTCGTTCAATAATAACTCCTTTGGAAACTAGTTTGTCAAAGGTGCTAGCACTTTGCAATTGTAATTGGAATGACAGCTCAGGATGAAGATTTTGAACAAAGATGTCAAGCTGTTGTTTCTCAAGGATTTCCCATGATAATTTGCTAGCCATATTACGCCATCGTTGGGTAAATGAGGAAAAGGTTTCACCATTGCGTTGTTTGTTGTTGACAATGTCATTCATGTTTACCTCATGTTCAATATTGAAGGCAAAATGTGATCGAAACTTGGTTGCCAATTCGGAAAAAGTCTTAATTCCTGGAGGTAAATGGGAAAACCATTCGAGAGCTTGTCCTGCTAAGCTTCGAGGAAATAGTCTCAAAAGATATGTATCATCATAGGCAACATCGAGACATGCCACGAAAAAGGCTCGAAGATGGTCATCCGGATTTCCTTTCCCTTTGTACTTATCAAATTGTGGGATTTCAAAGTGTGGTGGAAAAGGTATCATATTAAGAGACTTGTCAAATGGATAAGCGCATATGTTTTCGAGAGAGAAGGGTTTCTTGCCTTGTCCTACCCTTTCATCGATCATCTGTTGGATATCGGCTGAGGATAACTGCTGTTGTTGCAAAGGGGGTGGAGTGTGATATGAAACATATTGTGGTTGCGGTTGTGGTATATGTGGAGTTGTGACAGTTTGTTGTGGTTGTGGGATGTACGAAGCTGTAACGGTTTGTTGGGGTTGTGTGCCCACAATGTATGTCGAAGGAGTGGTATGTGACATGTATGTGTTAGAGGATTGCTGTCCTTGAGACACAAGTGGTAAGTGGGTGTGCATTACATGAGAAGTGGATGTGGGATTGATAGTAGCAGATGGTTGGGAAGTTGGAATTGAATTCATGACATGGTAAGTGACGGAGGGATTGGTAGATACAACAGAAGGGTGAACATTGGGATTGGTATTTTGGACAATATGAGGATTGGTATATGTCATGTGTTGGGTGATATTAGAGAAGCCTTGGGTAGCATAAGATGGATTGATAGTGTGTGAAGGATTGGAAGAAGAGGACAGCATGGATGTAAGTTGATCAACATAAGCGATCTGATTGTTTGGATTGGCTTGAGAAATGAGGGGATCACTCATGTCAATAAGGCTAACATTGGGATTATAGGATAACATGAAGGAATTAGCAGTTGGTGTATGAGATGTGGTAGATCGCAATGGTTGTGAAGCATGGAGGACATGTGTTGTTGGAATGGTTTGAGAGGTATGCACACCATAAGATATGGGAATTGCTTGTGATGCTCGAAGTGTTTGTGCTTGCGTTACATGGACAGCTTGTGTGACGTGAGGCATGGAAACAGTCATGGTAGAAGGAGAGATATGTTGAGGGACATGAAAAGGTGGGATGTTGAGATTTTGTGACATGAGAGGAAGCACATTGGTGGGCACTATCAATGGTTCTAAGGTATGCTCTGATCGTGGTAACTCAAATGAAGCAACAAGAGGCAATGAGGATGGTGTTTGCGAGGTAATAGGAGATGATGTGACTATAGTAGATGGTTTATTCGCAACAACAGCAGTAGTGTTGGGATCGTGCTCTCTAATAGTGGATATATCAAAGTCTTTAGGTAGTTTAGCACCCATGCGAGCAAGTTGGAGAAAACAGCGATCAGGCTCAGATATCATGAGTTTCTCAACTTGGTCCCATAGATAGGTATCTCGAAATTCTGATGAGTCGTCTTGAGATTGTTCTTCGAAAGTTTCCAAGGCTGGTGGAGGATGCATTTGTTGTGAAGATGATTCGCCCCTAGTGTACCCTTGAGGTATAAACATATGAGAAGGCATACCAGTTGTGAATTGAGTTGCGTCCTTAAGAGGTGTTGTGAATTGTTTCATCTCAGCTTGCAATTTGGCATCCATTTCAGCTTTCAATTTGGCTTCTACTTCAGCTCGATATTGACTCCTAGTTTGAGGCATGATGTTGATGATGAAGTTGAGCTTGTCAAAGTTTTAAGACCCAAAAGATGATAGTTGGTTGATTGGTTGTTGTTTTGGTTTTGCTAGTTTGGCTAAGTTGCTTGGTTGATTTGGTTTGGCTGAGTTGTTGTTGGTTGTCCCTAGAGGTAGCTTAATCACTCAAGGGAAAGATTGTTTGCTGTTGATGTTTGTTGGAGCTAAAGCTAAAAAGAGATTGTTTGCTGAAGCTAAAGCTGAAGGTTGTTTGTTGGCTGAAGCTAAAACTGAAGGTTGTTTGTTGATCAAAATGATTGGATTGATGTCTGATTTGCTGGTTGGGATCTCAAAAAGATGAAAAAGCTCATGAGTTGTGATTGATTGATAAGCTCAAAATAGGAGACAAAGTCCAGGTGTTTGCTGTTGATCAAAGGTAAGTCTGAAAGCTGATGTTTGAGGTTCAAGCAAGCTGGTCCTGAGGCTAATTTTGCTGATGCACTGAGATTTGCAAGAATTTTAGCTACAGGCGACTGATGATAGCTCAAAGGCGACTCAGAGGATGCTAAAGGCGATTAATGATAGCTCAAATGCGACCTGGTTTAGTTTCGACAGAAAAATGACAGGGCTAACCAGAAGCGAATGCTATGCCAAAGGCGATGACTGTTGGTTCAAAGGCAATTACTGTTGGTTCATAGGCGACTCAGATATCCCTAAAGGCGACAGTCTGTTGTTCATAGGCGAGCTTGTTCTGGAATCAGGCGAATAACTGTGGATTAAAAGCGACTTGGCTCAAACAACATGCGACTGGTAATGAATCAGGTGCGACTTGGTTCAGACAGTAGGCGATCAGCTGTGGTTCAGAAGCGATTCTGTTCAGGCAAAAGGCGATCAACTACGGTTTAAAAGTGACTCTGTTTAAGCAGTATGCGGACAGTTGTTGTTTAAAAGCGATGCAGTTCAGGCAGAATGCGAGTCACTACAGTTCAGAAGCGATGTTGATGGTCTGTGCGAGCAGTTTAGGTTCAAAAGCGACTGTGTTTGTGTACCGGTGGTCTGATTTTTGCAGTTTTTTTAGCAAGAAAACAATGATAACAGTCACTCACACTCACAACAAGCACAAACTGATACAACCTAGGCTAGGATAGGACAGTATCTGTTGAATCCCCTAGCTGCGCCTATTCAAAGCGGGTAGCTCCAGGATCTTGATAGCACCGGCTCCTCCTTACATTTGCACACACTTCTCACGCATACCAAGATCCGGGATTCTTATAAGGCTTGACCCTCTCCAAACCTTTAGATTGTCCCTGCTACCTCGGCTAAGAACCGCATGAATCGGGGCCGCTTCAAGGGTTTTGCCCTCTGCGTCAACAGATAGAAGGTTTTTGGCTACTACACAAAGTTGCTAATAAGGGCATCCGTTCGGGTGGCTATACATGCGGCAGCGCTACTCTCCGTTATGGAGTCTCCCAGCCTCCAAGGGTTGCGCCTTGGAGGGTTTTGGGGGAGGTTGGCTGTCGGTATAACACAACTGCACCCGTTGTTTGTGGCTTTCGACACAAACACTTTTCTTATATAGCGGTTCGGAAGGACTTGGCTTTAGCCCGTTACCGCTTGGGTCGTATCCCTTCTCACACCGGGAAGGCAGGCCCTCTAAAGATAATGACAAGTTCTCATGCACCCAAGATCCATTTGATAGGCAAGGGGAGAGGATACTTTTGTCATTAAATTTGGGTTACAATCAGGCACATGCAAGCAATCAAAAAGATAAATCAAGCACGGAGCGAACAGTAATTCATTTTAAGCACCAAGCCCAAATATGCCTAATTTAGTGAAAAAACCACAAATCTTGGACCGATCGAACCTGCAACAGATATGTCAGTAGTTTGATAACCTCCTTTCTTGGACAGATCGATAAGATGCTGCGCAAATACCCAGTTAATAGCCAAAAATCAAACTGAAACTGAAACAGGCTTGAAAACAACAGAGCTTTACCATATGCGACCCACTGTTGATCAAAAGCGACCTCTATTATGTCATAGGCGAAAGACTGCAGATCATATGCGACGCGCAAAAACACAGTATGCGACGCCTGTTAGCTCATAAGCGATGCATATTTTCCATAAGCGATCGGTTGAGGGCTGGATGCAACCTGTTTCTGCAAAAACACAGCCGATAAACAAAAACCCTAGCCTAACAGGCGAATAATATTAGTCCATAAGCGACACAAATATATTCAAAAGCGGCGTCTGTCGTCTGATATGCGATCGCAATATACCGGAAGCGACCAGTTGGAAATCGAAAGCGACCTGTCTCTGCAAAACAAAAATCAGAAACCCTAACCTGCACAGGCGAATATTATTAGCTCATAAGCGTATCATATCAGGACAAAAGCGTGCACTGTTAGGTCAAAAGCGATGCAGATTTGTGCAAAGGCGACCCCTGTTAGATTAAAAGCGATCTGATTATACGCAAAAGCGGCGGCTGTTAGATCAAAAGCGGCAAATACAGTCCCAGGCGATCATTTTAATGATAAAAGCGATGCGTTTTACCTGAGGCGCCGACTGTTAGGTCAAAGGCGATCCAGAGAGGTATATGCGGCCTGTTCCAGCTCAGAAGCGACGCAGAAATCTTGAAGCGGCGGGTTTTCCTTTAAAAGCGGCTGGAATTTTCTGCGAGCACCTGCAAAATCTGATCTTCAAGGAAACAACTCCAAAAAATGAAGTTAATCAGGGACGTGAGTCCCACCGGGCGTGCCAAAAATGTGATAGGTGAAAGTCAGGTGTGGAAGATCAGACATAGTCATGAAACCCTAACCCTACCATCATCAAGGAATCTAATCTAAATGAAGCCAAAAGACCAATGCAATGCAAGCATAACATCACCTAGACCGTGCGATTCCTTGTTTGAGAGGGAAATGTGGACTGCTTCTTCAACGATAAACAATCACAAAGCTGAAAGCTGCCATTGATGGATGATAAAAGCTCAAGTGCTCGAATGCTCAAGATGAATAATGGAGTTGCTATATGAATGCTGGATTGCTGGATTTCTGGATTGCTAGATTTCTGGATTTCTGGATTTCTGGATCTCTGGATGTCTCATATGGAATGAGAGGCTGTTTATATAGGACTCAACCAAGATCAATCAACGGTGGAGATTCAAAGGCTATGTGAATGGCTAAGATTGAAAGTTACTAAATTTAGGTTCAATTAGTTATACATGTGAAGGATTTTAAATGAAAGTTGTCTTACAACACATGATAAATGAGAAATGGACAAGTGTTGAAATGTGATAAATGATAAAGGCTTAATTCAAATAAAGTATTTGAATTAGTGGGATATGAGTTGGAAATTAATTAAATAAATAAAATTTATTTAATTAATATGATAAATGCATAAAATGAGATAAGACATGATGTGGAAATTAATTAAATAAATACAATTTATTTAATTAATTGGCTAAGTGAATGAGAATGGGATTTTAATTAAATAAATAAAATTTATTTAATTAATTGGATAATGGATTAGGGATGTAACAAGGTGTCGCTAGACATGGACAAATTTGGGTGTCTACAAGATGGACTAAAGGAGCAGACAAAAGCTTTGATACATTGAAGCAAAAAGTCACAGAGCAACCTGTTTTGGCACTTCCAGATTTCAATAAGGTATTTCAGGTAGATTTTGATGCTAGTGGTAGTGCTATAGGAATTGTTTTGAGACAAGAAGGTAAGCCCATTGCCTATTTCAGTGAGAAGCTTAATGATGCCAGGAAAAAGTATTATGTTTATGATTAGGAATTTTATGCAATAGTTCAGGCTTTGAAGAAATGGAGACATTATTTGTTGCCAAAAGAGTTTGTTTTATATACTGATCATCAGACTTTGTAATATCTTAATAGTCAAGGAAAGTTGAACCAAAGGTACTTAAAATGGGTTGAGTTTTTGTAGAGCTATACTTTTGTTTTGAAGCATAGGAGTGGGAAGTCCAACAGAGTTGTAGATGCCTTGAGCAGAAGGCAAAATTTGTTGACAGAAATGAAGATACAGGTTGTTGGGTTCGATGAGCTCAAAAGTTTGTATCCTGAAGATCCAAATTTTGCAGAGGCATGGAAAGCTTGTTTGGAGCTTGTTACTTTGGATAGGACAAAATGGTTGGATTTCATAATCCAAGATGGCATGTTGTTTAAAGGAATCCAGTTGTGCATTACAGTGGTGCAAGGGAAATCTTGCATCACCTAAAAAAAGATGTGTTTCAAAATTGTTGATGTTCTTTCCATTTCTTTTCAAATTTTGTGGTTCTGGTTCCATAATTGCTTGAATAATGATGTAGAACTTTTAGTTTTTTCATAATGCTAAAAATACTAACCTGTTATTTTTAGAAAGTTTGCATTTGAGCAAAGATTGAAGTGAAAATTTACAGGAAGTTACATAATAGAAATATAAGACCTTTGGTGAAGGAATCATGCAAACATCATTTGCGAGCTGAAAGATATTAAAGTTTCTGTTTCCTAAAAAATGTCTAAAAATTATTCAAACTCATGTTTGAGGCACTAAACAGCCCTGTACAGGCCCAAAAATGGTTAGAACTCACAAAACTAGTTCTTAGCATGTAGAGCACTCCACAAGCTTTCTGACACATAAAACAGTTCGTCAATCAGACACCCATATCAAAAGTTATGGCTCCCAGAAGTTGACCTATTTTTGGAGGGAGAAGCAAATTTTGAAATTAGGTTTTTGGCTGCCAAAAAGGCTATTAATAACCATTTTTGGGAACCCTGGGCAGTAGTAGAGTTAAGGGGGAAAGTGTACAGTCAACGATAGGTGGGAAAACAGAAACCCTAGCAGATTTGGGGTTACAAAAGGTTGATGATTCCAGAGTCTTGTGATAGGAAGCTGTAATGTGTTGCATCCTGTGGAGGGTTGATTCCTCTGATTGTATTTGAGCTTCTATAATGTAATAAGTTGTCTAAATCAATAAAGAAAGTTCTATTTTCTGTTTCAATTTTTGTTGTTGTGTGTTTTATGATTTACCCCCTTCATCACATCCCTTTGGTGGGATCATTTGCAAATTGATAGACAAAGAAAATGTAAGGAGAAGATAAGATCATGGGATTGAATGGTGAACAAATTAAAGGAAAAAATTCATGCCTTCAGACTATCAAATAAGTTTGTGTAGAAAATTGTAGAACTTGAAGCAAAAGGACTCTAGTGTTAAGGAGTACATAGAAAAATTTTATAGATTGAGTATTCGAGCAGAGCACACAGAAGATGAAGCAGAGCAAGTTGCAAGGTACCTAAATGGCTTGTGGATGTCCATACAAGATGAAATTAGTTTTCTTAGATTGCAGAGTGTGGAGGAGACTTATCAATGTGCTTTGAAGGCCGAGGAGAAGTTAAACTGGAAACAAAAATCAAGGAAGAGGCAGAAATGCTCATGGCAAAGGACAGAGTAGTGGTGCAAGAGGATATGATGCAAAATAGAATGCAGATGGTACCTCTTAGACTTAGGAAGCTAGAAGTAGAGGAAACTTTAGAGGAAGAGGAGAATCCTTTCGAGGGAGAGGAAACTTTGGAAGAGGAAGAGGTAGAAGCTTCATTGGTACATTCTATCAATGTGGAGAGATTGGGCATAGGTCTTTTGAATGTCCACAAGTTCAAGGTGAAGGTAAAGGAAAGGAAGCTAAAGTGCATGTGGCCCAAGCAAAAGAGGAGGAGATTGCAGAATCTTCAAAGAATGGAGAAGATGCAGAGAACAAAGAATCCTTGATGATAAGGAAGATTTTGTTAAGCCTTGAGTAGGTAGAGACTGAACCAGTGCAAAGAAGGAATTTGTTTAGAACCAAATGCAAATTTGGTGGAAAATGTTGCAAAGTGATTGTAGACAGTGGTAGAACAGACAACATTGTGTCTGAAGAAATGGTGAAGAAGTTGAAGCTGAAAAGGATGAAATATCCCAGTCCATTCAAGGTTTCATGGTTGTAGAAGGAGTACCAATTAGTGGTAAGAGAACAATGTTTGGTTAATTTCCAAATTGGTAATTATAAGGATGAAATACTCTGTGATATAATGCCAATGGATGCCTATCATCTCTTGTTGGGAAGACCGTGGCAGTTTGATAGACAAGCTGTTCATAATTGTAAGAATAACACATATACTATTAAGAAAGATGGGAAGGAATTCATGTTGAATCCTATGAAAGATAAGGATGAGGAGATTGAAGGCACTTCTAGAGTGTGTCTTGTCTTTGGAAAGAAGTTCCTGAAGGATTTGAAAAAATGATGGTGTTTGTTATGCATTTGTGGCTCAATCACAAAACTTGACAACTAAAAAAGAAGAAGAAGAGCTACCAGCAAAAGTTCAAGAGATGATTGATGAGTACTCTAACATAATGATGAAAGAGTTGCCAGATGGACTACCACCAGTAAGAGAAATCAGTTATTGCATGGATTTGATTCCAGGTGCAAGTTTGCCAAACAAGGCACCATATAGAATGACACCACAAGAGAATGAGGAGATCAATAGACAAGTTCAAGTGTTGTTAGACAAGGGGCTGATCAGAGAAAGTCTCTGTCCATGTGTTGTACCTGCAGTACTAGCACCTAAGAAAGGATCTAAATGGAGAATGTATACAGGCTCCCGTGCAATTAATAAGATCACCATCAAATATAGATTCCCATTGCCTAGAATGGATGATTTAATGGATTGTTTAAGTGGAGCAAGGTACTTCACAAAGATTGACCTAAAGAGTGGATATCATCATGTTGCAAATATGTGCCTAAGTGGTGTTGTCATTGATGTCAACATATTCTTGTTGCCATTGGTGTCAACTATATACTATATTGTTGTCTGTATAGAAGACCAGATTGTTGAGGATATTGAGAAAATTAATGACAATAAATGCATATGGACCATATGGCCATGTAGAGGACTGTCAAAGGTTGCTCCAGTTAAGAATTGATAAATCCACATGAAGATTTGAAGAAGTTATGGACATCTGAGTAGAAGCAGATTCTATAGTACTCAGAAGAGACAGTGTGACAGTAAGTTAGTCTGGATTGCTCCACAGTGAAATATTATGGTCTGCAGATCTGAAGGCATGTTTGGGAAGTTAGAGTGTATCATCAACTCTAGTTATTCATGGTTTGGAGGTTCGCAAGCTATCTTTCTAGTATGATAGTCATGGCAGATGGTGTTCTTGAGGTCCCAGAGGAAGATACAAATGATTCTAGTAATTTGGTTTAGAGTAAATGTTATTGGTAAATTCAATGTCCTTGTGGAGGTCTCTGGATCATGTGACCACTGTGTTGGGGGTCTGCATTGAAGTTTGAGCTTGTTGATTGAAGTTTTTTTTCTTTGAGGTTGATGTTCTTCCCAGTCTTGGCTGACCAGATGTTCTTAGCATGTTGTGGATGATCTAAAGAGTATTTTATGAAGTGTAGCGTGTTAGTATAAGAAGATTCAAGTCTTAGTTGTTTTTGGCCAATAGTATAAAGATCTGCGTTAAGTATAGCTGACCTTGTTAATCATTTCAAGGTTGATGAAGCATATAAATACTTGTTGAAGAGTTGTTGGGAATCATCTTTGTGCAAAATGAATTAAATCCAAGAAAGGATCAAAAGCAGAGTAGAGAAGAAGAGGAGCAAAAGAAGTATAGAGTGAAGAGTCAGAGGAGAAGAACTTGGAGATAGAAGCAGAGGTTTTTATGAACACAATGAAACTGAACCAGGCATGAAAAGATGCTAATTATCAGTTAGTCCTTTCTATGTTTAACTTAGATTTATTGTAGGTAGTGAGCCTCTTTTTTTGAGCAGTGAGCTCTAGGTAGTGAGCCCAAAGGCAATTGCCTTCCCATTCTTTTAAGTACTTTTAATAGGGTATGAATCTTGTGGGCTAACACCCACCGTGGTTTTTCCCTTAATCGGGTTTCCACGTCAAAAATCTTGGTGTCAAATGTGTTGATTATGTTTCTACTTATGTGTTGGTGTTATATGCTTTAATGTTTGCTTCATTAATCAATTTGCCAATTGTGAAAGAAGATTAAAAGAAAAGAAAGTTTGATTTTGGGACAATTGATTCACCCCCCCTCTTAGTTTTTCAGGCTAATTCCAACAATTGGTATCAGAGCCAAGTTCCTCTAGAAGAAGCTTAACCACCAAGGAGATCCAGGATGTCAACCTACAAGAAGGATAGTCCAAGATTTGATGGAACAAACTACTCTGTTTGGAAGAGTTGCATGGAATGCCATTTACAATGCATGGGTGATGCTTATTGGTTAATAACCAAAGATAAGTATGAACCTCCAGAGAAAGGTCCTTCAACCCCTAATCAAATCAAGGATGCTAAAAATAACATTCGAGCTAAAGAATCCTTGTTGAGTGCCCTAACTGATTCATAAATGACAAATGTTTTTGGACTGAAAACTACTCATGAAATATGGGAGAAGTTGGAGAATCTGTATGAAGGAGACGAATATGTCAAATTTTGCCAAACTACAAAGTCTGAGAGGAAAATTGGAAAATCTGAGGATGAGTGAAGATGAAAACATCACAATCTACATGCAAAAGATTAATGAACTTGTGTGTGGGATTAGGTGTGCTGGTGGAACTCTGGAAGAATCAGAGATTGTGGAAAAAGTACTCAGATCTTTAGCTAATTCATACAAACATAAGGTTGCTGCTATAGAAGAGATCAGGACTGTCTCAGATGTTGCAAGAGATCACCTGGTTGGCAAAATTTTAGCTTTTGAATTGAGTGAATTTGGTGATTCTCTTCCTAAATCTGAATCTACATTCAAAGCCAGTGTATGTGGAAAATAAAGATATGATCCGGGTGAAAGTACTTTTGCAAGATCAAATAGATTTGTGAAGACAAGAAAGGATCTTGAAGATGTTGAAATAGAAACTGCAGATCTTGAAGCTCTTATTGCCAAAAGAATGCCAAAAGGATCCGGTAAGTATGAAGGAAAATTACCACTCAAATGGTTTGCTTGTAATAAGATTGGTCATTTTGCCTCAAGGTGTCCGGAGAGGTTTTCAAAACCAAACCCTAACAGGTACAAGGGTCAGAAGAAATGTTACTATGTCTAAGAAGATGGAGAAGAAGGGGTCACAGATGATGAATTTGATCATGGAGGTTCCTTTGAAAATGATTGGGTGTTCATTGCTATCAAAGAAGAAGATTCGGTGTCTACTGAATCTGCTAGCTATGTAAATGTGGAAAGTACCTTAGCTACTCAAGTTATTGAAAAGGATGAATGGGTGATTGATAGTGGATGTTCTCATCATATGACTAGTGACAAGAGTAAGTTTGTGAGTTTTGAAAATTATAAAGGAGGACTTGTGAAATTTGGAGACAACTCAGCTGGTAGAATCCATGGTAGAGGATCCATCTCTTTTGATGGTAAGAACAACACCAATAATGTTTCATATGTGGAAGGACTAAAACATAATCTTCTCAATGTTAGACAGTTGGTTGACAAGGGTTATGATCTTCAATTCAACGATGGAAAATGCAGAATCTTGGAAAGTTCCAGAACTAAAATTGCATCCAGTACTCAAACTAAAGGTAACATCTTTCACTTAAGTAGTTAAGAAAAAAGTTGTTTGATTGCTTAGATAGATCAAAGTTGGTTATGGCATAGGAGGATGTGTCGTGTGAATTTTGATAACATTGTCAAAATAAGTTCCTTTCAAGCTGTAAGAGATCTTCCAAGACTTGTGAAACCTGATAGCATATGTAGAGAATGCCAATTGGGTAAACAGAACAAAACTTCATTCAAAAGTAAGGAACAAGGTTCAAGTGAGAGATTGGAACTAGTACATACTGATCTATGTGGTCCTGCTAGAATTAGGAGTGTGCAAGGAGACAAATATTTCATGTTGCTGATTGATGATTACTCCCAGATGATGTGGGTAACTTTCTTGAAAGAAAAATTAGAAGCTCTTGATAAGTTTAAGGTGTTCAAGATGATGGTTGAAAATGAGATTGGTGGGAAATTGAAGTGTCTGAGATCTGATAGAGGTGGAGAATTCACTTCCGGAGAGTTTGATGCTTTCTGTGAAAAGCATGGAATAAAAAGACATTTATTTGCTCCTAGAACTCCTCAGCAGAATGGAGTTGTGGAAAGGAAGAACTGAACCATTCAAGGAGCTGCCAGGACTATGATGATGGAAACAAATGTTCCTCAAGTTTATTGGAGGGAAGCTGTGAGTACTGTTGTCTACACTCTTAACCGGGTGCAGATCAAAGGAAGTTCTGGTAAGACTCCTTATGAACTATGGTTTGGTCATCCTCCTTCTGTGAGATATTTTAGAGTTTTTTGTAGTAAATGCTATATCAAAAGAGATGAGGATTTAGGCAAGTTTGAGGCAAGAAGTGATGAAGGAATATTTTTGGGATACTCAACTCAAAGTAAGTCTTATCAGTGCTTCAACAAAAGGTTGAAAAGGATTGTTGAAGGTACTAATGTTAAAGTTGATGAAAGCATAGAAGGGCATTCCAGGTATTATGGATATGATTCAGATGATCAAGATGAAAGTCAAGGTCAAGGAAGGAAGGTTCAAATCTAGACTCAGATCCAGATTAATCTAGTATCTCTAGTAACTCAAGAGGTTAGTATAGATGATGAGGAACAAGTCCAAGAATCAAAAGTTCAAACAATTCCCAAAACCCCCAGGTATGTAAGAATGAATCATCCTAAAAATCAAATCATAGGAGATAGAAGTAAAGGTGTTTGAACTAGGAGAAGAGTTGCTGAAGATCATGAAGAGATTTGTTTGATTTTAAAGATTGAACCTAAATCAGTGAGTGAAGCCTACCAAGATGAAAATTGGGCCAAGGCAATGGAAGAAGAATTGATGCAAATAGAAAAGAATCACACTTGGGAACTTGTTCCTAGACCTAAGGACAAAAATGTGATTGGAACCAAATGGGTCTTCCGGAATAAACTAAATGAAGATGGTGAGGTTGTAAGAAACAAGGCAAGGTTGGTATGTAAAGGCTACTCTCAAGTGGAAGGAATTGATTTTGAAGAAACTTTTGCTCCAGTGGCAAGGATAGAGGTAGTCAGATTGTTTCTTGCATTTGCTACTTTTAGAGACTTTAAAGTATATCAGATGGATGTCAAATCAACATTTCTGAATGGAGATTTGGAGGAAGAAGTGTACATTGAGCAACCAGAAGTATTTTAGTTGTCTGATCAAGGAAATATGGTTTGTAGACTGAGAAAAGCCTTGTATGGACTCAAGCAAGCTCCAAGAGCTTGGTATGCTAGACTAGATAAGCATTTGCTTAAGCTAGGATTTAGTAAAGGCACTGCTGACAGTAATATGTACTTCAAGATTAATCATGAGGACATTCTAATTGTTGAGGTATTTTTTGATGATATCATTTTTGGTAGAAATGAATGTATGTGCAAAGCATTTGTTGATCAGATGAAAAATGAGTTTGAGATGTCAATGTTTGGCGAGATGAATTTCTTCCGAGGTCTGCAAATTGTTTAGTCAGATAAAGGTATCTTCATATCTTAGTCCAAGTATATGAAAGAATTATTGAAGAAGTTTGGAATGGAAGATTCAAAGCCAGTAGGTACACCTATGGTAACCAGATGCAAGCTAAGCAAAGATGATGACTCCCCCAAGGCAAATCAGAAAAGGTATAGATCAATGATTGGAGGATTGCTCTATTTGACTCAGACCAGACCTGACATCATGAATGCAGTTGGACTTGTTGCCAGATTTCAAGCTGATCCAAAAGAATCCCATGTTATGGCAGTCAAATTTTTTTTTAGATATCTCAAGGGGACAATTGATTATGGATTGTGGTATCCAAAGGACAATTACTTCACTCTTCATGCATATATTGAACATGAGATGTGGATGACAAAAAAAGTACTAGTGGCCGTGCATTATTCTTGGGAAGAAGATTGGTCTCTTGGATAAGCAAAAAGCAAGAGGCAAGATCTCTATCTACTGTAGAGGCAGAGTATATAGCAGCAACAAATAATTGTACTCAACTTATGTGGATGAAGTAAATGTTGAAAGACATCAAAATTGTGTTTGAGGAGCCAGTCACAATTTTCTATGATAATTCTAGTGCAATAAGCATCTCAAAGAATTCGGTATTACATTCAAAGACAAAACATATATCTATCAAGTTTCATTTCTTGAGAGAGAATGTAAATGAGAATGAAGTCAAGTTGGAGTTTGTGCCTTCCAAAGATCAGATCACAGATATCTTCACTAAGCCTCTTCCCAAGGATACTTTTGAGTATCTCAGAGGGAAGTTAGGGGTTATTACCCCTCCTGATCAGAACTAAGGTACACTTATGTGCATCAGTCCAGTGGAATTCTCAGACATATCTTGAGATTTGGATTGATGTTGAGAAGATACTACTCTAAGGAGTAGTCAGTATGCAAATGTTGGAGATTAGTCTGAATTAATAAAGGGGAGAGTAAGATAGAAAATATGTACCCTTTGCCATTGATGTCAAAGGGGGAGAGAAGTCATGTGAAAAACTTCAAAGTGAATAGTTTCTCGTGAAAGGGGGAGCAGTGAAGAAAATGGTTGTAGGTGTGATAAGAGAAATGGGGAAGAAGTTCTTGTCTTGATGGTTGAATTCAGTTTTTCACATCATATGTTGCCATTAATGACAAAGGGGGAGATTGTTGCAAATATGTGCCTAAGTGGTGTTGTCATTGATGTCAACATATTCTTGTTGCCATTGGTGTCAACTATATACTATATTGTTGTCTATATAGAAGACCGGATTGTTGAGGATATTGAGAAAATTAATGACAATAAATGCATGTGGACCATATGGCTATGTAGAGGACTATCATAGGTTTCTCCAGTTAAGAATTGATAAATCCGCATGAAGATTTGAAGAAGTTATGGCCATCTAAGTAGAACCGGAGTCTGCAGTACTCAGAAGAGATAGTGTGACAGTAAGTTAGTCTGGATTGCTCCGTAGTGAAATATTATGGTCTGCGGATCTGAAGGCATGTTTGGGAAGTTAGAGTGTATCATCAACTCCAGTGATTCGTGGTTTGGAGGTCCGCAAGCTATCTTTCTAGTTTGATAGTCATGGCAGATAGTGTTCTTGAGGTTCCGGAGGAAGATACAAATGATTCTGGTAATTTGGTTTAGAGTAAATGTTATTGGTGAATTCAATGTGCTTGTGGAGGTCTCTGGATCATGTGACCACTGTGTTGGGGGTCTGCATTGAAGTTTGAGCTTATTGATTGAAGATTTTTTCTTTGAGGTTGATGTTCTTCCCAGTATTGGCCAACTGGATGTTCCTAGCGTGTTACGGATGATCTAAAGAGCATTTTATGAAGTGTGGCGTGTTAGTATAAGAAGATTCAAGTCTTAGTTGTGTTTGGCCGACAGTATAAAGATCAGTGTTAAGTCTAGCTGACCTTGTTAATCATTTCAAGGTTGATGAAGCTTATAAATACTTGTTGAAGAGTCGTTGAGAATCATCCTTGTGGAAAATGAATTAAATCCAAGAAAGGATCAAAAGCAGAGTAGGGAAGAAGAGGAGCAAAAGTAGTATAGAGTGAAGAGTCAGAGGAGAAGAACTTGGAGATAGAAGCAGATGTTTTTATGAACACAATGAAACTAAACCAGGCACAAAAATATGCTAATTATCAGTTAGTCCTTTCTATGTTAAACGCAAATTTCTTATAGGTAGTGAGCCTCTCTTTTTGAGCAGTGAGCTCTGGGGAGTGAGCCCGAAGGCGAGTACCTTCCCATTATTTTAAGTAGTTTTAATAGGGTACAAATCTTGTGGGCTAACACCCACCTTGGTTTTTCCCTTAACCAGGTTTCCACGTCAAAAATATTGGTGTCAAATGTGTTGATTATGTTTCTGCTTATGTGTTGATGTTATATGTTTTAATGTTTGCTTCATTAATCAATTTGCCAATTGTGAAAGAAGATTAAAAGAAAAGAAAAGTTTAATTTTGGGACAACTGATTCACCCCCCTTTCAGTTGTCTGGGCTAATTCCAATACATCAAATCAGAATCTGTGAAGGGGATGAGTGGAAAACAACATTCAAGATGAAGGATGGATTGTATGAGTGGCTAGTCATGCCATTTGGATTGACAAATGCACCCAGTACATTCATGAGGCTGATGAATAAAGTGTTGAAGCCCTATCTTGGTAAGTTTTTAATAGTTTATTTGGATGATATTTTAATTTTTAGTAAAACAAGAGAGGAACATCTAGAACATATTAGGGCTGTCTTGCAAAGGTTGAAGGAAGAAAAGCTGATGGTGAATCTGAAAAAGTGTACTTTCATGAAGAAATAGTTAGTATACTTGGGATTTGTAATCTCAGAAGAAGGGTTAAAAATGGACCTAGAGAAAGTAAAGGCTATAGTTGAATGGCCATCACTGAGGAATACTTTTGAGGCCCATAGTTTCCATGGGTTAGCGAGCTTCTACAAGAAGTTCATAAGGAATTTTAGTGGGATTTGTGCTCCCATAACTGAGACAATGAAATGAGTAAGAAGAGATTTCAAGTGGACAGTTGTAGCAGAGAAAAGTTTTCAATATTGGAGACTAAGGTGACAGAGCAGCTGGTGTTAGTGCTGCCATACTTTGGAAAAGTTTTCCAAGTTGATTGTGATGCGAGTGGAATAGAAATAGGAGTTCTCAGCCAAGAAGGAAGACCAATTGCATACTTTAGTGAGAAGTTGAATGAGGCAAAAAGAAAGTATTTAGTATATGATCAGAAATTTTATGCTATAGTCCAAGAATTGAAGAAATGGAGACATTATTTGCTGCCCAAGGAGTTTGTTTTATACACAGATCATCATGCTTTGCAGTTTATTAACAACCAAGGTAAGTTAAATTAGAGTCACATGAAGTGGGTTGAATTTTTACAAAGTTATTCTTTTGTATTGAAGCATAGAAGTGGGAAATCTAACAAAGTAGCCAATGGATTAAGTAGAAAGTGTCTTATGACAAATGAAATGCAAGTAATTGTGGTTGATTTTGATGCTATGAAAGAATTGTATGAATCTGATATTGATTTTAAGGAAGCTTGGAATGCTTGTAACAATCCTCTTGAGAAGGATAGGGCACCTTGGTTAGATTATTTTGTTTAAGAAGATTTGTTGTTCAAAGGAAAGAGATTATGCATACCTCAAGGTTCTATGAGGGATAATTTGCTGAAGGAAAAATACAGTGGAGGTTTGAGTGGACATTTTGGTGTGGATAAGACACTAGCATTGTTGAATGAAGCGTATTTTTGGCCAAGCATGGCTGCAGATGTGAAGAGGATGGTGTAAAGATGCAGAGTATGTCAATATGCCATGGGTATGAGGCAGAAAACTAGGTTGTATCACCCATTACCTATTCTAGAAAGACCATGGGAACACATCAACATGGATTTTGTTTTGGGACTCCCTCATACACAAAGGGGTAATGACTCTATTTTTGTTGTTGTGGATAGATTTTCAAAAATGGCACATTTTATTCCCTGTCAGAAAAGTAATGATGCTACACATATTGCTACCTTATTTTTCAAAGAAGTTGTAAGATTGCATGGCTTGCTCAAAATCATTGTGTCTGATAGAAATGTTAAGTTTGTTGGTCATTTTTGGCGTACTATATGGTAGATGTTGGGTACTGATTTGGGTTTTAGTTCAGCCTACCATCCATAGAGTGATGGTCAAACTGAGGTTGTAAATAGAAGTTTGGGGAATTTGTTGAGATGTCTTGTTGGAAAGAAACCAAACCAGTGGGATATGGTGTTGGCCCAGGTAGAGTTCGCTTATAATAATTCTTTGAACCAAAGCACAGGTAAGAGTCCTTTTTGTATAGTGTATGGATTCAGTCCTAAAGGAGTAGATGAACTTCAGGATAGTGCAGATTTGGGGAGAAAGAGTGCTATAGTAGAAGATTTTGCTGAGTATATTCGTGATTTATACAAACAAGTATAGGAAGATTTGACAAAGAGAAAGAGTGCTATAGTAGAAGATTTTGTTGAGTATATTCGTGATTTATACAAACAAGTATAGGAAGATTTGACAAAGAGTGTAGCCAAGTATAAGCAACAAGCTGATTTGCATAGAAGGGAGCTAGAATTTGAAGTAGGGGATTTAGTCTTGGCATACTTGAGGAGAGAAAGGTTCCCACAGGGGACATACAACAAATTGAAATGGAAGAATATTGGACCTTGTAAGGTCTTGAGGAAGTTTTTGTCCAATGCATATAAAATAGAACTACCACTTGGCATAGATATTTCACCCATATTCAATGTGGTAGATTTAACAAAATATTATGAAGGAGAATCAAGTATGCAAGGGGAAATTGGTTCAAATGTATAGGATGTAGGTAACTAGATTGATCAAATGCCTGAAAAGAAGTCTGAATAAGTTGATCAAGTGATTGATTCCCGTATAGCCAAGAAGACCAAGGGAAAAGAATATCTTGAGTATCTAGTCAAATGGAAGGATAAACCAGTTGAAGATTCAACTTGGATGATAGCTACAAAATTGGCTAAGTTTGGCATCACTTTGCCAAATTTGCTAAAATGTTCTTAAGTTTTGACCTCAAGGAACATTTCACTTACCCGACATGTCTAATGTAGGAGCATCCGGGTGGACAAGCTATCCTGCATCACCCAAAAAAATGCTTAGTTTAGTTTCTCTAATTTTTGGTGTGTTTTGCAGAGTTGTTTTAGTTCTGGTTCCTTTTATGGTTGGGATTCAACTTAGAGGTCCTCTTGGTTCAAATTTCAAATGTGCTTGGAAGTGCTTTTGGCGGGAGGAGTTCCTTACTCTTTTAGCCAGACTCTGATTTTGGTCTCAGCGATAGCCTTTATCGGCAGGACTGGCCTATTCGGTAAGACTCTTGGTGAGGTTGCCTATTAGTCCGATGGTATTCTTTTGGGCTGACCCATTCCATATTCTATCTGTCTTCCTGACGATGCTTCACGTGGTTGGTATATACTCATCGGTGGGACCTTCTCCAATGCTTGTGATCAGTATGACCTTCCTCTTTAGGATGACTCTTTCTGAGTCTCTCGGTCATTCTGACAACACTTGCTCTTGGTCTTTGTATGCTTTTGGCATGACCATGCTTCATCTCTTCCTGATAGTGCTACTCTTTGGTGAGACCTGCTTCATCAGAAGATAGTTCAAATGTCTCCCCGTCACCCTGATGCCAACGTTCGACGTAACTTTTCTTGGTCTTTTCGATAGCGCATTTGTTGAAAACTCTACAATGCTTTTCAACTTCGGCCTAACTTGATCTAGGTCTTCTTGATATCGTGAGCCTATGTGTTTGACATTTCCAAATCTTGTTGACCTTCTTGGTTTGAACACTCTGCGCATTCATTGGCATGACCGTGACATTCTAGTGCTAGTAATGAAAGAACTAAATATGGTGGACTGTTTCAGGCATGAAGAATTCTACAGAGATCGTGGAAGGAGTGGTGGGCAATTTAAGAATCCATCATCGTTCTGCAGGGATCCTTTATGAGTAGTGGAGCTGTGTTGAGTAACACTTGGTGAGGCTAGAAATAACAGATGAATAGAATAGAGATGTGAGGGAGGTGTGAGAGAGAATGAGATGAGAATAGAAGAATAGGGAATTTGGGCCTCTATTGTAATGTTGATCTTTTGATCACTGAATGTAAAGACTTTTCAATGTTGTAATGTCCTCTACATGATAATTTCAATAAAGAGTTTATGTTTTCCCATTGACCGTTGAGTTTTAGTTGTGAGATTAGACAACCTAATAAGGCCCTCCACTCTCTACTACATTAGGATTTATTGAAAATGCTTTAGAAACTTTCAAGAAAATGTAATTGGCAGGTATAAATCCAAATTCCACAACATTTTCCAGCATCCTCCCTGCCTATGCCAAAATGGGAGTTTTGGAATAGGATGTTGACATCCATCAAACCATAAAAGATAGAGGAATTCTGTCAGATATTGTAGTTGCAATTGCCATAGTAGACATGTATGCAAAATGTGGAAGCATAGACAAGGCACGTGAAGTGTTTGACAGAATGTCTCAAAGAGATATGGTCTCATGGACTATAATGATTGCAGGATATACACAAAATGGATTTATTGAAAAGGCTTTAGAAACTTTCAAGAAAATGAGATTGGCATGTGTTAATCCAAATTCCACAACCTTTGCCAGCATCCTCCCTACTTGTGAATGTTGGGAATTAAGGTGTCTCAACCTTGGTAATTCCTTGTATTTATTATTTGTAATGTATTTATTTTATTTACCTATAATGTATTTAAGTTGCACATCCTATTTTGTCATTTAGTGTGAAGTGGCACGATGAGTTGTCATGCCACTTGTAAGGTGACTAGGATGGTCAACCCACTCCATGTGGATATAGGAGTCCCACTTAGTGGTAGAACAATTTTGCCATGTGTCAGCATCTTGAATAGTGTGTAAGGGAATATTGACTGAAATGGTTATGACAGATTCCTATGACAGAATCTATGACGCGTAAGAGTCGTAAATGGAAGATTGTATGACAAGTGAAGACATGTGTCACAAGGCATCTTTGGGCACTCCAAGGAGGTGTTGATAACTGAAAGGGGGGGGTGAATCAGTTATCCTAATTATTTTCCTTATTGAACTTTCTTATTAATTGATGCAGCATTGAATCAAACACTAAAACATTAACATGAAATAAGAAACACATAACACAGTATTTTTGACGTGGAAACCCTGTTAAGGGAGAAAACCACGGGGTGATTAACCCAAAATTATTCTCTGTTAGAAGAATAGGAGATTACAAAAATGGCACTTGCCAATTAGGGCTCACTGCCTGAGCACACTGCTCACAAGAGGCCCACTGCCTACAAGAAGACACACTGTCTACAAAGTGATAAGAATCACAGTCTTGAACTGATTGGAAGCATCTGCATATGCTGGAGTTCAGTTCCGGTTAGGCTCAGTACACTGATCTGCTGCACTTCATCTTTCCTCTGTTCTTTATTCTGCTATCTTTCACATACCGGATCCTTTTTGCTATTTCTGCTCTGTTCTGGACTTATTCGCATATATCTTCACACCATCACACCCTTCACAACTAAATCCATCCTCTATATATATCCGCACAAGTAATTTCATCACCTTTCTAGTCGGCATCCGGAACAGTCTAGTTTCTTACAAACTCTTGTTCTGTCGGCTGAATCCTTCCTCACCAAGCAATGCGGATCAAGCATATACTTGTAGATATCATTAATCATGTCGGCCAAACATGATTCATGCCTTCACAACCTCTATCATCAACAGTAACACATCCGGAAAGTAGTCTGATACTCTGTCAGTCAGTTCTTCCTCTGTTTTCACTGTCTCTCAGGAATCCAGTACTCAACTATTCATATCTTTTTCCTTGTCCATCACCGGAGGCTAAATCCTTGGAATATACCACTCAAGGTAGTCCTCTTGACTTCCCCAAATCCGCACTGCACCAAGACACTTCCTTTGAGAGATCCGGACCAATCTGTCGGACCTTGCCACATGCTCTGTTCTTGTTCACCGGACCACAACATTCTTTATTCTGACTTCCGGTAGAGACACATCATGACTTGCGGATATGTGGGATGACCTTTGTTTCCATCAATGACAACAACCATGAATCCATATAGTGTCTCTTGCCAACAATCTCCCCCTTTGGCATTGATGGCAACACTTAGTGAAAAATGACTAAGTGTTTACACTATGCTCCCCCTTTGCTGATGCTCTGTCTTTATATACAATTTCCGGAACTCCCCCTTTATTGGATTCCTCATTTTTCACTGCTCCTCACTCCCCCTTTGACATCAATGGCAAAGGGTAGGGTCCGCATATCAAAATTTTCAAAAATTTTCTATACATAGCCGCATATTTACATACTCACATATACTGAAGAATGTCTGCAAAGGATGTCTGCAATTGGATCATTTCTGTAGCCCAACTTTGCTTCATTCTATCCAAAATTGAAATGTGACCACTCAACAAAAATGCAAAAGCTTCTGCCCTCTTGAGATCTGTCGGATCATTTGTTTGGGCGGTGGTCTGAGCATCACTGATGGCCTCATGCATAGTTTCCAACTTAGGGATTATAATCCGTCTAAGTTCTTCCATCCGGTTAGTGATGTTCTTCCTTTCCTTCTCAAGATTCTTTATTTCATTCAAGACTGCAATAGTCTGACATTCTTGATTTATTATGGAGGAAGAGAGAGGATCAAAACTTTGAGATAAGCTTTGTAGCTTGTCCTGTTCCTCTTTTATTTTCTTATCAATTGCTGCTGTTGCCTTTGACCAGGATATACAAAATTTGTAGATGTCACCGCCATCCTTAAGAGCATTCTCTAAGATCTTTATTCCAATGCTCACAATCTTCCTATCTTTAGAGATTAATTCTAATACTTCTGAAAATCTTTTATCCAAAAATTCCTTCCGGACCTTTTCTTCAGCTGATTTTTCTAGAGAATCAAAATGTGTATCAACACTGCTGACTAAGGTTTTTAGATTACCAGAAGAGGAGGCTGTCGGATCTATCTGGATTGATGGCATAATCTTTACAAGTACTCCGGAAGCAGCCTCTATCAACTCACAGTCTTCCATATGAGACTTCAGGAGTTTTTCATTTGCCTTGGCATTTGCAAATGAAGCTATCTTCATTGTTTGTACCGGAGAGAGAGAGTCAAAGTCGAATGGGCCTTTTAGAAGCTCCGGTTCATCAATCTCTAAAGTTTCTTTGCTCAAAAATTGCTGAACAGTTTGTGCAGTGTCTCTTGCCGGAGACAGATGTTTCTTTTCTTCTGCAGTCTTGGAACTGTCAACCTCTTTATCTTTCACCCCTGCTTCCTTCTCCTGTAATTGCTCTTCTTCTTTGGATCCGGAGACTGTAGGGGAAACCGGAGGAGAGATGCTTGTATGTTCAGGGCCCACTTCTTCTGGAACAGATGATTCCAAATCCGCAGCTGTTTCTGCACCTAAGTCCTCTACAACAGGAAGATTGAACCTTTTGAAGGCCTTCCGGAGGATCTCTTCTGTCTCTTGGGCCACTTTGTCAGTCTCACCAAGCATGAGTTGATTCATCCTGGCTTTACTTCTGAACTCATCTTTGCAGTCCTTGAAGATTATGTTCATTGTCTTGGGATCAATTTGAGGATATAGCTGAATAGCTATCTGCTCCCGGATCTCAAGATCTTTTGCATGAGCATTGTTCTTTCTTACTTCCAATTCCTTTTCTAGGCTTTTAGGAATAAGAGATATGATCTCAATGAAAGCCTTATTATATATGTTCAGATATTTGACTGTGGCTTCCTGCAGAGTCTTTTGGTCAGCCTCACTGAAGTCATCATAAGATTCAGTCATTGGTTGAAGGTTTCCATCCACCGTGACCAACTTGATTACATTCTCTAGAGACAGAGTGGGCTTTTCAACAGATACCTCTGCCATTTCATCCTTGTCTTGTCCTGAGGAGGGTTTACCGGATCCTTTCTTCTTCTGCTTTTTTATTTCTTTTACTCCCTCATCTGACTCTATTTCCTCTTCATCCTTTTGGCTTTTATAAGCCCTTGTGGCTTTTGTCTTGGATCTTTTACCGGATGCCTGGACTTCCAGTTTTGAACTTTTGGTTGAGGGAGGTGCAGATCTTTTTGATGATCTGGTCCGGGTGGGAGTTTCAACCGGAACACTTTCTTTACTTTTCTCTTCTTCCTCAGCCTTCCTCCTCTTTTCCCAGCTGGCATCAAGTGCCTCTTTTGAGATGCCTAGGCCTTGAGCAATATGCTCAACTTCTTTTCTTACCTTCCTCTTTATCTCCGGTTCCCTGAGTTCTACATGTAACTTTACACTCAGTTCCTCAAAGGTTCCGAACCTTTCTGCCTTAGGATCTTTGGGCTGGCTTAGCATGTGTTGAACATGCAGCTCTACTATCTGTTCATCCACTTCATACCCCATGGGCATGATCCAGACAGTCCTTGGCTCCACTGCCTCCATCAGACACTGATCTGTTTCTACCATGAAGCATACTGTGTCTTTGTATTTTTCAACAAGGGATTGGGGTATTCTTTCTCTTGCATGCATCATGCTTTGGAAGTTCTTGAAGTAACCCCATAGAGCTGTATTTCTTGCTTTTGCATCCCCAAGTCCATGCAAATAGTCTCTGATTTGAATGGCAACCGGTTTGTCATTCTGCCATATCCATCCACTGGATCCGGGAAGCTCATTCATGTAGTAAAAGAAGAGACAAAGGATCAGATTGCCATATTTGAAGGAGTTTTTCTTGTCCTTCTTAATCTTCTACAGATTTTCAAAGAGTTGGTTAACTAGAAGCTCGCACAAGTCATAGTCTGCATTCTCCTTTAACATCTGATAGGCTGTGTAGATTGCAGTTCCCAGTACTGAATTTTCCCTACTGGAGTGATAGATTTTGTAACCAATTATCATAGCTGCAAATTTGACATCCGGTTCAATGATATCATCAACTGTCATAGCTCTCTTGTCAAACTTGGATCCGGTTGCATCACTGACTGTCTGATTTTTGACAGATTTGAGAACAGGTAATCCACCGGATGAGTGCAGACCAGTTACAGCCCTAATTGCGTCCTTGGTGATCTTGAAGGGCTTGTTCAACCATAGGAAGTTGTCATGTACTCTACTTAGTACATACCGGACCCATTCATCTTCTTCAAAATAGGGGAAATGAATGCACTGTGCAAAGTGTTTGTCCTGGATGGCTTTATACTGAGGTTTGATCTCAAAGGAGTCATCTATCAATTGTTTGTGATAGATATCCATCAATTTTGTTTCTCCAAAGTCTTCAAGATTTGCATGGATGTAAACCCTAATATCTTCCGTATGCAATACACCATGAGGAACACTAGAGAAGGCTCCTAGTGGATCTACCTCCAATGATTTGTAAGGATGTTTCTTGAATGAGGGGCGAGGTCTATCAGAGATCTTAACTATATTTGGAGTAGCCATTCTTCAAAGATTTGCAGTGAGGTAATGAAAAACGGAGAATACCTTATGCGCCTTCGATTTGCACGGAGTGATTGGATTGATTTCTTTATGCAATGACTTCGGCAGGAGATCCTTGGTGTGCTTGATGAATCTTGTTGCAGAGCTCCACTATTCGCTTCTTCTTGAGTGCAGAATGAGCAAATGACTTTTGAGAAATCCCTTATATTGCTCCGCGAACCCTAATATCTGTCTGCAATAAATGCCTCACCTACATTATTCTGGTTTGCCTTGTCTGGATAGCTTAGAGTATCCCGGATTAGTCCTGATCTGCGAATATCATCTGGATCTTTCAATCATGGATAAATTGAGGTAACATATTACAAGAACATCCCAAACACTCTGTCCAATCCGCAGAACAAGATAGTGCACTTCCGGATCTCTTCGGACCTTTTTGTAATCCTTTGTCATACCGGAGCATCTCCCTGATCAGGTCTTATTTGATCGATCATAGCTTCTTCATAACTCCAAGCGGACCTCTGAAAACTTGACTGAAGCATCTCAAGACTCATATCTACAAACCCTTTAATCCGCATCTTGTGCCACATCCGGCACCACTTGTTTGGCTGGGGGAACAGGATTTTCTTTGAGTCTCCCCCTGAGCCTGAGCTCACTTTTTAATTTTCGGAAGAAATATCAGCACCAGAGTCTGGTGCGGATCCAACCTCTACATTCTCTGAACTTTTCTTCACCCAAATCTTGCTCATCTGATTCCTAACTTCATCCGCATTCATCTTTTGTTTACCCTTGTCTTGATTCTGATTATACACCGGACCTCTTTTGTCCTGATACTTGTTTCTGCAGACTTTAGCATTATGACCGGACCTATTGCAGATTTGGCAAATAACATTTCTTTGCATATTTGACTGATATCCTCTTGATCTGCATTGATTAGCCATATGACCTACTCTATTGCATGTAAAGCATCTACCTTTGAATGATTTGTTTACTTGCATAATTCTGCATTCATGGGATTTGTGTCCATACCTTTTGCAGTTGAAGCACTGTCTGGAGAAGGATGAATTAATCTGATTCATTCTCATTCTGCACTGATTAGCTTTGTGACCAAAGTGGTTGCAGCTGTGGCAGTATCCATTGAAGGATGGATATCTTTGAGCATTTGGCTGTCTTACCGGAGGTCTTCTAGGCCTGCTCCTTGGATTTTCTGATCCAAGATTCTTCTGACCGGATCCGGAGCTTTCTCCTTTCTCATATCCCAAACCATACTTGTCATCTGTCCTCTTTTGACTTCCAAGAAGAACTTCAAGTTGAGCAGAACTTATCTTGAATTTCTCTTTATATTCATTTGCTGTTTGAAGGTCTCTTTTGAGAGAGGCAATTTGATCCTCAAGTTTTTCTTCATTATCTTTGGCATCTTCAAGATCAGATTCAAGATGTCTGATAATCCTGTCCATCTGGTGGCATTCTTCTGATTTTTCTTTAAGAGATTGTCTTAGATTGTCTTCAGCCTTTCTTTTTTCTTCAATCTCTTGAGTAAACTTTATAGTTCCTGATTCCATTTCATGTCTTAACATAATGACTTCTTTTGATAACTTTTCACATAACTTGGTTTGCTCAGTCAATTCTTCATTTGTATTGCTTTCTTCACTTTGTCTTGCCAACTGTTGGAGCAGCTCTTTTCTCTTTTTCATAGAGAGACTTAATTTGTCTTTTAATTCTCTCATGAATTCATCAGCCTGTTTGAGTCTTTCCTTTAATTCATTGACTTCAGAATTTGACTGTTCAAGATCCTCAAGAGCAGTCTTGAGTTGCTCCCTTAAACCATATGCATCCATTTGAACTCCCAGATCTTCCTCAAGCTGTTAGGCTCTATTAGGAGGAACTTGGCTCTGATACCAATTGTTGATAACTGAGAGGGGGGGTGAATCAGTTATCCTAATTATTTTCCTTATTGAACTTTCTTATTAATTGATGCAGCATTGAATCAAACACTAAAACATTAACATGAAATAAGAAACACATAACACAGTATTTTTGACGTGGAAACCCTGTTAAGGGAGAAAACCACGGGGTGATTAACCCAAAATTATTCTCTGTTAGAAGAATAGGAGATTACAAAAATGGCACTTGCCAATTAGGGCTCACTGCCCGAGCACACTGCTCACAAGAGGCCCACTGCCTACAAGAAGACACACTGTCTACAAAGTGATAAGAATCACAGTCTTGAACTGATTGGAAGCATCTGCATATGCTGGAGTTCAGTTTCGGTTAGGCTCAGTACACTGATCTGCTGCACTTCATCTTTCCTCTGTTCTTTATTCTGCTATCTTTCACATACCGGATCCTTTTTGCTATTTCTGCTCTGTTCTGGACTTATTCGCATATATCTTCACACCATCACACCTTTCACAACTAAATCCATCCTCTATATATATCCGCACAAGTAATTTCATCACCTTTCTAGTCGGCATCCGGAACAGTCTAGTTTCTTACAAACTCTTGTTCTGTCGGCTGAATCCTTCCTCACCAAGCAATGCGGATCAAGCATATACTTGTAGATATCATTAATCATGTCGGCCAAACATGATTCATGCCTTCACAACCTCTATCATCAACAGTAACACATCCGGAAAGTAGTCTGATACTCTGTCAGTCAGTTCTTCCTCTGTTTTCACTGTCTCTCAGGAATCCGGTACTCAACTATTCATATCTTTTTCCTTGTCCATCACTGGAGGCTAAATCCTTGGAATATACCACTCAAGGTAGTCCTCTTGACTTCCCCAAATCCGCACTGCACCAAGACACTTCCTTTGAGAGATCCGGACCAATCTGTCGGACCTTGCCACATGCTCTGTTCTTGTTCACCGGACCACAACATTCTTTATTCTGACTTCCGGTAGAGACACATCATGACTTGCGGATATGTGGGATGACCTTTGTTGCCATCAATGACAACAACCATGAATCCATATAGTGTCTCTTGCCAACAGGAGGATTATGACATGTTGTAAGAGAATATGCTATTTTTAGTCAGTGTATGATAGATTCTCTTACAGTTGTAGGATATGATAGTTATGACAGATTCTATGATAGTTGTAAGAGTCATAAGAGCATCTGTCATTGCCCAACTTGGGAATAGGTGACCATATTGGGATGGGGTGATATGACAAGTGTCATGACCATGCTGTAGTGTTGGACAAGTGTCCCTAGGCATGGGTTTTGGGCCATGAGGCCAAGTTGGATGCCCATCTCAAGGAAAGTACATGTTTGCCTTGTAAACATCTATTTAAGCAGGTGCTTTGAGAGATGCATTATGTGATTGATAGGTACTGTTATGCTATCAGATTGTCTCCAGATATGAGTGTCAAAGACTCCTATATATACTTACATTGCAAGTGTGTTGTAAACCTTGTTGTTTAGATAATAGATTGTGCAGGTTTTGGAGTGGGGTTTTTCACCCGAAAGGGCTTTCCCCACGTTATATCTTGTCTCTCTCTTCTTCTATCTTACATTCTTGTGTTGTGTATTGCTACAATATCTCTATTGTTGGGTTAATAAAACTATAATTGTAAAGTATAAAAAGAATTTTCACTCATCTCTCCTCATTAGATTAGTGTAGGAAGCGATTTCCACACACCTAGCTTACTTTCAGTTGGTATCAGAGTTTGATCACCTTTGGTCCTAGTTGTTGGGTAGGGGTTTTTTGAGCTAATCTTAGATTGAGTGGGAGTATGTGCAAAGTATTTTGTAATCTTGTTGCAGGAAGGAGATGGCTGGCACATCTAGAAGATTAGAGGTGGAGAAGTTCAATGGCACAAATTTTGAGTTATGGAAACTTAAGATGGAAGACATGTGCTTATTGATTGAGACCTATGGGAAACTGTTTCTGGTGTGAAACCAACTGCAATGGTACAAGTTGATTAGGATCTCAAAGATCGAAAGGCTAAGGGTCTCATAAGACTCAGTCTAGCTAATTCTGTCCTGTTAAATGTCCATGAGGAGAAGACCACAAAAGACCTTTGAAAGAAGTTGGGAGATGTTTATCAAGCCAAATCCCTAGTGAACAAGCTTTTTCTGAGAAAGAAGTTGTATTCTCTAAGGATGGAGGATGGAAGAACTATTGTAGATCACCTGAATGCTTTCAACATGTTAGTTGCATAGTTGACATCCATTGGTGTGAAGATGGAGGAGGAGGATTGTTGTATGACCTTGCTTTGTTCTTTGTCAAACTCATGGGATCATCTTGTTTTAGCTATTGGGACCACCACATCCACTTTCAAAATGGATGAAGTGGTATCTTCGTTGTTATCTAAAGAAATACAGAGAAAGTCTTCTAAAGCAGCCAAAGAGGCTCTTGCGGTTCATGGAAGACCCAAGGAGAAAGGGAAAAAGAAGGACAAGAAAGCTAAGAAGGGTAGATCCAAATTCCATGGGAGATCCAAATCTCGTGGAAGGTCCAAGACTCTCTATTGGAACTATGGAAAATTGGGCATTTCTAAAAGGAATGCAAAGAGGAAAAGAAAAAGAAGAAGAATGCCCCAGACTCAGATTCTGACAAGTCAAAAGATGATGGTGATGCCTTCATTGCAACCCTGGCCATGTATGCATCTGATGATGTGTGGTTGATTGATTCTGGTGCATCATTCCACATGACCTCACATCGAAGCTAGTTCATGAAGTATGAAGAGTTCAATGGTGGAAGAGTGTACCTGGGTGATGACTCTCATTTGAAGATTGTTGGTTGTGGAAGAATCTCAATCCAATTCCTTGATGGACGAGTGAAGGGGATCACTGGGGTTATGCACATCCTAGGCTTGGCATGAAACCTACTTTCTATAAGTAAGTTGAATGATGTAGGTGTGTAGGTTGTCTTTTCGAAGGGTACTTAGAGAGGTACTCTGTTTCAGCTGGAGGCATGCACTTCACAGTGCAATAGTTCTTCTGACTCGAAGAAAAGAGCTACAATCACTTCATCCCCACCATCTGAACCAGCAGTGAAGAAATCTGTTGTAACAAATTCTGATGGTAGTACATTTTGGGTACCCAAGGGTGCTCATGCTTTGGAAGTTAAGCTTCTTGCTAAAAAGACAATGTTATGGCATAAGAGATTTGGCCACATTGGTGAGAAGGGTCTTAGAACCCTAAAAAATAAAAACGTCATTGAGGGGTTAAATGATTGTAATCTCAAGTTTGATTTTTGTGAACATTGTATATGTGGAAAGAAAAACCATGTTTAGTTTTACTCTAGTTCTCATAAGTCTTTTGGGGTGTTGGACCTTATTCATTCTGATGTGTTTAGTCCTCTTAGTGTTCCTTTGATTTCCAAATTTTTATATTTTGTATCTTTCATAGATTATTACAGTAGGACATGGATTTATTTTCTCAGAAGCAAGTCTGAAGTCTTTAGTCGATTTAAAGAGTTTAAATATTTTGTTGAGAATCAGACTAGTAAAAAGATTAAGTGTTTGAGAACTGACAATGGTGGTGAGTTTTGTTTAGAAGATTTTGATAGGTTCTATAAAGAGAAAAGGATTGAAAGACATAAGACAACTCCATACACCCTGCAACGAAATGGAGTTGTAGAGTGGATGAACATGACATTGATGGAGAAGGCTAGGAGTATGCTTAGTGGAGCAAGCCTCAAACAAAAGTTTTGGGCTGAAGCTGTAGCAACTACTTGCTACCTGGTAAATAGGTCTCCTACATCAGCTCTTGTTGGTAAGACACCTATGGAGGTGTGGTCTGGTAAGAAGCCTTTAGTTAGACATCTTCGCATTTTTGGTTGTGAGGCATATGCACATGTGCCTAGGGAGAAATGGTCTAAATAGGAGAACAAGGCTGTTAAGTGTATTTTCATTAGCTATGGTGTCGATGTGAAAGGATACAAGATTTGGGATCCTGTAGCTAAAAAAGTGTTGTATAGTAGAAGTGTTATTTTCAGAGAGTTAACACCTTCTCCCATTGTTCTATAGCTAGAAGAAACAAAAAAGAAAGAGGATGTGGTTCAGTTTCCTTCTACCCTTGAGAAGACTGAATGGATAGACCCTGTGAGACCTGATAATGAGGAAAGCTCTAGCAGCTCTAAAAGTTCAGAAGAAGAAGCAAAACCTCAACCTCAGCCATTGAGGAGGTCTACACGAACAAGGAAGCAACCTGATAGGTTTGGTTATTCGTTGCTTGATTCTAGTTGTGCTTTTTCCTTGCTTACTAACACTGATGAGCCTAGAACTGTGATAGAGGCTATGGGCATGAAAGATGCAAGTTACTGGAAGGAGGCCATGGAAGATGAAACAGCTTCTTTGGAGAAGAATTAAAACATGGGACTTGGTGGCTTTGCCTGAAGGATAGAAACTTGGATGCAAATGGGTGTTCAAGAAGAAATTTGGTGTAGATGACAGTGTTGAAAAGTACAAGGCCAGACTAGTTGCGAAGGGGTACTCACAAATGGAGGGAATTGATTATGGTGAAATTTTCTCTCTTGTTGTAAAGCTGACATCTATTCGGTTCCTATTATCTCTTGCCAAAGCTTATGACTTAGAGGTGGAGCAGATGGATGTGAAGACAACATTCCTTCATGGTGATTTGAAGGAAGAGATTTACATGTCACAACCAGAGCATTACATAGAGAAATGTAAAGAAAATTTGGTTTGCAAGTTGAAAAAGTCTTTGTATGTTTGAAGCAGTCTCCTAGGATGTGGTACTTGAAGTTTGATACCTTTGTGTTGTCAGTTAGATTTCTGAGATCAAAATCATATCATTGTGTGTCTTATAAATTTGACAATGATTGCATTCTCATTATTGCATTATATGTTGATGATATGTTGTTAATTGGGAATGGTAAGAATATGATTTCTGATTTGAATTCTCAGTTGTCAGCACAGTTTGAGATGAAAAATCTAGGGGCAACTAGGTACATTCTGGGAATGGAAATAAGAAGAGACAGAGCTAACAAAAAACTTTGGTTAAACCAGAGTAAGTATGTGAAGACCATGTTGGATAGGTTCAGCATGGCAGACTGTAGACCATTGTTTGTTCCTGTTTCTTTGGGGACAAAGTTGTCTATTAATGATTATCCAAAATCTCCTAGTGAGGTGGAGGACATGAACATAGTACCTTATGTTAGTGTTGTTGGCAGTTTGATATATGTTATGGTCTGCACAAGACCAGACATTACCCAAGCAGTGGGAGTCCATAGTCAATTTATGGCTAATCCTTGATGGGTACATTGAGATGTAGTAAAGAGAGTGTTCAGATATTTGAGGGGTACTTTCAAGTATTCCATATGCTATCATGGTAATCCTACAGGACCTCTGCATTCAGTTTGTATTCATGAATTCATGGATTTTGATTGGGTAGGTGACATTGACAACAAAAGATCCAACAGTGCTTATGTGTTTACTATGTTCGGTGGTGCAATTAGTTGGATGAGTAAGCGGCAACCTGTGGTTGCTTTGTCCATGATAGAAGATGAGTATATGGTAGCAACTCATGCTTGTAAGGAAGCCATTTGGCTTAAGAGATTGTGTTCATATATTGGTGTTGATGTAGGATAGATTACTATCTGTTGTGATAGTCAGAGTGCAATTTGCCTAGCAAAGAATCTAACTTTCCATGCCAGAACAAAGCATATTGATGTACAGTTTCATTTCATACGAGATATGGTAGAGGATGGGAAGGTGAATTTGGAAAAGGTAGACACTTTGAAGAATGTTGCGGATGCATTGATGAAACCAATGGGCACATACAAGTTTAGATGGTGTTCAGAGTCTATGGGCCTCTTGGCCTATAGTAGTTAAATCTTGTCTTTTCCATTGGCTCTTACAAGGTGTTCGACAAGTGGGAGAATGTTGGGAATTAAGGTGTCTCAACCTTGGTAATTCCTTGTATGTATTATTTGTAATGTATTTATTTTATTTGCCTATAATGTATTTACGTTGCACACCCTATTTTGTCATTTAGTGTGAAGTGGCACAATCAGTTGTCACTCCACTTGTAAGGTGACTAGGATGGTCAACCCACTCCATGTGGATATAGGTGTCCCACTTAGTGGTAAAACAATTTTGCCATGTGTCGGCATCTTGAATAGTGTGTAAGGGAATATTGACCGAAACGGTTGACAGATTCCTATGATAGAATCTATGATGCGTAAGAGTCATAAATGGAAGATTGTATGATAGGTGAAGACATGTGTCACAAGGTATCTTGGAAGAAGGCATCTTTGGGCACCCCCAGGAGGGTTATGACATGTTGTAAGAGAATATGCTATTTTTAGTCAGTGTATGATAGATTCTCTTACAACTGTAAGATATGACAGTTATGACAGATTCTATGACAGTCATAAGAGTCGTAAGAGCATCTGTCATTACCCAACTTGGGAATAGGTGACCATATTGGGATAGGGTGATATGAAAAGTGTCATGACCATGCTGCAGTGTTGGACAAGTGTCCCTAGGCATAGGTTTTGGGCCATGAGGCCAAGTTGGACGTCCATCTCAAGGAAAGTACATCTTTGCCTTGTAAACTTCTATTTAAGCAGGTGCTTTGAGAGATGTATTATGTGATTGAAAGGTACTGTTATGCTTTCAGATTGTCTCCAAATATGAGTGTTGAAGACTCCTATAAAGACTTACATTGCAAGTGTGTTGTAAACCTTGTTGTTTAGATAATACATTGTGTAGGTTTTGGAGTGTGGGGTTTTTCACTGAAAAGGGCTTTCCCCACGGTATATCTTGTCTCTCTCTTCTTTTATCTTACATTCTTGTGTTGTGTATTACTCCAATATCTCTTTTGTTGGGTTAATAACACTGTAATTGTAAAGGTTAAAAACAATTTGCACTCATCTCTCCTCATTAGATTAGTTTAGGAAGCGATTTCCACACACCTAGCTTCCTTTCAGTGCCAAAATGGGAGCTTTGGAATAGGGTATAGACATCCATCAAAGCATAATGGAAGGGGGCATTTTATCAGATATTATAGTTGGAAATGCTTTGATAGACATGTATGCTAAATGTGGAAGCATAGACAAGGCATGTGAACTGTTAAATGACAGAATGCCTAAAAGAGATGTCATCTCATGGAATGTAATGATTGCAGGATATGCACAAAATGGATTTGTTGAAAAGGCTTTAGAACCTTTCAAGCAAATGCAATTGGTAGAAGTAAAGCCAGATTCCACAACCTTTGCTAGCATTCTTCCTACCTATGCCAAAACATGTGCTTTTGAATAGGGTATGGACATCCATCAAAGCATAAAGATCAGAGAAATTCTGTCAGATGTTGTAGTTGCAACTATCTTGGTAGACATGTATGCAAAATGTGGAAGCATAGACAAAGCATGTGAACTGTTTGACAGAATGCCTTAAATAAATGTTGTCTCATGGAATGCCATGATTACAGGATATGCACAAAATGGATTTTGCAAGGATGCTCTTAAAATCTTTGAATTAATGAAGCACTCTGGAACATATCCTGATATTGTAACCTTTTCTTGTGTTCTATGTGCATGCAGCCATGCAGGTTTAGTGGATGAGGGTTGTACATACTTCAATCACATGAGTAACCCTTATTGCATTACACCTACAGTTGATCATTATGTGTGCATGGTTGACCTTCTTGCCCATGTTGGCTACCTTGAGGACACCCTAAACTTTATCATTAAGATGCCAGTTAAACCTATGCTGGTTGTGTGGATGTGTTTTCTTGGTGCCTGTAGATTACATGTGAATATAAGCTTAGGGGAATTTACAGCGATGTTGCTTTTTTATTTAGATCCTAAAAATGCTGTGACTTATGTTCTTCTCTCAAATATCTATGCAGAAGTGGGCAGTTGGGGTGAGGTTCAAATGATAAGGAGATTGATAAAAGATAGAGGAATTAAAAAGATCCTAGGGTGTAGTTGGATTGAAGGCCACAAAATGGTAATGCCTTTTGTGTAGGAGAAAAATCACATCCAAAGATATAGGAGATCTATGCAAAATTGGAGAAATTAACTTGGGAGATGAAGGCAGTATGGTATTTTCCAGATTCAAGACATTTACATAATGATGTGGAAGAGGGGGAAAGGAATTATTTCTCTGGCACCATGGTGAAAAGTTGGCAATTACATTTGGTTTGTTAAACACACCTCCTCTAACAACTATTAGATATGTTAAGAACCTTCAAATATATGTTGATTGTCACATTGCAATGAAATTTATCTCCAAGATTGCTGCAAGAGAAATTATTGTGATAGTTGTGAACCATTTTCATCATTTTAAACAGGGACAATGTTATTTTAACAAAACTTATCTCTAAGACTGTTGCACGAGAAGTTTTTGTGAGAGTTGTGAACCATTTCCATCATTAATGGATGTTCTTTGAAGTTTAATAGCAAGAAGGAAACGACGTCGGCAGGAGATCTACATATTGGTGGGAGTCCATTTGGTGTCCCCTCGATATCCTAATATCCTCCATCGGTGGGACCTTGCAATATCAGCCTGACTCTGAATGTGGTCTCTTCAACATAGCGATAAGAGTGTTAAACCCTTATTGATGGGACTTGGTGATATCATTGTGACTGGGTTGGAAGTCTCTTTGACTTGCCAATACCAATTGTCTCCTGACTACTAGTTCATTTGAACCCTTGGTGGTGAAGTTGTGGTGGGTCCATCTTATCAGTAGGACCATGCAACTTCGAAGTCAATCAATTTGGGGTCTCTTCAATTCCTCAATGTCTTTAGTTTGGCGTGACTTAACCTTATCGGTGGAAGTTGAAACATTGTCCCTTCGACATGGCAATATTTGACTAGTCTTCTTGCTGGTTCGCTTCTTGGTGGGACCAATACTTGATCAGGTAATTGAAATTATACGGGTTTACCTTGAGTTACTTTAGTTTGGTGGGAATTAACATCTGCTATCAAATTCTAAGTGTAAGCAGGCTGGGAAGTTTTGATCACTGTGACCTTGATGATTGATGAAGTTTTGATTCTCTAGGTTTCTCTCTAGATTTACGTTGCATATGCATTATTGTGAGGAATGCACCCTAAAAAAAGGTAGCCTAGGATCCACAAATAGATGCCGGTGAGATAACAACCATGGCTAGGGTTTCACAAGCAAAATAGTTGTAGAGACATGCTTTTTTCACTGTGTATTCTAATTGATGTAACAGTCACGGCTAGGGTTTCAATGTATCTTTGGTTGAAAATGTCATGTGGAACATATTCCTCATGTATCTTTTAGCCAAACAAAAATGGAAGAAAGGCTTGCAAGAGCATTAGAGAGCTCCCCTAAAGAATTCCTTGCTTTGGTGGAGAAACATCAATTCAGGGTGAACAAATCTGCTCTTAAAAGTGTGGTGCATGCACGAGGAGTCAGGGCCACTGCAGCTTCCAAATCCAAGCTGTGTGATGTTCTCTTTCTCTTCACATCTCAGGCCATTGTGGCTTTTGAAAATGAAAAATTATCAGCTGACAGGGACAATTTGACAAGCCCATCACCAGAGAAGAAGTGGAGGAGGAGTGGCAGAAATCAGAGGCTTCTGGTAGAGGAAGGGAATGGGAGGTTGACGAAGTTGTTGAATGCACAAAATGGTTTTATTGAAAAGGGCTTTCGAAAATGCCTCTATTAATTATTAGTTTTTAATATTCTCTTAATGTAAATGTTCAGGGATATTATATAAGTTTTTATTTTATAGCCTTTTTTATTGTGGAAATCATTTCTGATTGTAAGCATTCTGAGTTCATATTACCATCATCGATTGTGAGGAGTCACAAAGGCAAAGTCTTTTCTGGTGTGAGCACCTATAGGTTTGAAAGTATTTATTTGAATATTGTCATTTGCTACTGCAGATAGATTAATAATTACTGGTAAATTTCATATTGCTATAGCATTATTTGTGTGAGTCAAACTTGAACATCAATCCTCAATGTTGTTCAGTTGAAATTGTATATGACTGGGGGTTACCTTTACATAGATCATACTGTGTTTCAATTAAATATGAATAAATGAACTATGGAGTTTGCCTATCAGACCTGTATATGCATTTCTTCTTGAATACTTTCATAATATATGCCTATATTGTTGTAAAATTCCTTATCATCCCACTTTGTTTTTCATATTTCAAAGTTTCATAAATCTTTTAAAAATATTAACAAATTTTGAGTGTTTTTATTGTGGACAGGTACAAAGCAAGGAAAAAATGCAAAACTAGTGCCTTCTAGATGCATTTACAGCCCACCCCATGTGCAACAATGACATCACTGAAGACATGCATTCACGCCGATGGCTTTTTAGCTTTAGTTTTATTTTTTTTAGTTTTAAAAGCATAATAAATTAGTAGTTTGCATACTGCAGAAAGATTCTATCTTTAAAACTCTATATATAGAGTTCTTTGTAACATATTTTATATACAGTTTGAATATATAGTGAATTATTTTCTAACATTGTTGTTTCAATCCTTTGAGCAGATTTGTTGATAAACAAGTTCTTTGTAACATATTTTAAATATAGTTTGAATATATAGTGAATTATTTTCCAGCATTATTGTTTCAATCCTTTGAGCAGATTTGTTGAAGTTTATCAACAAAAAATGGCATAGTTGATGTTTATCATGTACTAGTTGTTTATATATGACTAGTTGACGGAAAAATAATGATTAAAATGACCAAATATACTACCAATGGATGGAAATTAGTGACTAAATATACTACCAATTGACGGCAATTAATGATTACAATTACTAAATAAATGACCAGTTAACAACAATCAATGACTAAATTAATGACTAAATATACTACCAAATTGATGACTAAATATACTACCAAATTAATGACTAAATATACTACCAAATCAATGACTAAATTAATGACTAAAATTTGTTTGGTCATAAATTTGGTTGCGAGATAAATGACCGGCAATAAACTACCAATGGTCACATGACCAAGCTAATGATCATATGACCAATTTTTGGTAGTTTTTTAGTCATTTATTTATGTTTTTCTACTAGTGGAAAACTTGCCTATGTATAATCTTTCATGAATGTAGTTCATTCAATACATATAATTTTTTTTCTTATGTAAACTAGAGCTAGTTCTAACATTGGCTCCTTTGTGACTTCACAAGTTTCTTGCCCTTGTCTACTCCTTGCTTTTTGTACCCATTGTGGGTTCTCATATGGTTCCTAGATGTTCTAGGGTAAGCTTGGAAAGTCTGTCTACATTAAAATCTCTTATCCTAGTGCAAGTTGTACACATCCTAGAATTATTTTATAAAATCATTATGCAAGTTGCATGCATCCTAGAATTGTTTTAAGTTCTAACAAATGTGCCATTTACCTTTTAAAAAAATACATGTTAAGTATGAGATTTGGGAGGTACATGCTTCTGCCTTACCACTATATTGTGATTAACAAAAAGATTCTACAAGCATTTTTCTCATGGATACCACGATCTCAAGTAATTGAATTGTTATGAACCTTATTGGGTCTTGAGTAGTTTTCTTTTACATATTCTTGTGGATTATGGTCTAGTTTCAATAAACATTCATATTGGCATTATGATTAAATTGTAATTACTAATTATGTTAGACTTTTGACCAAGCCATATTTTGGGGTTATATGATATTTCTTAAACCAAACTGAGATATCAATGAATCAATCCTAAGTTAATGAGTTGTACCTTTAATAGTTTTGGAATCCAAGGTTCTAACTATTATAATGATGCCACCTAAGAAGGTAGTTATGTGTAATAGAAAATATACAAATAATGGAAAATTTTGAGGGTTTTCTTTCTACTAATTTACTCTGTGTTCTATGAACATTGTTGAAGATATTTTGTCCATTTTCTGAAAACTATTATTTACTATAGAATGAATGATGAATGGTTAAAAGAGATAGCATGTAGAATAGAGGCATCAATAATCCTTAGGGAGACACAATATACTATACAAAAATTTAGAATTTTTTCTTAATAGTTTGTTCTTCCTTAGAGGATGTTGAGATTCGATGGAAGATTTGAGATTGAATAAAACACTAGAAGTGGTATGGAAAGGAATATCAAGAAGAAAAAAATGGAACCCAAGGTCCATAGACCTTTTCAAGTTTCCTTTAGTTGTTGGACATTTACTCAATAATTTAGGAAGTGTAAGGATACACTTCATGGAGGTTTATAATTAGATAAGAGGAAAAGAATAGAGTGTAGGACACTTGACTATTTTGTCAAAGAGGTAAATCATGGTACATGGAAAATAATAGGAAGCTTGTATTATGAAAGGCTTGTTGTCAAGGAAAAAGAGCTCAAAGATAACTCCAAGTTCTCAAGCAACAACAATCATGATAGGGAGGACTCTAGGCTGCCTGCTTCTGCATCTTGTAGGTGTACAAGACTGTTTGACAACTCTAGCCTTCCTACCAATTCAAAGTGCTAAAAGACATTTTTCTACACAAAAATGTCAACTAAAATCCTCAACTCTTTGCAGAGATGGAAACTCTATTTCTCTACTTGTTGTGGGACACATACCCTGTCCTCACTGCTTCCAAGATGCTACCTCAATGGCACACAGTTTTTTTCTAAGCCCATTGTCCACCCTTCTCTCTCTAGTAAAGGTCTGGACTGCTTGGTGCTCAATTTCTTTCTTTCTATTTTCCACCCCTGCAAGTCTATTTACCTACTTGTTTATCTAGCCGGACTCCTTACTGAGCTCGCCTAGAACAAGCATGCATTGCCTCTAGCCGGCAATCCGACCACCCCACAAAAGAAAAACAAACAAAAAACATGGTTCTGCTTGATGACCTCCATACTGTACAGTGGAACTTGAGGAATCATCAATACAGAGTCATGGTTTTCAAAAGAGAACAAAATTTCAGAACAGAAATGACTAATCTACTTCAGAATGGTAAACTCAAAACAGAAAAGAAATACACAGATTTATCGAACTACTGAATTTGATTTTTATTCAAAAGTTTCCCTTACATCAGAATGCTTCTCAAATCAAAATCCTTTTCTTGTTTCGTCTGCTGAACACCCTTTACAGAAAGAATGCTACATTTTATGTAGTTGCTTATGTCCGTTACAGGACGGTTCAGCTACCAGAACTGTTGGTATTCCAACTGCCGGTTCAGCTCTGTGCTATCGGCAAGATAACTATCATCAGAAAACCTTTCATATGTCTCACTGCGGACCAATCTCATACCGACATGTCCCCGGCACCTTTTTTGCCAATATCGGCAAGATAATCTAGATGTCTCACCAAAACATGTATATGTTTTCCTATCGGCAAGACCCTACTCTGTCGGCAAGTCTAAATCTTTATCGGCCGATAATATAAGTTATTTTGATGAACCTAACACATAAACATCAGCCACACTTCCTCGTTGTCTCCCCGATCAGTGAGAGCATGAACTATCGGCTACCATTTAAAGTCATACGCCGATATGTCTTCTCACACCAAACACTTAACACTAGCTTCCCCATCGGCGAGACTCCCATGTTCGTCACCTCGATTGGTCGGACCTATCTTTGTCGGCCCTGCTCCCGCATGTTTCTCCAACACTCATATCATGCCGATGCCACATCTCCATCGCCAAGACATAAATTTTTGGTGAAGATGTTATCTCTTCCCCAATGCCCCTGGTCACGCCGACATCTTCCATCGGTGACACTCCATAATAGTCTCCCCGATCGGTAAGACCTTCAACCGTCAGCCTACGATCAAATCCTCAGCCTGATACTTATACTCACGCCGATGCCTTCGGCCAACTCCACCATCGGTGAGACTTGATGTTTATCACCTCGATCGGTGAGATCACTATTGTCAGATCAACATAATTTTATCTCTCTGATAGTCTTCTCACTCTAATATGAGACCACTTGGAGTATGCCTAAATTTCTTCCCGCTCTGTTTTATTTGAAATTTCACCACATCACACCAAAATGCAACTATAAGAAAATTTCACAACATCACACTAAAAAAAATGTGTAGTATATACATGGGCTCCGAGCCCTTGGTGCTCCTGCACCATACTCCCACTGTGCGGAAGAAGTCAAGTCACCTCCGGTGACAATGAGGCAAAATCAATGCCCCTCTTTTTGAATTCTGACTCTGCAACCCAGGTAGCTTCTGCTTCAGGCAACTGCTTCCATTTGATCAAATGCTCCATGTAGACACCATGTCTGGTTTGCTTCTGTACTCTTGAATCCAATATTCTCTCTGCCTGCAGTTTGGGTTTTAGTGGCAAAGTCACATCTTTTGCTATCTGTTCCTTCTCTGAAATGGATCCATTTGCTGCTGACTGAGGACCCCTATATTGCACCAGGTCTTGGACATTAAACACTGGTGAGATTGCCAGGTCTTCTGGCAATTCAATCCTGTGTGCATTGTTACCATACTTGTTCAGGATTTTGCAAGGACCAATTCTTTGCATTTGTAGTTTGGTTGGCATTCCTTTCTGCATTCTGGCTTTATTCAAGTGCACCATAACTAGATCACCAACCTCAAACTGAATGTCCCTTCTGTGGGCATCTACTCTATCCTTGATCTTCTGTGTGTTCTCTATCAAAGTTTTCTTCACCTACTCATGCACTTCTTTCATGGATTGTGCAAAATCCTCCGCATGACCGCTTCTGTTCTCCATGTTTCCCATATTCTTGAGCTCACATACACCTCTGGGATGCATTCCATAGACTATTTCGAATGGACTCTTACTACTAGTCCTATTCACACTGTCATTATAGGCAAATTCTGCCTGATGAATGACAAGATCCCAACTCTGTCCATATTCTTTGGTTATACACCTTAACAGGTTGCCCAATGTCCTGTTTACCACCTCTGTCTGACCATCTGTCTGTGGGTGATATGCTGAACTGAATGACAAATTTGTTCCCAATCTCTGCCACAAAGTTTTCCAGAAATGCCCCATGAATTTAGCATCTCTGTCAGACACAATACTTGCTGGTAGTCCATGAATCCTTATCACTTCTCTGAAAAACAAGTGTGCTATATGACTGGCATCATGAGTCACTTTATAGGGAATGAAATGACTCATCTTGCTAAACCTGTCCACAAATACATATATGCTATCATAACCAGTCTTAGTCTTAGGCAAACCAACTACAAAATCCATGCTTACACATTCCCATGGCCTGGAAGGAATGGGTAAGGGTTGGTACAGTCCTGCATTTGAAGTGGTTCCTTTGGCCTTCTGACATACTATACACTGCTCTACATACCTTCTGATGTCTCTGTGCATCCTTGGCTAATAATAGAACCTTTGGACTAGCTCCAGTGTCTTGTTCAGACCAAAATGGCCACTCAGACTACCATTGTGCTTCTCCTGTATGAGATTTTCTCTCATAGATCCCCTTGGCACACATAATTGTCCACCTTTGAATAGCAATCCCTGTTGTAAGGTGAAATCTGCAAATTCACTATGAAAGTGATTCTCAAAATCTTTACATACCTTGTATGCTTCAGCAAAATCTTCATCATCTTGGTAAAGATTCTTGAAATCTTCAATCCCAATGCTCTTCAACTACACTTCCTGTACTGTGAGCAATCTTCTGCTCAAAGCATCTGTAACTCTGTTCAGCTGCCCCTTCTTATGCTTAATTGTAAAGGTATAAGACTGCAAGTACTCCATCCATTTTATATGCTTGCTGCTTAACTTATCCTGTGAGTTTAGAAAACTCAGAGCTTGGTTATCTGTGTAGACCACAAATTCTTTAGGCAGGAGATAATGTCTCCACTTCCTCAATGCTTGGACTAGAGCATACAACTCTAAGTCATATGAAGAGTACTTACTCTTTGCTTCATTCAGCCTCTCACTGCAAAGGGCTACAGGTCTGTTTTCCTGATTTAGCACTACTCCTACAGCTATATTACTTGCATCACATTCAATAGTAAATAGCTTATCAAAACTGGGCAACAACAAAACAGGTTGTGTTGCTACCTCTTTCTTCAACCTTTCAAAACTTCTGTCTGTAGCTAGTGTCCATCTAAATTTTTCTTTCATTCCACCCTTAATTGTATCCAACATGGGTGCACATATTCCACTGAAATTTCTGATAAACTTTTTGTAAAACTGGGCTAAGCCATGAAAACTTCTCACCTCTGTGGCTGCTCTGGGAGTAGGCCAGCTCAATATGGCTTCTATTTTGGACTTGTCCATCTTCAACTCTCCCTGGGACACCACAAAACCAAGGTATACCAATTCTTGCTTCATGAATTCACACTTCTCCAGATTGATGGTTACTTGTTCATCATGTAATTTTTGCAAAACAATATTTACATGTTCTAGATGTTCTTCTTTGGTCTGACTAAAAATTAGAATATCATCTAGAAAAACAACAACAAATTTACCAATGTAATCCTTTAGGACTTCATTCATGAGCCTCATAAAGGTACTGGGTGCATTTGATAGACCAAATGGCATAACAAGCCATTCATACAGTCCTTCTGTGGTCTTGAAGGCTGTCTTCCACTCATTTCCTTCCTTGATTCTTATTTGGTGGTAACCACTCTTCAAGTCTATCTTAGTGAAATACTTTGCTTTTCCAATACAGTCCATGAGATCTTCAATTCTGGGAATTAGGAATCTATACCTTATAGTTATCTTGTTTATGGCTCTAGCATCTGTGCACAATCTCCATGATCCTCCCTTCTTGGGTGCCAACACTGTGGGCACTGCACAAGGACTAATACTCTTCCTGATCAATCCTTGACCTAGCAACTCCTGCACTTGCCTGGAAATCTCTTTGTGCTGATCTAGAGTCATCTTGTAAGGTGCCTTGTTTGGCAAAGATGCTCCTAGAATCAGGTCTATCTGATGGCTTATTGCTCTCTGTGGAGGCAATGTAGCTGGTGTACCATCATTGATTATGCCTTTATACTTCTCCAGTATGGGCTGCATCTCCTTGGGAATCTCTGTCTTCTTATCCTGCTATCCTTCTTTTGGTTTCACTATGATGGCATAACCAATACCATCCTCCTTAAGAGTATTCAGAAACTCTTTTCCACTTACAACCAAAATATTAGGACTCTTTATCTGAACTGCATCTTCATCCTCCAATGACTGAATCTTATAGGTGACACCATCTTTCTGAAAAGAATAGACATTCTTCTCACCATCATGTACTGCTTTTCAATCATACTGCCATGGTCTGCCCAATAAGAGATGGCATGCATCCATGGGTAGTATATCACATAATACCTTATCCTTATAGCCACCTATACTAAACTCTACCCAACTTTGTTCATTAACTACCACATGGTGACCCTTATTCAACCATGTGACTCTATATGGGTTTGCATGAGTAATTCTTTTCAAATTCAGTTTTCTAACAGCCTCATCAGAAATAATATTATCAGTAGATCCTGAGTCTATGATAATTTTACATACCTTATTCAAAATCTTGCACTTGATTCTGAATAGTGCTCTCCTCTGGCTTGGTTCAGACTTTACTTGTTCCTTCATCAAGGTTCTCTTTATCATCAGGTTCTCTCCATCTTCTGAGTTCAGATTGACCTCAGGTGACTGGCTGCTGGATGCATTATCTTGGACATAGTGATTCCTCTTATCACCTCCTTGAGAAGAGGATGTGGCCTTTTCTGGACACCTATATGCTAGATGACCTAGATTGCCACAGTTGTAACACTTCATGTTGGTGAAATAGGATCCTCTGCCTGATCCTCCTGACCTTCCTCTGTTAGATCCTCTCCCTCTGTGGTTTCCTCTACCACTCGACTCCCCACTCTGCTCTGTGAGTTTGGATTCTGCTTGGGATCTATTGTCAACATTCCTTCCACCAAAACCTCCTCTGTGTCCTCTGTTATCTCTGCCTCTTCCTCTTCCTCTACTATTTGAGTCTTGTTTCCTCTTGTTCTTTTCCTCCACTTTTAGTGCTAGCTGATAGCATTTTTGCACTGTTGTAGGACACAACAAACTGATTTCTTCTTGTATATTCCACTTCAGACCATTAAGGTACCTTGCTACCTTTATGCTTTCATCCTCCATTACTTTGGTTCTTAAGCATAGCTTTTGGAATTCTTCAGTGTATGCACTGACATCTAATTCCTTTTGTCTCAGATTCTGTCTCTTCCTGTGCAGCTGTATTTCATAATCTTCTAGCATATATGCTTCTTTGATTTTAGCTACCATTCCCTTCCAAGTACCTATGGGCTTCTTATCTTCTTTTGCTCTTTCAGTTTGCACAAATTTCCACCAGGTTAAGGCAGCTCCTCTGAGTCTGGATTTGGCCACCTTTACTTTCTGTGCCTCGCTTACACCATCACATTCAAAGTGATTTTCAAGTCCTTCTATCCACTCCATGACCAAATCTGGGTCCATTTTCCCACTGAAAAGTGGTACTCCTTCCAATGTTTTACCACTCATTGCTTTCAAAGCTTTCAAGAATGGTTCTTCTTCCAACTTAGGATTAGGTGTGGGCTCTCCATCTTCTACAGATACACCTTTCCCCTTATCCTCAGAATATTTAACTCTTTGGCTGACTTCTTCAGTCTTTTGCAACATTAAGCCTAGCTTACTCTCCATTTCTGCTACTCTTTCTTGTAGGAGTCTATTCTCCTCTTCTTGATCCTCAACCTTCTTTGCTAACTCTGCATTAGTCACCATTTTCTTGGATGAACCTACAGACTCACTTGAACTCGGTGATGACATACAACTCTTCTATTCCAATCTAGGAATAACCCAAATCTAACCTTGCTCTGATACCAATTTGATAGGGAGGACTCTAGGCTGCCTGCTTCTGCATCCTATAGGTGTACAAGACTGTTTGACAACTCTAGCCTTCCTACCAATTCAAAGTGCTAAAAGATATTTTTCTACACAAAAATGTCAACTAAAATCCTCAACTCTTTGCAGAGATGGAAACTCTATTTCTCTACTTGTTGTGGGACACATACCCTGTCCTCACTGCTTCCAAGATGCTGCCTCAATGGCACACAATTTTTTTCTGAGCCCGTTGTCCACCCTTCTCTCTCTAGTCAAGGTCTGGACTGCTTGGTGCTCAATTTCTTTCTTTCTATTTTCCACCCCTGCAAGTCTATTTACCTACTTGTTTATCTAGCCGGACTCCTTACTGAGCTCGCCTAGAACAAGCATGCATTGCCTCTAGCTGGCAATCCAACCACCCCACAAAAGAAAAACAAACAAAAAACATGGCTCTGCTTGATGACCTCCATACTGTACAGTGGAACTTGAGGAATCATCAATACAGAGTCATGGTTTTCAAAAGAGAACAAAATTTCAGAACAGAAATGACTAATCTACTTCAGAATGGTAAACTCAAAACAGAAAAGAAATACACAGATTTATCGAACTACTGAATTTGATTTTTATTCAAAAGTTTCCCTTACATCAGAATGCTTCTCAAATCAAAATCCTTTTCTTGTTTCGTCTGCTGAACACCCTTTACAGGAAGAATGCTACATCTTATGTAGTTGCTTATGTCCATTACAGGACGGTCCAGCTACCAGAACTATTGGTATTCCAACTGCCAGTTTAGCTCTGTGCTATCGGCAAGATAACTGTCATCGGAAAACCTTTCATATGTCTCACTGCGGACCAATCTCATACCGATGTGTCCCTGACACCTTTTTCGCCAATATCGACAAGATAATCTAGATGTCTCACCGAAACATGTATATGTTTTCCTATTGGCAAGACCCTACTTTGTCGGCAAGTCTAAATCTTTATCGGCCGATAGTATAAGTTATTCCAATGAACCTAACACATAAACATCGGCCGCACTTCCTCGTTGTCTCCCCGATCGGTGAGAGCATGAACTGTCAGCTACCATTTAAAGTCTTACGCCGATATGTCTTCTCACGCCGAACACTTAACACTAGCTTCCCCATCGGCGAGACTCCCATGTTCATCACCCTGATCAATCGGACCTATCTCCGTCGGCCCTGCTCCTGCATGTTTCTCTGACACTCATATCACGTTGATGCCACATCTCCATCGCCAAGACATAACTTTTCGGCGAAGATGTTATCTCTTCCCCGATGCCCCTGGTCACGCTGACATCTTCCATCGGCGACACTCCACAATAGTCTCCCCAATTGGTAAGACCTTCGACTGTTAGCCTACGATCAAATTCTCAGCCCAATAGTTAAACTCACGTAGATGTCTTCAGCCAACTCCACCATCGGTGAGACTTGATGTTTATCACCTCGATCGGTGAGATCACTATTGTCAAATCAACACAATTTTATCTCTCTGATAGTCTTCTCACTCCGATATGCGACCACTTGGAGTATGCCTAAATTTCTTCCCACTCTGTTTTATTTGAAATTTCACCACATCACACCAAAATGCAACTATAAGAAAATTTCACAACAACACACCGAAAAAAATGTGCAGTATATACATGGGCTCCGAGCCCTTGGTGCTCCTGCACCAAATCACCACATTGTTGTTTTTGAAACTGATAAGAGTAGAGGAAAACAATCCAATCATAATGGTTGATAGCAGAGGCTAGTTTGGTTTTGGACATTTATATTTTTTCCATATTCACAGGATAATGTATAAGCTTCAATCTTTCTTTTTTTGCATCAGAAACATCTAAGACACAAAATTTAGAGCTACTAGGTAACTAGACCACAGTTGCAGTTAAAGGATGGATTAGTAAGATGAAATGAAATAAAAGGTGATTGGGTTGGAAACCTATATTGTAAGGTTTAACCATATTTATAGATTGACATAGGAACCTTAGTTGAGCTAAGGAATTAGATAGGAAAGTTGAAATTGATGCTAAGAAGAACTGATAGTTGGAATTGTTGGTTGGTTTTCCTTGGGATATGAGTGGAAAGGTATATGGATAGGGGCCTTTATTACAACCAAAAGGAATAACATATAATTGAGAGGCTTGTTGAAGGTTTCTTTTTGTGGTAGAAAAATTAATGGATGAGCCTCTTATTTATGTTAAGGTTAAAATGTGAATGACCCTCTTAAGTAAAAAGGGGAAGAAAGTGATATGTAACCACCAATGATATGGTCTTTGTTGGATCTAGGGCATACAACTGAGAGGGGGGGTGAATCAGTTGTATAAGAACTTGCTTTCTACTTCAAACACTTGATTCTTCTTTGTTAGTTAACAGCATATCAATTAATCATCCATGAAAGCATAATGCACAAACACAAGAGTAGATAAACATCAACACATTGAACACCAAGATTTTGACGTGGAAAACCCGGTTAAGGGAAAAACCATGGGGTGATTAACCCAAGGATTATTCTCTGTTAGAAGAATAAGAAAAAGAATGGCACTTGCCAATTAGGGCTCACTACCTGAGCACACTGCTCATAAAGAGGCCCACTGCCTACAAGGAGACACACTGTCTACAAAGTGATAAGAATCACAGTCTTGAACTGTAGAATGACATCTCTACCATGTCTAGATCAGTTCCATTTAAGCCCAAAAACCCCTGCTCTATCTTTTGCACTTCTCTTCACTATACCATATTCATCCACACAATCCACACTTTGAAATGAACTCACAAACCTTTATTTATACAAGACATCGACTTAGGAACAATCATCTAAGTCGGCAATCAACCATAAGAATATCCGCAAGATGAATAACACATCTGGTCAGCCACCACAAGAACATTCGTAGGATGAACAACTCATCTGGTCAGCTAGTTGGAATAAGAACTTCATCCGGAAGAATATCTTCAATTCCGGGCTCTACCATCAATGCGGACCAACAACACAACTTCAACATGATCCAAGGACCTTCACAAGCTTGCCTGAATGATCAGGTACATCCGCACTTCCTCTACTTACTGGAATCTCTTCTCTTCCTCATCCGAAACTTCAAGAACACAGTCTGTTGTCACTGTCACAATGCAAAAGGTACTTCCGGACCTCAAAAGCATACACAACTTGAGATGACACATCACAAGGACATCCCAAACACTCCTTCCAATCTGTAGATTAGGATTACACAATTCTGGACCTCACCGGACCTTTCTGTGATCCTCTGTCACCTCTGAACGCTTGCTGGAACCGGTTCCATACCGACAGCCACAACTCCTTCAGATCTTCATGCGGACCTCTGAAATCTTAACTGAAGTATCTCAAGACTCATATCTACAAACCCTTTAATCTGCATCCTCCAGTTCTCATCCTATACAGTACATTTGCCTTCTTCTCATCACTGTTCTTCTCTTTTCCTGAGTGAGGCTAATTTTCTCAATATCCTCAGCACACTGCTCATCCAATCTGTCTTGTCAATGCAATATGAGTATGTTGACATCAATGACAACATTGGTTCACCTCATACTTGCAACAATCTCCCCCTTTGTCATTGATGGCAACATGTGATGTGAAAAACCATCAAGACAAGAACTTCTCCTTTCTGTCATAGCTCCCCCTATCAGCAACATGTCTTCTCCTCATTTACTGCTCCCCCTTTGATCATCAGCTACTTGTTTTTCACATGTCTTCTCTCCCCCTTTGACATTAATGGCAAAGGGCTCATACTTGCAATTCTAACACATCAGAATCATACCAGCTGCTCCCCCTTAGTAGCAGCTCCCCATCATCAATCCGGATCACAAGATATGACTGTGATATCCACTGGACTGATGCACATCAGTGCATCCTAGTTCATCACCGGAGGGGCCATGACCCCTAACTTCTCTCAGAGATATTCAAAAGAGTCCTTGGGAAGAGGTTTAGTAAAGATATCTGCAATCTAATCCTTGGAAGGAACATACTCCAATCTGACTTCTTCCTTGTTCACTTATTCTCTCAAAAAGTGAAACTTGATAGATATGTGCTTAGTCTTAGAATGCAATACCAGATTCTTGGAAATATTAATTGCACTTGAATTATCACAGAAAATTGTGATAGGCTCCTCATATTCAACTTTAATGTCTCTTAGCATTTGCTTCATCCATAAGATTTGAGTGCAACTACCTGCTGCTCCAATGTATTCTGCTTCTGTTATAGACAGAGATATTGCATCTTGTTTCTTGCTTAGCCAAGAAACCAATCTCTTCCCCAAAAAGAATGCTCCACCACTGGTGCTCTTCCGGTCATCCACATCTCCTACCCAATCTGCATTTGTGTAAGCATGAAGAGAGAAATCTGGATCTCTAGGGTACCATAGACCATACTCAGCTGTTCCTTTCAAGTACCTGAAAATTCTTTTGATTGCCATAACATGAGATTCTTTAGGATCAGCTTGGAATCTTGCTACAAGACCAACAGCCTGCATTATATCTGGTCTAGTTTGAGTGAGATACAACAATCCACCAATCATTGATCTATACTTTGTCTGATCTGCCTTTGGGGAGTCATCATCTTTGCTCAACTTACATCCGGTTGCCATGGGAGTGTTCATTGGCTTTGAATCTTCCATACCAAATTTCCTCAACAATTCTTTCACATATTTGGTCTGAGAAATGAAGATCCCTTTCTTTGTTTGAATAATTTGTAGACCCAAGAAGAAATTCATTTCACCAAGCATAGACATTTCAAACTCACTTTTCATCTGATTTGCAAAAGTTTTGCACATACTATCTCTTCCTCCAAAAATGATATCATCCACAAACACTTCAACAATCAAAATGTTTTCATGATCAATTTTGAAATATAAGTTACTGTTAGCAGTACCTTTGTTGAATCCAATCTACACAAGATGCTTATCCAACCTTTCATACCATGCTCTTGGGGCTTGCTTTAATCCATACAATGCTTTCTTCAGCTTGCAAACCATATCATCATTATCAGATAATTGAAATCCATCCGGTTGTTCAATGTAAACTTCTTCTTCCAAATCACCATTTAGGAAGGCAGACTTGACATCCATCTGATATACCTTGAAGTCTTTAAAGGTAGCAAATGCAAGAAATAATCTGACTGCTTCAATTCTTGCCACCGGAGCAAAGGTCTCTTCAAAATCAATTCCTTCTATTTGAGAGTAGCCTTTGCAGACCAATCTAGCTTTGTTTCTGATTACTTCACTAGCTTCATTTAATTTGTTCCAGAAGACCCATTTGGTCCCAATCACATTCCTGTCTCTAGGTCTAGGAACAAGATCCCAAGTATGATTTTTCTCAATTTGCATCAATTCATCTTTCATTGCTTTGGTCCAGTTTTCATAATTGCAGGCTTCATTTATTGTTTTAGGTTCAATTTTTGAAATCAGACAATATTTATCCTGATTTTAAGCAACATTCCTTCTAGTTTGCACACCTTTGCTTCTGTCACCTATGATCTGATCTTCAGAGTGGTTCAGTCTTACATACCTTGGAATTTTGGGAGTATCCTGCACTGCTGCTTCTTGATCAGGCTCATTCAAACCTATCTCTTCTTCCTGATTTACCAGATCAGGCTGACTCTGACTTACCGGAGAGGATTGAGTTCCTTGAACCTGAACACCATCTTGGTCATCTTCATCAAACTCATAAAATCTTGAGGGCTTCTCAATTCCTTCATCAACTTTCACATTAGTGCTTTCTATCATCTTCCTCAGTCTCTTATTGTAACACCGGTATGCTTTGCTTTGAGTGGAGTAACCCAAGAAAATTCCTTCATCACTTCTAGCATCAAACTTTCCTAGATCTTCATCTCTTTTAATATAACACTTGCTACCAAATACTCTGAAATATTTCACAGTAGGAGTGATGCCAAACCAGAGTTCATAGGGGGTCTTACCGGTATTGTTTCTGATTTGAACTCAATTGAGAGTGTAGACTGCTGTGCTGATAGCTTCTTTCCAAAACATCTGAGGAACATTTGCTTCCAACATCATTGTCCTGGCAGCTTCCTAGATGGTCTGGTTCTTTCTCTCAACTACTCCATTCTGCTGTGGAGTCCTAGGAGTAGACAACTGTCTCCATATACCCTGCTTCTCACAAAAGTCAATGAACTCACCAGATGTAAATTCACCACCTCTATCAGACCTTAGACACTTCAGTTTCAATTTGGTTTGATTCTCTACCATAGCTTTGAAGATTTTGAACTTCTCAAGGGCTTCTAATTTCTCTTTTAGGAAGGTAACCCACATCATCCGGGAATGATCATCAATTAGCAACATGAAATATCTATCACCTTGCAGACTCTTGATTCTTGTCGGACCACAGAGATCAGTATATACTAATTCCAACAATCCGGTAGATGACTGATCTTTGCTTTTGAAAGAGACTCTGCTCTGTTTACCTAGCTAACATTCTTTGCACAAACTATTTGTAGGTTTCATCAATTTTGGAAGATCTCTTACAGCCTGAATATTGCTTATCTTGATGATGTTATCAAAATTTACATGACACATTCTTCTATGCCATAACCAACTCTGATCAACTTGAACAAACAGACAACTTTTATTTGAACCAACCAGATGAAAGATATTACCTTTTGTTTGAGTACCGGATGCAATTTCAGTTCTAGAGCTTGTAAAGATTCTGCATTTTCCATTCTTGAACCGGAGATCATAGCCTTTGTCCACTAACTGACCAACACTAAGAAGATTGTGCTTCAATCCTTCAACATATAGTACATTACCTATTTTGCTCTTTCCATCAAAGGAAATAGTTCCCCTACCTCTGATTCTGCCAGCAGAATTGTCACCAAACTTTACCATTCCTCCTTCATACCTTTCCAAATCCAAGAACTTATTCTTGTCACCAGTCATATGGTGAGAACATCCACTGTCAATAACCCAATCATCCTTTTCTTCCACTTGAGCAGCCAAAGCTCTTTCCACAACCTTGTGATTGATAGATTCAGAGGATATTGAATCTTCTTCCTTGATGGCAATAAACACCCATTCATTTCTGGATTTGCTTCCTAGTTCTGATTCATCATCTGTTACACCTTCATTGTCATCTTCTTCATGAACATAATGGCAGTTCTTTTGAAACCTTTGTCTATTAGTATTAGACCTTGCAGATCTTTCCAGACATCTTGAAGCAAAATCACCAATCTTATTGCAGTTGAAGCACTTAAAGGGTAGTTTTCCTTCATACTTACCGGATCCTCTTGGCAGTCTCTTTGCAATGAGGGCTTCAAGTTGAGCTGTTTCTGCTTCTTCTTCTTCCATGTCTCTTCTTGCTTGATCATACCATGACATCTTCCCTGAAGAGTTTTCTCTCAGATCAAATCTCTGTTTGCCTTTCACATAGGCACTGGCTTTGAAAGCAGATTTAGTCTTGGGTGGATCATCTCCAAACTCGGTCATTTCAAATGCAGCTAGTTTTCCAGCCAATTGTTCTCTTGTGACAGTTGTGTGAGCTCTGAATTCATCAATGGCAGCAACCTTGATTTTGTAGGTAGCAGGAAGGGATCTGAGGATTTTGCAAACAATCTCATTTTCATCCAGAGTTCCACCAGCATTTCTAATTCCACACACCAGCTCATTCACTCGTGGCATAAAAGTAGTGATGTTTTCATCATCTCTGATCTTTAATCTTTCAAATTTCCCTTTCAGACTTTGCAACCTTGCACTCTTGACAAACTCATCTCTTTCATACAGAAGTTCCAGTTTAGTTAGGATCTCATATGCAGTTGGTAGGTCAATAACATTTGAGAGATCTGAGTCATTCAGTGTGCTTAGAAGAGCTTCTTTGGTCCGCAGATTGTTTTCAGCATCTATGATTTCATTCAGAGTTGTCGGACCACCTTGTGGAGGTACATATGGTTTTGAGACCATGGCCAAGTATGCTTTTCCCATACATTCCAAGTGACATTTCATGCGACCTTTCCAGAGAGTGAAGTTGGTTCCATCAAACTTCAGACTATCCTTCTTGTATGATGACATCCTGGATCTCCTCAAGCGGTTAAGCTCCTTTCAGAGGAACTTGGCTCTGATACCAATTGTTGGATCTAGGGCATACAACTGAGAGGGGGGGTGAATCAGTTGTATAAGAACTTGCTTTCTACTTCAAACACTTAATTCTTCTTTGTTAGTTAATAGCATATCATTTAATCATCCATGAAAGCATAATGCACAAACACAAGAGCAGATAAACATCAACACATTGAACACCAAGATTTTGACGTGGAAAACCCAGTTAAGGGAAAAACCACGGGGTGATTAACCCAAGGATTATTCTCTGTTAGAAGAATAAGAAAAAGAATGGCACTTGCCAATTAGGGCTCACTACCCGAGCACACTGCTCACAAAGAGGCCCACTGCCTACAAGGAGACACACTGTCTACAAAGTGATAAGAATCACAGTCTTGAACTAGAGAATGACATCTCTACCATGTCTGGATCAGTTCCATTTAAGCCCAAAAACCCTTGCTCTGTATTTCACACTTCTCTTCACTATACCATATTTATCCACACAATCCACACTTCGAAATGAACTCACAAACCTTTATTTATACAAGACATTGACTTAGGAACAATCATCTAAGTCGGCAATCAACCATAAGAATATCCGCAAGATGAATAACACATCCGGTCGGCCACCACAAGAACATTCGTAGGATGAACAACTCATCCGGTTGGCTAGTCGGAATAAGAACTTCATCCGGAAGAATATCTTCAATTCCGGGCTCTACCATCAATGTGGACCAACAAGACAACCTCAACATGATCCAAGGACCTTCACAAGCCTGCTTGAATGATCAGGTACATCCGCACTTCCTCTACTTATTGGAATCTCTTCTCTTCCTCATCTGGAACTTCAAGAACACAGTCTGTCGTCACTGTCACAATGCAAAAGGTACTTCCAGACCTCAAAAGCATACACAACTTGAGATGACACATCACAAGGACATCCCAAACACTTCTTCCAATCCACAGATTAGGATTACACAATTCTGGACCTCACCGGACCTTTCTGTGATCCTCTGTCACCTCTGAACACTTGCCGGAACCGGTTCCATACCGATAGCCACAACTCCTTCAGATCTTCATTCGGACCTCTGAAATCTTAACTGAAGCATCTTATAACTCATATCTACAAACCCTTTAATCCGCATCCTCCGGTTCTCATCCTATATAGTACATTTGCCTTCTTCTCATCATTGTTCTTCACTGTTCCTGACTGAGGCTAATTTTCTCAATATCCTCAGCACACTGCTCATCCAATCCCTCTTGTCAATGCAATATGAGTATGTTGACATCAATGACAACACTGGTTCACCTCATACTTGCAACAGTCTTTAGTATGAAGGGATTGATAAATGGTACAAGTCAGTGATGGAATGATCTCAAAAAATCTTGATAAATATTGGTTCAAAGAGGTGAAACAAAGATTACAATATTTAGATTAATTCTTCCAAGATAGCCTTCAAAAGTTCAAACTAAATATGTCTAAAGGAAATGAATTTAGAGGCCACATTTAAATAGGTTTATACCCCTATCAATTGTTTCTAACATTTCTTTGATAGTTAAGTTGTTACCTTATGGAATTGAGGTAGAAAATTAACACTTTGACAAATATACTTCTTGAGGGGTCTTGCCATCAAAGTAGTTGTAACTTTACTTCAATGAAGAAGTGTGTATCCTTCTACTATAAAAAAGGTGGGCAGGGTGTAAGAAGAAAATCTCTGGTGAAAGGAAATTGCATACAAGGTAAAAAAATGTAGGTTTATGCAATGAAGATGAATCACTACTTATGGTAGATTAGGCACATTTAGGAGGAGAAGATGAAATCTTATTCCTCAATTATGGTGTCACCCCAACAATAACCTCACATAGAGAGTGGTTCATAGCACATCAAAAATTCCTCATACTAAGTGTGTTTTCTTGGGATATGGCATCAATGATGTTTCTAGACAAGGCTCCATTATGTTGCAATATATGGAAATTAATATCAATGTACATCTCTCAATTTGATAAAACACTACTATCAAATTCTTAAGAGTATATTATAAGGAATTCTTAGTATCAAGAGGTTACACATAGAGCAAGAGATTCTAAATTGTATAAATTTCTTTATATAGGTTTAGTCCAGAAAAATGTGTCTATGTTTGTTTGAATTTATGTTTGTTTATGATGAAACACATTGTGTGGTATCAAATGTTGGATAGTTTATAATTGATCTTTGATGAACCACAGAGACATTGACCTTAAAATATATGTGCAAGTTAATTTCATCTTAGACTGCATTGTATGGTTTGAAAATGTTTTTTTTAATTGGTTCATTCTGTTTCCTAGATTTGTGTCTTTGTTTTTCACATCAAAATTCTGACCAGTATGGGGTTTAAGTCTTCTTTTATCCTCCAATTCTTCAATGTTTTAGTCTTTGGATTTCATCACATCCATCAAATTTTTGTCTTTTAGGTGAAGTCTTTGGTTGGTGAACCTTTTCGGTAGGTTTGCTAGTTTTCTAACCTGTCAGTTTGTTGAAAGTTGGTCTCTATTTAGTCATTTTGTCATTTTATCGGTGATTTAATCTTTCCATGAACTTAACTTTGTATTCACTTATCCTTGTGTTGGTTCCTCCAACCAATTATCTGAATCCTCTAAAGAATTAGCCAATTTATTATGCTAATCCAATGAACAAGATTCAACAAAGGGTTGAAATCCTCTGCACTTTTGGTTCTGCAAGACCAAGGTGGGTGTACAGGTATACAACATCTAAGGATATTCTCAGCTTATAGAAGATGTTCTTAAACAAATGGTTCTCAATGAAAATATACCAAGCAAATGATTGATTCATATCAGATTGGCTTAACCCTTTGGTAAATCAATTCATATCAGTATTGAGAATAGGTTCTGACCTAAACTACTCCTAAAGTAGTAAAGGAAATGGATATGGTCATGATTATAGAGGTGGTTATAAATGACACTTTGACACAGTAATGGATCAGTGACTAATCCCAGGACCATAGAGTCAAATTACAAAGAATAAATGTATCCTTCAAGCAACCTTAGTTCATTTAAATGGACTCATGATATTAATGCCTTACACCAACATTTCCTAGACACATAATTGCAGAGTTATCCTTTAAACCACAATAGAGTATGAAATCAACTGTATGTTATCCAAACATTACTTTCTCTCCTTGAAAGAAAGTAAGAAACAACACACACATCACAGATGGAACTGTAAAGATGAATTCAAAATACCCTTGATATCTTGTATTCATATTAGATTTAGAAAGTACATGAATGGGGAAAATTCTACAACCAATTTGATTTTATATTTAGAATTGAAATGGCATACATTTCTCTACAAATTTGAACAAACATAGACTGCAACTATTCTCTATTTACTAGACTAAAATACAATACACTACTACCCAAAATTGAGATCCCAAACCAACCCCTTACAAATGGCCTTGTATTCCCTTTTATAGGACAAGGGAGCAACAAGCTTCGGACCATGTATAATTCTTGTTAGACAAAGAATATGCCAAAAGGCATCTTTGAAGCATTATAGGACAAAACATATATTTTCCTGAACCCCACAATACAACACCTAGGTAAACCATCTTTTATTAATGATAGCACATCTGAAAATCAAATTATTCCCTATAGCAAGGAGGCTAACTATTTTTTGTCTTTACTTGTCCCAATCGCAAGCATGGAAAATAAGTCATTATGTCAATTTCATTATCAACCATGGTTCTTAGTCACATGTCACTAAAAATAGATCCCCACTGCATCCACATTCCCACTAAGAATACAAATACTCATCTCGTTTATTTTAGAACATGGACCATAGTACAACCCAAATACAACCATTTTTTGTTATCCTTTGTCCTTCAGGAATGGGTGCATGACTCCCCATCTTTCAATCTAGGGTTGCCAACCATCAAAACCTTCAAGGTTCTTGAGGTAGCCACCTGTCACTAGAACAAGAAGTGTTGGAAACTTCCTTTTAGAGGAAGCAACTGCAGGTGTCTCTTCAAGATAGAGAGACAACTAACTATTTTTGTCAACTTACCCCTGTTTCCCTACCACCAGTTGGCTCATCCTTATGAACATATGTGCCTATGTTACAGCTGTATCTTTGATGAATGCCATCATCTTGATGGAGGGAAAGAAGGAGCAATGAGGCAATTCCTCCTCCTTGCCCAAACGAAAGACTCACAATAACATAAATATATTGGAGTCTCTAGACAACCAATATTTTCCATCACCAGGATGTCACTACAAAGAAGTAGAGAAATATGAGGAAGTTGCACCCTGTTGCTTCTCTTTTTGACCTTTACCTGAACCCCCCATTCCTAGGAACCTATCCCTTACTCTTTAACTCTGTAAGAATAGAGCAATAGCCAAGAAAATAAGGAAACACCTCCTAAGAAAATGGATCGTAAACAAGACATATCAAAATGGGAAATATACTGCATTCTATTCTCAGAAAAGGATGATAAACATGGCAGGGACAAGAGCTTCTATTTATACTAAAAGCACATGGATCCTTACACCTAGACAACACCCCATTTCAATATTTGAATCATCCAAACTCATCTACTTGCATCAATAACTGTACCTAACCTTTAATTGGCAATCTCTAGAGATTTTAACCTATTGCAAGAAGTAGAAAAGGAGGCGCGTTCCTAACATTGATCACATTTTTCCTTGACCCAAAGCCCTTGCAGACAAAGGTTGTCTCATCAATTCATTAATAACTAGATAGATAGCATGGAAAAATTCATAGAGTGGCGTATCCAACAGCCTCATAGCACATCCCTTGTACCAGACCTATAAACACTCCCTTTGAAGCCCAACTGCAACCTAGCCCCCTCTTCAATCTTAATCGTATGATCAAGAAATATTATGTTTAATAGAACCCCCATTTCCATAATGAGAATTCTAAGGTCGGTCCCTTGGTTTTAGCAATTTATCCATTTTACACCGCATCCTGCTTTGTTTGGTCCTAATATTAGGCAAAAAAGTCTCAACAATCCTCGATATCAAGCCTCCAAAATTGATTTTCCACTCAATCAGTCCCTCTTCGAACTCATCATGATGTACAATGGTGCTATGAAGGATCCTTAAAGATCTTAAAAATATTGTAATTTATCCCTTTGTCACATTTGACCTAATCCAAAAAGAGGACACTCGTCCAGAACACCAAACCAGCTTTTCACCAGGTGACAGAAGAGGATTTAGTAAACTCTTGATTTTGCTCTATGGTTTCTAACTTACAACCCCGAGCATCATCCACTGCACCCTACCAATCCATCATCTTGTTTGAATCAAGGCTATCGAATTTACTCTGGGAGGAAGATCAATGGTCGGTGCGTAGGGGCGGTGAGCAGAAGGTGACTGTTCTTGAACTTTAAATCTCCATTGTAGATCATACTAAATCAATGGTTCTTGTTGGATCTTGAAATTACTTTAGCGAAGACAAAGAACCCATCATGACATGGAGTTTTCACTATTGGTGTAATTAAATATTTAATTACACTTTATTAAGTTTACTTAGGGCTAATTTTAGTCTTAGGTTATTCTTAAGTCATATTAGGGTTTTCTCTAACTTGTAAATATAAAAGAAAGTTCTCACATGTAATTCATGAATCCATTTCATTAATTCATCCTTATTGTACAAATTATTCCTCTTTTCTTTTTTCTCTTGTGGAAGGTAAATCTTAGGTTTTATAGGTGATCTTTGTGGCTAGAGTTAATTATCAACTTCAACATGGTTAAAAAAAAGAAGCTTAAAAAAAATTTGGGTTACCCCTGTACAAGCCCCGTATAGGCTACCTGCAACAAGGGTACCACCCCTAGCAAGCCGTAAGGGTACTATGGGTGCCCATAGGGCTCTGTATCCCTTGTGGACCATGCCCCTTTCTTTGGCAGTGGTGGGTTGTTTAAAAGCTTTTAAAAAAAAATTACAACCCTTAGAAAGATTTTTCTTAAATCTTTTTTTAATAAAATATCAAAACTTTAAAAAATTGCATGTACCCACACATGCATTATAGGCCTATGCTAAATTTGACTTTTTTTGGGGGGTTCTTCCACCATTTTGGAGGCCAACTAAATCTAGTGGCAGTTCCACCAATTTTAGCAACAGGAGCTATTTTTTGCCCTAATTTGTGCTTTAAGGGGGGCTGTTTTATTTTTGATATATCTTGAGAAAACAGAGTTGGATTTTTGCAAACGAATAGGCGTTAGAAAGCTGGTTCTGAGAAAAATCTAGTGTAGGTAGTTTTTTTTCTAGATTTTTCTTTTTGTGACATTTATTGTTGTTTGAAGTCTAGATACTCTTTTTGGCCTCTGAGCTCGTATCCTTTTGCCATGATCTCTGATTTTCGTGATTGTTATGACATTGGAAAGGTATTGAGGATATCTACACATCCATCCATGCACTTCTTCCAAATTTAACCCCAGGTATTCTTTATTCAGTTTGTCAGTTTTATGGCTTTTGTTTGATATTCTGGACATTTTGGCACCTGGAGAAGTTTTGTTTATTTTGTTGGGCTTCATTTATCGGCATTAATACATATTCAAATTTTTGATCTCTGATTTGATTTATTTGAGGAGATATCATGGGTTTTGCTTTTCACCCTTCTATGATAACATTGTGTAAGGATAATTATGAGTCTTGTCAAAAGGGCATCTTAACACATCTCAGGTGGCTAAATCTTTTGCCTTATCTTTATGGACTCATACCTGAACTAGATACACTTGGGAGGAAATCTGCATGGGTAAATCATGTTGATCATATTGTAGGATTGATTAGTTCCAGTGTTGATTTTGACACTATGTGTTCTATCTCACATATTGAGTGCCGATGCACTCTTTGGACTAGCATTTGGGAGATCTATGGAGACCCTAGATGATCTTGCTATGGATTGCCACATACCCCTTGATGATGCAGATTGCATACCTTTTGATGATGATATAGTTGAGGAGCTTGCATATTTGATAGGTCTTGCTAGTTCAGATGACATAGAGACTTCTCTTGCTTCTCCTTCTCTTATCAAGATCACATCTTTATTACATGTTTCTACATCAGATTCCTTGTAGTAGGATATTATTAGTCTTCTGGAGATAGCTCATTGGGACACATATCTACCAAATATATCATTGTTGTTTGTAGAGTCCCATCTTACAGATTTGGAGGACCAAATTGAGGACATTTCTCTTCTCTTTGATGACAACTTCGATGGAGTTGCATCGCCATCATCTTCTTCAGAGATTGTTCTTCATCCTCCTATTCAGTTCCAGTTTTGTAGTGGATTGGAGATAGTTTTTGGGAGCATCATTGTTGTCTTTAGATCATGTGCAAGGTTCAGAGGCATTTATCCTTCTTCTTGTATATTCCTATCTGGAATGGGAAGACATTATGCACACATCTGCAGTTTTATTTCTTCCCAAGGGGAGGAATGTTGTTTGACGTTCATTGGTCTTCATCTTTATTCTATGTCGAGCATCTTTAGGCACTATAGGAGTCATCTTGAGGAGCGGTTGCATGGTCTCTCTTCTCATCTCTATTTTGGGAGGGAGCATTTTCTCACATGGGGTTTCATCCTTCTCATTTTTGGGGGGGTCACCAGACCTTCTCTCTTCTTCCTCTCTTATGGGGGGCATTCATGTTTGTACTCCTATGATGGATTCAGTTCTTGGGGGGTCTTAGTTTGTCCTTCTTCCATCACATGTTCATGTACTTGTATTTTATATCTTTTGGAGATGAGTTTTCTCCCACTGGGGTTTTCTCCTTTCTCTCCACTTTATGAGAGATTCTTGTTGTTCATGGGTACCTAACATGGCCTTGTAGCTAGGACCCATTCTTGCATTAGTTGCATGCTTTTCATTTCTCTCTAAGTTGCACTTATGGGGGGGTGTTGGTGTAATTAAATATTTAATTACACTTTATTAAGTTTACTTAGGGCTAATTTTAGTCTTAGGTTATTCTTAAGTCATATTAGGGTTTTCTCTAACTTGCAAATATAAAAGCAAGTTCTCACATGTAATTCATAAATCCATTTCATTAATTAATCCTGATTGTGAAAATTATTCCTCTTTTCTTTTTTCTCTTATGGAAGGTAAATCTTAGGTTTTGCAGGTGATCTTTGTGGCTGGAGTTAATTATCAACTTCAACATTCACCATGGTGGCATCTTCTCTACTTCACATTGAGTTATTTGAAGCCTTGACAAAGATGCTAGTCCCTGTGAAACACTGTTGTTGTTGACACTGTGGGAAAAATAGTCAACATTATCTCCTTTGTGATCTTGTTGAAGTGTTTAAATGGCCTCAGTGAAGGAAGGAATCCTCATGAAGCATTGCTGAGTCATTGGGGCTACAATGCTGGTTGCGCTGTCTCACAGAGCATGTTTGGGAACTCCAACAAAGAGATAAATTTCTATGAAATACCCTACACCATGGAACATAAGTGACACATTGGTCAACACAATACTTCACAGTCCCGTGGAGACCCAAACTGAGGCTCCGCAAAGGAAGAAACTTTAGCAAAACAAAAGCTCTAACAACATGGATTGTTGACAAAGCACAACTTAAAGGAGAATTAGTGCACATGCGGAAAGGTTGTTTTTAAAAGAACACATTATTGAAAACCTAGTGAAAGGGGCTGGTGACTTAGACGGTAATCCATACTTGAGTTATAACTTAAGTCACCAAGAATCTACCAACAAGTGGTCAATGAGGGATTAAAATGTAGGACAAACCAAGCCCATTACATTAAGGATTTAGGCTTCTAGGGGTTTTCCTAGGGTTTAACAAGCCTAAAACAAATGGAACCTTGGATAGGAAATGCATAAAAATACAAGCTCTAACACCTTGTTCAACAACTTGTCTAGTTCACTAACCTCTCTTCTCACCAAAAAATTGTTTCTTTATTGTTCTCTCTTCTTTTCAGTATTCTCCTTAGTTCACGAACTTCTTCCCATGTTGAAAGAATATATCCTAAGTTGAATAAGTTTTAGAGCTTTTCATAGTTTGGAAACTCATTGCTTTACCGAAAAGAAGACTTAGTCCTTTGTAATATTTCAAAGCCTTTTGTGGTTTGCAAATTGGTTCTTCTACTAAAGAGAAAAGTTGGTTTGCAAAGTCATATTTTTGTTGAAAATGAGAAAGTGAGTCTTTGTAAAATAGTTTTGGCATTCTCCTTAGTTCATGAACTTGAGAGTTCATTGAAAACTTGGTTTGTGAAATAGATAGTTCATCGAAAGCCCAGAATATTGAAAGAGAGAAGAATATTTTGAAAGAGATTAAGTTTGAAAGGTTCAAATTTTCATAAAGTTGTCAAAAATTAGAGGATTGTGTGGTTAGAAAACTGAAGAGTTCACTGAGAAGCTAGTTCATAAGTATCAAACATCATCGAAAGACTGTAATAAAAGGGTAAACTCAGGAGACATTAAGGTTCATGAACTTCATAGTTCATTGAAAGTAAAGTTCAAAGGTTTTAAACTTTGCTGAAGTACCAAAAGTAATTTTATTTCAGTAATTTTAGTAATCCAAAGGAAAGGTGAACTCAAAGTGACCTAATTTTGGCTATAAAAGAATATTTTCCAAGTTCATTTCACGCCACTTTTCAAATCAAAATTTTCACCAAAAAAGAGAAGTTTTTTTCATTGTTGCCATCTCCAACTCTTCAGCAACTCAAGTTAATTTACTGTATCCACTATCACTGAAGGTTAGTATTGAGTTGCCATCCCCCTCTTCAAAATATTGCATGAATTGAGAATTGTTCCAACCCTATATCTAGTTCTTTTCCATGGTGTTCATGAATTTTGTGTGTGGAACACATCACAAAATTTCAAAAGAAGTCCTCTTTCCAGTGGCATATCAAATTGTGTTGAAATTTGTTAACTATTCCATTTGGTGTTTTTTCAAATAATTCAAAATGAAATATAAATACAAAGGTTTTGATGTCTCCACTATTGTCTAAAATCATTTAGTGGAAGTAAAAGATAGTGATTTAGGGCATGTTGACTTGAAATATTTCTGGGATAGAATGAATACCAATCATAGGTCTCCCTGTTGGCAAGAGACACTGCATAGCATTGATAGGAGTTGTCATTGATGGAAACTAAGATTGTTCCACACATCTGCAGTGCAGTATCTGATCTTACCGAAAGTCAGAATGATAATCCATCTAAGTCTGGGAGCCTGAAATAGAGCATATAATAGAGTCCAACATTTTGGTCAGCAGATCTCTCCAGCTAATCATTATGTGTTGTAGATTTGAAGAAGTGTAAAGGGACACTAGGACAATCTAAATCCAAGTTTTTAGCCTCCGGTGATAAAGGGATCAAAATTTATGAGCATATGAATACTAGATCACATTATGACAGAACAGTCCAATGAAGAATAGGCAGTCCTATGTTAATCCTTGTGTGGACCCAATAGAAGTGTTTTAATGAATTGTGTATGAGATAGAATGTCAGTTGCTGACATGTATGATGATCTACATGTGTTATTTTTTATTGGTGTATGGATCTAGCCAACAGAACAGACCTTTATTAAAAAGTTCAAAGTGTTGTTGCTAACTGGGAAGTGATTGCAATTCAAGATAAGGATATATATAGTCGATGATTGTGGATATTTTGTGTGTGTACAATTGAAAAAGGTGCATATGTGAAAGGAGTGGAAGTCTGATATCCGAATGAAGGCAAAATAAAGAGAAGAGCAGAACAAAGATGAAGTGTACAAAGTCAGTATTTGGACTTAACTGGAACTGATCTCTAGCATTGGCAGATGCATCTTACTAGTTCAAAATCTCTGTAAAACTCTTGTAATCTTTTTTGTAGGTAGTGAGCCTCCACTTGAGAAGTGAGCCCAGGGTAGTGAGCCCGAATGCATGTGCATTCGCATTTGTAAAATACTTTTAACAGAGTATTAATTCTTGTGGGTTAACCCCCACCATGGTTTTTCCCTTAACCAGGTTTCCACGTCAAAATCTTGGTGTCAAGTGTGTTATTTTTATTTTTGCTTATGTGATGTTCATTTTATTAATTTGATTGTAAATGGTAAAGACAAATTTAAGAGAGAAAAATTATAAATGAGTGACAGTTGATTCACCCCCCCTCTCAGTTGTCTGGACCTATCCAACACTCCCATGGTAGAAGTGACCTTTGCAAGTAGACTTGCTCACATAGGGGGTTTCCACTAGTGGTCTAATGCTCTAATTTAGTTCTTTCTTGTATTCAAAATTATCATCTTGAGAACAGGGAGGTAAGAATAGTGGATGATACTATAGTTGTAAGGTTGGATGTTGAATCCTTAGGAGCCACCCTCAAATTGTCAATCAGGGATGAATTTGCTGATATGTCTATGGAGAGGGGTTGGGATTACTACCTTGACAGAAAAGATTTGTGTCTAAGTAATATTGTCAAGCATTGGCTTAAAAAGGAGAAGAAAGGAAAAACTTAGGTTCCTACAACATTATAGAGAGCTCGTTTCAAAGAGGATATCTTTGATATGATTACACTACTTCATAGAGTGGTGGGAAATAAAGACACAAGAACATTTGAAAGATGGATGTATCAGTTTAATATTGTCATCTATCACTCATCACAATATGTGGATTGGGTAAAATTGATCACTGATCATATTAAGACTGATTTGTGAATTTTCAAAAGAAGCAGCCTTTCTACATGTGTTCTTATCTATTTTATTCCATAGTTTCTATGAATAGATGGCTTGGATTAAAAAATGTTTGAGCTTTCTCCAATGATACTCATTTTAATGATTATTATCCTCAATTGTAGGAGGAATATGGGAACACATATTATAGGAGGGTGAATGATGCATTTTGTATATTGAATGTGAGAAAAATTGATGGTAATCCTGAAATAGCTCATCTTGTCATGCAATTTGGTAGTTATTTCATTCAATTTGACAAATACACATACCTAAGAATTGGAGGCTTTGAAAATGCCTCATAAAAATTTCCAAGGTATGTTAGTGGTTATATTATATTCCTCGAGGTGTGTAGATAGATGGCCCAGACAAGTAAGAAATGTCATGATAAAAAGAAAGGAGGATATTCTTTTCCCGTGCACTTGACATACTATAGCTACAAGATCACAAAGATGCTTGAAGTATTGACAGAATTTTGTCAAAATTCAATTTTCATATGTACATCACAAGACTGTCCTATGACAATAAGGACTATGTTAAAAATAATTCGTATACAGGAGATTCTTATGAGAATCAATCTCATCTAGAAGGCTATTTGGAGGATTGTACATACAAGCATGAAGTAAGAAGAAGGGATTGGATAAGGATCACTGTAGATCAAATGAAGGATTTTAACCTAGGTTGGAATGTCACTGACATGGCGTATGATGGAACATATATGATAGATGAAGTCTATTACATTGTTAAATACAACCTTTTCCTACGATGAGATGGTGAGAAAAAAGTTAGAGATATAGGAGAAAGATCGGTATTTGTACTAACCAAAAGATAGAAATGGTTGGAACCTAAGATTATTGAGCATACACAACAAGGCCATCACAAAAGAAATAAACTTCTAGAAAATAGAAGCCAGTTACTGGCTCCTCTTCTCAACAACCATCTATTAATGTGTATACTACCAAGTTTATTTAGCCACTTCCAAGAGAGGTGATGATGAGGAAAATCCTAACAAGGAAATAAAATTGAAAATTTAGTGCGATGTTGATGAGGAGAAGCCAAGGAAGAAGCTAGATGTGAAGAGGGCTTCTCAAGGAGATAGTGCAAAAAAACAAGAATATGCACAAGAACAACAATAGGTGAATCAAAATAATCCTCTTTCTCCTTCACCTCAAGGTAATGTGTCTCCTTCCTTTTCACATGTAAATCAAAGTGCAATTCCACCACCTCCACCATTTGTACCCAATGTGAATCCTTCTCCACCATCCTCATGACCTCAACAACAAACAATGCATAATGTTCTTCCTGATTCTATTTCTCATAATGGTATTGTTACTAAATTATGTTTACAACCTAATTTAGCAAGGCCTAGACAACAGTTGTTTAGAGGGGGTATAAATTTCTTTTTTTCTTATACAGGATCATCCAGTCAATGTCTGATGTCTTGACAGAAGACAAGTGCAAAATCACTTATCAAAATCATGTAACAGCTCAAGCTGAGCTGTTACATCATCCTGGTAAGGGAAATCATCTATGGACAAGAAAACAGACATTCAAAGAATGAAGAGAATTGATGGATTTCATGTTTCAATTGTTGATTATTCATTGTGTTCTAGTGCAAGTAAAAGATGTATTTATAAATTGTCAAATTATACGTCATGTTTTATACATATGTTTCAAATAAAGATCAGTTGTTTTATGCTATGTATTTGATTCACAAAGTGAGATATACATAAGTCATTACATAAAATGAAATAGCTGATTGTATTCAAAAGAATGTATAAAAGTGTCTCACACAAGCCATGGGAGTAACTAAAGTATGCAACATAAAAGTAAAATTTACTTTTGAAGAACAAGAAATGTATAGGAAAAGAAGAGGGACCCATCATTGCCTATGAATGATGAATCCCATGGTTGAGCTGGTTTCTATCTCCCTCCATCTAGTTGAGCTCCAAGATACCTAGAAAACAATTTTTGTTAGAGCTTAGGGTACCAAATCTTTTCATATACACAATCAGAACTTCAAAAAGTACAACACACTTTTATGCAGCAGTAGTAATCAGTAATTAGATATCAACATAAGAGAAGTCAGAATGAGCAGATACAAGTGCCATATCAAAAAGAAATAAATCCATGCAAGTGACCCCACATCATGAATCAAAGGTACATTTTATATCTAACATGTGTGTTTCTTGTGCAGGTATAGGTAAATATTTATTGCAGATTTTATTCAAGCATGTGGAGAAAATGTGGCTCCCACAAGGGTTGAGCCCAACATGCTTATGAACAACCTTTTGACATATTGCAATCAACACTAGTTCAAGACAGCAATCATCATTCAAAGCAAAGACACATATACTTTCATTCATCTACATGAGGCAAATGGGAACAATAGGAGATTTCATAAACTTATTCATTTTTGCCTTCATCACAAAGTATGATCACATATAGGTATATGAGCTACAAGATGGAACAATGGAATGAAGACAAGAGCACTGTCCCTTTTGAAGCTAACTATCACTAAAAAACCACTGAGCAATGTTACTAGGAGGGTTAAAGATAAGATGAAACCCTAGTAGGGTTTGTAGACAAAAAAGAGAGAGCCTCTTCCATCACATCATCAAAATGAAGTTTCAAGACTAAAATACCATGAAGAGGAATATAATGGCAGTCATGAATCAGAACAAATACAAGAAGATAACAATGATATCATAAGGGTTTGAGGGCATGATAAAGCAATGATTAACATAACATAGTGAGAAAGAGCAATTATTGATGACAGAAATAGAGGCAGAGAACACTCATGAGCTAATAAGATAAATATTTACCACTTTTTTTGTGAATGAGGTGTAATATTGCTATTGGATACAATAAAAGAAAACATGACAGTCAAAGGTAAACATAGCCATGCAACTATAGGTGATAGTAAAAGAAAACCTGAAGTGTAGTTAAGTGCAATCTTAGGGACAACCTTTGCAGAGGACAGTCATTTCATCATGAGATGCAGTCCTAATGGAATTAAGAGTAGTCATAATGGAGTCAAAGAAAACATGCCATAAGAGTCATGCATTGTATCATACCATCATAAAGATAAGTACAGTCTTATATTCCTATTGGTTTCAAAGGTGGAAACAATAATATGCAACAGACAGTAAGTACCCTAATAAAGATGCTAAAGTGCTGAGATTGTCATGTCAATAGAGACAATCATGTTGAAAGGAAGGGTATGCAGACTATGTAAATACAATGTTCTATCTAAAGGAACAAGCATCACTAAATATAAATTGAGCAACATGTACACAAGAAAGAGGACTGTCAAAAGTAGGAATAGTAGAACGAATGTCCAAGGATAGTACACAAAACCTTTGATAGTCATGGAACAATCTTTAGGTGAAACTCTAGCCTGTAGAAAACAATCATGAACTTAAGGAACAGTTTTTACATTTGAGATAGAGCCATAACAAGTTACGATATTGTGCTCACTAAAGATCTTGCAAGCTTCTTATCACAGTTTCTTTTCAGAATATCATTAGAAAAAATACAGAATGAATCATGACAAACCTCATACAAAAGCCTGAGAATGTAGAAATCATCAAAGACACAAGAAATGAAGAAAAGAAGATAAGCCCACTAATGATATGAGCAGAAAATCATTTTTCCTAGCTTTTCTTCATGAGTAAAATTTATAAAATGTAGAAAAGCAGTTTTTGCATTATGTACACCAAGGAAACAAGGGGTCAAGCTTGATCCAGAAAGGTAAATGAAGGGTTTTCACTAAAGACGCTTGATAAGAGAAACAAAATGCTATATTATGGATACCAAAGAAGAAGAAGCATCTTTATTTTCTCTTTTAGTCACAAAAGGAGCCAAAGAACAAGGTTTCTCCATATTTGAACACGTGGCAAGTAGAAAATGAACAATTCTTTACTATGAAATCAAAGAGAACAACAGATATGATCCTTGCTTACCAATAAAGTCCTTCATAGAAGCAATAGGAAAGCCTTCAACAGCTTCAGTTGTCTTCATTAAGACCTCCAAACCCTCAAATCCTAGCAATATCCAGGCATGGCGGCGCCATAGAGTATCCTCTCAATGAAAAATGCATAATGAGCCTGATTAGGGCAAAGGTTTTGCCTTTTTGGATATGCATGCACAAACTCCAATGGTGGTTTGATCCCCTTGTGGTATTTTTTCCACATACTTATCAAAAATCAAATTCCAAGCTGATGTTACCCATGGTGAAGACTTTAGAATCTTAAATCCTAATGATGCCAAAGGGGCACATGAAGTTTTGTTATTATTTCTTTTTGATTTTCTTTAAGTCAACAAAGGAAATAATGAAAAGTAGGATGTGATGCATAATGATAGGGGAGTCAAAAGGTGTTTTAAATGTAAAAGATAATAATGCAAGGTAAGATGTGATGCATGTATTTGCACGGGGAGTCATAAGGATGAAATAATGAGTGTGCCTCACGGATGAATGTGTTAGTGCATGGAAGAGATCCTAATTGTGCATGATATATGGGAGACATAAGGGATTATAATAAGGATTTTGGTTGACCTTTGCATGCATGGAGAATGTATATTTTGAGCATCATCATATGATGCATGATATAATTATGCAAATCAAAGGGGAGATATAAGGAGTTGTTATTTGTTTTAAAACCTTTAGAAAGACAAAATCCCTCATCTTTGCATGACTTTGAAACTTATAAACTAAATGTAAACAAATAATAAAGTAATACAATTATAAGTTACTTTATTATTTGTCACCAAGTTGTAAAGTCAAAAAACTAGAACAAATTTGTAACACATAGTAAAGTAAGTCACATTACTTACATTGTTTTCTCATCCCAAAGTCATGCAAATTTGGGAGATGAAGTTAACTGAACTATTTTGGAGTTCTTTGAATGATTTTTGGTCAAATTTGGAAGAGTTTGGTCCACCACTTGGTCAAACTAATAGAGAGGGGTAGTTTGGAGCTATTTTAGCTCAAATTGGATCAGTTATAGCCCTTCTTTTTAGGGATTTTTATGCTTGCTCATGAATCAGTCTTGGAGGTATTATTTTTAGAAGCAGTTGACTACAATTGACCTTTTAGGTCTTCTTTGTGAGCATATTATATATTGAGAGAAAAACTTATGTTTTTCTAGTTCTTGTCTTTTGCTCTCTTGTGCATTGCAGAGAGAAAGAGTGTTTTGTAACTCAATTTTTACAGATTAATACATTACAGTAGATTACAGGTTTTATTTTTTTCTATTTTTATGCAAGTAGTCCTTTATTTACAGTTGAGTCAAGTATCTACCTTCTCATTTGTGTTGTTTTATGAATGATTTGATGAGATTTTATTGTGTTTTTTTATCAGAACCTTTAAAATCATTGTCTCATTTATACTTGCATGCATTAAAAAGTAGTAAAAATCACAGGTCTTAGGTTATTTATTGAAATAGCCCTTTCTTTTCATACTGTGAGAACCTAGTTTTCCTCCAAAGAAGAAAGTTATTCAAGCCTTCCATAGAATCATTTTTGTGGTCATATTGCCAAAGTGGTTTGTGTGGATAGATACTCTGAAAGTTATTATGAGTTATAGTTGCATGTTTCTACCAATTAGGTGCATCACCACCCATTTACCTTCAGTTTTTTTCCCTTTCATTTCATTCTTTCTATCCTTTTTCCTGCCAAGTCATTAACCCATTAGAAAATTTTAAGGGAACCAACCCATAATCTAGAGGTTCAAACTCACCATAGATCACCCACAACCTGAGTTTGATCCCATGTTATACAAGATTGTTGAGCTTCGCAGCTTTGCATAATGGGTACAATCCTGCATGATAACAGGTATACCTCCTTTGATACCTGATGGTCAAACAGTGCTACCATCACCACCCTGGCTGAAAGAAGCCATTGGAAAGAAGAGAAAATGCATTCAATTGATTGACCTTGGTTTTGATGTGGTATCTAAGTTGCTTTAGACCACCCATCAACCAAAGAAAGCTAAAAGAATGTCTAGGTTCATGGTAGACCCTTCTTTAGGGCACCAATTTGTAGAAATTGTAGTCTATGGTAGACAAAAATAAACAAGATGTTACTAAAGCAAATTTTCATGTAAATAAGATTGATCTGGAACCCCCCCACATTGGAGGGTGATATACATAATGCAAATCTATCTTTTGATACTTTGGCTAAGCGGTTAGACAAAGATAGAAAAGAGAAAGACGAATTAGAAGAACAAGTAGAATTCCTCACCTCTTATATCAAATCTATCATTGATACTACCCCACAACCCTTGGATGCTTCAGATGTAACTCCTACTAAAAGACTTCCCAAATGTATAAGTTTTGATGTTATGGAGAAAAGTAGCAAATTTTAAGCATACAAGAGAGTAGTTGATGCATGGATGGAAAAATTGACTGTAGATGGATTGATGTACATAGAGGAAGTGATGAAGCTTTATGAGGAAAATTTGGCAAAGAAGAAAGAAATTAATTCTGATGTATAATTGATTAAAAAGAAAGAATCCTTACTCATGGTTATTGTCAAGGACTTATAGGAAATGGTAAAATTTGATGTAAGTATTTTAATCTCTCAGAATATTATTAGTAAACTAAAGGAGAATGAATCAACCAAATGGCTCACTACTATTGAGTGGAAAATGTTAGCTATAAAACATGTAATGGCTAAATTTAAAAAGATGGTCAAAAATTGTGATTTGATTTCATTGGATATTAGAGAAAATTGTTTATCTATTGAGGCTGATATCTTGGATTAAAATGAAACTAATTTGGTTGAAGTTGGTTTTTGTTAGAAATGAAGGTGAACAACTATAGAATGAAAATTTGATTACAACTATAACTATTAATATAACGCAAAACCAAAATGGAATAGTTTGAAATCAACACAAATAAATAATGGAATATAAGATCAAACACATAACATAGTATTTATGTGGAGAACCCCTTTCAAGAAAAAACTCCACACAAGAAGAGATCCACCAATTTGTATTAACTTCAATAGAGTTTATAATACAATACTATCAATCTCTTCTTTAGTCCTCAATCCAGCATTGCCTATAATACTCTCTACTCCAACACAACCATAATTCAATATCCTCACAAAGGGTTTGCCTTCTAGGGCAAGACAAGCCAACAAAATCTCTACCGTTATATATCTATATATATATATATATATATATAGATTGCTTCTAGGGGCATTGCCTCCAGACCCCAATCAAGGCGCGTGACCCCCCCAAACACCAATCTAATGAGGGGAATGTAGTGCAAATTTTTAGATCCTTACAATTACAGTTATGTTAAGCATGTAACATAGAGATAAAATAGAAAACACAACACATAGAATGCAAGTGACACAAGATGTATGTGGGGATAACCTTTTTAGGTAAAAAACCCCACTCCAAAACTTACACAATGTATTATCAAAACTAAAATGGTTTACAATAAACTTGCAATGCAAGTTCTCTCAGGAGTCTTCAAATGTCATTTCTTGACTAATTTCAACAGCATAATAGTACTTGTACAAACACTATGCATAGTACTACTCCAAGCACCTCATTATATAAAGTTACAAGGCATAAATGAGAAGCTTCTAGAGGTAGGCGTCCATCTTGGCCACATGGCCCATTTCTCATGCCCAAGAATACTTGTCCAACATGCATACACCTCTCTTACATCTATCATACATGGCATATTTGACTTCCCAAGATGGAGTACTCCAACTAAAAATAAGCTATGACAGATGCTCTTATGCATCTTACAGCTGTCATAAAATTTGCCCAACATAACAACACTTAATGTTGTAAGAGAATATGTCATACAAGACTAAATATAGCATATTCCTATTACAACATGTCATAACCCAACATGGGAACCCAAATATGCCTTCCTCACATGCAAATATGCTCTCTGACACTTGTCTTCACTTATCATAGGAATCTCTATACTTGGCTCTTACATGTCATAGATTTTGTCATACAAAATAACTCCTTCCACATACCGCAAGATGCCAACACATGGCATATTAGTGCCACCTCAAATGGAATGCCTAGATTCTCATGTGTTTGACTTGACCATCCAAGTCATATTACAAGTAGGATGATATGTCACAATGCCACCTCAAACTAAATGACAAAACAAGATGTGCAAGTAAATACAAAATTATGCAAATAAATAAATAAATAAATGAATATTATATGCTAGGAATTTGCAAAGGTTGAGACATCTTAATTCCCAACATTCTCCAACTTGTCAAACACCTTGCAAGAGCCAATAGAATGACAAGATTTAACTGCTAGGGGCCAAGAGGCCCATAGACTCCAAACACCATTTGAACTTATCCGTTCCCATAGGTTTCGTCAATGCATCTGCAACATTCTTTAAAGTGTCAACTTTCTCCAATATCACCTTCCCATCTTCTACCATATCACGAACAAAATGATAATGAACATCAATGTGCTTTATTCTGGCATGGAAATTAGGATTCTTTGCTAAGCAAATTGCACTCTGACTATCAGAATAGATAGTAATTTGTCTCGCATCAAAACCAATATCTGAACACAACCTCTTAAGCTAAATGGCTTCCTTACAAGCATGAGTAGCTTCAATGTACTCTGCTTCTATCATGAACAAAGAAACCACAAGTTCTTACTTACTTATATAACTAATAGCTCCACCAAACATAGTGAACATGTAAGTACTGGTGGATCTCCTGCTATTAATGTCACCTGCCCAATCAGAATTCACAAATTCATGAATACTCACAGAATGCTGAGGTCCTGTAGGATAACTATGATAACATAGGGAATACTTGGAAGTACCCTGAAAATATATGAACACCCTTTTCACTGCATCCTAGTGTACCCATCCAAGATTAGCCATAAACCAACTAAGGACTCTCACTGCTTTGACAATGTCTAGTCTTGTATAGACCATATCATACATCAAATTGCCAACTACACTAGCATAGGGTACTCTTCTCATATCCTCCATCTTAGAAGGAGACTTTGGACAATCACCAATAGATAACTTTTTCCCCATCATAACAGGAACAGTCAATAGTTTGCAATCCACTATATGACTGAATCTCTCCAACACAGTATTAACATACTCTGGCTCGACCAAATTTTTATGTTTGTTGTCTCTTCTGATCTCCATCCCTAGAATGTACCTAGCTACCCCTAAATTTTTCATTTCAAACTATGCTAACAACTAAGAATTCAAATTAGAAATCAAACCTTTACCATTCCCAATTAGTAACATATTATCAACATACAATGCTATAATGAGAATGCGATCATTGTCAAATTTGAAATAAACACAATGATCAGATTTTGATCTCAGAAATCCAATACTCAACACAAAGGCATCAAACTTTTGGTGTCACATCCTAGGAGATTGTTTCAAACCATACAAAGACTTCTTTAACTTGCAAACCAGATTTTCTTTACCTTTCCCCATGTAGTGCTCTGGCTATGACATATAGATTTCTTACTCCAAGTCACCATGAAGGAAAGTCTTCTTCACATCCATTTGTTCCACTTCTAAGTCATAAGTTGTTGTAAGAGATAAAAAGAACTGAATAGATGTCATCTTTGCAACGGGAGAAAAAATCTCACCATAATCAATTCCCTTCACTTGAGAATACCCCTTCGCAACCAATCTGGCCTTATATTTCTCAACACTACCATCTGCACCAAATTTCTTTTTGAACACCCATTTACAGCCAACAGGTTTCCATCCTTCAAGCAAAGGCACCAAGTCCCAAGTTTTATTCTTCTCCAAAGAAGCCATCTCCTCTTCCATGGCCTCCTTCCAGGAACCTACATCTTTCATACCCATAGCCTCTTTCACAGTTCTAGGCTCATCAATGTTAGAAATAAAAGCAAAATAACAACTAGAATCAAGCAATGAATAACCAAACCTCTCAAGTTGCTTCTTGATTCACGTGGACTTCCTCACAAGCTAAGGTGGAGGTTCTTCTTCTTCTTCTGAACTTTTAGAGCTGCTAGAGCTCTCCTCATCATCAGGTCAAACAAGGTCTTTCAGTTCAGTCTTCTTAGGGCTAGTAGGAAATGGAACCACATCCTCTTTCTTTTCTTTTTCTTCTGGTTGTAAAACAACAGGAGAAGGAATTACCTCTCTCCAAATAAAACTTCTTCTATACAACACTTTATTGGCCACAGGATCCCAAAGCTTGTACCCTTTCACACTGACACCATAGCTAATAAAGATACACTTAACTACCAGCTTGTTCTCCAATTTTGACCTCCTCTCCTTAGGCACATGTGCATATGCCTCACAACCAAAAACACAAAGATGTCTTAATGAGGGCTTCTTACCAAACCACACCACCATGGGTGTCTTATCAATGAGTGCTAAAGTAGGAGACATGTTAACCAAGTAGCAAGCAGTGCCAAAACTTCTATTTGAGGCTAGCTCCACTAAGCATACTCCTAGCCCTCTCCATCAATGTTCTGTTCATCCTCTCTGCAACTCCATTTTGCTAAGGAGTGTATGGAGTTGTCTTATGTCTTTCAATCCCATGTTCTTTATAGAACTTATCAAACTCTACTAAAAAAAGCTCACCACCATTATCAGTTCTCAAATGCTTAATCTTTTTACCAGTCTAATTCTCTACAAAAACTTTAAACTCTTTGAATTGAAAGGAAGCTCAGTGTGCGGAAAATGCTTCCTACACTAATCTAATGAGGAGAGGGCTATGCAAATTCAATTTAATCCTTATCACTATAGCAATATGTAACACATAAATGAGATATTATAGCAATACACAAGAACCAGAAAGAAGACAGAAGAAGAGAGACAAAGATTTATGGTGGGGAAAACCCTTATCGAGTGAAAAACCCCACACTTAGAAACCTGCACAATGTATTAACACTTTTGAAAGAATGTTTACAGTATACTTGCAATGCAAGCTTCAATGGTCTTCAACACTCATGTCTAGAGTCAAACTGGTAGCATAACAGTACCTGTAAAACCTGCGATACATCTACTCCTCCAAGCACCTATTTATATAGAAAATACAAGGCAATATTGGACCTTTCTTGGGATGGGCATCCAACTTGGCTTCATGGACCAAAACCCATGCCTAAGGACACTTGGTCAACATTGTAGAATGTTCCTGACACTTTTCCATAGCTCCCTATTGGCAAGAGATACTGTGTGGCTTCATGAGTGTTGTCATTGATGGCAATAAAGTCTATCCCACACATCCGTAGCACATAGTATGCCTATAAGAGAACTCAGATTGAAGAGTGTTTTGGTTCAGTGAACAAGAACAAAGCATGCATCAAGGTCCGACAATCAAGTCCGGATCTCTTAGATGGTGTAACTTAGAAAGTTGTGGACTTGGATAAGTCAAGAGGAGTATCATGACTACTATATTCCAGAGATTGAGCCTCCACTGATCAATCATGGAAAAGATATGAGCATCTAAGTGTTGGGTTCTTGACAGACATAGCAGACTGAGGAACAACTGACTGGCAGAACATCAGACTTCAATCCAGATGAGTAATTGATGTTGATCAAGCTATATGAGGAATCATACTTGGTTGGCCGACATGATTGATGACTTCTATATCTATGTTTTTGATACACATCACATATTAAGCATGGAATCAACCGACAGATCAGTGTTTTATAAATATCTTAAGTATTCCGGTTGCCGACTAGAAAGATGTTGAAATCCTTGGTGCAGATATATATACCAGATGGATTTTGGTATGAAGGGGTGTGGAAAGTGTATAGTGTGCGAGGAAAGGTAGAGATAAGTGTGGACGCAGTAATACAAGTCTGGTATGTGACAGAACAACAACACTAAAGTAGAGGAAGAATGAAGTGCATTAGATCAGTATATTGGGCCTAACTGGAACTGAACCCCACCATATGTGGATGCCTCTCATCAGTTCAAACACTTTGTTACCTTCTATAAACTTTGTAGATAGTGAGTCTCTTATAGGTAGTGTGCCTCTTGTGAGCAGTATACTCGGGTAGTGAACTCTAATTGGCATGTTCCATTTTGTACTTCTTATTCTTTTAACAGAGAATACAATCTTGGCTTAGTCACCCCGTGGTTTTTCCCTTAACAGGGTTTTCCACGTAAAAACCTTGTGTTATGTGTGTTGATTTTATTTTTTCTCTCATGTTTATGTATGCTTATATGTTTTGATGCTACACTAATTGTTGAAGGAGAAAAGAAAGTTAAGATATTTAAGATAAATGATTCACCCCCCCTCTCAGTTATCTACCTTGTTTCCAACAATTTGTATCAGAGCTAATTTCCTCTAAACAGAGCCTAACAGCTTGAGGAAGATCTGGGAATCTCAATGGATATGTATGGTATGAAGGAACAACTTCACTCTGCCTTAGATGATCTTGAGCAATCTCACTCTGAAGTCAATAACTTGAGAGAAAGACTCAAACAAGCTGATGATTTCATAAATGAGATAAAAGAAAAACTTGTTAGCCGGCAGAAGATATCAATTAAATGCAAATAAAGAGTAAACAAAGAAATGGAAATACACAGAAATAATAATAGCGAGAGACAAGTTTTAACGTGGTTCACCAAAACTTGGGCTACATCCACCAAACAGAGAGTCCAATATTATTATCCAGTAAATCAAACCGATTACAATCAGCAATCCCTGCAACTCAATACCGCTGCAAAATGCTACAATACAATATCAAAACCCTAACCCTTAGCCACTTTTTATCAAGCTTTTTGTCAGTTACAAAATAGGGTTTTCTTATGTCAGTCAATGAAAAAATTAACTCCCGGTGCATTATAAAATAATAAAAAATCGTGTGAGGTTTCAGGGGCGTTGCCCCTGAGCCCCCACGGGGGCGCTGCCCCTCGACCCCGCCCTGTATCGCGACAGGGAACGTGCCAGGGGCACTGCCCCTGGACCCCGCAAGGGGCGCTGCCCCTTGACCCCGTCTTGGGGGCGCTGCCCCCAAACCCCCGCAAGGGGCGCTGCCCCTTGACCCCGTAGGAATTTGGGGGGAAACCGCGCCGATAAAAGTGGGGTAAATATAACCTCTGAGTCTGATTAGGCTCCATATAACAACAAAACTAAGTATCTCTGTGAAAAAGAGAAAGGAACGACTTCAAAAATTAGCAAGTCAAAGTGAATCCAATGATACTAATGAAGATCTGAATGAGAAAAACAAGCTATGTGAGAAGCTATCAAAAGAGGTCATTATGGTAAGGCATGAGATGGAATCAGGGGTTATGAGATTCACCCAAGAAATTGAAGAGAAAAGAAAAATTGAAGATAATCTAAAACAATCTCTCAAGGAGAAGATAGAGGACTACCACAAAATGGATAGAATAATCAGGCATCTTGAATCAGATCTTGAAGAAGCTAGAGATAATGAAGAACAACTTGAGAATCAGATAGACACTCTTAAACAAGATCTTCAAACAACAAATGAATACAAAGAGAAATTCAAGATAAGCTCAGCTCAACTTGAAGTTATTGAAATCCAAAAGAGGGTAGATAACAAGTGTGGCTTGGGATATGAGAAAGGTGAAAGCTCTGGATCCGGTCAGAAGAACTCTAGATCAGGAAATCAAAGAAACATGTCTAGAAGACCTCTAATAAGGCAACCAAATGCTCAAAGATATCCACCCTTCAATGGATATTGCTACAATTACAACAACTTCGATCATAAAGCAACTCAGTGTAGAAAGAATCAGACTAATTCATCCTTCTCCGGACAGTGTTTCAACTACAAAAGGTATGGTCACAAATCTCATGAATGCAGAAATATATAAATTAACAATTCATTCAATGGTAGATGCTTTGCATGCAATAGAATGGGACATATGGCTAATCAATGCAGATCAAGAGGTTATCAGTCAAATATGCAAAGAAATGTTGTTTGTTACAATTGCAATAGATCCGCTCATTTTGCCAAATTCTACAAAAATAAAAATTAGGAAAAAAGAGGTATGGTGCGTCATAATCAAAATCAAGACAAGGGAAAAGGCAAAGTAAATGTGGATGAAGTTCAAAGGGAGATAAGCAAGATTTGGGTGAAGAAGAGTACAGAAAATGATGGGGATGGATCCGCACCAGAATCTGGTGCTGATATTCCTTCCAAAAACTAAACAGATGAGCTCTGGCTCAGGGGGAGTCACAAAGAAAAATAAATTTCCCTAGCCAGTCAATTAGTGCCTAAATTTGGCACTTGGAATGTTGTGGATTAAAGGGTTATCAGAAAATTATCCAAATAACCCCTGGTAAAAATATGAAAGATCCGCATGGAGTTTTGCAAGAGTTTAATCATTCAAGATTGATCTGATTTAACAGCCATCTGGTAAAGCAGGATCTTCATAGACAGATTTGGTATGATTCAAAATAGAAATATCTGGATCTGTGGATTCATGGCATGATTGGAGTAAAGAAGATACATTGTCAATTATCACTAAAAATAACTCTAAGTGCATCTCAGTGATTCAAAAAGATCTCTCTTAGAACAAGGTGACCAGATGACTTAAGTTGTGCATTTATCACAAAAGGAAATTAGGGTTTGCGCAGAGATAAAAGGGTTCTTTTACTGATCTTTTGCACATTTTCATTTGAGAAGAAGAAAAGAAGAGCTTTGCATCAAGTTTTTTCAACTTTTTCAAAGATCAACCGCAAAATCTGATTCAACCAGTGACCTGTTCCGGCTCCTATTGTGAACCCTAAAAGCATAAAAAGGTATTTCCATTTTTGAATATCTCTCTCTGAATCTTTTGCAAGATGGCTACTCCAATGGTTGTTAAGATCACTGATAGGCTGCACCCAAAGATCAAGAAACACCCCTACAAATCCCTAGAAGTTGATCCCTTAGGCACTTTTTCTAGCATTCTGCATGGGGTTCTGCACGTAAAAGATGTTAGGGTGTACATCCATGCAAATATTGAGGAATTTAGAGAATCTAAGCTGATGGATATCTACCATAAACAATTAATAGATGAAACTTTTGAACTCAAACCTCAATACAAGGCCATCCGGGATAAGCATTTTGGACATTGTATCCACTTTCCCTGTTTTGCAGAAGATGAATGGGTCTAGTATGTTCTTAGCAGAATACATGACAATTTTATGTGGTTGATGAAGCCCTTCAAGATTAAAAAAGATGCCATTCGGGCAGTAACTAGATTGCACTCATCTGGTGGGTTGCCTGCACTCAAATCTATCAAGAACTAGACAGTAAGTGAAGCTACCGGATCTAAGTTTGACAAAAGAGCAATGACAATAGAATATATCATAGATCCGGATATCAAATTTGCCCCCATGATAATTGGTTATAAAATCTATCATTTCAGCAGGGAGAATTCTGTGTCCAGAACTACAATTTATACAACATATCAGATGCTAAGGGAAAATGTTGATTATGACCTATGTGATCTTCTTCTAAACCAATTGTTAGAAAACTTGCAAAAGATCAAGAAAGATAAGAAGAACTCATTCAAGTATGGTGGCTTAATACTGTGTCGGTTCTTTTACTATATGAATGAGCTACTCAGATCAAGTGGTTGGGTATGGAAAAATGACAGGCCGGTTGCCATACAAATTAGAGACTATATGTATGGACTTGGTGATGCTAAGGCTCAAAGCATAGTGCTCTGGGGATACTTTAAGAACTTCCAAAGTATGATGCAGGCTAGAGAAAGAATTCCGCAAACAATAGTTGAAAATATAAGGATACAATATGCTTCATGGTAGGCACTGATCAATGCCTAATGGAGGCAGCTGAGCCCATAACTATTTGGATTATGCCAATGGGATATGTTGTTGATGATAAAATCTTGGAGTTGCATGTCCAACACTTGTTGAGTCATCTTAAGGACCCTGAGGCAGAAAGGTTTGGAACCTTTGAAGAATTAAGTGTAAAGATACATGTTGAACTGAGACAACCAGAGATAAAAAGAAAAGTAAGAAGGGAAGTAGAAGAAATTTCCAAAAGATATGGCATATCAAAAGAGGTAGTTGATGCAAATAGAGAGAAAATAGAAAGAGCTGAGAAAGAGAAACAAGAAGCAGAAAAGAAAGTGCTTTGGTGCAAGCCTCCTCCCAGACTAGATCCTCCAAGAGCTCTGCACCTGCCACCTCTAAGAGCTCAAGAGCCTCAAAACCAGAATCCAAGACATCCAGAAAGGGAGAAAAGAGAACAAAAACAAAGGCCACAAGGTCCTACATAAGCCAAAAGGAAGATGAAGAAACAGATTCTGATGAAGAAGAAGAAGAAAACATCCAGGGAATCCTCTGTCGGCAAAAACAAAGATGAAGGGGTAGAAGAATTTGTTGAAAAGCCCACTCTTTCTATTGATGATATCATCAAGGCAGTCACTGTGGATGGGAACCTACAACTAGTCACATAATTTTATGATGAATACGGTGATACTGACAAAATTTTTTTGGAAGAAGCTACAGTCAGGTACTTGAATATCTATAATAAAGCATTCATTGAAATCATCTCACTAATTCCCAAAAGTCTAGAGTAAGTACTTGAACTTAGAAAAGAGAATGCCAAGGCAAAGGATTTAGAGATCTGGGAATAGATTGCAATTCATCTCTATCCTTCCATTAGTCCAAAACAAATGAACATGATCTTTAAGGACTGCAAGGATGAGTTCTGGAGCAAAGCAAGAATGAACAAACTTATGCTTGGAGAGACTGATCAAGTAGCAAAAGAAATAGAAGACATTCTCTGGAATGCGTTCAAAAGATTCAATCTTCCTGTTATAGAGGAAATAGATGAAAAACCTTCTACCATGGATGTTGAAGGATTAAGTTCATCAAAAGAAGAATCTACTGAGAAAAATACAGAAGAGTCAAAAGAGATAGATGAGGAGAAGTCTAAGGAATTGGATTCCTCTATTCTAAAAGAGGAAGTCCATGAAGAAGTTAACATCTCTCCTCCAGATCTCCCTGCAGACTTAGGAACTGAAGGAGAAGAAAGAAAAGAGGAGAAATTGAGTCAAGAAGAGGAGGTAAAGGGAAGAGAAGAAGAACAACCAGAGAAGATCTCTGATGACAGTTCTGAGGTTGAAAAAGGAAAGAAGACTTAGTCTCTGGCAAGAGACACTACAGAGGTAGTAAAGAGCTTCTTGAACAAAGAAATGATAGAGATAGATGAACCAGAACTATTCATGAAAATAGCATCTTTTGCCCAAGCTAGAGCAAAAGAAAAGCTTCTAAAATCTCACATGGAAGACTGTAAGCTGATAGAGATTACATCTGAGATGCTAGAGAAGATCATGCCATCATTCTAAAAGGATCCTTCGGCCTCTCCATTCAGTAATTTGAAATCTTTGGTTAACTCTGTTAGCACCCATTTTGATTCTTTAGAGAAATCGGCAGAAGAGAAAGTCCAGAAAGAGTTTTTGGTAAAGAGATTTACTGAAGTATAGGGACTCATAGCTAATGATAGGAGGGCCCTGGATATTGGGATAAAGAGCCTTGAAACTTCTCTTAAAGATGGTGGGGAAATGTACAAATTTTGTCTATCTTGGTCCAAAGTGACAGAAGATATTGAAAAGGTGGAAGAACAAGAGGGTAAACTGTCAAGTTTATCTTAGAATTTTGATCCCCTCACCACATCCATAATGAATCAAGAGTGCCAGACTATTGCCACTATAAATGAAATAAATTGGCTCAAAAAGGAGAAGAAGAATATAATAAGTAGGATGTGTGAACTTAGAGGGACAATTATCCCTAAGTAAGAGGCAATGGATGAGGCCTTATTTGATGCTCAAACCACAGCCCAAACCAGTGATCTGGCAGACTTAAGAAGGGCAGAAGCTTATGTTGCAAGTATGAGGTTAACCAATGTTGTCATTGATGTCAACATACTCATATTGTATTGGTAAGAAGGATTGAATGAGTTGTGTGCTGTTGTTATTGAGGAAATCAGTCTCTCTCTGGAACAGTGAAGAACAGTGATGAAAAGAAGGCAAAAGTACTGTATAGGTTGAGGATCAAAGGATACAGATTAAAGGGTTTGTAGATATGAGTCTTGAGATGTTCCAGTTAAGATTTCAGAGGTCCGCATAAAGAATGGAAGAAGTTATGGCTGTCTGTGTGAAACCGGTTCCGGTAGGTGTTCAGAGGTGACAGAGGGTCACAAAAAGGTCCGGTGAGATCCGGAATTGAATTATCCTATTCTGCGGATTGGAAGGAGTGTTGGTGATGTCCTTGTGATGTATGATCTTGATTTGTGAATGGTTTGGAGGTCTGGAAGTACTTTTTGCATTATGACAGTAGTGACAGACTGTGTTCTTGAAGTTCTGGATGATGAAGAGAAGAATTCCGGTAAGCTGATGAAGTGCGGATGTTCCTGGTGATTCAGGGAAGGTTATTATGATTGTTGGATCATGTCCAGTTCGTGTTGTCAGTCTGAATCAAAGTTAGAGTTTGGTTTTGATGTAATGACCACCTGTTGTTGGTGTTCTTCCAGAGACAGGCCGATCGGATGTTCTACACGCCTTGCGAATGTTATTGTGATGTTTGCCGACTTAGATTGTTCCTAAGTCAATGTCTTGTATAAATAAGGGTTTGTGAATTTAGTTTGAAGTGTGGATTGTGTGGATGTGTGTGGCATAGCGAAGAGAAGTGTGAAAGGCAGAGCAAGGGTTTTTGGGCTTAAATGGAACTGATCCGGACATGGTATTGATGTCATTCTCCAGTTCAAGATTATGATTCTTATCACTCTATAGACAGTGTGTCTCTTTGTAGGTAGTGTGCCTCTTGTGAGTAGTGTGCTCAGGCTGTGAGCCCTAATTGGCAGGTGCCATCTTTTTCTTGTTCTTCTAACAGAGAATAATTCTTGGGTTAATCACCCCGTGGTTTTTCCCTTAACCGGGTTTCCACATCAAAATCTTGGTGTTTAATGTGTTGATGTTTATCTGCTCTGATGTTTATGCTTTATGCTTTCATGGATGATTAATTGCTATGCTAATGAATAACTAAGTGGATCAGAATGTTTGAATTGTGAGAAAGATTAGGATAACTAATTCACCCCCCTCTCAGTTATCAACAATTGGTATCAGAGCCAAGTTCCTCTGAAGAGAGCTTAGCCGCTTGAGGAGATCCAGGATGTCGTCATATAAGAAGGACAGTCTGAAGTTTGATGGAACCAACTTCCCTCTCTGGAAAGGCTGCATGAAATGTCAATTGGAGTGTATGGGAAAGGCGTACTTATCCATGGTCACAAAACCCTATGTACCTCCATAGGGTGGTTCGACAACTCTGAATGAAATCACAGATGCTGAAAACAATCTGTGGACCAGAGAAGCTCTTCTAAGCACCTTGAATGACTCAGAACTCTCAAATGTTATTGACCTACCAACTGCATATGAGATCTTGGTTAAACTGGAACTTCTGTATGAAGGAGATGAGTTTGTTAAGAGTGCAAGATTGCAAAGTCTCAAAGGGAAATTTGAAAGATTGAAGATGAGAGATGATGAAAGTATCACTACCTTTATGCCAAGAGTAAATGAGCTAGTGTGTGGAATCAGGAATGCTGGTGGAACTTTGGATGAAAATGAGATTGTTTGCAAAATTCTAAGATCTCTTCCTACTGCCTACAAAATCAAGGTTGCTGCCATTGATGAATTCAAAGCCCATACAACTGTCACAAGAGAGCAATTAGCTGGCAAACTGGCTTCTTTTGAAATGACCGAGTTTGGAGATGATCATCCCAAGACTGAATCTGCATTCAAAGCCAGTGCCTATGTGAAAGGCAAACAGAGATTTGATCCAGGTGAGAACTCTTCAAGGAAGCTGTCATGGTATGAACAAGCAAGGAAAGATATAGGAGAGGAAGAAGCAGAAACAACTCAACTTGAAGCCCTCATTGCAAAAAGACTGCCAAGAGGATCTGGTAAGTATGAAGGAAAATTACCTTTTAAATGCTTCAATTGCAATAAGATTGGTCACTTTGCCTCAAGATGTCTGGAAAGATCTACAAGGTCAGACTTTAACAGACAAATGTTTCAAAAGAATTGTTATTATGTTCATGAAGAAGCTGATAATGAAGGAGTAACAGATGATGAATCAGAGATGGGAGACAAATCTAGAAATGAATGGGTGCTTATTGCTATCAGGGAAGAAGATCCAATATCTATCAATCATAAGGTTGAAGAAAGAGCTTTGGCTGCCCAAGTTCAAGAAAAGGATGACTGGGTTATTGATAATGGATGCTCTCACCATATGACCGGTGACAAGAACAAGTTCCTAGAGTTGGAAAGATATGAAGGAGGAGTGGTAAAATTTGGAGATAATTCAGCTGGTAGAATCAGAGGAAGAGGAACCATTTCTTTTAATGGAAGAAACAAAACTGGTATTGTGTTGTATGTTGAAGGTCTGAAGCACAATCTTCTCAGTGTTGGACAGTTGGTAGACAAAGGTTATGATCTCCGATTCAAAGACGGAAAATGCTAGAGATTGCATCTGGTACTCAAACTAAAGGTAATATCTTTCACTTGGTTGGTACTGATAAAAGTTGTCTGCTTGTTCAAGTTGATCAGAGCTGGTTATGGCATAGAAGGATGTGTCATGTTAATTTTGATAACATCATTAGGATAAGCAATGCTCAGGCTGTTAGAGATCTTCCAAAATTGGTAAAACCTACAAATGGTTTGTGCAAAGAATGTCAGCTAGGTAAACAGAGTAGAGTTTCATTCAAAAGCAAAGATCAGTCCTCTACCGGATTATTGGAATTAGTTCATACTGATCTATGTGGTCTGACAAGAGTCAAGAGTATGCAAGGTGACAGATACTTCATGTTACTAATTGATGATTATTCCTGGATCATGTGGGTCACCTTTTTGAAAGAGAAGTCAGAAGCCTTTGAAAAGTTCAAAATCTTCAAAGCTATGGTAGAGAATCAAACTGGATTAAAACTGAAGTGTCTGAGGTCTGATAGAGGTGGTGAATTCACATCCGATGAGTTCATAGACTTTTGTGAGAAGCATGGCATAAAGAGATAGTTGTCTGCTCTTAGGACTCCACAGCAAAATGGAGTAGTTGAGAGAAAGAACCGGACCATCCAGGAAGCTGCCAGGACAATGATGTTGGAAGCAAATGTGCCTCAGATGTTTTGGAGAGAAGCTATCAGCACTGCAGTCTACACCCTCAATCGAGTTCAAATCAAAAACAATACTGGTAAGACCCCCTATGAACTTTGGTTTGGCATCACTCCTACTATGAGATATTTCAGAGTATTTGGTAGCAAGTGTTATATTAAAAGAGATGAAGATCTAGGGAAGTTTGATGCTAGAAGTGATGAAGGAATTTTCTTGGATTACTCCACTCAAAGCAAGGCATACCGGTGTTACAATAAGAGACTGAGAAAGATGATAGAAAGTACTAATGTGAAAGTTGATGAAGGAATTGAGAAGCCCTCAAGATTTTATGAGTTTGATGAAGATGATTAAGATGGTGTTTAGGATCAAGGAGCTCAATGCTCTCTGGTAAGTCAGAGTCAGACTGATTTGGTAAATCAGGAAGAAGAGATAGGTCTGAATGAGCAAAATCAAGAAGCAACAGTACAAGATACTCCCAAAATTCCAAGGTATGTAAGACTGAACCACTTTGAAGATCAAATCATAGGAGACAAAAGCAAAGGTGTGCAAACTAGGAGGAATGTTGCTCAAAATCTGGATGAATGTTGTTTGATTTCAAAGATTGAACCTAAGACAATAAGTGAAGCCTGCAATGATGAAAATTAGACCAAAGCTATGGAAGAAGAGTTGCTGCAATTGAGAAAAATCACACTTGGGATCTTGTTTCCAGACCTAGTAACAAGAATGTGATTGGAACCAAATGGGTCTTCCAGAACAAACTAAATGAAGATGGTGAAGTAATCAGAAATAAAGCTAGATTAGTCTGCCAAGGCTATTCTCAAATAGAAGGGATTGATTTTGATGAAACTTTTGCTCCGGTGGCAAGAATTGAAGCATTCAGACTATTTCTTGCATTTGCTGCCTTCAAAGATTTCAAAGTGTATCAGATGGATGTCAAATCTACTTTTCTAAATGGTGATCTAGAAGAAGAGGTGTACATTGAACAACCAGATGGATTTCAATTATCTGAGCATGGTGATATGGTCTACAAATTGAAGAAGGCACTATATGGTCTAAAGCAAGCTCCAAGAGCATGGTATGAAAGGCTGGACAAACATCTTTTGAAGATTGGTTTCAATAAAGGTACTGTTGATAGTAATCTATATTTCAAAATTGATCATGAAAACATCTTGATTGTTGAAGTATTTGTAGATGATATCATTTTTGGGGGAAGAGACAGTATGTGTCAAACTTTTGCAAACCAAATGAAAAGTGAGTTTGAAATGTTAATGCTCGGTGAAATGAATTTCTTCTTGGGTCTGCAAATCACTCAGACAAAGAAAGGAATCTTTATCTCTCAGACCAAGTATGTGAAAGAACTATTGAAGAAATTTGGAATGGAAGATTCAAAGCCAATGAACACTCCTATGGCTACTGGATGTAAGTTGAGTAAAGATGATGACTCTCCTAAGATAGATCAGACAAAGTACAGGTCAATGATTGGTGGATTATTGTATCTCACTCAGACTAGACCTGATATAATGTAGGTAGTTGGTCTTGTGGCAAGATTTCAGGCTGATCCCAGAGAATCTCATGTTATGGAAATCAAAAAAATCTTTAGGTACTTGAAAGGAACAGTTGAGTATGGTCTATGGTATCCCAGAGATCATGACTTCTCTCTTCATGCATACATAGATGCAGATTGGGCAGGAGATGTGGATGATAGGAAGAGTACAAGTGGAGGAGCTTTCTTTTTGGGAAAAAGGTTGGTTTCTTGGCTAAGCAAGAAATAAGATGCAATATCTCTATCTACAACAGAAGCAGAATACATTGCAGCAGCAGGTAGTTGCACTCAACTTTTGTGGATGAAACAAATGCTAAGAGATATTCAAGTAGAATATAAGGAGCCTATCACAATTTTCTGTGATAATTCAAGTGTAATAAATGTTTCTAAGAATCTGGTATTGCATTCTAAGACCAAGCATATATCTATCAAATTTCATTTTCTGAGAGAACAAGTGAACAAAGGCGAAGTCAGGTTGGAGTATGTGCCCTCCAAGGATCAGCTTGCAGATATTTTTACTAAACCTCTTCCCAAGGACTCTTTTGAGCATCTCAGGGAGAAGTTAGGGGTCATGGCCCCTTCGGTGATGCATTAAGATGCATTGTTGTGCATCAGTCCGGTGGATATCACAGACATATCTTGTGATCTGGATTGATGTAGTGGAGCTACTACTAAGGGGGAGCAGCTAGTATGATTCTGTTGTGTTGGAATTGCAAGTATGAGCTCTTTGCCATTGATGTCAAAGGGGGAGAGAAGATATGTAAAAAACAAGTGGTTGATGATCAAAGGGGGAGTAGTAAAGGAAGAGAAGACATGTTGCTAATAGGGGGAGCTATGACAGAAAGGAGAAGTTCTTGTCTTGATGGTTTTTCACATCATATGTTGCCATCAATGACAAAGGGGGAGATTGTTGCAAGTATGAGGTTAACCAGTGTTGTCATTGATGTCAACATACTCATATTGCATTGGTAAGAAGGATTGAATGAGTTGTGTGCTGTTGTTATTGAGGAAATCAGTCTCTCTCTGGAACAGTGAAGAATAGTGATTAGAAGAAGGCAAAAGTACTGTATAGGTTGAGGATCAAAGGATGCAGATTAAAGGGTTTATAGATATGATTCTTGAGATGTTCTAGTTAAGATTTCAGAGGTCCGCATAAAGAATGGAAGAAGTTATGGCTGTCTATGTGAAACTGGTTCTGGCAGGTGTTCAGAGGTGACAGAGGGTCACAGAAAGGTCCAGTGAGATCTGGAATTGAATTATCCTATTCTACGGATTGGAAGGAGTGTTGGGATGTCCTTGTGATGTAAGATCTTGATTTGTGAATGGTTTGGAGGTCCAGAAGTACTTTTTGCATTATGACAGTAGTGACAGACTGTGTTCTTGAAGTTCTGGATGATGAAGAGAAGAATTCCAGTAAGCTGATGAAGTGCGGATGTTCCTGGTGATTCAGGGAAGGTTATTATGACCATTGGATCATGTCCAGTTCATGTCGTCAGTCCGCATCGAAGTTAGAGTTTGGTTTTGATGTAATGACCACCTGTTGTTGGTGCTCTTTCGAAGATAGGCTGACCGGATGTTCTACACACCTTGCAAATGTTATTGTGATGTTTGCCGACTTAGATTGTTCCTAAGTTGATGTCTTGTATAAATAAGGGTTTGTGAATTCAGTTTGAAGTGTGGATTATGTGGATGTGTGTGGCATAGCGAAGAGAAGTGCGAAAGGCAGAGCAAGGGTTTTTGGGCTTAAATGGAACTGATCTAGACATGGTATTGATGTCATTCTCTAGTTCAAGATTGTGATTCTTATCACTCTGTAGATAGTGTGTCTCTTTGTAGGTAGTGTGCCTCTTGTGAGCAGTGTGCTCGGGCTGTGAGCCCTAATTGGCAGGTGCCATCTTTTTCTTATTCTTCTAACAGAGAATAATTCTTGGGTTAATCACCCCATGGTTTTTCCCTTAACTGGGTTTCCACATCAAAATCTTGGTGTTTAATGTGTTGATGTTTATCTGCTTTGATGTTTATGCTTTATGCTTTCAGGGATGATTAATTGCTATGCTAATGAATAACTAAGTGGATCGGAATGTTTAAATTGTGAGAAAGATTAGGATAACTAATTCACCCCCCCTCTCAGTTATCAACAGCTTATGGATTTTTGTTGAGTGGTCACATCTCAATTTTGGATAGGATGAAGCAGAGTTGGGCAATAGAATTTGTACAGTTGAAGACCACTTTTGTAGATATACTTAAGTATATGTAAGTATAACATGTATATATACTTATGTGGCTATGTATAGGTTGATTTTTACAAATTTTGGTGTGCAGATTCCACCCTTTTCCATTGATGTGAAAGGGGGAGTGAAGAGTAGTGAAAAATGTGGAATCCAACTAAGGGGGAGCTCTGGTAAAATAGTACATAAGATAGAGCATCAGCCAAGGGGGAGTCTGTTGCGACACTTAGTCATTTTTCACTAAGTGTTGCCATCAATGCCAAAGGGGGAGATTGTTGGCAAGAGACACTGTGTGACTTCATCAGTGTTGTCATTGATGGCAACAAAGTCTATCCCACACATCCGCATCACATAGTATAACTATACCGGAAGTCAGATTGAAGAGTGTTTTGGTCTAGTGAACAAGAATAGAGCATGCAATAAGGTCTGGCAATCAAGTCTAGATCTCTCAGATGGTGTAACTCAGAAAGTTGTGGACTTGGATAAGTCAAGAGGAGTATCATGACTACTATATTCTAGAGATTGAGCCTCTATTGATGAATCATGGAAAAGATATGAGCATTTAAGTGTTGGGTTCTTGATAGACATAGCAGACTGAGGAACAACTGACTGGTAGAGCATTAGACTTCAATCCAGATGAGTAATTGATGCCAATCAAGCTATGTGAGGAATCATACTTGGTTCGACGACATGATTGATGACTTCTATGTCTATGTCTTTGATACGTATCACATATTAAGCATGGAATCAGCTGACAGATTAGTGTTTTGTAAATATCTTGAGTATTCTGGTTGCTGACTAGAAAGATGTTGAAATCCTTGGTGCATATATATATACCAGATGGATTTTAGTATGAAGGGGTGTGGAAAGTGTATAGTGTGCAAGGAAAGGTAGAGAGAAGTGTGGAAGCAGCAATACAAGTCCGATATGTAACAAAATAGCAGCACTAAAGCAGAGGAAGAATGAAGTGCATTAGATCAGTATATTTAGCCTAACTAGAACTGAACCCCAGCATATGTGAATGCCTCTCATCAGTTCAAACACCTGGTTACCTTCTATAAACTTTGTAGATAGTGAGTCTCTTGTAGGTAGTGTGCCTCTTGTGAGCAGTATGCTCGGGTAGTGCGCCCTAATTGGCAAGTGCCATTTTGTACTTCTTATTCTTTTAACAAAGAATATAATCTTGGGTTAGTCACCCCATGGTTTTTCCCTTAATAGGGTTTTCCACATAAAAATCCTTGTGTTATGTGTGTTGATTTTATTTCTGCTCTCATGTTTATGTATGCTTATATGTTTTGATGTTGCACTAATTGTTAAAGGAGAAAAGAAAGTTAAGATATTTAAGATAACTGATTCACCCCCCTCTTAGTTATCTACCTTGTTTCCAACACTCCCATCCCAAAGAGGTCACCTGTTTCTAAAATGGGCTATGACAGATGCTCTTATGACACTTATGATCGTCATAGAATCTGTCATAGTGGTTACGACTTACAACTGTAAGAGAATTTGTCATACACAGGCTATAAATAGCATATTCTCTTACAACATGTCATAGTCCACCATGGGGTGCCCAAATATGCCTTTTTCAAAGATGCTTCATGACACGTGTCTTCACCTATCTTACAACCTTCTATTTCTGACTCTTACATGTCATAGATTCTATCATAGGAATCTGTCATAACCGTTTTGGTCAAGATTCACTTACACAACATGGAAGATGGTGACACATGGAAAAATGCTTCTACCACAAAGTGGGATGCCTATCTCCTCATGTGAGGACAAAATTACAAGTTGTCATATTCCATGTAGGATTGAGACATCATCGTGCCACATCCCACAATATGACAATATGGAATTTACAAATATTTACAACATAGGCAATTAAATAATAAATATAAACATTAATAATGCAAGGAATTACCAAGGTTAAGACACCTTAATTCCCAACATTCTCCCACTTGTCGAACACCTTGTAAGAGCCAATAGAATAACATGATTTAATTGCTATAGGCTGAGAGGCCCATAGACTCCGAACACCATTTGAACTTCTTTGTGCTCACTAGCTTGGTCAATGCATCTGTAACATTCTTTGAGGTATCTACCTTCTCCAAATTTACCTTCCCATCCTCTACCATATCTCGCATGAAGTGAAACTAAACATCAATATGCTTTGTTCTGGCATGGAAAGTTGGATTCTTCACAAGGCAAATCACACTCTGACTGTCACAATTGATCGTGATCTGACCTGCATCAACACCAATATCTGAACACAAACTCTTAAGCCAAATGGCTTCCTTACAAGCATGAGTTGCTGCCATATACTCAGCTTCTGTCATGGACAAAGAAACCACAGGTTGTTGCTTACTTATCCAACTAATAGCACCACCAAACAGTGTAAACACATAAGCACTGGTGGATCTCCTACTGTCAATGTCACTTGCCCAATTTGAATCCACAAATCCATGAATATCAATAGAATGCAGAGGTGCCGTAACATTACCATGATAACATATGGAATACTTAGAAGTACCCCTCAAATATCTAAACACTCACTTAACTGCATCCCAATGAACCCATCTAGGATTAGCCATAAATCGACTATGGACTCCCACTGCTTGGGCAATGTCTGGTCTTCTGCAGACCATAGCATACACCAAACTACCAACAACACTAGCATAAGGTACTTTGCTCATGTCCTCCACCTCACTAGGAGATTTTGGACAATCCTCAACATATAGCTCTGTCCCCAAAGAAATAGGAACACACAATGATCTACAATCTGCCATTCTGAACCTATTCAACGGGTCTTCACATACTTACTCTGGCTTAACCAAAGTTTTCTCTTAGCTCTGTCTCTTCTAATTTCCATTCCTAGAATGTACCTATCTTCCCCTAAATCTTTCATTTCAAACTATGCTGAAAACTAAGATTTGAAATCAGAAATCATATTCTTACCCATCCCAATGAGCAAAATATCATCAACATACAATGCAACAATGAGAATACGATCACCATCAAACTTAAAGTACACATAGTGATCCAATTTTGATCTCACAAATCTAATTGACAACACAAAGGCATCAAACTTCAAGTACCACCTCCTAGGAGACTGCTTCAAACCATACAAAGACTTCTTTAATTTGCAAACCAAATTTTCTTTACCTTTCACCATGTAATTCTTTGGATGTGACATGTAGATATCTTCCTCCAAATCACCATGAAGGAAAGTTGTCTTCACATCCATCTGTTCTACCTCCAAGTCATAGGCTACTGCGAGAGACAACATGAATTGAATGGATGTCAGCTTTGCAACGGGAGAGAAGATCTCACCATAACCTATACCCTCCACTTGTGAATACCCCTTTGCAACCAATCTGGCCTTATACTTCTCAACACTACCATCTGCACCAATTTTCTTCTTGAACACCCATTTGCATCCAACGGGTTTCCATCTAGGAGGCAAAGGCACCAAGTCCCAAGTTTGATTCTTTTCCAAAGAAGCCATTTCATCCTCCATGGCCTCCTTCCAAGAACCGACATCTTTCATGTCCAAAGCCTTTGATACAGTTCTAGGTTCATCACTATTAGTGAGTAAAGCAGAAGCACAACTAGAATCAAGCAATGTAAAACCAAACCTTTCAGGTTGCTTTCTTATCCGTGTAGACCTCCTCAAGGGCTGAGGTTGAGGTTCAGCTTCTTCATCTGAGCTTTCAGAGCTACCAGAGCTCTCCTCATCATCAGGTCCAACATTGTCTTTCTGTTTAGTCTTCTCAAGGGTAGCAGGAAACTGAACAACATCCTCTTTCTTTTCTTTTTCTTTTGGCTGTAAAACAATGGAAGAAGGTGTAAGCTCTCTGAAGATGACACTTTTGCTATACAACACTTTTTCAGCCATAGGATCCCAAAGCTTGTATCCTTTCACACCAACACCATAGCCAATGAAGATACACTTAACCGCCTTGTTCTCCAATTTTGACCGCTTCTCCCTAGGCACATGTGCATATGCCTCACAACCAAAAACATGAAGATGCCTTATTGAAGGCTTTCTATCAGACCACACCTCCATGGGTGTCTTTCTAACAAGAGTTGATGTATCAGATCCATTTACTAGATAGCAAGTAGTGGCAATAGCTTGAGCCCAAAACTTTTATTCTGGGCTAGCTCCACTAAGCATACTCCTAGCCTTGTCCATCAGTGTCCTATTCATCCTCTCTACAAATCCATTTTGCTGCAGAGTGTATGGAATTGCCTTTTGTCTTTCAATCCCAAGTTCCTTGCAATATTTATCAAATTCTATAGAATAGAGCTCACCACTGTTGTCAGTTCTCAAACATTTAATCTTTTTACCAGTCTAATTTTTAGCAAAGGCCTTAAATTCCTTAAACTTGCTATAGACTTCAGATTTGCTTTTGAGAAAATAAATCCATGTCCTTCTACTATAGTCATCTATAAAAGATACAAATTATACAGATTTTGATAACAAAGGAATATTAACAGGACTAAACACATCAGAATGAATAAGATCCAATAAACTAGAAGACTTGTGAGAATTCAAGTAAAACTGAACACGGTTTTGTTTTCCATAAATGCAATGTTTGCAAAAGTTGAACTCAAGATTACAATAATCTAACCCCTTAATGAGGTCCTTATTTTTCAGGGTACATAGACCCTTCTCACCAATGTGGCCAAATCTCTTATGCCATAACATTGTCTTTTTAGCAGGAAGTTTAACTTCCAATGCACGATTACAACCATCAGAAGTAGAAACAACATATTTCTTCACTGCTCATTCAGATGGTGGGGATGAAGTGACTGCTTCCCTCTTCTTTGAGTCAGAAGAACTATTGCATTATGCAATGCATGCCTCCATTTGAAACAGAGTACCTCTCCTAGTACCCTTAGCAAGCACCATAGCTCCTCTAGTCATCTTGCATCCTTCTTTTGAAAAGACAACTTGCACACCTGCATCATTCAACATACTTACAGAAAGTAGGTTCCATGCTAAGCCTGGGATGTGCATAACCCCAGAGATCCCCTTCACTTGTCCATCAAGGAATCAGATAGAGACTCTTCCATGACCAACAATCTTCAGATGAGAGTCATCACCTAGATATAGCTTTTCACCATCAAACTCCTCATACTTGGTAAACTAGTCTTGATGCGAGGTCATGTGGAATGATGCACCAGAGTCAATTAGCCACACATCATTAGATGCATGGGTTGTCAGGGCTACAATGAAAGCATCACCATCTTCTTGTGACTTGTCAGAATATGAATCAGGATCTTTCTTCTTCTTCTTCTTCTCCTCCTTGCATTCCTTTCAGAAATGCCTAGTTTTTCCACAGTTCCAACAAAGAGCCTTAGACTTTCTAGGAGATTTGGATCTCCCATAGGATTTGGATCTACTCTTCTCAGCTTTCTTGTCCTTCTTTTCCCCTTTCTCCTTGGGTCTTCCATGAAATGCAAGAGCCTCTTTGGCTGCCCCAGAAGACTTTGTCTGCATCTCTTCAAAGAACAGGGAAGATACCACTTCTTCCATTTTGAATGTGGATGTGGTGCTTTCAATAGCCATGACAAGTTTATCCCACTAGTCCAGCAAAGAACAAAGCAAGTCATATAATGATCCTCCTCCATCTTCACACCAACGGATGTCAATTGTGCAACAAGCATGTTAAAGGCATTCATATGCTCAACAACAAATCCTCCTTCCTCCATTCGAAGAGAATACAACTTCTTTCTTAGAAAAGGTTTGTTCACCAGGGATTTAGCCTGATAAACATCTCCCAAGTTCTTCCAAAGGTGTTTTGTGCTCTTCTCCTCATGGACATTCAACAGGATAGAATCAGCTAAACTAAGTCTTATGAGACCCTTAGCCTTCCGATCCTTTAGATCCCAATCATCTTGTGACATTGCGGTTGGTTTTACATGGGATACAGTTTCCAATAGGTCTCAGTCTACAAGCATGTCTTCCATCTTGAGCTTCCACAACTCAAAATTTGTGCCATTGAATTTCTCCACCTCTATCCTTCCAGATGTGCTTGCCATCTCCTTTCCGCAATAAGATTTAGAATACTCTATACAGGCTCCCACTCAACTTATGATTAGCTTAAAAAACCCCTATGCAACAACTAGGACCAAAGGTGATCAAGCTCTGATACCAACTGAAAGGAAGCTAGGTGTGCATAAAATGCTTCCTACACTAATCTAATGAGGAGAGGGTTATGCAAATTCAATTTAATACATATCACTATAGCAATATGTAACACATAAATGAGATATTATAGCAATACACAAGAACCAAAAAGAAGACAGAAGAAGAGAGATAAAGATTTATGGTGGGGAAAACCCTTATCAGGTGAAAAACCCCACTCAGAAACCTGTACAATGTATTAACACTTCTGAAAGAATGTTTACAATACACTTGCAATGCAAGCTTCAATAGTCTTTAACACTCATGTCTGGAGTCAAACTAGCAGCATAATAGTACCTGTAAAACCTGTGATACATCTACTCCTCCAAGCACCTGTTTATATAGAAAATACAAGGCAATATTAGACCTTTCTTAGGATGGGTGTCCAACTTGGCTTCATGGAACCAAACCCACACCTAAGGACACTTGGTCAACATTGTAGAATGTGCCTAACACTTGTCCAGAGCTCCCATCCCAAAGAGGTCACCTATTTCCAAAATGGGCTATGACAGATGCTCTTATGACACTTACGACCGTCATAGAATCTATCATAGCGGTTACGACTTACAGCTGTAAGAGAATCTATCATCCACAGGCTATAAATAGCATATTCTCTTACAACATGTCATAGTCCACCTTGGGGTGCCCAAATATGCCTTTTTCAAAGATGCTTCATGACACATGTTTTCACCTGTCTTACAACCTTCTATTTCTGACTCTTACATGTCATAGATTCTGTCATAGAAATCTGTCATAACCGTTTCAATCAAGATTCACTTACACAACATGGAAGATGGCGACACATGCCAAAATGCTCCTACCACAAAGTGGGACGCCTATCTCCTCATGTGAGGACAAAATTACAAGTTGTCATATTCCATGTAGGATTGATACATCATCGTGCCACATCCCACAATATGACAATATGGAATTTACAAATATTTACAACATAGACAATTAAATAATAAATACAAACATTAATAATGTAAGGAATTACCAAGGTTGAGACACCTTAATTCCCAACATGAACCAACTAAAGACTTCATATTTGCTTCTTAGAAAATAAATCCATGTCCTCCTACTGTAATCATCAATGAATGATACAAAATATAATGATTTAGAAATCAAAGGAACATTCACATGACCAAACATGTATGAATGAATTAGATCCAACACACTAGAAGACTTGTGAGAATTGGATTAAAACTAAACATGGTTTTGCTTTCAATATACACAATGTTCACAAAAGTTGAACTCAAGATTGCAATCATTTAACCCCTCGACAAGCTTTTTATTTTTCAGGTTTCTAAGACCCTTCTCACCAATGTGACCAAGTCTCTTATGCCACAACATTGTCTTCTCAGTAGGAAGTTTCATTTCCAAAGCATGAGCACCCTTATGTACCCAGAAAGTACTACCATCAGAAGTTGAAGAAACACATTTCTTCACTGCTGGTTCGAATGGTGAGGATGAAGAATTTGAAGCTCTTTTCTTTGAAATAAAAGGACTATTACATTGAGCATGTTGGCAAGAGACACATTGAAACTTCATGATTGTTGTCATTGATGGCAACAAAGGTTAACCCACACATCCGTAGGACATAATGAGTCTCTATCAGAAGGCAGATTGCAGAGTATTGTGATTCGATAAGCAAGAACAGAGCATGTGGCGAGGTCCGACAATCAGCTTCGGATCTCTTAGAGGAAGTATCTTGGTGAAGTGTGGATTTGGGGAAGTCAAGAGGACTACCTTGAATGATAGATTCCAAGGATTTAGCCTTTGGTGATAGATGAAGAAAAAGATATGAATACTTGAGTGTCGGGTTCCTGATTGGCAGTATGGATAGAGGAAGAACTGACTGGTAGAACATCAGACATTATTCCGGATGCATTACTGATGATGGTAAAGATTCTTAAGGCATAAGTTATAATTGGCCGACATGATTGATGACTTCTACAAGTATATCCTTGATCCACATTACTTGGTAAGCAAGGATTCAGCCGACAAATTAGAGTTCATGGAAAATATTGACTATTCCAGATGCTGACTAGAAAGGTGATGAAATCACTTGTGCATGTATATATATATATATATGTATATATATAAGATGGATTTAGTTGTAAGAGGTGTTGTGGTTTTTGTGGAGTGTGAAGAAAAGTAGTAAAGCAGAGTGAAAGCAGAAAGGCAGGTTCGGTATGTGAAGGGACAACAACACTAAGGAAGAGAAAGGATGAAGTGCAGTAGATCAGAGTATACTGAGTTTAACCAGAACTGAACTCCAGCATATGTAGATGCTCCTTATCAGTTCAAGTATTGTATTACACTCTTTGTAAATTGTAGACAGTAAGTCTCTTGTAGGCAGTGGGCCTCTTTTGAGCAGTGTGCTCAGGCAGTGAGCCCTAATTGGCAAGTGCAATTTTGTAATCCTATTCTTCTAATAGAGAATACAATCTTGGGTTAATCACCCCATGGTTTTCTCCCTTTACAGGGTTTCCACATCAAAAATATTGTGTCATGTGTATTTCCATTTCATGGTTATGTTTACTTGTTTGAATTGATGCTGCACTAATTATTAAGAAAGTTTAGAAAGCAGAAATAATTAAGATAACTGAATCACCCCCCCTCTCAGTTATCAACAATTGGTATCAGAGCCAAGTTCCTCTTAACAGAGTCTAACAGCTTGAGGAAGATCTGGGAATTCAAATGGATGTATATGGTTTAAGGGAGCAACTCAAGACTGCCCTTGATGATCTTGAGCAGTCAAACTCTGAAGTCAATGAACTAAAGGAAAGACTCAAATAGGCTGATGATTTCATGAAAGAACTAAAAGACAAATTAAGTCTCTCTATGAAAAAAAGAAAGGAGCTACTTCAGCAATTGGCAAGTCAAGGTGAAGCCAATGATACAAATGAAGATCTGAAGGAGAAAACCAAGTTATGTGAAAAGTTATCAAAAGAAATCATTATGGTAAGACATGAAATGGAATCAAGAGTTATGAAGTTTACCCAAGAGGTTGAAGAGAAAAGAAAAACTGAAGATAATCTAAGACAATCTCTCAAGGAGAAATCAGAAGATTACCACAAGATGGATAGAATTATCAGACATTTTGAATTTGATCTTGAAGATGCTAAAGATAATGAAGAAAAACTTGAGGATCAAATTGTCTCTCTTAAAAGGGATCTTCAAACAACAAATGAATATAAAGAGAAATTCAAGATAAGTTCTACTCAACTTGAAGTTCTTCTTGAAAGTCAAAAGAGGGTTGATGACAAGTGTGGTTTGGGATATGAGAAAGGAGAAAGCTCCGGATCTGGTCAGAAGAATTTTGGATCAGAAAATCCAAGGAACAGGTCTAGAAGACCTCTGGTAAGGCAGCCTAATGCTCAAAGATATCCATCCTTCAATGGATACTGCCACAACTGCAATAACATTGGTCATAAGGCTAATTAGTGCAGAAAGAGAATGAATTAGACTAATACATCCTTCTCCAGATAGTGTTTCAACTACAAAAGGTATGGTCACAAATCTCATGAATGCAGAAATATGCAAATAAATAATTCATTCAATGGTAGATGCTTTGCATGCAATAGAATAGGTCATATGGCTAATCAATGCAGATCAAGAGGATATCAATCAAATATGCAATGAAATATTGTTTTCCAAATTTGCAATAGATCCGGTCATATTGGAAAATTCTGTAGAAGCAAGAATCAAGACAAAAGAGGTCCAGTATATCATAATCAGAATCAAGATAAGGGAAAACAAAAAGTGAATGTGGATGAAGTTCAAAGTGAGATGAACAAGATTTGGGTGAAGAAAAGTACAGAGAATGTAGAGGATGGATCCACACTAGACTCTGGTGCTGATATTCCTTCCAAAAATTAAAATAAGTGAGCTCTAGCTCAGGGGGAGACACAAAGAAAACCTTGTTCCCCTAGCCAGTCAATTGGTGCCAGAACTGGCACAAGAGGAGTTGCAGATTAAAGGGTTCATAAGAGAAACATCTAAATAAAATATGGTTAAGATTTGGAAGATCTGCAAGATGTTTAAGATTAAGATTGATTAGGTTCTTCAAGTCATCCAAATAAGGCAAACCAGAATAACTTAGGTCAAGCATTTATTGCAACTTGACATTAGGGTTTGTGGAGCAATATAAGGGTTTTTTTCATTAAGCATTTGTTCATTCTGCATTCAAGAAGAAATGAAAAGAGAAGCTCTGCAACAAAATTCCTCAAGCTCATCAAAGATCATTTGCAGAAGTTAATTCGTCCAGAAATCGATCCGGCTAACTCCTTAAAACTGAAAGGTGCAAAAGGTATTCTCCGTTATCAAATATCTCTCTATAAATCCTTAAATGATGAGTACTCCGAATATTGTGAAGATCTCTGATAGGCCTCGCCCCAAATTCAAGAAACATCCATACAAATCCTTGGAAGTAGATCCCCTAGGAGCATTTTCTAGTGTTCCGCATGGTGTGTTGCATATAGAAGATAGTAGGGTTTACATACACGTGAATATTAAAGAGTTTGGGGAATTCAAACTAAGAGATATCTATCATAAACAATTGATAGATGATGCTTTTGAACTTAAACCTCAATATAAGGGCATCCAAGAGAAACATTTTGATCAGTTCATTGATTTCCCCTACTTTGAAGAAGATGAATGGGTCTGGTATGTATTGAGTAGGATGCATGACAACTTCGTATGGCTGAACAGACCTTGCAAAATCACTAAGGAGGCAATTAGGGCAGTAACCGGCTTATACTCCTCTGGAGGGATACCTGTCCTCAAATCTATCAAAAACCAAATTGTAACTGAGGCCACTAGATCAAAATTTAATAAGAGGGCAATGACCATTGAAGATATCATGGACCCAGATATCAAGTTTGCATCTATGATAATAAGGTATAAGATATATCATTCCAGTAGGGAGAATTCAGTGTCCGGAACTGCAGTGTATACTGCCTATGAGATGCTGAGAAAGAATGTAGAGTATGATCTCTGTGAACTTCTTCTAAGTCAATTGATGGAGAACATACAAAAGATCAAAAAGGACAAGAAGAACTCCTTTAAATATGGTGGATTGATATTGGGTTTATTTTTCTACTTCATGAATGAGCTGCTTGGATCTAATGGATGGGTATGGCAAAATAACAAACCGGTAGCAATTCAAATCAGAGATTACTTGCATGAACTTGGGGATGCCAAGGCAAGGAGTACAGCTCTGTGGGGGTACTTTAAGAATTTCCAAAATACTATGCAAATTAGAGAAAGAATCCCAAAATCATTAGTTGAAAAATATAAAGATACAGTGTGCTTCATGGTAGACATTGATCAATGCCTAATGGAGGCAGTAGAGCCAAGGACAGTCTGGATTATGCCTATGGGGTATGAAGTTGATGAATAAATTGTGGAGCTGCATGTTCATCACATGCTAAGTCAGCCAAAGGATCCAAAGGCAGAAAGGTTTGGAACATTTGAAGAGCTAAGTATAAAAGTTCATGTGGAACTCAGACAACCAAAAATAAAGAGGAAAGTGAGAAAAGAAGTTGAAGAAGTTGCCAAAGGCTTAGGCATCTCAAAGGAGGCACTTGATGTCAATAGGGAAAAGATGGAAAGGGCTGAGGAAGAGAAGAAAGAGGCAGAAAAGGGAAGTAAGGAAAGTGCTCCGATAGAATCTTCCACCCGGACAAGATCATCAAAGAGATCAGCACTTGTCACTGCCAAAAGCTCAAGGACATCAAAACCGGAAGCAAAATCATCGGATAGAGGAGAGAAAAGAACAAAAACAAAGGCCACAAGGTCTTATGTCAGTCAGAAGGATGATGAAGAAACTGAATCAGATGAGGAGATAAAGAAAATGAAGAAGTAGAAGAATAAAACATCTGGTGAACCTTCTACCGGTCAAGGTGAAGAAGAAAAGGCAGATGATTTTGTAGAAAAGCCCACTCTGTCTTTAGATAATGTCATCAAATCAGTCACTGTGGATGGAAACCTTCAGCCAATGGCTGAATTCTATGATGATTACAATGAAGCAGACCAAAAGATCTTGCAGGAAGCAGTAGTTAAGTATCTGAACATATATAACAAGGCTTTTATTGAATTATATCTCTTATTCCCAAAAGCCTAGAAATAGAGTTAAAAATAAGAAAGAATAATGCCATGGCAAAAGACCTTGAGATCCAAGAGCAGATAGCCATTCAGCTATATCCTTCAATCGATTCAAAGCAAATGAACATGATCTTCAAGGATTGCAAGGATGAATTTTGGAGCAAAGCCAAAATGAATCAGCTCATGCTTGGTGAGATTGACAAGATAGCCAAGGAAATAGAAGAGATCCTCAAGAATGCCTTCAAAAGATTCAATTCCTGTTATAGAGGACTTGGGTGTTGATCCTTCGGTCACAGGTGTTGAAAATGAATCCACTGAGCAAATCATGGACACCAGTATAGAAAAGGATAAGGACTTGGAATCCTCTGTTTTGGAAAAGGAAGTGCATGAACAGACAAACATCACTCCAACGGTTTCCCCTGCTAAATCTGGATCCAAAGGAGAAGAAAGAATAAAGGAGAAAGAAGCAGAGGTGAAAGAAAAAGAAGATAACAGTACAAAGATTGTGGAAGGAGAGAGCTCCAAAAGACAGTTCTGTGACTGTAGAAGAAAAGAAGAATCTGTCTCCGGCAAGAGACACTGCAGAATCAGTCAAGGACTTTTTGACAAAAGAAAGCATGGAGATTGATGAACCGGAACTACTAAAAGGGCCATTTGATTTTGACTCTCTATCTCTAGTACAAATAATGAAGATAGCTTCGTTTGCTAATGCAAAGGCCAAAGAAAAACTCCTGAAGTCTCACATGGAAGACTGTGAGCTTATAACAGCTACATCCAGAGTGTTAGAAAAGATTATGCCATCTTTTTAGAAAGATCCCTCAGGCTCCCTATTCGGTAATCTTAAAACTCTAGTAAATAGTGTTAGCACACATTTTGATTCCCTAGAGAAGTCAACAGAAGATAAGGTCCAGAAGGAATTTTTGACAAAAAGATTATCAAAGATACAAGGGTTAATAACTAATGATAGGAGGAATATGAGTATAGGGATAAAGAGCTTAGAAAATGCTCTTAAAGATGGCAGAGAAATGTACAAATTTTGTTTATCATGGTCCAAAGCAACATTGGACATTGAGAAGAAAGTAAAAGAACAGGAGGACAAACTGTCAAATCTATCAAAGACTTTTGATCCTCTCTCATCCTCCATAATAAATCAAGAATGTCAGACTATTGCAGTCTTGAATGAAATCAAGAAGCTGGAGAAGGAAAAGAAAAATAGAATAAGCAGGCTGGGTGCACTCAGAGGGATAATTATCCCTAAGTTAGAGGCCATGCATGAGGCCATAAAAAAAGCCCAGATCACAGCCCAGACCAGTGATTTGACAGATCTAAAAAGGGCAGATGGGTTTGCATTCCTGTTAAGCGGTCATATATCAATTTTAGACAAAAAGAAGCAAAGTTGGGCAACAAAATTTGTCCAATTGAAGACAACTTTTGCAGACATTCTTCAGTATATGTAAGTATGCCATATGTATATACTTATGTGGCTAAGTATAGTTGAAATTTTTAAAATTTTGGTGTGTGGACCCAACCCTTTGCCATTGATGTCAAAGGGGGAGTGATGAGCAGTGGAAAATGTTGTGGCTAGCTAAGGGGGAGCTCCGGAAAATGTACATAAAGACAAAGCATTAGCTAAGGGGGAGAATAGTATAACACTTAGTCATTTTTCACTAAGTGTTGCCATCAATGTCAAAGGGGGAGATTGTTGGCAAGAGACACATTGGAACTTCATGATTGTTGTCATTGATGGCAACAAAGGTTAACCCACACATTCGTAGGACATGATGAGTCTCTACTGGAAGGCAGATTGCAGAGTATTGTGATCTGGTAAGCAAGAACAGAGCATGTGGCGAGGTCCGACAGTTAGCTCCGGATCTCTCAGAGGAAGCATCTTGGTGAAGTGCAGATTTGGGGAAGTCAATAGGACTACCTTGACTGATAGATTCCAAGGATTTAGCCTCCGGTGATAGATGAAGAAAAAGATATGAATACTTGAGTGTTAGGTTCTTGATTGGCAGTATGGACAGAGGAAGAACTGACTGGCAAAACATCAGACATTATTCCAGATGCGTTACTGATGATGGTAAAGATTCTTAAGGCATAAGTTATAATTGGCCAACATGATTGATGACTTCTACAAGTATATCCTTGATCTGCATTACTTGGTAAGCAAGGATTCAGCCGACAGATCAGAGTTCATGGAAAATATTGACGATTCCAGATGCCGACTAGAAAGGTGATGAAATCACTTGTGCATATATATATAAGATGGATTTAGTTGTAAGAGGTGTCATGGTTTTTGTGGAGTGCAAAGAAAAGTAGTAAAGTAGAGTGAAAGAAGAAAGGCAGGTTCGGTATGTGAAGGGACAACAGCACTAAGGAAGATAAAGGATGAAGTACAGTAGATCAGTATACTGAGTTTAACCAGAACTGAACTCCAGCATATGTAGATGCTCCTTATCAGTTCAAGTATTGTATTACACTCTTTGTAAATTGTAGACAGTAAGTCTCTTGTAGGCAGTGGGCCTCTTGTGAGTAGTGTGCTCAGGCAGTGAGCCCTAATTGGCAAGTGCCATTTTGTAATCATATTCTTCTAATAGAGAATACAATCTTGGGTTAATCACCTCGTGGTTTTCTCCCTTAACAGGGTTTCCACGTCAAAAATATTGTGTCATGTGTATTTCCATTTCATGGTTATGTTTACTTGTTTGAATTGATGTTGCACTAATTATTAAGAAAGTTCAAAAAGTAGAAATAATTAATGTAACTGATTCACCCCCCCTCTTAGTTATCAACAGAGCAGTGTATGCATCCAGCTGAAATAGAGTACCTCTCTGAGTACCCTTAGCAAGCACCATAGCTCCTCTTGTCATCTTATATCCTCCACTCGAGAAGACAACCTGCACAACTAGATCATTCAACTTACTTATAGAAAGAAGGTTTCATGCTAAACTAGGGATGTGCATAACCCCATTGATCCCCTTCACTCATCCATTAGGGAATCGGATCAAGACTCTTCCACAACCAACTATCTTCAGGTGAGAGTCATCACCCAGTTACACCTTCCCATCATCAAACTCTTCATACTTTGTGAACCAACATCGATGTCATGTCATGTGGAAGGAAGTACTAGAGTCTATCAACCACACATCTTCTAATGCATGGGTAGCCAAGGCAACAATAAAAGCATCACCATCATCTTGAGATTTGTCAGAATCTAAATTGGAGATGTTCTTCTCCTCCTTGTACTCCTTTTGGAAGTGCCCAGATTTACCATAGTTCCAACATAGTGCCTTGGACTTTCTAGGAGATTTAGATCTCCCATGGGATTTGGATTTCTCCTTTTCAGCTTTCTTGTCCTTCTTTTTCCCTTTCTCTTTGGGTCTACCACGAACCACAAGAGCTTCCTTAGCTGACTCAGAAGACTTTCTCTGCATTTCTTCAAATAACAATTAAGACACCACTTCATCCATCTTGAAGGTAGTTATAGTACTCCTAATGGCCATGACAAGGAGGTCCCACGAGCTTGGCAAAGAACAAAGCAAGGTCATACAGCGATCCCCCTCCTCCATTTTCACACCAATAGAATTCAACTGTGCAACTAGCATGTTAAAGGAATTCAAATGATCTGTAATAGATCCTCCATCATCCATCATCAAAGAATATAGCTTCTTCCTCAGGAATAACTTGTTTACCAAGGATTTAGCCTAATAAACATCACCAAGTTTCTTCCATAGCTCTTTCATGGTTTTCTCTTCATTAACATTTAATAGGAGGGAATCAGCTAAACAAAGTCTCACAAGACCCTTATCTTTTCGATCTTTGAGATCCCAGACTGCCTGAGCCATTGCCATTGGTTTTGTGCCGGATATAGTTTCCCATAGATCTCTATCAACAAGCATGTCTTCCATTTTGAGTTTCCACAACTTGAAATTGTTGCCATTAAACTTTTCCAATTTTATTCTTCTAAATGTGTCTTCCATCCCCTTCCTACAATAAGATCACACAATACTCTGCATAGACTCCCACTCAATTGAAGATCAGTACAAAAACCCCTACCCAACAACTAGGATCAAAGGTGATCAAGCTTTGATACCAACTGAAAGGAAGCAAGGTATGCGGAAACACTTCCAAACACCAATCTAATGAGGGGAATATAGTGCAAATTTTTAGATCCTTACAATTATAGTTATGTTAAGCATGTAATTTTCATAGAGATAAAACAACAAACACAACACATAGAATTCAAGTGACACAAGATGTACATGGGGAAAACCTCTTCAAGTAAAAAATCCCACACTCCAAAACCTGCACAATGTATTATCAAAACTGAAATGGTTTATAATAAACTTGCAATGCAAGTTCTTTTAGGAGTCTTCAAATGTCATTTTTGAAGTAATTTCAACAACATAACAGTACATGTACAAACACTATGCATACTAGTACTCCAAGCACCTCATTATATAGAGTTACAAGGCATAAATGAGAGCTTCTAGAGGTAGGCATCCATCTTGGCCGCATGGCCTATTTCTCACACCCAAGGACACTTGTCCAACATGCATACACCTCTCTTACATCTGTCATACATGGTAGATTTGACTTCCTAAGATGGATTGCTCCAACTAAAAATAGGCTATGACAGATGCTCTTACGCATCTTACAGCTGTCATAAAATTTGCCCAACATAACAACACTCAATGTTGTAAGAGAATCCATCATACAAGACTAAATATAGCATATTCCTCTTACAACATGTCATAACCCAACTTGGGTGCCCAAATATGCCTTCCTCACATGCAAATTCAATCTCTGACACTTGTCTTCACTTGTCATAGGAATATCTATACTTGGCTCTTACATGTCATAGATTCCATCATACAAAATTACTACTTCCACCTACCACAAGATGTTGACACATGGCATATTAGTGCCACCTCAAATGGGATGCCTAGATTCTCATGTGTTTGACTTGACCGTCCAAGTCATATTACAAGTAGGATGACATGTCACAATGCCACCTCAAACTAAATGACAAAACAAGATGTGCAAGTAAATAAAAAATTACGCAAATAAATAAATACATAAATGAATATCATATGCTAAGAATTTGCAAAGGTTGAGACACCTTAATTCCCAACACAAACCCCTAGATAACCTACATCTGTCAATTACTAAGATCAACCATGTGGCTGAAACAAGATCGCTACTTGCTGATTACTTCATCCCTTATAAACGATTTACAAACAATATTAAGAGTAATTAATTACATAGGATTTACAAGGTTGATGGCAAATTAATCCTAACATTCTCCCACTTGAAATCATACATTGTAAATACATCCATAGGAAACATATAACAACTAAGCACTAGGAACAAGGCCCATGGGCTTTCTGCACCACATAAACATTTTTGTGCTCAGAGGTTTAGTAAGTGAATATGTAACATTCTCCAGAGTGTCAACGTTCTTCAGCTCAATCTAACCATTAGGAATCATTTTACAAAGAAAATGGTATGGAAAATCTACATTATTTGTTAGTGCATGATACATGGGGTTCTTGGCCAAACATTTAATACTTTGGCTATCACAACCAATCTGAATAATACTACAATAAAAACCAGTACCTATACACAATCTCCATAACCAAATTGCCTCCTTAGAGACATGAGTAGCAACCATATAGTCTGCTTCGGTGGTGGATAAAGCAATGATGGCTGCCTTTTACTCATCCAACTCATAGCTCCTCTAAACAAAGTAAACACATAGCCACTAGTGGACCTTTTACTATCCAAGTCACCTACCCAATCTGCATCAATAAAACCTTGTATGTCTAATGTCTTATCCACATTGTTAGTACTAGAATAAACTAAATAGTAATAAAACATACCACATAAATATATTAACACCCTCTTTGCAAAATTCCAGTGCTATCCACTAGGGTTAGAAATAAACTTGCTGAAAAATCCCACTGCTTGTGCAATATCTGGTTTAGTGCAAACCATTTAATACATCAAACTTCCTACAACACTAGCATATGGCACATCAGACATATCCTTTAAATCATCTTCATTCTTAGGACACGTATCTAATGAAAGATTAGTACCAACCAGTAAAGGAGTTCTAATTGGATTGCAATCCTGCATGCCAAACCTATGCAAAATAGTATTCACATACTTTGTGATAACCAAAGCTTTCTATTTAATTGATCCCTTTTGATCTCCATTCCTAGAATATACCTAGCTACCCCTAGATCCTCCATGTCAAATGTACTTGAAAGTTGAGCTTTCAATTCACTGATCATACTATTGGTGTTACTAAAAAAATATTATATCATCCACATACAAGGCAATAATTAGAATATGATCATCAATACATCTAATGTAGACACAACGATCCTCTTCACTTCTAACAAAGCCCAATTTCAAAACAAATGAATCAAACTTCTAGTACTACATTCTAGTGGACTATTTCAAACCATAAAGAGATCTTTTTAACTTGCATACTCAATGTTCTTTCCATTTTACTTCAAAACCTGGAGGTTGTTGCATATAATTTTCTTCTTCCAAATCTCCATACAAAAATGCAGTCTTAACATCCATTTTCTCAATTTCAAAATTATAAGCTACAACAATGGATAAAAGAAATCTAATAGAAGATAATTTAGCAATAGGAGAGAAAATTTCACCAAAATTAAATCACTCTCTCTGGGAGTAGTCCTTGGATACTAGTCTAGCCTTGTACTTCTATAGTGAACCATCTACTCCAAACTTCTTATTGAAGACCCACTTATAGCCTATGGCCTTTCTTCCTTTGGTAAAATGTAGAAGATCCCAGGTGTCACACGAGTCTAAAGCCATCATCTCCTCCTACATGGCTATCTGCCAAGACTCACTATCATCTACATGAATAAATTCCCTGTAGGATCTAGGTTCATCATCAGTATTCAGTAAAGAAAATACACAATAGAAATATGGTGGGATATACCTATCAACTAGATTCCATTGTCTTGTGGATCTTCTCAAAGGTGGAGTAAGAGATTCTTCCTCATGTTTTTCTATATGATCAACTTCTTCTATAACAACAGATTCTTCCTCATCTAAAATTTCACTTGAATCTTCTTCTTCTTCTTCTACATCCACTAATCCATCATTTTGTTCTTCCTAATGTGCATTTTCCTACTATAAATCAAAATGCACTATCCTCTTCCCTTCTTTTTCTTCTAGCCGTATAGAATCAAAAATAGCTCCAAGTTCCCTGAAAATCACATCTCTATAAAAGATAACCTTTCTGGTTAGAGGATCCCAAATCTTATAACCTTTTACAATCTCACCATATCTAATGAGATGCATTTAAGTGCTTTTGGATCCAACTTAGATCTCTTTTCGTTAGGCACATGAGCAAAAGCCTCATAGCTAAAAACCCTTATTAAATGTGAAACATATGGTTTCTTACCTATCCACACTTCATAAGGTGTCAAATCAAGAGCCTTACAAGGAGATTTGCTTAACAAGTAACAAGTGGTACTCATAGCTTCTACCCAAAAGCATTTATTCAGATGTGCATCACTTAACATACTTTAATCTCTTTCCATTATTGTTTGATTCATCCTTTCTACATCACCATTTTGTTGTGGTGTATATGGAGTTGTCTTTTGTCTTATGATACATGCATGATTAGATGACTTATCAAATTCCTTAGAGAACATTCCCCTCCATTGTTACATCTTAATATTTTTATCTTAAGTGCTGATTGGTTCCCTACTAAGAATTTAAACTCCTTAAACTTAGTGAAAACTTCAGATTTATTCTTTATAAAATAAATCCATGTGAATCTAGATACATCATCAGTGAAGGTAAAAATGACAAGATCTTCCAATAGAATCATTATCCATAGGTCCAAACACATCTGAATGAATAATATCTAATTTCTCTTTCACTCTATTGCTTCCTAAAAGAAAAGAATTTTTGTTCTATTTACCAAACACACAATGATCACAGAAATCAAATTGCTCATTAGAATAGGAGAAATCATCCAACAATTTTTATTCATAATTTTTTTTAAAACATTTTCACTTGTGTGGTCCAATCTATAGTGCCACAACAAACATGTGTTTTAAACAATTTCAGTTACATTAGTGGATCTACAAACTGCAGTGGCCTCAAGCTTAAATAGAGTTCCCATTCTTGTTCCCTTGGCTACCACCAAGCTTCCTCTCACCAATCTGTAACCATGCTTATTAAATGTTACATGCATTCTTGAATCATTCAACTTCAAAACAAAGATAAGATTTCTTGCTAATCCAAGAATATGTAAAATACTAGGGAGGGTTTTAACCCTCCCATCATTGAAACACAACTGTACCTTTCCCCGACCAATAATCAAATATGTAGAGTTGTCCCCAAGGTAAACATTACCTCCATAATAGTTATCATATGTGGAAAACCATTCCTCATGAGGAGTCATATGATACAAGCAACCTGAGTCAATCAACCACTGTTCATTAGACATAAAATTACATGTAAAAAGTAAAACTTCATCACCTGCATTTGAGGACTTTTTGGTAGAGGAATCCCACTATTTCTTTGAGTTTCTGTATTCTTTCTTCACATGCCCCCTCTTACCACAGTTCCAATACTTAACTTTGTCCTCCTTCCCAAGAGTTTTAGACTGACCTTTTGATTTCTTAGGCCCCTTCTGATCTCCTTTTAGTCATCTTTCCTTGGACTTCCCCCTGACATTAAGAGCATCCATCGAGCTATCCATAGCCTTATTCCTCATTTCTTGTGATAGTAAAGTTGAAACAAGGCCATCCATCTTTGGATCTTCAAGGTTAGTAGTGATAGGAAGAATTAAATTCTCCTAAGACTTAGGCAAAGAACAAAGAAACATAATACACTTATCTTTCTCATCTATCTTAACATCCACATAAGCTAACTGACTCATAATCAAATTAAAAGTATTCAAGTGCTCATCTATCGAATCACCCTCCTTTTAATTTTAAGGGAAAATAAATTTCTTTTGAGATACAATTTATTTACCAAGCTCTTGACTTGATAGATTTCACCCAACCGCTTCCATAAATCATGTGCATTTTTCTCAGTGGAGACATTCAACAGGGCAAAGTCTGTAAGGCATAACCAAATTTCTCCTCTTGCCTATTTGTCTATCTTGTCCCACTCATCTTGACTGATAGTATCAGGTTTCTTCTCTTTTGTCATAGCCAACCATTGATCTCTTTCTTCAAGGAGATTCTCTATTTTCAGCTTCCACAACTCATAACCCGTTACATTGAATTTTTTTATGTCCAATTAGAATGAGGATGCATCCGTGGCTTCTACACAAATCTGCAAAATAAAATCAACCAGAACTCCCACTATAGCTCAAACAACCCTCACACTTCCACCAATGACACATAATTGGCTAGGCTATGATACAAATTTTTTGAAATGAAGGTGAACTATAGAATGAAAATCTAATTACAACTATAACTATTAATCTAGTACAAAACCAAAATGGAGATAGTTTGAAATCAACACAAATAATTAATGGAATAGAAGATCAAACACATAACATAGTGTTTACGTGGAGAAGCCCTTTTGGGAAAAAACTCCACACAAGAAGAGATGAACCATTATGTATTAACCTCAATAGAGTTTACAATACAACACTATCAATCTCCTCTTCAATCCTCAATCTAGCAGCACATGTAATACTCTCTACTCCAACACAATTGTAATACAATATCCTCATAAAGGGGTTGGTTGACTTCTAGGGAAAGACAAGCCAATAAAATCTCTACCATCAGATCTATGACCTAATGATGAATGGTCTAGATTTACAATGGTAATTTATATATAAAATGTGGCTTCTGGAGGCATTGCCCCCAGACCCCTGCTAGGGGGATGAGCCCCTAGACCTTGCTGAGGGTATCCCCCCTGCAAGCCCCCAGATAACCTACATTTGTTGGGTACCAGGATCAAACATGCCACTGAAACAAGATCGTTACTTGGTGAATACTTCATTCCTTATGAATTATTTACAAATAATATTATGAGTAATTAATTACATAGGATTTACAAGGTTGATGGCATCTTAATCCTAATAGTCTTGTCAAGCAATGTTTTAAGGAGCTTGTCTTTGAGGAATTGATTCAGAAGAATGTTGTGAATGGAAATGTAATTGAAAAATATGTAGCTTATCCACGTATCTAGCTTCTTTTAGAAAAGAAATCATGAATTTTCACAGGAAGATTAGAGAAGTTAATGATACAATGACCATGTAGAACATTTGCTTGTATACAATGGCAATTCCTAGTGCAATCATGAATGGAGGGTCCTAAGAAGGGACTTTCCAAACCATGCAACAATAGTAAACACAATGGAAACAACACAAATATATAATGCAATGGAATATTCAAATGTTTAATATATCAGGCAATCAAAATGCTTATATGTTGGCAACATGTGGTCTACAATCAAAGGGCTCACATGCCTGCTTTCTGGGTTGCAACATAAATAAAAGATATGGCATTGAAGTGTCTTCTAGGAATAATCTATCTTTTAAACTACTTCATTGAAGAATTGACTTCCTAATGCATGTAAGAGATCTATATATATATCATCTTCAAGCTCATAGAATCCTCTATGTTAGCCACAAGAGGTTACAAACTCCAATGAAGGATGAAACATGTAGAAAACATGTAGGCCAGCCTACAACCTATGGTATTGCTTTGCAAATGAATGAAACTTGGTGCGGACCTCAAGGGAGCTCTATCTGGTCCTTATTAGCCTTGTGATATGTTCAATTTGGCTCTGCAAGTCATGAAAGTGCTCCACAACCTTCTCCTCTCAAACTAACTACTTGAATGCTCGGCTCTATGAAAGCTGATGATCTTCTGATAGTGATAACTTTCTGTAGACAAATCCAAATCTCTTGAAATCTTAGTATTATGTAGTTGACATGGTATAGAAGATAATTCTTGTTCTTTGAGCTCTAATATGAAGATGTAGTAAAATATGGTATAAAATGTTGAACTGTAAGTCACTGAACTACAACTGAAATGAAACAAGGAAAATAATGCAAATATTTTTGGTTGATGCAAGATTTCTCTGCAACCTGGGATGCTCTTTCATCAATTCCTAATGGAGAGGTTATCGCCCCCACCATCACAAAGTTCAGGAATTACAAATCGAGTTTATCTTCATCACAATTGAAATCTCAAACTAAAGATGCTCGTAATAGTCAAGATCAGGTGATAGATGAAGACAATGGAAAAAGTGTATCTATTTAATTTTATCTTTTTACTCTATTTAGTTTTGGGTGTTTCATTGTAATTAATAAAATAAAATTTATTTTCATCAAAATAAAAACAAAATGAAATACAGTTTGTTTTATTTTCCTTTCAAGAATCAGTAATGAAACAATAAGAAGTTCCAAAATGTAATCTATATAAGGGAGTATAGACATTGTTGACATGATCTTTTGGCAATTTATGTTGGCGATTGATCATTTGAAGTTTCATACCTCTGTAATTTCAAGGTTTTCATATTAGTACACAAACTTTTTAAGAATTTTGTACAAGAGACTTTCGACTCCATTTTGATGATGAATACATAAATACAGTGGATTGTGGGTCACCATTTTTCTAGAGTTGTTTGTTCTTCTTATGTTGAATGTGCAATGTTTATGATTTGAAGAAATCTTTCATTTATCTTGTGTGGAATATTGATAACTGTTAGGGTTAGCCGGCAGAAGATATCAATTGAATGCAAATAAAGATTAAACAGAGAAATCGAAATACACAGAAATAATAATAGCGAGAGACAAGTTTTAACGTGGTTCACCCAAACTCGGGCTACATCCACCAAACAGAGAGTCCAATATTATTATCCAGTAAATCAAACCGATTACAATCAGCAATCCCTGCAACTCAATACCGCTGCAAAATGCTACAATACAATATCAAAACCCTAACCCTTAGCCGCTTTTTATCAAGCTTTTTGTCGGTTACAAAAAAATAGGGTTTTATTATGTCGGTCAATGAAAAAATTAACTCCCGGTGCATTATAAAATAATAAAAAACCGTGTGAGGCGCTGCCCCTCGACCCCGCCCTGTATCGCGACAGGGAACGCACCAGGGGCGCTGCCCCTGGACCCCGCAAGGGGCGCTGCCCCTTGACCCCGTAGGAATTTGGGGGGAAACCGTACCGATAAAAGTGGGGTAAATATAACCTCCGAGTCTGATTAGGCTCCATATAACAACAATAACCTCTACATATCTCTATATTTTCTCATCATTCAGGTATTTTTATTCTTATGTTAAGAAATTTTTGGTGGTGATTTGGAAATTTTAGTTCAACATTATGTGGATAGATAGGCTATTTGTGACACTTCACTCACTTTATATTTCTTTGAAAAGCACCTTTCCTACTTTCAAGTTAAATGTATTCCCATTTTCATTTTAAGTTCTATCTTACAAGGGAGCTACCCCTTTCAAACGTAGAGGAAGATTGTTGGCTTGATTGTAGCCTATCTAACTATTAGTAACTTTGTTTCTATTTCTGAACGAGTCATATACATAAAAACATAGTTACAAATCTATTTACTAACAAATTTTTGTAGTGACTCTACTGGGGAGAACATGATATATAGACTTATTACAAGCTACCTTATCCATGAAGATATGATCCAGGAGCATCCCTGGTTCAAGAGCAATCTTACATCAACCAAAAACATTTGCATTTCAGTTTGTTTCTTTTCATTTTCCAGTTCAGTTCAGTCAGTTTAGTCAAAAGTAGTTTCTATATTTTGGTCTGCATTCTGTCGCAGTTCTATTTTAGATCTTGCAGAGCTAGACTTAGTATCTAGATTCATTCAACTACATCATATCCAAAATTTAGAGCATTTGGATTAAGTACTGGAAAGTTATCGTTACCAGAAGATTGACTATTTTCTCATAACATAGCTTCCTGACAGTCTCAGACAATCAGCTAAAGGAGAAGACTTGCGTAGCATTTCTTGACTTGTGTGGCCTAATGACACATCATTCAATGATCTTTGGTTCATGGTTGACCTTCTCTAAGATCTGCACATCAATCCATTCATTTGCTAAGGAACTCTATGTAATTAGGTCTGACCTATCCATGTACACACGTTACAACTCTTCATTGGAATTAGTGATCTTCCTTGGCCAATGTGGAGGAATCTTATGATCCGGAGATGATATATAAGGATGTAATACATCCCTAGGAAGGCAGTTAGTGATTGATTCATAATCCTTAGTTTATATTTTGTGCAAAGGAGCTTCAAAGCTATATCTTATGCATATTTTGATATTCTGTAATCAGGCCTATGAGCCCTAATTGTAAGCCCACATGTTGCCGGCCAATATGTATTTGAATTCTATGATATATTTGTTGGGAATTAAGGTGTCTCAACCTTTGCAGGTTCCTGAATTTAATTACTCATTTTCCCGAAGTTATTTGGAAATTGTTATAATGTATTTTATTTAATAATTGTGCTCCACCAAAATGGGGCATGGGATTTCCAAGGTGGCATCTTTGCCATGTGTCAGCATCTTGTGGTGTGTTGTAAGGTGTCATCAAAAGGTTTATTTATAGTAGATTCCTATGATAGATTTTATGACAGAATCTTATGACGTGTAAGAGCATGATTATAGGGAGTTACTAATTGTGAACTGGGAATCTTGACCAACATTATGACAGTTTATGACGTATGTCATAGGCATCTTTCTAAAGGAGGTAAATGCTATATTTTGGGTGTCTAAGTTGGTGGGTTGACTATGACAACATATGATAGCATCTTACATGTGTAAGGAATATTCTAATAATAGTCTAGAACCCCAAACTTAGGCTAGGCATTGGAATTTTATGTCATGGAAATGTGGGTCGTATGGATTTTTACCATGGTATTTTTGGACCTTGTTTGGGCCCATGGTAATGACTTATGGTTGTATTTTAGGCCCCCATGAGTCTATATATTGACAGCTTGAGATGGAGGCATTGAGGAGTGTTTTATGCAGGGTTATGCTATCAGTTTTTCCTCCAGAGGAGGAAGATGTAAATCTCCATGTTAAGGCTTTGAGCCTGCAAGTGTATTGTAACATGTTTGTTGTTGTAGATTAATACATTGGTTCGATGCTTTGGAGTGTGGGGTTAAATCATGGAAACCAAAATTGCAAACACAACAATACAATATACCTTTAAGATGATCCACAATCCATGGTTAAGGTTGAGAATGCTGCACCCAAGAACATTCTAGCTATACCCACAAAGATTGAAATGTAGGGATGAGATTTGATTTTGACTTTTGGCTTATGGATGGCTAAGATTAATCATACATGGATCAAGTTTAGCTTTGTGACAAGTGTGCGATGGAGAAGAGAGATGAATTTTAAATTAGAATAAAAGGCTAAGAGGTGTATGTGACTATGTAGTCATGTGACAAATGGAGGGAGGAGAATAATTAGCTCCAATTTAAATAAAAATATTTAAATTGGCAAGTCATGTGAAGGGATTAGGTGGAGAGTAAATGGTGTGACACGTGTTGCAATGAGATGAGAGGTGAGGGATTTATTTTTATTTGGGTTATGGAGACATGTGACAAAGGGATAATTAATTAAATAAAGTGGGTTTATTTAATTAATTAAGGATGTGATTAAGTTAGAATTGTGAATGGGAATATTAACCAAATAAATATTTAATATTTATTTAATTAATATGGCCTAACATTAGAAGGGGATAAATCTTGAATTAAATTAATTCAATATAGGTGACCAAGGGGATTTAATTAATTAAATAAAATTTAATTAATTAATTGTGGATAAATTAGGATTTAATTACTTAAATCAAATTTAATTAATTAATTGGGATGATTAAATGGTTAGGACATTTTAGGGTGTCTACATTTGCCCCTCTTTGATGTGGCGTCATGACTTAGCAAGGAGTGGCGTCAGGTCAAAGAAAAATTGCCCCAGCTGCAGGGAGAAATACAATGGGTAAGGGATGCCCCCTCCAGAGATCAGGCAAATTTTTTTAAAAAAAATTGGGTGAACTCTTGAAAAGGTAAGAAATGGAGGTGAAAAATGAAGGCAAGATAGAAAATTAAGTCAGTAGGAAGAAAAATGGGCTAAAAAGGAGTTAATATGCTCCTTAGGGAAGAAAAAGATGAAAAAGAGGTGACATGGCTATCTATAAATAGCAAAAAGTGGGCCCAAGGTGAGTTATTTGCACACATAGCCAATAGGAATTCAGAGAGAAAGAGAGAGCAAGAGAGATGGCAAGAGGAGGCAACCTACCTTTCTTCCCTCAATACTCACACCTGGTGGAGCGGGTACGGACATACATGCGAGTGGCGGAGGTTGGCGAGCGGGTGAGTCATCGATCCTTTCTTCGTGTTTTGAATTTTGCTCATTTTTGCATTTAATTTTGTCAGGAAATAGGTAGGTTAGGGTGATTAGCACCATCGCATGGTGCAAAATTTGGGTGGATTGGCGCCATTTTGGAAAATGGCGCAATCCGAAAGGGTTGTAGTGCGATTTTCAATAATCACGCTATCTGGGTTTTTGGCACCATTATGAGGGATGGCACAGTTATGGGAGAGGTGCGAATTTAGGAAGGTCTGGCACCATTTTTAGTTATGGCACAAAAATGGGGAGATTGCAGCGCTATTTCACATAGTAGCACGATCCTGGGGGATTTTAGCACCAATTGGTATATTGGCGCAAAGTCAGGGTGAGATGGCACTATTTATTAGAATAGTGCAATTTGGGGGAATTGTGGCACCAATTCTGATGTTAGTGCCATTGGCTAGGGGATCAGCACAAAATTTAATTTTAGCGCGATATTAGGTTTTGTTAGCGCTTTTTTTGTGAAATTAAGGCTTTGGGAGAAAATGAATGCTTAGGCATGAATTGGGTGATGAAATGTAGATTGATGGGGGCATTGTGTCATTGCGGGAGTGGAGAGTGCCTAAGGTGATGGCACTTTGGGTACGTTTTGATGATGCTACACGAGCACGGTTTACTGCTTTGGGACTGCGGACACCTGTAGAGATGCTTGTGTTGTGGGCACACAGAGCCCTGATGACAGCTTTGATTGAGCGATACAGACCAGAGACATGTTCATTTTGGTTGCCGACGGGTGAGATGACCATCACCCTAGAGGATGTCTATCGGATCCTGAAGGTTCCGATACATGGGAGATGAGTGATCTATGATGTGGGTAGAGGAGGGCCAGCATTGGAGAGGGCCTTCGCGCCAGGTGTGTTCATGTTAGTAGAGGAGGATCGAGTGATGAGTTACCATCAGACTCTTGTAGCTGGGGAGCGGAGTTGGATCATGTTTCTTTATGCTCTGATTGGTGGAGTAGTGATGCCAGACAGGAGAGGACGGGGATTCTTAGTTGGTTGGGGAGAGGTTATTGAGGAGATGGTGGTTCATGGGACTGTGTTTGCCTGGGGTCCCTACATACTAGCATAATTGTATCATGAGATGCACATAGTTGTGTATCATTTAGACAGTGCCCTATCAACAGGAGTGACATTATTACATGTTTGGGCATTTGAGCATATTTCAATCATGCATCCAGTGGGAGTATTGCACTAACAGCCTTTTGAGGCTTACATATTCAGATATTGAGGACATCTACAACACTCATATATAGGGATACTGAGGTACTGGTAGAGATTGCTGGATGAGGTGACACGAGTGGTATACAGGCCATACATTGGGTGTGAGTAGTGGTTGGATGAGGATGAGTAGCTGCCTTATGCCATTCAAACATGATACATCATGGGGTGAGGAGATCAGACCATAGACAGATACATCCCCTCGCGTATTATGAGATAGTTTGGTCTACGACAGGATTTACCACAGGTGATGGCCATTTTTGGACGGACAGCGAGAGACAGGAGATGGCCTCCCCAAATAGTGCCCTAGATAGCCATTGCTAATTTTGATGCTTTACAGCCACAACAGTGGGACTGGTGGAGTACCAATGTGGATGCAGGTACTACACCTGACTATGATAGATGGTGGACCATGTGGTAGCCCAACCGACTGACAGATCCAGAGGTCAAGCTAGATATGACAATGGAGGAGGGAGTGGATGATGATGATGATGATGCAGGAGGAGCAGGTAGTTTGGTGAGGAGGGCTAGCAGAGGGAGAGCTGGTAGAGGATAGTGTGGGAGAGATTAGGGTGGCAGGATTGGGTAGGTACCACCACAGAGAGGGCCACTACAGAGAGGACCGATGGCACCCCCGAGAGGACCATCGCCACATCCTATGCAGAGGGATCGGTATCTTCTGGTAGGATATTGATACAATCAAGTTAGAGGGGGTCAGTACTGCCTCTTAGGCCACCACAGCAGGGGATGCCTATGGTTCAGTAGGTGAGACCGAGTGGATAGCAGCAGGTATTGGTTAGCAGCTTTTGGACCCCAGGGGCAGGTAGCTCGAGAGGAGGAGAGGATGTCCCAGAAAAGAGATAGGTATCATGGCGGAGAGGCCAAGGGGATGATGAGGAGACAGAGATGGCTACCCTGCCTGCTCAGATAGTGAGTTATGAGGATACCTTGCAGAGACAAGGTCGGGAGTTAGCCCAGCTCCGGGGATTATTAGCAGCTATAGATGGAGGCAGCAGGGATGGGGATGGTCAGAGTGGTGCTCTACAGGCATAGGTTATAGCCTTGAAAACAAAGCGAGACAGAGAGAGAGGGTTGCATCAGGCAGCAGAGACTCAAGTGGTTAGTTTGACTAGCTAGGTTTCGGGACTGCAGGCTGAGGTTTCCAGGTTGTAGGGATTAGTGGCTAGAGGGAGCACAACACAAATAGTGTAGTTGGAGAGTCAGTTGATACAGGTGTAGGGTCAGTTGGTGGAGGAGCAGAGACGGTCCTCACAATAGGCTTCTCAGGTAGACTATTATTATGTAACTTACTACACAGTTTTTCCTCTGGAGCAGCGGCTTCCCAGCTTTAGTTAGTAGAGTTGATATAGGATGTCAGGTTCACATAGATCAAGATCGATGCAGTCTGTCCATCAACCACTATCTCAGCAGGTGACGCTATAGGTACCATAGCCACCATAGGGTCCAGGGGGATATCTGACTCAGTCAGAGAGAGGCTCATTAGGCGAGGGCTAATAGTTTATTGATGTTGTATCATTTTTTGGCCCTTGGAGGCATTATGACATATTTTTGATGTGTTTGTGAGATGTATATTTTTTGCGACGATGATATATATATATATGAGATGATTTTGGTACCCTATATGCTATGGTTATGATGTGTTTATATGCTTATGTTTATTTCATGCAAAATGCTTTATGGATGATGATAACTGTACTGTTCTACTTGCTTTATTTTATGTATGCAAAATGATTATGATCTAAAATGTTTCCTATGTATGTTATGTTGGACTATGGAAATGGATGCATTTGACTTATGATGGTTTATGATATTGACAAATATTTGCATGCTAATGATTTATATGATGATGTTATGTTTCATGATGTTATGGATGCCATGCCTAGTATATGGTTTATGCAATGTTTTCTTTTCTTGTATATGCAAAATGTGATGATATATGATATTCAAAATGTAAATGAAAATGTACCTAAATGTAATGCAAGTGATAATGTAACAATGATAATGCACCTAAAAATAAAATGTAATGTAAATGCAATGTGATGGAATGGAAAATATGTCATGATACAATTTAGATTATGTCAAACACTATGTGACATGATTGAGGAAAGGATAGAGGAAAGGATGAATGGGGATGGGTATAGGGAAAATGGAATGGAAACCAAGTTAGTAGACACCACGTCATTGAGGGACTCATGTTAGGAGGGGGTAGACAAGACATGTTAAATAGAAAAGAAGTTAGATGGATGAAAAGCTTGGATGGGGGGAAATGAGCTAGGATTAGTACTTACATGATAACATTGAGAGCATTTCTAGGTTTATTATAGCAAAATAGGATAAAGTGCACAAAGGTATGATAGGACCAAAGTGCTAATAATTATCATATTTTTGCATGGACCAAACTTACAAGCAAAGGGATAAGTACCTAGACCCGTAAGATAGCACAACCTTGACTAGATGATGGAAGGGGACTCATAACATAACCTCCTGGAAACATAAAAGGTGAGATCTATGCGTAAATGTCCCAAGAGAGAAATATGCTAGAACCAACACATCATTATCAAGATATGAATACCATTCTTATAGGTAAGGAGACTATCCTACAAACACAACATCCAAAACAATGACTATGCTCCATTCTGGGTGTCCTCGTCCACATACCAAGATATGATGAGATCAAGGAAGCTTTCAAGTATCCCAAAAAATGAGGCAAAAGATAAAAAATCAAGAATCAATAAGATCAATCACAAGCAAGACAACAGCCATGTATTTCTTGCCACGAGATGTTTAGATAGGATAAGGATGACTTACTTAAGATAGACTAATGATCTTAAGCAAGTTTGGATAATGGTTGATGATGATAATGGATAAATAGCTTCTGCCTACTATAGGAATGATATATTCATTAAGGTGAGAACCTGTTGATGATGTTGTTGGATTAGATGCTAAAAGGATAAGAAAGTAGATAACTAGCTATTTGTGATGATGAGGTTTGATTTGCTGATTGACAATTTTTGCGTGATGTTTTGATGTTGATGCTTAAGTTGCTTTGCAAGGTAAGTTTGATCGATCTGGACCATCCAATTGGGTTGAATGGGTGCATCTTGTGGACCTGAGTACTGGATACTTTCTTCATATTCTAGACTACCTACATACCCGTATCCACATAATCAAGGTCCTTTAAAAGATGCGGGCGAGATGAATATGTAGTTTTGGTTGGACATGATGATGTAGGGATGGCTTATGGATAGAAGGATGGTTTTGAGTGGTTGTGGATGGAAGAAGATGTGGGTTGATGATGGTTGTGGGTACATTTATTACTTGGATTTTTTTGATAATATTTTGATTTTTTTGTATTTTGAGGGGATATTTTGATGTTTTTGAGTTTTTTGAATGTTATGATTGTTTTTGGGATTTTTGGAATGTTGCATTTTTTTTGTATTTTGATATGATTTCCAACTCTCAGGAGCATATAAGGATACCATCTCCAAGATTTTATTTGTGGGTGGGATTTGTGAAAGGAGATGAGGGTGGGATGACCAAAAATGCTTCAAACTCCAAGCTATGGTATGTAAATGGGATGGATGATTATGCAATGATGGATTTTATTATGGCAGGATAGATGGTTATGGGTGCATAGAGGGATTTTATTAGATGGTAGGATCGACCGCTACACATGGCGCCTAAAATAGGTTTTCACCATGGTACTTTTCCAAGGCATCACCAGAGTGATTTCCACCATTGGACGGCTTTATTACACTTGGTTTTTCTTAATTTTTTTGATTTTATGACCTGGGATATTTGATGGGTCATGCATAGAATTTCTTCAAGTGCATGATGTTCATAGGTTCCTCCAGAGGCTGCCCCTCAAGTGTAGATAGTTGATAAGCTCCTGATCCATAACTAGATGTGAGAATGAAGGGACCCAGGCAATTAGGTTCAAACTTTCCTTTCTTAGGGTGATCCTGCATGTTCTTCTGATTCTCCATAAGGACAAGATCACCTACTTAAAAACTGTGGCTCTTCATTTTCTTATTATAACTTCTCCGGAGGCGATTTTGATAAGCTTGCAAATTGTTCAGAGCGTTTATGCGTTTCTCATCCATCAACTCTAATTCATTCAGTCATGCAGTCTAATATTCCTCATCAATGATAATGTTTTTTAGTGAGATGCGCAAGGATGGGAGCTTGACCTCTATAGGTAGGATGGCTTTAGAACCAAACACTAATGAATAGGGTGTGGCTCTTGTGGGTGTACAGATGCTAGTGCAGTATGCCCATAAGGCAGGATTAAGCTGCAAGTGCCAATCAAGACCAGCTTCATTGATTATTTTCTTCAGGATGCGCAAAATGATTTTGTTGGAAGCTTTAGCCTGACCGTTACCTTGTGGTTAATACAGGGTAGAGAAATGGTTCTAGATATGGAACTTGTCACACAAGGTGTAGACTTCTTGGTTCTTAAAGGGCTTTACATTATCTGTGATAATGGAGTGCGGGATACCATAATGATAGATGATGTAATGTAGGATGAACTTGGAAATTTGGACACCAGTGGTAAAGGTTAGTAGAAGGGCTTCTACCCACTTAGTGAAGTATTCCGTGGTGGTGATGATGAACTTATGGCCGTTGGAAGAGGGTGGATGGATTTTCCCTATGAGATTGAGCCCCCACTGTGAAAAGGGCCATGGAGTCATGATCAATTGCAATTCTTGTGATGGTGCAAGTATTAAATCTCGATGTTACTAGCAAGGTAGACATTTCTTAACATAATCATGCGCATCTTTTTCCATAGTCGGCCAATAGTACCCTGTTCGAAGAATCTTCTTGGATAAGGTCAGTCCACTAGAATGCGTCCCATAGATACCCTCATGCACTTCATGCAAGGTCGTCTCGGCCTCCCTAGTGTCAAGACATCTCAAAAGAGTACCATCAAGACTCCTTCGGTATAAAGTATTAGTAATGATGGTGAAATGGGATGATCGGCGAATGAAGGTTCGTCATTGGGTAGATGTCAAGTTGGGTGGAAGGGTATTATCATGGAGGTATAAATAGATTTCTTGGTACCATGAGGACAAAGGACCAACAATGTTGTATACAATTTCCGATTGCAGACCATCATAAGTAGGGATTTGAAGCTCTTCCACCAAGAATTCACATCTCTTGCTATCTTTTTTCATATCTACCAATGACCCAATGGTGGCCATTGCATCAACCACTTTATTATTAAGCCTTAGAATTTGTTCAAAATGAATATCGTGGAAGTAATCCTTGAAGTCATCGACCATTCCCTTATATGGTAGGAGCTTATCATCTTTTGTTTTGTACTCGTCCTTGACCTGTCGGATAACCAACTGTGAATCCCCATATACTGTCAGTGTTTCTATTTTCCATTTGATTGTCATTTGAAGCCCTATGATGAGGGCATCATATTCAGCTATATTGTTGGTCCACGGGAATGTTATTTTGTATGACCTAGGGATTATGTTGCCTTGAGGTGTGACAAATAGGAGACCTACCCCTGAGCCATGATGAGTATACGACCCATCAAAATACATTTTCCAAGTGTTTTCTGTTGATGCAACTATCAGTATGGATTCATCTAGAAACTCTGACAACAAAGGATGTTTAGCTAGCATAGGAGTGTTTTATAATTGATCAGCGATAACTTTCCCTTTGATGGCTTTTCATTCTATGTACTCAATGTCAAATTCACTCAAGACCATTACCCACTTTGTTGTTCTTCCAGTGAGAGCGACTTTGCCTAGCAGATATTTTAACAGACCAATTTTTGCAATGAGCTTGGTTTTGTGACTAAGCATATAGTGCCTTAACTTCTGTGATGAAAAGACTACTGCTAAACATGCTCGCTCAATCTGTGAATAATTATGCTCATATGCTATCAATGTGTGATTGATGTAATAGATGGCTCTCTCTTTTCCTTGCTCGTCACGTTGTGCTAGTAAGGTTCCAATTACTATTTCTATTACTGATATGTAGAGGAGAAGAGGTTTTCCTGGTCTTGGTGGCATGAGAACTGGTGAATTGACAAGATATTTCTTCAATTGTTTGAAGGCCAACTGACAATTATTATCCCACTAAAAAGTTGTATTCTTTCTAAGCAGATGTTGACATGGTTGGCATTTATCAGTGAGCTATGCTATGAATCGATGAATGGATTGCAACTTACTTTGTAGACTTCTGAGCTATTTAAGTGTCGAAGGAGGAGGCATCTCCATTATAGCTTTGACTTTGTTCAAATCTACCTCTATCCCTCTTCGTGACACTATGTATCCTAGGAGTTTCCCAGAGGTTACCCCAAAAACACACTTTTTAGGATTGAGTCGTACATTATACTTCCCTAGTCGATCAAAGATTTATGCTAGCACATTCAGATGTTCCTCTCTTGTTTTTGATTTTGCCAAAAGGTCATCTACATAGTCTTCCATTATCTTGTGAAAGTAATCGTGAAAGATGACTGTCATTGCTCTTTGATATGTAGCTCCTACATTCTTTAATCCGAAAGGCATCACAACCCAACAGTAAGTTCCCTATGGTGATATGAATGATGTCTTATGTTGGTCTTCCTCAGCTATCTTGATTTGGTTATATCCTAAAAACCTCTCCATGAGGGATAGCATTTATGTCCAACAGTGAGATCTACGATTATGTCGATGTTAGGAAGAGGGAAATCATCCTTAGGACAAGCTTTGTTAAGATCTCAAAAGTCAGTACAACAACAGATGCCCCCAGTCACTTTTTTCACAAGTACCAAATTCAACACCCATTGGGGATAGTCTATTGTTCGAATAAATCCTACATCTAGAAGTTTCTTCAATTCTACTTTGACAAGTAATGTTATTTGTGGATGCATCTTTCACAATTTTTGTCTTACTAGTTTCGCATCTGGATATACTGCAAGGTGATGAAATACGAGAATGGTATCTAGCCCAGGCACATCAGTGTAAGTCCATGCAAAGTTGATTCTTCTTTGTTTGAAGAAATTTAGAAAGGCCTTTTGTTCTGTTGGTGTCAATGATTCAACTTGATATGTGATCCAGGGCTCGCTTTCTGTGCCAAGATTCATTTCCTGTGACACTTCTGTCAAGATAGGAGATGTTTCTTGATAAAAATTAGGTACTTCAAGGAGGTCCAATCTCTCATCCTCTGGCACCTCAGAGAGGTTTTCACCAGAGGATACGTCCTTTATTTTTACTTTTTTATCATCTGAAAGCGCCACAAAGTGGTTTTCACCAAGGGATGTCTTTTTTATTTTTATATTCATCATTTTGCGACTAAGAGATTGGGTGGTCTCACCAAAGTATGCGTTAGTGTTAAGTTCCATGATATATCCTACTTTATGATCTCCCAAAGGAATATGATTTCTTACTCCCATGAACTCAGCAAGAGCTTCATCATTTTGTACAACATCTAGGACAAGTGGTGTTGTTTGGTCCTAATCGACAAGTTGTGGATATATGAGAGGTAGGTCATTAGTTGTGGATGGCATGGAGGATAATATGAATATGGTACAGATGGAGGATTCAAAGAGTTTGGCAAAATCAGAGGAGTTAGAATGATACTCTTCATCATTGTCATTGATTACCGGGAAGGCCTTGGCATCCTCTGCAAAAGTACACTCATGTTCTAAAAGTGGCAATTCTAATATTCTGTACCCTATCCCTTGGTGATAATAATGTCCATAAGCTTGGTTCGGTTCAATGATCCCTAATTTAGGCAAGCCAATGTCCCCTAGTCCCTTGTATCCCATTTTCTTAAATATTCGGGAGCCTTGACCATAAATTTCTAATGGAAGAACTGGGGGTTCTTGCTCTTCTTCATCCTTGTATAGCCACAAGGATACATCTTCTAAGATATCTTGTTCCATGAGATGTTTCCTTTCAAAGGTTGGTGTTGGTTTGCACTTGATGACTATAGTAGAGACTTCACTTCCCTTAGGAATGCCATATGTCTTAGGGGATGGTGGTAGAAGTTTGACACAAAAGAAGGCACCATGTAAGTCATATTCACCACATCCTATGTCACTTTCCTTAATCTTGATCTCGGGATGAGGAGTGGATTGGGATGTTGATGGAAAATCGGTAGGATCAATGTAAGCAGAAGATGATCAAGTTGTTTACAGAGTCTTGGAAGGGGTTGCAACAGGATGATTATAGGGACAGAAAGTATGATCATGTCCTTCCAAGAAGCTGCAGTATTGAAAAGGATGAGGGTCGGCATAAATGGTCACCTCAATTTTGTTGTGCAGGAATTTGAGGCACTGATGGAAAGTGGAGGGAATGGCTTGCATAACGTGAATCCATGGCCAACCAAGAAGAATGTTGTAAGAAAGATCAAGGTCAAGGACTTGGCACTTTGTCTCCAAAATCTTAGGTCCCACTTGAATAGGGAGTTTGATAGTCCCTGCAAACAATCTCTCTGTGTCATCATAACCTTTTATGGTAATACATTCGTTTGCATTTACAACCACATCAGAATATCCCAAGTGTTTCAAAAATTTAAGAGTGCACAGATTTAGGTTAGAGCCACCATCTCTTAAAACCCTTTTTACGATATGTTTATGGACTAGAACTTTGATGTGCAATGCTTCATTATGAGATGTGTTTGAAGAAAGATCTTTTTATGAAAAGGTGAGGTGATGGGGCACTTCAAGGTGAGCTAACATAGCTTGAAATTGTTCTACATTTAGATCATTAGGGAGTTGTGTTTCCATCAAAGCCTTATCCAGAATTTCCTTGTGAAGTGGCAATGTGCGAAGGAGCTCAAGAAGTGTTATTTGGGCCAGTGTCTTTCCTAGATGATCTAGGAGGTTGTATTTATATGTGAGTGGATTGGAAGGTGCAGATGATGAAGGTTGATTAGCTGCAATTAGTTGGTCAGTGGCACCATGAATAGTTATGCGACCACGACAGGTTGTGACAATACAATCGGGAGTTTGGGATTGGACTCGAATCATAATAGTGTTGACATGGCTACAGGATTCTTCTATTTGGCCAACAATAGAATCAAAACATTTTGGCGGAGGAACAACATGATATGTTTGATTGGTGGATGAAGATGCTTTTCCTTTGTTATGGTCAAGGAGGGGGTCCTTATATGCTCCCAAGTTTGCATTCAGAGATGGATTTGAAGAGTCCTGGAGGTTGACTTTGCGTGCTTCTATGAGATCTTGTATGTGATGTTTTAATCTCATGCAATCTAATGTTGGGTGTCCCTTAACATGATGATATTCACAATATTGATTCTCATAATACCACACGGGTTTAATCAATAGATCTTATGGGCGGTAGTTACAATAAGCCCCCTTTCACACACCTATCCAAAATGTCCGCAATGGGTTCCCCCAAAGGGGTAAATCTTCTTCTAGGTTGATTTTCTTGTCTTGGAGGTCCCCTAGGTATGTTCACATTATTGGTTGAGATATTCAGCCAGGGATTATTTTGGACAACTTTTGTATCTATTACTCCATCATTGAGGGAATTCTTATTTTTGTTCCAAAAGCATGGCTTGTCACTTGTTTGAGCATTATTGTTGTTGTTTGAGGTGTTGTTATTTCTATGGTTGTTCTTGTTGTTGTCATATAGTTTTATTGATCCTTTAGCAACAAGGGCCTTTTCAATGGTTATTCCCTTTTTGATAACTTCTTCAAAGTTTGAGGCACAAAACACTTGCAAGTGAAATGCTAATTTAGGATTTAGATTAGTGATGAACATGGTCACGAATTGTTTCTCAGGTATTTGCCATTGTAACTTGCTTTCCAATGCTCTCCATCTTTGTAAAAAGGTCGCAAATGGTTCCCCATTCTTTTGTTTAGTATTACAAAGGTTTGTCATAGAGATTTCATGCTCACAATTGTAGGAGAAATGAGTAAAGATGTGTAAACCATTCAGCGGCTTGTCCACTAAGGCTTTTGGGAAAAAGTCTCATTAAATAAGTGTCCTCTTGAGCAACTTCAAGGAAAGCGAAGTAGAATTGCCGCAAGTGATCCCGAGGGTCTCTCTTTCCCTTATATTTGTCAAATTTTGGCGTTTCAAAGTGTTTAGGGAAAGGTGGCATATATAGATTCTTGTCAAAAGGATAATGACATATTTCCTCAAGAGAATAATGCTTCTTTTTGGGTTCCTTTGCCTTCTCTACTATTTGTTGGACCATTTCAATTGTGAGGGGTTGTTGTGGGGTATAATTGTTTTGACACATTCATTGAAGATATGGTGGTAATTGTGTGTCTTGGCCTTATCGTGTGTTGGCATCTTGTCATTGCAAATTTGGGTTTTGATTGTCTTGGGACATGGAAATGGTTGCGACATTAGAAGTGTTGACATTTTTTTGTGAAAGGAGCTATGATATGATGGCTATGGAGTTAGTATCATTGGATGGGAGGCTTATGGAAGTATTTGCATTTGGAGTATTTCCAGGAATACTGAGTGTGATTTGTTGCGTGGTGGCATTAGTGTTTGTAGGAGTGGCCCCAAGTCAAATAAGGTGATCCATAAACCTATTGGGGTCCGATTTGAGAACTCTATGTAACACATTCATGGCCCCAATATCTTGTAAGAAATCCTCAACCTCTTGGTCAACTACATTCGTTCCATGGGGAGATGGTGGAGGTTGAATTGAATGGTCATAGGGCACATTATTTTAATCAGTTGGTTGTATTCCAATTTTGATAGCGATGTTGTTTTGGTCGGTTTGAGGCATTCCATTATTGAAGGATCCCATTTATTGAAGTCTCTTAGCTTGTAACCTTGTCAAGGGCATGCAATGATGTTGGAGTGAGTTTGATTATGAGATGGGTTTTATGTTCTTGGGAAGAAAGACCTTAGAGAGCAATTTGTAATTTAGTTGGACCCAAAGGGGAGAAAGAGTGAAATGGATGAAATTTTTCAAGGCTAAAGGGGTGATATTGGTGATGGAGTTGGCTAAAGATATGTTGTTTAAACTGTGGAAGGATGACTTAGGATTACAAAAAAAAAGATGAGCTTGGATAAAATCTAGATCTTTAGGTTTTGTTTCAAGGATGATTCCTTATACTCAATGTAGACTAATGACCTCAAAGCAAAAGGATGATAAGATATTTTACTTGAAGGTAGACTAATGACCTTCAACATAAAATAAGGATGATGATAGATGAAGTTTATAAGGATACCAAAGGTAGCTAATCTTTAAGTATCTTACAAACAAGGATAAAATGAGATCTAGATTGAATCTTCTTGCACACAAGCTTAGTCCAAAGGTTGATGGATTGGTAGGATAAAAGGTGTATGGCTTAATAGGCAATTTGGGTGAGATGCAAGTGGAAAATGATTTTGGGATGAAATGTTTAAGAGATGGAGAGTCCAACAAATCAAAATATTTTCTCTAAGGTCAAGATGGGATGAATGGATGGATGTTTAAGCTATGAATGGATAAATGAAATGAAAAAGGATTAATGAGACAAGGCTAAAATGTTTTTTTTTTGGGACTTCTAAGTGTTTGGATTTTGTTTTGGAATTTTTGAAGGCTTTTGAATTTTTCTAAGGTGTTGGATTTTTTGGATTTTTGAAGGCTTTTGATTTTTTTTGGACTTTTCTAAGGTTTTGGATTTTTTAAGGCTTTTGAATTTTTTTTTGGATTTTTCTAAGGTTTTGGAAATGAGGATGTCTCTTGGAAAACAAATACAAAGCACACAATTCACACAATGGGAAAGTTTGTTTTGATGCAATGTCTTTGTTGTTTTGCAAAATTTTGAAAAAAAAAAGCACAACCTAAGGTGAAGGCAAGGACAATATTTGTTGAATCCCCTAGCTGCGCTTATTCAAAGTGGGTAGCTCTAGGATCTTGATAGCACTGGCTCCCCCTTACAGTGCACTCACTTCTCATGCATATCAAGATCCAAGTTTCCCAAGGCTCGTACCCCCACCAAACCTTAGGATTGTCCCTGCTACCTCGGCTAAGAACTGCATGAATCGGGGCCGCTTCAAAGGTTTCCCTTCTGCGTCAACAAATAGGAGGATTTGGGCTACTAAAACAATGGTTCATAGTGGGGGAACATTCGGGGGACCGGTACCTCATGAGCACCAGCAAGCCACTTAAAGCTCTAACTAACCCTACTAGGAGTTTAATAAATGCAAAGGTATGCCTCCTTTCTAGCTAGCACTATATGGTGAGCGCTAATACTGGTTAGACTTGGCTTTCGCCTTATCCTCAATTTACATATAGTGGACTAGATGAAAGTACCGCTTGGGGTCACCAATGAGTTCTTTGTATGGATGTGTCTCAAGGGCAGGCTCACGTCCTAAAAAAGAAGAGAATAGAACCATTTCTCTTACACCCAAGATCCTTTTGAAGGCGAGGGGAGAGAATACTTTGATTCTAACCCTTGGGTAATACAAAGTGTGCAAGCACACCAAACATAGAAAACAAATGCTAATGTTCTTTTTAAGTCCAAATCCAAATGTTCCTAAGATCAAGCATTAATTCTTTTTAAGCCCAAATGAAATGTTTACCTAACTAAACACACAAAGGTTTATTTTTAAAACCCAAAACAAAGTGTGCCTAATTTAATAAAAACCCTGCAACAAATCGTTAGTAATTTTTAGATTGTAGTCTTTGACATGCATTCTTTTATGTTGCAGAGTTTGGCCAAACAACCTGCACAATTCTAAAATTGGTACAAAAAATAGCGCCAAAACAGAACAGAAAAGTGCCACAAAATCATCAAATCATGCCATAGAATCAGTAAATTGCAACACATAAAAAATCTTTACCTATCAGCATAATATCACGCTACAGAAAAGAGAACGCGTGCTAATATTGAATATAGCGCTACAGAAATGAAATATCATGGCACAGAAACATAAAATCACACCAAAAAAATAGAAAATAACACTAATATGAGTTTTTACCTGATTTACCTATTCGCAGAGGCTGGACTATCATGTGGATTTGGGTGTAGATAGCACCAAATTGATAGAAAAATAACCTATCCTTAAAAAATAGAGTAGATGAAAAGATAAACCCTTCTATTTTCTTTAATATGGACTTCTATATGACCTCAAACCCTAATAAACCAAAAATCTGCAAACCCTAGTCCATGGATGTAAATCTAGCTAACATACAATCTAAATATCAAACCCTAGTATAAACCTAGTGAAAAATATTAGACCTTTGATCAAAACCTGCAAAACAAAAGCTTGTTAGAGCTTGGAAGTACAAAAACTGAGTCAAAAACTGAAAATACAAGATCCTGCAACCACAAAAAATCCATCAATCTGAACACAAAAAATTGCGCCAAAATAGGAAATCATGCCGAAAGTTGACAGAATTGCACCACAATAGAGAAAAATTAGGCCAAACAAAGAAGAAATCACGCTAAAACAATTGAATATCGCACCAAAACCTGTAACAGAACCTGCAGTACGGCTTTTTGACAAAAATCTTCAAAAGCACAATGAAGAATTAGTAAAATCAAGACCTAGGAGTCCCACCAAGCATGCCAAATGAAATCATGGAAACTAACATGAAGGAAATAATAACAAAAATACAAATACAACAATGCAATATACCTTCAAGATGATCCACAATCCATGGTTAAGGTTGAGAATGCTGCACCCATGAACATTCTAGCTATACCCACAAAGATTGAAATGTGAAATGCTCTCATGCAAATGCAAATCACTAAACCCTAGCTCAAAGATGCAAGAATGATTTTGACAAAGTGATGATATGCTTAAGATTGGATGCAAATGGCTTAAAAGAGGGTTGTATTTATAGAAAAGCTTGGTTGAAATGGAGGGATGAGATTTGATTTTGACTTTTGGCTTATGGATGGACGAGATTAATCATACATGGATCAAATTTAGCTTTATGACAAGTGTGAGATGGAGAAGAGAGATGAATTTTAAATTAGAATAAAAGGCTAATAGGTGCATGTGACTATGGAGGGAGGAGAATAATTAGCTCCAATTTAAATAAAAATGTTTAAATTGGCAAGTCATGTGAAGGGATTAGGTGGAGGGTAAATAGTGTGACAGGTGTTGCAATGAGATGAGAGGTGAGGGATTTATTTTATTTTTTATTTGGGTTATGGAGACATGTGACAAAGGGATAATTAATTAAATAAAGTGGGTTTATTTAATTAATTAAGGATGTGATTAAGTTGGAATTGTGAATGAGAATATTAACCAAATAAATATTTAATATCTATTTAATTAATATGGGCTAACATTAGAAGGGGATAAATCTTGAATTAAATTAATTCAATATAGGTGACCAAGGGGATTTAATTAATTAAATAAAATTTAATTAATTAATTGTGGATAAATTAGGATTTAATTAATTAAATAAAATTTAATTAATTAATTGGGACGATTAAATGGTTAGGACACTTTAGGGTGTCTACATGGGATTTTTTACCTGAAAGGGTTTTCCCCACGTATATTGATGTCTCTTCTCTTCTTTCTATCTTTCTTCTATTCTTCTTCTTTCATATTCTTAAAGTGTTAATTTACATACTGTTATGCTGCTGAAATTTACTTAGATCTGTAAGCTACATTATCTTTCCTCTAAGGGTTAATGTGATGGGAAATCAACTATGTTTGTTTCTGCTTTAAGGGCATAGTAGTATGTGCTTGTATCAACTTATTAAATATATGTTTAAGATAATTATAGGTAATTGCAAGGTGCATATGAGGTTCACTTTCCCTTTCAATTGGTATCAGAGCTACGGTGGTTCTATGGTTACATGAGATTGCATGTGTTGGTTCCATGGTGTTTAAGGTTCTAGGTATTTCTTCTGTTGTGATTTCTTAGCTTGGAAAGCTTGAGGGAATCTGTAGGAAGGAATTGGTTGATTATTAATCCTTGTTTGAGTGGAAGTCTTGCAGTTGATCTTGTTTTTAGGGTACAACAAGCATTTGAAGGATGGAAAAGATGGAGTATAATGGAGTTGATCATGTGGTTATATTTAATATGATATTGATCTGGATCTCCTCTTTGATAGTATGTAATAACCCTTATGCATGGTGGTTATGTTCTTTATTTCTATGGTCGTTTGCAGCAAAGTATTTATGTTGGGTGTTTGTTCTTGGCTCCTTGATCACATGGAGAAACTTGGGTTGTCATGACTATGGTTTGGTGTGCTTATGTTGGGTGCTTGGTTTTAGTCCCTGGCATTGGAAGGCATTGTTTTGTTAACCTCGAATGCATGTAGGCTATAGAGTTGATCATTGGATGATCTAAAAGCTTCTGGAATAGCCTAGCTCCTCCATATGCTTGTACATGGTGGTGGTTGTGGAGTTGGCCTACAAGTGGGCCTAGAGTTCCTAGACCTCTTCTTCATTTTGGTTGGTTGTACTTGCATGTCTCAGTTTCATATTGATTTGATCTGAGCATTTTGTTTATTTTCTGTTCAAAATCTATGGTTATGCATATCTGTGTTATTCCATTATTCTAGTTTAACTATTTTGGTGGTTTTCAGACTTGTGGGTCTTCCAAATGATAAGTGGATATGGATTTGCATGTATGTCAGTGACACGGTGGTATTGCAGGTTTTACACAGTTAATCAAAACTTGTGGTTTTGTAGATCTGCAGATAAAATATTTTTTAGATTATGATTCCTTGGGGGTGTTTCTGGATGTAAGATAGTTGTAGGTTTGCCTGTATGCTTTGTGCATGGTGTGAGGAGGTTTGTAGCCTTCTTAGTGTGGAGATGTTGGTATGTGATAAGTCACTCATCATTTCTACAGTATATTCTTGATGGGTTCCTTGACTATGGTTATTCATATGTGGACTTGTTTGGCAAATTGAATCTAGTGATGATTTGGTGTTTGAGTCTTGAAGTCTACAGGTTGTCTTCTTTTATATCTCAGTTTGTAGGTTACTAATGTAATGATGAGTTTGCATGTTACATTTGTTTTGGATCTTTGAGTTATGTAGTTTGTGGATTAGCTACCCATTAGCTGTAGTGGGATGACTCAAATGTGGGTTGTCTTTATCCATGAGATTGATTCAGTGTTTATGCAAATTTTGTTAGTTGGCCTTGTCTGTGGTTATTTGTGCATTGGTATGTTGCATTGGGATAAGAGGATGGATGATTAGAGTGCTTGGATAGTTAGCTATTCAGACTTATAGCATGTTTATCATGATGTCATGGATAGCTTGGTTATACAATTTAGTGTGAGCTTTTGACAGTGGTGGTTTTATCTTCTTGACTTAGAGATCTTGGTTCTACTTTATTCTTTTGTGTTGCTGGTATTGTACAGGTTAATTATTAGATTGTGTTAGAGACATGGATGATCTTCATTGAGAGGATGGTTATCATAATGCCTTGATAAGCTCGATATCATAGTTTCAGTGAGAGCTTCAACAATGATGTGGATCTATCACTTGGTGATGGATGATCTTCTACAGTGGTTGTAAGTGTCATGGTAAGGCTTTTGGATTATGATCCTTATATGCTATGAAATTATTTTGACATCTTGAGCTCCATTGTTAAAGGATAGTTATCTTCATGTGATTGGAGATGGTATTATGACATGATGGATTCTTGTTTCTAGATTGGAGTTTTGGCATGATGGTGCCCTTTGGCAAAATATGTTCATTGGAATAGGTAGAAATCTCCTAGGTGGAGATGCTAGATCATGATGTCATGTGTGTTCCTAGATTTTGTAGACATGTAGTGGGAGCTTTGACAATGGTCTGGTGAAGTTCTCTTTGGTTTTGAGTATTAATCATTTCCTTGAAGCTTCATGATTTTGCAAGATGCATTTGAAGTTGGTATGTACTAGTTAATGGATCCTCATGGATACTAGAGAGACTTGAGGTGAGGCTAGAGATCTCTTGTTGTGGGGATCATGTGTTGGAATGGTGAAATTTCAATAGAAAGACTGAGGAGCCTTCACTTGTTATGGACATAAGTTTATGTTTGAACTTGAGAGGAGATTGTTCTTGGAGAGAGTCTATGAGACTCGGTGTATCTCAGTGGATCATTCTCATTCCCCACTCTCAGTTCACTTGGCAGAAAATGATCTGATAGGTATTGCCCATGTTATTTTAGATTCATTTTGTTTTATGCTTTTATTCCTCATGGATATGGATCTTGAGCTATAGTTTCTAGTTCTGGAGGGTTCATTTGAGGATTTCTTGGCATGGTTATCTCCTTAGGTATATGGTTTGATTTATGAGAAGTTTTGGAGATGTTAGTGGGTTGTATTCCTATTTTTGGAATGGATTTTTCTGAGTTTGATCTTCTTTGGTTAGAAGATTACATCCATTCTGGTTATATGAGATACATATGTTTTGTTTGATATTTTGAGATTGAACATTTAGGTGTTGGTAAGGCTTTTCAGTTGGGGTTTTGTGAAAGAGACCTTACTTGGCACAACTTAGCACTTGGTGGTGTTGGCATAAAGACATGATATGGTTTGCAGTTTCTCTTTATGGTCTCATAAATTTCTTCCTAGAGGTTCTTATTCATCTAGTATGATCACTGGGTTTGTGTCCATCTACTGTTGTTGTAGTTTATTATTTTTTAGCAATAGTATGTGTTATTTTAATGTATATCATTTGAGATGTGGAGAACTTGGGAGAAGTGGATAAGATCAAAGGTGAGAGAGTGAGCAGAAAACTGTTTGTGGAAGTATGCTCTATTTTGTAGCAGTTCATTGTAGTTTGCAGATCATTGTGATTGTTCTTTGTATTACATGATTTGATTATAAGCCACACTTTTATGTAAGTGTTGATTGGTAGACTTTGTGTTTCTTTGGTTAGCATTGCTCATGCAGTTTCATTCCTAGGATGTATGTATGTCTTTGGTAGATTGTTTTACATTGGACTACAGTATCAAGGGTCTTCAGATTTTTTGCACATCAACAGTTTTGGTGTGTTTGTTATCATGGAAGATGGTAACTTTGAGCAGGACAATGGATTATATAGGGATGAGAGTTGCAGTATGGGTTAGATATGTCATATGCAGAAGTTCTATCAATGGTGGGTTTTTTAGTTAGATGTAAACAACTAGCTGTGTTTGTTATTCTAACTATTCTGGAGCATTCGTGCTTGATCTTGTTTTGGAGGAAGTTTGGACTTCAGAGTTGTGTTCTGGTAATAGGTTTGAAGTTGGATACATTGGTGTGTCTATGTGACATTTAGTGTTTCATCATTATTTGTCTTTCTAATCTTTTGTCATGTTGGTGATCACTTGGAAGATGTTGTAGGTGCTCTTGTAAAGCTTGTGAGCACAATGGAGTTTAGTTCAGACAATATGGTAACCTTGGTGGTTCACAGATTGGTTGTGTTTCTATTTTGCTCTTGCAAGGTGTTTGACAAGTGGGAGAATGTTGGGAATTAAGGTGTATCAACCTTTGCAAGTTCCTGAATTTAATTACTCATTTTCCTAAAGTTATTTGGAAATTGTTATAGTGTATTTTATTTAATAATTGTGCTCCACCAAAATAGGGCATGGGATTTCCAAGGTGGCATCTTGTGGTGTGTTGTAAGGTGTCATCAGAAGGTTTATTTATAGTAGATTCTTATGACAGATTTTGTGACATATTCTTATGACGCGTAAGAGCATGATTATACGGAGTTACTAATTGTGAACTAGGAATCTTGACCAGCATTATGACAGTTTATGACGTATGTCATAGGCATCTTTCTAAAGGAGGTAAATGCTATATTTTGGGTGCCTAAGTCGGTGAGTTGACTATGACAACATATGACAGCATCTTACATGTGTAAGGAATATTCAAATAATAGTCTAGAACCCCAAACTTAGGCTAGACATTGGAATTTTATGTCATGGAAATGTGGGTCGTATGGATTTTTACCATGGTATTTTTGGACCTTGTTTGGGCCCATGGTAATGACTTATGGTTGTATTTTGGGCCTCCATGAGTCTATATATTGAGGGCTTGAGATGGAGGCATTGAGGAGTGTTTTATGTAGGGTTATGCTGTCAGTTTTTCCTCCAGAGGAGCAAGATGTAAATCTCCATGTTAAGGCTTTGAACCTGCAAGTGTATTGTAACATGTTTGTTGCAGATTAATACATTGGTTCAATGCTTTGGAGTGTGGGGTTTTTTACTTGAAAGGGTTTTCCCCACGTATATTAGTGTCTCTTCTCTTCTGTCTATCTTTCTTCTATTCTTCTTCTTTCATATTCTTAAAGTGTTAATTTACATGCCGTTATGTTGCCAAAATTTACTTAGATCTGTAAGCTACATTATCTTTCCTCTAAGGGTTAATGTGATGGGAAATCAACTATGTCTGTTTCTGCTTTAAGGGCATAGTAGTATGTGCTTGTATCAACTTATTAAATATATGTTTAAGATAATTATAGGATACTGCAAGGTGCATATTGGGTTGACTTTCCCTTTCAATATCGAATGATTGAATCTGTATTTGTTTCATATCTTTGAGTTGTTTCCGTTGTGTTTACTCTTGTTGTACGATCTAGATAGTTCATTCTATGAACCCTCCTACCGTAACTGCACCAAGTGGTATCAGAGTGAAAGTTTAAATCTTTGGGAGTGGATTGAGCAAAGTTGGTGGAGGAATTCCATAAGATCTTGTTGTGGATAGATCGCTGATTTGAGGTAGGTTACTTGTGTTGCAACCGATCGCTAATTGTGAGGTAGTTGTCACCTTGTAGCCCAATTACCGAATTTGAGGCAGTTTGGACTTGATCCTAGGAAGAATGTCGTTGAGGAGAGTCCCTGCTATTGGAACAATGGCTAGCAGAATGGATGAGATGATGGAAATGATGAAAATAATGAGAATTCGATTGGATGTTGCTGAAGACTATAGGTGAAGAGGATTGACACCAAGACCTAATGTTGAAAGTGACGATGAAGAAGAATTTCAATTTGTTGAACAAATTGGTGAAACCCTAGGAGGTGATGAAGAAGAATCAGATCAAGTAAAGATGTTGCGAGCTATTTCAAAGTTTGGAAAGAGACCTAGAGTTGATGTACCTAACTACACTGGCAATTTGAATCCTGAAGAGTTGATTGACTGGATAAATGACATGGAAGAATACTTTGAATATGAAGAAGTTGAAGATCCAGAGAAGGTAAAATTTGCAAAGATAAAATTGAAAGGACATACTGTTATATGGTGGAAAGAAGTTCAGTTGGATAGAAACAGAAGAGGAAAAGAAAAGATTAAAAAGTGGGATAGAATGGTGACAAAATTGAAGAACCAGTTTATACCTGCTAAATATGAGTTGGAACTATTGAAAAGATTGCAAAACCTAAGATAAAAGGAGAAATCTATGAAGGAATATACTGAAGAATTTCATAAGATGATCATAAGAATAGGACATAGTGAAGCAAGAAAAGAGAAAGTGGCTAGATACATCAATGGGCTGAGATTGAACATTCAAGAAGAATTGAGTCTGGTAAGTATGACATCTTTGGAGGAAGCATATCAGTTTGCTTGAAAGTTGAAGAGAAGTTGAACAAGAGGCATTATTAGAGACAGAGAGGAAGAGGAGGTAAATTTCAGAGAGGTAGAACATTTTTCAGAGGAGACAGACCACATTCGGAGCAGAACAAGCTTGACAACCCATTTAAGAAGAAGGATAGAGATAGCAATGCCTATCGGAGCAATGACAAAAATTTTCATCACAGAGGTAATTATAATTCATACTGAAATGAAGGATATAGAAGAGAAGGAAGAAGATTTGATAAGAGAATATTCAAAAGCAACTTTTTTCAAGTGTGGAAGTGAAGGACATAAAGAATTTGAATGTAATCAGGGGAGTACAAGTAAGAGAACAGAGAACAATGGAAGAGCAGCCTATGTGGAAGAAGAACTTGTTGAATCACCTAGTTTAGTTGGCAAACCAGAGAAAGGAGAATCACTTGTGATGAGGAGAGCACTATTTCAAATAGAGACAAACGAGGAACCACTGCAGAGGAAGAGTTTGTTCAGAACCAGATGCAAATCAGGAGGTAAATGTTGTAAAGTTGTAATTGATAGTGGTAGTTCAAATAACCTAGTTTCAGAGGAGATGGTGACTAAGTTGAAGTTGAAAAGATTGAAACACCCTAAGCCTTATCAGATAACATGGATTTAGGATGATCATAAGGTACTGGTGAGTGAACAATGTTTGGTGAAATTTCAAATTAGATCATATCATGATGAAGTATTGTGTGATATTATGTCTATGGATGTTTGTCATATATTGTTGAGTAGACCTTGGTAGTATGATAGAAAAGCTATACACGATGGGAGAAAGAATACATACACTATAACATCAAATGGAAAGAGAATTACCTTGATTCCTTTGGAGCATGATCCTAAGGGTGAAGTATGTGGAAATGCTAGAATATGTTTGGTAGATGGAAGAAAATTTTTGGATGGTTTGAGACATGAGAATATGTGTTATGCTTTGATCCCTAAGAAGCCTAAAGCATTGAAGGAGACTGAAGAATCACAACTAGAGACTAAAGAATCACAATTGGAGGAGATAAAGGAGTTGCTGATAGCATATGAAGACATCATATCAAACAATGTACCTAAAGGATTACCACCGATTAGAAGTATCAGTCATCACATGGATCTTATACCGGGAGCTAGTTTGCCTAACAAAGCAACACATAGAATGACACCAACAGAGAATGAACAATTGAATAGATAGATATAAGAAATGTTGAGGAAAGGTTTGATCAAATAAAGTTTGAGTCCTTGTGTAGTACCTGCAATGTTAGCACCTAAGAAAGATGGAGAATGGAGAATGTGTATAGACTCTAGAGTAATCAATAAGATCATAGTTAAGTATAGATTTCCTTTACCTAGGATGGATGCTATCATGGATTGTTTGAGTGGAGCAAAAATATTTCACATAGATAGATTTGAAGAGTGGATACCATCATATCAGAATCAGAGAAGGAGATGAATGGAAGATTTCTTTTAAGACAAATGAAGGATTGTATGAGTGGTTAGTAATGCCTTTTGGATTGACAAATGCACCTAGTACTTTCATGAGATTGATGAATGAAGTCTTGAAGAAATTCTTGGGTAATTTTGTGATTGTATATTTGGATGACATTCTGATTTTTAGTAAGACAAGAGAAGAACATTTGTGGCATATTAGACAAGTTTTACAGAGATTGAGAGAAGAGAACTTGCTGATAAATATTTCATGAAGGAGGAATTGGTTTATTTGGGATTTGTGATTTCTGTGGAAGGATTGAAGATGGATCTTGAGAAATTGAGAGAAATTGTTGAATGGCCTACATTGGAGAGCATTGGAGAAGTTAAATCATTTCATGGATTAGCTAGTTTCTATCAGAAGTTCATTACAAATTTTAGTTCAGTTTGTAACCCTATGATAGAGACAATGAGAGGTGATAGAAAGGATTTCAAGTAGACATCAAGAGCAGATAAAAGTTTTGAATTGTTGAAGCAGAAGGTGATAGAGAAACCTATTTTGGCATTACCAAATTTTAATAAGGTATTTCAAGTGGATTGTGATGCAAGTGGGAATGCAATTGGAGCAGTGTTAAGTTAAGAAGGTAGACCTATAACATATTTCAGTGAGAAGTTGAATGATTCAAGAAGAAGATATTTAGTTTATGATCAAGAGTTCTATGCTATAATTCAAGCCTTGAATAAGTGGATACATTACTTGTTGCCTAAGGAGTTTGTGTTGTATATAGATCATCAAGCTTTGCAATATTTGAATAGTCAAGGTAAGTTGAATCAGAGACATATGAGATGGGTAGAGTTCATGTAGAGTTATACATTTGTGTTGAAGCATATGAGTGGTAAATCAAATAAAGTTGCTGATGCATTGAGTAGGAGAAGGAACTTGTTGACAGAAATAAGAGTTGAAGTGATAGGATTTGAAGAATTGAAAAACATGTATGAGGGAGACACTGATTCTGTAGAACCTTGGAAAGCATGTAAGGAACCTATTGTGATAAATAGGAGTAAGTGGTTGGACTATTTCATTTAGGAAGATATGTTGTTCATAGGAAATCAATTATGCATACCTAGAAGTTCAATGAGAGATAATTTGATCAAGGAGAAATACAGTGGTGGATTGGCAGGACATTTTGTCAATGACAAGACAGTGGCTTTGGTGAGTGAAAATTACTTTTAGCCTCAGATGCATAAGGATGTTAGGAAATTTGTGCAGAGTTGTAGAGTTTGTCAAGTTGCAAAAGGAAGTAGTCATAATACTGGATTGTATAAACCCTTGATAGTACCGGAGAGACCTTGGGAAGACATAAGCATGGATTTTGTAATGGGATTGCCTAAGACACAAAGAGGACATGATTTAATATTTGTAGTGGTGGATAGGTTTTCAAAGATGACACATTTCATACCTTGTAAGAAGACAACTGATGTAGTGCATGCAGCTGACCTATTTTTCAAGGAGATTGTCAGATTGCATGGATTACCTAAAAGTATAATTTTAGATAGAGACACCATATTTCTTGGATATTTTTGGAAGACACTTTGGAAGAAGATGAAGACAGATTTGAAGTTCAGTTCAACTTTATATCCATAGACTGATGGACAAATAGAGGTAGTGAATAGGATTTTAAGAAACTTGTTGAGATGTTTGGTTGGAGAAAAGATAGGAAGTTGGTATTTGATTCTTTCACAAGCAGAGTTTGCATATAATAATTAAATAAATAGGAGTACCAGAAGTACACCTTTTGAGATTGTTACTGGAATGAACCCTAGAGGAGTTGCAGAGTTGAGAGATATCAATATGGAAGATAAGAGTAGTGCAGAAGTGGAAGAATTTGTAGAACATATGAAGACCGTGCATGATCAGGTAAAGAAGCATTTGGGAGAGATGAACAATAAATATAAAGAGCAAGAAGATGAGAAGAGAAGACATAAGGAATTTGCAGTTGGAGATGAAGTGATGGTATACTTGAGAAAAGAAAGATTTCTAGTTGGGACATATAACAAGTTGAAGATGAAGAAGTTTGGACCTTGTAAGATACTCAAAAAAATTGATTCAGGAAATGCATACGAAGTGGGATTATCAGAGACATTGGGGATATCACCTATTTTCAATATTGTAGACCTATATCAGTATCATGAAATAGAGTTTAGTAACAACATTGAAGAAGACTTGAAGAAGCAGTTGCCACAACAAGAACTGGAGTAGATTGAAGGAATTTTGGATAGCAGAGATGGACGTAGCACCAGGGGAAGACAATACAAAGAATATCTTGTGAAGTGGAAAGGTAGACTGGAAGAAGATTCATCATGGATTTCTCAGGCTAAGGTGGACCATCTTGGTTTTCCTCTAGCCCCAACAAAGTGAGGGACTCACTTTTTCAATAACCCCGGATGTCTGATGCAGGAGCATCCCTGGTTCAAGAGCAATCTTGCATCGACCAAAAATATTTACATTTCAGTTTGTTTGCAGTTTAGTTTTTTTTTTCATTTTCCAATTTAGTTCAATCAATTCAATCATAATCAATTTCTGTATTTTGGTCTGCATTTTGCTGTAGTTGCATTTTAGATCTTGCAGACCTGGACTTAGCATCTAGATTCATTTAGCTACATCATATCTAGAATTCAGAGCATTTGGATTAAGCACCTGAAAGTTATCGCTACCAGAAGACTGACTATTTTCTCATAACAGAGCTTCCTGACAGTCTTAGACAGTCAGCTAAAGGACAAGACTTGTCGAGTGTTTCTTGACTTGTGGAGCCTAATGACACATCATTCAATGATCTTTGGTTCGTGGTCAACCTTCCTCAAGATCTACACATCAATCCATTCATTTACTGAGGAACTCTATGGAATTAGGTCTGACCTATCCATGTACACACGTTACAACTCTTCATTGGAGTTTGTGATCTTACTTAGCCAACGTGGAGGAATCTTATGATTTGGAGATGATATATAAGGATGTAATAGTTCCCTAGGAAGGTAGTTAGCGATTGATTCATAATCCTTAGTTTAGATTTTATGCAAAGGAGATTCAAAGCTATATCTTGTGCATATTTTGATATTATGTAATCAGGCCTGTGAGCCCTAATTGTAAGCCCGCATGTTGCTAGTTGATTTGTATTTGAATTCTATGATATATTGAATGACTAAATCTACATTTGTTTCATATCTTTGAGTTGCTTCCATTGTGTTTACTCTTACTGCATGGTTTGGAGAATTCATTCTATGAACTCTCCTACCATGACTACACCAAGATCTGTCAGATGAATCATGAGATTACAATCTAACTTGACCCTTGTTTTGCAACCTGGTGGTATGTGGCTAGGCAGAAACCCAAAAGACATAATAATTGATTTTTGAGTGATTTCCTAGAGAAACAAGAGATCAAGAGTTCAATATCAAGAGATAGAGTAGGTAATCAATCAAGAAGAGGAGTTGGGAAGATAAATTCATCAACAAGCCCAACTACTTGCTCAAGATCAAGTTTTCAAAGAATTAATTGAATTAGTTAACTTGGTCCCTACCCTAAGGATTCAAAAAAGATGGAGATAAATTCCAAGACATCTATTACACTCTTTTAAACAAACATTAATGGTTCTTTAGTGAAATTTTAGACTAATTCTACAACCAAATATCAAATGGTTGAACATGGAATAAGAAGACATCATATCATATTTATGTGACCTTTCTTGGAGACATAAGAGGTACAATCAATAATTTCATCGTGTTAATCTAGTACTTGATGACAAGGAAGTTCTAGGCCAAGAACTCAGATGGCAGATGAGACAATTCAAAGTTGTTCATCATAATTTTATTGTTGAAAGAATAGTTACAATGCTGAGAAGGGACATGCCTTTGCAAATACACACAGTTCAAGACAACCACCGAGGCAATAACCAGAATAATAATCAAAATAATCAACAATAAACAAATAATCTAGCTGAGAAAAGGTATACTAGAGGCAATTGATGCAAAAGTATTGTTAACTTTGATTTTGAAAGATTGAATGAAGTTAATTAAATTGCTGCAACCTTTTCCTCTATTAGAAAGATATCTAAATCACTTAGTAGGCCACCTTTACCAATAATAATATCTGTAACCCCTTCAATTTCCAAGCATTAGTCTTGCAGGGTATCATTCTTCTAATCATTGTTGATGTCCAACCCATCATGGCACATCAACAACCACCACGAGCACTTGTTCCATGGGGGTAGCAATTGGTCCTCTAGCCCTTGGGAATCAATTACATGATTTTCCTCATAGATCCAGAAAAATTATACCTAAATTTTGAGGAGATGGTAAAGTGTCTACTGATGAACATATAAATGCATTTTTACTGCTAGTGCTGTCATTGGTGTCCAACATGAAGATGTCTATGTCAAATTGTTAGTTGAATCCCTTTTGGATGTGGCTGCAAAATGGTTTTATCATTTACCTCTAGCATCTATTGATTCATGGACTATTATGATTTAGAAATTTGAGGATAAATTCAAAGGCCCAAAAGATGAACATTCTTTTTTTTCTTAGTTAACTCACTTGAAGAAGGAAGTGCATGAACCCATGCGAGAATTTGCAGCCAAATTCAAGAAATTGGTCAATAAAAATACTTGCAACCAAAATACGTACTACAAAGAATCAAAAGTGTTTCTTCATAAATGCAAAACCTCTAGCTATTAGCTATCAATTGAAAAGGGAAAGAGTAGAAACATTAGATGCTACCTAGAGTGCAACTATTGAGATTGAAGATGATTTTCTCACAATCAAAAAATAGAACAGGGAACTTCAAACTAGAAAAGTTCCTACAACTGGTTGTACAAAAATTAGCAAATGATATCTCTACTCTCAAAAGGTAGTTACTGAAGGTTCAACAACCTCAAAAACCTTTCTATCAAGATATACCTAAGAGAGGCTATGTTCAATCCAACAATAATAGGAGTAAAGGATTGGAGTTGCCACCACCTGTGCAGAGGCTAGTAATAGAAGGTCCATCTTCTAGTCACATATTTTTTTAGTGGAGAATCTTCACCAATTAGCGTGAATAGTTAAAATTGGGGCCTCCAAAAATGGTGAATATTTCAAGCTATAAAGGTGACTAAATCGCCTGATTTTTACAAAAAATCAATTTAGTCTTAGTTAATTCACCAAAGAATTATTTTTTTAAACTAATAACTTTAATTATTTTGCCAAGTGAATTATACATGATTAGAGCTAATTCACCAGTACTTTATAATATTATTAAAAATATTAATCATTTTTGCCATTAGTATTATATTTCTGCCATTAATTTAGGGGCAATATTGCCAATACTAATAAATTATCACATACTTTTAGGGATATTTTTTTCTTCAATATAACTTTTATTCATTACTATTGATTATAATTTTTATCTCAGGGCTATTATTGAATTCCATGGGATAATGAGCACATGCCTTTTAAAAGGCTTGTTGAGCCCTGAAATTGCGTTTGGCCACACAATTAGATTTAATCATGTGGCCAAAAGCAATTTCAGGGCTCAAAAAGCCTTTTAAAAGGTATTTGTGCATTGTCCCACATAATTCAATAATGGTCGTGAGATCAAGATTTAATCGTGCAGCCAAGAATTTAATTCTATTTTTAATGTGAGATATTTTTAAAATTTTAAATGTTTGTGTTCTCAAATGCATTCCTAAGTGTGTTGGGGCTGCTATCGCCAACCCTCTGAAGGGGCGCTGCCCTCTCAACCCCCACAAGGGGTGCTTCCCCTTGACCTCGCTAGTGGCTGCTGCCCCCGAGCCCCTACTTCAACATTAAAAAAATAAAAAATAAAATATGAGAGGACTATGGCAACCATCTATGCAAATTTTTAAAAGAAATATTCACCATTGTAATTAATTTCTTTAGTGATTATCCACTAGGATTCACCATTGTGATTTTTTTAACCAATTATTCATTAGGATTCGCCAGAATTTTATAAAAATTTTTAATAACAGGCATAAATTCACTAGGAAAATTAATATTTTTTTCAAAAAAATGGAAAGATTCATCCAGAAAATTATAGCACTTAGCTAGGATTTGCTAGGATTTTATAGGTTTTTTAGGGAGGGTTCCTTGAAGTTATCCTTGATGTCAATATATAAGCTATATGGGAGAATCATTCATCTTTAATCCCAACAAAAAGTGCAAAGGGGAATATCTTCTGATTCATCTACCCTATTTTCAACCATCAATTTGCAGAGTCCTCCCCTAACCAGCTTAGTTGGTTTAATGTCAATGTCATACTATTGGAATTTTGCAATCCAAGAGCCCTCCTATTACAACTTATGTCTTGTTGAGTTAGAATAATTTTGATTGCTAGATCTAGTACAAACACTATAGTATGAGAATGAAGGACATAGAACATAAATTGCTTCATAGCTTTGACTATGGCATAAGCATGCTTTTCAACCTAAGAACAATTTAGTTCATATTTTTCAAAGGAATGCTCATAAAAGCAATTGGAGACTCAATATTTTGATCATTTTTCTAGAGTAGAATGGTTGACAATGTATGTTTTGATGCATAACTATAAATAATAAAATCTTTATTAAAATTAGGATGCACTAGAATAGGAGCATGATCTATGTCAGTTTTAATATCAGAAAATGCTTGCTAACCTACCTCATTCTACTTAAAGATTTTTTTTCCTTTCATCATACTTGCAATATGTTTTGTTAATTTAGAAAACTATGGAACAAACCTTCTTAGAAAATTTATTTTCCCAAAGAAAGATCTAACCCCTTTAATGCTAATCAGAAGAGTGAGTTGCAGAATGACTTTTACCATTTTTAGATCAATCTTTATTCCTTCTTTGGAAACTATGTGGCCTAACAATATTCCCTCAGTAACCCCAAAATTGTTTTTTAAGGGTTAAGAGATATACCATGTAGATGACACCTTTCAAGTATAGTTTCTAGATCTTTGAAGGGATCTTCTCTTTTCTTGGAGAAGATAGTAAGATTGTCCAAACACATGATGATAATCTTGTTCTTCAAATCCCAAAAAAAATCCATAGCCCTCTTAATGTAGCACCAACATTTATCAATCCAAAGGGCATTCGATTATAAGTGAGTTTACCTAAAGGTGTGGTAAATGTTGTTTTGTGTTGATCCTCCTGAGCCACACTAATTTGATTATATCTTGAAAATTCATCAAGTATAGACATCATTTTAGATCTAGAGACTGTTTGCAATACATGATCCATCACTTGAAGTGGATATTTATCGTTCAGGGAAGATTGATTTAAATTTCAAAAGTCAACATAGATTAAAATTTCACCATTCATCTTCTGCACTGGCACAATATTTGCCACCTAGGTAGAGTGGTGTATTGGATAAATAATTCATGCCTTTAGCATCTTATCAATCTCATGGAAGATAGTGTCTACAATTTTGGGGTTGTATGGATGTTGCTTTTGCCTAAATGAAGATATTCTAAGCTTGAGTGGAATATGGTGTAGAAATTTCCCATTCATGAAAATTTTTAAATCATCGTAACACCAGGAAAAAAACATCTTTTTATTTAACCAACAACATTATTAACCTTTCCCTTTCTTTTGGTGTGCAACATTTACCTTTGTAGACTATCTTAGGGTCATTGACAATTCCTATATTAATATTTTCATAATCAGCTAAACTATTTTTAGCATTTTGGACGTTATCTTTGATAAACCTATCATGTTTGTCAAAAATATCCTCTAGTGGCACAAGGCCTTTAGTACATTTATTCCCTTTCAATTGAATCACACCATATTCTATGACTTCATTTGAATTTGGACAGACTTCATTGCACTCTAAATTACTACCTTCAAAATATAGGTTAGCAAACATTTCATATTTTTCAATAATTTTTATAATCTGCTTATCATCCTCAAAAACTTGCCATTTATTAGCATTATCTGGTACACTAGGATGATAAATGAGTTTAATCTTGTAAGAACTATCTTTAAAATCAGGATGAGGTAGTAATAATGAAGTTGATATAGCTAATGAGTCTACTCTAATATTTTGTTCCCTAGGAACAACTTCAATGGAAAATACATCGAAGTATTCTAGATTGTCCCAGACTCTATTTCTATAATGTTTCAGTCTTTCCTTTTTAACAAAAAATAATTTCCTTGTTTAACTATGAGCTTAGCATCACCATGTAGCATAAAAAATTGTTACCTCTTACAATTTCTCACTAGGTTTGGCACCTATTTTAGTTTGTATGTTCATCTCTACTTAATATATGCATATTTCATTACTTTTCTAAGTAAAAAGGCTAAGTCCTTTGTCATATGACATTTCATGAGCCCAAATCACCAGGACACTAGCACCTAGCACTAAGGTCCTACCAATTTAGCCCTGGAAGATCTTATTTGGATGTCGGCCTTTTGACTAAAGTGATGCACCTTGTTAGCCTCAACTCAATTGGGCCCTTGAGAAGTAATTGGGATTCATATATAAAGAGATCTCTCTCCCTCATTTACACACATGATCTCTCTACACATTTTTCTCTCTAACAAGTTATCTCTTTCTTTCTACAAGCTCTCTATTTGTGAAGTCTATCATCACAGATACTAACCCTTGCAGGTCTATGAGGAAGATTCTTCCTTCTACACCATCTCCTTATGGATGATCTATGTTGCGACATACATCCAACTAGGGTTTCATGCTCATGGTAACTCTATTTCATTACATTTGATTACTACAATCTTTATCATGTTTTACCTCTACTCATCATGAGTGATGATCCTAGTTATTAGCTAATTTTCTTATGATTTTATGCAAGTTGAAAGACATTCTTAGACATTATCTTACACATATTTCTATATTATGCTATCTCTTATGTTCATTATACAAACCAAAACTTGGTCATTAAGTATATGGAAATATGATTATAATAGGATTAATACTATATGATTATGTGTGGGAATGTATGGATTGTATAGGATATTTGTGTTGATTATGGTTGTTAGTATTATGTACATGTTTTGTGAACTAACTCTTGTAGTTGAAGAAGAGGGATTGTAGCTTGCAACAACTATAAGGTACAACCTACAACCAAAGATTTTCTAGACAGCAGAGCAAGGGAGGTTCCAAACTCAACTAAGTGCAGCAACTACAGCATGAAGACACTTGATGAAGATAATCACGCATCGTGATGGTAATAAATAAAGATGATTGAAAGAGGAAGGATTCTGTTGCAACTAAAAGACCAACGTGACTTATTCAACCAATCCACGTTCCCTAGTTTCAACAAGGAGTTCCAATTTTATTAGGACTTTTCTTTCTTTATTTTTTAGTTGTTGTTGTTTAAGCATTTATCATACTATGGTTTGTATGGAGTGGTGGTTTATGATTTTAGCATGGGAGATAAGAGAAGTGCAGATGTAGAATAATTTGCAGAACATATGAATACAATTCATAATTAGGTTAAGAAGCATTTGGAGGAGATGACTAGCAAGTATAAGGCACATGTAGATGAGAAGAGGAGACATAAAGAGTTTGCAGTTGGAGATGAAGTGATGGTATGCTTGAGAAAATAAAGATTTCTAGTAGGGACATTTAACAAGTTGAAGATGAAATTTGGACCATGTAGAGTACTAAGGAAGTTTGATTTAGGAAATGCATATGAAGTGGAGCTACCAGAGATATTGGGTATATCACATATTTTCAACATTGTAGACCTATATCAGTATCATGAAGCATAGTTTAGTGATGGCATTGAAGAAGACTTGAAGAAGCAGTTACCACAGCAAGCACTAGAGCAGATTGAAGACATCTTGGATAGCAGAATTGGATGCAGCACTAGAGGCAAGCAATGAAAGGAATATCTAGTGAAGTGAAGGCAGACTAGAAGAAGACTCAACTTGGATTTCTCAGGCTGAGGTGAACCATTTTGGTTTTCCTCTAGCCCCAACAAAGTGAGGGACTCACTTTCTTAACAACCTCAGATGTTTGATAGAGGAGCATCCTAGGTTGCATAGACAATCTTGCATCAACCAAAATCATTTGCATTCTTTCTTTGTTTCTTTCATTTTCTAGTTTAGTACAGTTGAAGTTTAGTCAATAGAAGTTTTAGCATTTTGTACCGCATTATACCATAGTTGCATTTCAGAACTTATGGAGAAATACTTAGCATCTAGACACCTTCATGTACATCATATCTAAAATTTAGCTCATTTGGATCACTTTCTGGAAAGATATCACTATCAAAAGATTGATTGTTTTCTCAGAGCAAAGCATCCTGACAATCTTAGACAAAAATCTAAAGGAGAAGACTTGTGGAGCACTTGCACGACTTGTGGAGCTAAACGACACATCATTCCATGTTTGGATCATGGCTGACCTTCCCTGAGATCCACACACTATTTCATTCACTTGCAGAGGAATACAAGCTGTTTAGGTCTAACCTATATGTGTACACACATTACACCACTTTCATTGGAGTTTGTAACCTATTTGGCCAATGTGGAGGAATCTTATGTTCCACAGATGATATATAATCATGTAATAGATGCATAGGAAAGCAGTGAATCATATAGAGGTAGATAGATAGTTTGAATTCTTTGCAAAGGTGCTTCAAAGCTCTATCTTGCGCATATACTGTAACTGAGGAATCAAGCCTATGAGCCCTAATTGTAAACCTGCATGTTGCCAGCCTATTTGTATTTTGCATCTATGATATACTGAATTACTAAATTTGCATTTGATTTCTATAATTGAGTTGTTTCTATTGTGTTTACTATTGTTGCATGGTCTGGATTGTTCACTTTGTGGACCCTCCTAACCATGACTACACCAACCTAATACAACAACATAGACTTATTGAGAAATTTAAGTAATTTTCTAAACATTGGAATAAGGAGCAAGGTCAGAAGAGTCAACTCTGAAGGATGGGAAGAACAGATAGAGAATGGAAGACAAAACCACTTATGGTGGATGTTCACATCAATCATAGAAAGGTCTGGAATGTCATGATAGATATAGGAGTAGATAATAATATGATCACAAAGAAGCTGTGGGAGCAATTAGGAAGACCTAAGCCAACAGAGATAACTTACAATATCATTTTGGTAGATGGATCTAATATGCAGATAATGGGAACATGGAACCAAGTGAAAGTTAACCTAATGGTGGTCAAACAAGTCCTAGATTTCTTTGTGGTAGCCATGAAGTATTAAGGAGAAGAGTTCAATGCACTGTTAGGGTTAAGATGGTTTTTGGGTGCAAACGGTATAGTAGACTCTTGCCAAGAAGATCTATCATTTTCTAATGATCACAAGACTGTCAACATCCCTCTGGGGTCATCAATGGAGGAAGCATATATAGAAGAAGCCAATCAGACTAAAGACAATGATAAGGATGCCAAGAATCTCTGCATAATTTCAAGGTTAGATATGGAAGAGAAAACAAAAGAACCTAATTTTGAGGGAGAAGTGGAGATAGAAGATGACTACCACAATACAGATAGCGAGGAGGTTCTATAAGCCTGGTTGAGAGAAGAACCAAAACTAAAAATGAGGAAAATGCAGGGATACCGGACCATATGCATGATCATGAATGGAAAGAAAAACATACTGTGATCCTCTCTAGTTCATCTAAACACATCGTAGACCACTTGCAACACTATCAGGACATACATGAAGCATATATCTCAAAGAGATCAATAAGTAGAGCAAAGAAAATAGAGAAATCGACATACCAAGATGTCTAGGTTAACAGAGATACACACAGAACAGCCACAACTAAAGAGGAAGAAAAAAGGGACAAAGAATGCAAGGAAAACATTGGGGAGAGGGTTTGGTTATCAAATCACTAGATCATCAATCTCTAGAAGAAAGGAAGTGATTGCGGAAAGATTCTTCCATGGCAACACACTGTCTCAAATCCTAGCCACTAACAAGGAGAAAAACTTAAGTCATAAGGAGAAAAGAAATAAAGTAATGAAGAAAAAGAATAAAAAAGGTAAGAGGGAAAAATTAGGGCAAAAAGGAAAGGTATTTAACCCTAATCTCACCCAAGAAACTTCACTTTGCACTCATACTTTGGCAAAATTTGAGCTTCGAGAGAAGAATCAAGTAGTGAACGTAGTAGTGAAGAGTAGAAGAATACACGGAATCAGAGAACATACAATGGAAACCCCTAAACTAATCACCATCACACACAAGCCATGACTAAAGTTCAAGAAATATCACTTGAAAGCCCTAGAGGTGGATCCAGACGGTGCATTATCGAATGTGCTGGTAGATGTGGTGTATACAAAGGATGTAAGGAAATACATTCATAACACTTTGGTGGAGATCAACCACATGAAATTCAAAGAGACAAGTGACACACTACTGGGAGATACAGGGTATCTACCTAAGTATTCAAACATTCTACTGAAGAAATTAGATATATGGATTCAAGATTCCCCAACTTCATGAATGCCCATGAATGGGTAAGGACATCCTAAGCAAACTGCATGATGTGTTTATATACCCAGACACACCGTACAAAATAACAAAGGAGGCCATTAGGGCAGTCAGGGTTATGTGCTATAGGACCCCTACCAGTAACAAAGGATATTAGAATAGATCAAGTGAGGGAACTAACCAGAGCTACAACAAATGGGAGAAATATGCATGTGAAGGACATCACAGATCTGGGGGTGAAGTATGCCACCATGGGCATTGCATACAAGGTTTACTATTCCAACTGAGAGGGTTTGACCACAACCATCGCAATTCATACAGCCTACCAGATGGTGAAGGAGGGCAAGGATTTTGACCTTTGTAAGGTAATGCGACAAATCTTAGAGAATCTGCAAAAGATCAAGGACTCAAACTACAACTTCTAGTATGGTACCTTAATCATTTGTCTTACATTCTATTTTATGAATGAGCTACTAGGGTGTAAGGGGAAGCAATGGAAATAGAATACACCAATAGGGTTAGAGGTCAAATGACATATAGCTCAATTTTTTGACACCAAAGCATTTAGCACCACATATTGGGGGTCTTTCAAAACCCTACAAGAAGAGATGAGGGCAAGAGATAGAATTCCATATGTAGTGGTGAAGTAATACATAAAATATATCACATTTTTGGTTGATAAGGACTTTACTTACATGGAGGCAGTGGAACCAAGAACATCATGGGTACCCAAACTACCCTATGAGATAACTGCAACATAAGCAAATGCTTATGCAAAGCATTTACTAAGTAAACCAAAGGATACAAGTACGGAAAGATTTAGCACTTATTTAGAAGTGTTGTGTAGTTACACAACACGCCCCATTTTACCTTAGCAAAATAGGGACCCAACCTCTTTGCTTTTTTCTTTTGTCTTGTTTTGTCTTTCCCTGGGCGGTAATGGTAAAAGCAACATCTATTAGTATGCATATGTCTAGTCTCAAGCATGTCCAGATCTTGAAATATGAAGTCAAATTTCCAAAGTACGAGTCTTTCCTCAGAAATCCTACCAAGTGAAAGAGTGAAATTCTAAGTAGGTTTGCCTTTTGGATCACCTTGAAAGTCCTTATAGGTAGAAAGTCCTTACAGGTAGAAAGTTATGTTTGGTCAAAGTTTGGTCAAACCTGATATTCCTAGAGGGTCATATTTCTTAATATCCCTCATATTTGTTTATATCCGGATCACCTTCAAGTATAACGTAAATACCTAGTATCGACATGATCTTTAATATCTATCATATTATCTAAGATCCCCGATCTTCCCTAATATGATGATGACATCATCTTAACTTGATATATAAAGGACTCGCTATGATAATGACGTCATCATGATCCTTATCTGAGAGGGTCATATTTCCTAACATCCCTGATCTTCCCTAATATGATGATGATGTCATCCGAATTCATCATAAAGAGACTCAGAAGGATGATGACATCATCTAATATCCGCGACCCTGATCAAATGATAGCGCACCCTCGTGGGGGGAATCTTTTCAGCACGAAAGATTCTCCATGTTGCTGCGGGATTGAGACGTGTCCACATGGACATCATAACTTATTGAGGATAGATTTGGAACCCGATAACATATTTTTGGTCAGTGATTACTAAGCCAGTCGTCATGCTGACATCATCATATCTAGATATCCACATTTTATGTATCCAAAGCATTTTATTCATGACCTGATACTCAATGTTGAAATATGACAATGTCATTATCATATCCTAAGACTGATATTAATTATTATAAGGGATAGCCTAAACCTGATGAGTCATATCCAGATATCCATATCCGGACCTCCTCTTACACTTTTAATGTTATGCTAGATTTTCTGTTGGTTATTCAAATACAAATGTTTGATTTCTTATATGTCTATTGCAGGATACTTGAGCTATTTGGAGCTTGGAAGATGTTACTCAAAGTGTAGAAAAAAGAGAAATCTGAAGTTGTTGAACAAGGACGACATGAACCAGAACATGGGGGATAGCCACTGAATGTGCTATCTACGCATATTGGATCCTAGAAACCAAGTTGAAGATGCTAGAATATTCTTTACGAGATGTATGATTGCCAACTAGCAATCACATGCTTTCTACCTGGACCATTGGATCATCATGATTGGATCCTAACTATTGGATCAATGTAACCGTTTCTTGGCCTTTGTTCTATATAAAGGGCCAAGACTTGTTATTTGTAGATGAGGTCAATCATTTTTACATCTGACTGAGAGGAAAAAATTGTCATAGGAGATCGGATTACTAAGACTAATGAAGACTAAATTGTTGAAGTTATACAAGGTTCTTTGTTCAGATCATTGTAAATGTACTTGTTCTAAAGCATACTGGATGGAGATTAAGCTACATATTACATCCTGATTGTAAATTTTACATAATCTTCAAGTTGATTTCTGGATATGTTGGGTGAAATGTTGTGTTCAATAGAAGTGCTTTCATTTTATTGCATATTGTTGTCAACTTTTTCTTTGAAGATTTGCACTAGATCATGAGGATTTGTGGAATGTCCTGGTGAAGTATGATTTCAGTTTTCTTCTTTTCATTGCTGTATCAGAACATGTATGTGGATCATTGGTCTCAGTTGAGTAATTTTGGGAATCTCATTCTCTAAACTCTATTTTCTCATTTTAATTTCATTGAATCACCACCATCAAAACTACAAAATACTAAAAATGACAAGCAAAATAGAGTAAATATGTAGGAAATTCGTAGACACATGAATATCATATGCATATTTGAATTAAGTGCATGTAGAATTAAAAATATCATGCAAAGAATCATAAATAATGGTAAGAATCATGGAAATATCAGCTTATAGGCACAATATTTATATAAATTCATAGTGCAGAAGTAAGATTAAGTAAGGATTAGTTCAGTTTCAAGAAAATTGAGATAATCATAGAAGAACTAATTAGGATTCATCAAGGTCATTGCAAATAATACTAATTAGAGTGGGGATCAATATAAATATACATAAATATTTGCATGTTCAGGTTAAATATTGTAAGATTTGACATCTTTGTTGAGAATTTACAGAGAACAGGTGAAAATAGAGCATATCAGGATATAGATCATCTTCAGACTAACACATAAGGCCCTTGAATGGAAAACAACAACACACATCAACCTTTGAGTAACGTCAGATGATCATGACCTGATCAAAAGAGACTTGGAGTCATCAATTTATCCTAAATTGATCGTACTTTTCAAGATAATAAAGGTTTGTTGTGTAAACTTTTATTCATGTTGTTATGACTAACAATCATCACCAACAGGTTTGGCGCTAGAAGGAGGGCATTCCTTAAATCTAAAGGTATTCCTGTAAAGAATTGTTCTAATATTGCTCAATCTACAAGCCTCTCGCTTCTAACGTAACATAAATTGGGTGAGGCTGAATAAAGAATTTGAAGTGAGGTAGTATCTTTTAAACTTCTCAATAATACTCTGAATCTTGAGTATTTGTGTAAAGATTCAACTAATGTCCAATAATTTGAGGAACCTAGTCGTAAATATCATGCCCCTGTAGATTTTCATCCTGATATTCATGAACAATTTGTCTAAATTTCTGCATTCGAGCTAAAAAATTTGTGTTCTCTGCAAAATATGCATGAATATTTCATCATTTGAGGCCAATGGATTCATATGATGAAGATAATATCCAAGTTAATATTCCTTTCTTCTAGGGAATTTTAAATAGGAAGCTTTATCCTCAGAGTTTATCTAACTTTGGTTTATCCAAGAGGTGCAAGATACACAATTTTGTGAAGCACGGTGAAGTTAGTTGTCTGACTTTCCTCACAAGGTTAGATTTAGCTTTAAAAGGACTAATTCCTTCCTTAGATGTGTACAAGACTAAAGTCTGGAAAGAGGATGAAGGAATTTTGGAGCAATAGGAGGATACATCTTCAGAAGTTAGGAGATATCCTAAAAAGGTATTGGTTGAATCAGCTCTAGATGATGAGTATAGCAAAGAACCTTTTGACGAATCACTATATGGTGAGATTGATAGTTCTTTACTTCCTTGTCGATGTACTAATATGGATGAGGTAGAGTGCAAGTATGAATCTTTTCAAAATTGTAGAGAAGAAAGTGCTCCTTATTTTACGTCATCAAACAATAAATCAAGGGGATTAGAGTATCCTGATACACTTGATAAATATTTTGAATTATTAAGAAAAACTTGTCAGGATAGTGTCTCTAGATCTGATCCTAATAGTTTTGATGAAGATGAGTAGACAAAAAAGTGTAAACAGGTGGTGAAAGAATTAAAATGCACTACTACTAAAGAAGTTCCTATAACAGCAACTAAAGGAGTCATACAGAAGAATGTAAATCCTGATTTATTATCTGACTTCTTTAAGTTGAATGATCAAATTCAAGATTGTTGCAGGACAATGGAGTCATACATTTCATGGGATGGTAGAAGTGAATTACTTGAAGAGCAATTTAGGAAAATGGAAGATACAAAGGACTTTGCTATTGTTGTTCATGATTAGATATCAATCCAGCACCATTTTGAAATTGAAACAGGGGAGTATTCTTATCTATCAAATGTTGTTTCATCTTTACAATTAAATAATTTAGAAAGGATAAATTTATGTACATAATGTTCTAATGATGAAGATACTCACCTAAGTACTGATGTGTAGGGAGCTTATGAGAACATTGAAGTATTTCCTGAACTTGAAGATCAATTGAACATACAGAATGAAAAAGTAGAGTTGGATATGGATAACGAAATAATTCATCAAGAGCCATATATTCTTCAATTTGAAGAAGGACAAGACATGAAGTCAAATTGAGAAAACATAAAGTCAAATGAAGGACTAGCTGACATTGAACAAGCATGTCTAGCAGAACAGGAAATGCACTAGGTTGTATTTTTCCTTTCCTCAATAAATGATGTTGAGTATTATTTTGATTATGGAGATCCAAAAGATAAGACATGCATATGGATTAATCATGAACATGATGAGCTTCCTCAATTTTTGATCATTAGGGATCATTCTGTTAAATACAGTGAATTTAGAGTACAAGAATATTCCTCAAAATACAAAGATGAATTTGCTAGGATTAGAACCATAACTAATGCCCTGATGCTCCTGCATAGTCTAAGGAAGTATGCAAATATAGTTGTCTTTGGCCTTTACCATGGGTTTTGTTTGCCTTGTAATGTCTTGTATATAGTCTGGTAGGGTAGATGCTTCTTTCCTTTCTTCTCTATTTTTGTCTTGTTTTGCTTTGTTTCCCTTTCGTAATTAGTTGCTTGTACAGTTTGCTTTATGTGTTTGTTTTCTCGTTTGTGGTTGAGTCCTTGTTTTGGTTAGGCAACGTGAGGCACCTTTCCACTTTAGAAAACTAGTGAAATTGTTAGAATTCAGGAAATGAATACAAATTTTTACATAGGTTGTAACTCATGTCAGTATAGGTACATCTGATAAGGTCTGTGATACCGTATTGATCCATGGTAATTCTTTTGTTCAAGGAGATCCTCATGATGGCACACCTAATAGCCTTAGGTTTGTTGAACACATTAGTGTGGGTGTTAAGTGAAAAATCCAGAGGTCACCCTTGCTACCATTGCAATTCCCAACCTAATCAACAAGTGACCACACCTTGCATAATGAACTTACATGATCATATCTTATGAAAATTGAATACAAAAAGAAAATATATTGAAAATCCAAAGGATAAAATTTAGGCCATCTAAGTAACTCTACCAGGGTTATGGATGCCTGCTGGTAGTGGGGCTCTACTTAGGGGAATTGCAACGATAACCTTGTTGGGGCTATGGACGCCTACTGGCATAAAGGCTCTATCCAGGTTGGCTATAAGGGATGAACCCAAACTATGTAGCTTAACACCAATTACTAGTGTTTTCAACTTACTTTCAAGATGAGGATTATTAATCACATGCACACACCTGATCCCTTATCAAAATTGTTATATTGATGAACATGATATCATTTAGGAAGGTCAAGTTACTTATGTCTGGTAAGAGTTGGAACATTATGTTTTAATTTGTTCTCATCTCTTAAATTATTTGAATATTTGTTGTTTGCTTTGGTGGCAATTTGTTGTGTAGTTACACAACATGCCCCATTTTGCCTTAGCAAAATAGAGACCCAACCTCTTTGCTTTTTGCTTTTTGCTTTTTGCTTTTGGCTTGTTCTGTCTTTCCCTGGGTAGTAATGGTAAAAGAAGCATCGATCAGTATGCATATATCTAGTCTTAGGCATGCCCAGATCTTGAAATATGAAGTCAAATTTCCAAAGTATGAGTCTTTCCTTAGAAAGCCTACCAAGTGAAAGAGTATGAAATTCTAAGTAGGTTTGTCTTTTGGATCACCTTGAAATTCCTTACAGCTAGACAATTATGTTCAGTCAAAGTTTGGTAAAACCTAATATTCCTAGAGGGTCATATTTCTTAATATCCCTCATATTTGTTTATATCTGGATCACCTTCAGGTATAACGTAAACACCTAGCATCGACATGATCTTTAATATCCGTCATATTATCTAAGATCCCCGATCTTCCCTAATATGACGATGACATCATCTTAACTCAATATATAAAGGACCTGATATGATGATGACATCATCATGATCCTGATCTGAGAGGGTCATATTTCCTAACATGCCTGATCTTCCCTAATATGATGATGACATCATTCAGATTCATCATAAAGAGAATCAAAAGGATGATGACATCACCTAATATCTGCAACCTCGATCAAACAATAGCACACCATCGCGGGGGGGAATCTTGTCAGCACAAAAGATTCTCCATGCTGCTGAGAGAATGAGACACGTGTCCACATGGACATCATGACTTATTGAGGATGGATTTCGAACCCAATAACATATTTCTGGTCAGTGATTACTAACTTGGTCATCATGCTAACGTCATCATATCCAGATATCCACATTTTGCATATCTAAAGCATTTTATTCATGACCTGATACTCATTGTTGAAATATGACGATGATGTCATCATATCCTGAGCCCGATATTCATTATTATAAGGGATATCCTAAACTTGATGAGTCATATCCAGATATCCATATCTAGACCTCCTCTTACACTTAATGTTATGGTCAATTTTTTGTTGGTTTACCAAATACAAATGTTTGATTTCTTGTATGTCTGTTGTAGGATACTTGAGCTATTTGGAGCTTGGAAGATGTTATTCAGAGTATAGAAAAAAGAGAAAGCTGAAGTTGTTGAACAAGGACGACATGAACCAGAACACGGGGGGATATCCACTGAATGTGCTATCTGCACATGCTGGATCCTGGGAACCAAGTTGAAGATGCTGGAATATTCTTTTCCAGTTGTATGATTGCCAACTGGTAATCACGTGCTTTCTACCTAGACCATTGGATCATCATGATTGGATCCTAACCATTGGATCAATGTAGCTATTTCTTGGGCTTTGTTCTATAAAAAGGGCTAGGACTTGTCATTTGTAGAGGAGGTCAATCATTTTTACATCTGACCGAGAGAAAAAAATTGTCATAGGAGATCAGATTACTAAGACTAATGAAGACTAAATTGTTGAAGTTATACAAGGTTCTTTCTTCAGATCATTGTAAATGTACTTGTTCTATAGCATACTGGATGGAGATGAAGCTCCAGATTACATCCTGATTGTAAACTTTACATAATCTTCAAGTTTATTTTTGGATATGGTATTGTGAAATGTTACATTCAATAGAAGTGCTTTCATTTTATTGCATATTGTTGTCAACTTTTCCTTTGAAGATTTGCACTGGATCATGCAAATTTGTGGAATGTCCTAGTGAAGTATGATTTCAGTTTTATTCTTTTCATTACTATATCAGAACATGTATGTGGATCAGTGGTCTTAGTTAAGTAATTTTGGGAATCTCATTCTCTAAACTCTATTTTCTCATTTTAATTTCATTGAATCACCACCATCGCAACTGCAAAATACTAAAAATGATAAGCAGAACAGAGTAAATATGCAAGAAATCTATAGACACATGAATATCATATGCATATTTGAATTAAGTACATGTAGAATTGAAAATATCATGTAAAGAACCACAAATAATGGTAAGAATCATGGAAATATCAGCTTATAGGCACAATATTTACATAAATTCATAGTACAGAAGTAAGATTAAGTAAGGATTAGTTCAGTTTCAAGAAAATTGAGATAATCGTAGAAGAACTAATCAGGATTCATCAAGGTCATTGCAAATAATATTGATCAGAGTGGGGATCAACATAAATATACATAAATATTTTCATGTTCAGGTTAAATATTGTAAGATTTGACATCTTTGTTGAGAATTTACAAAGAACAGGTGAAAATAGAGCATATCATGATATAGATCATCTTTAGACTAACACGTAAGGCCCCTGAATGGAAAACAACAACACACATCAACCTCTGAGTAACATTAGATGACCATGACCTGATCAACAGAGACTTGGAGTCATCAATTTATCCTAAATTGATCGTACTTTTCAAGATAATAAATGTTTGTTGTGTAAACTTTTATTCATGTTGTTATGACTAACAATCATCACCAACAAGAAGTATTGGATAAACAACACAAAAAGTATGAGGAAAGCCTAGAAAATAACAAAGAGAAGTTGCATAAAAAGTGGAGAGTTCTGAAAAAAGGAACCACATTAGCTACAAAACTAGCTATCTCATCTGCCCTACCAACCAAGGAGGCCCTGATAGTAAGGAGGTCAGAGAGGACAACATCATAGGAACCATTATCTTCCACCATGTTATCCAGAGGAAGAGGAACATTAAAAGTGCTATCCAAAATTAACAAGTCCACAGAGAAGAATGCTCCCTAGCAGAAGCAGCAGGCAAAGAGAAAGAATACTCAAGAAGTGCCAAAGGTTATTTAGTTAGAAGAAGAAGGGGAGAAGAAAGAGTCCAAATTAAAGAAAAGGAAGAAAGCACAATAGAAACTAGAGGAAAAAATGGTAGAACAAGCATCAGAGGAACCAACATAAGAACTCTACAACCTAGAGGCACTACTCAATGCCATGGAAAATGTCAGTATGTTGAAATAAACTATTGTATTGTATGAAGATTCATATATAGAGAATAAACAAATGATAGTTACTGCGATGAAATAATACATGAGGGATAAGGAAAAGACATTAGATGAGATAATGGAAGGATTTCTGGAAAGCTTGATAGAAGCATTGAGGGAAAGAAGAAATAAGGTAAAATACTATTAATAAGCTTAGTGACACATTATCACCAGAAGAGAAGAACAAATTGATACAACAACAAGCCATGGACTTGAGGAGAAAACAAAGGGTAGACACCCTCATGAGTGGAAATAAGAAGGAAGAAGAGAAAATACAAAAAGAGACAGAAGAGGTAATAACAAAGATATATTAGGCTTTCAAAGAGAAAAAACAACAATCGGCACCATCACCTCCGCACAACACTGAGATACTGGTAGGAGGAGAAAATAGAATAGAGGAAAGTTTGCTGAAAGCTTTGACATAAGGGGTACCTCCTCCGCAAAACACAAGGATGGAGGAGAGGAACACAGAATAAAAGATAGAGAATATGGAGGATAAAGAGAAAGGAAGAGAGGAGAACATGGAGGAACAATGGGAATCAGAGAAAACTAATAATTTGGAGGCCTCATCATCTTCAATTGAGTCAATCAAAGAATTTTTAGAGCAGAAAAAACAAATAATGCCCATTTTGACCCCACAGTTGCTACAATTACTAGTAGTGGAAGGCCAAATAAACCTTGTCAGAATATCCCCACTACAAAATCTACAATTGGGAGATGTGTTTTATTCCTCTGCTAGAGCAGAAATTTTGAAGCAACATGTGGAAGGGAGTGAACTCCTGCAGGATGCAATGGAAACATTGGCCAAGGAGATGTCAGAGACACATAGAGATACTACTTTTATCACATAGAATTGCACCCTGCTTGGAGACCTCCAAGCATTATAATGACACAATGGCAATTATCTCAAGGTGTGGGACCCTGCAATTTTGAGATCAGGCCTCCAGAGAAGGTTAGTTCCTCTTTCTGAGCTTAAGGCTTAGAGAAATAGATGAAATCTAATACTACACACACAAGAGAAAAGGGGAAGAAAGTACTAAAATTAAAAGGTGAGATGATGCACCAGATTTATAATGTTATAGTTGGGACTGACATAACACAATGATGACCTCAAATACTGAAAGAAGATCGCACATACTTATATCTTAAATAGAGGCTCGAATAGAAGAATGTAACTAATAGAGGGACCATTTTATCCATAGAATGAGTTACAACTTCAAATGAACATAGAGAAAAAGCATAAGAAGCAAAATATCAGTAATTATATTGATCATGAAGGCTAAATAGTCATTACAAAGGAGAGATAATCTATTACAGAAGAGTAGACACAGAATAACCATCTACATTCATTGGTGAACAATCAATTGGAGACATCAAAGGATCATAAAAGAACATAGTGTATCACATCCAGTGGGTTTTGTAGGTGCATTACAAGGTCTAAAAATAATAAATAATGTACCTAACATAACAGCCTAGAAGAATAGCTAACAACAACCCTTTACATCTTTAAAACATGCATATATAACATTTCCTCTTTACTATAGCAGCAATGGCATGGAAGGGGAGAAGTCAATAAGAAGGGACATCAACCATGCTATGTTAACTCAAACTAGCATCCTTTGAAGTGTGCCTAGCTCTTATCTACAAAATATGCTAAAACAGGAGGTTCGTGCATGCCATGGATACAAGAGATTCAATGTAGATGAGGAATAGTGGCATGGAGAGGTAGGAATTCCTTTTACTACCTCTCCATCACTTTCTAGCAGCTCCAACTATTGTGCCAACTCAAGAGAAGGAAACTTTAATGATAATGGGACTTTTTCTTCCCTTCCATAAACAAGCATGAAAGGAGAATTACCTATGGCTCTTTTGGGAGTAATTCTATCAACCCAGAGGGTTGTCTTCAACTTGGAATGTGAAGTTCTCTAGTTATCTTCCACCATCCTTTTGATAATTCAGATGAGATCTTTATTGGTGGACTTAGCCAAGCCATTTCCCTGAGAATAGTAATTGGATGAGGTCCTCAGATAAATTTCATAGCGCCAAAAACTATTGATACGATTGTTAGTCATATTAACAATGATAAAATTCACAAAACAAACCTTTATCTTCTTGAAGAATACGATTAACTTAAAATGAATTAATGATTCCAAGTCTCTGTTGATTAGAACATGATCTTCTGGTAATCTCTTAGTGATTATGATGTGAATTTTTTGTTAATCCATTTTGGGGCCTTACGCATGATTTGCAAGGTAATTTGCATCTAGATATGTAGATATCTACTATGTTCCACATGTTCTATGTATATCTCAACAATTGTTGTTAACTCCTACAATCTTTAACCAGAATATGCAAATATCTATGTGTATTTATGCTAATCTTCACTTTTGATTAGGATTATTCATGATGATGTGCATAACTTTGATTAGTTCTTCTAAAACTATCTCTAATTTGCTTGAATTTGAACTAATCTACACTTAATCTTACCCTTGTACCTTAAATTCTTCAAATAATGTGCCTATAAGCTGATATTTGCATGACTCTTGGTCATTAGTCTTAAGTATTTGCATGATATTTTTAATTCTACATGTGATTTGTTCAAATATGCATAAGATATTCATGTATCTATGGATGTCTACATATTTATTAAGTTCTTTTCATTTGTCAATATTTTGCAGTTGATGATGATGATTTAATGAAATTTAAAGAAATAAACATGAAATTCTAAAATCATTTTAAAGAGAGTGAGTTTCTACAATTGGTCCATATGCACAATTTAACATTTCCTGAAAAGAGATAAAATCAAACCATGTGTTGCCAGGTTATTCCACAACTTCACACAGTTGATGCTAATCTTCTAAGGTACAAGATGACAACAATATTCACTAGTTGACATACACTCCAAGGGACACAACACATCACAATGAAATATCAATATGACATCCACACAAGATTACTTAGAATTTATGATCAATTGGTAATCTGGATCTCTATTTCATTCAACATTCAAAAGTATGCATATTTACAATCAGTCTCAAGAAAGAACCATGTAGCTCAACAATTCTCTCTTGATTAAGCTCCTAATAATCTACAAAATGGCAATCCTCCTCCTTTTATAGAACAAGGAGAGGATGTGGTTACAAAAGATTGCATGACCTAATAGTTAAGATGAAAACATGGCACATGGTTGCAAGTTGGCAATCAATCTGGTGGTGTACAACTGGCATGCTTGGAATATTCTGAATCCTTGATTTGGTCAATATGACTGCTTCACCCCTCATTACCATCAAATTCCTCATCTATGGATGGCCCCTCTTCTATTATTTTGCATGTGATCCCTTGGATAAGCTCGTACACTTGGATGGATTTATCTTTTTCTGCTATATCCAACACTTTGGTCATCTTAGCTACATATTCTTGCACCTTTAATTGTTCCTTCAGAACTATCCACCTGTTGGTCCAGATATCTAGCTCTTCCTTATATTTCTCTATGTTGGCCTTCATCCTCATAGCCTTATCAATGGTTGCCTCAAAAAAGTGCTTAATAGGATCTTCTGCTACAAGTCTAAAATTATCTTAGAATGTCTTAGTAGAAAAATCCTCATCCTGGTTTTCTACTTTTCCTTCAACCTCGCCCTCAAGGGCTTCCAGAATCTCTATCTCCTCTTCTAAGAGCTCGTGTATTTTAACACTAACATCTGTAGTCTTAGCATTGCACCTATTCAGGATATCCACCTCAAACCTTACATCTTCACACCAATTATCTAATTGTGGTAATGTTTGAGGTGTTAAGATATTTTTGGTCATGAGGATGCTAGTACCTATTTTCCTCATCTCTTTGAGTGTGGCCAGATGCTTAGTACTCTATCAATCTCTAGCTAACCTCTTTCTTCACTTTGTTAGCCTTACCCTTCAAGTTACTCAACATGTCCCAATTGGAAAATGAAATTCTTATCACCTATTCACCATCAGCCAAAAACTTGGTGAACCAACTGTGCATTACTTGTGCATGATGTTTCTGCACATCGAATGCAACCATCTCTTCCTGTGATACCAATGTCAATGAAGTGTCCTTTATGATTTGAATATTGGTTGGTGCTACCAACCCTTTCACAAAAGGCTATAATTGGGCTACTTGTGCCTTATACATTTTCTTTTTGGCCTTTGTCTTCTTTATTTTGGCCTCCACTGCATTAGTGTGATCCCTCAATCCTTGGATCTCTTTCTCATTAGTGGCATGGCCCAAATCAATGGTGGTTATTTGAAACTCTTCTGGACTTATTTCTCCTTTGGCCTTGTCCACTATTGGTACAACTATTTGAGCTATCCTTTTTCCTGTAGCTACATCCCTCTTTACTGTTGAGACTATCCTTTCCCTTCTCTTTGGTTTGCTTGGGTCCAGTGTAAACAATGATTTGAAATCAAAGGGCTTAGTCTCCTTTTGTGGATGTTCCACATCTGATGACATCCATGGGAATACTGCTGATCTTGACCCTCCTTGGTTTCGCTGCTCAATTTGAGCATCTTGTATCTCTTTATTCTTATTTACCTCATCATCACCAATAGGAACCTATGTATTTTCTTGTCAATTTCCATCCTGATCCTGTTGTGATGGGATGACCTTAGGATTTCCTATTTGTTGATCTTTATCTTGATCAGCCTTGTCATCATCATGACCCTTTTCTTGCTCCAGCATGGGCTGATCTAGATGTGATGCATCTCCTTGCTCATACAGAACCTTATCATCTTTATGCATATCTTGAGCTGTTTCTTCTTGCATGGCCTCTGTTTAGATGTTTTTAGGCCTTTGTGTCTAGTCATCTGGATGAGGTTGTGGCATTGGTTACCTTTCATCACCTTCATCAGTTTTACCTGTTGTATCCATGACCAATCCTAATAGTTGTTAGACTTAGGGCACACAACTAAGAGGGGGGGTGAATTAGTTGTCCAAAACTTTCTCCAATTTCACACTTAAATCTTCTTAGTGATTAGCAGTATATCAATCATGAAACATAATGCAATTAAACAGGAAGCAGAAACTTATCAACACATAAGACACTAAGATTTTGACGTGGAAAACCCAGGTAAGGGAAAAACCATGGGGTGATTAACCCAAGATTGTATTCTCTGTTAGAAGAATAGAAAGAACAAAATGGCACATGCCAATTAGGGCTCACTACCTGAGCACACTGCTCACGAGAGACACAATGTCTACAAAGTAACAAGTATTACAAACTTGAACTGGAGAGAAGCATCTTTACCATGCTTGGATCAGTTCCATTTAGGCCCAAAACTTCTGCTCTGCCTTTTTCTCTCTTCTTCGCTACCACACTCTCATCTCCACAGGACACACTTTGGAATGACTTCACAATCCCTTATTTATACAAGGCATCGACTTAGGAACAATCATCGAAGTCAGAAAACACCTACAAGAACATCTGCAAGAGGTGTAATACATCCGGTCGGCTAGTCTCAAGAAGAACACCAACATCTGGTGGTTATTCTTCAAATATAAACTTTAACATTAATGCGGATCACCAAAATGAATTGGACATGATCCACAGATCACCACATGCTTTCTTGAATCACCAAGAACATCCGTACTTCATCTGCTTACTGGAATCCTTCTCTTCTTCATCTAAAACCTCAAGAACACAGTCTATCAACACTGTCACAAAGGAATAGGTTCTTCTGGACCTTCAAACCATGAACCAATAGACTTGGAACTTCACAAGGATGTCCTCAACACTTCCTCAAATCTGCAGAATGGGATAATGCATTTTCGGATCTCACCGGACCTATCTGTGTCACTCTATCACCTCTGAACACCTGCCAGAACCGGTTCTACTTGAGCGACCGTAACTTCTTCAGATCTTCATGTGGACCTCTAAAAACATGGCTGGATCATCTCAAGACTTATATCTACAAACCCTTTAAACTGCATCCTCTAATCCTCAACCTATCTTGGACTTTTACCTTATTGTCATTACTGTTCTTCACTATTCCTGATTGAGACTAATTTTCTCAATATCCTCAATACACAGCTCATCCAATCCTTCTCATTAATGCAACATGAGTATGTTGACATCAATGACAACACTGGTTAGACCCATACTTGCAACAATCTCTCCTTTGTCATTGATGGCAACATATGATGTGAAAAACCATCAAGACAAGAACTTCTCCTTACTGTCACAACTCCCCCTATCAGCAACAACTATTCACATGTCTTCTCTTCCTTTACTGCTCCCCCTTTGACCATCAACCACTTGTTTTTCACATGTCTTCTCTCCCCCTTTGACATCAATGGCAAAGGGCTCATACTTGCAACTCTAATACTTCAAAATCATACCTGCTGCTCCTCCTGAGTAGCAGCTCCCATCAATCCGGATCACAAGATATGACTGTGATATCCACCGGACTGATGCACCTCAGTGTACCTTAGTTCATCACCGGAGGGGCAATAACCCCTAACTTCTCCCTAAGATACTCAAAAGAGTCCCTAGGAAGAGGTTTAGTAAAGATGTCTGCAATCTGATCCTTAGAAGGCACAAACTCTAGTCTGACTTCATCTTTGTTTACTTACTCTCTCAGAAAGTGAAACTTAATAGATATATGTTGATAACTGAGAGGGGAGGGTGAATCAGTTATCTTAATTATTTTAGCTTTCTGAACTTTCTTATTAATTAATGCAGCATCAATTCAAATAAGAAAACATAACCATGAAATGGAAATACACATGACACAATATTTTTGACGTGGAAACCCTGTTAAGGGAGAAAACCACGGGGTGATTAACCCAAGATTATATTCTCTATTAGAAGAATAGAAATACAGAATGGTACTTGCTAATTTGGGCTCATTGCTCAAGCACGCTGCTCACAAGAGGCTCACTACCTACAAGAGACTCACTGTCTACAAGTTGTAAGAAGAGTAACAAGATCCTTGAACTAATGAGAAGCATCTACATATGCTGAGGTTTAGTTCCGGTTAGGCTCAATCTGCTACACTTCATCCTTCCTCTTCTTTTGTGTTGCTGTCCTTTCACATACCGGACCTTCCTTACTATTTTCACTCTGCTCTTCTTCTTTTCTTCGTACATACACATACACAACACACACCTTCTCATCGAAACTCATTTGGTATATGTATCCACACAAAGGATTTCATCATCTTTCTAGTCGGCATCCGGAATAATCAATATTTCCCAAACTCTAGTCTGTCGACTGAATCCTTGCATCCCAAGTGATGCGGATCAAAAAGAAACTTATAGAAGTTATCTAACAAGTCAGCCAATCATTAATGATACCTTAGGAATCTTTATCACCATCGACATCTCATCCGGAATAACTTCTGATGCTCTACCTGTCAGTTCTTCCTCTGTTTGTTCTACCAAACTGGACCCCAATACTTGAATGCTTATATCTCTTTATTCTTTCATCACTGGAGGCTCAATTCCTGGAATCTATAAGTCAAGGTACTCTTATTGACTTCCCCAAGTCCACACTTTCCAAAGATACTTCCTCTGAGAGATCCTGACCTGGCTGTCGGACCTTGCCACATACTTTGTTCTTGCTTACCGGACCACAACACTCTTCAATCTGACTTCCGGTATGGGCACACCACGTCCTACGGATGTGTGGGTTGAACTTTGTTGCCATCAATGAAAACAATCATGAAGCTCCAATGTGTCTCTTGCCAACAATCTCCCCCTTTGGCATTGATGGCAACACTTAGTGAAAAATGACTAAGTGTTATACTATACTCCCCCTTGGTTGATGCTCTCTTCTAATGTACATTTTACCGGAGCTCCCCCTTAGTTGGATTCCACATTTTTCACTATTCCTCACTCCCCCTTTGACATCAATGGCAAAGGGTAGGGTCCACACACCAAAATTTCCCAAAAACTCAACTATACTTAGCTGCATAAGTATATAAATAGGTTATACTTACATATACTGTAATATGTCTACAAAGGTTGTCTTTAGTTGTACAACTTGAGTCACCCAACTCTGCTTCATCCTATCCAAAATTGAGATGTGACCACTCAACAGGAATGCAAAAGCTTCTGCCCTCTTGAGATCTGTCAGATCACTGGTCCGGGCTATGGTCTGGGCATCTGTTAGGGCCTCATGTATGGCCTCTAATTTGGGGAGAATCATCCCTCTAAGGTCACTCATTCTACTTATTATGTTCTTCCTCTCTTTCTCAAGCTTCTTAATCTCATTCATGATTACAATAGTTTGACATTCCTGATTTACTATAGAAGAGAGAGGATCAAAATTTTGAGATAAACTTGTCAGTTTATCCTCTTGCTCTTTTACTTTCTTCTCAATATCCTTGGTCACTTTAGGCCAAGATAAACAAAATTTATAGATATCTCCACCATCTTTAAGAGCATTTTCTAAGCTCTTTATTCCAATATCCATAGTTCTCTTATCATTCGTTATTAGACCTTGTACTTCAGAGAATCTTTTGTCCAAAAACTCTTTCCAGACTTTTGCCTTAGCTAACTTTTCCAACGACTCAAAGTGAGTGCTAACAGAATTAACAAGAGTTTTGAGATTACCAGATGTGGAGGCTGAAGAGTCCTTTTGGAAGGAAGGCATAATCTTCTCTAAAACACTGGATGTAGCTTCTATGAGCTCACAGTCTACCAAGTGAGACTTCAAAATTTTTTCTTTTGCCTTTGCTTGGGTGAAGGATGCTAGCTTCATGGTTTGCATCAAAGAGAGGGAATCAAAATTGAATGGACCTTGAAGCAACTCCGGTTCATCAAATTCCAACAACTCCTTGGTTAAGAAATCTTTGACTGCATCTGCTGTGTCTCTTGCCGGTGATAGGGTTTTCTTCTCTTCTGCAGCCTTAGCACTGTCATTTGTGAACTTTCTATTTGACCTTTTCCTTCACTTCTTCTACTTTCTCCTCTATTCTTACTTCTCCTTTAGATCTGGAGACTACTGGGGAATCCAGATTTACTTCTCCTTGAACTTCCTCTTACAGAACAAAGGAATCCTTTTCCTTTACCTCTTCTGCTACCGTCTCAGTAGATTCTTCTTTGTTATCTATTCCCAAGGGATCATTACCTAAATCCTCTATAACAAGAATATTGAATCTTTTATAGGCATTCCGCAGGATTTCTTTTGTTTCTTTTGCCACTTTATTAGTTTCTCCAAGCATCAGCTGATTCATTCTAGTCTTACTCCGAAACTCATCCTTGCAATCTTTGAAGATCATATCCATTTGTTTTGGAGTAATTGAAGGGTAGAGCTAAATAGCTATCTATTCTCTAATCTCTAAGTCCTTAGCCTTAGCATTTTCTTTTCTCATTTCATGTTCCTTTTCTAAACTTTTAGGAATTAGAGAAATTATTTCAATCAAATCTTTATTGTATATGTTCAAGTACTTAACTATGGCTTCCTCCAAGATTTTTCTATCTGCATCATTATATGCATCATAGAATTCTGTTATTGGTTGCAGGTTCCTGTCCATAGTAACAACTTTGACTACATCATCTAGGGATAGAGTGGGCCTTTCAACAAACTCTTCTGCCTCTGCCTCCTTATCTTCACTGGATACTTTCTTCTTCTTCTTCATCTTCTTGATCTCTTCATCAGATTCTGTCTCTTCTTCATCATTTTGACTGATGTAAGACCTTGTGGCCTTTGTGTTAGTTCTTTTCTCTACTTTACTAGATGATTTTGCTTCCAGTTTTGATGTCTTTGAGCTCTTGTTAGTGGTAGGAGCGGACCTCTTAGAGGATTTTGTCTAGATGGGGGCTTCTACAAGACCACTTTCCTTTTCAGCACCTTCCTTCTCTTTCTCTACTCTTTCCCTCTTCTCCCTGTTAGCATCAAGTGCTTCTTTTCATATGCCAAATCTTTTGGCAACATTCTTTACATCTTTTCTCACTTTTCTCTTTATCTCTAGTTGTCTTAACTCCACATGGATCTTCACACTTAATTCTTCAAAAGTTCCAAACCTTTTTGCTTTGGGATCCTTGGGCTGACTTAGCATGTGCTGAACATGTAGCTCTACAATTTTCTCATCCACTTCATACCCCATAGGCATGATCCATACTATTCTTGGTTCCACTGCCTCCATTAGGCACTGGTCAGTTTCTACCATAAAGCATATTGTATCTTTATATTTTTCAACTACAGATTGGGGGATTCTCTCTCTTGCTTGCATCATGCTCTAAAAATTCTTGAAATATCCCCAGAGAGCTATATTTTGTGCCTTGGCATCACCAAGCCCATGTATATAATCTCTGATCTGAATGGCTACTAGTCTATCATTCTGCCATACCCAGCCATTGGATTTGGGAAGCTCATTCATGTAATAAAAGAAAAGATAGAGTATCAAACCACCGTATTTGAAGGAGTTCTTCTTATCCTTCTTTATCTTCTATAGATTCTCCAAGAGTTGGTTCAGAAGGAGCTCATAAAGATCATAGTCTCCATTCTTCCTCAACATTTCATAAGCAGTATATATAGCAGTTTTAGAAACTGAATTCTCCCTGCTGGAGTGATATATCTTATATCCAATTACCATTGATGCAAACTTGATATCCAGATCTGTGATATCCTCAATAGTCATAGCTCTTTTATCAAACTTTGATCCGGTAGCCTCACTAACAATTTGGTTTTTGACAGATTTGAGTTTAGGCATTTCATCGGTTGAGTGTAATCCAGTTACAGCCCTAATGGCATCCTTAGTGATCTTAAATGTCCTGTTCAACCACATGAAGTTGTCATACATTCTGCTCAAGATATACCGGACCCAATCATCTTCCAGAAAATAGGGGAAATGAATGCACTGTGCAAAATGTTTGTCCTAGATAGCTTTATACTAAGTTTTGAGTTCAAATGAGTCATCTATCAAATGCTTGTGATAGATATCAACCAGCTTAGATTCCCCAAATTCTTTAATATTCGCATGAATATATGCCCTAACATCTTCTACATGCAAAACTCCATGCAGAATACTTGAAAAGGCGCCTAGGGGATCAACTTCTAGGGATTTATATGGATGTTTCTTGAACTTAGGGCGTGGCCTCTTAGTGATCTTTACAACATTCAGTGTAGCCATATTCAAAGAGACTTACAAAGAAATATTCAATAACGGAAAGTACCTTTTGCGCGTCTAGGGTTTGTGAGGAGATCCAGATTGATTCGCTGGATGAATCAACTTTTGTAGATGTCCTTTGATGGGCTTCAGGAGATTTGATGCAGAGCTCTTTTTCACTTCTTCTCGAATGCAAAATGAACAAGTGTTTGATAGGAAAACCCTTATATTATTCCGCAAACCCTAATACCAAGTTGCAATAAATGCTCAACTTAAGTCATTCTAGTTTTCCTTGTTTTCCTTATTCGATTGACTTGATGAACTGGATCAATCTTGTTCTAAACATCTTGTGGATTTTCCATATTTTAACCATAGTTTGTTTAGATATTTCTCTTATGAACCCTTTGATCCATAACTCTCCTCGTGCCAGTTTCGGTACCAATTAACTAGCTGGGGGAAAAGGTTTTTCCTTGTGTCTCCCCCTGAGCCAGAGCTCACTTTTTAATTTCCAGAAGGAATATCAGCACCAGATTCTGGTGCGGATCCATTCCCTGCACTTTCTGTACTTCCCTTCACCCAAACCTTCTTCATCTCACTTTTGACTTCATCCGCATTCACTTTTCCTTTTCCCTTGTCTTGATCCTGATTATGATGTACTAGACCTCTTTTGTCCTAATTCTTGCTTCTATAGAATTTGGCAATATGACCGGATCTATTGTAATTGTGGCAAACAACATTTCTTTGCATATTTGATTGATGTCCTCTTGATCTACATTGATTAGCCATATGACCCATTCTATTGCATGCAAAGCATCTGCCATTGAATGAATTGTTCATTTGCATATTTCTGCATTCATGAGATTTGTGACCATACCTTTTACAGTTGAAACATTTTCTGGAGAAGGATGTATTAGTCTGATTCATTCTCTTTCTGTACTAATTAGCTTTATGCCCAAAGTTATTGCAATTGTGGTAGTATCCATTGAAGGATGGATATCTTTGAGCATTAGGCTGCCTTATCGGAGGTCTTCTAGGCCTGTTCCTTGGATTTTCTGATCCAAAATTCTTCTGACTAGATCCGGAGCTTTCACCTTTCTCATATCCCAAGCCACACTTGTCATCTACCCTCTTTTGGCTTTCAAGAAGAACTTCAAGTTGAGCAAAACTTATCTTGAATTTATCTTTGTATTCATTTGTTGTTTGAAGATCCCTTTTAAGAGAGACAATTTGATCCTCAAGTTTTTCTTCATTATCTTTAGCATCTTCAAGATCAGATTCAAGATGTCTGATTATTCTATCCATCTTGTGGCAGTCTTTTGATTTCTCCTTGAGAGATTGTCTTAGATCATCTTCAGTTTTTCTTTTCTCTTCAATTTCTTGGGTAAACTTCATAACTCCTGATTCCATTTCATGTCTCACCATATTGATCTCTTTTGATAACTTTTCACAAAACTTGGTTTTCTCCTTTAGATCTCCATTTGTATCATTTGTTTCACCTTGACTTGCCAGTTGTTGAAGTAGCTCCTTTCCCTTTTTCATAGAGAGACTCAGTTTCTCTTTTAGTTCATTTATGAAATCATCAAGCTGTTTGAGTCTTTCCTTCAATTCATTGACTTCAGAATTTGACTACTCGAGATCATCTAGGGCAGACTTAAGTTACTCCCTCATACCATACACATCCATTTGAATTCCTAGATCTTCCTCAAGCTGTTAGGCTCTATTGCGAGGAACTTGGCTCTGATACTAATTGTTGATAACTGAGAGGGGGGGTGAGTCAGTTATCTTAATTATTTCAGCTTTCTGAACTTTCTTATTAATTAATGCAACATCAATTAAAATAAGCAAACATAACCATGAAATGGAAATACACATGACACAATATTTTTGATGTGGAAACCCTGTTAAGGGAGAAAACCACGGGGTGATTAACCCAAGATTATATTCTCTATTAGAAGAATAGAAATACAGAATGACACTTACCAATTAGGGCTCACTACCCGAGCACACTGCTCACAAGAGGCTCACTGCCTAAAAGAGACTTACTATCTACAAGTTGTAAGAAGAGTAACAAGATCCTTGAACTGATGAGAAGCATCTACATATGCTGAGGTTTAGTTCCGGTTAGGCTCAATACACTGATTTGCTGCACTTCATCCTTCCTCTTCTTTTGTGCTATTGTCCTTTCACATACCAGACCTTCCTTGTTGTTTTCACTCTGCTCTTCTTCTTTTCTTTGCACATACACATACACAACACACACCTTCTCATCGAAACTCATTTGGTATATGTATCCGCACAAAGGATTTCATCCTCTTTCTAGTCGGCATCCAGAATAATCAATATTTCCCAAACTCTAGTCTGTTGGCTAAATCCTTGCTTCCCAAGTGATACAGATCAAAAGGAAACTTATAGAAGTTATCTAACAAGTCAGCCAATCATTAATGATACCTTAGGAATCTTTATCACCATCGAAATCTCATCCGGAATAACTTATGATGCTCTGCCTGTCAATTCTTCCTCTGTTTGTTCTACCAAACCGGACCCTAATACTTGAATGCTTATATCTCTTTATTCTTTCTTCACCGGAGGCTCAATTCCTGGAATCTATAAGTCAATGTACTCTTATTGACTTCCCCAACTCCATACTTTCCAAAGATACTTCTCTGAGAGATCCTGATCTGACTATCGGACCTTGCCACATACTCTGTTCTTGCTTATCGGACCACAACACTCTTCAATCTGACTTCTGGTATGGGCACACCATGTCTTGTAGATGTGTGGGATGAACTTTGTTGCCATCAATGACAACAATCATGAAGCTCCAATGTGTCTCTTGCCAACAATATATGCTTAGTCTTAGAATGCAACATCGGATTCTTAGATATATTTATTGCACTTGAATTATCATAGAAGATTGTGATAGGCTCCTCATACTCTACTTTGATATCTCTTAGCATCTGCTTCATCCACAAAACTTGAGTGCAACTACCTACTGCTGCAATGTATTCTGCTTCGATTGTAGACAGAGATATTGCCTCTTGCTTCTTGCTAAGCCAAGAAACCAATCTCTTTCCCAAAAAGAATGCTCCACCACTGGTACTCTTCCGGTCATCCACATCCCCTGCCCAATCTGCATCTATATATGCATGAAGAGAGAAATCATGATCTCTAGGATACCACAAACCATACTTAATTGTCCCTTTTAGATATATAAAAATCCTCTTGATTGCCATGACATGAGATTCTCTGGGATCAGCCTGGAATCTAGCAACAAGACCAACAACCTGCATTATATCTGGTCTAGTTTATTCTATCCATCTTGTGGCAGTCTTCTGATTTCTCCTTGAGAGATTGTCTTAGATCATCTTCAGTTTTTCTTTTCTCTTCAATTTCTTGGGTAAACTTCATAACTCTTGATTCCATTTCATGTCTCACCATATTGATCTCTTTTGATAACTTTTCACAAAACTTGGTTTTCTCCTTCAGATCTCCATTTGTATCATTTGTTTCACCTTGACTTGCCAGTTGTTGAAGTAGCTCCTTTCCCTTTTTCATAGAGAGACTCAGTTTCTCTTTTAGTTCATTTATGAAATCATCAACCTATTTGAGTCTTTCCTTCAATTCATTGACTTCAGAATTTGACTGCTCAAGATCATCTAGGGCAGACTTAAGTTGCTCCCTCATACCATACACATCCATTTGAATTCCTAGATCTTCCTCAAGCTATTAGGCTCTATTGGGAGGAACTTGGCTCTGATACTAATTGTTGATAACTGAGAGGGGGGGTGAATCAGTTATCTTAATTATTTCAGCTTTCTGAACTTTCTTATTAATTAATGCAACATCAATTAAAATAAGCAAACATAACCATGAAATGGAAATACACATGACACAATATTTTTGATGTGGAAACCCTGTTAAGGGAGAAAACCACGGGGTGATTAACCCAAGATTATATTCTCTGTTAGAAGAATAGAAATATAGAATGACACTTACCAATTAGGGCTCACTACTCGAGCACACTGCTCACAAGAGGCTCACTGCCTAAAAGAGACTTACTGTCTGCAAGTTGTAAGAAGAGTAACAAGATCCTTGAACTGATGAGAAGCATCTACATATGCTGAGGTTTAGTTCCGGTTAGGTTCAATACACTGATTTTCTGCACTTCATCCTTCCTCTTCTTTTGTGCTATTGTCCTTTCACATACCAGACCTTCCTTACTGTTTTCACTCTGCTCTTCTTCTTTTCTTTGCACATACACATACACAACACACACCTTCTCATCGAAACTCATTTGGTATATGTATCCACACAAAGGATTTCATCCTCTTTCTAGTCGGCATCCAGAATAATCAATATTTCCCAAACTCTAGTCTGTTGGCTGAATCCTTGCTTCCCAAGTGATGCGGATCAAAAAGAAACTTATAGAAGTTATCTAACAAGTCAGCCAATCATTAATGATACCTTATGAATCTTTATCACCATCGAAATCTCATCCGGAATAACTTATGATGCTCTGCCTGTCAATTCTTCCTCTATTTGTTCTACCAAACTGGACCCTAATACTTGAATGCTTATATCTCTTTATTCTTTCTTCACCGGAGGCTCAATTCCTGGAATCTATAAGTCAATGTACTCTTATTGACTTCCCCAACTCTGTACTTTCCAAAGATACTTCTCTGAGAGATCCTGATCTGACTATCGGACCTTGCCACATACTCTGTTCTTGCTTATCGGACCACAACACTCTTCAATCTGACTTCCGGTATGGGCACACCATGTCTTGCGGATGTGTGGGATGAACTTTGTTGCCATCAATGACAACAATCATGAAGCTCCAATGTGTCTCTTGCCAACAATATATGCTTAGTCTTAGAATGCAACATCGGATTCTTAGATATATTTATTGCACTTGAATTATCATAGAAGATTGTGATAGGCTCCTCATACTCTACTTTGATATCTCTTAGCATCTGCTTCATCCACAAAACTTGAGTGCAACTACCTACTGCTGCAATGTATTCTGCTTCAGTTGTAGACAGAGATATTGCCTCTTGTTTCTTGCTGAGCCAAGAAACCAATCTCTTTCCCAAAAAGAATGCTCCACCACTGGTACTCTTCCGGTCATCCACATCCCCTGCCCAATCTACATCTATATATGCATGAAGAGAGAAATCATGATCTCTAGGATACCACAAACCATACTCAATTGTCCCTTTTAGATATATAAAAATCCTCTTGATTGCCATGACATGAGATTCTCTGGGATCAGCCTGGAATCTAGCAACAAGACCAACAACCTGCATTATATCTGGTCTAGTTTGAGTGAGATACAACTATCCTCCAATCATTGATCTATACTTTGTCTGGTCTACCTTAGGAGAGTCATCATCTTTTCTCAACTTACATCTGGTTGCCATGGGAGTATTCATTGGCTTTGAATCTTCCATCCCAAATTTCCTCAACAATTCTTTCACATCTTTGGTCTGAGAAATGAAGATTCCTTTCTTTGTTTGAGTAATTTGCAGACCCAAGAAGAAATTCATTTCACCAAGCATAGACATCTCAAACTCACTTTTCATTTGATTTGCAAAAGTTTTACACATACTATATCTTCCTCCAAAGATGATATCATCAACAAATACTTCACCAATCAAGATGTTTTCATGATAAATTTTGAAATATAAGTTACTGTCAGCAGTACCTTTGCTGAAACCAATCTTCAAAAGATGCTTATCCAATCTTTCATACCAAGATCTTGGGGCTTGCTTCAATCCATACAATGCCTTCTTCAACTTGCAGACCATATCACCATGATCAGACAATTGAAATCCATCCGGTTGATCTATATACACTTCTTCTTCCAAGTCACCATTTAGAAAGGTAGACTTGACATCCATCTGATATACCTTAAAATCCTTGAAGGAAGCAAAGGCAAGAAATAATATGACTGCTTCAATTCTTGCCACTGGAGTAAAAGTTTCTTCAAAATCAATTCCTTCTATTTGAGAGTAACCTTTGTAGACCAATCTGGCTTTATTTCTAATTACTTCACCAACTTCATTTAGTTTGTTCTGGAAGACCCATTTGGTTCCAATCACATTCTTGTTTCTAGGTCTGGGAACAAGATCCCAAGTGTGATTTTTCTCTATTTGCATCAGCTCTTCCTCCATTGCTTTAGTCCAGTTTTCATCATTGCAAGCTTCATTCACTGTCTTAGGTTCAATTTTTGAAATCAAACAGTACTCTTCTGAATCTTGAGCAATTCTCCTTCTTGTTAGAACTCCTTTGCTTTTATCACCTATGATCTGATCTTCAGAGTGGTTCAGTCTTACATACCTGGGAACTTTGGGAGTTTCCTACAATTCTAATTCTTGATCAGGCTCATTATGATTCATCTCTTCTCCTTGAATTACCGGATCTGTTTGATTCTGAGTACCGGAAGGAGTTTGGGCTCGTTGAGTTAGAACACCATTCTGATCATCTTCATCATATTCATAAAACCTTGAAGTTTTCTCAATTCCTTCATCAACCTTCATTTGTACTTTCTATCATCTTTCTCAGTCTCTTATTGTAACACCGGTATGATTTGCTTTAAGTGGAGTAACCCAAGAAAATTCCTTCATCACTTCTAGCATCAAACTTGCCTAGATCTTCATCTCTTTTAATGTAACATTTGCTACCAAACACTCTGAAATATCTCACAGTAGGAGTGATGCCAAACCAAAGTTCATAAGGAGTCTTAGCGGTATTACTTCTGATTTGAACTCTATTAAGAGTATAGACTGCAGTGCTGACAACTTCTTTCCAAAATATCTGAGGAACATTTTCTTCAATCATCATTGTCCTAGATGCTTCTTGGATGGTCTGGTTCTTTCTCTCCACTACTCCATTTTGCGTGGAGTCCTAGGAGCAGACAACTGTCTCTTTATACCATGCTTCTCAAAAAAGTCTATGAACTCACCAAATGTGAATTCACCACCTCTATCAGACCTTAGACATTTCAATTTTAAACTGGTTTCATTTTCTACTATAGCCTTGAAAATTTTGAACTTCTCAAAAGCTTCTGATTTCTCTTTCAGAAAGGTAACCCACATCATCTGGGAATGGTCATCAATTAATATCATGAAATATCTATCACCTTGTACACTCTTGATTCTTGTCGGACCACATAGATCAGTATGAACTAAGTCCAATAATCTAGTAGAAGATTGATCCTTACTCTTGAATGTGATTCTGTTCATCTTACCCAACTGACATTCTTTGCACAAGCTATTAGTAGGTTTCACCAATTTTGGAAGATCTCTTACAGCCTGAGTATTGCTTATCTTGATGATATTATCAAAATTCACATGACACATTCTCCTATGCCATAACCAACTCTGATCAACTTGAACAAATAAGAAACTTTTACCAGTGCCAACCAAGTGGAAGACATTACCTTTAGTTTGGGTACTAGATGCAATCTCTATTCCTAAGCTTTCAAAGATCTTGCATTTTCCATTCTTGAACCGGAGATCATAGCTTTTGTCCACCAACTGTCCAACACTGAGAAGATTGTGCTTCAAGCCTTCAACATATAGAACATTACCAGTTTTGTTCCTTCGATCAAAAGAAATAGTTCCTCTTCCTTTGATTCTACCACTAGAATTATTACCAAACTTCACCACTCCTCCTTCATACCTTTCCAAATCTATGAACTTATTTTTGTCACCTATCATATGGTGAGAGCAACCACTATCAATGAACCAATCATCCTTTTCTTCAACTTGGGCAGCCAAAGCTCTTTCTACAACTTTATGATTGATAGATATAGAGGATATTGGTTCTTCTTCCTTGATGGCAATAAACACCCATTCACTTCTAGATTTGTTACCTGTCTCTAATTCATCATCTATTACCCCTTCATTATCATCTTCTTCATGAACATTTTAACAATTCTTTTGGAACCTTGATCTGTTAGGATTTTGGCTTGAAAATCTTTCTAGACATTTTGAGGCAAAATGACCAATCTTATTATAGTTAAAACACTTAAAAGGCAATTTTCCTTTATACTTACCAGATCCTCTTGGTAGTCTCTTTGCAATGAGGGCTTCAAGTTGACCAGTTTCTACTTCTTCTTCTTCTAGGTCATTTCTTTCTTTTTCATACCATGACAGTTTCCTTGATGACTTCTCTCCTAGATCAAACCTTTGTTTACCTTTTACAAAGGCACTGGCTTTGAATGCAAATTCAGTCTTGGGGGGATCATCTCCAAACTTGGACATTTCAAATGCAGCCAATTTGCTAGCCAATTGATCTCTTGTGACAGTTGTATGGGCTCTGAATTCATCAATGGCAGTAACCTTGATTTTGTAAGAAGCAGGAAGGGATCTGAGATTCTTGCCAACAATCTCATTTTCATCCAAGACTCCACCAACATTTCTAATTCCACAAACAAGCTCATTTACTCTTGGCATAAAAGTAGTAATATTTTCATCATCTCTCATCTTCAAGTTTTCAAATTTCCCTTTCAGACTCTGTAACCTTGCACATTTAACATACTGGTCTCCTTCATGCAAAAGTTCCATTTTTTTCCAAATCTCAAAAGCAGTTGGTAGGTCAATAATATTTGAGAGCTCTGTATCAAATAATGCGCTTAGAAGAGCTTCTATAGTCCGCAGATTGTTCTTAGCATCTGTGATTTCATTTGTAGCTTTTGGACCACCCTGTGGAGGTACATACTGTGTTGTAACCATAGTCCAGTACGCTGAACCCATGCATTGCAAGTGACACTTCATGTGACCTTTCCATAGATTGAAATCTATTCCATCAAACTTCAGGTTGTCCTTCTTGTAAGACGACATCCTGGATCTCCTCAAGCAGTTAAGCTCCTTTTAGAGGAACTTAGCTCTGATACCAATTGTTAGACTTAGGGCACACAACTAAGAGAGGGGGTGAATCAGTTGTCCAAAACTTTCTCCAATTTCACACTTAAATCTTCTTAGTGATTAGCAGTATATCAATCATGAAACATAATGCAATTAAACAACAAGCAAAAACTTATCAACACATAAGACACCAAGATTTTGACATGGAAAACCCGGTTAAGGGAAAAACCACGGGGTGATTAACCCAAGATTGTATTCTCTGTTAGAAGAATAGAAAGAACAAAATGGCACATGCCAATTAGGGCTCACTACCTGAGCACACTGCTCACAAGAGGCTCACTGCCTACAAGAGACACACTGTCTACAAAGTAACAAGTATTACAAACTTGAATTAGAGAGAAGCATCTTTACCATGCTTGGATCAGTTCCATTTAGGCCCAAAACTTATGCTCTGCCTTTCGCTCTCTTCTTCGCTACCACACTATCATCTCCACAAGACACACTTTGGAATGACTTCACAATCCCTTATTTATACAAGGCATCGACTTAGGAACAATCATCTAAGTCAGCAAACACCTACAAGAACATCCGCAAGACGTGTAATACATCCGACCGGCCAGTCTTAGGAAGAACACCAACATCTGGTGGTTATTCTTCAAATACGAACTTTAAATTTAATGTAGATCACCAAAATGAACTAGACATGATCCACAGATCACCACAAGCTTCCCTGAATCACCAAGAACATTCGCACTTCATCTGCTTACTGGAATCCTTCTCTTCTTCATCTGGAACCTCAAGAACACAGTCTGTCAACACTCTCACAAAGGAATAGGTTCTTCCAGACGTTCAAACCATGAACCAATAGACTTGGAAATTCACAAGGATGTCCTCAACACTTCCTCAAATCCATAGAATGGGATAATGCATTTCCAGATCTCACTGGACATATCTGTGTCACTTTGTCACCTTTGAACACCTGCCGGATCCAGTTCTACTTGAGCGGCCGTAACTTCTTCAGATCTTCATGCGGACTCTGAAAACTTGGCGGGAGCATCTCAAGACTTATATCTACAAACCCTTTAAACCACATCCTCTGATCCTCAACCTATCTTAGACTTTTACCTTATTGTCATTACTATTCTTCACTATTCCTGATTGAGACTAATTTTCTCAATATCCTTAGCACACAGCTCATCCAATCCTTCTCATTAATGCAACATGAGTATGTTGACATCAATGACAACACTGGTTAGACCCATACTTGCAACAACAGTAGCTCTTGTTTAGTCTTATCCATCAAAATATCATGTTGTGTTCCTTCATCTTTATTCACATTCATGTCTTGAGGTGTCTCTCCAATTTGAGCACCTCCACTTGTATCATAAAAATCCATAGGGATGTTCTCTTCTGGTTCTTGATCATTCTTAACAATATCTTCTCCATGCTCACCACCTTTAGGTTGATATGTCAAATCAATTACCCCAAGGCTGGTGTATGTATCAATAAGGATATTCAAGGGTCCCATTTGTACCTCCACCTCTGGGGACTCTTCCCTATCAGTACCTTTATCCTTTATTTTAGTATCCTTACTTCCCACCTTAGCTTCAGTATAGTGGAGTAAAGTATCAATAGGATGATTAGTCACATCCATGACTACATCATCATCAGTCAAGTCCACTGTTGCACTTAAGGGGAAAGGTTTACTCACCTCCTTCTCTAATGATTTACTGATGAACTGTTGTGCCATCTCAAATTTTACCTTGTTGATGTTCTCAACAACCACATTGTGTTGTAGCTCTTTGACTATATTTAGAGTTGGGTCAAACTGTTGTAGCACAACTGCAGGAGGTGATATGGCTCCTCTCATGAGAAGGCCTTGGTATCTACTTTGATTAGGGACATTAACCCCTTGTAGCATATCCATTCCTTTCTCAAGTATTGTCCCAATTAGGACTTGATCTCTCTTCATCATCTATCCTCCTCTTCTTCTATGGTTGGCACCTGGGGTGCAGATATAGGAATTTCTCTAAGTGAAGGACCTGGAGGAGGTGATGGAGGTCGATATACCAAAGACACTCCTTCTGTAGATTGGTCTATAGTTCTAGATGAATTGGGCTATGCTAATTTGGTCTCAAGGACCGTCATCATATCCTGGCTCCTCCCTTTCTTTCATTTTCCTTTTCTTATAATAGGTGACCATGACACCTTTTACTTTCAATTCATTGACTTTCTTGGCCACCTAGTTCTTGGTCCTTGCCATGACCTTGGTAGTAAGGACATCAATTAAGGTCTCATCCCCTTGGGTCCAATCTGGAGGTGCCAATGCTTCATTATACACCTTGTTCTCCTCATACTCTAGGTCCATAACATCATCATCATCTTTCTTGAGTTGAGGAGGGACCTATGGCTGTCTAATGGTTCTTATATGATCCAATGTCAATCTCTGATATTCTCTTTTTCTTACCTCATGCTCGTCGTCATAGTCTATCCATTAATCTTCTAGGTGCATGTTGTGTTTGTATTTCCTGTTAAACCTCTTCTCAACCCTATGATAAGGATCATAGTCTCTAGCCAATGGAAATAATTGTAAGTTCAAATTCTTCAAATCTGACTTAGCATCTTTAGCATTATCCATAGATTCTACCATGAACTAGTTAAGATCTATGGGAAATTTTCTATATGGTTTTCCTTCCTTCTTCTTAGATAATTCAAATATGGGGAGTTGTTGTCTCACCATCTCCATCAGGACCACCTTGTCAGAAGGATACCTTGGTAGCATAAATGGGTTCCCACTAAATCCTTCCATCCGGATATAGAAATAAGTCTTGGCCTGTATGAACTAAGAACCATATGCACTAATCAATTGAGTATCTCCTACTAAAAATATTTTGGTTCTATCTCCTTCTAAGAGCCTAACAATGTGCATTATAAAGCAATCATCACAATCCTGTAATGTTGTATAGATTGTGTCCTCTCCAACTGGGGATAGTGCTCCCAGGGAGTCTTTTCATGAGGCAATCTTCCCATCCTTCCTATTGTTTGCAAGCCATCAAAAGAACCCTTGGCTACACAAGCATATACTAGATATGAGGTCATTTTGAACACTCTATCTTTTAATTTTCTCCATTTTACCAACTGATTATACAGGGCATCACTAATAATCTTAGCCCACTAGACCTTTCCATCTTTATTCTTGATGACCATTTGGATCAATCCAAACATCCATGGCTCAAAATTCCCACAATTCGCCATCCCATTCATTTTGTTGAGCAAGAATATCATATACTATGCTTCCGGGCTGAAATCAAATTTATACACATGTTGTGGCATTTTGGCCACTACTTTGGCTTTACTAGTCAGATCTCTTGATCCCAAGAAGATAACTTTCCTGTAGTCCTTTTGATTCATATTATATTCCTTAGCCAACGCCTCTAGGTCTAGCACATAAAATTCCCTAGATGTTGGCAAATTAAATGCCTCAGTTATACCATCCATAGACAAGTCAGCATAAACCCTTCCCTGCTTCTCAACTCATATAGTAACGATATTGTAATTATGTGCACACTCAATCAGAAGTTCCAACGCCTTTGTAGCATATGGGAAACTAGCTGCATAATACATCCTAGATGCCACTATGTTCCTCAATACAGGATGGTCCTCTCTGCTATTGATCCTTGCTCTGATTGCCTCAATGTCCGTGTTACCAGAATGGGTGTCCTCTGCAAACCCCTTGTTTGTTTCATGTGCTATGTGCTTTTGGGAACATGTCGGATCTAAACTTGGCATCATGCTTATCCATACGTGGTTGAGACATCTCGCCTTGCAATTTCATGGACATGAGCATTCTATAATACTAGGGTTAACAACATTACTAAATCTATAAAATCCATAAGCATTACATTCACATATATATTTAACCCATATTTAACCCTGGGTGAATGCAAAGAGATGGGGGACCAAAAAGTTGCCACCATGGGACATTTTAGTCCAAAAGTTAAAAAAACATGAGCATGTTATAACACGCACGCGTTTTAAAATGTGTGCGCATTATAACGCAAACACATTATGACGCGCTCGCATTTTGGTTTGCTTAAAAGCAAAAAAAAGCCATTTCTCCTCATACAACCATGACCATTGAGAGAAACAACAGCAAAAAACTCAATTCAAAGCGTGATTGCATTGAAATTAAGCCTCTTCAAGTGAGTGTAAGAGAGAACAACAAATTCATGATGCCACCTCACTGCCAATGACATCATCGAGCAAATTTGGAGGGTCTAACATAGGAAGAAGGTAGGGTTTGACTGATTTTTGTTAGTTTGAGAAGAATTTTTGAGTTTTGCAATGTTTGATTTGTTTTTGTATTGCATTTATAGTTATTGGGGCAAGAGAAAACCTAAATCTAGCCGAGGAGGGTGAAAACAACCCCCAAAACCCTCCAAACCCTCAAAACCCACCTTCACGTCCTCACAATGTAAGGGATAGTCAAGAAAACTACCTAAGGATAATAGAAGAAAACAAGAGACATCTTCAAACTGTTATTCAAACACTAAACAATCCAAGAGGAACCACCGATCATAGGAGGGCGCTTGCAAAGTCACTAGAGGAGATTATTTCCCACACTGATTCGGTGACAAAACAAATCACCAAATTCCAAGACTATAGGGAGAGATGTCGACAGTATTATGCCTACAAGTTGTCATATGAACAAGTCAAGAATGAAAAAATATAAAATCTCAATTATGTGCACAATTTATTAATCCCAAAACTGGCCAAAGATTAGAAGAAAGTTATAAACAGTTTCCTATTCATTGGTGTAGGAATGAAGAAATATCCCAAAACTTTTGGGATAGATGGTACATGGTCTTCGATGAGTGCCCATACAACAATGATGAGGTACCATGATATTTCTTGAGGAAACTCAATTACAAATTCATCCTCAAGAAGATTCCCAATTATTTTGACATTCATGAGTTCCACGGTAGAGATGGTGGCTCTGCCAAAAGTAGACCTACGGCTCAGTGAGATGAAAACCATGTACTGTACCCCTGTTGAGGCCAGAACATAGGTCACTCCCTTTGACTTTGAAGGAGAGTGTTGAGGTGGATGTTGGGAATTAAGGTGTCTCAACCTTGGTAATTCCTTGCATTTATTTATTATAATGTATTTATTTATTTAGCCTATGTTGTAATTTTGTTGCACATCCTATTTTGTCATTAGTGTGAAGTGGCAAGATGAGTTGTCACTCCACTTGTAAGATGACTAGGCTGGTCAACTCACTCCATGTGGAGATAGGCATCCCCTTTGTGTGGTAGAGGTTTTCTACCACATGTTGGCATCTTGACTAGTGTGTAAGTGAATCTTGACTAAAACAGTTATGGCAGATTCCTATGACAGAATCTATGACGCGCAAGAGTTAGAAATAGAAGATTCTATGATAGGTGAAGACAAGTGTCAAAGAGCATCTTTGAGGAAGGCATCTTTGGGTACCCAAGGTGGGTTATGACATGTTGTAAGAGGAATATGATATTTTTAGTCAATGTATGATAGATTTTCTTACAACTGTAAGTGCTATCAATTATGGTAGATTCTATGACAGCCGTAAGATACGTAAGAGCATCTGTCATTGCCTATCTTGGGATTAGGCACCCATATTGGGATGGGGTGATGTGACAAGTGTCATAATCATGCTACAGTGTTGGACAAGTGTCCCTAGACATGGGTTTTGGGCCATGAGGCCAAGTTGGATGCCCATTCCAAGAATGGTCCATTTTTGCCTTGTAACTTCTATTTAAATAGGTGCTTGGAAAGGAGATGTATTATGTGATTGACAGGTATTGTTATTCTTCCAGAATATCTCCATATATGAGTGTTGAAGACTCCTATAAATACTTACATTGCAAGTGTGTTGTAAACATTCCTTGTTTCGATAATACATTGTGCAAGTTTTGGAGTGTTGGGTTTTTCTCCCGAAAGGGTTTTCCCCACGTTATATCTTGTCTCTCTCTCTTCTGTCTACATTCTGTGTGTATGCGTATTGCTGCAATATCTCTGTTGTTGGGTTAATAACACTATAATTGTAAAGGTTAAAAATAATTTGCACACATCTCTCATCATTAGATTAGTATAGGAAGTGATTTCCGCACACCTAGCTTCCTTTCAGTTGGTATCAAAGCTTGATCACCTTTGGTCCTAGTTGCTGGGTAGGGGTTTTTTTAGCTAATCTTAGATTGAGTGGGAGTCTGTACATAGTATTCTGAAATCTTGTTGTAGGACGGAGATGGCAGGTACATCTGGAAGAGTAGAGGTGGAGAAGTTTAATGGCACTAATTTTGAGTTATGGAAACTTAATATGGAAGACATGCTTGTTGACCGAGACCTATGGGAAGTGGTTTCTAGTGTAAAACCAATGGAAATGTCACAAGATTATTGGGATCTCAAGGATCAGAAAGATAAGGGTCTTGTGAGACTTTGTTTGGCTGACTCTATCTTGTTAAATGTCCATGAGGAGAAAACCACAAAACACCTATGGAAGAAGCTAGGAGATGTTTATCAAGCCAAATCCCTTGTGAACAAGCTATTCCTAAGGAAGAAGCTATATTCTCTAAGGATGGAAGATGGAGGATCCGTTGCAGACCATCTAAATGTTTTTAACATGCTAGTTGTACAGTTGACATCCATTGGTGTGAAAACGGAGGAGGAGGATCGATGTATGACCTTGCTTTGTTCTTTGCTAGATTCGTGGGATCATCTTGTTATGGCCATTGAGAGTACCACATCCACCTTCAAAATGGATGAAGTGGTGTCTTTGCTGTTATCTGAAGAGATGCAGAGAAAGTCATCTGAGTCAGCCAAAGAGGCTCTTGTAGTTCATGGAAGACCCAAGGAGAAAGGGAAAAAGAAGGACAAGAAAGCTGAGAAGGGTAGATCCAAATCCCATGGGAGATCCAAATCTCCTAGAAAGTCCAAGGCTCTCTATTAGAACTATGGTAAATCTGGGCATTTCTCAAAGGAATGCAAAGAGGAGAAAAAGAAGAAGAAAAAGAATGTCGCAGAATCAGATTCTTACAAGTCACAAGATGATGGTGTTGCCTTCATTGCAGCCCTAGCCACCCATGCATCTGATGATGCATGGATGATTGATTTTGGTGCATCATTCAACATGACCTCGCATTGAAGCTGATTTATGAAGTACGAAGAGTTCGATGGTGGAAGAGTGTACTTGGATGATGATTCTCATCTAAAGATTGTTGGTCATGGAAGAGTCTCAATCTAATTCCCTGATTGACGATTGAAGGGGATCACTAGGGTCATGTACATCCTAGGCTTGGCACGGAACCTACTTTCTGTAAGTAAGTTAAATGATGCAGGTGTGCAGGTTGTCTTTTCGAAGGATGGATGCAAGATGACTAGAGGATCTATGGTGCTTGCGAAGGGTACTCGGGGAGGTAGTTTGTTTCAGTTGGAGGCATACACTTCATAGTGCAATAGTTCTTTTGACTTGAAGAAAAGAGCTGCAGTCACTTCATCCCCACCATTGGAACCACCAATGAAAAGATCTGTTGTATCAAATTCTGATGGTAATGCATTTTGGGTACCCAAGGGTGGTCATGCTTTGGAAGTTAAACTTCCTGCTGAAAAGATAATGTTATGGCATAAGAGATTTGGCCACATTGGTGAGAAGGGTCTTAGAACCCTAAAGAATAAAAACCTCATTGAGGGGTTAAATGATTGTAATCTCGAGTTTGACTTTTGTGAACATTTTATATATGGAAAGCAAAACCATGTTCAACTTTACTCTAGTTCTCACAAGTCTTTTGGTGTGTTGGACCTTATTCATTCTAATGTGTTTGGTCCTGCTAGTGTTCCTTTGATTTCCAAATCTGTATATTTTGTATCTTTCATAGATAATTAAAATAGAAGGACATGGATTTATTTTCTCAGAAGCAATTCTGAAGTCTTTAGTTAGTTCAAAGAGTTTAAATCTTTTGTTGAGAATCAGACTAGTAAAAAGATTAAGTGTTTGAGGACTGACAACGGTGGTGAGTTTTTTTCGGAAAAGTTCCATAAGTTCTGTAAAGAGAAAGGGATTGAAAGACATAAGACAACTCCATACACCCCATAGAAAAATAGAGTTGCAGAGAGGATGAACATGACACTGATGGAGAAGGCTAGGAGTATGCTTAGTGGAGCAAGCCTCGAACAAAAGTTTTGGGCTGAAGCTGTAGCCACTGCTTGATACCTAGTAAACAGGTCTCCTACATCGGCTTCTGTTGGTAAGACACCTATGGAGGTGTGGTCTGGTAAGAAGCCTTCAGTTAGACATCTTCATGTTTATGGTTGTGAGGCATATGCACATGTGCCTAGGGAGAAAAGGTCAAAAATGAGGAACAAAGCTGTTAAGTGTATTTTCATTGGCTATGGTGTCAGTGTGAAGGGATACAATCTTTGGGATCCAAAGTTGAAAAAGTGTTGTATATTAGAAGTGTTATTTTCAGAGAGCTAACACCTTCTTCCATTGTTCTACAACCAGAAGAGAAAGAAAAGAAAGAGGATTTAGTTCAGTTTCCTACTACCCCTGAGAAGACTGAACCAACAGACCCTGTGAGACCTGATGATGAGGAGAGCTCTAGCAGCTCTAAAAGCTCAGAAGAAGAAGCAGAACCTCAACCTCAGCCCTTGAGGAGGTCTACATGAATAAAGAAGTAACTTGATAGGTTTGGTCATTCATTGCTTGATTCTAATTGTGCTTTTTCCTTGCTTACTAACATTGATGAGCCTAGAACTATGACAGAGCCTATGGGCATGAAAGATGCAGGTTCCTAGAAGGAGGCCATGGAAGATGAGATGGCTTCTTTGGAGAAGAATAAAACTTGGGACTTGGTGCCTTTGCCTAAAGGATGGAAACCTTTTGGATGCAAATGGGTGTTCAAGAAGAAATTTGGTGCAGATGGCAGTGTTGAAAAGTACAAGACCAGACTGGTTGAGAAGGGGTACTCACAAGTGGAGGGAATTGATTATGGTGAAATTTTCTCTCCTGTTGCAAAGTTGACATCTATTCAGTTCCTGTTATCTTTTACAGTAGCTTATGACTTAGAAGTGGATCATATGGATGTGAAGACAACATTCCTTCATGGTGATTTGGAGGAAGAGATTTACATGTCACAGCCAGAGCATTACATAGAAAAAGGTAAAGAAAATTTGGTTTACAAACTAAAGAGGTCTTTGTATGGTTTGAAGTAGTCTCCTAGGATGTGGTATATGAAATTTGATGCCTTTGTGTTGTCCATTGGATTTCTAAGATCGAAATTAGATCATTGTGTGTATTACAAATTTGGCAATGATCACATTCTCATTATTGCATTGTATGTTGATGATATGTTGTTAATTAGGAATGGTAAGAATATGATTTCTGATTTGAAGTCTTAGTTGTTAGCACAGTTTGGAATAAAAAATTTAGGGGCAGCCAGGTACATTCTGGGAATAGAAATCAAAAGAGATAGAGCTAACATAAAACTTTGGTTAAGCCAGAGTAAGTATGTGAAGACCATGTTGGATAGGTTCAGCATGGCAGATTGTAGACCATTGTGTGTTCCTATTTCTTTGGGGAAAAAGTTATCTATTAATGATTGTCCAAAATCTCCTTCTGAGGTGGAGGACATGAGCAGAGTACCTTATGCTAGTGTCATTGGCAGTTTGATGTATGCTATGGTCTGTACTAGACCAGACATCGCCCAAGTAGTGGGAGTCCTTAGTCAGTTTATGGCTAATCCTAGACAAGTACATTGGGATGTAGTAAAGGGAGTGTTTAGATATTTGCAAGATACTTTTGAGTATTCCCGATGTTATCATGGTCATCCTACAGGACCTCTGCATTCTATATGTATTCGTGGATTTGTGGATTCTAATTGGGCAAGTGACATTGACAACAGGAGATCCACCAGTGCTTACGTGTTTACTATGTTTAGTGGTGCAATTAGTTGGATGAGTAAGTAGCAACCTGTGGTCACTTTGTCCACGATAGAAGTTGAATATATGGTAGCAACTCATGCTTACAAGGAAGCCATTTGGTTTAAGAGATTGTGTTCAGATATTGGTGTTGATGTGGGACATATTACTATCTGTTGTGACAGTCAGAATGCAATTTGCCTAGCAAAGAATCCAACTTTCCATGCTAGAACAAAGCATATTGATGTATAGTTTCACTTTGTACGAGACATGGTAGAGGATGGGAAGGTGAATTTGGAGAAGGTAAACACTTTGAAGAATGTTTCAGATGCATTGATGAAACTAGTGGGCACAGAGAAGTTCAAATGGTGTTTGGAGTCTATGGGCCTCTCGGCCTATAGCAGTTAAATCCTGTTATTTCTATTGGCTCTTACAAGGTGTTTGACAAGTGGGAGAATGTTGGGAATTAAGGTGTCTCAAGCTTGGTAATTCCTTGCATTTATTTATTATAATGTATTTATTTATTTAGCTTGTTGTAATTTTGTTGCACATCACATTTTGTCATTTAGTGTGAAGTGGCAAGATGAGTTGCCTCTCCACTTGTAAGATGACTAGGATGGTCAACTCACTCCATGTGGAGATAGCTGTCCCCTTTGTGTGGTAGAGGTTTTCTACCATGTGTCAGCATCTTGACTAGTGTGTAAGTGAATCTTGACTGAAATAGTTATGACAAATTCCTATGACAGAATCTATGACGTGTAAGAATTGGAAAAGGAAGGTTCTATGATAGGTGAAGACAAGTGTCAAAGAGCATCTTTGAGGAAGGAATCTTTGGGTACCCAAGGTGGGTTATGACATGTTGTAAGAGGAATATGCTATTTTTAGTCAATGTATGACAGATTCTCTTACAACTGTAAGTGCTGTCAGTTATGACAGATTCTATGACAGTCGTAAAAAGCGTAAGAGCATTTGTCATTGCCTATCTTGGGATTAGGCACCCATATTGGGATGGGGTGATGTGACAAGTGTCATGACCATGCTGTAGTGTTGGACAAGTGTCCCTAGGCATGGGTTGTGGGCCATGAGGCCAAGTTGGACGCCCATTCCAAGAAAGGTCCATTTTTGCCTTGTAACTTCTATTTAAACAGGTGCTTGGAAAGGAGATGTATTATGTGATTGACAGGTACTATTATGTTGCCAGAATATCTCTAGATACAAGTCTCAAAGACTCCTATAAAGGCTTGCATTGCAAGTGTGTTGTAAACATTCCTTGTTTCGATAATATATTGTGCAGGTTTTGGAGTGTGGGGTTTTTCTCCCGAAAGGGTTTTCCCCACGTTATATCCTGTCTCTCTCTCTCTTCTGTCTACATTATGTGTATATGTGTATTGCTGGAATATCTCTGTTGTTGGGTTAATAACACTATAATTGTAAAGGTTAAAAAAATTTTGCATACATCTCTCCTCATTAGATTAGTGTAGGAAGTGATTTCTGCACACCTAGCTTCCTTTCAGTGGAGACATTACATTCATTGACTTCTCTCACCCAAACTCTATTACAGCATGCTGATGATCTTACATAGGCTAATGAGGGTGAGTGCAGTAGGCATCATGTCTCCCCACATTTTTCTAGTTCATGTGGGAACCTGTGTGATTATGGGATGCAGGATGCATGGCAAGATTGTCATGCCCACATTTTCCTTGTGGTCACAACACACATCACACGTGTCATAGCCACATCTGTTATGTGGTTATGACACGAGATATGAAAAACTTTTCTCACACTGTCCTAAAAACCCCCTTGCATGCGTAAGCATGCTCGGCGGTGTTCTCTCATGGCGAAAACACTACAGTTTTCGGTGGGATATAAGTACAATTGCATGCAACCAGACGCAAGCAGACCAACAAGAGGATCTCTACGATGCCGCTAACATCATTGCAAGAGTGAGATTACCAAAGTTCCTAAATCTAAACCTCGGCAAATTCCGGCAGCATAACGCCTTACGGCGTTAGTGGGAATTACTCAGCACTCTTTTACGCACGTGGTTCGCTGATAGATTAACAACTTCCCACGACGCCTTGTTCCGACTAAACCGACTAGTGATCTCCCTATTTAGTCAATTTTCAGCAAGGCACGGTTGTCTGTCTCCTCTCTTGTTTCCTGAAACATACTCCTCCTACGACTTAGCATTCTCAACAAGGCGGTTTGTTTGCTCTCTCTTCCCTTTTCTCTGGGTCTTAATTTTGATTGTATTTTTATCGCGCTCACCTTAACTATTTCTGTGATAATTTAGTTTGTTTATATTTCGGTCTCTCTCTCTTTCATTTTCCTTTCTTCATATTGGGCATCAATCAGGGTTATCACTGTTTCTATTGTTAATATTAAACCTAACATCTGGATGATCCAGGTCACATAGGCTGGTTTACTACTTTGCTGGACTCGGTCTCCTAGTCTTCTCCGATCTAGGTTTCTTCTCTTGTATATCTTACTTAAACTTGTTCCTAAGCAAATTTTGGCTGGAGGGTCCATCGACTTAGTTCTCTTATCCCATGTGGGAATTGTCGCGCATTTTCTCCTCTGTGTTTTTCCAATGTTACTTTTTCTTCTTCTGACTCTCTTACAGGTTTACTTATATGGACGTTTACTACAGTTGAGATTAAAATGGCCTCACATGGAATTTCTGTGATGACTCCTTAAGTTTATTTCCAGTGACCTTTTAAGCAAGGTGACGTGTAATTTTCCTCTTCATTTTCCGGGTGATTGAAATTACGTTGATAGTTGAAACTTCCGAGAAACTCTTTCCGGAGTCATACCGTATATTCCTTTATGCTCTCTTTAACTTATAATTTTATTTTCTCTTAATTATAATTACTGTTGTTATTATTACTAATAATTAATCTTAATATTCTTATTGTAAATCATATACCATTGTTAAGTTATGTAGGAGGCTCTTCTCTTTATAAAACCCTTACCATGGAAATATAACAAAATCCCTGTTTAATTACGTTTGTACTCCACTTAAGACGAAAACATAATTCCCATATCTTGAAACCCCCCCCCTTTTTTTTGACTTAATTTTGCACATCCCCTTGTTATGAATGATAGAGAGGGCCTCATAAAATGGCCCAAGACACCTCTTCTATGTATATATATACCATATATATAAATATATATATATGTAATTTATATACATATAGAACTATATAACTAAATATATCTATATTTATTTACACTTCCCTTTCAAAACATAATTTATATATATAGCTATATATATATATTTATATATGACATATATTATGCCAACATATATATATATATATATATAGATATATATATTTTTGTTTTGTTATTTAAATGAACCAGATATATATATATATGACATATATTATGCCAACATATATATTTATATATAGATATATATATTTTTGTTTTGTTATTTAAGTAAACCAATGCTTATATGTTAGGGCTAAACAGCCCTAACATTTTTTTTTTATGCTTAACATTTTATGTTTTCTGCTGTGAAGCAGACAAATGGCGGCAGGGGTCGGGCCGCACAGAGGAACAGAGGCCGCGAAATACAGCGGCGGACTTGTATGTGGCAGAGCGTAGCTCCACGAGGGTTTTAAGGGGCAGGGGGATGTGGGGAGGGGCGGAGCCCCACCCACATCCCACGATGTGGGGTGTGGGTGGGGCTCCGCCCCTCCCCACACCTCTGTTTTAATACAAACGGGGGCTGCGGTGGGGATTACTCCCCACCGCCCACCATATACAAGGCTGCGACTGTGTTTTCAACACAGCGTTCTTAAATATCGACAGTCATACAATGTAATCCGGTTTTAATGCATTTCGATGATAATAAAATATATATAATATATATATATATATATATATATATATATATATATTATTTCAGTCTCTTAATAAAACAATTTATTCAGTTTCTATTATTCTGTTTAGAAAGAATGATAATTACATACCAACTATATTATATTTATATATATATATATATTGATGTATATATATATTTTATTTGGATATTACCATTCAACTTTCTTCATTACAACAGATAGTTAGTTTCTCATATTCGGTAAAAATGATAAATAAATAACAACTAATATATATATATATATACATATATATATATATATCCCATTTTCATAAATCACTCACTTTCTCAAATTGACAACCAGAAGTATATACATACTAGATTTCCCTTAATCTTTACAAATTAACTGAAAACATTAGTTAAGGAGAATAAACTTAAACATTTAACAACTGGCTTTTCCCTTATAGCAATGAACTATAAAACTAACATTTCAACTAGTTAAGCAGTTCTAATCTTACAATTACATAAACAAACTCATATTAGATTGCAAATAAGAAGTGAACTCTTCCTTTCATTAACATATTAAACACAATTTTAAAAGGTTTACAAAACAACATGACTTGAAAACCACATTCATATTATAGAAAAGTTAATTCTTCCACTACACATAGCAAGAGAATCAATTTTAAACCATGGATACAACAACTAACTTCCCAGATATGAACAATATACAACTGATAGCTTGTGACAACCAAGTAAAAGTCCATCAATAACAAGATCAGGGAGGTGATTTCCTTCACTCCCAGGGTAACAATAAATTACAACAATATCAAGAGAGGTGCTCTCTCTTCAACTCTCATGAAATGAACCTAGCCTAATTCTCATGACAAAGAAGAATAACTGTTTCTTCACAAATACAACTCCTCCCAAGCCAACCAGAAGCTCCAAGAGAAAACCTGCGTATCAAAGACAAACAAAGAAGAAAACACCACTCATCTAGCTCTCCTCCCTTCCGTAGACCCGCAAGTGGGTCACCCCCGAGCTAGGGAGATCATACTCACACCTGGGTAACTCAAGCACTCCACTTCACAACAGTAACAACAACAATCCCAAAGCACACAAACACCTGTGGGTAATTTACACAACACGGAAACTCAACTACAGTGAGTTTCATAAGGGGCAGGAGAGTGGACACACTCGACTCCAGAGTGTCACCCTGACAGATAAGTTAACCAATACAATTTCTCTTGGTCTCAAACCAAGTTTGATCACAAATTTTTAAGAAATCTGTATTTGACTCTCAAGTCAAAGATATAGTCACAGATACATGCCCTCAAGGCTTTCAACATCCCAAAAGATGGAAATAGGTATGCACCCGAGGAGGATCTCTCCTCCCCTACCCCAAACTTGATGAGCATTTCTCCCAAGTGGGAGAAGCTCTGTCAAACAACCCGACAACAAACCCCACAGAAAATAAATCTAAACACAAATTCACACACTTTACATACACATTCAGCAAAGGTAAAAATCAAACCAACCTTACAAAGCCCTCCTGGAATGAAGCTGTTGCAGAACCCACAGTGTTCTCTTCCAACCTTAGCCACCAACTCCCTCTCCCTTCTCTCTCCTGCAAGCTAACTTTTCTATTTTTTTTGTAAAATAGAATGAAAGTTTCCTCACAATTCCACTCACTTCCTCCCCTCCCAAAATTGGAAACAAATAACCCCATTTCTTTTCAGTTTCGAGGAATGGGGAGGTGACACTTGTCACCTCCTCACCCTTCCCCAAAACCACTATTCTGTCCTGGTGGCTTATGTCACTCACCCATCCCTAGAGTACTCCTTATCCCTTTCCTCCTGTCATTTCTCTTTCGCATGGGAGAAATAAAAGGAGTTAAAGGAGTAAAAGACAGGTGACCCATGCCTCTTCTTCCCTCCTTCACATGGGTGGCCCCACTTCACATGGGGGAATCTCACTAATGGAGAAGGTGACTTCAAGTCAATCCTTCAATAATGGATGGCATCTCTTACCTTGGGGATTGTAGAGGGGATGGGTTGGGTGTCGGTACAACCCATCATGTCCCCTCCATACCTCCAATTTTCGCCACTTAACTTCAGGGGGAAGTTAAGATGACTAGATGGAGGTTACTCAAGGGTTACCCATGCCAAATGGGCCCCTGGACCCATGGGGTATAACCCAGGGTCAACTTTAACTCATACAAGACACCCCTGGTCAAGGTAAAGCACAAGAAAAGGCCTCATAAATTTAAATAAAATAAGGAAATTCAATTTCAATCCTTTTTACAACACAAATTATAAAATAATGTTACATGAGGGTAGCCTAACCCACTCGACAATACGAAAGACCACATTACATCATTACATCAAACATAAAGAGATCTTGGTTCCTCGTGGAACCAGATCGGCTTAACAGGGAATAACAAATAACAAGGTGCGGAATGATCTCTGAAATCTGTGGTTCGATTAGTAATTCCTGTACACTAAATTACAAGATCAATAACCACATAAAATCATCATAGCTGAAGCAACTTAAAAGCATGCATTATCATGACATAGGACTAATTAACATAAATGAAATCATATTACAATTTTCTATCATCACCTAATTAATTTTTCTGAAATGTAAACTTATCCAAACATCACCCAATTAGTTTTTCCGAAATCATAATAAAGTTTAATAGTTTGACAATTCCAGGAACTGCTATCCCACAAATATAAAAAGTAATAATAACAATAATGTAAATAGTCATAACAACAGAAGTAAAAAGGGCGGTCCTCACATCCTCTCCCCCTAAGACGGTACTTCCTCCTGGAAGTCATCAAAAAGGTGAGGGTAAAGGGTCTTCAGTCTCTTTGCATCTTCCCAAGTTGCGGTGACTTCGTCGTATAGGTCCCACTGGACTCTAACCTGGTCCAGCTCTCGACCTCGAAGGGCTAGCGTCCGACGAGCCAATATGCGAATTGGCTCCAACGCCAGCTGTCCGTCTGCCTCTACCTGAAGAGCACTCCAATCCAACACGTGAGATAAGTCAGAAATATATTGACGTAAAACTGATACATGAAATACATCGTGGATACGTGACAGGCTAGGTGGCAAGGCTAGACGATAGGCTACTGGTCCTATCCGCTCCAAGATTTTGAAAGGTCCTACAAATCGAGGTGCGAGCTTAGAGCCTTTTCCGTAACGGATTGGACTCTTGTGCGGCCGCACTCTCAAAAATACTCTTTCCCCCACAGAGAAGCTTCGGTCTGTCCTCTTAGCATTGGCATACTTTTTCTGCCTGTCCTGTGCTTCTTGAAGCCTCTGTCTTATCTGTTTGACTTGCAGTTCCATATTCTAAACTATCTCTGGGCCGATGACTGTTCTGTCCTCTATCCGATCCCAACTCAAAGGTGTTCTGCATGGTCTGCCATATAACGCCTGGAAAGGAGGCATACCCAACGAGCTATGATGCCCATTATTGTAGGCGAACTCAACTAGATACAGGTACTCCTCCCATCTAGACTGGTGGTCCATCACATACATGCGAAGCATGTCTTCTAACACTTGGTTAACTCTCTCTGTTTGTCCGTCGGTTTCTGGATGATATGCTGAACTAAAGTTGAGCTGTGTGCCCAACGCCTGATGTAAAGCTCTCCAGAACGATGAAGTAAATACGGAGTCTCTGTCAGATATAATGCGGCAAGGTACCCCATGAAGTCTAACAATCTGATCTAGAAACACCTTTGCCACTGATGGTGCATTGTATGTTGTGCATATTGGTGAAAAATGCGCCACTTTGGTCAGCTTGTCAACTGTCATCATAATAGCATCATGGCGACATGAGGACATAGGTAGACCAATGATAAAATCCATCGAAATGGTGTCCCATTTCCATTCAGGTATCTCATGAGGGTACAATAGTCCCGCTGGATGTTGATGTTCGGCCTTGACCCTCTGACATTCCAGGCAACGAGCAACAAATTCGGCAATGTCACGCCTCATCCCGGCCCAATGATAAAGCTGTCGTAAGTCAGCATGCATCTTCTTCACTCCTGGGTGTGCTGCATAGGGTGCTCTATGAGCCTCTGATAGGATTATTGTACGAAGATTACCCGCAAGGGGTACATAGATGCGCTGCCGATGTCGAAGCATACCATCAGACTCAAGGGAATATCCTGTAAATTTGCCCTCAAGGGCCTTCTGATTTAATAATGCCTGCTGCACTTCAAGAAACCATTCGTCCTCCGGCAGATGCTGTAAGATGCGATCCTTCAAGTCCACCTTCAAGGTTAGGGTCTGGATCTCGTGGCGCCTTCGACTCAAAGCATCAGCGACCACGTTCTCCTTCCCTTCGATATAGTGGACATCAAAGTCATATTCGCATAGGAATTCCATCCAACGCCATTGGCGGGCGTTCAAATTAGGCTGTGTCAAAATATACTGCAAACTATGATGATCCAAATGGAGTTCAAAGCGTTGACCTAGGAGAAAGTGCCTCCAGTGGACCAAAGCATGAATGACTGCTGCGAGCTCTAAGTCGTGAGTAGGGTAATTTAACTCATGTGTCTTTAGTTTCCACGATTCGTATGCGATCGCTCGACCATCCTGCATAAGCACGGCTCCCAATTCTTCTAATGATGCATCTGTGCAAACTACAAACTCCTCTGTAGAATCTGGGACCTCTAAAATAGGAGCACTGGTAAGACGCTCCTTGAGGACTCCAAAGGCCTTTTCACACTGCTCGGTCCAATTGAAACCCTTCCCTTTTCGCTGAAGGGAAGTAATGGGATGTGCTATCCTGGAGAAGCCCTCGACAAACTGACAATAATATCCGGCTAACCCCATAAAGCTTCAGACCTCTGTCACGTTAGTGGGTGCCGGCCATTCCTGGATTGCTCTAATTTTAGATGGATCTACGGAGATGCCATCGCTTGATAAAATGTGTCCCAAATACTGCACCTCTGTCCTGAAGAAGGCACACTTCGCCAAGTTGCCATAAAGCTGCTGCTCTCGTAATTGCTACAAAACTTGACGCAAGTGCTCCACATGCTCCTCCTCAGTCCGTGAATAAATCAAAATGTCATCTAGGAATATTATCACGAACCGATCTAGGTACGTGCGGAACACCCCGTTCATGAGACTCATGAATACTGCAGGAGCGTTCGTCAACCCGAAAGGTACCACTGTGAATTCATAATGGCCATATCTGGTTTGAAAAGCAGTTTTATGAATATCTGCCTCCGTGATGCGCAATTGGTGATACCCAGATTTTAGATCAATTTTCGAGAACACTCTGGCTCCCTGCATCTGATCAAAAAGGTCGTCAATCCTAGGCAGAGGATAACGGTTCTTCACCGTCACCTTGTTCAACTGCCTGTAGTCCATGCATAATCAAAGAGACCCATCCTTCTTCTTTACGAAGATAACCGGTGCACCCCATGGTGAAACGCTAGGTCGGATGTGTCCCTTCTCAAGTAATTCCTCTAACTGCAGTTTAAGTTCAGTGAGTTCATGTGTAGTCATCCTATAGGGTGCACGGGATATCAGTTCTGTACCCGGCACCAAGTCGATGTGGAAGTCCACTTCTCTGCGTGGAGGCATACCTGGTAATTCCGGCGGAAATACATCGGCAAACTCTCTAAGGACAGGGTGATCATCTAAAGTAGCCTCAGGTTCATCCTCTGCTCTATCACTGACCCTGATGGCAAACATCTGACATCCCTTCCGTATACAGCGCTTAAGCTGCTGAGCGGATATCATACGAGCAGCCGTGGGCTTTTGAATGCCCACTATCTCAACCGATGAACCATGATCGTCTAAACAGCTAATCGTCCTCTGGCGACAATCAAGCTTGGCTCTATGTGCCGCAAGCCAATCCATACCTAGAACTACTCCGTAAGATCCTAATGGCATAATCCAAAGGTCACATATTGTGGTGAATGATCCCAATGTGATCTCACAGTCTTTAACCATGGTATCTACTGACATCCTGGCCCCTAAGGCCAACTCAACTTCCCACCTAATGTCTTTCCTAGAAGCCACCAGTCTGCAACGCTCCACTAACGATGTAGACAAAAAAGAGTCAGTAGCTCCTGAGTCAAAAAGGATCAAAATGGAAAAGTCTCCAATCGTACCTGTTGCCTCGATGACAGAAGCCTAGAAATCAGCCTGGCGGTTATCAACCACTGCAAACATGTGGTGGGTTCTGCCCACGTCACCTACGGTCTGCTCAGATCCTCCTGATCGGGGCTGTCCCCCTGCAGTAAATCCCTGCGGGCACTCTCTAGCCAGATGCCCTGCCCCACCACACACATAACATGGTCCTCGAACCTGTAACTGCCCTGACTGTGTTCTGCCTGATTGTTGTTGCCCAGTTCATCTAGTGGATCCCTGTGAGCCTCTGTAAGACTGCTGGGACCTCGCGGGTCCTGCCGATGAACCCTGCTGTCTCTGATCTCTGCGTGAACCCTGCTGCTGCCATCCACGGTTCTGTCCTCCCTGTCCCCTCTGTTGAAATTTGGATTTTTGCTGATGTTGCTGCTGCTGTGGAGGCCTAGGAGGTAATGATGAAGGGTTATATCCTCCTCTCTGTGTTGTATTTTGAGGCCTTCGAAAGTTTTGCTATTGTTGGAGATTACGTTCCTGGTACTGCGGGCGTGAATTCTGCCCTCATCCCTGAATTTCCTCTGATATAAGGGCCTTTTCAACAGCCTCGCTCATGGTATGGGGATTTGCCATACGAACTGGTCCTGCTATCCCGTGATTTAGCCCTTTGATGAATTTGTGTATTAAGATTTTCTTGTCATGGAGGTATTCCGCGTAACGAGAAAGCTCTATAAATCGGCTCTCATACTGAGTAACGGTGAGTCCCCTCTGCTGTAAATCATGGAACTCATCGATCCTGCACTGTCTATAATGTTCGAACAAATATCACGCATTGAAGTGCTCAATGAAGATGTCCCATGTGAGTGTATCCACGGATAGTTGGTGCTTGCACTCCTCTGTGCACCACCAGGTGGTTGCTGCATCCCTAAGAAGATAGACTGCCACTCGTGCTTTCGTGTTGCTTCCATATGGTCGCAATGCGAAACACCTGTCTAAGCTAATCAGCCAAGCCTCGGCCACAGCTCCCTCTGTAACACCTACGAAAGTGGGTGGGTTAAGCCTCAGTAGATCTCTGATGGGGTCCCCTCTGTCTCTAAGTCTCACAAGTGGCTCTTCCACACCATCCTCATATAATCCATGCTAAACCTATTCTGCCCCCTGGATCTCATCTCGTCTCAAAAGTCTCGGAGGACTCCTGCTCCGTGCTCGGGAGGCTGACCCTACCTCCTCTACTGTTGTGTCGGGAATCTCAACGAAGGGCTCCACACGTGCCACCTCTAGTGGATCAACGCGGGGCTCCATACGTGGCTCAATACGTGGCTCCTCTCGCGGATCAACACGAGGCTCTATACGTGGCTCAGGAATCACTGGCGGTAACCTATCTAACATAGTCTGTAGTGCCTGTAAGATCTGTGGACCTATATCCAATACTGGTGTCGCCTGTGGTACTAGTGGTGCTTGTGGTACAGGTGGTGCAGGTGGTGCGGCTGTAACTACGGGTGTCAGTCCCTCGGCTGAGGAATCGCTGTGCACCTCGACTGACGCTGTGTGGCGTGATCGCGCTCGTCAAACACGTCGGGGAGGCATCCTACAAAACAAGGTAGAAACTAATTAGCCAAGGTTGCGGAATAATAACGTGCCCAAATACGCCCAGTGTTTAAACTTGGCTCTGATACCAAATGTCATGCCCACATTTTCCTTGTGGTCACAACACACATCACACGTGTCATAGCCACATCTGTTATGTGGTTATGACACGAGATATGAAAAACTTTTCACATTGTCCTAAAAACCCCCTCGCATGCGTAAGCATGCTCGGCGGTGTTCTCTCATGGCGAAAACACTACAGTTTTCGGTGGGATATAAGTACAATTGCGTGCAACCAGACGCAAGCAGACCAACAAGAGGATCTCTACGACGCCGCTAACGTCATTGCAAGAGTGAGATTACCAAAGTTCCTAAATCTAAACCTCGGCAAATTCCGGCAGCATAACGCCTTACAGCGTTAGTGGGAATTACTCAGCACTCTTTTACGCATGTGGTTCGCTGATAGATTAACAACTTCCCACGACGCCTTGTTCCGACTAAACCGACTAGTGATCTCCCTATTTAGTCAATTTTCAACAAGGCATGGTTGTCTGTCTCCTCTCTTGTTTCCTGAAACATACTCCTCCTATGACTTAGCATTCTCAACAAGGCGGTTTGTTTGCTCTCTCTTCCCTTTTCTCTGGGTCTTAATTTTGATTGTATTTTTATCGCGCTCACCTTAACTATTTCTATGATAATTTAGTTTGTTTATATTTCGGTCTCTCTCTCTTTCATTTTCCTTTCTTCATATTGGGCATCAATCAGGGTTATCACTGTTTCTATTGTTAATATTAAACCTAACATCTGGATGATCCAGGTCACATAGGCTGGTTTACTACTTCGCTGGACTCGGTCTCCTAGTCTTCTCCGATCTAGGTTTCTTCTCTTGTATATCTTACTTAAACTTGTTCCTAAGCAAATTTTGGCTGGAGGGTCCATCGACTTAGTTCTCTTATCCCATGTGGGAATTGTCGCGCATTTTCTCCTCTGTGTTTTTCCAATGTTACTTTTTCTTCTTCTGACTCTCTTACAGGTTTACTTATATGGACGTTTACTACAGTTGAGATTAAAATGGCCTCACATGGAATTTCTGTGATGACTCCTTAAGTTTATTTCCAGTGACCTTTTAAGCAAGGTGACGTGTAATTTTCCTCTTCATTTTTCGGGTGATTGAAATTACGTTGATAGTTGAAACTTCTGAGAAACTCTTTCCGGAGTCATACCGTATATTCCTTTATGCTCTCTTTAACTTATAATTTTATTTTCTCTTAATTATAATTACTGTTGTTATTATTACTAATAATTAATCTTAATATTCTTATTGTAAATCATATACCATTGTTAAGTTATGTAGGAGGCTCTTCTCTTTATAAAACCCTTACCATGGAAATATAACAAAATCCCTGTTTAATTACGTTTGTACTCCACTTAAGACAAAAACATAATTCCCATATCTTGAAACCCCCCCGTTTTTTTTTTGACTTAATTTTGCACATCCCCTTGTTATGAATGATAGAGAGGGCCTCATAAAATGGCCCAAGACACCTCTTCTATGTATATATATACCATATATATAAATATATATATGTAATTGTTGGCAAGAGACACTATATGGATTCATGGTTGTTGTCATTGATGGCAACAAAGGTCATCCCACATATCCGCAAGTCATGGTGTATCTCTACCGGAAGTCAGAATAAAGATTGTTGTGGTCCAGTGAACAAGAATAGAGCATGTGGCAAGGTCCGACAGATTGGTCCGGATCTCTCAGAGGAAGTGTCTTGGTGCAGTGCGGATTTGGGGAAGTCAAGAGGACTACCTTGAGTGGTATATTCCAAGGATTTAGCCTCCGGTGATGGACAAGGAAAAAGATATGAATAGTTGAGTACCGGATTCCTGAGAGACAGTGAAAATAGAGGAAGAACTGACTGACAGAGTATCAGACTACTTTCCGGATGTGTTACTGTTGATGATAAAGGTTATGAAGGCATGAATCATGTTTGGCTGACATGATTAATGATATCTACAAGTATATGCTTGATCCGCATTGCTTGGTGAGCAAGGATTCAGCCGACAGAACAAAGTTTGTAAGAAACTAGACTGTTCCGGATGCCGACTAGAAAGGTGATGAAATTACTTGTGCGGATATATATAGAGGATGGATTTAGTTGTGAAGTGTGGGAATGCATTAATATATATGCGAATAAGTCCATAACAGAGCAGAAGTAGCAAGAAAGATCCGGTATGTGAAAGGATAGCAGAATAAAGAACAGAGGAAAGATGAAGTGCAGCAGATTAGTGTACTGAGCCTAACCGGAACTGAACTCCAGCATATGCAGATGCTTCCAATCAGTTCAAGACTGTGATTCTTATCACTTTGTAGACAGTGTGTCTTCTTGTAGGCAGTGGGCCTCTTGTGAGCAGTGTGCTCGGGCAGTGAGCCCTAATTGGCAAGTGCCATTTTGTAATTTCCTATTCTTCTAACAAAGAATAATTTTTGGGTTAATCACCCCGTGGTTTTCTCCCTTAATAGGGTTTCCACGTCAAAAATACTGTGTCATGTGTTTCTTATTTCATGGTAATGTTTTTGTGTTTGATTCAATGCTGCATTAATTAATAAGAAAGTTTAGAAAGAGAAATAATTAGGATAACTGATTCACCCCCCCCTCTCAGTTATCAACAATTGGTATCAGAGCTAAGTTCCTCCTAATAGAGCCTAACAGCTGGAGGAAGATCTGGGAGTTCAAATGGATGCATATGGTTTAAGGGAGCAACTCAAGACTGCCCTTAAGGATCTTGAACAGTCAAATTCTGAAGTCAATGAATTAAAAGAAAGACTCAAACAGGCTGATGAATTCATGAGAGAATTAAAAGACAAATTAAGTCTCTCTATGAAAAAGAGAAAGGAGCTGCTCCAACAGTTGGCAAGACAAAGTGAAGAAAGCAATACAAATGAAGAATTGACTGAGCAAACCAAGTTATGTGAAAAGTTATCAAAAGAAGTCATTATGTTAAGACATGAAATGGAATCAGGAACTATAAAGTTTACTCAAGAGATTGAAGAAAAAAGGAAGGCTGAAGACAATCTAAAACAATCTCTTAAAGAAAAATTAGAAGAATGCCACCAGATGGACAGGATTATCAGACATCTTGAATCTGATCTTGAAGATGCCAAAGATAATGAAGAAAAACTTGAGGATCAAATTGCCTCTCTCAAAAGAGACCTTCAAACAGCAAATGAATATAAAGAGAAATTCAAGATAAGTTCTGCTCAACTTGAAGTTCTTCTTGGAAGTCAAAAAGGGACAGATGACAAGTATGGTTTGGGATATGAGAAAGGAGAAAGCTCCGGATCCGGTCAAAAGAATTTTGCATCAGAAAATCTAAGGAGCAGGCCTAGAAGACCTCCGGTAAGATAGCCAAATGCTCAAAGATATCCATCTTTCAATGGATACTGCCACAGCTGCAACCACTTTGGTCACAAAGCTAATCAGTGCTGAAAGAGAATGAATCAGATTAATTCATCCTTCTCCGGACAGTGCTTCAACTGCAAAAGGTATGGACACAAATCCCATGAATGCAGAAATATGCAAGTAAACAAATCATTCAAAGGTAGATGCTTTACATGCAATAGAGTAGGTCATATGGCTAATCAATGCAGATCAAGAGGATATCAGTCAAATATGCAAAGAAATATTATTTGCCAAATCTGCAATAGGTCCGGTCATAATGCTAAAGTCTGCAGAAGCAAGAATCAGGACAAAAGAGGTCCGGTGTATAATCAGAATCAAGACAAGGGTAAACAAAAGATGAATGCAGATGAAGTTAGGAATCAGATGAGCAAGATTTGGGTGAAGAAAAGTTCAGAGAATGTAGAGGTTGGATCCGCACCAGACTCTGGTGCTGATATTTCTTCCGAAAATTAAAAAGTGAGCTCTGGCTCAGGGGGAGACTCAAAGAAAATCCTGTTCCCCCAGCCAATCAAGTGGTGCCGGATGTGGCACAAGATGCAGAGTAAAGGGTTTAAATATATAAGTCTTGAGATGATCCAGATAAGATTTCAGAGGTCCACATGGAATTATGAAGAAGCTGTGATCGATCAAGTAAGACCTGTTCCGGGAGATGCTCCGGTATGACAGAGGATTACTAAAAGGTCCGGAGAGATCCGGAAGTGCACTATCTTATTCTGCGGATTGGACAGAGTGTTTGGGATGTTCTTGTTATGTGTCATCTCGATTTATTCATGATTGAAAGATCCGCATGATGTTCATAGATCAGGACTGATCCGGGATACTCCAGGCTATCCGGACAAGGCAAACCGGAATAATATAGGTGAAGCATTTATTGCAAACAGATATTAGGGTTTGCGGAGCAATATAAGGGATTTCTCAAAAGTCATTTGCTCATTCTGCACTCAAGAAGAAGCGAAAAGTGGAGCTCTGTAACAAGATTCATCAAGCACACCAAGGATCTCCTGCCGAAGTCATTGCATAAAGAAATCAATCCAACCACTCCGTGCAAACCGAAGGCGCATAAGGTATTCTCCATTTTTCATTATCTCACTGCAAATCTTTGAAGAATGGCTACTCCAAATATAGTTAAGATCTCTGATAGACCTCGCCCCACATTCAAGAAACATCCTTACAAATCATTGGAGGTAGATCCACTAGGAGCCTTCTCTAGTGTTCCTCATGGTGTATTGCATACGGAAGATATTAGGGTTTACATCCATGCGAATCTTGAAGACTTTGGAGAATCAAAACTGATGGATATCTATCACAAACAATTGATAGATGACTCCTTTGAGATCAAACCTCAGTATAAAGCCATCCGGGACAAACACTTTGCACAGTGCATTCATTTCCCCTGTTTTGAAGAAGATGAATGGGTCCGGTATGTACTAAGTAGAGTACATGACAACTTCCTATGGTTGAACAAGCCCTTCAAGATCACCAAGGATGCAATTAGGGCTGTAACCGGTCTGCACTCATCCGGTGGATTACCTGTTCTCAAATCTGTCAAAAATCAGACAGTCAGTGATGCAACCGGATCCAAGTTTGACAAGAGAGCTATGACAGTTGATGACATCACTGAACCGGATGTCAAATTTGCAGCTATGATAATTGGTTACAAAATCTATCACTCCAGTAGGGAAAATTCAGTACCGGGAACTGCAATCTACACAGCTTATCAAATGTTAAAGGAGAATGCAGACTATGACTTGTGTGAGCTTCTTGTGAACCAACTCTTTGAAAATCTGCAGAAGATCAAGAAGGACAAGAAAAACTCCTTCAAGTATGGCAATCTGATCCTTTGTCTATTCTTTTACTACATGAATGAGCTTCCCGGATCCAGTGGATGGATATGGCAGAATGACAGACCGGTTGCCATCCAAATCAGAGACTATTTGCATGGACTTGGGGATGCAAAAGCAAGAAATACAGCTCTATGGGGATACTTCAAGAACTTCCAAAGCATGATGCATGCAAGAGAAAGAATACTCCAATCCCTTGTTGAAAAGTACAAAGACACAGTATGCTTCATGGTAGAAACAGATCAGTGTCTGATGGAGGCAGTGGAGCCAAGGACTGTCTGGATCATGCCCATGGGGTATGAAGTGGATGAACAGATAGTAGAGCTGCATGTTCAACACATGCTAAGCCAGCCCAAAGATCCTAAGGCAGAAAGGTTTGGAACCTTTGAGGAACTGAGTGTAAAGATACATGTAGAACTCAGGGAACCGGAGATAAAGAGGAAGGTAAGAAAAGAAGTTGAGCATATTGCTCAAGGCCTAGGCATCTCAAAAGAGGCACTTGATGCCAGCCGGGAAAAGAGGAGGAAGGCTGAGGAAGAAGAGAAAAGTAAAGAAAGTGTTCCGGTTGAAACTCCCACCTAGACTAGATCATCAAAAAGATCTGCTCCTCCCACAACCAAAAGTTCAAAACCAGAAGTCTAGGCATCCGGTAAAAGATCCAAGACAAAAGCCACAAGGGCTTATGAAAGCCAACAGGATGAAGAGGAAACAGAGTCAGATGAGGGAGTAAAAGAATTAAAGAAGCAGAAGAAGAAAGGATCCGGTAAACCATCCACAGGCCAAGACAAGGATGAAATGGCAGAAGTATCTGTTGAAAAGCCCACTCTGTCTCTAGAGAGTGTAATCAAGTCGGTTACGGTAGATGGAAACCTTCAACCAATGACTGAATTTTATGATGACTACAATGAGGCTGACCAAAAGATTCTGCAGGAAGCCACAGTCAAATATCTGAACATATACAATAAGGCTTTCATTGAGATCATATCTCTTATTCCTAAAAGCCTAGAAAAGGAATTAGAAATAAGAAAGAATAATGCTCATGCAAAAGATCTTGAGATCCGGGAGCAGATAGCTATTCAACTATATCCTCAAATTGATCCCAAGACAATGAACATTATCTTCAGAGACTGCAAAGATGAGTTCAGAAGTAAAGCCAGGATGAATCAACTCATGCTTGGTGAAACTGACAAAGTGGCCCAAGAGACAGAAGAGATCCTCCGGAAGGCCTTCAAAAGGTTCAATCTTCCTGTTGTAGAGGACTTAGGTGCAGAAACAGCTGCAGATTTGGAATCATCTGTTCCGGAAGAAGTGGGCCCTGAACAGACAAACATCTCTCCTCCGGTTTCCCCTACAGTCTCCGGATCCAAAGAAGAAGAGAAATTACAGGAGAAGGAAGCAGGGGTGAAAGATAAAGAGGTTGATAGCTCCAAGACTGCAGAAGAAAAGAAACATCTGTCTCCGGCAAGAGACACTGCACAAACTGTTCAACAATTTTTGAGCAAAGCCACTATAGAAATTGATGAACCGGACCTACTAAAAGGACCATTAGATTTTGACTCTTTGTCACCGGTGCAAACAATGAAAATAGCCTCATTTGCAAATGAGAAAGTCAAAGAGAAGCTGCTCAAATCTCACATGGAAGACTGTGAGCTTATGGAGGTAGCATCTGGAGTGCTAGAAAAGATCATGCCATCCTTTCAAAAGGATCCCACAGCCTCCTCTTCCGGTAATCTCAAAACCTTAGTCAGCAGTGTTAGTACACATTTTGAATCTCTAGAAAAATCTGCTGAAGAAAAGGTCCGGAAGGAATTTTTGGATAAAAGATTTTCAGAAGTATTAGAATTAATCTCTAAAGATAGGAAGATTGTGAGTATTGGAATAAAGAGCTTAGAGAATGCTCTTAAGGATGGCGGTGACATTTACAAATTTTGTATATCCTGGTCAAAGGCAACAGCAGCAATTGATAAGAAAATAAAAGAGGAACAGGACAAGCTACAAAGCTTATCTCAAAGTTTTGATCCTCTCTCTTCCTCCATAATAAATCAAGAATGTCAGACTATTGCAGTCTTGAATGAAATAAAGAATATTGAGAAGGAAAGGAAGAATATCACTAACCGGATGGGAGAACTTAGAAGGATTATAATCCCTAAGTTGGAAACTATGCATGAGGCCATCAGTGATGCTCAGACCACCGCCCAAACAAATGATCTGACAGATCTCAAGCAGGCAGAAGCTTTTGCATTTTTGTTGAGTGGTCACATTTCAATTTTGGATAGAATGAAGCAAAGTTGGGCTACAGAAATGATCCAATTGCAGACATCCTTTGCAGACATTCTTCAGTATATGTGAGTATGTAAATATGCGGCTATGTATAGAAAATTTTTGAAAATTTTGGTGTGCGGACCCTACCCTTTGCCATTGATGTCAAAGGGGGAGTGAGGAGCAGTGAAAAATGAGGAATCCAATTAAGGGGGAGTTCCAGAAATTGTATATAAAGACAGAGCATCAGCAAAGGGGGAGCATAGTGTAAACACTTAGTCATTTTTCACTAAGTGTTGCCATCAATGCCAAAGGGGGAGATTGTTGGCAAGAGACACTATATGGATTCATGGTTGTTGTCATTGATGGCAACAAAGGTCATCCCACATATCCGCAAGTCATGGTGTGTCTCTACCGGAAGTCAGAATAAAGATTGTTGTGGTCCGGTGAACAAGAACAGAGCATGTGGCAAGGTCTGATAGATTGGTCCGGATCTCTCAGAGGAAGTGTCTTGGTGCAGTGCGGATTTGGGGAAGTCAAGAGGACTACCTTGAGTGGTATATTCCAAGGATTTAGCCTCCGGTGATGGACAAGGAAAAAAATATGAATAGTTGAGTACCGGATTCCTGAGAGACAGTGAAAACAAAGGAAGAACTGACTGACAGAGTATCAGACTACTTTCCGGATGTGTTACTGTTGATGATAAAGGTTGTGAAGGCATGAATCATGTTTGGCCGACATGATTAATGATATCTACAAGTATATGCTTGATCCGCATTGCTTGGTGAGCAAGGATTCAGCCGACAGAACAAAGTTTGTAAGAAACTAGACTGTTCCGGATGCCGACTAGAAAGGTGATGAAATTACTTGTGCGGATATATATAGAGGATGGATTTAGTTGTGAAGTGTGGGAATGAATTAATATATATGCGAATAAGTCCAGAACAGAGCAGAAGTAGCAAGAAAGATCCGGTATGTGAAAGGATAGCAGAATAGAGAACAGAGGAAAGATGAAGTGCAGCAGATCAGTGTACTGAGCCTAACCAGAACTGAACTCCAGCATATGCAGATGCTTCCAATCAGTTCAAGACTGTGATTCTTATCACTTTGTAGATAGTGTGTCTTCTTGTAGACAGTGGGCCTCTTGTGAGCAGTGTGCTCGGGCAGTGAGCCCTAATTGGCAAGTGCCATTTTGTAATTTCCTATTCTTCTAACAGAGAATAATTTTTGGGTTAATCACCCCGTGGTTTTCTCCCTTAACAGGATTTCCATGTCAAAAATACTGTGTCATGTGTTTCTTATTTCATGGTAATGTTTTTGTGTTTGATTCAATGCTGCATTAATTAATAAGAAAGTTCAGAAAGAGAAATAATTAGGATAACTGATTCACCCCCCCCTCTCAGTTATCAACAGTAATTTATATACATATAGAACTATATAACTAAATATATCTATATTTATTTACACTTCCCTTTCAAAACATAATTTATATATATATATATATATATATATATATATATATATATATATATATATATATATATATATTTATATATGACATATATTATGCCAACATATATATATATATAGATATATATATTTTTGTTTTGTTATTTAAATGAACCAGATATATATATATATATATGACATATATTATGCCAACATATATATTTATATATAGATATATATATTTTTGTTTTGTTATTTAAGTAAACCAATGCTTATATGTTAGGGCTAAACAGCCCTAACATTTTTTTTTATGCTTAACATTTTATGTTTTCTGCTGTGAAGCAGAGAAATGGCGGCAGGGGTTGGGCCGCATAGAGGAACAGAGGCCGCGAAATACAGCGGCGGACTTGTATGTGGCGGAGCATAGCTCCGCGGGGGTTTTAAGGGGCAGGGGGATGTGGGGAGGGGCGGAGCCCCACCCACATCCCATGATGTGGGGTGTGGGTGGGGCTCCGCCCCTCCCCACACCTCTATTTTAATACAAACGGGGGCTGTAGTGGGGATTACTCCCCACCGCCCACCATATACAAGGCTGCGACTGTGTTTTCAACACAGCGTTCTTAAATATCGACAGTCATACAATGTAATCCGGTTTTAATGCATTTCAATGATAATAAAATATATATAATATATATATATATATTATTATTTCAGTCTCTTAATAAAACAATTTATTCAGTTTCTATTATTCTGTTTAGAAAGAATGATAATTACATACCAGCTATATTATATTTATATATATATATATATTGATGTATATATATATTTTATTTGGATATTACCATTCAACTTTCTTCATTACAACAGATAGTTAGTTTCTCATATTCGGTAAAAATGATAAATAAATAACAACTAATATATATATATATACATATATATATATATATATATCCCATTTTCATAAATCACTCACTTTCTCAAATTGACAACCAGAAGTATATACATACTAGATTTCCCTTAATCTTTACAAATTAACTGAAAACATTAGTTAAGGAGAATAAACTTAAACATTTAACAACTGGCTTTTCCCTTATAGCAATGAACTATAAAACTAACATTTCAACTAGTTAAGCAGTTCTAATCTTACAATTACATAAACAAACTCAGATTAGATTGCAAATGAGAAATGAACTCTTCCTTTCATTAACATATTAAACACAATTTTAAAAGGTTTACAAAACAACATGACTTGAAAACCACATTCATATTATAGAAAAGTTAATTCTTCCACTACACATAGCAAGAGAATCAATTTTAAACCATGGATACAACAACTAACTTCCCAGATATGAACAATATACAACTGATAGCTTGTGACAACCAAGTAAAATTCCATCAATAACAAGATCAGGGAGGTGATTTCCTTCACTCCCAGGGTAACAATAAATTACAACAATATCAAGAGAGGTGCTCTCACTTCAACTCTCATGAAATGAACCTGGCCTAATTCTCATGACAAAGAAGAATAACTGTTTCTTCACAAATATAACTCCTCCCAAGCCAACCAGAAGCTCCAAGAGAAAACCTACGTATCAAAGACAAACAAAGAAGAAAACACCACTCATCTAGCTCTCCTCCCTTCCGTAGACCCGCAAGTGGGTCACCCCCGAGCTAGGGAGACCATACTCACACCTGGGTAACTCAAGCACTCCACTTCACAACAGTAACAACAACAATCCCAAAGCACACAAACACCCGTGGGTAATTTACACAACACGGAAACTCAACTACAGTGAGTTTTATAAGGGGTAGGAGAGTGGACACACTCGACTCCAGAGTGTCACCCTGACAGATAAGTTAACCAATACAATTTCTCTTGGTCTCAAACCAAGTTTGATCACAAATTTTTAAGAAATCTGTATTTGACTCTCAAGTCAAAGATACAGTCACAGATACATGCCCTCAAGGCTTTCAACATCCCAAAAGATGGAAACAGGTATGCACCCGAGGAGGATCTCTCCTCCCCTACCCCAAACTTGATGAGCATTTCTCCCAAGTGGGAGAAGCTCTGTCAAACAACCTGACAACAAACCCCACAGAAAATAAATCTAAACACAAATTCACACACTTTACATACACATTCAGCAAAGGTAAAAATCAAACCAACCTTACAAAGCCCTCCTGGAATGAAGCTGTTGCAAAACCCACAGAGTTCTCTTCCAACCTTAGCCACCAACTCCCTCTCCCTTCTCTCTCCTACAAGCTAACTTTTCTATTTTTTTTTGTAAAACAGAATGAAAGTTTCCTCACAATTCCACTCACTTCCTCCCCTCCCAAAATTGGAAACAAATAACCCCATTTCTTTTCAGTTTCGAGGAATGGGGAGGTGACACTTGTCACCTCTTCACCCTTCCCCAAAACCACTATTCTGTCCTGGTGGCTTATGTCACTCACCCATCCCTAGAGTACTCCTTATCCCTTTCCTCCTGTCATTTCTCTTTCGCATGGGAGAAATAAAAGGAGTTAAAGGAGTAAAAGACAGGTGACCCATGCCTCTTCTTCCCTCCTTCACATGGGTGGCCCCACTTCACATGGGGGAATCTCACTAATGGAGAAGGTGACTTCAAGTCAATCCTTCAATAATGGATGGCATCTCTTACCTTGGGGATTGTAGAGGGGATGGGTTGGGTGTTGGTACAACCCATCATGTCCCCTCCATACCTCCAATTTTCGCCACTTAACTTCAGGGGGAAGTTAAGATGACTAGATGGAGGTTACTCAAGGGTTACCCATGCCAAATGGGCCCCTGGACCCATGGGGTATAACCCAGGGTCAACTTTAACTCATACAAGACACCCCTGGTCAAGGTAAAGCACAAGAAAAGGCCTCATAAATTTAAATAAAATAAAGAAATTCAATTTCAATCCTTTTTACAACACAAATTATAAAATAATGTTACATGAGGGTAGCCTAACCCACTCGACCATACGAAAGACCACATTACATCATTACATCAAACACAAAGAGATCTTGGTTCCTCGTGGAACCAGATCGGCTTAACAGGGAATAACAAATAACAAGGTGCGAAATGATCTCCGTAATCTGTGGTTCGATTAGTAATTCCTGCACACTAAATTACAAGATCAGTAACCACATAAAATCATCATAGCCGAGGCAACTTAAAAGCATGCATTATCATGACATAGGACTAATTAACATAAATGAAATCATATTACAATTTTCTATCATCACCTAATTAATTTTTCTGAAATGTAAACTTATCCAAACATCACCCAATTAGTTTTTTCGAAATCATAATAAAGTTTAATAGTTTGACAATTCTGGGAACTGCTATCCCACAAATATAAAAAGTAATAATAACAGTAATGTAAATAGTCATAACAACAGAAGTAAAAAGGGCGGTCCTCACAAAGACTCTCGGCAAGATGCTGTGATGCAGGTGTAGTATCCAATGATGGAGACATCCATATTGGATGAGATTGTTCTCACTGATGATCTCTTATAGACTACATTTGGTATTGACTCTCAAGTAATTTGTTACAAGTTTCATCTTGATTTAATATATTGTTATTTGAAATTTGTAATTAATTTTATATGATTATCTATATTATAAGTCAAAATTAACATGTATGTAATTGTCTATGCAATGAGATTCTAGGGTTAGAGTCTTCATCTTGCCTCCGTTAGTTGTCCATTGGTGGGTTATGAGAGGAGGTCAAGTCAGTAGGTATGTAATTTATCACATGATCGTAATTATTGTAGATATGTCAATGGTAATATTATTTTGTGACAATTTGATGATTTCAATAGTCACCGACACCTCCATGGTTTCCTTGGTCCCCTGGACACAAATCCACCACTTTTACAAAGGTAAATTTAACCATTTCTAATCATTATGCATTTTTCAAATAATGTTATGTATTTATTTTGGTTGAATAATCTTGAACTTGATTTTCAGGTGCTGAATGTGGAGACTCCTCCTCATCTTCATGAGTCAATGCAAATAGGCATTGTTGCAGCCATGATGTCTTCAAATCCTTTGACCGAGGTATGAGCCAATAACATGAAAACATCATAATTTTGTATTTTTTGTTTTATCTCATGTCATTTGATGTACATAAATGATATCTATGTTTAGTCAATTTTGCTTCTTGATGCTTCTCACAGGAGGTCACAACTCTAGCCCATTTAACTATGGACAAAGAAGCTAGAGACAAGATGATGGAGAGTGATCATCAGATGGCAGTAAGTGATCGATTACATATGTGATGTTATATATTTCATGTAAATTTTCTATAGTAATGTGCATATTGTTTGATTGTATTAATAGGTGGGGCTGCATGAACTTGAACTATCGAAGAGGTCTACTCGATGGCAAAAATAGGATGAGTCACAGATTGGCTCTCCATCTTCATGGTCAAGCAAGGGCCATCGATTATTTCATAAAAGTCCATAGGAAACTAGTTTTTGGGACATTTTTTGTATGCCTAGATGGCTTTGTATGTACATACTTTTGTATGTTACTGATATATATCTTTGTATATATGCCTGTATGGCTTTTTCTGGACATGCCTATATGGCTTTGTATGTAAACTAGATGTTATGTTCATGACATTATGTATATGATAGTTTATATTAAATAGTTAATATGATGATCAATTATTATTACAGGAATTTGGTTTTACACGTGCCAATTGCATTTTCATGAAAGTAACTTATAAATCATTTTCAAATACTCCATTTTGTGCATATCTTGCAGTCATTGCATTCTGTGGGACTGTGCATTTCTTTGAGGCATCATTTCAAATAGTTTACATGCCTTGTCCATGCTTCCACACTTTCCATACATGTCTACAAGGGCATCTGCAAATACAATACATGTGACAAAACTCCTATATCATTTATGCTTTGATGGTTGTCTACACCATGTTCCCCAGATCCCATTCTAGCATAGGCAAGGAGGAAGTTGGATAAGGTTGTACAATTTGGTTTTAGACGTGCCAAAATTTGTGTTTGATTGAAATTTACTTTTGTGCATTTGCTTGAGAGTTTTTAAAGCCTTATGAAAAATCCATTTCGTGCATATCTTGTAATCATTGCATTCCATGAGACAACATTTCTTTGAGGCATCATGTCAAACAGTTCACGTTCATTATATATGCTTCCACACTTTGCATACATGTCTTGCAGGGTACTTACAACTACAACATTTGACAAAATTCCTATATCCTTTATGCTTTGATGGATGTCTGTATCATGTTCCAAAGATACCACTTCTAAGGTTTTTAGAATTTGGCTTTACGTGCTCACCAATTGCATTTTCTTGAAACTTTCTAAAGGCTTATCAAAAAATCCATTAAATGTTCATATCTTGCAATCATTGCATTCCATGAGGCAACATTTCTTTGAGGCAACATGCCAAACAATTCACGTGCCTTGTCTATGCTTCCACACTTTGCATACATGTCTCTGAGGGCAGTTACAACTACAACATCTAAAAAATTTCCCATATGTTTTATCCTTTGATGGATGTCCATTTTGGCATAGGCAAGGAGGATACTGGCTAAGGTTGTGGAATTTTTATTTACACCTGCCAATCACATTTGCTTGAAAGTTTCTAAAGCCTTATCAAAAAATCCATTTTGTTCATATCTTGCAATCATTGCATTCAATGAGGCAACATTTCTTTGGGGCATCATGCCAAACAATTCAGGTGTCTTGTCTATGCTTCCACACTTTGCATACATGTCTACAAGGGCAGCTGCAAAATTACAGCATGTGATAAATTTTCTATATCCTTTATGCTTTGATGGTTGTCCATACGTTGTTCCAAACAATCTATTTTGGTGGATGTCCATACCCTATTCCAAAGATCCCATTTTGGCATTTACACCTGTCAATTACTTTTTCTTGTATGTTTCTAAAGCCTTATCAAAAAATCCATTTTATGCATATCTTGCAATCATGGCATTCCATGAGACCACATTTATTTGAGCCATCATGTCAAACAATTCACTTGTCTTATCTATGCTTTGACATTTTACATATATGTCTTCTAGGGCAGTTGCAACTACAACATCTATCAAAATTCCCATATCCTTTATGCTTTGATGGATGCCCATGTACCATGTTCCAAAGATCTGAGTTTGGCATAGGCAAAGAGGATGCAGTCAAAGGTTGTGGAATTTGGATTTACACCTGCCTATTGCTTTTTCTTGAAATTTTCTAAAGCCATATCAACAAATCCATTTTGTACATATCCTACAATAATGGCATGTTCCATGAGACCACATTTCTTTGAGTCATCATTCCATGCAAGTACAATCTTTGATAAAATTCCCATGTGCTTCCACATTTTGCATACATAGTTGTTGTACTAGACTCCTTTTGTATCCTGTCAAATAGTTCACTTGCCTTGTCTGTGCTTCCACATTTTGCATACATGTCTTCTAGGGAAGTTGTAACTAGAACAACAATCGAAATTCCCATATCCTTTATGCTTTGATGGATGTCCATGTACCATGTTCCAAAGATCCCACTTTGGTACAGGTAGAGAGGATGCAGTGTGGAATTTGGTTTTACACCCACTGATTTCTTTTTCTTGAAAGTTTCTAAAGCCTTATCAACAAAACCATTTTGTGCATATCCTACAATCATGGCATTCCATGAGATTCCATTTCTTTAAGGCATCATGGCAAACAATCCACTTGCCTTTTTCTATGCTTCCACATTTTGCATAATGTCTCCTATAACATTTGCAACTACATCTTACAAAATTCCCATATCCTTTACGATTTGATGGATGTCCATGTACTGTGTTCCAAAGATCTTAGTTTGGCACTAGTAGAGAGGATGTAGTCAAAGGTTGTGGATTTTAGCTTTACACCCACCAATTGGTTTTGTTTGAAAGTTTCTAAAGCCTTATCGACAAATCCATTATTTGCATATACTGCAACCATACCATTCCATGAGACCACATTTCTTTGAGGCATCATGTAAAACAGTTCACTCACCTTCTCTATGCTTCCACATTTTGCATACATGACTTCTAGGGCAGTTACAACTAAAACATTTTTCAAAATTCCAATAGACCACATTTTTTTGAGGCATCATTCAATGCAACTACGACATTTGATCAAATTCCCATATGTATTTTGTAAGAATACATGAGATACTATATATTTCTATATGATTACCCTAATTAGTAAGAATTAATAAGAAAGAAGCATAATAGCAATAATTAGCATTCTAGGATTTCTAATGAAGACCTAGGGTTTGGGTGCCAATGGTAACTCACCAAACGCTCAGATCAATCTTTATAAATGAAGAGATTTTATCATTTAGACTAATACAGATGCTTGGGTATCTCATGATCATATTGAGATCTAATCATTGCTTTGTTTCTTGTAGGGTTTGTTTCCATGCTTCTAATCATAATAATTAAGGTTATGGGACAACAAGGTTATGGAAATGCTCTTCCATTATTTGCATATCATGCAACCATACTATTCCATGAGACCACATTTCTTTGAGGCATCATGTCAAACAGTTCACTCACCTTCTCTATGCTTTTGTATTTTGCATACATGTCTTCTAGGGCAGTTGCAACTACAACATTTTTTAAAATTCCAATAGACCACATTTTTTTGAGGCATCATTTAATGCAACTACAACATTTGATAAAATTCCCATATGTGTTTTGTAAGAATACATGAGATACTATATATTTCTATATGATTACCCTAATTAGTAAGAATTAATAAGAAAGAAGCATAATGGCAATAATTAGCATTCAACGATTTCTAATGAAGACCTAGGGTTTGGGTGCCAATGGCAACTTACCAAACCCTCAGATTAATCTTTATAAATGAAGAGATTTTATGATTTAGACTAATACAGATGCTTGGGTATCTCGTGATCATATTGAGATCTAATCATTGCTTTGTTTCTTGTAGGGTTTGTTTCCATGCTTCTAATCATAATAATCAAGGTTATGGAATAGCTCTTCTCATGTCATATGAGGAGATCATGGTCACAATACCATCAAGATGTTGTGAATTTCAACAACAAATTTCCATCTTTCCAAACCCTACCATTGTACACAGTCAAGAAGGCAAAAAACAATCAAAAGCATGGACGGTCAAGGGACTATCATGAAATCATAAGGTTATTGTCCATAGGGGGATTGCCTTGAAAGATGTACCATGCTAAATTGTTCCTTATCAAGGCCATGATGTGTCAAAAAGGTGAAGTTACTAGGTGAATGTGAGAAGTCAGTTTCAAAGAAGGTTTCAAAAGAGTATTTGCTGCTGTCACAGTCATGAAAGACTATCATTATGCCATCTTAGAGACCCTATGACTCAACAAATCACCATGAAAATGAGGTTGATGATGCTTGGCACAAGAAATGAGACCTTACCTAACATTTATCCACCCACCCTGATGCATTGGTACAATATGTTCAACCTCACAACAAGCATATAAAAAAATAAGGCACCTGGCAAGGTTATGCTACATGAAACTAAAGCATTTTGCAAGAATGCATTTGATTTAGGCACGGTCAAACGGATTGGAGTTGAGAAAAACTAAGAGAGGTTATTATGGATGGACCCCACATGCACTCGTAGGTCCAAACAAAATGTTCCCAGCTACCACAAATTCTGAGAAGTGCTCCATCAAAGTTTGGTAATTTTTTTGTCTTAGGGATCTTAAGGGACTTTGCTGGTAGCTTGCTACCCCGAACAACTGGTGTGCTTGGCACATGAAATGAGACCTCTCTTGGCATTTACCTATTGGAAAGAGACATAGTGTAGCTTCATGAGTGTTGTCATTGATGGCAAAAAAGTTCATCCCACCCATCCGTAGGACATGGTGTGCCTATACCGGAAGTCAGATTGAAGAGTGTTGAGGTCCGGTAAGCAAGAACAGAGCATGTAGCAAGGTCTGACAGTCAGGTCCGGATCTCTCAGAGGAAGTATCTTAGTAAAGTGTGGACTTAGGGAAGTCAAGAAGAGTATCTTGACTGATAGATTCCAGGGATTGAGCCTCCTGTGAAGAAAGAGTGAAGAGATATGAGCACCTAAGTATTGGGTTCCTGTTTGGCAAAGTAGACTAAGGAAGAACTGACCGGCAGAGCATCAGACCTTAATCCAGATAAGTTATTGATGGTGATCAAGTTTCTTGAGGTATCATTCATGATTGGCCAACATGATTGATGACTTCTATAAGCATCTCCTTGATACGTATCACTTGATAAGCAAGGATTTAGTTGACAGATCAGAGTTTGGGAAAATATTAACTATTCTGGATGTCGACTAGAAAGGTGTTGAAATCATTAGTACGGATATATATACCAGATGGATTTGGATGCAAAGGTGTGTGTTGTGAGTTGTGAAGTGTGAAGAAAAGTAGAGAGCAGTGTGGAAGCATTAATATAGGTCCAGTATGTGAAAGGACAATAGCACTAAAGAAGAGGAAGAATGAAGTGCAGTAGATTAGTATATTGAGCCCAACCAGAACTGAACCTCAGCATATGTAGATGCTTCTCATCAGTTCAAGTATCTTGTTACTTTCTTTGTAACTTGTAGACAGTGAGTCTCTTGTAGGTAGTGAGCCTCTTGTGAGCAGTGTGCTTGGGCAATGAGCCCTAATTGGCAAGTGCCATTTTTCTATTTCTATTCTTCTAACAGAGAATACATTCTTGGGTTAGTCACCCTGTGGTTTTTCCCTTAACAGGGTTTTCCTTGTCAAAATCATTGTATTATGTGTATTGACTTTGTTTCTACTTTCATGATTATGGATGCTCATTTGCTTTGATGCTGCACTAGTTGTTAAAGAAGAACAGAAAGTTAAATTAATTTAGATAACTAATTCACCCCCCCTCTCAGTTATCAGCAATTGGTATCAGAGCCAAGTTCCTCCAAACAGAGCATAACAGCTTGAGGAAGATCTGGGAATCTCAATGGATATGTATGGTATGAGGGAACGACTTTAGTCTGCCCTAGATGATCTTGAGGAATCTCACTCCGAAGTCAACAACTTAAAGGAAAGACTCAAATAGGCTGATGATTTCATAAATGAACTAAAAGAGAAATTGGGTATCTCTATGAAAAAGAGAAAGGAACTACTTCAACAATTGGCAAGTTAAGGTGAAGCCAATGATACAAATGAAGATCTGAAGGAGAAAACCAAGTTATGTGAAAAGTTATCAAAAGAGGTCATTATGGTAAGACATGAAATGGAATCAGGAGTTATGAAATTCGCCCAAGAAATTGAAGAGAAAAGAAAAACTGAAGATGATCTAAGACAATCTCTCAAGGAGAAGTCAGAAGACTACCATATAATGGATAGAATAATCAGACATCTAAAATCTGATCTTGAAGAAGCTAGAGATAATGAAGAACAACTTGAGAATCAGATTGACACTCTTAAAAGGGATCTTCAAACAACAAATGAATACAAAGAGAAATTCAAGATAAGCTTTGCTCAAATTAAAGTTCTTCTTCAAAGCTAGAAAAGGGTTGATGACAAACAAGGCTTGGAGTATGAGAAAGGTGAAAGCTCCGGATCTAGTCAGAAGAACTCTGGATCAGGAAATCCTAGGAACATACCTAGAAGACCTCCGGTAAGGCAACCAAATGCTCAAAGATATCCATCTTTCAATGGATACTGCCACAACTACACTAACTTTGGTCATAAAGCAAATTAGTGCAGAAGAAGAATGAATCAGACTAATTCATCCTTCTTTAGATAGTGTTTCAATTGCAAAAGGTATGGTCACAAATCTCATGAGTGTAGAAACATGCAAATGAACAATTCTTTCAATGGTAGATGCTTTGCATGCAATAGAATGGGACATATAGCTAATCAGTGTAGATCAAGAGGATATTAGTCAAATATGCAAAGAAATGTTGTTTGCTACAATTGCAATAGATCCGGTCATATTGCCAAATTCTACAGAAGTAAGAATCAGGACAAAAAGGTTCCGGTGCATCATAATCAAAACCAAGACAAAGGAAAAGGAAAAGTGAATGCATATGAAATTCAAAGGGAGATGAACAAGATATGGGTGAAGAGAAGTACATAAAATGATAGGGATGGATCTGTACCAGAATCTGGTGCTGATATTCCTTCCAGGAACTAAATAGATGAGCTCTAGCTCAGGGGGAGTAATAAAAGAAAAACACTTTCACCCAGCCAGTCAATAGGTGCCTAAAATTGGCACATGAAAGGTTGCGGATTAGAGGGTTCTCAGAGAAACATCTAAATAATCCATGGTAAAGATATGGAAGATCTGCAAGAAGTTTTGAAAAGGTTATTCTTCCAAGATTGATCCAGTTCAATAGTCATCTGCTAAGAACAGAATTTTCACAGTTAGATCTCGTATGATTTGAATTTGAGGTATCCTAATCTGCGGATAAATGGAATTATTATGAAAGGTAGATAGATTGCTAATATCCACTGAGAATAACTTTAAGTGCATCTTAGTGATCCAAATAAATCTCTCAGGACAAGAAGAACAGAGCAATCAGAATAACTTAAGGTATGCATTTATTGCAAATGAAATTAGGGTTTGTGCAGAAATAAAAGGGTTCTTGTGTTCATCATTTGTACATTTTCATTTGAGAAGAAGAGAAAAGGAGCTCTGCAACAAATGATCTCAAATTTCTCAAAGATCAACCGCTGAAGTCAATTCATCCAACAATTCGATCCAGCTCATTTCGTGAACCCTAAAAGCATAAAAGGTATTTTCTATTCTTGAATATCTCTCTATAAATCTTTTGGAAGATGGCTACACTAACTGTTGTGAAGATTACTGATAGGTCGCACCCTAAATTTAAGAAGTATCCCTACAAATCTCTATAAGTAGATCCCTCAGGTGCATTTTCTAGCATTCCACATAGTGTTTTGCATGTAGAAGATGTTAGGGTTTACATTCATGCAAATATTCAAGAATTTGGGGAATACAAGATGATGGATATCTACCACAAGGAACTGATAGATGACTCATTTGATCTCAAACCCCAATACAAGGCCATCCGAGATAAGCATTTCAATCAGTGCATCCATTTCCCCTGTTTTGCAAAAGATGAATGGGTCCAATATGTTCTGATTAGAATGCATGACAATTTTATGTGGTTAATGAGGCCCTTCAAGATAACCAAGGATGCCATTAGGGCAATTACCAGATTGCACTCATTCAGTGGGATACCTGCTCTCAAATCTGTCAAGAATCAGATAGTGAGTGAGGCAACTGGATCAAAATTTGACAAGAGAGCAATGACTATAGAAGATATCACTAATCCGGATATCAAGTTTGCATCTATGATAATTGGATATAAGATATATCACTACACCAGGGAGAATTCAGTATCTAGAACAGCTATGTATACTGCTTATGAAATGCTAAGGAAAAATGTTGACCATGATCTCTGTGAACTTCCTCTAAGCCAACTATTAGAAAACTTACAAAGGATCAAGAAGGACAAGAAAAACTCATTCAAATATGGTGGTCTAATATTGTGTCTATTCTTTTACTTTATGAATGAGATACCCAGATCTAGTGGTTGGATGTGGCAAAATGACAGACCAATAGCTATACAAATCAGAGATTATTTGCATGGAATTGGTGATGCCAAGGCACAAAATACAACACTCTAGGGCTACTTCAAGAACTTTTAGAGTATGATGCAAGCTAGAGAGAGAATTCCCAAATCACTAGTTGAAAAATATAAGGACACAGTATGCTTTATGGTAGAAATTGATCAATGCCTAATGGAGGCAGTGGAACCAAGAATAGTATGGATCATGCCAATGGGATATGAGGCTGATGAGAAAATCCTAGAGTTGCACATTCAACATCTTTTGAGTCAGCTAAAGGACCCTAAGGTAGAAAGGTTTGGAACCTTTGAAGAGTTGAGTGTAAAGATTCATGTGGAGCTTAGACAACTAGAGATGAAGAAAAAAGTGAGAAAAGAAGTAGAGAATGTTGCCAATAGATGCACTCGATGCAAACAGAGAGAAGATGGAAAGGGTAGAGAAAGAAAAGGAAGAAGTAGAAAAAGAAAGTGCTCCGGTAGAAGCCCCCTCCCAGACCAGATCCTCTAAGAGCTCTGCACTTGCCACCTCTAAGAGCTAGAAAGCATCAAAACCGGAAGTCAGGACATCCGGAAAAGGAGAAAAGAGAACTAAGACAAAGGCTACAAGGTCTTATATCAGTCAGAAGGATGACTAAGAGACATAATTTGATGAGGAGATCAAGCAAATGAAGAAGAAGAAGAAGAAATCCGGTGAAGCAGAGGCAGAAGAGTCTGTTGAAAGGCCCACTCTATCCATTGATGATGTAGTCAAATTTGTCACTGTGGATGGGAACCTAAAACCAATGATTGAATTCTATGATGATATAATGAAGCTGACCAGAAGATCTTGCAAGAAGCTACAGTCAGGTATCTGAATATCTATAATAAGGCATTTATTGAAATCATATCTCTAATTCCTAAGAGCCTAGAGAAGGAACTAGAAATAAGGAAGAACAATGCTAAGGCAAAGGACCTTGAGATCCGTGAATAGATAGCTATTCAGCTCTATCCTTCAATCACTCAGAAACAAATGAATATGATCTTCAAAGATTGTAAGGATGAGTTCCAGAGCAAAGCTAGAATGAATCAGCTTATGCTTGGAGAGACTGACAAAGTGGCAAAAGAAATAGAAGAGATCCTCTGGAATGCCTATAAAAGATTCAATATTACTATTATAGAGGACTTAGGTGATGAGCCCTCTGTCATGGATGATGAAGGATTCAGTACATCAAAGGAAGATCCTATAGAGAAAAATGCAGAAGTTTCAAAAGAAATAGGTGTGGAGAAAACTAAGGACCTGGATTCCTCTGCTCTGGAAGAGGAAGTCCTTAAATAAGCAAACATCTCTTCTCCAGTTTCCCCTGTAGACTCCAGATCTAAAGGAGAAGAAAGATTAGAGGAGAAAACTAGTCAAGAAGAAGAAGTAAAGGAAAAAGAAAAATACCAAACAGAGAAGACCCCAGGAGACAGTTCTGAGACTGTAGAAGGAAAGAAGACTCTGTCTCCAGCAAGAGACACTACAGAAACTATCAAAGATTTCTTGACCAAAGAGATGATAGAATTTGATGAACCGGAATTGCTTCAAGGTCCATTCAATTTTGATTCCCTCTCCCCGGTTCAAACCATGAAGCTAGCATCCTTTACGCAAGCAAAGGCAAAAGAAAAACTTCTAAAGTCTCACATGGAAGACTGTAAGCTCATAGAAATTGCATCCAGTGTATTGGAAAAGATCATGCCATCCTTCCAAAAGGATCCTTTAGCCTCCACATCCGGTAATCTAAAGTCTCTTGTAAATTCTATTCATACGCATTTTGATTCCTTAGAGAAGTCAACAGAAGAAAAGGTCCGGAAGGAGTTTTTGGGAAAGAGATTCTCTGAAGTACAAGGACTAATAACCAATGATAGGAGAGTTATGGATATTGGAATAAAGAGCTTAGAAAATGCTCTTAAAGATGGTGGAGATATATATAAATTTTGTTTATCCTGGACCAAAGTGACCAAGGACATTGAGAAGAAAGTAAAAGAGCAAGAGGATAAACTGTTAAGTTTATCTCAAAGTTTTGATCCTCTCTCCTCTTTCATAATCAATCAAGAGTGTCAGACTATTGCAGTCACAAATGAAATGAAGAAGCTTGAGAAGGAGAAGAAAAATAGAATAAATAGGTTAAGTGAACTTAGAGGGATCATTATCCCTAAGTTAGAGGCCATGCATGCAGCCCTAACAGCCCGAACTAGTGATCCGACAGATCTCAAGAAGGCTGAAGCTTTTGCATTCCTGTTGAGTGGTCACATCTCAATTTTGGACAGCATGAAGTAGAGTTGGGTGACAGAAGTTGTATAGTTGAAGAATACTTTTGCAGATATACTTAAGTATATGTAAGTACAACTTGTATATATACTTATGCGGATATGTATAGATTGTTTTTCTTAAAAATTTTGGTGTGCGGACCCTACGCTTTGCCATTGATGTCAAAAGGGGTGTGAGGAGCAGTGAAAAATGTGGAATCTAGCTAAGGGGGTGTTGCAAGTATGGGTCTAACTAGTGTTGTCATTGATGTCAACATACTCATGTTGCATTAATGAGAAGGATTGGATGAGCTGTGTGCTAAGGATATTGAGAAAATTAGTCTTAATCAGGAACAGTGAAGAATAGTGATGACAATAAGGTAAAAGTCCAAGATAGGTTGAGGATCAGAGGATGTGGTTTAAAGGGTTTGTAGATATAAGTCTTGAAATACTCCAGTAAAGTTTTTAGAGGTCCACATGAAGATCTAAAGAATTTATGGCCGCTTAAGTAGAACTGGTTCTGACAGGAGTTCAGAGATAGGTCCGGTGAGATCCAGAAATGTATTATCCCATTCTACAGATTTCAGGGAGTGTTAAGGACATCCGTGTGAAGTGTCGACTCGATTGGTTCATGGTTTGAAGGTCCAAAAGCACCTATTCCTTTGCGACAATGATGACAGACTATGTTCTTGAAGTTCTGGATGACGGAGAGAAGAATTCCAGTAAGCAGATGAAGTGTGGATGTTCTTGGTGATTCAGGAAAGGTTGTGGTGATCTTTGGATCGTGTCCAGTTCATGATTGTGGTCTGCATTGAAGTTAGATTTTGCATTTGAAGAATAACCACCAGATGTTGGTGTTCTTCCTGAGACTGGCTGACCAGATGTATTACACGTCTTGCGGATGTTCTTGTAGGTGTTTGTTGACTTAGATGATTGTTCCTAAGTCGATGCCTTGTATAAAGAAGGGATTGTGAAGTCATTCCATAGTGTGGTAGCGAAGAAGAGAGCGAAAGGCAGAGTAGAAGTTTTTGGGCCTAAATGGAACTGATCCAACCATGGTAAAGATGCTATTCTCCAGTTCAAGTTTGTAATACTTGTTACTTTGTAGACAGTGTGTCTCTTGAAGGCAGTGAGCCTCTTGTGAGTAGTGTGCTCGGGCAGTGAGCCCTAATTGGCATGTGCCATTTTGTTCTTTCTATTCTTCTAATAGAGAATACAATCTTGGGTTAATCACCCCATGGTTTTTCCCTTAACCGGGTTTTCCACATCAAAATCTTGGTGTCTTATGTGTTGATGAGTTTCTGCTTGTTGTTTAATTGCATTATGTTTCATGATTAATATACTGCTAATCACTAAGAAGATTTAAGTGTGAAATTAGAGAAAGTTTTGGACAACTGATTCACCCCCCTCTCAATTGTGTGCCCTAAGTCTAACAATTGGTATCAGAGCTAGGTTCCTCTAAAAGGAGCTTAACCGCTTGAGGAGATCCAGGATGTCGTCTTACAAGAAGGACAACCCAAAGTTTGATGGAACAAATTTTAATCTATGGAAAGGTCGCATGAAGTGTAACTTGCAATGCATGGGTATGGCATACTAGACCATGGTTACAACATAGTATGTACCTCCACAAGGTGGTCCAAAAGCTGCAAATGAAATCACAGATGCTGAAAATAATCTCTGGACTATAGAAGCTCTTCTAAGCGCATTATCTGATTTAGAGCTCTCAAATGTTATTGACCTACCAACTGCTTTTGAGATTTGGAAAAAAATGAAACTTTTACATGAAGGAGACCAGTATGTCAAATGTGCAAGGTTACAGAGTCTGAAAGGGAAATTTGAAAACCTGAAGATGAGAGATGATGAAAATATTACTACTTTTATGCCAAGAGTAAATGAGCTTGTTTGTGGAATTAGAAATGCTGGTGGAGACTTGGATGAAAATGAGATTGTTGGCAAAATTCTTAGATCCCTTCCTGCTTCTTACAAAATTAAGGTTGCTGCCATTGATGAATTCGGTACCCATACAACTGTCACAAGAGATCAATTGGCTGGCAAATTGGCTGCATTTGAAATGAATGAGTTTGGAGATGATCACCCCAAGATTGAATCTGCATTCAAAGCCAGTGCCTCTATAAAAGGTAAACAAAGGTTTGATCCAGGAGAGAACTCATCAAGGAAACTGTCAGGGTATGAAAAAGCAAGAAAAGACTTGGAAGAAGAAGTAGAAATTGCTCAACTTGAAGCCCTCATTGCAAAGAGACTGCCAAGAGGATCCGGTAAGTATGAAGGAAAACTACCTTTTAAGTGTTTTAACTGCAATAAGATTGGTCATTTTGCCTCAAAATGTCTGGAAAGATTTTCAAGGCCAAATACTAACAGATCAAGGTTCCAAAAGAATTGTTACTATGATCATGAAGAAGATGATAATGAAGGAGTAACAAATGATGAATTAGAGATAGGAAACAAATCTGGAAGTGAATGGGTGTTTATTGCCATCAAGGAAGAAGAACCAATATCCTCTGTATCTATCAATCATAAAGTTATAGAAAGAGCTTTGGCTGCCCAAGTTGAAGAAAAGCATGATTGGGTCATTGACAGTGGTTGCTCTCACCATATGATAGGTGACAAAAATAAGTTCATAGATCTGGAAAGGTATGAAGGAGGAGTCGTGAAGTTTGGTGACAATTCTACTAGTAGAATCAGAGGAAGAGGAACTATTTCTTTTGATGGAAGGAACAAAACCAGTAATGTTCTATATGTTGAAGACTTGAAGCACAGTCTTCTCAGTGTTGGACAGTTGGTGGACAAAGGCTATGATCTCCGATTCAAGAATGGAAAATGCAAGATCTTTGAAAGCTCACGAACAGAGATTGCATCCGGTACCCAAACTAAAGGTAATATCTTCCACTTGGTTGGCACTAGCAAAAGTTGCTTATTTGTTCAAATTGATCAGAGTTGGTTATGGCATAGGAGAATGTGTCATGTGAATTTTGATAATATCATCAAGATAAGCAATACTCAGGTTGTAAGAGATCTTCCAAAATTGGTGAAACCTACAAATAGCTTGTGCAAAGAATGTCAGTTGGGTAAGTTGAGCAGAATCACATTCAAGAGTAAGGATCAATCTTCTACCGGATTATTGGACTTAGTTCATACTGATCTATGTGGTCCGATAAGAATCAAGAGTGTACAAGGTGATAGATATTTCATGCTATTAATTGATGACCATTTCTGGATGATGTGGGTTATCTTTCTGAAAGAGAAATTAGAAGCTTTTGAGAAGTTTAAAATTTTCAAGGCTATGGTAGAAAATGAAACTGGATTAAAACTTAAATGTTTGAGGTCTGATAGAGGTGGTGAATTCACATCTGGTGAGTTCATAGATTTTTGTGAGAAGCATGGTATAAAGAGATAGTTATCTACTCCTAGGACTCCACAGCAGAATGGAGTAGTGGAGAGAAAGAATCAGACCATCCAAGAAGCATCTAGGACAATGATGAGGGAAGCAAATGTTCCTCAGATGTTTTGGAGAGAAGCTGTCAGCACTGCAGTCTATACTCTCAATCAAGTTCAAATCATAAGCAATACTGATAAGACTCCTTATGAACTCTGGTTTGGCATCACTCCTACTATGAGGTATTTCAGAGTGTTTGGTAGCAAATGTTACATTAAAAGAGATGAAGATCTAGGCAAGTTTGATGCTAGGAGTGATGAAGGAATTTTCTTTGGTTACTCCACTCAAAGCAAAGCATACCAGTGTTACAATAAGAGACTGAGAAAAATGATAGAAAGTACAAATGTGAAGGTTGATTAAGGAATTGAGAAACCTTCAAGGTTTTATGAATATGATGAAGATGATCAGAATGGTGTTCTGACTCAAGGAGCCAAAACTCCTTTCGGTACTCATCAAACAGATCCAGTAATTCAGGGAGAAGAGATGAGTCATAATGAGCTTGATCAAGAATTAGAAGTGCAGGAAACTCCCAAAGTTCCCAGGTATGTAAGATTGAACCACTCTGAAGATCAAATCATAGGTGATGAAAGCAAAGGAGTTCTAACACGAAGGAGAATTGCTCAAGATTTAGAAGAGTATTGTTTGATCTCAAAGATTGAACCTAAGACAGTGAATGAAGCTTGCAATGATGAAAACTGGACTAAAGCAATGGAGGAAGAGTTGGTACAAATAGAGAAAAAATCACACTTGGGATCTTGTTCCCAGACCTAGAAACAAGAATGTGATTTGGAACCAAATGGGTCTTCCGGAACAAACTAAATGAAGTTGGTGAAGTAATTAGAAATAAAGCCAAATTGGTCCGCAAAGGCTACTCTCAAATAGAAGGAATTGATTTTGAAGAAACTTTTGCTCCAGTGGTAAGAATTGAAGCAGTCAGATTATTTCTTGCCTTTGTTGCCTTCAAGGATTTCAAGGTATATCAGATGGATGTCAAGTCTGCCTTTCTAAATGGTGACTTGGAAGAAGTGTATATAGAGCAACCGGATGGATTTCAATTGTCTAATCATGGTGATATGGTTTGCAAGTTGAAGAAGGCACTGTATGGATTGAAGCAAGCCCCAAGAGCTTGGTATGAAAGATTGGATAAGCATCTTTTGAAGATTGGTTTCAATAAAGGTACTGCTGACAGTAACTTATATTTCAAAATTGATCATGAAAACATCTTGGTTGTTGAAGTATTTGTTGATGATATCATCTTTAGAGGAAGAGATAGTATGTGTAAAACTTTTGCAAATCAAATGAAAAGTGAGTTTGAGATGTCTATGCTTGGTGAAATGAATTTCTTCTTGGGTCTGCAAATTACTCAAACAAAGAAAGGAATCTTGATTTCTCAAACCAAATATGTGAAAGAATTGTTGAGGAAATTTGGGATGGAAGATTCAAAGCCAATAAATACTCCCATGGCAATCGGATGTAAGTTGAGCAAAGATGATGACTCTCCTAAGACAGACAAGACAAAGTATAGATCAATGATTGGAGGATTGTTGTATCTCACTCAAACTAGACCAGATATAATGCAGGTTGTTGGTCTTGTTGCTAGATTCTAGGTTGATCCCAGAGAATCTCATGTCATGGCAATCAAGAGGATTTTTAGATATCTAAAAGGGACAGTTGAGTATGGTTTGTGGTATCCTAGAGATCATGATTTCTCTCTTCATGCATATACAGATGCAGATTGGGCAGGAGATGTGGATGACTGGAAGAGTACCAGTGGTGGAGCATTCTTTTTGGGAAAAAGATTGGTTTCTTGGCTAAGCAAGAAACAAGAGGCAATATCTCTATCCACAACTGAAGTAGAATACATTGCAGCAGCAGGTAGTTGCACTCAAGTTTTGTGGATGAAGCAGATGCTAAGAGATATCAAAGTAGAGTATGAGGAGCCTATCACAATCTCCTGTGATAATTCAAGTGCAATAAATATATCTAAGAATCTGGTGTTGCATTCTAAGACTAAGCATATATCTATCAAGTTTCACTTTTTGAGAGCGCAAGTGAACAAGAATGAAGTCAGATTGGAGTTTGTGCCTTCCAAGGATTAGATTGCAGATATCTTTACTAAACCTCTACCTAAGGATTCTTTTGAGTATCTCAGGGAGAAGTTAGGGGTTATTGCCCCTTCGGTGATGAACTAAGGTGCACTGAGGTGCATCAGTCTGGTGGATATCACTATCATATCTTGTGATCCAAATTGATGGGAGCTACTACTCAGGGGGAGCAGCAGATATGATTCTAAAATATTAGAGTTGCAAGTATGAGCCATTTGCCATTGATTTCAAAGGGGGAGAGAAGACATGTGAAAAACAAGTGGTTGATGATCAAAGGGGGAGCAGTAAAGGAAGAGAAGACATGTGAATAGTTGTTGTTGATAGGGGGAGTTGTGACAGTAAGGAGAAGTTCTTGTCTTGATGGTTTTTCACATCATATGTTGCCATCAATGACAAAGGGGGAGATTGTTGCAAGTATGGGTCTAACTGGTGTTGTCATTGATGTCAACATACTCATGTTGCATTAATGAGAAGGATTGGATGAGCTGTGTGCTGAGGATATTGAGAAAATTAGTCTCAATCAGGAATAGTGAAGAACAGTGATGACAATAAGGTAAAAGTCCAAGATAGGTTGAGGATCAGAGGATGTGGTTTAAAGGGTTTGTAGATATAAGTCTTGAAATGCTCCAATAAAGTTTTCAGAGGTCTGCATGAAGATATGAAGAAGTTATGGCTGCTCAATTAGAACTAGTTCTGGTAGGAGTTCAGAGGTGATAGAGTGACACAGATAGGTCCGGTGAGATTCAGAAATGTATTATCCCATTCTGTAGATTTCAGGGAGTGTTGAGGACATCCGTGTGAAGTGTCGACTCGATTGGTTCATGGTTTGAAGGTCCGGAAGCACCTATTCCTTTGCGACAATGATGACAGACTATGTTCTTGAAGTTTTGGATGAAGGAGAGAAGAATTCCAGCAAGTAGATGAAGTGTGGATGTTCTTGGTGATTCAAGAAAGGTTGTGGTGATCTTTGGATCATTTCCAGTTCATGATTGTGGTCCGCATTAAAGTTAGAGTTTGCATTTGAAGAATAACCACTGGATGTTGGTGTTCTTTCTGAGACTGGCCGACCGGATGTATTACACATCTTGCGGATGTTCTTGTAGGTGTTTTCCAACTTAGATGATTGTTACTAAGTTGATGCCTTGTATAAAGAACGGATTGTGAAGTCATTCCATAGTGTGTCTTGTGGAGATGAGTGTGGTAGCGAAGAAGAGAGCGAAAGGTAGAGCAAAAGTTTTTGGGCCTAAATGGAACTGATCCAACCATGGTAAAGATGCTATTCTCTAGTTCAAGTTTGTAATACTTGTTACTTTGTAGACAGTGTGTCTCTTGAAGGCAGTGAGCCTCTTGTGAGTAGTGTGCTTGGGCAGTGAGCCCTAATTGGCATGTGCCATTTTGTTCTTTCTATCCTTCTAATAGAGAATACAATCTTGGGTTAATCACCCCATGGTTTTTCCCTTAACCAGGTTTTCCACATCAAAATCTTGGTGTCTTATGTGTTGATGAGTTTCTGCTTGCTGTTTAATTGCATTATGTTTCATGATTGATATACTACTAATCACTAAGAAGATTTAAGTGTGAAATTGGAGAAATTTTTGGACAACTGATTCACCCCCCCTCTCAGTTGTGTGCCTTAAGTCTAACAGGGCGAGCTCCAGTAAAGTGTACATTACAATGGAGAATTAGCCAAGGGAGAGTGTAGTGTGAAAGTCATTTTTCACTAAGTGTTGCCATCAATGCCAAAGGGGGAGATTGTTGGCAAGAGACATAGTGTAGCTTCATGAGTGTTGTCATTGATGGAAACAAATTTCATCCCACCCATCCACAGGACATGGTGTGCCTATACCGGAAGTCAGATTGAAGAGTGTTCAGGTCCGGTAAGCAAGAACAGAGCATGTAGCAAGGTCCGACAGTTAGGTCCAAATATCTCAGAGGAAGTATCTCAGTAAAGTGTAGACTTGGGGAAGTCAAGAGGAGTATCTTGACTGATAGATTCCAGGGATTGAGCCTCTGGTGAAGAAAGAGTGAAGAGATATGAGCACCTAAGTATTGGGTTCCTGTTTGGCAGAGTAGACTGAGGAAGAACTAACCGATAGAGCATTAGACCTTAATTCGGATAAGTTATTGATGGTGATCAAGTTTCTTGAGGTATCATTCATGATTGGACGACATGATTGATGACTTCTATAAGCATCTCCTTGATACGCATCACTTATTAAGCAAGGATTCGGTCGACAAATCAGAGTTTGGGAAAATATTGACTACTCCGGATGTCGACTAGAAAGGTCTTGAAATCATTAGTGCAGATATATATACCAGATGGATTTGGATGTGAAGGTGTGTGTTGTGAGTTTTGAAGTGCGAAGAAAAGTAGAGAGCAGTGTGGAAGCAGTAATATAGGTCCGGTATGTGAAAGGACAGCATCACTAAAGAAGAGGAAGAATGAAGTGCAGTAGATTAGTATATTGAGCACAACCAAAATTGAACCTCAGCATATGTAGATGCTTCTCATTAGTTCAAGTATCTTGTTACTTTATTTGTAACTTGTAGACAGTTAGTCTCTTGTAGGCAGTGAGCCTCTTGTGAGCAGTGTGCTCGGGTAATGAGCCCTAATTGGCAAGTGTCAGTTTTGTATTTATATTCTTCTAATAGAGAATACATTCTTGGGTTAGTCACCCTGTGGTTTTTCCCTTAACAGGGTTTTCCACATCAAAATCATTATGTTATGTGTATTGACTTTGTTTCTGCTTTCTTGATTATGGATGCTCATTTGCTTTGATGCTGCACTAGTTTTTAAAGAAGAATAGAAAGTTAAATTAATTTAGATAACTGATTCACCCCCCCTCTCAGTTATCAACATTACCTACCCACCCCAATGCATTGGTGAAGTACATTTGGCCCCACGAGCTATGGAATGCAAAATGTCACTCCTAGCACCTTTCCACTACATGAAACTAAAGCATTTTGCAAGAATGCATTTGATTTCAGCAAGGTCAAATAGATTGGAGTTGACCAAAACTAAGAGAGTTTATTGTGGATGGACCCCACATGTACTTGTAGGTCTAAATGAAATGTTCACAGCTACCATGAATTCTAAGAACTGCTCCGTGAAAGTTTGTTTATTTTTTGTCTTAGGGATTTTAAGGGACTTTGCTGGTAGGCTACTGCCCCGAACGAATGGGGTGTTTGGCACATGAAATGAGACCTCCCTTAGCATTTACCTGCCCACGTCGATGTGTTGGCAAAGTTTGTTTGGCCCCATGAGCTATGGAATGCAAAATGTCACTCCTAGCACCTTTCCACTACATGAAACTAAAGTATTTTGTAAGAGTGTATTTGATTTCTACATTGTCAAATAGATTGGAGTTGACCAAAACTAAGAGAGGTTATTGTGGATGGACCCCACATGCACCTGTAAGTTCAAACAAAATGTTTCTAACTACCACAAATTTTGAGAACTGCTCTGTCAAAGTTTGACAGTTTTTTTGTCTTAGGGATCTTAAGGGACTTTACCAGTAGCCTGTTGCCCCGAATGAGTGGGGAACTTAGCACATGAAATGAGACCTCCCTTGTCATTTAACCACCCACCTTGATGTGTTGGCAAAGTCTATCTGGCCCCACAAGCTATGGAATGTAAAATGTCACTCATAGCACGTTTCCACTACATGAAACTAAAACATTTTGTAAGAATGCATTTGATTTCGGCACGGTCAAATGAATTGGAGTTGATGAAAACTAAGAGAGGTTATTGTGTATGGACCCCACATGTCCCACATGCACTTGTAGGTCCAAACGAAATGTTCCCAGCTGCTACGAATTCCAAGAACTACTCCGTCAAAGTTTGGCAATTTTTTCGTCTTAGGGATATTAAGGGACTTTGCTGGTAGCCTGCTGCCCCGAATGAATGGGGTGCCTAGCACATGAAATGAGACCTCTCCTAGCATTTACCCACCCACTTCAACATGTTGGCTAAGTCCATTTGATCCCACGAGCTATGGAATGCAAAATGTCACTCCTAGCACCTTTGCATTACATGAAACTAAAGAATTTTGCAAGAATACATTTGATTTCAGCACCATCAAATGTACTGGAGTTGACCAAAATTGAGAGAGGTTATTATGGACAGACCCCACATGCACATATAGGTCAAAAAAAACATTCCCAACTTCCATGAATTCTGAGAACTGCTCTGTCAAAGTTTGGCAGTTTTTTTGTCTTAAGAATCTTAAGGGACTTTACCAGTAGCTTGCTTCATCGAATGATTGAGGTGCTTAACACCATATTTTGTGATCAAAATCAACATCATGAGGAAACTAAAGAAATCTTTGACACATGAAGATATTGAGAACACTGAAGACATGGAGCACAAAGAAGCATGAAGACATGAACAAACTCATGTCATGAGGAAGAACCACAACCCAATCCAACTCCTAAAAGCATGACATGTTATGATGAAGAATGACAACCAAATCCAATGATCCAATGACATGAACCAATGACATAATAAACTATGTCCTACTATTGTAACATGATAAACATGAATGTTATGAACTAACATCCAAACCTTGTGACATCAATCTTGATATGACATGAGTGAAACATGAGTGAACATGATTAAGACCAATAAGGATCAACTTCATCCATCACTTAGATCTAACCCCATGAAGCATAACATGATGATGATGATGCAAACATCAAATGTATACCATTAAAAACAAATCAAACTAATCATGAGGCCTTCACTACTCAAGTTCATACCACTGCTTGTCAAGTTCATATCGTTGCTTGAGTGAGATCTTCACTATTCAAGTTCATGCCTTGTATTGAAGCACTACAACTTTGTGCATGACATTACATACTCTATTAATAAAGCAAGTATCTTTATATTACAAAACCCAACAACATATCCTAAAACCATAATGGTATCATCAAACAATAGACAACCAATAGACCTGCACAATTATGCATTCCTTACTTTCAAGCAAATGCAATTGACACATGTAAAACCAAATTCATGTAAGGATAATTGATTATCATATTAAATATTTAATATAAATTGTCATGTACATAATGTCATGAACATAACATCATGTTTACATACAAAGCCATATAGGCATGTCAAAACAAACCCATACATGCATATATACAAAAATATACATCAGTAACATACAAAAGTATGTATACAAAGCCATCTAGGCATACAAAAAATGTCCCAAAAACTAGTTTCCTATGGACTTTTATGAAATAATCGGCGGCCCTTGCTTGACCTTGAAGATGGAGAGCCAATCCATGACTCATCCTCTCTCTGCCGTCGAGTAGAACTTTTCAACAATTCAAGTTCATGCAGCCCCACCTGTTAATACAATCAAACAATATGCATATTACTATAGAAAATGTACATCAAATATATAACACTACATATGTAATTGATCACTTACCACCATCTGATGATCACTCTCCATCATCTTATCTCTAGCTTCTTTGTCCGTAGTTAGACAGGTTGGAGTTGTGACCTCTTGTGAGAAGAATCAAGAAGCAAAATTGAATAAACATAAATATCATTTTTGTACATCAAATGACATGAGATAAAACAAGAAATACAAAATTATGACACTTTCATGTTATTGGCTCATACCTCAGTCAAAGGATAGGAATCCTCAGCAAAATGGAGTGGTTGAAAGAAAGAATAGGATTGTCCAAGAAGTTGCATGGATAATGGTAAGAGAAGCAAACCTACCAGATGTATACTTGAGGGAAGCAATTCATACTATGATTTATATACAAAACAAAGTACAAGTAACCATCAAAGAAAGTTTTATGCATACTTACAAATTAATCCAATGAACCATTGGGTCTTCTCTACTCTTTATTGTGTCAAGTATTGCCTCATGGTCAGACTCACACACCTTCCACAAGGTCTTGTTCAAAGGTCTACCTCGATATTGTATCAAATCAAAATTGGTTTCTACAACAAGGTTCGAGTAATGAAGAATCTTTTGATGTGTGTCAAAGTCCTGAAACAGCCAAACATTAACACTCTTATGTGGGTACCTTCTAAGCCATGTTCTAGTAACAACCATTGAGCCTGTAGGGTATTCGATGTTTTCTCCATCTGTAACTTGGGCCTCCAATTTCTTTTTGGCCTCAACACAATGACACAAGTAATAATCTGTTCCCTCTTCATTATCTTCATCTGCAATAACTGCATTAACATGCCCTACAATGATATGTGTAGCAAATTAGATGAAATTAGTCAACATTACAAAAATACTACAAAGCAAGATAACATTAGGAATTTCAAAAACTATGCAAGTAGATATATTACCTGGTTGAACTAGATCTGATATGTGGTCAAAGTCAACTTATGATTCTATCTCTGTCAGTTCTAGTGTCGTTGGGGGTTGATACGTATCAAGTGGGCTAAGATAACTTAACTGCCATTCGTCAACCCACTCCTTTGACTCGCACTCATTCCAGGCTTGAATTGTACATGAGGAACAAAAGCATGCCATCTTCTGCGTATGGATACTCCATGAACCTACAATTGAGCTTCTGAAAGAGTGTAGCTCACTTGATCCTATCAGTGTACAATAGTCCTCACATGGTGCAATATTAGTATCATCTATCAACCAAAAAAATCTATGAACATAAGACTTACCTTCATTACCTGGACACATCGAAGCATTACACCACTCGATGATTGATTTTGCATCTGTCAAATTTGTATTGTCTTTATACTTTAATTCTTCTCATGCTATGGCTATTTTGATACATGCTCCTACACCATCATGCTCCCCCTTTCCATGTCCGGCCTCACAAAAGTTCCACATATGTTGAACACCTATAATATTATGCATCTCGCTCAGCCAATACAAATTTTGTGAGTTCTTGAATTGTGATGCACAGTTATCCGACCATATGATATGTTGACTGAATGATATGCCCCTTCTAGCCAAATCATTGTAGAACACCTAAAAGAAACCTTGCATGAACTCCGTGGAATGTGTGTGATCATCACTTATATAAAAATGATACTCCCTTATGATCTTTCTGTCATTCCCTGTACTATCATTCGCATGAATGAATGTGATGTGCACAAATATAGAAACCTATGTCGAGTTGTAATATTGGGATTGTACCTCACGTTGTGGCTGTAGACTGTAGTTCTCTGCAAAGTCGATGACTAAAACAGTGCTACCAATTGGAAATGTGTCCTTGCATAACTTGAATTGCAAGTCCAACTATCGAGCTCTCTGGGTATGCCTTACATACTCACACTATACTGTCACGAAATGCAAACATAAACTGATACACTGGAATCTTTAGAATAACCAATTCACACCTCTTTGCTTCTTTACCATCTTTTGTATTGTGCTTTCAATATGTTCACTTGTCAGACTCTACTAGTTCATTTGCAACTGTATGTGTGCTTTCAATATGTTCACATATTGGCATACGTTGCAAGCCTCCACAATGCTGACATGTGCCATCCAAGCACAATTTCCTATATAATATTTGACCTTCCTCTCTTTCACATAAAATTATTGATATGAAGTCTCTTGAATTAGTTGATGGGGAACATATGACACAATCCTACAAAACATTGTTAGTATGCAAATTGAAACATATAGACTAATAAACATCAAAACGGTTAGAATATTCAATATGTAATCTACAACAAGTGGTGCGTGTGTAATTTATTTTGACATAGAAAGGCTTTAGCATTTCAAAATATCTTTGAGAAATTTTAATTTGAGGATACATCTCTAGAAATTTACCCAAAAACTGTGTTTAAGTCATATCCAAAAAATGCTTTAGATGTGGCTCACGGTTTCGACTACCGATTCTCCTTCTTACCACATCCCTTTGATTCGGAGATACCCTTGTGTAATTCTTCCAAAAGTATTCAATTAGTGATCTCAAAGCTTCAACAACAACTTTGTCTTTCCATGGGAGTCTCCCAGAGAATGCCCACAATTCATTAGTGTTTGGGTCCTCAACTCTTTCAAGTCTTCCAACAGCTCTCATTAGTGTTTTTCTACTTTTTTTCCATTGTTGACTTGTCTTTCTAATGAGGCAATCTTTTTTTGTTTGTTAGCTTACTATTGTTGATGTAATGACATGTCATGTGGCATTATGATCCTTGGTGCGTGAGGTGGAACCCACACTCTCATATGCACTCATTAGATTCTTGACAATTGATTTTTCACTTGAGGCATTCGATGTTCTTAGGCCAAGAATCTTCATAGTGGGCCTAAATTTTAGATTTCTCATCAATTCAACAAAGAGTTGACATCTTCTGGTTTCATTTAAATTCTCAAAGAATAATTTCCATATCGTATTTGCATATCTTTGGCAAGTGCGCATGTGAATCTTATCCTGCATGGGCTTCAATAAATTCTCAACAATATCAATTAGAAACTTAGGCTTCCTATGCAAAATTCTAGGTGTTTTAATTGGTAAAGTAGAGTCAACATTAGGAATTTCTTCAATATTTACTTGAGATGGGATAGATGACGTACCTTCAATTGGAGGTGAAAAAGATGAAAATGATGTACCTTCAACTTGACATGTGAATGATGGTGTGTCACCAACTTGAGAAGAAAATGTAAATGTAGCTTCTACTTTGCCTGTGAAAGATAGAGTGTCTCCAATTCAAGAAGATAATGATGGTGTTCCTTCGACTTGACTTGTGGATGATGAAGTGCCTCCAACTAATGATAATGAATAATGGTCACAATGAAAAAATACAAAATAAGTTATCATGTTTGGTTATTTGCATCACTTAAGGAGCTCTAATTTCATGAAATTCATCATTGTCATTGTTTATTAAGATATGATAGACCTATTGTTATATGGAGCCTAATCAAACTCAGAGGTTAAATCTTCCCCACTTTTATCGGTGTAATTTCCCCCCAAAATATTTAACGGGGGAGTGCAAGGGGAGTTATTTTTTTATTGGCTAACATAAAAAACCCTATTTTGTAACTGACATAAGTCTTGATAAAACAACTAAGGGTTAGGGTTTCCATTGAGATATTGTATTGTCGCATTTGCAACGGTATTAAGTTGCAAGGATTGCTGGTTGTAATTAGTTCAATTGCTGGATAATAATATTGGACTCTCTGTTGGTGGATGTAGCCTGAGTTTGGGTGAACCACGTTAAAACTTGTCTCTCGCTGTTATTATTTTTGTGTATTTTTCATTCCTCTGTTTAATCTTTATTTGCATTTAATTGATATCTTCTGCATGCAATTCCTAAAAAGACCATGATCAAAGTTGAATCATAAATAGGACAAAATTCATTAAAAGATATGATAGACCAAAAAAGTATCCCAAAAAGCACTCAAATTTCTTGAATTGGAAACATCAAGATCATGAGAAAACTCCCCTAATTCTTGCTTATGTTCATGTGTGAGCATTTTCTAGGCTAGGGAAATATCATGGAGGTCTCTAAAATACTTTTGAACTCATCCAAATGCACAAATATCATGCACCTCCTGTTGTGGTGAAAGACTAGCTTGATTTATACCCATTTTATCAACTAAATCAGAAACTTGTTCTTCATGTTCATGGCTATTGTAGGTTTGATCAAAAGTCATTTTTATGATGCCCAGGTTGTCCTAGACATGCATAAGGTTCATAAATTCTGAAAAATCATTCTGTAGTTCATTTTCTTGACCCATGAAAAAAGTTATAACCGTTGTCCCAAAGTCTAGAGGAAGACGTGTGAAGACAAAAACCATGACTTGAATGAATCCCTTTGCGAGTAGTTTCAAATGGGGCATGGGTAATTAATTAAACCCTAACTATGAAGAATATCATTATGAATAAAAGAGGAATGTGGATCTGTGAGGTCATCAAGATGTTGTCTTGGTAAGGATAATTATTATGAGGACTAAATATATTGCATGCTATTAAAGTATTTATCTAAGCTCTAAAATGAGAACAACTATACAAGGCTCGTGGGACTGTCAACAAATCTGCTATGAATGTCATCCTATAAACCTCCAATCCTATTACAAAATGAAGATGGGGATTGTATTAAGAGTTTAATAGACTATTATGATGTGATTAAAACTCACACATGCTATCATCAAGATGCCAGTCATAATCATTACACTTGGTAGGTATTTATGTGATCATTATCATGTTACAATAAAGAATTACCAATAGCCATAGGATAGTCCCTAGATGACTATTATTAACCCTCATGATTTTCATGAGACATTTACCCAAGGTGAGCCTATTTAGCATCAGGGAATTATCCAACATGATCACAAGATGTTAAACTTTCTAGAAGGATTATCATGAAGGCAACTACAAGGTAAGGGAAAGGGTTGTCATACCAAAATCACTGAGAATGATGGGATAGTTATGCATATCTCTTCCATAATAGTTGAAAATGGACATCTTCATAACCATCCATACTCTAAGGGTTGCTTTGGGTGTTATCTAACTTAATCACCATACATAGGTCATATTGGATCCAAGGCATCATCAATCAAAAGACAATTCAATCTACATTTCTTCTAAACTCAGACCTACTTCAGTGACCTAAGTGATGTATGTGCAAGGATAGTAATAGGAAGGGGATATTTTTATGCGTATGAGAGGATTTTGAGATGGGGGTGATGGGAATTTTTAACTAGTGACTGCTAACACCTTGTCTATATGGGATTTCCAAAACAATGGCAATACTATGTATATTTTGCGCCCTAATTTCTATTTCAAGTAAATAAGAATTTGGTTTTTACTATAGGGGAGGGCTGCATATAGGGTATTTGGAAGAAAACCATAGCCTCAATCTCAAATTTGATTGTGAAAGGAAACCTATCAAAATTCCATGATTTGGACTATCATAAGCAACATTTTGAAATTATTTAGCAAATTGTCAATACCCTATCTATGAATAAATCTCTCCACACCTCAAGATTATTCTAGTGAAGTATGGGTCAAGTGACTCATGGGATCCTACAATCTTGTGAAATAAGAAAGAAGACTATCTTAATTAAGAAGAGATGTCATTCAACTTCTCCCTAGTCATGCCTTAATTGTCACAACAATGGCAAAAAGGAAGACAGTCTCATGAAAGATGTTGTGAATAGTAGTGACAAAATTATTCTTTGGATTAGTGTAGAAGGTGAAGAAGGGATATTGAGATAATTATTGAAGTCAAGGCTCATTAATATGGAAATACCAAACTCAAGAAGATAATCATGGGCATAAGCTAAATTGCCATAAAGGCCACTATGAAGGAGACAAACTTCTGTCATAACCAACACTTAGGATAATCATGAATAGGTACAAATGCATTGCTCAAGAGTATTGTTGATCTTTGAAATGTGAATGAAGGTGAGGATGGGTGTTGTAGAAAGATATCCTAGACAAGTTCATTGTATGGAGACGTGAATGTCATATTCAGATGCAAATAAGACTATCATAGCTATGAGGGCGGTCATAACAGTCCTAACTATCTAAGACTATCACACCTAGTTCTAGAGACAACCATTTTTGTTGATCACTTCATGCACATGATAATAACTTTATTCATAAGGTTCTAAGAGGATTATTTTAGAGATTTTTCAATACAGACAAAAGGTGAAAGTTTGAAGAAGATTGACCAAGTGCTCATAAAGGATTGTCATGCCATAATTGATTTATTCAAAAGGATAGTCATATTCATGAAATTTGGATTGAGTTTGATTTCATTTGAGGTGGTGTGATGGATTTTAATTATGTTCAATAAGTTTCACATACGACTGTCCTAACACTGCAAACCATTGAAACACACATGAAGGAAATCTAAATTGTTGAAATACATAGTGTGTAATTCATAGAGTAGTCCTAGGGATAGCCATCTAGGGTTATTGTGATTAGATAATTATGGAATGATGAAGCCACTATGACATGATGAATTATATGAATCATGAAGACAATGATGGAGATCCATGGAGAAAACCAAGGAGGACAAGATAAGACCAAATTTGTGAAGTTACCAATGGCAACAAATTTACCACCTAGCTCTCCTTAACTAATCCATGATTGCCAATGGATGTATTTTGGCTTCTATTGACTAAAAGTGACTTATTTATGATGAATATAATGCTCGGAATTGTTTCTTGCAGGTGTAAGAAGTTGGAAACAAGTGGACTTTAGCTAGAGCTATCTTGGAAACATGAATATTTGGAGACACCCTGTTGTCCCAACCATGGAGAAACTTCATTTTCAAAGAGTATAGTGCTTGACTTCTTTAGGGTAGCCATACCTAGGACTGTCATAAAAATCATTAAACTAATCTCTATAATTTAGGGTATTGAAAGGTATATAGTCGATCAAGGTAACCACCATCATGTGCTAGAGCAAAGGACAATTAGGAAATTTTGAAATATTGTTGTGTCATGTGCATTCAAATCATCATGAATAGGTGCATAAGGAATGTCCTATCCCAAGACACTAAAGAGGTCTCCACATGTTCAAACCTTCTCCAAGAGAATTCATACTATGAAACATGCATGGATAAGTTATCAAAATGACACCTAACAATTATGTCTAAATGATCAATAGAGACAAGTAGGATTGTCATAATAGGGGGCATAGGATAGTCTAAGATTCAAGCCATTGCATGGTTCTATTGAATGAATCATTATGCATATTAAGGAATAAATCCTTCTATATCATCCTAGGGCAAAAATTAAGAGTCTTCCAGAATCAATTTTGGCTCCATTGATCATGAATATGAGTATGACAAACAATTGTTCACTAAAATTATTTTATGAAGTATTTGATATTTTTTTTCTCTTGTATAGCTGAAAATAGGTGAAATGAAGGCATGAATGGTTGAAACAAGGTGGAAACATGAGGAAATTGGAGTCTCTTTGACTGAACTAACTAATATACCTAGACACATATATATATTAGAACATAAAGAACATAAAGACATAAAGAAAATAAGAACATATATATGTTAATTAAAATGGACATAAGTTGAACATACCTTAGAATTTGATATTGTAGTTGACCAATTCTCCAAAATATGGCTTCAAAATCATCAAATTCTTCTTTTTTGCAAGTTTGATTATGAATTCTATATAACTCTAGAATAGGATTAGTCAAATTTATGGAAAAAAAACATATATCATCAAATTCAATCTATATATCAATGGTAATTAGCTTTGAAACAATATCACACATGAAACATGAAACTTTTAGTTTAAATAATCAAATTTTCTCCAAAAACATGCAAAATCAATTCTTCTACGTTGAAAATAAAAGAAAAGGTGGTGGATTGATATAAAAATGATTCTCAACAAGTCAAACAACATGAAAAGTGTTTTCTTATCCGATATACTGCATGAAAAGCAGGAATAACAGTCATGTGGGGTCTGAAATATAGATCCCACATGCTTTTTTCCCATTTTTCATGCTTCCTAGAACACGAGTGTGTTCTAGGAATCATGAAAACATAAAGCTTCATGCATGCAAAAATCATAACCTTCTCAATGTTGGTGCCAAAATCATGGTCTAGGATGTCATGCTCACACATAAAATATATTGTAACTATGCATGTAGTGCATCAAATAGGTAATCAAGTGACAGTCCAAGAGTATCCCTAGACTCAAATATCCATGTGGTTCATGAAATAGAACTTGTCTATACTAGGAGGGACAAATGTAACCTTGTATCTACATGGGAGAGTCTCTCTCTCTTTATTTCTCTATCCTATATATAGAGAGGGACCAGGAGACATGGAGAGATAGAGAGGGACATGGACATGGATAGGGAGAGAGCCCGAGGACATCTAGAAAGAGATGGAGAGATAGAGATAGAGTTAGAGAAAGGAAAAAATATAGAAAGAGGGGCAAATAGAGAGATAGAGAGGGATAGGTGGAGATAGAGACGGGGAGAGGGAGAGAGGGGGATTGAGATAGACAACGGGGTCTATAGAGGGAGAAAGATAGAGATACATATATAGAGAGAGAGGGGAGATATAGGGAGATAGATCTAGCAAGGGAGAGATAGATAGGGAAATACAGAGAGAGAGGTAGAGAGGGATATATTAAGATATAGGGTTATGTGGATAGATAGAGATAGGGAAAGAGACATGGAGAGATGTCTAGAGACATAGGGAGAGATATTTCAAGAGGTTGAGGGATGGGGAGAGAGATAGAGAGGAGGAGAGAGAGGTAGCGAGGGATAGATTAAGAGATAGGGATCCATATGTCCAGAGAGATAGAGATAGGGAAAGAGATCAAGAGATACAACTTCCAGAGACATAGGGAGATAGATTTGAAGTAGAGGAATTCAGAGAGTGATAGAGAGGGGGAGTGATATAGTGAGGAAGGGAGAGATATAAAGGTAGAGTTAGAGAGAGGGGATCAAAAGAGAGAGAAAGATAGAGAGAAAGGGAGAGAGAGATAGAGAGGCAGGTGTAGTTAGAGAGAGGGATAAAGAAGAAAGAGATATCTCTCCCAGGCTCAGTCTCCTCTATATCTCCCTATTCTCCTCTCTACCTAAACCTCTAAACTGTAACCCCTAACCCCTAAACCATAAATCCTAAACCCTAAAAATGAGCAACCCTAAACCCCTAAACCCTAAAACCTAGAAGCAACCCTAAACCTCTATCTCCCTATCTCTCCCAAACTCTATTGGTCCCCTCACTCTATCTCTCTCTAAAACCTAAACCCTAACCCCTAAACTAAAGCAACCCTAATTTCCTAACCCCTAAACCCTAAACCCTAAACTCCAGCATCCCTAAACCCCTGAAGCCTAAATAATTCCCCTAAACCCTAACCCTAAACCCTAAACCCTATTTACATGAGCAACCCTAAACTCATGCAAACCTCAAATAATGCCCCTGACCCTTAAACCCTAAACTCGAGCAACCAGGCTAAACACCTAAACATATAGTTAGATAGGGGATAATGGAGGATCAATGGGAAATGGATGTAGAATTCTTGGATCTTGATTAAATCATTATCCTCATTGGGATGTGATTTGATAGGATCCAAGTTATTTGTTTGATTATCTATGTTTTCTTGGGGACCAAGTGTCTCATCATGGGATATTGATGGATAATGAATAGGACTAGCATAGGATGATGGATAGGGCTAATGGGATGATGGATAGGAGTGATGTGGGTTACTTGATCATGGATAAGATCTTGATCAAAAATAATATCTTGATCACAGGGAGGATAAGCATGGATAGCGTGATATTAGATATGGATAGGGTAAGTGGGGATACATTGATATTCATTGGATTGGGGAGTAAGAGGTGGTGATGGAGGTTCACTAGGAGATGATGGGATCGATGTACAGAGGGGTTGACCATGAGATGGTAAGGGAACCAAGATGGGATTAGATGGGATGTTTGGATTTTGATTAGGATGGGTGGCTGGTGTTTCCACATGCTTTGGACTAGGCTCTTAATGTATAGCTATTAGGTTTCTTAGATGGATGTGATGAAACCCTTCAATGAAATGGATAGACATAGGAGTGGATGATGGTGTTGGAGTAGTAGACATGTTATTAGGAAGTTATTTGTTAGGCTCAAGGATAGGAATTTGAGTACATGATGTTCCTAGTTTCCTTGCTAATAGTCCTTGGGTCACATCCTTCATGGCTTCATGCGTTGATGGATAATGATGGAAGATGTCGTGGGGTTATGATTAGGATCGAGTGAATGGCTATAGGAGGCTCAGATGGATTAGGATTGGGAGTGTTAGAGGGGGATGAAATTGGATCAGTGGATTTGGATGGCTCCATATCTTTTCTTTTATTTTTGGATTTTGTAAAGACTCTTTGGAGAAAAATTTTCAAGCGTTCATGGGTTGATGGATTAGAGCTTAGAATGTTTGATGGTGGATTAGATGGTGAGTTATATGGTGGATGGATGATAGGGATTGATGGATTAGGAGATGGGTGGACTAATGCATTAGGATTAGGAGGATTGGAGGGAAATTATAAAATAATTACCCTTTAACCCTAACCCCTAAAACCTAAACTCAAGCAACCCTAGAAACTCATAAACCCTAAATAATTTACCCCTAAAGGTTTGAGAAATCCTAAACTCATAAACCCTAAATATGCCCCTAAACCTGAGCAACCCTAAACCTCTCTCTCTTCTAAAACCCCTAAACCCTAAATAATACCCCTAAAATCTAACCCCTAAACCATAAACCTGAGAAACCCTAAACCCTAAATAATTCCACTAAACCCTAAACTTAAGAAACCCTAAACTCATAAACCCAACCGACCCTCTCTCTCTCTCTCCAAAACAAGAAAACTAGGACTCTCTCTCTCCTTATCACCCTATCTCTCCCCTCTCTCTCTCCCATCCATCTCCATCCTCTTTGCCTCTTCCTCCCTCTCCTCTTGCATGTCGACAAAGAATATGGAAACAAGAAAACTAGGACATGCAAAGAGGGACGAGGATATAAATTGGGATGATGAAATGGAAACAAGATAATTTATGAATTTCATTGGATGGGAAGAATGATGAGGAGAGGTAGAGAGGGGAGGGAAGTAGAGAGTGAGAAAGAGGATAGGAGGTAGAGATAGGAGAGAAGTAGAGAGTGGGAGAGGACCGTAGGAGGTAGATAAGGGAAGGAAGAAGAGAGAGAGGGTAGGAGGTAGATAGGGGAGGGAAGCAGAGACTAAGAGAGGGTAGGAGGTAGACAGGGGAGGGAAGTAGAAAGTGAGAGACGATAGGAGGTAGATTGGGGGGGAGTAGAGAGTGAGAGAGAAGGTAGGAGGTAGAGAGGCGAGGGAAGTAAAGAATCAAAAAGAGGGTAGGAGGTAGATAAGGGAGGGAAATAGAGAGTGAGAGAGTAGGTAGAAGGTAGAGAGGGGGGGGGAGAAGAGAGTGAGAGAGAAGGTAGGAGGTAGAGAGGGGAGGGAAGCAGAGACTCAGAGAGAGGGTAGGAAGTAGAGAGGGGAGGGAAGTAGAGAGTGAGAGAGATGATAGGAAGTGCAACTGCCCTTGTAGACATATATGTAAAGTGTGGAAGCATAGACAAGGCATGTCAATTGTATGATGTAACACCTCAAAGAGATGTTCTATAATGGAATGCAATGATTGCAAGATATGTAAAAAATGGATTTGTTGAAAAGGATTTAAAAAATTTCAAGCAAATGCAATTGGCATGTGTATAGCCAGTTATGCTTAGCTTTCTTTGACGTGTTTTTATTAGTTTCTAGAAAAATCTAGAGATAATCTAGAGCATGCTCCCCATCAGGATGGCATTTTTTTCAATGAAAACTCAAAAAAAATACCACCATAATCTTAAGCTCTTTGTTAGCTATCTAACCATATGATGTTTTTCACATTTTGAGTACATTAAGGGTTTCATCTTGAATTTCTTTTGTTAGTGTGTCCATTTTTTATCAAAAACCAGTGTTTAGTATTTTTGACCTTTTTTTAATTATTCATCAAAATTTGAAATAAGTTTTATTTTTAGAAACTAGACTCCATTCTACACGTATTAAAAAAATCTATTTTTTATTAGTTTTCAAACATTTTAGAGGGGAGCATGCTCAAATTTCTATTTTTAGGATGTGTCCACTTTAAAATTACTAAAAAATCATGGATAAACTACATGGTGTTAGCTAATTTCTCACTGGAGTGATTATTGAAATACTAAAAAAAGTTAACATTTTAGGGGGAGCACACTAGATGCTATGTTATATTTTTTTGAGAAAAATAGGACCAATTTGTGTGCTCCCCCTTTTTGAACCCCTTAATCTCAACCATTTTTGGAAAAAAAATAGTAGTTTAGAAACTAGATTCGGAGCACTACAACTCTTGTTTTTGTTCCATCTTCAAATTTTGAGTGTATCTATCTTCAATTTCTCATCCAACATCAATGTTTCCTATTTCAAAAAAAAAGTGGCATCTTAGGACTCCATTTTGGTCCCTCATCTTTGTGCACTTACCCCGCTAAATTCATTCAATTTCAGCATTTTGGGTTCTCTTAAGCTCAAAATCATGGAGTGTCATTGTAAAATAACCAACTAGGGCTTGATCCATACATATCTGGTTTTCAAAACTTGAATTGAAATAATGCAGATGAATACTGGGACTTTATGTGCATATGATCTTTTGTTGTGTCAAAAATTCAGTCGCAGGTTTGTTGTAGCAAATTCAATGGAATTTTCAGGTTCTGTGGGTGGGAATGCTAGCTCTTTGAATGTAATTGTGAGATTATACAAGTGATTTACTATTTAAATCATGCAAAATCACCATATTAGGGCACATTAATTACTCTTGGGAGGATCAAACCAGTTCTAGTGATGAAATCAGGAGTACTAGTGACAAGTGTCTATTGGCACAAGTTTGATTTTGAAAAGCCGACTTCTACGTGTATTAAATGCAAAAAGGTCATGCCAAGAGGATGGATATTACCCTTAGAATATTCATATGGATATATCCATCTGGATATATCCGTATGACATCAGCATATGGGTCGGGTCAAACATTGTTGACCGAAGATTCACTATTGAGCTTAAAATTTGTTTTCAATAGGTTTGGATGTCCATGTGGACACATGGCATGATATCATTGGTTGGACCGAGGACATCAATAATAAGTTAAGGTCTAGACATTACGAGTGCAAGATATCCATCTAGTCACAATATCTGGATGATGTTAGCAGAAGAAAACTCCTTTGTTGTAACATGATAAAGTGATGTCATCGAGATGAGGATATTAAAATATGGTCATGACAATAAAAATGCAAAATATCCCTATGACTTAATATCTTGATGATGAAAGAAGGATATATCTTTAGTGTTGAGTAGGGTAAAGGTGACATCATCAGGTTTTGGACATTAAGATAAAGTGCAAATCTGAGAAAAGTTAATATCCATATGGGTTTATATTCAGATGACGTAAGCAGACTTAACGTTCTTCATGAGGTTGAGATAATATGACGTTATTGGTATCAGGATGTTAAAATAAGGTCTGGATATTAGCGAGGCTAAAGTCCATGCATTCTAATGTCTAGATTACATAAGCGGGATCGAGAGTCCTTATAAAATTAGAATGTCATGACATCATCAGGATTGACCTATATTGGCTTGAATATGGATATTACACTAAGGTTTGGATATTAAGTTAATATCCAGATCTTAACTAATATCCATGCATGCGACATTTAGTTTCCAACATGACTTAAATTTGACATCTACACATTGGAAAATATCTGAATCTTGAGCGCATACTTAATGATTTCTAGGGATCGGGATATTAAAATAATATCCAGCTATTAGGATAATATGAATATCCATATGAATCATTAACTGAACTTTGACCAAGCATAACTTCCTGGTCTTAAGGGATATTAGGGTGCTTCAAAAAGCAATTCTGCTTAGAATTTTATACTCTTTCATCTGGCAGGGTTTGTGGTGGGAAATCCCAATTTTTAAAATTTGACCTATATCCTAAGGTCCCAACATGCCTAAGGTATGACTTAGACATACACTACTATTGGTTTTTACCCTACCGCCCAAAGCCAAAGGGCACCAAGCAAGCCAAGAAAAAGTAAAAAGTTAGGCCCCTGTTTTGCTGGGGCAAAATGGGGCATGTTGTGTAACCACACAACAATGAAGTCTTCAGATAAATTCCATAGCTCAGTGTCCATTCACTATTTTTTATGCCTGCAAAGGCTTTGACATTGTCAGAAATAATGGTGAATGGAACAACAAACCTGGTAACTATCCCCTCAAGGAAATCTATAATGGATGCCTTTGTGGCATCCCTCAATGCAATTGCCTCTGTCCACCTAGTAAAGTAATCGGTGGCTATTAAAATCCACTTGTGACTAGCACCAAATGGTGGGTTAATCATCCTGATGAAGTCCAAACCCCATTGGATAAATGGTTGATCTGTCTGAAATGGTTGTAGGGGTAGAACAACCAATCTTTGTTCACCTGCAAAGAATGCATATTCTTTGCAACGTCTTACCCATCTGTGGGCATCTCTGAATAAATTGGGCCAGTAATAACCAGCCCTCATGATGTTAATGGTAGTTGTTCTTGGATAATAATGGCCACTAGCTAGGCCATTATGGAATTCTTCTAGCACCTAAGAAGTCTTCAATCTTGTGTAATACATCTAAGAAGAACTCCATTGATGTCTTTTCTAAATACTTGACACCATCAACAAGAACATAAGGAATGGATTGGAGCCTGAAGTACCTTCTTTTGGCTTGATAAAATCCATTTGGACATCTTCCTGACTATAAAAATGTGACCATGTCATGATACCAATCAATTGTAGGGTGGGAAGTAGTTGGTTGTGTTTGCCCTTGGATACATACATCGTCACTTCTAATTTCTGGATCTGCAGCCATCTTCTTCCACAGGCCTTTGCTACGAACCAGCTTGTTAATGTTGATGTTGACATCATACTCCATTACTTTTGTGATCCACCCAACTCTCTTTTCATTGATATCTCTACTCAAGAGGAACTCTTTCACGCCATGGTGGTTCACCATCAACTATATTTGTTGTTTGAAAGAATATGCCTAAACTTTTTGAGTGCTTTCATCACAACAAACACCTGCTTCTCAACAAAATCATGATTCAACTCATATTCTTTGAGAGACTAGCTAAAGAAAGTAATTGGTTGCTCTATTTTTTCTTGATTCTATTGTGTTAAGACTACTGATATACCCTCCTTTCCTCCAAAGGAATAAAGGATAAAATCCTTCTCATAATTTGGATTTATTAGTGTTGCATATTCATCAACCTTCTCTCTAGAAAGTCAAAGTGGAAATATCGCCACCCTATTTCTACATCCTAAAGAAGCAAGCAAAAATAGGGGGCATATGCCTACCCGTGAATTTTGCTTTAATCATGTTTCATCACCTTTCCCATTTAATGTTTTGGACTAACACATACATCTGTTGGTTGTAGGATTATTTTATTGCACTAATGCTTTGGTTTGAAGGATCACAGACTGGTGGCTTCATGCTCTTTCTTGGTGACGATCTACATCCTCTACAATAACATTTTTGATATCCTTTTACAATATGTTTTTACTTTCCTTTCCTCTAGCTTGCATATGCATGTAGTGTCATATGACTGCTAAAGTGGGGGCTATATTTTATGTCATAAATTGTGTACACACTAGTTGTGTAGGCACAATTTCAATATGTTTAGCTCCTCCCTTTAGTGATCCCAAGCCTAGTTTATTTTTAAGTCCACCTTAAAGTCCTATTTTGGCCTCGTTTATAGAAAATATCATGATTCACATAGAGAACATCATATGTATTATGCTTTCCATCAAAAGAAATAGATCCTCTTCCACAGATCTTACCAGTTGCATTATCTCCAAACCTAACCAATCCACCATCATACTTTTCCAAACTTACAAACTTAGTTTTGTCACCGGTCATGTGATGTGAACATCCACTATCAATGATCCATTCATCTTTATCCTTCTCAACCTGGACAGACAGAGCACTTTCTTCCACTAGATTTTCTTCCTTCACACAGCTAGTAGGATTAGTAGGCACAGGTTCTTCCTTAATAGCAAGAAACAAGAATTCATTTGCATTAGTACTATTATCATCAGAATCATCATCTGTTACACCATCATCATCAAGATCTCTAACATAATAGCATTTCTTGACAATTCTAGGTCTATTTTCAATTTTTTTCTTACCTCTTTCAATTCTCTCCAAACATCTGGATGCATAGTGACCAATCTTGCCACAAGAAAAGCATTTGAATGGTAATGTGTCTTTGTACTTACCAAAACCTCTTTGCATTCTGTCCGCAAAGTTGGCTTCAACCTCATCTAAGTCATTATCAGATTCCACAACATATTTCTGAGCTCTTGAAGTCTTTTCTGAAGTGATGGCTTTGAAAGCAGTCTCAATCTTTGGTAGAGCATCACCGAACTCCCTCATTTCAAAAGTTGTAAGCTTCCCAAGAAACTGATCCTTTGAAATCTTTTTCATAGTCATAACCTCTTCAATTGCTGCCACCTTGTGACTATAGGATTTAGCAAAGACCTAAGAATCTTCAGCACAACCTCATCTTCGTCAATAGTTCCATTGACAATTTCATCAACCTTTTGCGTGTAGATTATTATGTTATCATCATCACTCATTTTCAGGCCTTCATACTTCACCTTCAGATTTTGTAATTTTGCACTCTTCACAGAATCATCTCCTTCATACAACTTTTTCAACTTTTCCCAGATCTCATGAGTAGTTTCTAGATCCATAACTTTCACCAACTTAGTGTTAGATAAAGTGCTTAACAGAGCATCTCTAGCCTTTCGATTAAACTCATAATGTTTGACTTCATCTTCATCTGCTGGTCTATTTTGAGGAAAAGTATAATATTTATCTACCATTTTCCAAACATTATAACCAAGTGAAATGAGATAACTTTTCATTTATACCTGCCATAGAGCATAATCCATTCCATCAAACTACGGTGACTCCTTTCTATGCACCATCTCGGATCTACCTCGAGCTTTTAGACTCCTTATCGAGGAACCCCTGCTCTGAAACCAATTGTTTAAAAGTGCAATACAATTGAGAGGGGGGGTAAATTAGTTGTAACCAATATTTCAAAACCATTAACATTGAATTTGTATCTTAACCATGAAAGCATGAAAACAGAAACTTAAACACATTCACACAGGAGACACCAAATTTTTACGTGGAAAAACCACGATGAGTGTTATCTCACAATATAATATGCTATAACAATACTAAAAATTAGAGGTTCACTGCCTTAGGGCTCACTGCCCAAAATGCTCACTGCAAGAAGAGGCTCACTACCAATGGGGTGGATCACTGCCAAAATTGGTGAACTGAGATAGTAGCATCTACACTATGCCAAGGTTCAGTTCCATTGAAGCACAATAAGTATCCTCTGCTCTGCTCTGCTTTTACACTTCACAATTATCTTTTCATTTTCACATCCTTAAATGAATTCACGACTTCATTTCATGTTTTTATATAGTTCATCAACCTTGAAATTTACATCAAGGTCAGCATTACAATCATCAACCATTGGAACAATCTCCAAGGTCAAAAAACATACACACATACATTAAGATAGGTCTAGACCTAAATCAATTAGGGGAGAAGAGAAATGAATGTGAATCACACCATGCCTTAGCTGGGATTCAAATGCAATCTTCCATGGAACAACACGCTTTCATAATCTTCAAATCATAACCGCAAGTAGTGATAACACCCAAGTCGACCAAGACTGAAGTTAACACTAAAACTTTCAGGAACACACTTCATGCACGATCCAGATTATACTTTGTGGATCATGTAGACACCCAAAATTGATCTAATTATCATTAGTATCAAAATATCACATTATCTACCATCTGCATTTGTCTAACACACTTGAGCAATTTCTCCATTTTCTCTAAATCACCTATTTCTTCTATTAATTAAATAAATTTATATTTATTTAATTAATTCATTTATCTATTTTCCTCTATTTTCTCTAAGCTATAATTAAATAATCTTTAATTATTTAATTATCTCTATTCTATCTATTTTTAATTAAATAAATCTTATTTATTTAATTAAAATTCTATCATCAATCCCATTTTCCAATTAATTAAATAAATTTTGTTTATTTAATTAATTTCCACATCATATCTTATCAATTCCTAACTATCTATCTAATTAATTAAATAAATTTCATTTATTTAATTAATTTCTCTTAGCATTTATCTTCATCTTTTATCATGAGTTGACATGTGTGCATCTTTTATTTGAAACATGTGTGGTACTACATCTTTCATTTAATATTTTTCACATGTAGTACTTTTTATGTACACAATCACACATAAGCCTTATCTTCCCTCCACTTGTCATCTACCCATTTCACCTATCATTATCAATTCATCTCAACCATTCACATAGCCACCAAATCCCTATCGTTGATTAATTTTGGTTGAAGTCTATATAAACACCCATCTCATTCCATATGGGATCATCCATCATTTTCATATAGCGTCTACATTATCATCTTGAGCATATTGAGCATTTTAGCATCTATCATTTCCATCTAGCATATTATCATTATCATCCATCCATCATGGCAGCTTTGATCTTCATAATTGTTTATTGTTGAGAAGCAATCCACATCACAAACAAGGAATCATACAAATCTAGGTGATCTTGTTCTTGAATTGCATGCTTTTGGTTTCACTTGGATTCGATTCTTTGATGGTGGTAGGATTAGATTTTTCATTTACATGCTTGATCTTATTGACTTGATTTTTACCTATCACATTTTGGCACGCCTGGTGGGACTCACATCCTTGATTAACTTTACTTTTTGAAGTTGTCTTTGTGAAATTTAGATTTTCGGAGCACTTATGGCAATTTACAGTCGCTTTTGATAAAAAACTAGTCACCTTCAAGATCTCTGTGTTGCTTCTGAGAAGAAACTTGTCTCTTTCTAATTTTCTGCATCACTTCTGAGCTAATAGTGGTCACATCTGGTAGAATTTGACTCGCTTTTAAGCCAAAATTGGTCACTTTTAACTGTTCCAGTCTCTTTCAACAGTTTAGTATTTTCTGCTAACATCCAGTTTTTGCAGGGTGTTTCTGCTGAATTTTCATTGATCAATTAAGTGTTTTATCTCTTTTTTGCATGTCTCTGATCATCATACTATCATCTGCCAATCAATTTGATTAGGGTTTTCATTTTTAATTGAGCTAACACCCTTGTTTTTTTTGCAAGATCTTATCAATTTATCATTCTAGGGTTTCCAATTGATCAATATGTGGTTGTAACATGTCTATCTAATTATATTTTATCCATTGGATTTGTCATTTTAGGGTTTGCAATCTTTAATTATCATTTTTTTTCATAAGCCTAACCCTAGTTTAGCTAAAATAGGGAATTTTTACGCATCTAGTAGATTTAGGTCACTTTTGAGCAGTAACAGTTCGCATATGGTTTTTCTGCTTCACCTATGGGTAGTAACAGTTTGCTTCTAGCAGAAATCAAATTGCTTTTGAGCAACAGTTGATCGCCTTTGGTAACTATGTGTCTCTTTCGGTTCTGTTATTCACAGTTGGGTTTTCTTGGCTACTAATCATCTCTTTGTGCAACATCTTATCGTTTGTCCAAGAAAAGGAGGTTGTGAAACTACTAACATATCTGTTGCAGCTTTGATCGGTCCAAGATATCTCATTTTTATCACTAATCTAGGAACATTTGGACTTGGTGCTTAAAAAGAATCATTGTTTGCTCTGTGTTTGTTTGATCTTTCTTGATTGCTTGTTGTGCATGTGTGTAACCCAAATTTAATAGCAAAAGTATCTTCTCCCCTTGCCTATCAAATGGATCTTGGGTGCATGAGAACTTGTTATTATCTTTAGAGGTCCTTCCTTCCTGGTGTGAGAAGGGGTACAACCCAAGTGGTAATGGACTAAAGCCAAGCTCTTCCAAGCTGCTATATAAGAAAAGTGTTTGTGTCGAAAGCCACAAACAACGAGTGATGTTGTGTTACATAGATGAATGTTTCCCCCAAAACCCCTTAGAGTGTAACCTCTTTAGGCTAGGAAGCCTCCATTAATGGAGCAAATCACTGCACGTGTAGCCACCCGAACGGATACCCTTATTAGCAACCTTGTATAGTAGCCAAAATCCCTCTATTTGTTGACACAAAAGGAAATTGTTTGAAGCCGCTTCAATTCTCATGGTTCTTAATAGAGATAGTAGGGACAATCCCAAGGTTTGTGAGCCTTGGGAAACTTGGAACTTGGTATGCATGAGAAGTGAGTACCGAGGGAGGAGCCGGTGCTACCAAGATCCTAAAGCTATCCGCTTTGAATAGGCACGGCAAGGGGATTCAACAAATACAGTCCTTTCCTAGCCTAGGTTGTACAAGCTTGTGAATGTTGTGAGTGTGAGTGACTGAAATCACTATTTTCTTGTCAAAAAACTCATTCAAACATACCCTCTGACAAATATAGATCACTTTTGAACCATAACCGCTTACTTTTAGCAAAACCAGATCTCTTTTAAATGACAGTTACTCGCTTTTGGTAGAATTTGCATCACTTCTAAACAATAGTATATCACTTTTAAAAAAACCTACATCACTTTTGAACTGAAACTGATCACCTCTGGCAAACCTAGTTGCTTTGGGTTAACACTGTAGTCTATCACCTACAACTATCTAGATTGCTTATGAGCTATTACCCATCGCTTATGGCATTTTCTGAGTCACTTTTGAGCTATTACCTGTCGCTTTTGGGCAAACATTAGAAATCCATATCAACTTGGCCTAGTTAGTTGTACTTTCAAACTTCCTAAGCTCTGTCACTAGCTTTCAGATAGTCCTTTGATAATCTACAGTCACCTGAACATTATCTCCTATCTTGAGCATACCAAACCATTGGACTTTTTGAGCTTTTCATTCTCTTGAGACCCCCAAAATAGCAACCAATTAGAAAAATAAGCAACCTAGCAATAGTGAACATCATCCCTTTAGCTTTCATTTAGCCTTAGTAACACCAGCAAACAACATCAGTAACTAGCTTTTCCCTTGATTTTGTGAGCTATTCTTTAGGGAGTTCAACCAACAAAGTAACCCAACAACAACAACCAACAACCAAACAGCAAACCAACAACCCATTAGCAAACCAAGCAACTAGCCAACTAGCAAAACAAACCATCAACAAGCAATTAGTAAATCAACTTTTTGGGTCTCAACCTTGACAAGCTAGTCTAATCTTCAACATCAACCATAATGCCTCAAACTAGGAGCTAATATAGAGCTAAAATGGAAGCAAAATTCTGAGCTGAGATGGAAGCCAAAATGCAACAATCTTGATCAACTCCCCTCAAAGATGTAGCTCAATTCACAACTGGCATGCCTTCTTACATGTTTGTGCCCAAAGGATACACCACTGGACCATCATCTTCACAACAAGTGCAACCTCAACCATTTATAGAGATCTATGAAGAGTAATCCCAAGATGACTTATCTAAATTTTGAGACACACACGTGTGGGACCAAGTTGAGAAGCTTATTTTATCTAATCTAGATCGTCATTTCTTGCAATTAGCTCATATGGAAGCCAAGTTACCAAGTGACTTGAACATATCCACCATTCATAAATAATATCTCAACACTCCTGCTATTGTTGCAAAGGGACCATCCATTATAGCCACACCATCTCCTCACATGTCTATGCAATCTCATTCACCTTCCAATCCATCTCCCTCATTACCTATTGCTACACCATCAAACCCACCACACTTGGAGTACACTCTAGAACCTTTGATAACTCCAACTGAGGTACTTCCTTTCCTTTCACAAAATTTAAGCTTTCCACCTTTCCATGTCTCACAACATACCCTCGCTCCTACCATGACCATATCCATGCCTCAAGTCTCACAAACCCCTCAAGTATCACAAGTTGTCCATTTTTCACAAGTGCAAACTCTGCAAGTTTCACAAGCTATCCCAATACCACAAACTCTGCAAGTTTCACAAGCTATCTCAATACCACAAACTTTGCAAGTTTCCCACAAGCCACACAAGTCTCGTAGCCATTACAAGTTTCTACTCCTATTGCATCACATGTGGAAACTACACCCCAAACTAAAGTTCCTACCATTTCTAATATGGTCTCCATGATTTGCACGAATCCATCCAACACACCATATAACCCCAATGTTATTCTCATTGATATAAGCGAACCACCTATTGTATCACAAGCCAATCTTAGTATCAATGTCTCTTATGTGGATCAACTTACATCATTTCCTCCACCTCCACATAATCCTCCACAAAACATCCATCTGTCTTATGCAACTCAAGGATCACCCATTGTCACCCAACATATGACATATACCAATCCATCCCCAGGCACTCATGTTGTCCAAAACACAAACATGAATGTTCATTCTTCTTTATCCACCAATCCTTCCATGGCTTACCATACTGCAAATCCAACCTCCAATCCACAACCATTGACCAACATCAATCCATCCGCTAGTTCTCATGTGATGCAAAACCTTGGAGTCAATTCATCACACTACACTCAACCACCACTTGTGTCTCAAGGACAGCATCCCCTAATACATATGCGTCGCATATCAATCCTTCGGCATACACTGTGAGCACCCAACCAACAAATGGTCATACCCTCATATACTCCACAACAGCAACAATATACACCATATTACACTCCACCTCCAAACCATCAATCTTCTTTGCAACAACAACAACTATCTCAAGCGATTATTGAACAAATGGTTAACAAGATGGTAGGACAAAAAAATGAGACATCTTCCTTGGGAGATATATGCCCTTATTCATTTGATAAGTCACTTCATATGCTGCCTTTTCTGCCACATTTTGAAATCCCACAATTTGACAAATACAAAGGGAGAGGTAACCCAGATGACCATCTTAGAGCATTCTATGTTGCATGTCTCGATGTCACTCAGGATGACACATATCTTTTGAGACTATTCCCCTAAAGCTTAGCGGGACAAGCTCTTGAATGGTTCTCTCATTTACCTCCGAGAATCAAGACTTTTGAGGAATTAGCAAACAAATTTCATTCCCATTTTACTTTTAACATTGAACATGAGGTGAATATGAATGATCTTGTCAATAACAAACAACACAATGGTGAAGCTTTCTCCTCATTTACCCAATGATGGCGTAACATGGCTAGCAAATTATCATGGCAAATACCCGAGAAATAGCAACTTGACATCTTTGTCCAAAATATTCATCCTGGGCTCTCATTTCAATTGCAATTGCAAAGTGCTAGCACCTTTGACGAACTTATCTCCAAAGGAACCACCATTGAGTGGGCTTTAATTGCTAAGAGCACCATCAAGATTTTCAGAAACAACAAAGACAATCCTCAATCTTCGAATGATGAATCCTTCTTTTGGAACAAAAATAGAAATGTCATTGATGATGGCATTGTGGGTGCAAAGAACATACAAATAGTGAAAGCACCCATTAACATTCAAGCCGCATCTATGGCTAATCAACCTTTTCAACGAAATCGACCAAGAGCAAATCGAACACCTCACCAACAATTTACTCCTTTGGGGAACCCATGGAGGTAATCTTTCACAAACTTCTTCAAGTAGGAGATATCACATTACCTAAAGCTCCACCCAATGGAGAACTTGTCTTTAAAGCTCCTTGGTACAAAGAGACCGAATATTGTGAATACCATAGGGTCAAAGGACATAAAACAAATGGTTACATGCGCTTAAAATATGTCATTCAACATTGCATCGATCAAGGTTTAGCTAAAATCACACCACCAACATCACAACCAGCCTATCAACCAATGTCAAACTATGATCTAGATGCTTTCAAGAATCCACTTCCACTTCATGACAAGCCAAGTAACCCTCATACTAGGAATGCTATCCATTATAACTATGAGTCATCCACGATTGGCCGCATTAACCAAGCTCGCATTTCTACTAGCACTATCCAAGGCAAAGCACCTGATTGCATTGTATCTACTAGAAGAGGTCATGTTGCCATTCAAGGAGCACCACTTAATCCTCCTCGACCGCCTTCTAGTTATAATATCCTTAATCACCTTGGCAAAACTCCCGCACACATCTCCATCTTGGAGCTGCTACACGTATCCCCCACCCATAAATCTATCCTTGAAAAAGCATTGCACGAGTCTTCAGTTCCTAATGATATCAATACCACACAATTTTAATCTATGGTAGCCAGTATTGCAACCCCTTGTCATCTCACCTTCTTCAATAAAGATCTTCAACCATCCATTAACCCATCACATAATGAAGCCCTCCACATAGAAGTCTTTGTAATCCAACACTGTATCAAATGAATCCTAGTGGATGGTGGAGTTGGTCTCAATATATTCTCCCTAAAACTAATAAAACAATTGGGATATTCTAAGAAAGATGTTGATCTTCTAAGGTCATTACTATCAAAGCATATGATGATGCTGAGAGAGATACTGAAGGAATCATCCATTTGCCTATCCAAGTTGGTCCTATCAGTACTGACACCCATTGTCAAGTTCTTGTTATTAAGCTTCCCTATAACATTATCCTTGGCTGTCCATGGATCCATGCCCTTAAAACCGTTTCTTGCGCATACCATCAATGTCTCAAGTTTCCATATAACGGTGTTGAAGTTACTATCCATGCCGATCCCAATCCATTTGAGTTTTGTCGCACCTTTCAAACCAAATATCAACATCCCAACTATATTCCCCTCAACACCGAAGCTTATCCATCCTCAACCTATATTGACCCATCTACCTTACTCAAGCCATCATCTAGTAGAGCCACTCCAAATCTTTGTATCAAGTACACTGAACATCGTCTGGGTGAGTACACATTGCAAGAATCTTGTTGTGTTGTAATTCTTCCCTTATCTCCCAAATCTCATGGTAAACCTTCTACATCCAAGGCATATTCATCTGTAGCTGTTAATAAAGCACCACCAATAGTATTCATCAAAGGAGGATTCCTTGATGATGAAGACATTGATGATATTAACTCTTGGATATTTTATGATGAGAATGACCAAGTCCAACTTGAAGTGGAAAGATATAACAATGGGTTTCACATCATTAAGAACATGGGTTACAAAGGACAGGGTGGATTGGGATCACTAGAACAAGGACCTATTGAACCCATTGTTGTGTCTAAGAAGTTTAATAAGCAAGGCCTTAGCTATCAGCCAGAGGTACCGCCTTCCAAAGACATCAAGTGTATTTTTGATATGGAAGCTGGACCTTCTTCAGTAGGAGAGACTTCTAATTCAAATACCATCGATGACTCCTCCCTTCATATCACCGACCTTTTTCAAAAAAACCTCCATATTTATTATTTCTACCACCGCATCTTGCCAAAATCCTTCGTCCATCACCCTTTCACTCGTATATCCTGACCTCGTCAATTGGGACCAACAGGGGCACCGATATTGGACACATTTGAAAATGATGAAGCTATTGCCAAATTCATGGGTTTGCGATAAGGCATTCCATTGGGTGATCACAAAACAAGCTTCATGATGGACCTCCCTAAACTAGCATATTTTGGTTGAAGTATCAAATCCTTCAGTCGCAAAAGTGAAATAAATAGAATAAAAAAGGATAGGTCACTAGGTGAAAACTAAAAGGTGCCTCTTGACCATGAAAAAGTAAAAATAAAGGATGTATCCAAGGGCGAAGACCTCCCTGAGGCACCCGATGATGGGGGATTTGATCTTCCTGTCACCACTGATTATCATGAAAAATCAATAGTGCTAGTGAAGAAATCTCAAGAAATGAACTTAGGTACAGAGCAGAATATGAAGATCACATTTTTGGCAGCATCATTATCAGAGCAGGAAAGAATAAATTTCACAGCATTCTTCATAAAAAGAGCTATCAATTTTGCATAGACTTATGCTGATATGTCGAGTCTAGATCCATCACTTGTGGTACATCACCTAGTAGTATCTCCGAATGCAAAACTGGTCAAACAAAAATTGCACAAAATGCACCCGCAAATAACTCTTTTGGTTAAGGTAGAGATTTAGAAGCTATTAGAAGCAAAGTTCATAAAGCCAATTGATTATCCATAATGGGTTTCAAACTTGGTACCGGTGGCAAAACTTGATGGACGAGTTCGATGTTGCACAGATTACAGAGATCTCAACAAAGCATGCCCCAAAGATGACTTCCCACTACCAAGCATAGACAACATTGTAGATCTCACAACTGGACATGAAATACTATCCTTGATGAACGGATTCTCAAGATATAACCAAATTAGAATAGTAGAGGAAGACCAAGACAAAACATCATTCATTGGTCCATGGGGCACATATTGCTGGGTCATAATGCCTTTTGGTCTTAAGAATGCTGGAGCCACTTATCCATGAGCGATGACAATTATTTTTCATGACCTTTCACACTATCATGGAAGACTATGTTGATGATATTCTAGGAAAATCCAAGACAAGAGGACATCTACAGGTATTAGCACAAATCTTTGATCGGCTAGAGAAGTATCAAGTTAGGCTAAACCTAAAGAAATGTGTGTTTGGTGTAACATTTGGAAAATTGTTGGGATACATTGTGTCTCAGCAAGGGATAGAAATAGATCCTGATAAAGTAAAAGCCATCATGGAAATGCCTCCACTGTCAAATCTAAGGCAGCTACATAGTCTACAAGGAAGGTTACAATCCATTTGCAAGTTTATCTCACAACTAATAGACAAGTGTCATCCTTTTCAACATCTTCTTCGTAAGGGTGAGCCTTTTAAGTGGGATGAGCAATGTCAATAGGCCTTCGATAAAATAAAGGAATATATAGAAACACCTCTAGTGTTAGTACCTCCTATACTTGATCGACCACTATTACTCTACATATCTTCAACAGTAGCAGCATTGGGTGCTCTCCTAGCTCAGCATGATGATTCAAGAAAAGAACAAGACATTTACTACATCGGTAGAACTCTTGTGGGATATAAACTTAACTATTCATCTATGAAAAAAGCATGTTTAGCATTGGTGTTTGCTTCCCAGAAGTTACGACATTACATGTTAAACCAAACAACAAAGCTCATATCTAACTTTGATCCACTTAAATATCTTCTCTCCAAAGTCATCCTTATGGGAAGACTAGCAAAATAGGTTATGATCTTAAGTGAATTTGACATACAATATGTAGATCAAAAGGCCATAAAAGGACAAGTCGTCCCTGATTAGTTAGCCATAGCACCCATCGCAGATATTCATCCAATACGTGCAGAGTTCCCTGATGAGGAATTGTTCAATCTAACTTCTCCAACATTATGGCAATTATATTTTGATGGTTCTTACACACAACATGGATCAAGAGCAGGCATATTGTTTATCACACCTCAAGGATATTGTATCCCAAAGTCATATAGGCTTGCATTTCCATGTACCAAAAACATAGCAGAATATGAAGCCTTAATCACAGGATTATGTATGGTAGTACAATGGTCTATTAAGCAGCTATAGGTTTTTGGCGATTCTCAATTGGTTATCAAATAGGTCTTAGATGAGTATCAAACAAAAGATGAGAAGTGCCTTTCATACAAAGTAATGGTCAACGATTTCAAGAAATACTTTGACAATATTACCTTTGAGCAGATTCCAAGGACACAAAACAAAGCAATGGATGCTATGGCTATGATAGGATCTCTTTTATACATGCCTTCCAACACGCATAAGTGTGAATTTTTAGTTGAACAGCTTCTGATCCCATCATTTGAAGTACTGCAATCTGAGCTTATATGTGAGATTGTTTGTCCCAATTTGCCTTGGTATGAGGACATATATGAGTATCTCTGCAATCAAATCTTACTATTTCAACTATCTAATACCCAACAAAAAGCCTTTATCCGTCGAACTTCTCACTACACTATCCTTGGAGACACCCTATATCGCTGGAGTCTTGATGGTATCCTTCTTAGATGTCTTGATTCTGAGGAAGTGAATGTTACCCTACTTGAGGTACTTGAACGTGTATGTGGATCACATTCCACTGGCCCTAGCCTTGTTAGGAAACTTTTACAAGCTGGATAATATTGGCCAACTATGGAGAAAGATGCACAACAATCTGCAAAGAGATGTCTACAATTTCAGAAGCATGGGGATCTAATACATGCACCAGCACATGAACTTTAGCCTATCACTACTCCTTGGCCATTCTCATAGTGGGGACTTGATCTCATAGGTAAAATTCATCCTACCTCGTCAAATGGTCATAAGTTCATCATCACCACCACTGAGTATTTCAAAAAGTGGGTGGAAGCAATACCAATGACCTACAACATAGGCATGTAGATATCCACGTTTATCTTACACTATATCATTTGCCGATATGGAGTTCCTCGAGCCATTGTCACTGATAATGGTCGTCCCTTCAAGAACTAGGAGGTTAGCGATCTTTTTAAAAAGTTTCATATCCAACATAGGTTCTCTACACCTTACTATCGTCAAAGTAACGGCCAAACTGAGGCTTCTAACAAAACAATCATCAAAATCCTTAAAAAGACTGTCAATGAAGCTGGTTGTGATTGGCATTTACAACTTAATCCTACATTATGGGCTTATAGAACAAGTGTCAGAACTCCCACTGGTGCTACATCTTATGCCCTTGTGTACAGCACTGAAGCTATTTTACCTATTGAGGTTGAGATTCCCTCACTGCGAGTATCTCTATAGCATACTGTCTTAGATGAAGAATATAGAGTATCCAGACTCCGTGATATTGAGCTATTAGATGAATGGTGTCTTACAGCACTCAACCATCTCCAAGTTTATCAAAACCATCTACGTCATAGCTACAACAAAAAGATTAGAGAACAAAGGTTTCAAGTTGGAGATCTTGTCCTTAAAGAGAATCAAAGGAATCAGCAACATCGTGAGAAACAGGACAAATTTGAACCTAATTGGCTTGGTCCTTTTGTTATCACATTAGTCTATGGATTAGGTGCATATACTCTCTCAACACCTAAAGGTATTCCCTTAGATGAATAGTCAACAATGTTCATCTTAAAAAGTTCTACCCATGAGTCTCAGCATATTTCCCCCAAAAAAAAAGAAAAAGAAAATCCAATAGTGAAAACCACCTTGTGGTGCTTTGGATAATAAAAAATAATAGTACAAGATAAATAATTTGTCCTCTAGAGAAAACTTGGTAAACAGGCACCTTGGATAAGTATCATAGTGAAAACTTGGCAAATAGGTGCTATGTGTAGAGACCATCCTCCATCATTTACTTAATTTGTTTGATCACATCTTTCCATAACATCATCTACTATCTTGCCTCCATAATCCACATCATAATCCACTGTTGTCCCTATCTAAACATGACAAGCCATTATCTCTTATCCATTCACAATAAACACCCTTACCTCTGCCAGGCTAGTTGTCATAGTTTGGAATTTGTCGAGGTCATGATATCATTTGGCACCTTAGCAATACTATCTGCATGAACACATCTATCACAGCCTCTTCATAACAAACTTCATCCCATGCTAGAGCACTTGTTGAGCCTTATTTGGAAGTGGATATCTACAACTCTAGCTCATATCAACCAAAACACAACAAACATCCAAAACAAAACTTAAAACACAACAAAAATCCAAAAAAAATCAAAACATAACAAAAACCTAAGAAATAAAGTTGATCCTTTGTCATCAACCATCCACACAATAAATAAGAACTACATCACATCTTTATCATTCAAAGCCTTGATCCCGTGGATATAGGGTATGTAGGCAATCTGAGATGTGAAGGAAGCACTCTAATTCAGGCATAGGCGATAGACCTCTCTCATCATCCACCTTTCATCTTTCCTCTAATCATCCTCCAATCATTCATCTCACTTTCTTCTATCTTTCATTACTTACATCATCAATAAACCCAGAACTACATATTCATCATGTCTCATCACCATCATAATGTGCTTTGATCCCATGGATACAGGGTATGTAGGTAGTTTGGAATATGAAGGAAGTATCCAGTACTCAAGCACAGATGATCCACCCCACCTTCATCTTCTTTCATCTTCCATCTTCTTCTCTTTGACTAGCTCAAGCAAGAAGCAGACTACGTGTATCAGAGAAAGCTCAAGCACTTTAACAAATTAGGGATAAGCCAAAAGCTATTTGTCAGCATGCCTTAAGCCAACATTTTCTATAGCATTTTATCAACATCTTTAGCCTTTAACAGGATGCAGCTTTCCTCTTAGCAAGGCGCCAGCTTAATCTATCCAAGAGCACTTAAACTTGGCAAGAGAACATGATGACAATATCTTTTGTTTTATCTTTTGATTTATCTTTTGTCTCTTTCCTATGCCTAATCAAGACTAGCTTGATCTATCATATCTTGGTATGTTGCGATGAAGTACAGAATGGGGCATGGTCACATAGCTTTCATATGTTGTGTCTGTGGGATAATCTTATTCTCTTCCTATGCATATTGGTATCTTGTACGTGTTGGGATTAGCATCTTGCATATCAATGTCTTTTGCATCTGAGAAGCTAAACAGTCTCTTATGCATCAAGACTATTATATGCTAAGACTATTTCCATGCATATAATCAGCAAGGTGTCTTTATGTGTAGTGGAGATAAGCTCAAACCTTTGCTTGTAGCATCAAAGTCCATCCTGGAACACTATCTACTATTCATATCTTGTGCATGTTGGTTCAACATTTTGACCTCATACCTTTAGACAAGATTGTAGTATGCTAGTCTTGCATTGGATACCTTGACACATTGGTCTTTTATACCCTGGTGCATAACATCCATATGCTATATCAAACATAAGGATTGCATTTCTTTACTTTTTGAATAGTCATCTCAAAGCTGTCATATCATTATCCATTCCACCATCATAGTATATATAGTCCTCAACTAAGATCAATCTTTCTTTCCGTCTCCTTCATGCTATCACATTCTTTTCCTTCATCTTCATCCTGCAACACAAGTGTGTTAGGCATACATAGGTTTACATTATCATTATACATTACCATTTACCATCTAGTCTATACATTACCATTATGATTTGCATACCATTATCCATTACCACCATGTCATTAGCATATTACATTATTACCATTTGCATTTGCATTATCATGAGCATCCATATAAACCATCAACATATACAAAATAAATCATATCATTACATAAGGACATCCATAATCATTACAACATCATAGAACCAAAGCCACCACATATATATATATTGAGTCAATATACAAGTGTCTACATCTACAAAGTGGCTATCCATGAGCCATAAAAAATATATGTACAAGTGGCTCATAGGCCTCAACATGATACAATAATGTACATAAACAAGGAAGCCCTAGTGACTACTGGTAGCTCCCTCACCCTGTCCACCACCACTAGGTCCTGCACCTGGTCTACCATCTCTCGGAAGCCCCATCACCAAAGCTATAGACCGTGATCCTCCTATCCTCTATTAAACTGAAGCCTCTGACCTGCTCCTATAACTCAGCTGTCTATGCTACACAGGCATTGCCCCATGATATAAGCCTCTATAATACTCGGCCTCACCCTGTGCTCTCCTCAGCTCTCCCTATGACTGTGTCAACTAAGTATCCAGATACATGGTGGCTCCATCTGTCCCCAATGCAGATGCTACTCTATCTCTCTCAACTATCATAGCCTACACCTGTTGCACAGCTATATCCCTCTCTGCCCTCATAGCTTGCACCTACTGCATGGCTGTATCTCTCTCAGCCCTAATCACCTGCACCTGCTGTAAGGCTGTGTCTCTCTCTACAATGACAGCTTGTACCTACTAAACTATTGCATCCCTCTCCCTAGTAACCCTCGTAAGAGTACCATCATCCTACCCATCACCTCCCTAAGCACTAGCCTACAACTGTGCATGATATGCATGTGCTCTCACCTACTGCATAGCTATCTCCACCCTCCTTAGTCTTAACTAAGCCCACTGTCTCCATCTCCTCTCCTCTCTAATCCTTCGCTTCAACTATTGTATGCCCACATCATCGCTTCCTAACATCTATGCATGTGGATGTGCTAGAATCAGTGGTTGTACCTGCCTGTCTCTCAACCCCTGGCACTGTTGGTACTACTACCTGTATTGGTGGAGCTCATTGTTGCCTCCTCCTCACTAGCCTCTCCATCCCAATCTCCCCTATCTCCCCAGGCATCATCAACTGAGTCAGCCTAGATGCGACCCAGTATGTATCATAATCTGGTAAAGTCCCTGGATCTATAGGACCCTGTCTCTACTACCATACAACTGGCTATAGTCCCTCTCTTTCTGCCAAAGCCATCTCCACCACTATCTCCGACCCCCAATCAAAAACCTCTTGCCGAGTCCTCCCAAAAATGGCATCACCTACTGGTACTACTTGTGGTATCTTGAACTACCTCAACACCCTCTTGGGAAAATAGTGCTCTACAGTATATATCCCGCGTCTAAAAATGTATCTAGCCTGCCTCACATAGACAAGCTCTGTATCCTCCTCCTCCCATCTCTCACAACCCAGCCATGGCCTCCATACAAATCTATCTAGCTCATCCAATGTCCTCCTCCAATACACTATACCCCTACACTGCCAATAGGTAAGAGCTCCCCTATACATCCTTGCATATGGCTCTCCTGCTACTCTAGCCACCCATCCATTTTGTCTCATCACCAGAATATGCTCATATGCCCATACGTGCAACATTGTGACTCCCGTAGACATGCTAGCTCCAAACATATATGCGCAATCATGTAGATAATGATATAGCTGCCCTAGTACACACTCAGCCCATGCATATCTAGTCCCATAAGAGAACATCCTCTCCATGACTGTCCCCCATCCAATGGGAAATCCTCTCACTCACCTATCTCCAACTAGCCATCTAATAATAGCTACCACCACCCTCTGCAATCTATCACAAAGCTCCTCCATCCTAGCCTTCAAAATCTCTGAGCCCTCAACCCCAATGTCTGGAGTCTCGAACAGTTGCCTGAATGCAGCTGGACCCAAGTCAGGATCATAATCTACCCTATCTCCATCAATCGGGATGCATAGAATCCGGAACACATCCTCTAGTGTAATAGTCGCCTCTCCCGGTGGCAACAAGAATGAATTGTGCTCGGTCCTCCACCACTCAACCATCACTGTCATAAGCCCTCGGTGTGCCTGCACTAGCTCTGATCTTGATACATGTTCTAATCCCATGATATCTAAGAACAACCATTCCTCTGCATCCAACAACCTGACCAATCATAAATCCCTAGGGTGTGACTCTCGTGACAATAACAGTGGTAGTATATCCTGCACCATTCAACCCACCACATCAATTTCCTATGCTAAAATGGATTTTTGACTGATAACACTATCTATTTTACTAAAAGCGATCCATTTTTCCATATGCATTGTCTTTTTTCTTCATAAGTGAACCATTTCACTATAAGCGAATAGTTTTTTCTCATAAGTGACTTATCTACTATAAGCAAGCTATTGTTAGTTACAAGCGAGCTGCATTACTGTAAGCGATCACTTTTTGCTTATAAGCGACTAGATTTTTCCATATGCACATTTTGCCTATCTGTTTTCCCTAGCAGACGAAAAGCAACCTACTTTTGCCCTAAGCAATTACTTTGAGCCTATAAGTGATCTACTTTACCATAAGCAACCACTTTTCATCTAAAAGCAACCTGAACTACCTATCCTAAAACTGCTCTCTTCTGGTGATGTGTGTGCATTTATTACACTTTTATCCTAAAAAATCACGCAATTAGCAAAAGTTTTTGATACATGCCGGTAAGCCTGCTCCTGTTGGTCACCCATGTGTCCTCACTTGCTTGGCACGATGATCACTCCGTGCAATCACCATCCTGATAGCTCCTTGGCACTCTAAGCACTATCACACTCTAGAGCTCTCGATTTCTCACAACAACAAGCACAAATGAGCCTATTTTCCCTTGAGGGAGCGAATTTATAGCCCATTTCCAACCCTAATTCTTCTATACCATAGCCTATTTTATTCTACACCATCCCAATTTCTCCCACCCAACCCCTGTTTCTTCGTGTCAACCTTATTTCTAGCCTTTTATCTTATCACGAGCCAACCCAGCCCTTCTTAGTTAGCCTAGCTTACCTCTCAAGAGAGCATCACCTGCCAGTCACACTGGGGCACAACCTTGTTTATCAAGCAAATTATCATATTTTCTTTGACACAACATTCTAACGAACATTGTATCTGTATACACCTAAAATTGGCTCATGTCGAGTTAAGTAAATATTTTAATATTTATCTTAATTCTTATTTTCTTCTGTCAATTAAATAAATATTCTAAGTTTATTCATTATCCCATAATTAAATAAAATCAATTTATTTAATTAAATTCCCTAAATTCTTCTAATGTCTCACATAATTAAATAATCCTACATTATTTAATTAATCATAAATTCCTCTATCCTAAGTCCTAATTTCATGATTCCACCTCACCTTTTCCACCTCACCATGTTGCACATATAATTAAATATTTTAAATATTTAATTAGCTAATATTCCCTCACCCACATGTCATATTTATCCTCTAGTCAAAATTAGTTAACTCATCAATCAAATCTATTAACTAATTAATCATTCGAGTTCACTGATCAATCTATTCTGTTGACTCCTCAATCAACCCAGTTAACTGATCAATCAATTCAGTCAACTCCCCAATCAATTCACTTAATTGATTGGTCTATTCTATTAACTATTCAATCAATTCAGTTAACTCCCCTATTGCATGATGGAGCTTGGACACTTGTCCTCTTTCTATTCGCGCACATTCCTCAACCATTGATCTTCTTATTTCTTCTCAACTGTTGATTTGCTCTCACATATTTCTATAAATGCAACCCTCTTCTTCTTCATTTCATATCCATCGTTTGAGTAAACTTATGCTGTAGAAACACAAGAACACCTTTGGCACCCCCATCTCCATATCATCTATCATTCATCAATAGTGTGTTGAAGCTCATCTTCAATCACACAAAGTATCATAGCCAACTTCATCTTGAGGACTTTGAAGCAAAGAAGCAAGCTTCCTGAGGGCCATATTCATCTCCATCAAGATCAAGATAGAAAAGGTGAGTAATGGAAGACAAAAGGTGAAGGGTTGTAAGTATCATTTGTCTTGTTATTTAAATCTCTTTTTCTCCTTCATATTCCAATGATGTTTGGGTTTATTATTGTTATTGATGAATCCACATTTTACCCTAAACATTCTAGCGCCCACCGTAATTTGACCCATGTTGTGTTTGTGAGCATTTGTCAATTTGTTTTGTCATAGATTTAGGTGTGTTTTGTTATACATTTGGGAATCGACTTTCACAAACGGCCTCCGACGTACAAACCGAGCTCACTGTTGAGTCCAAAAGGCCTCAGAGGTAAAAAATAACATATAATTTGTCTAGTTTTTGTTACTTGAAATTTTTTAAAATTTTTTTTACTTTTCAATGTATTTTTGCAAAAAAACAAAAATACAATCATTTTTTGTTTTCAAATTTAAAAAAAAAAAACAATAGTCATTTTTTGTTTTCAGATTTGTTTTATTTTTAACAAAGCACAGTAAAAATAAATAAAAAAAATAAAAAAGAGACAGAAAAAAAAAAAAAAAAAATACACGGTACCTTTTTTTTTAGATCTTATTTTATTTTATTAGAGAAATTTATTAAAAAAAAAAAAAAAAAATTTAAAACAAACAAACAAAAAAAAAAAAAATTGCAAGGCACACAAGCCCTACACACACCCCGGATCCCCCCTCCCTTCCTCCCTCTACCCCCTGACACCCCTCCCCTAATCCTGACCCCCATTACCTCGTAGCCCCCCCGACCCCTCCCAGCTCCCTCTGCCCCCCCTGCGTACCTCCCTCCCCGCCCACCCAAAACCCCACTCCCCTTCCCCGCCTACCCTACCCTCCCTCTTCCCGCGATCTCCTCCTGTCCCCCTCTGCTACCCCTTACTCCGCCCGCTCCCCTACCGGCCACTGCTCTGCCGCTCCCTACCGCCTGACACTCCACCTCCCCTCTGCTGACAGCCATCCGCCATCCCTCCACCTGCCTGCAACCACCCTGCCTCCTCCAACCTACACTTGCACACACAAAAAAAAAAACAAAAACAAAAACAAAACAAAACAATATAAACAAAAAAAAAAACTTTTAGATTTTTTTTTTAATGTTATAATTTAAATTTTTTTAAAAAATTTTAATCTTTCTTTTATTTATTCATTTAATATTTTATTTTATTTTATTTTATTTATTTATTTATTTATTTTGATAATGTTGTCAAAATAGGGGTATTTTTTTTCCTTTTGGCATAACTTTTTGTAGGAAGGTCAGATTTTCACAAATTTATAGTTGTTGGAAAGGTGATTTGACAAACTTCGCAGTGGTAAAGGTATTTTTAGCCTATTTGATCAATTTCATCAAGTATAATCAATCAAACCTCTCATTTGCATAGAAACTTCAAACGGCCGTAACTTTTGTCTTTTTATCAAATTTTCATGAAATTTTTTTAAAAACAGCATAGAATTTTGTGTAGATTCTAATTTTCATATCTATTTTGCTGTCTAAAATCATATTTTCATAAAAATTTTCAGATTATGTGTTTTTCACCTAATCATTTGATTTACAAAATTCTTGATTCAATTTTTGTTTTTGTGGACTACAGGTGGATATCAGGAGACTGCTAATCCAATTTGGTGCAAAACGTCCACTGAAGACAATTATTTTTCACTAACTGTTGAATAGGACTGATTCAGGCATTCTCATGCAACTTGCATACAATTTTCATCTAGTTCTAATTAGGAAGGAGTAACCCATTGTTCATGCAACTTGCATACAATTTTAATCTAACTCTAATTAGGAAAGTAAAAATGCATACATGCAAATTTCACATAGTCCATAACTAGGAAGAGAGTAATTGAACCATTGCTATATCTGCATATTGCTATCTTCTTTAGTTAGATCATTGCTATCTTACAAACGAGCATGAACATTGCTATCTTTTTAACCACTTCAAAGTTAACAACCGCGTGAGTGCAAAAGTAGAATAGCCCATTTAGTTTTTCTACTTTTAACTAGGTTTGGATTAATTAGTGTCTTCTGTGTTTATCGAATGACAATAGGCTTATGCTCTCCCCTTTATTGGGTGACCAGAATGCCAGACTTGTTATTCCAATTATTTAACCTTTAGAGGGGCCTGCCCTTGGATGCACGCATGTCCAAGTGGGAATGACCTTGAGTGGAAACAGGCTAAAGCCAAGCCCTACCAATCCACTTAAAATAAATGTGCTTGAGGTGAAAACCTCCTGCAACGAGTGCTGCTGTGTTACACCGATGGCCAACCTCCCCCAAAACCCTCTAAGGCGTAACCCTTTGAGGCTGGGAGACTCCATAATGGAGAGTAGTGCAGCCACATGTGTAACCACTCAAACGGTTGCCTTGACTACAAACCAATTGTTTAGTAAGCCAAAAACCCCTATTTGTTGATGCAAAGGGCAGAGACCTTGAAGCGACCTCGATTCATGTGATTCTTAGTAGAGGTAGTAGGGACAATCCTATGATTCGGTGGGGGTACGAACCTGAGGAAACCTAGATCTGGTATGCGTGAGAAGTGAGTGTCATGGAGGGGAGCCGGTGCTACCAGATCCTAGAGCTACATGCTTTGAATTTGTATAGTGTTGGCCTCATTTTCAACTTGTCAATTTTCAAACTTTTACATCAAATCCTTATGTTCAGTCACCCCTAGTCACAAATTCTACTAAAGTGTCAAGTTGATTTCTAGTTTGAAGGAGGAATTGTTCGCTTGTTTCAGCTGAAATCCTGGAAGCGGTTCTACTATGCCAGAAATCACAAAAATAATTAAATTTCAAAATCTGCAAAGGCTGGAAAGAAATCATTTTACAGGAAAGTTTATATGGCTATTTTTCCTAATGTGGAAACTTTTTATGTCATGGTGCCTTATGGTTTGAGAGATTTTAAACTTTCAATTTTTTGGCAGGTAGTTTGCGGAAACAATTAAAACAACAAATTTATTGGAGTTTAAAAAGAAATTCTTTCGCCACCAGGATCATATCAACTATATCAATGATTGGCCAAAATTTCATAAAGATTCGTGGCTTCAATCAAAAGTTATGCAAATTTTACTATTTTTCACACTTGCACGATTGAAGAAGTTAAAGTTCGCACAATGGAGTCCATCTACTTTCGAAATTGACTAAGTACGGGTTTACTTTCATTTTTCACTAAGCGGGAGTCTACTTTTGATTTTTCCTATGTTGGTGTTCACTTTCACTTTTGGCTAAGTGAAAACCCGTGTTGGATGCACTTTCACTTTTCGCTAAGTGTGAATAAAAAAAAAGTCACTTTCAGTTTTCAAAAAGTGGGAAGATACTTTTAGTTTTGGCTAACTTGATGCAACTTAGAAATTTTCACAAGTTTCCAACTTGTGAATTTGGCTAACTCAATGGAAAGAACAAGTTATAATTTTTATTGACTACTACTGAAGTTAGAGATTTGGAGAAGTCATAATTTTCTAATTGGTAGTTATTTCTCGAAAGTTTGCAAAAAGCACAAATCACAAGTTGTAACTAAGTTGTGAAAAGTTAGTTAAAAGGTTGAGGGTATGAAAAAGGAAAAGTCACAACTTAAAAGTTAGTTATTATTTGTGAAAATCACTTCCAATGCTGACGAAGGAACTCCCCGTTATCATCAGCTAATGCTCTCACTTTTGAAAGTATTCAACTTGCACCTTTTAAAACTTATTTCAGAGAGAGTAGAAGGTTTTGAAATTCTTATCAAACACCAATAGGACTTATCAAAAAACAATAAAATGCTGAAAGAGAAGGTTTTGAAGTTTTATTTGTTGGCAGTTTCATGCAATTTTGAAAGTGTTTTTAAATAGCCAAGGATTCTCAAAAGAAGGTTTACGGCCTACCATAGCACATAGTTATTGTGTTTTATATGCTTCAAGAACTTCTAAGCGAGTGGGTTTATTTGGCATCAAGCAAGTATTCCAATCATCTCAACATAATCCTCAACTAGTTGTAAACACCCTGGTAGAAATGTATGTAATATGTGGAAGCGTACACAGCGCATAAACTGTTTGACTAAATGCCTCAAAGAAATGAATCTCATGGACTGTCATGACTGCATGATATGCACAAAATCATTTTGTTGAAGAATCTTTAGAAACCTTCAGTATATGCACAAAATGGATTTGTTGAAAAGGGCCACTGAAACTTTTTAAGCAAATGGAAGAGGTAGGTGTTCTAGTCATTGCAGCTACAAAAGAAACAGCTGGGATTGAAGGAAGTATGAATAGGCAAATATAACGTTTAAACCCTAATAATTTCACCAATATCTTCTCAAGATTCTTGGAAAAGATTAAAAGCATGATGATAGTGGAGATTTTGTCAGATACTATAATTGGAAATGATAGTAGTGCAACACCATTTTTGTTAACTTAATTGTGTTAAATTTAAAATGGCATTTCTTTATATCAATTTAACGCAGTTGTAGTAAAAATGTGATATTTTTGTCATTTCACAACGAAATTTAAAATTTCAAAGTGTTTTGGAAATCTGATGAAGGGGACAATAAAACCCAGAAATAGTTTGAAGATATCTTTTGTACTGAGTGAGTAGTTTGAAGCAGAAATTTGGGGCTGTAAGTTTTGACGTAATTGAGCACCATTGGAGCAGCGTATGATCTATTTGAAATAATTTGTGATATTGTGGAAATGTCCATAATGTGAACCATAGACAAAACATGTGAACTGTTTGATAGAATGCTTTGAAAGAAATGTGGTCAAATGAAAGGCAATAAATGAAGGACAAAAACATAGGTCTGCATTCCTACAGTTTACAACACATCAAAATGCTATGAATGCATTTAGACATCTATAGAAATAAGTTGTATTTGGTTGTCACGGGAGTGCAAAGGTAGCATTTGTAGAGACTTCCATTAAGCCTAATGATGAAGCTATGTCAAAGGTGAAGATAATATTTATAGATGAATTGCTGAAATCTTGGGATGAAGAGTGTGTAAAGGAGGTTTCTGTGTTTAGCAATTCATAGTGGCTCTCCAAGGTAATGTTAACTTTGTTATTTCTCACATGCCATGCCAGAATGGAAGTTTTGAAGTTGCTTATAGTTATTCACCACAATACTAAAGAAGGAATGCCCTGACAGATATGAATGCATAATGAATTTGTTTGAAAGGCTTTGAAAACTTTCAAGCAAATGTATTGGATGTTAAGTTGAATTCAGTGACCTTTGCTAGAACATCTAGCTGAAAATGACAAGTGGATGTATTTAAAATACCTTGACAGTTTGTATGTTGACATGAGTTGTATGAGTAGTGGATGGCAATGACATTTTATGATTGTAATTACAACAAGAAAATGTGCAGTGTTATGAATCTATGCCTATCATGTTGGCATTCCTGGTAAAATACTTACTACTTCAACAGAATTCATATCTTGTATACATGGACACAGGAGTCTAAGATTTAGGTATTCAGAGTTGTCGTCAAGATTTGTGAGGATTGACCACCGAAATGGAGCAAATAGAGATAGAAAGTAACCTAGCAAAGTTCACAACTCAAAAGTTACAAGTTTTAGTTACCTTTTTGTAAAAAGTGACTTACATCACTTATTGTAATTCACAAGTTAGCAAATGAACTTTATTTCCAAAAAGTGGTGTAAAATATAACCAAAAATAAGGTTCATTATATTTTTGTTTTTCAAAAAGGTAGTTATTAGGTAGTTGTGAGGTAGTTACAAAGTGGTTACTAGGTGGTTATGGAAAAAAGCCTATAAATATAAGGCTATTTGAAATGTAATGGGGGGACTCTTTTAGAGAGAACTTTTGCAGAGGAAACTCATGAATAAACTTCTTGGAACATTTTTGGTTTTACACATTGTATAGTTTACATTTGGAATTGTACAATTTCGAAAAGATAATGAAGAATGCATTTCAATTCGTATGTTCTTGATGTATTTTTGAGTTATGATTACTAGTTTCTCATATGTCAAATTGGTGATCTTTCTATGTATTTGTGTAAATCAAAGTTATCCATTGAAGCATGCAATTGGGGTGATGAAGCACAATCTTGTCTCGATATCCTAATTTGAAAGTGTTCAGATAAATTATCTCTACGTATGTTGAGATTTGCCATCTTTCTTCATCATTGTTGCACATATGTCATGAAATTCATCATGGAGTTTAGGAAAGTGGTTTCTAGCTTGTGGTGAAACCTCCTTGTACTTTTCAAATAAGATTGTGAAACTCCTGTTGGTTTTCATACGTTTACCACGAGGGTTTCTACATACTCATTTCTTCTGATTATTTTACTTTTCTTCCTTTTTGTACTTTCTGGATAAAAGTACACAAAAACCATAAATACCCCCATCCTACAAGGGAGCTACCCCTCTCAAACGCAGAGGAAAGTTGTTAGTCTAGTAACAACTTCTCCAACTGTTGGGACTATTTAGTCACCGCTCTAAGGGCAGCGAGTCAATTTCAAAGATTATTTCGCGGTGACAAATCTGTTTACCAACACACAGCTAGAGGATTCAACAAATATTGTCCTATCCAACTTAGGGTGTACTTGTTTTTGAGTCAAAATAGTCCAAAAATACAAAAAAATAACAAAAGATAAAAATCATGAAAACTTCTATGTGTTTGCTATGTCTTTGCCATAATTGAAAATCAATTCTCAACAACACTGGGTTTTCAAACCAAAAATAGAAAAATCTTGAAAAACGTTCCAAAATTCTGCAAAAAAACCAAGCAAAAACTAGAATTGCGCATTTGAAACGACCTACAATGCATTTGCTACGACTTTTAGTGCATTTGAAACCTTTTGCAGCGCATTCAAAACATTACCAGATTGGCACATTTGTCTCAACTTGTGGCGCATTTGCACTCTGTTACGGCACATTTACTACTACACATCCAAACCAGTAAGCTTTTCTGGTCTTGTGTCAATGGCAAACCAATTAGAATGTATTGGTCAAAAACTCCAATATCTGCAATTGCAAATAAACTCAGGTCCCTCGCCCCAATAGTGTATAGCAATTTCTCAACAACTCCAAGTCTTACAACAATAAATAACAATCTTGCAAGCTGAACGTGCCAGTACTAGCTATGCCTTGCCCCAAACTCATACATCCTTTTCCCATCTTAATGATGCTCGTGACAAGGCAAGCACCACCTCAAGTTGGAAATTGTATACCACTCTATCTACTAGTCCTCCTTCACCATCTGCTAAGACCCATATCCCAAAGCATACCAATCATACACCAACACCACCATCGAGTTCCCCAAGCTCTAAATGGGCAACCAAAGAAGCCTCTAATAAGTTTTGGAAAAAATATTTTCTAGATTTATACAACCAAAGAAAAGCTAGGGAGAAAGCAAAATCCCCTCATTCATCTACCCATACACCTACGAAGGATGTGATCCAAGGGCTACTAGCAGAGAGTCAAACATGTCCCCAAATTCTGGTCCTTGACCTTACAAAAGATGCTTCCAATAACATGTCAAATCCTACAACCCCTTCATGTGATCCTCAATTCCTTGAGCTTATCAAAGAGCCTTCTACCATGCACCAAAGTCAAGGTCCATCACACCTTCATGTTGTTGACCAAGAGCTTATCCAAGAGTCTTCTACCTCAACTTCAATTCAAACAACCCAAGAGTTATGTCAAGAGCACACTTTAGAGCATGTGGAAACATCAACCCCTTGTCTAAACCAAGATCAAAGCACTCCCATCCGACCCTTGCATAACCTTTATGTTTTCAATGATCCTACACCTATACATGAGCAAGAGATCCAATTTCCAACCATGCATAACCTATATCTTTTCCATGATCAAGATACTACCTTTGGTGAAGAAGCTATCCATGAGTAACTTGTTCCTATGCATGAGCTAGAGATCCAATTTCGGCCCCTCCATAACCTATGTCTTTTCTATGACCAAGATATTATCGCCGATGAAGAACCTATACAAGAGAACATTAATCCCATCTATGATGAAGAGCCTATCTATGATCAAGTAGACCATGATGATCCTCTTAGCCCACTTTATGCATTCCATGGTCCTGAGCCTATAACCCCATCTAGTCCTACCCAAGATCCAGTAGCTTCCACTTCCCTTGATGAGACACTTGCCTCCCAAGCAAGCGTAGAAGATCAAACCAGTAATACTCCTCTACCATCCGTAATCGATCATGCTCCAAATCCCCCACCGTATATTCTTGGTCTGACCACCTTCATTCATGAGTGTTCCTCCTTAGAACACCAACAACCATTATCATCTATCTCATCTTCTCCATCCAATAAGGAACTTGTGTCTAATGTTACACCTACACATAATCCCACTGTCCACCGCATACTCCAACATATGAACTATCAAGGTAAAGGCTTAGGCCTTCATGAACAAGGTATTTTGGAGCCCGTCCATGTCAATGTTCCTCCTCCTTCATATGGCCTCGAATACATGCCCCAAGGTGAACAAACTCAAGATGTTGGTATTTCCTCCATGTCTCCTAAATCCACCACTTTCCATCGCAAAAACCATCGTATCCCCAAAACATATGTCGCCATCCCACCTCCCTTATCATACACACCCCAAAAGAATGTGACCATACACCTTCCACCATCCAATCTACCTCTGCTACTTCCAACTCCTAATATCCCTCCCTACATTTTACCACCACTTCTTCCAACACCTTATTCATCCATCTATGAATCTTCTAACAATCCAAATCATGGCCAACAAATGCACATGTTGTCTAAGCAAAGAGCTTCCACCAACTCTATTTCCACCATCCCAAAAGATTTCAAAGGAAAACATTTGGATACCTCTACCTATCAAATCAAAAATCCTAAGAGTCCTCATGACCTGGGATACAAAACCCAAGAATCAAAGAAACATCCTTCTCCAGAGCTACATGCACCCACACACCTATATGCCAAACTAAAAAAAGTGTGGGTCTGCATCCAACAAATGATTACCTCTGAAGCTACACAAAAGCTACATATACCCAAGCCCATACCTTCACAGGTAAAATCAAGAAAAATGGTTTGGGTACCTAAGCAAAAAGCCCTTGAGTTAAATGAGGTATCCACCTCTCACGAATCCCAACCATCCACTTTCTCCTTTTCCATCCAAAAATCACATGCCATCCAAAAGTCTCAAATTCTTCCATCCCATATGGTAAGAAAAATTCAGCAAAATATTCAGTCTATGGGGATCCCTACACGCCTAAGTCATTCATCCACAAGCAAAAGTCTTTGTTGCTTCCTAAACTACTTTCCCATCACTAGCTTCAATGTCTATCATGGTATGTACAACCGTTGGTCATGATTCCCTTCCATCCCACAAATATTTTCATATACCTCCATCTTCCCTTCCTTCCACTATTATCCTACATACCTTCCCCATCCTATTCCCATGGTCCATGCTTTTGTATAAGCCTTCCCTCTGTATTCCACATTATCATCCAAATATCACATCTTCCATAATCCACTATCTACCTTCGTCTCACTGTCATGCAATCCCCTATCAACATCTATGAGAACACTTGACATGGTCAATACAACATGCATCTCTAAGCGAGACTATCACCTTCAAGGAACTAGATATTGGAGTCTCTCCCTTCCATATCCACCTTCTCCTATCCAAACTGTTAAAAAAAAAAAACTAAAAAAAAAAGTAAAGAAAAATCCCTTCGTCCAATGGTGAAAACTTGGCAAACAGGCACCTTGGATGAGTACCATGATGAAAACCTAGAAAATAGGTGTTATGTGTAAGTTGATCTTCTATGTCACCTACACTTGGGGGCCCCTTGTCTCATCAGCGTATCACTTTTCTCCTACCAATTTCCTTTCATATCATTTCCTATCCTATCCTCTATCCATTACATACCTATACTATCCCATCCATCCATCCAATCTTCCTTTCCTCTATTCTTGGGTCTTGATACAGATTGGGGGCACAATGTTGACAAATGTTTTAGATGTCTCTTGACATACCTTATCCCTCCAAACCATGCAAATCCTTCATTATCCTCTCATCCTCCTATTGTCATTAGCATTGTCATGAAAAATCCTAAGTACTCTACCTACAATGGGGCATGTTATACTTATGCGACATAGTCCTTGGAGATCACATCCTTGTTTCCTTCTATCCACTATTGCCCATCCTCATACCTACCTATTCTATTCTTTATCTCCCATCCATCTTCCTCTCTGTGGTGTTTCCTTGTCATCAATATCTAGTGTTAAGGCTCAGCTTCCATCCATCCCATGTCTTTTCGTCTGTCCATCTATCCATCCATGTCCGTACCCTTTCACCAGGCAAAGCACGCATAGCAAAGCCCACTTCCAAACAAAAGTCTTGATGCAGAACATCAACCTATCCAAAGCAAAACACCATACCGAAACACTCAAACTAATTCTATATTGATTATGTCAAACAGACACATCTAATGCAAGAATGTTTTGTGAACATGTTAACTTACAAAGTCTTGGATTTTTTCCATTATGTCTTCCTATGCTACTCAAGGATGCCAAATGCTAGAGCTGCTATGATGGGGGCATAATCTTTTTCTTTGTCTGCTACTTGTGGATTAAACTTTAGTAATGTAATGACTTTTGTCTAACAACATGATCAGCAAAAAGATCATTAAGGACTTTGAGGTCTGAAACATGAAAAAGGGCAATCCTTGTCTGTTGAAATGCAAGAAGTACTCAAGTCATCTAGATTCAATTTTGACTAGATGCTTGTATTAACTTGCTATATCAAAATCCATGTAAGTAATACTCAGGTCATCTCGGTTTAATTATACCTAGATGCTTGTATTTTCTTACAACATAATAAAGCCCAATGATGAAATAAGCACTTCAAAATACTTGCTATATCAAGATGACAAATATCCATATCTATATCCATATCCATATCCATAACGTATCCAATTGCATCTCATATCTGTATCCATATCCAATTGTATTTCTCCATATCCCATCCAATAACGATCTAAAATGCAGCGAATCAATGTTTACAAAAGCTTGTAATTTCTTCTATCAAATCATTCTTCTATCGATCAAATTTCTATTTGTCTTCATGTCTCTCATCAACAGTTCTGGCTATCAATCCGAGTAGTGATCAAAATGTAAATTTATCCTTAATCCATACCAATTGAGTCAAGCCAATCTTGTTGAATTATCCAATCGCAATCAGCGGTCTTGATCATAATCTTGTCATAAACCATATCAATCAGTCACAACTATCCTTCGTGTTGCTCTAGGGATCTATCGTTCCCTGCCATGACAACACTATTGTATATTGTTATCATATCAAATGTCTTAGACAGGATGTTGCATTGTTGAAACCAGACCCAGAGTCTTATACGACATGTTTCATTCTTGAAATCAGACATCGTCGATCTATATCCTTGGTTTACTGCTCGACAGGGGCAATACCTTGTTTGTTCTTGTATCATTTGTGCATACTTGCTTACTTTCTTGTGTGTGTTATCATTCTATCTTGCTTCACATACCATTTGGCTCTTTCTTCACCCATTTTCTTCAAATCTAACCTTCTTCATCGTGAGACTGTCTGTCTCACGCCTTCTGCCTTCTCCATGTCCAATCTCCCGAGGGGGCATCCTGTCATCAAACTTTTACCAGGGGTAAACTGGGGCATATATCATTGTCAGAAAAATTCTTATTCTTTGAAACAACTTGTAAAACACATTACTTCAAAGAGGGGAAAAATGTATACACCTAAAATTGGTTCATGTTGAGTTAAGTAAATATTTTAATATTTATCTTAATTTTTATTTTCTTCTGTCAATTAAATAAATATTCTAAGTTTATTCATTATCCCATAATTAAATAAAATCAATTTATTTAATTAAATTCCCTAAATTCTTCTAATGTCTCACATAATTAAATAATCCTACATTATTTAATTAATCATAAATTCCTCTATCCTAAGTCCTATTTTCATAATTCCACCTCATCAATCCACCTCATCTTTCCACCTCACCTTTTCCACCTCACCATGTTGCACATATAATTAAATATTTTAAATATTTAATTAGCTAATATTCCCTCACCCACATGTCCTATTTATCCTCTAGTCAAAATTAGTTAACTCATCAATCAAATCTGTTAACTAATTAATCATTCGGGTTCACTGATCAATCTATTCTGTTGACTCCTCAATCAACCCAGTTAACTGATCAATCAATTCAGTCAACTCCCCAATCAATTCACTTAACTGATTGGTTTATTCTGTTAACTATTCAATCAATTCAGTTAACTCCCTTGTTGCATGATGGAGCTTGGACACTTGTCCTCTTTCTATTCACGCACATTCCTCAACCATTCTCAACCATTGACCTTCTTATTTCTTCTCAACTGTTGATCTGCTCTCACGTATTTCTATAAATGCAACCCTCTTCTTCATTTCATATCCATCGTTTGAGTAAACTTATGTTGCAGAAACACAAGCACACCTTTGGCACCCCCATCTCCATATCATCTATCATCCATTAATAGTGTGTTGAAGCTCATCTTCAATCACACAAAGTATCATAGCCAACTTCATCTTGTCATCTTGAGGACTTCGAAGAAAAGAAGAAAGCTTCCTGAGGGCCATATTCATCTCCATCAAGATCAAGACAGAAAAGGCAAGCAATAGAAGATGAAAGGTGAAGGGTTGTAAGTATCATTTGTTTTGTTATTTAAATCTCTTTTTCTCCTTCATATTCCATTGATGTTTGGTTTTATTATTGTTATTGATGAATCCACATTTTACCCTAAACAGTATCAAAGAGGGGCGAAATGTAGACACCCAAAATTGACCTAATTATCATTAGTATCAAAATATCGCATTATATACCATCTGCATTTGTCTAACACACTTGAGCAATTTCTCCATTTTCTCTAAATCACCTATTTCTTCCATTAATTAAATAAATTTATATTTATTTAATTAATTCAATTATCTATTTTCCTCTATTTTCTCTAAGCTATAATTAAATAATCTTTAATTATTTAATTATCTCTATTCTATCTATTTTTAATTAAATAAATCTTATTTATTTAATTAAAATTCTATCATCAATCCCATTTTACAATTAATTAAATAAATTTTGTTTATTTAATTAATTTCCACATCATATCATATCCATTCGTAACTATCTTTCTAATTAATTAAATAAATTTCATTTATTTAATTAATTTCTCTTAGCATTTATCTTCATCTTTTATCATGAGCTGACATGTGTGCATCTTTTATTTGAAACATGTGTGGTACTACATCTTTTATTTAATATTTTTCACATGTAGTACTTTTTATGTACACAATCACACATGAGCCTTATCTTCCCTCCACTTGTCATCTACCTATTTCACCTATCATTATCAATTTATTTCAACCGTTCACTTAGCCACCAAATGCCTACCATTGATTGATTTTGGTTGAAGTCTATATAAACACGCCTCTCGTTCCATATGGGATCATCCATCATTTTCATATAGCGTCTACATTATCATCCTAAGCATATTGAGCATTTTAACATCTATCATTTCCATCTAGCATATTATCATTATCATCCATCCATCATGGGAACTTTGATCTTCATAATTGTTCATTATTGAGAAGCAATCCACATCACAAACAAGCAATCATACAAATCTAGGTGATCTTGTTCTTGAATTGCATGCTTTTGGTTTCACTTGGATTTGATTATTTGATGGTGGTAGGATTAGGTTTTTCATTTACATGCTTGATCTTATTGACCTGATTTTTACCTATCACAGATCAATCAAAAGGTAGGAACACGATCTAGAGATTCCCACAAGTATGTTACAATCACCAAGAACATCCGCACAACCTCTAAACACTTTATCCATAAGATTCTTCAAATTGGAGTACTTGAACATCACTGTCGGCCATTCTCATAAAGGAAAGATTGCTTGCGGAGCACCACATCATGAACCATTTGAACTAAAGGCACATAACTTCATCACAAACTTAATTCCAAAACTGCAGACTGTGAAACTTAAATGAGGAGCAGAATACATTCTCCCTATCACCATTAAATACACAGAAAAATAATTTCTACTCTAGTGAATAAAACTCGCTCAAATCTTCACACCAGAGGCTCAAACTTGAAACATAGTATCTACAGACATCCCTTAACATTACTTCAAATCCGTATGAAAGGATATTCAACCTACAGGATATGTGGAGCAAAACACTACACTTCTTTGGTAGATAAAGGAATTGTACATTTTTGTACTAATTCCTAAAATACTTATTCAGACTTATTCAAATGACTTTCTTAGGTGTTGACATCAATGACAACACTTACTTCTCATACTTGTAACAGGGTCCACTTTTAATGGAAGCCTTGTGGAGGAAAAAAATCATGAAAGGAATGGGTATGTGTTTCGTAAAAAAATAGTACCCGTTTAGGAATAGGTGCTCGAACCTAAATTCCCACCCATATGGAATGGGTACTCATGCTAGTTCGAGCTCTTATTCCTAAATAGGTGCCAATTAGGAATGCATGCCCATTTCTAAAAAGAACAAATACCCGTTTAGGAATGGGTATGCATTCCTAAAGGGTATTAATTTTTTTCACTTCATGAGCTCATTTTTTCCTCTGTTCACATGGTGAGAGCAATTGGAAACAACACTCTAGAATGTAGCAACCTTGACAGAGCCTATTTTTGATCTCCTACCTCCACAAGAATTGATTTGTTATGTTCTCAGGTGGGTGGCTTTCCTGTTTACATGTTTTTTTGTCTTTTTTATAGTTTTTTATTTCTAAATTTAATTTTCATTTTCAAATCTAAAACCCAAGAGCAAACTTTGTTAACTAAAAACCAAAAACCCTAGGACCTATTCTAAACCTTAGGACCTACTCTAAACCCTAGGACCTTTCAACCATAATCTGTAAACCCTAACTTTAGGGTTTAGGGTTTGTAACATAGAGGTTAATTTAATTTAATTTATGATACACTAGAAACCCTAGAAATACCAATCGATCAATAGATCAATTGATATTCCAAAAATCAATTCATATAAAGTTTAATATGATTGAATAGAAACCCTAGATAAATTATATATCAATTGATATTGATTGATATATCAAATTCAATATATCAATCAATATCGATATCAAATTGATATATTGATCGATAAGAATTGATATACATCAACAATAATACATATAACATTTAATAATATGATCTACAAAATTTAGAAACCCTATAAATATTAATTGATATTGTTAATGGAAAATTGGTTAGAATATCAATAATCAATAAAGTAATCCAATAAACTCAATAGAAATGGAAATAATTAAGATTCAAAACACAAAGACAAAACCTTGCAAACCTCAATACTTCGCTGCTTCCATTGTTTGCCTATCTCAAATGATCTTATGTATGAATATGGCCCTCAGAAGGTGCACTTCCTTGCTATTTTCCAAGATGTCAAGTGGGAATGGCTATGATAAGTTTGCAATGAAGGATTCTTCAATACAATGCAATGATAAAAGGGTGATCGCAAGCAATGGAGGAATTTGGTGTCAAAGGCGCACTATAATTTCTGCAGAGTAAGCATACTAAAAGCTTGGATGATAGAAATGGAGGAATAGGGTTGCTTTTATAGACTTAAGAGAGAAGATCAACGGTAGAGAATATTTGAGAGGATGTGCGTGAATAGGAAGAGGACAAGTGTCTTTCTCTATTTTGTATGAGAGGAATTGATAAAATAGAAGAATGAGTTAACTGAAGAGATTAATCAATTAATAGAATAGATTAATCAGTTAAGAGATAGAACTAGAAGATGGAAATTGCATGAGGATGAGAAGATATTTTAGCTCAATTAAATATTTGGAATATTCAATTGTGTGTGCACAAAGATTGAATTATATTTAGAGATAACTCAATTTTAGAGGAAATAGACAACTTAAATAAATATTTGGATTTATTTAAATTTAGAGAGGATATTATTGGAAGAAACAATTAAATAATTGGTATTATTTAATTTAGAATTATTTTGGAAGAACTAATTAAATAATTGGTATTATTTAATTTGTTGGAGGATATTTGGAGGAATTTAATTAAATAAATGATTTTATTTAATTGTTGGAAGAATATGAATCAAATAAATAAATTTGTTTATTTATTTATTGATAGAGGAATTTAGAGGGAATAAATATTAAGAATATTTATTTAGATAGAGTCGTGTCAATTTTAGGGGTATACATTTTTCCCCTCTTTGACGCAATGTGTTTTATCACGTTGTTTCAAAGAATAAATTTTTTTGATAATGATACATGTCTCAGTTTGTTGTTGGTATAGGTTTAACGATGGTAGGATGCCCCCTCGGGAGACTAGATGGGAGCAAGGCAGTATGATGTGAGACAGACAATCTCACAATGAATAAGGTGAAAAACTGCTTAGGGTGAAGAAAATTGGGTCACGAGAGGAAAGGGGCTTGGGAAGTAGTCACGGTCACCACACAACTAGTTAGGGTACACTTGCTATATATAGGAGCTGGGTCCACAATCTTACTCAATTGCACACTTGTCTTTCATTGATTTGTCCCTGAAAGCTTAGGAGAGCACAGGAGCTAGAGCAGTCGATATAGAGATGGATGTTCCACTTGAGGAGCACCTCTTTGAGCAAGTCTGATAGTTCAGGCAGCCACCTGAGGCAGGACCACCAGTATGTAGTTCAGCAAAAACTTGCCTAGGGTCATTTATTATAGCAATAAGTGCTAGGGAAAGTAGCTAGGATAAATGTGTTGATCTGCGTTTCGGCACATATGCACTCTAAAACCGCGCATCTGCTATGAAACCACGCATATGTTCAATGTAGTTGTGCATACAATAAAGCCACGCATATGTCATTCGAGTCAGTGCTTTTGTTATTAACCTATGCATTCATTAGGGGAAGCTACGCATTTGCTAGAACTTGAGCATGCATGACATGAGTCAGTGCATTCATTGTGAAGTTGTGCTTTTGCTATGAATCAATGCATTTGCAACCTGTTTCAGTGCATTTACACTAGTTCAGTCAGGTACTTAATGAAATTGACTTAATTGGCATCTTGATCGATGCGGAAATTGATAAGCAATCTCCGAGATTGCTAGAATCTAGTCAAGAGATGATATGTTGTTTTGTTCAATTTGATATGTTAAGTGATAGGATAGTTGGATAGTTTGAGTAGGTCTGCGTAGATTTTGTTATGGTTGACGCTATGTTTTGTTTGATAGTAGGAGGACATTCATGATGTACTTATGTTGTGAGAGGAGCTTCCTTTTCCTTTGTTGCAGTGGTACATGCTTACTGAGATGGATTGAGAGGCTCTCAGCTCTATGGGTTTGGACTACGTGTGTTTTATGCTTGAGGTTCGTGTAAACCTCAGTTTGTTGACTACCGATGTGGAGCGTTTCCACAGTGAGGATGGGATGTTCCACTTGCCTACTGGTGAGATGGCTATTACCTTAGAGAATGTTTACATGATTTTGCACTTGTCAATACAAGGTGAGCTCATGGAGTATGATGCTCAGCACGATGCTGGACCAGCGGAGTGCAGGCATGTGTTTGATGATCCGTAGCTAGAGGTTCAGGTGATTTCGTGGCAGGACATACGTGACTACGATGACTACTTCCCAGGGATAATGGCTAGATTGATTAGGGGTGTGGTATGCCCCAATAGGAGGTAACATGGATTCCCCATTGGTTGGGGTAGGACTATGGAGAGGATGATCATAGATGGCACTTGATTTGCATGGGGTGTCTGTGTACTAGCGCACTTATACTGCGATATGCACCAAGTGGTATATCACAGAGGAGCCAGTTTGTCTGCAGGTGTCTCACTACTAAAGTTTTGGTTATGGGAGCATATTTCTATTACTCGGCCGATTAGTGTGTTTTCCAGGTAGAGGGGTGAGCCCTATAGTTATAGATATACAGGTGTTATTTCCTAGCACAAGCTGGGAAAGCTTGAGTATTGGAGGCATGTGCTAGATAATGTAGATGGAGTTATCTGGCACCCATATCTAGACTGTGAGCCATGGGACAATGAGGACGATGAGCTTCCATACTGCTTTTAGACTCAGTGGTTAATTGGGTAGACACGCCACATCTTGGAGAGGCAGATTGTTAGCCAGGTGCAGAGATAGTTTGGTAGGGTATAGGGTCGACCACAGTGGTAGGCACGGTTTGCCTGAATACATGCAGAGCATTTGAGATGGGGCCCCGTTGCATCCTATGATGAGGCCTTAGCATACTTTCAGCAGATTCCCTATTAGGCTTGGCCTATGAGAAGGGAGGTAGTGGACGCAGGGATGACTCCTGATTACAAGGAGTGGTTTGCAGCTCATCTATTCCTAAGATATTCAGGACCTGGAGAGTTGGCTCCTCGCTTGGAGGAGGATTCAGATGATGAGGATGGTGGAGGCAGGAGGAGGAGGAGATGGAGGACGAGGAGAGGAAGACGATGAGATGGGGATGATGGAGGTGATGAAGGGGGTGGAGGAGGAGGAAATGGTGGGAGAGGGGAGCAAAGACAGTGGAGGAGAGTTGGGGAGGGACCTTCCCAACAACAGCAGGTAGCGCAACCACAAGTTGCATAGTAGATATAGGTGTCGGCACTGCAACAGGTGCCACAGTAGATATAGGTACAAGCACAATAGGTGCCCCAGTAGCAGGTGCCACAATAGATATAAGTATAGGCACAGTAGGTACCCCAGTAGCAGGAGCCACAGGATCCACAAGTACCACAGGTACCCGCCCAGCCTAATTTACAATAGCAGGATGTTACTGTGTTGCGGGGTCAGGTTAGGTAGCTCAGGGCACAGCTGTGAGCCGTAGAGTCTCACAAGGAGGCAGTGGCAGGGGTGATAGCTAGTCTTACTGTAGAGAGAGACATAGCACTAGCTAGGGTACGGGCCTTAACGAAAGAGAGAGATGCAGTCATAGCTACCCTTTCCACGGATGGGGACACAAGATTTTTGGTGATGCAAGTGACTCAAAGCTAGGCCTAGATACATCAGTTGTAGATACAGATTGCATAGATACAGGGTGAGCTAGCCAGGGCGCAAGCTCAGACATAGTATTATAGGGGTTTGTACCATGGAGCGGTGTCAGCAGAACAACGTGCACTGAGTTACAGGAGTTAGTCAGTGGCTGGCACATCTCAGAGGGCAGGGGGTTCATGGTCTGCACCGTCAGCGATGGGTCCTCAGCAGTCAGGGGCTAGCAAAGGAGCAGGTGAAGAAGGCAGTGATGGGAGTAGTGTCCCCCAGCAATAGGGCTAGCCTTTACACTTTGCACTTGATATTTTGCGATGTACACACACATTTTTGATGGCTCATAGATAGCCCGATATATATATATATAATTTTTGTATTGTTACCAATACATGTATCATTATTTTGTGATGTACATATACCCCTTTATGATTTTGACTCAGAGATGGACTTTGATATTGTACACTTGGACATATTTATGTTATATTTATATGATGATGCAGCTTATGTTCTCTATATGCAGTTGTTTATGTGATTCTATTATGGATTCATTCTATTTTATGTTGTTACACATGTGATACACACATTTATATTGTCTATATGATGCTATGTGGTGCCTTTATGGATGCAGTTTATGGTTCTACTTATGATGCTTTATGAGATATGATGCTTACATATATTTCTAGGACTTTGATATGATGTTGATCTAACATAGCCTTAGATGATTTTTGATGATCTAATATGCAAATGTGAACGTTATCTACATGATTATGCATTTTATGAGATGATCTACATGTATTTGTCTATGCTTTTGATTTTTCTGTTGATACTATGTTATGCTGATGCAAATGTATATGGATGACCTAGTGCACCTATTATGCATGCAAATGATTTAATCATGTTAATGACTATCTCATGTGATATGATATGCAATTTATGTTATGTTTTTGGTTATGTCCAAATGTACTCAATCGACACAGAAATGACACAATGATAGATGGAAGACTGACTGATAGGAGGGTCACAAGCCTTTACTTGCAAACATTGATACTCTATAGGAATTCCTTATTGTATGGGATATAGATGCTTTGTGGATGCTTTTCTAGATATAAATGGATTTTCCATCTTGATATTGCAAGTATTTTGAAGTGCTTATTTCATCATTGGGCTTTTTTATTTTTTTTTTGTGTTTTTGAAACATTGTAAGAAAATACAAGCATCTAGGTATAACTAAATCGAGATGACTTGAGTATCACTTACATGGATTTTGATTTAGCAAGTTAATACAAGCATCTAGGTATAATTGAACCGAGATGACCTGAGTACTTCTTGCATATCAACAGACAAGGATTATACATGTTTCATGTTAGTCCTCTGATGTCCTCAATGATCATTGTGTTGATCATGTCTTTAGACAAGGTTTCACATTACTAAAGATAAACCCACAAGCAACAAACAAAGAAAATAATCGTGTCCCCATCACAACATCTCTAGCTTTTGGCATCCTTGAGTAGCATAGGAAACATGATAACAGAAAGTGAAGACCTTTAAGATGCAACTAATTGCAACAAAACATTTTTGTATTTAGATGTATCTTACTTGCCATAATAGAATCATTTGGATCATTTTGGTACTTGTTTGTTTTGCTTTGGATAGGTTGATGTCTTATGCTAAAACTTCTGTTTGAAAGCAGGTTCTACTTGTGCTTGCATGCCTATTGAAAGATACCACAATCCTTATTCTTGAAAATAGACCCTAAGGGACTGACCTAGTACCTCGGGGGCGCATTGATAATGGCCTTGCCTACGTGATGACGCAGAGGCAATGTAGTTCAGGACTTGGATGCGGATGCGGATGGACTAAAGGATAGACGACAAGATATGGGATGGATGGGAAGCCTTGGGGGTGCATTGATAATGCCCTTGCCTACATGATGACACAGAGGCAACGTAGTTCGGGGTGAACCCTATGATACTGACGATAGAAGCTATGCTAGGCTAACACTGTGGATAGGATACTAGATAAGACCTTAATTGATAAGGTGACAAAAGAGATAGAGTATCAAGCCATGATAGGTTATTGTTAGGTTTTTATTGTGGGACAGATATGGATTAGATGAGGGATGATGGTAGGATAAATGGACACAAGGTGATTGGTTTCCCAAAGATGGAGGAAGTGGTTCGCATTGCAGAGAGCGCCTGTTTGCCAGGTTTTCATTACTTTGCTTTTATTGCACAGGGATAGAAATACACATGACACCTGTTTGCTAGGTTTTCATCATGGTATCTATCTAAGGCAACTATTTACCAGGTTTTCACTAGAGGACAATTTTTTTGTTATTTTTTCTTTTTTTTATTTTTTTTTCTAGTTTTTTTTTGCTTTTTTCTGATTTTTGCCCCCTTACATTGGGGTTCTCTTAGGTATAGAATCGGCGAAGATGCATATTGTTGATTGGTTCATCAAACAAATCACCTTCTAATGTTGCTAACTGATACGCTCCTGATCTGTAGATTGCAATGACGACATAGGGACCAAGCCACTTGGGTTCAAACTTACCTTTCTTTTCTCGATCCTATTGATTGCGGGGGTTTTCCTTGAGAACTAGATAACCAACGTTGAAGACCCTTGGGTGGACTCTGTGATTGTAACTCCTTGACATTCTCTGTTGATAGGCTTTGAGATGCTTGAAGGCATTGTGTCTCTTTTCCTCCAATAGTTCTAGCTCTTGTAGTCTAGTAACTCTGTAGTATTCATCAGTGATGATACTTTTTAATAACACTCTTAGAGATGGTAACTCAACCTCGATGGGAAAAATGGCTTCAGATCCATAGATAAGGGCATAAGGGGTAGCACCTGTGGGAGTTCCTATACTAGTTTGATAGGCCCACAGTGTGAGATTTAGTTGTATGTGCCAATCACGGCTAGCATCATTGACTATCTTTTTGAGGATTTTCAAGATTGTTTTGTTGGATGCCTCAGCCTGGCCGTTGCTTTGTGGATAGTAGGGGGTGGAGAAATGATGTTGGATTTTGAATTTGTCACAAAGCTCTTGAACATCTTGGTTCTTGAAAGATTTTTTATTATTCGTGACAATGGATGACAGAATTTTGTATCTGTAGATGAGGTAATTGAGGATGAATGATGAAATCTATTTGCATGTGATGGTGGTGAGTGGAATGGCTTCAATCCACTTTGTAAAATATTCAATGGCGGTTATTATGAACTTGTGGCCGTTGGATGATGGAGGGTGGATTTTGCCCACAAGGTCAAGTCCCCATTGACAAATGGGCCAAGGTGTCGTTAAAGGTCATAGCTCTTGAGCTGGTGGATGGATGAGGTTACTGTGTATCTGGCACTGCTTGTATTTCTTCACAAACTGGTATGAATCAGTTTCCATGTTCAGCCAATAGTATCCCAAATGTATGAGTTTCTTAGCTAATGAAGGACTGCTAGAGTATGTTCTACAAATTCCTTCATGTACATCTCTTAAGTTAGTTTGAGATTCTTCCCATTCTAAACATTGGAGTAAAGTACCATCTAGACCTCGGTGGTAAAGGGTGTCAACGATAATGGTGTATCAGGAGGTTTGGCGAATGAAGGTTCGGCGTTGGTTAGAATATAAGTCAGGTGGTAGGGTGTTATCCTTGAGGTAAGTGTAAGTCTTACCATACAAGGGTGAATCAGATCTGACTAAGAGGCAAATGGAGTGTGTTTCTAGGAGATCATAAGTTGGTTGCATAACTGACTCCACCAAGAAATCATACCGTGACTCATTCTCTGGTATCTCAAGGAGCAAGGTGATGGTTTCCATGGCATCTGCTGCTTTATTCTCTATGCGAGGTATCTACTCAAAGAGATGATCACAAAATACTCTTTAAAGTCATCTACCATACACTTGTACGGTATTAACTTGTCATCTTTGATTTGGTAGTCATCATTGACTTGATTGATCACCTGTTGGGAGTCGTCATAGACATGTAGCTCCTTTACTTTCCATTCTGCTACCATTTTGAGACCAATGACCAAGGCCTCATACTCTGCTATATTATTTGTGCATGGGAATAACAGATGATAAGACTTAGGTATGGTGTCACCTTGAGGAGTAACCAACAAGATTCCTACCCCCAATCCATGATTTGTGTAGGATCCATCAAAGTAGAGTTTCCATGAGTGTGTTGTGACCCTACGAATGGATTCATCTAGAAACTCAAATGTCATTAGTGTGGTATCCTGTAATGGTGCTTCTGCTAACTGATCCACAATGATTTGTCCTTTGATAGCCTTTCTGTCTACATACTCGATCTCATATTCACTTAATAGCATTACCCACTTGGCTAGGTAGCCTGTTAGAGCTGCTTTGCTTAATAGGCATTTTAGTGGATCTATCTTTGTAATAAGCTTGATTGAATGTGCTAGCATGTAATGACATAGTTTTTGGGAAGCAAAAACCACAGCAAGACATGATCTTTCTATTTGAGAATATTGTTCATAACCCACCAGCGTGCAACTGATGTAGTAGATAGCCCTTTCTTTGCCTTCATTATCCTATTGTGCTAGGAGGGCTCTGAGAGATGTTGGTGTAGAAGATACATATAGATACAGTGGTTTACCTTGGATAGGTGGTATTAGAATAGGTGGATTCATGAGGTACTCCTTTAGTTTGTGAAATGCTTCTTCACACTTCTCATCCCATCTAAATGGAATGTTTTTATGCAATAGGTGAGTAAAAGTTTTGCACCTGTCTGCCAATTGTGAGATGAACCACCAGATGGCCTGTAACTTGCCTTGTAGAGATCGCAGTTGAGTGATGTTCTTTGGTGGTGGAATTTCCATGATAGCCTTGACCTTGGCAGGATCCACTTCGATCCCATTTGCTGATACAATGGAGCCTAAGAGTTTGCTGAAGGTGACTCTGAACACACATTTCTTTGGATTCAACCTAACCTTGAAGTGTTCCAGTCTCTGAAAGACCTTCTCTAGTACATCTAGGTGGGATTCTCTTGTTAGTGACTTAGCTAGGATATCATCTACATAGTCCTCCATACTGACATGCACCATATCATGGAAGATAGTGGTCATAGCACATTGATATGTTGCCCCTGCGTTCTTTAACCCAAATGGCACTAGTGTTATCCTAATTTGGTTATACCTGGAGAAGCCATCCATGAGAGATAGCATGGTGTGTCATGCTGTCAAGTCGACTATGATATCAATGTTAAGTAACGAGAAATCATCCTTGCGACAAGCCTTGTTTAGATCCCTGAAGTCATTGCAAATTCTGACTCTGCCATCAGGTTTGGATATTGGCACTACGTTGGATACCCATTTGGGATAGTCGATTGCCCTGATAAACCCTACATCCAGCAGCTTCTTGAGTTCCTCTTTTACTAGTAATACGATGTGGGGATGCATTTTCCTAAGCTTCTGCTTGACTGGTTTAACTCGTGGATTGAGTGGAAGATGATGTAGGATCAAATATGGATCTAAACCGGGAAAATATGCATATGACCAAGCAAAGTTGACTTTCTTTTTCTTGAAGAATGGTACAAATTTTGTCTTTTCTGGTGGAGATAGAGACTTTGCAAAGTGAATGATCTTGGGTTTGTCCTCTGTTCCAATGTTGACAGGTTCCATGGGATCCACCACAATGTGAGACTTCTCTTGGTACATGTCATTAGGGAGAGTGTCAATGCTTCCATCATCAGGCACCTCAGAGAGGTTTTCACCATCTGATGCATCCTTTCTTTTTACTATTTTGGGATCTTACACTGCCACAGAGTAGTTTTCACCATCAGATCCAGTTTTTATTTTTATTTTTTTATGACTGGAAGGCTTGGCACCCTCTCCAAAATAAGCCATGGTGTTGAGTTCAATGGCAAAGCCAACTTTATGATCTCCTATAGGTAGATGGTCCCTAAGTTCCATGTAGTTAATATAGGCATCGTCATTTTGGAACATGTCTAGTTGTGGGGTTCATCATAAATCCCAATCAATAAGTTCAGGATGCACAAGGGGGAGGGGATCAAAAGGTAGATCTGATTCATTAGGTGTGATAGCAAGGATAGATACATGATCATGATATGGGTTGATAGGGATAGGATCTGGAATGGTACTTTCCTCAAGATTGTTTATTGCGTTGGAACTCTGATCTTCCTCGAAAGTCGTATTCTCAGGGGTTGGTGAATCACACTCTATCAGTCCATGTTTTAGCATTTGTCCCTCACGGTAGGGGCTATAGGTTCAAATGGTGTCAATTCCCTTATCTTCATAGGAGTGCTCTGATAGTTCCTCTCACTCATACGCATTAGATTCTATATCACTGTCTTCTTGTAGGTTATGGATATGCTCCACAAAACAAGCATTGGCTTTAGCTTTGCCTTTTCCTTTGTCTTTGTCCTTATATCCTAGCCCTTTTGTATTTCTTGTCAATGATGATGAGGAGGGTTGGATGGGTTCTGTTATACCTTCTTTTCTTAGGCCAATGGGACCTTGTCCTTTGTAACCCATTCTCTGCAAGATAGACTCACCATGCCCATAGATTTATGTTGGGAGCTTAGGTGGTTCTTGTGGTGTATTATCTTCTTCTGTGTAGAGCCATTGTAAGACATCTCTTTCTTCATTTTCATCAGATAGGGTCCACCATTTGACAAAGGGAGCTGTGGGAGGTTCAGGAGGAGCAGATGGCTTTGGAGAAGGTGCTTTTGGAATGTACTTAGGTTGCCCAAAGGATCTCAGGGATAAAGGCATTTTGGCTAAATTGAGGGTATGCTCAATGGAGTATTCTCCTATTCCTATTTCTCTGATTTTGACTTTTTGCTCTTTGGGCTGTGACATGGAAGCTTGAGAGCTAGGTCATGCTGCAAGATGGGGGATGTGGAGACTCTATTGTTGGGAATGATACAATCGAGCTTTGAGTGGATAGAGCTACAATGTTGAAAAGGGTTAGGATCACCTTGGATGGTGATCTGTTTCCCGTCATGGGGCAATTTGATGCATTAGTGATAGGTAGAAGGCATAGCTTTCATGGCATGAATCCAAGGTCTACCTAGGAGGATGTTATAGGCTAGCTCCTTGTCGAGGACTTGGAAAACAACATCCTTTATCACTGGTACAATCTGTATTTGTAGCACCACTGTTCCTTTTGTAGTTATTTCTTCCTCATCATATGCCTTAATACTGATCTTTTTCCTAGGATCCACTACAGTTTCTGAAAACCCCAATGTAAGGACTAGTTTGAGTGTGCAAATGTTTAAACTAGTTCCTCCATCAATGAGAACGCTTTTGATATGGTGTTTATGAATGAAGGCGCTGATATGTAAGGGTGTGTTATGAGGCTGGGATACTAATAGGTCATCCTGTTCAGTAAACGATAGGGTGTTAGAGGAGGTTAGATTTCCTACCATGGATTGAAACTTCTCTTGGGCCAGGTTCGTGGGCATAGTTGTTTCCACTAGGGCTTTATCGAGAATTTCCTTGTGGGAGGGAGACAGATGCAACAACTCTAAGATGGATATGTGGGCAAAAGTTTTCCAAAGTTGGTCTATGACACTATACTTATGGGAGTTAGACAAAGAAGGTGACGACCTTGGAGGAAGCATGTTTAACGTGACCTTACCATTGTGAGTGATAATGCTGCAATCGGTTTTGTTGGGTCCTGATTGATGCTTGGATGTGATCACATTGATTTGAGGGATGTGTTCCAATATGCAGTTGACGGTATAATCGAATGGCACATTTGCATAGTTAGCATTGTTGTGTCCATTATTTGGATTTTGCCTGTTGTGGTTGTTATTGTTATTATTGTTGTTTTGATTTTGTCTCCTATTGTTGTATGGCCTATCATGGTTGAGGAGTGGATCCTTGTATGCCACATGCGTCTCATTAGAGGTATGTTCTTTTGTGCCTACCTAATTTTGGTCAAGTATGTCTTGAATGACGTGTTTCAGATAGATACAGTCATTGGTCTTATGGCCTCTTCCTCTTTGATATTCACAGAAATCAGCATCTTTCGAATAATGAGGTTTTACTTGATGTTCATAGTAGCTAGTGGTAGAAAGAGTGATCTCATTGTTGGCTAATAGCTTTCTCAACACAGACTCTTGGGACTCCCCTAGTGGTGTGAATTTTCATCTAGGAGTGAAGGTGAACCATTGTTTTGGCTCGCGAGGGAAGGTTTTGTTTGGTGTAGCATTGCTTACTTCTCCTTTGAGAGTGAAGATTGGTTGCTATTTGGGATCCGCTACTTTGGCATCAACTACTCCATCATTGACGATATTTTTGTTCTTTGTCCAAAACATAGATTTGTTTGAGGTGTCATTGTACAACTTTACTTTCCCCTTGGTGATCATAGCTTCCTCAATAAATAATCCAATCTTAATGACTTTCGTAAATGAGGTAGGGCATTGAATTTGGATTTGGTAACTTAGATTGGGGTTAAGGTTGTGGATAAACATTTCTATCATTTGTTTCTCAAGCATGTGATATGAGCATTTGCTCATGAGTTGTCTCCACCTTTGTAAGAAGGCAGCAAAGGATTTTCCACTCTTTTGATTTGTATTGCATAGGTCAAGCATGGAAACTTCATGTTCAATGTTATATGAGAAGTGTGTGAAGAACTTGTTTACAAACTTGTAAAAAGTTTTGATACCCAGGGGAAGTCATGAGAACCATTCCATGGCTTGTCCACCTAGAGATCTATGGAATAGTCTCATTAGGAAGGTGCCATTGTGGACTACTTCTAGGCATGCGGCGCTAAATTCCCTAATTGGATCTCTTGGGTCTCATTTTCCTTTATACTTGTCAAATTTTGGTACTTCAAATCTAAAGGGGAAGGGGATCAGTTTTAAGCTCTTGTCGAAGGGATACAGTGAGATGTCTTCCAAGGAATAATGTTTAGTGGGTGTCCTAGTTTGGAGATCCACCAATTTCTGTGTTAGGCCCTCAACTTGTTTCTTCAATGCTTCCATAGGTGCGCTTGAGTCTGTGGTTTTTTTCTCTTTATCGAGGCCGATGGTTCTATCTTCACTAGTGTGGTCCTCATGAGTTTCTTCTTCTATGGTCTCTTTCAGTTTGTTGAGATTAAAGTCTGTGGGGAGTTTAAGTCCTTGGGTTGCAAGATGAAGAAAATACTTTTGAGGGTCCTCGTTAAGCACTTTGTCCATCAGGACTTGAAATTTACAGTCTTGGAGGGCTCCTTGGAAGTCCTCATGAGTGATTTCCTCATCACTGTCATGAGGGGATATAATTCTACTAGATGTTCTAGCCATTTCAAGCTATTTTTGTGTTTGGGATTTAGTTAAGACCATGCAAGACGATGCGGAAAGCTATAGTGTGAAACTAGAGATTTTGGTAAGGTGTTGGTGTAGGTTGGTGAGAAGAGGATACTTGTGGTGATGAGATTCAAACAAGGGACTCTTTTGATCAATGATTCCAAGTAATTTGGTCAACACAAGATGATAGCCACAAGTAAGGATAGTCGATACCTGTTTACTATGTAGAGACTAGTCTTGCACCAAGTCCACCAGTGAAGCTCTGAGAGAAAAGGATGTTTGATCCTTGATAGTGGAGACCTACCAGGGTTACTTGAATCCAAAATGATCTAAAAAAGGTCTTCTACTAATCTGATATAGATACATTTGACTTGTTTATGGGAAGATTTGGTAAAACAGTGGGCGAGACGACTGACAAAAAAGAGGGTACGCTATGGAGATGGATGGGAGAAGTGACTGCACGGTAAATCTGATCTCAGAAACTAGAACAAGGCTAAAATGGGTATCCAAAAAGTCTAAAAATGTTCTCTCAAAAGATGTGGAAAAGCTCACTGTCACGGATGCACAGAAATAGATGGGCCGAAATAGGTGATATATTCGCAGCAAGTCGAAACAAATGCATAGCTCTGGTAAAGTGTAAATGCGTAGTAACAAATCTCAAATGCATAGTAGGTCAGTATAAATGTGCAGTAGGTCAACACAAATGTGCAACTCTGGTTTTCTTGACTATTTTTGCAAAGTTTTGGCACGTTTTTTGGTGTTTTTGTTTTCTTGTTTGAAAGATAGTCTTTTTTATCTGATTTGCCAATTATGGCAAGTAAGATACAGCAAACACAAAATATTTTCATGATTTTTGATCTTTTTTTTTAAAGATTTTTTTTGACTTTTTGACTAAAAAAAGGTACAAATCCTAGGATGGTTGGGACAATATAAACTGAATTCTCACTATTTCTAGTGAGGCATCTTTGGGAGTTGATAATTACCCTTCCCTACATTGATTTATAGGGGTTTTTGGCTTCTAAAACAATGGATAATTAGTAAGTGCAACCGTTCGAGTGGTTATACATGTGACAATGCTACCCTCCGTTATGGAATCTCCCAGCCTTCAAGGGTTATGCCTTGGAGGGTTTTGGGGAGGTTGTCTATCAGTATAACAAAACAACACTCGTTGCATGAAGCTTTCACCTCAAGCACAATTTATTTATAATGGCTAGGTAGAGCTTAGCTTTAGCTTGTTACCACTTAAGGTCATTCCCACTTGGATGGAAGGATATCCAAGGGCATGCCTCTCTAAAGGAAAAACATGTGAAATGATATGTTTGGCATTTTGGTCACCTAAGATAGGGGAGAGCATAGGCCTAGTATCATTCCAAAAGCATGATAAACAATGGTTCTTTTCCCCTAGTTAAAATGAAAAAGACTAAATGAGCTAGCTACTTGGGCACACATGCGATTTGTTAACTTTAAAAGAAGCAAGATAGCAATGGTTCAATTTTATCCTCCTAGCATTGGGACTATATTCAATTTGTTGATGCAACAAGATCAAATTACAATCCCCCTAGTTAGAACTAAATGAGATTTTGCATGAACAATCGAGTTACTATCCTTGCTAATTAGATCTATGGTGTGAGTTAACAATGCATCTAGATGACTAACTAGCCCCTAACCTGCAAGTAGATCGAAGAATATTTCTATGAGAAGTGTTAAGCGTTAGCAAAATCACAAGAAAATTTAAAAAGTCACTGTCATAATCATATGCATAGCTACAGAGATCATATGCGCAGAGATAGAGGTCAGATGTGCAGAATTACAAATGCACTGATTTAGAGGACATATGCACAAGAATAGGAGACATATGCGCAAAAAGAATGTGTCGTTTCAGAGCACAATGCACAGCTTTAGGGGGTATATACGTCAAAAGATTAGATGCATGTTAGAATTGATCAGATGTGTAGAATCTTCCTATGTATGGAACCTAACACACAAAAACTCAGTTTTGAGGTTAAATCGGGGTAGGGTCCCATGGTGGGTGCCATAAATGTTCTCAAAAAATTGGTTAGAATATCAATAATCAATAAAGTAATCCAATAAACTCAATAGAAATGGAAATAATTAAGATTCAAAACATAAAGACAAAACCTTGCAAACCTCAATACTTCACTACTTCCATTGTTGGCCTATCTAAAATGATCTTCTGTATCAATATGGCCCTCAGAAGGTGCATTTCCTTGCTATTTTCCAAGATGTCATGTGGGAATGGCTATGATAAGTTCGCAATGAAGGATTCTTCAATACAATGCAATGATAAAACGGTGATCGCAAGCAATGGAGGAATTTGGTGTTGCAAGTATGGGCCTAATTAGTGTTGTCATTGATGTCAACATACTCTTGTTGCATTGATGTCAAGGATTGGATGAGCTGTGTGCTGAGGATATTGAAAAAATTAGTAACAGAGAAGAACAATGAAGATAGTGAAGTTTTATGAAGTCATGATCCTAGCTAAGATGCAGATCAGGGAATGCACATCAAAGGGTTTGTAGATATGTGTCTAAACATGATCTAATCAAGATTTGAAAGGTCTGCATGAAGATTTGAAGAAGTTATGGCCACTAGAGTGAAACTAGTTCTGGCAGGTGTTCAGAGGTGACAGAGTGACACAAATAGGTCTGGTAAGATCCGGAAATGCAATATCATGTTTTGTGGATTTGATGGAGTGTTTAGGAAGCTAATGTGAATTGACAACTCAATTGGTTCATGGTCTAGGGTCTGCAAGCATTTATTCTAATGTGACAGTGATGACAAAAGATGCATGGAATGTCACTTGCCATGTATGGGAATGCAATATTGGACCATAACTTCAAATAAGTATGTTCCTCCAAAGAATGGTCTGACAACTGTAGATGAAATCAAAGATGCTAAAGAAAATCTTTGGGCTAAAGAAGCTTTATTAAGCGCCTTATTTGATTTAGAGCTAACAAATGTTATAGATCTAAAAACTGCATATGAGATTTGGTAAAAATTGCAACTTTTGCATGAAGGAGACAAATATGTTAAATGTGCCAAGCTATAGAGTCTGGAAGGAAATTTTGAAAACCTGAAGATGGATAAAGATGAGAATATCACTACATTTATGCCAAAAGTAAATGAGCTTGTATGTGGCATTAGGTGTGCCAGTGGAATCTTGGATGAAGATGAGATTGTTGCCAAAGTTCTCAGATCTCTACCTTCTGCTTACAAATACAAGGTTGTTCCTATTGAAGAATTTAGATCTTTTTCAAACATCACAAGAGATCAATTGGTTGGAAAATTAGCTACATTTGAATTGGTCGAGTTTAAAGATGCACCCCCCAAGACTGAGTCTGCATTCAAAGCTAGTGCCTCTATAAAAGGTTAACAAAACTTTGATCTAGAAGAGAACTCCTCAAAGAAACTATCATGGTATGAAAAAGCAAGAAAAGATCTGGAGAAAGATGAAGCAGAAGCTACTCAACTTGAAGCCCTTATTGCAAAAAGACTACCAAGAGGATCTGGTAAGTATGAAGGAAAATTGCCCTTCAAATGTTTCAACTACAACAAGATTGGTCATTTTGCCTCAAAGTGTCTGGAAAGATTTTCAAGGGAAAATCCAAACAGATCAAGATTCCAAAAGAAATGTTACTATGTTCATGAAGATGATGATGATGAAGGAGTAACGGATGATGAATCAGAGACAAGGAACAAATCTAGAAGTGACTAGGTGTTTATTGCCATCAAGGAAGAAGATCCAATGCCCTCTGAATCTATCAATCATAAAATAATAGAAAGAGCTCTGGCTGCCCAAGTTGAAGAAAAGGATGACTGGGTCATTGACAGTGGATGCTCCCACCATATGACTGGTGACAAAAATAAGTTCATAGATCTGGAAAGATATGAAAGAGTTGTAAAATTTGGTGATAATTCTACTGGTAGAATTAGAGGTAGAGGAACTATTTCTTTTGATGGAAAGAACAAAACTAATGATGTACTATATGTTGAAGGTCTGAAGCACAATCTTCTCAGTGTTGGACAGTTGGTGGACAAAGGCTATGATCTCTGATTCAAAAATGGAAAATGTAGGATCTTTGAAAGTTCTGGAATAGAGATTGCATCCGGTACTCAAACAAAAGGTAATATCTTCCACTTGGTTGGTACTGGAAAAAGTTATTTATTTGTTCAACTTGATCATAGTTGGTTGTGGCATAGGAGAATGTGTCATGTGAATTTTGATAATATCATCAAGATAAGCAACACTCAGGCTGTAAGAGATCTTCCAAGACTGGTGAAACCTACAAATAGTTTGTGCAAAGAATGTCAGTTGGGTAAGCAAAGCAGAGTCACATTCAAAAGTAAGGAACAATCTTCTACCAGATTGTTGGACTTAGTACATTCTGATCTATGTGGACTGGCAAGAATCAGGAGTTTGCAAGGTGATAGATACTTCATGTTATTAATTGATGACCACTCTTGGATGATGTGGGTGACTTTTCTAAAAGAAAAATCTGAGGCTCTTGGGAAATTCAAAATATTCAAGGCTATGGTAGAGAATGAAACCAGATTAAACATAAAATGTCTCAGGTCTGATAGAGGTGGAGAATTCACATCCAGAGAGTTCATAGAATTATGTGAGAAACATGGGATAAAAAGATAGTTATCTACTCCAAGGACTCCACAGCAAAATGGATTAGTGGAGAGAAAGAACCAGACCATCCAGGAAGCATCTAGAACCATGATGATAGAAGCAAATGTTCCTCATATCTACTGGAGAGAAGTTGTAAGCACTGCTATCTATACTCTTAATAGAGTACAAATCATAAGCAATACTGGTAAGACTCCCTATGAACTCTGGTTTGGCATCACTCCTACTGTGAAGTATTTTAGAGTCTTTGGTAGCAAATGTTACATTAAAAGAGATGAAGACCTTGGCAAATTTGATGCTAGAAGTGATGAAGGAATATTCTTGGGTTATTCTACTCAAAGCAAAGCATACCAGTGTTATAACAAGAGATTGAGAAATATTGTAGAAAGTACAAATGTGAAGGTTGATGAAGGCATTGAAAAACTCTCAAGGTTTTATGAATATGAAGAAGATGATCAAAATGATGTTTTGGTTCAAGCCCCTTTTGAAATTCAAATCTAAACTGATCCAGAGAATCCTAAAATTCAGGAAGAAGAGACAAGTTTGAATGAACCTATCCAAGAAATAGAAGTGCAAGAAGTTCCCAAAACTCCCAGGTATGTAAGATTGAATCATTCTGAAGATCAGACCATAGGTGATAAAAGCAAAGGTGTTCAAACAAGAAGAAAGATCGCTCAAGACTCAGAAAAGTACTATCCGATCTCAAAGATTGAACCAAAAATAGTGAGGCATGTAATGATGAAAGCTGGACTAAAGCAATGGAGGAAGAGTTGATGCAGATTGAGAAAACTCACACTTGGGATCTTGTTCCCAAACCTAGAAATAAAAATATGATTGGAACCAAATGGGTCTTCTGGGAATAAACTGAATGAATATGGTGAAGTAGTCAAAAATAAAGCCAGATTAGTCTACAAGGGTTATTCTCAAGTTGAAGGAGTTGATTTTGAAGAAACTTTTTCTCCAGTGGCAAGGATTGAAGCACTCAGATTATTTCTTGTCTTTGTTGCCTTCAAGGATTTCAAAGTATATCAAATGGATGTCAAGTGTGCCTTCCTGAATGGTGACTTGGAAGAAGAGGTATACATTGAGCAACCGGATGGATTTCAATTATCTGATCAGGGTGATATGGTTTGTAAGTTGAAGAAAGCTTTGTATGGACTCAAACAAGCCCCAAGAGCCTGGTATCAAAAACTGGATAAACATCTTTTGAAGATTGGTTTCAACAAAGGTACTGCTGATAGTAACTTGTACTTCAAAATTGATCATGAAAATATCTTAATTGTTGAAGTGTTTGTTGATGATATCATTTTTGGAGGAAGAGATAGTATGTGCAAGACTTTTGCAAATCAAATGAAAAGTGAATTTGAGATTTCTATGTTTAGGGAAATGAATTTCTTCTTGTGTTAAGAACCCGTGTTTATCCCTTCTCTTTACTATATTAGTATATTGTTGTTGGATGCATATGCTTTGTAAGTTGTCTCGTGAGTATATGGTATTATCCCACATTCATGGGGAGTAATGGTTGTTTAGTTAGACTTAGTATATAAGGATGTGTTTAGGCCTACGAAGGCATCCACAAATTTATTGTATTGAGCTTACTCAAAGGAGGTTGCCCCCTCAAAGTGGCCTACGATCAATAAATTCTTCTGTGTTCTACTATTTCTGCTATATTGTTGTATTTTCATTATATTGTTGCAGGAGGTTCCTCTCATCTTGGGTCTGCAAATCACTCAAACAAAGAAAGGAATCTTCATTTCTCAAACCAAGTATGTGAAAGAATTGTTGAAGAAATTTGGGATGGAAAACTCAAAACCAATTAATACTCCCATGGCAACCAGATGCAAACTGAGCAAACATGATGACTCTCCTAAGGCTGATCAGAAAAAGTACAAGTCAATGATTGGAGGACTATTGTATCTTACTCAAACTAGACTTGACATTATGAATGATGTTGGTCTTGTTGCCAGATTCCAAGCTGATCCTAGAGAATCTCATGTCATGGCAATCAAGAGGATTCTCAGATATCTAAAAGGAACAATTGAGTATGGTTTATCATATCCTAGGGATCATGATTTCTCTCTTCATGCATATACAGATGCATATTGGGTAGGAGATGTGAATGACTAGAAGAGTACCAGTGGTAGTGCATTGTTTTTGGGGAGAAGATTGGTTTCTTGGTTGAGCAAGAAACAAGAGGCAATTTCTCTATCCACTGCAGAAGCAGAATATATTGCAGTAGCAGGTAGTTTCACTCAACTATTGTAGATGAAGAAAATGCTAAAAGACATTAGAGTGGAGTATGAGGAACCTATCACAATCTTCTGTGATAACTCAAGTGCAATAAACATTTCAAAAAATATGGTGTTGCATTCAAAGACAAAACATATATCCATCAATTTTCACTTCTTCAGAGAGCAGGTGAACAAGAATGAAGTCAGATTGGAGTTTGTACCCTCTAAGGATCATATTGCAAACATCTTTACTAAACCTCTACCTAAGGACTCTTTTGAGTATCTCAGGGAGAAGTTAGGGGTTATCACCCCTCCAGTTCCTAATTAAGGTGCACTAATGTGCATCAATCCGATGGATCTCACAGTCATATCTTATGATCCGAATTGATGGTAGGACGCTGCTACTCAGGGGGAGTAGCCTGTATGATTCTGATTGATGCAAGTATGTGCCCTTTGCCATTGATGTCAAAGGGGGAGAGAAGACATGTGAAAAACAAAAGTAGTTGCTGATCAAAGGGGGAGCAGTAAAGGAAGAGAAGACATATGAATGATTGCTATTGATAGAAGCTTTGTCAGTCAGTGAGGAGAAGTTCTTGTCTTGATAGTTAAAACAATTTTTCACATCATATGTTTCCATCAATGACAAAGGGGGAGATTGTTGCAAGTATGGGCCTAATCGGTGTTGTCATTAATGTCAACATACTCCTGTTGCATTGATGTCAAGGATTGGATGAGCTATGTGCTAAGGATATTGAGAAAATTAGTAATAGAGAAGAACAATGAAAACAATGAAGTTCTATGAAGTGAAGATCCTAGCTAAGATGGAGATCAGGGAATGCGCATCAAAGGGTTTGTAGATATGTGTCTAAAGATGATCCCATCAAGATTTGAGAGGTCTGCATGAAGATTTGAAGAAGTTATGGCCACTTGAGTGAAACTGGTTCTGGCAGGTGTTCAAAGGTGACAGAGTGACACAAATAGGTCCGGTAAGATCCAGAAATGCAATATCATGTTCTACGGATTTGATGGAGTGTTTAGGAAGCCAATGTGAATTGACAACTCAATTGGTTCGTGGTCTGGGGGTCCGCAAGCATTTATTCTAATGTGATAGTGATGACAAAATATGTTCTTGAGGTTCTGGATGAAGATGAGAATGATTTCAGTAGACAGAAGTGGTGTGGATGTTCTTGGTGATTTCAAGAAAGCCTATAGGGGTCTCTAGATTGTGTCCAGTTCATGTTGGTGATCTGCATTGAAGATTGAGCTTGTAATTGAAGATTTACTTCTGGATAATGAAGTTCTTCCTAATCATGGCCGACCGGATGGCTTGCACATCTTGCGGATGATCTTGAAGATGTTTTGTGAAGCATGGCATGTTCCTTAAAGAAGATTGAAGTACCAGATATGTGTGGATGACTGTGTGGTGATTCTCATAAAGTCTTTTATAATAAGACAAGTTATATTTGTGTATTTTCTCTATAACAAAACAAAGTGTATATTGTGTTGACTTTGATGATTATCCCAAAGTCGATGTCTTGTATAAATAAGAGTTGTGAAGTCATTTCAATGTATGATGGTGAAGATGAAAGTGTGATAGAGAGGAGAAGAGTGAAAGGCGGAACAGAAGTGTTGAGCTTAAATGGAACTGACTCAAGCATGGTGAAGATGCTATTCTTCAATTCAAGTATGTAATCTTTATTATTCTGTAGACAATATGTCTCCTGTAGGCAGTGGGCCTCTTGTGAGTAGTGTGCTCGGGCAGTAAGCCCTAATTGGCATGTGCCATTTTGTTCCTCTTATTCTTTTAATAGAGAATACAATCTTGGGTTAGTCACCCCGTGATTTTTCCCTTAACCGGGTTTTCCACGTTAAAATCTTGGTGTCATATCTATTAATGAGTTTCTGCTCTTGAATTACTGCATTATGTTTCCATGATTGATTTATTATTATGCTACTGAATTACAAGAAGGATTTAAGTGGTTAAGAAAAGGAAAGTTTTGGGACAACTAATTCACCCCCCCTCTCAATTGTCTATCTTGAAACTAACATTTGGTGTCAAAGGCACGCTATAATTCCTATAGAGTAAGGGTACTAAAAGCTTGGATGACAGAAATGGAGGAATAGGATTGCTTTTATAGACTCAAGAGAGAAGATCAACGGTATAGAAAGACTAAGAAGATCAACAGTAGAGAAGATTTGAGAGGATGTGCGTGAATAGGAAGAGGACAAGTGTCTTTCTCTATTTTGCATGAGAGGAATTGTTAAAATAGAAGAATGAGTTAACTGAAGAGATTAATCAATTAACAGAATAGATTAATCAGTTAAGAGGTAGAACTAGAAGATGGAAATTACATGAGGATAAGAAGATATTTTAGCTCAATTAAATATTTGGAATATTCAATTGCATGTGCAAAAAGATTGAATTATATTTAGAGATAACTCAATTTTAAAGGAAATAGACAACTTAAATAAATATTTGGATTTATTTAAATTTAGAGAAGATATTATTGGAAGAAACAATTAAATAATTGGTATTATTTAATTTAGAATTATTTTGGAAGAACTAATTAAATAATTGGTATTATTTGATTTGTTGGAGGATATTTGGAGGAATTTAATTAAATAAATGATTTTATTTAATTATTGGAAGAATATGAATCAAATAAATAAGTTTGTTTATTTATTTATTGATAGAGGAATTTAGAGGGAATAAATATTAAGAATATTTATTTAGACAAAGTCGTTTCAATTTCAGGTGTATACAGATATTGATCGATATATCAATTTATATATACACCAGTAATTGAAATAGATATAAGATTAAATTTAATATGATACAATAGAAGACTCCCTAGAAATATCAATCAATATAGCATATAAATTTAATATGATACAATCTAGAAACCTAGAAAGATAAATTTCAATATCAATCTATATATCAATTTCAATATATCGATCGATATCAACTGATATGTGCATTAACAACCAATACATATTAAATAAATTATATGTATTTCAATTGTTGATGTATATCAATTGATATATAAATTGATTAAAGATAATTTTAAATTAATTATATAATTGAAAGTGTAAATACACACGCATATATGTTATGTGACCAATTGTAGATATTTATGCTATTAAATCTAATTTATATTAAGGATTCCACCTACACACTTTCACTATAATGCCAACTAGGTGAGGGAGGAGGATAACCTGACAATGACATATTTGAAAATATGATGGTTTTATTTCAATATCATAACTCCTAGAAGAAATGCTTAGAACCAAACCATGCCAGGCTGTTAGATTATTGAACACTTCTAGAAGAGAAGGGATGGTTCTAAGAAAATTGTTTGGAGTCCAAAATATAAATCATTTAAATCCATTATGTCTTCTATTATTAGTGATTATATAAATGGGGTAATGACAAATTGGGGTGAAGTAATTTCCTTTTAACTACAAAAGAAGACACAGCAATACAAGAACAAAGGTAATTTGTATATCCGGGATCCTATTTCATAGATTGGATTTACTTCACACTAAGTTTTAAGCAAGGGTCATTTTTCCCTAGAATCCTCAAGTGGAAGGACTTGCTCATGTTTATTGAGCTAAATTATATAAACACTAACACTTTGATAATTGTATTTAGATGTGATATTTTTAGTCCTCATGTTTACCATTAATCTATAATAAAATTACACTCAGATCTTTCCACACGTGTCAACTACAATTTAGGCCATTTAAGAGTTTTTTAACCCCAAGGGATTTTAATTAGAATTTAATGGGCTAATGAAGTACCTCACCAACTATCCTTTCATTTCCATTATAGGTAGTTTTCTAGAAGTACAATATAAAATTTTTATATATTTGGCTTGTGCATTGAGGGATTCCTAAATCTTGGACATTAGTCATAAAGTGCATATTTTCTATAATTATTTGGTAATTCAAGATAAATAAACTAAAATTAGCGCCTATAATTTTAATAATGTTAATCTTATGAAGTGAGATCCCATGTAAATGTGAGAGGATAATTATTATCCCTTAGACCTAAGATAAATTTTGAGTATCAACATTAAGAGTTTCTAAATGCTTAAAGCTATTGTGATACTTAGGTTCATGTAGAGATATAGGCTAGATTGGAAGTAGCTTAGAGGATAGTATGAGAAGATCCCCACATAGTTATTTCTATTTCTCAAGAAAAACGTGTGCATACAATGGTGGCAGAATCTAGGAGATTTTCCTCCTTGGTTACAATATAACCAAATTATCCCTTCTTCATAATATAATTTGTCACATACATTTGCACAATAGGAAAATTTTGACCAATATATTGAAGTAATATTAGAATTAAGGTACCATCAAACTTGTAAATCCTATGTAATTAATTACTCCTAATATTGTTTGTAAATCACCCATAAGGGATGAAAGGTTTCACCATCAATGATCTTGTTTCAACCACATGTTTATATCTAGTTCTTGATGCTAATTTGTCTACAACAGGGGGTCACAGGGGGGTTTCTCCCTTGCGAGGGGGGCTCGGGGGCAGCACCCCCAGAGAAAAATTTTATCATTTTAAATCTAAATTATTCGTCATTAGGTCATAGATTTGATTGTCGATATTATGTTAGTTTTCTTGCCCTAGAAGGCAACCCCCTTTTATAAGGATATTTGTACTACATTTTTAGCAGAGTTGAGATTAACAGGCACTGTTGGATTGAACACTAAAGAATGAGAGGAAGTGCATGTGTTGTAATATCATATTTGAAGATAATACAACTTGAAGCCTCTTTTCTTGGTGGAGTTATTTACCTGAAAGGGTTTTCTCCACGTTACATATTATGTTATGTGTTCAGTTCTTAATGCATGTTATTTCTGTTTAGTGGGTTTTATTTCTATTGCAATCTCCATTGATTCTACATTGTTTAGAGGACATAAATAAGGTTTAAATTAGATTTACATTGTGTGGTTTGCACCTTCATTTCTAACATTTAGTATCAAAGCCTGGCCAATTTTGTTTCTTGGGTGGTAGTGTGAAGGTTTTTTAGCTGCAGTGGGAGATTTAGTTATTGTTTGTTTGTAGATCTGGTGTAGATATCATGGCTTCATCCACTGTTGCTTCTACCTCTCAGTTGGACATCAAAAAGTTCAATGGCATAGGGTACGAATTATGGAAGCTGAAAATGGAGGATTTTCTAGAAGAAAGAAACCAGTGGTTGGCTATTATGAAAGAGAAGAAACCTGATGATGTTGCTCCTGATGAGTGGGAAAGACTAGATAAAAAGGCATGAGGTATAATCTAGTTGTGTCTTGTAGATTCTATTCTACTAAATGTTGTGATTGAGAAGTCCACACATAGCTTGTGGAAGCGTATCGGTGAGACCTACCAAGCCAAGAGTATGGTAAATAAGCTTTTGTTTTATGTGAAAAGAGAATTGATGGGGTTTTATGGCTAGATCCTCCTTTCACTACAAACATTCAAGGACATATGAACTGAGTTGAATCACACTTTTGCAAGAGGATTCACCTACAGGTTAGGTTGTCACTTCGAATGATGTCAAAATTTAGAGAATGCCAATTAATGTATTAATTTAATTTTTAAATATCCTTGAAACCATAATTATAGAAAACAGTAAGCAAATTGATGAATTATGACAAATGATTTTAGACTAGAAGGTAGTAGACAGAGATTAATTACTGACCATTTTTTGAAGTTTGAGATGAAGAATACTCAGGCACACTGGCACTCATGCCCTATCCAAGGTGGTGTTTTCCTTAGGGATTCCTAATCTCCTTCCAACACTGATGTTCATTGTCCTTTTCATTTCTATCCTGGAATATGTGGAGGACACTGTTGATAACTGAGAGGGGGGGTGAATCAGTTATCCTAATCTTGCTTTAAATTAAAACACTCAAATCCACTTTGTTTTTCAATAGCATAGCAATTAACCATTCATGAAAGCTTAAAACACTAGAGCAGATAAACATCAACACATGAGACACCAAGATTTTGACGTGGAAAACCCGGTTAAGGGAAAAACCACGGGGTGATTAACCCAAGGATTATTCTTTGTTAGAAGGATAAGAAAATGATGGCACATGCCAATTAGGGCTCACTACCTAAGCACACTGTTCACAAGAGGCACACTGCCTACAAGAGACACACTGTCTACAAAGTGATAAGAATCACAAACTTGAACTAGAGATTGACATCTTCACCATGCCTGGATCAGTTCCATTTAAGCCCCAAAAAAACTTCTGCTTTGCCTTTTGCACTTCTCTTCGCTATATCAGATACATCACCACAAGACACACTTCAAAATGAATTCAAAAACCCTTATTTATACAAGGCATCAACTTAGGAACAATCATCTAAGTCAGCAAACACCTATAAGATCATTCGCAAGACGTGTAATACATCTGGTCAGCTAGTCTTAAGAAGAACACCAAAATCTGTGGTTATTCTTCAAATACAGACTCTAACTTCAATGCGGACCACTAACATGAACTAGACATGATCCACAGATCGCCACAAGCTTTCCTGAATCACCAAGAACATCTGCACTTCATCTGCTTACTGGAATCCTTCTCTCCTTCATCTGAAACTTCAAGAACATAGTCTGTCATCACTGTCATAATGCAAAAGGTTCTTCTGGACCTCGAAATCATTCACAAATCTATTTGTCACTTCACACTAACTTCTTCAATACTCCTTCCAATTTGCAGAATGAGATAATGTAATTCCGGATCTCACCGGACCAATCTGTGACACTCTGTCACCACTGAATGCCTGTCGGAACCGGTTCTACTTGAGCGAACATAACTTCTTCAGATCTTCATGTGGACCTCTAAAATCTTAACTGGAACATCTCAAGACTCAAGTCTACAAACCATTTAATCTGCATCCTCTGATCCTCAACCCATTGACTACTTTTGCCTTCTTCTCATTGATGTTCTTCACCGTTCCTGATTGAGACTGATTTCCTCAATAACCTCAGCACACAACTCATCCAATCCTTCTTATCAATGCAATATGAGTATATTGACATCAATGACAACACTGGTTAACCTCATACTTGCAGCAATCTCCCCCTTTGTCATTGATGGCAACATATGATGTGAAAAACCATCAAGACAAGAACTTCTCCTTTCTGTCACAGCTCCCCCTATCAGCAACAACTCTTCACATGTCTTCTCTTCCTTTACTGTTCCCCCCTTTGATCATCAACTACTTGTTTTTCACATGTCTTCTCTCCCCCTTTGACATCAATGGCAAAGGGCTCATACTTGCAATTCTAACACATCAGAAACATACTAGCTACTCCCCCTTAGTAGCAGCTCCCCATCATCAATCTGGATCACAAGATATGACTGTGATACCCACCAGACTGATGCACATCAGTGCATCCTAGTTCATCACCGGAGGGGCCATGACCCCTAACTTCTCCCTGAGATACTCAAAAGAGTCCTTGGGAAGAGGTTTAGTAAAAATATCTGCAAGCTGATCATTGGAGGGCACATACTCCAATCTAACTTCACCCTTGTTCACTTGTTCTCTCAAAAAGTGAAATTTGATAGATATATGCTTGGTCTTAGAATGTGATACCGAATTCTTAGAAATATTTATTGCACTTGAATTATCACAAAAAATTGTGATAGGCTCCTCATATTCTACTTGAATATCTCTTAGCATTTGTTTCATCCACAAAAGTTGAGTGCAACTACCTACTGCTACAATGTATTCTGTTTCTGTTGTAGACAGGGATATTGCTTCTTGTTTCTTGCTTAGCTAAGAAACTAACCTTTTTCCCAAAAAGAATGCTCCTCCACTTGTACTCTTCCTATCATCCACATCTCCTGCCCAATCTGCATCTGTATATGCATAAAGAGAAAAGTCATGATCTCTGGGATACCATAGACCATACTCAACTGTTCCTTTCAAGTACCTAAAGATTCTTTTGATTGCCATGACATGAGATTCTCTGGGATTAGCCTGGAATCTCGCCACAAGACCAACAGCCTGCATTATATCAGGTCTAGTCTGAGTGAGATATAGTAATCCACCTGCGAGGCCGACTATTTTACCTCCTATAGTTGATCATTGTGCTATTCAGTAGTGACTATGTTTCATATTGTAGACTTGATGTTCTATCTCAGTGATTTGATATATGTGATTTGATTCAGTCATATTGATGATATGCTGTGGTTCGATAGATGGATTCGTATTAGATGTTATTTTGTTATGAGATTCTAGTTGATTATGTGACTAGAATTAATTGACATGTGATGGAAATGCAGTTAATTTGAATTTATGTATTGATGGATAGTGTTGTATTGTTTGTGTGAATTTAATTTCCAGTTGCTTCGGCTATCATTTTCATGACAGAACTGACACTTGATCAAGATATGTAGGTTATACTTTCCCTAGCCATAGGAAATCAGAGGTAGGATTCACACCATGTTATTCTCGGTTAAGCCGATCCGTTCCCAAGAAGGGATAAGGATCACGTGTGAAATTGCATGATGATTTATTGTGCTTGGCTTAAATTTTAATTATTTTTATTTAAGCCTTAGTACTCCCTCTCTTTCTTATTTTGATTAATATTATGTGTTGTAAAATTTTAATTGATTTATGTCAATTGGTATTTTTATTATTTTTTTTGGGCCATTTATATGTCGATTTTTGACCCCTTTCTTGACCCCTAGGGTCCCAAAAGTTACCCTAGGTGGTCAACCATGAGTCTAAGGTCAACTTGGACCACCTAACCCTAGTTTTGACTCACCTTAGGTCACCCTAACCCATGGCTGAGTCAAAGTGACGAAAATGGGAAAAAGGGAAGATGAGGGATGGGCCTTGCCTTGGGAAGAACCCATCTCCCATCCCTATGTTTTGGGAAGTATTCCCAAGGAGGACTAGGGAGGTCTCCAAGAGTCCTCCCAAGCTCCCAAGTGAGTGGGAGCACCACTCAAGGCCATTGTCTTGTGGAAGGGTGAGTGGGAATCCAACTCACCATTTGTCCCCCTCCCACTTGTGTGGAAGCACAAGTGGATGAGGTGGAGATGGAGGTGAAGGGAGAGGAGGACACTTGTCATCCTCTTACCTTCTCTCTATTCCAAGTGGCTTTGGTGGAGGGAAGAGATGGTGACAAATGTCACCACCTCATTCTCTCAAGGCCAAATAGAGGGCCTATAATAGCCCCTCTTGTAGAGGAATGGGGGTTCTTCCATTCTATTTTTTTCCTTGCAATTTTAGAGACCTCTTGCAAATTTAGATTTCCTTACTAGTTTGGAGGAGTTAGAGAAGGTTGGGAGAAAATCTAAATGGTTGGGAAGGCTAGGAGCTCTTCACCAAAATTCCACTTCCATTACCAAGGTTTTGAAGGTAGGCTTCTTATCTTGTTTTTGCTTTGCTTTATGATGCTCCATGGTTTGAATCGTGATTGTAAGCTGTTTGTTTTATGATGTTTCTTTTGCATTTGATGTTGGGTTGGGTGTCATGGTGAGAGCACCTCCAATGGAGGAAATGCTCAACTAGTATGGGTAGGGGAGAGGAACAATCCTTGGGGGCTCTCCCACAGTTTGTGTTTAAGTGTTTATGGCTTGAGGGCCTATTATCATTTGAGGAGGAGTATCTATATGGCAAGAGTGCCAAGCATTTTGGTGTGAGATTCTGGTGGATTGTGTTGTTCAGGGATTTTGGCTTGAGGCCATGTGATGAGATCTTCTTTATCATTGGGAGCCCCTTTAAGTTGAGAGGTCTATTCCCTACCCTTGCCTAACTCATTTTTATGAGTTGATATAATGTGTAAATCCTATGGGGTGTATCTATTTTGTGTTTAGTTGTGTTTGAAATTCTATTGTGATTTGGTACGCCTGTGTGAAATCCCCTACCTCCCTAGCTCGGGGGTGAGCCTCTTGCAGGTCTACGGTAGGGAAGAGAGCTTTCTTTTCTTAGTGGCTGGTTATTGTTGCTTCATTGCTGTGTTAGTTGTAGGATATTAAGTGCAGAAATGAAGTGTTTGGGAGCTCAAGATGGAGCTCATAAAGCTTCCTTTGTGTGGCTTGGAAGTGTCTAATGGTTGTTTGAAACCTTGGCCATTGTGGCCATGTTGCATTGTAAATCTTTGAATTGAGACACTAAGTTAACCTTGCCATAATGTTGGCTGTGTAAATATTGAACTGCACACAATCTGTATTTAACTCAAGGCTATTACACCTATGTTTGTGGGGCTGTGGAGTTGTGAAACATAAGTGCATATATGAATAGTTTCCTTCCAATATCTTCAAAGAAAATACATATGTATGTAATTGCATCAATGCTGGTTAAGGAATGATTGCATGTAGAAAGTAGGAACTTTAAGGGTTAAATTTTTTGTTGTTACTCAATTTAGTTGATAATCATCTAAGCAGTTGTTAGAACCTTAAGTACTGAGGCCTATTCTGCCATTTGGTTTATTCTCAGAAAAGAGTACAGAATTATTGTTTTGGACATTACAATCTCATATTCTTTTGGTGGATGATATAATCAGGAACAAAATTTATTTCTATATTGAATATTGTCAAAGGAAAAATAACAAAATAAAAACAGAAAAAAAAAAAATTTAAACATGGAATTGTTGTTTCTGTAACTGTTTAAATTCGATGGCCAATCTTTTTTTTTTTCATTTTAGGTCTTATTTGGTGAAGATATGTAAACTTTCCTTTAAAAAAAAAAAAAAATATATATATATATATATATATATAGATAAATATATATCAATCAAATCCATATTCTAATTACGCATTTGCTATTCCTTAGACAGAGATTACCTTGTTTTTCATTTAATGTATTTCTGTACAATGAAAAAAAATATACTTGTATAAATGGAAGAAAAATATATGTATATATATATATATTCATAAATAATATATGGATAACTATATTTCTTCATAATGTAGAATATACAATTAGTGATTGTTGTTAGAGATTTTGTTTTCAAATTTTATTGTTCAAAAGATAGTATATATATTGAGAAAATTTAGAGGAAATTAAAAAAATATATATAAAAAAAGGGATTGAAATGAGGGGTATGGGGGACGGCAGCCATGACAGCCACCGCCCACCATACTGCTCGCAGACTATTGCAGGGGTGTGGGGAGGGGGCCTCCCCACACCCCTTACCCTTAGATGGTCGCCAGCACTCACACACGCGACACTGCGGACCCTCCCATCTCCTGCACTGTAGTCGTCCTAGCAGCTCCCTCAACCCCACATCCCTCACTCCCCACACTCTCCACGCCCAGCGCCGTCCCTCTGCCTTGGCCTCCACCACCGCAGTTGATCTCCATTCCATTGAATCTGCCGCCATTGCCATTCCACAACCTGTAAAAAAAAAATCCATTAAGTTTAATTCTGCCTTCAACAATATTTTGAGGTTACATAATAGTATTCACGTGTTTTTATAATAAAATTACAACATAGAAACCTTGTGGTGGCATATACCTCCATGGGAGGAAATGTGAGCTTCTGCCATGGCCTCCACACCTTGCCAATCCCTACCCTGCAAATAGAGAAAGCAAAATGTTAGAATTTAGGGCAAAAAAATATATTTTAGAAGATAGGGTTAGGGTTTTGTGTGGAAGGAGAAGGAAATATAGGGCTTCATCATTATTCTTCCCTTTTGGAAATATAAGACTTCATCTTTTTTTTCCTTTGTAGGCTTTTTAAGGTGGAATTTGGGCTTATGGTATTGTAATCAACGAATTTTATTTATTATAATTTTGTTCTCAAAAAATATATATCGGGTAGATTTAATTATAAAAAAAAAGCATGGTAGTAGTGTGTAGTTTATTTATACTACTAATTAATTGCTTTGCACGCATAATTATATATCGCTAATTTTCAAAAAGGGCATGGGGGGGGGGACTTCTTAAAATGAAATTATTAGAGGTTATAGAATCTTGGCAATATTGTATAACAATAATTAAAATATTTTTGTGAGGATCTATATTTATTTATAAATCCTAATACGAAGAATAATGGTAGTGTTATGGAGTTAAATCATTTATATTTTAAATAGTGAATAATTACAAGTAATAAAGTAATAATAATAATAATAATATTAAATATACCAAGAAAGAGTAGTAAGCATAACGGAACCTATTTACCTTATGATTATTTAAATTATGTAATCCCTTGCCTTTCGAAAGCAGTTGACCAAACTAAACTTGTAGGTAAGAATACTCCCAAACGAGATCCAAGGAGATGAATTATTACCAACTCTATAATCTTCGAAACTTAAACCCAGTAATGTCTCCAAGCAACGTTTAATAATCCTGCGTAAGTGTTTCTGGTTTACCAAGTAGTGAGAGAGGACTACCTGAAGCAGGGTAACTACGCATCCAAGATAAACAAAAGTGTTACGCTTCTACGCACTTCGAAGATGCATTATGCTAGTATTCTTTTCTTAGGGTTAGGGAGAAAAGTTTTTCGTGGCCCGTGTCGTAACCACATGGCGAATGTGGTCGTGACACGGGCATTTGTGTGTCGTGTCTACACGGGAGATGCGGGCATGACACCACCAATCATTGATCTGTACTTTGTCTGATCTATCTTAGGAGAGTCATCATCTTTGCTCAACTTACATCTGGTAGCCATAGGAGTGTTCATTGGCTTTGAATCTTCCATTCCAAATTTCTTCAATAGTTCTTTCACATATTTGGTCTGAGAGATAAACATTCCTTTCTTTGTCTGAGTAATTTGCAGACCTAAGAAAAAGTTCACTTCACCGAGCATTGACATTTCAAACTCACTTTTCATTTGGTTTGCAAAGGTTTTACACATACTGTCTCTTCCTCCAAAGATGATATCATCAACAAATACTTCAACAATCAAGATGTTTTCATGATCAATTTTGAAATATAGGTTACTATCAATAGTACCTTTGTTGAAACCAATCTTCAAAAGATGTTTGTCCAACCTCTCATACCATGCTCTTGGGGCTTGCTTTAGACCATACAGTGCCTTCTTTAATTTGCAGACCATATCACCATGCTCAGATAACTGAAATCCATCTGGTTGTTCAATGTATACCTCTTCTTCTAAGTCACCATTCAGGAAAGCAGATTTGACATCCATCTGATACACTTTGAAATCGTCGAAGGCAGCAAATGCAATAAATAGTCTGACTGCTTCAATTCTTACCACTAGAGCAAAGGTTTCTTCAAAATCAATCCCTTCTATTTGAGAGTAAACTTTGCAGACTAATCTGGCTTTATTTCTGATTACTTCACCTACTTCATTTAGTTTGGTCTGGAAGACCCATTTGGTTCCAATCACATTCTTCTTACTAGGTCTAGAAACAAGATCCCAAGTGTGATTTTTCTCAATTTGCATCAACTCTTTCTCCATTTCTTTGGTCCAATTTTCATCATTGCAGGCTTTATTTATTGTCTTAGGTTCAATCTTTGAGATCAGACAACATTCATCTAGATTTTGAACAACATTCCTTCTAGTTTGTACACCTTTGCTTTTGTCACCTATGATCTGATCTTTAGAGTGGTTTAGTCTTACATAACTTAGACCTTTGTGAGTTTCTTGCACTTCTGCTTCTTGATCAGGCTCATCCAGACCTATCTCTTCTTCCTGATTTACCGGATTAGTCTGAAACTAACCTTTAGGAGAGGATTGAGTTCCTTGAATCAGAACATCATTCTGATCATCTTCATCATACTCAAAAAATCTTGAGGGCTTTTCAATACCTTCATCAACCTTTACATTTGTACTTTCTATCATCTTTCTCAGTCTCTTATTGTAACACCGGTATGCTTTGCTTTGAGTGGAGTAACCCAAGAAAATTCCTTCATCACTTCTAGCATCAAACTTTCCTAAATCTTCATCTCTTTTAATGTAACATTTGCTACCAAATACTCTAAAATATCTCACAGTAGGAGTGATGCCAAACCAAAGTTCATAGGGAGTCTTACTAGTATTGCTTCTGATTTGAACTCGATTGAGAGTGTAGACTACAGTGCTGATAGCTTCTCTCCAAAATATCTGAGGAACATTTGCTTCCATCATCATTGTCCTGGATGCTTCCTGGATGGTCCGGTTCTTTCTCTCAACTACTCCATTCTACTATGGAGTCCTAGGAGCAGACAACTGTCTCTTTATAGCATGCTTCTCACAAAAGTCTATGAATTCACCAGATGTGAATTCACCACCTCTATCAGACCTCAGACATTTCAGTTTCAATATGGTTTGATTCTCTACCATAGCCTTGAAGATTTTGAACTTCTCAAAAGCTTCTGATTTCTCTTTTAAGAAGGTAACCCACATCATCCGGGAATGGTCATTAATCAGTAACATGAAATATCTATCACCTTGCATACTCTTGATTCTTGTCGGACCACATAGATTAGTATGAACTAATTCCAATAATCCAGTAGAGGACTGATCCTTGCTTTTGAATGAGATTCTGCTCTGTTTACCTAGCTGACATTCTTTGCACACACTATTTGTAGGTTTTATCAATTTTGGAAGATCTCTTATAGCCTGAGTATTACTTATCTTGATGATGTTATCAAAATTTACATGACACATCCTTCTATGCCATAACCAACTCTGATCAACTTGAACAAACAAACAATTTTTATTAGCACCAACCAAGTGGAAGATATTACCTTTAGTTTGAGTACCGGATGCAATCTCTGTTACGGATTTTTCAAAGATTTTGCATTTTCCATCCTTGAATTGGAGATCATAGCCTTTGTCCACCAACTGTCCAACACTAAGAAGATTGTGCTTCAAACCTTCAACATACAACACATTACCAGTTTTGTTTCTTCCATTAAGAGAGATAGTTCCTCTTCCTCTGATTCTACCAGCAGAGTTGTCACCAAACTTTACCACTCCTCCTTCATACTTTTCCAAATCTAAGAACTTGTTCTTGTCACCTGTCATATGGTGAGAGCATCCACTGTCAATAACCCAATCATCCTTTTCTTCAACTTGGGCTGCCAAAGCTCTTTCTTCAACCTTATAATTGATAGATATTGGATCTTCTTCCTTGATGGCAATAAACACCCATTCATTTCTAGATTTGTCTCATATCTCTGATTCATCATCTGTTACTCCTTCATCATCAGCTTCTTCATGAACATAATAACAATTCTTTTGGAACCTTTGCCTGTTAGAATTTGATCTTGTAGATCTTTCCGAACATCTTGAGGCAAAGTGACCAATCTTATTGCAGTTGAAACATTTAAAAGTTAATTTTCCTTCATACTTACCGAATCCTCTTGGCAGTCTTTTTGTAATGAGGGCTTCAAGTTGAGTTGTTTCTGCTTCTTCCTCTTCCATCTCTTTCCTTGCTTGATCATACCATGACGGCTTCCTTGAAGATTTTTCTCCCGGATCAAATCTTTGTTTGCCTTTCACATAGGCACTGGCTTTGAATGCAGATTCAGTCTTAGGGGGGTCATCTCCAAACTTGATCATTTCAAATGCAGCCAGTTTGCCAACCAATTGGTCTCTTGTGACAGTTGTATGAGCTCTAAATTCATCAATGGCAGCAACCTTAATTTTGTAGGCAGCAGGAAGGGATCTGAGAATTTTGCAAACAATCTCATTTTCATCCAAAACTCCACCAGCATTCCTAATTCCACACACCAGCTCATTTACTCTTGGCATAAAGGTAGTGATATTTTCATCAGCTCTCATCTTCAATCTTTCAAATTTCCCTTTGAGACTCTGCAACCTTGCACTCTTAACATACTCATCTCCTTCATGCAGAAGTTCCAGTTTGATCCAGATCTCATAGGCAGTTGGTAGGTCAATAACATTTGAGAGCTCTGAGTCAGCTAATGTGCTTAGAAGAGCTTCTTTGGTCCGCAGATTGTTTTCAGCATCTGTGATTTCATTTAGAGTTGTCGGACCACCCTGTGGAGGTACATAAGCTTTTATGACCATGGACAAGTATGCTTTTCCCATACACTCCAAATGACATTTCATGCGACCTTTCCAAAGAGAGAAGTTGGTTCGGACTATCCTTCTTGTATGACGACATCCTGGATCTCCTCAAGCGGTCAAGCTCCTTTTAGAGGAACTTGGCTCTGATACCAATTGTTGATAACTGAGAGCGGGGGTAAATCAGTTATCCTAATCTTGCTTTAAATTCAAACACTCAAATCCACTTTGTTATTCAATAGCATAGCAATTAACCATTCATGAAAGCTTAAAACACCAGAGTAGATAAACATCAACACATGAGACACCAAGATTTTGACGTGGAAAACCCGGTTAAGGGAAAAACCACGGGGTGATTAACCCAAGGATTATTCTCTGTTAGAAGAATAAGAAAATGATGGCACATGCTAATTAGGGCTCACTGCCTGAGCACACTGCTCACAAGAGGCACACTACCTACAAGAGACACACTATCTACAAAGTGATAAGAATCACAAACTTGAATTAGAGATTGACATCTTCACCATGCCTGGATCAGTTCCATTTAAGCCCCAAAAAACTTCTGCTCTACCTTTCACACTTTTCTTCACTATATCAGATACATCACCACAAGACACACTTCAAAATGAATTCACAAACCCGTATTTATACAAGGCATCAACTTAGGAACAATCATCTAAGTCGGCAAACACCTATAAGATCATTCGCAAGACGTGTAATACATCCGGTCGGCTAGTCTTAAGAAGAACACCAAAATCCGTGGTTATTCTTCAAATATAGACTCTAACTTCAATGCGGACCACCAACATGAACTAGACATGATCCACAGATCACCACAAGCTTTCCTGAATCACCAAGAACATCCGTACTTCATCTGCTTACTAGAATCCTTCTCTCCTTCATCTGAAACTTCAAGAACACAGTCTGTCATCACTGTCATAATGCAAAAGGTTCTTCCAGACCTCCAAATCATTCACAAATCTATTTGTCACTTCACACTGACTTCTTCAATACTCCTTCCAATCCGTAGAATGAGATAATGTAATTTGGGATCTCACTGGACCAATCTGTGACACTCTGTTACCACTGAACGCCTGCCAGAACCGGTTCTACTTGAGCAAACATAACTTGTTCAGATCTTCATGCAGACCTTTGAAATCTTAACTAGAACATCTCAAGACTCAAATCTACAAACCCTTTAATCCGCATCCTTTGATCCCCAACCCATTGACTACTTTTGCCTTCTTCTCATCACTGTTCCTGATTGAGACTGATTTCCTCAATAACCCCAGCACATAGCTCATCCAATCCTTCTTATCAATGCAATATGAGTATGTTGACATCAATGACAACACTAGTTAACCTCATACTTGCAACAGACACTAGTACTAGTACCTGAGTCCAAGGTAGGGTGTTCTTTAGGATGTCAGAGCCTCTTTAGATGTTGATTGTCACTATCAAAGAGATTTATGTGTTTGTAACCTTGGAGGACACTGGCACTATTGCCCTTGTCCCGAAATTTCTCTAATCTACTTCTTTCCACCGAATCTGGAATTCTTATCTCCTAAAACCTTCCTCTACAACTCCACTCTATGAAATCCAATACTTGTAATCTGTAATCATAAGGAGTATGGTTGAGGATTGTGGTGTTTAGAGGCTTGCCTTAGTCAAGCCCCGGAAGGACATTCAAGTCTTTCAAACACTGTTGTCAGATAAGAGTGCATATCCCTATGGGATAGAGGCAAAAACAAATTGATAAATGATTCAAACACAAACAAATATCACCTCAGAGGTGTAGCTCTCACAAAGATGAAGATCCTTCAATCACATGAGAAGATGAAGCTAAATCTGCAATCACAAACGCAATAACAATGCTTTGCTTTGTAACAATGAATATCTTGAATGCTCCAAAATCATAAGCTTTGCACAAGTTCATAATCATCTTCTAGTTTTCAAATGAATCCCTAAACATGCTTATATATGCAACAACACACATTCTCCCTACAAATTTCATAATTCAAACTTAAGATCTCGGCATGGGACCTAATTAATGGTCACATAACTAACATTCAAATTTGGGACCTGCCTGAAATAGTGCAAGGCAAGGGCACGAGCGCTCGTGTCCTTAGGTCGTATTTCAGGGCAGGATGAAATGCAACAATGTCCCTCAAGCCCCATGTGACATGGGTTTCAGGCCATTCCTTTCTGGGAGTTAAAATGAACATGCAAGATGCAAAACAAGGGACCTGGGAGCTAAACTTAGGAGGTAAAAGTCCTAGGGGACATTTTATGACATAACATTTAGCCGCCACTTTAATGTATGTATGAACACAAGGCCCATACATGCATTAAAGTATGGTCAAAAGATAGCAAACATGCCAGGCACTTGAAGCTAATGCATACACAAAGATTGAGGAGCTATTTCTAGCCCCAATCTCAGGTAGACATTAGAGAAAACATGTCGCAGACATGCCAAACACATTGAAGAAAGTAACAGACATGCAAAATGTGGAGAAGACAATAACAAACATGCAAGACACAGAGAAGATAACATTGAAGACATGCAAAACACAATGAATATAGTGAATGCAGTGATTATTTCTTTTTTTATTTTCATATATATGAGTACAAAATGCAAGTACATGGAAAGTAAACACACAACCAAAAATGTAGGAGGAGCATTTAGCCACACGTCTTGAAACTATATATGGGGCAACATACATGCAATACAAATCTTAGAGTGTAGGAGGGACTCATCGCCACATGTTTTTAGACTACACTTGAGAACAAACACGCCATACAAATCCTAAAGCATAGGAGGGACTCATTGCCACATGTCTTTAGACTATGCTTGGGAACAAACATGCCATTCAAAACCTAAGTGTAGGAGGGGCATTTCACCACACATCTTGAAACTACAACATGGGGGAAAACACACGAAAGACACATGGAAGACACGAGCACCGTATAACATGCCAAAGACATACTATACATCTTAAACATGACAAACAAGTGATGGAAGGAGCCTATTGCTAGGTTCACCACCATCTAAAGCACATTATAGGCACACCTGATGGTTGGGCTTATGCCACAACAACCACCAAAGACACACTTAAGGGAGGATACACCAACCCCGCCTACTTAGAGGACTTTTGAAATAAAAGGATGTGTCCTCACCCAAGAGATACACCATCTCGCCTTTTGTAGAAGGGCTTAAAATCCAACCCCACCCATGTCACAAAGATGCCTTATGGTGAAAAGGAAGCAGGTGCTAAAAGTATACAATCCCACCCACGTCACAGAGATGCCTTTCAATGAAAATGAGGTATACACAATAGATCAAAGTTTGCAAACACACTTCATTAGTACTGAAATCATCAAACAACTTACCTTTATATGCCCCCACCTTAAGGTGGTTGATATCGAGTACTAATATCAAGCATGTTATGTTAGATTTAGGACAGACAACTGAGAGGGGGTGAATCAGTTGTCCAAAACTCTCTTGTAATTAATCACTTAAATCCTTTTCTTAATTCAACATAATAATAAATCAATCATGGAAACATAATGCAACAATTCAAGAGCAGAAACACATTAACACATATGACACCAAGATTTTTAATGTGGAAAACCTAGTTAAGGGAAAAACCATGGGGTGACTAACCCAAGATTGTATTCTCTATTAAAAGAATAGAAAGAACAAAATGGCACATGCCAATTAGGGCTCACTACCTAAGCACACTACTCACAAGAGGCCCATTGCCTACATGAGACACACTGTCTATAGAATAATAAGTATTACATACTTGAATTGAAGAATAGCATCTTCACCATGCTTGAGTCAGTTCCATTTAAGCCCAAAGCTTCTATTCTACCTTTCGCTCCTCTACACTCTACCACACTCTCATCTCCACAAGATATCCTTGAAATGACTTTAAAACTCCTTATTTATACAAGACATCGACTTAGGGATAAACATCCAAGTTGGCATACATTACAAAGAAAATACATAAATACAACATGACTAATTATAAAAAGACTTCATGCAGATCAACACACTGTCGGCCACGCAGATCTGAGACTTCAATCTTCTTTTAGAAACATGCCAATCTTCACAGAACATCTTCAAGATCATCTATAGGATGTGTAACTCATCCGGTCGGCCTGACTTGAGAAGAACATCATCATCCAGAAGTAATTCTTCAATTATGAGCTCAATCTTTAATGTGGACCACCAACATGAACTGGACACAATCCAAAGACCTCCACAAGCTTGTCTGAATCACCAAGAACATCCACACTACTTCTGCTTACTGAAATCATTCTCTCCTTCATTTGGAACCTCAAGAACACAATTTTTCATCACTGTCTTATTGGAATAGATGCTTGTAGACTTCCAGACTACTAACCAATTGAGTTGTCAATTCACATTAACTTCCTAAACACTTCACCAAATCCGTAGAACAAGATATTGCATTTCTGGAGCTCACTGGACCTATCTATGTCACTCTGTCACCTCTGAACATCTGCCAGAACCGGTTTTAGTTAAGTGGCCATAACTTCTTCAGATCTTCATGCTGACCTCTGAAATCTTTACTGGATCATCTTAAGACACAAATCTACAAACCCTTTGATGTGCATCCTCTGACTTTCATCTTATCTGGGATCTTACTGTCTTCATTGTTCTTCTCTATTCCTGATAGGGCTAATTTTCTCAATATCCTCAACAATTTTCTTAATATCCTCAGCATACAGTTCATCCAATCTATTGGTGCCTGAATTGACTCTTAGTTTTGGAGCATTTTTCATGTAGGCACCTTCCCAAAAGTTTCTAAGTTTTGGGGCCCCTTAGTGTTTTTCAGCATCCGCATTCATCCTTTTGAGGAGGGGGTCTTCATGTTCTGCCCATCGGCATAAGTTTACATGTGTCTTGGCGATCATATCAATAGCATGGTCTGTTCTTTGTATATCTCCGTGACTTTGTGCTATCAGCGAAGGAGTTTCATGTTGCACCGATGGCATATGTTTGGCTGATGGATGTCTATCGGCGAGAGTAGTATTGTCGGCTGAGGGGTTTTTGTGGCGCCGATAGACAAGAGTCTTGCCGATGGAGTATCGTTTTTGAGGTTTGAACCTCGCCGGCGAACCTCAGTGTGGAACCTTGCCATTGAACCATCGGGTTGAACCGGTTCATCGATTCAATGGGTTACGTTTGTGTTGCCGACAGAGTAGGAATCGGCGTTGAACTTCTCAGTTGAACCTAGCCGTTGAACTAATGGTTCAACCCGACAGATGGAGGGTCTCCCCAAAGGACAAGTGGGAAGCCAAGGTGTTATCGGTATGACAATGTGTGTCGGCAGGAGGATATTGTGTTGGGCCGATGCTAGTTGTCTTGTCGAAGAGGCTGTGTTTTGTGTGTATCGGGGTGATCGATGTTATCAGCGAGCATCTTTTTTGTTGTGCCGATGGTGTGTGGTCTTGCCGAGGACTTGGGAGCATGGAGTGGCCATTGGAGAGAGTGATGCTATCGGTGAAGGGGCTTGGTGTCACTCCGATGGTGTATGTCTCGCCGAAGACCTAAGTATGGTGTGGTGGTCAGCGTGACTGGCTATGTCGGCAGGGATGGAATGTGTTGGCTCAATGGTCTTTTTCTCTAGCCGACAGGGGATTGCGAGGGTAGGCATCGGTGAGACTATTGAGGTCAGCTAGAGGATTTTTGGATGCTCTGATGGTGTGGGTCACACCGACGGAGGTGGGGAGTGTAGTTTGCATCGACGAGACTGTTGAGATCGGTAGGAGAACTATGGGGTTGGCCGATGGTGTAGGTCTGGGTGATGGGCTTTTGGCGAAGGCTTGTGCATCGAGCGCGGCAAAAGGCGCTCGACATTTTTTATACATGCGGCTATGTTTTTAAATTGATAAAGTGGTCTCCTCACTGTGCATGTGGGACTGATCTCCCTGCATATTTTGAAACTTCAGTAAAACGCGTTTTGGCAGGAAGTTCTTTTTTGAATGTTGCGACTGTTTTCTCGGTGGTTGCGGGTGGTTGAGCCATAAATAGCAACTGTGCTGAGGCATGGGTGAGTTGTTGAACAATCATGTACCCAATTTTTGGCATGAGGACTTCTAGATGGCAGCATAGGGCTCAAGGCCACCCTTGTCTACTCTCTTGTCTTTTGCAGCAATAAATTCTGAGCGCCATTCCTTCTAAGGACTGTATCTGGTGGATTTTTGTCAAAACATGTAATTAATTGCTAGAGGTACACTTTCTGGCCGATATAGGTAGACTGCGTTACCATTGTTTTGGTTGTTGAAAGTTGAACATTTGGCTCTGTAATACAATACAGTTAGTTTTGGTTGCTCTATGCAGCAAAACTTGTGAGTTTATGTATCTCCTGTTGTATGTTTTTTGCATGAATCTGCTGATTTCATGGTTAATCTTATATGAATAATGCTATGTTTGCATGTGTTGTGCTAATTCTGTCTCCAGTGTTGCATGTATCTTTCTTCTGAGTCTAAGTATTCAAGGAATGTCTAAGATTCTAGAACATAGAATTCTTGTGTTGAATGTTTAATCTCTTAACTTCTGCTCAAGGGGTAGATTAAATTGTTCTCAGATTGAATATTGGGAAGGATATACTGCAGTAGGGATGCCATAAGTATAGATAGCTTAACACTCTATATTGGGAGATATCTGTAAGGCAGATATCACATGTGTCCCCCTGAAATCCAGTTTTAGTTGTTCATGCTGATCATTCATAGGTGTATGTCTACTGACTCCAAGCTCTGGATAGGCACCGATCTAGCTTTGTGTTTGTGTTATATACCATGTCCAGCTTTGCATCCAAATATAAAATCAAAATCAAAACTCCAAAACAACCATTAGGATAGTAGAATTAGTTTTAGGATCCAAGTCCTCTGTCTACAACTGCGAATAAGCCCAAAGCTAGCCCCTTTGCTCCTATCTTATAGTTTTGGTCTACTTACAGGAGGACTTATCTGCTTTCTGTTAGCATCCCAGCATTTATATGCATATCCTCATGGATGTTGAGTAAGGAATGCCCCCCTAGGTTTTGCAGAGCCTGAAGAAGAAGAGGAGATAAAATATAGAGTCTATCTCCTACACTGTTGGCCCCTGGCCTAGAGATCCTTTTGATCCTTGATGGCTACCTTGTAGGGAAATCTGGGAGTAAGCATCCAGTCTGGGAAAAAACCAACAGAAATTGGCGACTCTGCTAGGGAGTGATTTGAAAATTGTTATTTTTTGTCCACCCTGGTGAAATATTTGTGTCCCATCCGAGTCGCAACAGAAATTGGTGACTCCGCTGGGGAGACAATGTCATATCCGTGAAGCTTGAGTCTAAGAAATTGAAGAATTAGGCCTGGATGTGTTTGTTGCAGCAGAGAAAAAGGTTGTATATGTGACTCTGCTGGTGGATGACCCAGAAAGAAAGAAATCAATTTGCAGCTTCAGCTTGTTTGAAGCTCATTCCTCTTCAAGGAGGTGGCAACTCTGCATCAAAGAACCTAATAAAAGAACAAAATCAGTCAGAGAAGAATTTGCAGCTCCTGCAACATATCCAGGTATTTCATATTGTTTGACAGACTCCCTATTTGGTGAGATAGCACTAGTTAAAAGGGAAACATTGGTGAAAGCAGAGCTTGCATGCTTCTATTAGAACTTACTCTATATTTCAAAGGGCATGCAATGTTGTTCAAAAGACTCATTTAAAGGACTTTAGGAAAGTTTGAAAAAACCATCTAAATTTTGAGTGCCTAAAGTCATTGTTTGTAGAAAATCTGAGTAGAGAGGAGGGTTGCAAAAAACATAAAAAGATGTATTGTCAGCTTATGCACCCTTGTGAGGTTTCAAATGCAAAAATGTATAATAGTCAATCCCAACCATGTAATAAAAGAAGTTTCAACATAGAATGATATAAGCCCATAAATTTTAATGGCATTTGTGGCTATCCAAATGCTCTTCCACCTAAAATTAGAAAGTGTTTGCCCAAATTTAGTGGTGCAAAGGATGAATCAGCTGAGAGACACTTGCAGCAATTTATAAATGTGATAGATGACTTTGAGATTGACCATGAGGATGTGGTTATGAGATTATTTGTTCAATCTCTAGATGAAGATGCAAGGGACTAGTTTTCCTACCTTCTAGCCCACTTTGTCAGCTCTTGGCATGGTTTTAAATATGCATTTCTAGTACAATATGGTGAAAGAATTTTTGAATATGCAGTTATTAGTAATTTTATGTACATCCATATTGAAGAAGATGAGTTGATCCCAGCCTTTAACCTCAGATTTATGAGGGCATTGAATAGAATTCCAGAATGCATGAGACCTAATGATGCACTGTGCTTAGTCATCTATTTGGGAGCATTTGACAAAAAAATGAGTTATAGATTGAGAGACAAGGAGCCCACCACATTGCATCAGGCACATCAGTTTGCAATAGATATTGAAAGCAATTGGAGGTATGGAATACAAAAGGGTTATTTTTCTAAAAAAATTTGTTGTCCTGCAGCCCCCAATGTTAATGAAGGTCTTAATTCAGGTATTGACAATGAATGTCAAAGTGCTCACACCCCTGTTGTCCCAATTTTTGCATCATTCCAAGTTGATGATGTTTCTGTTATAAAGGAGGATGTCCTGTTTTGCTTAGTAAATGAAGTTGAAAATAATAATTTTTCAAGTAATATTTGCATACCAGTTCTAAACAAAGAGCCTTCATGTTTAAATGATCCAGTTGTGCAAAGTTGTGATCATGTGGATCAACAGTCAGTATCAGTTTCATCAGGAAGTATTAGAGGGATGGAGAATGATGCAGATAGCTCAACTTCAGAATGCATTGAAACAGCAGAAATCTTGTATATGGGGCAATCAGTTGATAGAAATGATATCCATGATCAATTCATGGATCAGGTTTGTTCTTCTTATGACTCTGGATCTGATAGTAATGAAGAAGAATTGGAGTATCATGAAGAAGAAGCAGAGGCCTTTGCGGTGAGTGTTAATCCCCTTTATAATGAGTCTACAGGTGCCTTTGATGCTGTGAATCTTGACTTTCAGTGGTGTAGGATTAATCCTCTTTTTGAGGATGATGATGAATATAAAGAGACTATTGACCTTGGTGTTATGTCAGTTTGTGAGTGGGGAGCATATGAATCAGATATCTTCAGTTCTTGTGAAGATACTATGGATTTGCAAACTATGAATAATGGATGTTCATCATCACCTGGTTTAGATATGTGCAACATTGGGTGTGTGGATTGGGATTTGTTTTCAATATCAGTAGATATTGGGGGTCTCATTTTTTCTGAGTATTTTGAGTTTTTGGATTAGCTGGATGAGTGCCTGATGGTGTGCAGTAGCCAGATAAATGATGAAGACTGCCAAGAGCAGTATGATGTACCATCTGAAGAGTATAACATGCATATGCTGCTTAATGCTGAAGGATTTTTTAGCATGTATGGCTGCATGTTTGATTTTGAAATACAGAGTGATAGAGGCAGTACTACAAGTGGCAAGTTGTCAAAAATGGTGGAATATCTAATTGAGCAGATGACCTTATGGGCAAACTATGCCTATCTTTTCAGTTGGGATTGGGATCTTTCAGTTTGGAATTAGGCATTTGGCAGGAAAAAATTTTGGTTCTTCCTTTTTGGCTACCCGGGGCCACCCAAGTGATGACTAAAAATATAGTTTTTGTGCAGGTTGGTGCAATGATCGACTCTGTTGCCCAATAGATATGGCCCAATCTGTAAAACCAAAGATTCTGAGGTCCTCGCTACAGTTTTGCACCTACACGCCCCTAAACAGAGCCACTGTTGGTGCCTGAATTGACTCTCAGTTTTGGAGCATTTTTCATGCAGGAACCTTCCCAAAAGTTTCTAAGTTTTGGGGCCCCTTAGTGTTTTTCAACATCCGCATTCATCTTTTTGAGGAGGGGGTCTTCATGTTCTGCCCATTGGCATAAGTTTACATGTGTCTTGGTGATCATATCAATAGCATGGTCTGTTCTTTGTATATCGCCGTGACTTTGTGCTATCGGCGAAGGAGTTTCATGTTGGGCCGATGGCATATGTTTGGCCGATGGATGTCTATCGGCGAGAGTAGTATTGTCGGCCGAGGGGTTTTTGTGGCGCTGATAGACAAGAGTCTTGCCGATGGAGTATCATTTTTGAGGTTTGAACCTCGTCGGTGAACCTCAGTGTGGAACCTCGCCATTGAACCATCGGGTTGAACCGGTTCATTGGTTCAATGGGTTACATTTGTGTTGCCGACAGAGTAGGAATCGGCATTGAACTTCTCAGTTGAACCTCTCATTTGAACCTAGTTGTTGAACTAATGGTTCAACCCGACAGATGGAGGGTCTCCCCAAAGGACAAGTGGGAAGCCAAGGTGTTATCGGTATGACAATGTGTGTCGACAGGAGGATATTGTGTTGGGCTAATGCTAGTTGTCTTGTCAAAGAGGGTGTGTTTTGTGTGTATCAGGGTGATCGATGTTATCAGCGAGTGTCTTTTTTGTTGTGCCGATGGTGTGTGGTCTTGCCGAGGACCTGTGAGCATGGAGTGGCCATCGGAGAGAGTGATGCTATCGGTGAAGGGGCTTGGTGTCGCTCCGATGGCGTATGTCTCACCGAAGACCTGAGTATGGTGTGGTGGTTAGCGTGACTGGCTGTGTCAGCAGGGATGGAATGTGTTGGCCCGATGGTCTTTTTCTCTAGCCAACAGGGGATTGTGAGGGTAGGCATCGATGAGACTATTGAGGTCGGCAAGAGGATTTTTGGATGCTCTGATGGTGTGGGTCACGCCGACGGAGGTGGGGAGTGTAGTTTGCATCGGCGAGACTGTTGAGATTGGCAGGAGAACTGTGGGGTTGGCCGATGGTGTAGGTCTGGGCGATGGGCTTTTGGCGAAGGCTTATGCGTCGAGCATGCAAAAGGCATTTGACATTTGTTATACATGCAGCTATGTTTTTAAATTGATAAAGTGGTCTCCTCACCGTGCATGTGGGACTAATCTCCCTACATATTTTGAAACTTCAGTAAAACACGTTTTGGCAGGAAGTTCTTTTTTGAATGCTGCGACTGTTTTCTCGGTGGCTGCGGGTGGTTGAGCCATAAATAGGGATTGTGCTGAGGCATGGGCGAGTTGTTGAACAGTCATGTACCTAATTTTTGGCATGAGGACTTCTAGATGGCAGTACAGGGCTCAAGGCCACCCTTGTCTACTCTCCTATCTTTTGCAGCAATAAATTCTGAGCGCCATTCCTTCTAAGGACTGTATCTGGTGGATTTTTGTCAAAGCATGTAATTAATTGCTAGATGTATACTTTCTAGCTGATATAGGCAGACTATGTTACCATTGTTTTGGTTGTTGAAAGTTGAACATTTGGCTCTGTAATACAATACAGTTGGTTTTGGTTGCTCTGTGCAGCAAAACTTGTGAGTTTATGTATCTCCTGTTGTATGTTTTTTGCATGAATCCGCTGATTTCATGGTTAATCTTATATGAATAATGCTATGTTTGCATGTGTTGTACTAATTCTGTCTCCAGTGTTGCATGTATCTTTCTTCTAAGTCTAGGAATTCAAGGAATGTCTAAGATTCTCGAACATAGAATTCCTGTGTTGAATGTTTAATCTCTTAACTTCTGCTCAAGGGGTAGATTAAATTGTTCTTAGATTGAATATTGGGAAGGATATATTGCAGTAGGGATGCCATAAGTATAGATAGCTTAACACTCTATATTGGGAGATATCTGTAAGGCAGATATCACATGTGTCCCCTTGAAATCCAGTTTTAGTTGTTCATGCTGATCATTCATAGGTGTATGTCTACTGACTCCAAGCACTGGATAGGCACCGATCTAGCTTTGTGTTTGTGTTATATACCATGTCTAGCTTTGTATCCAAATATAAAATCAAAATCAAAACTCTAAAACAACCATTAGGACAATAGAATTAGTTTTAGGATCCAAGTCCTCTGTCTACAACTACGAATAGGCCCAAAGCTAGCCCCTTTGCTCTTATCTTACAGTTTTGGTCTACTTACAGGAGGACTTATCTTCTTTCTGTCAGCATCCTAGCCTTTATATGCATATCCTCACGGATGTTGAGTAGGGAATACCCCCCTAGGTTTTGCAGAGCCTAAAGAAGAAGAGGAGATAAAATATAGAGTCTATCTCCTACACTGTTGGCCCCTGGCCCAGAGATCCTGTTGATCATTGATGGCTACCTTGTAGGGAAATCTGGGAGTAAGCATCCAGTCTGTGAAAAAACCAACACAATCCTTATCATCAATGCAACAAGAGTATGTTGACATCAATGACAACATTGGTTAGGCCCATACTTGTAACAATCACCCCCTTTGTCATTGATGGCAACATATGATGTGAAAAACTGTTTTAACCATCAAGACAAGAACTTCTCCTCACTGACACAACTCCCCCTATCAACAACAACCATTCACATTGTTAGATTTTGGGCAGACAACTAAGAGGGGGGTGAATCAGTTGTCCAAAACTTTCTTCCAATTAAATACTTAAATCCACTTTGTAATTTAGTAGCATAATAATAAATCAATAATGCATTAAATCAAGAGGAGAAACACATTAACACACAAGACACCAAGATTTTGACATGGAAAACCTAGTTAAGGGAAAAACCATGGGGTGATTAACCCAAGATTGTATTCTCTATTAGAAGAATAGAAAGAACAAAATAGTACATGCCAATTGGGGCTCACTGCCTGAGCACACTACTCACAAGAGGCTCACTGCCTACAAGAGACACACTATCTACAGAATAATAAGTATTACATACTCAAACTAAAGAATAGCATCTTCACCATGCTTGAGTCAGTTCCATTTAAGCCCAATACTTCTACTCTACCTTTCTCTCTCCTCCTCGCTACCACACTCTCATCTCCACAAGATCCTTTTGAAATGACTTTACAATCCCTTATTTATACAAGACATCGACTTAGGAATAATCATCCAAGTCAGCATACATTACAGAGCAAATACATAAATACAACATGACTTATTACAAAAAGACTTTGCGCAGATCAACACACTGTCGGCCAAATAGATCTAAGACTTCAATCTTCATTTAGGAACATGCCAATCCTCACATAACATCTTCAAGATCATCCACAAGATGTGTAACTCATCCAATCAGCCAGAGTTAGGAAGAACATCATCATCTGGAAGTTATTCTTCAATTGCGAGCTCAAACTCTAATGCGGACCACCAACACAAACTAGACATGATCCAAAGACCTCCACAAGCTTTCCTAAATCACCAAGAACATCCACACTACATCTGCTTACTGAAATCCTTATCTACTTCATCCGGAACCTCAAGAACATAGTCTGTCATTACTGTCACAATGGAATAGATTCTTGCAAACCTCCAGACCACCAACCAATTGAGTTGTCAATTCATATTGACTTCCTAAACACTTCACCAACTCCGCAGAATAAGATATTTCATTTCTGGATCTCACCGGACCTATCTATGTCACTCTATCACCTCTGAACATCTGCCAGAACTAGTTTTACTTGAGCGGCTACAACTTCTTCAGATCTTCATGCAGACCTCTAAAATCTTTACTGGATCATCTTAAGACACATATCTACAAACCCTTTGATGCACATCCTCTAATCTTCATCTTAGCTAGGATCTTTAGCTCATTGACTTCACTGTTCTTCTCTATTCTTGATTAGGACTATTTTTCTCAATATCCTCAGCACACAGCTCATCCTTATCATTAATGCAACAGGAGTATGTTGACATAAATGATAACACTAGTTAGGCCCATACTTGCAACAATCTCCTCCTTTGTCATTGATGGCAACATATGATGTGAAAAACTATTTTGACCATCAAAACAAGAGCTTCTTCTTTACTGACACAACTCCCCTTATCAATTAACAATCATTCACATGTCTTCTCTTCCTTTACTGCTTCCCCTTTTACCAGCAACCACTTGTTTTTCACATGTCTTCTCTCCCCCTTTGACATCAATGGCAAAGGGAACATGCTTGCAACTCCAACACTTCAGAATCATACCAGCTGCTCCCCCTGAGTAGCAGCTCCCCATCATCAATCTGGACCATAAGATATGATTGTGATATCCACTGGACTGATGCACATCAGTGCATCTTAATGCAGAACCGGAGGGGTAATAACCCCTAACTTCTCCCTGAGATACTCAAAAGAGTCCTTAGGAAGAGGTTTAGTAAAAATATCTACAATTTGATCCTTGGAAGGCACAAACTCCAATCTGACTTCATTCTTGTTCACTTGTTCTCTCAAACAGTGAAACCTGATGGATATATGTTTAGTCTTTGAATGTAACACTAGATTCTTAGATATATTTATTGCATTTGAATTATCACAAAAGATTGTGATAGGTTTCTCATACTCCACTCTGATGTCTCTTAGCATTTGCTTCATCCACAAAACTTGAGAGCAACTTCTTGCTGCTACAATATATTCTACTTTAGCTATGGATAGAGATATTTCCTCTTGTTTCTTTCTTAGCCAAGAAACCAATCTCTTCCCCAAAAAGAATGCTCCACCACTGGTACTCTTCCGGTCATCCACATCTCCTGCCCAATCCGCATCTGTATATGCATGAAGAGAGAAATCATGGTCTCTAGGATACCACAACCCATACTTAACTGTCACTTTTAGATATCTAAAAATCCTCCTGATTTCCATGACATGAGATTCTCTAGGATCAGCTTGGAATCTAGCAACAAGACCAACATCATTCATAATATCAGGTTTAGTTTGAGTGAGATACAATAGTCCTCCAGTCATTGACTTGTACTTTTTCTGATCAGCCTTAGGAGAGTCATCATCTTTCCTCAATTTACATCTGGTTTAATTGGGAGTACTCATTGGTTTTGATTCTTCCATCCTAAATTTCTTCAATAATTCTTTCACATATTTGGTCTGAGAAATAAAGATTAATTTCTTAGTTTGAATGATTTGCAGACCCAAGAAGAAATTCATTTCCCTAAGCATGGACATCTCAAATTCACTTTTCATTTGATTTGCAAAGGTTTTGCACATACTATCTCTTCCTCCAAAAATGATATCATCAACAAATACTTCAACAATCAAGATATTTTCATGATCAATTTTGAAGTACAAATTATTGTCGGTAGTACTTTTGTTGAAACCAATCTTCAAAAGAGGCTTATCCAATCTTTTATACGAGTCTCTTGGGCCTTGCTTGAGTCCATACAGTGCTTTCTTCAACTTGCAGACCATATCACCATGATCAAACAATTGAAATCCATCCGGTTGCTCAATGTATACTTCTTCTTCCAAGTCACCATTCAGGAAGGCAGACTTGACATCCATCTGATATACTTTGAAATCCTTGAAGGCAGCAAAAGAAAGAAATAATTTGACTGCTTCAATTCTTGCCACTGGAGCAAAAGTTTCTTCAAAATCAACTCCTTCTATTTGAGAGTAACCCTTGCAGACCAATCTAGCTTTATTTCTGATTACTTCACCAACTTCATTCAGTTTGTTTCGGAAGAGCCATTTGGTTCCAATCACATTCTTGTTTTTAGGTCTAGGAACAAGATCCCAATTGTGATTTTTCTCAATTTGCATTAGCTCTTCCTCCATTGCTTTAGTCTAATTTTCATCATTGCAAGCTTCATTCACTGTCTTAGGTTCAATCTTTGAAATCAGACAATACTCTTCTGAATGTTGAGCAATCCTTCTTCTTGTTTGTACATCTTTGCCTTTATCACCTATGATTTGATCCTCAGAGTGATTTAGTCTTACATACCTAGGAACTTTGGGAGTTTCTTGCACTTCTGATTCTTGAACAGGCTCATTCAAACTCATCTCTTCTACCTAATTAGATCAGTCTGAATCTGAATTTTAGAAGGGGCTTGGGCTCCTTGAATCAGAACATCATTCTGATCATCTTCATCATATTCATAAAACTTGGAGGGTTTTTCAATTCCTTCATCAACCTTCACATTTGTACTTTCTATAATCTTTCTCAGTCTCTTGTTATAACACTAGTATGCTTTGCTTTGAGAAGAATAACCCAAGAATATTCCTTCATCACTTCTAGCATCAAATTTGCCTAGATCTTCATCTTTTTTAATGTAACATTTGCTACCAAAGACTCTGAAATACTTCACAGTAGGAGTGATGCCAAACCAAAGTTCATAAGGAGTCTTACCGATATTGCTTCTAATTTGTGCTCGATTGAGATTATAGACTGCAATGCTTACAGCTTCTTTCCAATAGATCTAAGGAATGTTTGCTTCCATCATCATGGTTCTAGGTGCTTCCTAGATGGTCTGGTTCTTTCTCTCTACTACTCCATTCTACTGTTGAGTCCTAGGAGCAGACAATTGTCTCTTTATTCCATGTTTCTCACAAAATTCTATGAAATCACCGGATGTGAATTCTCCACCTCTATCAAATCTCAAGCATTTTAATTTTAATCCGGTTTCATTCTCTACCATAGCCTTGAAAATTTTAAATTTCTCAAGAGCTTCTGATTTCTCTTTCAGAAAAGTAACCCACATCATCCGGGAGTAGTCATCAATTAATAGCATGAAGTATCTATCACCTTGAACACTTTTGATTCTTGTTGAACCACATAGATCAGTATGAATTAAGTCCAATAATCTGGTAGAGGACTGTTCCTTACTCTTGAATGAGACTCTGCTTTGTTTACCCAACTGACATTCTTTGCACAAACTATTTATAGGTTTTACAAGTCTTGGAAGATCTCTTACAGCCTGAGTGTTGCTTAAATTTTGATGATATTATCAAAATTCACATGAAACATTCTCCTATGCCATAACCAACTCTGATCAATTTGAACAAATAAGCAAATTTTACCAATACCAACCAAGTGGAAGATATTACCTTTAGTTTGAGTACTAAATGCAATCTCTGTTCCAGAACTTTCAAAGATCTTGCATTTTCCATTCTTGAATCGAAGATCATAGCCTTTGTCCACCAATTGTCCAAAACTGAGAAGATTGTGCTTCAAACCTTCAACATATAGTACATTACTGGTTTTGTTCTTTCCATCAAAAGAAATGGTTCCTCTTCCTCTGATTCTGCCAGCAGAATTATCACCAAACTTTACCATTCCTCCTTCATACCTTTCCAAATCTATGAACTTATTTTTGTCACCTGTCATATGGTGAGAACATACATTGTCATTGACCCAATCATCCTTTTGTTTAACTTGGGAAGCCAGAGCTTTTTCTATTTTATGATTGACAGCTTCATAGGGTATTGGATCTTTTTCCTTGATGGCAATAAACACCCAGTCACTTCCAAATTTGTTCCCTGTCTCTGATTCATCATCTGTTACTCCTTCATTATCATCATCTTCATGAACATAGTAACAATTCTTCTGGAACCTTGATCTGTTAGGATTTGGCCTTGAAAATCTTTACAGACACCTTGAGGCAAAATGACTAATGTTATTGTAGTTAAAACATTTAAAAGGCAATTTCCCTTCATACTTACCAGATCCTCTTGGTAGCCTTTTTGCAATAAGGGCTTCAAGTTGAGGAGCTTCTACTTCATCTTCTTCCAGGTCTTTTCTTGCTTTTTCATACCATGATAGTTTTCTTGAAGAGTTCTCTCCCAGATTAATCCTTTGTTTTCCTTTTACAGAGACACTAGCTTTGAATGCAAATTTAGTCTTGGTGGGGCATCTCCAAACTCGGTTAGTTCGAATGCAGCTAATTTACCAACCAATTGATCTCTTGTTATACCTGAATAGGATCTAAATTCTTCAATTGCAGCAACCTTGTATTTGTAGGAAGCAGGAAGGGATCTGAGAATCTTGCTGACAATCTCATCTTCATCCAAGACTCCACTAGCACATCTAATGCCACAAACAAGCTCATTTACTCTTGGCATAAAAGTAGTGATATTTTCATCTTCTCTCATCTTCAAATTTTCAAATTTTCCTTTCAGACTCTATAGCTTGGCACATTTAACATACTTGTCTCCTTCATACAGAAGTTCTAGTTTTTCCCAAATCTTAAAAGTAGTTTGTAGGTCAACAACATTTGTCAGCTCTGAATTAGACAAGGCACTTGGAAGAGCTTCTTTAGTCTGCAGATTGTTTTCAGTAGCTGTGATTTCATCTACAGATTTTGGACCATTCTGTGGAGGAGTATACTTCTTTGAAGCCATGGTCCAATACTACATTCCCATACATTGCAAGTGACATTGGATGTGACTTTTCCAAAGAGTAAAATTGGTTCCATCAAACTTTGGACTATCCTTCTTCTAGGACGACATCCTGGATCTCATCAAGCGGTTAAGCTCTTTTTAGAGGAACTCAGCTCTGATACCAATTATTATATTTCAAGCAGACAACTGAGAGGGGGGTGAATCAGTTGTCCAAAACTTTCTTCCAATTAAATACTTAAATCCACTTTGTAATTCAATAGCATAATAATAAATCAATAATGCATTAAATCAAGAGCAGAAACACATTAACACACAAGACACCAAGATTTTGACGTGGAAATCCCAGTTAAGGGAAAAACCACGGGGTGATTAACCCAAGATTGTATTCTCTGTTAGAAGAATAGAAAGAACAAAATGACACATGCCAATTAGGGCTCACTTCCTGAGCACACTGGTCACAAGAGGCTTACTGCCTACAAAAGACACACTGTCTACAGAATAATAAGTATTACATACTTGAACTGAAGAATAGCATCTTCACCATGCTTGAGTCAGTTCCATTTAAGCCCAATACATATGCTCTGCCTTTCGCTCTCCTCCTCTCTACCACACTCTCATCTCCACAAGATCCTTTTGAAATGACTTTACAATCCATTATTTATACAAGACATCGACTTAGGAATAATCATCCAAGTTGGCATACATTATAGAGCAAATACATAAATACAACATGACTTATTACAAAAAGACTTCATGCAGATCAATACACTATCGGCCACACAGATCTGAGACTTCAATCTTCATTTAGGAACATGTCAATCCTCACATAACATCTTCAAGATCGTCTGCAGGATGTGTAACTCATCTGGTTGGCCAGAGTTAGGAAGAACATCATCATCCAGAAGTTATTCTTCAATTGTGAGCTCAAACTCCAACGTGGACCACCAACATGAACTAGACATGATCCAAAGACCTCCACAAGCTTTCCTGAATCACCAAGAACATCCACACTACATCTGCTTACTGAAATCCTTATCTCCTTCATCCGGAACCTGAAGAACACAGTATGTCATTACTGTCACAATGGAATAGATGCTTGCGAACTTCCAGACCACCAACCAACTAAGTTGTCAATTCACATTGACTTCCTAAACACTTCACCAAATATGTAGAACAAGATATTTCATTTCTGGATATCACCGGACCTATCTATGTCACTTTGTCACCTCTAAACATCTGCCAGAACCAGTTTTACTTGAGCAGCCACAACTTCTTTAGATCTTCATGCGGACCTCTGAAATCTTTACTGGATCATCTTAAGACACATATCTACAAACCCTTTGATATGCATCCTCTAATTTTCATCTTAGCTAGGATCTTTAGCTCACTGACTTCACTGTTCTTCTTTGTTCCTAATTAGGACTAATCTTCTCAATATCCTCAGCACATAGCTCATCCTTATCATTAATGCAACAAGAGTATGTTGACATCAATGACAACACCGGTTAGACCCATACTTACAACACACATGTCTTCTCTTCATTTCCTACTCCCCCTTTGATCAGAAATTACTTATTTTTCACATGTCTTCTCTCCCCCTTTGATATCAATGGAAAAGGGCACATACTTGCATCAATTCATAATCATACCGGCTGCTCCCCTTAAGTAGCAGCTTCCTAGACATCAATCCAGACCACAAGATATGACTGCGAGATCCAATGGATTGATGCACATCAGTGCACCTTAATTCAGAACTAGAGGGGTAATAACCCCTAACTTCTCCCTAAGATACTCAAAAGAGTCCTTAGGTAGAGGTTTAGTAAAAATATCTGCAATCTGATCCTTGGAAGGCACAAACTCTAATCTGACTTCATTCTTATTCACTTTCTCTCTCAAAAAGTGAAACTTGATGGATATATGTTTAGTCTTTGAATGCAACAACAGATTCTTTGATATATTTATTGCACTTGAATTATCACAGAAGATTGTGATGGGTTCCTCATACTCCACTCTGATGTCTCTTAGCATTTGCTTCATCCACAGTACTTGAGTGTAACTACCTACTGCTGCAATATATTCTGCATCTACAGTGGACAGAGATATTGCCTCTTGTTTCTTGCTCAGCCAAGAAACCAATCTCTTTCCCAAAAAGAATGCTCCACCACTAGTACTCTTCCGGTCATCCACATCTCCTGCCCAATCCACATCTGTATATGCATGAAGAGAGAAGTCATGATCTATAGGATACCACAAACCATACTCAACTATCCCTTTTAGATATCTAAAAATCCTCTTGATTGCCATGACATGAGATTCTCTTAGATCAGCTTGGAATCCAGCAACAAGACCAACAACATTCATAATGTCAGGTCTAGTTTGATTGAGATACAATAATCCTCCAATCATTGACCTGTATTTTTTATGATCAGCCTTAGGAGAGTCATCATCTTTGCTCAATTTACATCTAGTTTCCATGGGAGTACACATTGGTTTTGAGTCTTCCATCCCAAACTTCTTCAACAATTCTTTTACATACTTGGTCTGAGAAATGAAGATTCCTTTCTTTGTTTGAATGGTTTACAGACCCAAGAAAAAATTTATTTCCCCCAACATGACATCTCAAATTCACTTTTCATTTGATTTGCAAAAGTTTTGTACATAGTATCTCTTCCTCCAAAAATGATATCATCAACAAACACTTCAACAATCAAGATATTTCCATGATCAATTTTGAAGTACAAATTATTGTCAGTAGTACCTTTGTTGAAACCAATCTTCAAAAGATGCTTATCCAATCTTTCATACTAGGCTCTTGGGGCTTGCTTGAGTCCATACAATGCTTTCTTCAACTTGCAAACCATATCACCATGATCAGACAATTGAAATCCATCCGGTTGCTCATTGTATACTTCTTCTTCCAAGTCTCCATTTAGGAAGGCAAAGTTGACATCCATCTCATATACTTTGAAGTCCTTGAAGGCAGCAAAGGCAAGAAATAACTTGACTACCTCAATTCTTGCCACTGGAAAAAAAATTCTTCAAAGTCAACTCCTACTTGAGAGTAGCCTTTGCAGACCAATCTAGCTTTATTTTTGACTACTTCACCAACTTCATTCAGTTTGTTTTGTAATACCATTTGGTTCTAATCACATTCTTATTTCTAGGTCTGGGAACAAGATCCCAAGTGTGATTTTTCTCATTTTGTATCAGCTCTTCCTCCATTGCTTTAGTCCAACTTTCATCATTGCATGCTTCATTTGCTGACTTTGGTTCAATCTTTGAAATCAGACAATACTCTTCTGAGTCTTGAGCAATCTTTCTTCTTGTTTGAACGCCTTTCCTTTTATCACCTATGATCTGATCTTCAGAGTGATTTAGTCTTACATACCTAGGAATTTTGGGACTTTCTTGCATTTCTAACTCTTGAACAGGTTCATTCAAATTCATCTCTTCTTCTTTGTTCACTAGATCAGTCTGAATCTGAATCTTAGAAGGGGCTTGGACTCCTTGGATCAAAACATCATTTTGATCATCTTCATCATATTCATAAAACCTTGAGGGTTTTTCAATCCCTTCATCAACCTTCACATTTGTACTTTCTATAATCTTTCTCAATCTCTTGTTATAACACCAGTATGCTTTGCTTTGAGTAGAATAACCCAAGAATATTCCTTCATCACTTCTAGCATCAAATTTGCCTAGATCTTCATCTCTTTTTAATGTAACATTTGCTACCAAAAACTCTAAAATACTTCACAGTGGGAGTGATGCCAAACCAGAGTTTATAAGGAGTCTTACCGGTATTGCTTCTGATTTGTACTCGATTAAGAGTATAGACTGCAGTGCTTATAGCTTCTCTCCAGTAGATCTGAGGAACATTCACTTCCATCATCATGGTTCTAGATTCTTCCTGGATGGTCCTGTTCTTTCTCTCCACTACTCCATTCTGCTATGGAGTCCTTGGAGCAAACAACTATCTTTTTATTCCATGTTTCTCACAGAATTCTATGAACTCACTGGATGTGAATTCTCCACCTCTATCAAACCTTAGACATTTTATGTTCAGTCCAATTTCGTTCTCTACCATAGCCTTGAATATTTTGAATTTCTCAAGAGCCTCTGATTTTTCTTTCAAAAAAGTCACCCACATCATCCGGGAGTAGTGATCAATTAATAGCATGAAGTATCTATCACCTTGCACACTCCTGATTCTTGCCAGACCACATAAATCAATATGAACTAAGTCCAATAATCTGGTAGAAGACTATTCCTTTCTTCTGAATGTGACTTTGTTCTGCTTACCCAACTGACATTCTTCGCACAAACTATTAGTAGGTTTCACCAGTCTTGGAAGATCTCTCATGGCCTGGGTGTTGCTTATCTTGATGATATTATCAAAATTCACATTACACATTCTTCTATGCCACAACCAACTCTAATCAATTTGAACAAATAAACAACTTTTACTATTACCAACCAAGTGAAAGATATTACCTTTTGTTTGAGTATTGGATGCAATCTCAGTTCCTGAGCTTTCAAAGATCTTGCATTTTCCATTTTTGAATCAGAGATCATAGCCTTTGTCCACCAACTGTCCAACACTGAGAAGATTGTGCTTCAGACCTTCAACATATAGTACATTACTGGTTTTGTTCTTTCCATCAAAGGAAATGGTTCCTCTACCTCTGATTCTGCCAGCAGAATTATCACCAAATTTTACCATTCCTCCTTCATACCTTTCCAAATCTATGAACTTATTTTTGTCACCTGTCATATGGTGGGAGCATCCACTTTTAATGACCCAATCATCCTTTTCTTCAACTTGGGCAGCCAGAGCTCTTTCTACAATTTTATGATTGACAGATTTAGAGGGCATTGGATCTTCTTCCTTGATGGCAATAAACACCCAGTCATTTCCAGATTTGTTTCTTGTCTCTGATTCATCATCTATTACTCCTTCATCATCATCTTCATGAACATAGTAACATTTCTTTTGGAACCTTGCTCTATTAGGATTTAGCCTTGAAAATCTTTCCGGACACCTTGAGGTAAAATGACCAATCTTATTGCAGTTAAAACATTTAAAAGGCAATTTCCCCTCATACTTACTAGATCCTCTTGGCAGTCTTTTTGCAATAAGGGCTTCAAGTTGAGCAACTTCTGCTTCATCTTCTTCCAAGTCTTTTCTTGCTTTTTCATACCATGATAGTTTCTTTGAAGAGTTCTCTCCCAGATCAAACTTTTGTTTTCATTTTACACAGGTACTAGCTTTGAATGCAGTTCAGTCTTGGGGGGGCATCTCTAAACTTGGTCAATTCAAATGTAGTCAGTTTACCAACCAATTGATCTCTTGTGATACCTGAAAAGGATCTGAATTCTTCAATAGCAGCAACCTTATATTTGTAAGAATCAGGAAGGGAGATGAGAACTTTGCCAACAATCTCATCTTCATCCAAGATTCCACTAGCACATCTAATGCCGCAAACAAGCTCATTTACTCTTGGCATAAATGTAGTGATATTTTCATCTTCTCTCATCTTTAGGTTTTCAAAATTTCCTTTTAGACTCTGTAGCTTGGCACATTTAACATACTTATCTCCTTCATGCAGAATTTCCAATTTTTCCCAAATCTCATGAGCAATTTTTAGGTCAATAACATTTGTCAACTCTGAATCAGATAAGGCACTTAGAAAAGCTTCTTTAGTCTGCAAATTATTTTCAACATCTCTAATTTCATCTATGGTATGTGGACCATTCTATGGAGGATCATACTTCTTTGAAGCCATGATCCAATACTGCATTCCCATACATTGCAAGTGGCATTCCATATAACTTTTCAAAAGAGTGAAATTGGTTCCATCAAACGTCAGACTATTATTTTTGTAGGACAACATCCTGGATCTCCTTAGGCAGTTAAACTCTTTTAGAGGAACTTAGCTCTGATACCAATCGTTAGATTTAGGATAGACAACTGAGAGGGGGGGTGAATTAGTTGTCCAAAATTTTCTTGCAATTAATCGCTTAAATCTTTTTCTTAATTCAGCATAATAATAAATCAATCATGGAAACATAATGCAACAATTCAAGAGCAGAAACACATTAACACATATGACACCAAGATTTTTAACGTGGAAAACTTAGTTAAGGGAAAAACCATGGGGTGACTAACCCAAGATTGTATTCTCTATTAAAAGAATAGAAAGAACATAATGGCACATGCCAATTAGGGCTCATTGCCCAAGCACACTGCTCACAAGAGGCCCACTGCCTACAGGAGACACACTGTCTACAGAATAATAAGTATTACATACTTGAACTAAATAATAGCATCTTCACCATGCTTGAGTCAGTTCCGTTTAATCCCAAAGCTTCTACTCTGCCTTTTGCTCCTCTACACTCTACCACACTCTCATCTCCACAAGATATCCTTGAAATGACTTTACAACTCCTTATTTATACAAGACATCAACTTAGGGATAAACATCCAAGTCGACATACATTACAGAGCAAATACATAAATACAACATGACTAATTACAAAAAGACTTCATACGGATCAACACACTATTGGCCACACAGATCTGAGACTTCAATTTCTCTTAGGAACATGCCAATCTTCACAGAACATCTTCAAGATCATCCACAAGATGTGTAACTCATCCAGTCGGCCTGACTTGGGAAGAACATCATCATCCGAAAGTAATTCTTCAATTACAAGCTCAATCTTCAATACAGACCACCAACATGAACTGGACACAATCCAAAGACCTCCACAATCTTGCCTGAATCACCAAGAACATCCACACTACTTCTGCTTACTGAAATTATTCTCTCCTTCATCCGGAACCTCAAGAACATAGTCTGTCATCACTGTCTTATTGGAATAGATGCTTGCGGACCTCCAGACTATGAACCAATTAAGTTGTCAATTCACATTAACTTCCTAAACTCTTCAACAAATCTGCAGAACAAGATATTGCATTTTCAGAGCTCACCGGACCTATCTGTGTCACTCTGTCACCTTTGAACATCTGCTAGAACCGATTTTTGTTAAGTGGCCATAAATTATTTAGATCTTCATGCGGACCTCTAAAATCTTTACTAGATCATCTTAAGACACAAATCTACAAACCCTTTGATGCACATCCTCTAACTTTCATCTTATCTGGGATCTTACTGTCTTCATTGTTCTTCTCTATTCCAAATAGGACTAATTTTCTCAATATCCTTAGCAATTTCCTCAATATCCTCAACATACAGTTCATCCAATCCTTATCATCAATGCAACAGGCGTATGTTGACATCAATGACAACACTGGTTAGGCCCATACTTGCAACATGTTAAGGTAGGAAGAAACTACACAAGGAAACAAGAGCTCTCGCAAAGCCCATGCCCCCAGAGGTGACATGTACTTTACAATCACTAAATGTTCCCACAAACACACAATTTCTTGCAAGAAAAGAGGTTAAAAATATTTCCATAAGATAATAACGACATCACATGATCAAAAGCAATGCATGAAAATAATCACATCAAGAGCCAAGGTTACACTACAAATTCGGAAGCCAAGGTTAAAAGTGCCAAGCTATAGATTCTAAAAAGAAAATTTAAAAACCTAAAGATGAATGAAGATGAGAATATCACTACATTTATGTTGAAAGTAAATGAGCTTGTTTGTGGTATTAGGTGTGCTGGTGGAATATTGGATGAAGATAAGATTGTTGCCAAAGTTCTCAGATCTCTACCTCCTGCTTATAAATACAAGGTTGCTGCTATTGAAGAATTCAGATCTTTTTCAAATATCACAAGAGATTAATTGGTTGGAAAATTAGCTGCATTTGAATTGGCCAAGTTTGGAGATGCACCCCCTAAGACTAAATCTGCATTCAAAGCTAGTGCCTCTGTAAAAGGCAAACAAAAGTTTGATCCAAGAGAGAACTCCTCAAAGAAACTATCGTGGTATGAAAAAGAAAGAAAAGATCTGGAAGAAGATGAAGTAGAATTTGCTCAACTTGAAGCCCTTATTGCAAAAAGACTGTCAAGAGGATTTGGTAAGTATGAAGGAAAATTGCCCTTCAAATGTTTCAACTGCAACAAGATTGGTCATTTTGCCTCAAAGTGTCTGAAAAGATTTTCAAGGGAAAATCCAAATAGATCAAGATTCCAAAAGAAATGTTACTATATTCATGAAGATGATGATGATGAAGGGGTAATAGATGATGAATCAGAGACTGGAAACAAATATGGAAGTGACTGGGTGTTCATCCCTATGAAGGAAGAAGATCCAATGTCCTCTGAATCGATCAATCATAAAATGATAGAAAGAGCTCTGACTGCCCAAGTTGGAGAAAAGGATGATTGGGTCATTGATAGTGGATGCTCTCACCATATGACTATTGACAAAAGCAAGTTCATAGATTTAGAAAGATATGAAGGAGTTGTAAAATTTGGTGATAATTCTGCTGGTAGAATCAGAGGTAGAGGAACTATTTCTTTTGATGGAAAGAAAAAAACCAGTGATGTACTATATGTTGAAGGTCTGAAGTACACAATCTTCTCAGTGTTGGACAGTTGGTGGACAAAGGCTATGATCTCTGATTCAAAAATGGAAAATGTTAGGATCTTTGAAAGTTCTGGAACAGAGATTACATCCGGTACTCAAACAAAGGTAACATCTTCCACTTGGTACTGACAAAAGTTGTTTATTTTGTTCAACTTGATCAGAGTTGGTTGTGGCATAGGAGAATGTGTCATGTGAATTTTGATAATATCATCAAGATAAGCAACACTCAGGCTGTAAGAGATCTTCCAAGACTAGTGAAACCTACTAATAGTTTGTGAAAAAGAATGTCAATTGGGTAAGCAGAGCAGAGTCACATTCAAAAGTAAGGAACAATCTTCTACCAGATTGTTGGACTTAGTACATACTAATCCATGTGAACTGGCAAGAATCGGGAGTTTGCAAGGTGATAGATACTTCATGTTATTAATTGATGGCCACTCCCTAGATGATGTGGGTGACTTTTCTGAAAGAAAAATTTGAGACTCTTGAGAAATTCAAAATATTCAAGGCTATGGTGGAGAATGAACTAGATTAAACATAAAATATCTGAGGTCTGATAGAGGTGGAGAATTCACAACTGGAGAGTTCATAGAATTCTGTGAGAAACATGGGATAAAGAGACAGTTATCTGCTCCAAGGACTCCACAGCAGAATGGAGTAGTGTAGAGAAAGAACTGGACCATCCAAGAAGCATCTAGAACCATGATGATGGGAGCAAATGTTCCTCAGATCTACTGGAGAGAAGTTGTAAGCACTGCTGTCTATACTCTTAATAAAGTACAAATCAGAAGTAATACTAGTAAGACTCCCTATGAACTTTGGTTTGGCATCACTCCTACTGTGAAGTATTTTAGAGTCTTTGGTAGCAAATGTTACATTAAAAGAGATGAAGACCTTGGCAAATTTGATGCTAGAAGTGATGAAGGAATATTCTTGGGTTATTATACTCAAAGAAAAGCATACCGTGTTATAACAAGAGATTGAGAAAGATTATAGATAGTACAAATGTGAAGGTTGATGAAGGTATTGAAAAACCCTTAATGTTTTATGAATATGAAGAAGATGATCAAAATGATATTTTGGTTCAAGCCCCTCTAAAATTTAAATCCAAACTGATCAGGAGAATCCTGAAATTTAGGAATGAGAGACAAGTTTGAATGATCCTATCCAAGAAATCGAAGTGCAAGAAGTTACCAAAACTCCCAGGTATGTAAGATTGAATCATTCTGAAGATCAGATCATAGGTGATAAAAGCAAAACGTGTTCAAACAAGAACAAACATTGCTCAAGACTTAGAGAAGTATTGTCTAATCTCAAAGATTGAACCAAAAATAGTGAGGCATGCAATGATGAAAGCAGGACCAAAGCAATGGAGGAAGAGTTGGTGCAAATTGAGAAAAATCACACTTGGGATCTTGTTCCCAGACCTAGAAATAAAAATGTGATTGGAACCAAATGGGTCTTCCAGAATAAACTGAATGAAGATGGTGAAGTAGTCAGAAACAAAGCTAGATTAGTCTGTAAGGGTTATTCTCAAGTTGAAGGAATTGATTTTGAAGAAACTTTTACTCTAGTGGCAAGGATTGAAGCAGTCAAATTATTTCTTGTCTTTGCTGCCTTCACGAATTTCAAAGTATATCAGATGGATGTCAAGTCTGCCTTCCTAAATGGTGACTTGGAAGAAGAGGTATACATTGAGCAACCGATGGATTTCAATTATCTAATCAGGGTGATATGGTCTAAAAGTTGAAGAAAGCTCTGTATGGATTCAAACAAGCCCCAAGAACCTAGTATGAAAGACTGGATAAACATCTTTTGAGATTGGTTTCAACCAAGGTACTGCTGACAGTAACTTGTTGCAAGTCATGGGCCTAATCGGTGTTGTCATTGATGTCAACATACTCTTGTTGCAATGATGATAAGGATTGGATGAGTTGTATGATGAGGATATTGAGAAAATTAGTCCTATCAGGAACAGAGAAGAATAGTGAAGACAGTAAGGTAAAGATCCCAACTAAGATGAAGATCAGAGGATACACATCAAAGGGTTTGTAGATATGTGTCTTAAGATGATACAGTAAAGATTGAGAGGTCCACATGAAGATCTAAACAAGTTATGGCCACTTGAGTAAAACCGGTTCTGGCAAATGTTCAGAGGTGACAGAATGACACAGATAGGTCCAGTAAGATCCAGAAATGCAATATCTTGTTCTGTAGATTTGATGCAGTGTTTAGGAAGTCAATGCAAATTGACAACTCAATGGTTCATAGTTTGGAGGTCTGCAAGCATCTATTCCAATATGATAGTGATGACAGACTGTGTTCTTGAGGTTCCAGATGAAGGAGAGAATGATTTCAGTAAGCAAAAGTAGTGTGGATGTTCTTGGTGATTCAGGCAAGCTTGTGGATGTCTTTGGATTGTGTCCAGTTCATGTTGGTGGTCCCCATTGAAGATTGAGCTCATAATTGAAGAATTACTTCCAGATGATGATGTTCTTCCTAAGTCTAGCTGACGGATGAGTTACACATCTTGCGGATGATCTTGAAGATGTTCTGTGAAGCATGGTGTGTTCCTAAAAGAAGATTGAAGTCCTAGATCTATGTGGCCGACAGTGTGATGATCCGCATGAAGTATTTTGTAATTAGTCAAGTATTTTCTCTATAAAGTGTGCCGACTTGGATGATTATCCCTAAGTCAATGTCTTGTATAAATAAGAAGTTGTGAAGTCATTTCAAAGGCATCTTGGTGGAGATGAGAGTGTGGTAGAGAGTAGAGAAGTGAAAGGCAGAGTAGAAGTATTTGGCTTAAATGGAACTAACTCAAGCATGGTGAAGATGCTATTCTTCAGTTCAAGTATGTATTATTTATCATTCTGTAGATAGTGTGTCTCTTGTAGGCAATGGGCCTCTTGTGAGTAATATACTCAGGCAGTGAGCCCTAATTGGCATGTGCCATTTTGTTCTTCTTATTCTTTTAACAGAGAATACAATCTTGGGTTAGTCACCCCGTGGTTTTTCCCTTAACCGGGTTTTCCACGTTAAAATCTTGGTGTCATATGTGTTAATGTGTTTCTTCTCTTGAATTATTGCATTATGTTTCCATGATTGATTTATTATTATGTTGTTGAATTACAAAGAGGATTTAAGTGATTAATAGGAAGAAAGTTTTGGGACAACTGATTCAACCCCCCTCTGAGTTGTCTATCTTGAATCTAACAATTGGTATCAGAGCTACGTTCCTCTAAAAGAGCTTAACCACTTGAGGAGATCCAAGATGTTGTCCTACAAGAAGGATAGTCTGAGGTTTGATGGAACCAATTTTACTATTTGTCACATGGAATGTCACTTGCAATGTATGGGAATGTAATATTGGATCATGGCTTCAAAGAAGTATGTTCCTCCATAGAATGGTCCAAGTACCATAGATAAAATCAGAGATGCTGAAAATAATCTTTGGGCTAAAGAAGCTCTACTAAGTGCCTTATCTAATTTAGAGCTGACAAATGTTATTGATCTAAAAACTACATATGAGATTTGGCAAAAATTGGAACTTCTACATGAAGGAGACAAGTATGTTAAATGTGCCAAGCTACAGAGTCTAAAAGGAAAATTCAAAAACCTAAAGATGAGAGAAGATGAAAATATCACTACATTCATGCCAAGAGTAAATGAGCTTGTTTGTGGCATTAGATGTGCTGGTGGAATCTTGGACAAAGATGAGATTGTTGCCAAAGTTCTCAGATCCCTTCCTGATTCTTACAAGTACAAGGTTGTTACTATTGAAGAATTTAGATCTTTTTCAACTATCACAAGAGATCAATTGGTTGGTAAATTAGCTACATTTGAATTGGCCAAGTTTGTAGATGCCCCCCAAGACTAAATCTTCTTTTAAAGCTAGTGCCTCTGTAAAAGGAAAACAAAAGTTTGATCCAGGAGAGAACTCTTCAAAGAAACTATCATGGTATGAAAAAGCAAGAAAAGATCTAGAAGAAGATGAAGCAGAAGCTGCTCAACTTGAAGCCCTTATTACAAAAAGACTACCAAGAGGATCTGGTAATTATGAAGGAAAATTGCCCTTCAAATGTTTTAACTATAATAAGATTGGTCATTTTGCCTCAAGGTATCCAAAAAGATTTTCAAGAGCAAATCCAAACAGATCAAGATTCTAAAAGAAATGTTACTATGTTCATGAAGATGATGATGAAGGAGTAATAGATGATGAATCAGAGATGGGAAACAAATCCAGAAGTGACTAGGTGTTTATTGCCATCAAGGAAGAAGATCCAATGCCCTCTGAATCTGTCAATCATAAAATGGTAGAAAGAGCTCTGGCTGCCCAAGTTGAATAAAAGGATGATTGGGTCATTGACAGTGGATGCTCCCACCATATGACAAGTGACAAAAATAAGTTCATCGATTTGGAAAGATATGACGAAGGAGTGGTAAAATTTGGTGATAATTCTACTAGCAGAATCAGAGGTAGAGGAACCATTTCTTTTATGGAAAGAATAAAACCAGTAATGTACTGTATGTTGAAGGTCTAAAGCACAATCTTCTCAGTGTTGGACAGTTGGTGGATAAAGGCTATGATCTTCGATTCAAAAATGGAAAATGCAAGATCTTTGAAAGTTCTAGAATAGAGATTGCATCCGGTACTCAAACAAAAGGTAATATCTTCCACTTGGTTGGTATTGGTAAAAGTTGTTTATTTTTTAAAATTGATCAGAGTTGGTTGTGGCATAGGAGAATGTGTCATGTGAATTTTGATAATATCATCAAGATAAGCAACACTCAGGCTGTAAGAGATCTTCCAAGACTGGTGAAACCTACTAATAGTTTGTGCAAAGAATGTCAGTTGATTCAAAATCATTCCAGTTGTTTTCATTTATTTCCATAATTAGTATTTTTAGTTCCATAATCTCTTGAATAATGATGTAGGACTTTCAGTTTTTTTGAAATTGCTAAAAATAGCAAACTACCAAATTTGGAAAGTTTACCTGCTATTTTAGGAAAGTTTGCATTTGGGCACAGATTGAAGCAAAAACTTGCAGAAAGTTACATAACAAAAATATAAGACCTTTGGCGAAGGAATCAGGCAGAGATCATTTGTGAGTTGAAAGATATTAAAGTTTTTGTTTTCTGAAAAGCCCCTGAAAATTTCTGAAAAGAGATATGAGCCACTAAAACATCCCATAACATCCTAAAAAGTTTATGGAATTCTATTTACAAATTTATGGCATGATAGTTCACATCACGAGCTTTCCGACGCTTAAAACGGTTCATCAATCAGACACCTGGATCAAAAGTTATGCTTCCCGGAAGTTGACCTACTTTTGGAGGGAGTTGAAAATTTTAAAATTTAGCTGGAGGCCACCAAAAAATGCTATTTATGACTATTTTGGGAACCCTAGGCGGTAGTAGAGTTAAAGGGGGCAAGTGTAGAGTCAAGAATAGGTGGGGAACTGAAACCCTAGCAGATTTGGGCCTTACAGAAGGCTGAAGATTCTAGAGTCTTGAGGTTGGGAAAGTTGTAATGTGTTGCAACTAGTAGAGGACTCATCCTCTAATTGTATTTGAGCTTCTGTAATGTAATGAGTTGCCTAGATCAATAAAAGAAAGTTCTATTTTCTATGTGTAATTTATGTTGTTGTGTGTTTTATGATTTACCCTCTTCACCAAGTGGTATCAGAATAAGGGTTCTTGAGTGTGTAGACAGATCATTGATTGTGAGGCAGTTTGCACTAGGACCTGAGGTTGTGGGTTTGCTGCGGAGATCAAGATGCCTCCATGAAGAAATCATGTTGGAAGGAATTCTTTAACAGAAGATGGTTTTAGAGCCCTACAAAGGCAAATCGATGCATTGCAAGATGAGCTGTGAAGAGGGTTTGACCCGAGAACAAGAGAAGAAAGCGAAGATGAAGCTGAAGAGGAGCTATCTAAGGAAGAACAAGAAGCTGTAGGAGATGCTGCAAAAGTTAGGTTGTTGAGGGCCATTTTGAAGATCGAAAAGAGGCCCAGGATCAAAGTTTCTACATATTCTAGAGATTTGAATCCGGAACAATGTATTGATTGGATCAATGACATGGAGGAGTATTTCGAGTATGAAGATGTGGAGGACCTAGATCGGGTCAAGTTTACAAAAACAAAGTTGAAGGGCCATGCCAGTATTTGGTGGAAGGAGGTCCAATTAGAGAGGAATAGAAGAGGAAAAGGAAAGATCACCAAATGGGATCAGATGGTGGAGAAACTAAAGAAGCAGTTCATTCTTGTGGACTATGAGATGGAGTTATTGAAGAAGCTGCAAGGATTGAAGCAAGACAACAAGTCTGTTAAGGAGTATACATAAGAGTTTTATAAGATTACTATCAGAACCGGTCATGCAGAGGCCAACAAGGAGAAGGTAGCCCGTTACATTAATGGGTTGAGGCCAAGTATTCAAGAGGATCTAAGCCTGGTCAGAATGACCACCATAGAAGATGCATACCAGTTTTCTGTAAAGATGGAAGAGAAGCTGAACAAAAGATTTGACAACAAGCAAAGGGGAAGATCTCAAGGCGGAAGGACAAGTGGAAGACCCTATGGGGGCCGAAATGAAGATTCAAAGAAAAGTGAAGAAGCCGACACCAGTCGGAATCAAAGAGGAGATAATACCTACCGCCCTTGTGACCAGAACAATGGAGAGAAAAGAGGAAGAGGAAGAGGCCAACCTGGACAAGGACCTGGAAGAGGAGGTTTCAGAGGAACCTATTTTCAATGTGGAGAAGAAGGGCATCGAGCATATGAGTGTCCAGAACATCAAGGAAGGACAAATAGAAGACCTGAAGGTAATGCATGAGTTACACATGTAGATGAAGATGTACAGTCTGAGCATTCTGAAGATGCTAAAAGGGGAGAAACCCTAGTTGTCAGAAGAACTTTGTTGAATGAGGAGAAAGAACCAAACCAAAGGAAGAGTTTATTACGTACAAGGTGCAAATGTGAAGGTAAGTGTTCTTATATTATTATTGATAGTGGGAGCACTGACAATCTTGTTTTAGAGGAGATGGTTGACAAGTTGAGGTTGGTGAGAAGAAAGCATCCACATCCATATCGGATTGCATGGTTGTAGAAGGACCACAGAGCTTTGGTCAATGAGCAGTGTTTAGTGAAGTTCAAGATTGGAGACTACCATGATGAGGTGTTGTGTGATATCATACCGATGGATGCATGTCATATGCTATTGGGGAGGCTGTGGCAATATGATAGGAGCATTGTCTATGATGTTCGTGCAAACAAATATTCTCTAACAAAGGATGGAGTTCATCATAAGTTGAAGCCCTTGAAGGAGGCGGAAGAAAAGGTATGTAGTACTGCCATAATTTGCTTGGTAGATGGTAGAAAATTTTTGGAGGGAATGAAGCATGAGCGTCATTGATTTGCATTGATTCCTAAGATTAGTCAAGAGAAATGTGAAGATGTACCAGCAAAAGTTTCTGATATGTTTGAAGAATTTCAGGACATTATCTCTGATAATGTACTAGAAGGTTTACCACCAGTGAGGAAGATAAGTCATCAAATGGATTTGATATCGGGAACCAATTTGCCAAATAAGGTAACCCATAGAATGACTCTAGCTGAGAGTGAAGAGTTGAACAGACAAGTTCAGGAGTTGTTGAGGAAGAGATTGATAAGAGAGATCCTAAGTCCATGTGTGGTACCTACATTACTAGCACCAAAGAAAGATGGAGAGTGGAGAATGTGTATAGATTCTCGAGCCATAAATAAGATCACGATCAAGTACAGGTTTCCATTGCCAAGAATGGATGACATAATAGATTGTTTGAGTGGAGCCAAGTACTTCACGAAGATTGACCTAAAGAGTGGGTATCACCAGATCCGAATCAGAGAAGGAGATGAATGGAAGACAACCTTCAAGACAAAGGAGGGTTTGTATGAGTGGTTAGTCATGCCATTTGGGCTAACCAATGCACCAACCACATTCATGTGGCTCATGAATGAGGTACTAAAAGAATTTTTAGGAAGTTTTGTTATTGGTTATGTAGATGATATTTTAATTTTTAGTAAGACTTGGGATGAGCATCTGATGCATATCAGAAGAGTTTTAGAGACGCTGAGGGAGGAGAAATTGTTGATTAGTTTGAAGAAAAGTAGTTTTGCAAAGGAGTTGGTATACCTGGGATTTTTTGTCTCAGAGAAAGGTCTTAAGATGGACCCAGAGAAGGTGAGAGCTATCCTTGAATGGCCTACACCGAGTACCACAGAGGTACAATCTTTTCATGGTTTGGCAAGTTTTTACAGAAAGTTTATCAAAAATTTTAGTAGCATTTGTGCACCCCTAACTGAGACAATGAGAGGGGATAGAAAAGAGTTTAGATGGACTAAAGGAGTAGACTAAAGCTTTGATGCATTAAAGCAGAAAGTCACAGAGCAACCTGTTTTGGCACTTCCAGATTTCAATAAGGTATTTCAGGTAGATTGTGATGCTAGTGGTAGTGCTATAGGAGCTGTTTTGAGCCAAGAAGGTAAGCCCATTGCCTATTTTAGTGAGAAGCTTAATGATGCCAAGAAAAAGTATTTTATTTATGATTAAGAATTTTATGCAATAGTTTAAACTTTGAAGAAATGGAGACATTTTTTTTCCAAAAGAGTTTTTCTTATATACTGATCATCAGGCCTTACAGTATCTTAATATTTTAGGAAAGTTGAACCAAAGGCATTTAAAATGGGTTAAGTTTTTGTAGAGCTATACTTTTGTTTTGAAGCATAGGAGTGGGAAGTCCAACAGAGTTGTAGATGCCTTGAGTAGAAGGAAAAATTTATTGACAGAAATGAAGATAGAGGTTGTTGGATTCGATGAGCTCAAAAGTTTGTATCCTGAGGATCTAGATTTTACAGAGGCCTGGAAAGCTTGTTTGGAACCGATTACTTTGGACAGGACAAAATAGTTGGATTTCATAATCCAAGATGGCATGTTGTTTAGAGGAAGCCAATTGTACAGTATGAGGAGTTCCATGAGAGAGAATCTGATAAAGGAGAAACATAGTTGAGGATTGGCTGGATACTTTGGTTGAGATAAGACCATTGCTATTGTTGGTGAAAATTATTATTGGCCACAATTGCAGTAGGATGTGAAGAAATTTGTGCAAAGTTGCAGAGTATGTCAGATGGCAAAAGGAACAAGTCAAAATACAGGGCTATATCAGCCAATACCTGTACCAGAGAAGCTATGGGATGATATTAGTATGGATTTTGTTCTTGGTTTACCAAGGACACAGAGAGGACATGATTCTATTTTTGTGGTGGTGGATAGATTCTTGAAGATGGCACATTTTCTTCCTTGTAAGAAGACTAATGATGCTATTCATATTGCAAAGTTATTTTTCAAGGAAGTGGTGAGACTACATTGTCTACCAAAGAGCATAGTTTCAGATCAAGATACCAAGTTTTTTGGTTATCTCTGGAGGACATTGTGGAAGAAGTTGAAGATAGATTTGAAGTTTAGTTCTACACACCATCCACAGACTGATAGATAGACTGAAGTGGTGAATAGGAGTCTGGGTAACCTGCTACAATGCTTAGTAGGAGATAAGCCCAAGGGATGGGATTTGATTTTACCACAAGCAGAATTTACTTACAACAATTCTGTCAATAGGAGTACTGGTAAATCACCATTCTAGATTGTATATGGCGATAGCCTAAGAAATGCTTCTAAGTTAAAGAAGCTAGACAAAGGAGAAAAGACAAGTGTTGAAGCTGAAGACTTTGCAGAACACATGAAGAATTTGTATGAAGAGGTGAGAAAGCACATTAATAAGATGAATATTCAGTATAAGGCAAGGCAGATCAAAAGAGGAGATATAAGGAGTTCCAAGAGGGAGATGAAGTCATGGTTCACTTGAGAAAAGAAAGGTTCCCAATTGGAACATACAATAAGTTGAAAATGAAGAAATTTGGACCATAGAGAATCTTGAAGAAGCATGATTTAGGAAATGCATATGAGGTAGAGTTGCCGAGTGGGATCAATATTTCTCATGTTTTCAACATTGTTGATTTATCAGCATATCATGAAGGTGGAACAAAGGATGGACCAACAGAAGAACAGTGGAGTATTCCAGCATCTACTTCAACAGAGGAGATAGAAGAGATCTTGGATAGCCATGTGGGAAGAAGTACTCGGAATAGACAATATGAAGAATATCTGGTGAAATGGAAAGGAAGGCCTATTGAAGATTCTTCTTGGTTGTCTAAGGCAGAGGTTGACTATTTAGGTTTTCCTCAAACAAACCCCTAAGACGTGATAGGGTCACTTCTCAAATTACCCTAGGTGTCTGATGCAGGAGCATCTAGTGGCATAAGGGCAATCAGACACCTGGATCAAAAGTTATGCTTCCTGAAAGTTGACCTACTTTTGGAGGGAGTTGAAAATTTTAAAATTTAGCTGGAGGCCACCAAAAAGTGCTATTTATTACTATTTTGGGAACCCTGGACGGTAGTAGAGTTAAAGGGGGCAAGTGTAGAGTCAAGAATAGGTGGGAAACAGAAACCCTAGTAGATTTGGGGCTTATAGAAGGCTGAAGATTCTAGAGTCTTGAGGTTGGGAAAGTTGTAATGTGTTGCAACCAGTAGAGGATTCATCCTCTGATTGTATTTGAGCTTCTGTAATGTAATGAGTTGCCCAGATCAATAAAATAAATTTCTATTTTCTGTGTTCAGTTTCTGTTGTTGCATGTTTTATGATTTACCCCCTTCATAAAAAAATGATGAAAATGATCAGAATGATGTTCTGGTCCAAGAAGTCCAAGCCCCTTCTAAAATTTAGATCTAGACTGATCCGGTGAATCAGGAAGAAGAGATAAGTTTGAATGAACCTGTTCAAGAAACATAAGTGCAAGAAATTCCCAAAATTCCTAGGTATGTAAGACTGAATCACTCTGAAGATTAGATCATAGGTGATGAAAGCAAATGTGTTCAAACAAGAAGAAAGATTGCTCAAGACTCAGAAGAGTATTGTCTGATTTCAAAGATTGAACCAAAGTCAGTGAATGAAGCATGCAATGATGAAAGTTGGACTAAAGCAATGGAGGAAGAGCTGATGCAAATTGAGAAAAATCACACTTGGGATCTTGTTCCCAGACCTAGAAATAAGAATGTGATTGGAACCAAGTGGGTCTTCCGGAACAAACTGAATGAAGATGGTGAAGTAGTCAGAAAAAAAGCCAGATTGGTCTGCAAGGGTTACTCTAAAGTAGGAGTTGATTTTGAAGAAACCTTTGCTCTGGTGGCAAGAATTGAAGAAGTTAGATTATTTCTTGCCTTTGCTGCCTTCAAGTACTTCAAGGTATATCATACGGATGTCAAGTCTACCTTCCTGAATGGTGACTTGGAAGAAGAAGTTCACATTAAGCAATCGGATGGATTCCAATTGTCTAATCATGGTGATATGGTCTCCAAGTTGAAGAAATCATTGTATGGACTCAAACATGCCCCAAGATCCTGGTATGAAAGACTGGTTAAGCATCTTTTGAAGATTGGTTTCAACAAATGTACTACTGACAGTAATTTGTACTTCAAAATTGATCATGAAAATATCTTGATTGTTGAAGTGTTTGTTGATGATATCATTTTTGGAGGAAGAGATAGTATGTGCAAAACTTTTGCAAATCAAATGAAAAGTGAATTTGAGATGTCCATGTTTGGGGAAATGAATTTCTTCTTGGGTTTGCAAATTATTCAAACAAAGACAGGAATCTTCATTTCACAGACCAAATATGTGAAAGAATTGTTGAAGAAATTTGGGATGAAAGACTCAAAACCAATGAGTACTCCCATGGCAACTGGATGTAAATTGAGCAAAGATGATGACTCTCCTAAGGTTGATCAGAAAAAGTGTAGGTCAATGATTGGAGGACTATTGTATCTTACTCAAACTAGACCTGACATTATGAATGTTGTTGGTCTTGTTGCTAGATTCCAAGCTGATCCTAGAGAATCTCATGTCATGGCAATCAAGAGGATTCTTAGATATCTAAAAGGGACTGTTGAGTATGGTTTATGGTATCCTAGAGATCATGATTTCTCTCTTCATGCATATACAGATGCAGATTGGGTAGGAGATGTGGATGACCAAAAGAGAACAATGGTGGAGCATTCTTTTTGGGGAAAAGATTGGTTTCTTGGCTAAGCAAGAAACAAGAGGCAATATCTCTATCCACTGCAGAAGAAGAATATATTGGAGCAGTAGGTAGTTTCACTCAAGTATTTTCGATGAAGCAAATGCTAAGATACATTAGAGTGGAGTATGAGGAACCTATCACAATCTTTTGTGATAATTCAAGTGCAATAAATATATCAAAAAATCCGGTGTTGCATTCAAATACAAAACATATATCCATCAAGTTTCATTTTTTGAGAGAGCAGGTGAACAAGAATGAAGTCAGATTGGAGTTTGTGCCCTTCAAGGATCAAATTGTAGATATTTTTACTAAACCTCTACCTAAGGACTCTTTTGAGTATCTCAGGGAGAAGTTAGGGGTTATCACCCCTCCGGTTCTGAATTAAGGTGCACTGATGTGTATCAGTCTGGTGGATCTCACAGTCATATCTTGTGGTCTGGATTGATGATGGGAAGCTACTACTCAAGGGGAGCAGTTGGTATGATTCTGAGTAATGCAAGTATGTGCCCTTTGCCATTAAAAAAAGTGGTTGTTGATCAAAGGGGGAGCAGTAAAGGAAGAGAAGACATGTGAATGGTTGTTATTGATAGGGGGAATTATGTCAGTGAGGAGAAGTTCTTGTCTTGATGGTTAAAACAGTTTTTCACATCATATGTTGCCATCAATGACAAAGGGGGAGATTGTTGCAAGTATGGGCCTAACCAGTGTTGTTATTGATGTCAACATACTCCTGTTGCATTGATGATAAGGATTGGATGAGTTGTATGCTGAGGATATTGAATAAATTAGTTCTATCATGAACACAGAAGAACAGTGAAGACAGTAAGGTAAAGATCCTAGCTAAGATGAAGATCAGAGGATGCACATCAAAGGGTTTGTAGATATGTGTCTTAAGATGATACAGTAAAGATTTAAGAGGTCTACATGAAGATCTGAAGAAGTTATGCCCACTTGAGTAAAATTGGTTCTAGTAGATGTTTAGAGGTGACAAAGTGACACAGATAGGTCTGTTGAGATCCAGAAATGCAATATCTTGTTATGCAGATTAGGTGGAGTGTTTAGGAAGTCACTGTGAATTGACAACTCAATTTGTTCGTGGTCTAGAGGTCCGCAAGCATCTATTCCAATATGACAGTGATGACAAACTGTGTTCTTGAGGTTCCGGATGAAGGAGAGAATGATTTCAGTAAGTAGAAGTAGTGTGGATATTCTTGGTGATTCGGGCAAGCTTATGGATGTCTTTGGATTGTGTCTAGTTTGTTTTGGTAGTTTGCATTAAAGATTGAGCTTGTAATTGAAGAATTACTTCCGGATGATGATGTTCTTCCTAAGTCTGGCCGACCAGATGAGTTACACATCTTGCCGATGATCTTGAAGATGTTTTGTGAAGCATGGCATGTCCCTAAAAGAAGATTGAAGTCCCAGATCTATGTGGCCGACAGTGTGATGATCCACATGAAGTCTTTTGTAATTAGTCAAGTTGTATTTGCTCTGTAAAGTGTGCCGACTTGGATGATTATCCCCAAGTCAATGTCTTGTATAAATAAGAAGTTGTGAAGTCATTTCAAAGGCATCTTGGTGGAGATGAGAGTGTGGTAGAGAGAAGAGAAGCGAAAGGCAGATCAGAAGTATTAGACTTAAATGGAACTGACTCAAGCATGGTGAAGATGCTATTCTTCAGTTCAAGTATGTAATATTTATCATTCTGTAGATAGTGTGTCTCTTGTAGGTAGTGGCCCTCTTGTGAACAGTGTGCTCAGGCAGTGAGCCCTAATTGGCATGTGTCATTTTGTTCTTCTTATTCTTTTAACAGAGAATACAATCTTGGGTTAGTCACCCTGTGGTTTTTCCCTTAACCGGGTTTTCCACGTTAAAATCTTGGTGTCATATGTGTTAATGTGTTTCTACTCTTTAATTATTGCATTATGTTTCCATGATTGATTTATTATTATGTTGTTGAATTACAAAGAGGATTTAAGTGATTAATAGGAAGAAAGTTTTGGGACAACTGACTCACCCCCCCTCTCAGTTGTTTGTCTTGAATCTAACATAACTTGTACTTCAAATTGATCATGAAAATATCTTAATTGTTGAAGTGTTTGTTGATGATATCATCTTTGTAGGAAGAGATAATATGTGCAAGACTTTTGCAAATCAAATGAAAAGTGAATTTGAGATGTCTATGTTTGGGGAAATGAATTTCTTCTTGGGTCTGCAAATCAATCAAACAAAGAAAGGAATCTTCATTTCTCAGACCAAGTATGTGAGAATTATTGAAGAAATTTGGGATGGAAGACTCAAAACCAATGAATACTCCCATGGCAACTAGATGCAAACTGAGCAAAGATGATGACTCTCCTAAGGATGATTAGAAAAAGTACAAGTTAATGATTGGAGGACTATTGTATCTTACACAAACTAGAATTGACATTATGAATGATGTTGGCCTTATTGCCAGATTCTAAGCTGGTCCTAGAGAATCTCATGTCATGGCAATCAAGAGGATTCTCAGATATCTAAAAGGAACAATTGAGTATGGTTTATGGTATCCTAGGGATCATGATTTCTCTCTTCATGTATATACAGATGCGGATTGGGCAGGAGATGTGGATGACCAGAAGAGTACCAGTGGTAGTGCATTCTTTTTGGGGAGAAGATTGGTTTCTTGGCTGAGCAAGAAACAAGAGGCAATATCTCTATCCACTGTAGAAGTAGAGTATATTGCAGCAGCAGGTAGTTGCACTCAAGTATTATGGATGAAGCAAATACTAAGAGACATTAAAGTAGAGTATAAGGAACCTATCACAATCTTCTGTGATAACTCAAGTGCAATAAATATTTCAAAAAATATGGTGTTGCATTCAAAGACAAAACATATATCCATCAAGTTTCACTTTTTGAGAGAGTAGGTGAACAAGAATGAAGTCAGATTGGAGTTTGTACCCTCTAAGAATCAGATTGCAGACATCTTTACTAAACCTCTACCTAAGGACTCTTTTGAGTATCTCAGGGAGAAGTTAGGGGTTATTACCCCTCTGGTTCTTAATTAAGGTGTACTAATGTGCATCAGTCCGGTGGATCTCACAGTCATATATTGTGATCCAGATTAATGATAGGAAGATACTACTTAGGGGGAATAGTTTGTATGATTTTGATTGATGCAAGTATGTGCCCTTTGCCATTGATGTCAAAGGGGGAGAGAAGACATGTGAAAAACAAAAGTGGTTGTTGATCAAAGGGGGAGCGTAAAGGAAGAGAAGACATATGAATGATTGCAGTTGATGGGGGAGCTATGTCAGTCAGTGAGGAGATGTTCTTGTCTTGATGGTTAAAATAGTTTTTCACATCATATGTTGCCACCAATGACAAAGTGGGATATTGTTGCAAGTATGGGCCTAACCGGTGTTGTCATTGATGTCAATATACTCCTATTGCATTGATGTCAAGGATTGGATGAGCTGTGTGCTGAGGATATTGAGAAAATTAGTCCTATCAGAAATAGAGAAGAACAATGAAGATAGTGAAACTCTATGAAGTGAAGATCCTAGCTAAGATGGAGATCAGGGAATGCGCATCAAAGGGTTTGAAGATATTGTCTAAAGATGATCCAGTCAAGATTTGAGAGGTCCACATGAAGATTTGAAGAAGTTATGGCCACTTGAGTGAAACTGGTTCTAGCAAGTGTTCAGAGGTGACAGAGTGACACAAATAGGTCTGGTAAGATCTGGAAATGCAATATCATGTTCTGCGAGTTTGATGGAGTGTTTAGGAATCTAATGTGAATTGACAACTCAATTGGTTCATGGTCTAGAGGTCCGCAAGCATTCATTCTAATGTGACAGTGATGACATAATATGTTCTTGAGGTTCCAGATGAAGAAGAGAATGATTTCAATAAGCATAAGTAGTGTGGATGTTCTTGGTGATTCAGGCAAGCTTGTGTCCAGTTCATGTTGGTGATCTGCATTGAAGATTCAACTCATAATTGAAGATTTACTTCTAGATGATGAAGTTCTTCATAATCATGACCGACCGGATGGTTTGCACATCTTGCAGATGATCTTGAAGGTGTTCTATGAAGCATGAAGTGTTCCTTAAAGAAGATTGAAGTCCTAGATATGTGTGGCCGAATGTGTGGTGATTCGCATGAAGTCTTTTGTAATAAGACAAGTTGTATTTGTGTATTTGCTCTGTAATAAAATAAAAAATGTATTGTGCTGACTTTGATGATTATCCCAAAGTCAATGTCTTGTTTAAATAAGAGTTGTGAAGTCATTTCAATGTAAGCAAGTGAAGATGAGAATGTCGTAGAGAGGAGAAGAGCGAAAAGCAGAGTAGAAGTATTGGGCTTAAATGGAACTGACTCAAGCATGGTGAAGATGCTAATCTTCAGTTCAAGTATGTAATATTTATTATTCTATAGACAGTGTGTCTCCTGTAGGTAGTGGGCCTCTTGTGAGCAATGTGCTTGAGCAGTGAGCCCTAATTGGCATGTGTTATTTTGTTCTTTTTATTCTTTTAATAGAGAATACATTCTTGGGTTAGTCACCCCATGGTTTTTCCCTTAACTGAGTTTTCCACATTAAAATCCCGGTGTCATATGTGTTAATGTGTTTCTACTCTTGAATTAATGCATTGTATTTCCATGATTGATTTACTATTATGCTGTTGAATTACAAGAAGGATTTAAGTGGTTAATAAAAGAAGTGTTTTGAGACAACTGATTTACCAACCTCTCAATTGTCTGTCTTGAAACTAACAAAGAGCAATGGTGATTCCAGACAAGGAGAAAACACAAGCCAAAATCTCTGATGGTTCATGGCTTCGAACCAATATCTTCAGAACCAAATGCACTTTGGGTGGCAAGGTATGTCAAGTTATTGTTGATGGAGGTAGTTGTGAAAATATGGTTTCTAAAGAAATGGTAGACAAATTGAAATTACACTGTGAAAAACATCCTCATCCGTACCGCATTGCATGGTTTAAAAAGGGAAATGAAGTCACTATTGATAAAACATGCCTAATTAAGTTTAGCATAGGGAAGATCTACCAAGATGAGATATGGTGTGATGTTGTTGCAATGGATGCCTGTTATGTGTTATTGGGAAGGCTATGGCAGTATGATAGAAAAGTCATACATGATGGAGAGAAAAATGCATACACCTTTTGGAAAGATGGCTCTAAGGTGATTTTGTTGCCTCTCAAGGATGAAGGAAAAGGTGAGACCATGTTGTCTGGAAGAGATCTTGTTAAAGAAATGAAGGTGACAGGGTGTTGTTATGCATTAGTAGTGAAAAAAGGTGAAGAGGAAGACATTTTCGTTCCCCTAGAAGTAGTAGACCTATTGAAAGAATTTGTTGATGTTGTGCCTAATGAATTACCCGATGGTCTACCACCAAAGAGAGATATTCAGCATCATATTGATTTGACTCCAAGAGCAACTCTACCCAACCAAGCAGTTTATAGGATGAATCCAACACAACATCTAGCAGAGCAATTGATAGCAGAGCAATTAATAAGATTACCATCAAGTATCAATTTCCTATACCTCGTATGGAGGACATGATGGATGTCCTTGTAGGGACCAAATTTTTCAGCAAGATCGAAATACGAAGTGGCTACCACCAAATCTAGATCTGAGAAGGGGATGAGTGGAAGACAACCTTTAAGATTGGAGACAGATTATATGAGTGGATGGTTATGCCATTCAGGTTATCAAATGCACCTAGCACATTTATCAGATTGACTACAACCTTACATTGGTAAGTTTGTGGTAGTTTATTTTGATGATATTTTGGTATTTAGTAATAGCAAAGAAGAGCACTTACAACACATGAGGATCATCCTTGGTGTGTTAAGAAAGGAGAAGCTCTATGCCAATTTGAAGAAGTGTAGGTTCATGCAGGACAATTTGGTTTATTTAGGCTTTGTCATTTCTAAAGATGGTGTCAGAATGGATCCAGAGAAGGTCAGGGCAATTCTAGAATGGCCTAGTCCAAGAAGCATCACAGAGGTAAAACATTTTCATGGCTTGGCCACTTTCTATCGAAAGTTCATTCAAAATTTCAATAGTATTGTAGACCCTATAACAGATTGCACCAAAGGAAGGGAGTTTGGATCGACCACAGATGCTGAGGAGAGCTTTAAGTACTTGAAGCAAAAGGTAACAGAAGCACCTATACTTGCATTGTCAAAGTTTGATAAGGTATTTGAAGTAGAATGTGATACCTCCCATGTGTGAATAGGTGTTGTGCTTAGCCAAGCTGGAAAACCTATAGCTTTCTTTAGTGAAACGCTGAATGAAGCGAGAAAGAATTATTCTACTTATGATTTGGAATTTTATGCAATTGTTTAAGCATTGAGGCATTGGAGACATTATCTAGTTCCCCAGGAGTTTGTATTGTTTACAGATCATATTGTATTGAGATAATTGAACAGACAAAAAAAGTTGAATAGTAGGCATGCCAAGTGGGTCTCTTTCTTGCAGGGTTACAATTTTGTGTTGAAGCATAAGTCTAGAAAACAAAACCAGGTTGCAGATGCGTTAAGTAGGTGTGTTGCACTTTTGACCACAATGGAAACTGAGGTGATTGGTTTTGATTCCATCAAAAATTTGTATGAGTCTGATGATGATTTTTGGGAGATTGTGGAACAATTGAAGGCACCGGTATCTGGTAACTTGGATCACTTTAGGGGTGAATATTTTCTACAAGGTGGGTATCTATTTAAAGGAAAACAACTATGCATACCAGTTGGCTCTATGAGGGAAAACGTTCTTAGAGAATTTCATAGTAGTGGGTTGGCTGGACATTTTGGCAAAGACAAGACAATAGCCTTGATAGAAGATAAATATTACTAGCCAAAGATGAAAAGGGATATAACTAGGTATGTAACAAGGTGTAGGATCTATCAAGTGGCTAAGGGACATTCAAAAAATACAGGGTTGTATATGACATTACCAGTACCAACTGCACCATGGATAGATTTGAGCATGGACTTTGTGCTGGGACTTCCACATACTCAACGAGGTAATGACTCTACTTTTGTAGTTGTTAATAGGTTCTCCAAGATAGTTCATTTTATTGCCTGTAAGAAAACTAATGATGCAACGAGGGTAGTAGAGTTATTTTTTTCAGAAGTTCGACTACATGGTGTTCCAAAGACTATTACCTCTAATAGGGATACCAAATTCCTCAGTCATTTCTGGAGGACTTTATGGAAGAAGATGGGGACCAAGTTACAGTTTAGTAGTGCCTATCATCTTCAAATGAATGGGCAAATAGAGGTAGTCAATCGAAGTCTGGGAAATTTGTTGAGGTGTCTTGTTGGAGAAAAGACAAAACAATGGGACTTGGCATTACCCCAGGTCAAATTTGCCTATAATAGTTATGTTAACAAATCAACGAGAAAGTCCCTTTTCTAGATTGTGTATGGCAGGAATCCTCAGGTTGTTCTAGATTTGGTACAGGTACCAATGAAAGATAGGGTCAGTGATGATGGGGAAGCATTTGCAAAACACCTTCAGCAGTTGCAGAAAGAAGTGAGATAGAAGTTGTAGAACAGTAATGAGAAGTACAAGAATACAGTGGATGCTAGTAGACGACATCAAACATTCAATGAAGGTGACTTAGTGATGCTATATTTAAGAAAAGAGCGGTTTCCTACTGGAACATACCACAAGTTGAAGTACAGGAAAATTGGTCCTTGCAAAATTACAAAGAAGATCAATGATAATGCATATGATGTTAGTTTACCAGATGATCTTGATATTTCTTCTATGTTTAATGTTTCTGATTTATATGCATTCCATGGTGAGGATGATGTTGAAGATAGTCAACCAGAAGTGGCATGGCACCACCACATTCCCCATAAGAAGAAGGAAAAGATTGCACAGGTTCTTGATAAGAACACTATCTACACTCGGCAAGGGCAGTACAACAAGTATTTAGTACAGTGGGAAGGATTGCCACCAATAGATAGCACGTGGATTACAGAGTGGGAAGTGCATCAGTTGGATCCAATCAAGTGGCAACAGTTCGAAGACACTCACTTGCAGGAGTTGCGTTCTTTTCAACCAGAGGAGAATGATGCAGGGACTTCTGGAGGTCATAACTTTTGACTCGGATGTGGGTTTTTTACGAAATTTTGTAGGTGGATGCGTTATGAGGTGGCCAGTGGTTTCCAACCCACCCTAGTCGGTTGGACCTTGTCTTGGAACTTTTTCAGGGCTTGAAACTTTCATCTTGACCCTCAAAATGACAAATTAGTATTTTTTTCTAGATTTTTAAAAAGTTGCTTTTGTAATAAATTAAAACTCATGTTTCAAATTTAGAATATTAGTTGGCATTTTGTCCTACCTTAATTTAAGGAAGCTTTAGGGAAAAAACTAGATTCTTAAGATATGATTGTAAAATTACCTAAAATGGCAAAATCTAACAATTGTCAAAATCTGCTAAAAAGGGTAATTTTTTTTTTTTTTTGTTTTCTTGGATATAAGAGAGTTTTCTCTCATTGTAGTAGCAGAGTTGATGAATAGAATTTTTTTTATATTCCAGCCTTCAAATCTTTGGCTCTCACGTGATTAATGGAAAAATTGTATTGAGTGTATGTTGTGTTTTTTTATGTTCCGGCCTTCAAATCTTTGGCGCTCACGTGATTAATGGAAAAATTGTATTGAGTGTATGTTGTGTACTGCATCACAACCCTAGTCGGTTGGACCTCGTCTTGACACTTTTTGGGGGCTTGAAACTTTCATCTTGACCCTTAAAATAGCAAATTAGTGTTTTTTTCTAATTTTTAAAAAGTTGCTTTTGTAATAAATCAAAAGTCATGTTTTGAATTTAGAATATTAGTTGGCATTTCATCCTACCTTAGTTTGAGGAAGCTTTTGGAAAAAAACTGGATTCTCAAGATATGATTGTAAAATTACCTAAAATGGCAAAATCTGACAATTGTCGAAATCTGCCAAAAAAGGTGATTTTTTTTGTTTTCTTGGATATAAGAGAGTTTTCTCTCATTGTAGTAGTAGAGTTGATGAATAGAAGTTTTTTTATGTTCTAGCCTTCAAATCTTTGGCTCTCACGTGATTAATGGCAAAATTGTATTGAGTGTATGTTGTGTTTTTTTATGTTCCGGCCTTCAAATCTTTGGCTCTCACGTGATTAATGGAAAAATTGTATTGAGTGTATGTTGTGTGCTGCATCACAATCCTAGTCGGTTGGACCTCACCTTGGCACTTTTTCAGGGCTTGAAACTTTCATCTTGACCCTCAAAATAGCAAATTAGTATTTTTTCTAGATTTTTAAAAAGATACTTTTGTAATAAATCGAAACTCATGTTTCAAATTTAGAATATTAGTTGGCATTTTGTCCTACCTTAGTTTGAGGAAGCTTTTGGGAAAAAATTGGATTCTAAAGATATGATTGTAAAATTACCTAAAATGGCAAAATCTGACAATTGTCGAAATCTTCCAAGAAAGGTAATTTTTTTATTTTTTTATTTTCTTGGATATAAGAGAGTTTTCTCTCATTTTAGTACTAGAGTTGATGAATAAAATATTTTTTATGTTCTAGCCTTGAAATATTTGGCTCTCACGTGATTAATGGCAAAATTGTATTGAGTGTATGTTGTGTTTTTTTATGTTCCAGTCTTCAAATCTTTGGCCTTACGTGATTAATGGAAAAATTTTATTGAGTGTATGTTGTGTGTTGCATCACAACCCTAGTCGGTTGGATCTCATCTTGGTACTTTTTCAGGGCTTGAAACTTTCATCTTGACCTTCAAAATGGCAAATTAGTGTTTTTTTCTAGATTTTTAAAAAGTTGCTTTTGTAATAAATCAAAACTCATGTTTCAAATTTAGAATATTAGTTGGCATTTTGTCCTACCTTAGTTTGAGGAGGCTTTTGGGAAAAAACTGGATTCTCAAGATATGATTGTAAAATTACCTAAAATGGAAAAATCTGACAATTGTCAAAATCTACCAAAAAAGGTATTTTTTTATTTTTTTGTTTTCTTGGATATAAGAGAGTTTTCTCTCATTGTAGCAGCAAATTTGATGAATAGAAGTTTTTTTATGTTCTAGCCTTCAAATCTTTGGCTCTCACGTGATTAATGGCAAAATTGTATTGAGTGTATGTTGTGTGTTGCATCATAGAAAAAATAACCCTTTTTGGTAGATTTCGACAATTGTCAGATTTTGCCATTTTAGGTAATTTTACATTCATATCTTAAGAATCCATTTTTTTCCCAAAAGCTTTCTCAAACTAAGGTAGGAAGAAATGCCAACTAATATTCTAAATTTGAAACATGAGTTTCGATTTATTACAAAAGTAACTTTTTAAAAATCTAGAAAAATACACTAATTTGTCATTGTGAGGGTCAAGATTAGAGTTTCAAGCCTTGAAAAAGTGCCAAGACGAGGTCCAACCAACTAGGGTGGGTTGGGAAACCACTAGCCACCTCATAATGCATCCCCCTGTTAAATTTCGTAGAAAACCCACATCTAAGTCAAAAGTTATGATCTCCAGAAGTCCCTGCATTAGGTGTTCTCCAAGATGTCGGACTCTCTTCAAATGTTGATTGTCACTGTCAAAGAGATTTCTATGTCTACAACCTCGGAGGACACTAGCACTAGCGTCCTTGTCCCAAAAGTTCTCTAATCTACTTCTTTTCACCGGATCTAGAATCCTTATCTCCTGCAACCTTCCTCTGCAACTCCACTTTGTGAAATCTGATACCTGTAACCTACAATCACAAGGATTGTCGTTAGGGGTTGTGGTGTTTAGAGGCTTGCCTCAGTTAAGCCCTCGAAGGACATTCTAGTCTTTCAAACACTGTTGTCAGATAAGAGTGTGTATCCATGCAGGATAGAGGCAAAAAGAAATTGATAAATGATTCAAACACAAATAAATATCGCCTTCAAGGTGTAGCTCTCACATAGATGAAGATCCTTCAATCACATGAGAAGAGGAAGCTAAATCTACAATCACAAACAAAGTAACAATGCTCTACTCTGTAACAATGAATATCTTGAATGCTCCAAAATCATAAGTTTGCCACAAGTTCATAATCATCTTCTAGTTTTCAAATGAATCCCTAAACATGTTTATATATGCAACAACACACATTCCCACTACAAATTTCATAATTCAAACTTAAGATGTCAGCATGGGACCTAATTAATGGTCACATTACCAACATTCAAAATTGGGACCTACTTGAAATAGGGCAGGACAAGGGTATGAGCACCTGTGTCCTTAGGTCCTATTTTAGGGCAAGACTAAGTGCAACAATGTCCCTCAAGCCCCATGTGACATGGTTTTTAGGCCATTTCTTTCCGAAAGTTAAAATAAACATACAAGATGCAAAACAAGGGACCTAGGAGCTAAACTTAGGAGGTAAAAGTCTTAGGGGATATTTTACGACATAATAGCTTTATTTAAAGTGTAAGTTATTTTCCATGAAAATGAAAGAGGGTGAATCGATTACAGAGCATTTGAATTCGTTTAATTTGTTAGAGTCAACTAGCATCTCTAGATGTTAGGGTGAATGAGGAAGATAAATATATATTGCTTCTCTGTTCTTTGCCTGAGTCATGGGAGAATGTTGTTTTGGATATCACTACTAACCTCATAGATCTAAAGTTGGATGCCATTGTTTAAGTTCTACTATCACTTGAATTAAGGAAGAAAAGTTTGGATAGTTTAGGGGATGCTCTCAGTGTCAAGGGAAGGTCTATGGAAAGAGGACCAAAAGGAGATCAGAATGGGTCTAAAGATCAATCTAAGGGTTGTTCTAAGACTCCTAGAAAGAAGAATAGAGTTAAGTGTAGGAACTATGAAAAGTGAGGACATGTGAAATAGGAATGTAGAAACCTGAAGAAACAATGGGATTCCACTACTGATAAGTCTACAAATGTAGGTGATGAGGTTTTACTTTCTACATGTAATGTTGTTTCTCATGATCATTGGTTGGTTGACTAAGGATGCTCGTACCACATGACTCCACATAAAGAATGGTTTTCCACTTACGAAGACTATGATGGAGGAAATGTGTACCTCAGGGACAACTCTACATATCCTATTGTTGGATGAGGGAAGGTAATGTTGTGTTTTAGTGATGGAAGAATTAAAATCCTCTGTGGTGCTTTCCATGTTCCTGGATTGGCTAGAAATTTGATTTTTATTTCAAAGTTGAATGATTTGGGACTGCATGTGACATTTGATAAGCATGGTTGTAGATTGGTGAGAGGAAACTTGGTGGTAGCAAGGGGGAAAAGATTGGGAACTCTGTTTAAGATAGATGTCATGCTACTGTTTGTAATGCCTCTTATGCATCTGAGGCTAATGCTGAAAATACATGTATGTTGTGGCACCGTAGATTGGGTCACATAAGTCAGTCTGGTTTAAAGACTATCTTAAATAAAAATTGTTAGACGGTTTATCCTATTCTGATGAGAGTTTCAAATTTTGTGAACATTGTGTGTTTAAAAAATAGAATAGATCTCCATTTCCTTCAGGTAGTAATAAATCTAATGATAAATTGGAACTTATTCATTCAAATGTTTTTGGTCCATTGGATGTTGAATCAATTGGAAAATCAAGATATTTTTTTCCTTCATTGATGTTGTCTTGAGGTTTACATAGATTTATTTTATGCGTCACAAATCTAAAGTTTTCACTAAGTTCAATAAATTTAAAGCTTTAATTGAAAAGCAATCAAATTATAAGATAAAGGTTTTGAGATCTGACAATGGAGGGGAATACTATTGTAAGGACTTTGATGAATTCTATAAGCATGCAGGTATTGTTAGACAGAAGACAACTCCATATACACTATAGCAAAATGGAGTGGCAGAAAGGATGAATCAGACAATAATGGAAAGAGCCAAAAGTATGTTGAGTGAATCATAGTTAAACAAATTCTATTGGGCAGAAGCTGTGTGTACTGTGAACTAATTAGTTAATAGATCTATGTGCAAGGCTCTTGTTTCAACTCCTTATGAAGTGTGGATAGGTAAGAAACCTTCTATTTCACATTTAATGGTATTTGGCTATGAGGCTTGTGTTCATGTGCCTAAAGAAAAATGAACTAGGTTGGATCCAAAAGCTGAAAAGTGTACTTTCATTAGATATGGTGATAATGTAAAAGGTTATAAGATTTAGAATCTACTAACTTGAAATATTATTTATTCTAAAGATGTTATTTTTAGGGAACTTAATGTTATTTCAGAACCTGAATAGACAAAGGAAAAAAAAGAAAAGGTGAAGAGAGTGCACTTTGAATTAGAGCATGAAGATGCACTTCAGGAAAAACATAATGATGGATTGGGGGTGAAGAAGCAAAAGAAGACTCGAGTGAAATTTCTGATGAGGAAGAATCTATTGTAACAAAAGAAGTTGGTATAGATGAGCATGCAGAAGAACCTAAAGAGTCTATTACTCCACCTATGAGAAGATCCACAAGATAATGGAACCTAGTTGAAAGGTATAGCCCACCAAATTTTTGTTGTGTATTTGCTTTATTGAGTATTGACGATGAACCTAGATCCTACAGGGAAGCTATTCATGAAAATTATAGTGAGTCTTGGTAGTTATCCATGTAGGAGGAGATGTTGGCTTTAGACCCTTGCAACACCTGGGATCTTATTCATTTTCCTAAAGGAAGAAAGGCAATAGGATGCAAGTGGGTCTTCAAGAAGAAGTTTGGAGCGGATGATTCATTGGAGAAGTACAAGGCTAGACTGGTAGCCAAGGGCTACTCCCAGAGAGAGGGAGTTGATTTTAGTGAAATATTCTCTCCTGTTGCTAAATTAAGTTTTATTAGATTTCTCATATCCATTGTTGTATCTTATGATTGAGAAATAAAGAAAATGGATGTTAAGACTACTTTTTTGCATGGAGATCTTGAGGAAGAAATTTACATGCAACAACCTACAGGTTTTGAGGTAAAAGGGAAAGAACATTGGGTTTGCATATTAAAGAGATCTCTTTATGGTTTGAAACAATCCCCCAGAATGTGGTACCAGAAATTTGAGTCATTTGTGTTGAAATTGGGTTTTGTTAGAAGTGAGGAGAATTGTTGTTTTTACATTCACTGTATTGATTATTCTATTCTAATCATTGCATTGTATGTTGATGACATGTTATTTTTCAGCAATACTAAAGGTATGATCAGTGAGTTGAATGCCAAACTTTTAGGTGCATTCAAAATGAAGGATCTTGGAGCTACCAAATATATTTTGGGGATGGAGATCAAGAGGGATAGAGGTAATAGAAAACTTTGGTTATCTCAAAGTAAGTATGTGAATACCATTTTGCAAAGATTTAGTAAGTAGGACTATAACCCAGTTAGAGTTCCTTTTCCCATTGGTACTAAGCTTTCATTCAATATGTGTCCAAAGAATCAGGATGATTTAGAGGATATGTCTAATGTGACATATGCTAATGTTGTAGGGAGCTTGATGTATGCAATGGTTTGTACTAAACTAGATATTGCCCAAGCAGTGGGAGTTTTGAGAAGATTTATGTCTAACCCTGGTAGACATCATTGGAATTATGTGATAAGGGTGTTTAGATATCTAGCAGGCACTTCTTATTACTATTTGGTTTATTCTGGTGCTGACAGTGCTGAAAAAACTTTGGACATATAGGGATTTGTTGATGCAAATTAAGCAGGTGACTTGGATAGTCGAAGGTCCACTAGTGGTTATGTGTTTACTTTGTTTGGTGGAGCAGTGAGTTGGCTAAGCAAAAGGTAGCCAATGGTTGCTTTGTCTACCACTGAAGCAGAGTATATGGTTGCTACCCATGTCTCTAAGGAGGCAGTTTGATTGAGAAGATTGTGTACAAGTATTGGTTTTGATTGCAGGATCATTCAGACTGGTTGTGATAGCCAGAGTGCTATTTGTTTGGCCATGAATCCTATGTATCATGCTCAGAACAAGCATGTTGATGTACAATATCACTTTGTCCTAGAAATGGTTGCAAGTGGACAAATTAAGCTGAAGAAGGTAAACACTCAAGATAATATTGTAGATAATTTGACCAAGCCTATGAGCATAGAGAAATTTGTTTGGTGCAAAGAGGCCATGGGCCTTACTTCTAGTGTCTAATTATTTTATGGTTTTCCTATAGGTATTCACAATGTATGATGTCAAGTGAGAGAATGTTAGGATTAAGGTGCCATCAACCTTGTAAATCCTATGTAATTAATTACTCCTAATATTATTTTTAAATCACCCATAAGGAATGAAAGGTTTCACTAGCAGCGATCTTGTTTCAACCACATGTTTATATCCAGTCCTCGATGCTAATTTGTCTACAATGGGGGGTCACAGGGAGGTTTCCCCTACAAAGGGGGCTCAAGGGTAGCATCCCCAGAGTCAAATTTTATCATTGTAAATTTGGACTATTTGTCATTAGGTCACAGATCTGATGGTCAATATTATGTCAGTTTTCTTGCCCTAGAAGGCAACCCCCTTTTATAAGGATATTTGTACTACATTTTTAGTGGAGTTGAGAGTAACTAGCATCATTAGATTGAATACTAAAGAAGGAGAGAAAGCACATGTGTTGTAATCTCATATTTGAAGATAATACAACTTGGATCCTCTTTTCTTGGTAGAATTTTTTACTCAAAAGGGTTTTCTCCATGCTACATATTGTGTTATGTGTTTAGTTCTTAATGCATGTTATTTCTATGTAGTGGGTTTTTTTTTGCAATCTCCATTGATTCTATATTGTTTAGAGGAAGTAAATAAGGTTTGAATCAGATTTCTATTGTGTGGTTTGCACCTTCATTTCTAACAAGTAAGGGCAATGCTCACCATAACACTTGTATATAACATACACCTCAACTTCGTGACATAGTGTATGTTAGAGGATCAGATACTTTCATCAACTTGCTTATTGTAACATCCTGCCACACAACCCCAAAGGGTAAGAGCCAAAAGAGGGCAAGATACTTTTTTTTACATAAATAGATAACATACACATATATGGATGCAGATTTGATAGATCGACAACATTCATGGCCAAGTATGGCCGAATGCACAACCCACAAAAGCTGGCTAAACCACTCTCCAAAGAAACATTAATAAACTACATTCATTTTAAACACCAACCTAAATGTTCCTATAACTCATTCCATATTATAAACATGAATCCAAAAGCATCATAGTACAAACGGATCTGATACCCACACCGAAATCTATAAACCAAATAGGAAACATCTCATTTCTTCTCATTAAATTACATGATTACATCCATTCTCTCAAAAGAGTACAACTACATAAAAGGATATACAAGAATAATGGCATAGCCATGAATATGATACAATAACTGAATGATGAACAACAACTGATAAAGTAACGAACAAAGAGAATTTCTCCAACTGGTGCTCCGTAACCTGTACACCAGTCCCCAATGGCAGTGGCAATGCCTCCCAACCATGTGGACTCAAAAGATACCACCCCACCGTGCTCGGAGGTAGTCACAAGGCCCAAACTGAAGTAACTAGGTAAGGGTATACATGATATCCAACACTCACATCAATCACGGAGTAGACATGGAAAGACAATACATAAATCCAAAGTCATAATATAGAGATGCTCAGCAAATGTAATGTCAGGTACTCATGACTACAAAGGTACAAGACACTAGGGTGTAAACCAGATGGAATGTCATCATGTGTGCTCGAAGGGATGCCACCACATAGACTCAAGTGCACCTCTCATACAGACGAGGAGACTCAATCATGCCTGAATCAATGCCCCATAGATGGTACGGCCTTCTTATATGCATCCATAGCCTTTACAAACGCTCAAGGCCATGCATGAGGACTCAATATCCTAGACCTAAGCTCATCTAGTTTAACCAAATGCGGCATATAAAACCTAATTAAGCAATCTAATAAAGAATAGGTGACACGGTGAGTGTCCCATTTGCATCCCCAAGGTATTTGGAATAGCCACAGAGGGTAGGGAGCATGTCCCAAGGACACCACATCTAACTCAGCAGAAACACCAAATGTTTTAAATATTAAATACAAAATTGAAAACTGTGATCTACAAAACAAAAGCTTTCGAGGACAATGTAATATATTGAAAATAGCCTTTTGCCAGTTAGATCAGTTGTGTAATAACTCTAGTGACCCCAATCGGTGACAATTCACAAAGGACACATAGAAATTCTAAGAAAAGTATGGCAAATGGAATTGCAAGTCTACTTACATCCTGAATTTTACATACTGTCTACTATATTTACCATAGCAAAAGAAATGTTAAAAAGACTTTAAAAAAAGAGATCTTAATTTTCCCTCTTCCAGTAGTTCCTTGAGATCCTTGTGTTTGTGATAGATTTTCCTCATTAGAATTTATGTGACCAAATTTCAATGCACATACACAGATCGATATATCTAAAGTAATTTAGTATAATATCATTCGTTAACTCCAAGATGAAGGTTTCCACAAGGTTGGTGATTTAGCAGAAATATGGTCGTAAAGACCAAAACACAAATCCACTCAATTTTCTAAGTAGAGTTGTAATGAAAATCTCATCAGAGAATTCATCATATAACAAAAGGTTTTCATGGGACTTAGATCTCTTCAATCTCTATCATGGCATCCCAGATTTTAGTATGGATGTCCTCACTATATTCTCTAAAATATTGAACCTCTGTTTTACTTTTAAAATTATAAATCAGAAACCTAATGATCTATCTTGAAAACCTTTCCATCTAATGAATTTAAGAAAATAGTTCTACATATTTCAAAATAATTACATATTTCAAAATAATTTCAAGGAAAGAGGCAACGTAAATATCTTGCATTGCAATAAATTTTTGCCTATGTTTTATACGCAACACCGGGGTTTCAGTTTCACTGTGGTTAATAAATTGCAGCAAACAGAGTTTAGTTTCTGTGCTGGAAAAATAAATAACAGATGAACCTACCTTTTCCTAGTCGCACTCCCCTTTACTTAGGCTCAAATCTTGTATTGATATGCTTGCCTGAGTTCATTTATTGTCCCTTGCGCTTTAGAAGCAAAGACATGTACCCTGCTACAATCTTTAACTTAGAAGATAAATTCAAATCTAGTATTATCATTGAGCTCTATTTTTCTGGTTCGTGATAACAACAACAGGGCATTGTGCACATCAAACACAATGTTCACTCTTTCATTGATTGAGTGTGATACTCTGACTGTGAGACTTACTTTATGGATATCTATTGTTACAGTTCAGTATTTCAGTGGTTATTTGACAGAATAATAGTGGGGTGTTGACATTTTCAACATATTACATCTCACAAAGGTATCATCTTCTCATTTCAGGAATAATTTATGTGCATTCAGCCTAATTTAAATCTAGAATGGGCCAGCAATCCTCCACAACTGATACAGATGATTCTAGTGGTAGTACGGCTATCAAACTAATTAATAGGAATGCTGATAATGATTATAAACTGAAAGTATATAACAATAGCTACCATGAGAAATGTAATCTCCAATTTCCAACTTGACTAGAAACTCATTTATATAAAAATGTTGTTGAGCTAAATTTAGAAATTTCCCCAAAGAATAGGTGCAACAGTCACTAATAGGGGTGTAGTGGCTGATATAGACATTGATTCTTCTAGTATTAACATCCCTTTTGATCCCCTTAATAAGCAACGACTCACCCATTAACCGATATATCTAGAACTAGTCTAAGTTTGGCCCTCCAAAAGCCATCTCTATCTTTGATGGATGTCCATCCCTTGCAATTGTTTGACTCCCAACATAATCAATGAGCAAAAGGGATGACATGCCTTCATAATGGCATGGCAGGTTACCTTCCTCCCTCAAGTCACCCCAGCCATTAATTTGTCTCCTCCCACTCCAAAACTCTATCCATCCACTCACTTGCCTCAAGGTATGTCTGGCTGCAACATTAAACCAACTCATCCACCTCACCATGCCACGACTCTCTCTCTCTCACGACTCTCTCTCTCTCTCTCTCTCTCTCTCTCTCCAAGGCATTCCATTTGTTCACCTAACTAGCAGATATTTCTTTTCAGCATTAAAACATTTACCAACCTTTCCCCACACACCTCTCAATGCCAATTGTGTATGGGGAAAAATCGGTTAAATCTAAACTAATAAAACCAAAAACCAATCACATAAAGTGAACCAATCTAAGTAAAAGCCATTATCCTAAAATCAATAAAACATGAAAGCTTTTACCAAAATTTGTGTTGTTCCCTTTGGAGATGTGTGGATTGCTCAATCAAGTCGCGAAACCATAACTGCAACAAGCAAGTAGTGTGCTCAATGTGCTCAAAGATCAATGTTAAAAGATTGTAAAGTTGCTCAATCGACATGTTTTGTATGCTCAAAGCTCTGTTAAGTATGCCTAAGAATACGATCAAAGAGAGAGGCTCAATGAAGGAGATGAGGGGGTTTATATAGGTTTCAGTGAAGATCGATCAACGGTCTAGATAATTCAGAAGAATCAATGGAGGAAAACAGTTGAGGAACGTGCAACGAATAAGAAGAAGCCAAATGTCTTGCTTTCTTTTGCATGAGAGGAGTTATCAAGAATAGAAGAATGAGTTAAAGCAATTAACATAATGTAATAGTCAGTTAAGTGATTTAAAACGAGAAGAAGGGATTTGCATGAGAATAAGAAGATATTTTACTTTATTAAATATTAGAAATATTTAATTGCATAAGCAAGAAACCTTGAGTTATATTAGAGATAACTCAATTTACAAGAAAAAGCAATTTAAATAAATAATTGATTTATTTAAATTTAGAGAAGATATTAATGGAAGAAATAATTAAATAATTAGAATTATTTAATTTAGAAGATTTGAAAACAAATTAAATAAATAAATTTATTTAATTGTTGTGCATGATTTTGGAAGATTAAATAAAATATTTGATTTATTTTATTTTTGGAGATTGAGAGGATTTGTTGAATTAATTAAATAATTGGGTTTGTTTAATTAATGGAGACTTGAAATTTAGAAAGAGGATAATGATCTAATTAAATAATTGAAATTATTTGTGGAAGAATAGTAGAGGAATTTAATTTAATTAATTAAATAAAGAGAATTTATTTAATTAATGTCGAAAGTATGTGATTTAGAAGAATTTGGTGAATTTAATTAAATAATTAGATTATTTAATTAACGTTGAAAGATAGATTATGAAATGTGAGAAGTGTGACGACTTGGTCATTTTAAGGTGTCTACATTTTGCCCCTCTTTGATGCGATGCAGTTTATAGCATTGCGTCAAAGAAATTAATTGTCGAAGATGTGATACAATTTTTTTTTATGCCCCAGCGTATGCCCCCTCGAGTGGGAAGACAGGGAAGCAACAGAAGAATTGTGTTGACGCTCGACTAGAAGAGTGCGTGACTAGGTAGGAGGAAAAGCAGAAAGGGGTGAGAAGAGAAGAAAACATGAGGGAGGGATGCTATAAATAGGTCCCATGGGGACCACAATCCTCATTTGCACCCTAGGAGTTTCTAGATTTAGAGCCTCCAAACTAGTGGGAGAGAGTTGAGTGGAAGGAGCTGACAGTGAGGAGAGATGCCGTTTCCAGCACACAGGCATCGGACGGAGCTTGTGAGGACATACAGGAGACCAGCAGGAGCTCCGACAATGGTAAGTGGTCGAAAACCCTCTTGTATTTTGTCGTTTGTGGGTAGATTAGGGCTAGGTTTAGGGGGGTTGAACAGGGAAGCCAAAAGCGCTTTAGGGAGTCGCGGTGCATATGGTAGTCGGTTCCAACGCTTTTGGCGTGCCGCAGCGCATATGGTAGGCAGGTGCAGCGTGTATGGTGAAAATGCAGCGCTTCCAGTCGGTTGGTTAGCATCGCAGTGCGTTTGGCATAATGCCGCAGCGCTATTGGCAGTATAGTGAAGTGCCTTGGGTAGGGTAGAATAGCGCAGTTGGTGGGGGTAGGAAAAATCGAAGTGCCTTTGGTAGGACAGAGCGGCGCAGTTGGCAGCATAGCATAGTGCACTTGGTAAACAAGGCACACTTGGTAGAGAAAATGCAGCATGTCTGGATAGATAGTATGGCGCTTTTGGCAGGGAGGTACAATGCCTTTGTAAAGAACAAAGCGCTTTTGGCTTGTTAAAAGAGAATTAGGAGTTAAGTAGAATGGGGGGTTGAGAAAAGGGATGCCTATCCTAGGTGACAAGAGGGGAAAGGGATGGTTGGGGGTTGCATGGCATAGCAGAGGTGTAGATAGGATTGGAGGGATTTGGTATAGAAGAACTGACAAGTGGTTTGTTTATGGATGCAGAGGATTTTGCCACCGCTGATGTCGCGGGAGCGACACCACCCGATAGCGCATGAGGTAGTGCAGTTGACATGGGAGGAGGATGCATTCCTGGAGCACACGGGGCTATGGCACATTGCGCATTTGACACACATTAGGGTGAATCTCACCCTAGTGACAGCAGTTGTAGAGCGGTATCACAGTGAGACCTTGTCATTTCACTTTCTGATAGGGGAGGCCACAGTGACACTGGAGGATGTTTACCGCATCCTGAGGATTCGGATTGAGGGAGAGAGAGTAGACTTTGACCTGGCATGAGGCGAGGCAGGCCTAATGGAGGTCTTCTACACAGATGACCTTTGGATAGACGACGGGGAGATTCGATGGGCAGACGTCCTGAGACTCTACGATAGGATCAGATGGATAGTGGCGTCACTGATTGGCGGCTTCCTATGTCCTGACAGGAGATCCAGGGGACTATTAGTTGGATGGGGCACTGTGTTATCAGGGATGTTCACACATGGCAGATAGTATGCGTGGGGACCCTGTGTGCTAGGATAGCTGTATCACGACATGCACCACTGCGTGTATAGGAGAGGTAGGAGCCTCTTAGTAGGGGTGACCTTATTACAGGTATGGGCATGGGAGCATATTCCAGTGATCCGACCCATGGCATAGTGGCAACAGGGGAGGGGAGAGCCTTATGCATTCCTTTATGAGGGAGTGATCACACATAGGAGGATGGGGTCTGTTGGTTTTCCTTCTGAATCAGCATTCGGGTTTGCTAGTTCTAATGCACAGGCAGATTCAGCCAAATAAATACAGGAGGTTGCGTGAGCTCCTCCCCTTCACTTCTGGTTCTGCCGCACCAAGGGGGGTGTCCCTATTTGATAAAGGTATGATCTTGACTAGCTCAATGACATATGGATATAACTTGATAGCAACAGGCAGAATACTCTCATGTAAGGACCAAGATTTGTGTAACAAATCACAAGGTTGGCAACATTCTTGGACATAATATCTGGTTAGGGATGAGAGCATGCAAGGTTTCCCTACTCCTAATCCTACAACTAATAGGTGGAAGGATGAAATGGTTTGAATTGGTGTTTGGAGTTATGGGACTTTCCTAGACCCATTAAACAGACAGATTCCCAAACCAGTGCCTTACCTGGGCAGCAGAGTCATATCTAAGAATGTAAATGTCTCCCTATGACAACATGAATTCATATCCAGAGGACTTAAGAAGAATGCTACTGCCTAACAGCAACATGTCCAAAAAAGAGTATTACTTATGATCATACTTAACAGATCCTATGATGCAATCTATTTTCCTTTGTATCTAATCAAAAGCCTATTTAACCACTCCTTGAGCAGACGCAGTAAATTAGACACACAGTATGCATACACTGAAAAACTTGGAAGTCCTTGACAACTTTGTTTGAAAGGAAAACAAATGACATACAGGAGACAATCAGAAACAATACACACACCAGGTGCTTTTCATTTAAAATCATCATACAGAAAATTATCATTTACAAGACAAGATAGACTAGTACACCAGACCAAGGACCGAATCTGAAGCAAAAAATGCCTTTCAAAATGTGAACACCTTATGTTCAGAGTCAGAGCAGAAAGCCCCAAAAAAAACCTCCAACCTCTAAAAAGTAGCACAGCCAGACCATTTATACAGAACTGCGTACACAACAATTAATTACAAGGCCAAAAGTTAAAAATCTGCCAGATACATCCATCAGAGGGAATGGCGCTCAGAAGTTATTACTGCAATAGATAGGGGAGACCTCAAGCCCTGCGCCGCCATCTGGGAGTCTTCATTCACAATCAGGCAGTTTAATCGCTTGTACCGTCGCCCATACCCCTGCACTGTCGCCATTGATGGCTCAACCACCCGCATTTCACTTGGAAATCGTTGCAGCAATCAAAATGGAGTTTCCCACCAAAATGCGCTTCACCTTAGGTTCAAAATATGCAGGAAAATAATCCCACATGCATGGCGCGGAGAGCCTTCTATTACTTTAAAAGCATGGCCGCGAGCTCAATAGATGTCAAGCATTTTGCCGCGCTTGACACACAACCATTCGCCAAATACCCATCGCCATGACACAAGCCATCGGCCAACTCCCAAATTCTCCTGGCGATCTCAAAGGTTACATCGACGCCTACTTCACATTCCCCCATCGGCTAGACCAAAACCATCGGGCCAGCCCTCTAGACTTCCACCGATAGCATGAGTCACATCGATAACACCTTCACCATCGGCCAAACCAACACCGTCAGGCTAGCAAATGGCTCCCTGGCCGACATAACAACTCCTACCGATGAACCATGGCCTCATCCCTCCGTCGGCCAAACACACGCCGATGATTCTGCATCGGCCAAGCTCCTCACATCGGCAAATCAAAACAATGCTAGCCCGATACACCATCTCATTCCGATGGCATTCCCCATTGGGGTGACTTCCTTCATCAGCGAACTACAAAACGTCGCAGCCAATAGCCAAAGTCTTGGCGATGAACACACAAATCATCCTCATCGGTGAGACCCATGCCAATGACATCGCATCGGCCAAACATCCACTGTCAGCCCAACTCCAACCAATAGCCCACTTCCGTCAGTGAGACATACACCATCGGGCAAGCTCACCTCAGTCCATCCGATAGCAAAACTTATTCCGATGGTCGAACAAAACACACCCTCTTCGCCAAGACAAAGACCATCGGCACAACAAGAATGACGCTCGCCGACACAGCCGATCACCCCAATACACACAGCCTTCGGCGAGACCAAGCATGAAGTCCTCCCGATGGCCAAACTCCTCGCTCCCATTGGCCAGACACACATCGTCGGTCCAACATGAATCTCCCTCACCGACATAACAACTCCCGCCGATAACTCTTGACTTACCCCCATCGGCATGACCAACACCATCGGTGGAACCACAATTTCCCTCGCCGATAGACAAAAGTCTTGGCGATATACAACGAACACACCATGCTATTGATATGATCGCCGAGACACATGAAAACTCATGCCGATGGGCAGAACATGATGACCCCTTCCATCAAGAAAGATGATGTGGATGCTGCAAAACACTGAAGGGGTGCCAACACTTAAAATTTTTTGGATTTTTTTGGGATGGTGCCTGCATGAAAGTTACTCGAAAACTGACAGTCAATTCAGGCACCAACAGGGTCAGTTAGCCACTGGCGGTGACAGATCGACAACATGGACCTTTTCGTGTGGAGGCCATGGTTATTGTGCGAGGAGTGGGAGGATGAGCATGAGCAGCTCATGTATTGCAGACAGGCGCAGTATCTGTTCGGGAGATGGACAGATGTGATAGAGAGGTACCTACCAGAGCAGGTACTTAGGTAGTTTGGATTGCCACAAGGACTACTAGTGGGGGAGGTGACACACGCCAGGACGCGGAGGGAGGCAAGAGACTGGGATGCAGAGATCCCAGTGGCTACAGCTTTGGCAGAGGTACGGGGACTTGTCCCCGTGAGATGGGATTGGGACACAGGGCTGGCAGACCCAGGGACGCTACTAGAGTATGATCAGTATTGGTAGACACACAGGCCGACTAGATTGACTACACCAGGTGTAGCAGGGGTAGTGGGGGAGGTACTAGTCCTCGGTGGAGAGGCTAGGATGAGATGGCAGGCCCAAGTAGCCATGTAGCAGGCAGGTGGAGAGGGCAGCGGTCAGCAAGCAGGTGGAGAGGGCAGCGGCCAGTAGGCTGATGTGGAGATGGTGGAGGCAGGGGGCCCGGTTGTAGAGACCGATCTGTAGAGAGCCAAGCGACTACTACAGGAGGAGATAGCCTGAAGGACTCAACTAGAGCTCTGGATGGTGCACCTGAGGAGGGATAGGGATGCAGCGCGGGCTAAGGCGAGGCAGGCCAAGGCCACAGCCCAGGCAAAGACACAGGTAGCCTCAGCAGAGACAGCCCTGGCATAGGTACAGGCATAGCTACAGGCCCAGGTACAAGCACAGGCACAGGTACGGGTGCAGCCGCCAGCCACACCAGCAGCAGATGTAGAGCAGCTAGCACATGCCAGGAGAGAGAGAGACACAAAGGTACAGCTACAGTTGACAGCAGAGGCCACACTCTTTAGAGTGAGGCAGGAGAGAGACGAGGCACGCCGTGCACTCGGTGCCGATCAGAGGACCTTATACAACGAGCTTGTTCGAGTGCAGGGAGAGCTAGTATCAACCGGCCAGGAGGCCGAATACTACAGGGGTCTGTATGCAGGTGCGGTGCCAGCATCTCAGCAAGCACCGAGTTACAGAGAGAGGAGTAGGTCAGGGGCATCTAGATCCCGAAGGACAGGGCAGTCGGTGTCTTCAGTTAGAGGACTATTTTTACCACCAGGGGGAGGAGGAGGACCAGAAGGGGGACCTCCACTGAGCACAGGGGGAGGACAGGGGCCACAGCAGGAGGGCAGCTCTACCCACTAGGGCATGTACATGTATATTGTATCATATTTATACCATACTTGTATCATGATGGACACTTGTACCTTGTACCATTTGTATAATTTTGGACAGATGCCTGCGTGCATCGTGATGTATATTTTGCGAGCTCTTGATAGCCTTGATGTACTATATTGATGTATTATTGATGTAGACACAGACATTTTGTATTATGATGACCTTTACATGACATATATGATGATCTATTCGGCTCACTGGTTGTTCATGCCTTTTGTGTATGCATTCCTTGATGTCATGGATGTGATGATATGTATGTATGATTATGGACTCATGTGGTGACATATGTTTCTTAAATGATGCTTATAGATGTATGAGGATAGAGATATATGATGATATAGATGTGATGACATGTGGGTTTTGCAGATATGCACCAGAGAGAAGAATAGGAGGAGATGGGAGACAGAGACTGTTGATCGATTACTGCAATGAAATGATATAAAGGTTGTGGGAATGGATGAATGAGCTTGTTGCAATGATTTCACATTTGTATACAAAGAGCAATCCTTATTTTTGATATAGCACGTGGATAGTTCGCCACCAAGGTATAAAAGACCAAGGTGCTGTAATATCCAAGTGCGTGGACGTTGACTCTACAAGCAAGCGGTTTGAACTTAGATCCCTTAGACATAATATAACCTTGTTGGTACATGTGAATAAGCCATAGTCTTGAACATAAAAATAAACTTTAATACATGTAAATGCAAGAAGAGTATTAAATATGTAAGATGCTAGGGCGTAACACACACAAGATAAATAGGATGCTAAGAAAGATACTAAAGATCATTCCTCAAACACGGCATACAAAAGCAATAACTATGCCCCCAATCCGTACTGCATCGCAACATACCAAGATTATAGATAAACCAAGGTAGCCTTGAATAGGTATTGGAAAAGGAACAAAAGATAAACCAAAAAGCAAATTGACTGACTTAAAAAGTAAACATACAGCCAACATATTCTCTTGCCAAAGAGGTTGCTCAGGATAGATTGGATAGGACAGATAACAGCCTTATCGTAGGAACTCTATGTCCGTTAAAGGGTGCTATCTACCTAAAAAGACAATGTCTTGCTGCAGGAAATGCCACATGTCGCAGGATACGCGAGTGTTGGTCTCAACAATGGAACACTTCGCAGAAGACAAGCCTGTGGATCTAGGGCTTTGGTTAAGCGGGACTTAGCTGATGTTGGCAATCGGAATGCAGGACAGTAGATGACTCTAGAAGGACGCTACTTTGCTTCAAGTTTGTTAAGGACTTTTGCTTTGAAAGGATGTGCTAGCTTGCTGCTTGAGTTAGTCAAGTCAAGGTGAATGGATTTTGACAAATGGAAGACTAGAAGGATGAAATGCAACTGGATTGAGACAGGTGGAGAATGATGGATCATGTGTGCCTGAGTACTAGATACATCCTTCGTATTCCAGACTGCCTACATACCCTATATCCACGAGATCAAGGCACACAACGATGAAAGATGAAAATGATAAATATGTAGTTCTGGATAGAGTGATGAAATGGGTGAAGGTGGAAAGGAGAGGATCTTATGTACCTGAGTACTGGAAACTTCCTTCGTATTCTAGACTGCCTACATACCCATATCCATGGGATCAAGGTACCTTAAGATTGAGAAGAAATCATAATATGTAGTTCTAGTTGTGTGATGATGTAGGAAAAGTGTTGAGAAGATAACAGCCTTATCGTAGGAGCGATGTGTCCATTAACGGATGCTATCTGTGGAATGGAGAAAGATTGAAGAGTGCGCTGCGAACCATGAACAAGGAACAAATCCTAGACCGAAGTTAAGGAAAGAGTTGCCCCCATTCCGATAGAGGAAACTGTATGGGTGATTGCCGAAGAAGACGCAGAAAAACTTGACCTAGGACAGGACAATGTTAACTGTAGACACAGATCAAGACGTGGGGTGACGATGATGGACATTGACAAATTTCCAAGCTATACTAGATAGGGAGATGGAAATGCAAACAAGGTCAATGGTTTTATTATGGATGGATGGAAAGGCGTGCTTTGTGCACTGGACATGGAGTGGACAAGACTCGATAGACGATGGATGTTGACTCTACACATAGTGCCTGTTTGCCAGGTTTTCACTATGGTACTTATCCAAGGCGCCTGTTTGCCAGGTTTTCACCAAAGGATAGATTTTTTTGGATTTTTTTTTGGAATACTCTGAGGATCAGGCATAGAACTTCTTGAGATGGACACTGTTAAGTGGCTCATCCAGAGGAATGCCGCCAGGTGTAGCTAAAGTATAAGCTCTTGATCCGTATGCTGCTGTCACAATGAAGAGACCTAACCAATTAGGCTCAAACTTGTCCTTCTTCTCTCGATCTGCTTGATTTCTCTGATTTTCTTTAAGTACAAGATCACCAACTTGAAACCATCTTTCTTTGATCTTTTTGTTGTAATTAGGCCAGAGGCGGTTTTGATAGACATGGAGATGATTAAGTGCGGCAAGGTGCCTCTCATCTAGTAGTTCAAGCTCAACTAATCTGGAAGTACGATACTCATCTCCGCCAATCAGGTCCTACATGGAAACTCTGAGGGATGGGATCTCAACTTCTATAGGTAGGATGGCTTCAGAGCCAAAGACCAAGGCATAGGGTGTGACACCAGTTGGTGTTCTGATACTAGTGTGGTAGGCCCATAGGGCGGGATTGAGTTGCAAGTGCCAATCACGACCAGCTTCATTGACCATTTTCTTGAGGATTTTGAGAATAGTTTTATTAGAAGCCTCAGCTTGACCATTACTCTGCGGATAGTAGGGAGTTGAAAAGCGATGTTGGATTTTGTATTGTGTGCACAAGGCACGAATATCTTGATTCTTAAATGGTCTCCCATTATCAGTGACAATGGCTTGGGGAATACCATACCGGCATATGAGGTAGTTTAGGATAAACTTGGCTATTTGCTTACCGGTGATATAGGTCATAGGAATGGCTTCAACCCACTTCGTGAAATACTCAGTGGTGGTAATGATAAACTTATGGCCATTGGAGGAGGAAGGGTGGATTTGTCCTACGAGGTTGAGACCCCATTGAGAAAAAGGCCATGGAGTTGTCACAGGTTGTAATTCATGAGCTGGTGCGTGAATCAAATCTCCATGCTGTTGGCATTGTAGACACTTCTTAGCAAACTGTACAGCATCTTGCTTTATTGTAGGCCAGTAATAACCTGTTCTGAGTATCTTCTTAGCAAGATTAGGACCGGTAGAATGTGCACCACAGACACCTTCGTGTATGTCTCGTAAGGTAGCTTCAGCTTCTTCCGCATTAAGACATCATAAGAGGATACCATCGAGACTCCGACGATATAGTGTATCACCCAGAATGATGTAATGAGAGGATCGACGGATAAAGGTTTTGCGTTGGGTGGATGATAGGTCAGGGGGAAAGGTTTTGTGTTTAAGGTATTCATAGATATCTTCATACCATGGGGAATTGGGACCAACAAGTTCACAGATGATTTCAGTAATGGGAACATCGACGGCTGGTATCAACAATTGCTCAATCAAGAATTCACACTTCTGTGTATTTGCAGGCATGTCTATCAGTGACCCTACAGAAGCCATAGAATCCGCAGCTTTGTTATGCTCTCTTGAAATTTGCTCAAATGTGATGCTAGAAAAATGTGGCTTGTAGGCATCCACTAGTTGTTTGTAGGGGACCAACTTTTCATCCTTTGTTTGGTACTCATCCGTGACTTGGCGAATGACTAACTGTGAGTGTCCATATACTTGTAATTCTGTGATGTCCCATTGAACTTTTGTATTGAGACCTATGAGGAGTGCTTCATACTCGGCTATGTTGTTGGTGCAAGGGAATGCAAGCCGATATGACTTTGGAATATAGTCATTTTGAGGTGTGACAAATAAGATGCCGGCTCCTGATCCATGTTGTGTATAGGAACCATCAAAGTATAGCTTCCACATTATGGAGTTAGTAAGAGTGAAGAGATTTTCATCAGGAAAGTCTGCTACCATAGGATGTGCATCTCTCATGGGTGCTTCTGCTAGTTGATCGGCGAGGGCTTGTCCTTTGATTGCTTTACGATCCATATATTGAATGTTGAACTCACTAAGGATCATGACCCATTTAGCTAGTCTGCATGTAAGAGCTGCTTTTGCTAGTAGATACTTCAAGGGATCAATTTTGGCTATCAGATTTGTGTGTTGGTTCAACATGTAATGCTGCAACTTTTGGGAGGCGAACACTACTGCTAAACAAGCTCTTTCCATTAGTGAATAATTGAGCTCATATCCCACCAAGGTTCTACTGATATAATAAATGGCATGCTCCTTTCTTGATTCATCATTTTGCGCTAGCAGGGCCCCTAGGGCCGAGTTTGCAGTAGAGATGTATAATATCAATGGTTTGTCTACGACTGGTGGAACCAATACAAGAGGTGTAGCTAGATACTCTTTAAGTTGATCAAATGTTGCCTGACACTTGTTGTCCCATCAAAATGAGACATCCTTTCAGAGCAAGTGTTGAAAGGGTTTACATTTATTTGCTAGCTATGATATGAAACGCTGTATGGACTGCAACCTTCCCTGAAGGCTCCTTAGTGCTTTAAGGTTCTTGGGTGGAGGCATCTCCACTATAGCTTTTACTTTTGCTGGATCTACTTCGATGCCTCTACAAGATACAATGTATCCAAACAGCTTTCCTGATGTTACACCGAAGACACACTTCTTTGGATTGAGTCTTACTTGGTATTTTTCAAGCCTATCGAAGATCTGTCCTAGAACCTGTATGTGGTCTACCCTAAAAGATTTAGCCAGTATATCATCCACATAGTCCTCCATGATGTGATGAAAGAGATCTTGGAAGATCACTATCATTGCTCTCTGATAGTTTGCTCCTGCATTCTTCAGACCAAACGGCATAACACACCAACAGTAATTGCCCCACGGACAAGTAAAGGTTGTTTTATGTTGCTCTTCCTCAGCTATCCTTATCTGGTTGTAGCCCAAGAATCCGTCCATGAGAGAAAGCATCTCGTGTCCTACTGTCAAGTCCACTATAATGTCAATGTTTGGTAGTGGAAAGTCATCTTTGGGACATGCCTTGTTGAGATCCCTAAAGTCATTACACATGCGGATGCGCCCATTAGGTTTAGACACCAGTACAATGTTTGAGACCCAATCTAAATAGTCAATGGGTCATATGAACTTTGCATCTAATAATTTTTGTATTTCCACTTTCACCAAGAGAGCTATCCGTGGGTGCATCTTTCTTAGCTTTTGCTTAACTGGTTTAACCTTTGGATCAACAGTGAGATAGTGAACAACTAGCTTGGGGTCTAGCCCTGGCATATCAGCATAGGTCCACACAAAGTTGATGGTTCTCTGTAAGAAGAAGGTGTTAAGATTCCTGTGTTCTATTTCAGATAATGATGCTGCTAGGAATGTAGTCTTTGGATTTTGTTCTGTGCCAAGGTTTATCTCTGTAGAATCTTCCACTAGGAGAGCTGACTTCTCTTGATACTTAGATGGTAGGGGAAGGTCAAATCCTCCATCCTCAGGTGCCACAATTGGGTTTTCACCTTTGGATACATCCTTTGTTTTTACTATTTTGTGATCAGGAAGTGCCACAGTGTGGTTTTCACCTAGAGATCGTTCTTTATTTTTACTTTTGTGACTGGAGGATTTGGCATTCTCACCAAAATAAGCTATTGGCTCTAGTTCCATTACAAAACCTACTTTATGATCACCAAGAGGGATACCCTCCCGAAGTCCCATGAACTCAGCTAAAGCTTCGTCATTCTAAAATACATCTATAACGGGGGACCCTTGTTGATCCCAATCGATAAGTTTAGGGTAGACATGTGTGACATTCTAGGTGCTGGTGGTGGAGGTTAAGGATACGGAGGATAGCGTAAAAATGGAGGATTCTACGAATAGGTTGGTCATGTGGAGGGAAGAGTCATCGATGATATCCTCTGTAGACATCGAATCAGCGGGAAAAGTGTCAGCTACCTCGTCGAAGATATACTCGATGTCCAAGGCGTGAGGTACCTTCTTACCAAATCCTAAGCCCTTCTTATCTAGCTTCTTTGTCACAACAATGGGTTCCATAGTTCCTTGATTCTGTTTCCCAAGGCCACCTTTGCCTTTATAGCCCATGTTTTTTACTATCCTTAAGCCATTGCCATACTGCTTGACTGGTATTGTGACTGGTTCTTTCTCCTTCTAGAGCCAAGAAGAAATGTCCTCAATAGTTTCCTCTTCCAATAACCATCCATGTTGGAATTGGGTTAGGAATGTTGGGGGAGAAATAGCTGCTTTTTTAGTTACTTTGGCAATGGGTGGCTGGCCGTAATATTTTGGAGATAAAGGCATCCGCCCTACACAACAAGATTTTGAGATATCATAGGTTCTAAAGCCTATATCCCGAATGCGAGTTGTGATTTTGGGGAGGGGTGTAGGTTCACTTGTAGAGGCTTGCGTCAGAGTTTTAGGATCAACATATAGTGAGGATTCAAGGGCTTTGTCATTTTTAGGCACTTGGTTGCAATTTTTATAGCTGCCTTGCAAGACACAACAGAACTCAAAAGGATTAGGGTCTCCTGGGATGGTGATCTCCGTACCATTGAATGGGAATTTTAGGGACTGATGGTACATGGAGGGAACAACTTTCATTGCGTGGATCCATGGGCGGCCTAGGATAATACTGTAAGGCAACTCAATATCAAGAACCTGACACCTGGTTTCAAGCATGACAGGGCCGAGTTGTATAGGCAAGTGGATAACACCTTCTGAGCGGTGTTCAGCATCATCATACCCCTTGATTGTAATACTATGATCAGTGTTGACATGATCTTCAGAGTATCCCAATTGCTTAAGTAACTTTAAAGAATAGATGTTGAGACCAGCACCACCATCTATGAGTATACATTTGATTTTGCGTTTATGGATTAGAACCTCAATATGAAGGGCATCATTGTGAAATGGATCATGGGATGGGAGGTCCTTCTCAGAGAAGACCACATTGTAAGGCGAAGCAATATTACCCACTATAGCTTGGAAATCCGCGACCGCTATGTTGTTAGGAACTGAAGACTCTTGGAGGGCTTTTTCTAGCACCACTCTATGTGTAGGTGATGACCGTAGAAGGTCCAAAATAGAAATCTGTGCTAGCATTTTCCCTAGATGTTTGACAAGATTATAATCAGATTGAGCCGGAAGACTGGGTGTAGGACCACGAATGGTGACACGACCACGATGAGTTGTAACAGCACAATCCGTAGATTTGCCTTTGATTGTGAGGGTAGACACTCGACTCTCTTCAAAACGACCTACAATGGAATCAAAGGAAGTGGAAGCATGATTGATACCTTTACCTCTATCCTAAGGAGGAGGTGGACCATGATGAGGGAATGGTTCCTTGTACATATCGAGATCTTTGTTTGTGTGCTGCGCTGGGGGGTCATCTTCAAAAGTGATTTGGTTGGCTTCGATAAGATTTTGGATTAGGTGCTTGAGTTTCATGCACGATGTAGTTCTGTGCCCTTTGCTCCTATGGAACTCACAATATTCATTGTCTCTGTAGTGCAGTTTTGTAAACAGGTTCTCCATATGGGGGAGCATCAAGTAAGGTGATGAGCCCTTTCTGCAAAGCTTGCTGTAAGACCAATTCGATGGGCACTCCCAAGGGAGTGAATTAACGTCGCAGAGGGTAATCTTGTTGAGGCCGCTCTTGTTGTCATTGTTGTTGGTTTTGATAAGGTTGCCATTGTTGTTGCTATTGTTGTGGTGGAGCTTGACTTGGTTGGGAGAGCTGCAGCGGTGTTTGCAACATTTGGACATGTTTACTATCGACCACCCCATCGTTAACCACATTTTTGTTCTTGTTCCAAAACTTGGGTTTATCGTTCGATTGTTGATGAGGAGTGCTATCTTTCATTTCTTTGAAGATTTTGACCACACCCTTAGCAATGAGGGCCTTCTCAATATTGATTCCCTTGTATGTGATTTCATCGAAGGTTATAGCACTAAGAATTTGCAAATGGAAACCTAACTCTTGGTTGAGGTTCTATACAAATATGCTAACAAGTTGTTTCTCCAGAATCTTGAAAGGGAATTTGCTAGCCATTTGTCTCCATCGTTGAAGGAAAGAAATGAAAGTTTCACCATTTTTCTGTTTATTGTTGCATAGATCAGTCATGGAAATCTCATGCTCTGCGTTGTAGGAAAAGTGGGTGGCAAACTTCTCTACTAGCTCGTTGAAAGACTTGATACCCGTGGGTAAGTGTGAGAACCATTCTATAGCTTGACCTCCAAGACTGCGAGGAAAGAGACGCATAAGATATGTGTCGTTATGTGAGACCTTGAAGCAAGCAAGATAGAATTCCCTAAGATGGTCCTTTGGGTCACCTTTTCCTTTGTATTTATCAAACTTGGGAATAGTGAAATTTTGAGGAAAAGGGATCATTGGTAATGACTGATCAAAAGGGTAAGGACACACTTCCTCTAAAGAGAAGGTCTTCTTGGTGTGGCCAAACGTAAGATCAGATAGCTGTTGTTGAACTTCCGTGATCTTTAGCTCCATCGTCGTGGGAGGGGTGGGAAACATCTCCTGTTGTCCTAGAAGTGGCTATTGTTGCCCATACAGAAGATTGTAATGTAAGCCATGAGCACTAGTGTTATAAGGGTCGTACGATTGGTTGGGATCATACGGGTTGTACAATTGGTTTAGATTGGGTTGGAATTGGAGGTTTTGATTTGGTAGAGGTGGAGGTGGCGCTAGGTAAGAATGTTGACTTTGTGATGGTTGAAGAAAAGAAATGGGTGGAGGAAAGCTAAAGTGCGTTTGATTAGGTTGTGATGGCGGCACATAGCTTTGGGAAACTTGATGTTGGGAATGTTGAGAGTGGCTAGGCAATGTGTGAAAGAAATTGAGCGAGGATGAACGTTGTGGAGGAGGGGCATAGGTAGAAGTGATTTGCGATGGTTGGGGTTGATTGAGGATGAGAGTAGAAGAATGTTGTGGTTGGGGTTGCATGACTCTAATTGGTTGAGAGACATGAAGGTTTGATGATATGGGAGGTGGTATGTGTTGAGACCCTTATTGCATGGCTACATAGTTGTTCCCCGGATTGTAATTTGGTGGGAAACCTATTCGTGAGGGAGTAACCAATATTCCACTTGCGATTGGTGTGGACACTTTAGGAGGTTGTTGCGTATTCAATCGAGCTAAGGTGGCTTGCTTAGCTAACTCTGCTTGACGTTGGAGAGCTTCTTGTTGGTTTTTATAGATCTCCATAGGAGTCAGAAGTGGTGATACAGCCCTCTCTTCTGTTGGGTTTTGAAAAAGGGGATTCCTATACTACGAGCCTTGTGCAAGTAAGGGCGTAGTCACCATGGACATAGTTTGCACTGCTTGCATGGCACTCAATGTGTTGTTTGTCTCCTTGAGAGAGGATAAATCAAAATCTTGAGGTAACTTGGCTCCTTGCTCTGCAAGTAAGTGAAAGAAATGATCCTGGTTCTCACTAAGGATTTTGTCAAAGGCAGCCACAACTCTAGGCTCTTGTATGAATTCATCAAGATCTTGCCCATCTTCTTGAGAGGATTGACCTATTTCAAAGTGTCGCTCTTCTTGAGATGGGGCTAGATCTATAGTATAACCTTGTGGGACAAAATCCGGAGGCAAGCCGGTGGTGTATTGAGGTGTACTTATCAAAGGGATCCTATCCTCTTAAGGATTGCTTGGCTAGTCGACGTGCGGCATGTTCAGAGAACTGATTGGTTTTACCGCGGGTGTACTAGGAGTAACCTTGGGAGTAATGTTGAGACGACCTGATTGTGGTGTGCGAGGAGGCAACTTACGGTTTTTAGGGATAACTTGCTTGGACTTCATAGTTTGCTGGAGCCTAGTGGTTACCATGGGATACACTAGGACAAAAGCTAATGCTGGGACTCTGTGAGGTGATTTGGAAAAGACAAACTCTTGCTACACAGTATACTGGACCAAAGGCGCTGTACTGTTTGACCAGAGGCGCAGGACTGTGCAACCAAAAGCGTGCTACTGTAATACCAAAGGCGATGGACTGAGCTACCAAAGGTGAGATACTGCTATACCAAAGGCGAGCTACTGTTATACCAAGGGCGCTGAAGTAGAGTTTAGCCAGAGGCGAGGTACTGTTATACCAAAGGTGATCTACTGTGCTACCAAAGGCGAGCTGTTGTAATACTAGGGGCGCTGAAGTAGTGTCTGATGTTTATAAAGGCAAATTTGATAGATTTGGTTATGGTTTTGATTGGATTTTGTATTTGGCAAGAGAAAACACAGCAAACAAGTGGTCAAAAAAATAAGGGACTGACACAACAAATAGTGTATGTTCAAAGCTCCAAACAAGCCCAATGTTTCCACAGGTATGAGACAATTGCAAACAATAACAAGCACTTTTTATCCCTAGAGACAAGGTTTCATTGTAGTAGATCAGCTCACAGCTTAATATTCCGTCGATAAAAATATCATTCCATAAAGGTGTTAGATATTTAGTATCTTTGTGAGAGACGATAGGTAGGGATATCTCATGCTCCCCTTGGAAAGCTCAAGTAGGTCACAAGAGCTTTATGGCCAAGGGAATACTATCTCTTCTCAAGGGAGCCAATGGTGAGTATCTTAAGGGCTTAAATTGATTCCCCTTGCACTGATGATTACTGCAATGTTCAGAGGTAGGTCGGGTAGTCTCTATCTAGAATGGTTCTTAGTATCTTTGAGGGACCAATGCCTTACGAGCAATGCAATAAGCTACTAAAAGCTTCAACTAATCCTACTAAGAGTATCAAACACTTCGCTCAATGTGAAAATTATTTCCACAAAGAGCTAGTACACCTCTTTTCAGTTTGGCACCACAAGGTAAGGCTGACGTCGGTTAGGACTTGGCTTTCACCTTATCCCTCTTATATAGCGGTTTAAAGGAAAACTCCGCTTAGGGTCGTCCCTTTTAGATGAAACGCAATCCAAAAGCAGGCCCTTCTAAAGGAAGTACAGAAATGTAAGAGCAAACACGTCAAACAAAGGTTCAATTGTCTCGTTATAAGAAAAATAAGGTGCAACTAAAGTAGGCACACACACATTTGTAGTTTGTCAATTGTCCCTTATAAAATTGAAGTGTTTGGCATTCTTGTCCATTGTCCCTTAGAAAATTGAGGTGTTTGTGCATACATGTCCATTGTCCCTTAAGAAAAGTAGTATGTTCCTAAGACTTAGATTGTAAAGAAAAAGATTTGTTCAATTATCTCTTTAACCATGCAATGTGTTTCTAAGACTTAGTGAGATAAATCAAGATTTCTTCAACGCTCATTCTGCATGAACATGTTAAAAAAACCACCTATTTGCTCTATGTGAGTAGTAAGAAGCTGCAATAATTCTGTTAGTTCCACAAAAACTCACAAATTAGCAAGAATAAATCAATTTGACCAAAAGCAAGCTACTGTCTTACCGAAAGTGACTTACTGTGCTACCAAAAGTGCCGAACTGTGTTTTCAACAGCGCTGTGATGCAGGCCAGAAGCGTAAGACAATAATACCAGAAGCGCCGAACAATAACCAGAAGTGCGGTACTATGTTACCGAAAGTGCTGTGATGTAGACCAGAAGTGTTGTGCTGTCTTAGATCACAAAAAGGTTAGCTTTTGTCAAAATAACCAGATCCAAAATAAGATTCCATGATTGATTGACTGTTCTGAGAAGTAGTATCTGAGAGATCTGTGTCCTAAAATCCAAAAAACTCAGAAAGTGTAACAACACAAAAGATTACCACAAAAATCGAAGATACTCCTAAATAAGTTAGCTTAGGAAGTACCAAAAGCAGGTTTGACAGACAAATACAACAGCTTGTCAGACAAATGAATAAGATATATAACGAGAAAAATTCTGCAAAAACACTAAACGAAGTCAGAAACCTAATTTAGCAAAAAGCGCTGAACGATACTACCGGAAGCACCGTTCTGTGATACCAAAAGCGTCTCTCTGTGCTACCAGAAGCACTGCAGTGCCCCCAAGGGCGCTGTACTGTGCCTCCAAGAGCGCTTAAGAATACTACCAGAAGTGCTTTGCAATTTCATTTGCGTTGTACCGTATTGTGACTTCAAAAAAACAATTTCTCAAAGAAAAAGAGGGATTAGTGCGTCCCACCGGGCGTGCCAGAATGTGTATGGGGAAAAATCGATTAAATCTAAACTAATAAAACCAAAAACTAATCACATAAAGTGAACCAATCTAAGTAAAAGCCATTATCATAAAATTAATAAAATATGAAAGCTTTTACCAAAATTTGTGTTGTTCCCTTTGGAGATGCGTGGATTGCTCTATCAAGTTGCGAAACCATAACTGCAACAAGCAAGTAGTGTGCTCAATGTGCTCAAAAATCAATGTTAAGAGATTGTAAAGTTGCTCAATCGACGCGTTTTGTATGCTCAAAGCTCTGTTAAGTATGGTTTATATAGGTTTCAATGAAGATCAATCAATGGTCCAGATAATTCAAAAGAATCAATGGAGGAGAACAGTTGAGGAATGTGCAACGAATAAGAAGAAGCCAAGTGTCTTGCTTTCTTTTGCATGAGAAGAGTTATCAAGAATAGAAAATTGAGTTAAAGCAATTAACAGAATGTAATAGTCAGTTAAGTGATTTAAAACAAGAAGGGATTTGCATGAGAATAAGAAGATATTTTGCTTTATTAAATATTAGAAATATTTAATTGCATGAGCAAGAAAGCTTGAGTTATATTAGAGATAACTCAATTTAGAAGAAAAAAGTAATTTAAATAAATAATTGATTTATTTAAATTTAGAGAAGATATTAATGGAAGAAATAATTAAATAATTAGAATTATTTAATTTAGAAGATTTGAAAGTAAATTAAATAAATAAATTTATTTAATTATTGTGCATGATTTTGGAAGAATAAATAAAATATTTGATTTATTTTATTTTTGGAGATTGAGAGGATTTGTTGAATTAATTAAATAATTGGGTTTATTTAATTAATGAAGACTTGAAATTTAGAAAGAGGATAATGATCTAATTAAATAATTGAAATTATTTAATTGTGGAAGAATAGTAGAGGAATTTAATTTAATTAATTAAATAAAGAGAATTTATTTAATTAATGTCGAAAGTATGTGATTTAGAAGAATTTGGTGAATTTAATTAAATAATTAGATTATTTAATTAACGTTGAAAGACAGATTATGAAATGTGAGTAGTGCGACGACTTGGTCATTTTAGGGTGTCTACACCAATAGGGAGGGTTGTTACATCCTACCCCCTAGGACTACGCTTACTCCTGGAACCCTACAAATGCTAAGATGCAGCCAAAGCACACACTAGTCCATTGAACTAGATACAATTAAAAAAAATTAGGTTATCACATGCACAATTGCATGCAATCAGTCCTAGTACATGGGTAAGGAATAGGCAAGGCACTCATTTCCTACAAAATTGTTGGGTCAATATTTTGTCTTCAACTAACTAAAGGCAAAATGGTTATATTAACCACAATGTAATGAGATAAATCTCTCCTCTCAGCAAGGGGAGGTTCTGTTGGCAAGAAACATTGTGGCTTCATGATTGTTGTCATTGATGGCAACAAAGTCCATCCCACACATCCACAGCACATAGTATGTCTATACCAGAAGTCAGATTGAAGAGTGTTTTGGTCTAGTGAATAAGAATAGAGCATGCAGTAAGGTCTGACAATCAGGTTCAGATCTCTCAGATGATTTAACTCAGCAAGTTGCGGACTTGGACAAGTCAAGAGTAGTACCATGACTACTACATTCCAGAGATTGAGCCTCTGGTGATGAATAAGTGAAAAGATATGAGCATCTAAGTGTTTGGTTCCTGACAGACAGAGTAGACTGAGGAAGAACTGACCAGCAGAGCATCAGACTTTAATCTGAATGAGAAATTGATGGTGATCAAGCTATTTAAGGGATCATACATGGTTCGCCGACATGATTGATGACTTCTATGTCTATGTCTTTGATACGCATCACATAGTAAGCATGGATTCAGCCGACAGATCAGTGTCTTAGAAATATCTTGAGTATTCCGGTTGTCGACTAGAAAGATGTTGAAATCCTTGGTACGGATATATATACCAAATGGATTTCGGTATGAAGTGTGTGTGGTATGATAATGTGTGAGCAAAGGTAGAGATAATTGTGGAAGCAGCAATACAAGTCCAATATGTGACAAAACAGCAGCACTAAAGCAGAGGAAGAATGAAGTGCAGTAGATCAGTATATTGAGCCTAACTAGAACTGAACCTCAGCATATGTGGATGCCTCTCATCAGTTCAAATACCTAGTTACCTTCTATAAAATTTGTAGATAGTGAGTCTCTTGTAGGTAGTGTGCCTCTTGTGAGCAGTGTGCTCAGGTAATAAGCCTTAATTGGCAAGTGTCATTTTGTACTTCTTATTCTTTTAACAGAGAATACAATCTTGGGTTAGTCACCCCGTGGTTTTTTCCCTTAACAGGGTTTTCCACATAAAAATCTTTGTGTTATGTGTGTTGATTTTATTTCTCCTCTCATAATTATGGATCCTTAGATGTTTTGATGTTGCACTATTGTTAAAGAAGAAAAGAAAGTTAAGATATTTAAGATAACTGATTCACCCCCCCCTCTCAGTTATCTACCTTGTTTCTAACAATTGGTATCAGAGCTAAGTTCCTCTAAACAGAGCCTAACAGCTTGAGGAAGATCTAGGAATCTTAATGGATATGTATGGTATGAAGGAACAACTTCAATCTCCCTAGATGATCTTGAGCAATCTCACTCTAAGGTTAATAACTTGAGAGAAAGACTCAAACAAGTTGATGATTTTATAAATGAGCTAAAAGAGAAATTGAGTATCTCTATGAAAAAGAGAAAGGAACTTCTTCAACAATTAGCAAGTCAAAGTGAAGCCAATGATACTAATGAAGATCTGAATGAGAAAAACAAGCTATGTGAGAAGCCAGCAAAAGAGGTCGTTATGGTAAAGCATGAAATGGAATCAAGAGTTATGAGATTCACCCAAGAAATTGAAGAGTAAAGAAAAATTGAAGATAATCTAAAACAATCTCTCAAGGAGAAGTCAGAGGACTGCCACAAAATGGATAGAATAATTAGGCATCTAGAATTTGATCTTGAAGAAGCTAGAGATAATGAAGAACAACTTGAGAATCAGATATACACTCTTAAACAAGATCTTCAAACAGCAAATGAATACAAAGAAAAATCTAAGATAAGCTCAACTCAACTTGAAGTTCTTCTTGAAAGCTAAAAGAGGGTAGATGACAAGCATGGTTTGGGTTATGAGAAAGGTGAAAGCTTTGGATTTGGTCAAAAGAGCTCTAGATCAACAAATCAAAGAAATAGGCCTAGAAGACCTCTGGTAAGGCAACCAAATGCTCAAAGATATCCATCCTTGGATGGATACTGCTACAATTGCAGCAACTTTGGTCATAAAGCAACTCAGTGTAGAAGAAGAATGAGTCAGACTAATTCATCCTTCTCCAGACAATGTTTCAACTGCAAAAGGTATGGTCACAAATCTCATGAATGCAGAAATATGCAAATAAACAATTCATTCAATGGTAGATGCTTTGCATGCAATAGAATGGGACATATGGTTAATCAATGCAGATCTAGAAGATATCATTCAAATATGCAAATAAATATTACTTCCTACAATTGAGATAGATCCGGTCATATTGCCAAATTCTGCAGAAGTAAGAATTAGGATAAAAAGGGTCTGGTGCATCATAATCAAAATCAAGACAAAGGAAAAGGAAAAGTGAATGTGGATGAAGTTCAAAGGGAGATGAACAAGATTTGGGTGAAGAGAAGTACAGAAAATGTTGGGGATGGATCCATACTAGAATTTGGTCTAATATTCCTTTTGGAAACTAAATAGATGAGCTCTGACTCAAGGGGAGTCACAAAGGAAAATAAATTCCCCCAGCCAATCAATTGGTGCCTAAATTTGGCACATGGAATGTTGTGGATTAAAGGGTTCTCAGAGAAATATATAAATAACCCTCAATAAAAATATGAAAGATCTACAAGGATTTTTGAAGAGTTTAATCATCCAAGATTGATCTGGTTTGTCAACCATCTGGTAAAAGTAAGATTTTCACAATTAGATCTGGTATGATTCAAAATTGAAATATCTTGATCTACGGATAAATGGCATGATTGGAGGAAAGGAGATACATTGTCAATTATCACTAAAAATAATTATAAATGCATCTCAGTAATTTGGAAAGATCTCTCTCAGAATAAGGAAGAACAAGGCAACCAGAATAACTTAAGTTGTGCATTTATTGCAATAGGAAATTAGGGTTTGCGCAGAGATAAAAAAGGGTTTCTTTATTCATCATTTGCACATTTGCATTCGAGAAGAAGAAAGGAAGAGCTCTACATCAAGATTGTATCAACCTTCTCAAAGATCAACCACAGAATCTGATTCAACCAGCGATCTTTTCGGCTCATTTTGTGAACCCTAGAAGCATAAAAAGGTATTTTCATTTTTGAATATCTCTCTCTGAATCCCTTGCAAAGATGGCTACTCCAAATGTTGTTAAGATCACTGATAGGCTGCACCCAAGGTTTAAGAAACACCCTTACAAATCCCTAGAAGTTGATCCCTTAGGCACCTTCTCTAGCATTCCGCATGGGGTTCTACACGTAGAAGATGTTAGGGTGTACATACATGCCAATATTGAGGAATCCAAGCTGATGGATATCTATCATAAACAATTAATAGATGAAACATTTGAACTTAAACCTAAATACAAGGCCCTCCGGGATAAGCATTTTGGACATTGCATCCACTTTCCCTGTTTTGCAGAAAATGAATGGGTCCGGTATGTTCTTAGCAGAATACATGACAACTTCATGTGGTTGATGAATCCCTTCAAGATAACAAAAGATGCAATTAGTGCAGTAACTGGATTGCACTCATCCGGTGGGTTGCCTACACTCAAATCTGTCAAGAACCAGACAGTAAGTGAGGCTACTAGATCTAAGTTTGACAAAAGAGCCATGAGAATAGAAGATATCACAGATCCGGATATTAAATTTGCCTGTATGATAATTGGTTATAAAATCTATCACTCTAGTAGGGAGAATTATGTGTCTGGAACTGTAATATATACTGCATATCAGATGCTAAGGGAAAATGCAGATTATGATCTATGCGACCTTCTCCTGAACCAACTGTTAGAAAATTTGCAAAAGATCAAGAAGGATAAGAAGAACTCATTCAAGTATGGTGGCTTAATACTATGTCTATTATTTTACTATATGAATGAGCTACCTGGATTAAGTGGTTGGGTATGGCAAAATGACAGACTGGTTGCCATACAAATCAGAGACTACATGTATGGGCATGGTGATGCCAAGGCTAAAAGCACAGCACTCTGGGGATATTTTAAGAACTTCCAAGGTATGATGTAGGCCAGAGAAAGAATTCCTCAAACAATAGTTGAAACATATAAGGATACAATATGCTTCATGGTAGACACTGATCAATGCCTAATGGAGGTAGTTGAGCCCGGAACAGTCTAGATTATGCCAATGGGCTATGAGGTAGATGAGAAAATCCTGGAGCTGCATGTCCAACACTTGCTGAGTCAGCCTAAGGACCTTGAGGCAGAAAAGTTTGGAACCTATCAAGAATTAAGTGTAAAAATACATGTTGAACTGAGACAACCAGAGATGAAAATAAAAGTGAGAAGGGAAGTAGAGGAAATTTCCAAGAAATATGGTATATCAAAGGAGGCAGCTGATGCAAATAGAGACAAAATAGAAAGAGTTGAGAAAGAGAAACAAGAAGAAGAAAAAGAAAGTGTTCTGGTACAAGCCTCCTCCCGGACTAGATCCTCTAAGAACTCTACACCTGCTACCTCTAAGAGCTCAAGAGCCTCAAAACTGGAAGCTAAGACATCTAGAAAGGGAGAGAAGAGAACGAAAATAAAGCCCACAAGGTCACACATAATCCAAAAGGATGATGAAGAAATAGAATCTGATGAGGAAGTTACGAAAATGAAGAAGAAGAAGAAAACATCTGGAGAATCCTCTACCGATAAAAACAAAGAAGAAGAGGCAGAAGAATTTGTTGAAAGGCCTACTCTCTCTATTGATGATATCATCAAGGCAGTCACAGTGGATGGGAACCTACAACCAGTCACCAAATTTTGTGATGAATATAGTGATACTGACAAGAAAATCTTGGAAGATGCTACAGTTAGGTACCTAAACATTTATAATAAAACATTCATTGAAATCATCTCTCTAATTCCCAAAAGTCTAGAGAAGGTACTTGAACTAAGAAAGGAGAATGCTAAGGCAAAGGACCTAGAGATCTAAGCACAGATTGCTATTCAGCTCTATCCTTCCATTACTCCAAAACAAATGAACACGATCTTTAAGGACTGCAAGGATGAGTTCCAGAGCAAAGCAAGAATGAACAAACTTATACTTGGAGAGACTGATCAAGTAGCAAGAGAAACAAAAGACATCCTCTGGAATGCATTTAAAAGATTCAATCTTCTTGTTATAGAGGACATAGATGAAGAACCTTCTACCATGGATGTTGAAGGATTAAGTGCATCAAAAGAAGAATCTTTGAGAAAAATGTAGAAGAGTTAAAAGAGATAGATGAGGAGAAGTCTAAGGACTTGGATTCCTCTATTTTGTAAGAGGAAATCCATGAAGAAGTCAACATCTCTCCTCCAGATCCTACTGTAGACATTCCAAACTCAGGAGCTGAAGGAGAAGGAAGAAAAGAAGAAAAAGTGAGTCAAGAAGAAGAGGTAAAGGGAAGAGAAGAAGAGAAAACAAAGAAGATCTCTGATGACAACTTAGAGATTCCAAAAGAAAAGACTCAGTCTCCAGCAAGAGACACTGTAGAGGTAGTGAAGAAATTCTTGAACAAAGAGATGATGGAGTTAGATGAACCGGAACTCTTTCAAGGACCACTCAATTTTGATTCCCTCTCTCCGGTCTAGACAATGAAGATAGCATCCTTTGCCCAAGCTAAAGCAAAAGAAAAGCTTCTAAAGTCTCACATGGAAGATTGTGAGCTAATAGAGATTACATCAAGAATGCTGGAGAAGATCATGCCATTCTCCCAAAAGGATCCTTTAGCCTCTCCATCTGGTAACCTTAAATCTCTGATAAACTCTGTCAACACTCATTTTGATTCCTTAGAGAAATCAGCAGAAGAAAAGGTGAAAGAATTTTTGGGAAAGAGATTTTCTGAAGTATAGGGACTCATAGCTAATGATAGGAGAACCCTGGATATTGGGATAAAGAGCCTAGAAAATGCTCTTAAAGATGGTGGAGAAATATACAAATTTTATCTATCCTGGTCTAAAGTGACAGAGGATATTGAAAAGAAGGTGAAAGAACAAGAAGGTAAACTGTCAAGTTTATCTCAAAATTTTGATCCTCTCATCACATCCATAATGAATCAAGAGTGCCAGGGTATTGCCACTATAAATGAAATAAATAAGCTTGAAAAGGAGAAGAAGAATATAATAAGCAGGAGTGAACTTAGAGGGATAATTATCCCTAAGTTAGAGGCAATGCATGAGGCCTTAACTGATACTTAGACCACAGCCCAGACCAGTGATCTGGCAGACTTAAGAAGGGCAGAAGGTTATGCATTTTTGTTGAGTGGTCACATCTCAATTTTGGACAGGATGAAGCAGAGTTGGGCAACAGAATTTGTACAGTTGAAGACCACTTTTGCAGATATACTTAAGTATATGTAAGTATAACATGTATATATACTTATGTGGATATACTTAAGTATATGTAAGTATAACATGTATATATACTTATGCAGCTATGTATAGGTTGATTTTTGCAAATTTTGGTGTGTGGATTCCACCCTTTGCCATTTATGTCAAAGGGGGAGTGAGGAGTAGTGAAAAATGTGGAATCTAGCTAAGGGGAAGCTCTGGTAAATTTGTACATAAGACGGAGCATCAGCCAAGGGGGAGTTTGCTATGACAGTCATTTTTTACTAAGTGTTGCCATCAATGCCAAAGGGGGACATTGTTAGCAAGAAACACTGTGTAGCTTCATGATTGTTGTCATTGATGGCAACAAAGTCCATCCCACACATCCGTAGCACATAGTATGTCTATACCGGAAGTCAGATTGAAGAGTGTTTTGGTCCAGTGAACAAGAACAGAGCATGCAACAAGGTCTAACAATCAGGTCCGGATCTCTCAGATGGTGTAACTCAGCAAGTTACGGACTTGGACAAGTCAAGAGTAGTACCATGACTACTACATTCCAGAGATTGAGCCTTCGATGATGAATGAGTGAAAAGATACGAGCATCAAAGTGTTGGGTTCCTGACAGGCAGAGTAGACTGAGGAAGAACTGACTGGCAGAGCATCAGACTTTAATCTGGATGAGAAATTGATGGTGATCAAGCTATTTAAGGGATCATAGATGATTGGCTGACATGATTGATGACTTCTATGTCTATGTCTTTGATACGCATCACATAGTAAGCATGGATTCAGCTGACAAATTAGTATCTTGGAAATATCTTGAGTATTCCGGATGTTGACTAGAAAGATGTTGAAATCCTTGGTGCAGATATATATACCAGATGGATTTTGGTATGAAGGGTGTGTGGTATGATAATGTGCAAGCAAAGGTAGAGATGAGTGTGGAAGCAGCAATACAAGTCCGGTATGTGACAGAACAGCGACACTAAAGCAAAGGAAGAATGAAGTGCAGTAGATCAGTATATTGAACCTAACCAGAACTGAACCTCAGCATATGTGGATGCATCTCATCAGTTCAAATACTTAGTTACCTTCTATAAACTTTGTAGACAGTGAGTCTCTTGTAGGCAATGTGCCTCTTGTGAGTAGTGTGCTCGAGCAGTGAGCCCTAATTGTCAAGTGCCATTTTGTACTTCTTATTCTTTTAACAAAGAATACAATCTTGGGTTAGTCAGCCTGTGGTTTTTTCCCTTAACAAGGTTTCCATGTAAAAATCCTTGTGTTATGTGTGTTGATTTTATTTCTGCTCTCATAATTATGGATGCTTATATGTTTTGATGTTACACTATTGTTAAAGAAGAAAAGAAAGTTAAGATATTTAAGATACTGATTCACTCCCCCCTCTCAGTTATCTGCCTTGTTTCCAACAGGTTCCTGTTATGTGGTTACACAACATGCCCCATTTTGACTTGGCAAAATAGGGACCCAACTTTTTGGGCTTTGCTTGCCTTTTCTGCTTGCTAGTGGTCTGGTAAAAGTAAGTCAGTGCAGGTGATCCTGCATAATGGGGACTGGGTAAGTCATCATGATGAGGTCAATTTTTTCAAAGTTAGCATTTCAGGTCAATAACCTCATGGGTGGATTAAGTACAAAATTCCATGCAGGTTTGCCTTTTGGATCACCCAGATATTCCTTAAGGAACAAAAGTTATAATGAGTCAAAGATCTGGTCAAACCTGATATTCCAAGGGGAGGATCATATTTCTCAACATCAGTCATCTTACAAAAGGTCACCTAATATAATATTATCACCCGATAAAATCACTTGCTCTGAACATCCGGACATCAACTTTACGTGATAACGATATCTACCCGACAAACAACGTCACATCTTTTGCGAAGGTCATATTCCTAAACATCACCCCAATATTTGAATATCAGCTTATCATGAAATATCACCCCAAACCAATATCCTGCTGACGTCATTCAAACTTGATAATTGAAGAAGTAAAAATGATGATGACATCACCATTCTTTTACCTCGAGTAGGTATATTTCCAAACACGACCCTTCCTGCATAACATGACAATGACGTCATAAAGCCACAACACTGAACCAAGTCATTATCCTGCCGATGTCATCCTGATATTTCGACGAAAGGTTATCTTAGTCTGAAGGGTGTGATATTATAAAAATCACCCAACATTCCGAACATCCCCTTACATTTTGAATATCACCCGATATTCTCAACCCAACCAGATATTTCGACATCGGTCTTTTGACCTAAACTGGATGATCATGTTATACCAAGGGGGTGATATTCTCAATATCACCCGATCTTTAGAGATCACCCCGCGCCTTGCCACCATAGCATTAAATGCATGCAAATGTGGTAGGTGGTTCCCACCGATTACGAACCTGATACATACACATGGCGAGATCCGGTAGTTTCGTACAAGAAAATGAGCTGTTGCATTTAATTTACCCTAATCTGCCTTAGTGAGGAGGTTAAAGATGAGTTACAGGCTCATTTTTGCACTTACCATGCGATAGAACAAGTTTTTACAGAGCAGAGATTACGAATCCTCATAAGGCCACCTGTGGATGCTTATAGCTTGTACCGGAGTGGGATATGAAAGCATTGCTAGTAATTGAATTCATTTCATAAGGATATCAGCATAATTAAGAGATAAGCGCATCAGGTAAGTAATTGAAACCCTCTAGTTATCCTGTTTTGCATATCCAAGTATCATGGGGTCTTCTGGTTTGGAATTTCAAATTATGCATGTCAGGTTAAATGAAATATGGAAAGAACAGTAGTATGCATGATAAATAATGAATATGTAATGTATATGCATGCTGGTATATGTATCAATTGTAAGACCAGGTTGTGTTAATTGTAGGCATCCATGGCGGACAAGCAGTTAGCTAGGTCAGAGGCAGAAATCTTGAAGCTAATGTTTGCTTCTCCTGAGGGTGTTCAGTTCAAATATAGAGCCATCACAGACACACACTAGGGGAATACAGATCTGGCTGCCTGGTCAGTTAAGATGAATGATGAGAAGAATACCAATGCCCTGCTGGATGCGGTCTTCATATCAGAAATGTGGAATGCAGCTGGTTTTCCCTACTCCATGGAAACCCCTGAGCTAGTTGTGGAGTGTGCAAGAAATTATAACCCACAGACAAGGAGAGTAGAGAAACATGGTAGGGTGTATGCAGATCTGTCTGTCAAGGTCATTGCCACTACTTTCAGTTTGTCATTGGGCAAGAAGGTTACCAACATAGACTTGAAGAAATCAGAGGTAGAATATGAGAACAATAGGAAGACTGCTAGGAAGAAGATGTATCAATGGAGGGCGAAGAACAGTCCCTATCCTACAGCAGCCAAGCTTCTGATGCATTTATATAAGTATGACTTTAACGACGAATATCAATACATGATAGCCCTGCTGAGCAGAGTGATAGGCCAGCCTGATGCTGGAAGTTTCAAAGACTGGATGTATGCAGTCATCCTGATGTGTCTATACACGGATAACAAGCCCATGTGGGCCAAAATAATAAGTGATGCTCTAGATGAGCAGCTGATGAACCTAGGAGGTTCAGATTGTTCCTTTTACATGACATCCTATATAGTATATTCATGTGCCTACAAGGGTACATTTGATGCACTAGTTACAGATGGAAAGATAGGAGGCACAACCAATTATGTGCATATATGGGATCATCATCCCCAACTATAAAGAGTTAATTATGTCTAGGATTACAAGCTAGTAAATGATGCATTCTCTATGCACCTAGTGAGAACAATGGAAGAAGACAGAACCAAGAGACTGAGCATGGAGGCTCAGGAAGTTATCTATAGGCATGGAGCCTAGTTTATCTAATTCGCCACTTTCTCCTATATCAGGATTGAAGGTTTTGAGGGGGAGCCTCTCATGCTGCTAAGGTATCCTACAGATGCAGTTGTTTTAATGGAGTTTCTAAGGCAGATCTCCACAATATTGAATGCCTATAAGGCAAACAACAAGCTACCACCATTGTTGTTTCCAGTTGTAATGGACTGGTATATGTGCCCAGATTCTGAGAGTATAAAGAAGGCCATAGCTGGTCTAGATATGATGAATTTCTAGCCTTTTCCATTAGTAAGGTCATATGATCCTTATGGGAGGATGCAGAGGATCATGGGGAAACCCATTTATCGAAGAAACCTTGAAGACTTCTGGGCAGATTGTGAAGATGAAGCTGAAGCTCGAAGAAGAAGGTATCAAAGGTTAACACTGAATCAAATCAAGACCTTTGATTGCATCTCCGTCCCAGCTCAACTTAAGAAGGATGATGGGCAGATTTTGGTTGATGAGTATGAAGAGAAAAAGATATATAATGATACCATCTCTGCACCGGATCTCACTATACAGGAGGATATCTCCTTAGATCCATTCACATGCAGGATATTACACCTAACCCAAGCTTGGGTAGATGAGTAGATAAGTGCATTAAAGAAAAAGGGTGTTGTTATCACAGTGGACAACAAAAAGAAGAGGCAGGAGATTGTTGAAGATGAATATGATGACTTCTTAATTGAGAAGAGGAAAACTAAAGGAGAGAAGGCACCACCTCCTGCAAAGGGCAAGAAGTCCTCAAAAGGTAAGAAGACTAATACTGAACCTAAAGGGGTTGTAGTGGAAAGGATGGCAGTACCAGCTGAGGATGCATCAGGATTAGGACAAATATCAGCCTCATCATCACAGCCTCCTCAAGATAAACAAAAGCCCAAACAAGTGTAGAGGCCAGCTGCACATCCTGCTAGTACATCTGAAGAGGGCCAGACCTCACAAAAGAATAAAGAGAAGGATATTCCTTTAGAAGAAGAGTCTGAAGAAGAAGGCCCTTTGTCCTTCACAAGGAAGAGAAAAGCACCTCAGGTGGTAACCACTACACCTAAGAAACTGAGGACTGCTATGAGAGGAGAAATAAGACAGACTCCCATAGTGCTAAGGGGAGTAGGTGGGGATGTATTCAAGAAGGAGTTGCAGCATAATGTCCTGCTCCCTACTAGTGTAAAATTCAAAATAGAATTAGTAGAAGAACAGGTAAAAGAAACCTCTAGGATACTCCAAAGTGGTATTGTTTCATTGGAGGAGACAGCGGACTTATCCGATGATGAGGTAGTGAAAGATGTAGCTTCACAGAAAATGGAAACCGTTGCTGCTGGCACTAGGATAAATCCTCATGGAACTCCATCAATACAAACAGTGTTGGAGGAGATAAAGCAAGTGGAATCTGAAAAAGAGAAAAGCCCAGAAAAGATAGCTCAAGAGATAGAGCTGGATACACTGATTAAGCAGGTAACTAGTCTTGCAATAATTGACCTCACTTACAAATAGGATGCAAGTCCTAAAAATAGAGGAAGTATTCAAGACAAAGAAGAAAATATTGAAGAATTAAAGATGGCAGAGGTAGAAGGCCATACTTTGGATATGGGTAAGCAACAACAAGAGGAAATACCTGTTGGGCCCAAGATAGTTGAAGCACAAGACAAGGGAGGAGAAAAGATAGATATATCAGATGATCCTACCCTAAAGGTACAAGAAGTAATTGTTGCACCTACAGAACAAATTGCAGCTACAGATCAGGTGGATAAGCATAAGGTAGATACAATAATATCTACAGAAACATATATGCCTCATGATGAGGAAATCACTAAGGTGGATAAGATACCCGTAGAGGAAGTCCTCAACAGGAAGATATACCCAAAGATCACCCTCATGAGGAGCATCATGAGGAAGAAATAAGGAAATCACCCTCCCCATCGAATACGATGGTGGATACTAGAGATCAAGGTGATCATCATGATGGTGATGGAGACCAACAGCTAAAGGATCCAGTTCCTTCATGGCTCGAGAAAGAAATTGGTGCAGAACCTAGTATTAGAGGCACAAGAATTTGATGTGTCTACATTGTTTTCAGAAACATTAATAAAGCCTAAGAGGAAGGCAAGGTTAACTTTTGCAATAAGAAGAGATCCTACAACAGGTAGGAGAACTGCACAAATAGCACTCCCTACTATGGAAAAGGAAAAGGGTAAGATCACTCTGGATGAATTCCAGATTAGCACAGTTGATCTTGGGTTTGCTAATGAAGACCAGGAGGGTCAAGAAGGAAAAGACATAATAGATTCTTTGATCCAGAAAGTCAAAAGGGAAAAAGATAAGAATAAATAGTATAAGGAGCACATTGCTTAGCTGCATGCATATATAAGAGGGTTAATTAACCCTGATGATACACCAACTGATCATGCAGTCCCATTGACTGCTATTTCTCAGGAGGAGCTTAATAAGTTAAACCTCATGAAGCATGAGTCAATAGTAATGTTGAAATGGATGACATCCATGCTCGATGGAGCTGAGGAAGTGGCAAAGGCCTCTCTGAAGAGATGGAATTCTTTGGATACCTCCAGGAGAAAAGTAGATAAACTACAGATGGAGGTCGGCAGGAGGTCATTTCAATTGGAAAAAATCTTGAACATTTTAGATGAAATGAAAAAGATTGATTCATAGATTCTAATAAAGAATCAGGTACTGAATAACAACACAGCCTTACTGATGGGCATCTGAAATAAGGATGTCAGATTTGAATGTCATGTACTCAAAAGATGCAATAGTAAACTGCGGGATATCAACATGAAGTTACATGATATGATGTCCCATGAGGCTGAAGTTTTGGAAGTATTGGAAGGAGATGCAGAAGGAAAGATTGAAAATCAAGATGAAGATTTTGTCATCAAAGCTCTGCATAGTAATTTCCAGTTAGTTGCTGAGGACCCTCTCAACCACTTGACAGAAGAAGTGCTAGATAAAGTAATGAGATTAAAGGTCAAGGTGGAAGGTTATAATGAAACATCCGGCAATGGGAGGAATAAGTTGGAATCTCTCCAGAACAAGTATCAGGTGCATAAACATGCCATCACCAAAGCAAGAACCCAGGATGGTGGAGAATTGGAGAAAATAGTGCAAGCATATGAGAATATCAAGACAGTTATGCAAGTCCACATTCAAAAGGACGATCATGATGATGATGAAGATAGAGAGAGCGGTAAAAGTCATGATGATGACAAAGAACCTTATGAGGATGCATCATAAAGAGAATATATGCATCAGATGCTTATGAAAGTATAAGTTGTTTAGATGGTTGCCAGCTGGCAACTTGTGCCATATAAGAAGATTGACTTAGTCAAAGAGGAATGTAAACCGTAGATTTTAAATAGATAAATCCTGATCGTAGATCAAGTGTAACGGATCCCTCATCTTGTTCTATAAAAGGTGCAGGGATGCCTCATTTTAAACATTCGAAACTTAATTGAAATCTGTTTGCTGATGTATTCAGGACTTATTTCAAAGCTATTGTATATGTACATGCCTTTTGCATACTTAGTGAAAGAGAAGAGCATTTTGATTACAAACCTTCGTAAATCTTAAGTAATCCATGTCTGAATTCTGGATATATGCTTTGATTTGCTGCGTCCCTTGGAGTGCTCATCATGTTGCATGTATTGTTTTCATTCATCATCCTCTAAAGTTTGCATCAACTGTATCTAGTTGTGGAACATCCTGGTGAACATATGGTTTGATTTCTTCTCATAGTGATAGTATCAAGTGTGTATGTGGATCAATAGCTGAAGATTCAACTTTAAGTTGAAGTATTTCTTTCAATTTCTTTCAATTTCAGAGTAGTTCATCATCACAATTGCAAATAATTGACAATCTTAAGCAAATAATGCAAATATGTAGACATCTCGTAGATAACTGAACACCTTTAGCATATTTGAGTTTAAAGCATGTCCAAATGACAAATATCATGCAAGGATTTAAAGATAAACAAAATATTTGAAATATTTCCTGTGTAGAAATAACTATCTATGCAGCATCATTATAGGAAACATCATCTTACTGAAAAGATCTATGTAAGGCCCAAAATGGAAACAGCAACACACATCAACCTCTCAGTAACATCAGAAGATTAAGAACTAATCAACGGAGACTTGAGATCATGAATTCTCTGAATTCATTGTATCTTTCAAGATGAGTAAAGGTTGTTGTGTAACTTTTATTCTATGTTTGTTTATGACTAACATCATGACAACAATTCCCTATTAACTATTAAAAACTTATTTCCACTAAAAACTAATTTCAGGGTGAAACTATGTCATCCATTTCTCTTTTTTCAGAAATGATGTTTACAATATAAAAGAGCACTTTCACAATACAAATTGAAATAACCAAGAAACCCACGAGAGCACAAAGTCTATCATTGCTCCTTTTACTAATTTACAATTTAGAACCAAGTAGGATAAGGTGCAACTCAAAGTCTTCACCAAATACTATGAAAAAACATACGATCATGAAAGATAACAGTAGCTCAAAGTCTTCTCAATATCTTTTACTCAAACACATCAAATCACAAACCCAAAGATAATTATTACAGCACAAAGTCTCCAAAATTAACTTTAGAACATCTCCCAGATTATCCAAACTCACACTACAATTCGATCAAATAGATAAGATAGCATAAGGAAAAGGACATAAGAACAATTTCCAATACACCACAAGTTATTCCAATGTAAATATTGAACAATCGCTTGCTTTTCTATTCACTTGATAAAATATGATTTACAATTTGAACACAAAGTCTCAAAATACTCTTCAATTTGGCAGAGTTTTGCTTCAATAACTAAAAGATAAAAAATACAATAGAGGCCCTCTTTATTTATAGGGAGGAGCCTAGAGAAAAAATAGGAAAATCCTAACTACTTTGACTTATTCAAACAAAAGAGTCCTATTTGAATTATGACTTCTTTTGTCTCATATGTAATTACATTTTAGAAAATTACACATGAGTATGTCCATAACAAAATTCAAATTACATATACAAGAATAAAAATAAACTAAGGTATCAAAAAGGAACTTCAGCTTCCTCCATCATTCTTCTTCAAAAAGTTCTAATATATGGTTTGCACTGCTACCATTTCAAACACATCTGACTTGGCCATATTCTTTGAGATAGTATGGGCCCAGAGAACTGCATCTCTTACTGCCTTTATCGCCTTTTCATGCTCGTCAAGGTTGTCCTTCAGGTTTTCAAAAGTTGAATGTTGATCATAGAGGCTATCCATAGAAAGTACTAAGGGCATTTCATCTTCAAATTTTTGTTGCACCATTTTCTCAAAAACATCTATCATTTCCTCCGCTGAAAGAAATTTCTGACCTTCACCTGTCAAAGTGCATGGAAGTTCCTCCAACCTGTGTAGAAGTGAAACATTACTGTCTTCACCGTTTTCACGTACTAGGCACAAGTAATCAAGTAAGCCTTTTATTATATTGATGCGGTGAACAAGAGATTCCTTAGTCTTAAGATAAGACTCCTGATTTGAGATGACCCCAATGGCTATCAGATTATTTATCTTAATCTTCTTCATCTTTGTCCACTCCTCTAAGCTTTCTTCCTGATCCTGCAATTCTTGAGAAAGTAAGTCAATAAGATTATCAAGCTCAGCTTTTGCTTTATCCATCTTTTCTTTTCTTTCTACAGTAGTTTTCAATAGAACCCTTCCCTGTGCTAGCAACTGCTCCATAATATCGCCAACTACTCTCCCTCTGGCCTAAGATTTTTTCACCTTCTAAATCGGAGGATCTTCTACGGTTACTGCCATAGGTTCAACAATCTCAAATGACTTCACTATTTTTCAAAGAAGAGTGGCAAGTTGTTCTACTTTAGCTTTATACTGCTCTTTCTCCTTCTTAACCTCATCATATTTCTCAAGCAAGGTACTGGAAGTAGTTTGAAAATCTACCTTAATACCTTCATGAGTCAGCTTACCTAGCTCAACTCTTGAGACAACATAATCATTCATATCAAAATTGTCAATAGTAGCATCCTCTGGTGGCTTGGCAATTTCTACATATCTGATTCCTTTTCCATTGATAAGCCTAGAAACAGTCTTGGGCTTCTTCTTGAGAGTCTTTGATTTCACAGGAAGTAGCTTCTCAATATCAATCTCATCTGGTGAAATGGATTGCTTCTTTCTCTTAGGAGTGTATGCAGACAACCATGGAGGAAGTATAGAAGCACCAACATTCGGGGAAGAATCCACTACCTATTTTGTTGGATTCATACTCACACCTGTTATTGTCACAATAGGACTGGTCTTGGTAAAAGTTACACCAGTGTCAACAACTTTCTCTGAACCATCCAGAAGATGTTCCAAAATAGATTATTCACCAATATCAAAAGATGGAGAAGACAAACTTGGAATAGAACCAGAGGAATCAAACACAATTCCAAAACTGGTTCTTAATGAAGGGGGGGTATTATTAGAAGAAACAACAAAAATAGGTGAAATAGGAACACTTGAAACTACTGGAAAAATACCAGAAATAGGAGCATGAGGAAGGGGTGTAGAAACTTGTGATTCTGCTGGAAGATTCTTCTTAGGAGACTGATGTGGATCACCAAATTGTTCCTACTCTACATTCTCATCCTTGCCTTATTATGTTTCGACTTCCTCATCAAACTTATCAGACATTTCTGTTTGTTGGGCATCCTTAGATTTCTCAATATTTTGTTGTTCAGTTTCAACATCCTCGACCTCCATCTGCTCAACATTAGTGTCTTCAATACTAGATTCAGTAACATTAGAGGTCCCTGCAACCTCTTTCTTCTTCCCTCCCTTAGATACAAATTTTATTTTTGGCTTATGTACCTTAGAAGAAGAAGGAGTGTCACTTTTGTACTTGGTCTGATTTTCCACCTTTTTACCTGTATGCTCTTGGACTTCAGTCTCTGACCCTGTAAGGAATTCTTTCAAGCTGATCCCTTTGCTCTCTAACCATATATTTGTGTTAGCCAGGATTGGTTGAAACCTTTTCCTTATTAAAGTCTCCTCTTTGACTGACCATCTCACCTCTGGAAGGGGTGATGCCTCAATGTTCTCAATATTGTATTTGGGATCTAAAACATTCCCATCATCTTCCATCCCATCTAGAATATCCACAAGGTCCAGCTCTTCAATCTAACTTAAATGAAGTCTACAAAAGTCTAGTTTTTTATCTCATTTTGTGTCCTGAGCTCAGCCCAAATATCTTCAACCATAGGCTTGTGGAAAGTTGACTTTCTTTTGATTTTATCCTATACCCTCCTGAAATCAAAATGATATCTTTTCTTGAAAGTCTTCATTGTGACTAGTTGCATCTCAGAATCAATTATTTTTGCCTTAGTAGCTGACTAAACTGAGTACCTTCAAATTTCTACAGGAAAATTTATCCCTGGCTTTTTTAGCTCCATTTGTTTATTATGTACCACAATCAGTTGCCTACATAATTCAATGAGAACAATCCTGTCGCTGGGATATCATGGAAGTATATAGGGGTAACCAGGATACTACCCTACTCTGAGATATGTGAAAGTAGGAAACTATAAGAACAAGGAGCCAAAAGAATTTACAACTTCCCAAGCTTCATCTAAAACTCTATTTTGTACTAGTTCATTATCCCATAGGCACAGAAACATTGAAAATAAATCATCATTAACCCTACAAAAATGATGGATTGATCCTTTTAAAGTGATTTGAGGATAATACTCATACATGAGAACCAACCTCTTGTCACCAACTTGAGTAAGACCAGGAAAACTCCTCATGCTCGCAGCAACATACACAAGATATGAAGTCATATAAAATTTGAAAGTGGTATTGACTTTCACCAATTGCTCATGCAGAGCATTGTTAATCTTTTCTCCCCAAAATATTTTTTGTGTACCTCAGAGAATCACCTTGATGTATGTGTACATCCATTCCTGAAACTTGGAGGAAGAAGGAAGTCCTCTGATTCAACTCAAAAGTGTGATCAAGTCACAGAGCTCCTCAACAAAGTCACCCCCCGGGAGATCTTTCAGCCATCTGGTTAGATTGCTCTGAAGAATCTTCAACCATTTACTATTTATGTATCTTCTTATGGCTTCCACATTTTCATCATAGTGTCTTTTCCCTTGAGCAAAATCAATTTGTCCAATATTTTCAATAGGAGGACACATGAATATTTTGTCAAGAAATTCTGCATCTAGCCTCATAATCACATTCCCTTGCGAATCTGACACAACCCTAGTATCCCTGTTGTAATGGCTAGCTACCTGAAGAACAAACTCAGGGTTATGGGCAACAACTGGAAAAGAGGCAACCAAGTGAATGCTATTGTTAATGATCTTCTGCATGTGTCTAGAAGGATTTGTCTGTTTGGTTCTATCCATGAACTCTGTCATATCCACATGCCTTATTTCCATATCTCTGATTTCATCAACATTAGACTGTACTAAAGTAACAGGGAAGACCCCTTGGTATTTGTACTTCATGATTTTAACTTTGGATGGAGACAGGTCTGACATCAGCTTTAGAGAGAACGCTGGAAAAGATATCTACCACAGACGTTGGCCAAAAACTACAAAAATCCATGATCTCGCAATTAGGTGAAAGATGGGTAAATTGGGATTACTACGATTCGATGATCATGAACAAGGAAACATGTGTTGAAGGGCTTGAGTGTGCGCAAATTGGGGTAAAAGGCGAAAGTGGGTTAACAGGCTTTGAAAGGCAAATTTTCCCCAGTGTTAGAAAAAATTTAGGAAAATGTGCATGGGTGGTCAAAATGACCTCTCCTGCATAAGGAACATTATCTTACTATGTAAAGTCGGTCAATTTGACCGCTATTGCATGTAGGGAAAAGTTTGATTTTGATGCATGTGCAAGGTCGGCGAAAAGCGCCGCTATTGCATGTGTTTGGTAAGATATGTATGTTTGATGTAGAGGCAGTCAATTTGACCGCCCTTACATGAGGGAATAAGCAAGTTTGATCTGATGTATGTACAAGTGGGAAATACACCCGCTAGTGCATATTGGGAGAAAAGATTCAAGTGTTCTAATGTTAAGTCGGTCAAAATGACCGCTTAGGCATCTCTTTAGTCAAAAATCAACATACATGCAAAAGCAACAGTTTTGACCACTCAAGCATATGAGTTGAGGTCTTATTCCTATGTAGAAGTGGTAGTTTAAACCGTCTCTACACATAAGGTAAAAATGGACAAGGTATATGCACCATCGGCTCTTTATACCAACAATACATATGAACCGAAAGAGCAAAGAATGTGAGAGCGGCAGATTTCACCACCCTTACATTCAAGGTGATAGACTGAGATAAAAACAACAAACCTATGAAATCTATCATCAATAAACCTAAGGCTTATTCAAAACGGTAGAAATCACCTGAGAAAATAAAGACAAAGAAAAACCTAAGCTTTTGCTAAATTGACTTACACAAGAATTCAAACATGACAAGGCTAAAACATACATCTTATTATATACAACAAAACCCTAAATGAAAGAATGAAAACAAAAAAAAAAAAGAAAGAAACCGGCTTACCTTCAAAAACAAAAACCCTAAACGTGGGCTGGAAAAGCTAAATCCATGAGAAAATCCAAAATCCACAAGTTTCGTTGAGAGGAAAGATCTCCAGGAGGTATCACAGTTTGATTATAGTTTCGAAAATAAGAAATGAACAAGTGAAATAGATTTAAGCAATTTAAAAAGGTTTAAAATCACGTATTAATGCCTACATGAGTGGCATTAATGCCACCGTAGTTCAAAGATCTTGGCGAGATATGCTTAGTTGGTCAAAACGATCGCTTCTACATATGGAAGTTCAACATGTATGAGCGGCGGATATGACCGCTTAAGCATATGTGAAATTGACAAGGGGCATGCGTGGGTGGTGGATTCAACCGCTCCTACATGTTAATAAAGAAATAAGTCATATATGTATAAGCGGAAATTTTGGCCGAAATCGCACATTAAAACATTAAGGATATGTAAGAGCGGTAATTTTGACCGTTTATGCACATTATGACTTAAAAACTTACTAACACCCTAAAATGATCAAAATTGATATTTTGATCAATTTGCAACCTAATCAATTTTCACGAATTTTGAGGAATCAACTTAAGTAAATGTCGCAAACTATTCTAGGATGTTAGGTGACTTCACACGAGGCCAACAAGGCTTTCTCAATTTGTGAACTTAGAGTGTAGGTTACGAAACAGATAAGTTTCGTAGGGGTTGTCTACAAAATTGAGCGCAGAATTTTGGGAACAACAACTGGCTCTAACTGGGGAACTTCCTTTGATCAAACTCTGAAATGATCAAAGGGAGAAGAATCCAGTCTCTAAGTGCCTTCATCCATGCCATTGGGCCATAGAGTCAAGCTGCCAAAAAGAAAAAGACACAAAAGACTAAACAAACCACAAAACTATACAAATGTACAAATGAACTTATCTGATACTTCAAGGATTGAAGTGCTTCAGATGTTGTCCACTGTGAGGCAGCAAGAATGGTGTTCCATCAAGATACTCTAACAAGAAGCTATTTTCACCACAAAGTTGATGAATAACAAACGGGCCTCTCCATAGGGAATGAAACTTCCCGTGCATCCCTTTTAGCTCTCTCCTCTTGTCCCATAACAAGACTTGATCTCCAGTTTGAAACTAACAAGCCCTTGCTTTCTTGTTAAAGATTTTCTTCACCTGACTTTGATGTTCAGCAATACGATCTACTACCGTAGCCTGTTGCTCTTCAAGTTCAGTGAGGTACATGATTCTTTTGTCAATAGAACTTTCAAAAGTTCTATCTTCTACTGCCTTTGCCAACTTCAATGCTGGTAATTCCAAAGTAATAGGTATTTCTACATTCAAATCATACAGAAGTTGAAATGGTGACATACCTATTGCCCTTTTGGGGGTAATCTTGTCTACCCATAAAGCATCAAACAACACTTTATGCCAAGTTCTCTAATTATCCTCCACCAGTTTCCTGATAATAGTAACCAAATTTTTGTTACTAGATTCTGCTTGATCATTTCCTTGCGGATAATAGTCTGAAGTGTGAGAAAGAATGATCCCATGTTCATAACAAAAACTAGTAATCTCATTGGAAGAGAAACAAGTAGCATTATCTGCCACAATTTTGTTTGGAACTCCAAACCGGGAAATAATATTTTCCTTAAGAAAATTACATACCACTTCAAAAGTAGCATGTTTTATTGGGATGGCCTCCACCTACTTGGTAAAATAATCAGTTGTAGTGAGAACAAAGTTGTGCCCCGCACTTGATGGTGGGTTCATAGGACTAATGAAGTCAATACCCCATTATTGAAAAGGTTCTTCAATTACAATTGGCTTGAGTGGTAATGCAGCCAACTTAGGCTTTCCAACAAACTGCTGACATAACTCACACCTACGTACCCAGTTGTACGTATCCTGAAACAATGTGGGCCAATAGTACCTAGCTCACAGAATCTTATGAGTCATCACAGGCGCAAAAAAATGTCCTCCATAAGCCAAATTGTGAAAAGACTCCAGAAGTCTGTTTTGTTGTGCTTTATCCACACAATAGAGAAAAACTCCATCAAGGCTTCTTTTATACAAACCATTGTCCCACAAGACATAGTTCGTAGACTTCAATTTGACGGTTCTTTTCTCCTTATAGGATAGGTGAGAAGGACACTCACCATAGGTAAGAAAATGAGCAATATTTGAATACCACTCATCTGTAGTAGTGAAAAAGAAAACAGTTGGCATATCCTCAACTTCTTCGTCTTCATCTCTTGTTTCTTTTGGTACATTGTCGGCAATCAACTGACACAAACCTCTGCCATGCACAAGCTTGGTAGGTTTAATATCAAGATCAAACTCTTGAATCTTGGCAATCTAATTATCTCTTTTGGTTCCAAACTCCTGTTGATTCAGGATCGACTTCACTATTGTGTCTAGCACCAAAACCACAATATGTGAATTCAAAATATAGAACTGGAAATGCTTCACCACCTTGAACACAGCATAAGCATGTTTCTCCATATTTGAGCATTTCAATTCATGAGCCTTCAAAGGACAACTCATAAATGAAATAGGAGATTCCACACCTTCTTCATTTTGCTGAACAAGAATGGCTGAAAGTGTATGCTCAGAAGCATGACTGTATATTATGAAGTCCTTGGTATAATCAGGACAAACTAGAACTAGAGCATAAGCTATGGCCCTCTTGATGTACTCAAATGCTGCTTTACCTTCCGCACTCCAATGAAAGGTAGCCTTACCCTTCATCATGTTGACAATGTGACGGGTTTTCTTTGTGAATTCCAGAATGAATCTCTATAGAAAATTCACATTTTTGAAGAAAGAATTAATGATAGTCTTACTAGCAGGCAAAGTAAGACTTTGGATAGATTTAACCCTTTCTAAGTCAATTTTAATGCCTCCTCGGGACACAATGTGACCGAGAAGCTTACCTTCTGTAACCTCAAAAATTGATTTCTTAGGGCTAAGAGAAATACCATTTTGACGACATCTTTCTAGCATCTATCGCAAATGATAGGCATGATCTTGACGTTGTTTTGAAAAAATAGTCAAGTATTCAAGATACACAACAATGAATTTCCCCATCTCATCCCTAAAAGCGAGGTCCATTGCTCTCTGGAAAGTAGCACCAGCATTCATCAAACGAAATGGCATCTTGTGGTATGCAAAAGTGCCCCAAGGTGTTGTGAAAGTAGTCTTGTACTGATCTGCTTCGCTGACCTCTACTTGATTATAGCTTGAAAAACTGTCTAACACAGATAGCATCTCTGAACCAGTTACAGGTTGCAATACTTGGTCCATGATGGGTAGGGGATAGTTATCCTTTAGAGAAGACTGGTTGAGATTCCTAAAGTCAACACAAATACAGATTTCTCTGTTCTTCTTTCTTACAGGGACAATATTCGCCATCCAGCTAGAATGATGAATAGGAAAAATTATTCTTGCATTCAACATTTTCTGAATTTCAGAAAGAATAGTACCTAATATTTTGGGATTATATTGCCTCTATTTTTTTCTTGTGAGGCAATGACCCAACCTTCAGAGGGATTTCATGCTGAATCTCCTTAGGTCTAAAAGACTTCAGATCATCATAAGAATATGCCAAAACATCAATGTAATGGAGAAGAAGTGTAGTGAATTTAAATTTCTCATCAGTAGTGCAACACTTCCCAATGTTGACCATTTTGGGATCTACCTCAGAACTCAAATTTACTTGTTCATATTCCATGGATGAACTTGAATCAAGTTGTTGCTGCTATTTAATGTATCTATCATGCTTATCAAATAGCTTTTCTAGGGAAACCAAACCCTTTGGAATCTTATTCCCTTTCAGCTAAAGAAACTCTTCACTAGTTTGTGAATCTATTTCAAAAACATATTCACGTGGAGGAGAATCACTACCTTCAAAATAGAGCTCGTCAAAGCTATCCGTCTTTTCTAAGAAAGCAATGATCTGATTGTCACCATTAAAGACCTACCAATGGTTAGCATTATCTAGCACACTAGGTTGGAGAACCAACTCAATTGTGTACTTGTTACCTTTGAAGTCCTTATGGGGAATGATAAGAGTTGCGGAGACAGCTAATGAATCAGCACGATCATTAAACTCTCTCGGTACTGCTGAGATGTCAAAGCATCAAAACCTTCGATGCAATCCCAGACACGATTGCGGTAATGTCTTAGCCTTTCATTTTTGGTCTGATATAGATTTCACACTTGGAAAACCAAAAGTTCAGCATCACCTTGTGCATGATGATTCTTAATACCTTTAACACGAGCAACCTCCATTCTGAGCAACAATGACTCGTATTCAGCAGTGTTATTGGTATTATCAAATTGCAGCTTGTATGAGAAAGGGAAGATATCACCTTGTGGAGATATCAGAACAACTCTAGCTCCAGATCCAGTGGAAGAACAACTGCCATCAAATTCTAAAACCCAAACATCATTTGAATTTTTCACTTTGATGTTTCTACAACTAGTAGATTCTTCTTCATCAGAAAGAGAGGAATTTGGCATCACTATGCTCTCATCTGCACTTTCATCTAAAAACTCTTTTGATTCTCCATCTGAAATATCTGAACTCTCGTCTAAGGAACTAGAAGCATTTTCAGTTGATAAGAAATAGTTACCCATTCCTGAAGACTCAAACAAAATTTGGGCTTTTGGATTTTCAGTCTGGGTAACAATATATTTTGCCTCCATCTCAGGGAGCAACTTTTGCATAACAACCTTAATGGGTATTCTTGCCTCTGATAGATCCATGTTTAGTTCTCCACCCACATCTTTACAAAAATTACGCCCAAGCAAAATGCCATAGGAAGCTAGGACATCAGCCACTAGGACGGTCATCTTGATCCTCTTATCTGGAAAGGCTGTGAATGCAAATTGGGCATCCTTGATTTGACATAACAATGGCACTTGCTTATTTTCCATTGAGAAACAACTCCCAAAGGTCTTGGTCAAAGTAAGACCGAGGGCATCTACCACTTTGTCAGGCATGACATTATCAAAAGCCCCAGAATCTATTACACAATTGCTTAACTTATGACCATTTACCAATAGAGAAACATAGAAAGGTTCTATTTTCCCTGGGGCAACAAGGGGAGTAGTGACAAGATTATTTTGAGTGGATTTGTTCTTTGAGGAATCATGGGTAGTTTTAGAAGAATCTTGCCCCGTAGGGGTAGCCTTATTTTTCACATACTTAGCTAACCTATCAAACTGTTCAGGATTAGCTTGTAAGTATTCCACCTCAGACATCTGGGTCTTGGTTTTCCTAGCATGATCTATTATGTCAAAAAGCTGAAATGAACTAGATACAGAGGAAACAAATCCATCATTCTGGGTTTTATTCGAGGTAGTACTGATCTGAGGAACAGAAGTAGAAGAAACAAGATTGTTAGATGTAATTACTTGTTTATTGACAACCAGGTCCTTTGATTGAAAAGGCAATGGAGTTCCTTGTTTGCCAATCAAGATCACTAGCTGAGGTTCCTCTCTTGTCTTTCCTTTATCATCTTTCTAATTTGACTAATTTTGGGACCTAGTAAAAATAACATATGCTCCATCATATACTTCTCCTTCTCTTTCAGCTTCATCTTGGTAATTCAGAAAACCAATGGTAGAGTCACCAGCTAATTCTTCTTCTCCTTCTATAAAAAGATTAGCATCATTATCCTAATCCAAATCAGGTTGGAAAGAATGGTCATGTTTAGCTTCATAGTAGCCAACTGCTGAATTGACCGGTGCTGCTTCAATGGCAAGCTTCCCCTGTGTGGGTGGAAGACAATTTTGTTGCCCTTGATTTCTGGCAGCATTGCCTTGGTATGAATTGTTAGGAAATGTTCCCCTTAGTATATCCCTATAAGAAGGAGAAGAGGACATACCTTGAGACATTTGCCTTTTCAAATCTAGCAATTCATTTGCTAACTTTTGCACCATAGGATCTATGGTGCTTGTGGAAGAATTATCAGTAGAGGGTTGACCTCTGTTTCTGTTAGAATCTCTCCTTATCTTACCTACAAGGATAAGATCATCTTCCACCTTCGTAGCTAATATTTGAGCTGCGGGAAGATCAGTAGGGCCAGCCCGCCTTAGCAGAAAGCTTACCTCAAGAAGCTGAGTATTGATGAAAAAACACTTAAGATTCTCCATCGTTGGTTGAGCGGTTGTCAGAATCTTGTTTCTCAATTTATTGAACTTAGCAATGAAGTCTCGCATAGGTTCATGTGGCTCTTTTTTCATCTATGTGAGCTGAGCCAACAAGGCATGTGCATCTTCTGCAGGCTTGAACCTAGCCTCAAACTTGGTTTTGAGGGTATTCCAATCAGTTATAGTTTGGGCCTGGAGATGGTAGAACCAATCTGCAGCAGCACCTTGTAGTGTTTCCACAAAAAGTTTTACTGCCACATCTTCATGTTCCACCCCTAACACACTACAAGCTATGCAAAAGGCTGCAATGTGTTCATCCGGGTGGACTTGTCCATTGCCATAAAACTTAAGAAAATTCTTCCTCGAACTACGAGGTAGTTCATGCAATGGTGGAGTTAAATTCAAAGGACCAAAAGTATTACCCCACAGGCCTTGAGCTTCCATGGTGCGCTGATTAAAGGGTGGGATTAAAAACCCCTGTGGAATCTGAATAAACAAAACTCTGTTAGTACTGGAGCTAGAAGTTTCACCTGGTATTGGAGACCAAGCGTTGGTAGGAGGAAAACTCCTAGTTCAATGAACCTGGGGTTGTGGAGGCAAAAGACCAAAGTTATTTTGCTGCATTAACTCAAATACAGGATCAATAACTCCTTGAGCTCTCTTACTTCTTGTATACCATGGGTCTACCAGAATGTAATGTACTCAACAAAGATTTGGAAAAAAACTTTAAAACAATGGAAGAGGATGAAATGCTTCAACTCAAAGCATGAGGCTCTAAGTTGCGCGTTCTTCCCCAGTAGAGTCACCAAAAATTGTTGGGTGAATATTTTGTCTTCAACTAACTGAAGGCAAAATGGTTATATCAACCACAATGTAATGAGATAAATTTCTCCTCTCAACAAGGGGAGGTTCCCTATTAACTATTACAAATTTATTTACACTAAAAACTAATTTTGGGGTGAAACCATGTCATCCATTTCTTGTTTTTCAGAAATGATGTTTACAATATAAAAGAGCACTTTCACAATACAAATTGAAATAACCAAGAAACCCATGAGAGCACAAAGTCTATAATTGCTCCTTTTATTGATTTACAATTTAGAACCAAGTAGGATAAGGTGCAGCTCAAAGTCTTTTCAATATCTTTTACTCAAACACATCAAATTAGAAACGCAAAGATAATTATTATAGCACAAAGTCTCCAAAATTAACTTTAGAACATCTCCCAGATTATCCAAACTCACACTACAATTCAATCAAATAGATAAGATAGCATAAGGAAAAGGACATAAGAACAATTTCCAATACACCACAAGTTATTCCAATGCAAATATTGAACGATCGCTTGCTTTTCTATTCACTTGATAAAATATGATTTACAATTTGAACACAAAGTCTCAAAATGCTCTTCAATTTGGCAGAGTTTTGCTTCAATAACTAAAAGATAAAAAATACAATAGAGGCCCTCTTTATTTATAGAGAGAAACCTAGAGCAAAAATAGGAAAATCCTAACTACTTTGACTTATTCAAACAAAAGAGTCCTATTTGACTTATGACTTCTTTTATCTCATATGTAATTACATTTTGGAAAATTACACATGAGTATGTCGATAATAAAATTCAAATTACATATACAAGAATAAAAATAAACTAAGGTATCAAAAAGGAACTTTAGTGTCCTCCATCATTCTTCTTCAAAAAGTTCTGATATATGGTTTGCACTGCTACCATTTCATACACATCTGGCTTGGTCGTATTCTCTAAGATAGTACAGGCCCGGAGAACTGCATCTCTTACTGCCTTTATCACCTTTTCATGCTTGTCAAGGTTGTCCTTCAAGTTTTTAAAAGTTAAATGGTGATCATAGAGGCTGTCCATAGAAAGTACTGAGGGCATTTCATCTTCAAATTTCTGTTGCACCATTTTCTCAAAAGCATCTATCATTTCCTCCACTGAAAGAAATTTGTGACCTTCACCTGTCAGAGTGCATGGAAGTTCCTCCAACCTGTGTAGAAGTGAAACATTACTGTCTTCACTGTTTTCGCGCACTAGGTACAAGTCATCAAGGAAGCCTTTTATTATATTGATGCGGTGAACAAGAGATTCCTTAGTCTTAAGATAAGACTCCCGATTTGAGATGATCCCAATGGCTATCAGATTCTTTATCTTAATCTTCTTCATCTTTGTCCACTCCTCTAAGCTTTCTTCCTGATCCTACAATTCTTGAGAAAGTAAGTCAATAAGATTATCAAGCTCAACTTTTTCTTTATCCATCTTTTCTTTTCTTTCTACAGTAGTTTTCAATAGAACCCTTCCCTATGCTAGCAACCACTCCACAATATCACCAACTACTCTCCCTCTGGCCTGAGCTTTTTCCACCTTCTGAATTAGAGGATCTTCTACAGTTACCACCATAGGTTCCACAATCTCAGATGACTTCACTATTTTTTGAAGAATAGCGGCAAGTTGTTCTACTTTAGTAGCTTTATACTGCTCTTTCTCCTTCTTAACCTCATCATATTTCTCAAGCAAGGTACTGGCAGTAGTTTGAAAATCTGCCTTAATACCTTCATGATGTCATGTCCCCTTTCTAAAATAATTAATTAATGGTCAATATTAACCCATCGTATTCTTCCATGGGTTAATTGGGCAAGCATAGGAAGAATAAATATTTTATATTTTATATGGTCCAACTAATATCTATTTCAAGAGGACAATTAAATATTAAATTAAATATTTTGAGACTCAAAAAGGGGCATGGGGTTTGGTTGTTGGGAATTAAGGTGTCTCAACCTTGGTAATTCCTTGCATTATTAATGTTTGTATTTATTATTTAATTGCCTATGTTGTAAATATTTGTAAATTCCATATCTTCATATTGTAGGATGTGGCATGATGATGTGTCAATCCTACATGAAATATGACAACTTGTAATTTTGTCCTCACATGAGGAGATAGGCATCCCCCTTTGTGGTAGGAGCATTTTGCCATGTGCTGGCATCTTCCATGTTGTGTAAGTGAATCTTGACCAAAACGATTATGACAGAATCTATGACATGTAAGAGTCATAAAAAGAAGGTTGTAAGACAAGTGAAGACATGTGTCATGAATCATCTTTGAAAAAGACATATTTGGGCATCCCAAGGTGGACTATGACATGTTGTAAGAGAATATGCTATTTATAGCCTGTGTATGATAGATTCTCTTACAGCTGTAAGTTGTAACCACTATGACAGATTCTATGACGGTCGTAAGTGTCGTAAGAGCATCTGTCATAGCCCATTTTGGAAATAGGTGACCTCTTTGGGATGGGAGTTGTGGACAAGTGTTAGGCACATTCTTCAATGTTGACCAAGTGTCCTTAGGCATGGGTTTTGGTCCATGAAGCCAAGTTGGATGCCCATCCCAAGAAACGTCCAATATTGCCTTGTATTTTCTATATAAATAGGTGCTTGGAGGAGTAGATATATCACAGGTTTTACAGGTACTGTTATGCTGTTGGTTTGACTCCAGACACGAGTGTCAAAGACCATTGAAGCATGCATTGCAAGTGTATTGTAAACATTCTTTCAGAAGTGTTAATACATTGTGTAGGTTTCTGAGTGTGGGGTTTTTCACCCATTAAGGGTTTTCCCCACCATAAATCTTTGTCTCTCTTCTTCTGTCTTCTTTCTAGTTCTTGTATATTGCTATAGTGATAAGGATTAAATTTAATTTGCATAGCCCTCTCCTCATTAGATTAGTGTAGGAAGCATTTTTTGCACACCTAGCTTCCTTTCAGTTGGTATCAGAGCTTGATCACCTTTGGTCCTAGTTGTTGGGTAGGGGTTTTTTGAGCTGATCTTAAGTTGAGTGGGAGCCTGTGTAGAGTATTCTAAATCTTATTGCAGCAAGGAGATGGCAAGCACATATAGAAGGATAGAGGTGGAGAAATTTAATGGCACAAATTTCAAGCTGTGGAAGCTCAAGATGGAAGACATGCTTGTAGACTGAGACCTATGGGAAACTGTATCCCATGTAAAACAAACCACAATGTCACAAGATGATTGGGATCTAAAGGATCAAAAGGCTAAGGGTCTCATAAGACTCAGTTTAGTTGATTCTGTCCTGTTGAATGTCCATGAGGAGAAGAGCACAAAAGACCTTTGGAAGAAGTTGGGAGATGTTTATCAGGCTAAATCCATGGTGAACAAACTTTTCCTGAAAAAGAAGTTGTATTCTCTTCGAATGGAAGAAGGAGGATCCATTGCTGAGCATATGAATTCCTTTAACATGCTCATTGCACAATTGACATCCATTGGTGTGAAGATGGAGGAGGAGGATCATTGTATGACCTTGCTTTGTTCTTTGCCGGACTTGTGGGATCATCTTGTCATGGCTATTGGAAGCACCACATCCACATTCAAAATGGAAGAAGTGGTATCTTCGCTATTATCTAAAGAGATGCAGAGAAAGTCTTTTGAGGCAGCCAAAGAGGCTCTTGCAATTCATGGAAGACCCAAGGAGAAAGGGAAAAAGAAGACAAGAAAGCTGAGAAGGGTAGATCCAAATCCCGTGGGAGATCCAAATCTCCTGGAAAGTCCAAGGCTCTTTGTTGGAACTATGGGAAAACTGGGCATTTCTGAAAGGAATGCAAAGATTAGAAGAAGAAGAAGAATAAAGCTCCTGATTCAAATTCTGACAAGTCACAAGAAGATGTTGATGCTTTCATTGCAGCCCTGGAAACCCATGCATCTGATGATGTGTGGCTGATTGACTCTGGTGCATCATTCCACATGACCTTGCATCGAGAATGGTTTACCAAGTATGAGGAGTTTGATGATGGAAAGGTGTATTTGGGTGATGACTCTCATCTGAAGATTGTTGATCATGAAAGAGTCTCTATCTGATTCCGTGATGGACAAGTGAAGGGGATCTCTGGGGTTATGCACATCCCAGGCTTAGCATGGAACCTACTTTCTGTAAGTATGTTGAATGATGCAGGTGTGTAGGTTGTCTTTTCAAAAGAAGGATGCAAGATGACTAAAGGAGCTATGGTGCTTGCTAAGAGTACTAGGAGAGGTACTCTGTTTCAGCTAGAGGCATGCATTGCACAATGCAATAGTTCTTCTGACTCAAAGAAGAGGGTAACAGTCTCTTCATCCCCACCATCTGAAAGAGTAGTGAAAAAATTTGTTGTTTCTACTTCTGATGGTTGTAATCGTGCATTGGAAGTTAAGCTTCCTACTGAAAAGACAATGTTGTGGCATAAGACATTTGGCCACATTGGTGAGAAGGGTATGCATACCCTAAAAAATAAGAACATCATTAAGGGGTTAGATGATTGTAATCTTGAGTTCAACTTTTGTGAACATTTCATTTATGGAAAGCAAAACCATGTTTAGTTTTACTTGAGTTCTCACAAGTCTTCCGGTTTATTGGATCTTATTCATTCTGATGTGTTTGGTCTTGTTAATATTCCTTCATTATCAAAGTCTGTATATTGTGTATCTTTTATAGATGATTATAGTAGAAGGACATGGATTTATTTTCTCAGAAGCAAATCTGAAGTCTATAGCAAGTTTAAGGAGTTTAAGGCCTTTGCTAAAAATCAGACTGGTAAAAAGATTAAATGTTTGAGAACTGACAACGGTGGTGAGTTATGTTCTACAGAATTCGATAAATATTGCAAGGAACTTGGGATTAAAAGACAAAAGATAACTCCATACACCCCATAGAAAAATGGAGTTACAGAGAGGATGAACAGGACACTGATGGAGAAGGCTAGGAGTATGCTTAGTGGAGCTAGCCTAGAACAAAAGTTTTGGGCTGAAGTTGTTGCCACTGCTTGCTATTTGGTAAATAGATCTCCTACATCATCTCTTGTTGGAAAGACACCCATGGAGATGTGGTTTGGTAGAAAGCCTTCAATAAGGCATCTTCATGTTATTTGGTTGTGAGGCATATGCACATGTGCCTAGGGAGAAGCGGTCAAAATTGGAGAACAAGGCAGTTAAGTGTATCTTCATTGGCTATGGTGTCGGTGTGAAAGGATACAATCTTTGGGATCATGTGGCTGAAAAAGTATTGTATAGCAGAAGTGTCATCTTCAGAGAGCTTACACCTTCTTCCACTATTTTATAGCTAGAAGAAAAAGAAAAGAAAGAGGATGTTGTTCAGTTTCCTGCTACCCCTGAGAAGACTGAACAGAAAGATAATGTTGGACCTGATGATGAGGAGAGCGCTGGCAGCTCTGAAAGCTCAGATGAAGAAGATGAACCTCAACCTCAGCCCTTGAGGAGGTCTACATGGATAAGAAAGCAACCTAAAAGGTTTGGTTTTACATTGCTTGATTCTAGTTGTGCTTATGCTTTACTCACTAAAATGATGAACCTAGAACTATATCAGAGGCTTTGGACATGAAAGATGCAGGTTCCTGTAAGGAGGCCATGGAGGATGAAATGGCTTCTTTGGAAAAGAATCAAACTTGGGACTTGGTGCCTTTGCCTCCTGGATGGAAACCTGTTGGATGCAAATGGGTGTTCAAGAAGAAAATTGGTGCAGATGGCAGTGTTGAGAAGTATAAGGCCAGATTAGTTGCGAAGGGGTATCCACAAGTGGAGGGTATAGCTTATGGTGAGATCTTCTCTCCTGTTGCAAAGCTGACATCCATTCAATTCATGTTGTCTCTCGCAGAAGCTTATGACTTGGAGGTAGAACAAATGGATGTGAAGACAGCTTTCCTTCATGGTGATTTGGAGGAAGAAATCTACATGTCAAAGCTAGAGCATTACATGGTGAAAGGTAAAGAAAATTTGGTTTGCAAATTAAAGAAGTCTTTGTATGGTTTGAAGCAGTCTCCTAGGAGGTGGTACTTGAAGTTTGATGCCTTTGTGTTGTCAATTAGATTTGTGAGATCAAAATTGGATCACTATGTGTACTTTAAGTTTGATGGTGATCATATTCTCATTGTTGCATTGTATGTTGATGATATGTTGCTCATTGGGAAGGGTAAGAATATGATTTCTAATTTCAAATCTCAGTTGTCAGCACAGTTTGAAATGAAAGATTTAGGGGCAGCCATGTACATTCTAGGAATGGAAATCAGAAGAGACAGAGCTAATAGAAAACTTTGGTTAAGCCAAAGTAAGTATGTGAAGACCATGTTGGATAGGTCCAGCATGGCAGATTGTAGATCATTGTGTGTTCCTATATCTTTGGGGACAAAGTTATCTATTGACAATTGTCCAAAATCTCCTAGTGAGGTGGAGGACATGAGAAGAGTACCTTATGCTAGTCCTATTGGAAGTTTGATGTATGCTATGGTCTGCACAAGACTAGACATTGCCCAAGCAGTGGGAGTACTTAGTCGATTTATGGCTAATCCTGGATGAGTTCATTGGGATGCAGTTAAGCTAGTGTTTAGATATTTGAGGGTTACTTCCAAGTATTCCATATGTTATCATGGTAATGTTACATGACCCTCGCATTCTATTGATATTTGTGGATTTGTGGATTCAGATTGGGTAGGTGACATTAAGAGTAGGAGATCCACCAGTGCTTATGTGTTTACACTGTTTGGTGGTGCTATTAGTTGGATGAGTAAGTGACAACCTATGGTTGCTTTGTCCACGACAAAAGATGAGTATATGGCAGAAACTCATGCTTGTAAGGAAGTCATTTGGCTTAAGATATTGTGTTCAGATATTGGTGTTGATGCAGGTTAGATCATGATTAGTTGTGACAGTCATAGTACGATTTGCCTTGCGAAGAATCCAACTTTCCATGCCAGAACAAAGTATATTGATGTTCAGTTTCACTTCGTGCGAGATATGATAGAGGATGGGAAGGTAAATTTGGAGAAGGTAGATACCTTGAAGAATGTTGCAGATGCATTGACGAAGCCAGTGAGCACAGAGAAGTTCAGATGGTGTTCGGAGTCTATGGGCCTCTCAGCCTATAGCAGTTAAATCCTGTTATTCTATTGGCTCTTACAAGGTGTTCGACAAGTGGGAGAATGTTGGGAATTAAGGTGTATCAACCTTGGTAATTCCTTGCATTATTAATGTTTGTATTTATTATTTAATTGCCTATGTTGTAAATATTTGTAAATTCCATATTGTCATATTGTGGGATGTGGCACGGTGATGTGTCAATCCTACATGGAATATGACAACTTGTAATTTTGTCCTCACATGAGGAGATAGGCATCCGACTTTGTGGTAGGAGCATTTTGCTATGTGTCAGCATCTTCTATGTTGTGTAAGTGAATCTTGACCGAAACGGTTATGACAGATTCCTATGATAGAATCTATGACATGTAAGAGTCAGAAATAGAAGGTTGTAAGATAGGTGAAGACGTGTCATGAAGCATCTTTGAAAAAGGAATATTTGGGCACCCCAAGGTGGAGTATGACATGTTGTAAGAGAATATGCTATTTATAGCCTGTGTATGATAGATTCTCTTACAGCTATAAGTCGTAACCACTATGACAGATTCTATGACAGTCATACGTGTCGTAAGAGCATCTATCATAGCCCATTTTGGAAATAGGTGACCTCTTTGGGATGGGAGTTGTGGACAAGTGTTAGGCACATTATACAATGTTGACCAAGTGTCCTTAGGCATGGTTTTTGGTCCATGAAGCCAGGTTGGATGCCCATCCCAAGAAAGGTCCAATATTGCCTTGTATTTTCTATATAAACAGGTGCTTGGAGGAGTAGATGTATCACAAGTTTTATAGGTACTGTTATGTTACCGGTTTGACTCTAGACACGAGTTTCAAAGACCATTGAAGCTTGCATTGCAAGTGTATTGTAAACATTCTTTCAGAAGTGTTAATACATTGTGTAGGTTTCTGGGTGTGGGGTTTTTCACCCGATAAGGGTTTTCCCCACCGTAAATCTTTGTCTCTCTTCTTTTGTCTTCTTTCTAGTTCTTGTGTTTGCTATAATATCTCATTTATGTGTTACATATTACTGTAGTGATAAGGATTAAATTAAATTTACATAGCCCTCTCCTCATTAGATTAGTGTAGGAAGCATTTTCCACACACCTAGCTTCCTTTCATTGGTGAGGTGTCCATTTGCATGAAGATTTCAAAAATCTTGGTAAGTCACAAGTGGCGGGGGACTTTATGACAATGTATGATAGCTTACGACAATTGTCATACCCCAAAATAGCAAGGAATCAAAGAAAAATGTGGGAATCTTGGATTTCCCTCTCTCCCACGAAATATTGGTACAAAATATGTAATTTTGGTCATTTGGGGGATATGGTTGATTTGATATTTTCTCTCAAACTTGCAGATTTGCAGATTTTGGCTTTGATGGATGAAAACCTATTAGAGTAAAGAGACTTGTGGATGAAAAAACATGAGTTTTAGGTGACCAGAGGATTAAAACCCTTTGATCACAAGGAGTAGCTTCATCCAGAGGTTGTATAGAGCTTCAAAGATTCAGTAGTTTCCAGCAGTTTCCATTGTTTGTGTGTGCAGGGCTTCATGTGTCGCAGCAGTGGCTCCAAGAGTTTTTGAATATGTTGTTGTTATTAAGTTAATTTGTTTTTAGTTTTGTAGCTATAGATTTTCATTTCATAGTGCCAGAGATCAGCTCTAGGAGTTCTGGGTTGTGTTGTGTAGTTTTTTGGCTTGTGGGTTTGAATACACAGTGTGTATTTCAACTTGTAGTGAAGATTTGGTTGTGTAGTTTGTGGCTGAATTCTGTAGGTGTTTTCTGCAGATATTTTAATCATATCAAATTATATTTCATGTTATTTCTTTTTTATAATCAAACAATATCATTTTATGGTGTTTGGGGTACATCTAGGTGTTTGCCGATGTCGACAGTTTTTGTGGGTTTTGCCCAGATTTTGGCTATTTGAAGTTGTAATGTTGATGCTGCTATAGATCAGTATTATAGACCTAATAACATGTCACTTCCATCTAAAAATTAATAAAAATCATCTTGGTGAAGTTTCAGCATAGTGGGTTTTAATTCCTTGCAAGACTAGCTAGTTAGTTAAGTTAGTTTAGTGTAGTTTTGGGTGGAGTTGTTGGAACTATATTTTTAGATCTGATATTTTATATTAAATTTGAGTTTGGCCCATTATAGTGGTATCAAAGCATGATCTTTCCAACCTGTAGGTTACTTAGATGATTGATGATACCGAGTGACAGAGAAATTAGATATTTGAGGAGAGAGCAAAGGAAATTGCAATTGGAGGAAACAATGGCAGATAGAAGAGATGTAGAAGAAGATGATGCTTCAAGGAAATTTACTCAAATGGTTGAGGCACAAACTAGACTTGCTGAAATGTTTGGGCAAATGATGCAATGGATCCAAAACAATAATAATAACAACAACAACAATGGAAACAATGGGGGTAGTACTTCGGGTGCAAATAACAGTAACAATGGAAAAGGAAAGGAAATTAAGACTCAAAATTTAGGGGTTGCAAACAAACCCTTATTCTTACCTGAAGAAGAACCTGAACAAGTTGAGTCAGCAGCTACTAGTTTGTTCAATGTAGAAACCCTTAACAAATGGCGTGGAGAATACAATTCATTAGCAGAGGGGATCAAGAATGGTATGTCTTGGGGAGAATATGTAGAGTTATTGAGAAGAGGTGAATCCCATAAGAAGGGAAATGGGAAAACTAAAGAACTAAAACACAAGTTGGGAAAGCTAACCGCAATCTTCTTTGATGGTAGTGAGAAGATTTTAGCTAGAGCTTGGCTACAAAAGATAGAAACATATTTTGTGCTCAACCCCATGAAAGAGAAGGATGCAGTTCAGTTTGCCACCTTGCATTTGGAAGGAGAAGCCTATGAATGGTGGTATCATGGTTGCACTACTTTGGGACATGATCAGGTACAAACCTTTGGTGAATTCAAACAGAGAATTCTTGAGAGGTATGAATTGAAAGAAGAAGAAGAATATTTCAGCCAACTATCAGAAATCAAGCAAAAGAACTCAGTAAGTGAGTATATAGAAGACTTCCAAAAGATTGCAGTAATGGTACCTGAAATATCAAAAAAAAGGAGAATACATCTATTCATTACTAGACTCACTGAACCTCCTAGGGGGTTTGTCAGATCTTTCGCACCTCTCTCTTTGCAGGAAGCTATCAAGAGGGCTCTAACCCTTGAGCCATCAATTACAAAGAATGTTTTGTCCCACTCCTTCAAACCAAATACATGGCATCATAAGGGAGGATTCTAGAAGAAACCATTCCATGCACCTACACCTGTACAGAAGAATACAACTCCTAATGTTGCAAAGAAGATGGATGAAGAAACAAGGAATGAGATGAGGAGGAAGAAACTTTGTTTTTCTTGAAGAGAGCCTTGGGTCCCTGGACATAGGTGTTTGGGAAAGGGACAAGTCCATTACAGAGAGGTTGTTTTAGATAAGGAATCAGACTCAGATGATAATGAGGAGTTTCATGACATAGAGGAGTCAAAACCTAAGGTTGAAGAGAAGGAGACTATAAAAGAAGGTTCGTTAGCTGCACTTTCAGGAGCACCTAGATATTATCCTTTTAGGGTTCATGAAGTGCTAGTAGGGCAGCGAATGACCATTTTGATTGATAGTGGGGCAACCCACAATTTTATTGATGAAGGATTGGTTATGAAAAGAGGCTTGAAGACTAAAGAATTTGAAGGTTTCAATATCATTGTTGCAGATGGATTCACTATGCCATGCACCAAAGTGATCAAACAATTGAGCATCACTATGGGAGACTACAAGGTTTGTGATGATTTTTATGTTGTTGGTATTGGTGAAACTGATGTTGTATTGGGTGTTCAATGGTTGCATTCTATTGGAGGACACTATCAAAACTACCAAACTATGGAATTCAAGTTTCAATCTGAAGGCAAGGAGATTACACTCGAAGGGATTTCAAATAGAGCTCCAAGAGTGGTGACAACAAAGAAGATGGAGAGGACTTTTAGAAGAGGTCAAGTTGCTTGGGCGGCCACTTGCTTAATCCGACCTTCAAGCTCTCCAAATGGAAAAGGTAAATTTCATTTTGAAATTCAAGAAATTTTAGATAAGCATAGCATTGTTTTCAGTGATATACCCCCAGGATTACCTCCAGATAGGGGATTTCAGCATGTTATAGAGTTAGAACAGGATGCCAAACCTATTATAACCACTCCATATAGACATCCAAGGGGTTACAAGTAAGAGATAGAGAAGACTATTAGAGAGCTCTTAGACATGGGATTCATTAGACCGGGTTCTAGTCCCTTTGCATCATCTGTAGTTCTTGTGAAGAAGAAGGATGACACTCTAAGGATGTGCATCGACTATAGAGCTTTGAATAAGAAAACCATTAAGAATAGATATCCCATACCAAGGATAGATGAACTTATTGATGAATTGCATGGAGCTGTTTACTTTTCTAAGATTGATTTGAGGTCAGGATACCACCAGATTCGGATGAGAGACAAAGATGTGGAAAAGACAAGTTTTTGGTGTCACTATGGGCATTTTGATTTCCTGGTCATGCCCTTTGGCCTCACTAATGCACCAGTAACTTTCCAATCATGCATGAACAAGGTATTTAGTAAGCAACTCAGGAAGTTTGTCTTGGTTTTCTTTGATGATATATTGATTTATAGTAAAACTTGGAAGGAACACTTGGAACATTTAGATACAGTTCTGGGTATTTTGGAGCAGCAATCTTTCTATGCTAATTTGTCCAAATGTGAGTTTGGATTAACTAAAATTCTTTACTTGGGATATGTCATAAGTTCTAAGGGTGTTCAAGTAGATCAACAAAAGATTCAAGCAATACTAGATTGGCCTCCACCTACAACTCTTACACAGTTGAAAGGATTCTTTAGGCTATGTTGCTATTATAGGAGATTTGTGAAAGGTTTTTCTCAGATTACTGTTCCATTGACTAATTTGACTAAGAAAGAAGCCTTTGCATGGTCTGAAGAAGCTCAGAAAACTTTTGACAAGTTTAAGGAGGTAATGAGTTCATGCCCTGTGCTTGCTATTCCTAATTTTTCATTGCCTTTTGTAGTTGAATGTGATGCTTCGAGTGAAGGTGTTGGGCCTATCCTAACTCAAAGGGGACATCCAATTTCTTTTCAGAGTAGGAAGCTAAACAATCTAGAAAAAACATATCACATTTATGACAAGGAAATGTTGGCAATTATGCATGCACTAAAGAAGTTCAGACAATATCTTGTGTGTGGGAAGTTTGTTGTGAAAACTGATCATAATAGTTTGAAGTATTTCCTTGATCAAAAAGATTTGAATGATCACAAACAAAGGTGGGTAAGTAAGGTGTAAGCATATGATTTTAAAATAGAATATATGAAGCGTAAAAGAAATGTGGTAGCGGATGCACTTTCTAGGAAGCCAACTTTGTGTTCATTATCTTCTATTTCTACAGAATAGAAAGATTCTATCACTGCTGAATATGTCAAAAATACTTTTACATCTAATGTATTGGATGATTTAGTAGAAGATGACAGGTATACAGTGAATAATCGGCTGATTTATTACAAGAGCCAAATTTTCCTTGTTCATAAATCAAAAATCAAGGAAAAGATTTTAAGAGCTTTCCATGACACTCCCTTGGCTAGTCATCAAGGTTACTTCAAAACATACAGGCAGATCCGTGAGAGATTTTCTTGGAAAGGTCTAAAAGAGGATGTCCACAAGCATATCAAAGAGTGTATGACTTGCCAAAGGAACAAAGGTGAACAGATTTTTCCTGTAGGTCTCCTACAACCGCTTCCAATTCCTGAACAGAAATGGGGGAGCATTTCCATGGACTTTATCATAGGACTTCCCAAGGTACAAGGTAAGGATTGTATATATGTGGTGGTGGATAGATTAGCAAAGTATACTCATTTCTTTCTCATCACTTCAGAGTTTAAGGCTCCTCAAGTAGTAGAGTTGTTTTTCAAAGGGATATTTAAGATGTATGGTTTGCCAAAGAATATTGTTAGTGATAGAGATAGTAGATTCCTTAGTTCTTTTTGGAAGGAACTATTTCACTTGACAGGAACATAGCTCACACCAAGCACAAGTTACCATCCACAAATAGATGGACAAACATAAATTGTTAACAAGTGGATAGAGGGGTATTTGAGGAATTATGTTTCAGATCAGCAAACTACTTGGGTCAAATGGTTGCACTTGGGAGAGTATTGTTACAATACATCACATCATATGTCAATTGGTATGCCTCCATTTCGAGCTCTTTATGGTTATGATGCACTTTCTTTTGCTGATTTGATATTTACAGATAGTAGAGTACCTGCAACTTGTGATCTTATCAATCATAATCAAGAGATCATAAGGTCACTAAAAGATAACTTGAGGCAAGCACAGAACCAACAAAAGATATATGCAGATAGGAAGAGAACAGAAATATTTTTTGAGGTGGGAGACTTGGTATTCCTTATATTGCAGCCATATAAAGAAATCTCTTTGAAGAAGAGTGGGGCTGAAAAACTTAAGCCTAAGTTTTTTGGGCCTTACAGGATCATCAGGAAAATTGGTGAGGTAGCTTATGAGTTGGAGCTTCCTCTAAACAATAGGATACATAATGTATTTCATGTTTCTTGTTTGAAGAAGGTCCTTGGACATAAAATTGTGCCCTCATCTAATTTACCACCTTTGGATGATGAAGGGAAGTTTATTTTGATACCTGAAAAGATTTTGGAAATGAGGGATAAAAGATAGAGGAATAGGAGCGTTTCAGAATATTTGATCAAATGGAAGAATTTGCCAGTGGAAGATGTAACATGGGAAGGACTAGAAATTCTTGACCATCCAAACTTGCATTACTTGAGGACAAGCAATTTCTAGGAGGGAAGACTTGTCATGTCCCCTTTCTAAAATAATTAATTAATGGTCAATATTAACCCATCTTATTCTTCCATGGGTTAATTGGGCAAGCATAGGAAGAATAAATATTTAATATTTAATATTGTCCAACTAATATCTATTTCAAGAGGACAATTAAATATTTTGAGACTCAAAAAGGGGCATTGGGTTTGGTGAGGTGTCTATTTGCATGAAGATTTTGAAAATCTTGGTAAATCACAAGTGGCGGGGGACTTTATGACAATGTATGACAGCTTATGACAACTGTCATACCCCAAAATAGAAAGGAATCAAAGAAAAACGTGGGAATCTTGGATTTCCCTCTCTCCCATGAAATATTGATACAAAATATGTAATTTTGGTCATTTAAGGGATATGGTTGATTTGATATTTTCTCTCAAACTTGCAAATTTGCAGATTTTGGCTTCGATGGACGAAAACCCATTGGAGTGAAGAGACTTGTGGATGAAAAATCATGAGTTTCAGGTGACCAGAGGATGAAAACCCTTTGATCACAAGGAATAGCTTCATCTAGAGGTTGCACAGAGCTTCAAAGATTCAGTAGTTTCTGGTAGTTTCCATTGTTTGTGTGTGCAGGGCTTCATGTGTCACAATAGTGGCTCCAAGAGTGTTTGAATATGCTGTTGTTGTTAAGTTAACTTGTTTTCAGTGTTATAGCATAGATTTTCATTTCATAGTGCCAGAGATCAGCTCTGGGAGTTCTGGGTTGCATTGTTTAGTTTTTTGGCTTGTGGGCTTGAATACACAGTGTGTATTTCAGCTTGTAGTGAAGATTTGGTTGTGTAGTTTGTGGTTGAGTACTGTAGGTGTTTGCTACAGATATTTTAATCATATCAGATTATATTTCATGTATTTTCTTTTTGATAATTAAACAATATCATTTTATGGTGTTTGGGGTACATCTGGGTGTTTGCTAGTGTCGGCAGTTTTTGTGGGTTTTGCCCAGATTTTGGCTATTTGAAGTTGTAATGCTGCTTACCTAGCTCAACTCTTGAGACAACATTATCATTCATATCAAAATTGTCAATAGTAGCATCCTCTGGTGGCTTGGCAATTTCTGCATATCTGATTCCTTTTTCATTGATAAGCCTAGAAATAGTCTTGGGCTTCTTCTTCAAAGTCTTTGATTTCACAGGTAGCAGCTTCTCAATATCAATCTCATCTGGTGAAATGGCTTGCTTCTTTCTCATAGTAGTGTATGGAGACAACCATGGAGGAAGTATAGAAGCACCAACATTTGGGGAAGAATCTACTACTTGTTTCACTGGATCCATACTCACACTTATTATGGTCGCAATAGGACTGGTGTTGGTAAAAATTACACCGGTCTCAACAACTTTCTCTGAACCATCTAGAAGATGTTCCAAAATATATTGTTCACCAATATCAAAAGATGGAGAAGATAAACTTGGAATAGAACCAGAGGAATCAAACACACTTCCAAAACTTGTTCTTAATGAAGGGGGTATTATTAGAAGAAACAACAAAAATAGGTGAAATAGGAACACTTGAAACTACTAGAAAACTACCATAATTAGGAGCATGAGGAAGGGGTGTAGAAACTTGTGATTCAGTTGGAAGATTCTTCTTAGGAGACTGATGTGGATCACCAAGTTGTTCTTGCTCTACATTTGCATCCTTGCCTTGTTCTGTTTCGTCTTCCTCATCAAACTTATCAAACATTTTTGTTTGTTGGGCATCCTTAGATTTCTTAATATTTTGTTGTTCAGTTTCAACATGCTCGACCTCCACCTGCTCAACATTAGTGTCTTCAATACCATATTTAGTAACATTAGAGGTCCTTGCAACCTCTTTCTTCTTCCCTCCCTTAGATACAAATTTGATTTTTAGCTTATGTACCTTAGAAGAAGAGGGAGTTTCACTTTTGTTCTTGGTCTAGTTTTCCACATTTTTACCTGTTTGCTCTTGGACTTCAATCTCTGACCCTGTAAGGAATTCTTTCAAGCTGGTCCCTTTACTCTCTAACCATACATTTGTGTTAGCCAGGATTGGCTGAAACCCTTTCCTTATTGAAGTCTCCTCTCTGACTGACCATCTGACCTCTGGAAGGGGTGATGCCTCAATGTTCTCAATATTGTATTTGGGATCTAAAATATTCCCATAATCTTCCATCCCATCTGGAATATATGCAAGGTCCAGCTCTTCGATCTGACTTAAATGAAGTTTGCAAAAGTCTATTTTTCTGATCTCATTTTGTGTCCTAAGATCAGCCCAAATATCTTCAACCATAGGCATGTGGAAAGTTGACTTTCTTTTGATTTTATCCTATACCCTCCTAAAATCAAAAACATCTTTTTTCTCAAAAGTCTTCATTGTGACTAGTTGCATCTCAGAATCACCTATTTTTGCCTTGGTAACTGACTGAACTAAGTACCTTCCAATTTCTATAGGAAACTTTATCCCTGACTTTTTTAGCTCCATTTGTTTATTATGTACCACAATCAGCTACCTAGATAATTCCATGAGAACAATCCTGTCCCTGGGATATCGTGGAAGTATATAGGGGTAACCAGTATAATACCCTACTCTGAGATATGTGAAAGTAGAAAACTGTAAGAACAAGCAGCCAAAAGAATTTACAACTTCCCAAGCTTCATCTAAAAGTCTCTTTTGTACCAGTTCATTATCCCATAGGCACAGAAACACTGAAAAGAATGCATCATTAACCCTACAGAAATGATGGATTGATCCTTTTAGAGTGATTTGAGGATAATACTCATACACAGGAACCAACCTCCTGTCACCAACCTAAGTAAGACCAGGAAAACTCCTCATGCTCGCAGTAGCATACACAAGATATGAAGTCATAAAATTTGAAAGTGGTATTGACTTTCACCAATTGCTCATGTAGAGCATTGCTAATCTGTTCTCCCCAAAAGATTTTTTGTGTACTCTAGAGAATCACCTTGATGTATTGTGTACATACATTCTTGAAACTTGGAGGAAGAAGAAAGTCCTTTGATTTGACTCAAAAGTGTGATCAAGTCACGGACCTCCTCAAAAAAGTCACTCCTCGGGAGATCTTTTGGTCATCTGGTCAGATTGCTCCAAGGAATCTTCAACCATTTACTGTTTATGTATCTTCTCGCAGCTTCCACATCTTTATCATAGTCTCTTTGCCCTTGAGCAAAATCAATTTGTCCAATATTTTCAATCGGAGGACACATGAAGATTTTGTCAAGAAATTTCGCATCCAACCTCATAATCACATTCCCTTGGGAATCTAACACAACACTAGTATCCCTGTTGTAATGCCTGGCTACTTGAAGAACAAACTCAGGGTTATGGGCATCAACTAGAAAAGAGGCAACCAAGTGAATGCTTCTGTCAATGATCTTCTACATGTGTCTGGAAGGATTTGTCTGTTTGGTTCTGTCCATGAACTCTGCCATATCCACATGCCCTATTTCTATATCTCTAATTTCATCAACATTAGACTATACTGAAGTAACAAGGAAGACCCCTTGGTATTTGTACTTCATGATTTTAACTTTGGATGGAGATGGCTCCAACATCAGCTTTGGAGAGAACTCTAGAAAAGATATCTACCACAGACATTTGCAAAAAACTGCAAAAAGCCACGATCTCATAGTTAGGGGAAAAATGGGTAAATTGGGATTACTGCGATTCAATGATCATGAATAGGGAAACATGTTTTGAAGGGCTTGAGTGCGCGTAAATTGGGATAAAAGGTGAAAGTGGGTTAATAGGCTTTGAAAGGTGAATTTTCCCCAGTGTTAGAAAAAGTTTAGGAAAATGTGCATGGGTGGTCAAAATGACTACTGCTGCACAAGGAACATTATCTTACCATGTAAATTTGGTCAATTTGACTGCTATTGCATGTAGGGAAAAGTTTGATTTTGATGCATGTGCAAGGTCGGTGAAAAGGGCTTGCATTGCATGTGTTTGGGAAGATTTGTATGTTTGATGTAAGGGCGATCAATTTGACCACCCTTACATGAGGTAATAAGCAAGTTTGATATGATGTATGCACAAGCGGCAAATACGTCCACCAGTGCATATTGGGAGAAAAACTTCAAGTGTTCTAATGCGAAGTTGGTCAAAATGACCGCTCAAGCATCTCTTTAGTCAAAAATCAATATACATGCAAAAGCAACGGTTTTGACCGCTCAAGCATATGAGTTGAGGTCTTATTCCTGTGCAGAAGCAGTAGTTTAAACTGTCTCTACACAAGGTAAAAATGGACAAGGTATGTGCACCATCGGCTCTTTATACCAACAATACATATGAATCGAAAGAGCAAAGAATATGAGAGTGGCGGATTTCACCGCCCTTACATTCAAGGTGATAGACCAAGATAAAAACAACAAACCTATGAAATCTATCATTAATAAACCTAAGGTTTATTCAAAACAACGGAAATCACCTGAGAAAATTAAAAAAAAGAAAAACCTAAGCTTTTGCTAAAACGACTTACACAAGAATTCAAATGCGACAAGGCTAAAACATACATCTTAATATATATAGCAAAACCATAAATGAAAGAATGAAAACAAAAATAAAAAGAAAGAAACGGCCTTACCTTCAAAAATGAAAACCCTAAACACGGGCTGGAAAAGCTAAATCCACGAGAAAATCCAAAATCCATGAGTTTCGTTGAGAGGAAAGATCTCCAGGAGGTATCATAGTTTGATTGTAGTTTCAAAAATAAGAAATGAACAAACGAAATGGATTTAAGCAATTTAAAAAGGTTTAAAATCACCTATTAATGCCAACACGAGTGGCATTAATGCCACCATAGTTCAAAGATCTCGGAGAGATATGCTTAGTCGGTCAAAACGACCACTTCTACATATGGAAGTTCAACATGTATGAGCGGCAGATATGACCACTTAAGCATATGCGAAATTGACAAGGGGCATGCATGGGCGGTGGATTGAACCGCTCCTACATGTTAATAAAGAAACAAGTCAAATATGTATAAGCGGCAATTTTGGCCAACATCACACATTAAAACATTAAGGATATGTAATAGCAGTAATTTTGACCACTTATGCATATTATGACTTAAAAACTTATTAACACCCTAAAATGATCAAAATTGATATTTTGATCGATTTGCATCCTAATCAATTTTCATGAATTTTGAGGAATCAACTTAAGGAAATGTCGCAAACAATTCTAGGACGTTAGATGACTTCACACGAGGCCAAGAAGGCTTGTCTTGATTTGCGAACTTAGAGTGTAGGTTACAAAATGGACAAGTTTCGTAGGGGTTGTCTACAAAATTGAGCTCAGCTAATTTTGGGAACAACAAAAATATACATTAGCATAAAACAATTTTCTCTGATCAAAATAAAGAATGATGGCAAGGAAGTCACATCGAACAAGCAACAGAAACCAAGGAGAAAAGCCTCAATCACCGCACTGGCAAACTACACATGACCATAAGGGGCAATCTGGACATTACCGTTAGGTAACTGAATGATAAGACAACAACATGGGAACACTGCACTAGCAAGGTACAGTGGCTAGGGTAGGGAATAGGGCTTCTGACTATCTCTAGTAACCATCATCAAGGAATACGAGTATGCTTGGGCCTGTGAATCTAGACGGAATCAATACTCGGTACCTGCAACACTCCAAGCACACGTCAAAGCACATGCACATATATCATATAATAGTTGAAGCATTAATGGTCATTAGGAAGAGGGTCATGACATCATAAGCCTCTCAGATACGAGTGTTACGACATCATCCCTTTCCTATCCATGATCATCCTAAAAGTACTGATAACAGTATATAAACATATAAGCATGTAATTCCAGCATAAACCACACAATTTTCTCATAATTTGTAGCAAAATGCACTTTCAAGACATAAAATTTTTAATTCTCTAACTTTAATATGCAACTATCTATAAAATGGAGCACACATACACACATATACATAATCTCAACCTTTGATTTCATAGCATGCATGACATCTCTTACATATAATGCATTAGTTTGTCACTTTTCAAGGCATAATGATGCAAATTTTGTTCTCTTCTATATTTTAATATGCAACTACATACATGACAATTGTACCACCTACATATACATACATACTCATTCACATCACAAGGCTACACTAGGGGTTCACGTGGATGTCGTAGTACCATCCAAATCCAATTATAACCATGAGTCTATAAGCAATAACCATGTCCAATATCCATAGCCATGTGTCTTGATGGCATTGACCCACCTAGTGAGCCCTTCCATACAAGCCACAATGACATATCTCTTGTTTGTGTAAGGGTTTTAGCCTCCAAGAGATAGTCAAACAATAGGAAGGTAGTGAATTAGAGCTTAGAACAGCTCACACATACCCCCATCCTTGAGGGTTTCCTTGAGTCTGCTTCCTCATATACACTCAAATGGGTGGATCTCACCATACCCGATGAGGAATCACATCACAACACAACACTAGCATTCAAAAATAGAAAAGTCAATGAGTTTAGCCACCAAAATATAAATAAGGAAGAGTAAATCTCAATTCCAACAATAAGATAAGAAAATGCACATAATCTTTAACAATAAATCAAATGTAACCACAAGAGTTACATGCCAAGAAAATCATCTATGGCTAAACCAATACAAGCAAGATAACTAATGAGAGGAGTGGTTGCTCACACAAAGTAGAGAGTTCACTCAAGAGGGCCTTGATTCTGATCAGTTGGCATGTGAGTGGAACCTAGCCATGTGCACCTCTGGCTCGATGTGTAGCCACACATGCTTTCTCCATGGGTACACACTATGCGGGATGTTCCTATGAGTAGGACATTGCCATGCGGTATTTGACCATTGTGTGCTTTCTTTGCTTGGTGTATACCATTCGTGGTCATGTCGCATGAGGTATGTGACCTGGGAGTTCTGGCACAATACCTTTCCATGTGATGGTTTCATGAGTTGGTTTCACCCACATGAAGGACTGTGGAGACAGTCACACTTGTTTTCCTCCTTCCTCGTGTGGTGACTAGCAATAGTCATGTAGTGTTGTAATATGTATATTTCAGAGTTTATGAATCTTCCTTTCAATTATTGGTGACTTTTACTTTGCTTGAATACAACATATATACTACGCCATCACATATCTAGGTATGTGGCATTGTGTCCTCGAGCTCGGCTCGCTACCATCAGTGACACAGCATTCTCACCAACACTATGTCAGAACACCAGTGGGGGTGGCATCATATCTAAAACAATCACATCAAGGTAAGATCATAGCTGTCATAGGTGCTCATACCACAACTAATATCATCCTCAAGAACTTTACAAATTAGGCTAACATTGTATGAACCAAGTATCTAGTTTGTTAATGAGGGGAAGTAGTGAGTACTTTCCTAGGAGGTTGAAATGATCACCATCATTTCCCACTGCCATTATACATACGCCGTGCAATTCCCTCCCAAGGAACATTTTTGCTGAGCTAATACCCTCCACATATTGACCTATCAACAACCCTCAGGTTGGCAGTCAATAGGGTGACAACAGAAAACACATAAATGGTATGGTTTTCTCCCATACACATAATCCATACATATCCTAGATGGATGGGTACGCAGTATCACCATCCCATGGCCACACATCTCAAGCACTGGTTAATCACAACACTCCACAGGAATACATTAAAGGATGTTCACACAACGAGGAATACAATCATGATTTCTCTTACCCAGGCATAGCCATAGCCCACACATGACTATGCAACATGATGCATAATATACAATTTTACCAAACAATAGGTACTCCCAAATAGCCATACCAATTTTCCTCTTTTCACAAGGGCAACTCATAACCCATAACATCATAAATTCACTTTGCAATTCTATCAACATAACACAATAGTGTATGAACATGTATAGCATCATCACTATCACTTTTACATCAATGCATAAACATAAGTAACTTTTTTCACAATCATTATTACAGTTACTTCTATAATCACATAATGATATACATCTCATAATGACACAAAATGTGACATCATGTCACAAGTCATAGGAATACCATTCATTCACAAGAAAATGAAAAAACTATCAACATAATTAAATGAGTTTGGTTGATGAATCCTAGTCATTTCTCAACATTCACATCCGTACATATAAGCATAAGTAACCATGGTCATGTCAATGGCATGCAATTGCTCATCAAGCAAAATATGCAACATTCCTATTACCCTACATTAAGTATTTTCAGTTGCATTAAAATACAAACATTCAGCTATAACATCTCATTGAAATCCACAATGCAATAGAGGAGATCAAATTTCATCAACAAGATATATCCAATAAGCAATTACCATCTTCATTTGAGTTCATTAAATAAGGAGGCACTAATTAACATATAATCACTTTAAACACATAACCATAACAAGCATAAGTTATTCTTTACTAATTCTTTTACTTATTGCAATTTTAACATACTAATTAAATCCATAAGACATTATTCTAACATCTTGTCAACTATTGACAACTAAGAAGAGGAGAGAAAGATAGATTTCATCTCAATATTCATTATACAAACATGCAAATTCTACTAAGGGAAAGTTTAAAGCACCATTAGTATTCCAATGACTTCAATATGTTATCAAGGATGATAAATGGTAGCAACTCAAGCACATTAAGAGGTTATAAGAAAAATTAGAAATTATCCAACACTTGCAGGAGAGCATGGAGCAATCAAACTAATCTATCCACATTTGCAAATAGCTGCATCCTATCATCCTTTACATCTATAATACAAGAAGGAATTACAAGAGCAATTCATGACCAATTAGGGTCATTTCATTCACTAGCAACATAAAGGAAGACACAAGAAGAGCATATCCAAGCAGGGGTAATTAGGCAACCCAAGTTACCTTCAACCCACAAACACACAAGGTAGAACATTCCTACCCTCATCATATAACATGGGAGAGTGATTACTCTTAACCATGGGAGACTCTCAACCAAGGTTAGCACTCTAGTCCCATTGAGTAAGGTAAGGCTAAGGAGGCTATTTCGTCCATGATTTCTAAGAATGGGCTTGTAACTTAACCCACTAATGCCATGCTAAGGCATGACGACAATAAAGACTATAAAAAAATAATATAACAAGCTCACGCCACACACGCCAAACACATCGAAACATAGAAGGCTTAAGTACGCCCAAGCTCCCAGTGTGTGAACATGGGCTCTGATACTAGATGTAACATCCCACCATGCAACCCTGAAGGGTAAGAGCCAAAAGAGGGCAAGATAATTTTTTTTTACATAAATAGATAACATACACAGATATGGTTGCCGATTCGATAGATCAACAACATTCGTGGCCAAGTATGGCCTAAAGCACAACCCACAAGAGAGGACTAAACCACTCTCCAGAGAAACATTAATAAACTACGTTCATTTTAAACACCAACCCAAATGTTCCTATAACTCATTCAAGATTATAAACATGAGTCCAAAAGCATCATAGTACAAGCGGATCTGATACCCACACCGTAATCCGTAAACCAAATAGGAAACATCTCATTTCTTCTCATTAAATTACATGATTACATCCATTCTCTCAAAAGAGTACAACTACATAAAAGGATATACAAGAACAATGGTGTAGCCATGAATATGATACAATAACTAAATGATGAACAACAACTGATAAAGTAACGGAGAGAGAGAACATCTCCAATTGGTGCTCTGATAACCTGTACACCGGTCCCCAATGGTAGTCGCAATGCCTCCAAACCATGTGGACTCAAAAGAGACCACCCCACCGTGCTCGGAGGTAGTCACAAGGCCCAAACTGAAATAACCAGGTAAGGGTATACATGATGGCCAACACTTTCATCAATCATGGAGTAGACATAGAAAGACAATGCATAAAGCCAAAGTCATAATATAGAGATGCTCATCAAATGTAATGTCGGGTGCTACTCACGACTACAAAGGTACAAGACACTAGGGTGTAAATTAGATGGAATGTCATCATGCATGCTCGAAGGGATGGCACCACATGGACTCAAGTGCACCTCCCATACAGACGAGGAGACTTAATCATGCCCGAATCAATGCCCCGTAGATAGTTCAGCCTTCTCATATGCATCCTTAGCCTTTACAAGCACTCAAGGCCATGCATGAGGACTCAATATCCTAGACCTAATCTCATCTCATTTAACCAAACGATGCATACAAAACCTAATTAAACAATCCAATAAAGAATAGGTGTCCCATCTGCATCCCCAAGGTATTTGGAATAGCCACAAAGGGTAGGGACGTGTCCCAAGGACACCACATCTAACTCAACAAAAACACCAAATGTTTTAAGTATTAAATACAAAATTGAAAACTATGATCTACAAAACAAAGCTTTTGAGGACAGTGTAATATATTGAAAATAGCCCTTTGCCAATTAGATCAGTTGTGTAATAACTTCAGTGACCCCAATCGGTCACAATTCACAAAGGACACATAGAAATTCTAAGAAAAGTATGGCAAATGGAATTGCAAGCCTACTCACAGCCTGAATTTTACATATTGTCTACTATATTTACCATAGCGAAAGAAATGTTGAAAAGACTTAAAAGAAAGAGATCTTAATTTTCCCTCTTCCAGTATTTCCCTTAGATCCTTGTGTTCGTGATAGATTTTCCTCATTAGAATTTATGTGACCAAATTTCAATGCACATACACAGATCGATATATCTAAAGTATTTTAGTGCCATATCATTCAAATACTCGAAGACGAAGGTTTCCACACGGCTGGTGATTTAGTAGAAATATGGTCGTAAAGACCAAAACACAAAGCCACTCAATTTTTTAAGTAGAGTTGAAATGAAAATCTCATCAGAGAATTCATTGTATAACAAAAGGTTTTCATGGGACTTAGATCTCTTCAATCTCTATCATGGCGTCCCAGATTTTAGTATGGTTGTCCTCATTCTATTCTCTAAAAGATCGAACCTCTGTTTTACTTTTAAAATTATAAATTAGAAACCTCATGATCTATCTTGAAAACCCTTTGATCTAACGAATTTAAGAAAATAGTTCTGCATATTTAAAAATAATTTCAAGGAAAGAGGCAACATAAATATCTTGCATTGCAATAAATTTTGGCCTATGTTTTGTACAAAATACGGAGATTTCAGTTTCACTATGGTTAATAAATTGCAGTAAACAGAGTTTAGTTTCTGTGCTGGAAAAATAAATAACAGATGCACCTACCTTTTCCTGGTCGCACTCCCCTTCACCTCGCCTCAAATCTTGTATTGATATGCCTGCCTGAGTTCATTTGTTGTCCCTTGCGCTTCAAAAATAGAGACATGTACCCTGCTACAATCTTTGACTTAGAAGATAAATTCAAATCTAGTATTATCACTGAGCTCTGCTTTTCTGGTTCTTGATAACAACAACAGGGCACTGTGCATGTCGAACATAATGTTCCCTCTTTCATTGATTGAGTGTGACACTCTGAGTGGGAGACTTACTTTATGGATATCTGTTGTTACAGTTCAGTATTTCAATGGTTATTTGACAGAATAATGGTGGGGTGTTGACATTTTCAACATATTACATCTCACAAAGGTATCATCTTCTCATTCTGGGAATAATTTATGTGCATTCAGCCTAATTTAAATCCAGAATGAGCCGCAATCCTCCGCAACTGATATAGATGATTCTAGTGGCAGTACGGCTGTCAAAGTAATTACTAGGAATGCTGATAATGATTATAAACTGAAAGTAGATAACAAAAGCTACCATGAGATATGTAATCTCCAATTTCCAACTCGACTAGAAACTCATTTATATAAAAATGTTGCTAAACTAAATTCAGAAATTACCCCAAAGAATAGGTGCAATAATCACTAATAGGGGTGTGGTAGTTGACATAGACATTGATTCTATCAATATTAATAGCCCTTTTGATCCCCTCAATAAGCAACAACTCACCCTTTAACCGATATATCCAGAACTAGTCTAAGTTCGGCCCTCCAAAAGCCATCTCTTGCTTTGATGGATGTCCATCCCTTGCAATCATCTAACTCCTAATATAATCAATGAGTAGAAGGGATGCCATGCCTTCATAATAGCATGGCAGGTTACCTTCCTCCCTCAAGTCACCCCAGCCATTAATTTGTCTCCTCCCACTCCAAAACTCTATCCATTTGCTCACCTGCCTCAAGATATTTCTGGTTGTACAATTAAACCAACTCATCCACCTCACCATGCCACGACTCTCTCTCTCTCCCAGGTAGTCCATTTGTTCACCTAACTAGTAGATATTTCTTTTCAGCATTAAAACATTTACCAACCTTTCCCCACGTACCTCTCAATGCCAATAGAGAGGGTTGTTACACTTATGGGATCTAAGTACTCTTCCACTCCACATATTATCTATATGTAGCACTATGATTATATTTTGAAAACATAACAATGACCTTTGATATGCTATTTATACATCGACTTATATTCCTCCTACATCTTTAAAATTTTGTCAAATCATATCTACAAAATATCTAGGAGATTTTCCTCTTTGGTTACAATATAACCAAATTATCCCTTCTTCATAATATCCTTTGTCACATACATTTGCACAATAGGCAATTTTTAACCAATATATTGAAGTGTGTGCTCAATGCTCACAGTAACACTTGCATTACATAAACCTCAACTTCATGAAGTAGTGGATGTTTTTAGGCCAAGGGACCTAACTTTATACAAAATTATATCATTTGTCAATATATCTACATTTCAAAACCCCCTCCTTAGAATAAGCACAAAACTAAATGATAAATTACATGAGTATGCAAATTTCTCACTACAAAAATATATACTTTGAAGAGAAGGGTAAAGTTAGGTATAAATTATTTTTTATGTTTCGGCAAAGTGTGACTTGGCTGAGGGTGTGGATTCGGGAGATGTTGTTTGTTGCAATCGTCTCAATCTTCCTCTTCAGAGTGGTTCTTTGAAGGGTGTTGGTCAGGTCATGAGAAATAGATGTGGACATCCTCTTCAAAAGATAAATAGGGAGGGGCGTTGGTGTCCTCCTCCACAAGGAGTGTTGAAAATTAACATGGATAGTTCTTCTCAGGAAAATCCTGGTCATGCTAGTATTGGTGGAGTTGGGTGGGATAGTTCTGGGACTATTTAGTTTATCTTTTCTATTTATAAGGGTTTGCATTTTAACAATTTGATGGAGGCTCTTGCCATTTTATATGCGGTGGAGTGCGGTTGCGATCTTGGGTGGAGAAGGATCATTTGTGAATCTGATTCTTAGGTGGTGGTGACTTTGTTGAATAGACAGCAATTAGAAGATGTCAACTAGCATTTAGCTTTGATTATTAAATAGATTCTTAATCTGTGTGCTTCTTTGGAATCTATTACTTTTGAAGTCACATTCCTAGAGAATGGAATGGAGTAGCGGATTGTTTCGCCAAATGGGCCTCTGATTTCTATTTCAAAGTTGAATGATTTGGGAATGCATGTGACATTTGATAAGCATGGTTGTAGATTGGTGAGAGAAAACTTGGTGGCAACGAAGGAGAAAAGATTGGGAACTTTGTTTAAGCTAGAAGTCATGCTACTGTTTGTAATGCCTCTTATGCATCTGAGGCTAATGCTAAAAATACATGTATGTTGTGGCACCATAGATTGGGCCACATAAGGCAGTCTGGTTTAAAGACTATCTTAAATAAAAAATTGTTAGATAGTTTATCCTATTTTGATGAGAGTTTTAAATTTTGTGAACATTGTGTGTTTGGAAAATAGAATAGATCTCCATTTCCTTCAGGCATTAATAAATCTAATGATAAATTGGAACTTATTCATTCAAATATTTTTGGTCCAGTGGATGTTGAATCAATTGGAAAATCAAGATATTTTGTTTCCTTCATTGATGATGTCTCAAGGTTTACCTAGATTTATTTTATGTGTCACAAATCTGAAGTTTTCACTAAGTTTAATGAATTTAAAACTTTAATTGAAAAGCAATCAGATTATAAGATAAAGGTTTTGAGATCTGACAATGGAGGGGAATACTGTCGTAAGGAATTTGATGAATTCTATAAGCGTGCACATATTGTTAGATAGAAGACAACTCCATATACACTAGAGCAAAATGGAGTGGCAGAAAGGATGAATCAGACAATAATGAAAAGACCCAGAATTATGTTGAGTGAATCATAGTTTAAAAAAATCTTTTGGACAGAAGCTATGTGTACTGCGAACTAATTAGTTAACAAATCTCCATGTAAGGCTCTTGTTTTAACTCCTTATGAAGTGTGGACAGGTAAGAAACCTTTTGTTTCACATTTACGGGTATTTGGCTATGAAGCTTGTGTTCATGTGCCTAAAGAAAAATGAACTAAGTTGGATCCTAAAGCTAAAAAGTGTACTTTCATTAGATATGGTGATAATGTAAAAGGTTATAAGATTTGGAACCCACTAACCTGAAAGATTATCTATTCTAGAGATGTTATTTTTAGGAAACTTAGTGTTATTTCAGAACCTGAACAGACAAAGGGAAAAAAAAAAGGTGAAGAGAGTGCACTTTCAATTAGAGAATGAAGATGCACCTCAGGAAGAACATAATGATGGATTGGGGGTGAAGAAGCAGAAGAAGACTCAAGTGAAAGTTCTGACGAGGAAGAATCTGTTGTAATAGAAGAAGTTGGTACAGATGAGCATGCAGAAGAACCTAAAGAGTCTATTACTCCACCTCTAAGAAGATCCACAAGATAATGGAACCCAGTTGAAAGGTATAGCCCACCAAATTTTTGTTATGTATTTGCTTTATTGAGTATTGACAATGAACTTAAATCCTAGAGGGAAGCTATTCATGTAGATGATAGTGAGTCTTGGCAGTTATCCATGTAGGAGGAGATGATGGCTTTAGACCCTTGCAACACCTAGGATCTCGTTCATTTTCCCAAAGGAAGAAAGGCCATAGAATGCAAGTGGGTCTTCAAGAAGAAGTTTGGAGTAAACGGTTCATTGGAGAAGTACAAGGCTAGACTGGTAGCCAAGGGCTACTCCTAGAGAGAGGGATTGATTTCAGTGAAATATTCTCTCCTATTGCTAAATTAACTTCTATTAAATTTATCATATCCATTGTTGTAGCCTATGATTGGGAAATAAATAAAATGGATGTTAAGACTGCATTTTCGTATGGAGATCTTGAGGAAGAAATTTACATGCAATAGCCTACAGGTTTTGAGGTAAAAGGGAAAGAACAATGGGTTTGCATATTGAAGAGGTCTCTTTATGGTCTAAAATAGTCCCCCAGAATGTGGTACCAGAAATTTGATTCATTTGTGTTGAAATTGGGTTTTGTTAGAAGTGAGGAGGATCATTGTGTTTACATTCATTATATTGATGATTATGTTCTGATCATTGCATTGTATGTTGATGACATATTATTTTTTAGCAATACTAAGGGTATGATCAGTGAGTTGAAAGCCCAACTTTCAAGTGCATTCAAAATGAAGGATCTTAGAGCTGCCAAGTATATTTTGGTGATGGAGATCAAAAGGGATAGAAGTAACAAAAAACTTTGGTTATTGTAGACACCCAAAAATGTCTGCCTTGTCACAACATTGCATTAGTTAGGCATCTTGTAGCATTTTTTCCCTAGGTACCCATGTCGTCATCATAACACTTCCTCTAATAAATTAAATAAATTTAACATTTATTTAATTTATCCCGTCCCCTCACACTATTAAATAAATAAATTTTATTTATTTATTTACCCCTCTTTCCTCTTGAATTTAAATAAAATAAATCTTTTATTTTATTTAAATTTATCACTTTATGTTTTTCCCGTTTAAATAAATAAATAATTTTTATTTATTTATTTATCCTTACCTGCCTCAATCTAAATAATTTTTTTAATTATTTAATTATGAAGTCATCTACCTTCCATTTCCGTCTCTTGAGATGACTTAACTCATCTTTCAAACCACTCCAACCACCTTCTAATTTCCTCCCAAGTTAACTCTAATCACCTGCTATTTCCCTCTCAAGTGAACTCTTCCAACTTTTATTTCCTTTTCCAAGTTGCATGATCAACTTTCTAGTTCAATTACCACTTGCACAATGGAAATCTTATCCTTCCATTTTCTCATCTTTCTCTATAAATTCACCCACTTCCATGCCATTTCCATGGATGAGCTTCTAAGTACCGTTACTCTGCCGAAATTATTCCTCATCATCCATCACCTCTCATCATCTATTTTCATCTATCTCCCTCCATCAAATCCCAATCCAACGTTATGTTGTAGATCAAAGCAATCAAATATTCAATCATTCGAACAATCAATTATGCATGCATCATCTGAGGTGTTCAAAAGGTTTGGGTAAAAAGGTATATGCATGTAATTATTTTATCTTTTCATTTATCCAATTTTTTCTCGTCTACAGTTATCTCAAAGTATGTGAATACCATTTTGCAAAGATTTAGTAAGTAGGACTATAACCCAGTTAGAGTTCCTTTGCCCATTGGTACTAAGCTTTCATTTGATATGTGTCCAAAGAATGAGGATGATTTAGAGGATATGTCTAATGTGTCATATGCTAATGTTATAGGGAGATTGATGTATGCAATTGTTTGCACTAAACTAGATATTGCCCCAGCAGTGGGAGTTTTGAGCAGATTTATGTCTAACCCTGGTAGACAGCATTAGAATTATGCGAAGAAGGTGTTTAGATATCTATCAAGCACTTCTTATTACTATTTGGTTTATTCTGGTACTAATAGTACTGAAAACACTTTGGACATACACGGATTTGTTGATGCAAATTGAGCAGGTGACTTGGATAGTCGAAGGTCCACTAGTGGCTATGTGTTTAATTTGTTTGGTGGAGTAGTGAGTTGGCTGAGCAAAAGGCAGCCCACTGTTGCTTTATCCACCACTAAAGCAGAGTATATGGTTGCTACCCATGTCTCTAAGGAGGCAGTTTGGTTGAGAAGATTGTGTACAGGTATTGGTTTTGATTGTAGGATCATTTAGACTGGTTGTGATAGCCAAAGTGCTATTTGTTTGGCCAGGAATCCTATGTATCATGCTCAGAATAAGCATGTTGATGTACAGTATCACTTTGTTCAAGAAATGGTTGCAAGTGGATAGATCAAGCTGAAGAAAGTAGACACTTAGGAGAATATTACAGATACTTTGAACAAGCTTGTGAGCACAGAGAAATTTGTTTGGTGCAAAGAGGCCATGGACCTTTCTTCTAGTGTCTGAGTATTTTATGGTTTTCCTATGGGTATTTACAATGTATGATGTCAAGTGGGAGAATGTTAGGATTAAGGTGCCATCAACCTTGTAAATCCTATGTAATGATTTACTCCTAATATTGTTTGTAAATCACCCATAAGGAATGAAAGGTTTCACCAACAGCGATCTTGTTTCAACTGCATGTTTATATCTGGTCCCCGACGCTAATTTGTCCATGACAGGGGGGTTTCCCCCTACAAGGGGGCTCAAGGGTAGCACCCCCGGAGCCAAATTTTATCATTGTAAATCTGGACTATTTGTCATTAGGTCATAGATCTGATAGTCGATATTATGTTATTTTTCTTTCCCTAAAAGGCAACCCCCTTTTTAAGGATATATGTACTACGTTTTTAGTAGAGTTGAGAGTAGCAGGCGTCATTAGATTGAAGACTAAAGAAGGAGAGGAAGCGCATTTGTTGTAATCTCATATTTGAAGATAATACAACTTGGAGCCTCTTTTCTTAGTGGAGTTTTTTACCTGAAAGGGTTTTCTCCACGTTACATACTGTGTTATGTGTTCAATTCTTAATGCATATTATTTTTGTGTAGTGGGTTTTTTTTTTACAATCTCCATTGATTCTACATTGTTTAGAGGACATAAACAAGGTTTGAATCAAATTTCTATTGTGTGGTTTGCACCTTCATTTCTAACAAGTAAGGGCAATGCTCACCATAACACTTGTATATAACATACACCTCAACTTCATGACGTAGTGTATGTTAGAGGATCAGATACTTTCATCAACTTGCTTATGGGATCTAAATACTCTTCCACTCCACATATTATCTATATGTAGCACTACTATTATATTTTGAAAACATAACAATGACCATTGATATGCTATTTATGCCTCGACTTATATTCCTCCTACATCTTTAAAATTTTGTCAAATACACATCCTTATAGATATGATTGGACCTAAGACTATTTCACTTAGCTTTTATTACTCAAGATGAACATTTGCCTATAATGGTGGCACAATCTAGGATATTTTTCTCCTTGGTTACAATATAACCAAATTATCCCTTCTTCATAATATCCTTTGTCACATACATTTGCACAATAGGCAATTTTTAACCAATCTATTGAAGTGCGTGCTTGATGCTCAGAATAACATTTGCATTACATAAACCTCAACTTCATGAAGTAGTGGATGTTTATATAGAGGTTTAGAAACTTTTATCAACTTGCTTATGGGATCCAAATACTCTTCCACTCCACATATCTATATGTAGCACTACCATTAGATTTTGTAAACATAATAATGACCTTTAATATGCTATTTATACCTTGTAATGTCCCCTTTTTAGCTGATGGTGTTTGCAGATGGTTTAGCCTATTCCTAACCCTCGTAGGCTAATGTACACAGTTAGGGGGTTTTCTTGAGGCAGTCACCTAGTCGATGATTGGTTTCTTGGATTCAGTTGGATGGGAAAAATAAGGGAGATAATAATTAAATTAATTATTTGTAAGGTTATTAAATAAATAAATATTATAAAGTGACCTTATATTTAATTAATTTAATAAAGTGACTTAAATAAATATTATTATATAAAGTCACTAAAATAAAATAATATTATTTTTCTAGAAGCTTCTTAAAGTGGGATTGAAAAAGTATAAAGGAAGGGGTAAGGCAAGCTTCCAGGCATCCAATTATTGACATTTGCATTTGATGAGTGTTGTGGAGCCAAGGGTTTCTGCATATTTGGTCTTTGGGAACGGAAACTCCCATAGATTAGCATAACTGAGGTGGTGAAATATCCTCCGAAGGGTTGCAAATTGGAAGGGATACTTCAGTCCTTTCAATTGTGCTTAAATCTGCAGTATTAACCAAGGGTTTGGAGGTATTAATTTGCATATCAGAAGTTGTTCTATTAGTTGCTATAGTGATTGCTACAGTAGCGCTATAGTGACACTACAGTGCATGCTACAATGATTTGCTACAGTAGCGCTGCAGTGACGCTACAGTGCGCGCTACAGTGATTTGCTACAGTACGCTACAGTGGTTGCTACAGTGCCGTGAATAGTAACTCTACAGTATGGGGCAGCTAGGAGAGGGTTTCAATTTGGGTTTGGAAGGGACTCCTTTCCTTGGTTGATGAGAAGGTTAGGTGCTACACTTGAGAGGCACGATTGGGGCTTGAGAGGGATGTGTTGACACTCATTTTGACCAGGGGTTGATTTGTCATGATCAGGAGGTTTCTTCATTTGAAGCCTTTATCTTCTTGCCCATTTTTTCTAAGTGTTGGACCTCCTCAGCATTTTTCAACTGCAGCATCATGTTTTCCTGAGGAGGAGGTCATCATCATCATCTTGTCTTCGATGGTCTGCATCATCATGTTCTTCGTCGACTGGGTTTTTCAACGTCATCATCATATTTCAACTGTCGGGTGATGTTTGGTTTTTATCATGATGATGCTGCCGAGCTACAGTGCACCCGCATCTGCTTGCGAGGGTGATGTTTCAAAGTCTCCGGTGATCTTCCATTTATCACCTTGCGCGAGCATGATGATGATGTTGCTTATTCTTTGAATTGCTCGACCTAACCTGTTTTTTCCTAAGGGTCGTGTTCATCATCATCATATTTCCAATTATCATCCTGTTGCTTGTGGAGGTCATCATATTTTTTGCCTTCATGATATTTCGCCGGGGTGATATTTTTATCATCGGGTGATCTTGGTTAACATCATCCTGATGATGTTGTTGAAGAGTTGTAATTGCGACCCGATATTCACTAAGGTCATCATATTTTGGAACGTCAGGATGATCTTAGTCAATATCATCCTGATGATGTTGTATCACTTCTTGCTCTTTGTTTCTCATCCTGATGATGCTGACGTCATCCGTATATCAGGGTGATATTTTTCTTTCTGCCTATCTGCATCATGATATTTGCGAAGGAGGGGGTGATATTTTCATATCACCCGGATATATGTTTGTTCGAACATCATGATGATGTTGAAGAGATATCCGCCTGCTGGTTTCGCGTGTTATCTATTGAGGGTGATCTTTTTAAGCAGCATCATCCTATTCAGTTTTCGCCCCGATTTTACAGAGGAGCTACAGTGCAACCTGATATTTGAACATCATCAGGATATTTCCAAATATCCGGTTGTCTTCCGAATATCATGATGATGTAAATATGATGATGACGTCATCAAGGTCCGCGGGGGTCATATCTCTAACACTGATCATCTTGAAGAGACCTCCTGATATTTGCAAACATGATGATGACGTCATCCGGATGAGAGGAGGTGTGCAGTAGGTGGATATGATGATGACGTCAGCAGGATATGATGATGACGTCATCAGGATGTTCATCGGCCAGACTTTTGGTATAAGCTCAGCAGGAGGATGTTCCTCCGAAGGATCAGGTTGTGCCGATTATCATGAGGGTTATATTTCAAATATCATGATGACGTCAGGGTGATATTTCGAACAACAGGATATCATGCCGCTGGAGGATGATGATGATGAAGTCTATACTAGTGTCGTCGGGAGCAAAAGCACCGACATGATATATGCTCATGACCTAGTATATAAAGTGTTATTGAGGTCATCGCGGGGTGCATGTGGGATATTGTTATCCTGCGTTTTCAAATATCATGATGATGAGTCTCGGCGGGAAAAGCTTGCGATGGTCTGTATGATGTTCTTCCCGAGGCCGTGGGTTGGTGCGCCATTAATGGCGATTGTTGCAGAGGTATGGGCGATGGCGTGGGTCGATCTTGTACCCGACTGGAGGTGTCAATCAGCGGGCAGGAGCGCAGGGCTCGAGAAATCTTCCTGTCTCCTCCCCTACCTGCTGCATTCAAGTTTGGGCGCCAATCTGATTGTGTTTGAGCGCCATTTTCATGATACTGTGTATCTGGCGAAATTTTTGGTCAACATTGTAATTAATTGCTGAGCACCTACCTGGCTGTTATAAGCAGGTTGTGTTGTTCATTTGTGGTTGTTGAAAGTTGATGATTTTGGCTCTGTAATGCATAACAAGCTGATCTGGTTGCTCTGTACAGCTTACCTGTGAGTTTATGTATCTCTTGTTGTTTGTTTTTGGCATGAACCCACTGATTTCATGATTAAACTTATATGAGAAATGCTGTTTGGCATGTGTTGTGTTAATTCTGTCTCCAGTATTGCATGTATCCTTCTTCTGAATCTGGATGTTTGGTAATGTTCAGATTCTAGAGCATAGAATTCCTATGTTGAATGTCTGATCTTTTAACTTCTACTCAAGGGGTAGATTAAACTGTTTTCAGGTTGAATATTGGGAGGGATATACTGCAGTAGGGATACCATAAGTAGAGATAACTTGACACTTTGTATTGGGAGATGCCTGTAAGGCAGGTATCATATAGATCCCCTTGAAATCTAGTTTTAGTTGTTTATGCTGATCATTCACAGGTGTATGTCTATTGACTCCAGGCCCTGGATAGGCACCAATCAGGCTTTGTTTTGTGTTATAACCATATCCAGCTTTGCATCCACACTTAAACTCCAAAGCAAAATCTAAAACCAACATTAGGACATTAGAGTTAGTTTAGGATCCTCAGTCCTCTATCTACAACTGCAAATAGGCCCAAAGCTAGCCCCTTTGCCCTTATCTTTCAGTTTTGGTCTACTTACAGGAGGACTATCTGCTTTCTGTCAACATCCCAGCCTTGCATGCATATCCTCATGGATGTTGAGTAGGGAATACCCCCCTAGGTCTTGCAGAGCCTGAAGAAGAAGAGGAGATAAAATATAGAGTCTATCTCCTACACTGTTGACCCCCTGGCCCAGAGATCCTGTTGATCACTGATGGCTACCTTGTAGGGATATCTGGGAATAAGCATCCAGCCTGGGAAAAAGTCAACAGAAATTGGCGACTCTGCTGGGGACTGAGAAGTAAAAGACTATCTAATCATCTCCAGTGATATATATGTGACCCATCTGAGTCAGCAACAGAAGAAAACTCCGCTGGGGAGTCTTGTGGAAGAACCCTGGTTTTCAGAAGAAAACAGTTCCTAGCAATAGGTGGCGACTCCGAAGTAATCTCCCAACCGGGCAAAAGTAAATTTGTATGCAGGGGAGAAGATCCCAACAAAATCCTCTATTTGAAGAGTTACCATTAACAAAAAGAATGATGTATAGAAGAAAGGGAACTGTCTCAGCTAGTCATGAGAGCTCCCCCAGAAAAAGTGATGATGTACAAGATAACCCTAGGCCATCAGGACAGCATGCTCCTTATTTTTCAAGTGCAGAAGCTGATATCCAAGGTGCATATGAGAGGCAACAGGGTGGTAGTATGAGAATGAGGTCAGAGGTGTTCCAAGAACGCCCTTTTCTAGACCCAAGTGAGAGGTTTGAAGAGGCAGAGTCCCTAAGGGATGATGAAGATGATGACCCAAATGGTATGAGACCATCTACCTCCAGACCTAAGGATGAACAACTAGCTGAAGAAATCAAAAGCCTAAGAGCAGAACTAGAATACCTACAAGCCATGAAAATCAGAGATGATATACAGCAGAAAGTGCAAGCCTTGAGAACTGCCCAAAATAATTCAGTTCCTACCTTAGAAAATGCAAATATGCAAAGACATCAGCAAAGATATGACATGCATCATCAGCATCATGATGACAGACAAAATGTGAATGATGCTAGGATACCACTAAACAATGCAGGAAACCAAAATGCAAATAGAAATGTTAATGTTAATCAGCCAAATAGACAGCCCATGCAGTTGGACAGATTCAGGCAGCTGGTGTTTGATGGTATTCCTGGGTATCCTAACCCTATTGATAAGCATCTGAGGCTGCAAGTGCCTAAGTTTTCAGGAAACAACACAGTGTCAGGAGAAGATCATCTAAAGGCCTTTCAAAATGTCATGGACAATTTTGAGGTTGAGCATGAGGATGTTTTCATGAAGTCATTCATGCAATCCTTAATAGATGAGGCAAGAGAATGGTACAAGAATCTGCCTGACCGGAGCATATCATCATGGGATGATTTTAAGAGGATGTTCAAGGAGCAATATGGTGATAAAACTGACCCTAGCTTCTTTGTAAATGAGTTCACCAGCATCACCAAAGGGTCAAATGAGCAGGTTGCAGACTTTAATGCAAGATTTACTAAAGTGTTGAACAAATTGCCACATCATATGAGGCCAAATGAACCAATGTGCATAATTTTGTACATCAATGCCTTTGATGCAAAGACTGCATATGGCCTGAGAGATAAAGGTCCTGCCACTATCAGGGATGCTTTCAGGATTGCAGTAAATATTGAAAACAATAGGAAAGCATCAGGCAAGACAAATAGAAGGGATGATGTAAAAATTCTGCAGAATCCAAATAAGCCTCAGAACACTCAAGGTAGTACATCTGCTCCTGAAGATAAGATAGACAAACTGGCAAATGTTGTTAAGGACCTGAGCTATAGATTAGCTAGAAGTGAAAAAGGGATGGGTCCTGATAGGCAAGTCTATCAAAGACAGGAAAAGAGGCCATCATTACATGATATGCCTTATAACACCAATTGGCATGATGGTAAGCCTGTATATCCACGTAACAACACAAGTCAGAGGGCTCAGCATGCCAAGGAAACTCCTGATCCCCTGAAGAAAACTATAAATATTGCTGATGATGCTCCGTGGTGTATAATCTGTCAGATGCCACATTCACAGTCACAGTGCGTGATTGCCCAATCTTTGTATGATAATGCTACATCTTGTAATGAGTGCAATGAGCCACATCATGTGCAGGATGATGATGTTAACATGATGTCCATAGGTAATGGATATACTCTATATGGTGCTGATGAGAAGACAGATGATCAGGTTCAGGCCTGCCAACAGTCCCCATATGATGAAGATCATGAGGATAATTATGTGTATGCTCAGAACTCACACAATTTTCTGAGTAGCTTACACCGACCTTCTGATGAGGAAATCAGAGCCTTCACAGCTGCAGCAGTTGCTCAGGTCAAGAGCAACTACAATCTCAGAGGTAAAAATCAGGTTGGCAGCCCACATCAGCCAGAAGATATTTCTGCAGGTCAGCAGATGCATGGTCATAAAGGAACTGAACCACAAAGAAGGCAGTGGGTAAATAACAAGCAGAACTTTAGATACAGAACAGGTCATGATTTCCAAGGACCAGAAAACAAAACCCCTCAGGCTGAAGATCAAAGTAGAGGTTCCCAAGACAGGAATGATGATCAGGGAACTATGAGAATGAAAGCTAAGTCAGCTCAGGATAAAAGCAAGATTGTGGAGCAAGCTACAACTGCTGTACAAAACTGTGCTCCATTTGATATAGCCCAGATCCTCTCTCAGGTAAAGGTCTCTGTTCCACTTATGGAACTCATGAAAGTGGAATAGATCAAGAATAGAACAATATCCCTAATCTCAGGGGTACCTTTTCAAATTAAGCAAAATGACCAGACCCAGGGTGAGAAACAGGTCATGTGCAATGAAGAAGATGAGACTCCTGAAGTCTATTTAGGAATGACCATGACAAAGTGTCCTTCACAGGTTGAACCATTTTATGTTTCCCTGGTTATAAATGGTAAAATAATTAGAAATTGTATGCTTGACTCTGGGGCATCCACAAATGTCATGCCTTTGGCTATCATGCAACAAACAGGATTAGAAATTGACAAGGCATGTGGAAAATGCTATGCAATGGATGCCAGAGAGGTACCAGTTATTGGAATCATGAAGGATGTGGATTTCAGACTGGCAGCATTTCCTGAAAAGAAATATAAGATGAATATAACAGTGGTTGACATCAAGCCACAGTATGGTATGCTGCTGTCAAGAAGATGGGCAGCACTAATAGGTGGAAGTATGCAGCTGGACCTGTCATATGCCATGATTCCAATGAATGGCAGGGATGTCAAGCTAATTAGAGAGCAAAGATCATCAGAGACAGTGGAAGACCAAGAAGCAAATGAACAGGTATGCTTTGTGGACACTGACTGTGATAACTTCAGGGTTGTCTCAGATGATGCAGAAGATGAAAAGAAAAATGTCTGCACTGAAGAGCTGGATCAGCAAGGGTTATGGACCATGTTTTTTGATGGAGCTTGTGCAAAAGAAGGCTCTGGAGCTGGAGTTGTTTTCCTGTCTCCAACTGGTAAGCTCCTCAAGTCCTCTTTCTTGCTGAGGTTTGATTGCACAAACAATATTGCAGAATATGAGGCTTTACTTTTAGGCCTGAATATTGCTCTCAAACATGGAATTAAAATGTTAAGAGTATTTGGAGACTCTGAGCTGATTGTATCCCAAATCAGAAATAAGTATGCTGCAAAGAATAAAAGACTGAAACAATACAAGCATGCTGTTTGGGATACTATTGAGTTATTTGATGCATTTTCAATTGGCTGGGTAGAAAGGTCAAAAAATGTTATGGCTGATTTCTTAGCCAATGTTGCAATAAGGCCAGATGACATCACTCTGTCAGGTGTCACAGATGTAGAAGTTAAAATTAGGCCTGCCATACCAGAAAACATATGCAGTTGGCAAGTTTTTAATGATGATAGGGATTTGCTGAAATTTTTGCACTGCATAGATGAGTATGAGAACCAACAGATTGATTTCCAAGCTTTTGTAGAAACTGTAGATGGAAAAGAGACTCTTGTAGGGAAGGAGATCATCCAGTTGAAGACTAACAAGATCCCTAGAGGGTTAGTGGCTTTGGAAAGAGCCTTTGACAGTAGAGACAAAATGGTCACAAGGACATCCCCCACAAATAAGGAGGATTTAGAAGAAATAAATTTGGGGACATCTCAGGCCCCTCAGAAGGTATATATTGGCAAACAGCTCAAACCACACATAAGAAGTATGCTGACTGCATTGCTAAAAAGGTATAAACATGTTTTTGCTTGGTCATATGAGGACCTAAAAGCTTATAGAGAAGACTTATTCCAGCATGAGATCCCACTGAAGCCTGAAGCTAAGCCATTTAGACAGAGGCAAAGGCCTATAAATCCTACCTTAGCTCCCAAGATGCAGGAAGAACTCAAAAGGCTCAGGGATGCTGGAATAATTGTGCCCATCAGACACTCAACTTGGGTGTCTAACCTTGTCCCAGTCAGGAAAAAGAATGGTGATATTAGGCTTTGTGTGGATTTCAGGAACTTGAATGTATCCTCTTTGAAGGATAACTATCCATTGCCCAATATGGAAACTATGTTGCAGAGAGTGACTGGTTGTGAACTCCTATCCATGATGGATGGATTTTCAGGATATAATCAGGTAAAGGTAAAAGAATCAGAACAGTATAAGACTGCCTTTACCACTCCATGGGGAACATATGTGTATGTTAGAATGCCATTTGGACTAACAAATGCAGGTGCTACATTTCAGAGAGCAATGGATGTTGCTTTTGCAGGGCTGATTGATTCAATCCTGGCAGTATATCAGGATGACCTGACTGCCTACTCAAAGAAGGAAGAGCAGCACTGTTTGCATCTGGAGCAGATTTTTATAAGAGCACTAGAATATGGTATTTCTCTAAACCCAAAGAAGTGTGCCTTTGGAGTAGTTGAAGGAAAGCTTCTGGGACATATTGTTTCCAAGGATGGAGTCAGGATAGATCCAGACAGAGTGGCAGTCATTGACAGGATCCAAATGCCAAAAACTGTGAAAGGAGTTCAGTCCTTCTTTGGACAGGTAAACTTTGTCAGAAGATTTGTTCCCAACTTTGCAGAGATCACAAGGAACATCTCCAAGATGATGAAGAAGGATGCAACTGTCAACTGGGAAAGGGAAGCAACAGAATCATTTCAGAATATCAAAGAGGCAATAAAAATGGCCCCTGTTCTTAAATCTCCTGATTTTTCTAGGCCATTCCAGGTGTTCTCATTTGCTTCCTTTCATACTGTAGCTACATGTTTGTTACAGAAAAATGAAGAGGGTTTTGAACAGCCCATTGCCTTCTTCAGTATGTCCCTGCAGGCCTCTGAATTGAAGTATGATATTATGGAAAAGCAGGCATATGCACTTGTTAGAGCCATTAAAAGTTTCAGACCATACCTGGTAGGGTCACATATAATTGCATATGTACCTCATGCTGCAGTCAAAGACATATTCACTCAGCAGGAGGTGACTGGAAGAAGGTGCAGATGGATAAACAAACTGCAGGAATTCAACATAGACATACAAGTTACTAAATTGATAAGGGGACAAGGATTAGCCAAGATGATGGCACAGTCAAACTTGGAAGCATGCCAAGTTAATGCAGTCCAAGATGAGAATGTAAGTGCATCAGGATCTGAATGGTACAAGGATATTGTCTATTATTTGCAAAATCTGAATTGTCCCTCCCATTTCAGTGACAATCAAAAGAGGACTCTGAAGCTACATGCAATCAGGTATGTCATTGTTCAAGGTGAGTTGTACTGGAAGAATCCTGATGGTGTGCTGCTGAGATGTGTGGATAAGAATATGGCTAACAATATTTTGATTGACATGCATAAAGGACTGTGTGGTGGCCATTATACTGCCCAAACAACAGCTCATAAAATTCTCAGGGCAGGATATTGGTGGCCCACTCTCTTTTCAGATGCACAGAGGTTAGTAAGAAAATGTGACTCTTGCCAGAGATTCTCAGGAAAGCTAAAATATCATGGTGCTTTACCCCTCAGAGCTGCACCTGTGGATGCTCCATTCCAACAATGGGGAATTGATTTTATAGGGGAAATTGCAGACAAATCAAGTGGGGGACACAGTTGGATTTTGGTGGCAACTGACTACTTTACCAAATGGATTGAGGCCATTCCAACTAAAAGAGCTACAAGTAAGGTGGTGACAGACTTCATACTAGAGAACATCATCATCAGGTTTGGAGTACCATCTAAAATAATCACTGATAATGCTATGTGCTTCAGATCAGGTGAGTTTGTTGACTTTTGCAACAGGTATGGGATAAGCCTGTCATATACATCACCATATCACCCACAAGGAAATGGTCAAGCAGAATCAAGCAATAGGAGCATCATGAAAATTGTCAAGAGGATACTGGACAAGAACAAGAGAGCTTGGGACTCAAAGTTGAATTTAGCAGTATGGGCTGACAGAGTGACTGTGAAAAGGGCTATTGGGAAGTCACCTTTTGAGCTGGTATATGGTACATCAGCTAGACTGCCCATAAACAATCTCCTACCAGTTTACAGATTCATTCAAGAGTATGATGAGGACATTGAAGATTCCATGACAGAAAGAGTGAATCAGCTGGTTGCATTGGATGAAGACAGGAGGAGAGCCCACCAGATCAATCTCAAAAGACAACAGGATGTGAAATATCAGTTTGACAGGAGAACTACAAAAAGGAAGTTTCAAGTAAATGATCTGGTGCTCATTTGGAATGCTAAAGATCAGGAAAAGGGTAAACATGGCAAATTTCAGCCCTTATGGATGGGCCCATATCAGGTTTGCAACACTCATGGGGAGGATTCTTATTTCCTCCAGGCCCTAGATGGTGAAATTCTGGAATTGCCTGTGCATGGCCAATTCCTCAAGTTCTATTTTACATGAGTATCTGGTTGCTGTGCACATTTGTAAAATATGTATGTAGTGTAAATGCCTTGTGCAGCTCGCGTTTTTTGGCTTTTTGTCAAGTCTGCCCGGAGATCTGGTTCTCGCTGCAGGTTTTCACCTGCACGTCCCCATTCGGAGCCACTGTTGACACTCATTTTGACCAGGGGTTGATTTGTCATGATCAGGAGGTTTCTTCATTTGAAGCCTTTATCTTCTTGCCCATTTTTTCTAAGTGTTGGACCTCCTCAGCATTTTTCAACTGCAGCATCATGTTTTCCTGAGGAGGAGGTCATCATCATCATCTTGTCTTCGATGGTCTGCATCATCATGTTCTTCGTCGACTGGGTTTTTCAACGTCATCATCATATTTCAACTGTCGGGTGATGTTTGGTTTTTATCATGATGATGCTGCCGAGCTACAGTGCACCCGCATCTGCTTGCGAGGGTGATGTTTCAAAGTCTCCGGTGATCTTCCATTTATCACCTTGCGCGAGCATGATGATGATGTTGCTTATTCTTTGAATTGCTCGACCTAACCTGTTTTTTCCTAAGGGTCGTGTTCATCATCATCATATTTCCAATTATCATCCTGTTGCTTGTGGAGGTCATCATGTTTTTTGCCTTCATGATATTTCGCCGGGGTGATATTTTTATCATCGGGTGATCTTGGTTAACATCATCCTGATGATGTTGTTGAAGAGTTGTAATTGCGACCCGATATTCACTAAGGTCATCATATTTTGGAACGTCAGGATGATCTTAGTCAATATCATCCTGATGATGTTGTATCACTTCTTGCTCTTTGTTTCTCATCCTGATGATGCTGACGTCATCCGTATATCAGGGTGATATTTTTCTTTCTGCCTATCTGCATCATGATATTTGCGAAGGAGGGGGTGATATTTTCATATCACCCGGATATATGTTTGTTCGAACATCATGATGATGTTGAAGAGATATCCGCCTGCTGGTTTCGCGTGTTATCTATTGAGGGTGATCTTTTTAAGCAGCATCATCCTATTCAGTTTTCGCCCCGATTTTACAGAGGAGCTACAGTGCAACCTGATATTTGAACATCATCAGGATATTTCCAAATATCCGGTTGTCTTCCGAATATCATGATGATGTAAATATGATGATGACGTCATCAAGGTCCGCGGGGGTCATATCTCTAACACTGATCATCTTGAAGAGACCTCCTGATATTTGCAAACATGATGATGACGTCATCCGGATGAGAGGAGGTGTGCAGTAGGTGGATATGATGATGACGTCAGCAGGATATGATGATGACGTCATCAGGATGTTCATCGGCCAGACTTTTGGTATAAGCTCAGCAGGAGGATGTTCCTCCGAAGGATCAGGTTGTGCCGATTATCATGAGGGTTATATTTCAAATATCATGATGACGTCAGGGTGATATTTCGAACAACAGGATATCATGCCGCTGGAGGATGATGATGATGAAGTCTATACTAGTGTCGTCGGGAGCAAAAGCACCGACATGATATATGCTCATGACCTAGTATATAAAGTGTTATTGAGGTCATCGCGGGGTGCATGTGGGATATTGTTATCCTGCGTTTTCAAATATCATGATGATGAGTCTCGGCGGGAAAAGCTTGCGATGGTCTGTATGATGTTCTTCCCGAGGCCGTGGGTTGGTGCGCCATTAATGGCGATTGTTGCAGAGGTATGGGCGATGGCGTGGGTCGATCTTGTACCCGACTGGAGGTGTCAATCAGCGGGCAGGAGCGCAGGGCTCGAGAAATCTTCCTGTCTCCTCCCCTACCTGCTGCATTCAAGTTTGGGCGCCAATCTGATTGTGTTTGAGCGCCATTTTCATGATACTGTGTATCTGGCGAAATTTTTGGTCAACATTGTAATTAATTGCTGAGCACCTACCTGGCTGTTATAAGCAGGTTGTGTTGTTCATTTGTGGTTGTTGAAAGTTGATGATTTTGGCTCTGTAATGCATAACAAGCTGATCTGGTTGCTCTGTACAGCTTACCTGTGAGTTTATGTATCTCTTGTTGTTTGTTTTTGGCATGAACCCACTGATTTCATGATTAAACTTATATGAGAAATGCTGTTTGGCATGTGTTGTGTTAATTCTGTCTCCAGTATTGCATGTATCCTTCTTCTGAATCTGGATGTTTGGTAATGTTCAGATTCTAGAGCATAGAATTCCTGTGTTGAATGTCTGATCTTTTAACTTCTACTCAAGGGGTAGATTAAACTGTTTTCAGGTTGAATATTGGGAGGGATATACTGCAGTAGGGATACCATAAGTAGAGATAACTTGACACTTTGTATTGGGAGATGCCTGTAAGGCAGGTATCACATAGATCCCCTTGAAATCTAGTTTTAGTTGTTTATGCTGATCATTCACAGGTGTATGTCTATTGACTCCAGGCCCTAGATAGGCACCAATCAGGCTTTGTTTTGTGTTATAACCATATCCAGCTTTGCATCCACACTTAAACTCCAAAGCAAAATCTAAAACCAACATTAGGACATTAGAGTTAGTTTAGGATCCTCAGTCCTCTATCTACAACTGCAAATAGGCCCAAAGCTAGCCCCTTTGCCCTTATCTTTCAGTTTTGGTCTACTTACAGGAGGACTATCTGCTTTCTGTCAACATCCCAGCCTTGCATGCATATCCTCATGGATGTTGAGTAGGGAATACCCCCCTAGGTCTTGCAGAGCCTGAAGAAGAAGAGGAGATAAAATATAGAGTCTATCTCCTACACTGTTGACCCCCTGGCCCAGAGATCCTGTTGATCACTGATGGCTACCTTGTAGGGATATCTGGGAATAAGCATCCAGCCTGGGAAAAAGTCAACAGGATGTTTATGAGCTGTTTTGAGGCTGCCATTCCTTCATCTTCATCATCGATTCACAACAACTTACATTTCCAGGTTCTTTCATGAGTTAGCATATTTATATCAGCATTGCTTCATAGTTGTCATTTGTTCTTAGATTTTAGGAGTTGCATAAAATTGTAAAGCCAAGAGTCTTGGCCATTCATATAAGCATTGTATTAGACAATATATCTCAATAAAGAAGTGACAAGTTGTAGGCCATCTATTTGATGTAATGTGCATATTAATATCCTTCATGATTAGCATAATAGTATGCATGCCAAGTGTTTGACAAAATATCAATTGGCTGTAGGAGTTGATTTACACTTGCATTAGTCATCTATTGCATTTGGAAAATGCTAAGACACTTGCATTTCATGCTATACTTGTAGTTTAGTCATTTAGCATTTATTTCAAGGCTTTTGCATCATCTTATCTTCCAATTCCATCAAGCAAAGCAAACTGAAACTCAGAAACAGCAAGTACATACTTTGCATACAAAGTGTTTGACGATATTCCTTGAGCCTCTAATCAGCAAATTGAGGTCCGGATAGCAAGGGATATTACATACCTCAACTTATATTCCTCCTATATCATTACTCGCATTGCCTTTTATAGTAGCATTGAAGTTGAATTTTACTCTTGTCAGAGGTTTTAACCACTTAAGAAGCTCACATTTTCACTTTATTTCTCCCAACCCTTTAACTAATTCTCTATTGTCAAAATCATAGTTCCTTGTAATTTTTTCTCAAAAGAAGATAAGTTGCTCCACTTTTTGTCTCTAGTTTCTTTCAAGCTAGGTTTTCCATAAAACATTTATAATGTCATAGATGCGAGCTTACACATGGAATATTACAAATTACACATGGCATAAATGCCACCTCAAATGAGATGCCCTTTTACATGTGGGGCATAATAAAATAAATACAACTTAATTAATAATTGAACATTAGGATTGCAAGGTGTATGACACCTACCCCAACATTATCCTCATCTTCTTCATCACTGCAATATGAACTAGTATATTTTTTTTATTGCCAACCATTCCTATCATGACTCTCATCACTTCTTTCATTTATCCTCTAGGATTTGATTTCTTCTCTCCTCCATAAGTCCTTACATTTCCATATCCTATTCTACATCATAATACCTCATTTTCTGAGCATTTTTCAACAATTGAATTATAGTGTCAATTTCATTAAAAATATCATATCCAAATAATCTTGTAAAAACCAATAGAATACAAACATAAACTACATTAAAAAATTTATGTTTCATTAGTTTACATCATTTTAATATTCAAAACAAAATGTCACTTTCAAATACTTCAAGTTAAAAAGTAAGACTTGTTGTGTCTATTTCCTTTATAAAAGGGATACAATTATAAGCCTTCACCCAAATATGAAAACATTTGAAAAATTGGAACTATATCAAATTTGAAAATATTGATTAGAAACCCTAAAAGCAATGTAAGATTGTGTAGGATTGATCAAGTTCACCAAAATGTAAAGTAAAAATTGAGCTTTCATTGATGGTAGTCTAGGCTAATCAAATAAAATGCATATATATAAGCACAATTAACTTGGACTAATTAATGCATTCTTAGCTAAAACAAATAATCTCCTAATTTGCAACAATTAAATGTGAGAACATAAATAGAAATAATGGTACTTAGTTCTATAACCAAAGAGTGAACTAAATATGATATGGATCTAAATATAATATACCTCAAGATCAATGGTACTTAGTTCTATAACCAAAGAGTGAACTAAATATGATATGGATCTAAATATAATATACGTCAAGATCAAGGACAATAAATGTGTCTAGTCTAGTATTCATCTTGGAATTAAAAAAATTAGTTTATTCTATGCATGGGGTGAATTTAAGGATTAGGGACAAGTTCATTGTCATGAATCTTTCAAGTACTTATGAACTTGTACTGTAAAATTTGTAAACTTTTCCTGATGTGTCTATGTATGTTCTTCTCTTGAGATTTGAGGGATGGTGATATTTAAGAATATCCTGGTAGGTTTGTTGTTGTGTCACTAGGGGATAGTTTTCCTATGTCAAACTATAGAAATGTGTACACAAGATCAAAAATATAACACTCTTCAGACATGGAAATGCTCCTAAGAATTTTCCTGCAAATCTGGATTCCTTTTAATGCTCTAATTGAAGTGTGAAATGTGAACTAAATGATTTTTTTTATTCTTCCATCATGCAAAATGAATGCATTGAATGCCTCCAAATACAAGAACATAGTAACACATTGTGCAAATTTGTGTTTAATTGGCCCTAGGTAGAAGGGTATAAGTAGGAAGTCAAATTTGAATTTTAAAATTTAAATTTGGGGGATACGAGTTCATAACTATGAGGACGTCCCCACAACTACAAACTTGCTCTTGAACATGATTGCAACGAAATCAAAGTGGATAACATGTGTATGGAAATACATATCTACATAGGTGTAATATATAAGTGGATAGGAAAATATATAGGGATGTCTAAACATCTAGATGGGGAAGTGGTAAGTGTACATAAGAATATATATAATGAATATGTACGTGGCATAGGCCAAGGGACCTAACTTTACACAAAATTATATCATTTGTCAATATATCTACATTTCAAAACCCTCTCCTTAGAATAAGCACAAAACTAAATGAGAAATTACATGAGTATGCAAATTTCTCACTACAAAAATATATACTTTGAAGAGAAGGATAGAGTTAAGTATAAATTACTTTTTGTGTTTCGGCAAAGTGTGACTTGGCTGAGGGTGTGGATTCGGGAGATGTTGTTTGTTGCAATCGTCTCAATCTTCCTCTTCAGAGTGGTGCTTCAAAGGGTGCTGGTCAGATCATGAGAAATAGATGTAGACATCCTCTTCGGAAGATAAATAGGGAGGGGCATTGGTGTCCTCCTCCACAAGGAGTGTTGAAAATCAACACGAATGGTTCTTCTCAGGGAAATCTTGGTCATGCTGGTATTGGTGGAGTTGGGCAGGATAGTTCTGGGACTGTTCAGTTTATCTTTTATGTTTATAAGGGTCTGCATACTAACAATTTGATGGAGGCTCTTGCCATTTTGTATGTAGTGGAGCGCAGTTGTGATCTTGGGTGGAGAAGGATCATTTGTGAATCTGATTCTCAGGTGGTGGTCACTTTGTTGAATAGGTAGCAATTAGAAGATGTCAGCTAGCATTTAGCTTTGATTATTAAACAGATTCTTAATCTATGTGCTTCTTTGGAATCTGTTACTTTCAATCACATTCCTAGAGAATGGAATGGAGTAGTAGATTGTTTGGCCAAATGGGCCTCTGATCAAATGCAAAATTGGAACATTGTGGATAGAGGTCAATTACCCCCGGATATGTCTCAAAAGTTGGACCACTTAGTGGAGATTGACAAGTTTGTGTAATGCCCTTGCTTTGTACTACTTTTGTTTTAGTTTGAATAAATTTTTACCCCTTTTAGTAAAAAATAAATAAATAATTGTTTTACTAAAATATTAATCAATTTTCATCTATAATTTTTAAAATATTTTTATACCCTAAACTTCACAAGACTAAAAAAATATTATTATTTTTTAAGTCTATATAAAAGTGATATATTTGAAACAGTTTTCTATATTATATATTATACAACACTTTTTTTAATTATAATTTTGGTTTAAAATCTTTACTAAAAATATTATAATTTCGGTTTAAAATCTTCACTAAAAATTTATAGAAATAAACATCTTTAAATTATCAAAAGAAATTTTAAATTGATAGCTATAATTTTTATTTTATCAACATTTACTATAACATAAAGTTTTATTTTATTTTATTTTTTTTAATACTTAAATTATTTTTCTAAATCAATGAAATGTTTGACACACCGAACATCCTCTCAATATTTTCCACCGTGAATAATAATAATAGAATATATAAATAAAGTGTATACAAACTACACTATTTTTCATAGAAACAGCCATAGCACACTGTATCTAACAAACAGATAGCCCACTGTATGTAACAACTTGAATGAATATTCTCAATAAAGTTTATACAAACTACACTATTGTTCATACAAACAGCCATGTAGCACATTGTATCTAGCATAACAGAGAGCACACTGTATTATGTGGCATAACAGAAACAACTTGAATGAATATTCTCAACAATCAGAAATCTCTGATGTAATGAGCTTTTAATATAAAACAAAAATAAAGGCAACAAAAGTTTGTCTTGGTTCGTTGTATCTACTCTCTTAAAAACAGTCAAACAATTACAGAAAATCTAAAGAAGCTGTTTTGAAACCCTAATAAATGGGCTACAAGGCTTGGAAAATGAGGCATCCATAACTGGATTATAAAATCCGAAACAACCATGGATGCTATTAAACAAAAACCCAACTCCAAAAAAAACAAAAAAACAACTCTGGTATTAAAAATCCTAATCCCTGGTATTAAACACAAGAAACTGCAGCAGGAAGAAGCTGACAACTGCAATGAGTGTTTTCAAGGTTTTCTATTTTTATTTTTTGGGGTTTCATTTCAATTGACACAAATGAGCTCTCTGTACTTTGAATTTCCCTTATGTTTACAGTTGTTGGGTGGTCTCCAACTTTTAGTCAAAGTGTCATTGATTCAAAAAAAGATGCTTATGTGATAGGATACAGCTGTGGCATTCACAACTCAGTGTACGAATGTAGGCTTATAGCTGTAGGCCTCCAAAGCAACAATGAGTAAGTACAAAGTACAGACAGCCCAATTTCATAAGTGGCCAACTTTTTTGCAATGACCAATGATTGGCTGGGTTAGTGTCTTGTGCAGGTGGGGGTGAGGGTGGTTTTGTACTAAAGAAAAAGACACTAGTGTTTCCATACTATCAATGGATGTGATTTGTTGTGATATACTAATCAATTATTGGAAGAGACATGATATCTTCACCAAGGTATGATAGTGAAAGAGTTTCTAAATTAACTGTTTATTTGTTTTTAGTATCAAGTTCTTCCTCATCTCATGAATCACAGAGTGTGATCCACAATGTTGATGTTTTAAATCTAAAAGTTTTATCTTGCAACATTGATGTATTTTCTATAGACAATTTTGGTTCATAATAATATATAAAATTATTCATTAATTATGTAAAAATAAAAAATAAAAAAAATTTGACCCTAGAGTGTAGACCCTTTGGTTGAGAAGTTGAAAGACATGGACGATTGACTCACCCAACTATGATGATAAAAACAAATGTTACTATAATTATACTTATATATATTAATATATTTCTAATTATTATATTTAAATAGATATATTTTAAAATCAATAGAATTAAAAATTTAAAGAAATTCATTAAATTTTGTCTTCATCCTCTAACTTAGCTCTCTTAGTCAACCTAACCTAATCCAAACTAATCTAATAAACAATCCTCCAAATTTCACCTTCACTATATGTGAAAGTGAGTAATCTTAAATGCTTAAGTTTCTAATATTATAAATTAATAGACCTAGTTGATTATAACAATATGTTCACACTAAACAATAAAATATTTTCATAATTTATGGTCATCTTTAATAGTGTTTGGGCAGTAATTGCGTGGAAATTTTAACACCATCTATGCACAGTTACAATGAAAAACACTCTTAAACATACTTACAAACAATTTTAAAATACAAAATAATAACAATCTAAAAGAAGACAAAAACACATAGAACCAACAAAATATAAAACCAGTTCACTGAGAATCACAGACAACCCTGTTCAAATACTACAACCCAACAGAATAAAATCAAACTACTGGACCATCTGACAATAATGCTGAACCAAATGCAATTACCTTTACGTTTAGCATCTGTTGTCCTGGATCCTGGTGTTTTCTAATTCTCATGTGTAAAGGACATTAAAATTAAAAAATTCAGTGCAGCCAAGAAATAAGGATGCCAGCTTTAGATGAAGAGACATAACGATGCACTGTATATGATCCATTGAATCAACCATTGTCACTTCCACCTCTACTCCCTGTGCTAATTCCAACATTCTCGTGCCTTTTCTTCTAGAATTTTTTTATTCAAATATAAAAATGAATATATGCAATGCAATGGAGATTATCTACAAGGTGGTTTGGTTTTTGAGAGTTAAAGATTTTCCTCGTTGGTTTATTAGAACCTTTCAACTTCGCCAATAGACCAAGGGCCCTTTGACGTTAAACATTATTTGATAATTTAGTCTCATTAATAATATTTTAATTTCTAATTTTTATTTGTTAATGGAAGCTTATTGATTCAACCCAAATTGAAGCAGTCCCAAAACATGTATTATGTAACTTTTTCCTAAATTAACAAAAATCCTAGTTTTTGTTTATTATTAAATATTTTAACATTAAAAATATTTTTAATATTTTTGATATATATAGTAGAAACTACTTAATTTTTACAATTAATTAGGAGATAGTTCTTAACAAATAATTTGTCTTTTGAGAGATGCAATTGAGAAAAGTGCATATCATGTTCTTTTATTATCCTTTGTTTTTGTTTTAATTATTTTGTATGGGTGTTTTAAGTATTTAGTTTTAGTGCATAATTTTGATTAATTTCACATCTCTTTTATCCTAAATTTTTGTTTGATCATTGGAAATAAAATTAAATAAATATTTAGACATTTATTATTATTTAGATTACATATTCATCTCCCTAGTTCATTTAAGTACTCATAGATCTAACCTAGTTCATTTGCATACTCACAAATTTGATCATAGATATTTTAAATTAAAAATTTAATTATGGGTCCAAGCCAAACCCTTTCCAACTAGTTGTTCTCTGAGGCCAAAACTTTCAAATTTTGTTTTAAGTATAAAATAACATTACCTCTAATCTATTTGATCATGTATTATTGGAAAATTATCTATCACTCATTACTTTAGAACCACTCATAATCACTCTTGCCTGTGTTGAGACATCATATTACCTCAACTATTTTGATTGCATTGACTTAAATTTTGAAGTCTTAGTTCTTGCACTAGGTCTTTACATCATCCTTTTGTATTTTTGTTCCATATTCCAAATTACTCTTATCAAGGATAGTGATGCATTCATTACATGTCTTCCTCATTTTTTTTAACAACCTTTGAATTGGATCAAGGGGCTTGTCATAAGGAGAAGATCCTCACTTAGAAATCTCCCAAAGGTGTTCGTCAACATTGTTAGTCTACAAATTATGGTAAATATCTATTCGTGGGTATAAAAGAAGTGTAGGTCACAACTTCATTTCAATAGGTCAAAGCTCATTTCCACACACAAGGTTCAGATCCACACTTTTATATTTGATATGGTTCATTTTTGCATTCATAGATTCAACCCTAGCCAAAATTTGAGAATGACCTAATTCAAAATTTATCGTTTTTCTTCTAACACATTGAAGAATAAACAATTATAAATTATTATTAAAAAATGATCAAAATAATAGACAATTTCAATTAACTACCAATATTAACTAAATACTTTCATTCCTTTTAATTTCTAGTTTTCTAAATTATTTTATATGATATGTCACAACCTTAATTTATGTTAATTAAACTATATTACCTTGTTGGCAAGAGACACTGCTCTGATGAATAATTGACTGTTGTCATTGATGGCAAAAAGGCAAAGAAACTCTACTTTGGCAGACCAAACTAATCTGGTATCAAGGCATGCAAGGCTTCTGGTCCAGATGACTAAAATGACTAAGTGTTGGCAATTCACATGAGACAGTGACAAAGATGTAATGTAATGACTAGCATTGGTCCACAGTTGAAGATCAAATCATGTGGTTCAGGTATGTTGTTTGCAGTCCTTAAGTGATCTTATATCCAAGATCACAGGGCCCATGATAAGTACGGGAAGTATATCCTCAAACACTCTAAGTCTAGCAAAGCAAAATACAGTGCTATTCAGAGTAGTACACTAAGTAGTTTTGGTCCGTATTCTTCTGATGTTGCATATCTTGATATGTGGTTTTGAGGTATTGTAAACACTTGTATGAAGTGTCTAAATCCAAAGTTGTAGGTTCTGAAGTCCACCGAAAAGATAGTTACAAGCTATTGAGTATCGCTACACTGTTTGACAGAGTTTGACTATGACAGGGTCTGAATTTTGATGGTCCGCATTTTGCCGCTAAAGGATATTTTGCTTTGCGGTTCTGAAGGTATGATTTATGATGTTTGAGGAGTCTTTGACATGATTTTGAGCAAGTTTTGTGGTACACAGTAAAAGATGTAGTCTGATAGATGAACTAATTTAGTAGCAGTCTAAGTTAGAGGCGGATATGATAAGTTTGAAGTGTATGCAGTAAGTTATATTATTTAGAACTTAATCCTAAGGTGTTGAATAGTTGAGGCAGACATATGTGAATGCAATTCAAATGTTGTTAAGGTCCACTGGGAGTTTTTGTGAATGAATTTGGCCGACAAGCTACTTAAGGTATGACTGCATGCTACACCTTATTAGGCCGACCTAATATGAAGATTTTAAGTGTTGCATATATATATATATATATATATGGGATCAAATTCAGTGTTTGATATATATGAGGTCAATGCGAATTAGTATATGTGCGACATGTAAGATGATTTTGTGGAAGCGATAAGAGAAGAAGAAGAGAGATCTTGTTCCTATGTAAAAGCAGAGCAGTCAGAGATGAAGAGTTTTGAGACAGTATTTATGTGCTTCATTGGAACTGCAACCCTGCATGTGTAGATGAAATTTGAGAAGTTCAACTTGGCAGTTAGCCATTCTTCTTTCTTCTTTCTTTCTCCAAGCAATGAGCCTGTCTTGGTAGTGAGCATTTCTCTGGGCAATGAGCCCTAAGGTAGTGAGCCTTCTTATAATATGGTATTGTGCTATATTAATATATTGTGAGCTAACCCTCACTGTGGTTTTTGCTGAATATTAGGAACACTAAGAGGGGGATGAATTAGTGTTCTATAAACTTTTTCTTTTAACCATTTCCAAGAATAAATTAAAGAAGAGCACAACATGCAAATGAATAACAACCATAGAAGCATGACACATGGACACCAAGATTTTTATGTGGAAAACCCAAAGAGGGAAAAACCACGAAGAGGATTAGCTCTTAAATAAATATTGCAATCTTTAAAAATAATGATGTTCAGGCTTGGTCACTCCACGGGCCTAAAACATGTTGGCTCACTGCCATGATGTACAACTAGGTCTAGTAGGCTCACTGCCTCAACCCTAAACCTAGCAAAATTACAATGAGGGATGTTAAACCCTAAGGGTTGTTAAACCCTTTTAGAGGCTCACTGCCTTAATGAAAAAGCCTCACTACCAAATACCAATCAAATAGTATATGAAAAGGAGTACTGCATAAGCATCTGTCAATATGCCAAGGTGCAGTCTTTTAACAATTGATTTCTAAATCCCAAGTCTTCATCATCATTAATCTTCTATTTCTGCTTTGTTATTCGCATGCTCGCATCACACCCATCCATCCATACATCCTCAACTAAAATTCATCGCTCTTATATATCCACATCATGATTTGATCCATAATTAGATTGGCATCCAAGAAATAAAACATGTACATAGAAAGATGTAGCTTATCGGCTCAATCCAATGCACTATAGTTATGCAGACCCAAATCTTTGCCCAAACGTGTTCATATAGGTTGTCTCTAATCATTCAATCACTTAAATAGATCCTTCGCACACAATCTCTTCTCTGCACAATGATTTATCATACTAGTCAACCTATCCTTAAGAGCATGCTTAACACATTCATCTGTTGGCTTACAACTTTTACTGTGGATCACAAAACACTTCCAAAATCAAATCAAGGACTCTTCACATATTCCCAATCTTACTCTCAAAACCGCAAGGCATGATATCATCTTATGGAGAATTGCAGACCATCAAAACTCAAACCCTGTCTCAGTCAAACACTATCAAACACTGTGTCGATACTCAGTAGCTTGCAACTATCTTTTTGGTGGACTTCAGATCTCACAACTCTAGAATTTGAAACTTCATACAATGTTTACAACACCTTATAACTATATAACAAAACAATCATTTGTGGAGGAATGCAGACCATTATATTGTGCCATGTTCACTATCTCTAATATACCTCTATTCACCCAGACTTAGATATTTCTTCCAAGTGACTTTCGAAGGAAGTCGAGACTTAATCTCTAGAACATAACAGTCCTCAAATAATTAAGAATTATTATACTTGATCCACATTAGCAGGTCTTCTTCTGCGGAAGCACACTAATCCACTTACTGTGCTCTACTTTGTACATTGCCCATACCTAGTCGTTTCTGCCAACCAGACCTGAATACCTACATAACCTTCCGAAGATATGTCTTTCTATCATGCTAATGAGATCTCTAATCCTTGTTTCCATCAATGATAACATGCAAGTCTGTACCAAAGTAGTGTCTCTTGCCAACAATCTCCCCCTTTGGCATTGATGGCAACACTTAGTGAAAATGCAATGCTTGACTGCCCCCCTTACTATATACACTTTATTTTCCTGCTCCCCCTGAGATGTTTATCCCATTTTTCACCGATCTTCTTCTCTCCCTTTGACATCAATGGCAAAGGGTGTGATTTGGAACCCAAAATTTTTCAAAGCTTCAAAGACTTTGTGTACTCTCCCGCATATTTACTTATACAATCTTCATCTCAATTTGTGACTAAAGGTAAAATTAGAATGTGTGCTTCTTGAATAGACTGTGTGTAGCTTTTTTAGATCGATGTTTTGGATCACACTCAGTGATCCATCATCATCTCAATTTGTGACTAAAGGTAAAATGTCACTATAGATGATCTTTATCAAGGCTATCTCTCTGTTTCATTTATTCTTGCACTTTCTAGGATATGAACTTGGTCGTTTATCAAAAACACTAACTTCTCTACCCTCAGCACATCTGAAGGTGTATCAACTAGTGTGAGTGATTTCATGGCTTCATCTGCCAGATTGGTCATGGATTCAATTTTTGGACTTATCAACTTCCCCTTAGCTGGTACAGCCTGTCTCTAATTTCTTCCCTTTTCTTCATCAAAGTGCTTAATTCATTATGAATGTTTGCAATTTGAGCTTCTTTGGCATTTATTGACTCAACTACCAGATTATATGTCTCAGAGATATTAAGCAGTTTGAGTTCCAAATCTTTGGTTTCATCTTCTAATTCCTTTGTAACTTTTGGCCAAGATAGGCAAAATTTATAAACTTTACATGCTTCTTCAATGGTACTTTGTATGCCTTTTATCACATTTTCTAATGTAGTTTTATCTTTTTCTAACATAGCCTTTAACTCAATCAATCTCTTTTCATCTAACTCTTTTCTAACTTTTGCTTTTGCAAATTTTTCAAAAGACTCAAAATGTGTACTTACAGAGTTCAATAGCCCTTTGAGATGATCAGCAGAGGATAGTGAGGTATCCTTTCGAACAGTTGGCATCATCTTTTCCAGAATGCTGGATGCATCATTGATCAATTTACTATCTTGGTCATGAGATTTCAGCATTTCTTTTTGTGCCTTGGCCTGAACAATAGATACTAACTTGAATTTTTGTACAGGTGACAATGAGGCCAAGTTGATTGGTCCTTGAAGGAGTTCAGACTCATCTGCAAATTGTTGTCTGCCAGAACCAACTAAGACATCTGCAGTGTCTCTTGATCTCTCAAATATTTCTTCTTAACTTCATTCTAGAGGCTACATGTCCATATTTTCTTGTTGATCTGTGTTTTGTTCCAGTGTCGAGCTTCTTATCTACTCCCTATTCTCTTCATCCTCAGCCTATTGTTCAGGAGGCAGATCAATATCAACTTCACCTTGATCTAACATATCCACTGTATCAGTGTTGGGAACTTGATCATTTTGTTCCGGTCCTTGTTCTTGGCTAATCTCTGGTGGGGATGTGTCTTTATCATTTATTTCTTCATCGTCATAGATAGTGGAAATGTTGTATTTCTTTAATATTTCCAAAATGGTCTCCTTTGTTTCCTTGACAACTTTGTCAACTTCTCCTATCATCAGTGCATTCATTCTTTTCTTTGATCTAAACTCGTTGTTAAGTTCTTTGGAGATTTTGGCCTTTTCTTCTAGAGTAATATCCAGACATAATTTTATCAAAGTGTGTTCTCTGAGCTCAATATCATTAGCCACCACAGTTTCCTTTCTGACTGATAGAATACTACCCAAGGTATCTGGGGGATCACCAATGATCTCAATGAGAGCTCTATTGTATATGTTCAGATATTCTATGATAGCTTCTTCCAAAATCCTGTTGTCAGCATCATTGTAATCATCATAAAATTCAGCCACAGGTTTCAAGTTTCCATCAACAATGACAGACTTTAGTATATCTTCAAGTGTTAATGTGGCTAGAGACTCATCTACCTTCTATCTTTTGCTAGGTTTCTTCTTTTCAGAGGCTTTAGTAGTCTCAGTTTTCATTTTCTTGACATTTTCATCAGACTCAATCTCTTCTTCATCTTTTTCACTTATACTTACATACATTCTTCTACCTTTTGTTTTCTATCGTTTTGCTGGAGCCTCTGTCAGTTGGCTTCTTTGCAGATTCCTTTATGTTGGTAGATGTGGGACTGAAAGAGGAGGCAGAGCTTCTGGTAGACCTCTTTGTTGCTTGAGGTTTTTCTTCCTTTTCTTTAGGTTCATCTGAAACCTTAACTCTTTCACTTCCTTTCTTTTCCCTTGCTTCTTTGACTTGTTCCTTAGTGAATCCATGTTTTATGGAAATTTCTTCTACCACTTTCTTTATTTTCTTAGAGATCTCAGGTTTTCTCACTTCAACAAAGATTTTGGCATGCAATTCCTCATAGGTCCCAACTCTTTCTTCATGGGATTTGTGGGTTTACTCAGCATAATTTTCTAGTAGAACTCCATCTGCCTCATATCCCATAGGCATAACCCAAACCATTTTGGGCTCAACGACCTCCATCAAACACTGGTCTATTGTCACAATAAAGCAAATTGTATCCTTATATTTTTCAACAACTATTTTGGGGATTCTTTCACTAGCTTGCATTGATCTTTGGAATTTTCTGAAATAACCCCATAGGGCTACATTCTGTGCATCAATGGTGCCTATGCTACTCAGCTAATTTCTAATTTGGACTGCAACAGGTTTATCCTTGGTCTAGAATAGGTTCTTCATACCAGGCAACTCTTGCATAAAATAGAAAAATAAACACATGATTAGTGTGCCAAATTTGAAGGGGTATTTACCTTCTTTTGTCTTCTTCAGGTTATCCATTACTTGTTGTCAAAGCAATTCAAAGATGTCATAGTCAGCATTTTCCTTAATCATTTGATAGGCTGTGTATATGGCCGTACCTGAAACAAAGTTTTCCCAGTTGGTGAAATAAACTTTGTATCCCAACACCATTAAGGCAAATCTTGTTAGCTACCGTCGCACCAAAAGATTGACCTTTTAATGCTCGATACAACCACTTGACTTAACAAGCATGGGAGGTGGTTAAGCCCTTGTCGCAACCATCACAGCACAATGCTAAACAAGGAGACCAAGGGTCACACCTTGCAACAACCCCCCCTAGTGCAAGCACGGGGTTTGAACCTATGACCTCAGCTCTGATACAAATTGTTAGCTACCGTTGCACCAAAAGATCAACCTTTTAATGCTTGATACAACCACTTGACTTAACAAGCACAGGAGGCAGTTAAGCCCTTATCGCAAACCATCGCAGCACAGCGTTGAACAAGGAGACCAAGGGTCACACCTTGCAACAAATCTCATAGCATGATCCTCAATATCATTTATTGTCAAGGCTCTCTTATCAAATTTTTCTCTAGTAGCTGCCATTACTGTATCATTCTTCATGGCTTTCAATAGTGGTACTGATCCGATCAAGCATAATCTAGTGACTGCCCTTATAGCATCTTTTGCAATCTTGAAAGGTCTCTCAAGCCATATGAATTCATCATGAACCCTACTTAACACATACCAGACCCATTCATCCTCCAAAAATGTTGGGAAATCCAAGTACTAAATAAATTTCTTTTCTTCCAATGCTTGATATTCATTCTTCAAATCAAGATTCTCATTACTCAAGTGTTTTATGTAGAGATCAGCAAACGTGCTATCACCAAATTCCTCTACGGCAACATGAATATATGCCCTAACATCCTCTGCATGCATGACTCCATGAGAAATATTTGAGAATGCACCCAACAGATCAACTTCGGTTGACTTGAATGGGTGTTTCTTGAATTTTGGTTGAGGTCACTCAGTAATATCAACTTGTAGCGATGCCATCTCAAAATTTTAACAGATTCACAAGTAGGGTTTCAACAGAAATACCTTGTTTCACCGAATTAGGGTTTCCTTTCTCTGAACTTCTCTAAGTGCTTCAAATCTTGGTTGTCGTTATTCAAAATCAGCTCCAATCTCTCTGAATACTTGATAACTTTGAGTGCAAAGTGATTTTGAGAGCAAACAAGTTCCCTTTTATCCTTCGCAAGACTTAACCTAAATCATCATAAATGCTCATTCCCAAAAAGTTGTTGAACCCTTCACTGTAGAATACAATCGATTAGGATTGCTCTGCAATATTCTGCATTGGAGCTCTTTCTTCTAGAACTTCTTTCTAGGGATCTGTCATGTCAAATTCTACAACATATCTTTGTGCTGGATTTCAGCACCAACTCTCTAGCTGGGGGATTTAGATTTTTAACACTGCTCCCCCTGAGCCAGAGCTCTCAATTTACCTCTAGGGGGGGGTATCTACACCAGATGTTGGTATGGATCCATCCTTAACCTCATTTACATCCTTTTTAATCCAGATCATACTCATCTCATTCTTGGTTTTCATTGGATCAACCTTCTCTTTTCCCTTATCATTCCTCTGCTCTGTTTTTCTTTCTTCAACATAGTAATTTCTCTTCATACTCTTTCTTCTGTAGAATCTTGCAACATGTCCAAGTTTGTTGCAATTGAAACATACAATGTTTGGACTTGTCCTTGATTTCTTCCTCTGAATGAATCCATCCTTGATCTACATTGATTAGCCATGTGTCCAAATCTATTACATGTGAAACACTTTCCATTGAAGAATTAACCATTCCTAGAATAGTTTGGCATATTTCTTGACACACTTCTGCACTCATTTACTTTATGACCAATCTTCTTGCAATTGAAACATTTACCAGAGAAGGATGGAACATTTTGATTCATTCTACTTCTACACTGAGTAGCCCTATGACCATACTTATTGCATTTATAATAGTGACCATTGAAGGATGGGTACCTCTGAGCGTTTGGCTGTCTGACCAGAGGTCTTCTAGGTCTTCTTCTTTGATTTATGAACTAGTATCCTTTGTTTTTCCTTGACTTAGTGTTTATTTGACTAGATTTTGAACTTTCTCCTTTCTCAAATACCAAACCTTGCTTATCATCAGCACTCTTCTAGCTAGCAATCATTTCATCAAGCTTTGCAGTACTTATCTTGAATTTTTCTTCAAAGTTTTTGGCCTTTTCCAAGTCTGTTTTTAGACTTACAATTTCTTTTTCAAGTTTGGCACAATCTTCTGATTTGTTCTTCACAATTAAATTTAGATCATCTTATGCTCGTGTTCTTTCTATAACTTCTGCTTCCAAATCATTTAGGGCTTCATTTGCTGATATCAATTGATCATTAACTACTTTGTATTTGTCTTTAAATTTCTTGACTTGCTCTTTTAGCTTTGAGATGCATTCATCATCTTGTTGCAAGTTTTCTTTTAGATCCCTGACTTCTGCTTCAGAATTTTCAAGATCCATAAGAGCTTCTTCTAGTTGCTTGTTGCTTTCATAATTTCCAAATCTTCTTGCTACCATGATCACACTATCCTAGATCTTCCTTAAGTTGTTAGAGTTTTTCCAAGGAACCCTGCTCTAATACCAATTGTTGAATATCAAGAACACTAAGAGGGGGGGTGAATCAGTGTTCTATAAAATTTTTCTTTTTACCATTTCCCAGAATAAATTAAACAAGAGCACAACATGCAAATGAATAACAACCATAGAAGCACGCAATATGGACACCGATATTTTTAAGTGGAAAACCCAAAGAGGGAAAAACCATAGAGAGAATTAGCTCTCAAATAAATATTGCAATCTTTACAAATAATGATGTTCAGGCTTGGTCACTCCACATGCCTAAAACATGCTAGCTCACTGCCATGATGTACAACTAGGTCTAGTAGGCTCACTACCTCAACCCTAAGCCTAGCAAGATTATAATGAGGGTTGTTAAACCTTAAGGGTTGTTAAACCCTTTTGGAGGCTCACTGCCAGGGTCACTGCCTTAATGAAAAAGGCTCACTACCAAATACCAATCAAATAGTATATGAAAAGGAGTACTGCATAAGCATCTGTCAATATGCCATGGTGCAGTCTTTTAACAATTGAATTCTGAATCCCAAGTCTTCATCATCACTGATCTTCTATTTCTGCTCTGCTATTCACATGCTTGCATCACACCCATCCATCCATACATCCTCAACTGAAATTCATCACTCTTGTATATCCACATCATGATTTGATCCATAATCAAGTTGACATCCAAGAAATAAAATATGTACATAGAAAGATGTAGCTTGTCGGCTCAATCCAATGCACTATAGTTATGCGGACCCAAATCTTTGCCCAAACATGTTCATATAGGTTAGCTCTAATCATTCAATCACTTAAATAGATCCTTCACACATGATCTCTTCTCCGCACAATGATTTATCATATTAGTCGGTATGTTCCTTAAGAGCATGCTTAACACGTTCATCTGTTGACTTACAACTTTTACTATGGATCACAAAACACTTCCAAAATCATATCAAGGACTCTTCACATATTCCCAATCTTACTCTCATAACCCAAGGCATGATATCATCTTGCAGAGAGTTGCGGACCATCTGAACTTAGACCATGTCTCAGTCAAACACTGTCAAACACTGTGTCGATACTCAGTAGCTTGCAACTATCTATCCAGTGGACTTCAGATCTCACAACTCTAGAATTTGACACTTCATACAAGTGTTTATAATGACTTATAACTGCATAACAAAACAATCATTTGCAGAGGAATGTGGACCATTATACTGTGCCCTATTCACTATCTATGTTATACCTTTGTTCACCCAGACTTAGATATTTCTTCCAAGTGACTTCCAGAGGAAGTCGGGACTTAATCTCTAGAACATAATAGTCCTCAAACAATTAAGAATTATTCTACCTAATCTGCATTAGCAGGTCTTCTTCTACAGAAGCACACTAATCCACATACTGCCCTCTACTCTGTACATTGCCCATACTTAGTCATTTCTACCAACCAGGCTTGAATACCTACAAAACTTCCAGAGATATGTCTTTTTGTCATGCATATCAGATCTCTAAGCCTTGTTTCCATCAATGACAACATGCAAGTCTATACCGAAGCAGTGTCTCTTGCCAACAGGTTTTCCCTTTTAAGTTTTCCACGTAAAAATCTTGGTGTTCATGTGTTATGTCTCTGTGCTTGTTGTTCCTATGATTATTCTGCTTTCATATTATTAATTTTGGAAATTGGATTAGTAAACTTGTTAATAAGTGGTTTTGTGGAATACCGATTCACCCCCCCCTCTCAGTATTCCTTACTATCAACAATTGGTATCAAAGCAAGGTTCCTTGGAAGAGGCCTAACAATTTAAGGAAGATCTAGGGCAATATAATCATGGCAGCAAGAAGAATTAGAAATTATGAAAGCAACAAGGAACTAGAATCAACTCTTATTGATCTTGAAAGATCCAAGGCAAAAATCAGGGATCTAAAAACTAATGTTCAAGAAGTTGATGAATGCATCCTAAAGCTAAGAGAGAAAGTTAGGAAGTTTAAACAGAAAAGCAAGGAGCTAAATGATTAATTAGATGAAGCACATGAAATCTTAAAAAGTTTGACATTGGAAGTTGAAAAGAAAGAATAAATTGAAAGGCATCTTAATCAAGTTATTAAGGATAAGTCAGAAGAATGTGAAAAATTGGGCAAAGAAGTGCTACTCCTGAAGTTTGATCTGGAAGTAGCTAATAGCTATAAAGAAAATTTCAAAATAAGTTCTACAAGGCTTGAGGAGTTACTTGATAGTCAGAAACATCCAGATGATAAGCAAGGTTTGGGATTTGAGAAAGGAGAAAGCTCAAAATCAGAACAAGAAAACTTTCAGATAAAGCAAAACAAAGGAAATCAATTTAAGAATCAAAGAAGAAGACCTAGAAGACCTTTGGTCAAACAACCAAATGCTCAAAGGTACCCATCTTTCAATGGCTATTATTTTAATTGCAATAAGTTTGGTCATAAAGCTACTCAATGTAGCAGTAGAGTAAATCAAAATGTTCCATCATTCTCTGGTCAATGTTTCAATTGCAAGCAAATTGGTCATAAATTAAATGAATGCAGAAATCTAATAAGGAATGGTTCTTACAATGCAAGGAATAGTCAATCATTCAATGGAAAGTGTTTTGCATGCAATAGATTTAGACATATGGCTAATCAGTGCAAATCAAATCCAAGCAATAGAAGGAATCAAAGACAAAGGAATGTGGTGTGCTACAATTGCAATAAGTTTGGTCATGTTGCAAAGTTTTGCAGAAGCAGGAATGTGAAAAGAAACTACCATGCTGAAGAAAGGAAAACAAAGCAGAGGATTGATAAGGGAAAAGAAAAAGTTGATCTAGTTGAAACTAAGAAAGAAATAGACAAGGTTTGGATTAAGAAAGATGTTGACAATACCAAGGATAGATCCGCACCAGATTCTGGTGTAGATACTTCCTCTGGGAAGTAAAGTGGGAGCTCTGGCTCAGGGGGAGCTGCATTGAAAACTCAAAATCCTCAGCCAGTCAGCCAGTGCTAGAATCTGGCACGAAGATATGATGAAAAGAATCATATGACAGATCTTTTGAAGGAAGTTCTAGAAGAAAAGGATCAATTGTGGAGATTTGTGGAGTAATCTAAAGTGCCTATGGTTGTCAGGAAGGTGCTTGACATCTTTTTTAAAGATGACATTAATGACACTTAGGTTTCAGCATGTGAAGGATAAAAAGAGTTGTATCCGAAGGAAAAATTATTTTGCATTCTAGGCTCTAAAGTATCCAAGGCAAACCGAAGCAAGATTCAAAAGTGACTATAGTCTTCTCCAAAGCATTTCAAGGCAAGATCAAGCTCAACCCTAATCCAATGAAAGAGGTATTTACAACTTGAAAACCCTACCGTGAAAATTAAATTACTCTAGGAAAATGTTTACTCCTCACATAATCGAGATAGGGAAAATGCCTCACCCCAAGTTTAAGAAACAATTCTTCAAATCACTGGAAAACAATCCATTAGGGGCATTCTCAATTACTCCACATGGGGTTATGCATATGGAAGATATCAGAGCATACATTCATATCAATCTAGAAGAATATGATCACATGAAGTTAGGAAAATTGTATTTGGACAAACTGACTACTGTGGATATTGTGTTGAAAGATGAATATAAAGTTCTAGGAGAAAAGAAATTTGACCCTTGGTTAGATTTTCTCAGAATTCTAAATGATGCATGGGTCAAGCTTATTCTAAGTAGAATTCATGATGAATCTCTATGGCTTGATGAACCCTATATGATAACTAAAGAAGCTATCAAAGCTGTAACTGGTATGAGCTCCTTCAGAAGGGTTCCAAGCATAAAGAAAATGAAGAACAATGTGGTGATGCAGCTAACAGGAGCCAAATTTGTTAAGAATGCTCTTGCAATAAATGATATTAAGAATCTGACTGTCAGATTTGCATCAATGATTATTGGATACAAAATATACTTTTCCAACAAAGAAAATTTTGTGTCGACATCAACTATATACACAGCATATGACATGATCAAAAACAATACGGATTATGACCTCTGTGAATTTCTCCGAAGTGAACTAATAGAGAACTTGAAAAGAACAAAAGAAACTAATCATCCTTTCAAATATGGAACATTGATTACTTGTTTACCCTTCTACTTCCTGAGAGAGCTACCCGGTTTAGAAAATATTGTCTGGCTTGATCACATACATGTATCCACTCAAATAAGAAATCACTTACAGAGTTTGGGTAATGGAGATAAGCAGAACAAAATCTTATGGAAATATTTCAAAGACTTTCAAAATAAAATGTTATGTAGGTTCCAGATACCTGAAAATGTAATGATAAAGTATGAAAAAGATATTGTATTCATGGTGGACAAAGACAAATGCTTCATGGAATGTGTGGAACCAAGAACTATATGGCTCCCTACACTAGGATATGAAGTTGCAGAAGATGTCTTGACTGAATTAGCTGATGCACTACTAAGCAAACCTAATAATCTCAAAGAGGCCAGATTTGGGAGATTCTTAGAATTATCTTCCAGAATGTTTAGGGAACCTGAGCAGTCAAAGAAAACATCAGATGAACAATTAAGTAAGGCAAAAACCAAAGCAGAAGGATCAAAGTCCATAGGTGCTCTGGTAGAATGGACATCAAGCACTCCAGAAAGGAAAGATAAGAGATCTGAAGTGGAGAGACCAGCATCTAGCCCTAGAAAAAGAATAAAGATCTCATCCATTATAGAAGCCACAATTGAAGTAGATAAAGAAAAGGAAGTAGAAGAGAAGAAAAGGAAGAAAGTTTCACTTGGTAAAGAAAAAGTGGCAAGAGACACTATTGCAAAACCTTGGAAATGCAACAAAGTGCACAAATCCTAGATCTACCAAAGTTTCTACAAGAACCAATAAATCTAAATTCCTTGTCTCCAGAACAGAAATTTAAATTAGTATCATTTGTCCAAGCAAAGGCACGGGAAGAAATGATGAAACACACATGCAAGACAATAAGCTCATTACAGCAATATCTAATGTACTAGGAAAGTTGATGCCTGAATACCAGAAAGATACATCATTATCATCAACTGATCAACTAAAAGGTATGATAAAATCAATCAACAATCATTTTGAATCCTTTGAAAAATCTACAGAAACAAAGGTTAGAAAAGAGTTTGATGAGAAAAGATTAGCTGAGTTAAAAATCATGTTGATTAATGATAAAATCCCTTTAGACCAAGGAATAAGAGGTATACAAAGTGCCATAAAAGAAGCATGTGACTTGTACAAAAAAAATTTATCTTGGCCAAAAGTTACAAGAGAATTAGAAAATAAAATCAAGGACTTGGAACTTAAACTGCTAAATAATTCTAAGACATACAATCCTGCAGTTGAGTCAATAAGTACCAAAGGAATACAGGTTGCAAATATTCACAATGATTTGAACACTCTGATGAAGAAAAGGGAAGAATTCAAAGATAGGTTGTGCCAGCTAAGGGGGCTGATAAGTCTAAAAATTGATTCCATGACCAATCTGGCAGAAGAAGCCTTGAAATCACAAGCATCAATTGATACACCATCAGATGTGTAAAAGGCAGAAAAGTTAGTCTTTTTGATAAATGGCCACATCCATATTTTGGAAAGTGCAAGGAATAGATGGAATGGAGAGATAGCTATGATAAAGACTATCTATAATGATATTCTACCTTCAACTGTAAATTAAGATAGAAATGTGTACTTGTATATATGCGGCAAAATATGACAGTTTTTGAAGAATTTTCGACACAATTTTTCTTGTAGATATACCTTTGACATTGATGTTAAAGGGGGAGAGGAAAACCAGTGAAAAATAAGAATACATCTAAAGGAGAATAGAAAAATAGAGTGTGCAAAGTAAGGGGGAGCAGCACAAGCATTTTCACTGAGTGTTGCCATCAATGCCAAAGGGGGAGATTGTTGGCAAGAGACACTGCTCTGATGAATAATTGAGTGTTGTCATTGATGGTAACAAAGCAAAGAAACTCTACTCTGATAGACCAAACTGATCTAGTATCAAGGCATGCAAGGCTTCTGGTCTGGATGACTAAATTGACTAAGTGTTGGCAGTTCACATGAGACAGTGACAGAAAGGTAATGTCATGATTGGCATTGGTCCGCAGTTGAAGATCAGATCATGCGATTCAGGTATCTTGTTTGCAGTCCTTAAGTCATCTTATATACAAGATCTCAGCCCATGATAAGTATCGGAAGTATATCCTCAAACACTCTAAGTTTGGTAGAGCAAAATACAGTGTTATTCAAAGTAGTACACTCAATTGTTTTGGTCCGCATTCTTCCGGTGTTGCATATCTTGATATGCGGTTTTGAGGTATTGTAAACACTTGTATGAAGTGTCTAAATCTAGAGTTGTAGGTTCTGAAGTCCACCAGAAAGATAGTTACAAGCTGTTGAGTATCGCTACACTGTTTGACAGAGTTTGACTATGACAGGGTCTAAATTCTGATGGTCTGCATTTTGCCGCTAAAGGATATTTTGCTTTGCAGTTCTAAAGGTATGATTTGTGATGTTTGAGGAATCTTTGCATGATTTTGAGAAATTCATGTGGTCTGCAGTAAAAGATGTAGACTGACAGATGAACTAATTTAGTAGCAGTCTGAGTTAGAGGCTGATATGATAAGTTTGAATTGTATGCGGTAAGTTCTATAGTTTAGAACTTAATCCTAAGGTGTTGAATAGTTGAGACAGACATATGTGAATGCAATTCAAATGTTGTTAAGGTCCACTGGGAGTTTTGGTGAATGAATTTGGCTGACAAGCTACTTAAGGTATGACTGCATGCTACACCTTATTAGGCTAACCTAATATGAATATTTTAAGTGTTGCAGATATATATATATATATATGGGATCGAATTCAGTGTTTGATATATATGAGGTGAATGTAAATCAATATGTGTGTGACATGTAAGATGATTTTGTGGAAGTGATAAGAGTAGAAGAAGAGAGATCTTGTTCCTATGTAAAAGCAGAGTAGTGAAACAGAGCGGTCAGAGATGAAGAATTTTGAGATAGTATTTATGTGCTTCATTAGAACTACAACCCTGCATGTGTAGATGCAATCTGAGTAGTTCAACTTGGCAGTGAGCCATTCTTCTTTGTTCTTTCTTTCTCTAGGTAGTGAGCATGTCTTGGTAGTGAGCCTTTTTTGCAGTGAGCATTTCTCTGGCCAGTGAGCCCTAAGGCAGTGAGCCTTCTTGTAATCTAGTATTGTGTTATATTAATATATTGTGAGCTAACCCTCATCATGGTTTTTCCCTTTTAGGTTTTCCACGTAAAAATCCTGGTGTTCATGTGTTATGCCTTTGTGGTTGCTAGATATTCCTATGCTTATTCTGCTTTCATATTATTAATTTTGGAAATTGGATTAATAAACTTGCTAAGAAGTGGTTTTGTGGAATACTGGTTCACCCCCCATCTCAGTATTCCTTACTATCAACATACCTATCATATTTATGAAACCTAATTTTAGTAAAGAAAAAAATTAATTTTATTTCTTTACAACAATGTTAAAAGGACTTTGCTACATCACAATTATTTTTAGAGACATATTTGATAATATCTCTTTTCAAAATTAATTAAATAAAATAATGATTCATAAGGAAAACTATTTGAAGATAATATTTTATTTATTAATATTTAGAATTAATAAATAAAAAGATGTAAGATGAAAAAAGATGTATTAGAAGAATTAATTATTATTTACATAGAATAATATATCATAATTAATTAAAAGCATTAAATATCAACATATCCTAAGGTGAAGGGTCTCCTGCTTAGATTTGTTGATAATGGGTCTCCAAGTGTGGTTACAACCCAAATTGTCATCCTTTTAAAGATTTTATAGATGCTTAACTAATTTATATTGTCTTTCTTAAGTGTCTTTTTAAATAGTGACCCTTAACTACTATAACTATAGCATCCTTTTTACTATTCTCTTTTACTATTGTATTAGGGGAACTTCATGTTTCACCAATGTATGGTATCTTAGATAAGCCCTAAATCTTATAAACACTATAGGAAAACCTCATAGGATTTTAGAGCCTCTCTTATTGTATTCCTCGAAAGAAAGGTCATCTTAATGTTGTGGCACCTTAGTATTTTTGAGAGATTATTGGATATGCCCTAAATCTAATGAATAAATTCCATTATGTGTTATTTGAATTATATTAATTAATTTGTTTCCAATCACTACCCTTCACTTGTTTTAATTTTCTTGATTTGTTTTCCTTTGTACCTATTTCACATTTAAAAAATTTAATACAAGCAATAAATCCCTACTCCACATGCTCATTGGCACAAATCTAGAAAGATCTAGCACAACAATGGTTTTAAGGACCCAATTTTTTGTGTTGAGTGATGATATAAATAAGCATTGATGTGTCTTCCTTCATGTTGTAATGAAGAATGCACACCTTGTACTTTTTCCTTTTGTTTTGGACACACTTTGACCCATTTGTCCCTAATGCAATGACTAGTGTGCAAAATAACATATTTTTGCATGGAAGTTGGAAAATAAATTGATCCTAACTAGGTTCTATATTCACACATCCTAAGGACTGGTTATAACTCTCATTTTATCTATTGATTATCCTAAGTCAAATTTATAGGTGTAAAACTAATTGAGGTCAGTCTTGCAAGTGCATATTTGACCCCTAAACTTTCAAATGTAAATTTTTAATAGTGGACCTTTTCTCTCACGTTCCAACTAGTTGTTATGATCCAACTAAAGTGTGAAATATTTCAAATTGTACTATGTTTTCTAAAAGGACAAGCTCCAATCCATTTTGAAGACATATTTGTGAAAGGTAGCTAAAATAATGGAAATGTTTCCTACACTAATCTATGAGAGAAGTGTATAAAAAATATGATCTAATAACTATAGGAAATAAAAGATACACAAAATTTTCACCATAACATAGTGTTTTATCCTAGAAAAACCCTTTCAAAAAAACCCAACCTCCAAATTAAAACCAATTATATTTCTGACAACACCAATAAGGTTACAATACAAATGCATGCCTAAGCCTTCTCAAGAGATTACACCAACATATAGATTTGGAGTGAATCCAACATAATAATGATACCCTATAACATACACTATGAAACCTCCCTGTCAAGTATTGAATAATTAGGAGAAGAAATCCATGAAACCATAAGTGGTAAACCACAAAACCATGAGCCAACACATGAGAGGTATGGTGCTCAAACCCCTAAGGTTCAAATTCCATCACCCCATTCCAAGTCTTCGTCCATTGGCTAAAAATATAATATTCCTTACACCTGTCATAAGCTATCATAGGATGTCATAACCACCTCACCAACTTGTGTGTTCCATTTTGGCTCCATTATATAAATTCAAAGATGCTCTATGATGTAAATGTGTCATAAATTGATCAATAAGTCAAGTCAACAAGGTAACTCCCCTCTTACATGCTCTTACACATGTCATAGAATCTCTTACACCTCTTACACGTACTTACATAGTCATAGATACTCTTGAACATCTTACATGACAAAAGATTTTCTTACACACATCAATACCAATGCATACACATGGAAAAATAGCCAAATCATAGTAGGATTCCCTTTTCCTGTGAGGGCTCAGAAATAATTCATAAATTAATTAAATGTTAAAATTTTACAAGGCGTATGGCACACCTATCCCAACATTCTCCCACTTGTCATATATCGTGCAAGAGAAAAAGGGAACACCAACACTATCAACTATCTATTGAGGGGCTGAGAGGCCTATAGACTTTCCAAAAAACCTAAACTTCTTTGTGCTCACATGTGTCATCAATGCATCCACAACATTCTACAAAGTGTCAACATTTTTAATCATCATCCTCCCATCCTCCACTATGTCATGAACAAAATGATATTGAACATCAATGTGTTTCATCTGTGCATGAAAAGTCAAGTTCTTTCCCAATTTGAAGGCACTCTTACTACCACATCTAATCTAAATTGCTCAAGACATGGTCCAACATCTAAACATAATCTCTAAAACTACATGTCCTCCTTAAAAGCATGAGTAGCTACCATATATTTTTTTTTGTCATCGACAAAGTGACCACAACTTGTCACTTGGTCATCCAACTAATTACACCATCAAGTAGGTTAAAGACATAACCACTAATAGATCTCCTACTGTCAACATCTCATGCCCAATCAAAATCCAAATATCCTTGAATATCCACTGAATGCTAGAGGTTATCTCCCTGATAATATAAATACTACTTAGAAGTACCCCAAAAGTATATAAAGACTCTTTTCACTACTACCCAATGATCCCAACTAGGGTTACGATGAAAAACTCAAGATTCCCACTACTTGGATCATGTCTAGTTTGGTGCAGTCCATAGAATACATAAGAATTGTTAGGGAATAATGTTTATTAGGAAATCTATACATTTATAAATATGCCTAAAATAAATATTTATAAATATCTAATATAAGTTATAAAACCTTATAATATAATTATGTTTTTAGCATGATATTTAATTAATTAGTAAATTTATCAATATAAAAATGTCTATATTTTAGTATTAATTAATACTTATGTTATGTGTCTCCCTGATAATGGGCTAGTTGATTAGGCAATTTCTTTTTATGATGATTTGCGAGATCATGAAGCGTGTGTTAGCTAGCAGAGGGGATGGATGGTAGGTTGTCATCATTATGAGAGGTGGTGTGTGGTATCGTAAAAGAGTTAATTCTCTTAACTCACTTGATGGAAGTTTTCTTTAGGCTACGGTATCATTTCTCATTTCTCCATCTCTGGTTTTCTAGCTTTTTCATGGCTTCCACTGGAATTAGAGGTGGTTTGGAAGGAGAGTGCAAAGGTAATGTTGTGATGAATGCAGACAAGGGAAAGAATGTGGTGATGGAGATGCCACGGAGGCAAACCAGGAGGAGGGCAAGAAGTGCAATGGTAAGTGGTAGGATGAAGAGGAAGTCCTCCACAAGGAAAAAGGCTAAAAAAGCTCTCTAGAGAAAAAGCTATAGCGAGATTCATCAACAATATTAAAGGAGATTAAGAATCTGATACTAAGAGAATGGTTGGGTAGGCTCCTAAAAATTGCTAAGGAAGTTGATGGGAAGGAGGGCGCCAATGTGAGGGAGGCAATGGCCAATCTTTTGCTTGATCCTAGAAGCACAAGGGGGAGATGGAATGTGTTTGGAGCTGCTCAGTCTCTCTTATGGAAATGGTGTTGTCCATTGTAGTGGCCTCGGTGTTAACACATGAAGATGTGATTGAATCTACAAAGCAGAGTGAGGAGAATAAGGAGGTGATGTTAGACGATTTGCATGATGTTTTGTTGGGGTAGTAGAAACCAAAAAAATGGTAGATGGAATTGTAGAGAAAATCAATTTCCTAGTATAGGAGTGAGCTCGGTCTACCTATTCTTGTGCCTGTGATGATGACTATGATGGTGTTGAGTTGTTCGATGAAAGAGCTAAGTAGTATTTGATAAGGTTTAAGATCATTTTTTTATATGTTTTGTTGTGCTTAAGACTGTTGAGGGTGGGTCATGTAATTTTCCCCTCTCATTAAGTGTTATGTTAGGTTATTTGTTCTATTGTCAGGCAGGTGTTTTATAGATGATTATTTTGTTTGGGTTAAGGACATATGGTTTCTTGAAAGACTTCTAGGCTATGCCTATTTTTTATTGGGTCCATGGTCCCTTAACCAGGGTTTTATAATAAAAAAATACTTATGTTATTTGTAAAGGGTGTGGTGACTTCTTGAAAGGGTGCTACCTACCTTATTTCCCTATATTTAAGGGATTCCCATTCGAGAAAAATTATGAAAGTAGAATTTTAAATAGTGAATATTGAAATATTCACTCTACACTAGAGGTATATGTGAGGCCATTTGGAAGGAGGAAGGGAGTGTCCTTAGGTTCTTATATTTATAATATACAAAAAAATATGTAAGTGTTCTTATTAATGATGTCTTGTGGGGTTTTTCATCATATGGTTTTCTCCACCATAAATTTGTGTTCATGTGTTGTTGCTCTATTTAATTATTTCTCTATACATTTATATTTTATTATTCATTCTATTGTATGCATAATTTAATTAACTCTCCTAATAATTAATAACTCTAGCAAGGCTCCCAACTACAGTAGTGTGAGGAACATGAGACATATCCTTCATCTCACCAAGGGTAGACAAACATTACTCAATTGATAACATAATCCCCACTAAAATATGAACACTCATCGGTCTACAATTTGTCATGTTGAAACACTATAACATAGAGTTTACATACTCTAGCCTAACCAAAGTTTTATGTATGTTATATCTCTTCTAACCTCCATGCCTTAGATGAACTTAGTAGCCCCAAGTCCTTTATATCAAACTAAGTAGAAAGTTGAGATTTCAAGTCCCTAATCACACCTTGCTCTTAAAAATATATATCATCAATGTGCAAAGTGATAACAAGGAAATGATCACCATCAAGTATTTGTAATCAACATAGCAATCTAGTTTGAACCTTACAAATCTAGTCTCAACATAAAAGAATCAAAATTATGGTACCACATCTTGGGTGACTGTTTGAGACCACACAAAGACTTTTTCAATCTACAAACCAATGAATTTGTAACTTTTCCAACATAGCTCTCTAGTTGTGATATATAAATTTTTCCTTCCAAATCACCATGCAAAAAAGTTGTTTTCACATCCATATACTCGATCTCTAGATCAAAAGATACTACAATATGAGAACCTAATAGATGCCAACTTAGAAACTAGAGAAAAAATATTACCAAATTCTATCCCTTCAACCTAGGAATCTCCTTTCACAACCAATCTTTCCTTGTACTTCTCACACTAACATTTGAACTTAACTTCTTCTTAAGGCCCATTTATACCCAATAGGTTTCCTTCCTTCAAGCAACTGAACCAAGTCCAAGTTTCATTATTTTACAATGCATCCATCTCCTTATCCATGTCCAATCTCTAAGACTCACCATCATCCATCTACATTGCCTTTTTCATAATTCAAGGTTCATCAGTGTTAATAATCAAAACAAAAATACATCTAAAATCAAGTAGGTTATACCCCTCTAGATGTCTCCTTTATAGAGTGGACCTCCTCAAAAGTTAAGGTGGATATTCTTTCTCCTTAGAGATCTCTAAACTCTCAATACTCACCTCCTCACCTAGTCTATTTTGAACCTTTGGTTCAACCTCAAGTACAACTATCTTGGTCTTTAGCTATAATTGCACCATAGACTCCACACTTCCATCTGGTTGCTCAATAATAAGAGGTCTAATCTCTTTTATAGTCACATTTTGACTACATATATAACTTTTCCAACCACAGGATCCAAAATCTTGTACCCTTTCACACCAACACCATATCCAATGAAGATACAATTCACTACATTATAATCCAACTTTGACTACTCCTTAGGAACATGAGCATTTGCCTCAACAAAAAACTTGAAGATGCTAAAGTGGGGGAATTTTCCCCATCCAAACCACCATAGGTTTTTTCTCAACAAGTGTGTGAAGATTTCTTAATCAGATAGCATGCAATATTAACCACATAAATACCTAGAATTGTTATTCCAATCTAGCCCCAATGATCATACTTCTAGCCCCCTCCATCAATGCTCTATTCATTCTTTTCACAACTCTATTCTACTAAGGGGTGTATGGATTTGTTGTATGCCTTTTGAAATGTCATTATATTTATAGAACTATCAAACTCTACTAAACAAAATTATCCACCATTATCAGTCATCAACACCTTGATCTTCATACCAATCTCATTCTCCACAAGAGCCTTAAAATCCCTAAATTGACTAAAGACCTCAAATTTGCTTCCAAGAAAATAAACACAAGTCATCCTAGAAAAATTATTAATAAATGACACATGATATAGAGATTTTGATAAAGAAGGAACATCTACAAGACTATATACATCAAAATGAATGAGATTTGAAATCTTATAAGTCTTCTGATAACTCGAGTAAAATTGAACATGATTTTTCTTTCCATAAATACAATGCTAACAAAAACCAAACTTAAGAGAACAATCAACAATCCCCTCTATGAGATTTATAGTTTTCAAGGTCCTTAGACCTTTCTCACCAATATGGCCCATGTGTCAGTTCCATAGCATTATCTTCTTAGCAAGTAACTTGTTCTTTGAGGTCAAAGCATACTTAGGTACCCAGAATACATGACCATTAGAACTGAATATTACATATTTCTTCACTATAGGTTCTAATGACGTGTGTAAATTATGCAAATATCTTCATTACATGTATAGAAGAAACTTAGTACACTATATGTAAGTGATAGCATTAGGTTGAAAGAGGGTACCAACCTAAATCCCTCTCCAAACACCATAGCTCATTAAACTATCTTACACTCTCCATTATCAAAAATAACCTACAATCTTGCATCATTCATTTTACTAAAAAAAAATAGGTTTTGTTCCAAACCAAGCATGTATAGAACTCTAGTGATACTCTTGATCCTCCCATTAGAGAATTAGATCTTGACTTTCCCTCAACCAACAATACTGAGGTAAGAGCTGTCACCAAGGTAGACCTTCCCACCATCAAAACCCTCATAGTCTAAAAACCAATCTTGATGGGGAGTCATGTGGAGAGATGCTCCAAAGTTGATCATCCCTACATCCTAACATACATGCATAGCCAAGGATATAGCAAAAGCATCACCTACATTATTCTAAGAAGATTTATAATTTCATCATCATTTTCACCTTTATTTTTCTTATTTTTCTCCTCCTTGCAATCTCTTCTAAAATGGCTTGTCTTACCATAGTTATGACATTTTGCCTTATAGACTTACTAGGAGAGTTAATTCTCCCGTAAGAGTTAGACCTACCTTTTTCCTTCTTCTTTTCTTTTCTCCTTTGACCATCCACAAATAGTTAGTGCTTCCTTGATAGATTCAAAATCCTTTCATCTCAACTCCTCCAAGAGTAAAGAAACCACTACCTCATCAAGTGTAATCTTTGAAGTAATGCTTCTGATAGCCATTACCAATTTGTCCCACAAGTCTAGCAAAGAACACAATAAGATCATGCATTAGTCTTCATCTTTCAGACACACACCAATCAACTGGTTAACTGGATTAAATCATGTTGTGTGCATTAAGGTTCTAAGTCATAAAATCTCCATCAACTATCCCCAAAGTGTACAACTTGTATAGAAAAAGCTTGTTTACCAAGGATTTTTATTGATATAAGTTTCCCAAATTTTTCTAGAGGATTTCTATAGTGAGTTTTCCTAAAAATTTTACCTAGGAGCAATGAATCAATTAAGAAAAGTATGATAAAAATTCTTACTTCCTATCCAACACAGTCTAGTCTTCTAGTCCCATAGATGCAAGTTTGTTTCTAAATGCCATAACCCACAAATCACAATCTATGAGTAAGTCTTCCATCTTAAGCTTCCAAAGCTCAAAATGGGTATTGTTTAATTGTTCAATCTCTAGTCTAGACATGCTTTCCATCTTTCCTAAAATAAAGATCTCCTCTATGCATGTTTCCACTCAAACAAAGATTAGTTCAAAAAACCTTTTTCCTACTACCTAGAATCTGAGTTGACCTTGATTTGATACCAAATGAAAGGATCTAAGATAAAGAAAACACTTCCCATGGTAATCTATGAGAGAAGTGCATAGATAATATGATCTAACAATTATAGGAAAGACAAGCTACACAAAAAAAATCATAATAACATAGTGTTTATCTTGGAAAACTCTTTCAAGAAAATTCACCATTTAAACTTAAACCAATTGTATTTCTAGCAACAACTATGAGGGGGAAAATAGGTTAATCCAAAAGATTATAAAAAAACCCAAACATCTATAGAATCTGAAGATAAAAGTAGATTAAAACAAGTAAACAACAATACTTACACCTTTACCTTGCGTCTTCCGTAGTTCACCTATCTCTCTTTGATCTTGGTGATGAAGCCCTCAGAAGCTATTGCTCCCTTGCTTGTTGAAGATGACAAAGACAGAATGGCTGAGATACTTGTGTATTTGAAGATGACCTTCAAAAACACTAACAATGGAGGCTATGAAGTGCTTTAGGAAGTGGGGGTGCCAAAGGCGCGCTTGTATTTCTGCAGCGTAAGTTTGCACAGATGAGAGGTATGAAATGAAGAGAAGAAGGTTGTATTTATAGAAAAAGGTGAGGGAAGATCAATGGTTGAGAAGAAAAGAAAAGATCAACAGAGGAGGCTTGTTGAGGAACGTGCAACAAATGGAAGAAGGACACATGTTATTTGAAAAGCAGCTTTGTTGAGTTAACTCCTCTCTTGATGAGGATGAGATTTGATTTTATTAAATTAGAATTTATTTTTCTAATTTGAGAGAAGATTTGCTTTAAAGATGCTTTAAAACTGATTTTGCTTTTGTAACTCAGCGTTTGCTTTTGTGTGACAAGAGGAAAGTATTTTTGGAAGATAAGAATGATTTTTGTGAAGATAAGAAGGCATAATTAAATAAAAAGAATTTATTTAATTATTTTATAGATAATTGAGAGGAATAAATAAAATATATAAATATATTTTATTTTGTGAGGATTTTAGATTTTATTTAAATAAAATTTGCATTTTATTTAAATTTGGAAGAATAAAGATTTTAATTAAATAATTAAAATTATTTAATTATTTTAGAAGAATGAAGTTGGTGTAGGAGACTTTAATTAATTAAATAAAATTTAATTTATTTAATTAAATGAGAGGGGATGATTCAAATAAATAAATAAATGTATTTATTTATTGATAGAGGAATATGGTGATGAAATAAATATTTAAAATATTTATTTAAGTAGAGTCATGCCAATTTTAGGTGTATACATTTTGCCCCTCTTTGATGCAATGTGTTTTATCATGTTGTTTCAAAGAATAAGAATTTTTGACAGTGATACATGCCCCAGTTTTGCCCCTGGTACAAGTTTGACGACATGATGCCCCCTCGAGAGATTGGACAGGGAGACGATAGAAAGGCGTGAGACAGACAATCTCACGATGAAGAAGAGGAGAAACAGGAGAAGAAATGGTTGGATGCAGAAGAAAGATGGTGAATGATATGTGATGCAAGATAAAATGATGACATACACAAGCAAGCAAGCAAGAATGCACAAATGATACAAGAACAGGCAAGGTATTGCCCCGGTCAAGCGGTAAACCAACGATATAGATAGATGATGTCTGGTGTCAGGAATGAAACATGTCGTATAAGACTCCGGGTCTGGTTTCGACAATGCAGCATCCTGTCTAAGACATTTGATATGATAACAATATATAACAGTGTTGTCATGGCGGGGAATGATATATCCCTAGAGCAACATGAAGGATAGTTGTGACTATTTGATATAGTTTACGACAAGATTAGGATCAAGACCGTTGATTGCAATTGGATAATTCGACAAGATTGGCTTGACTCAATTGGTATGGATTAAGGATAAACTTGCATTTTGATCACTGCTCAGATTGACAGCTGGAACTGTTGATGTGAGACATGAAGACAAATAGAAATTTGATCAATAGAAGAAGTACTTGATAGAAGAAATTACAAGCTTTTGTAAACATTGATTCGCTGCATTTTGGATTTTTATTGGATGGGATATGGAGTGCAATTGGATGCGCTATGGATATGGATATGGATATGAACTGCAATTGGATACGGTATGGATATGGATAATGGATATTTGTCATCTTGATATAGCAAGTATTTTGAAGTGCTTGTTTCATCAATGGGCTTTTTAAAATGTTGTAAGAAAATGCAATCATCTAGGTATAATTAAACCACGATGACCTGAGTATTACTTACATGGATTTTGATATAGAAGGTTGATACAAGCATCTAGTCAAATTTGAATCTAGATGAAGTGAGTACTTCTTGCATTTCAACAGACAAGGATTGCCCCTTTTCATGTTCAGACCTCGAAGTTGTTGATGATCTTTTGTTGATCATGTCATTAGACAAAAGTCGTCACATTACTAAAGTTTAATCCACAAGCAGCAGACAAAGAAAAATTATGCCCCCATCATAGCATCTCTAGCTTTTGGCATCCTCGAGTAACATAGGAAGACATAATGACAAAAATTCAAGACCTTGTAAGTTAACCTGTTGATAAAACATTCTTGCATTAGATGTGTCTTTTGCCATAATAGATATAGAATCAGTTCGAGTGTTTTGGTATGGTACTCTACTTTGGAACAGGTTGATGTTTTGCGTCAAGACTCTTGCTTTGGGAAGCTCTGCTTTGTTGCACGTGCTTTGCCTAGTGAAAGGGTGCAGACGTGGATAGAGAGAAGGACAGATGACAAGATATGGAATGGATGGGAAGCGGAGCCTCGGGGGTGCATTGACAATGGCCTTGCCTACGTGACAACGCAAAGGCAACGTAGTTCGGGAACGTGGACCATGGACCTAAGATATGGATCAGATGAGACAATATGGAACAGATATGGATTAGATATGGAACAGATATGGATCAGCTATGGAATAGCTATGGAACAGCTATGGATCAAATAACACTGATGACAGAGGCTATGTTAGGTTGCAACTGCAGACATGATACTGGATAAGAATTTTGGATAGTCTTAATGCTAGATACTGATGACAAGGGAAACACCATGGATAGGTAGATGGATGGGCGATAGGGGATCAATGATAGGGTAGGTAGAAGGAAACAAGGATGTGATCTCCAAGGACTATGTCGTATAAGAAAAACATGCCCCATTGTAGGTAGAATATGTAGGATTTTTCATGACAATGTTTATGACGACAGGAGGATGAGAGGATAATGACGGATTTGTGTGGTTTTGGAGGGATAAGGTATGTCAAGAGACATCTAGAACATTTGTCAACATTGTGCCCCCAATCTTTATCAAGATCAAGAAAAATAGAGGAATGGAAGATTAGGATGGATAGACTAGATAGTATAGGTATGCAAAGGATAGGAGGATTGGATAAGAAATGGTATGAAAGGAAACTGATAGGAGAAGAGTGATACGTTGATGAGACAAGGTGCCCCCAAGTGTAGGTGACATAGGAGATTAACTTACACACTTACACATGATGCCTGTTTGCCAGGTTTTTATCATTGTACTTATCCAAGGCACCTGTTTGCCAAATTTTCACCGTTGGATGAAGGGATTTTTCTTTAGTTTTTTTTTTTTTTTTGAATATTTGGAGAATGTGGAAGAGAGGGACTCTGGTATCTAGTTCCTAGAAAGATGATAGTCCCGCTAGATGGAGGTTGTCGCACGGACCATGTCTAGTGTGCTCATATATGTTGGTAGGGGATTACATGAAAGTGAGATGGAGAATGGTAGATATTGGATTATGGAAGGTACAATAGTGGATGATGATGCAGAATACAGAAGGACTTATGCAAGGATGGAAGGAAGGTTTATGCAAAAGCATGGACCATAGGATGAGGAAGATATGTAGGATAGTAGTGGAAGGGAGGGGAGATGGAGTTATACGGAAGTGTTGTGGAATGGAAGGGAACCATGACCAACGGTTGCACGTACCATGATAAACATTGAAGCTGATGATAGGAGGGTGGTGTAGGAAGCAATGGAGATTTTTGCTTGGTGGATGAATGATTTAGGAATTTAGGGACCCACATAGACTTAGTATTTTTCTGATTTTTGCTTGCCATATGGGATGGAAGAATTTGAGACCTTTGGATGGAATGGGAGAAAGTGGATGGTTGAAATTCTTGAGAGGTGAATGCCTCATGTAACTTTAGGGCTTTTTGCTTAGGTACCCAAACCATTTTTCTTTTAGATTGTACATGTGAAGGCATGGGTTTGGGTGTATGCAACTTTTGTGCAGCTTTTGGAGTAATCATTTGTTGCTTGGGGACCCACACCTTTTTCAATTTGGCATTGAGGTGTATGGGTGTATGCAGCTTTTGATATGGATAATTCTTTGATTCTTGGCTTTTATATGCTAGGTCATGAGGACTCTGAGGATTTTTGACTTTATAGGTAGAGGCATCCACATATTTGTCATTAAATCCCCGTGGGATGGTGGAAGTGAGGTTGGTGAAAGCTCCTTGTTTAGACAATATGTGCATTTGTTTGCCATGATTGGGATATTTAGAGGATTTATAGATGGATGGATAAGGTGTTGGAAGAAGTGGCGGTGCATGGAGGGATATTAGGAGTTGGAAGTAGTGGAGGTAGATTGGATGGTGGTAGGTGTATGGTCACATGCCTTTGACAATTGTAGGAAGATGGAGGTGGAATGGCGACATATGTTTTGGGGATATGATAGGATTTGCGATGGAAAGTGGTAGACTTAGGAGGAGTGGAGGAAGTACCAACATCTTGAGATTGCTCACCTTGGGGTATGTATCCAAGGCCGTATGAGGGTGGAGGAACATTGACATGGACAGGCTCCAAAATACCTTGTTCGTGAAGGCCTAAGCCTTTACCTTGATAGTTCATATTCTGGAGTATGCAGTGGACCATGGGATTATGTATAGGTGCACTAGCAGTGAGTTCCTTATTGGATGAGGAAGGCGAGATAGCGGATAATGGTTGTTGGTGTTCTAAGGAAGAACATTCATGCATGAAGGTAGTAAACCCAAGGATGTAAGATGATGGATTTGTAGCATGGTCAATAATGGATGGTGAAGGATCACTAGAATCTTGATCATCATTATGCTCTTTAGGATCTAAGTTATTGGGTTGATCATTCATGTGCACTTGGGAGGCAAGTGTCTCATCAAAGGAAGCGGAAGTTGTTGGATCATGGATGGGATTAGATGTAAGAGGGATAGAAGTAATGGAGTTTTCTTGTTCATGAAGGGGTATGGGATTAAGTTGTTCATGGACATATTCATAAAAGGTAGTATCTGGATCATAGAGAAGGTATAGATTATGAATGGGTTGGAATTGGATCTCTTTCCCATGTATAGGATCAAGTTGCTCATGGATAGATTCTTCATAGGTATTATCTTGATCATGGAAGAGATAAAGGTTATGAATGGTTTGAAATTGGATGGGGGTCTTTTGATCTTGATTTAGACAAAGGGTGGATGTTTCCACATGCTCTAAGGTGTGCTCGTGACATAACTCTTGGTCTTCTTGAATGGAAGTGGATATCTCTTGGATAGATTCTTGGTTGACAACATGGATGTTCAATGGACTTTGACTTTGGTTCATGGTAGGAGGTTCTTTGGTAAGCTCAAGGGGTTGTGAATGATATGAAGGGGTTGTAGGATTTGACATGTTATTGGAAGAATCTTTGGTAAGGTCAGGACTAAAATTTGGGGGCATGGTTGACTTTTGGCTAATAGTCCTTGGATCACATCCTTCGTAGGTGTAGGAGTACATGGATGAGGTAATGAATGAGTTGATTTGGCTTTCTCCATAGCTTTTCTTTTGCTGTATAAATTTGGAAAACATTTTTCCCACCACTCATCTGATTCTTTTTTGGTCATCCATTTAGCGTTTGAGGAACTAGACGGTGGTGTTGGTGTAGAACTGGTATGTTTTGGAATATGTGTCTTAGAAGGTGGCAAAGGAGGACTAGTAGATGGGGTGGTATATGATTTCTAACTTAAGGTGGTGCTTGCCTTGTCATGAGTATGGGAAAAGGATATACAATTTTGGGGCGAGGTGTAGCTGGTACTGGCACGTTCAGCTTGCGAGATTGCCATTTCTTGTTATAAGACTTGGGCTTGTTGAGAAATTGCTATACAATTTTGGGGTGAGGGATCTAAGCTTATTTGCAATTGTAGGTATTGGAGTTTTTGACCAAAATATTCTAATTGGTTTTCCATTGACATAAGACCAGAAAAGCTTACTAGTTTGGATGTGTAGCAACAAATGCACCAGAACAAAGTGCAAAAGCGTTATAAGTCAGATCAAATGCGCCACAGGTCGTGACAAATGTGCAATTCTAGTTTTTGTCTTGGTTTTGTAGAATTTTGGAATGTTTTCAAGATTTTTCTATTTTTGGTTTGAAAAACTTGGTGTTTCTAAATAATCTAATGTTCAATTATGGCAAAAACACAACAAACACATAGAAGTTTTTCATGATTTTTATCTTTTTATATTTTTTTGTATTTTTTAGACTATTTTGACTCAAAGACAAGTACACCCTAGGCTGGATATGACAGTATTCATTAAATCCTCTAGCTATGCCACTCAAAGCGTGTAGCTCCAGGATCTGGTAGCATCGGCTCCCCTCCACGGCACTCACTTCTCACACATACTAGATCCAGGTTTCCTTAGGCTCATACCCACACCGAACCTTAGGATTGTCCCTGCTACCTCTACTAAGAGTCACTTGAATCGAGGCCGCTTCAAGAGCTCTGCCCTTTGCATCAACAAACAGGGGTTTTTGGCTTGCTACACAATTGGTTCTTAGTTAGGGCAACCATTCGAGTGGTTACATGTGTGGCAGCACTACTCTCCATTATGGAGTCTCCCAGCCTCAAAGGGTTACACCTATGAGGGTTTTGGGGGAGGTTGGCCGTCGGTGTAACACAGCAGCACTCGTTGCTTGAGGTTTTCACCTCAAGCACAATTTATTTTAAGTGGCTTCATAGGGCTTGGCTTTAGCCTGTTACCACTCAGGGTCATTGCCACTTGGACAAGTGTGCATCCAAGGGTAGGCCCCCCTAAAGGTTAAACAAATGGAATGACAAGTTTGGCACTTTGGTCACCCAGTTAAGGGGAGAGCATAAGCCTATTGTCATTCACAATCACAGAATACACTGGTTAATCCAACCTAGTTAAAAGTAGAAAAACTAAATGGGCTAATCTACTTGTGCACTCACACGATTTTAACTTGGAAGTGTTTAAGACATAGCAATGTTCATTTTCCTAATTGTTAACTTGGAAGTGATTAAGATATAGCAATGTTCATTTTTTCGTTTGTAAAGATAGCAGTGATCTAACTAGGAAAATAATCAACAATGCAAAGATAGCAAATGGGTCCAATTACTTTCTTCCTAGTTATGAGCTATGTGGAAGTTGTATGCGATGCACTTGGTTACTTTTCCCTTAATTAGTCTACGTGAACTAAACAAAGCAACTAAATGATCTACTCCAGCCACTAAACCTACAAAAACAACTGTTAGCTCAAACACACAAAATCAGAAACCCTAAAAACAAAAAGCAGAATCAGAAGCACCGCACTGCAGTCTGAATGCACAGAAACAGAGATTGCATGCGGCATTTTACAAAAGCACTAAGATAGGTGTCAAAAGCACTGTAACAAGAGATATATGCACTATTTTAATAGATGCGTCGAATCAGAGGACATATGCGCAGAAAGAAACAATCGGTCTGCAGAAATTTGTGTTTTCTAACCCTAGTTTGTTAAGATTTGGATAAAAATGTATGTATGATCTCTTAGCTCAAATATAACCTCACCATTGTGTCCGGGGGGGCATTTCCATAAATTTTGAGTACAAATTTGCCTAGATTTCATGAAAAATAGAGCGTTTGGCAAAGAAAACAACTTTCTTAAAATTCACTGCAAAACATATGCGCCATTTCATATGACTCAAATTTGCCTAGATTTCATGAAAAATAGAGCGTTTGGCAAAGAAAACAACTTTCTTAAAATTCACTGCAAAACATATGCGCCATTTTAGAGGTCATATGCGCCATTTCAGAGGTCATATGTGCCATTCCAATGTATATGCACTGTTTCAGACTGTATATGTGCCATTTCAGTGTATATGCACCGTTTCAGACTGTATATGCGTCGTTTCAGAGCGTATGCACCATTTCAAAGTGTATATGCATCATTTCAGAGCGTATGTGCCATTTCAGAGTGTATATGCACCGTTTTAGAGCGTATGCACTATTTCAGAGTGTATATGCGTTGTTTCGAAGGTTAGATATGCCAAAAAATAGGGTATATGCGCAACTAGAACGTAGGCGCTGAAACAGGGGCTGGATGCGCCGTTGCGGAGGTCAGATGCGCCAGAAGCCTCTGTCAGAACCCTGTACCTGCACTTGTACAGACCTGTCTACAAGAAAACTTAGATTTTGATTAGAAAAGGGGGCAAGGGCCCCACGGTGGGTGCCAAAATGTGAGGGGGAAAATAGGTTAATCCAAAAGATTATAAAAAAACCCAAACATCTACAGAATCTGAAGATAAAAGTAGATTAAAACAAGTAAACAACAATACTTACACCTTTACCTTGCGTCTTCCGTAGTTCACCTATCTCTCTTTGATCTTGGTGATGAAGCCCTCAGAAGCTATTGCTCCCTTGCTTGTTGAAGATGACAAAGACAGAATGGCTGAGATACTTGTGTATTTGAAGATGACCTTCAAAAACACTAACAATGGAGGCTATGAAGTGCTTTAGGAAGTGGGGGTGCCAAAGGCGCGCTTGTATTTCTGCAGCGTAAGTTTGCACAGATGAGAGGTATGAAATGAAGAGAAGAAGGTTGTATTTATAGAAAAAGGTGAGGGAAGATCAATGGTTGAGAAGAAAAGAAAAGATCAACAGACAAGGCTTGTTGAGGAACATGCAACAAATGGAAGAAGGACACATGTTATTTGAAAAACAGCTTTGTTGAGTCAACTCCTCTCTTGATGAGGATGAGATTTGATTTTATTAAATTAGAATTTATTTTTCTAATTTGAGAGAAGATTTGCTTTAAAGATGCTTTAAAACTGATTTTGCTTTTGTAACTCAGCTTTTGCTTTTGTGTGACAAGAGGAAAGTATTTTTGGAAGATAAGAATGTTTTTTGTGAAGATAAGAATTTATTTAATTATTTTGTAGATAATTGAGAGGAATAAATAAAATATATAAATATATTTTATTTTGTGAGGATTTTAGATTTTATTTAAATAAAATTTGCATTTTATTTAAATTTGGAAGAATAAAGATTTTAATTAAATAATTAAAATTATTTAATTATTTTAGAAGAATGAAGTTGGTGTAGGAGACTTTAATTAATTAAATAAAATGTAATTTATTTAATTAAATGAGAGGGGATGAATCAAATAAATAAATAAATGTATTTATTTATTGATAGAGGAATATGGTGATGAAATAAATATTTAAAATATTTATTTAAGTAGAGTCATGCCAATTTTAGGTGTATACAACAACAATAAGGTTACAATACAAATATAGGCCTAATCCTTCTCAAGAGATTACACTAACATAAATATCTTGAGTGTTTTCAATAGCATTAAGGATACCTTATAAAATACACTATTAAACATCCATCTAAAGCACTAAATGAATAGGAGAAGGAATTGATGGACCTATGAGTGGTAAACCACAAAAACATGAGACAAAACATTAGAAGTATGGTTCCCAAATCTTCATTACTCAAATTCCAATTATGTATTCCAAGTCTTGGTCCACTAGCTAAAATAACATGTTCCTTACACCTACTATAAGTTGTCATAAGGTGTCATAACCACCTCACCCACTTGGGCGCTCTATTATCTTTGCTAAAAAATGATTTAAGATGCATCATAATATGCAGCATAAGTTGGTCAAGTCAATTCAACTATGAAACTCCCCTCTTGTTGCAAGTATGAGGTTAACCAGTGTTGTCATTGATGTCAACATACTCATATTGCATTGGTAAGAAGGTTTGGATGAGCTATGTGTTGAGGATATTGAGAAAAGTAGTCTCAATCAGGAATAGTGAAGAACAGTGATAATAAGAAGGCAAATGTACTCAATAGATTGAGAATCAGAGGATGCGGATTAAAGGGTTTGTAGATATGAGTCTTAAGATGATCCAGTTAAGATTTCAGAGGTCCGCATGAAGATATGAAAAAAGTTGTGATTGGTCAAGTAGAACCGGTTCCGGGAGATGCTCTGGATGAACAGAGTGTCACAAAAAGGTCTGGTGAGATCCGGAGGTGCATTATCAGACTCTGCGGATTGGAAGGAGTGTTTGGGATGTCCTTGTGATGTGTCATCTCGGTGTGTACAAAGTTTGGAGGTCTGGAAGAACCTTTTTCAGTTTGATAGTCGCGACATACTGCGTTCTTGAAGTTTCAGATGAAGAGGAGAAGAGATTCCAGTGAGTAGAGGAAGTGCGGATGTACCTGGTTAATCAGGCAAGCTTATGAAGGTTCTTGGATCATGTTGAGGTTATGTTGTCGGTCCGCATTGGTGGTAGAGCTTGGAATTGAAGATATTCTTCCGGATGAAGTTCTTGTTCAGACTAGCTGACCGAATGAGTTGTTCATCTTGCAAATGTTCTTGTGGTGGCCGACCAGATGTATTAATCATCTTGCGAATGTCCTTATGGTTGATTGTCGACTTAGATGATTGTTCCTAAGTTGATCTCTTGTATAAATAAAGGTTTGTGAGTTCATTTCAAAGTGTGTTGAGTAGCGGATGAGTGTGGTATAGCAAAAGAGTGAAGGGCAGAGCAGAAGTACCTCAGGCTTAAATGGAACTGATCCAAACATGGTAAATATGTCAATCTCCAGTTCAAGATTGTGATTCTTATCACTTTGTAGACAGTGTGTCTCTTGTAGGCAGTGTGCCTCTTTGTGAGCAGTGTGCTCAGGCAGTGAGCCCTAATTGGCATGTGCCATCCATTTTTCTTATTCTTATAACAGAGAATAATCCTTGGGTTAATCACCCCGTGGTTTTTCCCTTAACCGGGTTTTCCACGTCAAAATCTTGGTGTCCAATGTGTTGATGTTTATCTGCTCTTGTGTTTATGCATTATGCTTTCATGGATAGTTAATTGATATGCTATTAACTTACAAAGAAGAATCAAGTGTTTGAAGTAGAAGCAAGTTTTTGTACAACTGATTCACCCCCCCTCTCAGTTGTGTGCCCTAGATCTAACACCTCTTACATGCTCTTACACGTGTTATATAATATCTTACACCCCTTACACATTCTTACATTATCATAGATGTTGCTATGCATCTTACATGAAAAGATACTCTCCTACACACATCATACCTATACATAAACATAGCAATATGGTGTCATAGTGGGACGTGCTCTTTTCCATGAGGGATCACAAATAATTAATAAATTAATTAAATAAATTAAATGTTAGAATTACAAGGTGTATGACATTACAATTTAGACATATAGGACCTATCATAAGAGCTTTGTTATATATTGCATCATCATAAGAACATAACATCAACATGAAACCAACATCAGCATATTGCATGATCTCCTATTATATTCAATCATTTTAGTAAACCATTGAATCAATAATATGTGTTTGACTGATGGACAACAATACTAGCCTAGCAAGATCCTCAATAGTGTATATCAGTTGCACCCCTCTTCAACCATGTAGCTTGTAAACATCAAGGAAAATGGATTATTGACATAAAAATTAGTAAATTTTAGATCCATAGGTGAGGTTTAGATCCATACACAAGGTTCAAATCCACAAGCATGTAGGTTAGTTCTATAGTCCAACAAACAATAATGTTCTTCACCCCACGGAAGTCATCTAATAGATCCTAATTTTTTTGCACATTGGTGAATCAATTAACAATATTTGTCATGGTCAAATTCGAATCAAACCTAGGGCTAAGTAACATTATTTTCATTAATTAAAATCTATGCATAATTTATTAAAGTGGCATTATATGTCCTCAACTCTTTATCCTAGGATATATTGTTTATTCATTGTGGATTACTTAATTTAACAAAGATAAGTGTTTAGGAATACTTATATTTCATAATCATATAAACCTATTATGTAAAGGAACCACCATCTTTCCTAGTGAGGACATCAAGGAATTAAGGACTAACACTAGTCTCTCTTTAGTGAACTTTATAGTGTTAAAAATGTTATTTGAATTAGCATGGAAATTATCCAATTTATCTTTTCTATGTTGCCAACTGATTCACCAATATGACAACATCAAGGAATTAAAGACTAACACTAATCTTTATCTCTTGAATTCTCTTTAAGTTCTCCAATCTCTCTTAATTATTTTTTTGAAATTTTTTTCTCATGATATTCCTATGAATATTCTATGACTTCTACCATTCTCTTGAATTATCTGCAATATCTTGCTATTCCTCCTTAGCCACTACTTTTCTCTTAGCTTTTCCCATAGTCAAATTCTTATAGCTTTCTCCTTTGTCCCCATCTTGTCTTAATAAATCCATCTCCATTATTATCCTTTATATGCAAAAACATTACATAACAAAAAACTTTTGTAGTGTCTTTTTACAACTCTAAGCACCCACCACTACACATCATGCATTGTAGGGAATACACACTCTCAAACTTTCTAATTTATAAGTTGAGGTTGGAATAAACCACCTAGGGGGCTAACTAATATGGTCTCTCATGTAGAAACCTAGTGTAGTCATGGTCGGAGGGTTCACAGAATGAACTGTCTGGGTCGTGTAGCAAGAGTAAACACAACGGACACAACTCAATTGTAGAATGCAAATAAAGATTCATATATTTATAGTATCAAAGGATTATAATGCTCATATGCTGGCAACATGTGGGCTACAAAATAAGGGCTCACATGCCTGACTACAGATATGCAAGATATGACATTCAAAGTGCCTTCCCGAACAAGTCCTAAGACTAAAACATCATATTATGATTCATTTATTTCCAGTGCATCTAAGAAATGATTATATATCATCTTCAAGCTCATGAAATCCTCCGCGTTGGCCAAGAAGGGTTACAAACTCCAATGAAGGAATGTAACATGTAGAAATAAATAGGTTGGCCCTAAACATCTAGTACTCCTCCACAAATGAATGAAACAAGGTGCGGACCTCAAGAAAGGTCTATTTGATCATTATGTGCCATGTGATATGATTCATTTAGCTCCACAAGTCATGGAAGTGCTCCAGAAACCTTCTCCTTCAGCTGACTGTCTGTAAGCTCTATTATGTGAAAATAGGTGATCTTCTGATAGCGATAACTTTTAGCAGACAAGTCCAAATGACCTAAATTTTGGATATAATGTAGATGATGATGTCTAGATACTAAATCCTACTCCATGAGCTCTAAAATAAAAATGCGGCAAAATGCAGTACAAAATGTTGAAACTGCTATTGACTGAATTGAACTAAACTAAATTGGAAAATGAAAGAAGACAAAATAATGCAAATATTTTTGGTTGATGCAAGATTTCTCTGCAACCTAAGATGCTCCTACATCAGACACCTAGGTTTGTTAAAAAAAGTGAGTCCCTCACTTTGTTGGGGCTAGAGGAAAACCAAGACTAGAGGAAAACCTCTATTGTTGTCATCCTTACCAAACTCAATTCTTCTTGAATGTTCAATATTAGTCCTTTTATGTATCTTTCCACTTTCTCCTTGCTTGCTTCACTATGTCCTATCCTTATGATCATCTTATGAAAGTCTTCAGTATACTCCTTCATAGATTTTTCCTTCTACCTCAGGTTCTGCAATTTCTTCAACAATTCCAACTCATAGTCAACAGGGATAAATTGATTCTTCAACTTTGTCACCATTCTATCCCATTTTATGATCTTTTCTTTTCCCCTTTTGTTTCTATCTAATGAACTTGTTTCCACCAAATAGTAGCATGTCCTTTCAACTTAGTCTTCATAAATCTCACCTTCTTTGAATCTTCAATTTCTTCATATTCAAAGTATTCTTCCAAGTCATTTATCCAATCAATCAATTCATCCAGATTCAAATTTTCAGTATAATTTAGTACTTCCACTCTAGGTCACTTCAACATCTTCACTTTCTCTGATTCTTCTTCTTCTTCTAAGGTTTCTTCATTTTGTTCGGCAAATTGAAATTCTTCATCATCACTTTCAACATTAGGTTGAGGTGTTAGTCCTCTTCTTTGATCTTCTTCAACAGCATCCAATCAAACTTTCATTGTTTTCATCATTTCCATCATTTCGTCCATTCTTCCAGCCATATTGCCTACAACAGGTATTCTCCTTAGCAGTATCTCTTCCTAGGATCTAGGTGCAACTACCTTGAATTTGGCGTTCTAGCTACAAGGTGACAACTGCCTCAGAATCGGTGATCGGTTGACAACACGGGTAGACTGCCTCTATTCGGCAATCTGCTTCACCACAAGATCTTATGGAATGCCTTCACAACTTCACTCAAACTTCGCTCCCAAAGGATTCAAACTTCACTCTAATACCACTTGATGCAGTCATGGTTGAAGGGTTCATAGAATGAACTATCTAGGCCGCGCAACAAGAGTAAACACAACAGAAACAACTCAATTGTAGAATGCAAATGAATATTCATATATTTAGAATATCAAAGGATTACAATGCTCATATGTTGACAACATGTAGGCTACAAAACAAGGGCTCACAGGCCTGACTACAGATATACAAGATATGACATTTAAAGTGCCTTCTTGAACAAGTCCTAAGACTAAAACATCATATATGATTCACTACTTTCCTATGCATCTAAGACATGATTATATATAATTTTCAAGCTCATGAAATCCTCCACATTGGCCAAGAAGGGTTACAAACTCCAATGAAGGAATGTAACATGTAGAAACAAATAGGTCAGCCCTAAACAACTGGTACTCCTCCACAAACGAATGAAACAAGGTGTGGACCTCAAGGAAGATCTATCTAATCATTATGTGCCATGTGATATGATTCATTTAGATCTGCAAGTCACAGAAGTGCTCCAGAAGCCTTCTCCTTCAGTTGACTGTCTGTATGCTTTGTTATGTGAAAATAGGTGATCTTCTGATAGCGATAACTTTTACTAGACAAATCCAAATGACCTGGATTTTGGATATGATGTGGATGACGATGTCTAGATACTAAATCCTACTCCATGAGCTCTAAAATGAAAATGTGGCAAAATGCAGTACAAAATGCTAAAACTACTACTAACTGAACTAAACTAAACTGAACTGGAAAATGAAAGAAAATAAAAGAATGCAAATGTTTTTGGTTGATGCAAGATTGCTCTGTAACTTGGGATGCTCCTACATCAAAACCACCATTTTTCTTCCCTTGAATATAACTTTTTCATTAAAATATCACATCAAGTCAACAGTTTCAAGTTTTATAACTATTCAAAGGATTGAAAGATGAGGCATAAAATCACTAGAATTTTCATCTACATATAATATAGTGTCACACCTACCAATGTGAGGTCAAGAGAAAATTTTGGAAGTTAGCTTCACTATCATACAGTTGGATGCATAATGGTAGAGTTCCTTAATCACTAAATCTAGTTAAAACATCTTCACAATTCCTAAGGTCACTACCATTATTCTTTAGGTCTCTAGCACAATCTTTATGTTGGCTTCAATTTATCAATTTCTAGCTTCTAGAGACTTTTTCTAGAGGCATTTTCATGAAATTCTACTTTTGGTCTTCACTAACTAATAAATTAAGGGTTCCATTTCTTACATTTTTCTTATCTTTACTAGTTACAATTTAATTTCCACATCTTAATATAATTGTAATTATTTAGAGTATAACTAGTTGTTTACTTTACTTCTTTGCAGTGAGAAGGCCTAGTTAGTAAGGACAATTTATACAATTAAATTAAGAAAAACATCTAAAAGAATAAAATATGTGTTAATTTATTTTACATTTTAGTGAATCCTGACAATTCTTATGTTTTCATCCTTCTAAAAGATAATAAAATGATAGAAACATTTTCCTATATCAACAACAAAACAACAAAACATTTTTGTCTTCTTCTCTTTTCTTTTACTATGTATTATTCCTTATGACATCCTTTGTTTATGTCCTCTTCTCAACCTCTTCATCATGTTTCTTAATTGAATCCAAACTTACCTCTCCCTCCCCTCACTTATAAGGAGGACACCATCTCCTTTCCTTCCCATGATGAGCATTTTGACCATGGTGCTCATTATGAGCAAATGGAAAATCATATACAAGAAAAAAATGCTTTCCATTTTGAACTCCTCTATAATGAGGTAGGAAAACTCAAAGATTGCACCAACTTCTCCTCTCTAGTTGGTACCCTTTTTATTATTTTCATTTCTCATTCTAATGGTCTTGGCATCCTTTAGTACATTAGTCGCATTGTGCATATTACAACACCTACTTATCTTGCCTCTCATCCTTCACAATCTCCAAATACTTCTTCCCTACTTAGTCTATCTACACCCTATTAACCTCTCCTCTCCCTCCCCTACCAAACCTCAATTTCCCTCCCCATTCCTCATGTAACTTCCCACATGCTCTCTTCTCTTTCCACCATGGATTCTATTGTTTACCCATTTCAATTTCCTAACCCCCATTTAGTTGTTAATCATTCCAACAACTTGTTTCATGCTTATGCTTCTATAAAATTTCATTTACATCATATCTCACAATATGTTACTATTCCACCTTATGATCATCTTCCATTTCCTTGTCCTTTTAACCATTCTATTATTTATCAACCTCACCTCTACACTACTTTTTCATATCTTCCTACCTCAACTGCACCTTCACATCCTCTAATTTCACAAACATATGTTGTTTCTTTTGTGGTTGCTTCCTTCCGTACTGTTGTGCATCCTTCTTGTGGTTTTCCTAACCCCCACCACATCCTCTAGTCTTGCCTCCTTTTTCTGATCTCCTTACACATCTTGTCCAAAGTATGGGGCCCATGCAACACTAACTTGACTCTCTCTCCTTCTAGATGAGAGGTGGCAGTGGATATTCACCATAATCCCCTCTCCATGCATTTTTTCTTACTCTTTCCCTTCAACATTTTTAGCTTCCCTTTTTTGAAATGTATAATGGAAAGGGAGATCCTACAATGCATTTATTCCCTAATATTACTTGTATTGACATTGTCTTTGATGGTCATATTTTGGCCAAAACCTTATCATACATTAAAATACTATACCCTAGATTGGTTATAGTCTATTCCTCATAACTCCATTCACTCATTTGTTGAGCTTGATCATGCTTTTGTGCAACACTTTCAAGTCAACATTGGCTTGAAAGTAAACTTTATTGATCTTCTGTATTGTAAGAAAGGTCCTATTGATTATGGTGATGGTTTCATGATTTATTTTTAATCAATCCTAGAAAGATGCATTATCACCAATTCTAGAAAAGATGCATTATCACATACTTGATGATGAAATCCAACTCATATTTATTGAAAACTTGCTTTCTCATATCCAAGATAAGGTCTTATTCCATTTTTATGCTAATTTTTTAACCTACTTAAGGGATTATGAGATAAAACTTGAAAAGACAAATATTTTGTCTTAAATTCCCCTTTCTTCTTCTTTTCCTTCTCCTTCCTCTTATTTTCCTTCCAAATTATCTAAACCACCTTTCAAAAAACAAATTCCCACAACTTTTTGAAACCTGAGCCAAAACCCAATGTCAACCAAGCCAATGTAGCTCCTTCTTTGGTAGTGTTATTAAACCTCAAACTACCCACTACTTCACTCACCTAGTCAATCCCCGTCATTATATCCTCACATAACTCCTTACTATTAATCTTATCACCCTTCATGACATATGCCCTTTGGGCACTTATCTTCCTCTTCCAAGGGGGTGTGATTCTAAATCTCATTGCCAATGTCATTGTGTCTGAGGGTATGACATTAAAAATTGAATGGGCTTGAGAAAAAAATACAAGATTTGTTTGATAATAATATTATATATGTTGAGGGTCATAATGATAAATGTAATATATGTATAAACCCTCCTAACCAAAACTTACAAATTTTTACAAATTCATTCCCTCAACATAGTCAAGAAAATCATGTAGATTTTTTGGTGGAATTTACTTCTTGCCCTTCTCTTCTCTTTCAAAATGTATTGGATCTTGATTCTCCTTCTACCCCACCCCTACTAAGGATCCATATGAGTTTCCTTTTTCTAAGATGGTTGGTGTTGTTGATGTGGATACATCTTCTTCTTCCTTTCTCCTTCCTCTCATTACATTCATTCTTACTAAGATCTGTGTGAATGGATATAATGGGTCTATTTACATCGAAAGCTTGGTTAACACAAGGATCACTCATGTACTCCTTATGGACCCAAACTATGCCTTCAATGTAGTTACCAAAGCATATTTTTGTAATACCCATTTTCACCAGGATTCTTATGTAACCTCTAGTGTAAGTGATATAATGGCAATTTCATTGATACTTGGGGTGCCTCATTCATCCTATGAAGATTGGTATAAAGGAGATAGAAATTATTTGTCATATCATCCCTACTTTGAATCAATTCAATATTATTCTCAATTGTTCTTGGGTTGAACAAGCTCAATCCATACCCTCAGTTGTCTACTAGTGCCTCAAATTTATTCATGAAAAATGAGGATGCCACCATTCCACTTGATAAGTACAAACCCTTATATGAGAATGGGAAATTTACCATTGATTCCTCCATTACTAAACCTATACGCTCACCTTATGAGTGCTTCAAGAAATAATAGGCCTACATTCATGATGTCAATCCAACCCTTTATATCTACTCTTTTGAATTTCTCATTCCCCATTTATGTAGAGCTAAGGACCTATAACTTTTTCTCCCTCCTCTTCCTACTACTTATGGTACTATTGAATACCCTCCTAGACCTCCACTTAAACATAAAGCTAAACCATCCCCACCAAAAATAAACCAAAATCCAAGGGACCTCCCTCTCCTAAATCTATTGTGGTTCCTCCTCCTTCTAGCCTTCCACCCTTATTACCCACACCCAACATTGCTCCTATTCTTAAAGCTTTTTACCACCAATGTCCTCCTCAACCCAAAGCCCAAAAATAAAACTATATTTGTCCCTAGACCCAATTTGCTTATCCTTGAGGCCAAACCCAAAGTTCCCATTCCTCTATAATTTATTGCTTTAATACCTACTCTACTAGCTCCTTTGATAACTTCTTATTTTCTACTTGCTATTACTATGGAACCTATTATCATTCTTGAAGACCCTCTTCAACCCACCATCTATTGTTGTTACTCCTATTTTTCCTCCACCTATTGTGAATGATAAATCTCTCCCTTCATTTGAACAAACATTATTTAGTCTATTGTAGATATTACATCTTTCTTCTTACCAAATCACTTTAAGAGTGATGACTACCTTATGTCCATGGTTAATATGATTCTATGATCATTTGATTTCTATTTACTACATTTATTTCCTTTTTCTTCTTGATGCTTATATGTATTATGTTATTCATTTCTCTCTCTCTTCATGGAGGACTCTGTCACTTTAGCGGCCCTTTTGAAGTTTTTTCTATCTTTAGCTCCAATTAAATATATCTTGAGTCTCTCTATTTTGGTAGTGCTTCTAGCTTTGTCTAGCGACAGTCAAACTTGGGAGTATCCCTATATCTGACCTAGTAGTTCCGCCACATTTAGCACAGGGCTTATTTTTTTGCCTATTTGCCTTAAAGGAGTTATTTTTTTCTTTTTGGCATAAATCGAGAAAACGGAGTCAGATTTTCAAAAATGAATAGGCATTGGAAAGTTGATTCTGAACACAATCCAGTGGTGTAGGTATTTTTTCAGATTTTTTTTTGGTGACATTTATTATTGTTTGAAGTCCAGATAGCTTTTATGGCTTCCAAGCTCATAAATTTTTGCCATGACCTCCACATTTCGCAGTTCTTGTGGCATTGGAAAGTTATTGAGGAGCTCTACACAACTATCCATGCACTTTTTCTAGATTTAGCCCCAGGTATTCTTTATTCAGTTTGTCAATTTTATGGCTTCTATTTGACATTCTGGACATTTTGGCAACTAGAGAACTTCTATTTATTTTGTTGTGCTTCATTTATCAGCATTAAAATATATTCAGATTGTTGATCTCTGATCTAATTTTTCAACCTTCTATGGTAACATTGGGTAAGGATAATTATGAGTCTTGGTGAAAGGGCATGATGGTGATAGTTTGTCATTGATGTCAAAAGGTATTGAGAAAGTTGTTCATGATCATGCACTTCACAGTTATTCACATAGTGTTGAAGAATGTTGTCAGTGGGATTGACTTGATAAATGGATGATAATATTACAAGTGTTTGATAACATTCATGTACCAATCAGGCTCATTATATTGGTGTTTCAAGTGCTTACAGGATCACATGAATACACTTGATGTTTGGTGTTGGTTTATGATTAATCACATTACTTGTTTGATCAGGTTTGGCCTTCATATGTTCTTTGGTAAGTGATGTCATGAAAGATTGTTTGCAGTATGTTCTTGTTGTGCATTGATCTGAGAGAGGTTGCTTCAAGATCAGTTGAGGTCAGTAATAGTGGGTTGTGTTTGAATTAACACTTGAGGATAGTCATGTGCTTCAGATGTTGATCATATAGGAGTTCAAACAGTTTACATGCATGTTCATATTCAAAGCAATGTTGACACATGTTGATCATGTTCTTGTCTTACTAGTTGTTGAATCAGGACTTCATAATAGTAGGTGTTCAACTTATCATGATAGAAAACTATATCATCTAGTTTCCTTCACCTCAAGTTTTCACAGGAAGGAGATAAGTTGGTTTTATCAAGTTGCTTTCACACTCAAATGTCCACAAGACAAGGTTGTGACAAGTGCAGAGGTATAAAGTGGGTTTCAAGCTTCTAATGGTTTTCCCCTGTCAATATTGTTATCCTAATAAACATCTTTGCTCTTAAAGATCTAAACAAATATAAGTCATCTCCCCTCAAACTCTACTTTACTCAATATTCCTATTGTCTTTATATTTCAATGATGACCTGGAATAGCAAGTGTATTACTTAATTTTTACCTTTTGAAGGGGTTGGTATACATCTCCTGACCGACCCTCTCCTTATCTCACCGAGTGAAGCGGTCTCCACACACATCATGTGTTCTAATGCAAGTTTTATATCATCGGTGGTCTTGTTTAAAATTGCTGAGCGCCAAAATGCAAATAAAATAGTCAATGGAGCGGCCCGAATGGGAAAAAGGTCATCAAATGATTTCTTATGGAAAGGTTTATGAATTTGAAATGCTAATGGTCGCTTGAATAAAGAAAAGGCATCGGTATTTTTCATAAATATGTTTTATGTTTTAAAAGAAAAGGCATCGGTATTTTTGGCATTAAATATGCCTTATAAAAAATGGAGAACTAGTTTTCCTTTTAGAAACTTTTATTCACCTAGTTTATAGATTGTTTTTTGGGAGATTTTTTTTCTCTTTCCAAGTCTATTGGGTCTCCTTTCTAATGGGACTAGGAGCTTTAAAAAAAAGAATATTTTTTAGAGAGATTTTTATAGAATTGGAGATTAAAAAGAAGACAAAGAGTTTGATTGCAAGGAGAAGAATTTTGAGAAGATTTTTATCAGAGAAGACAAAAAGATTTTTTTAGATGAACAAAATTTTGAAGAAGATGAAAGAAATTTTGTTTGAAAAGATATATTTTTGTTTGGAGATGGATTTTTTTTCTGTGAGATGTTTACAGGTGCTTTGTTGAAGTAAGTTGATTTATTGAAAAATAAATTGATTTGTTGAAGACATTCAATCTGAAAATTGAAAAGAAGATTGAAGAGTCCTGAGGAATATGAAAGGTTATTATTTTTTTTTGAAAGAAAGAGATGGAAGACATTTTATTTACAGGATATTTTGAGAAAAGATTTTGAAGAAGATTTAAAAATGCAAGAATATCAAAGTTGATCATTTATTTTATGAATAAGATTTTCTTCCTACTTATGGATTGGCATTTGGAATTATTGATGTTTTTATTATTGAAAATGAAAAGGTTTTTTGATTTACAGAGAGAAGGTGAAATGATTTTGTTTGCAGAGAGGATGAAAATGATTATCTTGTATATAATGGCTTTGCAATTGATGAGTAGAGGTAGTACAGGTCAATGATGAACTGACAGGGATTAAAGACAGAAACAAAGATTGACAAGGTGATCAGAAAGATAATATGCAATTGCAATGATAATCAGGTGCATTGAGCATTGATTGAATGAATTAAGAAGGATAGAGATGAAACATACAGTGTTGTGAAGTGTTGGATTAAAATACAGATTTGATATGCAGTGTTGTTGAATGGATTAGAATGCAGTGTTGATTGGATCAGAATAAAGGATTGTTGAGTGTATCCGGATGTCAGATTGAATAGAATGGGTATTTGACAGACATATATTTGTATTGAATGAAACAGAGTATCCCTCTGATTTGCTTATTACATTTGTTCGTAATTTGGTTTGCCAGTGAGGCACAATATGCCAGTGTGGCTTGTGGTCAGTGAGACCTTTCTGTGCTAGTGAAGCTTGTGGTCAGTGAGACCTTGTATATGTCAGTGAGACATTTGTAAGAAGTTTTACATTTAAGCCAGTGAGGCAGTTTTGGAGTGGTTTTTCTACCCCTGATGGGTTTTCCACTCGTGCATATCTTGTGTCATGATTCATATTGATCTTCCTTGTGTCTGTTTGATTTACTTAAGAAGTTTTTATTCTCTTTCTGTATTCACAGTCATGTGCATATGTATTTTACAAATCAAATGGTATCTTTCTTTTTGAGCTCTGAAAGTTAAAGTTTAAAAAGGATTTGAAAATTCACACAACACTGATTCACCCCCCCCTCTCAGTGTTGCCCTTGATTCCTACAGGGCATCTTGACACATCTCAAGTGGCTTAATCTATTGCCTTATCTTTATGGACTCATAACTGAACCAGATACACCTGGGAGGAAATCTCCATGGGGAAGTAATAAATTGATCATATTGTAGGATTCATTGGTTCTAGTGTTGATTTTGACACTATGTGGTCCATCTCACATATTGAGTGCCCACACACTCTTTGGACATGCATTTGGGAGTTTTATGGAGACCCGCATATCTCTCCATTCCTAGATGATCTTGTTATGGATTGTCACATACCTCTTGATGATGCAGATCATATACCCTTTGATGATGATACAATTGAGTAGCTTCCATATTTGACAGGTCTTGCTAGTTTAGATGACATAAAGACTTCTCTTGCTTCTCCATCTCCTCTTATCGAGATCACATCTTCATTATCTATTTCTATATTTGAGTTAAGGGTTGCTTCTTTGAGAGATTCTAGTGATTCCTTGCAGTAGGACATTATTAGTCTTCCATACATAGCTTATTGGGATGCATATCTATCAGATATATCATTGTTTTTTGTAGACTCCCACATTACAGATTTGGGAGATACTTTGGAGGGTATTTAGTTCCTATTTGATGATAGATTCAATGGAGTTGCATCACCATCATCTTCTTCAAAGATTGTTCTTCATCCTCCTATTCAGTCACAGTTTTGTAGTGGATTGGAAACAATTGAGCATTTTTCAAGAGCATCATTGTTGTCTTTGGATCATGTGTAGAGTTCAGAGACATTTATCCATCTCCCTGTATATTCATATCTAGAATGGGAAGACATTATGCACACATCTACAGTTCTATTTCTTGCCAAGGGGAGGAATGTTGTTCGATGTTCATGGGTCTTCATCTTTATTCTATGTTGAGCATCTTCCGATACTACAGAAGTTATTTTGAGTGGATGCATGGTCTCTCTTCTCATCTTTGTTTTGGGAGGGAGATTTTCTTTGCATGGGGTTTCATCCTCCTCACTTCTAGGGGGTTACCAAAACTTCTCTTTACATCCTCTCTTATGGGGGGTTGTACTATCTATTAATTGTATTTTCATGATGGATTTAGTCCTTGGGGGTCTTAGATGTTGAGTCCTTTCATCACTTATTTTGTATTTTCTCTCTTTTGGAGAGGGATTTTATCCCGTTGGGTTTTTCTCCTTTTCTCCACTTTATGAGAGATTCATATTGTACATGGGTACCTAATATGGCCTTGTAGTTGAGACCCATATTTGCATCATTTGCATGTTTTTCATTCTCCCTAAGTTGCACTTAAGGAGGGTGTTAGTGTAATTAAATATTTAATTACACTTTATTAAGTTGACTTAGGGGTTCTTTAAGTCATTTTAGGTTTTCTTATCTTGCAAATATAAAAGCAAGATATCACATGTGTAATTTTTTTTATTACATATTGTTTACAAATATTCTACTCATACAAGCATCAACATGAGACCAATACAAGCTCCTTACGAGAAAACACATTAGAAATCACCTTATTACAAGCTCCTTACGAGAAATCACATTAGAAACTACATTAGAAATCACCTATGGAAGACCAAGAGTCACTACTTAGAAATCCACTTTTTATTAAGTAATCGCATCCACATTATAAGCCAACTATGGAAGACCAAGAGTCACAACTTAGAATTCCACATTAGATGTCCTTGTGGGGATTTGAACTTGGGTCTCCACAATGAGAACCCAACATTTTAACCAATTAAGCTCAACCCCTTAGACATATCACATGCAATTCATTAATCCAATTCATTTATTGCATCCAATATTGTGCAAATTCATCCTCTTTGATTTTTCTCTTGTAGAAGGTTAATCCTAGGTTTTGCAGGTGATCCTGGTGACTTGAGTCAATTAGTGACTCTCATACACTCATGCTACCCTTGTAGATACATTATAACATGTGAAGGACGTAGTGGTGCAGGAGCACCCTAGCAAGTACATGCCTCCATGAGGCAATCTTAGGTTTTGATTTAGTATTGATGATCTCATGATGTAATAAGGTCTAAATGACCACTTTAAGTAGGTTTTAAGCCCTAGGAGGCTAGTTTGAGTCCATTTTGCAAATTTTGTAAAAGTTGTCTAAAAAGTGCAAAAGTCATATTGTCAAATTGCAAAAATACAAGAAATGGAATGTGAAGGGTCAAGGGTATGTAGAAGTTGATGAGTTGGTTTGTAAATGTAGGGACAAGTTTGAAAAGACATAAATAGCCTGAATCCATCGTTGTAAGGGTGGGGTTTGAAGATCTTTGTGATGAAAGACATTTGGAGATAAAATAATACAAGAAAACTCAGTTTTTCTAAATTTTTTATTGTTTTTTCACTGTTCCTGAGGCTGGTATGACCTGGTACGGCCTCCAAATGGCATGAAATTGGATTTTTTGGAAAGGGCTCTGAATACAATTTCATTTACAACTAGTTTCATTGTTTTTTATTGATTTTAGCAAAAGTTACATCCATTTTACTAAAAGCAGGTCTGAATACCCTGTTTTAAGGGTTTGATAGTATAAAATGGAGGTGTAATGTTGGGTTTTGGTTAAAACTGTATGTGGGTGGCCATGTTATGGTTTATTAAGCATATGAAGACCTTATGCAAGGTGACAAAGTGGTCCTTGAAGTGATTTGAGGTTTGGGTGTAGGATTTTCAATAACCCCCTCCTCCCATACAAGCATAGAATGAGGGTTTTGAGGTTAGGGTACTTGGTAGGGTCTTCTATTGCCAAAATTTGGTTATTTAGGCCTTTGGAAGTCTATCTAATTGATTAGGATTGGTTTTGTGAGTTGGGAGGAAGATTCGAGAGGTGTTGCTTTGTAAAAGTAGCCTAATTAGGCTTATTGACAAACTAAGACAGTCACTTTTTAAGTCATTTATTCCAAAGTAACCAATACTAAATCTGAGATATATTTTAAATAAGCTTAATGGGTATCCAAAAAGCCCATCATAGTCTTGAATAGAGGTCTGAAACAAAATTTATGATGTGACAGTCCTATTTTGAGGGCTACAAGGACTATGGCAGCTGGTGAGCAAAATACTTTGAGTGAAGAGTTCAGACTTCGGTGAGATATTATTATGGTTTTGTTTGAGGTCCTAAGAGGTATGAAGACCTTTGGAAACCTTGTTTTAGTTCAGAAGTATTGAAGACCCTAATTGTGCCTTTTAGAGGGAGAGATTGCTAGAGTGGAAGCCTATGAAACTTCAAGAATTTGTGGGTGTGAACCCATTGTTGTGAAATATGCCTCCATTATGTTGAATTGAACCCCTTGTACTGCATCAATTGGTATTAGATCTCAGAAGGTCTATGCAAGAGAATTTTTTGGTTGTGTGTTTGTGTTTGTGCAGGTTGGTTGCCAAAAGACTAGGTAGAGGAAAAGTGAAAAGACCTAGGTGAGGCAAAGAAGTTAAGAAGCACGGTTAAAGGGACTTTCTTGAAGAGAAGATGGATTTGCTCAAGAGGTATTTGCAGGTTGAGGGTTCACAAGTGAAGAAGCAAAAGAAAATAAAAGAGGAAGAATAGATGAAGAAAAGAGAGGTAAAGAAGAAGGAAGAGACAAAGAAAAAGGAGTTTGATCAATAGATCAAGGAGTTAAAGCAAGCCATGGAGCAGATGAGAAAATAGATGGAAGAAGTTGAAAGGATAATAGCACTTGAGGTGCAAAAATGGCACCTACAAATCAAAAAGTTGGTGTCATGGCCCATTCACAAGATTGTTCAAAGAAGAAGACAAAGGAAAGCATTAAATACAAATGAGAAGGAGTCATTGCTGATAGAAGAGGAACCTGAGAAGGATGCAGCCAATCCAAATCATAAGGATGATGAGGTAGCAGGTATGAAGTGTAATTTTCTTTTGGGAAGAAGTGATATTGAGTTTCTGTCAAAGTCTGACCTGTTTGAGGAGGAATTGATTTTGGAGAGAAATGATGAGAAAGAGAAGGTCAAAGCTAAATTGATGTTGGTAGAGAAAAATTGGCTTAAAAGGTCTGAGGATATGATTTTTTCTCTATTTATTTTCAAAGGGGACAATTGGTTTTTAGTTTTGGTTATTTCAAGGGACTATGATTTTAACAAGGCAGTAAGTTTAGTGGCTGAGTATCATATGGTCGAATTGGAAGGCAAAAGGGTTGAGGTCATCTCACAAGGAAACAAAGATGAGGAAGAAACACACATACCATTTATTGGTATTGCAAAAGAATATAAAACAAGGGTCAAAATTAAGTTGATTAGAGCAGAAATGGAGATAAATTAGGACACAAAAGAGCAGACTCAAAGTGACAAAGCAAATAGAGTACCAAATGGCTTTGACATGGTGAAGCCTAAGGTTAAGATGAAGAACAAATGGAGTTGTTTTAAGAAGTAGAGCATAGAAGACTACAAGGAGGGGAATTTAATGATGAAGACTTGTTACTACATTCAATCCAAGAGGACTTGGAGTTTTCAATTGGCCAGGAGTATGGTGCAAGAGCACCCTAGCAAGTACATGCCTCCATGAGGCAATCTTAGGTTTTGATTTAGTATTGATGATCTCATGATGTAATAAGGTCTAAATGGCCACTTTAAGTCGGTTTTAAGTCATATTGTCAAATTGCAAGAATATAAGAAATGAAATGTGAAGAGTCAAGGGTATGTAGAAGTTGATGAGTTGGTTTGTAAATGTAGGGACAAGTTTGAAAAGGGATAAATAGCCTAAATCCATCATTGTAAGGGTGGGGTTTGAAGATCTTTGTGATGAAAGACATTTGGAGATAAAATAATACAAGAAAACTCAGTTTTTCTAAAATTTTTATTGTTTTTCACTGTTCCTGAGGTTGGTATGGCCCGGTACGGCCTCCAAATGGCATGAAATTGGATTTTTTGGAAAGGGATCTAAATAATATTTCATTTACAACTGGTTGCATTATTTTTTATTGAGTTTAACAAAAGTTACATCCATTTTACTAAAAGCATGTCTGAATACCCTGTTTTAGGGGTTTAATAGTATAAAATGGAGGTGTAATGTTGGGTTTTGGTCAAAACTGAATGTGGGTGGCCATGTTATGGTTTATTAAGCATATTCAGACCTTATTCAAGGTGACTAAGTAGTCCTTGAAGTGATTTGAGGTTTGGGTGTAGGATTTTCAATAACCCCCCCACCCCCATACAAGCATAGAATGAGGGTTTTGAGGTCAGGGTACTTGGTGGAGTCTTCTATTGCCAAAAGTTGGTTATTTAGGACTTTGGAAGTCTACCTAGTGGATTGGGATTGGTTTTGTGAGTTGGCAGGAAGATTTGAGAGGTGTTGCTTTGTAAAAGTGGCCTAATTAGGCATATTGACAAACTGAGACAGTCATTTTTTGATCCATTTGTTCCAAAGTAACCAATACTAAATCTGAGATATGTTTTAAATCAGCTTAATGGGTATCCAAAAGCCCATCACAGTCTTGAATAGAGGTCTGAAACAAAAGTTATGATTTGACAGTCCTATTTTGAGGGCTACAAGGACTATGGCAACTGGTGAGCAAAATACTTTGAGTGAAGAGTGTAGACTTGGGTGAGAGCTTGTTATGGTGTTGTTTGAGGTCCTAAGAGGTATTAAGACCTTTGGAAACCTTGTTTTAGTTTAGAAGTATTGAAGACCCTAATTGTGCCTTTTAGAGGGAGAGATTGCTAGAGTGGAAGCTTATGAAACTTCAAGAATTTGTGGGTATGAACCCATTGTTGTGAAATATGCCTCCATTGTGTTGAATTGAACCCCTTGCACTACATCACATAGACTATATTTGTATTTTATATGTTGATTTTTCATGCTTTGGTTTGTTTCTAACATTTATCTATGTTTATTTCTAATTATTTATCATTTCACATTTGATACCTATGCATTTTTGAGATGATGCAAAGTATTGAGATTCCATTATCTCTTTCATGTTAACCCAAAATTATAGGTCTCATTATGTTTTCATTTCATCTATTTGTTTGTTACCTCTTGTTTGTACTCTTCTCTATGTTATTATCACTCTCTTGTGCTTTCCTATTCATGGTATTTCAGGGACAATGCAAGGTAATTGGGTAGTCCTGAACTTTTTCATTTTGTCCCAAATATGACATGTCCATTCATCCTATTTGTAGTATATAACTTCTTGTTTCCTCTTTCTTCCTTTGTACTTGTTGTTCTATGCATATGGGGGATGATGGTCCAAATCATGAGAATTTTTATTACATTGTTACACTATTACCAACCCCATAATCACAAGTCTCTTTGTGTCACACTTATTTGTTCATATATAGATTTCCTTTTATAATCTACATGTAGGAATTTTCTTTTCGTATGCCAATTTTTTAGTGTTTTTTGTTGTCCTTTTATGATATACATTTTTCTTGCTCTCTAACATATATGATGATGGGTGTAATGTATTTTTCTTGTTTCTAGTTATCTACTTCCATTGTCCCAATCTACTTCCAACTTTTCTTAATATAGATTCTTTTATATGTTCTTATGTCATACTTTCCTTTTATTCTTCTTTCTAAATGTATACAATATTTTATGTTGTCTTATTTATAGGAGTAGCAATGAAATGAATCAAATAACCAAACTTCCACAAGATGAATGTGCACAAAGCAAGAGGCTGAAAACTATCATAAAATGTATGAGAATGTATAAAGAACTCCTTCTATATGTAGGACACGGAGGAAGTGAGAAGGTGAGAATCAAACACTGACTAACCCTCCATGATGTGTGACACATGTAGAACACTTGGGACAAGTGTGAGAGCATGTGTTAAATGTCTATGAGGTGAGACAACTAAACCACTAATGAACTTAAGCTAGTGTGAAACTAGATAGATGTAAACTAGATGACTAAAGACACTTTTTACACTAACACCCCCCCTTAAGTGATACTTAGGGAGCAAATCATTGAAAAATGAGTCCCAACAACATGGCCTGATGAGGTACTCATGTACAAAATAAAATTCTTTGACAAACGGAGTAAAGGAGAAAACCCTGTGGGAAAAACTCCTCTCCAAAAAAGAGATCTAAATACAAAGGACAACTTCCTTCACCCCAAGCATACATCACAACTCGAGATAACAAGGCGATGCTAAAGGTTTAGTGAAGATGTTAGCAACCTAGTCCTGAGTAGACAAATACTCTAAGGAAAGAACACCATCCTGGATAAGCTATCGAATGAAGTGCATGTGAATCTTGATATGCTTCATCCTTTGATGCTCAACTGGGTTGCGTGAAATGTGAATGGTAATTTGGTTATCACACCAAAGAATAGTAGGAAGTTCTGGTGGTAGACCAAACTCTATCAAAAGTTGTCGAAGCCATAGAACCTCCTAGCTAGCAAGAACTGCACCTCGATACTCAGCTTCAGTGAATGATAATGCAATAGTGGTTTGCTTCTTGCAAGACCAAGCAATTGGAGTAGAACCAAGGTAGAAAACAAACCCAGAGGTTGACTTCTATGTGTCAACATCACCTACCCAATCTGAGTTGGTGAAGCCTACTATCTTTGAAGCTCCTGGTGTGTACTGAATGCCAAAATGTGTCGTGCCCTGAATATACCTCAAAATATGCTTGGCTGCCTTCCAATGACTCTCATGAGGGTCATGTGAAAAAAGGGAGACAAGCCCAACAACAAAGGTTATATCAAGGCGAGTATGTGTCAAATATAAAAGACTATTGTAGACACCCAAAATTGACCTAATTATCATTAGCATTCAAATATTGCATTATTTATCATCTGCATTTGTCTAACACACTTGAGCAATGTCTCTATCACTTATTTCTTCTATTAATTAAATAAACTTATATTTATTTAATTAATTCATTAGTTATTTCCTCTAAGATATAATTAAACAATCTTTAATTATCTAATTATCTTCATTCTATCTATTTTAATTAAATAAATCTTATTTATTTAATTAGAATTACATCCACAAACCCACTTTCCAACTAATTAATTAAATTTTATTTATTTTAATTAATTTCCTCTTATCATTTATCTCCATGAGCCGACATATGTGCCTCCTTCATTTAAAAAGATAAGTGGTACTACATTTTTTATTTAATATCTTTCACATGTAGTACTTTTTTATGTACATGGTCACACATAAGCCCTATCTTCCCTCCACTTGTCATCTACACATTCACCTATGACTATCCTTTAATACTAGCCATTCACATAGCCACCAAATTTCCACTGTTGATTGATTTTAGTTGAGCTCTATATAAACACCCTCTCATTCCATACTACATCTATCCAACATTCTCATATAGCGTCTACATTATCATCTTGAGCATATTGAGCATTTTAACATCCATTGAGCTTATTATCACTATCATCCATCCATCATGGTAGCTTTGATATTCATAATTGTTCATTGTTGAGAAGCAATCCACATAAACAAGGAATCATACAATCTAGGTGATACTGTTCTTGAATTGCATGTTTTTTATTTTATTTAGATTAGATTCTTTGATGATGGTAGGGTTAGGTTTTCATGGCTATGCTTGATCTTATTAACTTGATTTTTACCTATCACAACTACCAACTAACTGTCTATACAAAGATGCATCAACACAAGGTGTAGTGTAAGTGGTAGTCAAAACAACACTAGACTAAAATGGTGTAGGAGATGGCTTGCAATCAGCCATGCTAAAACAATGAAGGTAATCAATGGCATACTTTTGCTGGCATATGGAGATTCCCTCAGTAGACTGAAGAACCTAAAGACCAAGAAAATAGTGCAGAAGCCCAAGATTTATCATGTCAAAATGCTTCATCAAAGAGAGTCAAATATCTTCAAGCATGGATGAGGAACTACTAGTCAAAAGCAAATCATCCACATACAAGACTAGAATCAGAAGGTCATCGCCATGTCTCTGAATATAGACAGTGTGATCAGAGTGGCAATGTGTGAAACCAGATGCAAGCAGAAATCTATCAATCTTCTCATACTAAGCCCGAGGGGCTTGTTTGAGACCATATAAAGAACGTCAAATCTTGCATACAAGTGAAGAGTCCTGCATAAATCCTAGAGACTGCTCCACGTAGATCTCCTCATGAAGATCACCATGCAAGAAGGCACTCTTCACATCCATCTGAAATACCTCCCAACTCTGAGATGCAGCAATAGAAAGAACAAGGTGAACAGAATCCATCTTGGCTACAGGTGCATAGGTCTTGGAGTAATCAATACCCTCAACTTGTGAAAAGCCCTTAGCAACAAGATGTGCCTTGTATCTTTCAATAGAACCATCAGCTGCATACTTGGTGTGGTACACACACTTGCACCGAACCATCTTTCTTTCCTTAGGAAGAGGGAATAAATCCCATGTATTATTCTTCATCAAAGAAGAATACTCCTCTGCCATAACTAAATCCCACTTTGAAATAATTGAAGCCTCTAAAAAACTCTACGGATCTGGAGATATGGCATGACTTAGAAGACTAGAGCCAAATGTATGTGAGCGAGTGTGGCAAGAAGTCATAGGATCACTAGCTCAAGATCTAGCCTCCTAAATAGTACTACATGCCCACTTAGGCAAAACACAAGTGGGTGGAGGTGGAAGTGGTGGTGGAGATGGTGGATTAGGACCAACATCTAAAGGATCCTCAAGTTCTAAGGTATCCTCATGAGATGAAGAGGACGGAGTAGGTAGTGAGGAAGAAGAAGTGGATGGAGGCTCCATATGTGTGAAAGACTCATCAAAATAGACATCTCTTCGAAAGAGGACATCACGAGTAATAGGATCAAACAATCTATAGGCTTTCACATCCTCACAATAGCCAACAAAGATGAATGGTTGAATCTTCTTCTCCATTGCCTTACATTGACCATCCGGTATGAATGCCCAAGCTTTACTACCAAATAGCCTGAAGAAGGAAACATTAGGCTTGATATTTGACCAAGCCTCCTCTGGAGTGATATTCTAAACTGCCTTGTGTGGAGTGTGGTTCTAAATATAGTTGGCACAATTGATTTCTTTAGCCCAAAAAGATGGGGCCATTGACCGAGACTGAAGCATACAATTTTCCATTTCCTTGAGTGTTCTATTCTTTCATTCAGCAACACCATTCTACTAAGGAGTGTAGGGAACCGAATACTGATGTCAAATACCATACTCAATGCAATAGTCCTAAAAGGTCTGATTCACATACTCCCCCCATTATCTGTGTATCTGCCGAATAGAAGAACTTGACTGCTTCTCCACGAACACCCTGAAAGTCTTAAAAGTGTTGAATACATCACTTTTGTACTTAAGAAAGTACAGCCATGTGTGGTGAGAAAAGTCATTAATGAAAGTAAGTACACACTTGCCCCTAGAAAATGGAGTTGGGAATGACATGAGGTCACTATGAACCAACTCAAGTAAGGAAGTAGCATGATGGGCTTTACCCTTAAGAAAGGGTTCCTGATGATGTTTGCCAAGTACACAACCTCGACAAACACCCTCTGTGTATGCAACCTTAGGGAGACCAAGTACCATCTCCTGTGTACTCAACTACTGAAGATACCTATAATTAAGGTGTCCAAACGTCTCATGCCAAAGTTGACTCAAAGAGTCTGCATGGGTGATGTGTGATAAACTGCTAGATGTCTCAAAACTATGAAACTTGTACAATCTAGACCCATGATCTGCTCTACCTGAAGTAATCATCTTCTCTAGATGTTGTAGATCATGAACAACAACATCATGTGGAGAAAAGTCAATAGTCTTCCCATCCCTAGTATGACATATCTAATAAACAAAGAGAAGATTGGCAGAAAGTTTAGGAACAAGGAGGACATCCTCAATGCAACAATCTACTAGTTGAACTAAACCTAACCCCATAACTGGAATATGTGAAGAGTTTCCCGCTGAAATATGAGAAGTAGTGCTATCAGAAAGAGACTCAAGAAGATTAAGTGAATGAGTCATGTGATGTGAGGCTCCTGATTCAACTATCCAATTTGATGTGGATGAATTCAAACCTGTAGCAATAAGGGCATGGCCTTTGCTAGGTTTTGGAGTATTAATGTTGTGTTTCTTCATGACTTCTTCCAAAGCCTCAATCCTGTGATGACAAATCTTGACATCATGATTATGCATCCCACAAAAAGTACATGGCCCTCTACCTTTCTTTTTGAAATAAATTTTACTTGACTTAGAAGAGGTTGTGTTTGGAGTGTCAGGTTTGGTCTTCTTCTTAGATGAATTCTCTTTGCTTGAAGATGATTCTACCTTTGACTATTTTGAATGCTAATTACCTTTACCCTTAGATGCATGAACTACTAATGCTTAACTTTTTGAAGAAGTGGTAGAATCCATGGAGAGTAACTTAGATTGTTCTCTTGTAAGTTGATCACAAAACCATTAAAAAGTAGGCATAGTAAATGTTGAACCAAGTGCATCCATTGTAGAGTAGAAAGTAGAAGCAAAGACCTGATAGGGGCCTTTTAACTTTGACAAAACCAAGAAGACACATTCCTTATCTATTTTTATTTTACCACAACAAGTCAAGAAAGCAAAGACTTGAACTTGACTAAGAAATCTTCAATTGAAGGGAAGACATCAGGTGACAAAGTTGTTAATTCAACATCTAATTGAAGTATTTTGAACTCATCAACTGTACCAAATAAATCACTAAGTTTGTCTCACATTTGCTTAGGAGTTGTACAATTGCTTAGATGAAATTGCAAGTTATCAGATACATGGAGGCCAATGATGCCCATTGCCTCATCTAACTTATTGTGATAGACAAATTGTTCATACTCCCTATTGAATTGCATTTGTTGACTATTTAGCATTTTCCATAACCCTTTAGATTGAACAAGTTGTTGTACCTTAGTTTTCCATGTGTGATAATTATGTTGTGTTAACAGGTCAATTTTAGGATCCATGTTGAAAAACACAAAGAGGCACGTAAATTGTGCCTTACAAACCCCCCAAAGTGTGATTAAAATTGTAAAAGAAGCCCCCCACAAAATGGTACTTTATAACTGAGTGTGTTTATAACTGAGTGCGTTCTCCTTTGTAGATTTCTACAAGATCCTCAAAATAGTGACAATACAAATGATTGTGACCTCAGTGAGCACAAAACCTTCCAAATGCTAGCCACGTGATGTTGGCGTTGAGCAGGACAATGAAGCCCTTGACCACTCTGAAGACAATGATGGTTGTTGAGATGATATGGCTCAATTGGAACAACAGAAACCTTGACTACTAATGATGTTGGCTTCCAATGTTGAAGCAGCCAGCAAATCAGTGGTAATGGTGACCTAGCAGAGATGAGGCCTCAAAAAAAATTTCCCAGATTCACACCAGATTTACAAAGATAAAAAAAATGCACTCAAAAAACTCAAAATTTTGCATGCAAATCTTCAATTTGCAAAAAAAAAATTACATTTTCTACCAAAATTTCACTCAAATCTAGACACACCTATGATAGGGCTGTTGATAACTAAGAGGGGGGGGTGAATTAGTTATCTTGATTATTTCAGCTTTCTGAAATTCTTTATTAATTAGTGCAGTATCAAATCAAATAAGCAAACATAACCTTGAAAAGGAAATAACATCAATACATATGACACAATGATTTTGATGTGGAAAACCCTGTTAGGGGAAAAACCATGGGGTGATTAACCCAAGAATGTATTCTCTGTTAGAAGAATAAGATAGTACAAAATGGCACTTGCCTATTGGGGCTCACTGCCCGAGCACACTGCTCACAAGAGGCTCACTGCCTACAATAGTTTGTACAAGAAAACTAGTTACTTGAACTGATGAGAAGCATCCACATATGCTAAGATTCAGTTTCAGTTAAGCTCAATATACTGATCTGCTGCACTTCATTCTTACTCTCTTAGGTGTTATTGTCCTATTACATTCCGGACCTGTCTTACTATCTTCGCACTACTCTACTGCTTTTATTCGCACAAATACAACACACCACACACACTTCATACCAAAATCAATCTGGTATATATATCTGCACCAAGGATTTCATCCACTTTCTAGTCGGCATCCGGAGTAGTCAATATTTATCCAAATTCTGATCTGTCGGATGAATCCTTACTTATCAAGTGATGCGTATCAAAGAGATACTTATAGAAGTCATCTAACAAGTCAGCCAATTTTAAATGATACCTCAATAATCTTGATCACCATCAAAATCTCATCCGGAATAGTGTCTGATGCTCTGCCGGTCAGTTCTTCCTCTGTCTGCTTTGCCAAACAGGACCCCAATACTTGAATGCTTATAACTCTTCACTCTTTCATCACCGGAGGCTCAAATCTTGGAATCTACTAGTCGAGGTATTCCTCTTGACTTTCCCAAGTCCGCACTTTCCAAAGATACTCCCTCTTAGAGATCCAGACCTGACTGTCGGACCTTGCCACAACACTCTGTTCTTGCTTACCGGACCACAACACTCTTCAATCTGACTTCCGGTATAGGTACACTATGTCCTGCGGATGTGTGGGATGAACTTTGTTGCCATCAATGACAACAATCATGAAGCTCCAATGTGTCTCTTGCCAACAAGGGCTAGATGTGCGGGATGAAAATGGGAAGGGAATTGCGATTCTAAGCTCTAATACCATATAGGAGCAGGAATGAAATGAAGCGAATAACCAAACTTCCACAAGATGAATGAGAGCATGTGTCAAATGTCTATGAGGTGAGACAACTAAACCACTAATGAACTTAAGCTAGTGTGAAACTAGATAGACGTAAACTAGATGACTAAAGACACTTTTCACACTAACATTATTATGCCATTCTACCAAATAGTTCCTTCTCTATTATTTCTCTTTGCCTTCTTCATAGGGGTGATATATGTATTCTTTTTTAGGGGCATCTCCTGATTACATGCTCTCTCTACTAATATGATAAACTATTATTTTCCTACTTTACCATCTTCTTATTTGGCATGCTCATTGTTTCTTACATTCTTATCCCCTCATAGCTCTATCATTAGGGGCATAAATCGATCTCCACTATTCTCAAAAATAATACACATGCAAAAAAAATCCTTTGTAGTATTTTTTTATAGCTTTAAGCACCCACCACTACACATCATGCACTTTAAGGAACACACACTCCCAAACTTTCTAATTTGCAAGTTGAAGTTGGAATACACCACCTAAGGGAATGATTGAGGCAGTGTCCCATGCATAAACCACAATTTTTGTTCCCCCAAAAATAAACTTTTATCATTAAAATATTAGCACCATGTTAACTATTTTAGGTTCTCCAACCACTGAGAAGATTGTGATAACGTGATGCAGGAGCATCCGGGCGGACTAGCAATCAGCATCAGCCAAAAGAAAATTAGTTTATTGTTCTAGTTTTGGTTTGTTTTGGGGTTTCACTTGGAATCTCTCAGCATTGGGGACACTTTGCACAATCATATTTGCAAAAATTTAGTTTTCGCCATATTTTTGGTTTCGGCACACATTGGCAGTTTTCACGGAAACTATTGTTCAGTGAAATTGGTGAGGTTTGGCATCAAATCCTTTCATAGGTATATTTTTGGGGATATTTTGACAGTGTTGGAGAAGATTCCGTGATCATATGCACCATTAGGATATTTTAAAACTTTATGTTTAGGTATGACAATTTACAAAAAGTTTAAATTTTGAAATCATTTAAGGCTGGAGAGAAATCCGTTTGTAGGGGGCCTTGCAATGTCATTCTGAGTATACTCACAAATTTTTAGGTGAAATGGAGAACTTTGGATTTTCCACCTACCAGCCCCTGATTTCGTACATCCAAAGCTTCAATTTTATTGTTTCATTCTGGATGAGCATTAAAGGGGGTATTATTCAGGAATTTAATTTCACCATAGTACATTTAGAAAATGTAGGAAATGTTAAATAGGCAAAGTATCTTTAGTTTTAATATACAATTTAATATGTGACCACTCCCATTCTTGGAGGTGTTGAAAGAAAATAATGCAACACATTTATTGAAAGGAAAGTCATATCATTTAAGTAGAGGAATAGCATATTTGAGGCATAGAAATGGAAATGTAAAAACATTTTTGGAGAGGAAGGAGTTTAAAAAGGAAAAATTACCTTAAAGAAGGCATTAGAAAACAAAAATGCAGGCGCCTAAATGCAAACTAAAAATGACTCTTTAGAGGCTAGATTTATATAAAACAAGATTCAAAAATAGAGATGGAAGGGGGGCGCCAAGCAAAAAATAAATAAGGCATTGAAACAGAGGAAGGAATCAACCATTGGGGACATCTCTCTCAGAGACCTTTGTTGCTGGGAAGTGAATGAAGAAGAATGCCATAGTGAAGGCATGGGGTTTTAAAAATAGAGACAGGGAATTCCAGAGATGATTTGTTGCACACAGAGAGTGTTGATTAGATGCGTATGAGAGGTCATGAAAGGCCTAGTTTATCTGTGTTGTAGATTTTTGTAATCTTGTTGCATTGATGAATAAAATAACATGTTTATTGTTTATGTTGTGTGTTGAGAGATTATGTGTATGCAAAGAGTCTTTACATTAATAGAATAGAGATTTTTGTGAATGTGGGTATAAGAATGCTTGTGGAAGTCCCTCTCTGCATTAAGTTTGAGAGGCCACTAAAGACCATATCTATAATATTCTTGTAAACTTGTTTATTTTGTATCAAATAAAATCAAATTTTTGTTGCAGTCTTTGCGTTGTTGAGGATTCAAATTTGGGGCAAAGTGTTGCCTATGTGTATGTGAGTTGTTTATGGTAGGAGGGATACATCCTTGCATTAAGTGGTATTAGAGCAAGGGATCTTGAGAGTGTAGAGTATGCACCAAGACCTATGGGTAGAGAAGAGATAAGGCGGTTGTGGAGAGCTTGAAAGAATTGTTGTAGGTGTGTGAAGTCCTAAGCAATTGAGAGCTGGAAGCCGCTAAGGAAATAGTCTTTACAAATTGCAGAGCATGGGATATGAGTTGCAAAAGATTGTAGCAAGCAAGATGAAGATATTTTTGAGGAAGGTCATCATATGGATGGTTGGAAGCAGTACCAAAGGAGGAAGATCCTTGAGATGATGATAGGTGTATATGAGAGATTGGATAAGAGATTGGGTAAACTGGAAGCACTGCAACATGGTGAATTGTCAAGCATGATGAAGACAAGAGTGATGAGTTTGCAACGAAGACATACCATGATGAAGGCATGAAAGAAAAGAGTGAACAAGTGGAATTGGATGCAGTAGTAATTGAAGACAAAGAAGAAGTGAGCAACGAAGATAAAGAAGAAAAAGTTGTAGAAAAGATTGCAATTGTAGAGGATGTGGTTGCAGCGATAGAGGTTGAGGATGTTGCAGCAGATAAGAAGAATAAAAAAGAAGATGAGGAGATCCTTGTGCAAAAGGATCAAGAGGACAACAAAAAAAGAAGTAAAGAAAAGAAGTATTGCAGCCATTTGATAGAAGGGGTGTGGAAGGGGAAGTGTGTGGGAACAGCCCATACAGTCCAAAAGAAAGTAAATTAGAAAAGAAAAGAAGCAAGGAGAGAAAAGATTGGAAGAAGAAAGAGTTTCCAGTTGTAGCATGTCCTTTTGAAGAAGAAAAATATGAAGTTGCAACAAAGAATGATCCATTGAAAGACATGGAATGTTTGGGACATCAAATTTTTGTTGCAGTCTTTGCATTGTTGAGGATTCAAATTTGGGGCAGAGTGTTGCCTATGCATATGTGAGTTGTTTATGGTAGGAGGGATACCTCCTTGCATTAAGTGGTATCAGAGCAAGGGACCTTGAGAGTGCAGAGTATGCACCAAGACCTATGGGTAGAGAAGAGAGAAGGTGGTTGTGGAGAGCTCGAAAGAATTATTCTAGGTGTGTGAAGTCCTGAGCAATTGAGCTGGAAGCCGCTAAAGAAATAGTCTTTACAAATTGTAGAGCGTGGGATATGAGTTGCGAAAGATTGTCGCAAGCGAGATGAAGATATTTGTGAGGAAGTTCATCATTGGATGGTTGGAAGTAGTACCAAAGGAGGAAGATCTTTGAGATGGTGGCAAGTGTATATGAGAGATTGGATAAGAGATTGGGTAAATTGGAAGCATTACAACATGGTGAAGTTGTCAAGCATGATGAAGACAAGAGTGATGAGTTTGTAGAGAAGACATACCATGATGAAGTCATGAAAGAAAAGAGTGGAAAAGTGGAATTGGATGCAGTAGTAATCAAAGACAAAGAAGAAGTGAGCAACGAAGATAAAGAAGAGAAAGTTGTAGAAAAGATTGCAATTGTAGAGGATGTGGTTGCAGCGATAGAGCTTGAGGATGTTGCAGCAGATAAGAAGAATAAAAAAGAAGATGAGGAGATCCCTATGCAAAAGGATCAAGAGGACAACAAAAAAAGAAGTAAAGAGAAGAAGTATTGCAACCCTTTGATAGAAGGGGAATGGCAGGGGAAGTGTGGGAACAGCCCATACAGTCCAAAAGAAAGCGAATTAGAAAAGAAAAGAAGAAAGGAGAGAAAAGAATGGAAGAAGAAAGAGTTTCCAACTGTAGCATGTCCTTTTGAAGAAGAAAAATATGAAGTTGTAGCAGAGAATGATCCATTAAAAGACATGGAATGTTTGGGACATCAATGTGAAGAAGAGGCAATTAGTGAAGAATTGAGAAGAGTGGACCTGCATTAGAGATTGCAACAGCATGCCATGAGGAAGGCATGGATAAAGAGAGTGAGAAAGAAGAGGAGATTGCAGCAGAGGAATGTTCTTTGGAAGACATGAATGAAGAGATTGAAATTGATGTTGCAGCAGCAATTAAGTATCCTTTGGAGGATGAGAAGATAGGAGGAAGTAATTAGATCACAATTGAGCATGAAGAGTAAAAAGCTATAGTAGATGATGTGGAAGAAAATGAAAGAGTTGCAGCAATAGAAACATACCTTATGGAAGGTATGGCAGATGTGGTGAAAGAAGTCATAACATAGCTTGAGGTGGAAAATTATGTTGTAGTGGTTGTGAGTCCTGTGTAGGACATGAGGATGGTGATAACAATGGATGATGAAGATGAAAATGTTGCAGAAAAGAGTAAAGGAAAATTGCAGCAGATGGTGATGAGAAAATCTATTATCGTTGATTTTGGCAATAGAAGGTGAATGGTTAGAGAAATTTGTAGCAATTGAAGATGAGAAATATGTTGCAGCAGTTGAGGACATGAGGATGGTGATGGGAGATGATGGCACATAGATGCAAATGTTGCAGCAAAGGATGAGAAGATGAATGTAGAAGTCAATGAAGATGAAAGTGTAACATCAGAAAATGTCCCCTTGGGGGCTTTTCCCTCATAAGGTTAAGCTCCCGAGTCTTTAGAGTGCATTTAGGACATTTTAGTTCATATTTTAGCATCCTGATGGAATGAGACCTAGGTTCCATGACAAAAAGGACCTAGGTGGACCCCTTGAGTTGTACCCTATCCAAAATAGGGGGGAGGACTTGGGCGCCCGCAGCCTAGTCCTGCCCAATTTTGGGGCAACTCCAATTTCTGGGTGACAGTTTATGACCGTTATGAGGTTATTTTGCTGACACGGTAAAGTTTGATTTTTAATATCTTGGCGGGAATGCTTGTAGGTGCATATATAAGCAAGCTTAGGCATTCATTTTTAAAATAGATTGCAATTAGATAGAAAGTGTGATGTTCAAGTGTTCTCAAGGTGATTCAAGGCTTTCTATTGTGTTGCAAGAGTAGACTTGTATGTTTTGTGTGTTGATATTTGCATATTTGAGCTTCAATCTCCTCATGGCATGAAGAGCATCTTCCTCCATGAGAGCTTCACTACAAGGTGACATATCATTGTGTTTTTATCATTGATTCCTTTAGTTTTGGCCTTTGCCTCACAAGGGCACACCCCTTTTATCTGACAACGGTGTTCGAAGACTTAAGTGTCCTCTGGGGATTAACTGAGGCAAACCTCTAAACACCACAACCCCCAAACCAAGTCTTGTGATTACAGATTACAGGTGTCGCATCTAGAAAAAGTGGAGTTGTAGGGAGGCTTGGCAGACATCAGGGATTCAGGATCTGAAGAAAAGTCAGACAAAGGAGCACTTCCAAGACTTGGGTACTCGCTTCAATGTCTTTCGTAGACAGATCGCGGGAAACAAAAGTTACAAGGCTAATCAGTGTCAAAAGGAGGTCTAGATTCCTCGAAAAAGTAGGTACCTTGGACTTGGGTGCCCGCACCCTAGTCCCCGACTGTTCTGCTTCAAAACCCCAAAAATAGGTATTCTGTAATTTAGTATTTTACTCCCGTCTGCAAGAGATTTTTTCGTTATTCATCAATTTGTTGTCATATTTGCATAATTAGGGTTTTAATGGTTAATTGGACATAAAAGAAGGAAAATTTGATAATTAATCCCCTAATCCAAGTTTCCCTTCATTTGCAAGTGACCTAGGGTATGAGAGTGCTCGCCACTAGACCCTAGATCCTTCAATGTTTAGTGGAAAGGAGGGTTTTAACATCTAAACAACAAAGATTAACAAAATCCAATTTTACCCTAAATAGAAAGAAAAGTTGCAGAAGCGAAATAAATTGAGGTAAAACTTGAGAGTTTTGAGTTTCATTCATTTGATATGATGAAAAAAGGGAGGATGTAGAGAAAGAAGAAAGTAGATACATGGAAAGCTTCAATTTCTATGCAGATTTGTGTAAGGATGTTGTAGATTTAGTTGTTGAATAGCATGATTTGCTTTAGGAAGAGATCGAGAAGATTGAGAAATTGTTCAGGTTGAATAAACACTTGAAGGAGAATGAAAGTGCACCAGCAAACATGGTGAAAGAAGTTGTAACAACAAAGTTTATAGAGGTAAGTTTTAAATTTTCTAAATTTTGTGATGGGGGAGTTGATGTGAATCTTCATGTTGCTGAAGTGTATAAGAAATTACAAGTAGATGGAAAGAAGAATGTATTTACAAGTTGGTATGCAAATGTATATTTTCATGTAAAAGTTATAAAGGATGCTACAAGTGAGACTTGGTGGAGATGGTCGGATTGTGGTGGGTCAAAACCCACGAAAGAGGAGAAGAGTGGTGAGATTCTTTGGTGGAAGAGGCTTGATAATGGTGGGATGGATCCCACAAATGATGAGAGGAGAGGAGAAGGTCTTTGGAGGAGGAGGATGATTCATGGTGGACGAGAGGAAGGAGGAAGAAGGTGTAGAATTTTTGGAGGAGGATGACACTTATTTCAGTGAGATGTTGGAAAAGGAAGAAGAAAAAATAATTTTGTGCACGTGTTTCGATGACAGATTCCACTTCAGATTGCTTGCAATCTGAAAGAATGGTTCTACCATTCAACTCCACCTTTGTGAGCCTATGCTCACAAACTTCCTACTTGGCGTGTCTGATGTAGGAGCATCCGGGAGGACTGGCGATCAATATCAACCAAAAAAATAGTTTGTTGTTCTAGTTTTGGTTTGTTTTAGAGTTTCATATGGCACTTCTCAGCATTGGAGACACTTTGCATAATCAAATTTGCAAGAATTTAGTTTTTGCCATATTTTCAGTTTCCACAGACATTGGTAGTTTTCATGAAAACTATTGTTCAATGAGATCGGTGAGGTTTGGCATCAAATCCTTTCATAGGCATATATTTGGGGGTATTTTGACAGCATTGGCAATGATCATATGTTGCACCATTTTGGAGATTTTAAAACTTTCTATTTGGGGATGGCAATTTACAAAAAGTTTAAAATTTTGAAATCCTTTGATGTTGGAATGAAATTCTTCTGCAGGGGACCTTGGGATGTCATTCCAAGTGTCCTCACAAATTTTTAGGTGAAACAAAGAACTTTGGATTTTCCACCTGCCGGCACCCAATTTTGTACATCCAGAGCTTCAATTTGATTATTTCATTTTGGATGAGCATTAAAGGGGGTATTATTCAGAAATTTGATTTCACCATGGTACATTTAGAAAATGTGGGAAATGTTAAAGAGGTAGAGTATCTTTAGTTTTAATATACAATTTAATATGTGACCACTCCCATTCTTGGAGGTGTTAAAAGCAAATAGCACGATGCATTTATTGAAAGGAAATTCATATCATTTAAGTAGAGGAATAGCATATTTGAGGTGTATAAATGGAAATGTAAAAACATTTTTGGAGAGGGAGGAGTTTAAAAAGGAAAAATTTACCTTAAAGAAGGCGTTAGAAAAGGAAAATGCAGGCACCTAAATGTGAACTGAAAATGCCTCTTTAGAGATTGGATTTATATAAAACAAGATCAAAAAATAGATATGGAAGGGGGGTACCAAGAAGAACAAAATAAGGCGATGTAACAGAGGAAGGAATCAGCCATTGGGGATGTCTCTCTCACAGACCTTTGTTGCTGGGAAGTGAATGAAGAAGAATGCCATAGTGAAGGCATGGGGTTTTAAAAATAGAGAAAGGCAATTCCAGAGATGATTTGTTGTATAGAGAGAGTGTTGATTAGATGTATATAAGAGGTCATGAAAGGCCCAATTTGTCTTTGTGTTGTAGATTTTTGTAATCTTGTTGCATTGATGAATAAAATAACATGTTTGCTATTTATGTTGTGTGTTGAGAGATTATGTGTATGTAAAGTCTCTACATTAACAGAATAGATATTTTTGTGAATGTGGGTATTAGAATGCTTGTGGGAGGCCCTCTTTGCATTAAGTTTGAGAGGCCATTGAAGACCATATCTATAATATTCTTGCAGACTTGTTTGTTTTGAATCAAATAAAATCATTTTTTTGTTGCAATCGTTGCATTGTTGAGGTTTCAAATTTGGGGCAAAATATTGCTTGTGTGTATGTGAGTTGTTTATGGCAGGAGGGAGTACCTCCTTACATTATAATGACATAGAATTGTTGGAAGTATCATTTGCATACGAACTAGGTGTTAAGATTAGGTGTTGTACCACCTTGCAAAATCATAGAAACAATTTTAATTATTTAATATTGCATATGTTGTAATCTTGGGCCTTTGTCAAGTAGGGTGTCCCACATGGGAAATTTTGAGACTCTATGTATGACATAATTTGACATTTGTCCAAGTGGTTATGATATATGCAAGAGAACATGCAAGAAGGGGGTTACAAAGTAGAGTTGAAAGAGCATCTTGGACTATTTATTTTGGGTAATGTGTAAGAGCACCTTAGAAGAGGAGTTACTCTCCCAAGTTGGAGCACATGGCTTGAGTAATTGACTAGTCAAATAAAAAATTGTAGTTGCATGCCTTTATGATGTGTACGAGCATCTTTGAATGCTTCCAAAGTGGAGTGCCCAAATTAGAGGATTCAAAGGTGGGCGCTTACACATTGGGAGCTACATTCTAATTTTGGCTTATTGACTACTCATGAGGGGCATTGGATTTAGCCCATGGTTTTATTGAAACCACAAGTGGTTTACAAGATTAACAAACTCTATATATACTAGTGTTGGTATAGTGGATTGGCATCAATTTAATTATATTGCAAGGTCTTACAGGTTTTAAGTTTGAGGCTAAGTATCGACATGCTATCAAGGGGCTACCTCATTAGTGCGGGTTCTCAATCTATTATAAGCTTATTTTTAAGTAATATATTGAGGTATGCTTCTATTCATGGGTTTTTACTCAAAAGGGTTTTCCTATTGGGAATTAAGGTGTCTTAACCTTGGTAATTCCTTGTATTTTTACATTGTATCTATTTATTTACTACCTATTATATTAATTGGATGCAAATCCTATGTTGTCATATTGTGGGAGTTGGCACGGGATGTGTCACCCTACATGGCATATGACCACATGTAATTTTGTCCTCACATGAGAAGATAGGCGTCCCACTTAGTGATAGGAATATTTTTCCATGTGTCGGCATCTTGGATGTTGTGTAAGGGAATATTGACCGAAATGGTCATGACATATTCCTATGACAAAGTTATGACATGTAAGAGTCAGAAATAGGAGATTCTATGACAGGTGAAGACATGTGTCGAAGAGCATCTTTGAAAAAGGCATCTTTGGGCGCCCCAAGGTGGACTATGACATGTTGTAAGAGAATATGCTATTTATAGCTTGTGTATGACACATTCTCTTACAGTTGTAAGTTATGACAGCTATGGTAGATTATATGACGGTCGTAAGCGAGAGCATCTGTCATAGCCCATTTCAGAAACAGGCAACCTCCTTGGGATGGGGTGACTTGACAAGTGTTAGGAACATCCTACAATGTTGGACAAGTGTCCATAGGCATGGGTTTTGGGCCATGAGGCCATGTTGGACGCCCATCTCAATGTGGAGCCATTTTTGCCTTGTATGTGTTATATAAATAGGTGCTTTTGAGAGAAGTACTATAGGTTTGACAGGTATTGTTATGCTACTGGAACATCTCTAGATATGAGTGTCGAAGACTCCTACAAGAGCATTGGCTCTATGAGTGTATTGTAACCTTCTTTGTTTAGGGAATACACTTGAGTTGTGTTTTGGAGTGGGGTTTTTCACCTGTAAGGGTTTTCCCCACGTGTATCTTGTGTCTCTCTTCCTCTATCTCAGTTTCTTGTGTATGTGTTTGCTGCAATATCTCTGTTAATGGGTTAACATAGCTGTAATTGTAAAGATAAAATTGAACTTGCACTCTCCTCCCCTCATTAGATTAGTGCAGGAAGCATTTTTCAGACACCTAGCTTCCTTTCAGTTAGTATCAGAGCCTGGCTAGTTTTGGTTCTATCTGTTGGGCAGGGGTTTTTTGAGCTAATCTTAGGTTGAATGGAAGTGTTGTGTAGAGCATTTTGTATCTTGTTGCAGCAAGGAGATGGCAACCACATCCAGAAGATTAGAGGTGGAGAAATTTAATGGCACCAATTTTGAGTTGTGGAAACTCAAGATGGAAGACCTACTTATTGATCGTGACCTATGGGAAACCGTATCCGGTGTAAAACCTACAACAATGTCACAAGCTGACTGGGACCTTAAAGATTGGAAGGCTAAGGGTCTCATAAGACTCTGTTTAGTTGACTCTATCTTGTTGAATGTCCATGAGGAGAAGAGCACACAAGACCTCTAGAAGAACCTAGGTGATGTTTATCAGGCCAAGTCCTTGGTAAACAAGCTTTTTCTGAAAAAGAAGTTGTTTTCTCTGAAGATGGAAGATGTAGGATCTGTTGCAGACCACATGAATTCTTTTAACATGATTGTTGCACAATTGACATCTGTGGGTGTGAAAATGGAGAAGGAGGATTGGTGTATGACCCTGCTTTGTTCTTTGCCAGATTCATGGGATCATCTTGTCATGGCTATCAGAAGCACCAGTACCACCTTCAAGATGGAAGATGTGGTATCTTTACTGTTATCTGAAGAGATGCGGAGAAAGCCTTCTGAAACAGCCAAAGAGGCTCTTACAGTTCATGGAAGACCCAAAGAGAAAGGGAAGAAGGACAAGAAAGGTGAAAAGGGTAGATCCAAATCCCGTGGGAGATCTAAATCTCCTGGAAAGTCCAAGGCTCTCTGCTGGAACTATGGGAAAATTGAGCATTTCTGAAAGGAATGCAAAGAGGAGAAGAAAAAAAAAGAAGAAGAATGCTCCTAATTCAGATTTGGACAAGTCACAAGATGATGGTGATGCCTTCATCGCAGCCCTGGCCACCCATGCATCTGATGATGTGTGGTTGATTGATTCTAGTGCATCATTCCACATAACCTCGCATCGAGACTAGTTTATGAAATATGAAGAGTTTGATGGTGGAAGAGTCTCAATCCGATTCCTTGATGGACGAGTGAAGGGGATCACTAGGTTATGCACATCCCAAGCCTAGAACGGAACCTGCTTTCTGTAAGTATGTTGAATGATGCAGGTGTGCAGGTTGTCTTTTTGAAGGATGGATGCAAAATGACTAGAGGATCTATGGTGCTTGCAAAGGGTACTCAAAGAGACACTCTGTTTTAGTTGGAGGCATGCACTTCACAGTGTAATAGTTCTTCTGACTCGAAGAAAAGAGTTGCAGTCACTTCATCCCCACCATCTGAACAAGCAGTGAAGAAATATGTTGTAACACTTTCTGATGGTAGTGCACATGCTTTGGAAGTTAAACTTCCTATTGAAAAGACTATGTTATGGCATTTGAGATATGGCTACATTGGTGAGAAGGGTTTGCAAAACCTGAAAAATAAAAACCTCGTTGAGGGGTTAAATGATTGTAATCTCAAGTTTGACTTTTACGAACATTGTGTATATGGAAAACAAAACCATGTTCAGTTTTACTCTAGTTCTCACAAGTCTTCTGGTGTGTTGGATCTTATTCATTCTGATGTGTTTGGTCCAGTTAATGTTCCTTCAATTTCCAAATCTGTATATTTTGTATCTTTCATAGATGATTACAGTAGAAGGACATGGGTTTATTTTATCAGAAGCAAGACTAAAGTCTTTAGTCAATTTAAGGAGTTTAAAGCCTTTGCTAAAAATTAGACTAGTAAAAAGATTAAGTGTTTGAGAACTGACAATGGTGGTGAGTTTTGTTCGGCAGAGTTTGATAAGTTCTGTAAAGAGCAAGGGATTGAAAGACATAAGACAACTCTATACACCTCGCAAAAAAATGGAGTTGTAGAGAGGATGAATAGGACACTGATGTAGAAGGCTAGGAGTATGCTTAGTGGAGCAAGCCTTGAACAAAAGTTTTGGGCTGAAGCAATAGCCACTGCTTGGTATCTGGTAAACAGACCTCCTACATCAACTCTTGTTGGTAAGACACCTATGGAGGTGTGGTCTGGTAAGAAGCCTTCAGTTAGACATCTTCGTGTTTTTGGTTGTGAGGCATATGCACATGTGCCTAGGGAGAAACAGTCTAAATTAGAGAACAAGGCTATGAAATGTATTTTCATTGGCTATGGTGTCAGTGTGAAAGGATACAAGCTTTGGGATCCTGTGGCTGAAAAAGTGTTGTATAGCAGAAGTGTTATCTTCAAAGAGCTAACACCTCCTATTGTTCTACGGCCAGAACAAACAGAAAAGAAAGAAGATGCAGTTCAGTTTCCTTCTACCCCTGAGAAGACTAAACAGACATACCCTGTGAGACCTAATGATAAGGAGAGCTCTAGCAGCTCTGGAAGCTTAGAAAAAGAAGCAGAACCTCAACCTCAGCCATTGAGGAGGTCTACACAAATGAGAAAGCAATTTGATAGGTTTTGTTATTCATTACTTGATTCTAGTTGTGCTTTTGCTTTACTTACTAACACTGATAAGCCTAGAACTGTGAAAGAGGCTATGGGCATAAAAGATGCAGGTTCCTGGAAGGAGGCTATGGAAGATGAGATGGCTTCTTTGGAAAAGAATAAAACATGGGACTTGGTGCCTTTGCCTGATGGATGGAAACCCATTGGATGCAAATGGGTGTTCAAGAAGAAATTTGGTGCAGATGGCAGTGTTGAAAAGTACAAGGCTAGATTGGTTGTGAAGGGGTACTCACAAGTGGAGGGAATTGATTATGGTGAAATTTTCTCTCCTGTTGCAATGCTGACATCCATTCGATTCTTGTTATCTCTTGCAGTTGCTTATGACTTAGAGGTAGAATAGATGGATGTGAAGACAGCTTTTCTTCATGGTGATTTGGAGGAAAAAATCTTCATGTCATAGCCAGAGCATTACATAGAGAAAGGTAAAGAAAATTTGGTTTGCAAGTTAAAGAAGTCTTTGTATGGTTTGAAGCAGTCTCCTAGGATGCGGTACTTGAAGTTTGATGCCTTTGTGTTGTCGATTGGTTATCTGAGATCAAAATCTAATCATTGTGTGTATTACAAGTTTGACAATGATCGCATTCTCATTATTGCATTGTATGTTGATGATATGTTGTTGATTGGGAATGGTAAGAATATGATTTCTGATTTGAAGTCTCAGTTGTCAGCACAGTTTGAGATGAAAAATCTTGGGGCAGCTAGGTACATTCTGAGAATGGAAATTAGAAGAGATAGAGCTAACAAAAATTTGGTTAAGCCACAGTAAGTATGTGAAGACCGTGTTGGATAGGTTCAGCATGGCAGATTGTAGATCATTGTGTGTTCCTATTTCTTTGGGGACAAAGTTGTCTGTTAATGATTGTCCAAAATCTCCTAGTGAGGTGGAGGACATGAGTAGAGTACCTTATGCTAGTGTTGTTGGCAGTTTGATGTATGCTATGGTCTGCATAAGACCAGACATTGCCCAAGTAGTGGGAGTCCTTAGTTGATTTATGGCTAATCCTGGATAGGTACATTGGGATGCAGTTAAGCGGGTGTTCAAATATTTGAGGGGTACTTTTGAGTATTCCATTTGCTATCATGGCAATGCTACAGGACCTCCGCATTCAATTTGTATTCGTGGATTTGTGGATTCTGATTGGGCAGGTGACATTAATAGCAGGAGATCCACCAGTGCCTATGTGTTCACTATGTTTGGCGGTGCAATTAGTTAGATGAGTAAGCGACACCCTGTGGTTGCTTTGTCCACTACAGAAGTTGAGTACATGGCAGCAACTCATGCTTGCAAGGAAGCCATTTGGCTTAAGAGATTGTGTTCAGATATTGGTGTTGATGCAGGACAGATTACGATTTGTTGTGAAAGTCAGAGTGTGATTTGCCTTGCAAAGAATCCAACTTTCCATGCCAGAACAAAGCATATTGATGTACAGTTTCACTTCATGCGAGACATGGTAGAGGATGGGAAGGTAACTTGGAGAAGGTAGATAGTTTGAAGAATGTTGCAAATGCATTGACGAAGCCAGTGGGCATAGAGAAGTTCAGATGGTGTTCGGAGTCTATGGGCCTCTCGGCCTATAGTAGTTAAATCTTGTTAATTCTATTGGCTCTTACAAGGTGTTCGACAAGTGGGAGAATGTTGGGAATTAAGGTGTCTCAACCTTGGTAATTCCTTGTATTTTTACAATGTATCTATTTATTTATTGCCTATTGTATTAATTGGATGCAAATCCTATGTTGTCATATTGTGGGAGTTGGCACAGTGATGTGTCATCCTACATGGCATATGACTACATGTAATTTTGTCCTCACATGAGGAGATAGGTGTCCCATTTAGTGATAGGAATATTTTCCCATGTCTCAGCATCTTGGATGTTGTGTAAGGGGATATTGACCGATTTTATGACAGGTAAGAGTCAGAAATAGAAGATTTTATGACAGGTGAAGACATGTGTCGAAGAGCTTCTTTGAAAAAGGCATCTTTGGGTGCCCCAAGGTGGACTATGACATGTAAGAGAATATGCTATTTATAGCCTGTGTATGACAGATTCTCTTATAGCTGTAAGTTATGACAACTATGACAGATTCTATGACAGTCGTAAGAGTCGTAAAAGCATCTGTCATAGCCCATTTTGGAAACAAGCGACCTCCTTAGGATGGGGTGACTTGACAAGTGTCAGGAACATCCTATAGTGTTGGACAAGTGTCCATAGGTGTGGGTTTTGGGCCATGAGGCCATGTTGGACACCCATCTCAATGTGGAGCCATTTTTGCCTTGTACTTGTTATATAAACAGGGGCTTTTGAGAGAAGTACTACAGGTTTGACAGGTACTGTTATGCTGCCAGAACATCTCGAGATACGAGTGTCAAAGAATCTTGTAAGAGCATTGGCTCTATGATTGTATTGTAACCTTCTTTGTTTACGGAATACATTTGAGTTGTGTTTTGGAGTGTGGAGTTTTTCACCCATAAGGGTTTCCCCACGTATATCTTGTGTATCTCTTCTTCTATCTCAGTTTCTTGTGTATGTGTTTGCTACAATATCTTTGTTAGTGGGTTAACATAGCTATAATTGTAAAGATAAAATTAAATTTGCACTCTCCTCCCCTCATTAGATTACTATAGGAAGTGTTTTCCGCACACCTAGCTTCCTTTCATTTCCTATGTATATGTTATGTTATATTCTCTTCTTTTATATCTTCTATCTACTTCTCTCCTTCTAAAGTTAATTTAAGGCATACTTGATTTAGATCAACGAATTTATTTATTTTCCATTGCTCCTAGTTGAAGTATAAGCAATGTAAATCCAACACAAATGCCACTACCGCCTATGTTAGGTTGGTAGCATGATTTTGCAAGTCAACTCTATAATCATATAGTCAGCTCTGCAATAGTATAGTTCTTTGATCACTTGATCTAGTTTAGATGCTTCCTTGGCTCCTAAGGTTACTATTGCAATTCTTTGGGTCTCTATTGCAATGTTTAGGTGATTTATGTCTACATTAATTTTTAGATTTCACACATTTTCCAATGGCATTTTCCTTCTACATTTTCTTTGCACTAACCAATGAATCAAGGGCAACATTTCTTACCTTTTTCCTTGACTTTACTAGTTATGATTCAATTCTTAACTCTTAGTATAATTGTACATGTTTAAGTTACAACTAATTTATTTACTTCACTTCTTGATAGTGAAAAAGACTAGTTAGTTCCTTAAGTACAATTTATACACTTCAAGTAGAAAAAAAATCTATAAGTATAACATACGTGTTAAATTTATCTTAAAGGAACATAGATAGATACACAAGTCTCTTCTACCTCTTCTTTGTTATTTATGTATTAAATCCTTGATGAGTGAACTATTTGTTTAGAATCAACTCTAAATTTTAAAGTTAGATAATAATTAATTTACTTATGGTATTGTGTGTTTTATTCCACTACAATATTAATTTAATAAAATGCATTTATTAAAAAATGTACTTTGTATTTTAATAAGATATATTTTTACATTTTTTGATAGGTTTAATATATTTTTGTGGGGTGACCTTCAATTTAAATGTTATAATTGAGAAGTGTTTTTCTTCAAATTCAGTGAAAACTTATACTTAACCTAATTCTCTAAATGCTACTATTTGAACTTGTTCCATTTAACATATTATAATTTTTTTTTTCTCTTCATTTCTTGTAAATTTATTTATAACATATTTATATAAGAATAAAACAATAAAATTTTAAACATACAAATAATGATAAATATTATGTATATAGGGCAAACATTTTGTATATACAAAGATGCTTTGAATATTATCGACCATTACATTTACACAATAAAAAAAAAATAGAAGTGAAAGAATATATATAAGGAGTGCTCTAAATTTAATGAGGTCTCCTATACTTATCTTTACTATAGTGAGTACTAAAAGAATTTTTTTTTAAAATTATTTAAAACATATTTATATAAGAATAAAACAATAAAACTTTAAACATACAAATAATGATAAATTTTATGTATATAGGACAAACATTTTGTATATTCAAAGTATTATAGACCTACACAATAGAAAAGAATTTCAATAAAAACAGAAGAATTTAAACATACAAATAATGATAAATTTTATGTATATAGGACAAATATTTTGTATATTCAAAATATCATAGACCTACACAATAGAAAAGAATTTCAATAAAAACAGAAGAATGGTTACATGAAACAACAATATACATACAAGTCTTTGGAAACAACAATATACATGCATGTCTTTGGAAGGATTTGAACTGTAGTCTCCATCATGATAACTAAGTGGCCCAACCACTTTGAGAATACCCCACACAATAAAACAATTAATTAAAATCAATACATTTTCAAAAAACTGAAAAAAAACACTTACAAATTAGCCATGACTAGTACAAATCCACGACTACAGAAGGTCACACTCCTATATCAGAGTAACCAGTATTGATGGAGACACAAAGCAAGACTTCAGCAGGAAAAAATGGCAGTATATATTAGCAATGATTTACTGGTTCCTTTATACAAAGGAACCCACTCATGTCCTCTTCCTCAACATTGCAGTTGATGGGTGCCATCTAACTGCTAGTCAAGCCAGCTGTAATATTGCTTGGAAAAAGAAGTTTATGTGATACAGCTGTCGCCTGCAGGACTCCATAAAACATTGGCCTGGTAGGCTACTTGAGGACCTTACTGGGCAATAATGCATAAATGTACTAAGTATTGGGTAGCCTAATACAAGAAAGTGACAATCAAATGTCATTGGCAATTACTATGTTTGTGGGTGTCTTATTTAGAGGAAGGCAGTTCTGCTGTAGAGAGGGGTATAAAGACAGCCCTCTAAAAATTAGAATTTTCATTCATTTTCAAATGAAACAAGTAAAAATAAAACTTCAATGTAAAAAGAAGAAACTTCAGTATAGGAAGAATGACACCTACATCTTTTGACAACTAAAATCTGTACAATTATATTAGTTTCCCTTGTTTGAAATGGTGTACCCCTCTTAGTCCCAAGCTATTCTTTGAAAAAATATAATGCATAAGCCTCCTTGTGACGAATAGCTGGTACATTCTACCTTTTAGAGACAATGTGGAATATGCAAAGATGAAACTACTGGGCTTTTTAACTATCTGCGTGGTGGAAGTTATTGCTTATGTAAATATTCAGGTTATTTATGCCTGAACTAACTTTTGTCCACTTAACCCTTAAAAGCAAATTTCCAATTTCTAATTAGGTATTAAATGACATACATTTTATGTTGTAACTTAAATTCTTAATTGTTAACTCACATCAAACATTTTCAATAAGATATAACATTGCTGGGCTTCAGACCTGAATTGATTAAGAGCTCCACAATATTTAGAAGAATTGCTGCTCAACCCTTAGGCTTTTGGCTTCCTGAAGCAACTTGCATTGTTATTATTTCAACTATAAATCTTGTCCTGAAAATCACAAGCTTCAATGTTCGCTCCACATTAATACTAGGAGCTTTGCTGTTGGACTGTTGTCTAATGGCAAGTTGAATTGCTTGCTGCCCACAAAAAGCCCAAGCCTGAGATCTAGTTGCAGAAAAATTGTAACTCAACTGACATTAATCTTGGATGCATACAAAATGCAACACTCTAACACTCACAAATGGAGTTGTTAAAAGGTAGTTCCAAAAGCTATTGAGAAAACACACACACAATGTGGCTATAGTGCATTCTGATACCTACATGCCTCTACATTTTCATATGTTGTACCCAAATGACATATTCAACCATGAAAGGAACAAATACAAGCTTTTGAAGAAAGGAAATTTAAACCACCTTCATTTTACACTATCTATGGAATCTGGTGCCCTGAACTCGTCTCTTCTTCTCCACGATCTCAGAAGATATACTGTTCTCTGTACACCTTCTGGTGCCCTGAATTCATCTCTTCTTTTCTAAATTCTCAGATAGACAATTGTGCCAAGCAATAGATACAAGGAAAAACATGAGCAACATTTGCTCAGATTGATCCATGAAACCCGTGAAAAGGGCGGCACTTAATCTGTCTTTCAGGTTGTGTTGGGAATGAACAGATTAATGGCAGTAGCATATAATACCCATCAAAGAATGCATTTACCCATTTCTGGGTTATTGCTATCCAAAAACACATTAAGTGCTATAACCAAAAAATTAAAAAAATTGTAATCCTTACACCAAGGTTCGAAAGCCTTTTGAAACTTCCATTTTCAACATAAGTACGATGCAGAATAAAAAAATGAAGTACTAGATTGGGTAAATCTCTTTAACTACTCGATTAAATTGGTTCAATAAATGTCTAAACCATATGATACTTTTTAGAATCAGCCAGGAACAGAAGTACCCACATAGAATTTAACACATTTAATGTTCAGTATTATCTGACCAAATAAAATAAACACTACTTCCATGCCGTTCATTGAATGATAACAAAACATTGACCATAGATTCATTTATCACTAAGAATTTTTGCCATACCGTAGAAAATTTGAACATTTTACAGTGTTTCTCAGGCTTCTGATCAGATTAGAGTACAAATTTAATCTGCCCCCTCCCAACTTCAAAAGGATAAAACGATCATTGTCCATATTTTCGTCCGACATCTACCCAAAATTATGTTTTATTCCCATAATAGAAGCCACTGAATAAGCCTCAATAAATCAATCGTGGTTAGAACAATGCAAGCAACAGAAGCAGCCTCTCAATCCACCAGGGAGGGGGGCAGGCAATCTGCTCAACATATATACAAAAATCTTGAAGGCTAACAATGACTATAACTAACACCTACTACTTTCTTGCATTACTATTATCCTCACTCACTCTTCCAGGCATATAAAAGCAGAGACAAGCCAGCACTAGCAGGGCTTGCAATGTCAATACCCTTGCAGCTGCTGCTACCAACCCATTGTATCACTGAAGATCTGCAAGAAGAAGAAGATCCACTTCGCATAAACCTTTTTTCTTTAAACCCAACTGCAGCATTGGGCCACTGCAAAACTGCGGCAGGTGGGCAAGAGGCCTTATTGTCTGTATCCTCGTCCTTGATACTGGACTGAAACATGAAGACTGCATGACCTATGCTTGGACTAAACAGCCAGTTGTGAACATCCCAAAACACCTCAATAGGTGTCCCATCAATCTTTATAGTCTCATTTCCCCTAAACTTCCAGATCAAATGCTTCACCTGCAGCACAACCTGCCTGTCAACTCTCACATACAATCTTGGCTCTTTAGCTTCCTTAGCATGACACTCTATAACTATGTCATGGGTTTTTCCATGCTCTCCAAGCTGGGCTTTTGTGGAGTAATATGTGTTCCCAAACACATGCTCTCTCCTAGATAACAATGCAGGCTCAGTGTTAGGGGATCTAGCCTTGCTTCTCTTGTAGGCCTCCTTGTGCATGTCTCCAAGCAGCAAAATAACTTCCTCCTCACAGACCAGGGCAACAAAGAAACCCTCATTTGGCTCTGGGCCACAGATGTACTTAGCATTGCTGAGATCCCACAAAACACACACCTTCTTGCCCTTCACGTTGAAGCTCTTAGATCCCTTCCTCTTGAACAGCCATGGTCTCATCTCAACCTTGCACATATTATGGCACTCTGGTTCATTGACATGGACAGTGAAGTCCTGACTCAGTAGGCTTTTGGACCATGTTACAGTCACAAACTTACAGGCACCTGCTAGCTTCGTCTGATACAGGCAAGTGATCAAGTTCTGCTTTGTTCTCATGTCTGTGAAGCAGGAAGGAAGTAAAAACTCAGGCATTCTCATTATGATCTGAATTTTTCTGGGCTTCTTGGCAAAATTTCTGGGTCCTGAGCAAATTTTTTGAGTCATGAAGAAGAGGCGATGGGTGGGCTATTTTGGCGCTTCCCCACAATACCCATGTCTCACAATTGCTATTTGGGGTCACCCATGTGCTCTTCTGGCTGTTCTGCAATTCGTCCTATCTACTCGTATTTAATGTGACTGTTCATTCTCTTTTAGGTATGCATGTACTGAAAGCCTCTTCTTTGAAACTGTCAAAAATAATGACGTTTTTCACTGTCCTAAATAACATCAAATCTAAATTTAAAAGGAAAAAAAAAACAAGTGTTTTCGGTAGTAATGGCCAACAACCTTTGGTTTGCTTTGGGTTGTATGAGGTAAAGGGAAGTTAGAGTGCCTAATAAGGTTCAAATGTGTCCAAAAATACCTAAAATTAACTGTTTGGATTGTTCTTTTGCTTTGAAAAGCTTATCAACTTTAAATAGCATAGACACTTTAGGTGTACAAAACATATAACGATTCTCATTATTTAAAAGTTTAGGCTTTTGTAGGGGGGGGGGGATTCCTTCCTACTACATTCAATATTCAACATATGACCTTGACCAAACCTAACATTGCTAGACAAATACCGTGCACAAGTGAGAACACCCTCAAGTCATTTGGAATAATCTTGTGCACATGTAGCCATTTCAAATTCACAAGGGTCAGTGGCTCCCCTTAGTGATTTGGTATAACTCCACCACTATTGCACATGGTGAAATGTCTTTGGGATGTGTCACATAGCACCCAAAGGTTTGACAAGTTAGGTGTCTTTATCACGGTAAGCCAAACATTTCAAATTTTCAATATAATATATTAAAGTGTTTAATTTATAAAAATAAAAGAGAGATAATTCAATTTTAAACTTATTTGTTATTACTAATATTAAATAAAATTATATACATATATTAAATTGTAAATTATATTAAAAATAGGATAGATTTGAAATATTCAAACATTTTAACTTATATTAAAAATAAGATAGATATGAAGTATTCAAACATTTTAACTTATTGTTGTAAAAGAAAAAAGTCTTTCTAAGTGTGATTTAGGTTAATTTAATTAAAAGTATACATATAAATATAATTAACTTAGATTGAATACGTATTAATTGTAAGTTAATGTATGTTAAGTTACAAAAGGTAAATGCAATAAATAGATGTATTTAGCTTGTTGACCTAAGAATGTATGTCTTGATTAGACATTTTGGAATTTGACTAATATCTAGTGTAGAATTGGTGCTTCTATATCTGTGTAACTCCTTGGATTCTATATTGAATTTATGTTCTATCTAGGATCAACTCTGCAAGTCTAGGTTAGGTCCGTGACTACAAGTTCATCATTTGTATCTGCGTTCAACCCTGCACAATGTGGATTTCTACTCTATGATTTGCTTAATTGAACTTTGTCTACTGTACTCTTTTCTAATATTTAAGGGCTAGTGATATTTAGAAATACTTTGGAGGGGTCATTGTTGTGTTATTAGGGGACATGTTCTCCTAGGTCAACCCATAGAAATGTGTAAACAAGATTGAAAACAACACTATTTAAACATGCATATGCTCCTATAATGCTCATGCAGAATCTAGATTCCTTTTATGGTGCTAATTGAATTATTTCCTTCCCTAAATGCAAATTATATGTCATGAAGTGCTTAGAGGAAATAGGATGTGTAAATGAACACATTGGATCCTTTAACACTAAATTTCACAAATGTGTGCTTACTTGGCTCATGGTGGGAAAATAAAGAGGGCCAATTGACCAAATTGAATTTTGAATTTTGGAAAGGTAGAGATCAAGTTTGTGGCCATGGAAATGACCTTGGGTGGGCAAACAGTTAGATTTGGGTCTATAACAATTATATTTGGGTAGGTGTACAAATAAGTGTAATAAATGTGTAGATGAGATGAATATATCTAAGTATGTGCATACGAGGATAAGGTAGGGATTAAATATGTGGGAATATGTATGTATAAGGAATAGTAAAGGCTAGGGGAATGAGCCTTTGCACAAGATTGTGCCATTTGTCAATATGAACAGGTATTAAGACATTCTTCCAAAATGGTCATAAGAGTAAATGGGAAAGGGTGTGGATATGCAAATTTCACCGTTACATTTTTCCCTCACTCTGAGATGCAAGTGAATCCTAGAATGATCATGTATCTCAAAGTAAGTAGCACTCACAATCATGTACATGAAGTAAATATTCAAACATGGAATGATACAAAAGGGGTCCATATAAATATTGGACCTTGTAAGATGTCATCATGTAGGTTTGTCCTTTGTAATGTAGTCTCCATGGGAACCTACAAAGAAAAGGAAAAATATGCCATGAGTAGCTTCTATAGCACAAGTAGGACCAAATGTAATCTGAATCTCAAAGTCAAACAATTATTAGAGGGGGAGGAGAAACCTGCTTGTATGGAAAATAATAATGATATGCCTCACTTGGTTTGTAATGGGTGACAAGGCACATGCAATGTAATGCATGTCATGTGCTAAAGATGAGTCTTTGTAGGCACTTGTAACTATTTGTAAAACTCAAATTGAGAGTTTTAGCAACAAAATATTCCCCTAAAATTGGTTTCATTTGTAGGATACAAGGAATTGTAGGAAAGGGAAAATGATACATGAAATGTAAATGTAAGGTAAGCATATAAGCATTTAATAATGTAAAATAATAATTGTAAAGAATTATCATGTATCTCAAAGTAAGTAGCACTCACAATCATGTACATGAAGTAAATATTCAAACACAGAACAATACAAAAGGAGTCCATATAAATATTGGATCTTGTACAATGTCATCATGTAGGTCTTTCCTTTGTCATGTACTCTCCATGGGAACCTACAAAGCAAAGGAAAAATGTTCCACGAGTAGTTTCTGTAACACAAGGAGGACCAAGTGCAATCTGAATCTCAGAGTCAAAAAATTATTAGAGGGGGAGGAGAAATCTACTTGTAAGGAAAATAATAATGATATAACTCACTTGGATTTTGATGGGTGACAAGGCACATGGAGTGTAAGGCAGGTCATATGCTAAAGATGAGTCTCTATAGGCACTTGTAACTATCTGCAAAACTCAGCATGAGAGTGTTAGCCACAAAATATGCCCCTTGTAATTGGTTTCATTTGTAGAATACAAGGAATTGTAGGAAAGGGAAAATAGTACATGAAATGTAAATTTAGGGTAAGGATATAAGTATTTAATCATGTAAAGTAATAATTGTAAAGAATACATTGTGTATCAAGCATGTAAATGTCCTAAATGATGAGCATGGTAAGCTCATGTGCTAGAGATGATACCAAGGAATAATGATGTTGCCTCTAGCATGGGCAAATAAAAATGGTGATATGGGCCTTAGTGGCTAAGAACACCCTTGTATGTACATAAGACACTAGAGCAACATGTGCTCCCAATGTGGCACCCAGGAGCATGATCGCACATTGGTTATAAGGTAAGGTAATAAGTCCTAGTGGTGATGAAGATGTCAATATACATGGCGTAAAGAAAATTTAATGTGGGTGTTGACAATAAAATACAGGCCTAAGGTCTAGATTATTTATGTCAGAGAAATTAACACTAAGGTGATGCAATAATAAGGAAATTAGAATAGTGTGACTTAGATAACATACACATAGTTACATAATTTAGGTTCAAATAATTTTACACATTTATAGGCATCATAAGTTAGGTTTGCTCATATATTCTTCATAAAATGCACATGCTTTAGTACAAGCATAAATATACACATCACATATGCTTGGGTGGTGTCTTCTACATTATTGATCTATTGTTCTTTCCTTCCCTCTCTTGTCTCCTTCTTCTACCTTATTTTTTCTCCTCCTCTTTATGGTAAGGTCAAATGCTCATATAACATTCTATTAGTGTGGGGTCATGTCATTCAATGTATCTTTTTGTCTTCTCATCCTTCAAGGGGTACTACATGATGCTATTTTATACTATAATGGCCTTTTTTCCTAATTCCCAACCTATCAACATCCTCCCCAGGCCTAAAATAATGTATTGTCCTCAAGACAACTTCTTTTAATAAAAAGAAGAAACCTTGTCAATAGATTTCTATAGGATATCTTGATCAAGTCTCATATGCATTGTCCCAAGTTAACACCATATGGTGAATTCATTGTGTCCAAACTAAAATCTCTTTACAAAAATCTAGGATCATGTCAATAGATTTCTATAGGATATCTTGATCAAGTCTCATATGCATTGTCGCAAGTTAACACCATATGGTGAATTCATTGTGTCCAAACTAAAATCTCTTTACAAGATCTTTCTGCAATAGTGATAGTAGTTGATTTTTCTAGTGTGGTTATCACTTGTTGGATGTCCTAGAGAAGTTTGGATAGAAGCGATATTGATTTCATCCTTTGTTCACTTATTTAGCTATGTTGTAATATGATATTTCTCACTTATTATCATTATGACCCATCTAAATCAGCCAAAATGTTGTAATTCCCTAATATCTATAGAATTTGAGCTTCCATTTGGTCTATCTAAGTCCTTTTTTAATGTAAGTTGTGGCCAATTGATATAGTTTTAGTACAATGTAGAGACATTATTGCAAGTGTCTTCTAGCTTCTTTATCTGTCTATCCAAATCTTTGCAACCATTTCTCCATTTTTGTTGCAAGCAACTTAACTTTTCCTTCTCATACTCCCAAATTATTTATCCTTTCCAAAAACATTTCCTACTTCCAACCACTTATTTGGTTTAACAACTCTTGTATGGCTCCTTCTAGTTGAGTTGTTGTTGTTGATGAGTCTACTTGTATCTATAGTTGATTTTATTCTATCATTTGGAGCATTTTTATATTCTTTTCTTAGTGTTATATTCGTATGCATCAGATCTCGCTTTGCACTATTGGTAAATAAAATTTCTAACTCCATTTTATGAATTGGTGATATTTGAGTAAAGTCAATTTGGGGCCCTATAGGTGTAACATCCCAACTGGAATATTAAAAAAAACTCAAACAAAATTAAGAAAATATTCACACACTTTTTTTTCAAGAGAAGAGAAAAATATCCATAAACAATATAATCATAATATCCAAATATATTATACATATTTCAAAGGAGGTCGCTTCACATGCAACTGGAAAATTTCACATATGTCAAATTGTCGTACTTCTTACGACTTACAATTTTTTTATCAATATCATTTACAAAATAAGCAATGTGTTCTTGTTCACAAGTCTTTGGTAGTCAACTACAAGAGAGAGAGCATCACTCTAGTGCTTTTCCTCCAACCATAGACCGGCGGTCCCCTACTCACCTTCATTCCTGGAAGTGGCCCTTCCCTTCATGAGGGTAATAGAGAATGAGAATCAATTGAATCCATATGCCATCTAAGAACTAGTGATATGTCCTAACTAAAGACAATCAGGTTTACAACTCTAGTCTAGTTCTAGCTATGTATGACCCATTTTGATTGTTCAGCTATCTAGTACACTGTGAACTGACAATGCAAGCAGTGACTTTTGCATTACTTTTGCCAAAGTTTCATATATATATGTTCACTCACTCTTTTCTCAACTTGGAGACACAATTCTTATTATACACTAATTTTCTTATACATAACCACTATCTCTTGGTCTTACTTATACCACATTAGTCATAAAGACATAAACCCTTATCTACTAGTCATTCTTGACAAGTCTAGGGTGAGAGCTTAGATGAGTGATGTAAACATATATTGATTCCCTCTTTGCATCCTTGCAATCATGGGTCTATGATATCTCGTCATTTACTCAATTACTTATTTGTCTGTTCCCAAGCTCATTCATAGTCATCTACACATAAAAGGTTTACATTTAAGCCATATAAATTATCTAATAAAGACTCTATCTGCCTTAACAAATATTTGAATCAGAATCTGTTGATATAAATCTATAAATACATAATCATATAAATTAAATACTCCTCTTTATGTATATCAAAGGGAGAACTCCAACTATCACATTAGTCTAAATCTTGACTTATTGTTGGCATAAAGAATGATTCTTAAGACATTCTTATGGCTATACTTGGCCTAAGATAAATAATAGAGTAGATCTAATGACAAGTGTATCTACACTATGAATTTATCTTTTATACTAACTCTTCAAGATTTTGAAAACACATCTTCCATCCTCTTAAACCACTACTGGTAAGTGAAATATACTTCATAAATGATCTTTTCTTAGATCCTTTTATAGACTTGCTATCGACCATTTTTGGTTAATAAACCCAAGCTTATTTTCAATATCAATCAATCTCTTAAAAGATTTGGGTTAAGCTTTCTACCCGCAGTCTTCATGTTGTAACACATTTGGCCTAAATAAAAACATAGTCGACTTGGCTTTATTTACTTAGTCGACCTCAATATAATATCATAGTCGACCAATTACTTATCATTACATTCGATCTCCTATAATATGATCCTAGTTGACCTTTGATATTTATTCACAGTTGGCCTTCGATATCAAGATCTCAGTCAACCTCTGATATTTTATCATAGTTGGCCTGAGATATATGATCACAGTTGACCTCGATATGGTTTGACTATTGGCCTGAGATGTATCATAACACTCGACTTCAATATGGTTTTACTACTGGCCTGAGATGTATCATAACACTCGGCCTCTGATATTGTTTTGTTGTCAACCTCAATATATGTCATAATACAACCGGCCATTACGTATAATGTGTGGCCTTGTTATATACTCAACCAGCCATCACAATGCATAACCTTGTTATATACTCAACTGGCCATCACAATGCATAACCTTGGCAATATGATAACTTGGTTTACTCACACAATCATACGACGGATACTATCCTTCTATTATATATACAACAATCTATAAAGAATATACTATATGGTATATTAGAGATATAATATGCAACTCTTTCTTAATCTAGGTATCATTCTCATAACATTTGCTAACGAGAGACGATACTTACACATGCAGAGGTAAACCTCGTATGAAAACAATCAACAATAGGTTTTCTACATAAGCCTACTTACAATTTCAATGAATGTAAAGCAATACAAACATACATATTATCACTTCCAGTAGTGTAATAATGAACTTGCCTATTCTCTATTGCAGGAAGCATGCTAACACAGTTCCTCTACATACTTCATTCCTATTTCCCCCACTCTATTTTCTTTTTCTTCACCTCTTTACCAAGTGTTGTGTTTCATTTTCAACACACTCACCTCTCTTTTCTAAAAGGGTCGCCACTCTAGATTGTGGTGCATCATTAAAAGCATCATTACACCACACTCTCCTTATCCCCACGGCTTTCTCTCACTCTCTACATGCAAAAGATAGTGGGGAGTACAGGGCTTTTGGTCCCTCCTCCACTCCCAAGCATCTAGGGAGTTCGCTAGAAGAATAAGGAGACTTTCCTGACTAACATAATTATTAACTATAATAATAGTAGTATAAACAACAATAATAATAATAATATTAATAATAATAACAATAATAACTTTATAAAAAGACATAACATATATATCTATGGATGTCGATATTACATACTTTCAAACACTAAATGTGTTCATCTAAAGCACAATTATCGACGAAGAATTCTCATCCGACAGCTAAGATCTTGACAACAAAACTAATCATGATTAGTTGATTTACACACGTCGACTTATCTTTAAAAAGTATACACCAAGTTTCTATCAGACAACAAAAAGGATTAACCTTCATCTTAATGATGACACAGCTGACAAGAATAAATATGGTCTCACTTCTAAGTATGTGTGTGTGTATTTCTAGATGGCATAAGGATCATTGCATTCACGCAATCTAGTATCCTCTCCACGGTGATACTCTCTCTCCTCTTTTTGGAGGGAAACCAACATTATTCCTACATCCACCTCAGTTACATGACGGTAGTTAGTCTATTTCATCATTTAACCATATGATCAATAATGATGTCATAATCATTTATCCTTTACATATAAATTAATATGAAGCAAATGCATTAATTTAATCATAATATTTTCTCTGACTAACTATCTCTTGAAAATAATGAAAATAAACACATTAGTTTAAAAAACATGATGTGACATATCTTCCCTCTTAAATCTCATCATCCTCGATGATTATGTCCAAACCAAAAATTAACACTTCAAACATGTTCATATACATCATGCTATTTAAAAAGATGTGGAAGATTTTGATAGATATCATTATAATCGTCCTAGGTAGCATTCTCCTCTAAATACTGGTCCCACTGGACTTTGCACTGGATAACCTCTCTGTTATGTAGGCAGAGCTTGTGTACCTCAAGCACTTTGAGAGGATCAATCATGACCACCCTTGGGTCTTGTACCTATAGAGAATTCCAATCAAGTATCTGATTAGATCCAGATATATATTTTTTCAAATATGACACATGGAAAACATCGTGCATTCTAGCAAGGGTTGGTGGTAGAGCTATCCTGTAAGCAACTGGATTAACCAATTCTAGGACATCAAAAGGTCCAACATATCTAGGTTCTGTTTGGAAGACTTTCCAAACTTAATTTGACTCTTGTGTGGTTTAACTCTTAAGAGAACTTTATCTCCTACTAAAAATTGTCGAGGTATTCACTTGGCATTAGCATAGCTTATATGTCTATCATTTGCTTCTACCAATCTTTTCCTGATCAACTTTACTTGCTCTTCCATTTCCAAAAGCATTTCTGGTCCAAGGCTAATCATATCTTCTAGCTTATCCTAGCTTATAGGAGTTTGAGACTTCCTGCCATACAAGGCTTAGAATGGAGCCATCTTGATTGCAGAATGATAAGAATTATTATATGCAAATTCAACTAGTGGAAGATACTCTTCCCACTTATACTATTGATCCATGCGATACATCCTCAACAAATCTTCTAGTATTTGATTTACTCTCTCAGTTTGTCCATCCATTTTTGGATGATAGGTTGAGCTTATATTCAGTTGTGTTCCCAAAGCTGAGAACAAAGTTTGCCAAAACCTTGAAGTTATTCAAGCATCTCTATATGGAATTATCTTTTCTAGAACTCCATGTAACCTAAAAACTTCTTGCGTGAACTTCTTGGCTAAGATAGGAACTCCATCTGTAAGATTACTAGGTATAAAATGAGCTACCTTAGTAAGTTTATCCACTACTATAAGAATAACATCATGCTTATAGCGGGACATGGGTAATCCTTGGACAAAATCCATACTAATAACTTGCCATTTCCATTCAGGTATGTCATGAGGATACAAAAGTCCTACTGGGTGCTGGTGTTCAGCCTTAAATTGCTTACATTCTAGGTATCCTACCACAAATCTTGCAGCATCATTCTTCATTCCCTTCCAGAAATATAAGGGTTTCACATCAACTAACAACTTTGTCACTACATGGTGATCTGAATATGGTGCAGAATGTGCTTCTTTCCACAAAGTTCTTCTTAAATCTCCTTGCTTCAGTACATATATTTGGTTATTGAATCTCAATAACCCATCAGGTTCAAATTGAAATACATTATACCTTATATCTTGAGGATTTTCTGTTAGAGATTTCAAAATTTCTTCATAATATTCATCACCGGCCAAATTTTTCAATATCTAAGCTCTAAAATCATAGTGCACTGATATTATTGTTGATATGTGCCTCCTTCTACTTAAGGCATCAGGCACTCGATTTTCCTTACCCTTGATATAGTTAACTTCAAAATCATAATCAGAGATGAGATCTAACCATCTTCTTTGATGAACATTAAGGTTAGGTTGTGTGAAGATATACTTCAAACTTTGATTATCAGATTTCAATTCAAATTGCTTCCCCAACAAATAATGCCTCCATACTTGAAGAGCATGCACAACTGCCACTAATTCCAAATCATGAGGGGCATAATTCTGCTCATAAGGTTGCAACTTGCTGGACTCATAGGCCACAACTTGGTTTTCTTGCATGAGTACACCTCCTAATCCTTCTCCTGAAGCATCAGTCACAACAACAAAATGACCCTCTAGGTCTGGCACTTTAAGAATTCGTGTTGAAGTCAATTTCATTTTAAGAAAATTAAATGCTTCTTCACACTTATCAGACCATTCAAATTTATTTCATTTTCTCTGCAAGGAAGTAATAGGATGAGCTATTCTAGAAAAGTTTAAAATGAACTTCATGTAATACCCTACTAATCCCATAAAACTACGCACTTCATGCACATTTTTAGGAGTAGGCCATTCCAAAATAGCCTTTATCTTTGAAGGATCTACAACAATTCCTTTACTTGATATGATATGTGTAGACACCTAAAAATGTCTCCACCCTATAAGCCACTTTCCTACATCAATTACACTACCAATTCCCCCTTTCACCAATTAATTAAATAAAATCAAAATTATTTAATCAATTTATCCTAAGCCATCCCTAACCATTTATTTTTAGCCATTCATCACTAATTCATTCCTAGTAATAAATTAATCCAATTAATTTGTTACTAAACCTTACAACATCATTCACAATCAATTAAATAAATATTCTAAATATTTATTTAGTTAATTTCTCCATCCCCTAACCATGATTAACTAAGTAAAACATGTTTATTTAATTAATCTCCCCTAGCCTAATTGAATAAATACCAATTATTTAATTAGCTACTCTAACTTACCTATCCCCTAGATCCAAATTAATTAAATAAATCCTTATTTAATTAATTTTAACCCCTCATTAGCCATTTCACTAATTTTCTACAACCACATTAATTAAGTTAAACACTTGATTAGCCCATCTCCCCACACCCAAAGGGGTCACATGACCCTTCCACCTCACCTTTCCTCTTTCATGTTAGAGCTATTTTTAATGCAAAGAGCTCACACATGTGTTTGCCAAATAAACACGTGTCACTTGTCATCCCATTCACTAATAAAATAAAAAAATTTATTCCACCTTCTCCTAAGGAAATTAATTTTTTATCCCATCTCATGTCTTAGTCATCATTAAATGCAGAGCATTCCCAAGGTAAATTAAAAATTCAAAAATATTCTCAACCATCCAATATTGTTGATGAAGATCTAGCCCTTCATCTCATCCTCTCATCTCCACCATTAGATTTGAACTTTGAATCTCAACCATTGATCCCATTTCCCCTCCAAAATGCCTATAAATACAAGCTCTCCCAAGCCATTTTCATCCTTCAAGTTTGTGCAACATTATTATGCCAAAATCCCTTGACAATCCTTAGCCAAATCCTCCATTTGAGATCATATTGTATTGAATTTGAGAACAATCCACATACATACATCATATTTGGCTAAAGCTAGGAGAGCCTTGGGTGCATCTCTCCTCCACCTGATCAAGGAGTGAAGGAGATTGGAAGCTTTTGAAGGTATAAAATCTATTTTATGTTAAGTTCTTTCATGTTTTTATTGTCTTCCTCTCTTTTTCATCTTCATTTGGCACGCCTGGTGGGACACCTGTCTCTGAAACTAACCTTTTTTGTGAGTATTTGTTGAAGATTCTGTCATGCAGGCTAGTTTAGCGCATTCGGTCTCTACAGTCGCACATTTAACTCTTGGATTAGCACCTTCTGCATTTGTTTCAATGCCATGAGTCTTTGTCATAGTGCAAATATCCTCTGTTTTAGTGCCTTTAGGCCCTATTTCAGTACCTTCTATTCCTGTTTTAGCACCTCTTTTCGTGAGAATAGCAAAAAATTATTTCAAAATCATTTTTCACATTCAATTTTTGACTGATTGGTGTTTTTGTAAGGTTTAGTTTCTAATTTTTACATAGTCTATAGCCTTGAGTTCTTTGGAGTGTCATTTAATCTACAAAATTTTGAAGAGAGTATTTAGGGCTAACCCAATCTTGCATGTTTTATATCATTGGCCCTATTTTAAGTCACAAATTGTTGTATAACCCTGTCAATCTAACCTTACATCCTATTTAAGCACTTCTTGTGATCATTTGGTAGCAAGATATCTCTATTTTTGTGCAGGCTTCTTCTTTCTATCAATTTGGTGCTTCGTACACCCATAACAATGCCTTCGATCTCTGATAGACAACTCACAGGTATAAAACTGTCTCTGCTCTATGTTTTAGTGCATTTAACTATTGTTTTAATGCATTCGAAGTCTGTTTTAGTGCATTTTTCTTCTGGTTTAGTGCATTTATTTGTTGTTTTAGTGCATTTTCTGTCTATTTTAGTGTAGTCTATATTTGTTTTAATGCATTCTATGTCTGATGTAGTGCAGTTTGTTTCTATTCCAGCACATCTTGTCTATTTGTTAGCGCATTCATCTTCTATTTCAACGCCTCGGCTAGAAGGGACATTTATCTGCCAGAAATAACTGTAAAAATATCTAGGGTCTAGAGGCAGATGGAAGATATTATATGCTTTAATGCACACAATCGGTTTGCTGATTTGCAACCATAAATGCAACAAATATCTGAGAAGGAAGGGGTAAATGAAAGGCATAGCACCTACATTGATGGCATATGAGACAAATCTCTTCAAATTCACCAAGAAAAGCTTTTCAACACTTTAAATTTTGAACCCCTGAGTCTCTGTGTCTTCATCGGCTCTGAATCCTTTGAAAAATCAGCCCCTGCAATGCCACCTGGCTGAGTTTGTATATGTTGGCAACATAGTCAAGAGACACTTCTCTGATAGAAATTTATATGTTGTCATTGATGGCAACAAAGCATAGTAAAGGGGTTTTCAGTTATGGCACCAAGGTTTGGTAAAGGTCTGGAAGACCAACTTAGCCAAATCGGCTAAGTATGGGCAAGCTACAGAGTGACAAAGATTGGGTCAGTATACCTCTATAGTTGAAGATCATTATATGCGGTTCACGTATGTTGTTCATAGATATTTGGTGATCACATGTTCTAGTGTTCAAGTTCTGACTTCCTCTGGAAGTCATATGGTGAAATGTCTAAGTCCGGGTGAACAGAGTTAAGATAGGAACAGTGCATAGTACCAAAGTAAAAGGATCTACATTCCTCTGCTATTACATATTTTGTCTTGTAGTTCTGAGGCAATAAAGATGCTTATTATGACTACCTAATTCTAGAGTTATAGCTTCTAAAGTTCCTTTGATCACTTCTACAAGTTGTTCTTTATCGTCTTACAGTCTAACAATGTTTCATAGTGACTAAGTGACAGTTTAGAGATCCACATTTATTTGTAGTTGAATACTATGTTTTGTGGTTCTAAAGGTATGACAAGTGAGCTATAATGGATATTGGATATGATTTTTAGAGTTTCATATGGTCCACATTGGAAGTTATGATGTGACAGTTGAACTGGTCAAGTGTGTACTTAAGGGATAAGCCGACAAACATGTTAGATCTCTATGCGACGAAGATATATTGTTTGAACAATCAATCTAAGTGATTGAATGATTGGTCCTGACCTATATGAAGACTATTGTATGTTTGTTTGGGTCTGCATTGTTATTTGTGTACAAGATCAAGCTGACAAGGTATAACATTTGTATACACGTTTCATGTTTGGCTTGCCGACCTAATCATGAGATAAATCTTGTTGCGGATATATATACTCGATGGATTTTGGTGTTGGAGAAATGGATTAGTGTGGATATAGTTCAAATTCGATGTGTGCATGATTTAAGGTAGTTTTGTAGAGCATAAAAGAACATTAAGAGCAAAAAACAAAGTATATGTAGCAAATCAGAAAAGTAGGGCAGAAATAATGAAGACCTTTGAATCTGTGTATTGAGCTTTCAATGGAACTATAATCCAGCATATGGTAGATGCACTTGTAACAGTTCACAACTGGTAGTGAGCCAATTTTCTTCTCTTTTATTTTTCTTTCTCAATGGATAGTGAGTCCACCTACAATGAGCGTTTCTTTGGACAGTGAGTCCTTGGGCAGTGAGCCTTTTGTAATCTAGTATTGCTATCATAATATATTGTGAGCTAACACTCATCATGGTTTTTTCCTTTTTGGGGTTGCCATGTAAAAATCCTAGTGTCTATGTGTATGTCTTTATGGTTGTCGTTTCTATGTTTATTCTGCTTTCATGTCATTAAATTTAGTAAATAGATTAAAGAGCATGCAAATGAATAATTTTATAGAATACTGATTCACCCCCCCTCTCATTATTCCTTGTGTTCAAGAGTATATCTTCCTGCCTTTGGGATGTCTAAAAATCCCTTTTGAATTTTAGCCATAGATGAGTTTGCTTTTAAGATTGATGGCCACCAAAGTTCCCTTTTGATTTTGCATTGAGGAGGAGTACCAATACACTACGTGTCATCATCTCACGACCACACAGTAGAAAGTGGGTCACCTCCATTTGGCTCTACGGGTGCGTGCTAAGCCTCCACGTGGTTCTCTACCACTCAAGCCCTTTTCTTTCCTTTGAGGAACAGGCCATGTGTCATCATTTCGTAGCCACGCAGTGAATCCTTCCTACAAACAAGATTCCCCTATGACACTGTGCTATCGTCTGATCCTTATTGGCCCCACCTCTTTGCTTCATCCTTCGACACCTAGCGTGATCTTCTTTATCCTTTTGAATCATCGATATCACGGCTCTAAGCCACGATATACTTTACACCTATCCTTATTTCACAGCCACGCGGTGGAGACATGATGTTAGCATCGGTGGACTATGGGCTTGCAATATCCTGCCAAGTAAGAAAGTGGGATCTTCCACGTGGTGGCCCGGTGCACACTTAAAACAAAGAAAAAGCAAAGACCTCTCTATGATGCACAGCATGCCACGTATCCCACCGAAAGGATGTTCAATACTTAAGTAATTTTGAGGTCAGAACTCGGGGCCGATAAACAAGGGAATGTAGAAGACTAGAACCCCAACCTCTGAAACTCTGACAAGGGCAAAAAATACAATGGAAACTTAGGACTTAGCCAATTTTTGGGCTTTTCCACCTTGTATTTCAAATGACAAAGACATGAAAACCTATGAGATATGTCTCTGAATGGTTATAAGCTATAGGTTCAAGTGGGAATAGGAATGAGACATAAGGAGCAAAACAGGGTATTTTGGGGACTAATTTTTTAGGTGTCAACATTGGCTTTGGTTGGGGATGTGTGTCAAGCAGTGGCACAACGAGAATCCAGATCTCTAGGCAGACCAAAACAATGACACACAGGAACCAAAACAAAACACCATCAAGACTAGCAATGATCAAGACTACTTGAAGTCAAAATATATCAAATATAACAAGGTTTTACCACAAATTTTGAAGGAAAATCATTACCTATGAGAAGTAATGTTTCAAATGCTGCCCATGAATAGGCAGCTCCATCAATTCCTCTTTCAAGTTTCTGACCTAAAAGGTGTCCACACTAACCTTTTTATAAATTTGATATAGGCCTACCCATAGTGGCCCAAACTTACCATGTTTTCCCTTGTCTTCTGATTTGGCATTCTAGAGAAGAACCAAATCACCAATCTAAAAACATCTTTTGACTATTCTTTTGTTGAATAGATGTTGTACCTCCTACTGCCTTAGTAGGTTTTGTCATGTGCCATCCTTCTGACTTCATCTAGCTCTATTAACTCATGCATCCTCAATGCCATAGCATCATTTCCATCTTCTCCTATTTGTTGTAGAAATTGATACACATGCAACTCCAGTGACATTAGCATTCTAGACTCCTTCCCATATACTAACTCAAAAGGGCTCTTGCCTATAGCACATTTATAGGTGATCCTATTAGTCCAAACTACATATTTTAGCTTGTCATCCCACCTTTTCTTGTATTCATCAAAAGTCCTCTTTAAAATTTTCATGAGGCTCTTATTGCTAGACTCAGCTTGTCCATTACTTTGTGGATGATATGGTGATGAATGAATCAAACTTATCCCATACTTAGAGGACATATTTGCAATGTCCTAAGATCTAAAACACATAGCGTTATCTGATACAATTCTATATGGCACACCAAATCTAGTTATCAGATTGTTCAATGAGAACTCAATCACTAGCTTGGACTTGGCATTGTGAGTTGGAATAGCCTCAACCCACATAGTAAAGTAATCAGGTTCCACCAATATCCACCTATACCCATTTCTTGATCTCTCTTGGATCTCCCCTATGAAATCAATGCAACATTACTGAAAGGGTGCTTTAATGGTAATATTCATAAGGGGAAGGGCACCTTGGAACTTCAACTTACCTACAAATCTTTGACAGGCATCACACTTTCTAATTTGTTTTGCAACATCTTTGAAGAGACTAGGCCACCAAAAGCATGCTCTAATGATCTTATGTGCTATGGTTTTAGCATAAAAATGCCCACCACAAATTCCTCGATGATATTCATCAATAACTTGCCCAGATTGTTGCTGATCTAGACACTTTAATAACAATCCCTCATGATTTCTCCACATCTTTGCTGAGTTATACTCATGCCTGGGGGCAATGTATGTTGACAAGATAAAAGATATTATCCCTATACCATGGGTCATTTGTTAAAGCACACACATCAACAAGTTGAGAAGCATTTACCTCATTTATCTTAGCTACATCTAAGTTGGAATTTACCATCAACTTAGCTAAACCCTAGCCTCTAACCAGTTTGGTGATCTGTATGTCCATGCCATATTCCTAGATCCTGTGGATCCATCTGCATCTCCTACCTGAATCTTCTTGCTGTATGAAGATATCCTTCACAACTGTGTGTGGCACATATGCTATGATCTTGGCACATGTGAAGTAAGATCTAAAATTCTTTATTAACCAATGCATACGCATGCTTCTCCATTATGGAATAATTCAATTTAGCAGCCTGTAAAGATTTGCTATAGAACCCAATAGGTTGTTCAAATCCATCTTCATTCTTTTGAAGAAGAACAACAATAGTATAAAAAGAAGCAAAGGAAAACAACTGAAGGGGTTTAGAATAATCTAGACTTATTAATACAAGTGCCTCCTTGATAGCTTCTTTAATATCCTCGAATGCTTCAGATGGTTCTTTCTCCCATATAATAGATTGTCCTTTCTAGAGCATTTTAGAAATGGACTTAGTCTTTTCAGAAATTTTAGGGATAAATCTCCTAACAAAGTTGATTTGCTTGAAAAAAGATTGTATTCCTTTAACTGATTTGGGTTGTGGAATGAGATCAATATCCTTAACTCATTTTGGATCTATCCTTACCCCATCTTTTGACACAATGTGTCCAAGTAACTTGCCCTCTTCAACTCCGAACTGGTATTTTTTAGGATTCAAAGAAATCCCATATTCTAAGCACCTCTGGAAAATTACTTCAAGATGCTTGCAGTGCTCACCTCTTTCTTTTGAGAATGGCGTCAAGTCATCCCGATAAACCACCATGATCTCATCAATGAGACCAACAAAAGCTACATCTATAGCTCGTTGAAATGTTGACCCAGCATTCTTCAAACCAAATGGCATTCTCAGGTATACATAGGTCCCCCAAGGAGTGGTGAATGTTGTTTTGTGTTGTTTAGAATCCTTGACCAACACCTAGTTGTATCTAGAGAATCCATCCATCGTTGACATCAACTCTGAACCAACCACCCTCTGTAATAAATGGTCCATGCTTGGGAGAGGGTAGTTATCTTTAAGGGATTTGATGTTCAAATCTCTAAAATGAACACACAACTTGATTTCCCCATTCTTCTTTCTTACTAGGACAAGGTTGGATACCCCCTCTAAATGTCTGATAGGTTTTATAATGCCTCCCTCTTTCATCTTTAATAGTTCCTTTTGCATCTTAGGAGCAATGGTAGGATTTATAGGCCTCTATTTTTGCCTAAATGGTTTTGCATCAAGTTCAAGGGGAATGGTATGTTGAAACAAGTCCTCCCTATAAGCCTTAAGCTCATCATAGGACCATGCAAAACACTTCTTGAATTTTCTAAGCAGAGCAATCAATATTTGCTTCTCATGAAGTTTCAACCTCTTCCCAATGTAAACCATTCTAGGTGCTTCCCTAGTTCCAAGGTTTACATCTTCAACGTTGTCCTCTATAATAGGTTTACATTTACTCTTCCATCGGTCTGAGTTGTCAAATACTCTTTCTAATGCTACCAGCCCTTTTGGAATAGTGTTTGTCTTTAATTACACAACCTCAGTACCAAATAGAGTTTCCTTACCATTGTCATTTCCATCATTGGCTGCCAATCAATCAACTGATTTTCAAATTCATCCATGCAAGTCATAAAACTAAAAATTTAATTGGTGTCATTGAAAACCTGCCAACTATAAATGTTATCAAGAATTGATGGCCTTGTGAATACATCCACAACATATTGGTCATGGGGAAAATTCATTTGAGGGTCAAATTTTGAACCAATGACAGCAAGGGAATTTGCTTCTTCATTTTTTGTTCTTTCAATCCATTCGATGCCAATAGCATCAAACAATTCCATTGTGTCCTAGACTACATTCCGATACCCTCTAAGCCTTTTTTCCTTGGCAACAAATATATTTCTAATCTACTGCACAATCAATTCTGAATCACCAAATATTCTCAGACACGTGATTCCATGTTTATGGGCAACATTTAAGCCCAACAATAGTGCTTCATATCCAGCCACATTGTTGGTGCACTAAAAATCAATTCTAAAAGACTTGCCAAACTAATCATCGTTAGGTGCTATCAGGACAATACCAACACCTGAACCTTCCCTTCAATATGCACCATTGTAATATAGAGTCCATAAATTAGTTGTACTATAAATAGGAGTAATAGGGTTAGAAGGTAAAGCCTCCAAATTAGGATTATCATCACTATTATATCCCATGACATGGTCTATTTCAATCTCAAAGAAATTTAATTGATCTTCTCTGTTTTGTACCTATCTTATATGTGTTCATCTTCTACCTTATGTTCCCTATACAACTTTACCTCTACACCATGTACTGGAATAGTGGCATATGAGAGATCCATCTGGATACTTCTACCCATAGAGGCTGCCCATTTTCTTGATAGCAGCATACCCCATTTAGCATGGTAATCCACAATGATTATGTCCATTAAAAATGACTTGTCAAGATAGGTAGCCAAATTGACTTCAACATCCTTCACAAGACCAATCACATTTACCTCTCTAGAGTCCATAGAAAAACACTTGCCAAAAGACTTTGACACTTTCAGTCCCAATTTATTCATTATAGACAAGGACATAACATTATTGGAAGCACCAGAGTCAAGCATACAGTTGCGTAATAGCCACTGATTTATAATCAATTTAGTGAAAAAGGTGTCAACTCCCATCTTGTTGTTAACAATAGTTGATCCTAGATATACTTCTATGGTCTCCTCATTACTAGTTTCAACAACAGATTGTTTTTGTGCTTCTATGGCAGTAATAAAAGATCCTACTCTATCCCTATGCTCAGGGATACTAAGGAGTTCCACTATTGGCACAGAAATTCTAATTTGGCTAAATACTTGAGCCATGTCAATAGGGAGATAATTTGGTAAAGGAGTATCAGATGAAATAGTTACATCATTTGTAAAAGGAATATAAGGTATTACTTGAGAGGATGAGATATCCTTACCTTCTTCCTTTGTCTTCTCTTTCTCTTTTTCTGATTCCTTTTGAACTTGAGGCTGATCACATTTATTGTAATCTTTCGAATAATGGACCCCTAGAATAGGTGAGGTAACTAGTTGCACCTTTGATGTTGGGTTATTTTGTACATATTTTTGCTTTGCTGCTATAGGTTACACTAGAAGCTTCTTCTTTTCATGTATAGTCTTCTTTTGGAATAGTATTTCTCTTTTGTTCCACACCCACCTTCTGCCTCTTCTTGGCATCATCCAATGTACCCTGTTTTGGCTCAACAACAAGAGAGTTCTACATAGGCACTTGCTTGTTCCTCAACTGATAGCCACCTTGAACTTACAAGATGGAAGCATCAGTGAGAGCTTTCATGTCCTTCTCAGAAGGTCTAGATTATTTATACTTCTTTTTCATGAGATCCCCCAAGTGCCCAAAATCATAAGCGGGCAAGTGATATCTTGTTTGACCTTCATTATGATCATATTAGAAAATGTGATCATAATCCTCATAGCTGTCATAATTTATGTCATGATCCATCTACTCAAACCCCTAGGTGTCAAACTAATTTATCTCCTCCTCATAGTATTCAGCTCCACCCTCTTCATTGGGAAATTCCTCATCTCTGCTCATTGAATGAGCGACTACATAGTTTGTTGGGTCATGCGGAAGGAAACACACTTGGCACCAAAGAGTATCATCTTGAAAATTTGCTTGATCCTTACTCAATGGATCAGGGGTATCCCTCTTAGGCTGTTTGAAGCTAACATGCCTAGGAGTAGCTTGTCTATTATTTTGTTGTGGTCTCTTAGACCAATCTATATTGTAAGGTATGTTATGCAGTCTTTGACCTTCATTGAAATGTGTTGGAGCACTTTGAGGTGGTAGCCCTTTGTCATTTTGAGCAACTTTGTAGGATAAATCTTTCATGACTCTTATGAGTTTATCCAGTTTGTCTTCAGTAGTGAGGGGCTTGTTAGAATTTACCCTATCTGACTAAGAAATCTTTACATTATATCTCTTAACATGTTCACTTGAGGCTCTCATGTTACTTTCAATATTTATGGTTGCAACATAGGCCTCCCTTAGTGTTTGAGGACTCTTGTCCCTCAAGCAATAACCAATTTTAGAATCAAAGGCACCATAGTATAAAACTAAACACATGGATTCATTAGGTCTCATATGAGGTGGCACTTTTGTCATTGTCATAATGAATCTGCCATTGAAGTCTGCAATAGTTTCATTGATTCCCTTCTTGATTGTTGTGAGCTCATGGATATCAAATTTGGGGTCAATCCTATCCCCATAGTGCAATCTAAACATTGTCATGAACTCCTCCCATGAGTCAATGCTATTATTAGGGAGTGCCTTGTACCATTTTTTGGCACATTCTTCTAATGAATGTACAAATAGCTTCATCATCACATCTTTATCCTCAATCTCATACTCATCTGTGACATTGATGAAGTGTCTCAAGTGTTCCTCACCAGTGACTGCATTATTACCTTGAAACCTAGGAATTTTTCCTCTAATCTCAATTGGAATGGGATTAGTAAAATTAGGAATGCCAATAAAGTCAAGTTGTTTGTACCTTTCATCTCCCAATGGTTGCCTCTATGGAAGAAACCTTTGTGCTTGTCTTATGAATGGAGGTCTAACATTTTGAATATTGCCATGCTACTGATTCATTTGATTATACCAGGGCTAATTTTGCATACCTTGAACATGGGCATTATTCACATCTGGTTGTCCCACATGTTGTTGTTGAGGTATATGTTGTTATTAGTGAGGTATATGGCCTTGGTGATGAATATTTTGATTTAGCTGGGTCTACTGAGCAAATTGAGCTCGATGTTGTTGAAGTAAGGCCTGCACTTCTCTCTGGCTATTCTTAATATGATCAAGCAGGTCCAACTCATCTTGGATTCTCCTTTCTCTTCTTCATCATCAGGTTGCTGCTATTGATCACCCTCATTTGGGATGGTATCATGCTAGCTTTCAATTATCCTAGTGGGAGAACTAGGATGCTTGATATTTTGATATACTTCTTCATTATCACGGGGCATCCCAAATGTCCTCAAGTAGGGATCATTAGATCTATCCCTGCTCCCTTTGTTAATAACATTTTCATTTCTCTACACATCATAACCATCAATGTTCACTCTCCTATTCATTCTGAGTATATCATTAGCAGAGTCCTCAGAAGTATATTGATATTGACTTCTGAGGCCAACCAATGGATTGTCTTGGGTATTCCTTGAGGGTACCATACCATGTCTTCTTTCCCTGTATCTACTCCTTCTATTTCCTGTACTACTAGAGGACTCCCCATGTCTAAGCTATCCTTGGTTTCTTCCTCTATCCATTTCAATACTCTTGAAAACTAATTTTCTAGGTTTTTCACTGACGAAGTCGCCACTCCCCTAATGGGAAGAACTACTTCTTTAGTGAATGTTACAGAGAGGCTTGAAACTGATCAACCTTTTAATTCATTCCCTGACAATGGTGCCGAAAAGAATGTTGGCATAAGTTGATGGGATGCCAAACTTGCACATAGCAACAAACTACACCTGGCAACAGCTGTAAACAGGGGTCTTCAAAATCTTCAACAAGCTTTCAAGTCCTCCCTGAAAATGACACCAAAAATAATGTTGACTCCCAAAATAACTACAACCCTAAACCCCAAAACATTCCTAAATCACCTAGGCCAGGGATGGTCATTCTAGATGATTGGAAGAGGTTTATCAACAAGTTCAAGGTGATTTTGAGCAACCTACAGGAGTGGGTTAACTCCTCTACACTTCAGGCTCATCTTGAGCCTAGGAGGGATATTCTAAGGGGTATCCCTGAATAGGTATTAGGTTCAAACTAGATGAACTAAAAATAATAGGACAACCAAACCCAAACTACCTTCTAGGCCCCAAAGACTGTCACTGAACCTAAAACAACTGGTTGTCACTAATAACCCCTATATAGCTAATAAAGGGGCACTCCCATTGACAATGGAAGGTGCAGATATGCTTGTTTGCAAGACATACAAATTAATTTTTTTTAGATTGCAGGAATTAGGTAGCCCCCTATAAACTGCAGTGTGCCTGGTAAACTTTTTTCACATGATCGGTGACGCTGGCACGACACGCCCTCCAGTACCACGGGGACGGGGGTGAGACTAGACCTCGTGACCTTCTTTACCACAACAGAATTTTTTAGCCAATCGAGCCAAGGCCCCCACCCCAAGACACACAAATTAATTACTTTCTTCACACATGATAAGTTTGTTCTGATTTTTAAGAGTGTGGGTGATCATGGAAACCTTCAGACCGACGCCTAATATATTGGGTTGCAAAGTCCACAATTCAATAGAAGGAAGAAAACAACAAGAGAAATGAAACATGCACTTTTTGGATATTCATATGCAAGAAGAACAACAATCATTGGAGAATATCCTTAGTAATCCTTCATCAATATACAATCAATCATCTACAACCATAAAAGAGATCATCACATAGCATGTAATGTTTTAAGAATATGTTCATTCATCTGATCAATGGTTACAGTCATACCACAAAGTGGGGCAAGAGGAACCCCTAAAAGATGTTGGGAATTAAGGTGTCTCAACCTTGGTAATTCCTTGTATTATTTCATTGTATTTATTTATTTATTGCCTATTGTATAATTAGGATGCAAATCCTATGTTGTCATATTGTGGGAGTTGGCATGGTGATGTGTCATCCTACATGGCATATGACCACATGTAAATTTGTCCTCACATGAGGAGATAGGCGTCCCACTTAGTGGTAGGAATATTTTGCCATGTGTCAACATCTTGGAAGGTGTGTAAGGAAATATTGACTGAAACGATCATAATAGATTCCTATAACAAAGTTATGACATGTATGAGTCAGAAATAGAAGATCCTATGACAGGTATGGACATGTGTCGAGAAGCATCTTTGAAAAAGGCATCTTTAGGTGCCCCAAGGTGGACTATGACATGTTGTAAGAGAATATGCTATTTATAGCCTATGTATGACAGATTCTCTTACAGCTCTAAGTTATGACAGCTATGACAGATTCTATAACGGTTGTAAGAGTCATAAGAGCATCTGTCATAGCCCATTTTGGAAAAAGGCAACCTCCTTGGGATGGGGTGACTTGACAAGTGTTAGGAACATCCTACAGTGTTGGACAAGTGTCCATAGGCATGGGTTTTGGGCCATGAGGCCATGTTGGATGCCCATCTCAATGTGGAGCCATTTTTGCCTTGTATGTTCTTTATAAACATGTGCTTTTGAGAGGTGATGCATTATGTGATTAATAGGTACTATTATGCTACCGGATCATCTCCAGATACGAGTGTCAAAGACTCTTGCAAGAGCATTGGCTCTATGACTGTATTGTAACCTTCATTGTTTACAGAATACATTTGAGCTGTGTTTTGGAGTGTGGGGTTTTTCACCTGATAAGGGTTTTCCCCATGTATATCTTGTGTCTCTCTTCTTCTGTCTTACATTCTTGTGTATGTGTTTGCTGCAATATCTCTATTATTGGGTTAACATAATCTGTAATTGTAAAGATAAAATTGAATTTGCACTCTCCTCCCCTCATTAGATTAGTGTAGGAAGCGATTTCCGCACACCTAGCTTCCTTTCAGTTGGTATCAGAGCCTGGCTAGTTTTGGTTCTAGCTGCTAGGTAGGGGTTTTTTGAGCTAATCTTAGGTTGAGTGGGAGTTTGTACAGAGTATTTTGTATCTTGTTGTAGGAAGGAGATGGCAACCACATCCAGAAGATTAGAGGTGGAGAAATTTAATGGCACTAATTTCAAGTTGTGGAAACTCAAGATGGAAGATCTACTTGTTGATCGTGACCTATGGGAAACTGTATCTAGTGTAAAACCTACAGCAATGTCACAAGTTGATTGGGACCTCAAAGATCGAAAGGCTAAGGGTCTCATAAGATTCTGTCTAGCTGACTCTGTCCTATTGAATGTCCATGAGGAGAAGAGCATGGAAGACCTTTGGAAGAAGCTGGGTGATGTTTACCAGGCCAAGTCCTTGGTGAACAAGCTTTTTCTAAAAACAAAGTTTGCTTTGAAGATGGAAGATGAAGGATCTGTTGCAAACCATATGAATGATTTCAACATGATCGTTGTATAGTTGATATCCATGGGTGTGGAAATGGAGGAGGAGGATTGGTGTATGACCCTGCTTTGTTCTTTGCCAGATTCGTGGGATCATCTTGTCATGGCTATCGGAAGCACCACTACCACCTTCAAGATGGAAGATGTGGTGTCTTCGTTGTTATCTGAAGAGATGCAGAGAAAGTCTTCTGAGGCAACCAAAGAGGCTCTTGCGGTTCGTGGATGACCCAAAGAGAAAGGGAAGAAGAAGGACAAGAAAGGTGAAAAGGGCAGATCCAAATCTCGTGGGAGATCCAAATCTCCTAGAAAGTCCAAGGCTCTCTATTGGAACTGTGGGAAAACTGGGCATTTCTGAAAGGAATGCAAAGAGGAGAAGAAAAAGAAGATGAAGAATGCTCCTGATTTAGATTCTGACAAGTCACAAGATTATGGTGATGCCTTCATCGCAGCCCTGGCCACCCATGCATCTGATGATGTGTGGTTGATTGATTTTGGTGCATCATTCCACATGACCTCACATCGAGACTGGTTTATGAAATATGAAGAGTTCGATGGTGTAAGATTGTACCTGGGTGATGATTCTCATCTGAAGATTGTTGGTCATGGAAGAGTCTCAATCTGATTCCCTGATGGACGAGTCAAGGGGATCACTGGGGTTATGCACATCCCAGGCCTAGCACGAAACCTGCTTTCTATAAGTATGTTGAATGATGCAGGTGTGCAGGTTGTCTTTTCGAAGGATGGATGCAAGATGACTAGAGGATCTATGGTGCTTGCGAATGGTACTTGGAGAGGTACTCTATTTCAGCTGGAGGCATGCACTTCATAGTGCAATAGTTCTTCTAACTCAAAGAAAAGAGCTGCAGCCACTTCATCCCCACCATCTAAACGAGCTGTGAGGAAATATGTTGTAACTAGTTCTGAGGGTAGTGCACATGCTTTGGAAGTTAAGCTTCTTGCTGAATAGACTATATTATGGCATTTGAGATATGGCCACATTGGTGATAAGGGTCTTAGAACCTTGAAAAATAAAAACCTCATTGAGGGGTTAAATGATTGTAATCTTGAGTTTGACTTTTGCGAACATTATGTATATGGCAAGCAAAACTGTGTTCAGTTTTACTCTAGTTCTCACAAGTCTTCTAGTGTATTGGATCTTAGTCCTGCTAATGTTCCTTTGATTTCCAAATCTGTATATTTTGTATCTTTCATAGATGATTACAATAGAAGGACATGGGTTTATTTTATCAGAAGTAAGACTGAAGTCTTTAGTCAGTTTAAGGAGTTTAAAGCCTTTGCTAAAAATCAGACTAGTAAAAAGATTAAATCTTTGAGAATTGACAATGGTGGTGAGTTTTGTTCAGCAGAGTTTGATAAGTTCTATAAAGAGTAAGGGATTTAAAGACATAAGACAACTCCATACACCCCGTAGCAAAATGGAGTTGCAGAGAGGATGAACAGGACACTGATGGAGAAGGCTAGGAGTATGCTTAGTGGAGCAAGCCTCAAACAAAAGTTTTGGGCTAAAGCTATAGCCACTACTTGCTATCTGGTAAACAGAGCTCCTACATCAGCTCTTGTTGGTAATAAACCTATGGAGGTGTGGTCTAGTAAGAAGCCTTCAATTAGACATCTTCATATTTTTGGTTGTGAGGCATATGCCCATGTGCCTAGGGAGAAACAGTCTAAATTGGCTATGGTGTCGGTGTGAAAGGATACAAGCTTTGGGATCCTGTGACTAAAAGAGTGTTGTATAGAAGAAGTGTTATCTTCAGAGACCTAACACCTTCTTCCATTGTTCTATAGCCAGAACAGACAGAAAAGAAAGAGGATGCAGTTCAGTTTCCTTCTACCCCTGAGAAGACTAAATAGATAGACCATGTGAGACCTGATGATGAGGAGAGCTCTAGCAACTTTGAAAGCTCAGAAGAAGAAGCAGAACCTCAACCTCAGCCATTGAGGAGGTCTACACAAATGAGAAAGCAACCTGATAGGTTTGGTTATTGATTACTTGATTCTAGTTGTGCTTTTGCTTTACTTACTAACACTGATGAGCCTAGAACTATGAAAGAGGCTATGGGCATGAAAGATGCAAGTTCCTAGAAGAAGGCCATGGAAGATGAGATGGCTTCTTTGGAAAAGCATAAAACATGGGATTTGGTGGCTTTACCTGAAGGACGAAAACCTGTTGGATGCAAATGGGTGTTCAAGAAGAAATTCGGTGCAGATGGCAGTCTTAAAAAGTACAAGGCTAGATTGGTTGTGAAGGGGTACTCACAAGTGGAGGGAATTAATTATGGTGAAGTTTTCTCTCCTATTGCAAAGATGACATCCATTTGTTTCCTATTATCTCTTCCAGCTACTTATGACTTAGAGGTAGAACAGATGGATGTGAAGACAACATTCCTTCATGGTGATTTGGAGGAAGAGATTTACATGTCACAACTAGAGCATTACATAGATAAAGGTAAAGAAAATTTGGTTTGCAAGTTAAAGAAGTCTTTGTATGGTTTGAAGCAGTCTCCTAGGATGTGGTATTTTAAGTTTGATGCCTTTCTGTTGTCGATTGGATATTTGAGATCAAAATCAAATCATTGTGTGTATTACAAATTTGACAATGATCGCATTCTCATTATTGTATTGTATGTTGACAATATGTTGTTGATTGGGAATGGTAAGAATATGATTTCTGATTTGAAGTCTCAGTTGTCAGCATAGTTTGAGATGAAAAATCTAGGGGCAGCCAAGTACATTCTAGGAATAGAAATCGGAAGAGACAGAGCTAACATAAAACTTTGGTTAAGCTAGAGTAAGTATGTGAAGACCGTGTTGGATAGGTTCAGCAAGGCAGATTGTAGACTATTGTGTGTTCCCGTTTCTTTGGGAACAAAGTTATCTGTTAGTGATTGTCCAAAATCTCCTAGTGAGGTGGAGGACATGAGTAGAGTACCTTATGCTAGTGCTATTGGCAATATGATGTATGCTATGGTCTGTACAAGACTAGACATTGCCCAAGCAGTGGGAGTCCTTAGTCGATTTATGGCTAATCCTGGACGGGTACATTAGGATGCAGTTAAGCAAGTGTTTATATATTTGAGGGGTACTTTCGAGTATTCCATATGTTATCATGGCAATTCTATAGGACCTCTTCATTCAGTTTGTATTCGTGGATTCTAATTGGGTAGGTGACATTGATAGCAGGAGATCCACCAATGCCTATGTGTTCACTATGTTTGGTGGTGCAATTAGTTGGATGAGTAAACGACAACCTGTGGTTGCTTTATCCATGACAAAAGTTGGGTACATGGTACAATGCATGCTTGCAAGGAATCCATTTGGCTTAAAAGATTGTGTTCAGATATTGGTGTTGATGCAGGACAGATTACGATTTGTTGTGACAGTCAAAGTGTGATTTGCCTTGTGAAGAATCTAACTTTCCATACTAGAACAAAGCATATTGATGTACAATTTCACTTCGTACAAGACATGGTAGAGGATGGGAAGGTAAATTTGGATAAGGTAGATACTTTGAAGAATGTTGCAGATGCATTGACGAAGCCAGTGGGCACAAAGAAGTTCAAATGGTGTTCAGAGTCTATGGGCCTCTCAGTCTATAGAAGTTAAATCCTGTTATTTCTATTAGCTCTTACAAGGTGTTCGACAAGTGGGAGATGATTGGGAATTAAGGTGTCTCAACCTTGGTAATTCCTTGTATTATTTCATTGTATTTATTTATTTATTGCCTATTGTATAATTAGGATGCAAATCCTATGTTGTCATATTGTGGGAGTTGGCATGGTGATGTGTCATCCTACATGGCATATGGCCACATGTAAATTTGTCTTCACATGAGAAGATAGGCGTCCCACTTAGTGGTAGGAATATTTTTCCATGTGTCAGTATCTTGGAAGGTGTGTAAGGGAATATTGACCGAAACAGTCATGACAAATTCTTATGACAAAGTTATGACATGTAAGAGTCAGGAATAGAAGATCCTATGACAGGTATGGACATGTGTCGAGAAGCATCTTTGAAAAAGGCATCTTTGGGCGCCCCAAGGTGGACTATGACGTGTTGTAAGAGAATATGTTATTTATAGCCTGTGTATGATAGATTCTCTTACAACTGTAAGTTATGACAACTATGACAGATTCTATGACGGTTGTAAGAGTCGTAAGAGCATCTGTCAGCCCATTTTGGAAATAGGTGACCTCCTTGGGATGGGGTGACTTGACAAGGGTCAGGAACATCCTACAGTGTTGGACAAGTGTCCATAGGCATGGGTTTTGGGCCATGAGGCCATGTTGGATGCCCATCTCAATGCGGAGCCATTTTTGCCTTGTATATTCTTTATAAACAAGTGCTTTTGAGAGGTGATGCATTATGTGATTAACAGGTACTGTTATGCTACTGAATCATCTCCAGATACAAGTGGACTCCTACAAGAGCATTGGCTTGGTGACTGTATTGTAACCTTCATTGTTTACGGAATACATTTGAGCTGTGTTTTGGAGTGTGGGGTTTTTTACCCAATAAGGGTTTTCCCCACGTATATCTTGTGTCTCTCTTCTTCTGTCTTACATTCTTGTGTATGTGTTTTCTACAATATCTCTGTTAGTGGGTTAACATAATCTATAATTGTAAAGATAAAATTGAATTTACACTCTCCTCCCCTCATTAGATTAGTGTAGGAAGTGATTTCCGCACACCTAGCTTCCTTTCAAAAGAAACTCAGGATTTCCTTGAAAGATTATATAAGAAGAAGGAGAAGTTCATACACTGATAACTGTAATCAATATGATAAACCTTTCATGACCCGTGTCTTCACTGTTGGAGAATTAGAACTTTTCTACTCTTTGAAACCCTAGAGAGCTCTACACTTGACTGCCTGAAAATACCCAAAAGACCAACCTTTTTTACATCTTACATTCATGCATATATAGCATCTAATTCTAACTGACCTAATTAGGTTACAACAAATTTTCCCTATGGGCCATATCAAAAAATATCTCAGCCAGAAGGGATGTTTATCTGCTAAAAATAACTGCAAAAGTATCTAGGGTCTGGAGGCAGATGGAAGATATTTTCTGCTTTAATGCACACAACCGGTTTACTTATTTGCAACCATAAATGCAACAAATATCTAAGAAGGAAGGGATAGCTAAAAGGCATAGCACCTGCATTGATGGCATATGAGACAAATCTCTTCAAATTCACCAAGCAAAGCTTTTCAACACTTTAAATTTTGAACCCCTGAGTCTTTGTGTCTCCATCGGCTCTGAATCCTTTAAAAAATTGACCCCTACAATGCCGCCTGGTCGAGTTTGTATATCATCCCACCTGCGAGATGTCTAAAAATCCCTTTTAAATTTTAGTCATAGATGAGTTTACTTTAAGATCGATGGCCACCAAAGTTCCCTTTTGATTTTGCATTGAGAAGGAGCGCCAATACACTATGTGTCATCATCTCGTGGCCACACAGTAGAAAGTGGGTCACCTCCATTTAGCTCCACGGGTGGGTGCTAAGCCTCCATGTGGATCTCTACCATCGAAGCCCTTTTCTTTCCTCCAAGGAATAGACCACGTGTCATCATTTCGTAGCTGCGTAGTGAATCTTTCCTATAGACAAGATTCCCCTGTGACATTGCGCTACCGTCCAATTCTTATCAGCCCCACCTCTTTGCTTCATCCTTCGACACCTGGTGTGATCTACTTTATCCTTCTAAATCATCCATATCACGGCTATAAGCCACAATTTACTTTACACCTATCCTTATTTTACAGCTATACAGTGGAGACATGACGTCAGCATCGGTGGACTACGGGCTTGCGATATCCTGCCAAGTAAGAAAGCAAGATCTTCCACGTGGTGGCCTGGAGCACACTCAAAACAAAGAAAAAGCAAAGACCTCTCTACAATGCACTAGCATGTTATGTATCCCACCGAAAGGATATTTAATACTTATGCAATTTTGAGGTCAGAACTCAGGGATGATAGAAAAGGGAATGCAAAAGACTGGAACCCCGACCTTCAAAACTTTGACAAGGGCAAAACACATAAGGGAACCTTGGGAAACTTAGGACTTAGCCAATTTTTGGGCTTTTCCACCTTGCATTTCAAATGGCAAAGACATGAAAACCTATGAGATATGTCTCTGATTATTTATAAACTATAGGTTCAAGTGGGAATAGGAATGAGACATGAGGAGCAAAACAAGGCATTTTGGGGACTAATTTTTTAGGGGTCAACATGCATCTAGTTGAGCACTTTGCCAAATTTGGTGGGAGATTTGGCAATTTCTCTAGTTTAGCAGAGCCACTAAACTTTCTAGAGAACTTCTAGCTCTAGCGGAGCTCTTAATTTATCTGGTAGACCTTCACATTTAGCAGTTCTACTAATTTGGTAGAAGTTCCACCAAATTTTGCGGTAATTTTTTTTTGCATTTTCTCCCTCCTTGTTGGGAATTAAGGTGTCTCAACCTTGGTAAATTTCTAGCATTTACTTTTTACTATGGTAATTATTTTTTACAATGCAGTAACTTTCTTGTTTATCCTACTCCGTCATCTAGTAACTTGACATGGTGACTTGTTGGAGGCTAGGAGGTGACATGGAAGATGACAAGGAAGTTGATTTTGTCCTCACATGGAAGATAGGCATCCCATATTGTGGTAGAGGTTTTCTACCATGTATCAGCATCTTGTGAAGTGTGTAAGGAGTTATGATGTGTAAATGTTATGACGGATTCCTATGACAGATTCTATGAAGTGTAAGAGTCAAGTATAGAAGGTTCTATGATAGGTGAAGACAAGTGTCGAAGAACATCTTTGGGGAAGGCATCTTTGGTCACCCAAGGTGGGTTATGACATATTGTAAGAGGAATATGCTATATTTAGTTAGTTATGACAGATTCTCTTACAGCTGTAAGAGCTGTCATGTATGACAAATTATATGACAGTTGTAAGGTGTGTAAGAGCATCTGTCATAGCCTATCTTGGGATTAATCGGCCAGATTGGGAAGGCATGTTGTGACAAGTATAAAAACCTTGTTGTAATGTTGGACAAGTGTCCCTAGGCATGGGTAATGGGCCATGAGGCCAAGTTGGATGCCCATCTCTAGAAGCTTCTCATTTTGCCTTGTAAATTCTATATAAATAGGTGCTTGAAGTAGGAGATGCATAGTTTGATTGACAGGTACTGTTATGCTATTGGAATATCTCCAAAATTGATATCTTCAAGACTCTCGAGAGATTGCATTGCAAGTGTATTGTAAACTGTTATTGTTTTGATAATACATTGTACAAATTTTCGAGTGTGGGGTTTTTCAACTGAAAAGGTTTTCCCCATGATATATCTTGTGTCTCTCTTGTATTCTTGTGTGTATTTTCTGCTGCAATCTTTGTGTTAATACCATAATATTACTGCAATTGTAAGGATTTAAAAGAATTAGCATACTATTCTCCTCATTAGATTGGTGTAGGAAGTGTGTTCTGCATACCTTGCTTCCTTTCAGTTGGTATCAGAGCTTGATCACCTTTGATCCTAGTTGTTGGGTAGGGGTTTTTTGAGCTAATCTTCGATTGAGTGGGAGTATGTGCAGAGTATTCTACAATCTTGTTGCAGGAAAGAGATGGCAGGCATATCCGTAAGAGTTGAAGTAGAAAAGTTCAATGGCAGTAATTTCGAGTTGTGGAAACTTAAGATGGAAGACATGCTTATTGATCGAGACTTATGGGAAACCATTTCTAGTGCAAAACCAACGGCAATGTCACAAGCTGATTGGGATCTCAAAGATCAGAAGGCTAAGGGTCTTGTGAGACTCTATCTTACTAAATGTCCATGAGGAGAAGACTACGAAAGAAGTTTGGAAGAAGCTGGGAGATCTTTATCAGGGCAAATCCCTAGTGAAAAAGCTATTCCTGAGAAAGAAGTTGTACTCTTTGAGGATGGAAGATGGAGGATCTGTTGCAGATCACCTGAATGTCTTTAACATGCTAGTTGTACAATTGACATATGTTGGTGTGAAGATGGAGGAGGAGGAGGATTGTTGTATGACCTTGCTTTGTTCTTTGCCAGGCTCATGGGACCATCTTGTTATGGCTATCAGGAGTACCACATCCACCTTCAAAATGGATGAAGTGGTGTCTTCATTGTTATTTAAAGAGATGCAGAGAAAGTCTTTTGAGTTAGCCAAATAGGCTCTTGTGGTTCGTGGAAGATCCAAGGAGAAAGGGAAGAAAAAGAAGGACAAGAAAGATGATAAGGGAAGATCCAAATCCCATGGGAGATCCAAATCTCTTAGAAAGTCCAAGGTACTTTGTTGGAACTGTGGTAAATCTGGGCATTTCTGAAAGGAATGCAAAGAGGAGAAAAAGAAAAAGAAGAAGAATGTCTTAGATTCAGATTCTGACAAGTCACAAGATGATGGTGATGCTTTCATCACTGCCTTGGCCACCCATGCATCTAAAGATGTTGGCTGATTGATTCTGGTGCCTCTTTTCACATGACCTTGCATCGAGACTGGTTTACAAAGCATGAAGGGTTCGATGGTGGAAGAGTGTACCTGGGTGACAACTCTCATCTGAAGATAGTTGGCTGTGGAAGAGTCACAATCTGATTCCCTCATGGATGAGTGAAGGAGATCTATAGGGTTATCCACATCCCAAGCTTGGCATGGAACCGGCTCTGTAAGTAAATTGAATGATGCAGGTGTGCAAGTTGTCTTCTCAAAAGAAGGATGTAAGATGACCAGAGGAGCTATGGTGCTTGTGAATGGTACTCGAAGAGGTATTCTATTTCAGCTAGAGGTATGCACTTCTTAGAGAAATAGTTATTTTGACTCAATGAAAAGAGATGTAGTCACTTCATCCTCACCATTGGAACCAACAGTCAAAAGACATGTTGCTTCAACTTCTGATGGTAGTGCATTTTGGGTACCTAAGGGTGCTCATGCTTTGGATATGAGACTTCCTGCTGAGAAGACAATGTTATGGCATAAGAGACTTGGTCACATTGGTGAGAAGGGTCTTAGAGCCTTGAAAAATAAAAACATCATTAATGGGTTAAATGATTGTGTAAAGGGTAGAATTTAGATAGTTGGTTTTTGGTAGTTTTGGTATATATCCTCCTTTCACCCTTTCATTCAAGGACCTAGGGTTGAGTTGTAATGTACTATCCTACCCTAGGTCACTGTGAGGTGTAGGGAAACTTGGATTTTTATGATTTGATTGCCAATTATCTTCTCTTATGATCAATTATGCCTTAAAACCCTAATTATGCAAATACGACAGCAAACAGATGAATAACAGAAAATGATGCTACAAAAAGATGTAAAATGAAAAATAACTGTGCACCTATTTTCACAGTTTGGAGATGGAAAAGTCAGGGACTAAAGAGCGGGTGCCCAAGTCCAATGCCCTGCTTTTTGTCAGGATTTGCAAACAAGATCTGCGACCTGTTCCTGCTGTACTAAAGATTTTCCCGTCAGGAAACTCTGAGGACTAATGAGCGGGCACCCTAGTCCAGGGAGCTATTTTCTTCTCTAATCTATAATTCTGACACTCTGTTGTACCCTCCTGTAACTTCACTTTCTCCAGATCTGACACCTATAACCTACAATCATGAAAACTTTGGGAGGGGGTTGTGGTGTTTAGAGGCTTGCCTCAGTCAAGTCCCAGAGAGACATTCAAGTCTTCTGAACATTGTTGTTAGATAGAGAGTACATGCCCTTGGGAGGCAGAGGCAAAAACCAAATGATAAATGCTTACAAACATAAACAAATGTCACCTTGTAGTGACGATCTCATGGAGGAAGAAGCTTTTCATGCCATGAGGAGATGATTGCTCAAATTTGCAAACACAAACACATAGACAACACAAATCTTCTCTTGCAACCAAATGAAAGCCTTGAGTCACCTTTAGAATGCTAGTTGAAATCTTGTAATCATCTAGTTTACAAATGAATGCCTAAACATGCTTTTATATGCAACTATAAACACTCCCATCAAGAATTTCGTAATTCAAACTTACTGTGTCGGCATAGGACCCAAATAATGGTCATAAGCCGACACCCAAAAATTGGGACTACCCCAAAATAGGGCAGGACTAGAGCACGGGCATCCAAGTCCTCCTATTTTGGGTAGGGGTTATCTCAAGTGGTTCCCCTAGGTCCTATTTGCCAAGACACTTAGGGGTTTTCTCATCGAGATGTTGAAATATGATGTAATATTTCCTAAATGCACACTAAAGACCTGGGAGCTAAACCTTATGAGGGAAAAGTCCCCAAGAGGACATTTTCTGATGTTACATTTAGCCCCCACTTTAATGTATGTATAAACGTGAGGCTGATACATGCATTAAAGTATGGTCCACAAACACAACAAACACACCAAGCATGGAAAAGACCCGCCAGACACATTGAAGACAATGACATGCACGTAAAACACAGAGAAGATAGTTACAGTCACGCAAGACATGGATAAAACAACAGATGCATAGAAGACAGTTAATGTATGGAAGACAGGAATGATTTCTTTTATTTTCTTTTTCTCATATACATGAAATGCAGATGCAAGTATAGGAAAGTAAACAAACCTCCCATAATGCAGGATGTACTCATCGCACAGGTCTTTAAACTGCATATATGGGGCAACAGACACGCAAGACATGCCAAACCTCCCAAAATGTAGGATGTACTCATTGCACAGGTCTTTAAACTACCTATGGGGAAACAGACACACCAAACAAAGCAAGCACGCCAAACACACACTTTGAAGACACGGAGAAAACACGACAGACAAGCGATGGAGTGTTCCTATTTCTAGGTCCAACACCATCTCAAGCACATTACAGGCACACATTGATGATTGGGCTTCACCATAACAATCGCCAAAGACACACTTAAGGGTTGCGTTAGTCACAAAATCACTCCCTGCCTCCGCAGAGGACTTTTGAAAATGACAGGATGGTGCAATCTGCTATGAGAAATACACCATCCCCAGCTCCACATAGGGCTTAAGATAAAAAGGATATACACGATATCCTACCTCTGCAGAGGGCTTAGATGATTGATTGATTGATTGCAAAGAAAATCAGAGTGTAGGATGTACTCATCGCACAAGTATTTAAACTGCACTTGAGGACAAGCACATTGCTAACATCTACAATAGACAGCTTACCTTATTTATGTCCCCACCTTAAGGTGGTTGATATCAGGTATCGATATCAAGCACATTAAGGTAGGAAGAAAACACACAAGGTAACATAGACTTTCGCAAAGCCCATGCCCCCCGGAGGTGACATGTACTTTACGATCACCAAATTTTCCCACAAACACATCCCTACAAGAAATGTGTTAGTGTCTACATAATCATGATAAACAACATCAATGCATATGATTAACCACACAAAGAGCCAAGGTTATACTACGAATTCAAAGTTTGAGGATAACCGTGGTGCTATATCATGAAGATCTCCTAATCAAGTACCACCAAGGTTAGATTCAAAGACAAACAAAGTGCACAGAGCATTAGTATTGTTATGATTTGTAAATGAGATAAAAACATCATCAAAATCACTACGTAGGAAGCACGAGTGCTTCCACTAGCCAAGTGTCGGATAAGATATACAGCCCCATTGTCATATTAGGAACTAAGTCCAATTTTTGATTTCTCGCAAAAGGGACGCTAGGTCTGAATCAGTATAAATGTTTTTTCGTCATCCTCCCGCTAGATAGAAACACTAGAGGAAGGGAAACAATAAATAAGGGAGGAGAAACAAGTGTCTTAGGGACAGTCACGTAGGAGGGTGCCCCCAAGTCACCAACCATAATGCTATTTCCATAAGACAAAACACACAACGATGAAATCAGAGAGAGAGGCAATATAGAAGAATGATGATACAAATAGAAGAAGGTAACAACAGAGGCAGTCTCCTGGTATCCCAGACCTTACAAGAGAATCAGGGGTCATCCCAGGAGGCCTAAACAACACATAACACATCACGGGAGAAGCACATCATGAAAGAGATAAAGGGTTAGAGATACTTACCTATAGGGTCCTTGTGCTAAGTCTCATCATTAAGTAAATCATCGAGGAGGTCGTCATCTTCCCAAATTCAAATGCTAGAAAGAGGTATAGGTTGTTCCATTTGTATGTCTAATGTATTTTGATCACTTCCTGATCCTTAAAGGGATAACAAAGGATGAAGCTCAACATGAATATCATCTCTTAGTGGATTAGGTGGGTTATGGAATTGTTCCTTGTCCACATCAATCATTCTGAATAGGTCAGGATAATCAAAATAGTCTTGTGTTGTCATGATGTCATCCATTAATGTTTCATTTTGTTTAGCAGGATTATTCAAATTACTATAGTTGTCCCTAGTCTTCTCATGTGAGTTATCTGAATTCTCAGATGTAGGAGAAGTAGGGTGGCTCGTGAATTCATCATCACTCTCATAGTCATTGTCAATATCATCTCCATATGTTTTAGCTATCAATTCCAAACTATTAAGAGAAGTCATGCTCTTCATTCAAAGTGTGTTTTATCAATTCTTCTACTACCCAAGGGTATGTATTGATGAGAGATATGAAGTTGTTAAGATCAGATACATAGTCTAGGATTTCAAAGGAAGAGGACACAAATATATCCTCCTTGTACATGGCTTGTATATAGGTAATGACATGAGGATGCATACTAAGAAATTTGTAGAGATTTTCAAATTTTGTGACATATGAATGTAGAGATTCCAAAGAGAATTGAGAAGATGAGGACATGAGTTCCAAATCAGATTTTAAAAGTTTTTCCAAAAGTTATGCACAAGTCAAGTGCAAAACTATATGCAAAAATGACTTAAAATGCTTAATTTTTTGTACTTTTTCAATGCAAATATATGGAAGCAAAGGTGTTGTAAGGATTTTGATCAGGGGAATCAAATACTATGTCTGATATAAGTCCAAAATAGAAATGAGGTCCTTCACAACACACTCTTGATGCAAATCTAAGATGATAATAGACCAAAACCTAGTGAAAATACACAAAATAAGCGGTTTTTCACCAAATCTCAATGCAAAAGAGCATGACAAAGGGTTTTGTGAGGATAATGATGATGAACAAAAAATTATATCAGTTATAACAGCCACCTACTACCAAAAAATCTGTCACAACACACTTATAGTGCCACTTAATGTCAAACCCTAGTGAAAATATAGCAAAAATAGACAATTTTTTACGATTTTTCAGTTCCAAGACCTAGAAAAAGGGGTGTTGTAAAGAATTTTAGGAGTTGTAGTAAATAATAGTGATGATATTAGTCACCTCAATCCATAAAATTTGTCACAACACGCTTAGGGTGCAAACTAGGCCAAACCCTAGGGCAAAAATAACAAAAATAGGTAATTTTTTACCAAATTTTCAATACAAGAAGCCAATAACAAGGTGTTGTAAATAATTTTAGGAGGGGAAGTAGATAATTACCCTAATAACAACTAATTAGGGCAAAAATACCCTTCACAACACGCCTATGGTGCAAATTTAGAGAGTCGATAAGGCCAAATCTAGTGAAAATCAATGTTTTTGAAGTCCTAGGTTTGAGATATTGATGTAAAAATATATATGAATGTTTTGCAAGCTGATGTATGATTAAAATTAAATGTTCTCAGGTCTGAAAATAATTTCAAATCTCTAACATGCAAAATACAAGTGCAAATCTATTGAAAAATCAATGAAAATGCTAGTTTTTGTTGAAATTTTCTATGCAAAAATGCAAATTTTTGAAATGTAAATGCAAATTTGTTCTAAAATGCAAGACTACAGTCAAATAAAAATTTTAATGAGCCTCTAAAATTAGTAGAAAAATATAAAACAAGATTGTACCTACAAACCCTAGATTTTGGAAATTTTAAAATGCAAATTTGTTCTAAAATGCAAGACTACAGTCAAATGAAAATTTTAATGAGCCTCTAAAATCAGTAGAAAAATCTAAAACAAGATTGTACCTGCAAACTAATGAATATTTGTACTTTTCTGCAATTTAATTTAGATCTAATGCAAAAATTAGAAATTTGATGAAATTCGAATTAATTGATGCAAAATAGAAACCCTAACATGCAATTTTTTTTTTATTTTTTCAAATTTTCAATTTTTTTGTAAGTTTTCCAATGCAATAAGATGAATGACTATATGAAGGAATGAAATTACTGTAAATCTGAAGTAAAACACTCAACAAGGTGAAAATAAGTCCAATAACACGGGTTCACCAAAATGTGAAGGGTGGAATTTAGATAGTTGGTTTTTGGTAGTTTTGGTATATATGCTCCTTTCACCCTTTCATTCAAGGACCTAGGGTCAAGTTACAATGTACTATCCTACCCTAGGTCACTGTGAGATGTAGGGAAACTTGGATTTTTATGATTTGATTGCCAATTATCTTCTCTTATGCTCAATTATGCCTTAAAACCCTAATTATGCAAATACAACAGTAAACAGATGAATAACAGAAAATGTTGCTACAGAAAGATGTAAAATGACAAATAACTGTGCACCTATTTTTAGGGTTCAGAGACAGAAAATTTAGGGACTAAAGAATGGGTGCCCAAGTCCAATGCCCTGCTTTTTGTTGGGATCTACAAAAAAGATTTGCGACCTGTTCCTACTGTACTGAAGATTTTCCCATCAGGAAACTCTAAGGACTAATGAGCGGGTGCCCTAGTCCAGGGAGCTATTTTATTCTCTGATCTACAATTCTGACACTCTATTGTACCCTCCTGCAAATTCACTTTCTCTAGATCTGACACATGTAACTTGCAATCATGAAAACTTTGGGAGGGGGTTGTGGTGTTTAGAGGCTTGCCTCAGTCAAGCCCTAGAGAGATGTTCAAGTCTTTCGAACACCGTTGTCAGATAGAGAGTGCGTGCCCTTGGGAGGCAGAGGCAAAAACTAAATAATAAATGCTTACAAACACAAATGAATGTCTCCTTGTAGTGAAGATCTCATGGAGGAAGAAGCTCTTCATGCCATGAGGAGATGATTGCTCAAATATGCAAACACAGACACATAGACAACACAAATCTGGTCTTGCAACACAATGAAATCCTTGATTCACCTTTAGAATGCTAGTTGAAATCTTGTAATCATCTAGTTTACAAATGAATTGCCTAAACATGCTTTTATATGCAACTACAAACACTCCCACTAAAAATTTCATAATTCAAACTTACCGTGTCAGCATCGGACCCAAATAACGGTCACAAGCTGACACCCAAGAATTAGGACTACCCAAAATAGGACAAGACTAGGGCACGGACGCCCAAGTCCTCCCCCTATTTTAGGTAGGGGTTATCTCAAGTGGTTCCCCTAGGTCCTATTTGCCAAGACACTTAGGGGTTTTCTTATTGGGATGTTGAAATATGATGTAATATGTCCTAAACACACACTAAAGACCTGGGAGGTAAACCTTATGAGGGAAAAGCCCCCAAGGGGACATTTTCTGACATTACAGATTGTAATCTCGAGTTTGACTTTTATGAACATTGTATATATGGAAAACAAAACCATGTTCAGTTTTACTCTAGTTATCACAAGTCTTCTGGTGTGTTGGATCTTATTCATTATGATGTGTTTGGTCTTGTAAATGTTCCTTCGATTTCTAAATCATTATATTTTGTTTCATTCATAGATGATTACAATAGAAGGACATGGGTTTATTTCATTAGGAGCAAATCTGAAGTCTTTATTCGGTTCAAAGAGTTTAAAACTTTTGTAGAGAATCAGACTGGTAAAAAGATTAAGTGTTTGAGAACTGATAAAGGTGGTGAGTTTTGTTTCGTAGAGTTCAATAAGTTTTATAAAGAACATGGGATTGAAAGACATAAGACAACTCCATACACCCCACAGAACAATGGAGTTGCAAAGAGGATTAATAAAACATTGATGGAGAGGGATAGGAGTATGCTTAGTGGTGCTAGCCTCGAACAAAAGTTTTGGGCTAAAGTTGTAGCCACTACTTGCTACCTGATTAACAGGTCTCCTACTTCAGTGCTCATTGATAAGACACCCATGGAGGTTTGGTTTGGTATGAAGTCCTCGTTGAGACATCTTTATGTTTTTGGTTGTGAGGCATATGCACATGTGCCTAAGGAGAAGAGGTCAAAATTAGAAAACAAGGCAGTTAAGTGTATCTTCATTGGCTATGGTGTCAGTGTGAAAGGGTATAATCTTTAGGATCCTATGGAAAAATAAGTGTTGTATATCAGAAGTGTTATTTTCAAAGAGCTAACACCTTCTCCTATTGTTCTACAGCCAAAAGAGAAAGAAAAGAAAGAAGATTTGGTTAAGTTTCCTTCTACCCTTGAGAAGACTAAACCGAAAGACCCTGTGAGACCTGATGATGAGGAGAGCTCTAGTAGCTCTGAAATCTCAGAAGAGGTAGAACCTCAACCTTAGCCTTTGAGGAGGTCTACATGAACAAAGAAGCAACTTGATAGGTTTGGATATTCATTTCTAGATTCTAGTTGTGCTTTTGCCTTGATTACTAACACTGATGAGCCTAGAACTATGACAGAGGCCATGTGCATGAAAGATGCAGGTTCTTGGAAGGAGGCCATGAAGATGAGATGGATTCTTTGGAAAAGAATAAAACTTGGGACTTGGTACCTTTCCCTAAAGGATGGAAACCTGTTGGTTGTAAATGGGTGTTCAAGAAGAAATTTGGAGTAGATGGCAGTTTTAAGAAGTACAAGGCCATATTGGTTGCAAAGGGGTATTCACAAGTGGGGGGAATTGAAAATGGTGAAATTTTCTCTCCCATTACAAATTTGAAATTGATTCAGTTCTTGTTATCTCTTACAGCAACTTACGACTTAGAAGTGGAGCAGATGGATGTGAAAACAACATTCCTTCATGGTGACTTGGAGGAAGAGATTTACATGTCACAGCCAGAGCATTACATAGAAAAAGGTAAAGAAATTTTGGTTTACAAGTTGAAGAAGTCTTTGTATGGTTTGAAGCAATCTCCTAGGATGTGGTACTTGATATTTTATGCCTTTGTGTTGTCCATTGGATTTCTGAGATCGAAATCAAATCATTGTGTGTATTACAAATTTGACAATGATTGCATTCTCATCATTGCATTGTATGTTGATGCTATGTTAATTGGGAATGGTAAGAATATGATTTCTGATTTGAAGTCTCAGTTGTCAGCACAATTTGAGATGAAAAATTTAAGGGTAGCCAGGTACATTCTGGCAATGGAAATCAGAAGAGACAGAGAAAATAGAAAACTTTGGTCAAGCCAGAGTAAGTATGTGAAGAAAGTGTTGAAGAGATTCAGAATGGCAGATTGTAGACCATTGTGTGTTCCTATTTCTTTGGGGACAAAGTTATCTGTTAATGATTGTCCAAAGTCTCCTCCTAAGACGAAGGTTATGAGTAGAGTACCTTATGCTAGTGTTGTTGGCAGCTTGATGTATGCTATGGTCTGTACAAGACCAGACATTGCCCAAGCAGTGGGAGTCCTTAGTCAGTTTATGGCTAATCTTGGATGGGTACATTGGGATGCAATGAAGAGAGTGTTCAAATATTTATGGGGTACTTCTGAGTATTCCCTATGTTATCATGGTAATCTTATAGGACATCTGTGTTTCATAAGTATTCATTGATTTGTGGATTCTAATTGGGTGGGTGACATTGACAACAGGAGATCCACCAGTGCTTATGTATTTACCATGTTCAGTGGTGCAATCAATTGGATGAGTAAGCGGCAACTTGTGGTTGCTTTGTCCATGACAAAAGTTGAGTACATGATAGCTACTCATGCTTGTAGGGATACCATTTGGCTTAAGAGGTTGTGTTTAGATATTGGTGTTGATGCAGGACAAATTACTATCTATTGTGACAGTCAGAGTGTGATTTTCTTAGCAAAGAATCTATCTTTCCATGCCAGAACAAAGCATATTGATGCACAGTTTTATTTTGTGCAAGACATGGTGCAAGATGGGAAGGTGATATTGGAGAAGATAGACACTTTGAAGAATGTTGCAGATGCATTGATGAAACTAGTGGGTACTGATAAGTTCAGATGGTGTTCGAAGTCTATGGGCCTCTCGGCCTATAGCAGTTAAAATCTTGTTATTTATTTTAGCTCTTACAAGGTGTTCGACAAGTGGGAGAATGTTGGGAATTAAGGTGTATCAACCTTGGTAAATTTATGGCATTTACTTTTTATTGTGGTAATTAATTTTTACTATGCAGTGACTTTCTTGTTTACCGTGCTCTGTCATCTAGTAACTTGACATGGTGACTTGTCGGTGACTAGGAGGTGGCATGGAAGGTGACAAGGAAGTTGATTATGTCCTCACATGGAGGATAGGCATCCCATATTGTGATAGAGGTTTTCTACCATGTGTCAGCATCTTGTGAAGTGTGTAAGGAGTTATGGCACGTAAGTGTTATGACGGATTCCTATGATAGATTCTATGAGCGTAAGAGTCAAGTATAGAAGGTTTTATGACAGGTGAAGACAAGTGTCGAAGAGCATCATTGGGGAAGGCATCTTTGGGCACCCAAGGTGGGTTATGACATGTTGTAAGAGGAATATGCTATATTTAGTCAGTTATGACAAATTCTCTTACAGATGTAAGAGTTGTCATGTATGATGGATTCTATGACAATTGTAAGTGAGTAAGAGCATCTATCATAGCCTATCTTGGGATTAGGCACCCACATTGGGAAGCCATGTTGTGACAAGTGTAAAAACCTTGTTGTAATGTTGGACAAGTGTCCCTAGGCATGGGTAATGGGCCATGAGGCCAAGTTGGATGCCCATATCTAGAAGTTTCTCATTTTGCCTTGTAAATTCTATATAAACAGGTGCTTGAAGTAGGAGATGGATAGTTTGATTGGCAAGTACTATTATGCTGCTAGAATATCTCCAAAATCGACATCTTGAAGACTCCTAAGAGCTTACATTGCAAATGTATTGTAAACTGTTAATGTTTTGATAATACATTATGCAGGTTTTGGAGTGTGGGGTTTTTCACTTGAAAAGGTTTTCCCCACAATATATCTTGTGTCTCTCTTGTATTCTTGTGTGTGTTTGTTGTTGCAATCTCTGTGTTAATACCATAACATAACTATAATTTTAAGGATTTAAAAGAATTTGCATACTATTCCCCTCATTAGATTGGTGTAGGAAGTGTGTTACATATACCTTACTTCCTTTTACTCCTCTCCAATGGAGTTTTTGATTTGGTTGTTGATCTTTGAACGCCTATTACTTGGTCATATTTGCTTTGATTTTGGCACAATTTTTTTATTTGGGGCAGAATTTCACAGGCTTCATAGTGGTGTAGATAGATTTTGATTTTGGTGTTTGGATTTTCTAAAATTGTAGGTTTTTATCGCTATTGATGAGCAGTTCTCATTTTCAGATCTTCAGGGGCTCTGTTTGAGGTCATACGGTAACATTTTCTGGCAATTTTTTTAAAAAGTACATGATTTTCCTAGTACTTCTCATATCTATAATAAGTCTAGATTAGTTTTTCTCAAAAGTTTTACTTTCAATTATAGCCTAATTTTGGCATTTGCATGTACCAAAATTAAAAGACCACTTTGTTGTTTTTGGCTAGTGGAAATTGTAATCGCATTAATTATAAAGTAACAAGATCATATTTTGCTAGGGGGAATCATTGATTGAGTGAATTTGGGGGGTCAATCTTGTAGTGGTTGATTGCTTTTAGTCTTGGTTGTGTGTTTTTGCAATGGGAAAATGTCAAATTGAACTCCTAACTCCATATAATTATGCATCATGGCAACAATCAATATAGAATTATCTAATGGGAAAAGGTTGCACAGGATGTGTAAAAGAATCTATTCTTAAACCTATTGATACAAATGCAAAGGCAGTATGGGAGATCAATCATGAGAAAACTCTTAGGTACATTTGTTCATTTATCTCTTTTGATTTGCAATTTCATGTTGAATCATGCAAGACACCTAAGGAGGCTTGGGAGACTTTTGAAAAATTGTTTGGTAAAACTGACAAGATTTAGAGGGTTCATCTTCTTTATCTATGAGTCAACATCTTGAGGCTGAGGACTCTTATATTCCAACATTGGCAGATACCTCTGATGTTCACACTCAGACATCTTGTGTGGGCACATCATTGATCTATGAGTAGTGTAGTCATATGACATCCATTGAGATCTCATCATCATCTCTTGTTGCATCTATAGAATTCAGTGTTGCTACATCCATGGTTTCTAGTGATTCAGTGTAGTAGGACATTCATAGTCTTCCAAAGTTAGCTACTTGGGATGAGTACTTGACATGTTTTGCATGTTTGTTTTGTGAGTCCTATCTTGCAGACTTGGAGGACATCATTGAGGATATTCATCTCCTCTTCGATGTTGACTCTCATGGAGTTTCATCTACTTCGGATGTGATGAGGGAACCTTCATACCCTCTTGTTCTTTCTTCTTCTCTTCACTTGTCATAGTTTGGCATTGAGTTGGAGTATCTTAAGCAACATTCGAAGGATTATTTGTCTTTGGATAATGTTCTACATTAGTTTCCATTAGATTCTGGATTGTCACTTCTTCAGGTAGGCTTGAGACTTCTGATTAGATTGTGGCTTCTTTCGGCATCGACATGGTGACACCTAAGAAGGATTCAAAGACTTCATATATTTTGAGTTTTATTCCTTCATATTCCTTTTGGGAATGGGGAGAAATCCTGCATACATTCTTGGTCTTGTTTCTTCCTAAGGGGAGGAACATTGTTCGACGATCTGGATCATCTTCAACATTCATTGTTAGGCATCTACCATTAGTACAGGAGACCCTACATTGAGAGGGAGCTACTTGGTCTCTCTTATTTTCCTCTCTTAGGAGGGGATTATTCATTGTATATGTGTTGGAAGTGGTAGCATATGATTCATGTTGACTCTACCTTTCCACACTTCTTACATTCTCACTTTTGGGGAGGAGTTTTTCCCATGGGGTTTTCTCCTTTACTCCATTTGAGATTTGTTTGTACATGGGTACCTAACATGGCCTAGTAGGTGGGACCCATCCATCATCACATCTTTGTGTTTGTCAGCTTCTCCCTAAGTTGCACTTAAAGGGGGTGTTAGTGTGAATAAGAGTATTTCATATCTAGTTTGATATTTACTAGCTATTTTCCCCTTGTGTGAATAATTTATATTATTTAAATTTTATTAGTTAAATAATATTCACACACATATTCACATATTAAGTTGACTTAGGAAGCATGAACTAGTTGTTTCTAGATGTTGAGAGTTGTCTCTTGTTGTCTCTAGTTGTCTTATCCTACACATGTGATCTAGTTGTCTCTTGTCATAGGATTAAGACACTTGTCACCTGACTATGTACAACATCTTAGCTCTCATCCTTTCCTTTATAAGCAAGGTATGCCATAGCATATGGTAATTGAGAGTGAATATTGTATATTATTGTATTTGCATTCTTTGATAGGAATATAGTTTATTCTTGTCATATTTATCTTCTCATTTCTTTGTGCTTTCCATTAGGCTTCTAGATCTTGGGTGGCTATCTCCATAGCCAAATCTTACATAAAATTTGACCAAGACATTTGTCTCCAAGGTAAGGGGTGTAAGGTGGTCTAGGACCTTGCATTCCCTATCCAACCAAGCAATTGTAGATGGTATCAAGGGGGTGGAAATCACCATTTTTTAAAAGTAAAGATTGAAACCGCACTTGAGTGGGTCCATTGGATGTGACACTCCTACTTGAATAATTTCTAGGATGTTCATGTGAATGGTGTAGCTTCTTTGTCAAACCCATAAAAGACAAAAGCCAAAAGTCTAATTCCATACATTGAAGTCAAGCCACTGTGTCTTCTTGCTTGTTTAATTTCTTGCCAAGAACCTTTGAAGTCCAAAAATCAAAATTTTCCAACAAAACCAATCAATGTCGTCCATTTGAACAGACTTTTAGCACTTTAGGTTAACTATTTAGCACCATTAGCCTAACCTTTAGTGCCTTTGGTCCTTTTGTTAGCATCATCAACTCCTCTGTCAATGTCTTCAACTTACACCTTAGCGCACTCAGTCCATATATTAGTGCCTTCAATGCCTATTTTAGCACCTTTTTTTCCCTCTATGTCCAAAATTCATCCATTGGTCCATACTTGATATCCCAAGCTTAATTTGACCTTATCACATGATAACCTTGTGAAAATAATCCCAAAATCATTCACCTTCCACTTAGTCCATCCTTTGTCAAATTCCATCATCTCATACCATGTCATATTGACCTTAGAAACATCTTAATTTCATCTTTGGACCTTATCCTCATCAACATACAAATCAAACCTTCATCTAAACTCCATCCAAAATCAAAATCTTTTCATCATCTCAACCTTAGCCAAAATCCAAATCAAATCAAACATCAACCAAAACATCAAAATCAAACATCATCCAAAACATCAATCAACATTAACCAAACATCAATCAAAACAATCTAAATCAAATCCAACCAAAATCCACATCCAAAATCAATCACACCAACATCAAAATTATCCCTCAAATCAAGTTTGTGCTAAGTTAAATCTAGATCTCATCATCCCCTAATGTATAAAAAAGCTTGAGAACTTGTCTACCTTAAGCTCTTTTATAAATCAACCTTTATCAACCCTTAGATAAATTAACTTAGGATCTTAGACTACTCCTAAGTTGGTAAACTCTAAGAATCCTTTTTTTCTTGGTGGTCATTAGTCTACCCCCAAGTAAAATAATCCTTCTCCTCTTTTTGCTTAAGTGTCATTAGTCTACCTTAAGTAAGAAGAAGACATCCTTTGGAAATCCATAAGATCTAGATTTATTTGAGCTCTCTTTTGATTTGTGCATCCTTTTCAAAGCATCATCAAATTTATCCAAAGCATCTTTGATCACTTACCCTATCCAAAATCATCTCCATATCCTATCATCAACCTCATCCATTCCTTCATCCACTTTGGTCCAATCTTTTGAAAATCAATTTTCTAAGGTCATAACCTTCATTCACCCACATCAATCATCACAAAACCAATTCACACTTATCCATTTTATGCCATTAACAAGGTCCCAAGCTAGGAGAAGTTGAGAGATGGAGGCATTTGGATACTTTGGGATGCCTCAAACCAATCAAAACAATGTCATCATAAATTCCTTTGAAGATCAACAATGAACATCCAATGACAACAATGCTATGATGAATCCTTTTCCAAGCCAACCAACATCACCCCATAACCATGGCCCTAACCAAGAGGTCATGGATTTCATGTAAGACCCCAATTCTATGGACCTATTAAACCAAGTCTTAAGGTCAAACCCTAATAAATACCTAGAATTATTAATCCAAAATGGTGCTTCAGTACCTAGCCTACCTTCCATCAATACATCCCAACCTTCTTTATCTAATAATATCCCTAATACATCCCAACCTTCTTCCTCAAATAATATCTTCAACATGTCACAAGATTAAACATCAAATACTTCATCCAACCCCTCAACACCATCATCAATTCCCACCTCAACATCCACATCAACCATATCCACATCCATTCCCCAAATAACCCTCAACATACCCAACAACACAACCTATGCCAATGCATCAACAAGTGTGCCATAATTCGATGCAAACACTATCGACTTCATGACACAACTCTTCTCCCAACCACCACATAACACCTTCAATAACCCCATCAACAACCCTTCAAATAATCCCCAAACGTCAACCTTTTCATACGTATAACCTCTTGTTTCACAACCGCCCACATCATCTTCTAGCCAAAACATTAACCAAGCGCTCCAACAACAATAATTACAACAACTTTGGTTCCAACAACAACAAAACCTTAAACAACAACAAAACCAACAAATACCCCAAAATGTCCTTTAACAATTCATCACCCAACAGTTCTACAACAAAACCAAAATCCACTACAACAACAACCACAAAACTTTCTCCAACAACAACAAAACATGCCAAAACCACCTCCAATGGATTTATCACAAATCATGCAAATGTTGATCCAAAAAGTAGATGACATTTAACATGGCCATAAGAGAAATCAATATTCTTTTGAGGATATTTGTCCATGCCTATTTGATCGATCCATCCCCATGCCTCCTTTCCCCAAGAATTTTGAAACAATAAAATTTGACAAATACAAAGGGAAAGGATACCCCTACGAACATTTAAGGGAGTTTTATATTGCTTACCTTGAAGTCTCCTATGATGATACATATCTAATGACACTTTTCCCTAGGAGCCTAGGAGGAAAAGCCACTGAATGGTTTTCCCATCTTCCTCCTGGTATCAAAACATTTCATGAACTTGTGGAGAGATTTTTCAATCACTTCTCATACAAATTCGAACATGAAGTGTCCATGACAGATCTTTGCAACACCAAACAAAAGAATGGGGAATCCTTCACTGCCTTTTTGCAAAGGTGGAAAAGCCTAGAAAGAAAACTCCCTTGGTCCATCCCTGAAAAAAAAGTAGTCACCATGTTTATGACAAATTTAAACCAAGAGATGGGTTTCCACCTACAAATCCAATGCGCATCTACCTTTGATGAGGTGATTGACAAATGAACCACATTTGAAAGAGCTCTCATTTCCAAGGGAGCTACAGAAATCTACTGTGAGACTAACGACAATAAAAACAAAAACAACAACAAAGTCAATAGTAACAACAACAAAAATAACAATAACACCAACACAAGCAACAACTAATCCTACAAAAAACCCTACTTTTGGGGTAGAAACAAAAACACTCTAAATGATGGTGTGACTGATGTTTAAAATGTTCAAAATATACAAAATCCCACACCATCCAACCCATCCACAAGTAACAACAATGCAGATGTTCCTAGGGGGCCACCAAGACAAACCAATAATCCTGTTATGTTAGAAAATGTCTCCCTGGACGTTTCCCTCCTAGGTTTAGCTCCTGGGTCCCTTGTTTTGCATCATACATGTTAATTTTGACTCCCAGAAGAAGATGCCTTGAAACCCATGTCACATGGGGCATGAAGGACATTGTGGCATCTGATCTTGCCTTGGAAAAGGACCTATGGACATGGGTGCTAGCGCCCTTGTCTTGCCCTATTTTAGGCAGGTCCCAAATTTGAATATCAGTTTTGTGACCATTAATTAGGTCCCAGGCCAACATCTTAAGTTTGAATTATGAAATTCTTAGTGATAATGTGTTTAGTTGCATATATAAGCATGTTTAGGACTTCATTTGTAAACTAGATGGATAATGCAAACTTGTGATCTTATGCTAAGGTGATTCAAGGTTTTCATTATGTTGCAGAGTAGTCTTCTGTTGTTATTGTGTTTGTTTGTTGTAGATTTGGCTTCATCAATCCATCTCCTCATGGTTTGAAAGAGATTCTTCCTTCCATGAGAGCTATACCTCTGAGGTGATATCTATTTGTGTTTAAATCATTTATCAATTTGTTTTGCCTCTATCCCGCAGGGATATGCACTCTTTGTTTGACAACAATGTTCGAAAGACTTGAATGTCTCTCCAGGGCTTGACTGAAGCAAGCCTCTAAATACCACAACCCCAACCACTCTCCTTGTGATTTTAGGTTATAGGTGTCACATCTTGATGGAGTGGAGATGCAGGGAATAGTAAGACAGTGTGCAGATTCTAGATCTCTGAAGAAAAGCACTACTTGGACTTGGGTGCCAATTCTAGTGTCCTCCGAAGTTGAAAACACAAGAACAATTGTGATAGTGACAATCAACATCTGAAGGGCTTCTGGCATCCTGAAGACCACCCTACCTTGGGCTTGAGCTCAAGTGCCAGTGTCCTCTACATCTCCTAGGACAGAAATGGAAGATATAATGAATATTGGTGTCAGAAGGAGATCAAGATTCCATAAAGAAAACACCACCTTGGACTTAGGTGCTAATTCTAGTGTCCTTGAGTATTCCGCATCCCAAACTTTAAAAAATGGTTAGTTAGTAACCTCTACCTACTACCTTAGTCTACAAGGATTTGTCGTGATTCATCATTTTACCTACTTTTTTGCATAATTAGGGTTTTAAGGGTATTTGAGCATTAAATTGATACATTAATTGACAATCCCTGAATTTCCACATCGTTCCAAGTGACAGCCTAACATGTAGGTGAATCCTCTTGCAAAACTATGATTCAACTCCGTTGATATGTCCTTGAATGTTTGCCGAGAAAGGAGGATTTAACCCTTGTTTTTATTATCCCTTCTTTTCATACTAAACAAATCCTAAGAGAAAACTCACACCTTTAGGGGAACCTATTGAAAATTTCTTGAGTAACCTTGTTAAAGAAAACTTGATCACATTACCCCCCATTCTCCCCTATGATGATACTCAATTTAAACCCTCTTAGTTTGATGAAAATGCCTATTATGAATGCCACTATGTCAAAGGGCATAAGACATCTAATTTCATGAGGCTAAAACATTGCATCCAAGACCTTGTGGACAGAGGCGATATCACCATCGATGAGCCTCCTAAAACATAACCTAATGCAAATCTAGGGGCTTACAAGGATCCACTTCCTGATCACAATAAGGGAAAGGCCTCTTCATCTAACCAAGCCTACAATATCATTCCCCCTCCATCTTCTTTCAACTCCATTGTGGGTTGCATAGAAGAATCCTCTAGTTGTGTGGCTACCATTACCATACGAGCTAAAATACCCAATTGCATTGTCACCACTTGTCACGGTTGCATCTCTATTCGAGGAGCCCCTGTTGATGATCAAGCCACCACCTCTACACCTACAAATCACCTACCAACCCACAAATACAACCTCCTTGAGCACCTTGGTAAGACCCCTGCATAAATATCCATCCTCAAATTACTTCATACATTGCCCCTTCATAAGGAGGTTCTTGATAAAGCACTCATGGGAACCCATGTCCCTAACAACTTGTTGTTAAACAATTCCAAGCCATGGTGGGACACCTTTCTTCACTACATCATTTAACATTCTTTGAACAAAACCTACTCACTTCCAACACATCTTATAACGAGGCCCTCCACATCAAAGTCCATATCCACAAGCATACAATCAAATGGGTCTTAATAGATGGTGGCTCTGGCCTAAATCTTTGCACTTTCAAATTAATAAAACACTTGGGATATTCTGATGAGGTTGTGGACTCTAGTGAATGCATAACCATAAAGGGATCTGATGACACCGAAAGGCTATCTGAAGGGACCATTAAGCTTCCTATCCAAGTGGGACAAAAGATTTTGGATACCAAATGTCAAGTGCTTGATCTTGACCTATTGTACAATATCCTCCTTGGTCACCCATTGATCCATGCCATGCACGCCATTCCATCAACCTTCCATTAATGCCTTAAGTTTCCCTACAATGGCACTGAGGTCACCATCTATGCTAATCACCATCCTTTTCAATATTGTAGCTTCTTGGAAGGACATGACAAGACCTTTTGCCTGTATAACAATGCCATCAAATCATCCACTTCTAACACTAATCGAAAACCATTGACTTCATACATTGATCCTTCAAACATCACATCCACCTTGCAATCATCACCCCCTTCTGAGGTCAAGATCAAGTTAAGTGACATGGGATGTGGCGAATATAACCTACATGGAGCATTTTGTGTAGGCCAACTTCCACGATCCCCCAAAGCATTTGGTGCACCTAATGAAATATCTATGGTTATCATCAAATATAAGTTGAAGCCATCTCCTTTGTTTGAGCATAAACACTTAATGGAACAATATGTTCTTGAAGATGTGTCATCATGGTTATATAGAGATGAAGATGAAGAGCAACAAGCTCTTATCCTTCCCGTTGAAAAGTATGGAATGGGTCTTGACATTGTTAAGAGCATGGGTTACAAAGGACAAGGCGGCATGGGCCTTTATGAACAAGGGATTCTTGAACCTATCCCAGCTATGAAGAACCCTTATATCCAAGGTTTGGGGTATGGAAAACAAGAGTCTACCCCCATGGAACTTGAATATATTTTGAGTGAGGTTGCTAAGGCCTTTAGTACAATCGACAACATCAACAAAGAGGACCATCAAGACTCTTTTTTGGATTTCTCCAAATTTTTTAAATCCTCCATATGCACCATCTATAGCCTATCAACAACATCATCATCCAATGACCTTCCCCTTGTCTACCTGCAACTCATCGATTGGGATCAACAAGAGCCTCTCATCCTAGATATCACACAAAATGATGAAGTAATAGCATAATTGATGGGGATTAGAGACCACATGCCCCTGGGAGATCATAGATCTAGATACATCATGGAACTCAGCACATCCACCTAGTTTGGGGAGACATCCACATCTCTTAGTCACAAAAATATAAAAATTAAAAACACATCCCTTAGTGAAAACCACTCTGTGGCACTTTTCGATGTTACAAAAGTAAAAATAAATGATGTATCTCTTGGTGAAAACCTCCCCAAGGTGCAAGGAAATGAGAGAATGGATCTCCCCAAAGTCCCTAAGCTATATCAAGAAAGGTCACCAATCCTTGTGGAAGAATCTCTTGAGATGAACCTTGGGATAGAAGAATCACCAAAACTCACTTTTTGAGCAACATCCCTCACAACAAAAAAACAAAAGGCCTTCTTGGCATTCTTCAAACAAAGAAGTCACAACTTTGTATGGACCTATGACGATATGCCTAGATTGGATCCCGCATTAGTGGTACATCATCTTGTCGTGCATCCTGATGCAAAACTGGTTATGTTAGGAATTGCATGCATAAGATATCAATTAAATGCAAATAAAGATTAAACAAAGGAATGAAAAATACGCAAAAATAATAAAGTGAGAGACAATTTTTAACGTGGTTCACCAAACTCAGGCTACATCCACCAACAGAGAGTCTAATATTATTATCTAGCAAATCAAACTGATTACAACCAGCAATCCTTCCAACTCAATACCGCTACAAATGCTACAATACAATATCAACGAAAACCCTAACCGTTAGCCGTTTTATCAAGACTTATGTCGGTTACAAAATAGGGTTTTTTATGTCGGCCAATAGAAAAATAACTCCCGACGCCTTTATAAAATAATAGGCAATTTTTGCTTTGGGGGCAAGAGGGGCTCCGCCCCCCTTCCAATTCCCTCATTAAATGATTTGGGGGGAACCGCACCGATAAAAGTGGGGAAAATTTAAGCTCCAAGTCTGATTAGGTTCTATATAACAACAATCTCCCACTTGGATACCGATCAGACTCCACACCATATCATCTCCCACTTGGAGACTAATCATAACACTTCTAACCCTATAGCTCCCACTGAAAATAAGCACCCTGGACCCTACTATTCTGATTTTATTATTTTTAGTCTTGAAGACCAACCAAAGCTGAAGAGGAGCTCATCTTCTCCCTTTTCACTGCCTTTGTAAACATATCGACTAGATTTTCATCTGTATGTATCTTTTCCAGCCTTAACTATCCATCATCCAACACCGATCGGATGAAGTGATACCTTAGTTGTATGTGTTTGGTCTTTGAATGTAAGGTATAATTCTTTACAAGATGTATGGCACTCTGGCTGTCCATAAACAAATAATTGTTATCCTGTTGTTTTCCCAATTCTTCCATGAAAGATTGCAGCCATATCATCTCCTTGCTTGCCTCTGTTGCAGCTACATACTCTGCCTTCGTGGTGGATAAAGTAACCACCTTTTGCAACCTGAAGATCCAACTCACTGCTGTCCCACCTATAGTAAAGACATAACTTGCAGTACTTCACCTAGTATCAATATCCCTTCCAAATCCGAGTCCACATATCCTGCTAAATCAGTATTAGAGCCCCCAAAACATAAGTGTTTATTAGATGTACCTCTCAAATATCTAAGAATCCATTTTACCACATTCCAATGCTCCAATTAGAGATTACTCATATACCTACTTACAAATCCTACAACATGTGCAATATCTGGTCTCATGCATACCATGGCATACATTAAGCTTCCTACAACTGAAGCATATGGTACCTTGGACATTTTGTCTTCCTCCTCTTGTGTCTTTGGACACATCTCCTTAGTCAATTTCAAATGACTATGAAAAGGTGTGCTGACAACTTTTGCATTCTCCATATGGAATCTCTGTAACAACTTTTCAATATAATCAGCTTGAGATAGAGTCAATTTCCTATTCTTCCTATCTCTACAAATTTTCATACCAAGGATTTGTTTTGCTGCCTCCAAATCCTTCATAGCAAATGATTGTGCTAACTGTTATTTTAACTCACTTATGTGATCCATGTTAGACCTTTCTACAAGCATGTCATCAACATACAAACATAAAATAATGTAGCTGTCATTATCTAACCTCTTAAAATAAACACAATGGTCAGAATTACACCAGTTGTAGCCTTGCTCAACCATAAAACTATCAAATTTCAAGTACCATTGCCAAGATGGTTGTTTCAATCCATACAAACTCTTTTTCAATCTGCACACCAATTTCTCCTGATCGTTGACCTCAAATCCGTGGGGTTGTTCCATATATATCTCCTCCAAATCACCATGGAGAAAGGCAGTTTTCACATCTAGTTGTTCCAAATGCAAATCTTTAGCAGCCACAATACTTAAAATAGTATGAATAGAAGTCATCTTAACAACCGGAGAAAAAATCTCATCAAAATAAATGCCCTTTTTCTGTGCAAATCCTTTTACAACTAGGCTTTAAATCTTTTCTTACCTCCATCTTCCTCTTTCAGCTTATAAACCCATTTGTTTAGTAAAGCCTTTTTACCTGCAAGCAACTTACATAATTCCCAAGTCTAATTTTTTAGCAAGGAGTCCATTTCTTCTTTCATTGCAAGCTCCCACTAAACCTTTGTATCCACCTGCATAGCTTCATCATACCCTTCCAATTCACCAGCATCTGTTAACAAAAATAGAATACAAAGAGGGAGAAAACCTTTTAGGAGGTCTACTTAGCCTTGTTGACTGTCTAACATTCACTAGAGTTTGTAGTATTTCTTATTGCTGTTGCGGAGCATGAGGAACTAATGGAACATCATTATCTGGAGTATAATCCAACACCACATAATCCTTTTCTTTCTTCTCATGCTATTGCAACTAATCTTTGTACAACACCTTCTCATTGAATACAACATCCCCGCTTCTCACAATTTTTAGATTTTCAACATCCCAAAGCCTATAACCAAATTAATCAATGCTATATCCAACAAAGATACACTTTTTTGATTTTGCATCCATCTTGGTTCTATTTTTAGAATCTACATGTGCAAATGCTTCACATCTAAAGGTTTTGAGAAAAGAATAACTCACCTTCTTACCTGTCCATGCTTCCTCTAGAATACCATAGTCCAAAGGAACTGAAGAAACTCTATTAATTAAATATACAACGATATTAATAGCCTCTTCCCACATGTTTAAAGGCATCCCAACATGCAATCTCATGCTCCTTGCACGCTCCATTATTGTCCTATTCATGCGCTCAACCACTCCATTTTCTTGTGGAGTCCGTAGAACCATTTTCTGCCCATAAATTCCATTAAAGGAACAATAATACTCAAATTCTTTGCTACAATACTCACCACCATTATTAGATCTAAGACATTTCAATCTTTTACCCGTCTCATTCTCAACCAAGCTTCTCCATTTCTTAAATGTTTCAAATACATTAGATTTCTGCCTAAGGAAATAAATCTAAACCTTCCTAGTTGCATCATCTATGAATGCAACATAATACCGAGAGCCACCTAGAGAAGATACCTGAGCTGGTCCCCATATATCTGTATGCACAAGCTCCAACTTTTCATCTTTCTTTTGCTTCCCATCCTTGAGAAAACTAACTCTCTTTTTTTTGCCATATGCACAACTTTCACAAAAATCTATATTAATACATTTCAGACCTGGTAAAACTTTCTTAGAATGAAGTACCTTCATACCTTTTTCACTCATATGCCCAAGTCTGTTATGCCACAGTGTTGTCTCAGAACCTATAGCAACTGTTTCAGTCTCTTCCTGCAAACCCGCAGCAATTGTTCCTGAACCTATTTGTTTTTTCTCTGTAACAACTAAACTAGAAGGAACAATATGCCCTGTACAAAGATATAAGGTGCCTACTTTCACACCTTTTGCTACTATTAAGGCACCTCTTGAAACCTTCTAATTTTTATCATTAAAAGTAACTGTGCAACCTTCATCACCTAGCTGCCCCGTTGAAATTAAATTCCTACTTAGCCTTGGAACGTGCCTTACCTCTTGTAGTAGCCAATGATTCCTATTCTGTAACTTAATCTTAATTCTTCCCTTTCCAACAATATGACAAGGTTCATTATCTCCCAAATAAACTAGCCCAAAATCCCCTTGGACATAATCAAGAAAATAACTTCTATGGGGTGTAGCATGAAATGAGGCCCCTGAATCTAAAACCCATGAATCATCAACATTATCTAGGGAAAGAATCAAAGCATCATCTTCAGATTTATTACTTACCACATTTGCCTCCTTGTTTCCTTCTTGTCTATCTCCTTTATTCTTCTGAGACCAACAATCTTTCTTTACATGACCTGGTTTCCCATAGTACCAACAATCCTTCTATCTTCTGGATTGGGACCTCTTGCCCTTTGATTTTCCTCGTGACTTCCCATGACCTCTAGAACCTTTTCCTCTCTCCTTTGATCTACCCTTACTTTCTACATTCAAAACACTACCTGATGTGGACCCTCCTGAGATTTTCTGTTGCATTTCCTCACTAAGGATAACACCAACAACATCATCAAATTTCAAAGTATTTGAACCAGAGATAGAGTTAGAACCATTACTAAGACATTCCATCTTTCTAGCAAAGAACATAAAACCAAGAGAGTCCTCACCTCTTCATCAAATTTTATTATTACAGAAGTTAACTGACTAGTAATCATATTAAACTCATTTAAATGATCTGTCATAGATCCACCTTCAATCATTTTTAGATTAAACAAACACTTCATGAGAAATACCTTATTTGAGGCTGAGGGTTTTTCATACAATTTAGCCAAAGCTTTCATCAGTTCATCTGTTGTCTTCGCTTCTGTTATATTGAATGCCATAGATGGTGCCAGGCACAACAAAATGGTTCCTAGTGCCTCCATAAATCCTTTTGATAGAGATAATCCTCCATCTGCATCTTTAATTATTGATAGTCCTACCCATTGAATTTATCTACCTTCAATTTACCCTCATTTGCCATTGCTCCCACTTAACTGTGAGACTCCCACTCAACCGTGAGACCTTCCTACAAACGATAATCGAACACAACCCACTTTGATACCAGTTGTTAGGAATTGCATGTAGAAGATATCAATTAAATGCAAATAAAGATTAAACAAAGGAATGAAAAATAAATAGAAATAATAATATTGAGAGACAATTTTTAACATGGTTCACCCAAACTCGGGCTACATCCACCAACAGAGAGTCCAATATTATTATCCAACAAATTGAATTCATTACAACCAGCAATCCTTGCAACTCAATACCACTACAAATGCTACAATACAATATCAACGAAAACCCTAACCCTTAGCTATTTTATCAAGACTTATGTCAGTTATAAAATAGAGTTTTTTTATGTCGGCCAATAGAAAAATAACTCCCAGTGCCTTTATAAAATAATAGGCAATTTTTGCTTTGGGGGCGTTGCCCCTAGTAGCCCTCACTGGGGCGTTGCCCCTAGACCCCCACTATGGGTTCCACCCCTAGGCTCCCATCCGGGGGTCATCCCCCTAGGCCCTACAGGAGGGGCTCTACCCCCTTTCTGATTCCCCCGTTAAATGATTTGGGGGGAAACTACACCGATAAAAGTGAGGAAAATTTAACCTCTGAGTCTAATTAGGCTCCATATAACAATAGGTTAAACATAAGCTTAGAAAGATGAATCCTCAAGTTTCACTCCTAGTTAAGACTAAGCTTAAGAAGCTCCTGGATATAGGATTCATTTGACCTATTGATTATCCAAAATGGGTGTCAAACATTGTGCTCATAGCTAAAGTCACTGGGGGCATCCACATATGTATGGATTTCAGAGATTTAAACAAAGCATGCCCCAAGGATGACTTTCCCCTCCCTAACATCGACATCATAGTTGACTTAATAGCTGGGCATGAGATGCTGCCACTCATGGACAAATTTTTAGGGTAGTACCAAATTAGGATAGCTGAAGAGGATCAACACAAAATGACATTTATATGTCCATGGGGAACCTACTGTTGGGTTGTTATGCCCTTTGGCTTGAAAAATACAGGGGCCACATATTAAAGAGCTATGACCATGATATTCCATGATTTATTCCACAACATCATGGAAGACTATGTAGATAACCTGTTGGGGATGTTGAAAACAAGAGAAGAACATTTGAATGTGCTAGCTAAGATCTTTGACTAGCTAGAACAATACAAAGTGCAATTAAATCCCAACAAGTGTGTCTTCGGAGTCACCTCTGGCAATCTCCTAGGCTACATTGTATCTAGATGAGGCATTGAAGTTGATCCCGCAAAGGTGAAATCTATAGTGGAGATTCCTCCTAAAAATCTAAAACAAGTACGTAGCCTCCAAGGCAAGCTTCAATCCATCCACCACTTCATAGCACAACTTGCATACAAATGTCAACCATTCCAACACCTCTAAAAAATGTGGCATTTGTATGGGATGCGAATTTTTAGAAAGCCTTTGAGAAGTTGAAAGAATATCTCGCTACACTGCTTGTCCTCATCCCACCAAAGCAAGGACAACCCCTACTACTCTATATTTCAACAACAAAAACAACAATAGGGGCCTTGTTAGCATAACACGATGAACAAGGAAAAGAAAGAGCTATATATTGCATCAGCCATACCTTAGTGGTGTATCAACTAAACTACACATCCATTGAATAAGCATGCCTTGCAGTGGTCTTCACCTCTTAGAAGTTCAAACACTACATGATCAATCACAAGATGAAGCTCATAGCAAAAATTGATCAACTAAAGTACATATTGACAAAGGCAGCTCTCACAGGATGAATGGCTAAATGGGTGATGATCCTAAGCAAGTTTAACATTGAATACACAGAAAGGAAAGCCATCAAAGGACTAGTTATTGCAGATCAACTAAATGATGCACCAATCCCAAAAAAAATCCATTGCTATCAGAATTTCTAGATGTGTCATCCTCATGGTTGCACTGACAGAAACATGGAAAATGTATTTTGATGGATCTTACACACATCGTGGATCAGGGGCAAGCATCCTATTTGTCACCCCTCAAGGAGATTACATCCCTAAATCCTAAAATTAACATTTCTTTGTACAAATAATGTGGTAGAGTATGAGACACTAATCATAGGGCTTAGTATGACAATTCAATGGAAAATAAAAAAGCTTATGGTCTATGGTGATTCCTAGCTAGTCATAAAATAGGTCAATAATGAGTACAAAACAAAAGATGACAAGCTCCTGCTGTATAAGAGGATGGTAGATGACTTCAAAGAATATTTCCATGAAATCCACTTTGAGAAAGTCCTGAGGTTAAACAATAAAGCAACAGAGGCTATGGCTACTATAGGATCTTTGGTCGACATGGAGAAAAACAACCAGTGGTGTGAATTCCTGATCGAAGAACTACAAATGCCAGCTTATAATGTTGCACAATCAGAATTGGTGTGTGATATTTTTGGTTCCTTATCATTGTGATATCAAGACACATACCTCTTGTTAGATTCAGGGCAAACAACTGAGAGAGGGGGGTGAATCAGTTGTCCAAAACTTCCTTTGAATTAAACACTTAAATCCACTTAGTAATTTAGCAGCATAATAATAAATTAATCATGGAAACACAATGCATTAAATCAAGAGCATAAACACATTAACACATGAGACACCAAGATTTTGACATGGAAAACCTGGTTAAGGGAAAAACCACGGGGTGACTAACCCAAGTATGTATTCTCTGTTAGAAGAATATAAAGAACAAAATGGCACATGCCAATTAGGGCTCACTGCCTGAGCACACTGCTCACAAGAGGCTCACTGCCTACAAGAGACACATTGTCTACAGAAGAATAAGTATCACATACTTGGACTGAAGAATAGCATCTTCATCATGCTTGAGTTAGTTCCATTTAAGCCCAAAACCTCTGCTCTGCCTTTCTCTCTTCTCCTCTCTACCACACTCTCATCTCCACAAGATACATTTGAAATGACTTTCCAATCCCTTATTTATAAAAGACATCGATTTAGGAATAATCATCTAAGTCAGAAAACATCTACAAGAACATCCACAGGATGTGTAACTCATCCGGTCGGCCAGACTCAGAAAGAACACCATCATTCTGAAGTAATTCTTCAATTGCGAACTCAAACTCCAATGCAGATCACCAAAATGAACTGGACATGATCCAAAGACCTCCACAAGCTTGCCTGAATCACCAAGAACATCCACACTACATCTTACTAAAATCCTTCTCTCCTTCATCTGGAATCTCAAGAACACAGTCTATCATCACTATCACAAAGGAATAGGTACTTGCGAACCTCCAGACCACGAACCAATCGAGTTGAAACTTCCCAAGGACTTCCTAAACACTCCACCAAATCCACAGAATAGGATAATGCATTTCCAGATCTCACCGGACCTATCTATATCACTTTGTCACCTCTGAACACCTACTGGAACCGGTATTACTTGAGCAGCCACAACTTCTTCAGATCTTCATACGGACCTCTGGAATCTTTACTGAAACACCTTAAGACACATATCTACAAACCCTTTAAACCGTATCCTCTGATCCTTATCTTAACTAGGACTTTTACCTTACTGTCTTCATAGTTCTTCTTTATTCTTGATTAGAGCTAATTTTCTCAATATCCTCAACACACAGCTCATCCAATCCTTATCATTAATGCAACAGGAGTATGTTGACATCAATGACAATACCGGTTAACCCCATACTTGCAACACCTCTACCTTCACGACAACATCATCCCACCTAAACTAACATCCACACAACATCACACTCTCATCCACCGAGCCTCTCGCTTCACCCTCATAGGTGACACATTATGCCAAAAAGTTCTTGATGGTACTCTTCTAAGATGCCTTGATTCTTGAGAAGCCCAAATGACCTTACAAGAGGTACATGAAGGTATCTATGGGGCACACTCTAGTGGACCAACCCTTGTGAAAAAGTTTCTAAGAACAAGATACTACTGGCCGATAATGGATCAGGATGCCCATCAGTTTGTGAATAAATGTCACCATTGTCAACAACATGGAGATCTCATCCATGCACCATCACGAGAATTACAACCCATCATAACTCCATGGCCCTTTTCACAATGGGGGCTTGACCTCATTGGCAAAATCCATCCACCCTCATCTAATGGACACAATTTCATTATCACAGCTACTGAATACTTCATTAAGTGGGTAGAAGCAATTCCACTCACTTACACCACCGAAATCCAAATAGCCAAGTTCATCCTCCACTACATCATATGCCATTATGCCATCCCCCTCACCATCATCACTGATAATGGGAAACCATTTAAAAATTAAGAATTCTGAACCCTTTGTCATAAATTCCATATCCAACATCATTTTTCCACACCGTATTGTCCTCAAGGTAACGGTCAAGCAGAAGCTTCAAATAAAACTATCTTACGAATCCTGGAAAATACAATTAATGAAGTTGGTCGTGATTGGCACCTACAGCTTAATCCCACCCTTTAGGCCTATTGAACTAGCTTTTGTACCCCCACAAGAGCCACTCCATACTCTCTAGTATTTGGTTCCAAAGCCATCTTACCCATCGAGGTCGAGCTCCCCTCTCTCAAAATTTTATTGCAAAATCTCATTAATGAGGAGGAGTATTAGGTTGCATGCTTGAATGAGTTAGAACTCTTGGATGAGAAGTGCCTCAATGCTCTTAATCACCTACAAGCCTATCTAAATCTCCTCCATCGAAGCTACAATAAAAAAATCAAGACTCGTCGATTTGAGATAGCCAACCTTGTGCTCATGGAAAATCAGAGGAGTCTACAGGACTGACATAAGAAAGTCAAGTTTGAACCTAATTGGTTGGGACCCTTTGTAATCACCACAAGCTATGGATCTGGAGCCTACCATCTTGCAACACTTGAGGGGTAGCCTCTTGATGAGCTGATGAACATCATACATCTCAAGAAATTCTATGCCTAACCAATTAGATATCCTAGCAAAAAATCAAAAATTAATAAACTAAAAAAAAAATAAAAAGAACAAAAAAAGAAAAAAATGAATGCAATAAAGCCGTCCAATGGTGAAAACCACTTCGGTGGCACCTTGGATAAGTACCATGGTGAAGACCTATTTTATGCACCATGTGTAGTGGCTAAAACTTAGAAAAATCCAAAAATATCAAAATATCTAGAAATTTTTTTAAAAAAAATAGAAAATCCAAAAACCCCAAAATAGATCAAAACATCCCAAAACATCCACCTATCTATCCTACATCATCATAATCATCACCCAACCCATCCCACATCATTACCACACATTAGAACTACATATCATCACCACCCGCATCTTAATGTGCCTTAATCCTATGGATACAGGGTATGTAGGCAGTCTAGAATATGAAGGAAGTATCCAATACACATGTACATAAGATGCACCCATCCAACCCACTTGATGGTCCCTATTCTCTGAGCTTGTTACACTTGACATCCAAACAAATACACTTGCTAAACATACTATCAAAAGCATTTATCTCTTCACACAAAAATCATCAATCCTCAAATCAACTTCAAACCACAATTTATGGCCTATATCTTTTTGCCCATCTTTCGACTTTATCCTACATCATCCATCAATCCCTATCTTAATGGATATATCGTTCCTATAATAGGCATAATCAATCAAATCCACACCTATCTTGGCAAGAGATACAATGGTTGTCTGTTTGGTCAATTGGTCTTTTTGGTTATTGATTTTATCTTTTGTCCTATTCAAAGATCATTTCAAAACTACCTTGATCTCACTATATCATGGTATGTGGTGAAACATTTAGAATGGGGCATGTTCATTGCTTTTGTATGCTATGCTTGTGGGTTGGTCTCATTACTCCAAGTCTAGTATTCATATCTTGTAAATCGTAGGGTCAGTTCTATCATATTATTCTCTTTTTACATCTAAGGTTACTCATACCCTTTGTGTATTAAGGGTTTATGTTGTGAGTACCCTTCCCTCATCTAAGCAAGATTGTACTATCTTGGGCATGTATGGGATCATCCTATTGTTTGTGGGTTTAGTCCATGGAAAGGACATATATGTATCATCACCTTGGTCCTTCATACCTTGGTGAAAATATTCTCTTTGCTATAATAAACCTAGGATTGCTCTAAAAATATCGACACAATATCCCATCCCAATCCATCATCCCTTGATCAACCCCCATTTCCCATCCACCAAACCATGTGGTTATTATAATATTACCTTGGCCTTACATTAATGATGACTAATAAATCCATCCCATCCTATCCCCTAACAACTCCATCCCATAACCATCTAACCCAAGTAACCCATTTGTGGCCTCTAGTGATTGAGGATTCATCATCCTTAATTCCCCCCATCCACCCAACCTAAATCCAACCCCCATCCTGCATCCAACACTCCATCCTCCCATATCCTCCAAATGGCTGACAACATATGTATCATCGCCAACATCCTCCATCTTGCCTACACAACATCATCATTACGATATAAATCATAATCATCATCATACCATATCATCATAAGCATATCAAATCATATTATCATCCATTCCATATGCATAAATCCACATTATCCATAACCATCACATAATAGAAATCCATCACAATCTCATAAACATCATCATATGCCATAAATAAACATCATCATCATCACATTATCACATCATATAATTAGCATCCTAACATGTCATCTATCTATCTATGCATAATCCACATCAAAATCTACATAATCCACATCAAAATCCACATAATCCACATAAAAATCCACTAAACATCCATAATACCATAACCATCCATATGCATACATCCATGATCATCCACTACAATAAATGCATAAACATATAATCCATCATAATACATCCATAAATACCATAACCATAAACATATAACATCATCATCATCATAACATCACATACATAAGCATAATCCATCATCATAACCATAGAAAGACAATAATCATCATAAAATCATAGTGCATACATAATCATCATCATAAAACACAAGTGCATCAATATATATATCGCCGCCAAAAATCATCATCTCATATATATCGATCAAAATCATGTATACATCTCATGATGGTCATGATACAAAATGGGCCCTGAGGGCTAAAGTATATCAAGTACATACATCAAAGCCTTAAGGTGTATACAAAAAAATCAAGAGCCATGAGCTGATCTCTCCTGAATAGGAGTGGGAGAACCGAGTGGAGATCCATGTGGTGTCCAAAGGTCCCTGCCCCTATGGTCCCTGGTGGAGGTGGCCCCATCGGTAGCTGTTGAGATAATTGTTGTACAAAATGCTACAAACACTCTGATCTATGAAATGCAGAAGTCCCAAAATGGCTCCTATAGCTTTTGCGCTACCTCATAGGAACCATACACTCGTAAAGAGTGTGATAGTGTTGTGCCTCTCCCAAATTCATATGCCTGCTGCTGAATCCTACCCAGCATATCTCCTAGCCCTACACCCATGGCCTACCGCACCTCGTCTCTTAGGGTTTATATCACTAGGCCTATCCCTGCCACTGTAATATCTATGCCTATGACTACACAATTTGTACCTATAACTGCAGTACCTATTGCCCTCCATCACCCCCTACAGCTACTCCATCCACAAGTCCCTATAGCCTCTGCACCTCCAAGCGAGCATTATCTTGCTCAGCACATACTGTGTCTAGTTCCTGCTGCTATCGACAAACCTAGTCCTCCATGCTCACTACCTGATCCCTCAGTGTATCCCTATCCTCCTCCTCATCCCCCTTCCTCTATCATACTCTATGCCTAGAAGTAGAAGCATCAGGAACCAAACCCAAGAGACCTATGCTTGATGACCCTGCCTCCCCTACTATAGCTACAACTAAAACTTGGATGCCTCTATCCCCTCCATCATCTCCATCATCTCCTCTATCTCTCCAATCTCTATCTCCCTCTCCATCCCTCTCACCCTCCTCCTCGTCTACCTCCTCCACAATGTACTCCTCCCACTCCTCCTCCTCCTCCTCTACCCCAAGCTCACCATATGGAATCGTCAATCGCAATGGCCTTGCTATAGCTCACCAAGAGTCATAAGTAGCAGTAGTCCTAGCATCTACCACTGCACCACCCCAATCCCATCTAATTGCCTGTAAACCTATAAAATCTAGTAGTGCTAGCTAAGAATCCATCTCCGATAGCCATAACAAGCAGTTTGCCTGCACCTGAACAAAAATAGTAATAACCTATGGTAGATCCTACCTGTCACCAAATTGTCATAACACCCAAGAAGGGATGTAGTGATCTATAATGTGCTCAGTCCTCCCCATTAGGTGTTGAGGCTGCTGGGTATATGGCATCTGAGCATCATCGTTGATCCATGGGTAACAACCCATATAAGGCCCCCATGTAACCATTGCCACCTCATTAAACATCCATCACTAGAACTGCATATTCCTCAACCACTGATGCTGGAGAATACCAGTATATGCCATCACCCATAGCTGGAAATGCTATCTCATGTGAGGACATATGGGCCTTGTGACAGCTATATGTTCCCACAACCATACATGTAGTAGTGTGACCTCGCAACCAAGGTTTTCTCCCCTCCTGTATACCACCATGTGCATCTCATGGTATAAATAGGCCAATAGGCATGGCCCCCATGTATATACTACACCTCATGCAACCATCCAATCAATGCAGTCTCCCCAATCAACTGGAAATCCCTGCGAATGTCAATTTGACATCAATATCCCTCCAATCAATTCACATAAGTATAAGGTATAATCACTCAACCTTGTAGTATGAGTGGCATCGCACAACATCTCCCATTGATCCTAGGTATAAGCCACCTACCCTAGGGTGAAAACCCAATTCAATGCTGCTAAACATGTTGCAGGATTGTAGACAACCTACTCACTGACAATAGGGATCTACAAGATTCTCCATACATCCTCAAGGGTGATCGTAATCTCACCCGTAGGTAGCAAGAAGGAGCAGGTCTGGCTCTACCACCTCTCCAACAGTGCAGTCATCATCGAAGGCTTTACAATACTCAAATGGTTGTTCTAGTCAGCGGGGATAGTGACTTTGATTCTATTATGAGGGTGGTGGTGCCTGCATGAGTATTTAGGTTTAAAGCATTGAAATATGCAGGCACCTTCCCAAAGAATTCAAAAAAATTTCTAACACTTTCGGCCTCTGCAGTAGAAGAAATGCAAAAAATAGTTTTAAATGCATGTATCTTTGTATATACAAGGAGGTTTGTATATACAAATGCAAATGTATGTTGGCGGGCTTGTGGAATCTCAATGCTTTTGAAATATGGTGAAAATTTGAGTTTTATGCATTTTTAATGCATATCAGGATGTATGTACATTGGGGAATCTGCTACAGGTTCTGAGAATATTCCATGAATGTATATCGAGTTGGCTTGCATATCCGTTTTGTATATTCATGCATACAATAGCCATATACAATGAAATATATACAAAGAGGCCCGATATACATCTGCTATAGTGTAAAGGTTCATCGTCGGCACATGCAATGAAAAGATGCAAATGGTCTTGTATGTTCGGCAATGTACAAATCAGCAGGAGATACATTTGGTGGGGTCCACCTCACATGTAAAGGGCTTTGTATCTCATATGCGAAGGAGAATGTATATGTGATATACATTCAAAAATGTGCAAGGATAAATGCAAAGGGTCGATATACAAAGGGTGGGGCCCACAGACATATAAGGTGAATGTACATGCTCAGATACAGGGCGATGGATACGAGCACAAAGATATACAGCCTGGACGTGAAGGAGGAGTCAAATACAGTGAATGAAATTTGAGTTCCACAGCTTGTACATTGCACTTGTATGTGTGATATACAACGTATCATGCAAAAGAAAAGATACAACGCGGATTCCAAGGAATGTTCCAATCCGGCAGATAATGTGTTGAGATCCGCGGTCTTCTTGTATATGACTTTGTATATGCCGATATACAAGTGATGTGCAATGAATAGGATACAAGCTGGACCTGAATGAAGTTTCAATTTATTCTATACAATTTGGGGTCCACTTTGTATATAAGATGATTGTATCTGCGTTTGCATATACAAAAGCGGTAAAGGCAAAATAGAAGCAGGAAAAGTCAGCGATGACAAGGAAGCATCTACGTGGCATGATGTCATTGGCTAGCGACTTGCCTATTTGTTTTGAGCTGCAGATTTGGGAGGTGCAAAGAATGATCAACGGTAGGTTTTAAATTTTCATGCAGCGAAGGATTTTTTGCATTTTGTGGCTGCATCTTGGGCGGGAAAATTTTAGAAGTACGCAGTTAGCTACGTTTCCAGAGGCTATGGGTAGCTGCGCATTAATGGTGAAATCACAGTAGTATGGGTTGATCGTTGACGACTAGCTACCAGATTTAGGAAGCAAATCTTTGAGCAGCGGCTCAGATCCTGAGTCCCACCTACTTCTCCTTCTTTTCCTCTCTGCAGCATTGATTGTTTGGGCGCCATTTCTCACGCAATGTATCTGGCGAGATTTTGATTTGCCCTGTAATTAATTTTGCTGAGTACACTGTCTTGCTATAAAATGCAAACTGTGTCACTCTTTTTGGTGGTTGAAGACCTGGCCATTTTTGTGTAAATAATGAAGAACAGGGCATGATCCTGGGCTCTTTTATCTCATTCTGGAGTTTATGAGTTGCATCATGAATGTATTTTGCACGTATGTTCAGTTTCATGTTGATATAGATGAAAAATGCTCTTATGCATGTGTTTATCTGTCTGTCTCCTTTGTTGCATGCTTTCCTTCTCTGAATCTGGTTGCTAAGGGTTTCATAGATTCTCAGATATAGGGTTCTATATCACATGCCTGATCTCTAACTTCCATTCAAGGAGTGGATTAAATTGTTTTAGGTTAAGCATGGAGAAGGTTGTTTGTCAGCAAGGATATCTGTAAGTAGAGGCAACTGAATACCCATTCTTGGGTGATGTTTGTAAGGCAAACATCAGATCCAACCCCTTGAAACCTAAATGCTAGTTGCAAACCATCTGTTGTATATGTCTAGTTGACTCCTTGCCTTGAGATAGGCACCGGTCTGCACCTGGGTTAGTAGTTATGACCCAAAATCCCTTGTCTTGCATCTAAATCATCATATCCACCTTTTCATAACTTCCACCTGTTAGTTGTAGGAGTAGGATTAGGACCCCTGCATACTCTCATCCACAACCAGACACATATGTCCAAGAATATTGCCAACCTTGTGATGTATCATCCACATCTTGGTCCACACATGAGAGTATTCTGCCTGTTGTTGTCAAGCTAAATCTTTCTATCACAGGGCAAGTCAATGTTACATCTTTAGCAAATAGGGACACTCCCCTTGGTGTGGCAGAACTAGAAGTGAAGGGGAGGCAGCTCACACAACCTCCCATGTCTATTGGCTGAATCTGCTTAGGCACTAGAACTGGCAAACCCATTGCCGATTCAAAAAAAATAACCAATAGAATTGGTGACTCCGCTGGGGAATGAATATAAATGTGTAATCTTGCAATTTGTGGTGAAGTTTTGCCTTGCTCTGTTGGCGGTATGAACTCAGAAAAATATATGATGAGCTTTCAGCTGTTGTGAATTTTGTCCTCTCTTGAGAGGTGGTGACTCTGCAAAAAGTTTTAGGTGCACATGAAAGGCTGATGCATGTTGTTGTGATAGAGGATGTTTAGATTTCTGCATCTGGATGAGAAAAGGTACCTAGTTCCTTCCCTTTATATTTGTTGTTTATTGCATAGGTTAGATTCCATGGGAAGCCTCAGGTCTTAGGCAGACAAAGGATGTCTAGGAGTGAAATTTTTATGAATCCAAATATGTATTATCTCGTACTCAATCAGGAAGGGGGTGATATGTTGAATAAAAGAATAGAAGAGATAAAAAATAGGTTGATATTCTTAGAGGCTAGGTAGGCCCAGTTAAATAGTCATAATTTTGTTGTGTCTGCCAGTCAGAGAGCTAAACCTCTTGTTAGCCCTTTTGATCCTTTGTGTGACCAACTAGAGTTGTCATGGGCTGATCATCAAGTTGAGGTGTCTAGTTCTGAAGATAATGAAAATGTATGTTCTGCTACCCATGAACCAGTGGTATACCACGATGAAGCTGAAACACCTGGATCACCCATTTATGACACATATGATGATGAGGATCTGTCTGAATGTGATGAAGATTTGAGCCCTGCTATTGATTTGGATTATGTTTCTCGTCCTGATGAAAGAGAGGCCAACATATATCATGAAGGGTATTGTAGAGAGGTGCTAGAGCCTGATCTTTTTCAGTTTGGTGTTGCTGTTGGATGTGTGCATGATGTGCACAGTTATGAATTTGAAAGCTTCTCCTTTGATATGCCAGCTTATGATAAAGAGAGCCCTAATTTTCCTAGCTGTGTGGTGGACTTTGATTGTTTTCAGTTTTCAGTCCAGCTAGGAGATCATTTTGCAATGCATAATGCTGATACAGATGATAACATGTGTTATATTTCATTTGAATATTCATTGTTTGGAAAATATGACACCCATATGTCACATGATGCTGAAGGTTGTTTGCACAGGGGTGACAGTGACAAGCTAAATCAGAGGGTTGAATATGCAGATGACAAGATTTGTTTGTGGGTAGGTCATGACAGTATCTTTAGGCTTGATCCAGTAATTGTAGATGAAAACAAAGTTTTTGACAAAGGGAGAGGTTTTTCCTTTCTTGGTGACCTTAGGCCACCAAGTGTGTTTTGTGATGCAGGTTGGTATGTGTTCGACTCTGTTGCCCAATGGATAAGGGACTGGTCTGCATCCCAGAGATTCTGAGGTTCTTGCCATGCCTACAAGAGGCATGCATCCCCAGACAGAGCCACTGGTGGTGCCTACATGAGTATTTAGGTTTAAAGCATTTAAATATGCAGGCACCTTCCCAAAGAATTCAAAAAAAATTCTAACACTTTCGGCCTCTGCAGTAGAAGAAATGCAAAAAATAGTTTTAAATGCATGTATCTTTGTATATACAAATGCAAATGTATGTTGGCAGGCTTGTGGAATCTCAAAGCTTTTGAAATATGGTGAAAAATTGAGTTTTATGCATTTTTTAATGCATATCAGGATGTATGTACATTGGGGAATTTGCTACAAGTTCCGAGAATATTCCCTAAATGTATATCGAGTTGGCCTGCATATCTGTTTTGTATATTCAAGCATACAACAACCATATACAATGAAATATATACAAAGAGACCTGATATACATCTGCTACAGTGTAAAGGTTCATCGCTGGCACATACAATGAAAAGATGCAAATTGTCTTGTATGTTCGGCAATGTACAAATCAGCAGGAGATACATTTGGTGGGGTCCACCTCACATGCAAAGGGCTTTGTATCTCATATGCGAAGGAGAATGTATATGTGATATACATTCAAAAATGTGCAAGGATAAATGCAAAGGGTTGATATACAAAGGGTGGGGCCCACAGACATATAAGATGAATTTACATGCTCAGATACAGGGTGATGGATGCGAGCACAAAGATATACAGCCTGGACGCGAAGGAGGACTCAAATACAGTGAATGAAATTTGAGGTCCGTAGCTTGTACATTGCACTTGTATGTGCGATATACAATGGAGCATGCAAAAGAAAAGATACAATGCGGATTCCAAGGAAAGTTCCAATCTGGGAGATAATGTGTTGAGATCCGCGGCCTGCTTGTATATGACTTTGTATATGCTGATATACAAGCGATGTGCAATGAATAGGATACAAGTTGGACCTGAATGAAGTTTCAATTTATTCTATACAATTTGGGGTCTGCTTTGTATATAAGATGATTGTATATGTGTTTGCATATACAAAAGCGGTAAAGGTAAAATAGAAGCAGGAAAAGTCAGTGATGACAAGGAAGCATCTACGTGACATGATGTCATTGGCCAGTGACTTGCCTATTTGTTTTGAGCCGCAGATTTGGGAGGTGCAGAGAATGATCGACGGCAGGTTTTAAATTTTCATGCAGCGAAGGATTTTCTGCATTCTGTGGCTGCATCTTGGGCAGGAAGATTTTAGAAGTACGCAGTTAGTTGCGTTTCCAGAGGCTATGGGTAGCTGCGCATTAATGGTGAAATCACAGTAGTATGGGTTGATCGTTGACGACTAGCTACCAGATTTAAGAAGCAAATCTTTGAGCAGCGGCTCAGATCCTGAGTCCCACCTACTTCTCCTTCTTTTCCTCTCTGTAGCATTGATTGTTTGGGCACCATTTCTCACGCAATGTATCTAGCGAGATTTTGATTTGCCCTGTAATTAATTTTGCTGAGTACACTGTCTTGCTATAAAATGCAAATTGTGTCACTCTTTTTGGTGGTTGAAGACCTGGCCATTTTTGTGTAAATAATGAAGAACGGGGCATGATCCTGGGCTGTTTTATCTCATTCTGGAGTTTATGAGTTGCATCATGAATGTATTTTGCACGTATGTTCAGTTTCATGTTGATATAGATGAAAAATGCTCTTATGAATGTGTTTATCTGTCTGTCTCCTTTGTTGCATGCTTTCCTTCTCTGAATCTGGTTGCTAAGGGTTTCATAGATTCTCAGATACAGGGTTCTGTATCACATGCCTGATCTCTAACTTCCATTCAAGGAGTGGATTAAATTGGTTTAGGTTAAGCATGGAGAAGATTGTTTGTCAGCAGGGATATCTGTAAGTAGAGGCAGCTGAATACCCATTCTTGGGTGATGTTTGTAAGGCAAACATCAGATCCAACCCCTTGAAACCTAAATGCTAGTTGCAAACCATCTATTGTATATGTCTAGTTGACTCCTTACCCTGAGATAGGCACCGGTCTGCACCTGGGTTAGTAGTTATGACCCAAAATCCCTTGTCTTGCATCCAAATCATCATATCCACCTTTTCATAACTTCCACTTATTAATTGTAGGAGTAGGATTAGGACCCCTGCATACTCTCACCCACAACCAAACACATATGTCCAAGAATATTGCCAACCTTGTGATGTATCATCCACATCTTGGTCCACACATGAGAGTATTTTACCTGTTGCTGTCAAGCTAAATCTTTCTATCATAGGGCAAGTCAATGTTACATCTTTAGCAAATAGGGACACCCCCCTTGGTGCGGCAGAACTAGAAGTGAAGGGAAGGCAGCTCACGCAATCTCCCGTGTCTGTTGGCCGAATCTACTTATGTACTGGAACTGGCAAACCCACTGCCGATTTAGAAAAAATAACCAACAGAGGGAACTTAAGACATTGGTGGTAAGTGGAGGGAATGGTTTGCATGGCATGTAACCATGGTTGGCCTAGAACGAGTTTGTATGGAAGCTCAAGATCAACGACATGACATAGGGTGGGTAGTGTGACCGGGCCCACCTAGATAGGAGGCATATGGTGCCTTGTGATTTTCATTCTGTGTTGTCATATGCTTTGATGGAAATGATCAAAGACTCCAAGTTAGCTACTGAATACCCTAAGAGTTTTATGAATTTTAGTGTACATATATTCAAACTAAATCCATTATCCAAAATGAATCTTTTGATTTTGTGATTGGTGATTTGGACTTCTATATGGGGTGCTTTATTATGGGTGGGGTCGATAGGTGGCATGTCAAATTAGCCGAAAGTGAGGTGGTAGGATGAGGATAATTTAGCCACTAGGTTTTGGAATTGAGTGGGAGGAATGTTGGCGGGGACATGAGACTCTTGAAGAGTCTTATCAAGGATTTCGTGATGGATGGTGGATGTCTTTAGGAGTTCCAAGATGGAGATTTGTGTGGGAGTCTTCCCAAGATGGTCAAGAAGGTTGCATTTGGTAGTGGTGGATGATGGGGATGGTCTCTTAATGGTTACACCCCCATGTTGGGTGGTAATGACAGATGTGGAGGTGTTGGTGTTGATTTTGATGGTAGCGATATGAGTAGAGTCAAAATCAATTTGGCTTACTACATTATTGTAAGGAGGGGGAACATTGGTATAACTGATGTTTTTGGTTTGATTGTTGGGATTAGTGTTGGAGGAAGATGGTTTGGATGCATATTGGTTGTTGTGGTGGGGAAGAGGGTCTTGGTAAACTCCTAGGCCATCATTGGGTGAGGTATTGTTGTTTCCTTCAACTTGGATGTCACCGTGATCGACGAGGTCTTGGATGTAGTTTTTAAATTTAATAGATTTACTTGTGGCATGACCTTTGATATGATTGTAGTCACAATATTCATTTTCTTTATACCATGCGAGTTTGGGTTGGTTTTCATCAAAGGGTTTTGTCTTGGGAAACTCAACCATGTTGGCTTGGAAAAGCTTTTGAAACACAACTTCGAGTGGTTCACCCAAAGGAGTGTATTTGCATTTTTGATTGTTGGGAGGGTTTTGTTTTGGTGGAGCAGAGGGTACTAAGACATTGTTTGAACCATTTTGTACCACATGTGCCTCTTTGAGTTTGGGAGTGGCTATTTGAATGAATTTTGAATTGGTAGCACCATCTCCTTGGTGTTTTTATTTTTAGTACAAAACTTAGGTTTGACATTGGATTATTTGTCATTGTCGTTTTTGTTGCAGATCTTGACCAAACCTTTTTCTATAAGGGCCTTTTCAATGGTGACACATTTTTCTATGATTTTTTCAAAGGTAGATGCACAGTGCACTTGTAAGTGGAAGGCCATTTCTTGGTTCAAGTTTTGGATAAAAATATGTATAAGTTATTGTTACGTCAGAAAATATGCCCTTGGTGGCTTTTCCCTCTTAAGGTTTAGCTCCCAGGTCTTGTTTATGCATTTAGAGCATTTTTCATGTTAATCTGACTTCCTGATGAGAAAACCTTGAAGTTCCATGGCAATTTGGACTCAAGGGATGCACTTGTGACAAACCTTACCTATAATAGGGGGGTGGACTTGGGCGCCCGGGCCCTAGTCCTGCCCCATTTTAGGTTAGGCCTAATTTCAAAGTGTCGGTTAGTGACTGTTATTTAGGTCCTATGCTGACACGATAAGTTTCAATTACGAAATTCTTGACAGGAATGTTTGTAGTTGCATATATAAGCATGTTTAAGTATTCATTTGTAAACTAGATGATCACTCTATGATTTTGGCATACTTGTGACTTTGAGCACTCAAGATATTCATTGTGTGGTAGAGCAGAGCATTATTTTTGTGTTTGTATTTGTAGATTTAAGCATTCATCACCTCATGGCATGAAGAGCTTATTCCTTCCATGAGATTTTCACTACAAGGTGATATCATTTATGTTTTTGATCATTTATCATTTGGATTTTGCCTCTATCCCGCAAGGATACGCACTCTTTCTCTGACAATGATGTTTGGAAGGCTTGAATGTCTCTCTGGGGCTTGACTGAGGCAAGACTCTAAACACCACAACCCCCTCCTACACTCCTTGTGATTGTAGGTTAGAGGTGTCGCATCTGGAAGAAGTGGAGTTGCAAGGAAGGTCAGCAGGCATCAAGGATTCATGATCTAAAAAGAAGCAGGACTCTGAAGCTTTTCCTAGACTCAAGCGCTAGTCCCTGTGTCCTCTGTAGTTGAATTCTCAAAAATAGAAGTTACAGTGTAGATCAGTGTCGAAAGGAGATCAGGATTCCTTAAAGAAACTGGTACCTTAGACTCAGGTACCTACTCATTATTCCCTAACTATTCTATTTCCTGAACTTCAAAAACTCGTATGCATTTGATTATCATTTAATAGCTCTGTGTGCAAGCATTTTTTGTGATTTATCCATTTGCTTTTGAATTTGCATAATTAGGGTTTTGAGCATAATTGGGCATAATTGAACAACAAATCTACACAATTCCAATTTTCCCTACATTCTAAGTGACCAAGGGCCTGAAAGTAGATTCTTACTCGACCTAAGGTCCTTGAATGTTTAGTGGTGAAAGGAGGATACACACAAACGATAACAATAAACCCTCTATCCAAATTTTACCCTAAACATTTTGGTGAACCCATGTTTTTAATGAATTTGGCACCTTGCTGAGTGTTTTGCTTCAGATTTACATTGATTTCATTCATAATTAGCATTGTTCATTTTATTGCATTCAAAAAATCACAAAAAAATTGAAAATTTTGAAAAAAATTGCATTCTAAGGTTTGCATTTTCATATAATTTTCATCAATTAATTTGAATTTCATTAAAATTCTGATTTTTGCATCAGATTTGAGCTAAATTACATAAAATTGACAAATTACAACCACTTGCATTACATTTTTATTATAAAATTGCTAGGGTTTTGTTGGAAATTTTAAATTTTTCATATAACCTAGTAAATTCAAAAACTAGGGTTTGTAGGTAAAATCTTGTTTCAGATTTCTCTACTGATCTTAGACACTCATTCAAATTTAAATTTCTCTGTAGTGTTTCATTTTAGTATAAATTTGAATTTAGATTTCAAAAATTTGCATTTTTACATAGAAAATATTAACAAAAAACTAGCATTTTTCATTAGATTTGCACTTGCATTTTGCATTGTAGGGTTTGAAAATCATTTTCAGATCTGAGTGGAATTGATTTTCATCATAAATTAGATTAAAAAACATTCATGTAGCATCTTGCATTCATTTGGACTAAGATCTCATGCCTAGGGTTTGAAAACCTTGATTTGTCACTAGATTTGGCCTTATCAACTCTCTAGATTTGTACCATAAGAGTGTTGTAAAGTATTTTTCTGCACTAATTTGCTGTTACAAAATCTATTATCTGCTACCCCTCATAAAATTCTTTACAAAACCTCTTTATTAGGCTCTTACAGTGAAAATTTGGTGAAAATTTGCATATTTTAGCTATATTTGCCCTAGGGTTTGACCTAGATTTCCACTCCAAGTGTGTTGTAAAAGATTTTATGGTTCTAGGTGACTAATATTACTGCTATAATCTGCTTCGCCTCCTAAAATTCTTTACAACACCCCTTTTCGTGGGTCTTTGCATTAAAAAATTGTGAAAATTTGCATATTTTAGTGTATTTTCACTAGGTTTTGACTTGTCATCATTCTAGATTTGCATCCAAAAGTGTATTGTGAAGGATATTATTTCTGTATTGGACTGATATCAGACATATTATTTTCTCCTCTTGATCAATTTCCTTACAACACTCTTTCTTTCACTTATTTGCATTGAAAAAGTTGAAAAAATCAAGCATTTTAGGTCATTTTTGCATATAGTTTTGCACTTGTCTTTTGCATAAACTAAGAAAAGATTTTAAAATTTGATTTTACATTGATTTTAAAACTTAAATACATGGCTTCTAATAGAAACAATAACAATAGGTTCCCTCCTAGGCCTTACATGAAAAGAAAAGTCCCTGAACCTAAAATTTTGTTTACACCTCATGATAGAACAATTGGAGACACTGAAGGACCTCTTTATATCACTGTGAAAATAATGGAAAATCCTGTGGATGGAACCCTTATTGATCCTAATTTCATGACTAATGTCACCATGGAAGAGTTCCTCTTTTCACATCAATTAATGCAAGGATCTTATGACCCTTCATATATGATGATTAAGACACATAAGGGAACCTTTGTAAACACTTCTGGGAAGATATCTTTACTGGTCACTATCTTTGAGAAACATGTAGAACAATGGTTTGATGTTGTCCCCGTTTCTCACCTCTTTCGCATAAAATTGGGACATCCATGGTTAAAGGCTATGAAAGTTGTCCCTTCAACAATTCATAACTATGTACAATTTCCTTTGAATAGACAAGTGATTACTATCCCTCGCAATAAGTATAAACCTTTGGTTACAAGACAACATTGTACACTAGATTACTTTTAGGAAAAATCTGAGGTGGAACTGGAGCCATGAACAAAAATTAACTTCTTGAGCTATAGAAATTACAAAACAAAACTATTACATCAAGTGGTCAGTCCTTCTAGACAAGAAACAACAAGAGACGAACAACCCACATTTGAAGCAAATCCTAGACTGAAAGGAAATGGACCCTATGCTGGGGTTCCTCCGCCGTCATCCTTACAAGGATCGGGAGGTAGTCATTGACAACAAAACATTCCACCTAGACAAATGAGATTTGATCCTGGTGCTTCCTCCTCTAAAACACAAAAACCTATGGATGAGCAAAACACTATCTTACAAGAGATAAGTGGTAAGAGAAAAAGAAAAAGACAAGCAAGAGAAAGGAGGAGACAACAAGAATATGCCCAACGACTTGCATCTCAACAAGAAAACATCTCACCAAACACTGAATCAAACCGTGAAGATATTAAGAATAGACAACATGAAAACAAGAATAAGAGTTGGGCTATGATACCTTATGTCCCACTTTCCTCTAACATTCAGGAGTGGGAAGATGATGATAATTTTCTTGATGACAACACTTAGTTCAAAGATCCTACTAGGTAAGTATCTCTAACCCTTTATCTCTCCTGATGTGTTTCCCTCGTGATGTGTTATGTGTTGTTTAGGCCTCTTGGGATGACCCTTGATTCACTTTTAAGGTCTAGGATACCAGGAGACCACCTCTATTGTGACCCTTCTTCTATTTGTATCATCATTCTTCTATATTGCCTCTCCTCTGATTTCATTGTTGTGTGTTGTCTTACAAACATAGTGTTGTGATTGGTGACTTGGGGGCACCCTCCTACGTGACTATCCCTAAGACACTTGCTTCTCCTCTCTTGATTTGTTGTTTCCCTTCCTCTAGTGTTTCTATCTAGTGGGCGGATGACAAAAAATATTTTACACTGATGTGGACCTAGCGTCCGTTTAGCAAGAAATAAAAAATTGGACTTAGTTCCTATATGACAATGGGGTTGATATATATTATCTGACGCTTGGCTAGTAGAATCACTCCATGCACTTTGTCGTGTGATCTTGATGATGTCTTATCTCACTTATAAACCATAACAATATTGTTGCTCTGTGTACTTTGTCTTTGAATCTCGCCTTTATGACACTTAGTTTTGAGATTTTTGCAATATAGCCGTACGGTTATACTCGATCGTCGAATTCATAGTATAACCTTGGCTCCTTGTGTGATTGATCATATGCATTGTTGTTGTTTATCATGATTATTTGGACACTAACACTTTTCATGTAGGGATGTGCTTATGGCAACATTTGGCAATCGTAAAGTACATGTCACCTCTGGGGGGCATGGGCCTTGCGAGAGCTCATGTTCCCTTGTATGTTTTCTTCCTACCTTAACGTGCTTGATATCGATATCTGATATCAACCACCTTAAGTTGGGGGCATATATAAGGTAAGCTGTCTATTCTAGATGTTAGCAATGTGCTTATTCTCAGGTGCAGTCTAAAGACTGGTGGTGATGAGTCCCTCTTGCACTCTGAGATTTGTTTGAAATCAACTTGCAATCATTTTAAGCCCTTATCACAAGGCGGGGATGGTGAATTTCTTGTGGAGAGTGCACATCCTATTATTTTCAAAAGTCCTCATCGCGAGGCGAGGAGTGGTTCTATGACTAACTCAACTCTTAAGCATGTCTTCGGTGATTGTTGTGGTGAAGCCTAATCATCGGTGTGTGCCTGTATTGTGCCTGAGATGGTGATAAGCCTAGAAATAGGAACACTCCATCACTTGTCTGCCATGTTTTCTCTGTGTCTTCCAAGTGTGTGTGTATTGCATGTTTGTTCCCAAGTATAGTTTAAAGACTGGTGGCGATGAGTCCCTCCTATGCTTTGGGATTTGTATGGCATGCTTGCTTTGTTTGGCATGTATTGTGTGTGTGTTGCCCCATATGTAGTTTAAAGACTGGTGGCGATGAGTCCCTCCTACATTAAGGGTGGTGTGTTTACTTTCCTATACTTGCATCTACATTTCATATATAAAATTGAAAAAGAAAAAGAAAATCATCTTTGTCTTCTCTGCATTCACTGTATTCACTATATTTTGTGTGTCTTCAATATTGTCTTCTCCATGTTTTGTGTGACTGTAACTGTCTTCTCCATGTTTTGTGTGCTTGTTACTATCTTCTCTGTGATTGGCATGTCTTCTCTGTGCTTGGTGTGTTTGCTGTGTTTGTTGACCGTACTTTAATGCATGTATTGGCCTTGCATTTATACACACATTAAAGTGGGGGCTAAATGTTACATCAGAAAATGTCCTCTTGGGGGCTTTTCCCTCTTAAGGTTTAGCTCCTGGGTCCTGTTTATGCATTTAGAGCATTTTTCATGTTAATCTGACTTCCCGATGAGAAAACCCTGAAGTTCCATGGCAATTTGGACTGAGGGGATGCACTTGTGACAGAACCTACCTAAAATAAGGGGGGTGGACTCGAGCGCCCGTGCCCTAGTCTTGCCCTATTTTAGGTCAGGCCTAATTTCAAAGTGTCGGTTAGTGACCATTATTTAGGTCCTATGCTAACACGGTAAGTTTCCATTATGAAATTCTTGGCAGGAATGTTTGTAGTTGCATATATAAGCATGTTTAGGCATTCATTTGTAAACTAGATGATCACTCTATGATTTTGGCATACTTGTGACTTTGAACACTCAAGATATTCATTGTGTGGCATGACAGAGCATTGTTTTTGTGTTTGTATTTACAGATTTGAGCATTCATCGCCTAATGGCATGAAGAGCTTCTTCCTTCCATGAGATCTTCACTACAAGGTGATATCATTTGTGTTTTTGATCATTTATCATTTGTATTTTACCTCTATCCCATAGGGATACACACTCTTTCTCTGACAACGGTGTTTAGAAGACTTGAATATCTCTCTAGGGCTTTACTGAGGCAAGCCTCTAAACACCACAACCCCCTCCCACACTCCTTTTGATTGTAGGTTATAGGTGTTGCATCTGGAAGAAGTGGAGTTTCAGGGAAGGTCAATAGGCATCAAGGATTCAGGATCTAAAAAGAAGCAGGACTCTGGAGCTTTTCCTGGAGACTCAGGTGCTAGTCCATGTGTCCTCTGCAGTTGAATTCCCAAAAATAGAAGTTACAATGTAGATTAGTGTCAGAAGGAGATCAGGATTCCATAAAGAAATTGGTACCTTGGACTTAGGCGCCTGCTCATTAGCCCCTGACTGTTCCACTTCCCAAACTTCAAAAACTAGTATGCATTTGATTATCATTTAATATCTTTGTGTGCAAGCATTTTCTATTATTTGTCCATTTGCTTCCGAATTTGCATAATTAGGGTTTTGAGCATAACTGGGCATAATTGAACAACAAATCTACACAATTCCAATTTTCCCTACATTCTAAGTGACTAAGGGCTTGATAGTAGATTCCTACTCGACCTAAGGTCCTTGAATGTTTAGTGGTGAAAGGAGGATACACACAAACTATAATAATAAACCCTCTATCCAAATTTTACCCTAAACAATTATTTTTTGGGAGTTGTCTAAGGTTGCCTACTAGCAATGGCTCTCCATCTTTGTAGATATGTAACAAAACTTTTTCCATTTCATTTTTTGGTGTTACAAAGGTCGAGCATAGTGATTTCATGCTCTACATTGTATGAGAAATGGGCAATGAACTTTTTCAAAAGATCGGTGAAGGTAGAGATGGAGCCATAAGGCAAGTGCACAAACCATTCTAAGGCTTGACCTCCTAAGCTTCATGGGAAAAGATGAAGGAGGAATTGATCATCATAGGCTACTTCTTGGCATGCCATGAAGAACTCCTTGATGTGGTCATGAGGATCTCTTTTTCCTTTATACTTATCAAACTTAGGCATCTCAAAATGTTGTGGAAAAGGTATGGTTGTCATATTTTGATCAAATGGGTAGGGACATAAGTCTTCAAACTTATAGTGTTTCTTTTGGGTCCCTAGTTGGATGTTTTTAAGTTTGTTTTCCATCTCTTTCCATTCTTGATCAAAAGGATTAGCAAGAGAGGTTTGTGATGTGGATTGAAGTGGTGGTTGTTGTGTCTGTTGATGGGATGATGTTTGTTATTGTTGTTGAATGCCGTATTGTTGAGGATGATATGGAGGTGGACCTATGGTTTGTGAATGGACATGAGACCCATATGTTTGATGTTGTGTTTGGAAAGGTGGTTGTTGTTGTTCAGTGACATATTGGTATTGCATGGAAGACCCATGGGGAAGTTGTTGATGAGCTGTTGAATGGTATGTTTGTTGTGTTTGTGATGGATTTTGTGAATGTTGTGGGACTTGTGATGTGGGTGGATGTTGGGTTTGGAAAGTTGTTTGAATGGTAGGAGGTAATGTGGTTTGTATTTTAGTTGTTCTTTGTGGAATAGACAAAGGAGGAAGTGGTTCAGGTGGAGGAACTACGTTGGCGATGTTTTGGGGGATGCTAGAGGTGTTGGTGTTGCTTTGTGATGTGGCAATGTTACTTGGATTAGAGAAGATGTTGTTATTATGCATCAAATGTGATAGCATGCCATAAGGGGGATCTGACACTTGTTGTTGCAAGGTAGGATTGTTTTATAAATGTTGATCAATGATATGAATGACATTAGTGGAAGTGGAGAATTGGGTCCATGGATTATCATAGACCAGATTGTTGGGATTAGGGACACGGCCCAATGAATTGTCATGGACGGGAGCTGGTGGTTTCTCATGTATGCTATTTTTGAGTTTGTCTTGGTCAAACGAATGTGGAAGGTGTGCTCCATGTTCGATGAGTTTTTCAAGGAATTCATCCTTATGATTGTCTATGAATTGGTCAAATTTGTCATGCCATTGTCTCTCATTGAGAAAGTCAACAAAGGTGGGAGAATAATTGTATGCATGTGTGGAAGATTCACCCATTTCGGGTTGGTTAACATATCCCTCCATATTGCTTATGGTGGAGCCATATGAAGAGAGAGGTTAATATTGAGAGTTCATTTTTCTCTTAGCTTGTGATCAAGTGATGCAGGCATAAAAGAGGGACTATGATTAGAATTGGATGGTGAGTTCCCAATGGTTAGGGATAGGGATTTTCCTAATTTCAAAGTCTAGATCACTATGGATGAGGATCAAATATTATCCCTTTGTACTTAGGGTGGACAAAGAGTCTAAGAAAAGAGATAATAGGATTATCTTACTTGGGGTAGATAAGACACACCAAACAAGATGGGATTTCTTGAAGTCCACTAACTTAGGAGTTGTCTAAGTTTCCAAGCTAATTTATCCAAGGGGTATGATTTTGAGTTTACACTAAACTTAAGATAGACAAATAAGCCTAATGTAGACAAGATGATGATTTGATCTACAATCTAACCTTAGAAAACTTTGGATTTGGCTTTGGATGGATAGTTAATTGATTTTTGATGAAGTTTGATTGGATTTGAATGATGAAAGGTTGATTTGATTGGAGGATAAAGGCTATTTTGACTTGATTTCTTGGATAATGTTTGATCACAAGCTAAGGGTCAAAAGGACATGGATGATGGACGAAATGGATGGATTTGAGCATGAAATGATGTTGGGGAATGTGGGCAAAGTGACCTTGACAATCAAAATGATAAGTGCCTTGTGTTTTGTCTGTTTTTTATTTTGGGCGCTAAAACAGGCAGTTTAGGCATCGACAAAAAGGGGCTAGGTGCTGACAGGTATGGAAATGGGCACTAAATTCAGTGACAAACATTGAAAGAGATGAACTAAGCACTGATAGGAGCTGAATAGGCACCGAAAGGGACTAATTAGGTGCTAAATGGGGTGAATGATAGGCAAAGACCAGGGCTTCACTAGGTGCTAAAAGAGGCCAGATAGGCACTGATGAGGGATGACTAGGCGTTGAGATGAAAAGTGGGAATTGATTTGTGTGTAGTGGAATGATGACATGGACTAATCTGGGTGCTAACACAAATAGGTTAGGTGCTAACAAAAGTGAGATAGGCACTGATTTATGGGAAATGGACAATGAATTGAATTGATTTGATTTTGGGGCTGTTTGTTTTGGGAATTTTGGCAAGATAATCATACAACAAACACAATGAGTGATTAGAATGACTTGGAATTGGGTGTGAAAGGTTGTTAGCCTTTGCGGGTTATAAGCAGCTTGTATGGGTATAGCACATGAAAGACATGTCAAACACTTGTAAACAACCTATAAATTATTCAAGTGGGTGTGACATATCTTGTGGATCTCACAAAATGACCATGGGTCAATCTCAACTTAAAATAGAATCGATATTCCCACCCCCATTAATACCATGATGCTATATCTTGGATAGATAGGAAAACTAAGGTCATGGACCACCTTGCCCCCTTACTATTATCGTGCAGGATTGCACCCGTTTATGCAAAGCTGTGAAACTCAGCAATCCTGTGTAACATGGGATCAAACTCAAGCTGTGGGTGACCTATGGTGAGCTTGAACCTCTAGATTATGGGCTAGTTCCCTTATAATTTTTAAATGGATTAATGACTTTGTAATAAAAGGGTTGAAAAGACCTACTAAAAGCACTAAAACTGTAAATTAAAAGTGTGGTGATGCACCTAATTTGATGGAAAACTGCAACTCTAATTCACAATGAATCTCAAAAAAATCTATCCACACAACTCACTTTGGCAATATGATCACAAAAATGTTTCTAAGGGAGGGTGGAAATAACTTTCTTCTTGGAGGAAAATAGGGTTCTCACAGCATGAAAGAAAAACTATTCCAATTACACAACCTAAGACTTATGATTTTTACTGCTATTCAATGATTTTTACTGCTATTCAATATATGCAAGTACAAATGAGACAATGATTTTAAAGGTTCTAATATTAAACACAATAAAATCTCATCAAATCATTCATAAAGATAACACAAATAAGAAGGTAGACACTTGATTCTACTGAAAAATAAAGGAACACTTGCATAAAAATGACAAAGAATAAAACTTGTAACCTTTTGTAAAGTACTAATATGCAAAAAGTTGAGTTACAAAACACTCTTTCTCTCTGCAATGTGTAAGAGAGAAAAAGGCCAGAACTAGAAAAACCTAAGCTTTTCTTACAATATATAATATGCTCTCAAAAAGACCTAGAAAGGTCAACTGCAGTCAATTGCATCTAAAAATAATCTCTCCAAAAATGATCTACGAGCAAGTGTGAAAATCCCAAAAAATAAGGGCTATAATTGATCCAATTTGATCTAAAATAGCTCCAAATTGCCCCTCTCTATTAGTTTGATCAATAGGTGGATCAAACTCTCCAATTTTGAACTAAAATCATGCAAAGAACTCCAAAAAACCTCAGCTAACTTCATCTCCTGATTTTGCATGATTTGGACATGTGTAAACAAAGTAAAATAATAATAATAAAGTTTTCAAGAAGATTTACTTTATTATATATTATAGACTTGTGTATTTTCACCATCTTTGCATTTCTATGATAAATAATAAAGTAATTTATAGCGTATTACTTTATTATTTATTTACAATTGTTTATCCATTTCTAAATCATGCAAAAGAATAAAAAACTTCTTATATCTCCTTTTTGGTCTCATTATGCAATTACATTATGCATGAAAAACACTCTCTTTGACTTGTCTAAATTTCACCCTTATGTCTCCCATGCATAATTAGGAAAAAAATATATCTATCATGCATTCACATGGCTATATGCATTGTTTTGATCCTTATAACTCCTTTATACATGATGCATATTTTCACTCATTTTCAAGATTCAAAGACATTTATACCTTATGTCTCCCATGCATTACACACATGCATCACATATTCAAAACACACCTTATGACTGCATGCAAACATGCATCATACCTTTCAACATATAAAACACCTTATAACTCCTTTTGACCTCCATTTCCATGCAGATTAAGGCATCAAGCCTTACCTTCGCATCATTATGATTTTGTTGACTTTGAAGGAAAAAAGCAAGGTATAATGGCCTTTTCGGGCCCCTGTGGCATCATTAAGTTTAAAGACTTTGTGAAGTCTTGACCATGACATATAATGGATAACAATGATTTATTTTTTTTTAAGTCAAAAAGCTTAGTGGTCAAACTAGGGAAAAGAGTAAAAGGAAGAAAAACCTAAAAAGTCTTTGTCATTTTTACTTGTTTCTTTTCACTGCTGCTCCTTTCGACCCGCCGCCGTGCAAGGGCATTTCCAGGGTTTCTTCTACATTTCAGAAGCATTCCGGTAGTTTCAAATGTTGTTCTTCCTCTATTTCGAGGCCATACTTTATAGGTAAGTCTCTCCTCTGTATTCTTTACCTTTCTGCAAGAAAAAAAAGTGGAAAAATGCAGCATATGCTGCTCTTGAAGCCATCTTTTTCTTTGGTTTTCTATTCAGTGATATGATGAAGGTTACATTCTCCATTTGTTCTTGTATATTTTCATCTTTTACCTCTCTTTCAACATAATGGAAATAAGGAAGAAAGAGGGCTTGCTCCACTGGTTTTTCACTACACTCTCTTGCTCTTACTCTGTATATTTTTCTCTGTTGTTCCAACCCTGTAGGTTTTCATGGCATAAGGATTATGATGGATTTTTGTAAAAATCTCATAGAAATGGAACATAACTGGTAAAATTCTCTGGCTCTTTCAAAACCGACCATGGCTGTTAAAAAAAAAGAATGTATCTGACTAAAAATAATGGTAAAAGCTATTATCCACTATACACCCTCTTAGGGTTTGGTAAGCAAGAACTCCATTCTCTCCTATCTGTTGCAAAAATGAACTCTCTGTAGCAAGAAAAGAGGTAAAGAAAGAAACTAGTCTTTTGTTTTTTGTGCTCCTTTCTGTATTTTCCTGTAAGAGGTGATGATTTTGTAGAAAAACCATAATAAGGTTTATGATCAAAACTCCATTTCTTTTTCCTCTGTCATAAGAAAGGGGATCTCTGCTCCTTCTTCATGACACTGGATCTCCTCTTTTATCTTTGATTATGTATGGAAAACCCCAGTTTAGAACTGCATTGTGGTATCATCTTTTGCTTTCATCTTCTTCAAAGGCTATAAGGTTTTCTTTTTTGTGAGAACTCTTGACTATAGCATTGTGACTCTTTCTTTTAAATGCTCCGGTCCTTGACTTCATGATATGATTGTTTATAAACCCCTACTCTTCAAGGCTCTCTTCTACAGTTTAGCTTGCATACTCAGTGGTCTTTTAGTAGAAATTATCTTTAAAAGACGACAGTGGTTCCTTCTCCATTTTGCTGTTCCTTTTAGGCATCATATGTTTGTGTGTGATGAAGGTAAAAAGAAAAAGCTTTATGAGATACAGCTACTCATGTTTTCAATATCCTATAGATAAATATGCATTTGCTGCTCCAACTTGGCTCATTCTGCACTTTCTATGCATTTATACATTTGATGAGGATAAAAAGGAAAGATATGAAGTCTCTGTAAGTAGAGTGATCATCTCTTCTATGTATGGACAAGGCATAAGGCTTTTGCTATAGATGAACAAGTAAAATATACCTTTGTTGTTCCATTATCATGCCTCCTCTTTTGACTGTAGTAAAGCTTGTTAAATATGAATATTGCAATATATAGAAGGCATGGGAATCCTAATGATGTAATCATACTTTTCCTTAATGCAGTTCCTAGACACTGTATCCTTCTTTGTTCTCTTCTATGCTCGTCCATCTGTATATCAGGTATGTGATCATGTTTCATGATGAAAGTTTGTAGGATGATTTCAAAATACATACTATCTTTTGCATCTTCTGTGGATAGAGGAAACATCTCTGTTGTTCCATTATCAATTCCTCACCTTACTGTCAATGGTGGATGCAAAGCTTTGGAACTTCTTTTTCTCACTGCTTCTATAGGTCTCATTCCACTTGATATGTTTGATGTAGCTACACTACATAGTACTTAGATGTTCATGATGCAAGTGGCTGTATTTCTATATATTATGACTGCTCACTTATAAGGTTGTACCTTTCATATGGATGAATGATATCTTCTTTTGATGATGACTATACCTTGGCTCCTCTTGATTTCCCTTTGATTCATTTGAGTCTTCATTTACAGTATCCCCCATTTCTTTTGATGGCATAATGGGTTCCTTATGACTGTCCCACATGGCATTTAACTTGACTGTCCCACATGTTGTTCTATGATATAGCTGTTCCATCTATGTGGTATATCCAAATAGCAATTTTACACTTCAATCATGTAACAAAAGGGGAGAAAAGTACTTGTTCTTAATTGCTACCCACTTTATGATATAACTGTCCCTGTTGATATGGAATAACTGTCCTCTTACAAGGCTACAATGAACCACTGTGTCTTGTCTATCAAAGTAAAGTCTCACTTTGACATTAGGCAGTTACCAAAGCTAGGAAATAGCTCATTCTGATAACTATCTACTACCAAAGATCTACTCCTTCATGGTTGCTCCAAGTTCACTGAACATTTCTTAGTTCTGGTAACTGTCTATTGTCAAAAATGCATTCTTTTAATGACACCTTGATAAAAAGTGTTTACAAATTGAATATTTATGCATTATGATATTATTTTGAGCATGTTGGGCTCAACCCTTATGGGAGCCCATTTTCTCCACATGCTTATTTCATAAAAAATGTATCAGCAACATAATTTCTCCTATACCTGCACAGTGAACAAACAAGTTAGCATATAAAACATACCTTTGAAAGTTCAATGCTCTTTCTCATGATGATTTGGCTTTCAACTGATGATCTAATTTTTTTGCATATGTCCGATAATGATCCAATTGTAGCATTATGATTGCAAGTTTATATATCTGTTGATAAGGCATATGATGAGTTTGTATATCCTGAGCTCTAACCAAACCTTTCAAACATTGCAGGTTCATCATTTTGATCAGGAGCAAGAAACTAAAAACATGAATATCAAGCTACAGATTGGAGGATCAACACCAACACTTCAAGGCAATGAAGGATATCACTCTCCTCATATGTTCCTTTTATTTACTTTATCTTTAGATGTATAGCTTGCATGCTTTGTTTCATTGGCTCAGTTTAGTCATTCCCATGGCTTTTGTGGGACATATTTAAACACTCTCTTGAATATAATCAGTTATTTTACTTTATGCAATGATTGATGTATGTTTTGCTTTCTAAATCAAATGCATAGCATAAAACAACTAATCTGCTTTAAAACACATGTTTAAAACATGATGATGAAATGCCAGTTTATAAATACCTTTCCTTTTGCACTATACTATGGCATTGAATATTTAATAACATTATAATTGAAAGATGAAATCAGTTAGATACCTATCATTCCTTGAATGCCTATTTTCTTGTCTTCATATCAATTCACTTATCAGGATGGTTTGACAGCCCAGCTTGAGCTGTCACATTATCCTAATAAGTGATCCTTTATTGCTTTCTTGTCAAGGTAATAGGCATTTGACTAAGTGATCATGCACATAAAAATTTTCTTTTCCCCTTTTCCAACAACTATTGCCTAGGCCTTGCTAAATTAGGTTGCAAACATAATTTAGTAACACTTACCTTGGAGACTTTCATATTGCCCAAAGTAGATGCTATCTCAAGTATAGTGGTATGGTGAGCATCTTCCCCTCCTACTGCAGTGGTGCATCGCAAGATATGATGGTTGAAGGCCTTAACTAGGCTTCATAAGGCTTTTAGGGGATGTCCCAATATACATGAGGTATGGGGGACGAGTCTGTGAATAGGGGTGTCCCAACTTATGACCTTGTGCAAACAAAGTCAAGTCTTGGAGGACCAAGGATCTTGATGCTTTTTCTTAGCAAGAAGGGATCCTTCCTTTAAAGTGAGTCTTTCAATTCTCACAATATTTATATCCCACATCGTCCAACACATGGTTGAGGTCATCCCTAAGGGGATGAAATCCCCTAGCATGCCCCATAAGAAGAAACCACTTCCTATTTTTGATCATCCAAGATCACTCGAAGCGCAAGGGGAGAGCATACGCAGAAAAGTAGCCCCTTTGAGATGAAAAAGAAAACAAAAAGAGTTTGCAAATGGGCTTTTAATCTCCAAGATCACCTTAAGGCACGAGTGGAGAGCATACGTCCAAAGACAAACTAAAAGACATGGCAAAGAAAGTGTATTTCCCCTACTTTAACCTTAGTGTGCAACTAAACTAGTGGAAAAAAGATGTCTTTGACCGCAGGGCTGCACAAAATCTGTTAGTAGTTTGATTGTGGGATCTTGGACTAACGTAAGATGTTGCAAAACTAAGGTTAGACCAAGCAAAATGCCAAAAAGATGAAAATTTGCTTCCTACAGAGACTAGGCATTGAAACATTTGTTCAAGCATTGATATGACTCGGTGTTGAATTAGAGAGTTTAAGCACTGAAGAAAGAAGTCTAAGTGCTAATATACAAAAACTAGGTGCTAAAGTAGAGTATGTTATACCTGAGTTTCGACACTACTGTAGAGGGTTCTGGCACGACTATGTAATTGTTGGGCATTGATCCAATAGAGAGGCTATGATGGCTTGAAACTTGATACTTTCCTACAGATACAAAAGACTAAAAACAACCATAAGAAATGCTAGAAGTTAGCAAAACACCAAATTCATAGTTTTACTAATAAATCTTTGAAAATGATGAAAATGTGAGTTAAATAACCCCTAGCAGACTGGGCGCTAATCTATGTAAACTGAGCATTGATATAACTAGGTTAGGCACTGAAGCAATTTGAGCAGAGTATCCCCCTATACCTATGTATTTTCCTACAAATCTGAGAGCTAATTGCACCAAAAATTTGTTAGGAAGCCTAAATAACACGTGTTCATTTATAAGGTTTTGAAAAATGATGGAAAATAACCAAAAAACCACAAATTATACCTTTGCAATGTCAGGTGCTGATAGAGCAAATTGGGTGTTGAATTAGTAGAGCTGGACATTGAAGGGTTGAAACTGAGTGCTGAAGGGAGCCCTAGCTATTTGTAGATCTAGGTGGTAATGCAGAACTACTGAGTGCTGACAAAATGCACTTAGGCTCTACTTTGCTAAATCCAGGCGCTAATCACAAAAATCATGCAAAAAACTATTAGAAATGAAAGCACAACTACTTCAAATGGAAATTTGATTCAAATATGTTTAATGATCTTATATCAGTGTATTATCAATGGAGATTGCATCAAAATAGAAAACCCACTACAAATAAAAAGTACAAATATCCTTATAAAAGGGGGTTGCCTTCTAGGGCAAGAAAACTGAAAAAATATCAACTGTCAGATCTATGACCTAATGACGAATGGTCCAGATTCACAATGATAAAATATAAATAAAATGAGGTTTCAGGGGCACTACTCCTAAACCCCCGTTGGGGCGCATGGCCCCCAGACCCCTGGACCCCTCGTAGGGGGAAACCCACCTGCAACCCGCCATCGTGAATGAATGAGCGTCGTGTATCAGATATAAACATACGACTGAAATAAGATCACTGCTGGTGAAACCTTTCATCTCTTATGGGCGATTTACAAACAATATTAGGAGTAATTAATTACATAGGATTTACAAGGTTGATGGCACCTTAATCCTAACAAACACAACACAAAATGATGGTTAAAAGGGGTGGGACGTCCCAATGGGTGTGCTACAAATGTCTACAATGAAAGTGGAACAACCTAGGATGAGCCAATTGTCCTAATTAACCCTCCATCCCAACTCCAAGGGACCTCAAGATTGGACTAATTAAACAATGCACAATTTACTACTTTGCACCCTATCTACATGTACTATTAGTGATATGTCTTAAGAGATGATATGATAAACTATGAAACTAACCTAATTTTCTTAATTGTGAGTGCTCAAAGTGGCATGATTTCTTTGCATACAATTGCTTATGGAAAATGGAGGGAAAGGCCTTAATTTATAGATTTTTGGGGATTGAAATGGAGGGCTAGGATAGAATTGATGAATCAAGGGTTGAGATTGCTTGAGGATCCTCAAGAAAGGAGAATTGGACAAGTGTTATGAGGAGAATGGATGAGAGAATTGCTCCAAGATTCAAGGGGTGATTAATGGATGAGATTGAGTGGTTGAATGGATGGATGGCTAGGATTGGGTATGTGTATGACATGTAAGGCCTCATTTATGTAAAGACATGGCTTGGATTTTGTGAGGAATTAAAAATTATGAGGAGAGAACAAGTGGAATTTAAAATTGAGTGAATAGGGGATGAATAGTGCATGAACAGTGCCACATGGAATTTAAAATTCCATGAATAGTGACACTTGGAGTGGGATAGAAGAAATAGGACAAATGTACACTTTTATGGAAGATTTTTCCATGATTCCAAAGTACCACTTGTCATGTACATGCATGTACATTGAATGACAAGTGGACTTCTAGAAACATGGGGAGTTGTAATTATGAATTAATTAAAATTAATTCATGTGCACATGTTTTAGAAGAATATAATGATGATTACAAAAAATAATCAAAAGTGGATAAAATAGGGAATTAAATAAATAGTAAAATTTATATAATTTTTGGGAGTGGGATATGAACTATAGTTGTCAAAATATTTAATTTTTGAACTATAGGAGAGGAATTTGATTTTTGGTGAAGGGGAAAGGTGAAGAAAATATTAATTAAATAATTAGAAATTATTTAATTAATGTGTGCATTGGATAAAATGATATGAATTGTCAGGTTTGGAATGCGAGAGATGGATGAAAGAGGTTGTGACCATTTTCAGGTGTCTATGTTAGCCTTGGTAGGATAATAAGAACATCCCATAATCACAGAATACGAAAGCAATGACAATGCCCCAATCCATACTTTATCACAACATACCAAGATATAGAAAGATCAAGGTAGTCTTGATTAGGTATTAGAAAGGAACAAAAAGATAAACCAAAAGAAATTGACCAACTAAAAAAACAAATACACAACCATCATATCTATTGCCAAAGAGGGTGCTCATAGTAGGTTGGGCCTTATTGTAGGAATGATACATCCATAAAAGGATTTGGATTAGGATCAGGCAAGTGGTATGCAGGCAAGTGCACTCCTTCAAGAGTAGTCTTTTACTTCTGATTTGATAAGTACTTGAGCTTTTAAAAGATGCATAGGTTTTTTTCTGCTTGAGTTAGTCAAGTCGGGGTGATAGGTTAATAGAATAGGTTGTGATAGATGGATGAATTGAAAGTTGAGTTTTATTATGGGTTGTGGTAGATGGATAATGTTTACAGAAAATGTGCGAAAAAGTGACAATTCCTCTTAAGACAACAAGGATCCATTCCTAGAACTAAGCTAAGGAGAGATGCTCCTAGTTAGGTACAAGATTTATTATGGGAAGGAATGGATGGACTTAATATGAAATGTGAAGACTAATGGATAACAAAAGACACTTGACAATTTCTGAGCCATGATAGATGGGTATAAGAAAATGCAAAGGTCAATAATTCTATTATGGGTGGAAGGAAGGGGTTTTATTATGGGATGGAATGGAGTGGATATTGATGAAAACTTAATAGATGGTGGATGCTGACACTTACACATAGCACTTGTTTGCCAGGTTTTCACTATGGCACTTATCCAAGGCACCTATTTACCAGGTTTTCACTAGAGGACATATTATTTTATTTTTGTACTTTTCAATTTTTTTATTTTTCTATTTATTTATTATTTATTTATTTTTTTATTTTTTGGGATACTCTGAGGATCAAGCATAGAAATTCTTAAGATGAACACTATTGATGGGTTCATCTAAAGGAATGCCTTCAGGTTTTGATTATGTATAAGCTCCTGATTAATAGACTATTGTAACAATGAAGGGTCCCAACCAATTAGGTTCAAACTTTCCCTTTTTGTCCTGATCCAACTAGTTTATTTGATTTTCTTTTAGAACAAGATCACCTACTTGAAACTGCCTTTCCTTGATCTTCTTATTATAGTTGCAATGAAGGCAGTTTTGATAGACCTGAAGGTGATTAAGTGTTGTGAGACATCTCTTGTCTAGTAATTCTAGCTCATGTGATCTAGCAATTATGTACTCTTCTCCATCAATGAGATGCTACATGGAAACTCTAAGAGAAGGGAGCTCGACCACAATAGGTAAATTGGCGTTAGTTCCATAGACTAATGCATATGGAGTAGCACCGGTTGGGGTTTAGATACTAGTGCGGTATGCCCATAAGGCGAGATTAAGATACAAATGCCAATCATGACTAGCTTAATTGATTATTTTCTTAAGGATTATTTTAATATAGTTTTATTGGAAAGCCTCATCTTGGCCATTACTTTATGGTGATAGGGGTGGAGAAGTGATTCTGAATATGGAATTGAGTACACAAGGCACATACATCTTGGTTCTTAAAAGGTCTTCCATTATTGAATACAATAGCAAGTGGAATACCATATCGACAAATGATATAATACAAGATGAACTTAGCAATCTATTCACCAGTAATGTAGGTCATAGGTAGTAGCAGTGATTATGAACTTATGGCCATTAGAGGATGATGGGTGGATTTTACCTATGAGGTTGAGCCTCCACTGTGAAAACAACCAAGGAGTAGTAACATGTTGCAACTCGTGTGCTGGTGCATGAATCAGATCTCTATGCTATTGACATTGAAGGCACTTCTTAGCAAATTGGTGGGAATCTTGTTCCATTGTGGGCCAATAGTATCATGTACGCAACAACTTCTTAGCAAGGTTAGGACCAGTGGAATGTGATCCACAGACACCTTTGTGAACTTCTCGTAAAGTAGTGTTGGTCTCTTCCAAGTTAAGACATCTAAGTAGGATACCATCGAGACTTCGTCGATATAAGGTATCACCAAGCAATGGTTGAGTTGTAGACTGGAAAGAAAATAAAATGTTTGAGGACTAACAATGGCGGTGAATTTTTCTCTAATTTTTTTGATAGTTTCTATAAATATTGTGGCATTCAAAGACAAAAGACAACTTCGTATTCTCCACAATAGAATGGAGTTGTAGAAAGAATGAACATGACACTAATGGAGAAGTCTAGGAGTAAGTTTAGTGGTGCTGGTCTAGAACAAAGGTTTTGGGCTAAAGATGTTGCTACTGCTTGCTACATGATTAACAAGTCTTCTACATCATCTCTTGTTGATAAAACACCTATGGAGACATGGTTGGGGCACAAGCCTTCACTGAGACATCTTAGAGTTTTTGGTTGTGAGGCATATGCACATGTGCCAAAGGGGAAGCGAACAAGTTGGATAACAAGACTATTAAATGTATCTTCATCAGGTATAGTTATGGTGTAAAAGGATACAAGATTTGGGACCCTATTGTATAGAAGGTAATATATAGTAGAAGTGTTATTTTTAAAGAAACTAAGTCTTCTTCTATTACATTGCAACCAGAACAAAGTGAACAGAAAGATGTGATTTAACTCCCTTCTATGCTTGAGAAAGTTGAATTGAGGCCCCTAGATAGACACAAAGTTGAGGATAGCTCATCTAGCTCCAAATCTTTAGAAGAGGAGGAAGAACCTCCAACTCAACTTGTTTGAAGGTCTACAAGGCATAGACAACACCTAAAAGGTATTCACTTGATGACTGGAGATTTATTTTTTATTTGAATACTAACATAGATGAACCTAGATTTGTAGAAGATGCATTAGCTATGAATGGTGTAGAGTCCTAGAAGATTGCTATGGATGAAGAAACGGTAGCTTTGAAAAAGAATGATACATGGGACCTAGTGCCATTTCTTGAAGGACGAAAACCTGTTGGTTGCAAATGGGTTTCAAGAAAAAGATTGGTTCAAATGGAGGTATTGAGAAGTACAAAGCATGATTGGTTGTGAAAGGTCACTCTTAGGTTGAGGGTGTTGATTATGGTGAAATATTTTCTCCTGTTGAAAAAATGACGTCCATTATATTCTTGCTTTCTATTGTTGCTGCTTATGATCTAGAGATTGAGAAAATGGATGTGAAAATGACATTCCTTCATGGTGACCTAGAAGAGGATATTTATATGACACAGCTAAAGAACTACATGGTGAAAGGTAAAAGTAATTTGGTTTGTAAATTGAAGAAATCTTTGTATGGCCTCAAACAAATTCATAGGATGTACAAAAAATTTGATACATATGTGTTGAGTTTGGGATTTGAGCATTCTAACTCTGATCATTATGTTTATTATAAATTTGATGGTGATCATTTCTAGTTTATTGCATTATATGTTGATGTTATGTTATTTAGTGATAAAGGGAAATGAATGATTTTAGAACTAAAGTCTCAATTTACAGCTAAATTTGAAATGAAAGATCTTGGTGTAGCTAAACACATTCTTGGGATGGAAATAAGAAGAGATAGAGTGAGCATAAAACTATGGCTTGGCTAGAGTAAGTGTGTCAATTTAGTTTTACATAGGTTTAACATGTAGGATTGTAGACCATTATGTGTTCCTTTTACAATTGGAACAAATTTATTTGCTTCACAATGTCCAACATCTCCATCAGAGATGGAAGACATAAGTAGAGTGCCTTACTAGAGTGTAATTTGAAGTTTGATGTATGCTATGGTTTGTACTAGACCAGACATTACCCAAGCAGATATATGTCTAATCCTAGTAGAGTTCATTGGGATGAAACTAAAAGAATCTTCATATATTTGTTGGGTAACTCATAGTATTCCTTGTGTTATCATGGTAATTTTATAGGAGACATGTATTCCATTGATATTCATGATTATGTGGATTCAGACTGGGTAGGTGATGTTGGTAGTAGACGATTCACCAATGCTTATATGTTTACTTTATTTGGTGGTGTAATTAGTTAGATGAGTAAGCAATAGGTTGTGGTTTCTTTGTCCACTATTGAAGTTGATTATATCGTAGCTACTCATGCTTGTAAAGAAACCATTCAGCTTAAGAGACTATGTTCAAATATTGGAATAAAACAAGGTGCAGTGATAGCTTATTGTAATAGTCAGAGTGTGATATACCTAGTTAAGAACCCAACATTTCATGTCAGGACCAAGCACATTGATATACATTATCATTTTGTTAGAGATATGGTCAAGGATGGTAGGGTGAAGCTAGTTAAGGTAGAGACTTTAATGAATGTTACAAATTCATTAACTAAACCTGTGAGCATAGAGAAGTTTAGATGGTGTTCGAAGTCTATGGGCCTCTCAGCCCCTAGCAATTAAATCATGGTTTTGTTACTCCCTTTGCTCTTGCAAGGTGTTTGAAAAGTGGGAGAATGTTAGGAAAGCTGTCTCAACCTTGCAACTACAAAAGGTTTCTATTCTTCCCAATTTTGGTCATTTTGAATACCCTTTATCTTGAATAATGGTTTAGAGCTTTCAAAGTTTCCAAAAGGGGCTAAAAATGGCAGGGCTTACTATTTTTAGTAATTCTATATTTGAGTAAGCATCGATGCACAATTTTTCCAAAAGGTGTGGAACTACCAAGTAAACATCCTGGGTGAGTTTTGACTCAAGATCATACCTGGATTGTAAGCTATTAAAGTTATATTTTTTGAAACTCTTAGAAAAAAATTGAACTCAAATTTGAGGCACTTATAGGTCCCTAAATGCCCATAAAGTTATCCTAACTAGAAAATCTAGTTATAGCTTGATAGATCTCTTCATGAGCCTTCTGATGCATCAAACGGTTCATCAATCAGACACCCAGATCAAAAGTTATGGCCTTCGAATGTTGGGCCTCTCATTTTAGGAAATGTGAAAATGTGTTGGACACTTAAAATAGTTGTAAAGGGGAGAGTTACACAATTTGGTTTGTGATTTGGAACATCACAAGGTATATTTTATTGGAGATAATTTGGGCACCACTTTTGAGTGGTTTTGGCTCATGGCTTTGTAATTACCGTTGATGCTTTACTATATTGTATCTTGTATATATTAGGAGCTTGAGATGGAGGTTGTACGTATATGAGTCTTATAAATGTTGAGTTGCCTTCAAATCTCTGGTTGGTTATACTCCTGTGAAAGCTTTCTCTACAAGTATATTGTAATCTTCTTGATTCTTGAATAATATATTGGGTGCCTTTGGAGTGTGGGGTTTTTCTATGGAAAGGGTTTCCCCACATAATTAATTTGTTATGGTATGATTTCTATTTGTGTTTAATTCTATAACTATTGTAAATATCTAAAAAGATCGTCATATCCCTCCCCTCAAGATTAGTGTAGGAAGGTGTTCCTCTACCTTAGCTTCCTTACAAGTGGCATTAGAGCTTGATCACCTTTGGTTTTAGTTGTGGGTTGTTGGGTTTTTTTAACTAATCCATTTTTGAGTGGGAGCTTGTGTAGAAGATTCTTTGTGATCTTGTTGCAAGAATTTTTAGATGGCAAGCACATCAGGAAGAATAGAGGTAGAAATTATTTCTGGTAATAATTTTGAGATGTGGAAGCTGAAGATGGAGAATCTGTTAATTGATTGAGACCTATGGAATGTTATTGATGAGAATGTTTCAAGGCCCACAAATGCTACTTTGGTTGCTAAATATGATGTTATGGATCATAAAGCCAAGGGTCTAATCAAATTGTGCCTGACAGACTCTATTTTAATCAATGTCCATGAAGAGGCCTCTACAAAGAAACTATGGAAGAAACTCAATGAGATACATCAAGCCAAATCTTTAGTGAACAAGATTTTCTTGAGGAAGAAATTGTATTCCTTGAGAATGGAAGAGGGTCGACGAATTACAAACCACTTGGAAGCATTCAATATGTTGGTGGCTTAATTGGCATTAGTTGGTGAAAAAATAGATGAGGAAGAGAGATGTTAGATCTTGCTTTTTTGTCTTGAAATTTGAAGATGTCGTGGGTTCTTTTCTTTCTAAAGAAATAAGCAGGAAGGTATCCATTAGTGCCAAAGAAGCCTTCAGTTTTTATGGAAGACCCAAAGAAAAAGGTAAGAAGAGTGAGAAGCATGACAAATCTAAGTCCAAAGGGACAACCAAATCTCCTAGAAAGTCTAAAGTTATTTTTGGGAATTGTGGTAAGCTTGGACACTTCCGTAAGGAGTGTAAAGAAGAAAAGAAGAAGAAGAAAAAAATTGATTATGATTCTAAGTCTGAGAAGGAAGATGGTGATGCGTTCATTGCAGCTTTGGCAACTCCTGTAGGTAATGATGCATGGTTAATTGACTCAAGTGCATCTTTCCATATGACCTCTAATAGAGATTGATTTTTTAAATATGAAGAATTTGATGGAGGTAAGGTGTACTTGGGTGATGATTCTTATTTAAATATTGTTGTTCATGGTAAAGTTAAAATCAGATTTCCTAATGGTAGAATAAAAAGGATTAATGGTGTGTTGCATATCCTTGGATTAGCACAACATTTATTATATGTGAGCAGACTAATAGATTCAGGTGTGCAGGTAGTCTTTTCTAATTTAGGATGCAAGATGGTAAGAGGTGTTATGGTGATTGGTAGAGATGTCAAATTTGGCACATTTTATAAGCTTGATGCATGCACTATTGAGTGAAATAGTAATTCTATGACAAACAAATCTATGACTACTTCATTCGAAAAGCAGAAGTTTTCATTTTCAGTGGATAGTTGTGGCTTCTGGGTACCTAAGGGTGCTCTTTCTTCTGAATCAAAATTGCCTGTAGAGTTGACTAGGTTATGGCACCAAAGATTAGGCCACATAGGAGAAAAGGGTCTAAGGACCTTGAAAAATAAAAACCTTGTTCAATGGTTGACTAATTGTAATCTTGATTTTGATTCTATGAGCATTACATTTATGGTAAACAAAACCATGTTCAATTTTACTCGATTTCTCATAAATCTTGTGGTGTATTGGATCTTATTCATTCTAATGTGTTTGGTCCTGTATATGTTCCTTCCATTGCACAATCCACATACTATGTTTCATTTATAGATGATTATAGCAGAAGGACATGGGTATATTTTCTAAAGAATAAATCTAAAGTTTTCAATTGATTTAAAGAATTTAAAGCAATGGTTGAGTTGCAAACTGGAAAGAAAATAAAATGTTTTAGGACTAACAATGGTGATGACTTTTGCTCTAATGATTTTTATAGTTTATGTAAGGATTGTGGCATTCAGAGACAAAAAGACAACTCTATATTTTTCACAACAGAATAGAGTTATAGAAAGAATGAATAGGACACTGATGGAGAAGGCTAGGAGTATCCGTAGTGGTGCTGGTCTAGAACAAAGGTTTTGGGTTGAAGTTGTTGCTACTGCTTGGTACTTGATTAATAGGTCTTCTACATCACCTCTTGTTGATAAAATGCCTATGGAGGCATGGTCGGAACATAAGCCTTCACTGAGACATATTAGAGTTTTTGGTTGTGAGAAATATGCACATGTGCCAAAGGAGAAGCAAACAAAGTTGGAGAACAAGGATGTGAAATGTATCTTCATCATGTATAGTTATGGTGTAAAAGGATACAAGATTTGGGACCCTATTGTAGAGAAGGTAATAGATAGTAGAAGTGTTATTTTTAGAGAAACTAAGACTTCTTTTGTTACATTGCAACCAGAACAAAGTGAATTGAAAGATGTGATTCAACTCCCTTCTACGCCTGAGAAAGTTGAATCGAGGCCCCTAGATAGACACGAAGTTGAGGAGAGCTCATCTAGCTCTAAATCTTTAGAAGAGGAGGAAGAACCTCCAACTCAACTTGTTCAAAGGTCTACAAGGAATAGACAACCACATGAAAGGTATTCACTTGATGACTGGAGATGCATTTTTCCTTTGAATACGAGCATAGATGAACCTAGATATGTAGAAGAGGCATTAGGTATGAATGATGCAGAGTCTTGTAAGATTTCTATGGATGAATAAATGGCAGCTTTGAAAAAGAATGATACATGGGACCTAGTGCCATAGTCTAAAGGATGAAAACCTGTTGGTTGCAAATAGGTGTTCAAGAAAAAGATTGGTTTAGATGGAGGTATTAATAAGTACAAAGCACAGTTGGTTGCAAAAGGTTACTCTCAAGTTGAGGGTGTTGATTACGGTGAGATATTTTCTCCTGTTGCAAAAATGATGTCCATTAGATGCTTTCTATTGCTAGTGCTTATGATCTAGAGGTTGAGAAAATGGATATGAAAATGACATTTCTTCATGGTGATTTGGAAGAGGATATTTATATGACACAACTAGAGCACTACCTGCATGGTGAAAGGTAAAAGTAATTTGGTTTGTAAATTGAAGAAATATTTGTATGGCCTCAAACAAAGTCCTAGGATGTGGTATCAGAAATTTGATACATATGTGTTGAGTTTGGGATTTGAGCGTTCCAAATATCATCACTGTATTTATTATAAATCTAACGGTGATCATTTCCTATTTATTAAAATATATGTTGATGATATGTTATTATTGGTAAAGGAAAGGAATGAATTCAGAACTAAAGTCTCAAATTGCAGCTAAATTTGAAATGAAAGATCTTGGTGTAGCTAAACACATTCTTGGGATGGAACTAATAAGAGATAGAGTAAATAGAAAACTATGGCTTGGCCAAAGAAAGAATATCAATTTAGTTTTATAGAGTTTAACATGCAGAATTGTAGACCATTAAGTGTTCCTTTTATAGTAGGAACGAAGTTATCTGCTTCACAATGTCCAACATCTCCATCAGAGATGGAAGACATGAGCAGAGTGCCTTACCATAGTGTAGTTGGAAGTTTGATGTATGTTATGGTTTGTACTGGACCATACATTACCCAAGTAGTGGGAGTTCTTTCTAGATATATGTCTAATCTTGGTAGAGTTCATTGGGACATAATTAAAAGAGTCTTCAAATATTTGCAGGGTATCTCAGAGTATTCCTTGTGTTATCATGGTAATTTGATAGAAGACATGCATTCCATTGATATTCATGGTTATGTGGGTTCAAACTGGGCAGGTGATGTTGATAGTAGATGATCCACCAGTGCTTATGTGTTTACTTTATTTGGTGGTACAATTAGTTGGATGAGTAAGTGATAGGATGTGGTTGCTTTGTCTACTATTGAAGCTGAGTATATGGTAGCTACTCATGCTTGTAAAGAAGCCATTTGGCTTAAGAGACTATGTTCAGATATCATAATTAAATAAGGTGCAATGATAGTTTATTATGATAGTCAAAGTGCGATCTACCTAGCTAAGAACCCAACATTTTATGCCAGGACCAAGCACATTGATGTACAATATCATTTTGTTAGAGATATGGTTGAGGATGGTAGGGTGAAGCTAGTTAAGGTAGAGACTTTGATGAATGTTGCATATTCATTAACTAAACATGAAAGCACAAAGACGTTCAGATGGTGTTCAGAGTCTATGGGCCTCTCGGCCCTAGCAATTAAATCATGGTGTTGATACTGTAAACGAGAAATTTGGATAAAATATGAAGATAAAACAATAAATGCAATTACCTTTTTACCCAAACCTTTCAAATACCTTGAATGAAGAATTCATGATTGATTGCTCAATTCGATTGGATGTTGATTGCTCACATTCATAGCGTAACGATAATAGGATAGAGATTTGATGAAAGAAGATAGATGAAAATGGATGAAAATAGATAGATGATGGATGAAGAAGAAGAATTTTAGCAGCATACGGATATTAAACTAAAATGCATACAAATGGCTTATGAGAGGTCATATTTATAGATAAAGGGTTGATTTTTGATGTGGAGGGAAGAAGATAAGATAAGGATTGGATTTGATTTGATTTTTGCTTTAAAGGACAAAAGAGGGAATAAAACAAGATAAGATCGGATAGAAAGATATTAATTTTTGCTTTAAAGGAAATACATCCTAAAAAGATGAGAGGGTGAATTATCTAATTAAATAAATAAATTAGATATACATGAGTTACATTTTTAGAAAGAAAGCAAGAGAATTTATTAGGATTTTATTAATTAAATAAATATTTAATTTATTTAATTAATTTGGATTGTGATGGAAGATGATGTGGAAAGATAATTAAATAAATAAAATTTATTTAATTATAGGAAATAGATAAATGACTAATTAAATAATAAAAAATAATAATTTAACTAGAGAGGATTAATGGTCATGAATAATTAAATAAATAATTAAAATTTATTTAATTATAGAAGATAGGATGATGGGATTGAAAGGGGATAAAATAAATTAGTCAAATAAATAAAATTTATTTAACTAATTAGGTGATGACTTGGGAACCTAGGGCAAAACATGCTAATGACAAGGTGTTGGACATTTTTAGGTGTCTACATTTTGCCCCTCTTTGAGATGATGTTTGAGATGATGAAATTTGTGTTGAGTAACATAATTTCAAAGAAGCTAAGGTATGGGTAGAAGAAAAAGATGGTAATGGAAAGATAGGATGAGGATGCTCCCTCGAGAGGATAGGCAGGTTGGACAAACACGGGTAGGCTCTCGACATGAAAGGGATTGGTCGAAGAAAGATAAGGAAATGGAGGAAGGAGATGAATGAGGCATTATGCTGCAATGAAAGTGAGCAATCGTGATGTTTGATATAGCACTAGACGTTATGCACCAGGGTATGAGGACCAAGGTAATGATGTGTCTCGTGCCCCAGTGTACTACAACCTTGTCTAACGTATGAGGAAGAAAACTTAGAGCATTAAAGTCCTAACACACAAAAGGTATGATTTAACCTTAGATGCAAAGGATAATGCAAAAAGCTATTCCAACATACACAAGATATGAATATTAGCTGGAATGATACGGATGTGATACAAATGCAAGATAAAAATTATAACACACACAAGCAAGCAAGCATGCATGCACAAAAGATTCAAAAATAAACAAGGTATTGCCCCTATCAAGATGTAAACCAATGATTGATTGTTGATTGATTGATTGATGATGATAGATAGTGTTGTCATTGTGGGGAACGATATATCCCATTGATGATGATGATTGATTGATTGATTTGGTTTACAACAAGATTAGGATCAAGACCAAGTATGTGATTGGATAATTTGACAAGCTTGATTAACTTGATTGGTATAGATAAAGGGTGACTTGCATTTGGATCTATTGCTTTGGATTGAGATTGATTGGAAGAAGTGATGGATTGATGATGGAAGAAAGAGAAGTTGGTAAGGGGATGGAAGAATGAATCGCTGGTACTTGCATACTGGATACTTCCTTCGTATTCTAGACTGCCTACATATCCATATCCACGGGATCAAAGCACCACATGATGATGATGAGACATGATGAATATGTAGTTTTGGGTGTTTATTGATGATGTGGGAGATGGATGAATAGAAGAAGGTGAGATGGATGATGAGGAATAAGATCAGAGGAAAGATGAAAGATAGAGGAGGGGTATCATCTTGTGCCTAAATCTGGGTACCTTCTTCGTACTCTAGACTACCTACATACCCATATCCATGGGATCAAGGCACTTAATGATAGAGATGAGATGTAGTTCTGATAGTGTTTTATTGATGGTGATGATGAAGGTGGATAGATTGATCAAGTTATGGATTGATTGATGCTATTGATGGGATTCGAGTGATGTGGTTTTGATTGATATATTGGTGTGATTTGATGATTTGATTCGATTTTTTATGGATATTTGATTTTTTTGCATTTTTTCAGGACATTTTATGATATTTTTGGATTTTGTTATGTTTTTGGATTTTGATATGTTTTGAGATGTCAATGGATTTACAATTTGGGTGGCCTTTGTGCTAGATATTAATGACAAGGGAGAACCAAGTCTAGGTGCAAGGATGAATGTAGGATGGATAGAAAAACAGATAGGTGATAGTGGATGGGAAGCTTATGATAGATGGATGGGTACAAGGATAAGCTATAGTGGATGGATGTATGCCTCATAATAGAGCTAGGATGTGATCTCCAAAGACTATGTCGCATAGGAATAACACGCCCCATTCTAGGTGTAATGATTAGGATTTGTTCATGACAAGGCTCAAGACAATAGGATAATAAGATAGATTGGTTTGGAAAGGATGGAGTACATCAATAGATAACCAAAGCATGTTTCAACATTCTTACCCCCAATCTTTATCAAGATCAAGATGAGGAAGGGAAGATGAATGGATGCAATATGATAGGTATGTTTATGTGGATGGATAAGGACATGGTAAGAGAGGATATGATAGGATGGAAAATGATAAGTTGGAACATGATAAGAGGATAAGACAACGTGTCCCCAAGTGTAGGTGACATAGAAGATCAACTTACACATGACGCCTGTTTGCTAGGTTTTCATCATGGTACTTATCCATGGCACCTGTTTAGTAGGTTTTCACTATTGGATGAAGGGACTTCTCTTTACTTTTTTTTTAAATTTTTTTTTAATTTTTGGATGGGATAGATGGATATGGATGGGAGGGACTCAAGTGTCTAGTTCCATGAAAGAGATAGTCCTATTAGGTGGATGTCGTCACATGGACCATGTCAAGTGTCGCTCATAGATGTTGATAGGGTGATTGCGTGAAAGATGGAGTAGGTAGATAGAGGATTATGGGAGGTGCAATAATGGAGGGATTGAAAGTGGATTATAATGTGGATTATGTAGGGGTGAAAGTAAATTATGATGTGGATTATGTAGGGGTGAAAGTGGATTATGATGTGGATTATAATGGACTTATGCAAAAGCATGGACCATAGGAAGGTGATGGGAGAGATATGTAGGATAATGAGTGAATGATGGAGTGATGGAGGTATGGAAAGGATTCATGACCAATGGCTGCACACACCGTGTTAAACATGGAAGCTTTTGATCGTATGGTGGTGTAGGAAGCAATGGTGATGTTTTCTTAGGAGATGGATGATTAAGGACTTTTGGAACCCACATGGACTTAGTATTTTTCTGATTTTTTCTTTTCATGTGGGATGTTTGAAATGTTTGAATGGAATGGCATGTTTGAATGGAGGGGAATGGTTGGGATTTTTGAGAGGTGGATGCCTCATTTGACTTGATTGATTTTTGTTTAGGGACCCATATCATTTTAGTTTTTGACTTTGCTTTTAGAGGTATGGGCTTGGATGGATTTTTGGATGTACCTTGCTTTGAATTTTTGGATTGATTTCCTAAGGCATTACGACCCTTAGGATTTGTGGCTTTTTGAACGGAGGCATCCAAATGTTTATTTTTTGAATCCCATGTGGTAGATGAAATGAGTGGAAGCTCCTTGTTTATACAATGCGTGCATTTGTTGGTCAAGATTAGGATATTTAGGGTATTTATGAATGATTGGGTAAGGGCGTGTTGGTAGCAATGGTGGCAAAGCAGATGGAGGGATATTAGGAGTTGGAAGGAGTGGAGGTAAAGTGGATGGTGGAAGGTGAATGGTCACATTCTTTTGACATTTGTAGGATGAAGGAGGTGGAATGGCAACGTATGTTTTAGGAATATGATGGGGTTTATGATGGAAGGAAGTGGATTTAGGAAGTGTGGAGGAAGTACCAACATCATTAGATGGTTGACCTTGTGGTGTGTATCCAAGGCCAAATGAGCAAGGAAGGACCTTGACATGGATTGGCTCCAAAATGCCTTGTTCATGTAGGCCTAAACCTTTGCCTTGGTAATGCATGTTTTGGAGCATGTGGTTGACTATAGGACTAGGTGTAGTTTGGTCACTAGACTTGAATTGATTATTGGATGGAGAAGGTAAAGTGGATAATGGTTGTTGGTGTTCTAAGGAGGAACACCCATGAATGAATGTGGATAGACTAGTAGGATATGGTGGATTTGAAATGGGATCAATGGTGGATGTGGAAGGATCATTAGGATCTTTCTTTTGTTCATTGGGATCCAAATTATTTGTTCAATCTTCTATGTTTGCTTTGGAGGCACATGTCTCATCATGACAAGTGGAAGGTGTAGGATCAAGGATTGGGCTAGATGGAGGATGACTAGGAGCAATTTGGATGTCTTGCTCATGGATTACAGGATTATGGATAGGATCAAGGTGCTTATGGATAGCTTCTTCATAGGTATCATCTTGATCATAAAGAAGGTAAATGTTATGGATAGATTGGATGGGGATGAATTGATCTTGATTAGATTTAGGGGCTATTGTTTCTTCATGCTTAGGATCATGCTCTTGACATAACTCTTGGTTTTCTTGAATGAAAATGGAAACTCTTGGATATGCTTGGCATGTTCCTAAGGGTTATTGACATGAAGGTACAATAGCTCTTGACTTGGGTTCGTGATAGGATTGATTGTTTGTGGATCACATGATGGTGTTAGGATAGGACTAGGCTGTTGGCAAGAGACACTATATGGATTCATGGTTGTTGTCATTGATGGCAACAAAGGTCATCCCACATATCCGCAAGTCATGATGTGCCTCTACCGGAAGTCAGAATAAAGAATGTTGTGGTCCGGTGAAGAAGAACAGAGCATGTGGCAAGGTCCGACAGATTGGTCCGGACCTCTCAGAGGAAGTGTCTTGGTGTAGTGCGGATTTGGGGAAGTCAAGAGGACTACCTTGAGTGGTATATTCCAAGGATTTAGCCTCCGGTGATGGACGAGGAAAAAGATATGAATGGTTGAGTACCGGATTCCTGAGAGACAGTGAAAACAGAGGAAGAACTGACTGGCAGAGTATCAGACTGCTTTCCGGATGGGTTACTGTTGATGACAGAGGTTGTGAAGGCATGAATCATGTTTGGCCGACATGATTAATGATATCTACAAGTATATGCTTGATCCGCATTGCTTGGTGAGGAAGGATTCAGCCGACAGAATGAGAGTTTGTAAGAAACCAGACTGTTCCGGATGCCGACTAGAAAGGTGATGAAATTACTTGTGCGGATATATATAGAGGATGGATTCAGTTGTGAAGGGTGTGTGGATGTGGAGAGATATGCGAATAAGTCCAGAGAAAGAGCAGAGGTAGCAAAAAGGATCCGGTATGTGAAAGATAGCAGAATAAAGAACAGAGGAAAGATGAAGTGCAGCAGATCAGTGTACTGAGCCTAACCGGAACTGAACTCCAGCATATGCAGATGCTTCTAATCAGTTCAAGACTGTGATTCTCATCACTTTGTAGACAGTGTGTCTTCTTGTAGGCAGTGGGCCTCTTGTGAGCAGTGTGCTCGGGCAGTGAGCCCTAATTGGCAAGTGCCATTTTTGTAATCTCCTATTCTTCTAACAGAGAATAATTCTTGGGTTAATCACCCCATGGTTTTCTCCCTTAACAGGGTTTCCACGTCAAAAATACTGTGTCATGTGTTTCTTATTTCATGGTTAATGTTTTTGTGTTTGATTTTATGTTGCATCAATTAAAAGGAAAGTTCAATAAGGGAAATAATTAGGATAACTGATTCACCCCCCCCTCTCAGTTATCAACAATTGGTATCAGAGCTAAGTTCCTCCTAATAGAGCCTAACAGCTTGAGGAAGATCTGGGATTTCAAATGGATGCATATGGTTTAAGGGAGCAACTCAAGACTGCTCTTGAGGATCTTGAACAGTCAAATTCTGAAGTCAGTGAATTAAAGGAAAGACTCAAACAGGCTGATGAATTCATGAGAGAATTAAAAGACAAATTAAGTCTCTCTATGAAAAAGAGAAAGGAGCTGCTTCAACAGTTGGCAAGGCAAAGTGAAGAAAGCAATACAAATGAAGAATTGACTGAGCAAACCAAGTTATGTGAAAAGTTATCAAAAGAAGTCATTATGTTAAGACATGAAATGGAATCAGGAACTATAAAGTTTACTCAAGAGATTGAAGAAAAAAGAAAGGCTGAAGACAATCTAAGACAATCTCTTAAAGAAAAATCAGAAGAATGCCACCAGATGGACAGGATTATCAGACATCTTGAATCTGATCTTGAAGATGCCAAAGATAATGAAAGAAAACTTGAGGATCAAATTGCCTCTCTCAAAAGAGACCTTCAAACAACAAATGAATATAAAGAGAAATTCAAGATAAGTTCTGCTCAACTTGAAGTTCTTCTTGGAAGTCAAAAGAGGACAGATGACAAGTATGGCTTGGGATATGAGAAAGGAGAAAGCTCCGGATCCGGTCAGAAGAATCTTGGATCAGAAAATCCAAGGAACAGGCCTAGAAGACCTCCGGTAAGACAGCCAAATGCTCAAAGATATCCATCCTTCAATGGATACTGCCACAGCTGCAACCACTTTGGTCACAAAGCTAATCAGTGCAGAATGAGAATGAATCAGATTAATTCATCCTTCTCCGGACAGTGCTTCAACTGCAAAAGGTATGGACACAAATCCCATGAATGCAGAAGTATGCAAGTAAACAAATCATTCAAAGGTAGATGCTTCACATGCAATAGAGTAGGTCATATTGCTAATCAATGCAGATCAAGAGGATATCAGTCAAATATGCAAAGAAATGTTATTTGCCAAATCTGCAATAGGTCCGGTCATAATGCTAAAGTCTGCAGAAACAAGAATCAGGATAAAAGAGGTCCGGTGTATAATCAGAATCAAGACAAGGGTAAACAAAAGATGAATACAGATGAGGTTAGGAATCAGATGAGCAAGATTTGGGTGAAGAAAAGTTCAGAGAATGTAGAGGTTGGATCCGCACCAGACTCTGGTGCTGATATCTCTTCTGGAAATTAAAAAGTGAGCTCAGGCTCAGGGGGAGACTCAAAGAAAATCTTGTTCCCCCAGCCAAACAAGTGGTGCCGGATGTGGCACAAGATGCGGATCAAAGGGTTTGTAGATATGAGTCTTGAGATACTTCAGTCAAGTTTTCAGAGGTCCGCATGGAGTTATGAAGAAGCTGTGATCGATCAAATAAGACCTGTTCAGGGAGATGCTCCGGTATGATAAAGGATTACAAAAAGGTCCAGAAAGATCCGGAAATGCACTATCTTGTTCTGTGGATTGGACAGAGTGTTTGGGATGTTCTTGCAATATGTTACCTCGATTCATTCATGACTGAAAGATCCGGATGATATCCTCAGATCAGGACTAATCCGGGACACTCCAAGCTATCCAGACAAGGCAAACCGGAATGATGTAGGTGAAGCATTTATTGCAGACAGATATTAGGGTTCGCGGAGCAATTTAAGAGATTTCTCAAAGGTTATTTGCTCATTCTGCACTCGAGAAGAAGCGAAAAGTGGAGCTCTGCAACAAGGTTCATCAAGCACACCAAGGATCTCCTGCCGAAGTTATTGCATAAAGAAATCAATCCAACCACTCCGTGCAAACCGAAGGCGCATAAGGTATTCTCCGTTTTTTCATTACCTCACTGCAAATCTTTGAAGAATGGCTACTCCAAACATAGTTAAGATCTCTGATAGACCTCGCCCCTCATTCAAGAAACATCCCTACAAATCATTGGAGGTAGACCCACTAGGAGCCTTCTCTAGTGTTCCTCACGGAGTTTTACACACCGAAGACATTAGGGTTTACATACATGCAAACATTGAGAAATTTGGGGAATTCAAATTAAGAGACCTCTATCACAAGCAGCTGATTGACAATGCTTTTGAGCTTAAACCAGAGTATAAGGATATTCAGAAGAAACAATTTGAGCAATTTATTCATTTCCCCTGCTTTGAAGAAGATGAATGGGTCCGGTATGTACTGAGCAGGATGCATGACAACTTTCTATGGCTAGATAGACCCTGCAAGATCACAAAAGAGGCAATTAGAGCAGTAACTGGTCTATACTCTTCCGGAGGGGTACCTATCCTCAAATCTGTCAAGAACAACATTGTAACTGAGGCCACCGGATCAAAATTTGACAAGAGGGCAATGACCATTGAAGATATTTCGGATCCGGATATCAAATATGCATCAATGATAATAGGATACAAGATCTATCACTCCAGCAGGGAGAATTCTGTATCCGGAACTGCAGTATACACTGCCTTTGAAATGCTAAGAAAGAATGTAGAATATGACCTCTGCGAACTACTGCTAAGCCAATTAATGGAAAATATACAGAAAATCAAGAAGGATAAGAAGAATTCCTTCAAGTATGGTACTCTTATTGTATGTCTATTCTTCTACTTCATGAATGAGCTACCCGGAACAAGTGGATGGGTATGGCAGAATGACAAACCTGTTGCAGTCCAGATAAGAGACTATTTGCATGGACTTGGGGATGCAAAAGTGAGAAATACAGCTCTATGGGGATACTTCAAAAACTTTCAGAGCATGATGCAAGCAAGAGAGAGAATTCCCCAGTCTCTCATTGAGAAATACAAGGACTCAGTGTGCTTTATGGTTGACACTGATCAGTGCCTAATGGAGGCAGTGGAGCCAAGGACTGTCTGGATCATGCCCATGGGGTATGAAGTTGATGAACAGATAGTGGAGCTGCATGTTCAACACATGCTAAGTCAGCCCAAAGATCCTAAGGCAGAAAGGTTTGGAACCTTTGAGGAGCTGAGTGTAAAAATACATGTAGAACTCAGGGAACCTGAGATTAAAAGAAAGGTAAGAAAAGAAGTAGAGCACATTGCTCAAGGCCTAGGTATCTCAAAGGAGGCACTTGATGCCAGCCGGGAAAAGAGGAGGAAGGCCGAGGAAGAAGAGAAAAGCAAAGAAAGTGCTCCGGTTGAAGCTCCCACCCGGACCAGATCATCAAAGAGACCTGCACCTCCCACAACCAAAAGTTCAAAACCGGAAGTTCAGGCATCCGGTAAGAGATCCAAGACAAAAGCCACAAGGGCTTATGGAAGCCAAAAGGATGAAGAGGAAACAGAATCAGATGAGGGAGTAAGAGAAGTAAAGAAACAGAAGAAGAAAGGATCCGGTAAGCCCTCCACAAGCCAAGACAAGGATGAAATGGCAGAGGTATCTGTTGAGAAGCCCACTCTGTCTCTAGAGAGCATAATCAAGTCGGTCACGGTGGATGGAAACCTTCAACCAATGACTGAATCATATGATGACTTCAGTGAGGCCGACCAAAAGACTCTGCAGGAGGCCACAGTAAAATATCTTAACATATATAATAAGGCTTTCATTGAAATAATATCTCTTATTCCTAAAAGCCTAGAAAAGGAAATGGAAGTAAGAAAGAATAATGCTCATGCTAAAGATCTTGAGATCCGGGAGCAGATAGCTATTTAGCTATATCCTCAAATTGATCCCAAGACAATGAACATTATCTTCAAAGACTGCAAAGATGAGTTCAGAAGCAAAGCCAGGATGAATCAACTCATGCTTGGCGAGACTGACAAAGTGGCCCAAGAAACAGAAGAGATCCTCCGGAAGGCCTTCAAAAGGTTCAATCTTCCGGTTGTAGAGGATTTAAGTACAGAAACAGCTGAGGACTTGGGACCCTCTGCTCCAGAAGAAGTGGCTCATGAACAAACTAGCATCTCTCCTCCGGTTTCCCCTACAGTCTCCGGATCCAAAGAAGAAGAGCAACTACAGGAGAAGGAAGCAGTGGTGAAAGACAAAGAGGTTGACAGTTCTAAGACTGCAGAAGAAAAGAAACATCTGTCTCCGGCAAGAGACACTGCACAAACTGTTCAACAATTTTTGAGCAAAGAAACTCTAGAGATTGATGAACCGGAGCTTCTAAAAGGCCCATTTGATTTTGACTCTCTCTCTCCGGTACAAACAATGAAGACAGCTTCATTTGCAAATGCCAAGGCAAATGAAAAGCTCCTGAAGTCTCATATGGAAGACTGTGAGTTGATAGAGGCTGCTTCCGGAGTACTTGTAAAGATCATGCCATCAATCCAGATAGATCCGACAGCCTCCTCTTCCGGTAATCTAAAAACCTTAGTCAGCAGTGTTGATACACATTTTGATTCTTTAGAAAAATCAGCTGAAGAAAAGGTCCGGAAGGAATTTTTGGATAAAAGATTTTCAGAGATATTAGAATTAATCTCTAAAGATAGGAAGATTGTAAGCATTGGAATAAAGAGCTTAGAGAATGCTCTTAAGGATGGCGGTGACATCTATAAATTTTGTATATCCTGGTCAAAGGCAACAGCAGCATTTGACAAGAAAATAAAAGAGGAACAGGATAAGCTACAAAGCTTATCTCAAAGTTTTGATCCTCTCTCTTCCTCTATAATAAATCAAGAATGTCAGACCATTGCAGTCTTGAATGAAATAAAAAATCTTGAGAAGGAAAGGAAGAACATCACCAACCGGATGGGAGAACTTAGAAGGATTATAATCCCTAAGTTGGAAACCATGCATGAGGCCATCAGTGATGCTCAGACCACCGCCCAAACAAAAGATCCGACAGATCTCAAGCGGGCAGAAGCGTTTGCATTTTTGCTAAGTGGTCACATTTCAATTTTGGATAGAATGAAGCAAAGTTGGGCTACAGAAATGATTCAATTGCAGACATCCTTTGCAGACATTCTTCAGTATATGTAAGTATGTAAATATGCGGCTATGTATAGGAAATTTTTGAAAATTTTGGTGTGCGGACCCTACCCTTTGCCATTGATGTCAAAGGGGGAGTGAGGAGCAGTGAAAAATGAGGAATCCAACTAAGGGGGAGTTCCGAAAATTGTATATAAAGACAGAGCATCAGCAAAGGGGGAGCATAGTGAAAACACTTAGTCATTTTTCACTAAGTGTTGCCATCAATGCCAAAGGGGGAGATTGTTGGCAAGAGACACTATATGGATTCATGGTTGTTGTCATTGATGGCAACAAAGGTCATCCCACATATCCGCAAGTCATGATGTGCCTCTACCGGAAGTCAGAATAAAGAATGTTGTGGTCCGGTGAAGAAGAACAGAGCATGTGGCAAGGTCCGACAGATTGGTCCGGACCTCTCAGAGGAAGTGTCTTGGTGCAGTGCGGATTTGGGGAAGTCAAGAGGACTACCTTGAGTGGTATATTCCAAGGATTTAGCCTCCGGTGATGGACGAGGAAAAAGATATGAATGGTTGAGTACCGGATTCCTGAGAGACAGTGAAAACAGAGGAAGAACTGACTGGCAGAGTATCAGACTGCTTTCCGGATGGGTTACTGTTGATGACAGAGGTTGTGAAGGCATGAATCATGTTTGGCCGACATGATTAATGATATCTACAAGTATATGCTTGATCCGCATTGCTTGGTGAGGAAGGATTCAGCCGACAGAATGAGAGTTTGTAAGAAACCAGACTGTTCCGGATGCCGACTAGAAAGGTGATGAAATTACTTGTGCGGATATATATAGAGGATGGATTCAGTTGTGAAGGGTGTGTGGATGTGGAGAGATATGCGAATAAGTCCAGAGAAAGAGCAGAGGTAGCAAAAAGGATCCGGTATGTGAAAGATAGCAGAATAAAGAACAGAGGAAAGATGAAGTGTAGCAGATCAGTGTACTGAGCCTAACCGGAACTGAACTCCAGCATATGCAGATGCTTCCAATCAGTTCAAGACTGTGATTCTCATCACTTTGTAGACAGTGTGTCTTCTTGTAGGCAGTGGGCCTCTTGTGAGCAGTGTGCTCGGGCAGTGAGCCCTAATTGGCAAGTGCCATTTTTGTAATCTCCTATTCTTCTAACAGAGAATAATTCTTGGGTTAATCACCCCGTGGTTTTCTCCCTTAACAGGGTTTCCACGTCAAAAATACTGTGTCATGTGTTTCTTATTTCATGGTTAATGTTTTTGTGTTTGATTTTATGTTGCATCAATTAAAAGGAAAGTTCAATAAGGGAAATAATTAGGATAACTGATTCACCCCCCCCTCTTAGTTATCAACATAGGCATGGTGTAGGACTCTTTTACAGGCTCAAGAATAGGTGTTTGATGACATGGCAATGTTTTATTCTTTGCTAGTAGCCAATGGATCACATCCTTTGCAAGGGTATGGGTAAATGGACAATATAGGGGGTGGATGATAAGGGTGGATAGGGTTGGAGGCTTAGGATCATGATTAGATTGAGGGCTAATTGGATGGATAATAGGATTAGATGTATTGGGACTTGGGCTAGATGGAAAGATAATGGAATCAGAGGGATTGGTTGTATCCAAGACAATCTTACCACAATCTTCTAGGTTCTTGACCAATATTTGAAACTGGACACAAGTGGATATGGTATGGCCCCTATACCTATGGTATGAACAATATTCATCATCTTTATACCAACTAGATTTAAACATAGATTGAGAATATGCTCTGAACGAGTATATCTCAATCAAATTTGCTTGGACCAATTTCTCTAAAAGTATCTCCATGGAATCTTTTAATGAAGGATTAGTGGAACATGGGGATGAAGGTGATGAAGGGCTTGATAAAGGTGTTGGGATAGGATTAGTTGGCTCATGTGTTGGCATATGATTGGATGATGAAGGTGACTCAAAGGAGGCACTTGCTAGGTTTGTTTCTCCCTTGTCACAGGATTTTAGGTCTTGCATAAGATGACTTAAGTCTATCAATGATGTTTATTGCAAAAGTGAACTTGGGCTTGCTTGGTTCATGTACATAGGGCCATTTGGACTTGCATGTTGTTCTTGTAAAGACATTTGATTGCCACGTGGATAGGTTTGGTGATGAGGTGGCATAATAGGATTTGTAGGTGAAAGGTTTTGTGAGGTGGATTGTTGTGGACATTGGTTGATGTTGGAAGTTTGTTGAGAAAGTAATTGTGATATGAAGGCAATGGAGTTAGGATCATTGGATGGTATGCTTATGGAAGCACTTGTGTTTGTGGCGTTGTTAGGAATAGTGAGGGTGATTTATGGTATGGATGTGGCAGAATTAGTGTTTGGAATATGTGCTTGTTGGGCTTGTGATTGAATGTGGGATTGTTGATATTGGCCTAGGATTTGATGTTGTGGGAATTGCTGATGTTGTGGTGACACAGGGTCTTCTTCCTTTCTATAGAACCACCTAAGTTGATTAAGCATTCTTTTGGTGCCATAAGGATCGTTATCATAGGTCTTATTTAGAAATGCCATGTCCATGTTTACAAGTGGTAGAGTAGGATATGAGGATGTGGAGTGGTTGTGATGTTGGAGATCAAATTTCAATACCTTAGGATGATTTATTTTGCTTCAAAGAGTGGATGATTCTCTATACTTAAGGTAGACTAGTGACACTTAAGTAATAGAGTTGATTGGATGATTTGATTGGATGACTTACTTGAGATAGACTAATGATCTCAAGCAAGTTTGGATAAATGTTGATAATGATCAAATAAGGTCTTGATTTTTGATTGGGTTGATTTGGATTTTGGGTTTTGATAATGGTGTGGATGATCAGGTTAGGTGACCTGGATGGATTAGGATAATGATAAGGATGATGTGGGATAACAAGGTGGGATAACTTGGATTGATGATTAGGATGAAATTGTCTCGTGAGAGGGAGTTTGTTTTTTACAGCTTTTTGGCAATTTTATAATAAGAAGACAAGATAGCAAACACTCATGCACAAGCCATTCACAAACATTTACCACCTAGGCTAGCTAAGACGATACCTGTTGGGTTCCCACTTGGTTTTACCCAGCCGCGCCTACTTATGGTGTATAGCTCCAGGAACTTGGGGCATGGGCTCCCGCTTACAGTGCACTCACTTCTCAGACACACCAAGTTCCAGGTCCTCAAGATGCATAGATCTTGAGGTACCTTTCTCTCTCTGCCATAAGCTGCAAAAATGTGGGACGACTATCAGAGTTTCCTCCCGTGCCAACAGATAGGGGTTTTGGGCTACTACATAAAGGTTTCTAATAAGGGCTTTCATTCGGGTGGCTATACATACAGTGATTCACTCCATTAATGGAGGCTTCCTAGTCTGCAGAGGTTACGCTCCATAGTGTTTTGGGGGGAACATTCGTCAGTATAGCGCAACAACACCTGTCATTTGTGACTTTCGGCACAAACACGTTATTTATATAGCGGCTTTGAATGGCTTGGCTTTAGCCCGTTTTCGCTTGAGTCGTACCCCTTCTCACAATGGGAAGGTAGTCCCTCTAGAGTTGACAATGATTTCTCGTGCACCCCAAATCCATTGGTTATGCAGGGGAGAGGTTACCTTCATTTCCAAATCAGGTAACAAATAATCTCAGCAAGCAAATGAAGAAAATGAAAAACAGGCACGAAGAAGGCAGATTGTTAATTTTAAGCACCAAACTGAAGTGTGCCTACTTTAGTGATAAATAGGATTCTTTGACCGCTCAAACCTGTAGAATATAAGTTAGTAGTTTGTTTGCTCCATTCTTTGACAAGCGATTAGGACAAGTTGCATAGATGGATGTTAGCTACCAAAGAGGATTAGTTCAAAAGATATGGTCTGATAAAAACTTGCAAGTGGTGATCTGATATAGAGAAATAAATTATAAAATTGAAAAGTTCATGAAATTCTATGCAATTTTTAAAAAACATTCGCTGAAAAAGGATATGTTTTGCTTAAGATACATGCATTTTAAGTTTGAACGGAAGCTAAAGTTTACCTACAAAAATACCTGATGACATGATGAGTTCACCTGATGAAACCTTTACAACTGGGAATTTTGTCTTGTTAGCTTTCCAACGCCTATAAAAATGCAAAAATCTGACATGATATGCAAAAGTTATGGCAGTTTTAAAAAAGAAAACTATTTTAAGCTTTAAAAAGCACTATTCACAGCTGAAAACACTGTTCACGGCCTGAGAAGACTATTCACTGCCAAAAGTACTATTCACTGCTAGAAGTACTATTCATCAGCGGAAACACTGTTTATCGCCGGAAGTACAGTTCATCACCGGAAGTAGTGTTCATCGCTGGAAAGCATTGTTCACAACCGGAAACACTGTTCATCACACTGCAAACATTGACTCAAATTTCACCTGCACCAAAAGGGTCAAATTTTATGTTTTTCTTCACCTCTTGGCCCTTCTGGATGCAACCTTGATGTCTATTTTAGCTCAGGAGGTCACTTGTAACAATCACTTGCAAAACTTTCAACACAAGGGTTAGAAAAAAACACAAATTTTTATAACAAAAACTTGCAAAAAAATGATCAAGCGAAGTGAGTCCCACCGGGAGTGCCAGAATGTAAACGAGAAATTTGGATAAAATATGAAGATAAAATAATAAATGCAATTACCTTTTTACCTAAACCTTTCGAATACCTCGAATGATGAATGCATGATTGATTGCTCGATTCGATTGGATGTTGATTGCTCACATTCGCATCATAACGATAATAGGATAGAGATTTGATGAAAGAAGATAAATGAAAATGGATGAAAATAGATAGATGATGGATGAAGAAGAAGAATTTTAGCAGCATAAGGATATTAAATTAAAATGCATACAAATGGCTTATGAGAGGTCATATTTATAGACAAAGGGTTGATTTTTGATGTGGAGGGAAGAAAATAAGATAAGGATTGGATTTGATTTAATTTTTGCTTTAAAGGACAAAAAAGGGAATAAAACAAGATAAGATCGGATAGAAAGATATTGATTTTTTTAAAAATGAAATAAATCCTAAAAAGATGAGAGGGTGAATTATCTAATTAAATAAATAAATTAGATATACATGAGTTGCATTTTTAGAAAGAAAGCAAGAAGATTTATTAGGATTTTATTAATTAAATAAATATTTAATTTATTTAATTAATTTGGAATGTGATGGAAGATGATGTGGAAAGATAATTAAATAAATAAAATTTATTTAATTATAGGAAATAGATAAATGACTAATTAAATAATAAAAAATAATAATTTAACTAGAGAGGATTAATGGTTATGAATAATTAAATAAATAATTAAAATTTATTTAATTATAGAAGATAGGATGATGGGATTGAAAGGGAATAAAATAAATTAGTCAAATAAATAAAATTTATTTAACTAATTAGGTGATGACCCGGGAACCTAGGGCAAAACATGCTAATGACAAGGTGTTGGACATTTTTAGGTGTCTACAGATACTCCCTTTGCTCTTGCAAGGTGTTCAACACGTGGGAGAAAGTTAGGAAAGGTGTCTCAACCTTGCAACTACAAAAGGTTTCTATTCTTCCCAATTTTGGTTATTTTGAAAACCCTTTATCTTGAAGAATGGTTTAGAAATTTCAAACTTTCCAACAGGGGATAAAAATGGCAAGGCTTACTATTTTTAGTAACTCTACATTTGAGCATGGATGGACCTAAATTTTTACCAAAAAGTGTAAAACTACCAAGTAAACATCTTAGGTGAGTTTCAACTCAAGATCATACCTAGATTGTAAGCTATTAAAGTTTCTATTTTTTGAAACTCTCAGAAAAGTTTCAAACTCATATTTGAGGCACTTAGAGGTACCTAAATGCTTTGAAAGTTATTGTAACTAGTGAAGTCAGTTATAGCTTGATAGGTATCTTCACGAGCTTTTCAATGCATCAAATGGTTTGTCAATCGAACACCCAGATCAAAAGTTATGGCCTCTGAAAGTTGGGCCCTCCGTTTTGGGAAATGTGAAAACTTGTTGGACACTTAAAAGAGATGTAAAGGGGAGAGTTACACATGTTGGTGTGTGATTTGGAACATCACAAGACATCTTTGATTGGATATGATTTGGGTGCCACTTTTGGGTGGTTTTGGCTCATGGTTTTGTAATTATTGTTGATGGTTAACTGTATTGTATCTCCTATATATCAGGAGCTTGGGATGGAGGATGTGTCTAAGAGTCTTATAGATGTTGAGTTGCCTCTAGATATTTGGTTGGTTATACTCTTGTAAAAGATTGCTGTGCAAGTATATTGTAATATTCTTGATTCCTGAATAATATATTGGGTGGCTTTGGAGTGTGGGATTTTTCTCCCGAAAGGGTTTCCCCATGTAATTACTGTGTTGTGGTATGATTGCTATTTGTGTTTATTTCTATAACTGTTGTAAAGATATGAAAAGTTTTGTATATCCCTCCCCTCAAGATTAGTGTAGGAAGTTGTTTCACTACCATAGCTCCCTTACAAGTGGCTTCCTTACAAGAGCATTTATTTTTGTCTCAAACCATAAGATTAAGACACATGTCATGATCTTATGTAGTCCTATGTCTCAACCTTACCTACATATACAAGGGTTTCTCATTGTGATGAAGGGGGTAAATCATAAAACACACAACAACAGAAATGGCACATAGAAAATAGAATATTTATTTATTGATTTGGACAACTTATTACATTACAAAAGCTCAATTACAATCAAAGGAATCAATCCTCCACAAGTTGCAACACACTACAGCTACACATCACCATGCTTCAGAATCTTCTGCATTCTGTAACCCTAAATCAACTAGGGTTTTTGTTTTCCCCTATTCTTGACTCTACACTTTCCCCCTTAACTCTACTACTGCCTAGGGTTCCCAAAATAGTCATAAATAGCATTTTTTGGTAGCATCCAGCTGAATTTCAAAATTTGCAACTCCCTCTAAACGTAGGTCAACTTCCGGGAAGCATAACTTTTGATTCGGGTGTCCGATTGACGAACCATTTTAAGCACTGAAAAGCTCGCGATATGAACTATCATGCCAGAAATCCGTAAATGGATTTTTGTCAACTTTTTGGGATGTTATGGGATGTTTTAGTGCCTCATGTCTCATTTCAAAAAATTTTAGGGGCTTTTCAGAAAACAAAAACTTTAATATCTTTCAGCTCACAAATGATCTTTGCCTGATTCCTTCACCAAAGGTCTTATATTTTAGTTATGAATCTTTCTGTAAGTTTTCACTTCAACCCGTGCCCAAATGCAAACTTTTCTAAAATGGCAGTTAAACTTTCCAAAACTGGCAATTTGCTATTTTTAGTAGTTTGAAAAAACTGAAAGTCCTACATCATTATTCAAGAGATTATGGAACCAGAAACACTAATTATGGAAAGAAATGAAACAACTACAATGATTTTGAATCAACTTTTTTTTTGGGTGATGCAAGATTGCCCTTACACCACTGTATGCTCTTGCATCAGACACCCAAAGTAATTTGAGAAGTGACCCTGTCATGTCTTAGGTGTTTGTTTGAGGAAAACCCAAATGGTTAACCTCTGCCTTAGATAGCCAAGAAGACTCTTCAACATGCCTTCCTTTCCATTTCACCAGATATTCTTCATATTGCCTGTTTCGAGTACTTCTTCTCACACAGCTATCCAAGATCTCTTATATCTCCTCTGTTGAAGTAGATGCCAGAATACTCCACTGTTCTTCTGTTGGTCCATCCTCTATTCCACCTTCATGATATTCTGATAAATCAACAATATTGAAAATAGGGGAAATATTGATCCCACTCGGCAGCTCTACCTCATATGCATTTCCTGAATCATGCTTCTTCATGATACTGCACGGTCTAAATTTCTTCATTTTCAACTTATTATATGTTCCAATTGGGAACCTTTCTTTTCTCAAGTGAACCATGACTTGATCTCCTACTTGGAACTCCTTAAATATCCTCTTCTGATCTACCTTAGCCTTGTACTGAATATTCATCTTATTAATGTGCTTTCTCACCTCTTCATGCAAATTCTTCAGATGTTTTGCAAAGTCTTTAGCTTCGGCACTTGTCTTTTCTCCTTTGTCCAGCTTTCTTAACTCAGAAGCATTTCTTGGGCTATTGCCATATACAATCTGGAATGGTGATTTACCAGTACTCCTATTGACAGAATTGTTGTAAGCAAATTCTGCATGTGGTAAAATCAAATCCCATCCCTTGGGCTTATCTCCTACTAAGCATCATAGCAGGTTACCCAAACTCCTATTCACCACTTCCATCTACCCATCAGTCTATGGATGGTGTGTAGAACTGAACTTTAATTCTATCTTCAACATCTTCCATAATGTCCTCTAGAAATAACCAACAAACTTGGTATCTCAATCTGAAACTATGCTCTTTGGTGCTCTTTGGTAGACCATGTAATCTCACCACCTCCCTAAAAAATAACTCTGCAATATGAATATCATCATTAGTCTTCTTGCAAGGAATAAAATGTGTCATCTTTGAGAATCTGTTCGCCACCACAAAAATGGAATCATGTCCTCTCTGTATCCTTGGTAAACCAAGAACAAAATCCATACTAATATCATCCCATGGCTTCTCTGGTACAGGTAATGGTTGATATAGCTCTGTATACTGACTTGTTCCTTTTACCATCTGACACACTCTATAACTCTGCACAAATTTCCTCACATCCTGTTGCAACTGTGGCCAATAATAATTTTCACCAAAAATAGCAATGGTCTTATCCCGACCAAAGTGTCCAGCCAATCCTCCACTATGCTTCTCCTTAATCAGGTTCTCTCTCATGGAACTCCTCAGAATGCACAATTGACTTCCCCTAAACAACATGCCATCTTGGATTAAATGAAATCCAACCATTTTGTCATGTCCAAAGTAACAGGTTCCAAACAAGCTTTCCAGGCCTCTACAAAATCTGGATCTTCAGGATACAAAATTTTGAGTTCATCAAACCCAACAACCTCTATCTTCATTTCTGTCAACAAATTTTGCCTTCTGCTCAATGCATCTGTAACTCTATTGGACTTCCCACTCCTGTGCTTCAAAACAAAAGTATAACTTTGCAAAAACTCAACCCATTTTAAGTGCCTCTGATTTAACTTTCCTTGACTATTAAGGTACTGCAAAGCTTGATGATCAGTATATAAAACAAACTCTTTTGGCAACAAATAATGTCTCCATTTCTTCAAAGCCTGAACTATTGCATAAAATTCTTGATCATAAACAAAATACCTTTTCTTGGCATCATTAAGCTTCTCACTAAAATAAGAAATGGGCTTACCTTCTTGACTCAAAACAGCTTCTATAGCACTGCCACTAGCATCACAATCTACCTGAAACACCTTATTGAAATCTGGAAGTGCCAAAATAGGTTGCTCTGTGACTTTCTGCTTCAATGTCTCAAAGCTTTTGTCTGGTCCTTTAGTCTATCTAAACTCTTTTCTATCCCCTCTCATTGTCTCGATTAGGGGTGCACAAATGTTACTAAAATTCCTGATAAACTTTCTGTAAAAACTTGCCAAACCATGAAAAGATCGTACCTCTGTGGCACTCTTTGGAATAGGTCATTCAAGGATAGCTCTCACCTTCTCTGGGTTCATCTTAAGACCTTCCTCTGAGACAATGAGTCCCAGGTATACCAACTCCTTCTATGCAAAACTACATTTCTTCAAATTAATCAACAACTTTTCCTCCCTCAGCTTCTCTAGAACTCTTTTGATATGCATCAGATGCTCATCCCAAGTCTTATTGAAAACTAAAATATCATCCAAATAAACAATAACAAAACTTCCCAAAAATTCTTTCCGTACCTCGTTCATGAGCTACATGAATGTGCTCGGTGTGTTGGTTAGCCCAAATGGCACGACTAAACACTCATACAAACCCTCCTTTGTCTTGAAGGCCATCTTCCATTTATTTCCTTCTCTGATTTGGATTTGGTGATACCCACTCTTCATGTCAATCTTCGTGAAGTACTTGGCTCCACTCAAACAATCCATTATGTCATCCATTCTTGGCAATGGAAACCTGTACTTGATCGTGATCTTATTTATGGCTTGAGAATCTATACACATTCTCCACTCTCCATCTTTCTTTGGTGCTAGTACTGTAGGTATCGTACATGAACTTAGGCTCTCCCTTATTTGTCCCTTAACAATTCATGAACTTGTCTGTTCAACTCTTCATTCTTTGTTGGAGTCATTCTGTGGGCTACCTTATTTGGCAAACTAGCTCCTGGTATCAAATCCATTTGATGGCTTATCTTCTTCACCGGTGGTAAACCTTTTGGTACATTATCAGAGATAATGTCTTGAAATTCTTCCAACATATCTAAAACTTCTACTGGTATATCTTCACATTTCTCTTGACTAATCTTAGGAATCAATGCAAAGCATTGACGCTCATGCTTCATACCCTCCAAAACTTTCCTACCATCTACCAAGCAAATTCTGGCAGTACTACATACCTTTTCTTCCACCTCCTTCAAGGGCTTCAACTTATGATGAACTCCATCCTTTGTTAGGAAATATGTGTTTGTACAACCATCATGGACATCGCTCCTATCATACTACCACAGCCTCCCCAACAACATATGATATGCATCCATCAGTATGATATCACACAACACCTCATCATGGTAGTCCCCAATCTTGAACTTCACTAAACACTGCTCATTGACCAAATCTCTGTGGTCCTTCTATAACCATGCAATCCAATATGGATGTGGATGCTTTCTTCTTGTCAACTTGAACTTGTCAACCATCTCCTCTAAAACAAGATTGTCAGTGCTTTCACTGTCAATAATAATATCACAACACTTACCTTCACATTTATACCTTGTGTGGAATAAACTCTTCCTCTAATTGGGTTCTTTCTCCTCATTCAACAAAGTTCTTTTGACAACTAGGGTTTCTTCCCTTTCAAAATCTTTAAAATGCTCAGACTGAGCATCTTCATCTACATGTACAACTTGTGCATTACCTTCAGGTCTTCTATTTGTCGTCCCTTGATGTTGTGGACACTCGTATGCTTGATGCCCTTCTTCTCCACATTGGAAACAAGTTCCTCTGAAACCTCCTCTTCCAGGTCATTGCTTAGGTCGGCCTCTTCCTCTTCCTCTTTGCTCACCATTGTTCTAGTCACAAGGGTTGTAGGCACTATCTCCTCTTTGATTTCAACTGGTGCCAACTTCTTCACTTTTCTTTGAATCTTCATTTCGGCCTCCATATGATCTTCCACCAGTCCTTCCTCCTTGACCTCTTCCCCTTTGCTTGCTTTCAAATCTTTTGTTCAACTTCTCTTCCACCTTCAGGGAAAACTGGTATGCATCTTCTATGGTGGTCATTCTGACCAGGCTTAGCTCCTCTTGAATACTTGGCCTCAACCTATTAATGTAATAGGCTACCTTCTCCTTATTGGCCTTTGCATGGCCTGTCCTAATAGTAATCTTATAAAACACCTCTGTATACTCCTTAACATACTTGTTACCTTGCTTCAGTCCTTGCAGCTTCTTCAGCAACTCCATCTCATAGTCCACAGGGATGAATTGCTTCTTCACTTTCTCCACCATCCAATCCCATCTGGTGATCTTTCCCTTTTCTCTTTTGTTCCTCTCTAATTGGACCTCCTTCCACCAAATACTGGCATGGCCCTTCAACTTTGTTTTTGCAAACTTGACCCGATCTGGGTCCTCCACATCTTCATACTCAAAATACTCCTCCATGTCATTGATCCAATCAATAAGTTGTTCTGGATTCAAATCTCTAGAATAGGTAGAAACTTTGATCTTGGGCCTTTTTTCGATCTTTGAAATGGCCCTCAACAGCCTAACTTCTGCAGGATCTCCTGCAGTTTCTTGTTCTTCCTCAGATAGCTCTTCTTCAGCTTCATCTTCTCTTTCTTCTCTTGTTCTCGGCTCAAACCCTCTTCGTAGCTCCTCTTGCAATGAGTCAATTTGCCTTTGCAAGGCTCTAAAACCCTCTTTCATCAAAGCATTCCTCCCAATATGATTTCTTCATGAAGGCATCTTGATCTCCGCAGCAAACCCACAACTTCAGGTCCTAGTGCAAACTACCTCACGGTCAGCGATTTGTCTACACACTCAGGAACCCTTGCTCTGATACCACTTGATGAAGGGGGTAAATCATAAAACACACAACAAAAGAAATGGCACATAGAAAATAGAATATTTCTTTATTGATTTAGACAACTTATTACATTGTAGAAGCTCAATTACAATCAGAGGAATCAATCCTCCACAGGTTGCAACACACTACAGCTACACATCACCAGGCTCTGGAATCTTCTGCCTTCTATAATCCCAAATCAACTAGGGTTTCTATTTTCCCCCTATTCTTGACTCTACACTTTCCCTCTTAACTCTACTACTGCACAGGGTTCCCAAAATAGTCATAAATAACATTTTTTGGCGGCCTCCAACTGAATTTTGAAATTTGCAACTCCTTCCAAAAGTAGGTCAACTTCTAGGAAGCATAACTTTTGATCCGGGTGTTCGATTGACGAACTATTTTAAGCGCTGAAAATCTCGTGATATGAACTATCACGCTGGAAATTGTAAACAAATTTTTGTCAACTTTTCAGGACGTTATGGGATGTTTTAGTGCCTCATATCTCGTTTTAGAAATTTTCAGGGGCTTTTCGAAAAACAAAAACTTTAGTATCTTTCATCTCACAAATGATTTTTTCCTGATTACTTCACCAAAGGTCTTATATTTTAGTTATGAAGCTTTCTATAAGTTTTTGCTTCAATCCATGCCCAAATGCAAACTTTCCTAAAATGGCAGTTAAACTTTCCAAAACTAGTAGTTTGCTATTTTTAGTAGTTTGAAAAAACTGAAAGTCCTACATCATTATTCAAGAGATTATGGAACCAGAAACACTAATTATGGAAAGAAATGAAAACAAATGCAATGATTTTGAATCAACTTTTTTTTTGGGTGATGCAAGATTGCCCTTACACCACTGGATGCTCTTGCATCACATTGTAAAGTAATCATTGTATATTTGCATATTTTGATATAATAGAATTATTTTCTTATTTTGGGTCTCTCTTGTGCTTTCATTGAAGCTCTTTAATCTTGGGTGGCTATCTCCATTGCTAAACCTTGCGCATCCAACTTGTTTCTATATACAAAATTTTCAAACTCCTTAGTAAATTCTAAAGACTCTTCATCCAACATTTGCCATAGTCCTTTAGATGGTAACTTAGTTGTATCATATTTAGTTCCCATGTGTGATAATTATGTGGAGTGGGGAGCTCAACCATGATAGCAACAAATACCAATAGAGCACAAAAATAATCAGCACTTAAATTGTGCCTTACACCCCCCAAAATGTATTATTGTTGTAATTGTAACCTCCCAACAAAAAATAATAGACATTTATATTTAATTTTTACAATAGACAAAGCCTAAATTGATTGTTTATAAAACAATGATTTTTATAATTTTCAAAAAAGTACCTGTCAAATAGAAAATTGAAGGTTTGAAATAGATTCCTTGCATTTTTTGATAAATTTAAAAAATATGTCAAGATTCAACTTTATCAACAAAGAATATGCTTGTCACAAAAAAATGCAAGAAAAGGCTTCAAATTGAAATGTTGATACCTAGAGAAAATTCTAGAAAAACTAATTAGACCACTATAAATTGCTCAGAAAGACCTTTCTAATGCCTATAATAAATCAAAAATTCAATGGTGTGGGCAAAAGTTATGCTCATTGGAAAAAAACCTCCTTAAGTAAAAAAATGGCCCCTATGGCTTATCGGGTAGCACCACTAGGAAATTAGAGCCTGAATGGATGAACATTAGCATAGTGGCATACTAGGGCAAAGCCATTGGTGTAGTGTTGGAGTAGTTGGTGAGCATAGGAAAAGTGAAGATGGGTCTAAGAGTTACCGATAGCGTGGAGCCTACAAGTAAAACTGTCAAAGCTAAGTAGTGCGCAAAGTTAATGAACCTAAGCACTTAAGCACTTGGCTAAAGTCAAAAAACTAGGAGCACAACAAGGCTAACAAGATAGTGAATGGATGATAACCATGGAGACTTGCCAAAAAATGAACTACAGATTTGCACACGGGGCCCATGCCAAATGGTACCCTTATACACTTGCAATACCTTGCGGGTACACAAACCAATAAACAACCTTAAAACCCTCAAAAAACCTAAAATTCATACCTTGCATAGACAATAACATTTGTAATTGTATGGCACAACAATAGCTCATGTAATTCTCTTTTGTCTATGCTAAACTATTTCACAGTGGCTGGGAACATGGTTGTTTCTGATTGGTTGCTATGGATGTACTGCTGTGTATCTGTATTAGCTTCTTATACTAGTGATCTTGTGCTCTATTTTTAGGTGTTGATAGTTGTGTATATTGTTCTTGCTTTACTGTTATGGCTTTATTGTTTCTTCCCTACAGTCTTTGACTGCTTTCTCATTTGTAATTCACATTTTTTCAATAAAAAAAACATCAAATGATGCAAAAAATGACATAGACAAAAATATATTACTAGAGAATATTTTATAGAATATGTTGACAATACTAACACCTACGCATGATTGCATAGACACCATACAAATTGTATAGAGGTCATATAACCAAGAATTTAGAGCCCTTAGGAAAAGGCCTATAGGTGACAATCACCCAACCCTATCAAGTTTATCGTTGATACATACAAATTTGGGTTTTTTGGACTCAATTGTGAGGTCAGATTTGGGCTAAGATGCATATGTGGAAAAACTTGGAAAAATATTCCCAAAAAGAGAAGGGGCTTGTTGAACTAGATCTTTGATACCATGTTGAAATTGCTAAAAGAATTTCACAAGAGCAAAAATCTTTTGTAACACCAAAACCTTCCACAAGAGACAGAAGCAATTATTGTTATATGGAGCCTAATCAGACTCAGAGGTTAAATTTTCCCCACTTTTATCGGCGTGGTTTCCCCCCAAATTATTTAATGGGGGAGTGCAGGGGGGCAGAGCCCCTCTTGCGGGGCCTGGGGGGCTTATCCCCCTAGCGGGGGCCCGGGGGCGGAGCCGACGGTGGGGGCCTGGGGGCTGCTGACCCCCAATCGGGGGTTTGGCCCCCGAAGCAAAAATTGCCTATTATTTTATAAAGGCGTTGGAAGTTATTTTTCTATTAACCGAATAAAAAAACCTTATTTTGTAACCGACATAAGTCTTGATAAAAATGGCTAAGGGTTAGGGTTTCCATTGATATTGTATTGTAGCATTTACAGTGGTATTGAGAGATTGCTGGTTGTAATTGGTTTGATTTACTGGATAATAATATTGGACTCTCTGTTGGTGGATGTAGCTTGAGTTTGGGTGAACCATGTTAAAATTGTCTCTCGCTATTATTATTTCTGTGTATTTTTCATTCCTCTGTTTAATCTTTATTTGCATTTAATTAATATCTTCTGCTGTCTAACCCTAACAACAATAAAGATTGTTGTATTGTCAATACTAGTACAATAGAATACAATGCAATGGATTGAAATGTAGATAGAGACCCTTGTATATATAGGCAAGGGTGAGACATAAAACATGTGATTGTGACAAGTGTCATGATCATATGAGTTGAGATGGACTAAGTAAACTTAACTAATTAGGTGTGAAAAGGATCCAAGAGGGAAACAAAATAGGTAATAGATCCATTCACATGAACATTGATAGGACATGCTATCAAGGGTGGGAATCTACATCTTGTCTTGATGGCAATTGGAGCATATGTAGTGACTCAAAGGTTATTGAATGAATTTGAGGAAACAAAAAACAAAATGCAAATGTCTATATATATGGCAATTGGAGCATATGTAGTGACTCAAAGGTTATTGAATGAATTTGAGGAAACAATTGTCATGATCATATGAGTTGAGATGGACTAAGTAAACTTAACTAATTAGGTGTGAAAAGGATCCAAGAGGGAAACAAAATAGGTAATAGATCCATTCACACGAACATTGATAGGACATGCTATCAAGGGTGGGAATATACATCTTGTCTTGATGGCAATTGGAGCATATGTAGTGACTCAAAGGTTATTGAATGAATTTGAGGAAACAAAAAACAAAATGCAAATGTCTATATATATGGCAATTGGAGCATATGTAGTGACTCAAAGGTTATTGAATGAATTTGAGGAAACAAGTGTCATGATCATATGAGTTGAGATGGACTAAGTAAACTTAACTAATTAGGTGTGAAAAGGATCCAAGAGGGAAACAAAATAGGTAATAGATCCATTCACACGAACATTGATAGGACATGCTATCAAGGGTGGGAATCTACATCTTGTCTTGATGGCAATTGGAGCATATGTAGTGACTCAAAGGTTATTGAATGAATTTGAGGAAACAAAAAACAAAATGCAAATGTCTATATATATGTCCTTATGAATGTATATGCTAATGAAATGCTCTCTATGATTGAATGATTGATAATGCTTTTAAGTTATCACATGATGTCCATATGACCCATGGCTTTGTCCTTTTATATAACATCGTAACATTTAAATGTGAATATATTGTAGTTGATTTAATTAGTAATGACTAGTTGGAATCAACTCCCTTTAGATCCATTATTAAATTTGATTTTAGAAAATGAAAGTTAAAGTCACTTGAACTATCTTGACATAAGATTGAAAACAATAAGATTAAAAATTAGGTCCCAACAACTAAAAATAGAAACTCAAGTCTAAATCATATTAATCTAAATACTAACTCTTACATAAAAATAAACTATTTAAATTCTAAACTAATAGATTTAAAAATATATATATTAAAAATATTAAGAATATAATTTCCACCTCTACATATTCAAACCTTATACTCATTTGTACACACCTCATGCTTGAACTTAAAAGTAAATGTCAATATCAATTTCAAATATAATACAAATACTCATTTGTACATACCTCATGCTTGAACTCAAAAGTAAATGTCAATACCAATTTCAAATATAATACAATATTTTAATAAAGTTAGAACAAATATTTTTTAACGAATATTATAGTAAAAAGATTCCCACCATAATGTATTGTCATCAATTTCAAAATCTCTTTGTCATCACTTTCAAATTCTTTAGTTAATTATCTTCTATTTCTTATCCTCAAAGTGAAATTAAATGAATATTTAAAATATAGTTGGTATTGCCGCCATGATTTTTGTCATATAAGTGATGAAGAATATCATGAGATTCCTTCACTCTATTAATTAAGTTAATCATTTCTGTTGAACCAAATCTTTGGAGAGAAGATTTGCTATAATTGTAGCTTTCATAAAAAGCATGAATGCAAATGGCTTCGCTAAATTAAAAAAAAAATCATCACATGTTATTATCTCAAGTTAACATGGCCTAAGTGTGCTGTTAAGGGTTTGAGTAAATTTTTAAAAAATATAATATGTTATTATTTAATTTGTTTTATAGTTTAGGAGCAGGAAGATAATTATTGCTTTTTATATAATGAGAATTGAAAGTTTAATATTTTAAAAATCAAATGACTTTTCAACACTTTATAATTATCAATAAACCATACCTATCATATCAATAGAACAAGTCTTACAAACTTGAATACTGACAAACACTCAATATTAATCAATTGATTTAACCCTAAAAACAAGATAATAATCATTGTTGTCATCACCCAAATCTAGAAGCTCTAATTGTCTTGGTGTAGAGCAATGGAAATATTCAAGTCATAATGTAGAATAACAAGGTATTATAAGATGTCTCTCTCTTGCATGTAAAGCGGGGAACATAATGATGAAGCCATTGGGCATTCAAAGGACAGAAGAGCTGTTGGGCTTAGTAAAGGGAACTTTTATACTTCATTAATATTCATTTGCTCTAATTCGTCAATATTCACTATGGTCTACCTGCATTTGAAATGAGTATCATAGAGAAATATTAAAGTATTTATATATATTATACTCAACAAATTAAAGAGGGCAATGCTATTTTTTTATGTTTTTAATGTATAGTGTAAATTTTTAATTATTTTTGTTGATATCATTTTCAGCTACCTTTGAATTTTAGTTAATATTTAAAAAAGAAATAATTATTCGTAAATGAATTGAAATAATAAGAAATTAAAAAAAATAAAAAATTAAAAGAAGTAATTTTTTTAGTATTTATTTATAAAAAAAATTAGACTTTGTCAAAATTATAATACTTATTTGTTTATATATATTTAAATTTATTACTTTTGTTTTTATGAATATTTAAGTTTACAATCAAATATTAAATTTTTTTTGGTTGTTTTGATTTAAGATTGTATGTATTAAAGAATAATTATAAATGTTGCTAGATAATTTTAAATTTGTTGTTTGTAGGTGGGATAAATATTTATATATTGAGGTGTAATGGTGAAATTTGCATACATTTTGAGGAAATGTTTTGATACATGTACATAGTAACAAATACTCAATCTTCCCTGAAGTTAGGCTCAACCCTCGAGTCTTTTTACCCCTTCATATACACACATATTCCCACACACTTAGCCCCCACCTTATCTTTACATGCATACACTCCTATAGAATTACTTTATTTGCAAACTTATTATATTCACTATGTACCTACTTTCATATAGCTATTAGTCTAGATTTGACTTGTCCCCTCTCTTTCCAAAAATCAAATTCAAATTTTGTCCAACTGGTCCCATTTACCTTCCCTCTTTGAGCCGACTAAACACATGTTTGGCACAATTTGATGCTATGTGCTAGTATTTGAAGGCATTCCATGCATTCACTCCAACTATTTGAAATACACACATCCTCTATCATCTTAGAACAATCAATAGTGACACATTTGGATTTGGTTCTTTAAAGGACTAAAGAATTTACATACATCATTGTAGGGCCCTTGCCTATTGTTTTCAAATCTTTGTACACATTTCTAGGGGTTGGCCTAGGAGAACATGTCCTCTTGTGATACAACAATAGCCCTATCAAGGTATTCTTAAATATTACCAACCTCACTAACATAGAAAAAGGCATAGGATACTTAAGCATATTATGTGAGTAGAAGAGCTGAATTCTAATGTGCATAAGGACAAATTTAGACTCAAAGAACTAGTCCACAACTACAAACTTCTCCCATACCTATGAACTTGTCCTCTAACAAACACAAATATAACACAAATCTAAGGCATTCATTAGACATAAGACATCTTTTTTTAACATTTATTTACTTTCCTAAAATAACAAGTACACTTGTCTAAATTATTAAACCCATTTATAATTAATTAATCTAGACTCTAATTTCATTTACTTCATTAACTTAAATTACATTTTATTAAATTCCTTTATAGTTAATAATATTTTAATCCCTTGAATTCTGGCCCTAAGAATCTCGCCACCTCTAGTTAACCACCGAGTTTTTTAGAATATTCACAATGTCTCCGACATGGCCACCAAAATGAACATGGACAATGACACTCCTATCATTCAAGAGTAGCAATGCCATTACTATTTGTTGATGTTTTTTTTTTTTTATAATATCTTGTTACTTGAGGTGATTCATTACTTTGTATGCATATAGACTTTGTGTCTTTTGGGACTAATACTTTCCTTTCATAATAATATCATAACAAAAATTTGTTTTGTTTGAAGAATTGATTGTTCTTTTTTCATTACATTTAATATAAAAGAAATGTTATTGAAGGTTTCAATTGGGGAGAACAATAGTATGTTTTTTATTACGTTTAATATAAAATAAATGTTTTTAAATTATAAAATATAAATTATTAGGTTTAATAATAAATGTAGTGGAAAAATATACTATCAAAAATTTTAAGTTTTTAAATTATAAAATGGTTTAATTGGGGAGAATAATAGTATGTTTTTTATTACCTTATTTATTAAGATTTGAATTTTTTAGAGATATAATTGAACCATGTTCAACTTTTGTAATTTTTTGATGGATTAAATCCCTCTAATTAAAATAACTTAACTAAAAAAACATTTAATTTAAATTAACTAAAAACATTAAATTTAAATAAATACTCTCTTAATATTATATTTAAAGAATGGCGGAATTGAAAAGGAATCACATTTCATTAGCATGAATAAATTTAAGAGGATGGATAGTTTATATTATTGAACGAATCCAGAAATGCCAATGTCATTAAACACCTCAACCCAAAAGATGACCGCCCATCCAAGCACAAGAAAATGATATAAATATGTCTATCGAAATAAAGAAGATAAGATTTTTTTTAAAATTTTAAATTGTTGGGCCACCATTACTGTAGTTGACCGACACGAGCTTAATAACTAATTTTAGTTATTTGGAGTAATAATAGCGGATAATATGTAGTAGTTCATCAAATATAAGTTTAAATTTAATTTTTTATTTTTGAAAAAACTACATTACACATTACTATCAACTTGTCCATTATACATTAAAATATGATTACTAGTAATAAGGTGTTTGATAAGTTGTTACTAGTAAGTTGATAGTAATGTGTAATTGAGTGTAATTTTTTTGTGTAAATTAAATTAATAGGTTTTAGCAGATTTTTTTAAAAATAAGTTGTATTGTTTACAATCCTTCTTTTACATTTAAGAGGTGGATCATTTTGGTGATAGTTTCACTAGAATAGTTAGTTATTTCCAATCGACATTGTGTGCATGTGGTCATATTCTTATATGGACTACCCTTCACGCACACATATTGTTGGTATGTGAAGGTGGGGCATATGTGAAGATCTATAAAACAATGAACCCCTGATACAATAGTGAATGTAAGGCCCTTGTGATCTATGTTCCCAATGTTAATTATTGCTCTTTCTATTGTCAACCCTTGAGATTTATGGATTGTCAAGGCCCATGTCATTTTAAGCGGCAATTGGCAGCACCCACCTCAAGTTATCAAGATGATTGGTGCATGTTGTCATTGGTTATATTCCCAAGATGGTCCTGTTGTGCCTTGCACACATGCCCACTTTGCATGAGCAAAATGGGGACCCCCCTCTTTTGGTTTGAGCTTTTGAGCAATTTCCTAATCTCTTTTGGTTTTTTACTTTGTGTAGTTAACTTGGGTCCTAGTTGGTTGAGTTGCTTTAGTTCTCCAGAGTCCTAGTTGATTTGCATAATTCGGATGTATTTATTTGTCATGGCATCTCTTGTATGGGTGAGCTTTATGGTTTGTTTGTCCTTTGCAAGAGGAGTTTTGATGGCACTATATATCATCCCTTCACATGGCATTATAATGACAAAAGAGGTAGGTGCATATTATGTCTTTCTCTGATTATATTAGGTTAGCAAACTGGCCTCTCTAGTTTATTGTAAGTATTGATTCATTTTGCATTTATATTTGATTGCATCTTGTATTAAAGAAGGATAGGTCTTGTGCTAGGTAGTTAGGCTTTCCTTGGGATTGGTGAAGTGGAATTCTTACATCTTGTATCCCTTTAATACCTTTGGATATTCATTTGAAATGTTATCAACTAAAAATAAGATCTCCTTCAAAGTGTAAAACTTGATGTCTTAGGTTTGAACAGAATGTTATGCCCTTTTATGGGCAATTTTATATCGTCTTAAATTGTTTAACCTCCCACGTACTCTTACAAACCTCCTTTAATGATGTTGAAACTCTCACAAACCCTTCCAAACTCTCAAAACCTCTAAACAACCCTAAGAAACCATTTTGGCGCCTAAATTTTAAACTTTTCTACGAGGGAAGATAGTTTAGGATATTTAATTTGAATGCTAACCCTTGGATCTTGATGGATTTGATCTCCACCATGGGATATGATTTAGTACCTGGCCTTTTATGTTTTAATTCTTCATTACGTTTGAGCCTAAAATTGACGGTTTGGCATTGAGAACCAAACCCTTGTTTGGTTGTCTCCACCTTTGTCAGCTGTCACAAAGCCTTCTATTAGCATTAACAGGTGTTACCACCTTGTTCACGCCCGTAGTTTCTCGTTTTTTTAATGCCTACCTTGCATGCTTTTACCCTTATACGTGTGGCAATACGGACATAGGTTTCAACTTTCAAGACACCTAATTCATTATTGAAAATTCACATTCTTAGTGTAAGTCTTAGCATTAGCAAGCGGGTTTAGTTGTTACTCCATGATGTGATTGTACACTGAGTTAGGGTGCCATAATGATGTCGTATCTGTGTTTCCTCTAAAGTATTTGCATTCAAAGTATAGTGGATCTGGGTATATGTTTAGGAGAAATTAAGACTAGATTGGATTCTTTATAGTTTCATATCTATCAGGAGTAAGAGTTTGATCAATATCTTCATTAAATCTTGGTTATACATATACGTGAAACCACATGAACTTCACATTTCTTCGTTAGTGTTTGCAGGGTTTCTGGCGATAGAGAAAGCAAACAGTGAAAGCAATGCTAGAGGCAATCAACATGTTGCAAGTTCCCAGCTGTCTGGTTGTTTCAGGATGCCTTTATAAGGAGGCTACCGTACATGAGGATCAATATTTTGTTGCAAACATAATCATATCTCCCAAACCCTATTGACCAAAACTACAGCTGTCATTCACATCATACATGTAGGACTGTCATAGGTTGATAGTGAAGGCTAGAATCATGTCAATACTGCCCTAGGACAGCTATAATAGTAGGCAGTCCTCAATCATGTAGGCTGAATGTAAATGAAGATGTAATAGAACTTAAAATTTGATTGCCCTAGGGGCATCTCACCAAATTTTGGTGTAAAGGATTGCCATGATCTTTTGTTTCAATCCATAATACCTTGATGTCTTGTCATCTTGGTGGTGCAAGAAGGCAGCCATATTCATGACAAAGTGTGAGATCAGGGCACAAACAAGTGACAGAGAAGGGATATCCATATTGTACATACTAATATGGAGACAGTTAGCAGCTATGACTGTCATAACAAATAGTGGAGCCCATCATTCCTCAAGCCCTATTAGAAGTTGTCTTTATAATGCAAAAGCTGTTAGAGGCTTAGGTTAATGAATTATCACTTTGCATAATGGTTGATTATGATATGCCCTGGTTGGAAGACCCTCCTGCTGTCTTCAAGGACCTCAAAGGTTGTCATAATAGTCCATGAACAGCAGGTATACTATCACACAACATAAGGATTTAGGAAGGTCTGTCATTAAAGCCTAGAGGACTATCATAGATGTAGGATGATCTTACATATAAGATGGATTGTAAGGAGATTGAAAGTCTGCCATATTGTTATGAAGATTGAGAGGGCAGTCAGGAGATTTGTATAACATGTCACAGCCATACAAACTGTCCCAACATTTATGATCATAACAGTCCATCATAGAGGGAGTTAAGAGTTGTCTTAATGGTGAGAAAGGGTACCACAGTCATAAAGGGGTGATTACCATTTAAATATACTTATTATGCATGCATTCCACCTTGTAGGGTTTAGTGTTGGCATTTGAGACAATTTAAGGCAGGGATGAAACACATATAGATTATAGGAAGATAACATTTTGTATCTTAATGGACTGTCATTAGAGGGAGAAGAAAGTAAGTTTGTCACAGATAATCACGTGGACAGTCAAGAGGCCAATGCAATTTGTTACAACTCTCAAATCTAAGACTGTTAATAGTAAAAAGGTTGTCATTTCATTGTGAAAAGGTTTCAAAACATTGTTATGCTAGTGTTGATCACAACTACTATCATTAAGACATAGAAACAATCATTAAAAATAGGGACAACCATAGAAATAGTCTCATCACCCAAAATGTGACATAAATTAAAGATAAAAGGGTTATGAAGAGAAGTGTTGTATCATGTCCTAAGAAGCCAGAGCTGTGGAAGATAATCACCAACCATTGGTGTAAAGTCATGAAAGAATGGAAGTATGAAGATTAAATGATGTCCTATTGTTAAAGGACTGTCACAGCCAAATCTAGCTCTATACAACCATAAGAAGACTATTACCAAGGTATCTAAATGTTTATTAGGCTATTAGGACAGTCTGAGGTCTACTTTGAAGCAATGTCATCAAAATTGGAATGCAATCCATGATGTAAAACCCTGTTGTCAAGGTGCATGGCGCTATCTTAACCCTCTTGAATACAAAAGGACTTTCATCTCCTATTGAAACATTGCCATGAAGGGAGAAAGGAGATAATTAGGCAATTAGAAGTACAAGAACTATTATGAATGATGGAAGACAGTCATCAATGGCAAGTTGACAAATTATATGGATTGTTGCTCTATGACTTCCCCAAAACCCTAAGGACAGTTGAAACCCCATTTCATTTACATTGCCCATGTATTCATGAAGAGGATGGTCAAGGACCGACCTAGCAGCATTTTGGCATTACCATTCAAGACATTAGGGGAATTTTATATACATTAAACCCTATCATAAGACATGGGACTGTCTTAACTATCCTTTCACAGTCCTAAGGGCAGAACACTGTGAAGGTTTGAGATTGTATGATGGTCATCAAAATTTGCAATGAACTGACATGAGCCTTGGATTGAATCTCTAGTGACTATCATAAAGTGAGTGTAACGAAATCTTACATGCATTAAAACCCTTTTCTGTCACAGACCACTAGTTCCATGTCTTGACATCTTCAATATATTAACTATTTATCATAAGCTACCGCAACAAAGGGTTGTCATTGAAAGAAATGGTTGTCATACCATGTCTAGGTGACCAAGGAAAAAGCCAATCATAACAACACCTACTTGAAACCATCACAAAACCAAGAGACAATCATGTTGGTATCGTAGAGTCTAGACAATTGTTATAATGATCATGAATAATAACAATACTGTCATGATCACAGTTGCAGCAGTCATGGGGACAGTTTGGCACTTAGTAGATTGATAAGTTGCAAGAAATGAAACTTTCCTTCTTATTTCAGAATAAAGGACTATCACAACCCCAAATATTAGTCACCAACTTGGGATATCCATGATTCATTCATCATAATCATAAAGATGGATAGAGATAGGAGAGATTGCTAAGGTTTGATTATGTAGTTTTTGTGAGAAATTAGATATTTTGGCAGTATGGTTATCGGAAGGACTGAGATAAATTGTTAAGATCTGATTCAAATGGTTCGACTAAGCTTGAGTTGAAGGTGCTAATCGTTTCTAGGCCTAAATGAGAGTTCCCTTAGGCAAATTTGTATTTGGGCTTGCATGTCTCTTAGAGGATCTTGATGCTTTTTTATTTGTACTTGCAGGAGGAGGTGCTGGAACAAAGATTGTTGCTGTATTTGAAAGTGCTGAAACTTCGTACCAACTTCTGAACTGCTGTACCTGCAAGATTGGAGTTGGAAGTTGTCAACAAGGTTGAAGAGGAAGGTCTGAAGCTGAATAAAGATGGAAATTGCTGCTTGCATACCTGATTTTGCATCCTTAGACACTGTTGTCCCAGCATTCCAAGACTCGTGATTTGCTGATGCAGATTAGAGATGCCATGAAAATGCTTTGAAGAAGGTCAAGTCCTGAAAGATTGGAGTTAGAAGTTGTCAACAAGGTTGAAGAGGAAGTTCTAAAGCTGAATAAAGATGGAAATTGCTGCTTGCATACCTGATTTTGCATGCGTACCTGATTTTACATCCTTAGACACTGTTGTCCCAGCATTCCAAGACTCTTGATTTGCCGATCCAGTTTAGAGATGCCATGAAAATGCTTTGAAGAAGGTCAAGTCCTGAAAGATTGGAGTTGGAAGTTGTCAACAAGGTTGAATAGGAAGTCCTAAAGCTGAATAAAGATGGAAATTGCTGCTTGCATACCTGATTTTGCATCCTTAGACACTGTTGTCCCAGCATTCCAAGACTCCTGATTTGCTGATCCAGTTTAGAGATGCCATGAAAATGCTTTGAAGAAGGTCAAGTCCTGAAAGAGATGGAGAAAGACGAAGAACACATGAAGGTCCTGGTTATGAATTTAGTCACATTATGTTAATGACTGGAAACATGAGAGATAGGCGTGGTATATGGGGAAATAAAGAAGTTTCTACAGCTATAAAGGCCTTCTTAATGAAGTTTACCATCCTAAAACTTTTGTCCTCTAAACCTAGGCGTTGGAAGAAGCTGCTTCGAGAAGATTTGTATCGAGAAAAGTGAAAGTTACCTTGAGACTAATGCTGCCACCTCTATAAGAGAAGTTTGTTGAGGAAGCTGCAAGGAGATGAGGACAGGTTCCTTGGAAAATTGTGTTTTCCACCGAATTTGACTTTAGGTTGAAGCATTGTTCTTGAGCCATTGGATGTAAAAGTGAAAACTTAGTATCATCTAACTGATTTGTATATATGTACAGCTGAAATTCTTTGTAGAGGTTGAGAAAAACTATTGGGGAACAATATTGGAAACATATTATCTACTTGAACTTGAAAGCAATAAAGCAATATTTTCAGAATTTTCATTATTTTTTCATAGTTTTCTCCAAATTTTAAGTGTTTTTTTAACATTTTCAGCAACAAATTGATGGATATTTGATGAGTTTGTGATGTGTTTATATTACTGGTTGTTTTCTGATTGTAAATAACTTTGTGTGGCCAATCTGAACACACTCAAACCAACTGTGTGAGCTCTCTTCATTCTATGTTGAGATTCAGGGGCATGTGTGAGCTCTCTTCATTCTATGTTGAGATTCAGGTGTTTGTTGCAGCAATTTGCATGGATGGTACCTTAGAAGATTGCACTGCTCTACCTTTTCGCTATGCTCCTCTCTACCACCCTCCCATCTCCACAAGATGCCTTTGAAATTACTTTACAACTCCTTATTTATACAAGACATCGACTTAGGGATAATCATCCAAGTTAGAAAACATTACAAAGCAAATACATAAATACAATATGACTAATTACAAAAAGATTTCACGTGGATCAACACACTGTCGGCCACACAGATCTGAGACTTCAATCTTTCTTTAGGCACACTCCATTCTTCATAGAACATCTTCAAGATCATCCACAGGATGTGTAACTCATCCGATCTTCTAGATTTAGGAAGAACACCATCATCTGGAAGTAATTCTTTAATTATGAGCTCAATCTTCAATTTGGACCACCAACATGAACTAGACACAATTCAAAGACCTCCACAAGCTTGCCTGAATCACCAAGAACATCCACACTACTTCTGTTCACTGAAATCATTCTCTCCTTCATCTGGAATCTCAAGAACATAGTCTGTCATCTCTGTCATATTGGAATAGATGCTTGCAGACCTCCAGACCATGAACCAATTGAGTTGTCAATTCACATTGACTTCCTAAACACTCCACAAAATCTGCAAAACAAGATATTGCACTTCTAGATCTTACCGGACCTATCTGTGTCACTCTGTCACCTCTAAACATTTGCCAGAGTCAGTTTTACTTAAGTGGCCATAACTTCTTCAGATCTTCATGTGGACCTCTAAAATCTTTATTGGATCATCTTAAGACACATATCTTCAAACCCTTTGAAGCGTATCCTCTGATCTTCATCTTAGCTAGGATCTTTACCTCACTGTCTCCACTATTCCTCTCTGTTCCTGATTAGGACTAATTTTCTCAATATCCTCAGCACATAGCTCATCTAATCCTTATCATCAATGCAATAGGAGTATGTTGACATCAATGAAAACACCGGTTAGGCCCATACTTGCAACAGTCATAAGATAAAAAATGAAAGATCTTAGTATATAATTCACATCAAGATAAATATGACTATATATGCATGCTTACTATTTTACTAAATTCCATATTATTTTCTCTATTATGAGGGTTGACAATATTTACCTTTATAGGGTTGTTGGATCATTAGAGGACAAGTCATCTTAGGTTAATCCCTAAAAAAGATCAACTTTATGGTTGTGTGAATTATCAAGGACAACAAGCTTTAGCTATGCAAATTCTCTAGAATGATTATGTAGATTCTATTTCTTTTTAGGTGCTTCAATTGAAGTGTTCCTAGAATGATATGCAAATAAATGCTCAAAATAATCAAAAGATGGGAAGATATAAAATGAATGAAATTAAATACCTTTAAAATGATTATGTAGATTCTATTTCTTTTTAGGTGCTCCAATTGAAGTGTTCCTAGAATGATATGCAAATAAATGCTCAAAATAATCGAAAGATGAGAAGATATCAAATGAATGGAATTAAATACCTTTAATTACAAGGACATCACAATAAATCACAAAACATGTGTTTAGTTGGCTTTAGGTGGGAAATGAATGGGTGGGAGTTGGGAAAAATTGGAATTTGAAGTTTAAAATTTTAGGGGTCAAATTTGCAAGTGTAGGATCGATTTCACACCCAAAAAAATACCTAAGACATGGGAATGGTAAAATAAAGATGGATAATGAATGTATGAGAATGGGCACATGGATAGGCATAATAAATACATAATCTAAGTAAATATATTGGAATACATGTGTATACAGATAAGGTGGAGGATGAATGTGTAGGAATGTACATGTAAATGGATGACTAAACAATATGGGGTTAATAAGACCATGAAAAGATCCACACATATAATAATAGAAATAATATAATGCAGAAGATAGATCTTACAAAATAGAAGAGATGTTTGTAGTCCAAGATTCCCTAATATCCAAGATATGTGGAAATAGAATAAACCCTTAAGGTGGGGTAACACCACACAATACTCCTTATGGAAGAAGCCACTCCATGATAGATCTCTAAGAGATGCCAAACACAATATCATACTCAACACACATGCCCTTATAATGATATTCACCTTCTTTATATAAAACTCCTCCTAATAACATAATAGAGGGGTGATCCCAATGATAACCAACTCAACACCTAATATAATTAATTACACAAGTTATCCACAAGACCCAATATAAATAACTTAACGGATGTGTGACACATGTCAACATCTCCATATACCTAAATACATTATAATATCATACCCCTAGGTACATAACATGTGATCCCTCCTTGACACATTTCATCCCTACAACATGAGAAGAAGATAAATAATATGACTATCACAAATCATTACAAATATGATGCCATGACCAATCATCTAACCATCCATAGTTGATCCTTGTGGTAGTTTTAGCTCAAGGCAATACCTTGATCCCACCCTTGATCCATATTTTGTTGCACCCATTTTATTCCATTTTTTATCATAGTAAGTCCTCCTCTACTACCATGAATAGCCATTACTTCTATGATACCACTGACTATTATAGTTGTTCTTTTGATTCCATGTACATCCATAGTGATTGGCTTGTTGATTCTCTATATTATCATGTCTCCAAGATGGTTTCCATGATTCTTTCCTCTCACAATGGTGTGAATGCATATATATTGCACTCTTATCTATCACTAGAACCTTCTTTAATTCTTCCTCATTTTTGTCACTTGTTTTATTAGCTCTTGAAGAGAATTACTTGTATCCTGTTTTTATATACATCTTGTTCCTCTTAATTGTCCTTTGATTCATTGGTACAATATTTAGTAGATTCCTAAACTTGATCTTCCTTCACCTTCCTTTGGACTTCCTTATGTGTAATATCCTGTAATGTAACTTTTTCCTACTATATCAAAGCTCCATGAACTTATTTTGCACATTAATGTTTATTGTTCCCAAAGATAATATCCAACCCATCCATATCCAAAGCATGAAAGATTGAATGCAAAACATATTTATCCATACAAAGCTTCAAATCTTTAAAATTTTAAATATCCTTACCTGCTATTTTACTATCCTTGATGCGATTTACTTGTACCTATAGCTTATTGGCTAATTTAATGTCGATGAAGTTATACTTGTTGCTATGGTTTATATAAATAATATTTTCCTTTTGAATGCATCCATGAAATTTAAGGATTGAATCTTCCTTCCTTGGAGCTAAAGTGCATGCACTTGTATCCTTCATATTCTCTTCATCATCCTCCTTTTACTCCTTGTACTTCTCCTCCTCCTTTTTCTTATTCATCTTCTTGTTCTTGTCCTTGTTCTTCTTGAGCCCATCTATCTAAGAAAGCTTGTTCTAGTTAATCCAAAGAACAAATATCCTTACATAATGGTACATAGCATTGCTTAGCTTCACTAGTTAAATGGGAATAAAAATATACTTTCGATATTTTATTTTGACCACGAGCTCTTTTATATTAAAACTAGGGTTTCTAAATTTCTACCACATACCCGACTTAGATATGATTATATTGTAATGTTTTCAGACTCAAAAATAAAAATACAAAGAATAGACTCTTGATAAATTTTAGTGAGCTTTCTAGAAATGTGAAATTATCAGAAAAATTTCATGATTTGTGGCCTATAAAGCAAATTTATGAAAAATAATAAAATTGCAATAACTCACTCAATATTTATTCTAGAAACCTAATTTTGGAATGTAGATTTCTTATATAATTTGCCAACTTTAGTAAGAAAATTTTAAAAAAGTTTGAATATTTCGAAAGATATAGGTAAACTAAAAGGAAGCTAGGTGTGCAGAAATCACTTCCTACACTAATCTAATGAGGAGAGGGCTATACAAATTCAATTTTATCCTAACTATTATAGCAATGTTAAACCATTAACATGAGATATTGTAGTAAAATACAAGAACCAAAAAGTAGACAGAAGAAGAGAGACAAAGATTTACGGTGGGGAAAACCCTTATCGGGTGAAAAACCCCACACTCAGAAACCTACACAATGTATTAACAAATCTGAAATATGTTTACAATACACTTGCAATGCAAGCTTCAATGGTCTTCGACACTCATGTCTGGAGTCAAACCGGAAGCATAACAGTACCTATAGAACCTGTGAGACAACTCCCTCTCCAAGCACTTGTTTATATAGAAAATACAAGGCAATATTGGACCTTTCTTGGAATGGGCGTCCAACTTGGCCTCATGGCCCAAAACCCACGCCTAAGGACACTTGGTCAACATTGTAGAATGTGCCTGACACTTGTCCATAGTTCCCATCCCAAAGGGTTTGCCTATTTCCAAAATGGGCTATGACAGATGCTCTTATGACACTTACGACCGTCATAGAATCTGTCATAGCGGTTACAACTTACAGCTATAAGAGAATCTATCATACACAGGCTATAAATAGAATATTCTCTTACAACATGTCATAGTCCACCTTGGGGCACCCAAATATGCCTCTTTCAAAGATCCTTCATGACACATGTCTTCACCTGTCTTACATGCTTCTATTTCTGACTCTTACATGTCATAGATTTGTCATAGGAATCTGTCATAACCGTTTCGGTCAAACATTCCCTTACACAACATGTAAGATGCTGAAACATAGTAAAATGCTCCTACCACAAAGTGGGACGCCTATCTGACACATCACCGTTCCACATCCCACAATATGACAATTAGAATTTACAAATATTTACAACATAGGCAATTAAATAATAAATACAAACATTAATAATGTAAGCAATTTACAAGGTTGAGACACCTTAATTCCCAACATTCTCCCACTTGTCGAACACCTTGTAAGAGCCAATAGAATAACAGGATTTAACTGCTATAGGCCGAGAGGCCCATAGACTCCGAACACCATCTGAACTTCTCTGTGCTCACTGGCTTCGTCAATGCATCAGCAACATTCTTCAAAGTATCTATCTTCTCCAAATTTACCTTTCCATCCTCAACCATGTCTCACACAAAGTGAAACTGAACATCAATGTGCTTGGTTCTAGCATGGAAAGTTGGATTCTTTGCAAGGCAAATTGCACTCTGACTATCACAATGGATCGTTATCTATCCTGCATCAACACCAATATCTGAACACAATCTCTTCAGCCAAATGGCTTCCTTACAAGCATGAGTTGCTGCCATATACTCAGCTTCTATCATGGACAAAGAAACAATAGGTTGTCACTTACTCATCCAACTAATAGCACCACCAAAGATTGTAAACACATAAGTACTGGTGGATCTCCTGCTGTCAATGTCACCTGCTGAATCTAAATCCACAAATCCATGAATGTCAACAAAATGTGAAGGTCCTATAATATTACCATGATAGAAAATGGAATACTCAGAAGTACCCCTCAAATATCTGAACACTCACTTAACTGCATCCCAATGAACCCGTCTAGGATTAGCCATAAATTAACTAAGGACCCCCACTGCTTGGGCAATGTCTGGTCTTGTGCAGAGCATAGCATACATCAAACTACCAATAGTACTAGCATAAGGTACTCTACTCATGTCCTCCACCTCACTAGGAGATTTTGGACAATCCTCAACAAATAACTTTGTCCCCAAAGAAACAAGAACACACAATGGTCTACAATATGCCATGTTGAACCTATCCAACACGGTCTTCACATAATTACTCTGGTTTAACCAAAGTTTTCTATTAGCTCTGTCTCTTCTAAGTTCCATTCCTAGAATGTACTTGGCTGCCACTAAATCTTTCATTTCAAACTATGTTGATAACTGAGATTTGAAATCAGAAATCATATTCTTACCCTTCCCAATGAGCAACATATGATCAACATACAATGCAACAATGAGAATATGATCACGATCAAACTTAAAGTACACATAGTGATCTGATTTCGATCTCACAAATCCAATTGACAACACAAAGGCATCAAACTTCAAGTACCATCTCCTAGGGGATTGCTTCAAACCATACAAAGACTTCTTAAGTTTGCAAACCAAATTTTCTTTACCTTTCACCATGTAATGCTCTGGCTGTGACATGTAGATTTCTTCCTCTAAATCACCATGAAGGAAAGTTGTCTTCACATCCATCTGTTCTACCTCCAAGTCATAAGCTATTGCAAGAGACAACAGGAATCGAATGGATGTCATCTTTGCAATGGGAGAGAAGATCTCACCATAATCTATACCCTCCACTTGTTAATACCCCTTCACAACCAATCTGGCCTTATACTTCTCAACATTGCCATCTGCACCAATTTTCTTCTTGAACACCCATTTGCATCCAATAGGTTTCCATCCAGGAGGCAAAGGCACCAAGTCCCAAGTTTGATTCTTTTCCAAAGAAGCCATTTCTTCCTCCATGGCCTCCTTCTAGGAACCTACATCTTTCATATCCAAAGCCTCTAACACAATTCTCGGTTCATCACTATTAGTGATTAAAGCATAAGCACAACTAGAATCAAGCAATGTAAAACCAAACCTTTCAGGTTGCTTTCTTTTCCATGTAGACCTCCTCTATGGTTGAGGTTGAGGTTCAGCGTCTTCATCTGAGCTTTTAGAGCTACCAAAGCTCTCCTCATCATCAGGTCCAACATTGTCTTTTTGTTCAGTCTTCTCAGGGGTAGTAGGAAACTGAACAACATCCTCTTTCTTTACTTTTTCTTCTAGCTGTAAAACAGTGGAAGAAGGTGTAAGCTCTCTGAAGATGACACTTTTACTATACAACACTTTTTTAGCCACAAGGTCCCAAATCTTGTATCATTTCACACCGACACCATAGCTAATGAAGATTATCTTAACAGCCTTGTTCTCCAACTTTGATCGCTTCTCCCTAAGCACATGTGCATATGCCTCACAACCAAAAACAAGAAGATGCCTTATTGAAGGCTTTCTACCAAACCACACATTCATGGGTGTCTTACCAATAAGAGTTGATGTAGGAGATCTATTTACCAGATAGTAGGTAGTGGCAACAGCTTCAACCCAAAACTTTTGTTCTAGGCCAGCTAAGCATACTCCTAGCCTTCTCCATCAGTGTCTTGTTCATCCTCTCTGCAACTCCATTTTGCTGCAGGGTGTATGGAGTTGTCTTATGTCTTTCAATCCCAAGTTCCTTGCAATATTTATTGAATTATGTAGAACAGAACTCACCACCATTGTCAATTCTCAAACATTTAATCTTTTTACCAGTCTAATTTTTAGCAAAGGCCCTAAACTCCTAAAACTTGCTATAGACTTCAGATTTGCTTCTGAGAAAATAAATCCATGTCCTTCTACTGTAATCATCCATAAAAGATACAAAATATATAGACTTTGATAACAAAGGAACATTAACAAGACCAAACACATCAGAATGAATAAGGTCCAATACACCAGAAGACTTATGAGAACTTGAGTAAAACTAAACACGGTTTTGTTTTCCATAAATGCAATGTTCACAAAAGTCAAACTCAAGATTACAATCATCTAACCCCTCAATGAGGTTCTTATTTTTCAGGGTACGCAGACCCTTCTCGCCAATGTGGCCAAATCTCTTATGCCATAACATTGTCTTTTCAGCAGGAAGTTTAACTTCCAATGCAAGATTACAACCATGAAGACTAGAAACAATAAATTTCTTCATTGCTCATTCAGATGGTGGTGATGAAGTGACTGCTGCCCTCTTCCTTGAGTCAGAAGAACTATTGCATTGTGAAATGCATGCCTCCAGCTGAAACAGAGTACCTCTCCTAGTACCCTTAGCAAGCACAATAGCTCCTCTAGTCATCTTGCATCCTTCTTTTGAAAAGACAACTTGCACACCTGCATCATTCAAACTACTTACAGAAAGAAGGTTCCATGCTAAGCCTGGGATGTGCATAATCCCAAAGATCCCCTTCATTCAACCATTAGGGAATCAGATAGAGACTCTTCCACAACCAACAATCTTTAGATGAGAGTCATCACCCAGATACACCTTTCCACCGTTGAACTCCTCATACTTAGTAAACTAGTCTCAATGCGAGGTCATGTGGAATGATGCACCAGAGTCGATTAGCCACACATTGTCAGATGCATGGGTTGCCAGGGCTGCGATGAAAGCATCACCGTCATCTTGTGACTTGTCAAAATCTAAATTAGGAGGTTTCTTCTTCTTCTTCTTCTCCTCTTTGCATTCCTTTCAGAAATGCCCATTTTTTCCACAGTTCCAACAAAGAGCCTTGGACTTTTCAGGAGATTTGGATCTCCCATGGGATTTGGATCTACCCTTCTCAAATTTCTTGTCCTTCTTCTTCCCTTTCTCCTTAGGTCTTCCATGAACTGCAAGGGCCTCTTTGGCTGCCTCAGAAGACTTTCTTCGCATCTCTTTAGACAACAATGAAGAAACCACTTCTTCCATTTTGAATGTGGATGTGGTGCTTCCAATAGCCATGACAAGATGATCCCATGAGTCTGGTAGAGAAAAAAGTAGGGTCATACACTGATCCTCTTCCTCCATCTTCACACCAATAGATGTTAATTGTGCAACCAACATGTTAAAGGTATTCATATGTTTAGCAATAGATCCTCCATCCTCCATTTGAAGAGAATACAACTTCTTTTTAAGGAAAATTTTATTAATTGGGGATTTGGCTTGATACACATCCCCCAACTTCTTCCAAAATAGTTTTGCAGTAGTCTCCTCATGGACATTTAACAGAATAGAATCAACAAGACTAAGTCTTACAAGACCCTTAGCCTTCCAATCCTTGAGATCCCACTCATCTTGTGACATTTAGCTAGTTTAGTTCCATTAACACTTTCCCAAAGGTCTCAGTCTACAAGCATGTCTTCCATCTTGAGCTTCCACAACTCGAAATTAGTGCCATTGAATTTCTCCACTTCAAATCTTCTGGATGTGCTTGCCATCTCCTTACTGCAACAAGATATAGAATACTCTGCACAGACTCCCACTCAACCTAAGATCAGCTCAAAAAACCCCTACCCAACAACTAGGCCCAAAGGTGATCAAGCTTTGATACCAACTGAAAGGAAGCTAGGTGTGCGGAAATCATTTCCTACACTAATCTAATGAGGAGAGGGCTATGTAAATTCAATTTTATCCTAACTATTACAGCAATGGTAAACCATTAACATGAGATATTGTAGCAAAACACAAGAACCAGAAAGTAGACAGAAGAAGAGAGACAAAGATTTACAGTGGGGAAAACAATTATCAGGTGAAAAACCCCACACTCAAAAACCTGCACAATGTATTAACAAATCTGAAATATGTTTACAATACAATTGCAATGTAATCTTCAATGGTCTTCGACACTCATTTCTGGAGTCAAACCGGCAGCATAACAATACCTGTAGAACTTGTGATACAAATCCCTCTCCAAGCACTTGTTTATATAGAAAATACAAGGCAATATTAGACCTTTCTTGGAATGGGCGTCCAACTTGGCCTCATGGCCCAAAACCCACACCTAAGGACACTTGGTCAACATTGTAGAATGTGCCTGACACTTGTCCACAGCTCCCATCCCAAAGGGGTTGCCTATTTCCAAAATGGGCTATGACAGATGCTCTTACGACACTTACGACCATCATAGAATTTGTCATAGCGGTTACAAATTACAGTTGTAAGAGAATCCGTCATACACATGCTATAAATAGCATATTCTCTTATAACATGTCATAGTCCACCTTGGGGGTGCCGAAATATGCCTTTTTTAAAGATGCTTCATGACACATGTCTTCACCTGTCTTACATGCTTCTATTTCTAACTCTTACATGTCATAGATTTGTCATAGGAATCCGTCATAACCGTTTTAGTCAAACATTCCCTTACACAACATGGAAGATGCTGACACATGGCAAAATGCTCCTACCACAAAGTGGGATGCCTATCTCCTCATGTGACGACAAAATTACAAGTTGTCATATTCCATGTAGGATTGACACATCACCATGCCATATCCCACAATATGACAATTAGAATTTACAAATATTTACAACATAGGCAATTAAATAATAAATACAAACATTAATAAGGTAAGGAGTTTACAAGGTTGAGACACCTTAATTCCCAACATAAATCTTCAAAAATTAGGTTTTGTCCAAATCGTTGCTCTGATACCACTTGATAAGATCCACACATAATAATAGAAATAATATAATGTGGAAGATAGATATTACACAAAACAAGAGATGTTTGTGGTCCAAGATGCCTAATATCCAACATATGTAGAAATAGAATAAATCATTAGGGTAGGTTAACACCATACAATACTCGTTATGGAAGAAGCCACTCCACACTATATCTCCAAGAGATCCCAATAACAATCTCATACTCAACACACATGTCTTTACAATGATATTCACTTTCTTTATATAGACATCCTAATAACATAGTGGAGGGGTAATCCTAATGAAGGCCTACTCATCACCTAATATAAATAATTACACAAGTTATCCACAAGACCCAATATAACTAACTTAAGCGATGTGTGGCACATGCCAGCATCTCCATTCACTTAAATAAATTATAATATCATATCCCTAGGTACATAATTGTTTAGCATGAAAAAGGTGAATGATAACAACTAGCATACACACTAGATCAAACCATTTTCCATATAACATTCAAGGACAAGACCGAGCCAAATCACTACCAAATGAAGGTGGACTTAGTTGTTGATCTTGTACTCAGGAATATTATTGATGGATAGGATTTTATTTAGCCTTTTATCAAACCCTAGGTTAACAATGCATGAAACCCTAGTTCTATAATGATCAAATTGTAATAGAGAAAGTACAATAGATATCTAGGAAATAATGGCATAGGGATGATGAGGAAGATGATAGAACCCGTCTCCTAAAAGAAGAAGTGTCAGAGGATGAATTTGGGACTGCCCAGGTCCTGATTGAAGAAATATGCCAAAACTGCAAACTAGAAATATGTTGCAAATACTATCCTGATGCCAGATCTAAACTCAGAAAAGGCTGGAGGACATGGGGGTACTATCCAGGTCCTGGATGAGAGAAAACTCTGAAACTATTTTTGGATCCCAAAACCTTAATCTATACTCTATCTTCCTGTAGCTTTGTATTTCCCAATTCTCACTCCTATAACCTACACACAAGAAGATAAGAAGGGGTTTGGGGGTTGTGGTATTTAGGGAATTGCCTCAATCAAATCCTGGGATAGAATTCAAGCTTCCCAACATCATTGATTGATAAAGAGTGTGTGCCCTCGTGGGGGCAGAGGCTGAAAACAAATGATAATAATGATTATCTAAATGATGATAAACAATAATGATATCACCTATATGATGATCCCTTAGAATGAATGAAGATCCTTCAAATCCTAAGTAGGATAGATGATAGCTCCATGCTTGCAACAAACATACAAAAACAATACACAAATCTGCTCTATAATCACAATGAATCCTCTTTCTTGCTTCAATTCAAAATCTCTAGTTAGCTATCTCCATTTAGGTTACAAAAGAACTTAAAAACACACTTATATATGTTTTCTCACTCATAATCATGAAATTAAACCAAAAGAGCCGACAAGGAGAAACCTTTTGAAAGGTCTCAGGCTGACATACATTCAAATTATCCCTGACCTAAAAGGGGGACATGGGTGGTACCGCCCAGGTCCACCAGCCCTTTTTGAGTCTGGGGTAAGGTAAATGAAGGGGCCCATACTCTAATTTTGCTTTGGTGTTAGGCAATTTGTGTTGGGATAAACACTTTGAATGTATAATGTAATCACGAGGACTAGGAGCTAAACAAGGAGATAAAAAGATAAATAGACAATCTTCACTCCATAACATTTAGCCCCCACTTTAATGTGTGTATGATCTTATGATCAGTACATGCATTAAAGTATGGTCAAAAACACATCAAGCACATCAAACACTAGAGCCGAAAACACTCCCTCAGTTTGGAAGACCATCTCTAGCCCCCAAGCTTAGGTAAACATAAGAAACCACTTGATAAACATGCAAAATACAGAGAAGATAGTAAAGAAGTACTCAATACATGAAGAAGTCATGAATATAGACACACTATACATGAAGCATTCATGAGGAGAAGACATGATTAAATAATTATACTATACTAACAGGCGATGGGGGGAGCTCATCGCTATGCACCACCATCAAAGCACACAAAACACACTACATGGGGGGAGCTCATCGCTATGCACCACCATCAAAGCACACAAAACACACTACATGGGGGGAGCTCATCTTTACACACCTCCACAAAATATGGAAGACACATCACGTAGGGGGAGCTCATTGCTACATGCCTCCATAGAACACACAAAACACATAGGAAAACATGTAGAAAACACATGGAATACACGAGCACCGTAGAGTGTGTCATTGACCCACTATACATCTTATACAAAGCAAATATAGGTGATGGGAAGGATCTCATCACTACATTTCTCCATCTAAGACATGCAAAACACACCTGACAGTCAAGCTACGCTACCACGGCCGCTAAAAAATGCTTAAGGATGAGTAACTCAAGACCCGACCCCACCTCACACGAGAGGGATTTTTTCAAAGGGATACACAACCACTCAAGGGAAGACACAATCACACCTTCCATGGAAGGGATTTCAAAAACATACAACCCCACCTAGATCACGAAGATGCCTTATAGTGAAAATGAAGCATGCACACAAAGTATACAAGCCCACGTGCATCACGAAGACACCTTACAGTAAAAGGAAGCATACACAACACACAAGATAAAGTATACAACCCCACTTGCATCATAGAGATACCTTACAATGAAAAGGAAGTATATGCAAACACACAAAGTATACAACCCCACTTGCATCACGGAGACACCTTATAGTGGAAAGGCAATATACACAACATGATTATCACAATATCTAAGATAGCCAAGCATTTACCACAATATATACCCCCACCTTAAAGTGGTTGGTCCACTTGCTGATTGCAATCACATTTAAGGTAAGGTTGAAAACATGTGAGGGAACAAGAGCTTTCCCAAAGCCCATGCCCCAAAGTAACATATTCTTATAATCATCTAATTGTTCCCAACAATCACGATAGAACCATATCAATATCATTTGCTAACAACCATTGATCAACAATATGCATGCATATGAAAGATAATCTAAACAAACTTTGGTTAGAAAATATAAGTTAAGATAACAACCAAATCATCTCATGGAACTGATACAGAAATAAGGCAACATGCCACTCAAACAAACCAAGGCTATACTTACAGGTTTGAAACTGAGTATAGTCGTGAGGTTATACTTCAGGTATCTCAAAATTGATAGTAGCTACAAGGTGAGACGAAAGCATTTCAAAAGTGCATAGAAGCAAATTTAGAGTATTGCAAAGGTTTGTTACAAAAATTTCATGATATGATACATGATCATATCACAACACAAAGTGAATCTACTAGTCAAATGTCAGTTACAAATTACCCCCATGTTCATATATGGAATGGGTCCATTTTTATTTTCTTTTTTTAGGGACACACGGTCCTTATCAGAAGTGTATATTTGTTGTCGTCATATGCTGACTAGTAGAGCCACAAGTACAATGAAAGAATGAAATCAGAAAAAATGAGAGAGGAGACACAAGTGACTTAGGGTCACAACATGGGAAGATGCCCTCGAGACAACCTCCACAACATTATGCCCCCAAGGCACCACACATAACAATTGCAACAAGAGAGGAGTAGAAGAATAGAGAAACAAATAGAAGGAATGTCACAATGGAGGCAGTATCCTTGTATCATTGACCTTACAAGAGTATCAAGGGTCATCCAAGAAAAACTAAACAAACATTTAACACTACACAGGGGAACACAACACAACAACATATATATTTATCTAAGAGGAGGCCAAACTTGTGAGCATCTTGGAGAGGTGCTCCATCAAGTGTGGTGGAATAGATGAGGAATTCATACATGTTTGATTTTCACAACAGTCACGTGGTGCTTGATACATAAATTTTTGTATGTTTAAAATCTTCAAATGCTTGCGAGGAGAGTCATTAACTTTTTTAGCAGATTTTGATGACTTGTGCCTTGTTCTTTTGCTTTCTTATTCTTCTTTGCTTGGTGAATGAGATTTTTAGGATGAAATGGGATACTTTTCATCATTACAACCTTCTTTTCCTTATTGTGATCACATATAGTCTGTTTCAATTGCATATTTTGTGCATTTTGGTTATCTCCTAATCCTTGAAGGGATAATAAAGGAGGAACTTCAGCATTGTAACATCAAAAAGTGTCCCCTTTGGGGCTTTTCCCTCATAAGGTTTAGCTCCCAGGTCTTTTGCATGCATTTAGGATATCTTACTTCATAATTTGGCATCCCGATGGAATGAGCCCTAGGTAACATGACAAATGGGACCTACGAGGACCCCTTAAGCTTGACCCTGCCCAAAATAGGGGGGAGGACTTGGGCAACTGCGCCCTAGTCCTGCCCTATTTTTGGGTAGTCCCAAATTTTAAGTGTCAATTTGTGACCATTATTTGGGTCCTTTGCCGACACGGTAAGTTTGAATTTACGAAATCTTGGTGGGAGTGTTTGTAGTTGCATATAAAAGCATGTTTAGGCATTCATTTAGAAACTACATGATCATTGTGAACTTTAGGCATTCTCAAGGTGATTCAAGGCTTTTATTGTGTTGCAAGAGCAGACTTGTGTGGTTTATGTGTTTGTATTTGCAGATTTGAGCATCCATTCATCATGGAATGATGAGCATCTTCCTCCCATGATGTCTTCACTACAAGGTAACATTATATTGTGTTTTCATTATCAATTCCTTTGGTTTTTGCATTTACCTCACAAGGACATGCACTCTCTATCTGACAACAGTGTTCAGAGACTTAAGTGTCCTCTGAGGCTTGACTGAGGCAAGCCTCTAAACACCACAATCCCCTCCCAAAGTCTTGTGATTGCAGGTTACATGTGTCACATTTGGAAAAAGTGAAGTTGTAGGAAGGATTGGTAGACATCAAGGATTCAGGATCCAAAGAGAAGTAGGACACTATAGCACTTCTAGGACTTGGGTGCTCGCACTAGTGTCCTCCGTAGACAAATTTCTGGAAATAGAAGTTACAGGGCTGATCAGTGTCGGAAGGAGGTCTGGATCCCACAAAGAAACTAGTACCTTGGACTAGGGCACCTGCACCAGTGTTCCCGACTGTTCCACCTCAGAACCCTAAAAATAGGTACCTTGTGATTTTCTATTTTAGTCCTGTCTACAAGAGTTGTTTCTGTTATTCGTCAGTTTATTGTCGTATTTGCATAATTAGGGTTTGAATGGTCAATTGAGAATAAGAGAAGTAAAATTGATAATTAGGTTCCCTAATCCAAGTTTCCCTACATCTCACAGTGATCTAGGGTATGATATTGAATTGCCACTCGACTCTAGATCCTTGATTGTAAAGTGGAAAGGCAGATTCAAACATCAAAACACTAAAACATTAACAAATCCAATTTTCCACTAAACATTTTGGTGAACCCATGTTTTTGGACTTAAATTGCAAATTTATAAGTGTGTGTCTTCATATTTGGATTGATTTCAGTCATTCATATAGTCATTCATTTTATTGCATTGAGAAAAATTCAAAAAAAAAATTGGAAATTTTAAAAAATTCAAAAAAATTGCATTGTTTGGCTTACTAAATTGCATCACTTCTTTCTAAATTTTCCTAATTCATGATTTTCGCATCAGATATGATATAAAATATAGAAAAACACAAAAATTCAATAATTTGCATTGCATTTTTAGCATATAATTTCTAGGCTTTTATAGAAATTTTGACAATTTTCATTAAACCTAGTAATTCCAAAATCTAGGGTTAGTAGGCAAAATCTTATTTCAGATTTTTATACTGATTTTAGAGACTCATTAAAATTATAATTTTTTTGTAGTCTTGCATTTTAGTGTAAATTTTCATTTAGATTTAAAATATTTGTATTTTTGCATAGAAAATTTTAACAAAAACTAGCAATTTTCATGTATTTTCATTAGATTTACATTGGCATTTTGCCTATTAGAGCTTGAAAATAATTTTAAGATCTGATAGTAATTAATTTCCATCATAAATCAGACTTCAAAACATTCACATAGCATTTTGTCCCAAGATCTCAAACCTAGGGCTTCAAAAATAATAATTTTCACTAAATTTGACCTTATCGACTCTATAAACTTGCACCATAGGCATGTTGTGAAAATTATTTTTGCATTAATTGGTTGTTATCAGGGTAATAATTTGTTTTCCCTCATAAAAATCTTCACAACACCTTTTAACGAGCTCTTGTATTGAAAATTCGGTGAAAAACTACACATTTTGACTTTTTTGCCCTAGGGTTTGACCTAGTTTATACTCCAAGCGTGTTGTGATCAATTTTATGGATTGAGGTGACTGATATAATTTATTTTATTTGTTTCACCTCCTTAAATTAATTACAACACCCCCTTTACTAGGTCTTGGAATCAAAAAACCATGAAAAATAGCCTATTTTTGCTATATTTTCACTAGGGTTTTACCTTATGTGGCACTAAAAGCATGTTGTGTTGGATATTTTGGCACCAAGTGGATGTTATTACTGATATTATTTTCTTTCCATCATCATTTTCCTCACAACACCCTTTGTTATGCTCTCTTGCATTGAGTTTTGGTGAAAAAAGTGCCTATTTTGACATATTTTCACTATATTTGGACTTGACATTATCTTGGATTTGCATCAAGAGTGTGTTGAGAAGGATCACATTGCTGTTTTGGATTGATATTAGACATATAATTTGCTTCCCTTGATCAAAATCCTTACAACATTCTTTATTTCATTCATTTGCATTGAAAAGAGTACAAAAAAAAAACTAAGCATTTTAGCCGTCAATCATATCCTTCTCTTAGGATTTGTTCTCTTAGTTTGTGCATTGTGTGTTGTATGATTTTGCATAATCTTTATGACATGCTGTACTAAAAACAATATCCCTTTGAGAAGAAGTAAAAGGTTAATGGGATCTAGTGCTCTTGAAGAAGTTGGTACTTTGGATACCTTCTTTACAAAGGGAGAAACTTAAATTGTGCAAGATATTATACATCCTCCAACCACAATGGAAGAACAAATTTTCATGATGTTAATAATACTATTGATGCAACATGATATGTATCTGATGAGTAAATAGAAAAATTAGATAAATTTATGGAAAATGAGAGAATAGCTAAAGAAGTTGTCCCTACAATTCAAAACATAAGAGAATTGATAAAAGAGGGACAAGATGGTGTAAATGAAATTCGTGGTCTAGCACATATTGTACAAACCAATATCATGCCGGTGACCGAATGTGTACAAGCCATAAATAATACTTTATCACCATCTCATACTCAAGTATCCATTCCTATACCAACTATAGGAATATCGACTTTTACATCAACAATCTTAACAACTGATGCAAATGCTTGTAGTAATGCTACCACTGGTATTGGAGTATCTAATGGCACTAATTACAAATCTATGGGATTTGATTATCAAATTTTGGTTCCTAAAGGGACCTCCTCTATGCATAATTGTTCTCAACCACCTATCTATTCCACTCATTTCCAACCACCTATTACATACTCACAACCATTTTCTACCTATCACTATGTCTAACCACCGTTGACATATTCTCAGCCTCCATCTATCATATCTCAAGCTCATTCAGCTCCTCACTTTGGTTCTAATTCCTCACAACAAACTGTATCTCCCAATGATGCCATCCTAAACCAACTTTTACAGGGCATGACTACTTTACAACAAAAGGTAACAAACTTGACAAATTCGTCACAGCCTAGTGTACCAACATATCATGCTTGTAATCCCCTTTCCTAAGAAATATTGAGAACACCTATGCCTGAGAGGTTTGAGACTCCCCGCTTTGAAAAATATGGTTGAAAAGGTGATCCTAATATCCATGTGGCAGCATTTACAGCTATGTGTAGTGATTTTTATTTTGAAGAGGATTTGTTAGCAAAACTTTTCCCGCAATCTCTCAAAGATACTACTTTAGAATGGTTTTGCTCATTGCCTCTGAATTCAATACATTCCTTTTCGCAGTTGATTGATCAATTTTTACAATATTTTCAAGCAAATATCAGACCCCAAGTCACCCTTATTGACTTAGTTCAATGTAAACAAGGTCTGAAAGAAAAGTTGACTAAATTCATTAGTCAGTATCAAGGACTTTATGTACAGATTCAATATCAGATGAAAGATGAATATGTTCAAAAGATATTCATTACAAATTTACAACCTAATATTCGTGATAAAATCCTCTTGATGAAATATAACTCCTTTCAACATTTATGCACCACTCTTCGTGATTATCAACTTTTGTCTAGTTAGTATGAAAACCAAAACTCATCGGCTCAAGTTGGTCAATCCATGGGTGGATCATCACAAAACAATTTTAAGAGAAACAATAATAGGAGTTTCATCAAGATCAATGGACCAACAGTACAAATGTGTCTGCTATAAATAATCCAAAGAAACCATTGTATCAACTAAGAAAGTTTACTCCGATATCTGAGTCCTACCACTCTATCATGAACCAAATTGTGAGTAACAACATTCTGAAGCTCCCCCTCACAAGCAACAAAAAGTCTCATTTAAACAAGGATTTGAGGAACAAGCATCATATGATAACAAACAAAACTTTCATAAGAACCACTCAAATTTTGCATTAAATATGATCGAATACCTCTCCAAGAGGTTCACAAGCTCCAAGATATAATATGAAGACCTTATAGGTAAGTATCTCTAACCCTTAATCTCTATCATGATGTGCTTCCCCTGTGATGTGTTATGTGTTGTTTAGGCCTCCTGGGATGACCTTGGATTCTCCCGTAAGGTTTGGGATACCAGGAGACTGCCTCTGTTGTGACCTTCTATTTGTATCATCATTCTTCTATATAGTCTCTCTCTTTGATTTCATTGTTGTGTTGTGTCTTATAGACATAGCGTTGCGGTTGGTGACTTAGGGGCACCCTCCTATGTGACTGTCCCTAAGACACTTGTTTCTCATCTCTTATTTATTGTTTCCCTTCCTCTAGTGTTTCCATCTAGCGGGCGGATGACGACAAACATTTATACTGATGTGGACCTAGTGTCCCTTTCGAGAGCAATCAAAAAATAGACTTAGTCCCTAATATGATGATGGGGTTGTATATTTTATCGGATACTTGGCTAGTGGAAGCACTCGTGCTTTCTGCATAGTAAATTTCATGATGTTTCTATCTCATTTACAAACCTTAACAATGTTTCTGCTCTGTGCACCTTTGTTTGTCTTTGAATCTAGCCTTGGCGGTACTCGATCTGGAGAGCTTCGTGATATAGCCCCACGGTTATCCTCGAACTCTAAATTCCTTGTATAACCTTGGCTCTTTGTGTGGTTAATCATATGCACTGATGTTGTTGTTTATCATGATTTTATAGACAGTAACATGTTTCTTGCAAGGATGTGTTTGTGGTAACATTTGGCAATCGTAAAGTACATGTCACCTCTAGGGGGCATGGGCTTTGTGAAAGTTGATGTTCCTTTGTGTGTTTTCTTCCTGCCTTAACATGCTTGATATCGATGCATGATATCAACCACCTTAAGGTGGGGGCATATATAACGTAAGTTGTCTATTGTAGATGTTAGCAATGTGTTTGTCCTCAGGTGCAAAGACCTATGTGATGAGTGCATCATGCATCCTGAGTTTGTCTGCAATCAACCAATCAATCATGTAAGCCCTCTGTAGGGGTAGGATATCGCGTATATCTTTTTTATCTTAAGCCCTCTGCAGGGGCGGGATATTGTGTATATCCTTTTTATCTTAAGCCCTCTAGGGAGGCGGCGATGGTGTATTTCTCAGAGCAGATTACATCATCCTGTCATTTTCAAAAGTCCTCCGCGGAGGTGGGAAGCGGTTCTGTGACTAACTCAACCCTTAAGCATGTCTTTGGCAATTGTTGTGGCGAAGCCCAATTGTCAGTGTGTGCCTATAATGTGCTTGAGATGGTGTTGGACCTAGAAATAGGTGCACTCCATCGATTGTCTATCGTGTTTTCTCCATGTTTTCAAGTGTGTGTGTTTGGTGTGCTTGCTTTGTTTGGTGTGTTTGTTGCCCCATATGCCGTATAAAGACTAGCTCATTAGGTTTTGCTTCTTGCATATTGGGAGGTTTTGCATGTCTTGCATGTGTGTTGCCCCATATATACAAAGACCTGTGATGAGTGCATCATGTATTATGGGAGGTTTGTTTACTTTTCAGTACTTGCATCTGCATTTCATATATATGAGAAAAATAAAAGAAAAGAAATCATGCCTATCTTCTATGCATTAATGTGTCTTCTATGCATCTGTTGTCTTCTCCATGAGCTGTGTGACTGTAACTATCTTCTTCATGTTTTGCATGCCTATTATTGTCTTCTATGTGATTGGCGTGTATTCTCCGTGCTTGGTGTGTTTGTTGTGTTTGTGACCGTACTTTAATGCATGTATCGGCCTTGTGTTTATACATACATTAAAGTGGGGGCTAAATGTAACATCAGATAATGTCCCCTTGGGGGCTTTTCCCTCATAAGGTTTAGCTCCCTAGTATTTTGCATGCATTTAGGACATCTTACTTTATAATTTGACATCCTGATGGAATGAGCCCTAGGTAACATGACAAATGGGACCTACGAGGACCCCTTGAGCTTGACCTTGCCCAAAATGGGGGGGAGGACTTGGGCACTCGTGCCTTAGTCCTGCCCTATTTTTGGGTAGTCCCAAATTTTAAGTGTCGGTTTGTGACCATTATTTGGGTCCTTTGCCGACAAGGTAAGTTTGAATTTATGAAATCTTGGTGGGAGTGTTTGTAGTTGCATATAAAAGTATGTTTAGGCATTCGTTTAGGAACTAGTTGATCATTATGAACTTTAGCCATTCTCAAGGTGATTCAAGGCTTTTATTATGTTGCAAGAGCAAACTTGTGTGGTTTATGTGTTTGTATTTGTAGATTTGAGCATCCATTCATCATGGAATGAAGAGCATCTTCCTCCCATGATATCTTCACTACAAGGTGACATTATATTGTGTTTTCATTATCAATTCCTTTGGTTTTTGCCTCTGCCTCACAAGGGCACGCACTCTCTATCTGACAACAGTGTTCAGAGACTTAAGTGTCCTCTAGCACTTGACTGAGGCAAGCCTCTAAACACCACAACCCCCTCCCAAAGTCTTGTGATTGCAGGTTACATGTATCACATTTGGAAAAAGTGAAGTTGTAGGAAGGATTGGTAGACATCAAGGATTCAGGATCTGAAGAGAAGCAGGACACCAGAACACTTCCAAGACTTGGGCGCTCACACTAGTGTCCTCCGTAGACAAATTTCCAGAAACAGAAGTTACAGGGCTGATCAGTGTTGGAAGGAGGTTTGAATCCCACAGAGAAACTGGTACCTTGGACTAGGGTGCCCACACCAGTGTCCCTGACTATTCTGCCTCAGAACCCTAAAAAGAGGTACTCTGTGATTTTCTATTTTACTCCTGTCTACAAGAGCTTTTTTTGTTATTCATCAGTTTATTGCCATATTTGTATAATTAGGGTTTTAATGGTCAATTGAGCATAAAAGAAGGAAAATTGATAATTAAATTCCCTAAACCAAGTTTCCCTACATCTCATAGCAATCTAGGGTATGATAGTGAATTGCCACTCAAACTAGGTCCTTGAATGTAAATTGGAAAGGCGGATTTAAACATAAAAACACTAAAACATTAACAAATCCAATTTTCCACCAAGCAAGCATAAAAACCTTTTTCTCGTGGTTGAGGTGGATCTTTGAATTCAGGGTCATTTTCCACCTTATCTGATTCTATCATGCCAACTATTTCATCATATTCGAGAACTTCAACTTCAGGCTCCATTTTATTTTGTTGTTCTACCATGTTGTTGATGTTATGCTTAGGGAAAGGATTAGTGAATATTTCTAGATTTGATTCAGAGGAGCAACTAACTTATTTCCATTTTCATTTACATCAGTTATCTATATTATGTTAGAGTCGATGAGGTCTTGAATTTCATGTTTACGATGCATACATATTTCAGTGTCATGTCCTATCGAGCGGTGATACTAACAAAAGGCATTAGCATCAAATGAAGGTCCTTGCATCTTTCTACTATCTAGAGGATGAATAGGAGGAAGCTTGAAAAGATTGTTGGTTACCACTTGAATCATTATTGAATGAAGAGAATCTAATAATGGAGTGAATTGTCTCTGTTGATACCTAAATTTGAATGGGGTCCAATTTGTAATAGTTATCACTTGTGATTGAAAGTTGTTTGATTGTTGTCCATTAATCTTGATGAAACTCTTATTATGCTTCTTGAATGATTGTTGAGATGTTATAGCTTTAGATTGACAACTGCAGTCAATGAGTTATGATTCTCATACTGACTAGCTAGAAGTTGGTAATCATGGAGAGTTGTGCATAGATGTTGAAAAGAAATATACTTCATCAACAATATCTTATCATGTATGTTTAGTTGTAGATTCATAAAGAATGCTTTTTGAACATCCTCATCTATAATTAGATATTGTCTTTGTGCAAAGAGAGCTTGATATTGACTGATGTACTCTGTTAATTTATCTTTCAGACCTTGTTTACAATAGACCAAGTCAATCAATGAGATAGGAGGTCCAATGTTTGCTTGGAAATGCTGCAAGAATTGATCAAATAGGTGTGAGAAGGAATGTATTCAATTAGAAGGTAGAGAGCAAAACTATTCCAAAGTTGTCTCTTTGAGAGATTGTGGAAAGAGTTTTGATAACAATGCCTCGTCAAAGAAGAAATCACTACACATTGATGTGAATGTTGCCACATGATTGTTAGGATCACCTTTGCCACTGTACTTTTCAAACTAGGGAGTCTCAAATTTGTCAAGAATTTGAGCTCTTAAGATTGTGTAAGTGTTATGGAGTAAAAAGTTTCCCTTTGCCTTTTTACCTCCTAGTTTAGCTCCTAGGTCCCCGTGTTAACACTTAGCAAATTAAGTATTCATCCCAAAGCAATTCCCCCCAACACCCATGTCAATGAGACTAAGGGGCCCATCTTAATCCTTAAGATTGACCAAATTAGGGCCTTGGGACTTGTGGGTGCCCAAGTCCACCCTGATTTATCAGGATGGAAATTAAAGCACATGTCAGCTTGGGCCCTCTCAAAAGGTTTCCCTTTGTTGGCTCTCTTGATTTAATTTATGAATGTTAGCGGGAAAACATATTTAAATAGGTTTATGTATTCATTTGTGTAATAGAGGATAACACAAACTTTTGATATTGATAAAAGAGCATTCAAGGCCTTCATTGTATTTCAGAGTGGAATTGTGTTGTTATTGTATTTGTTTGTTGTAGATTTGGCTTCATTAATCTATCTCCTCATGATTTGAAGGATCTTCATCTCCATGAGGGCTTCACCTCTAAGGTGACATCAATTTGTGTTTCAATCATTTCATTTCATCATTGGATTTGGCCTCTATCCTCTTTGGCCACACACTCTATCTAACAAAGGTGTTGGAAGACTTGAATGTCCTTTTGGGGCTTGACTGAGGTAAGCTCCTAGACACCACAACCCCCAAACCCCTTTCTTTATGTGTGCAAGTTACATGTACGGGAGTTGGAAAAGTATAGGTGCAAAGATTCAGTTTGAAGGATAAGGTTTTAGAATCTGAAAGAATCTTGTGAATATTCCTCCCTCCTATACTAGGGCACCCGCCCTGTTGTCCTCTCGACAAGTTTGGCTCCAGACCCAGGATCAAGATATAGTCTACTAGACCTCTCTGTTTGGAATCTCCAGAAATTCTGCCCTCCTAGACTTGGATGCCCACCCCATAGTCCTCTAGGGTTTCATTTTTAGAAACTCAACTTATGGTAGGTTTCTGACCATCCTTGAGTACTTTCCTATCTGGTTCTCTATATCATTCTATCTGTTTATACCTAATTACATCATAATTAGGGTTTGAGGCCTACTTAACCTAGGGTTTGATAAATCTCTCAATCTAATCTATTCTTTCCATATCATTCCTAAGTACAAAATTAGTAGTTGAGTCCTCATCCATCTTGTAGTGACTTGGCTCAGTTTTGTCCTCAAATGTTATTGTGAAAGGAGGGTTTGATTTGGTACTCTTTAACATCATTTATCCTCTTTTCCCTTTTCACATATATAACATTTTGGTGAACCTAGAACAATGAACATTTTGCATCTTTCTAAGTGTTTTAATAAGTCCTTGCATTCATTCATATCATATTTACCATCTTGCATTGGAAAATCTTACATACATTTAAAAAAATTGAAAAAACAAGCATTCTAGGCTTGCATTAAGGCATAGTTTTGCATAATTTGTATTGCATATGATAAAAAGATTCAATTTTATGATATTTGCATCAGATCTGATCCTTATTACAATTATTGATCATTAATTCATATCAAATCTTGCATTTGAAAGTTTCATTTTCTAGGGTTTTGCTTAAAAAGTTGCATTTTTCATATAACCTAGTAATTCCAAAAACTAGGATTTATAGCCAAAATCGTATTTCAGATTTTGTTACTCTTTTCAACATTCATTCAAATCTGATTTTGAATTGTAGTGTTGGATTATCTTGCATACTTTTGCATCTTTGCTTTGAAAATTTCACTTTTTACAAAATACACATTGTGTATTTCAACATTAAGCAACTTACACCTTCTTCATACCTCTTTAAACAAATTTTTAAAAATCGTTCACTTTACCTTTCAGTACATAACTCTTTCACATCATATCACCTTGTTTGTAGTGAAATTATTGTGTTCTTTATTCTCAAAAACTTGATTTACTCAATCTAGTGACTTGGTGTATGAATCTCTCATCATGGATTACTTTTGTTATTCATCTTTTGAAGATTTATTTTGCATACATTGTAGACTTTGAGAAATTATCCAAATTCACTAATAAGTATCCTCAAGTATTAAATCAAATAGCATACATATATAACATTGACATTCCCACATGTTCCACATATGAAATTCTTTGTTATATATCTGACTTTGATAGCTTTGTAACTCTCATGGGAATATATCCTTCGATATAGATCTCACTAAATTCATAGATAATAGTGAAGGAAGTGATGATGATGATGATCCTCCTTTGCCTCCTATTACACATAATGATAATCCCATGGATCTATTCTCTAATACATGCGATGGTCAATCTACCTTTGTCTTTTTCACCCCATGACTTAGATCCCTCTCCCGAAGTTGTTCCCACTAATGAGGACATTTTGGTGCAAGAGAATGAAATCATTAATACATCCCTTAACATCATTCCACCCTCTATTCATTCCAATGCTCTCCATTTGAAGGATAAGACATTAGTGGATGAAGAACCCCCTCTAACAAAGAACACTCCATGGATAGATAATGAGCATTCATCTAACAATATTAAACATTCTACAATTCATGAAGCTTCTATGGTTCATACCCTTGATCTTTCTCCTTTAGATGAATATTCATGTACCTTGGATATCAGTAAGGAAGCAAAGACCTCTGATCTCCCTCCTTTAGTTGAATATTCAAGTACCTTGGATATCACTAAATAAGTGAAGACCCTTATTTTTCTACCTTTGGTTGATAGTTTAAATGCCTTGGGTATCTCTATAAATGCAAAAACAATAAACAGTTCACCTTTGGTCACATGTTCAACTCCCTTGGATATCACTAAAGGTAAGATAATCAACAATTCTATTAATAACATTTTACCTTCTCTTCGTTCCAATGCTTTCCCTATAAAATAAGAATCATTAGTGGATGAAGAAAAGCTTCTCACATTAAATCCTTCAAGGATGGATGTTGAGCTTAATCAAGATAAAATTCATATTCCTAAGATCCAATACACTCCAACAACTATCAAATCAAAAGAAGAGCTAAAAGAAATACAAGATGAAGACTTAAAGTGGGCCATAGTACCTTATGTACCACCTATTCCATATCAAGAAGATGATTTGACGAAAGATAATCTCTAGTAGGTAAGTATTTCTCACTTAGCCACAATTGACATAGCACCTTTCTAAGATGCTCTCAAGAGTGGCCTTCTCTTAAGTGTCGTGATGTGTTCCCCTGTGATGTTTGTGATAGGTGAAAAATGTAATGCAAACATAAATGAAAGATAAACCAAATCAAGTACAAGTTACCTCCCTTTACACAAACAAATTGCCTACACTGGTCAAGCGAATTGAAGTTGCACCCAAACTCAATTGATTGCTCTTTGGTACTTTGATAATGTGGATTTCTCAATTACACAACATAACCTTGTGATGAGGATAATGAGATCTAGAGTGATTTTTTGTTGAGTAATGTTGTATGAAGATCGGAGAGGATTAGATGGTTTGGAGAAGTTTTATTTATAGATTCTGAGGGATGAAGATCAATGGTTGTGGATGATCTGAGAGATCAATGGCTAAGAATGGTTGAGAGGATGTGCATGAATGAGAGAGGGACAAGTGTCCTATCTCTCTCATGCATCAAGGGAGTTAACAGATCTAATTGAAGAGTTGACTTCAAGTTGATTGCTTAGTTAACTCAATTGATTGACTAGTCAACAGAATTGATTGACTAGTTAACTCAATTGACTAACCTATTAACTGATTTGATTGATTTAGTTAACTAATTTGATTGATTAGTTATCTAAATTGATTGAGAGTGAAATATGGATGAGAGGGAATAATAGGGAATTAAATAAATTAATTATTTAATTTCATGTACACATGTGATAAATGAATTAAATATTAAATTTAATTTATTTCAGAGGAAAAAGACTAACTAAATAAATAATTTGAATTTATTTATTTAAATTGGAGGGAAATTGATTTAATTAAATAATCAGAATTACTTAATCAAATATGGAGGATAAAATGATTTAATTAAATAATTAGAATTATTTAATTAATTATGGAGGATAAAATGGATAATAATCGATAGATGAACATAATCAAATAATTAAGAATTATTTGATTGATGCAGATGAATGCTCGGTCTAGGAACAAGTCAATTTTAGGTGTCTACAATGTGTTATATGTTTGTTTAGGTCCCCTTGGATGACCCTTGATACTCTTGTAAGGTCAAGGATACAACAGGACTACCTCTATCGTAACATTCTTCAATTTGTTTCTCAATTCTTCTATACTTCTCTCTCCTCTTTTTATTGTTGTGTGTTGTGCCTTAGGGGCATAACGTTGTAGAGGGTATTTTTGGGGGGTATCCTCCTATGTGGTGTTCCTAAGTCACTCATGTCTCCTCTCTCATTTTTATTGTTTCCATTCTTCAGTGATTCTACCTAGTTAGTGGATGACAAAAATAAACAAATACTAATATGAACCATGTGTCCCTTTAGTAAGAAAAGCAAAAATGGACCTAGTCCATGTATGAAGATGGGTTTGATATATATCTGATGCTTGACTAGTAGAATCACTTCGTGTGATGTATCATTTTGTGAAATTTGATGTAACAAACCTTTGCAATACTCTCAATTTGCTTCAACATACTTTGGTTGGTCTTTTATCTCACCTTGTTGTTACACTCAATTTCAAGATACCTGCAGTATAGCCCATTGGCTATACTCAGTTCTAAACCTACAAGTGTAGTCTTGGCCTTTGATATGATCTAATACATGATTTATGTGTAGCTTCTATGAATTGATTTGGTTATTATCTTAGAGAAAGAGTTTCTAACCAAATCTTATATCTTGTTGATTATCTTAACAAATAATATTGATGTGTTTGTGGAAACATTCAACAGTCATGGCACATCTCACCTTTGGGGGCATAGCCTTTATGAAAGCTCTTGTTCCCTTGTGTGTTTTCACTCTACCTTAATGTGCTTGATACCAGTAAGCGGGATCAACTACCTTAAGGTGGGGGCATCTATAATGGTATCTGCTTGATTATCTTTTACACTAACAAAGCATGTTTGAAAGCCCTCACCATGAGGTGGGATGGTGTATCTCTTGAGCTAGTGTACATCCTTTTAAAGCAAAAAATCCCTCATCGCGAGGCGGGATAGTGTATCTCTTGAGCTAGTGTGGATCCTTTATAGAAAGCCCTTCCGCGGAAGGTGAGATGGTGTATCTCTTGAGCTAGTGTGCATCCTTTTATACAAAGTCCTCTATGGAGGCAGGGTTGGATCTTGAGTCATTCACCCTTAAGCATGTCTTTGGCAGTTGTGGTAGCATAGCTCAATCGTCATGTGTGTCTGAAATGTGTTTTGGATGGTGGGAATTAGCAATAAGCTCCTTCCCATCATCTGTGTTTGTCGTGTATAAGATGTGTAGTATGTCAATGATGTACTATGTGGTGCTCGTGTATTCTGTGTGTCTTCCTTATGTGTTTGTTGTGTCTTCCCCTGAATGTAGTCTAAAGGCATGTAGCGATGATCTACTTCCACATTTGGGATTTTGTTTGGCATGCCTTCCCCTTGGTGGGGTCTAAAGGCACATAGTGATGAGCTCCCTCCACATTTTGGGTTTTGTTTTATGTGTTTTTTGCAGTCTAAAGGTGCATAGTGATGAGCTCCCTCCGCCCCCTTGTTTAGGATTGTTTAGTTTTTAAATCAATGTATACTTTGTGTATTGCATGACTTCTCTCATGTCTTCTTTGTTTATTGCATGATTCATTGTATTCTCTATGTTTTGCATGCTTCTCACTATCTTCTTTGTGTCTTGCATGACTCTCATGTGTTTTATAGTGCTTACTTGAGATTGGGGGCTAGAAATAGCCTTTCAACCTTTGGGTACGCTTTACCTCTATGTGCCTAATATGTTTGATGTGCTTCAACCGTACTTTAATGCATGTATGGAATCATAAGATCATACATACATTAAAGTGGGGGCTAGATGTTATGAAGTCAAAAGTTTTCCTATGCCTTTTTACCTCCTAGTTTAGTTCCTAGGTCCCCATGTTAACACTTTGCAAATTAAATATTCATCCCGGAGCAATTTCCCCCTAAATTCATGTCAAATCAGACCAAGAGGCCCATCTTAATCCTTGAGCCTGACCAAATTAGGGCCTTGGGACTTGGGCGTCTGTGCTCGAGTCCACCCTGATTTGTTGGGATGGAAATTAAAGTATGTTGGCTTGGGCCCTCTCAAAAGGTTTCCCTTTGTTGGCTCTCTTGATTTAATTTATGAATGTTAACGGGAAAGCATATTTAAATAGGTTTATGTATTCATTTGTGTAATATATGGATAGCTCATGAACTTATGATATTGAGAAAAGAGCATTCAAGGCCTTTATTCTATTTCAGAGCAGAATTGTGTTGTTATTGTGTTTGTTTGTTGCATATTTGGCTTCATCAATCTATCTCCTCATGATTTGAAGGATCTTCATCTCTGTGAGGGATTCACCTATAAGGTGACATCAATTTGTGTTTCAATCATTTCATTTCATCATTGGATTTGGCCTCTATCCTCCTTGGGCACGCAATCTATCTAACAAAGGTATTGGAAGACTTGAATGTCCTTTTGGGGCTTGACTGAGGCAAGCTCCTAAACACCATAATCCCCAAACCCCTTTCTTTATGTGTGTAGGTTATAGGTGTGGGAGTTGGGAAATTACAGGTGCAAAGAAGCAATTTGAAGGATAAGGTTTCAGGATCTAAAAGAATCTTGTGAATATTCCTCCCTCCTAGACTAGGGCTCCCACCCTGTAGTCCTCTCAACAAGTTTGGCTTCGGACTCAGGATCAGGGTACAGTCTACTACACCTCTCTATTTGGAATCTCCAAAAATTCTACCCTCCTAGACTTGGACGCCTGCCCTGTAGTTCTCTAGGGTTTCATTTCTAGAAACTCAACTTCTAGTATGTTTCTAATCATCCCTCAATACTTTATTGTCTAGTTCTCTGTAGCAGTCTATCTATTTATAACCGATTAAATCATAATTAGGGTTTGAGGCCTACTTAACCTAGGGTTTGATAAATCTCTCAATCTAATCTATTCTTTCCATATCATTCTTGAGCACAAAATCAATAATTGAGTCCTCATCCATCTTGTAGTGACTTGGCTTGGTTTTGTCCTTGAATGTTATTGTGAAAGGAGGGTTTGATTTGGTACTCTTTAACATCATTTATCCCCTTTTATGTTTTCATATATAATAGTAAGATAAAGGACTGCGAGCATGACATGTTGGTATATTGGGTTGAGATGAAGCAGTGATTATATTCACTACTTTTTGTTACAAGGATGTCATACTTTGCAAAAGTTGGTTTAGGATTGCATCACTAGATGATGTGGTTTGCACATTGGATACAAGGTTATTTGATGGTGTAGTATTGGAAGTGAGGGGTGGTTGAGAATATTTATTCACGGGTATGGACACATGAGGTAATGTGATTTGGTAATTATAATGTACGAATTTGTAATTATTTCCAATAGATGTTCCCATGCTAGTGGTACCATTACTACAAGCTTGTGTAGTGATAGTGAGAATTGATGATGTATAAGTGGATACTCCTATAGTTGGCATGGGTGTCGATACTTGTGTACCATTTTGATTCGGTGATGACACATTTTTTATGATATTCGCATAGTTAGCCACTGACATAATGTTGTTATCCACTATATGGTCTATTCCACAGAGTATGTCAACACCTTCTTGTCTATCTTATAATGCCTTCAACAAGAGGTGCCACTTCTTGAGATAGATGTTCATTTCCCGTAAATTCTTGAAAATCAACTAGTTCTTTGTCCAATTTCTTGATTTGATCTTCAGGTACATGTGAAACTATGTCAATTATGTCTTCAGAGTCATGGAATCTTTTCTCTTCCAACATATTGGCATTAGTAACATTTTGCAAAGATGTTGATTCACCTTTTGTAGAGTAGTTGTATAGCAAATTTTTTTATGTTTGCATATCATTGCTATTGAAAGCACTAAAACCCATTGTTGACTTTTTCCCAGACTGGATGCTTATTCCCAGATTTCCCTACAAGGTAGCCATCAGTGATCAACAGGATCTCTGGGCCAGGGGGCCAACAGTGTAGGAGATAGACTCTATATTTTATCTCCTCTTCTTCTTCAGGCTCTGCAAGACCTAGGGGGGTATTCCCTACTCAACATCCATGAGGATATGCATACAAGGCTGGGATGCTGACAGAAAGCAGATAGTCCTCTTGTAAGTAGACCAAAACTGAAAGATAAGAGCAAAGGGGTTAGCTTTGGGCCTATTTGCAGTTGTAGACAGAGGACTGAGGTTCCTAAAACTAACTCTAATGTCCTAATGGTTGTTTTAGATTTTGATTTGGATTTTAAGTTTGGATGCAAAGCTGGACATGGTTGTAACACAAACACAAAGCATGATTGGTGCCTATCCAGGGCCTGGAGTCAGTAGACATACACTTATGAATGATCAGCATGAACAGCTGAAACTGGATTTCAAGGGGATATATGTGATACCTGCCTTACAGGTATCTCCCAATACAAAGTGTTAGGTTATCTCTACTTATGGTATCCCTACTGCAGTATACCCTTCCCAATGTTCAACCTGAAAACAGTTTAATCTACCCCTTGAGCAGAAGTTAAAATATCAGACATTCAACATAGGAATTCTATGCTCTAGAATCTAAACATTACTCAAATATCCAGATTCAGAAGAAGAATACATGCAATACTGGAGACAGAATTAACACAACACATGCTAAGATAGCATTTCTCATATAAGTTTAATCATGAAATCAGTGGGTTCATGCCAAAAACATACAACAAGAGATACATAAACTCACAGGTAAGCTGTACAGAGCAACCAGATCAGCTTGTTATGCATTACAGAGCCAAAAATCTTCAACTTTCAACAACCTTGAATGAATAACACCGTCTGCCTTATAATAGCCAGGTAGGTGCTCAGCAATTAATTACATGGTTGACCAAAAATCCCGCCAGATACATAGTATCAGAAAGATGGCACTCAAACATTACCAGATTGGCGCCCAAACTTGAATGCAGCAGGTAGGGGAGGAGACAGGAAGATATCTCGAGCCCTGCGCCACTGTCCGCTGATGTACACCCTCAATCGGGTACCAGATCCGCCCACGCCATCGCCCATACCTCTGCAACAATCGCCATTGATGGCGCACCAACCCGCGGCCTCGGGAAGAACATTAAACAGTCAATCGCAACCATTTCCCGCCGAGATTCATCATCATGATATTTCGAATATGCAGGATAACATTATCCCACATGCACCCCGCGATGACCTCTTTAACACTTTATATACTAGGTCATGAGCATATATGATGTCGGTGCTTTTGCTCCTGACGACACTAGTATAAGACTTCATCATCATCATCCTCCAGCAGCATGATATCCTGTTGCCCGAAATATCACCCTGACGTCAGCATCATATTGCAATATAACTGCATGATAATCGCCTTCATCGGCACAACCTGATCCATCGGAGGAACATCCTCCTGCTGAGCTTATACCAAAAGTCTGGCCGATGAACATCCTGATGACGTCATCATCATATCCTGCTGACGTCATCATCATATCTGCCTACTGCGCACCTCCTCATATCCGGATGACGTCATCATCATGTTTGCAAATATCGGGAGATCTCCTCAAGATGATCTGTGTTAGAAATATGACCCCCCGGACCTCGATGACGTCATCATCATATTAACATCAGGATGATATTCGGAAGACAACCGGATATTTGGAAATATCATCCTGATGCACAAATATCAGGTTGCACTGTAGCTCCACTATAAGATCGAGGCGATAACTGAATATGATGATGCTTGAAAAGATCACCCCCACTAGATAATGCACGAAGCCGGCAGGCGGATATCTCCCTGATATCAGCATCATCATGACGCTGTAACAAACATACACCCGAGTGATATGAAAATATCACCCCCTCCTTCGGAAATATCATGATGCAGATAGGTAGAGAAATAGATATCACCCTGATATAAGGATGACGTCAGCATCATCAGGATGACAAAACAACGAACAAGAAGTGATACAACATCATCAGGATGATATTGACTAAGATCATCCTGACGTTCAAAATATGATGACCCCAGTGAATATCGGGTCACACTAAGAACTCTTCAACAACATCATCAGGATGATCATAACCAAGATCACCCGATGATAAAGATATCACCCCGGCGAAATATCATGAAGGCAGAAAATATGATGACCCCCGCAAGCAACACGGTGATAACTGGAAATATGATGATGATGACGACCCTTAAGAAAAAATAAGTCAGGTCGAACAACTTAGAGAATAACCCCTTCAGAATATCGGGGCAACATCATCATCATGTTTGGGCAAGGTGATAAATGGAAGATCACCGGATACTTTGAAAAATCACCCTCGCAAGCAGATCAGGGCGCACTGTAGCTCATCAGCATCATCAGGATAAAAACCAAACATCACCCGATATTGAAATATGATGATGACGATGAGAAACCGGTCGACGGAGAACATGATGATGCCAACCACCATCAAAGGAAACATGATGATGATGACCTCCTCTTCAAAGAAAATACGATGCTGCAGCTGAAAAATGCTGAGGAGGTCCAACACTTAGAAAAAATGGGCAAGAAGATAAAGGGTTCAAATGAAGAAACCCCCTGATCATGAAAAATCAACCCCAGGTCAAAATGAGTGCTAACACCCATCAATCTACAACTTCTTCTTACCAAGGTGTTGGTGTTAGGGCTAGGCTGTACAACTCATACAATGTTTTATAACACTCAATGCACTAACCAAGGATATGATTAATATGATTATGACTATTAAGGTAGTTATGCTTGTTGAAATACATAATGTGTAATTGCAAATGTATGTATTTTAAATCAAGGATATAAAATAATGAAATATTTTCAGATGAATATTGATAAATATGCAATAAATCAATTTTAGATCTGACTCGAGCAATATGCAAGATGCAAATGTTCGAAGCTACGGGTTCACCAAAATGTTAAGCATGAAAAAGGTGAATGGTAACAATTAGCATACACACTAGATCAAACCCTTTTTCATATAACATTCAAGGACAAGACTAAGCCAAATCACTACCAAATGAAGGTGGACTCAGCTATTGATCTTGTACTCAGGTATGTTATTAATGGATCAGATTTAATTTAGCCTTTTTATCAAACCCTAGATTAACAATGCATGAAACCCTAGTTCTACAATGATCAGCTTGTAATAGAGAAAGTACAATAGATATCCATAAACTAATTACATAGGGATGATCAGGAAGATGATAGAACCTATCTCTTAAAAGTAGAAGTATCAAAGGACCAATTCGGGACTGCCCAGGTCCTGATTGAAGGAATTTGTCGAAACTGCAAACTAGAAATATGTTACAAATATTGTCTTGATGCTAGATCTGAACTCAAAAAAGGCTGGAGGAAATGGGCAGTACCACCCATGTCCTAGATGAGAGAAAACTCTGAAACTATTTTTGGATCCCAAAACCCTGATCTATACTATGTCTGCCTGTAGCTCTATATTTCACATATCTCGCTCCTGTAACCTACACACAAGAAGATAAGAATTGGGTTTGGGGGTTACGGTGTTTAGGGACTTGCCTCTGTCAAATCTTGAGATAGCATTCAAGCTTCCCAACACTATTGATTGATAAAGAGTGTGTGCGCTCGTAGGGGTAGAGGCTGAAAACAAATGATAATAATGATGATCTAAATTATGATAAACAATAATGATATCACCCATGTGATGATCCCTTAGAATGAATGAAGATTCTTAAAATTCTAAGGAGGATAGATGATAGCTCCATGCCTACAACAAACACACAAAAATAATACACAAATCTACTCTAGAATCACAATGAATGCTCTTGCTTGCTTCAATTCAAAATCTCCAGTTAGCTATCTCCATCCAGGTTACAAATGAACTCAAAAACACACTTATATATGCTTTCCTTCTCATAATCGTGAAATTGAACCAAAAGAGGTGACAAGGAGAAACCTTTTGAAAGGTCCTAGGCCGACATACTTTCAAATTAGCCTTGGCCTAAAAGGGGGGACATGGACAATACTATCCAAGTCCACTAGCCCTTTTTGAGTCCAGGGTAAGGTAAATGAAGGGGCCCATATTCCAATTTTTTTTTGGTGTCGAGCAATTTTGTGTCGGGATAAGCATTTTGAAAGTATAATTTAATCACGAGGACCTAGGAGCTAAAGAAGGAGATAAAAAGACAAGTGGACACTTTTTAGCCCATAACAATAACATACTAACTTCACACAAGATTGCATCATTTGTTGATATGTAAATGTATTAATCCATTCTCCTAAAATAGGCACAAAACTAAATGGGAAATGGCATGTGTATTCAAATTTTAATGTTACTATTATTTAATCTAAGTTTTATTTATCAATTTAGTTTTAAAAATGTTAAAATTTATCATCTTAGTAAAACATTTAAATTATTTTAATATAAAATTTTATGTAGTATGTTGAATCAAAATTGTTAGAAATTGGGATCTTAGAATACTAATTATTATGAACAAAATATAAAATAAATATAAATGAGAATTATACAAGCATGAATTATACATGGGGAAAACCATTTTCGGTAAAAAACCAATAAATCATCATTCTATTAAAATACTTACAAAAAATAGTCTATTAAAAAATAGACTGAACCTAGGGTTATACTCTTCTACATAGTTCCACAAGGCCAATAATACCTCATGTGCATAGTGATATAATTCACTAAAAATCTCCAAATTCCCATCCCTCTCAAATGAGAGAGAACCTCCTTAAATATAGGAGAAGGGGTGGCAAAATACATGAAAGGGTATTAGTCACACCCATTCAAAGCAACCATTTGTAAATAATTAATAATCTAATAGTTATTAGAATATTAATTATTAAGTGGTATATGCTTTATAACATAAGGTTTTATAACCTTATATTAGAACAATACATAAATGTTATAAGGGTATGACCCCTAATAACATTATGTTCTAACACTCCCCCTTAATGTTAATAGGGGGCATAACATGTCAATTTCTATAAAAGAAAAAATGAAGTACACCAATAACGTAGGTCTTCTTTGATAGTGATAACAAGGACACAAATATATGCCAAAATGAAGAGCATGTATTCTAGACTACATGAAAGTCATCTTCTCATAATTTGTAATCTCGGTGCTTTAAAAATGATGCTTAAGCGAGGTCTTATAATGTTTTCGTTGTATCTCAGAATTCCTCAAACTAGGCCCCCTAGGTTCATTACATAGTGCCCACAGATCTTATATAATACAATGCTTTTACAAGTGGAAGATTTACAGAGAGAAGAATTTTCAATATGCCCATTGGGCATGCATATAATGCCAGAGTTAGCCATATATAATGCTTGGAGGTCTTACTTTTTCCTTTTAGGTCTTACATAAAGTCGCCATTATTAGAGACACTCTCTCCCCCTCAATGGCAACTCCTTACATCCTGAGGTGTTAAAATGCTTAAGGTCTTATTTTATGCCTTAGGTATTATATCTAGAGGTGTTATTGGCATGCACACTCCCCCTCAATGGCCAAACATCTATTTGAATTTGGAGAATTTGGTATTGAACAGAGGTTTTTCCTCTCTCTCTAATTCAATTTCCTCTCTATGGTAAGTGCCAACTAGTAAGCCTCTTCCATTGTCTAGATATTCCACATACCCAACTCCTCCAAGATGGATTCCCTTAGACAATTTATGTATTTCACCCCCTTCTTAGCTCCTTTCTCATGATGTCCAGACTGAATTCACTTTGTAGTACTCTTTAGTGTATTCCTTCACAATCATGTTTCTATGCCACAAATCATGCAACTCCTTCAATAGCTCCAACTAGTAGTTTGTTAGTATGAACTTGGATTTCAACTTCTCCAACATTTAGTCCTACTTCCCATGCTCAGTTTACCTCTCCTATTTCTCTCTAAATATAATTCCTTCCACCATATAGTAGCATGGACTTTCAATTTAGTCTTTGCAAATCTCACTCTATTTGGGTCAACAATATCCTCATACTCAAAGTGCTCTAAATTAGTTATACAATCTATCAAATCCTTAGGGTTCAAATTTCTTGAATAATTAGGAATGTCTACTCTAGCTCTCTTACTAATGCCTATTATGGCCCTTAGCATTCTTTCTTCTTTGTCTTCTTCACTTCCACTTGGCTCCACAAGATCTACTTCCTATTCTTCATCACTCTCCTCAACCTTAGGTTTAGGGTTTCTTTGGTAGTCTTGCTCAAATGCATGCATTCAATTATGTGTAGCCTTCAACATCTCATACATATCTTCCATTCTTCCTACAAAATTAACAATACCTCACCCTCTCTTTAGTGACATCTTGAATTGGTGCAAATTGCCTCAGGTCCATGATCTATCCACAATCGCCCTTGCAAACTGCCTCATAGTCAATGTTCTATTTACAAGCTTCTTATGGACTGCAACAGTTTGGCAACCAATAATTTCATAGGGATCTTCTTCCCAACATTCTCTTGCTGGAAGCTACCTTATTTAATTCTTGTAAAGTATAAAAAAAATGTGGCACTTTCCTCTTCTTTGATACACCTTAATTTACCTCACAACATGACTCCACCTATCAATCTTCTACCTTTTTTGGTCAAACTCATTTAGAAAAACCACATCAATTAGGCTCGCTGACATCAACTCCTCAACACTCATCCCATTGATCTACCTCACTTTGATACCATCTAATGTAGCCATAGCTAGAGGATCTAATGAAGGATTGTCCAACCATGTAGCCAAACAAGCAAAACAACACAAATCACAGATTTAACATAAATAGCAACACAAACTTTATTGATTTCACAATATTGGATGATTATAATTTACCATAGTGGGCTTCTTAGATGTCAAGCCACAATCCTTTGATTACTAACTATGAAATTACAATGATCAAATTCACTACATTCCTACATGTCATTCCTTCAGCTTCCTTAATATTAAACTACATATCAAACCCTCATTCCTCTTCTTCACTCCTCAACTTGGACCTCACTCCCTCTCTCCCTTCCCTATTATATCTCTCTTATTCTTCACTTGACCTCAATCAATTCACAAACCATGTATAAACAAAATCCAAACCTCTAAGATGATTTTCTTCAGCCACAAGGTGACACAACGCTCTATGCCACATGAAACATGTATTTGATTGGTGTTAACAACTTCTAAATCCATACGGTGGCAATGGTGGGAATCTTACATAATGGTGGGAATCTTACATACATCATAAGGGTCCAATAAAACTTCTAATATACTCCTTTATTGACGCAAACTCCAAATAATCTAGTGCAAGTAGAAAATGTTGCAACTGTGCATAACTGTCATCTTGGTAGATGTTCATGAATCAAATAACACTTTTTTCAATCCAATTCTCCTCAAACATGAACAAGACATCCATTATTCACTATAAAACATACTCCTAAATTTGTGAAACTAGATTTCAAATTCCGGTGAAATGCAATGGCTTCTTCTGCAACTGACTGACAACCAAAAACTAGCAAACAAACAAATAGATTGAAACAAACCTAAAACTATTATTTTTGGGTGATACAAGATTGCCTCAAAGCCTAGGGATGCTCTTGCATCAAACAAGTTCAAGCTATTGTAGACAATAGTGAGAATAGTCCACTAGATATTCCATTCTTTGTTGTGATTAAGTTCAAACATTACATAGGACCTATTGATAGGTGTTTTAACACACTTCTCAAGTTAGGTGAAAATCCAAGATGAACTCCCACCTCTCCTTAAAAGAATCAACTCCCAAATGAAAATTGATTATCTCCAAGGTCTTTGTAATCAAGTCGTGGCCATTTGCGTCATAACTCAATGACTTACGTGTTTGTTGTTCCAATCAAGGGGTCTGCAATTTTGGACAAGCTTCACAACTTTCAATGGTTAAATTGCAAAAAAACAAATAGTTTTCAGATTTATCTATGTATAAGCATACTGATCTAAACATATATTGCCTTAAATTGTAACATTTCAGCCTACAACCAACAATATAAACTTGCAATCATGAGATTTCAACCTTATATTAGCACTATGCAAGTCTAAAAATCTTAATCTAATCCTAGACTAACCAAATATGAAAAATAAAATGTAAAAGATAGGGAGGAAGAAAGGGTTAGAAAGAAAACAAGCTAAAAAATCCAAGCTTTTACTCAGATTTCAGCCTCACCTATAGATAGACAAGTTTGCAAACTTAATCATTCTTGATTTGATCATGAAATCAACAATCAAGTTTTAAGGAAGTATTGAGCTTAAATGGAACTAACTCAAGCATGGTGAAGATGCTATTCTTTAGTTCAAGTATGTAATACTTATTATTCTGTAGGTAGTGAGCCCTAATTGGCATGTGCCATTTTGTTCTTTCTATTCTTCTAACAAAGAATACAATCTTGGGTTAGTCACCCCGTGGTTTTTCCCTTAACCGAGTATTCCACGTCAAAAATCTTGGTGTCATATGTGTTAATGTGTTTTTGTTCTTGAATTATTGCATTATATTTCCATGATTGATTTATCATTATGCTACTAGATTAAGTAAGGGATTTAAGTAATTAATAGGAAGAAATTTTTAGAGAACTGATTCACCCCCTCTCTCAGTTGTCTATTTGTTCAAATTGATCAGAGTTGGTTGTGGTATAGGAGAATGTGTCATGTGAATTTTGATAATATCATCAAAATAAGCAACACTCAGGCTGTAAGAGATCTTCCAAGATTGGTGAAACCTACAAATAGTTTGTGAAAAGAATGTCAGTTGGGTAAACAAAGCATAATCTAATTCAAAAGTAAGGAACAATCATCTACCAGATTATTGGACTTAGTTCATACTGACCTATGTGGTCCAGCAAGAATCAGGAGTGTGCAAGGTGATAGATACTTTATGTTATTAATTGATGACCATTCCTGGATAATGTGGGTGACTTTTCTGAAAGAGAAATTAGAAGCTCTTGAGAAATTCAAAATATTCAAGGCTATGGTAGAGAATGAAACTGGATTAAAATTAAAATGTCTGAGGCGTGATAGAGGTGGAGAATTCACATCCGGTGAGTTCATAGAATTCTGTGACAAACATGGAATAAAAAGATAGTTGTCTGCTCCTAGGACTCCATAGCAGAATGGATTAGTGGAGAGAAAGAACTGGACCATCCAGGAAGCATCTAGAACCATGATGATGGAAGTAAATGTTCCTCAGATCTATTGGAGAGAAGCTGTAAGCACTGCAGTCTATACTCTCAATCAAGTACAAATAAGAAGCAATATCGGTAAGACTCCTTATGAACTTTGGTTTGGCATCACTCCCACTATGAGGTATTTCAAAGTCTTTGGTAGCAAATGTTACATTAAAAGAGATGAAGATCTAGGAAAATTTGATGCTAGAAATGATGAAGGAATATTCTTGGATTATTCTACTCAAAGCAAAGGATATCGGTGTTATAACAAGAGATTAAGGAAGATTGTAGAAAGTACAAATGTGAAGGTTGATGAAGGTATTGAAAAACCCTCAAGGTTTTATGAATATGATGAAGATGATCAAAATGATGTTCTTATTCAAGAAGTCTAAGCTCCCTCTGAAATTTAGATTCATACTGATCCGATAAATTAGGAAGAAGAGATAAATTTGAATGAACCTATTCAAGAATCAGAAGTGCAAGAAACTCCCAAAGTTCCTAGGTATGTAAGATTGAATCACTCTAAAGATTAGATCATAGGTAATAAAAGAAAAGGTGTACAAACAAGAAGAAGGATTGCTCAAGATTCAGAAGAGTATTGTTTGATTTCAAAAATTGAACCTAAGATAGTGAATGAAGCTTGCAATGATGAAAACTAGACTAAAGCAATGAAGGAAGAGCTGATGCAAATTAAGAAAAATCACACTTGGGATCTTGTTCCCAGACCTAGAAACAAGAATGTGATTGGAACCAAATGGGTCTTTTGGAATAAACTGAATGAAGATAGTGAAGTAGTTAGAAACAAAGCCAGATTGGTCTGCAAGGGTTACTCTCAAGTAGAAGGAGTTGATTTTGAAGAAACTTTTTCTCCGGTGGCAAGAATTGAAGCAGTCAGATTATTTCTTGCTTTTGCTGCCTTCAAGGATTTCAAGGTATATCAGATGGATGTCAAATCTGCCTTCCTGAATGGTGACTTGGAAGAAGAAGTATACATTGAGCAACCAGATGGATTTTTATTGTTTGATCATGGTGATATGGTCTGCAAGTTGAAGAAAGCACTGTATGGACTGAAGCAAGCCCCAAGAGCCTGGTATGAAAGATTGGATAACCATCTTTTGAAGATTGGTTTCAACAAAGGTACTACTGACAGTAATTTGTATTTCAAAATTGATCATGAAAATATCTTGATTGTTGAAGTGTTTGTTGATGATATCATTTTTGGAGGAAGAGATAGTATGTGCAAAACCTTTGCAAATCAAATGAAAAGTGAATTTGAGATGTCCATGTTTGGGGAAATGAATTTCTTCTTGGGTTTACAAATCACTCAAACAATGAAAGGAATCTTTATTTCTCAAACCAAATATGTGAAAGAATTGTTGAAGAAATTTGGGATGGAAGACTCAAAACCAATGAATACTCCCATGGTAATTGGATGTAAATTGAGAAAAGATGATGACTCTCCTAAGGCTGATCAGAAAAAGTATAGGTCAATGATTGGAGGACTATTGTATCTCACTCAAACTAGACCTGACATTATGAATGTTGTTGGTCTTGTTGCTAGATTCCAAGCTGATCCTAGAAAATCTCGTGTCATGGCAATCAAGAGGATTTTTAGATATCTAAAAGGGACAGTTGAGTATGGATTGTGGTATCCTAGAGATCATGATTGTTCTCTTCGTGCATAAACAGATGTGGATTGGGCAGGAGATGTGGATGACCGGAAGAGTACCAGTGGTGGAGCATTCTTTTTAGGGAAGAGATTAGTTTCTTGGTTGAGCAAGAAACAAGAGGCAATATCTTTGTCCACTACAGAAGCAGAATATATTGCAGCAGCAGGTAGTTGCACTCAAGTATTGTGGATGAAGAAAATGCTAAGAGATATTAGAGTGGAGTATGAAGAACCTATCACAATCTTCTGTGATAATTCAAGTGCAATTAACATATCAAAAAATCTGGTGTTGCATTCAAAGACTAAACATATATCCATCAAGTTTCACTTTTTGAGAAAGCAAGTGAACAAGAGTGAAGTCAGATTGGAGTTTGTGCCTTCCAAGGATCAGATTACAGATATTTTTACTAAACCTCTACCTAAGGACTCTTTTGAGTATCTTAGGGAGAAGTTGGGGGTTATTACCCCTCCAGTTCTAAATTAAGGAGCACTGATGTGCATCAGTCAGGTGGATCTCACAGTCATATCTTGTGGTCTGGATTGATGATGGAGAGCTGCTACTCAGGGGGAGCAGCTGGTATAATTCTGAAATGATGCAAGTATGTGCCCTTTGCCATTGATGTCAAAGGGGGAGAGAAGACATGTGAAAAACAAGTAGTTGCTGATCAAAGGGGGAGTACTAAAGGAAGAAAAGACATGTGAATGGTTGTTGTTGATAGGGGGAGTTATGTCAGTAAGGAGAATTTCTTGTCTTGATGGTTAAAACAGTTGTTTCACATCATATGTTGCCATCAATGACACAGGGGGAGATTGTTGCAAGTATGGGCCTAACTGGTGTTGTCATTGATGTCAACATACTCCTATTGCATTGATGATAAGGATTGGATGAGCTACGTGCTGAGGATATTGAGAAAATTAGTCCTAATCAGGAACAGAGAGGAACAATGTAGACAATGAGGTAAAGATCCCAGCTAAGATGAAGATTAGAGGATGCGCTTCAAAGGGTTTGAAGATATGTGTCTTAAGATGATCCAGTAAAAAATTGAGAGGTACGCATGAAGATCTAAATAAGTTATGGCCACTTAAGTAAAACTAGCTTTGGCAAATGTTCAGAGGTGACAGAGTGACACAGATAGGTCCGGTAAGATTGGGAAGTGCAATATCCTGTTCTATAGATTTTGTGGTGTGTTTAGGATGTCAATGTGAATTGACAACTCAATTGGTTTATGGTCTAGAGGTTTGCAAGCATCTATTCCAATGTGACAGAGATGACAGCCTATGTTCTTGAGGTTCTGGATGAAGGAGAGAATGATTTCAGTGAACAGAAGTAGTGTGGATGTTCTTGGTGATTCAGGCAAGCTTGTGGAGGTCTTTGGATTGTGTCTAGTTCATGTTTGTGCTGCGCATTGAAGATTGAGCTCATAATTAAAGAATTACTTCCGGATGATGGTGTTCTTCCTAAATTTGGCCGACCGGATGAGTTACACATCCTGCAGATGATCTTGAAGATGTTTTGTGAAGAATGGCGTGTGCCTAAAGAAAGATTGAAGTCTCAGATCTATGTGGCCGATAGTGTGTTGATCTACGTGAAATCTTTTTGTAATTAGTCATATTGTATTTATGTATTTACTCTGTAATGTTTGTCAACTTGGATGATTATCCCTAGGTTGATGTCTTGTATAAATAAGGAGTTGTAAAGTCATTTCAAAGGCATCTTGTGGAGATGGGAGGGTGGTAGAGAGGAGTAGGGTGAAAAGGTAGAGCAGAAGTATTGAGCTTAAATGGAATTGACTCAAGCATGGTGAAGATGCTATTCTTCAATTCAAGTATGTAATACTTATTATTCTATAGACATTGTGTCTCTTGTAGGTAGTGGGCCTCTTGTGAGCAGTGTGCTCAGGCAGTGAGCCCTAATTGGCACATGCCATTTTGTTCTTTCTATTCTTCTAACAAAGAACACAATCTTGGGTTAGTCACCCCATGGTTTTTCCCTTAACTGGGTTTTCCACGTCAAAAATCTTGGTGTCATATGTGTTAATGTGTTTTTGTTCTTGAATTTTGCATTATATTTCCATGATTGATTTATCATTATGCTGCTGGATTAAGTAAGGAATTTAAGTAATTAATAGGAAGAAAGTTTTAGACAACTGATTCACCCCCCCTCTCAGTTGTCTATCCTAAATCCAACAATGACATCCAAATTTCAATGCATCAATACACATATTCCACATTCATCTTTTTAGAACTAAATGCCATTAACTTTCTTCACATTTACTTTTACTAATTGATATTATTTTTCTAATATCTATATCCACAAGTGTATTGTCTAAATTGATCCATAGATTTATTTTCTTATATTAATTAATTAATCTAAATAACAATTTTAATTTGAGAAAAATATTTTCTTTATGTAATTATATAATTTTAAAATAAAATACCCACCAATTTACACTTTTAAATTAAAATCTTAAAAGTGGGTTAAAATTAAACCTCTACTTGTTACCACATTTTTAAACTTTCCATTATCACGTCAGTCTATGTTCTCTTCCTTAGTCATTCTTTGTTTCGTCCCTTTAAAAAATTCGTGGTACTTTTATAAATATTTTTCTTTTGCAATCAACGATTTTGAACTTTTTATAACCTTTATTAGCAAGTTCACACTTTTTAAAACTCACCAATTAGCCAATAAACCCTAAGTTGTAAACCAAGTCTTCTTCGTTGGTCTTATGTTTCTTTCTCTGAAGCTAAGTCATTCCTGATTGACGAGTCACAAGTTCATGAAACTTCCTAACCTCTCATTAGTTCAGCTTTGTGGTTCACATGTTTTGATAATTGCCAATTCCCCACCTTGTCATCTGGTCCACATATCTCAAGTAAATCTTTCATTTATTACCATGCATGGAGAAAGAGACACTTGTCCTTCCATCTTAAATGTGATTTATTTTGAAATGCTCAATCGCACATATTTTATTAAAGGATTTAGTCAACTCATTTATGAAGTGTACTATCATATGCGATGTCCCATTCAATGAGATTTATTAATGGACTTCTATAAAGGTCACCATCCTTACAAACATTCTATTCTATATTGATGCTAGTGTGCTACTTCCGAGTGTTCTGGCGCAGCGCATACTGTAAGAGTTGGCTAGATAGGAACCACCCAAGATCTAGGACTTCATGAAAGCACAAGAGAGACAATATGAAAGAATAATAATGTACTCTATCAATGAATGCTCTATGATACAATGTACATGAAGAGCCTTACTTATAAAGACAAGGATGAGAGCCAAGATATTGTAGTCATGTGACAAGTGTCTTAATCCTATGACATGTGACAACTATAGCACATGTGGAGGATAAGACAACTAGCAACAACTAGGAACAACTAGAAACATCTAGAAGACTAAGTCAACTTAACATGTGAATTATGTGAGGGAATATTATTTAACTAATAAATAGTTAAATAATATTATGAATTATCCTTACACAAGGGAAACTAGATAGCAAATATCCCTATTCAAACTAACACCCTGCCTTAAGTGCAACATAGGGAGTAGCTGACTAATGTAAAGATGCAAAGATAGATGGGTCCTGACTACTAGGCCATGTTAGGTACCCATGTACAAACAAGTCTCAAGTGGAGTAAAGGAGAAAGCCTCATGGGAAAAAACTCCTAGATCCAAAAGTGAGAATGCATACAAACATGTACAAGTGATGAGTGTGTTGCAAGTATGGCCTAACCGGTGTTGTCATTGATGTCAACATACTCCTGTTGCATTGATGATAAGGATTGGATGAGCTGTGTGTTGAGGATATTGAGAAAATTAGTCCTAATTAGGAACAGAGAAGAACAGTGAAGACAGTGAGCTAAAAATCCTAGCTAAGATAAAGATCAGAGGAAGCGCATCAAAGGGTTTGTAGATATGTGTCTTAAGGTGATCCAGTAAAGATTTTAGAGGTCTGCATGAAGATATGAAGAAGTTGTGGCCGCTCAAGTAAAACTAGTTCTTGTAGGTGTTCAGAGGTGATAGAGTAACACAGATAAGTCCAGTGAGATCTGGAAATGAAATATCTTGTTATGTGGATTTGGTGAAGTGTTTAGGAAGTCAATGTGAATTGACAACTCAATTGGTTCATGGTCTGGAGGTCCGCAAGCATCTATTCCATTGTGACAGTGATGACATACTGTGTTCTTGAGGTTCTAGATGAAGGAGATAAGGATTTCAGTAAGCAGATGTAGTGTGGACATTCTTGGTGATTTAGGCAAGCTTGTAGAGGTCTTTAGATCGTGTCCAGTTCATGTTGGTGGTCCACATTGGAGTTTGAGCTCACAATTAAAGAATAAACTTCTGGATGATGATGTTCTTCCTAACTCTAGCTGACCGGATGAGTTACACATCCTGCAGATGATCTTGAAGATGCTATGTGAGGATTGGCATGTTCCTAAGTGAAGATTGAAGTCTTAGATTTTGTGGCCGACAATGTGTTGATCCACGTGAAGTCTTTTGTAACTAGTCATGTTGCATTTATGTACTTGCTCTGTAATGTATGCCGACTTGGATGATAATTCCTAAGTCGATGTCTTGTATAAATAAGGAGTTGTAAAGTCATTTCAAAGTGTATCTTGTGGAGATGAGAGTGTTATAGCGAGGAGAAAAGTGAAAGGCAGAGTAGAAGTATTGGGCTTAAATGGAATTGACTTAAGCATGGTGAAGATGCTATTCTCCAGTTCAAGTATGTGATACTTATTATTTTGTAGACAGTGTGTCTCTTATAGGCAGTGGGCCTCTTGTGAGCAATGTGCTCCGGTAGTGAGCCCTAATTGGCATGTGCCATCTTGTTCTTTCTATTCTTCTAATAGGGAATACAATCTTGGGTTAATCACCCCATGGTTTTTCCCTTAATCGGGTTTTCCACATCAAAATCTTGGTGTCTTATGTGTTGATGTGTTTCTGCTCTTGATTTAATGCATTATGTTTCCATGATTGATTTATTCTTATGCTACTAAATTACAAAGTGGATTTAAGTGTTTACTTAGAAGAAAGTTTTGGACAACTGATTCACCCCCCCTCTCAGTTGGCTATCCTGAATCTAACAATTGCTATTAGAGCTAAGTTCCTTTAAAAGAGCCTAACTGCTTGAGGAGATCCAGGATGTCATCCTACAAAAAGGATAGTCTGAAGTTTGATGCAACCAATTTTAATCTTTGGAAAAGTCACATGCAATGTCACTTACAATGTATGGGAATGCACTACTGGACCATGGCTTCAACGAAGTATACTCCTCCACAGAATGGCTCGAAAACCACAAATGAAATCACAGATGCTGAAAATAATCTATGGACTAAAGAAGCTCTTCTAAGTGCCTTGTCTGATTCAGAATTGACAAATGTTGTTGACCTACAAACTGCTTTTGAGATTTGGGAAAAATTGGAACTTCTGCATGAAGGAGACAAGTTTGTGAAATGTGTTGGCAAGAGACACTTGTTGGTGATTGTTTTGATGCAATCATAACAATAAGTTAAAATTCACATATAATGAACTGAAACTATACTTGAAAGATAAGAAGGAATCATTTAAGATTCAACTAATCCCAAGTCTACAATGGTTTGGTTGGTCAAGTTCAGTTGGTCAATGTGAAGCTGTAATGTTCAAGGGGCCTTACGTAGTTTAGAGTTTCTTTGTGGTTTATTGGACTAAGATTATGCAAAAGATCATGAGATGTGTCAATGCTTTTCATTCCTTTGCATAAAAGTGTTACTGTGCTGCAAGTTTTAGATGGTTTTCTTGAATTATTGCAGCTTTCTCCTTTATATATTTATGAAAAACTGTCTACCTTTAACTTTGTTATGCATACTTCTTCAAATTTTGAGACAATTTCCTTTTGATTTCTACGTTTTCAGCTAAATATTTCAGATGGGTTGGGAAAAGTTAGAAAGATCTAATCTACACCTCATTTACTCTACCAAAGGATCTAAGTGTTCTGTTATGCACTATGTAAATACCACAGTAATTTGATCAAATCCACAGTAAAAACCTTAAATGCAAGTCCTGAGCATTTTCACAAACATACATTTAAAATTGCAAGCTCTCAAAGATAATATTTCAAAACACAAAGAAGAGCAGGAGATCACTCAGAAGATAGATGCAGAACTCCAGATTCTATTGTATTAGAAACAAATAGTCATACATGATTTACAATGTAGGAATGACTCTTAGTTTCATTGATCAAACTACAGAGAACTTACAAGATTTACAGATACAGTAAGGAAGCCGAACATTCCACGCGCACCTTACTACAGACAAACAGGTGACCTCCTTCTTCTACTTCTAAACTAAACTAAGCTAACTTGCTGTGTGTTTCTAAAAATCCCTGTTGTAAAGTATTACAGTGCAGAGAGGCACAATATAAAGACTTTCTGATTGTCCTCACTACAGCAAAAAAAACTAACTAAACCCCTGGTTCAAACCCCTGGTTACAGCAATAAATACAGATGAACCAGTCCCTCAAAATATATCTGAGCAGTGTCAAATCTGGGCGAAATATTGCCCCTTCTGAGAAGCTTTGGCAGCTCAGCAATAACTTCTGTTTGTCTGTTGTAGTAATACCTTCAGCTGCAATTTTGTCTTTCATTTGGTCGGCCTTGACTTCTTCGCACTTCATCTTTACTTCTTGCTCCTGAGATCAGATTTTCTTCTTCCATGAGGTCATTGTGTTGAATTTCCAGCTGCTTCCTCAACTACAAGCCTGTAAGACAAGACAAGCAATAAGTATCACATTTATCAAATAAACAGCAGGAAACTCAAAATATCTGTTTAAATCAGGGTGACTGCAAAAATGTGGAAATCTGGCTCAAAAAACCCTCAAAAATGCATTCAAAATGTATACAGATTGTCCAAAACCAAACGGGTCAACCATTGCTGACCAAAAAAATGCCACGGGCGCCAAAAATGTGTTTTAAAATTTCCACCGCTTTCCATTTCCCGCCCATCAGCGTGATAATCGCCATCGGCGGGTCCAAAAAATACTTGGGCGATGTTCGCTATTTGGCCAATGGCCTTTCTCGTTATTTCCTCCTTATTTCTTTCCATCGACGTAAGTCTGTACTATCGGCGAGCCTCAAAATTCTTTCGCCGATCATTCTCTTCCATCGATGCTTCTTTGCTGCTCTCCGTCGATGTGAGGCTTGCCCATCGGTAAGCCCAAAATTTCCTTCACTGATCGCGTTGGCTATGCCGATACCCTTGTATTGGTGAGAGTGTTGCTGATGTCTTATTGGCCTTCGTTTCCTTCTCATCGGTGAGAGATTCGCCATTGGCGAACTCTAAATCTTCCTCGCCGATCCTCATTGTTGGGCCGATGGCCCCTTGCGCTTTATTTCCTCTTCATCGGCGAGAGATTCGCCATCGGCGAACTCCATATTCTTTCCACCGATGCCCCTTTGCTTTGTTCCATCGGCATGAGATCGCCTATCGGCAACTCACAAACTCCTCCTTCCGATGGCATTTGCTTTGTTTCATCGGTGAGAGATTCGCCTTCAGCGAACTCTAAATCTTCCTCGCCGATCCTCATTGTTGGGCCGATGACCTCAACATCCTTACCTTTCCTTGTATCGGCCCAACTTTGCCCATCGGCAAAGGATTTTCGACCATCGCCAATTGCATACGCTACGCCGATGACCGATATCGGCGAGAGTTTCACCGATATCCATCTTCCCATCCTTCGCATTTTGGCTAAGTCCTCCCTTCCTTTCTTCCATCGGCCTAATCTTGCCCATCAGCAAAGGCCCAAAAAACTTGGCCGACAACTACCACTATACCGATAGCCCTTGGCTATCAGCGAGACTATACCCTTCGGCACGATGAATTCAAACTCGGCCGATGCTCTATGTTACGCCGATCACTATTGTTTCGGCCACAGGCTTACCAAAGCCTTCGAACCCGAACCATTGAACCATGCCACTATCGGCATGACTCCTGCCAATCTCCCTTTCGTTTATGCTTTATCGGCGAGAGATTCCACTTTGGTGGAACACTCCAAAGCCCCACCGATGGCAACTGTTATGCCGATAGCCCTTGTCTTGAACCCGAACCCTGAACTAATGAACCATCGAACCAAGGTTCAATGCGCAGGTTCAACGATACACAGCGATTGTTGAAAGAAAATGAACCCCGCCAACTTCGAACCATTGAACCATTGAACCAAGGTTCAATGTGTAGGTTCAACGCGCAGGTTCAGACCTGCGAAAAAAACACTTCCAATGAATAAGTAATGGCGATTAAAGTGTTCGATGTATTTTCTGCAAGACAATCAAATGTAACATACAGAGTGGAACCCAGACAAAATTGCCCACGATCCGAAACCACTAAGTACGAATTTTTTCAAAATTTAAAACGAATGCCAACAAAAAAAGGCAAACAACTGACTGTTTATCATGCAAAACCTGATAGTCTATTTTACCTAAATGATCATAACTTGCAAAATATGACAAATTTTAAGATGGTTCAAAAAGCAACCCTGGCTCATTTTTCACAGGGAATCCAACCATATTATGCAATGGTACTGAAAAATGCAATTTTCTATATTTTTAACAAGGTTTGCAAATCTGACTCTCTTTTCCCTTTACCACCAGACAAAAAAAACACAAGCGGAAGCAAAAGCAAAGCAACAGCAGGGGTCCTCATTTTGCTGAGGAGTGAAATGGGGCATGTTGTGCACATCACAACAACTAGCAACCAAAAAAAACAACTAAATTCAGAGTGTTCAAGAAAACTAGATGAAATGAACTCATAACCTCCAACTATCCCTCCTACAAATTACTATTCAGCTTGAGACTTAAGGTATTCAATAAGGGTGCATGAATTTTCATTTTCAATTTAGTTGTGTGCATGCGATTAATTATCCTCATCTTGAAGATCGGTTGAACAAACCAGTGACTGACATTAGCCTACGTAGGTGAGGATATTCCCTCATAGCCGACCGAATAGAGCCTTGCTGCCAGCGAGCATCCATAGCCCCGGCAAGGTTATCGTTACAATTCTCCTAAGTAGAGCCCCACTGCCAGCGAGCATTTATAGCCCCGGTAGAGTTACTTAGATGGCTTAATCCAGATTTTCAGTATAATCCATTTTATTTATTTTCTCTTTTGTCTTTTATTTTCTAATTTTTTGATTTTGAAAGATTTCACAAGATATAGCAATCTGTAACTTCATGATACAAGGAGTGGACACTTGCTGAAATTAAGCTGAGAATTGTAATGGTAGCAAGGGTAACCTCTGATTTTTCACCTAATATCTACACTGGTAAGTTCAACAAACCCAAGGATTTTAGGTGTGTCATCGTGAGAAACTTGCTTCGAATTCTCAATCACATTTATTGAATACAAAACTTCAGAAGATAAACAACTCTCTACATTCATGACAGTGACAAGTTATGTGTAAATTGCAAATGGTTAACTTGAATATCCTGAATTTATATTGTTTTGAATGGTTGCTAGTTTTGCTCCTTGATACTCTAAAGTAAAACAAAGATCCCTGCTGAGGAGACAAAAAAAAAAAAACCAACCAGACAAACAGACTGTACAAAAAAGCAAAAAAAAGCAGAAAAAATACAAACAAAAACAAAACAAACAAAGAGAATCAGAAAATAGAAACAAACAGAAGACAAACTGTACAAACAGCCAACCAAAAAGAAAACAGCAAAAAAAAGAACTGTACATTACTTACAGCACTTTACACCAAAATGGACTGCCCATGACCTCAAGCCTAGAAGTAGTGTTTCAAATGCTGGCCATTAACTGGTAATGGCACATCTTCTCCAGTCAAGGTCTTAAGTCTGAATGTGTTATCTCCTATTATTTCTGAGACTTGTAAGGGACTCAGCCATAATTTATCATATTTTCCATGGCTTCCTTTCTTTTCATGTGCTTTGTCCCAACACAGCACTAAGTCTGATATCCTAAATATTTTGACTCTTGCCCTTTTATCAAACCACCTCTTAACAACCGCTTGGTGTTTGGCAAACTTCTCGATGGCTTGACCTCTTTTCTCATCTAGTTGTAGCATTTGCACTATTCTGGCTTCCCTATGGTTATCAAAGCCTAGATACTCATTAGCAAACTTCCAGGTTGGTATTCTCAGATTTACTGGAAGTATGGGATCAGTCCCATAAACTAAATGATAAGGTGAGCTATCTAAGGCTGTTTTAAACTTGGTCCTATCTACCCATAATGCATATCTTAACAGGGTATTCCACTCTCTAGGACTCTTTGCAATTAACTTCTTGATTATATCTAATAAAATTTTATTCGTTGATTCAGCGAGTCCATTACCTTGAGGGTAATAATTCGAAGAAAACCTTAAAATGATCCCGTATTCAAATGCCCATTTAGAAAACTTTAAAGAAGAGAAAGCAGGGCCATTATCACATACCAACGAATAGGGAGTTCCAAACCTGGTGATGATGTTTTCTTCAAGAAACTTGATAACTACCTCAGTCATGGAAAATTTGCAGCAGGTGGCCTCAGTCCACCTTGTACAGTAGTATGTTACTGTCAGTATGAATTTGTGTCCTGTAGAAGATGGGGGATTGATGACTCCAATAAAATCCAAGCCCCACTGTGCAAACGGTTTGGATTCAATCACAGGTTGTAGTGGATTGGCCTAATTTCTCCCTTTGTCTGCTGCAGTCTGACAGATGTGGCAACTTCTAATGTGACTCTTAGTGTCTTTGAACATCGTGGGCCAGTAATAGCCCGCCCTCAGTATTTTGTGTGTTGTGGCTAGATGGGAACCATGGCCGGTTCCGTACTTGTCATGTAGTTCTGTCAACACTTTATCAGCTTCAGCTCTGTTTATGCATCTCAGATAAATTCCATCATGGTTCTTCCTGAATAGAAGACCTCCTTGCACCATATAATTTTGTGCCTTAATCTTCAGAGCTCTCCTCTGAGAAGCTTTCATCTTGTTTGGGTACTTTCCAGCTATCAAGAAGGTGTTTAAATCATCATACCAGCCTGATGCGCTCTGGGAATTCAATACGTATTGCTGTTTTATCAAATCAGGATCTGTATTTGCTATCATCTGCACCAATGCCTGGCCTCTGACCAGCTTCATAGGTATGATTTCTATGTCAAATTCTTGTAGCGTGGTGATCCACTTGGCTCTTTTTTCTCCAGGCTCATTCTGCATCAGCAACATCTTTACTGCTGCGTCTGGCACTATGGCTTTGACCTGGCTGCACAGAATGTATTGTCTAAATTTTTTAACAGCATTTACTAATGCGAATGCCTGCCTCTCGGTGTCTAGATACTTCAGCTGTGCATCCTTCAGAGGCGCGCTCATAAATGCTATGGGCCTCTCTTCATTGTTTTCACCTTTCTGTGTTAAGGCAGTCGCGACTGAATGAGAAGATGCAAAGGAGTAGATGTAAAATGGGCTTGTGTAGTCTGGACTTGCCAATACAGGGGCATCAAAAATTGCCTCCTTAATATCTTCAAACGCGGCTCTGGCCACTGGTGTCCATTCCATCTGTGCATCTTTCTTCAACATGGCATTTAACGGCTGTACGATCTCTGCAAAACCTATTATAAACTTCCGAACAAAGTTAATTTTGCCAAAAAATGATTTCAACTCTTTCCTACTATTTGGTATTTGCAAACTTTTGATGGATTCTATTCTATCCGGATCAATTGAAATTCCACCTTCAGAAATGACATGGCCTAATAATTTACCTTCAGTTACGCCAAATATACATTTCTTAGGATTAAGGGAAATCCCATACCTTTCACATCGCTTGAGTACTTTCCTGAGGTCCTCAGCGTGAGTGGATGCATCCTTGGAATCCATAGTTAATTCATCCATATACACAACAAGGCACTTACCTGATAATCCACGGAATGCAATGTCCATGGCCCTCTGAAAAGTGGCACCTACATTGATCAGACCAAACGGCATTCTTCTATACGCATAATTTCCCCATTTACAAGTGAAAGTGGTTTTTAATCTATCTTCTCTGTCAATTAAGACCTGGTTATAACCTGAAAAACTATCTAAAAAAGACATCATCCTTGTGCCATTTACTGCTTGCAGCACTTCGTCTATTGGGGGTAGAGGATAATTATCCTTTTCAGATGCCTTGTTTAAATTTTTAAAGTCTATGCATAACTTGATGTCTCCGTTTTTCTTCCTTACTGGTACTAAGTTAGCTACCCAGACCGAATGTCTGACTGGGAAAATTATTCCAGCAGACAGCAATTTTTTAACTTCCTCAAAGATTAGAGGCTCTAGAATGGCATTCACAGTGTTGACACTCATTTTGACCAGGGGTTGATTTGTCATGATCAGGAGGTTTCTTCATTTGAAGCCTTTATCTTCTTGCCCATTTTTTCTAAGTGTTGGACCTCCTCAGCATTTTTCAACTGCAGCATCATATTTTCCTGAGAAGGAGGTCATCATCATCATCTTGTCTTCGATGATGATCTGCATCATCATGTTCCTCGTCGACTTGTTTTTCAACGTCATCATCATATTTCAACTGTCGGGTGATGTTTGCTTATTATCCTGATGATACTGATGAGTTACAGTGCGCCCTCATCTGCTTGCGAGGGTGATTTTTCAAAGTATCCGGTGATCTTTCATTTATCACCTTGCTCAAACATGATGATGTTGCCCCGGTATCCTGAAGGGGTTATTCTCTAAGTGCTCGACACAACTTGTTTTTTCTTAAGGGTCGTCATCATCATGATATTTCCAGTTTTCATCCTGCTGCTTGCGGAGGTCATCATATTTTCTGCCTTCATGATATTTCACCGGGGTGATATTTTTATCATCGGGTGATCTTGGTTATGATCATCCTGATGATGTTGTTGAAGAGTTCTAAGTGCGACCCGATATTCACTAGGGTCATCATATTTTGAACGTCAGGATGATCTTAGTCAATATCATCCTGATGATGTTGTATCACTTCTTGTTCGTTGTTTCTTCATCCTGATGATGCTGATGTCATCCTTATCTCAGGGTGATATCTTTTTCTCTGCCTATCTGCATCATGATATTCCGAAGGAGGGGGTGATATTTTCATATCACCCGGATATATGTTTGTTTGTTCGAGCATCATGATGATGCTAATATTAAGGAGATATCCGCCTGCTAGCTTCGCGCATTATCTACTGGGGGTGATCTTTTCAAGCAGCATCATCATATTCAGTTATCGCCCCGATCTTATAGAGGAGCTACAGTGCAGCCTGATATTTGAACATCAGGAGGATATTTCCAAATATCCGGTTGTCTTCCGAATATCATGATGATGTTAATATGATGATGACGTCATCAAGGTCCCGCGGGGGTCATATTTCTAACACTGATCATCTTGAAGAGACCTCCTGATATTTGCAAACATGATGATGACGTCATCCGGATATGAGGGGGTGTGCAGTAGGCAGATATGATGATGACGTCATCAGGATGATCATCGGCCAGACTTTTGGTATAAGCTCAGCAGGAGGATGTTCCTCCGATGGATCAGGTTGTGCCGATTATCATGCAGGTTATATTTCAAATATCATGATGACGTCAGGGTGATATTTCGAACAACAGGATATCATGCTGCTGAGGGATGATGATGATGAGGTTATATACTAATGTCGTCAGGAGCAAAAGCACCGACATGATATATGCTCATGACCTAGTATATAAAGTGTTATTGAGGTCATCGCGGGGTGCATGTGGGATATTGTTATCCTGCATTTTCAAATATCATGATGATGAATCTCGGCGGGAAATGCTTGCGATAGTCTGTATGATGTTCTTCCCGAGGCCGCGGGTTGGTGCGCCATTAATGGCGAAGGTTGCAGAGGTATGGGCGATGGCGTGGGTCGATCTGGTACCCGACTGAAGGTGTCAATCAGCGGATGATGGCGCAGGGCTCGAGAAATCTTCCTGTCTCCTCCCCTACCTGCTGCATTCAAGTTTGGGCGCCAATCCGGTTGTGTTTGAGCGCCATTTTCATGATACTGTGTATCTGGCGAGATTTTGGTCAACATTGTAATTAATTGCTGAGCACCTACCTGGCTGTTATAAGCAGGTTGTGTTGTTCATTTGAGGTTGTTGAAAGTTGATGATTTTGGCTCTGTAATGCATAACAAGCTGATCTGGTTGCTCTGTACAGCTTACCTGTGAGTTTATGTATCTCCTGTTGTTTGTTTTTGGCATGAACCCACTGATTTCATGATTAAACTTATATGAGAAATGCTGTTTGGCATGTGTTGTGTTAATTCTGTCTCCAATATTGCATGTATTCTTCTTCTGAATCTGGATGTTTAGTAATGTTTAGATTCTAGAGCATAGAATTCCTATGTTGACTGTCTGATCTTTTAACTTCTACTCAAGGGGTAGATTAAACTGTTTTCAGGTTGAACATTGGGAAGGGTATACTGCAGTAGGGATACCATAAGTAGAGGTAACCTAACACTCTGTATTGGGAGATGCCTGTAAGGCAGGTATCACACATATCCCCTTGAAATCCAGTTTCAGCTGTTCATGCTGATCATCCACAGGTGTATGTCTACTGACTCCAGGCCCTGGATAGGCACCAATCATGCTTTGTTTTGTGTTATAACCATGTCCAGCTTTGCATCCACACTTAAAATTCAAATCAAAATCTAAAACAACCATTAGGACTTTAGAATTAGTTTAGGACCCTCAGTCCTCTGTCTACAACTGCTAATAGGCCCAAAGCTAGCCCCTTTGCTCTTATCATTCAGTTTTGGTCTACTTACAGGAGGACTCATCTGCTTTCTGTCAGCATCCCAGCCTTGCATGCATATCCTCATGGATGTTGAGTAGGGAATACCCCCCTAGGTCTTGCAGAGCCTGAAGAAGAAGAGGAGATAAAATATAGAGTCTATCTCCTACACTGTTGACCCCCTGGCCCAGAGATCCTGTTGATCACTGATGGCTACCTTGTAGGGAAATCTGGGAATAAGCATCCAGTCTGGGAACAAGTCAACAGAAATTGGCGACTCCGCTGGGGAATGAGAAGTAAAAGTGCTATCTAATCATCTCCAGTGATATATATGTGACCCATCTGAGTCAGCAACAGAAGAAAACACCCTGGGGAACCTTGTGAAAGAACCCTGGTTTTCAGAAGAAAACAATTCCTAGAAATAGGTGGCGACTCCGAAGTAATCTCCCAACCGGTCAAAGTAAAATTATATGCAGGGGAGAAGATCCCAACAAAATCCTCTATTTGAAGAGTTACCATTAACAAAAAGAACGATGTATAGAAGAAAGGGAACTGTCTCAGCTAGTCATGAGAGCTCCCCCAGAAAAAGTGATGAGGTACAAGATAACCCTAGGCCATCAGGACAGCATGCTCCTTATTTTTCAAGTGCAGAAGCAGATATCCAAGGTGCATATGAGAGGCAACAGGGTGGTAGTATCAGAATGAGGTCAGAGGTGTTCCAAGAACGCCCTTTTCTAGACCCAAGTGAAAGGTTTGAAGAGGCAGAGTCTCTGAGGGATGATGAGGATGATGACCAGAATGGCATGAGACCATCTACCTCCAGACCTAAGGATGAACAGCTAGCTGAAGAAATCAAAAGCCTAAGAGCAGAACTAGAATACCTACAAGCCATGAAAATCAGAGATGATATACAGCAGAAAGTGCAAGCCTTGAGAACTGCCCAGAATAATTCAGTTCCTACTCTAGAGAATGCAAATATGCAAAGACATCAGCAAAGATATGAAATGCAACATCAGCATCATGATGACAGACAATATGTGAATGATGCTAGGATACCACTGAACAATGCAGGAAACCAAAATGCAAATAGAAATGTTAATGTTAATCAGCCAAACAGGCAGCCCATGCAGTTGGACAGATTCAGACAGCTGGTGTTTGATGGTATTCCTGGGTATCCTAACCCTATTGATAAGCATCTGAGGCTGCAAGTGCCTAAGTTTTCAGGAAACAATACAGTGTCAGGAGAAGATCACCTAAAGGCCTTCCAAAATGTCATGGATAATTTTGAGGTTGAGCATGAGGATGTTTTCATGAAGTCATTCATGCAATCCTTAATAGATGAGGCAAGAGAATGGTACAGGAATCTGCCTGACCGGAGCATATCATCATGGGATGATTTTAAGAGGATATTCAAGGAGCAATATGGTGATAAAACTGACCCTAGCTTCTTTGTAAATGAGTTCACCAGCATCACCAAAGGGTCAAATGAGCAGGTTGCAGACTTTAATGCAAGATTTACTAAAGTGTTGAACAAATTGCCACATCATATGAGGCCAAATGAACCTATGTGCATAATTTTGTACATCAATGCCTTTGATGGAAAGACTGCATATGGACTAAGAGATAAAGGTCCTGCCACTCTCAGGGATGCTTTCAGAATTGCAGTCAATATTGAAAACAATAGGAAAGCATCAGGCAAGACAAATAGAAGGGATGATGTAAAAATTCTGCAGAATCCAAACAAGCCTCAGAACACTCAAGGTAGTACATCTGCTCCTGAAGATAAGATAGACAAACTGGCAAATGTTGTTAAGGACCTAAGCTATAGATTAGCTAGAAGTGAAAAAGGGATGGGTCCTGATAGGCAAGTCTATCAAAGGCAGGAAAAGAGGCCATCATTACATGATATGCCTTATAACACCAATTGGCATGATGGTAAGCCTGTATTTTCACGTAACAACACAAATCAGAGGGCTCAACATGCCAAGGAAACTCCTGATCCCCTAAAGAAAACTATAAATATTGCTGATGATGCTCCGTGGTGTATAATCTGTCAGATGCCACATTCACAGTCACAGTGCATGATTGCCCAATCTTTGTATGATAATGCTACATCTTGTAATGAGTGCAATGAGCCACATCATGTGCAGGATGATGATGTTAACATGATGTCCATAGGTAATGGATATACTCTTTATGGTGCTGATGAGAAGACAGATGATCAGGTTCAGGCCTGCCAACAGTCCCCATATGATGAAGATCATGAGGATAATTATGTGTATGCTCAGAACTCACACAATTTTCTGAGTAGCTTACACCGACCTTCTGATGAGGAAATCAGAGCCTTCACAGCTGCAGCAGTTGCTCAGGTTAAGAGCAACTACAACCTCAGAGGTAAAAATCAGGTTGGCAGCCCACATCAGCCAGAAGATATTTCTGCAGGTCAGCAGATGCATGGTCATAAAGGAACTGAACCACAAAAAAGGCAGTGGGTAAATAACAAGCAGAACTTTAGATACAGAACAGGTCATGATTTCCAAGGACCAGAAAACAAAACCCCTCAGGCAGAAGATCAAAGTAGAGGTTCCCAAGACAGGAATGATGATTAGGGAACTATAAAAATGAAAACTAAATCAGCTCAGGATAAAAGCAAGATTGTGGAGCAAGCTACAACTGTTGTACAAAACTATGCTCCATTTGATATAGCCCAGATCCTCTCTCAGGTAAAGGTCTCTGTTCCACTTATGGAACTCATGAAGGTGGAAGAGATCAAGAATAGGACAATATCCCTAATCTCAGGGGTACCTTTTCAAGCTAAGCAAAATGATCAGACCCAGGGTGAGAAACAGGTCATGTGTAATGAAGAAGATGAGACTCCTGAAGTATATTTAGGAATGACCATGACAAAGTGTCCTTCACAGGTGGAACCATTTTATGTTTCCCTGGTTATAAATGGTAAAATAATTAGAAATTGTATGCTTGACTCTGGAGCATCTACAAATGTCATGCCTTTGGCTATCATGCAACAAACTGGATTAAAGATTGACAAGGCATGTGGGAAATGTTATGCTATGGATGCCAGAGAGGTACCAGTTATTGGAATCATGAAGGATGTAGATTTCAAGCTGGCAGCATTTCCTAAAAAAAGATACAAAATGAATATAACAGTGGTTGACATCAAGCCACAGTATGGTATGCTGCTGTCAAGAAGATGGGCAACACTAATTGGTGGAAGTATGCAGCTGGACCTATCATATGCCATGATTCCAATGAATGGCAGGGATGTCAAGCTAATTAGAGAGCAAAGATCATCAGAGACAGTGGAAGACCAAGAAGCAAATGAACAGGTGTGCTTTGTAGACACTGACTGTGATAACTTCAAGGTTGTCTCAGATGATGCAGAAGACAAAAAGAAAAATGCCTGTGTTGGAGAGCTGGATCAGCAAGGGTTATGGACCATGTTTTTTGATGGAGCTTGTGCAAAAGAAGGCTCTGGAGCTGGAGTTGTGTTCCTGTCTCCAACTGGTAAGCTCCTCAAATCCTCTTTCTTGCTGAGGTTTGATTGCACAAACAATATTGCAGAATATGAGGCTTTACTTTTAGGCCTGAATATTGCTCTCAAACATGGAATTAAAATGTTAAGAGTATTTGGAGACTCTGAGCTGATTGTATCCCAAATCAGAAATAAGTATGCTGCAAAGAATAAAAGACTGAAGCAATACAAGCATGCTGTTTGGGATACTATTGAACTTTTTGATGCATTTTCAATTGGCTGGGTAGAAAGGTCAAAAAATGTTATGGCTGATTTCTTAGCTAATATTGCAATAAGGCCAGATGACATCACTCTGTCAGGTGTCACAGATATAGAAGTTAAAATTAGGCCTGCCATACCAGAAAACATATGCAGTTGGCAAGTTTTTAATGATGATAGGGATTTGCTGAAATTTTTGCACTGCATAGATGAGTATGAGAATCAACAGATTGATTTCCAAGCTTTTGTAGAGACTGTAAATGGAAAAGAGACCCTTGTGGGAAAAGAGATCATCCAGTTGAAGACTAACAAGATCCCTAGAGGGTTAGTGGCTTTGGAAAGAGCCTTTGACAGTAGAGACAAAATGGTCACAAGGACATCCCCCACAAATAAGGAGGATTTAGAAGAAATAAATTTGGGGACATCTCAGGCCCCTCAGAAGGTATATATTGGCAAACAACTCAAACCACACATAAGAAGTATGCTGATTGCATTGCTAAAAAGGTATAAACATGTTTTTGCTTGGTCATATGAGGACCTAAAAGCTTATAGGGAAGACTTATTCCAACATGAGATCCCACTGAAGCCTGAAGCTAAGCCATTTAGACAGAGGCAAAGGCCTATAAATCCTACCTTAGCTCCCAAGATGCAGGAAGAACTCAAAAGGCTCAGGGATGCTGGAATAATTGTGCCCATCAGACATTCAACTTGGGTGTCTAACCTCGTCCCGGTCAGGAAGAAGAATGGTGATATTAGGTTGTGTGTTGATTTCAGGAACTTGAATGTATCCTCTTTGAAGGATAACTATCCACTGCCTAATATGGAAGCTATGTTGCAGAAAGTGACTGGTTGTGAACTCCTATCCATGATGGATGGATTTTCAGGATATAATCAGGTAAAGGTAAAGGAATCAGAACAATATAAGACTGCCTTTACCACTCCATGGGGAACGTATGTGTATGTTAGAATGCCATTTGGACTAACAAATGCAGGTGCTACATTTCAAAGAGCAATGGATGTTGCTTTTGCAGGGCTGATTGATTCAATCCTGGCAGTATATCAGGATGACCTGACTGCCTACTCAAAGAAAGAGGAGCAGCATTGTATGCATCTGGAGCAGATCTTCATAAGAGCACTAGAATATGGTATTTCTTTAAACCCAAAGAAGTGTGCCTTTGGAGTAGTTGAAGGAAAGCTTCTGGGACACATTGTTTCCAAGGATGGAGTCAGGATAGATCCAGAGAGAGTGGCAGCCATTGACAGGATCCAAATGCCAAAAACTGTGAAAGGAGTTCAGTCCTTCTTTGGACAGGTAAACTTTGTCAGAAGATTTGTTCCCAACTTTGCAGAGATCACAAGGAACATTTCCAAGATGATGAAGAAGGATGCAACTGTCAACTGGGAAAGGGAAGCAACAGAATCATTTCAGAATATCAAAGAGGCAATAAAGATGGCCCCTGTTCTTAAATCTCCTGATTTTTCTAGGCCATTCCAGGTGTTCTCATTTGCTTCCTTTCATACTGTAGCTGCATGTTTGTTACAGAAAAATGAAGATGGTTTTGAACAGCCCATCGCCTTCTTCAGTATGTCCCTGCAGGCCTCTGAATTGAAGTATGATATTATGGAAAAGCAGGCATATGCACTTGTTAGAGCCATTAAAAGTTTCAGACCATACTTGGTAGGGTCACATATAATTGCATATGTACCTCATGCTGCAGTCAAAGACATATTCACTCAGCAGGAGGTGACTGGAAGAAGGTGCAGATGGATAAACAAACTGCAGGAATTCAACATAGACATACAAGTTACTAAATTGATAAGGGGACAAGGATTAGCCAAGATGATGGCACAGTCAAACTTGGAAGCATGCCAAGTCAATGCAGTCCAAGATGAGAATGTAAGTGTATCAGGATCTGAATGGTACAAGGATATTGTCTATTATTTGCAAAATCTGAATTATCCTTCCCATTTCAGTGACAATCAAAAGAGGACTCTAAAGCTACATGCAATCAGGTATGTCATTGTTCAAGGTGAGTTGTACTGGAAAAATCCTGATGGTGTGCTGCTGAGATGTGTGGATAAGAACATGGCTAACAATATTTTGATTGACATGCATAAAGGATTATGTGGTGGCCATTATACTGCCCAAACAACAGCTCATAAAATTCTCAGGGCAGGATATTGGTGGCCCACTCTCTTTTCAGATGCACAAAAGTTAGTAAGGAAGTGTGACCCTTGCCAGAGATTCTCAGGAAAGCTGAAATATCATGGTGCTTTACCCCTCAGAACTGCACCTGTGGATGCTCCATTCCAGCAATGGGGAATTGATTTTATAGGGGAAATTGCAGACAAATCAAGTGGGGGACACAGTTGGATTTTGGTGGCAACTGACTACTTTACCAAATGGATTGAGGCCATTCCAACTAAAAGAGCTACAAGTAAGGTGGTGACAGATTTCATACTAGAGAACATCATCATCAGGTTTGGAGTACCATCTAAAATAATCACTGATAATGCTATGTGCTTCAGATCAGGTGAGTTTGTTGATTTTTGCAACAGGTATGGGATAAGCCTGTCATATACATCACCATATCACCCACAAGGAAATGGTCAAGCAGAATCAAGCAATAGGAGCATCATGAAAATTGTCAAGAGGATACTGGACAAGAACAAGAGAGCTTGGGACTCAAAGTTGAATTTAGCAGTATGGGCTGACAGAGTGACTGTGAAAAGGGCTATTGGGAAGTCACCTTTTGAGCTAGTATATGGTGCATCAGCTAGACTGCCCATAAACAATCTCCTACCAGTTTACAGATTCATTCAAGAGTATGATGAGGAGATTGAAGATCCCATGACAGAAAGAGTGAATCAGCTGGTTGCATTGGATGAAGACAGAAGGAGAGCCCACCAGATCAATCTCAAAAGACAACAAGGGGTGAAATATCAGTTTGACAGGAGAGCTACAAAAAGGAAGTTTCAAGTAAATGATCTGGTGCTCATTTGGAATGCTAAAGATCAGGAAAAGGGTAAACATGGTAAGTTTCAACCCTTATGGATGGGCCCATATCAGGTTTGCAATACTCATGGGGAGGATTCTTATTTCCTCCAGGCCCTAGATGGTGAAATTCTGGAATTGCCAGTGCATGGCCAATTCCTTAAGTTCTATTTTGCATAATGACTGGTTGCTGTGCACATTTGTAAAATATGTATGTAGTGTAAATGCCTTGTACAGCTCGCGTTTTTTGGCTTTTTGTCAGGTCTGCCCGGAGATCTGGTTCTCGCTGCAGGTTTTCACCTGCACGTCCCCATTCGGAGCCACTGTTGACACTCATTTTGACCAGGGGTTGATTTGTCATGATCAGGAGGTTTCTTCATTTGAAGCCTTTATCTTCTTGCCCATTTTTTCTAAGTGTTGGACCTCCTCAGCATTTTTCAACTGCAGCATCATATTTTCCTGAGAAGGAGGTCATCATCATCATCTTGTCTTCGATGATGATCTGCATCATCATGTTCCTCGTCGACTTGTTTTTCAACGTCATCATCATATTTCAACTGTCGGGTGATGTTTGCTTATTATCCTGATGATACTGATGAGTTACAGTGCGCCCTCATCTGCTTGCGAGGGTGATTTTTCAAAGTATCCGGTGATCTTTCATTTATCACCTTGCTCAAACATGATGATGTTGCCCCGGTATCCTGAAGGGGTTATTCTCTAAGTGCTCAACACAACTTGTTTTTTCTTAAGGGTCGTCATCATCATGATATTTCCAGTTTTCATCCTGCTGCTTGCGGAGGTCATCATATTTTCTGCCTTCATGATATTTCGCCAGGGTGATATTTTTATCATCGGGTGATCTTGGTTATGATCATCCTGATGATGTTGTTGAAGAGTTCTAAGTGCGACCCGATATTCACTAGGGTCATCATATTTTGAACGTCAGGATGATCTTAGTCAATATCATCCTGATGATGTTGTATCACTTCTTGTTCGTTGTTTCTTCATCCTGATGATGCTGATGTCATCCTTATCTCAGGGTGATATCTTTTTCTCTGCCTATCTGCATCATGATATTCCGAAGGAGGGGGTGATATTTTCATATCACCCGGATATATGTTTGTTTGTTCGAGCATCATGATGATGCTAATATTAAGGAGATATCCGCCTGCTAGCTTCGCGCATTATCTACTGGGGGTGATCTTTTCAAGCAGCATCATCATATTCAGTTATCGCCCCGATCTTATAGAGGAGCTACAGTGCAGCCTGATATTTGAACATCAGGAGGATATTTCCAAATATCCGGTTGTCTTCCGAATATCATGATGATGTTAATATGATGATGACGTCATCAAGGTCCCGCGGGGGTCATATTTCTAACACTGATCATCTTGAAGAGACCTCCTGATATTTGCAAACATGATGATGACGTCATCCGGATATGAGGGGGTGTGCAGTAGGCAGATATGATGATGACGTCATCAGGATGATCATCGGCCAGACTTTTGGTATAAGCTCAGCAGGAGGATGTTCCTCCGATGGATCAGGTTGTGCCGATTATCATGCAGGTTATATTTCAAATATCATGATGACGTCAGGGTGATATTTCGAACAACAGGATATCATGCTGCTGAGGGATGATGATGATGAGATTATATACTAATGTCGTCAGGAGCAAAAGCACCGACATGATATATGCTCATGACCTAGTATATAAAGTGTTATTGAGGTCATCGCGGGGTGCATGTGGGATATTGTTATCCTGCATTTTCAAATATCATGATGATGAATCTCGGCGGGAAATGCTTGCGATAGTCTGTATGATGTTCTTCCCGAGGCCGCGGGTTGGTGCGCCATTAATGGCGAAGGTTGCAGAGGTATGGGCGATGGCGTGGGTCGATCTGGTACCCGACTGAAGGTGTCAATCAGCGGATGATGGCGCAGGGCTCGAGAAATCTTCCTGTCTCCTCCCCTACCTGCTGCATTCAAGTTTGGGCGCCAATCCGGTTGTGTTTGAGCGCCATTTTCATGATACTGTGTATCTGGCGAGATTTTGGTCAACATTGTAATTAATTGCTGAGCACCTACCTGGCTGTTATAAGCAGGTTGTGTTGTTCATTTGAGGTTGTTGAAAGTTGATGATTTTGGCTCTGTAATGCATAACAAGCTGATCTGGTTGCTCTGTACAGCTTACCTGTGAGTTTATGTATCTCCTGTTGTTTGTTTTTGGCATGAACCCACTGATTTCATGATTAAACTTATATGAGAAATGCTGTTTGGCATGTGTTGTGTTAATTCTGTCTCCAATATTGCATGTATTCTTCTTCTGAATCTGGATGTTTAGTAATGTTTAGATTCTAGAGCATAGAATTCCTATGTTGACTGTCTGATCTTTTAACTTCTACTCAAGGGGTAGATTAAACTGTTTTCAGGTTGAACATTGGGAAGGGTATACTGCAGTAGGGATACCATAAGTAGAGGTAACCTAACACTCTGTATTGGGAGATGCCTGTAAGGCAGGTATCACACATATCCCCTTGAAATCCAGTTTCAGCTGTTCATGCTGATCATCCACAGGTGTATGTCTACTGACTCCAGGCCCTGGATAGGCACCAATCATGCTTTGTTTTGTGTTATAACCATGTCCAGCTTTGCATCCACACTTAAAATTCAAATCAAAATCTAAAACAACCATTAGGACTTTAGAATTAGTTTAGGACCCTCAGTCCTCTGTCTACAACTGCTAATAGGCCCAAAGCTAGCCCCTTTGCTCTTATCATTCAGTTTTGGTCTACTTACAGGAGGACTCATCTGCTTTCTGTCAGCATCCCAGCCTTGCATGCATATCCTCATGGATGTTGAGTAGGGAATACCCCCCTAGGTCTTGCAGAGCCTGAAGAAGAAGAGGAGATAAAATATAGAGTCTATCTCCTACACTGTTGACCCCCTGGCCCAGAGATCCTGTTGATCACTGATGGCTACCTTGTAGGGAAATCTGGGAATAAGCATCCAGTCTGGGAACAAGTCAACACACAGGCCTCTGTTTCTACCTAAATGGTTTGACTTCTTTTCTCAAAGGTATTACGTGAGTTATGATGGACTCATCAAATGTTTTCAAGTCTTCATAAGTCCATGCTATGACGTGTTTATATTCTTTCAGAACGTCCAAAACCTCCTTTCTAATTTTCTCAGAGCCAGCTTTCCTAATTAGTACGTTTTGCGGATTTAGCTCTGTCCCTAAGTTATGTAAATCACACTTACCCCCTTCTGTTTTGGGCAAGTCCTTCTGTCTCATTACTCCGTCAAAATCAAAGATATGTTCTAATTCAATTACTCCTTTTGGTAAGAAGTTGCTTTTTAAGTTGATTATATCCTCTTCGTCCCATGTTACTTTAGGCCTTTCTTGTTCATCAATGATTTGAGCCTCAAATGCCTCATTACAAGTCAGAAAATCAATAATTTGCTGATCCCCTCCAAATACCTGAAAGTGTGTAACGTTGTCTGGTATACTGGGCACGTTAACTAGCTCAACAGCAAATCGTCTCAATCCTAACAGTGTCAATGGTTCTAATGTACTAGCAGCAACTGCTAGCGCATTTGGCCTGTGATTCAACTCTCTGGGGATGTGCTCTATGTTAAAAGCATCAAACGAATCTGTTAAACCCCATACTCTATATCTGTAACTAATCATTTTCTTGTAATTGCAGGCATATAGTTTTCTCACTTGTTTGACTACTAATTCAGAGTCTGAAAATACTCTGATGGTTTTTACTCTTTTCTTGATGGCCATGACAAGTCCTAAAATTAGGGCCTCATATTCAGCAATATTGTTAGTGCAAGAAAATTGTAATCTATATGCTGCCAGATGTGATTTACCTTGGGGATTTATGAGTTCAACACCTACACCTGCGCCCTGTTTTGATTTAGACCCATCACATTTTAACGTCCACATGCCAGCTTTACTTTCCTAATCTTTTATCTTAGCATGCATGGTCTCTTTTATTGCCTGTGGGGTGTTGTCATGTTTATTCATGGGTTTTTCTGTTTGCTTAACCTGCATATGTATATTTCCATCTGTTAAATCATAAAGACAACTATCCCTGTCTTTTATTTCTTCTCCTAAATCTAGAATTACGGCACCTACATCATCCTGAACATATTTCTGTGTTGGATCAGGATTCTCATTTTCCTCTTGTAATTCTACCCCCCCTATGCATTTTTTGTATTCGTATTCAATGATGTCCTTGCATATTTCACAACTTTCCTCAGAATGTTGCCTATCATGGACTCTACACCTATTTTTGTACAATTTACATTGGACTGGCAGATTGTGCTTAACGCATTCTTCCACCTCTTGTCTGATGGCATGACCAAATTTATCTATTGCATTGTTTTCTTCATCTGAGGAATTTCCATCAGACTCAATGAATAATGTTGTCCTATTGCTGACACATTTCTTTCTACTATTTAACATCATGATCTCTTCAATTTGTACCCCATTGTTGGTAATTCTATAGACACCCGGTTCAACAGCAGCATATAATATTTCATTAGTTCGATTATACTCTGTTATCATATGTTTCATTCGGGGCTCTGCCTCTATTTTGATCTGGTTTGGGATGCCTCTCCAAGGTAACCACATGTGTGAAAAGTCGGTGACCATATATCTGTTTAATGTCTTGGACCAATCCCTACTCAGCAACATTCCATAATTTACGGGTATATCCACTACTTGAATATCAATGATTTGGCTTACCCTAGGGTCTGAAGCTAATTGCATTTGAATGTTCATGAGCTCTCCTATCACGCTAACCTCAGTCTTATCTAGTTGTGTGACAACCTTGGCAGATTTGGTGGGAGTCAGCCCGAGAGTTTTACATATTCCTAAGGGCATTACATTGGCTGAGGCACCAGAATCTACCATGCAATTGTGTATATTCTTCCCAAACAATCTAACAGTTAACAAGAAAGGGGGAGTATCCCTCTTATCTGCATGTATTACTACATTTGTATTGGAAGGCTGCTCAACTTTCTTATTCTTCTCTTTAGGTGGTGAATCTCTATTAGGAATAGTTATATCAGTAGACATCTTGCTCATCATGGATGCATCCAGGGATTTTATAAAAGCATTTCTGATCCCTGGGGTCTTCAATAATTCATTTAGAGGTATATTGACCTTAATTTTCTTTATTTCCTCTGACAAGTAATTCATTAACCTTGTTGTCTCTATTGCTTCAGTTTTACTTGTTTGATCCTTTTGTATTGCTGTTCCATGATCTGTGTGGTGATTAGCTTTAAGTGTGGCAGGATTGTTGCTAGCATTCTGATCTAGGGGTGTATTGATGTTATTCGGAGGAACGGAAGTGGTAAAAGGCCCTCCTGGCCTAGGGTTGTTCCTCAAATTGTAAGTGTAGCTTTTATTTGTCTATTGAAAGGCCTGCACCTCCTCTGTTTCATTTAATATCTCATTTTTAGATTCAAAGGGAAACTGAAAAGCATTTAACACAAAGGCTGATTCAGGATAAAGATTCTCACAACAGTATGGTTCATCTTCCAGCAATTCATCTTCTTTCTCTTCTGCAGTTGCAAAGGTAAACGTTTCTAAGACTAATGCTGTGTCATATCCTGAGGGTACTACCTCATTACCCTTGGGAATGAGAAATTCAGAGGTAGGAGGTTGCACATCTATGTTAAAAATGCTAGCTGCCAAGTGGAACTGCGGACAGTCATGCTCAGCATGGGCATTGGTATTGTGAAATCTACACCAATTTTTGGGTGCTGTACTGGCCATTTGTATATTAGTCGTTTGTTTTGCATCATGATTATCTATATTCTCAAAAGGAGAAGCTAGAGTACCCTTGTTGGGCCCAGTGTTCCATGTCTTGGGTGGCCTAGGTTGATTCTGATTTCTGTTATTATTGCCCCAGGTCCTATTATCTGTCACTGGCCCCCTATTTTGCATTGGTTGCCCCTGGCTGGGGCCTTGATGCTGATTATAGTTTTGGTTCTGATTGTTCTGCTGATTTTGATTGAAACTATAGTTTTGATTTTGGCCTTGGTTGTGATTTTGATGTTGACTGTAGTTTTGGTTACCTCTTCCATAGAGGTTCTCATTTCTTAGTTGTGTCACTTCGGTTGTTAATCTTTTCAAATGTGCAGTGATCTCTTTGATTTCTTCCCTATCCTCTTGTGCTTTTGCCACAGTTATATCCCTAGGAGGTTGGAAGAAAGGCTGACCATTGTTTTGACTGTTATTGGAAGTGCTAGCCGTGTAAGGAGTTATAGCTTGAATTGGGGTAGGACTATACACAGGTGTGTAAGAAGGGACCGGATTTAATAGTGGAATGTGTTGCATAGAGGTTCCATTCCATGGTTGTGCCTGATTCTGCACCCCAAAACTTCCTCCATTAACAAATGGGTTATAAGTTGTATGCCTCATCTCTTGGTTTACTGAGGCTACCTCTTTATAGGCTTTGGATATTGAATCTATGTTAGGTTTTCTTTTGACAAACATGGCAGTTAAAGGATCCAAGGCAGCATAGTACATAGCCAACAAGGGATCATCATCTATGGTATAAGGGGCTACTAGCCTAGAATAGGCCTTTTGAAATTTGTCGTTGAAATTATCAATCAGCTCTCCCTCACCACATTTTATAGCAGCTAATTTATGATACAAAGCACAAGGGTCAATGGGTCCCCTAAATCTTGATAGAAATGCTTCTTCCATAAGCGACCAGGAAGAAATATAACCGTTGGGCAAATTTACATACCAGCTAGAGGCTTGTTCATTAAAGGTGTAGGGAAACAATCTACACACCACATCCTCGTGCTCTAACCTAGCTCTAAAACATGCTTCCTTGAATATTCTAATATGATCTTCTGGGTCCTGATGCAACTGGTATTTGGGACATATCTTTTCCAGATTTTTAGGCATCTCATGATAATCATTGAAGAGTATGGGAGAATTGACATCAAAATAAGCCATTGTAGGTGTTTGAGCTTGACCTGAACTTGTAGGAATACCTGGATTGATTGGTGGATTAGGATTTACAGGAGGATTGAGACCTCCAAGAGTGCCTGAACCAAGATTTAAAGATCTGAACAGTGATCTGTCAGGACTCACAATACTACGGATGTTAAAAGGTGACCCAGGAGGTGTTCCAGATGAACTTCCAGCTTGCGATATATTTGGATTCCAAATTAAAGGGTTCCTACCTCGCCTAATATCAGGTAGTTGCACAAATATATCCCCTGAACTGGATCTAGACCTAGTCACTCTATTACTGTTATTAGCCAGTTTAGAATAAACTCTAACTCAGGGAGGCCCTCCTTCTAGCGCCAGAAAACTGTTGGTGATTATTTTGATGCAATCATAACAATAAGTTAAAATTTACATATAATGAACTGAAACTATACTTGAAAGATAAGAAGGAATCATTTAAGATTCAACTAATCCCAAGTCTACAATGGTTCGGTTGGTCAAGTTCAGTTCGTCAATGTGAAGCTGTAATGTTCAAGGGGCCTTACGTAGTTTAGAGTTTCTTTGTGGTTTACTGGACTAAGATTATGTAAAAGATCATGAGATGTGTCAATGCTTTTCATTCATTTGCATAAAAGTGTTACTGTGCTACAAGTTTTAGATGGTTTTCTTGAATTATTGCAGCTTTCTCCTTTATATATTTATGAAAAACTATCTACCTTTAACTTTGTTATGCATACTTCTTCAAATTTTGAGACAATTTCCTTTTGATTTCTACGTTTTTAGCTAAATATTTTAGATGGGTTGGGAAAAGTTAGAAAGATCTAATCTACACCTCATTTACTCTACCAAAGGATCTAAGTGTTCTGTTATGCACTATGTAAATACCACAGTAATTTGATCAAATCCACAGTAAAAACCTTAAATGCAAGTCCTGAGCATTTTCACAAACATACATTTAAAATTGCAAGCTCTCAAAGATCATATTTCAAAACACAAAGAAGAGCAGGAGAACACTCAGAAGATAGATGCAGAACTCTAGATTCTATTGTATTAGAAACAAATAGTCATACATGATTTACAATGTAGGAATGACTCTTAGTTTCATTGATCAAACTACAGAGAACTTACAAGCTTTACAGATATAGTAAGGAAGCTGGACATTCCACGCACACCTTACTGCAGACAAACAGGTGACCTCCTTCTTCTACTTCTAAACTAAACTAAGCTAACTTGCTGTGTGTTTCTAAAAATCCCTGTTGTAAAGTATTACAGTGCAGAGAGGCACAATATAAAGACTTTCTGATTGTCCTCACTACAGCAAAAAAAACTAACTAAACCCCTGGTTCAAACCCCTGGTTACAGCAATAAATACAGGTGAACCAGTCCCTCAAAATATCTCTGAGCAGTGTCAAATCTGGGCAAAATATTGCCCCTTCTGAGAAGCTTTGGCAGCTCAGCAATAACTTCTATTTGTCTGTTGTAGTAATACCTTCAGCTGCAATTTTGTCTTTCATTTGGTCGGCCTTGACTTCTTCGCACTTCATCTTTACTTCTTGCTCCTGAGATCAGATTTTCTTCTTCCATGAGGTCATTGTGTTGAATTTCCAGCTGCTTCCTCAACTGTAAACCTGTAAGACAAGACAAGCAATAAGTATCACATTTATCAAATAAATAGCAGGAAACTCAAAATATCTGTTTAAATCAGGGTGACTGCAAAAATGTGGAAATTTGGCTCAAAAAACCCTCAAAAACACATTCAAAATGTATACAGATTGCCCAAAACCAAACGGGTCAACCATCGCTGACCAGAAAAATGCCACGGGCGCCAAAAATGTGTTTTAAAATTCCCACCACTTTCCATTTCCCGCCCATCGGTGTGATAATCGCCATCGGCGGGTCAAAAAAATACTTGGGCGATGTTCGCTATTTGGCCGATGGCCTTTCTCGTTATTTCCTCCGTATTTCTTTCCATCGGCGTAAGTCTGTACTATCAGCGAGCCTCAAAATTCTTTTGCCGATCATTCTCTTCCATCGATGCTTCTTCGCTGCTCTCCGTCGGTGTGAGGCTTGCCCATCGGTAAGCCCAAAATTTCCTTCACCGATCGCGTTGGCTATGCCGATACCCTTGTATTGGCGAGAGTGTTGCTGATGTCTTATTGGCCTTCGTTTCCTTCTCATCGGTGAGAGATTTGCCATCGGCGAACTCTAAATCTTCCTCGCTGATCCTCATTGTTAGGCCGATGGTCCCTTGCGCTTTATTTCCTCTTCATGGGTGAGAGATTCGCCATCGGCGAACTCCATATTCTTTCCACTGATGCCCCTTTGCTTTGTTCCATCGACGTGAGATCGCCTATCGGCAACTCACAAACTCCTCCTTTCGATGGCATTTGCTTTGTTTCATCGACGAGAGATTCGCCTTCGGCGAACTCTAAATCTTCCTTGCCGATCCTCATTGTTGGGCCGATGACCTCAACATCCTTACCTTTCCTTGTATCGGCCCAACTTTGCCCATCGGCAAAGGATTTTCGACCACCGCCGATTGCATACGCTACGCCGATGACCAATATCGGCGAGAGTTTTGCCGATATCCATCTTCCCATCCTTTGCATTTCGGCTAAGTCCTCCCTTCCTTTCTTCCATTGGCCTGATCTTGCCCATCGGCAAAGGCCCAAAAAACTTGGCCGACAACTACCACTATACCGATAGCCCTTGGCTATCGGCGAGACTATACCCTTCGGCACGATGAATTCAAACTCAACCAATGCTCTATGTTATGCCGATCACTATTGTTTCGGCCACAGGCTTACCAAAGCCTTTGAACCTGAACCATTGAACCATGCCACTATCGGCATGACTCCTGCCAATCTCCCTTTCATTTATGCTTTATCGGCGAGAGATTCCACTTCGGTGGAACACTCCAAAGCTCCACCGATGGCAACTGTTATGCCAATAGCCCTTGTCTTGAACCCGAACCCTGAACTAATGAACCATCGAACCAAGGTTCAATGCACAGGTTCAACGATACATAGCGACTGTTGAAAGAAAATGAACCCCACCAACTTCGAACCATTGAACCATCAAACCAAGGTTCAATGCGCAAGTTCAACGCGCAAGTTTAGACCTGTGAAAAAAACACTTCCAATGAATAAGTAATGGCGATTAAAGTGTTCGATGTATTTTCTGCAAGACAATCAAATGTAACATACAGAGTGGAACCCAGACAAAATTGCCCACGATCCGGAACCACTAAGTACGAATTTTTTCAAAATTTAAAACGAATGCCAACAAAAAAGGCAAACAACTGACTGTTTATCATGCAAAACCTGATAGTCTATTTTACCTAAATGATCGTAACTTGCAAAATATGACAAATTTTAAGATGGTTCAAAAAGCAACCCTGGCTCATTTTTCACAAGGAATCCAACCATATTATGCAATGGTACTGAAAAATGCAATTTTCTATATTTTTAACAAGGTTTGCAAATCTGACTCTCGTTTCCCTTTACCACCAGACAGAAAAAACACAAGCGGAAGCAAAAGCAAAGCAACAACAGGGGTCCTCATTTTGCTGAGGAGCAAAATGGGGTGTGTTGTGCACATCACAACAACACTGTGTGGCTTCATGAATGTTGTCATTGATGGCAACAAAGTCCATATCACACATCCACAGGACATGGTATGTCTATACTGAAAGTTAGATTGAAGAGTATTTTGGTGCGGTGACCAAGAACAAAGCATGCAGCAAGGTCCAACAATCAGGTCCAGATCTCTCAGAGGAAGTATCTCAGAAAAGTGTAGACTTGGGGAAGTCAAGAGGAGTACCATGACTGATACATTCCAGAATTGAGCCTTCGGTGATGAAAGAGTGAATAGATATGAGCACCTAAAGTGTTGGGTTCCTGTTTGGCAGAGTAGACTGAGGAAGAACTGACCGACAGAGCATCATACCTTAATCCGGATGAGAAATTGATAGTGATCAAGTTTTTTAAGGGATCATTCATGGTTAGCTGACATATTGATGACTTCTATAAGTATCTCTTTGATACGCATCACTTAGTATGCAAGGATTCAGCCGACAGATCAGAGTTTGGGAAAGTATTGAGTATTCCAGATGTCGACTAGAAAGATGTTGAAATCCTTGGTGCAGATATATATACCAGATGGATTTAGATGTGAAGGTGTGTGGTGTGTTGTGTTGTGCGAAGAAAAGTAGAGAATAGTGTGGAAGCATCAATACAGGTCCAGTATGTGACAGGACAGCAGCAACAAAGAAGAGGAAGAATGAAGTGCAGTAGATCAATGTATTGAGCCTAACTGGAACTGAACCTCAGCATATGTGGATGCTTCTCATCAGTTCAATCACCTAGTTACTTTCTTTATACCTTGTAGATAGTGAGTCTCTTGTAGGCAGTGAGCCTCTTATGAGCAGTGTGCTCGGGCAATGAGCCCTAATTGGCAAGTGCCATTTTTGTATTTCTATTCTTTTAACAAAGAATACAATCTTGGGTTAGTCACCCCGTGGTTTTTCCCTTAACAGGTTTTTCCATATCAAAATCATTGTGTTATGTGTATTGATCTCATTTCTACTTTCATGGTTATGCTTATGTGATTTGATGCTGCACTAGTTGAACAAAAAGTTAAAGTAATTAAGACAACTGATTCACCCCCCCTCTTAATTATCAACAATTGGTATCAAAGCCAAGTTCCTCCTAACAGAGCCTAACAACTTGTGGAAGATCTGGGAATCTTAATGGATATGTATGGTATGAGGGAACAACTTCAGTCTACCCTACATGATCTTGAGCAATCTCACTCCGAAGTCAATAACTTGAAGGAAAGACTCAAACAAATTGATGATTCCATAAATAAACTAAAAGAGAAACTGAGTATCTCTATGAAAAAGAGAAAGGAACTACTTCAATAGTTAGCAAGTCAAAGTGAAGCCAATAATACTGATGAAGATCTGAATGAGAAGAACAAGTTATGTGAGCAGCTATCAAAAGAGGTCATTATGGTAAGACATAAAATGGAATCAGGGGTTATGAAATTCACCCAAGAAATTGAAGAGAAAAGAGAGATTGAAGATAATATAAAACAATCTCTCAAGGAGAAATTAGAAGACTGCCACAAACTGGATAGAAAATTCAGGCATCTGGAATCTGATCTTAAAGAAGCTAGAGATAATGAAGAACAACTTGAGAATCAGATTGACACTCTAAAAAGGGATCTTCAAACAACAATTGAATACAAAAAGAAATTCAAGATAAGCTCTGCTCAACTTGAAGTTCTTCTTGAAAGCCCAAAGAGGGTAGATGACAAGCAAGGCTTGGGTTATGAGAAAGGAGAAAGCTCCGGATCCAGTCAAAAGAACTCTGGATCAGGAAATCCAAGGAACATGCCTAGAAGACCTCCGATAAGGCAACCAAATGCTCAAAGATATCCATCCTTCAATAGATATTGCCACAATTGCAATAACTTTGGTCATAAAGCAAATCAGTGCAGAAGAAGAATGAATCAAACTAACCCATCCTTCTTTGGACAATGTTTTAACTGCAAAAGGTATGGTCACAAATCTCATGAATGTAGAAATTTGTAAATCAACAACTCATTCAATGGTTGATGCTTTGCATGCAATAGAATGGGACATATGGCTAATCAATGTAGATCAAGAGAATACCAGTCAAATAGGCAAAGAAATGTTGTTTGCTACAACTACAATAGATCTGGTCATATTGCCAAATTCTATAGAAGTAAGAATCGGGACAAAAAGGGTCTGGTGCATCATAATCAAAACCAAGACAAGGGAAAAGGAAAAGTGAATGTGGATGAAATTCAAAGGGAGATGAACAAGATTTGGGTAAAGAGAAGTACAGAAAATGTTGGGGATGGATCCGCACCAGAATCTGGTGCTGAATATTCCTTCCAGAAACTAAATAGATGAGCTCTGGCTCAGGGGGAGTCACAAAAGAAAAACAATTTCCCCTAGCCAGTCAATTGGTGCCTGAAATTAGCACATGGAAAGTTGCAGATTAAAAGGGCTCTTAGAGAAACATCTAAATAACTCTTGGTAAAGATATGAAGGATCCACAAGGAGTTTGAAAAGGTTAAGCAACCAAGATTAATCTGATTTGACAGTCATCCGGCAAAAGCAGAACTTTCACAGTTAGATCCGGTATAATTCAAAATTGAAATATTTGGATTTGCAGTTAGATGGAATGATTGGAGAAAGGGAGATACTTTGTAAATTATCATTTTAGGTGCATCTCAGTGATCCAGAAAGATCTCTCTCAGAAACAAGGAAAACAAGGCAACCGAAATAACCTAAGTTGTGCATTTATTGCAAAATGGAATTAGGGTTTGCGCATAAATAAAAGGGTTCTTTTGTTCATCATTTGTACATTTGCATTTGAGAAGAAAAGAAAAGGAGCTCTGCAACAAAATTGTCTCAAGCCTCTCAAAGATCAACCGCAGAAGTTGATTCTTCCAGCAATCCGATCTGGCTTATATCGTGAACCCTAGAAGTATAAATGTATTTTCCACTCTTAAAAACCTCCCTCTGAATCTTTTGAAAGGTGGCTACTTTGAATGTTGTGAAGATCACTGATAGGCTACGCCCTAAATTCAAGAAACATCCCTACAAATCCCTAGAAGTTGATCCCCTAGGTGCATTTTCTAGCATTCTGCATGGGGTTTTGCATGTAGAGGATGTTAGGGCATACATTCATGTGAACATTGAAGAATTTGGGGAATCCAAGCTGATGGATATCTACCACAAGCAGTTAATAGATGAATCATTTGAACTCAAACCTCAGTACAAAGCCATCTGGGATAAGCATTTTAGACATTGCATCCATTTCCCCTGCTTTATAGAAGATGAATGGGTCCAGTATGTTCTGAGTAGAATGCATGACAACTTTATGTGGTTGATGAGGCCATTCAAGATAAACAAGGATGCAATTAGGGTGGTAACTGGATTACACTCATCCGGTGGGTTGCCTGCTCTCAAATCAGTCAAAAACTAAATTGTGAGTGAGGCTACCGAATCAAAATTTAACAAGAGAGCAATGACTATAGAAGATATCACTGATCCGGATATCAAGTTTGCATCTATGATAATTGGCTATAAGATATATCACTCTAGCAGGGAGAATTCTGTATTTGAAACTGTAATCTATGATGCTTATCAGATGTTAAGGGAGAATGCAGATTATGATCTTTGTGAGCTTCTTCTGAGCCAACTATTGGAAAACCTACAAAAGATCAAGGACAAGAAGAACTCATTCAAGTATGGTGGGCTAATACTGTGTTTGTTCTTTTACTTCATGAATGACCTACCTGGATCCAGTGGTTGGATATGGCAAAATGACAGACCAGTAGCCATAGAAATCAGAGATCATATGCATGGGCTTGGTGATGCCAAGGCACAGAATACAACACTCTGGGGCTACTTCAAGAACTTTCAAAGTATGATGCAAGCCAGAGAAAGAATCCCCCAATCATTGGTTGAGAAGTACAAGGATACAATGTGCTTTATGGTAGACACTGATCAATGCTTGATGGAGGCAATGGAACCAAGAATAGTGTGGATCATGCCAATGGGGTATGAGGTTGATGAGAAAATCCTAGAGCTACACATCCAACACCTGCTGAGTCATCCCAAGGACCCTAAGGCAGAAAGGTTTGGAACCTTCCAAGAGCTGAGTGTAAAAGTTCATGTTAAACTAAGACAACTTGAGATCAAGAGAAAAGTAAGAAGGGAAGTAGAAGAATTCGCCAAGAGGCATGGAATATAAAAGGAAGCAGTTGATGCCAACAGAGAAAATATGAAAAGGAAAGAGAAAGAAAGGCAAGAAACAGAAAAAGAAAGTGCTTCGGTGCAAGCCCCCTCTTGGACCAAATCCTCCAGAAGCTCTGCACCTACCACCTCTAAGAGCCAAAAAACATCAAATTTGGAAGCCCAGATATTCGGAAAGGGAGAGAAGAGAACAAAGAAAAAGGCAACAAGGTCCTATACAAGTCAGAAGGATGATGAAGAAGCTAAGACCAATGAGGAAGTCAAGAAAATGAAGAAGAAGAAGAAAACATGCGGTGAACCCTCTACCAGTCATAACAAGGAAGAAGAGGTAGAAGAATTCATTGAAAAGCCTACTCTCTGCATTGATGATATCATAAAATCAGTTACTGTGGATGGAAACCTGCAACCAATGACTGAATTTTATGATGAATATAATGAAGCTAATCAGAAGATCTTGCAAGATGCCATAGTCAGGTATCTAAACATCTATAACAAAGCATTCATTGAAATTATATCTCTGATTCCCAAAAGTTTAGAAAAGGAACTTGAAATGAGAAAGAACAATGCCAAGGCAAAACACCTAGAAATCTGGGAGCAGATTGCTATCCAACTCTATCCTTCCATCACCCCTCAACAAAAGAACATGATCTTCAAGTACTGCAAGGATGAGTTCCGAAGCAAGGCAAGAATGAATCAGTTTATGCTTGGAGAAACTGACAAAGTGGCAAAAGAAATAGAAGATATGCTCCGGAATGCTTTTAAAAGGTTCAACCTTCCTGTTATAGAGGACTTAGGTGATGAACCCTCTGCCATGGATGACAAAGGAGAATCTACTGAGACAGTTGCAGAAGAGACAAAGGAGACAAGTAAAGAGAAGACTAAGGACTTAGATTCCTTTATTCTGGAAGAGGAAGTCCATGGAGAAGTAGACATCTCTCTTCTAGATCCCCTTGTTGACTTCGAAACTGAAGAACTAAGAAAAGAAGAGAAAGCAAGTTAGGAAGAGGAGAAAAAGGGAAGAGAAAAAGATCAAATAGAGAAGATCTCTGGAAATTCTGTCTCTGACAACAGACACTGCAGAAGCTGTTAAGGACTTCCTGACAAAAGAAATGATGGAATTGGATGAATCAAAGCTACTTCAAGGACCATTCAATTTTGATTCCCTCTCCCCAGTTCAGACTATGAAGATAGCATCCTTTTCCCAAGCAAAGGCAAAAGAAAAACTTTTGAAGTCTCACATGGAAGACTGTGAGCTAATAGAGATTGCATCTGGTGTATTGGAAAAGATCATGCCATCCTTCCAGAAGGATCTTTTGGCCTCCTCATCTGGTAATCTTAAATCTCTTGTTAATTCTGTTAATACACATTTTGACTCTTTAGAGAAAGCAGCAGAAGAGAAGGTCTGGAAAGAGTTTTTGGGTAAGAGATTCTCTGAAGTACAAGGGCTAATAACAAATGATAGGAGAAATATGGATATTGGGATAAAGAGCTTAGAAAATGCTCTTAAAGATGGCAGAGGAATATATAAATTTTGTTTATCCTGGTCTAAAGTGACAAAGGAAATTGAGAAGAAAGTGAAAGAGCAAGAGGATAAACTGCCAAGTGCATCTCAGAATTTTGATCCTCTCACCACATCCATAATAAACCAGGAATGTCAGACTATTGCCATTCTAAATGAACTAAAGAAACTTGAAAAGGAAAGGAAGAATATAATAAGTAGGATGGGTGAACATAGAGGGATAATTATCCCTAAATTAGAGGCCATGCATGAGGCCCTAATTGATGCCCAGTCCACAGCCCAGACTAGTGATCTGACAGATCTAAAGAGGGTAGAATCTTTTGCATTCTTGTTGAGTGGTCACATCTCAATTTTGGATAGGATGAAGTAGAGTTGGGCAATATAATTTGTTCAGTTGAATACAACTTTTGCAGATATACTTCAGTATATGTAAGTATAACATGTATATATACTTATGCGACTAAGTATAGTTGGATTTTTGGGAATTTTTGTGTGCGGATTCTACCCTTTTCCATTGATGTCAAAGGGGGAGTGAGGAGTAGTTAAAAATGTGGAATCTATCTGGGAGAGCTCTGGAAAAGTGTACTTTAGAATAGAGCATCATCCAAGGGGGAGTGTATTGTGACACTTAGTCATTTTTCACTAAGTGTTGCCATCAATGCCAAAGGGGGAGATTGTTGGCAAGAGACACTGTGTGGCTTCATGAATGTTGTCATTGATGGCAACAAAGTCCATCCCACACATTCACAGGACATGGTATGTCTATACTAGCAGTCAGATTGAAGAGTATTTTGGTTCAGTGACCAAGAACAGAGCATGCAGCAAGGTCTGACAATCAAGTCCAGATCTCTTAGAGGAAGTATCTTAGAAAAGTGTGGACTTGGGGAAGTCAAGAGGAGTACCATGACTGATACATTCCAGAGATTGAGCCTTCGGTGATGAAAGAGTGAAGAGATATGAGCACCTAAAGTGTTGGGTTCCTGTTTGGCAGAGTAGACTGAGGAAGAACTGACCGGGAGAGCATCAAACCTTAATCCAGATGAGAAATTGATGGTGATCAAGTTTCTTGAGGGATCATTCATGGTTAGCCAACATGATTGATGACTTCTATAAGTATCTCTTTGATACACATCACTTAGTATGCAAGGATCCAACCAACAGATTAGAGTTTGGGAAAATATTGAGTATTTCGGATGCCGACTAGAAAGATGTTGAAATCCTTGGTGCGGATATATATACCAGATGGATTTAGATGTGAAGGTGTGTGTGGTGTGTTGTGTTGTGCAAAGAAAAGAAAAGAATAGTGTGGAAGCAGCAATACAGGTCCGGTATGTGACAGGACAACAACAACAAAGAAGAGGAAGAATGAAGTGTAGTAGATCAGTGTATTGAGCCTAACCAGAACTAAACCGCAGCATATGTGGATGCTTCTCATTAGTTCAATCACCTACTTACTTTCTTTATACCTTGTAGGCAATGAGCCTCTTGTGAGCAATGTGCTCGAGCAATGAGCCCTAATTGGCAAGTGCCATTTTTGTATTTCTATTCTTTTAACAGAGAATACAATCTTGGGTTAGTCACCCCGTGGTTTTTCCCTTAACAGTGTTTTCTACGTCAAAATTATTGTGTTATGTGTATTGAGCTTATTTCTGCTTTCATGGTTATGCTTATGTGATTTGATGCTGCACTAGTTGAATAGAAAGTTAAAGTAATTAAGATAATTGATTCACCTCCCCCTCTCAGTTATCAACAAAATGTGCAAAGACTATAGAGTCTGAAAGAAAAATTCAAAAATCTGAAGATGAGAGAAGATGAAAATATCACTACTTTTATGCCAAGAGTAAATGATCTTGTTTGTGGCATTAGATGTGCTGGTGGAGTCTTGGATGAAGATGAGATTGTTAGCAAAGTTCTCAGATCCCTTCCTACTTCTTATAAATACAAGGTTGTTGCCATTGAAGAATTTAGAGCCCATTCAGGTGTCACAAGAGTTCAATTGGTCGATAAATTAGCTACATTTGAATTGACCGAGTTTGGAGATACCCACCCCAAGACTGAAGCTGCATTCAAATCCAATGCCTCTATAAAAGGTAAACAAAGGTTTGATCCGGGAGAGAACTCTTCAAGGAAACTATCATGGCATGAAAAAGCAAGAAAAGAACTGGAAGAAGAAGTAGAAACTACTCAACTTGAAGCCGTTATTGCAAAAAGACTGCCAAGAGGATCTGGTAAGTAAGAAGGGAAATTGCCTTTTAAGTGTTTTAACTGCAATAAGATTGGTCATTTTACCTCAAGGTGTCCGGAAAGATTTTCAAGGCCAAATCCTAACAGATCAAGGTTCCAAAAGAATTGTTACTATGTTCATGAAGAGGATGATAATGGAGTAACAGATGATGAATCAGAGATAGGAAACAAATCTGGAAGTGATTGGGTGTTTATTGCCATCAAGGAAGAAGATCAAATGCCCTCTAAATCTGTCAATCATAAAGTTGTAGAAAGAGCTCTGGCTGCGCAAGTTGAAAAGGATGATTGGATCATTGATACTGGATGCTCTCACCATATGATAGGTGACAACAATAAGTTCATAGATTTGGAAAGGTATGAAGGAGGAGTGGTAAAGTTTGGTGACAATTCTGCTGGTAGAATCAGAGGTAGAGGAACTATTTCTTTTGATGGAAAGAACAAAACCAGTAATGTATTGTATGTTGAAGGATTGAAGCACAATCTTCTTAGTGTTGGACAGTTGGTGGACAAAGGCTATGATCTCCGATTCAAGAATGGAAAATGCAAGATCTTTGAAAGCTCGGAATAGAGATTGCATCCGGTACTCAAACAAAAGGTAATATCTTCCATTTAGTTGGTACTGGTAAAAGTTGTTTATTTTTGCAAATTGATCAGAGTTGGCTATGGCATAGGAGGATGTGTCATGTGAATTTTGATAATATCATCAAGATAAGCAACACTCAGGCTGTAAGAGATCTTCCAAAACTGGTGAAACCTACAAATAGTTTGTGCAAAGAATGCCAGTTGGGGAAACAAAGCAGAGTCTCATTCAAAAGAAAAGAACAATCTTCTACCAGATTATTGGACTTAGTTCATACTGATCTATGTGGTCCGGCAAGAATCAGGAGTGTGCAATGTGATAGATACTTCATGTTATTAAATGATGACCATTCTTGGATGATGTGGGTTACTTTTCTGAAAGAGAAATTACAAGCTCTTGAGAAATTCAAAATATTCAAGGCTATGGTAGAGAATGAAACCGGATTAAAATTAAAATGTCTAAGGTCTGATAGAGGTGGAGAATTCACATCTGGTGAGTTCATAGAATTCTATGAGAAACATGGAATAACAAGACAATTGTCTGCTCCTAGGACTCCATAGTAGAATGGAGTAGTGGATAGAAAGAACCAGACCATCCAGGAAGCATCTAGGACCATGATGATGGAAGCAAATGTTCCTCAGATCTATTGGAGAGAAGTTGTCAGCATTACAGTCTATACTCTCAATTGAGTACAAATCAGAAGCAATACCAGTAAGACTCCTTATGAACTTTGGTTTGGCATTACTCCTACTGTGAGGTATTTTAGAGTCTTTGGTAGCAAATGTTACATTAAAAGAGATGAAGATCTAGGAAAATTTGATGCTAGAAGTGATGAAGAAATATTCTTGGGTTATTCTACCCAAAGCAAAGCATACCAGTGTTAAAACAAGAGATTAAGGAAGATTGTGGAAAGTACAAATGTGAAGGTTGATGAAGGTATTGAAAAACCCTCAAGGTTTTATGAATATGATGAAGATGATCAAAATAATATTTTTGTTCAAGAAGTTCAAGCTCCCTCTGAAATTCAGATTCAAACTGATCTGGTAAATCAGGAAGAAGAAATAAGTTTGAATGAACCTGTTCAAGAATTAGAAGTGCAAGAAACTCCCAAAGTTCCCAAGTATGTAAGATTGAATCACTTTGAAGATCAGATCATAGGTGATAAAAGCAAAGGTGTGCAAACAAGAAGAAGGATTTCTCAAGATTCAAAAGAGTAAATTGTCTGATTTCAAAGATTAAACCTAAGATAGTGAATGAAGCTTGCAATGATGAGAACTAGACTAAAGCAATGGAGGAAGAACTTATGCAAATTGAGAAAAATCACACTTGGGATCTTGTTCCCATACCTAAAAATAAGAATGTGATTGGAACCAAATGGGTCTTCCGAAACAAACTAAATGAAGATGGTGAAGTAGTCAGAAACAAAGCCAGATTGGTCTGCAAGGGTTACTCCCAAGTAGAAGGAGTTGATTTTGAAGAAACTTTTGCTCTGCTGGCAAGAATTGAAGCAATCAAATTATTTCTTATTTTTGTTGCCTTCAAGATTTTAAAGTATATCAGATGGATGTCAAATCTGTCTTCCTGAATGGTGACTTGGAAGAAGAAGTATACATTGAGCAACCAGATGGATTTTTATTGTTTGATCATGGTGATATGGTCTGCAAGTTGAAGAAAGCACTGTATGGACTGAAGAAAGCCCCAAGAGCCTAGTATAAAAGATTGGATAAGCATCTTTTGAAGATTGGTTTCAACAAAGGTACTACTGACAGTAATTTGTATTTCAAAATTGATCATGAAAATATCTTGATTGTTGAAGTGTTTGTTGATGATATCATTTTTGGAGGAAGGGATAGTATGTGCAAAACCTTTGCAAATCAAATGAAAAGTGAATTTGAGATGTCCATGTTTGGGGAAATGAATTTCTTCTTGGGTATGCAAATCACCCAAACAAAGAAAGGAATCTTCATTTCTTAGACCAAATATGTGAAAGAATTGTTGAAGAAATTTGGGATGGAAGACTTAAAACCAATGAATACTCCCATGGCAACTGGATGCAAATTGAGCAAAGATGATGACTCTCCTAACGCTGATTAGAAAAAGTACAGGTCAATGATTGGAGGATTATTGTATCTCACTCAAACTAGACCTGACATCATGAATGTTGTTGGTCTTGTTGCTAGATTCCAAGCTGATCCTAGAGAATCTCATGTCATGGCAATCAAAAGAATTTTTAGATATCTGAAAGGGACAGTTGAGTATGGGTTGTGGTATCCTAGAGATCATAATTTCTCTCTTCATGCATAGACTGATGCGGATTGGGTAGGAGATGTGGATGACCGGAAGAGTACCAGTGGTGGAGCATTCTTTTTGGGGAAGATATTGGTTTCTTGGCTGAGCAAGAAACAAGAAGCAATATCTCTATCCACTGCAGAAGCAAAATACATTGCAGCAATAGGTAGTTGCACTCAAGTTTTGTGGATGAAACAAATGTTAAGAGACATGAGAGTAGAGTATGAGGAGCCTATCACAATCTTATGTGATAATTCAAGTGCAATATATATATCTAAGAATCTGGTGTTGCATTCAAAGACTAAAGATATATCCATCAAGTTTCACTTTTTGAGAGAGCAAGTGAATAAGAATGAAGTCAGATTGGAGTTTGTGCCTTCCAAGGATCAAATTGCAGATATCTTTACCAAACCTCTACCTAAGGACTCTTTTGAGTATCTCAGGGACAAGTTAGGGGTTATTACCCCTCTGGTGATGAACTAAGGTGCACTAATGTGCATTAGTCTGGTGGATATCAAGTCATATTTTGTTGTTCAGATTAATGTTTGGGAAGCTGCTACTCAGGGGGAGTAGCTAATATGGTTCTGAAGTAATGCAAGTATGTGCCCTTTCCCATTGATGTCAAAGGGGGAGAGAAGACATGTGAAAAATAAGTGATTGTTGATTAAAGGGGGAGTAGTAAAGGAAGAGAAGACATGTGAGAGGTTGTTGTTGATAGGGGGAGTTGGGACAGTATGGAGAAGTTCTTGTCTTGATGGTTAAAATAGTTTTTCACATCAGATGTTGCCATCAATGACAAAGGGGGATATTGTTGCAAGTATGGGCCTAACCGGTGTTGTCATTGATGTTAACATACTCCTGTTGGATTAATGATAAGGATTGGATGAGATGTGTGCTGAGGATATTGAGAAAATTAGTCCTAATCAGGAATAGAGAAGAACATTCAAGATAGTGAGCTAAAGATCCTAGCTAAGATAAAGATTAGAGGATGTGCATCAAAGGGTTTGTAGATATGTGTCTTAAGGTGATCCAATAAAAATTTTAGAGGTCCACATGAAGATCTGAAGAAGTTGTGGCTGCTCAAGTAAAACTGGTTCCGGTAGGTGTTCAGAGGTGACAGAGTAACACAGATAAGTCCGGTGAGATCTAGAAATGAAATATCTTGTTCTGTAGATTTGGTGAAGTGTTTAGGAAGTCAATGTGAATTGACAACTCAATTGGTTCATGGTTTGGAGGTCCGCAAGCATCTATTCCATTTGACAGTGATGACAAACTATGTTCTTGAGGTTCCAGATGAAGGAGATAAGGATTTCAGTAAGCAGATGTAGTGTGGACGTTCTTGGTGATTTAGGCAAGATTGTGGAGATCTTTGGATCGTGTCCAATTTGTGTTGGTGGTCCGCATTGGAATTTGAGCTTGCAATTGAAGAATAAACTTCTAGATGATGATGTTCTTCCTAACTCTAGCCAACTGGATGAGTTACACATCCTGCGAATGATCTTGAAGATGCTATGTGAGGATTGGCATGTTCCTAAGTGAAGATTGAAGTCTCAGATCTATGTGGCTGATAATGTGTTGATCTGCATGAAGTCTTTTGTAACTAGTCATGTTGCATTTATGTACTTGCTCTATAATGTATGTTGACTTGGATGATAATTCCTAAGTCGATGTCTTGTATAAATAAAGAGTTGTAAAGTCATTTCAAAGTGTATCTTGTGGAGATGAGAGTGTTATAGCAAGGAGGAAAGTGAAAGGTAGAGCAGAAGTATTGGGCTTAAATGGAACTAACTCAAGCATGGTGAAGATGCTATTCTCTAGTTAAAGTATGTGATACTTATTATTTTGTAGACAGTGTGTCTCTTGTAGGAAGTGGGCCTCTTGTGAGCAGTGTACTTAGGCAGTGAGCTCTAATTGGCATGTGCCATCTTCTTTCTATTCTTCTAATAGAGAATACAATCTTGGGTTAATCACCTCGTGGTTTTTCCCTTAACCTAGTTTTCCACGTCAAAATCTTGGTGTCTTATGTGTTGATGTGTTTTTGCTCTTGATTTAATGCATTATGTTTCCATGATTGATTTATTATTATGCTACTGAATTACAAAATGGATTTACGTGTTTAATTGGAAGAAAGTTTTGGACAACTAATTCACCCCCCCTCTCAGTTGTCTATCCTGAATCTAACAGAATGATGGAAGAATTGACACCCCCCAAATACAACATCCATCACATATATACAATCAATAGCCCCCCCATAAGAGGGAAAGTATGAGACAAGATGTCCCTCCCATAATGAAGAAGCTCCTGTGCCAATGGTGAATGCTAGAAGAAGAAGACCAAAGAGGATCTAAAACCTACAAACAACATGTCTTCCCTTGGGAAGAAACCAATCCACTGGTGCATGAAGAAACTCCAACTCCAAGCCAAGAGATGAGGAAGAAAGTCTCATGAAATATGATGTCTCTAAAAATTGATCATGTGTCTCCATGTGAATGCCGAAGGATACCACAATCAAATTAGGAGTCTCAGGCCTCACTGATGAAAGTGACAATCCAGGATCAAGTGAAAACTAAAAATTATCAAACTCCAAAGACAAATATGTGTTGATAACAAATATGCTATGACTGTCATCAAAGAGGAGAGATAACCCCTCAAATGTGTCCTCCAAATCTGCAAGATGGGACTCACAAAAAAAATCTAAAACACTTATCAAATGCTCATCCCACAAAGCTGTGTCTGAAAGACAAGAAGAATCCTGCTGAACAGAAGCACTAAACTCTGAAGAAGCAGGAGGTGGAGAAGATGGAAGTGTAGCACATGTCTCAAGAACTGATGAAGAGGCAAGATTACCAAGGTTCAAGTGACCAAATTTCTCCTCAAAAATATGATTCACACAAGGAGTGTGAATGTTAGCCAATTGATATGAATCATCATCAGGGGAGAAACCATAAAAAGTGTATAGCCGAGATGCATGATCAACTACCCCAGTAGCAATTATCTTTACACTTTTCAAGTCTCTGATAATAACCAAATCAAGTGTGAACTCCACTGTCTTCCCTTACCACTGTGAGTAATTTGATATATGGAAAGAAGATTATTGGTGAAAGAAGGCACACAAAGTACATCATTGAAAGTACCTTCACCAATATCAATGGTTCCCTTCCCAATTACATTCATATATATGTTATTACCCATTAAGATAGGTGGCATATCACACAACTCAAATGAAGAAAACATATCCTTTGAAGAAGCCATACGATGAGAAGCACCTGAATCAAGAAGCCATTTACCTGATGTAGAACTTGTACTTGCACAAAGTGCTTTACCTTTATGTTTAGGTTCCTTATCTTTCCTTACATGAGATTTAGAAAGTACTACCTGTGTAGATGTTGAAGAAGGAGTAGAAGAAGAACCAAGAGATGAAAGATTGTTCTTTTGAACAAGTGGCATCAATATGTCAATCTGTTTCTTAAAACAATTATGTTCATCATGCCATGATTTCTTACTATAACCACATGTAGGCTTCTCCTTCTTAGGTGAATTTTGTGCTTGATCTTTTTGTGGATTTTTCTTAGCTTTCTTTTGTTTCTTGTCAGAAGAACTTGACACTTTCTATTCCTTAGGTAGTGCAACTACCAAAGCATGATTTTGTGATGGCTTAATGATACCCATAGAAATAAGCTTATGTTGCTCATGCACAAACATCTTAGAAAATGATGCAAATGAAGGCATAGTGAAAGCAGATCCCATAGTCAACCTATGAGTGTGAAATCTAGAAAGAAAAGTTGCATATTCAAGACCAAGTTTGTTCAACACATTGTAGATCAACTGGATGTCCTTTTTATCAATACCACATGCTTTGTATTGTGCTCTTAGATCAGTAACCTTAGTTATGTAATCTTGGATGTTGCTAAAGTTCTTAGGATCAAGGCTCATCAATTCATTATCAATTTGATATCCTTTAACTTCATCTGTTGTACCATACAATGTTTTCAATTTATCCCAATCATCATGTCAATTTATACATGCCTCAATTTGAAACAAGAGATCTAGGGAAATGAAACTACGAAGACATCCAAGAGCTTTAGTATGCTTATCCTCCATTTTATCTTTTCCTTATCATCTGTGGGTTCAGGTATCTTGTTTTCAACATATAGAGAATGTCCAAGATCCATAAGAGCATTCCATGCATGTTGACTCCAAGTTGCATAGTTATATGGTGTTAATAATGGAACCCTTGATTTATCCATGATATAAAGGAAAAGAAGACCACAAGAAGCTATATCAAAGCACAAATTGAATCAACACTATAATTGAAGCCCCCCCAAACCAAAACAACCACTAATTTCAACCTTTTTCCAACCAATGAGTGATATGTACCCAAAGTGCTCCAAACTAAAAATTTAATGTCTAAAGCAAAATATGGAAAAATGGCATGGATAGAACTTTAGAGCACATAATTACCTTTCCAATGCCTATAAGAAGTTGAAATTTTGATGAAGTGGACGAAAGTTACGAGCTTGGGAGTGAAAAATGTAAATTTTGGCTTCAAACAACAAAATTTGGCACCTGTAGCAAAATCTCAAAAAACTACCTACACCACTACGAAGTGCTTGGAACCAACTTTCTGACGATATCCTGTTTGCCAATTTTTGATAGCGTGGCAAAAAGTTATGGCTCCCAGAAGAAAAATGCCCTCCTAGGGCTAGAAGGGGGCCAAAGAGGGCCCTTGCTGATGTCAATGATGGAATATTTTGTCCAGTCGTCGAAATATTCCCTTGTTACTGGAAAAGCAAAAAAATGCCAGTTTCAGGGCAAAACCACCGTGTAGAGAAAAACACCTATTTTCATAGAAATTGCCTGTTGGCAATCTTAGAAAACCACCCTTCATTTCTCGGGAACTGCCTGTCAGAGGTTGATACCACTATCGTACAGGAAAACCACCCTGTGGGTGGGAAACTGCATGTATAGAAGACAAAACTGCCTAAATATATAGGATGAAACTATCAATGGAATTAGTTTTAAACCGGTGGCGGTTAAATGACTGCCAGGTATTGTGATCACAAGTCGTGTGTAATTAACTGGAGGAGTAGACTGTTGACTACCTTTGTTAATTGCAGCAAATGTTTGTAAACCTGTGAACTTTTATTAACCACCATATAAATTGCTTTAACTGTGGACCATATTATTTGACCACTTGTGTTGAAAGACTTGAGCACTGATGAAATCACCAGGTATATGGAGGGAAGCCAATCGATGCAAAATTCATATAAACCTGCAAAGGATTTTAATGCTTTGACCTGCGAATCTTATCTGCTGACCGCAGTAAAATATGGATTACTGCCGGACTGCAGGAAATATGAAGCCCGTTGAGGGAGGTTTAAGAACAACACTTCTTGGAACTTCCAACAAGTTTAGAAAATTTCTGATTTGTAATTAAAAACCACTGGTGGTCAAAGGATAGCACTGATCAGGCCTTAAGGTCTGTCGGCTAGTGTGCAAGAAGGCCGCCAGTGGGATTTCAATGCCACGCTTGTGGGATTTCAAAAATTTGCCTACAGTGTTAAGTTGATGCCGTGAAGACTGCCAGTTGATCTAAAATTTGAATATCATTGATGGAGTTTGAGGGCTATGGGGGGCCCGTGCCACTTGGTGCCCCTACAGTGGCCTGGAAACTGTGCACCCTACAGAGAGTACAGAGGGTACTCTGCAGAAAAACATAGAGAAGAAGGAAAAAAATAAACCCTTAGATAACCAATGATTAGATTATTTTACCTGTTGGATAAATGCAAGATTTTGTTGACGCCAGGCCTCTACAGATTTTGCCTACACCAAAAAATATTCTAAGAATATTCTCTACAGTCTGTACGGCGGGGCAGAGGCAATTTTTTTTTGCCTTTCGGCACAACTACTCCGATTTGGACAATTTTATAGTTGATCTGTAGGTTTTGACGCCTTTTGGACACAATGGCAGGGTCAGATTTTGTCCAAACTACTCCAAAATTATAGATACCTCCCAAATCAGGTATCCATTTCCTAAACTGAAAACCTCATAGATTTGACATACGATGTCCGATTTGGATGAACAAAATCCAATCTCGACTATCTTAGACCTCCTGAACACAATGTTGTGCTTAGATTTGCAGCAGAATGCTCTGAAATGAACTTGCAATATAAGGCACAAAGAGGAAACCCTCACAAATCTGGTATTTCCATCAAGTTTTTCTAATTCTCCAAGTCATCATTCGATGCAAGAGAAGAGCATACTCAACTATCAAGATCCACCATGAATTTGCATTCAATCTCTCAACAATTTGGCTAACAAGAAGAGATTCCACCTGGAGAGCTCTGATACCATGTAAGAGTTGGCTAGATAAGAGCCACCCAAGATCTAGGACTTCATGAAAGCACAAGAGAGACAATATGAAAGAATAATAATATATTCTATCAATGAATTCTCTATGATACAATGTACATGAAGAGACTTTCTTATAAAGACAAGGATGAGAGCCAAGATGTTGTAGTCATGTGAAAAGTGTCTTAATCCTATGACATGTGACAACTATAGCACGTGTGGAGGATAAGACAACTATAAGACAACTAGCAACAACTAGACACAACTAGGAACAACTAGAAACATCTAGAAGACTCACTAAGTCAACTTAACATGTGAATTATATGAGGAAATATTATTTAACTAATAAATAGTTAAATAATATTATGAATTATCCTCACACAAGGGAAACTAGATAGCAAATATCCCTATTCACACTAACACATACTACCGACATTGTATGTGGGCCCTTTCATCTAGGTCAGCTGATTGTACTTCTCTTTCACTTGTTTTCTTCTACTATGGATTTGAAGTTTTTCAGTCACTATAATGGGGAAATTATTCAAGTTTCATGAATTCAAATTGCAAGTCTTCCCCAAATGTTCTAGGAGTCTTTTTAGTGCCCTTGGTGATCTCAAAAGCATACATTTATTGGTTGCTCAAAGTTGTGAGGATAAAATACAAATTGTTGATAACTGAGGGGGGGGGGGTGAATCAGTTATCCTAATTATTTCTTCTTTTGAACTTTCTTATTAATCAATGCAGCATTGAATCAAACAAACAAACATTACCATGAAATGAAAAACACATGACACAGTTTTTTTGACGTGGAAACCCTGTTAAGGGAGAAAACCACGGGGTGATTAACCCAAAGATTATTCTCTGTTAGAAGAATAAGGAATTACAAAATGGCACTTGCCAATTAGGGCTCACTGCCCGAGCACACTGCTCACAAAGAGGCCCACTACCTACAAGGAGACACACTGTCTACAAAGTGATAAGAATCATAGTCTTGAACTGATTGGAAGCATCTATATATGCTGGAGTTTAGTTCCGGTTAGGCTCAGTATACTGATCTGCTGCACTTCATCTTTCCTCTGTTCTTTATTCTGCTATCCTTTCACATACCGGATCTTTCTTACTACTTCTGCTCTGTTCTACACTTATTCGCATACACCATCACACAATTACACCCTTCACAACTAAATCCATCCTCTATATATATCCGCACAAGTAATTTCATCACCTTTCTAGTCGGCATCTGAAACAGTCTAGTTTCTTACAAACTCTGTTCTGTCGGCTGAATCCTTGCTCACCAAGCAATGCGGATCAAGCATATACTTGTAGATATCATTAATCATGTCGGCCAAACATGATTCATGCCTTCACAACCTTTACCATCAACAGTAACACATCCAGAAAATAGTCTGATACTCTGTCAGTCAGTTCTTCCTCTGTTCTCACTGTCTCTCAGGAATTCGGTACTCAACTATTCATATCTTTTTCTTTGTTCATCACCGGAGGCTAAATCCTTGGAATATACTACTCAAGGTAGTCCTCTTGACTTCCCCAAATCCGCACTGCACCAAGACACTTCCTCTGAGAGATCCGGACCAATCTGTCAGACCTTGCCACATGCTCTGTTCTTGTTCACCGGACCACAACAATCTTCATTCTGACTTCCAGTAGAGACACACCATGACTTGTGGATATGTGGGATGACTTTTGTTGCCATCAATGACAATAACCATGAATCCATATAGTGTCTCTTGCCAACAATCTCCCCCTTTGGCATTGATGGCAACACTTAGTGAAAAATGACTAAGTGTTTATACTACGCTCCCCCTTGGCTGATGCTCTATATACAATTTCTGGAACTCCCCCTTAGTTGGATTCCTCATTTTTCACTGCTCCTCACTCCCCCTTTGACATCAATGGCAAAGGGTAGGGTCCGCACACCAAAATTTTCAAAAATTTTCTATACATAGCCGCATATTTACATACTCACATATACTGAAGAATGTCTGCAAAAGATGTCTTCAGTTGGATCAGTTCTGTAGCCCAACTTTGCTTCATTCTATCCAAAATTGAAATGTGACCACTCAACAAAAATACAAATGCATCTACCCTTTTTAGATCTTTCGGATCACTTGTCTGGGCTGTGATTTGAGCTTCTGCTATGGCCTCATGCATGGCCTCTAGCTTAGGGACAATTAACCCCCTGAGCTCACTCAACCTGCTTATTCTATTTTTCCTTTCCGTCTCCAATTTCTTGATTTCACTCAAGACTGCAATAGTCTGACATTCTTGATTTGTTATAGAGGAAGAAAGAGGATCAAAACTTTGAGACAAGCTTAGTAGTGTGTCCTCTTGCACTTTTATTTTCTTCTCAATGTCCACTGTTACCTTGGACCAGGAGATACAAAATTTGTATATTTCACCGCCATCCTTAAGAGCATTTTCTAAGCTCTTTATCCCAATGTTCATGTTTCTCCTATCATTAATGATCAAACCCTGAACCTCGGAGAACCTTTTATCCAAAAACTCCTTCCGGACCTTTTCTTCAGCTGATTTTTCTAAAGATTCAAAATGTGTATTAACACTGCTGACTAAGGTTTTGAGATTACCGGAAGAGGAGGCTATCGGATCTGTCTGGGCCGATGGCATAATCTTCTCAAGCACTCCGGAAGCAGCCTCTATCAACTCACAGTCTTCCATATGAGACTTTAGGAGCTTTTCATTTGCCTTAGCATTTGCAAATGAGGCTATCTTCATTGTCTGCACCGGAGAGAGGGAATCAAAGTTGAATGGGCCTTGTAGTAGCTCCGGTTCATCGATCTCTATTGTTTCTTTGCTCAAAAATTGTTGAACAGTTTGTGCAGTGTCTCTTGCCGGAGATAGATGTTTCTTTTCTTCTGCAGTCTTGGAACTGTCCTTTGGGATTTTCTCTCCTTCCACATTCTTGCCACTATCAGTCATGGTCTTCTCTGATGGAGTCTTCTCTTTCTCTGCACCCTTGGTACTGTCAACCTCTTTATCTTTCACCACTGCTTCCTTCTCCTGTAATTTCTCTTCTTCTTTGGATCCAGAGACTGTAGGGGAAACCGGAGGAGAGATGCTAGCCTGTTCATAGGCCACTTCTTCTGGAGCAGAGGTTTCCAAGTCCACAGCTGTTTCTGCACCTAAGTCCTCTACAACAGGAAGATTGAACCTTTTGAAGGCCTTCCGGAGGATCTCTTCTGTCTCTTTGGCCACCTTGTCAGTCTCACCAAGCATGAGTTGATTCATCCTGGCTTTACTTCTGAACTCATCTTTGCAGTCTTTGAATATTATGTTCATTGTCTTGGGATCAATTTGAGGATATAGCTGAATAGCTATCTGCTCCCGGATCTCAAGATCTTTTGCCTGAGCATTATTCTTTCTTATTTCTAATTCCTTTTCTAGGCTTTTAGGGATTTCAGAGATAATCTCAATAAAAGCTTTATTGTAGATGTTCAAGTACCTTATTATAGCTTCTTGCAGGATCTTTTGATCTGCCTCGTTGTAGTCATCATAAAATTCAGCCACCGGTTGAAGGTTCCCATCCACAGTGACTGATTTGACTACACTGTCTAGGGATAGAGTGGGCTTTTCAGCAAATTCTTCTGCCATTTCTTCCTTGTCTTGGCCTGTGGAGGGTTTCCCGGATCCTTTATTCTTCTGCTTCTTTATTTCTTTTACTCCCTCATCTGACTCAGTTTCCTCTTCATCCTTTTGGCTTTCATAAGCCCTTGTGGCTTTTGTCTTAGATCTTTTACCAGATGCCTGGACTTCCAGTTTTGAACTTTTGGTTGTGGGAGGTGCAGATCTTTTTGATGATCTGGTCCAGGTGGAAGTTTCAACCGGAACACTTTCTTTACTTTTCTTTTCTGCCTCTTTCTTTTCTTCCTCAGATTTTCTTCTCTTTTCCCGGCTGGCATCAAGTGCCTCTTTTGAGATGCCTAGGCCTTGAGCAATGTGCTCTACTTCTTTTCTCACCTTCCTCTTTATCTCAGGTTCCCTGAGTTCTACATGGATCTTTACACTCAGCTCCTCAAAGGTTCCAAACCTTTCTGCCTTTGGATCTTTGGGCTGACTTAGCATGTGTTGAGCATGCAGCTCCACTATCTGTTCATCCACTTCATACCCCATGGGCATGATCCAGACAGTCCTTGGCTCCACTGCCTCCATTAGGCACTGATCAGTGTCCACCATAAAGCACACTGAGTCTTTGTATTTTTCAACAAGAGACTGGGGAATTCTTTCTCTTGCTTGCATCATGCTTTGGAAGTTTTTGAAGTATCCCCATAGGGCTGTATTTCTTGCTTTGGTATCCCCAAGCCCATGTAGATAGTCTCTTATTTGGACTGCAACAGGTTTGTCATTCTGCCATGCCCATCCACTTGATCCGGGCAGCTCATTCATGAAGTAGAAGAATAGACATAATATAAGAGTACCATACTTAAAGGAATTCTTCTTGTCCTTCTTGATTTTCTGTATATTTTCCATTAATTGGCTTAAGAGCAGTTCGCAGAGATCATATTCTGCATTCTTCCTTAGCATTTCATAGGCAGTATATACTGCAGTTCCGGATACAGAATTCTCCCTGCTGGAGTGATAGATCTTGTATCCTACTATCATGGACGCATACTTGATATCCGGATCAGAAATATCTTCAATGGTCATTGCCCTCTTATCAAATTTTGATCCGGTGGCCTCAGTTACAATGTTATTTTTGACAGATTTGAGGATAGGTATCCCTCCGGAAGAGTATAGACCAGTTACTGCTCTAATTGCCTCTTTTGTGATCTTGCAGGGTCTATCCAGCCATAGGAAGTTGTCATGCATCCTGCTCAGTACATACCGGACCCATTCATCTTCTTCAAAGCAGGGGAAATGAATGAATTGATCAAATTGTTTCTTCTGGATACCCTTATACTCTGGTTTAAGCTCAAAAGCATTGTCTATCAGTTGTTTGTGATAGAGATCTCTCAATTTGAATTCCCCAAATTCCTCAATGCTTGCATGTATGTAAACCCTAATGTCTTCTATGTGTAAAAATCCGTGAGGAACACTGGAAAATGCTCCTAAGGGATCTACTTCCAATGACTTGTATGGATGTTTCTTAAATTCAGGTCGGGGCCTATCTGAGATTTTTACTATATTTGGAGTAGCCATTTCTTCAACAGATTTGTAGCAAGATATCGAAAGTGGAAAATACCTTTTGCGTCTTCGGTTGCACGGAGTAGCTGGATTGATTTCTGTATGTAATGACTTCGGTAGGAGATCTTCGGTGAACTTGATGAATTTTGTTGCAGAGCTCCGCTTTTCGCTTCTTCTTGGATGTGGAATGATCAAGTGATTGTTGAGAAATCCCTTATATCGTTTCGCAAACCCTAATATCTGTTTGCAATAAATGCTTCACCTATATTATTCTGGTTTGCCTTGTCCGGATAGCTTGGAGTATCTCGGATCAGTCCTGATCTATGAACATCATGCGGATCTTTCAATCATGAATAAGTCGAGATGACACAGTACAAGAACATCCCAAACATTATGTCCAGTCCGCAGAGTAAAATAATGTACTTCCAGATCTCTCCGGATCCTTTTGTAGTCCTCTGTCATTCCGGAGCATCTCCCGGAACAGGTCTTTACTTGATCGATCACAACTTCTTTATATCTTCATGCGGACCTCTGAAATCTTGTCTGGATCATCTCAGGACTGGTATCTTCAAACCCTTTACTCTGCATCTTGTGTCACATCCAGCACCACTTGATTGGCTGGGGGAACACGTTTTTCTTTGAGTCTCCCCCTGAGCCAGAGCTCACCTTTTAATTTTCGGAAGAAATATCAGCACCAGAGTCTGGTGCGGATCCAACCTCTACATTCTCTGAACTTTTCTTCACCCAAATCTTGTTCATCTGATTCCTAACTTCATCCGCATTCATCTTTTGTTTACCCTTGTCTTGATTCTGATTATACACCGGACCTCTTTTGTCCTGATTCTTGCTTCTGCAGACTTTAGCATTATGACCGGACCTATTACAGATTTGGCAAATAACATTTCTTTGCATATTTGACTGATAACCTCTTGATCTGCATTGATTAGCCATATGACCTACTCTATTGCATGTAAAACATCTACCATTGAATGATTTGTTTACTTGCATATTTCTGCATTCATGAGACTTGTGTCCATACCTTTTGCAGTTAAAGCACTGTTCGGAGAAGGATGGATTAGTTTGATTCATCCTTTTTCTGCACTGATTAACTTTGTGACCAAAGTGATTGCAGTTGTGGCAGTATCCATTGAAAGATGGATATCTTTGAGCATTGGGCTATCTTACCGGAGGTCTTCTAGGCCTATTCCTTGGATTTTCTGATCCAAAATTCTTTTGACCGGATCTAGAGCTTTCTCCTTTCTCATATCCCAAACCATACTTGTCATCTGTCCTCTTTTGACTACCAAGAAGAACTTCAAGTTAAGCAGAACTTATCTTGAATTTCTCTTTATATTCATTTGCTGTTTGAAGGTCTCTTTTGAGAGAGACAATTTGATCCTCAAGTTTTTCTTCATTATCTTTGGCATCTTCAAGATCAGATTCAAGATGTCTGATAATTCTGTCCATCTGAAGGCATTCTTCTGATTTCTCCTTAAGAGATTGTCTTAGATTGTCTTCAGTTTTTCTTTTCTCTTCAATCTCTTGAGTAAACTTTATAGTTCCTGATTCCATTTCATGTCTTAACATAATGGCTTCTTTTGATAACTTTTCACATAACTTGGTTTTCTCAGTCAATTCTTCATTTGTATTGCTTTCTTCACTTTGTCTTGCCAATTGTTGGAGCAGCTCCTTTCTCTTTTTCATAGAGAGACTTAATTTGTCCTTTAATTCTCTCATGAATTCATCATCCTGTTTGAGTCTTTCCTTTAATTCATTGACTTCAGAATTTGACTGTTCAAAATCCTCAAGGGCAGTCTTGAGTTGCTCCCTTAAACCATATGCATCCATTTGAACTCCCAAATCTTCCTCAAGCTGTTAGCCTCTATTAGGAGGAACTTAGCTCTGATACCAATTGTTGATAACTGAGAGTGGGGGGGTGAATCAGTTATCCTAATTATTTCTTCTTTTGAACTTTCTTATTAATCAATACAGCATTGAATCAAACAAACAAACATTACCATGAAATGAAAAACACATGACACAGTTTTTTTGACGTGGAAACCCTGTTAAGGGAGAAAACCACGGGGTGATTAACCCAAAGATTATTCTCTGTTAGAAGAATAAGGAATTACAAAATGGCACTTGCCAATTAGGGCTCACTGCCCGAGCACACTGCTCACAAAGAGGCCCACTGCCTACAAGGAGACACACTGTCTACAAAGTGATAAGAATCACAGTCTTGAACTGATTGGAAGCATCTATATATGTTGGAGTTCAGTTTCGGTTAGGCTCAGTATACTGATCTGCTGCACTTCATCTTTCCTCTGTTCTTTATTCTGCTATCCTTTCACATACCGAATCTTTCTTACTACTTCTGCTCTGTTCTGCACTTATTCGCATACACCATCACACAATTACACCCTTCACAACTAAATCCATCCTCTATATATATCTGCACAAGTAATTTCATCACCTTTCTAGTCGGCATCCGGAACAGTCTAGTTTCTTACAAACTCTGTTCTGTCGGCTGAATCCTTGCTCACCAAGCAATGCGGATCAAGCATATACTTGTAGATATCATTAATCATGTCGGCCAAACATGATTCATGCCTTCACAACCTTTACCATCAACAGTAACACATCCGGAAAATAGTCTGATACTCTGTCAGTCAGTTCTTCCTCTGTTCTCACTGTCTCTCAGAAATCCGGTACTCAACTATTCATATCTTTTTCTCTGTTCATCACCGGAGGCTAAATCCTTGGAATATACTACTCAAGGTAGTCCTCTTGACTTCCCCAAATCCACACTGAACCAAGACACTTCCTCTGAGAGATCCGGACCAATCTGTCGGACCTTGCCACATGCTCTGTTCTTGTTCACCGGACCACAACAATCTTCATTCTGACTTCCGGTAGAGACACACCATGACTTGCGGATATGTGGGATGACTTTTGTTGCCATCAATGATAATAACCATGAATCCATATAGTGTCTCTTGCCAACACAAATATCATGGTTTCTCGATAGCCTCCATTATTGAGAATGACTTGGATAACATAAGAGACATTGAGTTGGGACATATCAATTTAAAAGATTTTTGGGATAGGATGGAATAGAACCCCAGGTTGTCTTTGGCCAAGAAAACCTTCACAAGTGGGTTAGCTCATGTAGGGGGTTTCCCACTAGTTGTGTTTTGCCTAGACCTAGTCCTCACTTGTGTAAAGAATTATCACTTGAAGTCACAAGAAATCAAGGCTTACATTGACTCTGTGGTGGCAAAGATTGATGCGGAAACTATCACTCATGCTTTCAGATTTCCTAAAAGAGAGGAATTTGTAGAGCTATCTATGGATATGGGTTGGAATTATTTTCTTAATATGAAATATTGGTGTTTGACCTCCATCGTGAAGAGCTGACTTAAAATTGAGAAGAAGGGGAAATATCTTGCCTCTAATTTGAAGAGAGCATATTTTAAGGAGGAGATATCCAACATGATCGCGTGGTTGGTAATGAGGACTTTGATTCTTTAAAAAAATAGATGTGTCAGTTCATTTTGTTTGTGTGTAGCAATTCTCAATATGTCGACTAGGCTAAATTAATTAGTGACCATCTGAATGGCCAACTGGTGAATTTTTAGCAGAAGAATTCTTTTTACATGTGTTTATATTTGTTTTATGTGCTAGCTAGTAAAGAATTTATTTGGCCAGGATTAAGAACCCATGGTTCTTTGACTCCAGACACACGTGTATGAATATTTTCCACAGCTGTAGAAGGAGGTAGGTAACAAAGATTTCCAACACGTCAATGATACCTTTTTAATGCATAATGTGAGGAGAATTAAAGGAAACCCAGAGGTGAGGATATCTCTAGAAGCTGAGCCACTATATTGGTTATGGAGTTTGGGAGCTTTTATATTGAGTTTGATAGATTTACTTACCTCAGGATTGGTGTGTTTGAAAATGCCCCTTTGAAATTGCCTAGATACACCAAAGTTTTTCATTTTCTTGAAATTTTATCACCAGATGGCGTGTGTTAATAAGAAATACCACAATATGAAGAAAAAAGGGGTATTCTTTCCTTGTGTCTCTATCATTTTTCATATGCAAAATGAATGATAATGCCATGAATGTTGAAATAATTCTTGCTAAATATAATTTTCGTCCTCCTTCTATTAGATTATTCTTTGACAGCAAGAAGTTTGTAAAAAGGAATTTGTACGGAGGAAGTTTCTATGAGCACCAGCCTCATCTTGAGGATTACTGGGAAGATTGTGCTGATGAAAGGGAGGAGTAGAGAAGAGACTAGATGAGATTGACTCTGGATCAAATACCTACCTTCAATTTGCCATTGCAAATTCCTCATGAATTGGATGATAATTCGGATATTATTTATAAGTAAGTGCAAGAAGATGAGTTCACTTTTTGGCCAAAAAGTGGAAGTGTTTTTCCTATTTTTCAAATTTTGTCATACTTGGAATGACAATTTGAAGCACTTGCACATAAAATATTAAGATGATGTAAAAATAAGAAATGTAGGATTTTGTTTCTAGTTTTCAAATATGTAATTTTTTCTAATACCCAGATGATGCAAGTTGGTTTTTTATTAGATGTACAAAAGGTGGCTTTTTAAAAGTCCCCTATTTTTTGCAAATGCATGCATGTGTACGACCAACATAATTTGATGTAAATTAATGTATTTTTCTAATTAATTTTGTGGAAAGATTATCAGGATGTTGAATTTTGGTGAGAATATTTTTTTGTAATTTTTTGATAAATATTTTTTTATTAATTTTTTAATGGCCCTAATTAGTGTTTTTTAAAACCCCTCGTGTACGACCAACATAATTTGAGTTAAACTAATCAATTTAGTAAATGTTTTTTTTTCATCATGTAGAGAATGATGTCTAGGTTGATCAGACATAAATTTTTTTCAAGAAACTTTCAAAATCAAGAGTTATTAAAAAACAATAACCTATGTTATTTCAATTTTATGAGTTAGTTTGTTTAGAAAATAATTAATAAATAGAAAATTATGTTCAATAGTAAAAAAATTACATAATTGCAAACTAGACTTTCAGATCTACTATAGGTTTTAATTTTGTTAAAATATTCTGAAAAAAAGTCGTTAGCCACAAGGGTGAAACTGGTTTTTTCTCCCATTGTTTGCATGTCTTTTTAGTTGCTGGTTGGTTGCAGGTCCAAGGCTTAGGCTCAGGTTTCCAAGCCTAAAACCAATGCAAATTGGTGGGTGTCATATTTGAAAAAACAAGAAATGGGTACCAGTTTATTTTTCTTTTCTGTAGAACGGGTACCCATTTTAAAACAAGAACCCATTTCTTGTTTTTTAGAATGGGTACCCCTTTTAAAATGGACACCCGTTTCTATTTTAGCCGTTATTTTTTTTTTCATAAATTGGTAGTATGACTAAAACCCTACAACATTCCCTTTTACCAGTACAGCCGACAGTGACAGATTCTATGATTTTTTATGTGCAAAGTGTCGATTCGAGCTCTCAACAGGGCATATCTTATGCAATTTTTACAGGGATTCAATCATAAGGAGAATTTTCCGATGGAATGAAGTAGAAAATCTTTTTTCTACATGCATTAAATTTCTTGAAGAGACATTCATTTTTACCAATACATCGACAACGACAAATTCTGTGACTTTTTTATATGAAAAGTGTTAATTCGAGCTCTCAAGAGGACATATTTTATGCAATTTTTACAGGGATTCAATCATAAGGAGAATTTTCAGATGGAATGAAGTAGGAAATCTATTTTTTAGAAAGATTCAATTTCTTGGAGAGATCAAACAAATATCAAGCAACTATCATATTGAACAAAGGATCTATTTCTACTTATATTTCATTAATTTTTAAAGAAAAGATCCAACACATTTTGGTAATCATAGGATCAAATAAGCATCAACAAAAAAAGAAGAAAAAAGAAGAGGAAGGTTATGAAAGTTGAATAAATTGAAGCACATCGAGAGAAAGAGGCAAAATGACAAAGAGATAGGAGAGAGAGGATTAAAAAATGAAGAATGATGTAGCATCCAGCTCGATGACTATTGAAGAGGAGAACATTGAAGAGGACAATATTGGAGAGACCAATTTGGATGAAGTGAATGGAGAGTATGCAAATGTGGAAGAGGTCAAGAATATGGAAATGTAAATATAAGAACAAATCTAGGTATGTCTTCGAATCCCTTGAATAATAATGAGATTAATGATTTAAAGCAAGCTATATATAATATTGATGAGATAAATGCTTCTACTACAAACAAGACAATAAACAATGAAAATGAAAACCCTTGTATGCATGAAAATGAAAATATTTTTTTAAAAGTGAAAGTAATGCTTTGAAGGATCTTCATGGCAAGATATCTTGGAGACAAATTTGAACACATGCAAATAGATTGTACAAACAATTTTTTTATAGAAAAACTCTTGGATTTCAATGCCAACTTGTATTACAATTGATAAGAATGTCAAAAATGAGAAAAGTAATGAAAAAATTAGGCATTTTTGTAAAACCCAAAGAGGTGGATGAATCACTGGAACAAGTTATGTCTAGTGTTGCTAATGCTATTGGTTCTATATGAAAAAATAGTCGATCTAAGGATAAGAATGCAACACATTGAGCAATAACAACTGGTTTAGTTAATAAATCAGTTGTGAGTAAAAGAATGATACATAAGACAAGTAGATATTTAAATGTGCATGCTATAACTTTAAGAAGGGTAGCAAAGAGAAGAGTAAGCATTGAAGAGGATCCAATCAACCAATGTTGGAATTTTAGTGGTAGACTCCCAAAGTCTGACTTTAAATTAAATAGTGAAATTAGGTCTTTGATTGAAAAATATTGGCATGATAATACAAGGGTTTCATCAAATGCTAGAGGTGTTTTGAAATTAAGGGTGGGGTCAAAAAATTATGATCCTCATCCAAAACATATTTTAGACATGACTCAAACAAAATTATATAGAAAATTTCTAGATGATTCAGTTATAGAAAATTTTAGTATAAATCAAAGATCATTTGAGAAATGCAAACCTTGGTATGTCAAGATTAATAAGCAACGAATCTTTTGTAGTTGTAAAAATCATGTGTAATTTCATTATTTTTATCATGTTTTTTGATATATACATTGTAATTTGCATACTAACCAAATTATGGAGGAATGTGGTATTAATATGCCACCTACAATAGTTAAGGATTTTATAACAAGTATACTTTGTGAAACAACTGATGGGTAATTCTATTTTTTAAAAACATGTGTTTCTGGACAATGCAATAGATGTGGTAACCTTTCATTGTTAGGAGAATGCATACATGAAAGTAGTTCACATGATTTTGGACAACAGTTAGTTGATGTGAAGAGGATCACCAATGTTCAATATCCATTAAAGGATGGAAAAACTAGAAAGCGTTGTGATTTAGTCACTGAACAAAGTAGTGTACATGTATTCATCATATAGTTCAAGAATAAGATTGTGTATAACTATGTGAAACATTCTCAATATGCTCAGTGGCTTGATGAACAATTCCACAGATATAAAAACACATTTCCAATTGGAACTATACTTTCAGTGGTTGACTTTGCAGAAACTATACACTTGCTCCACAAAAGGAGATTCAATCACAATATTATAACTCAGTACAGGTGGCCATATTTGTTCATATTGTATATAGACATGCAGTTGGTAGTACAGAAGATGACAAGAAATTTTTGAGAGAGTACCATTTTTATGTGAGTGATAACTGGCTACATTCATCAACTTAAAAGAAAGACAAATCCATATGACACAACATTTCATATGGTCAGACAATTGTACAGCACAATTCAAAAATTCTTTAATGTTTTACTAGTTAAGTAGGGCCCATAAAGAAAAAATAATATTCAACATATTTGGAGTTTCTTTGAAGCTGGACATGGTAAAGGAGAACATGATGGAGCTAGAGCATGTGTGAAAAGGGCTCTTACTAGGAAGCAACTAAAATTTCATGATGCAGCAAAGTTTCAAGATGCGCGTGCAATTGTGGATTGGTGTAATGCAAAATTGACTACAGGATCAAGTGAGAACTCTAAAGTTCAACAATATTTTTGGTTGGTTGAAGAAGAAAACATTCCTCCCTGATTTGATTGTGATACAATTAGTGGATCAGAAAAATGACATTCATTTAAGAGTTCAAATGCAAGCACATGGACTCTATAGACTAGGGAGCTCGCATGTTTTTATCAGTTTTGTATCAGAGGTGAGTGGGAAGCATGTGAAAATATAGATTAGGTTGAAGAATGGCAACAAAAGTCCTTAACACCTCTATAAACACATGATCAAAATGAGATAACATTTGAGGAGGATAATCATTTGCAAGCATTAGATGACTATGAGCGTATTTCAGACCTCGTACAAGAAGGTACATTCATTCAATATTTCTTTTTGATACATTTTTTTGGAAATATATATTTATCTGTACATATGTATGTATATATATTTTTGTGACTTAGTGAATTTAAAATTTTTTTGTAGGACATGTGTATGTTGTTGTTGCACCCGAGGGTAATGAAGAGGAAACAAAGTATTGGTTGGCTCAGTGTGTTGAGGCAAAACAGAAGTTGTTACAACCTAGAGTAGATGATGATAACTTTGAGTATCCAACAGGTTCTGTGGTTGTTACTGGAACTTGGCTATGTAAATATTTGATAAGGAGGAATGGTATACCTGCATTTGAAGATTATGAAAGAGATAATAAAATTTTGCACTACTCGCATCTAATTGTGGCAACAAATATACAATTAGTGAGATATAAAGGGAGACCTGTCAAAATAATTATGGACACTTTCTATGGAAGAGCATGAGGCAATCATAGATACATTACAAAAAAGAGAGGATGCATATGGTACAATGGAGTAAATTTTTTAAATGATTAACAGGTATGTAGAAATTTTTAAACTTTTAATCTTTGTCTAGGATGTGAGTTTAGTATTAATATGATTGATAACTTAACTAATTGATCGCATCTCCCCTTAAGCATCCTCTTAAGTCCCCTTAATGCATCCCTTAGCTATGTTCCATAATTCAGGTAAGTCATCTCCCCTAATTGATTGCATCTCCCCTTAATCCATCCTCTTAACTCCCTTAAGCCATCCCTTAGCTATGTTCCATAAGTTAGGTAAACTTAGGATTTAGTTTAATAACTTCAATATAGTTAATTGATATAGCTTATCACACCCTTACTAAAATACTAGAGTTGATTCCGTCTCCCCTTAAGACATTCTCTTAACTCCCCTTAAGCCATCCCCTAGCTAAATGATATAAGTTAGTGCATGTACCCTTACCAAAAATACTATAGTTGATTGGACCATCTCCCCTTAAGACATTCTCTTAACTCCCCTTAAGCCATCCCGTAGCTAAATGGTATAAGTTAGTGCATGTACCCCTACCAAAAATACTATAGTTGATTGGACCATCTCCCATTAAGACATCCTCTTAACTCCCCTTAAGCTGTCTCCTAGCTAAATGATATAAGTTAGTGCATGTACCCTTACCATTTAAATACTACAATTGATTCTATCTCCCCTTAATCCATCCTCTTAACCCCCCTTTTAAGCCATCCTCTTAACTCCCCTTAAGCCATCACCTAGCTATGTTCCATAAGTTAGGTAAATTGTCATCTCCCCTAATTGATTGCATCTCCCCTTAAGCCATCCTCTTAACTCCCCTTAAGTCATCCTATTAATATTCCTAATTCTCTTAAATATCATGACACATTCTAACTTTTTTACATTTCATTACATGGTGCAAGAGATGTTTTTTGTAGTCATAACAGAGGCTGGAAACATAGAAGGTGTTAAATTTTACTTACACTTTATTTCAGGTATTCACTAGACCTATACTATTAATTATTTTAATTTATGATTCAATAGTTCTTTCCTTTCATTATATATTCAAGGGAATTTCTTAACAAATTCTATCTTTAAATAAAATGATCTCTAGAGGTTCTAAATTTTTATATATGTTTCGTTGTGGCCTAACCTCTAGATTTGTTTTTGCAATTTCACATGTAGTGTTGAAAGGATTCAAATCTATTGTTTCTTGTTGCACATGTATGATCTCTACACATGTTTCTGTTGCAAGTATTGTTGTTATATGGAGCCTAATCAGACTCGGAGGTTATATTTACCCCACTTTTATTGGCGTAGTTTCCCCCCAAATTCCTACGAGGTCAAGGGGCAGCGCCCCCAAACCCCCACAAGGGGCACTGCCCCTTGACCCTGTAGGAATTTGGGGGGAAACCGTGCCAATAAAAGTGGGGTAAATATAACCTCCGAGTCTGATTAGGCTCCATATAACAACAATACTTGCAACAGAAACATGTGTAGAGATCATACATGTGCAACAAGAAATAATAGATTTGAATCCTGGCACGTTCCCTGACGCGATAAAGGGCGGGGTCGAGGGCAGCGCCCCCATGGGGGCTCAGGGGCAACGCCCCTGAAACCTCACATGATTTTTTATTATTTTATAATGCACCGGGAGTTATTTTTCATTGACCGACATAAGAAAACCCTATTTTTGTAACTGACAAAAAGCTTGATAAAAAGCGGCTAAGGGTTAGGGTTTTGGTATGGTATTGTAGCATTTGCAGCATTATTGAGTTGCAGGGATTGCTGATTGTAATCAGTTTGATTTACTGGATAATAATATTGGACTCTCTGTTTGGTGGATGTAGCCCAAGTTTGGGTGAACCACGTTAAAACTTGTCTCTCGCTGTTATTATTTCTGTGTATTTCCATTCTTCTATTTATTCTTTATTTGCATTTAATTGATATCTTCTTCCGGCTAACCCTAACAAGTATGGGCCTAATCGGTGTTGTCATTGATGTCAACATACTCCTATTACATTAATGATAAGGTTGGATGAGTTGTGTGCTGAGGATATTGAGAAAATTAGTCTCAATCAGGAACAGTGAAGAACATCAATGGCATAAGGTAAAAGTTCAAGACACGATGAGGATTAGAGGATATGGATTAAAGGGTTTGTAGATATGTGTCTTAAGATGTTCTAGTAGAGATTTTAGAGGTTTGCATGAATATATGAAGAAGCTATGGTAGTTCAAGTAAAACCAGTTGCGGCAGATGTTCAGTGATGACAGAGTGATACAGATAGGTCTGATGAGATCCAGAAATGCATTCTCTAATTTTTTGGATTTGAGGAAGTATTGGGGAAGTCTGTTTGGTGTGTCAACTCGATTTGTTCATGGTTTGAAGGTCCGAAAGTGCCTAGTCCTTTGTGACAGTAATGACAGACTGTGTTCTTGAGGTTCCAGATAAAAGGGAGAAGGATTTCAGTAAGTAGAGGAAGTGTGGATGTTCTTGGTGTTTTAGGCAAGCTTGTGGAGGTCCTTGGATCATGCTTAGTTCGTGTTTATGGTTCGCATTAGAATTAGAGTCTCAAAAATGAAGAATAACTTCTGGATGATGATGTTCTTTCTGTGACTAGCTAACCGGATGAATTATACATCTTGTGGATGTTCTTGTGGATGTGTGCCGACTTAGATGTTTGTTCCTAAGTTGATGTCATGTATAAATAAGGGATTGCGAAGTCATTTCAAAGTGTGACTTGTGATGGTGAGGGTGTGGTAGCAAGGAGAAGAGCGAAAGGCAGAGCAGAAGGTTTGGACTTAAATGGAACTAACTCAAGCATGGTGGAGATGCTATTTACCAGTTTAAGTATGTGATACTTATTCTTTTGTAGACAGTGTGTCTCTTGTAGGCAGTGATCCCTAATTGGCATGTACCATTTTGTTCTTTCTATTCTTCTAACAAAGAATACAATCTTGGGTTAATCACCCCATGGTTTTTCCCTTAACCGAGTTTTCCATGTCAAAATCTTGGTGTCTCTTGTGTTGATGTGTTTCTGCTCTTGATTAAATGCATTAAGTTTCATGTTTGATTTGCTGGTATACTACTAAGTGAATATAAGTGTTGAAAGTAAAGAAAGTTTTGGACAACTGATTCACCCCCCCTCTCAGTTGTCTACTCTAAGTCTAACAATTTCAAATCTAGAGTCTTCAACTTCTAGGTGTCAAGTATAAAATCTTAGATGATCTAGACTTAGAGAATAACATTGTATAAAATCTAGGTGTCTCTAGGTGTCTTGGGTTCTAACTATATAATAAGTGTCTCTACCTATGTCTTAGGTATTCTATATGTCAACTAGGTAGATAGAGACTAGGAAAAAGGCATTTAATATAATCTAGGTGTCTTAGGTAGATACTATATATCAGCTACTTGTTTAGAGATATAATATGGAATCTAGGCATGTCTTAGGTACATACTATATATCAACTACTTGTCTAGAGACTAGAATAAGGTATAATTTAATCTAGGTGGCTTAGGTAGATACTAGATATGTCAACTAGGTCTACCATGTAATAGGTGTCTAGAGCCTGTGTCTTAGGTAGAACTATAATCTAGGTGTCTCTACATGTGTCTTAGGTATACTATATGTCAACTAGGTAGTGTTGGAATTAGAGGTGACAATTGAGAGGGGGGTTATTCAGTTGTCTTAAAACTTTAATACTTGGAGCAGTTAATTCTACTTTATTTCTTCATTAATGTTATCATGAAAAGCAAGAATCAACAACAAATGAGAAGAAATAGAAATAACACATTTGACACCAAGATTTGATGTGGAAACCCGGTTAAGGGAAAAACCACAGTGGGGGTTAACCCACAAAGATTAAACTCTGTTAAAAGTATTATAATGGAGAATGCACATGCATTCGGGCTCACTGCTCAAAGGAAGGCTTACAGCCTACAGAAGGCTTACTACCTATAGAAAGAAGGTTACAATGAAAATGAACTAATAATTAGCATCTATGAATGCAAGGATTCAGTTCCGGTTAAGCACAAAATACTGACTTGATACACTTCATCTTCACTCTGCCCTTTTTACTGTTCTGTTAACATCTGAATCTTGGATCTCTACTCTTTTTGCACTTATTCCATATTCGCATCACACACACACACTGAATTCATTCAAATACATCAGGTATATATATATATATATTCACATCCTGATCTTTAATCACTTTTCAGTCGGCTTCAAGAACACTTAGAACTTTATTGAATACTCTGCTTTGTCGGCTAGATCCGTGCATAACTTGAGATGCAAACCAAAACTTGCACTCACAAATCATCAATCAGGTTGGCCACTATCACTGGTCATCACTAATTACCCAATCGATAACTTCCATACATCCAAAACCAAGATCATTTACAAGGTCGACCTGTTCTTCTGTTTGCTTTGTCAAACTGTTAACCCGATACTCAGAAGCTAATGACTTTTGAATCCTTCATCACCAGAAACCAAAACTTTGGAATTAGATTATTCTGACAATGCTTATGACTCCCTCAGATCCATAGCAAACTATGATCTACCATTGGAGAGATCCGGACCAAGATACTGGACCCTGTCACACACTCTGTTCTTGACTTCCTGGACTTAGACAAATCTTCAATCTGATTTCTGGTATGGGCAAATTATGCAATACGGATGTGTAATAGATACTTAGTTGCCATCAATGACAACACTTATCATGCCTAGAAGTGTCTCTTGCCGACAATCTCCCCCTTTGGCATTGATGGCAACACTTTGTGAAAAATGACTAAGTGTCAAAATAACTCCCCCTTTGCTTGTGCTCCATACTATTGTTCACACTGTTTTCCAGTGCTCCACTTTTGTTGGATTCCAAATTTTTCACTGCTCTTCACTCCCCCTTTGACATCAATGGCAAAGGGTGGGTTCCACAATCATTAATGATGCAAAAACTCTGTATATATGACCGCATATGTACAAACAGTCCATATGTTATATTTACATATATTTTAGGATATCTGCAAAAGTATTCTTAACTGTACAAATTTGGTGGCCCAATTTCTTTTCATACCATCCAAAATTGAAATGTGTCCACTCAGTTGAAATGCATATGCTTCTGTTTTCCTTTGATTTGAGGGATCACTTGTCCAGGTAGTACTTTGGGCCTCTAACAAAGTATTAAACATTGTTTCCAGCTTAGGGGTAATCAGTCCCCAGAGCTCACCCATTCTTTCCATAATGTTCTTCCTTTCCTTGATAAGCTTCTTTATTTCATTTGTCAGGCTAATTACTTGACATTCTTGGCTCACTGGAGATATTGTTAAAGGATCAAAACTTTGGGATAGATCTAGCAGCTTTTTCTCCTGCTCCTTTATCTTTTTCTCAATATCTTCTACTATTTTGGGCCATGCTAAACAAAACTTATATACATCACCACCATCCTTAAGAGCATTTTCAATACTCTTTATACCAATGTCGAGTGTTTTTCTATTATTATCTATAAGGCCTTTTAGTTCACTGAACCTCTTGTCCAAAAAATCTTTCAGGACCTTTACTTCAGCTGACTTCTCAAAGGACTCAAAATTTGTATTTACAAAATGCACAAGATTTTTCAAATTACTAGAAGGAGAATCAAATGTATTTTTCTGATATGTGGGCATAATCTTCTCCAGTACTCTGGATGCTAGGCTTATCAACTCACTGTCTTCTATGTGAGACTTCATTAATTTCTCCCTTGCCTTGGCCTGTGCGAGTGATGATATCTTTAGCATTTGATCAAGAGAGAGAGTGTCATAATTAATTGGTCCTTGTATCAGTTTCGGCTCATCTAACTCTAGCATCTCCTTGCTAAGAAAACTCTGCATTGCATTCACAGTGTCTCTTGCCACAGTTGCTATTTTAGTTTCCTTCTCTTGTCCTTTGTCAAAGACATCAACTATACTGTCTTGCTTTGGTGCATTAGCACCATCCCCTTCTGCTAGTTCTTCTTTTCCCTTTGCCTCTTCCTCTTCCTTCTCTTTGTCTTTTTCTTCTTCTTTCTCTTTGCCCTTTCTGGGGTCATCAGTAGCAGGAGGATCTGGAGGATCATGGCCAACATTTGCTTCTTCTATCAATACTTCCTCTTCTTCCTTTTGCACTTCCTCTTCTAGAACAGAGAAATCTAGAGTTTCAGTCTGTTGCTTATTTCCCTTTAATCCTTCAACATCCATGTCTGAGGATTCAATCTCTACATTTGCCTCCTCTACAATAGGAAGATTGTGCCTTTTCAAAGCACACCAAAGAATCTCTTTGGTTTCGTCTGCAATCTTGTCTGTCTCCCCTAGCATAATCTTATTCATTCATTTTTTCCTTTGGAACTCATCCTCGGCTTCTTTGAATATCAAATTCATTTTCTTTGGAGTAATTTGGGAGTATAATTGTATTAATATTTGTTCTCGGATCTCAAGATCCTTGCTTTTTGCATTGTCTTTTCTCAGTTCCAAAAATTTCTCAAGGCTTTTTGGTATTAATGAACATATCTCAATAAGAGCCTTGTTATAGATATTCAAATATCTTACCGTTGCTTCCTCAAGTACTCTTTTGTCAGCATCACTATAGTCATCATAGAATTTTGTCATTGGAGCCAAGTTTCCATCCACAGTAACTGATTTAATGATGCCATCTACTGAAAGGGTAGGCTTCTATACATATTCCTCTGTCTTTTGCCTCTTGCTTTCCTTTTTTCTTCCAGAGGGTATCTCCGTGGATATCTTGGCCATTTTTGTGTCTATGGCTTTTAGTTCTTTGATCTCAATGTCAGAATCTATATCTTCTTCTTCTCTTGTGCTTTCATAGGTCTGGGATGCTTTTGTTTTCTTCATTTTCTCCCCTTTTCTGGATGATTTTGTTTCTTGTTTTGCAGTCTTAGGAGGAATAGGGGCAACAATAGAGCTCCTAGTAGTTCTTGAAGTGGAAGAGGGTTCCACTGGAGCACTTGTTTGTTTCTTATCTTGTTTCTCTTTTTCATCCTTTTCAATTCTTTCTCTGAATTTCCTCATAGCCTCCTTAGTTAGGCCCAAATTTTCAGCCAACTACTCAACTTCTTTTCTTACTTTCCTATTGGTTTCAAGTTCTCTGAGCTTAGTATGCAGTTTTAAACTTAGTTCATCATACGTTCCAAATCTTTCAACCATTGTGTCTTTAGGTTTGCTCAGAAGATGCTAAGCATACATGTCCAAAACTCTCTCATCCACTTCATAACCCATTGGCATTATCCATACTATTCTTGGTTCTACAGCTTCCATCAGACAATGATCAGTGTCAACCATAAAGCATATTTCATTTTTGTACTTCTCAACAATTGATTTAGGGATTCTTTCCCTTGAATGCATCATACTCTGAAAATTCTTAAAGTAACCCCATATTGTAGTTTTCTAAGCTTTGAATACTAATGTTGCAAAGATGATCTCTGATTTGAATGGCAACTGGCTCATCCTTAGTCTAGTGAACACCCTTTACTCCAGGCACTTCATTCATATAGTAGAAAAACAAACACAAAACTAATGTACCATATTTAAAAGTGTTTTTCTTATCCCTTTTGATTTTGTTCAAGTTTTCAATCCATTGGTTCTGTAACAGCTCAGAAAGGTCATAATCTACATTCTCTTTTAACATTTGATATGCTGCATATATGGCAGTTCTGAAGATAGAATTCTCCCTGCTGGAGTGATATCTTGTAGCCAATCACCATGGAAGAAAACCTCACATCTGGTTCTATAATGTCATTTATAGTCATAGCCCTCTTATTGAATTTGGCACCGGTTGCATCGGTAATAGTTTGATTTTTCACAGATTTCAACATGGGTCACCCACGGGTTGAGTTTAACCCAGTCACAATTCTGATAATATCTTTGGTAATCTTGAATGGTTTTAACATCCAAATGAATTCATCATGCATCCAACTCAAAACATATCAGACCCATTCATCTTCATCAAATGTTGGAAACCCCATAATCTGAATAAAGTGTTTATCATGCAGTGCCTTATACTTGAGTTTAAGATCTTGATTTTCATCCCTGAGATGACTCTCAAATAGGTCTACATACATTGAATCACCAAATTCATCTACGATTGCATGAATATAAACCCTAATATCTTCAACATGAAGCACACCATATGGAACACTTGAAAAGGAACCTAACGGGTCGACTTCTATTGATTTGTGAGGATGCTTCTTAAATTTGGGTCGAGGCCTTTTAGTAATGTCGACAATATGAGGAGAAGCCATCTCAACATATTTTAGATTCAAAGCTTTACAGAGAAGTACCTTTTTCTTCTGTGGGTTTAGGGTTGATCAATTTTTGGTTGAATTCATTCTTCGATCTCCAATCTCTAAATTTGCAGCTCAAAATATCTTCTATTTGTTTTCTTCAAAATGCAAAGTGGTTCAAATGCATGATTAAGTGACCTTTTATCCTTTGCAAAACCTAATTTCACATTGTAATAAATGTGCTGCCATAACTTCATCCGGTTACTCTGTTTCTTGAACTGTTCTTCATGAATCACTCCGCAAATTTCCATATTAACATCTTTTCTTTCAGAAATTCTTCCAAAAGTTTTGAAACAATTCAAAATATCTTCTCTCATTGTGCCATATCCAGACACCCACCTATTGACTGGGAGAATTTGATGTTCAATGTAGCTCCCCTTGAGCTAGAACTCTTGATTTAATTCCCGGAGGAATTTTTAGCACCGGATTCCAATACGGACCCATCACCATTGTTCATTGTATCTTTCTTCACCCAAATCTTGTTCATTTCACTCTGTATCTCATTCACATCAATTTTTCTTTTGCCTTTGTCTTGTCTCTACTCATCCAGTTTTCTGTTTACTAGACCTCTTCTTCCATTGTTCCTACTTCTGCAGAATCTTGTAATATGACCAGTCTTCTTGCAATTAAAGCACACAACATTTCCTTGCTTGTAAAATTAATTTCCTCTTGATCTGCACTTATTAGCCATGTGTCCAAACCCATTGCAGGAAAAATAGTAAACATTGAAAGAATTCCCAATTCCTCTATTATTAGAATTATTCATTATCATATTCCTGTATTCATTTGATCTATGACCATACCTCTTACAATTGAAGCATTGACTAGAGAAGGATGGACCATTTTGATTTACTTTGCTTCTATACTGAGTAGCTCTATGACCAAATTTATTACAATTGAAACAATTTCCATTGAATGATGGATATCTTTGAGCATTAGGTTGTCTTACCGGAGGTTTTCCAATTCTATTTCTCCCAATCCTTGGTTGAAAATTTCTCTGTCTGGATCCGGAGCTTTCACCTTTCTCATGTCCAAGACCATGCTTATTATCCTTTTTCTGTCCTTCAATCAGTGCTTCAAGTTTAGCTGAACTTATCTTGAACTTCTCTTTATATTCATTTGCAACTTCTAGGTCATGTCTGAGAGTGATAATTTGCCTCTCAAGTTCTCTCTCATTTTCTCTACTTTCTTGTAGATTAGATTCTAGGAGACTAGCTATTCCATCCAATCTGCAGCAATCTTTAGTTCTCTCTTTTAGATTTTGATTCATCTCTTCTTTAGTTTTCTTCCTCTCTTCAATTTCCTTTGTTAGTCTCATCACCCCAGATTCCATCTCATGTTTTAGGACAATAACTTCTTTAGCTAACTTTTCACATTCCTTTGTCTTCTCTTTTAGGGCCTTGTCTTCATAATGATTTTCTAGTTGAGGAGGTTGCTCCTTCCCTTTTTCATTGGATATGCTTAATTTTCCTTTTAAAAATTCAATGAAGTCTTCAGCCTTTTTGAGGTTTTCTTGCAGCTCTTGGACTTTTGCTCTGGACTACTCAAGATCATCTAGGGCAAGATTAAGTTTCCCTTGAAGGTTATATTCATCCATTTTACTGCCTTCCCAGATCTTCCTTAAGCTGTTAAAATTTTTTAAAGGAACCTCGCTTTGATACCAATTGTTGGAATTAGAGGTGACAACTGAGAGGGGGGTGAATCAGTTGTCTTAAAATTTTAATACTTGCAGCAGTTAATTCTACTTTATTTCTTCATTAATGTTATCATGAAAAGAAAGAATCAACAACACATGAGAAGAAATAGAAATAACACATGTGACACCAAGATTTTGATGTGGAAACCCGGTTAAGGGAAAAACCACGGTGGTGGTTAACCCACAAAGATTATACTTTGTTAAAAGTATTACAATGGAGAATGCACATGCATTCAGGCTCACTGCCCATAGCTCACTGCTCAAAAGAAGGCTTACAGCCTACAGAGGCTTACAGCCTACAGAGGCTTGTTGCCTATAGAAAGAAGGTTACAATGATATTGAACTGATAATTAGCATCTATCAATACAAGGATTTAGTTCTAGTTAAGCACAAAATATTGACTTGATACACTTCATCTTCACTCTGCCCTTTTTACTATTTTGTTAACATCTGAATCTTGGATCTCTGCTCTTTTCACACTTATTCCATATTCTCACCACACACACATTGAATTCATTCAAATACATTGGGTATATATATCCGCATCTTGATCTTTAATCACTTTTCAGTCAGCTTCAATAACACTTAGAATTTTATTGAATACTCTGCTCTATTGGCTAGATCCATGCATAACTTGAGACGCAAACCAAAACTTGCACTCACAAATCATCAATCAGGTCAGCCACTATCACTTGTCATCACTAATTTCCCAATCGATAACTTCCATACATCTGGAATCAAGATCATTTACAAGGTCAGCTTGTTCTTCTTTTGTCTACTCTGTCAAACTGTTAACCCGATACTCAGAAGCTAATAACTTTTGAATCCTTCATCACCAGAGGCCAAAACTCTGGAATTAGATTATTTTGACAATGCTTATGACTCCCTCAGATCCACAACAAACTATGATCTACCATTGGAGAGATCCGGACCAAGATACCAGACCCTGTCACACACTCTGTTCTTGACTTCCTGGACTTAGACAAATCTTCAATTTGATTTATGATATGGGCAAATTATGCAATGCAGATGTGTAGTAGAGACTTAGTTGCCATCAATGATAACACTTATCATGCCTAGCAGTGTCTCTTGCCAATAGGTAGAACTATATAATCTAGGTGTCTAGGTGACTTAGGTCTAGACCACAATAAGGTATAAAGACTATATATATCTATATTTAATTTATCTAGATACATACTATACAATATGTGTCTTAGGTGTTCTACATAGAACTAGAATACATGTGTCTTAGGTCTTAGATGAGGCCACATGAGCTTCCACCTTCACGTGGTTGGCCTTGTCAGTATAGAATATTTATATTTCTTGAAGCTAAGGGAAGCTCTTTCTCTTGTACACAGAAGTTATGAAAAACCAATTAATGCATTGATTAAGTTATTATTTAGTGCTCTTGATGAAATTACATACAAAATGCTAATTTTATTATATTTTTTAGAAATTATAATTTTTAGTTTTTTACAAAATTCTAGAAGCAAATCTCAAAAGTTTTAGTAGATAGAACCAAGTATTGTTTATCAAATTTATATATATAACAATTTAGAGTTACAGGTATTTGTTTATTTCTCTTTTGATATTTAGGTTACATGTAAATTTCTCTATTTTTCTTTTGATATAATTTAGGGTAAACTTAAAAAATTTCTCTAATTTTCTAAATTCTTAAATTGTAAATTTAAAGGGTACGATATTTCTCTAATTTTCTTTAAATTCTTTTTCATAAATTTATAGGGAAGGTATTGATCTATGAAATGTTTAATCTAGATTTAAAAATAAATTAATTAAACATGGTTACTAGATTGACAAATCTAATCAATAAAATTTTCCTAAATATTTAACTCAATTAAAATTTAACACTTGTCCCAACATTTGACTCATGTAAATCCAAACATATTCATTCTAGTTCAACAAAGTTAATTTTCATTTTATTTTTTAAATTTATTTAGGGTAGGTACATTTAGTATATATAAATATCCAACCTAAAGTCTATATCTAATAAATGTTTAATAAATTAAATCAATTGAAAATTTTCTCTTATCTAATTAGAATTAGTATTTTACAATTTTATGTAATTAAACACATGATTTAATTTGAAGTGTTAAATATGAGATATATGAAACTAAAGTTTGAATATAGATGCATATAGTAGAAATTCAATAAATAGCAAAATCTAGTCTAGATGAAATAGTCTATGAGATATAAATACTAGCATAATAATAGTCCATGTAAAAATAGTGAAATAGTCACAAAACATATATGTCTAGTCAATAGTGAAATAATCATAAAATCCTCATGAAATAAGCAATCTAATACATCATCATCATGGCCATCCATCATCCATCCATCAATCTAAAACATGTGTGCACACTAAGTTTGATCTTCATCCATTTCAAGCCACCTTTTGGTCCCATATGACTGAGAGGGCAACTCATGCTGTGTACAAGAAAAAGAAGCTTCAAATCAATTTTAATGTCAAAATTGCATCCTAATTAAATTTAAATCAAATATTTAAAACCAAACCATCAAATTAAATTTTTAAATCTAAACTTCAAAATTTCTAAGCATACCACGACAGGGTCATCATCTCTCCTACCATGCTCCTATGCAATAGATGGTGCCAATTCAGATGATAGATTAAATGTCTGTGTCGCCAATCCCTGTATTTCAATAAAACACATGAATTCTAGGCTCTAGAGTATAGATACAAAATGCAAGATTGAATGATACAAAAGACTTTGAAATCACATAGGATTTAACTATAAGACCTAAAATATGAGAGATGACTTGTGCATCTATGCAGGCTCATCAATGATAGGATTAATTGAGCCTGCACCTAAACTAATCTCATCATGCATATATATGTGTACATGTATACATAAATTCAACTTTAAAGACATGAATTTAAAATCATGAAATAACACTGTAAATTCAAATTTAAACTAAAAATGTACAATTTTAAGATACAAACCATGGCATATAAAGTAGGCTCCTCTATAGATGATGTTGCCACTAGTCCTGGATGACTAGGTTGGTTTGACACAAAAGTTTCAGGACCTCCCATCTACTTTAAATTAAAATGTCACATTTCTGTATTAAATTATATATTATTAAATTAGATATATCTAATTAAATAATCTCTAGAGGTCCTAATTTTTATACCTTGACAGTATATACATGTATGTAAGTTCTTAAGTTAACTTGAATTTGATCAATTCACTCTTGGATTTGACTCCCTATTTGCTATGTACATGCTGAATTAAATTTTCATTGAACCCATGGTTGGATTTGACTCAGAGGTGAAGAACATAATGGAAGCATGGCTTGAGGGATTGGTCTTAATTTTCTTGACTTTACCAAACAAATTTTGAAGCTATTTAAAACTAGTTAGTATACTATAGACCTTGGTTATGACTATAATTTAGGATTAAGTGACTTAGAAGGACTAATAAAATATAGGACTTAGAAAATCATTCATGCATAGAGGGTGGGGATCTAGTCTAGAGATAGGTCTTTATGAATACAATGGTCTTTATATATGCATGTTTAATATGGTAATGATTTCCTTTCTTCTATTCACTTGCAAAATGGATATATAAAATGTATGTTTCCATAAAATCTTGCATAAGGTATATGTCATTTATGTTAAGGTGAAAGTAGTAATGGTATATAAATCGTTAATGTTCTATTTGTACAAAATAAGATCCCATGTGATAAAGTTTATTGTATATAGCCTAAATGTCATTCCATCTAGCCATGTTACCATAAATTCTATTTTGTTCCTAATCCATGTTTATCCTTCCTAAGTGTCTCATTTTATTCAATCTTTGAACCCATCCTATGTACACTCATCATCATTTTAATTTTTTTCCATTGTTGTTGTCCCCTTTACCCCTTTGTTAAGCATCAAGTTGTCAGTATGGATATGTTTAAATTAAAGATTTAAACATAATAAAACAACTTATAGGTTTTAGGTTTAGGTTTAATAAATCATTTAGGTTAGGTCTACAAAAAGATATTAGGGTCCTATCCTGTCTAATTTGTAGGTTTTTAGCTTCATGAAAAGAGTTTTACAAATAGTTAAATTAGGACTATGAGACTCATCAGGAACATGAAAATCCATGAAGACTGAAGAATAAGCCTACAACATGTATAACTAGTTCAAGGTCTAGATACAGGGGAAAAGACCTAATAGGTGAGATAATAAATGTGCATTTAATGCCCAATATTTTTAAAAGTTTAGTAGAGTAGTTCTGACTGTAAGCTTGTTAGTGTTGTACTATAACTACTAAAACTTTAATGACTAAATAATCAATCATACATACATCAGCCCACCAACAAAGAATTACTTAATGCACACCAATTGGTCCACCCTTTTTTTGGGGGAACTATTTGACACCTCAACAAAAATAACTTAGTTTTATCTTTACCCACTATAAGCTATAAAGTATTAAAGGTCTTAATAGATGAGTATTTAGAGTTCCTTTTGTTCCATAACATAAAAAAGACATGAAGTATTCTTCATATTGAAAGACTATATAATGCTCTTGAGGAGAATAGTCTTGATATTTTAAGGAGGAGGCCTCTAAAGGGAAGAAATTTATTCCTAGTCAAAAGGCCAAGAAAACATATAAGAGGAAACCTATAGGAGCATAAGGAGATGTGGAGGAAGAAGAAATTCCTTTGAGGAAGAAGATGAGAGGGAAAAGCAAGCCACCTCCTTAGAAACCTTCCATTATTGAACTCCCATCCTCTCTTCCTATGCAAAAGGATCCAACCATGTAGTCCATTCTTCCTCTAGTTATTCCTATCTCCACTAAGGTTAGGATGTCAGTCTAGAAAGACTCTATTCCCAAAGCTTCCACATCTACTATTCCTATCCAATCTCATTCTTTTGGAACCATTCTTACACCTCCAATTGATTCAACCATGCATATTCATTACAATTTCCATGCCTTCACCTAATAAGGAAGGAACTATAGAACTAGCTTCTCTAACCCCCTCTATTCCAAGGTCTATTCCCTCTTCCCCTCCTAACTCTCCACCCTCCCTTTCCAACATTGAAAAAGTTGTTAAGGATTTAATAGAAGAATAGTTTGAGAAGAAAGATAAGGAGCAAAGTGAAGCAACTAGCTTGCGTAAGGAGTAAGAGAAACATGAAGGAACAATTCATCTAAGGGATAACCAAGAAGAGGCCTGAGTTGGAAAGGAAAAAGTCAAAGGATCTCCCCATGAAAAGGATAAAGAGGAGAAAGCCAATGTTATCAATCCTCTCACCATAGAAGAAATAATTAAAGGGGAGAAGTTATTGGAGGAAATGGGGAAATTACCTAATAGGTTGGATCTAGTAGAGCAACAAGAAGAACATGCCTTCCCACCACCTCATGAAAAAAACTTATAGATCCATCTAATTCTTGGTTCCAACCTAGATTTATGTGAACATTCAAAGAAGAAAGTAGACCATAAAACAATTTTCAAAGGATATGTCTTCCATAGTGGTGATGATTGAAGCTCCTTGGCCTAAGAAGACTAGAACTATTTTGTCTATTAGATTGTATGCTTCTAGGTCTAGGATTACAAAGGTGGCAAGTATAATGGTCAATAAAGATGACAAAGACATGTTATCCTCAAACTATCAAATCATTGCTTATAATTTGGGGAAGTATACTAGGGAGGAAGAGATACATGGAATGCAAAAAATAGTATCTACTAGTCTCCTAAATGGATGAGGACTAAAGGATGAAAAGGGATTAAAGATCAAATTTCTTTAGCATAATAAAAGAGGTGAGTGTAGCTTCATAGAGTTTTAACAATTTTCTATTAATTATGGCATCACATTTCATCACACAATTCACTACACACCATGGAAGAATGGTGTCATAAATTGGAATAATTGCGCCATTACATGTGTTGATGTGGCATCATATTTGATGATGTGGCCTTGAAACCTTATAAATAGGGGCCTTGCTAAGTAAGCTACTATAAATTTTTTGGAGTGATTCAAAATTGCCAAGTATGATTTTGAGAGGCGTGAAGTTAGGGTGCTCAACTACTTGGTCCTCTCCCCTAAACAATTTCAAATGATTTTGAAATATCATTCCTAAAGGTTTATTGTTAAGCCTATATGATAGAAACCCTATCTAAGTTCTATCAAACCAGGTAGTTCATGGAGGGATTGTCATGTGGCCATAACTATTTGTACAAATATTATATATATGTCCATATATTTAACTTAAAGATTTAAACATAATAAAGTGAAGTTTCTAGGTTTTACGTTTAGGTTTAATAAGTCATTTAGGTTTTAAAGAATAGGTCAATTTGGTTTATGAAACCCTAGTTTATGAATTAGGGTTTAGTATTTATGAATTACGATTTTACGTTTTACTATTTATGAAATCTTAGTTTATGAATTAGGGTAAATAGTGTTTATGAATTAGGGTTTTACATTTTACTATTTATGAAACCCTAGTTTATGAATTAGGGTTTTACATTTTAGTCTTTATGAATTAGGGTTTACCGTTTCTGAATTAAAGGTTTACAGTTTATGCATTAGGGTTTACTTTTTTTCAATTTGAAGTTGAATATATACCGTTTAACTTTGCAAAAACAACAAAATACAAAGCAAAAAATAATGAAAATTGGTAGAAATGGACGAGAAACCAACCTGGGGCACTGGCTATCAATCTGAGGAGGCAGGGATTCTTTAGAGGTGGAAGATGGGGTCAGCCAATGCAGGTACCTGTTCTTGGCATCATTCTCCCTTATCTTCTGTGGCCTGTAGCTATTAAAATGAAGCTACATGCCTATTTTCTAAAAAAAATTATACTTTTCAAAAACGGTACCCGTTCCATAATGGGTACCCATTCCAAGCGACATTTTTCATCTGCGAGAGACTTTCACGAAATGTATCCTCAACTTCTTGCTTTAACCCTGATAAAGAATTTCTTATGGTTGCTTCTAAGCCTTTGCCACACATTCAATGGTTTGAAAATGAAGTCACTGACATTAAGGTTTGATATTGTTTTGTCTTAGATAAGACTAAGAAGTGGCTTCAAGGGAAAATCCATGAATGCACTATTTCTTGTTCTTCACAAAAAGAACTTGCAACAAAGGATCAGGGGTTCTCCGATACCACCAAAAAGCAAAGGGCTTTGACTAGTGTGGAGATAACCCTATCCAAGGTTAGTTCATAACAGGGTGGGGATGGGGAAGATCTTGAGGAGAGTAAAAAAATGAAAAGTGTATGTGAAGAAGATGGTGAGCCAATATCTAGAGGGTTAGGAGTAGAAAAGAAGCTTGATGCTCTACAGCAACTCCAGGCAAATCATATGACCCCTCCTGTGTCTCATATGCCAGGTAATGACTCCTTAATTTTTCAACAACTTGGTGAAGACAATGCCTTTCACACTTTGTTTGACATTTCAGCTTCTCATGTTTTAAATGAGATTCATGTACATAATACTAAGAGCCATCTAGACAATGTCATTTTAGATGCCAACAATAATAGTGTAGTGTTACCATCTCCTTCTTGGCTCAAGAAGGTAGTAGAAAAGAAAAGAAGATATATTCCCATGACTGATATGAATGTAGGTACTATAGCCAAACTATTACAAACTAGCCCTTAGCCTAAGAAGGCTAAAAGGATGTTGAGGGTGGTCATGGATTCTTCTTCTGGACACCAAATTCTTGAAATCGCTGATCCCATTGGGGATAAGGATGAGCATAATATTACATAAGCATATTTCAACATGAGTAAAGTTGTCCTCCCACTATAGAGGGAGATATTTACCATGATAAATTTTTTGTGGGGATGTTAGCTAAAAGAGTTAAAGTAGAGAAGCAAGATTACATAAGGTTACAGACCCAAGTGAATGCTTTAACTTCATTTATTCAATCTATCATAAATGCTACTTCCTAGCCCTCTGATATAGCTCTAGGTGTTCCAATTGATGGGGTGGACCCATGAATATTACAACAAATCAAAAGTATCAAACTTTGGCTAAAGCCACTAAGCATTAGATTGAGAAAGTTACTATTAATAGTTTTTTGTATATTAAAGAAGCAATAAAGTTGTATGCTCTCATTTCGAGCAAAAGAGAAGAGCTAATTTTAGAATTACAGACTTTTAAAAAGGATGAGAGTGCTTTACTCATGGTGTCCAAAGAAGTGTAGGAGATGATAAAAAATGATACTAATATTCTAGTGGTTGAGAAAGTTTTGAATGATCCCAAAGAAAATGACTGTCTCTTGGTTGGATGCAATTGATTGGAAATTGTCTATGTTTGGACAATTTATTGACAAAATAAGAAGGATTCTGAATGAATACCATACTGACCTGATAGATATCAAGAAAACATTGTGCAATTCAAGAGACATAGATTCTTGATGAAACTTGAGAGAATTTGCTTGATGTGAAGGAGGTGAATAAATGCTTCAAAAAGACACTCAATGAAGAAAAAATTGGTGTTGATACTGTAAACGACGCTTCATACTCGGTCACATAGCAATATATCTCAAAACTTTTAGAAATGAAATTGATGGTGTCAATAAGAGATTGGTGGATGCAGAAAGGTCTATGGACATATGGAAGATTCAAATACACATCACCCTTAGCTCAAGTGGGAAGATCTTAACTCCCATCATTTCTAGATTTAGGAGTTACAAAGTGAAGATGAGGTCTATTGGAGTAGGTGTGTTGTACACCTTGCATAACATTGATATTATTTTATTATGTAAAATAAATATTTATTTGTGGTGCATCCATGTTATATGTTTATCCACATTAAATATTTATTTGGTGCCACTTGTAATCATTGTATGTAACATTGGGTTAATTATTTATTTGTTTGTAATTATTTGATTATTTGGGAAAATTTAGTACCAATAATCAAATGTGGGGACCAATGGTTTTGTAGACTCATGGTTTTGGGGAAAATGGTATTACAATACCACATGTTATATTTGTGTGAGCTTATGTCTATAAAAGTAAACACACAGTTAGTTGTTGTTAAGAGAGTGAGGTGAGGGCTTGTTGCCCTTGGTTGGGTTTAGGTTTTTGGAGCATCTTTTGTAGGTTGCATTTGTGAGGGTTTGAAGCATGGCATTTGATGTATGGTTACATGCTTGTTCACATGGGGTGCAGTTAGAGAGCTTGATGTTTTAGAGTTGATCTCTGCATATGTATTGCAATCTTCATTGCTAAATAATACATGAGAGATGCATGCTTTTGGAGGTTGGGTTTTTCGCTCTATGAGGGTTTTCCTAGGGTATATCTTGTGTCACTATTGATGGTATGATTGTCTATTTTTTTTGCATGTGGATTTTTGGTTATTGTTGTACATTAAATGTCTTATTGGGTTATGCAGAATTACTCTATATGGCTGTATATTTCCAACATTTGGTATCAGAGCTTTGTTGCCATGATTTGGGAGGAAATCCCTATTTGATAACCCTAGCTATGAGTGGATTTTTTGTGTACATTAGAATCCATGGACTTGCATGAAAAGAATGAAGACATTATAAGATATGAAGGATTTGTGCAAAATTTTTGTTTGCAGATCTAGGGTTTTGGGGTTGCAATTTTGTGGTAATTTTTTGTAGATCTGGGTGTTGAAAAATCATGGAGAAAAGGGTTTGATTTGGGTTTTCATGAAGAGGCTTTTGAGGAGAAGCTTTCATAGATGACCTCATGTGACAAAATGGACCTTGCCATTGAGTCCATGAGGCCCGAGACATGAAGATTGACATATAAATTTAGCCTATTTTGGCCACAGGAGAAAAATGCAAAATTTTTTGCCCCCAGCCCTAACCGTATGGTTTGGAAGGTGCCTATAGAGGTATGAAAAAATAATAAAACAAATTCGCCTACGTTTGAATTCTGTTTATAAAAACTAAAATAAAATAAAAATTGAACACAAGGGGGTTCGTAGACCCCCCGTACCCTTGGCCCATGCCAGGGTACCAACCGATAGCCGATATGAGGCATGTCGGCCTCGCTGATGAATGGTCAGCCCTTGGTCAGCCCCCGGCTAGCATACCAGTCTAGTAGGGCTTCGACCCTCCAATCCCAATCATCGGTCTGGCAAGGCTAGGCTGGGATTTGGCTAAGGTCAAAGTCAACCCTTATAAAATTTTAAAAATTTTAAAATATTTTCAAACATATAAAATTTAAACCTATTTAATACTTTTTTCAATTCCGCCACCTGCCTACCACCACAATGCCACAAGGGTGTCGTCGACGGGCCACCAAGGCCAATCTTATTGGGTATATTTTTTCCATAGGCCATAACTTTGTCATACGAGGTTGGATTTTCAACTTCTTATAGTTGATAGAAAGCTATTTCTGTGTATTATGTAGTGATATAGAAAGTTTTCTATGTTTTTCCATTTTGATGACTTTTTTCTAGTTGGAAGCTAGATGTATGTTTTGAGCTTTGATGGGGCATAACTTGTGCATACAGAGTCAGATTTCTGGCTTCTTATAGGCGTTGGAAAGGTATTTCTGAGCACTAAGTAGTGGAATAGATTTAGAAATGATATTCTAAGGTTTTTTTAGTTTGTCTCAGTTTGAGCTCGTTTTGGTTCCTTTGACTTATGGTGCGTTTGTGAGTTGATGGCAAATCGAATCTAGGATGATTTGGTGTTTGAGTCATTGTATACTTACAGATTTATCGCTGATTATCCTTTGTTGAGATTTTTGTACATGTATTGTTGAGTTTTCATGATGCATTCTGAGATCTACAGGTTGTGCATTATTGTAGGTTGTTTATGCTTACATGTTGCATATATGACTTGGATGTGGGTTGTTTATGCCCATAGATGTTTCAATGTTGATGTAGATTCTAATTTGTGGCTTGGGTTAGTCACATGTTGCATTGGTACCATGGAGGACTCTTGGAGTCTTTGTTTGAGGTGTTGGTTATGGTTTGTTAGTTTTGACAGGTGATTCTTGCTTACAAGATGGTTGGTATTGTGTCTTGGTTTACTCTTGATTGTGCATTAGATTATTGGCATGATACAGGTTCTCTTGAGACATGATGTGTACATTAGTGCATGTGATCTTCCTTTGAGGAGATGAGTAGATTATGATGTCATGATGTGTTCCTAGGTTATGCAGACATGCAGTGGGAGCTTTGACTATGATCTTGATGGTTCTCTTGGTATTGGATACATTGGTCATGTGTTTGGGAGCTTCATGATGGTGTAATTTTTCATTTGGATTTTATTATGGATTGATCATGGAGGCACTCATGGATACTTGGAGACTTAGGTGAGGCTTCAATTCTCTTGGGATTAGAGACACGTGTTGATATGGTTGCTCTTTGATGAGGATTTCAATAAGAAGACTAAGGAGCCTACACCATGGTTGGACATGTGTCCAACATGGATTGGATGAGGAGATTGCTCATGGAGAGAGTCTTTGAGGCTTGGTGCATCCTAGAGGAGCAATCTCATCCCCATTCTTGGTCCACTCGATGGTGAATGATTTGATAGGTATACCCACCTAATTTTTAAATGCATTCTTTAGTTGTATCATATTTTCTCATGCTTGAGTCTTGAGGTATGGATATGATTAGTTATCTCCTTGTGTTTGATCCTGAGTTGTTATGAGATTATTATGTGTAATGGAGATAGTTAGTAGATTTGGGATTATTTCTACTTTGGGATGGTTATGAGTTTGATCTACCTTTTGTTTTGAGAGGCTTGCATCTTTCTATTGAATGTTGTGGAGGCTTCTTATTTTTTGGGTTGTAAAGGAGATTATACTTTTCACAGCTATAGCACATTAGTGTGGATAGAGGGACATGGTTATGATTTGCAGGTTCTCTTTTAATTGGTTTTATTCCTCTTCCTAGATATTTGTGTTCACATGACATTGGAGTTGAGATGTGTATGGAGTTTTTGAGTCTCTTTGAATTATTTCTCTTATGATGTGGAGGATTTGGGAGAGATATGGACTTGAGGAGAGTTATGTTGCAGCTATTTAGTTTGCATATTTTGCATATCTATGTGTTCTTTGACACTATGTGATAGAGGACTTAGCCATATATTCTATGTGCATGCTATTAGTGGATCTTTGGATGCCTTGATCTATTTTCAGATTTGACATTTACTCATGCAGTGGGAGTTTCAGGATGTATATGATTCCTTTGTTGGATGTTCTCGTTATGCTGTTATATGGAGGGTCTTGAGGTTTTTTATCACATGATTTGTGTTGTTACCTTGGAGGACTTCTTTATGCAGGATTGAGTATATACAGGGACTTGTTATCATTGTGATTTGATTTGGATATGTTGTTGGCATAAGGTCTACTCGTTATCTTTTGTATACCTTGGTTTGGAGGTATGATTACTTGATGCATTAGCAATGGTTTCTATTTTAGCTATGGTGATTGATTCTTGTCAGCTACTCAAGCCTATTTGTTACCATTGGATTTGGATATCAGTTGATGCACGTTTCTTGCTTCTAATTGATAGTTTAGTGTGGCATCTCTTTAGAGGATCTTATTCTTCATGGTTTAGCTAGATGGAGGATGAGGCGATTCTTGTTTGAGATGGCGGACACCATGATTATTGTTGCATGTATCTTGGAGCACATGGAACACATGGAACACATGGATGGTTATATGGTACATGTTGGTCACATGGATGGTTTTCTTTGATGTTTTAAATTTACATGTTGATGCCTTATGCAATGTATACAACAAGTGGGAGAATGTTGGAGTAGGTGTGTTGTACACCTTGCATAACACTGATATTATTTTATTATGTAAAATAAATATTTATTTGTGGCACATCCATGTGATGTGTTTATCCACATCAAATATTTGTTTGATGCCACTTGTGATCATTGTATGTAACATTGGGTTAATTATTTATTTATTTGTAATTATTTTCTTATTTGGAAAACTTAGTACCAATAATCAAATGTGGGGGTCAATGGTTTTGTAGACTCATAGTTTTAGGGAAAATGGTATTACAATACCACATGTTGTATTTGTGTGAGCTTATGTTTATACAAGAAAACACACTAGTAGTTATTGTTAAGAGAGTGAGGTGAGGGATTGTTGCCTTTGGCTGGGTTTGGCTTGTTGGAGCATCTCTTGCATGTTGCATTTGTGAGGGTTTGAAGCATGACATTTGATATATGGTTACATTCTTGATCACATGGAGTGCATGTAGAGAGCTTGATGTTTTAGAGGTGATCTCTGCATATGATTGTAATCTTCATTGTTGAATAATACATGAGAGATGCATGCTTTTGGAGGATGGGTTTTTCCGTCTATGAGGGTTTTCCCAGGGTATATATTGTGTCGCTATTGATGGTATGATTGTCTATTTATTTTGCATGTGGATTTTTGGTTATTGTTGCACATTATATCTCTTATTGGGTTATGCAAAATTAGTCTATATGGTTGCATATTTCCAACAAGGTCATAGGTGGATTCGACAGATGATGGAGAACAAGAAAAATGAGATGAAGTAGCTCGAGAAGATGATTGTGATGTTGCCACATGATGGCTTTTCTTGTTTTATGTCATTTCTTCAAATCTCTAAAACTTGGTGTTTTAAAAGACTTTTATTATTATTTATGTTTTAATTAGATGTCTTCAAGAAGTTGTTATATTGTTTAAGACAATTACTTTTAAGACAATATTATATATATGGATCTTGTCGATGCTGGTAGGATCTTTTGGCAAACTTTGTGTTGTTAAATGGTCATTTTTTGTTCTATTACATTTTAAATTATCTCAATCTATGAATGAAATTTGAAGAGTTGTAGACATATATTGTAGACATTGTGTTACAATGGATGGATGTTACATTCTTCTTATGTTGAATGTTGTCAAGCTCTTTGGATTATAGTTCTATATTGAATGATTGGAAATCTCTATTCATTTAAAATCTCATTGTTGTGGATTATTTCTCATTCAATTAATAATTGCAGTGGTGATTATATTATGAAAAATATTAAATTGTGAATGTTACTGCATGGAGTCTTTGTGCCCCTCTATTCTTTAGTTTTTTATTAGTTTAGTAGGAAAAGAGGGTCGTGAACCCTATACAAAAAAGCCCCCAGGGAAAAAAGCCTTAAGCTTTCTAGAAACAGCCCATTAACAGCACCTTAACAGGTCAAGAGTAGCAGACAAAAAATGACTAATCAAAAACAACAAAAATAGCAGAAACAACAAGAAACTAGGGACTGTCAATCATCCCATACTTGGCCAAGAATTCCACTGTGTCTTTGTAATCCCCTAGGATATCCATCCCCACCTGCTTGACCTTATCATCCAAGTCTTTGACAACCACGAAGATCGACGTAGCCCTATGAAGGGCTTTAGCAACAAACTCCGCCATCACCTTCCACTTCTTTTGCATACTCTCCATCTTCTCCTGGAGGTGCCTCAGGTCCTCAACAGTCTTAACACACAAAGAGCAACTTCTCTTTCTATCCTGACCCCCATACACTTTAGTAGCTTCATCCACTTCCTCAGAACTAGATTTGTTCATGGAGGCAAAGTGGTTGGTCCCCTCCATCTCATGAACCGACTCAGTGGGGGTTTCTTCCCCTCCCTCCTCCATAGTTTCTTCAACAAATTCTGACTCATCAGAAATATCCACCCCTTAAGGAGATATAGAAGGTTTACCAGCAATGCGGGTAGACCGACGAACCCTCGTGTTAACAACTTCCTCACCTTCCCCACTACCAGCTATCTTTGTCCTAGAATCTAGCTCAATAGTTTTTACAGGCTCCACCATAATCACAACCTCCTTACCATTTTTAGCTTTTTTCTCAATGGCAACCCCTTCCTCCTTAGGCTTTGCCATAGACACAATCTCCTTACCTTTCTTGGCTTTTTTCTCAGTAGCTGCCCCTTCATCCTCAATCTCCACTCTATCTCTTTTGGCCAGCCTCTTCCCAATCATCTGGGTGGATCCTTGAAGTTTCTTCTTAGAGGTGGCTAGGGTTCGAATAGGGGTTTCCTACTCAGTACAAGGGTCACCCTTAAGGTTTTTAAGAGCAATCTTAGGAGTCCCCACATAGGTCTTCACCTTTCCAACAGAATCAGAGGCAACACATGGCTGTGGGTCCTCAAGCAGTTTGACTTTAATTTGTTTCAAGGCCACAAAGCAAGGTGAAAGTGGTAAAGATGTAGGATAAGGCCTTGATGGAAGGGAACAAGTGGATGGCCAATATTTTTAGCTCTAATCTCTCACACCAACTTGATAGAATTATCTAGAGAAGAAAGGAGAAAGAAAGGACAACTAATTTCCAACTTATTCCTAAAATGGTTAAGGAGAGCAAAGTGATAGTGGTAAAATACCTTGAATCTTCCCTCCAGCATGAAGAATTTCATAATCATGCGGCAGATTCACCCCCATGGCTCTGACAACTTTTCTCTTTTGAACCCTCCATGAAGCTTCACAGGTGTCTCCCCCTCTCTGAAGAAAAGAGCCATGTGTTCAGGGTCAACCACCCTGCTGCGTCTTGAGTGCTTTTTCCCTCTGATTGGCAACCTAGTAGCCTACCCGATCACTTCTTCAGACACCTAAAAACCAATGCCACCAATCTTGACTTCTCTAGTAGCATCATCCCAAGACTCCGCAAACTGGTGCAAGAGATTCTCATCATGGCCAATCATCCCTTCTAGAAAAGGAACCACCTCCCCCTCATGGGTAATATGCCACACTATAGGGTCCTGTTTAAATTCCTCCACAGAGTTGGGTTTGATCTTGACAATATCTATGCCCTTTGTGATAGCTTGAAAGTTATAGAGCCTATAGAGCTTATGGTTATTAAAGCAACTTAGGTAATTAGCAATAGGCCCGTTAAAATAAGAAAGCCTGTAATAATGATCAAGCCATAACAAAATGATAATATAAATGACATAATTAATGAGGAGATACACTCCATCCTTGCCACTTAAGAACATCTCCTTGGGGAAAGAATTTGGCCACTACATCATGTGAAGACAGACGTCACCCGCCATAGACACAACCCAAATATAATTGCCCCTTTGGAATCCCGTCCAATCAACCCACCATAACTCAATCAACTGACCACGTGATGTCCTTTTTAACCAGCTATACTCAATCTTCCAAAATCTCCTATTCTCGATGCCAGTAAATCTAATGATGTGCCATCCTGTCATCCCAGCCGTCCATCTAACAAGAGGTGAAGTGGCACTCCAGTAATCCATGTAATCCTCATAACGCCACTTAGGACTATCAATCCGCTGACTAGACCACAGCCTATCCAAGGCATCACCATTCTCACCTTTATAGTTTTGAAAAGTCCTATGCATATAAGTTTGAAAGTTCACAATGCTAGACCCGTCCCTTCTATGAATTAGACGGCAATCTTTCTTCAGCCTGCCATAGCTAGACACACCAATCCCGCCACTCTCCCACTAACACCAAAGAGTGACGATAACACCAACTTCCCTAATTCCTATGTCTATCACCATCCTTCAGAACAAGGGTATGAACTTCCTTAGGCAAGATGGAAATGCTCCTCCAGCAATGTCATCCTTCTCTGCCACTGGCCAAATTGGCCAAAGCATCAGTGACAATATTTCCTTCTCTGTAGATATGTGAGATCTTGAAATCCTCCATTCCATTCAGAAGCAGTTTGATGTGTCCCATGACGTCCATTAAATTCCACCCAATTTGAGTCAAACCCAGAGTTGCATTAACTATAAGATGAGAATCTCCTTCTACATGAAGAAGCTTGATGTTCAGAGAGGTGGCTAGCTTAATCCCCCACAACATAGCAAGCACTTCTACCTCATTGTTACTCTTTAGCCCGATTCCCCCTGCAAAGGCAACCAAAAAGGATCCCGCATCAGACCTGATGATTCCTCCTCCACTAGACACCCCCAGATTCCCCTTAGCAGCTCCATCAAAATTGAGCTTGAACCACCCTTTCTGAGGTAAGGCCCATCTGATTTTGGCCCTAGCAATCTTTTTAGAGTTGTCTACCCGACAATAGTCAGGTCTAATGCTCCACTGTTTTAATAACCTCTACTCATCCCCTCTTGGAGTGCTCTCCGCAACTTTATACTTGCACAAACTAATGTTCTCCATCCCCTCTATTCTTTAGTTATTCTTTAAGTTGAATGTCTTTATTGCTTTCTGGTTAAAAGCACCACCTTTCTACTTTTCAGTGCAAAGTATACCCAATTTTCATTCATTTTAAATCTTTCAAAGGTAACTGCTCGTAAAAAGTGTAGAGATTCGTTGCAAATACATTTGTAATAGTTCATTTGTCATTACGTGGGTGTGAAAAAATAGAGTTTAGTGACAAATCTATAAACTAACACTACTTAAAGATGACAAATATCTTTACTTGACAATGGGTAAACTCTTCTTATTTTTTGCCATTTAAATTGAGACACTACTAGTATAGATATCTTAAATATATCTATCTAAAAATATTGAGAGATCTATTTCTTTACTTAAGAGTTATTTTATTTTATTTTACTTTAAAACATTTTTGTTTACTACATATATACATGGACACATAAATTTTAATTTTAATTTAAGAATTATTTATTTTTAATCACATTGTTTAAAAGGCATCATTCGTTATTTCTATAAATTTTTTGTTTTGTTTTTAATTTGTATTAAATGTTGACTCTAAATAATTTTCTTTCACTTTCTTTCATAGTGTTACATCCCCAACTTTTGATTTAGCTTAATCCTACTTTTATGAGGTAAACAAGATGATTAATCATAGTTTAATGATTTGATGTTTGTGAAAAATATCAAATAGAATCATTGATTAAATGAATATTGATTAATGTTTAGTTTATACATGTGATTACATGTTGATAAGATTATTTAATTATAATGATTTATGAATCAAATGATGATACACTAGTCATGGTTATATGGTTGTGAGTGTAATCAGGAAAAGAATCTTCCTCCAAGGATGGAAGGAGAGTATCATCCAGGAGGAGGAGATAGATGTTGGGAAAGGTCAGATTGCCATCTGAGTATCAAAGTTAATCTCTGTGAACCCATGCAAGGTAGAGTGAGTTTATGGCTTTCCCTTTTTAGTCATTTTCAATGCGATCAGTATCGGCATGACAATTTGAGATATCTCGACATCATCCACGTCAATTCAACTAGACGATGTTCTTAGAATGTCAATTTTAGTTGAAAGTAATCTCATTGGGTTGTCGTGTATTTCCTTGTTTCCTTATCTATTTCCTTATTAGGTTTTGTGATTATCGTTTATATTTATATATAATAGTTATGGTTAATGTGGTGAAGAGGGGGAGTGAAACTTGACCCCAAAGTCACATTTTATTGTTTCCACCCTAATGATGATAGTATCATTTGATGACACCTTGTATTATTTTGATAACCCTTTAAACATAATTTAGATGTAAAGGAAAATTGTGTGTGAAATAATTATTCTTAACCCCATAGTGGTTGGGCACCCTTATTATTATTAATATATATGTCTTTTGATAGATGGCCAACCCTATCCGCGATGAGTGGAGTGAGCAGAGGCCAAGTAGAAGCCTACCATGAGCTTTAACTTCATTGCCCACTCCATAATGGAAGTTGTGAATAGTATGGAGCCTGTTAACCTACGAGGTGAAAGAGGAATATTCAACTGTTCTCGCCACTATCATAGATAAGGTGGTGGATAGATAGCATGCAAAAAGGCATGCAAGAAGGGTATCGAGGGGGGGTTATTGCATATATTTTTGGTGTGGAATGTGTACAAGAGAAAAGAGCTCTGAATAGGAGTAGAAAGCAAAGAAAAGCTATAGCAGTAGCAAGTGTTGGTGCAAGTGAGCCTACAGATAGAGCCACAGCTAGACACGTTGGAGTTAAACAAGAGTAGGTTGAAACTCGACTGTATACATTGATATACATGTATGAAACATAAACTACTTAATGTGCTTGATCTTAGTGGTGTAAGCAAGATATCATTGCTACTATTCTTACGATGTTGACTATGTTAAACTTATATTAAGCAATTATGCTACTCAGAAATTGTTAAGAGGCCTTCGAGGCCATAGATAAAACCACTGTGGTGATACTTTAAAGCATTGTTTAAGTTTATTTTCTTGGGCGAGACCATGAGGCCAAATACTAAACCATGTTGTCGCATGCAAAAGTCTCGAGTGCCAATATGGCAGAGACTGTAACACCTATGATATACTTTGATACCCTCATTATCCTTTATTTGAGTCATCTATGTTTCTAGACCGAGGGTTTATTGAATAATAATGACTATTTGAAGTGAAATAAGAAGGTTGTTATTGGAGTAGGCCGAGAGCCTTTCTCAGACAATGATAATTTTATCATAAATCTATAACCCTCAATTGTGTCTAAGGCACTAAGTCTACTGGTCTCGTGGACTATGAATAACAACACTTGACTGTTTATGATAATTATTATTTACTATATGGTGTATCCTATGTGTAGAAAAAGGTAATGTGACTCCTTAAAGTCGAAAGAGATATGTTAGTAGGTGACTAGTGTAGTTGCCTAGGATGCCAAGTGCATGCCAAACCATGTTTGTCGGAGAAGCAAACCCTCCATTGATATTTATTTTCTTATGAGTGAAAATAATGTCGAGTATGATAACTCTTGTATCTAAATGTATATGATTTTTATCCCTATATTGAATGGCATTACTTCATGGATGAAGTATAGGGTATTAAGAACTCATGCAGATTCTTTTGAGCTAGGGTCTATTTAATAAGATCGACCCATTCTAGACTATTATAATTTTATCTCTTAGTTGCTAAGAATTAGATGTAAACCTAGTGATAAGGTAAACATAAAATCTTAGACTGGGAAAGGTCATGAGCATTGAAAACATGATTATGCAATTATTATTAAGAAAGGACAGTAATAGAGTAATGTGGAGTCATAGGTTCCCTGTTGCATAGGCAACGAAACATTAATGAATGTACTCCTGAGATAGGAGTCGAATGTCCAAGAAATGGACTAAGAGTGAATTGAACCTATCTTTCCAAGACCTAAAAGGGTCAAACTATGAATATTGTAGGATGAGACATCTTCTAAGTCGAGTTGAGGTGGTGAACAATTGACTACGTTCATTGCGAAATGTATATGCATGTAAATCTTTGGCCAAAGTAATGCATCTGTCTCTGCATGCATTAGTTGGTTTACTATGCTTTAGATGGCATAATCTTTCCAATAGTGTCATACATAGTTAGAGTGGATCTATAGTTGTATGACTGTGAAGCATTATGAAGGACACACCACTAGATACTTAGATGGCAAACCTAATGGTTCCTTATATCTATACCCTCCGTGAAGGGTAGGGCTGCTTCCAGGTAGGAAGTTGTGCGGGGGGCTGCCGGTCTGTGGTTGGAGGAAAAGCACTCGGGTGATGCTCTCCTTTCCAAGTAGAAGACAAGCTGAGACTTATGAAGACAGATGTCAAAATTCTAGATACAATGCATTCTTTATATGACTTAATAGTCAGTTATTATGTATAATCTTATCAATGATGCCATGAGCATAGCTTTGTACTTGTATAGTGAAAGTTGTTCACTAATAAGTTATCTTTGGATTGTTGTAAATCTAAATTTTTGAAATATCCAGAAAATAAAAGCATGTTTAATTTCATGATGATATTGATTCATTTCTTGCTTAACTATGATTATGTTAATCATGACTTATTCTGAATCTTAATTAAGATAGTTGATTATGGTTGATTATGGGTAATGTGAGATGTCATGTTACACATAGTCACCACATTGATGCTTCTTTAAATTATGTCTCTTTATGTAAAGATAACATAAATATTATCTCAATTAATTAGTAAATGGCAATATAACCTATAATATTTAATAAATTTAGAAGACTTATAAAATTGTATTATGTTTGTTATTTTTAAGAGGAAAATAAATAATCTTTACAAATATTTAGGTTAATTGAACAATAATTAAGTAATTAATTTGATTAATTTAGAGAAAGAAATTGAGTTTAGATAAAATTAAAAAATACATATTAAAAATTAGTAAAGAGAGAAAGAGGCGTCTACCTTTGTCTACCACAATAAATATTTAATTAAAACACATACTCTACAATCTAACTCAAAATTTAACTCTCGGATCTATAACACAAGTTGGTTTGTGCTTTGTGAGAGGTTAGAATTGCACACGTGACATTGATCTAGAAAATAATGACCCTAAACTTTTTGTGCTACCTCAAACTTATAATGACAACCTAGAACTATGTACTTCTAGTCTTCAGAAATATGCTTGAATTTGTGTCTTGTGTTGATGGCAATTAAGGCTTGTGCATCAATCCAAAGGTTTTTGAACAAATTTGAAGCTACACCAACCAAAATGCAAATGCCCATATAAATGTCTTTATGAATATAGATCCTAATAAATGCTCTCTATGATCCAATGATTGATAATGCTTTTAAGTGATCACATGATGTCTAAATGCCCCATGGTTTTGCCTTTTTATATAACACCATAAGATTCAAGTTTGAATAATTTGTTGTTGACTTGGTGGGTAAGGGTCCATGATTAAATTTGATTTTGGAAAATGGGGGTCAAGGTCACTCATATTAAGAGTTGAGTCCCAACATTTTTTTAATATTGAAAAAAATGCATGAGTAAGTATGCATCAAGAAGAAGATACATATAGCAAAACCAAACAACCATACAACCATCAAAACTACACTCTCAATTACAAATATGGTTGTAAGTAAACCAAGAGACAAATATCGCTGAACAAGATCTAATAAAAAGACAGGCTTCAAGGAATTAAATAAGCCCATAATGTTGCCCAACAGCCATAGAGAAGCAATTGCAACCAAAAAGCATAGAGCAGAGAACGTTGTCTAAGAACCATGCATCCAACCCCAAGCTGTGAATAGCAGTCCAAAATAGAACAACAAACCGCATAACTAAAAACAAGAGCCTTCGTGCAATGGAGAAGCTGGAACAAAGCCTGTGTACACCTCACATCTATAACCAATTTAAACTTTGAAATTGAAAAGAGATTGAAGCCGTCTTGAGCATAAGATATCACCTTCATGGAGTTGAAGGCATTGCAGTTTAATCTCGTCCATTTGGTTAACGATCTGAGAATGCCTCTTAGAAGCCCCCTGTGAAGAATACCAACTCTTACATAAAAGTAAACTATTTGAACACTAAACTATTACATTTGAAACCAAAAAAAAAAATTGAAAATAAATTAAAAATGTTAAAAATATACTTTTTGTCTCTACAAATTCAAACCTTAATACTCATTTGTAGACATCTCATACCCAAACTCAAATATAATACAATATTATATTATAATAAAATTAAAACAAATATTATAGTTAAAGTGAAATTAAATGAATAGTTAAAATAGTTGGTGTTGTCCCCATCATAACATGTTATCATCTCAAGCAAACTCTCTTAAGTGCATTGTTAATGGCTTGAGTAAATTAACAATAAATCATAATATGTTATTATTTTAATTTTTGAGTAAGATGATTATTGATTTTTTATATGAAGAGAATTAGTCCAATATCTTAAATTAAATTTTCTATCCTTCACTTAATTAAACAATTAAATAAACTTTACCTACCATATCAATAGAACCATAAACCCTACAAACTCAAATATAAATTTAATATTGACAAACAATCAATACTAACCAATCAATTTAACCCTAAAACCAAGATAATAATCATTGTTATCATCACACAAATCTAGAACTCTAATTGTCTTGGTGTAGAACAATGGAAATATTCAAATCTTAATGTAAAATAATAATGATAACAAGGCATTATAAGATGTCTGTCTCTTGCATGTAAACTAGGGAACATAATGATGCATTGGACTGTGTAAGGAAACGGAGAACTCATATATTTCATGAACAGCTCATTTACTCCAATTCAGCAATATTCTCTCTCGTGAAAAGGACTAATAGGAGATTTTGACTTAATCTTGAGAATCACAAATTTCTCATTTCAATAATTATTTTTTCCTATATATTAACTAGTAGTGCTTAGGATAGTATTTATAAGTATTAAAGTATCTATATTTTTTTCCAGTTATTTTTTAACTTGTAGTATCTATATGTATTTGAAATGAGCATCTATCCTGATATAAATAAATTATAATAATAAGTAATTAAATTAAAAGAATTTTTTCAAAATATTTATTTATAAATTTGGATTTGGTAGAATGATAATATTTACTTGTTTATATATATTTAGATTTATTATTTATGTTTTTATGAGTATTTAAATTTATCATAAAATATTAAGTTGTATTTGGTTGTTTTGATTTAAGATTGTTTGTGTTAAAGAGTGATTATAAACATTGTTAGGTAATATTTGCATTTTAATTTTAATTTTTTTGGTAGGATAAATATTTTTGTATATTCATGTTATTTCTCATTTAATTTTGTATCTATTTTGAAAAAATATATTGTATATGTACATAGTGATGTATGATATAATCTTGTGTAAAGTTAGCCTCATCTCTTTAGTCTTTTACTCATCTATATACATACTTAATCCCCACGTTATTCTTACATATACACACTCCTGTACAATCACTCTATCTACACATGTATCATATTCACTTATGCACCTACCTCCATATAGCATTAGCCACTTAGTTCTAAATGTTTGCTCATCCTTGTACATTCTCACACTTGCACTTGTCCCCTCTCTTTTTAAAATTCAAATTTAAACTTCGCATTTTTTTCTATATATATAAACTTTAGTCAATTAACCATATTCCCCTTCTTATGTTAAAGAAGTAAACACACATTTAATACATTTTAATACTATATAGTAGTAGTTAAAAACATTCTATTTAGAATACTCATGTCCTCTCTAAGGCCCTTACACTTAACCATTAAACTACTAACCAATCTGTCAAAAAGACTTATAAGGTTACATCGTGTGAACCTTAAAAAAGGTTTCAAACCAATTTTATTTTTCCAATATGGTACCAAACCATTTTTTATAAAGAATGGTGGGGCTGAAAAGGAATCAAATTTTATTCGCATAAAGAAATGTAGGTAATGCGTAGGTATGAAGAAATTATTGAAGGGTGCATAAATGCCAATGTGTCATAAAACACCTCAACCTAAAATATGGTTATGCAAGCACATATTTTTCCTTGAAAATGATATAAATATGTCTACCGAATAAAGAAGATTAGGTTTTTTTTTTTTTAATTAACACGAGTTTAGTAATTGATTTAGTTATTTTGAGTAATAATAGAAGAGTAATATGGAGTTGACCGAAAAAGAGTTTAGTAATGTGAAGGATTCTAGGAAGAGTCCTATTCAAATTGGCGAAAATCATATCGAAGGGTTTGTCCATGACTTGAGGTATTATTTTGTAGTGAGGAAATAATTTAGGTGTTCAATAAATTATTATTAGTAGTAATTGTATTGTAATGTATAATAGGCATGTTTAGAGTGATATTTAATTAAGTATAATTTTTTGGTGTAAAGTAAATTGATAGGTTTTAATGAAAGTTTTTTGAAATGAGTATTATTATTTAAATATATTAGTAGTATTAATTAGAACATAATTACAATCTTTCTTATAGATTGAAGAGGTGGATTATTTCATGGTTTCAATAGAATAGTTTGTTTTCAATTGACATTGTATGTAAGCAACCATCTTTCTTTTGTAGTGCTATATTGTTGGAAACAATGCAGATAACTGAGAAGGGAGGGGGGGGGGGGGGGGGGGGGTGGGTGAATCAGTTATCTTATAACTTTTTAATTTTTTATTTTCTTTTCTTATCTTATCATTTAGTGTTACATCAAAACAAGGCAATCATAAGAACTGAAAAGAAATTAACACAACACAAGGATTTTTACGTGGAAACCCTGTTAAGGGAAAAACCACGGGGTGACTAACCCAAGATTGTATTCTCTGTTAAAAGAATAAAGAGTACAAATTTGGCACTTGCCAATTAGGGCTCACTGCCTGAGCACACTGCTCACAAGAGGTCCACTGCCTACAAGAGACTTACAGTCTACAAATGTGTACAAATGATACCAAGGTGTTTGAACTTGTGAACATCATCTATACATGCAGGAATTCAGTTTTGGTTAGGCATAGTATATTGATCTGGCACATTTCATTCTTCCTCTGCTCAATATTACTTTCCTGTCACATTCCAGGCTTGAATTACTGCCTTCATACTTGTCTCTGCTTTTCTTTGCACTTAATCATTCATACTGTCACTTACCACACTCACAAGCTTGAATCCATCGGGTATATATATCCGCATCAAGGATTTCCCACAACTTTCTAGTCCGCAACAAGAACACTTAGAATATTTGCAAGTTATTGTTCAGTCGGTTGAATCCATACTTGATTGATGATGCGCACCAAAAACTTAGGCATAGAAATCATTACCTATGTCGGCCAAAGTCATATAATGCCACAAATTGCTTGATCAATACCTTTTATACATCCGGATTGAAGTCTGATATTCTGTCGGTCAGTTCTTCCTTTGTCTGCTTTGCTTGACTGGAACCCAACACTCAAATGCTCGTATCTTTTTTATGCTTTGTCACTGGAGGCTAAATCTCTAGAATACAATAGTCATGATACCCCTCTTGACTTGTCCAAGTCCACAACTTATTTAGTTACACCATCTGAGAGATCTGGACCTGATTGTCAGACCTTGTTACATACTCTATTCTTGTTCACCAGACCAAAACAATCTTCAATCTGACTTCCGGTATAGGTATATTATGTACTGTGGATGTGTGGGATAGACTTTGTTGCCATCAATGACAACACTTATGAAGCCACATAGTGTCTCTTGCCAACAATCTCCCCCTTAGGCATTGATGGCAACACTTAGTGAAAAATGGCTAAGTGTCGCAGTAACTCCCCCTTTGCTTGTGCTCTGTCTCTTGCACTATTTTACCAAAGCTCCCCCTTTGCTGGATTCCTCATTTTTCACTACTCTTCACTCCCCCTTTGACATCAAAGGCAAAGGGTGGAATCCACATACCAAAATTTTGCAAAAATTATTATATACATGGCCGCATAAGTATATAGAAATCATATGTTATACTTACATATACTTAAGTATATCCGCAAAGGTTGTCTTCAACTGTATGATTTATGTGGCCCAACTCCTCTTCATTCTGTCCAAAATGGAGATGTGTCCACTTAACAAAAATGCATATGCTTATGCCCTCTTTAAGTCTGTTGGATCACTGGTCTGGACTGTGTTTTGTGCCTCTGTCAAGGCATCATGCATTGCCTCTAACTTAGGGATGATTATCCCTCTGAGCTCACCCATTCTATCCATTATGTTCTTTTTCTCTTTAACCAGTTCTTTAATTTCATTTATTATAGCAATAGCTTGACATTCATGATTCATCAGAGAGGTAGTAAGGGGATCAAAATTCTAAGATAAACTTGACAGTTTTCCTTCTTGTTCTTTCACTTTTTTCTCAATGTCCTATGTCACTTTGGGCCAAGTTAAACAAAATTTTTATATGTCCCCACCATCCTTAAGAGTGTTTTCAAGGCTCTTTATGCCAATGCCTAAGGTTCTTCTATCATTAGCAATTAGCCCTTGTACTTCACTAAATCTCTTTCCCAAGAACTCCTTCCGGACCTTAGTTTCTGCCAATTTCTCTAAAGATTCAAAATGAGTGTTAACAAAATTGACTAAGTTTTTTAGATTACCAGATGGAGAGGTAGAAGGATCCTTTTGAAAGGTTGGCATAATCTTCTCCAGCATCCCAGATGCAATCTCCAATAGCTCACAATCCTCCATGTGTGATTTTAGAAGTTTCTCTTTTGTTTTGGCCTGAGCAAAAGATGCTACTTTCATTATCTAAACCGAAGAGAGAGAGAGTCAAAGTTTAGTGGCCCTTGAATCAACTTAGGTTCATCTAGCTCCATCATTTCTTTGTCCAAGAAATTTTGTACTGTCTCTGTAGTGTCTCTTGCTAACTCTAGTTCCTTCCTTTTGGGGGCATCTGAACTAACTTTCTTATTGACATCAATGATATTTGTTTCTTTTATCTATCCTTCCTCTTCCAGAACAGAGGAGTCTAATGCCTTAGATGACTCTGCATCATTTTTCTTTAATCCTTCAACATCCATGTTAGAAGGCTCTTCATTTGTTTCCTGTCATGCCCACATTTCCCATGTAGTCATGACACACAACACATGTGTCATGTCTACATTTGACATGTGGTCATGACATGAATTATGGAAAACTTTTCTACCTATCCCTAGGAACCCCCTCGCACGCGTCTGCGTGCTCGGTGGCAATACGCATGAGGCGTAAACATGTCAAACATAATTCAGGAACGTGCATTATCCTACACCATCCCCTACATGATGAAATCCATCTAGGGGGTATGCGACGTGAAGTGTGCCACTTTTAGGGTTAGGACAGCTTAATCTGAACCCTGAGTTTCCTAGGTGAGAAGGCGATTTCATCAGATTCGAAACCAAACCCTATTTCTAAAACAAAATGAAATCAAATAAATAAATATGAAATAAATGGCATAATGGACGCATGATAAAATGGAGTGGCAAAATGAAAGTCAATAGAATGTCATAAAAAATAAAACCCTAAAATCTAGGAAAAATTTGACAGCATAACGCATTTTCAATAATCGAATTAAAATAAGATAAATAAATTTTCTGCAAATAACTTATGGAGCCTTTTAATGCGACAATAATGCGACAAAAATATGAGGTCTTCATAAGAAGACCCCTATGCTCACAACAGAGTTTGTTTTTTGAAGCTACTAGGGCACGAAGATGCTCATTCTTTTCAGAGAATGAATGCCTAGGGTTTCGAGATGCTTTCCGTAATTCTCGATAGAGATCTTTCTCGGCTCGTCATGACCCTCCTGGTTTCCATAATTTTGGTTCTTTTGGAAGATTCACTGGCCAAAACCTGCACTACGCTTCAAGAAAGGTAGAATCTAGAAATGGAGTTCGACAGGTATGGAAGGAAAAAACAATTAAGGCTAACCATAATCATTGTGATAAGGGTAAAAATCATGATGATAGGGTTTCTATGGAAATTGTTAACATTTAAATTCTGGAGGATATGGTAAACCCATATATTCAAGATCTTACTTCACGGGCCCTTATTGGTAAGGTCTGGAACCCTAGTTTTAATCTTGATGCTTTTCTTAATTGGGTTAGGGTTACATGGAAAGGGATTTTAGATGTTTTCTTCTTGCATAAAGAATTATGTGTTTTTACGGTTGTTTTTGAAAATGGTTGTTTTTGAGATGAAACCCTTCGTCAAAAATTGTGGTTCTATCAAGGTGAAGGGATCTGCATACAGAAATGGGAACCAAACTTTGATCCTGTTAAAGCTAACATGAATTTTGTTCCTTTTTGGATCACATTGCCAAACTTACCGCTAGAGTATAGAGATCTTACTATTATTGAATTTTGTGCCAAGAAATTGGGCTTCTTCATTAAGCATGATATGTCAAATTTTCAAAAACCAGATTTGCCACTAAGGTTTTCCATAATTCTTAATACTTCGTTTCCCTTCCCCAAATTTATGGAATTTCATTCTAAATTTGGGAATTGGAAACAAGTAGTTGTTTTTGAGAATCCCATGGCTATGGAAAAAATAGAACTATTTGACTCAAATCAGACATGTGAGGTTTTGGAAGAAGTTAATTTTTCAAAGGAAAACCTTGACTCTGTTAATATTGGGGAGGCATCTTTAAATCATTTTGTAAACTCCTCTGTTTTGGAAGAGGAGCACTAGTCTGTAAAGGAGTTAGAGGAAGAATGTCCTTTTGAGTTTGCTGTTGGTAAATTTGAGGATTTTGAAACTCTTGTTTTTCATAGTGACAAAATCAAGAAAAAATTACTTAATTCCTTCAACAATGAGGAGAATAGCAATATGGTAATCACAAATCAGGTGGATGTTTCAGGCTTGGATGTTTTTCCTTTCTCTGAGGATGAAGCAAATGCTTTTGTTGAAAGAACCATCCATAAAGTTGCTTCTGACCTTATAGAAGAACTGGCGGATGAGGTAATTGCAGAAAAGCCAAATTCTATTGAAGATAGTTCAACTGTTCTTAACATTTCTGTTCCAAGCTTAGATCCAGAAAATTGTTTAAATCAGGGGAAGTTAGACCGAGCTGTTCCACTAGGTGAAGGAAGTGAGGTTTTTGATTTTGAAACAAAGTTGTCGATTTCTCAATCCTTGAGTCAGGATTCTCCTACTAAACGGAGTTCCATTTCTCCTTCTAAGAGAGGACGTAAGCCAAAATCCTTTAAAACTTAGGAAGAAATTAAAGCCGGTTTGCAAGCCACCCTGGATACATGTCTGAGATCAGGGAGAGTGAGAAACTCTCCCCGCGAACAATGAAGATCATTTCTTGGAATGTTAGGGGCATTAACACCCCTAACAAGAGACGCTTGATTAAGCGTCAGTTAGATTCCTCTGGTATGGATATTGTCTTGCTTCAAGAATCAAAATTATCTCAATCTCAAGCTAATATTATTTTCCCAAACTGGTTAAAATGGAAGTATATTCACTTTCCCTCTCAGGGGGCTTCAGGAGGTCTGGCTATTCTTTAGGATAGTAAAATGTGTGAAGTAGATCTAATTTGCTCTGTTCCAAATTTTTTATTGGTTAAAATTACTTCCTCCTCATTAAATTTTTGGCTCTTTAATATTTATGGACCTATTGCAACTAGGGAAAAAAAACAGTGTTGGGACATATTAGCAGCACTTTTAGAGCAATTATCTGGAGAGAAAGTTATTTTGGGGGGGATTTTAATGCTATTTCTTATTTAACAGAAATGTCGGGAGGAATTTGTCCTCCCCATAGGGTAATAGAGGATTTTAAAGAATTTATTTCAAATAATGCTTTAATTGATAGTCCTTTATTGAATGGGAGCTTCACTTGGTCTAATAGGAGGAAAGGTTTTTTAAATATTACAGAAAGATTGGATAGGTTTCTATTCTCTTTTGAGTGGTGTCTTGATTCAAATATTCCTGGTTCATCCGCTCTTCCTTTTATTGCCTCAGATCATTTTCCTATTTCTCTTCAACTGGATGCCAATTTGAGTAGAAAGAAATTTAGGTCCTCATTTAAGTTCCAAGCTATGTGGTTCAGAGATAAATTTTTTTTACCACTACTAGAATCTTGGTGGAAGAATGCTCCTTTTGTAAAAGGCTCACACATGTTTTGGGTTAATGAAAGGTTGAAATTTATGAAAAGAAAATTTTTGGAATGGAATAAAACTTCCTTTGGTAACATTTTTTTGTAAAAAGCAGCATTACAATCTCAACTAGACCAGTTAAATGAAGCCATTATTAGCAAGGGCATGGATAATGCTTCTTTTGAATATGTTAAAACTCTTCAATCTAAATTAGAGGAAATTTTAGCCCGAGAAGAAATTTTCTGGAGACAGAAATCAAGGGAATTATGGTTAAGGGAAGGAGATCGAAATACAAAGTTTTTTCATGTTTCAGCTATGCTAAGAAGACACAAAAACTCTATTTTCTCAATAAAAGATTCTATGGGAAATATCTTACAAGAGGATTCTCTCATTCAAAAAGAAGGAATAATTTTTTTTCAGAAACTTCTCTCTAGAGAAACAAATTAGGTCCCCATTTCGACTGTAGCAGAAGTTATAAACCATGTTCCTAATTTGATTTCTCAAGAAGATAACCTAGAGTTGATGAAGCATTTTACTCTAGAAGAAATCAAGGCAGTAGTCTTCTCTCTAGATCCGGACAAATCTCCTGGCCCAGATGGTTTCACTCCTCTTTTCTTTCAAAAATGTTGGGATTTTGTGGGAAAGGATATTTGACTGGCTGTAGAAGAAGCTCGGAGAAATAGAACTGTTTTGAGAGAAATTAATTCTACATTTATTGCTTTAATCCCAAAAGTTGCTACTCCTTCCTCTTATGCTGATTTCAGACCCATCTCACTTTGTAATACTTTTTACAAAAATCATTTCTAAAGCAATTACCTTAAGACTCGCTACCCTTATCCCAAAAATTGTTTATGATGAACAAGGAGGTTTTGTTCCAAGGAAGGAAACTTCAGAAGGTGCTCTGGTTGCTCATGAGGTACTACATTCAATTCATCAACATAAACTCCTTGCTATGTTGGTTAAGCTAGACATGTTAAAAGCTTATGATAGAGTGTCTTGGGAATTTTTGTTCCAAGTCCTCCTTAAATTTGGTTTCTCTCCAAAATGGTGCAAATAGATTTCTTCTTGTATCTTTGGTGCAAGTTTTTCAGTATTGATTAATGGCTCTCAATCTGATTTCTTTAAGTCTTCCCAAGGAATAAGGTAGGGAGATCCTCTTTCCCCTTTTCTTTTTATTTTAATGGATGAAGGATTGAGTAGATTAATTATGAGACAGAACTCACTGGGTAATTGGAAAGGGATAAATATTCCTAGAATCCCTTTTTCTATTACGCATGCTTTGTTTGCAGATGATACTTTGTTGTTTAGGCAACCTATGATGAAGGGCGCTAAAGTTTTGAAGGATGTCATTACCAGGTATTGTTTAGTATCGGGTCAGAAAGTGAATCAAAGCAAGTCTAAAATTTTCTTCTTCTTTTCATCTTCTTTGGTGCAAAGAAGGATAGCTAAGTTTCTTGGATTTCAAGTTGATGCTCTACCCTCAAGGTATTTGGGAATTCCCCTTTTTTTGGGTTCAATTAAAAGCATGTTTTGGGATAAGCTTATTACAAGAATCAAAGCTAAAATTTCTTCTTGGAAAGGTAAATTGCTAACATTGGCAGGGAAAATTCTAATGATCAAAACAGTCTTATCAGCGGTTTTGGTTTATTTGATTTCAGTTCTGAAGGTCCCAAAAACTATTCTTTCTTATATTGTGAATATTCTAAGAAAATTTTTGTGGAATGGCTCCAATTTAAATGGGAGAAAGATCCCCCTAATTTCATGGGATAAAATTTGTATTCCTAAACAGCTAGGAGGTTCTGGGATTCATAATATTGCAACACAAAATAAAGCTCTTGGAGCCAAATTGGTCTGGAATTTATATAAAAAGTTAGATTCTAAGTGGGGAAAAATAATGTATGCAAAATATTTAGATTCTTTTTCTCCTGAAAGAATCTTTACTATTCTTAACCCAAAGGAGGGTTCTCACATGTGAAATTTTTTGATAAATTGTAGAGAAGTTATTTCCCCTTTATTATCTTGGGTTATCCATGATGGAAACTCTGCCCTTTTCTTGGATGATTCTTGAAATAATCATCCTCCTCTAGCTAAAACAGAAGGTCTTCAAGAGATCAAATCTTTTTTGTGTCAGGCTTGGGGAACAAAAGTTAAAGATTATTTTGAAATTGATCACAACTCAGAAATTAATAAAGTCAAATGGAAAATTTTTGATGATTTCTTGATCCCTCAAGAGCAGAAGATTTTTCTCAAAAATATTTTGAAAGATAGAAGACTTTTTATCTCAGGAGAAAAGGATAAACTAGTTTGGGCTCCTTCAAAATCTGGTTGTTACATGGCTAAGCAAGGTTACCTAAGTATCATTAGTAAGGATTCTAATCCAAATATTAGTTGGCCCCATAAGCTCTGTTGGAGTGATCCTTGCCTGCCTAAAGCAGGAGCTTTTACCTGGTTAGCACTGAATTACCGAATCCTTACTAGTGACAGGTTAGCTAAACTTGGGGTTACAAATTCTTTCTCATGCCCCTTCTGCCATGAGGTGGAGGAATCAGTGGATCATCTTTTGTTGAATTGTAATTTCTCCTCAAAAGTTTGGTATTGGCTTCTTTCAAAATTGAGTTGGTCAGGTCCTCTTCCTTTTTCTCTACTTCAAGTCTTCCAAAGTTGGCCTATGTTATTTTCAAAGTCTACTTTTTCTACATTATGGCTGGTTTCGCCAAGTATTGTCATTTGGTCACTATGGCTAGAAAGAAATAATAGAATATTTAAAAAAATAAATAATCCTCTTCATATAGTTATAGGTAAAGTTGAAAAAACTATTTTAGAAGTGGTTTTAGCCTCATTTTTATCAAAAAAGGAGGGTTCTCTAATTTTCACAAACTGGGATGATATGATACTAAAAAATTGGAAGCAGTTGAGGCTGCCTAACTCTAACTGCTTTATATCTGAAGATAAGATTGATCGATCCTCTATCAAATGGATCCCTCCGCCTGAATCTTTTGTAAAACTTAACTTTGATGGTGCGAGTAGAGGTAATACTGGAAGTTCAAGTGCTGGTTGTGTTATTAGAAATCATCATGGAGTAGTTCTTAGAGCTTTGTCAATTAAGATGGGTATAATAACAAATAATGAGGCTAAGGCTTTGGCTTTAATAGCTGGTTTGAATTTAGCATCAAAATGTGGCTTTAGAAACCTTATCGTGGAAGGGGATTTATTGAATATTGTAAGAGCTTTTTCCAATAACTCCTCTCCAAGTTGGAAAATTGATTACATCTTAAAGTTTGGAAGGAATATACTAAAGCATTTCCAATTCTTTTCAAATAATTCATACTTACCGAGAAGGTAATCTATTAGTAGATTTTTTGGCCAATTTTGCATTCAGAACCAACGATGCTGTTATTGAATGGGATTTTGACTCCTTTCTTTTGATCCTCGGAGTTAGTTATATATTGGAGAAGGACAAAAAGGTTTAATTTGGGTAATTTTTTTTATCATTTCTAGAGACTTTTGGACTATCATTACTTACTTTTATCCCTGCTCTATCGGCCTTTCGTGCTGATAAGCTGACGTTGTTTAAGTGCTTTGAAGTATCTCTTCATTGGGTGTGTTGTACTTCGATGTATTTCCTAAGTGCAGGATGGCAGATTTCGCACAAGGGAGCTGGCAATTCTTATCTCATATACTTGATGAGCTTTACTTGTTATTTATTCATAGTATGCTCTGTTCCTGTTACAGTTGCTTCTTTTATTTTTTGCATTTGATAACTTCCAAGATTTTGCAGTTCAGCGTGGGCTCTGTTCATTGGAACACCAGAATTTCCTGGCCTATTCAGAACTAGGAACGACCCCTTCTTGGTTTTTTTAACCCAAATTTAATGTAGGAAGTATTTAAGATTTATGAGGATTCTGTTGAACGAGATATCACTCAGGTTTGTGACTTGCAAGTTTTACATTCTCTAGTTTCTATTTACCCATCTCAAGTTGCTTCACATTTTCTCTCTAATGCGATGGACCTTTTGCAAAGTGGAGATAGGGTAAGGGATTTGGGTATAATGTTTGTTCAGAATGTTCATTTCTCTATTAATACATTTAATGTTGCTTTAGAAGACTATGATTTTTATGAAGGTTCTTCTCTTGTGGGAGGGTTATTTGATTGCAGGTTATTTGATACATTTAATGTTTCACACTCCTGAACTTCACTGCCTCTTCAATGCGTTTATGCATGGCCTCTGAAATAATTGTGTGACTTCCTTTCATAACTCTATCCATTGTCACAGGCGAGAATTGGGGAATCATTTGGTAGTTAAGGCATCAGAAACTTTTAATGCATTGCTCTTCTTATTGAATTATGTTCCTCCTCCGCCACCTCCTCCTCCTCAGCTTGTAGAAGATGAGGATCAAGAAGAGGATCATGCCTTGCAGATTATAGAAATCGTAGACTAATTGGGAATTCCCTAATGTTTTGGTTTTAGCACTAAGTTTTGCTCTGATCAGTGGTCAACTCCATCAGCTGCCTTGTAATTATTTTTTTTTTATCAGTATGAACTCTGCTAAGAATTGAGTCACAGAATGTTACTATTGGATCGACTCATTTTTCTGAGTTGATTTTTGTTTTATTTTTGTCACAAATAGGCTACAACCGGAGGTTTTCTTTGCCGATTCTTTCCTGCCGGTATGCCTCCCTAAATCTGGCATTTTGTATTTTTCCTTTTTAATTAATATATTTCAGTGGTGTTTACCACTTTTTTGGGAAAAAAAATAATCAAATTAAAATTTTTAAAATAAAAACTCCAACAAGAATTCAAGCAAAAATTTAAAAATAATAACTAAACTTAAGGAAAAATTAAAAATTAAAAATTAAAAATTAAATACTTTGCCAAGGCCAATTAAATCACCTTGCAATCAAATATTAAAATTTGAAAATAAAATAATAAAATAATTAAATGACACCAAAAAATAAATTTCAAAATTAAGTCCGATAATAAATATGATTTTGACATTATATTTATTAACTAACTCGAAAATAATAGAGAAAAGGGAAAGATTAAAATACCTCTCCTTGTAAAATAATAATAAAATTGACCGAATTAAAAAGCTCAAATGCGCTAGGGGAAAAAAAAGAAATATCCTGATTAAATAAATTATAAAAAGGGAACACACTTCCCATTTAAGACAATTTAACCCATTCCCTTCAAAATACCTTTCTACAAAGCACTAAAATTCAAAACCCACAATTAAATTAAAACACTCAAATGAAACACAAAGAAGCCAATAAAATTCAAAAAGGCCCAAGGATAAAATAGAGGGAATAAAGTTTTCTCGTGCACAAGGAAAAGCAAAAATAGAGAATTTAATTAAATGATAAAACTAAATCCTCACTTTCCTCATCTCTCCCTAATCCATTTTATATTAGTTTTCTCTATGAAAGTGATGCAGGGACTTCCGGAGGTCATAGGTCATAACTTTTGACTCGGATGTGGGTTTTCTACGAAATTTTACAGGTGGATGCGTTATGAGGTGGCCAGTGGTTTCCCAACCTGCCTTAGCGGGTTGGACCTCGTCTTGGCACTTTTTCGGGGCTTCAAACTTTCATCTTGGCCCTCAAAATGGCAAATTAGTGTTTTTTTCTAGTTTTTTAAAAGTTGCTTTTTTTAATAACTCGAAACTCATGTTTCGAATTTAGGATGTTAGTTGGTTTTTCTTCCTACCTTAGCTTTACGAGCTTTTTGGGAAAAAACTGGATTCTCAAGATATGATTGTAAAATTACCTAAAATGGCAAAATCTGACAATTGTCGAAATCTGCCAAAAAAGGTAATTTTTTTTTTTTTGTTTTCTTAGATATAAGAGAGTTTTCTCTCATTGTAGCAGCAGAGTTGAGGAATAGAAATTTTGTTATGTTTCAGCTTCTAAATTTTTGTCTCTCATGTTTAATGGCACAATTCTATTGAGTGTATGTTGTGTGCTGCATCATTTGGTATCAGAGCAGGAAGATGGCTGGGAGAGGAAGAGGAAGAGGCGGTCTTGCCCAGATGCATAGAGAAATGCAAAATCTGCAAAGGCAAATAGCAGAACTTACAACACGGATGGAAACCCAAAGACTAGGTAGAGGAGGAGACGAATCTGATGAAGAGATAGGTCAAGAAGGTGCAAATCAAGATACAGAACATGAAGAAGAAGAATTAGAAGGCATGAGTTTTGAAGAGAGGATGCTCAGGGCCTTAGAAGGAAAAAATGAAGGGATCAAGGTAGATGTTTCAGATTATGCAGGTAGTCTTAAACCAGAGGAGTTGATAGACTGGTTGAATGGCATGAGAAAATTTTTTGAATGGAAATCCATGACAGAGGAGAAGAAGGTAAAATTTGCATGCACCAAATTAAAGGGTCATGCAATGATTTGGTGGGATCATCTTCAAAAGGAACGAACAAGGAAAGGTAAGGATAAGATCAAGACATGGAATAAAATGGAGAAGAAGTTGAGAGAAAAATTTTTGCCCATAGATTATGCACAAACCCTTTTTCGTAGGTTTCAAAATTTAAAGCAGAACCTCTCTTCTGTGCAAGATTATACAAATGAGTTTTATACACTGTCTATACGTATAGAGCATCAAGAAACTGATGCACAAATGGTTGCTAGATATGTGAATGGCTTGAAATTTTCTATTCAAGATGAATTGAGCATGCATCGACTCAACAATATGGAAGAGGCTTACCAATTGGCTCTAAGGCTGAAGAAAAACAAAACAGACAGTACCATCAGAGGAATAGAGGAGGAAGAAGAGGTACATCAACCCCATTTCGAGGAGGTTCAAATTATGGCAGGGGAGAGTCCTCCCATGGTTTGGAAAAACAAGTAGACACTCGGCAAGATCCTCCAAATCAAGAACGAGGAAGGGGATTTCAAAGAGGTAGAGGTTATGGTAGCGGTAGAGGATGGGAAAACCAGAGAAGGCCTTTCACTTGTTTCAGATGTGGAGAAGAAGGTCATAGGGCATTTGAATGCTCCAATTATAACATGCAAGAGAGAAATCAAGGAGGACAACCTAGGGTGAACATGATTCAAATGCAGCATGAAGTGGAAGGGACAGAACTAGAGGTTCCACCAGATGTGGGAGAAAGTCTCATGATGAGAAGAGCAATGGTGATTCCAGAGAAGGAGAAAACAGAAGCCAAAAGCTCTGATGGTTCATGGCTTCGAACCAATATCTTCAGAACTAGATGCACTTCAGGTGGCAAGGTATGTCAAGTCATTGTTGATGGAGGTAGTTGTGAAAATATGGTTTCTAAAGAAATGGTAGACAAATTGAATTTACACTGTGAAAAACATCCTCATCCGTATCACATTGCATGGTTTAAAAAGGGAAATGAAGTCACTGTTGATAAAAGATGCCTAATTAAGTTTAGCATAGGGAAGATCTATCAGGATGAGATATGGTGTGATGTCCCAATGGATGCATGTCATGTGTTATTGGGAAGGCCATGGCAGTATGATAGAAAAGTTATGCATGATGGAGGGAAAAACACATACACCTTTTGGAAAGATGGCGCTAAGGTGATTTTATTGCCTCTCAAGGATGAAGGAAAAGGTGAGACCATGTTGTCTGAAAGAGATCTTGTTAAAGAAATGAAGGTGACAGGGTGTTGCTATGCATTAATAGTGAAAAAAGGTGAAGAGGAGGACATTTCAGTTCCCCCAGAAGTAGCTGAGTTATTGCAAGAATTTGTTGATGTTTTACCTAATGAATTGCCTGATGGTCTACCACCAAAGAGAGATATTCAGCATCATATTGATTTGATTCCAGGAGCAACTCTACCCAACCAAGCAGCTTATAGGATGAATCCAACACAACATGCCGAGATGAATAAGCAAGTAACAGAACTCCTAAGTAAAGGTGTGGTGAGAGAGAGCATGAGCCCATGTGCTGTACCTGCATTGTTAACCCCAAAAAAAGATGGAACATGGAGGATGTGCACTGATAGCAGAGCAATTAATAAGATTACCATCAAGTATCGGTTTCCTATACCTCATATGGAGGACATGATGGATGTCCTTGCAGGGGCTAAATATTTCAGCAAGATTGACCTACGAAGTGGCTACCACCAAATCCGGATTCGAGAAGGGGATGAGTGGAAGACAGCCTTTAAGACTGGAGATGGATTATATGAGTGGATGGTTATGCCATTCGGGTTATCAAATGCACCTAGCACATTTATGAGATTGATGAACACTGTACTACGCCCTTACATTGGTAAGTTTGTGGTAGTTTATTTTGATGATATTTTGGTATTTAGTAACAGCAAAGAAGAGCACCTACAACACTTGAGGATCATCTTTGGTGTGTTAAGGAAGGAGAAGCTCTATGCCAATTTGAAAAAGTGTAGGTTCATGCAGGACAGTTTGGTTTTTTTAGGCTTTGTCATTTCTAAAGACGGTGTCAGAATGGATCCAGAAAAGGTCAGGGCAATCCTAGAATGGCCTAGTCCCAGCAGCATCACAGCGATAAAAAGTTTTCATGGCTTGGCCACTTTCTATCGAAAGTTCATTCGCCATTTCAGTAGTATTGTAGCTCCTATAACAGATTGCACCAAAGGGAAGGAGTTTGTATGGACCAAGGATGCTGAGGAGAGCTTTAAGTACTTGAAGAAAAAGGTAACAGAAGCACCTATACTTGCCTTGCCAAATTTTGATAAAGTATTTGAAGTAGAATGTGATGCCTCCCATGTGGGAATTGGTGCCGTACTTAGCCAAGCTGGCAAACCTATAGCTTTCTTTAGTGAAAAGTTGAATGCAGTGAGAAAGAATTATTCTACTTATGATTTGGAATTTTATGCAATTGTTCAAGCATTGAGGCATTGGAGACATTATCTAGTTCCCCAGGAGTTTGTATTGTTTACAGATCATATTGCACTGAGGTACTTGAACACACAGAAAAAGTTGAATAGTAGGCATGCCAAGTGGGTCTCTTTCTTGCAGGGTTACAACTTTGTGCTGAAGCATAAGTCTAGAAAACAAAATCAGGTTGCAGATGCATTAAGTAGGCGTGTTGCACTTTTAACCACAATGGAAACTGAGGTGATTGGTTTTGATGCCATCAAAAATTTGTATGAGTCTGATGATGATTTTTGGGAGATTGTGGAACAATTGAAGGCACCAATATTTGGTAACTTGGATCACTTTAGGGGTGAATATTTTATGCAAGATGGGTATCTATTTAAAGGAAAACAACTATGCATACCGACTGGTTCTATGAGGGACAACATTATCAGAGAATTTCATAGTAGTGGGTTGGCTGGACATTTTGGCAAGGACAAGACAATAGCCTTGATAGAAGATAAATATTACTGGCCAAAGATGAAAAGGGATATAACTAAGTATGTAACAAGGTGTAGAATCTGCCAAGTGGCTAAGGGACATTCACAGAATACAGGATTGTATATGCCCTTACCAGTACCAGCTGCACCATGGACAGATTTGAGCATGGACTTTGTGTTGGGACTTCCACATACTCAACGAGGTAATGATTCCATTTTTGTAGTTGTTGATAGGTTCTCCAAGATGGTTCATTTTATTGCCTGTAAGAAAACTAATGATGCAACAAGGGTAGCAGAGTTATTTTTTTCAGAAGTTGTTAGACTACATGGTGTTCCAAAGACTATTACCTCTGATAGGGATACCAAATTCCTCAGTCATTTCTGGAGGACTTTATGGAAGAAGATGGGGACCAAGTTACAGTTTAGTAGTGCCTATCATCCTCAAACAGATGGGCAAACAGAGGTAGTTAATCGGAGTCTGAGAAATTTGCTGAGGTGTATTGTTGGAGAAAAGCCCAAACAATGGGATTTGGCATTACCCCAGGCTGAATTTGCCTATAATAGTTCTGTTAACCGATCAACAGGAAAGTCCCCTTTCCAGATTGTGTATGGCAGGAATCCTCAGGGTGTTCTAGATTTGGTACAGCTACCAATGAAAGATCGGGTCAGTGATGATGGGGAAGCATTTGCAGAACACCTTCAACAGTTGCAGCAAGCAGTGAGACAGAAGTTGCAGGACAGTAATGAGAGGTATAAGAATTCAGTGGATCCTAGTCGGCGACATCAGACATTCAGTGAAGGTGACTTAGTGATGGTATATTTGAGAAAAGAACGGTTTCCTACTGGCACATATCACAAGTTGAAGTACAAGAAAATTGGTCCTTGCAAAATTACAAAGAAGATCAATGATAATACATATGAGGTCAGTTTACCAGATGATCTTGCTATTTCTCCCGTGTTTAATATTTCTGATTTATATGCTTTCCATGGTGAGGATGATGCTAAAGATAGTCAACCAGAGGTGTCATGGCACAACCACATTCCCCATAAGAAGAAGGACAAGATTGCACAGATTCTTGATAAGAACACTATCTCCACTCGGCAAGGGCGTTACACCAAGTATTTAGTACAGTGGGAAGGATTGCCACCAACAGATAGCACATGGATTACAGAGTGGGAAGTGCAGAGATTAGATCCTGTCAAATGGCAGCAGTTTGAAGACACTTACTTGCAGGAGCTGCGTTCTTTTCAACCAGAGGAGAATGATGCAGGGACTTCCGGAGGTCATAGGGCATAACTTTTGATTCGGATGTGGGTTTTCTACGAAATTTTACAGGTGGATGCGTTATGAGGTGGCCAGTGGTTTCCCAACCTGCCCTAGCGGGTTGGACCTCATCTTGGCACTTTTTCGGGGCTTCAAACTTTCATCTTGGCCCTCAAAATGGCAAATTAGTGTTTTTTTCTAGTTTTTTAAAAGTTGCTTTTTTTAATAATTCGAAACTCATGTTTCGAATTTAGGATGTTAGTTGGTTTTTCGTCCTACCTTAGCTTTACGAGCTTTTTGGGAAAAAACTGGATTCTCAAGATATGATTGTAAAATTACCTAAAATGGCAAAATCTGACAATTGTCGAAATCTGCCAAAAAAGGTAATTTTTTGTTTTTTTTGTTTTCTTAGATATAAGAGAGTTTTCTCTCATTGTAGCAGCAGAGTTGAGGAATAGAAATTTTGTTATGTTTCAGCTTCTAAATTTTTGTCTCTCATGTTTAATGGCACAATTCTATTGAGTGTATGTTGTGTGCTACATCAGAAAGCCCTAACAATATTTTATTATTTTCCTTTTTGTCAAAAACCCTAACATGTTTTGTTTTTCCTCTCCTCTTCTTATCTTGTTTTCTCCATTTTTTTTCTTTCCTTCTATTTTGTTGCAGGTTAGGGTTTCATCAATAATGGCTTGGCAGCCATGGAAGCAAATCACAGAGGTATATTTTTGTTGGTTACAAATAGGGTTTCATTCCTTTTTCTTGTAATAAATATATATATAAATACTGTGATTTATAACTAACAAGAGCTGATATCTCTGATATATATATATATATTATGTATTTCAAATTGTTAAACATTATTGGCAGATGCAGGTTTAAGCCATGGAGGGGAAGGAATAGTGAAGAGGGGCCGATGGGGGTTCACGGCGCTATCGCCGCTGCTATCCAGAAGCTACAGACGTTAGGTTTTAAGGGGCTGAAAGGTGAGGGGAGGCAGAGAGGGAGGTCCGCGTGGAGAGTGGGGCGAACAGTGTTCGGCGGAGGCAAGGGGGGGTAAAGGGTGTAAAAGGGGGGTGTGGGTGGAGGCAATGCCTCCTCCCCACACCCCTCTAGCAGACTTCCATTGTGGATGGCGTTGCCCACAGCCCTCCATTATTTTTTTTTTAATTAAAAGTTTTTTGCTAACAAAAAAATAGAAACCCTAATGTTGGTAGGGTTCGATCCACATTTGATCTCTATTCTATATTTTTTTTATATATTTCGAATGTGTAAAGGTCATTCAGTATATATATAGTTTTAAACAAAACAATTTGCTCCTCAAATCTCAATGTCTATGCATTTTTCTAATATATATATGTGTGTGTGTGTGTGTGTGTGTGTGTGTGTGTGTGTGTGTGTGTGTGTGTGTGTGTGTGTGTGTGTGTGTGTGTATTTTAATATATACAGTAAATATATATATGCATTTTTCTAATATCAGTATATATATGATAACATAAAATGAACAACAAGCTTAGATTTAGCCAATTAATATATATATATTAAACTAACTTTCTCAATAACAATGGTTTTAATTAACAGAGAATACTAACTTTCAGTATTGTAACATAAAATAATTCAGTAGCCCCTTTTTTTTGAAAAATTAAATATACAGAAATATCCCCCTTTTTTTTAATGAAATCTATAAGGGAGAAATTATAATTTCATCTAAATTTTCAACAACTTATTTTCATAAACAACAAACTAATAACATGAAATTTCAATGCAACATAACAGAAATTAATACATTTAATTTCTCTCTCCCTTTTTTTTTGCATACACTAAAATTTATTCAGCAACACACACACACACACACACATATTTTTGAAGAACAAATGACAACAAGTGTATTTTCTCTTGCATTTCTCCTTTACTCAAAAACTCAACAACATAGAATAGTAAACAACTTCTTTTTTTTTAAACCATAAGAGTGCTCACATTACATACACAACAACCAACAAAATGGGTAGAATAAATTTGTCAAAAATTACAGTAAGGCCTCAAAGGCCATGGTTCAAACAGCCAACAAAATAATATTACAACACTAAAATGGACTTCTCCAAAGCTCCATTTCTCCAATATACACCTGCAATAAATACACAAATAAAAAGGGGAACCAAGCCACAATGAAATGCCCTCCTCCCTATCGTAGACCCGCAAGTGGGTCAGCCCCGAGCTAGGGAGGTAGAAAACACACGGTTGCACACACACACCACAATAAGCAACACAAAAACAACTTGACAATAACCCAAGGATTAACACATAATAAAACTCATGAAAATGAGTTTGAAGGGGATAGGGAATGGACCCCTCTACTCAAAAGGCCACTCCAAGATCTCAAAACACCAAGTCTCAAGGCCTCAAGCCAAAACCTCCAAAATGCATATCTCCAAAGAACTCAAAAAAACTATCATGGTACTCTTGCCATCCAAATGATCTCAACACTAAGAAAAATCCCTCAAGGCTATAAGTAGCACAAATATGGGGGTGACCTTGAGGAGGTTCACTCTCCCCTACCCCAAACAAGTTGAGCCTTACCTCTAAATGGAGATGCTCTCACCAAACTCCCAACCCACATAAAAAATGAAAACAATAAACAACAAAAATCTACAAACACAACATAAAAGAAATAAGAAAGGGTAATGAACATAGTCATGGAGCTTACCTTCAAAAGCCCTAATAATGGAAGCACATTTGGTGAAGAGCTCCAAGCTTCTCCAAATCTTCCAATCTCCAAAATGTCCTCTAACTCCCCAAAAGAAACTCCAAGAATAGAAAGAAAATTTGAAAATGCAAGACCCCCACACTCCTCAGCAAGATGAGGTAATATAGGCCTTCTAAATTGGCCTTAAGGAATGAGAAGATGACACTTGTCACCTTCTCCTTCCTCTTCCCATGCCACTTGCAAGGGAGAGGAAGTGTGAGGGTGAAAAGTGTCACCCTCCAATTCCATCCCAATCATCACCTTATCCACCTGTGCTCTCACACATGTGTGAGAGAACAAGTGGTGAGGTGGCAACCCCCTTCAAGCCTCCATGAGGATAAGGGATGGCATATGGCATCCTCTTATTCTTCAAGAGAGCCATCACCCTCCAAGATGCTCTCACACGTGTGTGAGAGTCTTGGAGGGAGATCCCACACACTTGGGAGTCTTGGAGACCTCCCAAGTCTTCTTGGTGAAGGGATCCCCAAACTTTGGGAAGGGAGACGAGTCTTTCCCAAAGCATGACTCATCTCCCACCCTTATCCATTCCAAAATTTGTCACTTTGACTAAACCTCAGTTGAGAGTGACGAAAAGTGAGTTACCCCAAGGTTTAGTTAGTCAAAATTGACCCTAGACCCATGGGTAACCACCTAGGGTAAGTTTTGGGACACTAAGGTTCACGTAGGGAGTCATAAATCTACTTTAAATGGCCCCAAATATAAAAACAATACCAAGTGGTGTAAAACAATAAAACTTATACAACACATGATATAATTAATTTAAACAAGGGGGTAGTAGGCCAAGATAAATAAAACAGACAAGTACTTAAACAACATTCGAATCAAACGTGATCCTCATCCCTCTTGGGAATAGATCAGTTTCACAGGGAATAACATATGTGTGAATACTACCTCCAATTTCCCATGGCTTGGGAATATACTCCTACACATCTAGATCAAGTGTCAATCATATCATGAATAATCATAGCCGAAGCAACTGGAATTAAATTCATGCCATTGAATACAACATTAATCATCTACAACATAATTCAAGATTAAACTGCACTTTCTATCTGATCTCACATAATCATCATCACATAAGGAACTAGAAATCACATCACTAAACATCATCTAATATATCTCGCATGTCTAGTCTCAACATAGCATCAAAATATGATCAAATCGAATCACCATATGTCTAATCAATGTTAAATCAAAATTAGGAGATATAATCAAATCTACATAATGGAACAATAGTCTCTAAAAGTATGATAATGTCATCAACTGAAATGTAAAACAATCAAAATAAGGAAGGAAAAATAATCGGCCTCACATTTCCTCTACAATGGGAAGATTGAATCTCTTCAAGGCATTCCAGAGAATTTCTTTTGTTTCATTTTCTGTTTGGTTAGTTTCTCCAATCATGAGTTTGTTCATCCGAGACTTGCTTTGGAAATCATCTTTACAATCCTTAAAAACCATGTCCATTTGTTTTGGAGTGATAGAGGGACATAGCTGTATCACTATCTGCTCCCAAATCTCCAAGTCTTTTGTCTTTGCATTCTCTTTTCTTTGCTCCAATACATCTTCTAGGCTCTTTGGAATTAATGAAATTATTTCAATGAATGCTTTGTTATAGATATTCAAATACCTTATAGTAGCTTCCTCCAGAATTATCTTGTCAGCATCATTGTATTCATCATAGAACTCTATCATTGGCTGCAGGTTCCTATCCACAATAACTACCTTGATGATGGTATCAATAGAAAGAGTAGGCTTCTCAACATACTCTGCTGACTTCTGCTCCACATCAACCTTGGGGGATTTTACTTTTGTTTTCTTCAATTCTCTAATCTCTACATCTGACTCAATCTCATCATCATCCTTGAGATTCACATAGGCTCTTTTGGCCTTGGATTTCTTTCTCTTTTCTTTTGCAGATGAATGGGCTTCCAGATTTGTAGCTTTAGAGCTCCCAGAGGTAGAACTCTTGGTAGTTCTAGTCCAGGTGGAGGCTTCTGCTGGAACCTTTTCTTCTTTTGCTTCCTCTTTTTCTTTCTCAAATTTCTCTATTCTTTCTCTATTTGCAATAACAACTTCTCTGGTAATGCCAAATTTCTCAGCTAGTTCTTCAACTTCTTTTCTCACCTTTCTTTTTATCTTAGGCCTTCTTAGTTCAACATGTAGTTTTAACTTTAATTCTTCAAAAGTACCAAACATCTCTGCTTTGGGGTCCTTGGGTTGACTCAATAAATGTTAAATATGAGTCTCCAATATGTTTCCATCAACCTCATAGCCCATGGGCAATATCCATATTGTCCTTGGCTCAACTGCCTCTATTAGGCACTGATCAGTATCTACCATAAAGCAGACTGTGTCTTTATACTTCTCCACTATTGTTTTGGGAATTCTTTCTCTTCTTTGCATCATGCTCTGGAAGTTTTTGAAGTAACCCCAGAGAGTTGTGTTCCAGGTTTGAGTGTCACCAAGTTCATACAAGTAATCCCTGATCTATATAGTAGCTAGTTTGTCATTTTCCTAGATCAGACCTTTTGAGCCTGGTAACTCATTCATGAAGTAGAAAAACAAGCATAACACCAAATCACCACATTTGAAAGAGTTCTTTTTTATCTTTCTTGACCTTTTGCAGGTTCCCTAGCAACTGATTCAATAGGAGTTCACACAGGTCATAATTTGCATTCTCTCTTAGCATCTGGTATGCAGTGTAGATGGTAGTACCAGATACAGAGTTTTCTCTACTTGAATGGTAAATCTTGTATCCAATCACAATTGAAGCAAACTTGACATCTAGATCAGTGATGTCATCAATGGTCATTGCCCTTTTATCATATTTTGAACCTGTGGCTTCATATACTGTTTGATTCTTCACAGACTTTAGAGCAGACAACCCACCAATGGAGTGCAAACCAATTATAGCTTTGATGGCATCTTTGGTTATTTTGAAAGGGCTCATTAACCACATGAAGTTATCATGGATCCTGCTTAAGATATACCAGACCCATTAGTCCTCTCCAAAAGACAAAAAATGTATGCAATGTGCAAAATGCTTATCTTTTAGGGTCTGGAACTCTGGTTTTAGATCAAAATTCTCACTGTTTAACAAATTGTAGTATAGTTTCATCAATTTCAAGTCTCCAAAGTCCTCAATGTTTGCATGTATATAAACCCTAATGTCTTCTACATGGAGAACGCCATACAGGGTATGGGAAAACGCACCCAGGGATCAACCTCAATAGAGTTGTGAGGATATTTCTTGAAAATTGGCCTTGGTCTCTCAAAAACATTTAGAACCATAGGAGGAGCCATTCTAATCAACAAAGATTGGAGAGATTTACAAAAGAAATACCTCTTCACGTCTTAGGGTTTGGAGCGACTACCGGAACAGATTGCACTTGGATTCGATCTTCAACTGAGTTTGAATGTTCTACTGGATTTTTTCTCAGAGCTCTTCTCTCTTCTTCATGAGTGTAAAGTGTTGCAAATGATGGATGAGAAACCTTTTAACCTTGCCCAAAAACCTAATTTCTCTTTGTAATAAATGCACAACTTAAGTCATCTGGTTACCCTGTATTGAGAGAGATTTTCTTGAATCACTGCGTGGATCTTAAAATCATTGTCTATGAGGGTTGACAACATATCTTCACCTTTTTCAAACATGCCAGAGGTCCACAGATTAAAACATTTCAATTTTGGATCATACCAGATCTGTCTGTGAAATTCTGCTTTACTGGATAGCTACTGATATAGGATCTCCTCATAGCTTCCTCAAATCTGCATGCGGATTTGTCAAATTTTGACTAGATGAGTTTTAAATGAATCTCCTCAAACTGTTTAAACCACAACCTCTTAATCTTACTTAGTGTGTTGAATTCAGACACTTACCAACTGGCTGGGGGAAAATGATTTTCACTATAGCTCCCCTTGAGCCAGAGCTCACTTCTTAGTTTCTGGAAGGATTATCAGCACCAGATTCCGGTGTGGATCCATCTCCAGTACTCATTGTACTCCTTTTTACCCAAATCTTGCTCATCTCCTTTTGAAATTCATCTGCATTTACTTTATCTTTGCCTTTATCTTGTTTCTGATCATGTTCCGCCAAACCTTTTCTATTTTGATTTTTGCTTCTATAGAATCTGGCGGTATGACTGGATCCATTGCAATTGTAACACACAATATTTCTTTGCTTATTTGAATGATTTCTTCTTGATCTGCACTCATTAGCCATATGTCCAATTCTATTGCATACAAAGCATTTACCATTGAAATAATTGTTCATTTGCATATTTCCACATTCATGAGATTTGTGACCATACCTTTTGCAACTGAAACATTGACCGAAGAAGGATGGATTGATTTGATTCATTCTATTTCTGCACTGGATTACTTTATGACCAAACTTGTTGCAATTGAAGCAGTATCCATTGAAGGATGGATATCTTTGAGTGCTTGGTTGCCTTACCGGAGGTCTTTTAGGCATGTTTCTTTGATTTTCTGATCCAAAGTTCTTCTGACTAGATCCAGAGATTTCACCTTTCTCATATCCCAAGCCACGCTTATCATCTACCCTCTTTTGACTTTCAAGAAGAACTTCAAGTTGGGCTGAGCTTATCTTAAATTTTTCTTTGTATTCATTTGTAGATTGAAGATCTTGTTTAAGAGTGTCTATCTGGTCCTCAAGTTGTTCTTCATTATCTCTGGCTTCTTCAAGATTAGATTCAAGATGCCTAATTATTGTGTCCATTTTGTGGTAGTCCTCTATTTTCTCCCTGAGGGATTATTTTAGATTATCTTCAATATTTCTCTTTTCTTTAATTTCTTGGGTGAATTTCATAACCCCTGATTCCATTTCACATCTTATCATAATGAATTCTTTTGATAGCTTCTCACATAGCTTATTTTTCTCATTTAGATCCTCATAAGTATTATTGACTTCATTCTGATTTGCTAATTTCTGGAGTAGTTCCTTTCTCTTTTTCATAGAATTACTAAGTTTTTCTTTCAGCTCATTTATGAAATCATCAGCTTGCTTGAGTCTTTCTCTCAAATTGTTGACTTCAGAGTGAGATTGTTCAAGATCATCTAGGGTAGACTGAAGTTGTTCTTTCATACCATATGCATCCATGGAGATTCCCAGATCTTCCTCAAGTTGTTAGGCTTGTTCAGAGGAACTTAGCTCTGATACCAATTACTGGAAACAATGCAGATAACTGAGAGGGGGGTGAATCAATTATCTTATAACTTTTCTATTTTTACTTTCTTTTCTTATCTTATCATTTAGTGTTATATCAAAACAAGGCAATCATAAGAACTGAAAAGAAATTAACACATAACACAAGCATTTTTATGTGGAAACCCTGTTAAGGGAAAAACCACGGGGTGACTAACCCAAAATTGTATTCTTTGTTAAAAGAATAAAGAGTACAAATTTGGCACTTGCCAATTAGGGCTCACTGCCCAAGCACACTACTCACAAGAGGCCCACTGCTTACAACAGACTTACAATCTACAAATTCTTACAAATGATACCAAGGTGTTTGAACTGGTGAACAACATCTATACATGTAGGAATTCAGTTCCGGTTAGGCACAGTATACTGATCTAGCACATTTCATTCTTCCTCTGCTCAATATTAATTTCCTGTCACATTTCGGGATTGAATTACTGCCTTCGCACTTGTCTCTACTTTTCTTCACACTTAATCATTCATATTGTCACTTACCAAACTCACAAGCTTGAATCAATTGGGTATATATATCCGCATCAAGGATTTCCCACAACTTTCTAGTCGGCAACAAGAACACTTAGGATATTTGCAAGTTATTGTTCAGTCAGCTGAATCCATACTTGATTGATGATGTGCACCAAAAACTTAGGCATAGAAATCATTACCTATGTCAGCCAAAGTCATATAATGCCACAAATTGCTTGATCAATATCTTTTATACATCTGGATTGAAGTCTGATATTCTGTCGGTCAATTCTTCCTTTGTGTGCTCTGCCTGACTGGAACCCAACACTCAGATGCTCGTATCTTTTTCATGCTTTGTCATCGGAGGCTAAATCTCTAGAATACAATAGTCATGATACCCCTCTTGACTTGTCTAAGTCCACAACTTACCGAGTTACACCATCTAAGAGATCCGGACTTGATTGTCAAACCTTGTTACATACTCTGTTCTTGTTCACCGGACCAAAACAATCTTCAATTTGATTTCCGGTATAGGCATATTATGTTCTGCGGATGTGTGGGATAGACTTTGTTTCCATCAATGACAACACTTATGAAGCCACACAGTGTCTCTTGCCAACATATATATGGATTGTACTTGATGGAACATATATTGTTGTGAAGGTGGGAATATATACAAAGATCTACAAGACAATGAATCCTTACTATAATAGTGAATGTCAAGCCTTGACGATCTATGTTCCCAATGTTGATTATTGCTCTTTTTGTTGTTAGCACTTGATATTTATGGATTGTCAAGGCCCATGCCATTTTAAGGAGTAGATGATGGCACCCACCTCGAGTTATCAAGATCATTAGCATGTATTATGGTTGGTTGTAGTTCCAAAGTGGTCCTATGTAATGTTTGAACTTAACCACAACAAAGAGTGGAATATTTTTTGATTGTTCTTTCTTGTATACAATAGCTTGAGCTTGTCTAGTTGCACCATTAACAAGACCTACTACTACCCACAAATTTAAGCTTGTCTAGTTGCACCATTAACAAGACCTACGACTACCCACAATTTAAACATGCCATAACTTGTTGGCCAACACACAAGAGAACCTTCACATCAAGAACTGTTCATCCTCAAGATTTGAGCATGATCTACACCTTATTTCTTTTGCATTGCATGTTGCAACATGCACTCCCAATAATTTTAGCATTTGTTTACTATGCAATGAAACCAAGTCATTTGTGGCAAACAAATGTATTATGGACTAACATGATGCTTTCTCATCACGACCAAGTTAAGAATTAGAGTATTCAACATAAGAAGATCCTTGTTTAGCAATGTTAGCTTTGCATTAATTATATTTGAAAGTAGCTTACAAAAAGCAAGTTGTATTGGTTCTTCACCATGTTGATAAAATATTATGTTTAATGTAATTACTATGTGAAATCTACACCAAAGTGTTGTCCCATAAGATTCCCCAACACACACTAGAATATCTTTCATTACTAGTAGTTGGCCCAATTCACCAAAGAGCATGATGGTGCACTAAAGGGAACTTGATTGTGATTAGGGAAGGCCTCACACAAGTGACTATCATTGTATGCTAGTAAACTAGGCCCAATGAAGCTCATATATATTAGGAAAGGTGTCTCAACCTTGCACCCTAATGTTAAGAACATAAAATTGTAATTTTCAGGCTATAAAACAAAAAAACCTCAAGTTTTGGGCTATAAAGGTTATTTTTATCTTTTAAATTTTTTCTATATAGTTCGACATCGATTCTTAGATGTACAAGACATAGCTATCTTAAGATATCTTCAAGTTCTATAATTAAAAAATGGGTTCAATCAATCTCCTTGATCAAAAGTTATGACCTCCAAAAGTTCACCCTCCCATATTGGAAATGCAAGAACATCTATGAGCTATAAGAGGGAGTTACACTTGTTGATCAACTTATGGCATGTGCTATGACACATCATAAGGCATATTTGAATGGAGATAATGAAGCCAAAATGGAGCACCCAAGCTGGTGAGTTGATTATTATAAGCTTATGGTAGGTGGAAGGAATATGTTTTTTTTTTGTATTGAAGGAATATGTTATTTTTAGCCTATGGACTCATCTTGGGATGTGACCACCCTATTTTGGGTGGTTTAAGCTCATGGTTTTCTAATTACCATATGATGGTTTCATGTATTGCTTATCCTATTTATTGGGTGCTTGAGATGGAGGTTTCTATAGTGAGTTTTGTAGGTATTGTTATGCTACCAAAATTACTCCAAATCTCTTATTGGTGATACTCCTATAAAGGCTTAGACTCTAAAAGTGTATTGTAACCTTTGATTACTAAATAAAATACATTGACTTGCTTCAAATGGAGTGTGGGGTTTTTCTCCTAAAAATGTTTTCCCCACATAAATCATTGTGTTATGGTATATTACTGTGGATGGGAAAATGGATGAAACGCAATACAAAGATAATACAACAAACCCAATACCTTTACCTTCAAACCAAGTCCTCCACACATGATAGAACATAGTAGATGCACCCTAATCTACTAGCTATGTTCTAGATGATGAATGATTGATAACGAGATGTTGATTACTCATGATTTCTACAACATAACGATAGCTAGAAGATAATGGAAATGAAGATCTAGAGTTATTTCGATAGCATGATGTTGTATGAACATGGATCCATTTGAATGGCTTGGTTGAGGCTTCATTATAGGAGATGAGGGATAAGGATTGATGACTAGGATTGAAAGGTGAATTGTGTGATGTGGATGGCTAGGATTAAGAGATGATTTAATTCAAGGCCACTTCATTTAATAAAAGGTAGTGATGTGACAAGTAATTTAATGAAGGTGGTAGTGTGACACATAATTCAAATAAAAAATTACTTAAATTTCGAGAGAGGGACATATGTTGCGATGAGAATAAAGGTGAGGGCTAATTTAAATAAATATTTTATTTATTTAAACTGGATAATGGAGGAATAATTAAATACATATAATTTATTTAGTTAATTGGCTAATGGGATAAATAGGATTAAAATGGGATTAGGATGGGAATTAGTTAAATAACTATGATTTATTTAACTAATTAGGTGATGAAAGGGGTATGTGATGGTCCTAGGACAAAATGTCATAAGATGTCTCAAGTAATGTATCGACAAGGTGATGTTGTAAGACATGGTCAATTTTAGGTGTCTACAATTACTTTTGTGTTTATTTCCTTACAACTATATGATTAGTTTAATTTTGCACATACCTCCTCTCAAAGATTAGTGTAGGAAGTCTATTCCACACCTTTTCTTCCTTTCAATCTCATCAATTAGAATGTAGTGAATGAAATATATGCACTCCTAAAGTGTTGCTAATGGATGCCCCTCTAGAGGATTCATCTCTTTTATTGGGATGTGAAGGCTTGCATGTATAGTGGATGCATTTATGTTCGAAGTTGACATGTCAGTTAGTTTGAGAAATAATAAGGGTGAATGGGCATGTGGAACTTTTGTAGATAGGGAAATTCTAATGTTGTTAATCAAGTATAGTTTTCCAATGTTGATAGTAGCATGTGATCATCTTAAGTGGTTACTGCATGCCATGCAAGTTGAATGCGATATAATTATTTGAAAGGAAATTTGTTGTCTACTTGATAAATTATTTGGTGTGAGGCATGAAGTTGTTTGAATGTGTTAGAGTTGGAGTTATAAATAATTGAAGTCTATGAAATTGTTGGTGCATTATTTTATTTTTTTGCATTTAGTTTATTTACTTATTGCATTATATGCACCTAGGATTGGATAATCTTGATGAGGTAGGTGTCTACCTAGGTAGGTTTTACTTTTGTATCATGTGACTTGGGCTTCCTTATTTGGTGGAGATGTTGTGCACACATGTGAGTACATTGTTTTTATATCTCACATCGGTTGTACATTCACATCTCTTGTTGGTGTATTCTATATACCCACCTCTTTCTCTCATATGAGTAATTTCTTGTATTCCATTCTATTGCATCCTTCAATAGAATGCAATTTTTTCTCTCATATTGATCTTCTATGTACTTTTCATTAGGATTTATTGATATTGGGTGGCTATTCCCATGGCTAAATTTACATGGTAGCAGAGTGGTTGAGAGCCTTTGGTTAGTTTCTTACGATGATCTAGACAATTAAAAAAGTGTGATAGAATTACCTTATTCTAGGGGTTCCTCTTTGTGGTTTTATATTGAATGTGTACCTTGAGAGATTGGTGGAGAAAATCTAAGCTCGCCATTGCGTTTAGATTGTCGAAGAAAGTTAAAATTTCCTTTTGTTTCATCCTAATTAGACAATGGAGACCAAATTTGTAAGAGTTTACATTTGGGAGGTGGTTGCTAGATCTAGAGGATAGTCATCATTTTGGATCATTTTGGGTCAAATTTAATCTCCCCATTGCATCCAGAAGGACCAAAAACCTATACATCAACTATCAATTTATTGATTTTGGACACCTTGGCTTGGATCACTTAGAAATTTTTTTAGCCCAATGTTGTATAGATCGTAGGTTTGCAAAATATTCTCTTTAAAATTAAAATGTATTCCTTTTGTGTAGGATTTATGCATACTTATGTTGTATGTATGGGTAGTAATATATATTTTTTATAACTTTTTTAATTTAAAAAATCTAAAAAAAAAAAATCGATCTTTTTTGTAAGGTTTACGACCTTTAGTAAGGATCCTAACCTATTGTAAGCTTGTAACCTTTCTTAATAGGCATGACCTATATAAAGGGCATAGACCCTCTATGGACCCCTTTGGGCTACAAACCCCTTTTGGGGTGGCACACCTACAAGCCTCTGTGCCCCTTCCAACTTATAGCAATCCCTCCTCCACATTCAGCTTTGGCATTTTTGTTGGCAATTTTGCCATATTTGTGTAGTCCCACTAGTTTTAAGTAGAGTTCCAAAATTATCAAGAAGATCTACAATTTTTGGCAAAAATCCCCCACTTTAGCTTGGTGATTTTGGTTGTTCAACTAGTTCTAGCAAGGTGGACATTTAGAGATGCAACTAAAATTAGCAGTGGTTTTATATTTATCTAGTGATGTAACTACATTTGGAAAACCTCCACATTTGGTGACAACTCCACCAATGTTGGCGGTGACACCAACATGATGTTAGCAAGTTGCTTCACCCAACTCAAGCCCCTTTATCATTGGGCCTTTTGAATATGTAGTTCGACTTCAGAGGCAGATATATTGAGCTAATGACATCCTTTTTTAGAGATTTTTTTATTTGGGATGTTTCTATACACTCTTTGTGGTTGTGTAGACAATTTTGGGTTAAATGATACATTGATTTTTTAAAATTCCCAATTTGCCATAGATAATGATGCATAGTTCCCATTTCGGGACCTTCGAGGGCTCATAGAAACTCCTTTTACAATGTTTTTTTTTCAATACATGATTTCTTTTGTACTTCATAATGGTACTATAGATTTGTAATCATCATGATAAAAAAATATACTTTTAGCATTATCGTATTTTCTGGCGTTTGTAAGGCATTGAAATCAAGACCACTTTATAGTTTTTGCAAGTGCAATTGTAATTGCATTAAGAGTGCTGAATCATATTTGTTGGGTGTTATTTGGTTGAGTAAAATGGGGAATGTTCTTGTAGTTTTACATTTTCTTTTACTGTATTAGTCTATTGTTTTGATTATTTGAGGAGAATATCATTGTTATTCATATGGATTTGAGCTCATTCTTCAGTTATTGAATTAAAGAGGGAACTATAAGTCTTGGTGAGATGGTATTCTAAAGAATTTCAAATGGTTAACGTCTTGCCCTATCTCTATGAACTTGTTTATAAACCCATTGTTGACAATAAAATGTAGACCTAAGATATGTATTACTTAATAAGTAATCAAATTAAAAGTTTTTTAAAAATATTTATTTATAAATTAAGATTTGTTAAAATTATAATATTTACATATTTAGATTCATTATTTATGTTTTTTATGAGAATTTAGATTTACAACAATATATTTAAGTTTTATTTGATTGTGTTGTCTATATTAAAGAATGATTATAAACATTGTTAGGTAAGATTTACATTTTAAATTTGTTGTTTGTAGGTAAGATAAGTATTTATATATAGAGGTCTAATGGCAAAATTTGCATACCCATGCCATTTCCCATTTAGTTTTGTATCCATTTTGAGGAAATATGTTGGTATATATATGTAGTGATATATCGTATAATCTTGTGTAAAGTTGGTCTTTTTCCTTTAGTCTTTTACTCCTCCATATACATAATATATTCTAACATCATCCTCACATATATAAATTCCTATACAACCAATCTATCTACAAATTATATCACATTCACTTACCTACCTCTATATAGTATTAGCTACCCGAATCTAATTGTTTTCTCATAATGACACATTTTCGCGGTTACAGGGACAAACCTATAGTTGTAGCCCTGTCTCCTCTCTTTCCAAAATTCAAATCCAGATTTTGATCATTGACTCTTTTCAACTTCTTAATATAAATAAATAAACACACATTTGATACAATTTAATACTATATACTAATAGTTAAAAACATTTTCACATATTTAAAACACACATCTTCTCTCATGTTGAGGCATTGAAATAGTGATAAAAGAAGTAAAATTTACATATATGATCATTCTACGACCATTACGCTTAATAATTAAACTATTAACCAATCCTTAAAAAAGACTTATAAGCTTCTAGATGTTACGAAAGTTCATGAAAAACAAGTGTCAAACCAATATTATTTTTCCACTATGTTCCCAACCCATTTTTATAAAGAATGGCGGGGCTGGAAAGGAATCAAATTTCATTAGCATGAAGAAATGGAAAGGGTTGGTATGAAGAAATTATTGAAAGGTGGAGCGGAAACCATAAATGCCAATGTGTCATTAAATACCTCAACCTAAAATATGGTTGGAATGGCCATCCAACCATATATTTTTTCTTGAAAATGATATGTGTATTTGCCGACAAAGAAGATTAGGTTGGTTTGGTTTGGTTCTGTTTTAAATTAATAACTGATTTTAGTTATATTGAGTAATAATAGTGGGTAATATGGAGTTGTTGATCGAAAATGAGTTTAATAATGTGATAGGAAGTGTCCTACTCAAATTGCTGAAAACCATATAGAAAAGGAAATAAATCCCACTTTACAATTAATTTAGGTGATTATTATTAATAGATTATTTTTAGCAATTGTATTTCAAAATATAATGGGTATGTTGAGAGTGATATTTAATCGAGTGTAATTTTTAGTGTAAAGTAAATTGATAGGTTGTAGTGAAAGTTTTTGAAATGAGTTTTATTACTTAAATAGATTGGTAGTATCAATTAGAACAAAATGATAATCGTTATATTCATTTTGAAGAGTTGGAGCATTTCAATAATAGTTCAATGGAATAGTGAATTATTTTTAATTGACATTGTATGTAAGCAACCATCTTCTTGCTTTTGTAGTTTCATATATGCACTATCTTTCATGCAACACATGTTGTTGTTATGTGAGTGTGGGAGTATATTTAAAGATCTACAAGACAACAAATCGTCAGTACAATAGTGAATGTGAGGCCTTGGTGATCTATGTTCCCAATGTTGATTATTGCTCTTTCTATTGTTAGCCCTCGAGATTTATGGATTGTCAAGGCCCGTGTCATTTTAAGGGGCAGCTAGCAACACCCACCTCGAGTTATCAAGATTGACACGTGTTGTGGTTTTTTGTAGTCCTAAAGTGGTCCTATGTAATGCTTGAACTTAACCACACCAAAGAAAGGAATATTTGTTGATTGTTCTCACTCTTGTACACAATAGCTTGAACTTGTCTAATTGCACCATTGACAATAATTGTTGCTACCCACAAATTTGAACATGGCATAGCTTGTTGGCCAACACACAAGAGAACCTTGGCATCAAGTTGTTAGTCCTCATGATTCGAGCATGATCTACCCCTTATTTGCTTTGCATTACATTTTGCAACATGCACTCCCAATAATTTTAGCATTTGTTTACTATGCAATGAAACCAAGTCATTTGTGGCAAAAAAATGTATTAAGGACTGGCATGATGCTTTCTCATCACAACCAAGGTAAGAATCAGAGTATGACATAAGAAACTCTCAATTTGACAATGTTGGATTTGCATTTCTTATATTTGAAAGTAGGTTACAAAAAATAAGTTGTGTTGGTTCTTCACCATGTTGATAGAAGATTGTGTGTAATGTGATTACCATGTGAAATTTGCACCCAAGTGTTGTCCCATAAGATTTCCCAACACACATTGGAATGTCTTTCATTACTAGTAGTTGGCTCAAATCACCAAAGATCATGATGGTGCACTTAAGGGAACTTGACTGTGATTAGGGGAGGCCACACTTAAGTGACTCACTGTGTGCAAGTAAACTAGGCCTAATGATGTAGAGCGCACAGTGGAAGCAGACAAAATAGATCAAAACATATACATCGCTTGACTTGTTATCGTCAATTCACATGCACTGATTCACCCTTATACTTGGTCTTTGCTTGTATCAACGGAGAACTCCTTGTTCATCCTCCTGATATGCTGATATACATTGACTTCGTTGTGACTTCAACTTTCGGCAGACTTCTACGATCTCTCACCGCCAATTTTGTCTTCAGCTTTCGGCAAACTTGTATTCCTTGGCTGATGTGCCGATAGTCCTAGCTCCTTCGGCGAGACTTACTCCATAGTCGTCGACTCTTAGATCTCTCCCAATGAACTTCCACTATTCTTTGTTCGTTGATGAGACATTTACCATCGGCTTCCTAGGGCTTGCTACGCCAATTCACCAATGCACAGCCCGCCTTCACCGAACCCTAGCACATAGAGATGCTAGGATCTCTCAGAGCATAATGGACACGATCCTGCAAACATGAACACGAACAAAATAGAAAACAAAATGAAAACACTATACAATCATTCCACCGATTTTGAAGAAATCTAACTGGTGGAATGGATTAAGAAATCCATCTGGCCACAAAAGAACAATTTAATTGCACAGTGGGAAACTAAAGGAACCGAAGGATAGAAAGATACACAACACAAGCAGAACCTTGTTTATTATGCTTTCCAGAAAATGCTCATACATAGATGCTCTATTTCACAATTGCACAACTCAACCCTATCTGATCTCTCTACGACTATGCTTACAATCGATCTGCTCTGGGTATTTATCTACTCACCATGAGTAGTACCAACCTTGACTCCAAGCGGTTGGGAGATCAATCCAAGCACCTGGGAGACAACTTTCTAATGACCTCCAACTGCCTAACAACCTTTGTGATTATAGATTCAACAAGTGTCCTTGGGACTTACAATTGAACCTAGATACAACTAAAATGCACATGCATTGGTCAAATAGACCTTATTACATGGATGGTCAACTTAGGACCTTATTGAAAATAAAAAAATGAACATAAAATAGTTAAATGCCTTAAGGAGGCCATTGTGGATTAGGTGCTCCTACACCATACTCCCCACCGAGAAAAGAACTCATGCCCCATGAGTTAATCCTTTGTCTTGATCCACCTTTATCCATTGCTACTTCATGCCTTCCCCATGATCTCTGAAATGTGACCCGCTTCTTTGGAATCAAAGACTCATGCCTAGTAGTGTAGGCCCTAACACCTACATTGTAGACCCTAGTGAATGCTCCTTGTACTATTGTTATGGCAGAATAGGTTTGCCTTTCAATCCTTGTTGGTTCTAGAGGACAAACAATAGTCCCTACTATGATTGCATCCTTGTCTTTCCAATCAACTTGTGACTGCTTACAGACTTGCTCTTTGACCTTCTGTTGATCCATCTGATCTCTGTCAGTTAGAACTGAAATCTTCTTCAAACTCTGATCTCCACTCCTTGAGATATCCTCAACTCCCTTTGACTCTGCTATAGGCATCTTCACAAACTCCTTACCTACCAAAATAATCTTAGCTATCTTCTTTGCTTCAGCATCCTCCTGCAATGGTGTCATCAAAAAAGTCCTCCCATCCTTCTTGATGGTGTAGGTGTTAGCATATCCATCATACAATGCTCTCCTATCAAATTGCCATGGCCTACCCAAAAGTAGGTGACAACATTCCATGGGCAATATGTCACACAAAACCCTATCCTGATATTCTCCAATATAAAAATCAACATATGCCTATTCATATACCAAAAGTGATTGACTATCACTTACCCAAGATGCTTTGTAAGGATTTTGATGAGGAATCCTTTCCAATTTCAATTTATCCACCATTTCTTGAGATACCATATTATCTGTTGAACGAGAATCTCTTACTACCTTGCATATTTTACCTTTAGTTTTGCATTTGGTCCTGAAAAGAGCTCACCTTTGTAGCATGTCCTTGGATGTCTTCAGGACTGTTCTCCTTAGCATCAATGATTCTCCATCTTTAGCTGGGGCTACACTTCCCATTGGAGAGTTAACACTTTCATCTACCTTCTCTTCTTGCACAAATTGAACCCTCTTGTCATTCTTCCTATCATCTCTTGATGATGAACCTTGCCTTTCTGGACATTTGAATGCTGTATGACCAATTTCATTACAATGATAACACCTCCCAGTGAAAACATTAGAACCTCTACTGCCTCCAATTCTGCCTCTTGTGCCTTTCCATCCACCTCTAAAATCGGATTGCTCTTGTCCTTTACTAGTCTCTTCTTGGTTAGACTCACCACTAGGCCTCTGGTTAGGACTTCTTCCTCCAAAACTGCCTCTAAAATTTCTGTCACCTCTTCCTCTATTGTTCTGCTCACTCTTCCTCTTTAGCTTCTCTTCAGCTCTTAATGCCATTTGGAAACACTTGTTCACTATTTCTGGTGCTAAGATGCTGATCTCATCTTGGATGTTCATTCTTAGACCATTCAAATACCTGGCCACCTTCTCTGACTCTTCTTCATGCCTCTTTGATTTGAGACTGAGTTTATGAAACTCTTGTGTGTATGCATTCACATCAAGGTCTCTTTGTTTGAGGTTCTGCAACTTCTTATACATCTGCACATCATAGTCTAGGGGTAAGAACTGTGCCCTAAGTTTGGTCTTCATCCTTTCCCAGGAGGTTATCATATTCTTCCCCTCCTTGACTCTCTCTCCTTGTTCATAATTCCACCATGCAAGAGCAGATCCCTGCAACCTTGCCTTTGCCAACTTAACCCTCTTATCCTCATGAATTTCTTTATATTCGAAGTGATTATTCAATGCCTCAAGCCAATCAATCACCTCTTCAGCTTCCATACTTCCCCTATACATAGGTAACCCATCTATGGTGTCCCTATTGACTGACTTTAATGCATTTAAAAATGCCCTCTAATATGCTAGTATCTCCTCTGCCTTTTTACTAGTTTCAGCAATTTCTGTATTGCCTTCATCACGATCACTTTCATCTTCCTTATCTTTGCCTTTGGACTGTTTGGACTCTCCCAACTTGGATGCAAGTATCTCCTTGATTAGCTTCTTAATGGCGTCTTGCAACATACTTTTGGGAGGCATCCTCTCCGCCTCTGTCTCACTTTCTTTGTCTAACATAAACATTCACAGTCAACACCCAAACGCCAATACTTCTGTAAGTCCTCAATTTGACTACTACACAATGCTCAATCAACTATCCTTCCTACATGTTGCTATAGACCCAGTCCTCTCATCCAGCAGCATATCTTGGAGATGCACTACCACTCTCTCTCTTAGTGGCTTCACTCTTTCTTCCAGCCAAATCTCTATTGGTGAATGGTCATGACATACCTCATCATTGTCTGCCCACACACTACAGGAATATGATTCATTTGCCTTCTTAATGACAAAAAACAAATACACAACACCTCCGCCCAGAGCTTTTGCTAGCTCTAATACCACTATGATGCAGAGCGCACAATAGAAGTGGACAAAATAGATCAAAACATATACATCACTTGACTTGTTATCACCAGTTCACATGCACCGATTCACCATTATACTCGGTCTTTGCTTGTATCAATAGCGAACTCCTTGTTCATCCTCCCGATATGTTGATATACATTGACTTCAACTTTTGGCAGACTCCTGCGATCTCTCACCGCTAGTTTTGTCTTCAGCTTTTGGTGAACTTGTATTCCTTAGTTGATGTGCTGATAGTCCCAGCTCCTTCGGTGAGACTTACTCCACAGTTGTCGACTCTCAGATCTCTCCCAATGAACTTCTGCTATTCTTCATTTGCTGATGAGACATTTACCATCGTCCGCCTAGGGCTTGCTATGCCAATTCACCAATGCACAGCCTGCCTTCACCGAACCCTAGCACATAGAGATGCTAGGATCTCTCACAGCATAATGTACGCGATCCTGCAAACATGAACACGAACAAAACAGAAAACAAAATGAAAACACTGTATAGCCATTCCACTGATTTAAAAGAAATCTAACCAATGGAATGGATTAAGAAATCCATCCGGCCACAAAACAACAATTTGATTGCATAGAGGGAAACTAAAGGAACTGAATGACAGAAAGATACACAACACAAGCATAACCTTGTTTATTATGCTTTCCAAAAAATGCTCATACACAGATGCTCTGTTTCACAATTGCACAACTCAACCCTATCTGATCTCTCTACAACTATGCTTACAATCGATCTGCTTTGGGTATTTATCTACTCACCACGAGTAGTACCAACCTTGACTCCAAGCAGCTGGGAGACAACCTTCTAATGACCTCCAACTGCCTAACAATCTTTGTGATTACAGATTCGACAAGTGTCCTTGGGACTTACAATTGGACCTAGATACAACTAAAATGCACATGCATTGGTCAAACAGACCTTATTACATGGATGGTCAGCTTAGGACATTATTGAAAACAACAAAATGAACATAAAACAGTTAAATGCCTTAAGGAGGCCACTGTGGATTAGGTGCTCCTGCACCACCTAATGAAGCTCATATATATTAGGAAAGGTGTCTCAACCTTCCATCCTAATGTTAAGAACACAAAATTGTAATTTTTAGGCTATAAAACAAAAAAAAAATCAATTTCTAGGCTATAGAGGTCATTTTTGGCCTTAAATTTTATTCCAAATGGTTTAGCATCAGTTCCCAAATGCCTAGGAATAGATATCTTTGAACTCTACATTTTTAAAAAATGTCTCAATTAGCTTCCTGGATCAAAAGTTATGGCCTCTAGAAGTTTAGGCTCCCACATTGGAAATGTAAGAACATCTATGAGTTGTAAGAGGGAGTTACACTTGTTGACCAACTTATGATATGACACAACACACGACATCTTTGAATGGAGATAATGGAGCCAAAATGGAGCACCCTAGTTTGTGAGTGAATTATGATGAGCTTATGCTAGGTGGAAGGACTATGTTATTTTTATCTTATGGACCCATCTTGGGATTTGGGCACTACATTAAATTTGGTGGTTTTATCTCATGGTTTCTTAATTAGCATTTGATGATTTCATGTTTTGCTTCTCCTATTTATTAGATGCTTTAGATTAAGGTTTTGATAGTGACTTTTGTAGGTGTTGTTATACTGCCAAAATTACTCCAAATCTCTTGTTGGTGATACTTCTATAAAGGCTTAGACTCTACAAGTGTATTGTAACCTTCGATTACTAAATAATACATTGAGTTGCTTTGGAGTGTGAGGTTTTTCTCTTGAAAGGGTTATCCCACACAAATCACTATGTTATGGTATATTGCTTTTGTGTTTATTTCCTTAAAATTATATGATTAGTTTAATTTTGCAAATACTTTCTCTCATAGATTAGTGTAGAAAGTGTATTCTACACCCCTGCTTCCTTTTAATCTCATAACTTAGAATGTAATGAATGAAATACATGCTCTCCTAGAATGTTGCTAATGTATGCCCCTCTAGAGGATTCATCTCTTCCATTGGGATGTGAAGGCTTGCATGTATGGTGGATGCATTTATGTTGAAGGTGGCCATGTCAGTTAGTGTGCAGAATAATTAGGGTGAATGGGCCTATGGAACTTTTGCAAAAGGGACAATTCCAATGTTGTTAATTAAGTTTGATTTTCCAATGTTGATAATACCTTGTAGGATCATTCGAAGGGGTTGTTGCATTCCAATGCAAGTTGAATGTGATACAATTATTTCAAAAGCAATGTATTGTCTAATTGATAAATTATTTGGTGTGACGCATGAAGTTGTTTGAATGTGTGAGAGTTGGTGTTATGAACAATTGGAGTCTATGAAATTTTTGGTGCAATATTGCTTCTCCTATTTATTGGGTGATTTAGATTGAGGTTTCGATAGTGAGTTTTGTATGTGCTATTATATTGCCAAAATTACTCCAAATCTCTTGTTAGTGATACTCCTATAAAGACCTAGACTCTACAAGTGTATTCTAATATTTGATTACTAAATAACACATTGAGTTGCTTCAAATGGAGTGGGGGGGATTTCTCTACCTTGAATGGTAAACTACACATGCACTGTAAGTGAACATGTATTGGTGCTTTAGGGATATTTTGCTAGGCTTTTAATTTTCATACATTAGTTCTTGTAATATATTTAATTGGACGGTTATGTGTACCACACCATATCAGCTATGAGACATAGTTATCTATTAGGTCCTCTCCCCTAATTATATAGAACATTCATAAACTTTATTTTAGAGGGCATTCTTTGCATTTAATGCATTTGAAACTTATAAACCTATAGTCCCTATGCATACTATGCATTGTAAGATCCTTGTTTGAGATTAAAAATAAATAAGAAAACGTTGGATATTATCTAGTTGTAAAATATTATTTATATTTGTGAAAAAAATGTGATCTGGAGTAGCTCAGTCGGTTAGAGCTTGTGGCTCTTAACCACAAGGTCGAAGGTTCGACTGCTCCCTCTAGCTTCCAACCAATTGGTACTGCAACTGTGTCATGTTGCTGGTTTTGTTTACTTTTTTTCATTGATCTAATACTGTAACAATTCATTTTTCTATGTTATGGAAACAAAATCATCATGCTGTGAAATGGAGGGATAGTGTTGGCCTTCTTATTCAACGAACATTATGGATGTAGAGTTAACTATCTTTGGTCTTTCCATGTTATGGATCAAATGGGTATTAAACTTAAATCTACAAGCAGATGTAACATGGGATTTTAGATGTTCATCACCTAATTTTATCTACTTATCGAGGAAATTTTCTCTCTTCATCATACTTTTCTAGTTGAGATTTTCAGGATTTTGTGCCTGCTGTCATGGCTATCTTTTTTTCCACCCTTAATCTTCAAGGTGGCATTCAAACACTAATCTATTCTCCTTAGCAAGTGAACTTACGAGGGTGTCTACATTCAAATCTAGTTGTGGAAACTTTTATAATTTCTAGTTTTATCACCTGGACCTTGCCAATTGTAAAAGTCCAATACTATAATATACATGGTAAAAAAGCTAACTAGAGATGGTGGAATTGAGCTTACATATTTACATACTATAAAAGGATTTATCTAACAGTGTATTCCCTTTCCCTGATCTATGAGTGGAGAATGAATCCCTTTTCTCTATCTCTTGGGAATATGTGGTAGCAACTCAGAATTAGATTACCTACCTAGGTTCAAACTCGGATGTAGCTTAAAAACTGATGAAAGAGGTTTGAGCCCTGACTCCTGAGCATCATCAAGTTTATTAAAAAACTTCATATTTTAAATGGGCATCAATCAATTTAGTATAACTTAATTTATTAAAAAACATATTCAAATTGCATCAATCAACATATAGCTGTGTTTTTATTATTGGAATTGATGCAAGTTCAATCAGCTCTTAGTTAAAATTGCTTGCATAACTTATTTCCACAAAATATCTCCATTAAAATGATCAGGGTACGACATCTGACAGCTATGGGATTTGAACCCATGCCCTTTCGGACCAAAGCCTAAATCTGGTGCCTTAGACCACTCGGCCAAAGTGTCAACCTGTAACATGTGTACATATCTAATTCATGCTTTTGTGTTTGTTGGATTGTGGGGTAGATAACTTTAGAACGTTGTTTGGCTTGCTTACAATGTTGATGGTGACATCAAGACGATGTTAGCAAATTGCTTTCCCCAACTCAACCCCCTTTATCATTGGGTAGTATCTTGAGCTCATGACCTTCTTTTTTAGAGATTTTTTTTAATTTGGGATGTTTCTATACACTTCTTGTGGTAGTGTAGACAATTTTTGGTTTTGATACATAGATTTTTAAAAATTCACAATTTGTCATAGTTCCCATTTTGGGACCTTGTAGGGCTCATACAAACTCCTTTTCAAGTGTTTTGTTTTCAATACATGATTTCTTTTGTACTTCATAATGGTGTTATAGGTTTGTAATAATCATGATAAAAAATATGCTTTTAGTATTATGACATTATTTTGGCGATTGTAACACATTGAAATCAAGACCACTTTATATCTTTTGCAAGTGCAATTGTAAATGCATTAAAAGTGTCAAATCATATTTGTTGGGGGTAATTTGGTTGAGTAAATGGGGAATGTTCTTGTAGTTTTACATTTTCTTTTACTATATTAGTGTATTGTTTGATTATTTGAGGAGATTATCATTGTTATTCATATGGATTTGAGCTCATTCTTCAATTATTGAATTAAAGAGGGAACAATAAGTCTTGGTGAGATGGTATTCTAAATAATTTCAAAGGGTTTAACCTCTTGCCTTATCTCTATGAACTTGTTCCATTGTTAACAATAAAATGTAGACCTAAGGTATATATTGCTTAATAAGTAATTAAATTAAAAGTTTTTTTAAAGATTTGTTTATAAATTAAGATTTGTTAAAATTATAATATTTACATATTTAGATTCATTGTTTATGTTTTTATGAGAATTTAAATTTACGACAATATATTTAAGTAATAGACGTCAGAGTGCCACAGTCCATAATATTGTAACTGGATGCTTCTGGATTAAACTGTGTGATAGTATTTTCTCTCAATGTTTTGGATCACACTACATGATCCATTGTCAAGAGAATAGAAAGCAAGAGAGGAGAAATAGAAACATTGAGAGAAAATACTATCACATAGTTTAATCCAGAAGCATCCAGTTTTAATATCTTTAAGTTTTATTTGATTGTTTTGATTTAAGATTGTCTATATTAAAGAATGATTATTGTCTATATTAAAGAATGATTACAAACATTGTTATGTATGATTTGAATTTTAAATTTGTTGTTTGTAGGTAAGATAAGTATTTATATATAGAGGTGTAATGGCAATATTTACATACCCATGCCATTTCCCATTTAGTTTTATATCCATTTTGAGGAAATATGTTGGTATATGTATGTAGTGATATATGGTATAATCTTGTGTAAAATTGGTCTTTTCCCTTTAATCTTTTACTCCTCCATATACATAATATATTCTCACGTCATCCTTACATATATAAATTCCTATACAACCAATCTATCTACAAAGTTATCATATTCACTTATTCACCTACCTCCATATAGTATTAGCCACTTGGATCTAATTGTTTTCTCATAATGACACATTTTTGCGGTTATACGGACAACCCTATAGTTGTAGACTTGTCTCCTCTCTTTCCAAAATTCAAATCTAGATTTTGATCATTGACTCTTTTCAACTTCTTATTATAAATAAATAAACACACATGTGATACAATTTAATACTATATACTAGTAGTTAAAAACATTTTGACATATTTAAAACACACATCTTCTCTCATGTTAAGCATTGAAGTAGTGATAAAAATAAGTAAAATTTACATATATTATCATTCTAGAGGCATTACGCTTAAGAATTAAACTACTAACCAATCCTTAAAAAAGACTTATAAGCTTCTAGATGCTACGAAATTTAATGAAAAAAAGTGTCAAACCAATATTATTTTTCCACTATGGTCCCAACCCATTTTAGTAAAGAATGGTGGGGCTGGAAAGGAATCAAATTTCATTAGCATGAAATAAATTATTGAGGGTGGGGTGGAAACCATAAATGCCAATGTGTCATTAAACACCTCAACCTAAAATATAGCTATCATGTTGAAATTAAGGAACACTGAGAGGGGGGGGGGGTGAATCAATGTTTTACAAAACTTATTATTATGTTTCTTTATTAATTTACCACATACATTCAAAAGAAAGAAGCATGAACTTAAGAACAACAACAAGATCATCACACATGAACACCAGGAGTTTTATGTGGAAACCCAGTTAAGGGAAAAACCATGGTGGGGGTTAACCCACAAGATTTTATACTCTGTTAAAAGTATTACAAATGGGAAGGCACTTGCCTTCGGGTACACCGCCTAGAGCTCACTGCTCAAAGGAGGCTCACTGCCTACAAGATTAATTATAAAGAGTTCACTGGAATACTTGAACTAAAGAATAGCATCTAACAATGTAAGATTACAGTTCCAGTTAGGCTTAATATACTAACTTCACACACTTCATCTCTCACTGCCTTGTTTCACTATCCTGCCATGATCCAGAGCTTAGATCTCTTTGCTTCGCACTTGATACTACCACACCTTGCACCTATCACATCATATTCACACAACCATGCCTCAAAATGCTCGAGCCAATCTATCATATATATCTGCAACATATAATTTCATCAACTGCAGTCGGCTTCAAGAAAACTTTGAAACTTTTTCAAGATCACTATTCTATTGTTTGAATCCATGCACAAACATCAATGCGAACCAAAAGCTATGTATTCAAGTCACCACACATGTTAGCCAATACCACTGGATCTCATAAATAACTCAACAACCACTTCTCTTAATCCACACAAGGATCAAACACCAAGTCGACCTGTTCTTCACTGGACTGCGCTGTCTAACCAAAACCTAATACTCAGAAGCTTGTAACTTTCAATCCCTTCATCACCGGAGGCTAAAACTTTGGATTTAGGTAGCCTTGGCATCCCTTAACATTCCCTCGGATCTATAGCACAATATGATTACCTATGGAGAAATGCGCACCAAAAAGATAAACCCTGTCATATGCTCTGTTCCTGTCTATTCAGACTTAGACAAATCTGCAATCTGACTTTCGGTATGATCAAATGATACAATGCGGATGTGTAAGATAGATTTAGTTGCCATCAATGACAACACCTGACATGCCTAGTAGTGTCTCTTGTCAACACATCCAAGCATATATTTTTCCTTGAAAATGATATGTGTTTGCCGATAAAGAAAATTAGGTTGGTTTGGTTTGGGTGGTTAGTTTTTTTAAAAAATTAATAACTGATTTTTAGCCAATAGGCTTATATGTGGGATATTTTTGTCCCTAAAAAGTGTCTCACACTAGGAAATTGTTGGACACCGGTCCAGATTTCCTGTTTCCCTAAAAAAAATTCATGCTGGGAAATTTTTCCTTAATATGTCTCATTCCACGCACATATTGAGTTAGTCTTGATGTCACCACGATTGCTTTCCAAGTTGTTTATAGTGATGTTTTTATTTTAGTTTTTAATGATAAGATAGAGATGGAATTAATGGGTACGGGCAAGACATTGGGCCCGATAATAACAAATACCCTTATTAAATTCGGTACAAATATAAAATAACTCTAATGCTTACCCTAAAATTTTATGTTAATATAATTATATTTTAAATGTTTTAATAATTATATAATTACTATATTAATTATAATAGATAATTATATTTTTATTAAATTATATTTATATTTATAATATATCTAATATATATAGATTAATACTAATAGTTATATCTATATACTATAATTATATATATTATTATAATTATAACCATTATATATTATTATTAATAAATTAGATATTATAATTGATGATAATATAATAATTAAATATAAATATAATTAATATATATTACATTATTTAAATATAGTATAATTATTAAATAGTATTAATAATCCATATAATTTTAATAATTATAGCATATAAAATAATGTAGTAATATTTATTATATCTACTATTATACGAATAATATAATTATATAGCATACATAATATAAATACTAATATATATATGTATATTCTAATAATTTAGAAATAATATGCTAGTATCTCTAATTTAGATTCTCTTGATTTCCCAAACTTTGAAGCCCTAGGCTCTAAACTAAAGTATGTTGATATATATAAGCCAATATATCATCAAGAGTTATTATTACAGTATGCCCCCTTAAATTCAACCTGACAAGACTAAAAATGATTATAAGCAATTAAGAGGTTTATAATATCTAAAACATGAGTCTACTCCAAATCTTCTCTGACATAAATCTAAACTCAAATGAATGCAATTAAATCTTGAAGCTATCTAGATAAAAAGGAAAACACTATTTTTTCATTTTTAAAATTTTTTTGGAATTTAAATTACAATTTTTTTTTGTTTACGGGCTTTTGCCCCCCAGCTTCCACTGTAGGATGCTTTATCGATGTAATGTTTTTCATGCTTGTGTTTCAATTCAGTTAGCTAGGTAGAGTGATAAAGAGAAAAGCTTTGGAAGGAACAGATTCCCATCATCGCATGGACATTGAAATCCCCTCAAATTTACTTCCAAAATTTTGACCTCCTAAATTTTCTTAATCCAGCTTCCTTCTGCACCTGGAAAATTTCCACATTACTCCCAAATAAATTCATTCATTCATTCAATTGCCCCTTCCTTGAACACAGATAGATACACAAGTATACATATATGTATTTTACTTATATCCGGTGGCAATGTATATTCTTGTCTGTTATGAAGGGCTTGTTGTTTGAGTGGGGTTTTTGATTTTATAATTTGGGTTTTAGAGGTTGAGAATTGATTGAATTAGAGTAGAGAAAAGTAGAAAATGGAAGAGAGAGGAGGGAATAGGGGAAGGATAATAGGGAACTATGTGCTAGAGTAGTAGATAGGATTAGGCTCTTTTTGCTGTTGTGTGGTGGTCGAGGCACATACACCATGGTTATGAAGTTGCCATCAAATAAATTGTCACTGAAAAGCTTACCAAAAAGCTGTAGGATAATCTATTTTCAGAGATTTCTATTCTCAAGCTAATTGACCATCCTAATATCATTCATCTACATGACATTGTCAAGTTTAGTCCTCTTTCTTTGTTTTCTTGATAGAATATTTGTTTTCATAACTTAGTAAATTTCTCTTTTTAGGGTAACCTTTGCTTTAGTTGGCACAATCTGGGGGGTGTTTCTTGGGTCAAATAAGCCTAGCCCAAACTTGGTTCAACTAATTCTCACCCAATAAGTTGGATGCAGTATTTTATCTAATGTATTGTGTTATCCCATCTTTTAGGATCTAAACCTGGGGCTCCATTACAAAAACCACAGAACTTCTATCTAAATTTAATGGGCTATTATGTCTTTTAGGATTTTTACGTAGTGCTCCACTAAAAACTCTAGTATATTAGCTGGGGGCTCCATTATGAAAACCCCAGTTATTTCACTGCTTAATCTTATCCTATTTGACAATAAAGAATATGTCTTGTTTCAAAGGTTGTGTAGTCTGGAAAAGGTTGTGCAGTCTGTATTTACACTTGCTAATTGCACTTTCTTGAAATCTTCAAGAGATTTTTCAAAAATCCAATTTGTGTGTATCCTGCAATCATTGCAGTCCATGAGACCACATTTTTCTGAGGAATTCTATCAAATAGTTCATGTGCCTTGCCCATGGTTCCACATTTTGCATACATGTCTACCAGGGCAATTACAACTACAACATTTGACAAAATTCCTCCATCATTCATACTTTGATGGATGTCCATACATTGTTCCAAAGCTCCCATTTTGGCATAGGCAGGGAGGATGCTGGCAATTTTCTAAAGTCTTCTCAAAAAGTTTAATTTGTGCATATCCTGCAATCATTGCAGTTCATGAGACCACATTTCCTTGAGGCATTTTGTCAAATAGTTCATGTGCTTTGTTTATGTTTCCACATTTTGCATACATGTCTACCAGGGCAGTTGCCACTACATCTGACAAAATTCCTCTATCCTTTATGCTTTGATGGATTTCTATACCTTGTTGCAAAGCTCCCATTATTATTAAAAGTAATATTTAATTTTTTTAAAGATAAATCTTTTAATTAAAAGATTTTATTGGAAGGATGACCAATATATTAGTTATATTAACAAAACATATTATATATAAGTGTAATATATTTTGTGATTTTTTTCTCAAAGATTGGAACAATAAAAAAGTATTAAGAAAGATAAGTACAAAACACTAAAAGATAAAGGTTTATATGTTTCAATGTATCTATAGTAAATGATTAGACAATATATTTTTGAATAGATAATATTATTTTTAAAAACTATAAATCATGGACTGATGTTGATAGGAGCAAGACCAAAAGGTTATTTTTTTTATATTTATTGCATTAGTAGTTGTATTTCTCAAGTAATTATTTATTCTACCAGCCAGTCTTATAACCTACCATTGAATTCTTTCTTTCCTCTTCCCTTCAAAATTTTACTCTAGAGAAGTCTTGGGTTGAAGACTACGATTTAAATGCAGACAAGCACACATGAAGTAAGAAAGGAAGGCCTGGAATGTTCATTTAGATAATAATAGTATTGTGCTTATTTGAATTCACAAGTAAAAATGCTTCAAGAACCTAACAAAACTCATAAGAGACTAAAAATGTGGGTCCAATCATGTCTTGATGCACCAAAACATACCATTGATTAAGTTGCCCTAAACTAGGGCAGTGTGGAATTTTAAACAACCATAACGATACTGAAAGAGCTTGATGGTCTCCAAAACTGAAGTTAACAAATCCAAGCAATTCAAACATTGTGATTAACCATGGTAAAATACAGATTTACTTGGACCAAAGAACAACATTGTACATATATGAAAAAAACCACAATAAAATACAAACTTACTTGGGGAGTGTGTTTGCTAGGAGAAGCTGAGCAGGGAAGAAAAGGATTTTCACATAATTGTAATGTCATAAAATGTCCCCTTGGGGGCTTTTCCCTCGTAAGGTTTAGCTCCTAGGTTTTTTATCTGCATTTAGGACATCTTACATCATATTTCAACATCCCGATGAGATGAGCCCTAAGTTTCATGACAAATGGGACCTAGAGGGATCCCTTGAACCTAACCATGCCCAAAATAGGGGGGAGGACTTGGGCGCCCTTGCCCTAGTCATGCCCTATTTTGGGTCAGTCCCAAATTTTGGGTGTCGGCTTGTGATCGTTATTTGGGTCATATGCTGACATGATAAGTTTGAATTACAAAATTCTTGGCGGAAGTGTTTATAGTTATATATAAAAGCATGTTTTGGCATTCATTTGTAAACTAGATTACAACTAGATGATTACTAGCAATCTATTGTGTTCTAAAGGTGATTCAAGGCTTTCATTGTGTAGCAAGAGTAGATTTGTGTTGTCTATGTGTTTGTATTTGCAGATTTGAGCAATCATGTCCTCATGGCAGGAAGAGCTTCTTCCTCCCATGAGATCTTCACTACAAGGTGACATCATTTATGTTTTTGAGCATTTATCATTTGGTTTTTGCCTCTGCCTCACAAGGGCACGCATTCTCTATCTGACGATGGTGTTTAGAAGACTTGAATGTCTCTTTGGGGCTTGACTGAGGCAAGCCTCTAAACACCACAACCCCCTCCCAAAATTTTCATGATTGTAGGTTACAAGTTGAAGCTACAGACAAAGTGAAGTTGCAGGAGGGTACAACAGAGTGTCTGATTTGCAGATCAGGAAAGAAAATAGCTCCCTAGACTAGGGTGCCCGCTCATTAGTCCTCAAAGTTTTGTGACAGGAAAACCTTTGGTACAATAGGACCAGGTTGCAGATCTTGTTTGTAGATCCTGACAAAATGCAGGGCCTTGGACTTGGGTGCCTGCTCTTAGTCCTTGACTTTTCTGCCTTCGAACCCCAAAAATAGGTGCACAGTTATTTGTCATTTTACATCTTTCTGTAGGAGCATGTTCTGATATTCATCTGTTTACTATCGTATTTTCATAATTAGGGTTTTAATGTATAATTGAGCATAAGAGAAGGTAATTGGCAATCAAATCATAAAAATCTAAGTTTCTCTACATCTCATAGTGACCTAGGGTATGATAGTACATTGCAACTCAACCCTAGGTCCTTGAATGAAAGGGTGAAAGGAGGATACATACACAAAACTATCAAAAACTAAATTATCCAAATTCCACCCTTTACAATAATAATGAATTTGTTTATTTCTATTAAAGCGTACCCATTTCATTATAACATGGCCCGAAAGGAGGTAGATGTACAAAAGGTGGAAGATGTATTTTTTAATTGGGGAAGTGAACTTGATGTTAAATGATTGCATAGATTTGTATTGAGCAAACTTATAAAAGTGTCCATTGATGTTAGGTCTAGATTTATGGATTTGCTCTAATTGATTCCAAATGGACTTTCAATGGGCCTAAAATATGCAAGAATACTATATAAGTAGATGTTTTTTTAAATTCTGCTCATATTTTTTTATTTATTTCCAATCATCAAGGGTATAGGTTCTTAGTAGGTAATGATATATATTAGATCACAAAGGGATATGTTGTTAGCTTGACATGCATCATTTTGGGACAAGAACATTATTTCTTTTTGTTTTTCCCTATTCATTTTCACCTTTATGTTTTCTTTAATTGTTTCCCATTTTTTGTATACCTTTATGTTAAATTCTTTAATTGGTTTACATTTTTTGTATTGGTTGTGTTTTAAGATGTAACCAAGCTAGGATGTATTGCACACATTCATATTGAGGAAGCCTTGATGATAAATTTTTTAAATGTAAATGTTATTTTGATTATATTTAAATTTATTGACTTGGTTAAGTTTACTATATAAAATAATTTATTAAATGGAATGCTATTGGAAGTGTGTAATTTATTTCAGTTGTATAGTCATTCAAAATGTTCTAATTTTTTTTGTATTAGAGTTTTTGAATTTTATTTTTCTTAGATTGTAAAATACAAACTCAAACACCTACTTTGCTTACAAATTATGTGGAGAATACTTGATTATCTGGCCAAGTGAATATTATTTTCATAGATGAACACATTTTTTTTACAAAAGGCATTCTTCTTTAATTGGCTATAAAGGCATGATTTACTTATTGTTTATTTAAGAGCAACGGTAGCTGGGAACCAGCTGACGTTGCTTCCCATTTCTACTTGCATTTGTTTTTTCTTAAGTTTTCTCATTGTTAAACTGGTCTCTTCAAAGTTGAATTATCTCTATAGTATTAAGTCTCCAAATATTTTGTTGACAAGAAAACTTTATTGGAAGTGTACAATTTATTTTGGTTGTGTATAATTGGAAGTTTACTAAATGGGAAGCTATTGGAAGTGTATAATTTATTTCAGTTGTGTAATCAATCAAAATGTTATAATTTTTTGTTTTAGAGTTTTTAAAATTTGTTTTCCTTATATTTTTAAACAACAAACTCAAACACCTGCTTTACTTACATATTATACAGAGAATACTTGATTCTCTAGCCAAGTGAATATTATTTTCACATATGCACACACTTTCTGGAGAAGACATTCTTCTTTGATTGACTATAAAGGCATGGTTTTCTTATTATTCTTTTAAGATTAGCGACAACTAGGAACTAGTTGTCATTGTTTTCCATTTGTACTTACATTTGTTTTTTCCTTAAGCTTTCTCACTGTTAAATTGATCTCTTGAAAGTTGAATTAGCTCTATAGTATTAAACCTTCAAAGAATAGTGATTTCACTAGATACGATTAAAGTTTCAAGAATGTTTTCAATGGATTTTATTGCATTAAAAATATGAAAATATCTCTACTTTATGTAATCATCTACAACATCATACTAATGTTTTATCCTTCAATACACATGCATTTGATACTACCCTAAATACTATAATACAAGAGGACACTTATGTTCCTGATAAAAACCCAAATTCTATAAACCTTGTATTACTCCTATTCATACATGGAACATTTACTGTAAATACTATATATTTTAAATGTAAATTAAAAATGCTTCTTATACATTGTAAAAGTAAAAGACCATTGTCATTGTCTCATATTACAATATAAGTATGAAATTCAATTTCTATATTTCATACCACAATTTATTTCTTCCATTACTAATAGCCTATCAGCAAATCCGTTGCGCGAAAACTCCGTGCAACTACTAGTAGTTATATTGAGTAATAATAGCAAGTAATATGGAGTTATTGATCTTGAAACTAAATTTAATAATGTGATAAGAAGGGTCTTACTCAAATTGGTGAAAACCATATAAAGGACTCATTATTTTGTAGTATATAAGGAAATAAACTTGTCACGTCTCATACTTTTCATACTTGATTGAATGGTTAAAATGCAATTATAACATTGATACGTTAAATTAGTCACTTCGGCTATATCGATTGCTTCGACTATATTGGGACTAACTTATTGATGGTTTTATGAGTTTGAAATTTTTACAGTCTTGTCGACGACAAGAACATGGTTCAGGTAGGGGAGTCCTAGCTTCATGGCAACATCTATCAGGTTTTATCTAGAAATTCCACACACGCATGTAGTTTGCTTTATCTTGCATTGCATTGCATGTGTTTTTGATGAGTAATGCTTACATGTTTAATTTGTTGATTATCCTTTGCATGATTATTGGAAGGATGTTGATGCTCTCGTGTGGTAGGAATAACTATGAATGTCTTTGATTGTCATATTTTTGAATTTGATACCTGTTGAGAAATGAAACGAACAAGTTAGTAGAGTTATTGTTTTAAAAAAAACACAAAACAAATATAATAACGAAATACTAATTAAAGGCAATTAAATTTATTTGGTTAATAGTTTTGATAATTATTATATTTAATTGAATGCCTTGCTTTGACTTAATTCAAGTTCGAACCTGATTGAAATAGAAATGAAAAGTTAGTAATACAATTTTATTTTAAAAAAAAACTAAATTAGGAATAAAATTAAAATACCATTTAAACTTACCTTGTCCCTATTTTTTGAAATAAGAGAAAAGCCACGATTAGACAATAATAATAAAAGATATATTAACCTTCTTATCTTTTATTTATAGCGGACTATAATTAAGGCTATTAGACATGCGTGGATAGATGAGAAGAATTTTAGCTTACTTAAGATGCATGCATTAAGAACTGTGGGTGGCGTGAGAAGGCGAGTGGGAAACTAGAAGAGAATTAGGTTTTGCATGGAAAAGATATATAGAACAAGAGAGTTTAGAAAGGAGGAAAAAAGAAAAGAGGGAGAACAGTGGCAAAGAACACTGGAAGGAAGAGGGAATTACAGTGAAGGTGAAAAGGAGAATTTGATTGGTAGAACCAGGTAGGCTTTGAGCGAGCTATTTTGTATATTGCATTATTTTACCTCTTGATATGCTTGCATGATGGATGTGATAAAATGGGTTTAGTTTTTTTTTCTTTTTGATTACAAACTCTTATAAAAACTGTCGGAACCTATTAATGAATGCCTTTTATCTCGTTCTCTGAGAGTAGAGAGTCATTTGTTTTTCTAAGTGATTGAAAATTGTTATTGATAATAGAATGTTGATCTCTGAATAGGATTGCCGTCTCCTTGTGAATGAACTCTTATTCTGTTTAGTGAAGGCCGTTATAGTTTAGGAAAGTCATCTCTATATGATGAAAGTCAATCTTTGTATCTTTTTAAACGCCCCAAAATGTTATATGTAATGCCCCTCATATCGTCGTCCATCAGATTGGTGTTTGCTTAGACTTTATGATAGTGTCTTAGACTGTAGATGATGGATCTCTTTTTATCTTGTTACTTCATTATGGACCTAATCAGTATAGTAATGATTGTTGATGTTGGATTCTGTTATTTTATGCTTTAGAATTTGATAAATAAACTAGATGTTACAGATGTTTGATGTTAATTGCGATGTTGGATTGTAAGAGGATTGAATGTTTTATGTTGTTGATTAATATCAGATACCTTGTTCAATATAGTTAACTGTTTATACATAAACATGAATGGAACAGTGTCGTATTACTCGCTCTCGAGTACCCTACCTCACTGCGATTTCCATTCACTATAGGACTGTATGTGGATATATATCTTGTATGGTTAACTGTGTGTTGCTGTAGGATGCAGGTACTAGGCACCGACTCCACCTGATTACCAGGTATGAGCGTGCCTTCGCCAATGGATTAGTTGATTGGAGTTAACGTGAGGTCCCTAGTCAGTGTTGTCTGGCTGTCAGTTTACCCTTGTGGTTATTGTTGTCATTCGATCATGACTTGATGTCAGGTAATATTGCACCTTGGAGTCTAACTAGGTTAGAAAGTGTCTAAGTGTGTAAGGTGTCATTATGCTTTTAGTAGAATCATATTACGGAAATTATAATGTTGATAATTAAATATATTTATAAAAGATAATATTGAGTCGATAGTTGTTAATTATTGTTGTAAATAAATTATTATTTTAATAGAAGTATTATTGTTAAATAAAGATTGTAAGAGGTTTTGTATTATTTAATATAATATTATTTACAATAAATATTTAAATAAATAAAATAGTTGTAAGTTATGTTGTAATTAGTGATTTACAACTAGATTAATAAAATAAATTAATATATAGTTGTATAATTATAGATAGTTGTAATATTATAACTTTATTAAATGCAATATGCTTGATCGGCTATAAAATAATTAAATGTTGTCAGAATTGAGTGTTAATATTTAAAAAAGAAACCTCTTGGGAGGAGGAAATAAAAATAGGATCGCGTGCCGAGTTCCTCGAACGATGAAAGGGACTGTTTTATAAAAGGGAAGGTTGTAGAGGCAAGGAGGGGGGATTTTGGCAGGAAGAAGAAGGATTGAGGAGGAAAATTGCAGGAACGAGTTTTGCAACTGAAGAATTGATTTCTGCATTGAATCTAAGCTACGGGTACAGGTTCTAATGTTTTTCTTTATTCTATCCTTGTTTTCTTTAGAATGAATGACGGGAATCTAGTTTTACTCCTCCAATTCGCATTGCTTGGAAGTTCTAGAGTCTCTCTGATAATCCATTTTATACTTATTCCATAACCATCACATTTCAACAATCTGTAAGAGTAAAATCTAGGTTAACAATAGGGACAAAGAAACTTCAAAGGAAACAACTGTTTGCAAATCGTACCCAGATCGCTTTAGTGGTTAGATTGCAGGTAAATGGAGGGCACCAAAATTCATAGCTACCAAACTTAAATTTGAGGAGAGTAAATCGCTAAACCAAGTTGCATCATAAAGCTATCGTAATAGAGGAAGACGTAGTCATAGACTTGCACCTTTTATAGGAAATTAAGTTTTTAGATAAGCTCTTGTTCATTTTTCCTTGCGAGATTCAAAATGTCGACCTATCAGATGGGTATGGCTTCAAGGTTATTCGTTGAGAAAACTACAGAGAGAAGCATGTAAATAAAATTTGCAGAATCTTTTCAAAGAGGCAGAGGCAACCTCTTCCAGCATCTTGGTGATGCCTGCGAGGAGAGATGTGAATAATGAAGTGCAAAAAAAATGAAGGCCGTGATTTATCTGAAGGCAGCTATATCATGGTTGCGGATTGGTATACAAAAAAATTAACCAGGCTCATCAAATGATAAAATGTTATGTCCAACATGCAGGCCACAGTTAGTTATAGAGAAATCATGTGAACTGTTTGACAAAATTCCTGGTAAAAGGTTCACATCTAAATTTGCTTTCGTTTCTGCCCTCGCGGTGTCATCGGTTCCAGCACTGGTCATGGCCAGAGGTCACATGATCGAGTCTATCCTTGAGTTGCCACTAGTTATCAGTGACAGAGTTGAAGGTGTGGAGAAAATGTTAGTTTCTATCAAGGTTTTGGGAAAGGTTAGGGGCAACCATCCCATAGATAAATGACTGAAAGCAATGATGAAAAATCTGTGGATTCTGAAAGCAGCACAAAAATGTAGCTCACGGAAAGGGAGCTGTAGAAAATCTATTGCCGATGAAGTCTGTGATATAAAGTTGGAGAAGTTCTAATGAAAATTAATAATAGAAGGTCCAATTTTGAAGGGAACTGTGGTGCCACAATTGATCTGTCTACCTTTGATTTACTCCTTTGTGTGCATTGATTTTTCATCACCTTGCAGCACCAGCTGTAATGTCCCTGGGCAATCGAGACATATTGTAACGGTTAGGTTTTCACCGAATAGAATGACACGAGAATCGTCGGAATCACTGGTAGCCTTCAATGTGGATACCACTGTATCTAACAACCTTCTCGGAGAAATATTTCAAGCCTATAGCATGTAGAGTTTTTATTTATTTTTGTTGATAGATATCAAATATTTATTTGTTTAGAGTTGTAAAGGAGAATTACGTGCTAGATGTAGCTATATGCAGTCGTTTACATTATTGTTTCTCAAATAAATGTTTTTTTATACAACACAAAAATATGCAGGGTAGTAAAAGAAGTAGAGAATAGTCCAAATAACCATCAGGTAAGGTTCAGAAAATCGGATTGTTTCCGCTATTTAAATCAAACCCACTAGAATTGCTTCTGGCATGATTGATTAAAAGTATTCATGAACAGTGAAAGATCTCAAGTATTATTACATAATCATCAATTTTATGAACAACTCACTCCTGACAACTGCAGACTTCAATATGACATATCCTAAAGTATTTCTCCTAAGAATACAAATCTGCATATTTTGACTGAGATGCATCCAAGAGAAAAAACTTTGGAACAATGGAAAATAAGTACCTGAGAAGCAGTTGTACTTATGTTGCTTAAATCAAAAGCATCTATTGTTGATATAGGATGAAATCTAGAATTAGAAAGCGGGTGAAATGATCCTTTCCACTTTGTATGGATCAGAAATGATGCCTTGTCTTGCGTCACTTTATTCAATACGATATGTGACTTCTTTCTGTGGTGGCTGTGCTGTTACTTAGAAATTCTGTGTGCCTCAATAGATTGTTGTGCCTTCAATATCTAGGTTGCATTCTATTTTGTATAAGCCTGCGCCTCATTTCCAATATAGCACCATGGCTGTTTTGGCTCGTGCATCATTTGTAATAGCTGAGACTTACTGTCTATTGACTTATTCCTTGAATATGATGTTGGCTGAATCTTTACACTGTGGCTCAGATTTGTTCAAGTGGCTCCATATCTTGTGCACGTGTGACTTGAAAAGCTATGCCTTTGTATATAAGGCCTGCACCTTGATACATAAGGCAATACTTTTGAAACATAGGCCAAGCCTCTTGTGAGTGGGTCTACATTCGATTGAAACCCTTGAAACAACTCTGTACTCTCAGTGGCCTCCATGCTTCCTGATGAATTGTTTCCTTCTCTTCAGATCTACCAAAATTGCTAGTTTTGCCAGGTCTGATTTTCAGAATGTTTTTTCTATACCTTCCATCTCCACCTGAGACTCTTTAAACTACGATATCCTTCAATAACAGCTATTGCAAGCATCAGTGATCTTATATTTCTTGTGACATCATTTCGTTCTTCCGATCTGTGAGTAAATTCTCTGCTTCAGCTATATGCTCCTTCTTTTTGCGTTTCCTCTAATCAGGTGTTCAACTTGTCTTGACCAATCTTTGTGACTTTGGTTTTATTTTTTTGCGACATTTGATTGCTGCTCAGTAGATAATAACAGCCGAAACAATTGTAGTAGAAGCATCTGCGTAGGATTCGGATTGCCACGGGAACAAAAAGTAATAACTGCAACGATCAAGTGGTGATCGTTTGTGAAATGATCATTCCAATCTTTTGGCAGAATTAAGTACTGTTAGTAAAATCTGAATAATGTTCATCGTTGATGATTTTTCCTCGTTGTAATTATCGTTTAGTTATACTTAACTTAGCGTTCTTATCCATTTTATTACTTGAAAGAGTTGAGTTAATTGGGCAAGTTTGAAAGATAGATGATAAGGATCGTATTGATAATGAGAGTGTGTATTGATAGTAGGAATTAAATAGTATAATGGTACTAAGTGATTCTTTTACAAATGAAATATTGTAGGTTATTTAGTAATTTATCTTTTGAAACAAAATGTAGAATATTTAGATAAATTAGTTGTAATGTATTAATATGTTTGTTGTAATTAATTTAAATCAATCAGTTTGATTAAAAGAGAGGATGGAATCTAATGTTGATTTTACAAAGTCGTTCACATTGTACTAAGAAGGAGTTTAGTGATTTAACTCTGGAAATTAAATTTAAACTGGATGAATTTAAGAATTCTTGTTGTCGTAATATGATAAATTGCTAGTGGTCAAAATTCCCGAGGCTTAGTATGTCGTGTTTTGAACATGTGGATAGGTGTTCTGGTATTATGATGTTGTAACGGTTGTGTGGCTCGAATTTAGTTTGAGGTATAATGAAGTTTTGGTTAAATTGTTAATATGTTTTGTAATGTGATATTCTCTAGATGAGATTATTGGTTGTAATGGGGTCCATTGTGCAAATTGTTTGGGTGTCAGTCTAGAGGCATAAAATAACATGATTTGTTTTCAAGTATAGTGTTTTATGTATTGGATATATGATGATATGTTGTCTCTAGTTATGTCTGGGATAAAAGACATTGTGAATGATGAATGTATTCCCTTGGGGATGTATTGTTGTTCGTTTAATTATATTCATCTTGTATTGAGTTTTGTGTTAGATTTTGAAATGGGGAGACATCGAGTATTGTAACAGAGTAATGTTTATGTATTGTTATGGGCAATATTTGTGAGTTGTCCCTGCGATTAAGTTGATATGCAAGAAGGTAAATGCCTTGCATTATTACTTGTATATGTTCATATCAGAATAATGGTTATGCAAGATGGTTAATGCCTTGCATGGTTTATGTATCATCGTTGTCATGATGATGTTTGCTATGTTTGTTGAGTAGGGTCTTCTAGATGCAGGTAGGGGAGTGGCTTTCAACGTGGGGCCGGCACCCAAAGTGGCAGTCAGGATAACCCGTTGGAAGTAGATTAATCAAGTGATAACCTAAATAATTAATTAGGGGGTTGGGTAGTTAAGCACACTAAACAAGATAAGTGGATGCCTCACTCATGGCTCAAGTGCTTGTTTAGGCTTGAGATGAGATGAGAAGGCCTGGAATGGCAAGATCAACTACCTTGTCCTCACGAAAGGTATGTTGATTTCCGCATGAGCGTTGTATGGGGGCCGGGAGTCAGGAGAGGCTACCAGGACAACCCAAGATGGGGGCCGGGGCCTAGGAAGGCTTACCAGGACAACCCATGACAAGCCATGTGATGACACTTCTCCCTACTGCAACCTAGCAGTCCCTAGTTGTACTCTCCCCATTCGTTATGTGTTGCCTCTGGAAGTTAAGTTGTATTGTGTTGTTTATGTTATCTGTCATGTGTTGTATTGGCGTTTGGTCGTCCTTTGTTCATGTTAGTCTTTGTCTACCTGACTGCCATTGTTTGGGACCTCATGTTAACTCCTAGCTCGGGGGGTGGACCTTAGGGTTCCACATGGTCGGGTGGAAGAGCTATTTTATCCATTGGTTATTCTTGTCGAAGCTCATGTACAGAAGAGATTTATTCTAGTATTCAGATGATTGTACTTGTACCAGTGAATGAAGATGTATGTGTATTATCTTGTACCAGATTTGTGTAATAGATCAATCATAATGTATGTGATTCTGATGTAGTCTGAAAATGGCAATGTAATGATGTCATGATGTATTTATATGAAAGCATTTCAGTTATGTTTTTGATTATGTAGATTGTATTATCTGACGATATGTAAGGAGTATGAATAAGTTATTTAATTGTGCTTTGGATTCAGATTAGTTACTGATGAATGTTAAATTATGTTAGTAGGTTTGTAAAGTAATGCAGCCTTGTATCCTTAGAGAATTATGTCGTAGTTAGTTATGTTAACATTATTTATCTTAAACATTTAAAAAAAAAAAATGTTCCTGTTTCATGTAGCATAAATGTGTATTTCTTTGAGGTGTACAAGGCGGGCGTTACATTATAAATTGTTTGCTAGTTTTGGGTATGCCATTCACTATTTCCTTTTGTATACCGCTAGATGTGAAACATTAAACATTCTTTGTATCATTTAAAGCAATCTCTAAGTTAAATAAAAATAACCTCCCCCATAATATCTATGCCAAATCAATCCTTATCATATGGTGTTTTCCTGTGTAATATATACCTGTCAACGTATAGAAGATGTCGTTCACAGTATTTATATGCCTTTTTCTATCAAATGAATGTCGTTTATAGTTTTGTATGCCGATCTCCAGATATTATAAATGTCGTTTGCTGTATTTATATGCCGATCTCCATTATTGTATATGCCATTTGCTGTAATTGTATGCCAATCACCTTTCCCCAAATGTTGATCTTTATCTTTCAAATACTAATTGCTGTTTAGTGAAGCTGATTATAGTACTATGATTGCCATTTAATGATTGTTTGATGGGTAAGTGCAAGAAGATGGGGGGCCAAAAAGGGGTCTTAAGTGGCCACTTTTTTTCTGAAATTAGGAAATACTGGCCTTGGATGAGAAATTGAGCATAGTTACACTCAAAATTTAGAGATGCAACCAAAGCAATGTTCGTAGTGCTCTGAGTCTACTTTCTAAACTACTATTTTGTTTTGAAAATGGCATGGATTAAGGGGTTCAAAAGAGGGAGCCACAGAAATTGGTGTTGTTTCTGTCAAAAAATCATAACATAGCATGTTTTGTGGCTCCCTCAAAAGGTCAACTTTTTTTTGGTATTTTTAAAATCGCTTTAGTGAGAAATTAGCTAATAGCATGTAGTTTATGCCTGATTTTTCTGATAATTTTTTGATGAATATTTGATTTTTTACTAATTTTTAAAGTGGACACATCCTAAAAAACAGAATTTTGGCCGTGCTACCCCTATAAATTTTGAAAACTAATTCAAAATCATTTTTTTTTTTTAATATTTGTAGAATGGAGTCTAGTTTCTAAATATGTAATTTTTTTGAAATTTGAATGAATAGTTATTTTACAATGAAAAAAAGACCAAACAGTGGTTTTTGCATAAAAACGGACACACAAACAAAAGAAATTAAAGATGAAAGGCTTAACATTGTTAAAATGTGAAAAAAATCACATCGTCAAATAGCTAAGAGAAAGGCTAACATTACCCATGTGTTCGATTTGTTCAACCTTGAAACACGTGCAAATCTGAGGGTTAGCACGAACGAAATTATGTGAAATTTTGAAGAATATAGAAAAACACGTCTGTGACTGTTCATAAGGCACTCCAAGCCTTTGGGTTGGAAATCCAAAGCAAATCCCAAGCCCAAGGCTTGGGATTCCCAAAGCAAGAAATAACGCGAGCGCAATATAACGCGCTCGCGTTATGTTTCACCTTGCATTTTTCTTTCCCGTAAGTCTGTCTTTTGCTATGTTTGACATAATGCGAGCGCGTTATAACGCGCTCGCGTTATGTCCCACTCAAATTTTTTTACGTTCAAGGCTATTAATCATGAGGGTTAAGGCATAAGGGATAGAGTTGGAAGGTTTACGGATAAGGGATTAGCGTTTAAGGTATAGTATCGAGCCCGTTGAGGGTCTAGGAATAGCGATAGCGTTTAAGGTTTAGGGATGAGGGATGACAGATTACAGTTGAGGGTCGAGGGATCAAAGTTAAGGGTTGAGTGATTAGGATTTGACATTAAGGGTTGAGGGTTGAGGTTCAAGGTTCAAGGGTTTAGTTATAGGGTTTAGGGTCGAGGGATTAGGGTTAAAGTAGAGTGTGGAGGGTGTAAGGATTAGGGATAGGGTTGGAGGGTTTAGGGATAAGGGATTAGGGTTTAAGGTATAGTACCAAGTCTGTTGAGAGTTTAGGAATAGGGATAGCATTTAGGGATTAGGGATGAGGGATTATAGTTGAGGGATGATGGATTAGGGTTGAGGGTTGAGGGATTAGGGTTTAAGGTATAGTGTCGAGGGTTGAGGGTTGAGGGTTTAGGGTTTAGGGTTGATGGATTAGCATTTAATGTCGAGGTTAGGGTTAGAGTGTCGAGGGTAGAGGGATTAGGGGTAGGGTTTAGGGTTGAAGGTTTAAGGATTGAGGGTTGAGGCTTTAGGGATGAGGGTTTAAGGCTTGAGATATAGTGTCAAGTGTTGAGGGTGTAGGGATAGGGTTTAAGTTTTAAGGGTTAAGGGTTGAGGGATATGGATTAGGGTTTAAGGTATAGTGTTGAGGGTCGAGGGATCAGAGTTAAGGGTTGAGGGATTAGGGTTTGACGTTGAGGGTTGAGGGTTGAGGTTCGAGGGTCAAGGGTTTAGGGATAGGGTTGAGGGTCGAGGAATTAGGGTTAAAGTAGAGTGTGGAGGGTATAAGGATTAGGGATAGGGTTGGAGGGTTTAGGGATAAGGGATTAGGGTTTAAGGTATAGTATTGATTCTGTTGAGGGTGTAGGAATAGGGATAGCATTTAGGGTTTAGGGATGAAGGATTAGAGTTGGGGGATGACAGATTAGGGTTGAGGGTTGAGGGATTAGGGTTTAGCGATAAGGTTTAGGGTTGAGGGCTGAGGGATTAGGGTTTAAGGTATAGTGTTGAGGGTTTAGGGTTGAGGGATTAGGATTTGACGTTGAGGGTTGAGGGTTTAGGGTTTAGGGTTAGGGTTGAGAGATGAGGGATCAGAGTTAAGGGTTGAGGGAATAGGGTTTGATGTCGAGGGTTGAGGGTTGAGGTTCGAGGGTCAAGGGTTTAGGGATAGGGTTGAGGTTGAAGGGATTAGGGTTAAAGTAGAGTGTGGAGGGTGTAAGGATTAGGGATAGGGTTGGAGGGTTTAGGGATAAGGGATTAGAGTTTAAGGTATAGTATCGAGTTTGTTGAGGGTTTAGGAATAGGGATAGCATTTAGGGTTTAGGGATGAGGGATTAGAGTTGAGGGATGAGGGATTAGGGTTGAGGGTTGAGGGATTAGGGTTTAGGGATACGGTTTAGGGTTGAGGGTTGAGGGATTAGGGTTTAAGGTATAGTGTTGAGGGTTGATGGTTTAGGGATAGGGTTTAGGTTTGAGGGATTAGGGTTTAGGGTTGATGAATTAGGGTTTAATGTTGAGAGTTGAGCGTTGAGGGTTGAGGTTGAGGGATAGGGTTAATGGTCAAGGAATTAGGGTTAAATAAGAGTGTCGATGGTAGAGGGATTAGGGTTTAAGGTATAGTATCGAGCCTGTTGAGGGTCTAGGAATAGGGATAGCGTTTAGGGTTTAGGAATGAGGGATTAGAGTTGAGGGATGACGGATGACAGATTAGGGTTGAGGGTTGAGGGATTAGGGTTTAGGGACAAGGTTTAGGGTTAGGGTTTAGGGATAGGGTTGAGGGTTGAGGGATTAGAGTGAAGGGTTGAGGGATTAGAATTTGGTGTTGAGGGTTTAGGGTTTAGGATCAGGGTTGAAGGTTGAGGGATCAGAGTTAAGGGTTGAAGGATTAGGGTTTGATGTTGAGGGTTGAGGGTTGAGGTTCGAGGGTCAAGGGTTTAGGGATAGGGTTGAGGGTCGAGGAATTAGGATTACAGTAGAGTGTGGAGGGTATAAGGATTAGGGATAGGGTTGGAGGGTTTAGGGATAAGGGATTAGAGTTTAAGTTATAGTATCGAGTCTGTTGAGGGTTTAGGAATAGGGATAGCATTTAGGGTTTAGGGACAAGGGATTAGAGTTGAGGGATGAGGGATTAGGGTTGAGGGTTGAGGTATTAGGGTTTAGGGATAAGGTTTAGGGTTGAGGGTTGAGGGATTAGGGTTTAAGGTATAGTGTTGAGGGTTGATGGTTTAGGGATAGGGTTTAGGTTTGTGGGATTAGGGTTTAGGGTTGATGAATTAGGGTTTAATGTTGAGAGTTGAGGTTGAGGGATAGGGTTAATGGTTAAGGGATTAGGGTTAAATAACAGTGTCGATGGTAGAGGGATTAGGGTTTAAGGTATAGTATCGAGCCTGTTGAGGGTCTAGGAATAGGGATAGGATTTAGGGTTTAGGAATGAGGGATTAGAGTTGAGGGATGACGGATGACAGATTAGGGTTGAGGGTTGAGGGATTAGGGTTTAGGGACAAGGTTTAGGGTTAGGGTTGAGGGATTAGGGTTTAAGGTATAGTGTTGAGGGTTTAGGGATAGGGTTTAGGGTTAAGGGATTAGAGTGAAGGGTTGAGGGATTAGAATTTGGCATTGAGGGTTTAGGGTTTAGGATCAGGGTTGAAGGTTGAGGGATCAGAGTTAAGGGTTGAGGGATTAGGGTTTGATGTTGAGGGTTGAGGGTTGAGGTTCGAGGGTCAAGGGTTTAGGGATAGGGTTGAGGGTCGAGGAATTAGGATTACAGTAGAGTGTGGAGGGTATAAGGATTAGGAATAGGGTTGGAGGGTTTAGGGATAAGGGATTAGAGTTTAAGGTATAGTATCGAGTCTATTGAGGGTTTAGGAATAGGGATAGCATTTAGGGTTTAGGGATGAGGGATTAGAGTTGAGGGATGAGGGATTAGGGTTGAGGGTTGAGGGATTAGGGTTTAGGGATAAAGTTTAGGGTTGAGGGTTGAGGGATTAGGGTTTAAGGTATAGTGTTGAGGGTTGATGGTTTAGGGATAGGGTTTAGGTTTGAGGGATTAGGGTTTAGGGTTGATGAATTAGGGTTTAATGTTGAGATTTGAGGGTTGAGGGTTGAGGTTGAGGGATAGGGTTAATGGTCAAGGGATTAGGGTATAAGGTATAGTATCGAGCTTGTTGAGGTTCTAGGAATAGGGATAGCGTTTAGGGTTTAGGAATGAGGGATTAGAGTTGAGGGATGACGGATGACAGATTAGGGTTGAGGGTTGAGGGATTAGGGTTTGATGTGGAGGGTTGAGGGTTTAGGGTTAGGGTTGAGAGATGAGGGATCAGAGTTAAGGGTTGAGGGATTAGGGTTTGATGTCGAGGGCTGAGGTTCGAGGGTCAAGGGTTTAGGGATAGGGTTGAGGTTGAAGGGATTAGGGTTTAAGCTATAGTGTTGAGGGTTGATGGATCAGAGTTAAGGGTTGAGGGTTGTAAGGATTAGGGATAGGGTTGGAGGGTTGACAGATAAGGATTTGACGTTGAGGGATTAGGATTTGACGTTGAGGGTTGAGGGATTAGGATTTGACATTGAGGGTTGAGGGTTTAGGGATAGGGTTGAGGGATTAGGATTTGACATTAAGGGTTGAGGGTCAAGGGATTAGAGTTGAGGGTTTAGGGATTAGGGATCTATAGCAGGACAAAATGCGAGTGCGTTATAGCGCGAGCGCATTATAACACGCTCGCATTTTGTATTTCTACTAAAACGGTAAAAAAGTGGTTACCCCCATGATCCAGGCCCACATGCTCTATTTTCTTACTGATTCTGCGCGTGCTCCGACAGAAAAGAAGTGCTTTCATCCAATTGGGAAGTTCACATGCACATTTGACACATTGTACCACCTTTGCATGATCTTTCCACCACCTTTTCTGCTTTGCCAACTTGAGAAGGAGGAAATAACATAGTTTTCAAACCAAGTTTGATATATATCTATTCAAGTTTCAATTTTTGTAGTATTGCAATGTTAATTGTGATTCAATTTTAAGAATTTAACATTGAAAAGGAAGCAAGTGGTGAAAAACTCAAATTGTTGAGGAGTTTGATGCAAGAAGATAAAAACACTACATAATTGGGTATACTCTCCATTCAAATCTTCGTTATTTAGGTATGTCAAGTCTTTACATGCATGTTCTTTACATTTTCCTTATTTCAGATTGAATTACTTTATCATGCTTTATCATACATGTTTAAAATAGACACATTCCCAATCGAGAAAGCAACCTACAATCTCACATGATGCCATGTATATTTTCTACACTTGGGCTCTTTAATAATTATGTGTAATAAACAAACCTTAGTTCATACCATGATGTCAAACTATACAAGAATAAATCCTTACAACATAAAAAAAATACAATCCCACTATTATCATGTATTCATTTCTTAGGAACTAATATTGGTCTCTTTATCATGCTACAGACAAATTCTCCGTCATGCCGAGGAAACGATCAAGAATTAAACCAACACAGGAAGAGATAGAAGCTAAGAATGCAAAGAAAGCAATGGCTATGAGGGAACTTCGTGAGAAGAGGAAATTGGACATGATAAATGAAGACATACCAATTGAAGAGGAACCACAACCATCACAAAGAGATATGGTATTGGCGGCACAAAGAGAATGAATACAAAAACTTCGTGGTACGAGAGATTTGAATACCATAGTTGGAGACACATCCTTTACCGCAAGTCAACATGTAGGGACACCATCTACCACATCTCAAGTTGAGAGTACATCATCACTCACATGTGATGAAGGAGGTACGCCATCGTTCCCACCTCAACCTCAAGGTATGCCATTTATTCCATCTTCGATCGAAGGTATGCCATCTAACCCATCTCATTTAAATATTGATGAAATTCCTAATGTTGAGATGAATTTACCTAACTTGACACCACCTAGAATTTTGCATAGAAAGCCAAAGTATTTGATTGATATTGATGAGAATATTTTACAGCCAATGGAAGGTAAGATTCCAAAACGCACTTGTAGAAGATATGCTAATAAGATTTGGAGATTGTTCTTTGAAAAGTTAAATGAGACTGCAAGATGTCAACTATTTGTTGAAATGATGCGAAGTATAAAGTATAGGTCTATCATGAAGATTCTTGGGTTGAGAACATCAGAGGCTTCAAGTGAAAAATCTATTGTCAAGAATCTAATGAGTGCGTATGAGAGTGTGGGTAACACCTCATGTACAAAAGATAGTAATGCAACACGGCGTGTGATTACATCGACTATAGTAAGTAGTCAAATGAGGAAAGCTCGTCTCATTAGAAAGACAAGTCAAGAATTGAGAATTAATAGGAAAACTTTATCAAGAGCCGTTGGAAGACGCCAAAGAATTGAGGACACTAATGCCAATGAATTATGGGCGTTCTCGGGGAGACTACAACGAAAAGATAAACCAATTGTTGAAGCATTGAGATCACTAATTGAAGACTTTTGGAAGAATTACACAAGGGTATCTCCGAATCAAAGGGATGTGGTAAGAAGGAGAATTGGTAGTCAGAACCGCGAGCCACATCCAAAGCATTTTTTGGATGAGACTCAAACACAGTTTTATGGTAAATTTCTAGAGAAGTATCCTCAAATTAAAATTTGTCAAAGATATTTTGAAATGCTAAAACCTTTCTATGTTAAGATAAATCACACACGCACTACTTGTTGTTGTAGATTACATATTGAATTTTCTAACCATTTTGATGCTTATAGGTCTATATGTTTAGATATGCATACTAACAATGATTTGCAGGGTTGTGCCATATGTGCCCCACCAACATCTTCAAGAGACTTCATATCAAGAATTTTATGTGAAAGAGAGGAAGGTTAAATTTTCTACAAGAAATTATGCTTGGATGGCACATGTCATCGTTGCGGTGGCTTGCAACATTTGCCAATATGTGAACATATGGAAATAACACATGCGGTTGGAAATAAACTAGTAGAGTTTGGCAAGTATAAAACAGTGGCATACAATACAAAAGATGGCAAAGAAGCAAAGAGGTGTGAATTAGTTATTGAAAAGATTCCAGTGTATCAGTTTATGCCTATATTTCGTGACAGCATAGTGTATGAGTATGCAAGACATGCCCATAGAGCTCGATGGTTGGACTTGCAATTCAAGTTATGCAAGGACACATTTCCGGTTGGTAGCATTGTTTCAGTCGTCAACTTTGCAGAGAACTACAGTCTACAGCGACAACATGAGGTGCAATCACAATATTACAACTCCACACAGGTTTCTATATTTGTGCACATCGCATTCATTCATGTGAATGATAGTACAGAGGATGACAGAAAGATCATAAGGGAGTATAATTTCTATATTAGTGATGATCGCACGCATTCTACGGAGTTCGTGCAAGGTTTCTTTTAGGTGTTCTACAATGATTTGGCTAGAAGGGGCATATCGTTCAGTCAGCATATCATATGGTCGGATAATTGTGCATCACAATTCAAGAACTCACAGAATTTCTATTGGTTGAGTAGGAGGCATAATTTTACAGGTATTCAACATATGTGGAACTTTTGTGAGGCCGGGCATGGAAAGGGGGAGCATGATGGTGCAGGAGCATGTATCAAAAGAGCCATAGCACGAGAAGAGTTAAAGTATAAAGACAATGTAAAGTTGACAGATGCAAAATAGATTGTCGAGTGGTGTAATGCTTCCATGGGTCTAGGTAATGAAGGTAAGTCTTTAGTTCGTAGATTTTTTTGGTTGATAGATGATACTAACATTGCACCATATGAGGATTGTTGTACACTGACAGGATCAAATGAGATGCACTCTTTCAGAAGCTCAATTGCAGGTTCATGGAGTATCCATACATGAAAGATGTCATACTTTTGTTCTTCCTGTACAATTCAAGTCTGGGATGAGTGCGAGTCAAAGGAGTGGGTTGACGAATGGCAGTTAAGTTATCTTAGCCCACTTGACACGTATCGACCCCCGACGGCACTGGAACTAACACAGATGGAATCGTCAGTTGACTTTGACCACATATCAGATTTAGTTCAACCAGGTAATATAAGGCACATATATGCATCTAATTTCATCTAGTTCAACCAGGTAATGTCATCTTACTTTGTAGTGTTTTTGTAATGTTGACTAATTTCATCTAATTTGCTACACATATCAATGTAGGACACGTATATGCAGTTATTGCAGATGAAGATAATGAAGAGGGAACAGATTATTACTTATGTCGTTGTGTTGAGGCCAAAAAGAAATTGGAGGCCCCTGTTATAGATGGAGAAAACATCGAATACCCTACAGGATCAGTGGTTATTACTGGAACATGGCTTAGAAGGTACCCACATAAGAGTGTTAATATTTGGCTATTTCAGGACTTTGACATGCATCGAAAGATTCTTCATTACTCGAACCTTGTCGTGGCATCCAATGTTCATTTGATAAAGTATCGAGGTAGACCTTTGAACAAAATATTGTGGAAGGTGCGTGAGTCTGACCATGAAGTAATACTTGACACAATAAAGAGTAGAGCAGATCCAGATGGTTCATTGGATTAATTTGTAAGTATTCACATTGATTTTGTAAAGTTATGTTACATTGAGTTGTAAGTATGCACATTAATTTGTAAGGTTTGTCTTTTTTTATTTCCTCCTGCATTTTTACACATATGTACACATTTTTACATCATCATGTTATGCATTTTTGGTGTCCTGCTCCTGATGCAACCAAACTCATAACTCACCCTACTAGACACCATTTGATGATCTCTCCAATACTCTGGATCCAGGGCGCCCAATCATGATGATGACCTATATACCATTCTCCCAAGGCGCTCATAATGAATGAATGATAAGGAGCACCTCGACCTCTATAATCAAGGTGATTTTAAGTCACTTTGAGTCATTTGGGGTCAGTTTGAGTCTTTGAGTCATGTTGCAAAAAAGTGTCAATGTTGTCAAGTTGCACAAAGCAACTTTTGCATTTTTGGTGTCTTGCTCGTGATGTGACCAAACTGACTATTCCAACGCATTCGGATGGGTACATTTACACTAGGCATGGTCCTGTTTTTCACTCAAACATGTCGAAACAGTCTGAGCTACATTGTACCAACGATATCCCTGAAGAGTCCAAAGTGCAAAAAGGTTGCAATCTTTGACGAGATGTTACTCGAAAACCATGTCACTTAGAAACATTCTGTCTGAGGCAACGCTATCATATAGAGTGCCTCTACAATAACCTCTCTCAGTTTTTTATAGCTCTGAGGCATTTACCCGTGGTGAAAGGTTTTCTACTGCCCCAAAAATCGTCAGAAGGAGGCAGTGTAAAGTTGCAAAGGGGTGTAACTTTCGTCCTGCTCCTGATGCGACCAAAATGACTATTCCAACGTGTCCGAATGGGTACATTTATGCTAGGCATGGTCCTATTTCTCACCCAAACATGTCGAAACAGTCGGAGCTACATTGTACCGACGATATCCCTGAAGAGTCCAAAGTGCAAAAAGGCAGTAATCTTTGACGAGATGTTACTCAAAAACCGTGTCACTTAGAAACATTCCGTCTAAGGCAACATGATCATGTAGAGTGCCTCTACAATAACCTCTCTCAATTTTTTATAGCTCTGAGGCATTTGCCTGTGGTGAAAGGTTTTCTGTTGCCCTAAAAATCGTCAGAAGGAGGCAGTGTAAAGTTGCAAAGGGGTGTAACTTTCGTCCTGCTCTTGATGCGACCAAACTGACTGTTCCAACGCGTCTGAATGGGTACATTTATGCTAGGCATGGTCCTATTTCTCACCCAAACATGTCGAAACAGTCGGAGCTACATTGTACCGACGATATCCCTGAAGAGTCCAAAGTGCAAAAAGGCAGCAATCTTTGACAAGATGTTACTCAGAAATCGTGTCACTTAGAAACATTCCGTCTAAGGCAACGTGATCACATAGAGTGCCTCTACAATAACCTCTCTCAGTTTTTTATAGCTTTGAGGCATTTGCCCATGGTGAAAGGTTTTCTGTTGCCCCAAAAATCGTCAGAAGGAGGCAGTGTAAAGTTTTAAAGGGGTGTAACTTTCGTCCTGCTCCTGATGCAACCAACTGACTGTTCCAATGCATCCGAATGGGTACATTTATGCTAGGCATGGTCCTATTTCTCACCCAAACATGTCGAAACAGTCAGAGCTACATTGTACCGACGATATCCCTGAAGAGTCCAAAGTGCAAAAAGGCAGCAATCTTTGACGAGATGTTACTCAAAAACCGTGTCACTTAGAAACATTCCGTCTAAGGCAACATGATCATGTAGAGTGCCTCTACAATAACCTCTCTCAGTTTTTTATAGCTCTGAGGCATTTGCCCGTGGTGAAAGGTTTTCTGTTGCCCCAAAAATCGTCAGAAGGAGGCAGTGTAAAGTTGCAAAGGGGTGTAACTTTCGTCCTGCTCTTGATGCGACCAAACTGACTATTCCAACGCATCCGAATGGGTACATTTATGCTAGGCATGGTCCTATTTCTCACCCAAACATGTCGAAACAGTTGGAGCTACATTGTACCGACGATATCCCTCAAGAGTCCAAAGTGCAAAAAGGCAGCAATCTTTGACGAGATGTTACTCAAAAATTGTGTCACTTAGAAACATACTGTCTGAGACAACGTGATCACGTAGAGTGCCTCTACAATAACCTCTCTCAGTTTTTTATAGCTCTGAGGCATTTGCCCGTGGTGAAAGGTTTTCTGTTGCCCCAAAAATCGTCAGAAGGAGGCAGTGTAAAGTTGCAAAGGGGTGTAACTTTCGTCCTGCTCCTGATGCGACCAAACTGACTGTTCCAACGCGTCTGAATGGGTACATTTATGCTAGGCATGGTCCTATTTCTCACCAAAACATGTCGAAACAGTCGGAGCTACATTGTACTGACGATATCCCTGAAGAGTCCAAAGTGCAAAAAGGCAGCAATCTTTGACGAGATGTTACTCGGAAACCGTGTCACTTAAAAACATTCCATCTGAGGCAACGGGATCACGTAGAGTGCCTCTACAATAACCTCTCTCAATTTTTTATAGCTCTGAGGCATTTGCCCGTGGTGAAAGGTTTTTTGCTGCCCCAAAAATCATCAGAAGGAGGTAGTGTATTAAGTCAGGATGAAAGCCTATTCACTCTAGGCGCCTGTTTTTGACCAAATCACACATGCGCCTTGAACAACTCTGTCTTCAAGGCACTTTTCTTTAATCTCTGTAACTCTCCAAATCCACTAAGGCGCAAATTTTACCTCTTGGGCTCAAGATATAGGTTCTTCATCCAAGGCGCCAGAATGGTCCAAAGGCGCATTTCACCTCTAACCTCACCTCTGACCTTACTTGGAGGTGCTAAACCTTTTGACATTTCAAGTAACTTCAAGAGAACTATTTTTCCTTAAGGTGGTTCACTCCTTGCAATTGGATGTATGATACTTGTAACTCATTTGATTGACTTTGTAATGTTTCTTCTTCTTGCAGAGTAGATAAGGATGATATAAGCTTACTTCATGAATCGGAGTAGAAATCTCTCTTGGACTTGCTAGGTGAAAGGACTTGAACTTGAAGGACTTGAAGTTGATGAAGTGATCCTTCATGATGGCCTTTGACATTACCTTCTCGGAGTGTAGATGATAACACCTTCCTTGGATAAAGTGGATAACCTCTGACCTAAACTTTGAAGCTTGATGAATCTTGAAGATTGGGTTTCCTCCTACTCCCCTTCTGGGCTCCACTCCATCAAAGGCGTATTTAGTTGTCCAAGGCGCCAACATTCACTCAGGGGCGCCCAAAGAGAAAGTTTACAACTCTAAGGCGCTAAACTCTTATGCAAAAATGGTCATCATCAAAGGCGCAAAAATGGGTCTCTGGGCGCCAATCTCTACAAGACATTCCATCTCATTGCTCTCCTCCATTACAAGTGCTCACTTACCTCAATCTTGGGTGCATACCAACATCCCAACATCCAAATCACCTAGGCGCTCAAAACCTTCAAGACTCAAGGCGCATTTTATGATCAAACAAGGTATCTCCTGAACAAGGCGCTCATAGTCTCATCAGGGCGTTAATCATCATCATGAGCGCTCATATTATTCTAGGCGCACAGTTATCTTTGGAATGCTCAAGGCGCTCAAGGCGCACATACCCTTCTCTAGGCTAGTTTACACTTATTCAACGTGCTCATTCCAAACTTACATGAACTCCTCATTACAAGACGCACAAACTAGATGATCCTAGGGCATAAGGGCGCTCATAGGAGTTGTTATGTGTCATTTTGGCCAAGGTTTTCCGGAGCAGTGAAGACATTAGGAAGGGGATGATCATTTGGATAGTTTTGAATGTTTTATTTCTCCTTGTTTAAACTAGGTGCTCACTGAGGATTGGAGTAGCCTTTGCACCCTCACATCACGTTAATCGGCGTTTCAGAGGCAATCATAGTATAGGAAGATTTGCGCCTTGAAGAAGAGAGTTATCTGGTGAGCGCTTAGGAGTTCTGGCGCCTAGGGGAAAGGTCTAGGTAGAGCGCGTTCAGACTTTGACAGTGAAGTGCCTTAAGGAGTTGGATGATGTTTTTGCCTAGAGTGGAGATGATGTTTTTAGCGCGTTACGGATGATGATGGAGTGCCTTGGAGTCAGGTTAGTCTGGAGCACCTTAAGAAGGTAAAGCACTTCAAATATAAACACAAGTGTTTTGAGCGCTCTAATGAGAAGTTGTCTTGGCACCATAAGTTGTTCAAACGAAGATATGCGCCTTGGATAGTTGCAAAGACTTAATTTAGCGCCTAAGGTTGGAAGACTCTTTGTGAGCGCCCAGTGTTTGAAAGCTCTTTGTGTTTGGTGCATTAAAATGAATTTGGCACCTAAGTAGTATTGAAACACTCAACTGAGCGCCTAAAGCCCATGAGAGAAGTGATATGCGCCTTGATAGGAATATCATGGAAGATGAGTTTACTGAATGGCACCTTGAATGACTTGGTTGATTAAGTGTTTTAGCGCCTAGATATGGGATGAATCATTGAGCGCCTTTGGTTGAGATGATGTCAGCACCTTTGAGATTATAACACCTTGGAGTCAAGTTCGAAGGAGCACCTTGAGAATGTAAAACACTTCAAATGTTTTCAAGGAATTGGAGAAGTCACTTAGTGCCTAGAAGGAATTCCAGAGCAAGAGGGTTGGAGCGCCTTGAGCTTCAAGTCAGATATGCGCCTAGACCTCTACCCTTTAGCAAGTTGAAGCCCTCTGAGCCTTGACAAAGTGAGAATGCCTTATAGTGAATATGCGCCTTGGGCAAGGTTGAATACAAAGTTGAGGAGTATATCATAATGAGTAAGTGTACTGTAGGGTTAGATGATAAAGACTAGTGCCTTGAGTGTCTTGGTCAAAATTTTGACGTGAGAAGTCTTGCAAGATCAAACCCTGGAGTGCGCCTTAGAGAGAACCTATTGATCCTTTGCTTTGACAAGATTTGGGCACCAGAATGATCCTTAATAAATGGAATGTATCTACACCAATTTTGCACCTTTAGGGAAGTGATGCTGGCCAGAATGATCCTTAATCTCATGTTTGTGCGCCTAGGTCTAGAAGCAAGATTTGAGCGCCTTAGGATAGGGTTTTTTGCACCTTGTCTTGGAGAGTGAATTTGTGCATTGGATGATGTTAAAGCGCCTTGGGATGAAATGCGCCCAAACTTACAGAGGGCCTTCAGTGAGGGAGTTGAAGAGAGTGCTTAGAGGAAGGATAGCCTTAAGATCAAACTAAATACTTAGAAACCTAAGATTAGTGCCTTATTGGAAGTTATACACCTATTTTGGCGCCAGAGAGTGAGTTTGAGTGTGAAGAAGTGAATGTCTGTGCCTTGAAGGGGATACAAAGGGAAGATGATGCACCTTGATGGGTTGATGATGGAAATTTGCGTTTTGGAGCTAAATGTGCGCCTTGAATCTAAATGATATTTGAGTGCTTAGAGGTAAATAAGGGCGCCTTTGAGAATTCTTTGTGCTTTAAGGAATGGATTGTGGCGCTTTGGACTAAGGTAAGTCCTGAGCACTTCCAATGATTTTAAGGAGCGCCTTGAAGGAGATAGTACCTAGAGAAGAAAAGATGTCAAGTTTTAACACCTTGGAAGAAATTCCAGATAGTGGCGCCTTCACAGGGTTTTCCAAGTTGGCGCCTTGGTTTGGGATGATCATGCTAAGAAAGAAAATGCGCCTTCAGCAAGGTCACATCAAGTCCAACATGTCAATACTCTTCATCACTAAAGACATGTTGAAATTTTAAGGCATCTATCCATTCAAGTTCTCCGAGGAATATCTTGCAAGTAACTTCAAGTTCTCCGAGGAATATCAAATGAAGAATGAGTTAGCCTATTCCTCATTCCCAGAGGCTAATTTGAAATAATGAGGGAATGAATTGGTTTTTGACTAACTTAACTTTTGTTTTTTGCAGGAACAAAGTCAGAAACTTGAAATTAGTTAAGTCTGGATGCTTTGAAGCACTTTAATCACATCAACTAGGGCGCCTAAGTGCATAGAGGTACAATGAATCTTCTAGAGAACATGGATAGACAACTAAGTCTCCAACTTGAGTCTTCTAAGTGAATTGGATGATGAAGAGAGTCTAGTCATTTTGGGCGCTAGTATCAGGATGAATCATCCAAAATGGGTGCCTAGAACTAGAAGGCGCCAATGCATGAGTTCAAGGATCCTCCATTGGAGCACCTAGCCCAGATGGCTATAGATTGAAAGTTTTAAAGCTAAGTGATGTCTCTTAGGTGAATTCCTAGCCCAGGTGCATGTGTTGGGAAAAACTCGTTGGCTCTGGCGCCTAGAATTGGGAGCTTTGTAAGATGCACCAATTGATGAAACATTTCCATTTTGCGCCTAGAATAGAACTCTCTCACATAGTTGAAATTGACTTGATAGAAGGAGTTAAGTCTTAAGGACTAGTTTGGCACCTCACTTGCCTATCTCACCTTTGAAATGCGCTTTGGTTGATGATCATCATTGATGGCGCCTAGTGAAATGTAAAGCTATTTGCATCTCCAGAGGATCAAAATTGGATTAGGAGATCATCCTTGCAGTTGAGATTGACAGAGAAGTGTTAAAGGAATCACTTCAAATGGGCGCCTAAGCTAGTTGAGGCGCATATCAATTCCACTGTAACTCCAGACTGACGCTTAGGATCCAGTCATCTCCTAAGGCGCAGTTCCATTCACCCATGACCTCGCTTGGCGTCTAAAACTTGGAAACTCCTTTGGAAAGCTCCTGTTGCGCCTAGAAGATGAGTTTGGGATATCAACTTGCAAAAGGCTTAGAAACTCTTCAAAGATGTTAGGCACAATCCCATGGCACTGGAGCTCAGTTTTGGCACCTTCAAGGAATAGCACATGAAGGAACTTGGGAGGTCAAGTACTTGTAAAAGGGAACACCTTGGAACATCTTCCAGGGGTTGAAGTAGTAAGAAAACATCAAGTGAGTCTAGGCACACTCCCTTGTGTGAACAGTTTAGCTCTGGCGCCTAGCCACAGATTGAGCCAGAAGAAGTAGTTTGGACATTAGAAGATAGGTGCTCATTCTACAATGAAGCATTCCACCTTCCTAATCAACAAAGACTTGCAAGAATTGACAAAGGAAGCTAAGGCGAACCTTCTACTTGTTTCCACCTCCAGAATGTGCCTAACCTTGAAAGGGGGTTCAAAGATGTTTGTTAGACCTTTTCACTCAAGGCGCTCACCTTAGGCGCACTTTCTAAGTCCTTGTCACCTCAAGGAAACACCTAGTTTGGAAGGCGCTTGCCCTGTTCTCCACTCCTTTCAATTGGCGCCTAGAACACAGAATGTATGAAAGGAGCACCTAGACTCCAGAGGGCTCATTTGGGCACCTAGCATTTAAAACACTTTCATAATGATGATGTTTTGGCGCCTACTCTTGGAAACAATCCAGAGCATCCATAAACTCTAATTGGCGCCTAATGTTGACAAGGCGCAACTTCAGGAGGAGGTCACCTCTACTTGGTGCCCAAGCCAGAAAAACCTGTAAATCCTTCAAATATGCGCCTACCTTGTGAGGTGATGAGTTGAACATTCCAAATCTTCAAATGTTGCTCAAGTAAGGAAGACATTGTAACATCAAGGCTTCAAGGCCTGTCCTTGTATTTCCATTGAATGAGTTGTACTTCATGCTATTGAAAGCATTTTCCATGTAATAAGACATTGCAAGTTGATTGAATCAAGTAACAAGACAAGTACCCAACTCTAATGTTGTTTCATTCAAATAGTTATCTTGATGTATATCTTTATGTTATTGAAGTAGTTGATGAATTGTTAGCAAGTAAAAGTGTTTAAGTAAGGAAAATTTTTCATAGAACTAGTTGGGTATCTTACACTTACACCATGCCTATCCATCAAACATCACAATGCAATCAAAATCCTAACAACATGCCCATGATCCAAGATCAAGTGCAATCATGCAAAGATATTATCAATCACAAGCCTATTAAGAATGAACTAGAGTCTTCTAGTACCATACTTTTCCATCAAACACCATCATGTAATCCATGGCCTATCAAGCCTATCAAAGAAAATGCAAACATCCTATGTAATACAATCAGACTTTAAATATTTGAAGTAGCCATCTACAAATATCCATTCAAAAGTGGATTTATAATGCAAGTATGGACGCCATCAATAAAAAAGATTTGTATTAACCAAATATCCATATACGCATACATCAATATCTATCGATATAAGTATAACATATATACAAAATAGCCATATAGGCTTACAAGAATGCCATATAGGCATGCAATGTCAACTATGTACAATACAAAATATATGTCCACAAATGCCATATAGGCATACAACAGAGGAACACAATAAAAAGTCATTCCTCTCTAGCTGGTGAAGAGAATAAATCACGAGCAGCCTTTGATCTTCTAGGGGATGGAGACATGCATGTGTGTGGTCTACTACGAACCCGAGGGCTACTCCTCCTATTTAGTTCTTCCTGCACCTTTACCTGTTACAAAAAAAAGTATAGATATTAATATATAGAAATTACATGTTATAAAAAAATGAAACATTTAACAAAATAATCACTTACCGCTAACATATAATCTGTCTCCTCGCTTGCCTCAGTAGCAGGAATAGGCCCTGGTGATGTCATGTCCTATAGAAACCATCCAGATAGAAATTAAACTTCAAATCAATAATCTTTTGATTTTTCAAAAATAGACAACTATAACAATGAATGTAAATTGAAATTTACTAATCTGCCTCATACCCCTGTCAATGCCATAGAGCTATGAATCACAGAGGCCACACCCTGCTGCATTGCCCTATGAACATGGGGAGGTGTATCCGCAGCCTGCATCATCTGGAAATAAAACAACATTATTCAATTACGACAACTATAATAGTGATGCAAATCATGGCTCCTAACATACACACACGCTCATCTAAACATGGAAGTACACACAATAAAACACACAAATCACATACAAAAATTTAGTAAGTACAATTCATTCATTAAACTATTTATTTTATTACCTCCGTAAAGCTTTGAAGTCCACCACCGCTGGCAGGTGTTGCCATGAAATCTACAGTGTTAACCTATTCAACATCCAAAATCAGAAATTAGAATACCATTCATATAACGATGCTATTCACATGTAATATTTATAATTGTTTACTAGTTACATACCTCGACAGTAGATGATCTAGTGAAAAATGTAGGTGGAGAACCACTGAAAACTGCATCGACGCTATGACCCTGAAATTTCATTAAAATCATCAATTTAAATTAGTTAATCTTGTATTTCAAAAATGAAATTTAATAAATTAAATTCAATAAACTTGCTAATATTTACCTGAGTATCAAGGCTGAAAGTCTCACTCAGGAGGGTATCTGTCATCACCATCTGCTCAGCTGCAGATGTAGCCTGTGCACCTGCGTCCTGACTGTCCATGGGGTCATAACCACAGGCTGACCCGCAAGCCTGGCAAGTATGCGGTGGGACCCTACTCCTCGCACTATCTCCCAACCCACTCTGTGTTGCAGGATCAGCATGCTCTATGATGCTGTGGGTCAAGGCACTAATCGACCTCAGTGTATCGACCTCAACACTCTCCTTCACAATGGAAGGGATAGAAACATGCTCGTGGGCTAGTCTACTGATTACTCATCTCACTACCCGCTGTGGGTCAAGACGTGCCCCTGGTCTATCCTGGGCTGAGCCCCCACCTCTACCCTGGAAGTCCCACATATCAAAATAGTTTGGCACTTTATTGAGGACAAACTCGGAGTAGAGTTTCCTCAAAAAGTATTGTAGGACCTCATTGTTATTGCATGGAGGATGGTCAAAAACCATCCACCCCCTCTACCCAAAATTGCCCCTTATCGCTTGGTTGTTGCACCAATGGATAGGGAACCTCTTGCATGTAATGGGTGGAGGTTGATTTGTTTGTGGGTTTGTGAAAATTGAACACAAGTCTACTTTTGTAATTTGTAATTTTTTGACATCTTGGTATGACAATTTATCTGCATAGTAATCTCTAAACTCTCTCTTTTTATCGGTCCAACTAGTTGTTTGCTTGCTAATTGAATTTACATTTGATAACATAGACTCAAGAGATTCGGCAAGTGTGGACCTATGCAAGGTTGAAGTGGAAGGATTTTTCAACCTTGCAATTATATCTTCAATTTGTTTTTTGTTGTTTTCAATTTCCCCCATTATATTATCTTGTGTTCCAGGGGCATGTCAAGGAATGAATGGAGGAGGTTGTTGTTCTGCAGGTATTTCTTCCTCAAGATTTTGTGGATTTTGAGGAGGAGGAGGAGGTGCATTAACATTTCCTACAATTAATAAAATATACATCAAAAATCAACAAAAACCTACCTATTTAGGAAGAAATTCAAACAAAAAAATAAAGATAACTCACCCCTTTGGCATGCTTGACGTCACGGTGGCATTTCGGCGATGAATCGACAAGTCTTTTGTGTTGAATGGCGTTTTGTAGAACGCGAGCGCATTTTTGAAGGGTTTTAAGCCGCGGGCGGAGGAAAAACTCACATTGAAATAAAATGACAGCGGTTTTTTTTTTAATATATAGCACTTTATAATGCGAGCGCGTTATAACGCGCTCGCGTTATGCCTTAAATTTTTTTGAAAATTTTTTGGCCACTTTTTGGCCCCCCATCTTTTTGCACTTACCCTGATATCCTTTCTGTTGACATCATGTAAATCGGTCATCTCTTTAAGAGATCGGTCTCCTCTGTCAAAACCAATTTCTGTATCATGAAAGCCATTTTTCGTATAAATATGCCATTCCATGGGTAATTTATGTCTTTAACTGAATAACTATGTTGATCTTAGTTTGATTTAAAATGATCTAAGTTTAATATAATCATTGCGGTGTACTAAAATGTTCTCTGTTTAATATAGACATTCTTTGTACGATTTAAAAACATCCTCTGAAATTTTAAACCATTTTCTTTGTAGAATAAATTGTTCTTTGTATGATGTAAATCCAGAAAAGTTAAGAGATCAAATCTAATCGTAAATACTTATTCAGGGAATTGTTTGACCATTGAAGTGGATGATATTTAAAGAAAACAACGATAAAATCTAAAACTAAAAAAACAAAATATGTTGAATCACGCCAGCTGTTTTCATAAAGAAAAATGATACAACTAAACCATTAACTGAATCGTTATTTGTTCAAAAAGCTCTATAAACACATGAAAATGTTTTATTGAAGCTTGATGAATGATAAACATTCTTGATTTATGCCAATTTTTACTTGAAGTTAGACATGTAGGGAAACCTTTTTATTCCTTATCAATGCAAGAATCTTTGTTCAAGAGATTAAAGTTAGTATTGCAGTAATTAATAACTTTTGGAATTGAATAGACTACGAAGTTACACTTAAAAGAATCAATTTATTTATCTCTTATACTGATGTTCACTCAAATAGAGTTTATCTTCTTCACATTGATTTGTGTCATGTTTAATAAATGAAATCGCTTCATTCTCTTCTTGGAAGTTTCTGACAAATGATGATTACTATACTTAGAGTGAGTTTGTTTACTTGATTCTTGCTTATCTTTGTCACTTGTATTAGAGTTTTGGGAAAGATTGTCTTTCGGGACAGGTAACGAAAGTGGGTTATTAGGGAAGTAAGTTTTCTTTTTCAAAACTTGCATGCCGTTACAACGGATAAATGCTTTGGCCAAAGCAAATAGAATGTTGAAATAGACATGCACCATTGAAATAGATGGACTTTTTCCTAGCTATACATTGTATATTTTTCCCTACCATATCCTATTGATGAGATGCTGCATTCATGTTAGTGATGCATGTAGATTGATAGGCACATACCAGATTCCACCTTGCATATGTTTACAGGATGCTAGGCTCTTTGAGCAGGGTCGGGTATTCCTCAGTTTGAGGGATTCTAGGGAAGCACAAGCTTTGAGGTTGGGTAGAAAAAGTGCCTAAACCATGTTCTTGTGCTTCGACGTAGCAGATGGCCGATTGGTTGATGGCAGTCGAGGACTTCTTGATAGATTTATTTGACATTGATGATAGTTGTACTTCTTATATTTAAATGATTGGAAGGCTTGATGCCATTATTCGACACTTGTAATATTACATCTACATACTCTATAAATGACTTCAGATGTATTCATACATGCAATGTAATTATGGTTGTACTTTTAATTATGAATATAAAAACTTGCTTGGACTCTTGAATGTTATCTTAATATCTTTCCTTAAGAACGATGAAGTAGAAGTTATTTTTTTTTACCGTATTTGATATTACTTTTAGTAAGTCTATGTTTTACTCCAGTTTCATGTGATGTGAATTTTAGTGCTTTACATTTTGTATCAGAGCCATGGTTCTACTCTAGGACTTTATGGAACCATTACGCTAAAGGGTTGTAAACTCTTACAGATAGTTCATCATGAACACTAGGAACTCTGGACGTAGGGGAGCAACCCTAGGATCTGGCAATAACCCCAATACTGGAAACAATGAAGAAGCCAATGTTGGAAGCATTGCTGGCACTAATGCAGGAAGGGCTAATGCTGGAAATAATGAGGGAAACAATAATAACAATGCTGGACAGAATGGAGGAGGATAGAATAATCAATTGACCCAAATATTAGATCTCTTGACTCAACAGGGAACTAGAATGAACACCATGGAAGAGGAAATCAGAGGCATAAGGGGAAATAGGAATGAGGAAAGGAGAGAAGAAGCTCGAGGTCCTGAAGGTGAAGTGAATGGAAACAATAATCGGAGAGACAATCCAGCTAGGCACAGGGGACCCAGAGATGGATGTTACACTTGTGGAGGAGAGCACTATGCTAGCGCATGTCCTCGTTGAGCAGAGAATCAGAGAGATGGAAATTGATAGAGAACTCCTCAACACCAGATTCATGCAGCAGTGGATCATCGTCAAGCGAATTTCCAAGCTACACCCATTCAGATGTTCGATATTTGGCCTCCCAATTTCTATTTTAATTGATACAGGAGCTACAGAATGTTTTGTTGATCCAAAATTTGTAGCTAAGTTAACTGTTAAACCTGGACACATGGAAAACTCGTGATGGTGCAGTATGGTAACAATGTAGAGAGAAGGGTAGATTCATGTCTTGTATGCAGTGAAATAGATCTTCCTACTTTCCAAACTCAAGTCAATCTTTATGTTGCACCTCTAGGATCTTATTATGTGATTCTAGGAATTAATTGGTTGACAGAACATAAGTCTATAGTAGATTGCGAGAAGAAAGTAGTGAAATGTCTTGATGACTTTGGAAACTTGGTAGAAATTCATGGATCACAAACATCTCTTAAGCTAAGACATATATTAGCCATGCAATTGAAAAAGGCTAAGAGAAAGGGATGTTCTATCTATGCAGTGAAGATAAGAGATCTAGATAATCAGGAACCATCTTTTGATTAGTATCCTATCCTTAGAGAATTTAAAGATGTTTTTCTTGATGAGTTGACTGAACTACTGCCTAAAAGAGAATTTGATTTCTCTATAGATCTAATGCCTAGAACAGAACCACAGTCTAAAGCACCTTACAGGATGACAACAACAGAACTATTTGAACTTAAGGCACAATTAGAGGAATTGTTAAAACAAGGGTTTATCAGACCTAATGTGTCACCTTGGGGAGCACCAGTAATCTTCATTAAAAAGAAGGATAGAACGTTGCGGTTGTGCATTGATTACAAAATGCTCAACAAGGCAACTATTAAGAACAAATATCTACTTCCAAGGATTGATGAATTGTTTGACCAGATGAAAGGTGCAAAGGTATTCTCAAAAATAGACCTTAGATTTGGATATCATTAGTTATGGATTAAGGATGAGGATATTTTTAAATTAGCATTTAGAACATGATATGGTCACTATGAATTCACTGTAGTACCATTCGGGTTAACTAATGCTCTAGCAGCATTCATGAACTTGATGAACAGTGTATTCAGGGATTGTCTTGACAAGTTTGTTCTAGTCTTTCTAGATGACATTCTGATTTATTCTAAGTCATTGGAGGAGCATGAAAGACACTTGAGAATAGTCTTGTAGCGTTTGAGGGAAAGAAAACTTTTTGGCAAGTTATCTAAGTGCACATTCTATTAGAGTAAAGTGCACTATCTGGGCCACATAATTTTAGCAGATGGGATAGCAGTAGATCCTAAAAAGATCAAGGCAATAATGAAATGGCCCACACCACAAACTATGACTGAGGTTAGAAGCTTTATGGGGCTGGCAGGATACTATAGGAAATTTGTAGAAGGATTCTCGACAGTTGTAGCACCCATAACCTCGTTGCAAAAGAAAGGTAAAAAGTTTGAATGGACGGATAAATGTGAACAAGCTTTTCAGCTATTGAAAGAAAGACTCACATCAGCACCTATTCTGACCATACCTGATCCTAATGGTCATTTCATAGTGATTACTGATGCTTCTGGTGAAGGTGTGGGAGGAGTGTTGATGCAGAAAGGAAAAGTAGTGGCATATGAATCGAGGAAACTGAAACAACATGAGTTAAATTATGCACCTCATGATCTTGAGTTATCTGCCATTGTTCACGCACTTCAGATATGGAGGCACTATCTTTTGGGTAAGCCTTTTGAGCTCAAGACAGATCATTTAAGGCTCAAATATATCTTTACCCAACCTAATCTCAACGCTCGACAGAGAAGGTGGTTAGAATTCCTTAGCGAATATGATTTTGGAATTAAGTACATAAAAGGTAAAGAGAATAGGGTTGTAGATGCTCTTAGCAGAAGACGACATCTGTCAGCCATGGTGACTTCTAGATCTAATCTGAGACAGCAGGTAATCCAGAACTTGCAAGGAGATGAGCACTATGAAAGGGTTAAACAAGCATTAGAAGTAGACCCTACAGATCATCGATTTGATGGATATGCAATAGAATTAGACGGGCTTTTGAGATATCAGGGGAGAATGTATATCCCAGATTCAGGTGAATTGAGGAAGTTAGTTCTTGAGGAGTTTCACAGTGCTCCATATTCTGGACATCCAGGTGTGACCAAGACAATGGAAGGATTGAGGCCATTGTATTTTTGGCCTAATCTTAAGAAGGATGTGACAGAGTTTGTAGCACAATGTTTAGAGTGTCAACATGTTAAGGCAGAACATACCCATCCTGCGGGATTGCTTTATCCACATAGCATACTTGAGTACAAGTGGCAGGTGATTAGCATGGACTTTATTTAGGGATTACCCATGTCGAAGAATCGGCATGATGTCATTTTAGTGGTGGTTGACAAACTAATGAAAATGGCTCATTTCAGTCTGAGAAATCTCACAGATGGGTCATTGACGTTAGCAAAGAAGTTTGTACAAGAGATCTTTCGACTACATGGAGTGCCAGAGACGATCATTTCAGATCGTGACACTCGCATGACCTCTAGGTTCTAGATCACACTTAATGTAGCATTGGGAACTAAGTTGAATTTTAGTACATCTTATCACCCTAAAATAGGTGGTCAGACAGAGAGAGTCAACTAGGTAGTGGAGGATCTTTTGAGGATGTACTACATGGATCAGTAGTACAAATGGGAGGAATATCTACCCTTGGTAGAGTTTGCTTATAATAATTCCTACCATGCATCCTTAGGTATGACACCTTTTGAGGCTCTTTATGGTCGCAGGTGTAGAACTCTAATCAGTTGGGACATAATTGAAGACCGAATAGTAGTTGGACCTGATATGTTGAAGGAAATGGAAGATCAGATGAGGCTAATCAAAGAAAAATTAAAACAAGCCTCGGATAGAAAGAAGAGTTATGCAGATAAGAACAAGACTTTTAGGCAATTCTCCGTGGGTGACAAAGTGTTTTTAAAGGTCAAGCCACATAAGAGTTTGATTTCATTTGGCAAGGCATCCAAACTAACTCCAAGATTTGTAGGACCTTTTGACATTCTTGAAGTGATCAATCCAGTTGCATACAGACTTGCATTGCTGCCAGCTCTCTGGTGCAGGAGCACCCGTACATGATCAGGATATAGGATAATTGTCTGCATGATGACAGGATAGTCTATTTTTAGTATGTTTGACTTCATCATGTAATAAGGTCCATTGGACCGATGCTATGTATTAGTTCAGCCTAGGAGTATGTGTAGGCAGTTAGAGATCGTGTTAAGGTTATCTGAGCTGTCCTCTCTCCCAACCGCTTGGAAGCTCCCAGCCGCTGGGAAGTGAGTTGGTAGTACTCGAAGGACTTTGCTATATATACCTTCGATCTGTTAGGGTTTAGCATAGATTGATATATTGATATTGATAGATGTATTGGTGTTGTGTTGAGTTGAGATTCAGGAGAGCAGTTCAGACATTGTGAAGCTGTATTCAGAACTTTTGAATTTCATTTGAATAAGATCTCATCATTTGCAGTATCTGAGTTTATCAGCCGTATCTGTTTTGATTTCTTTTCTGTTTTGCAAGTTGATGGGTTCCTTCAACCCTTCCACCGGTTGATCCTGTGAATCGGTGGAATGGTCCTGTATTATAGCTTAGTTTGCATTTGTGTTTTCTGTTTATGCATTGCATTGTTCAAGAGATCAGTTAGGAGCATGCTGTGAACCAGCCTAGCATCCTCATGTTCTAGGTATAGAAAGATAAGCTGTTAGATTTTGGGTTGAAAGTGATCCGGCCCGGTCGTCATATTGTCTTTGTGTAATAGAGCGGTTCTGAGTGTTTACATGCAATGGACGGATAAACAGGAGTCTGCATGTGCGTTTCCAGTCGGATCGAGCCGCATCGTCATCTGCGAATGCATCGCCATCAGGATCGGGTCATGAAACTGTTGAAGTTTGCATGTTGCAAGTACATCAGGATGTTTTAAGTCGGATATATACTCAGTGTATATATCGCAGTCAGGATCATCTCTCGGGAGTTCTCATCATCCGCATATCGCTAACAGATGCGGGAGTGAAAGTTTGGTTTTTTTGGCTAAGTGTTGAAGAAGTCATCAGGATATTGTGTGACGTCATCGTCATCAGGATATGACGTCATCGTCATCAGGATATTGAGATATCCCCCTATGCATGTTGATCCTGCTATCGCTAAGGGTTTAGGTATCGGCGTAGGCTCTCGGCAGAAAGTTGTGCAAACATCATCAGGAGGTTTCGAGGGAACCGGATAAATTATATCATGATGTTGTTGCTTGTGTCGTCGGCTAGCGGAGCATCGAAGGGAAGGTGCTGAAGTGGTCGTCATCAGGATATTTGGAGCAACCGGATATTTGATATCCTGCTGATGAAGGTGGTGTCGCATATCATGATGATGCCGCTAGTGTTTGGCGCCTGATGAACAGTGCAACAGGAGGATGTTTGCGCCCGTTGAGTATCATGATGATGATGATAGGCGACAGGCAGAGGAGGTGAACAGTAGTCGGCAGGAGGATAATTGCGATCATCTGAAATATGATGACGCTGTTGGTGTTTACAGGAAATATGATGATGATGCTGAGCCGATAGGGATTTTTATCATGATGTTTGTATTATTGGCTCCTCCTTCCTGTTAGTTAGCTTCCGTTGCGTTTCACTCTGCATCATAGTGGTATCAGAGCAAAGGTTAGGATCTTCTAGAAAAGATAAGCAGGATGTCAGACGAAGAAGGAACATCTGAGGTTCCAGCAAGGATGACCAACGCTGAGTTGGCAGTTCTGGTGAAGAAACAGATTGCAGAAAGCAAGGCCGTGAAGGCTCAGAATCAGGAGTTGAAAGATGAGTTAGCAAAGTTGAGGAGCAGAGTAGGTTCTGGTAGAGAAGAAGATAGGGAAGAAGAAGAGATCCCTAATTGGAGCGAGGAGGTCGTTCCTGCAGACCAGAGACCACTGTTGAACGCCCTCAAGGCCATGGAGAGGAGAACCATGGATGTGAAACTGGATTTGCCAGTGTTTACAGGTAAGATGGACCCTGATTCAGTGATGGAATGGATAGACTATTTGAACAATTTCTTTGTAACAGAGGAGATACCAGAACAACAGAGAGTGAAGATAGCACAGTCCAAGATGAAAGAAGCTGCCTTGACATGGTGGAATTTTGTTCAAGATGATAGAGTACAGGAAGGAAAACGTAGAGTTGCCACATGGAAGAAGATGATGGCATTGGTAAAGGAAGCTTATATTCCATTGGATTACAGTATCCAATTACACAAGAGGAAGCAAAACCTGAAGCAGAAGGAGCTAGTTGTCAGCTCATATACAGAAGAATTCATGAAACTCTGTATGAAGACAAAGGTAAAAGAAAGTGAAGAAGAGAAGGTAGCCAGATACCTTAATGGATTGAGGTTTAATATTCAGGAAGATCTAAGTCTACATAACCCAGATACAGTGCAGAAAAGCTTTCAGTTGGCATTGAAAGTGGAAGAAAAGTTGAAGAGAAAACAAGAACAAAACAATAGAGGAAGAGGAAGACAACAAAGAGGTGGAAGAGGTCCTTTTAGAGGCAGAGGACATGGACAGGGATATCAAGGAGAATCCAGTCATGACAATAGTAAGGGCAACAATAGTCAGAATCAGAGAGAGAATTACAGCCAGCAAGGAAACTTCAGAGGTAGAAGACCTTTCAGAGGAAGATCCCAGGGCAGAGGATCCATCAGGTGTTATAACTGCAACAAAGAAGGCCATATAGCCAGCAGATGTCCAGACAAGGCCACAAGCTCAGCAGGAGAAAGGAGGACAAATCTGGTCAAAGAACCTGATAATCAAAGTAGGACAAGCTCTAATGATTTTCAGAGTGTGAATGCTCCTGATAATTATGGATATCCAGAAAGTGGAGAGTCTCTGATGATGAGAAGAACAGTGACTACCATGAAGGTACCTAACAAAGAAGCCCCTCAAAGGAAGTCCCTTTTCAGAACCATTTGCAAAGCAGGAGGTAAGGCATGTAAAGTTTTGATTGACTCTGGTTCTACTGAAAACTTTGTGTCTGAAGAAATGGTGATAAAGCTTAAGCTTAGGAGATTGCCTCACCCATCCCCGTATAAAGTATCATGGCTTACCCAAGGTCAGCAGACAACTGTAGAAGAGCAGGCTTGGGTAGAATTTCAGATTGGTGCATATAAGGATAGGTTGTTGTTTGACATTACCAAGATGGATGCTTGCAACCTTTTATTTGGTAGACCATGGCAGTATGATTTGAAGGCACAGCATGATGGTGTTAGAAACACCTATAAAATCACTAAAGATGGTAAGGTGACAGAGTTATTCCCATTGAAGGAGAAAGAGGAGAAGTCTAAAGGAAAAGAGGGGAAGGTCATGCTGATGGAAGGCAAACAGTTCATGAAAGAAGTGGCAGCAGAAGGTGCAGTTGCATATGCCCTAATCCCATGTATGAGTGTGAAGAAAGAACAGCAGCAAGAAGTCAAGAAAGAGAAGAAGCCAAGGTTGATAGACCCAGCTATCCAAGAGCTATTGGATAAGTACAAAGGTGTCATCTCAGAGGGAATGCCAAGATCCCTACCACCTGTCAGAGATATCAGTCATTGCATAGACTTAATTCCAGGGTCAACACTTCCAAACAAAGCAGCCTATAAGCTTACTCCAGAACAGAATGCAGAAGTAGCCAGACAGATTGAAGAATTGATGGATTCAGGTCTGATTGGGAAGAGTTTGAGTCCATGTGCAGTACCAACTGTACTAGCACCAAAGAAGGAAGGCACTTGGAGGCTTTGCATAGATTCCAGAGCCATCAACAAGATCACAATCAGGTATAGGTTTCCAATCCCTAGAATAGAGGATTTACTTGATTGTTTGGGAAGTGCTAAGTACTTTACAAAAATAGATTTGAAGAGTGGATACCATCAGATCAGGATTAGACCAGGTGATGAGTGGAAGACAGCATTCAAAACAAATGAAGGGTTATATGAATGGAAGGTTATGCCTTTTGGTTTATCTAATGCACCTAGTACTTTCATGAGGTTGATGAATGAGGTTCTGAAAGAATTCATTGGTAAGTTTGTCATAGTATATTTAGATGACATTCTGATTTTCAGTAACACCAAAGAAGAACATCTCCGACATATAGATTTGGTTCTTAAGAGGTTACATGAAGAGCAGCTGATGATAAATCTAGACAAGTGCTTGTTCATGAAAAAGGAGATCACATATTTAGGTTTTGTCATTTCACAAGGAAAGCTACAGATGGATAAGGAGAAGGTGAGTGCCATATTGAATTGGCCAACTCCACAGACTATGAATGATGTCAGAAGTTTCCATGGGTTAGCAACCTTCTACAGAAAGTTTATAAGAGGGTTCAGTCATATTTGTGCACCCATGCTGGATACCATTAAAGGAGGACAGAAGTGCAGGTTTATTTGGACTCAAGGAGCAGATGCTTCTTTTGAAACACTGAAGAGGAAGGTGGCACAACAGCCAGTCCTTGCACTTCCAGATTTTAACAAAATCTTTCAGGTAGAATGTGATGCCAGTCACATGGCCATTGGAGCAGTACTCAGCCAAGAAGGTAGACCAATTGCATTTTTCAGTGAGAAGCTCAATGATGCTAAGAAAAGATATTCATCATATGATCTGGAAATGTATGCTTTAATTCAGTCCCTCAAGAAATGGAGGCATTACCTGATGCCCAAGGAATTCATAGTATTCACAGATAACCAGGCTCTGAGTTTCATAAACAGCCAAGAAAAGCTGAACCACAGACATATGAAATGGGTAGAAACCTTACAGGCTTTCACTTTTACATTGAAGCATAAGAAAGGGGTCAGGAACAAAGTTGCAGATGCTTTGAGCAGGAGAGTTCTCACAGTCAATCAGATTCAGTTAGAGAGTGTTGGTATTGATTCACTCAAGACCATGTATGAGTCTGATGAAGATTTTGGAGAAATATATCGGGTATGTACTTCTTTTGGGGAGAAATACCATGCTGAGTTCTCTAAATTTCTGATCCAGGATGGATTGTTGTTCAAGGGTGGACAGTTGTGTATCCCAAGGCGTTCTATGAGGTTAAATATAATCAAGGAGAAACATTGTGGAGCTATGGCAGGTCATTTTGGTCTAGACAAGACCCTTGATCTGGTCAGAAGGCATTACTTTTGGCCTAAGCTGCAGTCAGATGTCAGAAAATTTGTGGAGACATGTGTGATATGTCAGAAAGCTAAAGGCAGGTCAACTAATGCAGGTTTATATCAGCCCTTACCCATTCCTTCCAGACCATGGGAAAGCATCAGTATGGATTTTGTCTTGGGTTTACCCAGGACCAGGAGAGGATTTGACAGTGTTTTTGTTGTAGTGGATAGATTCAGTAAAATGGCACATTTCTTGCCATGCAAAACCACTGCTGATGCTTCATACATTGCAGATTTATTCTTCAGGGAAATTGTCAGAATTCATGGATTGCCTTTGAGCATAGTTTTAGACAGGGATGTGAAGTTTATTGGTCACTTCTGGAGAACCCTTTGGAGGAAACTGGGAACCAATTTGTCTTTTTCCTCTGCATATCATCCTCAAACGGATGGACAGACTGAAGTAGTGAACCGTTCCTTGGGGAATTTGCTTAGATGCTTGACAAAACAGCATGGAGAGAAGTGGGACAATATTCTGTCTCAAGCTGAGTTTTCATATAATGATACTGTTAGTGCAGAAGGAGAAGCTTTTGCTGAAGCCATCAAAGAGGTTCATGATCAGGTCAAGACCCAACTCCAGCAAACTACCTTAAAGTATAAGGAATATGCTGATAAGAAGAAGAAGGATGTTTAATTTGATGTTGGAGATTTGGTATGGGTTCACTTGAAGAAAGACAGGCTTCCTAAGGGAAAGTATACTAAGCTCATGCAAAAGAAAGTTGGACCATGTCAGATTTTGCTCAAGCATGGACAGAATGCTTATGAGATCCAACTCCCACCTGATCTTGGTTTGTCTCCTATCTTCAATGTATGTGATTTAACTCCATACAAGGCTAATCCAGATGCCGATCAGGATACCCTACAGGATACAGTTGCTGAAGACATTCCCCAACATGATCCTCCACAATTACAGAAGGTTTTGGACACCAGAGTGGTCAAACAGACCAGGAACAAACAATACTTGGAGTACCTCGTCTCTTGGAAGGGACAGCCGAATTCTGAAGTAGTATGGATGACTGCAGAGCAGATACAGAAACATGGTGCAGACCTTGATACTCTCATCTCAAGTGGACTTGAGATTTCTTCTTCTGGGGAGTATGGTGCAGGAGCACCCGTACATGATCAGGATATAGGATAATTGTCCGCATGATGACAGGATAGTCTATTTTTAGTATGTTTGACTTCATCATGTAATAAGGTCCATTGGACCGATGCTATGTATTAGTTCAGCCTAGGAGTATGTGTAGGCAGTTAGAGATCGTGTTAAGGTTATCTGAGCTGTCCTCTCTCCCAGCCGCTTGGAAGCTCCCAGCCGCTGGGAAGTGAGTTGGTAGTACTCGAAGGACTTTGCTATATATACCTTCGATCTGTTAGGGTTTAGCATAGATTGATATATTGATATTGATAGATGTATTGGTGTTGTGTTGAGTTGAGATTCAGGAGAGCAGTTCAGACATTGTGAAGCTGTATTCAGAACTTTTGAATTTCATTTGAATAAGATCTCATCATTTGCAGTATCTGAGTTTATCAGCCGTATCTGTTTTGATTTCTTTTCTGTTTTGCAAGTTGATGGGTTCCTTCAACCCTTCCACCGGTTGATCCTGTGAATCGGTGGAATGGTCCTGTATTATAGCTTAGTTTGCATTTGTGTTTTCTGTTTATGCATTGCATTGTTCAAGAGATCAGTTAGGAGCATGCTGTGAATCAGCCTAGCATCCTCATGTGCTAGGTATAGAAAGATAAGCTGTTAGATTTTGGGTTGAAAGTGATCCAGCCCGGTCGTCATATTGTCTTTGTGTAATAGAGCGGTTCTGAGTGTTTACATGCAATGGACGGATAAACAGGAGTCTGCATGTGCGTTTCCAGTCGGATCGAGCCGCATCGTCATCTGCGAATGCATCGCCATCAGGATCAGGTCATGAAACTGTTGAAGTTTGCATGTTGCAAGTACATCAGGATGTTTTAAGTCGGATATATACTCAGTGTATATATCGCAGTCAGGATCATCTCTCGGGAGTTCTCATCATCCGCATATCGCTAACAGATGCGGGAGTGAAAGTTTGGTTTTTTTGGCTAAGTGTTGAAGAAGTCATCAGGATATTGTGTGACGTCATCGTCATCAGGATATGACGTCATCGTCATCAGGATATTGAGATATCCCCCTATGCATGTTGATCCTGCTGTCGCTAAGGGTTTAGGTATCGGCGTAGGCTCTCGGCAGAAAGTTGTGCAAACATCATCAGGAGGTTTCGAGGGAACCGGATAAATTATATCATGATGCTGTTGCTTGTGTCGTCGGCTAGCGGAGCATCGAAGGGAAGGTGCTGAAGTGGTCGTCATCAGGATATTTGGAGCAACCGGATATTTGATATCCTGCTGATGAAGGTGGTGTCGCATATCATGATGATGCCGCTAGTGTTTGGCACCCGATGAACAGTGCAACAGGAGGATGTTTGCGCCCGTTGAGTATCATGATGATGATGATAGGCGACAGGCGGAGGAGGTGAACAGTAGTCGGCATGAGGATAATTGCGATCGTCCGAAATATGATGATGCTGTTGGTGTTTACAGGAAATATGATGATGATGCTGAGCCGATAGGGATTTTTATCATGCTGTTTGTATTATTGGCTCCTCCTTCCTGTTAGTTAGCTTCCGTTGCGTTTCACTCTGCATCACTCTCGCCAAGATCCATAATGTTTTTCATGTGTCATTGCTCAAACCCTATCATCCTGATGTTTTGCATATTCTTGATTGGCATGCTCTACAGGTACAGGATCTAGGAGTGGTGCTAGTGGAGCCCATTCGAGTCTTGGAGAAGCACAATGTTAAGTTGCGTAATCGAGACATAGTGCAGTATAAGGTCCAATGGGACCAGTATTCAGTGGACAGTGCCACTTGGGAGGATGCTTCTGATATTGATAGATCTTTTCCGCATTTAGGAAATTAGATTAGATGTTTAATTACATGCATATTCAGATATTATGATACTCAGATGATGATACATTATTGTTTTGATTTTATTGTTTACGTGATGTAATAAGACATCGAGACAATGTCTCTTCCAACTGGGGAAGGATGTCACGTCTCATACTTTTCATACTTGATTGAATGGTTAAAATGCAATTATAACATTGATAGGTTAAATTAATCACTTCGGCTATATCGATTGCTTCAGCTATATTGGGACTAACTTATTGATGGTTTTATGAGTTTGAAATTTTTGCAGTCTTGTCGACGACAAGAACATGGTTCAGGTAGGGGAGTCCTAGCTTCATGGCAAAATTTGTCAGGTTTTATCTGGAAATTCCACACACGCATATAGTTTGCTTTATCTTGCATTGCATTGCATGTGTTTTCGATGAGTAATGCTTACATGTTTAATTTGTTGATTATGCTTTACGTGATTATTGGAAGGATGTTGATGCTTTCGTGTGGTAGGAATAACTATGAATGTCTTTGATTGTCATATTTTTGAATTTGATACCTGTTGAGATATGAAACTAACAAGTTAGTAGAGTTATTGTTTTAAAAAAAAACAAATATAATAACGAAATACTAATTAGAGGCAATTAAATTTATTTGGTTAATAGTTTTGATAATTATTATATTTAATTGAATGCCTTGCTTTGACTTAATTCAAGTTCGAACTTGATTGAAATAGAAATGAAAAGTTAGTAGTACAATTTTATTTTAAAAAAAAACTAAATTAGGAATAAAATTAAAATACATTTAAACTTGCCTTGTCCTTAATCTTTTAAATAAGAGAAAAGCCACGATTAGGCAATAATAATAAAAGATATATTAACCTTCTTATCTTTTATTTATAGTGGACTATACTTAAGGCTATTAGACATGCGTGGATAGATGAGAAGAATTTTAGCTTACTTAAGCTGCATGCATTAAGAACTGTGGGTGGCGTGAGAAGGCGAGTGGGAAACTAGAAGAGAATTAGGTTTTGCATGGAAAAGATATATAGAACAAGAGAGTTTAGAAAGGAGGAAAAAAGAAAAGAGGGAGAACAACGGTAAAGAACGCTGGAAGGAAGAGGGAATTACAGTGAAGGCGAAAAGGAGAATTTGATTGGCAGAACCAGGTAGGCTCTGAGCGAGCTATTTTGTATATTGCATTATTTTACCTCTTGATATGCTTGCATGACAGATGTGATAAAATGGGTTTAGTTTTTTTTTATTTTTTATTACAAACTCTTATAAAAACTGCCGGAACTTGTTAATGAATGCATTTTATCTCGTTCTCTGAGAGTAGAGAGTCATTTGTTTTTCTAAGTGATTGAAAATCGTTATTGATAATAGAATGTTGATCTTTGAATAGGATTGTCATCTCCTTGTGAACGAACTCTTATTTTGTTCAGTGAAGGCTATTATAGTTTAGGAAAAGTCGTCTCTATATGATGAAAGTCAATCTCTGTATCTTTTTAAACGCCCTGAAATGTTATAAACTGTTTGCTAGTTTTGGGTATGCCATTCGCTATTTCCTTTTGTATACCACTAGATGTGAAACATTAAACATTCTTTATATCATTTAAAGCAATCTCTAAGTTAAATAAAAAGAACCTCCCCCATAACATCTATGCCAAATCGATCCTTATCATATGGTGTTTTTCTGTGTAATATATACCTGTCAACGTATAGAAGATGTCGTTCACAGCATTTATATGCCTTTTTCTCTCAAATGAATGCCGTTTATAGTTTTGTATGCCGATCTCTAGATATTATAAATGCTGTTTGCTATATTTATATGTTGATCTCCGTTATTGTATATGCCATTCGCTGTAATTGTATGCCGATCACCTTTTCCCAAATGTCGATCTTTATATTTCAAATACTGATTGCTGTTTAGTGAAGCCGATTACAGTACTATGATTGCCGTTTACTGATTGTTTGATATCCTTTCTATTGACATCATGTAAACCGGTCATCTCTTTAAGAGATCGGTCTCCTCTGTCAAAACCAAATTTTGTATCATGAAAGCTATTTTTCGTATAAATATGCCATTCCATGGGTAATTTATGTCTTTAACTGAATAACTATGTCAATCTTAGTTTGATGTTAAATGATCTAAGTTTAATATAATCATGGCAGTGTACTAAAATGTTCTCTATTTAATATAGACATTCTCTGTACGATTTAAAAATGTCCTCTGAAATTTTAAACCATTTTCTGTGTAGAATAAATCGTTCCTTGTATGATGTAAATCTAGAAAAGTTAAGAGATCAAATCTAATCGTAAATACTTATTTAGGGAATTGTTTGACCATTGAAGTGGATGATATTTAAAGAAAATAGTGATAAAATCTAAAACTAAAATAACTAAATATGTTGAATCACGCTAGCTATTTTCATAAAGAAAAATGATACAACTAAACCATTAACTGAATCATTATTTGTTCAGAAAGCTATATAAACACATGAAAACATTTTACTGAAGCTTGACGAAATATAAACACTCTTGACTTATGCCAATTCTTACTTGAAGTTAGACATGTAGGGAAACCTTTTTATTCCTTATCAATGCAAGAATCTTTGTTCAAGAGATTAAAGTTAGTATTGCAATAATTAATAACTTTTTGAATTGAATAGACTACGAAGTTACACTTAAAAGAATCAATTTATTTATCTCTTATACTGATGTTCACTCAAATAGAGTTTATCTTCTTCACATTGATTTGTGTCAGGTTTAAGAAATGAAATTGCTTTGTTCTCTTCTTGGAAGTTTCTAACAAATGATGATTACTATACTTAGAGTGAGTTTGTTTACTTGATTTTTGCTTATCTTCATCACTTGTATTAGAGTTTTGGGAAAGATTGTCTTTCAGGATGGGTAACGAATGTGGGTTATTAGGGAAGTAAGTTTTCTTTTTCAAAACTTGCATGTGGTTACAATGGATAAATGTTTTGGCCAAAGGGAATAGAATGTTGAAATAGACATGCACCATTGAAATAGATGGACTTTTTCCTAGCTATACATTGTATATTTTTCCCTACCATATCCTATTGATGAGATGCTGCATTCATGTTAGTGATGCATGTAGATTGATAGGCACATACTAGATTCCACCCTGCATATGTTTACAGGATGCTAGGCTCTTCGAGCTCAGGGTTGAGTATTCCTCAGTTTGAGGGATTCCGGGGAAGCACAAGCTTCGTGGTTGGGCAAAAAAAGTGCCTGAACCATGTTCTTGTCCTTCGACGCAGCAGATGGCCGGTTGGTCGATGGCGGTCGAGGACTCCTTGATAGATTTATTGGACATTGATGATAGTTGTACTTCTTGTATTTAAATGATTGCAAGGGTTGATGCCATTATTCGACACTTGTAATATTACATCTACATACTCTGTAAATAACTTCAGATATATTCATACATGCAATGTAATTATGGTTGTACTTTTAATTATGAATATAAAAACTTGCTCGGACTCGTGAATGTTATCTTAATATCTTTCCTTCGGAATGATGAAGTAGAAGTTATTTTTTTTTACCATATTTGGTATTACTTTCAGTAAGTTTATGTTTTACTCCAGTTTCATGTGATGTGAATTTTAGTGCTTTACAAAACTCTACAATTAATTTAGGTGATTAATAGATTACTATTAGTAATTGTATTTAATGGGTATGTTGAGAGATATTTAATTGAGTATAATTTTTTAGTCTAAAGTAAATTGATAGGTTTTAGTGAAAGTTTTAAAAATGAGTTTTATTATTTAAATAGATTAGTAGTATCAATTAGAACACACTGATAATCTTTCTTTCATATTGAAGAGTTGGAGTATTCCAATAATAGTTTCAATGGAGTAGTAAATTATTTTTAATTGACATTGTATGTAAGCAACCATCTTGGTTTTGTAGTTCCATATATGCACTATCCTTCATGCAAGTCATATTGTTGGTATGTGAGTGTGGGAGTATATTCAAATATCTACAAGACAAAAAACCATTGATATGATAGTGAATGTGAGGCCTTGATGATCTATGTTCCCAATGTTGATTATTGCTCCTTTTATTGTCATCCCTTGAGATTTATGGATTGTCAAGGCCCATGCCATTTTAAAGGGAAGATAACAACACCCATGTTGAGTTATCAAGATTGGCACGTGTTGTGGTTTGTTGTAGTAAAGTGATCCTATATAATGTTTGAACTTTCACAACAAAGGGTGAAATATTTGTTGATTGTTCTCACTCTTGTATACAATAGCTTGAACTTGTCTAATTGCACCATTGACAAAAATTGTTGCTACACACAAATTTGAACATGACATAGCTTGTTGGCCAACACACAAGAGAACCTTGGTATCGATTTGTTCATCCTCATGATTCGAGCATGATCTACCCCTTATTTGCTTTGCATTACATTTGCAACATGCACTCCCAATAATTTTAGCATTTGTATACTATGCAATGAAACCAAGCCATTTGTGGCAAACAAATGTATTAATGACTAGCATCATGCTTTCTCATTACAACCAAGGTAAGAATCAAAGTATGACATAAGAAACTCCCAACTTGACAATGCTGGATTTGCATTTATTATATTTGAAAGAAGGTAACAAAAAGCAAGTTGTGTTGGTTCTTCACCATGCTGATTAGAAGATTATGTCTAATGTGATTACTATGTGAAATTTGTACCAAAGTGTCGTCCCATAAGATTCCCCAATACACATTGTAATGTCTTTCATTACTAGTAGTTGGCTCAAATCACCAAGGAGCATGATGGTGCACTAAAGGGATCTTGATTGTGATTAGGGGAGGCCACAATCAAGTGACTATCAATGTGTGCAAGTAAACCAGGCCTAATGAAGCTCATCTCTATTAGGAAAGGTGTCTCAAACTTCCATCCTAATATCAAGAACACAAAATTAAATAATTTTAGGCTATAGAACAAAAAACTCAATTTCTAGGCTATAGAGGTCATTTTTGGCCCTAAATTTCATTCCAAATGGTTTAACAATAATTCCCAAATGCCTAGGAATAGATCTCTTTGAGCTCTACAATTTAAAAAAAATGGCTCAATTAGCTTCTTGGATCAAAATTTATGGCCTCTAGAAGTTTAGGCTCCCACATTGGAAATGTATGAACATATCTATGAGTTGTAAGAGGAAGTTACACTTGTTGACCAACTTATAACATGTGTTATGACACAACACACAACATCTTTGAATGGAGATAATGGAGCCAAAATGGAGTACCCTAGTTGGTGAGTGGATTATGATGAGCTTATGCTAGGTGGAAGGAATATGTTAATTTTTATCTTATGGACTCTGGACCCATCTTGGGATTTGGGCACCACATTTTGGGTGGTTTTATCTCATGGGTTCATAATTAGCATTTGATATCATTTCATGTATTGCTTCTCCTATTTATTAGGTGCTTTAGATAAAGGTTTTGATAGTGAGTTTTGTAGGTGTTGTTATACTGCCAAATTACTCCAAATCTCTTGTTGTTGATACTTCTATAAAGGCTTAGACTCTATAAGTGTATTGTAACCTTTGATTACTAAATAATACATTGAGTTGCTTTAGAGTGAGGTTTTTTTCCTGAAAGGGTTTTTCTACACAAATCATTATGTTTTTTATTATATAAGTCTGCAAAAACCAGGGGGCGAACCCTTACATCAAGACAAAAAGAGACAACAGAGGCTCAAGCACAAAAAGAGCCACCAGACCAACTACAGCATAAACAACATAAACAACATATACAACCTATAACCAGTAGATAGTAAGTAGCAGAAGATAGACAGCATAAAAAGTAACAGAACTAAGGAGATACATTCTCCCAACCTTTAGCCAGAAATTCAACGAATTCATCAAGTTTTTTGAATTTCTCTTCCTCCTCTTCATTAGCATGAGTCCCATGTTCTTGTAACATAGACATATTAAGCATCATTGTATGACTGAGCATGCTGCTTATGAGCTTTCTCATAGAAGAAACCTTCTACTCCAGATCATCCACATGACCCCTACGGACAACAAGATCATGCCTGTGGTCATCCCCTTCCTCATTAGTCTCCTCTCCAACCTCCTCCATGATCATTCTCTCCCCTTCACCAGCATTGTCCATAGGATCATCATCATCACCTCCCAAATCATCAACCTATTTCCCTTCATCTTTACCCGCATCATCTTTAGAGATCTCCTGAACATCAATGTCTTTGGAATTCAATTGATTGTCCCCCTAAGTGGAGGCTTCATAAGCACTTTCAGAGTAGTCAATCAGTTTAGCTTACGGAGCAGGCTTACCAGCAATCCTTCCTGACCTCCTTACCCAGATGAGAAGCCCTCCTTCTTATCTTTAGCAGACAATTTAGCTTTATGTTTATTGCCAGGTCCCACAAGGTCACTACTTAGATTCTTATGGGTCCCCTTAGAGTCTCCCACAATATCATCATCCAATTCCCTGAGTTTTCTTTTATTACTTTTCACACTCCCTTTAGAGGCCGGACCATGAGCATCCTTCACTATGGTGGTCTGCTCAGTGGTCATAGAGAAAGAAACCCCTTTCCTTTTTTGGGAAATAGAGGTAGGGCAAGGTTCCTCAGAAATTGCAACTTCAAGGGGGTTGGGATTGACAGGAACCTCACAGCTAGGAGTCTAAATTGGCTTAGGTGGCTCCAAAGCAAGATGGAAATTACATAAACAAAGGACAAGACTTTGATGCAGAGGGACATGCCTTTTAGAGAGTTTCTTATCCATCTTATCTTTAACCCTAAAAATAGAGTGTTCAAGGTACGACAAGTAAAAAGGGAAACTAATAAGAGAATTATGCCTGAAATGATTAAGTAGAGAGGGGTGATAATTATAAAACCTAGTGAACTGACCCTCCAATGTGAAGTATATCATGAGAAGAAAGCACATCTCATCCCACAGCTCTGGCAGCTTGTCCTGTTCAAACCCTCCCTGGTAGGGAACTAATTCCTCTCCTTCCCCCAGAAAAAGCTTCTAGTTCAAATGATAAGCCACGTTCGCCTTCCTTTGCAACTTAGTACCCTTCATAGAAAACTAGTCGCCATGGCTATAACTTGTTTAGAGATTTCATTTGAAACCAATTCTTCCCATAGTAACTCCGCAATTATGCCAGGAAAGGGCAAATTGCATAGACAAATTTTCATCAAAACCATTCAGGCATTCCAGAAAAGGACTAATGCCACCTTCCTTGTAATAATGCCAAACCACATCATTATCCTTGAATTCACAGCAAGATATTGGCTTCATGCGAATCATGTCTCCCCCCATTATCTCCTTTCTCTCAAAGACACAGAAAACATAGAGCCGAGAATTCACAGTGTTTTCATAAGGTAATTCTAACAACTTGGGAAGGAATAATGAAATAGTAAATGAGGCAATAAGTTAACATGCATGAGTCATCATTATCTTGGAGTGCCTTCACAAACTCCAATCAATGCCAACCCTTCCCATGCTCAAAAATGATAATCATAAACTTCCTATGATTACCATATAACCAACTCACCTTAACACGAGTGATAAATAATGCCGAAATGGCATTATATAATGAAGTACAATACTTTGTAATAATCTCGTACTTCAAAATACACATCATCAATGCCCAAAAAAGATGACTAGATAGGTTGGCACCCTCACTATGATGAGTCATCCTTGACAAGTCATCTCATATTATGTTACCTGGTATATTACTTTTGTGTTCATTTCCTTATAACTATATGATTAGTTTAATTTTGCAAATACCTCCTCTAATAAATTAGTATAGAAAGTATATTCTACACCTCTGCTTCCTTTCAATCTCATAAATTCAAATGTAATGAATGAAATACATGCTCTCATAGAATGTTTCTAATGTATGCCCCTCTAGAGGATTCATCTCTCTCATTAGGATGTGAAGGCTTGCATGTATGGTGGATGCATTTATGTTGAAGGTGGCCATGTTAGTCAGTGTGAGGAATAATAAGGATGAATGGGCATGTGGAACTTTTGCAAAATGGGTAATTCTAATGTTGTTAATTAAGTTTGATTTTCCAATATTGATAATACCTTGTAGGATCATTCGAAGGGGTTGTTACATTCCAATGCAAGTTGAATGTGATACAATTATTTCAAATGCATTACATGATCCAATTGATGAATTAGTTGGTGTGAGGCATGAAGTTGTTTAAATGTGTGAGAGTTGGTGTTATGAACAATTGGAATCTATGGAAATTTTGGTGTAGTATTGCTTCTCCTATTTTATTGGGTGCTTTAGATTGAGATTTTAATAGTGAGTTTTGTAGGTGCTATTATACTACCAAAATTACTCCAAATCTCTTGCTGGTGATACTCCTATAAAGGCTTAGACTCTACAAGTGTATTGTAACCTTTGATTACTAAATAATACATTGAGTTGCTTCAAATGAAGTGGGGTTTTTCTCGTCTTGAATGGTAAACTACACACACACACACAAGTGAACATTTATTGGTGCTTTAGGGATATTTTACTAGGCTTTTAATTTTCATATATTAGTTCTTGTAATATATTTAATTGGGGGGATACGAGTGTTGCACCATAGCGACTATTGCGACATGGTTATCTATTGGGTCCTCTCCCCTAATTATATAGAGCGTTCATAAACTTACTTCATTTTAGAGGGCATTCTTTGGATTTAATGCATTTGAAATATATAAAGCTATAGTCCCTTTGCATACTATGCATTGCAAGATCCTTGTTTGAGATTAAAAATAAATAAGAAAATTCTTGGATATTATCCAATTTTCATATATTATTTATATTTATCACAAAAAATGAGCTGGAGTAGCTAAGTCGGTTAGAGCGTGTGGCTGTTAACCACAAGGTCGGTGGTTCGACCCCTCCCTGTAGCGTCCAACCCATTGGCACCATAGTTGTGATATGATGGTGGTTTTGTTTACTTTTTTTCATTGATCTAATACTATAACAATTCATTTTTCTATGTTAAGGAAACAAAATCATCATGCTGTGAAATGGAGGGATAGTGTTGGCCTTCTTATTCAACAAACATTATGGATGTAGAGTTAACTATCTTTGGTCTTTCCATGTTATGGATCAAATGGGTATTAAACTTAAATCTACAAACAGACGTAACATGGGATTTTAGATGTTCATCACCTAATTTTATCTACTTATCGAGGAAATTTGCTCTCTTCATCATACTTTTCTGGTTGAGATTTTTAGGATTTTGTGCCTGCTATCATGGCTATCTTTTTTTCCACCCTTAATCTTCAAGGTGGCGTTCAAACAATAATCTATTCTCCTTAGCAAGTTTTGAACTTACGAGGGTGTCTACATTCAAATCTAGTTGTGGAAAGTTTTATAATTTTTGGTTTTATCACCTGGACCTTGCCAATTGTAAAAGTCCAATACTATAATATACATGGTAAAAAAGCTAACTAGAGATGATGGATTTGAGCTTACATATTTCATACTATAAAAGGTTTTATCTAGCAGTGGATTCACTTTCCCTGATCTCTGAGTGGAGAATGAATCCCTTTTCTCTATCTCTTGGGAATATGTGGTAGCAACTCAGAATCAGATTACCTGCCTAGTGCTCCAGGTTCAAACTGGGATGTAGCTTAAAAATTGATGAAAGATGTTTGAGTGTCCTCAAGTTTATAAAAAAACTTCATATTTTAAATGGGCATCAATCAATTTACTATAAGCTTAATTTATTAAAAAGCATATTCAAATTGGTATCAATCAACATCCTAGTAGCTGTGTTTTTATTATTTGTATCGAGGCAAGTTTGATCAGCTCACTAATAAATTTTCTTGAATAACCTACTTCCACAAAATCTCTCCATTAAAATTTTAACTTCTCTGACAGCTATGAGATTTGAACCCATGCCCTTTCAGACCAGAGCCTAAATCTGGCGCCTTAGACCACTCGGCCAAACTGTCAATTATAGTTTTGTGTTTGTTGGTATTGTGGGGTAGGTACTTTTAGAAGCTTGTTTGGCTTGCTTACAAGTTTTTCATTTATGGATTCAATTTAGGGTACAAAGATATTTGCATCTATTTTTAAAGTGGATTAAAATTTTTAAGTGTATATTTATATTAAAAGTTTTTTTTGGTTATATTGTTATAATTAAGGGGATCTATTTCACTACTCATCCATGTGGATTAAGTTTGATTTTCACCATAGTTTCAAGGATTTTAATTTAAGAGATGGTGTAACGCACCACCATCCTTAATAATTAGGTTCAACCTTGTTGATTATTACTTACAAGTTTGAGCTTGCATCATTTGACAATGCTTTTCAATTTGAAAGTAGGCCCTTTGTCAAAATTTGAAGTTTGGTAAGTTCATGGAGCAAAAATTTGTTCTTCTTTTAATCAAATCAAATTGGAGATTGAGGATTCAACAAATTTCTTCTTATATCTTTATGACAAGACTTTGAGGATCAATTCAAAGTTATCCAAGAGGTAGGGCAAATGAGTTTACCTCATGTACTATATATCATTGATTGTTGATTGTATGGCTATCTTTATTGCTCATAGATACACACCACCTAAGGAGCTTGTTGTTTGAGCTTGTCTCAATATGGTACTCACAAATTTACTCCTTCCTAATGTGTGGCTAATGAAAAGATGTTTGTTAATAAGTGCATGATGCCATTATCCTAATGGCAAATGACAAATTCTCAAGTATTCATGGATTTTCATGCAAATTCTACAAAATCATGTGAGACACTTAGGCACAGCTTGCACCAAGGTTTATATGGAGGCCTTTCACTTTGGATATGTAATGCCATCTTCTTAACATGGGTAACATCAAGTACATTCCGAAAACATGTACTCAAAAACATATCAGTAAGTAGATTTCTAATACTCCTCTAAATGCCTTTGATATGATCACTATCAAAGCCCTGACCTTTAGGCTTGAAAATATGTGCAAAATATATTTTCTTCATTGAAAAGCCATATTCTTTTATATCATCTTAGCATTTTGGGATGGAGTGGATCGGAACTCGCCTTTAATGACCTAGTCGCCTTTATGAAAATTACATTGAGAAAGCCTATGTCACAATTGAGAGGCCTTTTGTTCTCACATGTTGAAACCCTTGGATTTGACCATAAATCTACTATGTTAAGATAATATTCAAAGATTCTTCTATTTGCATGTAACCATTAATGGTCAATAATGTATGCAAGTTGGCCTTTTATGCTCCATTAGAGAACAATGTTTGCTTGCTCCATTAAAGAAGGTTTCCCTATCTTCTCACATTCTTTCTTTACAAAAATATATATTTGAGATCCTCCATCAATCAAAAGATCTCTATCATCATTCTTGTTGGTGTTGAATGTGTTTGTGCTAATTATGGTAAGCAATCTATAAGTAACTTTACTAGAACCATTACCAATTACGCATTCATCAAGGATACTAATATGGGTCAACGAAGATTTACTCAAAACTATAGTTAAGTCCTGATAAATCATTACACAACTCGATACAATGTGAAAACACCATAAATATGAAAAACAGACTACTAATTTGTGTCAAAGCTATTAATATGAGTCCATGAATATTAACATGAAACTACATGATTGAATCTCAATCAAGCATGCTATAGTCTCATACATTGTGAAAATACCACATTTACGAAAATGATACTAATAGTTGTAACAGATTTGTCTACATCTCCTTTCTCTTTGCTTGATAATTTTCTATCTCATTTCATCCCAGACCTCTACCCATTCACAGTACTAAATTTTGCATTTGTTAATCTTGTATTAAGATGCCCAATTAAAGGGTAAGAGAAATGTTTACCTTCTGTAGCGGTTAATTTAGGTGATTAATAGATTACTATTAGCAATTGTATTTCAAAATATAACGGGTATGTTGAGAGTGATATTTAATTGAGTATAATTTTTTAGTGTAAAGTAAATTGATAGGTTTTAGTGAAAATTTTTAAAATGAGTTTTATTACTTAAATAGATTAATAGTATCAATTAGAACACAATGATAATCTTTTTTTCATATTAAAGAGTTGGAGCATTTCAATAATAGTTCAATGGAATAGTAAATTATTTTTAATTGACAATGTATGTAAGCAACCATCTTCTTGCTTTTGTAGTTACATATATGTACTATCCTTCATGCAACACATATTGTTATTATGTGAGTGTGGGGGTATATTCAAAGATCTACAAGACAACAAACTGTTGATACAATAGTGAATATGATTCCTTGGTGATCTATGTTCCCAATGTTGATTATTTCTCTTTCTTTTATCAGCCCTTGAGATTTATGGAAATTGTCAAGGCCCATGCCATTTTAAGGGGCAGCTAGCAATGGGTAAGTCCAGGAAGATGGGGGGCCAAAAAGGGGTCTTAAGTGGCCACTTTTTTTCTGAAATCAGGAAATACTGGCCTTGGATGAGAAATTGAGCATAGTTACACTCAAAATTTGGAGATGCAACCAAAACAATGTTCGTAGTGCTCCGAGTCTACTTTCTAAACTACTATTTTGTTTTGAAAATGGCATAGAATAAGGGGTTCAAAAGAGGGAGCCACAGAAATTGGTGTTGTTTCTGTCAAAAAAACATAACATAGCATGTTTTGTGTCTCCCTCAAAAGGTCAACTTTTTTTTGGTATTTTTAAAATTGCTTCAGTGAGAAATTAGCTAATAGCATGTAGTTTATGCCCAATTTTTCTAATAATTTTTTGATGAATATTTGATTTTTTACTAATTTTTAAAGTGGACACATCCTAAAAAATAGAATTTTGGCTGTGCTACCCCTATAAATTTTGAAAACTAATTGAAAATCATTTTTTTATTTTTTTAATATTTGTAGAATGGAGTCTAGTTTCTAAATATGTAATTTTTTTGAAATTTGAATGAATACTTATTTTACAATGAAAAAAAGACCAAACAGTGGTTTTTGCCTAAAAATGGACACACAAACAAAAGAAATTAAAGATGAAAGGCTTAACATTGTTAAAATGTGAAAAAAATCACATCGTCAAATAGCTAAGAGAAAGCCTAACATTACCCATGTGTTCGATTTGTTCAACCTTGAAACACATGCAAATCTGAGGGTTAGCACGAACGAAATTATGTGAAATTTTGAAGAATATAGAAAAACATGTCTGTGATTGTTCATAAGGCACTCCAAGCCTTTGGGTTGGAAATCCAAAGCAAATCCCAAGCCCAAGGCTTGGGATTCCCAAAGCAAGAAATAACACGAGCGCGTTATAATGCGCTCGCGTTATGTTTTGCCTTGCATTTTTCTTTCTCGCATGTCTGTCTTTTGTCAAGTTTGACATAACGCGAGCACGTTATAATGCGCTCGCGTTATGTCCCACTCAAATTTTTTTATGTTCAAGGCTATTAATCATGAGGGTTAAGGGATGAGGGATAGAGTTGGAGGGTTTAGGGATAAGGGATTAGCGTTTAAGGTATACTATCGAGCCCGTTGAGGGTCTAGGAATAGGGATAGCGTTTAAGGTTTAGGGATGAGAAATGACAGATTACGGTTTAGGGTTTAGGGATAGGGTTGAGGGTCAAGGGATCAAATTTAAGGGTTGAGGGATTAGGGTTTGACATTGAGGGTTGAGGGTTGAGGTTCAAGGGTCAAGGGTTTAGGGATAGGGTTTAGGGTCGAGGGATTAGGGTTAAAGTAGAGTGTGGAGGGTGTAAGGATTAGGGATAGGGTTGGAGGGTTTAGGGATAAGGGATTAGGGTTTAAGGTATAGTATTGAGTCTGTTGAGGGTTTAGGAATAGGGATAGCATTTAGGGATTAGGGATGAGGGATTATAGTTGAGGGATGATGGATTAGGGTTGAGGGTTGAGGGATTAGGGTTTAGGGATAAGGTTTAGGGTTGAGGGTTGAGGGATTAGGGTTTAAGGTATAGTGTTGAGGGTTGAGGGTTGAGGGTTTAGGATTAGGGTTTAGGGTTGATGGATTAGCATTTAATTTCGAGGTTACGGTTAGAGTGTCGAGGGTAGAGGGATTAGGGATAGGGTTTAGGGTTGAAGGTTTAAGGATTGAGGGTTGAGGCTTTAGGGATGAGGGTTTAAATCTTAAGATATAGTGTCAAGTGTTGAGGGTGTAGGGATAGGGTTTAAGTTTTAAGGGTTAAGGGTTGAGGGATAGGGATTAGGGTTTAAGGTATAGTGTTGAGGGTCAAGGGATCAGAGTTAAGGGTTGAGGGATTAGGGTTTGATGTTGAGGGTTGAGGGTTGAGGTTCGAGGGTCAAGGGTTTAGGGATAGGGTTGAGGGTCGAGGAATTAGGGTTAAAGTAGAGTGTGGAGGGCATAAGGATTAGGGATAGGGTTTGAGGGTTTAGGGATAAGGGATTAGGGTTTAAGGTATAGTATCGATTCTGTTGAGGGTGTAGGAATAGGGATAGCATTTAGGGTTTAGGGATGAGGGATTAGAGTTGAGGGATGACGGATTAGGGTTGAGGGTTGAGGGATTAGGGTTTAGGGATAAGGTTTAGGGTTGAGGGCTGAGGGATTAGGGTTTAAGGTATAGTGTTGAGGGTTTAGGGATAGGGTTTAGGGTTGAGGGATTAGGATTTGACGTTGAGGGTTGAGGGTTTAGGGTTTAGGGTTAGGGTTGAGAGATGAGGGATCAGAGTTAAGGGTTGAGGGAATAGGGTTTAACGTCAAGGGTTGAGGGTTGAGGTTCGAGGGTCAAGGGTTTAGGGATAGGGTTGAGGTTGAAGGGATTAGGGTTAAAGTAGAGTGTGGAGGGTGTAAGGATTAGGGATAGGGTTGGAGGGTTTAGGGATAAGGGATTAGAGTTTAAGGTATAGTATCAAGTTTGTTGAGGGTTTAGGAATAGGGATAGCATTTAGGGTTTAGGGATAAGGGATTAGAGTTGAGGGATGATGGATTAGGGTTGAGGGTTGAGGGATTAGGGTTTAGGGATAAGGTTTAGGGTTGAGGGTTGAGGGATTAGGGTTTAAGGTATAGTGTTGAGGGTTGATGGTTTAGGGATAGGGTTTAGGTTTGAGGGATTAGGGTTTAGGGTTGATGAATTAGGGTTTAATGTTGAGAGTTGAGGGTTAAGGGTTGAGGGTTGAGGTTGAGGGATAGGGTTAATGGTCAAGGGATTAGGGTTAAATAAGAGTGTCGAGGGTAGAGGGATTAGGGTTTAAGGTATAGTATCGAGCCTGTTGAGGGTCTAGGAATAGGGATAGCATTTAGGATTTAGGAATGAGGGATTAGAGTTGAGGGATGATAGATGATAGATTAGGGTTGAGGGTTGAGGCATTAGGGTTTAGGGACAAGGTTTAGGGTTAGGGTTGAGGGATTAGGGTTTAAGGTATAGTGTTGAGGGTTTAGGGATAGGGTTTAGGGTTGAGGGATTAGAGTGAAGGGTTGAGGGATTCGAATTTGATGTTGAGGGTTTAGGGTTTAGGGTTAGGGTTGAAGGTCGAGGGATCAGAGTTAAGGGTTGAGGGTTGAGGTTCGAGGGTCAAGGGTTTAGGGATAGGGTTGAGGGTCAAGGAATTAGGGTTAAAGTAGAGTGTGGAGGGTATAAGGATTAGGGATAGGGTTGGAGGGTTTAGGGATAAGGGATTAGAGTTTAAGGTATAGTATCGAGTCTGTTGAGGGTTTAGGAATAGGGATAGCATTTAGGGTTTAGGGATAATGGATTAGAGTTGAGGGATGATGGATTAGGGTTAAGGGATTAGGGTTTAGGGATAAGGTTTAGGGTTGAGGGTTGAGGGATTAGGGTTTAAGGTATAGTGTTGAGGGTTGATGGTTTAGGGATAGGGTTTAGGTTTGAGGGATTAGGGTTTAGGGTTGATGAATTAGGGTTTAATGTTGAGAGTTGAGGGTTGAGGGTTGAGGGTTGAGGTTGAGGGATAGGGTTAATGGTCAAGGGATTAGGGTTAAATAAGAGTGTCAAGGGTAGAGGGATTAGGGTTTAAGGTATAGTATCGAGCCTGTTGAGGGTCTAGGAATAGGGATAGCGTTTAGGATTTAGGAATGAGGGATTAGAGTTGAGGGATGACGGATGACAGATTAGGGTTGAGCGTTGAGGCATTAGGGTTTAGGGACAAGGTTTAGGGTTAAGGTTGAGGGATTAGGGTTTAAGGTATAGTGTTGAGGGTTTGGGGATAGGGTTTAGGGTTGAGGGATTAGAGTGAAGGGTTGAGGGATTAGAATTTGACGTTGAGGTTTTAGGGTTTAGGGTTAGGGTTGAAGGTCAAGGGATCAGAGTTAAGGGTTGAGGGATTAGGGTTTGATGTCGAGGGTTGAGGGTTGAGGTTCAAGGGTCAAGGGTTTAGGGATAGGGTTGAGGGTCGAGGAATTAGGGTTAAAGTTGAGTGTGGAGGGCATAAGGATTAGGGATAGGGTTGGAGGGTTTACGGATAAGGGATTAGAGTTTAAGGTATAGTATCGAGTCTATTGAGGGTTTAGGAATAGAGATAGCATTTAGGGTTTAGGGATAAAGGATTAGAGTTGAGGGATGATGGATTAGAGTTGAGGGTTGAGGGATTAGGGTTTAGGGATAAGGTTTAGGGTTGAGGGTTGAGGGATTAGGGTTTAAGGTATAGTGTTGAGGGTTGATGGTTTAGGGATAGGGTTTAGGTTTGAGGGATTAGGGTTTAGGGTTGATGAATTAGGGTTTAATGTTGAGAGTTGAGGGTTGAGGGTTGAGGGTTGAGGTTGAGGGATAGGGTTAATGGTCAAGGGATTAGGGTTAAATAAGAGTGTCAAGGGTAGAGGGATTAGGGTTTAAGGTATAGTATCGAGCCTGTTGAGGGTCTAGGAATAGGGATAGCATTTAGGATTTAGGAATGAGGGATTAGAGTTGAGGGATGACGGATGACAGATTAGGGTTGAGGGTTGAGGCATTAGGGTTTAGGGACAAGGTTTAGGGTTAGGGTTGAGGGATTAGGGTTTAAGGTATAGTGTTGAGGGTTTAGGGATAGGGTTTAGGGTTGAGGGATTAGAGTGAAGGGTTGAGGGATTAGAATTTGACGTTGAGGGTTTAGGGTTTAGGGTTAGGGTTGAAGGTCGAGGGATTAGAGTTAAGGGTTGAGGGATTAGGGTTTGATGTTGAGGGTTGAGGGTTGAGGTTCGAGGGTCCAGGGTTTAGGGATAGGGTTGAGGGTCGAGGAATTAGGGTTAAAGTTGAGTGTGGAGGGTATAAGGATTAGGGATAGGGTTGGAGGGTTTAGGGATAAGGGATTAGAGTTTAAGGTATAGTATCGAGTCTGTTGAGGGTTTAGGAATAGGGATAGCATTTAGGGTTTAGGGATGAGGGATTAGAGTTGAGGGATGATGGATTAGGGTTGAGGGTTGAGGGACTAGGGTTTAGGGATAAGGTTTAGGGTTGAGGGTTGAGGGATTAGGGTTTAAGGTATAGTGTTGAGGGTTGATGGTTTAGGGATAGGGTTTAGGTTTGAGGGATTAGGGTTTAGGGTTGATGAATTAGGGTTTAATGTTGAGAGTTGAGGGTTGAGGGTTGAGGGTAGAGGGATTAGGGTTTAAGGTATAGTATCGAGCCTATTGAGGGTCTAGGAATAGGGATAGCATTTAGGGTTTAGGAATGAGGGATTAGAGTTGAGGGATGACGGATGACAGATTAGGGTTGAGGGTTGAGGGATTAGGGTTTAGGGACAAGGGTTAGGGTTAGGGTTGAGGGATTAGGGTTTAAGGTATAGTGTTGAGGGTTTAGGGATAGGGTTTAGGGTTGAGGGATTAAAGTGAAGGGCTGAGGGATTAGAATTTGACGTTGAGGGTTTAGGGTTTAGGATTAGGGTTGAAGGTCAAGGGATCAGAGTTAAGGGTTGAGGGATTAGGATTTAAGGTATAGTATCGATTCTATTGAGGGTGTAGGGATAGGGATAGCATTTAGGGTTTAGGGATGAGGGATTAGAGTTGAGGGATGACGAATTAGGGTTGAGGGTTGAGGGATTAGGGTTTAGAGATAAGGTTTAGGGTTGAGGGCTGAGGGATTAGGGTTTAAGGTATAGTGTTGAGGGTTTAGGGATAGGGTTTAGGGTTGAGGGAGTAGAGTGAAGGGTTGAGGGTTAGGATTTGATGTTGAGGGTTGAGGGTTTAGGGTTAGGGTTGAGAGATGAGGGATCAGAGTTAAGGGTTGAGGGATTAGGGTTTGACGTCGAGGGTTGAGGGTTGAGGTTCAAGGGTCAAGGGTTTAGGGATAGTGTTGAGGTTAAAGGGATTAGGGTTTAAGGTATAGTGTTGAGGGTTGATGGATCAGAGTTAAGGGTTGAGGGATTAGGGTTGAGGGTTGTAAGGATTAGGGATAGGGTTAGAGGGTTTAGGGATAAGGGATTAGAGTTTAAGGTATAGTATCGAGTTTGTTGAGGGTGTAGGATTAAGGATAGCATTTAGGGTTTAGGGATGAGGGATTAGAGTTGAGGGATGATGGATTAGGGTTGAGGGATTAGGATTTGACATTGAGGGATGACAGATTAGGGTTGAGGGATTAGGATTTAACGTTGAGGGTTGAGGGTTTAGGGATAGGGTTGAGGGATTAGGATTTGACATTGAGGGTTGAGGGTCGAGGGATCAGATTTGAGGGCTTAGGGATTAGGGTTTGACATTGAGGGTTGAGGGCATTTTCTACACAAACTTGATTATGAGGGCTTGCCCCTTCATTGTTATGCCTATCATATGGTAGAGCATCTGGCAAGCCCTTGCAAGGAAAAGATGTGATCAATGCAAAGGATGTGATGAATCTATAGTAGGATAAAACATGAGCGCGTTATAATGCGCTCGCATTTTGTATTTCTATTGAAATGGTAAAAAAGTGGTTACCCCCGTGATCCAGGCCCACATGCTCTATTTTCCTACTGATTCTGCACGTGCTCCGATAAAAAAGAAGTGCTTTCATGCTCTTGGGAAGTTCACATGCACATTTGACACATTGTACCACCTTTGCATGATCTTTCCACCACCTTTTCTGCTTTGCCAACTTGAGAAGGAGGAAATAACATAGTTTTCACACCAAGTTTGATATATATCTATTCAAGTTTCAATTTTTGTAGTGTTGCAATGTTAATTGTGATTCAATTTTAAGAATTTAACATTGAAAAGGAAGCAAGTGGTGAAAAAATCAAATTGTTGAGGAGTTTGATGCAAGAAGATAAAAACACTACATAATTGGGTACTCTCTCCATTCAAATCTTCATTATTTAGGTATGTCAAGTCTTTACATGCATGATCTTTACATTTTCCTTATTTCGGATTGAATTACTCTATCATGCTTTATCATACATGTTTAAAATATACACATTCCCAATCAAGAAAGCAACCTACAATCTCACATGATGCGATGTATATTTTCTACACTTGGGCTCTTTAATAATTATGTGTAATAAACAAACCTTAGTTCATACCATGATGTCAAACTATACAAGAATAAATCCTTATAAAAAAAATACAATCCCACTATTATCATGTATTCATTTCTTAGGAACTAATATTAGTCTCTTTATCATGCTACAGACAAATTCTCCATCATGCCGAGGAAATGATCAAGAATTAAACCAACACAGGAAGAGATAGAAACTAAGAATGCAAAGAAAGCAATGGCTATGAGGGAACTTCGTGAGAAGAGGAAATTAGACACGATAAATGAAGACATACAAATTGAAGAGGAACCACAACCATCACAAAGAGATATGGTATTGGCGGCACAAAGAGAACGAATGCAAAAACTTTGTGGTACGAGAGATTTGAATACCATAGTTGGAGACATGTCCTTTACTGCAAGTCAACATGTAGGGACACCATCTACCACATCTCAAGTTGAGAGTACATCATCACTCACATGTGATGAAGGAGGTACACCATTGTTCCCACCTCAACCTCAAGATATGTCATCTATCCCATCTTCGATCGAAGGTATGCCATCTAACCCATCTCATTTAAATATTGATGAAATTCCTAATGTTGAGATGAATTTACCTAACTTGACACCACCTAGAATTTTGCATAGAAAGCCAAAGTATTTGATTGATATTGATGAGAATATTTTGCAGCCAATGGAAGGTAAGATTCCAAAATACACTTGTAGAAGATATGCTGATAAGATTTGGAGATTGTTCTTTGAAAAGTTAAATGAGACTGCAAGATGTCAACTATTTGATGAAATGATGCGAAGTATAAAGTATAGGTCTATCATGAAGATTCTTGGGTTGAGAACATCAGAGGCTTCAAGTGAAAAATCTATTGTCAAGAATCTAATGAGTGCGTATGAGAGTGTGGGTAACACCTCACGCACAAAAGATAGTAATGCAACACGGCATGTGATTACATCGACTATAGTAAGTAGTCAAACGAGGAAAGCTCGTCTCATTAGAAAGACAAGTCAAGAATTGAGAATTAATAGGAAAACTTTATCAAGAGCCGTTGGAAGATGCCAAAGAATTGAGGACACTAATGCCAATGAATTATGGGCGTTCTCGGGGAGACTACCACGAAAAGATAAACCAATTGTTGAAGCATTGAGATCACTAATTGAAGACTTTTGGAAGAATAACACAAGGGTATCTCTGAATCAAAGGGATGTGGTAAGAAGGAGAATCAGTAGTCAGAACCGCGAGCCACATCCAAAGCATTTTTTGGATGAGACTCAAACACAGTTTTATGGTAAATTTCTAGAGAAGTATCCTCAAATTAAAATTTGTCAAAGACATTTTGAAATGCTAAAACCTTTATATGTTAAGATAAATCACACACGCACTACTTGTTGTTGTAGATTACATATTGAATTTTCTAACCATTTTGATGCTTATAGGTCTATATGTTTAGATATGCATACTAACAATGATTTGTAGGTTTGTGCCATATGTGCCCCACCAACATCTTCAAGAGACTTCATATCAAGAATTTTATGTGAAAGAGAGCAAGGTCAAATATTCTACAAGAAATTATGCTTGGATGGCACATGTCATCGTTGCGGTGGCTTGCAACATTTGCCAATATGTGAACATATGGAAATAACACATGCGGTTGGAAACGAACTAGTAGAGTTTGGCAAGTATAAAACAGTGGCATACAATACAAAAGATGGTAAAGAAGAAAAGAGGTGTGAATTAGTTATTGAAAAGATTCTAGTGTATCAGTTTATGCCTATATTTCGTGACAGCATAGTGTATGAGTATGCAAGACATGCCCATAGAGCTCGATGGTTGGACTTGCAATTCAAGTTATGCAAGGACACATTTCTGGTTGGTAGCATTGTTTCAGTCATCGACTTTGCAGAGAACTACAGTCTACAGCCACAACGTGAGGTGTAATCACAATATTACAAATCCACACAGGTTTCTATATTTGTGCACATCGCATTCATTCATGCGAATGATAGTACAGAGGATGATAGAAAGATCATAAGGGAGTATAATTTCTATATTAGTGATGATCACACACATTCTACGGAGTTCATGCAAGGTTGCTTTCAGGTGTTCTACAATGATTTGGCTAGAAGGGGCATATCGTTCAGTCAGCATATCATATGGTCGGATAATTTGCGTCACAATTCAAGAACTTGCAGAATTTCTATTGGCTAAGTAGGAGGCATAATTTTACAGGTATTCAACATATGTGGAACTTTTGTGAGGCCGGGCATGGAAAGGGGGAGCATGATGGTGCAGGAGCATGTATCAAAAGAGCCATAGCACGAGAAGAGTTAAAGTATAAAGACAATGCAAAGTTGATAGATGCAAAATCGATTGTCAAGTGGTGTAATGCTTCCATGGGTCCAGGTAATGAAGGTAAGTCTTTAGTTCGTAGATTTTTTTGGTTGATAGATGATACTAACATTGCACCATATGAGGATTGTTGTACACTGACAGGATCAAATGAGATGCACTCTTTCAGAAGCTCAATTGTAGGTTCATGGAGTATCCATACACGAAAGATGTCATGCTTTTGTTCTTCCTATACAATTCAAGTCTGGGATGAATGCGAGTCAAAGGAGTGGGTTGACGAATGGCAGTTAAGTTATCTTAGCCCACTTGACACGTATCGACCCCCGACGGCACTGGAACTAACACAGATGGAATCGTTAGTTGACTTTGACCACATATCAGATTTAGTTCAACCAGGTAATATAGGGCATGTATATGCATCTAATTTCATCTAGTTCAACCAGGTAATGTCATCTTACTTTGTAGTGTTTTTGTAATGTTGACTAATTTCATCTAATTTGCTACACATATCAATGTAGGGCACGTATATGCAGTTATTGCAGATGAAGATAATGAAGAGGGAACAGATTATTACTTATGTCATTGTGTTGAGGCCAAAAAGAAATTGGAGGCCCCTGTTACAGATGGAAAAAACATCGAATACCCTACAGGATCAGTGGTTATTACTGGAACATGGCTTAGAAGGTAGCCACATAAGAGTGTTAATATTTGGCTATTTCAGGACTTTGACATGCATCAGAAGATTCTTCATTACTCAAACCTTGTCGTGGCATCCAATGTTCATTTGATAAAGTATCGGGGTAGACCTTTGAACAAAATATTGTGGAAGGTGTGTGAGTCTGACCATGAAGCAATACTTGACACAATAAAGAGTAGAGCAGACCTGGATGGTTCATTGGATTAATTTGTAAGTACTCACATTGATTTTGTAAAGTTATGTTACATTGAGTTGTAAGTATGCACATTAATTTGTAAGGTTTGTCTTTTTTTATTTCCTCCTGCATTTTTACACATATGTACACATTTTTACATCATCATGTTATGCATTTTTGGTGTCCTGCTCCTGATGCGACCAAACTCATAACTCACCCTACTAGACACCATTTGATGATCTCTCCAACACTCTGGATCCAGGGCGCCCAATCATGATGATGACCTATATACCATTCTCCCAAGGCACTCATAATGAATGAAAAGAAGACCAAGGGTGTCCAAGCTTAATAGACTTATTTCTTTCAATTTTGATGATCCAAACTCTTGCAATATGACATCCACTTTCATGCCTTTAGATCTTCCTTCACATATAGGGTGCCAAATCAAGTTGAAAAATCTACATAAGGGCACCAAACTGGATGAAAGGAGACATGAAATGCACCTTAGGACTCCATGCTAAGGTTTGAGTCATTAAAGTCTCTTGATATTAGGCGCTCATGATGATGAAACTTAGAGCTTTTTCCTTTCCTATGCGCTCATCTAAGATGTTTGAATGATAAGGAGTACCTCGACCTCTATAATATACACTGGGCACCAAATCAAGGTGATTTTAAGTCACTTTGAGTCATTTGGGGTCAGTTTGAGTCTTTGAGTCATGTTGTAAAAAAGTGTCAATGTTGTCAAGTTGCACAAAGCAACTTTTGCATTTTTGGTGTCCTGCTTGTGATGTGACCAAACTGACTGTTCCAACGCATCCAGATGGGTACATTTACGCTAGGCATGGTCCTGTTTTTCACCCAAACATGTCGAAACAGTCAGAGCTACATTATACCGACGATATCCCTGAAGAGTCCAAAGTGCAAAAAGGCAGCACTCTTTGACGAGATGTTACTCAAAAACTGTGTCACTTAGAAACATTCTGTCTGAGGCAACACGATCACGTAGAGTGCCTCTACAATAACCACTCTCAGTTTTTTATAGCTCTGAGGCATTTGCCCATGGTGAAAGGTTTTTTGCTACCCCAAAAATCGTCAAAAGGAGGCAGTGTAAAGTTGCAAAGGGGTGTAACTTTCGTCTTGCTCCTGATGTGACCAAACTGACTATTCCAATGCGTCCAAATGGGTACATTTACGTTAGGCATGGTTCTATTTTTCACCCAAACATGTCAAAACAGTCGGAGCTACATTGTACCGACGATATCCCTGAAGAGTTCAAAGTGCAAAAATGCAGCAATCTTTGACGAGATGTTACTCAAAAACCATGTCACTTAGAAACATTCCGTCTGAGGCAACACGATCATGTAGAGTGCCTCTACAATAACCTCTCTCAGTTTTTTATAGGTCTGAGGCATTTGCCCGTGGTGAAAGGTTTTCTACTGCCCCAAAAATCGTCAGAAGGAGGCAGTGTAAAGTTGCAAAGGGGTGTAACTTTCGTCTTGCTCCTGATGCGACTAAACTGACTATTCCAATGCATCCAAATGGGTACATTTACGCTAGGCATGGTCCTATTTTTCACCCAAACATGTCAAAACAGTCGGAGCTACATTGTACCGATGATATCCCTGAAGAGTCCAAAGTGCAAAAATGCAACAATCTTTGACGAGATGTTACTCAAAAACTGTGTCACTTAGAAACATTCCATCTGAGGTAATGCGATCATGTAGAGTGCCTCTACAATAACCTCTCTCAGTTTTTATAGCTCTAAGGCATTTGCCCGTGGTGAAAGGTTTTCTGTTGCCCCAAAAATCGTCAGAAGGAGGCAGTGTAAAGTTGCAAAGGGGTGTAACTTTCATCCTACTCCTGATGCAACCAAACTGACTCTTCCAACGTGTCCAAATGGGTACATTTACGCTAGGCATGGTCCTATTTTTCACCCAAACATGTTAAAACAGTTAGAGCTACATTGTACCGACGATATCCCTGAAGAGTCCAAAGTGTAAAAGGCAGTAATTTTTGACGAGATGTTACTCAAAAACTGTGTCACTTAGAAACATTCTGTCTAAGGCAACAGGATCATGTAAATTACTTCTACAATAACCTCTCACAGTTTTTTATAGCTCTGAGGCATTTGCCCGTGGTGAAAGGTTTTTTGTTGCCCCAAAAATCGTTAGAAGGAGGCAGTGTAAAGTTGCAAAGGGGTGTAACTTTCATCCTGCTCTTGATGTGACCAAACTGACTGTTCCAACATGTCTGAATGGCTACATTTACGCTAGGCATGGTCCTATTTACGCTAGGCATTGTCCTAGGTAGAGCGCCTTTAGACTTTGACAGTGAAGTGCCTTAAGGAGTTGGATGATGTTTTTGCCTAGAGTGGAGATGATGTTTTTAGCACCTTAAGGATGATGATGGAGTGCCTTGGAGTTAGGTTAGTCTGGAGCACCTTAAGAAGGTAAAGCACTTCAAATGTAAACACAAGTGTTTTGAGCGCCCTAATGAGAAGTTGTCTTGGCACCATAAGTTGTTCAAACCAAGATATGTGCCTTGGATAGTTGCAAAGACCTAATTTAGCACCCAAGGTTGGAAGACTCTTTGTGAGCACCCAGTGTTTGAAAGCACTTTGTGTTTGGTGCATTAAAATAAATTTGGCACCTAAGTAGTATTGAAACACTCAACTGAGCACCTAAAGCCCATGAGAGAAGTGATATGCGCCTTGATAGGAATATCATGGAAGATGAGTTTACTGAATGGCGCCTTAAATGACTTGGTTGATTAAGTGTTTTAGCGCCTAGATATGGGATGAATCATTGAGCGCCTTTGGTTAAGATGATGTCAGCACCTTTGAGATTATAACACCTTGGAGTCAAGTTCGAAGGAGCACCTTGAGAAGGTAAAACACTTCAAATGTTTTCAAGGAATTGGAGAAGTCACTTAGTGCCTAGAAGGAATTACAGAGCAAGAGGGTTGGAGCGCCTTGAGCTTCAAGTCAGATATGTGCCTAGACCTCTACCCTTTAGAAAGTTGAAGCCCTCTGAGCCTTGACAAAGTGAGAATGCCTTATAGTGAATATGCGCCTTGGGCAGGGTTGAATACAAAGTTGAGGAGTATATCATAATGAGTAAGTGCACTGTAGGGTTAGATGATAAAGACTAGCGCCTTGAGTGTCTTGGTCAAAATTTTGACGTGAGAAGTCTTGCAAGATCAAACCCTGGAGTGCGCCTTAGAGAGAACCTATTGATCCTTTGCTTTGACAAGATTTGGGCACCAGAATGATCCTTAATAAATGGAATGTATCTACACCAATTTTGCGCCTTTAGGGAAGTGATGGTGTCCAGATGATTTTTGAGTCCCTTTGAGTGTTGAGATTGTTAGAGATAGGTGCCTTGATGAATGAAATGCACCTTGAAGACCATGTGTGCCCAGAGAAGATAAGTGCCTAGTTGAGATAAAGAGGTGTTTTTGGTGCCTAGGGAAGAAGAGAGGTAAGTTCAAGGAGATAAGTGCGCCTAAGATTTTTAGCGCCCTCAATCAAATTGCACCTTTTTGCCTTGGAGAATATAAGGTGAGGATTTGAGTTGAAAGTTTGAGAAAGTAGATTGAGCGCCCTGTGTTGGAGGAATCAAGTTGGATAAGCACTTGAAGAACTTGCATTAAGTGTTTTAGTGCCTTGGTATGGTTTGGAGCGCCTTGTTGAGGAGATACCCTGATTTAATCCAAGATAGAGCGCCCTAGAATTGAATATGCGCCTTGTTGGAGGAATATATGCGCCTTGTTGGAGAAAGATATGCGCCTTGAATGAGAGTTTGTGTGCCTTAACCAAGAATGATGATTGAAGCCACAATCTCATGTTTGTGCGCCTAGGTCTAGAAGCAAGATTTGAGCACCTTAGGATAGGGTTTTTTGCACCTTGTCTTGGAGAGTGAATTTGCACCTTGGATGATGTTGAAGCGCCTTGGGATGAAATGCTCCCAAACTTACAAAGGGCCTTCAGTGAGGGAGTTGAAGAGAGTGCTTAGAGGAAGGATAGCCTTAAGATCAAACTAAGTACTTAGAAACCTAAGATTAGCGCCTTATTTGAAGTTATACACCTATTCTGGTGCCAGAGAGTGAGTTTGAGTGTGAAGAAGTGAATGTCTGTGCCTTGAAGGGGATACAAAGGGAAGATGATGCACCTTGATGGGTTGATGATGGAAATTTGCGCTTTGGAGCTAAATGTGTGTCTTGAATCTAAATGATATTTGAGTGCTTAGAGGTAAATAGGGGCGCCTTTGAGAATTCTTTGTGCTTTAAGGAATGGATTGTGGCGCTTTGGACTAAGGTAAGTCCTGAGCACTTCTAATGATTTTAAGGAGTGCCTTGAAGGAGATAGTACCTAGAGAAGAAAAGATGTCAAGTTTTAACACCTTAGAAGAAATTCCAGATAGTGGCGCCTTCACAGGGTTTTACAAGTTGGCACCTTGGTTTGGGATAATCATGCTAAGAAAGAAAATGCACCTTTAGCAAGGTCACATCAAGTCCAACATGTCAATACTCTTCATCACTAACGTCATGTTGAAATTTTAAGGCATCTATCCATTCAAGTTCTCTGAGGAATATCTTGCAAGTGTACTTCATCAATGATAGACATTCATCCATCCGAGTTTCAAGATCTCTCAATCTTCAAAGTTTCAAAGTCCACAACTCCAAGAGGGTCACTCCAAGGGTCGTCATGAAGGATCACTTCATCTTCATCTTATCATCAAGCAAGGCTTCATCCAGTCCTAGAGAGATCTCTACTTCATGTCATCATCATCTACTCTTAAGATGATAATCCTTGGAAGTCAAGTGTTTCAAAGATTCTTTGAGAAATTGACAAGTTGTAACCTAGGCGCCAAAACCCCTGAGAATCCTCCTATCTGGCGCCTAGTTAGAAGAACACTAATATTGCACCTAAGTGAATTTGAGTGTCAATATAGAGTCATCAAACACCACCAGACATTCATCCATGTCTCTACCACCTCAAGGAAGCGTCCAGCTTAGGATGGCACCTAGTCTGGTCTCTACTACCTTCAGTTGGCGCCTAACCCTAAGAGTCTTGCAACTATGACGTTCATCCATGCAACAAGCAAGGTGATGCTCCCTTGTGATATTGTGAGGTGTTGACATTCAGTTGACATCATTAAGTTTGATTGAGTTGATCAAGTGTAGACGCCATTGTAAACATCAAGGCTTCAAGGCCTTTCTTTTGTATCTCCATTGAATAAGTTGTAACTTCATGCTATTGAAAGCATTATCCATGTAATAAGACATTGCAATTTGATTGAGTCAAATAAATAGACAAGTACCCAACTCTAAGGTTGATTCATTCAAGTAGTTATCTTTGATGTATATCTTTGTGTTATTGAAGTAGTTGATGAATTGATAGCAAGTAAAATTGTTTAAGTAAGGAAAAATTTTCGTAGAACTAGTTGGGTATCTTACTGTCATGTCCCCGTTTCCGGCCTGATCATCAAATGAAGAATGAGTTAGCCTATTCCTCATTCCTAGAGGCTAATTTGAAATAATGAGGGAATGAATTAGTTTTTGACTAACTTAACTTTTGTTTTTTGCAGGAACAAAGTCAGAAACTTGAAATTAGTTAAGTCTGGATGCTAAACTTGACTAAGGCAGGACTCCTAGAGTTAGGGCGCACTTTCTTGCTTGCTCAATGTCAAATGTGTGCCTAACCAAGAATCATGGAGCTTTGAATCACTTTAATCACATCAACTAGGGCGCCTAAGTGCATAGAGGTACAATGAATCTTTCAGAGAACATGGATAGACAACTAAGTCTCCAACTTGAGTCTTCTAAGTGAATTGGATGATGAAGAGAGTCTAGTCATTTTGGGCGCTAGTATCAGGATGAATCATCCAAAATGGGTGCCTAGAACTAGAAGGCGCCAATGCATGAGTTCAAGGATCCTCCATTGGAGCGCCTAGCCCAGATGGCTATAGATTGAAAGTTTTAAAGCTAAGTGATGTCTCTTAGGTGAATTCCTAGCCCAGGTGCATGTGTTGGGAAAAACTCTTTGGCTCTAGCGCCTAGAATTGGGAGCTTTGTAAGATGCACCAATTGATGAAACATTTCCATTTTGCGCCTAGAATAGAACTTTCTCACATAGTTGAAATTGACTTGATAGAAGGAGATAAGTCTTAAGGACTAGTTTGGTGCCTCACTTGCCTATCTCACCTTTGAAATGCGCTTTGGTTGATGATCATCATTGATGGCGCCTAGTGAAATGAAAAGCTATTTGCATCTCCAGAGGATCAAAATTGGATTAGGAGATCATCCTTGCAGTTGAGATTGACAGAGAAGTGTTAAAGGAATCACTTCAAATGGGCGCCTAAGCTAGTTGAGGTGCATATCAATTCCATTGTAACTCCAGACTGACGCTTAGGATCCAGTCATCTCCTAAGGCGCAGTTCCATTCACCCATGACCTCGCTTGGTGTCTAAAACTTGGAAACTCCTTTGGAAAGCTCCTGTTGTGCCTAGAAGCATGAGTTTGGGATATCAACTTGCAAAAGGCTTAGAAACTCTTCAAAGATGTTAGGCACAATCCTATGGCACTAGAGATCAGTTTTGGCGCCTTCAAGGAATAGCACATGAAGGAACTTGGGAGGTCAGGTGCTTGTAAAAGGGAACACCTTGGAACATCTTCCAAGGGTTGAAGTAGTAAGAAAACATCAAGTGAGTGTAGGCGCACTCCCTTGTGTGAACAGTTTAGCTCTAGCGCCTAGCCACAGAGTGAGCCAGAAGAAGTAGTTTGGACATTAGAAGATAGGCGCTCATTCTACAATGAAGCATTCCACCTTCCTAATTAACAAAGACTTGAAAGAATTGACAAAGGAAGCCAAGGCGCACCTTCTACTTGTTTCCACCTCCAGAATGCGCCTAACCTTGAAAGGGGGTTCAAAGATGTTGGTTAGACCTTTTCACTCAAGGCGCTCACCTTAGGCACACTTTCTAAGTCCTTGTCACCTCAAGGAAACACCTAGTTTGGAAGGCGCTTGCCCTATTCTCCACTCCTTTCAATTGGCGCCTAGAACACAGAATGCATGAAAGGAGCACCTAGACTCCAGAGGGCTCATTTGGGCGCCTAGCATTTAAAACACTTTCTTAATGATGATGTTTTGGTGCCTACTCTTGGAAACAATCCAGAGCATCTATAAACTCTAATTGGTGCGTAATGTTGACAAGGTGCAACTTCAGGAGGAGGTCACCTCAACTTGGCGCCCAAGTCAGAAAAACCTGTAAATCCTTCAAATATGTGCCTACCTTGTGAGGTGATGAGTTGAACATTCCAAATCTTCAAATGTTGCTCAAGTAAGGAAGACATTGTAACATCAAGGCTTCAAGGTCTGTCCTTGTATTTCCATCGAATGAGTTGTACTTCATGCTATTAAAAGCATTTTCCATGTAATAAGACATTGCAAGTTGATTGAATCAAGTAACAAGACAAGTACCCAACTCTAATGTTGTTTCATTCAAAGAGTTATCTTGATGTATATCTTTATGTTATTGAAGTAGTTGATGAATTGTTAGCAAGTAAAAGTGCTTAAGTAAGGAAAAATTTTCATAGAACTAGTTGGGTATCTTACACTTACACCATGCCTATCCATCAAACATCACAATGCAATCAAAATCCTAACAACATGCCCATGATCCAAGATCAAGTGCAATCATGCAAAGATATTATCAATCACAAGCCTATTAAGAATGAACTAGAGTCTTCTAGTACCATACTTTTCCATCAAACACCATCATGTAATCCATGGCCTATCAAGCCTATCAAAGAAAATGCAAACATCCTATGTAATACAATCAGACTTTAAATATTTGAAGTAGCCATCTACAAATATCCATTCAAAAGTGGATTTATAATGCAAGTATGGACGCCATCAATAAAAAAGATTTGTATTAACCAAATATCCATATAGGCATACATCAATATCGGTCGATATAAGTATAACATATATACAAAATAGCCATATAGGCTTACAAGAATGCCATATAGGCATACAATGTCAACTATGTACAATACAAAATATATGTCCACAAATGCCATATAGGCATACAACAGAGGAACACAATAAAAAGTCATTCCCCTCTGGCTAGTGAAGAGAATAAATCACAAGCAGCCTTTGATCTTCTAGGGGATGGAGACATGCATGTGGGTGGTCTACTACGAACCCGAGGGCTACTCCTCCTATTTAGTTCTTCCTGCACCTTTACCTGTTACAAAAAAAAGTATAGACATTAATATATAGAAATTACATGTTATAAAAAAATGAAACATTTAACAAAATAATCACTTACCGCTAACATATAATCTATCTCCTCGCTTGCCTTAGTAGCAGGAATAGGCCCTAGTGATGTCATGTCCTATAGAAACCATCCAGATAGAAATTAAACTTCAAATCAATAATCTTTTGATTTTTTAAAAATAGACAACTATAACAATGAATGTAAATTGAAATTTACTAATCTGCCTCATACTCCTGTCAATGCCATAGAGCTATGAATCGCAGAGGCCACACCCTGCTCCCTTGCCCTATGAACATGGGGAGGTGTATCCGCAGCCTGCATCATCTGGAAATAAAACAACATTATTCAATTACGAAAACTATAATAGTGATGCAAATCATGGCTCCTAACATACACACATGTTCATCTAAACATGGAAGTACACACAATAAAACACACAAATCACATACAAAAATTTAGTAAGTACAATTCATTCATTAAACTATTTATTTTATTACCTCCGTAAAGCTTTGAAGTCCACCACCGCTGGCAGGTGTTGCCATGAAATCTACAGTGTTAACCTATTCAACATCCAAAATCAGAAATTAGAATACCATTCATATAACGATGCTATTCACATGTAATATTTATAATTGTTTACTAGTTACATACCTCAACAGTAGATGATCTAGTGAAAAATGTAGGTGGAGAACCACTAAAAACTGCATCGACGCTATGACCCTGAAATTTCATTAAAATCATCAATTTAAATTAGTTAATCTTGTATTTCAAAAATGAAATTTAATAAATTAAATTCAATAAACTTGCTAATATTTACCTGAGTATCAAGGCCGAAAGTCTCACTTAGGAGGGTATTTGTCATCACCATCTACTCAGCTGTAGATGTAGCCTGTGCACCTGCGTCCTGACTGTCCATGGGGTCATAACCACAGGCTGACCCGCAAGCCTGGCAAGTATGCGGTGGGACCCTACTCCTCACACTATCTCCCAACCCACTCTGTGTTGCAGGATCAGCATGCTCTATGATGCTCTGGGTCAAGGCACTAATCGACCTTAGTGTATCAACCTCAACACTCTCCTTCACAATGGAAGGGATAGAAACATGCTCGTGGGCTGGTCTACTGATTACTCGTCTCACTACCCACTGTGAGTCAAGACGTGCCCCTGGTCTATCCTGTGCTGAGCCCCCACCTCTACCCTGGAAGTCCCGCATATCAAAATAGTTTGGCACTTTATTGAGGACAAACTCACAGTAGAGTTTCCTCAAAAAGTATTGTGGGACCTCATTATTATTGCATGGAGGATGGTCAAAAACCATCCACCACCTCTACCCAAAATTGTCCCTTATCGCTTGGTTGTTGCACCAATGGATAGGGAACCTCTTGCATGTAATGGGTGGAGGTTGATTTGTTTGTGGGTTTGTGAAAATTGAACACAAGTCTACTTTTGTAATTTGTAATTTTTTGACATCTTGGTATGACAATTTATCTACATAGTAATCTCTAAACTCTCTCTTTTTATCAGTCCAACTAGTTATTTGCTTGCTAATTAAATTTACATTTGATAACATAGACTCAAGAGATTCGGCAAGCGTGGACCTATGCAAGGTTGAAGTGGAAGGATCTTTCAACCTTGCAATTATATCTTCAATTTGTTTTTTGTTGTTTTCAATTTCCCCCATTATATTATCTTGTGTTCCAAGGGCATGTCAAGGAATGAACGGAGGAGGTTGTTGTTCTACAGGTATTTCCTCCTCAGGATTTTGTGGATTTTGAGGAGGAGGAGGAGGAGGAGGTGCATTAACATTTCCTACAATTAACGAAATATACATCAAAAATCAACAAAAACCTACCTATTTAGGAAGAAATTCAAACAAAAAAACAAAGATAACTCACCCCTTTGGCGTGCTCAATGTTGCGGCCACATTTTGGTGATGAATCGACAAGCCTTTTCTGTTGATTGGCATTTTGTAGAATGCGAGCGCATTTTTGAGGGTTTTGAAGTCGCGGGCAACAGAGGAGAAATTCAGAATGAAATGAAATGACAATACTTTTTTTTTATTTATAAAAGGTTATAACGTGCTTGCGTTATGGCTTGGTAATGATGAGCCTAAGGCTTGTCATTACCAAGCCATAATGCGAGCGCATTATAACGCGCTCGCATTATGACTTAAATTCTTTTGAAAATTTTTTGGCCACTTTTTCGCCCCCCATCTTCTTGCACTTACCCCAATGCCCATCTTGAGTTATCAAGATTGGCACGTGTTGTGGTTTGTTGTAGTCCCAAAGTGGTCCTATGTAATGTTTGAACTTAATGACAACAAGAGGAATATTTGTTGATTGTTTTCACTCTTGTATACAATAGTTTGAACTTGTCTAATTGCACCATTGATAAGAATTATTTCTACCCACAAATTTGAACATGGCATAGCTTGTTGGCCAACACACAAGAGAACCTTGGCATCAAGTTGTTCGTCCTCATGATTCGAGCATGATCTAACCGTTATTTGATTTGCATTACATTTTGCAACATGCACTCCCAATAATTTTTGTAGACATCTAAAATTGACCAACGACCAAATCCCTATTTATCCCTATCCCTAATTATCCTTATCCCTAATTATCCCTAGATATCTTTAATTTGTCCTAAGTATTAATCCTTATCCCTCACATAAGATTTATTTAATTTTAATTAATTAATTAAATCTTCTCTTTTACATCCTCTTCCATAAATAATAAATTGAATTTAACAAATTGAATTTATTATTTACCTAAACCTAAACCTATTCATAAAAATTAAAAAAAATTAAAAACCCGTTCAACTACCTTATACCTACTTTTTACCGTTCAACCACTCTCTAGCTGCTTTTACCAAACAATATAAAAGCCAACTTATCCCAATTGTCAATTTTAATGCACAATACACAATGACAATTTACCCAGAGATTACTGAGTTATGCTGCCAATAGAGCAACCGCATTTCAATTCTTTCGGTGACATTTATTTAGTTTCTATAGTTATATCTTTAATCGTTTTCATGGTGCATTTGATATAAATTTTAGGGTTTTGCAATAGTTGAAATCTATTTAATAAAATTTATATTGGTGCATACAATTTTAGCATTTGTTAACTATGCAATGAAACTAAGTCATTTGTGGCAAACAAATGTATTAATGACTAGCATCATGCTTTCTCATCACAACCAAGGTAAGATTCATAGTATGACATAAGAAATTCCCAATTTGACAATGTTGGATTTGCATTTTTTATATTTGAAAGTAGGTTACAAAAAACAAGTTGTGTTGGTTCTTCACCATGCTAATAGAAGATTGTGTCTAATGTGATTACTATGTGAAAGTTGCACCAAAGTGTTGTCCCATAAGATTCCCCAACACACATTGGAATGTCTTTCATTACTAGTAGTTGGCTCAAATGACTAAAGAGCATGATGGTGCACTAAAGGGAACTTGATTGTGATTAGGGGAGGCTGCACTCAAGTGAATCAATATGTGCAAGTAAACTAGGCCTAATGAAACTCATATCTATTAGGAAAGGTGTCTCAAACTTCCATCCTAGTGTTAAGAACACAAAATTGTAATTTTTAGGCTATAGAACAAAAAAAATTCAATTTCTAGGCTATAGAGGTCATTTTTGCCCCTAAATTTTATTCCAATTGGTTTAGCATCAGTTCCCAAATGCCTAGCAATAATTCTCTTTGAACTCTACAATTTAAAAAAATGGCTCAATTAGCTTCCTAGGTCAAAAGTTATGGCCTCTAGAAGTTTAGGCTCCCACATTGGAAACGTAAGAACATCTATGAGTTGTAAGAGGGAGTTACACTTGTTGACCAACTTATGATATGTGTTATGACACAACACATGACATCTTTGAATGGAGATAATGGAGCCAAAATGGAGCACCTTCATTGGTGAGTGGATTATGATGAGATTATGCTAGGTGGAAGGAATATGTTATTTTTATCTTATTGACCCATCTTGGGATTTGGGAACAACATTTTTGGTGGTTTTATTTCATGGTTTCTTAATTAGCATTTGATGATTTTATGTATTCCTTCTCCTATCTATTAGATGCTTTAGATTGAGGTTTTGATAGTGAGTTTTGTAGGTGTTGTTATACTGCCAAAATTACTCCAAAACTCTTGTTGGTGATACTTCTATAAAGGCTTAGACTCTACAAGTGTATTGTAACCTTTGATTACTAAATAACACATTGAGTTGCTTCAAATGGAGTGTGGCGGTTTTTCTCTACCTTGAATGGTAAACTACACATGCACAAGTGAACATGTATTGATGCTTTAGGGATATTTTATTAGGCTTTTAATTTTCATATATTAATTCTTATAATATATTTAATTAGAGGGTTATGTGTACCACACCATAACGGCTATGGGACATGGTTATCTATTGGGTCCTCTCCCCTAATTATATAGAGCATTCATAAACTTACTTTATTTTAAAGGGCATTCTTTGAATTTAATGCAGTTGAAACTTATAAAGCTATAGTCCATATGCATACTATGAAGTGTAAGATCCTTGTTTGAGATTTAAAATAAATAAGAAAATTCTTGGATATTATCCAATTTTCATATATTATTTGTATTTATCACAAAAAATGAGATGGAGTAGCTCAGTCAGTTAGAGCATGTGGCTGTTAACCCCAAGGTCGGAGGTTCGACCCCTTCCTCTAGTGTCCAACCCATTGGCACTACAATTGTGACATGATGGTGGTTTTGTTTACTTTTTTTTTAAACAGAAAAAGGTGATCAAGCACCCATAAATTACTAAGATAAATATAAAGAGAGTACAACAAAGTATTAGGACCCCAAGTCCAGGAATCTAGAGAAAATTACATATCATTAGGACCCCAAGTCTAGGAATCCAGAGAAAATTACATATCATTAGGACCCCAAGTCTAGGAATCTAGAGAAAATTACATATCATGGCCCTTAACAGAGCAGATCAAATAACCAAGTAAAATAAAAAAATAGGCCTTTACACCCAGAGATGTCTAACAAAACTGAACAGGAAAAAATTCCCACTACCATCTCTGAACACAGGTAAAAGAAAACATGAACCCGTACATCCAAGCATCCTCCCTGAAGGCCGCAGCATGACGAAGCCACCAAAAAAAACATCGCCACCACCAGACCACCCGTGTCACGGCCATATAAAGAAACAAGAGTAGGAACATCTGTGAAGAGAACACCTATTATGGTGGATGAAAACTGTATAACAGGCCAAAAAAACATAGCCAAAAAGACCACCCCCGAGCCAAGAAACACCCCTACCCCCCAAAATCCTGTCGCTAACTCACCAACACACAAACTAAATAGAAGCAAACTGAACACACACAAACATCCTTTCATTACAAACCAGACATATAACTGCCAATCGCCACCCTGTACGCCTCCACCGAAAGAGACATTAAGCCGCTAGCGGAGCCACTGGCAGGGCCCGTTCATCCAATTCCACTGAAATAGAAGATTGAGCACCCTCCTCTGAGTCTTCCAGGGCATAACAAGGCATCCCTGGGGCCAGGTCAGAAGCATGTATCCTAAGGAAGCGGATGGTTGTAAAGACGTCCTTGATTCTCTCAGTTCTTTTCTTGGAAAATAGGAAACAATAGGACTGCAGAGCATCATCTATATCCACACTACTCAGGGATTTGATGCTAGCTTGCATGGCTCTATAAATCACTTGCTGTGGGGGAGAATTTCGCATGGCTGAAAGATTAAAGAGCCCACCAATGAGGGTGTCACCTTGCTTGATCTAACATTGTAACAATTCATTTTTCTACGTTAAGGAAACAAAATCATCGTGCTGTGAAATGGAGGGATAGTGTTGGCCTTCTTATTCAACGAACATTATGGATGTAGAGTTAACTATCTTCGGTCTTTCCATGTTATTGATCAAATGGGTATTAAACTTTAATGATGCAAGAGCTTCAATCCCTGACTGGTTCTACAAGCAGAAGTAACATGGGATTTTAGATATTCGTCACCCAATTTTATCTACTTCTCGAGGAAATTTGCTCTCTTCATCATACTTTTCTTGTTGAGATTTTTAGGACTTTGTGGGCCTGCTCTCAAGGCTCTCTCTTTTTTCCCCCTTAATCTTCAAGATGGCATTCAAACACTAATATACTCTTTTTAGGAAGTTCTGAACTTACTAAGGTGTCTACATTCAAATCTAGTTGCAGAAACTTTTATAACTTTTGGTTTTATCATAGAAGAATCACCTAGACCTTGCCAATTGTAAAAGTCCAATACTTTTTTTGATTGGTCTAACACTGTAACGATTCATTTTTCTATGTTAAAGAAACAAAATCATCGTGCTGTGAAATGGAGGGATAGTGTTGGCCTTCTTATTCAACAAACATTATGGATGTAGAGTTAACTATCTTCAGTCTTTCCATGTTATTGATCAAATGGGTATTAAACTTTAATGATGTAGGAGCTTCAATCCCTGACTGGTTCTACAAGCAGAAGTAACATGGGATTTTAGATATTCGTCACCCAATTTTATCTACTTCTTGAGGAAATTTGCTCTCTTCATCATACTTTTCTTGTTGAGATTTTTAGGACTTTGTGGGCCTGCTCTCAGGGCTCTCTCTTTTTTCACCCTTAATCTTCAAGATGGTGTTCAAACACTAATATACTCTTTTTAGGAAGTTCTGAACCTACTAAGGTGTCTACATTCAAATCTAGTTGTGGAAACTTTTATAACTTTTGGTTTTATCATAGAAGAATCACCTGGACCTTGCCAATTGTAAAAGTCCAATACTACATGGTAAAAAAATAACTAGAGATGATGGAATTGAGCTTACATCTTTACATACTATAAGAGATTTTATCTAGCAGTGGATTCCCTTTCCCTGATCTATAAGTGGAGAAAGAATCCCTTTTCTCTATCTCTTGGGAATATGTGGTAGCAACTCAGAATCAGATTACCTGCCTAGGTTCAAACTAGGATGTAGCTTAAAAACTAATGAAAGAGGTTTGATTCCTGAGCATGATCAAGTTTATAAAAAACCTTCATATTTTAAATGGGCATCAATCAATTTAGTATAAGCTTAATTTATTAAAAAACATATTGAAATTGGCATCAATCAACATACTAGTAGATGTGTTTTTATTATTGGTATTGAGGCAAGTTCAATCAGCTCTTACTTAAAATTTCTTTTATAACCTATTTCCACAAAATCTCTCCATTAAAATGTTTATGGTATTGTGTTTGACAGCTATGGGATTTGAACCCATGCCCTTTCAGACCAGAGCCTAAATCTAGTGCCTTAGACCACTCGGCCAAACTGTCAACCTACGACAGGGTCACATATCTAATTTATAGTTTTGTGTTTGTTGGTATTGTGGGGTAGGTACTTTTAGAAGCTTGTTTGGCTTGCTTACAAGTTTTTCATTTATGGATTCAATTTAGGGTACAAAGATATTTGCATCTATTTTTAAAGTGGATTAAAATTTTTAAGTGTATATTTATATTAAAAGTTTTTTTTGGTTATATTGTTATAATTAAGGGGATCTATTTTACTACTCATCCATGTGGATTAAGTTTGATTTTCACCATAGTTCCAAGGATTTTAATTTAGGAGATGGGGTGTCGCACCACCATCCTCAATAATTAGGCTCAATGTTATTGGTTATTGCTTACAAGTTTGAGCTTGCATCATTTGACAATGCTCTTCAATTTGAATGTTGGTTCTTTGTCAAACTTCAAAGTTTGGTGAGTTTATGAAGCAAGAATCTATTCTTCTTTTAATCAAAGCAAATTGGAGATTGAGTATTCAACAAAATTCTTCTTATATCTTTATGACAAGACTTAGAGGATCAATTCAAAATTATCCATGAGGCAGGGCAAAATTTAATGAGTTTACCTCATGTACTATATATCATTGCTTGTCAATTGTATGGCTATCTTTATCACTCAAAAATACACACCACCTAAGGAGCTTGTTGTTTGAGCTTGTCTTAATGTGTTACTTGCAAAGTTATTCCTTCCGAGTGCGTGGCTAGTGAAAATATGTTTGTTAATGAAGTGCATGATGCCATTATCCTAATGGCAAAAGACATATTCTCAAGTATTCATGGATTTCCATTCAAATTCTACAAAATCATGTGATACACTTAGGCACAACTTGCACAAAGGTTTTATATGGAGGCCTTCCACTTTGGATATGTAATGCCATCTTCTTAACACTTGAGGGCAACATCAAGCACATTCGAAAAGCACATATTCAAAAACTTATCAATAAGTAGATTTCCATGACTCCTCTAAATGCCTTTGATATGATCACTATCAAAACCCCAACCTTTAGGCTTCAAAATATGTGCAAATTATATTTCCTTTATTCAAAAGCCTAAAAGGAAGCTAGGTGTGCAGAAATCACTTCCTACACTAATCTAATGAGGGGAGGAGAGTGCAAATTCAAATTTATCCCAACTATTACAACAACATTAAACCATTAACATTAGATATTGTAGCAAACACATAACAGAGAAGGTGAGACAAAAGAAGAGAGACACAAGATAAACGTGTGGAAAACCCTTATCAGGTGAAAAACCCCACACTCTAAAACCTACACAATGTATTATCAAAACAAAGATTGTTTACAACACACTTGTAATGCAAGCTCTTAGGAGTCTTCAACCTCATATCTAGAGACAAACTGGTAGCATAACAGTACCTTTCAAACCTATAATACATCTCCTTCTCTAAGCACCTGTTTATATAGAATATACAAGGCAACATTGATCCTATCATGGAATAGGCGTCCAACTCAGCCTCATGGCCCAAAACCCACACCTAAGGACACTTGGTCAACATTGTAGAATGTGCCTGACACTTGTCCACAACTCCCATCCCATAGAGGTCACCTATTTCCAAAATGGGCTATGACAGATGCTCTTATGACTCTTATGTCTGTCATAGAATCTGTCATAGCAGTTACAACTTACAGCTGTAAGAGAATCTATCATACACACGCTGTAAATAACATATTCTCTTACAACATGTCATAGTCCACCTTGGGGCACCCAAAGATGCCTTTTTCAAAGATGTTTCATGACACATGTCTTCACCTGTCTTACAAGCTTCTATTTTTGACTCTTACATGTCATAACTTCATCATAAGAATCCGTCACAACCGTTTCGGTCAAACATTCCCTTACACAACATCCAAGACATGCCGAAACATAGAAAAATGCTCCTACCACAAAGTGGGATGCCTATCTCCTCATGTGAGGACAAAATTACAAGCTATCATCTTCCATGTAGGATGACACATCACCATGCCACATCCCACAATATGCCAATATGGAATTTATAATTAATATAAAACATAGAGAATGAATTAATAAATATAATCATAAATAATGTAAGGAATTACCAAGGTTGAGACACCTTAATTCCCAACATTCTCCCACTTGTCAAACACCTTGTAAGAGCTAATAGAATAACAAGATTTAATCGCTATAGGTCGAGAGGCCCATAGACTTTGAACACCATCTAAACTTCTCTATGCCCACTGGCTTTGTCAATGCATCTGTAACATTCTTCAAAGTATCTACCTTCTCCAAATTTATCTTCCCATGCTCTACCATGTCTCACACGAAGTGAAACTAAACATCAATATGCTTTGTTCTCGCATGGAAAGTTGGATTCTTTGGAAGGAAAATTGCACTCTGACTGTCACAACTAATTGTAATTTGACCTACATCAACACCAATATCGGAACACAATCTCTTAAGCCAAATGGCTTCCTTACAAGCATCGGTTGCTTCCATATACTCAGCTTCTATCGTGGACAAAGAAACCATAGGTTGTCGCTTACTCATCCAACTAATAACACCACCAAACAGTGTAAACACATAAGCATTGGTGGATCTCCTACTGTTAATGTCACCTGCTGAATCTGAATCCACAAATCCATGAATATCAATAGAATGCGGAGGTCCTGCAACATTGCCATGATAGCAAATGGAATACTCGAAAGTACCCCTCAAATATCTGAACACTCACTTAACTGAATCCCAATGTACTCATCCAGGATTAGCCATAAACTGACTAAGGACTCCCATTGCTTTGGCAATGTCTGGTCTTGTGCAGACCACAGCATACATCAAACTACCAACAACACTAGCATAAGGTACTCTGCTCATGTCCTCCACCTCACTAGGAGATTTTGGACAATCCTCAATAGACAACTTTGTTCCTAGAGAAACAAGAACACACTATGGTCTACAATCTGCCATGTTTAACCTATCCAACACAATCTTCACATACTTATTTTGGCTTAACCAAAGTTTTCTGTTAGTTTTGTCTCTTTTGATTTCCATTCCAAGAATGTACTTGGTTGACCCTAAATATTTCATTTCAAACTATGCTACCAACTGAGACTTAAAATTAGAAATCATATTCTTACCCTTCCCAATGAGAAACATATCATCAACATAAAATGCAACAATGAGAATATGATCACCATCAAACTTATAATACACACAATTATTTGATTTCAATCTCAAATAACTAATTGACAACACAAAGGCATCAAACTTCAAGTACCACATCCTAGGAGACTACTTCAAACCATACAAAGACTTCTTAAGCTTCGAAACCAAATTTTCTTTACCTTTCTCTATGTAATGCTCTAGCTGTGACATGTAGATTTCTTCCTCCAAATCACCATGAAGGAAAGTTATCTTCACATCTATCTATTCTATCTCTAAATCATAAGTAGCTGCAAGAGATAACAAAAATCTAATGGATGACATCTTTGCAACGGGAGAGAAAATTTTACCATAATCAATTCCCTCCACTTGTGAGTACCCCTTCACAACCAATCTAGCCTTGTACTTTTCAACACTACCATTTGCACCGAATTTCTTCTTGAACACCCATTTACAACCAACGGGTTTCCATCCATCAAGCAAAGGCACCAAGTCCCATGTTTTGTTCTTTTCCAAAGAAGCCATCTCATCTTCCATGGCCTCCTTCTAGGAACCTACATCTTTCATGCCCATGGCCTCTTTCACAGTTCTAGGCTCATCAGTGTTAGAAAGTAAAGCAAAAGCACAACTAGAATCAAGTAATGAATAACCAAACCTATCAGGTTGCTTTCTTGTTCGTGTAGACCTCCTCAATGGCTAAGGTTGAGGTTTTGCTTCTTCTTCTTCTTCACTTCCAGAGCTGCTAGAGCTCTCCTCATCATCAGGCCTCACAGGGTCTGTCAGTTTAGTCTTCTCAGGGGTAGAAGGAAATTGAACCACATCTTCTTACTTTTCTAACTATTCTGGCTGTAGAACAGTAGAAGACGGTGTTACCTCTTTGAAGATAACACTTCTACTATACAAAACTTTCTCAATCATAGGATCCCAAGGCTTGTATCCTATCACACCAACACCATAGCCAATGAAGATACATTTAACAGTCTTGTTCTCTAACTTAGACTATTTCTCCCTAGGCACATGTGCATATGCCTCACAACCAAAAACATGAAGATACCTTACTAAAGACTTCTTACCAGACCACACCTCCATAGGTGTTTTGCCAACAAGAGTTGATGTAGGAGATCTGTTTACTAGATAGCAAACAGTGGCAATAGCTTCAGCCCAAAACTTTTGTTTGAGGCTTGCTCCACTAAGCATACTCCTAGTGTTCTCCATCAATGTCCTGTTCATCCTCTCTGCAACTCCATTTTGCTGCGGGGTGTATGGAGTTGTCTTATGTCTTTCAATCCCTTGCTCTTTGTAGAACTTATCAAACTCTGCCGAACAAAACTCACCACCGTTGTCAGTTCTCAAACACTTAATCTTTTTACAAGTCTGATTTTTAGCAAAGGCTTTAAACTCCTTAAACTGACTAAAGACTTTAGTCTTGCTTCTGATAAAATAAACCCATGTTCTTCTACTATAATCATGTATGAAAGATACAAAATATACAAATTTTGAAATGGAAGGAACATTCACAAGACCAAACACATTAGAATGAATAAGATCTAATACACCAGAAGACTTGTAAGAACTAGAGTAAAACTGAACACAGTTTTGCTTTCCATAAATGCAATGTTCACAAAATTCGAACTCAAGATTACAATCATTTAACCCCTCAACAAGGTTTTTATTTTTAAGGGTACACGGACCCTTCTTAGCAATGTGGCCATATCTCAAATGCCATAACATAGTCTTTTCAGTAGGAAGTTTAGCTTCCAAAGCATGTGCACAACCATCGGAACCGGTTACAATAGATTTCTTCACTGCATGTTCAAATGGTGGGGATGAAGTGACAACAACTCGTTTCCTTGAGTCAGAAGAACTATTGCACTATGAAGTGTATGCCTCTAGCTGAAACAAAGTACCCCTCTGAGTACCCTTCACAAGCACCATAGATCCTCTTGTCATATTGCATCCATCCTTCGAAAAGACAACCTGCACACCTGCATCATTCAACATACTTATAGAAAGCAGGTTCCATGCAAGGCCTAGAATGTGCATAACTCTAGGGATCCCCTTCTCTCATCCATCAGGGAATTAGATTGAGACTCTTCCATGACCAACAATCTTCAGATGAGAGTCGTCACCCAAGTACACCTTTCCACCATCGAACTCCTCATACTTAGTAAACCAGTCTCGATGTGAGGTCATGTGGAATGATGCACCAGAGTCAATCAGCCACACATCATCAGATGCATGGGTTGCCAAGGCTGCAATGAAGGCATCACCATCATCTTGTGACTTGTCAGAATCTGAATCAGGAGCTTTCTTCTTCTTTTTCTTCTCCTCTTTGCATTCCTTTTGGAAATTCTCAGTTTTACCATAGTTCCAACAAAGAGCCTTGGACTTTCCAGGAGATTTGGATCTCCCACGAGATTTGGCTCTACCCTTCTTAGCTTTCTTGTCTTTTTTCTTCCCTTTCTCCTTGGGTCTTCCATGAACTGCAAGAGCCTCTTTGGTTGATTCAGATGTCTTCCTTTGCATTTCTTTAGATAATAGCGAGGACACCACATCTTCCATCTTGAAGGTGGTAGTGGTGGTTTCAATAGCCATTACAAGATGATCCCACGAATATGGAAAAGAACAAAGTAGGGTCATACAACGATCCTCCTCCATTTTCACACCCACAGATGTCAATTGTGCAATGATCCCGTTGAAAGCATTCATGTTGTCCGCAATAGATCCTTCATCTTCCATCTTTAGAGAAAACATCTTTTTTAGGAAGAGTTTGTTCACTAAGGACTTGGCCTGATAAACATCACCCAACTTCTTCCAAAGATCCTTTGTTGTCTTCTCCTCATGGATGTTCAACAGAATAGAGTCCGCTAAACAGAGTCTAATGAGACCCTTAGCCTTCCGATCTTTGAGGTCCCCATTAGCTTGTTGCATTGTTACGGGTTTTACACCGGATACCATTTCCCATAGGTCACGATCAACAAGTAGGTCCTCCATCTTCAATTTCCATAACTTGAAATTAGTGCCATTGACTTTCTTAACCTCTAACCTTCTAGATGTGGTTGCCATATCCTTGCTGCAATAAGATATAGAATACTTTGCACAAGACTCCCACTCAACCTAAGATTAGCTCAAAAAAACCCTACCCAACAGCTAAGACCAAAACTGGCCAGGCTCTGATACTAACTGAAAGGAAGCTAGGTGTGCGAAAATCACTTCCTACACTAGTCTAATGAGGGGAGGAGAGTGCAAATTCAAATTTATCCTAACTATTATAGCAACACTAAACCATTAACATGAGATATTGCAACAAACACATAACAGAGAAGGTGAGACAGAAGAAGAGAGACACAAGATAGATGTGGGGAAAACCCTTATCGGGTCAAAAACCCCACACTCCAAAACTTGCACATTGTATTATCAAAACAAAGAATGTTTACAACACACTTGCAATGCAAGCTCTTAGGAGTCTTCGACACTCATACATGGAGACAAACTGGTAGCATAATAATACCTATCAAACCTGTAATACATCTCCTTCTTTAAGCACCTATTTATATAGAATATACAAGGCAATATTGATCCTATCTTGGAATGGGCGTCCAACTTGGCCTCATGGCCCAAAACCCTGCCTAAGGACACTTGGACAACATTGTAGAATGGGCCTGACACTTGTCCACAGCTCCTATCCCAAAGAGGCCACCTATTTCTAAAATGGGCTATGACAGATGCTCTTACGACTATCATAGAATCTGTCATAGTGGTTACAACTTACAGCTGTAAGAGAATCTGTCATACATAGGCTATAAATAGCATATTCTCTTACAACATGTCATAGTCCACCTTGGGGCGCTCAAAGATGCCTTTCTCAAAGATGCTTCATGAAACATGTCTTCACTTGTCTTACAAGCTTCTATTTCTGACTCTTACATGTCATAGGAATCCATCATAACCGTTTCGGTCAAACATTCCCTTACACAACATCCAAGATGCCAAAACATGGCAAAAGGCTCCTACAACAAAGTGGGATGCCTATCTCTTCATATGTGGACAAGATTACAAGTTGTCATCTTCCATGTAGGATGACACATCACCGTGCCACATCCCACAATATGACAATATAGAATTTACAATTAATATACAACATAGGCAATGAATTAATAAATACAATCATAAATAATGCAAGGAATTGCCAAGGTTTCAAGACACCTTAATTCCCAACAAAGCCATTTTTTTATATCATCTTAGCATTTTGGGAGGGAGTGGATAGGAACTCACCTTTAATGACCTAGTTACCTTTTTAAAAATTACATTGAGAAAGCCTATGACACACTTGAGAGGCCTTTTGTTCTCGCATGTTGAAATCCTTGGATTTGGCCCTAAATCCACTATGTTAAGATAATATTCAAAGATTCTTCTATTTGCATAACCATTAATGGTCAATAATCTAGGCAAGTTGGTTTTTTACACTCCATTAGAGAACAAGGTTTTCTTGCTTCTTCACTTATGTGGTTTTTTGTAAATATTTTTGTCTTTTTATTGGTTAATTATACCTTTTGGGGTCATTCCAAATGCATATCTTATAGGTAAGCCACACCAAAAACATAATCACCAACCATTCTATAAATTAATCATTTCTTATACTAGTTGAAGAATATTTTGTATTCAATGCCATGAAGTGTCTAAACACATTTTGTTTAGCCTCATGTTCTAACATTTAGTAGCCCAAAACCTCATGCTTCATGTTGTAGTTTTCACCTTTCCCCCCTCTAACTTCAATTGCACAAATGTAAATTGATTCAACATAGGTAAATGTTCTAGTTCTTGGGAATCCCCTTTCCCTCTAAGCCTTATATGTTGTACTTTGGAGTATACATTTTTCTAGAGAGATAATAAAACATTTCCTACTAGATTATTAAGCATCTCCCCTTAATAAGAAAGTTTCACACACATTCTAAAGTCCTAGCATCCACTTATGTATTATTCCTCTTCGTAGGAACCCTCTATAATAAATTATAAAAAATTGAAAAGTTGTTGAGATGTTCTTTGGCCAATTCTAAAGGAGTTCATGCTTTTAATGAGGTTGTGTGGGACCTGTGTTACATGCATTGTATGTTCCACTAGAGGGAATGAAGGTTACAAAATTCTACTTAGAAAATACACATCTTCATATCTTTCCCTTATAGTAGGCAAGCTTGGTGGGGATTAGGGATCCACAAAATTCTCGTTGCATAAATGTTCATTAAAATCACTACCACATTTGTTTCAAAAAGTTTTTGGATATCCTAGGAATGAATTAATATGATCATGGATTTTTTTAGTGACAACGTTTTGCTAGATGGTGAATAGTTGAAATTAGGGATTCAAATTTTGGCAAATAGTACAAGCTATTTAAGGCAACTTGGATCGCCACATTTTTTACAAAATTTTAGTTTAGTCCTGATCAAATTGCCTGATCATTTATTTTACTAAACCTTTAAGCTCACCTGTTTCACCACAGTAATCAACGCATGATTAGATCTAAGTCACTAGTAGTTATAATATAATTATAAATCATAATCATATTCGCCATCAATATTGCATTACCACCATTACTTTTGGGGGCATATCACCATTACTAATAAACTTCCACATACTTTTAGGGCTATTTTTTCTTTGAAATTAACATTTGGCGGGATTTGCCACTTATAAATTATATATAATTAGGTTCTCAAGTAGTGAACATGACTCTTTCTCTCCTTTATTATTTGGCCTTTAAAACTTAACGCATACAGGGCCTTGAAAATCTAATGATAACAAAGAATATAGGTAGCATATAGTTTTAGTACTAATATTATTTTAAAGTTTGCATGGATAAGAAGTTAAGATCTTGTTTGTAATTTATGACAAGTATTCACTTTGGCAATGACTCTTCTGTATGGTAAACTCTAGCCTAGATGACTTCTATCTAAATATTTCTCTCCTATTATATGCAAATATTAAGTAGGAGTATTTATAGCTCCTGTAAGAAATGTGATGGTTTTGATTTCATTTGGCACCATTGATTTCCAATATAAACTAGGTTCTAATTTCATTCTACAAGTTTACAAGCACATGTCATGAAAAACTTTACTCAATACACAATCTATTTTGGTCCATTCGATTACATATTGACTAGATGGTTGATATTCTATTTTTCAAAGTTATGTGTACTTGTCTTTTAAAATGTCTTCTCAGCTTGAAATCTCTTTTGAGCTGTGTGATTAAGCATTAATCAATGACCCAAAATAAGTTCCAAGTTGAGGAGACATTTTAAAAGAAAAGTTCATATAACTTTGCGGAATGGAATATCAACTATTTGATTATAGGGAAATATAAGGTGTAGATTCATTCATGCAATCCTGTAGTCTTATTTTTATCGCATGATACTTTTAAAATGTGAAGTTCTCATGGGGCTCCAATTATTTCTCTATTGTGTATTTGTGCTTGGTGGTGAGGGGCTCTACCCCTTGACCTCACCTACCGAGGTTGTTGTCCTTGAACCTCACAAAGGGGCACTACCCCCTCAACCCCCACAAGGGACACTACCCCTTGACCTCACCGATGGCTACTACCCCTGGGTCCCTGCTTTAGAATTAAGAAAAAAGAACAAGTTATATGGGGGATTGCACTAACAAAGATTCTTTTTTTTAAGGAAGGATTCACCATGGTAATTAATTTTCATAGCTAGTGTTTACTAGGATTCACTAAGATATTTTACAAATTTCTAGTGATGTGCATGAATTTCTCAATTGAATTAATATTTTTTCAAAAAAAGGAAAGATTCACCAATCAAAATTAATATTTTCTTCAAAAAAAGAGAAAATTTTCCATGATTTTATAAGATTTTTAGGGGCCTTTTCTTAAAGTTATCACTTAATATGATGCTTATTTGGGTTGGATACAAATTCAAAATTGGGATTTTTATCAATATCCACTCCCTATTGTCATGTCATTATTTTAACAAGTGGTAACTAGTTAGTTGATAGGTAAAGTTATTAGAACTATTCATCCCTTAAGTTTGTTAGTTAGAGAGTACATGCCATAGCCAATGTTTTTCTATAAGTTCTCCCATTCTTGTCTTCCTCGGCTTATTTTCACTTATTTTCAAAGATAAATTTAACCTCTTCATCATATATTTAGACTTATAATGAGATAATCATTACAACTCCTCAACTTTTCTCAACAAAATTGACATATCTTGTAACATCTAATTTGATTAACTAGAATAAAATAATAGTATTCTAATATATTAATGAGGAAAAAGGGAATGAAATAAAAAATTTCACATAAAATACAACTCAAGACATAAATAATTTTCATCAATCTATATAATTCAAGAACATTACAACAACTAGTCCAATAGCTTATAAATAGGACTAAGTCATTTACAACATCTAGCCATATAGGCTTATAACAAAAGAATGTCGCACCATACAATGTCTTTGATACCATACCATATCTTTGACATTGAACTTGGTGGAGCCTGAGAGCATCATCAAGGTGATTTACCATCCAGCCACAAGGCATGCCTCCCTGATCTTAAGTTCCTAAATGGAGAAGTCTGTCCCTTCATGAGAGGTCTAGCAAATTGAAGCCAACATGTGTGAATGAATCTGATGCAACATGATATATCTAACATTTCTAGCATGTATATAATGTATATGCATTTATATCATGATATGACAGAGAGAAAAAATAAATCAAATAGTAACTACTACTAAATTGATTAACAAGCTTTGGCCAAAGTTGTGTTCGGCTAGATAGGTTGTTGCAAGTAGGAACCTACCCTTCTTTGTAGTTCCATATTCAGAACCCGTCCATGCTCTTTCTCTAACTCAACTTATAGAAATTAAAAAAAGAATAAAAAGCATAATTACAATCATATATCATCCATAATGCCATCATTCACAGAGAATATATCCATCAAGTCTTGTACAGTCAATTTCTAGTCTTCATTCTACAAATTAAGTCTATTGAACTTTCTTCCAAGGAGAAAAAATTCCATAATCTAGGCAACTTCCTATTCATAGATAGGAAATCACATATTTTATTCTTACGAAGATCCGAATAATTTTCTCATAATGTAGTCAAGAAAATGACCTAGTTCATATGAGTATAGTTTCAAAGTTTAAGGAAATAACATTCTTATAGATTCAAGTTCACAATTTGCTCCATAGAAGGGAAAATAAAACTAAAATCTCACGTCTTCAAAAGCATAATCAAGAGCATGTCTAGCTTATACTAAGCTTTCATGCAATACTTATACTCCATTACAACATGAGTTCATCACTATTTCTATATCAGATGTAACATGTTACTAGCTATTCATTTTCTAAGCTCCTTCATGAAAGAAAAGTTCAAGAAAAATATTTCCTATTCATGCTTTAAGTGGCACCTTGAATTAAATTATATTTCTATAATAAAATACCTATCCCATCAAATGATTGGAGAAGCATGCTTTACCACTATAAATACAATTATATTCAAACTAATCCTCATAATTACTATCTACGAAAGATAATCTTTATTTAATGGCTTTGTGCTCACAAATAATCACAACTATAGAATTCTACAAGAATATTTCCTATTCATACTTTAAGTTGCACCTTGATCTAAATTATACTTCTATAATAGAATGCATATCCCATCAAATGATTGGAGAAGCATGCTTTACCACTATAAATACACTTGATATTCAAACTAATCCTCATAATGACTATCTACAAAAGATGATCTTTATTTAATGGCTTTGTGCTCACAAATAATCACAACTACAAAATTCTATAGCTATACTAATTATTTAATAAATAACTAAGCCTTATATTATCTTCACTCACTCATAAGGACACCATCAATCAATTAAGATTTTTTGCAGAATAGATAATAGAAATTGATTTCTCTTTGTAAGTTTTCAGATTGAAAGTTGAAAGTCATAATTTCAAAACAAGGTCTAGTTCAAGAGTCTTATTGCATTTATCAAACCATAAAGCAAATAAAAGATACCTATGGTAAAAAGTTCTTGCATAAGTAGGAGAGTTGCGGATAAAAGGCTCAGGCATAAAGAGACTCAAGGTTTACATGAACTACATATTCAGTGATACATAACTCAATCCTTCGTTGATTGTCTGCATCCTTTAAACCATATCATCATTAAAAGAAACAAGCACACAATCTGAGTGCAATTCGAAGAAAGAAGCACACAATCTGATAAGAGTTAAGCCATACTCTATGGTGTTTTAAGAAACTCGTGATAGGCTTGCAAACTGGTTTGCCAAAGTCATAAGAATATACATTGATTGCAATATGTGCATAAGGAATGCATTGAAGAAGAACAGGAGCTTTAATTGTAGCAATCGTCAGGTAAACATATAGTCAAAAGAGGTAACAAAAACCAAGCACAAGTAAAGGGTGCCAGGACGTCTTAACGATTCAAAAATGTTTCTATTAATCAGAAAACTCCATAGAGACGTGTTCGACTAAGTTTTGGGAAAGGTCAAAATTAAATGATATCTGAAGAAGTGCAATGTTTGTAGGATGCACACAAATGGGTTTGCTTGAGAATTCTCAACCGATCTGCATAGGTTGAGGCACTACAGTGTGCAAAAGAAAGTAATTTGGCTTTCATATGAATTGAACAAGAAACAATAAGATAGGTGTAGAAATTGCAAGCAAAGACATAGGAAAAGAAAAGACATTCCATAACCATCATTTTACACGGGGACAATTTTCTCATGGAGATTATTGGTAAAGCTAAATGCAGCAATCTAAAAAATAGGCTTGCACTTTAATAATGTGCACGGTGTCAAGCCTCCAGTAATAATGAAGGGATATACATCAGAGGAATTTCTGTTAGATGTTGGAGTTGTGAGTGCCAGCAAGCACGTCAACTGTTTGATAGAAAGCCTAAAGAAATGCTGTCTCTTAGATTGCAAAGGCCACAGAATAATCACAAAATGGATTTGTTAAAAAGGCTTTAGAAACTTTCAAGCAAATACGACTGGCAGGTGAAAAGTCTGACTCCACAGCCATTCCAGCAACCTCCCTACCTATGCCTAAAAGCGAACTTTGGAATAGGGTATGGACACCCACCAAAGCATAACGGCTTGACAGTATGTCTCACAGAAACAATGATCTCAAAGAAGGCAAAGATTGAAATATGGGAAGGAACTAATTCACAATTGTGTGAAGAACAAACTCTGAAAGAATTAGTTTATTTACAAAGAATAGAGCATTCATAAAATCCAGGCAATGTACTGAATGACAGATTTATATAAACGCATGCACAAAGACTCTAGGTCATGCATAAGGTGGGTCCATGGCGTTCATAAATGCAAGACATTTCTAACTTCACAAAAAAAGATTGAACAAGCGATTACAAGCTAAAACTGAGACTAAATCCACAGATGAAAACAATCAAAACTCTGTTTTGATCAAATGCAATCCAGTAATATACAAATGTGAACCCACTTTTGCAACATCAAGAAATTTAAAATATAAAACTTATTCAAATGCGTTTTCTTGGGTAACATACCAGAATCAATAGCTGAATATTCAAAAGTTGCAGAGCCTAAACCTTACCTTCTTCCCACCATTCTCCTAGATTTTTCCTTTGCACAAAGTATGCCCTCAAAATAAAATAGTAAATGCAATAAATCCTTCCACCCACTGACTCTCTCTTTCTTTCTAAAATTGAGAAAAACTGAAAAAGAAAACAATTTCCCAAGATTCCCTTGTTGCCACTTAATTGCATGCAATCCTTAAATAGAAACCATTAATGCAATAAAGAATCTTTTTTAAATATCAAAATATCAAATTAGAATATTGTAGGCGATTTGCAATTAATTCTATTGCAACTAATTATTTGCCACTAACTATTAGATTAATTATGCAATTAATAAATCTATTACAACTAAATGCAATAAAGATTAACGCAAATATTTTCCATGCGCTCTTGCATTCACATTAATGCAGATTTAATCTACATGTTATCTATGTCATGTGCATAGATTTCCTTCACTGTATTTCACCTTCCATCGGCTAAATACCCTCTCCCTTGATGATACTCTCTCTGTTGAGAGAGTGTTTCTCTTGCAAACACAATCGAAATGAGTCGACAATCAAATAAATAATAATAATAATAATAATAATATCCATAATTAAATATCAAAAAATAAGGGTTGTGACATATCTCAAGCTCCTTTCCTTTGGTGGATGGATTCGAATTGTAGACTCATTTTAAATTCTATAATATAAAGCTAGGTGATGACTAGTTTTTTCCTCACCTTTACTTAAGAGATTTAATAATGTTTGGAAAGCCCTTTTCTAGTGGACAAGAAAGCTAATTTTCCTATATCTTCTCTACCAAGGCCTCCAAGTTGGAGATAATATTTTGTTCATAGATATATCAAACCAAAATATCACATTCACCACCAATGATAAACTATCAAGAATTTATTTTTGGTTTCCCTATATCTCACTCTAACATAGTAGTGAATTTATTTTAAATTCAAATCCTTCCTCCCAAAGATGTTAACCTAGCTTGTGCTTTTGGTAGTAGATATTGCATAACTTTCTATAGAAGCAAAGTAATTTTGCCATATATTTTGTTTGAAAACATTATTTCAAATATGGAAAGATAAAAAATTTGTTTCATTTTCATAAACAAAATATGTTATAATATTTTGATTCTACGTCACATAATATGGTAATATTGAAATTCAAGGTGAAGATTCAAGTTCAAGCTTAAAAAATAGCCTTGGAGATGGAACAACTCTATTCTCTTAGGAATGTACTAGTTGAATCACTACCTTGTCATGGTTGTGATTTAAACTCTAAAGCAACTTTTCCCATTCCTACTACCACTCTAGGAGTCATACATATCTATTCCAATTTATTTGGTGTCCTTATACATCATATAACAAAAGCAGTGGTGGTGGTTATGTACCACATCATTAAGACAAGTTTCCTTGACTTGCCTAAGCTAATTTAGGGTCCCCAAGTTTCTAGAAAATGGGTGATCATTTACATGACATTCCATGAGATGAAGTTGAACAAAGAGGGTGGCATCCCTTACCTAACCATGTTGGTCCACTTGTTTGGTGACATGGTTTAGGAGACAAGCTTGATTGTCCCTAACCTCCTCCTACTAGTATGATTTTCCTGATGGAATAGTTTTTTGTTGTTAATTTTTGTTATGTTTATATTCATCCTTTGGGGGATGTAAAAAACTACCTAACTATATATTCTTTTGAACTATTGTAAATTTGGATAGTCTATTGCAACTCGGATATCTTTTCTTCACTCAAGAAGACTAACATGTCTTAGGAATTAATCTTGATAAGCTTTAAGGTGTGGTGTCATTCTACTTGAACTTTTTATAGAAAAATTGGTACATTTTTAGGGTTGTGTTAGAATTTTGATTCAACATTCATTCACTTCTAAAGACATATTTATGTCATGCTTTAAATGTATATATAGTTGTATAAAGGCATACTCATAGTTGAATACACACATTCATTCATTTCTAATGGTGCATTGGTGTAAAAGACCTCAAATACATTTTATAGCATGACATGTAGTGCCCCTCAACTGGTCGTCTATCGGACTGATGTTTGCTTAGTAGTACTGGACATTATGATAGTATTTTAGATCGTTTGATGATGGATTCCTAGTTATTTTGCTATTTTAGTATGAACCTAATTGTTATGATAACAGATGTTGATGTTGGATTATGTTATTTTATGCTTTACAATTTGATAAATGAACTGGATGTTATAGATGCTTTGATGTTATTCACTATATGGGATTGGAAAATATTTGATCATTTTATGTTGTTGACTAGTAATCAGATACCTTGTTCAATATAGTTAATTGTTTATTCATAAACGTGAATGGAACAGTGTCGTATTACTTGCTCTCGAGTACCCTACCCCACTGCGATTTCCATTCACTATAGGACTGCATGTGATGTATATATATCTTGTTATGGTTAACCGTGCATTGCTGCAGGATGCAGGTACTAGGCACCGACTCCACCTAATTACCAGGTCTGAGCATGTCTTCGCCAATGGATTAGTTGATTAGAGTTAACGTGAGGTCCCTAGTCAGTGTTGTCTGGTCGTCAGTTTACCCTTGTGGTTGTTGGTTGTCATTCGATCATGACTTGCTGTCAGGTAAAACTATACTTTGGAGTCTAATTAGGTTCGAAGGTGTCTTAGTGTGTATGGTAGTGTTGTGCTTTAATTAGAATCATTATACGAAAGAATATAAATGTTGATAATTGAGCATAATGTCATTAGTTGCTAATTATCGTTATAAATACATTATTATTTTATTAGAAGTGTAGTTGTTAAATAAAGTTGTAAGAAATTTTGTATTGTTCAATATAATATTATTTATAATAAATATTTAAATAAATAAAATAGTTGTAATCATGTTGTAAATTGTGATTTACAACTTAATTGATAAAATAAATTAAAATATAGTTACAAAATTATAGATTGACGTACTATTACAATTTTATTAATAACAATATAGTTGGTCGGCAATAAAGAAATTAAATTTTGTGAGAAATTATGTGTTAATATTTAAAAATGAAATACAATAAAATAAATAAATAACATTTTGGGATCATTAAATTAAATAAAAAATATAATTAGAGTGGGGAGATGCACAGGATCACGTGCTGAGTTCCTTGGAAGAAGGAAGGGACTGTGTTATAAAAGAAAAGCTTGTTGAGGCAAAGAGGAGAGCATTACAGGTGAAAAGAAAAGAGAAGAAGGCTGGAATAAGAAGCTTGGAACTACAGCAATTGAAGCAGACTCGTCAATTTGACATCGTAGCCAGGTTCCGCCGAATGCCTTATCTCTGAACTTTATTCTGAATCTGCAAATGTTGTTGTTGTTTATTTTATTCCGAATGGTTTGTTGGTTGGGCATCCACTTTAAGATATATTACGATCTGAAATCAGTTTGTATTCTGTGTTGTGCCATCAAAGCTCATGTCTGTAGACTGTTCTCTCTATGTTTAAACAGTATCTTCTCTTAGGGTCTTAAATTATTCCTTTCTGCTCAAGGATTCCATTATCCAATTGTCTTCCTTCCACTGTTTTGCCGAATCATTCAATCATTCCTACAATAATTCATTTTTGATAGTCTTCTTCATATCATGGAGGATGTATTTCGGCACTCTCAGACCGGCATAATAGTGGTAGGGTTTGAAGATGTAAAATGATATTTCTTTAACATCTCTCAAATCTCTCTTTGTAAATTTCTTGCATAGTTTCAAACACGAATTTTCCTCCGCAAATTCCTTATCTTCTCAGACATTTAACTGTTATATCTGTATCCATTTGACACTACCATTCATCATAATCCCCAGCAATCAATCCAGTAATGGCGGCGATGCTTGGATCAGGTGTTTGAAATTTGCATTTGTGAAATCATATTTAAAAGTTAATATATTCGACCCATTCCAGGAAATTTGGTCTTAATCCATTTAACAGATAAGCATGTTGCAATTTGAAACTGGATGTTGCACTTGTTAAGAATGGTAAGAAGACTATTTGGAGCGCTATCACTTACTGCTCGGCATTCTGTAGAAAACGGCTGAAGTAAACATATGCACAGATAAAAATTTAAACTGTTAGTTTTGGAAGCTATATCATCGGCGTTCCTCTGAGAAACCAAGTAGAAATAATTGGAATGAGGGTAAGCACAATTTTGTGGTAGTTAAAGTTTGATGCTTCAGCAATGTAATTCACTTTCACATGTTAAAAATTCGGCCCTCAATGTCTAAACATTGGATCTGACTGTAGTCAGATGCGCTACCGTTGGGCTACGGATTTCCCCATTGGTATATCCTACAATCTTTTTAAAACTCATAGATCGCTGTTGGCTACAGCTAGTCGCCCCTGTATTATCAGATCAACATTTTTTTTTCTTCTTTGTTTAGCCTGAAAACCTGCGACCTTGGCAAATCTGGGAACTCGCTATATTTCGTATTTGTATTCATTCGATTTTCCTGGGCTGCGTGCCATTTAACCTGCCCACATCTGCAAAGGCGTTTGAGTTGAAACAAAAAAAAAATCTCAATCCAAAGGCAATGACCCTGAGCCTTATGTGATCAGCTTGCACCAGGAAGTCAATCCATTCATTCAACACTGTTTAACTGGTTTCTCAATGAAAAGTTTGGGGTGCCCTCAAGATAGCCAGTGAAGCAAGATGGTCAACAATGCACAAATAATTATCAACTATTGGTGTAATGTAATAATGGTTACAAATGTGATTTGAGCAGCTGTCTGTTCTTGATATCTTATTGTCTCATTAATGGTCAATTCTCAACACCTGAATATATCAGAAATTCAATAACAGACTCGACAGGCTCGGCAGCGATAGTGTAATGGAAAAATCATCGACATAGTTCTTCTTGCAAAGTAGAAAGCTTTTCCAGTAAATTGCCAAATGCAGTTCACTTACAAATATGAAATGAGATTACTGTGTTGGCAAAACCCTTATCTTCTTTTATCACATCACAAACATTCTCCAGTTTCCTATTTATTCATTGACCGGGTCATTATTAGATTTACATTAGATTTACTAAACGATTACATCCCAAGCAATTCTCTGTAGAATTTAGATGACAACCATAGTGTGCATTATGGAGAGTTCTTGAGTCCCTTGCAACAATTCCATTTCGTATATACCCTGCAATCATTCTTTTACTAAGGATCGCTGTTTTACCTGGGCACACTTCTGAGAGGTTCCTTCCTATAGATCACACCTTCACATTAGTTTAACAGACTGCAATACAGTCCACACAACCGACATAGTCTTAACTGATATCTCACTGATGGAGATGGCACTTCCTCTGAAGGCCGATGCAGCAAGGGACAGCCAAGCACATACAGCAATCAGCAATTGAGAACTATTGAGAGTTTGTAATCTATCCATTTCTGTCAAAAATTAAACCTGAGGAGAAGAGATTTCTGAACTTGTAATTACACTTTCCACGTTTGGGAGATCTTCACAACAGTTGGAAGCATGAACAAGATGCGGGGATCTCAAAGAACGTCCTTGGATACCGTAAAAAACTTAGCCATCAAACCTATTGCCTTTGTTATTTTTGTGATCATTGGATACCGTCAATCTTATTAGATTTGCAAGTTGAGGAAGTTGTTAGACTAATCAACTATTATCCATTTCAATGATAAAACAGTCAATAGCAATTTTACTCCTCATTGACAACCTATACAAGCCGTTCACGTTCTATTCAAATAGGATCATTTACGATTCTCTTACAAGACAGTAGGTTATAATAAACAGTAATAGTAGAGAATGTAATCTAATGTTGATTTTATTACAGAAGTTGTTTACATTGAACAGAGAAGAAATTGTAGTGTTGACTCTGGAACTATATTAAACGGTATGAGTTAAGTATTTCCGTTGTTGTAAAGAGTCAAATTGAGAGTGGTCAAACTCGCATTCCAGAGGCTAAGTTGTCATAGTTGAGTATTTGCAACTTGTGTATAGTTGTTTCTATAATTACGATGTAATAACGATTATGTGGATCAAACATAGTATGAAGTATATTGAGATAATGTCAAGTTGTTTATGTGTATTGAAAGTAATATTTTCTGGTGGAGATATTAAACCACTTGTGATCTTATTGTACCATTTTGTCGTATGGAGAGACCTGGAATTTGTAACAGAGTAAAGTATTGTAATGTTAAAAGCGTTGGATAACAATTGGTGTTATGATTCTATTGTGATGCAAGAGGGTTTATGCCTTGCAGTGAACATGTACGTGTATTGTTATAAAGTCTTGTATGATGTTTAAGGTTACTAGGTGTTAGGAAGGAGAGTGGCTTTCAACGTGGGGCTGGCGCCCAAAGTGGCAGTCAGGATAACCCGTTGGAAGTAGATTAATCAAGTGATAACCTAAAATAAATTAGAGGGTTAAGGGTAGACTTCACATTAATAAGATTAATGGATTCCTCTCCCATGACCTGTAGTGCTTGTTTAGACTAAGGATGGGTAGAGAAGGCTTGGTCGGCATGATTGACTTCCTTGTCCTCATGAAAGGAAGGTCGATTCTGCATGTGTCACCCTATGGGGCCGGCGCCTAGTGAAAGGCTGTCAGGATAACCATAGATGGGGGCCAGCGTCTAGTAAGAGGCTGTCAGGATAACCCATGCTAGGACCGTGCGATGACACTCTCCCTACTACAACCTAGCATCCCTTGTTCGGTCTCTCCTCATTTGTTACGTGTTTCCTCTGGAAAATAAGTTGTGTTGTTATTACCATGTGTTGTAATTGGCGTTGGTCATCCTTTGTTCATGTTAGTCTTGTCTACCTGACTGTTATTGTTTGGGACCTCATGTTAACTCCTAGCTCGGGGGGTGGACCTTAGGGTTCCACATGGTCGGGTGGAAGAGCTTAATCATCCATTGGTTATTCTTGTCGAAGTTCATGTGTAGAAAAGACTTATATCAGTTTGCAAACAATTGTACTTGTACCAATGATGAGGATGATGTATGTGTATAATCTTGTACCAAATTTGTGTAACATATCATTCATTATGTAATAATTTGATGTAGTCTGAAAAAGGCAATGTAATGATGTAATGATGTACTTTCATGTAAGGAAAGCATTTCAGTTATGTATTTGATCATGCAGATTGTATTATTTGACGATATGTAATGAATATGAATCAGTCATTCAATTGTGCATTGGATTTAGATCAGTTACTGATGAATGTTAAATTATGTTAGTTGGTTTGTAAAGTGATGCAGCCTTGAATCCTTAGAGAATATGTCATAATTAGTTATGTTAACGTTACTTAATCATCTTAAAAAAAAAATTCCTGTTTCATATAGTATAAATGTGTATTTCTTTAAGGTGTTCAAGGCGGGCGTTACATGACATGGGTTTGTAGGTACCCCCTTCATAATGATATGGTTCCAAGTGACCACTTCATAGTTGAAGAGAATGGATCCTATCTTTTTTCAAAAAACCAAGAGATACATTTGTCATGAACTTGGCTTACACAATATTTATTATTTTTTTTCTAATAAATATGATTTACTTTTGTTTTTTTTCAAAAATAAGAAAAAATTTCACAAAGAAGCAAAGCTCAAATTCAAATCCCTTAATTAAGAGCAAAATCACTAACTATGGAACTTAGCCACAAAAGACACAAGACCAAGATAAACCTCAAGAGGACCTTTTTTTTTTTTTTAAAGGAATTCTCTCTATAGGTCAACAATAATTATAATTAATCCTCAAATAAAGATAAACGACTAGTAGGATCCTTGTTTGAGATTAAAGATAAATAAGAAAATCTTGGATACTATTCAATTTTCAGATACTATTTATATTTGTCATAAAAATCCAAGCTGGAGTAGCTCAGTCGGTTAGAGCGTGTGGCTGTTAACCACAAGGTCGGAGGTTCAACCCCTCCCTCTAGCGACCAACTTATTAGAAAGTTCTGACAGTTTGGTGGTTGTTTTTACTTTTTTTCATTGATTAATACTGTAACAATTCAATTTTCTACGTTCTGGAAGCAATATCATCGTGCTATTAAATGGAGTGATAGTGTTGGCGGGAGCTTCAATCCCTGACTGATTCTAGACTTTAGATGTTCGTCACCCAATTTTATCTACTTCTGGAGGAAATTTGCTCTCTTCATCATACTTTTCTTGTTGAGATTTTCAGGACTTTGTGTGCTCTCTCTTTATTCACCAATCTACTTTTCTTGTTGAGATCTTGAAGGTGGCATTCAAACACTAATCCACTCTCTTCAAGAAGTTTTGAACTTACCAGGGTGTCTACATTCAAATCTAGTTGTGGAAACTTTTATAATTTCTGGTTTTATCAAAGAAGAATCACCTGGACCTTGCCAATTGTAAAAGTTCAATACTATAATATATATGGTAAAAAAGCTAACTAGAGATGATGGAATTGAGATTACATCTTTACATACTATAAAAGATTTTATCTAACAGTGCATTCCCTTTCCCTGATCTATGAGTGGAGAATGAATCCCTTCTCTCCCTCCTTTCTTAAAATTGCTTTCATCACCTACTTCCACAAAATCTCTCCATTAAAATGTTCATGGTAGCAGATAGTATAACGGTTATGGTTATTTTCTGATAGCTATGGGATTTGAACCCATGCCCTTTCAGACCAGAGCCTAAATCTGGCGCCTTAGACCACTCGGCCAAACTGTCAACCTATAGAATGGACATTTATCTAATTCGAGCTTTTGTGTTTGTTGGCATTGTGATGTAGATATTTTTAGGAGCTTGTTTAGCTTGCTTACAAGTATTTAATTTATGGATTCAATTTAGGGTACAAAGATATTTGCATCTATTTTTAAAGTTGATTATAAATTTAAAGTGTATATTTATATTAAAAGTTCTTTTTGGTTATATTGTTATAATTAAGGGGATATATTTCACTATTCATTCATAAATTAAGTTTGACTTTCACCATAGTTCTAAAGATTTTAGTAGATGGTGTGACACACTACCATCCTTAATAATTAGGCTCAATCTTATTGGTTATTGTTTACAAGTTTGAGCTTGTATCATTTGACAATACTCTTCAATTTGAATGTTGGCCCTTCGTTAAACTTTGAAGTTTTGTTTTTTTTTTTATGAAAATGCCAATCTATCTACTATAGATAAATAAAAACATCTTCACAAAAAATAGATGGGTGGTATAAAGGCACACCGTGAATGTCAAATGGGCCTAGCCCAGAAACATCTAGAGTATCAAAGTATCAAAGCATAAAAGCTTAACAGAAATTACAAAAACATGATAGAAAGTAGAATTAAGCTACCAAAGCCATGCCTGCAGATGGTGGATCCCTATCATCCAGGTTCCCCCATATTGCTGTGGGGTCCGGGGTGACATCTGGTGGTGCCCAGCCATCATCATTCCCCTGGTTTTCATTTTGCACATTTGGCTCCTTGTGCTGAGATGAGATAGCCAAATTTAACTGTGGAAAAACTTTAGTATTGTCCCAACTAGTGTTGGTTGGATTGGAAGGACCATGAGCATTCCATCCTACATTATCACTTGAAGGCCAACTAGCATTATCTCCAATAGGCCAACCCGCATTATCCCTAGTAGCATTGGTAGGATGGCCTAAAGTCCATCCATGATTTTGTGCAGAGGCCAAGCATCTGTGATGGTGAGGTCCATGATGTGGAGGAGGCTGGGGGCAGGGCTGAGAGTCTCTGGCTGATCTACTTCTTCGTCTGTTGCCCTGAGAAGGAGAACAGGCTCTGATAGAGGAAGGAGAGGGAGGAACCCATGCCACAGTACAAAGGGCATTTCCCCAATGATCTAGTAATTCCTATAAGTGAGCCACTTCCAAGGCAACCTTATTTGCTTGAATTTGTATCTGCAGAAGAACATTAGATAAGATAATAGTTTTAATGTAAACAGAAACAGATGTTCCAATGTGGTTGTCTAAAAATATACAAGAATTATGATCTTTCCATAATGTAAAAAGAATCTCCACCCTGAATATATACCAAATCTAAGTAAATCTTGTAGGAAACCCAGGAGAATCACCCAGAAGGATAATTTGCCATGATAAACGCTCTGGTCTAAAAGGGCAAAATAAATCATGAATCTATAGCCAAAATTGTTGGGCTCTAGTGCAATACTAGAAGAGATGTTGAAACGTCTCAGGTTGCCCACAAAAAGGACATTGGGGATCCTGAACCCCAAGATGAAACAACCTAGCTTTGACTGGTAGCCCTTGAAAAAGAATGCACCAGGCAAAATGAGCTAACTTTAGCTCAAGAATGGCAGACCAAATAGTTTTAAATCTGTTATGCCAAAGAGCCATTGAACTATGAATTAGTCATCGCTTATTAAGCATATCTATCATTGGCAAATGGGGTGAGAGCCATCTGTAAGCAAGCCTTGGCTTGTAATGATGCATTGGTGTTTCTGGATACCATTTCCAGTCCTTCCACCAAGGCTTGGTGGATTGAATTCCAACTTTGTGAAGCATTTCTGCTGGAATTGCTATGATAACTCTATCATAAGTAGCTCGATCAGTTCTCTGAAGGCCAAATTTGACACGAAATGGCTCCCATCCCATGAGGCTCATTGTGGGCCAATGAAACATATCTTGTAAGGTTTGAATACCTTTTTTATGAAATCTAAGTGCCTTTAACCTAGGCAATTTGGCCAAAGGCTGGCTTGGAGTGGATAAAAGAGGTGACCACCAGATATTAAGGTGATTGAAGGAAATACTAGCATGAAATCCATCACCAAACCATCATAGCTAAGGTTTAACTTTCTCCCAGGCTTTCCAAATGCTTTTAACCACAAACGTGCCTGAGATCTTAATTGGCTCTCTCATGACAAGGAGAGTAGAAAAGCCAATCCCTTTCCAAGCAGGCTTGTGCAAAGGATGTCCCATTTCAATGTTGTACCTGAGTAAAACTTTACATGCCTCATTGCCAGTGAGAGCACGAATGATCCACTTGACGGCCAAGGCAGTGCCTTGGCATTGAGTAGAAAGAATACCAAGACCTCTAGAATCTCTAGGTAAATAGCAAAACTCCCATGCAACACAGTGAAAGCCATGGCGAGTGTCAGAAGAGGTCCAGAGAAAATCCCTCAATAGTTTTTCCAACTTGGCATATGAAGCTTTTGATGGTGCTCAGCAAGAAGAGTAATAAACATGGGTTGCTGCCAAGACTTTAGAACAAATCTAAAATTTACCAGCCAGAGATAGTGGCTTAGTAATCCAGACTGCAAGCTTCTGTTCCACATGGGTAAGAACAACTTGCCAAAGATTAGTAGAATTGCCCTAAAAGGCAAAAAGAATACCAAGGAATTAGAAAATTTCACCATGAGAAATCTAGCACCACCCATATTGCTGGAACCAATGAGGAATAGGAAGAATAGACTACCTATAACATAATGTTTTGTGCCACTAGATGGAAGAACCTAAGGCTAGGCAAAAGGTCTCCAGACATCCAAGAGCATTTTTGACGGTGTTTTATTCTTCCAGTAAAGTTAAAAAGGAATCATCAGCAAAATGACCATTAACCAACTGGCTAGAAGAATTGGGCAGAGAAATTCCATGAACAAGCCCATTGGATATAGAATGTGCAAGAAGGTATCCAAAACCTTCTACTGCTAGAACATATAGGGCTAGAGCAAGCAGACAACCTTCCCGGATTGAATGAAGAAGGCCAAAGGTATGTGATTGTTGGCCATTGATAGTGATACATGCAGAGGCATCAGAGAAGAGCATGTTGACAGATTGGATAAAAGAAGGCCCAAACCCTAAAGCAGCAACCATTGCAAGAATAAAGCTCCATTCAATGCGATCATATGCCTTGGCAAAATTAATTTTTAGGAAAATGGCTTTTTTGATTTGATTTTCTTACCCATTCCATTTGCAATGATATTATCTAAAATATATCTAGATTTAATAAAACCAGTCTATTCAGGGCACATAATTAAAGGAAGTAGGTTGCAGAGTTTGAGTGAAAGGGCTTTGGCAATGATCTTGTAGGAGACATTGAGGAGCGTAATGGGTCGCCAGTTGCAAATATCCTCTGGATCGCCAACTTTAGGTATGAACTTAATGTTTCCTTGATTAATAAGATTTCCTAAAGAATTTGAATGAAAAGCCTCAAGATAAACATTATGCAAATCCTTTCCCAAGCAATCCCAAAGGGCTTTGTAAAACTCACAAGGAAAGCCATCAATTCCTAGAATTTTGCCATCAGCCATAGAATAGATAGTTTCCTTAAGGTCTTCAATGGTCAATAGTTGATCATAGAAGCGAGTTTGGGCTAAGAAGAGTTGTTTGGAATAACTGCAAGACAATCCTGCAATGCAGTCTATTGCTCACAAGTATAATCTTGGGCTGTGAAATTTTTTTCATAATGCCTTACAAAAGCCTGGAGAATGTCTAGCAGTTTAATATGAACAATAGTATCTTCTTTAATTTGCTTAATACCATGTGAGGAATGTCTAGCTTGAAGAGCAAGAAAGAATTCCTTTGAAACACGGTCTCCAATCTTTAGCCAGTGCATGCTGGCTTTGAGTTACGTTCCTTTGGCAGCATGACTATCAGCCTTTTGTTTTTGATGCCTTAAATTGGTGACATTGATTTGCATAGAAGGAGAAAAAGGGTCGGTTGCCAAGGCCGCTGAAGCAGATTTCAAAGTAGTAAATGTAGCCTCATAAGCCCGTCTCTTGAAAGTGGCAAGTTGACGGCCATAGATGCGAGGAAACCTCGCAGTGCGGGTGATAACATCATTCGACCACTTTATCCAGTTGGTAGAATGCAAAGGGTGGCATTCTAAATTCCATATAGTTGCAATGCGTGCTAGGGTGGGTTGGTGAGCAACCAAGGAGGTGTTTAGGAAAAATTGAGATTTCATGGTGCGTGGCTGTGTGACTTGCCATTCAATGGAAAATTGAATTGGAAAGTGGCCTGACAACATCACATCCACTAATAGCTAAACATGAAGGGTGGATGACGTGGAAAAATTAAAGAAAGATTGAGTCGAGATCATGGCATGATCAAGGCATTTAAAGACCCTATCAGATCCTATTTAAAAATTACACCAAGTATGTTAGAAAGGATGGGATTGATGGCAGCCAGCATTGGGATCGAAAAGGCCCAATTTATTGCACATATGAAACCATGCCTCTCTTTCACTAGCTAGCCAGTGAAAAGGTAGAACACCATCTTTATCATGTGCCATTTCAACCATATCCAAATCCCCACAAATAAGCTAGGTGGCAACTGACAAAGAATCTGCAATCCACCACCATAGAGTAGATCTTTTTGTCGCATCATTTGATGCATAGACATTAATAATCCCAAAGGAATGATTATCAATGTTAAGAAGAGTCTAGACTAAACATTTGGTGGGGTCCACCCCATGAGCCACCACTAAATCATGCCACCGAGGGGACAAAAGGGTAACAACACCACCTTTGCCACTTTCCAACACTATGCTGCTCTTGATGTTCTATGTCTGCAAGAGGTTAAAGTTACAAGGTTTCTCTTATCTTTGGCTTGCCGTTGTATTTGTCCAAACTTTGAAGTTTGGTAAGCTCATGGACCAAAAATCTATTCTTTTTTTAATCAAATCAAATTGGTGATTGATGATTTAACAAATTTCTCCTTATATCTTTATGAAAAGACTTTGAGGATCAATTCAAAGTTATCCAAGCAGGGCAAAAGCTAATGAGTTTACCTCATGTACTATATATCATTGCTTGTTGATTGTATGGCTATCTTTATTGCTCAAAGATACACACCACCTAAGGAGCTTGTTGTTTGATCTCCTCTCAATGTAGTACTTGCAAAGTTACTCCTTCCTAGTGTGTGGCTAGTGAAAATATGTTTGTCGATGAAGTCCATGATGCCATTATCCTAATGGCAAATGGAAAATTCTCAAGTTTTCATGGATTTCCATAAAAATTCTACAAAATCATGTGAGACACTTAGGCACAACTTGCTTCAGGTTTATTGGAGGCCTTTCAATCTAGATATGTAAGGCTCCTTCTTAACAAAGGTAACATCAAATACATTCCAAAAGCACATATTCAAAAATGTATCAATAAGTATAGATTCCCATTACTCCTCTAAATACCTTTGATGTGATCACTATCAAAGCCCCAACCTTTAGGCTTCAAAATATAAACACCTTGTTTCTTGCCTTTTGGGTGTCAAGACCATGCTTTGATACCACTTGATAAGATCCACACATATAATAATTGCAATAATATAATGTAGAATAGAGATCACACATGCCATAAGATGATGTTTCAAATAAATTAAATGAAAACAAATTATTTACTTTAACTTCTATTTGAGTTATTTTATTTTTCCCTCCTAATAAAATAAATAATATAATACATGCAAATAATTATAAAGTAGTTAAATCAATATATTTTGTTTAACTTACCAATTGTTTTTTTTTCTTAATAAAATATCATTAATATTATGTTTATTATTAAACATTAATAATTTGACATATAAATGGTTGTTAAATTTAAGTTTGGGATTTTTGTTAACATATTCCATTATCCTTGCTAATATTGTAATTACACCACACCTCTTAACATAACTATGTAAAAATTAAAAACATAATTTTTATATTATAGTGAATAATTAATTCATTAACTGAAGGTGTTCCCTCTATGAGGTGAACTGGCCTAGCGAGTGACATCAGTGGCTCAGACTCATCGAGCAGGTGTGCAAGATGATGAAATCCATCGTAACTATTCATCAGTTTCTGGTTACCTTTTGTTGTTTCTTCGTCAGTTTTTGGTTTTTCCACTCACTCTAATAAATCCCGTGCCCACGCATGGTTTCAAACTTTCAAATTTCCACATATGGGATATAAGTTTCAAGGTTTCGAAGTGGTAAATAATTTACACCGATATGAAAGATTATCTATAATTAAAGGGTGGATAAAATGATGAGATGGCATATTGTAAAAAAAATCAACACTTGCCCAAAGAAATCATCGATTTGTGTCTTATTTATGGAACATGTTAAATATTTTTAGACTACTTAAAAAATCTCCCCCGTATGTTATTGGAAGACATTAAAACATGAAAGCAAACATAGGTAATTAACTAAATACTTGACCAAATAAATATTCTTTATTGTTTTATTTTTTTCTAATTTTATAAATGAATAGTTCAATTATATATACAATTTTTATGTAAATTTTTTTAGCTATTAATAGTATAGTTTTATATAATATGCAATTTTAGTTATATATTATTTATTTAAATTTAATATATTTATATATCATATTTCAATTTTTATGATTGTTTTTAGTTTATGATAGATATAAGAAAGAGAGAGAATCGTTTACATTTTATGTGTGTGAGAGAGAGGATGTTATCATAGAACGATGTGAGACGACGAAGGTAATCTGAGCTAGACATGTTTCTAACTTCCATTTTTCTCGGTCATCTATGTGAATGGTGTGAATCTCGTTGTCCATACAACCCAATTTTGTTACAATCCAAGCCTCTTCAACAACAATTTTCATAAACAAAATGAACTTTTGTTGTTTTCATCTCTTTGTAGGCAAGTTTGATTTATATTTGGGTTGAGTTACCATGTAGCGAGAACCCTGTATAGTATTATATACCATACAAAATATATTATATTCATATATTTATAAGTATAACATATTATTATCAAAATTTATATTTAGATTAAACATATTATCTATTTAATATTTATATTTATTTTTAACTCAATTATATTTATTATATATATTATATAATATCTAATATAATTATATTTATTGTTATATATTATATTTTATATAATGTAAATTATTTAATATATTTTAAATGGTATTTTATTAGGTATATAATATAATACCCATATATGTATTTTATTTCCAATGTCATATTATAATATATAATGTTATTTTTATATTGAATATATTCTATGTTTGATGTTCCTTTATATTTATTATTTTATTTAATATTTATTTTTTTAGAAACAATTATATATTTTAAGTTCCAAGATGAGATGACTTCGCAGATCAATGGTCTACATTGGTGTAGAGGTGTGCAAGACGATTGAAGCATCTTGGGCAGTTTGATTTCATCGGTCAAAATATTTTCTCATTTTTTTGTCATTGAGATATTTTTCCATTGTAGGACAATCTCCTTCTTTTCTTGTTCACACCCACCCTTGTCCACGTGGATTTGAATACATTTGTTTGCATACATTTAAACTGGTGTACATACCGCGTGGTTTTTTCATCAAAAGGAGAGAGCTCAAAAAATATGTTGTCATTATCATGTCTCAATGCCTCCGTGCCCACACTTCTTTCAAAATTGTTAACTCAAAGTAAAAAAGCCATATGTTATATAAGTTAAGAATTGTAGTTGTTTTGTATCTCCATTGTTATGTTAATAATTGCCTTTTAGGTTCATCACCAAACATAATTTAGAGAAATAAATAAGTGTAGTATTGTTAATGATTTTGGCACATTAAGAGGTGTGCCACTCAAAAATCTCACTAAAATACCACAAATTTTTTTTTCATCACTTTATAAATGCCATGTACTCTGAAAAATAAATGCCATGCAATTATATCAATTGCATAATATTTTGAGAGATTTAAATTTTTTTAATTATAACATTTATAATTTAGGTTTATTTTTATTTGTTTTTAAATTTATAGAAGAAATAAAATAACTTTTATAATAGATATTTAAAATAAAAAATTAAATAAGGTAATCAATATAATTATAAGTTTGGATATGTCTATGAATTTGATAATTTTAGAATTGAAATTGAGATAAAGTAATAGAAATAAAATGTGTTCATGTTCACACTGTCTATTGGCCTATGACATCAACATACTACTGCATCTAAATAATATTTAGAGAAATAAATAAGTGTAGTATTGTCATGAGGGTAATAATATAAAAATAGGAGTATTGTATGATACTTGCATATAATTATAAAATTAAAGTTAGATAAAAAATTAAATTTATGAGAAAATTATGTTCACTTAAATGGGATGAGTTTAAGTGGTAAAATTATTGAGGGTTATATAATAGAGATCAAGATAAACCAGTTTCTAGAAGTTTTCTTTTTTGCTAGGTCACTCCCACAAGCTACATATCAAGTCTGTGCAACAAAACATTTTTGCATGATCATGAACAAACCTAATATGCCTAAGATTGATCCATGTCAAATCATGTACATCTTATGATCTACTCACATTCTTCAAATAGTAAGCCGTGATTTTTTGTACCCAAGAAAATTGATTCTATGTGGCATCAAGAATTATTCTTCATTGTAGTTTCTAAAGCTAAGTACCCTAATCATTGTATTCAATTTCAAATATTCACTTCTAATTTATCGACCCGACTTTGGTTAATCTAGATTATTATGCTTAATTATTTGAATTAGATTAATTAGCTTATATTTAGCCAATGGAAGTATTTAATTCCATTTCATTTTGGTGGACTTGACATTCCTACATCCCTTAGGGTTTTGCCTTAGGATTTTGCCTTCATTCCAATTAAGGTTTTTAGGTCTAATATTTTCTAATTGTCTATCATTTACATAAAATTTATCTAGGTTTTGTTATCCTCTTGTGTACTTCATTAAGTTGTCTCCTCTACGATTTGGCTTGACAATGATTGATCTTTTCTTTTGTACACCCTACCCACCCTTGGATTCACATTTAGGGTTTAATTTTTAAATCTAATTTATCTTGTTGATTTTCTTATATTTAAATATGAGAATGATTTTATATTATAGTGTCTTATCTCTCTCATAATGGTATTGATTTTTTCATTCCACGAGCTACTCAAGACCCCAATCTTCATTTGAGAGGGGATGCTTGCCTTAACCCTGCTATGGCTACTCAATCCAATGAAAATGAAATATTTATGATGCTCATGATGAGAACCACCTTGATCATCAACAATATTATGACCATGATGCTCATGTTACCAAACAAGATCTTACTCTTACTAGCCAACTATTTTTTATGAACTCACTACTGATGAATCTCTTCAAAAATTTGTCACCCTTTTGCACTAAACTAAATAATAAATGCACCTCTTGGCATATATATTCTACTTGGCATTGGATCTTTGGTAGTCTCTTCTAATAGTGTTCATCCCATCCTTCCTCTTCTTTTGAGCCTCACCATACCACTACTACTACTCCTACTATCACTCCTAGCTTTGCCCCTACTATTTCCATACCTCCCTCAAGTGATCCCATCCCCCTAATGTGCCACCTACATTTCATCGTTATATTCATATACATGTGTCTTGCAACATCCATCATTCCCAACCTATGTCTCACATTAACCCTCCTTCCCAACCTATGTCTTATATTAGCCCTCCTTCTCATCCAATTTTTACCTAATCCCATAATGTGGTTCATCCTTATATTCACATACCTACTAGTGAATTATTAAGATTAGATTTATGACTTTGAGAAAATGAATGAAGACAACATTCACTAGTGTACAAATGGATTGTAGGATTCTAATGTAGATTTAGATTCTCTGTCCTTTAGAAAGTGAAATGTGTTCTAGTGCTTTTATTATTGTAATCTTTGTATTTTTTAAAGATGCGTGAAGGAGACTTTGTAGCCAAACATTTAAATGCTTTTCATGTCATAGTGAGTCAAATAGCTTCCATAGATGTAAAAATTTTCTAAATAATCTTCAGATTTATTTTTATATCAATAATTGTAATCTATGCAAAAGTTTACTTGCATACCTACATTTACCCACTACTATAGAAAAACAACTTTACTTGCATGCATGCCAACATATTTAATTTACTCTACTAATTGCACCTATGGATGTTACCAATTGTAGACCTATATGGTACTTTGGTAATGAATTCTTTAATTTGTACTTGTCTACACATAAATAGATTAGTAATTTCTTGTTTTTCATAGCCATGTTCCCCCAAATTGAAGAGGTTAGCAAAAACAAGTATTGAAAATTATGGACATTATTTTGAGTATATGGAGCAAATTTGTTTGCACAATCAAAATGAGACTAATTGCGGGCTTTGATATTTCCAATTACAATCCTATGGTTGATAGTTTGATTAGTCATGATAACCATGGTTTCCTTTGGCAAGGATTGAATGAAAGCCTAGAGGATGTGTAGAAAATCAAATTTCATAAAAGAAAGCACTTAGATTTAGCAAAGGACAAGCTAACATGGAGGATTGAAAGTCGACATTCCCCAAGAGGTGTGAATGATGATTCAAATGTTGTTGGTTATTCAATTTCACCATTCGTTGTTGTTGTTGTTCCATTGTCAGCAAACCAGAGGAGGTGAGCAGTGGATGTTAGTGGTAGGATGCTGAAATCACATGAATTACATAAATAGTTCTTTGTTTCTACTCACACATTTAATCTTCATCAGCCTGCATGTCAGAGCCTCCAAGAAATGCAACGACATGATAATCATCTCCTGCCAACATTCGCTTCAAGAATATATGACACACTACTGTTTATTCACACTAGCTTGCCATAAATTCAAATAAATTACAAAACTCAAACACTCATTTTGTCAACTGTGGGTTTAGATAACATAAAGATTAAATACAATTTAGGGTAGTCATAGTCAATGTGGATAATTTGCTGAAATATGTTAAAGGATTGGTTGGATTTGGAATTCCAGATCATCGTATGGGTCAGTAGTGGAAGCTTAAAGAGTTTGATGTTGACCTAAAAATTGTGGATTCAAAGTACTTTTCAATTTTAAGTAGAAAATATGGCTACATGCATAACCTTCCTATGAATAATTATTTTCATATTTAACCTTTACGACCCATGACAATTAAAGAGACATTTTCTAAAATCTAAAATCTGCATAAACATAGTGGCAAAAAGTGTTCCATTGTGTGATAGACTTGTAGCTATAATTAAGCATTCCAATGGAGCCCTACATTAAAGATCAGGCTATGGTACTTTTACAATGTAAAAAGCAGAGCTTGGTATGGGTTGGTCTAGATCATCTAGCTCCATTGTAGCCTCATAAAATGGTACTTTTACAAAAATAGAGAGAAAGGAATAGAGAAAGAGAGATAGAACAACACACATCCTTACGTGGTTTCAATATTATTCACAACCAAGTTTATTTACCACCATTTATACATGTTTATTCTACTCCATTAGAGAGAAATATAAGAGACATTGATATATATAGAGATTGAGATTGATAGATAGAGCAAGAGAGAGATAGAGATAAGAGATATAAAAGGAAAGATAGACTATCTTTTGATCAGCCATTTCACACCAACAATCCAAAGAATGCAAGACAATAGAAATGATGGGTGTCACTAGATCCATTCCTTTCTTGTGTTTATTGACCAAAAACTTAAAACATGAGAAATAGAGAAAGCTTGAGAGAGAAAGAGAAATACATAGATATAGAGAGAGAATGAGAGATAGAGGAAGAGAGGAGGGAGAGAGAGAGAGGAATATATATATATATATATATATATATATACACACTATCGTGCATGATACACTACTTATAAATGAAAAATTTGAATATATATATATATATATATATATATATATATATTCAAAATTTTCATTTTTAAGTAGTGTATCATGCATGATAGCCCACTCCTTTCACTACCTATTCACTTGGTATAAAATATGACAAAATAAATTAAATTGTCTTGCGAATGTATCTATGCACAAAGGGAGCAAAAATATTGAGTAAAAAAAAATTTTAAGAGAATTGTGTGAATTTACGTGAAGTTCAAAGTAACATACTTCATGATGTGCATTCTATGTCATGGTACTTTTACAAAAATATTTTCCAGAGAGAGATTGAACACAACAAGTTCCCATGGCATATAAAGCACACCAATTTTGAGGTCTCAAGATCATTCCCATATCATCTACAAATTAAAACAAATCAAAAAGTTTTTCCCTTGAAATTTAATATTTTTAAACAATTAGGAATTCTCAATATAAAATTATAACATGTATAAATTTAATTTAATCTATTTGATGTCCAAATTATGGAAAGGTGTGAAATTATAAAACAAATGAGGGTCACTAAGTTTGATCAATCTTTGTATCGTGTTACGTCTCATGACAAGATGCACGATGGTAGGCTAGATGACTAATAAACATGATGTAGGTGGTGGCCATGCTTATATTTACAAGTCAATGCCTATTAAATGTAGGTGCGAGAAAAACACAGGGATCTTGAAATCCATTAAGATTATGCAAATTAATTCACGACACTCGAGAAAACAAAAAAATGACATGGGCCATAGGGATACAAGACAATCATCATTCACTTAAAGACATGGAGATTGAACTTCATTTATACAAAATTAGTGGTATAGAGCATGACCATTTATTGTACTTGGGAAGAGAGCATACACTTTTATCAAGGGTGAGGGTGAAATGGAGTAGATTAATTATGTCAACATGATTATGAATTTAGTTAGTTTTGAATTCAAGATAATAGAAATGATGGGTGCTGCTAGATCCATTCCTTTCTTATGTGTATCGATCTAGAGAGAGAATGAGAGATAGAGGAAGAGAGAAGGGGGGAGAGAGGAATCTAGAGAATGGGAATATATATATATATATATATTTGTTTCTTGTTTATAAGAAATGTATCATGCATGGCTCACAAATGAATCTATGTATCATGCACAGCTCATGAAGGGGGCAACAATATTTAGTAAAAAGAATTTTAAAGAGAATTGTGTAAATTTGCATGAAGTTCAAAGTAACATACTTCATTATGTGCATTCTATGTCATGTTCCTTTTACAAAAGTTTTTCCAGAGTGAGATTCAACACAATGGGCTCCCATGACATATAATGCATGACATTTTTTAGGTCTCAAGATCATTCCCACATCATCTGCAAATTCAAACAAATAAAAAAGTCTTTCCCTTCAAATTTAATATTTTTAAACAATTAGGAATTCATAATCTAAAATTATAGCATGTCTAAATTTAATTTTAATCTATTTGACCTTCAAATTATGTAAAGGTGTGAAATTATAAAACTAATGAGGTTCACTAAGTTTGATCATTATTTGTATCCTGTGAATAGGCTAGATGACAACTAGATAAACATAATGTAGGTGGTGGCCATTCAAATAATATGCATAGGTGATGACTAATAGAATGCAAGTGAACCCATATGTAGTGCATGAACACGAATCTAGAAAGGGGATGCATGCAAATAGAGATTACACACCAAACATGAAAGCTCACACATTTGAAGTGGCTATTAAGAAAAACATAGGGATTTTAAAATCCATTAATATTATGCAAATTAATTCATGACACTTGAGAAAACAAAAAATGAAATGGGCCATATGGATACAAGACAATCATCATTCACTTGAAGACATGGCAATTCAACTTCCACAACTCTTCGGTGTACCTATTGCACACCAAGATGCGATTGCTAATTTATATATAGAGAGAGGGGGAAGCCGGGTGAAGATAGTGCTATGCTAATTATTAGGGACATAAAAATAAAGAATAAAGTGAAAAGATAGTGCGTTGCGAATTATTGGGAAAGTGAGGTATTCTTTCCGCTCATTTTCCACAACTTTCTTCCATTTCTGTGTGGAATACAACTCATTGCCTAACAATTGACCGGCGTAGAGTTTGTTATTATGCAGGTGGCCGACACAAACAAAACAGTGAAGAAATCCTCTAAATATTTTGAACCAAGATTGGAAAATCCACCGAAAAGAATTTATATTTATCTGTGCACTTCAACTGCATTCATTGACTATACAGCTGAAATGTTATTTAAATTTCCCACTTTCGAAAGACTTTGAAAATGAGCAAGACTTTGACAAGTATCATTTTAACACTCTCAAGACTTTGGTTGCCGTTCGAAAATTCCATGAACGCAACTGACAAGGTTTGTAGTGTTATAAATACTCCTCCATTTTCACCCAATTCCATCCAGAGGAAGCATCGTTTGGGAAGTTGAATTTTAGAGTGGGAGTGTAGTGAGTATTAATCTTATCCTCCCTCTCCCATCTCTATGTTTTTGGCAATGACTTCACTCAGCAGAAGCTTACATCTTTGGTTTCCCTCACACTTTCGGAATGCGGTCTCCATGGTTCCATCCCTTCTGCTGTTTTAAGCCTTCCACACTTGAGGAGCCTTCGCTTGTCCCACAACCCCCATCTGAAAGTCAACCTCTCCTCCATTGTGCAACACGCTTCATAGCTCAGCATCCTTTTTATTGGAGCTTCAAATGTGGGAGGAGTGATTCCAAATTCTATTGGAAATATGTCCTCCTTTACCTATTTATATCTTCCCAATAACAATATTGAAGGTAGTCTTCCAAATTCTATTGGAAATCTCTTGCAACTTAAAGGGTTTTATCTTTCAGGCAACTCACTAATAGGTAGTATTCCATGGAGTTCTTTAGGTAGGTTATCAAAGTTTTCATATCTTTTCCTTCAATCAAACCCATTAAATGGAAGTTTGTCATCTACTTTTGGTAGCCTCTCATCTTTGGTCACGCTTTATCTCTCAAATAACTATTTGAGTGGCCCACATTCTTATTCTCTCAACTAGAAAATTTGACAAAGCTTGCTTACTTGGACGTTTCCAACAATTTTTTGAAAGTTAATGTTGAAGGCTCTTGGATCCACAAATTTCAGCTTCAATCTTTGTACTTGAGTTCTTGTAATATGGATGGTGATTTCCCATCTTTCATATCCACTCAATACACCATATAGAATCTGGACTTGTCCAATAATTATCTTAGCAAAAATATTCCAGATTGGTTGTGGGACCTTTCACACTTCTACACACTCAATCTCTCATGTAATCAATTTGGAGGAAGGCCTTTATCATCTAAGCTCAGTAAGTTTAGTGCTCAAAATATTGACTTACATAGAAATAAGTTACAAGGGAATGTTTTTGTACCTCATCCTGAAGTGAAATTCTTGGACATGTCCGAGAATCAATTTGATGGTAACATTCCAACAAACATTGACAAATATGGCAAGAGTCAACTCAATTATTTGTCACTTGCAAATAATAATATTAGTGGTGCCTTTCCACATTCTGTTTGTGAAGGGCATAACTTGGAGGTTCTAGATGTGTCAAATAACAAGCTCACGGGTAATATTTTTGCAAGTTTTGGGAATTGCTCATCAACAAAGGTGCTAAATCTAGAAAATAATAGTTTGGAAGGTGAGATTAGGAGCATGGTTTGTCTTCAAACACTGAAATTGGGAGGTAAAAGACTACAAGGGCCAATTACATCATCACTTAAATATTGTACTTCTTTGGAGATTCTAGGTTTGGGATATAATAACATGCAAGGAACCATCCCAAATTGGATAGGGAAGTTAATTGGTCTTCAAATTTTGGTATTGAGATCTAATAAATTCAAAGGTGGAATACCATTGCAATTAACAAAATTACAAAAGCTTCAAATCTTGATTTTGTCAAATAAAAATTTGTCTGGAGCTATTCCAAGTAGCGTAAGAAACTTGAGAGCTATGGAAAATCAAACACAAAGTCCAAAAGTCCTTCAATAATCAAATTCAAGCTTAGTGCCATATTTAGATAAAATGGAAATAATAAATAAAGGGCAATAGAGCATGTGAGATCTTTGGCATTGGTTCGATGTCTCGATCTCTCAAACAACAACTTCTTAGGTGATATTCCTAAGGACATTGGATTCCTCATTGGTCTAATGATACTCAATTTGTCAAGAGATCATCTCAATGGAAAAGTTCCTACTTCTTTTGGAAAACTTGTACAGTTGGAGTCACTTGATCTTTCAAGGAACAATCTTAATGGAAATATTCCCCCAGAACTACAATCTCTCACATTTTTGAGTTACTTGAACATGTCTTGTAATAATTTTTTAGGTAGAATACCACAAGGAGGTTAGTTGTTAACATTTAATGAAAGATCATTTTCAAACAATGGAAGTCAACATAAATTGTTCCTCTTCTCCTTCTTCAAACAACACTTATGATGAAGATGTAAGTGAACAAGAGTGGGAGGAACATGTATGGTGGGAGGTGGGAATTGGATCGAGCATTGGATTTGGGTTTTCAATTATTATTGGAGTATTATGTTTCAACAAAATATGTAGAACAAGATGTTTGAAGGCCATGGATGACATTATTGTCATTCTTGATAAAGTTGTTCAAGAAAAGATCTTTCAATAAAGTATTTTCATACTCTTTCCCCTTCCACTTCCCCTTCCCTTTTCCCTAAAAGATTTTCTCCAATCCCATTCTCTATGAAAGTTGTGTAATGGATGTGTATGTATTTTTCGTATTATTTAAATATTTTGTTCTTATTGATAGAAAGCATTAATTTAAATATCATATTAAAGTACCTCCATCTATAACATGAAATAAAATAGATATTGAAAACTAAATTCAATTGTCCATGCACAATCATCATTTATTACACCTATCCTTGCACATGGTTTCATATTTTTGTTCCCCAGCTTTATATTAGCCCCTCCTTGTCTTAGGTCAGTCTTGTGACATGTGGGTTCGCTCCTAAACCACATGGAATTGATTCCTGAAATTCCAAAATTCAAATCAAATTTTGCTAACTCCACCCTATTTCACTAGCCATTATGAGCTGACTTGGTACACATTTTCACAATAAATTGCTATACATCTTGGTATTTTAAGGCATTCAATGTGTATTAATTCATATCCAAAAATCCTATACATTGAAGAAAGAAATCATTCTAGGAATGCTTCATTTTGGACGAATAAAAGGAACCTAATTTTGCATCAAAGTCATCTAGGACACATGCATTCTTGAGATTATTATCTTTGATATTCTTTCATGATCATAAAGTTGGTCTAATCATGGGAGTCAACCTAGGAGAACATAACCCTTGTGATCCAATGACTTCCCAAGGTATTTTTCAATACCACTAGTCCTTATGCATGAGCATTTATTAGAGATAGAGGCAACATCATTTTCTGCAATCCATAGTTACTAGGATCAATACCACAAGTTTCAAATCACCATCACATGTCGGGTTAGTACTATGGAGGGTGGGATCGATTGTTGGAGCACAATACCACTGAGAGGGGGGGTGAATTAGTGGTATGCAGGACTTAGTGACCTTATAATTTGTATTTCAAAACTTTGATGCAAAAACAATTCCCATTGACTGTAGATGACATCATGAAAGATTTGGACAACTAAACAGATTGATCAAAGTCAAGAATGCATCAACTCAATATTGAGACTAAAAATAATGACTCATTCGTGCACAATATTATTTTTTCAGATAGTGATATAAGTCCAGTATGTGTTCATATAGATCAAAGTAAATTAAATGACTTTAAGACAAATGACACATGATCAACAAATAGACATGAGAATTAAACTCATCAATGACAAACCATAACACAGATATTGTCCTGAGTGGAAAACCCTCTGAGGCATAAAAACCACTTGAAAAAGCGCCTCACTGGCTTAATAAAAGAATCTCACTGATTACAGGCTTCACTGGCTATAGTTGCCTCACTGGCAAAGGTCATTTCTTGTCTCACTGACTTGACCTTTCAATACATGCTTTAATCATGAAGAAAAAACAAATACAGAGGGATACTTTGTTTCGCTTTGATCCAGACTAATATAATATCAATAATGCATGTACTAATTGCACACTCTACATCATTCACATTATATCAGATGTATACACAACTACACACACTTTCTACTCAATGCCCTTTTTATATATTTCATAATATCTTCCTCTTCGCATTAGACAGTTTGAAGAGATAATCGTTTCTATAAAACTGTTTTAGGTAATAACTGAATGATAGGTAGTTTACAACTGATAGAGAGGTATATAGAGTTAAAGAAGTATATGGTGAATATCATCACAACTGTCAAGTATTCCTGGATTGAGCAAATAACCATAATCAATAGAAAGATTTTCTCAACCAATCCAAACTGAATGCATCGAGATATCAAATACCCATAAAGGAGATTAGGATTGTTTGTTTTTCTCTCCACTAAGAATGTAGATCTTGCCATATTCCAAGTCAAAACAAATTTTCATTAGTATATTGCATACCCACAAGTGGGTCTAAAAAGTTCTACCCATATCACAGAAAAAGAACTAGAAGCTCTGTCATAAACCCTTTAATATAGTCACACCAAAGTGTAACAGATCTTTTGCCAGTATAGCTATTACAAGTGTTCCAACTTCTGTCACAATTATAAACCCTTGAAAAACTTCTGAACATAATCTTTCATTTGCACAAAAGAGTGAACTAAGAGATGCAGCCATAGATTTTTAGATTTTTATTTAAAACCCTAGTCATCATTTTTAAGGGTATTAACATATTGTTAAGAAAGTAGAAAACTCTTTTCAAATCTTGAAAAAAAAAAACATATCACAAATAACTTTTCGAAGGCAAACCAAATGCTAAAATATGTAAACAAAACACTGATAACAATGACTATTACTACCAAGATAAACTGAAAAAGTTAGCACCATAAAACATTTCAGAGAAATAATGGACAAGTATCACCTGGGGCACTGACCAAAAACAATCAGATTTGCTAATGAATAAGTCAAAACCCTTTACCACAAATGTTCAGCACGTCCAGCTTTGTCATGTCAACAAGATCCTCAGAAGACTTTCAAAGATTCATGTTGGTATCTCCATTTCATCCCATGATTACACTCACAAAATGGAATAGAAACAAACACTGGCTTTCTGCCAACATAGACCAAGATGAAACTTTTCAAAATGAAATGTTTTAGTCTCCTTTTTGCCTGAGATATTCCATTCAACCGGTGGTCCCGGTTAACCCTAAAAGGAGGCCGTGAAAACATTGCAACTTAATTCCTTTTGACCTTCAAAGACTCCTACGACCTATTCAATAGGTCATATATCTTTCAAATATTATGACCCAAAATAGAATATATTTCTTGTTTTATTTCCAATGCCTTAGGGAACACCGAGGTCAACACTTTAGAAAAGGAATGTGTCTTTATTTTTATAGACTTGTAAAGTCCTATCCTCATGAGAGCATGCCATCAAAAAAATATAGCACAATACTAATATGATCAAAACCATAATGTACTGTGTTATAATAAACTGTGTCAAGTGCCAAATACCAGATCAAATGTATGTCAAAGATACCATATCAGGATCAAGCAATATGATCAAGGCACTGTATCATGATGAACATGATTTTTGAAGATACCAAACTACAAAAGACGTGACAAATTGTATCATACTGTCCAAACAATTGTCATCATGTTTGCCAAGAATATGCAAACATGTAAGCCAAATGGAAACTGAATCATGATCAAAAGTTGTAAACTACATAGTCAACTGTCAACTACTGATATGGTTTACAAGCCACATGAAAGAACCACACTGAGCACACTGAGCACCATAGTATAATGATATCAACTGAGCAAAGCAAGTAAACCATCATAGACCATTGAGTAAACACCAAGAGCATCATTATCACATCAGAAGCCAAGAGGTTGAATAACCATGAAAAACTAAGTGTTTGAACATTAGGGACAACAACAGAGGAGGATAAAGCCAACAATACTCCCCCTTTGTCCATGATGGGAAAACACCTCTCTTCTCCCCCTTTTTGACATTAGGGCAAAGGGAGTGAAAGAATGCAAAGGATGCAATATATAGAAAACTTGAAATGGGCATTATAAGCAAAAATGAAAAGCATACCAATCATACCAAGGCTGTCCCATGAATGAGAAGTATCCAGAACATCTGAAACAGAGAATGAAATGTTAGCACCATAATGAAATAACAACATGTAGCAATGATAGACAACAACTGAGGAGCCTGTCACAAATAATGCCAATTATAAAGTAGAAACCATGCCACTATCATAAGATACTAAAAAACCATCAGGGATCAGAAATATACAAGAAACTCCCCTTGAAACAAATATACAGTCATCTTGAACATGGTGTCTAATCTATTCATGAAGCCATTTTACTATTTGCTGACAAGTCAACAAGTCAAGAATAGATGCAAGAGCCACATGAACCAAAACACTGTCCTTTAATTTTTGACCAATGAGGAACACCAATAATGCTAGCAAACTTTTATAACAAGACACGTGTGCCTATACCATAAGTTCTACTATATACTAGCATGTAGACATCTGCAAGATGCACTGTTACTAGTTTCAATCTTTAATCATTGGATAATACTTTTATCATCAATATACTTGACAAATATCAACTTGTCTTCAGGATGTTTCAAAGAATCATAATCTACAATTTTAACTGAGAATACTAGGCATAAAATCAAACTTCCTATGAGCTTTTGGTTGACAGAACTAGACTTGTTAAATATCACTATGGTGCAAACTGAAATATTATATCAAGATCTCTTCATACCACTGTATCATTACTCATATCAATCACCATAGACCACTGACATAAAAACTCATTGTCCTTACACTTGCCTTCACATACTGTAATTACCAAGAACAACATAGTACCATCTCCTTCTTGCCTTATACTGTGATAGATGCCATACCCTGTTTCAAAGCTATATAAACTGCTCTGCCTTAGTTATTGAATGAACATTCATAATTGGATTATGACTGATGAAACCACATTTCTTTGAGGTGAGCAAACATATAATTCATGTTTCTTATCTATGCTTCTACATTTTGCATACATGTCTACTAGAGTACTTGCAATTACAACTACAGAATGCTGACAGATAATGCAGAGAGTATCTTGAAGAAAAGTTTGTGATAGACCTCTTAGTGTACCTTTCCAACAAATAAGATCATTGTCCTTTCACTACCGTCCTGCAACAAAACAACATTATGTTAAAGAATACTGTCCTTAAAGAGCTCTGTGACAAATCAAGAGTACTACCACTGTCAACCACAAGAAAGCTTGTCATGTTACTACCAGTCCATGCACTATCCATGAAATTCACTGATATAAAAGCTGTCAAGTAACTATCAGAATTGTTGCTATCAAAATAGTCACCATAAATTGTTGTTAGAGCATGAAAACAGAGACTGATGATCTCATACTGGTGTAGCATAGTTATATAACAGTCCACTATCACATTCAGAACCACTATCAACCATTCACTGCATATACTTAATTTTGTCGGAGAGACAAATCACTAACCACTGACTGTGACCCAAATTACTGACTATTGCATAATGTCGTCATACAACTATTAGTACCCCTGTTTGATATTGCTATTGAAGAATATAATCATTGCTTGGTCTTCAATTGAACCATGTTTGTCTCATCCTTGTCCTTGGTACTATCCTGAACCAAAAACTTGTGTACTGTGCTTGTCACTTTGACTATGAATTGAACAAGTCACAACCAATCTACTGTGCCAATCTCTGCCAATATGTCACATATGAGATTTTTGACTATTTCTCAGACACCAGTGCCAAGAAAAATGTAATACAATAATGATAACAAAATGATCTTAGAGCATCATGTCTGATAATAACATTAATATACTCCCAACTTGACTAAATAAAACTTGCTGACTTGGCAATGCATTGCTCTAGAGTTTGTTATCACACAAGTTCACTCCAATACACAATCTTGATAGAAATTAAAACTTGGACACTTTTGACATCACATATAGGACCTTGCTTATGAGAACATCTTTACAACTTCATCAAAGAGTATAGAAAAGTCAGTACACTAACAACAGTAATACTTTCACAATCATAAGCCATTGAGCCACTGTCCTACTGCACAAGAACTATTTCAAACAAGAATCCATCATTGGTAGACTCACCGTTTATAACACTGATACACTGTTAGGTAGTTTTAAGGTTTAGAAAAACAACAACCTAATTCTATCAAATCCGACATTGCACTACTTATCAACCTCTTAGTCTCTAATGTCATTGTCTTATATTTGTTATGAAAGTTTATGATGACCCTGCATACTTATTTCTTTCTTGGATACTTTGTCCACTCTTTGTCTTTTCAAGGGGCCAAATAGTAAGGCATTGAATAGCACCTCTAAACTCATTGTTCTCTACATGCACTTGAATATGCCTTTTGTGTATTATGCACAAGCATAGGTTCTTCCCTGTTTTGATCAAGTTTCTTTCTCCAAACTTTTAAGGGCTCTTTCCTTTGCTTAATCAGATCATCTATTTTCTTATTATTTCCAGATGATTTCTTCAATTTACTTCTGCAATGCCATGATTTATGTCCAACACTGTTGCACCTGTAACATATGATATTGCCAAAAGAATAATAATATCCGTTTCTTGAGTTTCTATGATCATATCTTTCATGCATCCGATAATCTCTTCTCATATGTCCAACCTTATTGCAGTTATAGCAAACAACATTGTAGTTTTGATTTGACAAATCATAATAACTACAATTCCTAGCTCTATGACCATACTTATGACAGACATAGCAATAACCATGAAACTGAGAATAATTATACCTAACCGAATGATATTTCCTAATAGATGAAGGTCTTGAAAAACTGTTAGTTCTCCTTCTCCCAATATCAACAGTTTTATCCTTTGCTCTCTTCTTGTCGTCATCAGAAATAGTAGAATGATAATTCAGATCTATCTTTTGCCTAGGAGTCTGCCTAACCTTGAAATTCTTCCTATCTGCTGTTACAAAAACTATTTCCTTTTTAACTTCATCTTTAACACCAGAGCTTTCGCCTTTTTCATATCCTAAGCCAAAAAGATCCTTGTAGTTTTTCTGACTACTTAATATTTCATCTAAAGCATTTGTGCCTTTCACAAACTTCTGTATTTTGACAACATTCAGACTATTCTTTAGATTGACAACTTCACTTTCAAGTTTCAAACATTCAATTTTTTTCACCTCAAGATCAAAATTTTTTACATCTATTATTCTTTTTGCTTCCTCAATTTCAGTTTTTAGATTAATAATCAATTTATCAGATTCATTAACATGTCTCTTTAATTCTGCAATCTAATTTCTGGCATTTTCAAACTCTAAAGAAGCTTTTTCAAGATCTGAACATACCTTGTCCTTAGATTCTTTTTCTTGTTGAAGTTTCTCTTCTAATCTCTTATTCTCTTTCCTAAGTTCCTTGATTGTATCCAAGGTACACATGAGTTCTTTTAAATTAGTCTCACAACCCTGTTCATAATCATATTCATCCACAAATAGGTCTCCTTCTTCATCATCAAATTCAACTACAAAATCATCAAATTCATGTCTATTCACATTCACATTGTCATGATTCTTAATTGCAGGACTGATTTCTTTATGACACTTTGTATCTATATTCATGGTTGACTCATACAACAATCCATTGTTAGACTTAACTGAGCCTTGTTTTTCAGTTTTATGATCAACATGTATTTGTTCTCTACTAAAGGCCTTATTCCTATTCTTTTTACCTATTGTACTCCACTTCCAGGAACCCTTAAGTTGGTTAGACATTTTTCAAGGGTCTGGCTCTGATACCACTTGTTGGAGCACAATACCACTGAGAGGGGTGGTGAATCAGTGGTATGCAAAACTTAGTGACCTTAAAATTTGTATTTCAAAACTTGAATGCAAAAACAATTCCCATTGGTTGTAGATGACATCATGAAAGATTTGGACAACTAAACAGATTGATCAAAGTCAAGAATGCATCAACTCAATATTGAGACTGAAAATAATGACTCATTCGTGCACAATATTATTGTTTTAGATAGTGATATAAGTCTAGTATGTGTTCATATAGATCAAAGTAAATTAAATGACTTTAAGACAAATGACACATGATTAGCAAATAGACATGAGAATTAAACTCATTAATGACAAACCATAACACAGATATTGTCCTGAGTGGAAAACCCTCCGGGGCATAAAAACCACTCAAAAAAGTGCCTCACTATCTTAATAAAAGAATCTCACTGATTACAGGCCTCACTGGCGATTAATTCAAGCCTCGCTAGCTACAGTTACCTCACTGGCAAAGGTCATTTCTTGTCTCATTGACTTGACCTTTCAATACATGCTTTAATCATGAAGAAAAAACAAATACAGAGGGATACTTTGTTTCACTTTGATCTAGACTAATATAATATCAATAATGCATGTACAAATTTTGCACACTCTACATCATTCACATTATATCAGATGTATATGGAGGATGTCGATTTTTTGCTCTGCATGTCGAGCTAGGGCATTTGTGCCCTAGCCTGATCCTTTGGTTTTTTCTTGGCCGTGAGAAGTGTGGGGAGTGCATGCGTTTTGGGGAGGTCTGGGGTTGTGATTTTTTTTAGTGCAAAGTTTTTTCATTTGCATCGCTGTCTCTTTCTCCCTGAGCGTGCAGGGGTTTTGTGCTTGGTTGGAGGCCATGGGTGGGGTTTTTATGCCTGGTTGGTTTGGGTCTACAGTTCGAAGGTAGTACTAGATGGTGGGTCAGTTAAACCCTAGTGGTGGTTCTTTTTTCTTGGGGGCCTGCATGCCTGCCTTGGGTCTTATTTAGTTTCAATTCCGATCGGGGAGTCTTTAGGGGCTAGTCCCAAGATGGATTTTCACTTAGCAGCGGTTGGTGCGAATTGTCCTTTGCATGCTTTGAAGTTTTTTAATAATAACTTGTTCACACCAAATCCAGGGTTGGTTGGTTTAGGTTTATCTGGTGGTACACGGATTACAAAGATCAATTGATGTCTTGAACATTGTGAGGAGAGGCCAAAATTGGTTATCCCGCTGGCGATGATTGCGGAAGATATTGACTATTATTCGAAGCATGCATTGCTGTGCAAGTTTATGGGGATCCATGTTTCATTACAATTTCTTGAATCGTGGGCCCAACAGACTTGGATGCCAGAGGTAGAAATGGAGGTTATGCTTTTAGCAAATAACTATTTCATGGTTTCATTCAATTGCTTGGTGGATGGCAACAAGGCCTTTGAAGGAGGCCCCTATTTTCATAATTAGATTGGGTTATTTATTAAACCTTGGCATGCGGGCTTCAATCTTGTTGAAGAGCTTCTAAACCAGGTTCTGGTATGGGTTCAGCTTCCGAGGTTTCTTGTGGAATGCTGGCGGGATGATGTTTTGCACTTGTTGGCTTCGATGCTAGGAAAACTAGTTGGTGCTTCACAATAGACTCAAGTTAAAAAGGTGATGACTTTTGATCGTATCTATGTTGAGATTGATTTAAGTAAACCTTTGCCAGATTCGGTGGATATGTGTGCGGGTCCTTACTCTTGGGTCTAGCAGTTGGACTATGAGACTCTTCCTTTTCGGTGTCGTCTCTGTCATGAATATGGACATTTGCAGAGGAGATGCCCAAAGGCTAGGCCTGTGGATTCCCATCCTTCTCAACCTCCTCACGATCCCCCTAGGGTTGAAAAGGGGAAGGAACCCATTCCTAGTGATGTGGATGGGGCTGATTGTTTCATTCCTATCGAGGCTCAAAATAGGAATCGTGGTCAAAAGAGGACTTTGAAGGAAAGGCAAGATGAAGATTCTTTCAATAGATTTAAAGTTTTAGATGATCTCAGCTAGCAGGAAGTGAATTCGGGCTTGGTGAATTTGGATCAGGGTGCTTTGGGTACAGGACAGGAGGGCCTTCTTTATGAAGCTACTCAGGTTTTGCAATATAATAGGGCTTTGCAAATGGACACAGATGTTCAAATGGAAGTCCAGGTGGAATTAGTTTCTATTATAGTAGGGAAGAAGGGTGGTGAGGATGGATCTCCTCTTGTTTCAAATTCAGGTACTAAGGGGGTGAAGAATAATAAGTCTTCTTCTTCTCATTTGGGTCTTCATCAAAAGGATCCAAAAAAAGGGCTGGGGAGAAGTCTTCCAAGCTTGGTAGAAAAGGATTTGGAAAAGATTAAATTAACAGGGGAAATTTTGTTAGAGTCAGGGTCTATTAAGACTCTAGATTCCCATTTTTCGGGCCCCTTGAAATGATTGTTCTATCCTGGAATGTAAGGGGCTTGAATAGTGGCCCTCGACAAAAAGTTGTTCATGATTTGGTTAGAAGTCAATCTCTTGATGTTCTTTTCCTGCAGAAGACTAAGTTATCAGTGGAGTGTATGTTTGGTTTAGTGCACAAGTTGTGGGGGAGTGGAGAGTGCCAGTGTATTGGTACTCAAGGGTCTGCTGGGGGAGTGGCTTGTTTATGGAATCCTCGGAAGATCTGCCCTCTTTGGTGGCTGCCCTTTCAGTCTTCTATCTCTATGATTGCGTCTTGTTTTGAGACAGGGGAGTCTGTTCTCTTCTCCAATATCTATGCACCTACTGAACTTTAGGGTAAACAACTTTTGTGGTCCCATATCCTGTTTATCTAAAGCATGGTTCCTTTCCATCTGTGGATTATGGCTAGAGACTTCAATGCTATTTCTGAGTTGGCTGAGAAGTGAGGTGGTATTGCGAAGCTTGAGCCTTTTGCGTTGTTACTTCAAGATAACATCTCAGCTTTAAATCTTGTTGATATCAAGGCCATTAATGGCTAGTTTACTTGGAACAATTAGAGGATTGGGAATAGCTGCATTGCATAATGACTTGACCACTTTCTGGTTTCTTGCTACTGGGTTGGTGGGTTATGGTCTTCTAGCTCTAAAATTTTGGATTGGAGAGGCTCAGATCATTGGCCTATCAAGCTGGCTATTTCTTCAGCTTGTGTGCCTCAGTCTCCTTCTTTCAAGTTCCAGCTTATGTGGTTGTGTGACTCCTCTCTCCATAACTATGTTGTTGAATGGTGGAGGTATGGTAGACCTGCTTATGGTACAACAGTATCCTTTTGCTAAGTTACTTCAATTTGTCAAGTATCAGCTTAAACGTTTGAATCGACAATGCTTTGGAAACATTTTTCATGATAAGACTGTTGCCTAGGCTGAGTTGGATGGTATTACGAGGTTGATCAGGGAGGATGGAGTGACTAAGGGCCTACTGTGGGAGGAGACTAGGGCTTTGAAAGCACTGGAAGAGTGTGAGCTACGAGAGGAAGTTTTTTGGAAACAAAAGGCTTGGATTGAGTGGCTTCAGGAAGGGGATAAAAATACTTCTTTTTTCTTCAACTCAGTGAAAGCCAAGAGACATGGCAATTCTATTTCTGCTTTACTGAATGATAGGGGTGAAACTCTTTCTTCTTTTCATGAAATCTCACGTGAAGCTTTGCAATATTTTGCTTCATTATTCAGGGAGGACTCGCAGGGGGTTTTAATGAGGAAGCTCAGGTCCTTTCTTGTATCCCTTCTTTGGTATCTAGGAAGATGAATGAGCATCTTATGAGTGATATTTTGATTGAGGAGCTAGAGGGGATTGTGTTTCAAATGAAGAGGGGGAAAGCTCCTGGCCCTGATGGTTTTCCGATTGAGTTTTTTCAAGAATTTTGGGAGATTATCAAGTTGAACTTGTTGGCAGCTGTTTAGGAGTCTCGTAAGAATAAAAAGATGTTACGGGCTTTGAATTCTACCTTCATTGCTCTCATCCCGAAGTGTGATGGGGTAGGTTAAGTCAATTTCATCCTATCTCTCTTTGCAATGTAATTTATAAAATTATCTCTAAATTGATTGCTGATAGGTTGAAAAAGTGGCTTAAAGTGTTGATCTTTGAGGAATAGAGTGGTTTTGTGGCAGGACGGTGGATTCTAGATGGGGTTGTTATTGCAACTGAAACCATTCACTCTATAGCCAGTTCCAAAGATAAGGCGATGTTCATCAAGCTTAATATGGCTAAGGCTTATGACAGAGTTAGATGGTCCTTCCTTCGGAAGGTTCTTGGTGCTTTTGGTTTTAGGGATGAGTGGATTTATTGGGTTATGAAATGTGTTACTTCGGTCTCCTTCTCTATGTTAATAAATGGTGAGCACTCTAAGCTTTTTGGTGCATCTCGGGGTTTGCGGCAGGGTGACCCCCTCTCTCCTTACTTGTTTCTTCTTCTTGTTGAAGGTTTGGGACATTTGATAAGAAGGAATGTGGAGTTAGGTTTCATTCAGGGGTGGGGATGGGGAGGTGGTTTACCTCCACAATCTCACTTGCAGTTTGTTGATGACACTGCTTTGATGGGTATGGCTACAATTAGGGAAGCTTCAAATTTGCGCAAGGTGTTGGATGTTTATCTTGTTGCTTCGGGCCAATTGATTAATGAAGATAAGTCTTCCATCTCTTTATTCAATACTCTAGGTTCCATTCAGAGGAGAATTGCTCATATCTTGAGATTACAGACTAGGGTTTTCCCTTTGACCTATCTTGGTATTCCCATCTCTGTTGGAAGACTACCCAGGGATTCTTGGTAGAATATTTTGGATAAATTTCATGTGAAAGTCAATCATTGGACCCATCGTTGGTTGTCCTTTGTGGGTCGTGTTTAGTGGCTCAAGTCTTTGGTGCAGGCCCTCCCCATTTATAGATGTATGATTCAGGTGGCCCCTTTGGGTTTTGTTAGGGAATTGGATTCCTTAGCAAGATAATTTTTATGGGCTAGTAGTTCATTGTCCTCTAAATGGAGCCTTGTCAGATGGGACATTGTTTGTAGCCTAAAGTAGTTTGGCAACCTTGGGTTAAGGCAGTCATTGTTGTCAGGGATGGCATTGGTTACTAAATTGTATTGGCGATGGTGTGTGGAGCAGGGTGGGATATGGGCCAAGATATTAACATAGAAATACTTCCCAGGGATCCCTCAAATTGATATTCCTCGTTATCCCCTGGTGGGGAAAGGCTCGGTGATTTGGAGTACACTTAAGAAAGGGGTTGCTCTGATCAAGGATGGCTTATTTTTGATTTGTAAAAGAGGGACAAAAGCTCATTTTTGGTCTGATTATTGGGATGGTTTTCCTCCCATTGTTTCTCAGTTTCCTAATTTGGCGACTCTGTGCCAGAGGTTCTGTGAGGCAGGATGGTCAAGGGTGAGTGACTTCAAGTCCTTTTCTTCTCATGGGCAGTTGGTGGTGGTGAGATGGAAGAATCCTGATGAGTGGCCTGTTGTTGATATAGAGGAGTGTGCTAAGCATCCTCCCTGGTGGATTTTGGAGTAGTCTGGGTAGACCTCCTTCTATCGCGTCTTTCTTGCAAGATGTGTGGTATGTTGGGCCTTCCTTCATACTCTGGCAAATTTGGTTGGAATGGATTCGAAGAATATTTTGAGGTGAGAAGCTGTTGATTCAACAAGTTTGGCACAAAATTATGGGTATGATTCGGGAGATGGTGGAAGCTAAGTGTGATGTGGTGTTCCCTTTGGAGAAAGGGATGCTGAGCTAGTGGATAGATTGGATATTCAGGGGTTGTCTCTAGTTTCTGCTTGTGTCAGGAGAGGAAGGCGGGTGAATAAGAAAGTTCAAAGGGTGGGGAGTTGGCTACCCCCTCTGACTGGCATTCTGAAGCTCAATACTGATGGTTCTTCAAGGGGCAATCTTGGACCTGCTAGGATTGGTTGGGCTGGCAGGGATTTTTTAGGATCGGTGGTTTTTTTCTTTTCTGTTCATGAAGGAGTGCAGACTATCAACCTTATGGAAGGTTTGGCGATCCTCTATGCTTTGGGATGGTGCAAGGTTATCTGTGAGTCTGATTCACATGTTTTAATTAATTTGCTGAATAAACAAAAGGTATCTGATGTTAGTTGGCAGTTGGCTATGGTGGTGCAACAGATTCTGCAGATAAGTTCTTTGATGGAGATGGTGTCTTTTGTCCATATTCCAAGGGAGTGGAATAGGGCAGCAGATTGTTTGGCTAAGTGGGCCTCTGATCATTTAGATGGCTGGAAGATTGATGAGTGGAAGTAGGTTCCTCATGAGCTTCGACATGACTTGGAGAGGATTCTTGTTGAGGATGGGAATGGTATTGGTGAAGGATGATGTTGTTTCATGCTTTGTATGGTTGTTTCTTATGGATTCCTGGGGCCTTGGCCCTTTGATGTTTTGTAATGCTCTTTTCTGAATTTCAATAAAGTTTTTACCCCTTTTTTTAAAAAAAACATTATATTAGAAGTATACACAACTACACAAACTTTTTGCTCAATGCCCTTTTTATATATTTCATAATATCTTCCTCTTCGCATTAGACAGTTTGAAGAGATAACCGTTTCTATAAAACTATTTCAGGTAATAACTAAATGATAGGTAGTTTACAATTGACAGAGAGGTATATAGAGTTAAAGAAGTATATGTTGAATATCATCATAATTGTCAAGTATTCCCGGATTGAGCAAATAACCATAATCAACAGAAAGATTTTCTCAACCAATCCAAACTGAATGCATCTAGATATCAAATACCCATAAAGAAGATTAGGATTGTTTGTTTTTCTCTCCACTAAGAATGTAGATCTTGCCATATTCCAAGTCAAAACAAATTTTCATCAGTATATTGCATACTCACAAGTGGGTCTAAAAAATTTTACCCATATCACAGAAAAAGAACCAGAAGCTCTGTCATAAACCCTTTAATATAGTCACACCAAATTGTAACAGATCTTTTGCCAGTATAGCTATTACAAGTGTTTCAACTTCTGTCACAATTATAAACCCTTGAAAAACTTCTGAATAGAATCTTCCATTTGCATAGAAGAGTGAACTAAGAGATACACCCATAGATTTTTAGATTTTTATTTAAAACCCTAGTCATCATTTTTAAGGGTTTTAACTTATTGTTAAGAAAGTAGAAAACTCTTTTCAAATGTTGAAAAAAAAAACATATCACAAATGACTTTTCGAAGGAAAACCAAATGCTGAAATATGTAAACAAAATACTGATAAAAATGACTATTACTGCCAAGATAAACTGAAAAAGTCAGCACCATAAAACATCTCAGAGAAATAATGGACAAGTATCACTTGGGACGCCGACCAAAAATAATCAGATTTGCTAATGAATAAGTCAAAACCCTTTACCACAAATGTTCAACACGTCCAGCTTTGTCAGGTCAACAAGATCCTCAGAAGACTTTCAAAGATTCATGTTGACCAATATCTCCATTTCATCCCATGATTACACTCAAAAAATGGAATAGAAACAAACCCTATCTTTCTGTCGACATAGACCAAGATGAAACTTTTCAAAATGAAATGTTTTGGTCTCCTTTTTGCTCGAGATATTCCATTCAACTGGTGGTCTTGGTTAACCCTAAAAGGAGGCCATGAAAACATTGCAACTTAATGCCTTTTGACCTTCAAAGACTCCTACGACCTATTCAATGGGTCATATATCTTTCAAATATTATGACCCGAAATAGAATATATGTCTTGTTTTATTTCCAATGCCTTAGGGAACACCGAGGTCAACACTTTAGAAAAGGAATGTGTCTTTGTTTTTATAGACTTGTAAAGTCCTATCCTCATGAGAGCATGTCATCAAAACAATATAGCACAATACTAATATGATCAAAACCATAATGTACTGTGTTATAATGAACTGTGTCAAGTGGCAAATACCAAATCAAATGTATGTCAAAGATAACATATCAGGATCAAGCAATATGATCAAAGCACTGTATCATGATGAACATGATTTTTGAAGATACCAAACTGCTAGAAGACGTGATAGATTGTATCATACTATCCAAACGAATGTCATCATGTTTGCCAAGAATATGCAAACATGTAAGCCAAACGGAAACTGAATCATGATCAAAAGCTGTAAACTACATAGTCAATTGTCAACTACTGAATATGTTTTACAAGCCACATGAAAGACCATACTGAGCACACTGAGCACCATAGTATAATGATATCAACTAAGCAAAGCAAGTAAACCATCATAGACCACTGAGTAAACACCAAGAGCATCATTATCACATCAGAAGCCAAGAGGTTGAACAACCATGAAAAACTAAGTGTTTGAACATCAGGGACAACAACAGAGGAGGATAAAGCCAACATCGATCCCATAGGGCACATATTCAACCTACAAAGAACTCAACAATTATTATGAACTTAAGGTGTGTATTAGATAGAAAGCACCTATTTTCCAATACTAATGTGATCTAATGTGATCAAATTATGCATGACAACAAAATTATTTCTTCATCATAATTTCTACAATAAAATACTTCACCCTTCACATTTAATTTTGATAACATCATTTCAATTATTTAATCCTAACTAATATTAATTAATTTACATTAATTTATGGTGATGTATGTAATTGGTTAGAGCGTGTGGCTGTTAACCACAAGCTCGGAGGTTCGACCCCTCCTTCTAGCGTGCACCCTGTACACTTGGTAACTATTATTTAAATCAATAATTTCGAAACTTTTAGTGGCTTTGATTATTTTTTTCATTGATCTAACATTGTAAAAATTCAATTTTGTATGTTACGGAAGCAGAATCACGTTACTGTGAAATGGATTGGTATCTTATTCAACTTTTTGATTATAGCTGATGGGAGAAGCAGCACCCGAACCTTACTAATGGTAACAGTCCAATACTTAAGATGACAGAATTGAACTTGTACCTTCATGGACGAAAATTTAAAAAAGCATGCATATTGAAATGGCCATCAATTAAATTTATCATATCTTGTTGATGTTGTGCTGAAGATATCTTGTAGAAGCTTGTTTGGCTTGCTACAAGTTTGAGCTTGCATCGTTTCACAACGCTCTTTAGAGAAAGAGACCTAGGTCTCTATGGAAATAACTGACAGTTTGACTATAGTATGTCAACCTTTTACGATGGAGTATACTTTTCCTGATGGTATCTTAGTAGGTATAAGTTTTCCACAGTCCATAAAGTTAGTAGAGAGTGTTTTTTGATTCAACTGTATATACTTTGCATCGACGTTTTGGATCAGTCAGTGATCCATCCTCTTCCTAACATGATTAGACTTTGTTAAACATTGAAGCTTGTTAAACTCATGGAGAAAAAATCTACAATTTTTTTTTAATCAAATCAAATTAGAGATTTGAGGGTTCAAAGAATTTCTTGTAACATCTCTATGACAAGACTTTGTAGATCAAATCAAAGTTATCCAAGAGGCATGGTAAAAGTTGATGAGTTTACCTTAAAAATATACACCACATAAGAAACTTGTTGTTTGAGCTTGTCCCAAAGTGTTACTTGCAAAGTTATTACTCCTTAGAGTGTGGTTAGTGATAACATGTTGTTTATTGAGGAATTGCATGATGCCATTATCTACATAGCGAATGATAAATTCTCAAATGTTGATGTCTTTCCATGCAATTTCTATATGTGGAACACTAAAGCACAACTTGCACGAGATTTATATGGAGGCCTTTTTCGTTGACTCTTTGCAACATACTATTAATAAGGGTAGCATCAAGTTCATTCCCAAAGCAAGTATTCAAAAACTTATTAGTAAATAGAGATCCATTATTCCTCTAAATGCCTTTGATGCGATCATTGTCAAAGCCCTAGCCTTTAGGCTTTAAAATATGTGCATGATATATTTCCTTCTATTCAAAAGCCACATTCTTGATATCATCTTAGCATTTTGGGAGGGAGTGAATGGGAACTCACCTCTAATCAACTAGTTGCCTTTATCAAAATTGATATTGAGAAAGCCTACAACATGATTGAATGGCCTTTTATTTTCACTTTGTTGCAACCCTTGGATTTGACCCTAAATCAGTGAGCTATGTTAAGATCAATATTCAACATTCTTCTATTTGCATAGCCATTAATGGTCAATAATTCTATGCAACTTGGCCTTTTATGCTCCATTAGAAAATATTGTTTGCACGTTTCATCACTATGTACTTTTAATTAAATATTTTTGGCTCTTTATTGGTCACTTATACCTCTAGGGGGCTTTCCAAATTTGCATATCTTACAAGTAAACCACACCAATAAATAATCAACCACCATTTTGCAAACAAATCATTTCTTATACTAGTTGAAGGAGAGTTTTTTGTTGTCAATTTTATTAAGTGTCTAAGCACATTTAGTTTAGCCTCATGTTCTAACATTTAGTGGGCCAAAACCTCATGCTCTAATTTGTTGTTTTCACTTTTCCCCCTTTGGCTTCAATTACACAAATAGAAATTGATTCAACATAGGGAAAATTTATAATTCTTGGGAATCCGCTCTTCCCTCTAAGTTTCATACCTTGTACTTTGGAACTGTGTTCTTCTAGAGAGCTAAGAAAAAAATCCTACTAGATTATCTAGCATCATCCTTTAACAATAAAACTCCAAACCAATTATAAAGTCCTAGAAACCACTCGTGTATTATACCTCTTACTAGGACCCCTCTAAAATAAATTACAAATATGTAAAAAGTTGTTGAGATGTTCTTTGTTACATCCCCTTTTTGGATTCAATATTACTATTTACTTTTTCTTAAATAGTACAGTTATGTGGAAATATTTTTAACATCATAGGAATTGATGACATAAATGGAGAAGGTTAATTTTATGAAATTATGGAATCTAATTGATTATGATCAGTTTGATGATATGAATTAAAATGTCTTTCATTATGAAAATGAAATGATTTTATATGAATTAATATTGGTGCTTTGACCACAAAATTGTATGTGAGATTGTCAATGAAGGAATAGATGGAACATGTTCACCAGGAAGAAAGAAGAAGAGAAAGTATCTTTGAGGAAGGGAGAATAGAATCTAGAATAACAATGGGTGCTTGCCACTGAAAATGCATATCTGGTAGATAAACCTTGATGCCTTGAATTAAGCCTTGAATTTGGGCTAAGTCAATTCTAGTCAAGATATCAACATCTATTAGAATAGGTCTTTCTCCTTTCGTAAGTTGTCGATTAGAGTATGGGAAATCGACATCAGTGTCATAATACTCTGAGTCGTGTCGCCAAATAAGAATGACTGATATATTGGTTATATGTAAATATATGTTTATACTTATGGTCGAGTTGTAAGTCGTGTCTTTTTATTTGTTCGACGCAAAAGTTGAAATTGTGCATAAGTCGATCTCAAGTCTTGTTCTGCGTTTGCGCTCAATTCATCGTTAATGTCATAAAATGCAAAATTTGACAGATGTTGAATTGTTCTAGAGACCATGGTGTGTAATATCTTTGGTCGTAATATAAAGGAATATACTAAATTATATAAGTCATATTTAATAGTCGTTTGAGGTACTTGTTTATTCTTTTACGATGTTAGTAATCGAGAAATAGTTCAAGGAGTTCACTCAAGTCTTTATTTATGATGTCTTGTATTTCAAAACAACTTATTTCCTTTTAAGCTTTAACCCTTATGAGTGGGTTGTCAGTTTATCCATTCCTTTTAATTATGCATTTGTGTTATACTCATGAACGGTTTAGAGTAGTGGAACACCTTTTTCAACTAATACTGCCACCCTGCAGAGATTCAACTCCACTTTTCTGTGTAGTTGCGAACTAAGTGGGAAATGAAGCCTTATTCTTGAGTAGTGGACAGGTTGTTAAATCTGGTACCTGCCACCTCGCCAAATATGGAACTCCACTATGAAGAATAATCGTGGGGAAGTGGATTGGCAAAATCCATTCTCTAGTTGTGGTCGCGTTTAGAGGAAAATATTTTGCATGCTGGAAGATTCCCTTCTTGGTAGGCATGATCGGAGAGTGGAGAGACAATTATTTCCTTCACTGTGAATGGGGGTGCTAAAGTGTAGTAAGAGTCAGTTGTTGTGGAGAGGGGAGTTAGTTTTCAGGAGGTGGCTAAGTGAAAATGTAGGTGTGATCGAGTAAGAGGAAAGGAGCTCTTGGACCATCTTGGAAACTGTCACTGGAGATTACTTGTAGGTTTTTAAATTCTTTTCTCCTCTACACTATCTTGGGTAAAACAAGAATGACTAGTTAGGATTGGCACCGGTTATTATTTAAGGAATTTTGTTTTGTCTTGATAATGTTTTGAATGGATCAGTTAGTAACTTCAAAACCTGTAGAGTGTCAACTCTTTCAAAAAAGTATTAATGCATTGTGCTTTTGAACCTCACCACAGATATTAAACTCATAGCCAAAGCACTGTTGTACCGTGATAGTATTGTGGGTGGATTGATTAAAAATTGAGTTGTTGTTTTGTTTGTTGTCTAAAGAATATGATTACGTGGTGAGCTCTTAGTAGGCTATGTTGAGCAGAAGATTTAGCTATTATCCATTCCAAAAACCATAGAGGTCTAACCTAGTCGACATAGAAAATGACCTTATTCGTCTTTGTCGTATTTATTAATAACCTGTTTCATTAAGATTTAGAGGTGTGTTTACCGTTGGCAGGTGAGAAGTTTAGTGTGGAATGTATGCCAACGAGTGTAAACAACTCAGTCTTTCTCTAGTACTAGATATTTAGTTGGTTAGTCAGTTATTGAGAGCATTCTTCACTAGCTACAAGTGATAGCTTATTAAAGTCCTTTAAATCATTATTTATATATAGCTCTTTCCGCTTAAAATCATTCAAACTATTTGTCTTTGAAGGAGGATATAGAGTTAAGGAAGAGATAAAGTTAAGAAGTATATAGAGTACTTTTGGTCTAAACCGTCATACATGTAAGATAAGGAAGCTTTAGGGCTGACACAATGAGTTATAGTTATATAACTAGCATGCACTTTCCTTGCAATTTGAAACAACATGAAAATATTTCTAAATACCTAGTACAATAAAAGATTTAAGCACTGTCAAAGATTTGATAGTTCATAGAAGACCTTTAAGAATCTTTAAACTTTAACTCAGGGCCTTCAGGTATTCGAATTCTATATTTTGGTTTATTGTGAAACCCTTCTGAAACAATATAGCCAAGTTTAGTGACCACTCATGATTGGATAATTTAAACAATGGGCTAACTTAGAGATCGTTATAACAATGCATAGCGTTGTCTGAATAATCAATATACTAAGGAACCATTCATTTATCATGAAGACAGAGAGGTTTCCATGAGCTTGTAGAGAGAGAATAAACCTTAATGCCATGCGTTAATGCATGATGAAATTCAAACACCTTAAGGATGTCAAGGTTGTTATATAGAACTTATAAATAGGTAACTGTAGGATTGCAATTAATTCAAGTCGAGTGTGGTGGGTGAACTTAATTCATGCGTTGATATAACGCTAATTATATTAAAATCCTTTGGCCAAGGTAATGCATGATCCTCAAGTGCATTGAATGTTCATTGTGACTAGATGGTGTAGCTTGTGGAGTGGTCATGCATGATTAGAGGGTATCTAGGGGATTGCATGATAACAAGTCACGTAGGCCACAACACCAGAGCTCAAATGGCAAACACCATTGGTTATCCTAAGTCTATCCTCTTGAGTAGGGTAGGGCCACTTCCGATTAGGAAGGAGTGCGGGAGACCGATGGTCTGTGGTTGGAGGTTAAGCTCCTTGAAGATACTCTCTCTTCTTAATTTTTGAGGATTGCTGAGACTTGAATTTGGATGGTCGACAATCGAGATGCAGTGACATTGGTAAGTTCTTATTTTAGATTTGTTCTTGTTAGGGGTAAATTGGATCAACAATGAATATGCAATAATAAACAAGAGCAAATACCCAAAACTCAATAGAATAGTGAACTAAGAAGATTCAATAAAATAAGCAATGAAACAACAAAGCAAACCTTCCTTAGATCAAAACTTCCATTGATTGCCTATCAAAAATTCCTTGCGTGTATGAAATAGGGCCCTCAGTGAGTGCACTTCTTTGCTTTGTCAAGAATGTCAATTATGAATGGCTGTGGTAATGTCGCAATGAAGAGAAGCTTCACAACGAGGGTTGTAGTGCATAGTAAAAAGTGTGATCACAAGCAATGAAGGAATTGGTGCCAAAGGCACGCTGTAATTCCTATAAAGTAAGTTTACTTAAAGCTTGGATGATTGAAATGGAAGAATAGGGTTTCTTTTATAGACTTGAGAGAAATAAGATCAACGATATAGAAGACTTGAGAAGATCAACGATTGAGAACAGATGAAGAACATGCAATGAATAAGAAGAAGAAGACAAGTGTCACACAAAAACTATTTTATTTGAGTTAATCACTTTCTTTTCTAAAGATAAAACATGCTTTTCATAAATTAGAAAAAAAATTTCTAATTTAAGAGATATTGATAAAAACAAGGTTGAATGAATAGATAACTCAACTTAAGATTTGCTTTTGAATGATTTGAGAGAAATTAAATATTAAATTATTTAATTTTGTGTGCATGGAAAAGAAGACTTATTTTTAGAAGATTTAGAAGATATTTGAAGAATTTGAAGATAAAAAAGCTAATTAAATAAATAAATTTATTTAATTGTTGTGCATGATTTAGGAAGAATAATAAAATATTTGATTTATTTTATTTTTGGGAGATTGAAAGGATTTAAATAAATTTAATTTGATTTATTCAAATTTGGAAGAATGAATTTGATTTAATTAAATAATTGGGAATTATTTAATTGTTTGGAAGAATTCAATTAAATAAAGGATTTTATTTAATTTTGACTTTAGAAGAGATAATTAAATATTTTGATATTTAATTAACTTAGAAGAATGTGAATCGTGTCATTTTTAGGCATATACATTTTGCCCCTCTTTGATGTAATACAGTTTATGGTGTTGCTTCAAAGAATAAGTTATCTGACAATGATACATGCCCTAGTTTGCCCCTGGTACAAGTTATGACGACAAGATGCCCCCTCGGGAGATTGGCTAGGAAGAAGGCAGAACGACGAGAGACGGACAATCTCACGAAGACGAAGGGAAATTAGGTTAGGTGGGAAGAAAATAGGATGTGTTTCAAAGAAATGGAAAGAAAATAGGTGTGGGAAGTAGTCGTAGTCACCACATAGCCATATTTAAGGTTTGCATGCTATAAATAGGAGCTGGGTCCACAAGCCAATTCATTTGCACACTTGTCTTAGTTTGATTTGTTTCAGAGAGCTTAGAGCAGCACGGCAGCTAGAGCGGCAGATATTCCACGTGAGGAGCATCGATTCAAGCGCGTTCATTGATTTGATCGGCCAGCAGAGGCCGGACCCCCGGTATGTATCTCGAAAAACTTCTCCTAGGGTCGATTTAGGTAGCAATAAATACTAGGAGAAATTAGGGTAGATAGAAGCGCAGAAATACAGAGCGGCACATATGTAGAGCGAAATGGCACATATGCGTTTCTACGGCACATGCATAGGATAAAGCAATGCGTCGGTGAAATCGGTGCATATGTAGAAAACTGCAGCGCATGCATAATAAAACAGTGCATATATGGTATGTTGCGGTGCATATATTGGAACTACGCATAGTAGAAAATTGGAGCACATGCATTGATTATTGCAATGCATTTGCCTGAAATGGCGTATAGGTCCAGAAATGACACTTTTGTTAAAAAGTGGCACATTTACCACCTGTTGTGGCACATAGGTTAAAGATAGGCAATTCACTTAGCGAAATTGACTCGATTGACGTCCTGTCTGACGCATCAATCGATAAGCTATCTCTGAGATTACAAGAATCTAGTCAAGAGATGTAGTTTGTTGTTGTGATCAATTTGAAATGCTAAGTTAGTTGACATATTTCTATAGATATGTTGAGTATGGTACTTGCAGCTTTAGGTTGACGCCTTGCTTTGCGTGCTTGCAGGAGATATGGGATACGTTGCAGTCTAGGGAGCAGTTCCCTATGCCCTTGTTACAGAGATATTTGCTAACTGAGATAGATAGAGAGGTGCTTTGCACTATGGGACTCAATTACATTTGCTTCATGCTCGAGGTTCGGGAGAACCGTGGCTTGCTGACTGCTATGGTGGAGAGATTCCATAGTGAGGATGGGACATTCCACTTCCCAATTCGAGAGATGGCCGTGACACTGGAGACGTCTACCAGATTTTGCATTTGCCGATTGATAGCGAGCTTGTGGAGTATGATCCACAGAGAGATGCAGGACTTGTTGAGTGCAGGTGAGTGTTTGATGACCAGGAGCTAGTTAGACAGGTCATCCCTTGGCAGGATATTCACGATTACTATGACTACTTCCTTGGGATTGTAGAAAGATTGATCAGAGGCATTGTATGCCTTGACAGGAGATCACATGGGTTCCCCATTGGATGGGGTAGGATTATGGAAAGGATGGTGATAGAGGGCACCGGATATGCTTGGGGTGTTTGCGTACTTGCTCACTTATACCACGATATGCATCAAGTGGTATATCACAGGATTACGAGCCTATCTGCAGGCGTATCACTACTACAGTTTTGTCTATAGGAGCACATAGAGATCACGAGACTGATATGTGTGTTCAATAGACAGAGGGGAGAGCCATATAGCTATGGCTACGTAGGAGTGATTTCCCAGCATAAGCTGGGGAAGCTAGAGTATTGGAGACATGCTTTGGATGGGGTAGACATGGTCATCTGGCGGCCATACTTAAACTGTGAGTCGTGGGATGACGAGGCAAATGAGCTACCTTACTATTTTCAGACGAGATGGCTGATAGGGTGGACCCGCCACATACTAGAGAGACAGATTATTGGTAGAGTATTGAGACAGTTTAGAAGGAGGCAGGGTATGCCATAGGGGCAGGCCCAGTTTGCACGGACACATGTGGAGAGTGTCAAATGGGGACCAATGGCATCTTACGAGGAGGCCTTGGCAGAGTTTTGACAGACACCTTATGTCACCTAGGACATGAGGAGGGAGATAGCAGATGCAGGGGTGACACAAGACTACGAGGATTGGTTTATTGTACACCCCTTCCTGAGATACTCAGGACCTGGGGTGCTAGTGCCTTGTATAGATGAGATAGACTCAGATGATGAGGACTCAGTTGGCCAGAGGAGGAGGGGGAGGGGGAGTGGGAGAGGAGGATAGAGAGGTGGCAGAGATGGAGGAGATGACAGAGAGGGGGAGAGGAGGTGGGGATGATGGAGGCCGACCTAGACAGAGGCGAAGAGTTGGGGAGGGACCACAGGTCGCATAGTAGGAACCGCAGGTATAGCAGGCACAGATGCCACCACCTCAGCAGGTGCCCCAGCCACAGGGGTAGGTACAGGCATAGGCAGCTTAGGGTCCTGCATAGGCAGATGTCCATGAGAGGACCATAGCTACACTGAGAGGGCAGGTTAGATAGCTACAGGCCCAGCTCAGGAGGGTTGAGGCTTGACGAGAGATGGACACAGAGTACATTGTGGGTCTGGCTAGAGAGAGAGACGTGGCAGACACTCGAATACGAGTTATCTGGGTGGAGAGGGATACCGCAGTGGTAGCCCTAGGGATAGATGCGACAAGTAGTTTTTGGGTTGGGCAGGGGCAGCAGGCACAGACACAACTAGCACAGGTACAGGGGCAGCTAGCGCAAGCACAGACAGAGTTGGCACATGTGCAAGGGCAGCTAGCATAGGGACAGGGTGAGCTTGCTAGGGGGCAGGCTCAGACACAGTACTATCAAGGATTATACCATGGTTTGGTGCTCCAAGCTACAGGAGTCAGTCTATGGCTTCACAGAGAGTAGGTCCATTGAGGTTAGGGGCCTCTGTGATAGGCCCATAGCAGTCAGGGGTCAGCGGAGGATGAGGAGACACTGCTGGGAGCAGCGATCCACAGCAGTAGGGGTAGAGAGACTACAGATTTTGGGTTCTTATGTACTTTTTGATGGCTCAGATAGTTGGATAGACTTGTACCACCTATGTATCTTGAGACATGTATCACCATCCATTTGGGATGTACTTTTTGTATACGACATTGATTCAGAGACAGATACTTTGATATTGTACATTTGGACATATTTTATGATGTTTATATGAGGATGCAGCTATTTTGATTCTCTCTATATGTATGAGTTTATGATGCATTTCTATTGCATGATGCGATGCATGTGCTTATCTAATGCAGACTTAGATGTTTACTTGATGTTTATGAGATGTTTATCTAATACAGATGTTTGATTACGATGCTATGTGATGCTATATGACCTAATGCAGACTTAGATGCTTGAATTGATATGTTTCTAATGTGTGTGAATGCAAATGGTATCTATATGATTATGCAACTTATGTGATGCACTTTATCTATGTTTTTGGTTTTTTTCTGTTTCGACACTATATGATGATTGTATATGGATGACCTGATGCACTCTATTGTGTAAGCAACTGATTTAATCATGTAAATGACTATCTCATATGATATAATATGCAACTATATGCTCTATTTTTGTGATGTCCAAATGTACTCTATTGACACAGAGATGAAAGGATGATAGATAGAAGATTGATTGAGAGAATGACTCAATAGAAAGATTCACAAGCTTCACTTTGTATTGTTACTTTGTAGTTGTTTGGATCTTTTATTGCATGGGATTTGGATGTGTGGATGTATAGATGGATGTATAATGGATGGATTTAATTTTTGACATCTTGATGGTGCAAGTATTTTGAAGTGCTTATTTCATCATTGGGTGATTTTTTTTTTGGTACTTTTTTTTAATGTTGTAAGTTAGTACAAGCATCTAGGTATAATTGAACCGAGATAACCTGAGTACTACTTACATGGGTTTTAATTTAGCAAGTTAATACAAGCATTGAGGTATAATTGAACTGAGATGACCTGAGTATGTCTTGCGTATCAACAAACAAGGATTGCCCCTGTTCATGTTAGACCTTTGATGTCCTCGATGATCTTTTGCCGATCATTTCGTTAGACAAGGTTTCACATTACTAAAGTTTAATCCGCAAACAATAAACAAAGAAAATAATCATGCCCCCATCATAGCATCTCTAGCTTTTGGCATCCTCGAGTAGCATAGAAAGGCATGATAGAATAAATCAAGACTCAGTTTTTTAACCATGTTTCCAATCCACAAAACATTTTTGCATTTAGATGTGTTTATTTCTTGCCATAATTTGAGTAAAATCATTTAGAAGGCCTTAAGAGTTTTTTTTTTTTTTTTGGATAGGTAAAAAAATGACTTGCGTCAAAATTTTTGCTTGAAGAGCAGGTTCTGCTTGCACTTGCTTGCTTGGTGAGAGAATTCCACAATCCTTACTGGTGAGATGGACCCTAAGGGACTGACCTAGTGCCTCGGGGGCTCATTATTAAATGGCCTTGCCTACATGACGACACAGAGGCAACATAGTTCAGGGTAAACCCTAATGGACCTAAGACCTAGGCGGTAGAAAGTGGAGGCAGACTCAGATAGATAGAAGGACTAGACATGGCATGAATGGGACAATGGAGCCTCAGGGGTGCATTAGAATAATGGCCTTGCCTATGTGACGACGCAGAGGTGACGTAGGTCATGGGCTTGGACCATGGATGGACTACAAGACAGATGACAAGATATGGGATGGACAAGGAAGCCTCGGGGGTGCATTAGAATAATGGCCTTGCCTACGTGACAATGCAGAGGCAACATAGTTCACAGACTTGGACCATGGACACTAACGAGAAACACTATGCTAGGCTAACATGATGGATACGATATAGGATAAAACCTTGGTTGACAAGGCCAACAAAGAAATAGAGTATCAAGCCATGATAGGTTACTGCCAGGATTTTATTTTAGGGATAGATATGGGTCGAATGGGACATGAGGAAGAATGGACACAAGGTGATTGGCTTCCCAAATATGGAGAAGGCGATTCATCACAAGTAACGCCTGTTTACCACGTTTTCACCACTTGTTTTTATTTGCACGAAAAGATAGAAAGTATACATGATGCTTGTTTGCCATGTTTTCATCATGATACCTATCCAAGGTGCCTGTTTGCTAGGTTTTCACCAAAGGATGATTTTTTTGTACTTTTTTTGATTCTCTAATTTTTTTGTATTTTTCTTATTTATTTTTTTTACATTTTATGCCTCCCATACATTGGGGTTCTCCTAGGTATAGAACTTGCGAAGATGCATGCTGTTATTGGGTCATCGAATAGCTCACCCTCTGTTGTTGCCAACTGATATGCCCCTGATCCATAAGCAGCTACAATTACATAAGGCCCAAGCTAGTTGGGTTCGAACTTGCCCTTCTTTTCCCTATCCTGTTGATTGTAGGGATTTTCCTTAAGGACTAGATCTCCAACTTTGAAGACTCTTGGGTGAACCCTATGGTTATAGCTCCTTGACATCATTTGTTGATATGCTTTGAGATGGTCAAAGGCTTTCTGTCTTCTTTCCTCGAGTAACTCTAGTTCTTGCAATTTGGAGACTCTGTACTCTTCATTTAATATGAGACCTTTTAACAACACCCTGAGAGATGGTAATTTGACCTCAATGGAGAGGATAGCTTCTGAGCCATAGATAAGGGCATAAGGGGTAGCACCTATGGTAGTGCGTATACTAGTTATGTAGGCCCATAGAGCAGGATTGAGTTGGATGTGCCAATCACGACCAACATCATTGACTATTTTCTTGAGGAGTTTTAAGATGGTCTTGTTAGCTGCTTTAGCCTGACCGTTGCCTTGGGGGTAATAGGGTGAGGAGAAATGGTGTTGGATTTTGAATCGGTCATAGAGTTCTTGGACATCCTCATTTTTGAAGGGTCTTCCATTATCTGTGAAAATGGATGAAGGAATTCCATATCTACAGATGAGGTAATTCAAGATGAATGAAGAAATTTGCTTACCTGTGATGGTGGTGAGGGGAACGACTTCAATCCACTTGGTAAAGTACTTAGTGGCAGTTATAATGAATTTATGGCCGTTGGATGAGGGTGGATGGATCTTTCCCACAAGGTTAAGTCCCCATTGGCAAAAAGGCCAAGGTGTCATTAAAGGTCTCAACTCTTGAGCTGGTGGATGTATCAGCTTCCCATGTATTTGGTACTACTTGCACTTCTTGATAAACTGATATGAATTTGTTTCCATGTTCGGCCAGTAATAACCCAAAGGCATGAGTTTCTTGGCTAAGGAAGAACCACTAGAGTGTGTTCCGCAGATCCCTTTGTGCACGTCTTGTAGGGCGGTTATGGATTCTTCTCGTTCTAAACAATAAAGTTAAGTACCATCTAGACCAAATTAGTATAGGGTATCAGTAATAACGGTATAGCGAGAGGTTTGGTGTATAAAGGTTCGTCGTTGGTTTGAAGATAGGTCAAGTGGGAGGGTGTTGTCCTTGAGGTAAGTATAAATGTTACCGTACCAAGGTGAATCAGATCCAACTAGAAGGCATATGGTATGGTTCTCCAGAAGATCATAAGCTTGTTGTTAAATAGTTTCTACTAAGAACTCATACCATGACTCATTCTTTGGTATCGCAAGAAGAGAGGCAATTGTTGCCATGGCATCTGCTGCTGTGTTCTCAATCTGAGGTATCTACTTAAAAGAGATGATCACAAATTATTCCTTAAAGTCATCGACCATCGCTTGTAAGGGACAAGCTTTTCATCTTTGTTTTGGTAATCATCATTGACTTGATTTATCACTAGTTGAAAATCACCATAGACATGTAGCTCTTTGATTTTCCACTCTGTTGCTATTTTGATACCAATGACTAAGGCTTCATATTCAGCTATGTTGTTGGTGCATGGGAATAGAAAACGGTAAGACTTCAGAATGGTGTTGCCATGAGGAGTTACAAACAAGATTCCTGCCCCCGATCCATGGTTCGTGTAGGACCCATCAAAGTAGAGCTTCCAAGAATGTGTTGAGATGCTGAATAAGGATTCATCTGGAAATTCAAATTGCATTGGTGTGGAGTCTTGTAGTGGTGCATTTGCTAACTGATCAGCAATGACTTGCCCTTTGATAGCTTTTTTGTCTACATACTCAATGTCATATTCACTTAGGAGCATCACCCATTTGTCTAGGCGACCTATGAGAGCTACTTTGCTTAGTAGGTAGTTTAGTGGATCTATTTTTGCAATAAGTTTTACTGGATGTGCAAACATATAATGTCAGAGTTTTTGGGAAGTAAAAACTACCGCAAGGCATGATAGTTCTATATGTGAGTATTGCAACTCATAGCCCACTAATGTTCGACTGATATAGTAGACAACTCTTTCTTTATTCTCATAGTCTTGTTGTGCTAGAAGAGCCCCAAGAGCTGTAGGTGTAGCAGATATGTATAGTATCAATGGTTTCCCTTGGATAGGAGGCATGAGAATAGGTGGATTCATAAGGTATGCTTTCAGTTCGTTGAATGCCTCTTCACATTTCTCATCCCATCTGAATGGAATGTTCTTGTGCAGGAGATGACTGAATGGTTGACACTTGTCTGCCAACTGTGATATGAATCTATAGATTGCCTGTAGCTTGCCTTGTAGCGATCTTAGTTGTGTAAGAGTCTTGGGTGGTGGCATGTCCATGAGCCTTGAATTTTGTGAGGTCCACCTCTATTCCATTTGCTGACACAATAAAGCCTAGAAGCTTTCCTGCGGTGACTCCAAACACACATTTCTTTGGGTTCAACCTGACTTTGAATTGCTCTAATCTCTAAAAGACTTTATCTAACACATCCAGATGTGATTCCCTTATGAGTGACTTTGCTAGGATATCATCTACATAATCCTCCATGGTTACATGCATCACGTCATGAAATATAGTGGTCATAGCGTGCTGATATGTGGCTCCTGCATTCTTTAGCCCAAATGGCATGACATTCCAGCAAAAAGTGCCCCATGGACAAGTAAAAGCTGTCTTGTGTTGGTCTTCGAGTGCTATCTTGATCTAATTATATCCTGAGAATCTATCCATGAGAGATAGCATGGTATGCCCTGTTGTCAAGTCGACTATGATATCTATATTTGGCAACGAAAAATCATCCTTGCGGCAAGATTTGTTTAAATCTCTAAAGTCATTGCATAGTCTGACTCTACCATCTGGTTTGGACACTAGTACAATGTTGGATATCCACTCTAGGTAGTCTATTGCTCTGATAAATCCCACATCCAACAACTTCTTCAGTTCTTCTTTGACCAACAGTGCTATGTGTGGATGCATCTTTCTAAGCTTTTGTTTGACTGGTTTCACACCTGGATCTAGTGGAAGATGATGCAGGATCAAGTTCAGGTCTAGACCTAGCATGTTTTCATATGACCAAGTGAAGTTGCCTCTCTTTTTCTTGAAGAATGGTATAAACTTGGTCTTCTCTGGTGGAGTAAGGGATTTAGCAAAGTGAATGATCTTAGGTTGTTCCTCTGTTCCAATGTTAACAGGCTCTATGGGTTCCACAACAATCTGAGACTTCTCCTGGTGCATGTCATTGGGGAGGGTGTCAAGCCTTCCATCGTCAAGTGCCACAGTTGGGTTTTCACCTTCGGATGCATCCTTTATTTTTACTATTTTGGGATCTAACACTACCACAGAACAGTTTTCACCATCAGATCTAGTTTTTATTTTGATATTTTTGTGACTAGAACGCTTGGTACCCTCTCTGAAATAAGCCATAGTATTAAGTTCAACAACGAAACTAGATTTATGATCTCCTTTGGGTAGGTGGTCCCTAAGTTCCATGTAGTCAATATAAGCATCGTCATTTTGGAACATATCTAGTTGAGGGGTTCCTGGTAGATCCCAATCAATAAGTTCAAGATGCACAAGGGGGAGGGAGTTAGATGATAGATCTAATTCGTTGATGGTTTGAATGGATATAGGAGTATTGGCAGGGTGAGTGTTCAAGATGGTACTTTCCTCCAAATTTTTTATTGCGATAGAACTCGAACCTTCCTCGAAAGTCGTATTCTCAGAGATAGGTAAATCAGATTCTAGTGGTCTATTTAGTAGCATTTGTCCCTCACAGTAGGGGCTATAAGTTTGTATGGTATCACACTCTTTGTCATAGTAGGAATGCTCTGTCAGCTCATCCCACTCATATTCATTGGAATCTATGTCACTGTCCACTTGGAGTGTATGTATCATTTCCACAAGACAAGCATTTTCTTTAGCTTTGCCCTTGTGTTTGTATCCTAGGCCATTTGTATTTCTAGCCAATAGGATGAAGAAGGTTGAATGGGTTCTATGATTCCTTCTTTTCTGAGGCCAATAGGGCCTTGTCCTTCCTAACCCATTCTGTGTAGGATAGCTTCACCTCGCCCATAGAGTTCTGTTGGGAGCCTAGGTGGTTCCTGTTGTATGTTCTCTTTTGCTTCGGTATAAAGCCATTGTAGGACATCTCTTTCCTCTGTCTCATTTGATAAGGTCCCCCATTTTACAAAGGGAGCTATGGGAGGTATAGGAGGAGCAGATGGTTTTGGAAAATGCCTGGGTCGACCAAAAGATCTAGGAGATAAAGGCATCTTGGCTAGATTGAGGCTGTGCTCAATGGAGTATTCCCCAACTCCAGTTTCTTTGATGGTAATTTTCTGCTCTTTGGGCCTTGATGTGGAAGCTTCAGAGGTATGGTCTTGCTGTGGGATAGGGGATGTAGATGCCCTATTGTTTGGTATGATGTAATCGGGTTTTGAAAGGATAGAGTTGCAATGCTGGAAGGGGTCAGGGTCTCCTTGGATGGTAACTTGCTTGCTATTGTGCAGGAATTTTATGCATTGGTGATAGGTAGAGGGAACAACTTTCATTGCATGGATCCATGGTCTACCTAGCAGAATGCTGTAGGCAAACTCCCTATCTAGGACTTGGCACACGACCTCTTTTAACATTAGTCCCACTTGTATGGCTAAGACTATTGTTCCCTTTGTGGTTCTCTCTTCTTCATCATAGGCTTTGATAGTAATCTTCTTCCTTAGATCGACGATGTTTTCAGAGAACCCCAATGTAAGGACTAGCTTTAACGTGCAAATATTTAAACCGCCCCCCCATCAATGAGAACCTTCTTGATGCAGTGCTTGTGGATGAAGGCGACAATATGTAGAGGGGTGTTATGGGGTTGAGACACAGAGAGGTCATCCTGCTCGGTAAATGATATGGTACTTGAGGAGGTCAGATTACCTACCATGGCCTAAAACTTCTCTTGGGCCAAGTTAGTGGGGACGGTGGTTTCCACTAAGGCTTTATTGAGAATCTCCTTATGGGAAGGAGATAGATGCAACAACTCCAAGATATAAATGTGGGCTGGAGTCTTCTGTAGTTGGTCTATGACATTATACTGACGAAAGTTGGACTGAGAAGGTGACGACCTTGGAGGGACGGTATTCAACGTGACTTTACCACTGCGGGTAATGATACTACAACTAGTTCTAATAGGTTCTGATTGTTGATTATGGTGGTGCCTGCATAAACATTCAAGTTTCAAACATTTAAATATGCAGGCCCGTTCCCAAAAAATCTAAAATTTCTGTCTTTTGGCCTCTACAATTGTGAAAATGCAAGAAATCAGTTGTGTGCAGGTTAGAATAGCAGTGGTGGGTCTCTCAAGTGTTATGCCCCAGTTTAAATCTGTGCCTTTGTTTTTGCTTCCCACGAAGCGTGCCACATGTCAATAGTGGAGGCAGCCCCTTAAAGTTCCAACTATGTGTGGAAGGTGCCACGTATCGGCTTCCACTGAAGTTTCAATAAAGTTTCTTTTATGTTTCAAGAGTGCCGCGGAAGGCACCATGTGGAGGCACCCGAGGGACACAGAAAAAGCAACTAAAGACCCTAAGTGTTTCTCAAAAGTAGCGCAGATGGTGACAAGTGTCAGCATCCGCTCATGTTTTAGAAGAGTTTCTAAAAGTTTCTAAGCTACCGCAGACAGTGCCACGTGTCCCTTGTGGTTGCTGCGGAAGCTGACAAGTGTCAGCTTCTAAGATAGTTTCTATTTGTTTCAAAGTTTGGCACAGGCAGGGTGGGTCCTAGTTATGAGTTGCTGTTGCGGATGCTGCCAAGTGGCAACCTCCGCTTGAGTTTCAAGAGCCCCTTTTATAATGTTTCTGTGAGCGTGGAAGGCACCAAGTGTCGAATAGCGGGGGCAGTTTCTCTGTGTTTAAACAGGTGCACGGAAAGCGCCACGTGTCCCTCGTAGATAGCTACGGAGTTTGACAAGTGTCGGCCTCTGCATAAGTTTCAAAAGGGGGCCTTAAAGTTTCTATGCAGGGGCAGAAGGCGCCGTGTGTCCCTTATGGTTGCTATGGAAGCCGACACGTGTCAGCCTCTGCATTATTTCTATTTGCTTCAAGGTTTGGCAAGCGGGAGGTTGTGGGCCGCATTTCTTTTTGTGTCTCGTGTTTCAAATGCCGCAGGTTGTGACAAGTGTCACCTGCGGGGGCTACTTAAGTTTAAAGACACAGTATGTTTCTTAAGTGTTGCAGATGGTGCCAAGTGTCGACATTCATGAGAATCTTAATTGTTTTAAATGTTTCTCAAGTGTAGCGTGGAAAGCGCCAAGTGTCGGCACCCGCAGGAGTTTCAAGAAGGGTCTTTGTGTTTCAAGGGAGCCTGCGGAAGCCGCCACGTATTCTAATGGTCGAAATGGCGGATGCCGCCACCTATCCCCTTTTTGAGAAGCAAGTAATAAGCTGCGGAAAAGCCAGCGATAGAAACTTCAAGTGCCTATGTGGCACAATCTGATAGGCTGGTGACTTTTAAGCATTTTTTGGGGCCGTAGATCTCTCTGATGGGTTTTAGATCGACGGTCACGTTTTGAACCTGCAGCGAGGGTTTTTTCCCTAGTATCTGCGACTGTTTTTGGGTGGGAAAACTCTTGAGGTTTGCTGCAGCTATTTTTCCAGGGGCTACGGGTTGGTAAAACTTTAATGGCACATTATGTAGGAAGGCATGGGTCGATTTGACTGGTTCAACTACTAGATTTAAGAGAAAATCTTTAGGCGGCGGCCCAGATCCTGATCTCACCTGCTCTGTCCTCTATTTCTGGCTGTTGCATTTAATTTTGAGCGCTAATCTGATCATGCATTGCATCTGGTGAATTTTTGATGTGCCATGTAATTAATTCGTTGAGTACGCAGTTTTGCTATTTAAGGGACTGTGTCACTCATTTTAGGTTGTTGAAGACTTGGGCATTCTTTTGTGTAAATAATGAAGAACAGGGCATGATCCTGGCTATTGTATCCCATTTTGGAGTTTATGAGTTGCAGCATGAGTGTATTTTACACATATTTCAGTTTCAGTGTTGATTTATATGAAAAATGCTTATTGCATGTGTCTATCTACTTGTCTCCATTTGCTGCATGTTCTCCTTCTTTTGAATCTAGTTGCTAAGGGTTTCATAGATTCTAGGGTATAGATATCTATACTGCATGCTTGATTTATAACTTCCATTCAAGGAGTGGATTAAACTATTTTAGGTTAATGTATGTAGAAGGTTGCATGTCAGCAGGGATATCTGTAAGTAGAGGCAGTTAAATACCCATTCTTGGGTGATGTTTGTAAGGCAAGCATCAAGTCCAACCCCCTGAAACTCGAGTGAAAGTTGCAAACCATCTGCTATATACGTCTAGTTGACTCCTTGCCCAATGGATAGGCACCAATCTGCTCCTGGGTCAGTAGTTATGAGCCAAAACCCCTTGTCTTGCATCCAAGACATTATGTCCACCCATCTCATCACTTCCACCTGTTAGTTGTAGGAGTAGGATTAGGAACCCCCTACATACTCTCATACCCAACCAGACAAATATGTCCAAGAATGTTGCCAACCTTGTGATCTATCATGCAGATCTTGGTCCATACATGAGAGTATTCTACCTGTTGTTGTCAAGTTAAATCTATCAGTCATTGAGCAAGTCAAGGTTACATATTTAGTCACAAGGATACCCCCCTTGGTGCGGCAGAACCAGAAGTGAAGGGGAGGCAGCTCACGCAACCTCCCGTAATCTGTTGGCCAAATCCGCCTGTGCATTAGAGCTGGCAAACCCTCTGCAGATTTGGTAACCAATAGATTGGGCATGACCACATTGATTTTTCGGACATACTCGGATAGGCAATTGATGGTATAGTCAAATGGCACACTTGCATAGTTGGCGTTACTATTCCCACTATTCTGATTTGGCCTATTACGATTGTTGTTGTTATTGCCCTGGTTGTTGTTGCCATTGTTGTTGTTACCATTGTTGTTATTTCCGTGGTTGTTATTGCCATGGTTGTTATTGTTGTTGTACAGCCTGTCGTGATTGAGAAGTGGATCCCTGTAAGCCACATGTGTCTCATTAGAGGTATGTTGTTGGGTTCCTCCTTGATTTTGATAAAGCACATCCTGGATAACATGTTTGCAATAGATACAATTGTTGGTTGTATGTCCCCTTCCTCTATGATATTAACAATAGTCAGTGTCTTTCCAATAGGGAGGTTTGACTATAGGCTCATAATCACTTCTTGGTGGTAGAGAGATTTCATTGTTAGCCAATAACTTTCGTAATGTGGATTCTTGGGACTCACCCAGTGATGTGAACTTTTGCCTTGGATTTGTGCTGAACCACAGTCTTGGCTCCCGAGAGAATGATTTGTTGGGCGTAACATTGTTTGCTTCTCCTTTGAGAGTGAATATGGGTTGTTGCTTGGGAGCTACCACCTTGGCGTCAACCACTCCATCGTTGACAACATTCTTATTTTTGGTCCAAAACTTTGATTTGTTAGTCGTGTAATTGGAGGTAGGTGTGTCCTTGTATAACTTGATTTTCTACTTGGCGATCATAGCTTTTTCGATAAACAATCTCATTTCGATGACTTTTGAGAATGATGTAGGGCATTGTATTTGTATTTGATAGCCAAGATCGGTGTTGAGGTTATGGACAAACATCTCCATTAGTTGCTTCTCAGGTACATCATATGAACACTTGCTTGCTAATTGTCTCCATCGTTGTAGGAAGGTGGCAAATGATTCACCACTCTTTTGTTTGGTGTTGCATAGATCAAGCATAGAGACTTCATGTTTAATGTTGTAAGAGAAGTGAGTGATAAACTTGTTGACTAGCTCATCAAAAGTTTTGATGCCCGATGGAAGCCGTGAGAACCACTCCATAGCTTGGCTGCCTAGAGATCTAGGGAATAGTCTCATTAAGTAAGTCTCATTGTGAGGTACTTCTAAACATGCTGCATTGAATTCTCTGATGTGATCTCTAGGGTCCCCTTTTCCTTTGTATTTGTCAAACTTAGGAACTTCAAATCGATAGGGAAATGGTTTCATGACCAAATTTTTATCAAAGGGGTACGGTGCAATATCTTCCAAGGAGTAGTTTTTGATGTTCGTACCCATCTTGAGATTTGACATTTGTTGCTTTAGACTCTCGAGTTCTTTCTTCATTTCTTCCATAGGAGCATTTGGATCTATGGATTTCTTTCCTTTATCCTCTATGTTTGGGTCTATGGCATTCTTTCCCCTTTCACGATCATCCTCTATGTTTTCTAGGATTGAGTTTATATCGAAATCCACGGGCAGTTTAATTCCAAGACTAGCAAGATGATAGAAATACTTGTGAGGGTCGTCATGGAGCACTTTCTCTACTAAGCGTTGGAATTTCTGATCTTGGATGCTTCCTTGATACTCTTCGTTAGAGATTTCCTCATCACTATCATGAGATGTGATGATGTGGTTTAATGATCCGGCCATTTCAAGTTATTTTTTATATTGAGATCTAGTAAGAACCATGCAAGGTGACGTGGGATGAGGTTGAATGGGACAAGAGATTTTGGCAAGGTGCCGATGGAGACTGCTGAGAATAGGGTACTTATGATAAGATTTGGACAAAGGACTTTCTCGATCAATGATTCCAGGTAAAACGGCCGATACAAGACAATATCCACTAGTAAGGGTACTTGACACCTGTCTTACTGTGTAGGGACTAGTCATGCACCAAGACCACTAGCAAAGTTCTGTGACTAACTAGGTTTACTTAAATCCACAAGTGATACGAAAAAGGGGCCTATGCTGACTTGATATGGGATAGCTTTGACTTTTTGGGACTAGAAAGACTAGATAGAAGGTGAATTGGATGACCAATGAAAGAGAGATTTTGAGACGAAATGGATGAAAAATTGACTGCAAGGTAAGACCTGATCTCTGATTTTGGGACTAGACTGAAATGGGTATCCAGAACTGGTGAAATTTTTCTCTTGAAAACTGTGCAAGTGCTCACTGTTGTGTATGCGCCGATACAGATGTGCTGCAGAAATTAACAAATGCGCCATAAGTTGGGATAAATGTGCCAGACTGGTAAAATACAAAAGTGCTATAACAGAAGGTAAAAGCGTTGTGGGTCGATGCAGATGCGCCGCAAGTCGGCACAGATGCATAGGAACAGAGGACGAATGCACCGCTCTGGCTTTTTTTAGTGTTTTTGTAATTTTTGGAATCTTTTTTTGGTGTTTTTGGTACTTTTGTTTGCAAGAAGGTTTCTCTAATCTAATTTTTTAAAATTACGGCAAGAAGACACAGCAAACACAAAGAATTTTTATGGTTTTTTATTTTTTTGTGATTTTTTTGACTCTTTTTAGACTAAAAAGAAAGCAAGTACAGCCTATGGTTTCAAAGGACAGTATAAAACTAAATTCTCCCTATCTCTAGGTGAGGCATCTTCGGGAGGTGATAATCACTCTTCCCTACACCAGATTATAGAGGTTTTTAGTCTCACTAAAATAAGGACGAGTAATAAAGGCAACTGTTTGAGTGGTTATACATGCGGCAACACTACTCTCCGTTATAGAGTTTCCCAGCCTGTAAGGGTTGTGCCTTGGAGGGTTTTAGGGGAGGTTGGCTGTTGGTATAACACAATTGCACTCGTTGTTTGAAGCTTTTGCTCCAAACACAATTTATTTATAGTGGCTTGGAAGGGCTTGGCATCTAGCCTGTTACCACTTAGGGTCATTCCTACTTGGATGAACGGTATCCAAGAGCAGGCCCCTCTAAAAGAAAAACACATGCGAAAATGATATGTCTAGCATTTTGATCACCTAAGATAGGGGAGAGAATAGGCCTGGTATCATTCCCAAAACACAGTATACAGTTGTTCTTTTCCCCTAGTTAAAATGAGAAAAACTAGATGAGCTATCTACTTGGGCAAGCACAAAACTTTGAAGTGATTTAACAAGATCGTAATAGTCCAGTTTTAACCAAGATAGCAATTATGAGTTCAATTTTTAACCACGTAGCATGAATTGTTAACTTTGAAATGATGGCCAATCGAGATAGCAATGATGATTTCAAATTTATACCACGATAGCACGAGTTGTTAACTTTGAAATTTTGGTCAATCAAGATAGCAATGGTTCAGTTTTTTAAACCCAGAAAGCAATGATGAGTTTAGTTTTATACTAGATAGCAATAACTTTGAAAAGATAGCAATGTTGCAATGCAAGATAGTAATGATCCAATTACCTCTTTCCTAGTTAAAAACTATGTGAGTTTTGCATGAGCATCTATTTTACTATCCTTTTAGAAATTGAAGTGTGAGCTAGCAAAATACAACTATATGAAACTAAACCAGAACCTATCTTGCAAAACCAATCAAGAGAATACCTGCAAAGATGTCAGTGTTAGCAAAATCTTCCTAAAAAATGCTAAAATCACTGCCTACAATAGAAGCGTAGCTTCATAGACTGAATGCGTAGAAACAGTCAACAGAAGTGCCAAAATATATATGCACCGAGACAAATAGTAAATGCGTAGAAATAAGGTGTTTATGTGCCGATCTGATGTATGTGCCGTCTAAAAGGGTAAAAGTGATGGAACAGTGTATGTATGCACAGCATGAATAGATGCGCTATGACAGGTAATATATGCGTTGGAATAGTGAACGTATGCGTTGTTTAAATGGATGCATTGTGACAAGTAATATATGCATTAGAACAGTGAACATATGCACTATTTTAATAGATGCACCGTGACAGGTAATATATGAGCTGGAACAGTGAATGTATGTGTTGTTTAAATAGATGTGCCGTGATAGGTAACAGAAGCGTGTTAGGAAGTGACGTATGTGCTGTTTCCTCCTGTGTACGGCTTTCTAAACACAAAAAACTTAGTTTTTGGTTAAATTTGGGGCTAGGCCCCACGGTGGGTGCCAAAAATGTTAGGGGTAAATTGGATCAACAATGAATATGTAATAATAAACAATAGAAAATACCCAAAACTCAATAGAATAGTGAATTAAGAAGATTCAATAAAATAAGCAATGAAACAACAAAGCAAACCTTTCTTAGATCGAAACTTCCATTGATTGCCTATCAAAAATTGTCCTTGCGTGTATGAAATAGGGCCCTCAGTGAGTGTACTTCTTTGCTTTGTCAAGAATGTCGATTATGAATGGCTGTGGTAATGTCGCAATGAAGAGAAGCTTCACAACAGGGGTTGTAGTGCGTAGTGCATAGTAAAAAGTGTGATCACAGGCAATGAAGGAATTGGTGCCAAAGGTGCACTGTAATTCCTATAGAGTAAGTTTACTTGAAGCTTGGATGATTGAAATAGAAGAATAGGGTTTCTTTTATAGACTTGAGAGAAATAAGATCAACGGTATAGAAGACTTGAGAAGATCAATGATTGAGAATAGATGAGGAATGTGCAACGAATAAGAAGACAAGTGTCACACAAAAGCTATTTTATTTGAGTTAATCACTTTCTTTTCTAAAGATAAGACATGCTTTTCATAATTAGAAAGTTTTTTCTAATTTAAGAGATATTGATAAAAATAAGGTTGAATGAATAGATAACTCAACTTAAGATTTGATTTTGCATGATTTGAGAGAAATTAAATAATAAATTATTTAATTTTGTGTGCATGGAAAAGAAGACTTATTTTTAGAAGATTTAGAAGATATTTGAAGATAAGAAAGCTAATTAAATAAATAAATTTATTTAATTGTTGTGCATGATTTAGGAAGAATAATAAAATATTTGATTTATTTTATTTTTGGGAGATTGAAAGGATTTAAATAAATTTGATTTGATTTATTCAAATTTGGAAGAATTAACTTGATTTAATTAAATAATTGGGAATTATTTAATTGTTTGGAAGAATTCAATTAAATAAAGGATTTTATTTAATTTTGACTTTAGAAGAGATAATTAAATATTTTGATATTTAATTAACTTAGAAGAATGTGAATCATGTCATTTTTAGGCGTATACAGTTCTAAGTAATTTTTAACAACATATTGTTTAAATGTTTTGGATGATTATTTCCTTTGCTTTAAGATATATATTCATGATTATTGTTTTGTCGATGGATGTTCTTCTTGGTTATAAGAGTTAGAAACAAATTACTTTTCTGTTTTAAATTTTCAAAAAAAAAATATTACCTTTGGTTAAAACTTAGTTTTTAAGGGTGAATTCAGAACTCCTGGATTTGTAGCTTTAGAGCTCCCAGAGGCATAACTCCCGGTAGTTCTAGTCCGGGTGGAGGCTTCTGCCAGAACCTTTTCTTCTTTTGCTTCCTCTTTTTCTTTCTCAATTTTCTTTGTTCTTCCTCTATTTGCAATAATAACTTCTCTGGTAATGCCAAATTTCTCAGCCAATTCTTCAACTTCTTTTCTCACCTTTCTTTTTATCTCAGACCTTCTTAGTTCAACATGCAGTTTTATGTTTAATTCTTCAAAAGTGCCAAATGTCTCTACTTTGGGGTCCTTGGGTTGACTCAATAAATATTGAATATGAGTCTCCAATATGTTTCCATCAACCTCATAGCCCATGGGCAATATCCATACTGTCCTTGGCTCAACTGCCTCTATTAGGCACTGATTAGTATCTACCATAAAGTAGACTGTGTCTTTGTACTTCTCCACTATTGTTTTGGAAATTCTTTCTCTTACTTGCATCATGCTCTGGAAGTTTTTGAAGTAACCCCAGAGAGCTGTCTTCTAGGTTTTAGTGTCACCAAGTTCATACAAGTAATCCTTGATCTGTATATTAATCAGTTTGTCATTTTCCCATATCAGACCTTTTGAGCCTGGTAACTCATTCATGAAGTAGAAAAACAAGCATAACACCAAATCACCATATTTGAAAGAGTTCTTTTTATCTTTCTTGATCTTTTGCAGGTTCCCCAGCAACTGATTCAATAGGAGTTCACACAGGTCATAATCTGCATTCTCTCTTAGCATCTGGTATGTAGTGTAGATGGTAGTACCAGATACAGAGTTTTCTCTACTTGAATGGTAAATCTTGTATCCAATCACAATTGAGGCAAACTTGACATCTGGATCAGTGATGTCATCAATGGTCATTGCCCTCTTATCATATTTTGAACCTGTGGCTTCAGATACTATTTGATTCTTCACAGACTTAAGAGCAGGCAACCCTCCAATAGAGTGCAAACCAATTACATCTTTGATGGAATCTTTGGTTATTTTGAAAGGCCTCATTAACCACATGAAGTTATCATGGATCCTGCTTAAGATATACCGAACCCATTTGTCCTCTCCAAAAGACATAAAATGTATGAAATGTGCAAAATGCTTATCTTTTAGGGTCTAAAACTCCAGTTTTAGATCAAAGTTCTCACTGTTTAACTAATTGCGGTATAGTTTCATCAATTTTAGGTCTCCAAAGTCCTCAATGTTTGCATGTAAATAAACCCTAATGTCTTCTACATGGAGAACGCCATACGGGGTATGGGAAAACGCACCCAAGGGATCAACCTCAATAGATTTTTGAGGATATTTCCTAAAAACTAGCCTTGGTCTCTCAGAAACATTTACAACCATAGGAGTAGCCATTCTAATCAACGAAGATCAAAGAGATTTACAAAAGAAATATCTCTTCACATCTTAGGGTTTGGAGCGACTACCGGAACAGATTGCACTTGGATTTAATCTTCAACTGAGTTTGAATGTTCTGCTAGATTTCTTCTAAGAGCTCTTCTCCCTTCTTCGTGAGTGTAAAGTGTTGCAAATGATGGATGAGAAACCTTTTAACCTTGCCCAAAAACCTAATTTCTCTTTGTAATAAATGCACAACTTAAGTCATCCGGTTACCCTATACTGAGAGAGATTTTCTTGAATCACTGCGTGGATCTTAAAATCATTGTCTATGAGGGTTGACAACATATCTTCACCTTTTTCAAGCATACCATAGGTCCGTAGATTAAAATATTTCAATTTTGGATCATACTAGATCTGTCTGTGAAATTCTACTTTACTAGATAGCTACCGATACATGATCTCCTCATAGCTTCCTCAAATATGCATGCAAATTTGTCAGATTTTGACTGGATGAATTTTAAATGAATCTCCTCAAACCCTTTAAACCACAACCTCTTAATGATGCAGAGGTAGGAGGATCACAATTCAACTCAACCAATCATTCAAGGCAATGTTACAAAATCCTTTCTCTTAAGCATGCTTTGCTTACTTTTCAATAACACAAACTATGAAATCATCAACAAAACAACTCAACCATGCCAACTAATGCAAGAGGTAGGAGATCAAACCAATAACTTCTCTCTCAATCACTTTACTCATCCAAAGCATAAACTCATAAGCATGGTATTTTGGCACATCTCATGTAGATAAAAGGCTCAAACACTTATGATTTTTAACAAATGCACATTGAAAAGGGTCCCAAGGAACCTTTAACACCATTTCCAATCCATTATACTTATAATGAACCTTTTATTTCAACAACTAAACACAAGAACTCCCACTGTTACTGTCATAACCGTCTACAAACACATTGAAAACAGTCCTAGGGCATCATTGCTTTGATAGAAAACTTCATTCTTTTTATCTGCAAATTTGGAATATAAAAATATATGTTAAAATGAACCTTCTCACCAATTTTTAGACCATTCCACTATTCCAATTGAGAGAAACACAATTTTGACTACTTGCTGTCCACCCTAAGAGGGTTTCAGACTTGCACTTACAAAAATGATCATAACTTCTGCAAATCTTCACGAAATTGAACCAAACAAAAAACAAATGAAACTAGATTCATTTATCCTTCTTTTCCCATTGGTTTCAAGCCAATATCAGTCCGTACGAGTACGTACAACATGCTGCTACAGGACTGTTACAGGAAAATCTGGGAATTGCAGCCACAAAAACATTCATAACTTTCATTCTACTCCATGAAATGAAGTGAAACAAAGACCAAAATGAACTAGATTCATTACACTTTCAAACCAAACCAATTTTAGGCTCATTGATGGTCCATACAGACCGTACCATATCAAAGAACAGGGATAACAGTGTTCAAACTCAGAATTTTCATTGGTCTCTTACCTTCATTTCATTACATATTCATTTTTCCCAATCCTCTCCCCCAAGATTCAACCATACAAGGGTATTTAAACCATTTATAAGCCTAACCAACCACCTACAACTGTCTAACTTCCTCATATGACCTTTCATCTTCTTATTTTTGCATTTTTGCAATTTTAACAATATGACAACTTTGACAATTTTTTCAATTTTTTGACAAAATGAACTCATAATCACCTAATAACCTATTTAATGACTCAAACATGTTAAGTATGGTCTAAATAACCCTATTACATGACCCAAACACCATGTAAAATAAATATTTACAAAAATGGCCTCATGGAGGCATGAATTCCACTAGGTGCTCCTGCACCATACTCCCGGAGAAAAGAAAATTCAAGTCCCATTGAATGCTGGGCTGCTCCTTTTTAATCTTCCAATTCTTTTGTAACTTGTCCTTCCTCTTTGTAACTCTTCCTGGGTCCTTCTTCCTCTTTTTCTTCTTGTGTCATCTTTTATCCATCATCTTTGCAAATTGTAGATTCCAAAACTCCATTTCTTGTACATATGGTTCAGTATCACTACTTATGTCTTCATACACCTCTTCTTGTTTCTTATAGCCTGCACATACATAATCCAATGAAAAGTTAGAAACAAAATATTGAGACTTTGAGGTCTCCTCCTTGCCTCCTGGCATTACAAACTCCTCTTCAACCATGTCCTTCAAGACCAACTGCTGCAACTTGCTACAATTAACAGCTTCATTGTTTCCACCTATAACAAATTCTCCACTCATTCCAACCTCACTCTCAATGGCTGCAAACTTGTCCCATAAATCCTCTTCTTCATCCATCTTAACATTATCATCCTTTTCATCATCAATCTCTTCCTCTATTGCTGCTTGCCTTGCTTGTCTTCTTCTTCTTCTTTGCATAATCTTTCTAATGGGCCATTGCACCGTTCTACTTAATGGCAAATGCCAACTACTCCATTGATGTAGTTCCCTTTCCATTCTTTCTATGGTTTGTTTCAATTCTCTAATATTTTGATCAAATTCCTCTTGCCTTGCCTTCTCTTTTTCCTTCTTTCTCATTTCTTTTACTATCTTCTCATCTTTTCTCTTTTTCATCTCTTGCTTCATATTTGATACCTCCTTACCTTGCAAACTACCATTCACTACTCTCCTAAACCAATCCATTTTCTCTTTACTCAAGCAAGCTTCTCCTTGCTTCAACTTCTCTAGCCTCACCTAGATCTTTCCTTTACCTAGTCTTTTGGCCAACAACCAGGTTCTTTCTTAACCTGCACACAACCACAAAACACAAAACCAACTCTTTGCCCAGACCTTTCTGGGCTCTGATACCACTTTGATGCAGAGGTAGGAGGATCACAATTCAACTCAACCAATCATTCAAGGCAATGTTACAAAATCCTCTCTCTTAAGCATGCTTTGCTTACTTTTCAATAACACAAACTATGAAATCATCAACAAAACAACTCAACCATGCCAACTAATGCAAGAGGTAGGAGATCAAACCAATAACTTCTCTCTCAATCACTTTACTCATCCAAAGCATAAACTCATAAGCATGGTATTTTGGCACATCTCATGTAGATAAAAGGCTCAAACACTTATGATTTTTAACAAATGCACATTGAAAGGGGTCCCAAGGAACCTTTAACACCATTTCCAATCCATTATACTTATAATGAGCCTTTTATTTCAACAACTAAACACAAGAACTCCCACTGTTACTATCATAACCGTCTACAAACACATTGAAAACAGTCCTAGGGCATCATTGCTTTGATAGAAAACTTCATTCTTTTTATCTGCAAATTTGGAATATAAAAATATATGTTAAAATGAACCTTTTCACCAATTTTTAGACCATTCCACTGTTCCAATTGAGAGAAACACAATTTTGACTACTTGCTGTCCACGCTAAGAGGGTTTCAGACCTGCACTTACAAAAATGATCATAACTTCTGCAAATCTTCATGAAATTGAACCAAACAAAAAACAAATGAAACTAGATTCATTTATCCTTCTTTTCCCATTAGTTTCAAGCCAATATCAGTCCGTACAAGGATGTACAACATGCTGCTACAGGACTGTTACAGGAAAATCTGGGAATTGCAGCCACAAAAACATTCATAACTTTCATTCCACTCCATGAAATGAAGTGAAACAAAGACCAAAATGAACTAGATTCATTACACTTTCAAACCAAACCAATTTTAGGCTCATTGATGGTCCATACAAACCGTACCATATCAAAGAACAGGGATAACAGTGTACAAACTCAGAATTTTCATTGGTCTCTTACCTTCATTTCATTACATATTCATTTTTCCCAATCCTCTCCCCCAAGATTTGACCATACAAGGGTATTTAAACCATTTATAAGCCTAACCAACCACCTACAACTGTCTAACTTCCTCATATGACCTTTCATCTTCTTATTTTTGCATTTTTGCAATTTTAACAATATGACAACTTTGACAATTTTTTCAATTTTTTGACAAAATGAACTCATAATCACCTAATAACCTATGTAATGACTCAAACATGTTAAGTATGGTCTAAATAACCTTATTACATGACCCAAACACCATGAAAAATAAATATTTACAAAAATGGCCTCATGGAGGCATGAATTCCACTAGGTGCTCCTGCACCACTTAATCTTACTCAATATGCTGAATTCAGACACTTACCAATTGGCTGGGGGAAAATGATTTTCACTATAGCTCCCCCTGAGCTAGAGCTCACTTCTTAGTTTCTGGAAGGATTATCAGCACCGGATTTCAGTGTGGATCCATCTCTAGTACTCATTGTACTCCTTTTTACCCAAATCTTGCTCATCTCCTTTTGAACTTCATCTGCATTTACTTTACCTTTGCCTTTATCTTGTTTCTGATCATGTTCCACCAGACCTTTTCTATTTTGATTTTTGCTTTTGCAAAATCTGGCGGTATGACCAGATCCATTGCAATTGTAACAAACAATATTTGTTTGATTATTTGAATGATATCCTCTTGATCTGCACTCATTAGCCATATGTCAAATTCTATTGCATACAAAGCATTTACCATTGAATGCATTGTTCATTTGCATATTTCTGCATTCATGAGATTTGTGACCATACCTTTTGCAACTGAAACATTGACCAGAGAAGGATGGATTAATTTGATTCATTCTATTTCTGCACTAGATTGCTTTTATGACCGAACTTGTTGCAATTGAAGTAGTATCCATTGAAGGATGGATATCTTTGAGCATTTGGTTGCCTTACCAGAGGTCTTCTAGGCATGTTTCTTTGATTTCCTAATCCAAAGTTCTTCTGACCAGATCTAGAGCTTTCACCTTTGTCATATCCCAAGCCACGCTTATCATCTACCCTCTTTTGACTTTCAAGAACTTCAAGTTGGGCTGAGCTTATCTTAAATTTTTCTTTGTATTCATTTGCAGATTGAAGATCTTGTTTAAGAGTGTCTATCTGGTCCTCAAGTTGTTCTTTATTATCTCTGGCTTCTTTAAGATCAGATTCAAGATGCCTGATAATTCTGTACATTTTGTGGTAGTCCTCTATTTTCTCCCTGAGGGATTGTTTTAGATTATCTTCAATCTTTCTCTTTTCTTCAATTTCTTGGGTGAATTTCATAACCCCTGATTCCATTTCATGCCTTATCATAATGACTTCTTTTGACAGCTTCTCACATAGTTTATTTTTCTCATTTAGATCCTCATAAGTATTATTGATTTCATTCTGATTTGGTAATTTCTGGAGTAGTTCCTTTCTCTTTTTCACAGAATTACTAAGTTTTTCTTTTGGCTCATTTATGAAATCATCAGCTTGCTTGAGTCTTTCTCTCAAATTGTTGACTTCAGAGTGAGATTGTTCAAGATCATCTAGGGAAGACTGAAGTTGTTCTTTCATACCATATGCATCCATGGAGATTCCTAGATCTTCCTCAATCTATTAGGTTTGTTCAAAGGAACTTAGCTTTGATACCAATTATTGGAAACAATGCAGATAATTGAGAGGGGGGGTGAATCAGTTATCTTATAACTTTTCTATTTTTACTTTCTTTTCTTATCTTATCATTTAGTGTTATATCAAAACAAGGCAATCATAAGAAATGAAAAGAAATTAACACATAACACAAGGATTTTTACATGGAAACCCTGTTAAGGGAAAAACCACGGGGTGACTAACCCAAGATTGTATTCTCTATTAAAAGAATAAAGAGTACAAATTTGGCACTTGCCAATTAGGGCTCACTACCCGAGCACACTACTCACAAGAGGCCCACTGCCTATAAGAGACTTATAGTCTACAAATGCTTATAGATGATACCAAGGTGTTTGAACTAGTGAACAACATCTATACATGAGGAATTCAGTTCCGGTTAGGCAAAATATACTAATCTAGCACATTTCATTCTTCCTTTGCTCAATATTAATTTCCTGTCACATTCTGGGCTTGAATTACTGCCTTCACACTTGTCTCTACTTTTCTTTGCACTTAATCATTCATACTGTCACTTACCACACTCACAAGCTTGAATCCATTGGGTATATATATCCGCATCAAGGATTTCCCATAACTTTCTAGTCGGCAACAAGAACACTTAGGATATTTGCAAGTCATTGTTCAGTCGACTGAATCCATACTTGTTTGATGATGTGCACCAAAAACATAGGCATAGAAATCATTACCTATGTCATCCAAAGTCATATAATGGCACAAATTGCTTGATCAATACCTTTTATACATCTGGATTGAAGTCCGATATTCTGCCGGTCAATTCTTCCTTTGTCTGCTCTGCTTGATTGGAATGCACACTCAGATGCTTGTATTTTTTTCATGCTTTGTCATCGGAGGCTAAATCTCTGGAATACAATAGTCATGATACCCCTCTTGACTTATCCAAGTCTGCAACTTACTGAGTTACACTATCTAAGAGATCCGGACCTGATTGTCAGACCTTGTTACATACTCTATTCTTGTTCACTGGACCAAAACAATCTTCAATCTAACTTCCGGTATGGGCATATTATGTACTGCATATGTGTTAAATAGACTTTGTTGCCATCAATGACAACACTTATGAAGCCACACAATGTCTCTTGCCAACATATTTATGGATTGTACTTCATGGAACATATATTGTTGTGAAGGTGGGAATATATACAAAGATCTACAAGACAATGAATCCTTACTATAATAGTGAATGTGAAGCCTTGGTGATCTATGTTCCCAATGTTGATTATTGCTCTTTCTATTGTCAGCACTTGAGACTTATGGGTTGTCAAGGCCCATGCCATTTTAAGGAGTAGATGATGGCACCCACCTCGAGTTATCAAGATCATTAGCATGTATTATAGTTGGTTGTAGTCCCAAAGTGGTCCTATGTAATGTTTGAACTTAAACACAACAAAGAGTGGAATATTTTTTTATTGTTCTTTCTTGTATACAATAGCTTGAGCTTGTCTAGTTGCACCATTAACAAGACCTACTACTACCTACAAATTTAAACATGGCATAACGTGTTGGCCAACACACAAGAGAATCTTCACATCAAGTTGTTCATCCTCAAGATTTGAGCATGATCTACACCTTATTTCTTTTGCATTGCATGTTGCAACATGCGCTCCCAATAATTTTAGCATTTGTTTACTATGCAATGAAACCAATTCATTTGTGGCAAACAAATGTATTAAGGACTAACATGATGCTTTCTCATCACAACCAAGGTAAGAATTAGAGTATTCAACATAAGAAGATCCTAGTTTGGCAATGTTAGTTTTGCATTAATTATATTTGAAAGTAGCTTACAAAAAGCAAGTTGTGTTGGTTCTTCACCATGCTGATAAAATATTATGTTTAATGTAATTACTATGTGAAAGCTACACCAAAGTGTTGTCCCATAAGATTCCCTAACACACACTAGAATATCTTTCATTACTAGTAGTTGGCCCAATACACCAAAGAGCCTGATGGTGCACTAAAGGGAACTTGATTGTGATTAGGGAAGGCCTCATACAAGTGAATATCATTGTATGCTAGTAAACTAGGCCCAATGAAGCTCATATATATTAGGAAAGGTGTCTCAACCTTGCACCCTAATGTTAAGAACATAAAATTGTAATTTTCAGGCTATAAAACAAAAAAACCTCAAGTTTTGGGCTATAAAGGTTATTTTTATCTTTTAAAATTTTTCTATATGGTTCGAAATCGATTCTTAGATGTACAAGACATAGCTATCTTAAGATATCTTCAATCTCTATAATTAAAAAATGGGTTCAATTAGTCTCCTTGATCCAAAGTTATGACCTCCAAAAGTTTAGCCTCCCACATTGGAAATGCAAGAACATCTATGAGCTATAAGAGGGAGTTACACTTGTTGATCAACTTATGGCATGTGCTATGACACATCATAAGGCATATTCAAATGGAGATAATGGAGCCAAAATGGAACACCCAAGATGGTGACTGGATTATTATAAGCTTATGGTAGGTGGAAGGAATATTTTTTTTTTTGTATCGAAGGAAAATGTTATTTTTAGCCTATGGACTCATCTTGGGATGTGACCATCTTATTTTGGGTGGTTTAAGCTCATGGTTTTCTAATTACCATATGATGGTTTCATGTATTGCTTATCCTATTTATTGGGTGCTTGAGATGGAGGTTTCTATAGTGAGTTTTGTAGGTATTGTTATGCTACCAAAATTACTCCAAATCTCTTATTGGTGATACTCCTATAAAGGCTTAGACTCTGAAAGTGTATTGTAACCTTTGACTACTAAATAAAATACCTTGACTTGCTTCAAATGGAGTGTGGGGTTTTTCTCCTAAAAAGGTTTTCCCCACATAAATCATTGTGTTATGGTATATTACTGTGGATGGAAAAATGGATGAATGGCAATACAAAGGTAATACAACAAACCCAATACCTTTACCTTCAAACCAAGTCCTCCACACATGATAGAATGGAGTAGATGCACCCTAATCTACTAGCTATGTTCTAGATGATGAATGATTGATAATGAGATGTTGATTGCTCAAGATTTCTGTAGCATAACGATAAATAAAAGATAATGGATATGAAGATCTAGAGTTATTTCGATAGCATGATGTTGTATGAACATGGATCCATTTGAATGGCTTGGTTGAGGCTTCATTATAGGAGATGAGGGTTAAGGATTGATGGCTAGGATTGAAAGGTGAATTATGTGATGTGGATGACTAGGATTAAGAGATGATTTAATTCGAGGCCACTTCATTTAATAAAAGGTAGTGGTGTGACAAGTAATTTAATGAAGGTGGTAGTGTGACACATAATTCAAATAAAAAATTACTTAAATTCTAAGAGAGGGACATGTGTTGTGTTGAGAATAAAGGTGAGGGCTAATTTAAATAAATATTTTATTTATTTAAACTGGATGATGGAGGAATAATTAAATAAACATAATTTATTTAGCTAGTTGGCTAATGGGATAGATAGGATTAAAATGGGATTAGGATGGGAATTAGTTAAACAAATATGATTTATTTAATTAATTAGGTGATGAAAGGGGTATGTGATGGTCCTAGGACAAAATGTCATAAGATGTCTCAAGTAATGTATCAACAAGGTGATGTTGTAAGACATGATCAATTTTAGGTGTCTACAATTACTTTTGTGTTTATTTCCTTGTAACTATATGATTAGTTTAATTGCACACACCTCCTCTCAAAGATTAGTGTAGGAAGTCTATTCCACACCTTCTCTTCCTTTCAATCTCATCAATTAGAATGTAGTGAATGAAATATATGCACTCCTAAAGTGTTGCTAATGGATGCTCCTCTAGAGGATTCATCTCTTTTATTGGGATGTGAAGGCTTGCATGTATAGTGGATGCATTTATGTTGGAAGTTGACATGTCAGTTAGTTTGAGAAACAATAAGGGTGAATGAGCATGTGGAACTTTTGTAGATAGGGAAATTCAAATGTTGTTAATCAAGTATAGTTTTCCAATGTTGATAGTAACATGTATGATCATCTTAAGTGGTTATTGCATGCCCATGCAAGTTGAATACAATATAATTATTTGAAAGGAAATTTGTTGTCTACTTGATAAATTATTTGGTGTGAGGCATGAAGTTGTTTGAATGTGTTAGAGTTGGAGTTATAAATAATTGAAGTCTATGAAATTGTTGGTGCATTATTTTATTTTCTTGCATTTAGTTTATTTACTTATTGCATTAGATGCACCTAGGATTGGATAATCTTGATGAGGTAGGTGTCTACCTAGGTAGGTTTTACTTTTGTATCATGTGACTTGTACTTCCTTATTTGGTGGAGATGTTGTGCATACATGTGAGTACATTGTTTTTATATCTCACATGGGTTGTACATTCACATCTCTTGTTGGTGTATTCTATATACCCACATCTTTCTCTCATATGACTAATTTCTTGTATTCTATTCTATTGCATCCTCCAATAGAATACAATTTTTTCTCTCATATTGATCTTCTATGTACTTTTCATTAGGATTTATTGATATTGGGTGGCTATTCCCATGGCTAAATTTACATGGTAGCAGAGTGGTTGAGAGCCTTTGGTTAGTTTCTTAGGATGATCTAGACAATTAAAAAAGTGTGATAGAATTACTATATTCTGGGGGTTCCTCTTTGTGGTTTTATATTGAATGTGCACCTTGAGAGATTAGTGGAGAAAATCTAAGCTTGCCATTGCATTTAGATTATCGAAGAAAGTTCAAATTTCCTTTTGTTTCGTCCTAATTGGATAATGGAGACCAAATTTGTAAGAGTTTACATTTGGGAGGTGGTTGCTAGATCTAGAGGATAGCCATCATTCTGGTTCAAATTTAATCTCGCCATTGCATCCAGAAGGGTCAAAAACCTATAAATCAACTGTCAATTTGTTGATTTTGGACACCTTGGCTTGGATTGCTTAGAAAAAAAATTTAGCCCAATGTTGTATAGATCGTGGGTTTGCAAAATATTCTCTTTAAAATTAAAATATATTCCTTTGGTGTACGATTTATGCATACTTATGTTGTATGTATGGGTAGTAATATATATTTTTTATAATTTTTTTAATTTAAAAAATCTAAAAAAATAAAATCAATCTTTTTTGTAAGGTTTACAACCTTTAGAAAGGATCCTAACCTATTGTAAGCTTGTGACCTTTCTTAATAGGCATGACCTATATAAAGGGCATAGACCCCTCTATGGACCCCTTTGGGTTGCAAACCCCTTTTGGGGTGGCACACCTATAAGCCTCCATGTCCCTTCCAACTTATAGCAATCCCTCCTCCACATTTAGCTTTGGCATTTTTGTTGGCAGTTTTCCCATATTTGTGTAGTCCCACTAGTTCTAAGTAGAGTTCCAAAATTATCAAGAAGATCAACAATTTTTGGCAAAAATTCCCCACTTTGGCTTGGTGATTTTGGTTGTTCAACTAGTTCTAGCAAGGTGGACATTTAGAGATGCAACTAAAATTAGCAGTGGTTTTATATTTATCTGGTGATGTAACTACATTTGGAAAACCTCCACATTTGGTGACAACTCCACCAATGTTGGCAGTGACACCAACATGATGTTAGCAAGTTGCTTCACCCAACTCAAGCCCCTTTATCATTGGGCCTTTTGAATATGTAGTTCAACTTCAGAGGCAGATATATTGAGCTAACGACCTCCTTTTTTTAGAGATTTTTTTATTTGGGATGTTTTTATACACTCTTTGTGGTTGTGTAGACAATTTTTGGTTAAATGATACATAGATTTTTTAAAATTCCCAATTTGCCATAGATAATGATGCATAGTTCCCATTTCGGGACCTTCTAGGGCTCATACAAACTCCTTTTACAATGTTTTTTTTTTTCAATACATGATTTCTTTTGTACTTCATAATGGTACCATAGATTTGTAATCATCATTCTAAAAAAATATACTTTTAGCATTATCGCATTATTTTGGCATTTGTAAGGCATTGAAATCAAGACCACTTTATAGTTTTTGCAAGTGCAATTGTAATTGCACTAAGAGTGCCAAATCATATTTGTTGGGGGTTATTTGGTTGAGTAATATGGGGGATGTTCTTGTAGTTTTACATTTTCTTTTACTGTATTAGTCTATTGCTTTGATTATTTGAGGAGAATATCATTGTTATTCATAGGGATTTGAGCTCATTCTTCAGTTATTGAATTAAAGAGGGAACTATAAGTCTTGGTGAGATGGTATTCTAAAGAATTTCAAATGGTTTAACGTCTTGCCCTATCTCTATGAACTTGTTTATAAACCCATCGTTGACAATAAAATGTAGACCTAAGATATGTATTACTTAATAAGTAATTAAATTAGAAGTTTTTTAAAAATATTTGATTATAAATTAAGATTTGTTAAAATTATAATATTTACATATTTAGATTCATTATTTATGTTTTTTATGAGAATTTAGATTTACAACAGTATATTTAAGTTTTATTTGATTGCGTTGTCTATATTAAGGAATGATTATCAACATTGTTAGGTAAGATTTACATTTTAAATTTGTTGTTTGTAGGTAAGATAAGTATTTATATATAGAGGTGTAATGGCAAAATTTGCATACCCATGCCATTTCCCATTTAGTTTTGTATCCATTTTGAGGAAATATGTTGGTATATATATGTAGTGATATATGGTATAATCTTGTGTAAAGTTGGTCTTTTCCCTTTAGACTTTTACTCCTCCATATACATAATATATTCTCACATCATCCTCACATATATAAATTCTTATACAACCAATCTATCTACAAATTATATCATCTTCACTTACCTACCTCTATATAGTATTAGCTACCTAAATCTAATTGTTTTCTCATAATGAGACATTTCTGTGGTTACAGGGACAAACCTATAGTTGTAGACCTGTCTCCTCTCATTCCAAAATTCAAATCCAGATTTTGATCATTGACTCTTTTCAACTTCTTAATATAAATAAATAAACACACATTTAATAAATTTAATACTATATACTAGTAGTTAAAAACATTTTGACATATTTAAAACACACATCTTCTCTAAGGCATTGAAATAGTGATAAAACAAGTAAAATTTACATATATGATCATTCTACGGCTATTACGCCTAATAATTAAACTTAAAAAAGACTTATAAGCTTCTAGATGTTACGAAATTTCATGAAAAAAAGTGTCAAACCAATATTATTTTTCCACTATGGTCCCAACCCATTTTTATAAAGAATGGCGGGGCTGGAAAGGAATCAAATTTCATTAGCATGCAGAACTGTAATGGGTTGGTATGAAGAAATTATTGAAAGGCCATCCAACCATATATTTTTTTCTTGAAAATGATATGTGTGTTTGCCGACAAAGAAGATTAGGTTGGTTTGGTTTGGTTCTGTTTTAAATTAATAACTGATTTTAGTTATATTGAGTAATAATAGTGGGTAATATGGAGTTGTTGATCGAAAATGAGTTTAATAATGTGATAGGAAGTGAAAATCATATAGAAAAGGAAATAAATTCCACTTTACAATTAATTTAGGTGATTATTATTAATAGATTACTCTTAGCAATTGTATTTCAAAATATAATGGGTATGTTGAGAGTGATATTTAATCGAGTGTAATTTTTTAGTGTACAGTAAATTGATAAGTTTTAGTGAAAGTTTTTGAAATGGGTTTTATTACTTAAATAGATTGGTAGTATCAATTAGAACACAATGATAATCGTTATATTCATATTGAAGAGTTGGAGCATTTCAATAATAGTTCAATGGAATAGTAAATTATTTTTAATTGACATTGTATGTAAGCAACCATCTTCTTGCTTTTTGTAGTTTCATATATGCACTATCTTTCATGCAACACATGTTGTCGTTATGTGAGTGTGGGAGTATATTTAAAGATCTACAAGACAACAAACCGTCAGTACAATAGTGAATGTGAGGCCTTGGTGATCTATGTTCCCAATGTTGATTATTGCTCGTTCTATTTTAGCCCTCGAGATTTATGGATTGTCAAGGCCCGTGCCATTTTAAGGGGCAGCTAGCAACACCCACCTCGAGTTATCAAGATTGACATGTGTTGTGGTTTTTTGTAGTCCTAAAGTGGTCCTATGTGATGCTTGAACTTAATCACACCAAAGAGTGGAATATTTATTGATTGTTCTCACTCTTGTACACAATAGCTTGAACTTGTCTAATTGCACCATTGACAAGAATTGTTGCTACCCACAAATTTAAACATGGCATAGCTTGTTGGCCAACACACAAGAGAACCTTGGCATCAAATTGTTTGTCCTCATGATTCGAGCATGATCTACCCCTTATTTACTTTGCATTATATTTTGCAACATGCACTCCCAATAATTTAAGCATTTGTTTACTATGCAATGAAACCAAGTCATTTTTGGAAAAAAAATGTATTAAGGACTGGCATGATGCTTTCTCATCACAACCAAGGTAAGAATCAGAGTATGACATAAGAAACTCTCAATTTGACAATGTTGGATTTGCATTTCTTATATTTGAAAGTAGGTTACAAAAAATAAGTTGTGTTGGTTCTTCACCATGTTGATAGATGATTGTGTGTAATGTGATTACCATGTGAAATTTGCACCCAAGTGTTGTCCCATAAGATTTCCCAACACACATTGGAATGTCTTTCATTACTAGTAGTTGGCTCAAATCACCAAAGAGCATGATGGTGCACTTAAGGGAACTTGACTGTGATTAGGGTAGGCCGCACTTAAGTGACTCAATGTGTGCAAGTAAACTAGGCCTAATGAAGCTCATATATATTGGGAAAGGTGTCTCAACCTTCCATCCTAATGTTAAGAACACAAAATTGTAATTTTTAGGCTATAAAACAAAAAAAAATCAATTTCTAGGCTATAGAGGTCATTTTTGGCCTTAAATTTTATTCCAAATGGTCTAGCATCAGTTCCCAAATGTCTGGGAATAGATATCTTTGAACTCTACAATTTAAAAAAATGGCTCAATTAGCTTCCTAGATCAAAAGTTATGGCCTCTAGAAGTTTAGGCTCCCACATTGGAAATGTAAGAACATCTATGAGTTGTAAGAGGGAGTTACACTTGTTGACCAACTTATGATATGTGTTATGACACAACACATGACATCTTTGAATGGAGATATTGGAGCCAAAATGGAGCACCCCAGTTTGTGAGTGAATTATGCTAAGCTTATGCTAGGTGGAAGGAATATGTTATTTTTATCTTATGGACCCATCTTGGGATTTGGGCACTACATTAAATTTGGTGGTTTTATCTCATGGTTTCTTAATTAGCATTGGATGATTTCATGTTTTACTTCTCCTATTTATTAGATGCCTTAGATTAAGGTTTTGATAGTGACTTTTGTAGGTGTTATTATACTGCTAAAATTACTCCAAATCTCTTGTTGGTGATACTTCTATAAAGGCTTAGACTCTACACGTGTATTGTAACCTTCGATTACTAAATAATACATTGAGTTGCTTTGGAGTGTGAGGTTTTTCTCTTGAAAGGGTTTTCCCACACAAATCACTATGTTATGGTATATTGCTTTTGTGTTTATTTCCTTAAAATTATATGATTAGTTTAATTTTGCAAATACCTTCTCTCATAGATTAGTGTAGAAAGTGTATTTTTCACCCCTACTTCCTTTTAATCTCATAACTTAGAATGTAATGAATGAAATACATGCTCTCCTAGAACATTGCTAATGTATGCCCCTCTAGAGGATTCGTCTCTTCCATTGGGATGTGAAGGCTTGCAAGTATGGTGGATGCATTTATGTTGAAGGTGGTCATGTCAGTTAGTGTGAGGAATAATTAGGGTGAATGGGCCTATGGAACTTTTCCAAAAGGGATAATTCTAATGTTGTTAATTAAGTTTGATTTTCCAATGTTGATAATACCTTGTAGGATCATTCGAAGGGGTTGTTGCATTCCAATGCAAGTTGAATGTGATACAATTATTTCAAAAGCAATGTATTGTCTAATTGATAAATTATTTGGTGTGAGGCATGAAGTTGTTTGAATGTGTGAGAGTTGATGTTATGAACAATTGGAGTCTATGAAATTTTTGGTGCAGTATTGCTTCTCCTATTTGTTGGGTGCTTTAGATTGAGGTTTTGATAGTGAGTTTTGTAGGTGCTATTATACTGCCAAAATTACTCCAAATCTCTTGTTAGTGATACTCCTATAAAGACCTAGACTCTACAAGTGTATTCTAACATTTGATTACTAAATAACACATTGAGTTGCTTCAAATGGAGTGGGGGGGATTTCTCTACCTTGAATGGTAAACTACACATGCACTGTAAGTGAACATGTATTGGTGCTTTAGGGATATTTTGCTAGGCTTTTAATTTTCATACATTAGTTCTTGTAATATATTTAATTGGACGGTTATGTGTACCACACCATAGCGGCTATGGGACATAGTTTTCTATTAGATCCTCTCCCTTAATTATATAGAACATTCATAAACTTTATTTTAGAGGGCATTCTTTGCCTTTAATGCATTTGAAACTTATAAACCTATAGTCCCTATGCATACTATGCATTGTAAGATCCTTGTTTGAGATTAAAAATAAATAAGAAAACCTTGGATATTATCCAGTTTTAAAATATTATTTATATTTGTGAAGAAAATGTTATCTAGAGTAGCTCAGTTGCTTAGAGCGTGTGGCGGTTAACCACAAAGTCGGATGTTCGATCCCTCCCTCTAGCGTCCAACCAATTGGTACTGCAACTGTGTCATGTTGGTGGTTTTGTTTACTTTTTTTCATTGATCTAATACTGTAACAATTCATTTTTATATGTTAAGGAAACAAAATCATCATGCTGTGAAATGGAGGGATAGTGTTGGCCTTCTTATTCAACGAACATTATGGATGTAGAGGTAACTATCATTGGCCTTTCCATGTTATGGATCAAATGTGTATTAAACTTTAATGATGCAGGAGCTTTAATCCTTGACTGGTTCTACAAGTAGACGTAACATGGGATTTTAGATATTCGTCACCCAATTTTATCTACTTGTCGAGGAAATTTGCTCTCTTCATCATACTTTTCTGGTTGAGATTTTCAGGATTTTGTGCCTGCTGTCATGGCTATCTTTTTTTCCACCTTTAATCTTCAAGGCAGCGTTCAAACACTAATCTATTCTCCTTAGCAAGTTCTGAACTTACCAGGGTGTCTACATTCAAATCTAGTTGTGGAAACTTTTATAATTTTTGGGTTTATCACATGGACCTTGCCAATTGTAAAAGTCCAATACTATAATATACATGGTAAAAAAGCTAACTAGAGATGGTGGAATTGAGCTTACATCTTTAGATACTATAAAAGGATTTATCTTTACATATTTAATTCATGATTTTGTGTTCAGAGCCTAAATTTGGTGCCTTAGACCACCCAGCCAAAGTGTCAACCTGTAACATGTGTACATATCTAATTCATGCTTTTGTGTTTGTTGGATTGTGGGGTAGATAACTTTAGAATGTTGTTTGGCTTGCTTACAATGTTGGTGGTGACATCAAATTGCTTTCCCCAACTCAACCCCCTTTATCATTGGACCTTTTGAATTTGTGTAATATCTTGAGCTCACGACCTTCTTTTTTAGAGTTTTTTTTTTTAATTTGGGATGTTTCTATACACTTTTTGTGGTAGTGTAGACAATTTTTGGTTTTGATACATAGATTTTTAAAAATTCACACTTTGTCATAGATAATGATGCATAGTTCCCATTTTGGGACCTTGTAGGGCTCATACAAACTCCTTTTCAAGTGTTTTGTTTTCAATACATGATTTTTTTTTTACTTCATAATGGTATTATAGGTTTGTAATACTCATGATAAAAAGTATACTTTTAGCATTATGACATTATTTTGGCGATTGTAAGGCATTGAAATCAAGGCCACTTTATAGTTTTTGCAAGTGCAATTGTAATTGCATTAAAAGTGTCAAATCATATTTGTTGGGGGTAATTTGGTTGAGTAATATGGGGGGATGTTCTTGTAGTTTTACATTTTCTTACTGTATTAGTCTATTGTTTGATTTTGAGGAGAATATCATTATTATTCATATGGATTTGAGCTCATTCTTCAATTATTGAATTAAAGAGGGAACAATAAGTCTTAGTGAGATGGTATTCTAAAGAATTTCAAAGGGTTTAACCTCTTGCCCTATCTCTATGAACGTGTTCCATTGTTAACAATAAAATGTAGACCTAAGGTATATATTACTTAATAAGTAATTAAATTAATTTTTTTTTTTAAAGATTTGTTTATAAATTAAGATTTGTTAAAATTATAATATTTACATATTTAGATTCATTGTTTATGTTTTTATGAGAATTTAAATTTACGACAATATATTTAAGTAATAGACGTCAGAGTTCCATAGTCCATAATATTGTAACTGGATGCTTCTAGATTAAACTGTGTGATAGTATTTTCTCTCAATGTTTTGGATCACACTACATGATCTATTGTCAAGAGAATAGAAAGCAAGAGAGGAGAAATAGAAACGTTGAGAGAAAATACTATCACACAGTTTAATCCAGAAGCATCCAGTTTTCATATATTTAAATTTTATTTGATTGTTTTGATTTAAGATTGTCTATATTAAAGAATGATTACAAACATTGTTAGGTATGATTTACATTTTAAATTTGTTGTTTGTAGGTAAGATAAGTATTTATATATAGAGGTGTAATGGCAAGATTTGCATACCCATGCCATTTCCCATTTAGTTTTATATCCATTTTGAGGAAATATGTTGGTATATGTATGTAGTGATATATGGTATAATCTTGTGTAAAGTTGGTCTTTTCCCTTTAATCTTTTACTCCTCCATATACATAATATATTCTCACGTCATCCTTACATATATAAATTCCTATACAACCAATCTATCTACAAAGTTATCATATTCACTTATTCACCTACCTCCATATAGTATTAGCCACTTGGATCTAATTGTTTTCTCATAATGACACATTTTTGTGGTTATAGGGACAACCCTATAGTTGTAGACTTGTCTCCTCTCTTTCCAAAATTTTAATCTAGATTTTGATCATTGACTCTTTTCAACTTCTTAATATAAATGAATAAACACATGTGATACAATTTAATACTATAGACTAGTAGTTAAAAACATTTTGACATATTTAAAACACATGTTCTCTCATGTTAAGCATTGAAGTAGTGATAAAAAGAAGTAAAATTTACATATAATATCATTCTAGGGGCATTACACTTAATAATTAAACTACTAATCAATCCTTACAAAAGACTTATAAGCTTCTAGATGCTATGAAATTTAATGAAAAAAAGTGTCAAACCAATATTATTTTTCCACTATGGTCCCAACCCATTTTAATAAAGAATGGTGGGGCTAGAAAGGAATCAAATTTCATTAGCATGAAAGAAATTATTGAGGGTGGGGTGGAAACCATAAATGTCAATGTGTCATTAAACACCTCAACCTAAAATATGGCCATCCTGTTGAAATTAAGGAACACTGAGAGGGGGGGTGAATCAGTGTTCTGTAAAACTTATTATTATGTTTCTTTATTAATTTACCACATACATTCAAAAGAAAGAAGCATGAACTTAAGAACAACAACAACAAGATCATCACACATGAACACCAAGATTTTTATGTGGAAACTTGATTAAGGGAAAAACCACGGTGGGGGTTAACCCACAAGATTTTATACTTTGTTAAAAGTATTACAAATTGGAAGGCACTTGCCTTTGGGCACACTGCCCAGAGCTCATTGCTCAAAGGAGGCTCACTGCCTACAAGATTAATTATAAAGAGTTCACTGGAATACTTGAACTGAAGAATAGCATCTAACAATGCAAGATTACAGTTCCAGTTAGGCTCAATATACTGACTTCACACACTTCATCTCTCACTGCCCTCTTTCACTATTTTGCCATGATCCAGAGCTTAGATCTCTTCGCTTCGCACTTGATACTACCACACCTCACACCTATCACATCATATTCACACAACCATGCCTCAAAATGCTTGAGCCAATTGATCATATATATCCGCAACATATAATTTCATCAACCGCAGTTGGGCTCAAGAAAACTTAGAAACTTTTTGAAGATCATTGTTCTGTTGGCTGAATCCATGCACAAACATCAATGCGAACCAAAAGCTATGTATTCAAGTCACCACACATGTTGGCCAATACCACTGGATCTCATAAATAACTCAACCAACCACTTCTCTTAATCCGCACAAGGATCAAACACCAAGTCAGCATGTTCTTCACCGGACTAAGTTGTCTAACCAAAACCCGATACTCAGAAGCTTGTAACTTTCAATCCCTTCATCACCAGAGGCTAAAACTTTGGATTTAGGTAGCCCTGACATCCCTTAACAATCCCTCAAATCCACAGCACAATATGATTACCTGTGGAGAAATGCAAACCAAAAAGCTGAACCCTGTCATATGCTCTGTTCCTGTCTATTCAGACTTAGACAAATCTACAATTTGACTTCTGGTATGATCAAATGATATAATACAGATGTGTAAGATAGATTTAGTTGCCATCAATGACAACACCTAACATCCCTAGCAGTGTCTCTTGTCAACACATCCAAGCATATATTTTTCATTGAAAATGATGTGTTTGCCGACAAAGAAAATTAGGTTGGTTTGGTTTGGGTGGTTAGTTTTTTTAAAAAATTAATAACTGATTTTTAGTTGATAAGCTTATATGTGGGACATTTTTGTCCTTGAAAAGTGTCTCATGCTAGGAAATTGTCGGATGCCGGTCTGGATTTCCTATTTCCCTAAAAAAAAATTCACGTGCGGCAAAATTTTCCTTAATATGTCTCATACCACGCATAGATTGAGTCAGTCTTGATGTCATCATGATTGCTTTCCAAGTTGTTTATAGTGATGTTTTTATTTTAGTTTTTAATGATAAGATAGAGATGGAATTAATGGGTACGGGCATGACATTGGGCCCGATAATAACGAATATCCTTATTAAGTTCAGTGCAACTATAAAATAACTCTAATGCTTACCCTAAAATTTTATGTTAATATAATTATATTTTAAATGTTTTAATAATTATATAATTACTATATTAATTATAATAGATAATTATATTTTTATTAAATTATATTTATATTTATAATATATCTAATATATACAAATCAATAATAATAGTTATATCTATATACTATAATTATATATATTATTATAAATATAACCATTATATATTATTATTAATTAAATTTATTATTAATAAATTAGATATTGTAATTAATGATAATATAATAATTAAATATAAATATAATTAATATATTACATTATTTAAATATAGTATAATTATTAAATGGTATTAATAATCCATATAATTTTTATAATTATAGCATATAAAATAATGTAATAATATTTATTATATCTATTATTATATAAATAATATAATTATATAGCATACATAATATAAATACTAATATATATCTGTATATTCTAATAATTTAGAAATAATACGATAGTATCTCTAATTTAGATTCTCTTGATTTCCCAAACTATTAAACCCTAGGCTCTAAACTAAAGAATGTTGATATATATAGGCCAATATATCATCAAGAGTTATTATTACAGTATGCCCCCTTAAATTCAACCTGACAAGACTAAAAATGATTATAAACAATTAAGAGGTTTATAATATTTGAAACATGAGTCTATTCCAAATCTTCTTCGACATAAATCCAAACTCAAATGAATGCAATTAAATCTCGAAGCTATCTAGATAAAAAGGAAAACACTATTTTTACATATTTTTTTAATTTTTTGGAATTTAAATTACAATTTTTTTTTTGTTTGCAGGCTTTCGCCCCCCCCAACTCCCACTGTAGGATGCTTTATGGACGTAATGTTTTTCATGCTTGTGTTTCAAGTCAGTCAGCTAGGTAGAGTGATAGAGAGAAAAAGCTTTGGAAGGAATAGATTCCCATCATCGCATGGATGATGAAATCCCCTAAAATTTACTTCCAAAATTTTGACCTCCTAAAATTTCTTAATCCAGCTTCCTTCTACACCTAGAAAATTTCCACGTTACTCCCAAATAAATTCATTCATTCATATAATTGCCCCTTCCATAAATACAGACATATACACAAGTATACATATATGTATTTTACTTATATCCGGTGGTAGTGTATATTCTTGTTTGTCTGTGAAGGGCTTGTTGTTTGAGTGGGGTTTTTGATTTTATAATCTGGGTTTTAGAGGTTGAGAATTGATTGAATTAGAGCAGAGAAAAGTGGAAAATGGTAAAGAGGGGAGGGAATAGGGGAAGGATAATAGGGAACTATGTGCTAGAGCAACAGATAGGATTAGGCTCTTTTGCTATTGTGTGGTGGTCAAGGCACATACACCATGGTTACAAAGTTGCCATCAAAGAAATTGTCACTGAAAAGCTTGGCAAAAAGTTGCAGGACAATCTATTTTCATAGATTTCTATTCTCAAGCGAATTGACCATCCTAGTATCATTCGTCTACATGACATTGTCAAGTTCAGTCCTCTTTCTTTGTTTTCTTGATAGAATATTTGTTTTCATAACTTAGTAAATTTCTCTTTTTAGGGTAACCTTTGCTTTAGCTGGCACAATCTGGGGGGTGTTTCTTGGGTCAAATAAGCCTAGCCCAAACTTGGTTCAACTAATTCTAGCCCAATAATTTGGATGCAGTATTTTATCTAATGTATTATGTTATCTCATCTTTTAGGATCTGAACCTGGGGCTCCATTACAAAACCCCAGAACTTTTATCTAAATTTAATGGGCTATTGTGTCTTTTAGGACTTTTACGCAGTGCTCCACTAAAAACTCCAGTTTATTAGCCAGGGGCTCCATTATGAAAACCCCAGTTATTTCACCGCTTAATCTTATCTTATTTGACAATAAAGAATATGTCTTGTTTCAAAGGTTGTGTAGTCTAGAAAAGGTTGTGCAGTCTAGCTTTACACCTGCTAATTGCATTTTCTTGCAATCTTCTAGAGATTTGTCAAAAATCTAATTTGTGTGTATCCTGCAATCATTGCAGTCCATGAGACCACATTTTTTTGAGGAATTGTATCAAACAGTTCATGTGCCTTGCCCATGGTTCCACATTTTGCATACATGTCTACTAGGGCAGTTACAACTACAACATCTGACACAATTCCTCTATCCTTCATGCTTTGATGGATGTCCATACACTGTTCCAAAGCTCCCATTTTGGCACAAGCAGGGAGGATGCTGGCAAGTTTCTAAAGTCTTCTCAAAAAGTTCAATTTGTGCATATCCTACAATCATTGTAGTTCATGAGACCACATTTCTTTGAGGCATTTTGTTAAATAGTTCACGTGCTTTGTCTATGTTTCCACATTTTGTATACATGTCTACCAGGGCAGTTGCCACTACATCTGACAAAATTCATCTATCCTTTATGCTTTGATGGATTTCTATACCCTGTTGCAAAGCTCCCATTATTATTAAAAGTAATATTTTAATTTTTTTAAGACAAATCTTTTAATTAAAAGATTTTATTGGAAGGATGACCAATATATTAGTTATATTAACAAAACATATTATATATAAGTGTAATAAATTTTATGAATTTTTTTCTCAAAGATTGGAACAATAAAAAAGTATTAAGAAAGATAAGTACAAAACACTAAAAGATAAAGGTTTATATGTTTCAATGTATCTATAGTAAATGAATTAGACAATATATTTTTGAATAGATAATATTATTTTTAAAAACTGTAAATCATGGACTGATGTTGATAGGAGCAAGACCAAAAAGTTATTTTTTTTATATTTATTGCATTAGTAGTTGTATTTCTCAAGTAATTATTTATTCTACCAGCCAGTCTTATAACCTACCATTGAATTCTTTCTTTCCTCTTCCCTTCAAAATTTTACTCTAGAGAAGTCTTGGGTTGAAGACTACAATTTAAATGCAGACAAGTACAAATGAAGTACGAAAGGAAGGCCTGGAACATTCATTCAGACAATAATAGTATTGTGCTTATTTGAATTCACAAGTAAAAATGCCTCAAGAACCTAACAAAACTCATAAGAGACTAAAAATGTGGGTCTAATCATGTCTTGATGCACCAAAACATACCATTGATTAAGTTGCCCTAAACTAGGGCAGTGTGGAATTTTAAACAACCACAACGATACTGAAATAACTTGATGGTCTCCAAAACTAAAGTTAACAAATTTAAGCAATTCAAACATTGTGATTAACTGGATGGTAAAATATAGATTTACTTGGACCAAAGAACAACTTTGTACATATAGGAAAAAAAACCACAATAAAATACAAACTTACTTGGGGAGTGTGTTTGCTAGGAGGCACTGAATAGGGAAGAAAATAATTTTCACATAATTGTAATGTTAGAAAATGTCCCCTTGGGGGCTTTTCCCTCGTAAGGTTTAGCTCCCGGGTCTTTTATCTGCATTTAAGACATCTTACATCATATTTCAACATCCCAATGAGATGAGCCCTAAGTTTCATGACAAATGGGACATAGGGGGATCCCTTGAACCTAACCCTACCCAAAATAGGGGGGTGGACTTGGGCGCCCACTCCCTAGTCCTGCCCTATTTTGGGTCAGTCCCAAATTTTGGGTGTCGGCTTGTGACCGTTATTTGGGTCCTATGTCGACACGGTAAGTTTGAATTATGATATTCTTGGTGGGAGTGTTTGTAGTTACATATAAAAGCATGTTTTGGCATTCATTTGTAAACTAGATTACAACTTGATGATTACTAGCAATCTATTGTGTTCTAAAGGTGATTCAAGGCTTTCATTGTGTAGCAAGAGCAGATTTGTGTTGTCTATGTGTTTGTATTTGCAGATTTGAGCAATCATCTCCTCATGGCATGAAGAGCTTCTTTCTCCCATGAGATCTTCACTACAAGGTGACATCATTTGTGTTTTTGAGCATTTATCATTTGGTTTTTGCCTCTACCTCACAAGGGAACGCACTCTCTATCTGACAATGGTGTTCGGAAGACTTGAATGTCTCTCCAGGGCTTTACTTGTTGGTGTGAACACATAATTCACACATTTTAAGTTGACTTAGTGAGTCTTCTAGATTTCACTAGTTGAGTCTAATTGTGTGTTGAGTTGTTGATAGTTGGAGTGAGTTGTCTTATCCTCCACATGTGCAATTAGTTATCATCCTCTAATTGACACATGTTGTAGGAATATCTCCACTTTCCACTCCACCTTCTAGCTCTCACCTTGCCTTTATAAGCAAGGCTCACTCATTGTATTTTATATAGCTTCATATGATCTTTGTATAGATTCTTGCTCCATTGTTTTAGCATCTTCTCTGTTATCTTTGTGTGGAAGGTTGTCTTGATTGCAGGTAATCCTGGCTTGCTGAGTCACATTGACTCTTACATGGTATCAGAGCCTAATCTGCAATTCCCTTCTCCTCTTCACTTGTCACAGTTTGGCATTGAATTGGAGTGTCTTGAGCATCATTTGGAGGATACTTCATCTTTGGAGATTGATGATCTTGAGTTTTCATCTTGTCTTGGATTGTCACCTTCTTTGATTAGGCATGTAGCACCTGATTATGTGGCATCTTTTGGTTGTGACATATGGACACTTGAGTAGTTTTTAGAGATATCATACATAATGAGGCTTTTTCCCTCATACCTTGAGATGGAGTTTCTTCGACATCAGCCTTTGGACTTATTTCTTCCTAAGGGGAAGAATGTTGTTTGCAGGCCTTGGATTCTCTTCAGCATTCTTCTTCAGGTATTCACCATCGACATAGGAGCTACTTCATTGTGGGGGGGACCTATTGTCTCCCATTTGCTCTCCTATGGGGGGGTAATTGATTGTACATATGTGTTGGATGTAGTCCTTGGGGGGTCTTGAGTCCTCCTTCCATCACATCTTTCATTTATTTTTTGCATTCTCACTTTTGGAGAGGAGTTTTGTCCCATGAGGTTTTCTCCTTTTCTCCACTTGAGAATTGTTGTACATGGGTACCGAACATGGACTAGTAGCCAAGACCCATCTCCATCATTGCATCTTTGTTTTAGTCAACTACTCCCTAAGTTGCACTTAAGGGGGGTGTTGGTGTGAACACACAATTCACACATGTTAAGTTGACTTAGTGAGTCTTCTAGATGTCACTAGTTGAGTCTAGTTGTGTGTTGAGTTGTTGATAGTTGGAGTGAGTTGTCGTATCCTCCACATATACAATTAGTTATTATCCTCTAATTGACACATGTTGTAGGAATATCTCCACTTTCCACTCCACCTTTTACTCCACCTTCTAGCTCTCACCTTGCCTTTATAAGCAAGGCTCACTCATTGTATTTCATACAGTTTCATATGACCTTTGTATAGATTCTTGCTCCATTGTTTTAACATCTTCTCTGTTATCTTTGTGTGGAAGGTTGTCTTGATTGCAGGTAATCCTGGCTTGCTGAGTCACATTGACTCTTACATTACTGAGGCAAGCCTCTAAACACCACAACCCCCTCCTAAAGTTTTCATGATTGTATGTTACAAGTTGAAGTTACAGACAAAGTGAAGTTGCAGGAGGGTACAACAAAGTGTCGGATTCACAGATCAGAGAAGAAAATAGGTCCCTAGACTAGGGTGCCCGCTCATTAGTCCTCAAAGTTCTGTGACGGGAAAACCTTTGGTACAATAGGAATAGTTTGCAGATCTTGTTTGCAGATCCCAACAAAAAGTAGGGCCTTGGACTTGGGTGCTTGCTCTTTAGTCCCTGACTTTTTTGCCTTTGAACCCCAAAAATAGGTGCACAGGTATTTGTCATTTTACATCTTTCTATAGCAGCATGTTCTGATATTCGTCTGTTTACTGTCATATTTGCATAATTAAGGTTTTAATGTATAATTGAGCATAAGAGAAGGTAATTGGCAATCAAATCATAAAAATCTAAGTTTCCCTACATCTCATATAGACCTAGGGTAGGATAGTACATTGCAACTCAACCCTAGGTCCTTGAATGAAAGGGTGAAAGGAGGATACATTCACAAAACTATCAAAAACTAAATTATCCAAATTCCACCCTTTACAATAATAATGAATTTGTTTATTTCTATTAAAGCATACCCATTCCATTATAATGTGGCCCGAAAGGAGGTAGATGTACAAAAGGTGGAAGATGTATTTTTTAATTGGGGAAGTGAACTTGATGTCAAATGATTGCATAGATTTGTATTGAGAAAACTTATAAAAGTGTCAATTGATGTTAGGTCTAGATTTATGGATTTGGCTCTAATTGATTCCAAATGGACTTTCAATGGACCTAACATATGCAGGAATACTATATAAGCAGATGTTTTTTTAAATTCTGCTCATATTTTTTTTATTTATTTCTAATCATCAAGGGGATAGGTTCTTAGTAGGTAATGATATATATCAAATCACAAAGGGATATGTTGTTAGCTTGACATGCATCATTTTGGGGCAAGGACATTATTTCTTTTCATTTTTCCCCATTCATTTTCACCTTTATGTTTTCTTTAATTGTTTCCCATTTTTTGTATACCTTTATGTTTTCTTTAATTGTTTTACATTTTTTGTATTGGTTGTGTTTTAGGATGTAACCAAGCTAGGATGTATTTCACACATTCATATTGAGGAAGCCTTGATGATAAATTTTTTAAATGTAAATGTTATTTTGATTATATTTAAATTTATTGACTTGGTTAAGTTTACTATATAAAATAATTATTCAATGGAAAGCTATTGGAAGTGTGTAATTTAATTCAGTTGTATAGTCAATCAAAATGTTCTAATTTTTTTTTGTATTAGAGTTTTTAAATTTTATTTTTCTTAGATTTTAAAATACAAACTCAAACACCTACTTTGCTTACAAATTATGTGGAGAATACTTGATTATCTGGCCAAGGGAATATTATTTTCATAGATGAACACATTTTTTACAAAAGGCATTCTTCTTTAATTGGCTATAAAGGCATGATTTACTTATTTTTTTTAAGAGCAACGGCAGCTGGAACCAGCTGACACTGCTTCCCATTTGTACTTGCACTTGTTTTTGCTTAAGCTTTCTCATTGTTAAACTGGTCTCTTCAAAGTTGAATTATTTCTATAGTATTAAGTCTCCAAATATTTTGTTGACAAGAAAACTCTATTGGAAGTGTAGAATTTATTTTGGTTGTGTCTAATTGGAAGTTTACTAAATGGGAATTTATTGGAAGTGTATAATTTATTTCAGTTGTGTAATCAATAAAAAATGTTCTAATTTTTTTGTTTTAGAGTTTTTAAAATTTGTTTTCCTTATATTTTTAAACAATAAACTCAAGCACCTGCTTTGCTTACATATTATACAGAGAATGCTTGATTCTCTGGCCAAGTGAATATTATTTTCACATATGCACACACTTTCTGTAGAAGACATTCTTCTTTGATTGACTATAAAGGCATGGTTTTCTTATTATTCTTTTAAGAGCAGCGACAACTAGGAATCAGTTGTCATTGTTTTCCATTTGTACTTACATTTGTTTTTTCCTTAAGCTTTCTCACTGTTAAATTGATCTCTTCAAAGTTGAATTAGCTCTATAGTATTAAACCTTTGAAGAATAGTGATTTCACTAGATACAATTAAAGTTTCAAGAATGTTTTTAATGGATTTTATTGCATTAAAAATATGAAAATATCTCTACTTTATGTAATCATCTACAACATCATACTAATGTTTTATCCTTCAATACACGTGCATTTGATACTACCCTAAATACTATAATACAAGAGAACACTTATGTTTGTGATAAAAACCCAAATTCTATAAACCTTGTATTACTCCTATTCATACATGGAACATTTACTGTAAATACTATATATTTTAAATGTAAATTAAAAATGCTTCTTATACATCGTAAAAAGTGAAACACCATTGTCATTGTCTCATATTACAATATAAGTATGAAATTTAATTTCTATATTTCATACCACAATTTTTTTCTTCCATTACTAATAGCCTATCGGCAAATTCATTGCGCGAAAACTCCGTGCAACTGCTAGTAGTTATATTGAGTAATAATAGCGGGTAATATGGAGTTCTTGATCTTGAAACTGAGTTTAATAATGTGATAAGAAGGGTCTTACTCAAATTGGTGAAAACCATATAAAGGACTCATTATTTTGTAGTATATAAGGAAATAAACTCTACAATTAATTTAGGTGATTAATAGATTACTATTAGCAATTGTATTTCAAAATATAATGGGTATGTTGAGAGATATTTAATTGAGTATAATTTTTTAGTCTAAAGTAAATTGATAGGTTTTAATGAAAGTTTTTAAAATGAGTTTTATTATTTAAATAGATTAGTAGTATCAATTAGAACACAATGATAATCTTTCTTTCATATTGAAGAGTTGGAGTATTCCAATAATAGTTTCAATGGAATAGTAAATTATTTTTAATTGACATTGTATGTAAGCAACCATCTTCTTGTTTTTGTAGTTCCATATATGTACTATCCTTCATGCAAGTCATATTGTTGGTATGTGAGTGTGGGAGTATATTCAAATATCTACAAGACAACAAACCATCAATATGATAGTGAATGTGAGGCCTTGATGATCTATGTTCCCAATGTTGATTATTGCTCCTTTTATTGTCATCCCTTGAGATTTATGGATTGTCAAGGCCCATGCCATTTTAAAGGGAAGATAGCAACACCCACCTCGAGTTATCAAGATTGGCACATGTTGTGGTTTGTTGTAGTAAAGTGGTCCTATATAATGTTTGAACTTTCACAGCAAAGGGTGGAATATTTGTTGATTGTTTTCACTCTTGTATAAAATAGCTTGAACTTGTCTAATTACACCATTGACAAGAATTGTTGCTACACACAAATTTGAACATGACATAGCTTGTTGGCCAACACACAAGAGAACCTTGGTATCGATTTGTTCGTCCTCATGATTCAAGCATGATCTACCCCTTATTTTCTTTGCATTACATTTGCAACATGCACTCCCAATAATTGTAGCATTTGTATACTATGCAATGAAACCAAGCCATTTGTGGAAAAGAAATGTATTAATGACTAGAATCTTGCTTTCTCATTACAACCAAGGTAAGAATCAAAGTATGACATAAGAAACTCCCAACTTGACAATGCTGGATTTGCATTTATTATATTTGAAAAAGGTAACAAAAAGCAAGCTATGTTGGTTCTTCACCATGTTGATTAGAAGATTATGTCTAATGTGATTACTATGTGAAATTTGTACCAAAGTGTCGTCCCATAAGATTCCCCAACACACATTGGAATGTCTTTCATTACTAGTAGTTGGCTCAAATCACCAAAGAACATGATGGTGCACTAAAGGGAACTTGATTGTGATTAGGGGAGGCCACAATCAAGTGACTATCAATGTGTGCAAGTAAACAAGGCCTAATGAAGCTCATATCTATTAGGAAAGGTGTCTCAAACTTCCATCCTAATGTCAAGAACACAAAATTAAATAATTTTAGGCTATAGAACAAAAAACTCAATTTCTAGGCTGTAGAGGTCATTTTTGGCAATAAATTTCATTCCAAATGGTTTAACAATAGTTCCCAAATACCTAGGAATAGATCTCTTTGAGCTCTACAATTTAAAAAAATGGCTCAATTAGCTTCTTGGATCAAAATTTATGGCCTCTAGAAGTTTAGGCTCCCACATTGGAAATGTATGAACATATCTATGAGTTATAAGAGGAAGTTACACTTGTTGACCAACTTATAACATGTGTTATGACACAACACACAACATCTTTGAATGGAGATAATGGAGCCAAAATGGAGTACCCTAGTTGGTGAGTGGATTATGATGAGCTTATGCCAGGTGGAAGGAATATGTTAATTTTCATCTTATGGAGTCTGGACCCATCTTGGGATTTGGGCACCACATTTTGGGTGGTTTTATCTCATGGGTTCTTAATTAGCATCTGATATCATTTCATGTATTGCTTCTCCTATTTATTAGGTGCTTTAGATAGAGGTTTTGATAGTGAGTTTTGTAGGTGTTGTTATACTGCCAAAATTACTCCAAATCTCTTGTTGTTAATACTTCTATAAAGGCTTAGACTCTACAAGTGTATTGTAACCTTTGATTACTAAATAATACATTGAGTTACTTTGGAGTGAGGTTTTTTTCCTGAAAGGGTTTTCCTACACAAATCATTATGTTTTTGATTATATAAGTCGGCAAAAACTAGGGGACGAACCCTTACATCAAGACAAAAAGAGACAGTAGAGGCTCAAGTACAAAAAGAGACACCAAACCAACTACAGCATAAACAGCATATACAACCTATAACCAGTAGATAGTAAGCAGCAGAAGATAGACAGCATAAAAAGTAACAGAACTAAGGAGATACATTCTCCCAGCCTTTAGCCAGAAATTCAACAAATTCATCAAGATTTTTGAATTTCTCCTCCTCTTCATTAGCACGAGTCCCATGTTCCTATAACAGAGACAGATTAAGCATCGCCGTACGACTGAGCACGCTACTTATGAGCTTTCTCATAGAAGAAACCTTCTACTCTAGATCATCCACACTACCCTTAAGGATAGCAAGATCATGCATGTAGTCATCCCCTTCCTCATTAGTCTCCTCTCCAACCTCCTCCACAATCATCCTCTCCCCTTCACCAGCATTGTCCACAGAATCACTATCATCACCTCCCAAATCATCAACCTGTTTCCCTTCATCCTTACCTGCATCATCTTCAGAGATCTCTTGAACATCAATGTCTTTGGAATTTAGCTGATCGTCCCCCTGAGTGGAGGCTTCAGAAGCACTTTCAGAGTAGTCAATTAGTTTAGCTTGCGGAGCAGGCTTACCAGCAATCCTTCTCGACCTCCTTACCCCAGATGAGAAGCCCTCCTTCTTATCTTTAGTAGACAAATTCTTATGGGTCCCCTCAGAGTCTCCCACAATATCATCATCCAATTCCTTGAGTTTTTTTTTCTTACTTTTCACACTCCCTTTAGAGGCTGGAGTATGAGCATCCTTCACTGTGGTGGTCTCCTCAGTGGTCATAGAGAAAGAAACCCCTTTCTTTTTTTGGGAAACAAAGGTAGGGAAAGGTTCCTCAGAAACTGCAACTTCAAGGGGGTCGGGATTGCCAAGAACCTCACATCTAGGAGTCTGAATTGGCTTAGGCAGCTCCAAAGAAAGATGGAAATTATATAAACAAAGGATAAGACCTTGATGCAGAGGGACATGCCTTTCAGAGGGTTTCTTATCCATCTTAGCTTTAAACCTAAAAATAGAGTGTTTAAGGGACGACAACAAGTAAAAAGGGAAACTAATAAGAGCATTACGCCTAAAGTGATTAAGCAAAGGGAGGTGATAATTATAAAACTTAGTGAACTGACCCTCTAATGTGAAGTATTTCATGAGAAGAAAGCACATCTCATCCCACAACTCTAGCAACTTGGCCCGTTCAAACCCTCCCTAGTAGGGAACTAATTCCTCTCCTTCCCCCAGAAAATGCTTCTGGTTCAAATGATCAACCACCTTCACCTTCCTTTGCAACTTAGTACCCTTCATAGAAAGACCAGTCGCCATGGCTATAACTTGTTCAAAGATTTCAAAACCAATTCTTCCCATAGTAACTCTGCAATTATGCCAGGAAAGGGCAAATTGCATAGACAAATTTTCATCAAAACCATTCAGGCATTCCAGAAAAGGACTAATGCCACCTTCCTTGCAATAATGCCAAACCACAGCATTATCCTTGAATTCACAGCAAGATATTGGCTCCGTGCGAATCCTATCTCCCCCCATTATCTCCTTTCTCTCAAAGACACATAAAACATAGAGCCAAGAATTCATAGTGTTTTCAAAAGGTAATTCTAACAGCTTGGGAAGGAATAATGAAATAGCAAATGAGGCAATAAATTAACATGCATGAGTCATCATTATCTTGGAGCGCGTTCACAAACTCCAATCGATGCCAACCCTTCCCATGCTCAAAAATGATAATCATAGACTTCTTATGATTACCATATAACCAACTCGCCTTAATGCTAGTGATAAATAATGCCGAAATGACATTATACAACGAAGTACAATAGTTCGTAATAATCTCGTACTTCAAAATATACACCATCAATGCCCAAAAGAGCTGACTAGACAGGCTGGCACCCCCACTATGATGAGTCATCCTTGACAAGTTATCTCATATTATGTTACCCGATATATTGCTTTTGTGTTTATTTCCTTAAACTATATGATTAGTTTAATTTTGCAAATACCTCCTCTCATAAATTAGTATAGAAAGTGTATTCTACACCTCTGCTTCCTTTTAATCTCATAAATTTGAATGTAATGAATGAAATACATGCTCTCATAGAATGTTGCTAATGTATGCCCTTCTAGAGGATTCATCTCTTTCATTGGGATGTGAAGGCTTGCATGTATGGTGGATGCATTTATGTTGAAGGTGGCCATGTTAGTCAGTGTGAGGAATAATAAGGATGAATGGGCCTGTGGAACTTTTGCAAAATGGGTAATTCTAATGTTGTTAATTAAGTTTGATTTTCCAATATTGATAATACCTTGTAGGATCATTCGAAGGGGTTGTTGCATTCCAATGCAAGTTGAATGTGATACAATTATTTCAACAGCATTACATGATCCAATTGATAAATTAGTTGGTGTGAGGCATGAAGTTGTTTAAATGTGTGAGAGTTGATGTTATGAAGAATTGGAGTCTATGGAAATTTTGGTGTAGTATTGCTTCTCCTATTTTATTGGGTGCTTTAGATTGAGATTTTAATAGTGAGTTTTGTAGGTGCTATTATACTACCAAAATTACTCCAAATCTCTTGCTAGTGATACTCTTATAAAGGCTTAGACTCTACAAGTGTATGGTAACCTTTGATTACTAAATAACACATTAAGTTGCTTCAAATGGAGTGGGGTTTTTCTCTTCTTGAATGGTAAACTACACACACACAAGTGAACATGTATTGGTGCTTTAGGGATATTTTACTAGGCTTTTAATTTTCATATATATTAGTTCTTGTAATATATTTAATTGGGGGGCTACGTGTGTCGCACCATAGCGACTATTGCGACATGGTTATCTATTGGGTCCTCTCCCCTAATTATATAGAGCGTTCATAAACTTACTTCATTTTAGAGGGCATTCTTTGGATTTAATGCATTTGAAACTTATAAAGCTATAGTCCCTTTGCATACTATGCATTGTAAGATCCTTGTTTGAGATTAAAAATAAATGAATAAATCTTGGATATTATCCAGTTTTCAAATATTATTTATATTTGTGAAAAAAATGTGAGCTAGAGTAGCTCAGTCAGTTAGAGCGTGTGGTTGTTAACCACAAGGTCGGAGGTTTGACCCCTCCCTCTAGCGTCTAACCCATTGGCACTACAGCTGTGATATGATGGTTGTTTTGTTTACTTTTTTTCATTGATCTAACCCTGTAACAATTCATTTTTCTATGTTAAGAAAATAAAATCATTGTGCCGTGAAATGGAGGGCTAGTCTTGGCCTTCTTATTCAACGAACATTATGGATGTAGAGTTAACTATCTTTGGTCTTTCCATGTTATGGATCAAATGGGTATTAAACTTAATTCTACAAGCAAGCGTAACATGGGATTTTATAAGTTCATCACCTAATTTCATCTACTTCTCAAGGAAATTTGCTCTCTTCATCATACTTTTCTGGTTGAGATCTTCAGGATTTTGTGCCTGCTGTCATGGCTATCTTTTTCTCCACCCTTAATCTTCAAGGTGGCGTTCAAACACTAATCTACTCTCCTTAGCAAGTGTTGAACTTACCAGGGTGTCTACATTCAAATCTAGTTGTGGAAACTTTCATAATTTCTAGTTTTATCACCTAGACCTTGCCAATTGTAAAAGTCCAATGCTATAATATACATGGTAAAAAAGCTAACTAGAGATGATGGATTTGAGCTTACATCTTTCATACTATAAAAGGTTTTATCTAGCCATGGATTCACTTTCCCTGATCTCTGAGTGGAGAATGAATCCCTTTTCTCTATCTCTTGGGAATATGTGGTAGCAACTTAGAATCAAATTACCTGCTTAGTGCTTCAAGTTCAAACTGGGATGTAGCTTAAAAACTCATGAAAGATGTTTGAGCGTCATCAAGTTTATAAAAAAATTCATATTTTAAATGGGCATCAATCAATTTACTATAAGCTTAATTTATTAAAAAGCATATTCAAATTGATATCAATCAACATACTAGTAGCTATGTTTTTATTATTTGTATCGAGGAAAGTTCAATCTGCTCGCTAATAAATTTGCTTGAATAACCTACTTCCACAAAATCTCTCCATTAAAATTTTCACTTGTCTAACAGCTATGGGATTTGAACCCATGCCCTTTTGGACCAGAGCCTAAATCTGGCACCTTAGACCACTCAGCCAAACTGTCAACCTATAACATGTGTGCGTATTTGATTCATGGTTTTGTGTTTGTTAGCATTGTGGGGTAGATAGTTTAGAAACTTGTTTGGCTTCCTTACAAGTTTTTCATTTATGGATTCAATTTAGGGTACAAAGATGTTTGCTTCTATCTTAAAAGTTGATTATAAATTCTAAGTGTATATTTATATCAAAAGTTTTTTTTTGTTATATTGTTATAATTAAGGGGGTTTATTTCACTACTCATCCATGTGGATTAAGTTTGATTTTCACCATAGTTTCAAGGATTTTAATTTAAGAGATGGTGTGACGCACCACCATCCTCAATAATTAGGTTCAACCTTGTTGTTTATTGCTTACAAGTTTGAGCTTGCATCATTTGACAATGCTTTTCAATTTGAAAGTAGGCCCTTTGTCAAACTTTGAAGTTTGGTAAGTTCATGGAGCAAAAATTTGTTCTTCTTTTAATCAAATCAAATTGGAGATTAAGGATTCAACAAATTTCTTCTTATATCTTTATGACAAGACTTTGAGGATCAATTCAAAGTTATACAAGAGGTAGGGCAAAAGTTGATGAGTTTACCTCATGTACTATATATCATTGATTGTTGATTGTATGGCTATCTTTATTGCTCAAAGATACACACCACCTAAGGAGCTTGTTGTTTGAGCTTGTCTCAATATGGTACTCACAAATTTACTCCTTCCTAATGTGTGGCTAATGAAAAGATGATTGTTAATAAGTGCATGATGTCATTATCCTAATGGCAAATGATAAATTCTCAAGTATTCATGGATTTCCATTCAAATTCTACAAAATCATGTGAGACACTTAGGCACAGCTTGCACCAAGGTTTATATGGAGGCCTTTCACTTTGGATATGTAATGCCATCTTCTTAACAAGGGTAACATCAAGTACATTCCAAAAGCATGTACTCAAAAACTTATCAGTAAGTAGATTTCTAATACTCCTCTAAATGCCTTTGATATGATCACTATCAAAGCCCTAACCTTTAGGCTTAAAAATATGTGCAAAGTATATTTTCTTCATTGGAAAGCCATATTCTTTAATATCATCTTAGTATTTTGGGATGGAGTGGATGGGAACTCGCCTTTAATGACCTAGTTACCTTTATGAAAATTACATTGAGAAAGCCTATGACACAATTGAGAGGCCTTTTGTTCTCACATGTTGAAACCCTTGGATTTGACCATAAATCTACTATGTTAAGATAATATTCAAAGATTCTTCTATTTGCATGTAACCATTAATGGTCAATAATGTATGCAAGTTGGTCTTTTATGCTTCATTAGAGAACAATGTTTGCTTTCTCCATTAAAGAAGGTTTCCCTATCTTCTCACATTCTTTCTTTGCAAAAATATATATTTGAGATCCTCCATCAATCAAAAGATCTCTATCATCATTCTTGTTGGTGTTGAATGTTTTTGTGATGGTTCTTGTGCTAATTATGGTAAGCAATCTATAATTAACTTTACTAGAACCATTACCAATTACCCATTCATTAAGGATACTAATATGGGTCGACAAAGATTTACTCAAAACTATAGTTAAGTCCTGATAAATCATTACACAACTCAATACAATGTGAAAACACCATATATATAAAAAAGAGACTATACTAATTTGTGTCAAAGCTATTAATATGAGTCCATGAAGATTAACTTGAAACTCCACGATTGAATCTCAATCAAGCATGGTATAGTCTCATACATTGTGAAAATACCACATTTACAAAAAGGATACTAATAGTTGTAACATATTTCTCTACATCTCATTTCTCTTTGCTTGATAATTTTCTATCTCATTTCATCCTAGACCTCTACCCATTCACAGTACTAAATTTTGCATTCGTTAATCCTGTATTAGGATGCCCAATTAAAGGGTAAAAGAAATGGGTACCTTCTGTAGCAGTTAATTTAGGTGATTAATAGATTACTATTAGCAATTGTATTTCAAAAATATAACGGGTATGTTGAGAGTGATATTTAATTAAGTATAATTTTTTAGTGTAAAGTAAATTGATAGGTTTTAGTGAAAATTTTTAAAATGAGTTTTATTACTTAAATAGATTAATAGTATCAATTAGAACACAATGATAATCTTTTTTTCATATTAAAGAGTTGGAGCATTTCAATAATAGTTCAATGGAATAGTAAATTATTTTTAATTGACATTGTATGTAAGCAACCATCTTCTTGCTTTTGTAGTTACATATATATGTACTATCCTTCATGCAACACATATTGTTATTATGTGAGTGTGGGGGTATACTCAAAGATCTACAAGACAACAAACTATTGATACAATAGTGAATATGATTCCTTGGTGATCTATGTTCCCAATGTTGATTATTTCTCTTTCTTTTATCAGCCCTTGAGATTTATGGAAATTGTCAAGGCCCATGCCATTTTAAGGGGCAGCTAGCAATGCCCACCTTGAGTTATCAAGATTGGCACGTGTTGTGGTTTGTTGTAGTCCCAAAGTGGTCCTATGTAATGTTTGAACTTAATGACAACAAAGAGGAATATTTGTTGATTGTTCTCACTCTTGTATACAATAGTTTGAACTTGTCTAATTGCACCATTGACAAGAATTATTGCTACCCACAAATTTGAACATGGCATAGCTTGTTGGCCAACACACAAGAGAACCTTGGCATCAAGTTGTTCGTCCTCATGATTCGAGCATGATCTAACCCTTATTTGATTTGCATTACATTTTGCAACATGCACTCCCAATAATTTTTGTAGACATCTAAAATTGACCAACAACCAAATCCCTATTTATCCCTATTATTCCCTGTTTGTCCTTATTTATCCCCTAATTATCCTTATCCCTAATTATCCCTAAATATCTTTAATTTATCCTGAGTATTAATCCTTATCCCTCACATAAGATTTAATTAATTAAATCTCCCCTTTTACATCCCCTCTCGTAAATAATAAATTGAATTTTTTATTTACCTAAACCTAAACCTATTAATAAAAATTAAAAAAATAATAAAAACCCGTTCAACTACCTTATACCTACCTTTTACCGTTCAACCACTCTCGAACTACTTTTACCAAACAATATAAAAGCCAACTTATCCTAATTGTCAATTTTAACGTACAATACACATGCACAATACACAATGACAATTTACCCAAAGATTACTGAGTTATGCTGGCAATAGAGCAACCACATTTCAATACTTTTGGTAACATTTATTTAGTTTCTATAGTTATATCTTTAATCTTTTTCATGGTGCATTTGATATAAATTTTAGGGTTTTGCAATAGTTGAAATCTATTTAATAAAATTTATATTGGTGCATACAATTTTAGCATTTGTTAACTATGCAATGAAACTAAGTCATTTGTGGCAAACAAATGTATTAATGACTAGCATCATGCTTTCTCATCACAACTAAGGTAAGATTCATAGTATGACATAAGAAATTCCCAATTTGACAATGTTGGATTTGCATTTTTTATATTTGAAAGTAGTTTACAAAAAACAAGTTGTGTTGGTTCTTGACCATGCTAATAGAAGATTGTGTCTAATGTGATTACTATGTGAAAGTTGCACCAAAGTGTTGTCCCATAAGATTCCCCAACACACATTGGAATGTCTTTCATTACTAGTAGTTGGCTCAAATGACTAAAGAGCATGATGGTGCACTAAAGGGAACTTGATTGTGATTAGGGGAGGCTGCACTCAAGTGAATCAATGTGTGCAAGTAAACTAGGCCTAATGAAACTCATATCTATTAGGAAAGGTGTCTCAAACGTCCATCCTAATGTTAAGAATGCAAAATTGTAATTTTTAGGCTATAGAACAAAAAAATTCAATTTCTAGGCTATAGAGGTCATTTTTGCCCCTAAATTTTATTTCAAATGGTTTAGCATCAGTTCCCAAATGCCTAGCAATAGTTCTCTTTGAACTCTACAATTTAAAAAAATGGCTCAATTAGCTTCCTAGATCAAAATTATGGCCTCTAGAAGTTTAGGCTCCCACATTGGAAACGTAAGAACATCTATGAGTTGTAAGAGGGAGTTACACTTGTTGACCAACTTATGATATGTGTTATGACACAGCACATGACATCTTTGAATGGAGATAATGGAGCCAAAATGGAGCACCTTCATTGGTGAGTGGATTATGATGAGATTATGCTAGGTTGAAGGAATATGTTATTTTTATCTTATGGACCCATCTTGGGATTTGGGCACCACATTTTTGGTGGTTTTATTTCATGGTTTCTTAATTAGCATTTGATGATTTCATGTATTCATTCTCCTATCTATTAGATATATTAGATTGAGGTTTTGATAGTGAGTTTTGTAGGTGTTGTTATACTACCAAAATTACTCCAAATCTCTTGTTGGTGATACTTCTATAAAGGCTTAGACTCTACAAGTGTATTGTAACTTATGATTACTAAATAACACATTGAGTTGCTTCAAATGGAGTGTGGGGATTTTTCTCTGCCTTGAATGGTAAACTACACATGCACAAGTGAACATGTATTGATGCTTTAGGGATATTTTATTAGGCTTTTAATTTTCATATATTAATTCTTATAATATATTTAATTAGAGGGTTATGTGTACCACACCATAGCGGCTATGGGACATGGTTATCTATTGGGTCCTCTCCCCTAATTATATAGAGCATTCATAAACTTACTTTATTTTAGAGGGCATTCTTTGAATTTAATGCATTTGAAACTTATAAAGCTATAGTCCATATGCATACTATGCAGTGTAAGATCCTTGTTTGAGATTAAAAATAAATAAGAAAATTCTTGGATATTATCCAGTTTTCAAATATTATTTATATTTATCACAAAAAATGAGCTCGAGTAGCTCAGTCAGTTAGAGCGTGTGGCTATTGACCACAAGGTTGGAGGTTCGACCCCTCCCTCTAGCGTCTAACTCATTGGCACTACAGCTATGACATGATGGTGGTTTTGTTTACTTTTTTTGATTGATCTAACACTGTAACAATTTATTTTTCTATGTTAAGGAAACAAAATCATCGTGCTATGAAATGGAGGGATAGTGTTGGCCTTCTTATTCAACAAACATTATGGATGTAGAGTTAACTATCTTCGGTCTTTCCATGTTATTGATCAAATGGGTATTAAACTTTAATGATGCAGGAGATTCAATCCCTGACTGGTTCTACAAGTAGACGTAACATGGGATTTTAGATATTCGTCACCCAATTTTATCTACTTCTCGAGGAAATTTGTTGTCTTCATCATACTTTTCTTGTTGAGATTTTTAGGACTTTGTGGGCCTGCTCTCAGGGCTCTCTCTTTTTTCACCCTTAATCTTCAAGATGGCATTCAAACACTAATCTACTCTTTTTAGGAAGTTCTGAACTTATTAAGGTGTCTGCATTCAAATCTAGTTGTGGAAACTTTTATAACTTTTGGTTTTATTACAGAAGAATCACCTGGACCTTGCCAATTGTAAAAGTCCAATACTACATGGTAAAAAAAATAACTAGAGATGATGGAATTGAGCTTACATCTTTACATAATATAAGAGATTTTATCTAGCAGTGGATTCCCTTTCCCTGATCTATAAGTGGAGAAAGAATCCCTTTTCTCTATCTCTTGGGAATATGTGGTAGCAACTCAGAATCAGATTACCTGCCTAGGTTCAAACTGGGATGTAGCTTAAAAACTAATGAAAGAGGTTTGAGCCCTGAGCACGATTAAGTTTATAAAAAACCTTCATATTTTAAATGGGCATCAATCAATTTAGTATAAGCTTAATTTATTGAAAAACATATTGAAATTGGCATCAATCAACATACTAGTAGATGTGTTTTTATTATTGGTATCGAGGCAAGTTCAATCAGCTCTTACTTAAAATTACTTTCATAACCTATTTCCACAAAATCTCTCCATTAAAATGTTTTAGGGTATCGTGTTTGATAGCTATGGGATTTGAACCCATGCCCTTTCGGACCAAAGCCTAAATCTGGCGCCTTAGACCACTGGGCCAAACTGTCAACCTACAACATGGTCACATATCTAATTCATAGTTTTGTGTTTTTTGGTATTGTGGGGTTGGTACTTTTAGAAGCTTGTTTGGCTTGCTTACAAGTTTTTCATTTATGGATTCAATTTAGGGTACAAAGATATTTGCATCTATTTTTAAAGCGGATTAAAATTTTTAAGTGTATATTTATATTAAAAGTTTTTTTTGGTTATATTGTTATAATTAAGGGGATCTATTTCACTACTCATCCATGTGGATTAAGTTTGATTTTCACCATAGTTTCAAGGATTTTAATTTAGGAGATGGTGTGTCACACCACCATCCTCAATAATTAGGCTCAATCCTATTGGTTATTGCTTACAAGTTTGAGCTTGCATCATTTGACAATGCTTTTCAATTTGAATGTTGGTTCTTTGTCAAAATTTGAAGTTTGGTAAGTTTATGGAGCAAAAATCTATTCTTCTTTTAATCAAAGAAAATTGGAGATTGAGGATTCAAAGTTATCCATGAGGCAGGGCAAAAGTTAATGAGTTTACCTCATGTACTATATATCATTGCTTGTCAATTGTATGGCTATCTTTATCGCTCAAAAATACACACCACCTAAGGAGCTTGTTGTTTGAGCTTGTCTCAATGTGGTACTTGCAAAGTTACACCTTCCGAGTGTGTGGCTAGTGAAAATATGTTTGTTAATGAAGTGCATGATGCCATTATCCTAATGGTAAATGACATATTCTCAAGTATTCATGGATTTCTATTCAAATTCCACAAAATCATGTGAGACACTTAGGCACAACTTGCACCAAGGATTATATGGAGGCCTTTCACTTTGGATATGCAATGCCATCTTCTTAACACTTGAGGGCAACATCAAGCACATTCCAAAAGCATATATTCAAAAACTTACCAGTAAGTAGATTTCCATTACTCCTCTAAATGCCTTTGATGTGATCACTAACAAAACCCCAACCTTTAGGCTTCAAAATATGTGCAAAATATATTTCCTTTATTCAAAAGCCATATTTTTTTATATCATCTTAGCATTTTGGGAGGGAGTGGATAGGAACTCACCTTTAATGACCTAGTTACCTTTTTGAAATTTACATTGAGAAAGCCTATGACACAATTGAGAGGCCTTTTGTTCTCGCGTGTTGAAATCATAGGATTTGGCCCTAAATCCACTATGTTAAGATAATATTCAAAGATTCTTCTATTTGCATAACCATTAATAGTCAATAATCTAGGCAAGTTGGCCTTTTACACTCCATTAGAGAACAAGGTTTTCTTGCTCCTTCACTTATGTGGTTTTTAGTAAATATTTTTGTCTTTTTATTGGCCAATTATACCTTTAGGGGTCTTTCCAAATGCATATCTTATAGGTAATGCACACCAAAAAAAATAATCACCAACCATTATAAATTAATCATTTCTTATACTAGTTGAAGAATATTTTGTATTCAATGTCATGAAGTGTCTAAACACATTTTGTTTAGCCTCATGTTTTAACATTTAGTAGCCCACAACCTCATGCTTCATGTTGTAGTTTTCACCTTTCCCCCCTCTAACTTCAATTACACAAATGTAAATTGATTCAACATAGGTAAATGTTCTAGTTCTTGCGAATCCCCTTTCCCTCTAAGCCTTATATGTTGTACTTTAGAGCTATGTTTTTCTAGAGAGATAATAAAACATTTCCTACTAGATTATTAAGCATCTCCCCTTAATAAGAAAGTTTCACACACATTCTAAAGTCCTGGCATCCACTTATGTATTATTCCTCTTCGTAGGAACCCTCTATAATAAATTATAAAAAATTAAAAAGTTGTTGAGATGTTCTTTGGCCAATTCTAAAGGAGTTCATGGTTTTAATGAGGTTGTATGGGACCTGTGTTACATGCATTGTATGTTCCACTAGAGGGAATGAAGGTTAATAAATTCTACCTAGAAAATACACATCTGCATATCTTTCCCTTATAGTAGGCAAGCTTGGTGGGGATTAGGGATCCACAAAATTCTCGTTGCATAAATGTTCATTAAAATCACTAGCACATTTGTTTCAAAACGTTTTTGGATATCCTAGGAATGAATTAATATATGATCATGGATTTTTTTAGTGACAACATTTTGCTAGATGGTGAATAGTTGAAATTGGGGATTCAAATTTTGGCAAATAGTACAAGCTATTTAAGGCAACTTGGATCGCCACATTTTTACAAAATTTTAGATTAGTCTTGATCAAATTGCCTGATCATTTATTTTACTAAACCTTTAAGCTCACCTGTTTCACCACAACTTATTCAACGCATGATTAGATCTAATTCACTAGTAGTTTATAATAGAATTATAAAGCATAATCATATTTGCCATCAATATTGCCCTACCACCATTACTTTTGGGGGCATAGCACCATTACTAATAAACTTCCACTTACTTTTAGGGCTATTTTTTCTTTGAAATTAACATTTGGTGGGATTTGCCACTTATAAATTATATATAATTAGGTTTTCAAGTAGTGAACATGACTCTTTCTCTCCTTTATTATTTAGCCTTTAAAACTTAACGCATACAGGGCCTTGAAAATCTAATGATAATGAAGAATATAGGTAGCATATAGTTTTAGTACTAATATTATTTTAAAGTTTGCATGGATAAGAAGTTAAGATCTTGTTTGTAATTTATGACAAGTATTCACTTTGGCAATGACTCTTTTGTATGGTAAACTCTAGCCTAGATGACTTCTATCTTAATATTTCTCTCCTATTATATGCAAATAGTAAGTAGGAGTATTTATAGCTCTTGTAAGAAATGTGATGGTTTTGATTACATTTGGCACCATTGATTTCAAATATAAACTAGGTTCTGATTTCATTCTACAAGTTTACAAGCACATGTCATGAAAAACTTTACTCAATACACAATCCATTTTGGTCCATTCGATTACATATTGACTAGATGGTTGATATATTCTATTTTTCAAAGTTACGTGTACTTGTCTTTTAAAATGTCTTCTCAGCCTGAAATCTCTTTTGGGCTATGTGATTAAGCATTGATCAATGACCCAAAATAAGTTCTAGGTTGAGGAGACATTTTAAAAGAAAAGTTCATAAAACTTATGACCCAAAATAAGTTCTAGGTTGAGGAGACATTTTAAAAGAAAAGTTCATAAAACTTTGCAGAATGGAATATCAACTATTTGATTATAGGGAAATATAATGTGTAGATTCATTCATGCAATCCTATAGTCTTATTTTTATCGCATGATACTTTTCAAATGTGAAGTTCTCATGGGGCTCCAATTATTTCTCTATTGTGTATTTGTGCTTGGTGGTGAGGGGCTCTACCCCTTGACCTCACCTATCGGGGTTGTTGTCCTTGAACCCCGTAAAGGGCCACTACCCCCTCAACCCCCACAAGGGGTACTACCCCTTGACCTCATCAATGGCTACTGGCCCTGGGTCCCTGCTTTAGAATTAAGAAAAAAGAACAAGTTATATGGGGGATTGCGCTAACAAAGATTTTTATTTTTTTAAGGAAAGATTCACCAATCAAAATTAACATTTTCTTCAAAAAAAGAGAAAGATTTTCCACGATTTTATAAGATTTTTAGGGGCCTTTTCTTAAAGTTATCACTGAATATGATGCCTATTTGGGTTGGATACAAATTCAAAATTGGGATTTTTATCAATATCAACTCCCTATTGTGGTGTCATTATTTTAACAAGTGGTAACTAGTTGATAGGTAAAGTTATTAGAACTATTTATCCCTTAAGTTTGTTAGTTAGAGAGTACATGCAATAGCCAATGTTTTTCTATAAGTTCTCCTATTCTTGTCTTCCTCGGCTTATTTTCACTTATTTTCAAAGATAAATTTAACCTCTTCATCATATATTTAGACTTATAATGAGATAATCATTACAACTCCTCAACTTTTCTCAACAAAATTGACATATCTTGTAACATCTAATCTAATTAAATAGAATAAAATAATATTATTCTAATATATTAATGTGGAAAAAGGGAATGAAATCAAAATTTTCACATAAAATACAACTCGAGAAATAAATAATTTTCATCAATCTATATAATTCATGAACATTACAATAGCTAGTCCAGTAGCTTATAAATAGGACTAAGTCATTTACAACATCTAGCCATATAGGCTTATAACAAAAGAATGTCGCACCATACAATGTTTTCGATACCATACCATATCTTTGACACTAAACCTGGTGGAGGGAGAGCATCACCAAGGTGATTTACCATCCAGCCACATGCCTCCCTGATCTTAAGTTCCTGAATGGAGAAGTATGTCCCTTCATGAGAGGTCTAGCAAACTGAAGCCAACATGCGTGAATGAATCTGATGCAACATGATATATCTAACATTTCTAGCATGTATATAATGCATATGCATTTATGTCATGATATGACAGAGAGAAAAATTAAATCAAATAGTAATTACTACTAAATTGATTAACAAGCTTTGGCCAAAGCTGTGTTCGGCTAGATAGGTTGCAAGTAGGAACCTACCCTTCTTTGTAGTTCCATATTCGAAACCTGTCCATGCTCTTTCTCTAACTCAACTTATAGAAATTAGAAAAAGAATAAAATGCATAATTACAATCATATATCATCCATAATGCCATGATTCACAGAGATTGCTAGTCTTCATTCTACAAATTAAGTCTATTGAACTTTCTTCCATAATCTAGGCAACTTCTTATTCATAGATAGGAAATCACATATTTAATTCTTACTAAGATCCGAATAATTTTCTCATAATGTAGTCAAGAAAATGACCTAGTTCATATGAGTATAGTTTTAAAGTTTAAGGAAATAACATTCTCATAGATTCAAGTTCACAATTTGCTCCATAGAAGGGAAAATAAAACTAAAATCTCACGTCTTCAATAGCATAATCAAGAGCATTTCTAGCTTATACTAAGCAAGTATATAGTCGACCTTTCATGCAATACGTCTACTCCATTACAAGATGAGTTCATCACTATTTCTATATCAGATGTAGCATGTTACTAGCTATTCGTTTTCTAAGCTCCTTCATGAAAGAAAAGTTCAAGAAAAATATTTCCTATTCATGCTTTAAGTGGCACCTTGATCTAAATTATATTTCTATAATAAAATACCCATCCCATCAAATGATTGGAGAAGCATGCTTTACCACTATAAATACACTTGATATTCAAACTAATCCTCATAATGACTATCTACGAAAGAAAATCTTTATTTAATGGCTTTGTGCTCACAAATAATCACAACTACAAAATTCTACAAGAATATTTCCTATTCATGCTTTAAGTTGCACCTTGATCTAAATTATATTTCTATAATAGAATGCATATCCCATCAAATGATTGGAGAAGCATGCTTTACCACTATAAATACACTTGATATTCAAACTAGTCCTCATAATGACTATCTACAAAAGATGGTCTTTATTTAATGGCTATGTGCTCACAAATAATCACAACTACAAAATTCGATAGCTATACTAAAGATTTAATAAATAACTAAACCTTATATTATCTTCACTCACTCATAAGGACAGCATCAATCAATTAAGATTTTTTGCAGAATAGCTAATAGAAATTGATTTCTCTTTGTAAGTTTTCACATTGAAAGTTGAAAGTCATAATTTCAAAACAAGGTCTAGTTCAAGAGTCTTATTGCATTTATCAAACTATAAAGCAAATAAAAGATACCTATGGTAAAAAGTTCTAGCATAAGTAGGAGAGTTGCGGATAAAAGGTTCAGGCATAAAGAAACTCAAGGTTTACATGAACTACATATTCAGTGGTACATAACTCAATCCTTCGTTGATTGTCTGCATCCTTTAAACCATATCATCATTAAAAGAAACAAGCACACAATCTGAGTGCAATTCGAAGAAACAAGCACACAATCTTATAAGAGTTAAGCCATACTCTACGGTGTTTTAAGAAACTCGCGATAGGCTTGCAAACTAGTTTGCCAAAGTCACAAGAAGATACATTGAAGAAGAACAGGAGCTTTAATTATAGCATGCGTCAGGTAAACATATAGTCAAAAGAGGTAACAAAAACCAAAAGGATGCAGGATGTCTTAACGATTCAAAAATGTTTCTATTAATCAGAAAACTCCATAGAGATGTATTTGGCTAAACTTTAGGAAAGGTCAAAATTAAATGATATCTATTTATAATTATGCCATCTCAAGAAGTGCAATGTTTGCAGGATGCACACAAATGGGTTTGCTTGAGAATTCTCAACCGATCTAAATAATTTGGCTTTCATATGAATTGAACAAGAAAAAATAAGATAGGCGTAGAAATTGCAAGCACAGACATAGGAAAAGTAAAGACATTCCATAACCATCATTTTACACGGGGACAATTTTCTCATGGAGATTATTGGTAAAGCTAAATGCAGCAATCTGAAAAATAGGCTTGCACTTTAATAATGTGCACAGTGTCAAGTCTCCAGTAAAAATAAAGTGATATACATCAGAGGAATTTCTATTAGATGTTGGAGTTATGAGTGCCAGCAAGCACATCAACTGTTTGATAGAAAACCTAAAGAAATGTTGTCTCTTAGATTGCAAAGGCCACAGAATAATCACAAAATGAATTTGTTAAAAAGGCTTTAGAAACTTTCAAGCAAATACGACTGGCAGGTGAAAAGTCTGACTCCACAGCCATTCCAGCAACGTCCCTACCTATGCCTAAAAGCAAACTTTGGAACAGGGCATGGACACCCACCAAAGCATAACGGCTTGACAATATGTCTCAGAGAAACAATGATCTCAAGGAAGGCAAAGATTGAAGTATGGGAAGGAACTAATTCACAGTTGTGTGAAGAACAAACTCTGAAAGAATTGGTTTATTTACAAAGAATAGAGCATTCACAAAATATTACAGATGAAAACAATCAAAATTCTGTTTTGATCAAATACAATCCAGTTATATACAAATGTGAACCCACTTTTGCAACATCAAGAAATTTAAAATATAAAATGTATTCAAATGCATTTTCTTGGGTAACATACCAGAATCAATGGCTGAATATTCAAAAGTTGCAGAGCCTAAACCTCTTTACCTTCTGCCCACCATTCTCCTAGATTTTTCCTTTGCACAAAGTATGCGTTCAAAAATTAAAAAACAAAGCTTCCAAAGAATGTGTGTCTATCTCCCTCTTGGACAGACTATTTTATAGACTCAAATTTTACCTACACAGCATCTTAGAAAAGATAGCTCAAAAATAAAATGGTAAATGCAATAAATCCTTCCACCCACTAACTCACTCTTTCTTTCTAAAATTAACCTCTCAATTTTAGAAAAAAAAAAAAAAAAACAATTTCTCAAGATTCCCTTATTGCCATTGAATTGCATGAAATCTTTAAATAGAAACCATTAATGCAATATAGAATCTTTTTAAAATATCAAAATATCAAATTAGAATATTGTAGGCAATTTGCAATTAATTCTATTGCAACTAATTATTTACGACTAACTATTAGATTAATTATGCAATTAATAAATCTATTGTGACTAAATGCAATAAAGATTAACACAAATATTTTCCACGCGCTCAGGCATACACATTAATGGATATTTAATCTACATGTTATCTATGTCATGTGCATAGATTTCCTTTACTATATTTTCCACCCTCTGCCTTGATGATACTCTCTCCGTTGAGAAAGTATTTTTGTTGCAAACACAATTGAAATGAGTCGACAATCAATTAAATAATAATATTATTTATACCCATAATTAAATATCAAAAAACAAAGGTTGTGACATATCTTCTCCTTTCCTTTGTTGGATGGATTGGAATTGTAGACTCATTTTAAATTCTATAATCTAAAGCTAGGCTATGACTAATTTTTTTCTCACCTTTACTTAAGAGATTTAATAATGTTTGGAAAGCCCTTTTCTAGTCCAAGAAAGCTGATATTCCTACTATCTTCTCTACCAAGGCCTCCAAGTTGGAGATACTATTTTGTTCATAGATATATGAAATCAAAATATCACATTCACCACCAATGATAAACCATCAAGAATTTACTTTTGGTTTCCCCTATATCTCACTCAACAGAGTAGTGAATTTATTTTTTATTCAAATCCTTTCTCCGAAAGATGCTCACCTAACTTATGTTCACCTAGCTTGTGCTTTTGGTAGTAGATATTGCATAGCTTTCTAAAAAAGTAAAGTAATTTTGGCGTATATTTTGTTTGAAAACATTATTTCAAATATGGAAAGATAAAAAAATTGTTTCATTTTCATAAAGAAAATATGTTATATTGTTTTGATTATACGTCACATAATATGATGATATTGAAATTCAAGGTGAAGATTCAAGTTCAAGCTTAAAAAATGGCCTTGGAGATGGAGTAATTCTATTATGTTAGGAATGTACTAGTTGAATCACTACCTTGTCATGGTTGTGATTTAAACTCTAAAGCAACTTTTCCCATTCCTACTACCACTCTAGGAGTCATACATATCTATCCCAATTTATTTGATGTCCTTATACATCATATAACAAAAGCAGTGGTGGTGGTTATGTACCACATCATTAAGACAAGTTTCCTTGACTTGCCTAAGCTAAATTAGGGTCCCCAATTTTCTAGAAAATGGGTGATCATTTACATGACAATCCATGAGATGAAGTTGAACAAACAGGGTGGTGTCCCTTACCTAACCATGTTGGTCCACTTGTTTGGTGACATGGTTTAGGAGACAAGCTTGATGGTCTGTAACCTCCTCCTAATGGTACATGGTTTTCCTAGTGGAATAGTTTTTTGTGTTATTAATTTTTGTTATGTTTATATTCATCCTTTGGGCGATGTAAAAAACTATTTAACTATCTATTCTTTTGAACTATTTTAAATTTGGATAGTCTATTGCAATTGGAATATCTTCTCTTCCCTCAAGAAGAGTGACATGTCTAAGGAATTAATCTTGATAAGCTTTAAGGTGTGGTGTCATTGTATTTGGACATTTTATAGAAAAATTGGCACATTTTTAGGATTGTGTTAGAATTTTGCATCAACATTCATTCACTTCTAAAGACATATTTATGTCATGCTTTAAATGTATATATAGTTGTATAAAGACATATTCATAGTTGAATACACACATTTATTCATTTTTAATGGTGCATTGGTGTAAAAGATCTCAAATACATTTTATAGCATGACATGGTGTGTGCAGGTACCCCCTTCATATTGACATGGTTCCAAGTGACCCCTTCATAGTTGAAGAGAATGGATCCTATATTTTTTCAAAAAACCAAGAGATACATTTGTCATGAACTTTGTTTACACAATATTTGCTATTTATTTCTAATAAATATGGTTTAATTTTGTTTTTGTTTTTTTAAATAAGAAAAACATTCACAAAGAAGCAAAGCTCAAATGCAAATCCCTCAATTAAGAGCAAAATCACTAACTGTGGAACTTAACCACAAGACACAAGACTAAGATAAACCTGAGGACCTTTTTTGAGGAATTCTCTCTACAGGTCAACAATAATTATAATTAATCCTCAAATAAAGATAAAAGACTAGTGAGATCCTTGTTTGAGATTAAAGATAAATAAGAAAATCTTGGATACTATTCAGTTTTCAAATACTACTTATATTTGTCAAAAAAATTTGAGCTAGAGTAGCTTAGTCGGTTAGAGCATGTGGCTGTTAACCACAAGGTCGGAGGTTCGATCCCTCCCTCTAGTGACCAACTTATTAGAAAGTTTTGACATTTTGGTGGTTGTTTTTACTTTTTTTCATTGATTAACACTGTAACAATTCAATTTTCTACGTTCCGGAAGCAAAATCGTCGTGTTGTTAAATGGAGTGATAGTGTTGGCGGGAGCTTCAATCCCTGACTGATTCTACAAGTAGACGTAACATGAGATTTTAGATGTACATCACCCAATTTTATCTACTTCTAGAGGAAATTTGCTCTCTTCATCATACTTTTCTTGTTGAGATTTTCAGGACTTTGTGGGCTTTCTCTTTATTCACCAATCTACTTTTCTTGTCGAGATCTTCAAGGTGGCGTTCAAACACTAATCTACTCTCTTCAGGAAGTTCTGAATTTACTAGGGTGTCTACATTCAATTCTAGTTGTGGAAACTTTTATAATTTTTGGTTTTATCACAGAAGAATCACCTAGACCTTGCCAATTGTAAAAGTCCAATACTATAATATACATGGTAAAAAGGCTAACTAAAGATGATGGAATTGAGCTTACATCTTAACATTCTATAAAAGGATTTATCTAATAGTGGATTCCCTTTCCCTGATTTATGAGTGGAGAATGAATCCCTTTTCTCTCTCTCTTGGGAATATGTGGTAGCAACTCAGAATCAAATTACCTACCTAGTGGTCTAGGTTCAAACTGGGATGTAGCTTAAAAACTGATAAAAGAGGTTTGAGCCCTGAGCATCCCCAAGTTTATAAAAAACCTTCATATTTTAAATGGGCATCAGTCAATCTAGTATTAGCTTAAATTATTAAAAACCATATTGAAATTGGCATCAATCAACATACTAGTAGCTGTGTTTTTATTATTGGAATTGAGGCAAGTTTAATCAGCTCTTTCTTAAAATTACTTTCATAACCTACTTCCACAAAATTTCTCCACTAAAATGTTCATGGTAGTAGATAATATAATGCTTATAGTTATTGTCTAACAGCTATGGGATTTGAACCCATGCCCTTTCAGACTAGAGCCTAAATCTGGTGCCTTAGACCACTCGGCCAAACTGTCAACCCATAGCATGGACATATATGTAATTCAAGGTTTTGTGTTTGTTGGCATTGTGATGTCGATACTTTTAGGAGCTTGTTTGGCTTGTTTACAGGTTTTTAATTTATGGATTCAATTTAGGGTACAAAGATATTTGCATCTATTTTTAAAGTTGATTATAAATTTAAAGTGTATATTTATATTAAATTTTTTTTTTTTTGGCTATATTGTTATAATTAAGGGGATATATTTCACTATTCATCCATAAATTAAGTTTGACTTTAACCATAGTTCCAAATATTTTAGTAGATGGTGTGACACACCACCATCCTCAATAATTAGGCTTAATCTTATTGGTTATTGTTTACAAGTTTGAGCTTGCATCATTTAACAATGCTCTTCAATTTGAATGCTGGCCCTTGTTAAACTTTGAAGTTTGGTAAGCTTGTGGAGCAAAAATCTATTCTTTTTTTAATTAAATCAAATTGGAGATTGAGGATTCAACAAATTTCTCCTTATATCTTTATGCCAAGACTTTGAGGATCAATTCAAAGTTATCCAAGAGGCAACGCAAAAGTTGATGAGTTTATCTCATGTACTATATATCATTGCTTGTTGATTGTATGGCTATCTTTATTGCTCAAAGATACACGCCACCTAAGGAGCTTGTTGTTTGATCTTGTCTCAATGTAGTACTTGCAAAGTTACTCCTTCCTAGTGTGTGGCTAGTGAAAATATGTTTGTCAATGAAGTCCATGGTGCCATTATCCTAATGGCAAATGGAAAATTCTCAAGTATTCATGGATTTCCATAAAAATTCTACAAAATCATGTGAGACACTTAGGCACAACTTGCTTAAGGTTTATATGGAGGCCTTTCAATCTAGATATGTAAGGTACCTTCTTAACAAGGGTAACATCAAATACATTCCAAATGCACATATTCAAAAACATATCAATAAGTAGATTTCCATTACTCCTCTAAATACCTTTGATATGATCACTATCAAAGCCCCAACCTTTAGGCTTCAAAAAATGATCACCTTGTTTCTTGCCTTTTGGGTGCCAAGACCATGCTTTGATAACACTTGATAAGATCCACACATATAATAATTGCAATAATATACTGTAGAATAGAGATCACACATGCCATAAGATGATGTTTCAAATAAAATAAAATGAAAACAAATTATTTACTTCAACTTCTATTTGAGTTATTTTATTTTTCCCTCCTAATAAAACAAATAATACAATACATGCAAATAATTATAAAATAGTTAAATCAATATATTTTGTTTAACTTACTAATTGTTTTTTTTCTTAATAAAATATCATTAATATTATGTTTAGTATTAAACATTAATAATTTGACATATAAATGGTTGTTAAATTGAAGTTTGGGGTTTTTGTTAACATATTCCATTACCCTTGCTAACATTGTAATTACACCACACCTCTTAACTTAACTATGTAAAAATTAAAAACATAATTTTTTATATTATAGTGAATAATTAATTGATTACACTGAAGGCATTCCCTCTATGAGGTGAACTGGCCTAGTGAGTGGTGCAGGAGCACCCCACGAAGACTAGGGTCTTATGCATTTTATGCATTTTCTATATTTAATGTAATAAGGTCTGTTTGACCAAACTTGTCATTGGTGTTTGTATTTCAGTTTTTGTTTGTAATCCCTAGGACACTTATCAAGCTGTCATGATAAGGTTATTAGTTTTGTTAGTTGGTTATCTCTCACAGCCACTTGGAAGCAAGTCTGTACTATTGTGGGTAAGTGTATAAAATACCCCAGTACAGGTCAACTGAGGAGAATATACATTGAGGTTAAGAAGTTGTATTGTGCGGTTGGAAAAATAGAGTACTGTAATCGCATTTTATGAAAGCAAATAAAGATTCTATTTGTGTTTTGATCATCTGGGTGCACTACGTAATCAAATTGTTGTTTTGGTGGCCAAATGGACTTTCCATTCCATTCCACCGGTTGATTCCTACAGAATTGGTGGAATGGTTATGTAAAGTAGGTTAGGGTTTAGTTTTGTATTTTTTATTTCTATTTGCATGCATGTTTGCAGGATCGCAGGTCAGAGGTGTTGAGTAACCCTAGCATGGGAAGGTGCTAGGTCGTGCAGGTTGAAAAGAGCTTGAGAAACCATCCAGGAAGCGGATCGGGTCATTGCTGGAGATTAGGCAGGTTAAAACTGTGAAATCCACAAAGTTTTCAACATAGATGCATTATATGTGTATATCACCTTTGCATGAAGGATATACAATCTGTGAATATATCGCTTTTACATGTTCTGTGTATCTTGCATTTGTCTATCGCAAATACAAAGGAGGGAGAAAGTCCAAGTTTTCAATCGGCATACTATGGAGTCAAAGTTTGGTCAAACACATATTTGAATCGAATATACATTTCCTGTATATATCGCTTTTTTTTGTTGGAGACAATTCATGTGTATACCGCAATTGTCTGGTTGTGTGTATCCCGCCAAAGCACTTTTTGGGTTGCATATGTCGAATGTACATTAGAAATGTACCTCGGTTGATACAAGTGGGTCAGCGCCAGTCAAAGGGTTTTGGTTTGTATGTTTAAATTATATCTTGCAATTGTATATGGTAAAAGTACAATGCACATATACATTGCGCGGAGGTACCAGTGATAACTGGTAGGAACGGTAAACAGAACCGGCAGCAGAAGGTTATCGAATGCATTGTTGCAAGTATGGCGATAACTCGTGTTGTCATTGATGTAAACATACTCTTGTTGCAGAAATGACAAGGTTTTGATGAGCTATGTGCTGAGGATATTGAGAAAATTAGTCATATCAGGAGCAGAGAAGAACAGTGAAGACAACAAAGAGAAGATCCAAGTTAAGGGGACTATTAGAAGATGTGGTTTAAAGGGTTTGTAGATATGAGTCTTGAGATAATCCATTCAAGATTTTAGAGGTCCGCATGAAGATCTGAAGAAGTTATGGCCGCTCAAGTAGAACCGGTTCCGGCAGGTGTTCAGAGGTGACATAGTGTCACAGATAGGTCCGGTGAGCTCCGGAAATGCATTATCCCATTCTGCGGATTGGAGGGAGTGTTGAGGAAGTCCTTGAGAAGTGTCAACTAGATTGGTTCATGTTTTGAAGGTTCACAAAAACCTATTCCTTTGTGACAGTGATGACAGACTGTGTTCTTGAAGTTCCAGATGAAGGAGAGAAGAATTCCATAAAGTAGATGAAGTGCAGATGTTCTTGGTGATTCAGGAAAAGTTGTGGTGATCTTTGGATCATGTCTAGTTCATGTTGGTGGTCCGCATTAAAGTTAGAGTTCACATTTGAAGAATAACCACCGGATGTTGGTGTTCTTCCTGAGTCTGGCCAACCGGATGTATTACATGTCTTGCAGATGTTCTTGTAGGTGTTTTCTAACATAGATGATTATTCCTAAGTCGAAGCCTTGTATAAATAAGGGTTTGTAAAGTCATTTCAAAGTGTGTCTTGTGTGGATGAGTGTGTGGTAGTGAGGAAGAAGAGCAAAAGGCAGAGCAGAAGTTTTTGGGCTTAAATGGAACTGATCCAAGCATGGTAAAGATGCTATTCTCCAGTTCAAGTTTGTGTTACTTTGTAGACAGTGTGTCTCTTGTAGGTAGTGGGCCTCTTGTGAGCAGTGTGCTTGGGCAGTGAGCCCTAATTGGCATGTGCCATTTTGTTCTTTCTATTCTTCTAATAGAGAATACTTTTTGGGTTAATCACCCCGTGGTTTTTTCCTTGACCGGGTTTTCCATGTCAAAATCTTGGTGTCTCATGTGTTGATGTGTATCTGCTCTTGTGTTAATGCTTCATGCTTTCATGGTTGATTATTTATTATGCTGCTAAATAACAAAGTGGATTTAAGTGTTTAATTTGTAAGCATGTTTTGGACAACTGATTCACCCCCCCTCTCAGTTGTCTTTCCTGAATTCAACAATTGGTATCAGAGACAAGTTCCTCTAAAAGGAGCTTAATCACTTGAGGAGATTTGGGATGTCGTCCTACAAGAAGGATAGTCTAAAGTTTGATGGAACCAATTTCAATCTCTAGAAAGGTCACATGAAATGTCACTTGAGATGTATGGGAATGGCGTACTGGTCCATGGCTACAACATAGTATGTACCTCCACAGGGTGGTCTAAGAACTCTAAATGAAATCACAGATGCTGAAAATAATCTGCGGACTATAGAGGCTCTTCTAAGCGCATTATCTAACTCAGAGCTTTCAAATGTTATTGACCTACCAACTGCTTATGAGATTTGGCAAAAACTAGAACTTTTGCATGAAGGTGACAGGTATGTCAAAAATGCAAGGCTACAAAGTCTGAAAGGAAAATTCAAAAATCTAAAGATGAGAGAAGATGAAAATATCTCTACTTTTATGCCAAGAGTAAATGAGCTTGTTTGTGGGATTAGAAATGCTGGTGGAGTCTTGGATGAAGATGAGATTGTTGGTAAAATTCTTAGATCCCTACCTGCTTCTTACAAAATCAAGGCAGCTGCCATTGAAGAATTCAGAGCCCATACAACTATCACAAGAGATCAATTGGCTAGTAAATTGGCTGCATTTGAAATGTCCAAGTTTGGAGATGACCCCCCCAAGACTGAATCTACATTCAAAGCCAGTGCCTGTGTCAAAGGTAAACCAATGTTTGATCCGGGAGAGAATTCATCAAAGAAACTATCATGGTATGAAAAAGCAAGAAAAGACATGGAAGAAGAAGAAGCAGAAACAACTCAACTTGAAGCCCTCATTGCAAAGAGACTGCCAAGAGAATCCGGTAAGTATGAAGGAAAATTACCCTTTAAGTGTTTTAACTGCAATAAGATTGGTCATTTTGCCTCAAGATGTTCGGAAAGATTTTCAAGGTCAAATCCTAACAGACAAAGGTTCCAAAAGAATTGTTATTATGTTCATGAAGAAGATGATAATGAAGGAGTAATAGATGATGAATCAGAGATAGGAAACAAATATGGAAATGAATGGGTGTTTATTGCCATCAAGGAAGAAGATCCAATGCCCTCTGAATCTGTCAATCATAAGGTTGTAGAAAGAGCTCTGGCTGCCCAAGTTGAAGAAAAGGATGATTGGGTCATAAACAGTGGATGCTCTCACCATATGATAGGTGACAAGAACAAGTTCTTAGATTTGGAAAGGTATGAAGGAAGAATGGTAAAGTTTGGTGATAATCCTGCTAGTAGAATCAGAGATAGGGGAACTATTTCTTTTGATGGAAAGAACAAAACCAGTAATGTACTGTATGTTGAAGGATTGAAGCACAATCTTCTCAGTGTTGGACAGTTGGTGGACAAAGGTTATGATCTTCAGTTCAAGAATGGAAAATGCAGGATCTTTGAAAGTTCCAGAATAGAGATTACATCCGGTACTCAAACAAAAGGTAATATATTTCATTTAGTTGGTACTGGTAAAAGTTGTCTGTTTGTACAAGTTGTTCAGAGTTGGTTATGGCATAGAAGGATGTGTCATGTAAATTTTGATAGCATCATCAAGATAAGCAATACTTAGGCTGTAAGAGATCTTCCAAATTTGGTAAAACCTACAAATAGTTTGTGCAAAGAATGTCAGCTGGGGAAACAAAGCAGAGTCTCATTCAAAAGCAAGGATCAATCCTCTACCAGATTATTGGAATTAGTTCATACTGATCTATGTGGTCCAACAAGAATCAAGAGTATGCAAGGTGATAGATATTTCATGTTATTAATTAATGACCATTCCTGGATGATGTGGGTTACCTTTCTGAAAGAGAAATCAGAAGCTTTTGAGAAGTTCAAAATTTTCAAGGCTATGGTAGAGAATGAAACCGGATTGAAATTGAAATGTCTAAGGTCTGATAGAGGTGGTGAATTCACATCTGGTGAGTTCATAGATTTTTGTGAGAAGCATGGTATAAAGAGACAGTTGTCTACTCCTAGGACTCCACATCAAAATGGAGTAGTAGAGAGAAAGAACCGGACCATTCAGGAAGCATCTAGAACAATGATGATGGAAGCAAATGTTCCTTAGATGTTCTAGAGAGAAGCTGTCAGCACTGCAGTCTATACTCTCAATCAAGTTCAAATCAGAAGCAATACTGGTAAGACTCCTTATGAACTTTTGTTAGGCATCACTCCTATTGTGAGGTATTTCAGAGTGTTTGGTAGCAAATGTTACATTAAAAGAGATGAAGATATAGGCAAGTTTGATTCTATAAGTGATGAAGGGATATTCTTGGGTTACTCCACTCAAAGCAAAGCATACCGGTGTTACAATAAGAGACTGAGAAAGATGATAGAAAGTACAAATGTGAAGGTTGATGAAGGAATTGAGAGACCTTCAAGGTTTTATGAATGTGATGAAGGTGATTAGAATGGTGTTCTGATTCAAAGAGCCCAAACTCCTTCCTGTACTCAGAATCAAATAGATCCGGTAATTTAGGAAGAAGAGATGAGTCACAATGAACCTGATGAAGAATTAGAAGTGCAGGAAACTCCCAAAGTTCCCAGGTATGTAAGACTGAACCACTCTAAAGATCAGATCATAGGTGATAAAAGCAAAGGTGTGCAAACAAGAAGAACAATTGCTCAAAACTCAGATAAGTATTGTCTAATTTCAAGGATAGAACCTAAGACAGTAAATGAAGCTTGCAATGATGAAAGGAAGAAGAACTGATGCAAATTGAGAAAAATCACACTTGTAATCTTGTTCCCAGACCTAGAGACAATAATGTGATTGGAACCAAATGGGTCTTTCGGAACAAACTGAATGAAGTTGGTGATGTAATCAGAAATAAAACCAGATTGGTCTACAAGGGCTACTCTCAAATAGAAGGAGTTGATTTTGAAGAAACTTTTGCTCCGGTGGCAAGAATTGAAGCAGTCAGATTATTTCTTGCCTATGCTGCCTTCAAAGATTTCAAAGTATATCAGATGGATGTCAAGTCTGCCTTCCTAAATGGTGATTTGGAAGAAGAAGTATACATTGAGCAACCGGGTGGATTTTAATTGTCTGATCATAGTGATATGGTCTGCAAGTTGAAGAAAGCTCTGTATGGACTGAAGCAAGCCCCAAGAGCCTGGTATGAAAGGTTGGATAAGCATCTTTTAAAGATTGGTTTCAACAAAGGTACTGCTGACAGTAATTTGTATTTCAAAATTGATCATGAAAACATCTTGATTGTTGAAGTATTTGTTGATGATATCATTTTTGGAGGAAGAGATAGTATGTGTAAAACTTTTGCAAATCAAATGAAAAGTGAATTTGAGATGTCCATGCTTAGTGAAATAAATTTCTTTTTGGGTCTTCAAATCACTCAAACAAAGAAAAGAATCTTCATTTCTTAGACTAAATATGTGAAAGAATTGTTGAAGAAATTTGGGATGGAAGACTCAAAACCAATGCATACTCTTATGGCTACCAGATGTAAATTGAGCAAAGATGATGATTCTCCTCAGACAGATTAGACAAAGTATAGGTCAATGATTGGAGGATTGTTGTATCTCACTCAAACTAGACCAGACATTATGCAGGTTGTTGGTCTTGTTGCTAGATTTGAGGCTGATCCCAGAGAATCTCATGTCATGGCAATCAAGAGGATTTTTAGATATCTAAAAGGGATAGTTGAGTATGGCTTGTGGTATCCTAGAGATCATGATTTCTCTCTTCATGCATATACAGATGCAGGTTGGGCAGGAGATGTGGATGACTGGAAGAGTACCAGTGGTGGAGCATTCTTTTTGGGAAAGAGATTGGTTTCTTGGCTAAGCAAGAAACAAGAGGCAATATCTCTGTCTACAACTAAAGCAGAATACATTGTAACAGCAGGTAGTTGCAATCAAGTTTTATGGATGAAGCAGATGCTAAGAAATATTAAAGTAGAATATGAGGAGACTATCGCAATCTTCTGTGATAATTCAAGTGTAATAAATATTTCTAAGAATCTGGTGTTGCATTCTAAGACTAAGCATATATCTATCAAGTTTCACTTTCTGAGAGAGCAAGTGAACAAGGATGAAGTCAGACTGGAGTTTGTGCCCTCCAAGGATTAGATTGCAGATATCTTTACTAAACCTCTTCCCAAGGACTCTTTTGAGTATCTCAGGGAGAAGTTAGGGGTTATTGCCCCTCGGGTGATGAACTAAGGTGTACTAGTGTGCATCAGTTTGGTGGATATCACAATCATATCTTGTGATCCAGATTGGTGATGGGGAGCTGCTACTCAGGGGGAGCAGCTAGTATAATTCTGAAGTGTTGGAGTTGCATGTATGAGCCCTTTGCTATTGATGTCAAAGGGAGAGAGAAGACATGTGAAAAACAAGTGGTTAATGATCAAAGGGGGAGCAATAAAGGAAGAGAAGCCATGTGAAGGATTGTTGCTATTAGGGGGAGTTGTGACAGAAAGGAGAAGTTCTTGTCTTGATGGTTTTTCACATCATGTGTTGCCATCAATGACAAAGGAGGAGATTGTTGCAAGTATGAGGATAACCGGTGTTGTCATTGATGTCAACATACTCTTGTTTCAAAAATGACAAGGTTTGGGTGAGCTATGTGCTGAGGATATTGAGAAAATCAGTCATATCAGGAGCAGAGAAGAATAGTGAAGACAGCAAAGAAAAGATCCAAGTTAAGAGGACTATCAGAAGATGTGGTTTAAAGGGTTTGTAGATATGAGTCTTGAGATGATCCATTCAAGATTTCAGAGGTCCGCATGAAGATCTGAAGAAGTTATGGCTGCTCAAGTAGAACTGGTTCCGGCAGGTGTTCAGAGGTGACAGATTGTCACAGATAGGTCCGATGAGCTCCGAAAATGCATTATCCCATTCTGTAGATTGGAGGGAGTGTTGAGGAAGTCCTTGAGAAGTGTCAACTAGATTGGTTTATGGTTTGAAGGTCCAGAAGCACCTATTCCTTTGTGACAGTGATGACAGACTGTGTTCTTGAAGTTCCGGATGAAGGAGAGAAGAATTCCAGAAAGCAAATGAAGTGCAGATGTTCTTGGTGATTCAGGAAAAGTTGTGGTGATCTTTGGATTATGTCTAGTTCATGTTGGTGGTCTGCATTAAAGTTAGAGTTCACATTTGAAGAATAACCACCGGATGTTGGTGTTCTTCCTGAGTCTGGTCGACCGGATGTATTACACCTCTTGCAGATGTTCTTTTAGGTGTTTGCCGACTTAGATGATTGTTCCTAAGTCAAAGCCTTGTATAAATAAGGGTTTGTAAAGTCATTTCAAATTGTGTCTTGTGTGGATGAGTGTGTGGTAGCGAGGAAGAAGAGTGAAAGGCAGAGCAGAAGTTTTTGGGCTTAAATGGAACTGATCCAAGCATGGGAAAGATGCTATTCTCTAGTTCAAGTTTGTGATACTTGTTACTTTGTAGATAGTGTGTCTCTTGTAAGCAGTGGGCCTCTTGTGAGCAGTGTGCCCGAGCAGTGAGCCCTAATTGGCATGTGCCATTTTATTATTTCTATTCTTCTAATAGAGAATACTTTTTGGGTTAATCACCCCGTGGTTTTTCCCTTGACCGAGTTTTCCACGTCAAAATCTTGGTGTCTCGTGTGTTGATGTGTATCTGCTCTTGTGCTAATGCTTCATGCTTTCATGGTTGATTAGTTATTATGCTACTGAATAACAAAGTGGATTTAAGTGTTTAATTTGTAAGCAAGTTTTGGACAACTGATTCACCCCCCCTCTCAGTTGTCTGTCCTGAATTCAACATGCATATTCCAAAGTTGTACATTTCGGGGAGAGAAAAGATATCGGCGAAGGATTTTTGGTTTCTCTCGATGAATTAAGTCTCATCAATGGTAGCAGACATCAAGTGCATCGGTGTAAGGAGGTATATCAGCGGAGGAGTTCGAAGTTAGGCCGATAGCTTGTATGTTGCCAATAGGCAACCAATAACGAAGTTATGTCGAAGCTTATCGGTGTAAAGTCTACTATCAGACAACAAGGATTAGTTTATGCTAATGGTCATAAGTTTGGCCGATGGAGTATGTCGGGAGAACAATAGTTTTCTCTCGCTGATAGAAGGAAGCGTTTAACTATGGAGTTTCAAGGGTTTTGGGGATCAATCCCTTGTAGCTCTACGTCATAGTGGTATTAGAGCGAAGGCTATATTTTATGGGAAGGAGAAGACAATAAAATGTCAGAAGGAGAAGGGTCAGAAGAGTACCCAATAAGGATGACCAATGCTGAATTGGCTATCCTGGTAAAGAAGTAGATTGCAGAGAGCAAAGCAATTACTACTCAGAATCAGGCATTAAAAGATGAGTTGGAAAAATTGAGGGACAGAGTTGGAAGGGGAAAAGATTCTGGTGAACAAGAACATAGGAATGAAGAGGATATCCCTAGGTAGGAAGAGATAGAGGTTCCTGCAGACCAAAGACCCTTAATGCCCTCAAATCTATGGAGCAAAGGACCATGGATATGAAAATAGACCTGCCAGTGTTTGCAGGAAAAATGGAACCTGATTCAGTAATGGAGTGGATAGACTCCTTGAACAATTTCTTTGAAACAGAGGAAATACCAGACCACCAAAGAGTGAAGATAGCTCAATCCAAAACAAAAGGAGCTGCACTAACCTGGTGGAATTTCATCCAAGATGACAAGGTGAAAGAAGGAAAGAACAGAGTTGCTACGTGGAAGAAGATGATGGCTTTAGTGAAGGAAGCCTATGTTCCATTAGATTACAACATCCAATTACATACGAGGAGATGAAATCTGAAGCAGAAGGAGTTAGATGTCAGTGCATATACTGAAGAGTTCATGAAACTATGTCTCAAGACAAAGGTGAAGGAGAATGAGGAAGAGAAGGTAGCTAGGTATCTCAACGGGTTGAGATTTGCCATCCAAGAAGACCTAAATCTGCATAATCTAGATACAATTTAGAAGTGCTACCAATTAGCACTCAAGGTGGAAGAGAAACTAAAGAGAAGGCAAGAGCAGAACAATAGAGGAAGAGGAAGACAGCAAAGAGGAGGAAGAAGTCCTTTCAGAGGCAGAGGAATTGGATTTGGATTCTAAGGTGAAACAAATCAAGAGAGCAGCAAAGGAGACAACAGTCAAACTCAAAAGGGAAGTTACGATCAAAAAGGAAATTTCAGGGGCAGAAGACTGCCATTTAGAGGGAGATCTCAGGGCAGAGGAGCTATTAGATGTTACAATTGCAATCAAGAAGGTCACATAGCTAGTAGATGTCCAGAAAAAGAAACAAGTTTAGGGGGAGAAAGGAGGACAAATCTGATCCAAGAATCTGATTGTCAGAGTGCGACAAGCTCCAACACTTATCAGAGTCTGAATGATACTGTCAGATATGGGTATCCTGAGACAGGAGAAGCTTTGATGATCAGGAGAGCAATGGCCACTATGAAGGTGCCTGACAGAGAACCCCCACAAAGAAAGTCTCTTTTCAAAACTACTTGCGAGGTAGGAGGAAAGGTATGTAAGGTTCTGATTGACTCTGGATCTACTAAAAATTTTATGTCTGTCTGTTGAAATGATAGAAAATATTAAGCTTAGAAGGCTACCACATCCCTGTCCATACAAGGTCTCATGGCTCACCCAAGGTCAGCAAATAGTTGTGGAAGAACAAGCTTGGGTAGAATTTCAAATTGGACCATACAAGGACAAATTGTTGTTTGACATAGCTCAGATGGATGCTTGCCATCTCCTACTTGGAAGACCATGGCAATACAATTTGAAAGCCCAACATGATGGAGTTAGAAACACCTATTCAATCACCAAGGATGGTGAGAAGACAGAGTTACTACCATTAATGGAGAAGGAGGTAGAAGCAAAAGGGAAAGAAGTCAAAGTGATGATGGTAGAAGGCAAACAGTTTATGATAGAAATAGTAGAACAAGGCGCAGTTGCATATGCTCTAATTCCATGCCTAAAGGTGAATAAGGAGCAGCAGCAAGAAGTCAAGGGAGAGAAGAAGCAAAGGTTCATAGACCCTACTGTCCAAGAACTATTGGAAAAATACAAAGGCATCATCTGTGATGGAATGCCAAGGTCCCTACCACCTGTGAGGGACATCAGTCATTGCATAGATCTAATCCCTGGATCTACACTACCAAACAAGGCAGCATACAAGCTTACACCAGAATAGAATACAGAGGTAGTAAGGCAGATTGAGGAATTGTTAGAAACAGGCCTAATTGGCAAAAGTTTAAGCCCATGTGTAGTACCAGTGGTACTAGCACCAAAGAAGGAAGGCACTTGGAGACTTTGTACCAATTCAAGAGCTATCAACAAGATAACAATCAGGTATAGGTTCCCAATCCCAAGAATAGAAGATTTGCTTGATTGCTTGGGAGGTGCCAAATATTTCACAAAAATAGATTTGAAAAGTGGCTATCATCAGATCAGGATTAGGCCAGGAGATGAATGGAAAACTGCATTTAAGACCAATGAGGGGTTATATGAGTGGAAGGTCATGCCTTTTGGTTTGTCCAACGCCCCTAGTACCTTTATGAGGTTGATGAATGAGGTCTTGAGAGAATTTATAGGCAAATTTGTCATAGTATACCTAGATGACATTCTAATTTTTAGTAATACAAGGGAAGAACATCTCAAATATATAGACTTGGTTCTCAAAAGGTTACATGAAGAGCAGTTAATGATCAACTTGGACAAGTGTTTGTTCATGCAGGAAGAGATCATCTACTTGGGTTTTGTCATCTCACACGGCAAACTGAAAATGGATCAAGAGAAGGTAAGTGCCATATTATCTTGGCCAACTCCTAGAACTATGAATGATGTCAGAAGTTTCCATGGGTTAGCAACCTTCTATAGGAAGTTTATAAGAGGGTTTAGTCATGTTTGTGCACCCATGCTTGACACCATATAAGGAGGATAGAAGTGCAGGTTCACTTGGACAAGGGAAGCAGATGATTCATTTGAAACATTGAAGAAGAAGGTGGCACATCAACCAATCCTTGCACTTCCTGATTTCAACAAGATTTTTCAAGTAGAATGTGATGCAAGTCACATGGCAATTGGAGCAGTACTCAGTCAAGAAGGGAGGCCTATTGCATTTTTCAGTGAGAAACTAAATGATGCTAAGAAGAGATACTCATCCTATGATTTGGAGATGTATGCTCTAGTCCAGTCACTTGAAAAGTGGAGGCATTACTTGATGCCAAAAGAATTCATAGTGTTCACAGATAATCAGGCCCTTAGTTTCATAAATAGTCAGGAGAAGCTGAACCATAGGCACATGAAGTGGGTGGAGACTTTACAAGCCTTCACTTTCACACTTAAGCATAAGAAAGAAGTCAAGAACAAGGTAGCGGATGCTTTGAGCAGGAGGGTTCTAACCATAAATTAGATTCAGTTGGAAAGTGTTGGTATTGATTCCTTAAAGACTGTATGATACTAATGCAGACTTTGGAGAAATATACAAAGTATGTACTTCCTTTGAAGACAAATATCATGTGGAGTACTTTGAATTTCTGATACAAGATGGATTACTTTTCAAAGGTGGACAGTTGTGTATTCCACGATGTTCTATGAGACTGAACATTATTAGGGAGAAACATTATGGGGCCATGGCAGGACATTTTGGTCTAGATAAGACTCTGGATCTTGTAAAGAGACATTACCATTGGCCTAAATTACAGTCAGATGTGAGGAAATTTGTGGAAGCATGTGTGGTATGTCAGAAAGCAAAAGGGAGATCCACTAATGCAGGTTTGTATCAGCCACTACCCATTCCTTCTAGGCCATGGGAGAGCATAAGCAGGGATTTTGTGTTAGGTTTACCTAGAACAAGGAAGGGATATGACAGTGTTTTTGTGGTAGTAGATAGATTCAGTAAAATGGCACATTTCTTGCCATGCAAAACTACTTGTGATGCTTCATATGTTGCAGACCTATTTTTCAAGGAGATAGTGAGGATTCATGGATTGCCATTGAGTATAGTGTTAGATAGAGATATGAAATTTATTGGCCATTTTTGGAGGACTCTTTGGAAGAAGCTTGGTACCAATTTGTCCTTCTCATCATCTTATCATCCTCAAACTGATGGATAGAATGAAGTGGTTAACCGTTCATTGGGAAATTTGCTAAGGTGTTTGACAAGGCAACATGGAGAGAAGTGGGATAACATCCTCTCGCAGGCAGAATTTTCCTATAATGATATTGTCAATAGGAGTACAGGGAAATCACCTTTCCAGGTGGTATATGGTATTCATCCCAGAGGTATTTTGGAGTTAAAAGATCTACCTGCAGGAGAGCCTCTTAGTGCAGATGGAGAAGCTTTTGCATTAGCCATCAAAGAGGTGTATGATTGAGTCAAGACCCAACTCCAGTGAACTACTTTGAAGTACAAAGAATATGCTGACAAGAAAAAGAGAGATGTACAATTTGATGTTGGAGATTTGGAGTGGGTTAATTTGAAGAAGGAAAGACTCCCAAAAGGAAAATATACTAAGCTCATGTAGAGGAAGATTGGACCATGTCAGATTCTGAAGAAGTGTGGATAGAATGCTTATGAAATCCAATTTCCTTCTGTTCTTGGATTATCACCTATTTTCAATGTATGTGATTTAACTCCATACAAACATCATCCAGATATAGACCAGGAACCATTCTAGGGTATAACAGATGATGATATTCCTAAACATGATCCACCAAAGTTGCAGAAGATTTTAGATTCAAGAATGGCAAAAAAGACCAGGAACAATGAGTATATGGAATACTTGGTGACTTGCCAAGGGAAACTTGATTCAGAGGCAGTTTGGATGACTGAAGAGCAGATCACCAAACAAGGTGCAGATCTTCAAACTCTCATCTCAAGTGGACTTGAGATTTCTTCTCTCGGGGAGTATGGTGCAGGAGCACCCCACGAAGACTAGGGTCTTATGCATTTTATGCATTTTCTATATTTAATGTAATAAGGTCTATTTGACCAAACTTGTCATTGGTGTTTGTATTTCAGTTTTTGTTTGTAATCCCTAGGACACTTATCAAGCTGTCATGATAAGGTTGTTAGTTTTGTTAGTTATCTCTCCCAACCGCTTGGAAGCAAGTCTGTACTACTATGGGTAAGTGTATAAAATACCCCAGTATAGGTCAACTGAGGAGAATATACATTGAGCTTAAGAAGTTGTATTGTGCGGTTAGAAAAATAGAGTACTGTAATCGCATTTTCTGAAAGCAAATAAAGATTTTGTTTCTGTTTTGATCATCTGGGTGCACTGTGTAATCAAATTGTTGTTTTGGTGGCTGGATGGATTTTCCATTCCATTCCACCGGTTGATTCCTATAGAATCGGTGGAATGGTTATGTACAGTAGGTTAGGGTTTAGTTTTGTATTTTTTGTTTATGTTCGCATGCATGTTTGCAGGATCGCAGGTCAGAGGTGTTGAGTAACCCTAGCATGGGAAGGTGCTAGGTCGTGCAGGTTGAAAAGAGCTTGAGAAACCATCCAGGAAGCGAATCAGGTCATTGTTGGAGATTAGGTGGGTTAAAACTATGAAATCTGTGAAGTTTTCAACATACATGCATTTTATGTGTATATTGCCTTTGCATGAAGGATATACAATCTCTGAATATATCGCTTTTACATGTTCTGTGTATCTTGCATTTGTCTATCGCAAATACAAAGGAGGGAGAAAGTCCAAGTTTCCAGTCGGCATACTATGGAGTCAAAGTTCGGTCAAACACATATTTGAATCGAATATACATTTCCTGTATATATCACTTTTGTTTGTTGGAGACAATTCATGTGTATACTGCAATTGTCTAGTTGTGTGTATCCCGTCGAAGCACTTTTGGGGTTGCATATGTCGAATGTACATTGGAAATGTACCTCGATTGATACAAGTGGGTCAGCGCCAGTCAAAGGGTTTTGGTTTGTATGTTTAAATTGTATCTTGCAATTATATATGGTAAAAGTACAACGCACATATACATTGTACGAAGGTACCAGTGATAACCAGTAGGAACAGTAAACAGAACCGGTAGTAGAAGGTTATCGAATGCATATTCCAAAGTTGTATATTTCCAGGAGAGAAAAGACATCGGCGAAGGATTTTTGGTTTCTCCCGATGAATTAGGTCTCATCGATGGTAGCAGACATCAAGTGCATCGGTGTAAGGAGGTATATCGGCAGAGGAGGTCGAAGTTAGGCCGATAGCTTGTATGTTGCCGATAGGCAACCAATAACGAAGTTATGTCAAAGCTCATCAGTGTAAAGTCTACTATCAGACAACGAGGATTAGTTTATGTCGATGGTCATAAGTTTGGCCGATGGAGTATGTCAGGAGAACAATAGTTTTCTCTCGCCGATAGAAGGAAGTGTTTAACTATGGAGTTTTGAGGATTTTAGGGATCAATCCCTTGTATCTCTGTGTCAGCGAGTGACATCAATGGTTTATACTCATCGAGCAGGTGTGCAAGATGATGAAATCCATCATAACCATTCATCAGTTTCTGGTTGCCTTTTGTCATTTCTTCATTAGTTTTTAGTTTTGCCACTCACTCTAATAAATCCCATGTCCGCACATGGTTTCAAACTTTCAAATTTCCATGTATGCAATATAAGTTTCAAGGTTTTGAAGTGGTAAATAATTCACACTGATGTGAAAGATTATCTATAATTGAAGGGTGGATAAAATGATGAGATGACATATATTAAAAAAATCAACACTTGCCCAAAGAAATCATCGATTCATGTCTTATTTATGGAATATGTTAAATATTTTTAGACTACTTAAAAAATCTCCCCCGTATATTATTGGAAGACATTAAAACATGAAAGCAAACATAGGTAATTAACTAAATACTTGACCAAATACATATTATTTATTGTTTTATTTTTTCTAATTTTATAAATGAATAGTTCAATTATATATACAAGTTTTATGTAAATTTTTTTAGCTATTAATAGTATAGTTTTATATAATATGCAATTTTAGTTATATATTATTTATTTAAATTTAATATATTTATATATCATATTTCAATTTTTATGATTGTTTTTATTTTATGATAGATATAAGAGAAAGAGAATTGTTTACATTTTATGTGTGAGAGAGAGAGGATGTTGTTGCAGAACAATGCGAGACGACGAAGGTAATCTGAGCTAGACATGTTTCTAATTTCTAGTTTTCTCGGTCTTCTATATGAATGGTGTGAATCTTGTTGTCCATACAACCCAATTTTGTTACAATCCAAGTCTCTTCAACAACAATTTTCATAAACAAAATAAACTTTTGTTGTTTTCGTCTCTTTGTAGGCAATTTTGATTTATATTTGGACTGAGTTACCATGTAGTGAGAACCCTATATAGTATTATATACCATACAAAATATATTATATTCATATATTTATAAGTATAATATAATATTATCAAATTTTATATTTAGATTAAACATATTATCTATTTAATATTTATATTTATTTTTAACTTAATTATATTTATTATATATATTATATAATATCTAATATAATTATATTTATTGTTATATAGTATATTTTATATAATGTAAATTATTTAATATATTTTAAATGGTATTTTATTAGGTATATAATATAATACCCAATTAATATATGTATTTTATTTCCAATGTCATATTATAGTATATAATGTTATTTTTATATTGAATATATTCTATGTTTGATGTTCATGCTTATATTTATTATTTTATTATATATTTATTTTTTATTAAAATTATATATTTTAAGTTCCAAGATGAGATGACTTCGTAGATCAATGGTCTGCATTGGTGTAGAGGTGTGCAAGACGATTGAAGTGTCTTGGGTTGTTTGATTTCATCGGTCAAAAATATTTTCTCGTTTATTCATCATCGAGATATTTTCCCATTGCAAGATGATCTCCTTTTCTTGTTCACACCCACCCTCCTCCATGTGGATTTGAATGTGTTTGCATACACTTAAATTGGTGTACATACCACATGGTTTTTTCATCAAAAGGAGAGCGCTCAAAAAATATGTTGTCATTATCATGTCTCAATGCCTCCATGCTCACACTTCTTTCAAAATTGTTAACTCAAAGTCAAAAAGCCATATGTTATATAAGTTTAGAATTGTAGTTGTTTTGTATCTCCATTGATATGTTAATAATTGTCTTTTAGACTCATTGCCAAACATAATTTAGAGAAATAAATAAGTGTAGTATTGTTAATGATTTTGACACATTGTGAGGTGTGCCACTCAAAAATCTCACTAAATTTTTTTTCATCACTTTATAAATGCCATGTACTTTGAAAAATAAATGCCATGCAATTATGTCAATTGCATAATATTTTGAGAGATTTAAAATTTTTCAATTATAACATTTATAAATTAGGTTTATAATTTTTATTTGTTTTTAAATTTGTAGAAGAAATAAAATAACTTTTATAATAGATATTTAAAATAAAAAATTAAATAAGGTAATCAATATAATTATAAGTTTGGATATGTATATGAATTTGATAATTTTAGAATTGAAATTGAGATAAAGTAATAGAAATAAAATGTGTTCATATTCACACTATCTATTGGCCTATGACATCAACATACTACTTCATCTAAATAATATTTAGAGAAATAAATAAGTGTAGTATTGTCATGAGGGTAAATAATATAAAAATAAGAGTATTGTATATGATACTTGCACATAATTATAAAATTAAAGTTAGATAAAAAATTAAATTTATGAGAAAATTATGTTCACTTAAATGGGATGAGTTTAAGTGGTAAAATTATTGAGGGTTATATAATAGAGATCAAGATAAAAAAGTTTCTAGAAGTTTTCTTTTTTGCTAGGTTGCTCCCACAAGCTACGTATCAAGTCTATGCAACAAAACATTTTTGCATGATCATGAACAAACCTAATATGCTTGAGATTGATCCACGTCAAATCATGTGCATCTTAGGATCTACTCACATTCTTCAAATAGTAAACCGTGATTTTTTGTACCTAAGAAAATTGATTCTATGTGGCATCAAGAATTATTCTTCATTGTAGTTTCTAAAGCTAAGTACCCTAATCATTATATTCAATTTCAAAATATTCACTTCTAATTTATCGAACTGACTTTGGTTAATCTAGATTATTATGCTTAATTGTTTGAATTAGATGAATTAGCTTAGATTTAGCCAAAGGAAGCATTTAATTCCATTTCATTTTGGTGGACTTGACATTCCTGCATCCCATAGGGTTTTGCCTTAGGATTTTGCCTTCATTCCAATTAAGGTTTTTAGGTCTAATATTTTCTAATTGTCTATCATTTACATCAAATTTATCTAGGTTTTATTGTCCTCTTGTGTACTTCATTAAGTTGTCTCCTTTACAATTTGGCTTGACATTGATTGATCTTTTCTTTTGTACACCCTACCCACCCTTGGCTTCACATTTAGGGTTTCATTTTCAAATCTAATTTATCTTGTTGATTTTCTTATATTTAAATATGAGAATGATTTATATTACATTATCTTATCTCTCTCATAATGGTATTGATTTTTTCATGCCACGAGCTACTCGAGACCTCAATTTCTTCATTTGAGAAGGGGTGCTTGCCTTAACCCTACTATGGCAACTCAATCCAATGAAAATGAAATATTTATTATGCTCATGATGAGAACCACTTTGATCATCAACAAGATTATGACCATGATGCTCATGTTACCAAACATGATCTTACTCTTACTAGCCAACTGTTTTTTATGAACTCACTATTGATGAATCTCTTTAAAAATTTGTTACCCTTTTGCACTAAACTAAATAATAAATGCACCTCTTGGCATTGGACCTTGGGTAGTCTCTTCTAATAGTGTTCATCCCATCCTTCCTCTTCTTTTGAGCCTCATCATACCACTACTACCAATTCCATAGCTACTACTACTACTCCTATAATCACTCCTAGCTTTGCCCCTACTATTTCCATAGCTCCCTCAAGTGATCCCATCCCCCTAATGTGCCACCTACATTTCATCCATATATTCACATACATGTGCCTCGTAACATCTATCATTCCCAACCTATGTCTCACATTAACCCTCCTTCCCAACCTATGTCTTATATTAGCCCTCCTCCTCATCCCATTTTTACCTAATCTCATAATGTGGTTCATCCTTATATTCACATACCTACTAGTGAATTATTAAGATTAGATTTATGACTTTGAGCAAATGATTGAAGACAACATTCACTAGTCTGCAAATAGATTGTAGGATTCTAATGTAGATATAGATTCTCTGTCCTCTAGAAAGTGAAATGTGTTCTAGTGATTTTATTCTTGTAATCTTTGTATTCTTTAAAGATGCATGAAGGAGACTTTGTAGCCAAACGTTTAAATGCCTTTCATGTAGTAGTGAGTCAAATAGCTTCCATAGATGTAAACAAATTCTAAATAAGCTTGAGATTTACTTTTATATCAATAATTGTAATCTATGCAGAAGTTTACTTGCATACCTACATTTACCCAGTACTATAAAAAATAACTTTACTTGCATGCATGTCAACATATTTAATTTACTCTACTAATTGCACGTATGGATGTTACCAATTGTAGACCTGTATGGTATTTTGGTAACAAATTCTTTATTTTGTACTTGTCTACACTTAAATAGATTAGTAATTTCTTGTTTTTCATAGCCATGTTCCCCCAAATTGAAGAGGTTAGCAAAAACAAGTATTAAAAATTATGGACATTATTTTGAGTATATGGAGAAAATTTGTTTTCACAATCAAAATGAGACTAATTGTGCGGTTTGATGTTTCCAATTACAATCCTATGGTTATTAGTCTGATTAGTCATGATAACCATGGTTTCCTTTGGCAAGGATTGAATGAAAGCCTAGAGGATGTGTGGAAAATCAAATTTCATAAAAAAAAGCACTTAGATTTAGAAAAGGACAAGCTAACATGGAGGATTGATAATCGACGTTCCCCAAGAGGTGTGAATGATGATTCAAATGTTGTTGGTTATTCAATTTCACCAGTCGTTGTTGTTGTTGTTCCATTGTCAGCAAAGCAGAGGAGGTGAGCAGTGGAAGTTAGTGGTAGGATGCTAAAAACACATGAATTGCATAAATAGTTCTTTGTTTCTGCCTGCATGTCAAAGCCTCCTGGAAATGCAACCACATGATAATCATCTCCTGCCAACATTCCCTTCAAGAATATATGACACACTACTATTTATTCACACTAGCTCACCATAAATTCAAATAAATTACAAAACTTAAACACTCATTTTGTCAAATGTGGGTTTAGATAACATAAAGATTAAATATGATTTAGGGTAGTCATAGTCAATGTGGATAATTTGCTGAAATATGTTAAAGGATTGGTTGAATTTGGAATTCTAGATCATCTTATGGGTCAATAGTGGAAGCTTAAAGAGTTTGATGTTGACCTAAAATTTGTGGATTCAAAGTACTTTTCAATTTTAAGTAGAAAACATGGCTACATGCATAACCTTCCTATGAATAATTATTTTCATATTTAACCTTTACCACCCATGACAATTGAAGAGACATTTTCTAAAACCCAAAATCTGCATAAACATAGTGGCAAAAAGTGTTCCATTGTGCGATAGACTTGCGGCTATAATCAAGCATTCCAAAGGAACCCTACATTAAAGATCAGGCTATGGTACTTTTACAATGTAAAAAGCAGAGCTTGGTATGGGTTGGTCTAGATAATCTAGCTCCATTGTAGCCTCATAAAATGGTACTTTTACAAAAATAGAGAGAAAGGAATAGAAAAAGAGAGATAGAACAACACACATCCTTACGCAGTTTCAATATTATTCACAACCAAGTTTATTTACCACCATTTATACATGTTTATTCTACTCCATTAGAGAGAAATATAAGAGACATAGATATATGTAGAGAGTGAGATTGATAGATAGAGCAAGACAGAGATAGAGATAAGAGATATAAAGGGAAAGAGGGACAACTTTTGATCAGCCATTTCACACCAACAATCCAAAGAATGCAATACAATAGAAATGATGGGTGTCACTAGATCCATTCCTTTCTTGTGTTTATCGACAAAAAACCTAAAACATGAGAAATAGAGAAAGCTTGAGAGAGAAAGAGAAATATATATATATATATAGAGAGAGAGAGAGAGAGGAATATATATATATATTCAAATTTTTCATTTATAAGTAACTTGTATCATGAACGATAGCCCACTCCTTTCACTGCCTATTCACTTCGTATAAAATATGACAAAATAAATTAAATTGTCTTGCTAATGTATCTATGCACAAAGGGAGCAACAATATTGAGTAAAAAGAATTTTTAAGAGAATTGTGTGAATTTACGTGAAGTTCAAAGTAACATACTTCATGATGTGCATTCTATGTCATGGCACTTTTACAAAAAGATTTTCCAGAGAGAGATTGAACACAACAAGTTCCCATGGCATATAAAGTACACCAATTTTAAGGTCTCAAGTGTTGATAACTGAGAGGGGGGGGTGAATCAGTTATCCTAATTATTTCTTCTTTTGAGCTTTCTTATTATTCAAAGCAATATTGAATTAAACAAACAAACATTACCATGAAATGAGAAACACATGACACAGTATTTTTGACGTGGAAACCCGGTTAAGGGAGAAAAGCACGGGGTGATTAACCCAAAGATAATTCTCTGTTAGAAGAATAAGGAGTTACAAAAATGGCACTTGCCAATTAGGGCTCACTGCCCGAGCACACTGCTCACATGAGGCACACTGCCTACAAAGAGACACACTATCTACAAAAGAATGTTATATAATACTTGAACTAATTGGAAGCATCTACATATGCTGGAGTTTAGTTCCGGTTAGGCTTAGTACACTGATCTGCTGCACTTCATCTTTCCTCTGTTCTTTATTCTGCTATCCTTTCACATACCAAATTTTTCTTACTACTCCTGCTCTGCTCTGCACTTATTCGCATACACCATCACACCATCACTGTCTCACAACAAAATCCATCCTCTATATATATCCGCATAAGTAATTTCATTACCTTTCTAGTCGGCATCCGGAACAGTTTTGTTTCTTACAAACTCTGTTCTGTCGGTTGAATCCTTGCTCACCAAGCAATGCGGATCAAGTATATACTTGTAGATATCATTAATCATGTCGGCCAAACATGATTCATGCCTTCACAACCTTTACCATCAATAGTAACACATCCAGAAAATAGTCTGATGCTCTGTCAGTCAGTTCTTCCTCTGCTCTCACTGTCTTTCAGGAATCCGGTACTCAGCTGTTCATATCTTTTTCTTTGTCCATCACCGGAGGCTAAATCCTTGGAATATACTACTCAAGGTAGTCCTCTTGACTTCCCCAAATCCGCACTGCACCAAGACACTTCCTCTGAGAGGTCCGGACCAATCTGTCGGACCTTGCCACATGCTTTGTTCTTGTTCACCGGACCACAACAGTCTTTACTCTGACTTCCGGTAGAGACACACCATGACTTGCGGATATGTGGAATGACCTTTGTTGCCATCAATGACAACAACCATGAATCCATATAGTGTCTCTTGCCAACAATCTCCCCCTTTGGCATTGATGGCAACACTTAGTGAAAAATGACTAAGTGTTTACACTATGCTCCCTCTTTGCTGATGCTCTATCTTTATATACAATTTCTGGAACTCCCCCTTAGTTGGATTCCTCATTTTTCACTGCTCCTCACTCCCCCTTTGACATCAATGGCAAAGGGTAGGGTCCGCAGACCAAAATTTAAAAAAAAAAATTTCTATACATAGCCACATATTTACATACTCACATAAACTGAAGAATGTCTGCAACAGATGTCTTCAGTTGGATCAGTTCTGTAGCCCAACTTTGCTTCATTCTATCCAAAATTGAAATGTGACCACTCAACAAAAATGCAAAAGCTTCTGCCCTTTTGAGATCTGTCAGATCATTTGTTTGGGCGGTAGTCTGAGCATCACTGATGGCCTCATGCATAGTTTCTAACTTAGGGATTATAATCCTTCTAAGTTCTCCCATCCGGTTAGTGATATTCTTCCTTTCCTTCTCAAAGTTCTTTATTGCATTTGTGATTGCAATAGTTTGACATTCTTGATTTACTATGGAGGAAGAGAGAGGATCAAAACTTTGAGACAAACTTTGTAGTTTGTCCTGTTCCGCTTTTATTTTCTTATCAATTTCTACTGTTGCCTTTGACCAGGAGATACAAAATTTGTAAATATCACCACCATCCTTAAGAGCATTTTCTAAGCTCTTTATTCCAATACTCATATTTCTCCTATCATTAGAGATTAATCCTAGTACTTCTGAAAATCTTTTATCCAAAAATTCCTTCCGGACCTTTTCTTCAGCTGATTTTTCGAGAGAATCAAAATGTGTATCAACACTACTGACTAAGGTTTTGAGATTACCGAAAGAGGAGGCTGTCGGATCTATCTGGATTGATGGCATAATCTTTTCAAGCACTCCGGAAGCAGCCTCTATCAACTCACAGTCTTCCATATGAGACTTTAGGAGTTTTTCATTTGCCTTAGCATTTGCAAATGAAGCTATCTTCATTGTCTGTACCGGAGAGAGAGTCAAAATCGAATGGGCCTTTTAGAAGCTCCGGTTCATCAATCTCTAATGTTTCTTGGCTTAGAAACTTTTGAACAGTTTGTGTAGTGTCTCTTGCCAGAGACAGATGTTTCTTTTCTTCTGCAGTTTTGTCCTTTGGAGTCTTTTCTCCTTCCACATTCTTACCACTTTCAGTTGTGGTTTTCTCTGTTGGATTCTTCTCTTTCTCTGCATCCTTGGTACTGTCAACCTCTTTTTCTTTTTTTGCTGCTTCTTTCTCCTGTAATTTCTCTTCTTCTTGGGATCCGGAGACTGTAGGAGAAGCCGGAGAAGAGATGTTAGTCTGTTCAAGTGGCACTTCTTCCGGAGCAGATGATTCCAAGTTCGCAGCTATTTCTGCACCTAAGTCCTCTGTAATAGGAATGTTGAACCTTTTGAATGTGTTTCAGAGGATCTCTTCAGTGTCCTTGGCTACTTTGTCGGTCTCACCAAGCATAAGCTGATTCATCCTTGCTTTGCTTCTGAATTCATCCTTGCAGTCCTTGAATATCATGTTCATTGTTTTGTGATCAATTGAAGGATATAGCTGAATAGCTATCTGTTCCCTGATCTTGAGGTCTTTTGCCATGGCATTGTTCTTTCTTATTTCTAGTTCCATCTCTAGACTCTTTGGAATTTCAGAGATAATCTCAATAAAAGCTTTATTGTAAATGTTCAGGTACCTAATTATAGCTTCCTGCAGGATCTTTTGATCTGCCTCATTGTAGTCATCATAGAATTCAGCCACCGGTTGAAGGTTCCCATCCACAGTGACTGATTTGACTACACTGTCTAGAGATAGGGTGGGCTTTTCAGCAAATTCTTCTGTCATTTCTTCCTTGTCTTGGCCTGAAGAGGGTTTACCGGATCCTTTCTTCTTCTGTTTCTTTATTTCTTTTACCCCCTCATCTGACTCAGTTTCTTCTTCATCCTTTTGGCTTTGATAAGCTCTTGAGGCTTTTGTCTTAGATCTCTTATCGGATCCCTGGACTTTCAGTTTTGAGCTTTTGGTTTTGATAGGTGTAGATCCTTTTGATGATCTGGTCCGGGTTGATGATTCCACCGGAGCACTTTTCTTGCTTTTCTTTTCTGCCTCTTTCTTTTCTTCCTCAGCTTTTCTTCTCTTTTCCCGGTTGGCATCAAGTGCCTCTTTTGGGATGCCTAGGCCTTGAGCAATATGCTCTACTTCTTTTCTCACCTTCCTCTTTATCTTAGGTTCCCTGAGTTCTACATGGATCTTTACACTCAGCTCCTCAAAGGTTCCAAACCTTTCTATCTTTGGATCTTTGGGCTGACTTAGCATGTGTTGAACATGCAGCTCCACTATCTGTTCATCCACTTCATACCCCATGGGCATGATCTAAACAATCCTTGGCTCCATTGCCTCCATTAGGCACTGATCAGTGTCCACCATAAAGCACACTGAGTCTTTGTATTTTTCAACAAGAGACTGGGGAATTCTTTCTCTTGCTTGCATCGTGCTTTGGAAGTTTTTGAAGTATCCCCATAGGGCTGTATTTCTTGCTTTGGCATCCCCAAGCCCATGTAAATAATCTCTTATCTGGACTGCAATAGGTTTGTCATTCTGCCATGCCCATCCACTTGATCCGGGCAGCTCATTCATGAAATAGAAAAATAGACATAATATAAGAGTACCATACTTAAAGGAATTCTTTTTGTCCTTCTTGATTTTCTGTATATTTTCCATTAATTGGCTTAAGAGCAGTTCGCAGAGATCATAATCTGCATTCTTCCTTAGCATTTCATAGGTAGTATATACTGCAGTTCCGGATACAGAATTCTCCCTGCTGGAGTGATAAATCTTGTATCCTATTATCATGGATGCATACTTGATATCCGGATCCGAAATATCTTCAATGGTCATTGCCCTCTTATCAAATTTTGATCCGGTGGCCTCAGTTACAATGTTATTTTTGACAGATTTAAGGATAGGTATCCCTCCGGAAGAGTATAAACCAGTTACTGCCCTAATTGCCTCTTTTGTGATCTTGCAAGGTCTATCCAGCCATAGGAAGTTGTCATGCATCCTGCTAAATACATACCGGACCCATTCTTCTTCTTCAAAGCAGGGGAAATGAGTGAATTGATCAAACTGTTTCTTCTGGATACCCTTATACTCTGGTTTAAGCTCAAAAGCATTGTCTATCAGTTGTTTGTGATAGAGATCTCTCAATTTGAATTCCCCGAATTCCTCAATGCTTGCATGTATGTAAACCCTAATGTCTTATGTGTGTAAAACGCCATGAGGAACACTGGAAAATGCTCCTAAGGGATCTACCTCCAATGACTTGTATGGATGTTTCTTAAATTCAGGTTGGGCCCTATCTGAGATTTTTACTATATTTGGAGTAGCCATTTCTTCAAAAGATTTGTAGTAAGATATCAAAAGTGGCAAATACCTTTTGCGTCTTCGGTTACACGGAGTGGCTGGATTGATTTCTGTATGTAATGACTTTGGCAGGAGATCTTCGGTGAACTTGATGAATTTTGTTGCAGAGCTCCACTTTTCGCTTCTTCTTGGGTGTGGAATGATCAAGTGATTGTTGAGAAATCCCTTATATCATTTCGCAAACCCTAATATCTGTTTGCAATAAATGCTCCACCTACATTATTCTGGTTTGCCTTATCCGGATAGCTTGGAGTATCCCGGATCAGTCTTGATCTATGAGCATCATGCGGATCTTTCAATCATGAATAAATCGAGATGACACATTACAAGAACATCCCAAACATTCTGTCCAATCCGCAGAGTAAAATAATGTACTTCCGGATCTCTCCGGACCCTTTTGTAATCCTCTGTCATTCCAGAGCATCTCCCGGAACAGGTCTTACTTGATCGATCACAACTTCTTTATATCTTCATGCGGACCTCTGAAATCTTATCTGGGTTATCTCAAGACTTATATCTTCAAACCCTTTACTCCGCATCTTGTGCCATATCTGGCACCACTTGATTGGCTGGGGGAACAGGATTTTCTTTGAGTCTCCCCCTGAGCCAAAGCTCACTTTTTAATTTCTGGAAGGAATATTAGCACCAGAGTCTGGTGCGGATCCATTTTCTGTATTCTCTGAACTTTTCTTTACCCAAATCTTGCTCATCTGATTCCTAACTTCATCCGCATTCATCTTTTGTTTACCCTTGTCTTGATTCTGATTATACACTGGACCTCTTTTGTCCTGATTCTTGCTTCTACAGACTTTAGCATTATGACCGGACCTATTACAGATTTGGCAAATAACATTTCTTTGCATATTTGACTGATAACCTCTTGATCTGCATTGATTAGCCATATGACCTATTCTATAGCATGCAAAGCATCTACCATTGAGTGATTTGTTTACTTGCATATTTCTGCATTCATGAAACTTGTGTCCATACCTTTTGCAGTTAAAGCACTGTCCGGAGAAGGATGGATTAGTTTGATTCATTCTTTTTCTGCACTGATTAGCTTTGTGACCAAAGTGATTGCAGCTGTGGCAGTATCCATTGAAAGATGGATATCTTTGAGCACTGGGCTGTCTTACCGGAGGTCTTCTAGGTCTATTCTTTGGATTATCTGATCCAAAATTCTTTTGACCGGATCCGGAGCTTTCTCCTTTCTCATATCCCAAACCATACTTGTCATCTGTCTTCTTTTGACTTCCAAGAAGTACTTCAAGTTGGGCAGAACTTATCTTGAATTTTTCTTTATATTCATTTGCTGTTTGAAGATCTCTTTTGAGGGAGACAATTTGATCCTCAAGTTTTTCTTCATTATCTTTGGCATCTTCAAGATCAGATTCAAGATGTCTGATAATCCTGTCCATCTAGTGGCATTCTTCTGATTTCTCTTTAAGAGATTGTCTTCAGCTTTTCTTTTTTCTTCAATCTCTTGAGTAAACTTTATAGTTCCTGATTCCATTTCATGTCTTAACATAATGACTTCTTTTGATAACTTTTCACATAACTTGGTTTTCTCAGTCAATTCTTCATTTGTATTGCTTTCTTCACTTTGTCTTGCCAATTGTTGGAGCAGCTCCTTTCTCTTTTTCATAGAGAGACTTAATTTGTCTTTTAGTTCTCTCATGAATTCATCAGCCTGTTTGAGTCTTTCCTTTAATTCATTGACTTCAGAGTTTGACTGTTCCAGATCCTCAAGGGCAGTCTTGAGTTGCTCCCTTAAACCATATGCATCCATTTGAACTCCCAAATCTTCCTCAAGCTGTTAGGTTTTATTAGGAGGAACTTAGCTCTGATACCAATTGTTGATAACTGAGAGGGGGGGTGAATCAGTTATCCTAATTATTTCTTCTTTTGAGCTTTCTTATTATTCAAAGCAATATTGAATTGAACAAACAAACATTAACATGAAATGAGAAACACATGACACAGTATTTTTGACATGGAAACCCGGTTAAGGGAGAAAAGCACGGGGTGATTAACCCAAAGATAATTCTCTGTTAGAAGAATAAGGAGTTACAAAAATGGCACTTGCCAATTAGGGCTCACTGCCTGAGCACACTGCTCACATGAGGCACACTGCCTACAAAGAGACACACTATCTACAAAAGAATGTTATATAATACTTGAACTAATTGGAAGCATCTACATATGCTGGAGTTTAGTTCCGGTTAGGCTTAGTACACTGATCTGCTGCACTTCATCTTTCCTCTGTTCTTTATTCTGCTATCCTTTCACATACTGGATCTTTCTTACTACTCCTGCTCTGCTCTGCACTTATTCGCATACACCATCACACCATCACCGTCTCACAACAAAATCCATCCTCTATATATATCCGCATAAGTAATTTCATTACCTTTCTAGTCGGCATCCGTAACAGTTTTGTTTCTTACAAACTCTGTTCTGTCGGCTGAATCCTTGCTCACCAAGCAATGCGGATCAAGTATATACTTGTAGATATCATTAATCATGTCGGCCAAACATGATTCATGCCTTCACAACCTTTACCATCAATAGTAACACATCCGGAAAATAGTCTGATGCTCTGTCAGTCAGTTCTTCCTCTGCTCTCACTGTCTTTCAGGAATCCGGTACTCAGCTGTTCATATCTTTTTCTTTGTCCATCACCGGAGGCTAAATCCTTGGAATATACTACTCAAGGTAGTCCTCTTGACTTCCCCAAATCTGCACTGCACCAAGACACTTCCTCTGAGAGGTCTAGACCAATCTATCGGACCTTGCCACATGCTCTGTTCTTGTTCACCGGACCACAACAGTCTTTACTCTGACTTCCGGTAGAGACACACCATGACTTGCGGATATGTGGAATGACCTTTGTTGCCATCAATGACAACAACCATGAATCCATATAGTGTCTCTTGCCAACATCAAGATCATTCCCATATCATCTACAAATTAAAACAAATCAAAAAGTTTTTCCCTTGAAATTTAATATTTTAAACAATTAGGAATTCTCATTATAAAATTATAACACGTCTAAATTTAATTTAATCCATTTGACCTCCAAATTATGCAAAGGTGTGAAATTATAAAACTAATGAGGGTCAATAAGTTTGATCAATCTTTGTATTGCGTTACATCCCATGACAAGATGCACGATGGTAGGCTAGATGACAAATAAACATGATGTAGGTGGTGGCCATGCTTATATTTACAAGTCAATGCCTATTAAATGTAGGTGTGAGTAAAACACAAGGATCTTGAAATCCATTAAGATTATGCAAATTAATTCACGACACTCGAGAAAACAAAAATATGACATGGGCCATAGGGATACAAGGCAATCATCATTCACTTAAAGACATGGAGATTGAACTTCATTTATACAAAATTAGTGGTATAGAGCATGACCATTTATTATACTTGGGAAGAGAGCATACACTTTTGTCGAGGGTGAGGGTGAAATGGACTAGATTAATTATGTCAACATTATTATGAATTTAGTTAGTTTTGAATTCAAGACAATAGAAATGATGGGTGCTGCTAGATCCATTCCTTTCTTGTGTGTATCGACCTAGAGAGAGAATGAGAGAGAGGAAGAGAGAAGGGGGGAGAGAGGAATCTAGAGAATGGGAGATATATATATATATATATATATATATATATATATATATATATATATATATATATATATATATATATATATATATTCGTTTCTCATTTATAAGAAATGTATCATGCATGGCTCACGAATGTATCTATGTATCATGCACGGCTCATGAAGGGGCAACAATATTTAGTAAAAATAATTGTAAAGAGAATTGTGTAAATCTGCATGAAGTTCAAAGTAACATACTTCATTATGTGCAATCTATGCCATGTTCCTTTTACAAAAGTTTTTCCAGAGCGAGATTCAACACAATGGGCTCCCATGACATAGAATGCATGACATTTTTGAGGTCTCAAGATCATTCCCATATCATCTGCAAATTCAAACAAATCAAAAAGCTTTTCCCTTCAAATTTAATATTTTTAAACAATTAGGAATTCACAATCTAAAATTATAGCATGTCTAAATTTAATTTTAATCCATTTGACCTTCAAATTATGCAAAGGTGTGAAATTATAAAACTAATGAGGTTCACTAAGTTTGATCATTATTTGTATCCTGTGAACAGGCTAGATGACAACCAGATAAACATGATGTAGGTGGTGGCCATTCAAATAATATGCATAGATGATGACTAATAGAATGCAAGTGAACCCATATGCAGTGCATGAATATGAATCTAGAAAGGGGATGCATGCAAATAGAGGCTACACACCAAACATGAAAGCTCACACATTTGAAGTAGCTACTAAGAAAAACATAGGGATTTTGAACTCCATTAAGATTATGCAAATTAATTCATGACACTTGAGAAAACAAAAAATGACATGGGCCATACGGATGCAAGACAATATCATTCACTTAAAGACATGGAAATTCAACTTCCACAACTCTTCAGCATACCCATTGCACACCAAAGTGCGATTTCTAGTTTATATATAGAGAGAGAAAGAGGGGGAAGCCGGGTGAAGATAGTGCTATGCTAATTATTGGGAACTAACAATAAAAAATAAAGTGAAAAGATAGTGCGTTGCGCATTATTGGGAAAGTGAGGTATCCTTTCCGCCCATTGTCCATGTGGAATAAAACTCATTACCTAACAATTGACCGGCGTAGAGTTTGTTATTATGCAAGTGGCCGACACAAACAAAACACTAAAGAAATCCTCTAAATATTTTGAACCAAGATTGGAAAAACCACCGAAAAGAATTTATATTTATCTGTGCACTTCAATTGCATTCATTGACTATACAGATGAAATGTTATTTAAATTTCCCACTTTCGAAAGACTTTGAAAATGGGCAAGACTGTGACAAGTATCATTTTAACACTCTTGGTTGCCGTTCGAAAATTCTATGAACGCAACTGACAAGGCTTGTAGCTCTTATAAATACTCCTCCATTTTCACCCAAATCCATCAGAGGAAGTTGAATTGTAGAGTGGGACTGTAGTGTATTAATCTTATCCCTATTGAGAGGGTGTGTCTGAACGTCATCTGAGTATTAATCTTATCCCCATCTGAAAGTCAACCTCTCCTCCATTGTGCAACACGCTTCACAGCTCAGCATCCTTTTTATTGGAGCTTCAAATGTGGGAGGAGTGATTCCAAATTCTATTGGAAATATGTCCTCCTTGACCTATTTATATCTTCCCAATAACAATATTGAAGGCAGTCTTCCAAATTCTATTGGAAATCTCTCGCAATTTAAAGGGTTGTATCTTTCAGGCAACTCACTAATAGGCAGCATTCCATGGAGCTCTTTAGGTAGGTTATCAAAGCTTTCATATGTTTTCCTTCAATCAAACCAATTAAATGGAAGTTTGCCATCTAGCCTCTCATCTTTGGTCATGCTTTATCTCTCAAATAACTATTTGAGTGGCACATTCTTATTCTCTCAACTAGAAAATTTGACAAAGCTTGCTTACTTGGACCTTTCCAATAATTTTTTGGAAGTTAATGTTGAAAGCTCTTGGATCTCCAAATTTCAGCTTCAATCTTTGTACTTGTTCTTGTAATATGGATGGTGATTTCCCAGCTTTCATATCCACTCAAATACACCATATAGAATCTGGACTTGTCCAATAATTATCTTAGCAGAAATAATCCAGATTGGTTGTGGGACCTTTCACACTTCTACACACTCAATCTCTCATGTAATCAATTTGGAGGAAGGCCTTTGTCATCTAAGTTTAGTAAGCTTAGTGCTCAAATATTGACTTACATAGAAATAAGTTACAAGGAAATGTTTTTTTACCTCATCCTGTAGTGAAATTCTTGGACATGTCCGAGAATCAATTTGATGGCAGCATTCCAACAAACATTGACAAATATGGCAGGGGTCAACTCAATTATTTGTCACTTGCAAATAATAATATTAGTGGTGCCTTTCCACATTCTATTTGTGAAGGGCATAACTTGGAGGTTCTAGATGTGTCAAATAACAAGCTCACAGGTAATATTTTTGCAAGTTTTGGGAATTGCTCATCAACATTAAAGGTGCTAAATCTAGAAAATAATAGTTTGGAAGGTGAGATTAGGAGCATGGTTTGTCTTCAAACATTGAAATTGGGAGGTAACAGACTACAAGGGCCAATTCCATCATCACTTAAATATTGTACTTCTTTGGAGATTCTAGATTTGGGATATAATAACATGCAAGAAACCATCCCAAATTGGATAGGGAAGTTAATTGGTCTTCGAATTTTGGTATTGAGATCTAATAAATTCAAAGGTGGAATACCATTGCAGTTAACAAAATTACAAAAGCTTCAAGTCTTGATTTTGTCAAATAACAATTTGTCTGGAGCTATTCCAAGTAGCCTAAGAAACTTGAGAGCTATGGCAAATCAAACACAAAGTCCAAAAGTCCTTCAATACTCAAATTCAAGCTTAGTGCCTTATTTAGATAAAATGGAAATAATAAATAAAGGGTAATTTCTAGAGTATGTGAGATCTTTGGCATTGGTTTGATATCTCGATCTCTCAAACAACAACTTCTTAGGTGATATTCCTGAGGACATTGGATTCCTCATTGGTCTAATGATACTCAATTTGTTAGGAGATCATCTCAATGGAAAAGTTCCTACTTCTTTTGGAAAACTTGTACAGTTGGAGTCACTTGATCTTTCAATGAACAATCTTAATGGAAATATTCCCCCAAAACTACAATCTCTCACATTTTTGAGTTACTTGAACATGTCTTGTAATAATTTTTTAGGTAGAATACCACAAGGAGGTTAGTTGTTAACATTTAATGAAAGATCATTTTCAAACAATGGAGATCTTTGTGGACTTCAAGTCAACATAAATTGTTCCTCTTCTCCTTCTTCAAACAACACTTATGATGAAGATATAAGTGAACAAGAGTGGGAGGAACATGTATGGTGGGAGGTGGGAATTGGATCGAGCATTGGATTTGGGTTTTCAATTGTTATTGGAGTATTATGTTTCAACAAAAAATGTAGAACAAGATGTTTCCAGGTCAAGGATGACATTATTGTCATTCTTGATAAAGCTGTTTGAGAAAAGATCTTTCAATAAAGTATTTTCATACTCTTTCCCCTTTCACTTCCCCTTCCTTTTTCCCTAAAAGATTTTCTCCAATCACATTCTCTATGAAGGTTGTGTAATGGATGTATATGTATTTTTCGTATTATTTAAATGTTTTGTTCTTATTGATAGAAAGCATTAATTTAAATATCATATTATAGTACCTCCATCTATAACATGAAATAAAATAGATATTGAAAACTAAATTCAACTGTCCACGCACAGTCATCGTTTATTACACCTATCCTTGCACATGGTTTCATATGTTTGTTCCCCACCTTTATATTAGCCCCTCCTTGTCCTAGGTCAGTCTTGTGACATGTGGGTTCGCTCCTAAACCACATGGAATTGATCCCTAAAATTCCAAAATTCAAATCAAATTTTGCTAACTCCCTCCTATTTCACTAGCCATTATGAGCTGACTTGGTACACATTTGCATGATTAATTGCTATACATCTTGGTATTTTAAGGCATTCAATGTGCATTAATTCATATCAAAAAATCCTATACATTGAAGAGAGAAATCATTCTAGGAATGCTTCATTTTGGACCAATAAAAGGAATCTAATTTTGCATCAAAGTCATCTAGGACACATGCATGCTTGAGATTATTATCTTTGACATTCTTTCACGATCATAAAGTTGGTCTAATCATGGGAGTCAACCTAGGAGAACATAACCCTTGTGATCCAATGACTTCCCAAGGTATTTTTCAATACCACTAGTCCTGATGCATGAGCATTTATTAGAGATAGAGGCAACATCATTTTCTGCAATCCATAATTAGTAGGATCAATACCACAAGTTTCAAATCACTTTCACATGTCGGGTTAGTACTATGGAGGGTGGGATAGATCCCATAGGGCACATATTCAACCTACAAAAAACTCAACAATTATTATGAACTTAAGGTGTGTATTAGATAGAGAGCACCTATTTTCCAATACTAATGTGATCAAATTCTGCATGGCAACAAAATTATTTCATCATCATAAGTTCTACAATGAAATACTTCACCCTTCACATTTAATTTTGATAACATCATTTCAATTATTTAATCCCAACTAATATTAATTAATTTACATTAATTTATGGTGATTTATGTAATTGGTTAGAGCGTGTGGCTATTAACCACAAGGTCGGAGGTTAGACCCCTCCCCCTAGCGTGCACCCTTACACTTGGCAACTATTATTTAAATGAATAATTTCGAAACTTTTAGTGGCTTTGATTGTTTTTTTCATTGATCTAACATTGTAAAAATTCAATTTTGTATGTTACGGAAGCAAAATCACTCTCTACTAAATTAGCTAACAGTATCCAATACTAGAGATGACAGAATTGAACTTGTACCTTCACTGACGAAAATTTAAAAAAAAAACATGAATATTGAAATGGCCAACAATTAGATTTATCCTATACTCTCCATTTCCTCACTTGACAGCTATGAGATTTGAACCCATGCCCTTTCGGAACAGAGCCTAAATCTGGCGCCTTAGACCACTAGGCCAAACTGTCAAACGATGGTGATTTTTCTGGTTTGTATATGTATTTTAGTTAATCCAACTCACTGTTCTGTTTTTGTTGGTGTTGTGTTGAAGATATCTTGGAGAAGCTTGTTTGGCTTGCCTACAAGTTTGATCTTGCATCGTTTGACAACGCTCTTTAGAAAAACAGACTTAGGTCTCCATGGAAATAATGACCATAGTATGCCAACCTTTTATGATAGAGTATACTTTTCGTGATGGTATCTTTGTAGGCATAAGTTTTCCACAGTCTATGAAGTTAGTAGAGAGTGTTTTTTGATTCAACTGTGTATACTTTACATCGATGTTTTGGATCAGTTAGTGATCCATCCTTTTCCTAACATGATTAGACTTTGTTAAACATTGAAGCTTGTTAAACTCATGGAACAAAAATCTACAAATTTTTTTTTAATCAAATCAAATTAGAGATTTGAGGGTTCAAAGAATTTCTTTTAACATCTCTATGACAAGACTTTGTAGATCAAATCAAAGTTATCCAAGAGGCATGGTAAAAGTTGACGAATTTACCTTAAAAATATACATCACATAAGAAGCTTGTTGTTTGAGCTTGTCCCAATGTTACTTGCAAAGTTATTTCTCCTTAGAGTGTGGTTAGTGATAACCTATTGTTTATTGAGGAATTGCATGATGCCATTATCTACATAGCGAATGATAAATTCTCAAATGTTGATGGCTTTCCATGCAATTTCTATATGTGGAACACTAAAGCACAACTTGCACGAGATTTATATGGAGGCCTTTTCTGTTGACTCTTTGCAACATACTATTAACAAGGGTAGCATCAAGTTCATTCCCAAAGCAAGTATTCAAAAACTTATTAGTAAATAGAGATCCATTATTCCTCTAAATGCCTTTGATGCGATCATCGTCAAAGCCCTAGCCTTTAGGCTTTAAAATATGTGCATGACATATTTCCGTCTATTCAAAAGCCACATTCTTGATATCATCTTAGCATTTTGGGAGGGAGTGAATGGGAACTCACCTCTAATCAACTAGTTGCTTTTATCAAAATTGATATTGAGAAAGCCTACAACATGATTGGATGGCCTTTTATTTTCACTTTGTTACAACCCTTGGATTTGACCCTAAATCAATGAGCTATGTTAAGATCAATATTCAACATTCTTCTATTTGCATAGCCATTAATGGTCAATAATTCTATGCAACTTGGCCTTTTATGCTCTATTATAAAATATTGTTTGTATGTTTCATCACTATGTACTTTTAATTAAATATTTTTGGCTCTTTATTGGTCAATTATACCTCTAGGGGGCTTTCCAAATTTGCATATCTTACAAGTAAACCACACCAATAAATAATCAACCACCATTTTGCAAACAAATCATTTCTTATACTAGTTGAAGGAGAGTATTTTGTTGTCAATTTTATTAAGTGTCTAAGCACATTTAGTTTAGCCTCATCTTCTAACATTTAGTGGGCCAAAACCTCATGCTCCAATTTGTCATTTTCACTTTTCCCCCTTTGGCTTCAATTACACAAATAGAAATTGATTCAACATAGGGAAATTTTCTAATTCTTGGGAATCCGCTCTTCCCTCTAAGTTTCATACCTTGTACTTTGGAATTGTGTTCTTCTAGAGAGATAAGAAAAAAATCCTACTAGATTATCGAGCATCATCCTTTAACAATAAAATTCCAAACCAATTATAAAGTCCTAGAAACCACTCGTGTGTATTATACCTCTTACTAGGATCCCTCTAAAATAAATTACAAATATGTAAAAAGTTGTTGAGATGTTCTTTGGCTAATTTTGAATGAGTTCATGGTTTTAATGAGGCTCAATGGGACTTGTGTTATATGCATTGTGTGTTCCATTAGAGGGAATCAAGCTTGCAAAATTCTACTTAGACAATACGTCTTCAAGTTTCCCTTATAGTAGGCAATCTTGGTGGGGCTTAGGAATCCACACCATTCTCAATGGTTAAGTGCCTATTAAAATCACCAGCTTAGTATCACGTTTCAGTGGGAGCTCTTGGTAGTGAGAGTTCTATTGTCAGGAGATGGTTATACTCATGTGATTGGAGATGTTGATCCTTGTGTTACATGATGTTTGTTATTGTGCCATGGTGGACTCTTGATTCTAGATTAGAGTGTTGGCAGATACAAGTTCTCATGATACAGGCTATGTTCTTTGGAGCATGTGGTCTTCCTTTGTGGAGATGTTAGATCATGATGTCATGATATGTTCCCAGGGTATGCAGACGTGCAGTGGGAGTTTTGACAGTGGTCTTGTTGGTGCTCTTGGTATTGAGTACTTTGGTCATTTTCTTGGAGAGCTTCATGTTGGTGCAGTGTTGTTTTTTGAATCTTAGCATGGATTGATCATGGAGGTGCTCATGGATACTTGGAGACTTGGGTGAAGTTGGAGTTCTCTTGGGATTAGAGAACATTTGTTGAGACAGTACTCTTTGGAGGATTTAGTAAGAAGACTGAGGAGCCTACACCTGGTTATGGACGTGAGTTCATTATAGACCTAGAAGAGATTGTTCTTGGAGAGAGTCATTATGACTTGGTGTATCCTAGAGGAGCATTCTCATTCCCCACTCTTAGTCTACTTGGCAGGTTATCTTCAAATAGGTATTGCCCATCCTATTTTTAGATGCATTTCTCTTATACTTTATCTTCTCTTTATTATGGACCTTGAGCTATGGTTATTGGTTATGGAGGGTTCATTTGAGGGATGTTGGCATGGGTATCTCCTTGTGCATATGAGTTTGGTTCATGATTTGGAGTTTAGGAGATGTAATTGGGCTTATTCCTAGTTTTGGAGTGGATATTTGAGTTTGATCTTCCTTGGTTATAGAATCTTACATCCATGTTGGTTTAATCTTTGAGAGTGAGTGGTTGGGTGTTGTTAAGACTTTTCATTTTGGGGAGGTAAAGGAGATCATACTTGGCATAGCTTAGCACTTATTGGTGTTGGTAGAAGGATGTGATGTAGTTTGTAACTTCTCTTCATGGTATTATGTTTCTTCCTAGAGTTTCTTATTCATCTAGTATGATCATTGGTTTGTGGTCATCTATTGCTGTTGTACTTTATTGTTTTCTAACAACAGTATGTGGCCTTTTAATGTATATCATTTGAGATGTGGAGGACTTGGGAGAAGTGAAGTGAGATCAAAGGTGAAAGAATTGAGCAGAAAATTGTTTGTGCAAGTAAGCTCTATTTTGTAGCAGGATGGTTGGAGTTTGCAGATCATTATGGTTGTTCTTGGTATTACATGATTTGATTATTTGACATGATTTGATTATTTGCCACACTTTTTTATTAAGTGTTGATTGTTAGACTTGAGTTTTTTTGGTTGACATTGCTCATGCAGCATAAGTTCTAAGATGTATGTGTGTTTTTCATTGAACTGCAGTATCAAGGGTCTTCAGATTTTTTGCACATCAATGGCTTTGGTGTGTTTGTTATCCTGAAAGATAGTAATTTTTTGAGCAAGACAGTGGATTATATAGGGATAAGAGTTGTAGTATGCGCTGGATATGTTGTTGGCATGAGTTTACCAATGTTGTATGGTTAGTTGGATGTGATTACCAACTAGCTGTGGTTGCTATTCTAGCTATGGTGATTGATTCTTGTCCGTTACACATGCCTATTTATTACCATTGGATTTGGTGATTGTGTTTCGATATTGGTTGATGTAGGGTTCTTGTTTTTATGAGACAATAGGCCATGGAAAGCAGACTTCAAGTGGGAGACTGTTCATTTCATCTTCCTTGTTTGGTCCCTTCATCTTCTCTTAAAGAATATTGTATATATATGAGAAAAAAACTTTATGCTCTTTGTTTGTCTTCTTTCTTAACAAGATGCAACTTCATTAAAATAGATCTTAATGCAAGCACCAAAAAAAATTTAAAATATTGTCGGATAGTTTCAAATTTCAAATTAATAGTACGAAAACGTCATTAGACGTCAGCTGGAGTAGCTCAGTCGGTTAGAGCGTGTGGCTGTTAACCACAAGGTCGGAGGTTCGACCCCTCCCTCTAGCGTTCACCCTATATAATTGGAAACTGTAAATTTGATATTTGTGTGGATTTGATTCTTTTATTCGTTGATTTAACACTCAAAATTCAATTTCCTAGACGATAAAAAAACATAAATCCCTATAATTGGGCATAAACTAATCTGTCTTTCACCAGATTACAACTATGGGATTTGAACCCGTGCCCTTTCGGACCAGAGCCTAAATCTGGCGCCTTAGACCACTCGACCAAACTGTCCACTGTTTTTCATCATAAAATTTACCTCTAAATGTTTATAATTGATGCCTGTTTTGATGTCTTTGGAAGTAGAATTCAAATCATTTTTGAGCTTCATCGTTTGACAAACCAACTTGTCACAACGTCTTGATATTTCTCCAACAACGTTTTCACTTTTATAGTATATCCACGTCCTCTTTAGTATCTTCTAATAAAAGCTTGGAAATGAAGGCAAGCCTACTCTCATTCTTCTCCATCTTAACCGAAAATTCCTTTCCACTAACCTTCATTACCGTGGATTCAGGTACTACCTTTTTTATTTGTTCTTTTAGAGGAGACTCAAGTGATAATTTTTACCTCCCTTCATCAATAAGGAGTTATTTGGCTCTATCATTGTGTATAGCTTCTCTATAATATTGCCATGGTCTACCAAGTAATATATGGCATGCATTTATGAGTATTTCATCACACCAAACTTCTTCATTGTACAAATTAGTATGGAAATTTACAAGACATTTTTTTTTTCACGATCATATGATGCTTCTTTAGCAACCAAAAAAACTAATAAGGATTGGGATGGGGTGAAGTCGTCAACCTCAATTTATTTAGAATATCCTATAAAACTAGATTGTTAGTGCTCCCACTATCAATGACTATCTTACAACTCTTACCCTTACCCTTTGATTTGCAAATTTCCTTGAAATAAATTCTCCTTTGAGGGGGTTCTATACTTTCTTTCAAGGGATTCAATAACACTCTCTTCAATAGAAGAACTTCCCCTTGTTTTGGTTCTTCAGTAGGTGATGCAACCGATTTTTCCTCACCTTCAACACAATGTACACCCATCTCATTTTCATTGCGACCTTCTATTGGAGCCTATAGGCATCAAAGGCTATGTGACCACCTTGGAAACACTAGAAACAATTTCTAGCAAACCCTCTATCTCTTTCTCGATTACATGCACCTCATCCTCTAAATGATGAAGTTTCCCTAGTCTCATAGCTAGTGGTTTGAGAATTGCTACCTTATCCTTCTTGTTTTCTCTTTCCCCTACCAAAACCACCTTGACCTCTTCCTCTTGGGAAGCCTCCTCTACCCATGTTATTTCTTTATCTTCTTGTTATATTTTCTTCTTCCTTGAAGGAAAATTGGTATGCCTCCTCTACTATATCTAGTCTTATCATACTCATTTCATCTTGGATATTGAGCCTCAACTTATTTATAGACCTGGCATCTTTTTCTTTATCTATCTTGTGGTGTCTAGATCTAATCACCACTGTATAGAACTCTTTAGATAATTCCTCACACTCATCTCTCTTTATTTTATGTTTTGAAGCTTCTTGGAAAGCTCCAACTCATAATCTCTTGGGAGAAACTTCTCCTTTAACTTCATAACCATTTGGTTCCATCGAGTGATGCTCACTCCACTAAAGAGTACTCACTCCCTTTGCAAATCTCTCCACCAAAGGGCCGCATCCCCTTTTATCTTGGTTTAAGCCATCTTTACTTTATGAGCACCATGCACATCCTCATAATCAAAGTATTCATCCAACTCACTAACCCAATCAATTAGTTCATCTTGATTCAAAGCACCAAAAAAGCTAGGGACATCCATTCTTGTCCATCTTCCTATCTTTTCAAGAGCTCATAGGAATCTATCTTCCTCCTCATCAAGAGGTTAGTCTTGAGCACTTTCTACTCTTTCCATTCTCTCTTTTTCTACTTCTCCATCTGTCTCATTGTCTTTAGGATTCCTTGCTTTGTCAATCATCTAACTTAATCATTGTAAGAGTTTCACAATATCGGTCTAAGATAAAACATTTAGCTCAAAAGTTGTTAGTAAAGAAAATATCATGGTATATAGTGAATGTACATTTAAGAAAAAAAAAAAAACTTTTCTTCCAAACATAATGAGCATAAGCCTTAACATAGGTCAAAAACATTGTAGTTCATATCTGAAAACCTCTATCAAATGCCATTTGAAATATTTCTTTATTTACAAAATATAAGAATAACAATTTTAAATGTTGAGTTGCCATACTATGCAGATCGAGTCCAAGTGCCGACTAATTAAATCTAACTAAAACTATGCAATACCTATGAATTTCTACCAATTAACAAATTCTTACTTTCAATTCCACTTACTGATTCAAAAGATATTTTGCCCCTAATGGATTACATTATGAAATACTTAACAATTTCATAATTAGGATAAGTGATATCTAAACGCAGTCGAGCAGATTAAAGCATATACCTCTAGTCAATTGCTAACTTAGCACAACGTTAAAGGATAGAATATTTCTTATGAGATACACTTAAACCCTTAGGCAATGCATCAATTGAACTAACCAACAATGACCAAGTTTTGTGTCAAGTAAACCTACGGTGGTTTCATTTTCCTGGTGTATAGATTTCAAAAGAATGAAGGCTCAAGAGTATACCACATCATTGGTGTATTTGCTTTGGAGCAGCCATAATCTGAGCGATTAAATTCTCTTCTTAGCCATCTACACGGAAGTGGCAATGTGGTAAGGTTCACATGGTAATATGAAATTTGCTTGGAAATAAGTCTAGTCTTTCCACCGATCATTAGATTAGAAAATAAAGAATGTCATATACATTATCCGCAGAGTATGCACTAAATGAATTAGAAAAGCATTGATTTCAAGATAAGCACAAAATGGATTTACCATCATTAATGGATTTTTGAATCTTCCTTAAAGCGCACAGCACAGTGAAACTAAGATATCTATGCCCTAAAATTAGCACAAAGTTAGAAGGTTAAGAAATAAATGATATCTGTGTGACTTTAAAATCTTTCAAAGATGGGAGTCACAGAAATGAAAGACGTCTGGCTGAAGGCTAAAATTCATGATTTTATTGTTGGTTAAATATGGAATCTTTCCATAATTCTAATCAAAGGAGAGGCACAAAACAAAGTGCAAGAAAAACATATATATCTATCTTTAGTTTAGTGCCATTATGGTTGAGGGCAACTCAAACACTATTTCTAGGCTTTTGCACCACGTTATGGAAGAATAACCTAAACACTCAGTTAACTCTAGAACCATTATGGCAAGAAAATTATAATAACTTAAACACTAACAAACTCTAGCAACATAATAGAAATTCTCTATAAACATAAATACATGTTGGGGAAGCACATAAATGGCATTTGATCAGAAGGTGGATTGCCTCAAACAGATGTTATCTCTTGGAATGCAATAATTACATTATATATATAAAAGGACTTGGAAGTTGAATCTAATAAGAAGCTTCTGTTAGTTTCTAATCATTCTACGGGTGGAAGGGAATGATTATACACCAAAAACATGCATTTAAAGAAAACTATAGCAACTTTATATTTGAATCAATATCTCATTTTTGAACAAATCTTTAATTTGTCTATCCATATATCAATTCTTATACTTGGAGAGTGCTTGCGGCTCGCGTATAGTTAAGTGCATGATTGCCACATAAGACTTTAATTCCACCATCACTAGACATATAATATTTAAAGAGTTTCTTGCAAATTTCCAATCGTGGAAGGAAGTTCCTATTCCTATTTTAAGCATAGAGGTGATTTATTCTTCTCATCCACATCAAGCAGAGAAAGTTGCATTTCTCTATTTGTGTTGAATGTGAGCATATTTACTGATATAAATCAGTCAGTAGTAAGGAGTATCATGGCTTTTCTTGTAGCCCTAAGGGTAGTTAACTCAACCCTCTGTTTGGGCAATGTGATAATGGCATCCGAAGCAAAGGGCAAAGATAATGATGATGGCAGAGATAAGAACAAAAATGATTACAATAAAGATCTATTGACAGATGAATAAACTTTGTAGAGCAATGACTCTAGAGGACAAACACAAGGTGGATCCATTGCATGAATTCTAAAGACATAAAAGCATTGTGCATATTTTATATGAAGTAAAAGGGAAATTATGTGGGCATGCAGGAAGAGGAAGTGCAACCAGGAACAAAAACTATCTATCGACACCCTGTTGAAATGTCAACTCGAGAAAGGTTAAGAAGTTGAATCTCTATGAGGCATCATACTTAACTCTAGAAGATATTTCTATCTCTCATTCTATTTTTATTTCATTGACTATAATAATGTTGATCTATAATAATCATAGGGAAACAATGAGACAAATAATATAAGAAAGAATATGAAGCAAGTTCTTGACACATACCAAGAATCAATGAAGTAACTCAACCTCCATTTAGGATGCTTGGAAACTTAATGCATCATAAACTGGATAGGTTCCTTGAGGGTTTAATCTTGTAATTGCAATTGTTACACAATGAAAATGATCTAAAATTTCCAATATCTTTTCCTGAAATCTTGTGAAAGCACTGAAAATGATCATGAAAATCTATGAGAAATTGAAGCCATGATCTGCAAACTTGATTAATTCACAAAACTATGGTTTTGATATCCACACCCCCGGTTCAACTTCAAATCCCATCACCCACTTTCTCATAATATAGATTCCAATAATTCTAAAACATATATGTAAATAACACAACATATAAAGACAATGCATGATTTTCTTTTATATAATATTAAATTTTCCAAATAATTATTTCAAAGAAATATAACTAATTAATTATAAAATATCATAATAGTTTTTAGATATGCCTTACAGTTTCTATTGGGATAAGGTGCCATTAACCTTGTAAATCCCAATATTGTATTTATTCCATTTATTATATGTAATTTGTAATTATCCATGAGATGTACTAGTTTCACCCGCAGGGGTAATTTCAGAGTAACCGGAGGTAATTACAGAGTGACTTTTACTATTGGCAAATGTAACAACTCAAAGTAAATGAGGGTAGGTGTGCTCCTTTAGGAATATACTATTTTTGGCATGTATAACAACTGTCATAATGTTTGATAAGTGAATCTATGACAGCTGCAAGTTGTCATAAGATTCTGAGATTCTATGATGCATATGATGGATATGTTAGTTGTATATTTGCTATATTTAGCCCAAGGTTCCTATCTTGGAAAGATACTCTTTTTGTGGAATCTATGACGGTTATGACACGTCATAAGATGATGTAAGAGGCCAGATTTAGTCTTGGACACCTAACCTTTGCATGGCTATTTTTGGACAAGTGTAAGATGCTTGTAAGATGGTAATTAATGTTTACAGGTTGGAGAATCTTAGGAGAGAGAAGGTGAACACCTAAGATGAGTTAGAAAATGTTTCTATAAGTATTTTCCATGTATTTGTTGCTACAATACAGATTTTAGATTCTCAGGTGTTGCCAGAATGCTGTCGGATTGAACACTTGTGGAGAGAGTTGTGTAGTTGATGTATTATACAATCTTGTTGAGATTAATACAAAATTGTACTTCTTTCCCAGTGGAATTTTTTTTACTCGCAAGGGTTTTCTCCATGTAAACATTGTGTCATTGTGTTGAGTTCTTCACATTTGACATCTTTTCTATAGTGGGTTTTATGTTTTGTTACAACCTCCATTGTTAATGCACACTTAAGATTGCTAAAATTTATCTTGAATTAGATTTCCATTGAAGTAGTGTTGCTTTCATTTCTAACATTTGGTATTAGAGCCTAGCCAGCTTTGCTTCTTGGGTGGTAGTGTGGAAGCTTTAGCTGCAGTGGGAGATTTGGTTGTGTTTGTTTTGTAGATCTTGTGTTGTTATTATGGTTGGATCCACCGTTGCATCAACCTCTCGATTGGACATTAAGAAGTTCAATGGAATGGGGTATGAGTTGTGGAAGCTAAAAATGGAAGATTTGTTGGAAGAAAGAAACCAATGGTTGGTTGTTCAAAAAGAGAAGAAACCTGATGATGTCTCTCAAGATGAGTGGGATAGATTGGATAAGAAGGCATGGGGAACCATCTAGTTGTGTCTTTCAAACTCTATCTTGTTGAATGTCGCAAAGGAGGAGACTGTACATAAGTTGTGGAATCCATTTGGTGAGATCTATCAAGCCAAGAGTATGGTAAATAAACTTTATTTCAAAAGAAAAAATTATTTCCCATGAAAATGCGAGAAGGTGGATCAGTTACAGAGCATTTAAATTCTTTTAATTTGTTATTGAGTCAGCTTGATTCAGTAGATGTTGAGGTTAGTGAGGAAGATAAATGCATCCTTGCTATCACTACGAACCTTGTGGATCTCAAGTTGGATGCACTTGTTTTAGTGCTATTGTCACAGGAATTAAGGAAGAAGAGTTCAGATAGTTTAAGGGATGCTCTCAGTGTCAGGGGAAGGTCTAAGGAAAGGGGACCAAAGGGAGATCAGAAAGGGGCTAAGGATAAGTCCAAGGGTCATTCTAAGACTCCTAGTAAAAAGAACAGATTTAAGTGTTGGAACTGCGATAAAAGGGGACATGTGCAGAAGGAGTGCAGAAACCCCAAGAAATACTGGGAGAGTGCTTTGGATAAGTCCTCGAATGCAAGTGAAGAAGTTTTACTTTCTTCATGTAATCTTGTTTCTAATGATCACTAGTTGGTTGACTCAGGATGCTCGTTTCATATGACCCCACATAAGGAATGGTTCTCCACATATGAAGAATATGACGGAGCTAATATCTACCTTGGTGACAACTCTTCATATCCGATTGTTGGGAAAGGAAAGGTATTGTTGTGTATCAGTGATGGGAGGATTAAAATGTTGGGAATTAAGGTGTCTCAACCTTGGTAATTCCTTGTATTTCTACATTGTATTTGTTTATTAATTGCCTATTGTATTAAATGGATGCAAATCCTATGTTGTCATATTGTGGCGATTGGCACGGTGATCTGTCATCCTACATGGCATATGACCACATGTATTTTTGTCCTCACATGAGGAGATAGGCATCTCACTTAGTGGTAGGAATATTTTGCCATGTGTCAGCATCTTGGATGTTGTGTAAGGGAATATTGACCGTAACAGTCATGACAGATTCCTATGAGAAAGTTATGACATGTAAGAGTCAGAAATAGGAGATTCTATGACAGGTGAAGACATGTGTTGTAGAGCATCTTTGAAAAAGGCATCTTTGGGTGCCCCAAGGTGGACTATGACATGTAAGAGAATATGCTATTTATAGCTTGTGTATGACAGATTCACTTACAGCTGTAAGTTATAACAGCTATGACAGATTCTATGACGGTTGTAAGAGTCCTAGAGCATCTGTCATAGCCCATTTTGGAAATAGGTGACCTCCTTGGGATGTGGTGACTTGACAAGTGTCAGGAGCATCCTACCGAGTTGGACAAGTGTCCATAGGCGTGGGTTTTGGGCCATGAGGCCATGTTGGATGCCTATCTCTATGTGGAGCCATATTTGCCTTGTATTTGTTATATAAATAGGCACTTTTGAGAGATGTACTGCAGGTTTGACAGGTACTGTTATGCTATCAGTTTGTCTCCAGATACGAGTGTCGAAGACTCCTGAGAGATTGCATTGGAAGTGTATTGTAAACCATTTCATTTTTGATAATACATTGTGCAGGTTTTGGAGTGTGGGGTTTTTCACCAGATAAGGGTTTTCCCCATGTATATCTTGTGTCTCTCTTCTTCTATCTCACTTTCTTGTTTATGTGTTTGCTACAATATCTCTATTAGTGGTTTAACATTTCTATAATAGTAAGGATAAAATTGAATTTGCACTCTCCTCCCCTCATTAGATTAGTGTAGGAAGTGATTTCCACACACCTAGCTTCCTTTCAATGGGTATCAGAGCCCAGCCAGTTTTGGTTCTAGCTGCTGGGTAGGGGTTTCTTGAGCTAATCTTAAGATGAGTGGGAGTGTTGTGTAGAGTATTCTATATCTTGTTATAGCAAGGAGATGGTAACCACATCTGGAAGGTTAGAGGTTTAGAAATTCAATGGTACTAATTTCAAGTTGTGGAAAATCAAGATGGAGGACCTACTTGTTGATCATGACTTATGGGAAACTATATCCGGTGTGAAACCTACAACAATGTTACAAGATGATTAGCACCTCAAAGATTGGAAGGCTAAGGGTCTCATAAGACTCTGTTTAGTTGACTCTGTCCTGTTGAATGTCCATGAGGAGAAGAGCACAAAAGATCTTTGAAAAAAGTTTGGTGATGTTTATTAGGCCAACTCCTTGGTAAACAAACTTTTCCCAAAAATGAAGTTGTTCACTCTAAAGATGGAAGACAGAGGATCTGTTGCAGATCACATGAATGCTTTTAACATGATTGTTACACAGTTGACATCTGTGGGTGTGAAAATGGAGGAGGAGGATCGATGCATGACCCTACTTTATTCTTTGCTAGATTCGTGGGATCATCTTGTCATGGCTATCGGAAGCACCACTACCACCTTCAAGATGGAAGATGTGGTATCTTCGCTGTTGTCTAAAGAGATGTGGAGAAAGTCTTTTGAGGTAGCCAAAGAGGCTCTTGCGATTCGTGGAAGACCCAAAGAGAAAGGGGAGAAGAAGGACAAGAAAGGTGATAAGGGCAGATCCAAATCCCATGGGAGATCCAAATCTTTTGGAAAGTCCAAGGCTTTGTGGTAAAACTGGGCATTTCTGAAAGGAAAACAAAGAGGAGAAGAACAAGAAGAAGAAATCTCCTAATTCAAATTCTGACAAGTCACAAGATGATGGTGATGCCTTCATCGCACTCCTGGCCACCCATGCATCTGATGATGTGTGGTTGATTGATTCGGGTACATCATTCCACATGACCTCACATCGAGACTGGTTCATGAAGTATGAAGAGTTTGATGGTGGAAGAGTGTACCTAGGTGACGACTCTCATCTGAAGATTGTTGGTCATGGAAGAGTCTCAATCTGATTCCTTGATGGATGAATGAAGGGGATCACTGGAGTTATGCACATTCCAGGCCTTGCACGGAACTTGCTTTCTGTATGTATGTTGAATGATGCAGGTGTGCAGGTTGTCTTTTCGAAGGATAGATGCAAGATGACTAGAGGATCTATGGTGCTTGCGAAGCGTACTTAGAGAGGTACTCTGTTTTAGCTGGAGGCATGCACTTCATAGTGTAATAGTTCTTCTGACTCAAATAAACGAGCTGCAGTCACTTCAACCCCACCATCTGAATGAGCAGTGAAGAAATTTGTTGTAACTAGTTCTGATGGTAGTGCACATGCTTTGGAAGTTAAACTTCCTGCTGAAAAGACTATGTTATGGCATTTGAGATATGGCCACATTGGTGAGAAGGGTCTGCTTACCTTGAAAAATAAAAACTTCGTTGAGGGGTTAAATGATTGTAATCTCAAATTCAACTTTTGTGAACATTGCATTTATGGAAAGAAAAACCGTGTTCAGTTTTACTCTAGTTCTCACAAGTCTTCTGGTGTATTGGATCTTATTCATTATGATGTGTTTGGTCCTATTAATGTTCCTTCGATTTCAAAATCTGTATATTTTGTATCTTTTATAGATGATTACAGTAGAAGGACATGGGTTTATTTTATCAGAAGCAAGACTGAAGTATTTAGTCAGTTTGAGGAGTGTAAATCCTTTGCTGAAAATTAGACTAGTAAAAAGATTAAGTGTTTGAGAACTAACAATGGTGGTGAGTTTTGTTCGGCAAAGTTTGATAAGTTCTATAAAGAGCAAGGGATTGAAAGGCATAAGACAACTCCATATACCCCGCAGCAAAATGGATTTGCAGAGAGGATGAACATAACACTGATGGAGAAGGCTAGGAGTATGCTTAGTGGAGCAAACTTCAAACAAAAGTTTTGGGCTGAAGCTATTGCCACTGCTTACTATCTAGTAAACAGATCTCCTACATCAGCTCTTGTTGGTAAGACACCTATAGAGGTGTGGTCTGGTAAGAAGCCTTCAGTTAGACATTTTCATGTTTTTGGTTGTGAGGCATATGCACATGTGCTTAGGGAGAAATGATTTAAATTAGAGAACAAGGTTGTTAAATATATTTTCATTGGCTATGGTGTCAGTGTGAAAGGATACAAGCTTTGGGATCTTGTGGCTAAAAAAGTGTTGTATAGAAGAAGTGTTATCTTTAGAGAGTTAACACCTTCTCCTATTGTTCTACAGCCAGAATAGATAGAAAAGAAAGAAGATATAGTTCAGTTTCCTTCTACCCATGAGAAGACTGAACAAACAGACCCTATGAGACCTGATGATGAGGAGAGCTCTAGCAGCTCTGAAAGCTCAGAAGAAGAAGCAGAACCTCAACATCAGCCATTAAGGAGGTCTACACGAACAAGAAAGCAACCTGATAGGTTTGGTTATTCATTACTTGATTCTAGTTGTGCTTTTGCTTTACTTACTAACACTGAAGAGCCTAGAACTGTGAAAGAGGCTATGGGCATGAAAGATGCAGGTTCCTAGAAGGAGGCCATGGAGGATGAGATGGCTTCTTTGGAAAAGAATAAAACATGGGACTTGGTGCCTTTGCCTGATGGATGGAAACCTATTGGATGCAAATGGGTGTTCAAGAAGAAATTTGATGCAAAAGGCAGTGTTGAAAAGTACAAGGCTAGATTGGTTACGAAGGGGTATTCACAAGTGGAGGGAATTGATTATGGTGAAATTTTCTCTCCCTTTGCAAAGCTGACATCCATTCGATTCTTGTTATCTCTTGCAGCTGCTTATGACTTATAGGTAGAACAGATGGATGTGAAGACAACTTTCCTTCATGGTGATTTGGAGGAAGAAATCTACATGTCACAGCCACATAATTACATAGAGAAAGGTAAAGAAAATTTGGTTTGCAAGTTAAAGAAGTCTTTGTATGGTTTGAAGCAGTCTCCTAGGATGTAGTACTTGAAGTTTGACGCCTTTGTGTTGTCAATTGGATATTTGAGATTGAAATCAGATCATTGTGTGTATTACAAATTTAACAATGATCACATTCTCATTGTTGCATTGTATGTTGATGATATGTTGTTGATTGGGAATGGTAAGAATATGATTTTTGATTTGAAGTCTCAGTTGTCAGCACAGTTTGAGATGAAAAATATTGGGGCAGCCAGGTACATTCTGAGAATGGAAATCAGAAGAGACAGAGCTAACAGAAAACTTTGGTTAAGCCAGAGTAAGTATGTGAAGACCATGTTGGACAGGTTCAGCATGACAGATTGCAGACCATTGTGTGTTCCTATTTCTTTGAGGACAAAGTTGTCTATTAATGATTGTCCAAAATCTCCTAGTGAGGTGGAGGATATGAGCAGAGTACCTTATGCTAGTGTTGTTGGTAGTTTGATGTATGCTATGGTTTGTACAAGACCAAACATTGCCCAAGCAGTGGGAGTCCTTAGTCGATTTATGGCTAATCCTGGATGGGTACATTGGGATGTAGTTAAGCAAGTGTTCAAATATTTGAGGGGTACTTCCAAGTATTCCATTTGCTATCCTGGCAATGCTACAACATCTCCGCATTTAGTTTGTATTCGTAGATTTGTGGATTTTGATTGGGCAAGTGACATTGACAGTAGGAGATCCACCAGTGCCTATGTGTTCACTATGTTTGGTGGTGCAATTAGTTGGATGAGTAAGAGATAACATGTGGTTGCTTTGTCCACTACAGAAGCTAAGTACATGGCTGCAACTCATGCTTGTAAGGAAGCCATTTGGCTTAAGAGATTGTGTTCAGATATTGGTGTTGATGCAGGACAGATTACGATCAGTTGCAATAGTCAGAGTGTGATTTGCCTGATGAAGAATCCAATTTTCCATGCCAGAACAAAGCATATTGATGTTTAGTTTCACTTCATGTGAGACATAGTAGAGGATGGGAAGGTAAATTTAGAGAAGGTAGATACTTTGAAAAATGTTGCAGATGCATTGATGAAACCAGTGGGCACAAAGAAGTTCAGATGGTGTTCGGCGTCTATGGGCCTCTCGGCCTATAGCAGTTAAATCTTGTTAATTCTATTGGCTCTTACAAGGTGTTCGACAAGTGGGAGAATGTTGGGAATTAAGGTGTCTCAACCTTGGTAATAACTTGTATTTCTACATTGTATTTATTTATTAATTGCCTATTGTATTAATTGGATGCAAATCCTATGTTGTGTCATCCTACATGGCATATGACCACATGTATTTTTGTCCTCGCATGAGGAGATAGGCATCCCACTTAATGGTAGGAATATTTTGCCATGTGTTGGCATATTGGATGTTGTGTAAGGGAATATTGACTGTAACGGTCATAATAGATTCCTATGATGACGTTATGACATGTAAGAGTCAAAAATAGGAGATTCTATGACAGGTGAAGACATGTGTCATAGAGCATCTTTGAAAAAGGCATCTATGGGCACCCCAAGGTGGACTATGACATGTTGTAAGAGAATATGCTATGTATAGCCTGTGTATGACAGATTCTCTTACAGCTGTAAGTTATGACAGCTATGACAGATTTTGACGGTTCTAAGAATCGTAAGAGCATCTGTGATAGCCCATTTTGGAAATAGGCAGCCTTCTTGGGATGGGGTGACTTGACAAGTGTCAAGAGCATCCTACTAAGTTGGACAAGTATCCATAGATGTGGGTTTTGGCCCATGAGGCCATTTTGGATGCCCATCCCTTTGTGGAGCCATATTTGCCTTGTATTTGTTATATAAACAGGTGCTTTTGAGAGGAGATGTACTACAAGTTTGATAGGTACTGTTATGCTACCGGTTTGTCTCAATATATGAGTGTTGAAGACACCTAAGAGCTTGCATTGGAGGTGTATTGTAAACCATTTTAGTTTTGATAATACATTGTGCAAGTTTTGGAGTGTGGGGTTTTTCACCCGATAAAGGTTTTCCCCACGTATATCTTGTGTCTTTCTTCTTCTGTCTCACTTTCTTGTTTATGTGTTTGCTGCAATATCTCTGTTAGTGGTTTAATATTGCTGTAATAGTAAGGATGAAATTGAATTTGCACTCTCCTCACCTCATTAGATTAGTGTAGGAAGCGATTTCTGCACACCTAGCTTCCTTTAAGTTGGTATCAGAGCCTAGCTAGTTTTCGTTTTAGCTGCTGGGTAGGGGTTTTTTGAGCTAATCTTAGGTTGAGTGGGAGTGTTGTATAGAGTATTCTGTATCTTGTTGTAGCAAGGAGATTGCAACCACATCTAGAAGGTTAGATGTTGAGAAATTCAATGGCACTAATTTCGAGTTGTGGAAACTCAAGATGGAGGACCTACTTGTTGATTGTGACCTATGGGAAACTATATCCAATGTGAAACCTACAACAATGTCACAAGCTAATTGGGACCTCAAAGATCGGAAGGCTAAGGGTCTCATAAGACTCTATTTAGCTGACTCTGTCCTATTGAATGTCCATGAGGAGAAGAGCACAAAAGATCTTTGGAAGAAGTTGGGTAATGTTTATTAGGCCAAGTCCTTGGTAAACAAACTTTTCCTAAAAAAGAAGTTGTTCACTCTGAAGATGGAAGACAGAGGATCTATTGTGGATCACATGAATGCTTTTAACATGATTGTTGCACAGTTGACATCTGTGGGTGTGAAAATGGAGGAGGAGGATTGATGCATGACCCTACTTTGTTCTTTGCCAGATTCGTGGGATCATCTTGTCATGGCTATCGGAAGCACCACTACCACCTTTAAGATGGAAGATGTGGTATCTTCGCTGTTATCTAAAGAGATGCGGAGAAAGTCTTCTGAGACAGCCAAAGAGGCTCTTGCGATTCATGGAAGACCCAAAGAGAAAGGGAAGAAGGACAAGAAAGGTGATAAGGGCAGATCCAAATCCTGTGGGAGATCCAAATCTCCTAGAAAGTCTAAGGCTCTGTGTTGGAATTGTGGTAAAATTGGGCATTTCCAAAAGGAATGCAAAGAGGAGAAGAAAAAGAAGAAGAAAGCTCCTAATTTAGATTCTAACAAGTCACAAGATGATGGTGATGCCTTCATCGCAGCCCTCACCACCCATGCATCTGATGATGTGTGGTTGATTGATTCTGGTGCATCATTCCACATGATCTCACATCGAGACTGGTTCACAAAGTATGAAAAGTTCGATGGTGGAAGAGTTTACCTGGGTGACGACTCTCATCTGAAGAATGTTGGTCATGGAAGAGTCTCAATCTGATTCCCTAATGGACAAGTGAAGGGGATCACTGGAGTTATGCACATTCTAGGCCTTGCATAGAACTTGCTTTCTGTAAGTATGTTGAATGTGTTGATAACTGAGAGGGGGGGGTGAATCAGTTATCCTAATTATTTCCTTTTTGAACTTTCTTATTAATTAATGCAGCATTGAATCAAACACAAAAACATTACCATGAAATAAGAAACACATGACACAGTATTTTTGACGTGGAAACCCTGTTAAGGGAGAAAACCACGGGGTGATTAACCCAAAATTATTCTCTGTTAGAAGAATAGGAGATTACAAAATGGCACTTGCCAATTAGGGCTCACTGCCCGAGCACACTGCTCACAAGAGGCCCACTGCCTACAAGAAGACACACTGTCTACAAAGTGATAAGAATCACAGTCTTGAACTGATTGGAAGCATCTGCATATGCTGGAGTTCAGTTCCGGTTAGGCTCAGTACACTGATCTGCTGCACTTCATCTTTTCTCTGTTCTTTATTCTGCTATCCTTTCACATACCGGATCTGTCTTGGTACTTCTGCTCTGTTCTGCTCTTCTTCGCATGTCTTCTTAACATCATCACACACTTCACAACTAAATCCATCCTCTATATATATCTGCACAAGTAATTTCATCACCTTTCTAGTCGGCATCCGGAACAGTCTAGTTTCTTACAAACTCTGTTCTGTCGGCTGAATCCTTGCTCACCAAGCAATGCGGATCAAGCATATACTTGTAGATATCATTAATCATGTCGGCCAAACATGATTCATGCCTTCACAACCTTTATCATCAACAGTAACACATCCGGAAAGTAGTCTGATACTCTGTCAGTCAGTTTTTCCTCTGTTTTCACTGTCTCTCAGGAATCCTGTACTCAACTATTCATATCTTTTTCTTTGTCCATTACCGGAGGCTAAATCCTTGGAATATACCACTCAAGGTAGTCCTCTTGACTTCCCCAAATCTGCACTACACCAAGACACTTCCTCTGAAAGATCCGGACCAATCTGTCGGACCTTGCCACATGCTCTGTTCTTGTTCACCGGACCACAACAATCTTTATTCTGACTTCCGGTAGAGACACATCATGACTTGCGGATATGTGGGATGACCTTTGTTGCCATCAATGACAACAACCATGAATCCATATAGTGTCTCTTTCCAACAATCTCCCCCTTTGGCATTGATGGCAACACTTAGTGAAAAATGACTAAGTGTTTACATTATGCTCCCCCTTTGCTGATGCTCTGTCTTTATATACAATTTCCGGAACTCCCCCTCATTTTTCACTGCTCCTCACTCCCCCTTTGACATCAATGGCAAAGGGTAGGGTCCGTACATCAAAATTTTCAAAAATTTTCTATACATAGCCGCATATTTACATACTCACATATACTGAAGAATGTCTGCAAAGGATGTCTGCAATTGGATCATTTCTGTAGCCCAACTTTGCTTCATTCTATCCAAAATTGAAATGTGACCACTCAACAAAAATGCAAAAGCTTCTGCCCGCTTGAGATCTATCGGATCACTTGTTTGGGCGGTGGTCTGAGCATCACTGATGGCCTCATGCATAGTTTCCAACTTAGGGATTATAATCCTTCTAAGTTCTCCCATCCGGTTAGTGATGTTCTTCCTTTCCTTCTCAAGATTCTTTATTTCATTCAAGACTGCAATAGTCTGACATTCTTGATTTATTATGGAGGAAGAGAGAGGATCAAAACTTTGAGATAAGCTTTGTAGCTTGTCCTGTTCCTCTTTTATTTTCTTATCAATTGCTGCTGTTGCCTTTGACCAGGATATACAAAATTTGTAAATGTCACCGCCATCCTTAAGAGCATTCTCTAAGCTCTTTATTCCAATACTCACAATCTTCCTATCTTTAGAGATTAATTCTAATACTTCTGAAAATCTTTTATCCAAAAATTCCTTCCGGACCTTTTCTTCAGCAGATTTTTCTAGAGATTCAAAATGTGTACTAACACTGCTGACTAAGGTTTTGAGATTACTGGAAGAGGAGGCTGTGGGATCCTTTTGAAAGGATGGCATGATCTTTTCTAGCACTCCAGATGCTACCTCCATAAGCTCATAGTCTTCCATGTGAGATTTCAGCAGCTTCTCTTTGACTTTCTCATTTGCAAATGAGGCTATTTTCATTGTTTGCACCGGTGACAAAGAGTCAAAATCTAATGGTCCTTTCAGCAGGTCCGGTTCATCAATTTCTATAGTGGCTTTGCTCAAAAATTGTTGAACAGTTTGTGCAGTGTCTCTTGCCGGAGACAGATGTTTCTTTTCTTCTGCAGTCTTGGAACTGTCAACCTCTTTATCTTTCACCCCTACTTCCTTCTCCTGTAATTTTTCTTCTTCTTTGGATCCGGAGACTGTAGGGGAAACCAGAGGAGAGATGTTTCTCTGTTCAGGGCCCACTTCTTCCGGAACAGATGATTCCAAATCCGCAGCTGTTTCTACACCTAAGTCCTCTACAACAGGAAGATTGAACCTTTTGAAGGCCTTCCGGAGGATCTCTTCTGTCTCTTGGGCCACTTTGTCAGTCTCACCAAGCATGAGTTGATTCATCCTGGCTTTACTTTTGAACTCATCTTTGCAGTCTTTGAAGATTATGTTCATTGTCTTGGGATCAATTTGAGGATATAGCTGAATAGCTATCTGCTCTCGGATCTCAAGATCTTTTGCATGAGCATTATTCTTTCTTATTTCTAATTCCTTTTCTAGGCTTTTAGGAATAAGAGATATGATCTCAATGAAAGCCTTATTGTATATGTTCAGATATTTGACTGTGGCTTCCTGCAGAATCTTTTGGTTAGCCTCACTGTAGTCATCATAAAATTCAGTCATTGGTTGAAGGTTTCCATCCACCGTGACCGACTTGATTATACTCTCTAGAGACAGAGTGGGCTTTTCAACAGATACCTCTGCCATTTCATCCTTGTCTTGGCCTGTGGAGGGTTTACCGGATCCTTTCTTCTTCTGCTTCTTTATTTCTTTTACTCCCTCATCTGACTCTGTTTCCTCTTCATCCTTTTGGCTTTCATAAGCCCTTGTGGCTTTTGTCTTGGATCTTTTACCGGATGCCTGGACTTCCAGTTTTGAACTTTTGGTTGTGGGAGGTGCAGATCTTTTTGATGATCTGGTCTGGGTGGGAGTTTCAACCGGAACACTTTCTTTACTCTTCTCTTCTTCCTCAGCCTTCCTCCTCTTTTCCCGGCTGGCATCAAGTGCCTCTTTTGAGATTCCTAGGCCTTGAGCAATATGCTCAACTTCTTTTCTTACCTTCCTCTTTATCTCCGGTTCCCTGAGTTCTACATGTATCTTTACACTCAGTTCCTCAAAGGTTCCAAACCTTTCTGCCTTAGGATCTTTGGGCTGGCTTAGCATGTGTTGAACATGCAGCTCTACTATCTGTTCATCCACTTCATACCCCATGGGCATGATCCAAACAGTCCTTGGCTCCACTGCCTCCATTAGACACTGATCTGTTTCAACCATGAAGCATACTGTGTCTTTGTACTTTTCTACAAGGGATTGGGGTATTCTTTCTCTTGCATGCATCATGCTTTGGAAGTTCTTGAAGTATCCCCATAGAGATGTATTTCTTGCTTTAGCATCCCCAAGTCCATGCAAATAGTCTCTGATTTGGATGGCAACCGGTCTGTCATTCTACCATATCCATCCACTGGATCCGGGAAGCTCATTCATGTAGTAGAAGAAGAGACAAAGGATCAGATTGCCATACTTGAAGGAGTTTTTCTTGTCCTTCTTGATCTTCTGCAGATTTTCAAGGAGTTGGTTCACAAGAAGCTCACACAAGTCATAGTCTGCATTCTCCTTTAACATTTGATAAGCTGTGTAGATTGCAGTTCCCGGTACTGAATTTTCCCTACTGGAATGATAGATTTTGTAACCAATTATCATAGCTGCAAATTTGACATCCGGTTCAGTGATGTCATCAACTGTCATAGCTCTCTTGTCAAACTTGGATCCGGTTGCATCACTAACTGTCTGATTTTTGACAGACTTGAGAACAGGTAAACCACCGGATGAGTGCAGACCAGTTACAGCCCTAATTGCATCTTTGGTGATCTTGAAGGGCTGGTTCAACCATAGGAAGTTGTCATGTACTCTACTTAGTACATACTGGACCCATTCATCTTCTTCAAAACAGGGGAAATGAATGCACTGTGCAAAGTGTTTGTCCCGGATGGCTTTGTACTGAGGTTTGATCTCAAAGGAGTCATCTATCAATTGTTTGTGATAGATATCCATCAGCTTTGATTCTCCAAAGTTTTCAAGATTCGCATGGATGTAAACCCTAATATCTTCCGTATGCAATACACCATGAGGAACACTAGAGAAGGCTCCTAATGGATCTACCTCCAATGATTTGTAAGGATGTTTCTTGGATGTGGGGCGAGGTCTATCAGAGATCTTAACTATATTTGGAGTAGCCATTCTTCAAAGATTTGCAGTGAGATAATGAAAAACGAAGAATACCTTATGCGCCTTCGGTTTGCACGGAGTGGTGGAATTGATTTCTTTATGCAATGACTTTGGCAGGAGATCTTTGGTGTGCTTGATGAATTTTTTTGCAGAGCTCCTCTTTTCACTTCTTCTTGAGTGCAGAATGAGCAAATGATTTTTGAGAAATCCCTTATATTGCTCCGCAAACCCTAATATCTGTTTGCAATAAATGCTTCACCTATATTATTCCGGTTTGCCTTGTCCAGATAGCTTGGAGTATCCCGGATCAGTCCTGATCTGTGAACATCATCCGGATCTTTCAATCATGAATAAATCGAGGTGACACATTACAAGAACATCCCAAACACTCTGTCCAATCCGCAGAATAAGATAGTGCACTTCCGGATCTCTCCGGACCTTTTTGTAATCCTCTGTCATACCGAAGCATCTCCCGGAACAGGTCTTCCTTGATCGATCACAGCTTCTTCATAACTCCATGCGGACCTCTGAAATTTTATTTGGATCATCTCAAGACTTATATCTTTAAACTTTTTACCCCGCATCTTGTGCCACATTAGGCACCACTTGATTGGCTGGGGGAACAGGATTTTCTTTGAGTCTCCCCCTAAGCCAGAGCTAACTTTTTAATTTCCGGAAGAAATATCAGCACCAGAGTCTGGTGCGGATCCAACCTCTACATTCTCTGAACTTTTCTTCACCCAAATCTTGCTCATCTGATTCCTAACTTCATCCGCATTCATCTTTTGTTTACCCTTGTCTTGATTCTGATTATACACCGGACCTCTTTTGTCCTGATTCTTGCTTCTGCAGACTTTAGCATTATGACCGGACCTATTACAGATTTGGCAAATAACATTTCTTTGCATAATTGACTGATATCCTCTTGATCTGCATTGATTAGCCATATGACCTATTCTCTTGCATGTAAAGCATCTACCTTTGAATGATTTGTTTACTTGCATATTTCTGCATTCATGGGATTTGTGTCCATACCTTTTGCAGTTGAAGCACTGTCCGGAGAAGGATGAATTAATCTGATTCATTCTCTTTCTGCACTGATTAGCTTTGTGACCAAAGTGGTTGCAGCTGTGGCAGTATCCATTGAAAGATGAATATCTTTGAGCATTGGGCTGTCTTACCGGAGGTCTTCTAGGCCCGTTTCTTGGATTTTCTGATGCAAAATTCTTTTGACCGGATCCGGAGCTTTCTCCTTTCTCATATCCCAAACCATACTTGTCATCTGTCCCTTTTTGACTTCCAAGAAGAACTTCAAGTTGAGCAGAAGTTATCTTGAATTTCTCTTTATATTCATTTGCTGTTTGAAGGTCTCTTTTGAGAGAGGCAATTTGATCCTCAAGTTTTTCTTCATTATCTTTGGCATCTTCAAGATCAGATTCAAGATGTCTGATAATCTTGTCCATCTGGTGGCATTCTTCTGATTTTTCTTTAAGAGATTGTTTTAGATTGTCTTCAGCCTTTCTTTTTTCTTCAATCTCTTGAGTAAACTTTATAGTTCCTGATTCCATTTCATGTCTTAACATAATGACTTCTTTTGATAACTTTTCACATAACTTGGTTTGCTCAGTCAATTCTTCATTTGTATTGCTTTCTTCACTTTGTCTTGCCAACTGTTGGAGCAGCTCCTTTCTCTTTTTCATAGAGAGACTTAATTTGTCTTTTAATTCTCTCATGAATTCATCGGCCTGTTTGAGTCTTTCCTTTAATTCATTGACTTCAGAATTTGACTGTTCAAGATCCTCAAGGGCAGTCTTGAGTTGCTCCCTTAAACCATATGCATCCATTTGAACTCCCAGATCTTCCTCAAGTTGTTAGGCTCTATTAGGAGGAACTTGGCTCTGATACCAATTGTTGATAACTGAGAGGGGGGGGGTGAATCAGTTATCCTAATTATTTCCTTTTTGAACTTTCTTATTAATTAATGCAGCATTGAATCAAACACAAAAACATTACCATGAAATAAGAAACACATGACACAGTATTTTTGACGTGGAAACCCTGTTAAGGGAGAAAACCACGGGGTGATTAACCCAAAATTATTCTCTATTAGAAGAATAGGAGATTACAAAATGGCACTTGCCAATTAGGGCTCACTGCCCGAGCACACTGCTCACAAGAGGCCCACTGCCTACAAGAAGACACACTGTCTACAAAGTGATAAGAATCACAGTCTTGAACTGATTGGAAGCATCTGCATATGCTGGAGTTCAGTTCCGGTTAGGCTCAGTACACTGATCTGCTGCACTTCATCTTTTCTCTGTTCTTTATTCTGCTATCCTTTCACATACCGGATCTGTCTTGGTACTTCTGCTCTGTTCTGCTCTTCTTCGCATGTCTTCTTAACATCATCACACACTTCACAACTAAATCCATCCTCTATATATATCCGCACAAGTAATTTCATCACCTTTCTAGTCGGCATCCGGAACAGTCTAGTTTCTTACAAACTCTGTTCTGTCGGCTGAATCCTTGCTCACCAAGCAATGCGGATCAAGCATATACTTGTAGATATCATTAATCATGTCGGCCAAACATGATTCATGCCTTCACAACCTTTATCATCAACAGTAACACATCCGGAAAGTAGTCTGATACTCTGTCAGTCAGTTTTTCCTCTGTTTTCACTGTCTCTCAGGAATCCTGTACTCAACTATTCATATCTTTTTCCTTGTCCATTACCGGAGGCTAAATCCTTGGAATATACCACTCAAGGTAGTCCTCTTGACTTCCCCAAATCCGCACTGCACCAAGACACTTCCTCTGAAAGATCCGGACCAATCTGTCGGACCTTGCCACATGCTCTGTTCTTGTTCACTAGACCACAACAATCTTTATTCTGACTTCCGGTAGAGACACATCATGACTTGCGGATATGTGGGATGACCTTTGTTGCCATCAATGACAACAACCATGAATCCATATAGTGTCTCTTGCCAACAGAATGATGCAGGTGTGCAGGTTGTCTTTTCGAAGGATGGATGCAATATGACTAGAGGATCTATGGTACTTGTGAAGGGTACTCAGAGAGGTACTATGTTTTAGCTGGAGGCATGCACTTCACAGTGCAATCGTTCTTTTGACTCAAATAAACGATCTACAGTCACTTCATCTCCACCATCTGAATGAGCAGGGAAGAAATCTATTGTAATTAGTTCTGATGGTAGTGCACATGCTTTGGAAGTTAAACTTCCTACTGAAAAGACTATGTTATGGCATTTGAGATATGGCCAAATTGGTGAGAAGGGTCTGCGTACCCTGAAAAATAAAAACCTCGTTGAGGGGTTAAATGATTGTAATCTTGAGTTTGACTTTTGAGAACATTGCATTTATGGAAAAAAAACTGTGTTCAGTTTTACTCTAGTTCTCACAAGTCTTCTGGTGTATTGGATCATATTCATTCTAATATGTTTGGTCCTGTTAATGTTCCTTCGATTTCAAAATTTGTATATTTTGTATCTTTTATACATGATTACAGTAGAAGGACATGGGTTTATTTTATCAAAAGAAAGACTAAAGTCTTTAGTTAGTTTAAGGAGTTTAAAGTGTTTGTTGAAAATTAGACTAGTAAAAAGATTAAGTGTTTGAGAACTGACAATGGTGGTGAGTTTTGTTCGGCAGGGTTCGATAAGTTCTGTAAAGAACAAGGGATTGAAAGGCATAAGACAACTCCATATACCCCGTAGCAAAATGGAGTTACAGAGAGGATGAAAAGGACACTGATGGAGAAGGCTAGGAGTATGCTTAGTGGAGCAAGCCTTCAACAAAAGTTTTGGACTAAAGCTGTTGCCACTACTTTCTATCTGGTAAACAAATCTCCTACATCAACTCTCATTGGTAAGACACCTATGGAGGTGTGCTTTGGTAAGAAGCCTTCAGTTAGACATCTTCATGTTTTTGATTGTGAGGCATATACACATGTGCCTAGGGAGAAATGGTCTAAATTGGAGAACAAGGTTATTAAATGTATTTTCATTGGCTATGGTGTTGGTGTGAAAGGATAGAAGTTTTGGGATCCTATGGCTGAAAAAGTGTTATATAGCAGAAGTGTTATCTTCAGAGAGATAACACATTCTCCCATTGTTCTACAACCAGAACAGACAAAAAAGAAAGAAGATGTGGTTTAGTTTCCTTCTACCCATGAGAAGACTGAACAAATAGACCTTATGAGACCTGATGATGAGGAGAGCTCTAGCAGCTTTGAAAGCTTAGAAGAAGAAGCATAACCTCAACCTCAGCCATTGAGGAGGTCTACATGAACAAGAAAGCAACTTGATAGGTTTGGTTATTCATTACTTGATTCTAGTTGTGCTTTTGCTTTACTTACTAACACTGATGAGCCTAGAACTATGAAAGAGGCTATGGGCATGAAAGATGCAAGTTCTTGGAAGGAGGCCATGGAGGATGAGATGGTTTCTTTGGAAAAGAATAAAACATGGGACTTGGTGCCTTTTCCTGATGGATGGAAACCCGTTGGATGTAAGTGGGTGTTCAAGAAGAAATTCGATGCAGATGGCAGTGTTGAAAAGTACAAGGCTAGATTGGTTGTGAAGGGGTATTCACAAGTGGAGGGAATTGATTATGGTGAAATTTTCTCTCCCATTGCAAAGATGACATCCATTCGATTCTTGTTATCTCTTGCAGCTACTTATGACTTAGAGGTAGAACAAATGGATGTGAAGACAACTTTCCTTCATTGTGATTTGGAGAAAGAAATCTACATGTCACAGCCAAAGCATTACATAGAGAAAGGTAAAGAAAATTTGGTTTGCAAGTTAAAGAAGTCTTTGTATGGTTTGAAGCAGTCTCCTAGGATGTGGTACTTAAAGTTTGATGCTTTTGTGTTGTCAATTGAATATCTGAGGTTGAAATCAGATCATTATGTCTATTACAAATTTGACAATGATCGCATTCTCATTATTGCATTGTATGTTGATGATATGTTGTTGATTGGAAATGGTAAAAATATGATTTCTGATTTGAAGTCTCTTTTGTTAGCATAGTTTGAGATGAAAAATCTTGGGGCAGCCAGGTACATTCTGAGAATGGAAATAAGAAGAGACAGAGCTAACATAAAACTTTGGGGAAGCCAGAGTAAGTATGTGAAGACCGTGTTGGACAGGTTCAACATGGTAGATTGTAGACCATTGTGTGTTTCTATTTCTTTGGGGACAAAGTTGTCTGTTAATGATTGTCCAAAATCTCCTAGTGAGGTGGAGGATATGAGCAGAGTACCTTATGCTAGTGTTGTTGGTAGTTTGATGTATGCTATGGTCTGCACAAGACCAGACATTGCCCAAGCAATGGGAGTCCTTAGTCGATTTATGGCTAATCTTGGATAGGGACATTGGGATGTAGTTAAGCGAGTGTTTAGATATTTGAGGGGTACTTCCGAGTATTCCATTTTCTATCATGGCGATGCTACATGACCTTTGTATTTAGTTTGTATTCATGGATTTGTGGATTCTAATTGGGCAACTGACATTAATAGCAGAAGATCCACCAGTTCCTATGTGTTGACTATGTTTGGTGGTGCAATTAGTTGGATGAGTAAGAGACAACCTGTGGTTGCTTTGTCCACTACAGAAGTTGAGTAAATGGCTGCAACTCATGCTTGTAAGGAAGCCATTTGGCTTAAGAGATTGTGTTCAGATATTGGTGTTGATGCAGGATAAATTATGATCAGTTGTGACAGTCAGAATGTGATTTGCCTTGCAAAGAATCTAACTTTCCATGCTAGAACAAAGCATATTGATGTTCAATTTCACTTCATGCGAGACATGGTAGAGGATGGGAAGGTAAATTTAGAGAAGGTAGATATTTTGAAGAATGTTGTAGATGCATTGACGAAACCAGTGGGCATAGAGAAGTTCAGATGGTGTTCAGAGTCTATGGGCCTTTCGGCCTATAGCAGTTAAATCTTGTTAATTCTATTGGCTCTTACAAGGTGTTTGACAAGTGGGAGAATGTTGGGAATTAAGGTGTCTCAACCTTGGTAATAACTTGTATTTCTACATTGTATTTGTTTATTAATTGCCTATTGTATTAATTGGATGCAAATCCTATGTTGTCATATTGTGGGGGTTGGCACGGTGATGTGTCATCCTACATGGCATATGACAGTATGTATTTTTTTCCTCACATGAGGAGATAGGCATCCCACTTAGTGGTAGGAATATTTTGCCATATGTCGGCATCTTGGATGTTGTGTAAGGAAATATTGACCATAACGGTCATGACAGATTCCTATGACAAAGTTATGACATGTAAGAGTTAGAAATAGGAGATTCTATGACAAGTGAAGACATGCGTCGTAGAGCATCTTTGAAAAGGTTATCTTTGGGTGGCCCAAGGTGGACTATGCCATGTTGTAAGAGAATATGCTATTTATAGCTTGTGTATGACAGATTCTACGACGGTTGTAAGAGTCGTATTCATATTCACTTACTCACCTACCTCCATATAGTATTAGCCACCTGGATCCAATTGTTTTCTCATAATGACACATTTTTGCGGTTACAGAGACAACCCTATAGTTGTAGACTTGTCTCCTCTCGTTCCAAAATTCAAATCCAGATTTTGATCATTGACTCTTTTCGACTTCTTAATATAAATGAATAAACACACATTTGAATCAATTTAATAGTTAAAAAGATTTTGACATTTTTAAAACACACATCTTCTCTCATGTTAAGGTATTGAAGTAGTGATAAAAGAGTAAAAATTTACATAGATTATCATTCTAGGGCCATTACGCTTAATAATTAAACTACCAACCAATCCTTAAAAAAAGACCTATAAGCTTCTAGATGCCTGCAAATGTTAATTAAAAAAAAGTGTCAAACCAATATTATTTTTCCAATATGGTCCCAAACCATTTTTATAAAGAATGGTGGGGCTGGAAAGAATCAAATTTCATTAGCATGAAGAAATGTAATGGGTAGGTATGAAGAAATTATTGAAGGGTGGAGCGGAAACCATAAATGCCAATGTGTCATTAAACACCTCAACCTAAAATATGGCCATCCAAGCATATATTTTTTCTTGAAAATGATGTGTGTTTGCCGACAAATAAAATTAGGTTGGTTTTGGTTTGGTTAGTTTTTTTTTAAAATTAATAACTGATTTTAGTTATACTGAGTAATAATAGCAGGTAATATGGAGTTGTTGATCGAAAATGAGTTTAATAATGTGATAGGAAGGGTCCTAATCAAATTGGTGAAAACCATATAGAAGGGCTCATCCTTGACTTGAGGTATTATTTTGTAGTGTAAGGAAATAAACTCCACATTATAATTAATTTAGGTGATTAATAAATTACTATTAGTAATTGTATTTCAAAATATAATGGGTATGTTGAGAGTGATATTTAATTGAGTATCATTTTTTAGTGTAAATTAAATTGATAGGTTTTAGTGATTTTTTTAAAAATGAGTTTTATTATTTAAATAGATTAGTAGTATCAATTAGAACACAATGATAATCTTTCTTTCATATTGAAGAGTTGGAGCATTTCAATAATAGTTTCAATGGAATAGTAAGTTATTTTTAATTGACATTGTATGCAAGCAACCATCTTCTTGCTTTTATAGTTCCATATATGCACTATCCTTCATGCAACACATGTTATTTGAGTGTGGGAGTATATTCAAAGATCTGCAAGACAACAAACCGTTGATACAATAGTGAATGTGAGGCCTTGGTGATCTATGTTCCCAATGTCGATTATTGCTCTTTCTATTGTCAGCCCTTGAGATTTAGGGATTGTCAAGGCCCATGCCGTTTTAAAGGGAAGCTAGCAACACTGACCTCGAGTTATCAAGATTGGCATGTGTTGTAGTTTGTTGTAGTCCCAAAGTGGTCCTATACAATGTTTGAACTTAATCACAACAAAGAGTGGAATATTTGTTGATTGTTCTCACTCTTGTATACAATAGCTTGAACTTGTCTAATTGCACCATTGACAAGAATTGTTGCTACCCACAAATTTGAACATGACATAGCTTGTTGGCCAACACACAAGAGAACCTTGGCATCAAGTTGTTCATCCTCATGATTCAAGCATGATCTACCCCTTAGTTGCTTTGCATTACATTTTGCAACATGCACTCCCAATAATTTTAGCATTTGTTTACTATGCAATGAAACCAAGTCATTTATGGAAAACAAATGTGTTAAGGATTGGCATGATGCTTTCTCATCACGACCAAGGTAAGAACTAGAGTATGATATAAGAAACTCCCAATTTAACCATGTTGGATTTGCATTTCTTATATTTGGAAGTAGGTTACGAAAAACATGTTGTGTTGGTTCTTCACAATGCTAATAGAATGATTGTGTCTAATGTGATTACTATGTGAAAATTGCAACAAAGTGTTGTCCCATAAGATTCCCTAACACACATTGGAATGTCTTTCATTACTAGTAGTTGGCTCAAATAACCAAAGAACATGATGGTGCACTAAAGGGAACTTGATTGTGATTAGAGGAGGCCGCACTCAAGTGACTATCAATGTGTGCAAGTAAACTATGCCTAATGAAGCTCATATCTATTAGGAAAGGTGTCTTAAACTTCCATCCTAATGTTAAGAACACAAAATTGCAATTTTCAGGCTATAGTACAAAACAAATTAATTTCTAGGCTATAGAGGTCATTTTTACGCCTAAATTTTATTCCAAATGGTTTAGCATCAGTTCCCAAATGCCTAGGAATAGATCTCTTTGAGCTCTACAATTTTAAAAAATGACTCAATTAGCTTCTTGGATCAAATGTTATGGCCTCTAGAAGTTTAGGCTCCCATATTGGGAATGTAAGAAAATCTATAAGTTGTAAGAGGGAGTTACACTTGTTGACCAACTTATGACATGTGTTATGACACAACATGCATCATCTTTGAATTGAGATAATGGAGCCAAAATGGAGCACCCTGGTTGGTGAGTGGACTATCATGAGCTTATGATAGGTGTAAGGAATTATATGTTATTTTTATTTTATGGACCCATCTTGGGATTTGGGCACCACATTTTGGGTGGTTTTATCTCATGGTTTTTTAATTAGCATTTGATGATTTCATGTATTGCTTCTCCTATTTATTAGGTGCTTTAGATTGAGGTTTTGATAGTGAGTTTTGTAGGTGTTGTTATACAACCAAAATTACTCCAAATCTCTTGTTGGTGATACTTCTATAAAGGCTTAGAATCTACAAGTGTATTGTAACCTTTGATTACTAAATAATACATTGAGTTGATTTGGAGTGTGAGGTTTTTCTTCTGAAAGGGGTTTCCCACACAAATCACTATGTTATGGTATACTAGTTTTGTGTTTATTTCCTAAAAACTATATGATTAGTTTAATTTTGCAAATACCTCCTCTCATAGATTAGTGAAGAAAGTGTATTTTGCACCTCTGCTTCCTTTTAATCTCATAAATTAGAATGTAATAAATGAAATACATGCTCTCCTAGAATGTTGCTAATGTATGCCCCTCTAGAGGATTCATCTCTTTCATTGGGGTGTGAAAGCTTCCATGTATGGTGGATGCAATTATGTTGAAGGTGGCCATGTCAGTTAGTGTGAGGAATAATAAGGGCAAATGGGCTTGTGGACCTTTATCAAAAGGGGCAATTCTAATGTTGTTAATTAAGTTTGATATTCCAATGTTGAGAAGACGTTGTAGGATCATCCAAAGGGGTTGTTGCATTCTAATGCAAGTTGAATGTGATACAAATATTTCAAAGGTAATGTATTGTCTAACTGATAAATAATTTGATGTGAGGCATGAAGTTGTTTGAATGTGTGAGAGTTGGTGTTATGAACAATTGGAGTCTATGAAATTTTTGGTGCAATATCGCTTCTCCTATTTATTGGGTGCTTTAGATTGAGGTTTTTGGTAGTGAGTTTTGTAGGTTTTGATAGTGAGTTTTGTTGCTTCAAATGGAGTGTGGGGTTTTTCTTTTCCTTGAATGGTAAACTACACATGCACAAGTGAACATGTATTGGTGCTTTAGGGATATTTTACTAGGCTTTTAATTTTCATATATTAGTTCTTGTAATATATTTAATTGGGAAGTTATGTATACCACACCATAGCCACTATGGGACATGGTTATCTATTGGGTCCTCTCCCCTAATTATATAAAGTGTTCATAAACTTAAACTTACTTTATTTTAGAGGGCTTCTTTGAATTTCAATGCATTTGAAACTTATAAAGCTATAGTCCCTATGCATTCTATGCATTGTAAGATCCTTGTTTGAGATTAAAAATAAATAAGAAAACTTTGGATATTATCCAGTTTTCAAATATTATTTATATTTGTCAAAAAATGTGAGCTGGAGTAGCTCAGTCGGTTAGAGCGTGTGGCTGTTAACCGCAAGGTCAGAGGTTTGACCCCTCCCTCTAGCGTCCAACCCATTGGCACTACAGCTGTGACATGATGGTTGTTTTGTTTACTTTTTTTCATTGATCTAACACTGTAACAATTCATTTTTCTATGTTAAGGAAACAAAATCATCGTGCTGTGCAATGGAGGGATTGTGTTTGTTAATTTCTTATAACCTAGTTACAGATTAATTGCACAATAAATTCATAGAATAGAACCTCTATCTGATTTATAACAATCAATACTCTGGGTTAATTAACAGCTAATAACAGCGGAAGCAAAAAAAAAAAGAAGCCATACACAAAGAGACAATAACACAGATATAACCAGGAAACCCCAATATGAGGAAAACCTGCAAATGTTGGATCTTCTATTCAGCCTCAATAGTAAACTTTCCACACATAATACAATTCAATGTTGCTACAGCAATCTTACATATATAGCCCTGCTGATGCAAGAGAAAAGAAACTTTCCTTGCAAGACTTGGCTTTCCTTACACATAAAATCACTCTTGGTGTTATCTCCACCTCACAACTAAAGAAACATTCTATTAATAAAATAGAAATCATGTTGTTGCTAAATATCCAACTCGAGTTGCCCTTAAGCAACTTCCACCCTTCACACGGGCCCACCTTCCAAGCTACAAAAAATCAACACTCCCTCTTAGCGAGGAAGGTGTTCTGCACAACACCCAACTTATCCCTGAAGAATTCAAACTTACTCTTCATCAAGGGCTTGGTCAAGATATCTGCTATCTGATCATTAGTAGGAATGTACTGGAGCTTCACTGTCCCCTTCTCCACACAATCTCTGATAAAGTGGTACTTGATCTCAATGTGCTTCGACTTGTCATGAAACACTAGATTCTCAGAGAGTTTGATACAACTTTGATTATCACAATAAATGACTGTAGGATCTAACTCCTGATCAAAGAGCCCAGCTAGAAGTTTTTGAAGCCAGATAGCCTCACATGTAGCCATACTGGCTACCATATACTCAGCCTCCGCAGAACTTAGTGCAACTGACTTTTGTTTCCTGCTATACCAAGAGATTGCTCCCGATCCCAAACTGAAACTGCACCTTGAAGTGCTCTTCTGATTAGCTGTACTGCCTGCCCAATTTGCATCGGTGAATCCCTCAAGCTTCACTCCATCCTGTTGAACATACTTCAGCCCATAATCAATTGTACCTCGTAGATACCTCAAAACATGTTTCACAGCTATCCAGTGCACACGTTTAGGTTCCACCATAAATTGACTAAGTGAGTTCACTGCAAAACAAATGTCTAGCCTGGTGTTGACCAGATATAAAAGAGAGCCTATCAACTGTCTGTATAAAGTTGGGTCCACTGCCTCTGATCTGGAAGTATCAATCTTCTTCCAGTTGGTCACAAGTGGCGTGGACATGGGCTTACAGTCCTCCATCCTGAATCACTTCAGGATATCGATTATGTACTTCCCTTGTCCAAGGAAGATCTCTCCCTCTTTTTGCCACAACTCCAATCCCAGAAAGTAGTGCATCAACCCCAAGTCCTTCATCTCAAACTCTCCTGCAAGATCCTGCTTGTAGTGGGCTATGAGTTCCTCTAACCCTGTGAGAAATAGGTCATCAACATACAACACCAATATGAGAAGTTCATCCTTCACCTGAACATAGTACAAGTTTAGATCTGCCTCACTCTCGATGAAGCCCACACTCTGCAAGTAACTATCAATACGTGAATACCATGCCCTGGGAGCCTGCTTGAGCCCATACAGTGCTCTTCTCAACCTGCATACATGAGAATCCCTCCCATGTGCTTCAAATCCTTCTGGCTATTCTATGTAAATCTCTTCCTCAATCTCTCCATTGAGGAAGGCCGTCTTTACATCCATCTAGTGAATCCTCCAACCCATCTGTGCTGCTATAGAAATGATAGCTCTTATGGATGAGTACCTGGCTACTGGAGCAAAAGTCTCGTCGTAGTCAACTCCTTCCTTCTGAGAAAACCCCTTAGCCACAAACCGGGCTTTGAATTTTTCTACACTACCATCTGCAGCATGCTTAATCTTATACAGCCATCTCAAACTCACCACAGACTTACCTTCTGGCCAAGGTACTACCTCCCACACGCTATTCTTCATGATGGAAGAATACTCTTTGACCATGGCATCCCTCCATACTTGGTGCTTGGATGCCTCTTGAAAGCTGGAAGGCTCCTCTTCAATTAATTCACTCATAAGTGCCACATAATCAGAATAATGTTTGGGAGCTTTCCTCTATCTGACTAAATTCTGCAGGTCACCAACATACTCCTGGGTCTCTCTCAGTGTCTGCTCAGCTGCTCTATTTCTCTTCTTCTTAGTAATAGGAATCTAAGGCTGAGGAATTATTTGTTCCTCTTTTTGATCAACTTGCTCGGCCTGCTTGCTCTGCTCTCCATCTTGTGGGACTGAAGTTTGAGGGATTTGTTCTGCCTCAACCATAGGTGATTGCTTCTCCTCATTTATCAAACTGCTAGACTTTTGAAGAGCCCTCTCTTCCTCAAACTTCACATCTCTGTGAACTACTGTTTTCCTAAGAGCAGGAATGTAAACTCGATAGGCCTTAGAAGTTTCACTGTACCCAACAAGGATACCCTTCTCTGTAGTTGGTTCCAATTTGGTTCTCTTCTCCATAGGAATGTGACAATACATAAGGCATCCAAAGATGCGAATGTGCCCCAAATCTAGTTTCTTACTGGTGAATGCCTCTTCTGGAGTTAATTTGCCCAACACTTTGTGAAGGCTCCTATTCTACAAATACACAGCAGTATTGCAAGCTTTTGCCCATAAAAACCAAGGTAGAACCTGATCATGAAGCATGGCCTTGGCTGCTCCAACTATAGCCCTATTTTTCTGTTCAGCAACCCCATTTTGTTGAGGGTTGTACAAAACTGTCAACTCTTTCTTGATACCTTCCTGAGTATAGAAATCTTTGAAGGCATTCAAGGTATACTCACCTCCATTATCAGACCTCAGTATCTTGATCTTCCTCCCTGTTTGGTTCTCCACAAGAGCCTTAAACTCTTTGAACCTACTGAAGACCTCATCTTTGTTCTTCAAAAAATATATCCACGTCTTCCTGGAGAAGTCATCAATGAAGGTAACATAATACTCATACCCATTCAAGGATATTGTTGACATGGGCCCACACACATCTGAGTGTACAAGATCCAAAATCCATTTGGATCTAGTGTCACTGCTTGGAAAACTGGTCTTGGCATATTTTCCAAGAGCACAACCCTTGCACGCTTCATGGTTTTCTGTCTTCATCTTAGGCAGCCCCGTCACTATTTCCTTGAGCACATTAAGTTCTCCATGGTGAAGATGAGCTATCCTCCTGTGCCACAATTCTCCTAGCCCTCTACAGTTGCTTACCAACGCATGTGCTGGCTCAAACTGTAACCAAAACAAGCTTCCATGCCTAACTCCAATCACTTTTGCAACCTTGGAATCCTTGGGACGAATATAGACTTTGCCCCTTTCAAAGGTTATGATGTAACCCTTGTCCTCCAAGGTAGAAACCAAGATTAAATTCTTTGTCATGCCATGGACATACAACACATCCTCCACCAACAAGGGTTTGCCAGACTCCCTCTGAAACTTGACGGTGCCAATACCAGTTGCATGGTACTTGGCATTGTCTCCAAGCTCAATATAGAAATCCAGCTTCTTCTCCTCCAACTTGGTGAAGCATTCTCTGACTCCCGTCATGTGGCAAGAAGCCCTACTGTCAATATACCACACCCTATTGGCAATTAAACTTGAGAGACAGGCAATGAGTGAAAACTCATTCTCAAATCGTGATGCAAACTTATCCACCTCTACTGTGGCAGCAACTTGCTTCTTCTGCTTGTCCTTATTTTTCTTATTCGAACATTGACTGGCATAATGACCCATTTGATGGCAGCAAAAACATTTTATCTTGCTTAGATCTTTCTTCTTCCCATTCTTGGAAGAACCTTCCGTTTGCCATTTATTGAACTTTTGCTTTCCCTTGCTTGCAAGAGCAAGATTTTCTTCGTCTTGACCCTTCTTTGTCTAATCTCCTCGATGAGCACCTTCATGAATCTCTTCCTGAACGAAATCATCCCAAAGCCTTGCCCAATTAGGTAGCTGATCTTTGCCAACAATACACTTGACAAACACTTCCCAGTGCTTCAAAAAATTGTTCAAGGCTATACGCACCAACTCATCTTCAGCAATCGTCTCTCCAACAGCAGCCAGATCATCCCTGACTTGTGTTATCTTGGACAAGTAAGAGGTCACGCTCTCACCTTTAGACATCTTGGTATTATGCAATTTGTCTTTCAGCATCATCTTACGACTCTGATAGTCGCTCTAATAAAGTTTTGTGAGCGTATCCCACATCTCTTTGGCGGTGTCTTTTCCTGATAGATGAGGAATTAGATGATCTCCTACCCCATCCAGGATAATCCTGTGAGCCTTGGCCTCCTTGACTTCATGCGAATCTAGGGCAACAGGATCATTTGTTGGTGGTGTCACCTTTGTACTAGCATAGATCCACAACTTGTTCTCCTTGAGAATGGAGATAATCTAAACCTTCCACTGTAAGAAGTTGCATGCACCCTCAAGCCTGTCCTCATATCAAACACTGGTTGCCATAGCCACAGAAGAAGTTGGAGATGAAAATCTAATTTTTTTTTTCCAAATCTGCATCACAAATCTTGGCTTCGTATTCAGAGTTTAGAGCTCTGATACCATGTTAATTTCTTATAACCCAGTTACAGATTAATTGCACAATAAATTCACAGAATAGAACCTCTATCTGATTTATAACAATCAATACTCTGGGTTAATTAACAACTAATAACAGCGGAAGCAAAAAAATAAGAAGAAGCCATACACAAAGAGACAATAACATAGATATAACCAGGAAATCCCAATATGAGGAAAAACTTGCAAATGTTGGATCTTCTATTCAGCCTCAACAGTAAACTTTCCACACATAATACAATTCAATGTTGCTACAGCAATCTTACATATATAGCCCTGCTGATGCAAGAGAAAAGAAACTTTCCTTGCAAGAGAAAAGAAACTTTCCTTTCAAGAGAAAAGAAACTTTCCTTGCAAGACTTGGCTTTCCTTACACATAAAATCACTCTTGGTGTTATCTCCACCTCACAACTCAAGAAACTTTCTATTAATAAAATAAAAATCATGCTGTTGCTAAATATCCAACTCGAGTTGCCCTTAAGCAACTTCCACCCTTCACACGGGCCCACCTTCCAAGCTACAAAAAATCAACAGTGTTGGCCCTTCTTATTCAATGAACACTATGGATGTAGAGTTAACTATCTTTGGTCTTTCCACGTTATGGATCAAATGGGTATTAAACTTAATTCTACAAGTAGACATAACATGGGATTTTCGATGTTCATCACCTAATTTTATCTACTTCTCAAGGAAATTTGCTTTCTTCATCGTACTTTTCTGGTTGAGATTTTCAGGATTTTGTGCCTGCTGTCATGGCTATCTTTTTTCCACCCTTAATCTTCAAGGTTGCGTTCAAACACTAATCTACTCTCCTTAGCAAGTTCTGAACTTACCAGGGTGTCTACATTCAAATCTAGTTGTGGAAACTTTTATAATTTCTGGTTTTATCACCTGGACCTTGCCAATTGTAAAAGTCCAATACTATAATATACATGGTAAAAAAGCTAACTAGAGATGATGGATTTGAGCTTACATCTTTCATACTATAAAAGGTTTTATCTAGCAGTGGATTCACTTTCCCTGATCTCTGAGTGGAGAATGAATCCCTTTTCTCTATCTCTTGGGAATATGTGGTAGCAACTCAAAATCAGATTACCTGCCTAGTGCTTCAAGTTCAAACTGGGATGTAGCTTAAAAACTAACGAAAGATGTTTGAGTGTCATCAAGTTTATAAAAAAACTTCATATTTTAAATGGGCATCAATCAATTTACTATAAGCTTAATTTATTAAAAAGCATATTCAAATTGGTATCAATCAACATACTAGTAGCTGTGTTTTTATTATTTGTATCGAGGCAAGTTCAATCAGCTTGCTAATAAATTTGCTTGAATAACCTACTTCCAAAAAATCTCTCCATTAAAATTTTCACTTGTCTGACAGCTATGGGATTTGAAACCATGCCCTTTCAGACCAAAGCCTAAATCTGGCACCTTAGACCACTCGGCCAAACTGTCAACCTATAACATGTGTGCATATCTGATTCATGGTTTTGTGTTTTTTGGCATTGTGGGGTAGATAGTTTAGAAGCTTGTTTGGCTTCCTTACAGGTTTTTCATTTATGGATTCAATTTAGGGTACAAAGATGTTTGCTTCTATCTTAAAAGTTGATTATAAATTCTAAGTGTATATTTATATTAAAAGTTTTTTTTGGGTTATATTGTTATAATTAAGGGGATTTATTTCACTACTCATCCATGTGGATTAAGTTTGATTTTCACCATAGTTTCAAGGATTTCAATTTAAGAGATGGTGTGATGCACCACCATCCTCAATAATTAGGTTCAACCTTGTTGGTTATTGCTTACAAGTTTGAGCTTGCATCATTTGACAATGCTTTTCAATTTGAAAGTAGGCCCTTTGTCAAACTTTGAAGTTTGGTAAGTTCATGGAGCAAAAATTTGTTCTTGTAATCCAATCAAATTGGAGATTAAGGATTCAACAAATTTCTTCTTATATCTTTATGACAAGACTTTGAGGATCAATTCAAAGTTATCCAAGAGGTAGGGCAAAAGTTGATGAGTTTACCTCATGTACTATATATCATTGATTGTTGATTGTATGGCTATCTTTATTGCTCAAAGATACACACCACCTAAGGAGCTTGTTGTTTGAGCTTGTCTCAATACGGTACTCGCAAATTTACTCCTTCCTAATGTGTGGCTAATGAAAAGATGTTTGTTAATAACTGCATGATGCCATTATCCTAATGGCAAATGACAAATTCTCAAGTATTCATGGATTTCCATGCAAATTCTACAAAATCATGTGAGACACTTAGGCACAGCTTGCACCAAGGTTTATATGGAGGCCTTTCACTTTGGATATGTAATGCCATCTTCTTAACAAGGGTAAGATCAAGTACATTCCAAAAGCATGTACTCAAAAACTTATCAGTAAGTAAATTTCTAATACTCCTCTAAATGCCTTTGATATGATCACTATCAAAGCCCCGACCTTTAGGCTTAAAAATATGTGCAAAATATATTTTCTTCATTGAAAAGACATATTCTTTTATATCATCTTAGCATTTTGGGATGGAGTGGATGGGAACTCGCCTTTAATGACCTAGTTACCTTTATGAAAATTACATTGAGAAAGCCTATGACACAATTGAGAGGCCTTTTGTTCTCACTTGTTGAAACCCTTGAATTTGACCGTAAATCTACTATGTTAAGATAATATTCAAAGATTCTTCTATTTGCATGTAACCATTAATGGTCAATAATGTATGCAAGTTGGCATTTTATGCTCCATTAGAGAACAATGTTTGCTTGCTCCATTAAAGAAGGTTTCCTCATCTTCTCACATTCTTTCTTTGCAAAAATATATGTTTGAGATCCTCCATCAATCAAAAGATCTCTATCATCATTCTTGTTGGTGTTGAATGTGTTTGTGCTGGTGCTTGTGCTAATTATGGTAAGCAATCTATAAGTAACTTTACTAGAACCATTACCAATTACCCATTCATCAAGGATACTAATATGGGTCGACAAAGATTTACTCAAAACTATAGTTAAGTCTTGATAAATCATTACACAACTCGATACAATGTGAAAACACCATATATATAAAAAAGAGACTATACTAATTTGTGTCAAAGCTATTAATATGAGTCCATGAAGATTAACTTGAAACTACACGATTGAATCTCAATCAAGCATGGTATAGTCTCATACATTGTGAAAATACCACATTTACGAAAAGGATATTAATAGTTGTAACAGATTTGTCTACATCTCCTTTCTCTTTGCTTGATAATTTTCTATCTCATTTCATCCCAGACCTCTACCCATTCACAGTACTAAATTTTGCATTTGTTAATCCTGTATTAAGATGCCCAATTAAAGGGTAAGAGAAATGGGTACCTTCTGTAGCAATTAATTTAGGTGATTAATAGATTACTATTAGCAATTGTATTTCAAAATATAATGGGTATGTTGAGAGTGATATTTAATTGAGTATAATTTTTTAGTGTAAAGTAAATTGATAGGTTTTAGTGAAAATTTTTAAAATGAGTTTTATTACTTAAATAGATTAATAGTATCAATTAGAACACAATGAAAATATTTTTTTCATATAAAAGAGTTGGAGCATTTCAATAATAGTTCAATGGAATAGTAAATTATTTTTAATTGACATTATATGTAAGCAACCATCTTCTTGCTTTTGTAGTTACATATATGTACTATCCTTCATGCAACACATATTGTTATTATGTGAGTGTGGGGGTATATTCAAAGATCTACAAGACAACAAACTGTTGATACAATAGTGAATATGATTCCTTGGTGATCTATGTTCCCAATGTTGATTATTTGTCTTTCTTTTATCAACCCTTGAGATTTATGGAAATTGTCAAGGCCCATGCCATTTTAAGGGGTAGCTAGCAATGCCCACCTTGAGTTATCAAGATTGGCACATGTTGTGGTTTGTTGTAGTCCCAAAGTGGTCCTATGTAATGTTTGAACTTAATGACAATAAAGAGGAATATTTGTTGATTGTTCTCACTCTTGTATACAATAGTTTGAACTTGTCTAATTGCACCATTGACAAGAATTATTGCTACCCACAAATTTGAACATGGCATAGCTTGTTGCTCAACACACAAGAGAACCTTGGCATCAAGTTGTTCGTCCTCATGATTCAAGCATGATCTAACCCTTATTTGATTTGCATTACATTTTGCAACATGCACTCCCAATAATTTTTGTAGACATCTAAAATTGACCAATGACCAAATCCCTATTTATCCCTATTATTCCCTGTTTATCCTTATTTATTCCCTAATTATCCTTATCCCTAATTATCCCTAAATATCTTTAATTTATCCTAAGTATTAATCCTTATCCCTCACATAAGATTTAATTAATTTTTCCCTTTTACATCCCCTCCCGTAAATAATAAATTGAATTTATTATTTACCTAAACCTTAACCTATTCATAACAATTAAAAAAATATTAAAAACCCGTTCAACTACCTTATACCTACCTTTTACCATTCAACCACTCTCGAACTGCTTTTACCAAACAATATAAAATCCAACTTATCCCAATTGTCAATTTTAATGCACAATACACATGCACAATACACAATGACAATTTACCCAGAGATTACCGAGTTATGCTGGCAATAGAGCAACCACATTTCAATACTTTCGGTAACATTTATTTAGTTTCTATAGTTATATCTTTAATTTTTTTCATGGTGCATTTGATATAAATTTCAGGGTTTTGCAATAGTTAAAATCTATTTAATAAAATTTATATTGGTGCATACAATTTTAGCATTTGTTAACTATGCAATGAAACTAAGTCATTTGTGGCAAACAAATGTATTAATGACTAGCATCATGCTTTCTCATCACAACCAAGGTAAGATTCATAGTATGACATATGAAACTCCCAATTTGACAATGTTGGATTTGCAATTTTTATATTTGAAATAGGTTACAAAAAACAAGTTGTGTTAGTTCTTCACCATGCTAATAGAAGATTGTGTCTAATGTGATTACTATGTGAAAGTTGCACCAAAGTGTTGTCCCATAAGATTCCCCAACACACATTGGAAGGTCATTCATTACTAGTAGTTGGCTCAAATGACTAAAGAGCATGATGGTGCACTAAAGGGAACTTGATTGTGATTAGGGGAGGCCACACTCAAGTGAATCAATGTGTGCAAGTAAACTAGGCCTAACGAAACTCATATCTATTAGGAAAGGTGTCTCAAACTTCCATCCTAATGTTAAGAACGCAAAATTGTAATTTTTAGGCTATAGAGCAAAAAAAATTCAATTTCTAGGCTATAGAGGTCATTTTTGCCCCTAAATTTTATTCCAAATTGTTTAGCATCAGTTCCCAAATGCCTAGCAATAGTCCTCTTTGAACTCTACAATTTAAAAAAATGGCTCAATTAGCTTCCTAGATCAAAAGTTATGGCCCCTAGAAGTTTGGGCTCCCACATTGGAAATGTAAGAACATCTATGAGTTGTAAGAGGGAGTTACACTTGTTGACCAACTTATGATATGTGTTATGACACAACACATGAAACCTTTGAATGGAGATAATGGAGCCAAAATGGAGCACCTTCGTTGGTGAGTGCATTATGATGAGATTATGCTAGGTGGAAGGAATATGTTATTTTTATCTTATGGACCCATCTTGGGATTTGGGCACCACATTTTTGGTGGTTTGATTTCATGGTTTCTTAATTAGCATTTGATGATTTCATGTATTCCTTCTCCTATCTATTAGATGCTTTAGACTGAGGTTTTGATAGTGAGTTTTGTAGGTGTTGTTATACTGCCAAAATTACTCCAAATCTCTTGTTGGTGATACTTCTATAAAGGCTTAGACTCTACAAGTGTACTGTAACCTTTGATTACTAAATAACACATTGAGTTGCTTCAAATGGAGTGTGGGGGTTTTTCTCTACCTTGAATGGTAAACTACACATGCACAAGTGAACATGTATTGATGCTTTAGGGATATTTTATTAGGCTTTTAATTTTCATATATTAATTCTTATAATATATTTAATTAGAGGGTTATGTGTGCCACACCATAGCAGCTATGGGACATGGTTATCTATTGGGTCCTCTCCCCTAATTATATAGAGCATTCATAAACTTACTTTATTTTAGAGGGCATTCTTTGAATTTAATGCATTTGAAACTTATAAAGCTATAGTCCATATGCATACAATGCAGTGTAAGATCCTTGTTTGAGATTAAAAATAAATAAGAAAATTCTTGGATATTATCCAGTTTTCATATATTATTTATATTTATCACAAAAAATGAGCTGGAACAACTCAGTTGGTTAGAGTATGTGGCTGTTAACCACAAGGTCGAAGGTTCGACCCCTCCCTCTAGCATCCAACCCATTGGCACTACAGCTGTGACATGATGGTGGTTTTGCTTACTTTTTTTCATTGATCTAACACTGTAACAATTCATTTTTCTATGTTAAGGAAACAAAATCATCATGTTGTGAAGTGAAGGGATAGTGTTGGCCTTCTTATTCAACAAACATTATGGATGTAGAGTTAACTATTTTTGGTCTTTCCATGTTATTGATCAAATGGGTATTAAACTTTAATGATGCAGGAGCTTCAATCCCTGACTGGTTCTAAAAGTAGATGTAACATGGGATTTTAGATATTCGTCACCCAATTGTATCTAATTTTTGAGGAAATTTGCTCTCTTCATCATACTTTTCTTGTTGAGATTTTCAGGACTTTGTGGGCCTGCTCTCAGGGCTCTCTCTTTTTTCACCCTTAATCTTCAAGATGGCATTCAAACACTAATATACTCTTTTTAGGAAGTTCTGAACTTAGGAAGGTGTCTACATTCAAATGTAGTTGTGGAAACTTTTATAACTTTTGGTTTTATCACAGAAGAATCACCTGGACCTTGCCAATTGTAAAAGTCCAATACTACATGGTAAAAAAAAATAACTAGAGATGATGGAATTGAGCTTACATCTTTACATACTATAAGAGATTTTATCTAGTAGTGGATTCCCTTTGCCTGATCTATAAGTGGAGAAAGAATCCCTTTTCTCTATCTCTTGGGAATATGTGGTAGCAACTCAGAATCAGATTACCTGCCTAGGTTCAAATTGGGATGTAGCTTAAAAATGAATGAAAGAGGTTTGAGCCCTGAGCATGATCAAGTTTATAAAAAACCTTCATATTTTAAATGGGCATCAATCAATTTAGTATAAGCTTAATTTATTAAAAAACATATTGAAATTGGCATCAATCAACATACCAATAGATGTGTTTTTATTATTGGTATCAAGGCAAGTTCAATCAGCTCTTACTTAAAATTGCTTTCATAACCTATTTCCACAAAATCTCTCCATTAAAATGTTTTAGTGTATTGTGTTTGACAGCTATGGGATTTGAACCCATGCCCTTTCGAACCAGAGCCTAAATCTGGCACCTTAGACCACTCGGCCAAACTATCAACCTACGACATGGTCACATATCTAATTCATAGTTTTGTGTTTGTTGGTATTGTGGGGTAGGTACTTTTAGAAGCTTGTTTGGCTTGCTTACAAGTTTTTCATTTATGGATTCAATTTAGGGTACAACGATATTTGCATCTGTTTTTAAAGTGGATTAAAATTTTTAAGTGTATATTTATATTAAAAGTTTTTTTTGGTTATATTGTTATAATTAAGGGGATCTATTTCACTACCCATCCATGTGGATAAAGTTTGATTTTCACCATAGTTCCAAGGATTTTAATTTAGGAGATGGTGTGTCACACCACCATCCTCAATAATTAGGCTCAATCTTATTGGTTATTGCTTACAAGTTTGAGCTTGCATCATTTGACAATGCTCTTCAATTTGAATGTTGGTTCTTTGTCAAACTTCAAAGTTTGGTAAGTTTATGGAGCAAAAATCTATTCTTCTTTTAATCAAAGAAAATTGGAGATTGAGGATTCAACAAATTTCTTCTTATATCTTTATGACAAGACTTAGAGGATCAATTCAAAGTTATCCATGAGGCAGGGCAAAAGTTAATGAGTTTACCTCATGTACTATATATCATTGCTTGTCGATTGTATGGCTATCTTTATCGCTCAAAAATACACACCACCTAAGGAGCTTGTTGTTTGAGCTTGTCTCAATGTGGTACTTGCAAAGTTACTCCTTCCGATTGTGTGGCTAGTGAAAATATGTTTGTTAATGAAGTGCATGATGCCATTATCCTAATGGCAAATGACATATTCTCAAGTATTCATGGATTTCCATTCAAATTCCACAAAATCATGTGAGACACTTAGGCACAACTTGCACCAAGGTTTATATGGAGGCCTTTCACTTTGGATATGTAATGCCATCTTCTTAACACTTGAGGGCAACATCAAGCACATTCCAAAAGCACATATTCAAAAACTTACCAGTAAGTAGATTTCCATTACTCCTCTAAATTCCTTTGATATGATCACTATCAAAACCCCAACCTTTAGGCTTCAAAATATGTGCAAAATATATTTCCTTTATTCAAAAGCCATATTTTTTTATATCATCTTAGCATTTTGGGAGGGAGTGGATAGGAACTCACCTTTAATGACCTAGTTACCTTTTTGAAAATTACATTGAGAAAGCCTATGACACAATTGAGAGGCCTTTTGTTCTCACGTGTTGAAATCCTTAGATTTGGCCCTAAATCCACTATGTTAAGATAATATTCAAAGATTCTTCTATTTGCATAACCATTAATGGTCAATAATCTAGGCAAGTTGGCCTTTTACACTCCATTAGAGAACAAGGTTTTCTTGCTCCTTCACTTATGTGGTTTTTAGTAAATATTTTTGTCTTTTTATTGGCTAATTATTCCTTTAGGGGTCTTTCCAAATGCATATCTTATAGGTAAGCCACACCCAAAACATAATCACCAACCCTTTTATAAATTAATCATTTCTTATACTAGTTGAAGAATATTTTGTATTCAATGTCAGGAAGTGTCTAAACACATTTTGTTTAGCCTCATGTTCTAACATTTAGTAGCCCAAAACCTCATGCTTCATGTTGTAGTTTTCACCTTTCCCCCCTCTAACTTCAATTACACAAATGTAAATTGATTCAACATAGGTAAATGTTCTAGTTCTTGCGAATCCCCTTTCCCTCTAAGCCATATATGTTGTACTTTGGAGCTATGTTTTTCTAGAGAGATAATAAAACATTTCCTACTAGTTTATTAAGCATCTCCCCTTAATAAGAAAGTTTCACACACATTCTAAAGTCCTGGCATCCACTTATGTATTATTCCTCTTCGTAGGAACCCTCTATAATAAATTATAAAAAATTGAAAAGTTGTTGAGATGTTCTGTGGCCAATTTTAAAGGAGTTCATGGTTTTAATGAGGTTGTATGGGACCTGTGTTACATGCATTGTATGTTCCACTAGAGGGAATGAAGGTTACAAAATTCTACTTAGAAAATACACATCTGCATATCTTTCCCTTATAGTAGGCAAGCTTGGTGGGGATTGGGGATCCACAAAATTCTCGTTGCATAAATGTTCACTAAAATCACTAGCACATTTATTTCAAAAAGTTTTTGGATATCCTAGGAATGAATTAATATATGATCATGGATTTTTTTAGTGACACCATTTTGCTAGATGGTGAATAGTTGAAATTGGGGATTCAAATTTTGGCAAATAGTACAAGCTATTTAAGGCAACTTGGATCAGCACATTTTTACAAAATTTTAGTTTAGTCCTGATCAAATTGCTTGATCATTTATTTTACTAAACCTTTAAGCTCACCTGTTTCACCACAACTTATTCAATGCATGATTAGATCTAATTCACTAGTAGTTTATAATAGAATTATAAATCATAATCATATTTGCCATCAATATTGCATTACCACCATTACTTTTGGGGGCATATCACCATTACTAATAAACTTCCACTTACTTTTAGGGCTATTTTTTCTTTGAAATTAACATTTGGTGGGATTTGCCCCTTATAAATTATATATAATTAGGTTTTCAAGTAGTGAACATGACTCTTTCTCTCCTTTATTATTTGGCCTTTAAAACTTAACGCATACAGGGCCTTGAAAATCTAATGATAACGAAGAATATAGGTAGCATATAGTTTCAGTACTAATATTATTTTAAAGTTTGCATGGATAAGAAGTTAAGATCTTGTTTGCAATTTATGACAAGTATTCACTTTGGCAATGACTCTTTTGTATGGTAAACTCTAGCCTAGATGACTTCTATCTTAATATTTCTCTCCTATTATATGCAAATAGTAAGTAGGAGTATTTATAGCTCTTGTAAGAAATGTGATGGTTTTGATTACATTTGGCACCATTGATTTCAAATATAAACTAGGTTCTAATTTCATTCTACAAGTTTACAAGCACATGTCATGAAAAACTTTACTCAATACACAATCTATTTTGGTCCATTCGATTACATATTGACTAGATGGTTGATATATTCTATTTTTCAAAGTTATGTGTACTTGTCTTTTAAAATGTCTTCTCAGCCTGAATCTCTTTTGGGCTGTGTGATTAAGCATTGATCAATGACCCAAAATAAGTTCCAGGTTGAGCAGACATTTTAAAAGAAAAGTTCATATAACTTTGCAGAATGGAATATCAACTATTTGATTATAGGGAAATCTAAGGTGTAGATTCATTCATGCAATTTCCTATAGTCTTATTTTTATCGCATGATACTTTTCAAATGTGAAGTTCTTATGGGGCTCCAATTATTTCTCTATTGTGTATTTGTTCTTGGTGGTGAGGGGCTCTACCCCTTGAGCTCACCTATCGGGGTTGTTGTCCTTGAACCCCGTAAAGGGGCACTACCCCCTCAACCCCCACAAGGGGTACTACCCCTTGACCTCATCAATGGCTACTGCCCCTGGGTCCCTGCTTTAGAATTAAGAAAAAAGAACAAGTTATATGGGGGATTGCACTAACAAAGATTCTTTTTTTTTAAAGGAAAGTTTCACCATTCAAAATTAATATTTTCTTCAAAAAAAGAGAAAGATTTTCCACAATTTTATAAGATTTTTAGGGGACTTTTCTTAAAGTTATCACTGAATATGATGCCTATTTGGGTTGGATACAAATTCAAAATTGGGATTTTTATCAATATCCACTCCCTATTGTGGTGTCATTATTTTAACAAGTGGTAACTAGTTGATAGGTAAAGTTATTAGAACTATTCATCCCTTAAGTTTGTTAGTTAGAGAGTACATGCCATAGCCAATGTTTTTCTATAAGTTCTCCTATTCTTGTCTTACTTGGCTTATTTTCACTTATTTTCAAAGATAAATTTAACCTCTTCATCATATATTTAGACTTATAATGAGATAATCATTACAACTCCTCAACTTTTCTCAACAAAATTGACATATCTTGTAACATCTAATCTGATTAACTAGAATAAAATAATATTATTCTAATATATTAATGTGGAAAAAAATACAACTCAAGAAATAAATAATTTTCATCAATCTATATAATTCAAGAACATTACAATAGCTAGTCCAATAGCTTATAAATAGGACTAAGTCATTTACAACATCTAGACATATAGGCTTATAACAAAAGAATGTCGCACCATACAATGTCTTCGATACCATACCATATCTTTGACACTAAACCTGGTGGAGGGAGAGCATCATCAAGGTGATTTACCATCCAGCCACAAGGCTCATGCCTCCCTGATCTTAAGTTCCTGAATGGAGAAGTATGTCCCTTCATGAGAGGTCTAGCAAACTGAAGCCAACATGCGTGAATGAATCTGATGCAACATGATATATCTAACATTTCTAGCATGTATATAATGCATATGCATTTATATCATGATATGACAGAGAGAAAAATTAAATCAAATAGTAACTACTACTAAATTGATTAACAAGCTTTGGCCAAAGCTGTGTTCGGCTAGATAGGTTGCAAGTAGGAACCTACCCTTCTTTGTAGTTCCATATTCGAAACCTATCCATGCTCTTTCTCTAACTCAACTTATAGAAATTAGAAAAAAAATAAAATGCATAATTACAATCATATATCATCCATAATGCCATGATTCACAGAGAATATATCCATCAAGTCTTGTACAGTCAATTGCTAGTCTTCATTCTACAAATTAAGTCTATTGAACTTTCTTCCATAATCTAGGCAACTTCCTATTCATAGATAGGAAATCACATATTTAATTCTTACTAAGATCCGAATAATTTTCTCATAATGTAGTCAAGAAAATGACCTAGTTCATATGAGTATAGTTTTAAAGTTTAAGGAAATAACATTCTCATAGATTCAAGTTCACAATTTGCTCCATAGAAGGGAAAATAAAACTAAAATCTCATGTCTTCAAAAGCATAATCAAGAGCATGTCTAGCTTATACTAAGCAGGCATATAGTCGACCTTTCATGCAATACATATACTCCATTACAAGATGAGTTCATCACTATTTCTATATCAGATGTAGCATGTTACTAGCTATTCATTTTCTAAGCTCCTTCATGAAAGAAAAGTTCAAGAAAAATATTTCCTATTCATGCTTTAAGTGGCACCTTGATCTAAATTATATTTCTATAATAAAATACCCATCCCATCAAATGATTGGAGAAGCATGCTTTACCACTACAAATACACTTGATATTCAAACTAATCCTCATAATGACTATCTACGAAAGAAAATCTTTATTTAATGGCTTTGTGCTCACAAATAATCACAACTACAAAATTCTACAAGAATATTTCCTATTCATGCTTTAAGTTGCACCTTGATCTAAATTATATTTCTATAATAGAATGCATATCCCATCAAATGATTGGAGAAGCATGCTTTACCACTATAAATACACTTGATATTCAAACTAGTCCTCATAATGACTATCTACAAAAGATGATCTTTATTTAATGGCTTTGTGCTCACAAATAATCACAACTACAAAATTCTACAGCTATACTAAAGATTTAATAAATAACTAAGCCTTATATTATCTTCACTCACTCATAAGGACACCATCAATCAATTAAGATTTTTTGCAGAATAGATAATAGAAATTGATTTCTCTTTGTAAGTTTTCACATTGAAAGTTGAAAGTCATAATTTCAAAACAAGGTCTAGTTCAAGAGTCTTATTGCATTTATCAAACTATAAAGCAAATAAAAGACACCTATGGTAAAAAGTTCTAGCATAAGTAGGAGAGTTGCGGATAAAAGGTTCAGGCATAAAGAGACTCAAGGTTTACATGAACTACATATTTAGTGATACATAACTCAATCCTTCATTGATTGTCTGCATCCTTTAAACCATATCATCATTAAAAGAAACAAGCACACAATCTGATAAGAGTTAAGCCATACTCTATGGTGTTTTAAGAAACAAGCGATAGGCTTGCAAACTAGTTTGCCAAAGTTACAAGAAGATACATTGATTGCAATATGTGCATAAGGAATGCATTGAAGAAGAACATGAGCTTTAATTGTAGCAAGCGTCAGGTAAACATATAGTCAAAAGAGGTAACAAAAACCAAGCACGAGTAAAGGGTGCCAGGACGTCTTAACGATTCAAAAATGTTTCTATTAATCAGAAAACTCCATAGAGACGTGTTCGACTAAGCTTTGGGAAAGGTGAAAATTAAATGATATCTATTTATAATTATGCCATCTCAAGAAGTGCAATGTTTGTAGGATGCACGCAAATGGGTTTGCTTGAGAATTCTCAACCGATCTGCATAGGTTGAGGCGCTATAGTGCGCAAAAGAAAGTAATTTGGCTTTCATATGAATTGAACAAGAAACAATAAGATAGGCATAGAAATTGCAAGCACAGACACAGGAAAAGAAAAAACATTCCATAACCATCATTTTACATGGGGACAATTTTCTCATGGAGATTATTGGTAAAGCTAAATGCAGCAATCTGAAAAATAGGCTTGCACTTTAATAATGTGCATGGTGTCAAGTCTCCAGTAATAATGAAGGGATATACATCAGAGGAATTTCTGTTAGATGTTGGAGTTGTGAGTGCCAGCAAGCACGTCAACTGTTTGATAGAAAGCCTAAAGAAATGCTGTTTGTTAGATTGCAAAGGCCACAGAATAATCACAAAATGGATTTGTTAAAAAGGCTTTAGAAACTTTCAAGCAAATACGACTGGCAGGTGAAAAGTCTGACTCCTCAGCCATTCCAGCAACCTCCCTACCTAGGCCTAAAAGCGAACTTTGGAACAGGGCATGGACACCCACCAAAGCATAACGGCTTGACAATATGTCTCAGAGGAACAATGATCTCAATGAAGGCAAAGATTGAAGTATGGGAAGGAACTAATTCACAATTGTGTGAAGAACAAACTCTGAAAGAATTGGTTTATTTACAAAGAATAGAGCATTCACAAAATCCAGGCAATGTACTGAATGACATATTTATATAAACTCATGCAGAGAAAGACTCTAGGTCATGCACAAGGTGAGTACATGGCGTTCATAAATGCAAGACATTTCTAACTTTACAGAAAAAGATCCAACAAGGGATTACGAGCTAAAACTGAGACTAAATCCACATAAATATTAAAGATGAAAACTATCAAAACTCTTTTTTTATCAAATGCAATCTAGTTATATACAAATGCGAACCCACTTTTGCAACATCAAGAAATTTAAAATATAAAACTTATTCAAATGCATTTTACAGCAGGTGGTCCTATGAATTTTGTAGTTGCAGGTATGCAATTTTATGGAAGATGGGGTCTCATGAAGTTTTTATAAATAAAAACATAAAAACATAAATTAGAAAAATTCCCTCCAAAATTTCCCCTAAATTAAGTGGTGGGAATGAAAAAACTACTAGTTAACTCCCTAAGCTGGTGGGGGAAAGTTTCAGCCCCACCCCATCTACACCTGCTCAAAAATAACATCCTAAACAATAGCTGCTCAAAAATAACATCCTAAACAATAGCTGCTCCCTTTTTGGAGGAAAAGATTCCAATTTAAGCATTAGCAATTTTTTTTGAGTTCCATGGGACCCTTTGCTGCACAAAAAATAGATCCTCTAGCAGCTGCATGAGACTGCTTCCTAACTATTAGATTAATTATGCAATTAATAAATCTATTGCCACTAAATGCAATAAAGATTAAGGCAAATATTTTTCATGCACTTAGGCATACACATTAATGCTGGTTTAATCTACATGTTATCTATGTGGTGTGCATAGATTTCCTTCACTACATTTCACGTTCTATCACCCTCTGCCTTGATGATACTCTCTCCATTGAGAGAGTGTTTTTGTGGGAAACACAATCGAAATGAGTCCACAATCAATTTAAAAATAACAATAATAATATTATTTATATCCATAATTAAATATCAAAAAATAAGGGTTGTGACATGTATCTTGTCCTTTCCTTTGGTGGATGGATTGGAATTGTAGACTCATTTTAAATTCTATAATCTAAAGCTAGGCTATGACTAGTTTTTTCCTCACCTTTACTTAAGAGATTTAATAATGTTTGGAAAGCCCTTTTCTAGTGGACAAGAAAGCTAATTTTCCTATTATCTTCTCTACCAAGGCCTCCAAGTTGGAGATACTATTTTGTTCATAGACATATCAAACCAAAATATCACATTCACCACCAATGATAAACCATCAAGAATTTATTTTTGGTTTCCCCTATATCTCACTCAACATAGTAGTGAATTTATTTTTAATTCAAATCCTTCCTCCCAAAGATCTTCACCTAGCTTGTGCTTTTGGTAGCAGATACTGTACAACTTTATATAGAAGTAAAGTAATTTTGGCATATATGTTGTTTCAAAACATTATTTCAAATATGGAAAGATAAAAAATTTGTTTCATTTCTTAAAGAAAATATGTTATATTGTTTAGATTCTACGTCACATAATATGGTGATATTGAAATTTAAGGTGAAGATTCAAGTTCAAGCTTAAAAAATGGACTTGGAGATGGAGCAACTCTATTCTCTTAAGAATGTACTAGTTGAATTACTACCTTGTCATGGTTGTGATTTAAACTCTAAAGCAACTTTTCCCATTCCTACTACCACTCTAGGAGTCATAAATATCTATCCCAATTTATTTGATGTTCTTATACATCATATAACAAAAGTAGTGGTGGTGGTTATGTACCACATCATTAAGACAAGTTTCTTTGACTTGCCTAAGCTAATTTAGGGTCCCCAAGTTTCTAGAAAATGGGTGATCATTTACATGACATTCTATGAGATGAAGTTGAAAAAAGAGGATGTTGTCCCTTACCTAACCATGTTGGTCCACTTGTTTGGTGACATGGTTTAGGAGACAAGCTCGATGGTCTCTAAACTCCTCCTAATGGTATGATTTTCCTAGTGGAAGAGTTTTTTGTTTTATTAATTTTTGTTATGTTTATATACATCCTTTGGGGGAGTAAAAAACTATCTCTCTACCTATTCTTTTGAGCTATTGTAAATTTGGATAGTCTATTGCATGGATATCTTCTCTTCCCTCAAGAAGAGTGACATGTCTTAGGAATTAATCTTATAAGCTTTAAGGTGTGGTGTCAATCTACTTGGACTTTTTATAGAAAAATTGGCACATTTTTAGGGTTGTGTTAGAATTTTGCATCAACATTCATTCACTTCTAAAGATATTTATGCCATGCTTTAAAAATAAGAAAAAAATTCACAAAGAAGCAAAGCTCAAATTCAAATCCCTCTGTTAAGAACAAAATCACTAGCTGTGGAAATTAGCCACAAAGGCACTTGAGACCAAGATAAACCTGAGGAGGAGTTTTCTTTTTGAGGAATTCTCTCTATAGGTCAACAATAATTATAATTAATCCTCAAATAAAGATAAAAGACTAGTAAGATCCTTGTTTGAGATTAAATGGGTAAGTTATCGTGCTATGAAATGGAGTGATAGTGTTGGCCTTTCCATGTTATGGATCAAATGGGTATTAAACTTTAATGATGTGGGAGCTTCCATCCCTGACTAATTCTGCAAGTAGACATAACATTCAAATCTACATTCAATTCTAGTTGTGGAAACTTTTATAATTTCTGGTTTTATCACAGAAGAATCACCTGGACCTTGCCAATTGTAAAAGGCCAATACTATAATATACATGGTAAAAAAGCTAAATAGAGATGATGGAATTGAGCTTACATCTTTACATACCATAAAAAGGTTTTATCTAACAGTGGATTCCCTTTCCCTGATCTATGAGTGGAGAATGAATCCCTTTTCTCTATCTCTTGGGAATATGTGGTAGCAAGTCAGAATCAGATTACCTGCCTGGTGCTCCAGCATCAAACTGGGATGTAGCTTAAAAACTGATGAAAGAGGTTTGAGCCCTGAGCGTTCCCAAGTTTATTAAAAAACTTCATATTTTAAATGGGCATCAATCAATTTAATATAAGCTTAATTTATTAAAAAACATATTCAAATTGGCATCAATCAACATACTAGTAGTTGTGTTTTTATTATTGGAATTGAGGCAAGTTTAATTAGCTCTTTCTTAAAATTGCTTCCATAACCTACTTCCACAAAACCTCTCCATTAAAATGTTCATTGTAGCAAATAGTATTACGGTTATTGTCTGACAGCTATGGGATTTGAACCCATGCCCTTTCAGACTAGAGCCTAAATCTGGCGCCTTAGACCTCTCGGCCAAACTGTCAAGCTATAACAAGGACACATATTTAATTTGTCCTTTTGTGTTTATTGGCATTGTGGTGAAGATACTTTTAGGAGCTTGTTTGGATTGGTTACAAGTTTTATTTATGGATTCAAGTTTTTATTTATGGATTCAATTTTGATTATAAATTTTAAGTGTATATTTATATTAAATTTTTTTTTTCATATTGTTATAATTAAGGGGATATATTTCACTACCCTTCCATTGATTAAGTTTGGCTTTCACCCTAATTTTTTGAGGATTTTGATTTTAGTAGATGGTATGACAAACCACCATCTTCAATAACTAGGCTCAATCTTGTTGGTTATTACTTACAAGTTTGAGCTTGCATCATTTAACAATGCTCTTCAATTTGAATGTTGGCCCTTTGTCAAACTTTGAAGTTTGGTAAGCTCATGAAATAAAAATCTAATCTTTTTTTAATCAAATCAAATTGGAGATTGAGGATTCAACAAATTTCTTCTTATATATTTATGACAAGACTTTGAGGATTAATTCAAAGTTATCCAAGAGACAGGGCAAACGTTGATGAGTTTACCTCATAACCTATATATCATTGCTTGTTGATTGTATGGCTATCTTTATTGCTCAAAAATACACACCACCTAAGGAGCTTTTTGTTTGAGCTTGTCTCAATATGATACTTGCAAAGTTACTCCTTCCTAGTGTGTGGCTAGTGAAAATATGTTTCTCAATGAAGTGCATGATGTCATTATCCTATTGGAAAATGACAAATTCTCAAGTATTCATGGATTTCCATGCAAATTCTACAAAATCATGTGAGGCACTTATGCACAACTTGCATAAAGTTTATATGGAGGCCTTTCACTTTGGACATGTAAGCCATCTTCTAACAAGGGTAACATCAAGGACATTCCAAAAGCATGTATTCAAAAGCTTATTAGTAAGTAGATTTCCATTACTCCTCTATATGCCTTTGATATGATCACTATCAAAGCCCTAGCCTTTAGGCTTCAAAATATGTGCAAAATATATTTCCTTTATTGAAAAGCCATACTTTTATATCATCTTAGCATTTTGGGAGGGAGTGGATGGGAACTCTCCTTTAATGACCTAGTTACCTTTATGAAAATTACATTGAGAAAGCCTACGACACGATTGAGAGGCCTTTTGTTCTCACATGTCGAAACCCTTGGATTTGACCCTAAATCCACTATGTTAAGATAATATTTAAATATTATTCTATTTGCATAACCATTAATGGTCAATAATCTACGCAAGTTGGCCTTTTATGCTTCATTAGAGAACAATGTTTTCTTGCTCCACTTATGTGTTTTTTAGCAAATGTTTTTGGCTTTTGTGGCTTACTTACAAGTTTTACGTGCTTACAAGTTTTCTATTTTGAAGGTTGATTATAAATTTTAAGTGTATATTTATATTAATTTTTTTTTGCGTTATATTGTTATAATTAAGGGGATCTATTTCACTACTCATCCATGGATTAAGTTTGACTTTCACCATAGCTCCAAGGATTTTAATTTTAGTAGATGGTATGACACACCAACATCATCAAAATGTAGGCTCAACCTTGTTGGTTATTGCTTACAAGTTTGAACTTGCATCATTTGACAATGCTCCTCAATTTGAATGTTGGCCCTTTGTCAAACTTTGAAGTTTGTTAAGCTCATGGAGAAAAAATCTATTCTTTTTCTTATCAAATCAAATTCGAGATTGAGGATTCAACAAATTTCTTCTTATGTATGTATGGCAAAACTTTGAGGATCAATTCAAATTTATCCAAGAGGTAGGGTAAAAGTTGATGAGTTTACCTCATGTTCTATATATCATTGCTTGTTGATTGTATGACAATCTTTATTGCTCAAAAATACACACCACCTAAGGAGCTTCTTGTTTGAGCTTGTCTCAATGTGATACTTGGAAAGTTATTCCTTCTTAGTGTGTGGCTAGTGAAAAGATGTTTTGTTAATGAAATGCACAATACCATTATCCTAATAGAAAATGACAAATTCTCAAGTAGTCATGGATTTCCATGCAAATTCTACAAAATCATGTGAGACACTTATGCACAACTTGCACAAGGTCTATATGGAGGACTTTCACTCTAGATATGTAAGCCACCTTCTTAAAAATAGTAACATCAAGTACATTCCAAAAGCACATATTCAAAAAATTATTAGTAAGTAGATTTACATTACTCCTCTAAATGCCTTTGATATGATCACTATAAAAGCCCCAACCTTTAGGCTTCAAAATATGTGGAAATATATTTCCTTTATTCAAAAGCCATATTTTGTTTTATCTTCTTAGCATTTTGGGAGGGAGTGGATAGGAACTCACCTTTAATGACCTAATTACCTTTATGAAAATTGCATTGAGAAAGCCTATGACATAATTGAGAGGCATTTTGTTCTCACATGTTGAAACCCTTGGATTTGGCCCTAAATCCACTATGTTAAGATAATATTCAAAGATTCTTCTATTTGCATAACCATTAATGGTCAATAATCTATGCAAGTTGGCCTTTTACGCTCCATTAGAGAACAATGTTTGCTTTCTCCTTCACTTATGTGTTTTTTAGTAAATATTTTTGACATTTTATTGGCCAATTATACCTTTAGGGGTCTTTCCAATGTTAGGGTTAGCCGACATCAATTCAATGCAAATAAAAATTAAATAGAGGAATGAAAATACACAGAAATAATAACAGTGAGAGACAAGTTTAACGTGGTTAACCCAAACGCAGGCTACATCCACCAATAGAGAGTCCAATATTATTATCCAGTAAATCAAACCGATTACAACCAATAATCCCTGCAACTCAATAGCACTGCAAAATGCTACAATACAATATCAACGGAAACCCTAAACCTTAGCCATTTTTATCACGACTTTTTGTCGGTTACAAAATAGGTTTTTTTTATGTCGGCCAATGAAAAATAACTCTGACGCCTTAATAAAATAATAAAAAATTGTGTGAGGTTTCAGGGGTGCTGCCCCTCGATCCCGCCATGTATCGCGACAGGGAGCGTGCCAGGGGCGCTGCCCCTAGACCCCGCAAGGGGCCCTGCCCCTTGACCCTGTAGGAATTTGGGGGCAAATTGCGTCGATAAAAGTGGGGAAAATTTAACCTCCGAGTCTGATTAGGCTCCATATAACAACATCCAAATGCATATCTTATAGGTATGCCACACCAAAAACATAATCACCAACCACTCTATAAATTAATTATTTCTTGTAGCAGTTGAAGAATATTTTGTATTCAATGTCATGAAGTGTCTAAACACATTTGTTTAGCCTCATGTTTTAACGTTTGGTGGGTCAAGACCTCATGCTTCATGTTGTGGTTTTCACCTTTCCCCCTCTAGCTTCAATTACACAAATGTAAATTGATTCAACATAGGTAAATGTTCTAGGTCTTGGGAATCCCCTTTCTCTCTAAGCCTTCTACATTGTACTTTGGAGCTATGTTCTTGTAGAGAGATAACAAAACATTTACTACTAGATTATTAAGCATATTCCCTTAACAAGAAAGTTCCACACACATTCTAAAGTCCTAGCATCCTCTCATGTATTATTCCTCTTACTAGAATCCTTCTAAAATAAATTACAAAAATTTGAAAAGTTATTGAGATGTTCTTTGGCCAATTTTAAAGGAGTTTATGGTTTTAATAAGGTTGTATGGGACTTGTGTTGCATGCATTAAATGTTTCATTGGAGGGAATATATCTTACAAAATTTTACTTTAAAAAATACACATCTCCGTATCTTTCCTTTCTTACCTCTAACCATAGCTTTGTATAAACCTGCTCATTAATCAAACAATATGAATAGTTGTAGAAAAGTTAAGATATGATGTATTCTTCTTAAATAGAAATGTAAGAATAATCAATGATAGAAGTAGATTGTAGAGATGATGACATCCAATATGCAATGACATGGTGCTAACAAATAGGTGGACTGAAATTTCCTAAAAGTGGAAGATAGATGTATGACATTGTATGTAATATATATATACATTAACACACCTAGTTAAATCATTACCACGGCCACACACACACACACACATATAATACATTAACACACCTGCTTAAATCATTACCACGGCCACTTACATCAGATTGAGGCATTTATATTTCATATTTGCACCAAAAGATAAATGCTCTGGCACAAACCGTAAATCAAACATGTTTCAATTTAAAAAGTTTCAGGCCTGAATACATATATCGCCGACTCTCCAAAACCTAATCATTATTCTTCCATGTTATTACACACACACATATATGTATGCATTCATATACACGCATATATACATATTATATATAATCTATATAATATATATTTATAATTCCACTTATATATACTTAGGGACCCTAAAAAAGAAATCATTATTGTTTCATTTTCAATGTTTAAGGGTTTTATCATTTTGTGGTCTGGTTTATCGTGGATCCTAAAAAATAAATCATTTATACGCTTGCTTAAATCATTACTGTCATGACCATGTGGTTATGAAAATTACCATGCGGCCTTAAATCAGATCGAGGCATATATATATATATATATTAACGCACATGCTTAAATCAATTGAATAAACTTGCTCATTAAGCAAACAAATACGAATAGTTGTAGCAAAGTTAAGATATGATGTATTATTCTTAAACTAAAATGCAAGAATAATCAATGATAGAAGTAGATTGTAGAGATGACATCTAATGTGCAATGACATGGTGCTAACAAATTGGTGGACTCAAATTCCTTAAAAAGTGGAAGATAGATGTATGACATTATATGTAACATATATAGGGACCCAAAAAAATCATTACCACACCCACTTAAGTTAGGTTGAGGCATTTATATTTTATATTCACACCAAAAGGTGGTATATATGCAATTGTTAAATGTTGTGAAATGTTAACTACCAATTTGAAGGGTTGTGTGAAAGTCTGGAACTTGCTACGCAAATCAACGGAAATAAGGAATTTGTAGTGCTCTTGGAGGAAATTGATACAACATTGTCTACGCTGCATAATCTCCCTCTTATAATTGATTCAAAATTGAAAAAAGAATGTATTCAATTTGGTTGATGATATGCATATGAATTTTTTTCCTACAACTTAGATAGGAATGCATTGGATTTGGTTGTTGAGTTTAACATTCATTAGAGTCGTAGAAAGATATGTTTGGAAATTTAAAATGGTGTGAACACCCACTATATAACACAATATGTTTAAAAATATATGTATGAGAAGTGGCATCATAACAGTGTTTAAATTGAAGCATGCAACTATAAATTTAGTTAGCATGAACTGATGTTAATTGACAGCGTAGACAATGTTGTATCAATGGGCATAGAAGACAATATTGATGTTACCCATTATATAGAAGGCAATATGTATATTCGAGTTTCAATATATATATATATACGAACATTGAAACCCTGGAAATAATAAATGAAACCATATAATACAGGTATGTTGATAAACCCACATATGCATAAAATTAAACCCTGTATATTCAAGTATATATATATATATATAGACGAGCATTGAAACCCTAAAATAATCATTGAAACCCTATACAATAAAAAACAATCAAACCCTCAATGTTTGAGTTTCATATTATATATGGCTGAAAACAACAAGGCTCAAGATTGTCAAGGATTTAAGTATTTCCATTAAAGTAGTAGCAGTAAAAGTTTACAAAATTGCATGGCTCAATATATATATTGATGGGTAAGCAGCTACCAGTGGGGGTTGCAGCAAAAATACGAACCCATTTATATATAGAATCTGAAACCCTCATTATAAAATAAAATATTCATATGTACAATGAAATAGTCCCAATTCATAGGTTGTCTCAGACAAAACAAGCAAGAATCCAACTATAAAATGATTGCAGAGACAATGTCGTAAGAACGAAAAGATTCAAATGAAACCAATACTCAAATCAAGGGAGAAATGATGTATGTGTTAACTACATGATTCGTGGAGAGAGTGAGTGTGAATGTAGCATGGAGGAGGGCAGCCGCCATGATGAACCAGACCCCAAAATGATGAAACCCTCAAATGTTGAGAATGCACCACCGAAAATGGATGAATGATGATTAGGTTTTAGAGAGTCGACGATATGTAGTTGGACCTTACACATTATAAATTGAAACATATTTGGTTTGCAGTCCGTGCTAGTGCATTTACCTTTTGGTGCAAATATGAAATATAAATGTGTCAATCTGATTTAAGGCCGCATGGTAATGATTTAAGTAGGTGTATAAATGATTTTTTTAGGGTCCCTAAGTATATATATGTAGAATTATAAAAGTTAATTAGAGGAGGAGTGCTTTTTTTTTGTGGTCATAGGTGCGGGTATTAAGCCGTCTTTGTGCATGTATGGAGCAACACCTTGAGATGACCATTTTTGGACCTCTGTGCACGTAACGCATCCTCCAGTGATTGTTGTAACTACCCACAAACTAAAATAATAGCTTTAAGCTCTTAAGTCACATACAAGGATACCCAAAAAAATTTGTTAAAATCTGATGTACCTAACTTTAAGAGCTTAAGATGTGTGAAGTTAGGGTGGGCGACTACTACGCATTGTAAGATCGGTGTCTGAGATTAAAAATAAATAGGAAAATTTTGGATAATTTTGGGTCATGTGTTTGACTCAAAAAACTACGCAGTTAAACCCTGAAATAAAATATCATAATCTTGGATATTGTTAAGTTTTCAAATATTATTTATAATTGTAAAAAATTGTGAGCTCGAGTAGCTCATTCGGTTAGAGCGTGTGGCTATTAACCACAAGGTCAGAGATTCGACCCCTCCCTCTAGCGTCCAACCAATTGGCACTGCAACTGTGTCATGTTAGTGGTTTTGTTTACTTTTTTTGATTGATCTAACACTGTAACAATTCATTTTTCTATGTTAAGGAAACAAAATCATCGTGCTGTGAAATGGAGGGATAGTGTTGGCCTTCTTATTCAATGAACATTATGGATGTAGAGGTAACTATCATTGGCCTTTCCATGTTATGGATCAAATGCGGGAGCAGATGTAACATGGAATTAGGATTTTAGATTGTCGTCACCCAATTTTACGTACTTCTCAAGGAAATTTGCTCTCTTCATCATACTTTTCTTTTTGAGATTTTCAAGATTTTGTGGGCTGTCTTTTCTGACCCTTAATATTCAATCTAGTGTTCAAACACTAATCTACTCTCTTTATGAAGTTTTGAACTTACTAGGGTGTCTACATTCAAATCTGAATTTATAAATTTTGGTTGGATCACAGAAGAACCAGCTAGACCTTGCTAATTGTAAAAGCCCAATACATGGTAAAAAAGTTAATTAGAGATGATGGAATTGAGCTTACATATATACATACTATAAAAGGTTTTATCTAGTAGTGGATTCACTTTCCCTAATCTATAAGTGGAGAATGAATCCCTTTTCTCTATCTCTTGAGAATATGTGGTAGCAACTCAGAATTAGATTACCTGCCTGGTGGTCCAGGTTCAAACTGGGATACAGTTTAAAAACTGATGAAAGAGGTTTGAACCCTAAGTGTCACTAAGTTTATAAAAAAATTTCATACTTAAATGGGCATCAATCAATTTGGTATAAGCTTTAATTTATTAAAAAACATATTCAAATTGGCATCAATCAACAAGTAGCTGTGCTTTTATTATTGGTAGAGGCAAGTTCAAACAGCTCTTACTTAAAAGAGCTTGCATAACCTACTTCCACAAAATCTCTCCATTAAAACATTTACGATATATGGTGTCTGACAGCTATGGAATTTAAACCCATGCCCTTTCGGACCAGAGCCTAAATCTGGCGCCTTAGACCACTCGGCCAAACTGTCAATATGTAACATATACACATATCTAATTTATTGTTTTGTGTTTATTGGCATTGTGGTGTAGATACTTTTAGTAGGTTGTTTGGCTTGCTTACACGTTTTTAATTTATGGATTCAAATTAGGGTACAAAGATATTTGCATCTACTTTTAAAGTTGATTATAATTTTAAGTGTATATTTATATTGAAAGTTTTTTTTTGGGGGGTTTATGTTGTTATAACTAAGGGGAACTATTCACTACTCATCTATGTATTAAGTTTGACTTTCAACACAGTTTTAAAGATTATAATTGGTCAAAATAAACATATCTATGGATATTCTAGGAATGAATTAATATAATGCTTATATTTGTGTTTGATACAATTTCAAAAATGGGATTTTTATGAATATTCACTCCCTATTATGGTGTTATTGTTTTCACAAGTGGTAACTAACTACTAGGTAAACTTGTTAGAACTAAATCCCTTAAGTTTATTAGTTGGATAATACATACCATAGCCAATGTTTTTTTTTATAAGGCCTTGTATTCTTATCTTCCTTGGCTTATTTTCCACTTATTTTCAAAGACAAAGTTAACCTCTTCATCATATATTTAGACTTATAATGAGAATCATTACAAATCCTAAAATTTTTTCTAACAAAATTGACATATCATCTCCTTTCCTTTAGTGGATGGATTGGAATTGTTGACTCTCATTTAAATTCTATAATCTAAAGTTGAGATACAACTATCCTTTTCCTCACCTTTACTTAGGAGATTTAATAATGTTTGGAAAGCCTTTTTTGAGTCTAAGAAAGCTCATTTTCCTACTGTCTGCTCTACCAAGGCCTCCAAGTTGGAGATACTATTTTTTTTTGAGTCCAAGAAAGCTCATTTTCCTACTGTCTTCTCTACCAAGCCCTCCAAGTTGGAGATACTATTTTTTTTTGAGTCAAAGAAAGCTCATTTTCCTACTGTCTTCTCTACCAAGCCCTTCAAGTTGGAGATACTATTTTTTTTTAGTCCAAGAAAGCTCATTTTCCTACTGTCTTCTCTACCAAGGCCTCCAAGTTGGAGATACTATTTTGTTCATAGATATATCAAACCAAAATATCACATTCACAACCAATGATAATCCATCAAGAATTTATTTTTAGCTTCCCCTATATCTCACTAAATAGAGTAGTGAATTTATTTTTTATTCAAATCCTTCCTCTCAAAGATGTTTACCTAGCTTGTGCTTTTGATAGTAGATATTGCATATATTTTTATAGAAGTAAAGTAATTTTGGCATATATTTTGTTTGAAAATATTATTTCAAATATGGAAAGATAGAAAATCTGTTTCATTTACATAAAGAAAATATGCTATATTGTTTTGATTCTACATCACATAATATGGTGATATTGAAAGTCAAGGTGAAGATTCAAGTTCAAGCTTAGAAAGTGGCCTTGGAGATGGAGCAACTCTATTCTCTTAGGTTTGTACTAGTTGAATCACTACCTTGCCATGGTTGTGATTTAAACTAAAGTAACTTCTCCCATTCCTACTACCACTTTAGGAATCATACATATCTCTCCCAATTTATTTTATGTCCTTATACATCATATAACAAACACGGTGGTAGTGGTTATGCACCACATCATTAAGACAAGTTTCCTTGATAGCCTAAGCTAATTTAGGGCCCCAAAGTTCCTAGAAAATGGGTGATCATTTACATGATATTTCATGAGATGAAATTGTACAAAGAGGGTGGTGTCCCTTACCTAACCATATTGATCCACTTGTTTGGTGACATGGTTTAAGAGACAAGATTGATGGTCTCTCACCTCCTTCTGATGGTATGATTTCCCTAGTGGAATAGTTTTTTGTGTTATTAATTTTTGTTGTGTTTATATTCATCCTTTAGCGATGTAAAAAACTATCTAACTATTTGTTCTTTTGAACTATTGTAAATTTGGATAGCTTATTGCAACTTGGATAGCTTATTGCAACTTGGATACCTTCTCTTCCCTTAAAAAGAGTGGCATATCTTAGGAATTATTCTTAGTAAGATTTAAGGCGTGTTACTATTCCACTTGGACTTTTTTTATAGAAAATTTGCTATATTTTTAGGGTTATGTTAGTGTTTTGCATCAACATTCTATTTGACCTTTTTTTGACAATATTTGAAAAAAATGTAGCAAATTTTAAATATTTTGGAGGAAAATTTAGAATTAATAATGTTTATATGCTAATAGTGTTAGTGCACTAAAAAAAATCACTAGAATATTTTTTAAATAGTTTAATAATATTTTTTTAGAAAGTTACATTGAAGCTCTAATATTTAGCCAAAAATATAAAAAGTGGTGTTGGTTGTTGCATTATTTAATCAATTAATATTTTATTTGTAAATGATAAAAATAAAAATGGTGACGATGACAACAATATATGATGGTGTTATGTCATAAAATGTCCACCCTAGGACTTTTACCTCCTAGTTTAGCTCTTAGGTCCCCTTAATTTAATCATGCATGTGTAAAAGTTGTCCCGAAGCAAAATGCCCTGAAACCCATGACAAATGGGGCTTAGGGGCCCATCATAAATGTGAATCATGACTAAAAATAGGCCTCTAGACTTGGGCGCCCGTGCCCTAGTCCAAACCTATTTTATTGGGACCCAAATTTAAAAGTGTTGGTTTATGACTATTAAAAGGTTACCCTTTGTTGGCCTTTTCAATTTGAATTATGAATGTTAGTGGGAATGCATATATAAACATGTTTAAGGCTTCATTTTACTCCTAGTTGATTAAGGTGAACTTATGATCATCAAGCAAAGAGCATTCAAGGCATTCATTGTGTTGCATAGCAGAATTGTGTTGTGTTTGTTGCAGATTTGGCTCCATCAACTCATTTCCTCATGATTTGAAGGCATTTCATCTTCGTGAGGGTTTCACCTTCAAGGTGATAGCTATTTGTGTTTCAATCAATCTATCTTATCATTTGGTTTTGCCTCTATCCAACAAGGACTCGCACTCTATCTAACAACAGTGTTGGAAGGCTTGAATGTTATTTTTGTGGCTTGACTAAGGCAAGCTCCTAAACACCACAACCTGAACCCCTCTCTTGTGATTGCAGGTTACAGGTGTGGAATCTTGCACAGAGGAGTTGCAGGAGATTAGAGCAGAGGATAAAGATTCAGAATTTGAAGAAAATAGCAGAGAATATTCCTTCCTAGACTAGGACACCCGCCCATGTGTCCTCCTGACTGTCGTTGTTAAAAACTCTAAAGCAAGTTGCAGTCTTCATCATCTTACAGTTCTAGATCTACAAGAAAAGTGGCCCATTAGACTAGGGCACCGCCCCAATGTCCTCAAAGTTTTTTCTTTCTGGAATCTAAATCCCGGTATGTTTCTAATATGCATTTAGTGCCTTCTTGTGCGATAATTTGTCATGTTTTGTCTATCTATACACGATTTCACATAATTAGGGTTTAAGGCATAATCGGATTAGGATTTCACAAATTTATCAATACATTCCAACTTTCCTTATCATCTCAGAGTGACACCAAACCTGTAGCTAAGTCCTCTTGCAAGAGAAGTGACTTAACTCAGTTTATGTCCTTGAATGATATATGTGAAAGGAGGGTTTGATTAAATCTATCTAAAGCACTACCAATCTCATCATTCCCACTTTTCATATATAACATTTTCCTGAACCTATGTTTTTACTAAACTTGCATCTTGCTAAGTGTTGTAATCAGATTTTACACCCATTCATATCATATTCATTATCATACATTTGAAAATCTTGCATAAATTTGAAAAATTGAAAAAAAAAGGCATTTTTGGCTTGCATTAAGGCATAGTTTGCACTATTTTCCTTGCATATCATTGAAAACATTTAATTTTCTAATATTTACATCAGATATGAGATAAATTACAACATTTCATCTTTTTATCATCATTTACCTTGCATTTGCATATCTCATTTGCTAGGGTTTTGCTTGAAATTTTGCATTTTTCATATAACCTAGTAATTTCAAAAGCTAGGGTTTGTAATTATAATCTTGTTTCAGATTTTACTACTCATTTTAACACTTTCAAATCTGATTTTGGACTGTAGTTTTTTATCATTGTGTGTTATTGCATTTAGATTTCAAATTTTGCATTTACACATTATGTATTTCAACAAAAACAAAAACATTAATCTATTTTTCCTTAATTTTGATTGTGCATTGAGCATTATAGAATTTTAACATCCTTTTTGCATCAGATCTAATTTATATTAAACACTATATCTGATTAGATTCCATTCATCCATCATTTTGCATAGTCCCATAACATCTTTTGTGCATTTTACATTGAAAAAGTGAAAAATTTGAGCATTTTAGGTTCATAAGCAAGCATAGTTTTACTTTGTTTCAGTGCATTGGTCATAAAAAGATTTCATTTCAGATCTTGCATTCATTTTCAAGCATACATTCATTGGTCATTTGAAAATTTTTCATCATTTCATAATATTATGTGAAAATTGGCATATTTTTTAATTACATGGTGTGTATTTCAACACTAAGTGTTTATACACCTCATTCATACCTTTTTTTATCAAAACCTTTAAAATCATTTACTTTGCCTTATTGTGTAGTACTCTTTCCTCCTCCCCACTTTTTTTGTTGTGAACTCTGTGAATCTTTTAGAACCCATTTTCCTCAAACAAGTGCTTTGGTGTGAAACAATCTCACTTATCTTGCATTGTTGTGTAGCATTATTTCAATCTTATTTACTTGGTTGGCTGTGAAATTTATGTGTTTTACTATTTAAAAACCTAATTTCCTCAATCTATTCATCATGGATGCATCTTTTTATTCATTTTTAGAATCTTTATTTGCATACATCATAGATGTTGACAAATTTTAGAAATTCACTAACAAGTATCCTCAAGTCCTACAACAAATAGCACATATCTATGATATTGACATTTCCAAGAGCTCTACATATGAAATTCTATGTTACATATCTGATTTTGAAAGTTTCACCACTCTCATGAGTATCTACCCTTCGATCTTGGAAAATCTCACTAATTTCATCTCCACGAAAGATAACGAAGAAGGTAATGATGAAGACATTCCTCCTGCTCTTCCTACATTTCGTGATGACATAATGGACATCATTTTTGAGATATACGAGGCTACCATAGCCCTGGGTGATTCATCTAATAATTTGAAGTCTTGTCCTAACATAACCTCACTTGGTGAGGATATTTCAGTGCAAGAAGAAGAAATCATTGAGACATTCCTTAACACTACTCTACCATGTCTTCATGCTCTCCCTAGCCAGGATGAAGCATTGGATGATGCAGACTCTCTTTGTGAACAACTTTTTCAACCTATTGACATTGAAAATTCATCAACTGATCTTCAAACACTTCTTAACTATATCTTAAACAAATAAATGGATCACACACCCTTACCTGAACACTTACATACCTTGGAAACTACTAAGAATTCAGAGAACATAAAACAACATATTGTTCTTAACAACTAAGGTATTCCAAAACCCTACAAACTGATTGAAATGGGCATTTTACTGACTCCTTCATTACCTCACTTGACTGAAATGGAAATCTGTGAGGCTCCTTCTCTACCATCCTTGAATATCGCAAGAGAAAACCTTTAGGACAATGTGGATAACATAATTCAATGAGAAGGAAGAACAAGGGACAAAGCTTTGGCAATAAATGTAAAGATTAGAATCAAAGATAACAACTAAGTATTTCTAACCATATTGGCTACCTTTGTCATAGCATGTCTTTGCTTGCTTATGTTGCCTTGTCTTATGTGTTGTGTTCCCCCTGTTGCAAATATGTGCCTAAGTGGTGTTGTCATTGATGTCAACACATCCTTGTTGCCATTGGTGTCAACTGTATCCTATTTTGCTGTCTATATAGAAGACCGAACTGTTGAGGATATTGAGAAAATTAATGACAATCAATGCATACGGACCACATGGCTATGTAGAGGTTTGTCAGAGGTTGCTCCAGTTAAGATTTGAGAAATCCGCATGAAGATTTGAAGAAGTTATGGCCATCTGAGTAGAACTAGATTTTGCAGTATTTAGAAGAGACATTGTGATAGTAAGTTGGTCCAGATTGCTCCGAAGTGAAATATTATGGTCTGTGGATCTGAAGACATGTTTGGGAAATCAGTGTGTATCATCAACTCTAGTGGTTTGTGGTTTGGAGGTCCACAAGCTATCTTCCTAGTTTGATAGTCATGGAAGATAGTGTTCTTGTGGTTCCGAAGGAAGATACAAATGATTCTGATAATTTGGTTTAGAGTGAATGTTATTGGTGATTTCAATGTGCTTGTGGAGGTCTTTGGATCATGTGGCTACTATGTTGGAGGTCCGCATTGAAGTTTGAGCTTGTTGATTGAAGATTTTTTCTATGAGGTTGATGTTCTTCCAAGTCTTGGTTGATCGGATGTTCCTAGCATGTTGCAGATGATCTAAGAACATTTAATGAAGCATGGCATGGTTGTAGAGGAAGATTCAAGTCTCAGTTGTGTTTGGCCAATAGTGTAATGATCTGCGTCAAGTTTAGCCGACCTTGTTGATCATTCCAAGGTTGATGAAGCATATAATACTTGTTGAGGAGTTGTTGAAAAGCATCCTTGAACAAATGAGTTAAATCTGAAGAAAGGATCAAAGAGTAGAGCAGAGAAGAAGAGGAGCAAAGGAAGTATAGAGTGAAGAGTCAGTGAAGAAGAATTTGAAGATAGGAGTAGAAGTTTTTGAGCCTTCAAAGGGATTGATTCAAGCATGAATATGGATGTTATTTCTCAGTTCATTATCTCTGTATAAATCATACTCTCTTATAGGCAGTGAGCTTCTTCTTGAGCAGTGAGCTCTGGGTAGTGCATCCGAAGGCATGTGACTTCTATTTTCTTAAGTACTTTTAATAGGGTATGCATTTTTGTGGGTTAAACCCCACCGTGGTTTTTCCCTATTCGAGTTTTCCACGTCAAAATTTTGGTGTTGTGTGTTCATGTTGTTTCTGCTCATGTGTTGATTAATGCTTAAATGTTTTCATCATTACTCTGGTTGTAAAGAAGATTTAAAAGTTAAAGTTTAGGGACAACTGATTCACCTTGCCTCTTAGTTTTCTAGACTATTTCCAACAATTGGTATCAGAGTGAGGTTCCTCTAGAAGAATCTTAACCACTCGAGGAGATCCAGGATGTTGACTTACAAGAAGGAGAGTCCAAGATTCGATGGAACAAATTACTCTGTTTGGAAGAGTCGCATGGAATGCCATTTACAATGCATGGGTAATACTTATTGGTTAATAACCAAAGATGAGTATGAACCTCTAGAGAAAGGTCCTTCAACTCCAGATCAAATCAAAGATGTGGAAAATAACCTTCAAGCTAAAGAAGCCTTGTTGAGTTCCCTGACTAATTCAGAAATGACAAATGTTTTTGGACTGAAAACTGCTCATCAAATTTGGAAGAAGTTGGAGAATCTGTATAAAGGAGATGAATATGTCAAATGTGCCAAACTACAAAGTCCGAGAGGAAAAATTAAAAATCTGAGGATGAGTGAAGATGAAAACATCATGTAATCTACATGCAAAAGATAAACAAACTTGTGTGTGGGATCAGATGTGCTGGCAAAACTTTGGAAGAATCAAAGATTGTGTCAAAAGTACTCAGATCTTTGCCTAATTCATACAAACATAAGGTTGCTTCTATAGAAGAGATCAGGACTATCTTAGATGTTACAGGAGATCACCTGGTTGGCAAAATTTTAGCTTTTGAATTGAGTAAATTTGGTGATTCTTTTCCTAAGTCTAAATCTGCATTCAAAGCCAATGTTTATGGAAAACAAAGATATGATCCAGGTGAAAGCTCTTCTACAAGATCAAAAAGATTTGTAAAGACAAGGAAGGATCTTGAAGATATTGAAATAGAAACTACAGATCTTGAAGCTCTTATTACCATAAGAATGCCAAGAGGATCTAGTAAGTATTAAGGAAAATTACCACTCAAATGTTTTTCTTGTAATAAGATTGGTCATTTTGCCTCAAGATGTCTGAAGAGGTTTTCAAAACCAAACCCTAACAAATACAAGGGTTAGAAGAATTGTTACTATGTCCAAGAAGCTGGAGAAGAAGGTGTCACAGATGATGAGTTTGATCATGGAGGTTCCTTAGAAAATGATTGGGTGTTCATTCCTATCAAAGAAGAAGATCCAATGTCTACTAAATCTGCTAGCTGTGCAAATGTGGAAAGTGCCTTGGCTGCTCAAGTTATTGAAAAAGATGAATGGGTGATTGATAGTGGATGTTCTCATCATATGACTGGTGACAAGAGTAAGTTTGTGAGTTTTGAAAATTATGAAGGAGAGCTTGTGAAATTTGGAGACAACTTAGCTGGTAGAATCTGTGGTAGAGGATCCATCTCTTTTGATGGTAAAAACAACACCAATGATGTTCTGTATGTGGAAGGACTAAAGCACAATCTTCTCAGTGTTGGACAGTTGGTGGACAAGGGCTATGATCTTCGATTCAAGGATAGAAAATGCAGAATCTTGGAAAGCTCCAGAACTAAAATTGCTTTCGGTACTCAAAACTAAAGGTAACATCTTTCACTTAAGTAGTTCTAGCAAAAGTTGTTTGATTGCTTAGACAAATCAAAGTTGGCTATGACATAGAAGGATGTGTCATGTGAATTTTGATAACATTGTCAAAATAAGTTCCACTCAAGCTGTAAGAGATCTTCCAAGACTTGTGAAACCTGATAGCATATGTAGAGAATGTCAATTGGGTAAACAAAACAAAATTTCATTTAAAAGTAAGGAACAAGGTTCAAGTGGGAGATTGGAACTGGTACATATTGATCTATGTGGTCTTGCTAGAATTAGGAGTATGCAAGGAGATAGATATTTCATGTTGCTAATTGATGATTACTCCCAGATGATGTGGGTAACTTTCCTAAAAGAAAAATCAGAAGCTCTTGATAAGTTCAAGGTGTTCAAGATGATGGTTGAAAATGAGATTGGTGGGAAATTGAAGTGTCTAAGATCTGATAGATGTGGAGAATTTACTTCCGGTGAGTTTGATGCTTTCTATGAGAAGCATGGAATTAAAAGACAATTATCTACTCCTAGGACTCCTCAGCAAAATGGAGTTGTGGAAAGGAAGAACCAGACCATTCAAAAAGCTACCAGGACCATGATGATGGAAACAAATGTTCCTCAAGTTTATTAGAGAGAAATCATGAGTACTATTGTCTACACTCTTAACTAGGTGTAGATCAAAGGAAATTATGGTAAGACTCCTTATGAACTATGGTTTGGTGATCCTCCTACTGTGAGATATTTCAGAGTTTTTGGTAGTAAATGCTATATCAAAAGAGATGAGGATTTAGGCACGTTTGAGGCAAGAAGTGATGAAGGAATATTTTTGGGATGCTCAACTCAAAGTAAGGCTTACAGGTGCTTCAACAAAAGGTTGAAAAAGATTGTTGAAAGTGCTAATGTTAAAGTTGATGAAAGCAAAGAAGGACATTCCAAGTACTACGAATATGATTCAGATGATCAAGATGAAAGTCAAAGTCAAGGAAAACAAATTTAAATCCAGACCCAGATTTAGATTGATCTGGTAACTCTAGTAACTCAAGAGATTAGTGTAGAAGATGAGGAACAAGTTCAAGAAATAGAAGTTCAAACAATTCCCAAAACTCCCAGGTATGTAAGAATGAATCATCTTGAAGATCAAATCATGGGAAATAAAAATAGAGGTGTTCAAACTAGGAGAAGAGTTGCTGAAGATCAAGAAGAGATTTGTTTGATTTCAAAGATTGAACCTAAATCAATAAGTGAAGCTTGTAATGATGAAAATTGGGTTAAGGCAATGGAAGAAGAATTGATGCAAATTGAAAAGAATCACACTTGGGATCTTATTTCTAGACCTGAGGACAAAAATGTGATTGGAACCAAATGAGTCTTCCAGAATAAACTGAATGAAGATGGTGAGGTTGTAAGAAACAAGGCAAGGTTGGTATGTAAAGGTTATTCTCAAGTGGAAGGAATTGATTTTGAAGAAACGTTTGCTCTTGTGGCAAGGATAGAGGTAGTCAGACTATTTCTTGCTTTTGCCACTTTTAAAGATTTTAAAGTTTATCCGATGGATGTCAAATCAACATTTCTAAATGGAGATTTGGATAAAGAAGTCTACATTGAACAACCGGAAGGATTTCAGTTGTTTGATCAGGGAGATATGGTTTATAGACTAAGAAAAGCCTTGTATGGACTCAAGCAAGCTCCAAGAGCCTGGTATGCTAGATTGGATAAGCATTTGCTTAAGCTAGGATTTAGCAAAGGTACTTCTGATAGTAATCTATGTTGCAAGTATGGGCCTAATCGGTGTTGTCATTGATGTCAACATACTCGTGTTGCATTGATATCAAGAATTGGATGAGTTGTGTGCTGAGGATATTGAGAAAATTAGCCCTATCAGAAACAGAGAAGAATAGTGAAGATAGTGAAGTTCCATGAAGTAAAGATTCCAATTAGTTGAAGATCAGAATATGTGCATCAAAGGGTTTGTATATTTGTGTTTGAAGATGATCCAATCAAGATTTGAAAGATCCGCATGAAAATATGAAGGAGTTATGGCTATGAGAGTAAAACCGGTTCTGGAAATTGTTCAAAGGTGACAGAGTGACACAAATAGGTCTAGTGAGATCTAAAAATACAATTCATGCTCTACAGATTTGGTGGAATGTTTGGAAGGCTAATTTGAATTGACAACTCAATTGGTTCATATTTTAGAGGTCCGCAAGTGATCCTTCTAGTGTCACAATGATGACTGGCTGTGTTCTTGAGGTTCCAGATGAAGATGCAAATGATTACAGTAAGCAGAAGTGGTGCAGATGTTCTTGGTGATTCAAGCAAGCTTGTAGAGGTCTCTAGACTGTGTCTAGTTCGTATTGGTGGTCCGCATTGAAGATTGAGCTCGTAATTGAAGATTTACCTTTGGGTTATGGTGTTCTTCCTAGTCTTGGCCGACCGGATGCTTTGCACATGTTGCAGATGATCTTGAAGATGTTTTATGAAGCATGGCGTGTTCCTTGAAGAAGATTGAAGTCCCAGCTATGTGTGGCCGACAGTGTAGTGATGTGCATAAAGTGTTTGTAATAAGTCAAGTTGTATTTTTGTAATTACTTTGTAATAAAATAAGTGTATGTTGTGCCGACTTTGATGATCATTCCAAATTTGATGTCATGTATAAATAAGAGTTGAGAAGTTGTTCAAAAGCATCTTTTGTGGTCATGATGAGAAGGTGGTAGGTAAGAGGAGCGAAAAGTAGAGTAAAGGTGTTGAGCTTTAATGGAACTAACTCAAGTATGGTGAAGATGCTAACTTCCAGTTCAAGTATGTAATACTTATTTTCTTCTGTAGATAGTGTGTCTCCTATAGGTAGTGGGCCTCTTGTGAGCAGTGTGCTCGAGCAGTGAGCCCTAATTTGCAAGTGCCATTTTTTTCTTCTTATTGTTTTAAAAGAGAATACAATCTTGGGTTAGTCACCCCATGGTTTTTCCCTTAACCAGGTTTTCCACGTTAAAATCTTAGTGTTATGTGTTTCTTCTTTTGAATTATTGCATTATGCTTCCATGATTAAATCTTTGATATGGTGTTAAAATATATGAAGGTTTTAAGTAACTAAGAAATAGATTTTTGGAGACAACTGAATCACCCCCCCTCTTAGTTGTCTTTCCTTAAATCAACAATTAGTATTAGAGCTAAGTTCCTCTAGAAGAAGCTTAATCGCTTGAGGAAATCTAGGATGTCATCCTACAAGAAGGATAGTCCAAGGTTTGATGGAACGAACTACACTCTTTGGAAAAGCCACATGGAATGTCACTTACAATGCATGGGAGAATAGTATTGGAACATGACTACAACTAAGTATATTCCCCCAAAGAATGGTCCAAGAACTCTAGATGAAATTAAAAATGCTGAAGATAATCTTCGAGCTAAAGAAGCTTTACTAAGTGCCTTGCTTGATTCAGAGCTAACAAATGTTATGGGATTAAAGACTGCTTATGAAATCTGGACAAAGCTAAATATTCTACATGAAGGAGACAAATATGCTAAGTGTGCCAAGCTACAAAGCTTGAAAGGAAAGTTTGAAAACCTGAAGATGAGAATATCACTTCATTTATGCCAAAAGTAAATGAGCTTGTTTGTGGCATTAGATGTGCTGGTGGATCATTGGATGAATATGAGATTGTTGTGAAAGTTCTCACATCCTTATCTCTTGATTACAAACACAAAGTTGTTGCTATTGAGTAATTTAGATCTTTAACAAATATAACAAGGGATCAATTGGTTAGGAAGATAGCTGCATTTGAGTTGGCTGAGTTTGGTGATGTACTCCCCAAGACTGAATTTGCATTCCAAGCTAGTGCCTCTACAAAAGGCAAACAAAGATATGATCCAGGAGAAAGTTCCTCAAAGAAATCAACATGGTATGATAGAGCAAGAAAAGATTTGGAAGATGAGTCAGAAGTTGTACAACTTGAAGCCCTTATTGCAAAAAGACTGCCAAAAGGATCTAGTAAGTATGGAGGAAAATTGCCTTTCAAATGTTTCAACTGCAACAAGATTGGTCATTTTGCCTCAAGATGTCCGGAAAGGTTTTCAAGATTGAACCCTAATAGATCAAGATTTCAAAAGAAGTGCTACTATGTTCAAGAAGATGATGATGAAGAAGTAACAAATGATGAATCTGAGATAGGAAACAAATCCGGAAGCGACTGGGTGTTTATTGCCATCAAAGAAGAAAATCTAATGCCTATTGAATCTGCTAATCATAAGATGATAGAAAGGGCTCTAGCTGCTCAGGTTGAAGAAAAGGATGAATGGGTCATTGATAGTGGATGCTCTCACCATATGACTGGGGACAAGAATAAGTTCATAAAATTGGAAAGATATGAAGGTGGAGTTGTAAAGTTTGGAGATAACTTTGCTAGTAGAATTAGAGGCAGAGGAACCATTTCTTTTGATGGAAAGAACAAAACCAGTGATGTTCTGTATGTTGAAGGTTTAAAGCATAATCTTCTAAGTGTTTGGCAGTTGGTAGACAAAGGCTATGATCTCCATTTCAAAAATGGAAAATGCAAGATCTTTGAAAGCTCTGGAACTGAGATTGAATCTAGTACTCATACAAAAGGTAACATCTTTCAGTTGGTTGGTACTGGCAAAAGTTGCTTATTTGTTCAAATTGATCAGAGTTGGTTGTGGCATAGGAGAATGTGTCATGTGAATTTTGATAATATCATTAAGATAAACAACACTCAGGTTGTAAGAGATCTTCCAAGACTGGTGAAACCTACTAACAGTTTGTGCAAGGAATGTCAGTTAGGTAAGCGGAATAGAGTCTCATTCAAAAGTAAGGAACATTCTTCAACCGAATTGTTGGACTTGGTGCACACTGATCTATGTGGTCCGGCAAGAATCAAGAGTCTATAAGGTGATAGATATTTCATGTTGTTGATTGATGACCACTCTCAGATGATGTGGGTGACTTTCTTGAAAGAGAAATCTGAAGCACTTGAGAAATTCAAAATATTCAAGGCTATGGTAGAAAATGAAACAAGCATAAACATAAAATGCCTCAGGTCTGATAGAGGTGGAGAATTCACATCCGGAGAGATCATAGAATTATGTGAGAAACAAGGGATAAAGAGATAGTTATTTGCTCCAAGGACTCCATAGCAGAATGGAGTAGTGGAGAGAAAGAACCAGACCATCCAAGAAGCTTCTAGGACCATGATGATGCAAGAAAATGTTCCTTAGATCTATTGGAGAGAAGCTATAAGTATTGTTGTTTATACTCTTAATCGGGTACAAATTAGAGGCAAGATTGGTAAGACTCCTTATGAACTATGGTTTGGTATCACTCCTAATGTGAAGTATTTTAGAGTCTTTGGTAGCAAATACTATATCAAAATAGATGAAGACCTTGGCAAGTTTGATGCTAGGAGTGATGAAGGAATATTCTTGGGTTATTCTACTCAAAGTATAGCTTACCATTATTATAACAAGAGATTAAGAAGGATTGTAGAAAGTACAAATGTGAACGTTGATCAAAATGATATTTCAGACCAAGGAGAACAAGTCCAAACTCTAGTCCAAATTCAGACTAATCCAGAGAATCCTAAAATGCAAGAAGTAGAGATAGGCTTGGATGAACCTGTCCAAGAACTAGAAGTGCAAGAGAATCCCAAAACTCCTAGGTATGTAAGACTAAATCATTCTGAAGATCAGATCATAGGAGATAGAAGCAAAGGTGTTCAAACAAGAAGAAATATTGCTCAAGACTCAATGAAATATTGTCTGATTTCAAAAGTTAAACCAAAAACGGTAAGTGAAGCATGCAATGATGAAAGTTGGGTTAAAGCAATGGAGGAATTGACGCAGATTGAAAAGAATCACACTTGGGATCTTGTTCCCAGACCTAAGGAAAAAAATGTGATAGGAACTGAGTGGGTCTTTCAGAATAAACTAAATGAAGATGGTGAGATAATAAGAAACAAAGCCAGATTGGTCTATAAGGGTTATTCTCAAATAGAAGGAGTTGACTTTGAAGAGACTTTTGCTTCGATGGCAAGGATTGAAGCAGTCAGATTATTTATTACCTTTGCTGCCTTCAAAGATTTCAAGGTATATCAAATGGATGTCAATTCTTCTTTCCTAAATGGTGATCTGGAAGAAGAGGTATATATTGAGCAACTGGATGGATTTTAATTGTTTGATCATGGAGATATGGGCTACAAATTAAAGAAGGCATTGTATGGACTCAAACAAGCCCCAAGATCCTGGATGAAAGATTAGACAAACATCTTCTGAAAATTGGTTTCAACAAAGGTACTACTGATAGTAATCTATATTTTAAGATTGATCATGAAAATATCTTAATTGTTGAAGTATTTGTTAATGATATTATTTTTGGAGGGAAGGATAGTTTGTGCAAAAATTTTGTAAATCAAATGAAAAGTGAATTTGAGATGTCTATGTTTGGGGAAATAAATTTCTTCTTTGGTCTACAAATCACTCAAATAGAGAAAGGGATCTTCATATCACATACCAAATATGTGAAAGAATTGTAGAAGAAATTTGGGATGGAAGATTCAAAGGTAATGAATACTCCCATGGCTACTGGATGTAAGTTGAGTAAAGATGATGAATCCCCTAAAGTTGATCAGAAACATTACAGGTCTATGATTGGAGGATTGCTATATCTCACTCAAACTAGACCTGACATTATGAATGATGTTGGTCTTGTTGCCAAATTTCAAGCTGATCCTAGAGAATCTCATGTTATGTCAATCAAGAGAATTCTCAGGTATTTAAAGGGAATAGTTGAGTATGGATTATGGTATCCTAAAGATCATGATTTCTCCCTTCATGCATATACAGATGTTGATTGGGCAGGAGATGTGGATGACCGAAAGAGTACCAGTGGTGGTGCATTCTTTTTGGGGAAAAGATTAGTTTCTTGGCTAAGCAAGAAACAAGAGGCAATATCTCTATCCACTGCAGAAGCAAAGTATATTGCAGTAGCAGGCAGTTGCACTCAAGTACTATGGATGAAGCAAATGTTAAGAGACATCAGAGTAGAGTATGATGAACCTATCACAATCTTCTGTGATAACTCAAGTGCAATAAACATATCAGAAAATCTATTGCTGCATTCAAAGACAAAACATATACCCATCAAGTTCCACTTTTTGAGAAGTTAGGGGTTATTACCCCTCCAGTTCTGAATTAAGGTGCATTGATGTGCATCAGTCCAGTGGATCCCACAATCATATGTTATGATCTGAATTGATGCTAGGAGGCTTCTACTTAGGGGAAGGAGTCAATATGATTCTAAAGTATGAGAAGTGGTTGCAAGTATGTACCCTTTGCCATTGATGTCAAAGGGGGAGAGAAGACATGTGAAAAACAAAAATAGTTTCTGATCAAAGGGGGAGTAGTAAAAGAAGAGAAGACATGTGAATGGTTGCTGGTGACAGGGGGAACTATGTCAATTAGTGAAGAAAAGTTCTTGTCTTGATGGTTAAAATAATTTTTCACATCATATGTTGCCATCAATGACAAAGGGGGAGATTGTTGCAAGTATGGGCCTAATCGGTGTTGTCATTGATGTCAACATACTCTTGTTGCATTGATATCAAGAATTGGATGAGTTGTGTTCTGAGGATATTGAGAAAATTAGCCCTATCAGAAACAGAGAAGAACAATGAAGATAGTGAAGTTCTATGAAGTAAAGATTCCAGCCAATTGAAGATCAGAGTATGCGCATCAAAGGGTTTGTATATTTGTGTCTAAAGATGATCTAGTCAAGATTTGAAATATCCACATGAAAATATGAAGGAGTTATGGCCATGAGAGTAAAACTAGTTCTGGCAATTGTTTAGAGGTGATAGAGTGACACAAATAGGTCTGGTGAGATCCAGAAATACAATATCATGCTCCATGGATCTGGTGGAATGTTTGGAAGGCTAATTTGAATTGACAACTCGATTGGTTCATAGTTTAGAGGTCCACAAGTGATCCTTCTAGTGTGACAGTGATGATTGCCTATGTTCTTGAGGTTCTAGATGAATATGCAAATGATTACAGTAAGCATAAGTGGTGCAGATGTTCTTGGTGATTCAAGCAAGCTTGTAGAAGTCTCTAGACTATGTCTAGTTCTTATTGGTGGTCCAGATTGAAGATTAAGATCGTAATTGAAGATTTACCTTTGGGTGATGGTGTTCTTCCTAGTCCTGGCTAACCAAATGATTTACACATGTTGCAGATGATGTTGAAGATGTTTTACGAAGCATGGCATGTTCCTTGAAGTAGATTGAAGTCCCAACTATGTGTGGCTGACAGTGTAGTGATGCACATAAAGTGTTTGTAATAAGTCAAGTTGTATTTTTGTAATTAATCTATAATAAAATAAGTGTATGTTGTGCCGACTTTGATGATCATTCCAAAGTCAATGTCATGTATAAATAAGAGTTGCGAAGTCGTTCAAAAGCATATTTTGTGGTCATGATGAGATGGTGGTAGGGAAGAGGAGCGAAAAGCAGATCAGAGGTGTTGAGCTTTAATGGAACTAACTCAAGCATAGTGAAGATGCTAACTTCCAGTTCAAGTATGTAATACTTATTTTCTTCTGTAGACAGTGTGTCTCTTGTATCCAGTGGGCCTCTTGTGAGAAGTGTGCTCGGGCAGTGAGCCCTAATTGGCAAGTACCATTTTTTTCTTCTTATTCTTTTAATAGATAATACAATCTTGGGTTAGTCACCCTGTGGTTTTTCCCTTAACTGGGTTTTCCACGTTAAAATCTTAGTGTTATGTGTTTCTGCTTTTGAATTATTGCATTATGCTTCCATGATTAAATCTTTGATATGCTGTTAAAATATATGAAGGTTTTAAGTAACTAAGAAACAGATTTTTGGAGACAACTGAATCACCCCCCCTCTCAGTTTTTTGTCCTTAAATCAACAACCTCTACTTCAAGATAAATCATGAGGACATTCTAATTGTTGAGGTCTTTGTTGATGATATCATTTTTGGTGGAAATGAATGCATGTGCAAAGCATTTGTTGATTAGATGATTAGTGAGTTTGAGATGTCAATGTTTGGTGAGATGAATTTCTTCCTAGGTCTATAAATTATTCAAACAGATAAAGGTATCTTCATATCTCAGTCCAAGTATGTGAAAGAATTGTTAAAGAAGTTTGGAATGGAAGATTCAAAGCCAGTAGGTACACCTATCGTAACCAAATGCAAGCTATGCAAAGATGATGACTCCCCCATGGCAAATTAGAAAAGGTATAGATCAATGATTGGAGGATTGCTTTATTTAACTTAGACCAGACATGACATCATGAATGCAGTTGAACTTGTTGCTAGATTTCAAGCTGATCCAAAAGAATCCCATGTTGTGGCAGTCAAGAATTTTTAGATATCTCAAGGGGACAATTGATTATGGATTGTGGTATCCAAAGGACAATGACTTCACTCTTCATGCATATACAGATGTTGATTGGGCAGGAGATGTGGATGACAGAAAAAGTACTAGTGGTGGTGCATTCTTCTTGGGAAGAAGATTGGTCTCTTGGGTGAGAAAAAAGCAAGAGGCAATTTCTCTGTCTACTACAGAGGTAGAGTATATAGCAGCAACAAATAATTGTTCTCAAGTGCTGTGAATGAAGCAAATGCTAAAGGACATCAAAATTATGTTTGAGGAGCCAGTCATAATTTTCTATGATAATTCAAGTGCTATAAGCATTTCAAAGAATCTGACATTGCACTCAAAGACAAAGCATATATCTATCAAGTTTTATTTCTTAAGAGAGAACGTTAATGAGAATGAAGTCAAGTTGGAGTTTGTGTCTTCTAAAGATCAGATTGTGGATATCTTCACTAAGCCTCTTCCTAAGGATACTTTTGAGTATCTCAAAGAAAAGTTAGGGGTTATTACCCCTCCTGATTAGAACTAATATGCACTAAGGTGCATCAGTCCGGTGGAATTCACATTCATATCTTGTGATCCGGATTGACGTTAGGGAGGTACTACTGAAAGGGGGAGTAGTCATCATGCAAATTTTGGGACCAGTTTGAAGCAAAAAGGGAAAAAAGATAGAGAATATGTGCCCTTTGCCATTGATGTCAAAGGGGGAGAGAAGTCATGTGAAAAACTAGTTGCTGATGTAAGGGGGAGTAGTAAAGAAAGTAGTTACAGAAGTGAGAAGAGAAAGGGGGAGAAGTTCTTGTCTTGATGGTTAAATTTAGTTTTTCACATCATATGTTGCCATCAATGACAAAGGAGGAGATTGTTGCAAATATGTGCCTAAGTGGTGTTGTCATTGATGTCAACATATCCTTGTTGCCATTGGTGTCAACTGTATCCTATTTTGCTGTTTGTATAGAAGACCGAACTATTGAGGATATTGAGAAAATTAATGACAATCAATGCATGCGGACCACATAGATGTGTAGAGGTTTGTCAGAGGTTGCTCCAGTTAAGATTTGAGTAGTCCACATGAAGATTTGAAGAAGTTATGGCCATCTTAGTAGAACCAAATTTTGTAGTATTCAGAGGAGATAGTGTGACAGTAAGTTGGTTCGGATTGCTCCATAGTGAAATATTATGGCCTGTGGATCGAAAGGCATGTTTGGGAAATCAGTGTGTATCATCAACTCTAGTGTTTCGTGGTTTGGAGGTCCGCAAGCTATCTTTCTAGTTTGACAGTCATGGTAGATAGTGTTCTTGAGGTTCTAGAGGAAGATACAAATGATTCTAGTAATTTGGTTTAGAGTGAATGTTATTGGTGATTTCAATGTGCTTGTGGAGGTCTCTGGATCGTGTGGTTACTATGTTGGAGGTCCGCATTGAAGTTTGAGCTTGTTGATTGAAGATTTCTTTTGTGAGATTGATGTTCTTCCAAGTCTTGGCCAACCGGATGTTCCTGGCATGTTGCGGATGATCTAAGAACATTTTATGAAGCATGGCATGGTTGTAGAGGAAGATTCAAGTCTCAGTTGTGTTTGGTCGATAGTGTAATGATTCACGTCAAGTTTGGCCGACCTTGTTGATCATTCCAAGGTTTATGAAGCATATAAATACTTGTTGAGGAGTTGTTGAAAAGCATCCTTGAACAAATGAGTTAAATATGAAGAAAGGATCAAAAAGCATAGCAGAGAAGAAGAGGAGTGAAGGAAGTATAGAGTGAAGAGTCAGTGAAGAAGAATTTGAAGATAGGAGCAGAAGTTTTTGAGCCTTCAAAGGGACTAATTCAGGCATGAATATAGATACTATTTCTCAGTTCATTATCTGTGTATAAATCATAATCTCTTATAGGCAGTGAGCCTCTTCTTGAGTAGTGAGCTCTGGGCAATGCATCTGAAGGCATGTGCCTTCTATTTTCTTAAGTACTTTTAACAGGGTACTCATTTTTGTGGGTTAACACTCACTATGGTTTTTCCTTTAACCAAGTTTTCCATGTCAAAATTTTGGTGTTGTGTGTTCATGTTGTTTCTGCTTATGTGTTGATTAATGCTTAAATGTTTTCATCATTAATCTGGTTGTAAAGAAGATTTAAAAGTTAAAGTTTAGGGACAACTGATTCATCCCCCCCTCTCATTTGCCCAGACTATTTCCAACACCCCCGTGATGTGTTATGTGTTGCTTAGGTCTCCTTGGATGAACCTTGATACTCTTGTAAGGTCAAACCAAGAGACCGCCTCTATTGTGACCATTCTTCTATTTGTTTCACCATTCTTCTATCTTGTCTCTCCTCTATTTTATTGTTGCATGTCATGCCTTAGGGGCATAGAGTTGCAGAGGGTGTTTTGGGGGAATCCTCCTACATGGTGTTCCTAAGGCACTTGTTCTCCTCTCTTATTTTTATTTTTCACTTTCTTCAGTGATTCTACCTAGTTCGCGGATGACAAAAGCAAACCAATATTGGTACGGACCATGCATCCCTTCAGTGAGAAAGCAAAAATGGACCTAGTCCATATATATATATATCCAATGCTTGACTAGTAGAATCACTCTGTGTGATGTATCATCTTATGGCATTTCTTGTGACTAACATTTTACAATCCACTCAATCTCCTCTTGTACACTAAATGATTGGTATGCTTGGTTCCAAGGTACCTGCAGTATAGCCCAATGGTTATACTCAGCTCCGAACCCGTGAGTATAGCCTTGGTCCTTGATGTGATTGTTTTCATGCATAGCTTTCATGATTTAATCTTGTTGTTTCTCTTAGCATATTATATCAATGTGTTTGTGGGAACATTCTGTGATCATAAGCACATGTCACCTCGGGGGCATGGGTTTTGCAAGAGCTTGTGTTCCCTTGTGTGTTTTCTCTTTACCTTAATGTGCTTGACATCAGTAAGTGACATCGATCACCTTAAGGTGGGGGCATATATAATGATATATGTCTGATGATTTTAGCACTAATGAAGTATGTTTGTAAGCCCTCTCTATGATGTGGGATGTTGTATCTCTTGAGCTAGTACACATCCTTATCTAAATTGCAATAAAAAATCCCTCTATGGGGCGAGATAACATATCTCTTGAGCTAGTGCGTATCCTTTTATACAAAGTCCTTATGCGGAAGGTAGGATGGTGTATCTCTTGAGCTAGTGCACATCCTTTTATACAAAGTCCTCATCGGGAGGTGGGGTTGGATCATAAGCTATCCTCCCTTAAGCATGTCTTTGGTGGTTGTTGTAGCATAAGCTCAATCATTAGGTGTGTTTGGTGTGTTTTATATGGTGGGACTTAGCAATAAGCTTCTTCCATCACTCGTGTTTTCCATGTTTAATACGTATAGTATGTCTATGACATGCTATATGGTGCTCGTGTATTCTGTGTGTCTTCTTTATGTGTCTTCCCCCTTGTGTGGTTTCAAGGGTGTAGCGATGAGCTCCCCCCACACTCAGATTTTGTTTGGCATGTCTTTCCACTTATGTGGTATCAAGGGTGTAGCGATGAGCTGCCCCCTACACTTGAGTTTTGTTTGGCATGTTTTCCCCTTGGTGTAGTATCAAGGGTGTAGCGATGAGCTCCCCCCGCCCCTTAGTTAGGATTTTATTTCATTTATGAAAATGTTATATCAATGTATTCATCATGTTTTGTGTGACAGATCTCATTACTTCATCATGCTTTGTGTGCTTCACTGTGTTTTGTGTGCTTCTTATTGTCTTCATTGTGTCTTGCATGTCTTCAATGTGTCTTCTAGTGCTTACCTGAGACTGGGTGCTAGAAATAGTTCCTCAATCTTTGTGTATGTGTTAGCTTCATGCACTTGGCATGTTTGATGTGTTTTCGACCATACTTTAATGCATGTATGGTTCATAAGATCATACATACATTAAAGTGGGGGCTAAATGTTATGTCATAAAATGTCCCCCTAGGACTTTTGCCTCCTAGTTTAGCTCCTAGGTCCCCTTAATTTAATCATGCATGTATAAAACTTGTCTCGAAGCAAAATCCCTTGAAACCCATGACAAATGGGGCTTAGGGGCCCATCATAAATGTGAATCATGACAAGAAATAGGCCTCTGGACTTGGGCACCTGCACCTTAGTCCAGACCTATTTTGCTAGGACCCAAATTTAAAAGTGTCGATTTATGAGCATTAAAAGTTTTCCCTTTGTTGGCATTTTCAATTTGAATTACAAATGGGTAAATGCAAGGAGATGGGGGACCAAAAAGTCACCACCATCTCCAAAATTAAAGAAAAATGTGAGCGCGTTATAATGAGCTCACGTTTTGGTTTTTATAAAAGCAAAAAAAAAGCATTTTCTACACATTCACCCGCGGATAGGTTATTGACAATAGCAAAGAAAGCAAGCAAAACATGCTCATGTTGATAAAAAGGAGATTCGATCAAGTGCAAGTGAGAAAACAAGAAATTCACAATGCCACCTCGCCACCAAAGACATCGTCGTACAAATTTGGAGGCTCCAGCACAAGAAGAAGGTAGGGTTTGTCTGAATTTGTTAGTTTTAGATCAATTTTTTAGTTTTACAATGTTTGATTTATGTTTATATTGCATTTACAGTTATTGGACAAGTACAAAATCTAAATCCAGTTGAGGAGGGTGAAAACAACCCCCAAAACCCTCAAAACCCTCAAAACCCACCTTCACCTCATTTTCATGTAAGGGATAATCAAGAACACTACTTAGGGATAATAGAAGAAAACAAGAAACGTCTTGAAACTATTATTCAAACCCTAAACAATCCAAGTGGAACCACTGAGCATAGGAGGGCACTTGCAAAATCACTACAGGAGATTGTTTCCCACATAGATTTGGTGATGAAACAAATCACCGATTTCCAAGACTATAGGGAGAGGAGTCGGCAATATTATGCCGACAAGTTGTCATATGAACAAGTGAAGAAGGAAAAAATTACAAAATCTCAATTATGTGCACAATTTACTAATCCCAAAACTGGCCAAACATTAGAGGAAACTTGCAAACAGTTTCCTATACATTGGTGTAGGAATGAAGACATATCCCAATACTTTTGGGATAGATGGTACATTGTCTTCAATGAGCCACCATGCAACAATGATGAGGTACCACAATATTTTTTGAGGAAACTCTATTGTGAGTTCGTCCTCAACAAGATTCTAAATTATTTTGATATTCGTGATTTCTAGGGTAGAGGTGGTGGCTCTGCCCAAGATAGACTCAGGGCTAAGCGAGATGAACAACATGTACCTATACCCTGAGGGAGGCCAGAATGTAGGTCACTCCCTTTAGCTTTGAAGGAGAGTGTTGAGCTAGAGACTTTACATTCACTGACTACTCTCACCCAAACTCTATCACAACATGCGGATGATTTGACCCAGGGCGATGAGGGTGAGAGTAGTAGGTATCATGTGTCCCCACATTTGTGTAGTACATGTGGGAACCTATGTGATTATGGTACACAGGAGGCACGACAGGACTCTGCGACACAGGGGTAGGACATATTGGATGATCTTGTTCTCAGTGACAATCTCTTACAGCATACATTTGGTATTGACTCTCAGGTAATTTGCTACAAGTTTCATCTTGATTTAGTATATTGTTATTTGAAATTTGTAATTAATTTTATATGATTATCTATATTATAAGTCAAAAATAATGTATGTAATTGTTTGTACAGTGAAATTCCAGGGTCAGAGTCTTCATCCTGCCTCTGTTAGCCGTCCATTGGTGGCTTATGAGCGAAGGTCAAGTCAGCAGGTATGTAATTTATCACATATTCATAATTATTGTAGATATGTCAATGGTAATATTATTTTGTGACTTGATTTGATGATTTCAACAGTCACCAGCACCTCCACGGTTTCCTTGGTCTCCTGGATGCTAAACCACCACTTTTACTGAGGTAAATTTTACCATTTCTAATCATTATGCATTTTAAAAATAATGTTATGTATTTATTTTGTTTTAATAATCTTGAACTTGATTTTCAGATGTTGAATACAGTGGAGACTCCTCCTCATCTTCGTGAGTCAGCGTAGATAGGCATTGATGCAGCCATGATGTTTAAAAATCCTTTGATTGAGGTATGAGCCAATAACATGAAAATATCATAATTTTGTATTTCTTTTTTATCTCATATCATTTGATGTACATAAATGATATTTATGTTTAGTCAATTTTGCTTCTTGATGCTTCTCATAGGAGGTCACAACTCTAGTCCATCCAACTACGGACGAAGAGAGAGTCAAGATGATGGAGAGCGATCATCAGTTGGCAGTAAGTGATCAATTACATATGTGATGTTATATATTTCATACATTTTTTATACTAATGTGCATACTATTTGTTTGTATTAAAAGGTGCAGCTGGATGAACTTTATTCGAAGAGGTCTACTCGACGACAGAGAGAGGATGTGTCACTTACTGGCTCTCCATCTTCACAGTCAAAGAAGGGCCGCCGATTATTTCCTAAAAGTCCATAGGAAACTAGTTTTGGGAAACTTTTTTGTATGCCTAGATGGCTTTGTATACATACTTTTGTATGTTAATCCAATGTATATTTTTGTATATTTGCCTATATGGCTTTATTTGGACACACCTATATGGCTTTTTATATTAACTAGATGTTATGTTCATGACATTATGTATATATGATAGTTTATATTAAATATTTAATATGATAATCAATTATTGTTACAGGAATTTGGTTTTACAAGTTCCAATTGCATTTGCTTTAAAGTTTATGAATCATTTTCAAATAATCCATTTTGTGCGTATCTTGTAATCATTGAATTCTGTCGAACTGTGTATTTCTTTGAGGCATCATTTTAAATAGTTCACGTATTTTGCATACATGTCTCACAGGGTAGTTACAACTACAACATTATCAATGGGTTTCATAAATTTGCATACATATTTCACAGGGAAGTTGCATAAATGGGTTTGTACCACAAACTTCATTATCAATTCCCATTATAAAGTGGTAAATTCTATTGTAAGGTTTGATAGATCAAGTTCATATTATGAACTTCACAATGAATATCCTTCCTATCAGCTATAATAAGACTGTTATAATAGTTGGAACAACAATTTAGAACTCCCCTGCCTTACTCAAAATCATTAAGAGGTATAGTCAAAATCATGTCAAATGTGTCATAAAAGTCTTCCTCCATCCTCATTGGTGTAGGAGCACCTTCACAATGTTGGTCAAATATTGTGAATAAGAGTCTTTAGTGAGTTTTGTATGTCCAAGTCATATTTTTTTGGTGCTATAAGGTCTAATTAAGTCCATATTGGTTGTATTTATGCCATATAGTGGTCTAGGTGTGAAATTTTGTCATGGACACTTCATAATCTAGGAAAGAACATTCTCTCATCATATTGAAAACTCCATGAAACCATGATGAAACAATGAAGCACCATGATAAAACTCATTTTTATGATGCCCAGGTTGTCCTAGACATGCATAAGGTTCATAACTTCTGAAAAATCAATCTGTAGTTTATTTTATTGACCCATGGAAAAAGTTATAACCGCTGTCCCAAAGTCTAGACAATTATGTAGTAACAAAGGACAATTAGGAAAGGTGGTAGGAGTGACATTTTGCATTCCATAGGTTGTGGCTCTAAACAGACTTTGCCAATACATTGGGGTGGGTGGGTAAATCCCAAGGGATGTCTTGTTTCGTGTGCCAAGTACTGCATTCGTTTGGAGTAGCAAGCTACTAGCAAAGTCCCTTAAGCGCCCTAAGAGGAAAAAACTGCCAAACTTTGACGGGATAGTTCTCAGAATTTGTGGTAGATGTGAACCTTCTATTTGGACCTATAGGTGCATATGGAGTCCGTCCACAATAACCTCTCTCAATTTCATTCAACTCCAGTCCATTTGACCGTGTTAGAATCAAACGCATTCTTGCAAAATGCTTTAGTTTCATGTAGTGGAAAGGTGGTAGGAGTGACATTGTGCATTCCATAGGTCTTGGGGTCAAACAGACTTCACTAACGCCTTAGGGTGGGTGGGTAAATGCCAGGGGAGGTCTCGTTTCATGTGCCAAGTGCCGCAGTCATTCGGGTCAGCAGGCTACCAGCAAAGTCCCTTAAGATCCCTAAGACGAAAAAATTGCCAAACTTTGATGGGACAGTTCTCAGAATTCGTGGCAGCTGGGAACATTCTATTTGGACCTGCAGGTGAACATGGAGTCCCTCCACAATAACCTCTCTCAGTTTCATTCAACTCTAGTCCGTTTGATCATGTTGGAATCAAACACATTCTTGCAAAATGCTTCAGTTTCATGCAATGGAAAGATTGCCAGGTGCCATATTTTTTGTTCTTCTCATCGTGGGGCTGAATAGACTATTCCAACACATCAACGTGGGTAGGTAAATGGTAGGGAAGGTCTTGTTTCATGTGCCAAGTGTCCTAGTCATTCGAGGTTGTAAGTTACCGACAAAGTAGAAAGTTGCTAACACTGAAATTTTGCATTCCATAGGTCTTGGGGGCAAATGGATTGCACCAACACGTCTAGGTGGGCAAGTAAATGCTAGGGGAGGTCTCATTTCATGCATCAAGCTCTGTAGTCGTTAGAGACATCAGGCTACCGACAAAGTCTCTTAAGATCCCTAAGACAAGAAAACTGCCAAACTTTGGTGGGGCAGTTCTTAAAATTTGTGGTAGCTGGGAACCTTCCATTTAGACCTACAGGTGCATGTGGAGTCCATCCACAATAACCTCTCTTGGTTTTGTTCAACTCCAGTCTTCTTGACTGTGCTGGAATCAAATGCATTCTTGCAAAATGCTTCAGTTTCAGGTAGTGGAAAGGTTGCCAAGTGCCATATTTTTTGTTCTGCTCATCGTGGGGCTGAACGGATTGTGCCAACACGTTGGGGTGGGTGGGTAAATGCTAGGAGAGGTCTCGTTTGTAGGTCCAAGTGTCTCAGTCGTTCCGGGCTATAAGATTTTCATTAAAACCCCATTATTTGTGAAGAAATGAAGGGTTTGAGATTTTCATTAAAACCCCCTTATTTGTGAAGAAATGAAGGGTTTTCTAGTTTGCACCCTAGATGAGCATGGCTATACTAACCAATGGTGGAATTTAAAGTTTTTTGACATAGATCTGTTGTTTTGGGGTTTGGAGTGGTTATTGAATGATCCTAGGGTAGTTGCTTTGTTAATTGGACCAAATTAATCCTATTTCTAGAGAGGGCCAGTCATAGAACTCACATTTTTCGTGAAACAAGGGCATGAAATATTTTGATATGTTGTTCTACTCCATAATGGGTGTCTAAATGTTTTTTGGTTTGTGGGTTGGCTGAGCTTACACAAAGTTATGCACATTTTTCAAGTTTGGAAGGCTATTAGGCCTTAAGGAGTGATTTGTGGATCAGACATTGGTTGATGTTTCCAGGCACTAAAAGTGACAAAATTGGTTTGAATACATTATAGTGACATTGTGTATGCTTGTGTTAGAGATGGGGAATAGCTTGGAGCCCTTATGCCTTATGATGCCCTTAAGCACTTAGTTGGGCCATTGCAAGATTTTGGTTTATGGTTGAGTTGATTTGTGAAATATGGTATCAATGCTTTGAATTCCTTCTTGTGTATGCATCATCAATGATCATGCTGCTTGAATGTGAGTGTGGATTTGGGAGTTTGGAAATCTTAATAAGGACTGTTTACTAAGTTTAGGGGTCTGTGGAAAGTTTGAAGAAGTAGAAAGCTGAATTAGTAAATTGTAGAATGTTTTGGGTGTTGTAAGTATGCACATTTGTGTTCCATAGTAACATAAATGTTGTAGCATGTAACATAGATGACTTGTAGGATGTTGTAGCATAACAGTGATGGTTTTCATTATTATAATGTGCACAAACTCTTATCTCAGTTGTAGCATGTGCATAGTTGTTGGAAGAGAACTCTTTACATATTCATTGTAAACAGTGTATAAATGTATGAATTTCATTGTACATAGATGCAATAAGAAGGACCACTTTGTAATAAATTATAACTTTCATAGCATTGTAAAATGACCTTCAAATGCAAGGAGGATCATACATGGTAGAAGGGTTATATATAGACTATGATAGTGGACTGTTATATAGACTTACATGACTGTCCTACACTCATGAAAACCTCCTTTTCAGTGTTTTATCTTCTTGTAACTCCCTTTGTATCATCTTATGTCATCCTAAGGCAAAAATTAAGAGTCTTCCAAAATTAATTTTGGCTCCATGTATACACTCGAATATGAGTATGACAAACAATTGTTCACTAAAATTAATTAATTAAGTATTTTATAATGTTTTTCTCTTGTATAGATGAAAATAGGTGAAATAAAGGCATGGAGGGCGGAAACAAGGTGGAAAAATAAAGAATTTGGAGTCTCTTTGACTGAACTAACTGATATACCTAGACACATATATGTCAAGAAGAACATAAAGAACATAAAAAACATAAAGACATAAAGACATTTAAAGACATAAAGAACATAAGAACATATATATGTGAATTAAAATTAAACATACCTTAGAATTCAATATTACAGTTGACCAATTCTCCAAAAGATGGCTTCAAAATCCTCAATTTCTTGTTTTTCTCAAGTTTGATTATGAATTCTATATAATTCTAGAATAGGATTAGTAAAATTTATGTAAAAACCAAACATATATCATCAAAATCAATCTATTTATCAATGGTAATTAGCTTTGAAACAAAATCACACATGAAACATGAAACTTTCAGTTTAATAATCAAAATTTCTCCAAAAACATGAAAAATCACTTCTTCTACATTGAAAAAACAAAAAAAGGTGGTGGATTCATATAAAAATGATTCTCAATTAGTCAACCAACATGAAAAGCATTTTTTTGTCTGATATACTCATCAAATGCAGGAATAATAGGCATGTGGGGTCTGAAACATGGATCCCACATGCTTGTTTACCATTTTCCATGCTTCCAATAATGTGATTGCGTTATGGGAAGCATGATAACATAAAGGTAACCTTGTATCTACATGAGAGAGTTTCTCTCTCTCTCTCTCTCTCTCTCTCTCTCTCTCTCTCTCTCTCTCTTCATTTCTCTATCCTATATATAAAGAGGGATCGAGAGACATGGAGAGATAGAGAGGGACATGGAGATAGAGAGGATAGGTGGAGATAGAGACGGGGAAAGGGAGAGAGGGGGATCGAGATAGAGAAAGGGGTTTATAGAGGGAGAAAGATAGAGATACATATATATATAGAGGGGAGATATAGGGAGATAGATCTAGCAAGGGAGAGATAGATAGGGAAATATAGAGAGAGAGAGGTAGAGAGGGGTATATTAAGAGATGGGGTTGTGAGGATAGATAGCCTGATAGGGAAAGAGATTAAGAGATGTCTAGAGACATAGGGACAAAGATTTTAAGAGGTAGAAGGATGGGGAGAGAGATAAAGGGGAGGAGATAAAGGGAAGGAGAGAGAGGTAGCGAGAGATAGATTAAGAGATAGGGATCCATATGTCCAGAGAGATAGAGATAGGGATCCCTATTCTCCCCTCTACCTAAACCATAAACCCTAAACCCTTAATAATGCTCCTAACCCCTAACCTTAAACCCTAAAATCCAATAACCCTAAACCCCTAAACCCCTAAGGTCCCTAAACCATAAAACCTAGAAGCAAAGGTAGGTATAGTTAGAGAGAGGGATAGAGGAGATAGAGATATCTCTCACAGGCTCAATCTCCTCTATATCTCCCTATTTGCCTCTCTACCTAAACCATAAACCTAAACCTCTAAACCTTAACCCCTAACCCCTAAACCATAAACCCTAAACCATAAATAATGCCCCTAACCACTAACCCCTAACCCCTAAAAATGAGCAACCCTAAACCCCTAAACCCCTAAACCATAAAAGTTGGAAGCAAACCTAAACCTCTATCTCCCTATCTCTCCCAATCTCTATAATGTGAAAACATGAAAACATTAAGCTTTCATTCCAACCAAATTTATTCCTAATCAATCCCAAATCATCCCTAATCCATTCAATTTCATCTCTAATCATCCCTAAACCAATTCTACTCAGCCCTAAACCATTTCACACCATCCCAAATCACATCCAAATCAATTTAACTTCATCCCCGATCATTTTCCAATCAACCTAGATTTCATCTCAAATACCATCCCTAAACTATTCCTAAATCATTCTAATCATTCCCTAATAAGCACTAAACCACTTCAAACCATCCCTAAAACCATTCTAGTCATTCCCAAATCATTCCTAATCTAGTCCTTTTCACATCTCATCATCCCTAAACCAATCCATTTCATCCCAACTCCAACCCAAATCAATCTAAGCTCCATCTCAAACGATCCCAAAAATAATCAAAATCAAACAAATACCTCACCAGTAGCCATTAGAAGATCATAGTGCCAATCTGTTAGTCATTTGCACCATTTTGTTCATCGTATGTGCCAATATGCTCCTTAGTAGTACCTACCTATCAATCACAAACATCATTCTACACCTAGCCAATCACAGGGGTCATTCTACCCTCCACCAGCCACAGGAGCCATCAGAACATCATAAGCACCAATATGTTAGTCATTTACACCATTCTATACATCATATATACCAACCATAAACCCTAAACCTGATCAACCCTAAACCCTTATCTCCTTGTCTTTATCATCCCTCTATCTCTCAATCTCTATGCCTATGTCTTTGGCCATGTCCATTACCCAAGCTATCTCCCTATCTCTCCCTCTCTAAACTCCTAACCCCTAAACTATAAACCTGATCAACCCTAAACCCCTATCTCCTTGTCTCTATCATCTCTCTACCTCTCAATCTCTCTAGCTATGTCTTTGGCCATGTCCCTCACCCTCTATCTCCATATCTCTCCCTCTCTAAACTCCTAACCCCTAAACCCTAAACCCGATCAACCCTAAATCCGATCAACCATAAACCCTATCTCCTTGTCTTATCATCCCTCTACCTCTCAATCTCACTACCTATGTCTCTAGCCATGTCCCTCACCCTCTATCTCCCTATGTCTCCCCTCAGTCTCCTTAATATCTCACGCTATCAGTCCTCTCTCTAAACCCTAACCTAAACCTCTAAACCTTAACCCCTTGTTGGGTGAATATTTTGTCTTCAACTAACTGAAGTCAAAATGGTTATATCAACCACAGTGTAATGAGATAAATCTCTCCTCTTAGCAAGGGGAGGCTCCCTATTAACTATTACAAATTTATTTACACTAAATACTAACTTCGGGGTGAGACCATATCATTCATTTCTCTTTTTTTAGAAATGATGTTTACAATATAAAAGAGCACTTTCACAATACAAATCTGAATAACCAAGAAACCCACGAGAGCATAAAGTCTATCATTGCTCCTTTTACTGATTTACAATTTAGAACTAAGTAGGACAAGGTGTAGCTCAAAGTCTTCACCGAATGCTACGATAACACATATGATCACAAAAGATAATAGAAGCTCAAAGTATTGCCAATATCTTTTACTTCAAAACATAAAATCACAAACTAAAGATAATTGTTACAGCACAAAGTCTCCACAATTAGCTTTAGAACATCTCCCAGATTATTCACACTCACACTACAATTTGATCAAGTAGATAAGATAGTATAAGGAAAAGGACATAAGAACAATTTCCAATACACCACAAGTTATTCCAATGCAAAGATTGAAAGATCACTTGCTATTCTATTCACTTGATAAAATATGATTTACAATTTGAACACAAAGTCTCAAAATGCTCTTCAATTTTGTAGAGTTTCGCTGTAACAACTAAAAGACGATAATTACAATGGGGGTCCTCTTTATTTATAGGAGAAACTGAGAGCAAAAATAGGAAAATCCTAACTACTTTGACTTATTCAAACAAAAGAGTCCTATTTGACTTATGACTTCTTTTGTCTCATATGTAATTACATTTTAGAAAATTAAACATGAGTATGTCCATGACAAAATTCAAATTACATATACAAGAATAAAATAAACTAAGGTATCAAATAGGAACTTCAGTTTCCTCCATCATTCTTCTTTAGAAAGTTCTGATACATGGCCTGTATAGCTGCCATTTCACATGTATTTGGCTTTGCTATGTTTTCTGAGATAGTGCAGGCCTGGAGAACTGCATCTTTTACTGCCTTTATTGCCTTCTCATGCTTGTCAAGGTTGTCCTTCAGGTTCTCTAAAGTTGAATGTTGATCATAGAGGCTATCCATAGAAAGTACTGAGGGCACTTCATCTACGAATTTCTGTTGAACCATCTTGTCAAAGGAGCTTATCATTTCATCTACTAAAAGGAACTTATGACCTTCACCTGTGAGAGTGCATGGAAGTTCCTCCAACCTGTGTAGAAGTATGACATTGTTGTCTTCATAGTTTTCATGAGCTTGGCATAAGTCATCAAGTAAGCCTTTTATTATATTGACACGATGAGCAAGAGACTCCTTAGTTTTAATATATGATTCCCGATTTGAGATGACCCCAATGGTAATTAGATTCTTTATCTTAATCTTTTTCATCTCTATCCTCTCCTCCAAGCTCTCTTCCTGATCCTGCATTTCTTGAGAAAGTAAGTCAACCATGTTATCAAGCTCAGCTTTGGCTTTATCCATCTTTTCTTTTCTCTCTACAGTAGTTTTCAACATAACTCTTCCCTATGCTAGCAACTACTCCACAATATCTTCTACCATGTTTCCTATAGCCTGATCTTTTTCCACTTTTTGAATTAGAGGATCTTCTACAGTTACCGCCATGGGTTCCACAATTTTAGATGACTTTACTATTTTTTGAAGAACAGTAGCAAGTTGTTCTGCATTAGCTTTATACTGTTCTTTCTCCTTTTTGACTTCATCATATTTCTCGAGCAAGGTATTGGCAGTAGTTTGAAAATCTACCTTAATGCCTTCATGAGTTAGCTTACCTAACTCGACCCTTGAGACAACATAATCATTCATATCAAAATTGTCGATAGTAGCATCCTCTGGTGGCTTGGCAATTTCTGCATCTCTGATTCCTTTCTCATTGATAAGCCTAGAAATAGTCTTAGGCTTGTTCTTTAGAGTTTTTGACTTCAAAGGCAACAGCTTCTCTATATCAATTTCATTTGGTGAAATTGCTTTCTTTTTCCTTTTCGGGGTATATGTCGACAACCAAGGAGGAAGTACAGAAGCATCCACATTAGGAGAAGGATCAATTAATTGCTTTGCCGGGTCCATGATTATTCTTGTTATTGTAACAATGGGACTAGTAGGAGTAAAAACAACAGTAGTATCAACAACCTTTCAGAACTATCTAGAAAATGTTCTAACACAATTTGTTCACTAATATCAAAAGATGGGGAAGACAAACTAGGAATGGACCCAGATGAATCAAACACTATTCCAAAACTCGTTCTTAAAGAAGGGGGAGTATTATCAAAGGAAACAACCAAAATAGGAGAAATAGGAGCATTTGAAATTGCAAGAAAAACACTAGGAACAGGGACATGAAGTTGAGATTTAGAAACTTCAGATTCTGATGGAAGGTCCTTCTATGGGGAGAGGTGTGGATCTTCAAGTTGTTCCTATTCTACATTCTCATCTTTACCTTGTTCTGTTTCATCTTCCTCAGCAGGCTTTTCAGACATTTTTGCTTGTTGGGCATCTTTAGATTTCTCAACATTTTGTTGTTCAGTTTCAACATCCTCAACCTCCATCTGTTCAACATCAGTGTCTTCAATACTGGATTTGGTAACATTAGAGGTCCCTGTAACCTCCTTGTTCTTCCCTCCCTTAGATACAAACTTGATTTTTGGCTTACATGTTTTGGAGGAAGAAGGAGTATCACTCTTGTTCTTAGTTTTGTTTTCCACTTTTTTACCTATTTGCTCTTGCATTTCAGTCTCTGACCCTGTAAGAAATTCTTTCAATCTGATCCCTTTGCTTTCCAACCATATGTTTGTGTTAGCCAAGATTGGCTGAAATCTTTTCCTTATAAAAGTCTCCTCTTTGATTGACCATTTGACCTCTGGAAGAGGTGAGGCTTCAACATTCTCAGTATCATATTTAGGATCTAGAACATCCCCATCATCTTCCATTCCATCTAGAATATCCGCAAGGCCCAGCTCTTTTATCTGACTCAAATGAAGTCTGCAATAGTCTAACTTCTTGATCTCATTTTGTGTCCTGAGGTTAGCCCAAATATCTTCCACCATTAGCATATGGAAAGTTGACTTTCTTTTTATTTTATCTTGTACCCTCTTAAAGTCAAAATGGTCATGTTTCTTGAAAGTTTTCATGGTGACCAGCTACAATTCATAATCAACTATTTTTGCCTTGGTAGCTGACTGAACTGAGTACCTTCCAAATTCTACAGGAAATTTTATCCCTGACTTTTTTAGCTCCATTTGTTTATTATGTACCACAATCAGCTGCCTACATAATTCCATGAGAACAATCCAATCACTAGGATATCACGGAAGTATATAAGGGTAACCAGGATAATACCCTACTCTAAGATATGTGAAAGTAGGAAATTGTAAGAACAAGTAGCCAAAAGAATTTACAACTTCCCAAGCTTCATTTGAAACCCTCTTCTGAACAAGCTCATTGTCCCACAAGCACATAAAAACTAAAAAGAAAGCATCATTGACCTTATGGAAATGATGGATTGATCCTTTTAGAGTGACTTGAGGATAATATTCATACACGGGGACCAATCTTCTGTCACCAACCTGAGTAAGACCAGGAAAACTTCTCATGCTTGCAGCAGCATATACAAGATATGAGGTCATAAAAATTGAATGTTGTGTTGACTCTCACCAACTTCTCATGCAAAGCATTACTAATCTATTCTCCCCAAAAGATTCTCTGTGTGCCCCAAAGAATCACCTTGATGTATGTATACATCCATTCCTAAAACTTGGAGGAAGACGGGAGTCCTCTGATATGACTCAAAAGTGTGATCAAGTCACATACTTCCTCTACAAAGTCACTCCTCAAGAGATCCTTTGGCCATCTGGTCAGATTACTCTAAGGAATCTTTAACCACTTACTATTTATATACTTCCTTGTGGCTTCCACATCTCTATCATAATCTCTTATCCCTTGAGAAAAATGAAATTGTCTAACATTTTCAATAGGACACATGAAGATCTTGTCAAGAAATTCCACATCCAATCTTATAATCACATTCCCTTGGGAATCTGTCACAACCCTAGTATCCATGTTGTAATGGCTAGCCACCTGAAGAACAAACTCAGGGTTATCAGAAGAAACTAGAAAAGAGGCAACCAAGTGAATGTTGCTGTCAATGATCTGCTGCATGTGTCTATAAGGATTTGTTTGTCTAGTTCTGTCCACAAACTCTGCCATATCCACATGCCTTATTTCTGTATCTCTAATTTCATCAACATTAGACTGTACTGAAGTAACAGGGAAGACCCCTTGGTATTTGTACTTCATGATTTTGGCTTTGGATGGAGATGGCTCCGACATTAGTTTTGAAGAGAAAATTGGAAACAACGTCTACCATAGATGTCTGTCGAAAATTGCAAAAAGCCATGATCTCATAGTTAGGGGAAAAATGGATAAATTGGGATTACTGCGATTCGATGATCATGAATAGGAAAGCATGCATTGAAGGGCTTGAGTGTGCACAAACTAAGGTAAAAGTTGAAAGCAGGTTAACATGCCTTGAAAGGCAAATTTTCCCAGTGTTAGGAAAAATTCAGGAAAATGTGCATGGGCAGTCAAAATGACTACTCCTGCACAAGGGATATTTCACTTATCATGCAAAGTCGGTCATTTTGACCACTATTGCACATGTTTGGGAAGATTTATATTTTTATGTAGGGGCGGTCAAAATGACCGCCCTTACATATGAGGGAAAAATTTGCAAGTTTATGTATGCATGTATGAGCAATGGAAATGACCGCTTGAGCATGTCAAGTGAAGCTTAAAGTGTACAGTCGGTCAAATTGACTGCTTGTACAGGTATTCTTGAACTCTAAGTCAGATATGTGATAGTGGGAGTTTTGGCCACTATTACATGTAGGGGGTAACACAAAGCTCATGTAAGGGCGGCGTTTTTAACCACCCTTACATGTTTAGGGAAAACATGAGAAATGTGAAGGCGGGGAAAAACCCTGAAATTACATAACCAAGGGTAGGAACATGTAATTCATATAAGGATAAGAACGTGTATCAACGATGATTTTCACCGTCTCTAAATGTATTAGGTAACTATGAAAAAAAACCTAAATTTGTCATGGGCAGTAAAAACCCCGAAATATTGAAACAAATGCATTAAAAATGAAAACTAGGGTTTAAAGAAAATGAAGAAAATACATATATGGATGATATAGCTGCTAATCGATAAAAGAGAAATCAAAACAAAAAAAAAGACATTTAATACATATCAAGCCCTAGTCTTTAAAAATGAAAACAAGAATAAAAAACAAAGAATTACCTAGTTGAAAAAATGAAACCCTAAACGCAGTCATAAAAGCAAGAAATGCGGCTAGATTTGAAGTTTACATGAGCTTCGTGAAGCAAAATAGTGTGAAGGTGTCAATCTAGTTGGAAGACTCAAAAACAAACAATAAGCAAACTAAATCGAAAATAAAACACTTTAAAAAGACTTTAAAGCTATGCATTAAACATGGCAAGAGTGCCATTAATGCTAACTTCAAGTTCACGGATTTTGCGGGATCGAGCTTTGTCAGTCAGAAAGACCGCTTTTACACATGAAGGACAATATGCATGATTGGTGGATAAGACTGCTATTACATATGTGAAATCTGACAAAAGACATGCATGAGCAGCAGATTTAACCACCTTTGGATGTTAACAAAGAAACAAGATAAGTATGTATGAGCGGTCATTTTGACTGACATCGTACATAGGAGGTAAAAAAGGATATGCAAGAGCGACAGTTTTGACTGCTATTGCACATGAAGTTTGAAAAACTTACTAACACCCTAAAATGATCAAAATTGATATCTTCATCAATTGGTAACTTAATCAATTTACATGCATTTTGAGGAATCGATTCAAGGGAATGTCGTAAACTATCCTAGGATGTCAGATGACTTCACACAAGGCCAAGAATACTTCTCTCGATTTGTGAACTTAGAGTGTAGGCTATGAAATGAACAAGTTTCGTAGGTGTTATCTACAAAACGAGTGTAGATGATTTTGAGAACAACACCCCTAACCCCTAAAACATAAACCTTAAGTTACTCTAAATAATTCCCCTAAACCCTAAACCCTAAAACTAAGCAACCCTAAACCCCAAACCTCTAAACCTCTATCTCCCTAGATCTCTCCCAATATCTATTGATCCCCTCACACACTCTCTCTCTATTTACCCTAACCCCTATTTACCCTAATCTTGAGCAACCCTAAATCCCTAACACCTAAACCATAAACCATAAACCATAAACCTAAGCAACCGTAAACCCCTAAACCCTAACCCAAAACCCTAAACCCTAAACTTGAGCAACCCTAAAATCATCAACCATAAATAATGCCCCTAAAGGTCTAAGCAACCCTAAGCTCATAAACTGTAACTAATGACCCTAAACGTGAGCAACTCTAAACCTCTCTCTCTCTCTCTCCCAAAACCCCTAAATCCTAACCCTTAAACCATAAACCATAAACTTGAGTAGCCCTAACCTCCTAAACCCTAAATGATTCCCCTAAACCCTAAACTTAAGCAATCCTAAACTCATAAATCTGACCCACCCTCTCTCTCTCTAAAACAAGAAAACTAGGACTCTCTATCTCTCTTTCTCTCTCCCTCTCACCAGGTATCTATCCTAGGTTTCTCTCCCCTCCATCTCCATCCTCTCTCCCTTTTCCTCCCTCTCACTCTCCCTTGTCGACAAAGAACATGGAAATGTAAGAAAAATAGGACATGTAAAGATGGATGATGATATAAATTGGGATTTAATGAAATGGAAACAAGATAATTTATGAAATTTCTTTGGATGGGAAGAATGAGGAGGAGAGGTAGAGAGGGGAGGAAAGTAGAGAGTGAGAGAGAGGATAGGAGGTAGAGACAGGATGGAAGTAGAGAGTGGGAGAGGACTGTAGGAGGTAGACAGGGTAAGGAAGAAGAGAGAGAGGGTAGGAGGTAGACAAGGGAGTTAAGTAGAGACTGAGAGAGAGGGTAGGAGGTAGACAGGGGAGGGAAGTAGAAAGTGAGAGAAAGGGTAAGAGGTAGAGAGGGAGGGGGAGAAGAGAGTGAGAGAGAAGGTAGGATGTAGAGAGGCAAGGGAAGCAAAGACTCCGAAAGAGGGTAGGAGGTAGATAGGAGACGGAAGTAGAGAGAGAGAGAGTAGAAGGTAGATAGGGGAGGGAAGAAGAGAGTGAGAGAGAATGTGGGAGGTAGAGAGGGTAGGGAAGCAGAGACTCAGAGAAAGGGTAGTACATAGAGAGGGGAGAGAAATAGAGAGAGAGAGAGAGAGAGAGAGAGAGAGAGAGAGAGAGAGAGAGAGACGATAGGAAGTGCTGCTGCCCTTGTAGACATTTATGTAAAGTGTGGAAGCATAGACAAGGCATGCCAATTGTAAGATATAACTCCTCAAAAAGATGTTCTATAATAGAATGCAATGATTGAAAGATATGCAAAAAATGGATTTGTTGAAAAGGCTTAAGAAACTTTCAAGCAAATGCAATTGGCATGTGTATTGCCAGTTATGCTCATCATAACGTGAGCATGTTATAATGTGATTGCATTATGATGTGCTTTGTTTGACATGTTTTTATCAGTTTTTAGCAAAATCTAGAGATAATCTGGAGCGTGCTTCCCATTAGGATGGCACTTTTTTCAATGAAAACTCAAAAAAAATACCACCATAATCTTAAGCTCTCTATTAGCTATCTAACCATATAATTTTTTTCACATTTTGAGTATTTTTAGTGTTTCATCTTGAATTTCTTTTGTAAGTGTGTCTAGTTTTTGTCAAAAACCAGTGTCTAGTATTTTTGACTTGTTTTTTTAACCGTTCATCGATAATTGAAATAAGTTATATTTTTAGAAACTAGACTCCATTCTACACGAATTCAAAAAAAAATTGATTTTCGATTAGTTTTCAAACATTTTAGGGGGGAGCACGCTCAAATTTCTATTTTTCAGGATGTGTCCACTTTAAAAATTACTAAAAAATCAATTATTCATTAGAAAATTATCAGAAAAATTAGGGATAAACTACATGGTGTTACCTAATTTCTCACTAGAGTGATTATTGAAATACTAAAAAAAAGTTAACATTTTAGGGGGAGCACACCAGATGCTATGTTATGTTTTTTTGAGAAAAATAGGACCAATTTGTGTGCTCCCCCTTTTTGAACCCCTTAATCTCAACCATTTCTAGAAAAAATTAGTAGTTTAGAAACTAGATTCGGAGCACTACAACTCTTGTTTTCATTCATCTTCAAATTTTGAGTGTAGCTATCTTAAATTTCTCATCCAACATCAATATTTCCTATTTTCAGAAAACAAAAAAGTGGTAACTTAAGACCCCATTTTGGTCCCTCATCTTTGTGCACTTACCCAAATGTTAGTGGGAATACATATATAAACATGTTTAAGGCTTCATTTTACTCCTAGTTGATTAAGGCAAACTTATGATCATCAAGCAAAGAGCATTCAAGGCATTCATTGTGTTGCAGACTAGAAATGTGTTGTGTTTGTTGCATATTTGGCTCCATCAACTCATTTCCTCATGATTTGAAGGAACTTCATCTCCATGAGGATTTTCACCTCCAAGGTGATATCTATTTGTGTTTCAATCAATCTATCTTATCATTTGGTTTTTCCTCTATCCACCAAGGACACACACTCTATCTAACAACAGTGTTGGAAGGCTTGAATGCTATTTCTAGGGCTTGACTAAGGTAAGCTCCTAAACACCACAACCCCCAACCCCTCTCTTGTGATTGAAGGTTATAGGTGTGGAATCTTGCAGAGAGGAGTTGCAAAAGATTAGAGTAGAGGATAAAGGTTCAAGATCTAAAGAAAAGAGCAGAAAATATTCCTTCCTAGACTAGGGCACCCGCCCCTATGTCCTCCCAATTGTCGTTGCCAGAAACTCTGAAGCAAGTTGCATTCTTCATCATCTTATAGTTCCAGATCTATAAAAAAAAGTGGCCTATTGGACTAGGGTGCCCGCCCTAGTGTCCCTGAAATTTCTACTTTCTATAATCTAAATCTTGGTATGTTTCTAATATGCATTTAGTGCCTTCTTGTACAATCATTTGTCATGTTTTGTCCATCTGTATACAATTTCATATAATTAGGGTTTAAGGCATAATCGGATTAGGGTTTAACAAATTTATCAATACATTCCAACTTTCCTTATCATCTCAAAGTGACACCAAACCTGTAGCTGAGTCCTCTTGTAGGAGAAGTGACTTAACTTGATTTCTATCCTTGAATGATATATGTGAAAGGAAGGTTTGATTAAATCTATCTAAAGCACTACCAATCTCATCATTCCCACTTTTCATATATAAGAAATGTAATTAATTTTGATTACTATAATACTAAATAAATATATAAAAGACATACTAGTTTTTTGGGGGAGGGTTGATAAAAGGTGGCCATGGGGGGCAATGCCATTATATTAAAAGTATTAAAAATTTACAAAAAGGTTTCTCTATGAGGGAGGGCCAAGATTATAAAAACCCTATTGTAAGGGTGACAATCTTGTATGAAACTTAACACATGTATAATATTACTCAAATAATCGTACACTATTTATATATTGTTCTATTTTTTTATTTGCTATAGACAAACAAGGATCCAAGATCACCCCATCAAATTATGCCAACATCCTTGATGAGCACCATAATTGTCTCTTTTAAGTGTTTATCTTTCATGTTTTAAGCATTTCCTGTTTTAAGCCATATTATTACAAACATTTCCACCTTTCAAGTTGAGACTTTAACTAATATCTGGACAATATACTATGTTATGTGTATTATATTTTAATAGATGTATGTGTGTTAAAGTAATTATTATTTAAGAATTATGTTCTATGATTAAGTTTGTTATGATCTTACTTAGTGGATAAGGATTGTTTCCATTAGAATCTAGTTCTAACCTGCAGCTAAAGGATGAAGAAGTTCCTGCATCAATGGGGATAGTCCTATAGCCAAAACACTAAAGAGTTCCTATCATTGAAGGTTTAGCACCTATAGCCAAGGAACTCGTAACCCGGAATCAAGATAATCAACCTATAGAAAAACAAGAGGTCACAACGCAGTCAAGTCCAACAACAATTAATATCCTCCTTTATGAAAAATGAAAAGAGGATATGTGGCAGTTAGCAAATATTCAATGACGGATAAAGATGGAAAATCCATGATTGCTTAAAGTCATATTTTTAGTTAGTTAGTTTGTATTGTAGTCTGATTGGGAATCTTCCTCTTCGATTATTTTGAAGTCTTAGTTTCCTAGCATGTTTTTACTTTCTTGAGAATAACTAGTCCTTTCCCCTATTTTATGGGAAGTGGACCAAGTAGCAGTTAATTTTCATAAATGTGTAAAACTGTTAAAGGGTGTATATATCTATTACTCCCAGCATATCTAGGTACAGTGATAGATATAGATTTTTCTAGTGACTATAGTAGATTCTAATTTCAATTAATAAGCAGAGTGTTATTTTAGATTGTCTAGTATGTTCTTGATCTATGGTAAAGAGGGAAATGCATTGATACCATTGAGTAATTAATAAAAGGAAGTAGTCAACCTAAGTCAGGTCCCACTTGCGGTAGGCTACCACCTATTTGTTTTAGTTTCATGTAATTAGATCTAGATCTTAGAACTAGATTTATTGATTTTGTTTCAATTATTATTTTGTTGTAGTTGAGAACAATTATATAGCTTATTTTCTAAACTTATAAACTTGCATTCCTTTTTCTAGCATTTCAGTAATTTCCATTTCCTAGCTATACACAACTAAATATCTAAAATCTTATAGTTGTACATACAGTACAAATATCATACCAAGTACCACATCCCTAGGTTGATAGATTAAATGTTGCTTGACCTTACTCACTGAGCTACTTGATTTAGGATGAGTTCATCCATTGGGTTGCACACATTCCTTAGCTGCATTAGGTTTAGTGATCATTGATCAAGCTCGATATTTTTGGCACCATTGCCGAGGATGGTGTCAAGTTTTAGAATTTCTAGGTTTCGAATAATTTTCTTATTTTCTTAGCATATAAAATTTTGCTTCAACATATAAGATTATTAGATATCAAATCAACATCGAATTATCAACTAACATTGTACAGGGAAGCAACTACTAGCTTACTGCATGTGGTGGAGGAGAGATCCCCTAGGGAGATTTCTTCCATCAGATTTGAGTCAAGAAGAGACAGTAGAACTAGAGGATGAAGCTGAAATTCTTACCGCAAGAGAAGACATAATAGACCTAGAGGATATTGCCATGTGGTATCATGACACAATGGCTAACACAAAAGTAGAGAATCTTGCTGAATTAGTAACCTTTGAGTTTCCAATCACTCATCAGGAATGGGCAACCACCATGAAAAACATCCCTCCTTTAGCTGTCATACATTCATGGGTTGATTATAGAGGACCCTGACACCTTCCATTTTGATTTTGATGTGCTCTGTCATAGCTATGATTACACTACTGACACTCACAAATTAAAGTTCTTCCTAGCCACCCTTAAAGATGTTGCTTTGAGGTGGTTCATGAGATTAGGCAAAGACATTGTAGCAGATTAGAGAACTACGAGGGATAAATTCCTATAAAAATACTAGGAGTACTATCAGGGCAGAGACGTGAGGAGATGACATATTCAGAATGTCACAAAAGGAGGATAAGCCCCTTGAAGATTATATACAAAGGTTCCTCTTCTTCCTATAGAAGTCATGACAAAATAGGTTCTCTCCAGAGTCGCTCAAGTTGGTATTCCTTAGAGGAGTAAATGAATATTGCATGGATGCTCTAGACCTAATAGGAGGAAGTGATATTTCTCAATGCTCATTCGATGATGTCTATAAAGTCTACAAAAATTATTCAAGATCAACCATGAAGAAGACCAGAGGCCTCTGGGCTTTATCCACCACCAAGACTATTGTAGGTGTCTCTTGTGTTGAGATCAATAACCTCTTGAAATATATGAAGAAAGACATTTTAAGTCATCTAGTGACCCAGCTTGACACCTTGTGTGAAGAAAAAACAAGAAGTAGAAGAAGCATTGGAAAAGTATTGTCCTCATTACAGGCAAAGAAAGGCTTGTTGAAAATGCAAAAGGCTAGCCAACATTGTAGAAGAAAAGGAGAAACCAGACTTTAGAACCCTAGAAGATGAAGATGGTCAAGTATTTTACTTGGCCCCGCACAAACCATGGAAACAAAGACAAGGTATGCCTCAAGACCCTTTATCTTATAATACTTCATTTCTAGGTTCATCAAATTTCTATAATTGGTACAATGCACCTTAGAACAACATGCCACCTCAACCTTGGTCAAATGCATCACCACCTAACTAGACCCCATAGCAGGGGACCTAGCCACAACAACCATATCAACCTCAACCACATAACCAAAAATGGAAGACACAACAAAGTCCATGTCAACAATAATGACGAGGCAATCAACCTTGGCAAAACCCCAACACTTGTTACCTATAGCCACTTCAATCTTTGCCTCAACAAATATCCCTTATGCCAAACACTACTTCAAATGCACATGTACTACCAAGAGCAACACAACTGCCTACTCAACCTACACCCAATCCTAATCGAAAGCCTCTTCAATAGGTGTATGCTAATGAAGCTATTTAATACTTGACCTATGCGATTGAAGTTAGAGATGTTCAGTTGCGATCAGGAAAAATGTTATCTTGAAAAACTTCACCACTCATCACATAACTATCAAAGGAAGAAAATTTTGGTGATGCTAACCTATATTTCAATAACTAGAATGAGAACCCTAAGCAATCTACATTACAGGAAGAAATTGAGACCAAATAGCCCCCATTCCCTGAGAGATTAAACATACAAAAATAGGAACTTGAATCTGAATTTGACTTCCTTAGCCAATTGAAGAATGTTTACATTAAAATTCCCTTGTTTCAAGCTATTAAGGAAGTGCCCATCTATACCAAGACTATGAGAGAACTATGTTTTAAAAAGATATGTGGGAGGAGTAAAGACCCACAAACTATCCATGTAACTAGACAACTTGTTGACATTATGCTAGGCAATGTAGTTGTCCCAAAATACGTAGACCCTAGCAACCCAATTGTCGATATGCATATAAATGACACCCTCATAAAGAATACCTTGATTGACCTAGGTGCTACTATTAATGTTATGGCCAAAGAAACCATGATAACTCTGCAATTGTTGGACTTAAGGCCAACACCTACAGTGTTGCAATTGGCGGATCGATCAACAATTAAACTTGAGGGGGTCATTGAGGATTTAGTCATCACACTTGATTCCTAGGAATACACTGTTGATTAACATTGGTCCTACAACCAAAGGATAATTTGGGAGGATACCCTCTTATCTGAGGATGCCCATGGATAGCAACAAATGATGCTTTCATTAGCTACAGGATAGGTAACATGATAATCTCCAATAGAAATATCACAAAGAAATTGGTCTTGTACCATCTGGCCCAACCCTTTTTTGATTTTGAACAAATGGTGTGGCTAGACCCTGAAGAGAACAATCAGTACTCCATCCAAACACTTATGACCATAGAGATAAGCCATCTAATTGCTACTGAGGATGAGGATATTGTGATTATGAATATACTGCAAAAAACCCTTTTTTGGATAACTGGTTGACCTATGTATCTTGCCTATTACATAACATCTTTCCTATAGAACACTCACCCAACTATGATTCTGACATTAGCATGTTTCACCACTTGTTACCCCATAATTGTTTTATCAACATTTCATATTCAAATGTATCCTTTATGCAATCTTTAACAAAACAAGTTGAAATCTCTCTAGACAGAATGTTGAACATTAATAACCAACTCACCTTGCAATAATAAGATGAACTGATTGCTATGCTGCAAGCTCACAAAACAATGTTTGCATGGGATTATCATGACATGAAAATATTAGATCCAAACCTCTATACACACTGTATTTACATCAAGGATGATTGTAAGCCTATCAGATAGCCCCATAGGAGGATGAACCTTGTAGTCCAAAACATTGTAAAAGAACTCAAAAAATTGTTGTATGTCAGTTTCATATACCCTATATCAGATAGTCAATGGGTCTCTCCTTTGGTCATAGTACCAAATAAAAGAGGAAAATGACGTGTGTATAGACTCTAGGGAACTTAACAATGCCACATGTAAGAATCATTTTCCTTTACATTTTATTGACCAAGTTCTAGATTCCCGACCAAAGGAAAGAAGTCGGTGGCCAAAGCATAGAAAGCAAAAGCATGGCAGTTTTATGAGCAAGAAGATTCACTGATAAGGCAAAAAGGAGGCAAAAAATCAAACAAAAGGTAGAAATTAGAGAATTGACAAAATTGCAAACTCACCGATCAGTTCGTGGCTTCTCAAGTTCGTTGATAAGGTGATTTTCTGACTAAAGGCCCAAAAGGAGAAAACAAGAGGACCTGATGGTTTGCCAAATGAAGATTTCACTGACCAAAGGAGGATATGAGAAGGAAAGTGAAGAAAGCCATGGAAAAGGAGTTCTCTAGAGGATGAATTCACCGATAAAAGGAAATTCAAAGGGCGCCAAAGATAGAACTAAAATAAACACTTTTAAAGTGTTGTAAAAGCTTGCAAGGCACGATTTCCTGAAATCACACCATTGTTGTAGAACAAATTAAATGCCTGAAGGACAATGTTGCAAATCAATCAGGTTCAGGTAGTTGAAACAGTTAAATTCATCAATGTGCCAGTACCAACAAGAGACAAAATGGATTTGTGGGTACCATGGAAGGATTCTATACCTTCCCTCTTCAACGCACCTGACACCCATGTGTGTAGGCAATATTCTTCTACAACTTTGCAAACCTAACAAGGCATGGTCGACGCCCAACTTTGCAGGGTTTCCTGATAGGGCCATGGGCTGAATTAAATGTAGCGTGGGCACCTGGGCAAAGTGGTTGACCAAAACTCAGCACCTATAGCTATGCAGCGATTGGAAAAGTTATATATACATGACAAAAGATGTAATTGTAGTTAGTTGTTCTTCTAGGTCATTCCATAGGCAAGGGGAGTTTGTTGCAATTTCAAACCTTGTAATGCATTACAAGAACTAGTTAGATCTGATACATTGTGCTCAAAGTTGAGCCTTTGATGTCTCTATTTGTGGTTCACCTAGTGAATGTAACTGGTTATTTTGTGTCTATTTATGAACTGCAACAAATTCTCCTTCTTTTGTAATGGATTTAGCCTCTATGATTAATACAAGAACTAATTCTGCCTCTCTCATTTTTCTTCTATATTGTATCTACTTGAATGTTGCTCATTTATCTTGTGGATAAAATGGTCCCTTTATAAGTTTTAGTATTCTGTTTTGGCCTCTGTTAAAGATTAAATGAGTCTATGTTAGTTTGTTCAACCTTTGAAATCATCAGTGTTATATGTCAGTTCCAACTAAACACTATAAATCTAGTGCATCACCCCTTTCAATTTCAGTTCCTTCTTATCCCTTTTCCCTATGAGCATAGCCTTAGATTTAGTTGTCATTCTCTGTACCTTGAGTACAAAAAGAGGAACCAACCTTCTCTAGATGTTTGGTCTCAACTGCAAGGTCCCACATCTTGAGACCAATCACATTGTGTCATTGGAATGCTTGAATAGATTCCAAGCAAGGTGCAATTCCAAGCAATAACAAGAATATAATAATGAGATTTGGATTCCCACTAAGTATAACTAATGACTAGGGTAAACACTTTGTGAATAAAATGATTGCGGAACTACTAAAAATTTTCATGATCACACACAACAAGATCTCATCTTACCATCTGCAAGAAATTGGAGCAAGTGAAATGCTAAACAAAATAATCAGAACATCCCTAACTAAAATGTGTGATGGAAATAGATAAGACTAGGACATAAAGTATCTGTAGTACTTTGGGCCTACCACATATCATACAAAAGAACAACAAATTTTACACCCTTTGAACTAGTATATGGAATGGATGCCACAGTACCTATGAACTTTATAATTCCAAATTTTCATACCGCATTAACCTTGCGATTAACAGAGGAAGAATCATTAGTTGAAAGAATTAAGAATCTAGAAAAAATGGATGAAAATAGGCTCATTGTGGCATATAACCTAAACCTAGAAAGGAAGCGACAAAGGGCTTGGCATGACAGAAACTTCCAGTTGAAAAATTTCAAAGAGTGTGACTTAGTACTACTCTATGATAGTAAATGGAAGAAACATGGAAAGCTTAAGGTAAGATGGCTTGGACCCTACTTTATAGATGAAATTGTGAAATCAAGGGCAGTCAAACTATGAGCCATGGATGGAAATTCATCAACAAGGTATGTTAATGGTGCAAGACTAAAACACTACCATCAACCGGTGAAGTAAGAAGATAACACGAGAAATTCATAAAACATGTATCATATGTACATTAATGTATCATAGGACAAACAAAATACTGTTAAGAGGGCGTAGGAAGGATTAATAGATATAAAACCCTGGGAAGATGAAAATGGGAAAATACATTAAATGTGCAACAGTATGATTGAAAGTATATAAGGATCCCTAATCATGAGATTACAACCTTGCATTCTAAAACTATTGCTAGCTAAACACATAACAAGCAAACCCTAGATAATAACTATGAGTAAAAAACAATGGAGAACCCTACACTAGTTGATGTATTCGACAAACCGAAGCCAAAATAGAAGAAATACCCACACAAGGCTATGGAGGTGTATATAAAGAGGGGGATTTTTTACAATATCATTATATACAATATATACAGAAGATATAAGGAAGTATATTCATGAGATGATCTCAAAGATTGACCACACTAAGTTTGAGGAGCTCCAAAAGACACTCCTCTGGCTAGACCAAACAAGGTACCTTCCTCAATACCAAGAAATTGAGAAGAAGAAGCTAGATGTGTGAAAGGACTAGATCTAGACTTTTGCATAGAGCATGACTGGGTGTGGATTGTACTAAGTCGGATTCACGATGATTTTATCTACTTGGATAAATCCTATAACATCACAAAGCAAGCAATACAAGAAGTCATAAGACTAAGCATGGTGGGAGATATGTCATCCAAGAAAGCAATAAAAAATGAGAAAGTGATGGAGCTCACAGGTGCTGCACTAGACAAAAGGAGTTTGAACATCAAAAAGATAATAAACCTTGTAGTAAGATATAGGACAATAGGCATCGCATATAAGGTCTATTATTCCAACTGGGAGAGCTCCGCAACCGACATCACAATCCATACGATATATCAGATGGTGGTTGAAGGCAAAGATTTTGATTTATGCAAATTTTTGTGGGAGCAATTGATGGAGAATCTACACAAAAAAAAGAACTCACATTACAATTTTTGATATAGGACAATGGGCATCGCATATAAGGTCTATTATTCCAACTGGGAGAGCTCCGCAACCAACACCACAATCTATATGATATATCAGATGGTGGTTGAAGGCAAAGATTTTGATTTATGCAAATTTTTGTGGGAGCAATTGATGGAGAATCTACACAAAACGAAGAACTCACATTACAATTTTTGATATGGTACACTCATCATATGTCTGGTATTCTACAAGTTAAAATGAATTACCAAATTTTCCCAACAAAGCATGGCAAACACATATTTGAGTAGTTGCACAAATTAAGTATCACATTAGTTAGTTTAAAGACACACAGAGCTACACAACTACATATTGGGGTTTTTTAAATCCCCACAACAACATATGCAAGGGAGAGAATAGATACCATATGAATTTTTCAAACAATATATAAACAATATAACATTCTTAGTTGACAAATTATATTATACATATATGGAGGCTATAGAACCTAGGATATCATGGATACCTAGGTTACCTTATGAGATAACAACACAAGAGGTAGATGCATATGCAAAAACTCTACTAAGCAAGCCTAAGGACCCAAATGTGGAGAGATTTGGGACATATAGAGAGTTCATGGACACACAACATAAGAAGGATGCAAAAGAACATGTAGAGAAACATAAGGAAAAATTGAATTCACAGTGGGGTTTACCTAAACAAACCTCATAGCCTAGTTCTTCAGCTCCACAAACTAGTGCGGCAACTCCACAACCTACCGCATCAACTCCACAGGTGAGCACTGTTGCAAGTATGGGCCTAACCAATGTTGTCATTGATGTCAACATACTTCTGTTGCATTAATGATAAGGATTGGATGAGCTATGTTTTGAGGATATTGAGAAAATTAGTCTCAATTAGGAACAGAGAAGAACAGTGATGACAATAAGGTAAAAGTTCAAGATAGGATGAGGATCAAAGTATGCAGTTTAAAGGGTTCGTGGATATGTGTCTTAAGGTGGTCCAGTAAAGATTTCAAAGGTCCACATGAAGATCTAAAGAAGTTATGGCTAATCAAGTTAAATCGGTTCCGGTAGGTGTTCAGAGGTGACAGAGTATAACAGAAAGGTCTGGTGAGATCCGTAAATGCTTTGTCCTGTTCTGTGGATTTGAGGGAGTGTTCAGGAAGTCTGTTTGAAGTATCAACTTGACTGGTTTGTGGTCTGGAAGTCCGGAAGCATCTATTCCTTTGTGACAGTAGTGACAGACTATGTTCTTGAGGTTCCAGATAAAGAAGAGAAGGATTGCAGTAAGTAGATGAATTGCGGATGTTTTTGGTGTTTCAGGAAATCTTGTGAAGGTCTTTGGATCGTGTTCAATTCATGTGGTTGATCCGCATTAAAGTTGGAGCTCACAATTGAAGGATAACCTCCGGGTGAAGGTGTTCTTCCTGAGACTAGCCGACCGGATGAGTTATACATCCTGCGGATGTTCTTGTGGTTGTTTGCTGACTTAGATGATCATTCCTAAGTTGATGTATTGTATAAATAAGGAATTGCAAAGTCAATTCAAAGTTGTCCTAGTTGTGATGTGTGTTTGGTAGTGAAGAGGAGAGCAAAATGCAAAGCAGAAGTATTGGGCTGAAATGGAACTGATTCAAGCATGGTGAAGATGCTATTCTCCAGTTCATGTATGTGATACTTATTTCTTTGTAGACAGTGTGTCTCTTGTAGGCAGTGAGCCTCTTGTGAGCAGTGTGCTCGGGCAGTGAGCCCTAATTGGCATGTGCCATTGTTCTTTCTATTCTTCTAATAAAGAATACATTCTTGGGCTAATCACCCCGTGGTTTTTCCCTTAACCAGGTTTTCCACATCAAAAATCTTGATGTCTCATGTGTTAATGTGTTTCTGCTCTTGATTTGTTGCATTGTGCTTTCATGATTGATTTACTATTAAGCCGCTAAATAACAATGTGGAGTTAAGTGTTTGAAAAGAAGAAAGTTTTGTACAACTGATTCACCCCCTCTCTCAGTTATCTGCCTTAAATCTAACAAGCACATCAACACAAACCCCAATTCTAAGGAGATCAAGGAGAAGACACTCTGTAGAATCTGTATACACCTAAAAATGACATGACTCTATCTAAATCAATATTTTAAATATTTATTTCATCTTAATATTCCTCTATCAATAAATAAATAAATCAATTTATTTATTTGATTCATTTTCCTCCCATTAATTGAATAAATTACATTTATTTAATTAATTTCATCAATATTAACTTTATTCTTCTAAATAATTAAATAATTTTAATTATTTAATTAAATCATTCATTCTTCCAAATTTAAATAAAATGCAAATTTATTTAAATTAAATCTCAGTCTCCAAAAATAAAATATAATCAAATATTTTATTTATTCTTATAAATCTTGCACAAACAATTAAATAAATTTATCTATTTAATTTACTTTCTTATCTTCGAAATCTTCTAAAAATAAATCTTCCTTGTCATGCAAAAGCAAAAGTTTAGTTAACTAATTTAAAGCAACTTTTTTTTTATCAACAAACTCTTAAATTAGAAAAATATATTCTAATTTAAGAAATAAAAGCTCATCCTCATCAAGAAAGCAGATAACTCAACAAAGCATCCTTTTGAATGACACATGTCTCTTTATATTTGCGCACGTTCTCTCAACCATTCTTAACCATTGATCTTCTTATTTCTTTTACACCGTTGATATTCTCTTACACAAGTCTATAAATACTCCTCTATTCTTCTATTTCACATAATGAATCTTTCAAGTAAGATTACTCTGTCAAATCCATAGCGCGCCATTGGCACCCCCACTCTCACATCATTCACTATTCATCCTATATTGTGTTGAAGCTCATCTTCAACACAACAAGTATCTGAGCCATTTCTCCTTTGTCATCTTGAGGAATCAAAGCAAGGAAGCAAGCTTCCTGAGGGCTGCATTCATCACCAAAGATCAAACGAGAATAGGTGAACAATGGAAGCCGCCAGGTAACAAAGAACTATAAGTTGTTTATTTAGTTTTATTCTTTGTTGCTTGCACATTTTATTGAAGTTATTGGGTTTTATATTCATTTTAATATCATCCCATTTTACCCATAACATTTCTGGTACCCACCGTGGGGCCTTTGCCCCAAATCTAACCAAAAAACTAAGTTCTTGAGTGACAGGTTTTGTATAGGCTCCATACAGTCTTCAAACAGGTTCAATCAGTGCATCTGATTGATCCCACGACACATCTGATCACTGTTCCAGTGCATGCAACCTTTTGGTGCATACATCCTCCAAGGTTGCACATATACTACCTATTCTAGAACATACGATACTTCGGCGCATATGTTCCAATATCCTGCGCATCTAATATCTGATTCGGTGCTTTTAATTGTTCTACGCGTACATCCCTTCTTTTTGTGCTTATAACCCATTCTCTTGCACATTTGTAATTGTTGCGCTTTTGAGTACTGTTTCTACGCATTCAGTCTCTTAATTTGTGCATATGATTTCAGGAGTTGTCTAGGGATTTCTTACAGGTTTTCTAATGCTGACATTTGTCGTGCAGGATTGATTCTTTGATTTTCATGTAGGGTTAAGAGCTAGATAGTTTTATTTTCCTTAAAACATACATCATAGATTAACTAGGAGGAAAAGTAAAAAAATGTGTGCATACCAATCTCACATAGTTCTTAACTAGGAGGGTAGTAAACGAACATCATTGCTATCTTTGCATTATTGCTATCTCTTTTAGTTTAGAACATTGCTATCTTGCAAAAGGAAAGAACCATTGCTATCTTTAATCACTTCAAAGTTAACAACTGTGTGAGTGCCCAAGTAGTGTAATGCATATAGTCTTTTTCTTTTTAAATAGGGGTGAAAGAACCACTATTTACTGTGTCTGTTGATTGACAATAGGCTTATGCTCTCCCCTTTACTGGGTAACCAGAATGCCAGACTTGCCATTCTTTGTGTGTAACCTTTAGAGGGGCCTGCCCTTGGATGCTCGCCTATCCAAGTGGGAATGACCCTAAGTGGTAACAGGCTAAAGCTAAGCCCTACCAATCCACTATAAATAAATTGTGCTTGAGGCGAAAGCTTCCTACAACGAGTGCCGCCGTGTTACACCGACAACCAACCTCCCCCAAAACCCTCCAAGGTGTAACCCTTGCAAGCTGCGAGACTCTATAATGGAGAGTAGTGTTGCCGAATGTGTAACCACTTGAATGGTTGCATTGACTATTTAGCCATTGTCTAGTTTACCAAAATTCTTTATTTGTTGGCGCAAAAGGTGGGACCTTTGAAGCGGCCCCAATTCATGTGATTCTTAGTAGAGGTAGCAGGGACAATCCTAAGGTTCGGTGGGGGGACAAGCCTAAGGAAATGCGGATCTGGTATGCGTGAGAAGTGAGTGACATGGAGGGGAGCCAGTGCTACCAGATCCTAGAGCTACATGCTTTGAATATGCACAACTAGGGGACTCAACAAATACTGTCTTTTCCAGCCTAGGTTGTAATTGTTCTTGTGTCAAAAAGTCCACAAAAGTACAAAAAATATTAGAAGATAAAAATCATGAAAACTTCTATGCACTTGTTGTGTCTTTATCTGCCATAATTGAAAGTCAAAATTCAAAAAAAAAGACCAAGTTTTCAACCAAAAACAAAATTTTTTGAAAAACACACTGAAAAACTCTACAAAAACAAACTAAAAACCATAATTGTGCATCCACTGTGACCTGTAGCACATCTTTTTTGACCTACTGCGCATTTGATTACTGTTGATATAAAATTTGCCAGATCTGTGCATGTGCTTCGACCTTCGACGCTTTTGCCTTCTGTTCTAGCGCATTTACTGCAGCGCATCTATTCCAAAGAGTTGTTCTGTACTTCCTAGGAGAAAAACTTTCAACGTTTCAAGAACCCATTTCATACTTCTCTTAGTTTTCCCAAGATCTGATTAAAATCATACAAGTCAACCATCTCGTTCTTTTTCTGCACCATAGCTGCTTTTTCCACGCTCGCATCATTCCAAAACTTCGCAAACCTCTTCCAAAAATCAAGCAAGATATCCAAAAACTAGGTTAGTACCAAGCTATTCTTGATCACATCACCCTCAAACAAACCTAGTGAGTCTCCACTATCAAGGATCAATCATCCTTTTCTCTCGAAACTCCACTAGTGGCTTGTGCAAAACTAGTCTACATCAAGTGACCAGATTTCTATCATCCTTACATTGACTATTGTTTTGTTCCAACCAACTTGTTTGACTCCAATTGATCTAAGGAAAACCTTGTTCAAACCTTGGCACCTTCTATTCGCTTCTTGTTCAAATATTTCAAACTCACTCCATCCTGTCTCAAATCACCTTGCATGGTCTTAACGAGGTCCCAAAAGCAAAAGCAAATTGAAATGGTAGACAAACCTATTTCATCCCCTCATGAAAGTGATGAGGAAATTTCTCAGGAAGAGATTCTACAAACTCAGCAAGACAAAAGGTTTCAATGCATAATGGATAAGGTACTTGCCCAAGACCCTACTAGATTCTTTCTTCACTTAGCGCAACTAGGAGTCAAAATTCCTAAAGATTTTGATGTGGAAGCTCTAAAAGAACCTGAGGAAGAAAGAAACCTTGAGGGAAGCACATGAGAGAAATAACCACAGACAAAAGAAAAGCAACCATTGATTCTATGAACGCCCTAAGCTTAATGACCAAATAGATCCAAGCTTTACAACAACAATTCACAGATGTGCAAACAGGAACATCAACTAAGCATTATTCCCTAGAGGATATTTCACCATATGCTTTTGATAGGACCTTGATCATGATACCTTCCCCCTCTAAATTTAAGGTGCCAAAATTTGATAAATATCGAGAAAAGAGTGATCCAAGGGACCACATTAGGGAATTTAACACTGTGTGTCTTGAAGTCTCCCACAATGATACTTATCTTATGCGATTGTTTCCAAGAAGCTTAGGAGGACAAGCCATGGAGTGGTTTTCTAGACTATCACCCAACATTAGAACCTTTAATGAACTTGTGGAGAAATTTGTCACACACTTCTCCTACAATATTGAGCATGACACCTCAATCTTAGATCTATGTAACACCAAGCAAAAAGGTGGAGAATCTTTCGCTGCCTTCCTACAAAGATGGAGACAGTTGGCAAGTAAGTGCCCACATCAAATGCCTGAAAAACAAATGCTGGAGATGTTTGTCCATAACTTACAAACCGATCTAAGCTATCAGATACAAATCTAATGTCCTACTTCCTTTAGTAAGGTCATTGAGATGGGTCTAATCATCAAAAAGGTTTTAATCGCCAAAGGTCAAATAAAGCTTTATAAGGACACTCCTTGTACCAATACCAACGTAGATAAACCAAGATTCTAGACAAAGAAAAAAAGCATTGTGAATGATGGGGTGGTAGATGCCAAGAATGCAGCACCAAAACAACCAATCTTCAACTTATCGAACCTGCAAAACAAGCCCCCGCAATATAAACCAAGAAACACTTCTAATCATGGTTTACAAGCTTTCAACCTAGGAGAAAATTCACACCTTTGGGAGAATCATTGGAAACTGCCCTACGGAAGTTACTCACAAGTAAAATCATAACACTTCTAACAGCATGGGAATATGAACCAAAAAATCAAACCTCCTTGGTGGAATGACAACGATTTCTGCAAGTACCACCAAAATAGGGGGCACAAAACTAATGACTACATTGCGCTCAAGCACACCATCCAAGATTTGATAGAGAAAAACAAAGTATCACTTGATGGACATACCTCTAATAATGATCACCAAGCATTCAAGGATCCACTTCCCAACTATGAGCAGGGAGGGTCTTCCAACCAAAACAATAGTGGAACTAACAATGCCAATTACACAAATGTGTCATTTGACTATGTTATTAACCACATCTCGGAAAGTGATCCACATGCCAATGTGATCACTATAAACAAAGACTCGAATTGTAATGCTACCACTCGCAGTAATAGAGTCACTCTTAGAGGAGCCCCAGCCTCTCTAACTAATCAGTACAGTATTCTGGATCAACTCCATAAGACACCTGCACATATCTCCATTCTGGAACTTCTGCGTCTGTCCCCATCCCATAGGGCTATACTTGACAAAGCTCTTTTAGAAGCCTCTGTTCCAACGAACCTTGTTGAAGAATAGTTTCAAACCATGGTAGGTCACATTCCCTCACCTCACTCCCTATCATTCACTGAAAAGGATGATATGTCAATTACCCAACCTCATAACGCGTCTCTTCATATCAAAGCCTTCATCGACAAACACAAGATAAAAAGGGTTCTAATCGATGGAGGAGCTGGTTTGAATATTTGCACCTTGAAGTTAATCCTTGCATTCGGGTTTGTGGAGAAAGTTATTGATCCAAAAAATAAAATCACTATCAAAGCCTATGATGAGGAGGAGAGAACTTCTAAGGGAACTGTTATTTTACCAATCAGAGTAGGACCTGTAGTAAAAGATGTGGCATGCCAAGTCCTCAACATGGAGCTAGTGTATAACATTCTTCTTGGGAGACCATGGATACATGCTCTGAAAGCAGTGTCGTCTACATACCACCAGTGTATCAAATTCCCCTATGAAGGACAAGAGATCACCATCCAAGGCGATCCCAACCCATTTCAATATTACAACTCCATTCACTCTAAACCTAAAGTTGTGATTCCTCATAACCGTGCTTCTTCTTCATCTTCATCCCAGGTTGACCCAGCTTCACTTGCTTCCACATCAAAAGCTTCCCAACCTCACCTCAGACTCAAAGATAAGGGTCTGGGTGAGTACACAATCGCCCAATCCTTTTCTTAGCACAACTCCCTCTATCTCCCAAATCGTATGGAAGGCCTTCCATGAGCAAATCCAAGACAGGGAAGCCTTAAAGATGAAAGGGATGAAAAATATATCCTTCAATGGTTATATAAGGATGAAGTCAATCTATCAATACAACAAGACCATGACTCCACGATACAAACTGAGTAATATGGTCAAGGATTCCAAATGCTACAAAGAATGGGGTATGAAGGACACGGTCCACTCGGTTCAAGAAAGGATGGTATCACTAAACCCATCTAACCTCATACCTTGACAGCCCGAGACACTACAGGGCTAGGTTACACTGGCACAAAAAGAACCACAGAGCAAATAAGCATAAAGGCAAACAACCAGAAACATCTGCTACTAATCTGGTTGATCAAATTCACCAACTGCAAATGGGGAGTGAGACTAACTCCAATGAATATGAGTGGGATAGTCTCTCGGAGCTATCTTGTGACGAAAAAGATATCGATGTTGTCTATGAGTATGACCCAACCCATGCAACTGAGGGACAAGGTCCAAGGGCTAGACCGCTAGAGTTTGACCCACATAATACTGATAGTGAAAGTCATGAGGAAAGAATGATACCCCCTTGACATATCAGCTAATGGAGAGTACCATTGCATGCATTGTCTGTGCTTATAATGACCACCATAACACCTCTATCTTGACCATCAACACCATCGAACCAGACCAACCCAACGACCCCTTACCATTGTTGCACCTCGAACTCATAGATTGGGACTTACAAAACACTACCCCTGAGCTTGATCCATTTCAGAACGATGAAGCCATCATAGACTATCTTGAGCTTAGAGATCATATACCCGCAGGGGAACACAGAACTGGCTATGCCATAGAACTCAATGACAAGGCCTATTTTGGAGAGAGTGCAAATCCTTTTAGTCTCAAAAATGTCAAAATGAAAGAAAGATCTAATGGTGAAAACTGCTCTACGACAGTGTTAGTTCATGAAAAAAGTAAAAATATAGATGTATCCAATGGTGAAAACCTCTCTGAGGCATCAAAGGATGGAAGGCTTGACCCTCTACTCAATCTCACACATCAGGAGATATCTTCAATCTTGATAGAACCAGCAGAACCGATCAATATTAGCATAGGTGATAGTCCCAGAATGATTCACATGGCATAGTCTTTAACCGCACAAGAAAAGCCATCGTTCACTAAATTCTTCAAAAGAAAACAAATCAACTTTGCATGCACATATGCAGATATGCCAGGGCTAGACCCAAATCTCATAATGCATCACTTATCCTTAGCTCCAGGAGCTAAGCTAGTAAAGCAAAAACTCAGAAAGATGCACCCATATGTGGCCCTCATGGTGAAAGAAGAGTTGAAGAAACTGTTAGATGTCGGATTCATCAGACCAATAGACTATCCTAAGTGGATTTCAAACATAGTACCAGTTGCCAAACCAGATGGTAGAGTCTGAATATGTAATGACTTCAGAGACCTGAATAAAGCTTGTCCAAAAGATGATTTCCCCTGCCAAACATTGATATTATTGTAGATCTCATGACAGGGCACACCATGCTATCACTAATGGATGGTCTCTCTGGATACAACTAGATCAAAATTGCACCTGAAGACCAACACAAGATTGCGTTCACATGTCCATGGGGCACCTATTGTTGGTGTGTCATGCCATTTGGTTTGAAAAATGCTGGTGCAACATATCAAAGAGCTATGACCATAATCTTCCATGACATGATGCACACTATAATGGAAGATTATGTTGATGACATCTTGGCAAAATCAATCACAAGAGAAGGACACCTAGCAGTACTAGACAAAATCTTCACAAGACTGGAACAGTTTAATGTGCACCTCAATTTGAAGAAGTGCGTGTTTGGAGTTACATCAGGCAAGCTACTTGGATACATAGTGTTTGCCAATGGAATTGAAGTCGACCTAGCTAAAGTAAAGGCCATCATGGAAATGTCGCCTCCTAAGAATCTCACTTAGCTAAGGTCCCTACAGGGAAAACTACAATCTATTAGAAGATTCATTTCTCAATTGGCAGACAAGTGCCACCTGTTTTCCCACCTCCTACATAAGAATGTCCCTTTCAAATGGAATGATTCATGTGAACAGGCATTTCAGTAGCTAAAAGAATATCTAATAAAACCACCTATATTGATGCCACTGATTCAAGGTAAACCTCTGTTGCTGTATATCTCGGCCACACCAACAGATCTGGGAGCTCTCCTTGCATAGCAAAATTATGAAGGGAAAGAACAAGCAATCTACTATATCAGCCGAACACTTGTTGGGTATGAACTACAATACACGCCAATTGAAAGAGCATGTCTCGCTGTGGTCTTCACCTCACAAAAGTGGAGACATTACATGTTGTCACATTATGTCAAACTAGTAGCAAAGATTGATCCACTCAAGTACTTACTCAACAAAGCAGCCCTAACAGGTAGATTGTCCAAATGGGTGATGCTTCTTAGCGAGTTTAACATCGAATATGTAGACAGGAAGGTGATAAAAGGCCAAGTACTTGCAGATCAACTGGCAGATGCACCTCTAACAGATGATAGCCCTTTGAACTTTGAATTTCTAGATTAATCTTTTGAACTTTGAATTTCTAGATTAATCTATCTTTCACATAACCACAACAACCTGGAAAATGTACTTCGATGGTTCATACACTCAGCATGAGTTGGAAGCAGGTATCTTGTTGATCACCCCTAGTGGTGACACTATTCCTAAATCATATAGATTACTCTTTCCCTGCACTAACAATGTGGCAGAATATGAAGCCCTAGTCATTTGCATCAAGCTAGTAGTTCAATGGAATATCAAAGAACTTCAGGTGTATGGTGACTCACAGTTGGTCATAAATCAAGTAAATGACGACTACTAGACAAAGGATGAGAAATTAATCCCTTACAAACGGATGGTAGATGACTTTAAGGAGTACTTTGTCAAGATCTCTTTTGAGCAGATACCAAGGATTGAGAACAAAGCTGCAGATGCCATGGCAATGATTGCATCTCTCCTTGATATTCTAAATAATCAATCATGTTATGAGTTCTTGGTAGAGTCAGCGTCCCATCCTGCATATGACACCCTTGAATCCCATATAATTTTCCATGTTGTCAGAACTAATTTCCCCCTCTATGGAAAAATATTTGCCTATCTTAAAGAGAATACCCTCCCACCTGATCTCTCCAGTAACCAAAAATGAACCTTCATCTGTCAGGCATCCCAGTATGCCACTGTCACCAATACCCTTTATTGCCAAGGTCTTGATGGTACTCTCCTTAGATGTTTCGATAGTAAGGAATATCAAACCACCCTAAATGAAGTGCACGACGGTATATGTGGGACCCACTCTAGTGGCCCTACCCTAGCCAAGAAACTCATACGCATGGGATACTACTGGCCAAGCATGGAATAAGATTCCTATCATTTTGTAAAGAAGTGCAAGAAGTGCCAAATCCACGAGAACCTGATACATGCACCAGCACAGGAGCTGTAGCCATTAACAACTCCTTGGCCTTTCTATCAGTGGGGACTCGAATTAGTGGGGAAGATTCACCCTCCTTCATCTAGCGGCCATAAATTCATAATCACCGCCACTGAGTACTTTATGAAGTGGATTAAAGCTGTGCCCTTAGCCAATATCACAGGTAAGCAGATTGCCTCATTTATCTTGAATTATATCATTTGTCGCTATGGTATCCCTTCATCCATTATCACGGATAATGGATGACCATTCAAAAATCAAGATGTCAGGGAACTATGCGACGAATTCCATATCCAGCATTTCTTTTCTACCCCCTATTACCCCCAAGGCAATGGCCAGGTGGAGGCATCAAATAAAACCATTTTGAAAATCCTAGAAAAGACTATCAATGATGCCGGCCATGATTGGCATATCCAATTAAATCCAGCGTTGTGGGCCTATCGCATAAGCATCCGCACACCCACAGGTGCAACACCATACTCCCTGGTCTATGGATCTGAAGCCATCTTTCCCATTGAAGTCAAGATCCCATCCTTGCGGGTCTCGTTAAAAGGTCTCATATCTAATGAAGAGTACAAAGTGTCCAGACTTCAAGAATTAGAGCTGCTCAAAGAAAGAAGGCAACAAGCCTTTAACCACCTAAAATCTTATCAACAACGGATGTCCAAAAGCTACAACCACAGGGTAAAGCTCTGAGTATTCCAAGTTGGTGATCTAGTCCTCAGAGAAAATCCCATAAATTAGCAAGATCAAGAGAAGAAAGGCAAATTTGAACCCAACTGGTTGGGTCCCTATGTCATCATTGTGGCCTATGGGTCAGGAGCATATCAATTGGCTACATCTGAAGGTGAACTTAATGATGACCCTATTAATAGCATGCATCTTCGCAAGTTCTATACCTAAACCCCAATGCAAGGGAGTCTAAAAAATAACAAAAAAATTTAAAAAGTGATAAAAAAACAAAAAAAAAATTTAAAAAAATGGAAAAATAGCAAAAAAATCATCCTTTGGTGAAAACCTAGAAAACAGGAGCCTTGGATAGGTACCATGGCAAAAACCTGGCAAACAAGCATCATGTGTACTTTTATCTTTCATGCAAATAAAAGCAAGTGGTGAAAACCTAGTAAACAAGTGCTATTTGCGACAAATCGCCTCCTCCATCTGTTGTGACCTCAATTCTCTTGTGTCTATTGTATTGTTCTTCTTGAACCAATCCTTGAGCCATTGTCGAACTACATCACCTCTGAGTTATCACGTAGGTAAGGCCATTCTCAATGCACCCCTGAGGCTCCGCTCTCCTTCTTTCCTATCCATTCCGTCAAGTGTCATCTATTCTGTTGTCCATACCATTTCTGCATCTTTGCTATCACCTAGGTCCTAGGTCCATTAGGTTCACCCCGAACTACGTTGCCTCTATGTCATCACATAGGCAAGGCCATTTAGTAATGAGCCCCTGAGGCACTAGGTCAGTCCCTTAGGGTCTGCCTCTCCATGTCTATTTGTCATGTCACCCATAATAAGTTGATCCTTTGTCTAAACTGGGGGCAACTCCTTGACTTGGTTACAGATTTGGCCTCTTGAATGCCACATGTTCTAAAAGAGGATACCAATAAGGATTGTGATACCTTTCACTAGACAAGTGCGCACAGTAAATCAAGCTTCCCAAAACAAAAATCTTAGCACAAAAGCATCAACCTGTCCAAAGCAAACATATACCAAAAACACTCAGACTAATTCTATATCAATTATGGCAAAAAGACACATCTAATGCAAGAATGTTTTGTGAACAGGTTAACTTACAAGGTCTTGGATTTTTGTCATTATGTCTTTCTATGCTATACAAAGATGCCAAAAGCTAGAGATGCTATGATGGGGGCATAATCTTTTTCTTTGTCTACTATTTGTGGATCAAACTCTAGTAATGCGACGACTTTTGTCTAACGACATGATCAACAAAAGATCATCACGGACTTCAGAGCTCTAAACATGAAAAGGGGCAATCCTTGTCTATTGAAACACAAGAGGTACTCAGGTCATATAGATTCAAGTTTTACTAGATGCTTGTATCAACTTGCTATATCAAAATCCATGTAAGGAATAATCAGGTCACCTCAGTTTAATTATACCTAGATGCTTGTATTTCCTTACAACATTTCAAAAAGAGAAAAGAAAAACAAAAAGTGCCCAATGATGAAAGCAAAGTACTTGCACTCTAATGATGACAAAATATCCACATTCATCCCATATCTAGAAATCCATATCATCCATGCAATAACAAAATCCTGCAAAGTATCAAATGAAAGCCTGTATTCCTTTTCTTCCACCTATCTATATCATCTCTGTGTTGATTGAGTACATTTGGACATACCAAAAACATAGCATAGATTGCATATCATATCACATGAGACAGTCATTCACATGATTAATCATTTGCATACATAATAAGTGGATCAGGGCATCCGTATACATTTGCATCCATATATCATATCAAAAAAATCAAAAACATAGACAAATACATATAGAACTGCATCACATGTGCAAAACATCATAAGATAAATTACATCTATAGCATATAAACATAGAACAAATGCATGTAGAACATCAATAGTTGTATCATCATATAAGCATAAAACATGTCCAAATGTATAATATATCAAAATATATGTCCATCTCTCAAAGTCATGTCATGAAATGTATACAAAGTACAAAAAGATAATGATACATGTCTCAGGGCAAAATAATACAAATATATACATATCAGGCTATTTGAGACATCAAAAATGTGTGTACATCAAGCCAAAAATCAATACAAGTGTCAAAAACTAGCTAGCCTTGCTACTGTGGAGCACCACTCCCTACACTGCCCTCTCCTCTGTCACCCCCTAACTACTAGGGGCCTCTCACTGATGCTATAGATTGAGATCTACCTACCCTCTGTGAAGCCACAAACTGACTCCTATAGCTAGGTACACACTGGTCCGCCAGCACTGCCCCATGATATAACCCTCTATAATACTGAGTCTGAGCCTGTGCTCTGGCAAGCTCACCCTGTACCTGTGCTAGCTATGTCTGTACCTGTGCAAGCTATGTCTGTGCCTACTGTACCTATGTAACTAGAAAGCTTGAAGTACTATCTATACCCAAGGCTGCCACTACTACATCTCTCTCTACTCTAATCACCCGCACCCTCACCAAGGTTGAGTCTCGCTCTCTGGAGATCTTTGATATGCATCCTGTGTCTGCCTCTCTCCGAGACTTCACTTCTCTAAGGTGGGCCCTCAGCTGCCTCACCTGAACCTATAATGCAACAATGGCATGCTATTGTAAATTAGGCTGCGAAGCCTGCTCTCCCTGTCCCTGCACCTGCTATTGTGCCACCTGCTGTGGTGGCGGCATCTGTCTCTACTATGCCACCTGCTGTGCTGGCACCTAAACCTATCCTGTAGCCTACGGCTACACAACCTGCTGTTGTCCCGAGGGTGCCTCCCCAGACCTCCTCCTCCATCTCGGTCTGCCTTCTCCATCTCCTCCATCCCCACCATCATCTCCCTCTCCTCCACCCCCTCCACCCCTCCTCTGTCCCCTCCTCCTGCTAGCCTCGTCCTCATCATTTGAATCCTCCTCATCTATATGAGGAGCCAACTCTCCAGGTCCTGAATATCTAGGAAATGGATGAGCAGCAAACCACTCCTCATAATCTAGCATCATACCTGCATCTACTATCTCCCTCCTCATAGGCCAAGCTACATAAGGGATCAGACGAAAGTCTACCAAGGCCTCCTCATACGATGCCATAGGACCCCACCTCAGCCTCTCTGCATGGGTCCTTGCAAATCGAGCCTACCCCTGTGGCCTGCCTTGCACTCTGCCAAACCACCTCTGTACTCTGCTGACAATCTGATGCTCTAGTATGTACCGCATCCTACCAATAAGCCACCGAGTCTGGAAACAATATGGCAACTCGTCATCCTCATCCTCCCATACCTCACAGTCTAGGTATGGGTGCCAGATAACTGCATCCACATTATTTAGTGCATGTCTCCAATACTCAAGCTTTCCTAGCTTGTGCTAGGAAATCACACCTTCATATCCTTAGCTATATGGCTCCCCTCTCTACCTGTGAAAAACACATATCGGTCACATGATCGCTATGTGCTCCCACAACCAAAACTGCAAAAGAGACACACCTGCTGACAAGCTGGCCCCTCTATGGTACACAACCTGGTGCATATCCCTGTACAAGTATGCTAGCACACACACACCCCATGAGTATCGAGTCCCATAAGTAATCATGCTCTCCATCACACTCCCCCAGCCAATCGGGAACCCATGTGATCTCTTATCAGGGCATACTTGTTGTGTGGTTACACAACACGCCCCATTTTGACTTGACAAAATAGGGACCCAACTTTTTGGCTTGTTTTGTGCTTTCTAGCGGTTTGGTAAAAGTAAGTCATGCAGATCATCATGCATTGAAAGGCTAGGTAAGTGATCATCATGAGGTTAGTTTGTCAAATTTCATATTCTATTCCAGTGACCTCATATTTAGAAAGAGCATTAAATTCCATGCAGGTTTGTCTTTTGCATCACCTTGATATTCGTCAGGATGTGAAAGTTATGAATGCTCAAAGTTTGAGTCAAACCTGATATTCACAGGGGGAGGATCATATTTTGTAACATCAGTCATATTATAGAAGCTCACCCTGATCTAATTTATCACCCGATAAATCATGCGGTCCGAATATCCAGATGTCAATTTTGGGTGATAGTAACCTTTACCCGTCAACGGCCTTATGCATTTCGCGAGGATCATATTTTTCAATGCAACCTGATATTTCATAATATCCTCCTACTACAAAATATCCCCCTAAGCTAATATCTTGATGATGTCATCCAAGTCTGATAAACGAAGAATCAATATGATGATGACGTAATCATCATTTTACCTCTCGAGGTATATTTTCTGAATATGATCCTACTCATATATCATGACGATGACGTCATGATGCCTTAGTGATACAAAAGGTGAATATCTGGATGACGTCATCCTGATATTCTAAAAGAGAGACATATAAGCTTGTCCGGTCATCATCATCTTTGAAACATCACCCGATATATCGAAATATCCTCCTGATGTACTAAACATAACCAAAGGGTGTGTTCATCACCGGATCTTGTCATGATAGTTATTCCAATCTGAAAGAGGAGGATCACATTAAACTCGAGACGATATTTGTGAATATCATCCTGTCTTTTGAATATCATCCTGACATATGAATATCACCCCGCTCCCATTGCCGCCATTAACATTTAATGCGCGCGGAGGTGGTAGGTGGTTCCCGCCAACCACGAGACCTAATGGAACAGCTGGTGAAATCCTAAGTTTCCATGCAGAAAATCAACGAATAAAATCCAATCTATCAGGATTGCCCTAATTTCACCCTAAGTGCATGGTTAAAAGGGTGAATTCACCATCATTTCATGTTTACCTTGGGATAAAATTATTTTTACAGAGCACCAGCTTCCATACTCTCATACCAGCGACCCTTGTACGAAACGAGTTTACAGATAGGAGGAAGTGTGTGATCATCAGCAGAATTAAGATCACTTCCAGAAATCCATTGGTATAGAAGGAAATTTGCATATCCAGGTAAGTAAATGAAACCCTCATCATGTTGTTTCTGTAACAGTTAGGTATGGTGTTATTAATCTGAAGTTCTGGTTTACGCACCCCCATGATAAGTTAAATGTTGAAGAGATACAATAGACATGATGATTAGTAGAATTAATTGTTATATACATGCATGTGAGTATCCATTGTAAGACAAGATTTTGTTAATTGCAGGCACCCATGGCTGACAAGAGGTTAGCTAAGTGTGAAGCAGAATTCAGTAAGCCCATGTTCTCATCTCAGAGGGGTGTCCTATTCAAGTATGGTGCAATTACAGATACCCATCAGAGGAATACTGATTTAGAAGCCTAGTCAGCTAGGCTGAACGACGAGAAGAATAGAAGTCTTATGCTGGATGCGGTATTTGTGTCTGAAATGTGGAATGCCGCTGGTTTCCCGTACTCCATGGAGTCTTTGGAGCTGGTTATTGAATGTTCCAGGAATTACAATCCAGAGACCAGGCAGGTCATGAAGCATGGGAGAATATATGCAGACCTGTCCATCAAGGGTCTCTCTCAGACATTTGGACTACCATTGGACAGGAATGTTAAAAGTGTGGACCTAAAGAAATCTGAAAAAGAGTATAAAAATAACAAGAAACAAGCCAGGAAGAATATGTATCAATGGAGGGATGAGAACAGCACATATCCTGCAGTCGCCAAGCTTCCTGTGCACTTATTCAAATATGATTTTAGTGATGAGTACCACTACATGATTGCACAGTTGAGTAGAGTAACAGGCCAACCTGATGCTGGTAGTTTTAAAGACTGGATGTACGGTGTGATAATGATGTGCATATATTCAGATATCAAGCCACTATGGGGCCAGCTAATAAGTGATGCTCTGCATGAGCAGCTAATGAACCTAGGAGGTTCAAATTGTGCTTTCTATATGACATCATACATTATCTACTTCTGTGCTTTTAAAGGCACATTTGATGCACTGGTTACAGATGGGAAGGTCACAGGCACAATCAATGCTATGCATATTTGGGATCATCATCCCCAGTTGCAAAGAGCTAATTACCTCCAAGATTACAAACTGGTAAATGATGCATTCTCTATGCATCTGGTAAGAACCATGGAGGAGAACAGAACAAAGAGGTTGAGCATGGAAGCTCAAGAGATAATTTATAGGCATGGAGCCTGGTATATCCAATTTGCCACATTCTCCTACATGAGGATTGAGGGTTTTGAGGGACATCCCCTCATGCTGCCAAGGTATCCCACTGATGCAGTAATACTAATGGAATTTATAAGGCAGAGCTCCACAATGTTGAAAACATACAAGGATGCATGGAAGCTGCCACCAATTTTGTTTCTAGTCACCATTGGCTGGTACATGTGCCCAGATTCAAAGAACATAAAGAAGGTGATGGTCACCTTGAATAAAATGAAGCTGCAGCCTTTTCCACTGATAAGACCATATGATCCTTATGGCAGGATGCAGAAAATAATAGGAAAGCCTATTCACCAGAAGCACCTAGAAGACTTTTGGGCAGACTATGAAGATGAAGCAGAAGCAAGAAGAAGAAGATATCAAAGGCTAACATTGAATCAAATTAGAACATTTGACTGCATCCCCATTCCTCAACAATTGAAGAAATATGATGGCAGGATAATTGCAGATGAATATGAAGAGAAGAAGATATACAATGATACTATCTCTGCACCTGACCTCACCATACAAGAGGATATATCCTTGGACACCTTCATTGCCAGGACCATACAGTTAACTCAAGCCTGGGTTGATGAACAGATAGAGGCATTGAAGAAGAAGGGTGTTGCCATTATGGTGGACAACAAAAAGAAGGGGCAGGATATTCCTGATGGGGAGTATGATGACTTCATAAATGAGAAGAGAAAGTCTAAAGGAGATAGGCTCCCTCCACAACAACAATAGAGCAAAAGACCCCAAGGGGCAAGAAAGTAGATAATGAACCCAAAGGGGTTATTATTGAAAGAGTAGTGTTTATAGCTGAGGAGGCAGCAACATCAGGATCAGGATCAGCATCCCCTCCACGGACAAGAAAACAAAAGTCCAAGAAAGGTAAGACAACAGAGGCTGAAATTACTGAGACCCAAGAAGAGGGTCAATCCTCAAGGAAACCAAATGAAAAGGATATCCTCATGGAGGAAGAGCCTGAGAAAGAAGAGGCTCCTTTGTTATTCAAAAGAAAAAGAAGAGCTCCGCAGGTGGTGGTGTCTACCCCACCTAAGAAACTAAGAACCTCCATGAGGGGTGAAATAAGACAATCGCCTACATTGTTACAAGGGGCAGGTAGTGAAGTACATAGGGAACTTCAGCATAATGTTCCACTTCCTACCATCATCAAGTTCAAAACTGAACTTGCAGAGGAATAGATGAAAGAAACCTCCCAAACACAAGTAGGAGGTCACATCTCACTCGATGAAACAATTAACTTATCAGATGATAAGGTTGTGAAGGAAGTGGCTTCACAAAAGATGGAGACCCTTGCTGTAGGCACACGCATGACTCCTCAAAAGACTCCACCAGTTCAAACTATACTAGAGGGGATAAAGCAAGTGGAAGTTGAAAAAGAAAAGAGCCCAGAACAGATAGCCCAAGAAATGCAACTAGATACACTAATTGCAGAGGTGACAAGTCCTGTAGTGGTAGACTTAACAAGAAAATAGGATGCAAGTCCTGAACATCCAGCAGGCACACCTGACAAAGAGCAACATACAGAAGAAGTAAAGATGGCAGAATCAGAGGGCCATACCTCAGAGACAAGCCAACAAGATACATCAGCGGAACCTGTTATAGAAAAGGTTCAAGAAAAGAGGGCTAATGAGAAAGATGTAGTAGAGGATCTTGCCACTAAGGTTCAAGAAGTAAGCAGTACAGGTGCAGAACAAATCACGTTTGCAGAACCAACATTAGCACCTAAGGAGACTTCCCAGGTATCCACTACTGTGAATGTTCCTCAACAGGAGGAATAGTTGAAAGTGGATGAGGTAATAAAAGAAAAGGATCATGATCATCATGATCAACATATAGATACATCACAAGATCCTCCACCTCAAGAAGATGCTCCTCCGGAGAAAGAAATTTCTCAACAGGAGGATGTGCCACAGGATCAACATCAAAGTGAGCATCATGAAGAAGAATCGAGAAAATCACCTTCTCCATCACATATGCTGACAAAAATAGGAGATAAAGGTGAACATCATGATGATGCAGAGAAACATGATTAGGTACCTCTGTGGTTGGAGAAAGAAGTAAATGCAGAGGTAGAGTTTGAAATTCAAGAAGTCGATGTATCTACCTTATTTTCTGAGAATATAGTAAAACCAAAGAGGAAGGCCAGAATGACTTCGGCCATCAAAAGGGATCCAACAACTAGGAGAAGGACTGCACAAATTGCAGTACCTACTATAGAGAAAGAAAAAGGTAAAATTACCTTAGACGAGTTTCAGATCAGTACAGTGGACTTAGGGTTTGCCAATGAAGACCAAGAAGGTCAAGAAGGCAAAGATATTATTGATTCTTTAATTCAGAAAGTGAAAAGAGAGAAAAAGAAAAATAAGCAACACAAAGAGCACATTGCTCAGTTGCATGCCTACATAGGACGGATGATTAATCCTGATGATACTTCAACTGAACATGCAGTCCCATTGACTGCTATTTCTCAAGAGGAGGTAAATAAATTAGATCTCATGAAACATGAGGCATCTGTACTAAGGAAATGGATGTTATCCACATTGGATAATGCAGAGGAAGTGGTAAAGGCCTCTTTGAAGAGGTGGAATACTCTCAGGTACTCCAGGATAAAGGTAGATAAATTGTATATGCAGACAAGCAAAAGGTCTTTCAAATTAGAAAAGGTATTAGACATCCTGTGTTAGATAAGGAGAATAAATCCTCAGCTGCTCATCAAAAAATAGGTACTGAACAGTAATACAGCCTTGTTGGTTGATATATGGTATAAGGACATTCAATTTGAATGTGGAGTACTTAAAAGATGCAATAATAAACTGAGGGATATCAGCATGAAGTTGCATGATTTGATGACTATTGAGGCAGAAATGTTGGAAACACTAGAAGGAAAAGTGGAAGGGAGAGTCGAGAATCAAGATGAGGAGTTTGCCATCAAAGCTTTACATGGCAACTTCCAATCAGTGGCTGATGATCCACTTGTTCACTTGACAAAAGAAGTCATAGATAAAATAATGAGAATCAAAGTCAAGATGGAAAACTACAATGAGACACTGAATAACAGGAAGAACAAGCTGGATAGCAGCAGACACAAATACGAGGCACACAAACACGCCATCATCAAAGCAAAGACTCAGGATGGCGGGAAAATAGATAAAATTGTGCAGTTATATGAACATTTCCGGAGCATCATGCTGCCTCACATGCGGGTTCATCATCATCATGATGATGAAAGTTCAGGAAGTGATGCACCTAGTGAAGAAGCACATGATTCTGACAAAGTAGATGATGATGCATCCTAGAGTAAATATTAGCATCTGATACTTAGTGAAGATAAGTTTTTTAGATAGTTGCCAGCTGGCAGCTTGTGCCATTTTGTAAGGTTGACATAGTCAAAGGAAATTTTGACCGTAGATGTTCGTAGACAAATCAAGATCGTTGATCTTTTTGTAATGGATTCCTCACCTTATTCTATAAAATGTGCAGGAATGCCTCTTTTTCAACATTCGAAACTTAATTGAAATCTGTCTGCTGAAATATTCAAGGCTCATTTCAAAGCTTTTGTATACATCTATATCTTTGCATACTTAGTGAATGAGAACACTGTTTTGGTTACAATTCATAGTAAATCTTGAGTAATCAGTGTGTGAATTCTGGAGGTATGTGGTGATTTGCTGCGTCCCTTGGAGTGCAAGTCTACTTACATATATTGTTTTCATACAATTCCTTTGAAGTTAGCACCTACTGTATCTAGCTGTGGAATGTCCTGGTGAACATATGGTTTGGTTTTCTTCTCCTCATGACTGTATCTGATATACATGTGGTTCAATAGCTAAAGATTCAACATTCATTTAAAGCATTTTTTTCAATTTCTTTAAATTTCAGAACATTTCACTATCATAATTGCAAATAACTGAATATCTAAAGCAAACAATACAAATATGTGGACATTTCGTAGATAAATGGAAATATTTAGCATATTTGAAGCTGAAGCATGTATTATTAATGAATATCATGCAAATATTTGAGTATAACTGTATCATTTGATCAAACAACTGTATAAAATGACCTCTCTGTGAAGAATCTTTGCAAAAATAGTGTCATGATGTTGAACTCTATGTAAGGCCCCAAAATGGAAACAGCAACACACATCAACCTCTGAGTAACATCAGAAGATTAAGACCTAATCACCAGAGACTTGGGATCATGAATTATCTGAATTCATTGTATCTTTCAAGATGAATAAAGGTTAATGTGTACTTTTATTCTATGCTTGTTTGTGACTAACATCATGACCAACATAAATTGGCGCTAGAAGGAGGGCCTATTTGAAAGAAGACGCTCGTCATCATTATTTTCAGGTTTGATGATGCGGAGAGTAAGGTAACTTCGGATGCATTCGTGAATTTCAAAATATTGTTCAAATATTTACTGCAGCTAGCTTGTATATGCTCATTCTGTGTAAAGATTTCCAAATCTAACCTAAATATTGCAAGCTTTATAGTAGATCATCATGAATTCACAAATATCGGCCAATGTTATGTAAATTTGTTCAAGCTTTGACGAGTTTGGCCTTGGAAACCTAATATCTCGTTATAGGAGTGACTATACCTCAAATATCACCTCATATTTGCACTATCTTTGTAAATATTTCATAAATATCTAGTCAGATCAGTCATCCGATCATACGTATCGCATCAACTGGTGAAATATAACTAATATTTACAATCATCCAGCCAATTTGCCTTAGAATTGAGAAATCCTGGCTCACAGGATAAATACTAGGTCAAGATCCACCAGACCTTTTGAAGAACTACCTGTTAGAGGTTTCAGACCTAGGACTATTGACATTCATCATATTCCTGGTTCCAATACATCAGGAGCACCACCAGAATGTCCTCTTGTGACTCCTATCAGTTTCAATATACCTACAAGATCTCCTTAGGGTGTACCTTTAGTCCAGCCTCAGGCTCAACCTCCTCCAGTTGCAACGTCTTTCTTCATGGTAGAATTGCCTTTAACCTTCACTGCATATCATGAGTTGCCAAAGAATCTAGACAAACTTTGTCCAAAATATCATCCTTATCAAGATGCTGATGATCATATTAGAACCTTTAAAGAGGCCTGCTGTAGGGCTAGAATAGAGCATCAGGATGTAGTATGCAGATTATTTCCTTTTTCCTTAGGGGAAGAGGTTTATAATTGGTTTATTAGCCTTGGTCAGGGTTTTGTTGATTCATGGCCTGTCTTAGAGAAAGCTTTCACAAATAGATTTAAAGCTCCTATTGATCCTTCAATGAACTATCACCTATTTGCTACAATCAAACGATTTAAAGGCGAGATGATTGCAAACTTCAATGCTAGGTTTCAGAAAATATTGTCTAAGGTAGTCACTCCTTGTACTGTGTCTGATGAGGCCGCAAGGAGCATTTATTACTCAGCCTTAGATCCTTTGACCTCCATGTTCATAAGGAGAGCACATCCTCAGATCACAACTCTAGCTTTAGCTTTTCAAGAAGCCATAAAGGTTAGTAAGTATTTGTCACCTGCTCCTACTCCAAATATGGCCTTCCCTACACTGCCTGGCATGTATCCAACACATCCTGCATCATATCCTTCACAACATCCTGCATCATATCCTGCACAATATCCTAAAGGTGCAATGGTACCTCCAGTAGTCATGCCTGCACCCTTGTAAGTGCCTCCATTAAGTATCATGCCATCTCCTAATGGGAATGGCCAGATGTCACAATATCCTGCACAAACTCAGGCACCTTAGGGTGCTAATCTATCCAACAATAACCATGGATCATCTTTCTTCAAGCCTCAAAATGAAAATGTAGTAGCCAAAGCTCAAGAGGAAAAGGAGGAAATCAAAGAAATCTCTACTCAGCTAAGAAAACTCACTACAGAAGTGACTCATTTGAGAAATCAGAACTTCTATTCCCAGTCAAATCAGAATAGAGGTTATTCTAATGACAGACCAAATTATCCTGACAGAGGGTACAACAATAGTAATTTCAATAATGCTGGAGGAAATAACAATAATCCTCAGAGGTAGCCTAGAGTATGGAATTCCAGGCCAAATAATGGTTCATTACCATCACCTTTAGATAATCAATCACCTGGTGAAACCAAACAGACTACTAGAGTCAATCTTGTTGAGGCAGCCCTCACCAATTGGTGCAGGATCCACAATACAAATGCTCGTGCAGAGCTAGACTGTCCACAATTTCAAATTGTTGCCAGCGTTTTTCAAACAGAAGTGTCTAATACTACAGGGAATCCACCTCAAGTGGAAGGTAATGAAATAGTTCCCTATGGATATGACTCAGCTCTAGTGTTAGAAAGTTATACTGATCATCAAAGTTGTTCACATGCATGTGAAGAGTCTGCCATGGCTTTTGAGTCAAATTATGTCTTCCCTTTTGAGGATGAAAATGAGCCTTCCACTGAACATGAGGAGGTGCATGCATACCAGTAGCAATATCCTGGTAAGCATAACTATAACTTGAGAGGTAGTGCCAACAGACCTACTGGTCCATTGACATCATCTCTACCTCCAAACAATTTCAATACACCTCCCGATCCCAAAGCAAGCAATAACCCTGGGTTCCCCAAGGTAAATGCTCAATATCTGTCACCTCAGAATACAGCATCAAAGGCTATTAGCTTGCCTCTGTTGCAAGTATGAGGTGAACCAGTGTTGTCATTGATGTCAACATACTCATATTACATTGACAAGAAGGATTGGATGAGCTGTGTGTTGAGGATATTGAGAAAATTAGCCTCAGTCAGGATCAGTGAAGAATAGTGATGAGAAGAAGGCAAATATATTGGATAGGTTGAGAACCGGAGGATGCGGATTAAAGGGTTTGCAGATATGAGTCTTGAGATGCTTCAGTCAAGTTTTCAGAGGTCCGCATGAAGACCTGAAGAAGTTATGGCTGTCTGTGTGGAACCGGTTCTGGCAAATGCTTAGAGGTGACAGAGGATCACTGAAAGGTCCGGTGAGGTCCGGAATTGTACAATCCTAATCTGCGGATTGGAAAGAGTGTTTGGGATGTCCTTGTGATGTGCCATCTCGAGCTGTGTATGATTTGGAGGTCCGGAAGTACCTCTTGCATTATGACAGTGGCGACAGACTGTGTTCTTGAAGTTCCGGATAAGGAGGATAAGAGATTTCAGTAAGTAAAGGAAATGCGGACGTACCTGGTCATTTAGGCAGGCTTGTGAAGGCTCTTGGATCATGTTGAGGTTGTGTTGTTGGTCCGCATTGATAATGTATGATTTGAAGGTCCGGAAGTACCTTCTACAGTGGCGACAGACTGTGTTCTTGAAGTTCCGGATGAGGAAGACAAGAGATTCCAGTAAGTAGAGGAAGTGCGGATGTATCCGGTCATTCAGGCAGGCTTGTGAAGGTTCTTGGATCATGTTTAGGTTGTGTGGTTGGTCCGCATTGATAGTAGAGCCCGGAATTGAAGTTATTCTTTCGGATGAAGTTCTTGCTCTGTTTAGCCGACCGGATGAGTTGTTCATCCTGCGAATGTTCTTGTGGTGGCCGACCGGATGTGTTATTCATCTTGCGGATACTCTTATGGTTGTTTGCCAACTTAGATGTTTGTTCCTAAGTCGATGTCTTGTATAAATAACGGTTTGTGAGTTCATTTCATAGTGTGGATTGTGTGGATGAGTATGGCATAGCGAAGAGAAGTGCGAAAGGCAGAGCAGAAGTTTTTGGGCTTAAAAGGAACTGATCCGGACATAGTAGAGATGTCATTCTCTAGTTCAAGATTGTGATTCTTATCACTTTGTAGACAGTGTGTCTCTTAGTAGGCAGTGGGCCTCTTGTGAGCAGTGTGCTCGGGCAGTGAGCCCTAATTGGCAAGTGCCATTCTTTTTCTTATTCTTCTAATAGAGAATAATCCTTGGGTTAATCACCCCGTGGTTTTTCCCTTAACCGGGTTTTCCACATCAAAATCTTGGTGTTCAATGTGTTGATGTTTATCTGCTCTTGTGTTTATGTATTATGCTTTCATGGATGATTAATTGATATGCTGTTAACTAACAACGAAGAATCAAGTGTTTGAAAGAACAATAAGTTTTATACAACTGATTCACCCGCCCCTCTCAGTTGTATGCCTTAAATCCAACAGCCTCATGAGTCTGATAAGCTTGTTACATACTTGGCAGATGAGATGAAAAAGATAGAGATTAGCCTGTCTTTATCAGAGTTATTGAAAACCCCTGCAATTAAGAAGGCATTCATGAAATCACTAGATGATCCTGCTCCTAAAGAGGATATTCATTCTCCAGGCCAGTCTAGTAGTAAAGATCATGTTGCTAGAGATAATAACATCAAATCTAAGGTGCCAGCTACTGTCCAAGCTGCAGAAACCTCACATATGACATTATATCGAGATAAGAGCAAGTCACCACCTTTCCTCCTTACCATAAGGATGTTTAGAAAGAATTTACACAACTGTTTGGTAGATTTAGGTGCATCTACAAATGTGATGCCCTTGTCTATATGTAATGCTTTAGGACTACATCCTGCTAGATCCCTAAAGAAGGTGACACAGCTAGATAAGACAGAGGTAAGTGTGATAGGTGAACTGACTCATATACACATACAGCTAGCATCTGATCCCAGGATCCAGTATTATATTGATATCCAGGTAGTTGACATACCTGACACCTATGGGATGCTGCTTAGCAGAGACTGGTCCAAGACTTTGAATGGATATATGGCTACTGACTTCAGTCACATGTGGTTGCCTTGGAAGGGTATTCCTAACCAGATAAGAATAGATGTTAAACCCAAGATGAAGCATATGATAACTGAGTACAATAAAATGAATGAGATAATGTATGTAGATGTTGAACCTGGAGTCTATTCTATTAGGCCACGGACTGTCAGGATAGAGGAGATCCTGATGTTGGACTTTCATCATCATGATGATGATCATCAGGAGGATATACCTCAAGTAGGGCCTGATAATAATTTTGAAAGTAAAAATGAGGGAGATTGTTTCCAAAACTTTGAAAGGCACTTATCCAAATAGATAAAGCTATGTAAAATACTGAATATACCTGCTAATGATATTTTGATTGATGGATGGTGCAGATTGCATAGTGAGCCTCATTCAGAAAAGACTTGTGAAGCATGTAAGGACATGATGGAGTTAGAACAGACATACAGTGATGCATCATCATCATCAGAGGTGAGTTCATCAGATAGTGATAATGAAAGTGATTCTGACTTATGTTTGTTTCCTGTAGGAACGGAAGAAGACAAATGCGAATGTAGAGGTCATGTTCAGATAACAGAAGAGATACTGGTAAGCAACTAGATAAATGTTAAGAAGCAAGGAAAGATCACCCCTGGGAGTGATTGCTTTGTGGAATCCGATTATGAATTGTCTGATGAAGATAGAGGTAGTAACCTGACAAAGTTTGAAGATTTTCTGGCAAAAGAAGTAGAAAAGATGACACAGCAGCACAGACCTCCCCATGAAGTCTTGATGAAAGATTGGTGTAGGTTGCATGAGGCACCTCATTCAAAGACTGCCTGCTCATTATGCTTACACATTTTAAAAAGGCATACAGTGCCAGATCTGGAGGATCATCCTCCTGATGTTAAAAGGAAAAAGGAGTTAGATTCACAAAAGAAAGAAAAGGTGCAATCCAAGGATACTGAAATTCCTAAAATAAAGTGGATATCAGGTGGAGTAGCTACCAGAGCTGCCAAGAAAAGAGAAGGTTCAGCCAAGTCTTTGGCTAAAGATAAATCCTAGATTCTAAGATTTGATGGATCCTAATCCAAACAAGGAGCTGGAGTAGGGATTGATCTTGTTGATCCATCAGGAAAATCCTACTTGGCTACATACAGATTACAGTTCCCCTGCACTAATAATGTGACAAAGTATGAAGCTCTAATTCATGGGATACTGTTTGCTCTCAAGAAGAAGGTGAAAATTTTGCATGTCTTTGGAGACTCAGAATTAGTTGTCAGACAGGTAAGAGGAATTTACTCTTGCAATTATAAGAGATTGTCAAATTACAGACACAGAGTGTGGGATTTGATTGAAGACTTTGATGCATTTAACATCACTCATGTTCCTAGAGAACAGAATCATAGGGCAGATGCACTTGCCCAGGCTGCCAATACATTGGAGCCACTATCTATATCAGGTCTAAAGAAATTTTTAGTAGAACTGGTATCTGTACCATCAGTACCTAATAATGTCACTAATCTCCAGGTCTTTGATGATGATCAGCATATTCTTGATTTCATCTCTAACAAGGATATATTTGATACTTAGATCATAGATGAGAGCAGTATGGAAGATCAAGTTTGGGAAGAAGATGAAATATTAGAGTTGCCTAGCAACAAGATCCCCAAAGGTATGATTGAATTAGAAAGAGCCTTTGATTTGGATAATATGCTGAAACAGAAAGATCTTCCCAAAGCTGATGGGGGTCAGTATTCACAAGTGAGTATTGGACCAAATGAAGACAAAAGAAATATCCTGATAGGTAAAGTCTGCACATCAGAAGAGTTAGAAGGAATAACTCAAGCTCTCAAGGATTACATGCATGTAATTGCCTAGACATATGATGAGCTGAAGACATATGACACATCAGTCATAACTCACACTATACCTCTCAAGCTAGATGCTAAACCTTTCAGACAAAAGCAAAGGCCAGTCAATGCTTTGCTTGAACCAATAATTTTTGAAGAAGTCAAGAAGTTGTTAAATGCCAGGATAATCTTTCCTATGAGGCATTCTACTTGGGTGGCCAATTTAGTACCAGTCAGAAAGAAGAATGGAGACATCAGACTATGTGTAGACTTCAGGAATCTGAACAGAGCATCAGAAAAGGATAATTATCCCTTACCATCACTAGGTGAAGTTATACAAATTGTGAATGGAGCTAAGATGATGTCCTTCCTGGATGGTTTCTCAAGATACAACCAAGTGATGGTTGATAAAATTGACAGATTAAAAACTGCCTTCACCACCAAATGGGGGATATTTGCATATAGACGTATGCCATTTGGACTCATAAATGCTGGAGCTACATTCCAGCGAGCAATGGACATAGCCTTCAGAGGCTTAATAGGAAAGTGCATCGTCATATACATGGATGACTTGATAGTATTCTCCAAAGAAAGGGGGAACCATGTAGCTGATCTCAGAAGTGTGCTGAAGAAATATGAAGAATACGGAATATCCTTGAACCCCAAGAAATGCATATTTGGGGTAACAACAAGCAAATTATTAGGCCATCTAATAACTGAAGATGGGATCATCATTGATCCTGCCAGAGTGGAGTCTATCATGAAAATACAACTCCTTGGAAGTAAGAAAGAACTTAAGTCTTACTTTGGTAAGATTAATTTTGTAAGAAAATTCATCACTGGTTTTGCAAAGATAGTCAGACCTCTAAATGCCATGCTGAAAAAAGATGCCAAGATTGAGTGGACAGCAGAGGCCAAGGTTGCTTTTGAAGACATAAAGAAGGCCATATCAGATGCTCCTGTCCTCATTAGTCTAGACTACACAAAGGACTTCTACATCTATTCATTTGCCTCAGAGCATACCTCTGTAGCAGTATTGACTCAAAGAAATGAGGAAAAAGAAGAAAAACCAATAGCTTTCATGAGCTGTCCTTTCAAGGATGCTGAACTAAGATATGTGGATGTTGAAAGACAAGCACTTGCATTAGTCAGGGCAGTAAAAAAGTTTAGGCATTACATACTAAGAAGCATAGTGATTGCAGTAGTGCCTGATGCAGCAGTGAAGATGCTGCTGATGCAGAGTGAGCCTGGTGAGAAAAGAGCCAAGTGGATTATAGTATTACAAGAGTATGACATGGAAATTACACCAATGAAATTAGTAAGAGGACAGGCCTTAAGCCAAATGATATCTAAAATTGATCCAAATATCACTAGTCAGCAATATGTTATTAATGCTGAGGATAATAAAGAATGGTATTCAGATATTAGGCATATCTTGATCACTGGAAGGTGTCCCCCAAGAATGCAAGCTTCACAAAGAAGAGCCTTGAAGATAAGGTCACAAAAATATATGATGAAGGGAGGAATCCTGTTCAAAAAGAATTATGAAGGAATATACCTGAGATGCTTAGAAAAACTAAAAGCAAATAAGGTTTTGTCAGAACTGCATGATAAGTTTGGAACAACACATGGATCAGCCTTGGCCACAACACATGCAATCCTTAGAGCAGGATATTATTGGCCTACAATTTTTAAAGATATAGCTTATCATGTTAAATGTTGTCATGTTTGTTAGGTTGCTGCCAACAGAGAGAAATATGTTGCACAACCATTGCAGCCAGTGATGGAAGAACGCCCATTTGCACAATGGGGCATGGACTTCATAGGACCAATTAATCCTCCATCCTCTTCAGGCCATAGGTATGTCTTAACAATTACTGACTATTGTACCAGATGGACTGAAGCTGTCAGCAGCAAGACTTGTACTGCTGATGATGTTATTAAATTTCTGGAAAGCAACATTGTTACCAGGTATGGAACTCCTTATGCTCTGGTAAGTGATAATGGTTCAGCCTTCACTTCAACCAAATTATCAAGTTGGGATTTTGATCATGGGATCATACTCAAGTTCTCATCCAACTATTATCCCCAAGGGAATGGATTAGCAGAATCCACCAATAAAAATTTGTTGAATATCATAAGAAAATTAATAGAAAAGAACCCTAGGGAATGGAACTCATTTCTGAAATATGCCTTATGGTTAGACAGGACCAGAATGAAAACTGCACTAGGAAACTCACCTTTCCAGGTAGTATATGGGGTGGATCCTATCCTCCTTGTCAACTTGAAAATTCCTACTTTGCAGTTTGCCCAAGAATACCTAGGTATAGACAATAGACAAGAAGTTAGGTTGCTTCAGCTGATGCACCTGGAAGAGAAAAGAAGTCAAGCTATTGACCAGTTTGCAAAACATCAGGCTATTGTCAAACGCTGGTTTGACAAGAGAGCCAAAATTAAATCCTTTAGGATATCTGATTTAGTCCTGATGTGGGATAAAGCACATGAGAGGAAAGGTGATCATGGCAAATTTGATAGATTATGGGTAGGACCCTTTCAAATTTCTGAGATACTGGGAGACAACACTTATAAGCTTAAGAACCTGACAGGTGAGGATGTCCCATTGCCAGTCAATGGACAATTCCTCAAACATTATTTTCAAGTCTAAAGTGACTTCATGACAGTCATGTGTATCATATTGTACATTTGTATAGTTGCTTGTACAGTTGTGTTTTGTTGTTTGTTTGTTTGTCTTGTTTTGTTTTGTTTTGGTTGAGCTTTTGTTTTGGTTAGTCAAGATGATGCACTTCATCATCACAGAAAACAACAAATTGTTAAGATTCAAGTGATGAGATCAGATTTAGACATAGGTTGTAATTCAATCTAAGAAGTATTCATGATTAGGTCTGTGATATCCTTTCATCAGGGTGCCTTTTCTTGATCAAAGTGAATCAATCACAATGAAACACCTAACAGCCTTGGGTTTGTTGAACACACAAATATAGGTGTTAAGTGAAAATTCCAAAGGGACTCCCTTGCTACCAATACAATCTCCAACCTAAAGCTGCAAGTGACTGTACCATGTATAAATGAGCTGAAATGATGATATCAGATACAAATTTTAAAAGAAAAAATTAGAAAAGAAATAAAATTAGGCCATCTAAGTAACTCTATTGGGGCTATGAACACCTGCTGGCAGTGGGACTCTACTTAGGGAGATTGTATAGATAACCTTGCCGAGGCTATAGACGCCTGCTGGCAGCAAGGCTCTATCTAGGTTGGCTATGAGGGATGATCTCCAACAATGTAGTTTAACACCAGTTACTTGTGTTTTCAACTTGCCTTCAAGATGAAGATAATTAATCATCTGCACACACATGATCCTTTGTTAGCATTGTTACCATGATGAACTTCTATCATTTAGAAGATCATGAAGCTTGTGCTTAGAATAAATTAGAATGATAGGAATGAATATGATCACATCACTTGAATCATTGGAATTTGTTTGTTTTCTTTGGTCACAAGTTGTTGTGTGGTTACACAACACACCCCATTTTGACTTGACAAAACAGGGACCCAACTTTTTGGCTTGTTTTGTGCTTTCTGGTGGACTGGTAAAAGTAAGTCATGCAGATCATCATGCATTGAAAGGCTGGGTAAGTGATCATCATGAGGTTAGTTTGTCAAATTTCATATTCTATTTCAGTGACCTCATATTTAGAAAGAGCATTAAATTCCATGTAGGTTTGTCTTTTGCATCACCCTGATATTCGTCAGGATGTGAAAGTTATGAATGGTCAAAGTTTGAGTCAAACCTGATATTCATAGGGGGAGGATCATATTTCGTAACATCAGTCATATTATAGAAGCTCACCCTGCTCTAATTTATCACCTGATAAATCATGCGGTCCGAATATCCAGACATCAATTTTAGGTGATAGTAACCTTTACCCGTCAACAGCCTTATGCATTTCGCGAGGATCATATTTTTCAATGCAACCCGATATTTTGAAATATCCTCCTACTGTGAAATATCCCCCTAAGCCAATATCCTGATGACATCATCCAAGTCTGATAAACGAAAAAATCAATATGACGATGACATGATCATCATTTTAAACTCGGGGTATATTTTCTGAATATGATCCTGCTCGTATATCATGATGATGACGTCATGATGCCTTAACGATACAAAAGGTGAATATCTGAATGACGTCATCCTGATATTCCAAAAGAGAGACATATAAGCTTGTCTGGTCATCATCATCTTTGAAACATCACTTGATATATCGAAATATCCTCCTGATGTACTAAACATAACCAAAGGGTGTGTTCATCACCTGATCTTGTCACGATAGTTATTCTAATCTGAAAGAGGAGGATCACATTAAACTCAAGACAATATTTGTGAATATCATCCTATCTTTTGAATATCATCCTGACATACGAATATCACCCCACTCCCGTTGCCGCCATTAACATTTAATGCGCGCGGAGGTGGTAGGTGGTTCTCGCCGACCACAAGACCCGATGGAAGAGCTAGCGAAATGCTGAGTTTCTGTGCAAAAAATCAATGAATAAAATCCAATCTGTCAGGATTGCCCTAATTTCACCCTAAGTGCATGGTTAAAAGGGTGAATTCACCGTCATTTCGTGTTTACCTTGCGATAAAATTATTTTTACAAAGCACCAGCTTCCATACTCTCATACTAGCAACCCTTATATGAAACGAGTTTACAGACAGGAGGAAGTGTGTGATCATCAGCAGAATTAAGATCACTTCCAGAAATCCATTGGTATACAAGGAAATTTGCATATCCAGGTAAGTAAATGAAACCCTCATCATGTTGTTTCTATAACAGTCAGGTATGGTGTTGTTAATCTGAAGTTCTGGTTTACACACCTCCATGATAAGTTAATTGTTAAAGAGATACAATACACATGATGATTAGTAGAATTAATTGTTATATACATGCATGTGAGTATCCATTATAAGACAAGATTTTGTTAATTGCAGGTACCCATGGCTGACAAGAGGTTAGCTAAGTGTGAAGCAGAATTCAGTAAGCCCATGTTCTCATCTCAGAGGGCCATCATGTTCAAGTATGGTGCAATTACAGATACCCATCAGGGGAATACCGATTTAGAAGCCTGGTGAGCTAGGCTAAATGGCGAGAAAACATAAGTCCTATGCTGGATGCAGTATTCGTGTCTGGAATGTGGAATGCCACTAGTTTCCCATACTCCATGGAGTCTCCGGAGCTAGTTATTGAATGTGCCAGGAATTACAATCCAGAGACCAGGCAGGTCATGAAGCATGGGAGAATATATGCAAACCTGTCCATCAAGGGTCTCTCTTAGACATTTGGACTGCCATTGGGAAGTAATGTTAAAAGTGCAGACCTGAAGAAATCTGAAAAAGAGTATGAAAATAACAAGAAACAAGCCAGGAAGAATATGTATCAATGGAGGGCTGAGAACAACACATATCCTGCAGCCACCAAGCTTCCTGTGCACTTATTCAAATATGATTTTAGTGATGATTACCAATACATGATTGCACTGTTGAGTAGAGTAACAAGCGAGCCTGATGCTGGTAGTTTTAAAGACTGGATGTACGGTGTGATAATGATGTGCATATATTCAGATATCAAGCCACTATGGGGCCAGCTAATAAGTGATGCTCTGCATGAGCAGCTGATGAACCTAGGAGGTTCAAATTGTGCTTTCTATATGACATCATACATTGTCTACTTCTGTGCTTTTAAAGGCACATTTGATGCACTGGTTATAGATGGGAAGGTCACAGGCACAATCAATGCTGTGCATATTTGGGATCATCATCCCCAGCTGCAAAGAGCTAATTACCTCCAAGATTACAAACTAGTAAATGATGCATTCTCTATGCATCTGGTAAGAACCATGGAGGAGGACAGAACAAAGATGTTAAGCATGGAAGCTCAAGAGATAATTTACAGGCATGGAGCCTGGTATATACAATTTGCCACATTCTCCTACATGAGGATTAAGGGTTTTGAGGGACATCCCCTCATGCTGCCAAAGTATCCCACTGATGCAGTGATACTAATGGAATTTATAAGGTAAAGCTCCACAATGTTGAAAACATACAAGGATGCACAGAAGCTACCACCAATTTTGTTTCCAGTCACCATTGGCTGGTACATGTGCCCAGATTCAAAGAACATAAAGAAGGTGATGGTCACCTTGAATAAAATGAAGTTGCAGCCTTTTCCACTGATAAGACCATATGATCCTTATGGCAGGATGCAGAAAATAATAGGAAAGCCTATTCACCAGAAGCACCTAGAAGACTTCTGGGCTGACTGTGAAGATGAAGCAAAAGAAAGAAGAAGAAGATATCAAAGGCTAACATTGAATCAAATCAGAACATTTGACTGTATCCCCATTCCTCAACAATTGAAGAAAGATGATGGCAGGATAATTGCAGATGAATATGAAGAGAAGAAGATATACAATGATACTATCTCTGCACCTGACCTCACCATACAAGAGGATATATCCTTGGACACCTTCATTGCCAGGACCATACAGTTAACTCAAGCCTGGGTTGATGAATAGATAAAGGCATTGAAGAAAAAGGGTGTTTCCATATCGGTGGACAACAAAAAGAAGGGGTAGGATATTCCTGATGGGGAGTATGATGACTTCATAAATGAGAAGAGAAATTCTAAAGGAGATAGGCTCCCTCCACAACAACAACAGAGCAAAAGACCCCCAAGGGGCAAGAAGGTAGATAATGAACCCAAAGGGGTTATTATTGAAAGAGTAGTGTTTATAGCTGAGGAGGCAGCAGCATCAGGATCAGGATCCCATCCACGGAAAAGAAAACAAAAGTCCAAGAAAGGTAAGACAGCAGAGGCTGAAATTACTGAGACCCAAGAAGAGGGTCATGTTGTGATGTTCACAACACGCCCCATTATGCTCCTTAGCAAAATGGGGACCCCTGCTGATGTCTTGCTTTTTGCTTTTGCTTGTGTTTTTTCTGCTTCCTGGCAGTCTGGTAAAAATGAAGGTCAGGTGCATCATCATCATGATATATGATGGGGTAGGTCATAATCATGAGGTCTGTTTGTCAAAGTTCATATTTTGTTTCTATGACCTCATATTTTAAAAGAGCTTGAAATTCCATGCAGGTTTGCCATTTACTTCACTTGAAAATTCGTCCATATGTGAAAGTTATGCACGGTCAAAGTCTTGGTCAAACCTGATATTCGCAGGAGGATCATCATTTTTTTATCCTAAGTCATGTTGACAGGATCATCATGATCTTGGTCTATCACCCGCTAAAAATCATGCAGTCGCAATATCCGGACGTCAATTTTAGGTGGTAGTTCCCTTTACCCGTCAAATGGCCTCAGGCGCATCATCAGCATCATGATTTTCTTAGGAGCGTCATATTTTATAAACTTGGTTTTGCTGTATGAGGACATCATCATCATATTTGAACGCCCCCCCGATAATATCCTGAGGTTCGAATATCATGATGACATCGGCTTTCAGTCAAGGTAAGTTCCCCGTCGAAGTGGTCTTTTGTATCGCAAGCATCATCATGATAATTCAACATTACCTGATCTTATATTATCATGCTGATCACCCAGACTTAGAAAAATCCACCTTCGGCATATTTGCGTGCGCGTGTTATAATCCTATCGCAAGGTCATCATCATGATATTTGCTGAAGTTCGAAATATGATGATGACGACTTCACATCATCCTGATCTTTCACGAGGGTCATTTGCTGAAATTCGCTAAGTGCTGGAAACATCATCATGATAATTCGAGAAGGAGGATCATCATCTTCATATCCTCCTGATCTCCGGTTAGCGAATATCATGATGATCACCCTATTCATTAAGAAGTGGTCGATATTGCATTCCTCAACAGCATGATCATATTTTGCAATATCACCCTAGCGCAAATATCATGATGACCAACTCATCCTTGTGCTCCGAAAACCAAATATGATGATGACGTCATCATCATATTTTTATCCTGTCCTGTTGTCAAGATCATCATGATCTTGTTTGTTCACCCAGCATTTCGCAAAGTCCTCCTGCCGATGAAATACAACCTTTTGCAAGTATCATGATGATGATCATCATCACATTTTCTCTTCGGCAGGATATTTTTTTCCCAAACATGATCCGGTTGGCGAAATATCATGATGATGTCATGTTTTAAGTTTAACAAAGGCTCCGAATATCATGATGACGTCATCCCGATCTGATAAACGAAGAAGTAAATATCCTGATGATCATCATCATCATCATTTTTTCCCTTCAACAGGATATTTTTTGAAACACGATCTGGTTCACGAATTATGATGATGATGTCTTATTCTATGTTCGACAGAGGCTAATATCCTGATGATCATCATCATCACATTTTTTTCCTTCGAACAGGATATTTTTTTTCAAGCACGATCCGTTTGCCGAAATATGATGATGACGTCTTATTCCAAGTTCGACAAAAGCCCTAAATATGATGATGATCTTCATCATGCTGATTTTTCTCGAGAGGGTTACCTTGGCCGCGAAGGGGTCATATTCACTTCATCATCCTGATCATGCTCCTTAGGTGACCCGATATCACAAATATCCCCCTGATCTTAACTGAACATGATGATGACGTCATCCTTAGCATTTCAATGAAGCCCGAATATCATGATGACGTCACCATCATCTTCCTTTCCTTGGCAGCATGATTATATTCATATCCTCCTATTCTTCTTCAACATGATGATGATGATGTTGTTGTTCTTTTCTCCAATATGCAGAAGCGGAATATCATGATGATGAAGTATATCGACCAACATGTTTTTTTGACGCGCCGACAGCGATGATCATGCCGATGGGCGGGAAATGAAGCGGTGGAGTTTTAAAGTGTTTTTTTTTTGGCGCCTCTGGCATTTTTCGGTCAGCGATGGTTGACCCGATGAAGTTTGAGCAGTCTGAACGCATTTTTGACGTGTTTTTGAGTGCATTCTGATCCGATTTCCACAATCTTGAGCAGTCACCTGTATTTAAACGCTTATTTTAATTTCATGCTGTTTTATGTGATAAATGGAATACTTATTGCTTGTCTTGTCTTGCAGGCTTGCAGTTGAGGAAGCAGCTGGAAAGTCAACACAGTGACTTCATGGAGGCAGAAGATCTGATCTCAGGAGCAAGAAGATAGAGATGAAATGCAAAAGGTCAAGGCCATTCAAGTAAAGAAGAAGGTCGCAGCTGAAGGTATTATCACAAAAGACAAACAGAAGTTATTGCCCAGCTGCCGGAACTTCTCAGAAGGGGCAATATTTCGCCCAGATTTGACCACTGCTCAGAGATATTTTTGAGAGCTGGTTCACCTGCATTTATTGCTGTAACCAGGGGTTTGAACCAGGGGTTTAGTTAGGTTTTTTGCTGTAGTGAGGACAATCAAAATGTCTTTATATTGTGCCTCTCTACACTGTAATACTTTACAACAGGGATTTTAGGAAAGCAATAGTGGCTACAACAGAATTTCTTTTTTAGGAACATATAGCAAGTTAGAATAGTTTAGAGTAGAAGAAGGAGGTCACCTGTTTGTCTACAGTAAGGTGCGCGTGGAATGTCTGGCTGCCTTACTATATCTGTTAAGCTTGTAAGTTCTATGTAGTATGATCAATGAAACTAAGAGTCATTCTTACATTGTTAATCATGTATGGCTATTCGTTTCTAATACAATAGAATCTGGAGTTCTGCATCTATCTTCTGAGTGTTTTCCTGCTCTTCTTTGTGTTTTGAAATATCTTCTTTGAGAGCTTGCAATTTTAAATGTATGTTTGTGAAAATGCTCAGAACTTACATTTAGGGTTTTTACTGTGGATTTGATCAAACTACTGTGGTATTTACATAGTGCATAACAGAAACACTTAGATCCTTCGGTAGATTAAGTGAGGTATAGAGTAGATCTTTCTAACTTTTCCCAACCCATCTGAAATATCTAGCTGAAAACGTAGAAATCCAAAGGAAATTGTCTCAAATTTGAAGAAGCATGCATAACAGAGCTATAAGTAGACAGTTTTCATAAACAGATAAAGAGGAAAGCTGCAAAAAATCCAAGAAAACCCTCTAAAACTTGCAGCCCAGTATCACTTGTATGCAAATGGACAGAATACTTGTTGAAATCTATGACCTCTTTGCATATTCTTAGTCCAGTAAACCACAAAATAAACCTAAACTATGTAAGGCCCCTTGAACATTACAGCTTCACATTGACCAACTAAACTTGACCAACCGAACCATTGTAGACTTGGGATTAGTTGAATCACCAGATGATTCCTTTTTGTCTTTCAAGTATAGTTTCAGTTCATTTTATGTGAATTTTAACTTATTGTTATGATTGCATCAAAACAGTCATCAACAGTTTTCTGGCGCTAGAAGGAGGGCCTGCCTGAGTTAGGTTTCATTTCAAACTGGCTAACGACAGTAACAGAGTGACTAGGTCTAGGTCCAGTTCAGGAGATATATTTGTGCAACTACCTGATACAAGGCGAAGTAAAAGCCCTTTAATCTGGAATCCAAAGATATCGCAAGCAGGAAGTTCATCTGGAACACCTCCTGGGTCACCTTTTAACATCCGTAGTATTGTAAGTCCTGACAGATCACTGTTCAGATCTTTAAATCTTGGTTCAGGCACTCCTGGAGGTCTCAATCCTCCTCTAAATCCTAATCCACCAATCAATCCAGGTATTTCTGCAAGTTCAAGTCAAGCTCAAACACCTGCAATGGCTTATTTCGATGTCAATTCTCCCATATTCTTCAACGATTATCATGACATGCCAAAAAATCCGGAAAAGATATGTCCCAAATACCAGTTGCATCAAGACCCAGAAGATCATATTAGAATATTTTAGGAAGCATGTTTTAGGGCTATGTTAGAGCACGAGGATGTTGTGTGTAGGTTGTTTCCTTACACCTTTAATGAGCAGGCCTCTAGCTGGTACGTAAACTTACCCAATGGTTACATTTCTTCCTGGGCACTTATGGAAGAAGCATTTCTGTCAAGATTTAGAGGACCCATTGACCCTTGTGCTTTGTATCATAAGTTGGCTTCTATAAAACGAGGTGAGGGAGAGCTAATTGATAATTTCAATGACAGATTTCAAAAGGCCTATTCTAGGCTAGTAGCCCCTTATACCATAGATGATGCTCCCTTGTTGGCTATGTACTATGCTGCTTTGGATCCTTTAACTGCCATGTTTGTCAAAAGGAAACCTGACATAGATTCAATATCCAAAGCCTATAAAGAGGCAGCCTCAGTGAACCAAGAAATGAGACATACAACTTACAGTCCATTTGGAGGAAATTTTGGGGTGTAGAATCAGGCACACCCATGGAATGGAGTCCCTGTGCAGCATGCTCCACTAATAAATCCGATTCCTTCTTACACACCTGTGTATAATCCTACTCCAATCCAGGCTATAACTCCTTACACGGCTAGTACTTCCAATAATAGTCAAAATAATGGTCAGCCTTTCTTCCAACTTCCTAGGGATGTAACTGTGGCAAAAGCACAAGAGGATAGGGAAGAAATCAAGGAGATTACTGCACATTTGAAGAGATTAACAACCGAAGTGACACAGCTAAGAAATGAGAATCTCTATGGAAGAAGCAACCAAAACTACAATCCACATCAAAATCACAACCAAGGCCAAAATCAGAATTATAGTCTCAACCAAAATCAGCAGTATAATCAGAACCAGAACTACAATCAGCATCAAGGCCCCAGTCAGGGGCAACCAATGCAAAATAGGGGGCCAGTGATAGATAATAGGACCTGGGGCAATAATAACAAAAATTAGAATCAACCTAGGCCACCCAAGACATGGAACACTGGGCCCAACAACGGTACTCTGGCTTCTCCTTTTGAGAATACAGATAATCATGGTGCAAAACAAATAACTAACATACAAATGGCCAATACAGCACCCAAAAATTGGTGCAGATTTCACAATACCAATACCCATGCTGAGCACGACTGTCCACAGCTCCACTTGGCAGCTAGTATTTTTAACGTAGACGTACAGCCTCCTACCTCTGAATTTCTCATTCCTAAGGGTAATGAGGTAGTACCCTCAGAATATGACACAACATTAGTCTTAGAAACGATTACCTTCGCAACCGCAAAAGAGAAAGAGGATGAATTGCTAGAGGATGAACCATACTGTTGTGAAAGTCTTTATCCTGAATCAGCCTTTGTGTTAAATGCTTCTCAGTTTCCTTTTGAATCTGAAAACGAGATATTAAATGAAACAGAGGAGGTGCAGGCCTTTCAACAGACAAATAAAAGCCACACCTACAATTTGAGGAACAACCCTAGGCCGGGAGGACCTTTCACCACTTCCACTCCCCCGAATAACATCAATACACCCCCAGATCAGAATGCTAGCAACAATCCTGCCATACTTAAAGCTAGTCAGCACACAAATAATGGAACAGCAGTGCAAAAGGATCAAACAGGTAAGACAGAAGCAGTAGAGACAACAAGACTAATGAATTACTTATCAGAGGAAATAAAGAAAATGAAGGTCAGCATACCTCTAAATGAATTATTGAAGACCCCAGGGATCAGAAATGCTTTTTTAAAATCCCTGGATACATCCATGACAAACATGGTGTCTGCTGATATAACTGTTCCTAGTAGTGATTCACCACCTAAGGAGAAAGGTAAGAAAGTTGAGCAGCCTTCCAATACAAATGTGGTAATACATACGGATAAGAGGGATACTCAACCTTTCTTGTTAACTGTTAGGTTGTGTGGGAAGAATATACACAATTGCATGGTAGATTCTGGTGCTTCAGCCAATGTAATGCCCTTAGGAATATGTAAAACTCTCGGGCTGACTCCTACCAAATCTGCCAAGGTTGTCATGCAATTAGATAAGACCGAGGTTAGCATGATAGGAGAACTCATGAACATACAAGTGCAATTAGCTTCAGACCCTAGGATAAGCCAAATTATTGACATTCAAGTAGTGAATATACCCATAAATTATGGAATGTTGCTAAGTAGGGATTGGTCCAAGACATTAAACGGATATATGGCTACTGACTTTTCACACATGTGGTTACCGTGGAGAGGTATCCCAAACCAGATCAGAATAGAGGCAGAGCCCAGAATGAGACATATGATAACAGAGTATAATCGAACTAATGAAATATTATATGCTGCTGTTGAACCAGGTGTCTATAGAGTTACCAACAATGGGATGCAGATTGAAGAGATTATGATGTTAAACATTAGAAAGAAGTGTGTCAGCAATAGAACAGCACTATTCATTGAGTCTGACGGAAATTCTTCAGATGAGGAAAACAATGCAATAGACAAATTTGGTAACGCCATTAGACGAGAGGTGGAAGAGTGCGTTACACACAATCTCCCAGTCCAATGTAAGTTATATAAAAATAGGTGTAGAGTCCATGATAGGCAACATTCTGAGGAGAATTGTGAAATATGCAAAGACATCATTGAATATGAATACAAAAAGTGCATAGGGAGGGTAGAGTCACAAGAGAAAAATGAGAATCCTGATCCAACACAGAGATATGTTCAGGATAATATAGATGCCTTGATTCCAGATTTAGGAAAAGAAATAGAGGACAAGGGTAGTTATCTTTCTGAGTTGCAAACTACAAACACACATATGCAAGATAACCAAACGGAAAAACCCATGAATAAACAAGACAACACCCCACAGGCAATAAAAGAGACAAAGTATGCCAACGTAAAAGATCAAAAAAGTAAGGATGGCATGTGGACGTTAAAATGTGATGGGTCCAAATCAAAACAGGGTGCAGGTGCAGGTATTGAACTCATAAATCCTCAAGGTAAATCACATTTGGCAGCATATAGATTACAATTTTCCTGCACTAATAATATTGCTGAATATGAGGCCCTAATTTTAGGACTTGTCATGGCCATCAGGAAAGGGGTAAAAACCATCAGAGTATTTTCAGACTCTGAATTAGTAGTCAGACAAGTGAGGAAACTATATGCCTGCAATTATAAGAAGATGATCAGTTACAGACATAGAGTTTGGGGTTTAATGGATTCATTTGATGCTTTTAACATAGAGCACATTCCTAGAGAGCTAAACCATAGGCCAGATGCATTAGCAGTTGCTGCTAGTACATTAGAACCATTGACACTGTCAGGATTAAGACGATTTGCTGTTGAGCTAGTTAACGTGCCCAGTATACCAGACAACGTTACACATTTTCAGGTATTTGGAGAGGATCAGCAAATTATTGATTTTCTGACTTGTAATGAGACATTTGAGGCCCAAATTATTGATGAACAAGAAAGGCCTGAAGTAACATGGGACGAAGAAGATATGATCAACTTAAAGAGCAACTTCTTGCCAAAAGGAGTAATTGAATTAGAACACATCTTTGACTTCGACGGAATAATAAGACAGAAAGACTTACCCAAAACAGAAGGGGGTAAGTGTGATTTACATAACTTAGGGACTGAGCTAAATCTGCAAAATGTACTAATTGGGAAGGCTTGCTCTGAGAAAATCAGAAAAGAGGTTCTGGATGTTCTGAAAGAATATAAACATGTCATAGCATGGACTTATGAAGACTTGAAAACATTTGATGAGTCCATCATAACTCACGTCATACCTTTAAGAAAAGAAGTCAAACCATTTAGGCAGAAACAGAGGCCTGTAAACGCCATTCTAGAGCCTTTAATCTTTGAGGAAGTTAAAAAACTACTGTCCGCTGGAATAATTTTTCCAGTCAGACATTCTGTCTGGGTAGCTAACTTAGTGCCAGTAAGGAAGAAAAACGGAGACATTAGGTTGTGCGTAGACTTTAGAAATTTAAACAAGGCATCTGAAAAAGATAATTATCCTTTGCCCCCAATAGACGAAGTACTGCAAGCAGTAAATGGCGCAAAGATGATGTCTTTTTTAGATGGTTTTTCAGGTTATAACCAGGTTTTAATTGACAGAGAGGATAGACTAAAAACCACCTTCACTTGCAAATGGGGAAATTATGCGTATAGAAGAATGCCTTTTGGTCTGATTAATGCAGGTGCCACTTTTCAGAGGGCCATGGACGTTGCATTCCGTGGATTATCAGGTAAATGCATTGTTGTGTATATGGATGATTTAACTGTGTATTCCAAGGATGCATCCACCCACGCTGAGGACCTCAGAAAAGTACTCCAGCGATGTGAAAGGTATGGGATTTCCCTTAATCCTAAGAAATGTATATTTGGCGTAACTGAAGGTAAATTATTAGGCCATGTCATTTCTGAAAATGGAATTTCAATTGATCCGGATAGAATAGAATCAATAAAAAATTTGCAAATACCAAACAGTAGGAAAGAATTGAAATCATTTTTTGGTAAAATTAACTTTGTTCAGAAGTTTATAACAGGTTTTGCAGAGATTGTGCAGCCGTTGAATGCCATGTTAAAGAAAGATGCACAGATGGAATGGACGCCAGTAGCCAAAGCCACATTTGAAGATATCAAAGAGGCAATTTCTAATGCCCCTGTATTGGCAAGTCCAGACTACACATGCCCGTTTTACATCTACTCCTTCGCATCTTCTCATTCTGTCGCTGCTGCCTTGACACAGAAAGGTGAAAATAATGACGAGAGGCCCATAGCATTTATGAGTGCGCCTCTGAAGGATGCACAGCTGAGATATCTAGATATCGAAAGACAGGCATTCGCATTAGTAAAGGCTATAAAAAATTCAGACACTACATTCTGCGCAGCCAGATTAAAGCCATAGTACCAGACGCAGCAGTAAAGATGTTGTTGATGCAGAACGAGCCTGGAGAAAAAAGAGCCAAATGGATCACCACGCTGCAAGAATTTGACATGGAGATCATTCCCGCAATGCTGGTCAGAGGGCAGGCGTTGGTGCAGACAATAGCAAACATGGATCCAAATCTGATAAAACAGCAATATGTATTGAATTCCCAAGATGCATCAGGCTGGTACGATGATTTAAGCACCTTCCTGATAGCTGGAAAGTACCCAGGCAAGATGAAGGCTTCTCAGAGGAGAGCTTTGAAGATTAAGGCACAGCATTATATGGTGCAAGGAGGTCTTCTATTCAGGAAGAACCATGATGGAATTTATTTGAGATGCATAAATAGAACTGAAGCTGATAAAGTGTTGACAGAACTACATGACAAGTACGGAACCAGCCATGGTTCCCATTTAGCTACAGCACACAAAATACTGAGAGCGGGCTATTACTGGCCCACTATATTCAAAGATACTAAGAGTCACATCAGAAGCTGCCACACCTGTCAGACTGCAGTAGACAAAGGAAGAAATCTGGCCAATCCACTGCAGCCTGTGATCGAGTCCAGACCGTTTGCACAATGGGGCTTGGATTTTATTGGAGTCATCAATCCCCCATCTTCTGCAGGACACAAGTTTATATTGACGGTGACGGACTATTGTACAAGGTGGACTGAGGCCACCTGCTGCAGGTTTTCCACAACTGAGGTAGTTATCAAGTTCCTTGAAGAAAACATTATCACCAGGTTTGGAACGCCCTATTCATTGGTATGTGATAACGGCCCTGCTTTTTCTTCTTTAAAATTTTCTAAATGGGCATTTGAATATGGGATCATTCTGAGGTTTTCTTCGAATTATTACCCTCAAGGTAATGGACTGGCTGAATCAACAAACAAAATCTTATTAGACATCATCAAGAGGTTAATTGCCAAAAGTCCTAGAGAATGGAATACCCTATTAAGATATGCATTATGGGTAGACAGGACTAAGTTCAAAACAGCTTTGGGTAGCACACCTTACCACCTAGTTTATGGGACTGATCCCATACTTCCGGTTAATCTGAGAATACCAACCTGGAAGTTTACCAATGAATATCTAGGCTTTGATAACCATAGGGAAGCCAGAATAGTGCAAATGTTGCAACTAGAGGAGAAAAGAGGTCAAGGCCTCGAGAAGTTTGCCAAACACCAAGCAGTTGTTAAGAGGTGGTTTGACAAAAGGGCAAGAGTCAAAACATTTAGGATATCAGACTTAGTGTTGTGCTGGGACAAAGCACATGAAAAGAAAGGAAGCCATGGAAAATTCGATAAATTATGGCTGGGTCCATTACAAATTTCAGAAATAATAAGGGATAACACCTTTAGACTTAAGACCTTGACTGGAGAAGATGTGCCATTACCAGTTAATGGCCAGCATTTGAAACACTACTTCCAGGCTTGAAGGTCAGGATGAGGCAGTCCTTTCTTTCTTAATGTAAAATGCTGTAGATAATGTACAGTTCTTCTTTTGCTGTTTTCTTTCGGGTTGGTTGTTTGTATAGTTCCTTTCTGATTGTTTTTGCTTTTGTTTCTTTCTGTTTGTACAATTTTTTTTGTTGCTGTGTTGTTTGTACAGCCTGTTTGTTTGGTTTGTTTGTTGTCTCCTCAGCAGGGATCTTTATTTTACTGTAGAGTAGAGTATTAAGGAGTAGAACTAGCAACCATTCAAAACAGTATATAATTTAGGATATTCAGGTTAACCATTTGCAATTTACACATAACTTGTCACTGTCATGAATGTAGAGAGTTGTTCATCTTCTGAAGTTTCGTATTCAATAAATGTGATTGAGAATTCGAAGCAGGTTTCTCACGATGACACACCTAAAATCCTTGGGTTTGTTGAACCTACCAGTGTAGATATTAGGTGAAAAATCAGAGGTAACCCTTGCTACCATTACAATTCTCAGCTTAATTTCAGCAAGTGTCCACTCCTTGCATCATCATGAAGTTACAATTGCTATATCTTATGAAATCTTTCAAAATTAGAAAACAAAAATAAATAAATAAATAAAGCGGATTATACTGAAAATCCAGATTAAGCCATCTAAGTAACTCTACCGGGGCTATGGACGCTCGCTGGCAGTGGGGCTCTACTTAGGAGAATTGTAACGATAACCTTGCCGTGGCTATAGACGCTCGCTGGCAGCAAGGCTCTATCCGGTCGGCTATGAGGGAATATCCTCACCTACGTAGGCTAATATCAGTCACTGGTTTGTTCAATCGATCTTCAAGATGAGGATAATTAATCACATGCACACAACTAAACTGAAAATGGAAATTCATGCATCTTTATTGAACACTTTGAGTCTCAAGCTAAATAGTAATTTGCAGGAAAGATAGTTGGAAGTTATGAGTTCATTTCACCTAGTTTCCTTGAACACTCTGAATTTAATTGTTTTGTTTTGGTTGCTAGTTGTTGTGATGTTCACAACACGCCCCATTATGCTCCTTAGCAAAATGGGGACCCCTGCTGATGTCTTGCTTTTTGCTTCTGCTTGTGTTTTTTCTGCTTCCTGGCGGTCTGGTAAAAATGAAGGTCAGGTGCATCATCATCATGATATATGATGGGGTAGGTCATCATCATGAGGTCTGTTTGTCAAAGTTCATATTTTGTTTCTATGACCTCATATTTTAAAAGAGCTTGAAATTCCATGCAGGTTTGCCATTTACTTCACTTGAAAATTCGTCCATATGTGAAAGTTATGCATGGTCAAAGTCTTGGTCAAACCTGATATTCGCAGGAGGATCATCATTTTTTTATCCTAAGTCATGTTGACAGGATCATCATGATCTTGGTCTATCACCCACTAAAAATCATGCAGTCGCAATATCCAGACGTCAATTTTAGGTGGTAGTTCCCTTTACCCGTCAAATGGCCTCAGGCGCATCATCAGCATCATGATTTTCTTAGGAGCGTCATATTTTATAAACTTGGTTTTGCTGTATGAGGACATCATCATCATATTTGAACGCCCCCCCGATAATATCCTGAGGTTCGAATATCATGATGACATCGGCTTTCAGTCAAGGTAAGTTCCCCGTCGAAGTGGTCTTTTGTATCGCAAGCATCATCATGATAATTCAACATTACCTGATCTTATATTATCATGCTGATCACCCAGACTTAGAAAAATCCACCTTCGGCATATTTGCGTGCGCGTGTTATAATCCTATCGCAAGGTCATCATCATGATATTTGCTGAAGTTCGAAATATGATGATGACGACTTCACATCATCCTGATCTTTCACGAGGGTCATTTGCTGAAATTCGCTAAGTGCTGGAAACATCATCATGATAATTCGAGAAGGAGGATCATCATCTTCATATCCTCCTGATCTCCGGTTAGCGAATATCATGATGATCACCCTATTCATTAAGAAGTGGTCGATATTGCATTCCTCAACAGCATGATCATATTTTGCAATATCACCCTAGCGCAAATATCATGATGACCAACTCATCCTTGTGCTCCGAAAACCAAATATGATGATGACGTCATCATCATATTTTTATCCTGTCCTGTTGTCAAGATCATCATGATCTTGTTTGTTCACCCAGCATTTCGCAAAGTCCTCCTGCCGATGAAATACAACCTTTTGCAAGTATCATGATGATGATCATCATCACATTTTCTCTTCGGCAGGATATTTTTTCCCAAACATGATCCGGTTGGCGAAATATCATGATGACGTCATGTTTTAAGTTTAACAAAGGCTCCGAATATCATGATGATGTCATCCCAATCTGATAAACGAAGAAGTAAATATCCTGATGATCATCATCATCATCATTTTTTCCCTTCAACAGGATATTTTCCGAAACACGATCTGGTTCGCGAATTATGATGATGATGTCTTATTCTATGTTCGACAGAGGCTAATATCCTGATGATCATCATCATCACATTTTTTTCCTTCGAACAGGATATTTTTTTTCAAGCACGATCCGTTTGCCGAAATATGATGATGACGTCTTATTCCAAGTTCGACAAAAGCCCTAAATATGATGATGATCTTCATCATGCTGATTTTTCTCGAGAGGGTTACCTTGGCCGCGAAGGGGTCATATTCACTTCATCATCCTGATCATGCTCCTTAGGTGACCCGATATCACAAATATCCCCCTGATCTTAACCGAACATGATGATGACGTCATCCTTAGCATTTCAATGAAGCCCGAATATCATGATGACGTCACCATCATCTTCCTTTCCTCGGCAGCATGATTATATTCATATCCTCCTATTCTTCTTCAACATGATGATGATGATGTTGTTGTTCTTTTCTCCAATATGCAGAAGCGGAATATCATGATGATGAAGTATATCGACCAACATGTTTTTTTGACGCGCCGACAGCGATGATCATGCCGATGGGCGGGAAATGAAGCGGTGGAGTTTTAAAGTGTTTTTTTTTTGGCGCCTCTGGCATTTTTCGGTCAGCGATGGTTGACCCGATGAAGTTTGAGCAGTCTGAACGCATTTTTGACGTGTTTTTGAGTGCATTCTGATCCGATTTCCACAATCTTGCGCAGTCACCTGTATTTAAACGCTTATTTTAATTTCATGCTGTTTTATGTGATAAATGGAATACTTATTGCTTGTCTTGTCTTGCAGGCTTGCAGTTGAGGAAGCAGCTGGAAAGTCAACACAGTGACTTCATGGAGGCAGAAGATCTGATCTCAGGAGCAAGAAGATAGAGATGAAATGCAAAAGGTCAAGGCCATTCAAGTAAAGAAGAAGGTCGCAGCTGAAGGTATTATCACAAAAGACAAACAGAAGTTATTGCCCAGCTGCCGGAACTTCTCAGAAGGGGCAATATTTCGTCCAGATTTGACCACTGCTTAGAGATATTTTTGAGAGCTGGTTCACCTGCATTTATTGCTGTAACCAGGGGTTTGAACCAGGGGTTTAGTTAGGTTTTTTGCTGTAGTGAGGACAATCAAAATGTCTTTATATTGTGCCTCTCTACACTGTAATACTTTACAACAGGGATTTTAGGAAAGCAATAGTGGCTACAACAGAATTTCTTTTTTAGGAACATACAGCAAGTTAGAATAGTTTAGAGTAGAAGAAGGAGGTCGCCTGTTTGTCTGCAGTAAGGTGCGCGTGGAATGTCTGGCTGCCTTACTGTATCTGTAAAGCTTGTAAGTTCTCTGTAGTATGATCAATGAAACTAAGAGTCATTCTTACATTGTAAATCATGTATGGCTATTCGTTTCTAATACAATAGAATCTGGAGTTCTGCATCTATCTTCTGAGTGTTCTCCTGCTCTTCTTTGTGTTTTGAAATATCTTCTTTGAGAGCTTGCAATTTTAAATGTATGTTTGTGAAAATGCTCAGAACTTACATTTAGGGTTTTTACTGTGGATTTGATCAAACTACTGTGGTATTTACATAGTGCATAACAGAAACACTTAGATCCTTCGGTAGATTAAGTGAGGTATAGAGTAGATCTTTCTAACTTTTCCCAACCCATCTGAAATATCTAGCTGAAAACGTAGAAATCCAAAGGAAATTGTCTCAAATTTGAAGAAGCATGCATAACAGAGCTATAAGTAGACAGTTTTCATAAACAGATAAAGAGGAAAGCTGCAAAAAATCCAAGAAAACCCTCTAAAACTTGCAGCCCAGTATCACTTGTATGCAAATGGACAGAATACTTGTTGAAATCTATGACCTCTTTGCATATTCTTAGTCCAGTAAACCACAAAATAAACCTAAACTACGTAAGGCCCCTTGAACATTACAGCTTCACATTGACCAACTGAACTTGACCAACCGAACCATTGTAGACTTGGGATTAGTTGAATCACCAGATGATTCCTTCTTGTCTTTCAAGTATAGTTTCAGTTCATTTTATGTGAATTTTAACTTATTGTTATGATTGCATCAAAACAGTCATCAACAGGTCAATCCTCAAGGAAACCAGATGAAAAGGATATCCTCAAGGAGGAAGAGCCTGAGGAAGAAGAGGCTCCTTTGTTATTCAAAAGAAAAAGAAGAGCTCCGCAGGTGGTGGTGTCTACCCCACCTAAGAAACTAAGAACCTCCATGAGGGGTGAAATAAGACAATCCCCTACATTGTTACAAGGGACAGGTAGTGAAGTACATAGGGAATTTTAGCATAATGTTCCACTTCCTACCATCGTCAAGTTCAAAACTAAACTTGCAGAGGAACAGATGGAAGAAACCTCCCAGACACAAGTAGGAGGTCACATCTCACTGGATGAAATAATTATCAGATGATGAGGTTGTGAAGGAAGTGGCTTCACAAAAGATGGAGACCCTTGCTGCAGGCACACACATGACTCCTCAAAAGACTCCACCAGTTCAAACTATACTGGAGGAGATAAAGCAAGTGGAAGTTGAAAAAGAAAAGAGCCCAGAACAGATAGCCCAAGAAATGGGGCTAAATACACTAATTGTAGAGGTGACAAGTCCTGTAGTGGTAGACTTAACAGGAAAACAAGATGCAAGTCCTAAACATCTAGCAGGCACACCTGACAAAGAGCAACATACAGAAGAAGTAAAGATGGCAGAATCAGAGGGCCATACTTCAGAGACAAGCCAACAAGATACATCAGCGGAAGCTTTTATAGAAAAGGTTCAAGAAAAGAGGGCTGATGAGAAAAATGTAGTAGAGGATCTTGCCACTAAGGTTCAAGAAGTAAGCGGTACAGGTGCAGAACAAATTGCGATTGCAGAACCAACATCAGCACCTAAGGAGACTTCCCAGGTATCCACTACTGTGAATGTTCCTCAACAGGAGGAAAAGTTGAAAGTGGATGAGGTAATAAAAGAAAAGGATCATGATCATCATGATCAACATATAGATACATCACAAGATCCTCCACCTCAAGAAGATGCTCCTCCGGAGAAGGAAATTTCTGAACAGGAGGATGTGCCACAGGATCAACATCAAAGTGAGCATCATGAAGAAGAATCGAGAAAATCACCTTCTCCATCACATATGCTGACAGAAACAGGAGATAAAGGTGAACATCATGATGATGCAGAGAAACATGATCTGGTACCTCCGTGGTTGGAGAAAGAAGTAAATGCAGAGGTAGAATTTGAAATTCAAGAATTCGATGTATCTACCTTATTTTCTAAGAATATAGTAAAACCAAAGAGGAAGGCCAGAATGACTTCGGCCATCAAAAGAGATCCAACAACTGGGAGGACTGCACAAATTGCAGTACCTACTGTAGAGAAAGAAAAACGTAAAATTACCTTAGACGAGTTTTAGATCAGTACAGTGGACTTAGGGTTTTCCAACGAAGACCAAGAAGGTCAAGAAGGCAAAGATATTATTGATTCTTTAATTCAGAAAGTGAAAAGAGAGAAAGAGAAAAATAAGCAACACAAAGAGCACATTGCTCAGTTGCATGCCTACATAGGATGGCTGATTAATCCTGATGATACTTCAACTGAACATGTAGTCCCATTGACTACTATTTCTCAAGAGGAGGTAAATAAATTAGATCTCATGAAACATGAGGCATCTGTACTAAGGAAATGGATGTTATCCACATTGGATAATGCGGAGGAAGTGGTAAAGGCCTCTTTGAAGAGGTGGAATACTCTCAGTGACTCCAGGACAAAGGTAGATAAATTGCAGATGCAGACAGGCAAAAGGTCTTTCAAATTGGAAAAGGTATTAGACATCCTAGGGGAGATAAGGAGAATAAATCCTCAGCTGCTCATCAACAAATAGGTACTGAACAATAATACAGCCTTGTTGGTTGATATATGTTATAAGGACATTCAATTTGAATGTGGAGTACTTAAAAGATGCAATAATAAATTGAGGGATATCAGCATGAAGTTGCATGATTTGATGACTATTGAGGTAGAAATGTTGGAAACACTGGAAGGAAAAGTGGAAGGGAAAGTAGAGAATCAAGATGAGGATTTTGCCATCAAAGCTTTACATGGCAACTTCCAATCAGTGGCTGATGATCCACTTGTTCACTTGACAGAAGAAGTCATAGATAAAATAATGAGAATCAAAGTCAAGATGGAAAACTACAATGAGACACTGAATAACAAGAAGAACAAGCTGGATAGTAGCAGACACAAATATGAGGCACACATGCACGCCATCATCAAAGCAAAGACTTAGGATGGCGGGGAAATAGATAAAATTGTGCAGTTATATGAACAGGTCCGGAGCGTCATGCAGCCTCACATGCGGGTTCATCATCATCATGATGATGAAAGTTCAGGAAGTGATGCACCTGGTGAAGAAGCACATGATTTCGACAAAGTAGATGATGATGCATCCTAGAGTAAATATTAGCATCTGATACTTAGTGAAGATAAGTTTTTTAGATAGTTGCCAGCTGGCAGCTTGTGCCATTTTGTAAGGTTGACATAGTCAAAGGAAATTTTGACCGTAGATGTTCATAGACAAATCAAGATCGTTGATCTTTTTGTAACGGATTCCTCACCTTATTCTATAAAAGGTGCAGGAATGCCTCTTTTTTAACATTCGAAACTTAGTTGAAATCTGTCTGCTAAAATATTCAGGGCTCATTTCAAAGCTTTTGTATACATCTATATCTTTGCATACTTAGTGAATGAGAAGACTGTTTTGGTTACAATTCATAGTAAATCTTGAGTAATCAGTGTGTGAATTCTGGATATATGTGGTGATTTGCTGCGTCCCTTGGAGTGCAAGTCTACTTACATATATTGTTTTCATACAATTCCTTTAAAGTTAGCACCTACTGTATCTAGCTGTGGAATGTCCTGGTGAACATATGGTTTGGTTTTCTTCTCCTTATGACTGTATCTGATATACATGTGGTTCAATAGCTGAAGATTCAACATTCATTTAAAACATTTTTTTCAATTTCTTTAAATTTCAGAACATTTCACTATCATAATTGCAAATAACTGAATATCTAAAGCAAACAATACAAATATGTGGACATTTCATAGACAAATGGAAATATTTAGCATATTTGAAGCTGAAGCATGTATTATTGATGAATATCATGCAAATATTTGAATATAACTGTATCATTTGATCAAACAACTGTGTAAAATGACCTCTCTATGAAGAATCTTTGCAGAAATAGTGTCATGATGATGAACTCTATGTAAGGCCTCAAAATGGAAATAGCAACACACATCAACCTCTGAGTACTGTCAGAAGATTAAGACCTAATCACCAGAGACTTGGGATCATGAATTCTCTGAATTCATTGTATCTTTCAAGATGAATAAAGGTTAATGTGTACTTTTATTCTATGCTTGTTTGTGACTAACATCATGACCAACAATACTATGCTGCCGATCAATCCCGCCACTATCCTCGAGAAGTAGTCATAATAGTCTTGAATGTCCTGCCATGAAATCACCTGCTCAACTAGCTCTAGGTCATCAAAAACACATCTGCAATCAGCCAATCCTGCATCATGTTGTGGATCGTACTCTACCAACTCTCCTTGAATAGGGAGGTATAGAATCCTGTACACGTCATCTAGAGTGATCGCCATCTCCCCGATCAATAGATCAAACATCCCATCCTCACTATGGAATCGCTCCACCATTGCAATCAACAAACTGCAGTTTGCGCAAACCTTGAGCATGAAACAAATATAGTGTAGACCCATAGTGCTAAGAGCCTCGCGGTCCATCTCTGTCAGCATATACTGCTGCAACATCAGCAAAGGGAACTACTCTTGTGACATCAGAGTATCATGAATATCCTCCTACAACCAAGCAAAGCATAGTGTCAAAACAAAACCCATATCCACGCAAACCTACTCAAAGCAATCAAACTATCCTATCACTGACTTAACATGTCAAAATTAATCAACATAGTATATCATCTCTTGACTAGATTCTTAGCAATCTCAGAGATCACTTATCAATTGACGCATCGATCGAGGTGCCAATTGGGTTAATTTTGTTAAGTCAACTGACTATCCTAGTGCAAATGCACCGAACTAGGTGGCAAATGCATCGATTCATATCAAATGTGCCACTTCACCATGAATGCGCCAATCCTTGACGTATATGCATTGTTCTAGCATATGTACCACTTTTTGTGTCACATGCATGGTTCCACAGTGGATACACCAATTCCTGGCCTATATGTGCAAATTTATCGTATGTGCTGTAAGATTACTTAGATGCACGGTTTCTTGGCATATGCGTCATTTCGGGGCGCATATGCACCGAACTGTAGTTTGGCGCATCTATCCTAGTTATTTTCCTAAGCATTTATTGGCCTAATAAATGATTTTTAGCGAGTTTTGTCGAACTACATACCGGTGGTCCTGCCTCGGGTGGCTAATCGAACCATCAAACTTGCTCAAAATGGTGCTCCTCATGCAGAATATCCATATCTCTGTCGGCTGCTCTAGCTCCTCTGCTCTCCTAAGCTCTCAAAGACAAATCAACTAAGGACAAATGTGCAAATGAATACGACTGGTGGACCCAGCTCCTATATATAGCAAGTGAACCATAGCTGAATGTGTGCCAACTATGACTACTTCCCCTACCTATTCCTCCAAACCATGTCTTGTTTTTCTCCATCCTAACCCACTTTCCACCAGGGGCAAACTAGGGCATGTATCATTGTCGAAAATTCTTATTCTTTGAAACAACGTGATAAAACACATTACATCAAAGAGGGGCAAAATGTATACACCTAAAATGACATGACTCTATCTAAATAAATATTTTAAATACTTATTTCATCTTAATATTCCTCTATCAATAAATAAATAAATTAATTTATTTATTTGATTCATTTTCCTCCCATTAATTGAATAAATTACATTGTATTTAATTAATTTCATCAATATTAACTTTATTCTTCTAAACAATTAAATAATTTTAATTATTTAATTAAATCATTCATTCTTCCAAATTTAAATAAAATGCAAATTTATTTAAATTAAATCTCAGTCTCCAAAAATAAAATATAATCAAACATTTTATTTATTCTTCTAAATCTTGCACAAACAATTAAATAAATTTATTTATTTAATTTTCTTTCTTATCTTCCAAATCTTCTAAAAATAAATCTTCCTTGTGTAAAAGCAAAAGTTGAGTTAACTGATTTAAAGCAACTTTGTTTTTATCAATAAACTCTTAAATTAGAAAAGTATATTCTAATTTAAGAAATAAAAGCTCATCCTCATCAAGAAAGCAGTTAACTCAACAAAGCATCCTTTTGAATGACACATGTCTTCTTTCTATTCGCGCACGTTCTCTCAACCATTCTTAACCATTGATCTTCTTATTTCTTCTACACCGTTGATATTCTCTCTCACAAGTCTATAAATACTCCTCTATTCTCCATTTCACATAACGAAGCTTTCAAGTAAGATTACTCTGTCAAATCCATAGCGCGCCATTGGCACCCCCACTCTCACATCATTCACTATTCATCCTATATTGTGCTGAAGCTCATCTTCAACACAACAAGTATTCAAGTCATTTCTCCTTTGTCATCTTGAGGAATCAAAGAAAGGAAGCAAGCTTCCCGAGGGCTACATTCATCACCAAAGATCAAATGAGAATAGGCGAACAATGGAAGCCGCTAGGTAACAAAGCACTGTAAGTTGTTTATTTGGTTTTATTCTTTGTTGTTTGTACATTTCATTAAAGTTATTGGGTTTTATATTCATTTTCATATCATCCCATTTTTCCTGATAACAGAATCCACCTCACAAGTTGCGGCAGAGCCAAATTCATCCACATAAATGGTGTCAACATCACAATACAAATAAAAGAAACTAGCATTGCAATAAGTATCATAAATACTTCTACAAATGAACATAGAGATAAAGACCACAAGAAAGAAACAAGGGGTAGAAAGAACATTAGTACATGTGTCTGCAAAAGAAGAAATTAGGGAAGAAGAAGTGGTAGAAACAAGCAAACAACCACCAAAGAAGAAAACCAAATCATCAATAGTGGTGATAGGAGAAAAAGAGAAACCAGAACAACCACAAGAAGATGAGCGATAATGAATTTAGACACATTAGTCATTGCAATTCAATACCATGGACTGCTCAATCCACAGTTGACATGTATAATGATGTTTTTCAGGAAAACTAAGAAATTATACAAGGGCACTCATCATTTATATGTGGAGAAGTGATCAAACACTGGATGATATCATGGAGGGTTTTCCTTAGGATTTGACAGAGGAAACAAGGAAAAGAAGGGAAAAATCCCTAGAAATAGAGGAGGAAATGAGATAAAAAGCAATGGATGAAATAGACCCATCCATCTCTACTGTACATAAAGACAAATTAATAGAGATGCAATCAAAGGAACTAAGAACAAAACAGAGGGTCGATACCCTAATGATCCTAATAGAGGAAGAAAAGGAAAAAGTACGAAAGGAGATAGAAGAGATAACCAAAAGAGCATATGATGCAATGAGGGAAAAGGAGATAGGAGAACAAGAACAAGGAAGGGGATCTTCTCCACAAGATGCATATAATAGTCAACAAGAAGAAGGACCTCAGTAATCAGATACTCGGGAAGAATCCACTTTTGCATCTCCCATCCAATCTATCAAAGATTTCTTGGCTCAATAAAAGCAAATACAACTGGTAGTGACTCCACAACTATTACAGCTTCCACTACTTAGAACACAAGTAAATCTATCTAGCATTTCTCCTATCCAAAAGCTAACATTGGGGGATATATTCCATGCTACAGCTAGAGAGGAGATATTACAATAGCATGTGGACAGTATTGAATAGCTACATGAAACCATAATTGTAATTCAGAATTAGCTACCAAAGGCACAAAGAGACACAACACTGCCAATATCACAACTCAAACAACTAGTAAACAACTTGCAAGCACACATGAGTTATCAAGAGACTAAGGTGAAATAGCAGGTGAAGGAGGAGATGACTAAGAATAGGCTGACAGATGCCACAAAGAAATGTGTGATAATGCACACTCAGCTGGGAACCCAAATCAAGAACCTGCAACAAGATATAGGGGAGGCAAATGTATTGTATCAGTTTTACTTGTACAGTGGCCAAAAACTATAAAAAACATAAAAGATCAAATTGACAACTTGGAGACAGAGGTAGTACAAATTGTGGCAACCTATGACCCATTGAAGGATATGAATGGAGTAGTTAGGGCACAAGTTGATACTGTCCACACACAGTTGCAACGACTGCAATATCAAAGGGAGCAGATAAAAGGGTAGATTAAGAAACTAAGGGAAGTAGTCAGCTTGAGGCTAGCTCACTTAACGAGCATATTGGGAGAAGATAACTAGATGGCCTAAAAGATTTAGATTCCTTCTACTCTTGGATATGTAGAGACAACACACATATAGATAGAAGGATATATACAGGTATTGTAGCAAGACAAAAAGTAGTGGGACACAACTCTGACACAACTGAAGGTGATCTACAAAAACATTCTTCCCATCAATTAGCACCGCATGTCTTGAGGACAAGACATAGTTTCAAAAGGGGGGGATGATGTTGGTAGGAGAATAGAGCAGTCACCAAAACCTACCGCAAGTCACCGCAAGTGAAGTGTGGAGGAGGAAGCAGGCATGTATGATATTAGTTAGGATGTCTTGTAAGAGACACGTCCCTATTAGAGTATATAAGATATGTAATAGAATAGAAAGTAAGTGAGAAAGTAGAGAAGAGAGTATGTAAGAAGAAGATATATGTGCAGAGCAAAGACTTAGACCTACCATTTTGTATATGATACTATAATGAATATATAAGGGGATATAAAGATTAGACCTAATGGATGTGTGTATATGATTGTATATGATATGTTGTGTATGATGTATTCTTACCACATTCTATGATTCCTAACTATTATCTCTATTTCTCTCACTGTCATGTCTAGGGTATAAACTAACTTTAGAAAGTTGTCTAGGTTTAGATCTTCGGAATGTGTCCTCCCCATTTCTTTCAAACACTCTCCATTAGGTTTGCACATTTTAAGATATTTTTTTAAAAAAATGCCGCAATAAATTTAATCTCTCTTACCTTTCTAACCATGTAATTTTTTCTACATTTCAAATACATTAAGGTTTTGATGTACAATTTCTTTTACTTGTGACTTCATATTTCTTTGAAAACCTATGTATGGATTTTTGGGTCTCTTTTTTTATCCACTCATCTAAATTTTAAACAAATTACATTTTTACTTTCTAGACACCATTCTATACACATTAAAAAAGAAATTGATGTTTGATTAGTTTTCTCAAAATTAAGGGGGAACACGCTCAATTTTTTGTTTTTCAGATGTGTCCACTAATTTGCTAGTTGATCAATGTTTGTCTTCACTTGTAAATATGGAGGGTATGTCTCATGTTCCTTATGCTATTGCAATTTTTAGTTTGATGTATGTTATGATCTACACCAAACTAGATATTCCCCAAAAAGTGAGAGTCTTGAGTTGGTTTATGGCTATCCTTGGTAGAGAGCACTCGGCCATAGTGAAGAAAGTCTTCAAGTACTTGCAGGGCACTGCAAAGTATTATATTCGCTACCAAGGTCACTTGAAACATAGGGAGGGTCACTCATAGAATCATGGTCACTTGCAACATAGTGAGGGTCAGTTGTAGTAAAGAAAGATTGGTGGCATTTGTAGCAAAGCCACTGAGTTCTTGTAACACTTGGAGATCCAAGGGTTTGTTGACTTAGATTGGGTAGGAGATGTGGATAATAGAAGATCTACTAGTGGTTATGTCTTTAACCTATTTGGTGGTGTGATTAGTTGGATGAGAAAGAAACAAGTTTGTTGGTATGTGGCGACCGATCATGCAAGTACTGTACACTAGTAATGTATCCTTATTGGGCTTCGGGGGTGCAGCCCCCGAAATTTTTTTCCCTCTTTTTACATGATCACAGTCGGTTGTTAATTTTTTGTTAACCGACAAAAGAAAAATGACATTGCAAAACCCTAATTCTAGAAGCTTCCAAAAAGCTTGTTATAAGTGGTTGAGATGTATGTTACGGCGATGTATTCATGAGATTGTAATATGTTTTGCACTAGATAATAAAATTATTGGATAGCTGAGTTTCTATGGATGTAGCCCATATTGGGTGAACCACATTAAATTTCTGTGTTGATATCTTTTATGTTATTCCTCATTGTTATATTTGGGTTATTTAATCTGCATATAATTGTTAGTGTTTATTTCTTTGATCTTCCTGAACCCTAACAACTGGTATCAGAGTGGGTTGTGTTTGATTATCATCTGTAAGAAGGTCTCAAGGTTGAGTGGGAGTCTCACGGTTAAGTGGGAGCAATGGCGAACGAGGGTAAATTGAAGGTAGATAAATTCAATGGGCAGAACTATCAATTATGGAAGATGTAGATGGAGGATTGTCTCTATTAGAAGGATTTATGGAGGCCATTGGAAGGAAAAGCCAAGAAACCCGCAACAATGACTAATGAGGATTAGGATCTTCTAGATAGAAAGGCACTGGGAACTATTCAGTTGTGCCTAGCACCATATGTGGCATTCAATATAACAAAAGCAATGACAACAGATGGTCTGATGAAAGATTTGGCTAAATTGTATGAAAAACCCACAGCCTCTAATAAGGTATTTCTCTTGAAGTGTTTGTTTAATCTAAAAATGATTGAAGGTGGATCTATGTCAAATCATTTAAATGAGTTTAATAAGATTACCAATCAGCTAACTTCTGTAAAAGTGAAATTTGATGAAGAGGTAAGGACTCTCTTGATTTTATGTTCTTTGCCAGAAAGTTGGAATAGCTTGGTAATGGCTATAAGTAACTCTATCTCTAGTTCAAATACTTTAAAATTTGATGATGTTGTTGGTGTTATCCTTAGCGAGGAAATGCGATGAAAAAGTATAGGTGAGATATCAACATCTGGTAATGCTTTGACTGTAGAGAATAGGGGAAGAACAAAGGAAAGAGGAAAAAGCCTTACAAATCGTGGGAAGTCACAAGGGAAGTCAAAGAAAGGTAGATCAAAATCTAGAGGAAGGATGGATTGCTGGCACTATGGAAAGCCAGGACACTTGAAGAAGGATTGCTGGTCTCGAAAGGGCAAACGAGGAGATGGACAAGATGATGATAGTAAGGAAGCTAATGTTGTAAGTAATAAATTACAGGATGCTTTAATTCTGTATTTAGATAATGCTAATAATTCCTAGGTAATAGATTTAGGGGCTTCATTTCATGCCACACCCCATAGGAAATATTTTGTAGATTATGTTCAAGGTGATTTTGGATAGGTATATTTGGGTGATGATGAACCCTATCAAATTGTTGGAAAAGGAAAGATAAAAATCAAGTTGTAGAATGGAAATGAATGGTTGCTATAGGAGGTAAGGCATGTTCCAAATTTGAGAAGGAATTTAATCTCGAAAAGACAACTGGGTAGTGAAGGTTGCATAGTTACCTTTTCAGACAAAGTCTGGAAGGTCACTAAAGGTGCATTAGTAGTAGCTAAAGGTGAAATGGTAGGCACATTGTATTTGTGTACCGGTAATACTTATTCTACCTTAGCTACTACTAAAATAGTTGCTACTAAGACAAATATAGCACTTGCTACAGGGACATAAATAGAATTGTGTGTTACATCCCTAATTTTGTCTTGTTATTACTTTTTACTTTTACTTAGACATAAGTAAATCTATTTTGATGTTTAGATTAATATCAAGGAAAAACATAGATATGGAAATGAATATGTTATATCAATTTAATAATTGCATTATGAGAATTTGGTTTATTGTTTGAATAATGATGCACTAATTATAATCTGTTGATTTCAAGTTATATACATGATTACATGTTTCAGATGACTCTCAAAGAAAAGAGAGAGTATCTTTCGAGGAGAGAAATATAGACCTTGGGTTACGAGTGATTATTTGCCAAAACGAGTATAAGTGTTTAACAAAAATGTGAACCGGTATCGATAGAGGTAAGTTATGTTTTGTCAGTATACTTTTGGATCTAATCAACAAGTAGTCGATATCTTTTGATGCTTTTTTGGGCAAGTCGTTTGTGTGTCGACATTGTCGTTTGTAAAGAAATGACGTCTTCTGAGTAGAACAATGTCCATTTGCGGTTAACATAAATATTACGTCAACATTGTCGCAAAATTGTTATGTTAGTATCCTTGAGTCATATAAGGTTTTATTGTTGACATTAAACATCATATGACGATCTCATTAAGTCAAGTTGACATGATTTAACAAGAGTCTATGAAGGGGAGACAAACTCAACCCTTTCATATTTTTCATAAGCCTTTCAACTTATTACTATTATCATATTTTGATCAAAGCTTAAATGTGGTCAAGGACTATTATTGTTATTATTATGTTTATTATTTTGTTAGTAGGGGTTATTTGAGGTATATGTGAGTGACCACTTTTTCTAATATAGTTGTTGTCATCTTTGTAATTATCATCCTTAGTGTCGTTATTCTCTAAAGGAACCATGATGGGAGTTAGTGGTAATTATTATGCCATGATATCTTTGGCTTATAATTAGGAGTGGCCCTAGACAGAGGTTATTGAAGTCCTCTTAATTCAGATGAATTTGTTCAGTAAACTTTTAGTTGAATTAATGACTAAGACTCGAATTCATTATAGCGTCGGACTTTGTGGAGTGAGGCTGGTATACATCCTCACGTAATTTCTCCATGATGGACATGGCTCGAGATTCATAAATTCTTTAAGTGGAGTTTCCATGTATTAGTAATGATCTATTATAACTGTCTTTTAGTGGGTGATTATTCTTGTTTTGTTATGCATAGGTGACTCATTAACAGAGTCGTGGAAGACTGTGAAGTAGGAGCTTAAGTTGACACATGTAGGGAATGTTGCAGGAGTCGACTTATCTGTTATAATAAGTCTTTAAGATAGTCATGGCCAAAGATATAATGACTCATAACTAAGTTGTGGGAAGTTTTTGGGGGAAGAACATTATCTCTTGAAGTAGAGAGGGTAATAGAAGGCACTGACAACAAAGTCGAGTGGGGGGAGTCGTCTGTAAAAAAAATAAACCGATGGATGTATGATGTCTAACAGTGAGAAACTAGTTTGAATAGAGAAGAGAGTAGTTCATACGCAAACAATAGGAATAGTGAAAATACTACCATATAAGGAAAGAAGATAGTCTATAGTAGAGGAAGGAGAAAATCTCTACGTGGATGACCCTACTCTATCAAGAAAATATTTTTAGGTTCTTACTTTACATTAAGTCTTTGTTAATATAAATTGTTTATGTACATTGATTCATACTGTTGAATGTTTGCCAAGTTGTCACTCTTTTCATTACGAAATCTATGTTTTAGAATGATAACTGAGGCTAATACTCTTATGATAGAATGCCTACTAGTTAGTTGTTTCTATGACTTTTATATTCATAAATTCATGTTGCACAATGATTTCATCGAAAGATTTCGACACTTTAGGATATCATTAAGTTGATATTGTAATTATACTTTTGCATGGTCGAATGATTGAATTATGAACAAGTTTTTGAGAAGGATTTACTTGATAAGTTTCTGTGACAATTTTACACATTGTTCACACCGAATAGGATTAGTATGACATTGAGTAAACTATTATTTTAAGTGTATACATGTTTCTGCATGATGGTAGGATTCAATATAAGGTGTTACATGTCAGAAAATGTAGACTATAAAACCTAGGACACTGTGAATATTGTATAACTATGATCTCTTAGAAACACCTATTTATATACGAGTTCAATGTTGTAGACCTCATTGTGTTTACGTCAACATTGACACAGAGAATATTGACAAATAGAATATATATATATATATATATATAGTAATCTTTATTATTTACTTAGGGAACGATAGAGATAGTTGTAATCCAAGATGACTCAATGAATTATTGGAAGAGCAACTTTTGGATATTATATTCTAATGGATTCCAAACCAGAGAATAATCTCTTTCCTACAATATTCTAACTTATTTAGAAAAGTTCAAGAACTACAAAGAATATCGTTGAAAGGAATAATCTTTCGATAATGAATATTAGTGGATAGTAAACTTGGATTAGACTTATCCACTTGGTGATATCAAGTCGATTATAGTCAATGCAAAACTTGATTAGAACATTTTTATTGGTTTAATTAATATTCTCTTGTAAATGAGAAATAGACTTGTCTTGAGTATTCGAAACGACATTTTTAGCCAGAAGAAGGCTATAGGTCAATCGTTTACCTAAAACCTCATTCAAACTTGTAAATGAATGTTATTTCATTATTATGGAAAAGGAAAGGCAAACCCTAGTTTGACTAAGTAGGGTTAAATTTAGTATTGAGTCTTTATGAATACATCTTGTCTTACCTATTTCTTTATAGACTGATATTGAAGGGACTTATACCCTAATTATGATAGTTTATTTGTAAAAAGGGAATACTCTCCTAAACCATTGTGATTATCAATGAAATCGCAATAGGGGAAATAGAAAGTACTCATACTCCATTGTGTAGGAGGAAATATCTTTTCCAGAACCATATTATTCTTAATCTTGATTGAATAAACTTAGGGTTCATATTAAAACCTTAGTCTCATAGATATGAGATTTGGTTAGTTTGAATCTTGGATTTATCAAGGTGGCAATGAAAAACCTTGTATCAAAATATGAAAAAAAATGATTTGTTATATCCATATGAACTCGTCTAAGTCAAGTAGACCATTTCTATGATAGATGTTAAAACTTTTTATGTAAACATAGTCAGTGAGGATAAAACTGCGAGAATATGATAGTATCCAAGTCGAGTTGGGGTGGGTGAACATTTTGACTATGTTCATTACGAACATTATTGATATTAAAAACTTTGGCCAAAGTAATGCATTCATTTTCTGCATGCATTATTGATTCACTATATCTAGATTGCATAACCTGTCAGAAAATCATACATGGCTAGAGGGTATCTAGGGTTTTATGGTTGATAGAGTTATGTAGGATACAACACTATGTACTTGAAAAGAAAATTACCACTGGTCACCTTTGTTCTATATTCCTCGTGAAGGGTAGGGTCACTTCCTAAGTGAAAGATGTGTGGGAGACCGCCAGTCTATGGATGGAGGTAAAGCATTGGGAAGATGCTCTCTCTCTCTCTCCAACAAAAAACATGCCGAGGCTTGTGACAAAGATGTCAGATATTCAGAAGTAGTAAACACTCCAAATTTGTTTATAAAATTTATTGATTTTTGCAGATATTTGTAATTGAAAAAGACAATATGTCATATTTGCATTATGTAAGAGAATCTTACAAATTGTTGTTATTTGATTATATGTTAAATAAATAAAAAAATCTCTCTCATTTTTACCTTGTTAAATTTATTTCATGGTAAGTTCTCTATATTATTGTGTTTTTAGAATGTGGATGTTACATATGGTATCAGAGCTACGAGTTTCGACACTAGGGCTTATGAGTCCACTATGCTAACCTGTAGTCAACATTATGTGGTTAGCTAATGTTTGAATTTCTTGTGCCAGAATGGCGTGGAGGAGAGCCAAGAAAACTACGAGAAAGTCTATTCCCCAACATTTGCCTAAATTAGCAGTTAAGAAGGAACCTATCAAGGAAGTGAAACTTAAAGGGCATATTAAATACTCTGAGGGTGCATGGTTGGAGGATTTAGAGACTTTTGCTGATGCACTTAAGCGTATTCGGTTAGAAAGAAAACAACGTTTTGAATTGGCCAAGAATCCTACTATTTCTACTTGTGTAGTTAAACCTAGTAAATTGTAGCTAGTCACGACATGTCACTTGGAGGTTGTTGTGATACTTCTATTTTAGGAAAAGAGGTGTTGGAGGAGTATCTGTGTGTACATCCACCTTCTAGGTTTGTTTAATTGGAAGATCCTTTAATTAGCAGTGACATTTAGTCTTGTCATATCAACTATATAAATAAGGATGTAGTTACTCCTAAATAAGTTATAATAAATATGAGAATGTTTTGTATCAATCTATTGATTGTTATGAGTTAAATATGTTTTGATGTTTTGAGTTACAGAAAACTATTAGATAGCTTATTTTTTGGCATGAGAAAAAAATGACAACATGTTTCATACAAGAACAAACCAGGGTGAGAATCTAGAAGAGAATAAACCACTAGTTAATCTCTTGGACAAATTGGAGCATTTCTAACCATGTAAAAAAACCAAGGAGAGACCTGGTATTTTGGAAAAGAAAGAAAGAGATCAAGGAGACCTTGAAGGGGGAAAATGAGATTTCTCATGGGATGAGCAAGGAAAATCACCAAGAATATAGTGTGAGTAATGAAAACCCTGAAACCATAGACCCTAAAAGGAAGCAAAGGATAGGATTGCCTTAGAACTTTCCTTGATATGAAGAAAGTCATTCCACCAAAGTTTGATGGAATAAGTGATTGGAGCAGCTGAAAATTTTATTCCTCCTAGAGTTTTGGGATAAGTTGCCTAGAAAAGTACCTTACCTTATGACAACTACAAAATTAATGGAATCAAAAGTCCCATTACAATAATTATTGGCTAAAGGTTTGATTAGACCCAGTATTTCACCATGGGATGCACTAGTTATTTTTGTCAAGAAAAAGGATGTAACTCTGCAATTGTGTATTTAGTATCATTTGCTCATTAAAGCAACAATAAAGAACAAATATCTTGTACCATGTATTGATGACCTCTTTGATTAGATGCGTGGAGCTACAGTGTTTTCAAAGATTGATTGATGATCAATATATCATCAGTTAAGATTGAAAGATGAGGATATCCATAAGACAACTTTTAGAACCAGATATGGGCACTATAAGTTCACAGTGTTGCCATTTGGTTTGACGAATGCCCCTGCCACATTCATGAATCTCATGAACATTGTATTTAGAGATTATTTAGACAAGTTTGTTCTAGTATTTCTAGATGATAAACTCATTTACTCTAAGAATGAAGAAGACTATCATCGACATTTACAATTGGTTCTGCAATGGTTAAGAGAACATAAGCTATATGGAAAATTGTCAAACTGTACATTCTTCCAAAAGGAGATTTAATATCTAGGACATATTATATCTGCAAATGGAATATCTATTGATCTTACAAAAATTGCCACTATTCTGGATTGGCCTGTACCCACAAATGTGTTGGAAGAGACACTGTGTGGCTTCATAAGTGTTGTCATTGATGGCAACAATGTCTATTCTACACATCTGCAGCACATAATATGCTTATACCGGAAGTCAGGATGGAAATTATTTTGGTCCGGTGAACAAGAACAGAGTATGTAACAAGATCTAACAATAAGGTCCAAATCTCTTAGATGGTGTAACTCAGTAAGTTGCGGACTTGGATAAGTCAAGAGGGGTATCATGACTATTGTATTCCAGAGATTTAGCCTCTGGTGATAAAGCATGAAAAAGATATGAGCATCTAAGTGTTGGGTCCCAGTCAGGCAGAGCAGATAGAGGAAGAACTGACCAGCAGAGTATCAAATCTCAATCCAGATGTGCAAAAGGTGTTGATCAAGCAATTTGTGGCATTATACATTGTTGGCCAACATGATTAATGACTTCTATGCCTATGTCTTTGATGCACATCACTAATCAAGCATGGATTCAGTTGACAGATAAATAACTTGCAAATATCTCAGGTGTTCTTGTTGTTGACTAAGAAGTTGTTGGAAATCCTTGATGCTGATATATATACCCGATGGATTCAAGCTTGTGAGAGGGGGAAAGTAATAGTATGAATAATTAAGTTCGAAGAAAAGCAGAGTCAAGTGCAAAGGTAGTAATTTAAGCTCAAAATGTGACAGGAAAGTTATATTGAGCAAAGGAAGAATGAAATGTGTCAGATCAGTATACTGTGCCATACCAGAACTGAATTCCTGCATGTATAGATGTTGTTTACCAGTTCAAACACCTTGGTATCATCTGTAAGCATTTGTAGACTATAAGTCTCTTGTAGGTAGTGGGCCTCTTGTGAGCAGTGTGATTGAGTAGTGAGCCCTAATTGGCATGTGCCATATTTTTACTCTTTATTCTTTTAACAAAGAATACAATCTTGGGTTATTCACCCCATGGTTTTTCCCTTAACAGGGTTTCCACGTAAAAATCCTTGTGTTATGTGTTAATTCTTTTTCAGTTCATATGATTACATTGTTTTGATATAGCACTAAATGATAAGAAAAGAAAGTAAAAAGAAGAAAATTTTAAGATGACTGATTCACCCCCCCCTCTCAGTTATCTGCATTTTTTCCAACAATTGGTATCAGAGCCTAATTCCTCTGAACAAGCCTAACAGCTTGAAGAAGATCTGGGAATCTCAATGGATGCATATGGTATGAAAGAACAACTTTAGTCTGCCCTAGATGATCTTGAACAATCCCACTCTGAAGTCAATGATTTGAGAGAAAAACTTAAGGAAGCTGATGATTTCATCAATGAGCTAAAAGAAAAACTCAGTATTTCTGTGAAAAAGAGAAAGGAACTACTCCAGAGATTAGCAAATTAGAATGAAGCAAATAATACTGATGAAGATTTGAATGAGAAAATTAAGCTTTGTGAGAAGTTGTCAAAAGAAGTGATTATGATAAGACATGAAATGGAATCAGGGGTTATGAACTTCACCCAAGAAATTGAAGAAAAGAGAAAGACTGAAGATAATCTAAAACAATCTCTCAAAGAGAAAACAAAGGACTGCCACAAAATGGACAGAATAATTAGGCATCTGGAATCTAATCTTGAAGAAGCCAGAGGTAATGAAGAACAACTTGAGAATCAAACAAACACTCTCAAACAAGATCTTCAATCTGCAAATGAATACAAAGAAAAATTCAAGATAAGCTTAGCCCAACTTGAAGTTCTTCTTGCAAGTCAAAAGAGGGTTGATGATAAGCGTGGATTGAGGTATGAGAAAGGTGAAAGCTCTAGATTCGGTCAACAGAACTTTGGATTAGGAAGTCAAAGGAACAGACCTAGAAGACCTCTGATAAGGCAACCAAATGCTCAAAGATATCCATCCTTCAATGGGAATTGCTTCAATTACAAGAAGTTAGGTCATAAAGCAACTCAGTGTAGGAATAGAATGAATCAGAACAATTCATCCTTCTCTGATAAATGTTTTAGTTGCAAAAGGTATGGTCACAAATCCCATGAATGTAGAAATATACAAATAAACAATTCTTTCAATGGTAGATGCTTTACTTGCAATAGAATGGGTCATATGGCTAATCAGTGTAGATCAAAAGGATATCAACCAAATAAGCAAAGAAATGTTGTGTGTTACAATTACAATAAATTTGGTCATATAGCTAGATTCTGCAGAAGCAGAAATTATGATGAAAGAGGTCTAGTAAAACATGATCAGAAACAAGATAAAGGCAAAGGTAAAGTAAATACGGATGAAGTTCAAGAGGAGATGAGTAAGATTTGGGTGAAGAATACCACAATGAATATTAAAGATGGATCCACACTAAAATTCGGTGCTGATAATCCTCCAAAAACTAAAAAGTGAGCTCTAGATTAGGGGGAGCTACAGAGAAGATCCTTTTTCCCCCAGCCAGCTAGTGAGTGCCTAAGTTTGGCACATTGAGTCAGAATAAGAGGTTGTGGTTTAAAGGGTTTGAGGAGATTCATTTAAAACTCATCCAGTCAAAATTTGACAAATCCGCATGTAGATTTGAGGAAGCTATGAGGAACTCCTCTATCTGTTGCTATCCGGTAAAGTAGAATTTCACAGACTGATTTGGTATGATCCAGATTTGAAATGTTTTAATTTGCGGACCTATGGCATGTTTGAAAAAAGGTGAAGATATGTTGTCAACCCTCATAGATAATGATTTTAAATATCCGCGCAGTGATTCAAGAAAATCCCACTCAAAACAAGGTAACTGGATGACTTAAGTTGTGCATTTATTACAAAAGGAAATTATGTTTTTGGGCAAGGTTAAAAGGTTTCTTCATCCATCATTTGGAACACTTTGCACTTTCGAAGAAGGAGAAGAGCTCTGAGAAGAATTCCAACAAAACACTCAAACCCAGTTAAAGATCAAATCCAAGTGCAATCTGTTCCGGTAGTCGCTCCAAACCCTAAGGCTTGAAGAGGTATTTCTTTTAATCTCTCCAATCTTCATTGATTAGAATGGCTACTCCAATGGTTGTAATTGTTTCTAAGATACCAAGGTCAGCTTTCAAGAAACATCCTCACAAATCTATTGAGGTTGATCCTTTGGGTGCATTTTCTTGTACACCGTATGGCGTTCTCCATGTACAAGACATTAGGGTTTATATACATGCAAACATTGAGGACTTTGGAGACCTAAAATTGATGAATCTATACCACAATCAGTTAAGCAGTGTGAACTTTGATCTAAAACCAGAGTTCTAGACCCTAAAAGATAAGCATTTTGCACATTGCATACATTTTCCATCTTTTGGAGAGGACAAATGGGTCCAGTATATCTTAAGGAGGATTAAGAGTATCAGATCTCAATCTGGATGTGCAAAAGGTGTTGACAAAGCAATTTGTGGCATTATACATTGTTGGCCGACATGATTAATGACTTCTATGCCTATGTCTTTGATGCGCATCACTAATCAAGCATGGATTCAGCCGACAGATCAATAACTTGCAAATATCTTAGGTGTTCTTGTTGCCGACTAAGAAGTTGTTGGAAATCCTTGATGCATATATATATGCCCAATGGATTCAAGCTTGTGAGAGGGGGCATGTAACAATATGAATAATTAAGTGCGAAGAAAAGCAGAGTCAAGTGCGAAGGCAGTAATTTAAGCCCAGAATGTGACAAGAAAGTTATATTGAGCAGAGGAAGAATGAAATGTGTTAGATCAGTATACTGTGCCAAATTGAAACTAAATTCCTACATGTATAGATGTTGTTCACCAGTTCAAACACCTTGGTATCATCTGTAAGCATTTGTAGACTATAAGTCTCTTGTAGGCAGTGGGCCTCTTGTGAGCAGTGTGCTTGGGTAGTGAGCCCTAATTGACATGTACCATATTTGTACTCTTTATTCTTTTAACAGAGAATACAATCTTGGGTTAGTCACCCCATAGATTTTCCCTTAGCAGGGTTTCCATGTAAAAATCCTTATGTTATGTGTTAATTCTTTCTTAGTTCTTATGATTACATTGTTTTGATATAGCACTAAATGATAAGATAAGAAAAGAAAGTAAAAAGAAGAAAAGTTTTAAGATAACTAATTCACCACCCCCCCCCCCTCAGTTATCTACATTGTTTCCAACAAAATGTGCATGAGGTGCATAGTTTCATGGGCCTGGCTGGCTATTATAGAAAGTTTGTTCTAAATTTCTCCAGTTTTACTAGTCCAATCACTTGCCTACAAAGGAAAGGAAAGCAATTTGAATGGACAAACAAATGTTAGGAGGCATTTGATATTTTAAAGGAAAAGTTAACTTCAGCTCCAATTTTGAAAGTTCCTGACCCTGAAGGACAATTTGAGGTAATTACAGATGCCTTGGGAGAAGGATTAGGAGGAGTGCTTATGCAAGATGGGAGAGTTATAGCATATGAGTCTAGAAAATTGAAATCCTATGAGAAAAATTATGCACCACATGATCTGGAATTGGCTGTAGTAACTCATGCTTTACAAATGTGAAGGTACTATTTGTTAGGGAAAACTTTTGTACTTAAGTTAGACCATCAAAGTCTTAGATATATTTTCTCCCAACCACATCTGAATGCTCAACAAAGGAGATGGTTAGATTTGATATCTGACTATGACTTTGAGATAAACTATATCAAAGGAAAAGATAGCAGGATAGCTGATGCTTTGAGTCATACAAGACATATATCTTCAATTGTCTCTAGTCATAGAAATTTCAAAGATTTAGTGCTGCAAAATTTGTTTGGTCATGAATATTATAAGCAGGTTAAGTAGGCTCTGGAGGTTAATCCTAGAGACCCAAGGTATGATGGATTTTTGTTTGAGTTAGATGGACTATTTAGGTTTAGAGGTAGAATGTATGTTCCTAATTCAGTTGAATTAGGGAATTTAGTATGGAAAGAAGTTCATACCACACCATATTCCAAACATCTAGGAGTGACCAAACTTCTAGCGGATATGAAACCTCCTTATTTTTGGAAAGGAATGAAGGACGATGCTGTGAGATTTGTAGCAAGTTGTTTAGAATACCAGAGGGTTAAAGCAGAACATTAACACCCAATAGGATTGTTGTACCTACATGATGTACCAGATTGGAATTGGCAAGTCATAAGTATGGATTTTGTTCAAAGTCTTCCTATATGTTAGGCCTCAAAAACACAGGTCATTAACCCTAAGAGGTTGCCAGGGTCTCTTGATGTTTTTGGCTAACTGACACATGGTAGATATGGCTAAACCCCCTTCACTTCAGGCTCTACCAGACCTAGGCGGGTATACCTTAATGATTAATGTAGACTTAGTTTGACCTTCACGATGGCAAATAGGTGTGAAGTAGATATAAAGTGTGATGATTATTTCTAAGGTTTTTTAAATGTTGTTAAAATAACCAGTGTCTTATCTATTTTAGGCAATGGAGTTAGGATTTGTATGATAAATATGTCATCCCTTTTGGCTTAACTCGAATTATTTGGCACTTTCTCATATGTTTATACCTTGTATAAATGTGCAAGATTGTCAATTACTTGTGCTCTTCTTACCCAATCCCAATGATATTTTCCTAAGTTACTATGAACAACTGAAAGGACATTTAATTTTTGTAATAAGGAAACCTAACCAAGATCATTTGTTTAAAGGGTTTTAACTCCTAGAAGAGACCAATGAACATAAATCACCCGGGAGGAATTAAATCGACTTCTCATAGAAACCAATAAAGTAGCACACATTGAATCAGCAAATGTGACCAGATAAATTAAATATATGCTCGATATACTAATTTAAATAACAAGGGAAATCATTTTGGAGACAGCTCAAGTAACACATATAAATGAATATTTACAAATAATTGACACCATATAGGTTGGAAATCAAATAAAATATTCCTTCTCCGTTCAAAAAAGTTTACAATGTGTGCTTGGAAGTCTTCATCTTGATATATTTGCCTAACCCTAATTATTGCTTTGATGTTGCTTCCTATTCTTCCTCTCTATCCTTTTTAATTTTATCATATATACTTTGTGTCATGACCCTTCACGTACCCTTTTGATGCAACCTTTCACATTCATTTGCAATCAAAATAATCATTTCATCACTTTTCAATTTACATCCCGTGAAAAATTATTTCACCCACATATTCTACAATAATAGTCATAAATGACTATTAATATTCCCCCGTTCATATTTACATTTCACCCATTTGCCATTTAGAAAATTCATTCGTTAGGTGAAACAATTACTCATTGGTTTAACCCTCCTTGTGCAAATATTTTATTTTTGGGTGAAACATTATACTCCTCAAAATAATTATCTTTTCCCATGCACTTGCAAATATAGTTTGAGCCTCCACATTAAAAATCTTTCATATTTATCCCACACAAATTATTTCTCGGGGCACTTTATATTTAATTACTTTTTACTTCCACCGTTGTCCTGCATTATTTGGTGGGAGTTTCCACAGCAATGTGGGAAGGGTCTTCAATTTCACCGCCCTCCCGCAGCCATTTCATTTTCCTTTTGCGGGAGGACAGGAGAAAATATGAGCCATAATATTTAAATATATTTCTTTACTCCTCTTTCACCTCCTAAACTATATTTTATTTTATCATTTTATTTGTCTTGCCATTAGAATTACCACTTATCCCGTGCGTGTAATCATATTTATGTTTCATTTTATTATACATTCCACCGGTGCTACCCCGCATGCATTTTTCTTTTATCCGTGGGAGTGTGGGAGCCATCTCCAAATTCACCACTCCCCTGCATTATACCGCTCATCCACACATAAATTTGGTACCACCTGCAGTAATGCGAGGAAGCATTTCACTTTTCCTGCAAGCCCACACCTAAGTTGGATGATCCCTGCAGGAACACGGGAAGCTTGCACCTGGTATTTTCAATTATAATATTTGAGAGATCCTCCTTTGATTTAGACTTCATGGTTCGGCACCAGTTGGAAGGAGGCTAGGAAATAATTGTGAAATCTGTATTTAATATCAATGAATTCCATTTATTTGAAGATTTCCAAAGCTTATCAACACACTCATTTAATTGATATCATGCAATCCTTCATGCCAAGGGAGTATCAAAATAAACCAAATGCAATTGTAGACCTTTCACTAGGGCAGCAAAGAAATAATTCATTTTCCTACTTTTGTGACAGCGTATGTCCTGCAATTCATTGTCCATTTAAAACTGGCCCTTTCATCCTTGATCTGAGTTGAAAAAGCTTTTTTACAGTCATAATTCTTCCCCCTCTAAAATAATTTGATGACACTATGTCCAGCACTTGTCAGCCAGTCCATACAGAGAAAAACAACATTGAATTGAAAAGATTCATTTTAGAATCAAGCAACTCCAGCAATGGAGTTAATTTCCCCTCGTGAATAATAACACACAATATATGTTGCCTTTGTTCACAAAGTTAAACTTTATAAACTGCTAATATATTTAGGGCTTTCAAAATCTATCCAAGTTCACTTTAAAACATTTAAAATGTCTTAAAATTTATGTCATTTGAACTTTAGATCTTAGGGAAAAATTTTCAATTTTGGTTGGAAGCCAAATAGAGTAATTTCACTGTGGGCACACAAAACATCCTGGAGCCACGAAAATTTAAAAGGGACCAAGATCAATTATTTTGGAAGTGGGTTTCCAACGGATTTTGAGCAGCTCGCCAAATTGGGGTACTTCCTTTGTAAACTGGCCCTGCCGAAGCATGTAGCGGGAAAAGTGAAGTTTAAATTAATGAACCAAATGAGCTCAGAATTTGACAAAATTAGAATTGGAAATATTTGAGGCCAAAAGATCAACTGGATCAGCATCAGAATTTCAAAATTTGTAACTTTTTAATGCCAAATCTAGCTCGGGAGCAGTCACAAAATAATTAAAAAGCATATCAAAACTCCTCCGATGACCATGAAAATGTACAAACATATAGACATATGATCCAAAAATTTATTGCAAAAAATAGCTTGGCAAAACTCATTCTGAGGTGTGAGATATCCAATCTCAAAGTAGCTCATTCAAACTTTTTCTGCAGCTGCACCTACCAAAAACCAACTTGAGCACACCAAGTCACCTCCTTGAAAAAATATCAAACCTCCTCATGGGAAGCTGTCACTGGAAACACTTGTTTATTTAGATCCATTAAGCATGTGTACAAGAGGGCTTTCCTTTAATTTGTTTTCTTCACAAGATATTTAGGGTCAAAGTTGACCTCTCTAAAACATGCAGGTGTTAAAACATGACAAAGTGCATTTGCTTTTGGCCTTGAAAAAATAGCAAATCTGATCCTGGCATTCTGAAACCAGACTAGGTAGCATATGAGTATGGGGGAATACAAAGAACCAATCCATTTGTTAGGAGCATTATTCAACTGCTAGATATTAGCCTCCAAAGTTGGCTTCCCGGGTTGATTTTACATTGTGCAGGTAGCAAATTTTACCAAAACCCTTTAACTTGACTCCTCAAAACTCAGTCAAATCATGTCATAGGAAGCTGTAATCAGACATGTACATTCACATATGATAGGTAAGCATGCTTGCAAAGTGGTTTTGCATGAAAATAAGTAGGCTCCAAATTATGATCCCTCAAATAAAGCTCCTCGGGTAGATTGCACAAGTGTATTTCTGAGAGTTATAGTTGATTTTTCATATGGAAACCTTTTTTTTTTTGCAAAAATTGGCATGAAAATTTAGGTTCCAACACTATGTCTAGGAATAAATACGATGCCATTTTAGTCATGGTTGATTAACTCACGAAGGTAGCACATTTCATACCAGGGAATTTGTCTGATGGAGCACTAGTGTTAGCCACAAATTTGTACAAGAAGTGTTTAGATTCTTGGTTTCCCTAAAAAGATTATCTCGGATAGAGATGTGCATATAACATCAAGGTTTTGGAAAACCTTGTTCTCTGCGCTAGAGACTAAACTCAATGTGAGTACAGTTTATCATCTTGAAACCAATGGTAAACTGAGAGAATTAACTAGGTTTTGGAAGATTTATTACAACTGTATTGCATGGATCGACAATATAAGTGAGAAGACTACTTACAACTTGTGGAATTTTCTTATAACAATACCTAACTTTTTGATATTAAGATGACTCTATTTGAAACACTAGACTGAAAAGATGTCAAACTCTTATAAGCTGGGTAAGCTAGAAGATATGATTAACATTAGTCCAGAAATGTTGTCAGAAATGGATGAAAAGATTTAGCTGATCAGAAAATATCAGTAGAAATTAATAATAAATAGAAAAGTTACGTTGATGTTAAGCATACATTAAGACAATTCTCAGTTAGAGAAGAAAAAGTTCCTTTGAGGATCAAATCCAAGAAAAGTTTCATAAAGTATATAATTTATTCCAAACAAGCTCTAGATATAAAGGAATCTTCTAAATTTTCAAAGTTATCAATTCTATTGATTACAAGAATCAATCTATTACTATTTATTTCCAGGAGGCATAATGCTTTTTGTGATTCATATATATATATATATATATATGAATATTATATTCTTAGAATGTTTGACAAGTACAGAAGCCAAGATGGTTATCATCGAGCTTCTTAAAATGCTTAAAGTTTGTAAATTCCTCGTGTATCAGAGAAGCTTTGCAATGCAAGGTCCAATGGGACCAATATGCTAAGGAAAATGCTATCTAGGAGGACTACCATGAATTTTTATTAGAAGTTTCCTCATTTATTTAACACTTTTACCAATTAAAAAAAACAATAAACTTGCTTCTAGTTACATTTGATACTTTATATCATCAAGGACGATGAATCTTTAGGTCGGATATGTTACATCCCTAATTTTTTCTTGTTATTACTTTTTACTTTTACTTGGACATAAGTAAATCTATTTTGATGTTTAGATTAATATCAAGGAAAAACATAGATTCTATTGAATGTCATTTAGTTATATCAATTTAATAATTGCATTATGAGAATTTGGTTTATTGTTTGAATAATGATGCACTAATCATAATCTGTTGATTTCAAGTTTTATACAGGATTACAGGTTTCGGATGACTCTCAGAGAAAAGAGAGAGAGAGAGAGAGAGAGTATCTTTCGAGGAGAGAAATATAGACCTTGGGTTATGAGTGATTATTTACCAAAAGGAGTATAAGTGTTTAACAAAAATGTGAACAGGTATCGATAGACGTAAGTCATGTTTTGTCAGTATACTTTTGGATCTAATCGACAAGTAGTCGATATCTTTTGATTCTTTTCTGGGCAAGTCATTTGTGTGTCGACATTGTCGTTTGTAAAGAAACGACGTCTCCTGAGTAGAACGGTGTCCATTTGCGGTTAACGTAAATATTAGGTCGACATTGTCACAAAATTGTTATGTTAGTATCCTTGAGTCATATAAGGTTTTATTTTTGACATTAAATGTCATATGATGATCTCATCAAGTCAAGTTGGCATGATTTAACAAGAGTCTATGAAGGGGAGACAAACTCACCCCTTTCACATTTTTCGTAAGCCTTTCGACTTATTATGATTATCATATTTTGATCAAAGTTTCAATATGGTCAAGGACTATTATTGTTATTATTACATGTTTATTATTTTGTTAGTAGGGGTTATTTGAGGTATATGTGAGTAACCACTTTTTCTAATAAGTTTGTTGTCATCTTTGTAATTATCATCCTTAGTGTCATTATTCTCTAAAGGAACCATGATGGGAGTTAGTGGCAATTATTATGCCACGATATCTTTGGCTTATAATTAGGAGTGGCCATAGGCAGAGATTATTGGAGTCCTCTCAATTTAGATGAATTGGTTCAGTAAACTTTTAGTTGATTTAATGACTAAGACTCGAATTCATTATAGCGTCGAACTTTGTGGAGTGAGGGTGGTAGACATCCTCACATAATGTCTCCACGATGGGCATGGCTCGAGCTTCATAAATTCTTTAAGTGGAGTTTCCATGTCTTAGTAATGATCTGTTATAACTATCTTTTAGTGGGCGATTATTCTTGTTTTGTAATGCATAGGTGACTCATTAACAGAGTCGTAGAAGACTGTGAAGTAGGAGCTTAAGTCGGCACATGTAGGGAATGTCGTAGGAGTCAACTTATCTGTTATAATGAGTCTTTAAGATAGTTAGTCATGGCCAAAGATATAATGACTCATAACTAAGTTGTGGAAAGTTTATGGGGGAAAGATGTTATCTCTTGAAGTAGAGAGGGTAATAGAAGGCACTGATAATGGAGTCAAGTGGGGGGAGTCATCTGTAAAAAAATAAACTAATGGACTCATGATGCCTTACAGTGAGGAACTAGTTTGAATAGAGAAGAGAGTAGTTCATACACAGACAATAGGAATAGTTAAAATACTACCATATAAGGAAAGAAGATAGTCGGTAGCAGAGGAAGGAGAAAATCTCTGCATGGACGACCCTACTCTATCAAGAAAATCTTTTCAAGTTCTTACTTTATAGGAAGTCTTTGTTAATATAAATTGTTTATGTATTGATTCATACTGTTGAATGTTTGCCGAGTTGTCACTCTTTTCATTACGAAATCTATGTTTTAGAATGATAACTGAGGTCGATACTCTTATGATAGAATGCCTGCCAGTTAGTTGTTTCTATGACTTTTATATTCGTAAATTCATGTTGTACAATGATTTCATCAAAAGATTTCGACACTTTAGGATATCATTAAGTTGATATTGTAATTATACTTTTGCATGGTCGAATGATTGAATTATGAATGAGTTTTTGAGAAGGATTTACTTGATAAGTTTCTATGACAATTTTACACATTGTTCACACCGAATAGGATTAGTATGACATTGAGTAAACTATTCTTTTAAGTGTATACATGTTTCTGCATGATGGTAGGATCCAATATAAGGCGTTACATGTCAGAAAATGTAGATTATAATACATAGGACACTGTGAATATTGTATAACTATGATCTCTTAGAAACACTTGTTTATATATGAGTTCAATGTTGTAGACCTCATTGTGTTTACGTCGACATTGACACAAAGAATATTGACAAATAGAAATATATATATATATATATATATATATATATATATATATATATATATATATATATAAATATATAGATTGTAATCTTTATTATTTACTTAGGGAACGATAGAGATGGTTGTAATCCAAGACAACTCAATGAAATATTGGAAGAGCAACTTTTGGATATTATATTCTAATGGTTTCCAAACCAGAGAATAATTTATTTCCTATGATATTCTAACTTATTTAGCAAAGTTTGTAATGCCCTGCCATGCAACCCTAGAGAGTTATGCTCAACTAAACAATAAAAGGGTGAATTTTTTTTTTTAAAGTAAAAGTAATGATAACAAAATCTAACATAGTTTTCTAACAATAAGTTGAACCATCTAGTTACACTAACATCTCTAGGGGAACATAACTGCATTAAAGAAATTCAACAACATACCTAGCTTATGCAAATTACTAAACCATCAATTTGTTTACATCATCAGATAGATGCATGATCTTTTCTTGATAATAATCACAAGTACAAATAGTTCATGTTACATAATTATATTGATGCAAAAGCTCTTTTTTCAAGATACAACAAAATCACATAATGGATCACATACTCAAATTTGGATGCATAAAGTACAATATCTAACTTCTGAAACAGGAGCAAACTGGAATTATGAGAGATAAATCTTCATGCCACATGATCCACAATGCCAGAAAACCAATGGGATTAAGCACAACTACCCGACCACATGCTCATCCAAGGTGAGAATGGAGGGGGCATTACATCTTCCCCCCATAGAACTTAACTTCTTCCTGGAAGTCACAGACCAGGGTGAAAACATAACATATTAGTATTGCAACTTTCTATTGTCTACATACACATCCATATTAAGCAATTAGGCAGAATCGTTCAATAAAGACAAGAAAAACATCAATTGTTTACCTTTAAGGCATATCATGTGATGTACTTGTATCTAATCACACTTATTTTGAGAATTTCATATGATCTAGAGAATTGCATTCACATATAATCAAGGAAAATGCATCTCATATCTTATTTCCACTATGCTTTCAACTATTTACCAACATACATCATACAGTCCTCCGCGGAGTCCTCCCTTGAACATACTATCAGAGGTTTGAAATGAACATGATAGAAACAACACTTAACACAAAATGGGACCAACAGAAACAAACATTTGGAATAGCCACCATAGAGATTTTAAAAATAAATGCAACCCAAGTGGGAAAATAATCAAATCCAACTTTAAGTCACAGAGTGCTAGCAATTTCCAACTGTAAATCAAGTATAAAGGAAAGAGTTTTGGTGACCACTCCTATCATAAGAAAGTTCAAAGAAAGAAAATTCACTGCTAACCCCCAATAACACATGAAACAACCGTTAAAATTTTCAAAACAACCAGATTACACAACAAATTCACTTCACGATGTGACTAATTTTAGCCACAAAAAGGGAGTATCCGCTACACAACACTCAAGGACACAAGATCCAGAATGTGTTAGAGAATGTACACCAACACTCAAATGATTTAGTTAACTACATCCTCTTTAACAATTCGATACAAAGGACATTTATACCAAATCTAATACTAGAGAAATTTATTTATTTGGAATACTCAGGTTATCACCATTCAGAAACACAGACAGGCTAGAGAGTTGTCGATAGAAAACCCACAAAAATTAGCATGATTAGAGCAAATAAAACTATTGAAGAAATCACAAAGGGAAGCAATATTTCCCTAACTATTGCAGATGTATAATACCTTGATTTACAAGCATGCAGAGACAGAACATGCAAAATTCCCCTTTGACAAGGTTCGACATGAATGTAAAGTTTACAACACACAACAAAAAGGGTTTGGTAGTGAAAAGCTTTAACATAGTCATCAAAATCAATAAGATACATACCTGATTCAAACACTTTTTTCCCCCAAACTACTCTTCCAGCCTTGTCTCCACCTTTTTCTAGAATTCCACAATCTTCCACCAAACCACCCGTCTGAAAATTTTTCTCCTAATCCACTCTCTTTCAAAAATCCCCCCTCTCAAACCAGAGAACCTTCCTCCCAAAACCAGAGAGTCCCCCCGACCCTTATCTCTTCGGGAGAATTAAAAAAAATAGAAATTACAATAAATTTCTTCTACCCGTTACAACAACCCACTCTCTGCACTACCTCCAAGAGAATATGATATATATAGATTATTATGATAAGGTTTGTATTTTAAAAAATGATAATTTGTTTAAGAGAACTCAGTTATAAATGACTTCTTGTATTGGGAGTTAGATAGTATGAGTTATCATCATAAATATATCTTTGTTATCTAACCATATGAGTTATTGTGATAGTTATCTTGATAGTTTGTATTGTGAAATAGGTTTATAACTTGTTTTCTAGTGTATCCTTGTTGTCTTATAAGATTCTCTTTATGACAATGAGAATGGTAATAATAGTGTTTTTTGTGGTTTCATTTTTTTTAGATTTGGTAAAAATTGTTTAATATTATGGTCCTGCATTGTGGAGATAGTTCACTTTAAGTTGATTAGATGGTTGATCATGATTAGGATAAGGTTACATTCTTAAAGAGCCATAAATAGAGCATCATATCATATGTTTCATATGTGGTATTCTAATTGAAATATTGTTGAATGACCTTGGTTTATGATGTGCTTTGGAAAGTGAATGTGATGTGTGACCAGTGCATTTTTATGATATCATGTGTTTGTGTAATTTGGGGATAGTGGTTTCCAAAGGCCTAGGAGGATGAGATTATGTGGGGATTGGCTATATGTGCATCTTGTGGGTTGAATGAAATGCATTCTTGAAATATGATTTCTTATTCATGTTGGTATGATACATGTGTAAGATAATTTATACCTTGCTCAATGTACCTATCCATGTGATTATGATGATCATGCAAGATGGGAATGTCTTGCTCTGTGTAATGTGAAATAATGTACATTTTGAGAAATGTGATAGTTCATGCTTGGTTTATGTTTTGGGAATCTAGATGTAGTGAAGGGGGAGTGGCTTTCAATGTGGGGCCAACGCCCAAAGTGGTTGTCATGGTAACCCATTGGAAGTTATTAATCCAGTGATAACCTAATACTAAATTTAGAGGGTTGGGTAGTTTTCACACTAATTAAGATAATTAGATGCCTCACCCATGCCTGTAGTGCTCGTTCAAGCTAAGGATGGGATGAGAAGGCCTGGTTGGTTCCGCATGTGTCATCCTATGGGGCTTACATCTAGTGAGAGACTGTCAGGGTAACCATAGATGGGGGCCGACATCTAGTGAGAGGTTGTCAGGGTAACACATGTCAGGGCCATGTGATGACACTCTTCCCTACTATAGACTAGCATTCTCTAATTGTTTTCTCCCCATTTGTTGTGTTTTCCTCTGGGAACATTGATTGAGTTACTTGTGATATTTATTTTGTCGATGCTGCTGAAATCCGTGTTCTAGTCTTTCTCCTGTTTGTATTTTCCATCTTGACTGTTGTCTTGTGGGACCTCATTGTTATCTCCTAGCTTGGGGGGTGGACCTTAGGGTTCCACATGGTTGGGTGGTTGAGCTTTATTCCATTGGTTATCTGGCATCTTGGTTCGTGTGTTGAGCAAATGAATCTCTCATGATTCCACTCCAACACCTGTATTTGAAGACAAACATTTGTGTTACTTGTATCTGGATCTTTTGTACCAGTGAAACCATTATGTATTCTTGATGTATCTAGAAAAGAAAGATTTTATATCTATGTAATTATGTAATTTAAATTTGAGAACTTTATTGCAAAACTATTGATGTATCTATCAAATATTGTAAACAAAATTAATGGATTGAGTATCTTGTATGAGCTATGTATGTTGTTGAATATTGCTTAATTTCAATAATGCAATTATATTTCCCTAGAGATGTTAGTTTAACTAGATGGGTTAACTTGTTTTTGTTATCAGAATATGTTAGATTTTGTTATCATAACTTTTACTTTTAAAAGAAAAAAAAATTGCCTTTTATTGCTTAGATGAACTTAACTCTCTAGGGTTGCATGACGGGGCATTACAAAGTTCAAGAACTACAAATAACATAGTTGAAAGGAATAATCTTTCGATAATGAATATTAGTGGATAGTAAACTTGGATTAGACTTATCCACCTGGTGATATCAAGTCGATTATAGTCAATGCAAAACTTGATTAGAACCCTTTTATTGGTTTAATTAATATTCTCTTGTAAATGAGAAATAGTCTTGTCTTGAGTATTTGAAATGACCTTTTTAGTCAAAAGAAGGCTATAGGTCAATCGTTCACCTAAAACCTCATTCAAACTTGTAAATGAATGTTATTTCATTATTATGGAAAAGGAAAGGCAAACCCTAGTTTGACTAAGTAGGGTAAATTTTAGTATTGAGTCTTTATGAATACATCTTGTCTTACCTATTTCTTTATAGATTGATATTGAAGGGACGTATACCCTAATTATGATAGTTTATTTGTAAAAAGGGAATACTCTCCTAAACCATTGTTATTATCAATGATATCGCAATAGGGGAAACATAAAGTACTCATACTCCATTGTGTAGGAGGAAATATCTTTTCCAGTACCATATTATTCTTAATCTTGATTGAATAAACTTAGGGGTTGTATTAAAACCTTAGTCTCATAGATATGAGATTTGGTTAATTTGAGTCTTGGATCTATCAAGGTGGAAATGAAAAAACTTGTATCGAAATATGAAAACAAATGATTAGTTATATCCATATGAACGCGTCTAAGTCAAGTAGACCATTGCTATGATAGATGTTAAAACTTTTTACGTAAACATAGTTGGCGAGGATAAAATTACGAGAATATGATAGTATCCAAGTTGAGTTGGTGTGGGTGAACATTTTGACCATGTTCATTACGAACGTTATTGATATTAACAACTTTGGCCAAAGTAATGATTTCATTGTTGGTTCACCGTATCTAGATTGCATAACCTATCAGAAAATCATACATAGCTAGAGGGTATCTAGGGTTGTATGGTTGATAGAGTTATGTAGGATACAACACTATGTACTCGGAAGGCAAATTACCACTGGTCACCTTTGGTCTATATTCCTCGTGAAGAGTAGGGCCACTTCCTATGTGGAAGATGTGTCGGAGACCATCAGTCTATGGATGGAGGTAAAGCACTGGGAAGATGCTCTCTCTCTCTCCAGTAGAAAACATGTCAAGGCTTGTGACAAAAATGTCAAATATTTAGAAGCAATAAACACTCCAAATTTGTTTATGAAATTGATTTATTTTTGCAGATATTTGTGATTGAAAAAGATAATATGTCATATTTGCATTATGTAAGAGAATCTTGCAAATTGTTGTTATTTGATTATATGTTAAATAAAAGAAGAATTTTCTCTCTCATTTTTACCTTGTTGAATTTATTTCATGGTAAGTTCTCTATATTATTGTGTTTTTAGAACGTGGATGTTACATTGTGGCACCATAGGCTTGGGCACATGAGTGAGAAAGGGATGAAGATCCTTCACTCCAGAAAGTTGCTACTATTGGTGAAAAATCATATTTTCACTTTTACATAAGTTAATTAGGGAGATTCTTTTTCTATTTTGAGCCTCATAACATGTATCATAGGATTTCTTTTCTCTTGAAAGCATTGTGACATATGTCACACGCTTTCTTTCCCCACTTTGTCTATTCTTGGATAGTGGTTGTGTATATCCTTTGTATTTAGTTTTGAATAATGCAAGGGGAATGTGAAGCACTAATTCATGCATTTGGCTTTTGCAATATTTTCTTGCAACTCTCTCTTGTAGAAGTTTTCCTGCAGATGATTTTGGGAATCTAACATGGTATCAGAGCAAGGTTTAATTTGTACCACTATTGATTATGATATTGTGTGTGATCTTCCCATCTATGAGAGCCCACACACACTTTGGACAAAAAATTGGAAGTTGTAGGGAGACCCTCATGTCTCACCATTTCCAAATGATCCTACAGTAGATTGCCTCATTCCACTTGATGATGCAGATAATATACCTTATGATGATGATACTTTAGAGAAGCTTGAGTATATGGCATGTCTTGAATGTTCAGAGATGGAGACCTCTCTTGCTCCCTCTTCTCCTCCTATTGAGATCACATCTTCTTCATCACCTATTGCTACTTTAGAATTCAGTCTTACATCATCATTGGCTTCTAGTAATTCTGTGCAGCAGGTCAATATCAGTCTTTTAGATCCACCTCATTGGGATTCCAATCTTGCAGACATATCATCTCTATTTGTTGAGTTTCACATTGCTGATTTGGAGGACACATTTGAGGGTTTATCTCTCTTGTTTGATTCTATCTCAGGTGGCTTTTCATCACCACCTTCATCTTTTGTGTTTCCAGATGCAGTTTATATCATATCCTCTCCTGGTTCTTCTTCTCTGATCGGGCAGCCAATTTCTATTTTGGAGAAGACATATTTTCCCAGTATGAGGTCACTTGAGTTGCATTCAGAGGCACACATTTCAATATGGATTCCCTATTCATCCAAGATGTGGGAATGGCTTCTACATTCACCAGTGGATTTGTTTCTTCTGAAAGGGAGAAATGTTGTTTACAAGTAGTGGATTGGATTCTGTCTTCAAGATCTCTTCATTAGTTCTGGAGCTTCCTCTTGGAGGGGATTCATATTCTCTATTCATTCTCTCTTATGGGGGGGCACTCATGATTGTACTTTTGTGATGGATTCATTCCATGGGGGGTCTTAGTGTCCTTCTTCCATCACATGTTCTTGTACTTTCTTTTTGTTTTTTCTCTCTTTTGGAGAGGAGTTTTCTCCCACTAGGTTTTTCTCCTTTTCTCCACCTTATGAGAGATTCTTGTTGTTCATGGGTACCTAACATGGCTTTTTTTGCCGGGACCCATCTTTTCTTCTTTCTTTTTAGCTTGTGTAATCTTCATAAGTTGCACTTATGGGGGGTGTTGGTGAAAAATCATATTTTCACTTTTACATAAGTTAATTAGGGAGATTCTTTTTCTATTTTGAGCCTCATGACATGTATCATAGGATTTCCTTTCTCTTGAAAGCATTGTGACATGTGTCACATGCTTTCTTTATGCTTTCTTTCCCCACTTTGTCTATTCTTGGACAGTGGTTGTGTATATCCTTTGTATTTATTTTTGAATAATGCAAGGGGAATGTGAAGCACTAATTCATGCATTTGGCTTTTGCAATATTTTCTTGCAACTCTCTCTTGTAGAAGTTTTCCTGCAGATGATTTTGGGAATCTAATAGCTACCAGGTCTGAAGAAGATTGACTTGGAGTTCTGTAAAAATTGTGTTTATGGAAAACAGAAAAGAATCTGATTTCTCAAACTTGGGAAAGAGAAGAAGAGTGAGAAATTAGAGCTTGTGCATTTAGATGTATGGGGACCAGCCCAGGTATCTTCTCTTGGTGGCTCTTGATATTATGTTACTTTTATTGATGATGCAACTAGGAAAAGATGGTTGTATTTCCTAAAACAAAAATTAGAAGTATTTGAAACTTTTAAAAAGTGGAAAGCTTTGGTTGAGAATGAGACAAGAAAAAAGTTGAAGTGTCTCAGATCTAATAATGGAGGCGAGTATTGCAGCAGAGAATTTGAGAATTATTATTCATATAATGGAATCCGTAGGCAGAAAATAATTCATGGAACTTCACAAGAAAATAGTGTGTCTGAGAGGATGAATAGGACCATTATGGAGCATGCAAGGAGCATGAGATTGCATGTTGGACTACCCTTACACTTTTGGGTAGATGTTGTACATACCTCTATTTATTTAATAAATAGGGGACCTTCAAATCCTTTGGATGGTGGCATCCCAAAGGAGGCATGGACGAGTAAAAAGGTAAACTATTCATTTCTAAAAACCTTTGGTTGTGAAGCTTTTGTCCATGTTGATATTCAAAATAGAACCAAGCTTGAGGCTAAGTTTTAAAAATGTACCTTCATTGGATATGGAGTAGATGAATTTAGTTATCAGTTATGGGATTATGAAAATCATAAAATCATTAGGAGCAGAGATGTTATATTCAATTAGAAGGTCATGTATAAGGATCAGTTGCGGGAAAAGAAGCATGAACAAGCCAAAAAGGAATATGTGGTGCTAGATGAGATTCCTTAAAATAAAATACCAGTGGTACCTGATACTCAGCAATAACAAGTTATCCCACAGACTCCTGCAAGTGTTAGACATTCTACAAGAATAACTAGACCTCCAAAAAAAATTTCTCCATCATTATATTCTATATTATTAACTGATTCTGGTGAACCTAAAGGTTATGAAGAAGCAATGCAAGTAGATACCAAAAAGCAGTGGGAGCTAGGCATGAAAGAAGAAATGGATTCCTTGCTGCATAATCAGACTTGGGACTTAGTCAAATTGCCTGTAGGTAAAAGAGCATTGCCAAATAAATGAGTTTATAGGTTGAAGGAAGAAGATGGAGGCAAGAAAAGATATAAGGCCAGACTCATGGTAAAAGGTTTTGCACAGAAGAAAGGTATAGATTTTGATGAAATATTTTCTCCGGTTGTAAAGATGACTTCTATTAGAACTATTTTTAGTCTTGTGGCTGCAGAAGACTTGCATCTTGAACAGCTAGATGTGAAAACAACATTCCTCCACGGGGATTTGGAAGAGGAAATATACATGCAACAACCACAGGGATTTGAGGTCAAGGGTAAGGAGGAATTTGTGTGCAGGTTAAAGATGAGTTTGTATGGCCTGAAGAAAGCACCTTGGCAATGGTATTTGAAATTTGATAGTTTTATGGTTGAACAAGGTTACAAAAGATGTCATTTTGATTATTGTGTTTATTTTAAGAAATTGGGTAATGGCAACTATATTATCCTATTGCTTTATGTTGATGACATGCTTGTTGCTGGGTCTAACATGCAGCATATTAACGAACTTAAGCAGAAATTAGAAAATTCATTCGCTATGAAGGATTTGGGTGTAGCAAAACAAATCCTTGGTATGAGGATCACGCAGGATAGGATAAACAAAAAATTATTTTTGTTTCAAAGTGAGTATGTAGAGAAGGTTTTGAAAAGGTTTAACATGCAAAATGCAAAAGTAGTTAGTACACCTTTGCCCAGTCATTTTAAGTTGACTAAGGAGATGTGTCCAAAGACACAAGAGGAGGAAGACAAAATGTCTAAGATACCATATGCATCAGTAGTTGGCAGCTTGATGTATGTAATGGTATGCACAAGGCCAGATATTGCACATGTAGTGGGAGTTGTGAGCAAGTATATGAGAAATCTAGGAATGGAACATTGGAATGTGGTAAAATAGATTCTCTGATATTTGAGAGGTACTACTTCAAGGAAACTATGTTTTGGAGGAACAAATTACGCTCTAAAAGGATATGTTGACTCTGATCTGGTGGATGATATTGATAGTAGGAGGAGTACTATAGGGTATGTTTTTACTATAGGAGGTAATGTAGTCAGTTGGATTTCAAGGCTACAAAAGGTTGTTGCACTTTCAACCACTGAAGTTGAGTATGTTGCTGCAATGGAAGCTAGCAAGGAGATGATTTGGTTACAATGTTTTCTGGAGGAATTGGGGCAACGACAAGAAGATAGCCCTTTATACACTGATAGCCAGAGTGTCATTCATCTTGCTAAGAATTCAACTCTGCATTCAAAAACTAAGCACATACAGCTTAGATACCACTTCATCCGGTCAGTTTTGGAGGATGGATAGTTGAAGCTAGAGAAAATTCACACAAGTTAGAATCCTACAGATATGTTCACAAAGGCGGTTACATGGAAGAAATGAATTTCCTCATCAGTTTTTGTTGCCTTCACAATTGATAATGGTGGATATAAGAAACCAACTAGGGCTGTAATCTAGTGGGAGATGCAAGCGCAACGGTGTCGTCCAAGATCAGTCTCCAAGTTGGAGATTGTTCATATGTGGCGACTGATCATACAAGTACTATATGAAGAGACCTAATGTCTCAAGTTACTTCTTGGAACCTCATTCATTCGTTGGTTTTGTTCATAGCAAGTACATGTTCATTGTTCACCGTTCATCGGCAAGGCTTGAACTTCGCTCATCAGGTTCAGTGGTTCAACAGGTTCAACTGATATGTGATATGTTCTACTACACTGATGGTAGTGAGCTATCAGGTTCATCAGAAAGGCTTGAACTTTGCTCATGAGGTTCAATGGTTCAATAGTTTCAATCGATATGTGATATCTTTTGTTACTCTGATGAAGGCTTGAACTTCGCTCGTCAGGTTCAATGGTTCAACAGGTTCAACTGATGTGATATGTCTATCGACATAAGGTTGGCCATCGGCTGAACCTGTGGTAGGTACTCCAACGGTCTTCTATTACTCTAATGAAGGATGAAGTCTTGGGCATCGATGGGACAAGGAACCATCGGTGTGGATGGTGGAGTGGTCTCCGATGGCTTGGGCTATTTCGATGAGGCTTAGACTGGCATCATCGGCAACAAAATTGCCAATGATAGTCTTATTGTGTGTTCGTGTATGTAAACCAGGATATCAAACTCGAACTGGTGAATGTGGGACTAAAAGTCTCACATGAATATGAATAGTTATGTGACAGTTGGAAGATAGCGATGTTGGGTTAGGTGGAACGAACAGTTAGGGCAGAAGTTCAAAATAGTTTTGCTCTTGAAGACTGTGATATATATACAGATTTGGTGAGGTCATCTGTAGTCGATGATGAGATTTGATCAAATTGTTCATTCTATAGATGTACAAAGGAAGTGAACTGTGTGTATGATTTGAGAATTGATACTTGAGCGAGAAGGCTGGGATCTTTATTGTAACCTTTCTAAGCTTACTGTAAATAAAGATTGTCTCTCTTGTGTTGGTGGGTTTTTTACCCGAAGGGTTTTCCCACGTACATCTGGTGTTGTTCTTTGTTATCTTGTATGTTTATTTTGTATTTTTTGGTATGTTCATCTTTGTATTTGAATTAAACGTTACCTGTTTGTATTATCCCCTTTGAATTGACATTAGGGAAGCTATATTCTGCACCTATGCTTTCCTTTCGAGTGGTATCAGAGCCTGGCCAGTTGTGTCATCCTTGTTGGTAGGTTGGGTTTTTTGTGTTAGTTCTGTGAGTGGGAGTTCTGGAGAGGTCTATTTTGTTAAATAAGATTGCAAGTACATCAGGAAGAGTAGACATTGAAAAGTTCAATGGCACAAACTTTGAGTTGTGGAAGCTTAAGGTTGAAGATTTGTTGCTTGACAGAGATCTTTGGGTTGCTGTGTCTGGGACTAAACCTTTAGGCATGAAGCAAGAAGACTGGGACCTGGCAGATAGGAAAGCCAGAGGACTGATAAGATTAAGTTTAGTGGATTCTGTTATATTGAATGTCCATGAGGAGAAGACTGCAAACCCTTTGTGGAAGAAGTTGGGAGATATTTATCAGGGCAAGTCCTTGGTGAATAAACTTTTCCTCATAAAGAAGTTGTACTCTCTAAAGATGGATGAAGGAGCATCTGTAGCAGACCATCTGAACTCATTTCATATGATTGTTGCACAGTTGAATTCTGTAGGTGTAAAAATAGAAGAGGAGGACCACTATATGCTTCTGTTGTGTTCCTTACCTAACTCATTGGATTATCTTGTGATGGCTATTGGAAGTACAACAACCACGTTTAAAACTAAAGAAGTTGTTGCCTCGCTGTTATCTAAAGAGATGCAGAGGAAATCTTTTGAGATGGCCAAAGAGGCCATGTCCATTCGAGGTAGATCAAAGGAAAGAGGCAAGAAGAAAGACAAGAAGTCTAAGTCCAAATCAGAGGGGAGATTGAAATCTCCCGGTAAAAGGTCCAAGGTGAAGTGTTGGAATTGTGGGTAGAAAGGACACATCAAAAAAGATTGCAAAAAGGAGAAAAAGAAGAAGAAGAACTTCTCTGACACCGATTCTTCTTAGAGTGATGTTGATGCCTTCATTGCTACCTTGGCAATGCCTGCATCTAAAGATGTATGGCTGGTGGATTCAGGAGCATCTTTTCATATGACATCTCACAAAGAATGGTTCACTAAGTATGAACCGTATGCTGGTGGGAAGGTGTTCCTGGCAAGTGATTCGACACTGGAAATTGTTGGCCGAGGAAGAGTCAAAATCCAGTTCCCAGATGGCAGAATAAAGGGAATGAATGGAGTATTACACATACCAGGTCTGGCTTGAAATTTACTTTCTGTTAGTAATCTTAATGATGTTGGAGTGCAAGTTACTTTTGTGAATGGTCGCTGTAACATGACTAGAGGTTCTATTGTACTGGCAAACGGTGAATGCATTGGAACTTTGTATAGGTTAGATGTTAAACCAGTGTGCTGTAATAATGTCTCTGTAAAATCTAAAAAAGCTACTATTGTAACACATGATGCAAACTCTATGGAAGTTAAACTTTCTGCAGAGAAAATAATGCTCTAGCATCATAGACTTGGTCACATAGGTGAAAAAGGTTTAAAAACCTTGAAAAACAAAAACCTGGTAGATGGGCTGATTGATTGTAATTTGGAGTTTGATTTCTGCGAACATTGCATATATGGAAAACAAAACTGTGTTTCTTTTTACTCTAGTTCTCATAAATCTTCTGGTGTTCTGGACTATGTACATTCTGATGTTTTTGGTCTAGTTGATGGTCCTTCTCTGTCTAAATCAAGATACTACATATCGTTTATTGATGATTATTCAAGGAGGGCATTTGTATATTTTTTTAAAAATAAATCAGAAGTGTTCAATCGATTTAAAGAATTTAAAAATCTTGTAGAAAATCAGACTGGTAGAAAAATAAAATGTTTGAGAATAGATAGCAGTGGTGAATATTGCAATGCAGATTTTGATAAATATTGTATTGATCATGGAATAAAAAGGCATAAGACTACACCTTATACTCCATAGTAAAATGGAGTTGCTGAAAGGTTGAATCGATCATTGATGGAGAAAGCAAGAAGTATGTTGAGTTATGCTGGTCTTGAACAAAGGTTTTGGGCTAAGGCAATTGCTACAACTTGTTACTTGCTGAATCGTTCTCCTACTTCGGCATTGGTTGATAAGACACCTATGGAAGCATGGTCTAGAAAGAAGCCCTCTCTAAGACATCTTCGTGTCTTTGGATATGAGGCATATGCTCATATTCCTGAGGTAAAAAGATCTAAGCTAGATTACAAGGCAGTCAAATGTATCTTTATTGGCTATGGAGTCGGTGTTAAAGGGTACAAGCTTTGGAATCCTAAAACTAAAAAAGTAATTTACAGCAAGAATGTAATTTTTAGAGAGCTGAAACCTTTGGTTATTGATCCTCAGCCAGAGAAGATAGAAGAGAAGAAAGAAAAGAGTGTTGTTAATATTCCTCTGACCCCTATAAAAGAGGAATAACAAGCACCAAGTGTAGATGATTCAGAAGTGAGTTCGAGTAGCTCTGAAGATTTAGATCCAGAGCAAGAACCTGAACCTACACCTCAGCCATTGAGGAGGTCTACACGTGAAAGAAGACAACCAGATAGGTATGGATTTTCAGTACTTGATTCAAGTTGTGCCTATGCTTTGCTTACTGATACTAATGAACCTAGGACTGTGAAAGAAGTTATTAGTTTACCTGATTCAGATTCTTGGTTGGAAGCCATGGGCAATGAAATGTCATCGTTGGAGAAAAATGGAACTTGGGATTTAGTGCCCTTACCTGAAGGTAGAAAACTTGTGGGCTGTAAGTGGGTATTTAAAAAGAAATATGGTCCAGATGGTAGTATTGAAAAGTACAAGGCAAGATTGGTTGCTAAGGGGTATTCTCAAAAGCAAGGTATAGATTATGGAGAAATCTTTTCTCCTGTAGCTAAGCTAACATCCATTAGATTTCTGTTGTCACTTGTAGCAGCGTATGACTTTGAAATTGAGCAGATGGATGTGATGACAACATTTCTTCATGGGGACCTTGAAGAAGATATTTATATGTCCCAGCCAGAGCATTTTGTGGTAAAAGGTAAAGAACATCTAGTATGTAAACTTAAAAAGTCTCTTTATGGCTTGAAGCAATCTCCCAGAATGTGGTATCAGAAATTTGATACGTATGTTTTATCTTTGGGATTTGTGAGATCTAAATCTGATCATTGTGTCTATTATAAAACTAATGGTGATCGGATTCTTATAATTGCACTGTATGTGGATGACATGTTATTCATTGGCAATGGTAAGGGGATGATCTCAGATTTAAAATCTCAGTTGTCCTTGAAATTTGAAATGAAGAATCTGGGGGCAGTGAAGTACATTCTGGGAATGGAAATCAAAAGGGACAGATCTAGTAGAAAGCTTTCGCTCAGCCAGAGCAAGTATATTACCAATGTTCTTAATACATTTAATATGTCTGATTGCAAACAGTTAGTTGTTCTAGTTTTGTAGGGAACAAAACTATCTGTTGAAGATTGTCCAGTATCTTCGAATGAAATTGACGACATGAAAAAAGTGCCTTATGCAAGTGTTGTTGGTAGTTTAATGTATGCAATGGTTTGTACCAGACCAGACATTGCCTAGGCAGTGGGAGTTTTGAGCTGATTTATGGCAGATCCAAGCAGATCACATTGGGATGTTGTGAAGAGAGTTATGAGGTATTTGAAGGGAACTTCTGACTAAGCTATTTTCTATCATGGAAACTCAGTTGGATCTCAGAAATCTATCAGCATTCAGGGATATGTTGATTCTGATTGGGCAGGGGACATTGACAGTAGAAGATCCACCAGTGGATATGTATTCACGTTAAATGGTGGTGCTATCAGTTGGATGAGCAAGTAGCAGATTGTAGTCGCTTTGTCCACAACAGAGGCAGAGTACATGGCAGCTACTCGTGCATGCCAAGAAGCTGTTTGTTTGAAGCGGTTACATTCTAATGTCAGTTTTTATGCAGGGCAAATACAAATTCATTGTGACAGTCAAAGTGCTATCTGTTTGGTGAAAAACCCTACTTTTCACGCTAGGACAAAACATAGTGATGTCCAATATCACTTTGTTCGTGATATGGTGGAAAACAAAAAGGTAAAGCTAGAAAAGGTTGATACTTTGGATAATGTTGTAGATGCCTTGACTAAACCAATGAGCATGACCAAGTTCAAATGGTGTTCAAATGAAATGGGTCTTCGGGCCCATAATTCTCAATAATCGTATGAGGATTAAGAGGTAGCAGTAATCTCTTCAACAAGTGGGAGATTAAAGAGACCTAATGTCTCAAGTTACTACTTGGAACCTCATTCATTCGTTGGTTTTGTTCATAGCAAGTACATGTTCATCGTTCATCGGCAAGCCTTGAACTTTGCTTGTTAGGTTCAATGGTTCAACAAGTTCAACCGATATGTGATATGTTCTACTACACTGATTGTAGTGAGCTATCGGGTTCATCGGCAAGGCTTGAACTTCATTCATCAGGTTCAATGGTTTAACAGGTTCAACTGATATGTGATATCTTCTGTTACTCCGATGAAGGCTTGAACTTCACTCATCAGGTTCAATGGTTCAATAGGTTCAACCGATGTGATATGTCTATCGGCATAAGGTTGGCCATCGGCTGAGCCTGTGGTAGGTACTTCGACGGTCTTCTGTTACTCTGATGAAGGATGAAGGCTTGGGCATCGGTGGGACAAGGAACCATCAGTGTGGATGGTGGAGTGGTCTTCGATGGCTTGGGCTATTTCGATGAGGCTTAGACTGGCATCGTCGGCAACAAAATTGCCAACGATAGTCTTACTATGTGTTCGTGTATGTAAACTGGGATATCAAACTCAAACTGGTGAATGTGGGACTAAAGGTCTCACATGAATATGAACAGTTATGCGATAGTTGGAAGATAGCGATGCTGGGTCAGTTGAAACGAACAATTAGGGTAGAAGTTCAAAATGGTTTTTCTCTTGAAGACTATGATATATATACAGATTTGGTGAGGTCGTCTGTAATCGATGATGATATTCAATCAAATTGTTCATTTTGTAGATGTACAGAGGAAGTGAACTATGTGTATGATTTGAAAATCGATACCTGAGCGAGAAGGTTGGGATCTTTATTGTAACCTTTCTAAGTTTACTGTAAATAAATATTCTCTCTTGTGGTGGTGGGTTTTTTACCTGAAAGGGTTTTCCCACATACATCTGGTGTTGTTCTCTATTATCTTGTATGTTTATTCTGTATTTTCTGGTATGTTCATCTTTGTATTTGAATTAAACGTTACATGTCTACATTATCCCATTTGAATTGACATTAGGGAAGCTATATTCTGCACCTGTGCTTTCCTTTCACTATACACTAGTAATGTCTTTTTGCATGATCAGAGTCAATTGTTAATTTTTTGTTAACCGACAAAATAAAAATGACATTGCAAAACCCTAATTCTAGAAGCTTCCCAAAAACTTGTTATAAGCTACTGGGATGTATGTTACAGTGATGTATTTGCGAGATTGTAATCTATTTTGCACTGGATAATAAAATTATTGGATGACTGAGTTTCTGTGGATGTAGCCCATATTGGGTGAACCACGTTAAATTTATGTGTTGATATCTTTTGTGTTATTCCTCATTGTTATATTTGGGTTATTTAATCTACATATAATTGTTAGTGTTTATTGCTTTTATATGCCTGAACCCTAACAAAGTTGTGGTCACTTTATCCACTATAGAGTTAGATTACATGGTAGCTACTCATGTGTGTAAGAAGACCTAGTTTGGCTTCAGAGATTATGTTTAGATGTGCTAACTTATGGATCACTTTAGATTGGTTGTGATGGTTATAGTGCCATCATCTTGGCAAAGAACTTTACTTTTCATGCACATATAAAGCATATAGATGTTTAATATCATTTTATTCATGACATGCGAAGGATGGAAGGGTGATCCTTGAAAAGGTTGATACTTTAGTGAATATTGTAGATGCATTAATGAAGCTTATGAGCATAGATAAGTCCAAGTGGTGTAGTGAGTCTATAGGCCTCATGGACCCTAGTAGTTAAATTTTAGTGTCGGAGTTCCCCTTTGCTCTTTTGCAAGGTATTCGACAAGTGGGAGAATATTGGGAAAGGTGTCTCAACCTTATAGGTGTCCCACTCTAAGGTGGCATTGATATCCATGTGTTGATATTTTGTAATGTGTGTAAGAGGTTCTAAGAGCATCTAATGTCATCATGATGTGTAAGAGCATCTTATGACATTGTAAGATGGGAGCTACTTGTGACAAATTCTATGATGCATAAGAGCATGATTTTAGGGGATTTACATTGGAATCTTGACCAACATTATAATGCAGGCATCTTTGAATGGGGGTTATAGATCCAAAATAGAGCACCCAAGTTGGTGAGGTGGTTATGATAGATTATGGCTATGTAAGAGGATCTTCTAACATTACCCTATTAAGTCATCATGGAATTTGGGTGTTGGGATTCCGTATGGGGATTTAGGTGCCATTTTAGGGGTGGCATTCTCCCATGGTTTATGTTTTACCATTTGTGGTTTCCTAATTTGTATCTTCTATATATTGGTTCCTAGGGTGGAGATGTATTATGATGTAATTTTGTAAGGGTTATGCTATTCAAAATTTCTCCAAACTAGTGTTGGTTGTTCTCTTCTGAATGCTTGAACCTATTATGTATTATAATTGGATTGGTATTATAAATACATTGGTTTGAGATTTGGAGGCTAGTTTTTTTCTCAAAAGAGTTTTCCCAAGATAAACATTGTGTCATTGTAGTTACTTTTTGTGTGTATATTTTATTTTCAAACTACTAGATTGTATTTTACATGCATTTCTCTCCTCATTCATTAATGTAGGAAGTTTTTTTTCTATAATAAGACCTCTAGGGTTTGCATTTTAGGCATCTATTTCTCTACATACATCATCATTGAAACCATCACTAGGGTTGACACACTCAAACTTTTCGCATGTGTTGTTGTTGGAGCCAAAAGAGGCCAAAAATGGGACTAAGGTACTCTCATAAAAGCACAAATTCCATTTTTTGTCACCAGTTTTAGCTAGATGGATGGAACATCATATTCATATTTTGCAAGTAGGAGAAGCATCTAAAAATTTAGATGAGCATTCTCTAAAAAATTGAAGGCCTTTAGATACTTAGGCACCAACACCTAAGAAAGTCACTAGCATTTCTAGTAGAGAGAAAAATCCTTGTCAAGAAACAACATCCTCTCTTATCGGGCAACAATGTTAAGCATTACCAAGTAGTAGCATTGGATTTTGAAAAGTGCTTCTAAGAATTAGCTAAAAGACTTCTTTTCCAACTTCTTGATTCTATTTCTAGTGTTAGATTTCACATTTTCCATGTGCTTCTAGTCCATTTTGCAATTTCTTTTCTATAGCTTATCTTGATTTCCAATTTTAATTCCTAGCTCCTATATTTTACTGTTTAAATAAAAATATACTAGTTTCATTTATGTGTTTCATTAGTAATCTAGTTTGTTTCTTAAGTAAGTGCAATAAGAAGATAGTTTAACTATTTCTAGGTAAACACTTAGGAGTAGGTCAAAACATATATTTTATTTGGTGAACTTGACACTCCTACATCTATTACTCCCAATGTTTTGATACAAACTATCAAACCATTCATTTCTCAACATTTATCCATTCTTCACATCGTAACACTCACACCTAATATACATTTTCTTTCAACCTCACTAAACTCTAGGATTTTATCTTAATCACGTCCCTTTGCCTTAATCTCTCCTCTTTCAACAATACTTTTGCATCCTTGACCACTCTCTCATATCCTCCCTCCTCTTTTCACAAGTCACTTACCTACCTCTTCCCACTAACTAGGCTATATACCTACCACTTCCCACCTCTCATTTTCTTATATCCAACCTTCCCTCTACCTAGCTTAACTCTTTCTCTCCTTGTTGATGGCATTCTTGTGGAACCCTCATGCTCCTTCAAAATGGTTATGGAGGAATTCGTGTACAATATGCACTTTCATCAATATTCATATGTTGCATTTAAGTTTGTACTTAAATGTTATGATGAATCCTTTATTGATACCCTTGGTTGCATCAATCTACCTATTGTGATTCGTCTAAAAGAACTCATCCTTGCTCATATCCTTCCTACTTCAAATCATTTCAACTTTCTTTTGGGACATCCTTGGGTAGAGCCCGCCCATGCCTTCCCCTATGTGTTCCACTAGTGCTTGAAGTTTATACATAATAATGTTACAGTCTTGTGCAAAGTTAGGCTCATTCCCTAACCCCTTATCCATTCTCATTTACACATACTCTCACACATTCGACCTTACTTTATCCATACCTACAAGTTTATTCCTATACAGTCATCATTATTTACACCTATCCTTGTACATGGTTTCATATGTTCATTCCCCACCTTTATATTAGCACCTCCTTGTCTTAGGTCAATCTTGTGACATGTGGGTTCGCTCCTACACCACATGGAATTGATCCCTGAAATTCCAAAATTCAAATCAAATTTTGCTAACTCCCCCTATTTTACTAGCAATTATGAGCTGAATTGGTACACATTTGCATGATTAATTGCTATACATCTTGGTATTTTAAGGCATTCAATGTGCATTAATTCATATTCAAAAATCCTATACGTTGAAGAGAGAAAATCATTTTAGGAATACTTCATTTTGGACCAATAAAAGGAACCTAATTTTACATCAAAGTCATCAAGGACACCTGCATGCCTGAGTTTATTATCTTTGATATTCTTTCACGATCATAAAGTTGGTCTAATCATGGGAGTCAACCTAGGAGAACATAACCCTTGTGATCTAATGACTTCCCAAGGTATTTTTCAATACCACTAGTCCTTATGCATGAGCATTTATTAGAGATAGAGGCAACATCATTTTCTACAATCCATAATTAGTAGGATCAGTATCACAAGTTTCAAATCACTTTCACATGTCGGGTTAAAGTACTGTGGAGGGTGGGATTGATCCCATAGGGCACATATTCAACCTACAAAGAATTCAACAAATATTATGAACTTAAGGTGTATATTAGATAGAGAGTACCTACTTTCCAATACTAATGTGATCAAATTCTGCATGGCAACAAAATTATTTCTTCATCATTTCAATTATTTATTCCCATCTAATATTAATTGATTTATGTAATTAGCCTAGATTAAGAACATAGGGAACAATATTTTCCCTTTAAAATACTATACATGGTAGTGATGTCATTAAAGATAAATACTAATAAAACAATAATAATTTTTCCACCGATTACTGTCAAATTTGACAAATGGTTTATAACATTTCATAAATCCAAGCTGGAGTAGCCCAGTTGGTTAGAGCGTGTGGCTGTTAACCACAAGGTCGGAGGTTCGACCCCTCCCTCTAGCGTGCACCCTGTACACTTGGTAATTATAATTTAAATGAATAATTTCGAAACTTTTAGTGGCTTTTATTATTTTTTTCATTGATCTAACATTGTAAAAATTCAATTTTGTATGTTACGGAAGCAAAATCACTCTCTACTAAATTAGCTAACAGTATCCAATACTAGAGATGACGGAATTGAACTTGAACCTTCACAGACGAAAATAAAACAATGCATATTGAAATGGTTATCAAATAGGTTATAGATCTATCATATACTGCTACTCATTTCCTCACCTGACAGCTATGGGATTTGAACCCATGCCCTTTCGGATGAGAGCCTAAATCTGGCGCCTTAGACCACTCGGCCAAACTGTCAACCAATGATATCTTTTCTGGTTTATATGTAGATTTTAGTTAATCCAACTCACTGTTCCGTTTTTGTTGTTGTTATGTTGAAGATACCTTGGAGAAGCTTGTTTGGCTTGGCTACAAGTTTGCCCTTGCATCGTTTGACAAGGCTCTTTAGAAACACAGACCTAGGTCTCCATGGAAATAACTTACAGTTGATCATGGTATGCCAACCTTTTACGATGGAGTATGCTTTTCATGATGGTACTTTAGTAGGCATGAGTTTTCCATAGTCCATTTAGTACAGAGTGTTTTTGGATTCAATTGTGTATACTTTTGCATCGACGTTTTGGATCACGATCGGTGATCTATCCTCTTCCTAACATAATGAGACTTTGTTAAACATTGAAGGTTGTTAAGATCATGGAGCAAAAAGCTACAATTTTTTTTAATCAAATCAAAATAGAGATTTGAGGGCTCAAAGAATTTCTTTTAACATCTCTATGACACGACTTTGTAGATCAAATCAAAGTTATCCAAGAGGCATGGTAAAAGTTGATGAGTTTACCTTAAAAATATACACTGCACAAGAAGCTTGTTGTTTGAGCTTGTCCCAATGTGTTACTTGCAGAGTTATTACTCCTTAGTGTGTGGACAATGATAACCTATTTTTTATTGAGGAATTGCATGATGTCATTATCTACATAGCGAATAATAAATTCTCAGATATGGATGGCTTTCCATACAATTTCTATATGTGGAACACTTAGGCACAACTTGCACATGATTTATATGGAGGCCTTTCCCTTTGACTCTACAACATACTATTAACAAGGGTAGCATCAAGTTCATTCCCAAAGCAAGTATTCAAAAACTTATTAGTAAATAGAGATCCATTATTCCTCTAAATGCCTTTGATGTGATCATTGTCAAAGCCCTAGCCTTTAGGCTTTAAAATATGTGCACGATATATTACCTTCTATTCAAAAGCCACATTCTTGATATCATCTTAGCATTTTGGGAGGGAGTGGATGGTAGCTCACCTCTAATCAACTAGTTGCCTTTATCAAAATTGATATTGAGAAAGCCTACGACATGATAGAATGGCCCTTTATTTTCACCTTGTTGCAATCCTTGGATTTTACCCTAAATCAATGAGCTATAGTAAGATCAATATTCAAAATTCTTATATTTGCATAGCCATTAATGGTCAATAATTCAATGCAACTTGGCCTTTTATGCTCCATTAGAAAATAATGTTTGCATGTTTCTTCACTACGTACTTTTAGTTAAATATTTTTTGCTCTTTATTGGCCAATTATACCTCTAGGGGGCTTTCCAAATTTTCATATCTTACAAGTAAACTATACCAATAAATAATCAACAACCATTTTGCAAACAAATAATTTCTTATACTAGTTGAAGAAGAGTATTTTGTGTTCAATTTCATTAAGTGTCTAAATACAGTTTGTTTAGCCTCATGTTTTAACATTTAGTGGGCCAAAACCTCATGCTCCAAGTTGTAGTTTTCACTTTTCTCCCTTTGGCTTCAATTACACAAATAGAAATTGATTCAACATAGGGAAATTTTCTAATTCTTGGGAATCCCCTCTTCCCTCAAAGTTTCATACCTTGTACTTTGGAATTGTGTTCTTCTACAGAGCTAAGAAAAAAATTCTACTAGATTATCGAGCATCATCTTTTAACAAGAAAGTTCCAAACCAATTCTAAAGTCCTAGAAACCACTCATGTGTATTATTCCTGTTACTAGGATCCCTCTAAAATAAATTACAAATATGTAAAAAGTTGTTGAGATGTTCTTTGGCTATTTTTGAACGAGTTCATGGTTTTATTAAGGCTAAATGGGACTTGTGTTATATGCATTGTATGTTCCATTGGAGGGAATCAAGCTTACAAAATTCTACTTAGAAAATACATATCTTCAAGTTTCCCTTATGGTAGGCAAGCTTGGTGGGGCTTAGGAATCCACATCATTCTCATTGCTTAAGTGCCTATTAAAATCACTACCACCTTTGTTTCCAATATTTTTGGAAATCCTAGGAGTGAATTAATATATTGCTTAGTTGGATTAAAGATAATTTCAAAATGAGATTTTTGTCAATAATTATTCCATATTATGGTCTCATTTGTTGGGAAAGGTGTTCTACACCTTGCATAAAATATTAAATTTTGTAAGTTGTGGTCCACCTTGAAGTGATATGCCACATTTTGTGTAGTAATATTTTCCTAGAAAGTTATAACATTGGAAATGCATTTAATTTTGGAGGTCATATAAAATGCATTTAATGTGGGGTCACATGAAGACAAGTAAACTTTGAATGCTTAGATTGTTAGATAATTTTGTGTTTTCCCTGGAGGTTGTAATGACTCTTGGGTGTAAAGTCAAAATTGGGTGTCCACCTTGGGAAATGTCACTTGAGTGAATTGATTAGAAAATTTAGTAAGTTTTCTTTTTGCTCTCTTTCCTATATATAGAGTGTTTGGGATGGTATTATGATGCTTGTTAAAATATAAGTATATCCAACCAAAATAGCTCTAGAAAGTGAGTTGAAGATCTTCTTGATGGTATGGACAAATTTTCTCGTTGTATTGCAATTTTCTTACTACAAATAGAATGAGAGTGGTGCTATTGTTTCTAATATTTTTTATTGAAAGGGTTTCTCATGTTAAATCTTGTGTTATGTGTATTTTCTATTGATTTATTTGATTTTGTTTTATTATGCAAGAATTCTTTTGTTAAGATTAGTACTATTTTCTACAATTGGTATTAGAGCTTGTTTAAGCTTGTTTGATCCATGGGAGGAAGGTTGATTTCAGCCTTATACTAATCTTTATTTTAGTGGGAGTAGTTTTCATAGGTGAGTATTTTTTAGCTTAAGAAAAATGACTAGCACTTCTGAAAAATAGAGATAGAAAAATGTAATGGTACAAATTTTGAGCTTTGGTTCAACTCAAAATGAAAGACCCATTGGTGGATTGTGATCAATGGATTACAATGGTTGGTTTTATTACTGAAGGTATGGACTCTAATGACTATGCTAAAATTGATATAAAGGCTAGATCTACTATTCATTTATACCTTTTAGATTTACTGCTCTTGAATGCTTTTAGAGAGGATACATTGAAAAGTTATTAGATAAAATTAAGAGTTTGTATCAAAGAAAATCCTTGGTAAGCAAATTGTTCCTACAAAAAAGTTGTATTCTTTAAAAATGGTTGATGGAGATTCAATGATCGATCATTTGAACACCTTTATTAGTCAGTTGGCATTAGTTAATGGGATAGTGCAGGATCATCGCGGGCCAAACAGTGGCAATAGGAAAAAAATTGCATTTTTACTTAGCCAAATTCGCGACTTGGCAAAGTTTGACTTTGAAACAGATATATGTTTTGGTTTGGATACCAAACCAAAATGGATATCCATTTTGAAAATGGATATCCATTTCAAAATAGATATCCGTTTTCTAAAAAAATTTGGGAAAAAGGCTTTTTACTCTTTTTGAAAATACACCTCTTAAATCTTGGATCTCCCATCAATATATGAACCTCCTTAAAGACTGTTTCTAGTGAAGGAGGAGGGAAAATTAACATTGGTAGCTTCTTTACACATTGATCTATAAGGATTTGTTAAACACTAAGAATCATCACTAATGAATTACTCAAATAATCAATAATAAAATATTCAATTTTGTTCATCAGGTGAAATAATCACTTTTCTAGACTATGTTCCAATATTTTGGGGATAGGATGCTGCAAGTATGAGGTTAACCAGTGTTGTCATTGATGTCAACATACTCATATTGCATTGATAAGAAGGATTGGATGAGCTGTGTGCTAAGGTTATTGAGGAAATTAGTGTCAATCAGGAACAATGAAGAACAATGATGAGAAGAAGGCAAAAGTACTCAATAGGTTGAGGATCAGAGGATACGGATTAAAGGGTTTGTAGATATGAGTCTTGAGATGTTCCAGTTAAGATTTCAGAGGTCCGTATGAAGATCTGAAGAAGTTATGATCGATCAAGTAGAAGCGGTTCCGGGAGATGCTCCAGAGTGACAGAGTGTCACAAAAAGGTCCGGTGAGATCCGGAAGTGCATTGTCCTATTCTGCAGATTGGAAGGAGTGTTTGGGATGTCCTTGTGATGTGTCATCTCAATTTGTACATAGTTTGGAGCTCTAAAAGCACCTTTTTCAGTATGACAATGGCGATAGACTGTGTTCTTGAAGTTCTGAATGAATAAGAAAAGAATTCTAGTAAGTAGAGGAATTGCGGATGTACCTGGTCATTCAGGTAAGCCTGTGAAGGTTCTTGGATCATGTTGATGTTGTGTTGTCAGTCCGCATTAGTGTTAGATCCCAGAATTGGAGATATACTTCTGGATGAAGATGTTCTTGTTCAGACTGGCTGACCGAATGAGTTATTCATCTTGCGAATGTTCTTGTGGATGATTGCCGACTTAGATGATTGTTCCTAAGTCGATGCCTTGTATAAATAAAGGTTTGTGAATTCATTTCAAAGTGTGTCATGGAACAGATGAGTGTGGTATAGCGAAAGAGCTAAAGGCAGAGCAGGTGTGTCTCGGGCTTAAATGGACTGATCCAGACATGGTAAAGATGTCAATCTCCAATTCAAGTTTGTAATACTTGTTATCTTGTAGACAGTGTGTCTCTTGTAGGCAGTGTGCCTCCTTGTGAGCAGTGTGCTTAGGCAGTGAGCCCTAATTGGCATGTGCCATCTATTTTTCTTATTCTTCTAACAGAGAATAATCCTTGGGTTAATCACCCCGTGGTTTTTCCCTTGACCAGGTTTTCCACGTCAAAATCTTGGTGTCTAATGTGTTGATGTTTATCTGCTCCGGTGTTTATGCTTTATGCTTTCATGAATGGTTAATTGATATGCTATTAAATAACAAGGAAGAATCAAGTGTTTGAAGTAGAAGCAAGTTTTTGTACAACTGATTCACCCCCCCTCTCAGTTGTGTGCCCTAGATCTAACAATTGGTATCAGAGCTAAGTTCCTCTAAAAGGAGCTTAACCACTTGAGGAGATCCAGGATGTCGTCATACAAGAAGGACAGTCTGAAGTTTGATGGAACCAACTTCTCTCTCTAGAAAGGTCGCATGAAATGTCACTTGGAGTGTATGGGAAAAGCATACTTTTCCATGGTCACAAAAGCATATGTACCTCCACAGGGTGGTCTAACAACTCTAAATGAAATTACAGATGCTGAAAATAATCTGCAGACAAAAGAAGCTCTTCTAAGAACATTAACTGACATAGAGCTCTCAAATTTTATTGACCTACCAACTTCCTATGAGATCTAGATTAAACTGGAACTTCTGCATGAAGGAGATGAGTTTGTTAAGAGTGCAAGGTTGCAAAGTCTCAAAGGGAAATTTGAAGGATTGAAGATGAGAGATGAGGAAAATATCACTACCTTTATGCTAAGAGTAAATGAGCTGGTGTGTGGAATTAGGAAAGCTGGTGGAGTTCTGGATGAAAATGAGATTGTTTGCAAAATTCTCAGATCCCTTCCTGCTGCCTACAAAATCAAGGTTACTTCCATTGATGAATTCAGAGTCCATACAACTGTCACAAGAGAGCAATTGGCTGGCAAACTGGTTGCATTTGAAATGACTGAGTTTGGAGATGATCCCCCCAAGACTGAATCTGCATTCAAAGCTAGTGCCTATGTGAAAGGAAAACAAAGATTTGATCTGGAAGAAAACTCTTCAAGGAAGCTGTCATGGTATGATCAAGCAAGGAAAGACATGGAAGAGGAAGAAGCAAAAATAGCTCAACTTGAAGCCCTCATTGTAAAGAGACTGCCAAGAGGATCCAGTAAGTATGAAGGAAAATTACCCTTTAAGTGCTTCAACTGCAATAAGATTGGTCATTTTTCTTCAAGATGTCCAGAAAGATCTGCAAGGTCAAATTCTAACAGACAAAGGTTCCAAAAGAACTGTTATTATGTTCATGAACAAGGTGATAATGAAGGAGTAACAGATGATGAATCAAGATTAGGAAACAAATCCGGAAATGAATGGGTGTTTATTGCCATCAAGGAAGAAGATCCAATATCCTCTGAATCTGTTAATCATAAGGTTGTAGAAAGAGCTTTGGCTGCCCAAGTTGAAGAAAAGGATGATTGGGTTATTGACAGTGGATGCTCTCACCATATGACAGGTGACAAAAACAAGTTCCTAGACTTGGAAAGGTATGAAGGAGGAATGGTAAAGTTTGGTGATAATTCTTCTGGTAGAATCAGAGGTAGGGGAACTATTTCTTTTGATGGAAAGAGCAAAACTGGTAATGTACTATATGTTGAAGGATTGAAGCACAATCTTCCTAGTGTTGGTCAGTTGGTGGACAAAAGCTATGATCTCCTATTCAAGAATGGAAGATGCAGGATCTTTGAAAGCTCCGGAACTGAGATTGCATCCGGTACTCAAACAAAAGGTAATATCTTCCATCTAGTTGGTTCTAATAAAACTTATTTGTTTGTTCAAGTTGATCAGAGTTGGTTATGGCATAGAAGGATGTGTCATGTAAATTTTGATAACATCATCAAGATAAGCAATACTCAGGCTGTAAGAGATCTTCCAAAATTGGTGAAACCTACAAATAGTTTGTGCAAAGAATGTCAGTTAGGTAAACAGAGTAGAGTCTCTTTCAAAAGCAAGGATTAGTCCTCTACCGGATTATTGGAATTAGTTCATACTGATCTATGTGGTCTGACAAGAATCAAGGGTATGCAAGGTGATAGATATTTCATGTTACTAATTGATGACCATTCCCGGATGATGTGGGTTACCTTTCTAAAAGAGAAATCAGAAGCCTTTGAGAAGTTCAAAATCTTCAAAGCTATGGTAGAGAATCAAACTGGATTGAAACTAAAATGTTTGAGGTCTGATAGAGGTGGTGAATTCACATCCGGTGAATTCATAGACTTTTGTGAGAAGCATGGTATAAAGAGATAGTTGTCTGCTCCTAGGACTCCACAGCAAAATGGAGTAGTTGAGAGAAAGAACCGAACCATCTAGGAAGCATCCAGGACAATGATGATGGAAGCAAATGTTCCTCAGATGTTTTGGAGAGAAGCTGTCAGCACTGCAGTCTACACTCTCAATCGAGTTCAAATCAGAAGCAATACTGGTAAGACTCCTTATGAACTTTGGTTTGGTATAACTCCTACTGTGAGATATTTTAGAGTATTTGGTAGCAAATGTTACATCAAAGAGATGAAGATCTAGGAAAGTTTGATGCTAGAAGTGATGAAGGAATTTTCTTGGGTTACTCCACTCAAAGCAAAGCATATCGGTGTTACAATAAGAGACTGAGAAAGATGATAGAAAGTGCAAATGTGAAGGTTGATGAAGGAATTGAGAAGCCCTCAAGGTTTTATGAATATGATGAAGATGATCAGAATGGTTCTCTGGTGCAAGGAGCTCAATCCTCCTCTGAAAGTCAGATTCAGACTGATCCGGTAAATCAGGAAGAAGAGGTTTGTTTGAATGAGCCTGATCAAGAAACAGTAGTGCAAGAAACTCCCAAAGTTCCAAGGTATGTAACTCTAAACCACTCTGAAGATCAGATCATAGGTGACAAAAGAAAAGAGGTACAAACAAGGAGGAAAATTGCTCAAAATTCAGATGAATACTGTCTGATTTCAAAGATTGAACCTAAGACAATAATGAATCCTGCAATGATGCAAATTGAGAAAAATCACACTTGGGATCTTGTTCCCAGACCTAGAAACAAAAATGTGATTGAAACCAAATGGGTCTTCCAGAACAAACTAAATGAAGTTGGTGAAGTAATGAGAAACAAAGCCAGATTGGTCTGCAAAGGCTACTCTCAAATAGAAGGAATTGATTTTGAAGAAACCTTTGCTCTGGTGGCAAGAATTGAAGCAGTCAGATTATTTCTTGCATTTGCTGCCTTCAAAGACTTCAAGGTATATCAAATGGATGTCAAGTCTGCCTTCCTAAATGGTGATTTGGAAGAAGTATACATTGAGTAGCCAAATGGATTTCAATTGTTTGATCATAGTGATATGGTCTGCAAGTTGAAGAAAGCATTGTATAGATTGAAGCAAGCCCCAAGGGCTTGGTATGAAAGGTTGGATAAGCATCTTGTGCAGATTGGTTTCAACAAAGGTACTGCTGATAGTAACTTATATTTCAAAATTGATCATGAAAACATTTTGATTGTTGAAGTATTTGTTGATGATATCATCTTTGGAGGAAAAAATAGCATGTGTAAAACCTTTGCAAATCAAATGAAAAGTGAGTTTGAAATGTCAATGCTTGGTGAAATGAATTTCTTCTTGGGTCTGCAAATTACTCAAACAAAGAAAGGGATCTTCATTTCTCAGACCAAATATGTGAAAGAATTGTTGAGGAAATTTGGAATGGAAGATTCAAAGCCAATGAATACTCCCATGGCAACCGGATGCAAGTTGAGCAAAGATGATGACTCTCCCAAGGAGGATCAGACAAAATATAGGTCAATGATTGGAGGACTATTGTATCTCACTCAAACTAGACCAGATATTATGCAGGTTGTTGGTCTTGTTGCTAGATTCCAGGCTGATCCCAGAGAATCTCATGTCATAGCAATCAAAAGAATTTTTAGGTACTTAAAAGGAACAATTGAGTATGGCCTATGGTATCCTAGAGATCAGGATTTTTCTCTTCATGCATATATAGATGCAGATTGGGCAAGAGATGTGGATGATAGGAAGAGTACAAGTGGAGGAGCATTCTTTTTGGGAAAAAGGTTGGTTTCTTGGCTAAGCAAGAAATAAGAGGCAATATCGTTGTCTACAACTGAAGCAGAATACATTGCAGTAGCAGGTAGTTGCACTCAAATCTTATGGATGAAGTAGATGCTAAGAGACATTAAAGTAGAATATGAGGAGCCTATCACAATTTTCTGTGATAATTCAAGTGCAATAAATATTTCTAAGAATCCGGTATTGCATTCTAAGACCAAGCACATATCTATCAAGTTTCACTTTCTGAGAGAACAAGTGAACAATGATGAAGTCAGATTGGAGTATGTACCCTCCAAGGATCAGATTGCAGATATTTTTACTAAACCTCTTCCCAAGGACTCTTTTGAGTATCTTAGGGAGAAGTTAGGGGTCATAGCCCCTCCGATGATGAACTAGGATGCACTGATGTGCATCAGTTTGGTGGATATCACAGTCATATCTTGTGATTCGGATTGATGATGGGGAGCTGCTACTAAGGGGGAGTAGCTAGTATGATTCTGATGTGTTAGAATTGCAAGCATGAGCCCTTTGCCATTGATGTCAAAGGGGGAGAGAAGACATGTGAAAAACAAGTGGTTGATGATCAAAGGGGGATTAGTAAAGGAAGAGAAGACATGTGAAGAGTTGTTGCTGATAGGGGGAGCTGTGACAGAAAGGAGAAGTTCTTGTCTTAATGTTTTTTCACATCATATGTTGCCATCAATGACAAAGGGGGAGATTGTTGCAAGTATGAGGTTAACCAGTGTTGTCATTGATGTCAACATACTCATATTGCATTGATAAGAAGGATTGGATGAGCTGTGTGCTATGGTTATTGAGGAAATTAGTCTCAATCAGGAATAGTGAAGAGAAGAAGGCAAAGTACTCAATAGGTTGAGGATCAGAGGATGCGGATTAAAGGGTTTGTAGATATGAGTCTTGAGATGTTCCAGTTAAGATTTCATAGGTCCGCATGAAGATCTGAAGAAGTTATGATCGATCAAGTACAACTAGTTCTGGGAGTTGCTCCAGAGTGACAGAGTGTCACAAAAAAGGTCCGGTAAGATCTGGAAGTGCATTGTCCTATTTTGCGGATTGGAAGGAGTGTTTGGGATGTCCTTGTGATGTGTCATCTTGATTTGTACATAATTTGGAGGTCCAGAAGCACCTTTTTCAGTATGACAGTGGTGATAGACTGTGTTCTTGAAGTTCCAGATGAAGAAGAAAAGAATTCTAGTAAGTAGAGGAATTGCGGATGTACCTGGGCATTCAGGGAAGCTTGTGAAGGTTCTTGGATCATGTTGAGGTTGTGTTGTCAGTCCGCATTAGTGTTAGAGCCCGGAATTGGAGATATACTTCCGGATGAAGATGTTCTTGTTCAGACTGGCCGACCGGATGAGTTATTCATCTTGTGAATGTTCTTGTGGATGATTGCTGACTTAGATGATTGTTCCTAAGTCGATGCCTTGTATAAATAAAGGTTTGTGAAATCATTTCGAAGTGTGACATGGAACAGATGAGTGTGGTATAGCGAAAGAGAGAAAGTCTGAGCAGGTGTGTCTCGGGCTTAAATGGAACTGATCCAGACATGGTAAAGATGTCAATCTCCAGTTCAAGTTTGTAATACTTGTTATCTTGTAGACAATGTGTCTCTTGTAGGTAGTGTGCCTCCTTGTGAGCAGTCTGCTTGGGCAGTGAGCCCTAATTGGCATGTGCCATCTATTTTTCTTATTCTTCTAACAGAGAATAATCCTTGGGTTAATCACCCCATGGTTTTTCCCTTGACTGGGTTTTCCACGTCAAAATATTGGTCTCTAATGTGTTGATGTTTATCTGCTCTAGTGTTTATGCTTTATGCTTTCATGAATGGTTAATTGATATTCTATTAAATAACAAGGAAGAATCAAGTGTTTGAAGTAGAAGCAAGTTTTTATACAACTGATTCACCCCCCCTCTCAGTTGTGTGCCCTAGATCTAACATAGGAATGGTGGGACAACAGGGGTTGTGTTTTGGGGCATTTTGGATTTCATGCCCTAAATTGCTTTATGCAATCCTTCATATGATTTGATTCATGATACATGGTTTGAGAAGGATACACATGATATACCCTTACCCTTTAGTGATAAAATTATGAATGATACTTTATGTGGTGAAGCTACACCTTCGTTAATCCTTCATGACATTGTTATTCCTTGTGATGATGATGTCCTTCATGTGATATGTTAGGACATAATGCAAAGTTAACATGGCATGAACTCTCTTGGAAGGGTAAGCATGGACTATAAGAACATTGAACTAGTTGGATCTGTTAAGCTTGCCATTTATGAAAGAACCTTTTGAAAGGTTAACCTTAATTAGGTAAGCTTATGTTTTAGTGTGGTTGTTTGTGCAACAATGTGTAAATTAATGTTACTAAAGGATAAATCTAACTATAATATACTAATATTTTAATAACCATGAGAGCTGGGACTAACAATTAGACTAAAAACTTGACAAACAATACAACTTGGACACATGTAGGACTTGGAAAATGGAAAAGAATATAATTAAATGTGGAAAACAATGAAAAAGTGGTATTAGTTGCACCTATATAGAGAAGTGGTTTAGAGGTTGGTTAGGGGAATTATTTAGGGTTTAGAGGTTTAGGGTTGTTAGGTTTAGGGGTTTAGGGTTTAAAGTTTAAAGAGAGATAGAGAGAGGGGACTGATAGAGTTTGGGAGAGATAGAGGAGACAAAGGGGAGAGATAGGAGATAGAGAGTGAGAGACATGTCCAAAGACATAGAGAGAGAGAGAGATTGAGAGGTAGAGGGATGATAGAGATAGGGAGATAGAGGTTTAGGGTTGCTTGGGCTTAGGGGCATTATTTAGGGTTTAGGGTTTATGGTTTTGGGGTTAGGGGTTAAGGTTTAGAGGTTTAGGGTTTAGGGTTTAGAGAGAGATAAATGACCAATAGGGAGATATAGAGGAGTTTGAGGGGAGAGATAGGGATATAAAGAGTGAGGGACATGGCAAGAGACATAGGGAGAGAGATTAAGAGGTAGAGGGACAAAGGTGATAGGGAGATAGGGGAGAGATAGGGAGATAGTGGTTTATGGTTACTTGGGTTTAAGGTTTTAGGGGTTTGGGGTTTAGGGTTTCTCAAGTTTAGGGGTTAGGGGTTAGGTTAGAGGCATTATAATTTAGGGTTTAGGATTTATTGTTTAGGGATTAGGGGTTAGGTTTAGAGGTTTAGGGTTTTGGATTTAGGGTTTATAGAGAGAGAGGAATGATAGGGAGATATAGAGGAGTCTGAGGGGAGAGATAGGGAGATAGAGAGTGAGGGACATGGCTAGAGACATAGGGAGAGAGATTGAGAGATAGAGGGACAAAGGTGGTAGGGAGATAGGGGAGAGATGGGGAGATAGTGGTTTAGGGTTACTTGGGTTTAGGGTTTAGGGGTTTGGGGTTTAAGGTTTAGGGGTTTAGGGTTTCTCAGGTTTAGGGGTCAGGGGTTAGGGTTAAGGGGCATTATTTAGGGTTTAGGATTTAAATTGTTTAGGGGTTAGGGGTTAGGTTTAGAGGTTTAGGGTTTTGGATTTAGGGTTTATAGAGAGAGAGGAATGATTGGGAGATAGAGAGAGTGATGCAGAGGAAAATGCAACAGAAGCTTACAAATGGGAAGGAGGAGTCATTAACACAACCAGCATGTTAAAATCCTGGACATGCAGTATGTAATACCTATCGGCTTATCATCATCATCATATTTCTTGCTAACACAGATAGCATCATCATATTTCAAAGAGGCATGAAATATCCTCCTGCTAACTACTGTTCACTTCCTTATCGCCTTTCGCCTTTCGCCTGTCAGTAGCATCATGATGTTCGACTATCAGCAACATCATCACATTCGGCAAGCGCAAACATCCTCTTGATGTTCACTATTCACTTAGCGCCAAACTCTATCGACAGCATCATGATGTTTAGCATCATCATCACCCTTCGTCAATAGGATATAAAATATCCGGTTCCTCCCATATATCCTGATGACGACAACTTCAAGCACCTTTCCCTCGATGCTTACGTCACCCCGATATCTGACTACTCAAACAACAGCATCAGGATATGACTTATCCGGTCATATTGAAACATCCTGATGATGTTAACCAAACTTTATGCCGATGACTTACGCCGATGCCAAAACACTTAGCGACAGCAGGATAAACTTGCATAGGGTGATATTTGCAATATCCTGATGACGATGACGTCACTTGCACCCGATGATGATGTCAATGCACCTGATGATGATGTCAACAGGATATAAGACACTTATATCCTCCGCAACATGATAATGAATATCCGGTGATCTTTTCAATATCCTGATGATGACCTTTCCGATCCTTAGCCAAAAAGTGAACTTTCACTTCTGCATGCGATAGCGATATGCGGATGATGGATACACACGAAAGATGATCCTGACGATGATATACACACTGAGTATATATCCAACCTATATCATCCTGATGCACTTGAAACATATAGTCTTCGTCAGCTTCATAACCCGATCCGGATAGCGATATACTCGTAGATGACGATACGATTCACTCCGTCTGGAAAAGCACATGCAGATCCCTGTATATCCGTCAGCTGCATGCAAACTCACAAAACCGCACAATTTCACAAAGAAAACATGATGATCGGGCCAGATCACCTTCAGATCAAACTTAACAGTTTATCTTCCTAAACCCTAGCACATGAGGATGCTAGGTTGATTCATAGCATGCTACCAATCGATCTCCCACACAATGAAATGCATAAATAGAAAACTAAAATACAACCTAAACTAACATGCATGACCATTCCACCGATTCACAGAATCAACCGGTGGAAGGGTTGAAAGAATCCATTAACCTGTAATCAGAACAGAAATCAAAACATAAACAGCTGATAAACCAGATAATGCAATTGATGAGATCTTATTTAGATGAAACACAAATGTCCTGTTTCTACAATACTATCGAACAACAATGTTTCACAATGTCTAGACTGATCTCTGGATTTCACTCAATCACCAGTACAACATAACATAACTACTACTCTGATATTTCTGATCTCAAACCCTAACTGATCTGAGTTATTTATAGCAATATCCTACGAGTACTACCAACTCGATTCCCAGCGGCTGGGAGCTTCCAAGCGGCTGGGAGAGGACAGCTCAGACAACCTGATCACGAGCTCTAACTGCCTGCACACTCTCCTAGGCTGATCTAATACATATGCATTGGTCCAAAGGACCTTATTACATTATGAAGTCAAACATGCTAAAAATAGACTAATGTCCTGTCATGCGGACAATGAACCTATATCCTGTCTTGTAGGGGTGCTCCTGCACCATACTCCCCAGAAGAAGAAATCTCAAGTCCACTTGAGATGAGAGTATGAAGATCTGCACCATATTTCTAGATCTTCTCTTTAGTCATCCAGACTACTTCAGAATTAGGTTTTCCCTTCCAAGAGACTAGATACTCCAAGTACTGTTTGTTCCGTGTCTGTTTGACCACTCTGGTGTCCAAAACCTTCTGCAACTGTGGAGGATCATGCTTGGGAATGTTATCATGGACTGTATCCTGTAGGAGATCCTGATCTGCATCTGGATAAGACTTGTATGGAGTTAAATCACATACATTGAATATAGGGGACAAACCAAGATCAGGGGGGAGTTGTATCTCATAAGCATTCTGTCCATGCTTGTGCAAGATCTGACATGGTCCAACTTTTCTCTGCATAAGTTTAGTATATTTTCCCTTAGGAAGTCTGTCCTTCTTCAAATGAACCCATACCAAATCTCCAACATCAAACTGTACATCCTTCTTCTTTTTATCAGCATATTCCTTATACTTCAAGGTGGTTTGTTGTAGTTGGGTCTTAACTTGATCATGAACCTCTTTTATGGCTTCTGCAAAAGCTTCTCCTTCTGCACTAATAGGGTCTACTGTAGGTAGATCTCTCAATTCCAAAATTCCTCTTGGATGCACACCATAAACTATCTGGAAAGGTGATTTCCCTGTGCTCCTATTGACAGTATCATTATAGGAAAATTCAGCTTGAGATAGAATATTATCCCACTTTTCTCCATGTTGTTTTGTCAAACATCTAAGCAAATTTCCTAAGGAACGGTTCACTACTTCAGTCTGTCCATCCGTTTGAGGATGATATGCCGAGGAAAAAGACAAATTTGTTCCAAGTTTCTTCCAAAGAGTTCTCCAGAAGTGACCAATAAACTTCACATCCCTATCTGACACTATGCTCAATGGCAATCCATGGATCCTGACAATCTCCCTGAAAAACAAATCTGCAATGTATGAAGCATCAGCAGTGGTTTTGCATGGCAAGAAATGTGCCATTTTGCTGAATCTATCCACTACAACAAAAACACTGTCAAACCCTTTCCTTGTCCTTGGTAAACCCAAGACAAAATCCATACTTATGCTTTCCCATGGTCTGGAAGGAATGGGTAAGGGCTGATATAAACCTGCATTAGTCGACCTGCCTTTAGCTTTCTGACATATCACACATGTCTCTACAAACTTTCTGACATCTGATTGTAACTTAGGCCAAAAGTAATGTCTTCGGACAAGATCAAGAGTCTTATCTAGACCAAAATGACCTGCCATAGCTCCACAATGTTTCTCCTTAATGATGTTTAACCTCATAGAACACCTTGGAATACATAACTGTCCACCTTTGAACAACAATCCATCCTGGATCAAAAATTCAGAGAATTCAGCATGATATTTCTCTCCAAAAGAAGTACATACATGATATATCTCCCCAAAATCTTCATCAGTCTCATACATGGTCTTTAGTGAATCAATGCCAACACTTTCTAACTGAATCTGGTTGACTGTTAGAACTCTCCTGCTCAAAGCATCTGCAACTTTATTCTTGACTCCTTTCTTATGCTTCAATGTAAAAGTAAACGCTTGTAAGGTTTCTACCCATTTCATGTGTCTGTGGTTCAGCTTTTCCTGGCTGTTTATGAAACTCAGAGCCTGGTTATCTGTGAATACTATGAATTCCTTTGGCATCAAGTAATGCCTCCATTTCTTGAGTGACTGGACTAAAGCATACATTTCCAAATCATATGAGGAATACCTCTTTTTAGCATCATTGAGCTTCTCACTGAAAAATGCAATAGGTCTACCTTCTTGGCTGAGTACTGCTCCAATGGCCATGTGACTGGCATCACATTCCACCTGAAAGATTTTGTTAAAGTCTGGAAGTGCAAGGACTGGCTGCTGTGCCACCTTCTTCTTCAATGTTTCAAAAGAATCATCTGCGCTTTGAGTCCAAACAAATCTGCACTTCTGTCCTCCTTTGATGGTATCAAGCATGGGTGCACAAATATGACTAAACCCTCTTATAAACTTCCTGTAGAAGGTTGCTAACCCATGGAAACTTCTGACATCATTCATAGTCTTTGGGGTTGGCCAAGACAATATGGCACTTACCTTCTCCTTATCCATTTGTAACTTTCCTTGTGAAATGACAAAACCCAAATATGTGATCTCCTCTTGCATGAACAAACACTTGTCTAAATTTATCATCAGCTGCTCTTCATGTAACCTCTTAAGAACCAAATCTATGTGTCTGAGATGTTCTTCTTTTGTGTTGCTGAAAATCAGAATGGCATCTAGATATACTATGACAAACTTACCAATGAACTCTTTCAAAACCTCATTCATCAACCTCATAAAAGTACTAGGTGCATTAGATAAACCAAAAGGCATAACCTTCCACTCATATAACCCTTCATTAGTTTTGAATGATGTTTTCCATTCATCTCCTGGCCTAATCCGGATCTGATGATATCCACTCTTCAAATCTATTTTTGTAAAATACTTAGCACCTCCCAAATAGTCAAGTAAATCCTCTATCCTAGGGATTGGAAACCTATACCTGATTGTGATCTTGTTAATAGCTCTGGAATCTGTGCAAAGCCTCCAAGTACCTTCCTTCTTTGGTGCTAGTACAGCTGGTACTGCACATGGACTTAAACTTTTCCCAATCAAACCTGAATCCAATAATTCTTCAATTTGTCTGGCTACTTCTGCATTCTATTCTGGAGTTAGCTTATAGGCTGCTTTGTTTGGAAGTGTTGACCCTGGAATTAAGTCTATGCAGTGACTAATATCCCTGACAGGTGGTAGGGATCTTGGCATTCCTTCTGAGATGATACCTTTGTACTTATCCAATAGCTCTTGGATAGCTGGGTCTATGAACCTTGCTTCTTCTCTTCCTTGACTTCTTGCGGCTGTTCTTTATTCACCCTCATACATGGGATTAGGGCATATGCAACTGCACCTTCTGCTGCTACTTCTTTCATGAACTGTTTACCTTCCATCAGCATTACCTTCACCTCTTTTCCTTTAGATTTCTCCTCCTTCTCCGTCAATGGTAGTAACTTTATAACCTTACCATCTTTAGTGATTGTATAGGTGTTTCTAACACCATCATGTTGTGCCTTCAAATCATACTGCCATGGTCTACCAAATAAAAGATTGCAAGCATCCATCGTGGTAATGTCAAGCAACAACTTATCCTTATATGCTCCAATCTGAAATTCTACCCAAGCCTGCTCTTCTACAATTGTCTGCTGACCTTGGGTAAGCCATGAGACTTTATATGGGGATGGGTGAGGCAATCTCCTAAGCTTAAGCTTTGTCACCATTTCTTCAGACACAAAATTTTCAGTAGAACCAGAATCAATCAAAACTTTACATGCCTTACCTCCTGCTTTGCAAATAGTCCTGAAAAGAGACTTTCTTTGAGGGGATTCTCTGTCAGGTACCTTCATGGTAGTCACTGTTCTTCTCATCATTAGAGACTCTCCACTTTCTAGGTATCCATAATTATTAGGAGCATTCATGCTCTGAAAAGCATTAGAGCCTGTCATACTTTGATTATCCGGTTCTTGGATCAGATTTGTTCTCCTTTCTCCTGTTGAGCTTGTGGCCTTTTCTGGACATCTGCTGGCTATATGGCCTTCTTTGTTACAGTTATAACATCTAATGGATCCTCTGCCCTGGGATCTTCTTCTGAAAGGTCTTCTACCTCTGAAGTTTCCTTGCTGACTATAATTTTCCCCTGGTTCTGACTATTGTTTCCCTTACTATTGTCATGACTGGATTCTCCTTGATATCCATGTCCATGTCCTCTACCTCTAAAAGGACCTCTTCCACCCCTTTGTTGTCTTCCTCTTCCTCTATTGTGTTGTTCTTGTTTTCTCTTTAACTTCTCTTCCACTTTCAATGCCAACTGAAAGCATTTCTGAACTGTATCTGGATTATGCAGACTTAAATCTTCCTGAATGTTGAACCTCAATCCATTAAGGTATCTGGCTACCTTCTCTTCTTCACTTTCCTTTACCTTTGTCTTCATACAAAGTTTCATGAATTCTTCTGTATATGAGCTGACATCTAGCTCCTTCTGCTTCAGGTTTTGCTTCCTCTTGTGTAATTGGATACTGTAATCCAATGGGACATAAGCTTCTTTTACTAACGCCATCATTTTCTTCCATGTAGTGACTCTACGCTTTCCTTCCTGTACTCTATCATCTTGGACGAAATTCCACCATGTCAAGGCAGCTTCTTTCATTTTTGACTGGGCTATTTTCACCCTCTGTTGTTCTGGTATCTCCTCTGTTTCAAAGAAATTGTTCAAGGAGTCTATCCACTCCATCACTGAATCAGGTTCCATCTTTCCTGTAAACACTGGCAAATCCAATTTCACATCCATGGTTCTCCTCTCCATGGCCTTGAGGGCATTCAACAGTGGTCTCTGGTCTGCAGGAACGACCTCCTCATTCCAACTAAGGATCTCTTCTTCTTCCCTATCTTCTTCTCTACCAGAACCTACTCTGTTCCTCAACTTCTCTAACTCATCCTTCAATTCCTGATTCTGAGCCTTCACGGCCTTGCTCTCTGCAATCTGTTTCTTTACCAGAACTGCCAACTCAACGTTGGTCATCCTTGCCGGAATCTCAAATGTTCCTTCTTCATCTGACATCCTGCTATATCCTGATCTTTTCCAGAAGATCCTTCCTTTGCTCTGATACCACTATGATGTAGAGGAAAACGCAACAGAAGCTTACAAATGGGAAGGAGGAGTCATTAACACAACCAGCATGTTAAAATCCTGGACATGCAGTATGTAATACCTATCGGCTTATCATCATCATCATATTTCTTGCTAACACAGACAGCATCATCATATTTCGAAGAGGCATGAAATATCCTCCTGCTAACTACTGTTCACTTCCTTATCGCCTTTCGCCTTTCGCCTGTCAGCAGCATCATGATGTTCGACTATCAGCAACATCATCACATTCGGCAAGCACAAACATCCTCTTGATGTTCACTATTCACTTAGCGCCAAACTCTATCGGCAGCATCATGATGTTTAGCATCATCATCACCCTTCGTCAGTAGGATATAAAATATCCGGTTCCTCCCATATATCCTGATGACGACAACTTCAAGCACCTTTCCCTCGATGCTTACGTCACCCCGATATCTGACTACTCAAACAACAGCATCAGGATATGACTTATCCGGTCATATTGAAACATCCTGATGATGTTAACCAAACTTTATGCCGATGACTTACGCCGATGCCAAAACACTTAGCGACAGCAGGATAAACTTACATAGGGTGATATTCACAATATCCTGATGACGATGACGTCACTTGCACCCAATGATGATGTCAATGCACCTGATGATGATGTCAACAGGATATAAGACACTTATATCCTCCGCAACATGATAATGAATATCCGGTGATCTTTTCAATATCCTGATGATGACCTTTCCGGTCCTTAGCCAAAAAGTGAACTTTCACTTCTGCATGCGATAGCGATATGCGGACGATGGATACACACGAAAGATGATCCTGACGATGATATACACACTGAGTATATATCCAACCTATATCATCCTGATGCACTTGAAACATACAGTCTTCGTCAGCTTCATAACCCGATCCGGATAGCGATATACTCGTAGATGACGATACGATTCACTCCGTCTGGAAAAGCACATGTAGATCCCTGTATATCCGTCAGCTGCATGCAAACTCACAGAACCGCACAATTTCACAAAGAAAACATGATGATCGGGCCGGATCACCTTCAGATCAAACTTAATAGTTTATCTTCCTAAACCCTAGCACATGAGGATGCTAGGTTGATTCATAGCATGCTACCAATCGATCTCCCACACAATGAAATGCATAAACAGAAAACTAAAATACAACCTAAACTAACATGCATGACCATTCCACTGATTCACAGAATCAACCGGTGGAAGGGTTGAAAGAATCCATTTACCTGTAATCAGAATAGAAATCAAAACATAAACAGCTGATAAACCAGATAATGCAATTGATGAGATCTTATTTAGATGAAACACAAATGTCCTGTTTCTACAATACTATCGAACAACAATGTTTCACAATGTCTGGACTGATCTCTGGATTTCACTCAATCACCAGTACAACATAACATAACTACTACTCTGATATTTCTGATCTCAAACCCTAACTGATCTGAGTTATTTATAGTAATATCCTACGAGTACTACCAACTCGATTCCCATCGGCTGGGAGCTTCCAAGCGGCTGGGAGAGGACAGCTCAGACAACCTGATCACGAGCTCTAACTGCCTGCACACTCTCCTAGGCTGATCTAATACATATGCATTGGTCCAAAGGACCTTATTACATTATGAAGTCAAACATGCTAAAAATAGACTAATGTCCTGTCATGCGGACAATGAACCTATATCTTGTCTTGTAGGGGTGCTCCTGCACCAGAGAGGAGACAGAGGAGAGAGATAAGGAGATAGAGAGTGAGGCACATGGCCAGGGACATAGGGAGAGAGATCAAGAGAGGTAGAGGGATGATAGAGATAGGGAGATAGCGGAGAGATAGGGAGATATAGGTTTAGAGTTGATTGGATTTAGGGTGTACCTAGGTTTAGGGTTTCTCAGTTTTGGAGATAGCTAGATAGAAAGAGAGAGGAGACAGATAGGGAGAGATAGAGGTGACAAAGGGGAGAGATAGGGAGATAGAGAGTGAGCGATATGTCTAGAGAAATAGGGAGAAAGATTGAGAGGTAGAAGGACGATAGAGATAGGGAGATAAGGGAGAGATAGGAGATAAGGTTTAGGGTTGCTTGCGTTTAAGGTTTAGGGGTTAAGGTTTAGAGGTTTAGGGTTTAGTGTTTAGAGAGAGAGGACCAATAGGGAGATATAGAGTGAGGGACATGGCTAAAGCATAGGGAGAGAGATTGAGAGGTAGAGGAATGATAGTGATGGGGAGATAGTGAGATAGGGAGATAGAGAGATAGAGGTTTAGGGTTTTTTGGGTTTAGTGTTTAGGATTTAGGGGTTAATGGTTTCTCAAGTTTAGGGTTTAGGGGTTAGGAAATAGGGGTTAGGGGTTAGGGGTTAGGTTTAATCATGCATCCCAGTCATTCCCCTATCATTCCTGTAGTTAGGGTAAAATTGCAAATCAGAGCAAATGAATAATCAACAATGATAAAAACCCTAGCAATGCACAATGAAGCACAAGACAACATGAAAATCAAAATAACAAATGTAAATGCAAACCGATCTCCACGCTATGCTTGATTTATCTCCATTGCTCTTCTCCACCTCGCATGAGCATGCAAGATTTTGAAGGATTATTGTTGGAGGAATGTTGGGTGCTCACTTCTGCAGCATAACATTAAGATGAAGATGATATGAGGATGATAGTTGAAGGATGCAAAGGCTCCAATGATATTTCAACAACATGTGAATATTTGAGGATCAATGCATTTTAGAAAATTTGGCAGAATAATGGTACTTGAAGCTCAATGCATGCTAATGGCTTGTGAGGGGTTTGATTTATAGAAAAGGCTTGGTTCAATTAGATGGTTGAGATTAAAAAGCTAAATGATTGATGTGGACGGCTAGGATTGATTAGGTATTCCCACTCTTCAAAGGAGTTGTAGTCATTTGACAAGTGTCAAGGAGGATAGGGCTCATGTGTGCTTGTGTACATAAAAAGTACTACATATAAAAGATATTAAATAAAAGGCTATAGTACCACTTATCTTTTTAAATGAAAGAAGCACACATGTCGGCTAAATGATAAGATAAATTAATTAAATAAATAAAATTTATTTAATTAATTGGAAAGTCGGCTTATAATGAAATGTGAGAACTTAATTCAAATAAAATATTTGAATTAGTTGGGATATGAGTTGGATATTAATTAAATAAATAAAATTTATTTAATTAATTGGATAGTGGGATTAGGATATGATGTGGAAATTAATTAAATAAATAAAATTTATTTAATTAATTGGCTAAGTGGGATAAGGATGGGATTTTAATTAAATAAATAAAATTTATTTAATTAATTGGTTAATAGATAAATGGGATTGAGAGTGGGATTTAGGACAAAATGCTACATGATGTCTAGGATAATGTTTTTGACTAGGTGTTGTAGGACATGGACAAAGTTGGGACAAATTTGGGTGTCTACATTATGCCCCTCTTTGAGATGATGTTCGAGATGATGAGCTTTATGTCGAGTAACATCATTTCAAAGAAGTTAAAGTTAACATCATTTATTTAATTAATTTCCACATCATATCCTAATCCCACTATCCAATTAATTAAATAAATTTTATTTATTTAATTAATATCCAACTCATATCCCAACTAATTCAAATATTTTATTTGAATTAAGTTCTCACATTTCATTATAAGCCGACTTTCCAATTAATTAAATAAATTTTATTTATTTAATTAATTTATCTTATCATTTAGCCGACATGTGTGCTTCTTTCATTTAAAAAGATAAGTTGTACTATAGCCTTTTATTTAATATCTTTTATATGTAGTACTTTTTATGTACACAAGCACACATGAGCCCTATCCTCCTTGACACTTGTCAAATGACTACAACTCCTTTGAAGAGTGGGAATACCTAATCAATCCTAGCCATCCACATCAATCATTTAGCTTTTTAATCTCAACCATCCAATTGAACCAAGCCTTTTCTATAAATCAAACCCCTCACAAGCCATTAGTATGCATTGAGCTTCAAGTACCATTATTCTGCCAAATTTTCTAAAATGCATTGATCCTCAAATATTCACATGCTGTTGAAATATCATTAGAGCCTTTGCATCCTTCAACTATCATCCTCATATCATCTTCATCTTAATGTTATGCTGCAAAAGTGAGCACCCAACATTCCTCCAACAATAATCCTTCAAAATCTTGCATGCTCATGCGAGGTGGAGAAGAGCAATGGAGATAAATCAAGCATAGCGTGGAGATCGGTTTGCATTTACATTTGTTATTTTGATTTTCATGTTGTCTTGTGCTTCATTGTGCATTGCTAGGGTTTTTATCATTGTTGATTATTCATTTGCCCTGATTTGCAATTTTACCCTAACTACATTTGGCACGCCCGGTGGGACTCACGTCCTTGATTAACCTCTCTTGTTTGAGTTGTTTTTATGAAGTTTAGATCTCTTGGAGCGCCAATCTTTCATTTTTGCAAGCTTTTGTAGCAAAAATTTGCATTTTTCTAACCCTAGTTTGCAAAGATTTGGCTAAAAATGTATGTAGATGATCTCTTAGCCCAAATCTAACCTCACCATTGCGTCCGGGATGCCATTTCCATAAACTTTGAGTACGAATTTGCCTAAATTTGATGAAAAATGGAGCGTTTGGTGAAGAAAACAACAACCGGACTGCAACAATGTGCTTCTGGTAATTCAGGTCGCTTATGATCAAACAGCAGTCGCCTGGGCTAAATTAGCTCACCTTTGGGCAAACAGCAGTAGCTTATAGTCAAATCTAGCTCGCTTTTAAGCAAACAGTGCTCGCTTTTGAACAAAAAGAGACCACATATGGTAAAATTGGTCGCTTATGGTTAACATTTGCACTCTGTCTCCTGAAACTCTCCAGGTCGCTTTTGGGCTATTATGCATCGCTTTTGGACTGTTGTTGGTTGCATATAAGCTATTACTTGTTGCTTCCATCCATTTTTGCATCACTTATGAGCAAAAATCCACCGCTTTCTGCATATCCGCGTCGCTTTTACACCGGGATCGGCCGCATCTATCATTTTCTGGGTCGCCTTTACACCAACAGTGATCGCCTCTGGTATGATTTGAATCACTTTTATATTTACAGAGCTCACGTGTGATCTGAATACTATTAGCAGCTACTTTAAAACTATGTTTGTCGCTTATGGCCTAATAGTGATCGCTTAGGTTTTCTTCGCAATGCTTTTGAACTAACAGTGATCGCTTCTGCATCTATTCGGATCGCTTTTGAACTAACAGTGGTCACTTAAACCTGATGTGCATTGCTTTTGATTGAACAGTGGTCACTTTTGAACTAATAGGGATCTCTTATGAACTGACAGTGATCGCCTGTGCAGGATAGGGTTTTGACTGTGTTTTGCAGATACAGATCGCTTAGAGGCTACAATTGATCGCTTCGGATTTATTGACATCGCTTATAAGCTTACAGTCACTGCATTGGTTATTTTTCAAATCGCATATGATATGTAGGATCTCACCTGTCGCAAGATACAGATCGCATATGTTCAACAGTGAATCGCATCTGGCAACTGTAACTTGCTTTTGGTAGCTGTCATTGTGCATCTTGGTATTTCTATCATAACTTTCACATACGGAGGTGAAATTGCACAAATAAGGACTTGTTGGAAAGATGGGAGGACAACCTTCACAACTGTACTACTTTTATCAGGTGACTATACTATTTTTCAGGCTTTTTTATCAGTCAAAGTTTAGCTTCATTGCAGACTTCATTTGAGCATAACTTGAGCAATTTTGATCATTTTTCAGCGAAACTTTTTTTCAAATTGCTTAGAATCTCCTAAATTTTCTATTTATGTAATTTATTCTCTTGTATCAGATCATTTTAATCAAAATTTTCAGATTTCATCTTTTCCATGTAATCTCTTCTTTGCAAGTTTACTTGTTTCTTTTTGGAATTGGTGACTTGTAGAGGCATCTAAGGAGCTGGAGCAGCATTGGCATCAACATCTAAAGCAAATTGGAAAGCAATTGTATCAGGTGCACTCATTCTAATATTTCATCTCTTAATCTTGATTGATCACACATTTGGACTTTGGGCATAAAACGAACAATTGTTTGCAAATTCACATCAAAACATTGGGCTAAAATGAACCATTGTCTTTCATCACATTTAGATTTGGGTTTTAAAACAAACAAGTGCTTGCATTGTCTTCCACACATGGAATTTCTAAGGTTAATGAACCCCATGCAAGTGTGACCAAGTAAATGGGTATGCTCTCTCCTTGCATCCTAACATGAACTTGGAGATCAAAAACATTTACTTGTGTTGCTTTTGTTAAACCTTAGAGAGGCCTGCCTTGGTATCCACCCCAAGGGAACGACCTCAAGCGGTACTTTCATCCGGTCCGCTATAAAAATTAGAGGATAAGGCGAAAGCCAAGTCTAACCGGTATTAGCGCTCACCATACAGTGCTAACTCGAAAGGAGGTGTACCTTTGTGTATATTAAAACTCCTAGTAGGGTTAGTTAAAGTCTTAAGTGGCTTGCTGGATGCTCGTGGGGTGCCGGTCCCTCGGATTTTCACTAGAACCTCCTTGTGATAGTGGCCTTGCCTTGACTAGGACTTGTTGAATTGTCTTCACGTGCTTGCTTAACCAACATCACATTATTCCAAACTAATAACTTGCTTATGTGTCGTGCGTGAGTGATTCATGTGGTATATGCATAATCATTTGTTTGAATATTGCCACATCAAGCTCTAAACACCCAAACACATAAAGACAAGTCATCCTACACATTCTTCCAATAACATTCAAACCCAATCACTTTCATCCCAAACATAGCCAAGTCATCCAAACAAGCCACATCATCATCCAAATCCCTAAACAAGCACTTGCTAAAAGGACTTAAGATAAACACTTGGTGACAACATGTCTACACTAGAGGACCCAACAATCAAATTCCAAAGATTCCTCCAAAATCTTTATCAAGGATCACAACCCCTAAACCAAGACGCCATTGAAATATTACAATTCTTCATCTAAAAAGCTCAACCCCACGTAAGCCAATCACCTCATCTGCAAAACCTCGTAACCCAAGTTCAACACCTTTTAGCCACTAGTCAAGCTCAACAAGTACAGCAATCCTTAGCCATTCCATACCAACCTAATCCACCTCATAGCCACATGTCATATCCATCCACCTCCTATCAACTTAATCCACCTATCCACCAAGTCAATATCACATCAACATATGAACATCCACCTCAAGCTTATCCAATCCCTCATGCTGACATTCTGATGCACTACCAAGCCCATCCAAAAAGTAATCAAGTGATATCACAAGAACAACATCCAAGTCCCAATGGTCCTTTGTACATAAATCAAGCAGGTCCAAGTACACCTTTTCAACAAGACCATCAAGCACCATTGATAGACCTAAGTCCACCTTTCCAACAAGAACAATATCCAAATCCCAATGGTCCCTTGTACATAAATCAAATGAGTCCAAGTTATCCTATGCAAGATCTAATAACCTTTGACAAGGGAGACACCAATCTAGAGTGGCCACCATCATGCAATCCCATGCCAACACATGAGCCAACAAGTCCTATCCCAACACCATCATGTGATCCCATTCCTAGTCCATTAATCCATCAACCTTCCAAACCACCAAGCCCTTCATTACCTTCATCACCATGTCATTCTAATCCTTCACCTAAGGATGCGGCTGAGAGAGTTTTACAAAGGATGCTTGAAGCAAAACTCATTGAACTTCCCCCCATCAACCCATGTGAAGAAAGTCCATATGATGAACATGATTATTGTGCATACCATAGGACCAAAGGCCATGATACAAATACATGCCCCATGTTTTTCTCAATTGTTTACAAGGTGTATCAACATACAATAAGAAATCATGCCATATCATCCCAATCCCATGTGTCACACCCATCTAGTCCACATCCTAATCCATCAAACTCCATTATCCTTCCATCCAATCAAAATCCTAGTCCTAAGCCTACAACATCATCCGCTATTATTGCTCATCCATTATATTGCCCATCTACTCATACCCTTGCGAAGGATGTGATCCATTGGCTACTAGCTAGAAATAAACTATCTCCATGTCAAACACCCATTCATGAGCCTACTAAAGATCTTCCAAAGGTCATGTCCAATCATATAATCCCATCATGTGGTCCACCTATCCTTGAGCCTATCCAAGAGCCTTCCATTAACATACCTAGCCCTTCAAGCCCATCATGTGACCTACAAGACATCAAGCCTATTCAAGAGTCTCTTATTGTGAATCCAAGTCAAGAGTCATCATGTTCTCATGTTGTTGACCAAGAGTCATCTACCTCCATTCAAGCAACCCAAGAGGTATGTCAAAGGTTTAATCCTAAACATGTGGAAACATTAAGCCCTAGTCCAACTCAAGATCAAAACACTTTCATTCAACCTATCCATAACATGTACCTTCTCTATGATCAAGATGATACCTATGAAGAAGCTATCCATGAGCACCTTGATCCTATCCATAATCCTATATCTATCCATGAGCAAGATATCCAAATTGCTCCTAGTCATCTAACATCTAGCCCTATTCATAATGAGCAAACATCCACTTGTCATAATGAGACATGTGCCTCTCAAGAACACATAAGCATAGAAGATCAAACAACTAGCTTGGATCTTAGCGAACATAATCAAGATCCTAATGATCATCCTTCCACATCCACCATCGATTCCACTTCAAATCCACCATCATGTCCACTTGGTCTTACCAGCTTCCTTCATGAATGTTATTCCTTAGGACAACAAAGACCTTTATCTACTTCATCTTCTCCATCCAATAAAGAGTTCAAGTCTAATGTTCAAAGCACACCAAGTCCTATAGTCAATCGCATACTCCAAAACATGAACTACCATGGTAAAGGTCTAGGCCTTCCCAAACAAGTTATTTTGGAGCCAAACCATGTCAAAGTTTTTTCATGCTCATATGGCCTTGGATACACACCCCAAGCTAAACAAGCTAAAGATGTTGGTAATTCCTCCATCCATCCTAAGCCCACTTTCCATCACAAACCACATCATCTACCCAAGACATATGTTGCCATTTCAACTCCATCATCCTACAAATGTCAAAAGCATGTGACCATACACCTTCCACCTTCAAATTTACCACCCCTTTTACCAACTCCAATTATCCCTCCATCCACCTTGCCACCATTGCTTCCAACACCTAACATACCTATTATTCATAAGTATCCTTACATCCCTAATCCTGGCCAACAAAAGCACACATCGTTTAAGCATAAAGCTTCCAATCATTCCATCCACTCCACCCATCCTATGGGATTCAAAAGCAAAAATTTTGAGGCCTCTACCTATAAAGATAAAAATCCTATCAACAAATATTCTAAAGGTCTTCATACCTTAGGACATAAAGAATCAAAATCAAAGCAAAGTACATTCACAAAGCTATCCAAGCCCATACATCCAAAAGCAAAGCCTAAAAGCAAAATGGTTTGGGTTCCTAAACAAATAGCTAGAAAGTCAAATGAGGCATCCTCATCCACATCTCAAGAATCCCAACCACCTATCTCCATCCAAGAGCCTATTTCCATCCAAAACTTCCATTCCCTTCAAAAATCCCACAAGCAAAACAAAAGCACTAAACATACTAAATCTATGTGGGTTCCTAAATCACTTCATCAACCATTTCTTAAGCAAACATCTCCATTACTTCCTACACCACCATCCCATCAAAAGCTTCAATGTTTATCACGGTGTGTGCAGCCATTGGTCATGATTCCCTTCCATTCCAAAACATTCACACATGCCTACATCTCCCCATCTTATATCCATTATCCTACATATCTCCCCCATGCTAACCCTATGGTCCATGCTTTGGCATAAACTTTTCATCCATATTCATTCCATAAGCCTATATAAATCCACACCATAAGCTACTAGCCTACCCTACCATAATTCTACATCATAATCCATTATCTACCTAATCCATCTCCCATCCATGCAATCCCTTATCAACATCTATGAGCATAATGACATGGTCCATGCGATGACATCCATCTCTAATGGGACACTATCACCTCACATAGCACTAGCCACTTGAGTCCCTCCTATCCATTACCATGGTGAAAACCTGGCAAATAGGTGCCATGTGTAATTGTCATGCTATCCCATCAAAGCAAAAAAGAAAAAAAAGAAAAAAAAGTAAAAAAAAAAAAAATCAAAAAAAGTAAAGAGAAATCCCTTCGTCCAATGGTGAAAACCTAGTAAACAGGTGCCTTGGATAAGTACCATGATGAAAACCTGGCAAACAGGCGTCATGTGTAGGTTGATCTTCTATGTCACTTACACTTGGGGGCACATTGTCTCATCCAACCTATCCATTTCCAAACTATCTATCCCATTATATCATACCAACCTATCTTATCCTATCTTGTTATCCTACCATCCTTAGCCATTACATCCATATACCTATCTTATTGAACCCATTCATCCACCCTTCCTCCTTTTGATTTTGATGAAGACATAGGGGCAAGATGTTGAAACATGTTTTGATATTTCTTGGCATACCTTCTTTCCAAACCAAGTCCTATCCATTGACAATTTATCCATCCTATCCAAATCCAATCCATCATGTCATCCCTTGGTCATGAACTTTTTCATGTAAAAATCCTAAGCATTACCACCTAGAATGGGGCAAGTTATTCTTCCTATGCAACATAGCCTTTGGAGATCACATCCTAGCTCCTTTATGATCCATCCACTATGGAGTATCCTTATCACGAGCTTTCCATCTTATAGCTTATCCCCATCTGTTTATCATGAGCTTTCCACTATAGCCTACCTATCCATTTATCATGAACTTTCCCTTTTATGGCCTATCCTCTTATATATCCATCCAACTCTTATGAACCTTCCATCCCATCCAACTCTCATGATCTTTCCATCTCATTTACTATCATCCATCCTTTTATCCATCCATCCTACATCCATCCTTGCACCTAGACTTGGTTTTCTCCCTTGTCATTGGTATCAAGCACAAAGGCTACCCAAATTGTAAATCCATTGATGTTCCAAAACATTCAAAAAAACCAAAAAATCAAAACATCCCAAAAATTTAAAAAAAAAAAATGAAAATATTCAAAAATCTAAAAAAATCAACTATCCAATGAAAAATCCAAGCAATAAAACCAATCACATCATCCAAACAATCCACTTCAACATTCAATCAAAATCAAATCATCATCATCATCCTCAATTCTTCTTATCAATAACATTCATAGCAATCAAATCAATCTAAGCAATGATCTCAAAATCCAAGTCACATTAATCCATATCAGGCAAGCTAATCAATCAAGGAACATTATCCAATCAAATCAACAAGTTTTTGATCCTAATCTTGTCATGAGCCCAATCAATCATCATCAATCATCATCAATGGGATATAGCGTTCCCACATCCTTATGTTGATCTAGGGATATAGCTTTCCCCACAATGACAACACTATCTATCATCATCAATCAAACAATTAATCATTGGTTTATGACTTGACAAGGGAAATACCTTGTTTGTTTTACATCCTTTGAGCACACTAAGAACACTTGCTTATGCTTAGATTGAGTGGACACTCTAATCATCACACCATCACTATCATCATTCAATCCAATCCAATCATCAAAACAATCAGCCTAGCAATAGCAAACATCACAACCAAAGCACATCAAGCCAACTATCAAAACAAATTCTATCAATCATCAGCATCAACACCAAAGAAAATCAACTCAAAGCACATCAATCCAACCATCAAAATAAATCCTATCAATCATCAGCATCAACACCAAAACAAATCAACTCAATCACATCCAACTCCAATCGGAACAAATCCAATCACTCCAACAAATCCAAAGTAGCTCAATCCACCACATATCATCCCATCATCAACATTTCATCAAATCAATCTTCATCCATCATTTCATCATCTTCAAATCATTCCAAGCAATGATCCAAGTATAAGCCCATCCTTAATCCATGCCAAGCAAGTTAATCAATCAAGCCAAGTTATCCAACTGCAATCAATGGTCTTGATCCTAGCCTTGTTGTAAGCCAAATCACTCAATCAGCCAACTAGCCAACCAACTTAGCAAACAACCTTGTGTTGATCTAGGGATATAGCTTTCCCCGCAATGACAACACTCTCAACTATCATCATCAAAACAATCAATCATTGGTTTACAGCTTGACAGGGGCAATACCTTGTTTGTTTTTGAATCATTTGTGCATGCTTATCCCATCCTATATATCCTATCTCTCCCCTCTATCTTTCCCTCTCCCTTATCGACGAAGCAAATGGAAACAAGAAAACTAGGACTCCCTTTCTTAGGTTTAGGGTTTCGGGCTTAGGGGAATTATTTAGGGTTTATGGTTTAGGGGTTAGGGTTTAGGATTTGGGGGAATTATTTAGGGTTACTTGGGTTTAGGGTTTAGGGGCATTATTTAGGGTTTACGGTTGCATGTCAAAAGTAGTCTCTCTCTAAATCCGTAAACCCTAAATAATGGCCCTAATCCCTAACCCCTAACCTGCATCTACCTCTCTCCTGTATCTACCTCTCTATAGATATCTCCCTCTCTCTATCTTTCTCTCTCTATCGACATCAATCCTATGATCTTGAGGATGTGCCAAGTTGATTTGTCACCTTTAGAAATATAAATGACATCAATCCAATGATTGTCTTGGAATTTGAATAGGTATAGAAAAATGAGAGGTCGATCCCGAGTGTCACAAGTTTGATCTCAATTGTTGACACAAATATCATCTAATATGTAAGTTAAACATGAAATGATTTGTTAGAATTTACAGGTCAAAACTACTTGCTTTTACAATTTTTTATGACAATTATCTATTCAAAAGTGCCTTTAAAATACTATGAGATACCTTAGTATAAGTAAATCATATAAAAATCAAATATATATATCATCATAATCCTATATAAATTTTGATAGTTTGTCCAAAATCTCTCCTTTCATATGATACAGTCTTTCTAAAATTTGGATTGTATTTTATAGCTAAAATGCCTAAATACTAAAATGCTAAAATAATAAAATAAAAAATAATGAAAATAACAGAGAAAAAGAAAACGGATATCCTTTTGATAATGGATATCTATTTTCAAAATGGATATCCGTTTCCAAAACGGATATCCATTTTTTAGAACATAAAAAGCGAAAAAGATTGTGTTTTTGCAAACCCGTGGCTTGCAAAACGCAGTCTCATCTTTGAAGAATGGATATCAGAGCTGAGGAACGGATATCCGATCCGAAGAGGTAAGATTTCTTGCATTTTTTTTGTTTGTTTTGTATATTCAAGCAATTTTTTTGGTTTTTATGCTAAGTGGGTATGTTTTATAATTTAATTAGGTAAAATGGATGCACAAAATGAAAACCCAAACCCTCCACGACCAAACCCTCCCCCTCCAACAATAGAAGAGAATATTTAAAGAAATATTGATCATATAAGTAGGATCATAGAAATGTATCAACGCCACCCTCGATTGTCTATAATGACATCAAATTTAGAGGGAATCATTAATCATGTTCAAACCTTGTCAACCTAACATGAATCATTTGGGCAATGGTGAGAAGCCAAGAAGGCCGAATATGCTAACAGTTTGTCATATGACAAAGTCAAAGAATTAGAGATTACAAAAACTACGTTAGCCCAACACTTTGTCAATCCTAAAACCGGATTACATGTTGATGCCCGTAAGCCCAAGTTTTCAATCAAATGGTGTATTCATGAGGGCATTAGTGAAAACTTTTGGGATCGTTGGTGGATGGTTTTTGATAAACCACCCAACAAAAATTTAGATGTGCCTTTGTATTTCCTCCGTAAACTCTATGCAGAGTTCGTCATGGGTCAACATGTTAATTATTTTGATTTTAGAGAGTTTCAAGGATTGGGCAAGGGAATGCCTCAAGATAGGCCTGGGGCAATTAGACAAGTACAAGGTCCCTATATTCCCCCTCCTGCTATCCCTTCTCCACCCCCAATGCAGCACCCAGACGTTGTTGCAAATGCAACACAATAGGGCCTTAGTGCCATACACTCTTTGACCAAGTATTTGATTATATAGACATCTCAGTTTGCACAAGCACATGATGAAGGTGATGATATTGGATCACCTAGTACTACTAGACCGTCGTCGTCTAGACATGTATGTGTGCCCCATCATTGCATTTCTTACAATCATTTATGCTTAGGTCCTATTATGGAGAGTAGTGAGCCACCGTTGAACACATCAAAGTATGATCTCCATTCATGAGATGAGGCAATGGGGTCCATAACTCAAGCTAAGGGGTCAGGGACAAGAGTAGAAGCTACCGTATCAGTAAACAATAGAGAAGGAGAAATGCATGAGCAATCTTTTATGCAGGTAAAATTTAAAGTTAAATTTTATGGTCTATTCCATTTGAATATATAAACAACTTTATTAGTACTAATGTATCTAAGTGGGATAACAGTTGATGACAGAGGAGGAGTTGACAGAAGTTCATCATGGAACTTTGTCTACCATCCAATTTTGCTTGGACTTGCCGGTATAATTTGTTATACACATCAACTTTTTTTTATGCATTTATTTCTTTGTGAGTAATTATATATTAATTTATATCTTGATGTTAATTTTATTTTATAGTCAATTGAAAATGTGAATGATGTGGCATCTTTGCCAATAGTCTTTTCTCGAACTCCTAATCGACCCAAGGGACAATCATTTGCAGAATGGCTTTCTCAACGCCAACAAAGGGTGGAGGTAATTTGATTGAATTGTACTTTAATTGATAATTTAGAAAACTTAAATATTTGATTATAGTCATTTAGAGTCTTACATTCTTGTCCTTCTTAATTGATGCAGGAGGCCTCGATGGTGGTATATGCTTGTTTTCTAGTAGATAAGTTTTTGTGTAGTGCATTTCCTATTTTAAATGTATGCATTTCCTATTTTGTTTAATAATTATATATTAATTTATTTCAATGTTACTTTGCTTTTATGTAGTCTCTTGAGAATGTGAGTGATGTGCCACCTTTGCCATCATGCTTCACTAGGACACTTAATCATCTTAAGAGAAAATCATTTGCAGAACAATTGTCCGAACAACAACATAGAGTTGAGGTAATTAAATTGAATTTTTCTAAATAATTGATAGTTTATCTAGCGGTCTTATAGTTGATTGTAGTGATTTAGATGTATGTTAATAAATGAAAGTTCTTAATTGTAGTAGATAAGAATCTATTTACTAACTTTAACTTATTTTTATTTACCATTGAAGAGATTAATCAAATTTGTGTTTTGACTTGTTAATGTAGGAAACTTCACATCCATCAATTACTAGACATTTTTGTACAAAGAGGACACTTTTTTAGGATCCATCATAGATTGAGGGTCAAGTGGACTTGTAGTATTTGATGTAGCTATTTGGCATGTAGATTGTATAAATAGATTTTGAGACATGGCATATGCCACATTTTGTAAAAAATATTTTGAGTTGGCATATTTGCCAAATTTTTGTATATGTCTACCATTATGGACTAGATTTTAATGTATATACACCTTGATATACAATATAATTTAAATTCCTTATGTGCAAGTCATGATACTTCCCATGATGCCATACATTATGATGATAGTTCTTTAGTCCATTGATGATATGTTTAGCATTGAGAATGGTTTTAGATCAAGAGAATCAATATGAAAAAATTCCTTATATATGCCCTAATCAAGCATAGTAGCTTGAAATCTAATAAGGTCATGATAAACCATTTCATCATGTATTTAGTCTTCATCTTGTCAAATTTTGTAAATATGTCAAAGTTGTCATGTGAAAAATGTAAAAAAAATGCAAAAGTATGGAAGATGAATAGTCAAGTACTCAAGAGTCAGTTGGAGACTATTGGTTTCCCTCAAATCATGTATAAATATGCATAAACCTTCGTGGAAAAGGCATTGGAGATGTATTGAAAACATTTTGAAGATGAATTGAAGACATGTTTGAATGAAATTAATGTCAAGAAACTCTATGTCAAGGACACTAGGGGCACATTATAAACATAAAAAACTTACATCTTGGGGGGAGGTGCTAATAAGGCCAATAAGGATACTATTTCAGTTGGGTGTGTGTGTGTATGCAAATCCCATTTATGGCCGAGAAGCTCTCTATTTACTATTATTCAACTCTCGTTGATAGGAGGTTGGCTCTACAACTATTGCAATTTGTGTATGAAACCTAGATGCCTACGAGATCATATATATATGTATGTATGTAAATCCTACAAGACAGTCATTCATGAAATTACTATGCAAAGAGGGTTTATAAGTTGCATTAGGGTTTGTATAAATGATCTAATGGATTTATAAGGTTGTCAAACACTAAAATGGATGATTTATATGAGTTTTGGGACTGTCACAGTCCATGATTGTTAAAAAGATACACATGGTTGTCCAAAAATTGACCTTTATGACTATCCTAAAACATCGTGTATATGCTCATAAAAGCCATCAAACTCTGGGAATAAACTCATCATTAGATAAGGAGTTGAAGGCTAAAGTCACATTCCTAAACACCTCTTAAAATCACATGTCTCCTCTTATGAAAACTAGGGTCTTTGCCGATACATTGTTCCGTAAGAGCAAAGTCACTTAAGATCCTAAGAGTAAAAACCTTGCCAGGTGCCATATTTTTTATCCTGCTCATCGTGGGGCCGAACGGACTATGCCAACATGTCAGGGTGGGTGGGTAAATGCTAGGGGAGGTCTCATTTTGTGCACCAAGCATCCCAGTCATTCCGGGCAAGAGGCTACCGGCAAAGTCCCTTAAGATCCCTGAGACCAAAAAACTACCAAACTTTGACATTGCAATTCTTGGAATTTGTGATAGATGGGAATGTTCTGTTTGGACCTATAGGTGCTCGTGGCATCCATCAACAATAACCTCTCTCATTTTTGGTCAACTCCATTTCGTTTGACCATGCCAAAATCAAACGCATTGTTGCAAAATGCTTCAATTTGATGTAGTGGAAAGGTGCTAGGTGTGACATTTTTCATTCCATAGCTCGTGCGATTGAATGAACTGCTCCAACGCATCGGGTGGGTGGGTAAATACTAGTGGAGGTCTCGTTTTGTGTGTCAAGCGTCCTAGTCATTCCAGGCAAGAGGCTACTAGCAAAGTCCCTTAAGATCCCTGAGACCAAAAAATTGCCAAACTTTGATGGAGCAGTTCTCAGAATTCATGACAATTGGGAATGTTTTGTTTGGACCTACAGGTGCACGTGGCATCCATCCACAATAACCTATCTTGTTTTTGGTCAACTCCATTCCATTTGACCGTGCCGAAATTAAACGCATTGTTGCAAAATGCTTCATTTTGATGCAGTGGAAAGGTGCTAGGTGTGACATTTTTCATTCCATAGGTCATGGGGTCGAACGAACTGCGCCAACGCGTCGGGGTGGGTGGGTAAATACTAGTGGAGGTCTCATTTTTTGTGCCAAGCATCCCAGTCATTCCGGGGAAGAGGCTATCGGCAAAGTCCCTTAAGATCCCTGAGACCAAAAAACTGCCAAACTTTGACGGAGCAGTTCTCAGAATTCGTGACAGTTGGGAATATTTTGTTTGGACCTACAGGTGCATGTGGCATCCATCCACAATAACCTCTCTCGTTTTTGGTCAACTCCATTCCGTTTGACCGTATCGAAATTAAACGCATTGTTGCAAAATGCTTCAATTTGATGCAGTGGAAAGGTGCTAGGTGTGACATTTTTCATTCCATAGCTCATGCGGTCGAACGGACTGCGCCAACGTGTCGGGGTGGGTGGGTAAATGTTAGTGGAGGTCTCATTTTGTGCACCAAGCGTCCCGGTCATTCTGGGCAAGAGGCTACCGGCAAAGTCCCTTAAGATCCCTGAGACCAAAAAACTGCCAAACTTTGACGGAGCAGTTCTCAGAATTTGTGACAGCTGGGAATGTTCTGTTTGGACCTACAGGTGCATGTGGCGTCTGTCCACAATAACCTCTCTCATTTTTGGTCAAATCCATTCTGTTTGACTGTGCCGAAATCAAACGCATTGTTGCAAAATGTTTCAATTTGATGGAGTGGAAAGGTGCTAGGTGTGACATTTTTCATTCCATAGCTCGTGGGGTCGAATGGACTATGCCAATGCATCGGGGTGGATGGGTAAATGCCATTGGAGGTTTCCTTTCATGCGCCAAGCATCCCAGTCGTTCCAAGCTGTAAGCTACTGACAAAGTCAAAAGTTGCTAGGATTGAAATTTTGCATTCCACAGGTCCTGGGGCCAAACGGTTTGTGCCAACACATCAGGGTGGGCGAGTAAATGCTAGGGGAGGTCTCATTTTGTGTGCAAAGCATCCCAGTCCTTCTGAGCTGTAAGCTACCAGCAAAGTCAAAAGTTGCTAGGATTGAAATTTTGCATTCCACAGGTCCTGGGGCCGAACGGTTTGCGCCAACACGTTGGGGTGGGCGGGTAAATGCTAGGGGAGGTCTCATTTTGTGTGTAAAGCATCCCAGTCCTTACAGCTCGGAAGGACTGGGATGCTTTGCACACAAAACGAGACCTCCCCTAACATTTACCCGCCCACCCAGACGTGTTGGCGCAAACCGTTCGGCCCCAGGACCTATGGAATGCAAAATTTCAATCCTAGCAACTTTTGACTTTGTCGGTAGCTTACATCTCGGAACGACTAGGACGCTTGGCGCACGAAATGAAACCTCCAATGGCATTTACCCATCTACCCTGATGCATTGGCGCACTCCGTTCGACCCCACGAGCTATGGAATGCAAAATGTCACACCTAGCACCTTTCCACTGCATCAAATTGAAGCATTTTGCAACAATGCGGTTGATTTTGGCATGGTCAAACAGAATGGAGTTGACCCAAAATGAGAGAGGTTATTGTGGACGGATGCCACGTGCCCCTGTAGGTCCAAACAAAACATTCCCAGCTATCATGAATTCTGAGAACTACTCCGTCAAAGTTTGGCAGTTTTTTGGTCTCAGGGATCTTAAGGGACTTTGCTAGTAGCCTCTTGCCTGGAATGACTGGGACGCTTGGCGCACAAAATGAGACCTCCACTAGCATTTACCCACCCACCCTGATGCGTTGGCGTAGTCCGTTTGACCCCACGAGCTATAGAATAAAAAATGTCACACCTAGCACCTTTCCACTGCATCAAATTGAAGCATTTTGCAACAATGCGGTTGATTTCGGCACGGTCAAATGGAATGGAGTTGACCAAAAATGAGAGAGGTTATTGTGGATAAATACCACATGCACCTGTAGGTCCAAACAAAACATTCCCAGCTGTCATGAATTCTGAGAACTGTTCCGTCAAAGTTTGGCAGTTTTTTGGTCTTAGGGATCTTAAGGGACTTTGTCGGTAGTCTTTTGCCCGGAATGACTGGGATGCTTGGCACACAAAATGAGGCCTCTACTAGCATTTAAATACCCACCCTGATGTGTTGACGTAATCTGTTCGGTCCTAGGACTTGTGGAATGCAAAATTTCAATCCTAGCAACTTTTAACTTTGTTGGTAGCTTACAGCTCGAAACAACTGGGACGCTTGGCGCACGAAGCGAGACCTCCAATGGCATTTACCCATCCACCCCAATGTGTTGGCGTAGTCTGTTGGACCACACAAGCTATGGAATGAAAAATGTCACACCTAGCACCTTTCCACTCCATCAAATTAAAGCATTTTGCAACAATGTGTTTGATTTCAGCACGGTCAAATAGAATGGAGTTGACCAAAAATGAGAGAGGTTATTGTGGACGGATGCCACATGCACTTGTAGGTCTAAACATAACATTTCCAGCTGTCACAAATTTCAAGAACTGCTCCATCAAAGTTTAGCAATTTTTGGTCTCAGGGATCTTAAGGGACTTTGCCGGTAGCCTCTTGCCTGGAATGACCGAGATGCTTGGTGCACAAAACGAGACCTCCACTAGCATTTACCCACTCACCCCGATGCATTGGCGCAGTCCATTTGACCCCACGAGCTATGGAATGAAAAATGTCACACCTAGCACCTTTCCACTACATCAAATTGAAGCATTTTGCAACAATGCGTTTAATTTTGGCACAGTCAAACGGAATGGATTTGACCAAAAATGAGAGAGGTTATTGTGGATGAATACCACATACACCTGTAGATCTAAACAGAACATTCCCAACTGTCACGAATTCTAAGAACTGCCCTGTCAAAGTTTGGCAGTTTTTTGGTCTCAGGGATCTTAAGGGACTTTGTCGGTAGCCTCTTGCCCGGAATGACTGGGACGCTTGGCGCACAAAACGAGACCTCCACTAGCATTTACCCACCCACCCCAACGCATTGGCATAGTCTATTTGACCCCACGAGCTATGGAATGAAAAATGTCGCACCTAGCACCTTTCCACTGCTTCAAATTGAAGCATTTTGCAATAATGCATTTAATTTTAGAACGGTCAAATGGAATGGAGTTGACCAAAAATGAGAGAGGTTATTGTGGATGGATGCTGCGTGCACCTGTAGGTCCAAACAGAACAATCCCAACTATCATGAATTCTGAGAAATGCTCCGTCAAAGTTTGACAGTTTTTTGGTCTTAGGGATCTTAAGGGACTTTGCCGATAGCCTCTTGCCCGAAATGACTGGGACACTTGGCGCATAAAACGAGACCTCCCCTAGCATTTACCCGCCCACCTCGACGTGTTGGTGCAGTCCGTTTGGCTTGACGATGAGCAGAACAAAAAATATTGTTCCAGTTGACACATTCTCAATCATTGACATGGATGATATCTCAGTACCATTCCTTTAGGCACAATATGAGCTTCCAATGGAAGGCGCAATTGTGAGGTTAGAGATGATGAAAAGTGTGCCTCATTCACAGTCATGTTTTACTTGTCTTCAATGATGATTCCTTGATTCAACTTAATCCTTTGATAATACATTTTAACCTCCTTGTGAAAGTGCACTTTCAAGGTTGCTTGAGCAAGAGCTAGCGCCTCAACATCAAGGCGCACTTTTGGTGTTCTAGAAGCATGAACTAGCACCTCAAATAGTAAGGCACTCATTCTAGGTTGTTTATTCAATAATTGGCACTAGTCACATATGGTGTAGAGAGGTAGATGTGCGCCCAAGTCATCATTTGATGCCTTCAATAACTATAAACTCCTTTGATGATGCATTTTATCCTTCCAATTCACTATCTAGCCTTAGGCACACATTTTAGGTTGATCAATCATAATCTAGTGCCCTAAGTACCAAGGTGCACTTTTAGGTTAGTTTGATCAAGGATTAGCGCCTTCATTTCTAGGCAGAAGTTTGGAGTTGAAATACATCAAAATAACAAGTTTCTTCATCACTTCAAACATATTTAACACTTTAAAGATCTCCAATGCATGATTGAATATCAAGAAACCAATGTATCATTTCATGAAGGTCTTAAGTGTTGTAAATATGCATCTTCTTATTTAATCATGCGTTGTAAATGAAGGAATGCAATGATTGCAATATGTGCACAAAATGGAATTTTTGATAAGGATTGAAAGGAAATGTTAAGAAAATGCAATTGGCGGGTGTAAATCCAAAGTGTGGAAGCATAGACAAGGCATGTGAACAGTTTGGCATGACACCTCAAAGAGATGCTATCTCATGGAATGCAATGATTGCAAGATATGCACAAAATGGATTTTTTGAAAAGGCTTTAGAAACTTTGAAGCAAATACAATTGGAACGTTTAAAATGAAATTCCATAACCTGTGCAAGCAATCTCCCTACTTGTGCCAAATTAGGATCTTATATATACATATATGCACATAATGTCATGAAAATAATGTATAGTGTATATATCAAGCCATATAGGCATGTACAAATAAAACCATATGGGTATATAGAATGATATACATCGATAACATACAAAAGTATGTTTACAAAGCCAAATACACATATGTAACAAAATGTCCCAAAATCAAATCTCCTATGGATTGCTATCAAATAATCTATAGCTCTTGCTAGGCCATGAAGATGGTGAACCAGTCAATGACTCATCCTCTATCGCTCATCAACTAGACCTCCTCGATAGAGATTTTTGAATTTCCACCTATTAATACAATCAAACAACGTGCACATTAATATAGAATTTAATATTCAAAATATATAACATGACATAAGTAATCAATCACTTACCACCAGTTGGTGATCCCTCTTGATCATTTGTTGTCTCTCTTCTTCTGTAGAGCTAGATGGGTAGGGGAGGTGACGTCCTGTGAGAAGCATGAACAAGCAGATTTAAAAGTAAACATGAATATCATAAATATGTACATTAAATGTTGCACTTATTATAGGACTATTCTAGTACTATTTTAGGACTGTTGTAGGACTGTTGTAGTTAAAACTATCCTAGTAGACATGTATAGGATTGTTATAGGACTGTCATCTCATGGAATACAATGATGGCAAGATTACTATCAAGATTAGTATGAAGATTAATTATGACTGTTATAGGACTTTTATAAGAATGCAAAGTAAGGAAGCATAGGCAAGGCACATGAACTGTTTGGTGGAATACCTCAAAGAAATGAGAATTTTCTCATATGTTGTAGTTGCAATTGCCATGTGACACATGTATGTAATATGTGAAAGCATAGACAAGGCACATGAACTATTCGGCAAAAAATATCAAATACATGTCATCTCATGGAATGCCTTATGTAGAAAAAGGTACAAATGTGCAATATTAAGAAATACAAATGAGAACTAAAAATCATACCTCGAATATAGTGAAAATAACCTACGATGCCATACAAAATAATTTACAATGCCATGCAAAATAATCTATGATGCCATGTAAAATAACTTTATTCGCAGTCCTGAATAGTCAAAAGCATGCATTATAGTTAAAGTAACAAGATTTTTAATAAAACAATTCTAAAAAATAGAAAAAACAAGAACAAGTTAAGATAAAAAATGTCATACCTGTCCATCTGGAAGTTTAAATGCTAGTCAAGTGTACTTGAGGGGTCATCTCTTACCTTCAAAGTATCCAATATTGCTTCATGATCATCATTACTAATTGTCCATAGTTCTTTTGATTTTGGTTTTCCACGATGCTTTAGTAACTTGACATTTGTTGTGTTAGCTTTTGTTTTCCCTGTACACATCGTGCCAACCAATAGTCTGACCTCTCTTCATTTCCATGCGGTGCAACAACTGCATAAACATGACCTGGCTATACAAGGTCTGAAAGATGTTCATAGTCAAATAAGCTCTCCATGTCATTGATGGAAGGTGATTGACCTTCATATAAAGGGATTAAATATTGTGGAATCCATGCATCTACCCACTCACTTGACTCACAATTGTTCCAATCACATTTAATACAACTCTGACAAAAACAAGCTAATTGGGTAAATGCAAGAAGTTGTGTCCACTTAAGGTGGAAGTTTCGGAGTTAGAAAAAAATTCGAAATCGGGTTAACCAAAACGGGATCCCGCTTTTTATAAAACGGGATCCCGCTTTTTAAAAACGGGATCCCGTTTTGCTTCGGAATCCCGAGCCAAAAGCGGGATCCCGTTTTCAAGAAACAGGATCCCGTTTTGAGTTTCATTAAAGGTTGATATTTTAACCTTTATAAAACGGGATCCCGTTTTCAAAACGGGATCCCGTTTCAAAACAGGATCCCGTTTCAAAAACGGGATCCCATTTTATAAAGGTTAAAATATTAACCTTTTATGAAACGGGATCCCGTTTTAAAACGGGATCCCGTTATTTAAAATTTGAATTTTAAGCTCGGGTTTTGCTTTGTAACCCGGTTCGGGAAATGCTTTGGGGACCCGAACCTGACCTCTGGACCAAGTTTGACCTGCAACTTGAAGGTCCTGTCAATGTCACAACAAAATAGTGACTTTGGGCATATATCTGAAGGTCTATTTTGCAGAATATTTTGACGAAATTAAAACCCATTATAGATGAGATAGTGTAGATTCTAAATATGTAATTTTTTTTACAATTGGATTATTTTTTCTATTTTTTAATCAATTTCTGATGAAATAGGTCCATAAACTTGAATTATTAGGGTTTTTTAGTATTTTAATAACTTTTTATTAACATATTTTTTTGTAAAAAAAATTGTAGGAAAATGTACTTTAGACAATTCTTTTCAATTTAAAAAAAAAAAATTTCAAAAAATGTTAAGTTTAGGTCATCTTATGCGTGACATACACGATGATTTTTTAAAAGACCAAAAATGGCCAATAAAAAATTAATGAAAAAAAATATATTCAATAAAAAATTACAAAAAAATATGGAAAACGTGCTTCAGTGAGTTACAAATCTTTTCCCAAAAGGATTTTTAAAAATATGATTATTTAGGTCAAAATATGGATGACGTACACGTACATGGTATAGTAAAAAAAAAGTGACTTTTAAACAGTGGTTTTTAGAAACACCTATTCAAAATCACTTTCTATCATCTGGGTATTGAAAAAAATTACATATTTGGAAACTAGATTCTGAGTACTACATTTCATATTTAGTGACTTTTTCCAAGATTCCACCGTTAAGTGCTTCAAATTTTTAGGTCAAATGTGACAAATTCTGAAAATCAGGGAAAACACTTCCACTTTTTGGCCAATAAGTGGACACAACTTCTTGCACACACCCAATTCTCGTGTCCAAATAGTCCATGTACTTGCATCTGAGCTTTGAAATGAATGCATCTTTGATGATTTGCTGATTCTCTGACATTCCAATTTCTCTATCATTATCCCATCATCAACCAACCAAAAGAAACTGCGCACTTCAGAATCAAGAGCCACTCCTGGTGACAATGCATAGTTACACCACTTAACAATGGAATCTGCATCACTGAATGTAGCACCACCTCTAATCTTTAGTTGTTCTTTAAAAAGAGCTCTCTTCACGCATGCACCTGCTCCATCATGTTCACCTTTTCCGTGCTCAGCTTCAAAAAAATTCTAAGTATGAGGTATACCCTTCTCTACATGCATTTTGCTCAACCAATAGAAATTACGAGCATTCTTGAATTGACCAGTGCAATTATCTGACCAAATGAGATGTTGATCTATTCTAATATCTTTTTCTTGCAAGAACCCATAAAATTGTTGAAAACAATATTGCACAAATTCTGCTGAATGAGATCGATCATCACTCATGTAAAAATGGTATTCTCTGACAATCTTCCTGTTCTCTTCTGTACTCTTGGGGGCATGTTTGTATGTGATGTGAACAAAAATAGCAATATGAATAGAATTGTAGTACTAGGATTGAACTTCATTTTGGGGTTGCAATGTATAGTTTTATGCAAAATCAACTACAGAGACAATAGTTCCAATCGGGAAAGAGTCTTTACACATCCTGAACTGTTGATCTAACCATCGAGACCTGTGGCTATGTCTGACATACTTGTAGAAAAGATTTTTCTTAAAATCATCAATAAAATCAGCAATACTTACCTCTCTTACAATCAACTCACATCTAGAACCTTCACCTCCACTTTTCAAATTGTATTTCACTGTCTCATATCTCTTTTTCTCAACCATTCTCTTTCCAAAATCATGCTCATTGCCCTCATGAAAACATGATACAAACTTTGATAACCCACCACATTGTAAACACTTTTCATTTAAACAATCATTCTTGTAGAACATGCAACCATCATCTCTAATACATAGAAATAAATCCAATAAGTCCCTAGATGACTTTGGTAGTTGAATTGCACCACACTCCTGTAACATTTCGTTAGTGTGCAAAGTAGAACGAATATTGCATAATAATTCATGGTACATAGAAAATTCTACATGGTATTTGCAACATGTATTACGAACTTTAAGAGGAACACAATAAAATGGCTTAAGAGATTCAAATACTCTTTGTGAGATTGTCATACCTAGGTGAGTTTCACAATATTGTTTATACAATGTTGTTTGGCTACATTCCAAGTAATGTTTAGGATGTGGTGTGCGGTCTTTATCACCAATTCTTAACTTTACAACATCTTTTGCATTCGGTGATACCCTAGAGTTAGTGTGCCAAAATTGTTCAATTTCTTCCTTTGTGCTATCAATTAGCTTCTTGTCAACTCGTGGAAGCCTACCACTAAAAGCCCAAGTATCATTGGCAACAGGACTATCTAGCCTTGATCTTAATGCTAGTGCTTTTGACAATGTTTTACGATTCAATCTTAAGTCAACACAAGTTTGCCTCATTAATCGAGCATTTCTTAATTGTTTTCTTACTATTGAGGTTGTTATTACTCTACGGGTAGCTCTTTTATCTTTCTCCTTGCTAGTCTTTCCAATAGAATTGAGTGCATTGAAAAGGCTCCTTACAATAATTTTATTTTGATCAGACACTTTGTTTAACCGAATCTTTAATTTCTTTAGTAAAGGTCTCATTTTGTACATCTTTAATAATTGCACAAAAAGTTGGCATTGTTTGGTTAATGTTTTCTTCTCAAAGTATTCATTGAAGAGTTTTGTAGCCCACAACCGAACCATTCGTGATGACCTCTTGCCTTTAAGTTTTTCCATTATGTTCTCATCAATTTCAAGTAACCATTTTGGGGTTTTTGGGTGTTTTCCAATTTCATCACGATTATTCTCTTCTTGACAAATGTCCTCTCTTCTTATGAAATTTGGAGATACATTGATTGTTCTTTTTTCATCCATGTTATCAACCTCATCAATTTTATCAACAAATGGATTATGGAGTGCAATTTCAACATCATGATGTTCATATCCACTTTCTTCAAGTGCATGTCTTCATTTTTCTTCTTCTTCTTTGTCCATGGTATTGCTATTATGAATAGGTGTTTCATAACATTTTTCAATATTTTCATTTGCAATATCATGGTGAATTTCATTCTTATCTAACATTTCATTATAATCAAAATTAACATCTTCAATTTGTATGTCATTAGATGGTAAAGAAGAAGATTCACCTTGATGAGCATCCGCCAAACCCACCCTTCCAATCCTCTTCCTTTCCCTATCTTTTTCCCTAATTGCTTCAATTTCCTCCAATGTAACTTTCCTCCTCCTTTTTGCTTTACGACGACTGTTGCTCCGCATTAGGGGAACAAAAATATCACCCTTATGATTGCAACAAGAAAATTGTGTCTCCAAAAGTGCATAAAAATATTCCTTTCATTGTCATAGCCAGAAATCAAGAGTATTTCGACAGCAGAGGGTCTCTGGTTGCAGAAGTCGGGCCCAACAATATTCCTTTTGTCTTTTTTCTACTTTTACAAAACAGATATATGTTTTCAAAATGGATATCCGGTTTGTAAAAGGCCAATTCTTTGCAACGGACACTCTGCAACGTCCATATCGCTACTACAAAAAAATATCTATTTTATTATGTACATTTGGATTCTAGACTAGGGATTCATTTTATTATTCTATAAACTTGTGAATTACCATCTAATTTCAATGTTTACACACTAATCCACCTAGGTATCAACTTAATAAAGCTCTGGATATAAGCCATTATTTGATTTTAAGCTATCATCAAATGAGGAGCTTCTAAAGGCAAAAATGTTGTCCCAAAAGAAGGCTCAATGTTATTCGTAAAGACATTAGATTGTTAAAATACAAATTCAAGGTTAGATATTCTTTGGGCTATTTTAGTATAGAGAAGCAAAATTGCAATATATGACTATCCTAGGAATTAGAATGGTTGATCATAGGATATTCATGGCATTTTGATATTAATGGATGGATTGATGGATGTTTAGGGAGTTTAAGTTTAAATGTAATGTATGAGAATTCTTATTTATGAAGGATCTAATATGTCTTATGTCTTATTTACAGGCCATTCAAGAAAGAAATGAAAAGATACCAAGGACTATCATAACACCTATTATAATTAGGTGCATCAGAGGATTGTCATCCAGGACCTTACCAATATGGGAAGTTATCAAAACCATGTCATGTTTAAAATTAAAGGCTTTATCACCTCTTTGTCCCTATAGGCCTATTAGAACAATAGGTCACATTTTATTCATATACCGGGGTTGAGAATAAACACTAAGCATTTGTAGTTATGGAAAGTGTAAATGGAAATAGATCACAACTTTAGACAATCTATCCTCTCCTAGATTGCACTGACTAAGTGGAAATTAAAAATTCCCTATTAATGTCCTTTATATACTGAAGGTATGGGTGAGAAAGGTAAACTTTGTATGTTGTAGACAAGGCCTCAAATGTAGAATATATTATGATAATAACGATAAGGACTATTAGGCATGAATGCTATCACTATTATAGATTGTCAAACCAACCATAGGCTGCCATAATAGTACACTGCTGACTATCATATCTTTAGGCATGGTGCCATGAACCTTATGAGTAGAATGCATTGGTATTTGTGAGAAATGTATTGCTTATGTTAAGAATAAGTATTTATATTGTTTGAACATCATCAAAAGGTGGACTACAAATACGACTTTGTCAAAGGAAAACTTTAGTGGCAAAAATCTAACTATGAACTATTGTGCCATCCAAGCACAATCATGACCAACATCAAGGTATAGTCAAGGCATGGGTGTCTTAAGAAACACAATTGAAATTGTCCATGGATATTTGAAGTAATTCACAATATTCATGATCAAGAATCAACTCTGACTATCTCAACAGTGGTAAATTTGGCTTCAAGACAATAAAAAATGAGCTTAGGGATTCATTATCACCAAGTATGAAATAAGAGTAACCGTAAGTGTCGACCCTCAATTTCATTATACAAGAGGATGAAGAAGGGGCCATAGTATTTTCATACCATAATACAACATACAAAAGGAAAATCATGAAGTCAAAACATGTGCAAAGGGTATCTATGTTAAAGAGGAGAGTTGTGAATGGACGATGACTATCACTGTCAAAATAAGATATAGTCTCACTAAGGACAGTTAGGTGATTTGTGGATTGTCATGACTACAAGGCATGAGAATCTTGTGTATGAAGAGGAAAGAAATATAAATAAAAGAAGATTGAAGGATTGTTGCACCTAGGTACAATGATCCTAAAGGATTGTCGTGCTAAAAGGATAGTCAACAGTACAAAGATTCATATTTCAAGGCTATCCTTAATCTCATTCACATGGTCCTAATGTTGGTTTGATTTTCATGGAGTGAGATGATACTATCAGGATTAACTGAAAAGGTGAAAGGGTTTGGTACCAAATTTGGTCACAAGTGTAAAAATTGCAATAAGCTTGAGAATATTGTTCACTAAACCTAGAACTATCACCAAGCAACATCTGTTTCATAAGATGTGATCAACAACCATGTAAGAAAAATGGATTATCAACCTTATTGGTTATGCGTGCTTGATAAGAGCCCATACTTTTCACAAGGAGCCACCAATTTTTAACTAAATATTTCCATTAGAAACAAATAAAAAAATGTTCGCCCAAATGAGGAAACTAGATTGTTAATTAGAATTCTATGTGTAATGTGATATGAAACAATAGATACACCTATAAATGACCAACTAACTTTAACTTCTCGTATTATTGCCTTGATGTTTCAAATATGTTGCTTCTCTTCATCCAAAACCAATGGTACAAAATTTTTCATAGATCAAGGAAATGGATATCCGTTTTCAGAACGGATATCTATTTTCAGAACGGATATCCATTTTGAGTTGCTTTTACTAAAGTAAAACGGATATCCGTCTTGCTTTGGTACAAAGCAAGATGGATATCCGTTTTGATTGTTGACTTTTTATGGATTCTAACGTGTTTTAATGTTTCAGTCTCTTCTTCGAACTTCACCCTTCGTGCTGACGACTTTTTTTAATGCAAAATTGATAAAACGAAAAGGGTTTATAGAAAAAATTGTTAGCTTTCTAAAAATATAAGATTTATTTGGTTATCATTTTATTAAATAATTATTAATAATTTTCTATATACCATGTCTCTGAAATCCTGATGGACACACTGATTGAAAAACATCCATAACTTTCAAACCATTTCACCTTTTTGAGATCTGAAACCTATGTCACACTCTATGCTTTTCTGGCTATAGGTTAAAAAAAAAAATTTGAATTTTGATTTTTTTTTATCAAGTTAGGTTGGCTGGAAAATTACTTTTTATTTTTTTTAAAAAGTCACAGTAAAAAAATCATAACTAAGTATTTTATTAGAAAAAAATTTCAAATAAATATGCATCACATCTGGACATGAGTCCTCTACTTATTTTGAAAGTTTAAAAAATATATATATATTTTTACTCATAGTTAGGTTGGCTGGACAGACACCCATTTTTTATTTTTTTCTGAAAAATTTAATAGCTGTTCATTGAAATATTCAATTTTCATTAAGTAAATTTAGTTTAAAAAAAAAAAAATTAGTAGCCTATAAACTAGATTCAATTCTCTACAAATTTCATTCTTACATCTTTTTCAAATTGTATAGATAATCCATTCAAAATTTCACATGAACTTGATAAAGTCTGATTTGTTGTATTTTCATTGCCACTTAGAGGTATAGTTTGGCCCATCATGATCCTGCACATACCTCAATGTCAAGATGAATGAGGAAGAATAATGCATTTCTTTACTTTGTTTAGTGCCGAATTTGTGGGATAATATTGTGATTGTTGGGATTAGGGGTGCTATTCACCTTACAAGTCCTAGTCATCTTGTTGCAATTTAATTATTCATAGATGGTTAATTATGTATGTATCTCCAAAATTTATGGATTGAGTAAAATGAGATATCTATGTGAGGGTGGAGACATATATGTAATTATTTATTTATTTTCTAGTGACTTGGAAATATTGTTGTAATGGGGCATTGAATAGGGGAGTTATATTGAAAAGGTCAACTTGAGAGTTATTGGGGCATGTTTTATTATTATTGGGTGTAAGGTACATAATTAGTGCTTCATGGGGGTTGCCTGGGAGTTACATTTTTCAACTATGATGGTGGTAGTCAAAGTTACTTTTGTGAGGAGTTAAAAATTCTATTTTAGAGGCCACTATATTGTAGTGGGTCATGAGAATTTTGACCATGGTATTTGCATACCATTTTGGGCCCATGGTATTGTCTTATGGTGGTTTCCTATAAGCTTATATATTGAGGCCTTGTGATGGAGGTTATATGTTGTAGGTTGGAGGAAGGTCACTTTACTAGAATGCTATTAGATTGAAGGGAGGTTTTGGATGTATTGATTTACTTTGTAATTGTTTGAGATTAATAAAAATTTGTGCTTTCTTTAGTGGTCGATTTTTTACTTGAAAGGCTTTTCCCATGTATATGGATGTCTTGTGGTTTGCATAATATTATATTTCTTCTCATATTATTGATGATTTATGGTTCATCACAATGATTTAATCAGTTTTGATTACTAAGTTGAGTTTTTATTATAACCATTAACCCGAATTTTCTCAACAATGATAATAATTAGTAGCACCAGTTCTAAGCTGAAACTTGAGGAGGTAGTTGAAGCCTTGCCATCTAAAGAAATGAGGTGAAAATCTATGGTATCTACTAAAATAGTTTTGATTGTTAGAGGTTGTTTGAAGGATAATCAGAAGAGAAAGAAGAGAGGCAATCTTAGATCCAAGTCTTTTGGTAAATCTAAGGTAAAATGTTGATTTCTCCTTGTGTTTCTTGTGTCTTTTGGATGATTTACTAGCACAATCCTTTTGTAGTGGGTGACTGTTGTTCTAGTGTCAGCTATATCCTAGTAACAATGGAGAAAAGGGGAAATGTGGTGGAGGGAGTGTGATTTGTCATTGGTGTGCATGAATTTGGGTCACTCCCAGGTTTGGACCCTTTGTCATTAGATAAGGTAGGAATTGGAAGAATTATGGGACATTGGGAATGGGGATGTAAGTTTGTCCATATAGTTGGTAGGAATGTACATTAGAGGTAGGAGAGGGTAGAGGAGGTACACTTACAATGGTTGTTGATTGGGTTGTCATTTGTTTAGTAGTGTCTTCTCCTGCTTTGATGTATGCTCATTCTATTTCTCAGTTTTTCTTTTCAATTCCTCATCTTCTTTCAACAATTTTCTTGTTGTTTCTTCCTCGAGGTCATTGTCTCTAGCTATAGTTGCTTGGAATAGGCTTTTTCTTGTGGTTAATATGGCATAGGATGTAGAGACCTAGATATATCTCATCCTTCAAAAATCTTAGTTTTCCTTCCTTCTGAGTGACTTGAGGACCCCTATTGGGTATTGACCACTCTTATATCACTCTTTTTTAGTTCTTTCTAGAGTTGGACATTTAACAAACCTAGCAACTAGAATTTGAGCTAGTTGATGTATATTTTGACCCAATTGTGGCCCTTGAGCCTTGATACTTCATGGTTGAAGCACTAGATATAGGGGTGTACCTACTAAAGCATCGGTTATTCCTCACAACCTAGTAGATTATATTGAACTTCCTTCTCCTCATAGGATGTAGTGGTTGTAGGTAGTTTGGGCTCAAGTTCTAGTGGTGTATAAGATGGGGCGAGACTAGAATGCACCTTATCATATGTGTTTTCTCACATTTGATCTAAGGCATAAGGTCATGGTTCCTCTTGTTTATGCCTAGATTCCTAGCGAAATTTCCCCTAGGACTATATTTTATGTTTGCTCTAGTCTTTTTTTTTAATTTCCCTTTTCATATTTTATTTGAATCTAGGTTGTACCTAGCAAATTATTTATAGAATGTTTCATATGACTAAACCATAAGAGCTAGTGGTGCCACAATCGTCCATTCATCTACATATTTGATTATTTGCCCCACTTAGGCTCTTTTTTCCTTCCATCTCCTATTGAGACTCATGGGTAAATTTTTTAATTTCACTACTATTTATCTTTCTATGCCACACAATAAATATGTCATCTAGATCATAGCTCCACTAGTTACTTATGACATCCAATTGTAACTCTCTCAACATGGTCACAAAAATTTTAGCAACTTTTTTCTTTTGTAGCATAATGTTATTGATAGGATACGGGAGTTGATGGAAGGCTATTTTTCCCATGCCATTACTGAATTTGGTGTCTATAATGTCTATTTTACTTAGGTATTCTAAGGCAAATACCTTGTTAGTCACATATCTAGGAAGCTTGTAGACCTTACCAATATAGCCATAATGTTTGATGGTTGTGCTATCATGACCAAAGAACCAACCACCCTTTCTAGCTTTCTTGGTGATATAACAGGACTTGGAGAACCTTGGAAGATTTTATTATGTAATTAGGTTGAGGGAGGGGATGAGGAACTGCTCTACGTATTCATAATAGCATGAGGTTATATGCAAATATGAAACCCATAAGGTCATTGGGTCAGACTTATGTGTTGTGTGGGAAATCTTAGGTTTGGGGAGAGGGTATAATGGGTAACATTGATGTAAAATCATGTGCATCAAGATAGATGGGTATCTGAATTTCTTCATTATGTTGAAGTTTGCTAGTTGTGAGTTTACTTTCTCCTCTAGAAACATTCAAAAATTCTAGCCATAGGATCTCACCTCTTAGTGCTCTATATATCTTTCCCATTATGTATATGAATTGGTCATCACTTTATCCCAATATGCATGTGATCATCATACTACATACCTAGTGCTTAGCATCTTCTCTAAATTTATTTAGATACATTGGGTATTGTAGGAATTTTTGCAGGGTGAGGCATGGAAAAGACTCTTTAAAGTACTAAACTAGTTTTCTTCTTGGTCCCATGAGAACCTAAGGATATCCAAAGAAGCATAGAAAGAGCTAGGAGGAATACCCAACATTTTTTTTTATATGCTCAACTAAGATTTTGCACATTAAGGGATTAAGCTTTCTCTTTCCTATAATTGTTTGGGATGATGGGTCAAAATGATTATCACATAATTTAGTGATGATCTCCAAGCTAGGATGGATAGTGAGAACAAGATACCTAGGGAGAAATGAAGTGCAGATTCTATCTGCAAAACTATGTAGGGCCTAAAGGGAGTTTTTGTAAATACCACTCTTTTATGATTCAATGCACCCTCTCTAAGGCAAGTGGTTGTCTAGGAGAGGATTGAATCACAAACTAAGTATGCATCATCTTGTACAATATCCTCCTTATAATATGAGAAAAGGGAAATGTATGATTACCTAGTTTAGCCACTGGATAGTTGGGACATAGAGCTATAAATGAGGTATATGCTAAATCCAGTTCTAGAATATCCAACCTGCCACAAGTATAGAGGAAGGCATTGGTATAATAAGTTCTTTTGCAACTTGTGTATCCCCTCCTTATATATTAATTTTTGTTCTTTCTAAGAATGACTCTTTCTTTAGTTACATTTGTTGAAGATTGAATGTTTGTTTTCACAAAATTAGTACCCTTCACTTGCTTTACCTTTTTCCTTTTGTACAAATTAGACCTAGAATACAAGAGTTGCTAAAAGAAAACACAACCGTTCTTCCTTATATTTATAGGTTGACAACTTATCAAATGTAGTAAATTTGAAATTTGAACTATCTTGGAAATGTCAATGGTAGATGGAGATGTGCATTGTAATTAGAACGTTTGCAATTAATAACCACCTTTGTAACACTACCATGTGTGATAATTTATTTTTCCTTTTGCTTGGGTGTGTGTTTCCACATAGATTAAGACAAATAGTGAAGATTTATTATTAAGCAAGTCATCCTACAGTAAAACTGTATACATATACATCCCCCTTTTTCTCAAAAAAAAATTAAAACTTTTCTATTTAAAATTAGTACCCTTCACTTGCTTTACCTTTTTCCTTTTTTACAAAGTAGGTAGAATACAAGAGTTACTAAAGAAAAGACAACCATGCTTCTGTATATTTATAGGTTTATGCACCGTGGCATTTATTTCTTGATTAGACCCATATTTATTGGATCATGATGACAATTGATTTGCAGTAAATTTGAAATTTGAACTATATTGGAATTGTCAATGGTAGATGGAGATGTGCATTGTAAGTCAAATGTTTGCAATTAATAACCACCTTTGTAACACTACCATGTGTGATAATTTATTTTTCCTTTTTCTTCGGTGTGTGTTTCCACATAGCTTAAGACAAACAATGAAGATTAATTATCAAGTAAGTCATCCTACAGTCAAAACTATATATATATACACCCCCCCTTTTTCTCAAAAAAAAAAATCTATTTAAAATTAGTACCCTTCACTTTCTTTACCTTTTTTCTTTTCTACAAAGTAGGTAGAATATAAGAGTTGCTAAAAGAAAAGATAACCATGCTTCCATATATTTATAGGTTTACACACCATGGCAATGAATTATTGATTAGACCCATATTTATTGGAGCATGATGATAATTGATTTATAGTAAATTTGAAATTTGAATTATCTTGGAATTTTCAATGGTAGATGGAGATGTGCATTGTAAGTAGAATGCTTGAAATTAATAACCACCTTTGTAACACTACCATGTGTGATAATTTATTTTTCCTTAAATTGCTTGGGTGTGTGTTTCCACGTAGCTTGAGACAAATGGTGAAGATTGATTATCAAGAAAGTCATCCTACAATCAAAACTATATACATATACACCCCCCCTTTTTCTAAAAAAAAAATTAAAACTTTTCTATTTATAGAATAACAACAATTAAGGGCCAAAATTATAATGTAAGGGAATTGGTATTTCATGGTGCTTCAAGGTTTGGTGATTCCCTTGGGATCTTATGAAGCAGTGTGAGCCATAGGATGAGAGTAACTATTATTATCAAATGGTTGATGGGACTTAATCAAATTCCATCCTTTTGTAAATTCCTAATGAATCAAGAGTCCCTAGATCACATAGGTGAAACCTGATTGGATAGTTGGCACACAACCAATGCTGAGATGGATAACTCTTCTTGAAGGAAAAATAAAAGAACATCAAATGAGCATCTTTGACAATAGAAAGGCTAGAAATAACCCTCTTCTATTATCTATTCTTGTATTAAGTGTATTGATAAGTGATATACTGAAATCCAAGAACATAACTCATGCTAATAATAAAAGGACAATGCTCATCTCACATGGATGATTGACATTTGTCCTATAGTCTACTTCTAACACATTAAGAAATAATTATCTTCCTCTTATAATAGAAACTAAAAGAAAAATATCAAAAATAAGCTACATGTAGCTTCAAAACCTAGAAGGATCCCTATTACTTTAAAGCTTTCAATGCCTCGTACACTCTTACTACTTGTTGCTATGTCACCACTTGTTTTGACACAACAAAATGTAAGACTCTTACTGGTTGCTAGTAAGATGACAATGTGTGTATTTATGTTATGCTTTGTATTTTTAAAACACCATTTATGCATAACAAAAAATGCACTCAAGACCCCTCGCCTTTGGAATTCCAATGGCTCTTTGGTGTCCTTTCAACTATGCATGGCCCTCTTTTCTGAGTCTCTAACTTGACTGACCTATGAATGACTCCACCAAAAACGTGACCAATGATGTGAGACATCATAGTGGACACATGTGAAAATTAGAAAATATGCAAAAGGTTTCTACTATCAACTTCAAGAATAGTTCATCCTTGCCCTTGTCCTAAGAAATCTTTCTAGATTATCCATTTAACGATGATGAACAAATTCTTCACTATAATCCAAAACAATCTAATTGAGGGGAACCTTTTTATGACATGTTTAGGAATATGGTCATCCATAATGTTGGTAATTAGCATCCCATTGAACTTGGAAGTATACATACAACAAAGCACTATGTGAGAGTAATAAAGAGGCTATAAAAGTTAGATTAAATTTACTAATTCCTTTTGACTATGTTTGTCACTCATGTTACACCATGACATCCACACATTGATTTCAATCTTAAGTCTATCCTATGTGAAGTTATTTATATGAAATTCAACTAACCAAGCATAGTAGTACATCTCATTGGCAAAATCCAAAAATGATAACTCTTGGCATAATATATTAGTCTATAAAGGCTTGTAAATCATGATTCTACTCAGTTGTAATAGATAATATTCTATGTAGCCCCAAAAAGGTAGTCCTGTTAGACTATTATAAATAATTCAACATTTTGAATAATCATTAAAAAAAAGATGAAATTGACTTTTATAAAAAAATTCAAACACAAATTCAATTACCTTTTGTGCTTAGCTTGTGTGATAAATACCATTACTCTAAGACTCTTACAGTTGTTTCTTCTACTGAATACTTCAAGAATGCTAGAAGAGACTCTTAAATAAATGTCGCATGGTTGTATGAAAAAATTATAGTATCTTGTGAGTTGCTAGGAGATGAATGTAAATAGGTTTATGCATTTATATTTGTTTAGTGTTTGTTGAGGATCACTCATGTCTCCAAGTAGGAAAGTACTTCATATCTTGTTTCTTTGATATTGCCGCTTGTCAACAAACTATGGTTTTCAATTAATTCCATCATTACATCCTTAATTCTTATACATAACCATTTCAAATTTCATTCTCTATTGCATTATCGTTGTCATCATGTTTCATGTTTCTCATTTTTGCTAACATAGGAGCATGTTTGCATTTATTAATTATGTGTGTGATTGTATTATTATTTTTGTATTATTCCAAGAAGATCTTAGACGACATTGCCATGGTTTTCAATTTAAATCATCATTTCAATTTTAATTATTATGCTCCTTAAATTTAGTCCTTAAAAAATGTTAAGAAGATTGCTTGTAGCAGGCTATCTTTTCTTTGTTAGTCTTGCGTGGATGCTATTTAAGAAATTACCTTTCAATGGCTATATGTATTATTCTATTAAGATCTTGGGCCCTATAGTACTAATAAAAAATCACATGTTATATTGATCCCACACTATTGTATCAAATAACGTCAACATATCATGGGGATTGGAGGAGAAAATGAAGATTATCGAAGCATGAGGCAATGTACCATTGACCAAAAAAGATAACATGTGATAGATACAATAGTTTTATTTGTGAAGGTCTTTATGTTCAAATGTATCAACTTTCAAATAGTTCTTAGTATCTTACAATAATTTTTCTTACACCAATAATTTATGCTCAAATGGGTTAAATGTAGTAAGTTTCAAATAGTTATTACAATATTTGTGCTTATGACAAAACTTCACAAAAAGTAAACTTGAATTTAATATTAAACTTCATAAAAGCTTGTTCAACTCTTTAAGTTGGAGGGAAAGTATCATGTACCAATGATCCACCATGTCAAGTTATTAAATTCCCCTAACAATTGCCCAATCCTAATGTAGACACCTTAGACATGCCACTTGTTCTAATAGGTATTTATTTATGAAGGGTCTAATAATAATTAATCATGCCACTTATTGTGATGGACATTAATAACAACACTAGGGCATGGAAACACATTGCACAAGATAGTGTTGTAGAGGGCTAAGGGATTATACACAATGGGTGGTGGATGTATCAAAGAGAACCAAAGCATGTTGATCAGTTGAAGGAAAAATCAAACATTTCTTGTATTTTGAGGATGGCAGGTTGGACAACATTTTTCAAATGATTACAAGGATTTGACTAATGAGTGGCCCTATATTTTAGCATGGGATGCTAGGGCCGGTGTAAACAGTTGGGGGGCCAAAAAGTGGCCAAACCTTTTTTTTAAATTTAAGCAATAACGCTAATGCGTTATAATGCACGAGCGCATTATGGCATGGTGTTGTCAATCCTAAGGCTCAGAAAAACCAAGCCATAACGCGCTTGCGTTATAATGTGAGCATGTTATGTTTTGTTATGCATTTTTTTACTTTTGCAAAAGTTTTCCCGATGTTTGTCAAGTTTGACATAATGCGAGCGCGTTATAATGCGCTCGCACTATGTCTCGCTTGGAATGTTTTTTGTTCAAGGTTTTTAAGTATGTATGTATGCATGCTTGTATGTATGTATGTATGCCTGTATGTATGTATGTATTGATGTATGTATGTATGTATGTATGTATGCTTATATGTATGTATGTATGTATGCTTATATGTATGTATGTATGTATGCTTATATGTATGTATGTATATATGTATGTATGCTTGTATGTATATATGCTTGTATGTATGTATGTATGGTTGTATGTATGTATGCATGCTTGTATGTATGTATATATGTATGCATGTTTGTATGTTTGTATGTATGTATGTATGTCTGTATGTATGTATGTATGTATGTATGCTTGTATGTATGTATGTATGTAAGGGTTTTGGGTTTAGGGTACGTTGGTACCTGAATATGTATATGCAGGCACCTTCCCAAAAAATCCAAAAAATTCTAAGTCTTTGGGCCTCCTCAGCATGTTTCAATGTCTGCATCATATTTTCTTCGAGGAGGAGGTCATCATCATCTTGTTTCTGGACATCACCCTGATCTTTGTTGTGAGGATCATCATATTTTCTGTCAGCATGATCTTCCGTGGGGTGATATTTTAACATCGGGTGATCTTAGTTAAGATCATCCTAATGATGTTGCTGAAAAGTTCTAAGTATGACCCGTTTTGCATTGGGGTCATCATATTTGAACATTGGGTGATCTTGGTTAAGATCATCCTGATGTTACTTTATCACTTCATGTTTGCTTTATCGCCTGGTGCTGCTGACGTCATTCTTTTATCGGGGGCGATATTTTCCCGTCTGCATCATCTTTTTTCTGAAAGGGGGTGATATTCTGAATATCAGGTTATATCCCAAATATCACCCCAGTGCCGATATATGAATGTGGTGGTGACATCATCTGGATATGAGGAGATGCGCGGTATGCAGATGTGATGGTGATGTCATCAGGATTTTCATCAGCTAGACATATGGTATCGGCAAAGCAGGAGGATCTTCCTCCGATGCATCAGGTTTTACCGATGAGGGTGAATATCGGGGTGATATTTCACATGAAGATCAGGATGTTCATTGGGGTGACTTTTCATATCAGCTAGATAAACATGAGGTTCGCCGATATTAGCGGTCTGGGCGATGCAGGATGATGACAAGGTTTATACTGGTGTCATCAGGAGCAAAAGCACCGACATCATATATGCTCGTGGCCCAGTATATAAAGTATTGAGGAGGTTATCGTAGGGTGCATGTGGGATAATATATCCTCATGCAGTTTGAATGGAAAAGTTAGTGGGATGCAGCTGCATGTCATGATATTAATGGTGACTGACTTTTCAACATGATCAACGCTGTAAATCTCGGCAGGAAGGTAGGAGATCGACGGTTATTATTTAAATATTCAAATGGAGGGTTTTCCATGCTCCCACAGTAGCATCCCAAAGCGGGAGAGGGTTTGCAAGGCACGCAACTGCTGCATCCTGAGGCTGTGAGTTGGTATGCCATTAATGGCAGATGTTATAGGGTATGGGCGAAGACGTGGACAGATCAGTACCCGATTGAAGTTGTGCATCCATGGGCGGTAGCGCAAGGCTCAAGACCTTTCCCTGTCTCCTCTTCCACCTACTACATTGAATGTTTGAGCACCATTTCCTCAGAATGAACTGTATCTGGTGGACTTTTGAGTCACCCAGTGATTAATGCTGAGTACCTGCCTTGCTGTATATAGCAAGCTGTGTTGCTCATTTGTTAGTGGTTGAAGGCCAGGGTAATTTTTGTGTAAATAACGAAAGACAGGGCATGACCCTGGTTGTTCTATCCCATTTTGGAGTTTATGAGTTGCAACATGAATGTATTTTGTACATATGTTCAGTTTCATGTTGATTTATATGAAAAATGCTTATTGCATGTGTCTATATGCTTGTCTCCATTTGCTGCATGTCATCCTTCTTTTGAATTTGGTTGCTAACGGTTTCATAGATTCTAGGGTATAGATATCTATACTGCATGCTTGATTTGTAACTTCCATTCACGGAGTGGATTAAATTGTTTTAGGTCAATGTATGGAGAAGGTTGCATGTCAACAGGGATATTTGTAAGTAGAGGTAGCTAAATACCCATCCTTAGGTGATGTTTGTAAGGAAAGCATCAAATCCAACCCCTTGAAACTTGAATGCGAGTTGTAAACCATCTGTTGTATATGTCTAGTTGACTCCTTGCCCAATGGATAGGCACCAGTCTACTCCTGGGTCAGTAGTTATGAGCCAAAACCCCTTGTCTTGCATCCAAGACATTATGTCCACCCATTTCATCACTTCAACCTGTTAGTTGTAGGAGTATGATTAGGACCCCTGCATACTCTCATACCCAACCAGACACATATGTCCAAGAATGTTGCCAACCTTGTGATCTATCATGCAGATCTTGGTCCATACATGAGAGTATTCTGCCTATTATTGTCAAGTTAGATCTTTCTATCATTGAGCTAGTTAAGGTCACATCTTTAGTTATAGGGACACCCCCCTTGGTGTGGCAGAACCAGAAGTGAAGGGGAGGAGCTCACGCAACCTCCTATAGTAGTTGGCTGAATCTGCCCGTGCATTAGAACTGGCAAACCCTAATGCTGATTTAGAAGAAAAAACCACAAAATGGTGACTCTGCTAGGGACGGATTGATGAAAAAAGAATTGTTATATTTTATCCATCTGAGTCACCAACAAAATGGTGACTCCATTGGGGATTGTTGATGTAAAGTGATATCCTGCAGTCTCTAGTGAAGTTCTGCTTTGCTGGTGGAATGAACCTAGAAAAGTAGCTTTCAGTTGTTGAAAATTTTGTCCTCTCTAGAGAGGTGGTGACTCTACAAAAAAGATCTGAATGCACATGAAAGATAAATGTATGTGATGTGACAAAGATGTTCATATTTCTGCATCTGGATGAGAAAAGGTACTTAGCTTCTTCCCCTATATTTGTTGTTCTACTGCATAAGTTAGATGCAAGGGGGAAGCCTTAGGTCTTAAGCAGACAAAGAATGTCTAAGAGTGAGATTTATATGAATACAAATATGTATTATCCCATACTCAGTCAAGAAGGGAATTATATGTTGACTAAAAGAATAGAAGAGATAAGAAATAGGTTGATATTCTTAGAGGCTAGGCAGGCCCAGTTAAATAGTGATAATCCTGTTGTGTTTGCCAGTCAAAAAGTTAAACCTCTTGTTAGCCCTTTTGATCCTTTGTATGACCAATTAGATCTGTCATGGGTTGATTACAAAGTTGAAAGTATGCCTGCTAGGATGTACAACCAGATGCCTAGATTTAGTGGTCACAGTGTGTTTGATGGGAGTGCACATATCCAAAATTTCCATGAGTTCATGGATACACATTCATTCAGAGATGAGGATATGTGGATGAGATTTTTTGTTAGGTCCTTCGATGCAAAAGCCAAAAATTGGTATTTGAGCTTTCCAAAGAGATCCTTTGCCTATTGGGATGAGCTTGCTGACTGTTTCAAAGAAGAATTTGCAAAAGAACCTGTTGATCTTGTTGCAGAATTAATGAAAATCAGAAAACAAGATGAAAAGCCCTGTATTGATTTTAGTCATAGATTTGCACTAGCCCTTTCACAAATCCAAGAAGCCTTCAGACCTGATACTTCAGCCTGTGTTGGCATATTCTTTGAAGCTTTTGAGGAGGGCTCTAGTGCACTACTGAGGGAATTCAAGGTGACAAGTATGCAAATGGCATACAAATTTTTAGAAAATGTAGAAGAAATGAGAAATGAGCACCTGCAGAAATCCGTGTCCCTAGGCTTTGGTGTGAATAGTGGTTATGAAGCTACAAATGACCAAATGATTAAGGCATCATATGAAGACGAAAAGATAGATACTGAAGATGCCAAGGAAAGGATCAATGAGGACTCCCATTGCAATGTTGAGGCATCTGGCCATGAAAATAATGATGTGGTTGTGGACAGTAATGAACATCTATTTGAATGGGTTTGTGGAGATAATTGTGAGTATTGTGCTCAGGATAGAGAAGAAATAAGCACACAGGCTGATACTCCTCCACAAAGAGAATCCATTGATGGTGGAGATGCATGCTCTGCTGCCCATGAACCAATGGTATACCATGATGAGGCTGAGACACCTGGATCACCCATTTATGACACATATGGTGATGAGGATCTAGCTGAGTATGGTGAGGATCTAGACATTGTTTTTGACTTGGATTCTATTTCTCATCTTGATGAAGGAGAAACCCACATACATCAGGTAAGTGATTGTAAAGATGTGCATGATTGTAAAGAGGTGCCAGAGCCTGATCTTTTCCAGCATGATGTACTTGATGATTGTGTGCATGATGTGCACAATTCTGAATTTGAAAGCTTTTCTTTTGATAGGCCAGCTGATGAAATGAGTTTGGATCTCCCTAGTTGTGTGGTGGACTCTGAGTGTTTCCTTTTTTAGTCCAGCTAGGAGATCACTTTGCAATGCATACTGCTGATGTAGATGATGATAAGTGTTACATACCATTTGAATATGCATTGCTTGATAAACATTGCATCCACTTGTTGCCTGATGCTGAGGGTTGTTTGCATAAGGCTGACAGTGACAAGCCAAATCAGAGAGTTGAAAATGCAAATGACCAAGTTTGTTTGTGGGTGGATCATGGCCGCTTCTTCAGGCTTGATCCAGTGAATGCAGATGAAATCAAGGTGTTTGATAAGGGGAGATACAAGTTTTTCTTTTCTTGGTGGCCTTAGGCCATCAAGTGTGTTTGGTGATGCAGATTGGTGCAAGTTTGACTTTGTAGCCCAATGGATAAGGGACTGGTCTACATCCCAGAGATCTGAGGTTCTCGCCATGCCTGCAAGAGGCATGCGTCCCCAGATAGAGCCTATGTTGGTACCTGAATATGTATATGCAGGCACCTTCCCAAAAAATCCAAAAAATTCTAAGTCTTTGGGCCTCCTCAGCATGTTTCAATGTCTGCATCATATTTTCTTCAAGGAGGAAGTCGTCATCATCTTGTTTCTGGACATCACCCTGATGTTTGTTGTGAGGATCATCATATTTTTTGTTAGCATGATCTTCCGCGAGGTGATATTTTAACATCGGGTGATCTTAGTTAAGATCATCCTGATGATGTTGCTGAAAAGTTCTAAGTATGACCTATTTTGCATTGGGGTCATCATAATTGAACATCGCGTGATCTTGGTTAAGATCATCCTAATGTTACTTTATCACTTCATGTTTGCTTTATCGCACGATGCTGCTGACGTCATTCTTTTATCGGGGCAATATTTGCCCGTCTGCATCATCTTTTTTCTGAAAGGGGGTGATATTCTGAATATCGGGTGATATCTCAAATATCACCCCAGTGCCGATATATGAATGTGGTGGTGACATCATCTAGATATGAGGAGATGTGCGGTATACAGATGTGATGGTGATGTCATCAAGATTTTCATTGGCTAGACATATGGTATCGGCAAAGCAGGAGGATCTTCCTCCAATGCATCAGGTTTTGCCGATGGGGGTGAATATCAGGGTGATATTTCACATGAAGATCAGGATGTTCATCGGGGTAACTTTTCATATCAGCTAGATAAACATGAGGTTCACCGATATTAGCAGTCTGGCCGATGGAGGATGATGACAAGGTTTATACTGGTGTTGTCGGGAGCAAAAGCACTGACATCATATATGCTCGTGGCCCAGTATATAAAGTATTGAGGAGGTTGTCGCGGGGTGCATGTGGGATAATATATCCTCATGCAGTTTGAATGGAAAAGTCAACAGGATGCAGCCGCGTGTCATGATATCAATGATGGCCGACTTTTCAACATGATTAATGCTGTAAATCTCGGCGGGAAGGTAGGAGATCGACAGTTATTATTTAAATATTCAAATGGAGGGTTTTCCACGCTCCCACAGTAGCATCCCAAGGTGGGAGAGGGTTTGCAAGGCACGCAACTGTTGCATCCCAAGGCTGTGAGTTGGTATGCCATTAATGGCGGATGTTACAAGGTATGGGCGAAGACGTGGACAGATTAGGTACCCGATTGAAATTGTGCATCCATGGGCAGCAGCGCAAGGCTCGAGACCTTTCCCTATCTCCTCTTCCACCTGCTGCATTAAATGTTTGAGTGTCATTTCCTCATAATGAACTGTATCTGGCAGACTTTTGAGTCGCCCAGTGATTAATGCTGAGTACCTGCCTTCCTGTATTTAGCAAGCTGTGTTGCTCATTTGTTGGTGGTTGAAGGCCAGGGTAATTTTTGTGTAAATAACGAAAGACAGGCCATGACCCTAGTTGTTCTATCCCATTTTGGAGTTTATGAGTTGCAACATGAATGTATTTTGCACATATGTTCAATTTCATGTTGATTTATATGAAAAATGCTTATTGCATGTGTCTATCTGTTTGTCTCCATTTGCTACATGTCATCCTTCTTTTGAATCTGGTTGCTAAGGGTTTCATAGATTCTAGGGTATAGATATCTATACTGCATGCTTGATCTATAACTTCCGTTCAAGGAGTGGATTAAACTATTTTAGGTCAATGTATGGAGAAGGTTGCATGCCAGCAGGGATATCTGTAAGTAGAGGCAGCTAAATACCCATCCTTGGGTGATGTTTGTAAGGTAAACATCAAATCCAACCCCTTGAAACTTGAATGCGAGTTGCAAACCATCTGTTGTATATGTCTAGTTGACTCCTTGCCCAATGGATAGGCACCAGTCTACTCTTGGGTCAGTAGTTATGAGCCAAAACTCCTTGTCTTGTATCCAGGACATTATGTCCACCCATTTCATCACTTCAACTTGTTAGTTGTAGGAGTAGGATTAGGACCCCTGCATACTCTCATACCCAACCAGACACATATGTCCAAGAGTGTTTCCAACCTTGTGATCTATCATGCAAATGTTGGTCCACACATGAGAGTATTATGCCTGTTGTTGTCAAGTTAGATCTTTCTATCATTGAGCTAGTCAAGGTCACATCTTTAGTTATAGGGACACCCCCCTTGGTGCGGTAGAACCAGAAGTGAAGGGGAGGAGCTCACGCAACCTCTTGTATTAGTTGGTTGAATCTACCCATGCATTAGAACTGGCAAACCCTAATGCTGATTCAGAAGAAAAACCAACAGGGTATATAAGGACCTGAGCCTGTATAGTTTTTAGGGTTGAGGGTTGAGGTTTTTGGGTTTAGGGTTTAAGGTATAGAGTTGAGGGTTGAGGGATTAGGGCTTAAGTAATAGGTTGAGGGTAGAGGATGGAGGGTTGAGGGTTACAATTGAGGGATAATATTCAGCTTGTTGAGTGTATAAGATTAATTGTGTAAGGTTAAGGCTTTAGGGATAGGGTTTAGGGTTAATTCAAAGAGACCTAGATGTCTAAGGATGGATGGAGAGGCAGACAAGGAGTGACTGAGAGACATAGAGAGGGGAGAGGTAGAGAGGTGAGGGGGAGACAGAGGTGAGAGATGGAGAGGTGAGGGGAGAGATAGAAGAAAATGAGAGAGTGAAGTTGACAACTCGAGGGAAAGATATAAGTAAGGAAGAGGGAGAGAGGTGGAGAGGAAGGGAAATATCTAGAGAGCCCTAAGAGATATACAAGTGAGAGATCTACAACCTAGGGAGAGAGGGGTGAGAGAGATAGGCAAGAGATGGGGGTGAGGCAGATAGGGGAGGAGAGGGGTGGATAAGGGTTGAGGGTTAAAGACTTTAGGATTTAAGGGTCAATGATTTAGGGTTTACAGGTTGATGGATTAGGGTTTAGGGTTGAGGGGTTAGGGCTTAAGGTATAGTGTCGATCGTCGAGGGTTTAGTGATAGGGTTTAGGATTTAAAGTTTAAGGGTTGAGGGCTGAGGCTTTAGGGATAGGGTTTAGGGTTTAGGTTCAAGAGATTAGGGTTTAAGGTATAGTGTCGAGGGTTGAGGGTTTAGGGATAGGTTTTAGGGTTTAAGGTTTAAGGGATGAGGGTTGAGGCTTTAGGGATAGCCTGGTTTAGGGTTTAGGGTTAAGGGATTAGGGTTTAAGGTATGGTGTCGAGGGTTGAGAGTTTAGGGATAGGGTTTAGGATTTAAAGCTTAAGAGTTGAGGGTTGAGGCTTTAGGGATAGAGTTTAGCATTTAGGTTCAATGGATTAGGGTTTAAGGTATGGTGTCGAGGGTTGAGGGTTTAAAGATAGGGTTTAGGATTTAAGGTTTAAGGGTTGAGGGTTGAAGCTTTGGGGGTAGGGTTTAGGGTTTAGGGTTAAGTGAGAGACCTAGATGGCTAAGGACAGATGGAGAGGTAGACAAGGAGTGACTGGGAGATGTAGAGAGGAGTGACTGAGAGACGTAGCCATCTAGGTCTCTCACTTAACGCTAAACCATAAACCCTATGCCTTAAGCATTAACCCTCAACCCTTAAACCTTAAATCCTAAAACCTATCCCTCAACCCTCAACACTTGACACTATACCTTAAACCCTAAACCCTAAACCCTATCCCTAAAGCCTCAATCCTCAACCTTTAAACCTTAAATCCTAAACCCTATCCCTAAACCCTCTACCCTCGACACTATACCTTAAACCCTAATCGCTCAATGCTAAACCCTAATCCCAACCCTTAAACCCTAAACACTTGACCCTTAAACCCTTGACCCGTATCCACCCCTTTCCTCCCCTATCTGCCTCACCCCCATCTCTCCCTATCTCTCTCACCCCTCTCTTCCTAGGTTGTAGGTTTCTCACTTTTATATCTCTCAGGGATCTCTAGATATTTCCCTTCCTCTCCACCTCTCTCCCTCCTCCTTACCCATCTTTCCCTTAGGTTGTTAACTTCACTCTCTCATTTTCTTCATCTCTCCCCTCACCTCTCTATCTCTCACCTCTATCTCCCCCTCACATCTCTACCTCTCCCCTCTCTACATCTTTTAATCACTCCTTGTTTGCCTCTCCATCCTTCCTTAGCCATCTAGGTCTCTCACTTAACCCTAAACCCTATCCCTAAACCCTCAACCATCGACACTATACCTTAAACCCTAATCCCTTGAACATAAACCCTAAACCCTATCCCTAAAACCTCAACCCTCAACCCTTACACTTTAAATCCTAAACCCTCAACCCTCGACACTATACCTTAAACCCTAATCCCTCAACCCTAAACCCTAATCCTTCAACCCTTAAAACCTAAACCCTTGACCCTTAAACCCTAAAGCCTTAAACCCTCGACCCTTATCTACTCCTCTCCTCCCCTATCTACCTCACCCCCATCTCACCCCTATCTTTCTCACCCCTCTCTCCCTAGGTTGTAGATCTCACTTGTATATCTCTCAGGGTTATCTAGATATTTCCCTTCCTCTCCACCTCTTTTCCTCCTCCTTACCCATCTTTCCCTCAAGTTGTCAACTTCACTCTCTCATTTTCTTCTATCTCTCCCCTCATCTCTCTATCTCTCCCCTCTCTATGTCACTCAATCACTCATTGTCTACCTCTCCATGCATCCTTAGCCATCTAGATCTCTCACTTAACCCTAAACCCTAAAGCCTCAACCCTCAACCCTTAAACCTTAAATCCTAAACCCTATCCATAAATCCTCAACCCTTGACACTATACCTTAAACCCTAACCCCTTAAACCTAAACCCTAAACTCTATCCCTAAAGCCTCAACCCTCAACCCTTCAACTTTAAATCCTAAACCCTATCCCTAAACCTCAACCCTCGACACTATACCTTAAACCCTAATCCCTCAACCCTTAAACCCTAAAGCCTTGACCCTTAAACCCTAAAGCATTAAACCCTTGACCCTTATCCACCTCTCTCCTCCCCTATCTACCTCACCCCCATCTCTCCCTATCTCTCTCATCCCTTTCTCCCTAGGTTGTAGGTCTCTCACTTGTATATCTCTCAGGGCTCTCTAGATATTTCCCTTCCTCTCCACCTCTCTCCCTCCTCCTTAACCATCATTCCCTCAAGTTGTCAACTTCACTCTCTCATTTTATTCTATCTCTCACCTTTGTCTCCCCCTCACCTCTCTACCTCTCCCCTCTCTACATCTCTTAGTCACTCCTTGTCTACCTCTCCATCCATCCTTAGCCATCTAGGTCTCTCACTTAACCCTAAACCCTAAACCCTATGCCTAAAGCCTCAACCCTCAATCCTTAAACCTTAAATCCTAAAAATTATCCCTAAAACCTCAACCCTCAACACTATACCTTAAACCCTAATCCCTTAACCCTAAACCCTAAACCCTATCCCTAAAGCCTCAACCCTCAACCCTTAAACCTTAAATGCTAAACCCTATCCCTAAACCATCTACCCTGGACACTATAACTTAAACCCTAATCCCTTAACCCTCATCCCTAAAGCCTGAACCCTCAACCATTAAACCTTCAACCCTAAACCCTATCCCTAAACTCTCCACCCTCGACACTATGCCTTAAACCCTAATCCCTCAACCCTTAAACCCTCAACCCTTAAACCCATAATCCCTCAAACCTTAAAATCTTAAACTCTAAACTATCAACCCCTAGATACCCTTAAACCCTTAAACCTTAAACCCTTAAGCCTTATACCCTATACACTTAACCTTGGATGCTCAACCTTGAACATTATCCCTTAATCTTCAAACATCTACCCTATACCCTATACCCTCAAACCTATGCTTATGCCCTAAACCCTCAACCCTCATCCATATGCCTTATACCCTCAACCTTAAACCCTAAACCCTATATCTTCGACACTCAACCTTGAACATTATCCCTCAACTATAAACTCTCGACCCTTTACCCTATATTTTGTAAATAGACCTCAACCCATTTGTTGACTATTTTCATATGTCCATTAGTCTATGGATGATAATTAGTACTTGGAGATAATTCAATTCTTGTTAAATGAAAGACTTAATGCCAAAACAAGTTGAGGAAATGACTATTTATATCACTTACTATGTTTTTTGGAAACCCATGTAATCTAAAAAAACTCTTTGAAAAATAATTCAGCCACTTGCAACACTTTAAACTCTATAGATATGACAAATAAATTATCATATTTAGTATACATCAAACCCTAATCCCTCAACCCTAATCCCTATCCCTAGACCCACAACCCTCAACACTATACCTCAAACCCTAATCTCTCAACCCTAAACCCTAATCCCTCAACCCTAAACCCTAATCCCTTATCCTTAAACCTTCAACCCTAAACCCTATCCCTAATCCCTCGACCTTCGACCCTAATCCCTCAACCCTAAACACTATCCCAAAAGCCTCAACCCTAAACCCTATTCCCTCGAGGTCCTAAACCCTAATACCTTATCCCTAAACTCTAAACCCTATCCCTAAACCCCCAACCCTCAACCCTCAACCTTAAACCTTAATCCCTCAACCCTAAACCTTCAACCATAAACTCTATCCCTAATCCCTCTACCCTTAACACAAGACCTTAACCCTAATCCCTTGACCCTCAACCCTAAACGCCATCCCTAAAGCCTCAACCCTAAACCCTATTCCCTCAAGGTCCTAAACCCTAATCCCTTATCTGTAAACTCTAAACCCTATCCCTAAACCCTCACCCCTCAACCCTCAACCTTAAACCTTAATCCCTCAACCCTAAACCTTAATCCCTCAACCATCAACCCTAGTTCCTTATCCCTAAACCCTAAACTCTAATCCCTTAACCCTAAAACCTAAACACTATCCCTATTCCTAAACCCTTAACCCTTAACACCATAACTTAAACCCTAATCCCTTATCCCTAAGCCCTCAACCCTAAACCCTAATCCCTCAACCCTAAACCCTATCCCTAATCCCTCTGCCTTTAATAGTCTACCTTAACCCTAATCCCTCAACCCTCAACCCTAATCCCTCAACCCTAAACGCTATCCCTAAAGCCTCAACACTAAACCCTAATCCCTCAAGGTCTTAAACCCTAATCCCTTATCCCTAAACTCTAAACCCTATCCCTAAATCCTCAACCCTCAACCCTCAACCCTTAACCTTAAACCTTAATCTCTCAACCCTAAACCTTAATCCCTCAACCATCAACCCTAATTCCTTATCCCTAAACCCTAAACCCTAATCCCTCAACCCTAAACCCTAAACGTTATCCCTATTCCTAAACCCTCAACCCTTGACACTATACCTTAAACCCTAATCTCTTATCCCTAAACCCTCAACCCTAATCCCTCAACCCCAAACCCTATCCCTAATCCCTCTACCCTCAACACTCTACCTTAACCCTAATCCCTCAACCCTCAACCCTAAATGCTATCCCTAAAGCCTCAACCCTAAATTCTATTCTGTCAAGGTCCTAAACCCTAATCCCTAATCCCTAAAATCTAAACCCTATCCCTAAACCCTCAACTCTCAACCCTCAACCTTAAACGTTAATCCCTCAACCCTAAACGTTAATCCCTCAACCCTAAACCTTAATCCCTTAACCATCAACCCTAATTCCTTATCCCTAAACCCTAAACTCTAATCCTTCAACCCTAAACCCTAAACACTATCCCTATTCCTAAACCCTCAACCCTCGACACTATAACTGAAACCCTAATCCCTTATCCCTAAGTCCTCAACTCTAAACCCTAAGCCCTCAACCCTAAACCTTCAACCCTAAACCCTATCCCTAATCTCTCTACCCTCAACACTCTACCTTAACCCTAATCCCTCGACCCTCAACCCTAATCCCTTAACCCTAAACCCTAATCCCTCAAGGTCCTAAACCCTAATCCCTTATCCCTAAACTCTAAACCCTATCCCTAAACTCTCAACCCTCAACCCTCAACCTTAAACCTTAATCCCTCAACCCTAAACCTTAATCCATCAACCATCAACCCTAAGTCCTTATCCCTAAACCCTAAACCCTAATCCCTCAACCCTAAACCCTAAACGCTATCCCTATTCTGAAACCCTCAACCCTTGACACTATACCTTAAATCCTAATCCCTTATCCCTAAACCCTAAACCCTAAACCCTAATCCCTCAACCCTAAACCCTATCCCTAATCCCTCTACCCTCAACACTCTACCTTAATCCTAATCCCTTGACCCTCAACCCTAATCTCTTAACCCTAAACGCTATTCCTAAAGCCTCAACACTAAACCCTATTCCCTCAAGGTCCTAAACCCTAATCCCTTATCCCTAAACTCTAAACCCTATCCCTAAACCCTCAACCCTCAATCCTCAACATTAAACCTTAATCCTTCAACCCTAAACCTTAATCCCTCAACCATCAACCCTAATTCCCTATCCCTAAACCCTAAACCCTAATCCCTCAACCCTAAACCCTAAACCCTAAACGCTATCCCTATTCCTAAAACCTCAACCCTCAACACTATACCTTAAACCCTAATCCCTTATCCCTAATCCCTCAACCCTAAACCTTCAACCCTAAACCCTATCCCTAACCCCTCTACCCTCAACACTCTACCTTAACCCTAATCCCGTGACCCTCAACCCTAATCCCCCAACCCTAAATGCTATCCCTAAAGCCTCAACCCTAAACCCTAATCCCTCAAGGTCCTAAACCCTAATCCCTTATCCCTAAACTCTAAACCCTAACCCTAAACCCTCAACCCTCAACCTTAAACCTTAATCCCTCAACCCTAAACCCTAATCACTCAATCTTAAACCTTGACCCTTAAACCCTAAACCTTGACCCTTAAACCCTAAACCCTTAAACTCTCAGCCCTTATCCACCCTCTCCTCCCCTATCTGCCTCATGCCCATCTCTACCCTCCTCTACCCTCGACACTATACCTTAAACCCTAATCCCTTAACCCTCATCCCTAAAGCCTTAACCCTCAACCCTTAAACCTCAACCTTCAACCCTCAACCTTCTACCCTCTACCCTCAACCTATTACTTAATCGCTAATCCCTCAACCCTCAACCCTATACCTTAAACCCTAAACCTAAAAACCTCAACCCTCAACCCTAAAAACTCTACGAGCTCAGATCCTTATATACCCTAAACCCAAAACCATTACATACATACATACATAGGGGTATATGCACAAAGATGAGGGACCAAAAAGTTGCCACATGACTTTTTGGTCCCATACAAGTCATAACGCGAGTGCGTTATAATGCGCTTGCATTATGGCTCGGTATTACCGAGCCTATAACATGACCACATTATAACGTGAGCGTGTTATAATGTGAGCGCATTATAACGCGAGTGCATTTTGTAAAATCAAAACTCTCACTCTCACTCTCACTCTCTCTCACCCTCATCCTCTCCCTCTCCCTCTCCCTCTCCCTCTCCCTCTCAGTCATTCTCCCTCTCTCTCTCATTCTCTCTCTCAGTCTCTCTCTGAGAGGTAGAGAGAGATAGGGAGAAAGTGATGTATATATATATATATATATAGAGAGAGAGAGAGAGAGAGAGAGAGTTTTGTTTTTTCCATTTCCTTCATCGATAAGGGAGAGGGAGAGATAGGGAAATAGAGGAATGATAGGGGAGAAGGAGGTAAGAGATATGGAGATAGTGAGAGATAGATAGGTAGAGAGAGAGGAGATAGATAGGGAGAGGTAGAGGAGAAAGAAAGGGGAGATAGGGTGAGTGTGTTTTGCAAAATCAAAACTCTCTCTCTCTCTCTCTCTCTCTCTCCCTGAGAGGCAGAGAAAGATAGGGAGAAAGTGATACATAGGGAGAGAGAGAGAGATAGAAAGAGAGTCATAGTTTTCTTTTTTCCATTTCCTTCATCGATTAGGGAGAGGGAAAGATAGGGAAATAGAGGAATGATAGGGGAGGAGGTAAGAGATATGGAGATAGCGAGAGATAGATATGTAGAGAGAGAGGAGATAGATAGGGAGAGGTAGAGGAGAAAGAGATGAGAGATAGGGTGAGTGTGTTTTGCAAAATCAAAACTCTCTCTCTCTCCCTCCCTCCCTCTCTCTCTCTCTGAGAGGCAGAGAGAGATAGGGAGAAAGTGATATATAGGGAGAGAGAGATAGAAAGAGAGTCAGTTCTCTTTTTTCCATTTCCTTCATCGATAAGGGAGAGGGAGAGATAGGGAAATAGACTGAGAGACTGAGAGAGAGAGATTGAGAGAGAGAGGGAGAACGAGAGAGAGGGAGGGAGGGAGGGAGAGAGAGAGAGAGAGAGAGAGTTGTTTAAGTTCACCATAACGTGATCGTGTTATGTGAATGCACAAAATGTGATCGAGTTATGCGTTGCCTTGGTTATTTCCAAGCCTAAGGCTTGGATTTGTCTCGGGCTTCCAACCCAAAGTCTTGGACTATGTTTAGGAAATCCAAAGACGTGTTTTTCTAGATTGTAGCAAAAACCACATAATCTAGAGCGTGCTCCCTATTACGATGGCACTTTTTTCGATGAAAACTAAAAAAAATACCACCATAATCTTAAGCTCTTTGTTAACTATCTAACCATATAATTTTTTTCAAATTTTGAGTACATTTAGTGTTTCATCTTGAATTTCTTTTGTTAGTGTGTCCATTTTTTTGTCAAAAACCAATGTTTAGTATTTTTTACTTTATTTTTTAACCGTTCATCAAAATTTGAAATAAGTTACATTTTTAGAAACTAGACTCCATTCTACACGTATTGAAAAAAAATTGATTTTTGATTAGTTTTCAAAAAGTTTAGGGGGGAGCATGCTCAAATTTCTATTTTTCAGAATGTGTCCACTTCGAAAATTACTAAAAAATCAATTATTGATGAAAAATTTATCAGAAAAATTAGGGATAAACTACATGGTGTTAGCTAATTTCTCACTGGAGTGATTATTGAAATACTAAAAAAAAGTTAACATTTTAGGGGGAGTACACCAGACACTATGTTATGTTTTTTTGAGAAAAACAAGACCAATTTGTGTGCTCCCCCTTTTTGAACCCCTTAATCTCAACCATTTTTGAAAAAAAATTAGTAGTTTAGAAACTAGATTCAGAGCACTACGACTCTTGTTTTTGTTCCATCTTCAAATTTTTAGAGTAGCTATCTTATATTTCTCATCCAACATCAATGTTTCCTGATTTCAAAAAAAAGTGGCAACTTAAGACCCCATTTTGGTCCCTCATCTTTGTGCACTTACCCATACATACATACATACATGCATGCATGCATACACACATACATACATACATACAAACATGCATACATATATACACACATATAAGCATGCATACATACATACAACCATTCATACATACAAGCATACATATATACGTACAAGCATACATACATACATACATACATACAAGCATACATACATACATATAGGCATACATACATACATACATACAAGCATACATACAAGCATACATACATACATGCTTAATAACCTTCAACATAAAACATTCCAAGGGAGACATAATGCGAGCACGTTATAATGCGCTTGCATTATGTCAAACATGACAAACATCAGGCAAACTTTTGCGAAAAAGAAAAAAATGCAAAACAAAACATAATGCGAGCGCATTATAACGCGCTTGCATTATATTTTCCCAAACCTTAGGCTTGGGATTTGCTTTATATTTCCAACCCAAAGGCTTGGAGTGCCTTCCCAACATCCAAAGACGTGTTTTTGCATATTCTACAGGATTTCACATAATTTCGTTTGTGCTAACCCTCATATTTGCACGTGTTTCAAGGTCAAACAAATCAAACACCTGTGTAATATTAGGCTTTCTCTTAGTTATTTAACGATGTAATGTTTTTCACATTTTGACAATGTTAAGCCTTTCATCTTTAATTTCTTTTGTTTGTGTGTTCATTTTTTGGCAAAAACCAATGTTTGGTCTTTTTTCGTTGTAAATTAACCATTCATTAAAATTTTAAAAAAATTTACATTTTTAGAAACTAGACTCCATTCTACACATATTAAAAAAATTTGATGTTCAATTAATGTTTAAAATTTATAGGGGTAGCACGACCAAAATGCTATTTTTTAGGATGTGTGCACTTTGAAAATTAGTAAAAAATCAAATATTCATTAAAAAATTATCAAAAAAATTGGGCATAAACTACATGCTGTTAGCTAATTTCTCATTGAAGTGATTTTAAAAATACCAAAAAAAGTTAACTTTTTGAGGGAGTCACAAAACATGCTATGTAATATTTTTTTGACAGAAACATCAACAATTTCTGTGGCTCCCTCTTTTGAACCCCTTAATCTATACCATTTTCAAAAAAAATTAGTAGTTTAGAAAGTAGACTCGGAGCACTACGAACATAGTTTTTGTCGCATTTTAAAATTTTGAGTGTAACTATGCTCAATTTCTCATCCAAGGCCAACATTTCTTGATTTTAGAAAAAAAAAGTGGCCGCTTAAGACACCTTTTTGGCCCCCCATCTTCTTGCACTTACCCGCCAAGAGGCTAAACTTGTGATGAGGGGCTTTGAATATCCTTTTGATGTGGAGTTACTCCTAGTGGCTACAAGGTTACCGAACGATCGGGAGCAATATTTTCTTGTTGGTAGACCAAATTTAGAAAGCATTTGCAAGGAGTATTTGCAACCAGAAGAGCAAACCCCAAATGGTGCTTGGTCAAGACATCATATGGACCTCACTATCAGAGCTATAGTTAGGAGTGGTGTATCCTCTCAATCAGTATGTGAATTGTAAGGGAAGGTACTCATTTATCTATAGTTCTTATTTTTGTTTAGTGGTGCATTTGAGACATCAAATAATCATGAATGTTCCATATTTTTTAATTCAAATCCTTGAGAAAAGTGTCTTTAGAAGTGAAAAATGGGAAAATCAAATACCTGGCTCATCATTGGTTAATTAAGTTGGTGGTACAAAAAATACCTTGAAACAAAGGCAATCCTAATTAACTTAGGAACTATTCCTTGCAATACCTACCACACAATGAGAATATGTTATAGAGGAATATGACCATGCCCCTAGCCATGATGTAGGTATCGAAACAAATAATATACCTCCTATAGGGATTGCTCTACGAGATAAAGTAGGGCCTTCTATAGCTACAATAAGAGATAATATAAAGCAAAAGAGGTTACAAATTTAGACAAAAGAGTCTGAATGTGAGGATGAAGCATAGGTAAAATCCCCTCCTTCAAAAAGGAATATAACCTTGTCATATGTGAAACTTAAGAATTTAACAGTCGTGACCATTAAATAAGATACAATATTGGGTCTAAAGAAGGTCAATATGATTTTGAGGTACAATTTTTGGAGGAAAAGGTGTCAAGGAGCATTAAACAAAATAGAAGAACAACTATAGCAAAAAACCTATTACATGAAGAACCTTGAAGTAAAAACACCTATAGTAAAAGAATATATTGTAAGAGAACCTAAATTAGAGATACAAGTACCAAAGGAATTTATGGTAGAGCGGGGAGAAGAAAGTTTGTGGATCTTGTTGCTATAGATATTGAAGAAGATGGCCCTATAGTAGGGGTTAATGAATTTGCTACATGTCTGGTGGAGTTAGAGTAGGCCCATTAGATAATCAAAAAATAAGAAGAGGAGATAAGGGAAATTAAAAATAGATTTGGAGGACATTGAGGACAATCATCTCCTCTCTAATGTTAGCTCCTATGGAGTTACAACATCTTCTTCAAATGTCATAAGGGCACATTCAAACCCTGTTGTTATTTTTCCACCTATACCTGCCCCTTTAGTGATAGATTTTGTAGATAATCATGAGTCCACATATTCAATTCAATCATTGTTTAGGTTGACACCTTTTGTAAGAGTACAAATTCTCATCTGTCCAGTTGTCTTACCTATGATGAGCACCATACATCGATGGTTATTGTATCTAAATCTTGCATGTTACTTGATTTATCTTATCAACATTTGTCATAGTTTGGCATTGGCTTGGAGATCCTTGAGTAGTATTCAGAGGATTCATCTACAATTGAGGGTATTCCTCTTGTACTTGTTGATACTTCAAATTTTAGATTTACTTCTTCAAGAACTTCTATTGATTCTTTGCAGCAAGATTATATGTCTTCAAGATCCACTTCATTAGAAGGTTTACTTACTAAACATTTCACATCTACTTGTGGACTCTCACCTTTTAGATTTTGACGATAACTTTGAGGACTTTGTCTTCCTCTTTGTTGACAATGATTTTAAAACTATTGTCACCACATCTTTGGTTCTTGTTCATCAGTTTCCACAAGGTTCTAGATTGTCACTCTCTTAGTTAGGCTTGAGACTCCTAATTTGATTGTGGCACCTCTCGGAACTAACATGGTGACACTTGATTAGCTTCTAGGGACTTTGTACATCCTAAGTTTTCTTCCCTCATATTCCTTTTCAGAATGGGAAGACATATTGCATACATCTTTGGATTTTTTTCTTCCTAAGAGGAGAAATGTTGTTAAGTGGTCTTGGATCATCTTTAGGATTTAGTGGCGAGTATCTACCATTGGCATAGGAGACTTCATCTTGAGGGGGGGCTACATGATCTCTCTTCTTATCTCTATTTTGGGAGGTAGTTTTTCCTTGTATGGGATTTTATCCTTCTCACTTCAATCATTTGGGGAGTCACACTTATGTTTTCAGTATTTTTGCTACAACTTTTCTCCTTCCCTACCTTTGTATAGGGATACCTAACATGTCTACACATTGACGCGACTCCTCTATCCATTTCTCTTTTTCATTTCTCTTAAGTTGCACTTATAGTGTAATATTTTCTTCATCTTAGATATATTCTATCTTAAGTGTGATGCATCACCTATTTAAAAAGTTTACTTAGGATATTAAGAATATTTAGTTATTTTCACATAGGTAGCTAATAATGACATGCATACACCTTAATTTGAGATACACAAGTGCCACCACAATGTTATCAATCTTTGATTGATGGTATAGTTAAGTATCACATCTATTCAATCGAGGCCACCTATGTCTTAGTTAGATTGAGTTAAATCGCCCCCTGATCAGGAGTTAAACTTATACCTCTTGGGCTTGTCATCTCCTTGATTCATGCACTCAAGAGGCATATATATTTGTATGTTAATCTTTGTAACTTGTCTCCATAATATTGAATATCTTTATTCTATTCATCTAGATTTGTGATTAGTATATAGACATTAGATCTTGGGTAGATTTATTGTTCATCACTGTGGACATATTCTTGCACCTATAAATACAATAATTAGTCTTACACTTATCGTATTTGAACCCATAAACCCATAATACCTAGAGGTGATGACATGATATTTTAGATAATGTAATTTTGGACTTTAAGTTCTTTCATAACTTAATTATAACATTGACATATATGTATAACTCTTATTAAATCTTCATTCAATTAAAAAAAACCTAGAGTGCCTATCTAAACTATACACGGATAGGATGCAACTTCATTAAAATAGATCTTAATGCAAATCCCCCAAAAAATAAAAAAAATTCGTAGGCTATTTTTAAGTTTCAAAGATAATAGTAATAAAACGTCACAAAACGTCAGCTGGAGTAGCTCAGTTGGTTAGAGCGTGTGGCTGTTAACCACAAGGTCGGAGGTTCGACCCCTCCCTCTAGCGTTTAGCGTTCATCCTATATAATTTGGAACTATAATTTTTCCAGCTCTGATGGGAGAAGAATTACCTGATGATAAAAGTCTAATACTGTAATGCACTTGTTAAAAAGGTTAACTAGAGATGACGGAATTGAACTTCTACCTTCACAGACGAGATAAAAAACAAATTCCTATATTCAAATGGGCATATATGTCAATTTGTCAAAATTGAATTTTTTCTTTTTTCAGATGACAGCTATGGGATTTGAACCCATGCCCTTTCGGACCAGAGCCTAAATCTGGCGCCTTGGACCGCCAACTGCCTACTGTTTAGCTTCATTACATTTACATCTTTGGAAATTTATATTTTATTGATTTTTTAGTTTGCATCGTTTGACAACCCAACTTGTCATAATGTCTTGATATTTCTCCAACGGCGTTTTCATTTTTATAGGTATATCCAGGTCCTCTTTAGTATCTTCTAATAAGAGCTTGGAAATGAAGGCAAACCAACTCTCATTCTTCTCCATCTTAACCCAAAAATCGTTTCCACTAACCATCATTACCCTGTATTCAGGTACTACCTCTTTTACTTGTTCTTTCGGAGGACTCAAGTGATATTTCTTACCTTCGTCAATAAGTAGGTATTGGCTCTACCATTGTGTATAGCTTCCCTATAATATTGCCATGGTCTACCAAGTAATCTATGGCATACATCTATGAGTATTGCATCACACCAAATTTCATCATTGTACGAATCAATATGGAAACTTATAAGGCATCTTTCTTCACTATTACATGACCCTTCTTTAGCAACCAAGAAACCCAATAAAGATTGGATGGGTTGAAGTTGTCAACCTCAATTTATCTACAATCTCCTATGAAACTAGATTGTCAGTGCTCCCACTATCAATGACTACCTTATAATTCTTACCCTTTGATTTGCAAATTGCCTTGAAGAGAATTCTCCTTTGAGGGGGTTCTGCAGTTTCTTTAAGGTGATCCAATAACACTCTCTTCAATAGGAGAACTTCCCCTTGTTCTGGTTCTTTTGTAGGTGATGCAACTGATTCTTCCTCACCTTCAACAAAATGTACACCCATCTCATTTTCATTGTGACCTTCTGTTGGAGCATGTGGACATTCAAAGGCTATATGACCACCTTGGAGACACGAGAAACAATTCCAAGCAAACCCTCTACCTCTTTCTCAATTACATGCACCTCGTCCCCTAAATGACAAAGTTTCCTCGGTCTTCTCCTTATTGTTTTATCTTTCCCCTACCAACACCACCGTGACCTCTTGCTCTTGGGAAGCCCCCTCTACCTATGTTATTTCTTTATCTTCTTTTTATCTTTTCTTCTTCCTTCAAGGAAAATTGGTATGCCTCCTGTACTATATCTAGTCTTATCACACTCATTTCATCTTGAATATTAAGCTTCAACTCGTTTATATACCTGGCCACTTTTTCTCTATCCATCTCATGGTGTCTAGATCTAATCACCACCTTATAGAACTCTTCATATAATTGCTCATACTCATCTCTCTTTATTTAATGTTTTGAAGCTTCAATGTTCACTTCCTATGTGGTCTCATTATTTTTATAAACGGTAACTAACTATTAATTGTAGGTATCTAAATAGGATTTATCACAGATCTAGTTATTAGTAGTTTACGCCTACAATTAATAGTTAGTTAAAGGGCAGTTTGGTCTCTTCAATGTGGAAGAATTGGTTGGGAGAGCCTTGGGAGGGCTTATGGATCCACACCATTCTCATTGCCCAAGTGCTGATTAAAATCATTATCATCTCTTTCCATATATTTTTAAAAAACCCTAAGAAATGTGAGTTATTTGTGCTAGAGATAGTATCACTATCCACTTCTTGTTGCGGTCTCATTATTTTTTAAAATAACCAACTACTAGGTGTGGGTATCTAAATATGATTGATCGATCACAGACCCATTTATGGGTAGTTGATCCCCACGTTAGCTTTTTTTGGGATATAGGTGGATGCCCAGTGGATGATTGTGGTTCTGCAGTGAACGAAAGAGGTAGTGTAGTGGCAAATGAATTAGTGGAGTTCGTTCTTGCTTTATCTCCAAAAGAGACGCATGATGACAAGCGATTGAACTTGAATCTCCTCCTCTAATTTTATGCAATCTTGCATATGCTTGCTGAGATGTAGTTGGATATATATATTCATATCTATATGCACATACATATTTTCAGAATTGGCTATATCTATAATTTCAATCACGTATATACATTTACATATTTTTAGTTGCTGCGATGGAACTATTAACAAAAAAAAATGGTAAATACTTAACCCACATGATAATTGAAGTGTATGATATTTAAAAAACATTTTCAATTTGTCTCCATTTAAAGCGCAATTGCTGGTTTCAATCTTTAACACACACGAGCAAACTTAATATTATGCATTTACTCAAGCCTATCATCAATGGGTGATATTTAGATGGAGAATCAACAAAAGTGTCTAAGATATAATATGAAATTTCAATTTTACAAGTCTGCATAAAAATGAAAACCCAAGGATTTAAGGACAGCTTTCCACTTGAAACTGAAAAGCTTGAAGACAAGATACAATGTTATAAAGTTAGTGCAAGCAGTGTAACGCCATCTAATACAGAAGCCATGCATTAAAACTCTACTTTTCCATCCTCTCCACTAAATCATTGTAAAAAACAAAACATGAGCAGTCCCAAACTTGTGCAACAAAGGTTAATTAAGATAATCAAAATGAGACTTTATCGAGGATAAAATAGGAAAATTTCGATTGGTAAAAGTATATTGGGGCTTTTAGTCTGAAGTCCAAGTTTAAATCTTGATGAGATAGGATAAGTTTTGAAATTGAATAAAATATCACAAACAATAAGTTTCCAACTTACACCCTGGTGGTTGGAGGCAAATAGAGTAGATGAGGAGAGCCTTGGTAATTGTTATTGTAGGAAATTACATATACAGTGGATAAGGTAAGAGTTATAATATGAGAAAATGATTGGTAGAATAAGAACATAATAAGGTAGGGAAAGATGAGTGGAAAGAAGTAGAATAGGGAAATATGTGATAATAATAAAGTGTATAATTTTATGTGTAAGGAAAGATGTAATGACTTAGGAATCATCAAAAACAAGGTTTGGTAGTGAAAGGTAATATTGTTAAAAAATGATATAAGATAGTAATAGAGGAATAATTGAACATGGAAAACAAGAGGGATTATCCCAAGCATGTTAATTGCTATGCAATAAATATTAAGTGAAGAAGAGATAGTTATGATTATAATAGATGGCAGCTGGAGGTGTCATATAATCATTTTGAAGTATATCGATCATTCATTTTGTTGTATGCAAAGACAATGTAAATAGGCAAGTAGAGTTGGCATGTGATGCTCATCTTCTTCTGCATTCTTCATGGATACTTTTTAACTTGACTTCTAAGTATTAATAGATTGTATAGTATGAAATAAAAGGTACTTGTCACTAAATAGGCTATCTGCTAATAATTTAAGAAAAAGTAAGCATTTTGCATCATCATGTTATGCAATAAATATTAAGTGACAAAGAGATAGTTATGATTATAATAGATGGCAGTGGGAGGTGTCATATAATCATTTTGAAGTATACTGAGCAATCATTTTACTCTATGCAAAGACGATGTAAATAGACAAATAGAGTTAGCCTGTGATGTTCATTTTCTTTTGCATTGTCCACAGATACTTTTTAACTTAACTTCTAAGTATTAATAGACTGTATAGTATGAAATAAAAGGTACTTGTATCTAAATAACCTATCAGCTAATAATTTAAGCAAAAGTAAACATTTTGCATCATCACATTATACAATAAATATGAAGTGACCAAAAGATAGTTATGATTATAATAGATGGGGGCCGGAGGTGTCATATAACTCTTATTAAATCTTTATTCAATCAAAGAAAACATAAAGTGCCTATCTAAACTATACACAGTTACGATGCATATATTCATTAAAACTAAATCTTAATGCAAGCATATATATATATTTTTTTCATCAGATATTTCAAAATGTCAAAGTAAATTATAAAAAGTGTCACAAAATGTGAGCTGGAGTAGCTCAGTCGGTTAGAGCGTGTGGCTGTTAACCACAAGGTCGGAGGTTCGACCCCTCCCTCTAGCGTAGAGCTTGGGAAGTGCAATTTTGATATTATTATTATTATTTGGCTTTGATTGATTTTACTCATTGATCTAACACTGTAAAAATTCAATTTTCTACGTTACGGAAGCAAAATCATCGTACTGTGCAATGGGGCCTTCTTATTCAACTTCCGGTGACCCAAGAATTACAAGGGATGGGAGAAGAAACAGCTGAACCTTGCTGATGATAAAAGCCCAATACTGTAATGCACTTTGTAAAAAGGTTAACTATTGATGATGGCATTGAACTTGTACCTTCACAGACTAGGCAAAAATAAAACTAAAAAAACACTATATTCAAATAGGCATAGATCAATTTATCAAAAGCAACCTTTATTTTCTTTGGTTGACAGCTATGGGATTTGAACCCATGCCCTTTCGGAATAGAACCTAAATCTGGCGCCTTAGACCACTTGGCCAAACTATCTACAACTTAGTGATATAATAACTAGCAATTGTAATTTGATATGCAATAGGTGTGCAGATGATAGATTGTATCAGTAATCACATTTTGGTGTGTAATGGGTATGTTGATGATGATTCATTCTATGAGATCATATTTCTTTAAAGTATTTTTTTAAGAATACAATAAGAATACAATGGGGTTGATTGTGACATTGTTAAGCAAATGATGTTTTGTATACAATCTAGGTTTCCTTGGATAGGTGGCAGCATCGGATTAAATGTTTATTTTTTTTAAACACAATTATGATAAGTAAACTCAAAAGGAAAGGAATTGAACTATCTTTTTCATAGATCAGATACCAACACTATTAGCCAACTCGCTACTATGCTGGCTGGTGACTTGGCGGAATCAAAAGTTCAATATGTCCCGGAGAGATTGAGAATGGAGCAGCACGTTGTCTTGATTCTATTTTCTAATTCTATGGAGTTAGCTAGAGATGTACTTACACCATTAGTTGGTCTTGCGAATTCCTCTGCTATAGAGGTGGCAAAGCACGGAACAACGGCTCTAGCTAATCTTCTTCTAGATGTTGAAATTGCAAAGGAAATACGGGTTAAGAACATTGTTTCACCAATAACTAGGGTTTTGATAGAGGGGACTATTGATGAGAAGACACATTCTGCTGCAGCAATTGTTCGTCTTCTTCAATCTCGGAATACTGATGATGGTCTCTGTGAATGTATTCATTGATGTTGGTCGTGTAGACAAAGCAGAACCTGTGGTAAAACAAGTGGATAAATTGATTCCTCGAACATACAACGATGCATATGGTTGGGGAAATGGTAGAAGCTTTAATTTGATCGTGCCTTTGCCTAACGAAACACGAGATAGAAGTTATGAGCATGCCATGTATGAACCGGTTGTACCTGTTGGTGTAACAGTTCTGCAGCCCAATCCTCATAGTGTAACAGTTCTTTTACTCCCATGCTCCCTCTTTTGGTATTGACCATTGCATGCATGCTCTCTTCCACGATGAAGTTAATGTCTTTCGCATACGGCTTGTGTATTGACTATTTTTATTCTTGGAGTGGAGTTAATTGTATATAGTTGTACGAACAGCAGTGTCATGGAGAATATATATAGTGAGCTGCAAATATATTGTAAGTATATATAATTTTGATTCTGGATTTTAATACAGAGAGCAATCCCATGTTCAAAGTGGATGTAGTCATTTGGTGAACCACGTTAAAAACTTCTTGTTTCTCTTTTGCTTTGATTCTGTATTTATGTGTTTTGATTTATTTATATGCTCTTGTCTTTAATTGTTTATTTCTTCGCTCAACAATTGGTATCAGAGCTTTGGTGAAGAAGCTCAGCGAAGCAGCTTAGTGGTGATGTTGGTTAGAAATCGGTGAAGAATTTCCAGAAGAATGGACAAAGTAGATAAATGGAAGATCGAAAAGTTTTCGGGACAAAACTTTGGTCTGTGAAAACTTTAGATTCACGCTTTGTTGATTCAGAAGGATCTTGCGATTGCGCTACAAGGGAAGTCTAAGAAACTAGAGAATATGTCAGATAGACCAAAAAACAGTTGCAAGTTCCATCATTCTATCGCTGTCTAGCAATGTCCTCTTCAATGTTGCCATAGAGACAACAACTAAATAGATTTGGGACAAACTGTGTGATATATACGAAAGAGCTTCAACAACGAATCGAATTTTCTTGTTGAAGAAACTGGTAAACTTGAAAATGAAAGAAGGTAACAGCATGTCGAATCATTTAAATGAATTTAATATTGTTATCAGTCAATTACTTTCTATGGATGTTAACATTGAAGAAGAAATAAGAGCCATGCTGCTGTTGTGCTCTCTTCCTAATAGTTGGGACAGTGTCATAATGATCATAAGCAATTCAGTATCTGGTAAAAGTAGATTCAAAGAAGGGGAGGATAAGAAAAAACAAACAATGTTGAGGTATGATGATGTAGCAGCCACTCTTCTCAATGAAGATATGAGAAGAGGGCAAAACAAAACAACTGGTGATGCCTTGACTGCTATAAGTACTGACAATAGAGGAAGGGGTCAAGATAAAGGCAGAAATAATGATAAAGGAAGATCGAAGTCCAGGAGAAAAAATGGAGAATGTTGGTTTTGTGGCAAGCAAGGTCACACAAAAAAAACTGTTGGAACTACAAAAAGGCACAAGAAAAGGTGAGCAATAACAAAGCCAACACATCATACCAAGAAGATGCAGGTGTTCTTATTTTAACTGAAGAAGTAATTCCAACTAATGGTTGGGTGCTTGATTCAGGTTCATCATTTCATGTCACTCCATCCAAGGAGTATTTCAAAAATCTGCAAATTGGTGACTTCGGTAAGGTTTTTCTTAGTAATAATGAATCTTGTGATGTTGTTGGCAAAGGGGATATTTCATTAAAACTAAAAAATGGATATACTTGGTTGTTACATGATGTTAGATATGTTCCCCAGCTCAAACAAATTGTAATCTCGGTTGGACAATCGGGTTCTCAAGGTTGTGAGATTAGTTTTGAATCAAATAGATGCAAGGTTAAAAAGGGGGCCTTGGTAATTGCAAGGGGTAGCAAATTAGGCACCCTATATGTCATAGAGTGTCATGTTGAAGTGGGAGTTGTTCATCCTACTTCAGATTTGTGATTGTGGACTGCCAAGCAAAGGTCTTTGGATCAATTAGATGTTGACACTGATTCTATTATTAATAATTTTCTCAGTATGTTTGACAGTAATAGTTTTGGGGATTAGTTAGATGATGGTGAGTAGGTTGATGCCATAGAACCTGGAGCTGATAAAATTGATGGAAAGCCAGACAAATTGGAGTCTCTTCTTGTAGCCTTAAATAGTAATGATACACTACAACAAATCCCTATGATTAGCTCCATTTTTTGCTCTGTTTTTTGCTTCCACCCACTATTTTAATGTATTTTTCTCTATTTTTTTGAAAAAGTCGAAGCTATTTATCGGGATGGCACTATTTTTGGCATTTTTTGTGCCGATCAAAACAAGTAGGCGCTAAATTAGGCACAAATTAGCGCCTAATTTAGCACCTCATGTAGCACCTGATTTAACGACTAATTTAGCGCCTTACTTAGCACCTAATTTAACGCCTAATTTAGCACCTAATTTATGGTTACTTGGGTTTAGGAGTATTATTTAGGGTTTAGGGTTTATGGTTTTGGGTTAAGGGGTTAAGGTTTAGAGGTTTAGGGTTTAGGGTTTAGAGAGAGATAGAGGACCAATAGGGATATATAGAGGAGACCAAGGGGAGAGATAGGGAGATAAAGAGTGAGAGACATGGCTAGAGACATAGGGAGAGAGATTGAGAGGTAGAGGGACAAAGGCGGTAGGGAGAGAGGGGAGAGATAGGGAGATAGAGGTTTAGGGTTACTTGGGTTTAGGTTTTAGGGTTTAGGGGTTTGGGGTTTAGGGGTTTAGGGTTTCTCAGGTTTAGGGGTTAGGGGTTAGGGGTTAGGGTTTAGAGGCATTATTTAGGGTTTAGGGTTTATTATATAAGGGTTAGGGGTTCAGGTTTAGAGGTTTATGGTTTAGGGTTTATAGAGAGAGGAATGATAGGGAGATATAAAGGAGGCTGTGGAGAGAGATAGAGAGATAGAGAGTGAGGCACATGGCCAAGGACATAGGGAGAGAGATTAAGAGGTAGAGGGATGATAGAGATAGGGAGATAGGGGAGATATATGGAGATAGAGGTTTAGAGTTTCTTGGATTTAGGGTTTAGGGGTTTGGAGTTTAGGGTTGCTCAGGTTTAGAGAGAGAGAGAGGGGTTTAGTATTTCTCAGGTTTAAGGTTTAGGGGTTAGGGGTTAGGGGTTAAGGTGTAGGAGCATTATTTAGGGTTTACAGTTTAGGGTTTAGAAGTTTAGGGTTTAGTGTTTAGAGAGAGAGGACCAACAGGGAGATATAGAGAGTGAGGTACATGGCCAGAGGCATAGGAAGAGATAGGGATATGGAGAGTGGGGGACATGGCCAAAGACATAGGGAGAGAGATTGAGAGGTAGAGGAACGATAGAGATAGTGAGATAGGGAGATAGAGGTTTAGGGTTTCTTAGGTTTAGTGTTTACGGTTTAGGGATTTGGGGTTTAGGATTTAGGGGTTTAGGGTTTCTTAGGTTTAGGGCTTAAAGGTTAGGGCTCAAGGCTTAGGGGCATTATTTAGGGTTTATATATGTTTTAGGGGTTAGGGGTTAGGGTTTAAGGGCATTATTTAAGGTTTAGGGTTGCTTGGGTTTGGGGTTTAGGGGCATTATTTAGGGTTTACGGTTGCATGTCAAAAGAAGTCTCTCTCTCTCTAAATCCCTCAACTCTAAATAATGCCCCTAACCCCTAACCCCTAAACCCTAAATCTAAGCAACCCTAAACCTATATCTCCCTATCTCTCCCTTATCTCCCTCTCTCTATCATCCCTCTACCTCTCAATCTCTCTCCCTATCTCTCTAGACATCTCACTCACTCTCTATCTCCCTATCTCTCCCTCTATCCCCTCTATCTCTCCCAATCTATCTCCTCTCTCTCTACCTATCTATCTCTCCCTATATCTTGCCTCTCTCTCCCCTATCATTCCTCTATCTCCCTATCTCTCTAGACATCTCTCTAGTCACTCTCTATCTCCCTATCTCTCCCCTCTATCTCCTCTATTTCTCCCTATCTATCTCCTCTCTATCTCTCTCTACCTAGCTATCTCTCCCCATCTCTCTATCTCTTGCCTCTCTCCCCCTATCATTCCTATATCTTCCTATCTCTCCCTTCTATTTCTCCCTCTCCCTTATCGATGAAGGAAATGAACAAGAAAACTAGGACTCTCTCTCTCTCTCTCTCTCTCTCTCTTTGTCTCTATCTGTCTCCCTTATCAACAAAGCAAATGGAAACAAGAAAACTAGGACATGAAACGAGGGATGAGGATATAAATTGGCAGGATGAAATGAAAACAAGATAAAACTAAAGTTCATTGGATGGGAAGAATGATGAGAGGAGTGGTGGAAAATAGTAAAATAGGGAAAAATTGGTGGGATCTAAAGGGAAATTGGAAAGGAAAATGAAAGCTAGGAAAGCTAGGAAAAGGATTTAACTAGGACGTAGATAGGTCAAAGAGAGAGAGAGAGAGAGAGCGAGTTTCTTGGAGTTAGGGGTCAGGGTTTTATAGGGGCATTAATTAGCGTTTATGAGTTTAACATTGCTCAAGTTTAGGGTTTAGCACATGGCCAGGGACATAGGGAGAGAGATTGAGAGGTAGAGGGATGATAGAGATAGGGAGATAGGGGAGAGATATGGAGATAAAGGTTTAGAGTTGATTGGATTTAGAGTTTAGGGGTTTGGGGTTTAGGGGTTTAGGGTTGCTCAGGTTTAGAGATAGCTAGATAGAGAGAGAGAGAGAGGAGACAAATTGGGAAAGATAGAGGAGACAAAGGGGAGAGATAGGGAGATAGAGAGTGAGTGATATGTCTCTAGAGAAAAAGGGAGAAGGATTGAGAGGTAGAGGGACGATAGAGATAGGGAGATAGGGGAGAGATATGGAGATAGAGGTTTAGAGTTGATTGGATTTAGAGTTTAGAGGTTTGGGGTTTAGGGGTTTAGGGTTGCTCAGGGTTAGGGTTTATGGGTTAGGGGTTAGGGGTTAGGGGCATTATTTAGGGTTTATGGTTTAGGGGTTAGGGTTTAGGGTTTAGGGGCATTATTCAGGGTTTATAGATCTTCAAGGATCTAGATAGTGTGGCTATACACATTGCTACACATGTTGGTGTCTAGTTAGACACATGGAACATCAAAAATCACATGTTATTCTTCCATACACATGTGCCACCTAATGACATTTGTACTACAAAACATGATCATATAATTGGCACTATATGCGTCTAACACATGGTGATGTCCATGTACTCCACATGCCACAATGATCTAGTTGACACCATACAAGTTTGAGTACATTTGTTCTCATCCCATCCATATAAGAAATGCACCATACATGTTGGATACTTGTCAACATCTACATGGAGCATAACTGATGGTATTCTTGAGCAAATGCCTACTTTGTACATTTTGTAGAGTAAAAGAGGTATAGTTCAAATTTTCATCTTACCTCTCTGTATATTTCCTTTGCTCATTTTGAATAGAAGTGACATATATGTTAGAACCCTTCTATATTTGAATGTGTTTTGGTTTACATATCTATTTTCCTTTATGTATTCTATGATCTTATTACATTAATAGATAATATAGGATTGTCCCTCAGTTCACCTTGGGAATTAGATTAAATAACATCTGAAGTTGACTGTAAATTAACATGTTGAGCATTTTGTTGATTTTCTTGCTTATTTTCACCCTTTTGAAAACTAAATTTTCCTATTGAAATTTTGAAGGATGAGATCCATATTTAAGTGCATTAGACTTAAGAAGTTTCAATTCAATGTTTCTTACATTTGCACACAAATCCATGGAAGAATAATAGTTGTTTAGGTACATTGTCTCAGCTTGGATAGTAGGTAATAAGCCCTTAACAAATATTCTTTGTAATTCATCATTAGGAATTTGATAGTGTATCTTTGTTGACAGAGTTTGAAATCCAATAACATAATCATAATTGCACTCATTTGATCCTTGTTTACTATATATTTTGATATTTTGTTGTGTGAGAAAAAATTACCAATGACCTTTTCATAAATGTGTTTGATAGCATATCATGTCATTGGCAATAAGGGGGGATTCCTATCTTACAGTTGACTTAAGGAATGCTATAAGTCGATTATCAGAATTAACAAAGTATGTGGTTATATGAAATGTTCATGTGTGAGAGACATAGAGATGTTATATTCCATTTTAATATTTGGCTAAAGGTTCATAGCAATTTACTATTCTTATATTAGGTGGGTGACCTCCAAGGAGATCCACGAATGTGAAGTGCCAAAATGGAAGAAGGAAATTGCAAAAATTGTATGTGTATTTGAGAAGGAGCTCCCTACAAGTTTCATGGACCTACAAGTCCATTTACTTATACACCTAGTCGATGACATTGAATTGGCGGGTGTCGTATCAATGAGGTGGATGTTTTTTTTTGAGAGGAATATGAAAACTCTAAAAAGATATGTTCGACAAAAGGCACATCCAGAGGGTTGCATGGCTAAAGGGTATGTATTGAATGAAGCATTTTTCTTCCTGTGTGAATTCCTTGGTAAGGATTTTGAAGATGGGCCATGCTTCTAGGATGAAGAATGAGTATCATTTATTATTGATGGAGAAAAACCACAATCTAATGGTGTTCAAGTAGAAATTAGTAAGTAAATTCATGATCAGTGTGGTTATTTTTCTTGCAATCATTAATTTACTCTGTAATTTATTTGTCAAATTAACAGCATGACATTTGGAGTTTGAAATAAACATGTTGACATGTAATAGGTGTAGATGAAAGTGATATACTCAACAAGTTCATTCTTTACTACATGGACTTTATGAACAAATGGATTGATCTGTATGATAAAAAGAGAGAAGAAGTGTTAGAAGCAAGGAGATAGTTTAAGAGATCAAACCCAAGGAATACTCCACTTCTCACTGATCTGCTTAGGGAATGGGGTAAAGATTGCACACTAGAATGGGTTACTGAACAAATTCAAAATCAAATAGAAGATGCAGGTATAGATTCAAACATAACAGAAGATGAAATCAACATGTCTAGAGGATGTGAAAGAAAGGTACAGTTGGAATTTTACAAAATGTTGTTTCCTTACAGTTTTGACACTATTAACTATTTTAATATTCATCATTATATTTGTTTTCACTGAAATAAATGGTCTTTCATAGGTGAGGAAATATCTAGCAATGTGGGCATATGGTCAACATTATCGTGTAGAAAGTGTAGATGTAAAGAGATGATCCTTCAATTGTGGCATCATGGTTGACTTCAAGCAATCTAGTCGATCAAGCTCAAAAGATAAGAATATAATTGAAGGGAATCTACAATATGGTGGGAAAATACAAGAAATTAGTGAGTTGGATTACCGCTCTTTTAAATGTTGTATTTTTAAGTGTAGATGGTATGAAGCATTTGAGAGGACACAAATACATGATACCCATAGTGGATTGTTTTCTATAGATTCCTCATGTTTCCTACCAAAAGATAAGGAGCCTTATGTTCTACAATTCATTGTGAGTAGGTATTTCTTTAACTCAAACAAAAAGTGGTAGTGATCATTAATCTATTAATTCATAGTTTATTGCGAATATATACATGTGTTTATTAATCAATAAAATTGTTATATCATACACCTAATATATGTATGTCGTTCATGTGCAGGTATTTTTCTATGAAGATATTTTGGACCTGAAATGGATATTTGTCATACATTATGATCCAAGATTAAGGCATGTATTTGACGATGCATTAGTGGATACTGAGCAAAACAATGATGGCCAACAAAATCAGAGAGAGGGATTAGAGAACATCGAAGAAATTGACATCCATGATGATGTTGAAGATGGTTATGTTCAAGCACAAGAAGACAACAATCTAGAGTTAGATGATGTTATGGAAGACAACAATATGGATGGTATAGAAAATGATGATCCAAATACATCTGGTAACAATATAGATGGTCTACAATCAAATTTTAATGATGATGAAGATGATGCAGGTCAAGATGAGGATGATGATAATATTAAATACTTGAAAGAACATATGAACATTGACAATGATACACTGGATGACATTGTAGCGGACAATAATGTTAATGACCAAGACTTCTAAATGTTCAGAATTATTTGCAATCCATGTTTAAGAAAGGATGATTCTTATAGTCTAAAATTTGAAATGATTTAGTAATATTATTTGTGTCAATACAAATTACCTATTGCAATATCCTTAAATTGTTCATTCTTTGGTATGAATTGTTGGCGGAAAAAATTAGGATTACTTGGATGCAATTACCTTTTCATTTCTTTATATTTTGCTTGAATGTCAAGGTCTCAACCTAATCCTCATTTTGCACTAAGAAGAAACCTTAGGCTTAACTCTACAATGGCCTCAATTCATTGCGAGGAAGTTATGATTGAGGATTTGATGACTACTATATATTTTAATGGGGAAGATGTTTTTCATCATGATGCACATGTTGCACATATGGATAGGCAAGACATGAATCTTACTACACAAATACTTATATAAGACCTTTACGAATTTGAGCAATAATGTTAATTATTCAAATTTGATTGATGTTCTTCATAACTTGTTAATGAATACTCCTTATGTGATGGAAGTATTAAGTGATATACGTCAAAGGATAAGCTCATCAAGTTCCTTAAATAGTGTGTCTCCTCCCCTTCCTTCACAAGCCTCTTTGTCTAGTGTGCCTCCTTCCACATCTTCTCCTCCATTAGACATGCCACATATTTATTCTCTTCTCTGTATTACTTATCAATTTTTCATAGCTCCTATCATTGATCCTCTCATTGTACCTACTTCTCATATTGTACCTTCCACTCATGTCCCCTAATTGTGTTTACTTCTCACCCACTACTCATGTTCCCACTTCTAGTGTTATCATTCCAACTTCATTCTTTGTACCCCAATCAACCTACACTCCACTTATTATCTAATGTTGCCACTTCCACTCCCATTTTAATCATAACTCCTAATGTTCATCCTTCCAACATAGATGTCATCCTTAAAATAATTGATGAGATGCAAAGTAAAGTTGATGCATTACCCCTAGTAATCAAAGGATATCAGAGGAGAAATCAAGCATAATCCAAGTTTGTTTGAGTTATTTCTTATCCATTTCTAGTTTGTTCAGTGGCCCCTAGTTTTGTAATGTATAGTGGTAAAGGGGACCTTATGACACAATTGGGAGTTTTTTTTAATTATGTTTATGATGATAAACTTTTTACAAAGCTCTTCCCTAGAAACTAAAAGGATTATGCAATCGAATGGCTTTATTCTCTTCCTTATAGTTCTATTCATTCCTTCAATGATTTGGCCAATGCTTTTGTACATCACTTTAATGTCAATATTGGTTTAAAGGTTACAATTTTAGATTTAGTAGGATGTAAACAATGATCAAATGAGTTCAATCATGATTATGTTATTGGATTTCAAACTTTGTCAACAAAGATACACCATCAAATTCCTAATGATGAATTGCAAAGAATATTTGTTAACCTGGCTTATTACCTACTATCCAAGAGACAATGTACCTAAACAACTATTATTCTTCCATGGATTTGTGTGCAAATGTAAGAAACATTGAATTGAAACTTCTTAAGTCTAATGCACTTAAATATGGATCTCATCCTTCAAAATTTCAATAGGAAAATTTAGTTTTCAAAAGGGTGAAATAAGCAAGAAAATCAACAAAATACTCACCATATTGTTAATTTACTATCAACTTCCGATGTTTTTTAATCTAATTCCCAAGGTGAACTGAGGGACAATCCTGTACTATCTATTAATGTAATAAGATCATAGAATACATAAAGGAAAATAGATATGTAAACCAAAACACATTCAAATATAGAAGGGTTCTAACATATATGTCACTTCTATTCAAAATGAACAAAGGAAATATACAGAGAGGTAAGATCAAAATTTGTTATACATCTTTTACTCTACAAAATGTACAAAGTAGGCATTTGTTCAAGAATACCATCAATTATGCTCCATGTAGATGTTGACAAGTGTCCAACATGTATGGTGCATTTCTTATGTGGATGGGATGAGAACAAATGTCAAATTTGTATGGTGCCAACTACATCATTGTGGCATGTGGCATGGACATCACCATGTTTCATACGCATACAATGCCAATTATATGATCATGTTTTGCAATACAAATGTCATTAGGTGGCACACGTGTATGGAAGCATAACATGTGGTTGTTGATGTTCCATTTGTCTAACTAGACACCAACATGTGTAGCAATGTGTATAGCCACACTATCTAGATCGTTGAAGCTAGTCCACATCGGAACACATGGTGGTGCCATATCTAGACTACGTGAACACATAAAGTGTTCTACCCCCTTAAGAAAATGTAGAAGATTGTAAGATGCTACAAACCATTATGGTATCTAGTGAGATATAGTTATTTTCATTCTATAAATCCTTTGATGGTAAGTATAGATGATGGAATAAATGAGAGAGAAGGATTGTAAAGACTTTCTTACAAATTTAAGCCCCTAAAATGAGCTTATTGAAGAAAATATGTACAACAACAAAAAAAAGTTGTCGAGAACCAAACACTTTCTCAAAGATCGGAAGGACCATTACAGATATATTGGTAGGTCAAGGGCACTAAAGACCCGTGAAGTGTTCCTTTTGAAGATGCAACCATAATTATCATCAACCTAAAATGTGAGGTGTGTGGTGAGTGTCATGGCACTTTTTGTGTTTCAATTGTTGTCATGTAAGTATCTCATGAACACATTAGTGCACATGTTGGATGTACTGCATAAACTTTTATGCCTTGTTGATTTCCTATTCCTATGTACATGACTCTAATGTGGATGGTGTGCAATAGGATATGTCAAGGGATGCTTCCTTTTGGAACCCAAGACATGTCTAGAAAGGACTATGCCTCATAGAGTTGTGTAGAGCATTTTTGTAGGAATGTTAAATGCAAATGATGTTGTTATCTCAAGCGTGTAGGTGTAAAATATTATAAATGCACATTAGATGCACAACAATGCAGTTGACCACTTCTATTTATCCATCTATCTATATGTGGAATTATATAAATTGATTTAGGTGCATATCTAACATCGTCCACAAAATTTACCAAAAGTGACTAACAAATTGATGGTCATAGTAAAAGATAATGGATGTGGGTAAGCTAAAATGGACCCAAACATGGGTGAATAAAAGTGGCATAATATTTGGCATGGTGAGACTTTTCTTGCAAGCAATCATGATGGTCATCTTGGAGAATTTATCTACCACAAGAAACATGGAGTTACACCAGTGCTTTGTCATTGGTAGTCTTCTTAATAAATCCATGTTAATGATTCCCAAGGTGGTGTCAAAACTAAGAGAGGGGTGTAGATTCCAAGATTCCTATTTGAAATATTTTGCAATGCTACAAAGAATGAGAGACTTGATGTGGTTCTCAATGTTTGTAAATATGTGAGGCCACTAGAAGTGTTGTTCAAGTGTTGCTAGTGTTTTAGTAATGTTGAAGTGTTGAGTTATTTTGGCATAGTATGCTTCCTAGATGAGTCTCTAGTGTGGTGTGGTGTCTTAAACATAGAGATACTTGAGCTTGTAGAAAATCTTGTTAGACATGTAAAATTCACCAACCTATTTGCCTTGTAAGAGCTTGGTGTAGATCTATGCAAAGTCTAAGTCTGGTGGGTAGAGAGGTTCCCAGTCAAAGAAGTTGTGACCACATGAGTCCAACATTGTGGTGAGTGCATGAACTAGCTATTAGCTTAGGTAGTTAATAACTTTTTGTCTTTTCCCTTCTCGTGATTGATAACTAGATGGAATTGTTATAGACATGTCATCCATTTCATGTGGTGCACATTTTCTAATTTGTTCTGAGTTTGCAAGAATTGGAGTGGCTTGTGATCAAAGTGGATGATTAAACCTCCTTTCCTAAGATGTAGTGAGATCATTGCTTGATGGCTTGCATGTTGGTATACAACTCCTTTACATGGGTGGAATAGCATTGAACTGTGTCATTTAAAAGTCATAGAGTGGTACAAAAATCTCTAACTGCATATTTCCTCTCAAAGGATTCCAAAACCTCTGACATTCCAACTGAAACATCTCAAACAATCCATAGAGGCTTAGAGGTACGACACTAATTTAGGCGCTAATGTAGGCACTAATGCAGGCGCTAATTTTGGCACTAATCTGGGCACTAATTTAGGCACAAATTAGTGCCTAAATTAATGCCTACTTGTTTTGATCAGTGCAAAAAAATGCCAAAAAAAAATGCCATCCCAATAAATATCACTGACTGTTTCAAAAAATTGGAGAAAAATACATTAAAACAGTAGGTGGAAGCAAAAAATGGAGCAAAAAAGGGAGCTAATCACAAGGATTTGTTGTAGTGATCCAACAAGAAGGGAAGCATGCTCAATTTTGATGATGTTGTAGAGATTCTTCTCAGTGAGGACATGAGAAGAAAAAATTAATGAACTTCATCGAGAGACGCTTTGATAACTGATAGTAGTGGGAGATCACAAGAAAGAGGGAGGAATAACCATAGAAGAAGATCAAAGTCCAACAAAAGATTTAAATCTAGGGGCAAAAATATTAATTACTGGTATTGTGGTAAGGAAGGCCACATGAAGAAAAATTGCTAGTCATTCAAGAAGGTAGAAAGTCAATCAACTACCCTCTACCCAACAATGACTCCTGGAAGATGCTTCCTCAACCCTCTCTCTCTCTCTCTTAGTGGTGGAATTCAACACCTTCTACCCATCTTTTAGCCTTCATTGGAGGATAGCAATCTATTTCAAACTCTCCTCGGTCTTGATGCAAACTTTGCACTCTCAGGGTAACATGGCCCTGATACCACTGATGCAAGATGAGACTCCCATCCGCATGCCATCACACACCACCCACAACACTCTATTCAATAATGCATGTAGAGACTCTTTGCCACAATACATCTTAACATGCCAATGCAAAACATAAAAATAACAAATATGCCCATTCAATTTACCCACCTACAGATCCTCTCTTTTTATAACCAAAAGACATAATGCACTAATAATTTCTTTTTATTCTTATTCATAATAGAACTTCACAAAACAACAATTACATGATTGGTTTTCAATGGCCTTCCATTCTTTCTTCAAGAAACTCTCCTCTATCAGCTACCTCATAGTCTTATGTTCCCATCATTCAACTTTCTACTCGTTGCTCTAGAACTCACCTCATTCTAGTCTCATTCTTCCATGCTCCATTTCAGACTTCTACCAATGAAGGGAATGCATATTTCATACCTTTTTCTTACTCTATTACTCATGATGGCTATCTCATTCAAGTTTTCTGCAATAAGAGTGATTAACAACACTAGTTTCTCTACCCAAACTGGGTGCTTCATCTCTTCAAAGTTCCACACTGCCCCATTCCAAATAGAAAAATATATAAAACATTCTTAATATAAGCTTCAAAAGAGGCATTTTAACTCAAGCAGAGGAGCCTTCCTTCCTGCAGAAAGAAAAAAGAACATTAAATGCTTTAAAATCTACCTCATATGAGGCATTGGAGTTTCATCCTAACTCTTTCTTGAAGCTTTCTCTCTTTAGCCTCTAAAAAAGGCGTTAAAATCTGCCAATAGAATATATTCTAGTTTTTTTTAAAAGCCTCCTTCTGCTTTTTTCCCATGTTGGTTTGCCTTTTGATCTTCAAATTTTATTCTTTGCAATTAGAATTGCCTCAAAAAAAGGTGTTGGAAAATCTTCATCTAAAGCAACGTATCCTTGGTGGTCCCACCATTATTTAAATAAATTTTATCTTTTACTAACTAATATAAATTAGAAATAAGGCACCAAAATTGTTCCATTTAACCTCCAATTCTCATTTCCAAATCATTTATTTCCTTTGTCAATTAATGTGAGGTGCTTCTTTTCAGCTATGCAGTTTCCTTTTACTTGGTGCTCATAATCTTATGCTAGCGATTTGCAACTAAAACAAGTGTGGTTTTAGTTGTCTCATCCTTCATGAGATGGTAAAACCTCTGGATTTCAATGGCTTCCTGATTGTGGATATGTATACACAAATTTGATGGAAAATTGACTCTTTGCGACTTCGTCATTTTATACCGAGAGGCTAAAGACCGACTTCGGCCATAATGTTTTTCCAGAAGCTCAAAACCTCATGAAAATGGATAGGGATAAGCATATTAGAATTCATAAGACCTCCACCAAACCGTTCTACCTTAAGTGCTACAAAAATCAAAATTTTAAACTTTCCCCAATCTACTAGCATAAATCGTGAAACAGTTGATTCTCCAAAACCGTGAGGCGTATGACTTTGAAACCTTCTTCATCAAATCCAGGATGGAGTTAGAATTAAATCTGTAAGATGGTTCATCTTGAAACTTCATCAATCTCCAAGAACAATTATTTTCATGAAGGCAGCTTGTTGTGCATCGACAACCGTAGTGCAGCAAAACTAAAACTTGCAAATTTTGACATGCTACACACACTGAAAGCCATGAGAAGCCAAAAGAAAACCAAAACACACCAAAACTGAAAACCAAACCTTTAATTCTATTTTTGGTTGATGTTGATCGCCAGTCTGCCTGGATGCCCCTGCATCATAGTTTTAACTAGGTTGCATGCTTGTTTAGAAGTAAGGCTCTATAATATATGCAAAATCAATTGTGTGTTCTATTGAAAGAGAAAAAAAGATTAGAAATGTCTACTTAAATATTATATATGTTTTTTTTATTTCCCTTATGAAAGGTAAGTTTGGTGGGGCTTATGAATCTGCACCATTCTCATTATTCAAATGCTGATTAAAATCACTATCATCTTTCTTTCCATGCATTTTTTTGGAAATCCTATGAGCAAATGATGTTGTATGGTGTATTTGTCCTAAAGATAGTTTTAGAAATGAGATTTTTTATCAATATTCACTTCCTGGTGTGGTCTCATTATAATTAAAAATGGTAACCAACTACTAATTGTAGGTATCTAAATAGGATTGATCGTAAGTCCCCATTTACCAATGTGGAAGAACTGGTTGGGAGAGTCGAGTAAACAACCATGTTTAAAAAAATACCGACAAGTTTCAACTTGACCATTCGACCTCTATATGCAGTTGCACCACCTCCCCTATGTCTAAAAATACCCACTAGAAGATGAAACTAGAAATAGAAACAACACCATTTATTCTATTTTGAGGCTATGATCAATGTATTCTTTCCCACATTCACAAGTACTATCTCAGGTTGTCTGCTACATTGAAGAATATATAGATAATAAATGGTCAGACCAGTGACAAACTGTCTAGATATAACCAAGACTTATTGTGTATTAGAGGAGCCTCACCTAGAACAGATATAGAGTGCAGTGCCTTGCCTTATAGCTGATTCTTCACTCTATAGAAATTCTTGATCTATCTATTTTCTGTGGGCTCTATAGTTTTGATGGGTGCGGTGGGCCCCAGATTCTAGGAACTGTGCACCGTCTTTTTTTGGATATAGGTGGATGCTCCTGGTAAAACAACCAATAGTGATTTTACACCTCACTCACAATAAAAAGTGGTAAATATTTGTCCTATTTTTATTCACCAAAATTAACCTTTAACTGTTGAAGTGGATGATATTTAAGAATAGCCATTGAATTCACTAAGGAGAACAAAAGAGAGTTGTTTACTTTTTGGGATATAGGTGGAATGATTGTGATTCTGCAGTGAATGAAAGACGTAGTGTAGTGGAGAATAAATTAACTATATCGGTGAATGAATGGAGTTCATTCTTGCTTTATTGGTGAATGAAAGCTTGTCTGTTGGAAGAATTCATTGTTCTGAGGTGAAGCTCCTTTCTCCATCTATCTTTTGAGGTGAGGTTGGATTGCTAGGAATGCATGATATTGGATTACTATTGTCTTCATGTTGGTCGTCACGTGTATTGTGAAGCACTACTAATTTCAACTTCATTGTAGTCTATAAAGAAAAAGGCTTCTCTAGAACAACTGTGATAACTTTACTATAAAAAAATAAACCTTCCATTGACTAGTGTTAGAACAAATTAAGGTTTACATTTATTAGTTAAATGTTGGTTTTATAAGTTAGGGAATTAGTTATTCTCGTAGTAGTTTTTAAGAAGTTATTGTGGTTACTTGTATGGGAATATGTGGCTTTATAAGCCAATGAACTCAAATGCAAAATCATCTGAAGATAATAATATATTATTCTATGTTTTGTTTTGCTGTGTTAAAATGGTTTGATTTGGTTATATGTGTTTGTGCTCACCATTTTGAACATGGTATTAGAGAAAACTTCATTCTTGTGCTTGTGGAAAGATGAGTGCAGGGTTTTGTAGAGAGTCCAAACAGAAATATGTTTATCTACATGTATATCAAGGGCAGAAGTTTGTGTTGTTGCTGACTGTTGGAGATTTTCTGTGAAGAATGCTGCCCACTGTTTGGAGGTTCATTGTCATCTGTGGAGGTTCATTGTCATCTATTTATTATTGATTTGGTATTTCTGATTAATTTAGAAAAGTTTATAAGTCAAATCCATTTGAACCATAGCTTTTATCAAATCAAGACTATGAATTGAGGAAGAGGGAGACACAAGAGGAAGCCGTGGAAATGTTTTCAATTGTGCTGAAATGGAAGTAGAGACCCGCAAGCCGCCACTCCCCAAACACAGTCAATTAGCGCTAGAAAAGATTTTGATAAAATTTGAATGCATGATAGAAGAGAAGCAGTTATGACAGGAAGTTAATTTTATTTTATTTGTTGCTGCATACTTTTTCATATCCAGTGTGGATATTTTGACATTCTTTTATACTGTAGAAGAATATTATTGAGTGCTCTCGAATGAAGATTGTGAAGAGGCTGTGAGATGTTGATTTATTTCAGCGAACTTGGAGTGCATCTAGAGTGTCTATTATAAATAAATAAAAATGTTGAAGAAAGAAGCCATGAAGAATGGCATGAGTAGGTAAGAAAAACAAAAATTTTTAAAATAAAATCCATTTTGAAGTTCATTTCAAAAGGCTACGTGATGTTTTTATTTTCTTAAAGAGGAGTGAAAGAAGTTAAAGATTTCCTAGAATAAGGAAGAGTAAAATGTTTTAAAAGGGAGAGATTTTTTATACTTTAAAGGAGTATTATTTTTTTAAAAGAAAAGTAGTTTGCATAAATTAAAAAAAGAAAAGGAGGAGAAATGTGAAGAAAGAAGAAGTCTTAGTATATTTCATAAAATCAAAGTGTGAAAGGGAAATATAAGTAGTGGAGTCTGAATTTATTTTTACTTATTTGACATTTTAAAAAAAAAAAATAGTTCAAAAATTGGAGGAATAAGGTTAATGTGTTTTGATTTTGGAGATATAAGGTTGAGTAGTGAATGGGTCCATTATTGGTCAAAATCAACATCATTATTTTTTAACATTTGAAAATGGTCACACATTATATTTGTGGTTCCGATGCCATCTATGCTATCCATGATAGAAATTTGAGAGACTTGCATGCTTGCGCTATTGAAGAGTTTAATGCAAATGGACAGAGTGTAACCACATCATATTAGAGGATGGAGGATTTTCCATCATCTCAAGTTAGCTTCTCGCGTTGAGATGATGCTTTGCATGAGAAGCGTTTTTGGTTTTGGTTGTTTTGTTTTTCTTTGTTGATGCTGACAGATTTGAAGAATGTATGTTTTGTGAAGATTTTGTTTTGGAGACAGGTTTGGGATTTGGTGTTGAGCTCAATATGGATTGTTGTCCAGCAAGCTTTAGAGTATATGATCGAGAATTATACCCTTTCGCGGTCACTAGATAATTATAGAGATCTTTCGTATCTCTTAGGGATTGTTGTCGAATAATTCAAGACTCAGTGATTTGAGAGTTAAGGACTAAAGAGCTCAAAAACACAGCTCGAAGCTACACCTTTCTGAGGGTAGACAAGGCATCATGATAGAACCCCACTTGGTTCAGGATTTGTTCTTTGGGAGAAGATCTTCTATAAAATATGTATTCATATTATGTAATCAGCTTTGTTGAGTATATTAGCATTTAAGAGGGGTCCCTTGATACTATTGCAGGAACAATGTAATAAAGGGGGGAATGTTAGTTTTATTACATGTAAACCTTAAGGGGGGTGTTAGAATAAATTAAGGTTTACATTTATTAGTTAAATGTTGATTTTATAAGTTAGGGAATTAGTTATTCCCGTAGTAGTTTTTAAGAAGTTATTGTGGTTACTTGTACAGGAATATGTGGCTTTATAAGCCAATGCACTCAAATGTAAAATTATCTGAAGACAATAATATATTATTCTATGTTTTGTTTTGCTGTGTTAAAATGGTTTGATTTGGTTATCTGTGTTTGTGCTCACCATTTTGAACAAGTAGTAGGTATTAAGTTTCCAGCCATGCATTATTAATTCCAAATAGACGTTTTCATGAAAGAAAAGACTAGATTTGTTGGCTTAAGATGCAGCCTCAATTCCTTCCTCAAATGGACTTTTGGTCCTTGTGTGATATCTCAGAAACTCTAATATATTTTATTTTCCCTTCTTCAACTAGTTTCTTCATTTCTCCAATCTGTTGTAATAGATACATGGAGAAACTTAATATTATGCATTTACTCAAGCCTATCATCAATGGGTCATATTTAGATAGAGAATCAATGAAAGTGTCTAAGATATAATATAAAATTTCAATTTTACAAGTCTGCATAAAAATGAAAACCCAGGGATTTAAGGACAACTTTCCACCTGAAACTGAAATGTTCAAGACAAGATAAAATGTTATAAAGTTAGTACATACTGCTGCAAGTAGTATAACCAAACTGAACACCATCTAATACAGAAGCCATGCATTAAAACTCTACTTTTCCATCCTTTCCACCAAATCATTGTAAAAAAAATCATGAACAGTCCCAATCAAAGGTTAACTAGCACATGCAACCATAGGAGGTTCAAGGAATACATCGATAGGAACAACCGACAAGTTTAGAAAATTTTCCGGCGTGAATTTTTTTTACGACGTGAGACGAGCACTATAATGCTCACATATAAAAGCCTATCCACTAATTAGCACTTGCACCCATAGAAAGTTCACGGAATATGCCGATAGGAACAACTGACGAGTTTAAGTTTTGGAATTGAATAAAATATCACAAACAATAAGTTTTGAACTTACAACCCGGTGGTTGGAGGTAAATAGAGTAGATTGTAGGAAATTACATATATAGTCTATAAGGTAAGAGTTATAATATGAGAAAATGATAAGGTAATAAATTGGTAGTATAAGAACACAATAAAGTAAGGAAAGATGAGTGGAAAGGAGTAGAATAGGGAAATATGTGATAATAATAAAGTGCATAATTCTATGTGTAAGGAAAAATGTAATGATTTAGGAATCATCAAAACAAGGTTTGGTAGTGAAAGGTAATATTGCTCAAAAATGATATAAGATAGTAATAGAGGAATAGGAAAGTGGAGTTGGCATGTGATGCATTTTTATCTATAATCATTTTGAAGTATACTGAGCATTCATTTTGGTGTATGCACAGATGATGTAAATAGGCAAGGGGAGTTGGCGTGTGATGCTCATCTTGTTCTGCATTCTCCATGGATACTTTTTAACTTGACTTCTAAGTATTAATAGACTGTATAGTATGAAATAAAAGGTACTTGTCACTAAATAGCCCATCGGCTAATGATTTAAGCAAAAGTAAGCATTTTGCATCATCACGTTATGCAATAAATATTAAGTGACGAAGAGATAGTTAGGATTATAATAGATGGCCGCAAGAGGTGTCATATAATCATTTTGAAGTATATCGAGCATTAATTTTGTTGTATGCAAAGACGATGTAAATAAGCAAGTGGAGTTGGCGTGTGATGCTTATCTTGTCCTACATTCTCCACAGATACTTTTTAACTTGACTTTTAAGTATTAATAGATTGTATAGTATGAAATAAAAGGTACTTGTCACTAAATAGCCTATTGGCTAATAATTTAAGCAAAAGTAAGCATTTTGCATCATCACGTTATGCAATAAATATTAAGTGACGAAGAGATAGTTATGATTATAATAGATGGCCGCAAGAGGTGTCATATAATCATTTTGAAGTATACCGAGCATTCATATTGTTGTATGCAAAGACGATGTAAATAGACAAGTGGAGTTGGCATGTGATGCTCATCTTGTTCTACATTCTCCATGGATACTTTTTAACTTGACTTCTAAGTATTAATAGACTATATAGTATGAAATAAAAGGTACTTATAGCTAAATAGCCCATAGGTTAATAATTTAAGCAAAAGTAAACATTTTGCATCATCACATTATGCAATATATATGAAGTGATGAAAAGATAGTTATAATTATAATAGATGGGGGCTGGAGGTGTCATATAACTCTTATTAAATCTTTATTCAATTAAAAAAAGCATAAAGTGCCTATCTAAACTATACACAGTTACGATGCATATATTCATTTAAACTAGATCTTAATGCAAGCCAAAAATATTTTTTTCATCAGATATTTCAAAATTTCAAAGTAAATTATACAAAAACGTCACAAAATGTCAGCTGGAGTATCTCAGTCAGTTAGAGCGTGTGGCTGTTAACCACAAGGTCAGAGGTTCGACCCCTCCCTCTAGCGTAAATACGCTTGCCAAGTGCAATTTTGATTTTTTTTTTTGGCTTTGATTGGTTTTACTCATTGATCTAACACTGTAAAAATTCAATTTTCTATGTTACGGAAGCAAAATCATCGTACTGTGAAATTGGGCCTTATTATTCAACTTCTGGTGACCCAAGAATTACAGCAGAATCGCCTGAACCTTGCTGATGATAAAAGCCCAATACTGTAATGCACTTTGTAAAAAGGTTAACCAGAGATGATGGCATTGAACTTGTACCTTCACAGACGAGGGACAAATAAAACTAAAAAAACATTATATTCAAATGGGCATAAATCAATTTATCAAAATCACCCTTTCTTTCTCTGGTTGACAGCTATTGGATTTGAACCCATGCACTTTCGGACCAGAGCCTAAATCTGGCGCCTTAGACAACTTAGCCAAACTGTCTACAACTTAGTGATATAATAACTAGCAATCATAATTTGGTATACAATAGGTGTGCAGATGAGACCTTGTTTCTTTAAAGTATTTTTTTAAGAATACAATGGGGTAATGTATGGAGTTGATTGTGAGGTTGTTAAGCAAATGATGTTTTGTGTGCAACCTAGGTCTCCATAGATAGGTGGCAGTGTCGGATTAAATGTTTATTTTCTGTAAACACAATTATGGTTGTCCGACCAAGCTCAAAAATAAACCCAACCACATACAAGTGTAGGGCTCTCTCTCTCTCTCTCTCAAAATAATTTAATAATATCTATTATATTAGAAAGATCAAATAAGTTAATATTAAATCTAATATTTACAATTCATAATAATGCATAATTTTATATTTTTAATTTTAACTTTATTGTATCTATTTAAAAATCTAATATTCACAATTCATATAACACATATCTCCACATTTAAGAATCTCTCTCTCTCTCTCTCTCTCTCTCTCTCTCTCTCTCTCTCTCTCTCTATCTCTCTCTCTCTCTCTCTAATTGTGCAATGGGTACACCAAAGATGCTTTAAAGGTGAATTGGCTAGTCCTTAAGCAAATCACATGTTACTCTAAATGTAGTTCCCCATGGACATGTGTCACCTTTGGATTATTGGTGAGAAACAACTAAGTGAAAGTCAATCGTGCTTTGAGTTTAGGTGCCGAGCACCACTAGTTAAATGCATGTTTACAATGTGTAGACCATTTGATCACACTTGAAGTAGCTCCCCATGAACACATCATCATTGGATTGTTGGCATGAAATAACCAATTGAAAGGAGACCACTAGTGTAGAGGTGAGTGAAGTAGTTAGGGCGAAGTTAAAAGATCAAGTTACAAATGTTTGAGAACGAAAATCACCTTGTTCAATTTTATGTCTATAGATGTGATTTAAAGTGACAAATTAAAAATCTAGGGAATGTAATTGGTTCCCATGGATGAATGGTGATACAGTCAAGTAAATATAGCACTTATAAACTTGTTATTCACAAAGGACATTCTATTCAAAGAGAACCCAAAACATAAGAGAAAAGACATGGATATATAATTTTTACCAATCATAAATATATTTGTTTATATTAATTAGATAAAAATATAGAGTTATAATATATTTAAAAATATTAAATTCAAAACATATACACTTTTAAGTGTATAATAGATTACCATTGATTCAAGTTTCTCTAACAAAATAGGATTTCTCTTCACAAATTTAAGAAAAGAAGAGAAACTCCTAATCTACAATGTTTGTGGACGTGCGTTCCCTCTCTAAATTATTGTTCCTTTCTATTTTAGAAAGATATTTTGAAGCTACATATGGACATAAGAAGGTGGTAGGGTTTGCCACAAAATGTGGCACTAACTTCGAATGGGTGTGTAGAATAGCTTCTGCGAGATCGCTTGCACCGTTCAACTTTTTTTTCAATTGCACAATAGATAAAATTCCTGTGGCAATTTGTTGATTTTACCTTTTTTAAGATTTACCCTATTCGAGGAGAGGAATGCAATGCTAGTTTAAAGCTTAATCGGTCCACTTTCCCTAAAATCTGTACAGAATTCATACAGTTCGTGAGATGTTGAGGAACTGGAAGGACACTATTAGATTAGAAGACTACTTAAATTATGAAGTTATGTTGAGGAATGGATGGTTGAGCAACTATGAGGCTATCCATCTCTTGCCTACATCCTTTTGAAGACAACATCTGATAAAACTTTGGAACTCTATAGATGCACTAGCAGGTGTAGAGGGCAGCTCTCAAAAAATGTGGCACACATTAGTGCAAGTCAATATGCCTAGTCTTTGGCTACTAAAATGGGAAATGTCCCACGATATTCCAATAGTGTCATGCATATCAAGCCAACACACAAACCAATTTGACACATTGTACAGACTTGAATAACCAAGATACATTCAATCATCTTGCATTGTTAAAATATCTTTTCACCCTTAGATGACTCAAGCCAGGGTGCCCCTTCATAGAGGGAATACCTTCATCATAATTACATCATAATTACATAGATTACCACTTTTTTTTTTTTTTTAATGCCCATTCTAATGGCTGTGAAAGTAGGATTCAAATCATTTTTGAGCCTGAATCATTTGATAAATGCTCTTCTACTTCAAACTTGGATGCCCCATAAGCTCAAATCCATGCTTCTTTTAATCAAATTCAAATGTAGATCAAGAGCCTCAAAAATTTCCTATAATATCTCCATTATAGGACTTTTGTGGATCAAATTAAAAGTTATTCAATAAACACGACAGAAGTTGACTCTCTATATACAAAATCAACATCATATTCAAAGCTAGCCACAACAATATGTCTCTCAAAATCAAGAACAAGAAAATCATGCTCACACTTCTGAGTAGGACAATTCACAGGAGTATATTCCTCATATGAGGAGGTCCACCAGGGAGTGCATGCCTCCATCCAAATACAACGATTTTATCCAACATTTATTAATTTTTGATCAAGCTGAACTTGTCACTTTTGAAGAAGCATGTAATGCCACAGATTGCACACATTGGATGGATGCCATGTGAAAGAAGAGATGGGATTGCTGATGACAAATCACACTTGGGATTTAGTCTCTCTTCCACCCAACCAGAAAGCATTGAAAAATAGGTGGGTATACATATTGAAGGAAGAAGAGGGAGGGAAGAAGCGGTACAAGGTCATATTAGTGGTCAAAGGATATGACCAGCAGAAGGGTGTTGATTTCAACAGAAATTTTTCACCAGCAATGAAAATGACTTCTATCAGGGCAGTTTTGGGATTAGTTGCTATGTATGACCTTGAATTGGACCAACTTGATGTCAAGACAACGTGATTTGGAAGAAGAGTTATATATGAAGTAACCTGAAGGCTTCGAAAAAGGAGGACATGAGAATTTAGTTTGCAGATTGAAATGAAGTTTGTATGGGCTAAAACAAGCTACACGACAATGGTATCTCAAATTCGATTCTTTCATGGCTGAGAAAAACTTCTCTAGGTGTGAATCTAGTCCTTGTGTATATTATAAGGTGTTGGCGAATGGTGAATTTGTATCACTTTTGTTGTATGTTGATGATATGCCAGTGATTGTAACTAGCATGGCTATTGTTAGCAAGTTGAAACAGTAATTGGCTAACAATTTTTCTATGAAGGATTTGAGGGCGGCCAAGAAAATCCTTGGAATCACTATCATTAGAGATAGGCAGAAAAGAGAATTGAAACCATCACAAGAAAAGTACATTGAGAAGGTTTTAGATAGGTTTAGCATGAAGGGTGCTAAGGTAGTAAGCACACCTTTTTCTGATCATTTTTTTAAATTAAAGATACCAGTTATTGTAGTTGTAGTTCCATTAAAGAGGAAATATCCAATACATAAGAACAATCTTCATAGGATTAGAAGTGCACAACTTGTTATATGTTAATGCTACAATTTACTTATTTTTATCCTTGCTACAATCTACATATTCCATAAATTGTATTGAACATCAGTTTTGTTTGAGGATGGAAGTCATAATGAGGTTTTCAATCATTGCAAAGATGGTACGCTTATAGGTTCGTTTTTGTTATTTTGTGGAGCAAGTTCATTTGCAGGTCATATCTGTGATTCAAGTGCCAATGTGGTTTGATAGAGTTTTGTAGTTCTAGATTAGAGAGACTTTCTTATGCTTATGCTTGGTGCAATTGATGCCTAAATATTTGATTGTTGGCATCCAATTATTTGGCACAAAATTTATGCTTCATACCATCAATTTCTTGCTTTTGGACAACCTATTGTCTTAATGAATATGTTTTCTTTCCGTGTGTAGAGATGTTGGTTTGAAATGTTCAATTGAAGTGGAAAAGGTGACATGCCTTTATTATTTGTAACTGTTTAGATGCCAAGGTCATATGTGCAGTCTCCACCAAAAGGTTCCCAACTTACATGCAACCTCATTGCTTCTACCCTATCATTTCTTGCATGTTTCATGGCTTGCACATGGGTTTAATCCCTAGTATAAACTCTTAAATACCACAAGAGGAGGGTGCTATGGTCTACAATTCTAGATTTAAACTTTTTTAGAAAGTACATAGATTTGTCTTCAATGGAACTTTAGCTTTGTTGAAACCAATATGGTTTGTCTTGCAATCACTTTCGAGCACCAAATTTGATATGCCTTTGTTTTAATATATTTGGGCTCAATATGTGACAGTAAAAAGAGTGCCTAAAAAAGGAGGCTATAGGTGGTATATATTTAGTTTTTGGCATACTAGATGAGATTAGTCTCAACTCTCATCTACTTTATTTTTATTTTGAAGTTGGTGTTGAAATTGCTTGACCATACTGCATTTTGATTGCCTAAGGAAACTTGGAACTTCTCCAAGAAGCCAAGCCTCTCGAATGCCAAACCTAATATGTTTCTTTTTGTGATGGCTTGCAAAAAATAAGGTCTCGGTTGTCGGAGCATGGAGGTAGTTGTTTATTTCAATTAGTTGTTTATGTCGAGCTTCATAGGATGTCAAAGGTGATTATCTCTCTCACTCATAGCTATATGTTTCAAAGGATTTAGGCAGTGTTGCAAGCTTTGAAGAGTTTATTGTTTTGTAGCCATTGGGGGGTTTTGGTTTGTTTAACCTAGATAAAGGTTTTTCATTGTATTTTAGTGGATCCTTAGAATTTCTCTTGAAGCATCTATTTATAATTATTATTATTCCTTAAACTTAGTTTAAAAATCCATGAAAATCATCTTGTAAAGGATATAAATTTAGAGTCTCCCTTGTTTATTAGATAGCGAATACTTATTTTTATCCTTGCTACAATCTACATGTTCCATAAATTACATATCATAGTGGTTTTTTGAGGATGGAAGTCATAATGAGGTTTACAATCATTACAAAGATGGTATGCTTATAGGGTTCATTTTTGTTACTTTGTGGAGCAAGTGCATTTGCAGATCATTTAATAACTATGTAGGATCACCTTGGGTCTGAGCTACTCTTGTGACTCGTGGTTCTTGCTGACAACTCCCACTCAAGATGGCATGGGCTTTGACCATCCATAAAGCCTAGGATCTTACACTTGACAAGGCCACCATAGACATTAGGCCCATTGAACATCAAGGTTTACTCTTTACTACAGTCTCCCATGTCCAACACTTACTAGATGTGTGCATCTCACCCACCTTTACTTTCCAACAATACGCTTACGTGTAAGACAATGCATACGTATCTCTCAGGAAAAGGGAGGGGGCCCATCTCATGGCTCTTGAAGCCTTTCTTTCATAGAGCTTGCATCCATTTGTGAACTCTAAAGCACTCACCTCCAAATTGTGTACATTCCATTGTTTTTGTAACCCCAATAAAATACTCATTTTCACTTATTGTTCTTCTCTGCCTAAGAAAGCAACACTTATTGCATATGCCTATTCGTGTTCCAATTGCTAATTTTACACCTCATTGACAACAAAAAGTGGTAAATATTTGTCCTATTTTTATTGACCAAAATTGACCTTTGACTGTTGAAATGGATGATATTTAAGAATAACATGATCAATGTATTCTTTCCCACATTCATACATTCATAAATACTATCTCATACATTCATAAATAATATCTCAGGTTGTCTGCCACATTTAAGAATAATTCCAGAATGGCCAACTATGAAACTGGAACCACTACGGGGATGGGCATTTATAGATAGAGAACAAATGGTCAGACCGGTTACTCACAGTCTAGATATAACCAAGCCTTACTGTGGATTAGATGAGCCTCACCTATATCAGATATACAGTGCAGTATCTTACCTCATAGCTGATTCTTCGCTCTATAGAAATTCTATGCAATCTTGCATATACTTGATATATATATATATATAGAATTGGTTATATATATAATTTCAATCACGTATATACATATACATATTTTTTTAATTTCTTCCGTGAAACCATAGCGGAAGGCTATTCCAATTAGAATTTGCTATTTTCTTACATCAAAAGTTCTTACAATATTTAAAATATGAACATAGTCTAAATTGCACATTTTTTAATTGAATTATTAACAAAGTTATTTTGCCATGCCTCTGATTCGCAGGAATTGCTTCTCACCCCACTTTTGAGGCAAAAGAAGGTGAGGATAACAAGTACCAACATTTTATACATATCAAACAGGTCATTGACAGATTTTTCTGACATTTTCATGCATAAAAAACAGTTTGAAGACAGGCAGTTGAAATGTGGACACAAAGTTTGTAGACACATGTCATTGCATCAGTCCTGTCTTAGCGTGTGAGTCATTTGAGAATACAAGTCATAGACAATGTTTTAGCTCAATAGAACAGTGAATTTACAAAATTGCTATTGATTATTTAATCATTGAAATGGATGACATTTAAGTAGAAAAACAATAACTTCACCAAGGTTTTAAACTTTGAATTTTGAATTCTTTCATAACTTAATTATAAAACGTAAACTCATATTAAATCTTCATATTAAATCTTTATTCAAGTAAAGAAAACATAGAGTGCCTATCTAAACTACACACAGTTACAATGCAACTTCATTAAAAATAGATCTTAATGCAAGCCAAAAATAGTTTTTTCATCAGATAATACAAATACGTCACAAAACGTCAGCTGGAGTAGCTCAGTCGGTTAGAGCGTGTGGCTGTTAACCACAAGGTCGGAGGTTCGACCCCTCCCTCTAGCGATTACCTTCACAGACGAAAATAAAATAAAATGAAAAGAACACTATTCAAATGGCACTAAATCAATTTATCAAAATAAAGCCTTCTTTTTACTGTTGACAGCTATGGGATTTGAACCCATGCCCTTTCGGACCAGAGCCTAAATCTGGCGCCTTAGACCACTCGGCCAAACTGTCCACTGCCTTTTTGATAATAAGTAGTAACCGTACTTTGCTGTGCAATGGGTGTAAGTTACAGAATACACAGAACAAATGAAAGACTACAAAAGAAAACAATAGAGTGAATAAACCATTCACTCAAAAGACGAACTCAGAATTTTAACGTGGTTCACTGTGTCTAATGGCTACGTCCACAAAAGATTCAGGGGATTCTCATTAAGTTTTACTCTTCATACATGTGCAATACAGAGTACCAGCAGCTCAGACGTCTATATGAAAAAGGCTCATTCTAACCGATCACCAACCGTTTTCTGGAGATGAAATCATCGACAGAGAAAAGAGAATATTACAGACCAAGACAAAGCTGTTACAAAGCAGACAGTTACAGAAGAGTAATACAGAGTTTTGAATGAGAAGCCATTACATTGGGCTTCACCTTTCCACGTGCCCAACAATCTCCCACTTGAAGGCCAATGGGATTGGCAACAGAGCTGCTCAGAGAAATCCCCACATTTCCACTTCTCAGGTTACATTTTAATCAAGACTGAAGAGCATAGTGTCTCCAAAAGCTGTTCACGAACACTTCGGATTAATCTCCTCCACAACTCATCCGATTTAATAACCTCCAAAACATCTGTCCTCTTCGATGACCTTCCAGTTGTTTGACAGCCATACAGATCTGAATTCGCAAGACAAGGAGGCTTCAACCGAGGCTTGTCTTGTTTACCCTCCAAGCTCTCTAGAAGTGCCGTCTCAACTTCATCATATTCTCCAGATGCAAAAGGGCCCACCGTAATATTTGTCTTGCCATTCCTCTTTGCTCTCTCAATTTTTGCAGCGATTTCAGGTGAATAGAGAACCCACGTCGCATCGTCTCTCCACCACACACCCTTTGCTGTTGGATCCATGATTTTGCTCAACTCTTTGCACATGCCGGACATGAGTGACGACCCATTCTACGCACCTTCCTCACCCCCGGAGACCCCCATTCCCAAGAAGAGTAGCCCTCTCTCCATCAAAGCCTCCACAACCTCCGCCTTCTTCGACTTCCAAGCCATGTCCCTTTCTTTTGAAGCGTCCTCATAAGCCTGCTGCAGCTCAACAAGCTTTGCCAATCCATTATCAGAAATCTCTTGGGCTCTCTTATATGATTCTTCAAGCTTTGAAGCAGTTGTTTTAGTAAGCTTTTTGGCCTCATGGAGCCATTCCCTACAGTGCAAAGCCGCCTGGGATTTGTCCTCCCTCGCAACAATAGTCTCCATGTCCAGAGCTCCACCATTCTGGGCATCGTTATTCTCAAATAACACAGTCTCATCCAAAGCCTTGGCAAGGTCAACATCATCAAGCTCAGCACAATCTTTTGCAACCTTCACACAATCATCTGTGATGGGTTCTTTTACATTGTACCTAATAGCCAAACAAGCCGAAGCTTCATCGATTTCCATTGGTAAAATTCCACATGCAACAACAATAGTTGTTTCCTCACAAAATACTTTTAACTTCTTAGCTGAGGAACTAAAACCATAATTTCTCACCTTGCGTTTCATGAAATTCTTTACGCGCTCCTTCTCCATTCTACCCCTAACAGGAATAGCCAAATTAAATCTAACCTATTTTCTTACCTCCGATTGCATCTTGAAAAGAGAAACATCTTCACCAACCTCCTCATTTGAGGTTCGAACTGGGATCTCCACCTGCACATCTTTTTTCTCATGAATGTTGAGACCCTGTTTCAACATCCTATGAACGCTGGAAGCAAAGGTATTTGGATCATCGAGGCAGAAGGCAGAAGTTAGAGAAACCATTTCATAGAGGAGCAATATTAAGTCTTTTACAAACTTACCACTCTTATCTGTCTTTGCCCTCTTCTGCAACTCCTCCACGATGGCTTTCCTGTGTTGTGGATCACCTGTGTGTTCAAGAAGTGCTCTAAACTCAATTTTAAAATCTAAAAACTCTTCTGGTACAAATGCAATTCCAAATTCATCGTCCTTCTCCTCTTCAGTCGAATCCTCCTTACTTTTCCAACCATCCCACCAATGTACACAGCTTTTCGTTTTAGCTTTCACATCAACATCTATTGCTGCTATCTCCTCTGTTTCCTTCAGCCTCTGTAGGCTCTCCTATTCTTTTGGCATGTCAAAATCCTCGCCTCTCAAATCTTGCGGAGGCCTTCCCCCCACATACCTCACCTGGGCAGTGCTCTAGGAATTAGGATCAACATCACCCATAAGAACTTTAGTGGCAAGATCAGCAACGAAATAGACAGGAGATTCATCTACTTCCATTGGCACAATTTCATCTAGCTCCGTGTCGCTGTCCGCAATAGTCACCACAGCTCCCACTTCATCAAAACTCTCTCTAGAGCCACACGACTAAGACATGACAGCTTGAACCCAATCATCCCAGTTGGGACTCTCTTCCATATCTGCTTCATCTATAGCTCTAAAAAATTCTTCCATGCCTCAAGCTTCTTCACCAAGTTTCTCCACCAGGCTCTGATACCAATTGTAAGTTACAAAATACACAGAACAAATGAAAGACTACAAAAGAAAACAACAAAGTGAATAAACCATTCACTCAAAAGAGGAACTCATAATTTTAACGTGGTTCAGCATGTCTAATGGCTATGTCCACAAAAGATTCAGGGGATTCTCATTAAGTTTTACTCTTCATACATGTGCAATACAGAGCACTAGCAGCTCAAACGTCTATATAAAAAAGGCTCATTCTAACCAAACACCAACTGTTTTCTGGAGATGAAATCATCGACAGAGAAAAGAGAATATTACAGACCAAGACAAAGCTGTTACAAAGCAGACGGTTACAGAAGAATAATACAGAGTTTTGAATGAGAAGCCGTTACATTGGGCTTCACCTTTCCACGTGCCCAACAATGGGTATGTTGATGATGATTGTATTAGCCATCACATTTTGGTGTGCAATGGATATGCTGATGACGATTGTATTCTATGAGATCATGTTTTTTTAAATAATTTTTTTTAAGTATGCGGTGGGGAAATGTATGAGGTTGATTGTGAGGTGCTTACGTTCATGTTTTGTGTGCAACCTAGGTCTCCATGAATAGGTGGTAGTGTCAGATTAAATGTTTATTTTTTGTAAACACAATTATGGTTGTCTACCAAGCTCAAAAGTAAACCCAACCAATACAAGTGTAATACTAAATTATTGTTACTTTGAAAATTTGAATTAGAAACCTCCAACTTGCAATGCTTAGTAAAATTAACAATTACACCTAAAAACTGGATAAAAAGTTACAAGTCCAAAGGTACTTGTGCTCTTATAACTATACAAAAGAGGCTATCTAAGAAGAAAACGTGGATTAATTCACTCCCAAGTTTTTGTAGTAAGTGGTGAGAGAATCTCCTTCCCCCCTCTCTCTCTATGTAATAAAAATAATTTAATAATATATAAGTAAAATTAATATTAAAATTCAATATTTACAATTCATAATTATACATAATTTTATTTTTTTTATTTTAATTTTATTGCATCTGTATTTAAAAATCTAATATTCACAATTCATATTACACATAACTCTATATTTATGAATATGTTTGTAATAAAAATAATTTAATATATATTATATTAGAAAAGATCGAATAATTTAATATTCTAATATTTGCAATTTATAATTACACATAATTCTATAATTTAAAATCTATATTTATGTATTTATTTAAAATTCTAATATTCACAATTCATATAATACATAACTCCATATTTAAGAATCTCTCTCTCTCTCTCTCTCTCTCTCTCTCTCTCTCTCTCTCTCTCTGGGTGTGTCCATCTCCCTCTCTCTCTTTATCTCGCTTTATGTCTTTCTCTCCCTCCATCTATCTCCACTTCTCTCTTTCCCATCCCCCCTCTCTCCCTATATCACATTAATGGTAGTATTTCTTTGGTTCAGCCTACAACATGATATCCATCGTGACCTTATGTATCTCCCTTTTGCAAAGGTGTATCAATGCTATTGGTGCACACTATAAAACATAGGTAGAGTGGGACAAGGAAACCACTAGCGTAAAGGTGAATGATGTAGTTAGAGTGAAGTTAAAAGTTCAAGTTATAAGTCTTCAAGAATGAAAATCACCTTGTTTACTTTTATGTCCATAGATGTGGTTCAAAATGATAAATTGAAAATCTCGGGAATGGAATTAGTTCCCTTGGATGAGTAATGATACAATCAAGTGAATATAACACTTATAAACTTGTTATTGATAAATGACACTCTATTCAAAGTGACCTCAAAACATAAGAGGAAGGACATGAATATACAATTTCACCATCACAAATATGTTTGTTAATATTAGTAAGATGTAAGTATAGACTTATAATACATTTTAGAAAATATTAAATTAAAAATAAATACAATTTTGAGTGTATAGTAGATTGCCATTGGTTCAAGTTTCTCTTTAACAAAATCTGGTTTCCCTTCACAAATTTAAGAAAATAAGAGAAACTCCTAATCTCCAATGTTTGGGGATGTGCATTCCCTCTCTAGATTATTGTGCCTTGCTATTTTAGAAAGATATTTTGAATCTACTTGTGGACATAAGAAGGTGGTAGGGTCCACCAAAAAATGTGTTTATAATAGCTTCTATTGGATTGCTTGCACAGTTCGCCTTTTTCTCAATTGTGCATTAGAAAAAATTTCTATTACAATTTGTTGATTTTACTTTTTTAAAGAGTTACCATATTCAAGGATAGGAATGCAGTGCTAGTTTAAATATTAATCAATCCATTTTCCTTGAAATTTGTACAAAATTCATAAATTTTGTGTGATGTTGAGGACATCATCTAATAAAACTTTGGAACTCTATAGATGCACTAGCAGGTGCAGAGGGCAACTCTCCAAAAATATGGCACACATTAGTGCAAGTCAATTTTCTTGCTCTTCGGCTACTAAAAATAGGAAATATCCCACATAGCATTCCAATAGTGTCAACCCAAAGATCCAGGTATTTCCTGCACAACCATCATGCCCATTCGACATGTAAACTAATGAGAATTTAACATGTTTTACAGACTTGAATGACTAGGATACATTCAATCATCTTGCATTATTAGAATGCCTTTTAACCCTTAGATTACTTAAGCAAGGTTGTTCCCTCTCATAGAAGGAACACCTCCAACATAATTACATCTTACAACTTTTTCTTTTTTATACCCATTTTAATGATTTTGGAAGTAGGATTCAAATCATTTTAAAGATTGCATCATTTGATAAATGATCTTCTACTTCAAACTTGGATGCCCTATAAGATCAAATCGATGCTTCTTTTAATCAAATTTAAATGGAGATCAATAGCCTAAAGAATTTCTTCAAATATATCTCTATTACAGGACTTTTGTGGATCAAATTATATTTATTCAATAAACAAGGGAAAAGTTGACTAGTTTACTTAATATTCTACATACTTTTGGTTCCCCTTGCAAGGATCAACACCACACACCTACTAAGGATTTTTCTATTTGAGCTTGTGTTAATGTGATACATTTCAAAGTTAATTGCATGTTGCCAATAATCAAATGACCAATGAAAATTTTCAAAGTATTTGTGGATTTCCATATAAATTTTAAAAAACCATGTAGCATAGTGTTGGTAAAAACTTGTACAAGGTTTAATTTTGGTTCCTTACACCATCTTATCAAGAAAGATAAAATATTATTTCTCTTTATAGACACCTAATATTGACTACTTAACACCTTGTCAAATACCACTTCACTATAGACCAATCTCATCCATAATTTCCCTTTTCATACCACTAAATGTACCACATTATCACATTCTCTAATTAACTAAATTAATCTTTATTATTTAGTTAATTAGTCATCTCAAATTAATTAATCATTTGTCCATTTATCCTAAATAAATAAATATTTCAACATCGTTAATCCAAATCAAATAAATAAATAAATATGCAATTATTCACATAATCATCCACGATTATTAAATAACAATCTAATTATTAAACAAAAGGCAATCCTCTTACAAATATCCACCATCCATTTAATCAATGAAATCATAATCATTCAATTTTCCACACTCATTTAATAAATCATCTCAATCAATCTCCACCATCTATTTACAATCCATCTTGACCAATCATCTTTTATATTTCTCTAGAAGCTAGCAAAAAACTTAGTGAAGTTTCCCTAATACATCTCAGCCATTTATTTTCATACTACATGTTAAATCTCAACCATTCACATCCTTAATAAAAAATATGTAAATCTACTCTCATCCCCATCAAATCAACAACACAAGATTAATGGTAAATGTTGTAGAAATCCTACGCGAGTCCTTGAGTAGCCACATCAATCACATCTTGAGCTATCAACTTAAACAAAAAGGGTTTGTATTGGTAAGATTATCAAGTATTTGTTTTGTTTGAACACTCTTTAGCTCAATTTGAGGTTAGGATTGATTTAGAATAAAGGGTTTAACATTGCTTTAATCTCTTTGGTGTTTGTTCTAAATTAGGCATAATACATTTTAGCATGTGTGATGGGACCCCTTGGTCCTGGTCTGATTTTGGTTTTACAAGACTTTTATTACTTGATTTTGTAGGTTTTACATGTTTTCTATCATTTTTCCTAGTTTGGTCTCTATAGCTTGTGTCATGGCATCTTCGCGTAATTCATGTTATCTACATTCAATTTGTGACTTTTTTGTGTCCCTAATAGTTTGTGTGTAGGTTTTGGAATCTTTCACCTATGTTGTCATGTTTGCATCTAATTAGTAACATCTATGTTCAATTAGCGTCATTTTTGCAACATTCTATGAAATATCTATCTTTTTTGGACTTTCTAGCCTATTTGGCATTGGTGCTATCTTGGGCAGTGTCTATGCCCAATTGGTGGCATTTTTTCTCAATTGGTGACATATGTGCAAAATTTTGGACCTTGTGACATCTATGTTTGGGGGTGTGGCATCTGTGCACATCATGTGGCACTTGTGCATTGTTTAGTGGCATCTATGCTTCTATTAATAGAGTAGTTTTCTTCAAGGGAGCATAACTTTTTCATATGATATTATATTTTTGTGTTCTTATAGGTGTTGAAAAAATACTTTTTTGTGATTGGCATAACTTTGCATATGAAGTCAAATTTTGGCAAACTTTTGTTTGAAATTGATTAGAAAATCACAAGGAATGTTTTTGTGGCCTCCATTTTTCTATTTAACAAGGCTATTTACCAATTTTTTTAGGGATTGTGTTTTTATTGCTAACTCTCTTTGAATGCATCCATCATTGTATGTTCAAGACTAAGACCATTCAAGCTACCAAAATTTGTTGTGCAAGTTCATGAGTCAAAGATTGATTTAAAACCAAACTTAATCATTAAAATATCAAGCAATAAATCATCTCTTTATTTATGTGTGTATGTGCTTGTGTGGTTAGACTCATGTATGCTCTCCTCTTGCACCTTTGTGTGATCTTGAGGATAAAAAATGATTAGATCACTTATGTATATGCTTTTGTGGTTATATTTGTGTATTATTTTCTCTTGCACCTCATGTGAGCTTGAGAATCAAAAGCAATATAATCACTTGCAGATCTTCCAGGGCTTATTATGTATTCTCTTTCCATGCACCCTTATGTGATCTTGGAAATCAAAAGTAATTGTATCTTTTTTCTTTTTATTTTCATAGGGGTATAGTAACTTAGATTTCATCACCAAATGTTAGCCAAAGCCCATGTTCCAATGGACTATTTAAATTCTTTGGAGGAGTTATCACTTTGGCTAAGTGGTTGTGTGTTTTAAGCACACCATAAAGTGAGGTGGTTTCATCCCAACAATAACTGAAGCCCTAGATATCAGCCTTGTATCACAAGCTTGGGCCTTACATACCTTTGGGTAGACCAAGGACTCCCTTAGTTGAGCCTTGTTAAGCCTAGTTTAAGAAACCATCAATTGTTTGTAACTTATGATTCACCAGTAAGTGGTTAGACCTATGAAGTTACTCACCACATACCTTTGGTATATTGGTGGGATCACAAGATAAATACACCCACTTGACTAACATAATTTTTTTTTGTGTCTTTCATGTCACCCTCTTGTGTGTAACTCATGCCAAACCACACCAAAACAAGAGTCATTCCTATAACAAGACATCAAGCTAGAATAAATTTGAGCTTCAATGAGGAGAGTCCTTTTATTTCAACTTCTCTTTATGATGATAGACCCTCTCTTCAAATCCAACCTAAAAATATCCTTGAAAATTATGATGATGAGTCTTGTGAGCTTGAGTGAGTCTAATGATGAACACAATGACTTGAGTAACATTGAATGAGGTCATGTTTGAATAGAACACCACATATCCCAAAACAAATTAGATGATTCTTGTGCGCCTTATAGATTCAAGAGTTAATCTTACCCCAAACTACAACATTGAGAGATTGAGTAATAGCATATGTCAAGAGCCTCCAAAGTAGGAATGTGACACTAGCAACCTATTGGACCACATGAAAAATCAAGTGGCAATCCCAGCCTTCCTCAAAATTAGAATAAAACTTTAATTTACCAATTGCAACTTATAGCCAATACATTAGCAAATAAAACCACGCATATAGGTTCTTCATCACCCAAATATTCACAACCCAATAAACCCAACTTTACCATCCCATAAATTCCATTTCAAGATACACCATTTGACCTAGAGTGGAAATATATGAAAGATACTATACAATACTACAAGCAGGAGCCCAAAATTAAAGTAAAAGATAAGAAATTTGATTAGTTATGTCCTTATCCCTTTGGTAGATCATTGTCAAAAATCCCCTTTCCTTCTTATTTTGAGATACTCAAGTTTGACAAGTAAAAGGAAAAGGGAGATCTAAGAGACCATGTGAAAGAATTTTTCATGGTATGCCAAGAGGTTGCTTACAATGATATTTACCTGATTAGGTATTCCCACAAAGTGTAGGGGACAAGTATTATAATGGTCCATACATCTTCCCAAAGGATCAATTACCACATTTACAAGACTATCAAGTTCCTTCACAATAAGGATATGCAAGCCCAAGTTACCCTTTGCACCGAGATCAAGTGTCCTTAAGTTCTCATGCTACCTTTGACAAGGGGAACACCACTATATCTTATGCATCCTATGAGTACCCTCCATCATCATCCAATCATATGAAAATATAAGAGCCTTTTAGTCCTATCCCAACACCACCATGTAATCCCAATCCTAGTCCATTGGTCCATCAACCTTCTACTCCATCAAGCCCTTCATTACCTTCATCACCATATCCCTCCAATCCTCCACCAAAGGATGAGGTTGAATTTTTTTACAATAGATGCTTAAAATAAAACTTATCAAACTTCCTAAAATGAAACCATGTGAGGAAAGTGCATTTAATTCCCTTGGGTACAATGAACATGACTATTGTGCATATCATAGGATCAAAGGTCATAAGACAATCCATTGTCCCCCATTTTTGGTCCATGTCTTTGATCTTCACATTTATGGTTTAAAGCTTAAGCATGCCAAATCATCCCAATCCTATGTGTCACCCCCATCACCATGCCAATCCAATCCATCCAATCCCATTATCCCTCTATCTAGTCCAAATCCTAATTCATCCAATCCCATTATCCCTCCATCTAGCCTAAATATTAATCCATCCAATCCCATTATCCCTCCATCTAGTCCAAATCCCAATCCATCCACTCCAAATCCTAATATGTCCAATACCATTATCCCTCCACCTAATCCTAATCATAAGCCTACAACACCATCTACCATTATTATCCATCCATTATATTGTCCATCCACCCATATACTTATGAAGGATGTGATCCAATGGCTATTAGCAAGGAACCAACCATCTCCATGTCATCAAACACCTATCCTTGAGCCTATCCAAGAGCCTTCAAACAACATGTCTAGTCCTCCAAATACATCATATAGTCCACAACCCATTAAGCCTATTGAAGAGTCTCCCACCATGAGTCCAATTCAAGATCCATTGTACTCTCATGTTGTTGCCCATCAAGAGCCTATCAAGCCTATCCAAGAGTCTCCCACTTCCACTTCCATCCAAAACCAAGAGTTATGTCAAGAGTTTAGTCCTAAGCATGTGGAAACAACAACCCTTTATCCAAATCAAGATCAAAGTACCTCCATTCAACCTATCCATAACCTATATATTTTCTATGATCAAGATATTATCCATGCTCAAGTTCCTAACCATGAGCAAGCAATCCAAGTTCAACTTATCCATAACCTATATCTTTTTTATGATCAAGATATTATCTATGATGAAGAGCCTATACATGATCAAGAGATTATCACTCTACCTATCCATAATCCCATAACTATCCATAAGAAAGATATCCAAATTACTCTTATCCAACTTCCATCTAGTCCTATCCATGATCCAACAACATCCACTTCCCTTGATGAGACACTTGGCTCCCAAGTAAACATCAATGATCAAACAAATAGCGTGGATCTTAGTGACTGTAGACACCTAAAATTGACTTGCTCCACAAACCAATTTCTTGTATCTCTACACCACCAATTATAACTCCTATTAATTAAATAAATTTATTTTATTTAATTAATTTATCCCTAATCATCTACCCTTAACCATTTATCTATCCTTTGTGATCAATTAATTCATTTAATTTATCACTATACCTTATTACTATCCCTCATTAATTAAATAAATATTCTCAATATTTATTTAGTTAATTTCTCCATTTTCCTAAACCCTAATTAATTAAATAAATCATACTTATTTGATTAATCTACCCTACTAATCAACCTAAACATAGCCTAGTTGATTAAATAGCAATTATTTAATTAGCTACCCTAGCCTACCTATCCCCTAGACCTAAATTAATTAAATAAACCCTTATTTAATTAATTTTAACCTCTCATTAGCCCACTCACTAATTTCCTCCAATCACATTAATTAAGTTAATCCTCTTGATTAGCTTGGTCAAACCTTGCTTAACCCATCCTGCCACGCACTTTGAATAAAAATCAATTTTTTCTTCAAAAGGTCACATCTTCCTTACATGTGTAAGAAACCATAATTACACATGTGTCCTTGATTTGCACATCTACACATAAAGTGGAATTTTTAATTCTACTTCCTCCAAGAACATTATTTATTTTTGCTCATCCATCTAATTTTATTTAATGCTAACACTTCCCTAAAATGAATTTTTAATTCATTTTAATTCTCATCACCCTTCCCCATGTGAATTTAAAATTCACATTTAATCCCATCCATCCAATATTGTTGATGAGATCTTAACCCTTGATCTCATCTTCTCATCTCAACCATTGATCTCTACTTTGAATCCTAGCCATTGAATCAAATCCCCCTTAATTGGCCTATAAATAGATCCCTGAACCAAGCCATTTGGATAACTTTTTCATCCTATCAAATCCATGCCAAAATTTCAATCATCTCCTCTCATCACACCTTTACCATGCCAAAATCATTCCTCATTTTATAGCCATATTATCTCATCAATGATCAAATCCTTTATCAAATCCATCACTATCCTCATCATATTGTGTTCAAAGAATAGGAGCAATCCATATGCCACTACATTCAACATTGGGTAAAGCTAGGAGCTTTTGGGTGCAAGCTCTTCCACCTTATCAAGGAGAAATAAGACATTCAAGGTATAAACTTAGTGTTTTTATGCATTTTATTTGTGTTTTCTACCCTTGAAGTTTCCCCCATCTTCATTTGGCACCCCCGGTGGGACCCCATGGTCCTTAATAACTAATTTTGTGTGAGTTTTCTTGTGAAAAAGACATTTTTTACTGGTTTTAGCACAAAAGGATCTTTGTTTGGCGCTATTTCCTTGTCCTATGGCACCATTTCTCTATCCTGTGGTGCCATTTTAGTCTATTTTGGCGCTATTTTTCATGACATCATGCTAACCTTTTGTGCTTAAAAATTCTTCTTAATAGATTTTTTTGGAAGTTTTGTTGGCTTTTTTAGCTTCTTTCCTCTCTGTTTTCATCATAATAACATAGGGATAACGAGACATAATGGCAAAATTTTTCTAAGGATCATATGATAGTCTTCTCATCTAACCCTAGCGTGTTTGGCTTTCATTCTAACATATTTCATCTCTAACCTAGTTCTTTGAGTGTTGCTTGATAGGGAGAGAGACCCTAACCTTGTTTAAGTTCATATTTTTAAGAGCTAATGTGTTTTTGAGTAGGCTTTAGGCACACTGCGTCATTTTGGTACCTTCCATGCACAATTTGTGTTAGAAATGAAGGTGCAAACCACACAACAAAAATATGATTCAAACCTTATTATCCTCTAAACAATGTAAAATCAATGGAGATTGCAACAGAAATTAAAACCCACTACACAGAAATAACAAGCATTAAGAACATAACACATAACATAGTATGTAACATGGAGAAAACTCTTTTGGGTAAAAAACTCCACCAAGAAAAGAGGCTCTAAGTTGTATTATCTTCAAATATATGAGATTACAATATATGCACTTCCTCTCTTCTTCAGTCTTTAATCTAGCGGCACCTATTACTCTCAACTCTGATAAAAATGTAGTAAAAATATCCTTATAAAAAGAGGTTGCCTTCTAAGGCAAGATAACCAACAAAACATCGACCATCAGATCTGTGACCTAATGATGAACGATCTAGATTCATAATAAGAAAATATCAAATAAAATGTGGTTTCGGGGGCACTGCCCCTGAACCTCTGCCAGGGCACGTGGCCTTCACACCCACCATCAGGGGGATAACCCCCTAGACCCCTTGCAGGGGGAGAACCCCCCTGCAACCCCCCATCATAAACGAGTGAACATCGAGGACCGGATATAAACATGTAGCTGAAACAAGACCATTGTTGGTGAAACCTTTCATCCTTATGGGTGATTTACAAACAATATTTGGAGTAATTAATTACATAGGATTTACAAGGTTGATGGCACCTTCTGGTTGACCCAACAAAGGTGAGACAGGTAAAAACCTCTGCTTTGGCACAATCCACCTATCCCATGCCGCCATCATCTGCTTTGGCACTATCCACCCATCCTGTGACACTATCCTCTACATTGGCATTATCCATCCATCCTGCGGAGCCATCCTCTGCTTTTGTGCTATCCTACCATCCTGTGGCGCCATCCTCTACTTTGGCACCTTTTTATTTAAAATGTTTAGCATTCATCTGCTTTGGTGCCATTTATCTCTATTTTGGTGCTATTTTCATAACAGCTTCTCAGGATCTGTGCAGGTTGCTAACATATTTGTAGGGAAAAGAATGCTTGTCAAAGGAAAAACATCAAACTACTAATGTGTTTCCTTGCAAAATTTCCACTTGTGTGTGCATCTTTGCATGCTTAAACTTAGAAAATATTTCAATTTGGTACACTTAAAATAAAATTTGCTTGCACAAAATCCAGGAACACTTCGTCTTGAATCTTAAAAAGAACATAGCTTTGTTTGACATGTCTTGTGCGCTTGCACACTTGTGTTAAACCCAGGGGATAGAATCTAAGTATCCCCTCCCCTCACCTTCAAAAGGATCTTGGGTGAAGAGAATGTTGGTTTTAGGACAAACAACTAAGAGGGGGGGTGAATCAGTTGTCTCAAAAACTTTCTTTTTTTTAAACACTTAAATCCTTCTTATATTTCAACAGCATAATAATGATTCAATCATGGAAGCACAATGCAATAACTTAAGAGTAGGAACACATTAACACATATGACACCAAGATTTTAACGTGGAAAACTCGATTAAGGGGAAAACCATGGGGTGACTAACCCAAGATTATATTCTCTATTAAAAGAATAAGAAGAACAAAATGGCACATGCCAATTAGGGCTCATTGCCTGAGCACACTACTCACAAGAGGCCCACTGCCTATAGGAGACACACTGTCTACAGAATAATATAAATATTACATACTTGAATTGGAGTTTAGCATCTTCACCATGCTTGAGACAGTTCTATTTAAGCTTAACACTTCTGCTCTGCTTTTTACTCTTCTCCTCTCTACCACTCTCTCATCTTTTTCTGGATCCTTTGAAATGACTTCACAAATCTTATTTATACAAGATATTGACTTTGGGATAATCGTCCAAGTTGGCACAATACATACTTTATTTTATTATAGAGCAATTACACAAATACAACTTGACTTATTACAAAACTTCATGCGTATCACCACACTGTCGGCCACACATATCTAGGACTTCAATCTTCTTTGAGGAACATGCCATGCTTTAGAGAACATCTTCAAGATCATCTGCAAGATGTGTAAAACATCTGGTCGGCCAATATTAGGAAGAACTCCATCACCTGAGAGTAAATCTTCAATTACGAGCTCAATCTTCAATGCTAACCACCAACACAAACTGGACATAATCTAGAGACCCCCACAAGCTTGCCTGAATCACCAAGAACATCCACACCACTTTTTCTTATTGAAATTATTTACATCTTCATCTAAAACCTCAAGAACACAGTCTGTCATCACTGTCACATTAGAATAAATGCTTGCAAACCTCTAGACCACGAACCAATTGAGTTGTCAAATCACATTGGCTTCCTAAACATTCCACCAAAACCGCAGAACAAAATATTGCATTTCTGGATCTCACCAAACCTATTTGTGTCACTTTGTCACCTCTTAACAGCTACCAGAACTGGTTTTACTCATATGGCCATAACTTCTCCAAATCTTCATGCGGACCTCTCAAATCTTGACTAGATCATCTTTAGACACATATCTACAAACCCTTTGATGTGCATTTTCTAATCTTTATCTAGCTAGAATTTTCACTTCATAGAGTTTCACTGTCTTCACTGTTCTTCTTTATTTTTGATAGGACTAATTTTCTCAATATCCTCAGCACACAGCTCATCCAATCCTTGACATCAATGCAACATGAGTATGTTGACATGAATGACAACACTAGTTAGGTCCATACTTGCAACAATCTCCCCCTTTGTCATTGATGGCAACATATGATGTGAAAACATTATTTAACCATCAAGACAAGAACTTATCCTCACTGACTAACATAGCTCCCCTATCAACAATAGTCATTCACATGTCTTCTCTTCCTTTACTGCTCCCCCTTTAATCAGCAACCACTTTTTGTTTTTCACATGTCTTCTCTCCCACTTTGACATCAATGGCAAAGGGCACATACTTGCATCAATCTTCTGAAACATACAGACTGCTCCCCCTGAGTAGAAACTTCCTATCATCAATTCGGACCACAAGGTATGACTATGAGATCCACCGGACTTATGCACATCCGTGCATCTTAATTTAGAACCGGAGGGGTAGTAACCCCTAACTTCTCCTTGAGGAACTCAAAAGAGTCCTTAGGTAGAGGTTTAGTAAAAATGTCTGCAATCTAATCCTTTGAGGGCACAAACTCCAATCTGACTTCATTCTTGTTCACTTGCTCGCTCAAAAAGTGAAACTTGATAGATATATGTTTTGTCTTTGATTGCAACACCAGATTTTTTTGATATATTTATTGCACTTGAGTTATCACAGAAGATTGTGATAGGTTCCTCATATTCCACTCCAATGTCTCTTAACATTTGCTTCATCCACAATACTTGAGTGCAACTACCTGCTGCTGCAATAATTCTGCTTCTGCAGTGGATAGAGATATTGCCTCTTATTTCTTTCTCAGTCAAGAAACCAATCTTTTACCCAAAAATAATGCACCACCAATGGTACTCTTTTGGTCATCCACATCTCCTGCCCAATCCACATCTATATATGCATGAAGAGAGAAATCATGATCCCTAGGATACCATAAACCATACTCAACTGTTCCCTTTAGATATCTGAGAATTCTCTTGATTGCCATGACATGAGATTCTCTAAGATCAGCTTGGAATCTGGCAACAAGACCAACAACATTCATAATGTCAGGTCTGGTTTGAGTAAGATACAGTAGTCCTCCAATCATTGACCTGTACTTTTTCTGATTAGCCTTAGGAGATTCATCATCTTTGCTCAGTTTACATCCAGTTGCCATGGGATTATTCATTAGTTTTAAATCTTCCATCCCAAATTTCTTCAACAATTCTTTCACATATTTGGTCTATGATATGAAGATTCCTTTCTTTGTTTGAGTGATTTGCAGACCCAAGAAGAAATTCATTTCCTCAAACATTGACATCTCAAATTCACTTTTCATTTGATTTGCAAAAGTTTTGCACATACTATCTCTTCCTCTAAAAATGATATCATCAACAAATACTTCAACAATCAAGATATTTTCATGATCAATCTTGAAGTACAAGTTACTATCAACAGTACCTTTGTTGAAACCAATCTTTAAAAGATGTTTATTTAGTCTTTCATACCAAGCCCTTGGGGCTTGTTTGAGTCCATACAGTGCTTTCTTCAACTTGCAGACCATATCACCATGATCAGACAATTAAAATCCATCAGGTTGCTCAATGTATACTTCTTCCAAGTCACCATTCAAGAAGACAGACCTAACATCCATTTGATATACTTTGAAATCCTTGAAGGCAGCAAAAACAAGAAATAATCTGACTACTTCAATTCTTGCCACCAGAACAAAAGTTTCTTCAAAATCAAATCCTACTTGAGAATAACCCTTATAGACCAATCTGGCTTTGTTTTTGACTACTTCACCATCTTCGTTCAGTTTATTCCGGAAGACCCATTTGGTTCCAATAACATTTTTGTTTCTAGGTCTGGGAACAAGATCCCAAGTGTGATTTTTCTCAGTCTGCATCAACTTTTCCTCCATTGCTTTAGCCCAACTTTCATCATTGTAGGCTTCACTTACTGTTTTTGGTTCAATCTTTGAAATCAGACAATACTTCTCTGAATCTTGAGCAATCTTTCTTTTTGTTTGAACACCTTTGCTTCTATCACCTATGATCCGGTCTTCAGAATGATTCAGTCTTACATACCTGGGAGTTTTGGGAATTTCTTGCACTACTATTTCTTGGACAGGTTCATTCAAGCTTATCTCTTCTTCCTATATTTTAGGATTCTTTGGATCAGTCAAGATCTAAATTTCAGAAGGGGCTTGAACTTCTTGGACCAAAACATCACTCTGATCATCTTCTTCATATTCATAAAACCTTGAGGGTTTTTCAATGCCTTCATCAACCTTCACATTTGTACTTTCTATAATCTTTCTGAATCTCTTGTTATAACACCGGTATGCTTTGCTTTGAGTAGAATAACCCAAGAATATTCCTTCATCACTTCTAGCATCAAATTTACCAAGGTCTTCATCTCTTTTGATGTAACATTTTTTACCAAAGGCTCTGAAATATTTCACAATAGGAGTGATGCCAAACCAGAGTTCATAAGGGGTCTTACTAGTATTACTTCTGATTTGTACTCGATTAAGAGTATAGATAGCAGTGCTTACAGCTTCTCTCCAGTAGATCTAAGGGACATTTGCTTCCATCATCATGGTTCTAGATGCTTCCTGGATGGTCCAGTTCTTTCTCTCCACTACTCCAATTTGCTCTGGGGTCCTTGGAGTAGATAACTATCTTTTTATCGCATGTTTCTCATAGAATTCTATTAACTCTCCAGATGTGAATTCTCCACCTCTATCAGACCTAAGACATTTTATGTTTAACCCAGTTTCATTCTCTACCATAGCCTTGAATATTTTGAATTTCTCAAGAGCCTCAGATTTCTCTTTCAGGAAAGTCACCCACATCATCTGGGAATGGTCATCAATTAGTAACATGAAATATCTATAACCTTGCAAACTCCTGATTCTTGCTGGTCCACATAGATCAGTATGTACTAAGTCTAATAATCCAATAGAAGATTGTTCCTTATTTTTGAATATGACTCTGCTCTGCTTACCCAACTGACATTCTTTGCACAAACTGTTAGTAGGTTTCACCAGTCTTGGAAGATCTCTTACAACCTGAGTGTTGCTTATCTTGATGATATTATCAAAATTTACATGACACATTCTCCTATGCCACAACCAACTTTGATCAATTTGAACAAATAAACAACTTTTTCTAATACCAACCAAGTGGAAGATGTTACCTTTTGTTTGAGTACTAGATGCAACTTGAGTTCTAGAACTTTCAAAAATCTTACATTTTCTATTTTTGAATCAGAGATCATAGCCTTTGTCCACCAACTGCCCAACACTTAGAAGATTGTGCTTTAGACCATCAACATACAGTACATCACTAATTTTGTTCTTTCCATCAAAAGTAATAGTTCCTCTGCCTCTGATTCTGCCAGTAGAATTATCACCAAATTTTACAACTCCTCCTTCATATATTTCCAGATCTATGAACTTGTTTTTGTCACTAGTCATATGGTGGGAGCATCCACTGTCAATGACCCATTCATCCTTTTCTTCAACTTGAGAAACCAAAGCTCTTTCTACCTATTTATGATTGATAGATTCAGTGGGCATTGGATCTTCTTCCTTGATGGCAATAAACACCCAGTCACTTTCAGATTTGTTTCCTACCTCTGATTCATCATCTGTTACTTCTTCATTATCATCGTCTTCATGAACATAGTAACATTTCTTTTGGAATCTTGATCTATTTGGATTTGTCCTTGAAAATCTTTCTGGACACCTTGAGGCAAAGTGACCAATCTTGTTGCAGTTGAAACATTTGAAGGGCAGTTTTCCTACATACTTACCAGATCCTCTTGGCAGTCTTTTTGCAATAAGGGTTTCAAGTTGAGCAGCTTCTACCTCATCTTCTTCCAGATCTTTTCTTGCTTTTTCATACCATGATAGTTTCTTTGAGTTCTCTCCTAGATCATACCTTTGTTTGCCTTTTAGAGAGGCACTAGCTTTGAATGCAGATTCAATCTTGGAGGGTGCATCTCCAAACTCAGCTAATTCAAATGTAGCTAATTTTCCAACCAATTGGTCTCTTGTGATATTTGATAAATATCTGAATTCTTCAATAGCAGCAACCTTGTGTTTATAAGCAGGAGGTAGGGATTTGAGAACTTTGGCAACAATTTCATCTTCATCCAAGGTTCCACCAGCACACCTACTACCACAAACAAGCTCATTTACTTTTAGCATAAATGTAGTGATATTCTCATCTTCATTCATCTTTAGATTTTTAAATTTTCCTTTCAAACTTTGTAGCTTGGCACATTTAACATATTTGTCTCCTTCATGCAGAAGTTCTAGCTTTGACCAAATCTCATATGTAGTTTTTAAATCCATAACATTTGTTAGTTCTGAATCAGATAAGGCACTTAGTAAGGCTTCTTTAGCTCAAAGATTATCTTTAGCATCTCTGATTTCATTTGTATTTGTCAGACCATTCTTTGGAGGAACATACTTCTTTGAAGTTATGGTCCAATATTGCATTCCCATACATTGCAAGTGACATTCCATGTGGCTTTTTCAAATAGTGTAATTAGTTCCATCAAACCTTGGACTATCCTTCTTCTAGGAAGACATCCTGGATCTCCTCAAGTGATTAAGCTCTTTTAGAGGAACTTAGCTCTAATACCAATTGTTGGTTTTAGGACAGACAACTGAGAGGTGGGGGGGTGAATCAGTAGATTATCTTTAGCATCTCTGATTTCATTTGTATTTGTCAGACCAATCTTTGGAGGAACATACTTCTTTGAAGTTATGGTCCAATATTGCATTCCCATACATTGCAAGTGACATTCCATGCGGCTTTTCCAAAGAGTGTAATTAGTTCCATCAAACCTTGGACTATCCTTCTTCTAGGAAGACATCTTGGATCTCCTCAAGTGATTAAGCTCTTTTAGAGGAACTTAGCTCCAATACCAATTGTTGGTTTTAGGACAGACAACTAAGAGGTGGGGGGGTGAATCAGTTGTCTCAAAAACTTTCTTTTCTTTAAACACTTAAATCCTTCTTATATTTCAACAGCATAATAATGATTCAATCATGGAAGCACAATGCAATAACTTAAGAGTAGGAACACATTAACACACATGACACCAAGATTTTAATGTGGAAAACCTAGTTAAGGGAAAAACCATGGGGTGACTAACCCAAGATTGTATTCTCTGTTAAAAGAATAAGAAGAACAAAATGGCACATGCCAATTAGGGCTCACTGCCCGAGCACAGTGCTCACAAGAGGCCCACTGCCTATAGGAGACACACTGTCTACAAAATAATATAAATATTACATACTTGAACTGGAGTTTAGCATCTTCACCATGCTTGAAAAAGTTCCATTTAAGCTCAACACTTCTTCTCTTCTTTTCGCTCTTCTCCTCTCTACCACTCTCTCATCTTCTTCTTGATCCTTTGAAATGACTTCACAAATCTTATTTATATAAGACATTGACTTTGGGATAATCGTCCAAGTCAGCAGAATACATACTTTATTTTATTACATAGCAATTACACAACTACAACTTGACTTATTACAAAACTTCATGCGTATCACCACACTGTCAGCCACACATATCTGGGACTTCAATCTTCTTTGAGGAACATGCCCTACTTCGCAGAATATCTTCGAGATCATTCGCAAGATGTCTAAAACATCCGGTCGACCAAGATTAGGAAGAACACCATCACCTGAGAGTAAATCTTCAATTACGAGCTCAATCTTCAATACAGACCGCCAACACAAACTGGACACAATCTAGAGACCCCCACAAGCTTGCCTGAATCACCAAGAACATCCACACCACTTTTGCTTATTGAAATTATTTGCATCTTCATCTGGAACCTCAAGAACATAGTCTATCAGCACTGTCATATTAGAATAAATGCTTGTGTATCTCCAGACCATGAACCAATTGAGTTGTCAATTCACATTAGCTTCCTAAACATTCCACCAATTCCTCAAAACAAGATATTGCATTTTCAAATCTCACCTGACCTATTTGTGTCACTCTGTCACCTCTAAACAGTTGCCAGAACTGGTTTTACTCATATGGCCATAACTTCTCCAAATCTTCATGCGGACCTCTCAAATCTTGACTGGATCATCTTTAGACACATATCTACAAACCCTTTGATGTGCATTCTCTGATCTTCATCTAGCTAGGATTTTCACTTCATAGAGCTTCACTATCTTCATTGTTCTTCTTTGTTTCTAATAGGACTAATTTTCTCAATAGCCTCAACACACAGCTCATCCAAACCTTGACATCAATGCAACAGGAGTATGTTGACATCAATGACAACACCGGTTAGGCCCATACTTGCAACAGAGAAATGGTCTACTCTCTTTTTCTTTTTCTTAGAGGGGGCCTTCTCTTGATACACATTCATAAGAAGAACTCATTGGCGAACCCAAGTGGTACTTTCATTCGGTCCACTATACAAAATAGGATAAAGCAAAAGCCAAGTCCAAATTGGCATTAGCGCTTACCATTCGGTGCTAGTTCGAAAGGAAGTCATACCTTGTGTATATGATACTCCTAGTAGAACTAGTTAAAACCTTAAGTGGTTTACTAAATGCTCATAACGGGCTGATCTCCTGAATGTTCCCCCACTAGAAACCTTTGTTTAGTGGGTAAAATCCTTCTATTTGTTGGCGCAAGAGGTCAGACCTCTGAAGTTGTCCCACATTCTCACAGTTTAAAGTTGAGATAGCAAATTCCTTGAGATCTTCGAGTCTTTGGGAATTCAAAGTTTGGTGCACCTGAGAAGTCTGTGCCATGTAAGGGGGAGCCAATGCCACCAAACTTCTAAGCTATCTGCTCTGAATAAGTGCAGCTCAGATTTATGAATCTAGCAAATATTGTCTTTTCCTCACCTTAGGTTGTACAAGTGCTTGTTGAATATTCAAATTACCACATTTTCACAACAAAACCTTTAGCCATTGTGTTGTCTTGTTTGAAGTGTTTGTCTACTTGCTAAGAAATATCAAATTCATCCATCAATCCAACAATTTCCAAAACTTCACAGTCTTTTAGTGCCTTCTGCATCTCTTTTAGTGTCATTTTCCTCCATCAAAAATCAAATTCTCCCATCAAAAACATCAATTTTATAAGCCCATTTTTCAAAACAATTCTAGTCAGGCCAGGTTTTCCTCCCGCATCCCCCTCATGATAGGCCAGGTTTTCCTCCCAACACCTCTAAACCATCTCCCCATTTATCAAACCCCATCAATTGAGCTTATCCAATCCCTTTATTTGAGCTTAATCAAATTCATCTTAATCCACTTCCTCTTTAGTCATAGTCTATCTTCATCATCCTAATCATTCTTATCCACCTCATCTTAATCCAATCACCCATCTATCCTAATCATCCTAACCATCTATCTTATCCACATAATCATTCAATCAACCTATCACAATTTCATCCAAATCATTCAATCCAATCCAATCCTAATCACATATACATCATCCTTAATCCACCACAACATCATAATAACCAACTATCCCAATCATTATCAAATTTTCCCAACATCATTATCAAAATCCAAATCCAAATCAACTCTATCAAAAATCAAGACTTTAGTTTATCATTATCAACCTTAATCCAAACTTGTTTGAGATCATTAGTCTATCTCAAGTAAGTCATCAAAATTAACAATCAATCCAATCAACCCTCTTACTTGAGATCATTAGTCTATCTTAAGTATAGAGAATCATCCATAAAAAAAAAAATCGAATCAAATCACCCTAAGGTCTTGAAATTTGATCCCTAACATCACAATCATCCATTATCCATTTCATCTCACATCTCTCCAACAAAATGGATCCTTATGTGGCAATGCAACATTTACAAAGAATTAAATATGCCTATGAGGATTTTGATCCTATCACTAAGGAAAAATTCAAAAACATCATTAAAGATATCCCCTTAGCACACCTCATCATTGGAGAATCCCAAAAACCTACCCCATCTTCATTATACCAACCTTCATCCTATATATCCACCCCATTAACCCCATATCAGCCTTCAACCTCATATAAATCTTCATCCCCTTATACATCTATACCATCATATCTACCCAACCAATCAATACCTCTAACTTATACATCCCCCAACCTTTTTCATGATAACTTTGATCAAGGGAACACCACTCTAGCAAACCTCATGGTTGAAATTCAAAGCTTACATCAGCAACCATTTCCCCATGTGAATCACTCATCCTCCAACCCACCCATCACAATATCCCTCCAACCTTATCAACTTTAATACATCAACTCATCCATATCCCAATCCCTCAACCCATATCATCCATACACCATCTAATCCACCATCAAACCTTCCAAATCTTAAGCCAAGAACACCCAACGAATCCTTGAGGGATTTTCTCCAAAGAAAAAGAGAAGCTAGGGAGTCCTCCAAATCCTCCACCCCTCCAACACCACCATCTAATCCAACACCTATCCTTGAACCCATCCAAGAAACATCACTACGTAATCCCATCACCCACCTATCCAATCATAATCCTACACCATCCACCCTTATTATCCATCCATTATATTATTCTTCAACCCATACACTCATGAAGGATGTCATCCATTGGCTATTAGCAAGGAATCAAACACCCTCATGCAATCCAACACCCACCAAACCTCTTGAACAATCTCCTATCATAAGTCAAGAACCATCATGTAGCCATGTTCAAGAACCCATAATTCAAGAACCTACCACATTCATCCATGCACCTACCACATCTATCAAGTTACTTCAACTTCTATCCAAACACATGAGCTATATCAAGAGTCAAATCCAAAACATGTTGAAGCATCAACCCCCTATCCTAATCAAGATCTTAGCATCCCATGTAATCCCATTCCTGATCCCCTCCCATCTATTGATCAACTTATTGATCCCACGCCATCGTCCATCACCCCTTTATCATCCCCCATTAATCCTCTACCTTCATCTATCAACCCCATCCCAAACCTATCCTCCTATCCACTTAGCAAGAACACCTTCATCTGTGGTGACTCTCTTGTAGGAGGTGAACAACTTCCACCCACCACTTATCTTTCCCCAACAAATAATGGACTCGCATCTTGTTTCCAAAGCACCAAACTTCCCATCGCATGTCGCATACTCCAAAACATGAAATATCATGGCAAAGGCTTAGGCCTTCATGAACAAGGCATCTTGGAGCACATCCACACCACATTCCATCCATCCTTGCATGGCCTTGGCTATACATCCCAAGGAAAACAATCTAAACATGTTGGTACCACTAACACACCTTCCAAAATCCATTCATCCAATCCTAAACATGGTGCACCTCATCGCACCTCTAAATCATACGTCGCCATCCCTCCTCCATCACCACATCATTTGCAAAAGCATGTGACCATCCATCTTCCCCCATCAAATTTACCTCCACTACTTCCAACTCCAAATATCCCTATCAAATCCACTTTACCTCCTATCCTACCAATGCCAAACATCCCTATCCACAAATCTTCTTATCCTCCCAACCTCCCAACTCCAAATATACCTATCCTCAAATCCCCTCATCCATTTATCCATAAATCCACTTTTAACCCCTCCACCCATAAATCCCCTAAAATTCCAAATCAAGACCAACAAAAGCACACATCATTCAAACATGAATCTTCCACCAAATTCATGGGATTCAAAAGTAATAATTTGAATGCCTTGACTCATAAAGCACAAAAGTCTAAATATGCTATCCCTTCCAAGCAAAATAAAATATCCAAACTTGGCTATCAAAGCTCACACCATCAAAAGAAAAGGCAAAAACAAAAATGGTGTGGGTCCCCAAGCAAAGAGTAGACAAAGAAAATAAGGCATCCACCTCCCAATCCACCCCAAAATCCCAAACATCCCACTCCCCATCTAAAAATCACACAAATCCTCAGTCTATTTGGGTCCCTAAGTCCCCAAATTGACCATTCAAAAATCCTCCATTATTGTCCCCATTACTCCCAACTCTACATCCAAAATATAAGCTTCAAAATAGATCATGGTGTGTGCAGCCATTGGTATTGGTTCCCCTCCACCATATGGAATTCTCACATTCCCCCATCTCTACATCTTTAATCCACTATCCTACATATCTCCCCCATCACATCCCTATGGTCTATGCTTCTACATAAGCCTTACATAATCCACATCATAATCCATCCACTATCCACCATCCATTCCATCTTCTCCTATCTACCAACATCCATACAATTGTCATCCATAATGCTATACAACATGGGACCATCTTCTCCTTGCTATGGAAATAGACGCTAGAGTCCTCGTTCCATCAAAAGAGCAAAAAAATTTAAAAAAAAGCAAAAAAAATAGTAAAGAGAAAAATTCGTCCAATGGTGAAAACCACTCCTTGTGACGCCTTGGGAAAGTACCATGATGGAAACCCCTTGTGGGCATCATATGTAATCCTTTCTCCATCCATTTTATATCTCTACACTTGGGGGCAAAACCATAGCCTTCACCCACATCCATATAATCTTCTTGCATATCCTATCCATATACATATCCAATCAGATTCCTATCTTCCATCTTCCTATTTATCCTATCATTTCCCATCCATTCTATTTGCTATATCTTCCTACTTAGATCTTGATAAAGACAAGGGATAAAATATCAACAACATGCTTTAGACACCTCTCGGCATATGTCCCTTTCCAAGCATATCCTCCATCCATCTATCTACTACAAAGTCCATCCATCCAAACATAAGTCCATCATGCATGGGGCATATGATTTCTTGCAACCTAGCCCTTGGAGAAAATCCTAAAACCCCCCATCCATCTATCATGCATCCCTATCTTATCCCTCATCCCTATCTTTCATTTATCTATCATGCATCCCTATCTGATCCCTTATCCCTAGCTTCCACCCATCCATCATGAATCGCATATCCATCATCTTTCATCAGCCTTATTCACCTCCACCTCTAGACTTGGTGTTCGCTTATCATTAGTATCTAGCACTTAAGCTATCCAAATGCAATCCAATGCAATAATCCCACAATAAAACCATACCCCATCCAAAACATTCAAAAAGCCAAAAAATCAGAAAATCACAAAAAATCCCCAAAAATCAAAATATCCAAAAATCCCAAAAATATCCATCCTACAATCAACATCATCCCATCACTAATATAAAACATCTTATCACCAACCAATCATCCCACATCATCATCACAAATTAGAACTACATATTATCACCACCCGCATCTTAATGTGCCTTGATCTCGTGGATATAGGGTATGTAGACAGTCTGGAATATAAAGTAAGTTTCTAGTACTTAGGTACATAAGGTGCACTCATCCAACCCGCTTGGTTGGTCCCTATCCCCTAAGATTACACTAGATCCAAACACAATATCCCAAGCATCGCATTACCTATCAAAGAATCATTCATTAATAAAAACCAGATCAACTATCCAATCAGCATCAACCACAACTTGTCACCATCATATCTTGCACCAATCCAACAACATCAACCATCAATATCATCCAATGGTTCCTACCTTAACGGATATATCGTTCCTATAATAGGCATAATCCATCAATCATCATCCATCTTTGCAAGAGATACAATGGCTATTTGTTTGGTTTGTTGGTCTTTTGGTTTTTGACTTTTATCTTTTGTCCTATTCGAAGATCACATCAAAACTACCTTAATCTCACTATATCATGGTATGTGGCAAAAACATCTAGAATGGGGCATAGTCATTTCTTTTGTATGATGTGCTTGTGGGTTGGTCTCATTACTCCAAGCTAGTATCCATATCTTGTGGATCGTAGGGTCAGTTCTAGCATATTGATCTCCTTGTGCATCTAAGGTTCATCATAGCTTTTGTGTATTAAGTACTTATGCTATGAGTCCCCTTCCCTCATCTAGACAAGGTTGTACTATCATGGGCATGCATGGGATCACCCTCTTGTCTACATGTCTAGACCATGCAAAATGTTGGATAAACATCATCACCCTGGTCTTCTATACCTTGGTGAAAATATCCACTTTATTATAACAAACCTAGGATTGCTCTAAATCATTTTTTCAGCACAATGATCATCCATCAACCAATCTACCTAAAATCATCAATCTTTCATCTCACTCATTATCCTCCAACCACTTCTACCAATATGTTCCATCCATTTCGAGAGCACATCCGTGTTCTTGCAACCCGCCTGCCCTCTTGAGGGGGCATCACTCTTACCAATCATCCCTAAAACTTACCTTATTCTTCCAAAACAAAGTCTTTTTCTATCCAATTTAACTCTATATTTTAACTTCTTTGTAATAATGTGACTTAGTCGCAACACCATTTCAAAGAGGGGCAAACGTAGACACCTAAAATTGACTTGCTCCACAAACTAATTTCCTATATCTCTACACCACCAATTATAACTCCTATTAATTAAATAAATTCATTTTATTTAATTAATTTATCCCTAATCGTCTACCCTTAACCATTTATCTATACTTTGTGATCAATTAATTCATTTAATTTATCACTATACCTTATCACTATCCCTCATTAATTAAATAAATATTCTCAATATTTATTTAGTTAATTTCTCCATTTTCCTAAATCTTGATTAATTAAATAAATCATACTTATTTGATTAATCTACCCTACTAATCAACCTAAACATAGCCTCGTTGATTAAATAGCAATTATTTAATTAGCTACCCTAGCCTACCTATCCCCTAGACCTAAATTAATTAAATAAACCCTTATTTAATTAATTTTAACCTCTCATTAGCCCACTCACTAATTTCCTCCAACCACATTAATTAAGCTAATCCTCTTGATTAGCTTGGTCAAACCTTGCTTAACCCATCCTCCCACACACTTTGAATAAAAATCAATTTTTTATTCAAAAGGTCACATCTTCCTGACATGTGTAAGAACCCATAATTACACATGTCCTTGATTTGCACATCTACACATAAAGTGGATTTTTTAATTCCACTTCCTCCAAGAAAATTATTTATTTTTCCTTATCCATCTAACCTCATTTAATGCTAACTCTTCCCCAAAATGAATTTTTAATTCATTTTAATTCTCATCACCCTTCCCCATGTGAATTTAAAATTCACATTTAATCCCATCCATCTAATATTGTCGATGAGATCATAACCCTTGATCTCATCTTCTCATCTCAATCATTGATATCTACTTTGAATCCTAGCCATTAAATTCAAATCCCCCTTAATTGGCCTATAAATAGATCCCTAACCCAAGCCATTTGGATAACTTCTTCATCCTATCAAATCCATGCGAAAATTTCTCTCATCTCTTCTCATCACACCTTTACCATACCAAAATCATTCCTCATTCTATAGCCATGTATTATCTCATCTTGATCAAATCCTTTATCAAATCCATTACTATCCTCATCATATTGTGTTGAAAGAATAGGAGCAATCCACATGCCACTACATTCAACATTGGGTAAAGCTAGGAGATTTTGGGTGTAAGCTCTTCCACCTTATCAAGGAGAAAGAAGACATTCAAGGTATAAACTTAGTGTTTTTATGCATTTTGTTTGTATTTTCTACCCTTGAAGTTTTCCCCATCTTCAGTGACCATAAATGATACTCAAGATCCTAATGATCCTTCATCATCCAATATCGATCGTATTGAAAATCCATCATCCTATCCCCTTGGTCTTACCACCTTCATTCATGAATGTTCTTCCTTAGGAAATACAAAACCACTATCCACCACCTCACCCTCTCTATATCAAATAATGATCTTGTGTCTAGTGTCCAAAACACCCACAATCCCATTGTCCATCGCATACACCAAAAAATGAATTATCAAGGTAAAGTCTTAGGCCTTCATGAACAAGGTATTTTGGAGCCTATCCATATCAAAGTCCCTCTACGATCATATGGCATTGGATATATACCCCAAGGAAAATAATCTAAAGATGTTGGTACCACCTCCATGCCTTCAAAATCCACTCCTTTCCATCACAAACCTCATCATACCCCCAAAACATATTTTTCCATCCCTCCTCCATTGTCATACAAATCCCAAAATCATGTGACCAGACATCTTCCTACATCCAGTCTACCACCACTCCTTTCAACTCCTAATATCCCCATCCTCAAATCCACTCTACCGCCACTCCTTCCAACTCCTAATATCCCTATCCTCCACTTCTCCCAATGCCTAATATCCCCATCCTTAAATCTCCTCATCCATTTATCCATAAATCCCCTAAAATTCCCAATCATGACCAATCAATGCACACATCAAACAAACATGTAGCTTCCACCAATTCCATGGGATTCAAAAATAAAAATTTGGATGCCTCTACCCATAAAGAAAAAAATCCTAAAGATAATCAGGCCTTGGGGCATCATTACAGAGAATCAAAGAAAAATCCATCCACAAAGTTATCCGAGCCCATACTTCCGAAAGAAAATTCTAAAACAAAAATGGTTTGGGTACCTAAGTAAAAAGAAATTAAGTCAAAATATACATCCAAAAAATCCTAACAATCCTATTCCATCCAAGAATCCCAATGTCAAATCATAAAAATCCCAAGTCTATGTGCATCCCTAAATTCCTACATTGACCATCCCATAAGAAAACATCCCCATTGCTTCCTACAACTCCTCCAAAGCAAAAGCTTCAATGTTTATCATGGTGTGTGCAACCGTTGGTCTTGGTTCCTTTCCATTCCGCAACATTTCCACATACCTCCATCTCCCCATCTTTTATCCACTATCCTACATATCTCCCCTATTACCTCCCTATGGTCCATGCTTTTGTATAATCCACTATCCTTCCATCCATAATTCACATCCTAATCCACTATCCTTCCTTCCATAATCCACATATCATAATCCACTATCCACCTAATCCATCTCCCTCTCACACAATTCCCTGCCAACATCTATGAGCATAATGACATTTGACATGGTCCATGTGCAACATCCATCTCTAATAGGACTATTACCTTTCATGGAACTATATGCTTGAGTCCCTCTTATCCATATCCATCCATCCCATCCAAATATTCCATAAATACAAAATAAATAAATAAATAAAAATGAAGAAAAATGAAAATACTAAAGACAGATCCATTTGTCCAATGGTGAAAAACACCTTGGTGGCACCTTGGATAAGTGCCATGATGAAAACCTGGCAAACAGGTGTCATGTGTAGGTCTATTATCCATGTGTCTTATAGTTGGGGGCATGTTGTCTCATCCAACCTATCATTCCCTTCCTACCTATCCCATCCTATCATATCCTATCTTACCATCCTTACCCATTATACCCACATACCTATCCTATTGAGTCCATCCATCCTCCCTTCCTTCTTTTGATCTTCATAAAGACATAGGGGTAAAATATTTAAGAATGCTTTGGATATCTCTTGATATACCTCATCCTTTCCAACCAATCCTATCATCATCTTCTCGTCATGAGCTTTGTCATGTAAAATCCTAAGAATTAAATTTGGCATGGAGCATGTTATTCCTATGCGACATAGTCTTTGGAGATCACATCCTAGTTCCCTTATGATGCATACATCCATTCCATCCACTATTGTCTATCCTTTTATCCATCCATCTATCATGAGCCTTCCATCCCATACACTATCACCTATCCTTTTATTTATCCCTCTATCATGAGTCTTCCCTCCCATCCACTATCACCTATCCTTTATCCATCCATCTATCATGAGTCTTCCATCCCATTTATTATCGCCCATCCTTTGATCCATCTATCTAATCACACCTCCATCCTTGTATCTAGACTCGGTTTTCCCTTGTCATTGGTATCTAGCATTTAGGCTATCCAAATTGTAATCCAATGCCATCCCAAAACATTCAAAATCCAAAAAAAATAAATATTCCCAAAAATATAAAAAAATCAAAACATTTCAAAAAAACTTAAAAATCAAATATCCACAAAATCCAAGCCATAAATCCAAATGTAAATCATATTTAATCCATACCAATCTAGTCAATCAATCTAGCCAAATTATCCAATCACATCCTTTGGTCTTGATCCTAATCTTTTCGTAAAACAAATCAATCAATCAATCATCAATGGGATATATCATTCCCACATCCTTGTGTTGATCTAAGGATATATTGTTCCCCACAATGTCAACAATATCCTTATCAATCAAATCCTAGTGTTGATTTGCATGGCCAACAACACTAGCATCATCATCAATTAATCATCAATGGGATATATCGTTCTCACATCTTTGTGTTGATCTAGGGATATATCATTCTCCACAATTTCAACACTATCTTTATCAATCAAATCCTGGTGTTGATTCACATGGCCAAAAACACTAGTATCATCATCATCATCATCAAATCAAATCAAATCATTATCAATCAATCCATCAATCAAACAACCTATCATTGGTTTATAGCTTGACAGGGGCATTACCTTGTTTGTGTTTGAATCATTTGTGCATGCTTTCTTGTATGTGTTATCATTTTATCTTGCATTTGTATCAAATTCATATCTTTCCAACTAATATTCATATCTTGTGTATGTTGGAATAGCTTTTTACATTATCTTTTGCATCTAAGGTCATATCACACCTTTTGTGCATTGTGCATTGGGAATTTAATGCTCTAAGTTTACTTCCTCATACATCTACACAAGGTTGTATTATGATGGGTGCACAAGACACATCGTCACCCTAGTCTTTATACCTTGGTGTATAATGTCTAGTGCTATATCAAACTATATGGTTGCTCACTTCATTGCAGCATAATGTATCATTCATCTCTTTCATCCATCCCTTATCTTACATCCTCCAACTCCTTATCCATCTTATATCATTTCATTCATTTTGAGAGCCTACTCATGTTCTTCCAACCCGCCTATCATCTTGAGAAGTCATCATCCTATCCTTACATCATCATCCCATCCTTACACCATTCCTCCTTGTCACTCTTTCAAGTGGCTAGGGCATCCTTTTTCCTCTATACATACCTTATCTTCTTTGAAATGATGTTACTTCTCTTAGTCGCAACATCATCTCAAAAATGGGCAAAATGTAGACACCTAAAATTGACACATGTCTTGTCACATCATCTTTCGACATCATTTGAGATACTTTATGAGACATTTTGTCATAGGACCCTTACATACCCCCTTTCATCACCTAATTAGTTAAATAAATTTTATTTATTTAACTAATCCCTTTTAATCCCATTTCAATCCCATAGCCAATTAATTAAATAAATTATATTTATTTAATTAATTCTCACTTTTCCTCCAACATCCAAATTAATTAAATAAATTGAATATTTATTAATTAATTTCACATTTGTCTATATCCTCACATGCCTAGAAGCTTCTATAGATCCTCATTACAAGAAAGCCTCTTGACTTAATTTATCCCATTCAACCCTCATGTGACACTTGCCACATGACTACAACTCCATGTGTCACTTAATCCTAGCCATCCATTTCTATCCCTCATATCCTATAAATTAGCCTCACCTAAGCCATTTAGGCATCACATCTTCATACAACATCATGTTATCCAAATCACTCTAGATCTTCTCATCCATCATTTTCATATTAGTGTTATGCTGTAGGAGTCATGAGCAATCAACATATAATCTATCATAGACAACATAGCTAGTAGATTTGGGTGCATCTACTCCATTCTATCAAGTGTGGAGGACTTGGTTTGAAGGTGAATGTATTGGGTATTTGTTATTTATCTTCTTATTAGATTTGATCCATTTTTTTGCATATAGTGATCAACATCAAACAAAGCATAGATAGGAGTGGGTGATAGAGAAAAGGAGATAACTATTATTAGTAGCTACCTCTAGGTAGTATTTTGTTCAAACTTTTATCTTGTAATTAATATGTTTCTAACCAATGAAAATATTATTTTTCCCATATAAATTTTATGCAATGTTTAATATGTAGAGATAACTTTTAACTAATAATATTGAAAAAAACATTTTACTACATGTTTATTAGTTGGCACATTTTGGGGTCTTTTTGCCCACATCATGTTGTTCAAGGTTTTCAATTTACATTGATGTATATAATGTTAGAGCATAATAGAACCATTTTTGTGACTTGTTGCCTAATAGAGTTTAATTACCATCTACAAGCGAATGCACCTTCATGTATATTTCTTCGCAAAACCTATTTAACTTTATGACTTTTAATTTATTTTTTTCTTATGAAACTTTTTTAGTTTTTTATTTCATGGGTTCTAAATTTTGTTTATTTCCTAACTATTAAATCTTTACAAATCCTTGATATTAACTATTTTTCAACCATCTTGTTAAATGTTATGATCCAAAATGTTATAAATGTTTAATATATGTACTAATGGTTAGTATTGGATAACTGTTTAATATGATTTGGTAGTTTTTAGATAATTGTTTTACATGTATTTGATAATTATCCAATTAGATGAAAATAGATCATTTTATGAGCCCATATTTGGTATTGTAAAATTAGTCCAATATAATATATTTTTTGTGTTCGTCTATATTCCATTTTCAAATATAATTTCTATTATTATTTTATGTATACATTTGATCCTAGCTATTACATGTCTACTAGCTAGGAGGATGTAGAAAAATAAGGAGGAAATGGTAAAACATGCTCGTGGCAACAAATATTCCATGCCCTTGATGACTTGCATGTTGAAACCACCTCTTCTAAGTAGATTCATCTCCTCATATTCTCACATTTTAATTTATTTTTGATATCAATGTTGTTTATAGCACATCTCTTAGGATCTTCTAAGTGTAATTACAATAACAATTGCACAATCTTATACTATATGAAATAATTTTTGTTTTCAAACCTATAAACATACAAATGAGTGGATATGTTAGCTTACCCGATCATTAATGATAGTTGGCCTATCAACAAGGTAATTTCAAGCTTTATCTCTATTGTGTTTCAAGTTTATGTTCCTGTTATGTAATATTAGTGTGTCCAACTTACAATTTCATGAAATACCATGAAATATGAAAATTCTAGCCATATAAAATTAAGAATTTCTACCTCATGGAGCCATTTTTTTACTATGTTTATTGCATGTAATTATTTCCCCAAATTAGTGGATCATTTATGTTTAAATGAAATTGATAATGTAGGTGAAGCACTTGGAATAATCCAAGTACTACTCTTAACATTAAAACATAATTTTAAGGTTAGTTTATTTAATAATTGAGATTCAACATAAAATTTGAAGAGTGACCAAGCCTCACAAATCACTCATTTAGCATAAAGTAGCTAACTAGTAGAGTTTAAACATCAATGACCAATTATCCTTCTAGGAAATGATATCACTCTAGAGTCTATACCCACCTTGATTTTTTCCAATACACTACAATTAATTCAAAATGTAACAACAAGATTAATGATTTATAAATTTTTTGTGAATTGCTATAAACATCACACTCAAACCACTAGGAACATACAAATTGCTTTCTACATCACATAGGAAAAACCATGTGGAACAATTTTATGCCCACTTAAATAGACAAATCTTATTGTTAATAGAACCAACTAGATCATTAATTTGGTAGGAGTATTATTAGCTTACATGTATGCAAGTTTCCTATTCAAGAGGTTTTAGTTTCTACTCATTTAACACATTTTGGACAAATCTTGGTGTTAGTAGAACCCAACTATATTGTTAATTTGGAAAGAGCATTATTAGCCTAGTTGCATGCAAACTTTCTTCAATTTCTATTCTCATTTAATTATTTTTAGGAAGCAATCATATGGAAGGGACTTAGGATCCCATTTTTTTACTTCATAGACAATCCTCTGGAATTAAAAAAATGTAGCTATAGGATTATGTTAGTGTATATGGATTTTATATATATTTGACACATAAGCATAAGCCTACTTAGGTGAGGTCGGGGAAGCAAGTGCCCAGACAGGAGAGACGTTACGACAGGCCCTAATCACCAAGTTTACCATGGCAAGGAATCACCTTACAGATCTACCTTTATAAGCGATTCAATTTAGGATTTTACAGGAATACCCCGCTATAGGAGATAGGACATGAATAGCACAGAATCCACTTACCAGAGGAATAACCCCTACAAAGGCGCCAGGGGATCAGGTGGGAACACGCTGCCCCCGCAACTCAACTCTCCAAGGGGATACTTTCGGAGAGCATTTCTTCTATAAAGGGCAGGAGATTCGGGTGGAATCACACCTCTGCTCTAGAGTTGGAATCATCCTAGAATCAAGCCCCAAAGGGCCATAATCATTATACAGCTGCCTCAGGCAGGACCCATTGGGGTGCAATCAGGTGGACCATGAATCCCATCATATTCTCAACCATCCACTATTTCCGCTTGGAAGGAATCCCATAAGATTGTTTTAAAGGAATAAGCTGGGTAAGCTGCATTAGCCTTAGGCATGCCCATCAGGTCGCAAGGAAGTGCCATTCTCAATAATGGCAGGTAAAGGCTTGGATTCGCTTGAATACTGCGGGTGGGTTCAGCAAAGGATATTTTTGTTGGCAAGAGACACTATATGGATTCATGGTTGTTGTCATTGATGGCAACAAAGGTCATCCCACATATCCGCAAGTCATGATGTGTCTCTACCGGAAGTCAGAATAAAGAATGTTGTGGTCCGGTGAAGAAGAACAGAGCATGTGGCAAGGTCCGACAGATTGGTCCGGATCTCTCAGAGGAAGTGTCTTGGTGCAGTGCGGATTTGGGGAAGTCAAGAGGACTACCTTGAGTGGTATATTCCAAGGATTTAGCCTCTGGTGATGGACGAGGAAAAAGATATGAATGGTTGAGTACCGGATTCCTGAGAGACAGTGAAAACAGAGGAAGAACTGACTGGCAGAGTATCAGACTGCTTTCCGGATGGGTTACTATTGATGACAGAGGTTGTGAAGGCATGAATCATGTTTGGCCGACATGATTAATGATATCTACAAGTATATGCTTGATCCGCATTGCTTGGTGAGGAAGGATTCAGCCGACAGAATGAAAGTTTATAAGAAACTAGACTGTTCCGGATGCCGACTAGAAAGGTGATGAAATTACTTGTGCGGATATATATAGAGGATGGATTTAGTTGTGAAGTGTTGTGTGGATGTGGAGAGATAGGCGAAGAAGTCCAGATAAAGAGCAGAGGTAGCAAAAAGGATCCGGTATGTGAAAGATAGCAGAATAAAGAACAGAGGAAAGATGAAGTGCAGCAGATCAGTGTACTGAGCCTAACTGGAACTGAACTCCAGCATATGTAGATGCTTCCAATCAGTTCAAGACTGTGATTATCATCACTTTGTAGACAGTGTGTCTTCTTGTAGGCAGTGGGCCTCTTGTGAGCAGTGTGCTCGGGCAGTGAGCCCTAATTGGCAAGTGCCATCTTTGTAATTTCCTATTCTTCTAATAGAGAATAATTTTGGGTTAATCACCCCGTGGTTTTCTCCCTTAACAGGGTTTCCACGTCAAAAATACTGTGTCATGTGTTTCTTGTTTTATGGTTAATGTTTTATGTTTGATTTTATGCTGCATCAATTAAAAGGAAAGTTCAATAAAGGAAATAATTAGGATAACTGATTCACCCCCCCCTCTCAGTTATCAACAATTGGTATCAGAGCTAAGTTCCTCCTAATAGAGCCTAACAGCTTGAGGAAGATCTGGGATTTCAAATGGATGCATATGGTTTAAGGGAGCAACTCAAGACTGCTCTTGAGGATCTTGAACAGTCGAATTCTGAAGTCAGTGAATTAAAGGAAAGACTCAAACAGGCTGATGAATTCATGAGAGAATTAAAAGACAAATTAAGTCTCTCTATGAAAAAGAGAAAGGAGCTGCTTCAACAGTTGGCAAGACAAAGTGAAGAAAGCAATACAAATGAAGAATTGACTGAGCAAACCAAGTTATGTGAAAAGTTATCAAAAGAAGTCATTATGTTAAGACATGAAATGGAATCAGGAACTATAAAGTTTACTCAAGAGATTGAAGAAAAAAGAAAGGCTGAAGACAATCTAAGACAATCTCTTAAAGAAAAATCAGAAGAATGCCACCAGATGGACAGGATTATCAGACATCTTGAATCTGATCTTGAAGATGCCAAAGATAATGAAGGAAAACTTGAGGATCAAATTGCCTCTCTCAAAAGAGACCTTCAAACAGCAAATGAATATAAAGAGAAATTCAAGATAAGTTCTGCTCAACTTGAAGTTCTTCTTGGAAGTCAAAAGAGGACAGATGACAAGTATGGTTTGGGATATGAGAAAGGAGAAAGCTCCGGATCCGGTCAGAAGAATCTTGGATCAGAAAATCCAAGAAGCAGGCCTAGAAGACCTCCGGTAAGACAGCCAAATGCTCAAAGATATCCATCCTTCAATGGATACTGCCACAGCTGCAACCACTTTAATCACAAAGCTAATCAATGCAGAATGAGAATGAATCAGATTAATTCATCCTTCTCCGGACAGTGCTTCAACTGCAAAAGGTATGGACACAAATCCCATGAATGCAGAAGTATACAAGTAAACAAATCATTCAAAGGTAGATGCTTCACATGCAATAGAGTAGGTCATATGGCTAATCAATGCAGATCAAGAGGATATCAGTCAAATATGCAAAGAAATGTTATTTGCCAAATCTGCAATAGGTCCGGTCATAATGCTAAAGTTTGCAGAAACAAGAATCAGGACAAAAGAGGTCCGGTGTATAATCAGAATCAAGACAAGGGTAAACAAAAGATGAATGCGGATGAGGTTAGGAATCAGATGAGCAAGATCTGGGTGAAGAAAAGTTCAGAGAATGTAGAGGTTGGATCCGCACCAGACTCTGGTGCTGATATTTCTTCCGGAAATTAAAAAGTGAGCTCAGGCTCAGGGGGAGACTTAAAGAAAATCTTGTTCCCCCAGCCAAACAAGTGGTACCGGATGTGGCACAAGATGCGGATCAAAGGGTTTGTAGATATGAGTCTTGAGATACTTCAGTCAAGTTTTCAGAGGTCCGCATGAAGTTATGAAGAAGCTGTGATCGATCAAATAAGACCTGTTCAGGGAAATGCTCCGATATGATAGAGGATTACAAAAAGGTCCGGAAAGATCCGGAAATGCACTATCTTGTTCTGCGGATTGGACAGAGTGTTTGGGATGCTCTTGTAATATGTTACCTCGATTTATTCATGATTGAAAGATCCGGATGATATCCTCAGATCAGAACCAATCCGGGATACTCCAAACTATCCAGACAAGGCAAACCGGAATGATGTAGGTGAAGCATTTATTGCAGACAGATATTAGGGTTCGCGGAGCAATTTAAGGGATTTCTCAAAGGTCATTTGCTCATTCTGCACTCGAGAAGAAGCGAAAAGTGGAGCTCTACAACAAGGTTCATCAAGCACCAAGGATCTCCTGCCGAAGCTATTGCATAAAGAAATCAATCCAACCACTCCGTGCAAACCGAAGGCGCATAAGGTATTCTCCGTTTTTCATTACCTCACTGCAAATCTTTGAAGAATGGCTACTCCAAACATAGTTAAGATCTCTGATAGACCTCGCCCCTCATTCAAGAAACATCCCTACAAATCATTGGAGGTAGACCCACTAGGAGCCTTCTCTAGTGTTCCCCACGGAGTTTTACACACCGAAGACATTAGGGTTTACATACATGCAAACATTGAGGAATTTGGGGAATTCAAATTAAGAGACCTCTATCACAAGCAGCTGATTGACAATGCTTTTGAGCTTAAACCAGAGTATAAGGATATTCAGAAGAAACAATTTGAGCAATTTATTCATTTCCCCTGTTTTGAAGAGGATGAATGGGTCCGGTATGTACTGAGCAGAATGCATGACAACTTTCTATGGCTAGATAGACCCTGCAAGATCACAAAAGAGGCAATTAGAGCAGTAACTGGCCTATACTCTTCCGGAGGAGTACCTATCCTCAAATCTGTCAAGAACAACATTGTAACTGAGGCCACCGGATCAAAATTTGACAAAAGGGCAATGACCATTGAAGACATCTCCGATCCGGATATCAAATATGCATCAATGATAATAGGATACAAGATCTACCACTCCAGCAGGGAGAATTCTGTATCCGGAACTGCAGTATACACTGCCTATGAGATGCTAAGAAAGAATGCAGAGTATGATCTCTGTGAACTACTGCTAAGCCAATTAATGGAAAATATACAGAAAATCAAGAAGGATAAGAAGAATTCCTTTAAGTATGGTACTCTGATTGTATGTCTATTCTTCTACTTCATGAATGAGCTACCCGGAACAAGTGGATGGGTATGGCAAAATGACAAACCTGTTGTAGTCTAGATAAGAGACTATTTGCATGGACTTGGGGATGCAAAAGCGAGAAATACAGCTCTATGGGGATACTTCAAAAACTTTCAGAGCATGATGCAAGCAAGAGAGAGAATTCCCCAGTCTCTCATTGAGAAATACAAGGACTCAGTGTGCTTTATGGTTGACACTGATCAGTGCCTAATGGAGGCAGTGGAGCCAAGGACTGTCTGGATCATGCCCATGGGGTATGAAGTTGATGAACAGATAGTGGAGCTGCATGTTCAACACATGCTAAGTCAGCCCAAAGATCCTAAGGCAGAAAGGTTTGGAACCTTTGAGGAGCTGAGTGTAAAAATACATGTAGAAGTCAGGGAACCTGAGATTAAAAGAAAGGTAAGAAAAGAAGTAGAGCACATTGCTCAAGGCCTAGGTATCTCAAAGGAGGCACTTGATGCCAGCCGGGAAAAGAGGAGGAAGGCCGAGGAAGAAGAGAAAAGCAAAGAAAGTGCTCCGGTTGAAACTCCCACCCGGACCAGATCATCAAAGAGACCTGCACCTTCCACAACCAAAAGTTCAAAACTGGAAGTTCAGGCATCCGGTAAGAGATCAAAGACAAAAGCCACAAGGGCTTATGGAAGCCAAAAGGATGAAGAGGAAACAGAATCAGATGAGGGAGTAAGAGAAGTAAAGAAACAGAAGAAGAAAGGATCCGGTAAGCCCTCCACAGGCCAAGACAAGGATGAAATGGCAGAGGTAACTGTTGAAAAGCCCACTCTGTCACTAGAGAGCATAATCAAGTCGGTCACGGTGGATGGAAACCTTCAACCAATGACTGAATCATATGATGACTTCAGTGAGGCCGACCAAAAGACTCTGCAGGAGGCCACAGTAAAATATCTTAACATATATAATAAGGCTTTCATTGAAATAATATCTCTTATTCCTAAAAGCCTAGAAAAGGAAATGGAAGTAAGAAAGAATAATGCTCATGCTAAAGATCTTGAGATCCGGGAGCAGATAGCTATTCAGCTATATCCTCAAATTGATCCCAAGACAATGAACATTATCTTCAAGGACTGCAAAGATGAGTTCAGAAGCAAAGCCAGGATGAATCAACTCATGCTTGGCGAGACTGACAAAGTGGCCCAAGAAACAGAAGAGATCCTCCGGAAGGCCTTCAAAAGGTTCAATCTTCCGGTTGTAGAGGATTTAGGTACAGAAACAGCTGAGGACTTGGGACCCTCTGCTCCAGAAGAAGTGGCTCATGAACAAACTAGCATCTCTCCTCCGGTTTCCCCTACAGTCTCCGGATCCAAAGAAGAAGAGCAATTACAGGAGAAGGAAGCAATGGTGAAAGATAAAGAGGTTGACAGTTCTAAGACTGCAGAAGAAAAGAAACATCTGTCTCCGGCAAGAGACACTGCACAAACTGTTCAACAGTTTTTGAGTAAAGAAACTTTAGAGATTGATGAACCGGAGCTTCTAAAAGGCCCATTTGATTTTGACTCTCTCTCTCCGGTACAAACAATGAAGATAGCTTCATTTGCAAATGCCAAGGCAAATGAAAAGCTCCTGAAGTCTCATATGGAAGACTGTGAGTTGATAGAGGCTACTTCCGGAGTACTTGTGAAGATCATGCCATCAATCCAGATAGATCCGACAGCCTCCTCTTCCGGTAATCTAAAAACCTTAGTCAGCAGTGTTGATACACATTTTGATTCTTTAGAAAAATCAGCTGAAGAAAAGGTCTGGAAGGAATTTTTGGATAAAAGATTTTCAGAGATATTAGAATTAATCTCTAAAGATAGGAAGATTGTAAGCATTGGAATAAAGAGCTTAGAGAATGCTCTTAAGGATGGCGGTGACATCTACAAATTTTGTATATCCTGGTCAAAGGCAACAGCAGCATTTGACAAGAAAATAAAAGAGGAACAGGATAAGCTACAAAGCTTATCTCAAAGTTTTGATCCTCTCTCTTCCTCTATAATAAATCAAGAATGTCAGACCATTGCAGTCTTGAATGAAATAAAAAATCTTGAGAAGGAAAGGAAGAACATCACCAACCGGATGGGAGAACTTAGAAGGATTATAATCCCTAAGTTGGAAACAATGCATGAGGCCATCAGTGATGCTCAGACCACCGCCCAAACAAAAGATCCGACAGATCTCAAGCGGGTAGAAGCGTTTGCATTTTTGCTAAGTGGTCACATTTCAATTTTGGATAGAATGAAGCAAAGTTGGGCTACAGAAATGATCCAATTGCAGACATCCTTTGCAGACATTCTTCAATACATATGAGTATGTAAATATGCGGCTATATAGAGAAAATTTTTGAAAATTTTGGTGTGCGGACCCTACCCTTTGCCATTGATGTCAAAGGGGGAGTGAGGAGCAGTGAAAAATGAGGAATCCAACTAAGGGGGAGTTCCGGAAATTGTATATAAAGACAGAGCATCAGCAAAGGGGGAGCATAGTGAAAACACCTAGTCATTTTTCACTAAGTGTTGCCATCAATGCCAAAGGGGGAGATTGTTGGCAAGAGACACTATATGGATTCATGGTTGTTGTCATTGATGGCAACAAAGGTCATCCCACATATCCGCAAGTCATGATGTGCCTCTACCGGAAGTCAGAATAAAGAATGTTGTGGTCCGGTGAAGAAGAACAGAGCATGTGGCAAGGTCCGACAGATTGGTCCGGATCTCTCAGAGGAAGTGTCTTGGTGCAGTGCGGATTTGGGGAAGTCAAGAGGACTACCTTGAGTGGTATATTACAAGGATTTAGCCTCCGGTGATGGACGAGGAAAAAGATATGAATGGTTGAGTACCAGATTCCTGAGAGACAGTGAAAACAGAGGAAGAACTGACTGGCAGAGTATCAGACTGCTTTCCGGATGGGTTACTATTGATGACAGAGGTTGTGAAGGCATGAATCATGTTTGGCTGACATGATTAATGATATCTACAAGTATATGCTTGATCCGCATTGCTTGGTGAGGAAGGATTCAGCCGACAGAATGAAAGTTTATAAGAAACTAGACTGTTCCGGATGCCGACTAGAAAGGTGATGAAATTACTTGTGCGGATATATATAGAGGATGGATTTAGTTGTGAAGTGTTGTGTGGATGTGGAGAGATAGGCGAAGAAGTCCAGATAAAGAGCAGAGGTAGCAAAAAGGATCCGGTATGTGAAAGATAGCAGAATAAAGAACAGAGGAAAGATGAAGTGCAGCAGATCAGTGTACTGAGCCTAACCGGAACTGAACTCCAGCATATGTAGATGCTTCCAATCAGTTCAAGACTGTGATTATCATCACTTTGTAGACAGTGTGTCTTCTTGTAGGCAGTGGGCCTCTTGTGAGCAGTGTGCTCGGGCAGTGAGCCCTAATTGGCAAGTGCCATCTTTGTAATTTCCTATTCTTCTAACAGAGAATAATTTTGGGTTAATCACCCCGTGGTTTTCTCCCTTAACAGGGTTTCCACGTCAAAAATACTGTGTCATGTGTTTCTTGTTTTATGGTTAATGTTTTATGTTTGATTTTATGCTGCATCAATTAAAAGGAAAGTTCAATAAAGGAAATAATTAGGATAACTGATTCACCCCCCCCCTCTCAGTTATCAACAATTTTATCATCGACAAGGGCCATCCTGAAAGTCGGCAGGAATACGATCAGTGGACCCACCCCAACCCTTCCTCCACACGAAATCACCCCAACCCCCAACCCCCACCAATCAACCCCCACCCACAACCAACCCTCCAACCACCAACCACACCAACCCAGATAGATAGATAGTTGACCGACCAGATTCTATACGCCTGTGGGGCACCTATAGCCTCCCACCCACCCTACTATAGTTCCCTCCCACCCGGTTCTCCCACAACTATGATTCCCTCCTGTTGGCATGTTACGCCCTCCCACCCACCCCAACTATAGATAGTTGACCGGCTAGATTCTATACGTAACATCCCGCCCACCCACCCCGCTACCATCACCCTCCCACCCACCCCTACCGAGGCCTCCCACTCACGCTATAATCCACCCACCCACCCCTAACTTTAGCATCTACTGAAGCAACAACTAATCTACAGGATGAGGAACTACACGCGGGTGGGTGGGAAACAATAGTTCCATCCCCAACCCGTAACTAATATCGATAGAGAGAAAATATCGTTTGTAGTCAGATCGTTTCATAGCGGCAGCGTGCTGAGGCCCTCGCCACGCCCCCCTCGTGTCGAGTGGGAAGGGAGGAATGGGTGGCGAGCCTCCCTTCGAAAAGCTAGCCCTAGGGCATTCATTAGCACCTTCCTTCATTCACGTCAGCTCAATGAAGGAAGCCCAACCCAACGCCCCCCTCAGATGAAATTGTGGGTGGGGGGGCCCCTACTATTCTATGGGCTGGGAGGCGGAACAACTAATCTACCTCCTGTCACTAATCTACCTCCCGGGGGGGAATTATAGCTCAAATAGCTTGCAACTATATTGCCTTCTGGGAGGTCTATTATTGTTGTTCTGGCAATAGTGTAGAGAGGGCACCCCCCACCTGGCATTGCCAGGATGTTGGCGTTGGGTGGGGCCAACTTGAATTCGGGGAACCATACCCCCCACCCATCCCCACACACGCAACCCCCGGGCCGAATAATGGGCATTGGAAAGGCTATTATTGGGACGCCCGAGGCTGGGAATTCTAGTTGAAAGAAATATGTTATTCCGCTGGGAGGCTAGTTTGAGGTTGGCGTGCATTTTGAATGCCGGAGCTTGACCCGCCCATTACGAAGCTTTGCCAACCAGCCTTCTGTAAACTGCGTTTAGATTATGGGATAACCTTGAATCAAGCTAGCACGCCCGTGAGCCAGCTTAGATGAATACTAGCTTTATTCAGAGCTAACAATCGACTCGTTCTTCATATCTCACCCCGAGGGAATGGGCTTAGTAGGGCTCGAATCTACAATATCACCATTATGAGCGGTACGTTTCAACTGATTAAACTATAAGCCCCATTCTCTCGATTCAACTAGAAGCCCCATGCACCTACCATTCCCCCCCACCCCAAGCTACAATACATTCACCCCAGCCCCAACCACCCCGGGCGAATAGTAGGGGCCCCCTTTGTTGTTCTGGGGAACAATAGTTGCCCCCACGCCCTTTAGAGAACTATAAGAGAACCATCACGGGGGCCCACCCACAATAATGCCGCCAACTTCACTTTTTAGGAGGTTAGTGTTATATTTAGGACAGAGAACTGAGAAGAGGGAGTGAATCAGTTGTTACCAAAACTCTATTCTTAAACCTTCTTATATTTCAATGGCTTATCAAAGATTAATCAAAGAAGCATAATGCAATAATTCAAGAGTAGAAACAAATTCAACACATATAACACCAAGATTTTGATGTGGAAAACCTGGTTAAGGGAAAAACCATGGGGTGATTAACCCAAGATTGTATTCTCTGTTAGAAGAATAAGGATGAATAAAATGGCACATGCCAGTTAGGGCTCACTGCTCGAGCACACTGCTCACAAGAGGCCCACTACCTATAGGAGACACACTGTCTACAGAATAATATAAATATTACATACTTGAACTAGATATCAACATCTTCACTATGCTTGAGTCAGTTCCATTAAGCTCAATACCTCTGCTTTGCTTTTTGCTCC